>JAJHIY020001294.1:7500-5327500 GCA_022114975.2 Lampris megalopsis | reverse complement strand
CATTTTTTATTACATAATATCAGTGACACTAGCTGACACTGACACTGACTTTCAGCTCAGTAGAAGGCATGTACAGAATGCTGGAAGGGCATGACGAGGCAGCCATGAGCACAGTGACGGGTGAAGGAGGTCCTGCTTCAGAAGGACTTTCTGGTCCTGGCTTTGCTGAGGTTTCTGTAAGACAAGAGAGACCACTGGGTTCATTAATTTATTTTGCAGATTTACAAATATATATATATAGAAAAAGGTAGGCTGTGGGAGTGCAGGACCGAGGAGCCAATTCCGTTTACTCGCCACACAGAAGGTCCTCCTCAAAGGAGCAGCAGCTCCTGGTGAAGCTATCCTCCACTGCGTCTCACCGCCAGGCAGGCAGCATGGCCTCAAGCCCCCCCCCCCCGGCCTTATTAGCCTTTATCTTAGCAGGCCCGGCCATCCTCCACACTTGACAACCTTTGGGTTATGGCCTGGAACATAACCCCCTCCTCGATACTCGTGTTTTCACATGTTTTCATGTTTTCACATGTTTTCATATATTTTCATGTGTTTTCATGTTTTCATGTCTTCACATGTTTTCATGTTTTCATGTCTTCACATGTTTTCGTGTTTTCATATATTTTCATGTTTTCATGTTTTCATATATTTTCATGTGTTTTCATATGTTTCATGTTTTCATGTCTTCACATGTTTTCATGTTTTCATATATTTTCATGTATTCATGTTTTCATATGTTTTCATGTTTTCATGTTTTCATATATGTTCATGTGTTTTCATATGTTTTGAAACCTGAAGACACGTGCAGCTCAGTTTAAACTAAACGTCTCCAAGCGAGAAGAAGTGCGGATAAGAGGGCATTGTGTGGCGGAGTCACGTGACCTCGCATCACGAGATGAAGGGCAGGTAAGTGATCAGCAATGGCGCTGGTGTCCCGACTCATTGTCACAACCCTGCGAGCGGCATACCCTCTTTTCATTCCTCCGAGCTGCAGAGCCCCTCCCTGGCTGCGCCGTGTTTACACAGCCCCCCCCCCCCGCGCGCTAAGGCCTGCGCACCTTTCTAACCAGACAAAGCGTGCACACAAACATATATGAGTGAGGGTCTTGGACTACTCGGGGTTGCAAAGCTTGATTCAGATCGCAGCGCAAGGCCAGTTTGGCATGCAGAGGGTGGGAACACACGTCATGGAGTAACCTGCACATCTGTTTGCACCCATAACCTGCACACGTCTGCACCCGCAGGACCTATTTCATCACGTGGTTAGTAGACCACAACACAAAAAAAAGAGAAGTGGAAAAGAAGAAACAGAGCAGTGTGTAAGAGTTGTGAAATATGCATGTCAGCGTTGCCGCTCACCTTCCAGGCGTGTTGTCCACCGCCATGTTCTCTGCTCCACCAACTCAGCAGCTCAAATGTCGGCGTCAACGCAGTAACGGAGACATTTGGAAGTGCTGCAGCTGAGCTGCTGTGCACATGCAGAGGTTTTCAGATCTGCTGGTACGTCTGAGCATGGTGGTGGTACTGGGGGGGGGGGGGTTGGAGGAGTATCGTCAACTCTCAGAAATATGTGTTGCGTTACTCAGGACCTTGTTAACATCTTCACAGCTGGTGTGACCGGTGTTGGTCGTCGAGGCAAAGGAGGAGACCCATACCCAGCATACGTATTGCTCAGCTATGATTAGGGAGTAGGTGTGGGCCGGCATGGCTCAGGAGGTACACCGGGATCGTATAGTAATCGGAAGGTCGCTGGTTCGACCCTCCAGAGAGCGTGTCGAAGTGTTCTTGAGCAAGACACTGAACCCCCCCCCCAGGAATAGTTGCGTCTGCCATCAGTGTAGGAATGTGTGTGTGTGGGGGAGGGGCGTCCAGGTGGCTTGGCGGTCTATTCCGTTGCCTACCAACACGGAGATCGCCGGTTCGAATCTCCGTGTTACCTCTGGCTTGATCGGGCGTCCCTACAGACACAATTGGCCGTGTCTATGGGTGGGGACCCGGATGTGGGTATGCGTCCTGGTCGCTGCACTAGCGCCTCCTCTACAAGGTGATCCTCCCACGCGCTATGCGCCCCCGGTGAAACTCCTCACTGTCAGGTGAAAAGAAGCAGCTGGCGACTCCACATGTATGGGAGGAGGCATGTGGTAGTCTGCAGCCCTCCCCGGATCGGCAGAGGGGGCGGAGCAGAGACCGGAATGGCTCAGAAGAGTGGGGTCATTGGCCGGATTCATTCATTCATCCATTATCCAAACCCCTTATCCTTACTCAGGGCGGGGATGCTCGAGCCTATCCCAGCAGTCATTGGGCGGCAGGCTGGGAGAGACCCTGGACAGGCCGCCAGGCCATCACACACACGCACGCACGCACGCACGCACGCACGCACGCACGCACGCACGCACGCACGCACGAACACACCTAGGGACAATGTAGTCCGGCCGAGTCACCTGACCTACATGTCTTTGGACTGTGGGAGGAAACCGGAGCACCCGGAGGAAACCCACGCAGACGCGGGGAGAACCTGCAAACTCCACACAGAGGACGACCCCCAAGGTTGGACTAACCCGGGGCTCGAACCCAAGACCTTCTTGCTGTGGGGCGACCGCACTAACCCCTGAGCCACGGTGCCGCCCGTTGGTAGACTAGAAAAGTAACACACAGATGCAGTCCGTTTACCATTTTACCACGGTAAATTAATCACCTCTAGGGAGCGATGTTGAACACGTCACCAAAAAAATAAAATAACAAGTATAATGTTCACAGTGGAAAACACATGCGCACTAGACATTTGTTAAAAGCATGTGTTTGTGGGTAAAATTTACAGACTATAAGTTGGAGTTATTAATAGCTGAGCACACCAAGGCAAATGTTTGTTCGACTGTGAGAGGTTGCGTCTCTCAGTGTGTTTCTAACACACAGAATGAGTGTTGCAAAACAACCTCCAGACCCTCCTCCAGCTCAGCGAGTCAAACCTGTTCTGCAGACTCTCTCCTGGCGAGCATCAACACAGGCCATGCAGCTCTGCAGAGCTAAGAGTAAAACTCAAGGTCAGTCAACAATTCGCCCAGTTTAGACGGTACTGATGACGCACTTCCGACTCCCGAAAGTGGAAGTGTTAACTTATTTCTGTCTCACGGCGACGGTTCTCCAAAAATGCACAACGCAGGTGTTGAACTCAAAGTGCCCCTTACGAAACCGCTCTCAGTTCTTCATTCAAGGAGCAGCAGCTGCAGCGACCTCTGCTGGTTTGCTCGCACTCTACACGCCTGTGAAAATGCCGAGGTGCATGCTGTGAATAAAAGCTGCAAGAGATAACGTCCTGATGAGTCAAGCGTTTTATTATGTATTGTGTAATCGAATGACTCAATACGCTGACCCAGAGTAGATGCATAGCTTTATTTGAACAAATTCAAGGTATGCAAGTGAATATTTGCATAATTGATGGGATAACATTTGTTTTAAACAGTGTCAGTGTGTTTCTTTTGTGGGCCTACCGATGAGCCGAAGGAAAAGACATTAACATGAGAGCTTGAGGAGAGCAAATGCAAATCTTTTAAAATAAGTTTTATTTTGTTTTCACCGTGGTTGAAGACTGTGTGTCACAAAGGTGTTCTGTTTCTTTCTTTCTTTCTTTCTTTCTTTCTTTCTTTCTTTCTTTCTTTCTTTCTTTCTTTCTTTCTTTCTTTCTTTCTTTCTTTCTTTCTTTCTTTCTTTCTTTCTTTCTTTCTTTCTTTCTTGTTGGGGTGAGGGGTATTGAGAACCTTTGCCAAAAAGAGCATGTAGTGTGAAAGAGAGGACCAGAGATTAGTATTGCCCCCACGCATCATACTGGGATGCAGCTAAAAGAGCACCATTGATGCTCCCTGCAGAGATTTCCTGCACGGCCGGGAGAGGACGTGCGCACGTGTCCGCATCAGTGTGATCACTTTGACAGATGACTCGTGTCAGTTTAGTGACAGCAAAAGCGACGCCCCGGACAGCAGTTCAGTTCGGTACCGAACAGACAGTTCAGTACCGAGCAGACAGTTCAGTACTAACAGACAGTTCAGTACTAACAGACAGTTCAGTACCGAACAGACAGTTCAGTACCGAGCAGACAGTTCAGTACTAAACAGACAGTTCAGTACCGAGCAGACAGTTCAGTACCGAGCAGACAGTTCAGTACTGAACAGACAGTTCAGTAATAAACAACAGTTCAAGGTATCTTGGCGAGCACATCACATTAACCTGGGGGAAAAATAACTCGTTGTAAAACAGAAAAAAATACGTCATATTCATGAATTAGAGATATCTTCCAACATATCACTACTATAAATCAGTACACATATATATACACACACATATATATATATATATATATATATATATATATATATATAGTAGTATATATCAGCCTACATTATCACTGCATATAAATTAGAAATGCTAGTTGTTCTCAGCAGCTTCCCAGATGCGATCTAAAGGGTTAAACTTTTGACATTTCTTCACAGTATATTCTTACAGAATATCATCGACGCTGGTTTCAAGCTTAATAAAAGCAGCTGAAGTGTGCGGGTTTGAGGAACAACTCTTTTGCTAAAGAGAATTGCAAAACATCTAACCGGGTGGAGAAGATCAAATCGAAGGCAGGAGAGGAGGAGGAAAGAAAACAAGACTAGATGTAAAAGGCGACTTTTGGAAGAAAAGAAACTTGAGCAACAAAACAGACAAAATAACAGCCCAGAAAAAGATAAATAATGGCAGTTAAAGAGGAAGAGAGAGAGTCAGAGACTAACTGAAGTCCTTTAGTTTTTCTTCCCCTTCATGTCTTCCGGATCTGCAGTTGCAGCAGTACTGGAGGAAGTCGGCGTCGAATTTGTGCCCCCTAACCAGTCCCAATGGGAGAAGAAAGGGGCAAAATTAGTTCCAGGGCGTTGGTGGTGTGTATCGTGCTTAGGTGTACCACCCCAGAGGCCAAAAGGCACCAGGTGGTGCGTTGACCATGGAAAGTCGTAGCCACAGTGGTCTTCTGTGGAAATATAGATGTTGAAGACCATGAAGCCCCATGTCGTGAGGCAGTGGCACTGAAGCAGGATGGGGTCTACCGTGACCCAAAACCCAACACTGAATAGTTCCCACCCAGACATGTACTGGGTGACCAGGCTGAACGGCTGACTGTACTGGTGGTGTACTGCATGGAAGGTTCGGTATAACCAGGGAACCCTGTGGTGCAACAGGTGCCAGACGTAATACTGGAAGTCAAAGACCACCGTACAACCCAGGATCCCCAGCAAGAACCCCCAGAGAGTAGGTGCATCATGAGGAAGAGGCGTAGGTGGTCTCCACAGCCACTGGGATACTGCAGCAGGAAAGACGTAAAGAAGGTGGTTGTAAAGAGTGACAGCTAATGTAATCCAAACGTTATCCCAGGTGACTGGCCTCTGCGGGTGTAGCCTGTAGCGGTTAATGCAGGGCCAGGTGGGAGCCAACAGGTCCAGCACAGTGTAAACGCCTACCAGAAGAAAATAGGTTGTGATGGAGAGGACCACAGGGAAGAGAGGGCTCCTCAGGAGGTCATGGTGGTTTTGGTAGAGGTAATCCCAGGCAGGCTGCAGGATCAAGCCCTCAGATAGACCCACAGTAATGTTGCCCACTTCCGACATCCAGGATAAAGCTTCAGTACTAAGTAACAGGCCTTCACTCATCACTAACAGCTGTGTCGATACAGAGTCCGTCTGTCACAAAAGCGGTCGATTCAACCAGACTATTTCTGGGCTAGATTCAGGGCAAATGTGATCCAAATAAAATAAAGGATCCTCTCGGCTACCTCAGATATGTAAAGCACAAGCCAGTTATGCAGGGCTGTCATGCCAAGTAAGACGGGCTGTTTGTCCTAGCCTCTTATGAAGGGTGAAGCCCCACCCCCACCCTCCGTACTTTAAAAGAAGGCCCTTTTTCATGGGCACAAGGACCGCAGCCAGGACTTAGGGGTGGACCACAACAGCTCTCATTTTTGACCCAAATCATTGCAAGAGAGTCCTTCCATTATATGCCAGTTTGACTTTATTGCAAAACATCAAGTGCAGTGTCAGTTATCTGAAAAGGGTTATCAAGCTGACATCATTGAGCTTTAGCAAAATTTCAGTCAGGATGACTATCTTTTGCATGCTATCTTTTGCATGCTACCTTTTGCCTGTTATATTCCTTATTATTCACACTATTGCTTTGCAGTTCTTTATTTATTTATTTATTTTCCGCCCATTTGTTGACACTTTGTAGCTCCTTCATACTTTTAGCTACTGAAACCATTCAACTATGAAAATGTTCAACTCATTAAGGACATTAGTGCTCCCCTTTCAGATTTTCCATACCTTTTGAACTTTTTGAAATATTCAACTTTTTTCAGCCATTTTTGGAATGGGAGTCAACGGGGGACTTTTGCAACCTTTCCACCTCTTTTACTCCTTCATACTTTTAGCCACTGAAACCATTCAGGTATCAAAATGTTCATCTCTTTAAGCCCATTAAGGCTCACATTTCGGTTTTTTGAAATATTTTACATTTTTAGACATATTAAGCTTTTTCTTCTTTTTCAAAACAATGGAAGTCTATGGGGAAAGGTTGAAACCCTCATCACCTTTGAACTGTATCGCCTCCTTCATTTTTTGAGCTAGAAACCCCTTTTAAAGCTTAAACAGTTCAGGACATTCTGCTCTTTCAGAATCCTATTCAGAGTTTAAAAATATTTTATAGTTTTTGAACAATTCAGCTCTAAATTTTAGCAATTCTGCCATACACTTTGCCTGTTAGAATGTCCAGTCCTATTGTGACGTCACATATCAATTTGAAACTCAACTGCCAGGCTAATTACTGTCAACTCTCAACACCTGGTAGATTTGATCAGCTTCTGCCACTTCTTACCTGCTCTTCCTCCCTCTTCAACCTTCCTACATTCCTTCTACCTACCTTCCTTCCTTCCTACAACCTTACTACTTTCCTCCTACAATCTTCTTACCTTCCTTCCTACCTTCCCGCCTTCATACCTTCCTTCCTACCTTCCTTCCCACAACCTTCCTGCCTTCCTACCTTCCTACAATCTTCCTACCTTCCTTCCTTCCTACCTTCCTTCCCTCCTACAACCCTCTTACCTTCCTACCTTCCTTCCTACAACCTCCCTGCTATCCTACCTTCCTACAATCTTCTTACCCTCCTTCCTACCCTTCCTCTTCATCACTACTCTTCATCTTCATCACCACCCTTCCTCTTCATCGCTACTCTTCATCTTCATCGCTACCCTTCCTCTTCATCACTACCCTTCCTCTTCATCACTCTTCATCTTCATCACTACCCCTCCTCTCATTCAACCCCTCCTCTCATTCTACACACATTTCAGTTTCCAACAATCAAACTATTTATGTATTTAGCACATTATGGCAAATTTTTAGTTTTTTATACCTTTAAAACTTTTAAAATATTCAGCCATTTCACATTTCAGTTTCCAGGTATTTCAGGTAGGCTAGGGACTTTCTGACTTTTCCTATTTATCCATTTTCAGCAATGCTTTCGCGATTTCTTTCAGCAGCTCAGCATTCACATGCTTTTTCTGTGGAAAAGCTTTTGTCTAGTTTTATATTGCCGTTCTCATCTCTCACGCATGCTCACTGATGATTCCCCTTGCCGTCATTGTCTGGGACTGTCAACCGAGTTATCAGCTGATCACGTCCTGTTCTCATCTGTCCATAACCCAGCGACACACCTGCATGGTTAGCCTATCACCTTGCTGTTGTCTTTTTAAATGTATCTCTCTCTGTCTTCAGTACATTCATGCTGCTATTTTGCATGACCCTCGACCTCCCCATCACCCCCTAGTCCTCGCACAACATATCTCTCATCTCTTCATCAGCCTCATCTGCCTCAGTAGGTCATCGGCCACCACCGCCACCACTGTCTGGATTTATTATGCTGCTGTACAGGGCCGATGACCCTCCATAAAAGAAAAAAAATCCCAGTTGAGTCTAACCACCAAAAACTTTCTTGATATGACTTCATATCCACTAAATCATCTGTTATAATGCACATTATCTTCACTTCATTCACTCTGTCTCTCTTGGTTGAAATGTATTAGGCGAGTTCTGTTGGATATAATTGAATCATTCTCTTCACTATTTTTTCTCCCTCACCCCCCCCCCCCCGACACACATACACACAATGACGTGCAAACATCCATTGGGTCCAGAAGAGTAATTAATCATAGCAGAACTGTCAGAGGAGACGTGTGTTCAAAGGCACTGACTTATTGATGCTGAATTGTAGCTGGCCAATTTCTCAGTTGTTTGCATAATCTTAAAGGGTTTCATTGTTGAAAACTGAAAAGGCTGAGTGGCCACCCCAGGCCTTGTTTCTATGGTGTGATACAAATTATGTTGTTTACCAAAAAAGATGTTTATGGTTATTATATACCTCAAAATGAGTTACTTTAATTATTGTTTTTGATTTGGGTGACAAAACTGTTGGGATTAATTCTTTATAATTGTTGGAGATTAAAAGAATTATATTTGCAGCAGATTAAAAGAGTGAGATTTGTATGAGTTTGAACAGGATGTTACAATGTATCTGTCAATAAACATTGTATCCATATGAAGTAATTCAACCTTCTCTGATGTTTTTACCTGGATTATCGAGCATGCATTCAATATTCTTTATTTGTTACGTGTCATTATAAAAGTACAAGGGAGTAAAATTCTTGAGTTTCGGCTTCTCAACACTGCAGCAACAATAGCAATAAAATAACAACAACACAGAACAAAAAAGGCAGTAATAATAATAAATAGTGTGATGTATGTAAGGTGCTGTGTGTGTGTGTGTGTGTGTGTGTGTGTGTGTGTGTGTGTGTGTGTGTGTGTGTGTGTGTGTGTGTGTGTGTGTGTTTGTGTGTGTAGACCCAGCCTTAATAAATGTGCATTTGTTTGTGTAGTTGCATCAAGGATCAAGACAGTGTTTAAGTGAGTTTTCTAAGATGCACGTCGCATGCACTTTTCTGTGACACTCATGCTAAAAAGGAAAGGGCCTTCCCCAAACTGTTGCCACAAAGTTGGAAGCACAGTTCTCTAGAATGTCACTGTATGCTGTAGTATAAAGATTTCCCCTCACTGGACCTAAGCAGCCTTGCCCAAACCATGGAAAACAGCCCCAGACCATTATTCTTCCTCCCCCAAACTTTACAGTTGACCCTATGCAGCTGGGCAAGTAACGTAGCAAGTTCGGGGGGCAACCACAGGAACTGCCGTGGCCGGGACGCGAACCCGTATCCCCTGCACCGCGGGAGACATCGCTGACCACTCTAGCGGTTCCTTCTGGTTGCCCCCCGAATTCGCTATAGTTTTTATCTATGAATGGCTGTATGTATGCTTGATTTTATGCACCTGCTAGCAATGGGTGTGCATGAAACAGCTGAAACCAATAACTAGAGGGTGCGTGGCAGGGACGGGCAACATGATCCAGAAAGGGTCGGTGTGGATGCAGGTCTTGGTTCCACCAAGCAGTTACACACCTGAGTCTACAAATCAAGGTCCTTTCTGTCCTTTCGGCCCTTTCTGGATCATGCCCATCCCTGGAGCAACGCCGGGGTATCAGCGGCAAGTGAGAAAGTGAAAGCATACACTTTCCGCAACCTCAGTGGACCTGATGCACTGGATAAGTGTGATACTTTTGGAAGGAAGAGGAGGAAGAGGAGGATCAAGAGGATTCCAAAGTACTGGTAAGGAAATTTGAGGAAATATGCCTGCCAGTAAAGAACGTAATAATGAACAGACATGCATTCAACACAATGAACCAGAAGCTGTACAAGACAATCCAGTGATAAATATCCGCATTTAAAATGCTAGCCAAGGAATGATAGTGTCTGCTCACAGCTGCTTAAGGGAAAAAAGAATAAAACTCTGAACACAGGCATTGAAACCTGCATACTACATGACCTATCTGAAAAGGGCAACAAAGAGGTAAATAAGGAAGAAGAGGATTACAGAGTGTAACTGCGTTGAGCAACACTCATCCGACCGTAGCATCTGTCCTGCTTTCAAAAAACACTGTAACTGCCGCTCTGGTGGCCGAGCGGAATAAACCGCCGTTCTTGCGGTCCGCTCGTCACGTGGCTGGGAGGTTCGTATCCCAGACTCGCCGTAACCGGTCACGGCCAGAGCGTCCACGGGGTCAGGCATTCATTAGGCCACCCTTACCCGAGGGATAGTGCGTGTAGATCGGTGTAGTGTTCGGGGGACTCGTCGTTCTCCAGCGACCCCTCTGGCCCACCCGGGCGCCTGCAGCCGCGCAACCGAAAGCATTCTCCCTACGCCTCCTTCGCGGCCTGAAGGTGATGCAATCCATGCGAGGAGGCTTCAGCGTGTAAACTAGCGAGAGCAGCCGACACGAGTTTGAAGGAAGCTGGTGTTACGACTATCTCCTTCCTGAGGAAACGTGAGCCAGGGGAGTTATTCGACAAGAGTTCCGGCCATATGCCAGTGGGTTAATCGGGTGGGATAAGGGGGAAAACTAGAAATACATTTATAAAAAAAACACTGTAACTCGTGTGGAAAATGGAACTATTTTTCCAAGTGCTGTAGATCAAATAAGCCATCTACCTTCAACAGACCAGGACAAGGTCCATCCCAGTTCAGCGGTCAACCGCCCCCCCCAATCCATGCAGGGCCAGACACACAGGCGACCCAGGATCCAACAGACCTGTTTTACTGTGAGAGCTTAAGAGATGCCAGCTGAGGGCATCCAGGTGGCGTGGCGGTCTATTCCACTGCCTTCCAACACGGGTATCGTTGGTTCTTATCCCCGTGTTACCTCAGGCTTGGTCGAGTGTCCCTACAGACACAATTGGCCGTGTCTGTACACCTGTTCAGGTGTACACAAGGGAACACACCGCACACTCTTTGCCACACAATGCTTGCCTTATAGGAGTTCTCTAGCTGGGCAGTGGGAGCACTGGCATGCCCGTTCTTCTGCTCAACAGGGTTTAAACCCATAGGCACTCACATCAGTTCAGCGGTAGGATGCTCTTGGAAGTCCTGGTGTCTCATGGGCTTCTTCCGTCTCATGGCTCACAGGGCTCCAGATGGCGACTAAAATTTGGGCCCATTTTTTTTTCCTCCTGAGAGTTACCGTTACCCACAAGCAAAAGAAAAAGAAAGAAAGAAGATAAACGGTCATATGTGTTGTTCATGTACTGAACTCTTACCTCTAGCGCCTGCATTACCTGACATGTCGTGTGAACTCTTGTACAGTTTCCGGTTTCCATACATAGACTTCTCTGCACTGTGTGTGAGACGCTCATCTCAGAGTCCAAATCATCTCAATCCCTCAGCAGCTCGGGTGGTTTGCCTGATCCAGACCACCGTTATGATTCAATATCAACATACCTGACTTGTACTTGGTAAAAAGCCCCCCCCCCCCCGGTCTCAGGGTGTGAAGGAGACACTTAACGACCAATCAAACAGTAACCGACAGTACATGGTGACTGCAGGTACCCCCACTCTTATAAACAACCATAACGACCGAAATCAACGACCAGTTTCATATGCAAACATGGGCGTGACCAGAGTTACAGTGGCCATGTGCACTATTCACAGAGGATTAGGGAATGTTTGCAGTCACAGCATGGTAAAATGGTGACAGATGCAGACCGAAACCAGTTTCATGTGCAAATATGGGTGTGACCATAGCCTAGATGAGGATGTGCACATCCTTGATAGGCAGGAACGCTGGTTGTGAAGTTTCGAAACATAGCGTTCTGTTAGGGTTTGTGGAAGACCCCAAGCGCACGACACCAGACAGAGATGGGGTTAGCCGAAACTGGCGTGCTTTATTCCTTGCGCGTACAACAGTCAAACACAGGAAGGCAATAAGCGACAAGAAAAGGGAAAGTTCCAGGGAAAAAACTCGCGGGTAATCCAAAACGGGAACACGGCAGGATACTTCCACGGGGAAACTTTGCAAGGGAAGCCATAAACCAGGGGCTGGGCTGAGCTCGGAGAGAAAAGCACCGTAAGGGAATAGTAGCCACTACTGCGAGGAGGTTACGGCACGAACTGACAGCGGGCGCTGGGAGACCAGCAAACTTAAGCCCAGCCCTGACGGCTAAGCCCGGCCCTGACGGCTAAGCCCGGCCCTGACGAGCTGATTGACTGCCGCCGCGGGGTGGGCGGGCCGTAACAGTACACCCCGCCTCCACGGGAGCCACCAGGCGACTTGCCCGGCTTGTCGGGATGGGAATGATGGAACTCAGTGAGCAGCCCAGAGTCCAGGATGAGCTGGCGGGAGACCCAGCTACGTTCCTCCGGACCGTAGCCTTCCCAGTCCACCAAATACAGGAACCTCCGTCCTCGGCGCCAGACGTCCAGCAGCCGGCGGACCTTCCACTGGGGATGCCCATCCACGATCTCAGGGGGAGGCGGAGCCGGGGCCGGAGGCATCAGAGGACAGTGGGAGACAGGCTTAACCCGAGACACATGAAAAACGGGATGTATCTTCAAGGAAGCCGGAAGCTTCAGACTCACCGCCGCGGGGCCGAGAACCTTCCTGATCTCAAAGGGCCCGACAAACCGGGGGTTCAGCTTCTTCGCGGTGGACTGAAGCGGGAGGTCCTTCGAGGACAGCCACACCCTTTGGCCTGGTTGGTACTGTGATGTTCAGTATCAGGGGAATACACCTTTAAGGACACAGGGAGTTATGGGATAGTAAACAGAGCAGCCACGGGAGCGGGAAGGTAGACGAGAGTCAGTCGGATGATGTGCACGTTATGCGTGGAGCGAAATAAACATGCCGAAGTTCCACGGCTAAGTCAGAAACGGTGTTATCATCTGTGAGAGTGAAAAGTAGGTCATTACAATGGCGACGAGGACTTTGTGGATTGACGGGACCTGCACTGCGGAATTGAATTATGAACTCTAATCAGTAGTACCAAAAGGGTAGTAACGTTCAGCTAACTGCATTAGCTGAGCTAGCTAGCACGAATCAACAAGTTCATCCAAATCATCCGCCATCTCATCATGGCAAAGTTTATCGCGTCGAGCGACGCATTCCCGGCGTTTCATATCCGGGGCAGAAATGGAAGGTTCGTTTCGAAAATGTCTTGTTGGCCATGGACATCAAAGACAATACTGGGAAACGTGCCATGCTACTTCATTATGCGGGCGAACAGGTATATGACATTTTTGTGACGCTGCCTGATAAGGGAGTCGCTAAAGACTTTGATAAAGCCGTTAAGGCACTTGAGACTTATTTTTCACCAAAGAGGAATGTGGATTTTGAGGTGTACAAGTTTAGGCAATCTACACAGTCTGGAAATGAAACCCTTGGGGAATACTATGTCCGCTTATGCACACTTGCAGTATCCTGTGAGTTCTCTGACGTTGACGCAGAAATAAGACGCCGCATTGTGCAAACCTGCGTATCGCACAAGCTTAGGAGAAAAGCTCTCACTGATCCCACGGTGAATCTGACAAAACTCCTGGAACTGGCCAGGCTGGAAGAAGCGTCTGAACAACAAGCACGTGAAATGGAGAAACGGTCAGACACCGTTTCGGATGGTATGTTGGCTCTGCGCCACCGAGAGCGCAGGAATCAGCGGGCTATAGGATCACAGGGACTAACGGGGACTGGATGATGTAGAACCGAAGTCTCTCCACATGGTTCCCGGCTATGGTGAGCGAGACAGGATGGGTGCGTTGGGTGACGCTGGCCAGGCAGCGCTCGTCCAGCGCGAAGGCCTCCATGGGCTTCTCCAGCGTCTCTAGCGGGATGTTAGCCTGGGCAGCAAACTCTGAGTCCAGGAAACACTCATCAGCCCCTGAGTCGAGGAGTGGCCAGGGTCAGCCCAGGCCAGGGTAACGCTAACCAGATGGTTCTGTGGAGCAGGACGGCGGGAACAGGAAAGAAGGCTCACTAGGATCTCCCGGGGCCCCAGTGAGCCTAGTCTTTTGGCCGAGTGGGGCAACCGCTGATCAGATGTCCCTTCTGGCCACAGTAGAGGCATTGACCCGCCTTGAACCGGGCCTCTAAGGCGCGTGCGCCCCAGCTGCATAGGTTCCTCCCCCGTCGTGGTCTGGGGCGCGGGGGGAGAAACGGCCACAGGGAAAGTGGGGCGAGCAGGAGTAGGGGTCCTGTCAGGAGTGCCGGACGACTGGGGAATGGACGGGGATCCACGCAGGGCTCGCTCGCGCCTCCTCTCCCGGAGGCGTCCATCGATGCGGATGGCGAGCTTGATCAGGTCATCGAGGGAGGTGGGCTCCCCCCGGGTGGCTAGCTGGTCCTTGACAGCCTCGCTGAGACCTCTCCGGAAGGTGACCCGAAGTGAGTGGTCGCTCCAGCCGCTCTCAGCTGCGGCCAGCCTGAACTCCACCGAGTAGTCTGTGACACTGCCACTGCCCTGCTGGATACTGCTCAGCCGAGCACCAGGGTCCTGGCCACCGACTGGATGGTGGAAAACCTTCCGTAGTTCCGCCACAAAATCCTCGTAGGTGAGGCAGAAACTGGCCTTCATGGACCAGGAAGCAGTGGCCCACTGAGCTGCTCGGCCTGTGAGCAGGTTGGTCACGTAAGCGACCCGGGCAGCATCAGACGTGAACATGCTGGGTTGGTGCAGGAAGACCAGCTCACTGCATGATGAACGTGGCACAGGTCTCAAAGTCGCCATCAAATGGTCGTGGGCTGGAGAGGCAGGGGTCCCGGGGAACTGGGTTGAGCCCCACAGGGTTAACTGGGGCAGCGGGCCCAGGGGGCGGGTTACCCACGACTCCAGGGGCAGGCTGGCCCGGAGCCTGGATGGTGAGAGCCGCCGTGATGGTCTGCAACTGCCGCAGAATCTCTGCTTGTTGGCTCGCCAACGCCGCCTGCTGGCTCGTTAGGTTACCCACACAGGCCTGGAGGGGCTGGACCCGAGTCTGAAGATCCCTCACCGCAGCAGAGGCCACCTCTAGCTGCTGGGTGTGGGAGTTGGTCAGTTGGATCTGTCTGATGAGAGCCGCTTGAACCGGACTGGTCGGTACGCTCTCTGTGTCGGCTGGGGTCCAGGATGAGCTGACGGGAGACCCAGCAACGTTCCTCCGGACCGTAGCCTTCCCACGTTCAATGTCTTTGGAATTAAAATTCGCAGTGAACTCTGACGGGCTTGAAATCGACGCTGGCGCCATTCATTTTTGCGCAGTGCACACAATTTTTTTCCTGCCAAAGTGGCCGTGTAAACAAAACTAGTCACGTGACGTCCGGAGCTCTATACTTTGAACTATGTGCGGTAATCCACGGGAACTGCCGCGGCCGGGAAGCGAACCCGTATCGCCGCACCGCAGGAGGCATCGCTAACCGCTAGACTAAAGGGTCAGACCCGCCAGCCAGCAGCCAGCGTGTCTTCTTATCCATGCACGTTACAGTATCTTATCTTATCTTATCTTATCTTATCTTATCTTATCTTATCTTATCTTATCTTATCTTATCTTATCTTATCTTATCTTATCTTATCTTATCTTAAAGGAGACGAGCGCCCCTAAAAGCCTACTTCGAGAAATTTAGAGGGAGCTCTGAAAAATCGTTCATTTTTTGTGTCACAGCCTCACAAGTCATAGATTTTTATTTTTCTGTACATTAAGGTTTACTGAATTAATAACAATAGTAAAAATATGCCAAATGCTTTGTTAATTCGCTCATTACAGTCCAATTTCCAGATATTTGTGTCCACTATAATTCACGAGTTTCCTGGGGGGGGGGGGCACTGGGGAAACGATTATGGGTAATACTTCCGGTGTTCGGCGGAAGCAGTATCACAGACCAGTGGCAGATTTGGCCGAAGAAGTGTTAGCTGTTAGCTATTGCTTTCCGTGTTTAAACATAAATTAATCATAATGCCGTGTCTATTCCTGCTGTGATCATCTGGGCGTACTGGCGCACCCAAAAAAACAAAGCAAAACAAAACAAAAAACCTGACGTCACCACTTCAGTTCCTTCTCTTCGCTGAGTTGGATAGCTAACAAGTTAGCTATCGCGGTATGTAAACGGTAAATCCTTAGAAAACAGTGTTTTTATTCAGTATTTTTGCTCAGTGAGTGCTCTTCCATAGACCGTCCTAAAATTCCGAAGATTCCCAAAAGTATGTCTCGAAATTGTGTCTCTGAGACGTAATTTTGAGACATAATTTCCACAATCTCAGTCAACCAAAACACTGTGCTGCTTTGTCCATCACCACTGGGCAGAAATTCACCCATGCAGCTTTAAAGTTTTTGGTTTTTTTTTTCCATTTTTGGGTTGTATGTAGCATTGAGATTTGTTTATTCTTGGTACATGACATTAGGGTGTTTTTATGTGTTTTGATGTGTTGTTTCTTTCTTTTTTCTTGTATTGTTCACAGAAGGCGAGTTTGTATTGTGCAGCACAACTTGCATTTAATGCGAACTATATACAGTACAGTGGGAATGGAGTTTCAAATGTATAGAAGCTGAGTTAACCCGTTAATCCCATATTTTTCTTTGCAATTTGAATACATGCATTTTTCTCCCTTGATCTCCCTAATACACAAACTTTATGCCCTTTTTGATTTTATGTTGGTTAAGTTAGTGAAATATGAAGTTTCATACTCGGTCACAGTAGTGACCGGTGGAAGGCAGCATAGTCAGAATTCACACAGATTCTTCAATTAGACCTATTTACACATTTAAAATCGTAAAATAGCAGTAACATATGCAACATAGAAGGATGATGTATGGTTAAAATGTACTTCATAACTAGTACTCTGTTCATGTAATACATGTTTGAACTTACACAAACACCGCCATTGGCAAACTCTTCTGAGGGAGGATCATTTATTTATGAAAAACAGAAGCCAGGACATGGAGACTATACACCATGTAGAATCCAGCACTTTAAAATAACATTAAGTAAAATAAAATATATCATCTCTGAACATTTTATAACAGGAAGACATTCATCAATATTGTTACATTTTGACAGTATCGGACAAAACGTACTAGGGCAGTGCATACTGTGAGGTACTATCAGTGACAACAATGTACTTATTTCACAGTCTCATAACACAGTTTCAAAAAAAATTTGCGGGGGGGGGGTTTCCCTCTTCTTCCTCCCAGTTGTATCTGACCAATTACCCCACTCCCCCAAGCTGTCCCGGTCACCGCTCCACCCCCTCCACCAGTCCGAGGAGGGCTGCAGACTACCACACGCCTCCTCCGATACATGTGGAGTCACCAGCCACTTCTTTTCACCTGACAGTGAGGGGTTTCACCAGGCGGAAGTTAGGGCGTGGGAGGATCACGCTATTCCCCACAGCTCTCCCTCGCCCGCCCCCCCCAAACAGGCACCCCGACCTACCAGATGAGGCGCTAGTGCAGTGACCAGGACACATACCCACATCCGGCTTCCCACCTGCAGACACGGCCAACTGTGTCTGTAGGGACGCCCAACCGTGTTAGTAGGCAACGGAATAGACCACTACGCTGCCCGAACGTCCTGGTTTCAACAAATTTGAGTAAACGGACGACAGCTCATTGGTTAGACTTCACTCAACGAAAACGTTTGAAGCACTCAATGTGGAGAGGTGCATCACACTTCTCACATGCTTGTCACAACATCTTCATCTGCGGAAACGGTTCCCCATGTTCACAGGCCACTGAGATTTTCTATCACCTCTTACAGAATCCTGAGTGAAAGTTGTTGCAATCGAAGATCTTCTGCCATGGCCAAGAGGAAGTTTTCCACATCTTTTCAGGAGACACAGGGACACAGGTCGCTGAAAGGCCAGGAGGTCATATTCATTACCAACACCATCTCTGAGAACATCCTGCTATTCACCACCGCACCGTGAAGGGACCAGGAGAAGATTGGCCACCAACACTTCAGCGCTGTATCTTGACAGCTGAAGCTCACGCAGATGCACGACCCCCATGTTTTGGTTGTATGTGAGGATACACATGGGCTGTGGAACTTTGTCATAGGCTTTTTTTCTCTTTGCTCCGCTTATTTACAGGCCCATCAGAACACTTCTCAGGAGCAATGGCTGCCATGGTTACAAAACTGTTATCCTTCCACTGTACCAGTACCTTTTCCCCCTGTGTAAGGACCTCAGAACTTCCATGAGGCATTTTTTTTTTTTGGGAAATTCTTCACATCTGTGAAAGGGACATCATACAGGTGGCACTGTCTCTGAATGCCAAGACATCCACAACCCCGTTTTGTTATTTCATCAAGGAGGCTAAGTGAGATGAAAAGGTTGTCATGTACGAAGTTACACCCTGAAGGAACTTCCGCTTGTTCGGCGAGACCGAGGACTACACTTGGGCCCTGTCCTAGGCCAGTTTCAGGGACATGTGTGTGTGCACTCCACAATAGGGCTCCATATGATACATGTACCCTGTAGGTGATGCAAGGCTCCACAGTTTATACCCCAACCAGATTGGTTTGTCCCTGATGAATTGCTTGCAACCACGCCTGCCATAATAAGGTGGCATGCTTCCGTCAGTCGATAACCATTTTGAGTGTGGCATCATTTGGTAAGATTCATTCAGTGCACTGAAGATGGGCCATACTTTGTAGAAAGGGTCGTTTTTGGCCTTTGAGTTATGTACCAGATGGATTGAAGCCATTAGCTCATCAAAGCAATTCTTTCTCATTGCATTTGAGGTGGCTTCATTGTGGACATCAGAGTCATATGACCAAAATATGTGCTGCCACCACACAGAACTGTAGCCAGATGTGAGAAGAACCCCATAGAAAGTCAGCAACTCATCCATGTTCAGATCAAGTATCTTCCCTTTGGTTTGCATTGAATAGATGTTTGACATCTCAGCAGTGAGCTCCCTCAGAGCAGCAGGGTCCATCATCAACAGGAACTAATGAGCTGGATCAGGTTTAGTTTGCTTCATGCACTCTGCTACAGTTGGGCCACAGGTCACGAAATCTGGAATCTCTGATGGGTCGTTTTGATCTTTTAAAAACTCTGTACCTATTTTGGATATTTTGAAGAGATGTTTTCCTTTTTTTTTGTGGCGTCGTTTTCCTCAGGGCATCCCCCTAAGTAAAAAACAAATGATAACTAGGATCAACAGCCAAAACCTGTTTTCAACTGAAACGCTGTTATACCACTCGTCACAATTGTGACCGTTAACAAATTTACACTTCTTACAAGCAAAATATATCAGTAGCCTTTAAAGAATATATGTACAAAATATGATAGTTATATCTGTTAATTAAGGTGTTTTACTTACTTCCTTTGGTAGAAGTCTGAGGAAGCTATCTTCTTCCAGAGGTGCAGGCAGGAAGTAAACTGATCTGGTCATGTGGCCTTTCACACTAGTCACATGACGTTGATAAATTTTAATCAAGACACTCTTTTTTTCATTTAAAAGTTAATTTCTTGCCCAAAGCCAACAACCACACTTTTAGAGTTTTTTAACAACCTTTTTTTTTACTTTTTAACAACACTTCCAGAAATAATAATAATAATAATAATAATAATAATAATAATAATAATAATAATAAGAAGAAGAAGAAGAAATGTCCCACATGGGGAACCATGTACCTGCTCCCGAAGACAGAGGAGACACAGAACCCAAAGAATTACAGACCCATCACCTGCCTACCAACAATGTACAAGATCGTCACCTCCATCATCACAGAGAGGACCTATAGCTTCCTCGACAAAAACATCTTGTTACCAGCAGAACAGAAGGGATGTAAGAAAGGTAGCTATGGATGCAAGGACCAGATTCTCATCAATATTGCAAGAGGTCAAATCGAAGAAAAAGAACCTGTCAAAAGCATGGATTGACTACAGGGAGGCATTTGACAGCATGCCACACTCCTGGATAGAGAAGAGCCTCAAGATCTACAGAGTCTGCCCAACAACTGTCAAAATCATCACAGAGAGCATGAAGACCTGGAAGGCCACCCTGAATCTCCATCATGCAGAGAGGTCGTTAACATCGAAACTGATCAACATCAGAAGCGGAATCTTCCAAAGGGACTCACTATCACCACTGCTCTTTTGCCTTGCACTAGCGCCACTCAACAATCTACTGAATAACAGCAGCTATGGGTACAAATCACAGAATGGCAAACTGACCCACCTGTTCTACATTGACGACCTCAAGACGTTTACCAAGGATGACAATCAGCAGAAGGGTCTACTCACCATCGTCAAGACCTTCAGCGACGACATCAAGATGGAATTCGGAATCGACAAGTGTGCCAAAGCCACTTCCAAGAAAGGACGACTTACCAAGACTGCAGACTTAGACCTTGACACTGACACCGTAATCAAAGAGCCAGACCAAGATAGCACATACAAGTACCTAGGAGTTAACGAAGGAGACGGCATAAAACACTCCACCATGAAGGAGAAGATCCGGAAAGAGTACCACAGGAGAGTGCGTATGGTACTGAAGAGCGAAGTCAGTGTGGCTAACAGAATTGAAGCTATCAACAGCCTAGCGACACCTGTAGTGACGTACAGCTTCAACATCATCAACTGGAAACTGAACGACATCAAGAGACTAGACACCAAGACAAGAAAGATGCTGACCATGGAGAAGATGCACCACCTGAAAGCAGATGTCGACAGGCTGTACCTACCAAGAGCTTCAGGAGGACGAGGCCTAGTCCAACTTGAACCGACCTTCAAGACTACCACTATCGGGCTGGATGCATACCTTACAAAAACAGATGACCCACTCGTCCGAATAGTAAAACATCAGATCTACTCCATCAATAAAGAAGCTGCACAATTCAAGAAAGAGCTTGATGTCCCACCAACAGAAAATGAGGCAACTACCATCTACGCCAAACGAGTGAAGCAGAAGGCAAAACACCATGGCCAGCGGCAACTGCAAAAAACCTAGGAGGACAAAGCAATGCACGAGAAGTACCCCAAAAGAATGAAAGATGCAGACGTGGACCAACAAAAGACACACCAGTGGCTGAGGAGCACCGGGCTGAAAGCAGAGACGGAGGGCCTGATGATCATTGCACAAGACCAGAGCCATGGTAACCAGATCCTATCACCATTGTATCATCAAAGATGGAACAGACCCAAAATACAGAATCTGTGGAATGTACGAAGAAACCATCGACCACATTGTCTCAGGCTGCCTGGAACTGGAAAGACCGAGTATATACAGAAACACAACAAGGCAGCAGCATACCTGCACTGGAAGATCTGCAGGAGCTACAAGATCAAGACGACTGAGAATAGGTGCGAACATCAGCCCAGAACGGTCACTGAGAACAATGATGTCACCATCCTCTGGGACACGCCCATCCACAAGCCCACATCGTTATCAAGGACAGGAAGCAAAAGAGGTGCATGCTCATCGACATGGCAATACCATCCGAAAAAAAACAGCTCAGTGAAAGTCACAGAGAAGCTGACCAAGTACAAAGACCTGGAGACTGAAACCAACAGGATGTGGGGAATGAAGACCCAGACAACACCAGTGGTCATCGGAGCTCTAGGACTCATGAAGAAGGGAATGGAAAAGTTCACCAACTGTATCTCAGGCAACATCAACGTCAGTGCAGTCCAGAAGATCGCCCTACTCGGAACAGCCCACATATTACCACGAGTACTGTCAGTCAATCAAGTGACATCTGCCCTATAGTGCCTCAGGTCCATAGTTTGGACCCGGTTCTACAGGATGTAAAACAGGAAACACGAAAGAAATAATAATAATAATAATAATAATAATAATAATAATACAAAATACGCGGTCACAATCATGACCGGTGTAATTAAGCGGGTTAATTTAAGAGTAGGTGAGAAGGGGTAGGAAAAAATAAGTAAAAACTTCCTCCTACTCCTTTTCCAACATGTAGCAAATAATCTGATGCATACGGAGATTTGTTCGCTGAGTTTGATGTGTGGATTTCTTCATCACTTCAGATTACTGGCAATGTCTTATCTGTATGTTATACCCTGCTTATTTACATGTTCCAAATACATAATCATTCATCCAGTCTTCTGACGGTAACCTTTTCACTTCCACTTTTTAACCGCTAGAGGGCAGACAGGAATCATTGAAAAAAGCTTGTAAATGAACTTGAAGTGACAGCTTCTTACCGCCTGGCTTTTACTTTAGATTACTCACAAAAAAAAAACTTACTAGTTCTGCAATATGATAATATCTCACACGTTTTGGCAAATTAATTGTTCATCTTCTAGTTGATAATTACACCCCCTCCCCAGTAACAATGGCGTGGAACCACATTATTGTTTGACATTGTACTTTGGTCCTTGGATTCAGAATACTACACGTGCAAGCGCAGGAGCACATGCAGAAATCTCATTATGGGAAAGTGATGAAAGTTTAGGATTATCAGATATAACTAGCACTCAAAATAGGAAACTGACCCTGGATTCTGTGGAGGTTCAGTGTCGTTGAAACACATTTGCAGGGGACCCTGGGTAGCGGTTGTGGGTGTGGGTTAATGGGGATGTAACCAGTTGATCAGCCTCTTCCACAACCTTTAGTAACAGCAGCTGTGTTGAGGGGAAACTGTTTCATCACCTGAATAGATGGAAAATTGTGTTCACTGTGGCAATGGCTGGGAGTGAAGGAAAAGTTGCAAGCGCACCTGATGACCAGCATCCCTCCGGAGTAGCCTTTGGGGCCCAGGAATCAGTAAAAGTGGCATTTTCCTCTGACAGTTACGAGATAAGAACGTTGGAGAAACAATCACAATTTAGAGTAGTTTAATGCTGCGTTCAAAGTAAACATGACTTCGTTTAGAAAATTCGCATACACCAAATATTTGCTCCAAAAACAATACATAACTGGAAGCATCATGGATAATGATGGCATCGTGGATAAAAAAAATGTACATTATCTAATATAAAATGTACATTATCTAATATAAAATGTACATTATCTAATATAGAATATACATTATCTAATATAAAATATATTATTTCGTTTTTAAACAGTGGATTAAAGCAGATATATGATCATACAGTAGAGTCGTGCATTTCAGTAGCACTTTATATGACCGCTCGGGAATAACATGTAATAGTGGGGTAATAGTTTGATAATAAAGAGGTAATAATTAAATAATACCATGTAATTACTAAAGTAATAACCAAGTAATATTTTGGTATAGACTGAAATGTATGTAGCAGGGTAATAAGTGGCAAAAAAGGGGAATAATGGGGAAACACGTTTAAAGTTTGCAATGAGACAAAATACTTTCAAGATTCGAGATTCAAGAGTTTTATTTGTCACGTACAAACAAGTACAAGTCCCGAGTGCAGTGAAATGAAAGAAGGTACGAGCTCCAAAATGTGCAAACGACAAAGTACAACAGGTTAAAGCAGGTAATAGGACAGTAACATTTTGATCCTTTAACCCATTCTTCACATGGCTTACATCTGGTCTCAGGTGCAGGTCCTTCACCTGGAGACGGACGCTTTAAAATGAGTTTTGTTCCCTCTGCCATTGAACCTCTAAACTCTTGTGTTGATGTATTGTTGTCTCCCTGTTCTCTATGTATATCGTGTAGTATGTATGGTACGTTTACATATATTTACTGTATATTAGGCTTAGTGCAGTAGGTGAAAACAATTGTCCTCTCGTAGGACAATTATCTATCTAGCAAGCTAGCTAGCTAGCTAGTATACGCCCTTCAAATTGCCCCAATATACCATCTATAGTAGAGACTGAATGTCTATGACAAGATTTGGGGTGAGAAGTTAGGGGTCAGATGTTGAGAATTATTGTTGTTATGAAGCAAATTAATTTTGCCAGAAATTTGAATTTCTATTGTATTTTCCCATAAATGCTTGCCACAGTATTCAAAGTTCTAAGCATGAAGTTGAATTCCCTTTAACGCTTTGTGCCAGTGTAGCCACATGCTAAGTTTGCTGATGATCTTTTCAAAGCCCTTTTTAATTTCCTTCTTGCCAATCTCCGAACAGTCAGTTTAGGAGCCAAGACCATCGTCATCATTTTCTGCTGCTTATCTGGGACCGGGTCGCGGTGATAGCAGGCTGAAGAGGACGTTAATTTCCCTGGCCTCGTCCACTAGCACCTGCTGGTGATCCCAAGGCGTTCCCAAGGACAGCTGGGATATATAATCCCCCCCCCCCAACGTGTCCTGTCCTGTCTCCTCCCATTCGGTCGTGGCTGCAACACCTCCACAGAGAGGCATCCAGGAGGCATCGTCGCTAGAAATCCGAACCACCTCCATTGGCTCCTTTCATGGCAAAGGAGCAGCGGCTCTACTCCGAGCTCCTCCCGGATGTCTAAACTCTTCACCCTACCCCTGGGGGTTTGGCCAGCCACCCGGCGGTGGTAATTTATGTCAGCGATCTCATTCTTTCGGTCACCGTCCAGGGTGTCTCCCCGCCTGCCGCCCATTGCCTGCTGGGATAGGCTCCAGCGTCCCGCGGCTTGGACAATAGATGGAATGGGTTGCAAGAAATTAATTTGATAATTTGATAACAGATCTGAATTTGCTGTTCAGTGTTCCTCTTGCATTTGAGACGGATGTTCACCCGTCTCCTCTCTGGTTATGTCTACCCACATACTAAAACCCCACTGCCAAAATTATTCTCCAAATAACAACATGAAGGTAATATCAGTGAATGGTAACACTTTAGTATGGGGAACGTAGTCACCATTAATTAGGTGCTTATTAGCATGCACATTAGCAACATATTGGCTCTTAATTGGTCATTATTACGTACTCATTAATGCCTTATTCTGCATGGCCTTATTATACAACCAGTAAGCCATTAACTATGAGTTGTCCCTCTATAGCCTCAGAAGTATTGCTTATTAGTAGTACCATCTCAATATGCTTTGCTTAGTATGGCCTTTATAAGGTGGTAGTACCACAAGAAGAGTTATTCTCCCTTACTAACACTTAATGAATATGCTCTGTTCTTACATAACAACACACAAAACTACAAGTGTTCATAGTGTTAAATTACTCTAAATTAAGTTTTTGTTACTTAGAATATGTTCCCCATGCTAAAGTGACATCCTGATCATTACTAATTCACTAGTAATTAAGTTTTTTTATGTTCCCCATACTACAGTGTTACCGAGTGAATATATATTTTAGGGGCAAATCAGCACGTGCCCATGCTAACGTTTGACTAGGATGTGTCTATTTCTATAGAAATACAAAGCCACCCAGGTGTATATGCATGTATGTGGATGCGCACTGCACGGGTTAACGTTTAAATCTCGAACATACACAAGGGACTGCGAGGTTACGCGGGTACCTGTTTTGTTTTTCACTTGGCAGCAGTGGAAAGGAAGGCGGTTACCATGGGCCTGTCACCTGTGGAATTAATTATTGTGTGAGAGGAAGAGGACGGCTCACATAAACAAGCTGCGCCGCAGCGTCTCTCAGCACATGCCCACCAAGCCCTCCGCAGGTAAGAGCACCTCTACCACTGTAGCTTACTTCCTCTGTGAGCCACCTGAAGACTCAGATATGCTAATATTTCTACAGATTGGCAATATAAACACTTGTGGCTGACATAAACGGGGAGGGGGGGGGACCTCTCAGTGAGGAAAAAAAGGTCCTTTGGATTTTTCCTTTATTTTTTATTTTTCCTTTCCTCGTGGTGAAATATGCCATATTTGGCTACGGATAATACAGTTTGGATTATGCATTTATAGCGGTTACATAGATGTCAGATGTAGTGTTTCATTGCGTCCGGGTAGCGCAGCTGTCTGTTCTGTTGCCTACCAACACGGGGATCGCCGGTTCGAATCCCCGTGTTGCCTCTGGCTTGGTCAGGCATCCCTAATGCGGGTGGGAAGCCGGATGTAGGTATGTGTGTCCTGGTCGCTGCACTAGCGCGTCCTCTGGTCTGTCGGTGCGCCTGTCCGGGTGGGACGGGGGCTGGGGGGAATAGCGTGATCCTCCCACGCGCTACGCCCCCCCCGGTGAAACTCCTCGCTTTCAGGTGAAAAGAAGCGGCTGGCGACTCCACATATATCGGAGGAGGCACGTGGTAGCCTGCAGCGCTCCCCGGGTTGGTGGGGGTGGAGCAGCGACCGGGACGGCTCGGAAGAGTGGGGTAACTGGACAAGTACAATTGGGGAGGAAAAAAGGGGGAAACATCCAAAAAAAAAAAAAAAAAATTTTTATTGATCACTTTATCCAAGAAATGAAAATATCGAGTATTGATCCAGCATTGAGTAGACTTGTACCGATATGGGATTTACTCTGTTTAGCTATATGATCTGCTTTTGTACCATGTGGTACTAATATGACTTCCATGATTCGTGATTAAAATCACTTGTAGGTAAAGCAGCCTCCTTGCCTGGTGTAGTGTGAGTTTAACTCTGGTTGCCAGCAGGCTGTGAAGTTCCTCGTCCTGGTGTCAGCATGCCGAGCCAGCTGGAAGGTGCGATGGATGCGCTGATAACCGTTTTCTACAACTACTCCGGAAACGACGGAGACAAGTACAAACTCAACAAGGGCGAGTTAAAACAACTGCTGAACAGCGAGCTCACCGACTTCCTCACGGTAAAACATGTTTTCGAGACTGTCCTCCACCCAACCCCCCCTCCGCCCCCCCATAGGTCATTCGTACAAGCAGCTTATTGCCACCTATGGATACGTTTTAAAGTTAAGCGACCTCTAGCGGTCGTGCTGCCAATAGCGCTCTACGGCTGTCGTAGGGGTTGGGGGGTTTGTAGATGTTTTCGGTGTGACTCTGCAGCCCAGCAGCAAGAGCTTATAGGGTTTCCGTTTGCCTCTAATGCTCGCGCTGTAGCTCGCGAGGCGGATGGGGATTGTTGGAGCGCCACCTTTACTGCTGCCTTCGGTCATCTCTACAAAATGAAGACGTTCGTTAGCGTGAGGGGGCATTTGCTGCCTGCTTGTGTGGGTTTTGTGACAGCTGTTTTTATTACCCAGTGAATCTAAACGCGGTTTAGACCGAGTTAGGGCAAGCACACTGAATATAGACAGACTGGTCAGAACATATCAGAATTCGTTTGTTGTGTAACCGGTTATTTTCTTGCCCGGTGCGGGATTCGATGCGGGGTGTACTGCACCACAAGGCGACATCACTAACCGCTCGGCTAAAGGGTCAGACCCGTTAGCTAGGGGCTAATGTGTCTTATTAGTAGTTTACAGTTGTATTTCTTTTCACATCCTTCCAGAATATGTTCGTGCAGTTTACAGGCTAGCGTTTAACGACTCAAATTAAAATGTCAGTATAATTAATATGCCACCTGGCCTGGAGCCACGTGTTAATTATTTGGAATTCTTTAATTTGCCGCCGTGTGACCGCGTCAGTTCGGATTACTACACCGTTCCATGTGCTGATGCCTTGCCACCTCCTCACCCGATATTAACCTATAATAGCCAGGTTTTCAGATGACTTTACACTACCCAAACAATTCACAACACATTTCAGGAAACAATTTTCAGAGTTGTTTCCGTTTTTTTTTTCCTTTTAATGTGTCCTCTCTCGGGTCCGCGGTGGTGTAGCGGTCTAAGCATCGGCTTTGTGTCGATGCAGTTGCCCACTGGGGACCGGGGTTCGCGCCCCGGTCTCGTCAGATCCGACTATGGCCGGACTCGATGAAGCAGCAATAATTGGCAACGCTGTCTTCGGGAGGGGGGCGGAGTCGGCTTGTGTTCGTCACGTGAATGCGTCTCTGTGTGTGTCGGAAAAAACAGTGGTTCGGCCTGGAGTCGCCTTGCCACTAAAGTGGGGAGGCGGTCTCCTTCAAGACTGCCGGCCGGAGAGACGCAGTTGGCGAACGCATGCAGTACGAGGGTGGGTGTTTGAATTAAAATAGGGATCGATTGGCCACTAAATTGGAAGAAAAAGGGAACAATCAGAAATATATTTTTTTTAAAAACAAACCACAGGCGGGGGTGGGGGGGGCATACCTATATGAAAGAGACAGAATGAGAGAGAGAAATTGAGCCAGATCTTGTATGTATGTGTGTGTGTGTGTATATATATATCCAGTGATTCAAGTAATTTTTCAGTTAGACAGTACAAGCCTGATTCATGCTATTTCCCTACTCTATATATATATATATATATATATATATATATATATATATATATATATATAATGGACCTATGTTTCTTCATGGGGACTGAAGCCTCAGGTGCTCACACATCATCATCATCATCACTGGCGCATATCAGCTTTAAATAAAGAAACCTGTGACGTCACCACACCCCCTCGGGCAGCAGAAGCTTCTCCTGGGTTCCCCCTGACTACTATGGCAGCTTTCACTTCACTTCAGGTTTTCACTTAAAGCCATGAATTGTTAAGATTTTCATATTGACTTTTGTCTATCTGCGCTAGACAGGCTGAGCTTCTTATCTATGATTTGTTAACTCTTTTCTTCCTTTTTTTCACTTGTCAGATTTATTATGTTTTGCCTCTTTTGACCAGGAAAAAAAAAGTATTCGAGGTGGACATCTTAGAGTTTGGTCACTGCAGAGGCTTTTGATGACAATGTAAACTACTCTAAATGTAAACTACTCCAAATGTAAACTACTCTAAATGTAAACTACTCTAAATGTAAACTACTCCAAATGTAAACTACTCTAAATGTTAACTACTCTAAATGTAAACTACTCTAAGTGTAAACTACTTTAAATGTAAACTACTCTAAATGTAAACTACTCTAAATGTAAACTATTTTAAATGTAAACTACTCTAAATGTAAACTACTCTAAATGTAAACTACTTAAATGTAAACTACTCTAAATGTAAACTACTTAAATGTAAACTACTCTAAATGTAAACTACTTAAATGTAAACTACTCTAAATGTAAACTACTTAAATGAAAACTGAGCACCGTGTTCCTAAATTTGCAGTGGTGATATGTTTCTGAATCAAATAGCAATATCTGACCAGTTATAAGAGTTTGAATCAAATATCTTATGGGGTTAGATTTTCATTGAACCTTTTCGACACACTTAACCCGAGTTTTTTTTTTTTTTTTTTTTAGTGTGGTCAAGTTTAATTTAGTAATGCTGTGAAATCTGCAATTTTAACACTTTACATGCCGGCACCACATAATGCAAGTGTAAAGAGGTCGTGGTCCTCTCACGTATATTTCTGTGAGATCATGTTGCCATCATCTATAAAACATGATTACACACAAATTCGAATCAAATCCAGTTCAAATCAAATTAATCACTAATCAGATCAGTAATTGGCCATCACTGCAATCACCATCACTGCAATCATCATCATCAGCAGCGGCATTATTGTCATCCTCCTCATAGAAACAAATATGCAAAAGCATCATGGTAATATATATATATATATATTACCATGATTTGACGACTGATGACTCTTTGTGGCATGAAACAGGCTTGTACTGTCTCATAAAGAATTCACTTGAATCACTGGATTATTTTGCTCCTTATTAGTTGAGCACATTCCCTACCGTTGAGTGTTTCTTTTACCAAAGTTATATATATATATATATATATATATATATATATATATATATATATATATAATATTATATTTCAGTATTGTTGACTTTGAAGTAAATGAGTGCGTATCTGAGTGACATTATTTTCCCATGCTTCCTTGTGTCCAGTCTCAGAAGGACCCAATGCTGGTAGAGAAAATCATGAGTGACCTGGACTCTAACAAAGACAACGAGGTGGATTTCAATGAGTTTGTGGTGTTGGTGGCTGCCCTCACCGTCGCCTGCAACGACTTCTTCCAGGAGCAGCAAAAGAAGAAAAATAAGTAAATCTCTTTAGTAACCAACAAAATAGTTAATTGATTTTATTTGTCACGTTATTTTCTGTGACGATTAATCTTTTTAACACTTAGAGACGGGAATTCCCCACACAGTAAGAATTTGTATTACCTCTCCCTGTGGCATAGCATGTTGTAATTAGTATTTAACTGGTATTTATGAAGTTAAACACGCTCCTTAAGTGAGACACTAGAGAGTTAGTAGTCTAGACGGTGATGCCATTATAAACATGTAATATACTTCACTCAAGGGCGAGGGGTGAGATAAGGCTGCTGTTTGAGTCCAACCCTGTTCAATATCTACATCAATGAGTTAGCGAAGTTACTGGAACAATCTGCAGCTCCTGGTCTCACCCTAAACAACACAGAAGTTAAATTCTTGCTCTATGCAGGTGACCTGGTGTTGTTGTCCCCCACAGAACAGGGTCTACAGCAGCATCTGGATCTGCTTGAGAAATACTGTCAGAACTGGGCCCTGACCGTAAACTTCAAAAAAGACAAAAATTGTGATCTTCCAGAAGAAGCCCAGGTGTCAGGAAAGTAGACACCTATTTACTCTAGGTAACACCGCCCTAGAGCACACGTTAAATTACGATTACCTGGGACTGAGGGTCAGTGGGACTGAGGGTCAGTGACTGAGGGTCAGTGCCTTGGGAAGCTTTGGTCTGGCAGTGAAAGCACTTAAAGAGAAAGCCCGAAGAGCTTTCTATGCAATAAAAAGAAAATTCTATAAAATAGACATCCCAATGAAAATCCGGTCCAAAACCTTTGACAGTGTCATCCTGCCCATTGCAGTATATGGAAGTGAAGTATGGGCTCCACTCAGTCAGCAAGACTACACTGTGTTTGGAGCAGGGGGAGATCTAAAACATGCAGGACAAGTGGTCCTCCAGGAGAGGTTAGAGAAACGCTCGTCTCGCCAATGAAAAGGGCAGACACACAACATCTTGGCCAAAAGAGCAAAGAATATGTGGTCACTGTACGGCAGGTGAGGTGGAGACAGAGATGCACTTCCTGCTAAATTGTGAAAAATTCCGGAACATACGAGAAAAATACCAGGAGAAATTTGAAAACCAGATTCCAAATGTTCTACTCCTGGATGGGAAAGAACAATGACCACTTATTTTAGAAGAGGGCCAAAGGTCACACCTTGCAGCACAATATGTGTCAGAATGCCATAGCCTAAGGGTCAGTGAGTGACCAAAACACTGTCAGTTACTGTCAGTTGCTGTTCAAGTGTTCTATGTTTCTGCCAGATCTATGTATTCCTTTTTCATTTGTTTTATTTACTTTTTTATTTTTATTTTTTATTTTTTTAGTACTCTGTTGACTTGTTTTGCTCTGGCAACATTGTAATTAATGCAGTCATGCCAATAAAGCATCACTGAATTGAATTGAATTGAACTGAATTGAATTGAATTGAATTGAGAGAGATAGAGAGCGAAAGAGAGAGAGAGAGAGCGAGAGAGATGGTGAGAGAGAGCGAGAGAGAGATAGAAAGAGAGAGAGCGAGAGAGAGAGAAGGGGGGAGGACGAGAGACGGCGAGAGAGAGAAAGAGGGAGAGGGCGAGAGAGAAAGAGGGCGAGAGAGAAAGAGGGCGAGAGAGAGGGGGGTGAGAGAGCGCGAGAGAGAGGGCAAGAGAAAGAGAGAGAGCGAGAGAGGGTGAGGGAGAGCGAGAGAGAGGGCGAGAGAGAGAGAGAGAGGGCGAGAGAAAGAGAGAGAGAGAGAGGGGGTGAGAGAGAGCGAGAGAGAGGGCAAGAGAAAGAGAGAGAGCGAGAGAGAGGGCGAGAGAGAGATAGAAAGAGAGCGAGCGAGAGAGGGGGGAGGACAAGAGACGGCGAGAGAGAGAAAGAGGGAAAGGGCGAGAGAGAGAGAGAGAGAGAGAGAGAGAGAGAGAGAGAGAGAGAGAGAGAGAGAGAGAGAGAGAGAGAGAGATAGAGGTATGACATGCAACAAAGGTCGCCGGCTGGAATCAAACCGGCGACGGTTGCGGTCATGTGGTAGAACAAAATTAGAGCTGTAAATGTTTTCTTCGTCCTCCTGATTCAGAACCGGGTGATTTAAATCCAACTTGTCTGTCAGATTTGCTCAGCATTTTTGTCCAATGTAACTGTTATTTTGTGTTGCATCATTAAATCTATCAAATTAGATTTCTCCAAGTCTGTGTGTGTGTGTGTGTGTGAGAGAGAGAGACTGAGCGTGTGTGAGCGTGCACAGATGCAGTTGTCGTGCGTGTGTCCTATTTTCATCGCTGACCCTCGCGGAGGTCAGTGTGTGTCAGACAAGCGAGGCTGGGCTGTGTGGAATCGCGGATTGACGACGCCAGGCAACCAGGCAAGAAGAGAAAGAGAAAATAAAGGTTAAGACGACAAATGTGATTGGTGGATAATGACTAATGCGTCATAACTCCCCTCCAAAATAAACAAATAAATAAATAATCACACACCTGAGACCCTTTTGCTTAAGAGCGAGGAGAAGAAAGAAGGATAGTGTGAACTGAAATGGTTACGGCGGATATACTGGCAGTTTGGCGTGCTCCATTGCAGCACCATGAGATCATAATAGTTTGGACAAGGACGTTTTCTCCTGTCTCCACAGCCTCATCTCCTCCAAACGCATCTCCCTGGAAAGAACGTCTTTAACGCGCGCCTCAGGGCCTCGTCTGTCCAACCCTCCTCTTCGTCACCGTGTGCGTCACCGCTTGTGCGCGCCTCCTCCTCGGGAGTCAGCTGTATGTTTGTGCGTGTGTGCGAGTGTGAGAACCAACTTCTGACCTTGCAGACGAAATGTGGAGCGACGAAAGTTCAAATTCACGGCCAGAGGACGGAAATAGCGCAGCGGCCAGGGCGCATATCCACCCGCACACACAGCCAATTGTGTCTATAGGGACGCCCGACCAAGCCGGGGGTAACACGGGGTTCAAACCGGCGATCCCCGTATTGGTAGGCAACGGAATAGACCGCTACGCTACCCGGATGTCCCACATTACCTCTTGATTTGTCGAACAGGAGACTAAATGCAAAATGACTACGTTCAGAATAATGCAAACTTTGGGCCCTGATAATGTGGTATTGGTTGTACATTGAACATGTGAACCTATAGGAGGGTTTCCGTGTAACGTCATCGCAGAGATGCGTGCGCAACTAGGGGGCAGAAAGCAACTACGGCGCGGAGATTTTAACCAAGACAGAGCTCAGATACAGCAGAGATGACGCGCAGTTGCTGTGCAATAAACTGCAAGAGCCGCCAAAAGGATGGGTGGGAACTGTTCAGCACTGTCATTGTTGAGCCGCCTCGGCAGCTCTCGAAAGGTTATACATCTCGTCATCTTTTGAGAGCTGCCAAAGCCGTTTTGCCCCCTCGCTGCGCACGCACCTAGTAATTTTTGTGAACAGGAAACCGTCTGTAAGGCCTAATACAAGAATACTTTCCTGAAATATTAGGAACCAGATTGTCACCAATTTCTAGGCAATTAATTGAAGCTATTGAAAAGCGGGTTATCTGTTGTGTTCTATCAAAAAAAACCAAAACAAAAAAAAAAAAAACAATTACCACTTAAGAATAATAAAGTGAGTATTTCTGGGTGGTAACAATTTTCAAATATTGACTGTTTGTAAAACAGTTTGACTGCTCTTCATCCCCTATAAAACAGTTTGACTGCTCTTCATCCTCCTATAAAACAGGTTGACTGCTCTTCATCCTCCTGTAAAACAGGTTGACTGATCTTCATCCTCATATAAAACAGTTTCACTGCTCTTCATCCTCTTGTAAAACAGTTTGACTGCTCTTCATCCTCCTATAAAACAGGTTGACTGCTCTTCATCCTCCTATGAAACAGTTTGACTGCTCTTCATCCTCTGTTAAAAGTTTGACTGCTCTTGATCCTCTTATAAAACAGTTTGACTGCTCTTCATCCTCCTATAAAACAGGTTGACTGCTCTTCATCCTACTGTAAAACAGTTTGACTGCTCTTCATCCTCTTGTAAAACAGTTTGACTGCTCTTGATCCTCTTATAAAACAGTTTGACTGCTCTTCATCCTCCTATAAAACAGGTTGACTGCTCTTCATCCTCCTATGAAACAGTTTGACTGCTCTTCATCCTCTTATAAAACAGTTTGACTGCTCTTCATCCTCCTATAAAACAGTTTGACTGCTCTTCATCCTCCTATAAAACAGTTTGACTGCTCTTCATCCTATTTTAAAACAGTTTGACTGCTCTTCATCCTCCTATAAAACAGTTTGACTGCTCTTCATCCTCCTATAAAACAGTTTGACTGCTCTTCATCCTCTTGTAAAACAGGTTGACTGCTCTTCATCCCCTTATAGAACAGTTTGACTGCTCTTCATCCTCTTGCAAAACAGGTTGACTGCTCTTCATACTCTTATAAAACAGTTTGACTGCTCTTCATCCTCCTATAGAACAGTTTGACTGCTCTTCGTCCTCTTATTTATCAGTTTGACTGCTCTTCGTCCTCTTATAAAACAGTTTGACTGCTCTTCATCCTCTTATAAAACAGTTTGACTGCTCTTCATCCTCTTGTGAAACAGGTTGACTGCTCTTTATCCTCTTATAAAACAGTTTGACTGCTCTTGATCCTCTTATAAAACAGTTTGACTGCTCTTCATCCTCCTATAAAACAGGTTGGCTGCTCTTCATCCTCTTGTAAAACAGTTTGACTGCTATTCATCCTCTTATAAAACAGTTTGACTGCTCTTCATCCTCTGACAAAACAGTTTGACTGCTCTTTGTCCTCCTATAAAACAGTTTGACTGCTCTTCATCCTTCTATAAAACAGGTTGGCTGCTCTTCATCCTCTTGTAAAACAGTTTGACTGCTCTTGATCCTCTTGTAAAACAGGTTGACTGCTCTTCATCCACTTGTAAAACAGTTTGACTGCTCTTCATCCTCTTGTAAAACAGGTTGACAGCTCTTCATCCTCTTATAAAACAGTTTGAATGCTCTTCATCCTCCTATAAATAGGTTGACTACTCTTCATCCTCTTGTAAAACAGGTTGACTGATCTTCATCGTACTATAAAACAGTTTGATTGCTCTTCATCCTCCTATAAAACAGGTTGACTGCTCTTCATCCCCTTATAGAACAGTTTGACTGCTCTTCATCCTCTTGTAAAACAGGTTGACTGCTCTTCATACTCTTATAAAACAGTTTGACTGCTCTTCATCCTCCTGTAAAACAGTTTGACTGCTCTTCATCCTCTTGTAAAACAGGTTGACTGCTCTTCATCCTCCTGTAAAACAGTTTGACTGCTCTTCATCCTCTTGTAAAGCAGGTTGACTGCTCTTCATCCTCTTATAAAACAGTTTGACTGCTCTTCATCCTCTTGTAAAACAGTTTCACTGCTCTTCATCCTCTTATAAAACAGTTTGACTGATCTTCATCCTCTTATAAAACAGTTTGACTGCTCTTCATCCTCCTATAGAACAGTTTGACTGCTCTTCGTCCTCTTATTTATCAGTTTGACTGCTCTTCGTCCTCTTATAAAGCAGTTTGACTGCTCTTCATCCTCCTGTAAACCAGTTTGACTGCTCTTCATCCTCTTGTAAAACAGGCTGACTGTTCTTCATCTATTATAAAACAGTTTGCCTGCTCTTCATCCTCTTATAAAACAGTTTGACAGCTCTTCATCCTCTTATAAAACAGTTTGACTGCTCTTCATCCTCTTGTGAAACAGGTTGACTGCTCTTTATCCTCTTATAAAACAGTTTGACTGCTCTTGATCCTCTTATAAAACAGTTTGACTGCTCTTCATCCTCTTGTAAAACAGTTTGACTGCTCTTCATCCTCTTATAAAACAGTTTGACTGATCTTCATCCTCTTATAAAACAGTTTGACTACTCTTCATCCTCCTATAGAACAGTTTGACTGCTCTTCGTCCTCTTATTTATCAGTTTGACTGCTCTTCGTCCTCTTATAAAGCAGTTTGACTGCTCTTCATCCTCCTGTAAACCAGTTTGACTGCTCTTCATCCTCTTGTAAAACAGGCTGACTGTTCTTCATCCTATTATAAAACAGTTTGCCTGCTCTTCATCCTCTTATAAAACAGTTTGACTGCTCTTCATCCTCTTATAAAACAGTTTGACTGCTCTTCATCCTCTTGTGAAACAGGTTGACTGCTCTTTATCCTCTTATAAAACAGTTTGACTGCTCTTCATCCTCCTATAAAACAGGTTGGCTGCTCTTCATCCTCTTGTAAAACAGTTTGACTGCTATTCATCCTCTTATAAAACAGTTTGACTGCTCTTCATCCTCTGACAAAACAGTTTGACTGCTCTTTGTCCTCCTATAAAACAGTTTGACTGCTCTTCATCCTCCTATAAAACAGGTTGGCTGCTCTTCATCCTCTTGTAAAACAGTTTGACTGCTCTTGATCCTCTTGTAAAACAGGTTGACTGCTCTTCATCCACTTGTAAAACAGTTTGACTGCTCTTCATCCTCTTGTAAAACAGGTTGACAGCTCTTCATCCTCTTATAAAACAGTTTGAATGCTCTTCATCCTCCTATAAATAGGTTGACTACTCTTCATCCTCTTGTAAAACAGGTTGACTGATCTTCATCGTATTATAAAACAGTTTGCCTGCTCTTCATCCTCTTATAAAACAGTTTGACTGCTCTTCATCCTCTTATAAAACAGTTTGACTGCTCTTCATCCTCTTGTGAAACAGGTTGACTGCTCTTTATCCTCTTATAAAACAGTTTGACTGCTCTTGATCCTCTTATAAAACAGTTTGACTGCTCTTCCTCCTCCTATATAACAGGTTGGCTGCTCTTCATCCTCTTGTAAAACAGTTTGACTGCTATTCATCCTCTTATAAAACAGTTTGACTGCTCTTCATCCTCTGACAAAACAGTTTGACTGCTCTTTGTCATCCTATAAAACAGGTTGACTGCTCTTCATCCCCTTATAGAACAGTTTGACTGCTCTTCATCCTCTTGTAAAGCAGGTTGACTGCTCTTCATCCTCTTATAAAACAGTTTGACTGCTCTTCATCCTCTTGTAAAACAGTTTCACTGCTCTTCATCCTCTTATAAAACAGTTTGACTGATCTTCATCCTCTTACAAAACAGTTTGACTGCTCTTCATCCTCCTATAGAACAGTTTGACTGCTCTTCGTCCTCTTATTTATCAGTTTGACTGCTCTTCGTCCTCTTATAAAGCAGTTTGACTGCTCTTCATCCTCCTGTAAACCAGTTTGACTGCTCTTCATCCTCTTGTAAAACAGGCTGACTGTTCTTCATCTATTATAAAACAGTTTGCCTGCTCTTCATCCTCTTATAAAACAGTTTGACTGCTCTTCATCCTCTTATAAAAAAGTTTGACTGCTCTTCATCCTCTTGTGAAACAGGTTGACTACTCTTTATTCTCTTATAAAACAGTTTGACTGCTCTTGATCCTCTTATAAAACTGTTTGACTGCTCTTCATCCTCCTATAAAACAGGTTGGCTGCTCTTCATCCTCTTGTAAAACAGTTTGACTGCTCTTAATCCTCTTATAAAACAGCTTGACTGCTCTTCATCCTCTGACAAAACAGTTTGACTGCTCTTTGTCCTCTTGTGAAACAGGTTGACTACTCTTTATTCTCTTATAAAACAGTTTGACTGCTCTTGATCCTCTTATAAAACTGTTTGACTGCTCTTCATCCTCCTATAAAACAGGTTGGCTGCTCTTCATCCTCTTGTGAAACAGGTTGACTGCTCTTTATCCTCTTATAAAACAGTTCGACTGCTCTTGATCCTCTTATAAAACAGTTTGACTGCTCTTCCTCCTCCTATAAAACAGGTTGGCTGCTCTTCATCCTCTTGTAAAACAGTTTGACTGCTATTCATCCTCTTATAAAACAGTTTGACTGCTCTTCATCCTCTGACAAAACAGTTTGACTGCTCTTTGTCCTCCTATAAAACAGGTTGACTGCTCTTCATCCCCTTATAGAACAGTTTGACTGCTCTTCATCCTCTTGTAAAGCAGGTTGACTGCTCTTCATCCTCTTATAAAACAGTTTGACTGCTCTTCATCCTCTTGTAAAACAGTTTCACTGCTCTTCATCCTCTTATAAAACAGTTTGACTGATCTTCATCCTCTTACAAAACAGTTTGACTGCTCTTCATCCTCCTATAGAACAGTTTGACTGCTCTTCGTCCTCTTATTTATCAGTTTGACTGCTCTTCGTCCTCTTATAAAGCAGTTTGACTGCTCTTCATCCTCCTGTAAACCAGTTTGACTGCTCTTCATCCTCTTGTAAAACAGGCTGACTGTTCTTCATCTATTATAAAACAGTTTGCCTGCTCTTCATCCTCTTATAAAACAGTTTGACTGCTCTTCATCCTCTTTTCAAACAGTTTGACTGCTCTTCATCCTCTTGTAAAACAGGTTGACTGCTCTTCATCCACTTGTAAAACAGTTTGACTGCTTTTCATCCTCTTGTAAAACAGGTTGACAGCTCTTCATCCTCTTATAAAACAGTTTGAATGCTCTTCATCCTCCTATAAAACAGTTTGACTGCTCTTCATCCTCTTGTAAAACAGTTTGACTGCTCTTCATCCTCCTATAAAACAGTTTGACTGCTCTTCATCCTCCTATAAAACAGTTTGACTGCTCTTCATCCTCCTATAAAACAGTTTGACTGCTCTTCATCCTTTGACAAAACAGTTTGACTGCTCTTCGTCCTCCTATAAAACAGTTTAACTGCTCTTCATCCACTTATAAAAAAGTTTGACTGCTCTTCATCCTCCTATAAATCTGTTTGACTGCTCTTCATCCACTTGTAAAACAGTTTAACTGCTCTTCATCCACTTGTAAAACATTTTCACTGCTCTTCATCCTCTTGTAAAACAGGTTGACTGCTCTTCATCATCTTATAAAAAAGTTTGACTGCTCTTCATCCTCCTATAAAACAGGTTGACTGCTCTTCATCCTCTTGTAAAACAGTTTGACTGCTCTTCATCCTCTTATAAAACAGTTTGACTGCTCTTCCTCCTCCTATAAAACAGGTTGGCTGCTCTTCATCCTCTTGTAAAACAGTTTGACTGCTATTCATCCTCTTATAAAACAGTTTGACTGCTCTTCATCCTCTGACAAAACAGTTTGACTGCTCTTTGTCCTCCTATAAAACAGGTTGACTGCTCTTCATCCCCTTATAGAACAGTTTGACTGCTCTTCATCCTCTTGTAAAGCAGGTTGACTGCTCTTCATCCTCTTATAAAACAGTTTGACTGCTCTTCATCCTCTTGTAAAACAGTTTCACTGCTCTTCATCCTCTTATAAAACAGTTTGACTGATCTTCATCCTCTTACAAAACAGTTTGACTGCTCTTCATCCTCCTATAGAACAGTTTGACTGCTCTTCGTCCTCTTATTTATCAGTTTGACTGCTCTTCGTCCTCTTATAAAGCAGTTTGACTGCTCTTCATCCTCCTGTAAACCAGTTTGACTGCTCTTCATCCTCTTGTAAAACAGGCTGACTGTTCTTCATCTATTATAAAACAGTTTGCCTGCTCTTCATCCTCTTATAAAACAGTTTGACTGCTCTTCATCCTCTTTTCAAACAGTTTGACTGCTCTTCATCCTCTTGTAAAACAGGTTGACTGCTCTTCATCCACTTGTAAAACAGTTTGACTGCTTTTCATCCTCTTGTAAAACAGGTTGACAGCTCTTCATCCTCTTATAAAACAGTTTGAATGCTCTTCATCCTCCTATAAAACAGTTTGACTGCTCTTCATCCTCTTGTAAAACAGTTTGACTGCTCTTCATCCTCCTATAAAACAGTTTGACTGCTCTTCATCCTCCTATAAAACAGTTTGACTGCTCTTCATCCTCCTATAAAACAGTTTGACTGCTCTTCATCCTTTGACAAAACAGTTTGACTGCTCTTCGTCCTCCTATAAAACAGTTTAACTGCTCTTCATCCACTTATAAAAAAGTTTGACTGCTCTTCATCCTCCTATAAATCTGTTTGACTGCTCTTCATCCACTTGTAAAACAGTTTAACTGCTCTTCATCCACTTGTAAAACATTTTCACTGCTCTTCATCCTCTTGTAAAACAGGTTGACTGCTCTTCATCATCTTATAAAACAGTTTGACTGCTCTTCATCCTCCTATAAAACAGGTTGACTGCTCTTCATCCTCTTGTAAAACAGTTTGACTGCTCTTCATCCTCTTATAAAAAAGTTTGCCTGCTCTTCATCCTCCTATAAATCAGTCTGACTGCTCTTCATCCTCTTCTAAAACAGTTTGACAGCTCTTCATCCTCCTATAAAACAATTTGACTGCTCTTCATCCTCTTGTAAAACAGACTGACTGATCATCATCCTCTTGTAAAACAGTTTGACTGCTCTTCATCCTCTTATAAAACAGTTTGACTGCTCTTCATCCTCCTATAAAACAGTTTGACTACTCTTCATCCTCTTGTAAAACAGATTTACTGCTCTTGATCCTCTTATAAAACAGTTTGACTGCTCTTCATGCTCCTATAAAACAGGATGACTGATCTTAATCCTCTTGTAAAACAGTTTGACTGCTATTCATCCTCTTATAAAACAATTTGACTGCTCTTCATCCTCCTATAAAACAGTTTGACTGCTCTTCATCCTCCTATAAAACAGTTTGACTGCTCTTCATCCTATTTTAAAACAGTTTGACTGCTCTTCATCCTCTTGTAAAACAGACTGACTGATCATCATCCTCTTGTAAAACAGTTTGACTGCTCTTCATCCTCTTATAAAACAGTTTGACTGCTCTTCATCCTCCTATAAAAAAGTTTGACTACTCTTCATCCTCTTGTAAAATAGGTTGACTGATCTTCATCCTCTTATAAAACAGTTTGATTGCTCTTCATCCTCCTATAAAACAGGTTGACTACTCTTCATCCTCTTGTAAAACAGTTTGACTGCTCTTCATCCTCTTATAAAACAGTTTGACTGATCTTCATCCTCTTATAAAACAGTTTGACTGCTCTTCATCCTCCTATAGAACAGTTTGACTGCTCTTCGTCCTCTTATTTATCAGTTTGACTGCTCTTCGTCCTCTTATAAAGCAGTTTTACTGCTCTTCATCCTCCTGTAAACCAGTTTGACTGCTCTTCATCCTCTTGTAAAACAGGCTGACTGTTCTTCATCCTATTATAAAACAGTTTGCCTGCTCTTCATCCTTTTATAAAACAGTTTGACTGCTCTTCATCCTCTTATAAAACAGTTTGACTGCTCTTCATCCTCTTGTGAAACAGGTTGACTGCTCTTTATCCTCTTATAAAACAGTTTGACTGCTCTTGATCCTCTTATAAAACAGTTTGACTGCTCTTCATCCTCCTATAAAACAGGTTGGCTGCTCTTCATCCTCTTGTAAAACAGTTTGACTGCTCTTGATCCTCTTGTAAAACAGGTTGACTGCTCTTCATCCACTTGTAAAACAGTTTGACTGCTCTTCATCCTCTTGTAAAACAGTTTGACTGCTCTTCATCCTCCTATAAAACAGTTTGACTGCTCTTCATCCTCCTATAAAACAGTTTGACTGCTCTTCATCCTCCTATAAAACAGTTTGACTGCTCTTCATCCTTTGACAAAACAGTTTGACTGCTCTTCGTCCTCCTATAAAACAGTTTAACTGCTCTTCATCCACTTATAAAAAAGTTTGACTGCTCTTCATCCTCCTATAAATCTGTTTGACTGCTCTTCATCCACTTGTAAAACAGTTTAACTGCTCTTCATCCACTTGTAAAACATTTTCACTGCTCTTCATCCTCTTGTAAAACAGGTTGACTGCTCTTCATCATCTTATAAAACAGTTTGACTACTCTTCATCCTCCTATAAAACAGGTTGACTGCTCTTCATCCTCTTGTAAAACAGTTTGACTGCTCTTCATCCTCTTATAAAAAAGTTTGCCTGCTTTTCATCCTCCTATAAATCAGTCTGACTGCTCTTCATCCTCTTCTAAAACAGTTTGACAGCTCTTCATCCTCCTATAAAACAATTTGACTGCTCTTCATCCTCTTGTAAAACAGACTGACTGATCATCATCCTCTTGTAAAACAGTTTGACTGCTCTTCATCCTCTTATAAAACAGTTTGACTGCTCTTCATCCTCCTATAAAACAGTTTGACTACTCTTCATCCTCTTGTAAAACAGATTTACTGCTCTTGATCCTCTTATAAAACAGTTTGACTGCTCTTCATGCTCCTATAAAACAGGATGACTGATCTTAATCCTCTTGTAAAACAGTTTGACTGCTATTCATCCTCTTATAAAACAATTTGACTGCTCTTCATCCTCCTATAAAACAGTTTGACTGCTCTTCATCCTCCTATAAAACAGTTTGACTGCTCTTCATCCTATTTTAAAACAGTTTGACTGCTCTTCATCCTCTTGTAAAACAGACTGACTGATCATCATCCTCTTGTAAAACAGTTTGACTGCTCTTCATCCTCTTATAAAACAGTTTGACTGCTCTTCATCCTCCTATAAAACAGTTTGACTACACTTCATCCTCTTGTAAAATAGGTTGACTGATCTTCATCGTACTATAAAACAGTTTGACTGCTCTTCATCCTCTTATAAAACAGTTTGATTGCTCTTCATCCTCCTGTAAAACAGGTTGACTACTCTTCATCCTCTTGTAAAACAGTTTGACTGCTCTTCATCCTCTTATAAAACAGTTTGACTGATCTTCATCCTCTTATAAAACAGTTTGACTGCTCTTCATCCTCCTATAGAACAGTTTGACTGCTCTTCGTCCTCTTATTTATCAGTTTGACTGCTCTTCGTCCTCTTATAAAGCAGTTTTACTGCTCTTCATCCTCCTGTAAACCAGTTTGACTGCTCTTCATCCTCTTGTAAAACAGGCTGACTGTTCTTCATCCTATTATAAAACAGTTTGCCTGCTCTTCATCCTTTTATAAAACAGTTTGACTGCTCTTCATCCTCTTATAAAACAGTTTGACTGCTCTTCATCCTCTTGTGAAACAGGTTGACTGCTCTTTATCCTCTTATAAAACAGTTTGACTGCTCTTGATCCTCTTATAAAACAGTTTGACTGCTCTTCATCCTCCTATAAAACAGGTTGGCTGCTCTTCATCCTCTTGTAAAACAGTTTGACTGCTCTTGATCCTCTTGTAAAACAGGTTGACTGCTCTTCATCCACTTGTAAAACAGTTTGACTGCTCTTCATCCTCTTGTAAATCAGTTTGACTGCTCTTCATCCTCCTATAAAACAGTTTGACTGCTCTTCATCCTCCTATAAAACAGTTTGACTGCTCTTCATCCTCCTATAAAACAGTTTGACTGCTCTTCATCCTTTGACAAAACAGTTTGACTGCTCTTCGTCCTCCTATAAAACAGTTTAACTGCTCTTCATCCACTTATAAAAAAGTTTGACTGCTCTTCATCCTCCTATAAATCTGTTTGACTGCTCTTCATCCACTTGTAAAACAGTTTAACTGCTCTTCATCCACTTGTAAAACATTTTCACTGCTCTTCATCCTCTTGTAAAACAGGTTGACTGCTCTTCATCCTCTTATAAAACAGTTTGACTGCTCTTCATCCTCCTGTAAAACAGGTTGACTGCTCTTCATCCTCTTGTAAAACAGTTTGACTGCTCTTCATCCTCTTATAAAAAAGTTTGCCTTCTTTTCATCCTCCTATAAATCAGTCTGACTGCTCTTCATCCTCTTCTAAAACAGTTTGACAGCTCTTCATCCTCCTATAAAACAATTTGACTGCTCTTCATCCTCTTGTAAAACAGACTGACTGATCATCATCCTCTTGTAAAACAGTTTGACTGCTCTTCATCCTCTTATAAAACAGTTTGACTGCTCTTCATCCTCCTATAAAACAGTTTGACTACTCTTCATCCTCTTGTAAAACAGATTTACTGCTCTTGATCCTCTTATAAAACAGTTTGACTGCTCTTCATGCTCCTATAAAACAGGATGACTGATCTTAATCCTCTTGTAAAACAGTTTGACTGCTATTCATCCTCTTATAAAACAATTTGACTGCTCTTCATCCTCCTATAAAACAGTTTGACTGCTCTTCATCCTCCTATAAAACAGTTTGACTGCTCTTCATCCTATTTTAAAACAGTTTGACTGCTCTTCATCCTCTTGTAAAACAGACTGACTGATCATCATCCTCTTGTAAAACAGTTTGACTGCTCTTCATCCTCTTATAAAACAGTTTGACTGCTCTTCATCCTCCTATAAAACAGTTTGACTACTCTTCATCCTCTTGTAAAACAGATTTACTGCTCTTGATCCTCTTATAAAACAGTTTGACTGCTCTTCATGCTCCTATAAAACAGGATGACTGATCTTAATCCTCTTGTAAAACAGTTTGACTGCTATTCATCCTCTTATAAAACAATTTGACTGCTCTTCATCCTCCTATAAAACAGTTTGACTGCTCTTCATCCTCCTATAAAACAGTTTGACTGCTCTTCATCCTATTTTAAAACAGTTTGACTGCTCTTCATCCTCTTGTAAAACAGACTGACTGATCATCATCCTCTTGTAAAACAGTTTGACTGCTCTTCATCCTCTTATAAAACAGTTTGACTGCTCTTCATCCTCCTATAAAACAGTTTGACTACACTTCATCCTCTTGTAAAATAGGTTGACTGATCTTCATCGTACTATAAAACAGTTTGACTGCTCTTCATCCTCTTATAAAACAGTTTGATTGCTCTTCATCCTCCTGTAAAACAGGTTGACTACTCTTCATCCTCTTGTAAAACAGTTTGACTGCTCTTCATCCTCTTATAAAACAGTTTGACTGATCTTCATCCTCTTATAAAACAGTTTGACTGCTCTTCATCCTCCTATAGAACAGTTTGACTGCTCTTCGTCCTCTTATTTATCAGTTTGACTGCTCTTCGTCCTCTTATAAAGCAGTTTTACTGCTCTTCATCCTCCTGTAAACCAGTTTGACTGCTCTTCATCCTCTTGTAAAACAGGCTGACTGTTCTTCATCCTATTATAAAACAGTTTGCCTGCTCTTCATCCTTTTATAAAACAGTTTGACTGCTCTTCATCCTCTTATAAAACAGTTTGACTGCTCTTCATCCTCTTGTGAAACAGGTTGACTGCTCTTTATCCTCTTATAAAACAGTTTGACTGCTCTTGATCCTCTTATAAAACAGTTTGACTGCTCTTCATCCTCCTATAAAACAGGTTGGCTGCTCTTCATCCTCTTGTAAAACAGTTTGACTGCTCTTGATCCTCTTGTAAAACAGGTTGACTGCTCTTCATCCACTTGTAAAACAGTTTGACTGCTCTTCATCCTCTTGTAAATCAGTTTGACTGCTCTTCATCCTCCTATAAAACAGTTTGACTGCTCTTCATCCTCCTATAAAACAGTTTGACTGCTCTTCATCCTCCTATAAAACAGTTTGACTGCTCTTCATCCTTTGACAAAACAGTTTGACTGCTCTTCGTCCTCCTATAAAACAGTTTAACTGCTCTTCATCCACTTATAAAAAAGTTTGACTGCTCTTCATCCTCCTATAAATCTGTTTGACTGCTCTTCATCCACTTGTAAAACAGTTTAACTGCTCTTCATCCACTTGTAAAACATTTTCACTGCTCTTCATCCTCTTGTAAAACAGGTTGACTGCTCTTCATCCTCTTATAAAACAGTTTGACTGCTCTTCATCCTCCTGTAAAACAGGTTGACTGCTCTTCATCCTCTTGTAAAACAGTTTGACTGCTCTTCATCCTCTTATAAAAAAGTTTGCCTTCTTTTCATCCTCCTATAAATCAGTCTGACTGCTCTTCATCCTCTTCTAAAACAGTTTGACAGCTCTTCATCCTCCTATAAAACAATTTGACTGCTCTTCATCCTCTTGTAAAACAGACTGACTGATCATCATCCTCTTGTAAAACAGTTTGACTGCTCTTCATCCTCTTATAAAACAGTTTGACTGCTCTTCATCCTCCTATAAAACAGTTTGACTACTCTTCATCCTCTTGTAAAACAGATTTACTGCTCTTGATCCTCTTATAAAACAGTTTGACTGCTCTTCATGCTCCTATAAAACAGGATGACTGATCTTAATCCTCTTGTAAAACAGTTTGACTGCTATTCATCCTCTTATAAAACAATTTGACTGCTCTTCATCCTCCTATAAAACAGTTTGACTGCTCTTCATCCTCCTATAAAACAGTTTGACTGCTCTTCATCCTATTTTAAAACAGTTTGACTGCTCTTCATCCTCTTGTAAAACAGACTGACTGATCATCATCCTCTTGTAAAACAGTTTGACTGCTCTTCATCCTCTTATAAAACAGTTTGACTGCTCTTCATCCTCCTATAAAACAGTTTGACTACTCTTCATCCTCTTGTAAAATAGGTTGACTGATCTTCATCGTACTATAAAACAGTTTGACTGCTCTTCATCCTCTTATAAAACAGTTTGATTGCTCTTCATCCTCCTGTAAAACAGGTTGACTACTCTTCATCCTCTTGTAAAACAGTTTGACTGCTCTTCATCCTCTTATAAAACAGTTTGACTGATCTTCATCCTCTTATAAAACAGTTTGACTGCTCTTCATCCTCCTATAGAACAGTTTGACTGCTCTTCGTCCTCTTATTTATCAGTTTGACTGCTCTTCGTCCTCTTATAAAGCAGTTTTACTGCTCTTCATCCTCCTGTAAACCAGTTTGACTGCTCTTCATCCTCTTGTAAAACAGGCTGACTGTTCTTCATCCTCTTATAAAACAGTTTGCCTGCTCTTCATCCTTTTATAAAACAGTTTGACTGCTCTTCATCCTCTTATAAAACAGTTTGACTGCTCTTCATCCTCTTGTGAAACAGGTTGACTGCTCTTTATCCTCTTATAAAACAGTTTGACTGCTCTTGATCCTCTTATAAAACAGTTTGACTGCTCTTCATCCTCCTATAAAACAGGTTGGCTGCTCTTCATCCTCTTGTAAAACAGTTTGACTGCTCTTGATCCTCTTGTAAAACAGGTTGACTGCTCTTCATCCACTTGTAAAACAGTTTGACTGCTCTTCATCCTCTTGTAAAACAGGTTGACAGCTCTTGATCCTCTTATAAAACAGTTTGAATGCTCTTCATCCTCCTATGAATAGGTTGACTACTCTTCATCCGCTTGTAAAACAGGTTGACTGATCTTCAGCGTACTATAAAACAGTTTGACTGCTCTTCATCCTCTTATAAAACAGTTTGATTGCTCTTCATCCTCCTATAAAACAGGTTGACTGCTCTTCATGCCCTTATAGAACAGTTTGACTGCTCTTCATCCTCTTGTAAAACAGGTTGACTGCTCTTCATACTCTTATAAAACAGTTTGACTGCTCTTCATCCTCCTGTAAAACAGTTTGACTGCTCTTCATCCTCTTGTAAAACAGGTTGACTGCTCTTCATCCTCCTGTAAAACAGTTTGACTGCTCTTCATCCTCTTGTAAAGCAGGTTGACTGCTCTTCATCCTCTTATAAAACAGTTTGACTGCTCTTCATCCTCTTGTAAAACAGTTTCACGGCTCTTCATCCTCTTATAAAACAGTTTGACTTATCTTCATCCTCTTATAAAACAGTTTGACTGCTCTTCATCCTCCTATAGAACAGTTTGACTGCTCTTCGTCCTCTTATTTATCAGTTTGACTGCTCTTCGTCCTCTTATAAAGCAGTTTGACTGCTCTTCATCCTCCTGTAAACCAGTTTGACTGCTCTTCATCCTCTTGTAAAACAGGCTGACTGTTCTTCATCTATTATAAAACAGTTTGCCTGCTCTTCATCCTCTTATAAAACAGTTTGACAGCTCTTCATCCTCTTATAAAACAGTTTGACTGCTCTTCATCCTCTTGTGAAACAGGTTGACTGCTCTTTATCCTCTTATAAAACAGTTTGACTGCTCTTGATCCTCTTATAAAACAGTTTAGCTGCTCTTCATCCTCCTATAAAACAGGTTGGCTGCTCTTCATCCTCTTGTAAAACAGTTTGACTGCTATTCATCCTCTTATAAAACAGCTTGACCGCTCTTCATCCTCTGACAAAACAGTTTGACTGCTCTTTGTCCTCCTATAAAACAGTTTGACTGCTCTTCATGCACTTATAAAACAGTTTGACTGCTCTTCATCCTCCTATAAAACAGTTTGACTGCTCTTCATCCACTTGTAAAACAGTTTGACTGCTCTTCATCCTCCTATAAAACAGGTTGACTGCTCTTCATCCTCTTGTAAAACAGTTTGACTGCTCTTCATCCTTTTATAAAAAAGTTTGACTGCTCTTCATCCTCCTATAAAACAGGTTGACTGATCTTCATCCTCTTGTAAAACAGTTTGACTGCTCTTCATCCTCTTTTAAAACAGCTTGACTGCTCTTCATCCTCTGACAAAACAGTTTGACTGCTCTTTGTCCTCCTATAAAACAGTTTGACTGCTCTTCATGCACTTATAAAACAGTTTGACTGCTCTTCATCCTCCTATAAAACAGTTTGACTGCTCTTCATCCACTTGTAAAACAGTTTGACTGCTCTTCATCCTCCTATAAAACAGGTTGACTGCTCTTCATCCTCTTGTAAAACAGTTTGACTGCTCTTCATCCTCTTATAAAAAAGTTTGACTGCTCTTCATCCTCCTATAAAACAGGTTGACTGATCTTCATCCTCTTGTAAAACAGTTTGACTGCTCTTCATCCTCTTATAAAACAGTTTGACTGCTCTTCATCCTCCTATAAAACAGTTTGACTGCTCTTCATCCTCTTTTAAAACAGTTTGACAGCTCTTCATCCTCCTATAAAACAGTTTGACTGCTCTTCATCCTCTTGTAAAACAGACTGACTGATCATCATCCTCTTGTAAAACAGTTTGACTGCTCTTCATCCTTTTATAAAGCAGTTTGACTGCTCTTCATCCTCTTATAAATCAATTTGACTGCTCTTCATCCTCTTATAAAACCGTTTGACTGCTCTTCGTCCGATTATAAATCAGTTTGACTGCTCTTCGTCCGATTATAAATCAGTTTGACTGCTCTTCGTCCGCTTATAAAACAGTTTGACTGCTCTTCATCCTTTTATAAAGCAGTTTGACTGCTCTTCTTCCTCTTATAAATCAGTTTGACTGCTCTTCATCCTCTTATAAAGCAGTTTGACTGCTCTTCATCCTCCTATAAACAAGTTTGACTGCGCTTCATCCTCCTATAGAACAGTTTGACTGCTCTTCTTCCGATTATAAATCAGTTTGACTGCTCTTCGTCCTCTTATAAAACAGATTGACTGCTCTTCATCCTTTTATAAAGCAGTTTGACTGCACGTCATCCTCTTATAAATCAGTTTGACTGCTCTTCATCCGATTATAATTCAGTTTGACTGCTCTTCATCCTTTTATAAAGCAGTTTGACTGCTCTTCATCCTCTTATAAAACAGTTTGACTGCTCTTCATCCTCTTGTAAAACAGGTTGACTGCTCTTCATCCTCTTGTAAAACAGTCTGACTGCTCTATATCCTCGTATAAAACAGTTTGACTGCTCTTCATCCTTTTATAAAGCAGTTTGACTGCTCTTCATCCTCTTATAAATCAGTTTGACTGCTCTTCATCCTCTTATAAAGCAGTTTGACTGCTCTTCATCCTCCTATAAACCAGTTTGACTGCGCTTCATCCTCCTATAGAACAGTTTGACTGCTCTTCGTCCGATTATAAATCAGTTTGACTGCTCTTTGTCCTCTTATAAAACAGTTTGACTACTCTTCATCCTTTTATAAAGCAGTTTGACTGCTCTTCATCCTCTTATAAATCAGTTTGACTGCTCTTCGTCCTCTTATAAAACAGTTTGACTGCTCTTCATCCTTTTATGAAGCAGTTTGACTGCTCTTCGTCCTCCTATAAAACAGTTTAACTGCTCTTCATCCACTTATAAAAAAGTTTGACTGCTCTTCATCCTCCTATAAATCTGTTTGACTGCTCTTCATCCACTTGTAAAACAGTTTAACTGCTCTTCATCCACTTGTAAAACATTTTCACTGCTCTTCATCCTCTTGTAAAACAGGTTGACTGCTCTTCATCCTCTTATAAAACAGTTTGACTGCTCTTCATCCTCCTATAAAACAGGTTGACTGCTCTTCATCCTCTTGTAAAACAGTTTGACTGCTCTTCATCCTCTTATAAAAAAGTTTGCCTGCTTTTCATCCTCCTATAAATCAGTCTGACTGCTCTTCATCCTCTTCTAAAACAGTTTGACAGCTCTTCATCCTCCTATAAAACAATTTGACTGCTCTTCATCCTCTTGTAAAACAGACTGACTGATCATCATCCTCTTGTAAAACAGTTTGACTGCTCTTCATCCTCTTATAAAACAGTTTGACTGCTCTTCATCCTCCTATAAAACAGTTTGACTACTCTTCATCCTCTTGTAAAACAGATTTACTGCTCTTGATCCTCTTATAAAACAGTTTGACTGCTCTTCATGCTCCTATAAAACAGGATGACTGATCTTAATCCTCTTGTAAAACAGTTTGACTGCTATTCATCCTCTTATAAAACAATTTGACTGCTCTTCATCCTCCTATAAAACAGTTTGACTGCTCTTCATCCTCCTATAAAACAGTTTGACTGCTCTTCATCCTATTTTAAAACAGTTTGACTGCTCTTCATCCTCTTGTAAAACAGACTGACTGATCATCATCCTCTTGTAAAACAGTTTGACTGCTCTTCATCCTCTTATAAAACAGTTTGACTGCTCTTCATCCTCCTATAAAACAGTTTGACTACTCTTCATCCTCTTGTAAAATAGGTTGACTGATCTTCATCGTACTATAAAACAGTTTGACTGCTCTTCATCCTCTTATAAAACAGTTTGATTGCTCTTCATCCTCCTGTAAAACAGGTTGACTACTCTTCATCCTCTTGTAAAACAGTTTGACTGCTCTTCATCCTCTTATAAAACAGTTTGACTGATCTTCATCCTCTTATAAAACAGTTTGACTGCTCTTCATCCTCCTATAGAACAGTTTGACTGCTCTTCGTCCTCTTATTTATCAGTTTGACTGCTCTTCGTCCTCTTATAAAGCAGTTTTACTGCTCTTCATCCTCCTGTAAACCAGTTTGACTGCTCTTCATCCTCTTGTAAAACAGGCTGACTGTTCTTCATCCTCTTATAAAACAGTTTGCCTGCTCTTCATCCTTTTATAAAACAGTTTGACTGCTCTTCATCCTCTTATAAAACAGTTTGACTGCTCTTCATCCTCTTGTGAAACAGGTTGACTGCTCTTTATCCTCTTATAAAACAGTTTGACTGCTCTTGATCCTCTTATAAAACAGTTTGACTGCTCTTCATCCTCCTATAAAACAGGTTGGCTGCTCTTCATCCTCTTGTAAAACAGTTTGACTGCTCTTGATCCTCTTGTAAAACAGGTTGACTGCTCTTCATCCACTTGTAAAACAGTTTGACTGCTCTTCATCCTCTTGTAAAACAGGTTGACAGCTCTTGATCCTCTTATAAAACAGTTTGAATGCTCTTCATCCTCCTATGAATAGGTTGACTACTCTTCATCCGCTTGTAAAACAGGTTGACTGATCTTCAGCGTACTATAAAACAGTTTGACTGCTCTTCATCCTCTTATAAAACAGTTTGATTGCTCTTCATCCTCCTATAAAACAGGTTGACTGCTCTTCATGCCCTTATAGAACAGTTTGACTGCTCTTCATCCTCTTGTAAAACAGGTTGACTGCTCTTCATACTCTTATAAAACAGTTTGACTGCTCTTCATCCTCCTGTAAAACAGTTTGACTGCTCTTCATCCTCTTGTAAAACAGGTTGACTGCTCTTCATCCTCCTGTAAAACAGTTTGACTGCTCTTCATCCTCTTGTAAAGCAGGTTGACTGCTCTTCATCCTCTTATAAAACAGTTTGACTGCTCTTCATCCTCTTGTAAAACAGTTTCACGGCTCTTCATCCTCTTATAAAACAGTTTGACTTATCTTCATCCTCTTATAAAACAGTTTGACTGCTCTTCATCCTCCTATAGAACAGTTTGACTGCTCTTCGTCCTCTTATTTATCAGTTTGACTGCTCTTCGTCCTCTTATAAAGCAGTTTGACTGCTCTTCATCCTCCTGTAAACCAGTTTGACTGCTCTTCATCCTCTTGTAAAACAGGCTGACTGTTCTTCATCTATTATAAAACAGTTTGCCTGCTCTTCATCCTCTTATAAAACAGTTTGACAGCTCTTCATCCTCTTATAAAACAGTTTGACTGCTCTTCATCCTCTTGTGAAACAGGTTGACTGCTCTTTATCCTCTTATAAAACAGTTTGACTGCTCTTGATCCTCTTATAAAACAGTTTGACTGCTCTTCATCCTCCTATAAAACAGGTTGGCTGCTCTTCATCCTCTTGTAAAACAGTTTGACTGCTATTCATCCTCTTATAAAACAGCTTGACCGCTCTTCATCCTCTGACAAAACAGTTTGACTGCTCTTTGTCCTCCTATAAAACAGTTTGACTGCTCTTCATGCACTTATAAAACAGTTTGACTGCTCTTCATCCTCCTATAAAACAGTTTGACTGCTCTTCATCCACTTGTAAAACAGTTTGACTACTCTTCATCCTCCTATAAAACAGGTTGACTGCTCTTCATCCTCTTGTAAAACAGTTTGACTGCTCTTCATCCTTTTATAAAAAAGTTTGACTGCTCTTCATCCTCCTATAAAACAGGTTGACTGATCTTCATCCTCTTGTAAAACAGTTTGACTGCTCTTCATCCTCTTTTAAAACAGCTTGACTGCTCTTCATCCTCTGACAAAACAGTTTGACTGCTCTTTGTCCTCCTATAAAACAGTTTGACTGCTCTTCATGCACTTATAAAACAGTTTGACTGCTCTTCATCCTCCTATAAAACAGTTTGACTGCTCTTCATCCACTTGTAAAACAGTTTGACTGCTCTTCATCCTCCTATAAAACAGGTTGACTGCTCTTCATCCTCTTGTAAAACAGTTTGACTGCTCTTCATCCTCTTATAAAAAAGTTTGACTGCTCTTCATCCTCCTATAAAACAGGTTGACTGATCTTCATCCTCTTGTAAAACAGTTTGACTGCTCTTCATCCTCTTATAAAACAGTTTGACTGCTCTTCATCCTCCTATAAAACAGTTTGACTGCTCTTCATCCTCTTTTAAAATAGTTTGACAGCTCTTCATCCTCCTATAAAACAGTTTGACTGCTCTTCATCCTCTTGTAAAACAGACTGACTGATCATCATCCTCTTGTAAAACAGTTTGACTGCTCTTCATCCTTTTATAAAGCAGTTTGACTGCTCTTCATCCTCTTATAAATCAATTTGACTGCTCTTCATCCTCTTATAAAACCGTTTGACTGCTCTTCGTCCGATTATAAATCAGTTTGACTGCTCTTCGTCCGATTATAAATCAGTTTGACTGCTCTTCGTCCGCTTATAAAACAGTTTGACTGCTCTTCATCCTTTTATAAAGCAGTTTGACTGCTCTTCATCCTCTTATAAATCAGTTTGACTGCTCTTCATCCTCTTATAAAGCAGTTTGACTGCTCTTCATCCTCCTATAAACCAGTTTGACTGCGCTTCATCCTCCTATAGAACAGTTTGACTGCTCTTCTTCCGATTATAAATCAGTTTGACTGCTCTTCGTCCTCTTATAAAGCAGTTTGACTGCACGTCATCCTCTTATAAATCAGTTTGACTGCTCTTCATCCGATTATAAATCAGTTTGACTGCTCTTCATCCTTTTATAAAGCAGTTTGACTGCTCTTCATCCTCTTATAAAACAGTTTGACTGCTCTTCATCCTCTTGTAAAACAGGTTGACTGCTCTTCATCCTCTTGTAAAACAGTCTGACTGCTCTATATCCTCGTATAAAACAGTTTGACTGCTCTTCATCCTTTTATAAAGCAGTTTGACTGCTCTTCATCCTCTTATAAATCAGTTTGACTGCTCTTCATCCTCTTATAAAGCAGTTTGACTGCTCTTCATCCTCCTATAAACCAGTTTGACTGCGCTTCATCCTCCTATAGAACAGTTTGACTGCTCTTCGTCCGATTATAAATCAGTTTGACTGCTCTTTGTCCTCTTATAAAACAGTTTGACTACTCTTCATCCTTTTATAAAGCAGTTTGACTGCTCTTCATCCTCTTATAAATCAGTTTGACTGCTCTTCGTCCTCTTATAAAACAGTTTGACTGCTCTTCATCCTTTTATGAAGCAGTTTGACTGCTCTTCATCCTCTTATAAATCAGTTTGACTGCTCTTCATCCTCTTATAAATCAATTTGACTGCTCTTCGTCCTCTTATAAAACAGTTTGACTGCTCTTCATTCTTTTATAAAGCAGTTTGACTGCTCCTCATCCTCTTATAAAACAGTTTGACTGCTCTTCATCCTCTTGTAAAACAGTCTGACTGCTCTACATCCTTGTATAAAACAGTTTGACTGCTCTTCATCCTTTTATAAAGCAGTTTGACTGCTCTTCATCCTCTTATAAATCAATTTGACTGCTCTTCATCCTCTTATAAAACCGTTTGACTGCTCTTCGTCCGATTATAAATCAGTTTGACTGCTCTTCGTCCGATTATAAAACAGTTTGACTGCTCTTCATCCTTTTATAAAGCAGTTTGACTGCTCCTCATCCTCTTATAAATCAATTTGACTGCTCTTCATCCTCTTATAAAACAGTTTGAATGCTCTTCATCCTCCTATGAATAGGTTGACTACTCTTCATCCGATTGTAAAACAGGTTGACTGATCTTCAGCGTACTATAAAACAGTTTGACTGCTCTTCATCCTCTTATAAAACAGTTTGATTGCTCTTCATCCTCCTATAAAACAGGTTGACTGCTCTTCATGCCCTTATAGAACAGTTTGACTGCTCTTCATCCTCTTGTAAAACAGGTTGACTGCTCTTCATACTCTTATAAAACAGTTTGACTGCTCTTCATCCTCCTGTAAAACAGTTTGACTGCTCTTCATCCTCTTGTAAAACAGGTTGACTGCTCTTCATCCTCCTGTAAAACAGTTTGACTGCTCTTCATCCTCTTGTAAAGCAGGTTGACTGCTCTTCATCCTCTTATAAAACAGTTTGACTGCTCTTCATCCTCTTGTAAAACAGTTTCACTGCTCTTCATCCTCTTATAAAACAGTTTGACTTATCTTCATCCTCTTATAAAACAGTTTGACTGCTCTTCATCCTCCTATAGAACAGTTTGACTGCTCTTCGTCCTCTTATTTATCAGTTTGACTGCTCTTCGTCCTCTTATAAAGCAGTTTGAATGCTCTTCATCCTCCTGTAAACCAGTTTGACTGCTCTTCATCCTCTTGTAAAACAGGCTGACTGTTCTTCATCTATTATAAAACAGTTTGCCTGCTCTTCATCCTCTTATAAAACAGTTTGACAGCTCTTCATCCTCTTATAAAACAGTTTGACTGCTCTTCATCCTCTTGTGAAACAGGTTGACTGCTCTTTATCCTCTTATAAAACAGTTTGACTGCTCTTGATCCTCTTATAAAACAGTTTGACTGCTCTTCATCCTCCTATAAAACAGTTTGACTGCTCTTCATCCTCTTGTAAAACAGTTTGACTGCTATTCATCCTCTTAAAAAACAGCTTGACCGCTCTTCATCCTCTGACAAAACAGTTTGACTGCTCTTTGTCCTCCTATAAAACAGTTTGACTGCTCTTCATGCACTTATAAAACAGTTTGACTGCTCTTCATCCTCCTATAAAACAGTTTGACTGCTCTTCATCCACTTGTAAAACAGTTTGACTGCTCTTCATCCTCCTATAAAACAGGTTGACCGATCTTCATCCTCTTGTAAAACAGTTTGACTGCTCTTCATCCTCTTATAAAACAGTTTGACTGCTCTTCATCCTCCTATAAAACAGGTTGACTGCTCTTCATCCTCTTTTAAAACAGTTTGACTGCTCTTCATCCTCCTATAAAACAGTTTGACTGCTCTTCATCCTCTTGTAAAACAGACTGACTGATCATCATCCTCTTGTAAAACAGTTTGACTGCTCTTCATCCTTTTATAAAGCAGTTTGACTGCTCTTCATCCTCTTATAAATCAATTTGACTGCTCTTCATCCTCTTATAAAACCGTTTGACTGCTCTTCGTCCGATTATAAATCAGTTTGACTGCTCTTCGTCCGATTATAAATCAGTTTGACTGCTCTTCGTCCGCTTATAAAACAGTTTGACTGCTCTTCATCCTTTTATAAAGCAGTTTGACTGCTCTTCATCCTCTTATAAATCAGTTTGACTGCTCTTCATCCTCTTATAAAGCAGTTTGACTGCTCTTCATCCTCCTATAAACCAGTTTGACTGCGCTTCATCCTCCTATAGAACAGTTTGACTGCTCTTCTTCCGATTATAAATCAGTTTGACTGCTCTTCGTCCTCTTATAAAACAGATTGACTGCTCTTCATCCTTTTATAAAGCAGTTTGACTGCACGTCATCCTCTTATAAATCAGTTTGACTGCTCTTCATCCGATTATAAATCAGTTTGACTGCTCTTCATCCTTTTATAAAGCAGTTTGACTGCTCTATATCCTCGTATAAAACAGTTTGACTGCTCTTCATCCTTTTATAAAGCAGTTTGACTGCTCTTCATCCTCTTATAAATCAGTTTGACTGCTCTTCATCCTCTTATAAAGCAGTTTGACTGCTCTTCATCCTCCTATAAACCAGTTTGACTGCGCTTCATCCTCCTATAGAACAGTTTGACTGCTCTTCGTCCGATTATAAATCAGTTTGACTGCTCTTTGTCCTCTTATAAAACAGTTTGACTACTCTTCATCCTTTTATAAAGCAGTTTGACTGCTCTTCATCTTCTTATAAATCAGTTTGACTGCTCTTCGTCCTCTTATAAAACAGTTTGACTGCTCTTCATCCTTTTATAAAGCAGTTTGACTGCTCTTCATCCTCTTATAAATCAGTTTGACTGCTCTTCATCCTCTTATAAATCAATTTGACTGCTCTTCGTCCTCTTATAAAACAGTTTGACTGCTCTTCATTCTTTTATAAAGCAGTTTGACTGCTCTTCATCCTCTTATAAAACAGTTTGACTGCTCTTCATCCTCTTGTAAAACAGTCTGACTGCTCTACATCCTTGTATAAAACAGTTTGACTGCTCTTCATCCTTTTATAAAGCAGTTTGACTGCTCTTCATCCTCTTATAAATCAATTTGACTGCTCTTCATCCTCTTATAAAACCGTTTGACTGCTCTTCGTCCGATTATAAATCAGTTTGACTGCTCTTCGTCCGATTATAAATCAGTTTGACCGCTCTTCGTCCGCTTATAAAACAGTTTGACTGCTCTTCATCCTTTTATAAAGCAGTTTGACTGCTCTTCATCCTCTTATAAATCAGTTTGACTGCTCTTCATCCTTTTATAAAGCAGTTTGACTGCTCTTCATCCTCCTATAAACCAGTTTGACTGCGCTTCATCCTCCTATAGAACCGTTTGACTGCTCTTCGTCCGATTATAAATCAGTTTGACTGCTCTTCGTCCTCTTATAAAACAGTTTGACTGCTCTTCATCCTTTTATAAAGCAGTTTGACTGCTCTTCATCCTCTTATAAATCAGTTTGACTGCTCTTCATCCTTTTATAAAGCAGTTTGACTGCTCTTCATCCTCTTATAAATCAATTTGACTGCACTTCATCCTCTTATAAAGCAGTTTGACTGCTCTTCATCCTCCTATAGAACAGTTTGACTGCTCTTCATCCTTTTATAAAGCAGTTTGACTGCTCTTCATCCTCTTATAAATCAGTTTGACTGCTCTTCATCCTCTTATAAAGCAGTTTGACTGCTCTTCATCCTTTTATAAAGCAGTTTGACTGCTCTTCATCCTCTTATAAATCAATTTGACTGCACTTCATCCTCTTATAAAGCAGTTTGACTGCTCTTCATCCTCCTATAGAACAGTTTGACTGCTCTTCATCCTTTTATAAAGCAGTTTACTGCTCTTCATCCTTTTATAAATCAATTTGACTGCTCTTCATCCACTTATAAAACCGTTTGACTGCTCTTCGTCCGATTATAAATCAGTTTGACTGCTCTTCGTCCGATTATAAATCAGTTTGACTGCTCTTCGTCCGCTTATAAAACAGTTTGACTGCTCTTCATCCTTTTATAAAGCAGTTTGACTGCTCTTCATCCTCTTATAAATCTGTTTGACTGCTCTTCATCCTCTTATAAAGCAGTTTGACTGCTCTTCATCCTCCTATAAACCAGTTTGACTGCGCTTCATCCTCCTATAGAACAGTTTGACTGCTCTTCTTCCAATTATAAATCAGTTTGACTGCTCTTCGTCCTCTTATAAAACAGATTGACTGCTCTTCATCCTTTTATAAAGCAGTTTGACTGCTCGTCATCCTCTTATAAATCAGTTTGACTGCTCTTCATCCGATTATAAATCAGTTTGACTGCTCTTCATCCTTTTATAAAGCAGTTTGACTGCTCTTCATCCTCTTATAAAACAGTTTGACTGCTCTTCATCCTCTTGTAAAACAGGTTGACTGCTCTTCATCCTCTTGTAAAATAGTCTGACTGCTCTATATCCTCGTATAAAACAGTTTGACTGCTCTTCATCCTTTTATAAAGCAGTTTGACTGCTCTTCATCCTCTTATAAATCAATTTGACTGCTCTTCATCCTTTTATAAAGCAGTTTGACTGCTCTTCATCCTCTTATAAATCAGTTTGACTGCTCTTCATCCGATTATAAATCAGTTTGACTGCTCTTCTTCCTCTTATAAAACAGTTTGACTGCTCTTCATCCTTTTATAAAGCAGTTTGACTGCTCTTCATCCTCTTATAAATCAGTTTGACTGCTCTTCATCCTCTTATAGAGCAGTTTGACTGCTCTTCATCCTCCTATAAACCAGTTTGACTGCGCTTCATCCTCCTATAGAACAGTTTGACTGCTCTTCGTGCGATTATAAATCAGTTTTACTGCTCTTCGTCCTCTTATAAAACAGTTTGACTGCTCTTCATCCTTTTATAAAGCAGTTTGACTGCTCTTCATCCTCTTATAAATCAGTTTGACTGCTCTTCGTCCTCTTATAAAACAGTGTGACTGCTCTTCATCCTTTTATAAAGCAGTTTGACTGCTCTTCATCCTCTTATAAATCAGTTTGACTGCTCTTCATCCTCTTATAAATCAGTTTGACTGCTCTTCGTCCTCTTATAAAACAGTTTGACTGCTCTTCATTCTTTTATAAAGCAGTTTGACTGCTCTTCATCCTCTTATAAAACAGTTTGACTGCTCTTCATCCTCTTGTAAAACAGGTTGACTGCTCTTCATCCTCTTGTAAATCAATTTGACTGCTCTACGTCCTTGTATAAAACAGTTTGACTGCTCTTCATCCTCTTGTAAAACAGTCTGACTGCTGTACTTCCTCGTATAAAACAGTTTGACTGCTCTTCATCCTTTTATAAAGCAGTTTGACTGCTCTTCATCCTTTTATAAATCAATTTGACTGCTCTTCATCCTCTTATAAAACCGTTTGACTGCTCTTCGTCCGATTATAAATCAGTTTGACTGCTCTTCGTCCGCTTATAAAACAGTTTGACTGCTCTTCATCCTTTTATAAAGCAGTTTGACTGCTCTTCATCCTCTTATAAATCAATTTGACTGCACTTCATCCTCTTATAAAGCAGTTTGACTGCTCTTCATCCTCCTATAGAACAGTTTGACTGCTCTTCATCCTTTTATAAAGCAGTTTGACTGCTCTTCATCCTCTTATAAATCAGTTTGACTGCTCTTCATCCTCTTATAAAGCAGTTTGACTGCTCTTCATCCTTTTATAAAGCAGTTTGACTGCTCTTCATCCTCTTATAAATCAATTTGACTGCACTTCATCCTCTTATAAAGGAGTTTGACTGCTCGTCATCCTCCTATAGAACAGTTTGACTGCTCTTCATCCTTTTATAAAGCAGTTTACTGCTCTTCATCCTTTTATAAATCAATTTGACTGCTCTTCATCCACTTATAAAACCGTTTGACTGCTCTTCGTCCGATTATAAATCAGTTTGACTGCTCTTCGTCCGATTATAAATCAGTTTGACTGCTCTTCGTCCGCTTATAAAACAGTTTGACTGCTCTTCATCCTTTTATAAAGCAGTTTGACTGCTCTTCATCCTCTTATAAATCAGTTTGACTGCTCTTCATCCTCTTATAAAGCAGTTTGACTGCTCTTCATCCTCCTATAAACCAGTTTGACTGCGCTTCATCCTCCTATAGAACAGTTTGACTGCTCTTCTTCCGATTATAAATCAGTTTGACTGCTCTTCGTCCTCTTATAAAACAGATTGACTGCTCTTCATCCTTTTATAAAGCAGTTTGACTGCTCGTCATCCTCTTATAAATCAGTTTGACTGCTCTTCATCCTCTTGTAAAACAGTCTGACTGCTCTATATCCTCGTATAAAACAGTTTGACTGCTCTTCATCCTTATATAAAGCAGTTTGACTGCTCTTCTTCCTCTTATAAAACAGTTTGACTGATCTTCATCCTTTTATAAAGCAGTTTGACTGCTCTTCATCCTCTTATAAATCAGTTTGACTGCTCTTCATCCTCTTATAGAGCAGTTTGACTGCTCTTCATCCTCCTATAAACCAGTTTGACTGCGCTTCATCCTCCTATAGAACAGTTTGACTGCTCTTCCTGCGATTATAAATCAGTTTTACTGCTCTTCGTCCTCTTATAAAACAGTTTGACTGCTCTTCATCCTTTTATAAAGCAGTTTGACTGCTCTTCATCCTCTTATAAATCAGTTTGACTGCTCTTCGTCCTCTTATAAAACAGTTTGACTGCTCTTCATTCTTTTATAAAGCAGTTTGACTGCTCTTCATCCTCTTATAAAACAGTTTGACTGCTCTTCATCCTCTTGTAAAACAGGTTGACTGCTCTTCATCCTCTTGTAAATCAATTTGACTGCTCTACGTCCTTGTATAAAACAGTTTGACTGCTCTTCATCCTCTTGTAAAACAGTCTGACTGCTGTACTTCCTCGTATAAAACAGTTTGACTGCTCTTCATCCTTTTATAAAGCAGTTTGACTGCTCTTCATCCTTTTATAAATCAATTTGACTGCTCTTCATCCTCTTATAAAACCGTTTGACTGCTCTTCGTCCGATTATAAATCAGTTTGACTGCTCTTCGTCCGATTATAAATCAGTTTGACTGCTCTTCGTCCGCCTGTAAAACAGTTTGACTGCTCTTCATCCTTTTATAAAGCAGTTTGACTGCTCTTCATCCTCTTATAAATCAGTTTGACTGCTCTTCATCCTCGTATAAAGCAGTTTGACTGCTCTTCATCCTCCTATAAACCAGTTTGACTGCGCTTCATCCTCCTATAGAACAGTTTGACTGCTCTTCTTCCGATTATAAATCAGTTTGACTGCTCTTCGTCCTCTTATAAAACAGATTGACTGCTCTTCATCCTTTTATAAAGCAGTTTGACTGCTCTTCATCCTCATAAATCAGTTTGACTGCTCTTCGTCCGATTATAAATCAGTTTGACTGCTCTTCATCCTCCTATAAAACAGGTTGGCTGCTCTTCATCCTCTTGTAAAACAGTTTGACTGCTCTTCATCCTCTTATAAAGCAGTTTGACTGCTCTTCATCCTCCTATAAACCAGTTTGACTGCGCTTCATCCTCCTATAGAACAGTTTGACTGCTCTTCTTCCGATTATAAATCAGTTTGACTGCTCTTCGTCCTCTTATAAAACAGATTGACTGCTCTTCATCCTTTTATAAAGCAGTTTGACTGCTCTTCATCCTCTTATAAAACCGTTTGACTGCTCTTCGTCCGATTATAAATCAGTTTGACTGCTCTTCATCCTCCTATAAAACAGGTTGGCTGCTCTTCATCCTCTTGTAAAACAGTTTGACTGCTATTCATCCTCTTATAAAACAGCTTGACCACTCTTCATCCTCTAACAAAACAGTTTGACTGCTCTTTGTCCTCCTATAAAACAGTTTGACTGCTCTTCATGCACTTATAAAACAGTTTGACTGCTCTTCATCCTCCTATAAAACAGTTTGACTGCTCTTCATCCACTTGTAAAACAGTTTGACTGCTCTTCATCCTCCTATAAAACAGGTTGACCGATCTTCATCCTCTTGTAAAACAGTTTGACTGCTCTTCATCCTCTTATAAAACAGTTTGACTGCTCTTCATCCTCCTATAAAACAGGTTGACTGCTCTTCATCCTCTTTTAAAACAGTTTGACAGCTCTTCATCCTCCTATAAAACAGTTTGACTGCTCTTCATCCTCTTGTAAAACAGACTGACTGATCATCATCCTCTTGTAAAACAGTTTGACTGCTCTTCATCCTTTTATAAAGCAGTTTGACTGCTCTTCATCCTCTTATAAATCAATTTGACTGCTCTTCATCCTCTTATAAAACCGTTTGACTGCTCTTCGTCCGATTATAAATCAGTTTGACTGCTCTTCGTCCGATTATAAATCAGTTTGACTGCTCTTCGTCCGCTTATAAAACAGTTTGACTGCTCTTCATCCTTTTATAAAGCAGTTTGACTGCTCTTCATCCTCTTATAAATCAGTTTGACTGCTCTTCATCCTCTTATAAAGCAGTTTGACTGCTCTTCATCCTCCTATAAACCAGTTTGACTGCGCTTCATCTTCCTATAGAACAGTTTGACTGCTCTTCTTCCGATTATAAATCAGTTTGACTGCTCTTCGTCCTCTTATAAAACAGATTGACTGCTCTTCATCCTTTTATAAAGCAGTTTGACTGCACGTCATCCTCTTATAAATCAGTTTGACTGCTCTTCATCCGATTATAAATCAGTTTGACTGCTCTTCATCCTTTTATAAAGCAGTTTGACTGCTCTTCATCCTCTTATAAAACAGTTTGACTGCTCTTCATCCTCTTGTAAAACAGGTTGACTGCTCTTCATCCTCTTGTAAAACAGTCTGACTGCTCTATATCCTCGTATAAAACAGTTTGACTGCTCTTCATCCTTTTATAAAGCAGTTTGACTGCTCTTCATCCTCTTATAAATCAGTTTGACTGCTCTTCATCCTCTTATAAAGCAGTTTGACTGCTCTTCATCCTCCTATAAACCAGTTTGACTGCGCTTCATCCTCCTATAGAACAGTTTGACTGCTCTTCGTCCGATTATAAAACAGTTTGACTACTCTTCATCCTTTTATAAAGCAGTTTGACTGCTCTTCATCCTCTTATAAATCAGTTTGACTGCTCTTCGTCCTCTTATAAACCGTTTGACTGCTCTTCATCCTTTTATAAAGCAGTTTGACTGCTCTTCATCCTCTTATAAATCAGTTTGACTGCTCTTCATCCTCTTATAAATCAATTTGACTGCTCTTCGTCCTCTTATAAAACAGTTTGACTGCTCTTCATTCTTTTATAAAGCAGTTTGACTGCTCTTCATCCTCTTATAAAACAGTTTGACTGCTCTTCATCCTCTTGTAAAACAGTCTGACTGCTCTTCATCCTCTTGTAAAACAGTTTGACTGCTCTTCATCCTCTTATAAAGCAGTTTGACTGCTCTTCATCCTCCTATAAACCAGTTTGACTGCGCTTCATCCTCCTATAGAACAGTTTGACTGCTCTTCTTCCGATTATAAATCAGTTTGACTGCTCTTCGTCCTCTTATAAAACAGATTGACTGCTCTTCATCCTTTTATAAAGCAGTTTGACTGCTCTTCATCCTCTTATAAAACCGTTTGACTGCTCTTCGTCCGATTATAAATCAGTTTGACTGCTCTTCATCCTCCTATAAAACAGGTTGGCTGCTCTTCATCCTCTTGTAAAACAGTTTGACTGCTATTCATCCTCTTATAAAACAGCTTGACCACTCTTCATCCTCTAACAAAACAGTTTGACTGCTCTTTGTCCTCCTATAAAACAGTTTGACTGCTCTTCATGCACTTATAAAACAGTTTGACTGCTCTTCATCCTCCTATAAAACAGTTTGACTGCTCTTCATCCACTTGTAAAACAGTTTGACTGCTCTTCATCCTCCTATAAAACAGGTTGACCGATCTTCATCCTCTTGTAAAACAGTTTGACTGCTCTTCATCCTCTTATAAAACAGTTTGACTGCTCTTCATCCTCCTATAAAACAGGTTGACTGCTCTTCATCCTCTTTTAAAACAGTTTGACAGCTCTTCATCCTCCTATAAAACAGTTTGACTGCTCTTCATCCTCTTGTAAAACAGACTGACTGATCATCATCCTCTTGTAAAACAGTTTGACTGCTCTTCATCCTTTTATAAAGCAGTTTGACTGCTCTTCATCCTCTTATAAATCAATTTGACTGCTCTTCATCCTCTTATAAAACCGTTTGACTGCTCTTCGTCCGATTATAAATCAGTTTGACTGCTCTTCGTCCGATTATAAATCAGTTTGACTGCTCTTCGTCCGCTTATAAAACAGTTTGACTGCTCTTCATCCTTTTATAAAGCAGTTTGACTGCTCTTCATCCTCTTATAAATCAGTTTGACTGCTCTTCATCCTCTTATAAAGCAGTTTGACTGCTCTTCATCCTCCTATAAACCAGTTTGACTGCGCTTCATCTTCCTATAGAACAGTTTGACTGCTCTTCTTCCGATTATAAATCAGTTTGACTGCTCTTCGTCCTCTTATAAAACAGATTGACTGCTCTTCATCCTTTTATAAAGCAGTTTGACTGCACGTCATCCTCTTATAAATCAGTTTGACTGCTCTTCATCCGATTATAAATCAGTTTGACTGCTCTTCATCCTTTTATAAAGCAGTTTGACTGCTCTTCATCCTCTTATAAAACAGTTTGACTGCTCTTCATCCTCTTGTAAAACAGGTTGACTGCTCTTCATCCTCTTGTAAAACAGTCTGACTGCTCTATATCCTCGTATAAAACAGTTTGACTGCTCTTCATCCTTTTATAAAGCAGTTTGACTGCTCTTCATCCTCTTATAAATCAGTTTGACTGCTCTTCATCCTCTTATAAAGCAGTTTGACTGCTCTTCATCCTCCTATAAACCAGTTTGACTGCGCTTCATCCTCCTATAGAACAGTTTGACTGCTCTTCGTCCGATTATAAAACAGTTTGACTACTCTTCATCCTTTTATAAAGCAGTTTGACTGCTCTTCATCCTCTTATAAATCAGTTTGACTGCTCTTCGTCCTCTTATAAACCGTTTGACTGCTCTTCATCCTTTTATAAAGCAGTTTGACTGCTCTTCATCCTCTTATAAATCAGTTTGACTGCTCTTCATCCTCTTATAAATCAATTTGACTGCTCTTCGTCCTCTTATAAAACAGTTTGACTGCTCTTCATTCTTTTATAAAGCAGTTTGACTGCTCTTCATCCTCTTATAAAACAGTTTGACTGCTCTTCATCCTCTTGTAAAACAGTCTGACTGCTCTACATCCTTGTATAAAACAGTTTGACTGCTCTTCATCCTTTTATAAAGCAGTTTGACTGCTCTTCATCCTCTTATAAATCAATTTGACTGCTCTTCATCCTCTTATAAAACCGTTTGACTGCTCTTCGTCCGATTATAAATCAGTTTGACTGCTCTTCGTCCGATTATAAATCAGTTTGACCGCTCTTCGTCCGCTTATAAAACAGTTTGACTGCTCTTCATCCTTTTATAAAGCAGTTTGACTGCTCTTCATCCTCTTATAAATCAGTTTGACTGCTCTTCATCCTTTTATAAAGCAGTTTGACTGCTCTTCATCCTCCTATAAACCAGTTTGACTGCGCTTCATCCTCCTATAGAACCGTTTGACTGCTCTTCGTCCGATTATAAATCAGTTTGACTGCTCTTCGTCCTCTTATAAAACAGTTTGACTGCTCTTCATCCTTTTATAAAGCAGTTTGACTGCTCTTCATCCTCTTATAAATCAGTTTGACTGCTCTTCATCCTTTTATAAAGCAGTTTGACTGCTCTTCATCCTCTTATAAATCAATTTGACTGCACTTCATCCTCTTATAAAGCAGTTTGACTGCTCTTCATCCTCCTATAGAACAGTTTGACTGCTCTTCATCCTTTTATAAAGCAGTTTGACTGCTCTTCATCCTCTTATAAATCAGTTTGACTGCTCTTCATCCTCTTATAAAGCAGTTTGACTGCTCTTCATCCTTTTATAAAGCAGTTTGACTGCTCTTCATCCTCTTATAAATCAATTTGACTGCACTTCATCCTCTTATAAAGCAGTTTGACTGCTCTTCATCCTCCTATAGAACAGTTTGACTGCTCTTCATCCTTTTATAAAGCAGTTTACTGCTCTTCATCCTTTTATAAATCAATTTGACTGCTCTTCATCCACTTATAAAACCGTTTGACTGCTCTTCGTCCGATTATAAATCAGTTTGACTGCTCTTCGTCCGATTATAAATCAGTTTGACTGCTCTTCGTCCGCTTATAAAACAGTTTGACTGCTCTTCATCCTTTTATAAAGCAGTTTGACTGCTCTTCATCCTCTTATAAATCAGTTTGACTGCTCTTCATCCTCTTATAAAGCAGTTTGACTGCTCTTCATCCTCCTATAAACCAGTTTGACTGCGCTTCATCCTCCTATAGAACAGTTTGACCGCTCTTCTTCCGATTATAAATCAGTTTGACTGCTCTTCGTCCTCTTATAAAACAGATTGACTGCTCTTCATCCTTTTATAAAGCAGTTTGACTGCTCGTCATCCTCTTATAAATCAGTTTGACTGCTCTTCATCCGATTATAAATCAGTTTGACTGCTCTTCATCCTTTTATAAAGCAGTTTGACTGCTCTTCATCCTCTTATAAAACAGTTTGACTGCTCTTCATCCTCTTGTAAAACAGGTTGACTGCTCTTCATCCTCTTGTAAAATAGTCTGACTGCTCTATATCCTCGTATAAAACAGTTTGACTGCTCTTCATCCTTTTATAAAGCAGTTTGACTGCTCTTCATCCTCTTATAAATCAATTTGACTGCTCTTCATCCTTTTATAAAGCAGTTTGACTGCTCTTCGTCCGATTATAAATCAGTTTGACTGCTCTTCGTCCGATTATAAATCAGTTTGACTGCTCTTCTTCCTCTTATAAAACAGTTTGACTGCTCTTCATCCTTTTATAAAGCAGTTTGACTGCTCTTCATCCTCTTACAAATCAGTTTGACTGCTCTTCATCCTCTTATAAAGCAGTTTGACTGCTCTTCATCCTCCTATAAACCAGTTTGACTGCGCTTCATCCTCCTATAGAACAGTTTGACTGCTCTTCTTCCGATTATAAATCAGTTTGACTGCTCTTCGTCCTCTTATAAAACAGATTGACTGCTCTTCATCCTTTTATAAAGCAGTTTGACTGCTCGTCATCCTCTTATAAATCAGTTTGACTGCTCTTCATCCGATTATAAATCAGTTTGACTGCTCTTCATCCTTTTATAAAGCAGTTTGACTGCTCTTCATCCTCTTATAAAACAGTTTGACTGCTCTTCATCCTCTTGTAAAACAGGTTGACTGCTCTTCATCCTCTTGTAAAATAGTCTGACTGCTCTATATCCTTGTATAAAACAGTTTGACTGCTCTTCATCCTTTTATAAAGCAGTTTGACTGCTCTTCATCCTCTTATAAATCAATTTGACTGCTCTTCATCCTTTTATAAAGCAGTTTGACTGCTCTTCATCCTCTTATAAATCAGTTTGACTGCTCTTCATCCGATTATAAATCAGTTTGACTGCTCTTCTTCCTCTTATAAAACAGTTTGACTGCTCTTCATCCTTTTATAAAGCAGTTTGACTGCTCTTCATCCTCTTATAAATCAGTTTGACTGCTCTTCATCCTCTTATAGAGCAGTTTGACTGCTCTTCATCCTCCTATAAACCAGTTTGACTGCGCTTCATCCTCCTATAGAACAGTTTGACTGCTCTTCGTGCGATTATAAATCAGTTTTACTGCTCTTCGTCCTCTTATAAAACAGTTTGACTGCTCTTCATCCTTTTATAAAGCAGTTTGACTGCTCTTCATCCTCTTATAAATCAGTTTGACTGCTCTTCGTCCTCTTATAAAACAGTGTGACTGCTCTTCATCCTCTTATAAAGCAGTTTGAAGGCTCTTCATCCTCTTATAAATCAGTTTGACTGCTCTTCATCCTCTTATAAATCAGTTTGACTGCTCTTCGTCCTCTTATAAAACAGTTTGACTGCTCTTCATTCTTTTATAAAGCAGTTTGACTGCTCTTCATCCTCTTATAAAACAGTTTGACTGCTCTTCATCCTCTTGTAAAACAGGTTGACTGCTCTTCATCCTCTTGTAAATCAATTTGACTGCTCTACGTCCTTGTATAAAACAGTTTGACTGCTCTTCATCCTCTTGTAAAACAGTCTGACTGCTGTACTTCCTCGTATAAAACAGTTTGACTGCTCTTCATCCTTTTATAAAGCAGTTTGACTGCTCTTCATCCTTTTATAAATCAACTTGACTGCTCTTCATCCTCTTATAAAACCGTTTGACTGCTCTTCGTCCGATTATAAATCAGTTTGACTGCTCTTCGTCCGATTATAAATCAGTTTGACTGCTCTTCGTCCGCTTATAAAACAGTTTGACTGCTCTTCATCCTTTTATAAAGCAGTTTGACTGCTCTTCATCCTCTTATAAATCAGTTTGACTGCTCTTCATCCTCTTATAAAGCAGTTTGACTGCTCTTCATCCTCCTATAAACCAGTTTGACTGCGCTTCATCCTCCTATAGAACAGTTTGACTGCTCTTCTTCCGATTATAAATCAGTTTGACTGCTCTTCGTCCTCTTATAAAACAGATTGACTGCTCTTCATCCTTTTATAAAGCAGTTTGACTGCTCGTCATCCTTTTATAAATCAGTTTGACTGCTCTTCATCCGATTATAAATCAGTTTGACTGCTCTTCATCCTTTTATAAAGCAGTTTGACTGCCCTTCATCCTCTTATAAAACAGTTTGACTGCTCTTCATCCTCTTGTAAAACAGTTTGACTGCTCTTCATCCTCTTGTAAAACAGTCTGACTGCTCTATATCCTCGTATAAAACAGTTTGACTGCTCTTCATCCTTTTATAAAGCATTTTGACTGCTCTTCATCCTCTTATAAATCAATTTGACTGCTCTTCATCCTTTTATAAAGCAGTTTGACTGCTCTTCATCCTCTTATAAATCAGTTTGACTGCTCTTCATCCGATTATAAATCAGTTTGACTGCTCTTCATCCTCTTATAAAACAGTTTGACTGCTCTTCATCCTTTTATAAAGCAGTTTGACTGCTCTTCATCCTATATAAATCAGTTTGACTGCTCTTCATCCTCTTATAAAGCAGTTTGACCGCTCTTCATACTCCTATAAACCAGTTTGACTGCGCTTCATCCTCCTATAGAACAGTTTGACTGCTCTTCGTCCGATTATAAATCAGTTTGACTGCTCTTCGTCCTCTTATAAAACAGTTTGACTACTCTTCATCCTTTTATAAAGCAGTTTGACTGCACTTCATCCTCTTATAAATCAGTTTGACTGCTCTTCGTCCTCTTATAAAACAGTGTGACTGCTCTTCATCCTTTTATAAAGCAGTTTGACTGCTCTTCATCCTCTTATAAATCAGTTTGACTGCTCTTCATCCTCTTATAAATCAGTTTGACTGCTCTTCGTCCTCTTATAAAACAGTTTGACTGCTCTTCATTCTTTTATAAAGCAGTTTGACTGCTCTTCATCCTCTTATAAATCAATTTGACTGCTCTTCATCCTCTTATAAAACCGTTTGACCGCTCTTCGTCCGATTATAAATCAGTTTGACTGCTCTTCGTCCGATTATAAATCAGTTTGACTGCTCTTCGTCCGCTTATAAAACAGTTTGACTGCTCTTCATCCTTTTATAAAGCAGTTTGACTGCTCTTCATCCTCTTATAAATCAGTTTGACTGCTCTTCATCCTTTTATAAAGCAGTTTGACTGCTCTTCATCCTCCTATAAACCAATTTGACTGCTCTTCATCCTCTTATAAAACCGTTTGACTGCTCTTCGTCCGATTATAAATCAGTTTGACTGCTCTTCGTCCGATTATAAATCAGTTTGACTGCTCTTCGTCCGCTTATAAAACAGTTTGACAGCTCTTCATCCTTTTATAAAGCAGTTTGACTGCTCTTCATCCTCTTATAAATCAGTTTTACTGCTCTTCATCCTTTTATAACGCAGTTTGACTGCTCTTCATCCTCTTATAAATCAGTTTGACTGCTCTTCATCCGATTATAAATCAGTTTGACTGCTCTTCGTCCTCTTTTAAACAGTTTGACTGCTCTTCATCCTTTTATAAAGCAGTTTGACTGCTCTTCATCCTCTTATAAATCAATTTGACTGCTCTTCATCCTCTTATAAAACCGTTTGACTGCTCTTCGTCCGATTATAAATCAGTTTTACTGCTCTTCATCCTTTTATAAATCAGTTTGACTGCTCTTCATCCTTTTATAAAGCAGTTTGACTGCTCTTCATCCTCTTATATAACAGTTTGACTGCTCTTCATCCTCTTGTAAAACAGGTTGACTGCTCTTCATCCTCTTGTAAAACAGTCTGACTGCTCTATATCCTCGTATAAAACAGTTTGACTGCTCTTCATCCTTTTATAAAGCAGTTTGACTGCTCTTCATCCTCTTATAAATCAATTTGACTGCTCTTCATCCTTTTATAAAGCAGTTTGACTGCTCTTCATCCTCTTATAAATCAGTTTGACTGCTCTTCATCCGATTATAAATCAGTTTGACTGCTCTTCATCCTCTTATAAAGCAGTTTGACTGCTCTTCATCCCTTTATAAAGCAGTTTGACTGCTCTTCATCCGATTATAAAACAGTTTGACTGCTCTTCATCCTTTTATAAATCAGTTTGACTGCTCTTCATCCTCTTATAAAGCAGTTTCACTGCTCTTCATCCTCCTATAAACCAGTTTGACTGCGCTTCATCCTCCTATAGAACAGTTTGACTGCTCTTCGTCCTCTTATAAATCAGTTTGACTGCTCTTCGTCCTCTTATAAAACAGTGTGACTGCTCTTCATTCTTTTATAAAGCAGTTTGACTGCTCTTCATCCTCTTATAAATCAGTTTGACTGCTCTTCATCCTCTTATAAATCAGTTTGACTGCTCTTCGTCCTCTTATAAAACAGTTTGACTGCTCTTCATTCTTTTATAAAGCAGTTTGACTGCTCTTCATCCTCTTATAAATCAATTTGACTGCTCTTCATCCTCTTATAAAACCGTTTGACCGCTCTTCGTCCGATTATAAATCAGTTTGACTGCTCTTCGTCCGATTATAAATCAGTTTGACTGCTCTTCGTCCGCTTATAAAACAGTTTGACTGCTCTTCATCCTTTTATAAAGCAGTTTGACTGCTCTTCATCCTCTTATAAATCAGTTTGACTGCTCTTCATCCGATTATAAACCAGTTTGACTGCTCTTCGTCCTCTTATAAAACAGTTTGACTGCTCTTCATCCTTTTATAAAGCAGTTTGACTGCTCTTCATCCTTTTATAAAGCAGTTTGACTGCTCTTCATCCGATTATAAATCAGTTTGACTGCTCTTCATCCTCTTATAAAACAGTTTGACTTCTCTTCATCCTTTTATAACGCAGTTTGACTGCACTTCATCCTCTTATAAATCAGTTTGACTGCTCTTCATCCGATTATAAATCAGTTTGACTGCTCTTCATCCGATTATAAATCAGTTTGACTGCTCTTCGTCCTCTTTTAAACAGTTTGACTGCTCTTCATCCTTTTATAAAGCAGTTTGACTGCTCTTCATCCTCTTATAAATCAATTTGACTGCTCTTCATCCTCTTATAAAACCGTTTGACTGCTCTTCGTCCGATTATAAATCAGTTTTACTGCTCTTCATCCTTTTATAAATCAGTTTGACTGCTCTTCATCCTTTTATAAAGCAGTTTGACTGCTCTTCATCCTCTTATATAACAGTTTGACTGCTCTTCATCCTCTTGTAAAACAGGTTGACTGCTCTTCATCCTCTTGTAAAACAGTCTGACTGCTCTATATCCTCGTATAAAACAGTTTGACTGCTCTTCATCCTTTTATAAAGCAGTTTGACTGCTCTTCATCCTCTTATAAATCAATTTGACTGCTCTTCATCCTTTTATAAAGCAGTTTGACTGCTCTTCATCCTCTTATAAATCAGTTTGACTGCTCTTCATCCGATTATAAATCAGTTTGACTGCTCTTCATCCTCTTATAAAACAGTTTGACTGCTCTTCATCCCTTTATAAAGCAGTTTGACTGCTCTTCATCCGATTATAAAACAGTTTGACTGCTCTTCATCCTTTTATAAATCAGTTTGACTGCTCTTCATCCTCTTATAAAGCAGTTTCACTGCTCTTCATCCTCCTATAAACCAGTTTGACTGCGCTTCATCCTCCTATAGAACAGTTTGACTGCTCTTCGTCCGATTATAAATCAGTTTGACTGCTCTTCGTCCTCTTATAAAACAGTTTGACTGCTCTTCATCCTTTTATAAAGCAGTTTGACTGCTCTTCATCCTCTTATAAAACAGTTTGACTGCTCTTCATCCTCTTGTAAAACAGGTTGACTGCTCTTCATCCTCTTGTAAAACAGTCTGACTGCTCTACATCCTTGTATAAAACAGTTTGACTGCTCTTCATCCTTTTATAAAGCAGTTTGATTGCTCTTCATCCTCTTATAAATCAAATAGACAGCTCTTCATCCTCTTATAAAATCTTTTGACTGGTCTTCATCCTTTTATAAAGCAGTTTGACTGCTCTTCATCCTCTTATAAATCAATTTGACTGCTCTTCATCCTTTTATAAAGCAGTTTGACTGCTCTTCATCCTCTTATAAATCAGTTTGACTGCTCTTCATCCGATTATAAATCAGTTTGACTGCTCTTCATCCTCTTATAAAACAGTTTGACTGCTCTTCATCCTTTTATAAAGCAGTTTGACTGCTCTTCATCCTTTTATAAAGCTGTTTGACTGCTCTTCATCCTCTTATAAAGCGGTTTGACTGCTCTTCATCCTCCTATAAACCAGTTTGACTGCTCTTCGTCCTCTTATAAAACAGTGTGACTGCTCTTCATCCTATATAAATCAGTTTGACTGCTCTTCATCCTCTTATAAAGCAGTTTGACCGCTCTTCATACTCCTATAAACCAGTTTGACTGCGCTTCATCCTCCTATAGAACAGTTTGACTGCTCTTCGTCCGATTATAAATCAGTTTGACTGCTCTTCGTCCTCTTATAAAACAGTTTGACTACTCTTCATCTTTTTATAAAGCAGTTTGACTGCTCTTCATCCTCTTATAAATCAGTTTGACTGCTCTTCGTCCTCTTATAAAACAGTGTGACTGCTCTTCATCCTTTTATAAAGCAGTTTGACTGCTCTTCATCCTCTTATAAATCAGTTTGACTGCTCTTCATCCTCTTATAAATCAGTTTGACTGCTCTTCGTCCTCTTATAAAACAGTTTGACTGCTCTTCATTCTTTTATAAAGCAGTTTGACTGCTCTTCATCCTCTTATAAATCAATTTGACTGCTCTTCATCCTCTTATAAAACCGTTTGACCGCTCTTCGTCCGATTATAAATCAGTTTGACTGCTCTTCGTCCGATTATAAATCAGTTTGACTGCTCTTCGTCCGCTTATAAAACAGTTTGACTGCTCTACATCCTTTTATAAAGCAGTTTGACTGCTCTTCATCCTCTTATAAATCAGTTTGACTGCTCTTCATCCTTTTATAAAGCAGTTTGACTTCTCTTCATCCTCCTATAAACCAATTTGACTGCTCTTCATCCTCTTATAAAACCGTTTGACTGCTCTTCGTCCGATTATAAATCAGTTTGACTGCTCTTCGTCCAATTATAAATCAGTTTGACTGCTCTTCGTCCGCTTATAAAACAGTTTGACAGCTCTTCATCCTTTTATAAATCAGTTTGACTGCTCTTCATCCTCTTATAAATCAGTTTTACTGCTCTTCATCCTTTTATAACGCAGTTTGACTGCTCTTCATCCTCTTATAAATCAGTTTGACTGCTCTTCATCCGATTATAAATCAGTTTGACTGCTCTTCGTCCTCTTTTAAACAGTTTGACTGCTCTTCATCCTTTTATAAAGCAGTTTGACTGCTCTTCATCCTCTTATAAATTAATTTGACTGCTCTTCATCCTCTTATAAAACCGTTTGACTGCTCTTCGTCCGATTATAAATCAGTTTTACTGCTCTTCATCCTTTTATAAATCAGTTTGACTGCTCTTCATCCTTTTATAAAGCAGTTTGACTGCTCTTCATCCTCTTATATAACAGTTTGACTGCTCTTCATCCTCTTGTAAAACAGGTTGACTGCTCTTCATCCTCTTGTAAAACAGTCTGACTGCTCTATATCCTCGTATAAAACAGTTTGACTGCTCTTCATCCTTTTATAAAGCAGTTTGACTGCTCTTCATCCTCTTATAAATCAATTTGACTGCTCTTCATCCTTTTATAAAGCAGTTTGACTGCTCTTCATCCTCTTATAAATCAGTTTGACTGCTCTTCATCCGATTATAAATCAGTTTGACTGCTCTTCATCCTCTTATAAAACAGTTTGACTGCTCTTCATCCTTTTATAAAGCAGTTTGACTGCTCTTCATCCGATTATAAAACAGTTTGACTGCTCTTCATCCTTTTATAAATCAGTTTGACTGCTCTTCATCCTCTTATAAAGCAGTTTCACTGCTCTTCATCCTCCTATAAACCAGTTTGACTGCGCTTCATCCTCCTATAGAACAGTTTGACTGCTCTTCGTCCGATTATAAATCAGTTTGACTGCTCTTCGTCCTCTTATAAAACAGTTTGACTGCTCTTCATCCTTTTATAAAGCAGTTTGACTGCTCTTCATCCTCTTATAAAACAGTTTGACTGCTCTTCATCCTCTTGTAAAACAGGTTGACTGCTCTTCATCCTCTTGTAAAACAGTCTGACTGCTCTACATCCTTGTATAAAACAGTTTGACTGCTCTTCATCCTCTTATAAAACAGTTTGACTGCTCTTCATCCTTTTATAAAGCAGTTTGACTGCTCTTCATCCGATTATAAAACAGTTTGACTGCTCTTCATCCTTTTATAAATCAGTTTGACTGCTCTTCATCCTCTTATAAAGCAGTTTCACTGCTCTTCATCCTCCTATAAACCAGTTTGACTGCGCTTCATCCTCCTATAGAACAGTTTGACTGCTCTTCGTCCGATTATAAATCAGTTTGACTGCTCTTCGTCCTCTTATAAAACAGTTTGACTGCTCTTCATCCTTTTATAAAGCAGTTTGACTACTCTTCATCCTCTTATAAAACAGTTTGACTGCTCTTCATCCTCTTGTAAAACAGGTTGACTGCTCTTCATCCTCTTGTAAAACAGTCTGACTGCTCTACATCCTTGTATAAAACAGTTTGACTGCTCTTCATCCTTTTATAAAGCAGTTTGATTGCTCTTCATCCTCTTATAAATCAAATAGACAGCTCTTCATCCTCTTATAAAACCTTTTGACTGGTCTTCATCCTTTTATAAAGCAGTTTGACTGCTCTTCATCCTCTTATAAATCAGTTTGACTGCTCTTCATCCGATTATAAATCAGTTTGACTGCTCTTCATCCTCTTATAAAACAGTTTGACTGCTCTTCATCCTTTTATAAAGCAGTTTGACTGCTCTTCATCCTTTTATAAAGCTGTTTGACTGCTCTTCATCCTCTTATAAAGCGGTTTGACTGCTCTTCATCCTCCTATAAACCAGTTTGACTGCTCTTCGTCCTCTTATAAAACAGTGTGACTGCTCTTCATCCTTTTATAAAGCAGTTTGACTGCTCTTCATCCTCTTATAAATCAGTTTGACTGCTCTTCATCCTCTTATAAATCAGTTTGACTGCTCTTCGTCCTCTTATAAAACAGTTTGACTGCTCTTCATTCTTTTATAAAGCAGTTTGACTGCTCTTCATCCTCTTATAAAACAGTTTGACTGCTCTTCATCCTCTTGTAAAACAGGTTGACTGCTCTTCATCCTCTTGTAAAACAATCTGACTGCTCTACATCCTTGTATAAATCAGTTTGACTGCTCTTCATCCTTTTATAAAGCAGTTTGACTGCTCTTCATCCTCCTATAAACCAATTTGACTGCTCTTCATCCTCTTATAAAACCGTTTGACTGCTCTTCGTCCGATTATAAATCAGTTTGACTGCTCTTCTTCCGATTATAAATCAGTTTGACTGCTCTTCGTCCGCTTATAAAACAGTTTGACAGCTCTTCATCCTTTTATAAAGCAGTTTGACTGCTCTTCATCCTCTTATAAATCAGTTTTACTGCTCTTCATCCTTTTAAAACGCAGTTTGACTGCTCTTCATCCTCTTATAAATCAGTTTGACTGCTCTTCATCCGATTATAAATCAGTTTGACTGCTCTTCGTCCTCTTTTAAACAGTTTGACTGCTCTTCATCCTTTTATAAAGCAGTTTGACTGCTCTTCATCCTCTTATAAATCAATTTGACTGCTCTTCATCCTCTTATAAAACCGTTTGACTGCTCTTCGTCCGATTATAAATCAGTTTTACTGCTCTTCGTCCAATTATAAATCAGTTTGACTGCTCTTCATCCTTTTATAAAGCAGTTTGACTGCTCTTCATCCTCTTATAAAACAGTTTGACTGCTCTTCATCCTCTTGTAAAACAGGTTGACTGCTCTTCATCCTCTTGTAAAACAGTCTGACTGCTCTATATCCTCGTATAAAACAGTTTGACTGCTCTTCATCCTTTTATAAAGCAGTTTGACTGCTCTTCATCCTCTTATAAATCAATTTGACTGCTCTTCATCCTTTTATAAAGCAGTTTGACTGCTCTTCATCCTCTTATAAATCAGTTTGACTGCTCTTTATCCGATTATAAATCAGTTTGACTGCTCTTCATCCTCTTATAAAACAGTTTGACTGCTCTTCATCCTTTTATAAAGCAGTTTGACTGCTCTTCATCCGATTATAAAACAGTTTGACTGCTCTTCATCCTTTTATAAATCAGTTTGACTTCTCTTCATCCTCTTATAAAGCAGTTTGACTGCTCTTCATCCTCCTATAAACCAGTTTGACTGCGCTTCATCCTCCTATAGAACAGTTTGACTGCTCTTCGTCCGATTATAAATCAGTTTGACTGCTCTTCGTCCTCTTATAAAACAGTTTGACTGCTCTTCATCCTTTTATAAAGCAGTTTGACTGCTCTTCATCCTCTTATAAAACAGTTTGACTGCTCTTCATCCTCTTGTAAAACAGGTTGACTGCTCTTCATCCTCTTGTAAAACAGTCTGACTGCTCTACATCCTTGTATAAAACAGTTTGACTGCTCTTCATCCTTTTATAAAGCAGTTTGACTGCTCTTCATCCTCTTATAAATCAATTTGACAGCTCTTCATCCTCTTATAAAACCTTTTGACTGGTCTTCATCCTTTTATAAAGCAGTTTGACTGCTCTTCATCCTCTTATACATCAATTTGACTGCTCTTCATCCTTTTATAAAGCAGTTTGACTGCTCTTCATCCTCTTATAAATCAGTTTGACTGCTCTTCATCCGATTATAAATCAGTTTGACTGCTCTTCATCCTCTTATAAAACAGTTTGACTGCTCTTCATCCTTTTATAAAGCAGTTTGACTGCTCTTCATCCTATATAAATCAGTTTGACTGCTCTTCATCCTCTTATAAAGCGGTTTGACTGCTCTTCATCCTCCTATAAACCAGTTTGACTGCGCTTCATCCTCCTATAGAACAGTTTGACTGCTCTTCGTCCGATTATAAATCAGTTTGACTGCTCTTCGTCCTCTTATAAAACAGTTTGACTGCTCTTGATCCTTTTATAAAGCAGTTTGACTGCTCTTCATCCTCTTATAAATCAGTTTGACTGCTCTTCGTCCTCTTATAAAACAGTGTGACTGCTCTTCATCCTTTTATAAAGCAGTTTGACTGCTCTTCATCCTCTTATAAATCAGTTTGACTGCTCTTCATCCTCTTATAAATCAGTTTGACTGCTCTTCGTCCTCTTATAAAACAGTTTGACTGCTCTTCATTCTATTATAAAGCAGTTTGACTGCTCTTCATCCTCTTATAAAACAGTTTGACTGCTCTTCATCCTCTTGTAAAACAGGTTGACTGCTCTTCATCCTCTTGTAAAACAATCTGACTGCTCTACATCCTTGTATAAAACAGTTTGACTGCTCTTCATCCTTTTATAAAGCAGTTTGACTGCTCTTCACCCTCTTATAAATCAATTTGACTGCACTTCATCCTCTTATAAAACCGTTTGACCGCTCTTCGTCCGATTATAAATCAGTTTGACTGCTCTTCGTCCGATTATAAATCAGTTTGACTGCTCTTCGTCCGCTTATAAAACAGTTTGACTGCTCTTCATCCTTTTATAAAGCAGTTTGACTGCTCTTCATCCTCTTATAAATCAGTTTGACTGCTCTTCATCCTTTTATAAAGCAGTTTGACTGCTCTTCATCCTCCTATAAACCAATTTGACTGCTCTTCATCCTCTTATAAAACCGTTTGACTGCTCTTCGTCCGATTATAAATCAGTTTGACTGCTCTTCGTCCGATTATAAATCAGTTTGACTGCTCTTCGTCCGCTTATAAAACAGTTTGACAGCTCTTCATCCTTTTATAAAGCAGTTTGACTGCTCTTCATCCTCTTATAAATCAGTTTGACTGCTCTTCATCCGATTATAAATCAGTTTGACTGCTCTTCGTCCTCTTTTAAACAGTTTGACTGCTCTTCATCCTTTTATAAAGCAGTTTGACTGCTCTTCATCCTCTTATAAATCAATTTGACAGCTCTTCATCCTCTTATAAAACCGTTTGACTGGTCTTCATCCCTTTATAAAGCAGTTTGACTGCTCTTCATCCTCTTATAAATCAATTTGACTGCTCTTCATCCTTTTATAAAGCAATTTGACTGCTCTTCATCCTCTTATAAATCAGTTTGACTGCTCTTCATCCGATTATAAATCAGTTTGACTGCTCTTCATCCTCTTATAAAACAGTTTGACTGCTCCTCATCCTTTTATAAAGCAGTTTGACTGCTCTTCATCCTATATAAATCAGTTTGACTGCTCTTCATCCTCTTATAAAGCGGTTTGACTGCTCTTCATCCTCCTATAAACCAGTTTGACTGCGCTTCATCCTCCTATAGAACAGTTTGACTGCTCTTCGTCCGATTATAAATCAGTTTGACTGCTCTTCGTCCTCTTATAAAACAGGTTGACTGCTCTTCATCCTTTTATAAAGCAGTTTGACTGTTCTTCATCCTCTTATAAATCAGTTTGACTGCTCTTCGTCCTCTTATAAAACAGTGTGACTGCTCTTCATCCTTTTATAAAGCAGTTTGACTGCTCTTCATCCTCTTATAAATCAGTTTGACTGCTCTTCATCCTCTTATAAATCAGTTTGACTGCTCTTCGTCCTCTTATAAAACAGTTTGACTGCTCTTCATTCTTTTATAAAGCAGTTTGACTGCTCTTCATCCTCTTATAAAACAGTTTGACTGCTATTCATCCTCTTGTAAAACAGGTTGACTGCTCTTCATCCTCTTGTAAAACAATCTGACTGCTCTACATCCTTGTATAAAACAGTTTGACTGCTCTTCATCCTTTTATAAAGCAGTTTGACTGCTCTTCATCCTCTTATAAATCAATTTGACTGCTCTTCATCCTCTTATAAAACCGTTTGACCGCTCTTCGTCCGATTATAAATCAGTTTGACTGCTCTTCGTCCGATTATAAATCAGTTTGACTGCTCTTCATCCTCTTATAAAACAGTTTGACTGCTCTTCATCCTCTTGTAAAACAGGTTGACTGCTCTTCATCCTCTTGTAAAACAATCTGACTGCTCTACATCCTTGTATAAAACAGTTTGACTGCTCTTCATCCTTTTATAAAGCAGTTTGACTGCTCTTCACCCTCTTATAAATCAATTTGACTGCACTTCATCCTCTTATAAAACCGTTTGACCGCTCTTCGTCCGATTATAAATCAGTTTGACTGCTCTTCGTCCGATTATAAATCAGTTTGACTGCTCTTCGTCCGCTTATAAAACAGTTTGACTGCTCTTCATCCTTTTATAAAGCAGTTTGACTGCTCTTCATCCTCTTATAAATCAGTTTGACTGCTCTTCATCCTTTTATAAAGCAGTTTGACTGCTCTTCATCCTCCTATAAACCAATTTGACTGCTCTTCATCCTCTTATAAAACCGTTTGACTGCTCTTCGTCCGATTATAAATCAGTTTGACTGCTCTTCGTCCGATTATAAATCAGTTTGACTGCTCTTCGTCCGCTTATAAAACAGTTTGACAGCTCTTCATCCTTTTATAAAGCAGTTTGACTGCTCTTCATCCTCTTATAAATCAGTTTGACTGCTCTTCATCCGATTATAAATCAGTTTGACTGCTCTTCGTCCTCTTTTAAACAGTTTGACTGCTCTTCATCCTTTTATAAAGCAGTTTGACTGCTCTTCATCCTCTTATAAATCAATTTGACAGCTCTTCATCCTCTTATAAAACCGTTTGACTGGTCTTCATCCTTTTATAAAGCAGTTTGACTGCTCTTCATCCTCTTATAAATCAATTTGACTGCTCTTCATCCTTTTATAAAGCAATTTGACTGCTCTTCATCCTCTTATAAATCAGTTTGACTGCTCTTCATCCGATTATAAATCAGTTTGACTGCTCTTCATCCTCTTATAAAACAGTTTGACTGCTCTTCATCCTTTTATAAAGCAGTTTGACTGCTCTTCATCCTATATAAATCAGTTTGACTGCTCTTCATCCTCTTATAAAGCGGTTTGACTGCTCTTCATCCTCCTATAAACCAGTTTGACTGCGCTTCATCCTCCTATAGAACAGTTTGACTGCTCTTCGTCCGATTATAAATCAGTTTGACTGCTCTTCGTCCTCTTATAAAACAGGTTGACTGCTCTTCATCCTTTTATAAAGCAGTTTGACTGTTCTTCATCCTCTTATAAATCAGTTTGACTGCTCTTCGTCCTCTTATAAAACAGTGTGACTGCTCTTCATCCTTTTATAAAGCAGTTTGACTGCTCTTCATCCTCTTATAAATCAGTTTGACTGCTCTTCATCCTCTTATAAATCAGTTTGACTGCTCTTCGTCCTCTTATAAAACAGTTTGACTGCTCTTCATTCTTTTATAAAGCAGTTTGACTGCTCTTCATCCTCTTATAAAACAGTTTGACTGCTATTCATCCTCTTGTAAAACAGGTTGACTGCTCTTCATCCTCTTGTAAAACAATCTGACTGCTCTACATCCTTGTATAAAACAGTTTGACTGCTCTTCATCCTTTTATAAAGCAGTTTGACTGCTCTTCATCCTCTTATAAATCAATTTGACTGCTCTTCATCCTCTTATAAAACCGTTTGACCGCTCTTCGTCCGATTATAAATCAGTTTGACTGCTCTTCGTCCGATTATAAATCAGTTTGACTGCTCTTCGTCCGCTTATAAAACAGTTTGACTGCTCTTCATCCTTTTATAAAGCAGTTTGACTGCTCTTCATCCTCTTATAAATCAGTTTGACTGCTCTTCATCCTTTTATAAAGCAGTTTGACTGCTCTTCATCCTCCTATAAACCAATTTGACTGCTCTTCATCCTCTTATAAAACCGTTTGACTGCTCTTCGTCCGATTATAAATCAGTTTGACTGCTCTTCGTCCGATTATAAATCAGTTTGACTGCTCTTCGTCCGCTTATAAAACAGTTTGACAGCTCTTCATCCTTTTATAAAGCAGTTTGACTGCTCTTCATCCTCTTATAAATCAGTTTTACTGCTCTTCATCCTTTTATAACGCAGTTTGACTGCTCTTCATCCTCTTATAAATCAGTTTGACTGCTCTTCATCCGATTATAAATCAGTTTGACTGCTCTTCGTCCTCTTTTAAACAGTTTGACTGCTCTTCATCCTTTTATAAAGCAGTTTGACTGCTCTTCATCCTCTTATAAATCAATTTGACTGCTCTTCATCCTCTTATAAAACCGTTTGACTGCTCTTCGTCCGATTATAAATCAGTTTTACTGCTCTTCGTCCAATTATAAATCAGTTTGACTGCTCTTCATTCTATTATAAAGCAGTTTGACTGCTCTTCATCCTCTTATAAAACAGTTTGACTGCTCTTCATCCTCTTGTAAAACAGGTTGACTGCTCTTCATCCTCTTGTAAAACAATCTGACTGCTCTACATCCTTGTATAAAACAGTTTGACTGCTCTTCATCCTTTTATAAAGCAGTTTGACTGCTCTTCACCCTCTTATAAATCAATTTGACTGCACTTCATCCTCTTATAAAACCGTTTAACCGCTCTTCGTCCGATTATAAATCAGTTTGACTGCTCTTCGTCCGATTATAAATCAGTTTGACTGCTCTTCGTCCGCTTATAAAACAGTTTGACTGCTCTTCATCCTTTTATAAAGCAGTTTGACTGCTCTTCATCCTCTTATAAATCAGTTTGACTGCTCTTCATCCTTTTATAAAGCAGTTTGACTGCTCTTCATCCTCCTATAAACCAATTTGACTGCTCTTCATCCTCTTATAAAACCGTTTGACTGCTCTTCGTCCGATTATAAATCAGTTTGACTGCTCTTCGTCCGATTATAAATCAGTTTGACTGCTCTTCGTCCGCTTATAAAACAGTTTGACAGCTCTTCATCCTTTTATAAAGCAGTTTGACTGCTCTTCATCCTCTTATAAATCAGTTTGACTGCTCTTCATCCGATTATAAATCAGTTTGACTGCTCTTCGTCCTCTTTTAAACAGTTTGACTGCTCTTCATCCTTTTATAAAGCAGTTTGACTGCTCTTCATCCTCTTATAAATCAATTTGACAGCTCTTCATCCTCTTATAAAACCGTTTGACTGGTCTTCATCCTTTTATAAAGCAGTTTGACTGCTCTTCATCCTCTTATAAATCAATTTGACTGCTCTTCATCCTTTTATAAAGCAATTTGACTGCTCTTCATCCTCTTATAAATCAGTTTGACTGCTCTTCATCCGATTATAAATCAGTTTGACTGCTCTTCATCCTCTTATAAAACAGTTTGACTGCTCTTCATCCTTTTATAAAGCAGTTTGACTGCTCTTCATCCTATATAAATCAGTTTGACTGCTCTTCATCCTCTTATAAAGCGGTTTGACTGCTCTTCATCCTCCTATAAACCAGTTTGACTGCGCTTCATCCTCCCATAGAACAGTTTGACTGCTCTTCGTCCGATTATAAATCAGTTTGACTGCTCTTCGTCCTCTTATAAAACAGGTTGACTGCTCTTCATCCTTTTATAAAGCAGTTTGACTGTTCTTCATCCTCTTATAAATCAGTTTGACTGCTCTTCGTCCTCTTATAAAACAGTGTGACTGCTCTTCATCCTTTTATAAAGCAGTTTGACTGCTCTTCATCCTCTTATAAATCAGTTTGACTGCTCTTCATCCTCTTATAAATCAGTTTGACTGCTCTTCGTCCTCTTATAAAACAGTTTGACTGCTCTTCATTCTTTTATAAAGCGGTTTGACTGCTCTTCATCCTCTTATAAATCAATTTGACTGCTCTTCATCCTCTTATAAAACCGTTTGACCGCTCTTCGTCCGATTATAAATCAGTTTGACTGCTCTTCGTCCGATTATAAATCAGTTTGACTGCTCTTCGTCCACTTATAAAACAGTTTGACTGCTCTTCATCATTTTATAAAGCAGTTTGACTGCTCTTCATCCTCTTATAAATCAGTTTGACTGCTCTTCATCCTTTTATAAAGCAGTTTGACTGCTCTTCATCCTCCTATAAACCAATTTGACTGCTCTTCATCCTCTTATAAAACCGTTTGACTGCTCTTCGTCCGATTATAAATCAGTTTGACTGCTCTTCGTCCGATTATAAATCAGTTTGACTGCTCTTCGTCCGCTTATAAAACAGTTTGACAGCTCTTCATCCTTTTATAAAGCAGTTTGACTGCTCTTCATCCTCTTATAAATCAGTTTTACTGCTCTTCATCCTTTTATAACGCAGTTTGACTGCTCTTCATCCTCTTATAAATCAGTTTGACTGCTCTTCATCCGATTATAAATCAGTTTGACTGCTCTTCGTCCTCTTTTAAACAGTTTGACTGCTCTTCATCCTTTTATAAAGCAGTTTGACTGCTCTTCATCCTCTTATAAATCAATTTGACTGCTCTTCATCCTCTTATAAAACCGTTTGACTGCTCTTCGTCCGATTATAAATCAGTTTTACTGCTCTTCATCCTTTTATAAATCAGTTTGACTGCTCTTCATCCTTTTATAAAGCAGTTTGACTGCTCTTCATCCTCTTATATAACAGTTTGACTGCTCTTCATCCTCTTGTAAAACAGGTTGACTGCTCTTCATCCTCTTGTAAAACAGTCTGACTGCTCTATATCCTCGTATAAAACAGTTTGACTGCTCTTCATCCTTTTATAAAGCAGTTTGACTGCTCTTCATCCTCTTATAAATCAATTTGACTGCTCTTCATCCTTTTATAAAGCAGTTTGACTGCTCTTCATCCTCTTATAAATCAGTTTGACTGCTCTTCATCCGATTATAAATCAGTTTGACTGCTCTTCATCCTCTTATAAAACAGTTTGACTGCTCTTCATCCTTTTATAAAGCAGTTTGACTGCTCTTCATCCGATTATAAAACAGTTTGACTGCTCTTCATCCTTTTATAAATCAGTTTGACTGCTCTTCATCCTCTTATAAAGCAGTTTCACTGCTCTTCATCCTCCTATAAACCAGTTTGACTGCGCTTCATCCTCCTATAGAACAGTTTGACTGCTCTTCGTCCGATTATAAATCAGTTTGACTGCTCTTCGTCCTCTTATAAAACAGTTTGACTGCTCTTCATCCTTTTATAAAGCAGTTTGACTGCTCTTCATCCTCTTATAAAACAGTTTGACTGCTCTTCATCCTCTTGTAAAACAGGTTGACTGCTCTTCATCCTCTTGTAAAACAGTCTGACTGCTCTACATCCTTGTATAAAACAGTTTGACTGCGCTTCATCCTCCTATAGAACAGTTTGATTGCTCTTCATCCTCTTATAAATCAAATAGACAGCTCTTCATCCTCTTATAAAACCTTTTGACTGGTCTTCATCCTTTTATAAAGCAGTTTGACTGCTCTTCATCCTCTTATAAATCAATTTGACTGCTCTTCATCCTTTTATAAAGCAGTTTGACTGCTCTTCATCCTCTTATAAATCAGTTTGACTGCTCTTCATCCGATTATAAATCAGTTTGACTGCTCTTCATCCTCTTATAAAACAGTTTGACTGCTCTTCATCCTTTTATAAAGCAGTTTGACTGCTCTTCATCCTTTTATAAAGCTGTTTGACTGCTCTTCATCCTCTTATAAAGCGGTTTGACTGCTCTTCATCCTCCTATAAACCAGTTTGACTGCTCTTCGTCCTCTTATAAAACAGTGTGACTGCTCTTCATCCTTTTATAAAGCAGTTTGACTGCTCTTCATCCTCTTATAAATCAGTTTGACTGCTCTTCATCCTCTTATAAATCAGTTTGACTGCTCTTCGTCCTCTTATAAAACAGTTTGACTGCTCTTCATTCTTTTATAAAGCAGTTTGACTGCTCTTCATCCTCTTATAAAACAGTTTGACTGCTCTTCATCCTCTTGTAAAACAGGTTGACTGCTCTTCATCCTCTTGTAAAACAATCTGACTGCTCTACATCCTTGTATAAATCAGTTTGACTGCTCTTCATCCTTTTATAAAGCAGTTTGACTGCTCTTCATCCTCCTATAAACCAATTTGACTGCTCTTCATCCTCTTATAAAACCGTTTGACTGCTCTTCGTCCGATTATAAATCAGTTTGACTGCTCTTCATCCTTTTATAAAGCAGTTTGACTGCTCTTCATCCTCTTATAAATCAGTTTGACTGCTCTTCATCCGATTATAAATCAGTTTGACTGCTCTTCATCCTCTTATAAATCAATTTGACTGCTCTTCATCCTTTTATAAAGCAGTTTGACTGCTCTTCATCCTCTTATAAATCAGTTTGACTGCTCTTCATCCGATTATAAATCAGTTTGACTGCTCTTCATCCTCTTATAAAACAGTTTGACTGCTCTTCATCCTTTTATAAAGCAGTTTGACTGCTCTTCATCCTATATAAATCAGTTTGACTGCTCTTCATCCTCTTATAAATCAGTTTGACTGCTCTTCATCCGATTATAAATCAGTTTGACTGCTCTTCATCCTCTTATAAAACAGTTTGACTGCTCTTCATCCTTTTATAAAGCAGTTTGACTGCTCTTCATCCGATTATAAAACAGTTTGACTGCTCTTCATCCTTTTATAAATCAGTTTGACTGCTCTTCATCCTCTTATAAAGCAGTTTCACTGCTCTTCATCCTCCTATAAACCAGTTTGACTGCGCTTCATCCTCCTATAGAACAGTTTGACTGCTCTTCGTCCGATTATAAATCAGTTTGACTGCTCTTCGTCCTCTTATAAAACAGTTTGACTGCTCTTCATCCTTTTATAAAGCAGTTTGACTGCTCTTCATCCTCTTATAAAACAGTTTGACTGCTCTTCATCCTCTTGTAAAACAGGTTGACTGCTCTTCATCCTCTTGTAAAACAGTCTGACTGCTCTACATCCTTGTATAAAACAGTTTGACTGCTCTTCATCCTTTTATAAAGCAGTTTGATTGCTCTTCATCCTCTTATAAATCAAATAGACAGCTCTTCATCCTCTTATAAAACCTTTTGACTGGTCTTCATCCTCTTATAAAGCAGTTTCACTGCTCTTCATCCTCCTATAAACCAGTTTGACTGCGCTTCATCCTCCTATAGAACAGTTTGACTGCTCTTCGTCCGATTATAAATCAGTTTGACTGCTCTTCGTCCTCTTATAAAACAGTTTGACTGCTCTTCATCCTTTTATAAAGCAGTTTGACTGCTCTTCATCCTCTTATAAAACAGTTTGACTGCTCTTCATCCTCTTGTAAAACAGGTTGACTGCTCTTCATCCTCTTGTAAAACAGTCTGACTGCTCTACATCCTTGTATAAAACAGTTTGACTGCTCTTCATCCTTTTATAAAGCAGTTTGATTGCTCTTCATCCTCTTATAAATCAAATAGACAGCTCTTCATCCTCTTATAAAACCTTTTGACTGGTCTTCATCCTTTTATAAAGCAGTTTGACTGCTCTTCATCCTCTTATAAATCAATTTGACTGCTCTTCATCCTTTTATAAAGCAGTTTGACTGCTCTTCATCCTCTTATAAATCAGTTTGACTGCTCTTCATCCGATTATAAATCAGTTTGACTGCTCTTCATCCTCTTATAAAACAGTTTGACTGCTCTTCATCCTTTTATAAAGCAGTTTGACTGCTCTTCATCCTTTTATAAAGCTGTTTGACTGCTCTTCATCCTCTTATAAAGCGGTTTGACTGCTCTTCATCCTCCTATAAACCAGTTTGACTGCTCTTCGTCCTCTTATAAAACAGTGTGACTGCTCTTCATCCTTTTATAAAGCAGTTTGACTGCTCTTCATCCTCTTATAAATCAGTTTGACTGCTCTTCATCCTCTTATAAATCAGTTTGACTGCTCTTCGTCCTCTTATAAAACAGTTTGACTGCTCTTCATTCTTTTATAAAGCAGTTTGACTGCTCTTCATCCTCTTATAAAACAGTTTGACTGCTCTTCATCCTCTTGTAAAACAGGTTGACTGCTCTTCATCCTCTTGTAAAACAATCTGACTGCTCTACATCCTTGTATAAATCAGTTTGACTGCTCTTCATCCTTTTATAAAGCAGTTTGACTGCTCTTCATCCTCCTATAAACCAATTTGACTGCTCTTCATCCTCTTATAAAACCGTTTGACTGCTCTTCGTCCGATTATAAATCAGTTTGACTGCTCTTCATCCTTTTATAAAGCAGTTTGACTGCTCTTCATCCTCTTATAAATCAGTTTGACTGCTCTTCATCCGATTATAAATCAGTTTGACTGCTCTTCATCCTCTTATAAATCAATTTGACTGCTCTTCATCCTTTTATAAAGCAGTTTGACTGCTCTTCATCCTCTTATAAATCAGTTTGACTGCTCTTCATCCGATTATAAATCAGTTTGACTGCTCTTCATCCTCTTATAAAACAGTTTGACTGCTCTTCATCCTTTTATAAAGCAGTTTGACTGCTCTTCATCCTATATAAATCAGTTTGACTGCTCTTCATCCTCTTATAAATCAGTTTGACTGCTCTTCATCCGATTATAAATCAGTTTGACTGCTCTTCATCCTCTTATAAAACAGTTTGACTGCTCTTCATCCTTTTATAAAGCAGTTTGACTGCTCTTCATCCGATTATAAAACAGTTTGACTGCTCTTCATCCTTTTATAAATCAGTTTGACTGCTCTTCATCCTCTTATAAAGCAGTTTCACTGCTCTTCATCCTCCTATAAACCAGTTTGACTGCGCTTCATCCTCCTATAGAACAGTTTGACTGCTCTTCGTCCTCTTATAAAACAGTTTGACTGCTCTTCATCCTTTTATAAAGCAGTTTGACTGCTCTTCATCCTCTTATAAAACAGTTTGACTGCTCTTCATCCTCTTGTAAAACAGGTTGACTGCTCTTCATCCTCTTGTAAAACAGTCTGACTGCTCTACATCCTTGTATAAAACAGTTTGACTGCTCTTCATCCTTTTATAAAGCAGTTTGATTGCTCTTCATCCTCTTATAAATCAAATAGACAGCTCTTCATCCTCTTATAAAACCTTTTGACTGGTCTTCATCCTTTTATAAAGCAGTTTGACTGCTCTTCATCCTCTTATAAATCAGTTTGACTGCTCTTCATCCTCTTATAAATCAGTTTGACTGCTCTTCGTCCTCTTATAAAACAGTTTGACTGCTCTTCATTCTTTTATAAAGCAGTTTGACTGCTCTTCATCCTCTTATAAAACAGTTTGACTGCTCTTCATCCTCTTGTAAAACAGGTTGACTGCTCTTCATCCTTTTGTTAAACAGTCTGACTGCTCTACATCCTTGTATAAATCAGTTTGACTGCTCTTCATCCTTTTATAAAGCAGTTTGACTGCTCTTCATCCTCCTATAAACCAATTTGACTGCTCTTCATCCTCTTATAAAACCGTTTGACTGCTCTTCGTCCGATTATAAATCAGTTTGACTGCTCTTCATCCTTTTATAAAGCAGTTTGACTGCTCTTCATCCTCTTATAAATCAGTTTGACTGCTCTTCATCCGATTATAAATCAGTTTGACTGCTCTTCATCCTCTTATAAATCAATTTGACTGCTCTTCATCCTTTTATAAAGCAGTTTGACTGCTCTTCATCCTCTTATAAATCAGTTTGACTGCTCTTCATCCGATTATAAATCAGTTTGACTGCTCTTCATCCTCTTATAAAACAGTTTGACTGCTCTTCATCCTTTTATAAAGCAGTTTGACTGCTCTTCATCCTATATAAATCAGTTTGACTGCTCTTCATCCTCTTATAAAGCGGTTTGACTGCTCTTCATCCTCCTATAAACCAGTTTGACTGCGCTTCATCCTCATATAGAACAGTTTGACTGCTCTTCGTCCGATTATAAATCAGTTTGACTGCTCTTCGTCCTCTTATAAAACAGTTTGACTGCTCTTGATCCTTTTATAAAGCAGTTTGACTGCTCTTCATCCTCTTATAAATCAGTTTGACTGCTCTTCGTCCTCTTATAAAACAGTGTGACTGCTCTTCATCCTTTTATAAAGCAGTTTGACTGCTCTTCATCCTCTTATAAATCAGTTTGACTGCTCTTCATCCTCTTATAAATCAGTTTGACTGCTCTTCGTCCTCTTATAAAACAGTTTGACTGCTCTTCATTCTATTATAAAGCAGTTTGACTGCTCTTCATCCTCTTATAAAACAGTTTGACTGCTCTTCATCCTCTTGTAAAACAGTTTGACTGCTCTTCATCCTTTTATAAAGCAGTTTGACTGCTCTTCACCCTCTTATAAATCAATTTGACTGCACTTCATCCTCTTATAAAACCGTTTGACCGCTCTTCGTCCGATTATAAATCAGTTTGACTGCTCTTCGTCCGATTATAAATCAGTTTGACTGCTCTTCGTCCGCTTATAAAACAGTTTGACTGCTCTTCATCCTTTTATAAAGCAGTTTGACTGCTCTTCATCCTCTTATAAATCAGTTTGACTGCTCTTCATCCTTTTATAAAGCAGTTTGACTGCTCTTCATCCTCCTATAAACCAATTTGACTGCTCTTCATCCTCTTATAAAACCGTTTGACTGCTCTTCGTCCGATTATAAATCAGTTTGACTGCTCTTCGTCCGATTATAAATCAGTTTGACTGCTCTTCGTCCGCTTATAAAACAGTTTGACAGCTCTTCATCCTTTTATAAAGCAGTTTGACTGCTCTTCATCCTCTTATAAATCAGTTTGACTGCTCTTCATCCGATTATAAATCAGTTTGACTGCTCTTCGTCCTCTTTTAAACAGTTTGACTGCTCTTCATCCTTTTATAAAGCAGTTTGACTGCTCTTCATCCTCTTATAAATCAATTTGACAGCTCTTCATCCTCTTATAAAACCGTTTGACTGGTCTTCATCCTTTTATAAAGCAGTTTGACTGCTCTTCATCCTCTTATAAATCAATTTGACTGCTCTTCATCCTTTTATAAAGCAATTTGACTGCTCTTCATCCTCTTATAAATCAGTTTGACTGCTCTTCATCCGATTATAAATCAGTTTGACTGCTCTTCATCCTCTTATAAAACAGTTTGACTGCTCTTCATCCTTTTATAAAGCAGTTTGACTGCTCTTCATCCTATATAAATCAGTTTGACTGCTCTTCATCCTCTTATAAAGCGGTTTGACTGCTCTTCATCCTCCTATAAACCAGTTTGACTGCGCTTCATCCTCCTATAGAACAGTTTGACTGCTCTTCGTCCGATTATAAATCAGTTTGACTGCTCTTCGTCCTCTTATAAAACAGGTTGACTGCTCTTCATCCTTTTATAAAGCAGTTTGACTGTTCTTCATCCTCTTATAAATCAGTTTGACTGCTCTTCGTCCTCTTATAAAACAGTGTGACTGCTCTTCATCCTTTTATAAAGCAGTTTGACTGCTCTTCATCCTCTTATAAATCAGTTTGACTGCTCTTCATCCTCTTATAAATCAGTTTGACTGCTCTTCGTCCTCTTATAAAACAGTTTGACTGCTCTTCATCCTTTTATAAAGCAGTTTGACTGCTCTTCATCCTCTTATAAAACAGTTTGACTGCTATTCATCCTCTTGTAAAACAGGTTGACTGCTCTTCATCCTCTTGTAAAACAATCTGACTGCTCTACATCCTTGTATAAAACAGTTTGACTGCTCTTCATCCTTTTATAAAGCAGTTTGACTGCTCTTCATCCTCTTATAAATCAATTTGACTGCTCTTCATCCTCTTATAAAACCGTTTGACCGCTCTTCGTCCGATTATAAATCAGTTTGACTGCTCTTCGTCCGATTATAAATCAGTTTGACTGCTCTTCGTCCGCTTATAAAACAGTTTGACTGCTCTTTATCCTTTTATAAAGCAGTTTGACTGCTCTTCATCCTCTTATAAATCAGTTTGACTGCTCTTCATCCTTTTATAAAGCAGTTTGACTGCTCTTCATCCTCCTATAAACCAATTTGACTGCTCTTCATCCTCTTATAAAACCGTTTGACTGCTCTTCGTCCGATTATAAATCAGTTTGACTGCTCTTCGTCCGCTTATAAAACAGTTTGACAGCTCTTCATCCTTTTATAAAGCAGTTTGACTGCTCTTCATCCTCTTATAAATCAGTTTTACTGCTCTTCATCCTTTTATAACGCAGTTTGACTGCTCTTCATCCTCTTATAAATCAGTTTGACTGCTCTTCATCCGATTATAAATCAGTTTGACTGCTCTTCGTCCTCTTTTAAACAGTTTGACTGCTCTTCATCCTTTTATAAAGCAGTTTGACTGCTCTTCATCCTCTTATAAATCAATTTGACTGCTCTTCATCCTCTTATAAAACCGTTTGACTGCTCTTCGTCCGATTATAAATCAGTTTTACTGCTCTTCGTCCAATTATAAATCAGTTTGACTGCTCTTCATTCTATTATAAAGCAGTTTGACTGCTCTTCATCCTCTTATAAAACAGTTTGACTGCTCTTCATCCTCTTGTAAAACAGGTTGACTGCTCTTCATCCTCTTGTAAAACAATCTGACTGCTCTACATCCTTGTATAAAACAGTTTGACTGCTCTTCATCCTTTTATAAAGCAGTTTGACTGCTCTTCATCCTCTTATAAATCAATTTGACTGCTCTTCATCCTCTTATAAAACCGTTTGACCGCTCTTCGTCCGATTATAAATCAGTTTGACTGCTCTTCGTCCGATTATAAATCAGTTTGACTGCTCTTCGTCCGCTTATAAAACAGTTTGACTGCTCTTCATCCTTTTATAAAGCAGTTTGACTGCTCTTCATCCTCTTATAAATCAGTTTGACTGCTCTTCATCCTTTTATAAAGCAGTTTGACTGCTCTTCATCCTCCTATAAACCAATTTGACTGCTCTTCATCCTCTTATAAAACCGTTTGACTGCTCTTCGTCCGATTATAAATCAGTTTGACTGCTCTTCGTCCGCTTATAAAACAGTTTGACAGCTCTTCATCCTTTTATAAAGCAGTTTGACTGCTCTTCATCCTCTTATAAATCAGTTTTACTGCTCTTCATCCTTTTATAACGCAGTTTGACTGCTCTTCATCCTCTTATAAATCAGTTTGACTGCTCTTCATCCGATTATAAATCAGTTTGACTGCTCTTCGTCCTCTTTTAAACAGTTTGACTGCTCTTCATCCTTTTATAAAGCAGTTTGACTGCTCTTCATCCTCTTATAAATCAATTTGACTGCTCTTCATCCTCTTATAAAACCGTTTGACTGCTCTTCGTCCGATTATAAATCAGTTTTACTGCTCTTCGTCCAATTATAAATCAGTTTGACTGCTCTTCATTCTATTATAAAGCAGTTTGACTGCTCTTCATCCTCTTATAAAACAGTTTGACTGCTCTTCATCCTCTTGTAAAACAGGTTGACTGCTCTTCATCCTCTTGTAAAACAATCTGACTGCTCTACATCCTTGTATAAAACAGTTTGACTGCTCTTCGTCCTCTTTTAAACAGTTTGACTGCTCTTCATCCTTTTATAAAGCAGTTTGACTGCTCTTCATCCTCTTATAAATCAGTTTGACTGCTCTTCATCCTCTTATAAAACAGTTTGACTGCTCTTCATCCTTTTATAAAGCAGTTTGACTGCTCTTCATCCTATATAAATCAGTTTGACTGCTCTTCATCCTCTTATAAAGCGGTTTGACTGCTCTTCATCCTCCTATAAACCAGTTTGACTGCGCTTCATCCTCCTATAGAACAGTTTGACTGCTCTTCGTCCGATTATAAATCAGTTTGACTGCTCTTCGTCCGATTATAAATCAGTTTGACTGCTCTTCGTCCGCTTATAAAACAGTTTGACTGCTCTTCATCCTTTTATAAAGCAGTTTGACTGCTCTTCATCCTCTTATAAATCAGTTTGACTGCTCTTCATCCTTTTATAAAGCAGTTTGACTGCTCTTCATCCTCCTATAAACCAATTTGACTGCTCTTCATCCTCTTATAAAACCGTTTGACTGCTCTTCGTCCGATTATAAATCAGTTTGACTGCTCTTCGTCCGATTATAAATCAGTTTGACTGCTCTTCGTCCGCTTATAAAACAGTTTGACAGCTCTTCATCCTTTTATAAAGCAGTTTGACTGCTCTTCATCCTCTTATAAATCAGTTTGACTGCTCTTCATCCGATTATAAATCAGTTTGACTGCTCTTCGTCCTCTTTTAAACAGTTTGACTGCTCTTCATCCTTTTATAAAGCAGTTTGACTGCTCTTCATCCTCTTATAAATCAATTTGACAGCTCTTCATCCTCTTATAAAACCGTTTGACTGGTCTTCATCCTTTTATAAAGCAGTTTGACTGCTCTTCATCCTCTTATAAATCAATTTGACTGCTCTTCATCCTTTTATAAAGCAATTTGACTGCTCTTCATCCTCTTATAAATCAGTTTGACTGCTCTTCATCCGATTATAAATCAGTTTGACTGCTCTTCATCCTCTTATAAAACAGTTTGACTGCTCTTCATCCTTTTATAAAGCAGTTTGACTGCTCTTCATCCTATATAAATCAGTTTGACTGCTCTTCATCCTCTTATAAAGCGGTTTGACTGCTCTTCATCCTCCTATAAACCAGTTTGACTGCGCTTCATCCTCCTATAGAACAGTTTGACTGCTCTTCGTCCGATTATAAATCAGTTTGACTGCTCTTCGTCCTCTTATAAAACAGGTTGACTGCTCTTCATCCTTTTATAAAGCAGTTTGACTGTTCTTCATCCTCTTATAAATCAGTTTGACTGCTCTTCGTCCTCTTATAAAACAGTGTGACTGCTCTTCATCCTTTTATAAAGCAGTTTGACTGCTCTTCATCCTCTTATAAATCAGTTTGACTGCTCTTCATCCTCTTATAAATCAGTTTGACTGCTCTTCGTCCTCTTATAAAACAGTTTGACTGCTCTTCATTCTTTTATAAAGCAGTTTGACTGCTCTTCATCCTCTTATAAAACAGTTTGACTGCTATTCATCCTCTTGTAAAACAGGTTGACTGCTCTTCATCCTCTTGTAAAACAATCTGACTGCTCTACATCCTTGTATAAAACAGTTTGACTGCTCTTCATCCTTTTATAAAGCAGTTTGACTGCTCTTCATCCTCTTATAAATCAATTTGACTGCTCTTCATCCTCTTATAAAACCGTTTGACCGCTCTTCGTCCGATTATAAATCAGTTTGACTGCTCTTCGTCCGATTATAAATCAGTTTGACTGCTCTTCGTCCGCTTATAAAACAGTTTGACTGCTCTTCATCCTTTTATAAAGCAGTTTGACTGCTCTTCATCCTCTTATAAATCAGTTTGACTGCTCTTCATCCTTTTATAAAGCAGTTTGACTGCTCTTCATCCTCCTATAAACCAATTTGACTGCTCTTCATCCTCTTATAAAACCGTTTGACTGCTCTTCGTCCGATTATAAATCAGTTTGACTGCTCTTCGTCCGATTATAAATCAGTTTGACTGCTCTTCGTCCGCTTATAAAACAGTTTGACAGCTCTTCATCCTTTTATAAAGCAGTTTGACTGCTCTTCATCCTCTTATAAATCAGTTTTACTGCTCTTCATCCTTTTATAACGCAGTTTGACTGCTCTTCATCCTCTTATAAATCAGTTTGACTGCTCTTCATCCGATTATAAATCAGTTTGACTGCTCTTCGTCCTCTTTTAAACAGTTTGACTGCTCTTCATCCTTTTATAAAGCAGTTTGACTGCTCTTCATCCTCTTATAAATCAATTTGACTGCTCTTCATCCTCTTATAAAACCGTTTGACTGCTCTTCGTCCGATTATAAATCAGTTTTACTGCTCTTCGTCCAATTATAAATCAGTTTGACTGCTCTTCATTCTATTATAAAGCAGTTTGACTGCTCTTCATCCTCTTATAAAACAGTTTGACTGCTCTTCATCCTCTTGTAAAACAGGTTGACTGCTCTTCATCCTCTTGTAAAACAATCTGACTGCTCTACATCCTTGTATAAAACAGTTTGACTGCTCTTCATCCTTTTATAAAGCAGTTTGACTGCTCTTCACCCTCTTATAAATCAATTTGACTGCACTTCATCCTCTTATAAAACCGTTTGACCGCTCTTCGTCCGATTATAAATCAGTTTGACTGCTCTTCGTCCGATTATAAATCAGTTTGACTGCTCTTCGTCCGCTTATAAAACAGTTTGACTGCTCTTCATCCTTTTATAAAGCAGTTTGACTGCTCTTCATCCTCTTATAAATCAGTTTGACTGCTCTTCATCCTTTTATAAAGCAGTTTGACTGCTCTTCATCCTCCTATAAACCAATTTGACTGCTCTTCATCCTCTTATAAAACCGTTTGACTGCTCTTCGTCCGATTATAAATCAGTTTGACTGCTCTTCGTCCGATTATAAATCAGTTTGACTGCTCTTCGTCCGCTTATAAAACAGTTTGACAGCTCTTCATCCTTTTATAAAGCAGTTTGACTGCTCTTCATCCTCTTATAAATCAGTTTGACTGCTCTTCATCCGATTATAAATCAGTTTGACTGCTCTTCGTCCTCTTTTAAACAGTTTGACTGCTCTTCATCCTTTTATAAAGCAGTTTGACTGCTCTTCATCCTCTTATAAATCAATTTGACAGCTCTTCATCCTCTTATAAAACCGTTTGACTGGTCTTCATCCTTTTATAAAGCAGTTTGACTGCTCTTCATCCTCTTATAAATCAATTTGACTGCTCTTCATCCTTTTATAAAGCAATTTGACTGCTCTTCATCCTCTTATAAATCAGTTTGACTGCTCTTCATCCGATTATAAATCAGTTTGACTGCTCTTCATCCTCTTATAAAACAGTTTGACTGCTCTTCATCCTTTTATAAAGCAGTTTGACTGCTCTTCATCCTATATAAATCAGTTTGACTGCTCTTCATCCTCTTATAAAGCGGTTTGACTGCTCTTCATCCTCCTATAAACCAGTTTGACTGCGCTTCATCCTCCCACAGAACAGTTTGACTGCTCTTCGTCCGATTATAAATCAGTTTGACTGCTCTTCGTCCTCTTATAAAACAGGTTGACTGCTCTTCATCCTTTTATAAAGCAGTTTGACTGTTCTTCATCCTCTTATAAATCAGTTTGACTGCTCTTCGTCCTCTTATAAAACAGTGTGACTGCTCTTCATCCTTTTATAAAGCAGTTTGACTGCTCTTCATCCTCTTATAAATCAGTTTGACTGCTCTTCATCCTCTTATAAATCAGTTTGACTGCTCTTCGTCCTCTTATAAAACAGTTTGACTGCTCTTCATTCTTTTATAAAGCAGTTTGACTGCTCTTCATCCTCTTATAAATCAATTTGACTGCTCTTCATCCTCTTATAAAACCGTTTGACCGCTCTTCGTCCGATTATAAATCAGTTTGACTGCTCTTCGTCCGATTATAAATCAGTTTGACTGCTCTTCGTCCACTTATAAAACAGTTTGACTGCTCTTCATCATTTTATAAAGCAGTTTGACTGCTCTTCATCCTCTTATAAATCAGTTTGACTGCTCTTCATCCTTTTATAAAGCAGTTTGACTGCTCTTCATCCTCCTATAAACCAATTTGACTGCTCTTCATCCTCTTATAAAACCGTTTGACTGCTCTTCGTCCGATTATAAATCAGTTTGACTGCTCTTCGTCCGATTATAAATCAGTTTGACTGCTCTTCGTCCGCTTATAAAACAGTTTGACAGCTCTTCATCCTTTTATAAAGCAGTTTGACTGCTCTTCATCCTCTTATAAATCAGTTTTACTGCTCTTCATCCTTTTATAACGCAGTTTGACTGCTCTTCATCCTCTTATAAATCAGTTTGACTGCTCTTCATCCGATTATAAATCAGTTTGACTGCTCTTCGTCCTCTTTTAAACAGTTTGACTGCTCTTCATCCTTTTATAAAGCAGTTTGACTGCTCTTCATCCTCCTATAAATCAATTTGACTGCTCTTCATCCTCTTATAAAACCGTTTGACTGCTCTTCGTCCGATTATAAATCAGTTTGACTGCTCTTCGTCCGATTATAAATCAGTTTGACTGCTCTTCGTCCGCTTATAAAACAGTTTGACAGCTCTTCATCCTTTTATAAAGCAGTTTGACTGCTCTTCATCCTCTTATAAATCAGTTTTACTGCTCTTCATCCTTTTATAACGCAGTTTGACTGCTCTTCATCCTCTTATAAATCAGTTTGACTGCTCTTCATCCGATTATAAATCAGTTTGACTGCTCTTCGTCCTCTTTTAAACAGTTTGACTGCTCTTCATCCTTTTATAAAGCAGTTTGACTGCTCTTCATCCTCTTATAAATCAATTTGACTGCTCTTCATCCTCTTATAAAACCGTTTGACTGCTCTTCGTCCGATTATAAATCAGTTTTACTGCTCTTCGTCCAATTATAAATCAGTTTGACTGCTCTTCATTCTATTATAAAGCAGTTTGACTGCTCTTCATCCTCTTATAAAACAGTTTGACTGCTCTTCATCCTCTTGTAAAACAGGTTGACTGCTCTTCATCCTCTTGTAAAACAATCTGACTGCTCTACATCCTTGTATAAAACAGTTTGACTGCTCTTCATCCTTTTATAAAGCAGTTTGACTGCTCTTCACCCTCTTATAAATCAATTTGACTGCACTTCATCCTCTTATAAAACCGTTTGACCGCTCTTCGTCCGATTATAAATCAGTTTGACTGCTCTTCGTCCGATTATAAATCAGTTTGACTGCTCTTCGTCCGCTTATAAAACAGTTTGACTGCTCTTCATCCTTTTATAAAGCAGTTTGACTGCTCTTCATCCTCTTATAAATCAGTTTGACTGCTCTTCATCCTTTTATAAAGCAGTTTGACTGCTCTTCATCCTCCTATAAACCAATTTGACTGCTCTTCATCCTCTTATAAAACCGTTTGACTGCTCTTCGTCCGATTATAAATCAGTTTGACTGCTCTTCGTCCGATTATAAATCAGTTTGACTGCTCTTCGTCCGCTTATAAAACAGTTTGACAGCTCTTCATCCTTTTATAAAGCAGTTTGACTGCTCTTCATCCTCTTATAAATCAGTTTGACTGCTCTTCATCCGATTATAAATCAGTTTGACTGCTCTTCGTCCTCTTTTAAACAGTTTGACTGCTCTTCATCCTTTTATAAAGCAGTTTGACTGCTCTTCATCCTCTTATAAATCAATTTGACAGCTCTTCATCCTCTTATAAAACCGTTTGACTGGTCTTCATCCTTTTATAAAGCAGTTTGACTGCTCTTCATCCTCTTATAAATCAATTTGACTGCTCTTCATCCTTTTATAAAGCAATTTGACTGCTCTTCATCCTCTTATAAATCAGTTTGACTGCTCTTCATCCGATTATAAATCAGTTTGACTGCTCTTCATCCTCTTATAAAACAGTTTGACTGCTCTTCATCCTTTTATAAAGCAGTTTGACTGCTCTTCATCCTATATAAATCAGTTTGACTGCTCTTCATCCTCTTATAAAGCGGTTTGACTGCTCTTCATCCTCCTATAAACCAGTTTGACTGCGCTTCATCCTCCCACAGAACAGTTTGACTGCTCTTCGTCCGATTATAAATCAGTTTGACTGCTCTTCGTCCTCTTATAAAACAGGTTGACTGCTCTTCATCCTTTTATAAAGCAGTTTGACTGTTCTTCATCCTCTTATAAATCAGTTTGACTGCTCTTCGTCCTCTTATAAAACAGTGTGACTGCTCTTCATCCTTTTATAAAGCAGTTTGACTGCTCTTCATCCTCTTATAAATCAGTTTGACTGCTCTTCATCCTCTTATAAATCAGTTTGACTGCTCTTCGTCCTCTTATAAAACAGTTTGACTGCTCTTCATTCTTTTATAAAGCAGTTTGACTGCTCTTCATCCTCTTATAAATCAATTTGACTGCTCTTCATCCTCTTATAAAACCGTTTGACCGCTCTTCGTCCGATTATAAATCAGTTTGACTGCTCTTCGTCCGATTATAAATCAGTTTGACTGCTCTTCGTCCACTTATAAAACAGTTTGACTGCTCTTCATCATTTTATAAAGCAGTTTGACTGCTCTTCATCCTCTTATAAATCAGTTTGACTGCTCTTCATCCTTTTATAAAGCAGTTTGACTGCTCTTCATCCTCCTATAAACCAATTTGACTGCTCTTCATCCTCTTATAAAACCGTTTGACTGCTCTTCGTCCGATTATAAATCAGTTTGACTGCTCTTCGTCCGATTATAAATCAGTTTGACTGCTCTTCGTCCGCTTATAAAACAGTTTGACAGCTCTTCATCCTTTTATAAAGCAGTTTGACTGCTCTTCATCCTCTTATAAATCAGTTTTACTGCTCTTCATCCTTTTATAACGCAGTTTGACTGCTCTTCATCCTCTTATAAATCAGTTTGACTGCTCTTCATCCGATTATAAATCAGTTTGACTGCTCTTCGTCCTCTTTTAAACAGTTTGACTGCTCTTCATCCTTTTATAAAGCAGTTTGACTGCTCTTCATCCTCTTATAAATCAATTTGACTGCTCTTCATCCTCTTATAAAACCGTTTGACTGCTCTTCGTCCGATTATAAATCAGTTTTACTGCTCTTCATCCTTTTATAAATCAGTTTGACTGCTCTTCATCCTTTTATAAAGCAGTTTGACTGCTCTTCATCCTCTTATATAACAGTTTGACTGCTCTTCATCCTCTTGTAAAACAGGTTGACTGCTCTTCATCCTCTTGTAAAACAGTCTGACTGCTCTATATCCTCGTATAAAACAGTTTGACTGCTCTTCATCCTTTTATAAAGCAGTTTGACTGCTCTTCATCCTCTTATAAATCAATTTGACTGCTCTTCATCCTTTTATAAAGCAGTTTGACTGCTCTTCATCCTCTTATAAATCAGTTTGACTGCTCTTCATCCGATTATAAATCAGTTTGACTGCTCTTCATCCTCTTATAAAACAGTTTGACTGCTCTTCATCCTTTTATAAAGCAGTTTGACTGCTCTTCATTCTATTATAAAACAGTTTGACTGCTCTTCATCCTTTTATAAATCAGTTTGACTGCTCTTCATCCTCTTATAAAGCAGTTTCACTGCTCTTCATCCTCCTATAAACCAGTTTGACTGCGCTTCATCCTCCTATAGAACAGTTTGACTGCTCTTCGTCCGATTATAAATCAGTTTGACTGCTCTTCGTCCTCTTATAAAACAGTTTGACTGCTCTTCATCCTTTTATAAAGCAGTTTGACTGCTCTTCATCCTCTTATAAAACAGTTTGACTGCTCTTCATCCTCTTGTAAAACAGGTTGACTGCTCTTCATCCTCTTGTAAAACAGTCTGACTGCTCTACATCCTTGTATAAAACAGTTTGACTGCTCTTCATCCTTTTATAAAGCAGTTTGATTGCTCTTCATCCTCTTATAAATCAAATAGACAGCTCTTCGTCCTCTTATAAAACCTTTTGACTGGTCTTCATCCTTTTATAAAGCAGTTTGACTGCTCTTCATCCTCTTATAAATCAATTTGACTGCTCTTCATCCTTTTATAAAGCAGTTTGACTGCTCTTCATCCTCTTATAAATCAGTTTGACTGCTCTTCATCCGATTATAAATCAGTTTGACTGCTCTTCATCCTCTTATAAAACAGTTTGACTGCTCTTCATCCTTTTATAAAGCAGTTTGACTGCTCTTCATCCTTTTATAAAGCTGTTTGACTGCTCTTCATCCTCTTATAAAGCGGTTTGACTGCTCTTCATCCTCCTATAAACCAGTTTGACTGCTCTTCGTCCTCTTATAAAACAGTGTGACTGCTCTTCATCCTTTTATAAAGCAGTTTGACTGCTCTTCATCCTCTTATAAATCAGTTTGACTGCTCTTCATCCTCTTATAAATCAGTTTGACTGCTCTTCGTCCTCTTATAAAACAGTTTGACTGCTCTTCATTCTTTTATAAAGCAGTTTGACTGCTCTTCATCCTCTTATAAAACAGTTTGACTGCTCTTCATCCTCTTGTAAAACAGGTTGACTGCTCTTCATCCTCTTGTAAAACAATCTGACTGCTCTACATCCTTGTATAAATCAGTTTGACTGCTCTTCATCCTTTTATAAAGCAGTTTGACTGCTCTTCATCCTCCTATAAACCAATTTGACTGCTCTTCATCCTCTTATAAAACCGTTTGACTGCTCTTCGTCCGATTATAAATCAGTTTGACTGCTCTTCATCCTTTTATAAAGCAGTTTGACTGCTCTTCATCCTCTTATAAATCAGTTTGACTGCTCTTCATCCGATTATAAATCAGTTTGACTGCTCTTCATCCTCTTATAAATCAATTTGACTGCTCTTCATCCTTTTATAAAGCAGTTTGACTGCTCTTCATCCTCTTATAAATCAGTTTGACTGCTCTTCATCCGATTATAAATCAGTTTGACTGCTCTTCATCCTCTTATAAAACAGTTTGACTGCTCTTCATCCTTTTATAAAGCAGTTTGACTGCTCTTCATCCTATATAAATCAGTTTGACTGCTCTTCATCCTCTTATAAAGCGGTTTGACTGCTCTTCATCCTCCTATAAACCAGTTTGACTGCGCTTCATCCTCCTATAGAACAGTTTGACTGCTCTTCGTCCGATTATAAATCAGTTTGACTGCTCTTCGTCCTCTTATAAAACAGTTTGACTGCTCTTGATCCTTTTATAAAGCAGTTTGACTGCTCTTCATCCTCTTATAAATCAGTTTGACTGCTCTTCGTCCTCTTATAAAACAGTGTGACTGCTCTTCATCCTTTTATAAAGCAGTTTGACTGCTCTTCATCCTCTTATAAATCAGTTTGACTGCTCTTCATCCTCTTATAAATCAGTTTGACTGCTCTTCGTCCTCTTATAAAACAGTTTGACTGCTCTTCATTCTATTATAAAGCAGTTTGACTGCTCTTCATCCTCTTATAAAACAGTTTGACTGCTCTTCATCCTCTTGTAAAACAGGTTGACTGCTCTTCATCCTCTTGTAAAACAATCTGACTGCTCTACATCCTTGTATAAAACAGTTTGACTGCTCTTCATCCTTTTATAAAGCAGTTTGACTGCTCTTCACCCTCTTATAAATCAATTTGACTGCACTTCATCCTCTTATAAAACCGTTCGACCGCTCTTCGTCCGATTATAAATCAGTTTGACTGCTCTTCGTCCGATTATAAATCAGTTTGACTGCTCTTCGTCCGCTTATAAAACAGTTTGACTGCTCTTCATCCTTTTATAAAGCAGTTTGACTGCTCTTCATCCTCTTATAAATCAGTTTGACTGCTCTTCATCCTTTTATAAAGCAGTTTGACTGCTCTTCATCCTCCTATAAACCAATTTGACTGCTCTTCATCCTCTTATGAAACCGTTTGACTGCTCTTCGTCCGATTATAAATCAGTTTGACTGCTCTTCGTCCGATTATAAATCAGTTTGACTGCTCTTCGTCCGCTTATAAAACAGTTTGACAGCTCTTCATCCTTTTATAAAGCAGTTTGACTGCTCTTCATCCTCTTATAAATCAGTTTGACTGCTCTTCATCCGATTATAAATCAGTTTGACTGCTCTTCGTCCTCTTTTAAACAGTTTGACTGCTCTTCATCCTTTTATAAAGCAGTTTGACTGCTCTTCATCCTCTTATAAATCAATTTGACAGCTCTTCATCCTCTTATAAAACCGTTTGACTGGTCTTCATCCTTTTATAAAGCAGTTTGACTGCTCTTCATCCTCTTATAAATCAATTTGACTGCTCTTCATCCTTTTATAAAGCAATTTGACTGCTCTTCATCCTCTTATAAATCAGTTTGACTGCTCTTCATCCGATTATAAATCAGTTTGACTGCTCTTCATCCTCTTATAAAACAGTTTGACTGCTCTTCATCCTTTTATAAAGCAGTTTGACTGCTCTTCATCCTATATAAATCAGTTTGACTGCTCTTCATCCTCTTATAAAGCGGTTTGACTGCTCTTCATCCTCCTATAAACCAGTTTGACTGCGCTTCATCCTCCTATAGAACAGTTTGACTGCTCTTCGTCCGATTATAAATCAGTTTGACTGCTCTTCGTCCTCTTATAAAACAGGTTGACTGCTCTTCATCCTTTTATAAAGCAGTTTGACTGTTCTTCATCCTCTTATAAATCAGTTTGACTGCTCTTCGTCCTCTTATAAAACAGTGTGACTGCTCTTCATCCTTTTATAAAGCAGTTTGACTGCTCTTCATCCTCTTATAAATCAGTTTGACTGCTCTTCATCCTCTTATAAATCAGTTTGACTGCTCTTCGTCCTCTTATAAAACAGTTTGACTGCTCTTCATCCTTTTATAAAGCAGTTTGACTGCTCTTCATCCTCTTATAAAACAGTTTGACTGCTATTCATCCTCTTGTAAAACAGGTTGACTGCTCTTCATCCTCTTGTAAAACAATCTGACTGCTCTACATCCTTGTATAAAACAGTTTGACTGCTCTTCATCCTTTTATAAAGCAGTTTGACTGCTCTTCATCCTCTTATAAATCAATTTGACTGCTCTTCATCCTCTTATAAAACCGTTTGACCGCTCTTCGTCCGATTATAAATCAGTTTGACTGCTCTTCGTCCGATTATAAATCAGTTTGACTGCTCTTCGTCCGCTTATAAAACAGTTTGACTGCTCTTCATCCTTTTATAAAGCAGTTTGACTGCTCTTCATCCTCTTATAAATCAGTTTGACTGCTCTTCATCCTTTTATAAAGCAGTTTGACTGCTCTTCATCCTCCTATAAACCAATTTGACTGCTCTTCATCCTCTTATAAAACCGTTTGACTGCTCTTCGTCCGATTATAAATCAGTTTGACTGCTCTTCGTCCGCTTATAAAACAGTTTGACAGCTCTTCATCCTTTTATAAAGCAGTTTGACTGCTCTTCATCCTCTTATAAATCAGTTTTACTGCTCTTCATCCTTTTATAACGCAGTTTGACTGCTCTTCATCCTCTTATAAATCAGTTTGACTGCTCTTCATCCGATTATAAATCAGTTTGACTGCTCTTCGTCCTCTTTTAAACAGTTTGACTGCTCTTCATCCTTTTATAAAGCAGTTTGACTGCTCTTCATCCTCTTATAAATCAATTTGACTGCTCTTCATCCTCTTATAAAACCGTTTGACTGCTCTTCGTCCGATTATAAATCAGTTTTACTGCTCTTCGTCCAATTATAAATCAGTTTGACTGCTCTTCATTCTATTATAAAGCAGTTTGACTGCTCTTCATCCTCTTATAAAACAGTTTGACTGCTCTTCATCCTCTTGTAAAACAGGTTGACTGCTCTTCATCCTCTTGTAAAACAATCTGACTGCTCTACATCCTTGTATAAAACAGTTTGACTGCTCTTCATCCTTTTATAAAGCAGTTTGACTGCTCTTCATCCTCTTATAAATCAATTTGACTGCTCTTCATCCTCTTATAAAACCGTTTGACCGCTCTTCGTCCGATTATAAATCAGTTTGACTGCTCTTCGTCCGATTATAAATCAGTTTGACTGCTCTTCGTCCGCTTATAAAACAGTTTGACTGCTCTTCATCCTTTTATAAAGCAGTTTGACTGCTCTTCATCCTTTTATAAAGCAGTTTGACTGCTCTTCATCCTTTTATAAAGCAGTTTGACTGCTCTTCATCCTCCTATAAACCAATTTGACTGCTCTTCATCCTCTTATAAAACCGTTTGACTGCTCTTCGTCCGATTATAAATCAGTTTGACTGCTCTTCGTCCGCTTATAAAACAGTTTGACAGCTCTTCATCCTTTTATAAAGCAGTTTGACTGCTCTTCATCCTCTTATAAATCAGTTTTACTGCTCTTCATCCTTTTATAACGCAGTTTGACTGCTCTTCATCCTCTTATAAATCAGTTTGACTGCTCTTCATCCGATTATAAATCAGTTTGACTGCTCTTCGTCCTCTTTTAAACAGTTTGACTGCTCTTCATCCTTTTATAAAGCAGTTTGACTGCTCTTCATCCTCTTATAAATCAATTTGACTGCTCTTCATCCTCTTATAAAACCGTTTGACTGCTCTTCGTCCGATTATAAATCAGTTTTACTGCTCTTCGTCCAATTATAAATCAGTTTGACTGATCTTCATTCTATTATAAAGCAGTTTGACTGCTCTTCATCCTCTTATAAAACAGTTTGACTGCTCTTCATCCTCTTGTAAAACAGGTTGACTGCTCTTCATCCTCTTGTAAAACAATCTGACTGCTCTACATCCTTGTATAAAACAGTTTGACTGCTCTTCATCCTTTTATAAAGCAGTTTGACTGCTCTTCACCCTCTTATAAATCAATTTGACTGCACTTCATCCTCTTATAAAACCGTTTGACCGCTCTTCGTCCGATTATAAATCAGTTTGACTGCTCTTCGTCCGATTATAAATCAGTTTGACTGCTCTTCGTCCGCTTATAAAACAGTTTGACTGCTCTTCATCCTTTTATAAAGCAGTTTGACTGCTCTTCATCCTCTTATAAATCAGTTTGACTGCTCTTCATCCTTTTATAAAGCAGTTTGACTGCTCTTCATCCTCCTATAAACCAATTTGACTGCTCTTCATCCTCTTATAAAACCGTTTGACTGCTCTTCGTCCGATTATAAATCAGTTTGACTGCTCTTCGTCCGATTATAAATCAGTTTGACTGCTCTTCGTCCGCTTATAAAACAGTTTGACAGCTCTTCATCCTTTTATAAAGCAGTTTGACTGCTCTTCATCCTCTTATAAATCAGTTTGACTGCTCTTCATCCGATTATAAATCAGTTTGACTGCTCTTCGTCCTCTTTTAAACAGTTTGACTGCTCTTCATCCTTTTATAAAGCAGTTTGACTGCTCTTCATCCTCTTATAAATCAATTTGACAGCTCTTCATCCTCTTATAAAACCGTTTGACTGGTCTTCATCCTTTTATAAAGCAGTTTGACTGCTCTTCATCCTCTTATAAATCAATTTGACTGCTCTTCATCCTTTTATAAAGCAATTTGACTGCTCTTCATCCTCTTATAAATCAGTTTGACTGCTCTTCATCCGATTATAAATCAGTTTGACTGCTCTTCATCCTCTTATAAAACAGTTTGACTGCTCTTCATCCTTTTATAAAGCAGTTTGACTGCTCTTCATCCTATATAAATCAGTTTGACTGCTCTTCATCCTCTTATAAAGCGGTTTGACTGCTCTTCATCCTCCTATAAACCAGTTTGACTGCGCTTCATCCTCCTATAGAACAGTTTGACTGCTCTTCGTCCGATTATAAATCAGTTTGACTGCTCTTCGTCCCCTTATAAAACAGGTTGACTGCTCTTCATCCTTTTATAAAGCAGTTTGACTGTTCTTCATCCTCTTATAAATCAGTTTGACTGCTCTTCGTCCTCTTATAAAACAGTTGGACTGCTCTTCATCCTTTTATAAAGCAGTTTGACTGCTCTTCATCCTCTTATAAATCAGTTTGACTGCTCTTCATCCTCTTATAAATCAGTTTGACTGCTCTTCGTCCTCTTATAAAACAGTTTGACTGCTCTTCATTCTTTTATAAAGCAGTTTGACTGCTCTTCATCCTCTTATAAAACAGTTTGACTGCTCTTCATCCTCTTGTAAAACAGGTTGACTGCTCTTCATCCTCTTGTAAAACAATCTGACTGCTCTACATCCTTGTATAAAACAGTTTGACTGCTCTTCATCCTTTTATAAAGCAGTTTGACTGCTCTTCATCCTCTTATAAATCAATTTGACTGCTCTTCATCCTCTTATAAAACCGTTTGACCGCTCTTCGTCCGATTATAAATCAGTTTGACTGCTCTTCGTCCGATTATAAATCAGTTTGACTGCTCTTCGTCCGCTTATAAAACAGTTTGACTGCTCTTCATCCTTTTATAAAGCAGTTTGACTGCTCTTCATCCTCTTATAAATCAGTTTGACTGCTCTTCATCCTTTTATAAAGCAGTTTGACTGCTCTTCATCCTCCTATAAACCAATTTGACTGCTCTTCATCCTCTTATAAAACCGTTTGACTGCTCTTCGTCCGATTATAAATCAGTTTGACTGCTCTTCGTCCGATTATAAATCAGTTTGACTGCTCTTCATCCTCTTATAAAACAGTTTGACAGCTCTTCATCCTTTTATAAAGCAGTTTGACTGCTCTTCATCCTCTTATAAATCAGTTTTACTGCTCTTCATCCTTTTATAACGCAGTTTGACTGCTCTTCATCCTCTTATAAATCAGTTTGACTGCTCTTCATCCGATTATAAATCAGTTTGACTGCTCTTCGTCCTCTTTTAAACAGTTTGACTGCTCTTCATCCTTTTATAAAGCAGTTTGACTGCTCTTCATCCTCTTATAAATCAATTTGACTGCTCTTCATCCTCTTATAAAACCGTTTGACTGCTCTTCGTCCGATTATAAATCAGTTTTACTGCTCTTCGTCCAATTATAAATCAGTTTGACTGCTCTTCATCCTTTTATAAAGCAGTTTGACTGCTCTTCATCCTCTTATAAAACAGTTTGACTGCTCTTCATCCTCTTGTAAAACAGGTTGACTGCTCTTCATCCTCTTGTAAAACAGTCTGACTTCTCTATATCCTCGTATAAAACAGATTGACTGCACTTCATCCTTTTATAAAGCAGTTTGACTGCTCTTCATCCTCTTATAAATCAATTTGACAGCTCTTCATCCTCTTATAAAACCGTTTGACTGGTCTTCATCCTTTTATAAAGCAGTTTGACTGCTCTTCATCCTCTTATAAATCAATTTGACTGCTCTTCATCCTTTTATAAAGCAGTTTGACTGCTCTTCATCCTCTTATAAATCAGTTTGACTGCTCTTCATCCGATTATAAATCAGTTTGACTGCTCTTCATCCTCTTATAAAACAGTTTGACTGCTCTTCATCCTTTTATAAAGCAGTTTGACTGCTCTTCATCCTATATATATCAGTTTGACTGCTCTTCATCCTCTTATAAAGCGGTTTGACTGCTCTTCATCCTCCTATAAACCAGTTTGACTGCGCTTCATCCTCCTATAGAACAGTTTGACTGCTCTTCGTCCGATTATAAATCAGTTTGACTGCTCTTCGTCCTCTTATAAAACAGTTTGACTGCTCTTCATCCTTTTATAAAGCAGTTTGACTGCTCTTCATCCTCTTATAAATCAGTTTGACTGCTCTTCGTCCTCTTATAAAACAGTGTGACTGCTCTTCATCCTTTTATAAAGCAGTTTGACTGCTCTTCATCCTCTTATAAATCAGTTTGACTGCTCTTCATCCTCTTATAAATCAGTTTGACTGCTCTTCGTCCTCTTATAAAACAGTTTGACTGCTCTTCATCCTCTTGTAAAACAGGTTGACTGCTCTTCATCCTCTTGTAAAACAATCTGACTGCTCTACATCCTTGTATAAAACAGTTTGACTGCTCTTCATCCTTTTATAAAGCAGTTTGACTGCTCTTCACCCTCTTATAAATCAATTTGACTGCACTTCATCCTCTTATAAAACCGTTTGACCGCTCTTCGTCCGATTATAAATCAGTTTGACTGCTCTTCGTCCGATTATAAATCAGTTTGACTGCTCTTCGTCCGCTTATAAAACAGTTTGACTGCTCTTCATCCTTTTATAAAGCAGTTTGACTGCTCTTCATCCTCTTATAAATCAGTTTGACTGCTCTTCATCCTTTTATAAAGCAGTTTGACTGCTCTTCATCCTCCTATAAACCAATTTGACTGCTCTTCATCCTCTTATAAAACCGTTTGACTGCTCTTCGTCCGATTATAAATCAGTTTGACTGCTCTTCGTCCGATTATAAATCAGTTTGACTGCTCTTCGTCCGCTTATAAAACAGTTTGACAGCTCTTCATCCTTTTATAAAGCAGTTTGACTGCTCTTCATCCTCTTATAAATCAGTTTGACTGCTCTTCATCCGATTATAAATCAGTTTGACTGCTCTTCGTCCTCTTTTAAACAGTTTGACTGCTCTTCATCCTTTTATAAAGCAGTTTGACTGCTCTTCATCCTCTTATAAATCAATTTGACAGCTCTTCATCCTCTTATAAAACCGTTTGACTGGTCTTCATCCTTTTATAAAGCAGTTTGACTGCTCTTCATCCTCTTATAAATCAATTTGACTGCTCTTCATCCTTTTATAAAGCAATTTGACTGCTCTTCATCCTCTTATAAATCAGTTTGACTGCTCTTCATCCGATTATAAATCAGTTTGACTGCTCTTCATCCTCTTATAAAACAGTTTGACTGCTCTTCATCCTTTTATAAAGCAGTTTGACTGCTCTTCATCCTATATAAATCAGTTTGACTGCTCTTCATCCTCTTATAAAGCGGTTTGACTGCTCTTCATCCTCCTATAAACCAGTTTGACTGCGCTTCATCCTCCTATAGAACAGTTTGACTGCTCTTCGTCCGATTATAAATCAGTTTGACTGCTCTTCGTCCTCTTATAAAACAGGTTGACTGCTCTTCATCCTTTTATAAAGCAGTTTGACTGTTCTTCATCCTCTTATAAATCAGTTTGACTGCTCTTCGTCCTCTTATAAAACAGTGTGACTGCTCTTCATCCTTTTATAAAGCAGTTTGACTGCTCTTCATCCTCTTATAAATCAGTTTGACTGCTCTTCATCCTCTTATAAATCAGTTTGACTGCTCTTCGTCCTCTTATAAAACAGTTTGACTGCTCTTCATTCTTTTATAAAGCAGTTTGACTGCTCTTCATCCTCTTATAAAACAGTTTGACTGCTATTCATCCTCTTGTAAAACAGGTTGACTGCTCTTCATCCTCTTGTAAAACAATCTGACTGCTCTACATCCTTGTATAAAACAGTTTGACTGCTCTTCATCCTTTTATAAAGCAGTTTGACTGCTCTTCATCCTCTTATAAATCAATTTGACTGCTCTTCATCCTCTTATAAAACCGTTTGACCGCTCTTCGTCCGATTATAAATCAGTTTGACTGCTCTTCGTCCGATTATAAATCAGTTTGACTGCTCTTCGTCCGCTTATAAAACAGTTTGACTGCTCTTCATCCTTTTATAAAGCAGTTTGACTGCTCTTCATCCTCTTATAAATCAGTTTGACTGCTCTTCATCCTTTTATAAAGCAGTTTGACTGCTCTTCATCCTCCTATAAACCAATTTGACTGCTCTTCATCCTCTTATAAAACCGTTTGACTGCTCTTCGTCCGATTATAAATCAGTTTGACTGCTCTTCGTCCGATTATAAATCAGTTTGACTGCTCTTCGTCCGCTTATAAAACAGTTTGACAGCTCTTCATCCTTTTATAAAGCAGTTTGACTGCTCTTCATCCTCTTATAAATCAGTTTTACTGCTCTTCATCCTTTTATAACGCAGTTTGACTGCTCTTCATCCTCTTATAAATCAGTTTGACTGCTCTTCATCCGATTATAAATCAGTTTGACTGCTCTTCGTCCTCTTTTAAACAGTTTGACTGCTCTTCATCCTTTTATAAAGCAGTTTGACTGCTCTTCATCCTCTTATAAATCAATTTGACTGCTCTTCATCCTCTTATAAAACCGTTTGACTGCTCTTCGTCCGATTATAAATCAGTTTTACTGCTCTTCGTCCAATTATAAATCAGTTTGACTGCTCTTCATCCTTTTATAAAGCAGTTTGACTGCTCTTCATCCTCTTATAAAACAGTTTGACTGCTCTTCATCCTCTTGTAAAACAGGTTGACTGCTCTTCATCCTCTTGTAAAACAGTCTGACTGCTCTATATCCTCGTATAAAACAGATTGACTGCACTTCATCCTTTTATAAAGCAGTTTGACTGCTCTTCATCCTCTTATAAATCAATTTGACAGCTCTTCATCCTCTTATAAAACCGTTTGACTGGTCTTCATCCTTTTATAAAGCAGTTTGACTGCTCTTCATCCTCTTATAAATCAATTTGACTGCTCTTCATCCTTTTATAAAGCAGTTTGACTGCTCTTCATCCTCTTATAAATCAGTTTGACTGCTCTTCATCCGATTATAAATCAGTTTGACTGCTCTTCATCCTCTTATAAAACAGTTTGACTGCTCTTCATCCTTTTATAAAGCAGTTTGACTGCTCTTCATCCTATATATATCAGTTTGACTGCTCTTCATCCTCTTATAAAGCGGTTTGACTGCTCTTCATCCTCCTATAAACCAGTTTGACTGCGCTTCATCCTCCTATAGAACAGTTTGACTGCTCTTCGTCCGATTATAAATCAGTTTGACTGCTCTTCGTCCTCTTATAAAACAGTTTGACTGCTCTTCATCCTTTTATAAAGCAGTTTGACTGCTCTTCATCCTCTTATAAATCAGTTTGACTGCTCTTCGTCCTCTTATAAAACAGTGTGACTGCTCTTCATCCTTTTATAAAGCAGTTTGACTGCTCTTCATCCTCTTATAAATCAGTTTGACTGCTCTTCATCCTCTTATAAATCAGTTTGACTGCTCTTCGTCCTCTTATAAAACAGTTTGACTGCTCTTCATTCTTTTATAAAGCAGTTTGACTGCTCTTCATCCTCTTATAAAACAGTTTGACTGCTCTTCATCCTCTTGTAAAACAGGTTGACTGCTCTTCATCCTCTTGTAAAACAATCTGACTGCTCTACATCCTTGTATAAAACAGTTTGACTGCTCTTCATCCTTTTATAAAGCAGTTTGACTGCTCTTCATCCTCTTATAAATCAATTTGACTGCTCTTCATCCTCTTATAAAACCGTTTGACCGCTCTTCGTCCGATTATAAATCAGTTTGACTGCTCTTCGTCCGATTATAAATCAGTTTGACTGCTCTTCGTCCGCTTATAAAACAGTTTGACTGCTCTTCATCCTTTTATAAAGCAGTTTGACTGCTCTTCATCCTCTTATAAATCAGTTTGACCGCTCTTCATCCTTTTATAAAGCAGTTTGAATGCTCTTCATCCTCCTATAAACCAATTTGACTGCTCTTCATCCTCTTATAAAACCGTTTGACTGCTCTTCGTCCGATTATAAATCAGTTTGACTGCTCTTCGTCCGATTATAAATCAGTTTGACTGCTCTTCGTCCGCTTATAAAACAGTTTGACAGCTCTTCATCCTTTTATAAAGCAGTTTGACTTCTCTTCATCCTCTTATAAATCAGTTTTACTGCTCTTCATCCTTTTATAACGCAGTTTGACTGCTCTTCATCCTCTTATAAATCAGTTTGACTGCTCTTCATCCGATTATAAATCAGTTTGACTGCTCTTCGTCCTCTTTTAAACAGTTTGACTGGTTTCATCCTTTTATAAAGCAGTTTGACTGCTCTTCATCCTCTTATAAAGCAATTTGACTGCTCTTCATCCTCTTATAAAACCGTTTGACTGCTCTTCGTCCGATTATAAATCAGTTTTACTGCTCTTCCTCCAATTACAAATCAGTTTGACTGCTCTTCATCCTTTTATAAAGCAGTTTGACTGCTCTTCATCCTCTTATAAAACAGTTTGACTGCTCTTCATCCTCTTGTAAAACAGGTTGACTGCTCTTCATCCACTTGTAAAACAGTCTGACTGCTCTATATCCTCGTATAAAACAGTTTGACTGCTCTTCATCCTTTTATAAAGCAGTTTGACTGCTCTTCATCCTCTTATAAATCAATTTGACTGCTCTTCATCCTTTTATAAAGCAGTTTGACTGCTCTTCATCCTCTTATAAATCAGTTTGACTGCTCTTCATCCGATTATAAATCAGTTTGACTGCTTTTCATCCTCTTATAAAACAGTTTGACTGCTCTTCATCCTTTTATAAAGCAGTTTGACTGCTCTTCATCCGATTATAAAACAGTTTGACTGCTCTTCATCCTTTTATAAATCAGTTTGACTGCTCTTCATCCTCTTATAAAGCAGTTTGACTGCTCTTCATCCTCCTATAAACCAGTTTGACTGCGCTTCATCCTCCTATAGAACAGTTTGACTGCTCTTCGTCCGATTATAAATCAGTTTGACTGCTCTTCGTCCTCTTATAAAACAGTTTGACTGCTCTTCATCCTTTTATAAAGCAGTTTGACTGCTCTTCATCCTCTTATAAAACAGTTTGACTGCTCTTCATCCTCTTGTAAAACAGGTTGACTGCTCTTCATCCTCTTGTAAAACAGTCTGACTGCTCTACATCCTTGTATAAAACAGTTTGACTGCTCTTCATCCTTTTATAAAGCAGTTTGACTGCTCTTCATCCTCTTATAAATCAATTTGACAGCTCTTCATCCTCTTATAAAACCGTTTGACTGCTCTTCGTCCGATTATAAATCAGTTTGACTGCTCTTCGTCCGATTATAAATCAGTTTGACTGCTCTTCGTCCGCTTATAAAACAGTTTGACTGCTCTTCATCCTTTTATAAAGCAGTTTGACTGCTCTTCATCCTCTTATAAATCAGTTTGACTGCTCTTCATCCTCTTATAAAGCAGTTGTACTGCTCTTCATCCTCCTATAAACCAGTTTGACTGCGCTTCATCCTCCTATAGAACAGTTTGACTGCTCTTCGTCCGATTATAAATCAGTTTGACTGCTCTTCGTCCTCTTATAAAACAGTTTGACTGCTCTTCATCCTTTTATAAAGCAGTTTGACTGCTCTTCATCCTCTTATAAATCAGTTTGACTGCTCTTCATCCGATTATAAATCAGTTTGACTGCTCTTCATCCTTTTATAAAGCAGTTTGACTGCTCTTCATCCTCTTATAAATCAGTTTGACTGCTCTTCATCCTCTTATAAAGCAGTTTGACTGCGCTTCATCCTCCTATAGAACAGTTTGACTACTCTTCGTCCGATTATAAATCAGTTTGACTGCTCTTCGTCCTTTTATAAAACAGTTTGACTGCTCTTCATCCTTTTATAAAGCAGTTTGACTGCTCTTCATCCTCTTATAAATCAGTTTGACTGCTCTTCGTCCTCTTATAAAACAGTGTGACTGCTCTTCATCCTTTTATAAAGCAGTTTGACTGCTCTTCATCCTCTTATAAATCAGTTTGACTGCTCTTCATCCTCTTATAAATCAGTTTGACTGCTCTTCGTCCTCTTATAAAACAGTTTGACTGCTCTTCATTCTTTTATAAAGCAGTTTGACTGCTCTTCATCCTCTTATAAAACAGTTTGACTGCTCTTCATCCTCTTGTAAAACAGGTTGACTGCTCTTCATCCTCTTGTAAAACAATCTGACTGCTCTACATCCTTGTATAAAACAGTTTGACTGCTCTTCATCCTTTTATAAAGCAGTTTGACTGCTCTTCATCCTCTTATAAATCAATTTGACTGCTCTTCATCCTCTTATAAAACCGTTTGACCGCTCTTCGTCCGATTATAAATCAGTTTGACTGCTCTTCGTCCTCTTATAAATCAGTTTGACTGCTCTTCGTCCGCTTATAAAACAGTTTGACTGCTCTTCATCCTTTTATAAAGCAGTTTGACTGCTCTTCATCCTCTTATAAATCAGTTTGACTGCTCTTCATCCTTTTATAAAGCAGTTTGACTGCTCTTCATCCTCCTATAAACCAATTTGACTGCTCTTCATCCTCTTATAAAACCGTTTGACTGCTCTTCGTCCGATTATAAATCAGTTTGACTGCTCTTCGTCCGATTATAAATCAGTTTGACTGCTCTTCGTCCTCTTATAAAACAGTTTGACTGCTCTTCATTCTTTTATAAAGCAGTTTGACTGCTCTTCATCCTCTTATAAAGCAGTTTGACTGCTCTTCATCCTCTTATAAATCAATTTGACTGCTCTTCATCCTCTTGTAAAACAGGTTGACTGCTCTTCATCCTCTTGTAAAACAGTCTGACTGCTCTTCATCCTCTTATAAAACCGTTTGACTGCTCTTCGTCCGATTATAAATCAGTTTTACTGCTCTTCGTCCAATTATAAATCAGTTTGACTGCTCTTCATCCTTTTATAAAGCAGTTTGACTGCTCTTCATCCTCTTATAAAACAGTTTGACTGCTCTTCATCCTCTTGTAAAACAGGTTGACTGCTCTTCATCCTATTGTAAAACAGTCTGACTGCTCTATATCCTCGTATAAAACAGTTTGACTGCTCTTCATCCTTTTATAAAGCAGTTTGACTGCTCTTCATCCTCTTATAAATCAATTTGACTGCTCTTCATCCTTTTATAAAGCAGTTTGACTGCTCTTCATCCTCTTATAAATCAGTTTGACTGCTCTTCATCCGATTATACATCAGTTTGACTGCTCTTCATCCTCTTATAAAACAGTTTGACTGCTCTTCATCCTTTTATAAAGCAGTTTGACTGCTCTTCATCCGATTTTAAAACAGTTTGACTGCTCTTCATCCTTTTATAAATCAGTTTGACTGCTCTTCATCCTCTTATAAAGCAGTTTGACTGCTCTTCATCCTCCTATAAACCAGTTTGACTGCGCTTCATCCTCCTATAGAACAGTTTGACTGCTCTTCGTCCGATTATAAATCAGTTTGACTGCTCTTCGTCCTCTTATAAATCAATTTGACTGCTCTTCATCCTTTTATAAAGCAGTTTGACTGCTCTTCATCCTCTTATAAATCAGTTTGACTGCTCTTCATCCGATTATAAATCAGTTTGACTGCTTTTCATCCTCTTATAAAACAGTTTGACTGCTCTTCATCCTTTTATAAAGCAGTTTGACTGCTCTTCATCCGATTATAAAACAGTTTGACTGCTCTTCATCCTTTTATAAATCAGTTTGACTGCTCTTCATCCTCTTATAAAGCAGTTTGACTGCTCTTCATCCTCCTATAAACCAGTTTGACTGCGCTTCATCCTCCTATAGAACAGTTTGACTGCTCTTCGTCCGATTATAAATCAGTTTGACTGCTCTTCGTCCTCTTATAAAACAGTTTGACTGCTCTTCATCCTTTTATAAAGCAGTTTGACTGCTCTTCATCCTCTTATAAAACAGTTTGACTGCTCTTCATCCTCTTGTAAAACAGGTTGACTGCTCTTCATCCTCTTGTAAAACAGTCTGACTGCTCTACATCCTTGTATAAAACAGTTTGACTGCTCTTCATCCTTTTATAAAGCAGTTTGACTGCTCTTCATCCTCTTATAAATCAATTTGACAGCTCTTCATCCTCTTATAAAACCGTTTGACTGCTCTTCGTCCGATTATAAATCAGTTTGACTGCTCTTCGTCCGATTATAAATCAGTTTGACTGCTCTTCGTCCGCTTATAAAACAGTTTGACTGCTCTTCATCCTTTTATAAAGCAGTTTGACTGCTCTTCATCCTCTTATAAATCAGTTTGACTGCTCTTCATCCTCTTATAAAGCAGTTTGACTGCTCTTCATCCTCCTATAAACCAGTTTGACTGCGCTTCATCCTCCTATAGAACAGTTTGACTGCTCTTCGTCCGATTATAAATCAGTTTGACTGCTCTTCGTCCTCTTATAAAACAGTTTGACTGCTCTTCATCCTTTTATAAAGCAGTTTGACTGCTCTTCATCCTCTTATAAATCAGTTTGACTGCTCTTCGTCCGATTATAAATCAATTTGACTGCTCTTCATCCTCTTATAAAACCGTTTGACCGCTCTTCGTCCGATTATAAATCAGTTTGACTGCTCTTCGTCCAATTATAAATCAGTTTGACTGCTCTTCGTCCGCTTATAAAACAGTTTGACTGCTCTTCATCCTTTTATAAAGCAGTTTGACTGCTCTTCATCCTCCTATAAACCAATTTGACTGCTCTTCATCCTCTTATAAAACCGTTTGACTGCTCTTCGTCCGATTATAAATCAGTTTGACTGCTCTTCGTCCGATTATAAATCAGTTTGACTGCTCTTCGTCCTCTTATAAAACAGTTTGACTGCTCTTCATTCTTTTATAAAGCAGTTTGACTGCTCTTCATCCTCTTATAAAACAGTTTGACTGCTCTTCATCCTCTTATAAATCAATTTGACTGCTCTTCATCCTCTTGTAAAACAGGTTGACTGCTCTTCATCCTCTTGTAAAACAGTCTGACTGCTCTTCATCCTCTTATAAAACCGTTTGACTGCTCTTCGTCCGATTATAAATCAGTTTTACTGCTCTTCGTCCAATTATAAATCAGTTTGACTGCTCTTCATCCTTTTATAAAGCAGTTTGACTGCTCTTCATCCTCTTATAAAACAGTTTGACTGCTCTTCATCCTCTTGTAAAACAGGTTGACTGCTCTTCATCCTATTGTAAAACAGTCTGACTGCTCTATATCCTCGTATAAAACAGTTTGACTGCTCTTCATCCTTTTATAAAGCAGTTTGACTGCTCTTCATCCTCTTATAAATCAATTTGACTGCTCTTCATCCTTTTATAAAGCAGTTTGACTGCTCTTCATCCTCTTATAAATCAGTTTGACTGCTCTTCATCCGATTATACATCAGTTTGACTGCTCTTCATCCTCTTATAAAACAGTTTGACTGCTCTTCATCCTTTTATAAAGCAGTTTGACTGCTCTTCATCCGATTTTAAAACAGTTTGACTGCTCTTCATCCTTTTATAAATCAGTTTGACTGCTCTTCATCCTCTTATAAAGCAGTTTGACTGCTCTTCATCCTCCTATAAACCAGTTTGACTGCGCTTCATCCTCCTATAGAACAGTTTGACTGCTCTTCGTCCGATTATAAATCAGTTTGACTGCTCTTCGTCCTCTTATAAATCAATTTGACTGCTCTTCATCCTTTTATAAAGCAGTTTGACTGCTCTTCATCCTCTTATAAATCAGTTTGACTGCTCTTCATCCGATTATAAATCAGTTTGACTGCTTTTCATCCTCTTATAAAACAGTTTGACTGCTCTTCATCCTTTTATAAAGCAGTTTGACTGCTCTTCATCCGATTATAAAACAGTTTGACTGCTCTTCATCCTTTTATAAATCAGTTTGACTGCTCTTCATCCTCTTATAAAGCAGTTTGACTGCTCTTCATCCTCCTATAAACCAGTTTGACTGCGCTTCATCCTCCTATAGAACAGTTTGACTGCTCTTCGTCCGATTATAAATCAGTTTGACTGCTCTTCGTCCTCTTATAAAACAGTTTGACTGCTCTTCATCCTTTTATAAAGCAGTTTGACTGCTCTTCATCCTCTTATAAAACAGTTTGACTGCTCTTCATCCTCTTGTAAAACAGGTTGACTGCTCTTCATCCTCTTGTAAAACAGTCTGACTGCTCTACATCCTTGTATAAAACAGTTTGACTGCTCTTCATCCTTTTATAAAGCAGTTTGACTGCTCTTCATCCTCTTATAAATCAATTTGACAGCTCTTCATCCTCTTATAAAACCGTTTGACTGCTCTTCGTCCGATTATAAATCAGTTTGACTGCTCTTCGTCCGATTATAAATCAGTTTGACTGCTCTTCGTCCGCTTATAAAACAGTTTGACTGCTCTTCATCCTTTTATAAAGCAGTTTGACTGCTCTTCATCCTCTTATAAATCAGTTTGACTGCTCTTCATCCTCTTATAAAGCAGTTTGACTGCTCTTCATCCTCCTATAAACCAGTTTGACTGCGCTTCATCCTCCTATAGAACAGTTTGACTGCTCTTCGTCCGATTATAAATCAGTTTGACTGCTCTTCGTCCTCTTATAAAACAGTTTGACTGCTCTTCATCCTTTTATAAAGCAGTTTGACTGCTCTTCATCCTCTTATAAATCAGTTTGACTGCTCTTCGTCCGATTATAAATCAGTTTGACTGCTCTTCGTCCTCTTATAAAACAGTTTGACTGCTCTTCATTCTTTTATAAAGCAGTTTGACTGCTCTTCATCCTCTTATAAAACAGTTTGACTGCTCTTCATCCTCTTATAAATCAATTTGACTGCTCTTCATCCTCTTGTAAAACAGGTTGACTGCTCTTCATCCTCTTGTAAAACAGTCTGACTGCTCTTCATCCTCTTATAAAACCGTTTGACTGCTCTTCGTCCGATTATAAATCAGTTTTACTGCTCTTCGTCCAATTATAAATCAGTTTGACTGCTCTTCATCCTTTTATAAAGCAGTTTGACTGCTCTTCATCCTCTTATAAAACAGATTTACTGCTCTTCATCCTCTTGTAAAACAGGTTGACTGCTCTTCATCCTATTGTAAAACAGTCTGACTGCTCTATATCCTCGTATAAAACAGTTTGACTGCTCTTCATCCTTTTATAAAGCAGTTTGACTGCTCTTCATCCTCTTATAAATCAATTTGACTGCTCTTCATCCTTTTATAAAGCAGTTTGACTGCTCTTCATCCTCTTATAAATCAGTTTGACTGCTCTTCATCCGATTATACATCAGTTTGACTGCTCTTCATCCTCTTATAAAACAGTTTGACTGCTCTTCATCCTTTTATAAAGCAGTTTGACTGCTCTTCATCCGATTTTAAAACAGGTTGACTGCTCTTCATCCTTTTATAAATCAGTTTGACTGCTCTTCATCCTCTTATAAAGCAGTTTGACTGCTCTTCATCCTCCTATAAACCAGTTTGACTGCGCTTCATCCTCCTATAGAACAGTTTGACTGCTCTTCGTCCGATTATAAATCAGTTTGACTGCTCTTCGTCCTCTTATAAATCAATTTGACTGCTCTTCATCCTTTTATAAAGCAGTTTGACTGCTCTTCATCCTCTTATAAATCAGTTTCACTGCTCTTCATCCGATTATAAATCAGTTTGACTGCTTTTCATCCTCTTATAAAACAGTTTGACTGCTCTTCATCCTTTTATAAAGCAGTTTGACTGCTCTTCATCCGATTATAAAACAGTTTGACTGCTCTTCATCCTTTTATAAATCAGTTTGACTGCTCTTCATCCTCTTATAAAGCAGTTTGACTGCTCTTCATCCTCTTATAAACCAGTTTGACTGCGCTTCATCCTCCTATAGAACAGTTTGACTGCTCTTCGTCCGATTATAAATCAGTTTGACTGCTCTTCGTCCTCTTATAAAACAGTTTGACTGCTCTTCATCCTTTTATAAAGCAGTTTGACTGCTCTTCATCCTCTTATAAAACAGTTTGACTGCTCTTCATCCTCTTGTAAAACAGGTTGACTGCTCTTCATCCTCTTGTAAAACAGTCTGACTGCTCTACATCCTTGTATAAAACAGTTTGACTGCTCTTCATCCTTTTATAAAGCAGTTTGACTGCTCTTCATCCTCTTATAAATCAATTTGACAGCTCTTCATCCTCTTATAAAACCGTTTGACTGCTCTTCGTCCGATTATAAATCAGTTTGACTGCTCTTCGTCCGATTATAAATCAGTTTGACTGCTCTTCGTCCGCTTATAAAACAGTTTGACTGCTCTTCATCCTTTTATAAAGCAGTTTGACTGCTCTTCATCCTCTTATAAATCAGTTTGACTGCTCTTCATCCTCTTATAAAGCAGTTTGACTGCTCTTCATCCTCCTATAAACCAGTTTGACTGCGCTTCATCCTCCTATAGAACAGTTTGACTGCTCTTCGTCCGATTATAAATCAGTTTGACTGCTCTTCGTCCTCTTATAAAACAGTTTGACTGCTCTTCATCCTTTTATAAAGCAGTTTGACTGCTCTTCATCCTCTTATAAATCAGTTTGACTGCTCTTCATCCGATTATAAATCAGTTTGACTGCTCTTCATCCTTTTATAAAGCAGTTTGACTGCTCTTCATCCTCTTATAAATCAGTTTGACTGCTCTTCATCCTCTTATAAAGCAGTTTGACTGCTCTTCGTCCTCTTATAAAACAGTTTGACTGCTCTTCATTCTTTTATAAAGCAGTTTGACTGCTCTTCATCCTCTTATAAAACAGTTTGACTGCTCTTCATCCTCTTGTAAAACAGGTTGACTGCTCTTCATCCTCTTGTAAAACAATCTGACTGCTCTACATCCTTGTATAAAACAGTTTGACTGCTCTTCATCCTCTTATAAATCAATTTGACTGCTCTTCATCCTCTTATAAAACCGTTTGACCGCTCTTCGTCCGATTATAAATCAGTTTGACTGCTCTTCGTCCAATTATAAATCAGTTTGACTGCTCTTCGTCCGCTTATAAAACAGTTTGACTGCTCTTCATCCTTTTATAAAGCAGTTTGACTGCTCTTCATCCTCTTATAAATCAGTTTGACTGCTCTTCATCCTTTTATAAAGCAGTTTGACTGCTCTTCATCCTCCTATAAACCAATTTGACTGCTCTTCATCCTCTTATAAAACCGTTTGACTGCTCTTCGTCCGATTATAAATCAGTTTGACTGCTCTTCGTCCGATTATAAATCAGTTTGACTGCTCTTCGTCCTCTTATAAAACAGTTTGACTGCTCTTCATTCTTTTATAAAGCAGTTTGACTGCTCTTCATCCTCTTATAAATCAATTTGACTGCTCTTCATCCTCTTGTAAAACAGGTTGACTGCTCTTCATCCTCTTGTAAAACAGTCTGACTGCTCTTCATCCTCTTATAAAACCGTTTGACTGCTCTTCGTCCGATTATAAATCAGTTTTACTGCTCTTCGTCCAATTATAAATCAGTTTGACTGCTCTTCATCCTTTTATAAAGCAGTTTGACTGCTCTTCATCCTCTTATAAAACAGTTTGACTGCTCTTCATCCTCTTGTAAAACAGGTTGACTGCTCTTCATCCTCTTGTAAAACAGTCTGACTGCTCTATATCCTCGTATAAAACAGTTTGACTGCTCTTCATCCTTTTATAAAGCAGTTTGACTGCTCTTCATCCTCTTATAAATCAATTTGACTGCTCTTCATCCTTTTATAAAGCAGTTTGACTGCTCTTCATCCTCTTATAAAACAGTTTGACTGCTCTTCATCCTTTTATAAAGCAGTTTGACTGCTCTTCATCCGATTTTAAAACAGTTTGACTGCTCTTCGTCCTTTTATAAATCAGTTTGACTGCTCTTCATCCTCTTATAAAGCAGTTTGACTGCTCTTCATCCTCCTATAAACCAGTTTGACTGCGCTTCATCCTCCTATAGAACAGTTTGACTGCTCTTCGTCCGATTATAAATCAGTTTGACTGCTCTTCGTCCTCTTATAAAACAGTTTGACTGCTCTTCATCCTTTTATAAAGCAGTTTGACTGCTCTTCATCCTCTTATAAAACAGTTTAACTGCTCTTCATCCTCTTGTAAAACAGGTTGACTGCTCTTCATCCTCTTGTAAAACAGTCTGACTGCTCTACATCCTTGTATAAAACAGTTTGACTGCTCTTCATCCTTTTATAAAGCAGTTTGACTGCTCTTCATCCTCTTATGAATCAATTTGACAGCTCTTCATCCTCTTATAAAACCGTTTGACTTCTCTTCGTCCGATTATAAATCAGTTTGACTGCTCTTCGTCCGATTATAAATCAGTTTGACTGCTCTTCGTCCGCTTATAAAACAGTTTGACTGCTCTTCATCCTTTTATAAAGCAGTTTGACTGCTCTTCATCCTCTTATAAAACAGTTTGACTGCTCTTCATCCTCTTGTAAAACAGGTTGACTGCTCTTCATCCTCTTGTAAAACAGTCTGACTGCTCTACATCCTTGTATAAAACAGTTTGACTGCTCTTCCTCCTTTTATAGAGCAGTTTGACTGCTCTTCATCCTCTTATAAATCAATTTGACAGCTCTTCATCCTCTTATAAAACCGTTTGACTGCTCTTCGTCCGATTATAAATCAGTTTGACTGCTCTTCGTCCGATTATAAATCAGTTTGACTGCTCTTCGTCCGCTTATAAAACAGTTTGACTGCTCTTCATCCTTTTATAAAGCAGTTTGACTGCTCTTCATCCTCTTATAAATCAGTTTGACTGCTCTTCATCCTCTTATAAAGCAGTTTGACTGCTCTTCATCCTCCTATAAACCAGTTTGACTGCGCTTCATCCTCCTATAGAACAGTTTGACTGCTCTTCGTCCGATTATAAATCAGTTTGACTGCTCTTCGTCCTCTTATAAAACAGTTTGACTGCTCTTCATCCTTTTATAAAGCAGTTTGACTGCTCTTCATCCTCTTATAAATCAGTTTGACTGCTCTTCATCCGATTATAAATCAGTTTGACTGCTCTTCATCCTCTTATAAAACAGTTTGACTGCTCTTCATCGTTTTATAAAGCAGTTTGACTGCTCTTCATCCTCTTATAAATCAGTTTGACTGCTCTTCATCCTCTTATAAAGCAGTTTGACTGCTCTTCATCCTCCTATAAACCAGTTTGACTGCGCTTCATCCTCCTATAGAACAGTTTGACTGCTCTTCGTCCGATTATAAATCAGTTTGACTGCTCTTCGTCCTTTTATAAAACAGTTTGACTGCTCTTCATCCTTTTATAAAACAGTTTGACTGCTCTTCATCCTCTTATAAATCAGTTTGACTGCTCTTCGTCCTCTTATAAAACAGTGTGACTGCTCTTCATCCTTTTATAAAGCAGTTTGACTGCTCTTCATCCTCTTATAAATCAGTTTGACTGCTCTTCATCCTCTTATAAATCAGTTTGACTGCTCTTCGTCCTCTTATAAAACAGTTTGACTGCTCTTCATTCTTTTATAAATCAGTTTGACTGCTCTTCATCCTCTTATAAAACAGTTTGACTGCTCTTCATCCTCTTGTAAAACAGGTTGACTGCTCTTCATCCTCTTGTAAAACAGTCTGACTGCTTTACATCCTTGTATAAAACAGTTTGACTGCTCTTCATCCTTTTATAAAGCAGTTTGACTGCTCTTCATCCTCTTATAAATCAATTTGACAGCTCTTCATCCTCTTATAAAACCGTTTGACTGCTCTTCGTCCGATTATAAATCAGTTTGACTGCTCTTCGTCCTTTTATAAAACAGTTTGACTGCTCTTCATCCTTTTATAAAGCAGTTTGACTGCTCTTCATCCTCTTATAAATCAATTTGACTGCTCTTCATCCTCTTGTAAAACAGGTTGACTGCTCTTCATCCTCTTGTAAAACAGTCTGACTGCTCTTCATCCTCTTATAAAGCAGTTTGACTGCTCTTCATCCTCTTATAAAACAGTTTGACTGCTCTTCATCCTCTTATAAATCAATTTGACTGCTCTTCATCCTCTTGTAAAACAGATTGACTGCTCTTCATCCTCTTGTAAAACAGTCTGACTGCTCTTCATCCTCTTATAAAACCGTTTGACTGCTCTTCGTCCGATTATAAATCAGTTTTACTGCTCTTCGTCCAATTATAAATCAGTTTGACTGCTCTTCATCCTTTTATAAAGCAGTTTGACTGCTCTTCATCCTCTTATAAAACAGTTTGACTGCTCTTCATCCTCTTGTAAAACAGGTTGACTGCTCTTCATCCTATTGTAAAACAGTCTGACTGCTCTATATCCTCGTATAAAACAGTTTGACTGCTCTTCATCCTTTTATAAAGCAGTTTGACTGCTCTTCATCCTCTTATAAATCAATTTGACTGCTCTTCATCCTTTTATAAAGCAGTTTGACTGCTCTTCATCCTCTTATAAATCAGTTTGACTGCTCTTCATCCGATTATACATCAGTTTGACTGCTCTTCATCCTCTTATAAAACAGTTTGACTGCTCTTCATCCTTTTATAAAGCAGTTTGACTGCTCTTCATCCGATTTTAAAACAGGTTGACTGCTCTTCATCCTTTTATAAATCAGTTTGACTGCTCTTCATCCTCTTATAAAGCAGTTTGACTGCTCTTCATCCTCCTATAAACCAGTTTGACTGCGCTTCATCCTCCTATAGAACAGTTTGACTGCTCTTCGTCCGATTATAAATCAGTTTGACTGCTCTTCGTCCTCTTATAAATCAATTTGACTGCTCTTCATCCTTTTATAAAGCAGTTTGACTGCTCTTCATCCTCTTATAAATCAGTTTGACTGCTCTTCATCCGATTATAAATCAGTTTGACTGCTTTTCATCCTCTTATAAAACAGTTTGACTGCTCTTCATCCTTTTATAAAGCAGTTTGACTGCTCTTCATCCGATTATAAAACAGTTTGACTGCTCTTCATCCTTTTATAAATCAGTTTGACTGCTCTTCATCCTCTTATAAAGCAGTTTGACTGCTCTTCATCCTCTTATAAACCAGTTTGACTGCGCTTCATCCTCCTATAGAACAGTTTGACTGCTCTTCGTCCGATTATAAATCAGTTTGACTGCTCTTCGTCCTCTTATAAAACAGTTTGACTGCTCTTCATCCTTTTATAAAGCAGTTTGACTGCTCTTCATCCTCTTATAAAACAGTTTGACTGCTCTTCATCCTCTTGTAAAACAGGTTGACTGCTCTTCATCCTCTTGTAAAACAGTCTGACTGCTCTACATCCTTGTATAAAACAGTTTGACTGCTCTTCATCCTTTTATAAAGCAGTTTGACTGCTCTTCATCCTCTTATAAATCAATTTGACAGCTCTTCATCCTCTTATAAAACCGTTTGACTGCTCTTCGTCCGATTATAAATCAGTTTGACTGCTCTTCGTCCGATTATAAATCAGTTTGACTGCTCTTCGTCCGCTTATAAAACAGTTTGACTGCTCTTCATCCTTTTATAAAGCAGTTTGACTGCTCTTCATCCTCTTATAAATCAGTTTGACTGCTCTTCATCCTCTTATAAAGCAGTTTGACTGCTCTTCATCCTCCTATAAACCAGTTTGACTGCGCTTCATCCTCCTATAGAACAGTTTGACTGCTCTTCGTCCGATTATAAATCAGTTTGACTGCTCTTCGTCCTCTTATAAAACAGTTTGACTGCTCTTCATCCTTTTATAAAGCAGTTTGACTGCTCTTCATCCTCTTATAAATCAGTTTGACTGCTCTTCATCCGATTATAAATCAGTTTGACTGCTCTTCATCCTTTTATAAAGCAGTTTGACTGCTCTTCATCCTCTTATAAATCAGTTTGACTGCTCTTCATCCTCTTATAAAGCAGTTTGACTGCGCTTCATCCTCCTATAGAACAGTTTGACTACTCTTCGTCCGATTATAAATCAGTTTGACTGCTCTTCGTCCTTTTATAAAACAGTTTGACTGCTCTTCATCCTTTTATAAAGCAGTTTGACTGCTCTTCATCCTCTTATAAATCAGTTTGACTGCTCTTCGTCCTCTTATAAAACAGTGTGACTGCTCTTCATCCTTTTATAAAGCAGTTTGACTGCTCTTCATCCTCTTATAAATCAGTTTGACTGCTCTTCATCCTCTTATAAATCAGTTTGACTGCTCTTCGTCCTCTTATAAAACAGTTTGACTGCTCTTCATTCTTTTATAAAGCAGTTTGACTGCTCTTCATCCTCTTATAAAACAGTTTGACTGCTCTTCATCCTCTTGTAAAACAGGTTGACTGCTCTTCATCCTCTTGTAAAACAATCTGACTGCTCTACATCCTTGTATAAAACAGTTTGACTGCTCTTCATCCTTTTATAAAGCAGTTTGACTGCTCTTCATCCTCTTATAAATCAATTTGACTGCTCTTCATCCTCTTATAAAACCGTTTGACCGCTCTTCGTCCGATTATAAATCAGTTTGACTGCTCTTCGTCCAATTATAAATCAGTTTGACTGCTCTTCGTCCGCTTATAAAACAGTTTGACTGCTCTTCATCCTTTTATAAAGCAGTTTGACTGCTCTTCATCCTCTTATAAATCAGTTTGACTGCTCTTCATCCTTTTATAAAGCAGTTTGACTGCTCTTCATCCTCCTATAAACCAATTTGACTGCTCTTCATCCTCTTATAAAACCGTTTGACTGCTCTTCGTCCGATTATAAATCAGTTTGACTGCTCTTCGTCCGATTATAAATCAGTTTGACTGCTCTTCGTCCTCTTATAAAACAGTTTGACTGCTCTTCATTCTTTTATAAAGCAGTTTGACTGCTCTTCATCCTCTTATAAATCAATTTGACTGCTCTTCATCCTCTTGTAAAACAGGTTGACTGCTCTTCATCCTCTTGTAAAACAGTCTGACTGCTCTTCATCCTCTTATAAAACCGTTTGACTGCTCTTCGTCCGATTATAAATCAGTTTTACTGCTCTTCGTCCAATTATAAATCAGTTTGACTGCTCTTCATCCTTTTATAAAGCAGTTTGACTGCTCTTCATCCTCTTATAAAACAGTTTGACTGCTCTTCATCCTCTTGTAAAACAGGTTGACTGCTCTTCATCCTCTTGTAAAACAGTCTGACTGCTCTATATCCTCGTATAAAACAGTTTGACTGCTCTTCATCCTTTTATAAAGCAGTTTGACTGCTCTTCATCCTCTTATAAATCAATTTGACTGCTCTTCATCCTTTTATAAAGCAGTTTGACTGCTCTTCATCCTCTTATAAATCAGTTTGACTGCTCTTCATCCGATTATAAATCAGTTTGACCGCTCTTCATCCTCTTATAAAACAGTTTGACTGCTCTTCATCCTTTTATAAAGCAGTTTGACTGCTCTTCATCCGATTTTAAAACAGTTTGACTGCTCTTCATCCTTTTATAAATCAGTTTGACTGCTCTTCATCCTCTTATAAAGCAGTTTGACTGCTCTTCATCCTCCTATAAACCAGTTTGACTGCGCTTCATCCTCCTATAGAACAGTTTGACTGCTCTTCGTCCGATTATAAATCAGTTTGACTGCTCTTCGTCCTCTTATAAAACAGTTTGACTGCTCTTCATCCTTTTATAAAGCAGTTTGACTGCTCTTCATCCTCTTATAAAACAGTTTAACTGCTCTTCATCCTCTTGTAAAACAGGTTGACTGCTCTTCATCCTCTTGTAAAACAGTCTGACTGCTCTACATCCTTGTATAAAACAGTTTGACTGCTCTTCATCCTTTTATAAAGCAGTTTGACTGCTCTTCATCCTCTTATAAATCAATTTGACAGCTCTTCATCCTCTTATAAAACCGTTTGACTTCTCTTCGTCCGATTATAAATCAGTTTGACTGCTCTTCGTCCGATTATAAATCAGTTTGACTGCTCTTCGTCCGCTTATAAAACAGTTTGACTGCTCTTCATCCTTTTATAAAGCAGTTTGACTGCTCTTCATCCTCTTATAAAACAGTTTGACTGCTCTTCATCCTCTTGTAAAACAGGTTGACTGCTCTTCATCCTCTTGTAAAACAGTCTGACTGCTCTACATCCTTGTATAAAACAGTTTGACTGCTCTTCCTCCTTTTATAGAGCAGTTTGACTGCTCTTCATCCTCTTATAAATCAATTTGACAGCTCTTCATCCTCTTATAAAACCGTTTGACTGCTCTTCGTCCGATTATAAATCAGTTTGACTGCTCTTCGTCCGATTATAAATCAGTTTGACTGCTCTTCGTCCGCTTATAAAACAGTTTGACTGCTCTTCATCCTTTTATAAAGCAGTTTGACTGCTCTTCATCCTCTTATAAATCAGTTTGACTGCTCTTCATCCTCTTATAAAGCAGTTTGACTGCTCTTCATCCTCCTATAAACCAGTTTGACTGCGCTTCATCCTCCTATAGAACAGTTTGACTGCTCTTCGTCCGATTATAAATCAGTTTGACTGCTCTTCGTCCTCTTATAAAACAGTTTGACTGCTCTTCATCCTTTTATAAAGCAGTTTGACTGCTCTTCATCCTCTTATAAATCAGTTTGACTGCTCTTCATCCGATTATAAATCAGTTTGACTGCTCTTCATCCTCTTATAAAACAGTTTGACTGCTCTTCATCGTTTTATAAAGCAGTTTGACTGCTCTTCATCCTCTTATAAATCAGTTTGACTGCTCTTCATCCTCTTATAAAGCAGTTTGACTGCTCTTCATCCTCCTATAAACCAGTTTGACTGCGCTTCATCCTCCTATAGAACAGTTTGACTGCTCTTCGTCCGATTATAAATCAGTTTGACTGCTCTTCGTCCTTTTATAAAACAGTTTGACTGCTCTTCATCCTTTTATAAAGCAGTTTGACTGCTCTTCATCCTCTTATAAATCAGTTTGACTGCTCTTCGTCCTCTTATAAAACAGTGTGACTGCTCTTCATCCTTTTATAAAGCAGTTTGACTGCTCTTCATCCTCTTATAAATCAGTTTGACTGCTCTTCATCCTCTTATAAATCAGTTTGACTGCTCTTCGTCCTCTTATAAAACAGTTTGACTGCTCTTCATTCTTTTATAAATCAGTTTGACTGCTCTTCATCCTCTTATAAAACAGTTTGACTGCTCTTCATCCTCTTGTAAAACAGGTTGACTGCTCTTCATCCTCTTGTAAAACAGTCTGACTGCTTTACATCCTTGTATAAAACAGTTTGACTGCTCTTCATCCTTTTATAAAGCAGTTTGACTGCTCTTCATCCTCTTATAAATCAATTTGACAGCTCTTCATCCTCTTATAAAACCGTTTGACTGCTCTTCGTCCGATTATAAATCAGTTTGACTGCTCTTCGTCCTTTTATAAAACAGTTTGACTGCTCTTCATCCTTTTATAAAGCAGTTTGACTGCTCTTCATCCTCTTATAAATCAATTTGACTGCTCTTCATCCTCTTGTAAAACAGGTTGACTGCTCTTCATCCTCTTGTAAAACAGTCTGACTGCTCTTCATCCTCTTATAAAACCGTTTGACTGCTCTTCGTCCGATTATAAATCAGTTTTACTGCTCTTCGTCCAATTATAAATCAGTTTGACTGCTCTTCATCCTTTTATAAAGCAGTTTGACTGCTCTTCATCCTCTTATAAAACAGTTTGACTGCTCTTCATCCTCTTGTAAAACAGGTTGACTGCTCTTCATCCTCTTGTAAAACAGTCTGACTGCTCTATATCCTCGTATAAAACAGTTTGACTGCTCTTCATCCTTTTATAAAGCAGTTTCACTGCTCTTCATCCTCTTATAAATCAATTTGACTGCTCTTCATCCTTTTATAAAGCAGTTTGACTGCTCTTCATCCTCTTATAAATCAGTTTGACTGCTCTTCATCCGATTATAAATCAGTTTGACTGCTCTTCATCCTCTTATAAAACAGTTTGACTGCTCTTCATCCTTTTATAAAGCAGTTTGACTGCTCTTCATCCGATTTTAAAACAGTTTGACTGCTCTTCATCCTTTTATAAATCAGTTTGACTGCTCTTCATCCTTTTATAAAGCAGTTTGACTGCTCTTCATCCTCTTATAAATCAGTTTGACTGCTCTTCGTCCGATTATAAATCAGTTTGACTGCTCTTCGTCCGCTTATAAAACAGTTTGACTGCTCTTCATCCTTTTATAAAGCAGTTTGACTGCTCTTCATCCTCTTATAAAACAGTTTGACTGCTCTTCATCCTCTTGTAAAACAGGTTGACTGCTCTTCATCCTCTTGTAAAACAGTCTGACTGCTCTACATCCTTGTATAAAACAGTTTGACTGCTCTTCCTCCTTTTATAGAGCAGTTTGACTGCTCTTCATCCTCTTATAAATCAATTTGACAGCTCTTCATCCTCTTATAAAACCGTTTGACTGCTCTTCGTCCGATTATAAATCAGTTTGACTGCTCTTCGTCCGATTATAAATCAGTTTGACTGCTCTTCGTCCGCTTATAAAACAGTTTGACTGCTCTTCATCCTTTTATAAAGCAGTTTGACTGCTCTTCATCCTCTTATAAATCAGTTTGACTGCTCTTCATCCTCTTATAAAGCAGTTTGACTGCTCTTCATCCTCCTATAAACCAGTTTGACTGCGCTTCATCCTCCTATAGAACAGTTTGACTGCTCTTCGTCCGATTATAAATCAGTTTGACTGCTCTTCGTCCTCTTATAAAACAGTTTGACTGCTCTTCATCCTTTTATAAAGCAGTTTGACTGCTCTTCATCCTCTTATAAATCAGTTTGACTGCTCTTCATCCGATTATAAATCAGTTTGACTGCTCTTCATCCTCTTATAAAACAGTTTGACTGCTCTTCATCGTTTTATAAAGCAGTTTGACTGCTCTTCATTCTCTTATAAATCAGTTTGACTGCTCTTCATCCTCTTATAAAGCAGTTTGACTGCTCTTCATCCTCCTATAAACCAGTTTGACTGCGCTTCATCCTCCTATAGAACAGTTTGACTGCTCTTCGTCCGATTATAAATCAGTTTGACTGCTCTTCGTCCTTTTATAAAACAGTTTGACTGCTCTTCATCCTTTTATAAAGCAGTTTGACTGCTCTTCATCCTCTTATAAATCAGTTTGACTGCTCTTCGTCCTCTTATAAAACAGTGTGACTGCTCTTCATCCTTTTATAAAGCAGTTTGACTGCTCTTCATCCTCTTATAAATCAGTTTGACTGCTCTTCATCCTCTTATAAATCAGTTTGACTGCTCTTCGTCCTCTTATAAAACAGTTTGACTGCTCTTCATTCTTTTATAAATCAGTTTGACTGCTCTTCATCCTCTTATAAAACAGTTTGACTGCTCTTCATCCTCTTGTAAAACAGGTTGACTGCTCTTCATCCTCTTGTAAAACAGTCTGACTGCTTTACATCCTTGTATAAAACCGTTTGACTGCTCTTCGTCCGATTATAAATCAGTTTGACTGCTCTTCGTCCTTTTATAAAACAGTTTGACTGCTCTTCATCCTTTTATAAAGCAGTTTGACTGCTCTTCATCCTCTTATAAATCAATTTGACTGCTCTTCATCCTCTTGTAAAACAGGTTGACTGCTCTTCATCCTCTTGTAAAACAGTCTGACTGCTCTTCATCCTCTTATAAAACCGTTTGACTGCTCTTCGTCCGATTATAAATCAGTTTTACTGCTCTTCGTCCAATTATAAATCAGTTTGACTGCTCTTCATCCTTTTATAAAGCAGTTTGACTGCTCTTCATCCTCTTATAAAACAGTTTGACTGCTCTTCATCCTCTTGTAAAACAGGTTGACTGCTCTTCATCCTCTTGTAAAACAGTCTGACTGCTCTATATCCTCGTATAAAACAGTTTGACTGCTCTTCATCCTTTTATAAAGCAGTTTCACTGCTCTTCATCCTCTTATAAATCAATTTGACTGCTCTTCATCCTTTTATAAAGCAGTTTGACTGCTCTTCATCCTCTTATAAATCAGTTTGACTGCTCTTCATCCGATTATAAATCAGTTTGACTGCTCTTCATCCTCTTATAAAACAGTTTGACTGCTCTTCATCCTTTTATAAAGCAGTTTGACTGCTCTTCATCCGATTTTAAAACAGTTTGACTGCTCTTCATCCTTTTATAAATCAGTTTGACTGCTCTTCATCCTCTTATAAAGCAGTTTGACTGCTCTTCATCCTCCTATAAACCAGTTTGACTGCGCTTCATCCTCCTATAGAACAGTTTGACTGCTCTTCGTCCGATTATAAATCAGTTTGACTGCTCTTCGTCCTCTTATAAAACAGTTTGACTGCTCTTCATCGTTTTATAAAGCAGTTTGACTGCTCTTCATCCTCTTATAAAACAGTTTGACTGCTCTTCATCCTCTTGTAAAACAGGTTGACTGCTCTTCATCCTCTTGTAAAACAGTCTGACTGCTCTACATCCTTGTATAAAACAGTTTGACTGCTCTTCATCCTTTTATAAAGCAGTTTGACTGCTCTTCATCCTCTTATAAATCAATTTGACAGCTCTTCATCCTCTTATAAAACCGTTTGACTGCTCTTCGTCCGATTATAAATCAGTTTGACTGCTCTTCGTCCGATTATAAATCAGTTTGACTGCTCTTCGTCCGCTTATAAAACAGTTTGACTGCTCTTCATCCTTTTATAAAGCAGTTTGACTGCTCTTCATCCTCTTATAAAACAGTTTGACTGCTCTTCATCCTCTTGTAAAACAGGTTGACTGCTCTTCATCCTCTTGTAAAACAGTCTGACTGCTCTACATCCTTGTATAAAACAGTTTGACTGCTCTTCATCCTTTTATAAAGCAGTTTGACTGCTCTTCATCCTCTTATAAATCAATTTGACAGCTCTTCATCCTCTTATAAAACCGTTTGACTGCTCTTCGTCCGATTATAAATCAGTTTGACTGCTCTTCGTCCGATTATAAATCAGTTTGACTGCTCTTCGTCCGCTTATAAAACAGTTTGACTGCTCTTCATCCTTTTATAAAGCAGTTTGACTGCTCTTCATCCTCTTATAAATCAGTTTGACTGCTCTTCATCCTCTTATAAAGCAGTTTGACTGCTCTTCATCCTCCTATAAACCAGTTTGACTGCGCTTCATCCTCCTATAGAACAGTTTGACTGCTCTTCGTCCGATTATAAATCAGTTTGACTGCTCTTCGTCCTCTTATAAAACAGTTTGACTGCTCTTCATCCTTTTATAAAGCAGTTTGACTGCTCTTCATCCTCTTATAAATCAGTTTGACTGCTCTTCATCCGATTATAAATCAGTTTGACTGCTTTTCATCCTCTTATAAAACAGTTTGACTGCTCTTCATCGTTTTATAAAGCAGTTTGACTGCTCTTCATCCTCTTATAAATCAGTTTGACTGCTCTTCATCCTCTTATAAAGCAGTTTGACTGCTCTTCATCCTCCTATATACCAGTTTGACTGCGCTTCATCCTCCTATAGAACAGTTTGACTGCTCTTCGTCCGATTATAAATCAGTTTGACTGCTCTTCGTCCTTTTATAAAACAGTTTGACTGCTCTTCATCCTTTTATAAAGCAGTTTGACTGCTCTTCATCCTCTTATAAATCAGTTTGACTGCTCTTCGTCCTCTTATAAAACAGTGTGACTGCTCTTCATCCTTTTATAAAGCAGTTTGACTGCTCTTCATCCTCTTATAAATCAGTTTGACTGCTCTTCATCCTCTTATAAATCAGTTTGACTGCTCTTCGTCCTCTTATAAAACAGTTTGACTGCTCTTCATTCTTTTATAAAGCAGTTTGACTGCTCTTCATCCTCTTATAAAACAGTTTGACTGCTCTTCATCCTCTTGTAAAACAGGTTGACTGCTCTTCATTCTCTTGTAAAACAGTCTGACTGCTCTACATCCTTGTATAAAACAGTTTGACTGCTCTTCATCCTTTTATAAAGCAGTTTGACTGCTCTTCATCCTCTTATAAATCAATTTGACAGCTCTTCATCCTCTTATAAAACCGTTTGACTGCTCTTCGTCCGATTATAAATCAGTTTGACTGCTCTTCGTCCGATTATAAATCAGTTTGACTGCTCTTCGTCCGCTTATAAAACAGTTTGACTGCTCTTCATCCTTTTATAAAGCAGTTTGACTGCTCTTCATCCTCTTATAAATCAGTTTGACTGCTCTTCATCCTCTTATAAAGCAGTTTGACTGCTCTTCATCCTCCTATAAACCAGTTTGACTGCGCTTCATCCTCCTATAGAACATTTGACTGCTCTTCGTCCGATTATAAATCAGTTTGACTGCTCTTCGTCCTCTTATAAAACAGTTTGACTGCTCTTCATCCTTTTATAAAGAAGTTTGACTGCTCTTCATCCTCTTATAAATCAGTTTGACTGCTCTTCGTCCTCTTATAAAACAGTGTGACTGCTCTTCATCCTTTTATAAAGCAGTTTGACTGCTCTTCATCCTCTTATAAATCAGTTTGACTGCTCTTCATCCTCTTATAAATCAGTTTGACTGCTCTTCGTCCTCTTATAAAACAGTTTGACTGCTCTTCATTCTTTTATAAAGCAGTTTGACTGCTCTTCATCCTCTTATAAAACAGTTTGACTGCTCTTCATCCTCTTGTAAAACAATCTGACTGCTCTACATCCTTGTATAAAACAGTTTGACTGCTCTTCATCCTTTTATAAAGCAGTTTGACTGCTCTTCATCCTCTTATAAATCAATTTGACTGCTCTTCATCCTCTTATAAAACCGTTTGACCTTTCTTCGTCCGATTATAAATCAGTTTGACTGCTCTTCGTCCGATTATAAATCAGTTTGACTGCTCTTCGTCCACTTATAAAACAGTTTGACTGCTCTTCATCCTTTTATAAAGCAGTTTGACTGCTCTTCATCCTCTTATAAATCAGTTTGACTGCTCTTCATCCTTTTATAAAGCAGTTTGACTGCCCTTCATCCTCCTATAAACCAATTTGACTGCTCTTCATCCTCTTATAAAACCGTTTGACTGCTCTTCGTCCGATTATAAATCAGTTTGACTGCTCTTCGTCCGATTATAAATCAGTTTGACTGCTCTTCGTCCTCTTATAAAACAGTTTGACTGCTCTTCATTCTTTTATAAAGCAGTTTGACTGCTCTTCATCCTCTTATAAAACAGTTTGACTGCTCTTCATCCTCTTATAAATCAATTTGACTGCTCTTCATCCTCTTGTAAAACAGGTTGACTGCTCTTCATCCTCTTGTAAAACAGTCTGACTGCTGTACATCCTCGTATAAAACAGTTTGACTGCTCTTCATCCTTTTATAAAGCAGTTTGACTGCTCTTCATCCTTTTATAAATCAATTTGACTGCTCTTCATCCTCTTATAAAACCGTTTGACTGCTCTTCGTCCGATTATAAATCAGTTTGACTGCTCTTCGTCCTATTATAAATCAGTTTGACTGCTCTTCGTCCGCTTATAAAACAGTTTGACTGCTCTTCATCCTTTTATAAAGCAGTTTGACTGCTCTTCATCCTCTTATAAATCAGTTTGACTGCTCTTCATCCTCTTATAAAGCAGTTTGACTGCTCTTCATCCTCCTATAAACCAGTTTGACTTCGCTTCATCCTCCTATAGAACAGTTTGACTGCTCTTCTTCCGATTATAAATCAGTTTGACTGCTCTTCGTCCTCTTATAAAACAGATTGACTGCTCTTCATAATTTTAAAAAGCAGTTTGACTGCTCGTCATCCTCTTATAAATCAGTTTGACTGCTCTTCATCCGATTACAAATCAGTTTGACTGCTCTTCATCCTTTTATAAAGCAGTTTGACTGCTCTTCATCCTCTTATAAAACAGTTTGACTGCTCTTCATCCTCTTGTAAAACAGGTTGACTGCTCTTCATCCTCTTGTAAAACAGTCTGACTGCTCTATATCCTCGTATAAAACAGTTTGACTGCTCTTCATCCTTTTATAAAGCAGTTTGACTGCTCTTCATCCTCTTATAAATCAATTTGACTGCTCTTCATCTTTTTATAAAGCAGTTTGACTGCTCTTCATCCTCTTATAAATCAGTTTGACTGCTCTTCATCCGATTATAAATCAGTTTGACTGCTCTTCATCCTCTTATAAAACAGTTTGACTGCTCTTCATCCTTTTATAAAGCAGTTTGACTGCTCTTCATCCTCTTATAAATCAGTTTGACTGCTCTTCATCCTCTTATAAAGCAGTTTGACTGCTCTTCATCCTCCTATAAACCAGTTTGACTGCGCTTCATCCTCCTATAGAACAGTTTGACTGCTCTTCGTCCGATTATAAAACAGTTTGACTGCTCTTCATCCTCTTGTAAAACAGGTTGACTGCTCTTCATCCTCTTGTAAAACAGTCTGACTGCTCTATATCCTCGTATAAAACAGTTTGACTGCTCTTCATCCTTTTATAAAGCAGTTTCACTGCTCTTCATCCTCTTATAAATCAATTTGACTGCTCTTCATCCTTTTATAAAGCAGTTTGACTGCTCTTCATCCTCTTATAAATCAGTTTGACTGCTCTTCATCCGATTATAAATCAGTTTGACTGCTCTTCATCCTCTTATAAAACAGTTTGACTGCTCTTCATCCTTTTATAAAGCAGTTTGACTGCTCTTCATCCGATTTTAAAACAGTTTGACTGCTCTTCATCCTTTTATAAATCAGTTTGACTGCTCTTCATCCTCTTATAAAGCAGTTTGACTGCTCTTCATCCTCCTATAAACCAGTTTGACTGCGCTTCATCCTCCTATAGAACAGTTTGACTGCTCTTCGTCCGATTATAAATCAGTTTGACTGCTCTTCGTCCTCTTATAAAACAGTTTGACTGCTCTTCATCGTTTTATAAAGCAGTTTGACTGCTCTTCATCCTCTTATAAAACAGTTTGACTGCTCTTCATCCTCTTGTAAAACAGGTTGACTGCTCTTCATCCTCTTGTAAAACAGTCTGACTGCTCTACATCCTTGTATAAAACAGTTTGACTGCTCTTCATCCTTTTATAAAGCAGTTTGACTGCTCTTCATCCTCTTATAAATCAATTTGACAGCTCTTCATCCTCTTATAAAACCGTTTGACTGCTCTTCGTCCGATTATAAATCAGTTTGACTGCTCTTCGTCCGATTATAAATCAGTTTGACTGCTCTTCGTCCGCTTATAAAACAGTTTGACTGCTCTTCATCCTTTTATAAAGCAGTTTGACTGCTCTTCATCCTCTTATAAAACAGTTTGACTGCTCTTCATCCTCTTGTAAAACAGGTTGACTGCTCTTCATCCTCTTGTAAAACAGTCTGACTGCTCTACATCCTTGTATAAAACAGTTTGACTGCTCTTCATCCTTTTATAAAGCAGTTTGACTGCTCTTCATCCTCTTATAAATCAATTTGACAGCTCTTCATCCTCTTATAAAACCGTTTGACTGCTCTTCGTCCGATTATAAATCAGTTTGACTGCTCTTCGTCCGATTATAAATCAGTTTGACTGCTCTTCGTCCGCTTATAAAACAGTTTGACTGCTCTTCATCCTTTTATAAAGCAGTTTGACTGCTCTTCATCCTCTTATAAATCAGTTTGACTGCTCTTCATCCTCTTATAAAGCAGTTTGACTGCTCTTCATCCTCCTATAAACCAGTTTGACTGCGCTTCATCCTCCTATAGAACAGTTTGACTGCTCTTCGTCCGATTATAAATCAGTTTGACTGCTCTTCGTCCTCTTATAAAACAGTTTGACTGCTCTTCATCCTTTTATAAAGCAGTTTGACTGCTCTTCATCCTCTTATAAATCAGTTTGACTGCTCTTCATCCGATTATAAATCAGTTTGACTGCTTTTCATCCTCTTATAAAACAGTTTGACTGCTCTTCATCGTTTTATAAAGCAGTTTGACTGCTCTTCATCCTCTTATAAATCAGTTTGACTGCTCTTCATCCTCTTATAAAGCAGTTTGACTGCTCTTCATCCTCCTATATACCAGTTTGACTGCGCTTCATCCTCCTATAGAACAGTTTGACTGCTCTTCGTCCGATTATAAATCAGTTTGACTGCTCTTCGTCCTTTTATAAAACAGTTTGACTGCTCTTCATCCTTTTATAAAGCAGTTTGACTGCTCTTCATCCTCTTATAAATCAGTTTGACTGCTCTTCGTCCTCTTATAAAACAGTGTGACTGCTCTTCATCCTTTTATAAAGCAGTTTGACTGCTCTTCATCCTCTTATAAATCAGTTTGACTGCTCTTCATCCTCTTATAAATCAGTTTGACTGCTCTTCGTCCTCTTATAAAACAGTTTGACTGCTCTTCATTCTTTTATAAAGCAGTTTGACTGCTCTTCATCCTCTTATAAAACAGTTTGACTGCTCTTCATCCTCTTGTAAAACAGGTTGACTGCTCTTCATTCTCTTGTAAAACAGTCTGACTGCTCTACATCCTTGTATAAAACAGTTTGACTGCTCTTCATCCTTTTATAAAGCAGTTTGACTGCTCTTCATCCTCTTATAAATCAATTTGACAGCTCTTCATCCTCTTATAAAACCGTTTGACTGCTCTTCGTCCGATTATAAATCAGTTTGACTGCTCTTCGTCCGATTATAAATCAGTTTGACTGCTCTTCGTCCGCTTATAAAACAGTTTGACTGCTCTTCATCCTTTTATAAAGCAGTTTGACTGCTCTTCATCCTCTTATAAATCAGTTTGACTGCTCTTCATCCTCTTATAAAGCAGTTTGACTGCTCTTCATCCTCCTATAAACCAGTTTGACTGCGCTTCATCCTCCTATAGAACAGTTTGACTGCTCTTCGTCCGATTATAAATCAGTTTGACTGCTCTTCGTCCTCTTATAAAACAGTTTGACTGCTCTTCATCCTTTTATAAAGCAGTTTGACTGCTCTTCATCCTCTTATAAATCAGTTTGACTGCTCTTCATCCGATTATAAATCAGTTTGACTGCTCTTCATCCTCTTATAAAACAGTTTGACTGCTCTTCATCCTTTTATAAAGCAGTTTGACTGCTCTTCATCCTCTTATAAATCAGTTTGACTGCTCTTCATCCTCTTATAAAGCAGTTTGACTGCTCTTCATGCTCCTATAAACCAGTTTGACTGCGCTTCATCCTCCTATAGAACATTTGACTGCTCTTCGTCCGATTATAAATCAGTTTGACTGCTCTTCATCCTCTTATAAAACAGTTTGACTGCTCTTCATCCTTTTATAAAGCAGTTTGACTGCTCTTCATCCTCTTATAAATCAGTTTGACTGCTCTTCGTCCTCTTATAAAACAGTGTGACTGCTCTTCATCCTTTTATAAAGCAGTTTGACTGCTCTTCATCCTCTTATAAATCAGTTTGACTGCTCTTCATCCTCTTATAAATCAGTTCGACTGCTCTTCGTCCTCTTATAAAACAGTTTGACTGCTCTTCATTCTTTTATAAAGCAGTTTGACTGCTCTTCATCCTCTTATAAAACAGTTTGACTGCTCTTCATCCTCTTGTAAAACAATCTGACTGCTCTACATCCTTGTATAAAACAGTTTGACTGCTCTTCATCCTTTTATAAAGCAGTTTGACTGCTCTTCATCCTCTTATAAATCAATTTGACTGCTCTTCATCCTCTTATAAAACCGTTTGACCTTTCTTCGTCCGATTATAAATCAGTTTGACTGCTCTTCGTCCGATTATAAATCAGTTTGACTGCTCTTCGTCCACTTATAAAACAGTTTGACTGCTCTTCATCCTTTTATAAAGCAGTTTGACTGCTCTTCATCCTCTTATAAATCAGTTTGACTGCTCTTCATCCTTTTATAAAGCAGTTTGACTGCCCTTCATCCTCCTATAAACCAATTTGACTGCTCTTCATCCTCTTATAAAACCGTTTGACTGCTCTTCGTCCGATTATAAATCAGTTTGACTGCTCTTCGTCCGATTATAAATCAGTTTGACTGCTCTTCGTCCTCTTATAAAACAGTTTGACTGCTCTTCATTCTTTTATAAAGCAGTTTGACTGCTCTTCATCCTCTTATAAAACAGTTTGACTGCTCTTCATCCTCTTATAAATCAATTTGACTGCTCTTCATCCTCTTGTAAAACAGGTTGACTGCTCTTCATCCTCTTGTAAAACAGTCTGACTGCTGTACATCCTCGTATAAAACAGTTTGACTGCTCTTCATCCTTTTATAAAGCAGTTTGACTGCTCTTCATCCTTTTATAAATCAATTTGACTGCTCTTCATCCTCTTATAAAACCGTTTGACTGCTCTTCGTCCGATTATAAATCAGTTTGACTGCTCTTCGTCCGATTATAAATCAGTTTGACTGCTCTTCGTCCGCTTATAAAACAGTTTGACTGCTCTTCATCCTTTTATAAAGCAGTTTGACTGCTCTTCATCCTCTTATAAATCAGTTTGACTGCTCTTCATCCTCTTATAAAGCAGTTTGACTGCTCTTCATCCTCCTATAAACCAGTTTGACTTCGCTTCATCCTCCTATAGAACAGTTTGACTGCTCTTCTTCCGATTATAAATCAGTTTGACTGCTCTTCGTCCTCTTATAAAACAGATTGACTGCTCTTCATAATTTTAAAAAGCAGTTTGACTGCTCGTCATCCTCTTATAAATCAGTTTGACTGCTCTTCATCCGATTACAAATCAGTTTGACTGCTCTTCATCCTTTTATAAAGCAGTTTGACTGCTCTTCATCCTCTTATAAAACAGTTTGACTGCTCTTCATCCTCTTGTAAAACAGGTTGACTGCTCTTCATCCTCTTGTAAAACAGTCTGACTGCTCTATATCCTCGTATAAAACAGTTTGACTGCTCTTCATCCTTTTATAAAGCAGTTTGACTGCTCTTCATCCTCTTATAAATCAATTTGACTGCTCTTCATCCTTTTATAAAGCAGTTTGACTGCTCTTCATCCTCTTATAAATCAGTTTGACTGCTCTTCATCCGATTATAAATCAGTTTGACTGCTCTTCATCCTCTTATAAAACAGTTTGACTGCTCTTCATCCTTTTATAAAGCAGTTTGACTGCTCTTCATCCTCTTATAAATCAGTTTGACTGCTCTTCATCCTCTTATAAAGCAGTTTGACTGCTCTTCATCCTCCTATAAACCAGTTTGACTGCGCTTCATCCTCCTATAGAACAGTTTGACTGCTCTTCGTCCGATTATAAATCAGTTTGACTGCTCTTCGTCCGATTATAAATCAGTTTGACCGCTCTTCGTCCGCTTATAAAACAGTTTGACTGCTCTTCATCCTTTTATAAAGCAGTTTGACTGCTCTTCATCCTCTTATAAAGCAGTTTGACTGCTCTTCATCCTCTTATAAAGCAGTTTGACTGCTCTTCATCCTCCTATAAACCAGTTTGACTGCGCTTCATCCTCCTATAGAACAGTTTGACTGCTCTTCGTCCGATTATAAATCAGTTTGACTGCTCTTCGTCCTCTTATAAAACAGTTTGACTGCTCTTCATCCTTTTATAAAGCAGTTTGACTGCTCTTCATCCTCTTATAAATCAGTTTGACTGCTCTTCGTCCTCTTATAAAACAGTGTGACTGCTCTTCATCCTTTTATAAAGCAGTTTGACTGCTCTTCATCCTCTTGTAAAACAGGTTGACTGCTCTTCATCCTCTTATAAAACAGTTTGACTGCTCTTCATCCTCTTGTAAAACAAGTTGACTGCTCTTCATCCTCTTGTAAAACAATCTGGCTGCTCTACATCCTTGTATAAAACAGTTTGACTGCTCTTCATCCTTTTATAAAGCAGTTTGACTGCTCTTCATCCTCTTATAAATCAGTTTGACTGCTCTTCATCCGATTATAAATCAGTTTGACTGCTCTTCATCCTCTTATAAAACAGTTTGACTGCTCTTCATCCTTTTATAAAGCAGTTTGACTGCTCTTCATCCGATTATAAAACAGTTTGACTGCTCTTCATCCTTTTATAAATCAGTTTGACTGCTCTTCATCCTCTTATAAAGCAGTTTGACTGCTCTTCATCCTCCTATAGAACAGTTTGACTGCTCTTCGTCCGATTATAAATCAGTTTGACTGCTCTTCGTCCTCTTATAAAACAGTTTGACTGCTCTTCATCCTTTTATAAAGCAGTTTGACTGCTCTTCATCCTCTTATAAAACAGTTTGACTGCTCTTCATCCTCTTGTAAAACAGGTTGACTGCTCTTCATCCTCTTGTAAAACAGTCTGACTGCTCTACATCCTTGTATAAAACAGTTTGACTGCTCTTCATCCTTTTATAAAGCAGTTTGACTGCTCTTCATCCTCTTATAAATCAATTTGACTGCTCTTCATCCTCTTATAAAACCGTTTGACTGCTCTTCGTCTGATTATAAATCAATTTGACTGCTCTTCATCCTCTTATAAAACCGTTTGACCGCTCTTCGTCCGATTATAAATCAGTTTGACTGCTCTTCGTCCGATTATAAATCAGTTTGACTGCTCTTCGTCCGCTTATAAAACAGTTTGACTGCTCTTCATCCTTTTATAAAGCAGTTTGACTGCTCTTCATCCTCTTATAAATCAGTTTGACTGCTCTTCATCCTTTTATAAAGCAGTTTGACTGCTCTTCATCCTCCTATAAACCAATTTGACTGCTCTTCATCCTCTTATAAATCAGTTTGACTGCTCTTCGTCCGCTTATAAAACAGTTTGACTGCTCTTCATCCTTTTATAAAGCAGTTTGACTGCTCTTCATCCTCTTATAAATCAGTTTGACTGCTCTTCATCCGATTATAAATCAGTTTGACTGCTCTTCATCCTCTTATAAAACAGTTTGACTGCTCTTCATCCTTTTATAAAGCAGTTTGACTGCTCTTCATCCTCTTATAAATCAGTTTGACTGCTCTTCATCCTCTTATAAATCAGTTTGACTGCTCTTCATCCTCTTATAAAGCAGTTTGACTGCTCTTCATCCTCCTATAAACCAGTTTGACTGCGCTTCATCCTCCTATAGAACAGTTTGACTGCTCTTCGTCCGATTATAAATCAGTTTGACTGCTCTTCGTCCTCTTATAAAACAGTTTGACTGCTCTTCATCCTTTTATAAAGCAGTTTGACTGCTCTTCATCCTCTTATAAATCAGTTTGACTGCTCTTCATCCGATTATAAATCAGTTTGACTGCTCTTCATCCTCTTATAAAACAGTTTGACTGCTCTTCATCCTTTTATAAAGCAGTTTGACTGCTCTTCATCCTCTTATAAATCAGTTTGACTGCTCTTCATCCTCTTATAAAGCAGTTTGACTGCTCTTCATCCTCCTATAAACCAGTTTGACTGCGCTTCATCCTCCTATAGAACAGTTTGACTGCTCTTCGTCCGATTATAAATCAGTTTGACTGCTCTTCGTCCTTTTATAAAACAGTTTGACTGCTCTTCATCCTTTTATAAAGCAGTTTGACTGCTCTTCATCCTCTTATAAATCAGTTTGACTGCTCTTCGTCCTCTTATAAAACAGTGTGACTGCTCTTCATCCTTTTATAAAGCAGTTTGACTGCTCTTCATCCTCTTATAAATCAGTGTGACTGCTCTTCATCCTCTTATAAATCAGTTTGACTGCTCTTCGTCCTCTTATAAAACAGTTTGACTGCTCTTCATTCTTTTATAAAGCAGTTTGACTGCTCTTCATCCTCTTATAAAACAGTTTGACTGCTCTTCATCCTCTTGTAAAACAGGTTGACTGCTCTTCATCCTCTTGTAAAACAGTCTGACTGCTCTACATCCTTGTATAAAACAGTTTGACTGCTCTTCATCCTTTTATAAAGCAGTTTGACTGCTCTTCATCCTCTTATAAATCAATTTGACAGCTCTTCATCCTCTTATAAAACCGTTTGACTGCTCTTCGTCCGATTATAAATCAGTTTGACTGCTCTTCGTCCGATTATAAATCAGTTTGACTGCTCTTCGTCCGCTTATAAAACAGTTTGACTGCTCTTCATCCTTTTATAAAGCAGTTTGACTGCTCTTCATCCTCTTATAAATCAGTTTGACTGCTCTTCATCCTCTTATAAAGCAGTTTGACTGCTCTTCATCCTCCTATAAACCAGTTTGACTGCTGTACATCCTCCTATAGAACAGTTTGACTGCTCTTCGTCCGATTATAAATCAGTTTGACTGCTCTTCGTCCTCTTATAAAACAGTTTGACTGCTCTTCATCCTTTTATAAAGCAGTTTGACTGCTCTTCATCCTCTTATAAATCAGTTTGACTGCTCTTCATCCGATTATAAATCAGTTTGACTGCTCTTCATCCTCTTATAAAACAGTTTGACTGCTCTTCATCCTTTTATAAAGCAGTTTGACTGCTCTTCATCCTCTTATAAATCAGTTTGACTGCTCTTCATCCTCTTATAAAGCAGTTTGACTGCTCTTCATGCTCCTATAAACCAGTTTGACTGCGCTTCATCCTCCTATAGAACATTTGACTGCTCTTCGTCCGATTATAAATCATTTTGACTGCTCTTCGTCCTCTTATAAAACAGTTTGACTGCTCTTCATCCTCTTATAAAGCAGTTTGACTGCTCTTCATCCTCCTATAAACCAGTTTGACTGCGCTTCATCCTCCTATAGAACAGTTTGACTGCTCTTCTTCCGATTATAAATCAGTTTGACTGCTCTTCGTCCTCTTATAAAACAGATTGACTGCTCTTCATAATTTTAAAAAGCAGTTTGACTGCTCGTCATCCTCTTATAAATCAGTTTGACTGCTCTTCATCCGATTACAAATCAGTTTGACTGCTCTTCATCCTTTTATAAAGCAGTTTGACTGCTCTTCATCCTCTTATAAAACAGTTTGACTGCTCTTCATCCTCTTGTAAAACAGGTTGACTGCTCTTCATCCTCTTGTAAAACAGTCTGACTGCTCTATATCCTCGTATAAAACAGTTTGACTGCTCTTCATCCTTTTATAAAGCAGTTTGACTGCTCTTCATCCTCTTATAAATCAATTTGACTGCTCTTCATCCTTTTATAAAACAGTTTGACTGCTCTTCATCCTCTTATAAATCAGTTTGAATGCTCTTCATCCGATTATAAATCAGTTTGACTGCTCTTCATCCTCTTATAAAACAGTTTGACTGCTCTTCATCCTTTTATAAAGCAGTTTGACTGCTCTTCATCCTCTTATAAAGCAGTTTGACTGCTCTTCATCCTCCTATAAACCAGTTTGACTGCGCTTCATCCTCCTTTAGAACAGTTTGACTGCTCTTCGTCCGATTATAAATCAGTTTGACTGCTCTTCGTCCGATTATAAATCAGTTTGACTGCTCTTCGTCCGCTTATAAAACAGTTTGACTGCTCTTCATCCTTTTATAAAGCAGTTTGACTGCTCTTCATCCTCTTATAAAGCAGTTTGACTGCTCTTCATCCTCTTATAAAGCAGGTTGACTGCTCTTCATCCTCCTATAAACCAGTTTGACTGCGCTTCATCCTCCTATACAACAGTTTGACTGCTCTTCGTCCGATTATAAATCAGTTTGACTGCTCTTCGTCCTCTTATAAAACAGTTTGACTGCTCTTCATCCTTTTATAAAGCAGTTTGACTGCTCTTCATCCTCTTATAAATCAGTTTGACTGCTCTTCGTCCTCTTATAAAACAGTGTGACTGCTCTTCATCCTTTTATAAAGCAGTTTGACTGCTCTTCATCCTCTTATAAATCAGTTTGACTGCTCTTCATCCTCTTATAAATCAGTTTGACTGCTCTTCGTCCTCTTATAAAACAGTTTGACTGCTCTTCATTCTTTTATAAAGCAGTTTGACTGCTCTTCATCCTCTTATAAAACAGTTTGACTGCTCTTCATCCTCTTGTAAAACAAGTTGACTGCTCTTCATCCTCTTGTAAAACAATCTGACTGCTCTACATCCTTGTATAAAACAGTTTGACTGCTCTTCATCCTTTTATAAAGCAGTTTGACTGCTCTTCATCCTCTTATAAATCAGTTTGACTGCTCTTCATCCGATTATAAATCAGTTTGACTGCTCTTCATCCTCTTATAAAACAGTTTGACTGCTCTTAATCCTTTTATAAAGCAGTTTGACTGCTCTTCATCCGATTATAAAACAGTTTGACTGCTCTTCATCCTTTTATAAATCAGTTTGACTGCTCTTCATCCTCTTATAAAGCAGTTTGACTGCTCTTCATCCTCCTATAGAACAGTTTGACTGCTCTTCGTCCGATTATAAATCAGTTTGACTGCTCTTCGTCCTCTTATAAAACAGTTTGACTGCTCTTCATCCTTTTATAAAGCAGTTTGACTGCTCTTCATCCTCTTATAAAACAGTTTGACTGCTCTTCATCCTCTTGTAAAACAGGTTGACTGCTCTTCATCCTCTTGTAAAACAGTCTGACTGCTCTACATCCTTGTATAAAACAGTTTGACTGCTCTTCATCCTTTTATAAAGCAGTTTGACTGCTCTTCATCCTCTTATAAATCAATTTGACTGCTCTTCATCCTCTTATAAAACCGTTTGACTGCTCTTCGTCCGATTATAAATCAATTTGACTGCTCTTCATCCTCTTATAAAACCGTTTGACCGCTCTTCGTCCGATTATAAATCAGTTTGACTGCTCTTCGTCCGATTATAAATCAGTTTGACTGCTCTTCGTCCGCTTATAAAACAGTTTGACTGCTCTTCATCCTCTTATAAAGCAGTGTGACTGCTCTTCATCCTCTTATAAATCAGTTTGACTGCTCTTCATCCTTTTATAAAGCAGTTTGACTGCTCTTCATCCTCCTATAAACCAATTTGACTGCTCTTCATCCTCTTATAAATCAGTTTGACTGCTCTTCGTCCGCTTATAAAACAGTTTGACTGCTCTTCATCCTTTTATAAAGCAGTTTGACTGCTCTTCATCCTCTTATAAATCAGTTTGACTGCTCTTCATCCTTTTATAAAGCAGTTTGACTGCTCTTCATCCTCCTATAAACCAATTTGACTGCTCTTCATCCTCTTATAAATCAGTTTGACTGCTCTTCGTCCGCTTATAAAACAGTTTGACTGCTCTTCATCCTTTTATAAAGCAGTTTGACTGCTCTTCATCCTCTTATAAATCAGTTTGACTGCTCTTCATCCTTTTATAAAGCAGTTTGACTGCTCTTCATCCTCCTATAAACCAATTTGACTGCTCTTCATCCTCTTATAAAACCGTTTGACTGCTCTTCGTCCGATTATAAATCAGTTTGACTGCTCTTCGTCCGATTATAAATCAGTTTGACTGCTCTTCGTCCTCTTATAAAACAGTTTGACTGCTCTTCATTCTTTTATAAAGCAGTTTGACTGCTCTTCATCCTCTTATAAAACAGTTTGACTGCTCTTCATCCTCTTATAAATCAATTTGACTGCTCTTCATCCTCTTGTAAAACAGGTTGACTGCTCTTCATCCTCTTGTAAAACAGTCTGACTGCTGTACATCCTCGTATAAAACAGTTTGACTGCTCTTCATCCTTTTATAAAGCAGTTTGACTGCTCTTCATCCTTTTATAAATCAATTTGACTGCTCTTCATCCTCTTATAAAACCGTTTGACTGCTCTTCGTCCGATTATAAATCAGTTTGACTGCTCTTCGTCCGATTATAAATCAGTTTGACTGCTCTTCGTCCGCTTATAAAACAGTTTGACTGCTCTTCATCCTTTTATAAAGCAGTTTGACTGCTCTTCATCCTCTTATAAATCAGTTTGACTGCTCTTCATCCTCTTATAAAGCAGTTTGACTGCTCTTCATCCTCCTATAAACCAGTTTGACTGCGCTTCATCCTCCTATAGAACAGTTTGACTGCTCTTCTTCCGATTATAAATCAGTTTGACTGCTCTTCGTCCTCTTATAAAACAGATTGACTGCTCTTCATAATTTTAAAAAGCAGTTTGACTGCTCGTCATCCTCTTATAAATCAGTTTGACTGCTCTTCATCCGATTACAAATCAGTTTGACTGCTCTTCATCCTTTTATAAAGCAGTTTGACTGCTCTTCATCCTCTTATAAAACAGTTTGACTGCTCTTCATCCTCTTGTAAAACAGGTTGACTGCTCTTCATCCTCTTGTAAAACAGTCTGACTGCTCTATATCCTCGTATAAAACAGTTTGACTGCTCTTCATCCTTTTATAAAGCAGTTTGACTGCTCTTCATCCTCTTATAAATCAATTTGACTGCTCTTCATCCTTTTATAAAGCAGTTTGACTGCTCTTCATCCTCTTATAAATCAGTTTGACTGCTCTTCATCCGATTATAAATCAGTTTGACTGCTCTTCATCCTCTTATAAAACAGTTTGACTGCTCTTCATCCTTTTATAAAGCAGTTTGACTGCTCTTCATCCTCTTATAAATCAGTTTGACTGCTCTTCATCCTCTTATAAAGCAGTTTGACTGCTCTTCATCCTCCTATAAACCAGTTTGACTGCTCTTCATCCTCCTATAGAACAGTTTGACTGCTCTTCGTCCGATTATAAATCAGTTTGACTGCTCTTCGTCCGATTATAAATCAGTTTGACTGCTCTTCGTCCGCTTATAAAACAGTTTGACTGCTCTTCATCCTTTTATAAAGCAGTTTGACTGCTCTTCATCCTCTTATAAAGCAGTTTGACTGCTCTTCATCCTCTTATAAAGCAGTTTGACTGCTCTTCATCCTCCTATAAACCAGTTTGACTGCGCTTCATCCTCCTATAGAACAGTTTGACTGCTCTTCGTCCGATTATAAATCAGTTTGACTGCTCTTCGTCCTCTTATAAAACAGTTTGACTGCTCTTCATCCTTTTATAAAGCAGTTTGACTGCTCTTCATCCTCTTATAAATCAGTTTGACTGCTCTTCGTCCTCTTATAAAACAGTGTGACTGCTCTTCATCCTTTTATAAAGCAGTTTGACTGCTCTTCATCCTCTTATAAATCAGTTTGACTGCTCTTCATCCTCTTATAAATCAGTTTGACTGCTCTTCGTCCTCTTATAAAACAGTTTGACTGCTCTTCATTCTTTTATAAAGCAGTTTGACTGCTCTTCATCCTCTTATAAAACAGTTTGACTGCTCTTCATCCTCTTGTAAAACAAGTTGACTGCTCTTCATCCTCTTGTAAAACAATCTGACTGCTCTACATCCTTGTATAAAACAGTTTGACTGCTCTTCATCCTTTTATAAAGCAGTTTGACTGCTCTTCATCCTCTTATAAATCAGTTTGACTGCTCTTCATCCGATTATAAATCAGTTTGACTGCTCTTCATCCTCTTATAAAACAGTTTGACTGCTCTTCATCCTTTTATAAAGCAGTTTGACTGCTCTTCATCCGATTATAAAACAGTTTGACTGCTCTTCATCCTTTTATAAAGCAGTTTGACTGCTCTTCATCCTCTTATAAAGCAGTTTGACTGCTCTTCATCCTCCTATAGAACAGTTTGACTGCTCTTCGTCCGATTATAAATCAGTTTGACTGCTCTTCGTCCTCTTATAAAACAGTTTGACTGCTCTTCATCCTTTTATAAAGCAGTTTGACTGCTCTTCATCCTCTTATAAAACAGTTTGACTGCTCTTCATCCTCTTGTAAAACAGGTTGACTGCTCTACATCCTCTTGTAAAACAGTCTGACTGCTCTACATCCTTGTATAAAACAGTTTGACTGCTCTTCATCCTTTTATAAAGCAGTTTGACTGCTCTTCATCCTCTTATAAATCAATTTGACTGCTCTTCATCCTCTTATAAAACCGTTTGACTGCTCTTCGTCCGATTATAAATCAATTTGACTGCTCTTCATCCTCTTATAAAACCGTTTGACCGCTCTTCGTCCGATTATAAATCAGTTTGACTGCTCTTCGTCCGATTATAAATCAGTTTGACTGCTCTTCGTCCGCTTATAAAACAGTTTGACTGCTCTTCATCCTCTTATAAAGCAGTTTGACTGCTCTTCATCCTCTTATAAATCAGTTTGACTGCTCTTCATCCTTTTATAAAGCAGTTTGACTGCTCTTCATCCTCCTATAAACCAATTTGACTGCTCTTCATCCTCTTATAAATCAGTTTGACTGCTCTTCGTCCGCTTATAAAACAGTTTGACTGCTCTTCATCCTTTTATAAAGCAGTTTGACTGCTCTTCATCCTCTTATAAATCAGTTTGACTGCTCTTCATCCTTTTATAAAGCAGTTTGACTGCTCTTCATCCTCCTATAAACCAATTTGACTGCTCTTCATCCTCTTATAAATCAGTTTGACTGCTCTTCGTCCGCTTATAAAACAGTTTGACTGCTCTTCATCCTTTTATAAAGCAGTTTGACTGCTCTTCATCCTCTTATAAATCAGTTTGACTGCTCTTCATCCTTTTATAAAGCAGTTTGACTGCTCTTCATCCTCCTATAAACCAATTTGACTGCTCTTCATCCTCTTATAAAACCGTTTGACTGCTCTTCGTCCGATTATAAATCAGTTTGACTGCTCTTCGTCCGATTATAAATCAGTTTGACTGCTCTTCGTCCTCTTATAAAACAGTTTGACTGCTCTTCATTCTTTTATAAAGCAGTTTGACTGCTCTTCATCCTCTTATAAAACAGTTTGACTGCTCTTCATCCTCTTATAAATCAATTTGACTGCTCTTCATCCTCTTGTAAAACAGGTTGACTGCTCTTCATCCTCTTGTAAAACAGTCTGACTGCTGTACATCCTCGTATAAAACAGTTTGACTGCTCTTCATCCTTTTATAAAGCAGTTTGACTGCTCTTCATCCTTTTATAAATCAATTTGACTGCTCTTCATCCTCTTATAAAACCGTTTGACTGCTCTTCGTCCGATTATAAATCAGTTTGACTGCTCTTCGTCCGATTATAAATCAGTTTGACTGCTCTTCGTCCGCTTATAAAACAGTTTGACTGCTCTTCATCCTTTTATAAAGCAGTTTGACTGCTCTTCATCCTCTTATAAATCAGTTTGACTGCTCTTCATCCTCTTATAAAGCAGTTTGACTGCTCTTCATCCTCCTATAAACCAGTTTGACTGCGCTTCATCCTCCTATAGAACAGTTTGACTGCTCTTCTTCCGATTATAAATCAGTTTGACTGCTCTTCGTCCTCTTATAAAACAGATTGACTGCTCTTCATAATTTTAAAAAGCAGTTTGACTGCTCGTCATCCTCTTATAAATCAGTTTGACTGCTCTTCATCCGATTACAAATCAGTTTGACTGCTCTTCATCCTTTTATAAAGCAGTTTGACTGCTCTTCATCCTCTTATAAAACAGTTTGACTGCTCTTCATCCTCTTGTAAAACAGGTTGACTGCTCTTCATCCTCTTGTAAAACAGTCTGACTGCTCTATATCCTCGTATAAAACAGTTTGACTGCTCTTCATCCTTTTATAAAGCAGTTTGACTGCTCTTCATCCTCTTATAAATCAATTTGACTGCTCTTCATCCTTTTATAAAGCAGTTTGACTGCTCTTCATCCTCTTATAAATCAGTTTGACTGCTCTTCATCCGATTATAAATCAGTTTGACTGCTCTTCATCCTCTTATAAAACAGTTTGACTGCTCTTCATCCTTTTATAAAGCAGTTTGACTGCTCTTCATCCTCTTATAAATCAGTTTGACTGCTCTTCATCCTCTTATAAAGCAGTTTGACTGCTCTTCATCCTCCTATAAACCAGTTTGACTGCGCTTCATCCTCCTATAGAACAGTTTGACTGCTCTTCGTCCGATTATAAATCAGTTTGACTGCTCTTCGTCCGATTATAAATCAGTTTGACTGCTCTTCGTCCGCTTATAAAACAGTTTGACTGCTCTTCATCCTTTTATAAAGCAGTTTGACTGCTCTTCATCCTCTTATAAAGCAGTTTGACTGCTCTTCATCCTCTTATAAAGCAGTTTGACTGCTCTTCATCCTCCTATAAACCAGTTTGACTGCGCTTCATCCTCCTATAGAACAGTTTGACTGCTCTTCGTCCGATTATAAATCAGTTTGACTGCTCTTCGTCCTCTTATAAAACAGTTTGACTGCTCTTCATCCTTTTATAAAGCAGTTTGACTGCTCTTCATCCTCTTATAAATCAGTTTGACTGCTCTTCGTCCTCTTATAAAACAGTGTGACTGCTCTTCATCCTTTTATAAAGCAGTTTGACTGCTCTTCATCCTCTTATAAATCAGTTTGACTGCTCTTCATCCTCTTATAAATCAGTTTGACTGCTCTTCGTCCTCTTATAAAACAGTTTGACTGCTCTTCATTCTTTTATAAAGCAGTTTGACTGCTCTTCATCCTCTTATAAAACAGTTTGACTGCTCTTCATCCTCTTGTAAAACAAGTTGACTGCTCTTCATCCTCTTGTAAAACAATCTGACTGCTCTACATCCTTGTATAAAACAGTTTGACTGCTCTTCATCCTTTTATAAAGCAGTTTGACTGCTCTTCATCCTCTTATAAATCAGTTTGACTGCTCTTCATCCGATTATAAATCAGTTTGACTGCTCTTCATCCTCTTATAAAACAGTTTGACTGCTCTTCATCCTTTTATAAAGCAGTTTGACTGCTCTTCATCCGATTATAAAACAGTTTGACTGCTCTTCATCCTTTTATAAAGCAGTTTGACTGCTCTTCATCCTCTTATAAAGCAGTTTGACTGCTCTTCATCCTCCTATAGAACAGTTTGACTGCTCTTCGTCCGATTATAAATCAGTTTGACTGCTCTTCGTCCTCTTATAAAACAGTTTGACTGCTCTTCATCCTTTTATAAAGCAGTTTGACTGCTCTTCATCCTCTTATAAAACAGTTTGACTGCTCTTCATCCTCTTGTAAAACAGGTTGACTGCTCTTCATCCTCTTGTAAAACAGTCTGACTGCTCTACATCCTTGTATAAAACAGTTTGACTGCTCTTCATCCTTTTATAAAGCAGTTTGACTGCTCTTCATCCTCTTATAAATCAATTTGACTGCTCTTCATCCTCTTATAAAACCGTTTGACTGCTCTTCGTCCGATTATAAATCAGTTTGACTGCTCTTCATCCTTTTATAAAGCAGTTTGACTGCTCTTCATCCTTTTATAAATCAATTTGACTGCTCTTCATCCTCTTATAAAACCGTTTGACTGCTCTTCGTCCGATTATAAATCAGTTTGACTGCTCTTCGTCCGATTATAAATCAGTTTGACTGCTCTTCGTCCGCTTATAAAACAGTTTGACTGCTCTTCATCCTTTTATAAAGCAGTTTGACTGCTCTTCATCCTCTTATAAATCAGTTTGACTGCTCTTCATCCTCTTATAAAGCAGTTTGACTGCTCTTCATCCTCCTATAAACCAGTTTGACTGCGCTTCATCCTCCTATAGAACAGTTTGACTGCTCTTCTTCCGATTATAAATCAGTTTGACTGCTCTTCGTCCTCTTATAAAACAGATTGACTGCTCTTCATAATTTTAAAAAGCAGTTTGACTGCTCGTCATCCTCTTATAAATCAGTTTGACTGCTCTTCATCCGATTACAAATCAGTTTGACTGCTCTTCATCCTTTTATAAAGCAGTTTGACTGCTCTTCATCCTCTTATAAAACAGTTTGACTGCTCTTCATCCTCTTGTAAAACAGGTTGACTGCTCTTCATCCTCTTGTAAAACAGTCTGACTGCTCTATATCCTCGTATAAAAGTGTTTGACTGCTCTTCATCCTTTTATAAAGCAGTTTGACTGCTCTTCATCCTCTTATAAATCAATTTGACTGCTCTTCATCCTTTTATAAAGCAGTTTGACTGCTCTTCATCCTCTTATAAATCAGTTTGACTGCTCTTCATCCGATTATAAATCAGTTTGACTGCTCTTCATCCTCTTATAAAACAGTTTGACTGCTCTTCATCCTTTTATAAAGCAGTTTGACTGCTCTTCATCCTCTTATAAATCAGTTTGACTGCTCTTCATCCTCTTATAAAGCAGTTTGACTGCTCTTCATCCTCCTATAAACCAGTTTGACTGCGCTTCATCCTCCTATAGAACAGTTTGACTGCTCTTCGTCCGATTATAAATCAGTTTGACTGCTCTTCGTCCGATTATAAATCAGTTTGACTGCTCTTCGTCCGCTTATAAAACAGTTTGACTGCTCTTCATCCTTTTATAAAGCAGTTTGACTGCTCTTCATCCTCTTATAAAGCAGTTTGACTGCTCTTCATCCTCTTATAAAGCAGTTTGACTGCTCTTCATCCTCCTATAAACCAGTTTGACTGCGCTTCATCCTCCTATAGAACAGTTTGACTGCTCTTCGTCCGATTATAAATCAGTTTGACTGCTCTTCGTCCTCTTATAAAACAGTTTGACTGCTCTTCATCCTTTTATAAAGCAGTTTGACTGCTCTTCATCCTCTTATAAATCAGTTTGACTGCTCTTCGTCCTCTTATAAAACAGTGTGACTGCTCTTCATCCTTTTATAAAGCAGTTTGACTGCTCTTCATCCTCTTATAAATCAGTTTGACTGCTCTTCATCCTCTTATAAATCAGTTTGACTGCTCTTCGTCCTCTTATAAAACAGTTTGACTGCTCTTCATTCTTTTATAAAGCAGTTTGACTGCTCTTCATCCTCTTATAAAACAGTTTGACTGCTCTTCATCCTCTTGTAAAACAAGTTGACTGCTCTTCATCCTCTTGTAAAACAATCTGACTGCTCTACATCCTTGTATAAAACAGTTTGACTGCTCTTCATCCTTTTATAAAGCAGTTTGACTGCTCTTCATCCTCTTATAAATCAGTTTGACTGCTCTTCATCCGATTATAAATCAGTTTGACTGCTCTTCATCCTCTTATAAAACAGTTTGACTGCTCTTCATCCTTTTATAAAGCAGTTTGACTGCTCTTCATCCGATTATAAAACAGTTTGACTGCTCTTCATCCTTTTATAAAGCAGTTTGACTGCTCTTCATCCTCTTATAAAGCAGTTTGACTGCTCTTCATCCTCCTATAGAACAGTTTGACTGCTCTTCGTCCGATTATAAATCAGTTTGACTGCTCTTCGTCCTCTTATAAAACAGTTTGACTGCTCTTCATCCTTTTATAAAGCAGTTTGACTGCTCTTCATCCTCTTATAAAACAGTTTGACTGCTCTTCATCCTCTTGTAAAACAGGTTGACTGCTCTTCATCCTCTTGTAAAACAGTCTGACTGCTCTACATCCTTGTATAAAACAGTTTGACTGCTCTTCATCCTTTTATAAAGCAGTTTGACTGCTCTTCATCCTCTTATAAATCAATTTGACTGCTCTTCATCCTCTTATAAAACCGTTTGACTGCTCTTCGTCCGATTATAAATCAGTTTGACTGCTCTTCGTCCTCTTATAAAACAGTTTGACTGCTCTTCATCCTTTTATAAAGCAGTTTGACTGCTCTTCATCCTCTTATAAATCAGTTTGACTGCTCTTCATCCTCTTATAAAGCAGTTTGACTGCTCTTCATTCTCCTATAAACCAGTTTGACTGCGCTTCATCCTCCTATAGAACAGTTTGACTGCTCTTCGTCCGATTATAAATCAGTTTGACTGCTCTTCGTCCTCTTATAAAACAGTGTGACTGCTCTTCATCCTTTTATAAAGCAGTTTGACTGCTCTTCATCCTCTTATAAATCAGTTTGACTGCTCTTCATCCTCTTATAAATCAGTTTGACTGCTCTTCATCCTCTTATAAAACAGTTTGACTGCTCTTCATCCTCTTGTAAAACAGGTTGACTGCTCTTCATCCTCTTATAAAACAGTTTGACTGCTCTTCATCCTCTTGTAAAACAGGTTGACTGCTCTTCATCCTCTTGTAAAACAATCTGACTGCTCTACATCCTTGTATAAAACAGTTTGACTGCTCTTCATCCTTTTATAAAGCAGTTTGACTGCTCTTCATCCTCTTATAAATCAATTTGACTGCTCTTCATCCTCTTATAAAACCGTTTGACCGCTCTTCGTCCGATTATAAATCAGTTTGACTGCTCTTCGTCCGATTATAAATCAGTTTGACTGCTCTTCGTCCGATTATAAATCAGTTTGACTGCTCTTCGTCCTCTTATAAAACAGTTTGACTGCCCTTCATTCTTTTATAAAGCAGTTTGACTGCTCTTCATCCTCTTATAAAACAGTTTGACTGCTCTTCATCCTCTTATAAATCAATTTGACTGCTCTTCATCCTCTTGTAAAACAGGTTGACTGCTCTTCATCCTCTTGTAAAACAGTCTGACTGCTGTACATCCTCGTATAAAACAGTTTGACTGCTCTTCATCCTTTTATAAAGCAGTTTGACTGCTCTTCATCCTTTTATAAATCAATTTGACTGCTCTTCATCCTCTTATAAAACCGTTTGACTGCTCTTCGTCCGATTATAAATCCAGTTTGACTGCTCTTCGTCCGATTATAAATCAGTTTGACTGCTCTTCGTCCGCTTATAAAACAGTTTGACTGCTCTTCATCCTTTTATAAAGCAGTTTGACTGCTCTTCATCCTCTTATAAATCAGTTTGACTGCTCTTCATCCTCTTATAAAGCAGTTTGACTGCTCTTCATCCTCCTATAAACCAGTTTGACTGCGCTTCATCCTCCTATAGAACAGTTTGACTGCTCTTCTTCCGATTATAAATCAGTTTGACTGCTCTTCGTCCTCTTATAAAACAGATTACTGCTCTTCATAATTTTAAATAGCAGTTTGACTGCTCGTCGTCCGCTTATAAAACAGTTTGACTGCTCTTCATCCTTTTATAAAGCAGTTTGACTGCTCTTCATCCTCTTATAAATCAGTTTGACTGCTCTTCATCCTCTTATAAAGCAGTTTGACTGCTCTTCATTCTCCTATAAACCAGTTTGACTGCGCTTCATCCTCCTATAGAACAGTTTGACTGCTCTTCGTCCGATTATAAATCAGTTTGACTGCTCTTCGTCCTCTTATAAAACAGTGTGACTGCTCTTCATCCTTTTATAAAGCAGTTTGACTGCTCTTCATCCTCTTATAAATCAGTTTGACTGCTCTTCATCCTCTTATAAATCAGTTTGACTGCTCTTCATCCTCTTATAAAACAGTTTGACTGCTCTTCATCCTCTTGTAAAACAGGTTGACTGCTCTTCATCCTCTTATAAAACAGTTTGACTGCTCTTCATCCTCTTGTAAAACAGGTTGACTGCTCTTCATCCTCTTGTAAAACAATCTGACTGCTCTACATCCTTGTATAAAACAGTTTGACTGCTCTTCATCCTTTTATAAAGCAGTTTGACTGCTCTTCATCCTCTTATAAATCAATTTGACTGCTCTTCATCCTCTTATAAAACCGTTTGACTGCTCTTCGTCCGATTATAAATCAGTTTGACTGCTCTTCGTCCGATTATAAATCAGTTTGACTGCTCTTCGTCCGCTTATAAAACAGTTTGACTGCTCTTCATCCTTTTATAAAGCAGTTTGACTGCTCTTCATCCTCTTATAAATCAGTTTGACTGCTCTTCATCCTTTTATAAAGCAGTTTGACTGCTCTTCATCCTCCTATAAACCAATTTGACTGCTCTTCATCCTCTTATAAAACCGTTTGACTGCTCTTCGTCCGATTATAAATCAGTTTGACTGCTCTTCGTCCGATTATAAATCAGTTTGACTGCTCTTCGTCCTCTTATAAAACAGTTTGACTGCCCTTCATTCTTTTATAAAGCAGTTTGACTGCTCTTCATCCTCTTATAAAACAGTTTGACTGCTCTTCATCCTCTTATAAATCAATTTGACTGCTCTTCATCCTCTTGTAAAACAGGTTGACTGCTCTTCATCCTCTTGTAAAACAGTCTGACTGCTGTACATCCTCGTATAAAACAGTTTGACTGCTCTTCATCCTTTTATAAAGCAGTTTGACTGCTCTTCATCCTTTTATAAATCAATTTGACTGCTCTTCATCCTCTTATAAAACCGTTTGACTGCTCTTCGTCCGATTATAAATCCAGTTTGACTGCTCTTCGTCCGATTATAAATCAGTTTGACTGCTCTTCGTCCGCTTATAAAACAGTTTGACTGCTCTTCATCCTTTTATAAAGCAGTTTGACTGCTCTTCATCCTCTTATAAATCAGTTTGACTGCTCTTCATCCTCTTATAAAGCAGTTTGACTGCTCTTCATCCTCCTATAAACCAGTTTGACTGCGCTTCATCCTCCTATAGAACAGTTTGACTGCTCTTCTTCCGATTATAAATCAGTTTGACTGCTCTTCGTCCTCTTATAAAACAGATTACTGCTCTTCATAATTTTAAATAGCAGTTTGACTGCTCGTCGTCCGCTTATAAAACAGTTTGACTGCTCTTCATCCTTTTATAAAGCAGTTTGACTGCTCTTCATCCTCTTATAAATCAGTTTGACTGCTCTTCATCCTCTTATAAAGCAGTTTGACTGCTCTTCATTCTCCTATAAACCAGTTTGACTGCGCTTCATCCTCCTATAGAACAGTTTGACTGCTCTTCGTCCGATTATAAATCAGTTTGACTGCTCTTCGTCCTCTTATAAATCAGTTTGACTGCTCTTCATCCTCTTGTAAATCAGTTTGACTGCTCTTCATCCTCTTATAAAACAGTTTGACTGCTCTTCATCCTCTTGTAAAACAGGTTGACTGCTCTTCATCCTCTTATAAAACAGTTTGACTGCTCTTCATCCTCTTGTAAAACAGGTTGACTGCTCTTCATCCTCTTGTAAAACAATCTGACTGCTCTACATCCTTGTATAAAACAGTTTGACTGCTCTTCATCCTTTTATAAAGCAGTTTGACTGCTCTTCATCCTCTTATAAATCAATTTGACTGCTCTTCATCCTCTTATAAAACCGTTTGACCGCTCTTCGTCCGATTATAAATCAGTTTGACTGCTCTTCGTCCGATTATAAATCAGTTTGACTGCTCTTCGTCCGCTTATAAAACAGTTTGACTGCTCTTCATCCTTTTATAAAGCAGTTTGACTGCTCTTCATCCTCTTATAAATCAGTTTGACTGCTCTTCATCCTTTTATAAAGCAGTTTGACTGCTCTTCATCCTCCTATAAACCAATTTGACTGCTCTTCATCCTCTTATAAAACCGTTTGACTGCTCTTCGTCCGATTATAAATCAGTTTGACTGCTCTTCGTCCGATTATAAATCAGTTTGACTGCTCTTCGTCCTCTTATAAAACAGTTTGACTGCCCTTCATTCTTTTATAAAGCAGTTTGACTGCTCTTCATCCTCTTATAAAACAGTTTGACTGCTCTTCATCCTCTTATAAATCAATTTGACTGCTCTTCATCCTCTTGTAAAACAGGTTGACTGCTCTTCATCCTCTTGTAAAACAGTCTGACTGCTGTACATCCTCGTATAAAACAGTTTGACTGCTCTTCATCCTTTTATAAAGCAGTTTGACTGCTCTTCATCCTTTTATAAATCAATTTGACTGCTCTTCATCCTCTTATAAAACCGTTTGACTGCTCTTCGTCCGATTATAAATCCAGTTTGACTGCTCTTCGTCCGATTATAAATCAGTTTGACTGCTCTTCGTCCGCTTATAAAACAGTTTGACTGCTCTTCATCCTTTTATAAAGCAGTTTGACTGCTCTTCATCCTCTTATAAATCAGTTTGACTGCTCTTCATCCTCTTATAAAGCAGTTTGACTGCTCTTCATCCTCCTATAAACCAGTTTGACTGCGCTTCATCCTCCTATAGAACAGTTTGACTGCTCTTCTTCCGATTATAAATCAGTTTGACTGCTCTTCGTCCTCTTATAAAACAGATTGACTGCTCTTCATAATTTTAAAAAGCAGTTTGACTGCTCGTCATCCTCTTATAAATCAGTTTGACTGCTCTTCATCCGATTATAAATCAGTTTGACTGCTCTTCATCCTTTTATAAAGCAGTTTGACTGCTCTTCATCCTCTTATAAAACAGTTTGACTGCTCTTCATCCTCTTGTAAAACAGGTTGACTGCTCTTCATCCTCTTGTAAAACAGTCTGACTGCTCTATATCCTCGTATAAAACAGTTTGACTGCTCTTCATCCTTTTATAAAGCAGTTTGACTGCTCTTCATCCTCTTATAAATCAATTTGACTGCTCTTCATCCATTTATAAAGCAGTTTGACTGCTCTTCATCCTCTTATAAATCAGTTTGACTGCTCTTCATCCGATTATAAATCAGTTTTGACTGCTCTTCATCCTCTTATAAAACAGTTTGACTGCTCTTCATCCTTTTATAAAGCAGTTTGACTGCTCTTCATCCTCTTATAAATCAGTTTGACTGCTCTTCATCCTCTTATAAAGCAGTTTGACTGCTCTTCATCCTCCTATAAACCAGTTTGACTGCGCTTCATCCTCCTATAGAACAGTTTGACTGCTCTTCGTCCGATTATAAATCAGTTTGACTGCTCTTCGTCCTCTTATAAAACAGTTTGACTGCTCTTCATCCTTTTATAAAGCAGTTTGACTGCTCTTCATCCTCTTATAAATCAGTTTGACTGCTCTTCGTCCTCTTATAAAACAGTGTGACTGCTCTTCATCCTTTTATAAAGCAGTTTGACTGCTCTTCATCCTCTTATAAATCAGTTTGACTGCTCTTCATCCTCTTATAAATCAGTTTGACTGCTCTTCGTCCTCTTATAAAACAGTTTGACTGCTCTTCATTCTTTTATAAAGCAGTTTGACTGCTCTTCATCCTCTTATAAAACAGTTTGACTGCTCTTCATCCTCTTGTAAAACAATCTGACTGCTCTACATCCTTGTATAAAACAGTTTGACTGCTCTTCATCCTTTTATAAAGCAGTTTGACTGCTCTTCATCCTCTTATAAATCAGTTTGACTGCTCTTCATCCGATTATAAATCAGTTTGACTGCTCTTCATCCTCTTATAAAACAGTTTGACTGCTCTTCATCCTTTTATAAAGCAGTTTGACTGCTCTTCATCCGATTATAAAACAGTTTGACTGCTCTTCATCCTTTTATAAATCAGTTTGACTGCTCTTCATCCTCTTATAAAGCAGTTTGACTGCTCTTCATCCGATTATAAATCAGTTTGACTGCTCTTCATCCTCTTATAAAACAGTTTGACTGCTCTTCATCCTTTTATAAAGCAGTTTGACTGCTCTTCATCCGATTATAAAACAGTTTGACTGCTCTTCATCCTTTTATAAATCAGTTTGACTGCTCTTCATCCTCTTATAAAGCAGTTTGACTGCTCTTCATCCTCCTATAAACCAGTTTGACTGCGCTTCATCCTCCTATAGAACAGTTTGACTGCTCTTCGTCCGATTATAAATCAGTTTGACTGCTCTTCATCCTTTTATAAAGCAGTTTGACTGCTCTTCATCCTCTTATAAATCAGTTTGACTGCTCTTCATCCTCTTATAAAGCAGTTTGACTGCTCTTCATCCTCCTATAAACCAGTTTGACTGCGCTTCATCCTCCTATAGAACAGTTTGACTGCTCTTCGTCCGATTATAAATCAGTTTGACTGCTCTTCGTCCTCTTATAAAACAGTTTGACTGCTCTTCATCCTTTTATAAAGCAGTTTGACTGCTCTTCATCCTCTTATAAATCAGTTTGACTGCTCTTCGTCCTCTTATAAAACAGTGTGACTGCTCTTCATCCTTTTATAAAGCAGTTTGACTGCTCTTCATCCTCTTATAAATCAGTTTGACTGCTCTTCATCCTCTTATAAATCAGTTTGACTGCTCTTCGTCCTCTTATAAAACAGTTTGACCGCTCTTCATTCTTTTATAAAGCAGTTTGACTGCTCTTCATCCTCTTATAAAACAGTTTGACTGCTCTTCATCCTCTTGTAAAACAATCTGACTGCTCTACATCCTTGTATAAAACAGTTTGACTGCTCTTCATCCTTTTATAAAGCAGTTTGACTGCTCTTCATCCTCTTATAAATCAGTTTGACTGCTCTTCATCCGATTATAAATCAGTTTGACTGCTCTTCATCCTCTTATAAAACAGTTTGACTGCTCTTCATCCTTTTATAAAGCAGTTTGACTGCTCTTCATCCGATTATAAAACAGTTTGACTGCTCTTCATCCTTTTATAAATCAGTTTGACTGCTCTTCATCCTCTTATAAAGCAGTTTGACTGCTCTTCATCCTCCTATAAACCAGTTTGACTGCGCTTCATCCTCCTATAGAACAGTTTGACTGCTCTTCGTCCGATTATAAATCAGTTTGACTGCTCTTCGTCCTCTTATAAAACAGTTTGACTGCTCTTCATCCTTTTATAAAGCAGTTTGACTGCTCTTCATCCTCTTATAAAACAGTTTGACTGCTCTTCATCCTCTTGTAAAACAGGTTGACTGCTCTTCATCGTCTTGTAAAACAGTCTGACTGCTCTATATCCTTGTATAAAACAGTTTGACTGCTCTTCATCCTTTTATAAAGCAGTTTGACTGCTCTTCATCCTCTTATAAATCAATTTGACTGCTCTTCATCCTCTTATAAAACCGTTTGACTGCTCTTCGTCCGATTATAAATCAGTTTGACTGCTCTTCGTCCGCTTATAAAACAGTTTGACTGCTCTTCATCCTTTTATAAAGCAGTTTGACTGCTCTTCATCCTCTTATAAATCAGTTTGACTGCTCTTCATCCTCTTATAAAGCAGTTTGACTGCTCTTCATTCTCCTATAAACCAGTTTGACTGCGCTTCATCCTCCTATAGAACAGTTTGACTGCTCTTCGTCCGATTATAAATCAGTTTGACTGCTCTTCGTCCTCTTATAAAACAGTGTGACTGCTCTTCATCCTTTTATAAAGCAGTTTGACTGCTCTTCATCCTCTTATAAATCAGTTTGACTGCTCTTCATCCTCTTATAAATCAGTTTGACTGCTCTTCATCCTCTTGTAAAACAATCTGACTGCTCTACATCCTTGTATAAAACAGTTTGACTGCTCTTCATCCTTTTATAAAGCAGTTTGACTGCTCTTCATCCTCTTATAAATCAATTTGACTGCTCTTCATCCTCTTATAAAACCGTTTGACCGCTCTTCGTCCGATTATAAATCAGTTTGACTGCTCTTCGTCCGATTATAAATCAGTTTGACTGCTCTTCGTCCGCTTATAAAACAGTTTGACTGCTCTTCATCCTTTTATAAAGCAGTTTGACTGCTCTTCATCCTCTTATAAATCAGTTTGACTGCTCTTCATCCTTTTATAAAGCAGTTTGACTGCTCTTCATCCTCCTATAAACCAATTTGACTGCTCTTCATCCTCTTATAAAACCGTTTGACTGCTCTTCGTCCGATTATAAATCAGTTTGACTGCTCTTCGTCCGATTATAAATCAGTTTGACTGCTCTTCGTCCTCTTATAAAACAGTTTGACTGCCCTTCATTCTTTTATAAAGCAGTTTGACTGCTCTTCATCCTCTTATAAAACAGTTTGACTGCTCTTCATCCTCTTATAAATCAATTTGACTGCTCTTCATCCTCTTGTAAAACAGGTTGACTGCTCTTCATCCTCTTGAAAAACAGTCTGACTGCTGTACATCCTCGTATAAAACAGTTTGACTGCTCTTCATCCTTTTATAAAGCAGTTTGACTGCTCTTCATCCTTTTATAAATCAATTTGACTGCTCTTCATCCTCTTATAAAACCGTTTGACTGCTCTTCGTCCGATTATAAATCCAGTTTGACTGCTCTTCGTCCGATTATAAATCAGTTTGACTGCTCTTCGTCCGCTTATAAAACAGTTTGACTGCTCTTCATCCTTTTATAAAGCAGTTTGACTGCTCTTCATCCTCTTATAAATCAGTTTGACTGCTCTTCATCCTCTTATAAAGCAGTTTGACTGCTCTTCATCCTCCTATAAACCAGTTTGACTGCGCTTCATCCTCCTATAGAACAGTTTGACTGCTCTTCTTCCGATTATAAATCAGTTTGACTGCTCTTCGTCCTCTTATAAAACAGATTACTGCTCTTCATAATTTTAAAAAGCAGTTTGACTGCTCGTCGTCCGCTTATAAAACAGTTTGACTGCTCTTCATCCTTTTATAAAGCAGTTTGACTGCTCTTCATCCTCTTATAAATCAGTTTGACTGCTCTTCATCCTCTTATAAAGCAGTTTGACTGCTCTTCATTCTCCTATAAACCAGTTTGACTGCGCTTCATCCTCCTATAGAACAGTTTGACTGCTCTTCGTCCGATTATAAATCAGTTTGACTGCTCTTCGTCCTCTTATAAAACAGTGTGACTGCTCTTCATCCTTTTATAAAGCAGTTTGACTGCTCTTCATCCTCTTATAAATCAGTTTGACTGCTCTTCATCCTCTTATAAATCAGTTTGACTGCTCTTCATCCTCTTATAAAACAGTTTGACTGCTCTTCATCCTCTTGTAAAACAGGTTGACTGCTCTTCATCCTCTTATAAAACAGTTTGACTGCTCTTCATCCTCTTGTAAAACAGGTTGACTGCTCTTCATCCTCTTGTAAAACAATCTGACTGCTCTACATCCTTGTATAAAACAGTTTGACTGCTCTTCATCCTTTTATAAAGCAGTTTGACTGCTCTTCATCCTCTTATAAATCAATTTGACTGCTCTTCATCCTCTTATAAAACCGTTTGACCGCTCTTCGTCCGATTATAAATCAGTTTGACTGCTCTTCGTCCGATTATAAATCAGTTTGACTGCTCTTCGTCCGCTTATAAAACAGTTTGACTGCTCTTCATCCTTTTATAAAGCAGTTTGACTGCTCTTCATCCTCTTATAAATCAGTTTGACTGCTCTTCATCCTTTTATAAAGCAGTTTGACTGCTCTTCATCCTCCTATAAACCAATTTGACTGCTCTTCATCCTCTTATAAAACCGTTTGACTGCTCTTCGTCCGATTATAAATCAGTTTGACTGCTCTTCGTCCGATTATAAATCAGTTTGACTGCTCTTCGTCCTCTTATAAAACAGTTTGACTGCCCTTCATTCTTTTATAAAGCAGTTTGACTGCTCTTCATCCTCTTATAAAACAGTTTGACTGCTCTTCATCCTCTTATAAATCAATTTGACTGCTCTTCATCGTCTTGTAAAACAGGTTGACTGCTCTTCATCCTCTTGTAAAACAGTCTGACTGCTGTACATCCTCGTATAAAACAGTTTGACTGCTCTTCATCCTTTTATAAAGCAGTTTGACTGATCTTCATCCTTTTATAAATCAATTTGACTGCTCTTCATCCTCTTATAAAACCGTTTGAGTGCTCTTCGTCCGATTATAAATCCAGTTTGACTGCTCTTCGTCCGATTATAAATCAGTTTGACTGCTCTTCGTCCGCTTATAAAACAGTTTGACTGCTCTTCATCCTTTTATAAAGCAGTTTGACTACTCTTCATCCTCTTATAAATCAGTTTGACTGCTCTTCATCCTCTTATAAAGCAGTTTGACTGCTCTTCATCCTCCTATAAACCAGTTTGACTGCGCTTCATCCTCCTATAGAACAGTTTGACTGCTCTTCTTCCGATTATAAATCAGTTTGACTGCTCTTCGTCCTCTTATAAAACAGATTACTGCTCTTCATAATTTTAAAAAGCAGTTTGACTGCTCGTCATCCTCTTATAAATCAGTTTGACTGCTCTTCATCCGATTATAAATCAGTTTGACTGCTCTTCATCCTTTTATAAAGCAGTCTGACTGCTCTTCATCCTCTTATAAAACAGTTTGACTGCTCTTCATCCTCTTGTAAAACAGGTTGACTGCTCTTCATCCTCTTGTAAAACAGTCTGACTGCTCTATATCCTCGTATAAAACAGTCTGACTGCTCTATATCCTCGTATAAAACAGTTTGACTGCTCTTCGTCCTCTTATAAAACAGTTTGACTGCCCTTCATTCTTTTATAAAGCAGTTTGAATGCTCTTCATCCTCTTATAAAACAGTTTGACTGCTCTTCATCCTCTTATAAATCAATTTGACTGCTCTTCATCCTCTTGTAAAACAGGTTGACTGCTCTTCATCCTCTTGTAAAACAGTCTGACTGCTCTTCATCCTCGTATAAAACAGTTTGACTGCTCTTCATCCTTTTATAAAGCAGTTTGACTGCTCTTCATCCTTTTATAAATCAATTTGACTGCTCTTCGTCCGATTATAAATCCAGTTTGACTGCTCTTCGTCCGATTATAAATCAGTTTGACTGCTCTTCGTCCTTTTATAAAGCAGTTTGACTGCTCTTCATCCTCTTATAAAGCAGTTTGACTGCTCTTTATCCTCCTATAAACCAGTTTGACTGCGCTTCATCCTCCTATAGAACAGTTTGACTGCTCTTCGTCCGATTATAAATCAGTTTGACTGCTCTTCATCCTCTTGTAAAACAATCTGACTGCTCTACATCCTTGTATAAAACAGTTTGACTGCTCTTCATCCTTTTATAAAGCAGTTTGACTGCTCTTCATCCTCTTATAAATCAATTTGACTGCTCTTCATCCTCTTATAAAACCGTTTGACCGCTCTTCGTCCGATTATAAATCAGTTTGACTGCTCTTCGTCCGATTATAAATCAGTTTGACTGCTCTTCGTCCGCTTATAAAACAGTTTGACTGCTCTTCATCCTTTTATAAAGCAGTTTGACTGCTCTTCATCCTCTTATAAATCAGTTTGACTGCTCTTCATCCTTTTATAAAGCAGTTTGACTGCTCTTCATCCTCCTATAAACCAATTTGACTGCTCTTCATCCTCTTATAAAACCGTTTGACTGCTCTTCGTCCGATTATAAATCAGTTTGACTGCTCTTCGTCCGATTATAAATCAGTTTGACTGCTCTTCGTCCTCTTATAAAACAGTTTGACTGCCCTTCATTCTTTTATAAAGCAGTTTGACTGCTCTTCATCCTCTTATAAAACAGTTTGACTGCTCTTCATCCTCTTATAAATCAATTTGACTGCTCTTCATCCTCTTGTAAAACAGGTTGACTGCTCTTCATCCTCTTGTAAAACAGTCTGACTGCTGTACATCCTCGTATAAAACAGTTTGACTGCTCTTCATCCTTTTATAAAGCAGTTTGACTGCTCTTCATCCTTTTATAAATCAATTTGACTGCTCTTCATCCTCTTATAAAACCATTTGACTGCTCTTCGTCCGATTATAAATCCAGTTTGACTGCTCTTCGTCCGATTATAAATCAGTTTGACTGCTCTTCGTCCGCTTATAAAACAGTTTGACTGCTCTTCATCCTTTTATAAAACAGTTTGACTGCTCTTCATCCTGTTATAAATCAGTTTGACTGCTCTTCATCCTCTTATAAAGCAGTTTACTGCTCTTCATCCTCCTATAAACCAGTTTGACTGCGCTTCATCCTCCTATAGAACAGTTTGACTGCTCTTCTTCCGATTATAAATCAGTTTGACTGCTCTTCGTCCTCTTATAAAACAGATTACTGCTCTTCATAATTTTAAAAAGCAGTTTGACTGCTCGTCGTCCGCTTATAAAACAGTTTGACTGCTCTTCATCCTTTTATAAAGCAGTTTGACTGCTCTTCATCCTCTTATAAATCAGTTTGACTGCTCTTCATCCTCTTATAAAGCAGTTTGATTGCTCTTCATTCTCCTATAAACCAGTTTGACTGCGCTTCATCCTCCTATAGAACAGTTTGACTGCTCCTCGTCCGATTATAAATCAGTTTGACTGCTCTTCGTCCTCTTATAAAACAGTGTGACTGCTCTTCATCCTTTTATAAAGCAGTTTGACTGCTCTTCATCCTCTTATAAATCAGTTTGACTGCTCTTCATCCTCTTATAAATCAGTTTGACTGCTCTTCATCCTCTTATAAAACAGTTTGACTGCTCTTCATCCTCTTGTAAAACAGGTTGACTGCTCTTCATCCTCTTATAAAACAGTTTGACTGCTCTTCATCCTCTTGTAAAACAGGTTGACTGCTCTTCATCCTCTTGTAAAACAATCTGACTGCTCTACATCCTTGTATAAAACAGTTTGACTGCTCTTCATCCTTTTATAAAGCAGTTTGACTGCTCTTCATCCTCTTATAAATCAATTTGACTGCTCTTCATCCTCTTATAAAACCGTTTGACCGCTCTTCGTCCGATTATAAATCAGTTTGACTGCTCTTCGTCCGATTATAAATCAGTTTGACTGCTCTTCGTCCGCTTATAAAACAGTTTGACTGCTCTTCATCCTTTTATAAAGCAGTTTGACTGCTCTTCATCCTCTTATAAATCAGTTTGACTGCTCTTCATCCTTTTATAAAGCAGTTTGACTGCTCTTCATCCTCCTATAAACCAATTTGACTGCTCTTCATCCTCTTATAAAACCGTTTGACTGCTCTTCGTCCGATTATAAATCAGTTTGACTGCTCTTCGTCCGATTATAAATCAGTTTGACTGCTCTTCGTCCTCTTATAAAACAGTTTGACTGCCCTTCATTCTTTTATAAAGCAGTTTGACTGCTCTTCATCCTCTTATAAAACAGTTTGACTGCTCTTCATCCTCTTATAAATCAATTTGACTGCTCTTCATCCTCTTGTAAAACAGGTTGACTGCTCTTCATCCTCTTGTAAAACAGTCTGACTGCTGTACATCCTCGTATAAAACAGTTTGACTGCTCTTCATCCTTTTATAAAGCAGTTTGACTGCTCTTCATCCTTTTATAAATCAATTTGACTGCTCTTCATCCTCTTATAAAACCGTTTGACTGCTCTTCGTCCGATTATAAATCCAGTTTGACTGCTCTTCGTCCGATTATAAATCAGTTTGACTGCTCTTCGTCCGCTTATAAAACAGTTTGACTGCTCTTCATCCTTTTATAAAGCAGTTTGACTACTCTTCATCCTCTTATAAATCAGTTTGACTGCTCTTCATCCTCTTATAAAGCAGTTTGACTGCTCTTCATCCTCCTATAAACCAGTTTGACTGCGCTTCATCCTCCTATAGAACAGTTTGACTGCTCTTCTTCCGATTATAAATCAGTTTGACTGCTCTTCGTCCTCTTATAAAACAGATTACTGCTCTTCATAATTTTAAAAAGCAGTTTGACTGCTCGTCATCCTCTTATAAATCAGTTTGACTGCTCTTCATCCGATTATAAATCAGTTTGACTGCTCTTCATCCTTTTATAAAGCAGTTTGACTGCTCTTCATCCTCTTATAAAACAGTTTGACTGCTCTTCATCCTCTTGTAAAACAGGTTGACTGCTCTTCATCCTCTTGTAAAACAGTCTGACTGCTCTATATCCTCGTATAAAACAGTCTGACTGCTCTATATCCTCGTATAAAACAGTTTGACTGCTCTTCGTCCTCTTATAAAACAGTTTGACTGCCCTTCATTCTTTTATAAAGCAGTTTGACTGCTCTTCATCCTCTTATAAAACAGTTTGACTGCTCTTCATCCTCTTATAAATCAATTTGACTGCTCTTCATCCTCTTGTAAAACAGGTTGACTGCTCTTCATCCTCTTGTAAAACAGTCTGACTGCTGTACATCCTCGTATAAAACAGTTTGACTGCTCTTCATCCTTTTATAAAGCAGTTTGACTGCTCTTCATCCTTTTATAAATCAATTTGACTGCTCTTCGTCCGATTATAAATCCAGTTTGACTGCTCTTCGTCCGATTATAAATCAGTTTGACTGCTCTTCGTCCTTTTATAAAGCAGTTTGACTGCTCTTCATCCTCTTATAAAGCAGTTTGACTGCTCTTTATCCTCCTATAAACCAGTTTGACTGCGCTTCATCCTCCTATAGAACAGTTTGACTGCTCTTCTTCCGATTATAAATCAGTTTGACTGCTCTTCGTCCTCTTATAAAACAGATTACTGCTCTTCATAATTTTAAAAAGCAGTTTGACTGCTCGTCATCCTCTTATAAATCAGTTTGACTGCTCTTCATCCGATTATAAATCAGTTTGACTGCTCTTCATCCTTTTATAAAGCAGTTTGACTGCTCTTCATCCTCTTATAAATCAGTTTGACTGCTCTTCATCCTCTTGTAAAACAGGTTGACTGCTCTTCATCCTCTTGTAAAACAGTCTGACTGCTCTATATCCTCGTATAAAACAGTTTGACTGCTCTTCATCCTTTTATAAACCAGTTTGACTGCTCTTCATCCTCTTATAAATCAATTTGACTGCTCTTCATCCTCTTGTAAAACAGTCTGACTGCTGTACATCCTCGTATAAAACAGTTTGACTGCTCTTCATCCTTTTATAAAGCAGTTTGACTGCTCTTCATCCTTTTATAAATCAATTTGACTGCTCTTCGTCCGATTATAAATCCAGTTTGACTGCTCTTCGTCCGATTATAAATCAGTTTGACTGCTCTTCGTCCGCTTATAAAACAGTTTGACTGCTCTTCATCCTTTTATAAAGCAGTTTGACTGCTCTTCATCCTCTTATAAAGCAGTTTGACTGCTCTTCATCCTCCTATAAACCAGTTTGACTGCGCTTCATCCTCCTATAGAACAGTTTGACTGCTCTTCTTCCGATTATAAATCAGTTTGACTGCTCTTCGTCCTTTTATAAAGCAGTTTGACTGCTCTTCATCCTCTTATAAATCAGTTTGACTGCTCTTCGTCCTCTTATAAAACAGTGTGACTGCTCTTCATCCTTTTATAAAGCAGTTTGACTGCTCTTCATCCTCTTATAAATCAGTTTGACTGCTCTTCATCCTCTTATAAATCAGTTTGACTGCTCTTCGTCCTCTTATAAAACAGTTTGACTGCTCTTCATTCTTTTATAAAGCAGTTTGACTGCTCTTCATCCTCTTATAAAACAGTTTGACTGCTCTTCATCCTCTTGTAAAACAAGTTGACTGCTCTTCATCCTCTTGTAAAACAATCTGACTGCTCTACATCCTCGTATAAAACAGTTTGACTGCTCTTCATCCTTTTATAAAGCAGTGTCACTGCTCTTCATCCTCTTATAAATCAATTTGACTGCTCTTCATCCTCTTATAAATCAGTTTGACCGCTCTTCGTCCGATTATAAATCAGTTTGACTGCTCCTCGTCCGATTATAAATCAGTTTGACTGCTCTTCGTCCGCTTATAAAACAGTTTGACTGCTCTTCATCCTTTTATAAAGCAGTTTGACTGCTCTTCATCCTCTTATAAATCAGTTTGACTGCTCTTCATCCTTTTATAAAGCAGTTTGACTGCTCTTCATCCTCCTATAAACCAATTTGACTGCTCTTCATCCTCTTATAAAACCGTTTGACTGCTCTTCGTCCGATTATAAATCAGTTTGACTGCTCTTCGTCCGATTATAAATCAGTTTGACAGCTCTTCGTCCGCTTATAAAACAGTTTGACAGCTCTTCATCCTTTTATAAAGCAGTTTGACTGCTCTTCATCCTCTTATAAATAAGTTTTGCTGCTCTTCATCCTTTTATAACGCAGTTTGACTGCTCTTCATCCTCTTATAAATCAGTTTGACTGCTCTTCATCCGATTATAAATCAGTTTGACTGCTCTTCGTCCTCTTTTAAACAGTTTGACTGCTCTTCATCCTTTTATAAAGCAGTTTGACTGCTCTTCATCCTCTTATAAATCAATTTGACTGCTCTTCAACCTCTTATAAAACCGTTTGACTGCTCTTCGTCCGATTATAAATCAGTTTTACTGCTCTTCGTCCAATTATAAATCAGTTTGACTGCTCTTCATCCTTTTATAAAGCAGATTGACTGCTCTTCATCCTCTTATAAAACAGTTTGACTGCTCTTCATCCTCTTGTAAAACAGGTTGACTGCTCTTCATCCTCTTGTAAAACAGTCTGACTGCTCTATATCCTCGTATAAAACAGTTTGACTGCTCTTCATCCTTTTATAAAGCAGTTTGACTGCTCTTCATCCTCTTATAAATCAATTTGACTGCTCTTCATCCTTTTATAAAGCAGTTTGACTGCTCTTCGTCCTCTTATAAATCAGTTTGACTGCTCTTCATCCGATTATAAAACAGGTTGACTGCTCTTCATCCTATTTTAAAACAGTTTGACTGCTCTTCATCCTCCTATAAAACAGTTTGACTGCTCTTCATCCTTTTGTAAAACAGGTTGACTGCTCTTCATCCCCTTATAGAACAGTTTGACTGCTCTTCATCCTCTTGCAAAACAGGTTGACTGCTCTTCATACTCTTATAAAACAGTTTGACTGCTCTTCATCCTCCTATAGAACAGTTTGACTGCTCTTCATCCTCTTATAAATCAATTTGACTGCTCTTCATCCTCTTATAAAACCGTTTGACCGCTCTTCGTCCGATTATAAATCAGTTTGACTGCTCTTCGTCCGATTATAAATCAGTTTGACTGCTCTTCGTCCTCTTATAAAGCAGTTTGACTGCTCTTCATCCTCCTATAAACCAGTTTGACTGTGCTTCATCCTCCTATAGAACAGTTTGACTGCTCTTCGTCCGATTATAAATCAGTTTGACTGCTCTTCGTCCTCTTATAAAACAGTTTGACTGCTCTTCATCCTTTTATAAAGCAGTTTGACTGCTCTTCATCCTCTTATAAATCAGTTTGACTGCTCTTCGTCCTCTTATAAAACAGTGTGACTGCTCTTCATCCTTTTATAAAGCAGTTTGACTGCTCTTCATCCTCTTATAAATCAGTTTGACTGCTCTTCATCCTCTTATAAATCAGTTTGACTGCTCTTCGTCCTCTTATAAAACAGTTTGACTGCTCTTCATTCTTTTATAAAGCAGTTTGACTGCTCTTCATCCTCTTATAAAACAGTTTGACTGCTCTTCATCCTCTTGTAAAACAAGTTGACTGCTCTTCATCCTCTTGTAAAACAATCTGACTGCTCTACATCCTTGTATAAAACAGTTTGACTGCTCTTCATCCTTTTATAAAGCAGTTTCACTGCTCTTCATCCTCTTATAAATCAATTTGACTGCTCTTCATCCTCTTATAAAACCGTTTGACCGCTCTTCGTCCGATTATAAATCAGTTTGACTGCTCTTCGTCCGATTATAAATCAGTTTGACTGCTCTTCGTCCGCTTATAAAACAGTTTGACTGCTCTTCATCCTTTTATAAAGCAGTTTGACTGCTCTTCATCCTCTTATAAATCAGTTTGACTGCTCTTCATCCTTTTATAAAGCAGTTTGACTGCTCTTCATCCTCCTATAAACCAATTTGACTGCTCTTCATCCTCTTATAAAACCGTTTGACTGCTCTTCGTCCGATTATAAATCAGTTTGACTGCTCTTCGTCCGATTATAAATCAGTTTGACTGCTCTTCGTCCGCTTATAAAACAGTTTGACAGCTCTTCATCCTTTTATAAAGCAGTTTGACTGCTCTTCATCCTCTTATAAATCAGTTTTACTGCTCTTCATCCTTTTATAACGCAGTTTGACTGCTCTTCATCCTCTTATAAATCAGTTTGACTGCTCTTCATCCGATTATAAATCAGTTTGACTGCTCTTCGTCCTCTTTTAAACAGTTTGACTGCTCTTCATCCTTTTATAAAGCAGTTTGACTGCTCTTCATCCTCTTATAAATCAATTTGACTGCTCTTCATCCTCTTATAAATCAGTTTGACCGCTCTTCGTCCGATTATAAATCAGTTTGACTGCTCCTCGTCCGATTATAAATCAGTTTGACTGCTCTTCGTCCGCTTATAAAACAGTTTGACTGCTCTTCATCCTTTTATAAAGCAGTTTGACTGCTCTTCATCCTCTTATAAATCAGTTTGACTGCTCTTCATCCTTTTATAAAGCAGTTTGACTGCTCTTCATCCTCCTATAAACCAATTTGACTGCTCTTCATCCTCTTATAAAACCGTTTGACTGCTCTTCGTCCGATTATAAATCAGTTTGACTGCTCTTCGTCCGATTATAAATCAGTTTGACTGCTCTTCGTCCGCTTATAAAACAGTTTGACAGCTCTTCATCCTTTTATAAAGCAGTTTGACTGCTCTTCATCCTCTTATAAATCAGTTTTGCTGCTCTTCATCCTTTTATAACGCAGTTTGACTGCTCTTCATCCTCTTATAAATCAGTTTGACTGCTCTTCATCCGATTATAAATCAGTTTGACTGCTCTTCGTCCTCTTTTAAACAGTTTGACTGCTCTTCATCCTTTTATAAAGCAGTTTGACTGCTCTTCATCCTCTTATAAATCAATTTGACTGCTCTTCAACCTCTTATAAAACCGTTTGACTGCTCTTCGTCCGATTATAAATCAGTTTTACTGCTCTTCGTCCAATTATAAATCAGTTTGACTGCTCTTCATCCTTTTATAAAGCAGTTTGACTGCTCTTCATCCTCTTATAAAACAGTTTGACTGCTCTTCATCCTCTTGTAAAACAGGTTGACTGCTCTTCATCCTCTTGTAAAACAGTCTGACTGCTCTATATCCTCGTATAAAACAGTTTGACTGCTCTTCATCCTTTTATAAAGCAGTTTGACTGCTCTTCATCCTCTTATAAATCAATTTGACTGCTCTTCATCCTTTTATAAAGCAGTTTGACTGCTCTTCGTCCTCTTATAAATCAGTTTGACTGCTCTTCATCCGATTATAAAACAGGTTGACTGCTCTTCATCCTATTTTAAAACAGTTTGACTGCTCTTCATCCTCCTATAAAACAGTTTGACTGCTCTTCATCCTTTTGTAAAACAGGTTGACTGCTCTTCATCCCCTTATAGAACAGTTTGACTGCTCTTCATCCTCTTGCAAAACAGGTTGACTGCTCTTCATACTCTTATAAAACAGTTTGACTGCTCTTCATCCTCCTATAGAACAGTTTGACTGCTCTTCATCCTCTTATAAATCAATTTGACTGCTCTTCATCCTCTTATAAAACCGTTTGACCGCTCTTCGTCCGATTATAAATCAGTTTGACTGCTCTTCGTCCGATTATAAATCAGTTTGACTGCTCTTCGTCCTCTTATAAAGCAGTTTGACTGCTCTTCATCCTCCTATAAACCAGTTTGACTGCGCTTCATCCTCCTATAGAACAGTTTGACTGCTCTTCGTCCGATTATAAATCAGTTTGACTGCTCTTCGTCCTCTTATAAAACAGTTTGACTGCTCTTCATCCTTTTATAAAGCAGTTTGACTGCTCTTCATCCTCTTATAAATCAGTTTGACTGCTCTTCGTCCTCTTATAAAACAGTGTGACTGCTCTTCATCCTTTTATAAAGCAGTTTGACTGCTCTTCATCCTCTTATAAATCAGTTTGACTGCTCTTCATCCTCTTATAAATCAGTTTGACTGCTCTTCGTCCTCTTATAAAACAGTTTGACTGCTCTTCATTCTTTTATAAAGCAGTTTGACTGCTCTTCATCCTCTTATAAAACAGTTTGACTGCTCTTCATCCTCTTGTAAAACAAGTTGACTGCTCTTCATCCTCTTGTAAAACAATCTGACTGCTCTACATCCTTGTATAAAACAGTTTGACTGCTCTTCATCCTTTTATAAAGCAGTTTCACTGCTCTTCATCCTCTTATAAATCAATTTGACTGCTCTTCATCCTCTTATAAAACCGTTTGACCGCTCTTCGTCCGATTATAAATCAGTTTGACTGCTCTTCGTCCGATTATAAATCAGTTTGACTGCTCTTCGTCCGCTTATAAAACAGTTTGACTGCTCTTCATCCTTTTATAAAGCAGTTTGACTGCTCTTCATCCTCTTATAAATCAGTTTGACTGCTCTTCATCCTTTTATAAAGCAGTTTGACTGCTCTTCATCCTCCTATAAACCAATTTGACTGCTCTTCATCCTCTTATAAAACCGTTTGACTGCTCTTCGTCCGATTATAAATCAGTTTGACTGCTCTTCGTCCGATTATAAATCAGTTTGACTGCTCTTCGTCCGCTTATAAAACAGTTTGACAGCTCTTCATCCTTTTATAAAGCAGTTTGACTGCTCTTCATCCTCTTATAAATCAGTTTTACTGCTCTTCATCCTTTTATAACGCAGTTTGACTGCTCTTCATCCTCTTATAAATCAGTTTGACTGCTCTTCATCCGATTATAAATCAGTTTGACTGCTCTTCGTCCTCTTTTAAACAGTTTGACTGCTCTTCATCCTTTTATAAAGCAGTTTGACTGCTCTTCATCCTCTTATAAATCAATTTGACTGCTCTTCATCCTCTTATAAAACCGTTTGACTGCTCTTCGTCCGATTATAAATCAGTTTTACTGCTCTTCGTCCAATTATAAATCAGTTTGACTGCTCTTCATCCTTTTATAAAGCAGTTTGACTGCTCTTCATCCTCTTATAAAACAGTTTGACTGCTCTTCATCCTCTTGTAAAACAGGTTGACTGCTCTTCATCCTCTTGTAAAACAGTCTGACTGCTCTATATCCTCGTATAAAACAGTTTGACTGCTCTTCATCCTCTTGTAAAACAGGTTGACTGCTCTTCATCCCCTTATAGAACAGTTTGACTGCTCTTCATCCTCTTGCAAAACAGGTTGACTGCTCTTCATACTCTTATAAAACAGTTTGACTGCTCTTCATCCTCCTATAGAACAGTTTGACTGCTCTTCATCCTCTTATAAATCAATTTGACTGCTTTTCATCCTCTTATAAAACCGTTTGACCGCTCTTCGTCCGATTATAAATCAGTTTGACTGCTCTTCGTCCGATTATAAATCAGTTTGACTGCTCTTCTTCCTCTTATAAAGCAGTTTGACTGCTCTTCATCCTCCTATAAACCAGTTTGACTGCGCTTCATCCTCCTATAGAACAGTTTGACTGCTCTTCATCCTCTTATAGAACAGTTTGACTGCTCTTCATCCTTTTATAAAGCTGTTTGACTGCTCTTCATCCGATTATAAAACAGTTTGACTGCTCTTCATCCATTTATAAATCAGTTTGACTGCTCTTCATCTTCTTATAAAGCAGTTTGACTGCTCTTCATCCTCCTATAAACCAGTTTGACTGCGCTTCATCCTCCTATAGAACAGTTTGACTGCTCTTCGTCCGATTATAAATCAGTTTGACTGCTCTTCGTCCTCTTATAAAACAGTTTGACTGCTCTTCATCCTTTTATAAAGCAGTTTGACTGCTCTTCATCCTCTTATAAAACAGTTTGACTGCTCTTCATCCTCTTGTAAAACAGGTTGACTGCTCTTCATCCTCTTGTAAAACAGTCTGACTGCTCTACATCCTTGTATAAAACAGTTTGACTGCTCTTCATCCTTTTATAAAGCAGTTTGACTGCTCTTCATCCTCTTATAAATCAATTTGACTGCTCTTCATCCTCTTATAAAACCGTTTGACTGCTCTTCGTCCGATTATAAATCAGTTTGACTGCTCTTCGTCCGCTTATAAAACAGTTTGACTGCTCTTCATCCTTTTATAAAGCAGTTTGACTGCTCTTCATCCTCTTATAAATCAGTTTGACTGCTCTTCATCCTCTTATAAAGCAGTTTGACTGCTCTTCATCCTCCTATAAACCAGTTTGACTGCGCTTCATCCTCCTATAGAACAGTTTGACTGCTCTTCGTCCGATTATAAATCAGTTTGACTGCTCTTCGTCCTCTTATAAAACAGTTTGACTGCTCTTCATCCTTTTATAAAGCAGTTTGACTGCTCTTCATCCTCTTATAAATCAGTTTGACTGCTCTTCATCCGATTATAAATCAGTTTGACTGCTCTTCATCCTCTTATAAAACAGTTTGACTGCTCTTCATCCTTTTATAACGCAGTTTGACTGCTCTTCATCCTCTTATAAAACAGTTTGATTGCTCTTCATCCGATTATAAATCAGTTTGACTGCTCTTCGTCCTCTTTTAAACAGTTTGACTGCTCTTCATCCTTTTATAAAGCAGTTTGACTGCTCTTCATCCTCTTATAAATCAATTTGACTGCTCTTCATCCTCTTATAAAACCGTTTGACTGCTCTTCGTCCGATTATAAATCAGTTTGACTGCTCTTCGTCCGATTATAAATCAGTTTGACTGCTCTTCGTCCGCTTATAAAACAGTTTGACTGCTCTTCATCCTTTTATAAAGCAGTTGGACTGCTCTTCATCCTCTTATAAATCAGTTTGACTGCTCTTCATCCTCTTATAAAGCTGTTTGACTGCTCTTCGTCCTCTTATGAAAGTTTGACTGCTCTTCATCCTTTTATAAAGCAGTTTGACTGCTCTTCATCCTCTTATAAAACAGTTTGACTGCTCTTCATCCTCTTGTAAAACAGGTTGACTGCTCTTCATCCTTTTGTAAAACAGTCTGACTGCTCTACATCCTCGTATAAAACAGTTTGACTGTCCTTCATCCTTTTATAAAGCAGTTTGACTGCTCGTCATCCTCTTATAAATCAATTTGACTGCTCTCCATCCTCTTATAGAACCGTTTGACTGCTCTTCGTCCGATTATAAATCAGTTTGACTGCTCTTCGTCCGCTTATAAAAGAGTTTGACTGCTCTTCATCCTTTTATAAAGCAGTTTGACTGCTCTTCATCCTCTTATAAATCAGTTTGACTCCTCTTCATCCTCTTATAAAGCAGTTTGACTGCTCTTCATCCTCCTATAAACCAGTTTGACTGCGCTTCATCCTCCTATAGATCAGTTTGACTGCTCTTCGTCCTCGTATAAAACAGTTTGACTGCTATTCATCCGATTATAAATCAGTTTGACTGCTCTTCGTCCTCTTATACAACAGTTTGACTGCTCTTCATCATTTTATAAAGCAGTTTGACTGCTCTTCATCCTCTTATAAATCAATTTGACTGCTCTCCATCCTCTTATAGAACCGTTTGACTGCTCTTCATCCTCTTATAAAGCAGTTTGACTGCTCTTCATCCTCTTATAAAGCAGTTTGACTGCTCTTCATCCTTTTATAAAGCAGTTTGACTGCTCTTCATCCTCTTATAAAACAGTTTGACTGCTCTTCATCCTCTTGTAAAACAGGTTGACTGCTCTTCATCCTCTTGTAAAACAGTCTGACTGCTCTACATCCTTGTATAAAACAGTTTGACTGCTCTTCATCCTTTTATAAAGCAGTTTGACTGCTCTTCATCCTCTTATAAATAAATTTGACTGCTCTTCATCCTCTTATAAAACCGTTTGACTGCTCTTCGTCCGATTATAAATCAGTTTGACTGCTCTTCGTCCGCTTATAAAACAGTTTGACTGCTCTTCATCCTTTTATAAAGCAGTTTGACTGCTCTTCATCCTCTTATAAATCAGTTTGACTGCTCTTCATCCTCTTATAAAGCAGTTTGACTGCTCTTCATCCTCCTATAAACCAGTTTGACTGCGCTTCATCCTCCTATAGAACAGTTTGACTGCTCTTCGTCCGATTATAAATCAGTTTGACTGCTCTTCGTCCTCTTATAAAACAGTTTGACTGCACTTCATCCTTTTATAAAGCAGTTTGACTGCTCTTCATCCTCTTATAAATCAGTTTGACTGCTCTTCATCCGATTATAAATCAGTTTGACTGCTCTTCATCCTCTTATAAAACAGTTTGACTGCTCTTCATCCTTTTATAACGCAGTTTGACTGCTCTTCATCCTCTTATAAATCAGTTTGACTGCTCTTCATCCGAATATAAATCAGTTTGACTGCTCTTCGTCCTCTTTTAAACAGTTTGACTGCTCTTCATCCTTTTATAAAGCAGTTTGACTGCTCTTCATCCTCTTATAAATCAATTTGACTGCTCTTCATCCTCTTATAAAACCGTTTGACTGCTCTTCGTCCGATTATAAATCAGTTTGACTGCTCTTCGTCCGATTATAAATCAGTTTGACTGCTCTTCGTCCGCTTATAAAAGAGTTTGACTGCTCTTCATCCTTTTATAAAGCAGTTTGACTGCTCTTCATCCTCTTATAAATCAGTTTGACTGCTCTTCATCCTCTTATAAAGCTGTTTGACTGCTCTTCGTCCTCTTATGAAAGTTTGACTGCTCTTCATCCTTTTATAAAGCAGTTTGACTGCTCTTCATCCTATTATAAAACAGTTTGACTGCTATTCATCCTCTTGTAAAACAGGTTGACTGCTCTTCATCCTTTTGTTAAACAGTCTGACTGCTCTACATCCTCGTATAAAACAGTTTGACTGTCCTTCATCCTTTTATAAAGCAGTTTGACTGCTCGTCATCCTCTTATAAATCAATTTGACTGCTCTCCATCCTCTTATAGAACCGTTTGACTGCTCTTCGTCCGATTATAAATCAGTTTGACTGCTCTTCGTCCGCTTATAAAAGAGTTTGACTGCTCTTCATCCTTTTATAAAGCAGTTTGACTGCTCTTCATCCTCTTATAAATCAGTTTGACTGCTCTTCATCCTCTTATAAAGCAGTTTGACTGCTTTTCATCCTCCTATAAACCAGTTTGACTGCGCTTCATCCTCCTATAGAACAGTTTGACTGCTCTTCGTCCGATTATAAATCAGTTTGACTGCTCTTCGTCCTCGTATTAAACAGTTTGACTGCTATTCATCCGATTATAAATCAGTTTGACTGCTCTTCGTCCTCTTATACAACAGTTTGACTGCTCTTCATCCTTTTATAAAGCAGTTTGACTGCTCTTCATCCTCTTGTAAAACAGGTTGACTGCTCTTCATCCTTTTGTAAAACAGTCTGACTGCTCTACATCCTCGTATAAAACAGTTTGACTGCTCTTCATCATTTTATAAAGCAGTTTGACTGCTCTTCATCCTCTTATAAATCAATTTGACTGCTCTCCATCCTCTTATAGAACCGTTTGACTGCTCTTCATCCTCTTATAAAGGTTTTTGACTGCTCTTCATCCTCTTATAAAGCAGTTTGACTGCTCTTCATCCTCCTATAAACCAGTTTGACTGCGCTTCATCCTCTTATAAAGCAGTTTGACTGCTCTTCATCCTCCTATAAACCAGTTTGACTGCGCTTCATCCTCCTATAGAACAGTTTGACTGCTCTTCATCCTTTTATAAATCAGTTTGACTGCTCTTCGTCCTCTTATAAAACAGTTTGACTGCTCTTCATCCTTTTATAAAGCAGTTTGACTGCTCTTCATCCTCTTGTAAAACAGGTTGACTGCTCTTCATCCTCTTATAAAACAGTTTGACTGCTCTTCATCCTCTTGTAAAACAGGTTGACTGCTCTTCATCCTCTTGTAAAACAGTCTGACTGCTCTACATCCTTGTATAAAACAGTTTGACTGCTCTTCATCCTTTTATAAAGCAGTTTGACTGCTCTTCATCCTCTTATAAATCAATTTGACTGCTCTTCATCCTCTTATAAAACCGTTTGACTGCTCTTCGTCCGATTATAAATCAGTTTGACTGCTCTTCGTCCGCTTATAAAACAGTTTGACTGCTCTTCATCCTTTTATAAAGCAGTTTGACTGCTCTTCATCCTCTTATAAATCAGTTTGACTGCTCTTCATCCTCTTATAAAGCAGTTTGACTGCTCTTCATCCTCCTATAAACCAGTTTGACTGCGCTTCATCCTCCTATAGAACAGTTTGACTGCTCTTCGTCCGATTATAAATCAGTTTGACTGCTCTTCGTCCTCTTATAAAACAGTTTGACTGCACTTCATCCTTTTATAAAGCAGTTTGACTGCTCTTCATCCTCTTATAAATCAGTTTGACTGCTCTTCATCCGATTATAAATCAGTTTGACTGCTCTTCATCCTCTTATAAATCAGTTTGACTGCTCTTCATCCTCTTATAAAGCTGTTTGACTGCTCTTCGTCCTCTTATGAAAGTTTGACTGCTCTTCATCCTTTTATAAATCAGTTTGACTGCTCTTCATCCTCTTATAAATCAGTTTGACTGCTCTTCATCCTCTTATAAAGCTGTTTGACTGCTCTTCGTCCTCTTATGAAAGTTTGACTGCTCTTCATCCTTTTATAAAGCAGTTTGACTGCTCTTCATCCTCTTATAAAACAGTTTGACTGCTATTCATCCTCTTGTAAAACAGGTTGACTGCTCTTCATCCTTTTGTTAAACAGTCTGACTGCTCTACATCCTCGTATAAAACAGTTTGACTGTCCTTCATCCTTTTATAAATCAGTTTGACTGCTCTTCATCCTCTTATAAATCAGTTTGACTGCTCTTCATCCTCTTATAAAGCTGTTTGACTGCTCTTCGTCCGCTTATAAAAGAGTTTGACTGCTCTTCATCCTCTTATAAAGCAGTTTGACTGCTTTTCATCCTCCTATAAACCAGTTTGACTGCGCTTCATCCTCCTATAGAACAGTTTGACTGCTCTTCGTCCGATTATAAATCAGTTTGACTGCTCTTCGTCCTCGTATAAAACAGTTTGACTGCACTTCATCCTTTTATAAATCAGTTTGACTGCTCTTCGTCCTCTTATACAACAGTTTGACTGCTCTTCATCATTTTATAAAGCAGTTTGACTGCTCTTCATCCTCTTATAAATCAATTTGACTGCTCTCCATCCTCTTATAGAACCGTTTGACTGCTCTTCATCCTCTTATAAAGCAGTTTGACTGCTCTTCATCCTCTTATAAAGCAGTTTGACTGCTCTTCATCCTTTTATAAAGCAGTTTGACTGCTCTTCATCCTCTTATAAAACAGTTTGACTGCTCTTCATCCTCTTGTAAAACAGGTTGACTGCTCTTCATCCTCTTGTAAAACAGTCTGACTGCTCTACATCCTTGTATAAAACAGTTTGACTGCTCTTCATCCTTTTATAAAGCAGTTTGACTGCTCTTCATCCTCTTATAAATCAATTTGACTGCTCTTCATCCTCTTATAAAACCGTTTGACTGCTCTTCGTCCGATTATAAATCAGTTTGACTGCTCTTCGTCCGCTTATAAAACAGTTTGACTGCTCTTCATCCTTTTATAAAGCAGTTTGACTGCTCTTCATCCTCTTATAAATCAGTTTGACTGCTCTTCATCCTCTTATAAAGCAGTTTGACTGCTCTTCATCCTCCTATAAACCAGTTTGACTGCGCTTCATCCTCCTATAGAACAGTTTGACTGCTCTTCGTCCGATTATAAATCAGTTTGACTGCTCTTCGTCCTCTTATAAAACAGTTTGACTGCACTTCATCCTTTTATAAAGCAGTTTGACTGCTCTTCATCCTCTTATAAATCAGTTTGACTGCTCTTCATCCGATTATAAATCAGTTTGACTGCTCTTCATCCTCTTATAAAACAGTTTGACTGCTCTTCATCCTTTTATAACGCAGTTTGACTGCTCTTCATCCTCTTATAAATCAGTTTGACTGCTCTTCATCCGAATATAAATCAGTTTGACTGCTCTTCGTCCTCTTTTAAACAGTTTGACTGCTCTTCATCCTTTTATAAAGCAGTTTGACTGCTCTTCATCCTCTTATAAATCAATTTGACTGCTCTTCATCCTCTTATAAAACCGTTTGACTGCTCTTCGTCCGATTATAAATCAGTTTGACTGCTCTTCGTCCGATTATAAATCAGTTTGACTGCTCTTCGTCCGCTTATAAAAGAGTTTGACTGCTCTTCATCCTTTTATAAAGCAGTTTGACTGCTCTTCATCCTCTTATAAATCAGTTTGACTGCTCTTCATCCTCTTATAAAGCTGTTTGACTGCTCTTCGTCCTCTTATGAAAGTTTGACTGCTCTTCATCCTTTTATAAAGCAGTTTGACTGCTCTTCATCCTATTATAAAACAGTTTGACTGCTATTCATCCTCTTGTAAAACAGGTTGACTGCTCTTCATCCTTTTGTTAAACAGTCTGACTGCTCTACATCCTCGTATAAAACAGTTTGACTGTCCTTCATCCTTTTATAAAGCAGTTTGACTGCTCGTCATCCTCTTATAAATCAATTTGACTGCTCTCCATCCTCTTATAGAACCGTTTGACTGCTCTTCGTCCGATTATAAATCAGTTTGACTGCTCTTCGTCCGCTTATAAAAGAGTTTGACTGCTCTTCATCCTTTTATAAAGCAGTTTGACTGCTCTTCATCCTCTTATAAATCAGTTTGACTGCTCTTCATCCTCTTATAAAGCAGTTTGACTGCTTTTCATCCTCCTATAAACCAGTTTGACTGCGCTTCATCCTCCTATAGAACAGTTTGACTGCTCTTCGTCCGATTATAAATCAGTTTGACTGCTCTTCGTCCTCGTATAAAACAGTTTGACTGCTATTCATCCGATTATAAATCAGTTTGACTGCTCTTCGTCCTCTTATACAACAGTTTGACTGCTCTTCATCCTTTTATAAAGCAGTTTGACTGCTCTTCATCCTCTTATAAAACAGTTTGACTGCTCTTCATCCTCTTGTAAAACAGGTTGACTGCTCTTCATCCTTTTGTAAAACAGTCTGACTGCTCTACATCCTCGTATAAAACAGTTTGACTGCTCTTCATCATTTTATAAAGCAGTTTGACTGCTCTTCATCCTCTTATAAATCAATTTGACTGCTCTCCATCCTCTTATAGAACCGTTTGACTGCTCTTCATCCTCTTATAAAGCAGTTTGACTGCTCTTCATCCTCTTATAAAGCAGTTTGACTGCTCTTCATCCTCCTATAAACCAGTTTGACTGCGCTTCATCCTCTTATAAAGCAGTTTGACTGCTCTTCATCCTCCTATAAACCAGTTTGACTGCGCTTCATCCTCCTATAGAACAGTTTGACTGCTCTTCATCCTTTTATAAATCAGTTTGACTGCTCTTCGTCCTCTTATAAAACAGTTTGACTGCTCTTCATCCTTTTATAAAGCAGTTTGACTGCTCTTCATCCTCTTGTAAAACAGGTTGACTGCTCTTCATCCTCTTATAAAACAGTTTGACTGCTCTTCATCCTCTTGTAAAACAGGTTGACTGCTCTTCATCCTCTTGTAAAACAGTCTGACTGCTCTACATCCTTGTATAAAACAGTTTGACTGCTCTTCATCCTTTTATAAAGCAGTTTGACTGCTCTTCATCCTCTTATAAATCAATTTGACTGCTCTTCATCCTCTTATAAAACCGTTTGACTGCTCTTCGTCCGATTATAAATCAGTTTGACTGCTCTTCGTCCGCTTATAAAACAGTTTGACTGCTCTTCATCCTTTTATAAAGCAGTTTGACTGCTCTTCATCCTCTTATAAATCAGTTTGACTGCTCTTCATCCTCTTATAAAGCAGTTTGACTGCTCTTCATCCTCCTATAAACCAGTTTGACTGCGCTTCATCCTCCTATAGAACAGTTTGACTGCTCTTCGTCCGATTATAAATCAGTTTGACTGCTCTTCGTCCTCTTATAAAACAGTTTGACTGCACTTCATCCTTTTATAAAGCAGTTTGACTGCTCTTCATCCTCTTATAAATCAGTTTGACTGCTCTTCATCCGATTATAAATCAGTTTGACTGCTCTTCATCCTCTTATAAATCAGTTTGACTGCTCTTCATCCTCTTATAAAGCTGTTTGACTGCTCTTCGTCCTCTTATGAAAGTTTGACTGCTCTTCATCCTTTTATAAATCAGTTTGACTGCTCTTCATCCTCTTATAAATCAGTTTGACTGCTCTTCATCCTCTTATAAAGCTGTTTGACTGCTCTTCGTCCTCTTATGAAAGTTTGACTGCTCTTCATCCTTTTATAAAGCAGTTTGACTGCTCTTCATCCTCTTATAAAACAGTTTGACTGCTATTCATCCTCTTGTAAAACAGGTTGACTGCTCTTCATCCTTTTGTTAAACAGTCTGACTGCTCTACATCCTCGTATAAAACAGTTTGACTGTCCTTCATCCTTTTATAAATCAGTTTGACTGCTCTTCATCCTCTTATAAATCAGTTTGACTGCTCTTCATCCTCTTATAAAGCTGTTTGACTGCTCTTCGTCCGCTTATAAAAGAGTTTGACTGCTCTTCATCCTCTTATAAAGCAGTTTGACTGCTTTTCATCCTCCTATAAACCAGTTTGACTGCGCTTCATCCTCCTATAGAACAGTTTGACTGCTCTTCGTCCGATTATAAATCAGTTTGACTGCTCTTCGTCCTCGTATAAAACAGTTTGACTGCTATTCATCCGATTATAAATCAGTTTGACTGCTCTTCGTCCTCTTATACAACAGTTTGACTGCTCTTCATCCTTTTATAAAGCAGTTTGACTGCTCTTCATCCTCTTATAAAACAGTTTGACTGCTCTTCATCCTCTTGTAAAACAGGTTGACTGCTCTTCATCCTTTTGTAAAACAGTCTGACTGCTCTACATCCTCGTATAAAACAGTTTGACTGCTCTTCATCATTTTATAAAGCAGTTTGACTGCTCTTCATCCTCTTATAAATCAATTTGACTTCTCCCCATCCTCTTATAGAACCGTTTGACTGCTCTTCATCCTCTTATAAAGCAGTTTGACTGCTCTTCATCCTCTTATAAAGCAGTTTGACTGCTCTTCATCCTCCTATAAACCAGTTTGACTGCGCTTCATCCTCTTATAGAGCAGTTTGACTGCTCTTCATCCTCCTATAAACCAGTTTGACTGCGCTTCATCCTCCTATAGAACAGTTTGACTGCTCTTCATCCTTTTATAAATCAGTTTGACTGCTCTTCGTCCTCTTATAAAACAGTTTGACTGCTCTTCATCCTTTTATAAAGCAGTTTGACTGCTCTTCATCCTCTTGTAAAACAGGTTGACTGCTCTTCATCCTCTTATAAAACAGTTTGACTGCTCTTTATCCTCTTGTAAAACAGGTTGACTGCTCTTCATCCTCTTGTAAAACAGTCTGACTGCTCTACATCCTGGTATAAAACAGTTTGACTGCTCTTCATCCTTTTATAAAGCAGTTTGACTGCTCTTCATCCTCTTATAAATCAATTTGACTGCTCTTCATCCTCTTATAAAACTGTTTGACTGCTCTTCGTCCGATTATAAATCAGTTTGACTGCTCTTCGTCCTCTTATAAAACAGTTTGACTGCTCTTCATCCTTTTATAAAGCAGTTTGACTGCTCTTCATCCTCTTATAAATCAGTTTGACTGCTCTTCATCCTCTTATAAAGCAGTTTGACTGCTCTTCATCCTCCTATAAACCAGTTTGACTGCGCTTCATCCTCCTATAGAACAGTTTGACTGCTCTTCGTCCGATTATAAATCAGTTTGACTGCTCTTCGTCCTCTTATAAAACAGTTTGACTGCACTTCATCCTTTTATAAAGCAGTTTGACTGCTCTTCATCCTCTTATAAATCAGTTTGACTGCTCTTCATCCGATTATAAATCAGTTTGACTGCTCTTCATCCTCTTATAAAACAGTTTGACTGCTCTTCATCCTTTTATAACGCAGTTTGACTGCTCTTCATCCTCTTATAAATCAGTTTGACTGCTCTTCATCCGATTATAAATCAGTTTGACTGCTCTTCGTCCTCTTTTAAACAGTTTGACTGCTCTTCATCCTTTTATAAAGCAGTTTGACTGCTCTTCATCCTCTTATAAATCAATTTGACTGCTCTTCATCCTCTTATAAAACAGTTTGACTGCTCTTCATCCTCTTGTAAAACAGGTTGACTGCTCTTCATCCTTTTGTAAAACAGTCTGACTGCTCTACATCCTCGTATAAAACAGTTTGACTGCTCTTCATCATTTTATAAAGCAGTTTGACTGCTCTTCATCCTCTTATAAATCAATTTGACTGCTCTCCATCCTCTTATAGAACCGTTTGACTGCTCTTCATCCTCTTATAAAGCAGTTTGACTGCTCTTCATCCTCTTATAAAGCAGTTTGACTGCTCTTCATCCTCCTATAAACCGGTTTGACTGCGCTTCATCCTCTTATAAAGCAGTTTGACTGCTCTTCATCCTCCTATAAACCAGTTTGACTGCGCTTCATCCTCCTATAGAACAGTTTGACTGCTCTTCATCCTTTTATAAATCAGTTTGACTGCTCTTCGTCCTCTTATAAAACAGTTTGACTGCTCTTCATCCTTTTATAAAGCAGTTTGACTGCTCTTCATCCTCTTGTAAAACAGGTTGACTGCTCTTCATCCTCTTATAAAACAGTTTGACTGCTCTTCATCCTCTTGTAAAACAGGTTGACTGCTCTTCATCCTCTTGTAAAACAGTCTGACTGCTCTACATCCTTGTATAAAACAGTTTGACTGCTCTTCATTCTTTTATAAAGCAGTTTGACTGCTCTTCATCCTCTTATAAATCAATTTGACTGCTCTTCATCCTCTTATAAAACCGTTTGACTGCTCTTCGTCCGATTATAAATCAGTTTGACTGCTCTTCGTCCGCTTATAAAACAGTTTGACTGCTCTTCATCCTTTTATAAAGCAGTTTGACTGCTCTTCATCCTCTTATAAATCAGTTTGACTGCTCTTCATCCTCTTATAAAGCAGTTTGACTGCTCTTCATCCTCCTATAAACCAGTTTGACTGCGCTTCATCCTCCTATAGAACAGTTTGACTGCTCTTCGTCCGATTATAAATCAGTTTGACTGCTCTTCGTCCTCTTATAAAACAGTTTGACTGCACTTCATCCTTTTATAAAGCAGTTTGACTGCTCTTCATCCTCTTATAAATCAGTTTGACTGCTCTTCATCCGATTATAAATCAGTTTGACTGCTCTTCATCCTCTTATAAAACAGTTTGACTGCTCTTCATCCTTTTATAATGCAGTTTGACTGCTCTTCATCTTCTTATAAATCAGTTTGACTGCTCTTCATCCGATTATAAATCAGTCTGACTGCTCTTCGTCCTCTTTTAAACAGTTTGACTGCTCTTCATCCTTTTATAAAGCAGTTTGACTGCTCTTCATCCTCTTATAAATCAATTTGACTGCTCTTCATCCTCTTATAAAACCGTTTGACTGCTCTTCGTCCGATTATAAATCAGTTTGACTGCTCTTCGTCCGATTATAAATCAGTTTGACTGCTCTTCGTCCGCTTATAAAAGAGTTTGACTGCTCTTCATCCTTTTATAAAGCAGTTTGACTGCTCTTCATCCTCTTATAAATCAGTTTGACTGCTCTTCATCCTCTTATAAAGCTGTTTGACTGCTCTTCGTCCTCTTATGAAAGTTTGACTGCTCTTCATCCTTTTATAAAGCAGTTTGACTGCTCTTCATCCTCTTATAAAACAGTTTGACTGCTATTCATCCTCTTGTAAAACAGGTTGACTGCTCTTCATCCTTTTGTTAAACAGTCTGACTGCTCTACATCCTCGTATAAAACAGTTTGACTGTCCTTCATCCTTTTATAAAGCAGTTTGACTGCTCGTCATCCTCTTATAAATCAATTTGACTGCTCTCCATCCTCTTATAGAACCGTTTGACTGCTCTTCGTCCGATTATAAATCAGTTTGACTGCTCTTCGTCCGCTTATAAAAGAGTTTGACTGCTCTTCATCCTTTTATAAAGCAGTTTGACTGCTCTTCATCCTCTTGTAAAACAGGTTGACTGCTCTACATCCTCGTATAAAAAAGTTTGACTGCTCTTCATCCTTTTATAAAACAGTTTGACTGCTCTTCATCCTCTTATAAATCAATTTGACTGCTCTTCATCCTCTTATAAAACCGTTTGACTGCTCTTCATCCTCTTATAAAACCGTTTGACTGCTCTTCGTCCGATTATAAATCAGTTTGACTGCTCTTCGTCCGATTATAAATCAGTTTGACTGCTCTTCGTCCGCTTATAAAAGAGTTTGACTGCTCTTCATCCTTTTATAAAGCAGTTTGACTGCTCTTCATCCTCTTATAAATCAGTTTGACTGCTCTTCATCCTCTTATAAAGCAGTTTGACTGCTTTTCATCCTCCTATAAACCAGTTTGACTGCGCTTCATCCTCCTATAGAACAGTTTGACTGCTCTTCATCCGATTATAAATCAGTTTGACTGCTCTTCGTCCTCGTATAAAACAGTTTGACTGCTATTCATCCGATTATAAATCAGTTTGACTGCTCTTCGTCCTCTTATACAACAGTTTGACTGCTCTTCATCCTTTTATAAAGCAGTTTGACTGCTCTTCATCCTCTTATAAAACAGTTTGACTGCTCTTCATCCTCTTGTAAAACAGGTTGACTGCTCTTCATCCTTTTGTAAAACAGTCTGACTGCTCTACATCCTCGTATAAAACAGTTTGACTGCTCTTCATCATTTTATAAAGCAGTTTGACTGCTCTTCATCCTCTTATAAATCAATTTGACTGCTCTCCATCCTCTTATAGAACCGTTTGACTGCTCTTCATCCTCTTATAAAGCAGTTTGACTGCTCTTCATCCTCTTATAAAGCAGTTTGACTGCTCTTCATCCTCCTATAAACCAGTTTGACTGCGCTTCATCCTCTTATAAAGCAGTTTGACTGCTCTTCATCCTCCTATAAACCAGTTTGACTGCGCTTCATCCTCCTATAGAACAGTTTGACTGCTCTTCATCCTTTTATAAATCAGTTTGACTGCTCTTCGTCCTCTTATAAAACAGTTTGACTGCTCTTCATCCTTTTATAAAACAGTTTGACTGCTCTTCATCCTCTTGTAAAACAGGTTGACTGCTCTTCATCCTCTTGTAAAACAGTCTGACTGCTCTACATCCTTGTATAAAACAGTTTGACTGCTCTTCATCCTTTTATAAAGCAGTTTGACTGCTCTTCATCCTCTTATAAATCAATTTGACTGCTCTTCATCCTCTTATAAAACCGTTTGACTGCTCTTCGTCCGATTATAAATCAGTTTGACTGCTCTTCGTCCGCTTATAAAACAGTTTGACTGCTCTTCATCCTTTTATAAAGCAGTTTGACTGCTCTTCATCCTCTTATAAATCAGTTTGACTGCTCTTCATCCTCTTATAAAGCAGTTTGACTGCTCTTCATCCTCCTATAAACCAGTTTGACTGCGCTTCATCCTCCTATAGAACAGTTTGACTGCTCTTCGTCCGATTATAAATCAGTTTGACTGCTCTTCGTCCTCTTATAAAACAGTTTGACTGCACTTCATCCTTTTATAAAGCAGTTTGACTGCTCTTCATCCTCTTATAAATCAGTTTGACTGCTCTTCATCCGATTATAAATCAGTTTGACTGCTCTTCATCCTCTTATAAATCAGTTTGACTGCTCTTCATCCTCTTATAAAGCTGTTTGACTGCTCTTCGTCCTCTTATGAAAGTTTGACTGCTCTTCATCCTTTTATAAATCAGTTTGACTGCTCTTCATCCTCTTATAAATCAGTTTGACTGCTCTTCATCCTCTTATAAAGCTGTTTGACTGCTCTTCGTCCTCTTATGAAAGTTTGACTGCTCTTCATCCTTTTATAAAGCAGTTTGACTGCTCTTCATCCTCTTATAAACCAGTTTGACTGCTATTCATCCTCCTATAGAACAGTTTGACTGCTCTTCATCCTTTTATAAATCAGTTTGACTGCTCTTCGTCCTCTTATAAAACAGTTTGACTGCTCTTCATCCTTTTATAAAGCAGTTTGACTGCTCTTCATCCTCTTGTAAAACAGGTTGACTGCTCTTCATCCTCTTATAAAACAGTTTGACTGCTCTTCATCCTCTTGTAAAACAGGTTGACTGCTCTTCATCCTCTTGTAAAACAGTCTGACTGCTCTACATCCTTGTATAAAACAGTTTGACTGCTCTTCATCCTTTTATAAAGCAGTTTGACTGCTCTTCGTCCTCTTATAAATCAATTTGACTGCTCTTCATCCTCTTATAAAACCGTTTGACTGCTCTTCGTCCGATTATAAATCAGTTTGACTGCTCTTCGTCCGCTTATAAAACAGTTTGACTGCTCTTCATCCTTTTATAAAGCAGTTTGACTGCTCTTCATCCTCTTATAAAGCAGTTTGACTGCTCTTCATCCTCCTATAAACCAGTTTGACTGCGCTTCATCCTCCTATAGAACAGTTTGACTGCTCTTCGTCCGATTATAAATCAGTTTGACTGCTCTTCGTCCTCTTATAAAACAGTTTGACTGCACTTCATCCTTTTATAAAGCAGTTTGACTGCTCTTCATCCGATTATAAATCAGTTTGACTGCTCTTCGTCCTCTTTTAAACAGTTTGACTGCTCTTCATCCTTTTATAAAGCAGTTTGACTGCTCTTCATCCTCTTATAAATCAATTTGACTGCTCTTCATCCTCTTATAAAACCGTTTGACTGCTCTTCGTCCGATTATAAATCAGTTTGACTGCTCTTCGTCCGATTATAAATCAGTTTGACTGCTCTTCGTCCGCTTATAAAAGAGTTTGACTGCTCTTCATCCTTTTATAAAGCAGTTTGACTGCTCTTCATCCTCTTATAAATCAGTTTGACTGCTCTTCATCCTCTTATAAAGCTGTTTGACTGCTCTTCGTCCTCTTATGAAAGTTTGACTGCTCTTCATCCTTTTATAAAGCAGTTTGACTGCTCTTCATCCTCTTATAAAACAGTTTGACTGCTATTCATCCTCTTGTAAAACAGGTTGACTGCTCTTCATCCTTTTGTTAAACAGTCTGACTGCTCTACATCCTCGTATAAAACAGTTTGACTGTCCTTCATCCTTTTATAAAGCAGTTTGACTGCTCGTCATCCTCTTATAAATCAATTTGACTGCTCTCCATCCTCTTATAGAACCGTTTGACTGCTCTTCGTCCGATTATAAATCAGTTTGACTGCTCTTCGTCCGCTTATAAAAGAGTTTGACTGCTCTTCATCCTTTTATAAAGCAGTTTGACTGCTCTTCATCCTCTTGTAAAACAGGTTGACTGCTCTACATCCTCGTATAAAAAAGTTTGACTGCTCTTCATCCTTTTATAAAACAGTTTGACTGCTCTTCATCCTCTTATAAATCAATTTGACTGCTCTTCATCCTCTTATAAAACCGTTTGACTGCTCTTCATCCTCTTATAAAACCGTTTGACTGCTCTTCGTCCGATTATAAATCAGTTTGACTGCTCTTCGTCCGATTATAAATCAGTTTGACTGCTCTTCGTCCGCTTATAAAAGAGTTTGACTGCTCTTCATCCTTTTATAAAGCAGTTTGACTGCTCTTCATCCTCTTATAAATCAGTTTGACTGCTCTTCATCCTCTTATAAAGCAGTTTGACTGCTTTTCATCCTCCTATAAACCAGTTTGACTGCGCTTCATCCTCCTATAGAACAGTTTGACTGCTCTTCGTCCGATTATAAATCAGTTTGACTGCTCTTCGTCCTCGTATAAAACAGTTTGACTGCTATTCATCCGATTATAAATCAGTTTGACTGCTCTTCGTCCTCTTATACAACAGTTTGACTGCTCTTCATCCTTTTATAAAGCAGTTTGACTGCTCTTCATCCTCTTATAAAACAGTTTGACTGCTCTTCATCCTCTTGTAAAACAGGTTGACTGCTCTTCATCCTTTTGTAAAACAGTCTGACTGCTCTACATCCTCGTATAAAACAGTTTGACTGCTCTTCATCATTTTATAAAGCAGTTTGACTGCTCTTCATCCTCTTATAAATCAATTTGACTGCTCTCCATCCTCTTATAGAACCGTTTGACTGCTCTTCATCCTCTTATAAAAGCAGTTTGACTGCTCTTCATCCTCTTATAAAGCAGTTTGACTGCTCTTCATCCTCCTATAAACCAGTTTGACTGCGCTTCATCCTCTTATAAAACAGTTTGACTGCTCTTCATCCTCTTGTAAAACAGGTTGACTGCTCTTCATCCTTTTGTAAAACAGTCTGACTGCTCTACATCCTCGTATAAAACAGTTTGACTGCTCTTCATCATTTTATAAAGCAGTTTGACTGCTCTTCATCCTCTTATAAATCAATTTGACTGCTCTCCATCCTCTTATAGAACCGTTTGACTGCTCTTCATCCTCTTATAAAGCAGTTTGACTGCTCTTCATCCTCTTATAAAGCAGTTTGACTGCTCTTCATCCTCCTATAAACCAGTTTGACTGCGCTTCATCCTCTTATAAAGCAGTTTGACTGCTCTTCATCCTCCTATAAACCAGTTTGACTGCGCTTCATCCTCCTATAGAACAGTTTGACTGCTCTTCATCCTTTTATAAATCAGTTTGACTGCTCTTCGTCCTCTTATAAAACAGTTTGACTGCTCTTCATCCTTTTATAAAGCAGTTTGACTGCTCTTCATCCTCTTGTAAAACAGGTTGACTGCTCTTCATCCTCTTATAAAACAGTTTGACTGCTCTTCATCCTCTTGTAAAACAGGTTGACTGCTCTTCATCCTCTTGTAAAACAGTCTGACTGCTCTACATCCTTGTATAAAACAGTTTGACTGCTCTTCATCCTTTTATAAAGCAGTTTGACTGCTCTTCATCCTCTTATAAATCAATTTGACTGCTCTTCATCCTCTTATAAAACCGTTTGACTGCTCTTCGTCCGATTATAAATCAGTTTGACTGCTCTTCGTCCGCTTATAAAACAGTTTGACTGCTCTTCATCCTTTTATAAAGCAGTTTGACTGCTCTTCATCCTCTTATAAATCAGTTTGACTGCTCTTCATCCTCTTATAAAGCAGTTTGACTGCTCTTCATCCTCCTATAAACCAGTTTGACTGCGCTTCATCCTCCTATAGAACAGTTTGACTGCTCTTCGTCCGATTATAAATCAGTTTGACTGCTCTTCGTCCTCTTATAAAACAGTTTGACTGCACTTCATCCTTTTATAAAGCAGTTTGACTGCTCTTCATCCTCTTATAAATCAGTTTGACTGCTCTTCATCCGATTATAAATCAGTTTGACTGCTCTTCATCCTCTTATAAATCAGTTTGACTGCTCTTCATCCTCTTATAAAGCTGTTTGACTGCTCTTCGTCCTCTTATGAAAGTTTGACTGCTCTTCATCCTTTTATAAATCAGTTTGACTGCTCTTCATCCTCTTATAAATCAGTTTGACTGCTCTTCATCCTCTTATAAAGCTGTTTGACTGCTCTTCGTCCTCTTATGAAAGTTTGACTGCTCTTCATCCTTTTATAAAGCAGTTTGACTGCTCTTCATCCTCTTATAAAACAGTTTGACTGCTATTCATCCTCTTGTAAAACAGGTTGACTGCTCTTCATCCTTTTGTTAAACAGTCTGACTGCTCTACATCCTCGTATAAAACAGTTTGACTGTCCTTCATCCTTTTATAAATCAGTTTGACTGCTCTTCATCCTCTTATAAATCAGTTTGACTGCTCTTCATCCTCTTATAAAGCTGTTTGACTGCTCTTCGTCCGCTTATAAAAGAGTTTGACTGCTCTTCATCCTCTTATAAAGCAGTTTGACTGCTTTTCATCCTCCTATAAACCAGTTTGACTGCGCTTCATCCTCCTATAGAACAGTTTGACTGCTCTTCGTCCGATTATAAATCAGTTTGACTGCTCTTCGTCCTCGTATAAAACAGTTTGACTGCTATTCATCCTCTTGTAAAACAGGTTGACTGCTCTTCATCCTTTTGTTAAACAGTCTGACTGCTCTACATCCTCGTATAAAACAGTTTGACTGTCCTTCATCCTTTTATAAAGCAGTTTGACTGCTCGTCATCCTCTTATAAATCAATTTGACTGCTCTCCATCCTCTTATAGAACCGTTTGACTGCTCTTCGTCCGATTATAAATCAGTTTGACTGCTCTTCGTCCGCTTATAAAAGAGTTTGACTGCTCTTCATCCTTTTATAAAGCAGTTTGACTGCTCTTCATCCTCTTGTAAAACAGGTTGACTGCTCTACATCCTCGTATAAAAAAGTTTGACTGCTCTTCATCCTTTTATAAAACAGTTTGACTGCTCTTCATCCTCTTATAAATCAATTTGACTGCTCTTCATCCTCTTATAAAACCGTTTGACTGCTCTTCATCCTCTTATAAAACCGTTTGACTGCTCTTCGTCCGATTATAAATCAGTTTGACTGCTCTTCGTCCGATTATAAATCAGTTTGACTGCTCTTCGTCCGCTTATAAAAGAGTTTGACTGCTCTTCATCCTTTTATAAAGCAGTTTGACTGCTCTTCATCCTCTTATAAATCAGTTTGACTGCTCTTCATCCTCTTATAAAGCAGTTTGACTGCTTTTCATCCTCCTATAAACCAGTTTGACTGCGCTTCATCCTCCTATAGAACAGTTTGACTGCTCTTCGTCCGATTATAAATCAGTTTGACTGCTCTTCGTCCTCGTATAAAACAGTTTGACTGCTATTCATCCGATTATAAATCAGTTTGACTGCTCTTCGTCCTCTTATACAACAGTTTGACTGCTCTTCATCCTTTTATAAAGCAGTTTGACTGCTCTTCATCCTCTTATAAAACAGTTTGACTGCTCTTCATCCTCTTGTAAAACAGGTTGACTGCTCTTCATCCTTTTGTAAAACAGTCTGACTGCTCTACATCCTCGTATAAAACAGTTTGACTGCTCTTCATCATTTTATAAAGCAGTTTGACTGCTCTTCATCCTCTTATAAATCAATTTGACTGCTCTCCATCCTCTTATAGAACCGTTTGACTGCTCTTCATCCTCTTATAAAAGCAGTTTGACTGCTCTTCATCCTCTTATAAAGCAGTTTGACTGCTCTTCATCCTCCTATAAACCAGTTTGACTGCGCTTCATCCTCTTATAAAACAGTTTGACTGCTCTTCATCCTCTTGTAAAACAGGTTGACTGCTCTTCATCCTTTTGTAAAACAGTCTGACTGCTCTACATCCTCGTATAAAACAGTTTGACTGCTCTTCATCATTTTATAAAGCAGTTTGACTGCTCTTCATCCTCTTATAAATCAATTTGACTGCTCTCCATCCTCTTATAGAACCGTTTGACTGCTCTTCATCCTCTTATAAAGCAGTTTGACTGCTCTTCATCCTCTTATAAAGCAGTTTGACTGCTCTTCATCCTCCTATAAACCAGTTTGACTGCGCTTCATCCTCTTATAAAGCAGTTTGACTGCTCTTCATCCTCCTATAAACCAGTTTGACTGCGCTTCATCCTCCTATAGAACAGTTTGACTGCTCTTCATCCTTTTATAAATCAGTTTGACTGCTCTTCGTCCTCTTATAAAACAGTTTGACTGCTCTTCATCCTTTTATAAAGCAGTTTGACTGCTCTTCATCCTCTTGTAAAACAGGTTGACTGCTCTTCATCCTCTTATAAAACAGTTTGACTGCTCTTCATCCTCTTGTAAAACAGGTTGACTGCTCTTCATCCTCTTGTAAAACAGTCTGACTGCTCTACATCCTTGTATAAAACAGTTTGACTGCTCTTCATCCTTTTATAAAGCAGTTTGACTGCTCTTCATCCTCTTATAAATCAATTTGACTGCTCTTCATCCTCTTATAAAACCGTTTGACTGCTCTTCGTCCGATTATAAATCAGTTTGACTGCTCTTCGTCCGCTTATAAAACAGTTTGACTGCTCTTCATCCTTTTATAAAGCAGTTTGACTGCTCTTCATCCTCTTATAAATCAGTTTGACTGCTCTTCATCCTCTTATAAAGCAGTTTGACTGCTCTTCATCCTCCTATAAACCAGTTTGACTGCGCTTCATCCTCCTATAGAACAGTTTGACTGCTCTTCGTCCGATTATAAATCAGTTTGACTGCTCTTCGTCCTCTTATAAAACAGTTTGACTGCACTTCATCCTTTTATAAAGCAGTTTGACTGCTCTTCATCCTCTTATAAATCAGTTTGACTGCTCTTCATCCGATTATAAATCAGTTTGACTGCTCTTCATCCTCTTATAAATCAGTTTGACTGCTCTTCATCCTCTTATAAAGCTGTTTGACTGCTCTTCGTCCTCTTATGAAAGTTTGACTGCTCTTCATCCTTTTATAAATCAGTTTGACTGCTCTTCATCCTCTTATAAATCAGTTTGACTGCTCTTCATCCTCTTATAAAGCTGTTTGACTGCTCTTCGTCCTCTTATGAAAGTTTGACTGCTCTTCATCCTTTTATAAAGCAGTTTGACTGCTCTTCATCCTCTTATAAAACAGTTTGACTGCTATTCATCCTCTTGTAAAACAGTCTGACTGCGCTTCATCCTCTTATAAAGCAGTTTGACTGCTCTTCATCCTCCTATAAACCAGTTTGACTGCGCTTCATCCTCCTATAGAACAGTTTGACTGCTCTTCGTCCGATTATAAATCAGTTTGACTGCTCTTCGTCCTCGTATAAAACAGTTTGACTGCTATTCATCCGATTATAAATCAGTTTGACTGCTCTTCGTCCTCTTATACAACAGTTTGACTGCTCTTCATCCTTTTATAAAGCAGTTTGACTGCTCTTCATCCTCTTATAAAACAGTTTGACTGCTCTTCATCCTCTTGTAAAACAGGTTGACTGCTCTTCATCCTTTTGTAAAACAGTCTGACTGCTCTACATCCTCGTATAAAACAGTTTGACTGCTCTTCATCATTTTATAAAGCAGTTTGACTGCTCTTCATCCTCTTATAAATCAATTTGACTGCTCTCCATCCTCTTATAGAACCGTTTGACTGCTCTTCATCCTCTTATAAAAGCAGTTTGACTGCTCTTCATCCTCTTATAAAGCAGTTTGACTGCTCTTCATCCTCCTATAAACCAGTTTGACTGCGCTTCATCCTCTTATAAAACAGTTTGACTGCTCTTCATCCTCTTGTAAAACAGGTTGACTGCTCTTCATCCTTTTGTAAAACAGTCTGACTGCTCTACATCCTCGTATAAAACAGTTTGACTGCTCTTCATCATTTTATAAAGCAGTTTGACTGCTCTTCATCCTCTTATAAATCAATTTGACTGCTCTCCATCCTCTTATAGAACCGTTTGACTGCTCTTCATCCTCTTATAAAGCAGTTTGACTGCTCTTCATCCTCTTATAAAGCAGTTTGACTGCTCTTCATCCTCCTATAAACCAGTTTGACTGCGCTTCATCCTCTTATAAAGCAGTTTGACTGCTCTTCATCCTCCTATAAACCAGTTTGACTGCGCTTCATCCTCCTATAGAACAGTTTGACTGCTCTTCATCCTTTTATAAATCAGTTTGACTGCTCTTCGTCCTCTTATAAAACAGTTTGACTGCTCTTCATCCTTTTATAAAGCAGTTTGACTGCTCTTCATCCTCTTGTAAAACAGGTTGACTGCTCTTCATCCTCTTATAAAACAGTTTGACTGCTCTTCATCCTCTTGTAAAACAGGTTGACTGCTCTTCATCCTCTTGTAAAACAGTCTGACTGCTCTACATCCTTGTATAAAACAGTTTGACTGCTCTTCATCCTTTTATAAAGCAGTTTGACTGCTCTTCATCCTCTTATAAATCAATTTGACTGCTCTTCATCCTCTTATAAAACCGTTTGACTGCTCTTCGTCCGATTATAAATCAGTTTGACTGCTCTTCGTCCGCTTATAAAACAGTTTGACTGCTCTTCATCCTTTTATAAAGCAGTTTGACTGCTCTTCATCCTCTTATAAATCAGTTTGACTGCTCTTCATCCTCTTATAAAGCAGTTTGACTGCTCTTCATCCTCCTATAAACCAGTTTGACTGCGCTTCATCCTCCTATAGAACAGTTTGACTGCTCTTCGTCCGATTATAAATCAGTTTGACTGCTCTTCGTCCTCTTATAAAACAGTTTGACTGCACTTCATCCTTTTATAAAGCAGTTTGACTGCTCTTCATCCTCTTATAAATCAGTTTGACTGCTCTTCATCCGATTATAAATCAGTTTGACTGCTCTTCATCCTCTTATAAATCAGTTTGACTGCTCTTCATCCTCTTATAAAGCTGTTTGACTGCTCTTCGTCCTCTTATGAAAGTTTGACTGCTCTTCATCCTTTTATAAATCAGTTTGACTGCTCTTCATCCTCTTATAAATCAGTTTGACTGCTCTTCATCCTCTTATAAAGCTGTTTGACTGCTCTTCGTCCTCTTATGAAAGTTTGACTGCTCTTCATCCTTTTATAAAGCAGTTTGACTGCTCTTCATCCTCTTATAAAACAGTTTGACTGCTATTCATCCTCTTGTAAAACAGGTTGACTGCTCTTCATCCTTTTGTTAAACAGTCTGACTGCTCTACATCCTCGTATAAAACAGTTTGACTGTCCTTCATCCTTTTATAAATCAGTTTGACTGCTCTTCATCCTCTTATAAATCAGTTTGACTGCTCTTCATCCTCTTATAAAGCTGTTTGACTGCTCTTCGTCCGCTTATAAAAGAGTTTGACTGCTCTTCATCCTCTTATAAAGCAGTTTGACTGCTTTTCATCCTCCTATAAACCAGTTTGACTGCGCTTCATCCTCCTATAGAACAGTTTGACTGCTCTTCGTCCGATTATAAATCAGTTTGACTGCTCTTCGTCCTCGTATAAAACAGTTTGACTGCTATTCATCCGATTATAAATCAGTTTGACTGCTCTTCGTCCTCTTATACAACAGTTTGACTGCTCTTCATCCTTTTATAAAGCAGTTTGACTGCTCTTCATCCTCTTATAAAACAGTTTGACTGCTCTTCATCCTCTTGTAAAACAGGTTGACTGCTCTTCATCCTTTTGTAAAACAGTCTGACTGCTCTACATCCTCGTATAAAACAGTTTGACTGCTCTTCATCATTTTATAAAGCAGTTTGACTGCTCTTCATCCTCTTATAAATCAATTTGACTGCTCTCCATCCTCTTATAGAACCGTTTGACTGCTCTTCATCCTCTTATAAAGCAGTTTGACTGCTCTTCATCCTCTTATAAAGCAGTTTGACTGCTCTTCATCCTCCTATAAACCAGTTTGACTGCGCTTCATCCTCTTATAAAGCAGTTTGACTGCTCTTCATCCTCCTATAAACCAGTTTGACTGCGCTTCATCCTCCTATAGAACAGTTTGACTGCTCTTCATCCTTTTATAAATCAGTTTGACTGCTCTTCGTCCTCTTATAAAACAGTTTGACTGCTCTTCATCCTTTTATAAAGCAGTTTGACTGCTCTTCATCCTCTTGTAAAACAGGTTGACTGCTCTTCATCCTCTTATAAAACAGTTTGACTGCTCTTCATCCTCTTGTAAAACAGGTTGACTGCTCTTCATCCTCTTGTAAAACAGTCTGACTGCTCTACATCCTGGTATAAAACAGTTTGACTGCTCTTCATCCTTTTATAAAGCAGTTTGACTGCTCTTCATCCTCTTATAAATCAATTTGACTGCTCTTCATCCTCTTATAAAACCGTTTGACTGCTCTTCGTCCGATTATAAATCAGTTTGACTGCTCTTCGTCCGCTTATAAAACAGTTTGACTGCTCTTCATCCTTTTATAAAGCAGTTTGACTGCTCTTCATCCTCTTATAAATCAGTTTGACTGCTCTTCATCCTCTTATAAAGCAGTTTGACTGCTCTTCATCCTCCTATAAACCAGTTTGACTGCGCTTCATCCTCCTATAGAACAGTTTGACTGCTCTTCGTCCGATTATAAATCAGTTTGACTGCTCTTCGTCCTCTTATAAAACAGTTTGACTGCACTTCATCCTTTTATAAAGCAGTTTGACTGCTCTTCATCCTCTTATAAATCAGTTTGACTGCTCTTCATCCGATTATAAATCAGTTTGACTGCTCTTCATCCTCTTATAAAAGAGTTTGACTGCTCTTCATCCTTTTATAACGCAGTTTGACTGCTCTTCATCCTCTTATAAATCAGTTTGACTGCTCTTCATCCGATTATAAATCAGTTTGACTGCTCTTCGTCCTCTTTTAAACAGTTTGACTGCTCTTCATCCTTTTATAAAGCAGTTTGACTGCTCTTCATCCTCTTATAAATCAATTTGACTGCTCTTCATCCTCTTATAAAACAGTTTGACTGCTCTTCATCCTCTTGTAAAACAGGTTGACTGCTCTTCATCCTTTTGTAAAACAGTCTGACTGCTCTACATCCTCGTATAAAACAGTTTGACTGCTCTTCATCATTTTATAAAGCAGTTTGACTGCTCTTCATCCTCTTATAAATCAATTTGACTGCTCTCCATCCTCTTATAGAACCGTTTGACTGCTCTTCATCCTCTTATAAAGCAGTTTGACTGCTCTTCATCCTCTTATAAAGCAGTTTGACTGCTCTTCATCCTCCTATAAACCAGTTTGACTGCGCTTCATCCTCTTATAAAGCAGTTTGACTGCTCTTCATCCTCCTATAAACCAGTTTGACTGCGCTTCATCCTCTTATAGAACAGTTTGACTGCTCTTCATCCTTTTATAAATCAGTTTGACTGCTCTTCGTCCTCTTATAAAACAGTTTGACTGCTCTTCATCCTTTTATAAAGCAGTTTGACTGCTCTTCATCCTCTTGTAAAACAGGTTGACTGCTCTTCATCCTCTTATAAAACAGTTTGACTGCTCTTCATCCTCTTGTAAAACAGGTTGACTGCTCTTCATCCTCTTGTAAAACAGTCTGACTGCTCTACATCCTCGTATAAAACAGTTTGACTGCTCTTCATCCTTTTATAAAGCAGTTTGACTGCTCTTCATCCTCTTATAAATCAATTTGACTGCTCTTCATCCTCTTATAAAACCGTTTGACTGCTCTTCGTCCGATTATAAATCAGTTTGACTGCTCTTCGTCCGCTTATAAAACAGTTTGACTGCTCTTCATCCTTTTATAAAGCAGTTTGACTGCTCTTCATCCTCTTATAAATCAGTTTGACTGCTCTTCATCCTCTTATAAAGCAGTTTGACTGCTCTTCATCCTCCTATAAACCAGTTTGACTGCGCTTCATCCTCCTATAGAACAGTTTGACTGCTCTTCGTCCGATTATAAATCAGTTTGACTGCTCTTCGTCCTCTTATAAAACAGTTTGACTGCACTTCATCCTTTTATAAAGCAGTTTGACTGCTCTTCATCCTCTTATAAATCAGTTTGACTGCTCTTCATCCGATTATAAATCAGTTTGACTGCTCTTCATCCTCTTATAAATCAGTTTGACTGCTCTTCATCCTCTTATAAAGCTGTTTGACTGCTCTTCGTCCTCTTATGAAAGTTTGACTGCTCTTCATCCTTTTATAAATCAGTTTGACTGCTCTTCATCCTCTTATAAATCAGTTTGACTGCTCTTCATCCTCTTATAAAGCTGTTTGACTGCTCTTCGTCCTCTTATGAAAGTTTGACTGCTCTTCATCCTTTTATAAAGCAGTTTGACTGCTCTTCATCCTCTTATAAAACAGTTTGACTGCTATTCATCCTCTTGTAAAACAGGTTGACTGCTCTTCATCCTTTTGTTAAACAGTCTGACTGCTCTACATCCTCGTATAAAACAGTTTGACTGTCCTTCATCCTTTTATAAATCAGTTTGACTGCTCTTCATCCTCTTATAAATCAGTTTGACTGCTCTTCATCCTCTTATAAAGCTGTTTGACTGCTCTTCGTCCGCTTATAAAAGAGTTTGACTGCTCTTCATCCTCTTATAAAGCAGTTTGACTGCTTTTCATCCTCCTATAAACCAGTTTGACTGCGCTTCATCCTCCTATAGAACAGTTTGACTGCTCTTCGTCCGATTATAAATCAGTTTGACTGCTCTTCGTCCTCGTATAAAACAGTTTGACTGCTATTCATCCGATTATAAATCAGTTTGACTGCTCTTCGTCCTCTTATACAACAGTTTGACTGCTCTTCATCCTTTTATAAAGCAGTTTGACTGCTCTTCATCCTCTTATAAAACAGTTTGACTGCTCTTCATCCTCTTGTAAAACAGGTTGACTGCTCTTCATCCTTTTGTAAAACAGTCTGACTGCTCTACATCCTCGTATAAAACAGTTTGACTGCTCTTCATCATTTTATAAAGCAGTTTGACTGCTCTTCATCCTCTTATAAATCAATTTGACTGCTCTCCATCCTCTTATAGAACCGTTTGACTGCTCTTCATCCTCTTATAAAGCAGTTTGACTGCTCTTCATCCTCTTATAAAGCAGTTTGACTGCTCTTCATCCTCCTATAAACCAGTTTGACTGCGCTTCATCCTCTTATAAAGCAGTTTGACTGCTCTTCATCCTCCTATAAACCAGTTTGACTGCGCTTCATCCTCCTATAGAACAGTTTGACTGCTCTTCATCCTTTTATAAATCAGTTTGACTGCTCTTCGTCCTCTTATAAAACAGTTTGACTGCTCTTCATCCTTTTATAAAGCAGTTTGACTGCTCTTCATCCTCTTGTAAAACAGGTTGACTGCTCTTCATCCTCTTATAAAACAGTTTGACTGCTCTTCATCCTCTTGTAAAACAGGTTGACTGCTCTTCATCCTCTTGTAAAACAGTCTGACTGCTCTACATCCTGGTATAAAACAGTTTGACTGCTCTTCATCCTTTTATAAAGCAGTTTGACTGCTCTTCATCCTCTTATAAATCAATTTGACTGCTCTTCATCCTCTTATAAAACCTTTTGACTGCTCTTCGTCCGATTATAAATCAGTTTGACTGCTCTTCGTCCGCTTATAAAACAGTTTGACTGCTCTTCATCCTTTTATAAAGCAGTTTGACTGCTCTTCATCCTCTTATAAATCAGTTTGACTGCTCTTCATCCTCTTATAAAGCAGTTTGACTGCTCTTCATCCTCCTATAAACCAGTTTGACTGCGCTTCATCCTCCTATAGAACAGTTTGACTGCTCTTCGTCCGATTATAAATCAGTTTGACTGCTCTTCGTCCTCTTATAAAACAGTTTGACTGCACTTCATCCTTTTATAAAGCAGTTTGACTGCTCTTCATCCTCTTATAAATCAGTTTGACCGCTCTTCATCCGATTATAAATCAGTTTGACTGCTCTTCATCCTCTTATAAAACAGTTTGACTGCTCTTCATCCTTTTATAACGCAGTTTGACTGCTCTTCATCCTCTTATAAATCAGTTTGACTGCTCTTCATCCGATTATAAATCAGTTTGACTGCTCTTCGTCCTCTTTTAAACAGTTTGACTGCTCTTCATCCTTTTATAAAGCAGTTTGACTGCTCTTCATCCTCTTATAAATCAATTTGACTGCTCTTCATCCTCTTATAAAACAGTTTGACTGCTCTTCATCCTCTTGTAAAACAGGTTGACTGCTCTTCATCCTTTTGTAAAACAGTCTGACTCCTCTACATCCTCGTATAAAACAGTTTGACTGCTCTTCATCATTTTATAAAGCAGTTTGACTGCTCTTCATCCTCTTATAAATCAATTTGACTGCTCTCCATCCTCTTATAGAACCGTTTGACTGCTCTTCATCCTCTTATAAAGCAGTTTGACTGCTCTTCATCCTCTTATAAAGCAGTTTGACTGCTCTTCATCCTCCTATAAACCAGTTTGACTGCGCTTCATCCTCTTATAAAGCAGTTTGACTGCTCTTCATCCTCCTATAAACCAGTTTGACTGCGCTTCATCCTCCTATAGAACAGTTTGACTGCTCTTCATCCTTTTATAAATCAGTTTGACTGCTCTTCGTCCTCTTATAAAACAGTTTGACTGCTCTTCATCCTTTTATAAAGCAGTTTGACTGCTCTTCATCCTCTTGTAAAACAGGTTGACTGCTCTTCATCCTCTTATAAAACAGTTTGACTGCTCTTCATCCTCTTGTAAAACAGGTTGACTGCTCTTCATCCTCTTGTAAAACAGTCTGACTGCTCTACATCCTTGTATAAAACAGTTTGACTGCTCTTCATCCTTTTATAAAGCAGTTTGACTGCTCTTCATCCTCTTATAAATCAATTTGACTGCTCTTCATCCTCTTATAAAACCGTTTGACTGCTCTTCGTCCGATTATATATCAGTTTGACTGCTCTTCGTCCGCTTATAAAACAGTTTGACTGCTCTTCATCCTTTTATAAAGCAGTTTGACTGCTCTTCATCCTCTTATAAATCAGTTTGACTGCTCTTCATCCTCTTATAAAGCAGTTTGACTGCTCTTCATCCTCCTATAAACCAGTTTGACTGCGCTTCATCCTCCTATAGAACAGTTTGACTGCTCTTCGTCCGATTATAAATCAGTTTGACTGCTCTTCGTCCTCTTATAAAACAGTTTGACTGCACTTCATCCTTTTATAAAGCAGTTTGACTGCTCTTCATCCTTTTATAAATCAGTTTGACTGCTCTTCATCCGATTATAAATCAGTTTGACTGCTCTTCATCCTCTTATAAAACAGTTTGACTGCTCTTCATCCTTTTATAACGCAGTTTGACTGCTCTTCATCTTCTTATAAATCAGTTTGACTGCTCTTCATCCGATTATAAATCAGTTTGACTGCTCTTCGTCCTCTTTTAAACAGTTTGACTGCTCTTCATCCTTTTATAAAGCAGTTTGACTGCTCTTCATCCTCTTATAAATCAATTTGACTGCTCTTCATCCTCTTATAAAACCGTTTGACTGCTCTTCGTCCGATTATAAATCAGTTTGACTGCTCTTCGTCCGATTATAAATCAGTTTGACTGCTCTTCGTCCGCTTATAAAAGAGTTTGACTGCTCTTCATCCTTTTATAAAGCAGTTTGACTGCTCTTCATCCTCTTATAAATCAGTTTGACTGCTCTTCATACTCTTATAAAGCTGTTTGACTGCTCTTCGTCCTCTTATGAAAGTTTGACTGCTCTTCATCCTTTTATAAAGCAGTTTGACTGCTCTTCATCCTCTTATAAAACAGTTTGACTGCTATTCATCCTCTTGTAAAACAGGTTGACTGCTCTTCATCCTTTTGTTAAACAGTCTGACTGCTCTACATCCTCGTATAAAACAGTTTGACTGTCCTTCATCCTTTTATAAAGCAGTTTGACTGCTCGTCATCCTCTTATAAATCAATTTGACTGCTCTCCATCCTCTTATAGAACCGTTTGACTGCTCTTCGTCCGATTATAAATCAGTTTGACTGCTCTTCGTCCGCTTATAAAAGAGTTTGACTGCTCTTCATCCTTTTATAAAGCAGTTTGACTGCTCTTCATCCTCTTGTAAAACAGGTTGACTGCTCTACATCCTCGTATAAAAAAGTTTGACTGCTCTTCATCCTTTTATAAAGCAGTTTGACTGCTCTTCATCCTCTTATAAATCAATTTGACTGCTCTTCATCCTCTTATAAAACCGTTTGACTGCTCTTCATCCTCTTATAAAACCGTTTGACTGCTCTTCGTCCGATTATAAATCAGTTTGACTGCTCTTCGTCCGATTATAAATCAGTTTGACTGCTCTTCGTCCGCTTATAAAAGAGTTTGACTGCTCTTCATCCTTTTATAAAGCAGTTTGACTGCTCTTCATCCTCTTATAAATCAGTTTGACTGCTCTTCATCCTCTTATAAAGCAGTTTGACTGCTTTTCATCCTCCTATAAACCAGTTTGACTGCGCTTCATCCTCCTATAGAACAGTTTGACTGCTCTTCGTCCGATTATAAATCAGTTTGACTGCTCTTCGTCCTCGTATAAAACAGTTTGACTGCTATTCATCCGATTATAAATCAGTTTGACTGCTCTTCGTCCTCTTATACAACAGTTTGACTGCTCTTCATCCTTTTATAAAGCAGTTTGACTGCTCTTCATCCTCTTATAAAACAGTTTGACTGCTCTTCATCCTCTTGTAAAACAGGTTGACTGCTCTTCATCCTTTTGTAAAACAGTCTGACTGCTCTACATCCTCGTATAAAACAGTTTGACTGCTCTTCATCATTTTATAAAGCAGTTTGACTGCTCTTCATCCTCTTATAAATCAATTTGACTGCTCTCCATCCTCTTATAGAACCGTTTGACTGCTCTTCATCCTCTTATAAAGCAGTTTGACTGCTCTTCATCCTCTTATAAAGCAGTTTGACTGCTCTTCATCCTCCTATAAACCAGTTTGACTGCGCTTCATCCTCTTATAAAGCAGTTTGACTGCTCTTCATCCTCCTATAAATCAGTTTGACTGCGCTTCATCCTCCTATAGAACAGTTTGACTGCTCTTCATCCTTTTATAAATCAGTTTGACTGCTCTTCGTCCTCTTATAAAACAGTTTGACTGCTCTTCATCCTTTTATAAAGCAGTTTGACTGCTCTTCATCCTCTTGTAAAACAGGTTGACTGCTCTACATCCTCGTATAAAAAAGTTTGACTGCTCTTCATCCTTTTATAAAGCAGTTTGACTGCTCTTCATCCTCTTATAAATCAATTTGACTGCTCTTCATCCTCTTATAAAACCGTTTGACTGCTCTTCGTCCGATAACAAATCAGTTTGACTGCTCTTCGTCCGATTATAAATCAGTTTGACTGCTCTTCGTCCGCTTATAAAACAGTTTGACTGCTCTTCATCCTTTTATAAAGCAGTTTGACTGCTCTTCATCCTCTTATAAATCAGTTTGACTGCTCTTCATCCTCTTATAAAGCAGTTTGACTGTTCTTCATCCTCCTATAAACCAGTTTGACTGCTCTTCATCCTTTTATAAAGCAGTTTGACTGCTCTTCATCCTCTTGAAAAACAGTTTGACTGCTCTTCGTCCGATTATAAATCAGTTTGACTGCTCTTCGTCCTCTTATAAAACAGTTTGACTGCTCTTCATCCTTTTATAAAGAAGTTTGACCGCTCTTCATCCTCTTATAAATCAGTTTGACTGCTCTTCATCCGATTATAAATCAGTTTGACTGCTCTTCGTCCTCTTTTAAAACAGTTTAACTGCTCTTCATTCTTTTATAAAGCAGTTTGACTGCTCTTCATCCTCTTAAAAAACAGTTTGACTGCTCTTCATCCTCTTGTAAAACAGGTTGACTGCTCTTCATCCTCTTGTAAAACAGTCTGACTGCTCTACATCCTTGTATACATCAGTTTGACTGCTCTTCATCCTCTTATAAATCAGTTTGACTGCTCTTCATCCTCTTATAAAACCGTTTGGCCGCTCTTCGTCCGATTATAAATCAGTTTGACTGCTCTTCGTCCGATTATAAATCAGTTTGACTGCTCTTCGTCCGCTTATAAAACAGTTTGACTGCTCTTCGTCCGATTATAAATCAGTTTGACTGCTCTTCGTCCGATTATAAATCAGTTTGACTGCTCTTCGTCCGCTTATAAAACAGTTTGACAGCTCTTCATCCTTTTATAAAGCAGTTTGACTGCTCTTCATCCTCTTATAAATCAGTTTTACTGCTCTTCGTCCTCTTTTAAACAGTTTGACTGCTCTTCATCCTCTTATAAATCAGTTTGACTGCTCTTCATCCTCTTATAAAGCAGTTTGACTGCTCTTCATCCTCCTATAAACCAGTTTGACTGCGCTTCATCCTCCTATAGAACAGTTTGACTGCTCTTCGTCCGATTATAAATCAGTTTGACTGCTCTTCGTCCTCGTATAAAACAGTTTGACTGCTATTCATCCGATTATAAATCAGTTTGACTGCTCTTCGTCCTCTTATACAACAGTTTGACTGCTCTTCATCCTTTTATAAAGCAGTTTGACTGCTCTTCATCCTCTTATAAAACAGTTTGACTGCTCTTCATCCTCTTGTAAAACAGGTTGACTGCTCTTCATCCTTTTGTAAAACAGTCTGACTGCTCTACATCCTCGTATAAAACAGTTTGACTGCTCTTCATCATTTTATAAAGCAGTTTGACTGCTCTTCATCCTCTTATAAATCAATTTGACTGCTCTCCATCCTCTTATAGAACCGTTTGACTGCTCTTCATCCTCTTATAAAGCAGTTTGACTGCTCTTCATCCTCTTATAAAGCAGTTTGACTGCTCTTCATCCTCCTATAAACCAGTTTGACTGCGCTTCATCCTCTTATAAAGCAGTTTGACTGCTCTTCATCCTCCTATAAACCAGTTTGACTGCGCTTCATCCTCCTATAGAACAGTTTGACTGCTCTTCATCCTTTTATAAATCAGTTTGACTGCTCTTCGTCCTCTTATAAAACAGTTTGACTGCTCTTCATCCTTTTATAAAGCAGTTTGACTGCTCTTCATCCTCTTGTAAAACAGGTTGACTGCTCTACATCCTCGTATAAAAAAGTTTGACTGCTCTTCATCCTTTTATAAAGCAGTTTGACTGCTCTTCATCCTCTTATAAATCAATTTGACTGCTCTTCATCCTCTTATAAAACCGTTTGACTGCTCTTCATCCTCTTATAAAACCGTTTGACTGCTCTTCGTCCGATTATAAATCAGTTTGACTGCTCTTCGTCCGATTATAAATCAGTTTGACTGCTCTTCGTCCGCCTATAAAAGAGTTTGACTGCTCTTCATCCTTTTATAAAGCAGTTTGACTGCTCTTCATCCTCTTATAAATCAGTTTGACTGCTCTTCATCCTCTTATAAAGCTGTTTGACTGCTCTTCGTCCTCTTATGAAAGTTTGACTGCTCTTCATCCTTTTATAAAGCAGTTTGACTGCTCTTCATCCTCTTATAAAACAGTTTGACTGCTATTCATCCTCTTGTAAAACAGGTTGACTGCTCTTCATCCTTTTGTTAAACAGTCTGACTGCTCTACATCCTCGTATAAAACAGTTTGACTGTCCTTCATCCTTTTATAAAGCAGTTTGACTGCTCGTCATCCTCTTATAAATCAATTTGACTGCTCTCCATCCTCTTATAGAACCGTTTGACTGCTCTTCGTCCGATTATAAATCAGTTTGACTGCTCTTCGTCCGCTTATAAAAGAGTTTGACTGCTCTTCATCCTTTTATAAAGCAGTTTGACTGCTCTTCATCGTCTTATAAATCAGTTTGACTGCTCTTCATCCTCTTATAAAGCAGTTTGACTGCTTTTCATCCTCCTATAAACCAGTTTGACTGCGCTTCATCCTCCTATAGAACAGTTTGACTGCTCTTCGTCCGATTATAAATCAGTTTGACTGCTCTTCGTCCTCGTATAAAACAGTTTGACTGCTATTCATCCGATTATAAATCAGTTTGACTGCTCTTCGTCCTCTTATACAACAGTTTGACTGCTCTTCATCCTTTTATAAAGCAGTTTGACTGCTCTTCATCCTCTTATAAAACAGTTTGACTGCTCTTCATCCTCTTGTAAAACAGGTTGACTGCTCTTCATCCTTTTGTAAAACAGTCTGACTGCTCTACATCCTCGTATAAAACAGTTTGACTGCTCTTCATCATTTTATAAAGCAGTTTGACTGCTCTTCATCCTCTTATAAATCAATTTGACTGCTCTCCATCCTCTTATAGAACCGCTTGACTGCTCTTCATCCTCTTATAAAGCAGTTTGACTGCTCTTCATCCTCTTATAAAGCAGTTTGAATGCTCTTCATCCTCCTATAAACCAGTTTGACTGCGCTTCATCCTCTTATAAAGCAGTTTGACTGCTCTTCATCCTCCTATAAACCAGTTTGACTGCGCTTCATCCTCCTATAGAACAGTTTGACTGCTCTTCATCCTTTTATAAATCAGTTTGACTGCTCTTCGTCCTCTTATAAAACAGTTTGACTGCTCTTCATCCTTTTATAAAGCAGTTTGACTGCTCTTCATCCTCTTGTAAAACAGGTTGACTGCTCTACATCCTCGTATAAAAAAGTTTGACTGCTCTTCATCCTTTTATAAAGCAGTTTGACTGCTCTTCATCCTCTTATAAATCAATTTGACTGCTCTTCATCCTCTTATAAAACCGTTTGACTGCTCTTCGTCCGATAACAAATCAGTTTGACTGCTCTTCGTCCGATTATAAATCAGTTTGACTGCTCTTCGTCCGCTTATAAAACAGTTTGACTGCTCTTCATCCTTTTATAAAGCAGTTTGACTGCTCTTCATCCTCTTATAAATCAGTTTGACTGCTCTTCATCCTCTTGAAAAACAGTTTGACTGCTCTTCGTCCGATTATAAATCAGTTTGAATGCTCTTCGTCCTCTTATAAAACAGTTTGACTGCTCTTCATCCTTTTATAAAGCAGTTTGACCGCTCTTCATCCTCTTATAAATCAGTTTGACTGCTCTTCATCCGATTATAAATCAGTTTGACTGCTCTTCGTCCTCTTTTAAAACAGTTTAACTGCTCTTCATTCTTTTATAAAGCAGTTTGACTGCTCTTCATCCTCTTAAAAAACAGTTTGACTGCTCTTCATCCTCTTGTAAAACAGGTTGACTGCTCTTCATCCTCTTGTAAAACAGTCTGACTGCTCTACATCCTTGTATACATCAGTTTGACTGCTCTTCATCCTCTTATAAATCAATTTGACTGCTCTTCATCCTCTTATAAAACCGTTTGACCGCTCTTCGTCCGATTATAAATCAGTTTGACTGCTCTTCGTCCGATTATAAATCAGTTTGACTGCTCTTCGTCCGCTTATAAAACAGTTTGACTGCTCTTCATCCTTTTATAAAGCAGTTTGACTGCTCTTCATCCTCTTATAAATCAGTTTGACTGCTCTTCATCCTTTTATAAAGCAGTTTGACTGCTCTTCATCCTCCTAAAAACCAATTTGACTGCTCTTCATCCTCTTATAAAACCGTTTGACTGCTCTTCGTCCGATTATAAATCAGTTTGACTGCTCTTCGTCCGATTATAAATCAGTTTGACTGCTCTTCGTCCGCTTATAAAACAGTTTGACAGCTCTTCATCCTTTTATAAAGCAGTTTGACTGCTCTTCATCCTCTTATAAATCAGTTTTACTGCTCTTCATCCTTTTATAACGCAGTTTGACTGCTCTTCATCCTCTTATAAATCAGTTTGACTGCTCTTCATCCGATTATAAATCAGTTTGATTGCTCTTCGTCCTCTTTTAAACAGTTTGACTGCTCTTCATCCTTTTATAAAGCAGTTTGACTGCTCTTCATCCTCTTATAAATCAATTTGACTGCTCTTCATCCTCTTATAAAACCGTTTGACTGCTCTTCGTCCGATTATAAATCAGTTTTACTGCTCTTCGTCCAATTATAAATCAGTTTGACTGCTCTTCATCCTTTTATAAAGCAGTTTGACTGCTCTTCATCCTCTTATAAAACAGTTTGACTGCTCTTCATCCTCTTGTAAAACAGGTTGACTGCTCTTCATCCTCTTGTAAAACAGTCTGACTGCTCTATATCCTCGTATAAAACAGTTTGACTGCTCTTCATCCTTTTATAAAGCAGTTTGACTGCTCTTCATCCTCTTATAAATCAATTTGACTGCTCTTCATCCTTTTATAAAGCAGTTTGACTGCTCCTCATCCTCTTATAAATCAGTTTGACTGCTCTTCATCCGAATATAAATCAGTTTGACTGCTCTTCATCCTCTTATAAAACAGTTTGACTGCTCTTCATCCTTTTATAAAGCAGTTTGACTGCTCTTCATCCGATTATAAAACAGTTTGACTGCTCTTCATCCTTTTATAAAGCAGTTTGACTGCTCTTCATCCTCTTATAAATCAGTTTGACTGCCCTTCATCCGAATATAAATCAGTTTGACTGCTCTTCATCCTCTTATAAAACAGTTTGACTGCTCTTCATCCTTTTATAAAGCAGTTTGACTGCTCTTCATCCGATTATAAAACAGTTTGACTGCTCTTCATCCTTTTATAAATCAGTTTGACTGCTCTTCATCCTCTTATAAAGCAGTTTGACTGCTCTTCATCCTCCTATAAACCAGTTTGACTGTGCTTCATCCTCCTATAGAACAGTTTGACTGCTCTTCGTCCGATTATAAATCAGTTTGACTGCTCTTCGTCCTCTTATAAAACAGTTTGACTGCTCTTCATCCTTTTATAAAGCAGTTTGACTGCTCTTCATCCTCTTATAAAACAGTTTGACTGCTCTTCATCCTCTTGTAAAACAGGTTGACTGCTCTTCATCCTCTTGTAAAACAGTCTGACTGCTCTACATCCTTGTATAAAACAGTTTGACTGCTCTTCATCCTTTTATAAAGCAGTTTGACTGCTCTTCATCCTCTTATAAAACAGTTTGACTGCTCTTCATCCTTTTATAACGCAGTTTGACTGCTCTTCATCCTCTTATAAATCAGTTTGACTGCTCTTCATCCGATTATAAATCAGTTTGACTGCTCTTCGTCTTCTTTTAAACAGTTTGACTGCTCTTCATCCTTTTATAAAGCAGTTTGACTGCTCTTCATCCTCTTATAAATCAATTTGACTGCTCTTCATCCTCTTATAAAACCGTTTGACTGCTCTTTGTCCGATTATAAATCAGTTTGACTGCTCTTCGTCCGATTATAAATCAGTTTGACTGCTCTTCGTCCGCTTATAAAACAGTTTGACTGCTCTTCATCCTTTTATAAAGCAGTTTGACTGCTCTTCATCCTCTTATAAATCAGTTTGACTGCTCTTCATCCTCTTATAAAACAGTTTGACTGCTCTTCATCCTCTTATAAAACAGTTTGACTGCTCTTCATCCTCTTGTAAAACAGGTTGACTGCTCTTCATCCTCTTGTAAAACAGTCTGACTGCTCTATATCCTCGTATAAAACAGTTTGACTGCTCTTCATCCTCTTGTAAAACAGGTTGACTGCTCTTCATCCCCTTATAGAACAGTTTGACTGCTCTTCATCCTCTTGCAAAACAGGTTGACTGCTCTTCATACTCTTATAAAACAGTTTGACTGCTCTTCATCCTCCTATAGAACAGTTTGACTGCTCTTCATCCTCTTATAAATCAATTTGACTGCTCTTCATCCTCTTATAAAACCGTTTGACCGCTCTTCGTCCGATTATAAATCAGTTTGACTGCTCTTCGTCCGATTATAAAATAGTTTGACTGCTCTTCGTCCTCTTATAAAGCAGTTTGACTGCTCTTCATCCTCCTATAAACCAGTTTGACTTCGCTTCATCCTCCTATAGAACAGTTTGACTGCTCTTCGTCCGATTATAAATCAGTTTGACTGCTCTTCGTCCTCTTATAAAACAGTTTGACTGCTCTTCATCCTTTTATAAAGCAGTTTGACTGCTCTTCATCCTCTTATAAATCAGTTTGACTGCTCTTCATCCTCTTATAAATCAGTTTGACTGCTCTTCGTCCTCTTATAAAACAGTTTGACTGCTCTTCATTCTTTTATAAAGCAGTTTGACTGCTCTTCATCCTCTTATAAAACAGTTTGACTGCTCTTCATCCTCTTGTAAAACAGTTTGACTGCTCTTCATCCTCTTATAAAACAGTTTGACTGCTCTTCATCCTTTTATAAAGCTGTTTGACTGCTCTTCATCCGATTATAAAACAGTTTGACTGCTCTTCATCCATTTATAAATCAGTTTGACTGCTCTTCATCTTCTTATAAAGCAGTTTGACTGCTCTTCATCCTCCTATAAACCAGTTTGACTGCGCTTCATCCTCCTATAGAACAGTTTGACTGCTCTTCGTCCGATTATAAATCAGTTTGACTGCTCTTCGTCCTCTTATAAAACAGTTTGACTGCTCTTCATCCTTTTATAAAGCAGTTTGACTGCTCTTCATCCTCTTATAAAACAGTTTGACTGCTCTTCAACCTCTTGTAAAACAGGTTGACTGCTCTTCATACTCTTGTAAAACAGTCTGACTGCTCTACATCCTTGTATAAAACAGTTTGACTGCTCTTCATCCTTTTATAAAGCAGTTTGACTGCTCTTCATCCTCTTATAAATCAATTTGACTGCTCTTCATCCTCTTATAAAACCGTTTGACTGCTCTTCGTCCGATTATAAATCAGTTTGACTGCTCTTCGTCCGCTTATAAAACAGTTTGACTGCTCTTCATCCTTTTATAAAGCAGTTTGACTGCTCTTCATCCTCTTATAAATCAGTTTGACTGCTCTTCATCCTCTTATAAAGCAGTTTGACTGCTCTTCATCCTCTTATAAATCAATTTGACTGCTCTTCATCCTCTTATAAAACCGTTTGACTGCTCTTCGTCCGATTATAAATCAGTTTGACTGCTCTTCGTCCGCTTATAAAACAGTTTGACTGCTCTTCATCCTCTTTTATAAAGCAGTTTGACTGCTCTTCATCCTCTTATAAATCAATTTGACTGCTCTTCATCCTCTTATAAAACCGTTTGACTGCTCTTTGTCCGATTATAAATCAGTTTGACTGCTCTTCGTCCGATTATAAATCAGTTTGACTGCTCTTCGTCCGCTTATAAAACAGTTTGACTGCTCTTCATCCTTTTATAAAGCAGTTTGACTGCTCTTCATCCTCTTATAAATCAGTTTGACTGCTCTTCATCCTCTTATAAAACAGTTTGACTGCTCTTCATCCTCTTATAAAACAGTTTGACTGCTCTTCATCCTCTTGTAAAACAGGTTGACTGCTCTTCATCCTCTTGTAAGATAGTCTGACTGCTCTATATCCTCGTATAAAACAGTTTGACTGCTCTTCATCCTCTTGTAAAACAGGTTGACTGCTCTTCATCCCCTTATAGAACAGTTTGACTGCTCTTCATCCTCTTGCAAAACAGGTTGACTGCTCTTCATACTCTTATAAAACAGTTTGACTGCTCTTCATCCTCCTATAGAACAGTTTGACTGCTCTTCATCCTCTTATAAATCAATTTGACTGCTCTTCATCCTCTTATAAAACCGTTTGACCGCTCTTCGTCCGATTATATATCAGTTTGACTGCTCTTCGTCCGATTATAAATCAGTTTGACTGCTCTTCGTCCGCTTATAAAACAGTTTGACTGCTCTTCATCCTTTTATAAAGCAGTTTGACTGCTCTTCATCCTCTTATAAATCAGTTTGACTGCTCTTCATCCTCTTATAAAACAGTTTGACTGCTCTTCATCCTCTTATAAAACAGTTTGACTGCTCTTCATCCTCTTGTAAAACAGGTTGACTGCTCTTCATCCTCTTGTAAAATAGTCTGACTGCTCTATATCCTCGTATAAAACAGTTTGACTGCTCTTCATCCTCTTGTAAAACAGGTTGACTGCTCTTCATCCCCTTATAGAACAGTTTGACTGCTCTTCATCCTCTTGCAAAACAGGTTGACTGCTCTTCATACTCTTATAAAACAGTTTGACTGCTCTTCATCCTCCTATAGAACAGTTTGACTGCTCTTCATCCTCTTATAAATCAATTTGACTGCTCTTCATCCTCTTATAAAACCGTTTGACCGCTCTTCGTCCGATTATAAATCAGTTTGACTGCTCTTCGTCCGATTATAAATCAGTTTGACTGCTCTTCGTCCTCTTATAAAGCAGTTTGACTGCTCTTCATCCTCCTATAAACCAGTTTGACTTCGCTTCATCCTCCTATAGAACAGTTTGACTGCTCTTCGTCCGATTATAAATCAGTTTGACTGCTCTTCGTCCGATTATAAATCAGTTTGACTGCTCTTCGTCCGCTTATAAAACAGTTTGACTGCTCTTCATCCTTTTATAAAGCAGTTTGACTGCTCTTCATCCTCTTATAAAGCAGTTTGACTGCTCTTCATCCTCCTATAAACCAGTTTGACTGCGCTTCATCCTCCTATAGAACAGTTTGACTGCTCTTCTTCCGATTATAAATCAGTTTGACTGCTCTTCGTCCTCTTATAAAACAGATTACTGCTCTTCATAATTTTAAAAAGCAGTTTGACTGCTCGTCATCCTCTTATAAATCAGTTTGACTGCTCTTCATCCGATTATAAATCAGTTTGACTGCTCTTCATCCTTTTATAAAGCAGTTTGACTGCTCTTCATCCTCTTATAAAACAGTTTGACTGCTCTTCATCCTCTTGTAAAACAGGTTGACTGCTCTTCATCCTCTTGTAAAACAGTCTGACTGCTCTATATCCTCGTATAAAACAGTTTGACTGCTCTTCATCCTTTTATAAAGCAGTTTGACTGCTCTTCATCCTCTTATAAATCAATTTGACTGCTCTTCATCCTTTTATAAAGCAGTTTGACTGCTCTTCATCCTCTTATAAATCAGTTTGACTGCTCTTCATCCGATTATAAATCAGTTTGACTGCTCTTCATCCTCTTATAAAACAGTTTGACTGCTCTTCATCCTTTTATAAAGCAGTTTGACTGCTCTTCATCCTCTTATAAATCAGTTTGACTGCTCTTCATCCTCTTATAAAGCAGTTTGACTGCTCTTCATCCTCCTATAAACCAGTTTGACTGCGCTTCATCCTCCTATAGAACAGTTTGACTGCTCTTCGTCCGATTATAAATCAGTTTGACTGCTCTTCGTCCTTTTATAAAGCAGTTTGACTGCTCTTCATCCTCTTATAAATCAGTTTGACTGCTCTTCGTCCTCTTATAAAACAGTGTGACTGCTCTTCATCCTTTTATAAAGCAGTTTGACTGCTCTTCATTCTCTTATAAATCAGTTTGACTGCTCTTCATCCTCTTATAAATCAGTTTGACTGCTCTTCGTCCTCTTATAAAACAGTTTGACTGCTCTTCATTCTTTTATAAAGCAGTTTGACTGCTCTTCATCCTCTTATAAAACAGTTTGACTGCTCTTCATCCTCTTGTAAAACAAGTTGACTGCTCTTCATCCTCTTGTAAAACAATCTGACTGCTCTACATCCTTGTATAAAACAGTTTGACTGCTCTTCATCCTTTTATAAAGCAGTGTCACTGCTCTTCATCCTCTTATAAATCAATTTGACTGCTCTTCATCCTCTTATAAAACCGTTTGACCGCTCTTCGTCCGATTATAAATCAGTTTGACTGCTCTTCGTCCGATTATAAATCAGTTTGACTGCTCTTCGTCCGCTTATAAAACAGTTTGACTGCTCTTCATCCTCTTATAAAACCGTTTGACTGCTCTTCGTCCGATTATAAATCAGTTTGACTGCTCTTCGTCCTCTTATAAATCAGTTTTACTGCTCTTCATCCTTTTATAACGCAGTTTGACTGCTCTTCATCCTCTTATAAATCAGTTTGACTGCTCTTCATCCGATTATAAATCAGTTTGACTGCTCTTCGTCCTCTTTTAAACAGTTTGACAGCTCTTCATCCTTTTATAAAGCAGTTTGACTGCTCTTCATCCTCTTATAAATCAGTTTTACTGCTCTTCATCCTTTTATAACGCAGTTTGACTGCTCTTCATCCTCTTATAAATCAGTTTGACTGCTCTTCATCCGATTATAAATCAGTTTGACTGCTCTTCGTCCTCTTTTAAACAGTTTGACTGCTCTTCATCCTTTTATAAAGCAGTTTGACTGCTCTTCATCCTCTTATAAATCAATTTGACTGCTCTTCATCCTCTTATAAAACCGTTTGACTGCTCTTCGTCCGATTATAAATCAGTTTTACTGCTCTTCGTCCAATTATAAATCAGTTTGACTGCTCTTCATCCTTTTATAAAGCAGTTTGACTGCTCTTCATCCTCTTATAAAACAGTTTGACTGCTCTTCATCCTCTTGTAAAACAGGTTGACTGCTCTTCATCCTCTTGTAAAACAGTCTGACTGCTCTATATCCTCGTATAAAACAGTTTGACTGCTCTTCATCCTTTTATAAAGCAGTTTGACTGCTCTTCATCCTCTTATAAATCAATTTGACTGCTCTTCATCCTTTTATAAAGCAGTTTGACTGCTCTTCATCCTCTTATAAATCAGTTTGACTGCTCTTCATCCGATTATAAAACAGGTTGACTGCTCTTCATCCTATTTTAAAACAGTTTGACTGCTCTTCATCCTCCTATAAAACAGTTTGACTGCTCTTCATCCTTTTGTAAAACAGGTTGACTGCTCTTCATCCCCTTATAGAACAGTTTGACTGCTCTTCATCCTCTTGCAAAACAGTTTGACTGCTCTTCATACTCTTATAAAACAGTTTGACTGCTCTTCATCCTCCTATAGAACAGTTTGACTGCTCTTCATCCTCTTATAAATCAATTTGACTGCTCTTCATCCTCTTATAAAACCGTTTGACCGCTCTTCGTCCGATTATAAATCAGTTTGACTGCTCTTCGTCCGATTATAAATCAGTTTGACTGCTCTTCGTCCTCTTATAAAGCAGTTTGACTGCTCTTCATCCTCCTATAAACCAGTTTGACTGCGCTTCATCCTCCTATAGAACAGTTTGACTGCTCTTCGTCCGATTATAAATCAGTTTGACTGCTCTTCGTCCTCTTATAAAACAGTTTGACTGCTCTTCATCCTTTTATAAAGCAGTTTGACTGCTCTTCATCCTCTTATAAATCAGTTTGACTGCTCTTCATCCTCTTATAAATCAGTTTGACTGCTCTTCATCCTCTTATAAATCAGTTTGACTGCTCTTCGTCCTCTTATAAAACAGTTTGACTGCTCTTCATTCTTTTATAAAGCAGTTTGACTGCTCTTCATCCTCTTATAAAACAGTTTGACTGCTCTTCATCCTCTTGTAAAACAAGTTGACTGCTCTTCATCCTCTTGTAAAACAATCTGACTGCTCTACATCCTTGTATAAAACAGTTTGACTGCTCTTCATCCTTTTATAAAGCAGTTTCACTGCTCTTCATCCTCTTATAAATCAATTTGACTGCTCTTCATCCTCTTATAAAACCGTTTGACCGCTCTTCGTCCGATTATAAATCAGTTTGACTGCTCTTCGTCCGATTATAAATCAGTTTGACTGCTCTTCGTCCGCTTATAAAACAGTTTGACTGCTCTTCATCCTTTTATAAAGCAGTTTGACTGCTCTTCATCCTCTTATAAATCAGTTTGACTGCTCTTCATCCTTTTATAAAGCAGTTTGACTGCTCTTCATCCTCCTATAAACCAATTTGACTGCTCTTCATCCTCTTATAAAACCGTTTGACTGCTCTTCGTCCGATTATAAATCAGTTTGACTGCTCTTCGTCCGATTATAAATCAGTTTGACTGCTCTTCGTCCGCTTATAAAACAGTTTGACAGCTCTTCATCCTTTTATAAAGCAGTTTGACTGCTCTTCATCCTCTTATAAATCAGTTTTACTGCTCTTCATCCTTTTATAACGCAGTTTGACTGCTCTTCATCCTCTTATAAATCAGTTTGACTGCTCTTCATCCGATTATAAATCAGTTTGACTGCTCTTCGTCCTCTTTTAAACAGTTTGACTGCTCTTCATCCTTTTATAAAGCAGTTTGACTGCTCTTCATCCTCTTATAAATCAATTTGACTGCTCTTCATCCTCTTATAAAACCGTTTGACTGCTCTTCGTCCGATTATAAATCAGTTTTACTGCTCTTCGTCCAATTATAAATCAGTTTGACTGCTCTTCATCCTTTTATAAAGCAGTTTGACTGCTCTTCATCCTCTTATAAAACAGTTTGACTGCTCTTCATCCTCTTGTAAAACAGGTTGACTGCTCCTCATCCTCTTGTAAAACAGGTTGACTGCTCTTCATCCCCTTATAGAACAGTTTGACTGCTCTTCATCCTCTTGCAAAACAGGTTGACTGCTCTTCATACTCTTATAAAACAGTTTGACTGCTCTTCATCCTCCTATAGAACAGTTTGACTGCTCTTCATCCTCTTATAAATCAATTTGACTGCTCTTCATCCTCTTATAAAACCGTTTGACCGCTCTTCGTCCGACTATAAATCAGTTTGACTGCTCTTCGTCCGATTATAAATCAGTTTGACTGCTCTTCGTCCTCTTATAAAGCAGTTTGACTGCTCTTCATCCTCCTATAAACCAGTTTGACTGCGCTTCATCCTCCTATAGAACAGTTTGACTGCTCTTCATCCTCTTATAAAACAGTTTGACTGCTCTTCATCCTTTTATAAAGCTGTTTGACTGCTCTTCATCCGATTATAAAACAGTTTGACTGCTCTTCATCCATTTATAAATCAGTTTGACTGCTCTTCATCTTCTTATAAAGCAGTTTGACTGCTCTTCATCCTCCTATAAACCAGTTTGACTGCGCTTCATCCCCCTATAGAACAGTTTGACTGCTCTTCGTCCGATTATAAATCAGTTTGACTGCTCTTCGTCCTCTTATAAAACAGTTTGACTGCTCTTCATCCTTTTATAAAGCAGTTTGACTGCTCTTCATCCTCTTATAAAACAGTTTGACTGCTCTTCATCCTCTTGTAAAACAGGTTGACTGCTCTTCATCCTCTTGTAAAACAGTCTGACTGCTCTACATCCTTGTATAAAACAGTTTGACTGCTCTTCATCCTCTTATAAATCAATTTGACTGCTCTTCATCCTCTTATAAAACCGTTTGCCTGCTCTTCGTCCGATTATAAATCAGTTTGACTGCTCTTCGTCCGCTTATAAAACAGTTTGACTGCTCTTCATCCTTTTATAAAGCAGTTTGACTGCTCTTCATCCTCTTATAAATCAGTTTGACTGCTCTTCATCCTTTTATAACGCAGTTTGACTGCTCTTCATCCTCTTATAAATCAGTTTGACTGCTCTTCATCCGATTATAAATCAGTTTGACTGCTCTTCATCCTCTTGTAAAACAGTCTGACTGCTCTACATCCTTGTATAAAACAGTTTGACTGCTCTTCATCCTTTTATAAAGCAGTTTGACTGCTCTTCATCATCTTATAAAACAGTTTGACTGCTCTTCGTCCGATTATAAATCAGTTTGACTGCTCTTCGTCCTCTTATAAAACAGTTTGACTGCTCTTCATCCTTTTATAAAGCAGTTTGACTGCTCTTCATCCTCTTATAAATCAGTTTGACTGCTCTTCATCCTCTTATAAATCAGTTTGACTGCTCTTCATCCTCTTATAAATCAGTTTGACTGCTCTTCGTCCTCTTATAAAACAGTTTGACTGCTCTTCATTCTTTTATAAAGCAGTTTGACTGCTCTTCATCCTCTTATAAAACAGTTTGACTGCTCTTCATCCTCTTGTAAAACAAGTTGACTGCTCTTCATCCTCTTGTAAAACAATCTGACTGCTCTACATCCTTGTATAAAACAGTTTGACTGCTCTTCATCCTTTTATAAAGCAGTTTCACTGCTCTTCATCCTCTTATAAATCAATTTGACTGCTCTTCATCCTCTTATAAAACCGTTTGACCGCTCTTCGTCCGATTATAAATCAGTTTGACTGCTCTTCGTCCGATTATAAATCAGTTTGACTGCTCTTCGTCCGCTTATAAAACAGTTTGACTGCTCTTCATCCTTTTATAAAGCAGTTTGACTGCTCTTCATCCTCTTATAAATCAGTTTGACTGCTCTTCATCCTTTTATAAAGCAGTTTGACTGCTCTTCATCCTCCTATAAACCAATTTGACTGCTCTTCATCCTCTTATAAAACCGTTTGACTGCTCTTCGTCCGATTATAAATCAGTTTGACTGCTCTTCGTCCGATTATAAATCAGTTTGACTGCTCTTCGTCCGCTTATAAAACAGTTTGACAGCTCTTCATCCTTTTATAAAGCAGTTTGACTGCTCTTCATCCTCTTATAAATCAGTTTTACTGCTCTTCATCCTTTTATAACGCAGTTTGACTGCTCTTCATCCTCTTATAAATCAGTTTGACTGCTCTTCATCCGATTATAAATCAGTTTGACTGCTCTTCGTCCTCTTTTAAACAGTTTGACTGCTCTTCATCCTTTTATAAAGCAGTTTGACTGCTCTTCATCCTCTTATAAATCAATTTGACTGCTCTTCATCCTCTTATAAAACCGTTTGACTGCTCTTCGTCCGATTATAAATCAGTTTTACTGCTCTTCGTCCAATTATAAATCAGTTTGACTGCTCTTCATCCTTTTATAAAGCAGTTTGACTGCTCTTCATCCTCTTATAAAACAGTTTGACTGCTCTTCATCCTCTTGTAAAACAGGTTGACTGCTCCTCATCCTCTTGTAAAACAGGTTGACTGCTCTTCATCCCCTTATAGAACAGTTTGACTGCTCTTCATCCTCTTGCAAAACAGGTTGACTGCTCTTCATACTCTTATAAAACAGTTTGACTGCTCTTCATCCTCCTATAGAACAGTTTGACTGCTCTTCATCCTCTTATAAATCAATTTGACTGCTCTTCATCCTCTTATAAAACCGTTTGACCGCTCTTCGTCCGACTATAAATCAGTTTGACTGCTCTTCGTCCGATTATAAATCAGTTTGACTGCTCTTCGTCCTCTTATAAAGCAGTTTGACTGCTCTTCATCCTCCTATAAACCAGTTTGACTGCGCTTCATCCTCCTATAGAACAGTTTGACTGCTCTTCATCCTCTTATAAAACAGTTTGACTGCTCTTCATCCTTTTATAAAGCTGTTTGACTGCTCTTCATCCGATTATAAAACAGTTTGACTGCTCTTCATCCATTTATAAATCAGTTTGACTGCTCTTCATCTTCTTATAAAGCAGTTTGACTGCTCTTCATCCTCCTATAAACCAGTTTGACTGCGCTTCATCCTCCTATAGAACAGTTTTACTGCTCTTCGTCCGATTATAAATCAGTTTGACTGCTCTTCGTCCTCTTATAAAACAGTTTGACTGCTCTTCATCCTTTTATAAAGCAGTTTGACTGCTCTTCATCCTCTTATAAAACAGTTTGACTGCTCTTCATCCTCTTGTAAAACAGGTTGACTGCTCTTCATCCTCTTGTAAAACAGTCTGACTGCTCTACATCCTTGTATAAAACAGTTTGACTGCTCTTCATCCTCTTATAAATCAATTTGACTGCTCTTCATCCTCTTATAAAACCGTTTGCCTGCTCTTCGTCCGATTATAAATCAGTTTGACTGCTCTTCGTCCGCTTATAAAACAGTTTGACTGCTCTTCATCCTTTTATAAAGCAGTTTGACTGCTCTTCATCCTCTTATAAATCAGTTTGACTGCTCTTCATCCTTTTATAACGCAGTTTGACTGCTCTTCATCCTCTTATAAATCAGTTTGACTGCTCTTCATCCGATTATAAATCAGTTTGACTGCTCTTCATCCTCTTGTAAAACAGTCTGACTGCTCTACATCCTTGTATAAAACAGTTTGACTGCTCTTCATCCTTTTATAAAGCAGTTTGACTGCTCTTCATCCTCTTATAAAACAGTTTGACTGCTCTTCATCCTTTTATAACGCAGTTTGACTGCTCTTCATCCTCTTATAAATCAGTTTGACTGCTCTTCATCCGATTATAAATCAGTTTGACTGCTCTTCGTCCTCTTTTAAACAGTTTGACTGCTCTTCATCCTTTTATAAAGCAGTTTGACTGCTCTTCATCCTCTTATAAATCAATTTGACTGCTCTTCATCCTCTTATAAAACCGTTTGACTGCTCTTTGTCCGATTATAAATCAGTTTGACTGCTCTTCGTCCGATTATAAATCAGTTTGACTGCTCTTCGTCCGCTTATAAAACAGTTTGACTGCTCTTCATCCTTTTATAAAGCAGTTTGACTGCTCTTCATCCGATTATAAATCAGTTTGACTGCTCTTCATCCTCTTATAAAACAGTTTGACTGCTCTTCATCCTCTTATAAAACAGTTTGACTGCTCTTCATCCTCTTGTAAAACAGGTTGACTGCTCTTCATCCTCTTGTAAAACAGTCTGACTGCTCTATATCCTCGTATAAAACAGTTTGACTGCTCTTCATCCTCTTGTAAAACAGGTTGACTGCTCTTCATCCCCTTATAGAACAGTTTGACTGCTCTTCATCCTCTTGCAAAACAGGTTGACTGCTCTTCATACTCTTATAAAACAGTTTGACTGCTCTTCATCCTCCTATAGAACAGTTTGACTGCTCTTCATCCTCTTATAAATCAATTTGACTGCTCTTCATCCTCTTATAAAACCGTTTGACCGCTCTTCGTCCGATTATAAATCAGTTTGACTGCTCTTCGTCCGATTATAAATCAGTTTGACTGCTCTTCGTCCTCTTATAAAGCAGTTTGACTGCTCTTCATCCTCCTATAAACCAGTTTGACTTCGCTTCATCCTCCTATAGAACAGTTTGACTGCTCTTCGTCCGATTATAAATCAGTTTGACTGCTCTTCGTCCTCTTATAAAACAGTTTGACTGCTCTTCATCCTTTTATAAAGCAGTTTGACTGCTCTTCATCCTCTTATAAATCAGTTTGACTGCTCTTCATCCTCTTATAAATCAGTTTGACTGCTCTTCGTCCTCTTATAAAACAGTTTGACTGCTCTTCATTCTTTTATAAAGCAGTTTGACTGCTCTTCATCCTCTTATAAAACAGTTTGACTGCTCTTCATCCTCTTGTAAAACAGTTTGACTGCTCTTCATCCTCTTATAAAACAGTTTGACTGCTCTTCATCCTTTTATAAAGCTGTTTGACTGCTCTTCATCCGATTATAAAACAGTTTGACTGCTCTTCATCCATTTATAAATCAGTTTGACTGCTCTTCATCTTCTTATAAAGCAGTTTGACTGCTCTTCATCCTCCTATAAACCAGTTTGACTACGCTTCATCCTCCTATAGAACAGTTTGACTGCTCTTCGTCCGATTATAAATCAGTTTGACTGCTCTTCGTCCTCTTATAAAACAGTTTGACTGCTCTTCATCCTTTTATAAAGCAGTTTGACTGCTCTTCATCCTCTTATAAAACAGTTTGACTGCTCTTCATCCTCTTGTAAAACAGGTTGACTGCTCTTCATCCTCTTGTAAAACAGTCTGACTGCTCTACATCCTTGTATAAAACAGTTTGACTGCTCTTCATCCTTTTATAAAGCAGTTTGACTGCTCTTCATCCTCTTATAAATCAATTTGACTGCTCTTCATCCTCTTATAAAACCGTTTGACTGCTCTTCGTCCGATTATAAATCAGTTTGACTGCTCTTCGTCCGCTTATAAAACAGTTTGACTGCTCTTCATCCTTTTATAAAGCAGTTTGACTGCTCTTCATCCTCTTATAAATCAGTTTGACTGCTCTTCATCCTCTTATAAAGCAGTTTGACTGCTCTTCATCCTCTTATAAATCAATTTGACTGCTCTTCATCCTCTTATAAAACCGTTTGACTGCTCTTCGTCCGATTATAAATCAGTTTGACTGCTCTTCGTCCGCTTATAAAACAGTTTGACTGCTCTTCATCCTTTTATAAAGCAGTTTGACTGCTCTTCATCCTCTTATAAATCAATTTGACTGCTCTTCATCCTCTTATAAAACCGTTTGACTGCTCTTTGTCCGATTATAAATCAGTTTGACTGCTCTTCGTCCGATTATAAATCAGTTTGACTGCTCTTCGTCCGCTTATAAAACAGTTTGACTGCTCTTCATCCTTTTATAAAGCAGTTTGACTGCTCTTCATCCTCTTATAAATCAGTTTGACTGCTCTTCATCCTCTTATAAAACAGTTTGACTGCTCTTCATCCTCTTATAAAACAGTTTGACTGCTCTTCATCCTCTTGTAAAACAGGTTGACTGCTCTTCATCCTCTTGTAAAATAGTCTGACTGCTCTATATCCTCGTATAAAACAGTTTGACTGCTCTTCATCCTCTTGTAAAACAGGTTGACTGCTCTTCATCCCCTTATAGAACAGTTTGACTGCTCTTCATCCTCTTGCAAAACAGGTTGACTGCTCTTCATACTCTTATAAAACAGTTTGACTGCTCTTCATCCTCCTATAGAACAGTTTGACTGCTCTTCATCCTCTTATAAATCAATTTGACTGCTCTTCATCCTCTTATAAAACCGTTTGACCGCTCTTCGTCCGATTATAAATCAGTTTGACTGCTCTTCGTCCGATTATAAATCAGTTTGACTGCTCTTCGTCCTCTTATAAAGCAGTTTGACTGCTCTTCATCCTCCTATAAACCAGTTTGACTTCGCTTCATCCTCCTATAGAACAGTTTGACTGCTCTTCGTCCGATTATAAATCAGTTTGACTGCTCTTCGTCCGATTATAAATCAGTTTGACTGCTCTTCGTCCGCTTATAAAACAGTTTGACTGCTCTTCATCCTTTTATAAAGCAGTTTGACTGCTCTTCATCCTCTTATAAAGCAGTTTGACTGCTCTTCATCCTCCTATAAACCAGTTTGACTGCGCTTCATCCTCCTATAGAACAGTTTGACTGCTCTTCTTCCGATTATAAATCAGTTTGACTGCTCTTCGTCCTCTTATAAAACAGATTACTGCTCTTCATAATTTTAAAAAGCAGTTTGACTGCTCGTCATCCTCTTATAAATCAGTTTGACTGCTCTTCATCCGATTATAAATCAGTTTGACTGCTCTTCATCCTTTTATAATGCAGTTTGACTGCTCTTCATCCTCTTATAAAACAGTTTGACTGCTCTTCATCCTCTTGTAAAACAGGTTGACTGCTCTTCATCCTCTTGTAAAACAGTCTGACTGCTCTATATCCTCGTATAAAACAGTTTGACTGCTCTTCATCCTTTTATAAAGCAGTTTGACTGCTCTTCATCCTCTTATAAATCAATTTGACTGCTCTTCATCCTTTTATAAAGCAGTTTGACTGCTCTTCATCCTCTTATAAATCAGTTTGACTGCTCTTCATCCGATTATAAATCAGTTTGACTGCTCTTCATCCTCTTATAAAACAGTTTGACTGCTCTTCATCCTTTTATAAAGCAGTTTGACTGCTCTTCATCCTCTTATAAATCAGTTTGACTGCTCTTCATCCTCTTATAAAGCAGTTTGACTGCTCTTCATCCTCCTATAAACCAGTTTGACTGCGCTTCATCCTCCTATAGAACAGTTTGACTGCTCTTCGTCCGATTATAAATCAGTTTGACTGCTCTTCGTCCTTTTATAAAGCAGTTTGACTGCTCTTCATCCTCTTATAAATCAGTTTGACTGCTCTTCGTCCTCTTATAAAACAGTGTGACTGCTCTTCATCCTTTTATAAAGCAGTTTGACTGCTCTTCATCCTCTTATAAATCAGTTTGACTGCTCTTCATCCTCTTATAAATCAGTTTGACTGCTCTTCGTCCTCTTATAAAACAGTTTGACTGCTCTTCATTCTTTTATAAAGCAGTTTGACTGCTCTTCATCCTCTTATAAAACAGTTTGACTGCTCTTCATCCTCTTGTAAAACAAGTTGACTGCTCTTCATCCTCTTGTAAAACAATTTGACTGCTCTTCATCCTCTTATAAAACCGTTTGACTGCTCTTCGTCCGATTATAAATCAGTTTGACTGCTCTTCGTCCGCTTATAAAACAGTTTGACTGCTCTTCATCCTTTTATAAAGCAGTTTGACTGCTCTTCATCCTCTTATAAATCAATTTGACTGCTCTTCATCCTCTTATAAAACCGTTTGACTGCTCTTTGTCCGATTATAAATCAGTTTGACTGCTCTTCGTCCGATTATAAATCAGTTTGACTGCTCTTCGTCCGCTTATAAAACAGTTTGACTGCTCTTCATCCTTTTATAAAGCAGTTTGACTGCTCTTCATCCTCTTATAAATCAGTTTGACTGCTCTTCATCCTCTTATAAAACAGTTTGACTGCTCTTCATCCTCTTATAAAACAGTTTGACTGCTCTTCATCCTCCTATAGAACAGTTTGACTGCTCTTCATCCTCTTATAAATCAATTTGACTGCTCTTCATCCTCTTATAAAACCGTTTGACCGCTCTTCGTCCGATTATAAATCAGTTTGACTGCTCTTCGTCCGATTATAAATCAGTTTGACTGCTCTTCGTCCTCTTATAAAGCAGTTTGACTGCTCTTCATCCTCCTATAAACCAGTTTGACTTCGCTTCATCCTCCTATAGAACAGTTTGACTGCTCTTCGTCCGATTATAAATCAGTTTGACTGCTCTTCGTCCGATTATAAATCAGTTTGACTGCTCTTCGTCCGCTTATAAAACAGTTTGACTGCTCTTCATCCTTTTATAAAGCAGTTTGACTGCTCTTCATCCTCTTATAAAGCAGTTTGACTGCTCTTCATCCTCCTATAAACCAGTTTGACTGCGCTTCATCCTCCTATAGAACAGTTTGACTGCTCTTCTTCCGATTATAAATCAGTTTGACTGCTCTTCGTCCTCTTATAAAACAGATTACTGCTCTTCATAATTTTAAAAAGCAGTTTGACTGCTCGTCATCCTCTTATAAATCAGTTTGACTGCTCTTCATCCGATTATAAATCAGTTTGACTGCTCTTCATCCTTTTATAATGCAGTTTGACTGCTCTTCATCCTCTTATAAAACAGTTTGACTGCTCTTCATCCTCTTGTAAAACAGGTTGACTGCTCTTCATCCTCTTGTAAAACAGTCTGACTGCTCTATATCCTCGTATAAAACAGTTTGACTGCTCTTCATCCTTTTATAAAGCAGTTTGACTGCTCTTCATCCTCTTATAAATCAATTTGACTGCTCTTCATCCTTTTATAAAGCAGTTTGACTGCTCTTCATCCTCTTATAAATCAGTTTGACTGCTCTTCATCCGATTATAAATCAGTTTGACTGCTCTTCATCCTCTTATAAAACAGTTTGACTGCTCTTCATCCTTTTATAAAGCAGTTTGACTGCTCTTCATCCTCTTATAAATCAGTTTGACTGCTCTTCATCCTCTTATAAAGCAGTTTGACTGCTCTTCATCCTCCTATAAACCAGTTTGACTGCGCTTCATCCTCCTATAGAACAGTTTGACTGCTCTTCGTCCGATTATAAATCAGTTTGACTGCTCTTCGTCCTTTTATAAAGCAGTTTGACTGCTCTTCATCCTCTTATAAATCAGTTTGACTGCTCTTCGTCCTCTTATAAAACAGTGTGACTGCTCTTCATCCTTTTATAAAGCAGTTTGACTGCTCTTCATCCTCTTATAAATCAGTTTGACTGCTCTTCATCCTCTTATAAATCAGTTTGACTGCTCTTCGTCCTCTTATAAAACAGTTTGACTGCTCTTCATTCTTTTATAAAGCAGTTTGACTGCTCTTCATCCTCTTATAAAACAGTTTGACTGCTCTTCATCCTCTTGTAAAACAAGTTGACTGCTCTTCATCCTCTTGTAAAACAATTTGACTGCTCTTCATCCTCTTATAAAACCGTTTGACTGCTCTTCGTCCGATTATAAATCAGTTTGACTGCTCTTCGTCCGCTTATAAAACAGTTTGACTGCTCTTCATCCTTTTATAAAGCAGTTTGACTGCTCTTCATCCTCTTATAAATCAATTTGACTGCTCTTCATCCTCTTATAAAACCGTTTGACTGCTCTTTGTCCGATTATAAATCAGTTTGACTGCTCTTCGTCCGATTATAAATCAGTTTGACTGCTCTTCGTCCGCTTATAAAACAGTTTGACTGCTCTTCATCCTTTTATAAAGCAGTTTGACTGCTCTTCATCCTCTTATAAATCAGTTTGACTGCTCTTCATCCTCTTATAAAACAGTTTGACTGCTCTTCATCCTCTTATAAAACAGTTTGACTGCTCTTCATCCTCTTGTAAAACAGGTTGACTGCTCTTCATCCTCTTGTAAAATAGTCTGACTGCTCTATATCCTCGTATAAAACAGTTTGACTGCTCTTCATCCTCTTGTAAAACAGGTTGACTGCTCTTCATCCCCTTATAGAACAGTTTGACTGCTCTTCATCCTCTTGCAAAACAGGTTGACTGCTCTTCATACTCTTATAAAACAGTTTGACTGCTCTTCATCCTCCTATAGAACAGTTTGACTGCTCTTCATCCTCTTATAAATCAATTTGACTGCTCTTCATCCGATTATAAATCAATTTGACTGCTCTTCATCCTCTTGTAAAACAGTCTGACTGCTCTACATCCTTGTATAAAACAGTTTGACTGCTCTTCATCCTTTTATAAAGCAGTTTGACTGCTCTTCATCCTCTTATAAAACAGTTTGACTGCTCTTCATCCTTTTATAACGCAGTTTGACTGCTCTTCATCCTCTTATAAATCAGTTTGACTGCTCTTCATCCGATTATAAATCAGTTTGACTGCTCTTCGTCCTCTTTTAAACAGTTTGACTGCTCTTCATCCTTTTATAAAGCAGTTTGACTGCTCTTCATCCTCTTATAAATCAATTTGACTGCTCTTCATCCTCTTATAAAACCGTTTGACTGCTCTTTGTCCGATTATCAATCAGTTTGACTGCTCTTCGTCCGATTATAAATCAGTTTGACTGCTCTTCGTCTGCTTATAAAACAGTTTGACTGCTCTTCATCCTTTTATAAAGCAGTTTGACTGCTCTTCATCCGATTATAAATCAGTTTGACTGCTCTTCATCCTCTTATAAAACAGTTTGACTGCTCTTCATCCTCTTATAAAACAGTTTGACTGCTCTTCATCCTCTTGTAAAACAGGTTGACTGCTCTTCATCCTCTTGTAAAACAGTCTGACTGCTCTATATCCTCGTATAAAACAGTTTGACTGCTCTTCATACTCTTGTAAAACAGGTTGACTGCTCTTCATCCCCTTATAGAACAGTTTGACTGCTCTTCATCCTCTTGCAAAACAGGTTGACTGCTCTTCATACTCTTATAAAACAGTTTGACTGCTCTTCATCCTCCTATAGAACAGTTTGACTGCTCTTCATCCTCTTATAAATCAATTTGACTGCTCTTCATCCTCTTATAAAACCGTTTGACCGCTCTTCGTCCGATTATAAATCAGTTTGACTGCTCTTCGTCCGATTATAAATCAGTTTGACTGCTCTTCGTCCTCTTATAAAGCAGTTTGACTGCTCTTCATCCTCCTATAAACCAGTTTGACTTCGCTTCATCCTCCTATAGAACAGTTTGACTGCTCTTCGTCCGATTATAAATCAGTTTGACTGCTCTTCGTCCTCTTATAAAACAGTTTGACTGCTCTTCATCCTTTTATAAAGCAGTTTGACTGCTCTTCATCCTCTTATAAATCAGTTTGACTGCTCTTCATCCTCTTATAAATCAGTTTGACTGCTCTTCGTCCTCTTATAAAACAGTTTGACTGCTCTTCATTCTTTTATAAAGCAGTTTGACTGCTCTTCATCCTCTTATAAAACAGTTTGACTGCTCTTCATCCTCTTGTAAAACAGTTTGACTGCTCTTCATCCTCTTATAAAACAGTTTGACTGCTCTTCATCCTTTTATAAAGCTGTTTGACTGCTCTTCATCCGATTATAAAACAGTTTGACTGCTCTTCATCCATTTATAAATCAGTTTGACTGCTCTTCATCTTCTTATAAAGCAGTTTGACTGCTCTTCATCCTCCTATAAACCAGTTTGACTACGCTTCATCCTCCTATAGAACAGTTTGACTGCTCTTCGTCCGATTATAAATCAGTTTGACTGCTCTTCGTCCTCTTATAAAACAGTTTGACTGCTCTTCATCCTTTTATAAAGCAGTTTGACTGCTCTTCATCCTCTTATAAAACAGTTTGACTGCTCTTCATCCTCTTGTAAAACAGGTTGACTGCTCTTCATCCTCTTGTAAAACAGTCTGACTGCTCTACATCCTTGTATAAAACAGTTTGACTGCTCTTCATCCTTTTATAAAGCAGTTTGACTGCTCTTCATCCTCTTATAAATCAATTTGACTGCTCTTCATCCTCTTATAAAACCGTTTGACTGCTCTTCGTCCGATTATAAATCAGTTTGACTGCTCTTCGTCCGCTTATAAAACAGATTGACTGCTCTTCATCCTTTTATAAAGCAGTTTGACTGCTCTTCATCCTCTTATAAATCAGTTTGACTGCTCTTCATCCTCTTATAAAGCAGTTTGACTGCTCTTCATCCTCTTATAAATCAATTTGACTGCTCTTCATCCTCTTATAAAACCGTTTGACTGCTCTTCGTCCGATTATAAATCAGTTTGACTGCTCTTCGTCCGCTTATAAAACAGTTTGACTGCTCTTCATCCTTTTATAAAGCAGTTTGACTGCTCTTCATCCTCTTATAAATCAATTTGACTGCTCTTCATCCTCTTATAAAACCGTTTGACTGCTCTTTGTCCGATTATAAATCAGTTTGACTGCTCTTCGTCCGATTATAAATCAGTTTGACTGCTCTTCGTCCGCTTATAAAACAGTTTGACTGCTCTTCATCCTTTTATAAAGCAGTTTGACTGCTCTTCATCCTCTTATAAATCAGTTTGACTGCTCTTCATCCTCTTATAAAACAGTTTGACTGCTCTTCATCCTCTTATAAAACAGTTTGACTGCTCTTCATCCTCTTGTAAAACAGGTTGACTGCTCTTCATCCTCTTGTAAAATAGTCTGACTGCTCTATATCCTCGTATAAAACAGTTTGACTGCTCTTCATCCTTTTGTAAAACAGGTTGACTGCTCTTCATCCCCTTATAGAACAGTTTGACTGCTCTTCATCCTCTTGCAAAACAGGTTGACTGCTCTTCATACTCTTATAAAACAGTTTGACTGCTCTTCATCCTCCTATAGAACAGTTTGACTGCTCTTCATCCTCTTATAAATCAATTTGACTGCTCTTCATCCTCTTATAAAACCGTTTGACCGCTCTTCGTCCGATTATAAATCAGTTTGACTGCTCTTCGTCCGATTATAAATCAGTTTGACTGCTCTTCGTCCTCTTATAAAGCAGTTTGACTGCTCTTCATCCTCCTATAAACCAGTTTGACTTCGCTTCATCCTCCTATAGAACAGTTTGACTGCTCTTCGTCCGATTATAAATCAGTTTGACTGCTCTTCGTCCGATTATAAATCAGTTTGACTGCTCTTCGTCCGCTTATAAAACAGTTTGACTGCTCTTCATCCTTTTATAAAGCAGTTTGACTGCTCTTCATCCTCTTATAAAGCAGTTTGACTGCTCTTCATCCTCCTATAAACCAGTTTGACTGCGCTTCATCCTCCTATAGAACAGTTTGACTGCTCTTCTTCCGATTATAAATCAGTTTGACTGCTCTTCGTCCTCTTATAAAACAGATTACTGCTCTTCATAATTTTAAAAAGCAGTTTGACTGCTCGTCATCCTCTTATAAATCAGTTTGACTGCTCTTCATCCGATTATAAATCAGTTTGACTGCTCTTCATCCTTTTATAAAGCAGTTTGACTGCTCTTCATCCTCTTATAAAACAGTTTGACTGCTCTTCATCCTCTTGTAAAACAGGTTGACTGCTCTTCATCCTCTTGTAAAACAGTCTGACTGCTCTATATCCTCGTATAAAACAGTTTGACTGCTCTTCATCCTTTTATAAAGCAGTTTGACTGCTCTTCATCCTCTTATAAATCAATTTGACTGCTCTTCATCCTTTTATAAAGCAGTTTGACTGCTCTTCATCCTCTTATAAATCAGTTTGACTGCTCTTCATCCGATTATAAATCAGTTTGACTGCTCTTCATCCTCTTATAAAACAGTTTGACTGCTCTTCATCCTTTTAAAAAGCAGTTTGACTGCTCTTCATCCTCTTATAAATCAGTTTGACTGCTCTTCATCCTCTTATAAAGCAGTTTGACTGCTCTTCATCCTCCTATAAACCAGTTTGACTGCGCTTCATCCTCCTATAGAACAGTTTGACTGCTCTTCGTCCGATTATAAATCAGTTTGACTGCTCTTCGTCCTTTTATAAAGCAGTTTGACTGCTCTTCATCCTCTTACAAATCAGTTTGACTGCTCTTCGTCCTCTTATAAAACAGTGTGACTGCTCTTCATCCTTTTATAAAGCAGTTTGACTGCTCTTCATCCTCTTATAAATCAGTTTGACTGCTCTTCATCCTCTTATAAATCAGTTTGACTGCTCTTCGTCCTCTTATAAAACAGTTTGACTGCTCTTCATTCTTTTATAAAGCAGTTTGACTGCTCTTCATCCTCTTATAAAACAGTTTGACTGCTCTTCATCCTCTTGTAAAACAAGTTGACTGCTCTTCATCCTCTTGTAAAACAATTTGACTGCTCTTCATCCTCTTATAAAACCGTTTGACTGCTCTTCGTCCGATTATAAATCAGTTTGACTGCTCTTCGTCCGCTTATAAAACAGTTTGACTGCTCTTCATCCTTTTATAAAGCAGTTTGACTGCTCTTCATCCTCTTATAAATCAATTTGACTGCTCTTCATCCTCTTATAAAACCGTTTGACTGCTCTTTGTCCGATTATAAATCAGTTTGACTGCTCTTCGTCCGATTATAAATCAGTTTGACTGCTCTTCGTCCGCTTATAAAACAGTTTGACTGCTCTTCATCCTTTTATAAAGCAGTTTGACTGCTCTTCATCCTCTTATAAATCAGTTTGACTGCTCTTCATCCTCTTATAAAACAGTTTGACTGCTCTTCATCCTCTTATAAAACAGTTTGACTGCTCTTCATCCTCTTGTAAAACAGGTTGACTGCTCTTCATCCTCTTGTAAAATAGTCTGACTGCTCTATATCCTCGTATAAAACAGTTTGACTGCTCTTCATCCTCTTGTAAAACAGGTTGACTGCTCTTCATCCCCTTATAGAACAGTTTGACTGCTCTTCATCCTCTTGCAAAACAGGTTGACTGCTCTTCATACTCTTATAAAACAGTTTGACTGCTCTTCATCCTCCTATAGAACAGTTTGACTGCTCTTCATCCTCTTATAAATCAATTTGACTGCTCTTCATCCTCTTATAAAACCGTTTGACCGCTCTTCGTCCGATTATAAATCAGTTTGACTGCTCTTCATCCTTTTGTAAAACATGTTGACTGCTCTTCATCCTCTTATAAAACAGGTTGATTGATCTTCATCCTCTTATAAAACCGTTTGACCGCTCTTCGTCCGATTATAAATCAGTTTGACTGCTCTTCATCCTTTTATAAAGCAGTTTGACTGCTCTTCATCCTCTTATAAATCAATTTGACTGCTCTTCATCCTTTTATAAAGCAGTTTGACTGCTCTTCATCCTCTTATAAATCAGTTTGACTGCTCTTCATCCGATTATAAATCAGTTTGACTGCTCTTCATCCTCTTATAAAACAGTTTGACTGCTCTTCATCCTTTTAAAAAGCAGTTTGACTGCTCTTCATCCTCTTATAAATCAGTTTGACTGCTCTTCATCCTCTTATAAAGCAGTTTGACTGCTCTTCATCCTCCTATAAACCAGTTTGACTGCGCTTCATCCTCCTATAGAACAGTTTGACTGCTCTTCGTCCGATTATAAATCAGTTTGACTGCTCTTCGTCCTTTTATAAAGCAGTTTGACTGCTCTTCATCCTCTTACAAATCAGTTTGACTGCTCTTCGTCCTCTTATAAAACAGTGTGACTGCTCTTCATCCTTTTATAAAGCAGTTTGACTGCTCTTCATCCTCTTATAAATCAGTTTGACTGCTCTTCATCCTCTTATAAATCAGTTTGACTGCTCTTCGTCCTCTTATAAAACAGTTTGACTGCTCTTCATTCTTTTATAAAGCAGTTTGACTGCTCTTCATCCTCTTATAAAACAGTTTGACTGCTCTTCATCCTCTTGTAAAACAAGTTGACTGCTCTTCATCCTCTTGTAAAACAATTTGACTGCTCTTCATCCTCTTATAAAACCGTTTGACTGCTCTTCGTCCGATTATAAATCAGTTTGACTGCTCTTCGTCCGCTTATAAAACAGTTTGACTGCTCTTCATCCTTTTATAAAGCAGTTTGACTGCTCTTCATCCTCTTATAAATCAATTTGACTGCTCTTCATCCTCTTATAAAACCGTTTGACTGCTCTTTGTCCGATTATAAATCAGTTTGACTGCTCTTCGTCCGATTATAAATCAGTTTGACTGCTCTTCGTCCGCTTATAAAACAGTTTGACTGCTCTTCATCCTTTTATAAAGCAGTTTGACTGCTCTTCATCCTCTTATAAATCAGTTTGACTGCTCTTCATCCTCTTATAAAACAGTTTGACTGCTCTTCATCCTCTTATAAAACAGTTTGACTGCTCTTCATCCTCTTGTAAAACAGGTTGACTGCTCTTCATCCTCTTGTAAAATAGTCTGACTGCTCTATATCCTCGTATAAAACAGTTTGACTGCTCTTCATCCTCTTGTAAAACAGGTTGACTGCTCTTCATCCCCTTATAGAACAGTTTGACTGCTCTTCATCCTCTTGCAAAACAGGTTGACTGCTCTTCATACTCTTATAAAACAGTTTGACTGCTCTTCATCCTCCTATAGAACAGTTTGACTGCTCTTCATCCTCTTATAAATCAATTTGACTGCTCTTCATCCTCTTATAAAACCGTTTGACCGCTCTTCGTCCGATTATAAATCAGTTTGACTGCTCTTCGTCCGATTATAAATAAGTTTGACTGCTCTTCGTCCTCTTATAAAGCAGTTTGACTGCTCTTCATCCTCCTATAAACCAGTTTGACTTCGCTTCATCCTCCTATAGAACAGTTTGACTGCTCTTCGTCCGATTATAAACCAGTTTGACTGCTCTTCGTCCGATTATAAATCAGTTTGACTGCTCTTCGTCCGCTTATAAAACAGTTTGACTGCTCTTCATCCTTTTATAAAGCAGTTTGACTGCTCTTCATCCTCTTATAAAGCAGTTTGACTGCTCTTCATCCTCCTATAAACCAGTTTGACTGCGCTTCATCCTCCTATAGAACAGTTTGACTGCTCTTCTTCCGATTATAAATCAGTTTGACTGCTCTTCGTCCTCTTATAAAACAGATTACTGCTCTTCATAATTTTAAAAAGCAGTTTGACTGCTCGTCATCCTCTTATAAATCAGTTTGACTGCTCTTCATCCGATTATAAATCAGTTTGACTGCTCTTCATCCTTTTATAAAGCAGTTTGACTGCTCTTCATCCTCTTATAAAACAGTTTGACTGCTCTTCATCCTCTTGTAAAACAGGTTGACTGCTCTTCATCCTCTTGTAAAACAGTCTGACTGCTCTATATCCTCGTATAAAACAGTTTGACTGCTCTTCATCCTTTTATAAAGCAGTTTGACTGCTCTTCATCCTCTTATAAATCAATTTGACTGCTCTTCATCCTTTTATAAAGCAGTTTGACTGCTCTTCATCCTCTTATAAATCAGTTTGACTGCTCTTCATCCGATTATAAATCAGTTTGACTGCTCTTCATCCTCTTATAAAACAGTTTGACTGCTCTTCATCCTTTTATAAAGCAGTTTGACTGCTCTTCATCCTCTTATAAATCAGTTTGACTGCTCTTCATCCTCTTATAAAGCAGTTTGACTGCTCTTCATCCTCCTATAAACCAGTTTGACTGCGCTTCATCCTCCTATAGAACAGTTTGACTGCTCTTCGTCCGATTATAAATCAGTTTGACTGCTCTTCGTCCTTTTATAAAGCAGTTTGACTGCTCTTCATCCTCTTATAAAACAGTTTGACTGCTCTTCATCCTCTTGTAAAACAAGTTGACTGCTCTTCATCCTCTTGTAAAACAATCTGACTGCTCTACATCCTTGTATAAAACAGTTTGACTGCTCTTCATCCTTTTATAAAGCAGTGTCACTGCTCTTCATCCTCTTATAAATCAATTTGACTGCTCTTCATCCTCTTATAAAACCGTTTGACCGCTCTTCGTCCGATTATAAATCAGTTTGACTGCTCTTCGTCCGATTATAAATCAGTTTGACTGCTCTTCGTCCGCTTATAAAACAGTTTGACTGCTCTTCATCCTCTTATAAAACCGTTTGACTGCTCTTCGTCCGATTATAAATCAGTTTGACTGCTCTTCGTCCTCTTATAAATCAGTTTTACTGCTCTTCATCCTTTTATAACGCAGTTTGACTGCTCTTCATCCTCTTATAAATCAGTTTGACTGCTCTTCATCCGATTATAAATCAGTTTGACTGCTCTTCGTCCTCTTTTAAACAGTTTGACAGCTCTTCATCCTTTTATAAAGCAGTGTGACTGCTCTTCATCCTCTTATAAATCAGTTTTACTGCTCTTCATCCTTTTATAACGCAGTTTGACTGCTCTTCATCCTCTTATAAATCAGTTTGACTGCTCTTCATCCGATTATAAATCAGTTTGACTGCTCTTCGTCCTCTTTTAAACAGTTTGACTGCTCTTCATCCTTTTATAAAGCAGTTTGACTGCTCTTCATCCTCTTATAAATCAATTTGACTGCTCTTCATCCTCTTATAAAACCGTTTGACTGCTCTTCGTCCGATTATAAATCAGTTTTACTGCTCTTCGTCCAATTATAAATCAGTTTGACTGCTCTTCATCCTTTTATAAAGCAGTTTGACTGCTCTTCATCCTCTTATAAAACAGTTTGACTGCTCTTCATCCTCTCGTAAAACAGGTTGACTGCTCTTCATCCTCTTGTAAAACAGTCTGACTGCTCTATATCCTCGTATAAAACAGTTTGACTGCTCTTCATCCTTTTATAAAGCAGTTTGACTGCTCTTCATCCTCTTATAAATCAATTTGACTGCTCTTCATCCTTTTATAAAGCAGTTTGACTGCTGTTCATCCTCTTATAAATCAGTTTGACTGCTCTTCATCCGATTATAAAACAGGTTGACTGCTCTTCATCCTATTTTAAAACAGTTTGACTGCTCTTCATCCTCCTATAAAACAGTTTGACTGCTCTTCATCCTTTTGTAAAACAGGTTGACTGCTCTTCATCCCCTTATAGAACAGTTTGACTGCTCTTCATCCTCTTGCAAAACAGGTTGACTGCTCTTCATACTCTTATAAAACAGTTTGACTGCTCTTCATCCTCCTATAGAACAGTTTGACTGCTCTTCATCCTCTTATAAATAAATTTGACTGCTCTTCATCCTCTTATAAAACCGTTTGACCGCTCTTCGTCCGATTATAAATCAGTTTGACTGCTCTTCGTCCGATTATAAATCAGTTTGACTGCTCTTCGTCCTCTTATAAAGCAGTTTGACTGCTCTTCATCCTCCTATAAACCAGTTTGACTGCGCTTCATCCTCCTATAGAACAGTTTGACTGCTCTTCGTCCGATTATAAATCAGTTTGACTGCTCTTCGTCCTCTTATAAAACAGTTTGACTGCTCTTCATCCTTTTATAAAGCAGTTTGACTGCTCTTCATCCTCTTATAAATCAGTTTGACTGCTCTTCATCCTCTTATAAATCAGTTTGACTGCTCTTCATCCTCTTATAAATCAGTTTGACTGCTCTTCGTCCTCTTATAAAACAGTTTGACTGCTCTTCATTCTTTTATAAAGCAGTTTGACTGCTCTTCATCCTCTTATAAAACAGTTTGACTGCTCTTCATCCTCTTGTAAAACAAGTTGACTGCTCTTCATCCTCTTGTAAAACAATCTGACTGCTCTACATCCTTGTATAAAACAGTTTGACTGCTCTTCATCCTTTTATAAAGCAGTTTCACTGCTCTTCATCCTCTTATAAATCAATTTGACTGCTCTTCATCCTCTTATAAAACCGTTTGACCGCTCTTCGTCCGATTATAAATCAGTTTGACTGCTCTTCGTCCGATTATAAATCAGTTTGACTGCTCTTCGTCCGCTTATAAAACAGTTTGACTGCTCTTCATCCTTTTATAAAGCAGTTTGACTGCTCTTCATCCTCTTATAAATCAGTTTGACTGCTCTTCATCCTTTTATAAAGCAGTTTGACTGCTCTTCATCCTCCTATAAACCAATTTGACTGCTCTTCATCCTCTTATAAAACCGTTTGACTGCTCTTCGTCCGATTATAAATCAGTTTGACTGCTCTTCGTCCGATTATAAATCAGTTTGACTGCTCTTCGTCCGCTTATAAAACAGTTTGACAGCTCTTCATCCTTTTATAAAGCAGTTTGACTGCTCTTCATCCTCTTATAAATCAGTTTTACTGCTCTTCATCCTTTTATAACGCAGTTTGACTGCTCTTCATCCTCTTATAAATCAGTTTGACTGCTCTTCATCCGATTATAAATCAGTTTGACTGCTCTTCGTCCTCTTTTAAACAGTTTGACTGCTCTTCATCCTTTTATAAAGCAGTTTGACTGCTCTTCATCCTCTTATAAATCAATTTGACTGCTCTTCATCCTCTTATAAAACCGTTTGACTGCTCTTCGTCCGATTATAAATCAGTTTTACTGCTCTTCGTCCAATTATAAATCAGTTTGACTGCTCTTCATCCTTTTATAAAGCAGTTTGACTGCTCTTCATCCTCTTATAAAACAGTTTGACTGCTCTTCATCCTCTTGTAAAACAGGTTGACTGCTCCTCATCCTCTTGTAAAACAGGTTGACTGCTCTTCATCCCCTTATAGAACAGTTTGACTGCTCTTCATCCTCTTGCAAAACAGGTTGACTGCTCTTCATACTCTTATAAAACAGTTTGACTGCTCTTCATCCTCCTATAGAACAGTTTGACTGCTCTTCATCCTCTTATAAAACCGTTTGACCGCTCTTCGTCCGACTATAAATCAGTTTGACTGCTCTTCGTCCGATTATAAATCAGTTTGACTGCTCTTCGTCCTCTTATAAAGCAGTTTGACTGCTCTTCATCCTCCTATAAACCAGTTTGACTGCGCTTCATCCTCCTATAGAACAGTTTGACTGCTCTTCATCCTCTTATAAAACAGTTTGACTGCTCTTCATCCTTTTATAAAGCTGTTTGACTGCTCTTCATCCGATTATAAAACAGTTTGACTGCTCTTCATCCATTTATAAATCAGTTTGACTGCTCTTCATCTTCTTATAAAGCAGTTTGACTGCTCTTCATCCTCCTATAAACCAGTTTGACTGCGCTTCATCCTCCTATAGAACAGTTTGACTGCTCTTCGTCCGATTATAAATCAGTTTGACTGCTCTTCGTCCTCTTATAAAACAGTTTGACTACTCTTCATCCTTTTATAAAGCAGTTTGACTGCTCTTCATCCTCTTATAAAACAGTTTGACTGCTCTTCATCCTCTTGTAAAACAGGTTGACTGCTCTTCATCCTCTTGTAAAACAGTCTGACTGCTCTACATCCTTGTATAAAACAGTTTGACTGCTCTTCATCCTTTTATAAAGCAGTTTGACTGCTCTTCATCCTCTTATAAATCAATTTGACTGCTCTTCATCCTCTTATAAAACCGTTTGACTGCTCTTCGTCCGATTATAAATCAGTTTGACTGCTCTTCGTCCGCTTATAAAACAGTTTGACTGCTCTTCATCCTTTTATAAAGCAGTTTGACTGCTCTTCATCCTCTTATAAATCAGTTTGACTGCTCTTCATACTCTTATAAAGCAGTTTGGCTGCTCTTCATCCTCCTATAAACGAGTTTGACTGCGCTTCATCCTCCTATAGAACAGTTTGACTGCTCTTCGTCCGATTATAAATCAGTTTGACTGCTCTTCGTCCTCTTATAAAACAGTTTGACTGCTCTTCATCCTTTTATAAAGCAGTTTGACTGCTCTTCATCCTCTTATAAATCAGTTTGACTGCTCTTCATCCGATTATAAATCAGTTTGACTGCTCTTCATCCTCTTATAAAACAGTTTGACTGCTCTTCATCCTTTTATAACGCAGTTTGACTGCTCTTCATCCTCTTATAAAACAGTTTGATTGCTCTTCATCCGATTATAAATCAGTTTGACTGCTCTTCGTCCTCTTTTAAACAGTTTGACTGCTCTTCATCCTTTTATAAAGCAGTTTGACTGCTCTTCATCCTCTTATAAATCAATTTGACTGCTCTTCATCCTCTTATAAAACCGTTTGACTGCTCTTCGTCCGATTATAAATCAGTTTGACTGCTCTTCGTCCGATTATAAATCAGTTTGACTGCTCTTCGTCCGCTTATAAAACAGTTTGACTGCTCTTCATCCTTTTATAAAGCAGTTTGACTGCTCTTCATCCTCTTATAAATCAGTTTGACTGCTCTTCATCCTCTTATAAAGCTGTTTGACTGCTCTTCGTCCTCTTATGAAAGTTTGACTGCTCTTCATCCTTTTATAAAGCAGTTTGACTGCTCTTCATCCTCTTATAAAACAGTTTGACTGCTCTTCATCCTCTTGTAAAACAGGTTGACTGCTCTTCATCCTTTTGTAAAACAGTCTGACTGCTCTACATCCTCGTATAAAACAGTTTGACTGTACTTCATCCTTTTATAAAGCAGTTTGACTGCTCGTCATCCTCTTATAAATCAATTTGACTGCTCTCCATCCTCTTATAGAACCGTTTGACTGCTCTTCGTCCGATTATAAATCAGTTTGACTGCTCTTCGTCCGCTTATAAAAGAGTTTGACTGCTCTTCATCCTTTTATAAAGCAGTTTGACTGCTCTTCATCCTCTTATAAATCAGTTTGACTCCTCTTCATCCTCTTATAAAGCAGTTTGACTGCTTTTCATCCTCCTATAAACCAGTTTGACTGCGCTTCATCCTCCTATAGAACAGTTTGACTGCTCTTCGTCCTCGTATAAAACAGTTTGACTGCTATTCATCCGATTATAAATCAGTTTGACTGCTCTTCGTCCTCTTATACAACAGTTTGACTGCTCTTCATCCTCTTATAAAGCAGTTTGACTGCTCTTCATCCTCTTATAAAACAGTTTGACTGCTCTTCATCCTCTTGTAAAACAGGTTGACTGCTCTTCATCCTTTTGTAAAACAGTCTGACTGCTCTACATCCTCGTATAAAACAGTTTGACCGCTCTTCATCATTTTATAAAGCAGTTTGACTGCTCTTCATCCTCTTATAAATCAATTTGACTGCTCTCCATCCTCTTATAGAACCGTTTGACTGCTCTTCATCCTCTTATAAAGCAGTTTGACTGCTCTTCATCCTCTTATAAAGCAGTTTGACTGCTCTTCATCCTTTTATAAAGCAGTTTGACTGCTCTTCATCCTCTTATAAAACAGTTTGACTGCTCTTCATCCTCTTGTAAAACAGGTTGACTGCTCTCCATCCTCTTGTAAAACAGTCTGACTGCTCTACATCCTTGTATAAAACAGTTTGACTGCTCTTCATCCTTTTATAAAGCAGTTTGACTGCTCTTCATCCTCTTATAAAACCGTTTGACTGCTCTTCGTCCGATTATAAATCAGTTTGACTGCTCTTCGTCCGCTTATAAAACAGTTTGACTGCTCTTCATCCTTTTATAAAGCAGTTTGACTGCTCTTCATCCTCTTATAAACCAGTTTGACTGCTCTTCATCCTCTTATAAAGCAGTTTGACTGCTCTTCATCCTCCTATAAACCAGTTTGACTGCGCTTCATCCTCCTATAGAACAGTTTGACTGCTCTTCGTCCGATTATAAATCAGTTTGACTGCTCTTCGTCCTCTTATAAAACAGTTTGACTGCACTTCATCCTTTTATAAAGCAGTTTGACTGCTCTTCATCCTCTTATAAATCAGTTTGACTGCTCTTCATCCGATTATAAATCAGTTTGACTGCTCTTCATCCTCTTATAAAACAGTTTGACTGCTCTTCATCCTTTTATAAAGCAGTTTGACTGCTCTTCATCCTCTTATAAATCAGTTTGACTGCTCTTCATCCGATTATAAATCAGTTTGACTGCTCTTCGTCCTCTTTTAAACAGTTTGACTGCTCTTCATGCTTTTATAAAGCAGTTTGACTGCTCTTCATCCTCTTATAAATCAATTTGACTGCTCTTCATCCTCTTATAAAACCGTTTGACTGCTCTTCGTCCGATTATAAATCAGTTTGACTGCTCTTCGTCCGATTATAAATCAGTTTGACTGCTCTTCGTCCGCTTATAAAAGAGTTTGACTGCTCTTCATCCTTTTATAAAGCAGTTTGACTGCTCTTCATCCTCTTATAAATCAGTTTGACTGCTCTTCGTCCGCTTATAAAACAGTTTGACTGCTCTTCATCCTTTTATAAAGCAGTTTGACTGCTCTTCATCCTCTTATAAATCAGTTTGACTGCTCTTCATCCTCTTATAAAACAGTTTGACTGCTCTTCATCCTCTTATAAAACAGTTTGACTGCTCTTCATCCTCTTGTAAAACAGGTTGACTGCTCTTCATCCTCTTGTAAAATAGTCTGACTGCTCTATATCCTCGTATAAAACAGTTTGACTGCTCTTCATCCTCTTGTAAAACAGGTTGACTGCTCTTCATCCCCTTATAGAACAGTTTGACTGCTCTTCATCCTCTTGCAAAACAGGTTGACTGCTCTTCATACTCTTATAAAACAGTTTGACTGCTCTTCATCCTCCTATAGAACAGTTTGACTGCTCTTCATCCTCTTATAAATCAATTTGACTGCTCTTCATCCTCTTATAAAACCGTTTGACCGCTCTTCGTCCGATTATAAATCAGTTTGACTGCTCTTCGTCCGATTATAAATAAGTTTGACTGCTCTTCGTCCTCTTATAAAGCAGTTTGACTGCTCTTCATCCTCCTATAAACCAGTTTGACTTCGCTTCATCCTCCTATAGAACAGTTTGACTGCTCTTCGTCCGATTATAAATCAGTTTGACTGCTCTTCGTCCGATTATAAATCAGTTTGACTGCTCTTCGTCCGCTTATAAAACAGTTTGACTGCTCTTCATCCTTTTATAAAGCAGTTTGACTGCTCTTCATCCTCTTATAAAGCAGTTTGACTGCTCTTCATCCTCCTATAAACCAGTTTGACTGCGCTTCATCCTCCTATAGAACAGTTTGACTGCTCTTCTTCCGATTATAAATCAGTTTGACTGCTCTTCGTCCTCTTATAAAACAGATTACTGCTCTTCATAATTTTAAAAAGCAGTTTGACTGCTCGTCATCCTCTTATAAATCAGTTTGACTGCTCTTCATCCGATTATAAATCAGTTTGACTGCTCTTCATCCTTTTATAAAGCAGTTTGACTGCTCTTCATCCTCTTATAAAACAGTTTGACTGCTCTTCATCCTCTTGTAAAACAGGTTGACTGCTCTTCATCCTCTTGTAAAACAGTCTGACTGCTCTATATCCTCGTATAAAACAGTTTGACTGCTCTTCATCCTTTTATAAAGCAGTTTGACTGCTCTTCATCCTCTTATAAATCAATTTGACTGCTCTTCATCCTTTTATAAAGCAGTTTGACTGCTCTTCATCCTCTTATAAATCAGTTTGACTGCTCTTCATCCGATTATAAATCAGTTTGACTGCTCTTCATCCTCTTATAAAACAGTTTGACTGCTCTTCATCCTTTTATAAAGCAGTTTGACTGCTCTTCATCCTCTTATAAATCAGTTTGACTGCTCTTCATCCTCTTATAAAGCAGTTTGACTGCTCTTCATCCTCCTATAAACCAGTTTGACTGCGCTTCATCCTCCTATAGAACAGTTTGACTGCTCTTCGTCCGATTATAAATCAGTTTGACTGCTCTTCGTCCTTTTATAAAGCAGTTTGACTGCTCTTCATCCTCTTATAAATCAGTTTGACTGCTCTTCGTCCTCTTATAAAACAGTGTGACTGCTCTTCATCCTTTTATAAAGCAGTTTGACTGCTCTTCATCCTCTTATAAATCAGTTTGACTGCTCTTCATCCTCTTATAAATCAGTTTGACTGCTCTTCATCCTCTTATAAATCAGTTTGACTGCTCTTCATCCGATTATAAATCAGTTTGACTGCTCTTCGTCCGATTATAAATCAGTTTGACTGCTCTTCGTCCGCTTATAAAACAGTTTGACTGCTCTTCATCCTCTTATAAAACCGTTTGACTGCTCTTCGTCCGATTATAAATCAGTTTGACTGCTCTTCGTCCTCTTATAAATCAGTTTTACTGCTCTTCATCCTTTTATAACGCAGTTTGACTGCTCTTCATCCTCTTATAAATCAGTTTGACTGCTCTTCATCCGATTATAAATCAGTTTGACTGCTCTTCGTCCTCTTTTAAACAGTTTGACAGCTCTTCATCCTTTTATAAAGCAGTGTGACTGCTCTTCATCCTCTTATAAATCAGTTTTACTGCTCTTCATCCTTTTATAACGCAGTTTGACTGCTCTTCATCCTCTTATAAATCAGTTTGACTGCTCTTCATCCGATTATAAATCAGTTTGACTGCTCTTCGTCCTCTTTTAAACAGTTTGACTGCTCTTCATCCTTTTATAAAGCAGTTTGACTGCTCTTCATCCTCTTATAAATCAATTTGACTGCTCTTCATCCTCTTATAAAACCGTTTGACTGCTCTTCGTCCGATTATAAATCAGTTTTACTGCTCTTCGTCCAATTATAAATCAGTTTGACTGCTCTTCATCCTTTTATAAAGCAGTTTGACTGCTCTTCATCCTCTTATAAAACAGTTTGACTGCTCTTCATCCTCTTGTAAAACAGGTTGACTGCTCTTCATCCTCTTGTAAAACAGTCTGACTGCTCTATATCCTCGTATAAAACAGTTTGACTGCTCTTCATCCTTTTATAAAGCAGTTTGACTGCTCTTCATCCTCTTATAAATCAATTTGACTGCTCTTCATCCTTTTATAAAGCAGTTTGACTGCTCTTCATCCTCTTATAAATCAGTTTGACTGCTCTTCATCCGATTATAAAACAGGTTGACTGCTCTTCATCCTATTTTAAAACAGTTTGACTGCTCTTCATCCTCCTATAAAACAGTTTGACTGCTCTTCATCCTTTTGTAAAACAGGTTGACTGCTCTTCATCCCCTTATAGAACAGTTTGACTGCTCTTCATCCTCTTGCAAAACAGGTTGACTGCTCTTCATACTCTTATAAAACAGTTTGACTGCTCTTCATCCTCCTATAGAACAGTTTGACTGCTCTTCATCCTCTTATAAATCAATTTGACTGCTCTTCATCCTCTTATAAAACCGTTTGACCGCTCTTCGTCCGATTATAAATCAGTTTGACTGCTCTTCGTCCTCTTATAAATCAGTTTGACTGCTCTTCGTCCTCTTATAAAGCAGTTTGACTGCTCTTCATCCTCCTATAAACCAGTTTGACTGCGCTTCATCCTCCTATAGAACAGTTTGACTGCTCTTCGTCCGATTATAAATCAGTTTGACTGCTCTTCGTCCTCTTATAAAACAGTTTGACTGCTCTTCATCCTTTTATAAAGCAGTTTGACTGCTCTTCATCCTCTTATAAATCAGTTTGACTGCTCTTCATCCTCTTATAAATCAGTTTGACTGCTCTTCATCCTCTTATAAATCAGTTTGACTGCTCTTCGTCCTCTTATAAAACAGTTTGACTGCTCTTCATTCTTTTATAAAGCAGTTTGACTGCTCTTCATCCTCTTATAAAACAGTTTGACTGCTCTTCATCCTCTTGTAAAACAAGTTGACTGCTCTTCATCCTCTTGTAAAACAATCTGACTGCTCTACATCCTTGTATAAAACAGTTTGACTGCTCTTCATCCTTTTATAAAGCAGTTTCACTGCTCTACATCCTCTTATAAATCAATTTGACTGCTCTTCATCCTCTTATAAAACCGTTTGACCGCTCTTCGTCCGATTATAAATCAGTTTGACTGCTCTTCGTCCGATTATAAATCAGTTTGACTGCTCTTCGTCCGCTTATAAAACAGTTTGACTGCTCTTCATCCTTTTATAAAGCAGTTTGACTGCTCTTCATCCTCTTATAAATCAGTTTGACTGCTCTTCATCCTTTTATAAAGCAGTTTGACTGCTCTTCATCCTCCTATAAACCAATTTGACTGCTCTTCATCCTCTTATAAAACCGTTTGACTGCTCTTCGTCCGATTATAAATCAGTTTGACTGCTCTTCGTCCGATTATAAATCAGTTTGACTGCTCTTCGTCCGCTTATAAAACAGTTTGACAGCTCTTCATCCTTTTATAAAGCAGTTTGACTGCTCTTCATCCTCTTATAAATCAGTTTTACTGCTCTTCATCCTTTTATAACGCAGTTTGACTGCTCTTCATCCTCTTATAAATCAGTTTGACTGCTCTTCATCCGATTATAAATCAGTTTGACTGCTCTTCGTCCTCTTTTAAACAGTTTGACTGCTCTTCATCCTTTTATAAAGCAGTTTGACTGCTCTTCATCCTCTTATAAATCAATTTGACTGCTCTTCATCCTCTTATAAAACCGTTTGACTGCTCTTCGTCCGATTATAAATCAGTTTTACTGCTCTTCGTCCAATTATAAATCAGTTTGACTGCTCTTCATCCTTTTATAAAGCAGTTTGACTGCTCTTCATCCTCTTATAAAACAGTTTGACTGCTCTTCATCCTCTTGTAAAACAGGTTGACTGCTCCTCATCCTCTTGTAAAACAGGTTGACTGCTCTTCATCCCCTTATAGAACAGTTTGACTGCTCTTCATCCTCTTGCAAAACAGGTTGACTGCTCTTCATACTCTTATAAAACAGTTTGACTGCTCTTCATCCTCCTATAGAACAGTTTGACTGCTCTTCATCCTCTTATAAAACCGTTTGACCGCTCTTCGTCCGACTATAAATCAGTTTGACTGCTCTTCGTCCGATTATAAATCAGTTTGACTGCTCTTCGTCCTCTTATAAAGCAGTTTGACTGCTCTTCATCCTCCTATAAACCAGTTTGACTGCGCTTCATCCTCCTATAGAACAGTTTGACTGCTCTTCATCCTCTTATAAAACAGTTTGACTGCTCTTCATCCTTTTATAAAGCTGTTTGACTGCTCTTCATCCGATTATAAAACAGTTTGACTGCTCTTCATCCATTTATAAATCAGTTTGACTGCTCTTCATCTTCTTATAAAGCAGTTTGACTGCTCTTCATCCTCCTATAAACCAGTTTGACTGCGCTTCATCCTCCTATAGAACAGTTTGACTGCTCTTCGTCCGATTATAAATCAGTTTGACTGCTCTTCGTCCTCTTATAAAACAGTTTGACTGCTCTTCATCCTTTTATAAAGCAGTTTGACTGCTCTTCATCCTCTTATAAAACAGTTTGACTGCTCTTCATCCTCTTGTAAAACAGGTTGACTGCTCTTCATCCTCTTGTAAAACAGTCTGACTGCTCTACATCCTTGTATAAAACAGTTTGACTGCTCTTCATCCTTTTATAAAGCAGTTTGACTGCTCTTCATCCTCTTATAAATCAATTTGACTGCTCTTCATCCTCTTATAAAACCGTTTGACTGCTCTTCGTCCGATTATAAATCAGTTTGACTGCTCTTCGTCCGCTTATAAAACAGTTTGACTGCTCTTCATCCTTTTATAAATCAGTTTGACTGCTCTTCATCCTCTTATAAATCAGTTTGACTGCTCTTCATACTCTTATAAAGCAGTTTGGCTGCTCTTCATCCTCCTATAAACGAGTTTGACTGCGCTTCATCCTCCTATAGAACAGTTTGACTGCTCTTCGTCCGATTATAAATCAGTTTGACTGCTCTTCGTCCTCTTATAAAACAGTTTGACTGCTCTTCATCCTTTTATAAAGCAGTTTGACTGCTCTTCATCCTCTTATAAATCAGTTTGACTGCTCTTCAACCGATTATAAATCAGTTTGACTGCTCTTCATCCTCTTATAAAACAGTTTGACTGCTCTTCATCCTTTTATAACGCTGTTTGACTGCTCTTCATCCTCTTATAAAACAGTTTGATTGCTCTTCATCCGATTATAAATCAGTTTGACTGCTCTTCGTCCTCTTTTAAACAGTTTGACTGCTCTTCATCCTTTTATAAAGCAGTTTGACTGCTCTTCATCCTCTTATAAATCAATTTGACTGCTCTTCATCCTCTTATAAAACCGTTTGACTGCTCTTCGTCCGATTATAAATCAGTTTGACTGCTCTTCGTCCGATTATAAATCAGTTTGACTGCTCTTCGTCCGCTTATAAAACAGTTTGACTGCTCTTCATCCTTTTATAAAGCAGTTTGACTGCTCTTCATCCTCTTATAAATCAGTTTGACTGCTCTTCATCCTCTTATAAAGCTGTTTGACTGCTCTTCGTCCTCTTATGAAAGTTTGACTGCTCTTCATCCTTTTATAAAGCAGTTTGACTGCTCTTCATCCTCTTATAAAACAGTTTGACTGCTCTTCATCCTCTTGTAAAACAGGTTGACTGCTCTTCATCCTTTTGTAAAACAGTCTGACTGCTCTACATCCTCGTATAAAACAGTTTGACTGTCCTTCATCCTTTTATAAAGCAGTTTGACTGCTCGTCATCCTCTTATAAATCAATTTGACTGCTCTCCATCCTCTTATAGAACCGTTTGACTGCTCTTCGTCCGATTATAAATCAGTTTGACTGCTCTTCGTCCGCTTATAAAAGAGTTTGACTGCTCTTCATCCTTTTATAAAGCAGTTTGACTGCTCTTCATCCTCTTATAAATCAGTTTGACTCCTCTTCATCCTCATATAAAGCAGTTTGACTGCTTTTCATCCTCCTATAAACCAGTTTGACTGCGCTTCATCCTCCTATAGAACAGTTTGACTGCTCTTCGTCCTCGTATAAAACAGTTTGACTGCTATTCATCCGATTATAAATCAGTTTGACTGCTCTTCGTCCTCTTATACAACAGTTTGACTGCTCTTCATCCTCTTATAAAGCAGTTTGACTGCTCTTCATCCTCTTATAAAACAGTTTGACTGCTCTTCGTCCGCTTATAAAACAGTTTGACTGCTCTTCATCCTTTTATAAAGCAGTTTGACTGCTCTTCATCCTCTTATAAACCAGTTTGACTGCTCTTCATCCTCTTATAAAGCAGTTTGACTGCTCTTCATCCTCTTATAAAACCGTTTGACTGCGCTTCATCCTCCTATAGAACAGTTTGACTGCTCTTCGTCCGATTATAAATCAGTTTGACTGCTCTTCGTCCTCTTATAAAACAGTTTGACTGCACTTCATCCTTTTATAAAGCAGTTTGACTGCTCTTCATCCTCTTATAAATCAGTTTGACTGCTCTTCATCCGATTATAAATCAGTTTGACTGCTCTTCATCCTCTTATAAAACAGTTTGACTGCTCTTCATCCTTTTATAAAGCAGTTTGACTGCTCTTCATCCTCTTATAAATCAGTTTGACTGCTCTTCATCCGATTATAAATCAGTTTGACTGCTCTTCGTCCTCTTTTAAACAGTTTGACTGCTCTTCATCCTCTTATAAATCAGTTTGACTGCTCTTCATCCTCTTATAAAGCTGTTTGACTGCTCTTCGTCCTCTTATGAAAGTTTGACTGCTCTTCATCCTTTTATAAAGCAGTTTGACTGCTCTTCATCCTCTTATAAAACAGTTTGACTGCTATTCATCCTCTTGTAAAACAGGTTGACTGCTCTTCATCCTTTTGTTAAACAGTCTGACTGCTCTACATCCTCGTATAAAACAGTTTGACTGTCCTTCATCCTTTTATAAAGCAGTTTGACTGCTCGTCATCCTCTTATAAATCAATTTGACTGCTCTCCATCCTCTTATAGAACCGTTTGACTGCTCTTCGTCCGATTATAAATCAGTTTGACTGCTCTTCGTCCGCTTATAAAAGAGTTTGACTGCTCTTCATCCTTTTATAAAGCAGTTTGACTGCTTTTCATCCTCTTATAAATCAGTTTGACTGCTCTTCATCCTCTTATAAAGCAGTTTGACTGCTTTTCATCCTCCTATAAACCAGTTTGACTGCGCTTCATCCTCCTATAGAAAAGTTTGACTGCTCTTCGTCCGATTATAAATCAGTTTGACTGCTCTTCGTCCTCGTATAAAACAGTTTGACTGCTATTCATCCGATTATAAATCAGTTTGACTGCTCTTCGTCCTCTTATACAACAGTTTGAAAGCTCTTCATCCTTTTATAAAGCAGTTTGACTGCTCTTCATCCTCTTATAAAACAGTTTGACTGCTCTTCATCCTCTTGTAAAACAGGTTGACTGCTCTTCATCCTTTTGTAAAACAGTCTGACTGCTCTACATCCTCGTATAAAACAGTTTGACTGCTCTTCATCATTTTATAAAGCAGTTTGACTGCTCTTCATCCTCTTATAAAACAGTTTGACTGCTCTTCATCCTCTTGTAAAACAGGTTGACTGCTCTTCATCCTTTTGTAAAACAGTCTGACTGCTCTACATCCTCGTATAAAACAGTTTGACTGCTATTCATCCTCTTGTAAAACAGGTTGACTGCTCTTCATCCTTTTGTTAAACAGTCTGACTGCTCTACATCCTCGTATAAAACAGTTTGACTGTCCTTCATCCTTTTATAAAGCAGTTTGACTGCTCGTCATCCTCTTATAAATCAATTTGACTGCTCTCCATCCTCTTATAGAACCGTTTGACTGCTCTTCGTCCGATTATAAATCAGTTTGACTGCTCTTCGTCCGCTTATAAAAGAGTTTGACTGCTCTTCATCCTTTTATAAAGCAGTTTGACTGCTCTTCATCCTCTTATAAATCAGTTTGACTGCTCTTCATCCTCTTATAAAGCAGTTTGACTGCTTTTCATCCTCCTATAAACCAGTTTGACTGCGCTTCATCCTCCTATAGAAAAGTTTGACTGCTCTTCGTCCGATTATAAATCAGTTTGACTGCTCTTCGTCCTCGTATAAAACAGTTTGACTGCTATTCATCCGATTATAAATCAGTTTGACTGCTCTTCGTCCTCTTATACAACAGTTTGAAAGCTCTTCATCCTCTTGTAAAACAGGTTGACTGCTCTTCATCCTTTTGTAAAACAGTCTGACTGCTCTACATCCTCGTATAAAACAGTTTGACTGCTCTTCATCATTTTATAAAGCAGTTTGACTGCTCTTCATCCTCTTATAAATCAATTTGACTGCTCTCCATCCTCTTATAGAACCGTTTGACTGCTCTTCATCCTCTTATAAAGCAGTTTGACTGCTCTTCATCCTCTTATAAAGCAGTTTGACTGCTCTTCATCCTCCTATAAACCAGTTTGACTGCGCTTCATCCTCCTATAGAACAGTTTGACTGCTCTTCGTCCGATTATAAATCAGTTTGACTGCTCTTCGTCCTCTTATAAAACAGTTTGACTGCTCTTCATCCTTTTATAAAGCAGTTTGACTGCTCTTCATCCTCTTATAAATCAGTTTGACTGCTCTTCGTCCTCTTATAAAACAGTGTGACTGCTCTTCATCCTTTTATAAAGCAGTTTGACTGCTCTTCATCCTCTTATAAATCAGTTTGACTGCTCTTCATCCTCTTATAAAACAGTTTGACTGCTCTTCATTCTTTTATAAAGCAGTTTGACTGCTCTTCATCCTCTTATAAAGCAGTTTGACTGCTCTTCATCCTCTTATAAAACAGTTTGACTGCTCTTCATCCTCTTGTAAAACAAGTTGACTGCTCTTCATCCTCTTGTAAAACAATCTGACTGCTCTACATCCTTGTATAAAACAGTTTGACTGCTCTTCATCCTTTTATAAAGCAGTTTCACTGCTCTTCATCCTCTTATAAATCAATTTGACTGCTCTTCATCCTCTTATAAAACCGTTTGACCGCTCTTCGTCCGATTATAAATCAGTTTGACTGCTCTTCGTCCGATTATAAATCAGTTTGACTGCTCTTCGTCCGCTTATAAAACAGTTTGACTACTCTTCATCCTTTTATAAAGCAGTTTGACTGCTCTTCATCCTCTTATAAATCAGTTTGACTGCTCTTCATCCTTTTATAAAGCAGTTTGACTGCTCTTCATCCTCCTATAAACCAATTTGACTGCTCTTCATCCTCTTATAAAACCGTTTGACTGCTCTTCGTCCGATTATAAATCAGTTTGACTGCTCTTCGTCCGATTATAAATCAGTTTGACTGCTCTTCGTCCGCTTATAAAACAGTTTGACAGCTCTTCATCCTTTTATAAAGCAGTTTGACTGCTCTTCATCCTCTTATAAATCAGTTTTACTGCTCTTCATCCTTTTATAACGCAGTTTGACTGCTCTTCATCCTCTTATAAATCAGTTTGACTGCTCTTCATCCGATTATAAATCAGTTTGACTGCTCTTCGTCCTCTTTTAAACAGTTTGACTGCTCTTCATCCTTTTATAAAGCAGTTTGACTGCTCTTCATCCTCTTATAAATCAATTTGACTGCTCTTCATCCTCTTATAAAACCGTTTGACTGCTCTTCGTCCGATTATAAATCAGTTTTACTGCTCTTCGTCCAATTATAAATCAGTTTGACTGCTCTTCATCCTTTTATAAAGCAGTTTGACTGCTCTTCATCCTCTTATAAAACAGTTTGACTGCTCTTCATCCTCTTGTAAAACAGGTTGACTGCTCTTCATCCTCTTGTAAAACAGGTTGACTGCTCTTCATCCCCTTATAGAACAGTTTGACTGCTCTTCATCCTCTTGCAAAACAGGTTGACTGCTCTTCATACTCTTATAAAACAGTTTGACTGCTCTTCATCCTCCTATAGAACAGTTTGACTGCTCTTCATCCTCTTATAAATCAATTTGACTGCTCTTCATCCTCTTATAAAACCGTTTGACCGCTCTTCGTCCGACTATAAATCAGTTTGACTGCTCTTCGTCCGATTATAAATCAGTTTGACTGCTCTTCGTCCTCTTATAAAGCAGTTTGACTGCTCTTCATCCTCCTATAAACCAGTTTGACTGCGCTTCATCCTCCTATAGAACAGTTTGACTGCTCTTCATCCTCTTATAAAACAGTTTGACTGCTCTTCATCCTTTTATAAAGCTGTTTGACTGCTCTTCATCCGATTATAAAACAGTTTGACTGCTCTTCATCCATTCATAAATCAGTTTGACTGCTCTTCATCTTCTTATAAAGCAGTTTGACTGCTCTTCATCCTCCTATAAACCAGTTTGACTGCGCTTCATCCTCCTATAGAACAGTTTGACTGCTCTTCGTCCGATTATAAATCAGTTTGACTGCTCTTCGTCCTCTTATAAAACAGTTTGACTGCTCTTCATCCTTTTATAAAGCAGTTTGACTGCTCTTCATCCTCTTATAAAACAGTTTGACTGCTCTTCATCCTCTTGTAAAACAGGTTGACTGCTCTTCATCCTCTTGTAAAACAGTCTGACTGCTCTACATCCTTGTATAAAACAGTTTGACTGCTCTTCATCCTTTTATAAAGCAGTTTGACTGCTCTTCATCCTCTTATAAATCAATTTGACTGCTCTTCATCCTCTTATAAAACCGTTTGACTGCTCTTCGTCCGATTATAAATCAGTTTGACTGCTCTTCGTCCGCTTATAAAACAGTTTGACTGCTCTTCATCCTTTTATAAAGCAGTTTGACTGCTCTTCATCCTCTTATAAATCAGTTTGACTGCTCTTCATCCTCTTATAAAGCAGTTTGACTGCTCTTCATCCTCCTATAAACCAGTTTGACTGCGCTTCATCCTCCTATAGAACAGTTTGACTGCTCTTCGTCCGATTATAAATCAGTTTGACTGCTCTTCGTCCTCTTATAAAACAGTTTGACTGCTCTTCATCCTTTTATAAAGCAGTTTGACTGCTCTTCATCCTCTTATAAATCAGTTTGACTGCTCTTCATCCGATTATAAATCAGTTTGACTGCTCTTCATCCTCTTATAAAACAGTTTGACTGCTCTTCATCCTTTTATAACTCAGTTTGACTGCTCTTCATCCTCTTATAAAACAGTTTGATTGCTCTTCATCCGATTATAAATCAGTTTGACTGCTCTTCGTCCTCTTTTAAACAGTTTGACTGCTCTTCATCCTTTTATAAAGCAGTTTGACTGCTCTTCATCCTCTTATAAATCAATTTGACTGCTCTTCATCCTCTTATAAAACCGTTTGACTGCTCTTCGTCCGATTATAAATCAGTTTGACTGCTCTTCGTCCGATTATAAATCAGTTTGACTGCTCTTCGTCCGCTTATAAAACAGTTTGACTGCTCTTCATCCTTTTATAAAGCAGTTTGACTGCTCTTCATCCTCTTATAAATCAGTTTGACTGCTCTTCATCCTCTTATAAAGCTGTTTGACTGCTCTTCGTCCTCTTATGAAAGTTTGACTGCTCTTCATCCTTTTATAAAGCAGTTTGACTGCTCTTCATCCTCTTATAAAACAGTTTGACTGCTCTTCATCCTCTTGTAAAACAGGTTGACTGCTCTTCATCCTTTTGTAAAACAGTCTGACTGCTCTACATCCTCGTATAAAACAGTTTGACTGTCCTTCATCCTTTTATAAAGCAGTTTGACTGCTCGTCATCCTCTTATAAATCAATTTGACTGCTCTCCATCCTCTTATAGAACCGTTTGACTGCTCTTCGTCCGATTATAAATCAGTTTGACTGCTCTTCGTCCGCTTATAAAAGAGTTTGACTGCTCTTCATCCTTTTATAAAGCAGTTTGACTGCTCTTCATCCTCTTATAAATCAGTTTGACTCCTCTTCATCCTCTTATAAAGCAGTTTGACTGCTTTTCATCCTCCTATAAACCAGTTTGACTGCGCTTCATCCTCCTATAGAACAGTTTGACTGCTCTTTGTCCTCGTATAAAACAGTTTGACTGCTATTCATCCGATTATAAATCAGTTTGACTGCTCTACATCCTCGTATAAAACAGTTTGACTGCTCTTCATCATTTTATAAAGCAGTTTGACTGCTCTTCATCCTCTTATAAATCAATTTGACTGCTCTCCATCCTCTTATAGAACCGTTTGACTGCTCTTCATCCTCTTATAAAGCAGTTTGACTGCTCTTCATCCTCTTATAAAGCAGTTTGACTGCTCTTCATCCTTTTATAAAGCAGTTTGACTGCTCTTCATCCTCTTATAAAACAGTTTGACTGCTCTTCATCCTCTTGTAAAACAGGTTGACTGCTCTTCATCCTCTTGTAAAACAGTCTGACTGCTCTATATCCTTGTATAAAACAGTTTGACTGCTCTTCATCCTTTTATAAAGCAGTTTGACTGCTCTTCATCCTCTTATAAATCAATTTGACTGCTCTTCATCCTCTTATAAAACCGTTTGACTGCTCTTCGTCCGATTATAAATCAGTTTGACTGCTCTTCGTCCGCTTATAAAACAGTTTGACTGCTCTTCATCCTTTTATAAAGCAGTTTGACTGCTCTTCATCCTCTTATAAACCAGTTTGACTGCTCTTCATCCTCTTATAAAGCAGTTTGACTGCTCTTCATCCTCCTATAAACCAGTTTGACTGCGCTTCATCCTCCTATAGAACAGTTTGACTGCTCTTCGTCCGATTATAAATCAGTTTGACTGCTCTTCGTCCTCTTATAAAACAGTTTGAATGCACTTCATCCTTTTATAAAGCAGTTTGACTGCTCTTCATCCTCTTATAAATCAGTTTGACTGCTCTTCATCCGATTATAAATCAGTTTGACTGCTCTTCATCCTCTTTTAAAACAGTTTGACTGCTCTTCATCCTTTTATAACGCAGTTTGACTGCTCTTCATCCTCTTATAAATCAGTTTGACTGCTCTTCATCCGATTATAAAACAGTTTGACTGCTCTTCATCCTCTTTTAAACAGTTTGACTGCTCTTCATCCTTTTATAAAGCAGTTTGACTGCTCTTCATCCTCTTATAAATCAATTTGACTGCTCTTCATCCTCTTATAAAACCGTTTGACTGCTCTTCGTCCGATTATAAATCAGTTTGACTGCTCTTCGTCCGATTATAAATCAGTTTGACTGCTCTTCGTCCGCTTATAAAAGAGTTTGACTGCTCTTCATCCTTTTATAAAGCAGTTTGACTGCTCTTCATCCTCTTATAAATCAGTTTGACTGCTCTTCATCCTCTTATAAAGCTGTTTGACTGCTCTTCGTCCTCTTATGAAAGTTTGACTGCTCTTCATCCTTTTATAAAGCAGTTTGACTGCTCTTCATCCTCTTATAAAACAGTTTGACTGCTATTCATCCTCTTGTAAAACAGGTTGACTGCTCTTCATCCTTTTGTTAAACAGTTTGACTGCTCTACATCCTCGTATAAAACAGTTTGACTGTCCTTCATCCTTTTATAAAGCAGTTTGACTGCTCGTCATCCTCTTATAAATCAATTTGACTGCTCTCCATCCTTTTATAGAACCGTTTGACTGCTCTTCGTCCGATTATAAATCAGTTTGACTGCTCTTCGTCCGCTTATAAAAGAGTTTGACTGCTCTTCATCCTTTTATAAAGCAGTTTGACTGCTCTTCATCCTCTTATAAAACAGTTTGACTGCTCTTCATCCTCTTGTAAAACAGGTTGACTGCTCTTCATCCTTTTGTAAAACAGTCTGACTGCTCTACATCCTCGTATAAAACAGTTTGACTGCTCTTCATCATTTTATAAAGCAGTTTGACTGCTCTTCATCCTCTTATAAATCAATTTGACTGCTCTCCATCCTCTTATAGAACCGTTTGACTGCTCTTCATCCTCTTATAAAGCAGTTTGACTGCTCTTCATCCTCTTATAAAGCAGTTTGACTGCTCTTCATCCTTTTATAAAGCAGTTTGACTGCTCTTCATCCTCTTATAAAACAGTTTGACTGCTCTTCATCCTCTTGTAAAACAGGTTGACTGCTCTTCATCCTCTTGTAAAACAGTCTGACTGCTCTATATCCTTGTATAAAACAGTTTGACTGCTCTTCATCCTTTTATAAAGCAGTTTGACTGCTCTTCATCCTCTTATAAATCAATTTGACTGCTCTTCATCCTCTTATAAAACCGTTTGACTGCTCTTCGTCCGATTATAAATCAGTTTGACTGCTCTTCGTCCGCTTATAAAACAGTTTGACTGCTCTTCATCCTTTTATAAAGCAGTTTGACTGCTCTTCATCCTCTTATAAACCAGTTTGACTGCTCTTCATCCTCTTATAAAGCAGTTTGACTGCTCTTCATCCTCCTATAAACCAGTTTGACTGCGCTTCATCCTCCTATAGAACAGTTTGACTGCTCTTCGTCCTCGTATAAAACAGTTTGACTGCTATTCATCCGATTATAAATCAGTTTGACTGCTCTTCGTCCTCTTATACAACAGTTTGACTGCTCTTCATCCTTTTATAAAGCAGTTTGACTGCTCTTCATCCTCTTATAAAACAGTTTGACTGCTCTTCATCCTCTTGTAAAACAGGTTGACTGCTCTTCATCCTTTTGTAAAACAGTCTGACTGCTCTACATCCTCGTATAAAACAGTTTGACTGCTCTTCATCATTTTATAAAGCAGTTTGACTGCTCTTCATCCTCTTATAAATCAATTTGACTGCTCTCCATCCTCTTATAGAACCGTTTGACTGCTCTTCATCCTCTTATAAAGCAGTTTGACTGCTCTTCATCCTCTTATAAAGCAGTTTGACTGCTCTTCATCCTTTTATAAAGCAGTTTGACTGCTCTTCATCCTCTTATAAAACAGTTTGACTGCTCTTCATCCTCTTGTAAAACAGGTTGACTGCTCTTCATCCTCTTGTAAAACAGTCTGACTGCTCTATATCCTTGTATAAAACAGTTTGACTGCTCTTCATCCTTTTATAAAGCAGTTTGACTGCTCTTCATCCTCTTATAAATCAATTTGACTGCTCTTCATCCTCTTATAAAACCGTTTGACTGCTCTTCGTCCGATTATAAATCAGTTTGACTGCTCTTCGTCCGCTTATAAAACAGTTTGACTGCTCTTCATCCTTTTATAAAGCAGTTTGACTGCTCTTCATCCTCTTATAAACCAGTTTGACTGCTCTTCATCCTCTTATAAAGCAGTTTGACTGCTCTTCATCCTCCTATAAACCAGTTTGACTGCGCTTCATCCTCCTATAGAACAGTTTGACTGCTCTTCGTCCGATTATAAATCAGTTTGACTGCTCTTCGTCCTCTTATAAAACAGTTTGAATGCACTTCATCCTTTTATAAAGCAGTTTGACTGCTCTTCATCCTCTTATAAATCAGTTTGACTGCTCTTCATCCGATTATAAATCAGTTTGACTGCTCTTCATCCTCTTTTAAAACAGTTTGACTGCTCTTCATCCTTTTATAACGCAGTTTGACTGCTCTTCATCCTCTTATAAATCAGTTTGACTGCTCTTCATCCGATTATAAAACAGTTTGACTGCTCTTCATCCTCTTTTAAACAGTTTGACTGCTCTTCATCCTTTTATAAAGCAGTTTGACTGCTCTTCATCCTCTTATAAATCAATTTGACTGCTCTTCATCCTCTTATAAAACCGTTTGACTGCTCTTCGTCCGATTATAAATCAGTTTGACTGCTCTTCGTCCGATTATAAATCAGTTTGACTGCTCTTCGTCCGCTTATAAAAGAGTTTGACTGCTCTTCATCCTTTTATAAAGCAGTTTGACTGCTCTTCATCCTCTTATAAATCAGTTTGACTGCTCTTCATCCTCTTATAAAGCTGTTTGACTGCTCTTCGTCCTCTTATGAAAGTTTGACTGCTCTTCATCCTTTTATAAAGCAGTTTGACTGCTCTTCATCCTCTTATAAAACAGTTTGACTGCTATTCATCCTCTTGTAAAACAGGTTGACTGCTCTTCATCCTTTTGTTAAACAGTTTGACTGCTCTACATCCTCGTATAAAACAGTTTGACTGTCCTTCATCCTTTTATAAAGCAGTTTGACTGCTCGTCATCCTCTTATAAATCAATTTGACTGCTCTCCATCCTTTTATAGAACCGTTTGACTGCTCTTCGTCCGATTATAAATCAGTTTGACTGCTCTTCGTCCGCTTATAAAAGAGTTTGACTGCTCTTCATCCTTTTATAAAGCAGTTTGACTGCTCTTCATCCTCTTATAAAACAGTTTGACTGCTCTTCATCCTCTTGTAAAACAGGTTGACTGCTCTTCATCCTTTTGTAAAACAGTCTGACTGCTCTACATCCTCGTATAAAACAGTTTGACTGCTCTTCATCATTTTATAAAGCAGTTTGACTGCTCTTCATCCTCTTATAAATCAATTTGACTGCTCTCCATCCTCTTATAGAACCGTTTGACTGCTCTTCATCCTCTTATAAAGCAGTTTGACTGCTCTTCATCCTCTTATAAAGCAGTTTGACTGCTCTTCATCCTTTTATAAAGCAGTTTGACTGCTCTTCATCCTCTTATAAAACAGTTTGACTGCTCTTCATCCTCTTGTAAAACAGGTTGACTGCTCTTCATCCTCTTGTAAAACAGTCTGACTGCTCTATATCCTTGTATAAAACAGTTTGACTGCTCTTCATCCTTTTATAAAGCAGTTTGACTGCTCTTCATCCTCTTATAAATCAATTTGACTGCTCTTCATCCTCTTATAAAACCGTTTGACTGCTCTTCGTCCGATTATAAATCAGTTTGACTGCTCTTCGTCCGCTTATAAAACAGTTTGACTGCTCTTCATCCTTTTATAAAGCAGTTTGACTGCTCTTCATCCTCTTATAAACCAGTTTGACTGCTCTTCATCCTCTTATAAAGCAGTTTGACTGCTCTTCATCCTCCTATAAACCAGTTTGACTGCGCTTCATCCTCCTATAGAACAGTTTGACTGCTCTTCGTCCGATTATAAATCAGTTTGACTGCTCTTCGTCCTCTTATAAAACAGTTTGAATGCACTTCATCCTTTTATAAAGCAGTTTGACTGCTCTTCATCCTCTTATAAATCAGTTTGACTGCTCTTCATCCGATTATAAATCAGTTTGACTGCTCTTCATCCTCTTTTAAAACAGTTTGACTGCTCTTCATCCTTTTATAACGCAGTTTGACTGCTCTTCATCCTCTTATAAATCAGTTTGACTGCTCTTCATCCGATTATAAAACAGTTTGACTGCTCTTCATCCTCTTTTAAACAGTTTGACTGCTCTTCATCCTTTTATAAAGCAGTTTGACTGCTCTTCATCCTCTTATAAATCAATTTGACTGCTCTTCATCCTCTTATAAAACCGTTTGACTGCTCTTCGTCCGATTATAAATCAGTTTGACTGCTCTTCGTCCGATTATAAATCAGTTTGACTGCTCTTCGTCCGCTTATAAAAGAGTTTGACTGCTCTTCATCCTTTTATAAAGCAGTTTGACTGCTCTTCATCCTCTTATAAATCAGTTTGACTGCTCTTCATCCTCTTATAAAGCTGTTTGACTGCTCTTCGTCCTCTTATGAAAGTTTGACTGCTCTTCATCCTTTTATAAAGCAGTTTGACTGCTCTTCATCCTCTTATAAAACAGTTTGACTGCTATTCATCCTCTTGTAAAACAGGTTGACTGCTCTTCATCCTTTTGTTAAACAGTTTGACTGCTCTACATCCTCGTATAAAACAGTTTGACTGTCCTTCATCCTTTTATAAAGCAGTTTGACTGCTCGTCATCCTCTTATAAATCAATTTGACTGCTCTCCATCCTTTTATAGAACCGTTTGACTGCTCTTCGTCCGATTATAAATCAGTTTGACTGCTCTTCGTCCGCTTATAAAAGAGTTTGACTGCTCTTCATCCTTTTATAAAGCAGTTTGACTGCTCTTCATCCTCTTATAAATCAGTTTGACTGCTCTTCATCCTCTTATAAAGCAGTTTGACTGCTTTTCATCCTCCTATAAACCAGTTTGACTGCGCTTCATCCTCCTATAGAACAGTTTGACTGCTCTTCGTCCGATTAAAAATCAGTTTGACTGCTCTTCGTCCTCGTATAAAACAGTTTGACTGCTATTCATCCGATTATAAATCAGTTTGACTGCTCTTCGTCCTCTTATACAACAGTTTGAAAGCTCTTCATCCTTTTATAAAGCAGTTTGACTGCTCTTCATCCTCTTATAAAACAGTTTGACTGCTCTTCATCCTCTTGTAAAACAGGTTGACTGCTCTTCATCCTTTTGTAAAACAGTCTGACTGCTCTACATCCTCGTATAAAACAGTTTGACTGCTCTTCATCATTTTATAAAGCAGTTTGACTGCTCTTCATCCTCTTATAAATCAATTTGACTGCTCTCCATCCTCTTATAGAACCGTTTGACTGCTCTTCATCCTCTTATAAAGCAGTTTGACTGCTCTTCATCCTCTTATAAAGCAGTTTGACTGCTCTTCATCCTCCTATAAACCAGTTTGACTGCGCTTCATCCTCTTATAAAGCAGTTTGACTGCTCTTCATCCTCCTATAAACCAGTTTGACTGCGCTTCATCCTCCTATAGAACAGTTTGACTGCTCTTCATCCTTTTATAAATCAGTTTGACTGCTCTTCGTCCTCTTATAAAACAGTTTGACTGCTCTTCATCCTTTTATAAAGCAGTTTGACTGCTCTTCATCCTCTTGTAAAACAGGTTGACTGCTCTACATCCTCGTATAAAAAAGTTTGACTGCTCTTCATCCTTTTATAAAGCAGTTTGACTGCTCTTCATCCTCTTATAAATCAATTTGACTGCTCTTCATCCTCTTATAAAACCGTTTGACTGCTCTTCATCCTCTTATAAAACCGTTTGACTGCTCTTCGTCCGATTATAAATCAGTTTGACTGCTCTTCGTCCGATTATAAATCAGTTTGACTGCTCTTCGTCCGCTTATAAAAGAGTTTGACTGCTCTTCATCCTTTTATAAAGCAGTTTGACTGCTCTTCATCCTCTTATAAATCAGTTTGACTGCTCTTCATCCTCTTATAAAGCTGTTTGACTGCTCTTCGTCCTCTTATGAAAGTTTGACTGCTCTTCATCCTTTTATAAAGCAGTTTGACTGCTCTTCATCCTCTTATAAAACAGTTTGACTGCTATTCATCCTCTTGTAAAACAGGTTGACTGCTCTTCATCCTTTTGTTAAACAGTCTGACTGCTCTACATCCTCGTATAAAACAGTTTGACTGTCCTTCATCCTTTTATAAAGCAGTTTGACTGCTCGTCATCCTCTTATAAATCAATTTGACTGCTCTCCATCCTCTTATAGAACCGTTTGACTGCTCTTCGTCCGATTATAAATCAGTTTGACTGCTCTTCGTCCGCTTATAAAAGAGTTTGACTGCTCTTCATCCTTTTATAAAGCAGTTTGACTGCTCTTCATCCTCTTATAAATCAGTTTGACTGCTCTTCATCCTCTTATAAAGCAGTTTGACTGCTTTTCATCCTCCTATAAACCAGTTTGACTGCGCTTCATCCTCCTATAGAACAGTTTGACTGCTCTTCGTCCGATTATAAATCAGTTTGACTGCTCTTCGTCCTCGTATAAAACAGTTTGACTGCTATTCATCCGATTATAAATCAGTTTGACTGCTCTTCGTCCTCTTATACAACAGTTTGACTGCTCTTCATCCTTTTATAAAGCAGTTTGACTGCTCTTCATCCTCTTATAAAACAGTTTGACTGCTCTTCATCCTCTTGTAAAACAGGTTGACTGCTCTTCATCCTTTTGTAAAACAGTCTGACTGCTCTACATCCTCGTATAAAACAGTTTGACTGCTCTTCATCATTTTATAAAGCAGTTTGACTGCTCTTCATCCTCTTATAAATCAATTTGACTGCTCTCCATCCTCTTATAGAACCGTTTGACTGCTCTTCATCCTCTTATAAAGCAGTTTGACTGCTCTTCATCCTCTTATAAAGCAGTTTGACTGCTCTTCATCCTCCTATAAACCAGTTTGACTGCGCTTCATCCTCTTATAAAGCAGTTTGACTGCTCTTCATCCTCCTATAAACCAGTTTGACTGCGCTTCATCCTCCTATAGAACAGTTTGACTGCTCTTCATCCTTTTATAAATCAGTTTGACTGCTCTTCGTCCTCTTATAAAACAGTTTGACTGCTCTTCATCCTTTTATAAAGCAGTTTGACTGCTCTTCATCCTCTTGTAAAACAGGTTGACTGCTCTTCATCCTCTTATAAAACAGTTTGACTGCTCTTCATCCTCTTGTAAAACAGGTTGACTGCTCTTCATCCTCTTGTAAAACAGTCTGACTGCTCTACATCCTTGTATAAAACAGTTTGACTGCTCTTCATCCTTTTATAAAGCAGTTTGACTGCTCTTCATCCTCTTATAAATCAATTTGACTGCTCTTCATCCTCTTATAAAACCGTTTGACTGCTCTTCGTCCGATTATAAATCAGTTTGACTGCTCTTCGTCCGCTTATAAAACAGTTTGACTGCTCTTCATCCTTTTATAAAGCAGTTTGACTGCTCTTCATCCTCTTATAAATCAGTTTGACTGCTCTTCATCCTCTTATAAAGCAGTTTGACTGCTCTTCATCCTCCTATAAACCAGTTTGACTGCGCTTCATCCTCCTATAGAACAGTTTGACTGCTCTTCGTCCGATTATAAATCATTTTGACTGCTCTTCGTCCTCTTATAAAACAGTTTGACTGCACTTCATCCTTTTATAAAGCAGTTTGACTGCTCTTCATCCTCTTATAAATCAGTTTGACTGCTCTTCATCCGATTATAAATCAGTTTGACTGCTCTTCATCCTCTTATAAAACAGTTTGACTGCTCTTCATCCTTTTATAACGCAGTTTGACTGCTCTTCATCCTCTTATAAATCAGTTTGACTGCTCTTCATCCGATTATAAATCAGTTTGACTGCTCTTCGTCCTCTTTTAAACAGTTTGACTGCTCTTCATCCTTTTATAAAGCAGTTTGACTGCTCTTCATCCTCTTATAAATCAATTTGACTGCTCTTCATCCTCTTATAAAACCGTTTGACTGCTCTTCGTCCGATTATAAATCAGTTTGACTGCTCTTCGTCCGATTATAAATCAGTTTGACTGCTCTTCGTCCGCTTATAAAAGAGTTTGACTGCTCTTCATCCTTTTATAAAGCAGTTTGACTGCTCTTCATCCTCTTATAAATCAGTTTGACTGCTCTTCATCCTCTTATAAAGCTGTTTGACTGCTCTTCGTCCTCTTATGAAAGTTTGACTGCTCTTCATCCTTTTATAAAGCAGTTTGACTGCTCTTCATCCTCTTATAAAACAGTTTGACTGCTATTCATCCTCTTGTAAAACAGGTTGACTGCTCTTCATCCTTTTGTTAAACAGTCTGACTGCTCTACATCCTCGTATAAAACAGTTTGACTGTCCTTCATCCTTTTATAAAGCAGTTTGACTGCTCGTCATCCTCTTATAAATCAATTTGACTGCTCTCCATCCTCTTATAGAACCGTTTGACTGCTCTTCGTCCGATTATAAATCAGTTTGACTGCTCTTCGTCCTCGTATAAAACAGTTTGACTGCTATTCATCCGATTATAAATCAGTTTGACTGCTCTTCGTCCTCTTATACAACAGTTTGACTGCTCTTCATCCTTTTATAAAGCAGTTTGACTGCTCTTCATCCTCTTATAAAACAGTTTGACTGCTCTTCATCCTCTTGTAAAACAGGTTGACTGCTCTTCATCCTTTTGTAAAACAGTCTGACTGCTCTACATCCTCGTATAAAACAGTTTGACTGCTCTTCATCATTTTATAAAGCAGTTTGACTGCTCTTCATCCTCTTATAAATCAATTTGACTGCTCTCCATCCTCTTATAGAACCGTTTGACTGCTCTTCATCCTCTTATAAAGCAGTTTGACTGCTCTTCATCCTCTTATAAAGCAGTTTGACTGCTCTTCATCCTCCTATAAACCAGTTTGACTGCGCTTCATCCTCTTATAAAGCAGTTTGACTGCTCTTCATCCTCCTATAAACCAGTTTGACTGCGCTTCATCCTCCTATAGAACAGTTTGACTGCTCTTCATCCTTTTATAAATCAGTTTGACTGCTCTTCGTCCTCTTATAAAACAGTTTGACTGCTCTTCATCCTTTTATAAAGCAGTTTGACTGCTCTTCATCCTCTTGTAAAACAGGTTGACTGCTCTACATCCTCGTATAAAAAGTTTGACTGCTCTTCATCCTTTTATAAAGCAGTTTGACTGCTCTTCATCCTCTTATAAATCAATTTGACTGCTCTTCATCCTCTTATAAAACCGTTTGACTGCTCTTCATCCTCTTATAAAACCGTTTGACTGCTCTTCGTCCGATTATAAATCAGTTTTACTGCTCTTCGTCCAATTATAAATCAGTTTGACTGCTCTTCATCCTCTTATAAAGCAGTTTGACTGCTTTTCATCCTCCTATAAACCAGTTTGACTGCGCTTCATCCTCCTATAGAACAGTTTGACTGCTCTTCGTCCGATTATAAATCAGTTTGACTGCTCTTCGTCCTCGTATAAAACAGTTTGACTGCTATTCATCCGATTATAAATCAGTTTGACTGCTCTTCGTCCTCTTATACAACAGTTTGAAAGCTCTTCATCCTTTTATAAAGCAGTTTGACTGCTCTTCATCCTCTTATAAAACAGTTTGACTGCTCTTCATCCTCTTGTAAAACAGGTTGACTGCTCTTCATCCTTTTGTAAAACAGTCTGACTGCTCTACATCCTCGTATAAAACAGTTTGACTGCTCTTCATCATTTTATAAAGCAGTTTGACTGCTCTTCATCCTCTTATAAATCAATTTGACTGCTCTCCATCCTCTTATAGAACCGTTTGACTGCTCTTCATCCTCTTATAAAGCAGTTTGACTGCTCTTCATCCTCTTATAAAGCAGTTTGACTGCTCTTCATCCTCCTATAAACCAGTTTGACTGCGCTTCATCCTCTTATAAAGCAGTTTGACTGCTCTTCATCCTCCTATAAACCAGTTTGACTGCGCTTCATCCTCCTATAGAACAGTTTGACTGCTCTTCATCCTTTTATAAATCAGTTTGACTGCTCTTCGTCCTCTTATAAAACAGTTTGACTGCTCTTCATCCTTTTATAAAGCAGTTTGACTGCTCTTCATCCTCTTGTAAAACAGGTTGACTGCTCTACATCCTCGTATAAAAAAGTTTGACTGCTCTTCATCCTTTTATAAAGCAGTTTGACTGCTCTTCATCCTCTTATAAATCAATTTGACTGCTCTTCATCCTCTTATAAAACCGTTTGACTGCTCTTCGTCCGATTATAAATCAGTTTGACTGCTCTTCGTCCGATTATAAATCAGTTTGACTGCTCTTCGTCCGCTTATAAAACAGTTTGACTGCTCTTCATCCTTTTATAAAGCAGTTTGACTGCTCTTCATCCTCTTATAAAGCAGTTTGACTGCTCTTCATCCTCTTATAAATCAGTTTGACTGCTCTTCATCCTCTTATAAAGCTGTTTGACTGCTCTTCGTCCTCTTATGAAAGTTTGACTGCTCTTCATCCTTTTATAAAGCAGTTTGACTGCTCTTCATCCTCTTATAAAACAGTTTGACTGCTATTCATCCTCTTGTAAAACAGGTTGACTGCTCTTCATCCTTTTGTTAAACAGTCTGACTGCTCTACATCCTCGTATAAAACAGTTTGACTGTCCTTCATCCTTTTATAAAGCAGTTTGACTGCTCGTCATCCTCTTATAAATCAATTTGACTGCTCTCCATCCTCTTATAGAACCGTTTGACTGCTCTTCGTCCGATTATAAATCAGTTTGACTGCTCTTCGTCCGCTTATAAAAGAGTTTGACTGCTCTTCATCCTTTTATAAAGCAGTTTGACTGCTCTTCATCCTCTTATAAATCAGTTTGACTGCTCTTCATCCTCTTATAAAGCAGTTTGACTGCTTTTCATCCTCCTATAAACCAGTTTGACTGCGCTTCATCCTCCTATAGAACAGTTTGACTGCTCTTCGTCCGATTATAAATCAGTTTGACTGCTCTTCGTCCTCGTATAAAACAGTTTGACTGCTATTCATCCGATTATAAATCAGTTTGACTGCTCTTCGTCCTCTTATACAACAGTTTGACTGCTCTTCATCCTTTTATAAAGCAGTTTGACTGCTCTTCATCCTCTTATAAAACAGTTTGACTGCTCTTCATCCTCTTGTAAAACAGGTTGACTGCTCTTCATCCTTTTGTAAAACAGTCTGACTGCTCTACATCCTCGTATAAAACAGTTTGACTGCTCTTCATCATTTTATAAAGCAGTTTGACTGCTCTTCATCCTCTTATAAATCAATTTGACTGCTCTCCATCCTCTTATAGAACCGTTTGACTGCTCTTCATCCTCTTATAAAGCAGTTTGACTGCTCTTCATCCTCTTATAAAGCAGTTTGACTGCTCTTCATCCTTTTATAAAGCAGTTTGACTGCTCTTCATCCTCTTATAAAACAGTTTGACTGCTCTTCATCCTCTTGTAAAACAGGTTGACTGCTCTTCATCCTTTTGTAAAACAGTCTGACTGCTCTACATCCTCGTATAAAACAGTTTGACTGCTCTTCATCATTTTATAAAGCAGTTTGACTGCTCTTTGTCCTCTTATAAATCAATTTGACTGCTCTCCATCCTCTTATAGAACCGTTTGACTGCTCTTCATCCTCTTATAAAGCAGTTTGACTGCTCTTCATCCTCTTATAAAGCAGTTTGACTGCTCTTCATCCTCCTATAAACCAGTTTGACTGCGCTTCATCCTCTTATAAAGCAGTTTGACTGCTCTTCATCCTCCTATAAACCAGTTTGACTGCGCTTCATCCTCCTATAGAACAGTTTGACTGCTCTTCATCCTTTTATAAATCAGTTTGACTGCTCTTCGTCCTCTTATAAAACAGTTTGACTGCTCTTCATCCTTTTATAAAGCAGTTTGACTGCTCTTCATCCTCTTGTAAAACAGGTTGACTGCTCTTCATCCTTTTGTAAAACAGTCTGACTGCTCTACATCCTCTTGTAAAACAGGTTGACTGCTCTTCATCCTCTTGTAAAACAGTCTGACTGCTCTACATCCTTGTATAAAACAGTTTGACTGCTCTTCATCCTTTTATAAAGCAGTTTGACTGCTCTTCATCCTCTTATAAATCAATTTGACTGCTCTTCATCCTCTTATAAAGCAGTTTGACTGCTTTTCATCCTCCTATAAACCAGTTTGACTGCGCTTCATCCTCCTATAGAACAGTTTGACTGCTCTTCGTCCGATTATAAATCAGTTTGACTGCTCTTCGTCCTCGTATAAAACAGTTTGACTGCTATTCATCCGATTATAAATCAGTTTGACTGCTCTTCGTCCTCTTATACAACAGTTTGACTGCTCTTCATCCTTTTATAAAGCAGTTTGACTGCTCTTCATCCTCTTATAAAACAGTTTGACTGCTCTTCATCCTCTTGTAAAACAGGTTGACTGCTCTTCATCCTTTTGTAAAACAGTCTGACTGCTCTACATCCTCGTATAAAACAGTTTGACTGCTCTTCATCATTTTATAAAGCAGTTTGACTGCTCTTCATCCTCTTATAAATCAATTTGACTGCTCTCCATCCTCTTATAGAACCGTTTGACTGCTCTTCATCCTCTTATAAAGCAGTTTGACTGCTCTTCATCCTCTTATAAAGCAGTTTGACTGCTCTTCATCCTTTTATAAAGCAGTTTGACTGCTCTTCATCCTCTTATAAAACAGTTTGACTGCTCTTCATCCTCTTGTAAAACAGGTTGACTGCTCTTCATCCTTTTGTAAAACAGTCTGACTGCTCTACATCCTCGTATAAAACAGTTTGACTGCTCTTCATCATTTTATAAAGCAGTTTGACTGCTCTTCATCCTCTTATAAATCAATTTGACTGCTCTCCATCCTCTTATAGAACCGTTTGACTGCTCTTCATCCTCTTATAAAGCAGTTTGACTGCTCTTCATCCTCTTATAAAGCAGTTTGACTGCTCTTCATCCTCCTATAAACCAGTTTGACTGCGCTTCATCCTCTTATAAAGCAGTTTGACTGCTCTTCATCCTCCTATAAACCAGTTTGACTGCGCTTCATCCTCCTATAGAACAGTTTGACTGCTCTTCATCCTTTTATAAATCAGTTTGACTGCTCTTCGTCCTCTTATAAAACAGTTTGACTGCTCTTCATCCTTTTATAAAGCAGTTTGACTGCTCTTCATCCTCTTGTAAAACAGGTTGACTGCTCTTCATCCTTTTGTAAAACAGTCTGACTGCTCTACATCCTCTTGTAAAACAGGTTGACTGCTCTTCATCCTCTTGTAAAACAGTCTGACTGCTCTACATCCTTGTATAAAACAGTTTGACTGCTCTTCATCCTTTTATAAAGCAGTTTGACTGCTCTTCATCCTCTTATAAATCAATTTGACTGCTCTTCATCCTCTTATAAAACCGTTTGACTGCTCTTCGTCCGATTATAAATCAGTTTGACTGCTCTTCGTCCGCTTATAAAACAGTTTGACTGCTCTTCATCCTTTTATAAAGCAGTTTGACTGCTCTTCATCCTCTTATAAATCAGTTTGACTGCTCTTCATCCTCTTATAAAGCAGTTTGACTGCTCTTCATCCTCCTATAAACCAGTTTGACTGCGCTTCATCCTCCTATAGAACAGTTTGACTGCTCTTCGTCCGATTATAAATCATTTTGACTGCTCTTCGTCCTCTTATAAAACAGTTTGACTGCACTTCATCCTTTTATAAAGCAGTTTGACTGCTCTTCATCCTCTTATAAATCAGTTTGACTGCTCTTCATCCGATTATAAATCAGTTTGACTGCTCTTCATCCTCTTATAAAACAGTTTGACTGCTCTTCATCCTTTTATAACGCAGTTTGACTGCTCTTCATCCTCTTATAAATCAGTTTGACTGCTCTTCATCCGATTATAAATCAGTTTGACTGCTCTTCGTCCTCTTTTAAACAGTTTGACTGCTCTTCATCCTTTTATAAAGCAGTTTGACTGCTCTTCATCCTCTTATAAATCAATTTGACTGCTCTTCATCCTCTTATAAAACCGTTTGACTGCTCTTCGTCCGATTATAAATCAGTTTGACTGCTCTTCGTCCGATTATAAATCAGTTTGACTGCTCTTCGTCCGCTTATAAAAGAGTTTGACTGCTCTTCATCCTTTTATAAAGCAGTTTGACTGCTCTTCATCCTCTTATAAATCAGTTTGAATGCTCTTCATCCTCTTATAAAGCTGTTTGACTGCTCTTCGTCCTCTTATGAAAGTTTGACTGCTCTCCATCCTTTTATAAAGCAGTTTGACTGCTCTTCATCCTCTTATAAAACAGTTTGACTGCTATTCATCCTCTTGTAAAACAGGTTGACTGCTCTTCATCCTTTTGTTAAACAGTCTGACTGCTCTACATCCTCGTATAAAACAGTTTGACTGTCCTTCATCCTTTTATAAAGCAGTTTGACTGCTCGTCATCCTCTTATAAATCAATTTGACTGCTCTCCATCCTCTTATAGAACCGTTTGACTGCTCTTCGTCCGATTATAAATCAGTTTGACTGCTCTTCGTCCTCGTATAAAACAGTTTGACTGCTATTCATCCGATTATAAATCAGTTTGACTGCTCTTCGTCCTCTTATACAACAGTTTGACTGCTCTTCATCCTTTTATAAAGCAGTTTGACTGCTCTTCATCCTCTTATAAAACAGTTTGACTGCTCTTCATCCTCTTGTAAAACAGGTTGACTGCTCTTCATCCTTTTGTAAAACAGTCTGACTGCTCTACATCCTCGTATAAAACAGTTTGACTGCTCTTCATCATTTTATAAAGCAGTTTGACTGCTCTTCATCCTCTTATAAATCAATTTGACTGCTCTCCATCCTCTTATAGAACCGTTTGACTGCTCTTCATCCTCTTATAAAGCAGTTTGACTGCTCTTCATCCTCTTATAAAGCAGTTTGACTGCTCTTCATCCTCCTATAAACCAGTTTGACTGCGCTTCATCCTCTTATAAAGCAGTTTGACTGCTCTTCATCCTCCTATAAACCAGTTTGACTGCGCTTCATCCTCCTATAGAACAGTTTGACTGCTCTTCATCCTTTTATAAATCAGTTTGACTGCTCTTCGTCCTCTTATAAAACAGTTTGACTGCTCTTCATCCTTTTATAAAGCAGTTTGACTGCACTTCATCCTCTTGTAAAACAGGTTGACTGCTCTACATCCTCGTATAAAAAAGTTTGACTGCTCTTCATCCTTTTATAAAGCAGTTTGACTGCTCTTCATCCTCTTATAAATCAATTTGACTGCTCTTCATCCTCTTATAAAACCGTTTGACTGCTCTTCATCCTCTTATAAAACCGTTTGACTGCTCTTCGTCCGATTATAAATCAGTTTGACTGCTCTTCGTCCGATTATAAATCAGTTTGACTGCTCTTCGTCCGCTTATAAAAGAGTTTGACTGCTCTTCATCCTTTTATAAAGCAGTTTGACTGCTCTTCATCCTCTTATAAATCAGTTTGACTGCTCTTCATCCTCTTATAAAGCTGTTTGACTGCTCTTCGTCCTCTTATGAAAGTTTGACTGCTCTTCATCCTTTTATAAAGCAGTTTGACTGCGCTTCATCCTCTTATAAAACAGTTTGACTGCTATTCATCCTCTTGTAAAACAGGTTGACTGCTCTTCATCCTTTTGTTAAACAGTCTGACTGCTCTACATCCTCGTATAAAACAGTTTGACTGTCCTTCATCCTTTTATAAAGCAGTTTGACTGCTCGTCATCCTCTTATAAATCAATTTGACTGCTCTCCATCCTCTTATAGAACCGTTTGACTGCTCTTCGTCCGATTATAAATCAGTTTGACTGCTCTTCGTCCGCTTATAAAAGAGTTTGACTGCTCTTCATCCTTTTATAAAGCAGTTTGACTGCTCTTCATCCTCTTATAAATCAGTTTGACTGCTCTTCATCCTCTTATAAAGCAGTTTGACTGCTTTTCATCCTCCTATAAACCAGTTTGACTGCGCTTCATCCTCCTATAGAACAGTTTGACTGCTCTTCGTCCGATTATAAATCAGTTTGACTGCTCTTCGTCCTCGTATAAAACAGTTTGACTGCTATTCATCCGATTATAAATCAGTTTGACTGCTCTTCGTCCTCTTATACAACAGTTTGACTGCTCTTCATCCTTTTATAAAGCAGTTTGACTGCTCTTCATCCTCTTATAAAACAGTTTGACTGCTCTTCATCCTCTTGTAAAACAGGTTGACTGCTCTTCATCCTTTTGTAAAACAGTCTGACTGCTCTACATCCTCGTATAAAACAGTTTGACTGCTCTTCATCATTTTATAAAGCAGTTTGACTGCTCTTCATCCTCTTATAAATCAATTTGACTGCTCTCCATCCTCTTATAGAACCGTTTGACTGCTCTTCATCCTCTTATAAAGCAGTTTGACTGCTCTTCATCCTCTTATAAAGCAGTTTGACTGCTCTTCATCCTCCTATAAACCAGTTTGACTGTGCTTCATCCTCTTATAAAGCAGTTTGACTGCTCTTCATCCTCCTATAAACCAGTTTGACGGCGCTTCATCCTCCTATAGAACAGTTTGACTGCTCTTCATCCTTTTATAAATCAGTTTGACTGCTCTTCGTCCTCTTATAAAACAGTTTGACTGCTCTTCATCCTTTTATAAAGCAGTTTGACTGCTCTTCATCCTCTTGTAAAACAGGTTGACTGCTCTACATCCTCGTATAAAAAAGTTTGACTGCTCTTCATCCTTTTATAAAGCAGTTTGACTGCTCTTCATCCTCTTATAAATCAATTTGACTGCTCTTCATCCTCTTATAAAACCGTTTGACTGCTCTTCGTCCGATAACAAATCAGTTTGACTGCTCTTCGTCCGATTATAAATCAGTTTGACTGCTCTTCGTCCGCTTATAAAACAGTTTGACTGCTCTTCATCCTTTTATAAAGCAGTTTGACTGCTATTCATCCTCTTATAAATCAGTTTGACTGCTCTTCATCCTCTTATAAAGCAGTTTGACTGTTCTTCATCCTCCTATAAACCAGTTTGACTGCTCTTCATCCTTTTATAAAGCAGTTTGACTGCTCTTCATCCTCTTGAAAAACAGTTTGACTGCTCTTCGTCCGATTATAAATCAGTTTGACTGCTCTTCGTCCTCTTATAAAACAGTTTGACTGCTCTTCATCCTTTTATAAAGCAGTTTGACCGCTCTTCATCCTCTTATAAATCAGTTTGACTGCTCTTCATCCGATTATAAATCAGTTTGACTGCTCTTCGTCCTCTTTTAAAACAGTTTAACTGCTCTTCATTCTTTTATAAAGCAGTTTGACTGCTCTTCATCCTCTTAAAAAACAGTTTGACTGCTCTTCATCCTCTTGTAAAACAGGTTGACTGCTCTTCATCCTCTTGTAAAACAGTCTGACTGCTCTACATCCTTGTATACATCAGTTTGACTGCTCTTCATCCTCTTATAAATCAGTTTGACTGCTCTTCATCCTCTTATAAAACCGTTTGGCCGCTCTTCGTCCGATTATAAATCAGTTTGACTGCTCTTCGTCCGATTATAAATCAGTTTGACTGCTCTTCGTCCGCTTATAAAACAGTTTGACTGCTCTTCATCCTTTTATAAAGCAGTTTGACTGCTCTTCATCCTCTTATAAATCATGTTTGACTGCTCTTCATCCTTTTATAAAGCAGTTTGACTGCTCTTCATCCTCCTATAAACCAATTTGACTGCTCTTCATCCTCTTATAAAACCGTTTGACTGCTCTTCGTCCGATTATAAATCAGTTTGACTGCTCTTCGTCCGATTATAAATCAGTTTGACTGCTCTTCGTCCGCTTAAAAAACAGTTTGACAGCTCTTCATCCTTTTATAAAGCAGTTTGACTGCTCTTCATCCTCTTATAAATCAGTTTTACTGCTCTTCATCCTTTTATAACGCAGTTTGACTGCTCTTCATCCTCTTATAAATCAGTTTGACTGCTCTTCATCCGATTATAAATCAGTTTGACTGCTCTTCATCCTCTTTTAAACAGTTTGACTGCTCTTCATCCTTTTATAAAGCAGTTTGACTGCTCTTCATCCTCTTATAAATCAATTTGACTGCTCTTCATCCTCTTATAAAACCGTTTGACTGCTCTTCGTCCGATTATAAATCAGTTTTACTGCTCTTCGTCCAATTATAAATCAGTTTGACTGCTCTTCATCCTTTTATAAAGCAGTTTGACTGCTCTTCATCCTCTTATAAAACAGTTTGACTGCTCTTCATCCTCTTGTAAAACAGGTTGACTGCTCTTCATCCTCTTGTAAAACAGTCTGACTGCTCTATATCCTCGTATAAAACAGTTTGACTGCTCTTCATCCTTTTATAAAGCAGTTTGACTGCTCTTCATCCTCTTATAAATCAATTTGACTGCTCTTCATCCTTTTATAAAGCAGTTTGACTGCTCTTCATCCTCTTATAAATCAGTTTGACTGCTCTTCATCCGAATATAAATCAGTTTGACTGCTCTTCATCCTCTTATAAAACAGTTTGACTGCTCTTCATCCTTTTATAAAGCAGTTTGACTGCTCTTCATCCGATTATAAAACAGTTTGACTGCTCTTCATCCTTTTATAAATCAGTTTGACTGCTCTTCATCCTCTTATAAAGCAGTTTGACTGCTCTTCATCCTCCTATAAACCAGTTTGACTGCGCTTCATCCTCCTATAGAACAGTTTGACTGCTCTTCGTCCGATTATAAATCAGTTTGACTGCTCTTCGTCCTCTTATAAAACAGTTTGACTGCTCTTCATCCTTTTATAAAGCAGTTTGACTGCTCTTCATCCTCTTATAAAACAGTTTGACTGCTCTTCATCCTCTTGTAAAACAGGTTGACTGCTCTTCATCCTCTTGTAAAACAGTCTGACTGCTCTACATCCTTGTATAAAACAGTTTGACTGCTCTTCATCCTTTTATAAAGCAGTTTGACTGCTCTTCATCCTCTTATAAAACAGTTTGACTGCTCTTCAACCTTTTATAACGCAGTTTGACTGCTCTTCATCCTCTTATAAATCAGTTTGACTGCTCTTCATCCGATTATAAATCAGTTTGACTGCTCTTCGTCCTCTTTTAAACAGTTTGACTGCTCTTCATCCTTTTATAAAGCAGTTTGACTGCTCTTCATCCTCTTATAAATCAATTTGACTGCTCTTCATCCTCTTATAAAACCGTTTGACTGCTCTTTGTCCGATTATAAATCAGTTTGACTGCTCTTCGTCCGATTATAAATCAGTTTGACTGCTCTTCGTCCGCTTATAAAACAGTTTGACTGCTCTTCATCCTTTTATAAAGCAGTTTGACTGCTCTTCATCCTCTTATAAATCAGTTTGACTGCTCTTCATCCTCTTATAAAACAGTTTGACTGCTCTTCATCCTCTTATAAAACAGTTTGACTGCTCTTCATCCTCTTGTAAAACAGGTTGACTGCTCTTCGTCCTCTTGTAAAACAGTCTGACTGCTCTATATCCTCGTATAAAACAGTTTGACTGCTCTTCATCCTCTTGTAAAACAGGTTGACTGCTCTTCATCCCCTTATAGAACAGTTTGACTGCTCTTCATCCTCTTGCAAAACAGGTTGACTGCTCTTCATACTCTTATAAAACAGTTTGACTGCTCTTCATCCTCCTATAGAACAGTTTGACTGCTCTTCATCCTCTTATAAATCAATTTGACTGCTCTTCATCCTCTTATAAAACCGTTTGACCGCTCTTCGTCCTCTTGTAAAACAGTTTGACTGCTCTTCGTCCGATTATAAATCAGTTTGACTGCTCTTCGTCCTCTTATAAAGCAGTTTGACTGCTCTTCATCCTCCTATAAACCAGTTTGACTTCGCTTCATCCTCCTATAGAACAGTTTGACTGCTCTTCGTCCGATTATAAATCAGTTTGACTGCTCTTCGTCCTCTTATAAAACAGTTTGACTGCACTTCATCCTTTTATAAAGCAGTTTGACTGCTCTTCATCCTCTTATAAATCAGTTTGACTGCTCTTCGTCCTCTTATAAAACAGTGTGACTGCTCTTCATCCTTTTATAAAGCAGTTTGACTGCTCTTCATCCTCTTATAAATCAGTTTGACTGCTCTTCATCCTCTTATAAATCAGTTTGACTGCTCTTCGTCCTCTTATAAAACAGTTTGACTGCTCTTCATTCTTTTATAAAGCAGTTTGACTGCTCTTCATCCTCTTATAAAACAGTTTGACTGCTCTTCATCCTCTTGTAAAACAGTTTGACTGCTCTTCATCCTCTTATAAAACAGTTTGACTGCTCTTCATCCTTTTATAAAGCTGTTTGACTGCTCTTCATCCGATTATAAAACAGTTTGACTGCTCTTCTTCCATTTATAAATCAGTTTGACTGCTCTTCATCTTCTTATAAAGCAGTTTGACTGCTCTTCATCCTCCTATAAACCAGTTTGACTGCGCTTCATCCTCCTATAGAACAGTTTGACTGCTCTTCGTCCGATTATAAATCAGTTTGACTGCTCTTCGTCCTCTTATAAAACAGTTTGACTGCTCTTCATCCTTTTATAAAGCAGTTTGACTGCTCTTCATCCTCTTATAAAACAGTTTGACTGTTCTTCATCCTCTTGTAAAACAGGTTGACTGCTCTTCATCCTCTTGTAAAACAGTCTGACTGCTCTACATCCTTGTATAAAACAGTTTGACTGCTCTTCATCCTTTTATAAAGCAGTTTGACTGCTCTTCATCCTCTTATAAATCAATTTGACTGCTCTTCATCCTCTTATAAAACCGTTTGACTGCTCTTCGTCCGATTATAAATCAGTTTGACTGCTCTTCGTCCGCTTATAAAACAGTTTGACTGCTCTTCATCCTTTTATAAAGCAGTTTGACTGCTCTTCATCCTCTTATAAATCAGTTTGACTGCTCTTCATCCTCTTATAAAGCAGTTTGACTGCTCTTCATCCTCTTATAAATCAATTTGACTGCTCTTCATCCTCTTATAAAACCGTTTGACTGCTCTTCGTCCGATTATAAATCAGTTTGACTGCTCTTCGTCCGCTTATAAAACAGTTTGACTGCTCTTCATCCTTTTATAAAGCAGTTTGACTGCTCTTCATCCTCTTATAAATCAATTTGACTGCTCTTCATCCTCTTATAAAACCGTTTGACTGCTCTTTGTCCGATTATAAATCAGTTTGACTGCTCTTCGTCCGATTATAAATCAGTTTGACTGCTCTTCGTCCGCTTATAAAACAGTTTGACTGCTCTTCATCCTTTTATAAAGCAGTTTGACTGCTCTTCATCCTCTTATAAATCAGTTTGACTGCTCTTCATCCTCTTATAAAACAGTTTGACTGCTCTTCATCCTCTTATAAAACAGTTTGACTGCTCTTCATCCTCTTATAAAGCAGTTTGACTGCTCTTCATCCTCCTATAAACCAGTTTGACTTCGCTTCATCCTCCTATAGAACAGTTTGACTGCTCTTCGTCCGATTATAAATCAGTTTGACTGCTCTTCGTCCTCTTATAAAACAGTTTGACTGCTCTTCATCCTTTTATAAAGCAGTTTGACTGCTCTTCATCCTCTTATAAATCAGTTTGACTGCTCTTCGTCCTCTTATAAAACAGTGTGACTGCTCTTCATCCTTTTATAAAGCAGTTTGACTGCTCTTCATCCTCTTATAAATCAGTTTGACTGCTCTTCATCCTCTTATAAATCAGTTTGACTGCTCTTCGTCCTCTTATAAAACAGTTTGACTGCTCTTCATTCTTTTATAAAGCAGTTTGACTGCTCTTCATCCTCTTATAAAACAGTTTGACTGCTCTTCATCCTCTTGTAAAACAGTTTGACTGCTCTTCATCCTCTTATAAAACAGTTTGACTGCTCTTCATCCTTTTATAAAGCTGTTTGACTGCTCTTCATCCGATTATAAAACAGTTTGACTGCTCTTCATCCATTTATAAATCAGTTTGACTGCTCTTCATCTTCTTATAAAGCAGTTTGACTGCTCTTCATCCTCCTATAAACCAGTTTGACTGCGCTTCATCCTCCTATAGAACAGTTTGACTGCTCTTCGTCCGATTATAAATCAGTTTGATTGCTCTTCGTCCTCTTATAAAACAGTTTGACTGCTCTTCATCCTTTTATAAAGCAGTTTGACTGCTCTTCATCCTCTTATAAAACAGTTTGACTGCTCTTCATCCTCTTGTAAAACAGGTTGACTGCTCTTCATCCTCTTGTAAAACAGTCTGACTGCTCTACATCCTTGTATAAAACAGTTTGACTGCTCTTCATCCTTTTATAAAGCAGTTTGACTGCACTTCATCCTTTTATAAAGCAGTTTGACTGCTCTTCATCCTCTTATAAATCAGTTTGACTGCTCTTCGTCCTCTTATAAAACAGTTTGACTGCTCTTCATTCTTTTATAAAGCAGTTTGACTGCTCTTCATCCTCTTATAAAACAGTTTGACTGCTCTTCATCCTCTTGTAAAACAGTTTGACTGCTCTTCATCCTCTTATAAAACAGTTTGACTGCTCTTCATCCTTTTATAAAGCTGTTTGACTGCTCTTCATCCGATTATAAAACAGTTTGACTGCTCTTCTTCCATTTATAAATCAGTTTGACTGCTCTTCATCTTCTTATAAAGCAGTTTGACTGCTCTTCTTCCATTTATAAATCAGTTTGACTGCTCTTCATCTTCTTATAAAGCAGTTTGACTGCTCTTCATCCTCCTATAAACCAGTTTGACTGCGCTTCATCCTCCTATAGAACAGTTTGACTGCTCTTCGTCCGATTATAAATCAGTTTGACTGCTCTTCGTCCTCTTATAAAACAGTTTGACTGCTCTTCATCCTTTTATAAAGCAGTTTGACTGCTCTTCATCCTCTTATAAAACAGTTTGACTGTTCTTCATCCTCTTGTAAAACAGGTTGACTGCTCTTCATCCTCTTGTAAAACAGTCTGACTGCTCTACATCCTTGTATAAAACAGTTTGACTGCTCTTCATCCTTTTATAAAGCAGTTTGACTGCTCTTCATCCTCTTATAAATCAATTTGACTGCTCTTCATCCTCTTATAAAACCGTTTGACTGCTCTTCGTCCGATTATAAATCAGTTTGACTGCTCTTCGTCCGCTTATAAAACAGTTTGACTGCTCTTCATCCTTTTATAAAGCAGTTTGACTGCTCTTCATCCTCTTATAAATCAGTTTGACTGCTCTTCATCCTCTTATAAAGCAGTTTGACTGCTCTTCATCCTCTTATAAATCAATTTGACTGCTCTTCATCCTCTTATAAAACCGTTTGACTGCTCTTCGTCCGATTATAAATCAGTTTGACTGCTCTTCGTCCGCTTATAAAACAGTTTGACTGCTCTTCATCCTTTTATAAAGCAGTTTGACTGCTCTTCATCCTCTTATAAATCAATTTGACTGCTCTTCATCCTCTTATAAAACCGTTTGACTGCTCTTTGTCCGATTATAAATCAGTTTGACTGCTCTTCGTCCGATTATAAATCAGTTTGACTGCTCTTCGTCCGCTTATAAAACAGTTTGACTGCTCTTCATCCTTTTATAAAGCAGTTTGACTGCTCTTCATCCTCTTATAAATCAGTTTGACTGCTCTTCATCCTCTTATAAAACAGTTTGACTGCTCTTCATCCTCTTACAAAACAGTTTGACTGCTCTTCATCCTCTTATAAAGCAGTTTGACTGCTCTTCATCCTCCTATAAACCAGTTTGACTTCGCTTCATCCTCCTATAGAACAGTTTGACTGCTCTTCGTCCGATTATAAATCAGTTTGACTGCTCTTCGTCCTCTTATAAAACAGTTTGACTGCTCTTCATCCTTTTATAAAGCAGTTTGACTGCTCTTCATCCTCTTATAAATCAGTTTGACTGCTCTTCGTCCTCTTATAAAACAGTGTGACTGCTCTTCATCCTTTTATAAAGCAGTTTGACTGCTCTTCATCCTCTTATAAATCAGTTTGACTGCTCTTCATCCTCTTATAAATCAGTTTGACTGCTCTTCGTCCTCTTATAAAACAGTTTGACTGCTCTTCATTCTTTTATAAAGCAGTTTGACTGCTCTTCATCCTCTTATAAAACAGTTTGACTGCTCTTCATCCTCTTGTAAAACAGTTTGACTGCTCTTCATCCTCTTATAAAACAGTTTGACTGCTCTTCATCCTTTTATAAAGCTGTTTGACTGCTCTTCATCCGATTATAAAACAGTTTGACTGCTCTTCATCCATTTATAAATCAGTTTGACTGCTCTTCATCTTCTTATAAAGCAGTTTGACTGCTCTTCATCCTCCTATAAACCAGTTTGACTGCGCTTCATCCTCCTATAGAACAGTTTGACTGCTCTTCGTCCGATTATAAATCAGTTTGATTGCTCTTCGTCCTCTTATAAAACAGTTTGACTGCTCTTCATCCTTTTATAAAGCAGTTTGACTGCTCTTCATCCTCTTATAAAACAGTTTGACTGCTCTTCATCCTCTTGTAAAACAGGTTGACTGCTCTTCATCCTCTTGTAAAACAGTCTGACTGCTCTACATCCTTGTATAAAACAGTTTGACTGCTCTTCATCCTTTTATAAAGCAGTTTGAATGCTCTTCATCCTCTTATAAATCAATTTGACTGCTCTTCATCCTCTTATAAAACCGTTTGACTGCTCTTCGTCCGATTATAAATCAGTTTGACTGCTCTTCGTCCGCTTATAAAACAGTTTGACTGCTCTTCATCCTTTTATAAAGCAGTTTGACTGCTCTTCATCCTCTTATAAATCAGTTTGACTGCTCTTCATCCTCTTATAAAGCAGTTTGACTGCTCTTCATCCTCCTATAAACCAGTTTGACTGCGCTTCATCCTCCTATAGAACAGTTTGACTGCTCTTCGTCCGATTATAAATCAGTTTGACTGCTCTTCGTCCTCTTATAAAACAGTTTGACTGCTCTTCATCCTTTTATAAAGCAGTTTGACTGCTCTTCATCCTCTTATAAATCAGTTTGACTGCTCTTCATCCTATTATAAATCAGTTTGACTGCTCTTCATCCTCTTATAAAACAGTTTGACTGCTCTTCATCCTTTTATAACGCAGTTTGACTGCTCTTCATCCTCTTATAAAACAGTTTGACTGCTCTTCATCCGATTATAAATCAGTTTGACTGCTCTTCGTCCTCTTTTAAACAGTTTGACTGCTCTTCATCCTTTTATAAAGCAGTTTGACTGCTCTTCATCCTCTTATAAATCAATTTGACTGCTCTTCATCCTCTTATAAAACCGTTTGACTGCTCTTCTTCCGATTATAAATCAGTTTGACTGCTCTTCGTCCGATTATAAATCAGTTTGACTGCTCTTCGTCCGCTTATAAAACAGTTTGACTGCTCTTCATCCTTTTATAAAGCAGTTTGACTGCTCTTCATCCTCTTATAAATCAGTTTGACTGCTCTTCATCCTCTTATAAAGCTGTTTGACTGCTCTTCGTCCTCTTATGAAAGTTTGACTGCTCTTCATCCTTTTATAAAGCAGTTTGACTGCTCTTCATCCTCTTATAAAACAGTTTGACTGCTCTTCATCCTCTTGTAAAACAGGTTGACTGCTCTTCATCCTTTTGTAAAACAGTCTGACTGCTCTACATCCTCGTAAAAAACAGTTTGACTGTCCTTCATCCTCCTATAGAACAGTTTGACTGCTCTTCATCCTTTTATAAATCAGTTTGACTGCTCTTCGTCCTCTTATAAAACAGTTTGACTGCTCTTCATCCTTTTATAAAGCAGTTTGACTGCTCTTCATCCTCTTGTAAAACAGGTTGACTGCTCTACATCCTCGTATAAAAAAGTTTGACTGCTCTTCATCCTTTTATAAAGCAGTTTGACTGCTCTTCATCCTCTTATAAATCAATTTGACTGCTCTTCATCCTCTTATAAAACCGTTTGACTGCTCTTCGTCCGATAACAAATCAGTTTGACTGCTCTTCGTCCGATTATAAATCAGTTTGACTGCTCTTCGTCCGCTTATAAAACAGTTTGACTGCTCTTCATCCTTTTATAAAGCAGTTTGACTGCTCTTCATCCTCTTATAAATCAGTTTGACTGCTCTTCATCCTCTTATAAAGCAGTTTGACTGTTCTTCATCCTCCTATAAACCAGTTTGACTGCTCTTCATCCTTTTATAAAGCAGTTTGACTGCTCTTCATCCTCTTGTAAAACAGTTTGACTGCTCTTCGTCCGATTATAAATCAGTTTGACTGCTCTTCGTCCTCTTATAAAACAGTTTGACTGCTCTTCATCCTTTTATAAAGCAGTTTGACCGCTCTTCATCCTCTTATAAATCAGTTTGACTGCTCTTCATCCGATTATAAATCAGTTTGACTGCTCTTCGTCCTCTTTTAAAACAGTTTAACTGCTCTTCATTCTTTTATAAAGCAGTTTGACTGCTCTTCATCCTCTTAAAAAACAGTTTGACTGCTCTTCATCCTCTTGTAAAACAGGTTGACTGCTCTTCATCCTCTTGTAAAACAGTCTGACTGCTCTACATCCTTGTATACATCAGTTTGACTGCTCTTCATCCTCTTAGTTTGACTGCTCTTCATCCTCTTATAAAACCGTTTGGCCGCTCTTCGTCCGATTATAAATCAGTTTGACTGCTCTTCGTCCGATTATAAATCAGTTTGACTGCTCTTCGTCCGCTTAAAAAACAGTTTGACTGCTCTTCATCCTTTTATAAAGCAGTTTGACTGCTCTTCATCCTCTTATAAATCAGTTTGACTGCTCTTCATCCTTTTATAAAGCAGTTTGACTGCTCTTCATCCTCTTATAAAACAGTTTGACAGCTCTTCATCCTTTTATAAAGCAGTTTGACTGCTCTTCATCCTCTTATAAATCAGTTTTACTGCTCTTCATCCTTTTATAACGCAGTTTGACTGCTCTTCATCCTCTTATAAATCAGTTTGACTGCTCTTCATCCGATTATAAATCAGTTTGACTGCTCTTCGTCCTCTTTTAAACAGTTTGACTGCTCTTCATCCTTTTATAAAGCAGTTTGACTGCTCTTCATCCTCTTATAAAACCGTTTGACTGCTCTTCGTCCGATTATAAATCAGTTTTACTGCTCTTCGTCCTCTTTTAAACAGTTTGACTGCTCTTCATCCTTTTATAAAGCAGTTTGACTGCTCTTCATCCTCTTATAAATCAATTTGACTGCTCTTCATCCTCTTATAAAACCGTTTGACTGCTCTTCATCCTTTTATAAAGCAGTTTGACTGCTCTTCATCCTCTTATAAAACAGGTTGACTGCTCTTCATCCTCTTGTAAAACAGTCTGACTGCTCTATATCCTCGTATAAAACAGTTTGACTGCTCTTCATCCTTTTATAAAGCAGTTTGACTGCTCTTCATCCTCTTATAAATCAATTTGACTGCTCTTCATCCTTTTATAAAGCAGTTTGACTGTTCTTCATCCTCTTATAAATCAGTTTGACTGCTCTTCATCCGAATATAAATCAGTTTTACTGCTCTTCATCCTCTTATAAAACAGTTTGACTGCTCTTCATCCTTTTATAAAGCAGTTTGACTGCTCTTCATCCGATTATAAAACAGTTTGACTGCTCTTCATCCTTTTATAAATCAGTTTGACTGCTCTTCATCCTCTTATAAAGCAGTTTGACTGCTCTTCATCCTCCTATAAACCAGTTTGACTGCGCTTCATCCTCCTATAGAACAGTTTGACTGCTCTTCGTCCGATTATAAATCAGTTTGACTGCTCTTCGTCCTCTTATAAAACAGTTTGACTGCTCTTCATCCTTTTATAAAGCAGTTTGACTGCTCTTCATCCTCTTATAAATCAGTTTGACTGCTCTTCGTCCTCTTATAAAACAGTGTGACTGCTCTTCATCCTTTTATAAAGCAGTTTGACTGCTCTTCATCCTCTTATAAATCAGTTTGACTGCTCTTCATCCTCTTATAAATCAGTTTGACTGCTCTTCGTCCTCTTATAAAACAGTTTGACTGCTCTTCATTCTTTTATAAAGCAGTTTGACTGCTCTTCATCCTCTTATAAAACAGTTTGACTGCTCTTCATCCTCTTGTAAAACAGTTTGACTGCTCTTCATCCTCTTATAAAACAGTTTGACTGCTCTTCATCCTTTTATAAAGCTGTTTGACTGCTCTTCATCCGATTATAAAACAGTTTGACTGCTCTTCATCCATTTATAAATCAGTTTGACTGCTCTTCATCTTCTTATAAAGCAGTTTGACTGCTCTTCATCCTCCTATAAACCAGTTTGACTGCGCTTCATCCTCCTATAGAACAGTTTGACTGCTCTTCGTCCGATTATAAATCAGTTTGACTGCTCTTCATCCTCTTGTAAAACAGTTTGACTGCTCTTCATCCTCTTATAAAACAGTTTGACTGCTCTTCATCCTTTTATAAAGCTGTTTGACTGCTCTTCATCCGATTATAAAACAGTTTGACTGCTCTTCATCCATTTATAAATCAGTTTGACTGCTCTTCATCTTCTTATAAAGCAGTTTGACTGCTCTTCATCCTCCTATAAACCAGTTTGACTGCGCTTCATCCTCCTATAGAACAGTTTGACTGCTCTTCGTCCGATTATAAATCAGTTTGATTGCTCTTCGTCCTCTTATAAAACAGTTTGACTGCTCTTCATCCTTTTATAAAGCAGTTTGACTGCTCTTCATCCTCTTATAAAACAGTTTGACTGCTCTTCATCCTCTTGTAAAACAGGTTGACTGCTCTTCATCCTCTTGTAAAACAGTCTGACTGCTCTACATCCTTGTATAAAACAGTTTGACTGCTCTTCATCCTTTTATAAAGCAGTTTGAATGCTCTTCATCCTCTTATAAATCAATTTGACTGCTCTTCATCCTCTTATAAAACCGTTTGACTGCTCTTCGTCCGATTATAAATCAGTTTGACTGCTCTTCGTCCGCTTATAAAACAGTTTGACTGCTCTTCATCCTTTTATAAAGCAGTTTGACTGCTCTTCATCCTCTTATAAATCAGTTTGACTGCTCTTCATCCTCTTATAAAGCAGTTTGACTGCTCTTCATCCTCCTATAAACCAGTTTGACTGCACTTCATCCTCCTATAGAACAGTTTGACTGCTCTTCGTCCGATTATAAATCAGTTTGACTGCTCTTCGTCCTCTTATAAAACAGTTTGACTGCTCTTCATCCTTTTATAAAGCAGTTTGACTGCTCTTCATCCTCTTATAAATCAGTTTGACTGCTCTTCATCCTATTATAAATCAGTTTGACTGCTCTTCATCCTCTTATAAAACAGTTGGACTGCTCTTCATCCTTTTATAACGCAGTTTGACTGCTCTTCATCCTCTTATAAAACAGTTTGACTGCTCTTCATCCGATTATAAATCAGTTTGACTGCTCTTCGTCCTCTTTTAAACAGTTTGACTGCTCTTCATCCTTTTATAAAGCAGTTTGACTGCTCTTCATCCTCTTATAAATCAATTTGACTGCTCTTCATCCTCTTATAAAACCGTTTGACTGCTCTTCTTCCGATTATAAATCAGTTTGACTGCTCTTCGTCCGATTATAAATCAGTTTGACTGCCCTTCGTCCGCTTATAAAACAGTTTGACTGCTCTTCATCCTTTTATAAAGCAGTTTGACTGCTCTTCATCCTCTTATAAATCAGTTTGACTGCTCTTCATCCTCTTATAAAGCTGTTTGACTGCTCTTCGTCCGATTATAAAACAGTTTGACTGCTCTTCATCCATTTATAAATCAGTTTGACTGCTCTTCATCTTCTTATAAAGCAGTTTGACTGCTCTTCATCCTCCTATAAACCAGTTTGACTGCGCTTCATCCTCCTATAGAACAGTTTGACTGCTCTTCGTCCGATTATAAATCAGTTTGATTGCTCTTCGTCCTCTTATAAAACAGTTTGACTGCTCTTCATCCTTTTATAAAGCAGTTTGACTGCTCTTCATCCTCTTATAAAACAGTTTGACTGCTCTTCATCCTCTTGTAAAACAGGTTGACTGCTCTTCATCCTCTTGTAAAACAGTCTGACTGCTCTACATCCTTGTATAAAACAGTTTGACTGCTCTTCATCCTTTTATAAAGCAGTTTGAATGCTCTTCATCCTCTTATAAATCAATTTGACTGCTCTTCATCCTCTTATAAAACCGTTTGACTGCTCTTCGTCCGATTATAAATCAGTTTGACTGCTCTTCGTCCGCTTATAAAACAGTTTGACTGCTCTTCATCCTTTTATAAAGCAGTTTGACTGCTCTTCATCCTCTTATAAATCAGTTTGACTGCTCTTCATCCTCTTATAAAGCAGTTTGACTGCTCTTCATCCTCCTATAAACCAGTTTGACTGCACTTCATCCTCCTATAGAACAGTTTGACTGCTCTTCGTCCGATTATAAATCAGTTTGACTGCTCTTCGTCCTCTTATAAAACAGTTTGACTGCTCTTCATCCTTTTATAAAGCAGTTTGACTGCTCTTCATCCTCTTATAAATCAGTTTGACTGCTCTTCATCCTATTATAAATCAGTTTGACTGCTCTTCATCCTCTTATAAAACAGTTGGACTGCTCTTCATCCTTTTATAACGCAGTTTGACTGCTCTTCATCCTCTTATAAAACAGTTTGACTGCTCTTCATCCGATTATAAATCAGTTTGACTGCTCTTCGTCCTCTTTTAAACAGTTTGACTGCTCTTCATCCTTTTATAAAGCAGTTTGACTGCTCTTCATCCTCTTATAAATCAATTTGACTGCTCTTCATCCTCTTATAAAACCGTTTGACTGCTCTTCTTCCGATTATAAATCAGTTTGACTGCTCTTCGTCCGATTATAAATCAGTTTGACTGCCCTTCGTCCGCTTATAAAACAGTTTGACTGCTCTTCATCCTTTTATAAAGCAGTTTGACTGCTCTTCATCCTCTTATAAATCAGTTTGACTGCTCTTCATCCTCTTATAAAGCTGTTTGACTGCTCTTCGTCCTCTTATGAAAGTTTGACTGCTCTTCATCCTTTTATAAAGCAGTTTGACTGCTCTTCATCCTCTTATAAAACAGTTTGACTGCTCTTCATCCTCTTGTAAAACAGGTTGACTGCTCTTCATCCTTTTGTAAAACAGTCTGACTGCTCTACATCCTCGTAAAAAACAGTTTGACTGTCCTTCATCCTCCTATAGAACAGTTTGACTGCTCTTCATCCTTTTATAAATCAGTTTGACTGCTCTTCGTCCTCTTATAAAACAGTTTGACTGCTCTTCATCCTTTTATAAAGCAGTTTGACTGCTCTTCATCCTCTTGTAAAACAGGTTGACTGCTCTACATCCTCGTATAAAAAAGTTTGACTGCTCTTCATCCTTTTATAAAGCAGTTTGACTGCTCTTCATCCTCTTATAAATCAATTTGACTGCTCTTCATCCTTTTATAAAGCAGTTTGACTGCTCTTCATCCTCTTGTAAAACAGTTTGACTGCTCTTCGTCCGATTATAAATCAGTTTGACTGCTCTTCGTCCTCTTATAAAACAGTTTGACTGCTCTTCATCCTTTTATAAAGCAGTTTGACCGCTCTTCATCCTCTTATAAATCAGTTTGACTGCTCTTCATCCGATTATAAATCAGTTTGACTGCTCTTCGTCCTCTTTTAAAACAGTTTAACTGCTCTTCATTCTTTTATAAAGCAGTTTGACTGCTCTTCATCCTCTTAAAAAACAGTTTGACTGCTCTTCATCCTCTTGTAAAACAGGTTGACTGCTCTTCATCCTCTTGTAAAACAGTCTGACTGCTCTACATCCTTGTATACATCAGTTTGACTGCTCTTCATCCTCTTAGTTTGACTGCTCTTCATCCTCTTATAAAACCGTTTGGCCGCTCTTCGTCCGATTATAAATCAGTTTGACTGCTCTTCGTCCGATTATAAATCAGTTTGACTGCTCTTCGTCCGCTTAAAAAACAGTTTGACTGCTCTTCATCCTTTTATAAAGCAGTTTGACTGCTCTTCATCCTCTTATAAATCAGTTTGACTGCTCTTCATCCTTTTATAAAGCAGTTTGACTGCTCTTCATCCTCTTATAAAACAGTTTGACAGCTCTTCATCCTTTTATAAAGCAGTTTGACTGCTCTTCATCCTCTTATAAATCAGTTTTACTGCTCTTCATCCTTTTATAACGCAGTTTGACTGCTCTTCATCCTCTTATAAATCAGTTTGACTGCTCTTCATCCGATTATAAATCAGTTTGACTGCTCTTCGTCCTCTTTTAAACAGTTTGACTGCTCTTCATCCTTTTATAAAGCAGTTTGACTGCTCTTCATCCTCTTATAAAACCGTTTGACTGCTCTTCGTCCGATTATAAATCAGTTTTACTGCTCTTCGTCCTCTTTTAAACAGTTTGACTGCTCTTCATCCTTTTATAAAGCAGTTTGACTGCTCTTCATCCTCTTATAAATCAATTTGACTGCTCTTCATCCTCTTATAAAACCGTTTGACTGCTCTTCATCCTTTTATAAAGCAGTTTGACTGCTCTTCATCCTCTTATAAAACAGTTTGACTGCTCTTCATCCTCTTGTAAAACAGGTTGACTGCTCTTCATCCTCTTGTAAAACAGTCTGACTGCTCTATATCCTCGTATAAAACAGTTTGACTGCTCTTCATCCTTTTATAAAGCAGTTTGACTGCTCTTCATCCTCTTATAAATCAATTTGACTGCTCTTCATCCTTTTATAAAGCAGTTTGACTGTTCTTCATCCTCTTATAAATCAGTTTGACTGCTCTTCATCCGAATATAAATCAGTTTTACTGCTCTTCATCCTCTTATAAAACAGTTTGACTGCTCTTCATCCTTTTATAAAGCAGTTTGACTGCTCTTCATCCGATTATAAAACAGTTTGACTGCTCTTCATCCTTTTATAAATCAGTTTGACTGCTCTTCATCCTCTTATAAAGCAGTTTGACTGCTCTTCATCCTCCTATAAACCAGTTTGACTGCGCTTCATCCTCCTATAGAACAGTTTGACTGCTCTTCGTCCGATTATAAATCAGTTTGACTGCTCTTCGTCCTCTTATAAAACAGTTTGACTGCTCTTCATCCTTTTATAAAGCAGTTTGACTGCTCTTCATCCTCTTATAAATCAGTTTGACTGCTCTTCGTCCTCTTATAAAACAGTGTGACTGCTCTTCATCCTTTTATAAAGCAGTTTGACTGCTCTTTATCCTCTTATAAATCAGTTTGACTGCTCTTCATCCTCTTATAAATCAGTTTGACTGCTCTTCGTCCTCTTATAAAACAGTTTGACTGCTCTTCATTCTTTTATAAAGCAGTTTGACTGCTCTTCATCCTCTTATAAAACAGTTTGACTGCTCTTCATCCTCTTGTAAAACAGTTTGACTGCTCTTCATCCTCTTATAAAACAGTTTGACTGCTCTTCATCCTTTTATAAAGCTGTTTGACTGCTCTTCATCCGATTATAAAACAGTTTGACTGCTCTTCATCCATTTATAAATCAGTTTGACTGCTCTTCATCTTCTTATAAAGCAGTTTGACTGCTCTTCATCCTCCTATAAACCAGTTTGACTGCGCTTCATCCTCCTATAGAACAGTTTGACTGCTCTTCGTCCGATTATAAATCAGTTTGACTGCTCTTCGTCCTCTTATAAAACAGTTTGACTGCTCTTCATCCTTTTATAAAGCAGTTTGACTGCTCTTCATCCTCTTATAAAACAGTTTGACTGCTCTTCATCCTTTTATAAAGCAGTTTGACTGCTCTTCATCCTCTTATAAATCAGTTTGACTGCTCTTCATCCTATTATAAATCAGTTTGACTGCTCTTCATCCTCTTATAAAACAGTTTGAATGCTCTTCATCCTCTTATAAATCAATTTGACTGCTCTTCATCCTCTTATAAAACCGTTTGACTGCTCTTCGTCCGATTATAAATCAGTTTGACTGCTCTTCGTCCGCTTATAAAACAGTTTGACTGCTCTTCATCCTTTTATAAAGCAGTTTGACTGCTCTTCATCCTCTTATAAATCAGTTTGACTGCTCTTCATCCTCTTATAAAGCAGTTTGACTGCTCTTCATCCTCCTATAAACCAGTTTGACTGCGCTTCATCCTCCTATAGAACAGTTTGACTGCTCTTCGTCCGATTATAAATCAGTTTGACTGCTCTTCGTCCTCTTATAAAACAGTTTGACTGCTCTTCATCCTTTTATAAAGCAGTTTGACTGCTCTTCATCCTCTTATAAATCAGTTTGACTGCTCTTCATCCTATTATAAATCAGTTTGACTGCTCTTCATCCTCTTATAAAACAGTTTGACTGCTCTTCATCCTTTTATAACGCAGTTTGACTGCTCTTCATCCTCTTATAAAACAGTTTGACTGCTCTTCATCCGATTATAAATCAGTTTGACTGCTCTTCGTCCTCTTTTAAACAGTTTGACTGCTCTTCATCCTTTTATAAAGCAGTTTGACTGCTCTTCATCCTCTTATAAATCAATTTGACTGCTCTTCATCCTCTTATAAAACCGTTTGACTGCTCTTCTTCCGATTATAAATCAGTTTGACTGCTCTTCGTCCGATTATAAATCAGTTTGACTGCTCTTCGTCCGCTTATAAAACAGTTTGACTGCTCTTCATCCTCTTATAAATCAATTTGACTGCTCTTCATCCTCTTATAAAACCGTTTGACTGCTCTTCATCCTTTTATAAAGCAGTTTGACTGCTCTTCATCCTCTTATAAAACAGTTTGACTGCTCTTCATCCTCTTGTAAAACAGGTTGACTGCTCTTCATCCTCTTGTAAAACAGTCTGACTGCTCTATATCCTCGTATAAAACAGTTTGACTGCTCTTCATCCTTTTATAAAGCAGTTTGACTGCTCTTCATCCTCTTATAAATCAATTTGACTGCTCTTCATCCTTTTATAAAGCAGTTTGACTGTTCTTCATCCTCTTATAAATCAGTTTGACTGCTCTTCATCCGAATATAAATCAGTTTTACTGCTCTTCATCCTCTTATAAAACAGTTTGACTGCTCTTCATCCTTTTATAAAGCAGTTTGACTGCTCTTCATCCGATTATAAAACAGTTTGACTGCTCTTCATCCTTTTATAAATCAGTTTGACTGCTCTTCATCCTCTTATAAAGCAGTTTGACTGCTCTTCATCCTCCTATAAACCAGTTTGACTGCGCTTCATCCTCCTATAGAACAGTTTGACTGCTCTTCGTCCGATTATAAATCAGTTTGACTGCTCTTCGTCCTCTTATAAAACAGTTTGACTGCTCTTCATCCTTTTATAAAGCAGTTTGACTGCTCTTCATCCTCTTATAAATCAGTTTGACTGCTCTTCGTCCTCTTATAAAACAGTGTGACTGCTCTTCATCCTTTTATAAAGCAGTTTGACTGCTCTTTATCCTCTTATAAATCAGTTTGACTGCTCTTCATCCTCTTATAAATCAGTTTGACTGCTCTTCGTCCTCTTATAAAACAGTTTGACTGCTCTTCATTCTTTTATAAAGCAGTTTGACTGCTCTTCATCCTCTTATAAAACAGTTTGACTGCTCTTCATCCTCTTGTAAAACAGTTTGACTGCTCTTCATCCTCTTATAAAACAGTTTGACTGCTCTTCATCCTTTTATAAAGCTGTTTGACTGCTCTTCATCCGATTATAAAACAGTTTGACTGCTCTTCATCCATTTATAAATCAGTTTGACTGCTCTTCATCTTCTTATAAAGCAGTTTGACTGCTCTTCATCCTCCTATAAACCAGTTTGACTGCGCTTCATCCTCCTATAGAACAGTTTGACTGCTCTTCGTCCGATTATAAATCAGTTTGACTGCTCTTCGTCCTCTTATAAAACAGTTTGACTGCTCTTCATCCTTTTATAAAGCAGTTTGACTGCTCTTCATCCTCTTATAAAACAGTTTGACTGCTCTTCATCCTCTTGTAAAACAGGTTGACTGCTCTTCATCCTCTTGTAAAACAGTCTGACTGCTCTTCGTCCTCTTATAAAACAGTTTGACTGCTCTTCATCCTTTTATAAAGCAGTTTGAATGCTCTTCATCCTCTTATAAATCAATTTGACTGCTCTTCATCCTCTTATAAAACCGTTTGACTGCTCTTCGTCCGATTATAAATCAGTTTGACTGCTCTTCGTCCGCTTATAAAACAGTTTGACTGCTCTTCATCCTTTTATAAAGCAGTTTGACTGCTCTTCATCCTCTTATAAATCAGTTTGACTGCTCTTCATCCTCTTATAAAGCAGTTTGACTGCTCTTCATCCTCCTATAAACCAGTTTGACTGCGCTTCATCCTCCTATAGAACAGTTTGACTGCTCTTCGTCCGATTATAAATCAGTTTGACTGCTCTTCGTCCTCTTATAAAACAGTTTGACTGCTCTTCATCCTTTTATAAAGCAGTTTGACTGCTCTTCATCCTCTTATAAATCAGTTTGACTGCTCTTCATCCTATTATAAATCAGTTTGACTGCTCTTCATCCTCTTATAAAACAGTTTGACTGCTCTTCATCCTTTTATAACGCAGTTTGACTGCTCTTCATCCTCTTATAAAACAGTTTGACTGCTCTTCATCCGATTATAAATCAGTTTGACTGCTCTTCGTCCTCTTTTAAACAGTTTGACTGCTCTTCATCCTTTTATAAAGCAGTTTGACTGCTCTTCATCCTCTTATAAATCAATTTGACTGCTCTTCATCCTCTTATAAAACCGTTTGACTGCTCTTCTTCCGATTATAAATCAGTTTGACTGCTCTTCGTCCGATTATAAATCAGTTTGACTGCTCTTCGTCCGCTTATAAAACAGTTTGACTGCTCTTCATCCTTTTATAAAGCAGTTTGACTGCTCTTCATCCTCTTATAAATCAGTTTGACTGCTCTTCATCCTCTTATAAAGCTGTTTGACTGCTCTTCGTCCTCTTATGAAAGTTTGACTGCTCTTCATCCTTTTATAAAGCAGTTTGACTGCTCTTCATCCTCTTATAAAACAGTTTGACTGCTCTTCATCCTCTTGTAAAACAGGTTGACTGCTCTTCATCCTTTTGTAAAACAGTCTGACTGCTCTACATCCTCGTAAAAAACAGTTTGACTGTCCTTCATCCTCCTATAGAACAGTTTGACTGCTCTTCATCCTTTTATAAATCAGTTTGACTGCTCTTCGTCCTCTTATAAAACAGTTTGACTGCTCTTCATCCTTTTATAAAGCAGTTTGACTGCTCTTCATCCTCTTGTAAAACAGGTTGACTGCTCTACATCCTCGTATAAAAAAGTTTGACTGCTCTTTATCCTTTTATAAAGCAGTTTGACTGCTCTTCATCCTCTTATAAATCAATTTGACTGCTCTTCATCCTCTTATAAAACCGTTTGACTGCTCTTCGTCCGATAACAAATCAGTTTGACTGCTCTTCGTCCGATTATAAATCAGTTTGACTGCTCTTCGTCCGCTTATAAAACAGTTTGACTGCTCTTCATCCTTTTATAAAGCAGTTTGACTGCTCTTCATACTCTTATAAATCAGTTTGACTGCTCTTCATCCTCTTATAAAGCAGTTTGACTGTTCTTCATCCTCCTATAAACCAGTTTGACTGCTCTTCATCCTTTTATAAAGCAGTTTGACTGCTCTTCATCCTCTTGTAAAACAGTTTGACTGCTCTTCGTCCGATTATAAATCAGTTTGACTGCTCTTCGTCTTCTTATAAAACAGTTTGACTGCTCTTCATCCTTTTATAAAGCAGTTTGACCGCTCTTCATCCTCTTATAAATCAGTTTGACTGCTCTTCATCCGATTATAAATCAGTTTGACTGCTCTTCGTCCTCTTTTAAAACAGTTTAACTGCTCTTCATTCTTTTATAAAGCAGTTTGACTGCTCTTCATCCTCTTAAAAAACAGTTTGACTGCTCTTCATCCTCTTGTAAAACAGGTTGACTGCTCTTCATCCTCTTGTAAAACAGTCTGACTGCTCTACATCCTTGTATACATCAGTTTGACTGCTCTTCATCCTCTTAGTTTGACTGCTCTTCATCCTCTTATAAAACCGTTTGGCCGCTCTTCGTCCGATTATAAATCAGTTTGACTGCTCTTCGTCCGATTATAAATCAGTTTGACTGCTCTTCGTCCGCTTATAAAACAGTTTGACTGCTCTTCATCCTTTTATAAAGCAGTTTGACTGCTCTTCATCCTCTTATAAATCAGTTTGACTGCTCTTCATCCTTTTATAAAGCAGTTTGACTGCTCTTCATCCTCTTATAAAACAGTTTGACAGCTCTTCATCCTTTTATAAAGCAGTTTGACTGCTCTTCATCCTCTTATAAATCAGTTTTACTGCTCTTCATCCTTTTATAACGCAGTTTGACTGCTCTTCATCCTCTTATAAATCAGTTTGACTGCTCTTCATCCGATTATAAATCAGTTTGACTGCTCTTCGTCCTCTTTTAAACAGTTTGACTGCTCTTCATCCTTTTGTAAAGCAGTTTGACTGCTCTTCATCCTCTTATACATCAATTTGACTGCTCTTCATCCTCTTATAAAACCGTTTGACTGCTCTTCGTCCGATTATAAATCAGTTTTACTGCTCTTCGTCCTCTTTTAAACAGTTTGACTGCTCTTCATCCTTTTATAAAGCAGTTTGACTGCTCTTCATCCTCTTATAAATCAATTTGACTGCTCTTCATCCTCTTATAAAACCGTTTGACTGCTCTTCGTCCGATTATAAATCAGTTTTACTGCTCTTCGTCCTCTTTTAAACAGTTTGACTGCTCTTCATCCTTTTATAAAGCAGTTTGACTGCTCTTCATCCTCTTATAAAACAGTTTGACTGCTCTTCATCCTCTTGTAAAACAGGTTGACTGCTCTTCATCCTCTTGTAAAACAGTCTGACTGCTCTATATCCTCGTATAAAACAGTTTGACTGCTCTTCATCCTTTTATAAAGCAGTTTGACTGCTCTTCATCCTCTTATAAATCAATTTGACTGCTCTTCATCCTTTTATAAAGCAGTTTGACTGCTCTTCATCCTCTTATAAATCAGTTTGACTGCTCTTCATCCGAATATAAATCAGTTTTACTGCTCTTCATCCTCTTATAAAACAGTTTGACTGCTCTTCATCCTTTTATAAAGCAGTTTGACTGCTCTTCATCCGATTATAAAACAGTTTGACTGCTCTTCATCCTTTTATAAATCAGTTTGACTGCTCTTCATCCTCTTATAAAGCAGTTTGACTGCTCTTCATCCTCCTATAAACCAGTTTGACTGCGCTTCATCCTCCTATAGAACAGTTTGACTGCTCTTCGTCCGATTATAAATCAGTTTGACTGCTCTTCGTCCTCTTATAAAACAGTTTGACTGCTCTTCATCCTTTTATAAAGCAGTTTGACTGCTCTTCATCCTCTTATAAAACAGTTTGACTGCTCTTCATCCTCTTGTAAAACAGGTTGACTGCTCTTCATCCTCTTGTAAAACAGTCTGACTGCTCTACATCCTTGTATAAAACAATTTGACTGCTCTTCATCCTTTTATAAAGCAGTTAGACTGCTCTTCATCCTCTTATAAAACAGTTTGACTGCTCTTCATCCTTTTATAACGCAGTTTGACTGCTCTTCATCCTCTTATAAATCAGTTTGACTGCTCTTCATCCGATTATAAATCAGTTTGACTGCTCTTCATCCGATTATAAATCAGTTTGACTGCTCTTCGTCCTCTTTTAAACAGTTTGACTGCTCTTCATCCTTTTATAAAGCAGTTTGACTGCTCTTCATCCTCTTATAAATCAATTTGACTGCTCTTCATCCTCTTATAAAACCGTTTGACTGCTCTTCGTCCGATTATAAATCAGTTTGACTGCTCTTCGTCCGATTATAAATCAGTTTGACTGCTCTTCGTCCGCTTATAAAACAGTTTGACTGCTCTTCATCCTTTTATAAAGCAGTTTGACTGCTCTTCATCCTCTTATAAATCAGTTTGACTGCTCTTCATCCTCTTATAAAACAGTTTGACTGCTCTTCATCCTCTTATAAAACAGTTTGACTGCTCTTCATCCTCTTGTAAAACAGGTTGACTGCTCTTCATCCCCTTATAGAACAGTTTGACTGCTCTTCATCCTCTTGCAAAACAGGTTGACTGCTCTTCATACTCTTATAAAACAGTTTGACTGCTCTTCATCCTCCTATAGAACAGTTTGACTGCTCTTCATCCTCTTATAAATCAATTTGACTGCTCTTCATCCTCTTATAAAACCGTTTGACCGCTCTTCGTCCGATTATAAATCAGTTTGACTGCTCTTCGTCCGATTATAAATCAGTTTGACTGCTCTTCGTCCTCTTATAAAACAGTTTGACTGCTCTTCATCCTTTTATAAAGCAGTTTGACTGCTCTTCATCCTCTTATAAATCAGTTTGACTGCTCTTCGTCCTCTTATAAAACAGTGTGACTGCTCTTCATCCTTTTATAAAGCAGTTTGACTGCTCTTCATCCTCTTATAAATCAGTTTGACTGCTCTTCATCCTCTTATAAATCAGTTTGACTGCTCTTCGTCCTCTTATAAAACAGTTTGACTGCTCTTCATTCTTTTATAAAGCAGTTTGACTGCTCTTCATCCTTTTATAAAGCAGTTTGACTGCTCTTCATCCTCTTATAAATCAATTTGACTGCTCTTCATCCTCTTATAAAACCGTTTGACTGCTCTTCGTCCTTTTATAAAGCAGTTTGACTGCTCTTCATCCTTTTATAAAGCAGTTTGACTGCTCTTCATCCTCTTATAAATCAGTTTGACTGCTCTTCATCCTCTTATAAAGCAGTTTGACTGCTCTTCATCCTCCTATAAACCAGTTTGACTGCGCTTCATCCTCCTATAGAACAGTTTGACTGCTCTTCGTCCGATTATAAATTGTTTGACTGCTCTTCATCCTTTTATAAAGCAGTTTGACTGCTCTTCATCCTCTTATAAAACAGTTTGACTGCTCTTCATCCTCTTGTAAAACAGGTTGACTGCTCTTCATCCTCTTGTAAAACAGTCTGACTGCTCTATATCCTCGTATAAAACAGTTTGACTGCTCTTCATCCTTTTATAAAGCAGTTTGACTGCTCTTCATCCTCTTATAAATCAATTTGACTGCTCTTCATCCTTTTATAAAGCAGTTTGACTGCTCTTCATCCTCTTATAAATCAGTTTGACTGCTCTTCATCCGAATATAAATCAGTTTTACTGCTCTTCATCCTCTTATAAAACAGTTTGACTGCTCTTCATCCTTTTATAAAGCAGTTTGACTGCTCTTCATCCGATTATAAAACAGTTTGACTGCTCTTCATCCTTTTATAAATCAGTTTGACTGCTCTTCATCCTCTTATAAAGCAGTTTGACTGCTCTTCATCCTCCTATAAACCAGTTTGACTGCGCTTCATCCTCCTATAGAACAGTTTGACTGCTCTTCGTCCGATTATAAATCAGTTTGACTGCTCTTCGTCCTCTTATAAAACAGTTTGACTGCTCTTCATCCTTTTATAAAGCAGTTTGACTGCTCTTCATCCTCTTATAAAACAGTTTGACTGCTCTTCATCCTCTTGTAAAACAGGTTGACTGCTCTTCATCCTCTTGTAAAACAGTCTGACTGCTCTACATCCTTGTATAAAACAATTTGACTGCTCTTCATCCTTTTATAAAGCAGTTAGACTGCTCTTCATCCTCTTATAAAACAGTTTGACTGCTCTTCATCCTTTTATAACGCAGTTTGACTGCTCTTCATCCTCTTATAAATCAGTTTGACTGCTCTTCATCCGATTATAAATCAGTTTGACTGCTCTTCATCCGATTATAAATCAGTTTGACTGCTCTTCGTCCTCTTTTAAACAGTTTGACTGCTCTTCATCCTTTTATAAAGCAGTTTGACTGCTCTTCATCCTCTTATAAATCAATTTGACTGCTCTTCATCCTCTTATAAAACCGTTTGACTGCTCTTCGTCCGATTATAAATCAGTTTGACTGCTCTTCGTCCGATTATAAATCAGTTTGACTGCTCTTCGTCCGCTTATAAAACAGTTTGACTGCTCTTCATCCTTTTATAAAGCAGTTTGACTGCTCTTCATCCTCTTATAAATCAGTTTGACTGCTCTTCATCCTCTTATAAAACAGTTTGACTGCTCTTCATCCTCTTATAAAACAGTTTGACTGCTCTTCATCCTCTTGTAAAACAGGTTGACTGCTCTTCATCCCCTTATAGAACAGTTTGACTGCTCTTCATCCTCTTGCAAAACAGGTTGACTGCTCTTCATACTCTTATAAAACAGTTTGACTGCTCTTCATCCTCCTATAGAACAGTTTGACTGCTCTTCATCCTCTTATAAATCAATTTGACTGCTCTTCATCCTCTTATAAAACCGTTTGACCGCTCTTCGTCCGATTATAAATCAGTTTGACTGCTCTTCGTCCGATTATAAATCAGTTTGACTGCTCTTCGTCCTCTTATAAAACAGTTTGACTGCTCTTCATCCTTTTATAAAGCAGTTTGACTGCTCTTCATCCTCTTATAAATCAGTTTGACTGCTCTTCGTCCTCTTATAAAACAGTGTGACTGCTCTTCATCCTTTTATAAAGCAGTTTGACTGCTCTTCATCCTCTTATAAATCAGTTTGACTGCTCTTCATCCTCTTATAAATCAGTTTGACTGCTCTTCGTCCTCTTATAAAACAGTTTGACTGCTCTTCATTCTTTTATAAAGCAGTTTGACTGCTCTTCATCCTTTTATAAAGCAGTTTGACTGCTCTTCATCCTCTTATAAATCAATTTGACTGCTCTTCATCCTCTTATAAAACCGTTTGACTGCTCTTCGTCCTTTTATAAAGCAGTTTGACTGCTCTTCATCCTTTTATAAAGCAGTTTGACTGCTCTTCATCCTCTTATAAATCAGTTTGACTGCTCTTCATCCTCTTATAAAGCAGTTTGACTGCTCTTCATCCTCCTATAAACCAGTTTGACTGCGCTTCATCCTCCTATAGAACAGTTTGACTGCTCTTCATCCGATTATAAATTGTTTGACTGCTCTTCGTCCTCTTATAAAACAGTTTGACTGCTCTTCATCCTTTTATAAAGCAGTTTGACTGCTCTTCATCCTCTTATAAATCAGTTTGACTGCTCTTCATCCGATTATAAATCAGTTTGACTGCTCTTCATCCTCTTATAAAACAGTTTGACTGCTCTTCATCCTTTTATAACGCAGTTTGACTGCTCTTCATCCTCTTATAAAACAGTTTGACTGCTCTTCATCCGATTATAAATCAGTTTGACTGCTCTTCATCCTCTTATAAAACCGTTTGACTGCTCTTCGTCCGATTATAAATCAGTTTTACTGCTCTTCGTCCAATTATAAATCAGTTTGACTGCTCTTCATCCTTTTATAAAGCAGTTTGACTGCTCTTCATCCTCTTATAAAACAGTTTGACTGCTCTTCATCCTCTTGTAAAACAGGTTGACTGCTCTTCATCCTCTTGTAAAACAGTCTGACTGCTCTATATCCTCGTATAAAACAGTTTGACTGCTCTTCATCCTTTTATAAAGCAGTTTGACTGCTCTTCATCCTCTTATAAATCAATTTGACTGCTCTTCATCCTTTTATAAAGCAGTTTGACTGCTCTTCATCCTCTTATAAATCAGTTTGACTGCTCTTCGTCCGATTATAAATCAGTTTTACTGCTCTTCGTCCAATTATAAATCAGTTTGACTGCTCTTCATCCTTTTATAAAGCAGTTTGACTGCTCTTCATCCTTTTATAACGCAGTTTGACTGCTCTTCATCCTCTTATAAAACAGTTTGACTGCTCTTCATCCGATTATATATCAGTTTGACTGCTCTTCATCCTCTTATAAAACCGTTTGACTGCTCTTCGTCCGATTATAAATCAGTTTTACTGCTCTTCATCCTCTTATAAAACAGTTTGACTGCTCTTCATCCTTTTATAACGCAGTTTGACTGCTCTTCATCCTCTTATAAAACAGTTTGACTGCTCTTCATCCGATTATAAATCAGTTTGACTGCTCTTCATCCTCTTATAAAACCGTTTGACTGCTCTTCGTCCGATTATAAATCAGTTTTACTGCTCTTCGTCCAATTATAAATCAGTTTGACTGCTCTTCATCCTTTTATAAAGCAGTTTGACTGCTCTTCATCCTCTTATAAAACAGTTTGACTGCTCTTCATCCTCTTGTAAAACAGGTTGACTGCTCTTCATCCTCTTGTAAAACAGTCTGACTGCTCTATATCCTCGTATAAAACAGTTTGACTGCTCTTCATCCTTTTATAAAGCAGTTTGACTGCTCTTCATCCTCTTATAAAACAGTTTGACTGCTCTTCATCCTCTTGTAAAACAGGTTTACTGCTCTTCATCCTCTTGTAAAACAGTCTGACTGCTCTACATCCTTGTATAAAACAGTTTGACTGCTCTTCATCCTTTTATAAAGCAGTTTGACTGCTCTTCATCCTCTTATAAATCAGTTTGACTGCTCTTCATCCGATTATAAATCAGTTTGACTGCTCTTCATCCGATTATAAATCAGTTTGACTGCTCTTCGTCCTCTTTTAAACAGTTTGACTGCTCTTCATCCTTTTATAAAGCAGTTAGACTGCTCTTCATCCTCTTATAAAACAGTTTGACTGCTCTTCATCCTTTTATAACGCAGTTTGACTGCTCTTCATCCTCTTATAAATCAGTTTGACTGCTCTTCATCCGATTATAAATCAGTTTGACTGCTCTTCATCCGATTATAAATCAGTTTGACTGCTCTTCGTCCTCTTTTAAACAGTTTGACTGCTCTTCATCCTTTTATAAAGCAGTTTGACTGCTCTTCATCCTCTTATAAATCAATTTGACTGCTCTTCATCCTCTTATAAAACCGTTTGACTGCTCTTCGTCCGATTATAAATCAGTTTGACTGCTCTTCGTCCGATTATAAATCAGTTTGACTGCTCTTCGTCCGCTTATAAAACAGTTTGACTGCTCTTCATCCTTTTATAAAGCAGTTTGACTGCTCTTCATCCTCTTATAAATCAGTTTGACTGCTCTTCATCCTCTTATAAAACAGTTTGACTGCTCTTCATCCTCTTATAAAACAGTTTGACTGCTCTTCATCCTCTTGTAAAACAGGTTGACTGCTCTTCATCCTCTTGTAAAACAGTCTGACTGCTCTATATCCTCGTATAAAACAGTTTGACTGCTCTTCATCCTCTTGTAAAACAGGTTGACTGCTCTTCATCCCCTTATAGAACAGTTTGACTGCTCTTCATCCTCTTGCAAAACAGGTTGACTGCTCTTCATACTCTTATAAAACAGTTTGACTGCTCTTCATCCTCCTATAGAACAGTTTGACTGCTCTTCATCCTCTTATAAATCAATTTGACTGCTCTTCATCCTCTTATAAAACCGTTTGACCGCTCTTCGTCCGATTATAAATCAGTTTGACTGCTCTTCGTCCGATTATAAATCAGTTTGACTGCTCTTCGTCCTCTTATAAAACAGTTTGACTGCTCTTCATCCTTTTATAAAGCAGTTTGACTGCTCTTCATCCTCTTATAAATCAGTTTGACTGCTCTTCGTCCTCTTATAAAACAGTGTGACTGCTCTTCATCCTTTTATAAAGCAGTTTGACTGCTCTTCATCCTCTTATAAATCAGTTTGACTGCTCTTCATCCTCTTATAAATCAGTTTGACTGCTCTTCGTCCTCTTATAAAACAGTTTGACTGCTCTTCATTCTTTTATAAAGCAGTTTGACTGCTCTTCATCCTCTTATAAAACAGTTTGACTGCTCTTCATCCTCTTGTAAAACAGTTTGACTGCTCTTCATCCTCTTATAAAACAGTTTGACTGCTCTTCATCCTTTTATAAAGCTGTTTGACTGCTCTTCATCCGATTATAAAACAGTTTGACTGCTCTTCATCCTCTTATAAAACAGTTTGACTGCTCTTCATCCTCTTGTAAAACAGGTTGACTGCTCTTCATCCTCTTGTAAAACAGTCTGACTGCTCTATATCCTCGTATAAAACAGTTTGACTGCTCTTCATCCTTTTATAAAGCAGTTTGACTGCTCTTCATCCTCTTATAAATCAATTTGACTGCTCTTCATCCTTTTATAAAGCAGTTTGACTGCTCTTCATCCTCTTATAAATCAGTTTGACTGCTCTTCGTCCGATTATAAATCAGTTTTACTGCTCTTCGTCCAATTATAAATCAGTTTGACTGCTCTTCATCCTTTTATAAAGCAGTTTGACTGCTCTTCATCCTTTTATAACGCAGTTTGACTGCTCTTCATCCTCTTATAAAACAGTTTGACTGCTCTTCATCCGATTATAAATCAGTTTGACTGCTCTTCATCCTCTTATAAAACCGTTTGACTGCTCTTCGTCCGATTATAAATCAGTTTTACTGCTCTTCATCCTCTTATAAAACAGTTTGACTGCTCTTCATCCTTTTATAACGCAGTTTGACTGCTCTTCATCCTCTTATAAAACAGTTTGACTGCTCTTCATCCGATTATAAATCAGTTTGACTGCTCTTCATCCTCTTATAAAACCGTTTGACTGCTCTTCGTCCGATTATAAATCAGTTTTACTGCTCTTCGTCCAATTATAAATCAGTTTGACTGCTCTTCATCCTTTTATAAAGCAGTTTGACTGCTCTTCATCCTCTTATAAAACAGTTTGACTGCTCTTCATCCTCTTGTAAAACAGGTTGACTGCTCTTCATCCTCTTGTAAAACAGTCTGACTGCTCTATATCCTCGTATAAAACAGTTTGACTGCTCTTCATCCTTTTATAAAGCAGTTTGACTGCTCTTCATCCTCTTATAAAACAGTTTGACTGCTCTTCATCCTCTTGTAAAACAGGTTGACTGCTCTTCATCCTCTTGTAAAACAGTCTGACTGCTCTACATCCTTGTATAAAACAGTTTGACTGCTCTTCATCCTTTTATAAAGCAGTTTGACTGCTCTTCATCCTCTTATAAATCAATTTGACTGCTCTTCATCCTCTTATAAAACCGTTTGACTGCTCTTCGTCCTTTTATAAAGCAGTTTGACTGCTCTTCATCCTTTTATAAAGCAGTTTGACTGCTCTTCATCCTCTTATAAATCAGTTTGACTGCTCTTCATCCTCTTATAAAGCAGTTTGACTGCTCTTCATCCTCCTATAAACCAGTTTGACTGCGCTTCATCCTCCTATAGAACAGTTTGACTGCTCTTCGTCCGATTATAAATTGTTTGACTGCTCTTCGTCCTCTTATAAAACAGTTTGACTGCTCTTCATCCTTTTATAAAGCAGTTTGACTGCTCTTCATCCTCTTATAAATCAGTTTGACTGCTCTTCATCCGATTATAAATCAGTTTGACTGCTCTTCATCCTCTTATAAAACAGTTTGACTGCTCTTCGTCCTCTTATAAAACAGTGTGACTGCTCTTCATCCTTTTATAAAGCAGTTTGACTGCTCTTCATCCTCTTATAAATCAGTTTGACTGCTCTTCATCCTCTTATAAATCAGTTTGACTGCTCTTCGTCCTCTTATAAAACAGTTTGACTGCTCTTCATTCTTTTATAAAGCAGTTTGACTGCTCTTCATCCTCTTATAAAACAGTTTGACTGCTCTTCATCCTCTTGTAAAACAGTTTGACTGCTCTTCATCCTCTTATAAAACAGTTTGACTGCTCTTCATCCTTTTATAAAGCTGTTTGACTGCTCTTCATCCGATTATAAAACAGTTTGACTGCTCTTCATCCTCTTATAAAACAGTTTGACTGCTCTTCATCCTCTTGTAAAACAGGTTGACTGCTCTTCATCCTCTTGTAAAACAGTCTGACTGCTCTATATCCTCGTATAAAACAGTTTGACTGCTCTTCATCCTTTTATAAAGCAGTTTGACTGCTCTTCATCCTCTTATAAATCAATTTGACTGCTCTTCATCCTTTTATAAAGCAGTTTGACTGCTCTTCATCCTCTTATAAATCAGTTTGACTGCTCTTCGTCCGATTATAAATCAGTTTTACTGCTCTTCGTCCAATTATAAATCAGTTTGACTGCTCTTCATCCTTTTATAACGCAGTTTGACTGCTCTTCATCCGATTATAAAACAGTTTGACTGCTCTTCATCCTCTTATAAAACAGTTTGACTGCTCTTCATCCTCTTGTAAAACAGGTTGACTGCTCTTCATCCTCTTGTAAAACAGTCTGACTGCTCTATATCCTCGTATAAAACAGTTTGACTGCTCTTCATCCTTTTATAAAGCAGTTTGACTGCTCTTCATCCTCTTATAAATCAATTTGACTGCTCTTCATCCTTTTATAAAGCAGTTTGACTGCTCTTCATCCTCTTATAAATCAGTTTGACTGCTCTTCGTCCGATTATAAATCAGTTTTACTGCTCTTCGTCCAATTATAAATCAGTTTGACTGCTCTTCATCCTTTTATAAAGCAGTTTGACTGCTCTTCATCCTTTTATAACGCAGTTTGACTGCTCTTCATCCTCTTATAAAACAGTTTGACTGCTCTTCATCCGATTATAAATCAGTTTGACTGCTCTTCATCCTCTTATAAAACCGTTTGACTGCTCTTCGTCCGATTATAAATCAGTTTTACTGCTCTTCATCCTCTTATAAAACAGTTTGACTGCTCTTCATCCTTTTATAACGCAGTTTGACTGCTCTTCATCCTCTTATAAAACAGTTTGACTGCTCTTCATCCGATTATAAATCAGTTTGACTGCTCTTCATCCTCTTATAAAACCGTTTGACTGCTCTTCGTCCGATTATAAATCAGTTTTACTGCTCTTCGTCCAATTATAAATCAGTTTGACTGCTCTTCATCCTTTTATAAAGCAGTTTGACTGCTCTTCATCCTCTTATAAAACAGTTTGACTGCTCTTCATCCTCTTGTAAAACAGGTTGACTGCTCTTCATCCTCTTGTAAAACAGTCTGACTGCTCTATATCCTCGTATAAAACAGTTTGACTGCTCTTCATCCTTTTATAAAGCAGTTTGACTGCTCTTCATCCTCTTATAAAACAGTTTGACTGCTCTTCATCCTCTTGTAAAACAGGTTGACTGCTCTTCATCCTCTTGTAAAACAGTCTGACTGCTCTACATCCTTGTATAAAACAGTTTGACTGCTCTTCATCCTTTTATAAAGCAGTTTGACTGCTCTTCATCCTCTTATAAATCAATTTGACTGCTCTTCATCCTCTTATAAAACCGTTTGACTGCTCTTCGTCCTTTTATAAAGCAGTTTGACTGCTCTTCATCCTTTTATAAAGCAGTTTGACTGCTCTTCATCCTCTTATAAATCAGTTTGACTGCTCTTCATCCTCTTATAAAGCAGTTTGACTGCTCTTCATCCTCCTATAAACCAGTTTGACTGCGCTTCATCCTCCTATAGAACAGTTTGACTGCTCTTCGTCCGATTATAAATTGTTTGACTGCTCTTCGTCCTCTTATAAAACAGTTTGACTGCTCTTCATCCTTTTATAAAGCAGTTTGACTGCTCTTCATCCTCTTATAAATCAGTTTGACTGCTCTTCATCCGATTATAAATCAGTTTGACTGCTCTTCATCCTCTTATAAAACAGTTTGACTGCTCTTCATCCTTTTATAACGCAGTTTGACTGCTCTTCATCCTCTTATAAAACAGTTTGACTGCTCTTCATCCGATTATAAATCAGTTTGACTGCTCTTCATCCTCTTATAAAACCGTTTGACTGCTCTTCGTCCGATTATAAATCAGTTTTACTGCTCTTCGTCCAATTATAAATCAGTTTGACTGCTCTTCATCCTTTTATAAAGCAGTTTGACTGCTCTTCATCCTCTTATAAAACAGTTTGACTGCTCTTCATCCTCTTGTAAAACAGGTTGACTGCTCTTCATCCTCTTGTAAAACAGTCTGACTGCTCTATATCCTCGTATAAAACAGTTTGACTGCTCTTCATCCTTTTATAAAGCAGTTTGACTGCTCTTCATCCTCTTATAAATCAATTTGACTGCTCTTCATCCTTTTATAAAGCAGTTTGACTGCTCTTCATCCTCTTATAAATCAGTTTGACTGCTCTTCATCCTTTTATAAAGCAGTTTGACTGCTCTTCATCCGATTATAAAACAGTTTGACTGCTCTTCATCCTTTTATAAATCAGTTTGACTGCTCTTCATCCTCTTATAAAGCAGTTTGACTGCTCTTCATCCTCCTATAAACCAGTTTGACTGCGCTTCATCCTCCTATAGAACAGTTTGACTGCTCTTCGTCCGATTATAAATCAGTTTGACTGCTCTTCGTCCGATTATAAATCAGTTTGACTGCTCTTCGTCCTCTTATAAAACAGTTTGACTGCTCTTCATCCTTTTATAAAGCAGTTTGACTGCTCTTCATCCTCTTATAAATCAGTTTGACTGCTCTTCGTCCTCTTATAAAACAGTGTGACTGCTCTTCATCCTTTTATAAAGCAGTTTGACTGCTCTTCATCCTCTTATAAATCAGTTTGACTGCTCTTCATCCTCTTATAAATCAGTTTGACTGCTCTTCGTCCTCTTATAAAACAGTTTGACTGCTCTTCATTCTTTTATAAAGCAGTTTGACTGCTCTTCATCCTTTTATAAAGCAGTTTGACTGCTCTTCATCCTCTTATAAATCAATTTGACTGCTCTTCATCCTCTTATAAAACCGTTTGACTGCTCTTCGTCCTTTTATAAAGCAGTTTGACTGCTCTTCATCCTTTTATAAAGCAGTTTGACTGCTCTTCATCCTCTTATAAATCAGTTTGACTGCTCTTCATCCTCTTATAAAGCAGTTTGACTGCTCTTCATCCTCCTATAAACCAGTTTGACTGCGCTTCATCCTCCTATAGAACAGTTTGACTGCTCTTCATCCGATTATAAATTGTTTGACTGCTCTTCGTCCTCTTATAAAACAGTTTGACTGCTCTTCATCCTTTTATAAAGCAGTTTGACTGCTCTTCATCCTCTTATAAATCAGTTTGACTGCTCTTCATCCGATTATAAATCAGTTTGACTGCTCTTCATCCTCTTATAAAACAGTTTGACTGCTCTTCATCCTTTTATAACGCAGTTTGACTGCTCTTCATCCTCTTATAAAACAGTTTGACTGCTCTTCATCCGATTATAAATCAGTTTGACTGCTCTTCATCCTCTTATAAAACCGTTTGACTGCTCTTCGTCCGATTATAAATCAGTTTTACTGCTCTTCGTCCAATTATAAATCAGTTTGACTGCTCTTCATCCTTTTATAAAGCAGTTTGACTGCTCTTCATCCTCTTATAAAACAGTTTGACTGCTCTTCATCCTCTTGTAAAACAGGTTGACTGCTCTTCATCCTCTTGTAAAACAGTCTGACTGCTCTATATCCTCGTATAAAACAGTTTGACTGCTCTTCATCCTTTTATAAAGCAGTTTGACTGCTCTTCATCCTCTTATAAATCAATTTGACTGCTCTTCATCCTTTTATAAAGCAGTTTGACTGCTCTTCATCCTCTTATAAATCAGTTTGACTGCTCTTCGTCCGATTATAAATCAGTTTTACTGCTCTTCGTCCAATTATAAATCAGTTTGACTGCTCTTCATCCTTTTATAAAGCAGTTTGACTGCTCTTCATCCTTTTATAACGCAGTTTGACTGCTCTTCATCCTCTTATAAAACAGTTTGACTGCTCTTCATCCGATTATAAATCAGTTTGACTGCTCTTCATCCTCTTATAAAACCGTTTGACTGCTCTTCGTCCGATTATAAATCAGTTTTACTGCTCTTCATCCTCTTATAAAACAGTTTGACTGCTCTTCATCCTTTTATAACGCAGTTTGACTGCTCTTCATCCTCTTATAAAACAGTTTGACTGCTCTTCATCCGATTATAAATCAGTTTGACTGCTCTTCATCCTCTTATAAAACCGTTTGACTGCTCTTCGTCCGATTATAAATCAGTTTTACTGCTCTTCGTCCAATTATAAATCAGTTTGACTGCTCTTCATCCTTTTATAAAGCAGTTTGACTGCTCTTCATCCTCTTATAAAACAGTTTGACTGCTCTTCATCCTCTTGTAAAACAGGTTGACTGCTCTTCATCCTCTTGTAAAACAGTCTGACTGCTCTATATCCTCGTATAAAACAGTTTGACTGCTCTTCATCCTTTTATAAAGCAGTTTGACTGCTCTTCATCCTCTTATAAAACAGTTTGACTGCTCTTCATCCTCTTGTAAAACAGGTTTACTGCTCTTCATCCTCTTGTAAAACAGTCTGACTGCTCTACATCCTTGTATAAAACAGTTTGACTGCTCTTCATCCTTTTATAAAGCAGTTTGACTTCTCTTCATCCTCTTATAAATCAGTTTGACTGCTCTTCATCCGATTATAAATCAGTTTGACTGCTCTTCGTCCTCTTTTAAACAGTTTGACTGCTCTTCATCCTTTTATAAAGCAGTTAGACTGCTCTTCATCCTCTTATAAAACAGTTTGACTGCTCTTCATCCTTTTATAACGCAGTTTGACTGCTCTTCATCCTCTTATAAATCAGTTTGACTGCTCTTCATCCGATTATAAATCAGTTTGACTGCTCTTCATCCGATTATAAATCAGTTTGACTGCTCTTCGTCCTCTTTTAAACAGTTTGACTGCTCTTCATCCTTTTATAAAGCAGTTTGACTGCTCTTCATCCTCTTATAAATCAATTTGACTGCTCTTCATCCTCTTATAAAACCGTTTGACTGCTCTTCGTCCGATTATAAATCAGTTTGACTGCTCTTCGTCCGATTATAAATCAGTTTGACTGCTCTTCGTCCGCTTATAAAACAGTTTGACTGCTCTTCATCCTTTTATAAAGCAGTTTGACTGCTCTTCATCCTCTTATAAATCAGTTTGACTGCTCTTCATCCTCTTATAAAACAGTTTGACTGCTCTTCATCCTCTTATAAAACAGTTTGACTGCTCTTCATCCTCTTGTAAAACAGGTTGACTGCTCTTCATCCTCTTGTAAAACAGTCTGACTGCTCTATATCCTCGTATAAAACAGTTTGACTGCTCTTCATCCTCTTGTAAAACAGGTTGACTGCTCTTCATCCCCTTATAGAACAGTTTGACTGCTCTTCATCCTCTTGCAAAACAGGTTGACTGCTCTTCATACTCTTATAAAACAGTTTGACTGCTCTTCATCCTCCTATAGAACAGTTTGACTGCTCTTCATCCTCTTATAAATCAATTTGACTGCTCTTCATCCTCTTATAAAACCGTTTGACCGCTCTTCGTCCGATTATAAATCAGTTTGACTGCTCTTCGTCCGATTATAAATCAGTTTGACTGCTCTTCGTCCTCTTATAAAACAGTTTGACTGCTCTTCATCCTTTTATAAAGCAGTTTGACTGCTCTTCATCCTCTTATAAATCAGTTTGACTGCTCTTCGTCCTCTTATAAAACAGTGTGACTGCTCTTCATCCTTTTATAAAGCAGTTTGACTGCTCTTCATCCTCTTATAAATCAGTTTGACTGCTCTTCATCCTCTTATAAATCAGTTTGACTGCTCTTCGTCCTCTTATAAAACAGTTTGACTGCTCTTCATTCTTTTATAAAGCAGTTTGACTGCTCTTCATCCTCTTATAAAACAGTTTGACTGCTCTTCATCCTCTTGTAAAACAGTTTGACTGCTCTTCATCCTCTTATAAAACAGTTTGACTGCTCTTCATCCTTTTATAAAGCTGTTTGACTGCTCTTCATCCGATTATAAAACAGTTTGACTGCTCTTCATCCTCTTATAAAACAGTTTGACTGCTCTTCATCCTCTTGTAAAACAGGTTGACTGCTCTTCATCCTCTTGTAAAACAGTCTGACTGCTCTATATCCTCGTATAAAACAGTTTGACTGCTCTTCATCCTTTTATAAAGCAGTTTGACTGCTCTTCATCCTCTTATAAATCAATTTGACTGCTCTTCATCCTTTTATAAAGCAGTTTGACTGCTCTTCATCCTCTTATAAATCAGTTTGACTGCTCTTCGTCCGATTATAAATCAGTTTTACTGCTCTTCGTCCAATTATAAATCAGTTTGACTGCTCTTCATCCTTTTATAAAGCAGTTTGACTGCTCTTCATCCTTTTATAACGCAGTTTGACTGCTCTTCATCCTCTTATAAAACAGTTTGACTGCTCTTCATCCGATTATAAATCAGTTTGACTGCTCTTCATCCTCTTATAAAACCGTTTGACTGCTCTTCGTCCGATTATAAATCAGTTTTACTGCTCTTCATTCTCTTATAAAACAGTTTGACTGCTCTTCATCCTTTTATAACGCAGTTTGACTGCTCTTCATCCTCTTATAAAACAGTTTGACTGCTCTTCATCCGATTATAAATCAGTTTGACTGCTCTTCATCCTCTTATAAAACCGTTTGACTGCTCTTCGTCCGATTATAAATCAGTTTTACTGCTCTTCGTCCAATTATAAATCAGTTTGACTGCTCTTCATCCTTTTATAAAGCAGTTTGACTGCTCTTCATCCTCTTATAAAACAGTTTGACTGCTCTTCATCCTCTTGTAAAACAGGTTGACTGCTCTTCATCCTCTTGTAAAACAGTCTGACTGCTCTATATCCTCGTATAAAACAGTTTGACTGCTCTTCATCCTTTTATAAAGCAGTTTGACTGCTCTTCATCCTCTTATAAAACAGTTTGACTGCTCTTCATCCTCTTGTAAAACAGGTTGACTGCTCTTCATCCTCTTGTAAAACAGTCTGACTGCTCTACATCCTTGTATAAAACAGTTTGACTGCTCTTCATCCTTTTATAAAGCAGTTTGACTGCTCTTCATCCTCTTATAAATCAATTTGACTTCTCTTCATCCTCTTATAAAACCGTTTGACTGCTCTTCGTCCTTTTATAAAGCAGTTTGACTGCTCTTCATCCTTTTATAAAGCAGTTTGACTGCTCTTCATCCTCTTATAAATCAGTTTGACTGCTCTTCATCCTCTTATAAAGCAGTTTGACTGCTCTTCATCCTCCTATAAACCAGTTTGACTGCGCTTCATCCTCCTATAGAACAGTTTGACTGCTCTTCGTCCGATTATAAATTGTTTGACTGCTCTTCGTCCTCTTATAAAACAGTTTGACTGCTCTTCATCCTTTTATAAAGCAGTTTGACTGCTCTTCATCCTCTTATAAATCAGTTTGACTGCTCTTCATCCGATTATAAATCAGTTTGACTGCTCTTCATCCTCTTATAAAACAGTTTGACTGCTCTTCATCCTTTTATAACGCAGTTTGACTGCTCTTCATCCTCTTATAAAACAGTTTGACTGCTCTTCATCCGATTATAAATCAGTTTGCCTGCTCTTCATCCTCTTATAAAACCGTTTGACTGCTCTTCGTCCGATTATAAATCAGTTTTACTGCTCTTCGTCCAATTATAAATCAGTTTGACTGCTCTTCATCCTTTTATAAAGCAGTTTGACTGCTCTTCATCATTTTATAAAGCAGTTTGACTGCTCTTCATTCTCTTGTAAAACAGGTTGACTGCTCTTCATCCTCTTGTAAAACAGTCTGACTGCTCTATATCCTCGTATAAAACAGTTTGACTGCTCTTCATCCTTTTATAAAGCAGTTTGACTGCTCTTCATCCTCTTATAAATCAATTTGACTGCTCTTCATCCTTTTATAAAGCAGTTTGACTGCTCTTCATCCTCTTATAAATCAGTTTGACTGCTCTTCATCCTTTTATAAAGCAGTTTGACTGCTCTTCATCCGATTATAAAACAGTTTGACTGCTCTTCATCCTTTTATAAATCAGTTTGACTGCTCTTCATCCTCTTATAAAGCAGTTTGACTGCTCTTCATCCTCCTATAAACCAGTTTGACTGCGCTTCATCCTCCTATAGAACAGTTTGACTGCTCTTCGTCCGATTATAAATCAGTTTGACTGCTCTTCGTCCTCTTATAAAACAGTTTGACTGCTCTTCATCCTTTTATAAAGCAGTTTGACTGCTCTACATCCTTGTTTAAAACAATTTGACTGCTCTTCATCCTTTTATAAAGCAGTTAGACTGCTCTTCATCCTCTTATAAAACAGTTTGACTGCTCTTCATCCTTTTATAACGCAGTTTGACTGCTCTTCATCCTCTTATAAATCAGTTTGACTGCTCTTCATCCGATTATAAATCAGTTTGACTGCTCTTCGTCCTCTTTTAAACAGTTTGACTGCTCTTCATCCTTTTATAAAGCAGTTTGACTGCTCTTCATCCTCTTACAAATCAATTTGACTGCTCTTCATCCTCTTATAAAACCGTTTGACTGCTCTTCGTCCGATTATAAATCAGTTTGACTGCTCTTCGTCCGATTATAAATCAGTTTGACTGCTCTTCGTCCGCTTATAAAACAGTTTGACTGCTCTTCATCCTTTTATAAAGCAGTTTGACTGCTCTTCATCCTCTTATAAATCAGTTTGACTGCTCTTCATCCTTTTATAAAACAGTTTGACTGCTCTTCATCCTCTTATAAAACAGTTTGACTGCTCTTCATCCTCTTGTAAAACAGGTTGACTGCTCTTCATCCTCTTGTAAAACAGTCTGACTGCTCTATATCCTCGTATAAAACAGTTTGACTGCTCTTCATCCTCTTGTAAAACAGGTTGACTGCTCTTCATCCCCTTATAGAACAGTTTGACTGCTCTTCATCCTCTTGCAAAACAGGTTGACTGCTCTTCATACTCTTATAAAACAGTTTGACTGCTCTTCATCCTCCTATAGAACAGTTTGACTGCTCTTCATCCTCTTATAAATCAATTTGACTGCTCTTCATCCTCTTATAAAACCGTTTGACCGCTCTTCGTCCGATTATAAATCAGTTTGACTGCTCTTCGTCCGATTATAAATCAGTTTGACTGCTCTTCGTCCTCTTATAAAGCAGTTTGACTGCTCTTCATCCTCCTATAAACCAGTTTGACTGCGCTTCATCCTCCTATAGAACAGTTTGACTGCTCTTCGTCCGATTATAAATCAGTTTGACTGCTCTTCGTCCTCTTATAAAACAGTTTGACTGCTCTTCATCCTTTTATAAAGCAGTTTGACTGCTCTTCATCCTCTTATAAATCAGTTTGACTGCTCTTCGTCCTCTTATAAATCAGTTTAACTGCTCTTCGTCCTCTTATAAAACAGTTTGACTGCTCTTCATTCTTTTATAAAGCAGTTTGACTGCTCTTCATCCTCTTATAAAACAGTTTGACTGCTCTTCATCCTCTTGTAAAACAGTTTGACTGCTCTTCATCCTTTTATAAAACAGTTTGACTGCTCTTCATCCTCTTATAAAACAGTTTGACTGCTCTTCATCCTCTTGTAAAACAGGTTGACTGCTCTTCATCCTCTTGTAAAACAGTCTGACTGCTCTATATCCTCGTATAAAACAGTTTGACTGCTCTTCATCCTCTTGTAAAACAGGTTGACTGCTCTTCATCCCCTTATAGAACAGTTTGACTGCTCTTCATCCTCTTGCAAAACAGGTTGACTGCTCTTCATACTCTTATAAAACAGTTTGACTGCTCTTCATCCTCCTATAGAACAGTTTGACTGCTCTTCATCCTCTTATAAATCAATTTGACTGCTCTTCATCCTTTTATAAAGCAGTTTGACTGCTCTTCATCCTCTTATAAATCAGTTTGACTGCTCTTCATCCGATTATAAATCAGTTTGACTGCTCTTCATCCTCTTATAAAACAGTTTGACTGCTCTTCATCCTTTTATAAAGCAGTTTGACTGCTCTTCATCCTCTTATAAATCAGTTTGACTGCTCTTCATCCTCTTATAAAGCAGTTTGACTGCTCTTCATCCTCCTATAAACCAGTTTGACTGCGCTTCATCCTCCTATAGAACAGTTTGACTGCTCTTCGTCCGATTATAAATCAGTTTGACTGCTCTTCGTCCTTTTATAAAGCAGTTTGACTGCTCTTCATCCTCTTATAAATCAGTTTGACTGCTCTTCGTCCTCTTATAAAACAGTGTGACTGCTCTTCATCCTTTTATAAAGCAGTTTGACTGCTCTTCATTCTCTTATAAATCAGTTTGACTGCTCTTCATCCTCTTATAAAACAGTCTGACTGCTCTATATCCTCGTATAAAACAGTTTGACTGCTCTTCATCCTTTTATAAAGCAGTTTGACTGCTCTTCATCCTCTTATAAATCAATTTGACTGCTCTTCATCCTTTTATAAAGCAGTTTGACTGCTCTTCATCCTCTTATAAATCAGTTTGACTGCTCTTCATCCGAATATAAATCAGTTTGACTGCTCTTCATCCTCTTATAAAACAGTTTGACTGCTCTTCATCCTTTTATAAAGCAGTTTGACTGCTCTTCATCCGATTATAAAACAGTTTGACTGCTCTTCATCCTTTTATAAATCAGTTTGACTGCTCTTCATCCTCTTATAAAGCAGTTTGACTGCTCTTCATCCTCCTATAAACCAGTTTGACTGCGCTTCATCCTCCTATAGAACAGTTTGACTGCTCTTCGTCCGATTATAAATCAGTTTGACTGCTCTTCGTCCTCTTATAAAACAGTTTGACTGCTCTTCATCCTTTTATAAAGCAGTTTGACTGCTCTTCATCCTCTTATAAAACAGTTTGACTGCTCTTCATCCTCTTGTAAAACAGGTTGACTGCTCTTCATCCTCTTGTAAAACAGTCTGACTGCTCTACATCCTTGTATAAAACAATTTGACTGCTCTTCATCCTTTTATAAAGCAGTTAGACTGCTCTTCATCCTCTTATAAAACAGTTTGACTGCTCTTCATCCTTTTATAACGCAGTTTGACTGCTCTTCATCCTCTTATAAATCAGTTTGACTGCTCTTCATCCGATTATAAATCAGTTTGACTGCTCTTCGTCCTCTTTTAAACAGTTTGACTGCTCTTCATCCTTTTATAAAGCAGTTTGACTGCTCTTCATCCTCTTATAAATCAATTTGACTGCTCTCCATCCTCTTATAAAACCGTTTGACTGCTCTTCGTCCGATTATAAATCAGTTTGACTGCTCTTCGTCCGATTATAAATCAGTTTGACTGCTCTTCATCCTTTTATAAAGCAGTTTGACTGCTCTTCATCCTCTTATAAATCAGTTTGACTGCTCTTCATCCTCTTGTAAAACAGTCTGACTGCTCTACATCCTTGTTTAAAACAATTTGACTGCTCTTCATCCTTTTATAAAGCAGTTAGACTGCTCTTCATCCTCTTATAAAACAGTTTGACTGCTCTTCATCCTTTTATAACGCAGTTTGACTGCTCTTCATCCTCTTATAAATCAGTTTGACTGCTCTTCATCCGATTATAAATCAGTTTGACTGCTCTTCATCCGATTATAAATCAGTTTGACTGCTCTTCGTCCTCTTTTAAACAGTTTGACTGCTCTTCATCCTTTTATAAAGCAGTTTGACTGCTCTTCATCCTCTTATAAATCAATTTGACTGCTCTTCATCCTCTTATAAAACCGTTTGACTGCTCTTCGTCCGATTATAAATCAGTTTGACTGCTCTTCGTCCGATTATAAATCAGTTTGACTGCTCTTCGTCCGCTTATAAAACAGTTTGACTGCTCTTCATCCTTTTATAAAGCAGTTTGACTGCTCTTCATCCTCTTATAAATCAGTTTGACTGCTCTTCATCCTTTTATAAAACAGTTTGACTGCTCTTCATCCTCTTATAAAACAGTTTGACTGCTCTTCATCCTCTTGTAAAACAGGTTGACTGCTCTTCATCCTCTTGTAAAACAGTCTGACTGCTCTATATCCTCGTATAAAACAGTTTGACTGCTCTTCATCCTCTTGTAAAACAGGTTGACTGCTCTTCATCCCCTTATAGAACAGTTTGACTGCTCTTCATCCTCTTGCAAAACAGGTTGACTGCTCTTCATACTCTTATAAAACAGTTTGACTGCTCTTCGTCCGATTATAAATCAGTTTGACTGCTCTTCGTCCTCTTATAAAGCAGTTTGACTGCTCTTCATCCTCCTATAAACCAGTTTGACTGCGCTTCATCCTCCTATAGAACAGTTTGACTGCTCTTCGTCCGATTATAAATCAGTTTGACTGCTCTTCGTCCTCTTATAAAACAGTTTGACTGCTCTTCATCCTTTTATAAAGCAGTTTGACTGCTCTTCATCCTCTTATAAATCAGTTTGACTGCTCTTCGTCCTCTTATAAAACAGTGTGACTGCTCTTCATCCTTTTATAAAGCAGTTTGACTGCTCTTCATCCTCTTATAAATCAGTTTGACTGCTCTTCATCCTCTTATAAATCAGTTTGACTGCTCTTCGTCCTCTTATAAAACAGTTTGACTGCTCTTCATTCTTTTATAAAGCAGTTTGACTGCTCTTCATCCTCTTATAAAACAGTTTGACTGCTCTTCATCCTCTTGTAAAACAGTTTGACTGCTCTTCATCCTCTTATAAAACAGTTTGACTGCTCTTCATCCTTTTATAAAGCTGTTTGACTGCTCTTCATCCGATTATAAAACAGTTTGACTGCTCTTCATCCATTTATAAATCAGTTTGACTGCTCTTCATCTTCTTATAAAGCAGTTTGACTGCTCTTCATCCTCCTATAAACCAGTTTGACTGCGCTTCATCCTGCTATAGAACAGTTTGACTGCTCTTCGTCCGATTATAAATCAGTTTGACTGCTCTTCGTCCTCTTATAAAACAGTTTGACTGCTCTTCATCCTTTTATAAAGCAGTTTGACTGCTCTTCATCCTCTTATAAAACAGTTTGACTGCTCTTCATCCTCTTGTAAAACAGGTTGACTGCTCTTCATCCTCTTGTAAAACAGTCTGACTGCTCTACATCCTTGTATAAAACAGTTTGACTGCTCTTCATCCTTTTATAAAGCAGTTTGACTGCTCTTCATCCTCTTATAAATCAATTTGACTGCTCTTCATCCTCTTATAAAACCGTTTGACTGCTCTTCGTCCGATTATAAATCAGTTTGACTGCTCTTCGTCCGCTTATAAAACAGTTTGACTGCTCTTCATCCTTTTATAAAGCAGTTTGACTGCTCTTCATCCTCTTATAAATCAGTTTGACTGCTCTTCATCCTCTTATAAAGCAGTTTGACTGCTCTTCATCCTCCTATAAACCAGTTTGACTGCGCTTCATCCTCCTATAGAACAGTTTGACTGCTCTTCGTCCGATTATAAATTGTTTGACTGCTCTTCGTCCGATTATAAAACAGTTTGACTGCTCTTCATCCTTTTATAAAGCAGTTTGACTGCTCTTCATCCTCTTATAAATCAGTTTGACTGCTCTTCATCCGATTATAAATCAGTTTGACTGCTCTTCATCCTCTTATAAAACAGTTTGACTGCTCTTCATCCTTTTATAACGCAGTTTGACTGCTCTTCATCCTCTTATAAAACAGTTTGACTGCTCTTCATCCGATTATAAATCAGTTTGCCTGCTCTTCATCCTCTTATAAAACCGTTTGACTGCTCTTCGTCCGATTATAAATCAGTTTTACTGCTCTTCGTCCAATTATAAATCAGTTTGACTGCTCTTCATCCTTTTATAAAGCAGTTTGACTGCTCTTCATCCTCTTATAAAACAGTTTGACTGCTCTTCATCCTCTTGTAAAACAGGTTGACTGCTCTTCATCCTCTTGTAAAACAGTCTGACTGCTCTATATCCTCGTATAAAACAGTTTGACTGCTCTTCATCCTTTTATAAAGCAGTTTGACTGCTCTTCATCCTCTTATAAATCAATTTGACTGCTCTTCATCCTTTTATAAAGCAGTTTGACTGCTCTTCATCCTCTTATAAATCAGTTTGACTGCTCTTCATCCGAATATAAATCAGTTTGACTGCTCTTCATCCTCTTATAAAACAGTTTGACTGCTCTTCATCCTTTTATAAAGCAGTTTGACTGCTCTTCATCCGATTATAAAACAGTTTGACTGCTCTTCATCCTTTTATAAATCAGTTTGACTGCTCTTCATCCTCTTATAAAGCAGTTTGACTGCTCTTCATCCTCCTATAAACCAGTTTGACTGCGCTTCATCCTCCTATAGAACAGTTTGACTGCTCTTCGTCCGATTATAAATCGGTTTGACTGCTCTTCGTCCTCTTATAAAACAGTTTGACTGCTCTTCATCCTTTTATAAAGCAGTTTGACTGCTCTTCATCCTCTTATAAAACAGTTTGACTGCTCTTCATCCTCTTGTAAAACAGGTTGACTGCTCTTCATCCTCTTGTAAAACAGTCTGACTGCTCTACATCCTTGTATAAAACAATTTGACTGCTCTTCATCCTTTTATAAAGCAGTTAGACTGCTCTTCATCCTCTTATAAAACAGTTTGACTGCTCTTCATCCTTTTATAACGCAGTTTGACTGCTCTTCATCCTCTTATAAATCAGTTTGACTGCTCTTCATCCGATTATAAATCAGTTTGACTGCTCTTCGTCCTCTTTTAAACAGTTTGACTGCTCTTCATCCTTTTATAAAGCAGTTTGACTGCTCTTCATCCTCTTATAAATCAATTTGACTGCTCTTCATCCTCTTATAAAACCGTTTGACTGCTCTTCGTCCGATTATAAATCAGTTTGACTGCTCTTCGTCCGATTATAAATCAGTTTGACTGCTCTTCATCCTTTTATAAAGCAGTTTGACTGCTCTTCATCCTCTTATAAATCAGTTTGACTGCTCTTCATCCTCTTATAAAACAGTTTGACTGCTCTTCATCCTCTTATAAAACAGTTTGACTGCTCTTCATCCTCTTGTAAAACAGGTTGACTGCTCTTCATCCTCTTGTAAAACAGTCTGACTGCTCTATATCCTCGTATAAAACAGTTTGACTGCTCTTCATCCTCTTGTAAAACAGGTTGACTGCTCTTCATCCCCTTATAGAACAGTTTGACTGCTCTTCATCCTCTTGCAAAACAGGTTGACTGCTCTTCATACTCTTATAAAACAGTTTGACTGCTCTTCATCCTCCTATAGAACAGTTTGACTGCTCTTCATCCTCTTATAAATCAATTTGACTGCTCTTCATCCTCTTATAAAACCGTTTGACCGCTCTTCGTCCGATTATAAATCAGTTTGACTGCTCTTCGTCCGATTATAAATCAGTTTGACTGCTCTTCGTCCTCTTATAAAACAGTTTGACTGCTCTTCATCCTTTTATAAAGCAGTTTGACTGCTCTTCATCCTCTTATAAATCAGTTTGACTGCTCTTCGTCCTCTTATAAAACAGTGTGACTGCTCTTCATCCTTTTATAAAGCAGTTTGACTGCTCTTCATCCTCTTATAAATCAGTTTGACTGCTCTTCATCCTCTTATAAATCAGTTTGACTGCTCTTCGTCCTCTTATAAAACAGTTTGACTGCTCTTCATTCTTTTATAAAGCAGTTTGACTGCTCTTCATCCTCTTATAAAACAGTTTGACTGCTCTTCATCCTCTTGTAAAACAGTTTGACTGCTCTTCATCCTCTTATAAAACAGTTTGACTGCTCTTCATCCTTTTATAAAGCTGTTTGACTGCTCTTCATCCGATTATAAAACAGTTTGACTGCTCTTCATCCATTTATAAATCAGTTTGACTGCTCTTCATCTTCTTATAAAGCAGTTTGACTGCTCTTCATCCTCCTATAAACCAGTTTGACTGCGCTTCATCCTGCTATAGAACAGTTTGACTGCTCTTCGTCCGATTATAAATCAGTTTGACTGCTCTTCGTCCTCTTATAAAACAGTTTGACTGCTCTTCATCCTTTTATAAAGCAGTTTAACTGCTCTTCATCCTCTTATAAAACAGTTTGACTGCTCTTCATCCTCTTGTAAAACAGGTTGACTGCTCTTCATCCTCTTGTAAAACAGTCTGACTGCTCTACATCCTTGTATAAAACAGTTTGACTGCTCTTCATCCTTTTATAAAGCAGTTTGACTGCTCTTCATCCTCTTATAAATCAGTTTGACTGCTCTTCATCCTCTTATAAATCAGTTTGACTGCTCTTCGTCCTCTTATAAAACAGTTTGACTGCTCTTCATTCTTTTATAAAGCAGTTTGACTGCTCTTCATCCTCTTATAAAACAGTTTGACTGCTCTTCATCCTCTTGTAAAACAGTTTGACTGCTCTTCATCCTCTTATAAAACAGTTTGACTGCTCTTCATCCTTTTATAAAGCTGTTTGACTGCTCTTCATCCGATTATAAAACAGTTTGACTGCTCTTCATCCATTTATAAATCAGTTTGACTGCTCTTCATCTTCTTATAAAGCAGTTTGACTGCTCTTCATCCTCCTATAAACCAGTTTGACTGCGCTTCATCCTGCTATAGAACAGTTTGACTGCTCTTCGTCCGATTATAAATCAGTTTGACTGCTCTTCGTCCTCTTATAAAACAGTTTGACTGCTCTTCATCCTTTTATAAAGCAGTTTGACTGCTCTTCATCCTCTTATAAAACAGTTTGACTGCTCTTCATCCTCTTGTAAAACAGGTTGACTGCTCTTCATCCTCTTGTAAAACAGTCTGACTGCTCTACATCCTTGTATAAAACAGTTTGACTGCTCTTCATCCTTTTATAAAGCAGTTTGACTGCTCTTCATCCTCTTATAAATCAATTTGACTGCTCTTCATCCTCTTATAAAACCGTTTGACTGCTCTTCGTCCGATTATAAATCAGTTTGACTGCTCTTCGTCCGCTTATAAAACAGTTTGACTGCTCTTCATCCTTTTATAAAGCAGTTTGACTGCTCTTCATCCTCTTATAAATCAGTTTGACTGCTCTTCATCCTCTTATAAAGCAGTTTGACTGCTCTTCATCCTCCTATAAACCAGTTTGACTGCGCTTCATCCTCCTATAGAACAGTTTGACTGCTCTTCGTCCGATTATAAATTGTTTGACTGCTCTTCGTCCGATTATAAAACAGTTTGACTGCTCTTCATCCTTTTATAAAGCAGTTTGACTGCTCTTCATCCTCTTATAAATCAGTTTGACTGCTCTTCATCCGATTATAAATCAGTTTGACTGCTCTTCATCCTCTTATAAAACAGTTTGACTGCTCTTCATCCTTTTATAACGCAGTTTGACTGCTCTTCATCCTCTTATAAAACAGTTTGACTGCTCTTCATCCGATTATAAATCAGTTTGCCTGCTCTTCATCCTCTTATAAAACCGTTTGACTGCTCTTCGTCCGATTATAAATCAGTTTTACTGCTCTTCGTCCAATTATAAATCAGTTTGACTGCTCTTCATCCTTTTATAAAGCAGTTTGACTGCTCTTCATCCTCTTATAAAACAGTTTGACTGCTCTTCATCCTCTTGTAAAACAGGTTGACTGCTCTTCATCCTCTTGTAAAACAGTCTGACTGCTCTATATCCTCGTATAAAACAGTTTGACTGCTCTTCATCCTTTTATAAAGCAGTTTGACTGCTCTTCATCCTCTTATAAATCAATTTGACTGCTCTTCATCCTTTTATAAAGCAGTTTGACTGCTCTTCATCCTCTTATAAATCAGTTTGACTGCTCTTCATCCGAATATAAATCAGTTTGACTGCTCTTCATCCTCTTATAAAACAGTTTGACTGCTCTTCATCCTTTTATAAAGCAGTTTGACTGCTCTTCATCCGATTATAAAACAGTTTGACTGCTCTTCATCCTTTTATAAATCAGTTTGACTGCTCTTCATCCTCTTATAAAGCAGTTTGACTGCTCTTCATCCTCCTATAAACCAGTTTGACTGCGCTTCATCCTCCTATAGAACAGTTTGACTGCTCTTCGTCCGATTATAAATCGGTTTGACTGCTCTTCGTCCTCTTATAAAACAGTTTGACTGCTCTTCATCCTTTTATAAAGCAGTTTGACTGCTCTTCATCCTCTTATAAAACAGTTTGACTGCTCTTCATCCTCTTGTAAAACAGGTTGACTGCTCTTCATCCTCTTGTAAAACAGTCTGACTGCTCTACATCCTTGTATAAAACAATTTGACTGCTCTTCATCCTTTTATAAAGCAGTTAGACTGCTCTTCATCCTCTTATAAAACAGTTTGACTGCTCTTCATCCTTTTATAACGCAGTTTGACTGCTCTTCATCCTCTTATAAATCAGTTTGACTGCTCTTCATCCGATTATAAATCAGTTTGACTGCTCTTCGTCCTCTTTTAAACAGTTTGACTGCTCTTCATCCTTTTATAAAGCAGTTTGACTGCTCTTCATCCTCTTATAAATCAATTTGACTGCTCTTCATCCTCTTATAAAACCGTTTGACTGCTCTTCGTCCGATTATAAATCAGTTTGACTGCTCTTCGTCCGATTATAAATCAGTTTGACTGCTCTTCATCCTTTTATAAAGCAGTTTGACTGCTCTTCATCCTCTTATAAATCAGTTTGACTGCTCTTCATCCTCTTATAAAACAGTTTGACTGCTCTTCATCCTCTTATAAAACAGTTTGACTGCTCTTCATCCTCTTGTAAAACAGGTTGACTGCTCTTCATCCTCTTGTAAAACAGTCTGACTGCTCTATATCCTCGTATAAAACAGTTTGACTGCTCTTCATCCTCTTGTAAAACAGGTTGACTGCTCTTCATCCCCTTATAGAACAGTTTGACTGCTCTTCATCCTCTTGCAAAACAGGTTGACTGCTCTTCATACTCTTATAAAACAGTTTGACTGCTCTTCATCCTCCTATAGAACAGTTTGACTGCTCTTCATCCTCTTATAAATCAATTTGACTGCTCTTCATCCTCTTATAAAACCGTTTGACCGCTCTTCGTCCGATTATAAATCAGTTTGACTGCTCTTCGTCCGATTATAAATCAGTTTGACTGCTCTTCGTCCTCTTATAAAACAGTTTGACTGCTCTTCATCCTTTTATAAAGCAGTTTGACTGCTCTTCATCCTCTTATAAATCAGTTTGACTGCTCTTCGTCCTCTTATAAAACAGTGTGACTGCTCTTCATCCTTTTATAAAGCAGTTTGACTGCTCTTCATCCTCTTATAAATCAGTTTGACTGCTCTTCATCCTCTTATAAATCAGTTTGACTGCTCTTCGTCCTCTTATAAAACAGTTTGACTGCTCTTCATTCTTTTATAAAGCAGTTTGACTGCTCTTCATCCTCTTATAAAACAGTTTGACTGCTCTTCATCCTCTTGTAAAACAGTTTGACTGCTCTTCATCCTCTTATAAAACAGTTTGACTGCTCTTCATCCTTTTATAAAGCTGTTTGACTGCTCTTCATCCGATTATAAAACAGTTTGACTGCTCTTCATCCATTTATAAATCAGTTTGACTGCTCTTCATCTTCTTATAAAGCAGTTTGACTGCTCTTCATCCTCCTATAAACCAGTTTGACTGCGCTTCATCCTGCTATAGAACAGTTTGACTGCTCTTCGTCCGATTATAAATCAGTTTGACTGCTCTTCGTCCTCTTATAAAACAGTTTGACTGCTCTTCATCCTTTTATAAAGCAGTTTAACTGCTCTTCATCCTCTTATAAAACAGTTTGACTGCTCTTCATCCTCTTGTAAAACAGGTTGACTGCTCTTCATCCTCTTGTAAAACAGTCTGACTGCTCTACATCCTTGTATAAAACAGTTTGACTGCTCTTCATCCTTTTATAAAGCAGTTTGACTGCTCTTCATCCTCTTATAAATCAATTTGACTGCTCTTCATCCTCTTATAAAACCGTTTGACTGCTCTTCGTCCTTTTATAAAGCAGTTTGACTGCTCTTCATCCTTTTATAAAGCAGTTTGACTGCTCTTCATCCTCTTATAAATCAGTTTGACTGCTCTTCATCCTCTTATAAAGCAGTTTGACTGCTCTTCATCCTCCTATAAACCAGTTTGACTGCGCTTCATCCTCCTATAGAACAGTTTGACTGCTCTTCGTCCGATTATAAATTGTTTGACTGCTCTTCGTCCTCTTATAAAACAGTTTGACTGCTCTTCATCCTTTTATAAAGCAGTTTGACTGCTCTTCATCCTCTTATAAATCAGTTTGACTGCTCTTCATCCGATTATAAATCAGTTTGACTGCTCTTCATCCTCTTATAAAACAGTTTGACTGCTCTTCATCCTTTTATAACGCAGTTTGACTGCTCTTCATCCTCTTATAAAACAGTTTGACTGCTCTTCATCCGATTATAAATCAGTTTGACTGCTCTTCATCCTCTTATAAAACCGTTTGACTGCTCTTCGTCCGATTATAAATCAGTTTTACTGCTCTTCGTCCAATTATAAATCAGTTTGACTGCTCTTCATCCTTTTATAAAGCAGTTTGACTGCTCTTCATCCTCTTATAAAACAGTTTGACTGCTCTTCATCCTCTTGTAAAACAGGTTGACTGCTCTTCATCCTCTTGTAAAACAGTCTGACTGCTCTATATCCTCGTATAAAACAGTTTGACTGCTCTTCATCCTTTTATAAAGCAGTTTGACTGCTCTTCATCCTCTTATAAATCAATTTGACTGCTCTTCATCCTTTTATAAAGCAGTTTGACTGCTCTTCATCCTCTTATAAAACAGTTTGACTGCTCTTCATCCTTTTATAACGCAGTTTGACTGCTCTTCATCCTCTTATAAAACAGTTTGACTGCTCTTCATCCGATTATAAATCAGTTTGACTGCTCTTCATCCTCTTATAAAACCGTTTGACTGCTCTTCGTCCGATTATAAATCAGTTTTACTGCTCTTCGTCCAATTATAAATCAGTTTGACTGCTCTTCATCCTTTTATAAAGCAGTTTGACTGCTCTTCATCCTCTTATAAAACAGTTTGACTGCTCTTCATCCTCTTGTAAAACAGGTTGACTGCTCTTCATCCTCTTGTAAAACAGTCTGACTGCTCTATATCCTCGTATAAAACAGTTTGACTGCTCTTCATCCTTTTATAAAGCAGTTTGACTGCTCTTCATCCTCTTATAAATCAATTTGACTGCTCTTCATCCTTTTATAAAGCAGTTTGACTGCTCTTCATCCTCTTATAAATCAGTTTGACTGCTCTTCGTCCGATTATAAATCAGTTTTACTGCTCTTCGTCCAATTATAAATCAGTTTGACTGCTCTTCATCCTTTTATAAAGCAGTTTGACTGCTCTTCATCCTTTTATAACGCAGTTTGACTGCTCTTCATCCTCTTATAAAACAGTTTGACTGCTCTTCATCCGATTATAAATCAGTTTGACTGCTCTTCATCCTCTTATAAAACCGTTTGACTGCTCTTCGTCCGATTATAAATCAGTTTTACTGCTCTTCATCCTCTTATAAAACAGTTTGACTGCTCTTCATCCTTTTATAACGCAGTTTGACTGCTCTTCATCCTCTTATAAAACAGTTTGACTGCTCTTCATCCGATTATAAATCAGTTTGACTGCTCTTCATCCTCTTATAAAACCGTTTGACTGCTCTTCGTCCGATTATAAATCAGTTTTACTGCTCTTCGTCCAATTATAAATCAGTTTGACTGCTCTTCATCCTTTTATAAAGCAGTTTGACTGCTCTTCATCCTCTTATAAAACAGTTTGACTGCTCTTCATCCTCTTGTAAAACAGGTTGACTGCTCTTCATCCTCTTGTAAAACAGTCTGACTGCTCTATATCCTCGTATAAAACAGTTTGACTGCTCTTCATCCTTTTATAAAGCAGTTTGACTGCTCTTCATCCTCTTATAAAACAGTTTGACTGCTCTTCATCCTCTTGTAAAACAGGTTGACTGCTCTTCATCCTCTTGTAAAACAGTCTGACTGCTCTACATCCTTGTATAAAACAGTTTGACTGCTCTTCATCCTTTTATAAAGCAGTTTGACTGCTCTTCATCCTCTTATAAATCAGTTTGACTGCTCTTCATCCGATTATAAATCAGTTTGACTGCTCTTCATCCGATTATAAATCAGTTTGACTGCTCTTCGTCCTCTTTTAAACAGTTTGACTGCTCTTCATCCTTTTATAAAGCAGTTAGACTGCTCTTCATCCTCTTATAAAACAGTTTGACTGCTCTTCATCCTTTTATAACGCAGTTTGACTGCTCTTCATCCTCTTATAAATCAGTTTGACTGCTCTTCATCCGATTATAAATCAGTTTGACTGCTCTTCATCCGATTATAAATCAGTTTGACTGCTCTTCGTCCTCTTTTAAACAGTTTGACTGCTCTTCATCCTTTTATAAAGCAGTTTGACTGCTCTTCATCCTCTTATAAATCAATTTGACTGCTCTTCATCCTCTTATAAAACCGTTTGACTGCTCTTCGTCCGATTATAAATCAGTTTGACTGCTCTTCGTCCGATTATAAATCAGTTTGACTGCTCTTCGTCCGCTTATAAAACAGTTTGACTGCTCTTCATCCTTTTATAAAGCAGTTTGACTGCTCTTCATCCTCTTATAAATCAGTTTGACTGCTCTTCATCCTCTTATAAAACAGTTTGACTGCTCTTCATCCTCTTATAAAACAGTTTGACTGCTCTTCATCCTCTTGTAAAACAGGTTGACTGCTCTTCATCCTCTTGTAAAACAGTCTGACTGCTCTATATCCTCGTATAAAACAGTTTGACTGCTCTTCATCCTCTTGTAAAACAGGTTGACTGCTCTTCATCCCCTTATAGAACAGTTTGACTGCTCTTCATCCTCTTGCAAAACAGGTTGACTGCTCTTCATACTCTTATAAAACAGTTTGACTGCTCTTCATCCTCCTATAGAACAGTTTGACTGCTCTTCATCCTCTTATAAATCAATTTGACTGCTCTTCATCCTCTTATAAAACCGTTTGACCGCTCTTCGTCCGATTATAAATCAGTTTGACTGCTCTTCGTCCGATTATAAATCAGTTTGACTGCTCTTCGTCCTCTTATAAAACAGTTTGACTGCTCTTCATCCTTTTATAAAGCAGTTTGACTGCTCTTCATCCTCCTATAAACCAGTTTGACTGCGCTTCATCCTGCTATAGAACAGTTTGACTGCTCTTCGTCCGATTATAAATCAGTTTGACTGCTCTTCGTCCTCTTATAAAACAGTTTGACTGCTCTTCATCCTTTTATAAAGCAGTTTGACTGCTCTTCATCCTCTTATAAAACAGTTTGACTGCTCTTCATCCTCTTGTAAAACAGGTTGACTGCTCTTCATCCTCTTGTAAAACAGTCTGACTGCTCTACATCCTTGTATAAAACAGTTTGACTGCTCTTCATCCTTTTATAAAGCAGTTTGACTGCTCTTCATCCTCTTATAAATCAATTTGACTGCTCTTCATCCTCTTATAAAACCGTTTGACTGCTCTTCGTCCTTTTATAAAGCAGTTTGACTGCTCTTCATCCTTTTATAAAGCAGTTTGACTGCTCTTCATCCTCTTATAAATCAGTTTGACTGCTCTTCATCCTCTTATAAAGCAGTTTGACTGCTCTTCATCCTCCTATAAACCAGTTTGACTGCGCTTCTTCCTCCTATAGAACAGTTTGACTGCTCTTCGTCCGATTATAAATTGTTTGACTGCTCTTCGTCCTCTTATAAAACAGTTTGACTGCTCTTCATCCTTTTATAAAGCAGTTTGACTGCTCTTCATCCTCTTATAAATCAGTTTGACTGCTCTTCATCCGATTATAAATCAGTTTGACTGCTCTTCATCCTCTTATAAAACAGTTTGACTGCTCTTCATCCTTTTATAACGCAGTTTGACTGCTCTTCATCCTCTTATAAAACAGTTTGACTGCTCTTCATCCTTTTATAAAGCAGTTTGACTGCTCTTCATCCTCTTATAAATCAGTTTGACTGCTCTTCATCCTCTTATAAAGCAGTTTGACTGCTCTTCATCCTCCTATAAACCAGTTTGACTGCGCTTCATCCTCCTATAGAACAGTTTGACTGCTCTTCGTCCGATTATAAATTGTTTGACTGCTCTTCGTCCTCTTATAAAACAGTTTGACTGCTCTTCATCCTTTTATAAAGCAGTTTGACTGCTCTTCATCCTCTTATAAATCAGTTTGACTGCTCTTCATCCGATTATAAATCAGTTTGACTGCTCTTCATCCTCTTATAAAACAGTTTGACTGCTCTTCATCCTTTTATAACGCAGTTTGACTGCTCTTCATCCTCTTATAAAACAGTTTGACTGCTCTTCATCCGATTATAAATCAGTTTGACTGCTCTTCATCCTCTTATAAAACCGTTTGACTGCTCTTCGTCCGATTATAAATCAGTTTTACTGCTCTTCGTCCAATTATAAATCAGTTTGACTGCTCTTCATCCTTTTATAAAGCAGTTTGACTGCTCTTCATCCTCTTATAAAACAGTTTGACTGCTCTTCATCCTCTTGTAAAACAGGTTGACTGCTCTTCATCCTCTTGTAAAACAGTCTGACTGCTCTATATCCTCGTATAAAACAGTTTGACTGCTCTTCATCCTTTTATAAAGCAGTTTGACTGCTCTTCATCCTCTTATAAATCAATTTGACTGCTCTTCATCCTTTTATAAAGCAGTTTGACTGCTCTTCATCCTCTTATAAATCAGTTTGACTGCTCTTCGTCCGATTATAAATCAGTTTTACTGCTCTTCGTCCAATTATAAATCAGTTTGACTGCTCTTCATCCTTTTATAAAGCAGTTTGACTGCTCTTCATCCTTTTATAACGCAGTTTGACTGCTCTTCATCCTCTTATAAAACAGTTTGACTGCTCTTCATCCGATTATAAATCAGTTTGACTGCTCTTCATCCTCTTATAAAACCGTTTGACTGCTCTTCGTCCGATTATAAATCAGTTTTACTGCTCTTCATCCTCTTATAAAACAGTTTGACTGCTCTTCATCCTTTTATAACGCAGTTTGACTGCTCTTCATCCTCTTATAAAACAGTTTGACTGCTCTTCATCCGATTATAAATCAGTTTGACTGCTCTTCATCCTCTTATAAAACCGTTTGACTGCTCTTCGTCCGATTATAAATCAGTTTTACTGCTCTTCGTCCAATTATAAATCAGTTTGACTGCTCTTCATCCTTTTATAAAGCAGTTTGACTGCTCTTCATCCTCTTATAAAACAGTTTGACTGCTCTTCATCCTCTTGTAAAACAGGTTGACTGCTCTTCATCCTCTTGTAAAACAGTCTGACTGCTCTATATCCTCGTATAAAACAGTTTGACTGCTCTTCATCCTTTTATAAAGCAGTTTGACTGCTCTTCATCCTCTTATAAAACAGTTTGACTGCTCTTCATCCTCTTGTAAAACAGGTTGACTGCTCTTCATCCTCTTGTAAAACAGTCTGACTGCTCTACATCCTTGTATAAAACAGGTTGACTGCTCTTCATACTCTTATAAAACAGTTTGACTGCTCTTCATCCTCCTATAGAACAGTTTGACTGCTCTTCATCCTCTTATAAATCAATTTGACTGCTCTTCATCCTCTTATAAAACCGTTTGACCGCTCTTCGTCCGATTATAAATCAGTTTGACTGCTCTTCGTCCGATTATAAATCAGTTTGACTGCTCTTCGTCCTCTTATAAAACAGTTTGACTGCTCTTCATCCTTTTATAAAGCAGTTTGACTGCTCTTCATCCTCTTATAAATCAGTTTGACTGCTCTTCGTCCTCTTATAAAACAGTGTGACTGCTCTTCATCCTTTTATAAAGCAGTTTGACTGCTCTTCATCCTCTTATAAATCAGTTTGACTGCTCTTCATCCTCTTATAAATCAGTTTGACTGCTCTTCGTCCTCTTATAAAACAGTTTGACTGCTCTTCATTCTTTTATAAAGCAGTTTGACTGCTCTTCATCCTCTTATAAAACAGTTTGACTGCTCTTCATCCTCTTGTAAAACAGTTTGACTGCTCTTCATCCTCTTATAAAACAGTTTGACTGCTCTTCATCCTTTTATAAAGCTGTTTGACTGCTCTTCATCCGATTATAAAACAGTTTGACTGCTCTTCATCCATTTATAAATCAGTTTGACTGCTCTTCATCTTCTTATAAAGCAGTTTGACTGCTCTTCATCCTCCTATAAACCAGTTTGACTGCGCTTCATCCTGCTATAGAACAGTTTGACTGCTCTTCGTCCGATTATAAATCAGTTTGACTGCTCTTCGTCCTCTTATAAAACAGTTTGACTGCTCTTCATCCTTTTATAAAGCAGTTTGACTGCTCTTCATCCTCTTATAAAACAGTTTGACTGCTCTTCATCCTCTTGTAAAACAGGTTGACTGCTCTTCATCCTCTTGTAAAACAGTCTGACTGCTCTACATCCTTGTATAAAACAGTTTGACTGCTCTTCATCCTTTTATAAAGCAGTTTGACTGCTCTTCATCCTCTTATAAATCAATTTGACTGCTCTTCATCCTCTTATAAAACCGTTTGACTGCTCTTCGTCCTTTTATAAAGCAGTTTGACTGCTCTTCATCCTTTTATAAAGCAGTTTGACTGCTCTTCATCCTCTTATAAATCAGTTTGACTGCTCTTCATCCTCTTATAAAGCAGTTTGACTGCTCTTCATCCTCCTATAAACCAGTTTGACTGCGCTTCTTCCTCCTATAGAACAGTTTGACTGCTCTTCGTCCGATTATAAATTGTTTGACTGCTCTTCGTCCTCTTATAAAACAGTTTGACTGCTCTTCATCCTTTTATAAAGCAGTTTGACTGCTCTTCATCCTCTTATAAATCAGTTTGACTGCTCTTCATCCGATTATAAATCAGTTTGACTGCTCTTCATCCTCTTATAAAACAGTTTGACTGCTCTTCATCCTTTTATAACGCAGTTTGACTGCTCTTCATCCTCTTATAAAACAGTTTGACTGCTCTTCATCCGATTATAAATCAGTTTGACTGCTCTTCATCCTCTTATAAAACCGTTTGACTGCTCTTCGTCCGATTATAAATCAGTTTTACTGCTCTTCGTCCAATTATAAATCAGTTTGACTGCTCTTCATCCTTTTATAAAGCAGTTTGACTGCTCTTCATCCTCTTATAAAACAGTTTGACTGCTCTTCATCCTCTTGTAAAACAGGTTGACTGCTCTTCATCCTCTTGTAAAACAGTCTGACTGCTCTATATCCTCGTATAAAACAGTTTGACTGCTCTTCATCCTTTTATAAAGCAGTTTGACTGCTCTTCATCCTCTTATAAATCAATTTGACTGCTCTTCATCCTTTTATAAAGCAGTTTGACTGCTCTTCATCCTCTTATAAATCAGTTTGACTGCTCTTCGTCCGATTATAAATCAGTTTTACTGCTCTTCGTCCAATTATAAATCAGTTTGACTGCTCTTCATCCTTTTATAAAGCAGTTTGACTGCTCTTCATCCTTTTATAACGCAGTTTGACTGCTCTTCATCCTCTTATAAAACAGTTTGACTGCTCTTCATCCGATTATAAATCAGTTTGACTGCTCTTCATCCTCTTATAAAACCGTTTGACTGCTCTTCGTCCGATTATAAATCAGTTTTACTGCTCTTCATCCTCTTATAAAACAGTTTGACTGCTCTTCAACCTTTTATAACGCAGTTTGACTGCTCTTCATCCTCTTATAAAACAGTTTGACTGCTCTTCATCCGATTATAAATCAGTTTGACTGCTCTTCATCCTCTTATAAAACCGTTTGACTGCTCTTCGTCCGATTATAAATCAGTTTTACTGCTCTTCGTCCAATTATAAATCAGTTTGACTGCTCTTCATCCTTTTATAAAGCAGTTTGACTGCTCTTCATCCTCTTATAAAACAGTTTGACTGCTCTTCATCCTCTTGTAAAACAGGTTGACTGCTCTTCATCCTCTTGTAAAACAGTCTGACTGCTCTATATCCTCGTATAAAACAGTTTGACTGCTCTTCATCCTTTTATAAAGCAGTTTGACTGCTCTTCATCCTCTTATAAAACAGTTTGACTGCTCTTCATCCTCTTGTAAAACAGGTTGACTGCTCTTCATCCTTTTGTAAAACAGTCTGACTGCTCTACATCCTTGTATAAAACAGTTTGACTGCTCTTCATCCTTTTATAAAGCAGTTTGACTGCTCTTCATCCTCTTATAAATCAATTTGACTGCTCTTCATCCTCTTATAAAACCGTTTGACTGCTCTTCGTCCTTTTATAAAGCAGTTTGACTGCTCTTCATCCTTTTATAAAGCAGTTTGACTGCTCTTCATCCTCTTATAAATCAGTTTGACTGCTCTTCATCCTCTTATAAAGCAGTTTGACTGCTCTTCATCCTCCTATAAACCAGTTTGACTGCGCTTCATCCTCCTATAGAACAGTTTGACTGCTCTTCGTCCGATTATAAATTGTTTGACTGCTCTTCGTCCTCTTATAAAACAGTTTGACTGCTCTTCATCCTTTTATAAAGCAGTTTGACTGCTCTTCATCCTCTTATAAATCAGTTTGACTGCTCTTCATCCGATTATAAATCAGTTTGACTGCTCTTCATCCTCTTATAAAACAGTTTGACTGCTCTTCATCCTTTTATAACGCAGTTTGACTGCTCTTCATCCTCTTATAAAACAGTTTGACTGCTCTTCATCCGATTATAAATCAGTTTGACTGCTCTTCATCCTCTTATAAAACCGTTTGACTGCTCTTCGTCCGATTATAAATCAGTTTTACTGCTCTTCGTCCAATTATAAATCAGTTTGACTGCTCTTCATCCTTTTATAAAGCAGTTTGACTGCTCTTCATCCTCTTATAAAACAGTTTGACTGCTCTTCATCCTCTTGTAAAACAGGTTGACTGCTCTTCATCCTCTTGTAAAACAGTCTGACTGCTCTATATCCTCGTATAAAACAGTTTGACTGCTCTTCATCCTTTTATAAAGCAGTTTGACTGCTCTTCATCCTCTTATAAATCAATTTGACTGCTCTTCATCCTTTTATAAAGCAGTTTGACTGCTCTTCATCCTCTTATAAATCAGTTTGACTGCTCTTCATCCTTTTATAAAGCAGTTTGACTGCTCTTCATCCGATTATAAAACAGTTTGACTGCTCTTCATCCTTTTATAAATCAGTTTGACTGCTCTTCATCCTCTTATAAAGCAGTTTGACTGCTCTTCATCCTCCTATAAACCAGTTTGACTGCGCTTCATCCTCCTATAGAACAGTTTGACTGCTCTTCGTCCGATTATAAATCAGTTTGACTGCTCTTCGTCCTCTTATAAAACAGTTTGACTGCTCTTCATCCTTTTATAAAGCAGTTTGACTGCTCTTCATCCTCTTATAAAACAGTTTGACTGCTCTTCATCCTCTTGTAAAACAGGTTGACTGCTCTTCATCCTCTTGTAAAACAGTCTGACTGCTCTACATCCTTGTTTAAAACAATTTGACTGCTCTTCATCCTTTTATAAAGCAGTTAGACTGCTCTTCATCCTCTTATAAAACAGTTTGACTGCTCTTCATCCTTTTATAACGCAGTTTGACTGCTCTTCATCCTCTTATAAATCAGTTTGACTGCTCTTCATCCGATTATAAATCAGTTTGACTGCTCTTCATCCGATTATAAATCAGTTTGACTGCTCTTCGTCCTCTTTTAAACAGTTTGACTGCTCTTCATCCTTTTATAAAGCAGTTTGACTGCTCTTCATCCTCTTATAAATCAATTTGACTGCTCTTCATCCTCTTATAAAACCGTTTGACTGCTCTTCGTCCGATTATAAATCAGTTTGACTGCTCTTCGTCCGATTATAAATCAGTTTGACTGCTCTTCGTCCGCTTATAAAACAGTTTGACTGCTCTTCATCCTTTTATAAAGCAGTTTGACTGCTCTTCATCCTCTTATAAATCAGTTTGACTGCTCTTCATCCTTTTATAAAACAGTTTGACTGCTCTTCATCCTCTTATAAAACAGTTTGACTGCTCTTCATCCTCTTGTAAAACAGGTTGACTGCTCTTCATCCTCTTGTAAAACAGTCTGACTGCTCTATATCCTCGTATAAAACAGTTTGACTGCTCTTCATCCTCTTGTAAAACAGGTTGACTGCTCTTCATCCCCTTATAGAACAGTTTGACTGCTCTTCATCCTCTTGCAAAACAGGTTGACTGCTCTTCATACTCTTATAAAACAGTTTGACTGCTCTTCATCCTCCTATAGAACAGTTTGACTGCTCTTCATCCTCTTATAAATCAATTTGACTGCTCTTCATCCTCTTATAAAACCGTTTGACCGCTCTTCGTCCGATTATAAATCAGTTTGACTGCTCTTCGTCCGATTATAAATCAGTTTGACTGCTCTTCGTCCTCTTATAAAGCAGTTTGACTGCTCTTCATCCTCCTATAAACCAGTTTGACTGCGCTTCATCCTCCTATAGAACAGTTTGACTGCTCTTCGTCCGATTATAAATCAGTTTGACTGCTCTTCGTCCTCTTATAAAACAGTTTGACTGCTCTTCATCCTTTTATAAAGCAGTTTGACTGCTCTTCATCCTCTTATAAATCAGTTTGACTGCTCTTCGTCCTCTTATAAAACAGTGTGACTGCTCTTCATCCTTTTATAAAGCAGTTTGACTGCTCTTCATCCTCTTATAAATCAGTTTGACTGCTCTTCATCCTCTTATAAATCAGTTTGACTGCTCTTCGTCCTCTTATAAAACAGTTTGACTGCTCTTCATTCTTTTATAAAGCAGTTTGACTGCTCTTCATCCTCTTATAAAACAGTTTGACTGCTCTTCATCCTCTTGTAAAACAGTTTGACTGCTCTTCATCCTCTTATAAAACAGTTTGACTGCTCCACATCCTTTATAAAGCTGTTTGACTGCTCTTCATCCGATTATAAAACAGTTTGACTGCTCTTCATCCATTTATAAATCAGTTTGACTGCTCTTCATCTTCTTATAAAGCAGTTTGACTGCTCTTCATCCTCCTATAAACCAGTTTGACTGCGCTTCATCCTGCTATAGAACAGTTTGACTGCTCTTCGTCCGATTATAAATCAGTTTGACTGCTCTTCGTCCTCTTATAAAACAGTTTGACTGCTCTTCATCCTTTTATAAAGCAGTTTGACTGCTCTTCATCCTCTTATAAAACAGTTTGACTGCTCTTCATCCTCTTGTAAAACAGGTTGACTGCTCTTCATCCTCTTGTAAAACAGTCTGACTGCTCTACATCCTTGTATAAAACAGTTTGACTGCTCTTCATCCTTTTATAAAGCAGTTTGACTGCTCTTCATCCTCTTATAAATCAGTTTGACTGCTCTTCATCCTCTTATAAAGCAGTTTGACTGCTCTTCATCCTCCTATAAACCAGTTTGACTGCGCTTCATCCTCCTATAGAACAGTTTGACTGCTCTTCGTCCGATTATAAATTGTTTGACTGCTCTTCGTCCTCTTATAAAACAGTTTGACTGCTCTTCATCCTTTTATAAAGCAGTTTGACTGCTCTTCATCCTCTTATAAATCAGTTTGACTGCTCTTCATCCGATTATAAATCAGTTTGACTGCTCTTCATCCTCTTATAAAACAGTTTGAATGCTCTTCATCCTTTTATAACGCAGTTTGACTGCTCTTCATCCTCTTATAAAACAGTTTGACTGCTCTTCATCCGATTATAAATCAGTTTGCCTGCTCTTCATCCTCTTATAAAACCGTTTGACTGCTCTTCGTCCGATTATAAATCAGTTTTACTGCTCTTCGTCCAATTATAAATCAGTTTGACTGCTCTTCATCCTTTTATAAAGCAGTTTGACTGCTCTTCATCCTCTTATAAAACAGTTTGACTGCTCTTCATCCTCTTGTAAAACAGGTTGACTGCTCTTCATCCTCTTGTAAAACAGTCTGACTGCTCTATATCCTCGTATAAAACAGTTTGACTGCTCTTCATCCTTTTATAAAGCAGTTTGACTGCTCTTCATCCTCTTATAAATCAATTTGACTGCTCTTCATCCTTTTATAAAGCAGTTTGACTGCTCTTCATCCTCTTATAAATCAGTTTGACTGCTCTTCATCCGAATATAAATCAGTTTGACTGCTCCTCATCCTCTTATAAAGCAGTTTGACTGCTCTTCATCCTCCTATAAACCAGTTTGACTGCGCTTCATCCTCCTATAGAACAGTTTGACTGCTCTTCGTCCGATTATAAATTGTTTGACTGCTCTTCGTCCTCTTATAAAACAGTTTGACTGCTCTTCATCCTTTTATAAAGCAGTTTGACTGCTCTTCATCCTCTTATAAATCAGTTTGACTGCTCTTCATCCGATTATAAATCAGTTTGACTGCTCTTCATCCTCTTATAAAACAGTTTGACTGCTCTTCATCCTTTTATAACGCAGTTTGACTGCTCTTCATCCTCTTATAAAACAGTTTGACTGCTCTTCATCCGATTATAAATCAGTTTGCCTGCTCTTCATCCTCTTATAAAACCGTTTGACTGCTCTTCGTCCGATTATAAATCAGTTTTACTGCTCTTCGTCCAATTATAAATCAGTTTGACTGCTCTTCATCCTTTTATAAAGCAGTTTGACTGCTCTTCATCCTCTTATAAAACAGTTTGACTGCTCTTCATCCTCTTGTAAAACAGGTTGACTGCTCTTCATCCTCTTGTAAAACAGTCTGACTGCTCTATATCCTCGTATAAAACAGTTTGACTGCTCTTCATCCTTTTATAAAGCAGTTTGACTGCTCTTCATTCTCTTATAAATCAATTTGACTGCTCTTCATCCTTTTATAAAGCAGTTTGACTGCTCTTCATCCTCTTATAAATCAGTTTGACTGCTCTTCATCCGAATATAAATCAGTTTGACTGCTCTTCATCCTCTTATAAAACAGTTTGACTGCTCTTCATCCTTTTATAAAGCAGTTTGACTGCTCTTCATCCGATTATAAAACAGTTTGACTGCTCTTCATCCTTTTATAAATCAGTTTGACTGCTCTTCATCCTCTTATAAAGCAGTTTGACTGCTCTTCATCCTCCTATAAACCAGTTTGACTGCGCTTCATCCTCCTATAGAACAGTTTGACTGCTCTTCGTCCGATTATAAATCAGTTTGACTGCTCTTCGTCCTCTTATAAAACAGTTTGACTGCTCTTCATCCTTTTATAAAGCAGTTTGACTGCTCTTCATCCTCTTATAAAACAGTTTGACTGCTCTTCATCCTCTTGTAAAACAGGTTGACTGCTCTTCATCCTCTTGTAAAACAGTCTGACTGCTCTACATCCTTGTATAAAACAATTTGACTGCTCTTCATCCTTTTATAAAGCAGTTAGACTGCTCTTCATCCTCTTATAAAACAGTTTGACTGCTCTTCATCCTTTTATAACGCAGTTTGACTGCTCTTCATCCTCTTATAAATCAGTTTGACTGCTCTTCATCCGATTATAAATCAGTTTGACTGCTCTTCGTCCTCTTTTAAACAGTTTGACTGCTCTTCATCCTTTTATAAAGCAGTTTGACTGCTCTTCATCCTCTTATAAATCAATTTGACTGCTCTTCATCCTCTTATAAAACCGTTTGACTGCTCTTCGTCCGATTATAAATCAGTTTGACTGCTCTTCGTCCGATTATAAATCAGTTTGACTGCTCTTCATCCTTTTATAAAGCAGTTTGACTGCTCTTCATCCTCTTATAAATCAGTTTGACTGCTCTTCATCCTCTTGTAAAACAGTCTGACTGCTCTACATCCTTGTTTAAAACAATTTGACTGCTCTTCATCCTTTTCTAAAGCAGTTAGACTGCTCTTCATCCTCTTATAAAACAGTTTGACTGCTCTTCATCCTTTTATAACGCAGTTTGACTGCTCTTCATCCTCTTATAAATCAGTTTGACTGCTCTTCATCCGATTATAAATCAGTTTGACTGCTCTTCATCCGATTATAAATCAGTTTGACTGCTCTTCGTCCTCTTTTAAACAGTTTGACTGCTCTTCATCCTTTTATAAAGCAGTTTGACTGCTCTTCATCCTCTTATAAATCAATTTGACTGCTCTTCATCCTCTTATAAAACCGTTTGACTGCTCTTCGTCCGATTATAAATCAGTTTGACTGCTCTTCGTCCGATTATAAATCAGTTTGACTGCTCTTCGTCCGCTTATAAAACAGTTTGACTGCTCTTCATCCTTTTATAAAGCAGTTTGACTGCTCTTCATCCTCTTATAAATCAGTTTGACTGCTCTTCATCCTTTTATAAAACAGTTTGACTACTCTTCATCCTCTTATAAAACAGTTTGACTGCTCTTCATCCTCTTGTAAAACAGGTTGACTGCTCTTCATCCTCTTGTAAAACAGTCTGACTGCTCTATATCCTCGTATAAAACAGTTTGACTGCTCTTCATCCTCTTGTAAAACAGGTTGACTGCTCTTCATCCCCTTATAGAACATTTTGACTGCTCTTCATCCTCTTGCAAAACAGGTTGACTGCTCTTCATACTCTTATAAAACAGTTTGACTGCTCTTCGTCCGATTATAAATCAGTTTGACTGCTCTTCGTCCTCTTATAAAGCAGTTTGACTGCTCTTCATCCTCCTATAAACCAGTTTGACTGCGCTTCATCCTCCTATAGAACAGTTTGACTGCTCTTCGTCCGATTATAAATCAGTTTGACTGCTCTTCGTCCTCTTATAAAACAGTTTGACTGCTCTTCATCCTTTTATAAAGCAGTTTGACTGCTCTTCATCCTCTTATAAATCAGTTTGGCTGCTCTTCGTCCTCTTATAAAACAGTGTGACTGCTCTTCATCCTTTTATAAAGCAGTTTGACTGCTCTTCATCCTCTTATAAATCAGTTTGACTGCTCTTCATCCTCTTATAAATCAGTTTGACTGCTCTTCGTCCTCTTATAAAACAGTTTGACTGCTCTTCATTCTTTTATAAAGCAGTTTGACTGCTCTTCATCCTCTTATAAAACAGTTTGACTGCTCTTCATCCTCTTGTAAAACAGTTTGACTGCTCTTCATCCTCTTATAAAACAGTTTGACTGCTCTTCATCCTTTTATAAAGCTGTTTGACTGCTCTTCATCCGATTATAAAACAGTTTGACTGCTCTTCATCCATTTATAAATCAGTTTGACTGCTCTTCATCTTCTTATAAAGCAGTTTGACTGCTCTTCATCCTCCTATAAAACAGTTTGACTGCGCTTCATCCTGCTATAGAACAGTTTGACTGCTCTTCGTCCGATTATAAATCAGTTTGAATGCTCTTCGTCCTCTTATAAAACAGTTTGACTGCTCTTCATCCTTTTATAAAGCAGTTTGACTGCTCTTCATCCTCTTATAAAACAGTTTGACTGCTCTTCATCCTCTTGTAAAACAGGTTGACTGCTCTTCATCCTCTTGTAAAACAGTCTGACTGCTCTACATCCTTGTATAAAACAGTTTGACTGCTCTTCATCCTTTTATAAAGCAGTTTGACTGCTCTTCATCCTCTTATAAATCAATTTGACTGCTCTTCATCCTCTTATAAAACCGTTTGACTGCTCTTCGTCCGATTATAAATCAGTTTGACTGCTCTTCGTCCGCTTATAAAACAGTTTGACTGCTCTTCATCCTTTTATAAAGCAGTTTGACTGCTCTTCATCCTCTTATAAATCAGTTTGACTGCTCTTCATCCTCTTATAAAGCAGTTTGACTGCTCTTCATCCTCCTATAAACCAGTTTGACTGCGCTTCATCCTCCTATAGAACAGTTTGACTGCTCTTCGTCCGATTATAAATTGTTTGACTGCTCTTCGTCCTCTTATAAAACAGTTTGACTGCTCTTCATCCTTTTATAAAGCAGTTTGACTGCTCTTCATCCTCTTATAAATCAGTTTGACTGCTCTTCATCCGATTATAAATCAGTTTGACTGCTCTTCATCCTCTTATAAAACAGTTTGACTGCTCTTCATCCTTTTATAACGCAGTTTGACTGCTCTTCATCCTCTTATAAAACAGTTTGACTGCTCTTCATCCGATTATAAATCAGTTTGCCTGCTCTTCATCCTCTTATAAAACCGTTTGACTGCTCTTCGTCCGATTATAAATCAGTTTTACTGCTCTTCGTCCAATTATAAATCAGTTTGACTGCTCTTCATCCTTTTATAAAGCAGTTTGACTGCTCTTCATCCTCTTATAAAACAGTTTGACTGCTCTTCATCCTCTTGTAAAACAGGTTGACTGCTCTTCATCCTCTTGTAAAACAGTCTGACTGCTCTATATCCTCGTATAAAACAGTTTGACTGCTCTTCATCCTCTTGTAAAACAGGTTGACTGCTCTTCATCCTCTTGTAAAACAGTCTGACTGCTCTATATCCTCGTATAAAGCAGTTTGACTGCTCTTCATCCTTTTATAAAGCAGTTTGACTGCTCTTCATCCTCTTATAAATCAATTTGACTGCTCTTCATCCTCTTATAAAGCAGTTTGACTGCTCTTCATCCTCCTATAAACCAGTTTGACTGCGCTTCATCCTCCTATAGAACAGTTTGACTGCTCTTCGTCCGATTATAAATTGTTTGACTGCTCTTCGTCCTCTTATAAAACAGTTTGACTGCTCTTCATCCTTTTATAAAGCAGTTTGACTGCTCTTCATCCTCTTATAAATCAGTTTGACTGCTCTTCATCCGATTATAAATCAGTTTGACTGCTCTTCATCCTCTTATAAAACAGTTTGACTGCTCTTCATCCTTTTATAACGCAGTTTGACTGCTCTTCATCCTCTTATAAAACAGTTTGACTGCTCTTCATCCGATTATAAATCAGTTTGACTGCTCTTCGTCCTCTTTTAAACAGTTTGACTGCTCTTCATCCTTTTATAAAGCAGTTTGACTGCTCTTCATCCTCTTATAAATCAATTTGACTGCTCTTCATCCTCTTATAAAACCGTTTGACTGCTCTTCGTCCGATTATAAATCAGTTTGACTGCTCTTCGTCCGATTATAAATCAGTTTGACTGCTCTTCATCCTTTTATAAAGCAGTTTGACTGCTCTTCATCCTCTTATAAATCAGTTTGACTGCTCTTCATCCTCTTGTAAAACAGTCTGACTGCCCTTCATCCTTGTTTAAAACAATTTGACTGCTCTTCATCCTTTTCTAAAGCAGTTAGACTGCTCTTCATCCTCTTATAAAACAGTTTGACTGCTCTTCATCCTTTTATAACGCAGTTTGACTGCTCTTCATCCTCTTATAAATCAGTTTGACTGCTCTTCATCCGATTATAAATCAGTTTGACTGCTCTTCATCCGATTATAAATCAGTTTGACTGCTCTTCGTCCTCTTTTAAACAGTTTGACTGCTCTTCATCCTTTTATAAAGCAGTTTGACTGCTCTTCATCCTCTTATAAATCAATTTGACTGCTCTTCATCCTCTTATAAAACCGTTTGACTGCTCTTCGTCCGATTATAAATCAGTTTGACTGCTCTTCGTCCGATTATAAATCAGTTTGACTGCTCTTCGTCCGCTTATAAAACAGTTTGACTGCTCTTCATCCTTTTATAAAGCAGTTTGACTGCTCTTCATCCTCTTATAAATCAGTTTGACTGCTCTTCATCCTTTTATAAAACAGTTTGACTACTCTTCATCCTCTTATAAAACAGTTTGACTGCTCTTCATCCTCTTGTAAAACAGGTTGACTGCTCTTCATCCTCTTGTAAAACAGTCTGACTGCTCTATATCCTCGTATAAAACAGTTTGACTGCTCTTCATCCTCTTGTAAAACAGGTTGACTGCTCTTCATCCCCTTATAGAACAGTTTGACTGCTCTTCATCCTCTTGCAAAACAGGTTGACTGCTCTTCATACTCTTATAAAACAGTTTGACTGCTCTTCGTCCGATTATAAATCAGTTTGACTGCTCTTCGTCCTCTTATAAAGCAGTTTGACTGCTCTTCATCCTCCTATAAACCAGTTTGACTGCGCTTCATCCTCCTATAGAACAGTTTGACTGCTCTTCGTCCGATTATAAATCAGTTTGACTGCTCTTCGTCCTCTTATAAAACAGTTTGACTGCTCTTCATCCTTTTATAAAGCAGTTTGACTGCTCTTCATCCTCTTATAAATCAGTTTGACTGCTCTTCGTCCTCTTATAAAACAGTGTGACTGCTCTTCATCCTTTTATAAAGCAGTTTGACTGCTCTTCATCCTCTTATAAATCAGTTTGACTGCTCTTCATCCTCTTATAAATCAGTTTGACTGCTCTTCGTCCTCTTATAAAACAGTTTGACTGCTCTTCATTCTTTTATAAAGCAGTTTGACTGCTCTTCATCCTCTTATAAAACAGTTTGACTGCTCTTCATCCTCTTGTAAAACAGTTTGACTGCTCTTCATCCTCTTATAAAACAGTTTGACTGCTCTTCATCCTTTTATAAAGCTGTTTGACTGCTCTTCATCCGATTATAAAACAGTTTGACTGCTCTTCATCCATTTATAAATCAGTTTGACTGCTCTTCATCTTCTTATAAAGCAGTTTGACTGCTCTTCATCCTCCTATAAACCAGTTTGACTGCGCTTCATCCTGCTATAGAACAGTTTGACTGCTCTTCGTCCGATTATAAATCAGTTTGACTGCTCTTCGTCCTCTTATAAAACAGTTTGACTGCTCTTCATCCTTTTATAAAGCAGTTTGACTGCTCTTCATCCTCTTATAAAACAGTTTGACTGCTCTTCATCCTCTTGTAAAACAGGTTGACTGCTCTTCATCCTCTTGTAAAACAGTCTGACTGCTCTACATCCTTGTATAAAACAGTTTGACTGCTCTTCATCCTTTTATAAAGCAGTTTGACTGCTCTTCATCCTCTTATAAATCAATTTGACTGCTCTTCATCCTCTTATAAAACCGTTTGACTGCTCTTCGTCCGATTATAAATCAGTTTGACTGCTCTTCGTCCGCTTATAAAACAGTTTGACTGCTCTTCATCCTTTTATAAAGCAGTTTGACTGCTCTTCATCCTCTTATAAATCAGTTTGACTGCTCTTCATCCTCTTATAAAGCAGTTTGACTGCTCTTCATCCTCCTATAAACCAGTTTGACTGCGCTTCATCCTCCTATAGAACAGTTTGACTGCTCTTCGTCCGATTATAAATTGTTTGACTGCTCTTCGTCCTCTTATAAAACAGTTTGACTGCTCTTCATCCTTTTATAAAGCAGTTTGACTGCTCTTCATCCTCTTATAAATCAGTTTGACTGCTCTTCATCCGATTATAAATCAGTTTGACTGCTCTTCATCCTCTTATAAAACAGTTTGACTGCTCTTCATCCTTTTATAACGCAGTTTGACTGCTCTTCATCCTCTTATAAAACAGTTTGACTGCTCTTCATCCGATTATAAATCAGTTTGCCTGCTCTTCATCCTCTTATAAAACCGTTTGACTGCTCTTCGTCCGATTATAAATCAGTTTTACTGCTCTTCGTCCAATTATAAATCAGTTTGACTGCTCTTCATCCTTTTATAAAGCAGTTTGACTGCTCTTCATCCTCTTATAAAACAGTTTGACTGCTCTTCATCCTCTTGTAAAACAGGTTGACTGCTCTTCATCCTCTTGTAAAACAGTCTGACTGCTCTATATCCTCGTATAAAACAGTTTGACTGCTCTTCATCCTCTTGTAAAACAGGTTGACTGCTCTTCATCCTCTTGTAAAACAGTCTGACTGCTCTATATCCTCGTATAAAACAGTTTGACTGCTCTTCATCCTTTTATAAAGCAGTTTGACTGCTCTTCATCCTCTTATAAATCAATTTGACTGCTCTTCATCCTCTTATAAAGCAGTTTGACTGCTCTTCATCCTCCTATAAACCAGTTTGACTGCGCTTCATCCTCCTATAGAACAGTTTGACTGCTCTTCGTCCGATTATAAATTGTTTGACTGCTCTTCGTCCTCTTATAAAACAGTTTGACTGCTCTTCATCCTTTTATAAAGCAGTTTGACTGCTCTTCATCCTCTTATAAATCAGTTTGACTGCTCTTCATCCGATTATAAATCAGTTTGACTGCTCTTCATCCTCTTATAAAACAGTTTGACTGCTCTTCATCCTTTTATAACGCAGTTTGACTGCTCTTCATCCTCTTATAAAACAGTTTGACTGCTCTTCATCCGATTATAAATCAGTTTGCCTGCTCTTCATCCTCTTATAAAACCGTTTGACTGCTCTTCGTCCGATTATAAATCAGTTTTACTGCTCTTCGTCCAATTATAAATCAGTTTGACTGCTCTTCATCCTTTTATAAAGCAGTTTGACTGCTCTTCATCCTCTTATAAAACAGTTTGACTGCTCTTCATCCTCTTGTAAAACAGGTTGACTGCTCTTCATCCTCTTGTAAAACAGTCTGACTGCTCTATATCCTCGTATAAAACAGTTTGACTGCTCTTCATCCTTTTATAAAGCAGTTTGACTGCTCTTCATCCTCTTATAAATCAATTTGACTGCTCTTCATCCTTTTATAAAGCAGTTTGACTGCTCTTCATCCTCTTATAAATCAGTTTGACTGCTCTTCATCCGAATATAAATCAGTTTGACTGCTCTTCATCCTCTTATAAAGCAGTTTGACTGCTCTTCATCCTCCTATAAACCAGTTTGACTGCGCTTCATCCTCCTATAGAACAGTTTGACTGCTCTTCGTCCGATTATAAATTGTTTGACTGCTCTTCGTCCTCTTATAAAACAGTTTGACTGCTCTTCATCCTTTTATAAAGCAGTTTGACTGCTCTTCATCCTCTTATAAATCAGTTTGACTGCTCTTCATCCGATTATAAATCAGTTTGACTGCTCTTCATCCTCTTATAAAACAGTTTGACTGCTCTTCATCCTTTTATAACGCAGTTTGACTGCTCTTCATCCTCTTATAAAACAGTTTGACTGCTCTTCATCCGATTATAAATCAGTTTGCCTGCTCTTCATCCTCTTATAAAACCGTTTGACTGCTCTTCGTCCGATTATAAATCAGTTTGACTGCTCTTCATCCTCTTATAAAACAGTTTGACTGCTCTTCATCCTTTTATAACGCAGTTTGACTGCTCTTCATCCTCTTATAAAACAGTTTGACTGCTCTTCATCCGATTATAAATCAGTTTGCCTGCTCTTCATCCTCTTATAAAACCGTTTGACTGCTCTTCGTCCGATTATAAATCAGTTTTACTGCTCTTCGTCCAATTATAAATCAGTTTGACTGCTCTTCATCCTTTTATAAAGCAGTTTGACTGCTCTTCATCCTCTTATAAAACAGTTTGACTGCTCTTCATCCTCTTGTAAAACAGGTTGACTGCTCTTCATCCTCTTGTAAAACAGTCTGACTGCTCTATATCCTCGTATAAAACAGTTTGACTGCTCTTCATCCTTTTATAAAGCAGTTTGACTGCTCTTCATTCTCTTATAAATCAATTTGACTGCTCTTCATCCTTTTATAAAGCAGTTTGACTGCTCTTCATCCTCTTATAAATCAGTTTGACTGCTCTTCATCCGAATATAAATCAGTTTGACTGCTCTTCATCCTCTTATAAAACAGTTTGACTGCTCTTCATCCTTTTATAAAGCAGTTTGACTGCTCTTCATCCGATTATAAAACAGTTTGACTGCTCTTCATCCTTTTATAAATCAGTTTGACTGCTCTTCATCCTCTTATAAAGCAGTTTGACTGCTCTTCATCCTCCTATAAACCAGTTTGACTGCGCTTCATCCTCCTATAGAACAGTTTGACTGCTCTTCGTCCGATTATAAATCAGTTTGACTGCTCTTCGTCCTCTTATAAAACAGTTTGACTGCTCTTCATCCTTTTATAAAGCAGTTTGACTGCTCTTCATCCTCTTATAAAACAGTTTGACTGCTCTTCATCCTCTTGTAAAACAGGTTGACTGCTCTTCATCCTCTTGTAAAACAGTCTGACTGCTCTACATCCTTGTATAAAACAATTTGACTGCTCTTCATCCTTTTATAAAGCAGTTAGACTGCTCTTCATCCTCTTATAAAACAGTTTGACTGCTCTTCATCCTTTTATAACGCAGTTTGACTGCTCTTCATCCTCTTATAAATCAGTTTGACTGCTCTTCATCCGATTATAAATCAGTTTGACTGCTCTTCGTCCTCTTTTAAACAGTTTGACTGCTCTTCATCCTTTTATAAAGCAGTTTGACTGCTCTTCATCCTCTTATAAATCAATTTGACTGCTCTTCATCCTCTTATAAAACCGTTTGACTGCTCTTCGTCCGATTATAAATCAGTTTGACTGCTCTTCGTCCGATTATAAATCAGTTTGACTGCTCTTCATCCTTTTATAAAGCAGTTTGACTGCTCTTCATCCTCTTATAAATCAGTTTGACTGCTCTTCATCCTCTTGTAAAACAGTCTGACTGCTCTACATCCTTGTTTAAAACAATTTGACTGCTCTTCATCCTTTTATAAAGCAGTTAGACTGCTCTTCATCCTCTTATAAAACAGTTTGACTGCTCTTCATCCTTTTATAACGCAGTTTGACTGCTCTTCATCCTCTTATAAATCAGTTTGACTGCTCTTCATCCGATTATAAATCAGTTTGACTGCTCTTCATCCGATTATAAATCAGTTTGACTGCTCTTCGTCCTCTTTTAAACAGTTTGACTGCTCTTCATCCTTTTATAAAGCAGTTTGACTGCTCTTCATCCTCTTATAAATCAATTTGACTGCTCTTCATCCTCTTATAAAACCGTTTGACTGCTCTTCGTCCGATTATAAATCAGTTTGACTGCTCTTCGTCCGATTATAAATCAGTTTGACTGCTCTTCGTCCGCTTATAAAACAGTTTGACTGCTCTTCATCCTTTTATAAAGCAGTTTGACTGCTCTTCATCCTCTTATAAATCAGTTTGACTGCTCTTCATCCTTTTATAAAACAGTTTGACTACTCTTCATCCTCTTATAAAACAGTTTGACTGCTCTTCATCCTCTTGTAAAACAGGTTGACTGCTCTTCATCCTCTTGTAAAACAGTCTGACTGCTCTATATCCTCGTATAAAACAGTTTGACTGCTCTTCATCCTCTTGTAAAACAGGTTGACTGCTCTTCATCCCCTTATAGAACAGTTTGACTGCTCTTCATCCTCTTGCAAAACAGGTTGACTGCTCTTCATACTCTTATAAAACAGTTTGACTGCTCTTCGTCCGATTATAAATCAGTTTGACTGCTCTTCGTCCTCTTATAAAGCAGTTTGACTGCTCTTCATCCTCCTATAAACCAGTTTGACTGCGCTTCATCCTCCTATAGAACAGTTTGACTGCTCTTCGTCCGATTATAAATCAGTTTGACTGCTCTTCGTCCTCTTATAAAACAGTTTGACTGCTCTTCATCCTTTTATAAAGCAGTTTGACTGCTCTTCATCCTCTTATAAATCAGTTTGACTGCTCTTCGTCCTCTTATAAAACAGTGTGACTGCTCTTCATCCTTTTATAAAGCAGTTTGACTGCTCTTCATCCTCTTATAAATCAGTTTGACTGCTCTTCATCCTCTTATAAATCAGTTTGACTGCTCTTCGTCCTCTTATAAAACAGTTTGACTGCTCTTCATTCTTTTATAAAGCAGTTTGACTGCTCTTCATCCTCTTATAAAACAGTTTGACTGCTCTTCATCCTCTTGTAAAACAGTTTGACTGCTCTTCATCCTCTTATAAAACAGTTTGACTGCTCTTCATCCTTTTATAAAGCTGTTTGACTGCTCTTCATCCGATTATAAAACAGTTTGACTGCTCTTCATCCATTTATAAATCAGTTTGACTGCTCTTCATCTTCTTATAAAGCAGTTTGACTGCTCTTCATCCTCCTATAAACCAGTTTGACTGCGCTTCATCCTGCTATAGAACAGTTTGACTGCTCTTCGTCCGATTATAAATCAGTTTGACTGCTCTTCGTCCTCTTATAAAACAGTTTGACTGCTCTTCATCCTTTTATAAAGCAGTTTGACTGCTCTTCATCCTCTTATAAAACAGTTTGACTGCTCTTCATCCTCTTGTAAAACAGGTTGACTGCTCTTCATCCTCTTGTAAAACAGTCTGACTGCTCTACATCCTTGTATAAAACAGTTTGACTGCTCTTCATCCTTTTATAAAGCAGTTTGACTGCTCTTCATCCTCTTATAAATCAATTTGACTGCTCTTCATCCTCTTATAAAACCGTTTGACTGCTCTTCGTCCGATTATAAATCAGTTTGACTGCTCTTCGTCCGCTTATAAAACAGTTTGACTGCTCTTCATCCTTTTATAAAGCAGTTTGACTGCTCTTCATCCTCTTATAAATCAGTTTGACTGCTCTTCATCCTCTTATAAAGCAGTTTGACTGCTCTTCATCCTCCTATAAAACAGTTTGACTGCGCTTCATCCTCCTATAGAACAGTTTGACTGCTCTTCGTCCGATTATAAATTGTTTGACTGCTCTTCGTCCTCTTATAAAACAGTTTGACTGCTCTTCATCCTTTTATAAAGCAGTTTGACTGCTCTTCATCCTCTTATAAATCAGTTTGACTGCTCTTCATCCGATTATAAATCAGTTTGACTGCTCTTCATCCTCTTATAAAACAGTTTGACTGCTCTTCATCCTTTTATAACGCAGTTTGACTGCTCTTCATCCTCTTATAAAACAGTTTGACTGCTCTTCATCCGATTATAAATCAGTTTGCCTGCACTTCATCCTCTTATAAAACCGTTTGACTGCTCTTCGTCCGATTATAAATCAGTTTTACTGCTCTTCGTCCAATTATAAATCAGTTTGACTGCTCTTCATCCTTTTATAAAGCAGTTTGACTGCTCTTCATCCTCTTATAAAACAGTTTGACTGCTCTTCATCCTCTTGTAAAACAGGTTGACTGCTCTTCATCCTCTTGTAAAACAGTCTGACTGCTCTATATCCTCGTATAAAACAGTTTGACTGCTCTTCATCCTTTTATAAAGCAGTTTGACTGCTCTTCATCCTCTTATAAATCAATTTGACTGCTCTTCATCCTTTTATAAAGCAGTTTGACTGCTCTTCATCCTCTTATAAATCAGTTTGACTGCTCTTCATCCGAATATAAATCAGTTTGACTGCTCTTCATCCTCTTATAAAACAGTTTGACTGCTCTTCATCCTTTTATAAAGCAGTTTGACTGCTCTTCATCCGATTATAAAACAGTTTGACTGCTCTTCATCCTTTTATAAATCAGTTTGACTGCTCTTCATCCTCTTATAAAGCAGTTTGACTGCTCTTCATCCTCCTATAAACCAGTTTGACTGCGCTTCATCCTCCTATAGAACAGTTTGACTGCTCTTCGTCCGATTATAAATCGGTTTGACTGCTCTTCGTCCTCTTATAAAACAGTTTGACTGCTCTTCATCCTTTTATAAAGCAGTTTGACTGCTCTTCATCCTCTTATAAAACAGTTTGACTGCTCTTCATCCTCTTGTAAAACAGGTTGACTGCTCTTCATCCTCTTGTAAAACAGTCTGACTGCTCTACATCCTTGTATAAAACCGTTTGACTGCTCTTCGTCCGATTATAAATCAGTTTGACTGCTCTTCGTCCGATTATAAATCAGTTTGACTGCTCTTCATCCTTTTATAAAGCAGTTTGACTGCTCTTCATCCTCTTATAAATCAGTTTGACTGCTCTTCATCCTCTTATAAAACAGTTTGACTGCTCTTCATCCTCTTATAAAACAGTTTGACTGCTCTTCATCCTCTTGTAAAACAGGTTGACTGCTCTTCATCCTCTTGTAAAACAGTCTGACTGCTCTATATCCTCGTATAAAACAGTTTGACTGCTCTTCATCCTCTTGTAAAACAGGTTGACTGCTCTTCATCCCCTTATTGAACAGTTTGACTGCTCTTCATCCTCTTGCAAAACTGGTTGACTGCTCTTCATACTCTTATAAAACAGTTTGACTGCTCTTCATCCTCCTATAGAACAGTTTGACTGCTCTTCATCCTCTTATAAATCAATTTGACTGCTCTTCATCCGATTATAAAACCGTTTGACCGCTCTTCGTCCGATTATAAATCAGTTTGACTGCTCTTCGTCCGATTATAAATCAGTTTGACTGCTCTTCGTCCTCTTATAAAGCAGTTTGACTGCTCTTCATCCTCCTATAAACCAGTTTGACTGCGCTTCATCCTCCTATAGAACAGTTTGACTGCTCTTCGTCCGATTATAAATCAGTTTGACTGCTCTTCGTCCTCTTATAAAACAGTTTGACTGCTCTTCATCCTTTTATAAAGCAGTTTGACTGCTCTTCATCCTCTTATAAATCAGTTTGACTGCTCTTCGTCCTCTTATAAAACAGTGTGACTGCTCTTCATCCTTTTATAAAGCAGTTTGACTGCTCTTCATCCTCTTATAAATCAGTTTGACTGCTCTTCATCCTCTTATAAATCAGTTTGACTGCTCTTCGTCCTCTTATAAAACAGTTTGACTGCTCTTCATTCTTTTATAAAGCAGTTTGACTGCTCTTCATCCTCTTATAAAACAGTTTGACTGCTCTTCATCCTCTTGTAAAACAGTTTGACTGCTCTTCATCCTCTTATAAAACAGTTTGACTGCTCTTCATCCTTTTATAAAGCTGTTTGACTGCTCTTCATCCGATTATAAAACAGTTTGACTGCTCTTCATCCATTTATAAATCATTTTTACTGCTCTTCATCTTCTTATAAAGCAGTTTGACTGCTCTTCATCCTCCTATAAACCAGTTTGACTGCGCTTCATCCTGCTATAGAACAGTTTGACTGCTCTTCGTCCGATTATAAATCAGTTTGACTGCTCTTCGTCCTCTTATAAAACAGTTTGACTGCTCTTCATCCTTTTATAAAGCAGTTTGACTGCTCTTCATCCTCTTATAAAACAGTTTGACTGCTCTTCATCCTCTTGTAAAACAGGTTGACTGCTCTTCATCCTCTTGTAAAACAGTCTGACTGCTCTACATCCTCTTATAAATCAATTTGACTGCTCTTCATCCTTTTATAAAGCAGTTTGACTGCTCTTCATCCTCTTATAAAGCAGTTTGACTGCTCTTCATCCGAATATAAATCAGTTTGACTGCTCTTCATCCTCTTATAAACAGTTTGACTGCTCTTCATCCTTTTATAAAGCAGTTTGACTGCTCTTCATCCGATTATAAAACAGTTTGACTGCTCTTCATCCTTTTATAAATCAGTTTGACTGCTCTTCATCCTCTTATAAAGCAGTTTGACTGCTCTTCATCCTCCTATAAACCAGTTTGACTGCGCTTCATCCTCCTATAAAACAGTTTGACTGCGCTTCATCCTCCTATAGAACAGTTTGACTGCTCTTCGTCCGATTATAAATTGTTTGACTGCTCTTCGTCCTCTTATAAAACAGTTTGACTGCTCTTCATCCTTTTATAAAGCAGTTTGACTGCTCTTCATCCTCTTATAAATCAGTTTGACTGCTCTTCATCCGATTATAAATCAGTTTGACTGCTCTTCATCCTCTTATAAAACAGTTTGACTGCTCTTCATCCTTTTATAACGCAGTTTGACTGCTCTTCATCCTCTTATAAAACAGTTTGACTGCTCTTCATCCGATTATAAATCAGTTTGCCTGCACTTCATCCTCTTATAAAACCGTTTGACTGCTCTTCGTCCGATTATAAATCAGTTTTACTGCTCTTCGTCCAATTATAAATCAGTTTGACTGCTCTTCATCCTTTTATAAAGCAGTTTGACTGCTCTTCATCCTCTTATAAAACAGTTTGACTGCTCTTCATCCTCTTGTAAAACAGGTTGACTGCTCTTCATCCTCTTGTAAAACAGTCTGACTGCTCTATATCCTCGTATAAAACAGTTTGACTGCTCTTCATCCTTTTATAAAGCAGTTTGACTGCTCTTCATCCTCTTATAAATCAATTTGACTGCTCTTCATCCTTTTATAAAGCAGTTTGACTGCTCTTCATCCTCTTATAAATCAGTTTGACTGCTCTTCATCCGAATATAAATCAGTTTGACTGCTCTTCATCCTCTTATAAAACAGTTTGACTGCTCTTCATCCTTTTATAAAGCAGTTTGACTGCTCTTCATCCGATTATAAAACAGTTTGACTGCTCTTCATCCTTTTATAAATCAGTTTGACTGCTCTTCATCCTCTTATAAAGCAGTTTGACTGCTCTTCATCCTCCTATAAACCAGTTTGACTGCGCTTCATCCTCCTATAGAACAGTTTGACTGCTCTTCGTCCGATTATAAATCGGTTTGACTGCTCTTCGTCCTCTTATAAAACAGTTTGACTGCTCTTCATCCTTTTATAAAGCAGTTTGACTGCTCTTCATCCTCTTATAAAACAGTTTGACTGCTCTTCATCCTCTTGTAAAACAGGTTGACTGCTCTTCATCCTCTTGTAAAACAGTCTGACTGCTCTACATCCTTGTATAAAACCGTTTGACTGCTCTTCGTCCGATTATAAATCAGTTTGACTGCTCTTCGTCCGATTATAAATCAGTTTGACTGCTCTTCATCCTTTTATAAAGCAGTTTGACTGCTCTTCATCCTCTTATAAATCAGTTTGACTGCTCTTCATCCTCTTATAAAACAGTTTGACTGCTCTTCATCCTCTTATAAAACAGTTTGACTGCTCTTCATCCTCTTGTAAAACAGGTTGACTGCTCTTCATCCTCTTGTAAAACAGTCTGACTGCTCTATATCCTCGTATAAAACAGTTTGACTGCTCTTCATCCTCTTGTAAAACAGGTTGACTGCTCTTCATCCCCTTATTGAACAGTTTGACTGCTCTTCATCCTCTTGCAAAACTGGTTGACTGCTCTTCATACTCTTATAAAACAGTTTGACTGCTCTTCATCCTCCTATAGAACAGTTTGACTGCTCTTCATCCTCTTATAAATCAATTTGACTGCTCTTCATCCGATTATAAAACCGTTTGACCGCTCTTCGTCCGATTATAAATCAGTTTGACTGCTCTTCGTCCGATTATAAATCAGTTTGACTGCTCTTCGTCCTCTTATAAAGCAGTTTGACTGCTCTTCATCCTCCTATAAACCAGTTTGACTGCGCTTCATCCTCCTATAGAACAGTTTGACTGCTCTTCGTCCGATTATAAATCAGTTTGACTGCTCTTCGTCCTCTTATAAAACAGTTTGACTGCTCTTCATCCTTTTATAAAGCAGTTTGACTGCTCTTCATCCTCTTATAAATCAGTTTGACTGCTCTTCGTCCTCTTATAAAACAGTGTGACTGCTCTTCATCCTTTTATAAAGCAGTTTGACTGCTCTTCATCCTCTTATAAATCAGTTTGACTGCTCTTCATCCTCTTATAAATCAGTTTGACTGCTCTTCGTCCTCTTATAAAACAGTTTGACTGCTCTTCATTCTTTTATAAAGCAGTTTGACTGCTCTTCATCCTCTTATAAAACAGTTTGACTGCTCTTCATCCTCTTGTAAAACAGTTTGACTGCTCTTCATCCTCTTATAAAACAGTTTGACTGCTCTTCATCCTTTTATAAAGCTGTTTGACTGCTCTTCATCCGATTATAAAACAGTTTGACTGCTCTTCATCCTTTTATAAATCAGTTTGACTGCTCTTCATCCTCTTATAAAGCAGTTTGACTGCTCTTCATCCTCCTATAAACCAGTTTGACTGCGCTTCATCCTCCTATAGAACAGTTTGACTGCTCTTCGTCCGATTATAAATCGGTTTGACTGCTCTTCGTCCTCTTATAAAACAGTTTGACTGCTCTTCATCCTTTTATAAAGCAGTTTGACTGCTCTTCATCCTCTTATAAAACAGTTTGACTGCTCTTCATCCTCTTGTAAAACAGGTTGACTGCTCTTCATCCTCTTGTAAAACAGTCTGACTGCTCTACATCCTTGTATAAAACCGTTTGACTGCTCTTCGTCCGATTATAAATCAGTTTGACTGCTCTTCGTCCGATTATAAATCAGTTTGACTGCTCTTCATCCTTTTATAAAGCAGTTTGACTGCTCTTCATCCTCTTATAAATCAGTTTGACTGCTCTTCATCCTCTTATAAAACAGTTTGACTGCTCTTCATCCTCTTATAAAACAGTTTGACTGCTCTTCATCCTCTTGTAAAACAGGTTGACTGCTCTTCATCCTCTTGTAAAACAGTCTGACTGCTCTATATCCTCGTATAAAACAGTTTGACTGCTCTTCATCCTCTTGTAAAACAGGTTGACTGCTCTTCATCCCCTTATTGAACAGTTTGACTGCTCTTCATCCTCTTGCAAAACTGGTTGACTGCTCTTCATACTCTTATAAAACAGTTTGACTGCTCTTCATCCTCCTATAGAACAGTTTGACTGCTCTTCATCCTCTTATAAATCAATTTGACTGCTCTTCATCCGATTATAAAACCGTTTGACCGCTCTTCGTCCGATTATAAATCAGTTTGACTGCTCTTCGTCCGATTATAAATCAGTTTGACTGCTCTTCGTCCTCTTATAAAGCAGTTTGACTGCTCTTCATCCTCCTATAAACCAGTTTGACTGCGCTTCATCCTCCTATAGAACAGTTTGACTGCTCTTCGTCCGATTATAAATCAGTTTGACTGCTCTTCGTCCTCTTATAAAACAGTTTGACTGCTCTTCATCCTTTTATAAAGCAGTTTGACTGCTCTTCATCCTCTTATAAATCAGTTTGACTGCTCTTCGTCCTCTTATAAAACAGTGTGACTGCTCTTCATCCTTTTATAAAGCAGTTTGACTGCTCTTCATCCTCTTATAAATCAGTTTGACTGCTCTTCATCCTCTTATAAATCAGTTTGACTGCTCTTCGTCCTCTTATAAAACAGTTTGACTGCTCTTCATTCTTTTATAAAGCAGTTTGACTGCTCTTCATCCTCTTATAAAACAGTTTGACTGCTCTTCATCCTCTTGTAAAACAGTTTGACTGCTCTTCATCCTCTTATAAAACAGTTTGACTGCTCTTCATCCTTTTATAAAGCTGTTTGACTGCTCTTCATCCGATTATAAAACAGTTTGACTGCTCTTCATCCATTTATAAATCATTTTTACTGCTCTTCATCTTCTTATAAAGCAGTTTGACTGCTCTTCATCCTCCTATAAACCAGTTTGACTGCGCTTCATCCTGCTATAGAACAGTTTGACTGCTCTTCGTCCGATTATAAATCAGTTTGACTGCTCTTCGTCCTCTTATAAAACAGTTTGACTGCTCTTCATCCTTTTATAAAGCAGTTTGACTGCTCTTCATCCTCTTATAAAACAGTTTGACTGCTCTTCATCCTCTTGTAAAACAGGTTGACTGCTCTTCATCCTCTTGTAAAACAGTCTGACTGCTCTACATCCTCTTATAAATCAATTTGACTGCTCTTCATCCTTTTATAAAGCAGTTTGACTGCTCTTCATCCTCTTATAAAGCAGTTTGACTGCTCTTCATCCGAATATAAATCAGTTTGACTGCTCTTCATCCTCTTATAAACAGTTTGACTGCTCTTCATCCTTTTATAAAGCAGTTTGACTGCTCTTCATCCGATTATAAAACAGTTTGACTGCTCTTCATCCTTTTATAAATCAGTTTGACTGCTCTTCATCCTCTTATAAAGCAGTTTGACTGCTCTTCATCCTCCTATAAACCAGTTTGACTGCGCTTCATCCTCCTATAGAACAGTTTGACTGCTCTTCGTCCGATTATAAATCAGTTTGACTGCTCTTCGTCCTCTTATAAAACAGGTTGACTGCTCTTCATCCTTTTATAAAGCAGTTTGACTGCTCTTCATCCTCTTATAAAACAGTTTGACTGCTCTTCATCCTTTTATAAAGCAGTCAAGCTGCTCTTCATCCTCTTATAAAACAGTTTGACTGCTCTTCATCCTTTTATAACGCAGTTTGACTGCTCTTCATCCTCTTATAAATCAGTTTGACTGCTCTTCATCCGATTATAAATCAGTTTGACTGCTCTTCGTCCTCTTATAAAACAGTTTGACTGCTCTTCATCCTTTTATAAAGCAGTTTGACTGCTCTTCATCCTCTTATAAATCAGTTTGACTGCTCTTCGTCCTCTTATAAAACAGTGTGACTGCTCTTCATCCTTTTATAAAGCAGTTTGACTGCTCTTCATCCTCTTATAAATCAGTTTGACTGCTCTTCATCCTCTTATAAATCAGTTTGACTGCTCTTCGTCCTCTTATAAAACAGTTTGACTGCTCTTCATTCTTTTATAAAGCAGTTTGACTGCTCTTCATCCTCTTATAAAACAGTTTGACTGCTCTTCATCCTCTTGTAAAACAGTTTGACTGCTCTTCATCCTCTTATAAAACAGTTTGACTGCTCTTCATCCTTTTATAAAGCTGTTTGACTGCTCTTCATCCGATTATAAAACAGTTTGACTGCTCTTCATCCATTTATAAATCAGTTTGACTGCTCTTCATCTTCTTATAAAGCAGTTTGACTGCTCTTCATCCTCCTATAAACCAGTTTGACTGCGCTTCATCCTGCTATAGAACAGTTTGACTGCTCTTCGTCCGATTATAAATCAGTTTGACTGCTCTTCGTCCTCTTATAAAACAGTTTGACTGCTCTTCATCCTTTTATAAAGCAGTTTGACTGCTCTTCATCCTCTTATAAAACAGTTTGACTGCTCTTCATCCTCTTGTAAAACAGGTTGACTGCTCTTCATCCTCTTGTAAAACAGTCTGACTGCTCTACATCCTTGTATAAAACAGTTTGACTGCTCTTCATCCTTTTATAAAGCAGTTTGACTGCTCTTCATCCTCTTATAAATCAATTTGACTGCTCTTCATCCTCTTATAAAACCGTTTGACTGCTCTTCGTCCGATTATAAATCAGTTTGACTGCTCTTCGTCCGCTTATAAAACAGTTTGACTGCTCTTCATCCTTTTATAAAGCAGTTTGACTGCTCTTCATCCTCTTATAAATCAGTTTGACTGCTCTTCATCCTCTTATAAAGCAGTTTGACTGCTCTTCATCCTCCTATAAAACAGTTTGACTGCGCTTCATCCTCCTATAGAACAGTTTGACTGCTCTTCGTCCGATTATAAATTGTTTGACTGCTCTTCGTCCTCTTATAAAACAGTTTGACTGCTCTTCATCCTTTTATAAAGCAGTTTGACTGCTCTTCATCCTCTTATAAATCAGTTTGACTGCTCTTCATCCGATTATAAATCAGTTTGACTGCTCTTCATCCTCTTATAAAACAGTTTGACTGCTCTTCATCCTTTTATAACGCAGTTTGACTGCTCTTCATCCTCTTATAAAACAGTTTGACTGCTCTTCATCCGATTATAAATCAGTTTGCCTGCTCTTCATCCTCTTATAAAACCGTTTGACTGCTCTTCGTCCGATTATAAATCAGTTTTACTGCTCTTCGTCCAATTATAAATCAGTTTGACTGCTCTTCATCCTTTTATAAAGCAGTTTGACTGCTCTTCATCCTCTTATAAAACAGTTTGACTGCTCTTCATCCTCTTGTAAAACAGGTTGACTGCTCTTCATCCTCTTGTAAAACAGTCTGACTGCTCTATATCCTCGTATAAAACAGTTTGACTGCTCTTCATCCTTTTATAAAGCAGTTTGACTGCTCTTCATCCTCTTATAAATCAATTTGACTGCTCTTCATCCTTTTATAAAGCAGTTTGACTGCTCTTCATCCTCTTATAAATCAGTTTGACTGCTCTTCATCCGAATATAAATCAGTTTGACTGCTCTTCATCCTCTTATAAAACAGTTTGACTGCTCTTCATCCTTTTATAAAGCAGTTTGACTGCTCTTCATCCGATTATAAAACAGTTTGACTGCTCTTCATCCTTTTATAAATCAGTTTGACTGCTCTTCATCCTCTTATAAAGCAGTTTGACTGCTCTTCATCCTCCTATAAACCAGTTTGACTGCGCTTCATCCTCCTATAGAACAGTTTGACTGCTCTTCGTCCGATTATAAATCGGTTTGACTGCTCTTCGTCCTCTTATAAAACAGTTTGACTGCTCTTCATCCTTTTATAAAGCAGTTTGACTGCTCTTCATCCTCTTATAAAACAGTTTGACTGCTCTTCATCCTCTTGTAAAACAGGTTGACTGCTCTTCATCCTCTTGTAAAACAGTCTGACTGCTCTACATCCTTGTATAAAACAATTTGACTGCTCTTCATCCTTTTATAAAGCAGTTAGACTGCTCTTCATCCTCTTATAAAACAGTTTGACTGCTCTTCATCCTTTTATAACGCAGTTTGACTGCTCTTCATCCTCTTATAAATCAGTTTGACTGCTCTTCATCCGATTATAAATCAGTTTGACTGCTCTTCGTCCTCTTTTAAACAGTTTGACTGCTCTTCATCCTTTTATAAAGCAGTTTGACTGCTCTTCATCCTCTTATAAATCAATTTGACTGCTCTTCATCCTCTTATAAAACCGTTTGACTGCTCTTCGTCCGATTATAAATCAGTTTGACTGCTCTTCGTCCGATTATAAATCAGTTTGACTGCTCTTCATCCTTTTATAAAGCAGTTTGACTGCTCTTCATCCTCTTATAAATCAGTTTGACTGCTCTTCATCCTCTTATAAAACAGTTTGACTGCTCTTCATCCTCTTATAAAACAGTTTGACTGCTCTTCATCCTCTTGTAAAACAGGTTGACTGCTCTTCATCCTCTTGTAAAACAGTCTGACTGCTCTATATCCTCGTATAAAACAGTTTGACTGCTCTTCATCCTCTTGTAAAACAGGTTGACTGCTCTTCATCCCCTTATTGAACAGTTTGACTGCTCTTCATCCTCTTGCAAAACTGGTTGACTGCTCTTCATACTCTTATAAAACAGTTTGACTGCTCTTCATCCTCCTATAGAACAGTTTGACTGCTCTTCATCCTCTTATAAATCAATTTGACTGCTCTTCATCCTCTTATAAAACCGTTTGACCGCTCTTCGTCCGATTATAAATCAGTTTGACTGCTCTTCGTCCGATTATAAATCAGTTTGACTGCTCTTCGTCCTCTTATAAAGCAGTTTGACTGCTCTTCATCCTCCTATAAACCAGTTTGACTGCGCTTCATCCTCCTATAGAACAGTTTGACTGCTCTTCGTCCGATTATAAATCAGTTTGACTGCTCTTCATCCTTTTATAAAGCAGTTTGACTGCTCTTCATCCTCTTATAAATCAGTTTGACTGCTCTTCGTCCTCTTATAAAACAGTGTGACTGCTCTTCATCCTTTTATAAAGCAGTTTGACTGCTCTTCATCCTCTTATAAATCAGTTTGACTGCTCTTCATCCTCTTATAAATCAGTTTGACTGCTCTTCGTCCTCTTATAAAACAGTTTGACTGCTCTTCATTGTTTTATAAAGCAGTTTGACTGCTCTTCATCCTCTTATAAAACAGTTTGACTGCTCTTCATCCTCTTGTAAAACAGTTTGACTGCTCTTCATCCTCTTATAAAACAGTTTGACTGCTCTTCATCCTTTTATAAAGCTGTTTGACTGCTCTTCATCCGATTATAAAACAGTTTGACTGCTCTTCATCCATTTATAAATCATTTTTACTGCTCTTCATCTTCTTATAAAGCAGTTTGACTGCTCTTCATCCTCCTATAAACCAGTTTGACTGCGCTTCATCCTGCTATAGAACAGTTTGACTGCTCTTCGTCCGATTATAAATCAGTTTGACTGCTCTTCGTCCTCTTATAAAACAGTTTGACTGCTCTTCATCCTTTTATAAAGCAGTTTGACTGCTCTTCATCCTCTTATAAAACAGTTTGACTGCTCTTCATCCTCTTGTAAAACAGGTTGACTGCTCTTCATCCTCTTGTAAAACAGTCTGACTGCTCTACATCCTTGTATAAAACAGTTTGACTGCTCTTCATCCTTTTATAAAGCAGTTTGACTGCTCTTCATCCTCTTATAAATCAATTTGACTGCTCATCATCCTCTTATAAAACCGTTTGACTGCTCTTCGTCCGATTATAAATCAGTTTGACTGCTCTTCGTCCGCTTATAAAACAGTTTGACTGCTCTTCATCCTTTTATAAAGCAGTTTGACTGCTCTTCATCCTCTTATAAATCAGTTTGACTGCTCTTCATCCTCTTATAAAGCAGTTTGACTGCTCTTCATCCTCCTATAAACCAGTTTGACTGCGCTTCATCCTCCTATAGAACAGTTTGACTGCTCTTCGTCCGATTATAAATCAGTTTGACTGCTCTTCGTCCTCTTATAAAACAGTTTGACTGCTCTTCATCCTTTTATAAAGCAGTTTGACTGCTCTTCATCCTCTTATAAATCAGTTTGACTGCTCTTCATCCGATTATAAATCAGTTTGACTGCTCTTCATCCTCTTATAAAACAGTTTGACTGCTCTTCATCCTTTTATAACGCAGTTTGACTGCTCTTCATCCTCTTATAAAACAGTTTGACTGCTCTTCATCCGATTATAAATCAGTTTGACTGCTCTTCATCCTCTTATAAAACCGTTTGACTGATCTTCGTCCGATTATAAATCAGTTTTACTGCTCTTCGTCCAATTATAAATCAGTTTGACTGCTCTTCATCCTTTTATAAAGCAGTTTGACTGCTCTTCATCCTCTTATAAAACAGTTTGACTGCTCTTCATCCTCTTGTAAAACAGGTTGACTGCTCTTCATCCTCTTGTAAAACAGTCTGACTGCTCTATATCCTCGTATAAAGCAGTTTGACTGCTCTTCATCCTTTTATAAAGCAGTTTGACTGCTCTTCATCCTCTTATAAATCAATTTGACTGCTCTTCATCCTTTTATAAAGCAGTTTGACTGCTCTTCATCCTCTTATAAATCAGTTTGACTGCTCTTCATCCGAATATAAATCAGTTTGACTGCTCTTCATCCTCTTATAAACAGTTTGACTGCTCTTCATCCTCTTATAAACAGTTTGACTGCTCTTCATCCGATTATAAAACAGTTTGACTGCTCTTCATCCATTTATAAATCATTTTTACTGCTCTTCATCTTCTTATAAAGCAGTTTGACTGCTCTTCATCCTCCTATAAACCAGTTTGACTGCGCTTCATCCTGCTATAGAACAGTTTGACTGCTCTTCGTCCGATTATAAATCAGTTTGACTGCTCTTCGTCCTCTTATAAAACAGTTTGACTGCTCTTCATCCTTTTATAAAGCAGTTTGACTGCTCTTCATCCTCTTATAAAACAGTTTGACTGCTCTTCATCCTCTTGTAAAACAGGTTGACTGCTCTTCATCCTCTTGTAAAACAGTCTGACTGCTCTACATCCTTGTATAAAACAGTTTGACTGCTCTTCATCCTTTTATAAAGCAGTTTGACTGCTCTTCATCCTCTTATAAATCAATTTGACTGCTCATCATCCTCTTATAAAACCGTTTGACTGCTCTTCGTCCGATTATAAATCAGTTTGACTGCTCTTCGTCCGCTTATAAAACAGTTTGACTGCTCTTCATCCTTTTATAAAGCAGTTTGACTGCTCTTCATCCTCTTATAAATCAGTTTGACTGCTCTTCATCCTCTTATAAAGCAGTTTGACTGCTCTTCATCCTCCTATAAACCAGTTTGACTGCGCTTCATCCTCCTATAGAACAGTTTGACTGCTCTTCGTCCGATTATAAATCAGTTTGACTGCTCTTCGTCCTCTTATAAAACAGTTTGACTGCTCTTCATCCTTTTATAAAGCAGTTTGACTGCTCTTCATCCTCTTATAAATCAGTTTGACTGCTCTTCATCCGATTATAAATCAGTTTGACTGCTCTTCATCCTCTTATAAAACAGTTTGACTGCTCTTCATCCTTTTATAACGCAGTTTGACTGCTCTTCATCCTCTTATAAAACAGTTTGACTGCTCTTCATCCGATTATAAATCAGTTTGACTGCTCTTCATCCTCTTATAAAACCGTTTGACTGATCTTCGTCCGATTATAAATCAGTTTTACTGCTCTTCGTCCAATTATAAATCAGTTTGCCTGCTCTTCATCCTTTTATAAAGCAGTTTGACTGCTCTTCATCCTCTTATAAAACAGTTTGACTGCTCTTCATCCTCTTGTAAAACAGGTTGACTGCTCTTCATCCTCTTGTAAAACAGTCTGACTGCTCTATATCCTCGTATAAAGCAGTTTGACTGCTCTTCATCCTTTTATAAAGCAGTTTGACTGCTCTTCATCCTCTTATAAATCAATTTGACTGCTCTTCATCCTTTTATAAAGCAGTTTGACTGCTCTTCATCCTCTTATAAATCAGTTTGACTGCTCTTCATCCGAATATAAATCAGTTTGACTGCTCTTCATCCTCTTATAAACAGTTTGACTGCTCTTCATCCTTTTATAAAGCAGTTTGACTGCTCTTCATCCGATTATAAAACAGTTTGACTGCTCTTCATCCTTTTATAAATCAGTTTGACTGCTCTTCATCCTCTTATAAAGCAGTTTGACTGCTCTTCATCCTCCTATAAACCAGTTTGACTGCGCTTCATCCTCCTATAGAACAGTTTGACTGCTCTTCGTCCGATTATAAATCAGTTTGACTGCTCTTCGTCCTCTTATAAAACAGGTTGACTGCTCTTCATCCTTTTATAAAGCAGTTTGACTGCTCTTCATCCTCTTATAAAACAGTTTGACTGCTCTTCATCCTTTTATAAAGCAGTCAAGCTGCTCTTCATCCTCTTATAAAACAGTTTGACTGCTCTTCATCCTTTTATAACGCAGTTTGACTGCTCTTCATCCTCTTATAAATCAGTTTGACTGCTCTTCATCCGATTATAAATCAGTTTGACTGCTCTTCGTCCTCTTATAAAACAGTTTGACTGCTCTTCATCCTTTTATAAAGCAGTTTGACTGCTCTTCATCCTCTTATAAATCAGTTTGACTGCTCTTCGTCCTCTTATAAAACAGTGTGACTGCTCTTCATCCTTTTATAAAGCAGTTTGACTGCTCTTCATCCTCTTATAAATCAGTTTGACTGCTCTTCATCCTCTTATAAATCAGTTTGACTGCTCTTCGTCCTCTTATAAAACAGTTTGACTGCTCTTCATTCTTTTATAAAGCAGTTTGACTGCTCTTCATCCTCTTATAAAACAGTTTGACTGCTCTTCATCCTCTTGTAAAACAGTTTGACTGCTCTTCATCCTCTTATAAAACAGTTTGACTGCTCTTCATCCTTTTATAAAGCTGTTTGACTGCTCTTCATCCGATTATAAAACAGTTTGACTGCTCTTCATCCATTTATAAATCAGTTTGACTGCTCTTCATCTTCTTATAAAGCAGTTTGACTGCTCTTCATCCTCCTATAAACCAGTTTGACTGCGCTTCATCCTGCTATAGAACAGTTTGACTGCTCTTCGTCCGATTATAAATCAGTTTGACTGCTCTTCATCCTTTTATAAAGCAGTTTGACTGCTCTTCATCCTCTTATAAATCAGTTTGACTGCTCTTCATCCTCTTATAAAACAGTTTGACTGCTCTTCATCCTCTTATAAAACCGTTTGACTGCTCTTCGTCCGATTATAAATCAGTTTGACTGCTCTTCGTCCGATTATAAATCAGTTTGACTGCTCTTCATCCTTTTATAAAGCAGTTTGACTGCTCTTCATCCTCTTATAAATCAGTTTGACTGCTCTTCATCCTCTTATAAAACAGTTTGACTGCTCTTCATCCTCTTATAAAACAGTTTGACTGCTCTTCATCCTCTTGTAAAACAGGTTGACTGCTCTTCATCCTCTTGTAAAACAGTCTGACTGCTCTATATCCTCGTATAAAACAGTTTGACTGCTCTTCATCCTCTTGTAAAACAGGTTGACTGCTCTTCATCCCCTTATAGAACAGTTTGACTGCTCTTCATCCTCTTGCAAAACAGGTTGACTGCTCTTCATACTCTTATAAAACAGTTTGACTGCTCTTCATCCTCCTATAGAACAGTTTGACTGCTCTTCATCCTCTTATAAATCAATTTGACTGCTCTTCATCCTCTTATAAAACCGTTTGACCGCTCTTCGTCCGATTATAAATCAGTTTGACTGCTCTTCGTCCGATTATAAATCAGTTTGACTGCTCTTCGTCCTCTTATAAAGCAGTTTGACTGCTCTTCATCCTCCTATAAACCAGTTTGACTGCGCTTCATCCTCCTATAGAACAGTTTGACTGCTCTTCGTCCGATTATAAATCAGTTTGACTGCTCTTCGTCCTCTTATAAAACAGTTTGACTGCTCTTCATCCTTTTATAAAGCAGTTTGACTGCTCTTCATCCTCTTATAAATCAGTTTGACTGCTCTTCGTCCTCTTATAAAACAGTGTGACTGCTCTTCATCCTTTTATAAAGCAGTTTGACTGCTCTTCATCCTCTTATAAATCAGTTTGACTGCTCTTCATCCTCTTATAAATCAGTTTGACTGCTCTTCGTCCTCTTATAAAACAGTTTGACTGCTCTTCATTCTTTTATAAAGCAGTTTGACTGCTCTTCATCCTCTTATAAAACAGTTTGACTGCTCTTCACCCTCTTGTAAAACAGTTTGACTGCTCTTCATCCTCTTATAAAACAGTTTGACTGCTCTTCATCCTTTTATAAAGCTGTTTGACTGCTCTTCATCCGATTATAAAACAGTTTGACTGCTCTTCATCCATTTATAAATCATTTTTACTGCTCTTCATCTTCTTATAAAGCAGTTTGACTGCTCTTCATCCTCCTATAAACCAGTTTGACTGCGTTTCATCCTGCTATAGAACAGTTTGACTGCTCTTCGTCCGATTATAAATCAGTTTGACTGCTCTTCGTCCTCTTATAAAACAGTTTGACTGCTCTTCATCCTTTTATAAAGCAGTTTGACTGCTCTTCATCCTCTTATAAAACAGTTTGACTGCTCTTCATCCTCTTGTAAAACAGGTTGACTGCTCTTCATCCTCTTGTAAAACAGTCTGACTGCTCTACATCCTTGTATAAAACAGTGTGACTGCTCTTCATCCTTTTATAAAGCAGTTTGACTGCTCTTCATCCTCTTATAAATCAATTTGACTGCTCTTCATCCTCTTATAAAACCGTTTGACTGCTCTTCGTCCGATTATAAATCAGTTTGACTGCTCTTCGTCCGCTTATAAAACAGTTTGACTGCTCTTCATCCTTTTATAAAGCAGTTTGACTGCTCTTCATCCTCTTATAAATCAGTTTGACTGCTCTTCATCCTCTTATAAAGCAGTTTGACTGCTCTTCATCCTCCTATAAACCAGTTTGACTGCGCTTCATCCTCCTATAGAACAGTTTGACTGCTCTTCGTCCGATTATAAATCAGTTTGACTGCTCTTCGTCCTCTTATAAAACAGTTTGACTGCTCTTCATCCTTTTATAAAGCAGTTTGACTGCTCTTCATCCTCTTATAAATCAGTTTGACTGCTCTTCATCCGATTATAAATCAGTTTGACTGCTCTTCATCCTCTTATAAAACAGTTTGACTGCTCTTCATCCTTTTATAACGCAGTTTGACTGCTCTTCATCCTCTTATAAAACAGTTTGACTGCTCTTCATCCGATTATAAATCAGTTTGACTGCTCTTCATCCTCTTATAAAACCGTTTGACTGCTCTTCGTCCGATTATAAATCAGTTTTACTGCTCTTCGTCCAATTATAAATCAGTTTGACTGCTCTTCATCCTTTTATAAAGCAGTTTGACTGCTCTTCATCCTCTTATAAAACAGTTTGACTGCTCTTCATCCTCTTGTAAAACAGGTTGACTGCTCTTCATCCTCTTGTAAAACAGTCTGACTGCTCTATATCCTCGTATAAAACAGTTTGACTGCTCTTTATCCTTTTATAAAGCAGTTTGACTGCTCTTCATCCTCTTATAAATCAATTTGACTGCTCTTCATCCTTTTATAAAGCAGTTTGACTGCTCTTCATCCTCTTATAAATCAGTTTGACTGCTCTTCATCCGAATATAAATCAGTTTGACTGCTCTTCATCCTCTTATAAACAGTTTGACTGCTCTTCATCCTTTTATAAAGCAGTTTGACTGCTCTTCATCCGATTATAAAACAGTTTGACTGCTCTTCATCCTTTTATAAATCAGTTTGACTGCTCTTCATCCTCTTATAAAGCAGTTTGACTGCTCTTCATCCTCCTATAAACCAGTTTGACTGCGCTTCATCCTCCTATAGAACAGTTTGACTGCTCTTCGTCCGATTATAAATCAGTTTGACTGCTCTTCGTCCTCTTATAAAACAGTTTGACTGCTCTTCATCCTTTTATAAAGCAGTTTGACTGCTCTTCATCCTCTTATAAAACAGTTTGACTGCTCTTCATCCTTTTATAAAGCAGTCAAACTGCTCTTCATCCTCTTATAAAACAGTTTGACTGCTCTTCATCCTTTTATAACGCAGTTTGACTGCTCTTCATCCTCTTATAAATCAGTTTGACTGCTCTTCATCCGATTATAAATCAGTTTGACTGCTCTTCGTCCTCTTTTAAACAGTTTGACTGCTCTTCATCCTTTTATAAAGCGGTTTGACTGCTCTTCATCCTCTTATAAATCAATTTGACTGCTCTTCATCCTCTTATAAAACCGTTTGACTGCTCTTCGTCCGATTATGAATCAGTTTGACTGCTCTTCGTCCGATTATAAATCAGTTTGACTGCTCTTCGTCCGCTTATAAAACAGTTTGACTGCTCTTCATCCTTTTATAAAGCAGTTTGACTGCTCTTCATCCTCTTATAAATCAGTTTGACTGCTCTTCATCCTCTTGTAAAACAGTCTGACTGCTCGTTATCCTCGTATAAAACAGTTTGACTGCTCTTCATCCTCTTGTAAAACAGGTTGACTGCTCTTCATCCCCTTATAGAACAGTTTGACTGCTCTTCATCCTCTTGCAAAACAGGTTGACTGCTCTTCATACTCTTATAAAACAGTTTGACTGCTCTTCATCCTCCTATAGAACAGTTTGACTGCTCTTCATCCTCTTATAAATCAATTTGACTGCTCTTCATCCTCTTATAAAACCGTTTGACCGCTCTTCGTCCGATTATAAATCAGTTTGACTGCTCTTCGTCCGATTATAAATCAGTTTGACTGCTCTTCGTCCTCTTATAAAGCAGTTTGACTGCTCTTCATCCTCCTATAAACCAGTTTGAATGCGCTTCATCCTCCTATAGAACAGTTTGACTGCTCTTCGTCCGATTATAAATCAGTTTGACTGCTCTTCGTCCTCTTATAAAACAGTTTGACTGCTCTTCATCCTTTTATAAAGCAGTTTTACTGCTCTTCATCCTCTTATAAATCAGTTTGACTGCTCTTCGTCCTCTTATAAAACAGTGTGACTGCTCTTCATCCTTTTATAAAGCAGTTTGACTGCTCTTCATCCTCTTATAAATCAGTTTGACTGCTCTTCATCCTCTTATAAATCAGTTTGACTGCTCTTCGTCCTCTTATAAAACAGTTTGACTGCTCTTCATTCTTTTATAAAGCAGTTTGACTGCTCTTCATCCTCTTATAAAACAGTTTGACTGCTCTTCATCCTCTTGTAAAACAGTTTGACTGCTCTTCATCCTCTTATAAAACAGTTTGACTGCTCTTCATCCTTTTATAAAGCTGTTTGACTGGTCTTCATCCGATTATAAAACAGTTTGACTGCTCTTCATCCATTTATAAATCAGTTTGACTGCTCTTCATCTTCTTATAAAGCAGTTTGACTGCTTTTCATCCTCCTATAAACCAGTTTGACTGCGCTTCATCCTGCTATAGAACAGTTTGACTGCTCCTCGTCCGATTATAAATCAGTTTGACTGCTCTTCGTCCTCTTATAAAACAGTTTGACTGCTCTTCATCCTTTTATAAAGCAGTTTGACTGCTCTTCATCCTCTTATAAAACAGTTTGACTGCTCTTCATCCTCTTGTAAAACAGGTTGACTGCTCTTCATCCTCTTGTAAAACAGTCTGACTGCTCTACATCCTTGTATAAAACAGTTTGACTGCTCTTCATCCTTTTATAAAGCAGTTTGACTGCTCTTCATCCTCTTATAAATCAATTTGACTGCTCTTCATCCTCTTATAAAACCGTTTGACTGCTCTTCGTCCGATTATAAATCAGTTTGACTGCTCTTCGTCCGCTTATAAAACAGTTTGACTGCTCTTCATCCTTTTATAAAGCAGTTTGACTGCTCTTCATCCTCTTATAAATCAGTTTGACTGCTCTTCATCCTTTTATAAAGCAGTTTGACTGCGCTTCATCCTCCTATATAACAGTTTGACTGCTCTTCGTCCGATTATAAATCAGTTTGACTGCTCTTCGTCCTCTTATAAAACAGTTTGACTGCTCTTCATCCTTTTATAAAGCAGTTTGACTGCTCTTCATCCTCTTATAAATCAGTTTGACTGCTCTTCATCCGATTATAAATCAGTTTGACTGCTCTTCATCCTCTTATAAAACAGTTTGACTGCTCTTCATCCTTTTATAACGCAGTTTGACTGCTCTTCATCCTCTTATAAAACAGTTTGACTGCTCTTCATCCGATTATAAATCAGTTTGACTGCTCTTCGTCCTCTTTTAAACAGTTTGACTGCTCTTCATCCTTTTATAAAGCAGTTTGACTGCTCTTCATCCTCTTATAAATCAATTTGACTGCTCTTCATCCTCTTATAAAACCGTTTGACTGCTCTTCATCCTTTTATAAAGCAGTTTGACTGCTCTTCATCCTCTTATAAATCAATTTGACTGCTCTTCATCCTTTTATAAAGCAGTTTGACTGCTCTTCATCCTCTTATAAATCAGTTTGACTGCTCTTCATCCGAATATAAATCAGTTTGACTGCTCTTCATCCTCTTATAAACAGTATGACTGCTCTTCATCCTTTTATAAAGCAGTTTGACTGCTCTTCATCCGATTATAAAACAGTTTGACTGCTCTTCATCCTTTTATAAATCAGTTTGACTGCTCTTCATCCTCTTATAAAGCAGTTTGACTGCTCTTCATCCTCCTATAAACCAGTTTGACTGCGCTTCATCCTCCTATAGAACAGTTTGACTGCTCTTCGTCCGATTAGAAAACAGTTTGACTGCTCTTCATCCTCTTGTAAAACAGGTTGACTGCTCTTCATCCTCTTGTAAAACAGTCTGACTGCTCTATATCCTCGTATAAAACAGTTTGACTGCTCTTCATCCTTTTATAAAGCAGTTTGACTGCTCTTCATCCTCTTATAAATCAATTTGACTGCTCTTCATCCTTTTATAAAGCAGTTTGACTGCTCTTCATCCTCTTATAAATCAGTTTGACTGCTCTTCATCCGAATATAAATCAGTTTGACTGCTCTTCATCCTCTTATAAAACAGTTTGACTGCTCTTCATCCTTTTTTAAAGCAGTTTGACTGCTCTTCATCCGATTATAAAACAGTTTGACTGCTCTTCATCCTTTTATAAATCAGTTTGACTGCTCTTCATCCTCTTATAAAGCAGTTTGACTGCTCTTCATCCTCCTATAAACCAGTTTGACTGCGCTTCATCCTCATATAGAACAGTTTGACTGCTCTTCGTCCGATTATAAATCAGTTTGACTGCTCTTCGTCCTCTTATAAAACAGTTTGACTGCTCTTCATCCTTTTATAAAGCAGTTTGACTGCTCTTCATCCTCTTATAAAACAGTTTGACTGCTCTTCATCCTCTTATAAAACAGTTTGACTGCTCTTCATCCTCTTGTAAAACAGGTTGACTGCTCTTCATCCTCTTGTAAAACAGTCTGACTGCTCTACATCCTTGTATAAAACAATTTGACTGCTCTTCATCCTTTTATAAAGCAGTTAGACTGCTCTTCATCCTCTTATAAAACAGTTTGACTGCTCTTCATCCTTTTATAACGCAGTTTGACTGCTCTTCATCCTCTTATAAATCAGTTTGACTGCTCTTCATCCGATTATAAATCAGTTTAACTGCTCTTCGTCCTTTTTTAAACAGTTTGACTGCTCTTCATCCTTTTATAAAGCAGTTTGACTGCTCTTCATCCTCTTATAAATCAATTTGACTGCTCTTCATCCTCTTATAAAACCGTTTGACTACTCTTCGTCCGATTATAAATCAGTTTGACTGCTCTTCGTCCGATTATAAATCAGTTTGACTGCTCTTCATCCTTTTATAAAGCAGTTTGACTGCTCTTCATCCTCTTATAAATCAGTTTGACTGCTCTTCATCCTCTTATAAAACAGTTTGACTGCTCTTCATCCTCTTATAAAACAGTTTGACTGCTCTTCATCCTCTTGTAAAACAGGTTGACTGCTCTTCATCCTCCTATAGAACAGTTTGACTGCTCTTCATCCTCTTATAAATCAATATGACTGCTCTTCATCCTCTTATAAAACCGTTTGACCGCTCTTCGTCCGATTATAAATCAGTTTGACTGCTCTTCGTCCGATTATAAATCAGTTTGACTGCTCTTCGTCCTCTTATAAAGCAGTTTGACTGCTCTTCATCCTCCTATAAACCAGTTTGAATGCGCTTCATCCTCCTATAGAACAGTTTGACTGCTCTTCGTCCGATTATAAATCAGTTTGACTGCTCTTCGTCCTCTTATAAAACAGTTTGACTGCTCTTCATCCTTTTATAAAGCAGTTTTACTGCTCTTCATCCTCTTATAAATCAGTTTGACTGCTCTTCGTCCTCTTATAAAACAGTGTGACTGCTCTTCATCCTTTTATAAAGCAGTTTGACTGCTCTTCATCCTCTTATAAATCAGTTTGACTGCTCTTCATCCTCTTATAAATCAGTTTGACTGCTCTTCGTCCTCTTATAAAACCGTTTGACTGCTCTTCATTCTTTTATAAAGCAGTTTGACTGCTCTTCATCCTCTTATAAAACAGTTTGACTGCTCTTCATCCTCTTGTAAAACAGTTTGACTGCTCTTCATCCTCTTATAAAACAGTTTGACTGCTCTTCATCCTTTTATAAAGCTGTTTGACTGGTCTTCATCCGATTATAAAACAGTTTGACTGCTCTTCATCCATTTATAAATCAGTTTGACTGCTCTTCATCTTCTTATAAAGCAGTTTGACTGCTCTTCATCCTCCTATAAACCAGTTTGACAGCGCTTCATCCTGCTATAGAACAGTTTGACTGCTCCTCGTCCGATTATAAATCAGTTTGACTGCTCTTCGTCCTCTTATAAAACAGTTTGACTGCTCTTCATCCTTTTATAAAGCAGTTTGACTGCTCTTCATCCTCTTATAAAACAGTTTGACTGCTCTTCATCCTCTTGTAAAACAGGTTGACTGCTCTTCATCCTCTTGTAAAACAGTCTGACTGCTCTACATCCTTGTATAAAACAGTTTGACTGCTCTTCATCCTTTTATAAAGCAGTTTGACTGCTCTTCATCCTCTTATAAATCAATTTGACTGCTCTTCATCCTCTTATAAAACCGTTTGACTGCTCTTCGTCCGATTATAAATCAGTTTGACTGCTCTTCGTCCGCTTATAAAACAGTTTGACTGCTCTTCATCCTTTTATAAAGCAGTTTGACTGCTCTTCATCCTCTTATAAATCAGTTTGACTGCTCTTCATCCTTTTATAAAGCAGTTTGACTGCGCTTCATCCTCCTATAGAACAGTTTGACTGCTCTTCGTCCGATTATAAATCAGTTTGACTGCTCTTCGTCCTCTTATAAAACAGTTTGACTGCTCTTCATCCTTTTATAAAGCAGTTTGACTGCTCTTCATCCTCTTATAAATCAGTTTGACTGCTCTTCATCCGATTATAAATCAGTTTGACTGCTCTTCATCCTCTTATAAAACAGTTTGACTGCTCTTCATCCTTTTATAACGCAGTTTGACTGCTCTTCATCCTCTTATAAAACAGTTTGACTGCTCTTCATCCTCCTATAGAACAGTTTGACTGCTCTTAGTCCTCTTTTAAACAGTTTGACTGCTCTTCATCCTTTTATAAAGCAGTTTGACTGCTCTTCATCCTCTTATAAATCAATTTGACTGCTCTTCATCCTCTTATAAAACCGTTTGACTGCTCTTCATCCTTTTATAAAGCAGTTTGACTGCTCTTCATCCTCTTATAAATCAATTTGACTGCTCTTCATCCTTTTATAAAGCAGTTTGACTGCTCTTCATCCTCTTATAAATCGGTTTGAATGCTCTTCATCCGAATATAAATCAGTTTGACTGCTCTTCATCCTCTTATAAACAGTATGACTGCTCTTCATCCTTTTATAAAGCAGTTTGACTGCTCTTCATCCGATTATAAAACAGTTTGACTGCTCTTCATCCTTTTATAAATCAGTTTGACTGCTCTTCATCCTCTTATAAAGCAGTTTGACTGCTCTTCATCCTCCTATAAACCAGTTTGACTGCGCTTCATCCTCCTATAGAACAGTTTGACTGCTCTTCGTCCGATTATAAAACAGTTTGACTGCTCTTCATCCTCTTGTAAAACAGGTTGACTGCTCTTCATCCTCTTGTAAAACAGTCTGACTGCTCTATATCCTCGTATAAAACAGTTTGACTGCTCTTCATCCTTTTATAAAGCAGTTTGACTGCTCTTCATCCTCTTATAAATCAATTTGACTGCTCTTCATCCTTTTATAAAGCAGTTTGACTGCTCTTCATCCTCTTATAAATCAGTTTGACTGCTCTTCATCCGAATATACATCAGTTTGACTGCTCTTCATCCTCTTATAAAACAGTTTGACTGCTCTTCATCCTTTTATAAAGCAGTTTGACTGCTCTTCATCCGATTATAAAACAGTTTGACTGCTCTTCATCCTTTTATAAATCAGTTTGACTGCTCTTCATCCTCTTATAAAGCAGTTTGACTGCTCTTCATCCTCCTATAAACCAGTTTGACTGCGCTTCATCCTCCTATAGAACAGTTTGACTGCTCTTCGTCCGATTATAAATCAGTTTGACTGCTCTTCGTCCTCTTATAAAACAGTTTGACTGCTCTTCATCCTTTTATAAAGCAGTTTGACTGCTCTTCATCCTCTTATAAAACAGTTTGACTGCTCTTCATCCTTTTATAAAGCAGTTTGACTGCTCTTCATCCTCTTATAAATCAGTTTGACTGCTCTTCATCCGAATATACATCAGTTTGACTGCTCTTCATCCTCTTATAAAACAGTTTGACTGCTCTTCATCCTTTTATAAAGCAGTTTGACTGCTCTTCATCCGATTATAAAACAGTTTGACTGCTCTTCATCCTCTTATAAATCAGTTTGACTGCTCTTCATCCTCTTATAAAGCAGTTTGACTGCTCTTCATCCTCCTATAAACCAGTTTGACTGCGCTTCATCCTCCTATAGAACAGTTTGACTGCTCTTCGTCCGATTATAAATCAGTTTGACTGCTCTTCGTCCTCTTATAAAACAGTTTGACTGCTCTTCATCCTTTTATAAAGCAGTTTGACTGCTCTTCATCCTCTTATAAAACAGTTTGACTGCTCTTCATCCTTTTATAAATCAGTTTGACTGCTCTTCATCCTCTTATAAAGCAGTTTGACTGCTCTTCATCCTCCTATAAACCAGTTTGACTGCGCTTCATCCTCCTATAGAACAGTTTGACTGCTCTTCGTCCGATTATAAATCAGTTTGACTGCTCTTCGTCCTCTTATAAAACAGTTTGACTGCTCTTCATCCTTTTATAAAGCAGTTTGACTGCTCTTCATCCTCTTATAAAACAGTTTGACTGCTCTTCATCCTCTTATAAAACAGTTTGACTGCTCTTCATCCTCTTGTAAAACAGGTTGACTGCTCTTCATCCTCTTGTAAAACAGTCTGACTGCTCTACATCCTTGTATAAAACAATTTGACTGCTCTTCATCCTTTTATAAAGCAGTTAGACTGCTCTTCATCCTCTTATAAAACAGTTTGACTGCTCTTCATCCTTTTATAACGCAGTTTGACTGCTCTTCATCCTCTTATAAATCAGTTTGACTGCTCTTCATCCGATTATAAATCAGTTTGACTGCTCTTCGTCCTCTTTTAAACAGTTTGACTGCTCTTCATCCTTTTATAAAGCAGTTTGACTGCTCTTCATCCTTTTATAAAGCAGTTTGACTGCTCTTCATCCGATTATAAAACAGTTTGACTGCTCTTCATCCTTTTATAAATCAGTTTGACTGCTCTTCATCCTCTTATAAAGCAGTTTGACTGCTCTTCATCCTCCTATAAACCAGTTTGACTGCGCTTCATCCTCCTATAGAACAGTTTGACTGCTCTTCGTCCGATTATAAAACAGTTTGACTGCTCTTCATCCTCTTGTAAAACAGGTTGACTGCTCTTCATCCTCTTGTAAAACAGTCTGACTGCTCTATATCCTCGTATAAAACAGTTTGACTGCTCTTCATCCTTTTATAAAGCAGTTTGACTGCTCTTCATCCTCTTATAAATCAGTTTGACTGCTCTTCATCCGAATATAAATCAGTTTGACTGCTCTTCATCCTCTTATAAAACAGTTTGACTGCTCTTCATCCTTTTATAAAGCAGTTTGACTGCTCTTCATCCGATTATAAAACAGTTTGACTGCTCTTCATCCTTTTATAAATCAGTTTGACTGCTCTTCATCCTCTTATAAAGCAGTTTGACTGCTCTTCATCCTCCTATAAACCAGTTTGACTGCGCTTCATCCTCCTATAGAACAGTTTGACTGCTCTTCGTCCGATTATAAATCAGTTTGACTGCTCTTCGTCCTCTTATAAAACAGTTTGACTGCTCTTCATCCTTTTATAAAGCAGTTTGACTGCTCTTCATCCTCTTATAAAACAGTTTGACTGCTCTTCATCCTCTTATAAAACAGTTTGACTGCTCTTCATCCTCTTGTAAAACAGGTTGACTGCTCTTCATCCTCTTGTAAAACAGTCTGACTGCTCTACATCCTTGTATAAAACAATTTGACTGCTCTTCATCCTTTTATAAAGCAGTTAGACTGCTCTTCATCCTCTTATAAAACAGTTTGACTGCTCTTCATCCTTTTATAACGCAGTTTGACTGCTCTTCATCCTCTTATAAATCAGTTTGACTGCTCTTCATCCGATTATAAATCAGTTTGACTGCTCTTCGCCCTCTTTTAAACAGTTTGACTGCTCTTCATCCTTTTATAAAGCAGTTTGACTGCTCTTCATCCTCTTATAAATCAATTTGACTGCTCTTCATCCTCTTATAAAACCGTTTGACTACTCTTCGTCCGATTATAAATCAGTTTGACTGCTCTTCGTCCGATTATAAATCAGTTTGACTGCTCTTCATCCTTTTATAAAGCAGTTTGACTGCTCTTCATCCTCTTATAAATCAGTTTGACTGCTCTTCATCCTCTTATAAAACAGTTTGACTGCTCTTCATCCTCTTATAAAACAGTTTGACTGCTCTTCATCCTCTTGTAAAACAGGTTGACTGCTCTTCATCCTCCTATAGAACAGTTTGACTGCTCTTCATCCTCTTATAAATCAATTTGACTGCTCTTCATCCTCTTATAAAACCGTTTGACCGCTCTTCGTCCGATTATAAATCAGTTTGACTGCTCTTCGTCCGATTATAAATCAGTTTGACTGCTCTTCGTCCTCTTATAAAGCAGTTTGACTGCTCTTCATCCTCCTATAAACCAGTTTGAATGCGCTTCATCCTCCTATAGAACAGTTTGACTGCTCTTCGTCCGATTATAAATCAGTTTGACTGCTCTTCGTCCTCTTATAAAACAGTTTGACTGCTCTTCATCCTTTTATAAAGCAGTTTGACTGCTCTTCATCCTCTTATAAATCAGTTTGACTGCTCTTCGTCCTCTTATAAAACAGTGTGACTGCTCTTCATCCTTTTATAAAGCAGTTTGACTGCTCTTCATCCTCTTATAAATCAGTTTGACTGCTCTTCATCCTCTTATAAATCAGTTTGACTGCTCTTCGTCCTCTTATAAAACAGTTTGACTGCTCTTCATTCTTTTATAAAGCAGTTTGACTGCTCTTCATCCTCTTATAAAACAGTTTGACTGCTCTTCATCCTCTTGTAAAACAGTTTGACTGCTCTTCATCCTCTTATAAAACAGTTTGACTGCTCTTCATCCTTTTATAAAGCTGTTTGACTGGTCTTCATCCGATTATAAAACAGTTTGACTGCTCTTCATCCATTTATAAATCAGTTTGACTGCTCTTCATCTTCTTATAAAGCAGTTTGACTGCTCTTCATCCTCCTATAAACCAGTTTGACTGCGCTTCATCCTGCTATAGAACAGTTTGACTGCTCCTCGTCCGATTATAAATCAGTTTGACTGCTCTTCGTCCTCTTATAAAACAGTTTGACTGCTCTTCATCCTTTTATAAAGCAGTTTGACTGCTCTTCATCCTCTTATAAAACAGTTTGACTGCTCTTCATCCTCTTGTAAAACAGGTTGACTGCTCTTCATCCTCTTGTAAAACAGTCTGACTGCTCTACATCCTTGTATAAAACAGTTTGACTGCTCTTCATCCTTTTATAAAGCAGTTTGACTGCTCTTCATCCTCTTATAAATCAATTTGACTGCTCTTCATCCTCTTATAAAACCGTTTGACTGCTCTTCGTCCGATTATAAATCAGTTTGACTGCTCTTCGTCCGCTTATAAAACAGTTTGACTGCTCTTCATCCTTTTATAAAGCAGTTTGACTGCTCTTCATCCTCTTATAAATCAGTTTGACTGCTCTTCATCCTTTTATAAAGCAGTTTGACTGCGCTTCATCCTCCTATAGAACAGTTTGACTGCTCTTCGTCCGATTATAAATCAGTTTGACTGCTCTTCGTCCTCTTATAAAACAGTTTGACTGCTCTTCATCCTTTTATAAAGCAGTTTGACTGCTCTTCATCCTCTTATAAATCAGTTTGACTGCTCTTCATCCGATTATAAATCAGTTTGACTGCTCTTCATCCTCTTATAAAACAGTTTGACTGCTCTTCATCCTTTTATAACGCAGTTTGACTGCTCTTCATCCTCTTATAAAACAGTTTGACTGCTCTTCATCCTCCTATAGAACAGTTTGACTGCTCTTCGTCCTCTTTTAAACAGTTTGACTGCTCTTCATCCTTTTATAAAGCAGTTTGACTGCTCTTCATCCTCTTATAAATCAATTTGACTGCTCTTCATCCTCTTATAAAACCGTTTGACTGCTCTTCATCCTTTTATAAAGCAGTTTGACTGCTCTTCATCCTCTTATAAATCAATTTGACTGCTCTTCATCCTTTTATAAAGCAGTTTGACTGCTCTTCATCCTCTTATAAATCAGTTTGACTGCTCTTCATCCGAATATAAATCAGTTTGACTGCTCTTCATCCTCTTATAAACAGTATGACTGCTCTTCATCCTTTTATAAAGCAGTTTGACTGCTCTTCATCCGATTATAAAACAGTTTGACTGCTCTTCATCCTTTTATAAATCAGTTTGACTGCTCTTCATCCTCTTATAAAGCAGTTTGACTGCTCTTCATCCTCCTATAAACCAGTTTGACTGCGCTTCATCCTCCTATAGAACAGTTTGACTGCTCTTCGTCCGATTATAAAACAGTTTGACTGCTCTTCATCCTCTTGTAAAACAGGTTGACTGCTCTTCATCCTCTTGTAAAACAGTCTGACTGCTCTATATCCTCGTATAAAACAGTTTGACTGCTCTTCATCCTTTTATAAAGCAGTTTGACTGCTCTTCATCCTCTTATAAATCAATTTGACTGCTCTTCATCCTTTTATAAAGCAGTTTGACTGCTCTTCATCCTCTTATAAATCAGTTTGACTGCTCTTCATCCGAATATAAATCAGTTTGACTGCTCTTCATCCTCTTATAAAACAGTTTGACTGCTCTTCATCCTTTTATAAAGCAGTTTGACTGCTCTTCATCCGATTATAAAACAGTTTGACTGCTCTTCATCCTTTTATAAATCAGTTTGACTGCTCTTCATCCTCTTATAAAGCAGTTTGACTGCTCTTCATCCTCCTATAAACCAGTTTGACTGCGCTTCATCCTCCTATAGAACAGTTTGACTGCTCTTCGTCCGATTATAAATCAGTTTGACTGCTCTTCGTCCTCTTATAAAACAGTTTGACTGCTCTTCATCCTTTTATAAAGCAGTTTGACTGCTCTTCATCCTCTTATAAAACAGTTTGACTGCTCTTCATCCTCTTATAAAACAGTTTGACTGCTCTTCATCCTCTTGTAAAACAGGTTGACTGCTCTTCATCCTCTTGTAAAACAGTCTGACTGCTCTACATCCTTGTATAAAACAATTTGACTGCTCTTCATCCTTTTATAAAGCAGTTAGACTGCTCTTCATCCTCTTATAAAACAGTTTGACTGCTCTTCATCCTTTTATAACGCAGTTTGACTGCTCTTCATCCTCTTATAAATCAGTTTGACTGCTCTTCATCCGATTATAAATCAGTTTGACTGCTCTTCGTCCTCTTTTAAACAGTTTGACTGCTCTTCATCCTTTTATAAAGCAGTTTGACTGCTCTTCATCCTCTTATAAATCAATTTGACTGCTCTTCATCCTCTTATAAAACCGTTTGACTGCTCTTCGTCCGATTATAAATCAGTTTGACTGCTCTTCGTCCGATTATAAATCAGTTTGACTGCTCTTCATCCTTTTATAAAGCAGTTTGACTGCTCTTCATCCTCTTATAAATCAGTTTGACTGCTCTTCATCCTCTTATAAAACAGTTTGACTGCTCTTCATCCTCTTATAAAACAGTTTGACTGCTCTTCATCCTCTTGTAAAACAGGTTGACTGCTCTTCATCCTCTTGTAAAACAGTCTGACTGCTCTATATCCTCGTATAAAACAGTTTGACTGCTCTTCATCCTCTTGTAAAACAGGTTGACTGCTCTTCATCCCCTTATAGAACAGTTTGACTGCTCTTCATCCTCTTGCAAAACAGGTTGACTGCTCTTCATACTCTTATAAAACAGTTTGACTGCTCTTCATCCTCCTATAGAACAGTTTGACTGCTCTTCATCCTCTTATAAATCAATTTGACTGCTCTTCATCCTCTTATAAAACCGTTTGACCGCTCTTCGTCCGATTATAAATCAGTTTGACTGCTCTTCGTCCGATTATAAATCAGTTTGACTGCTCTTCGTCCTCTTATAAAGCAGTTTGACTGCTCTTCATCCTCCTATAAACCAGTTTGACTGCGCTTCATCCTCCTATAGAACAGTTTGACTGCTCTTCGTCCGATTATAAATCAGTTTGACTGCTCTTCGTCGTCTTATAAAACAGTTTGACTGCTCTTCATCCTTTTATAAAGCAGTTTGACTGCTCTTCATCCTCTTATAAATCAGTTTGACTGCTCTTCGTCCTCTTATAAAACAGTGTGACTGCTCTTCATCCTTTTATAAAGCAGTTTGACTGCTCTTCATCCTCTTATAAATCAGTTTGACTGCTCTTCATCCTCTTATAAATCAGTTTGACTGCTCTTCGTCCTCTTATAAAACAGTTTGACTGCTCTTCATTCTTTTATAAAGCAGTTTGACTGCTCTTCATCCTCTTATAAAACAGTTTGACTGCTCTTCATCCTCTTGTAAAACAGTTTGACTGCTCTTCATCCTCTTATAAAACAGTTTGACTGCTCTTCATCCTTTTATAAAGCTGTTTGACTGCTCTTCATCCGATTATAAAACAGTTTGACTGCTCTTCATCCATTTATAAATCATTTTTACTGCTCTTCATCTTCTTATAAAGCAGTTTGACTGCTCTTCATCCTCCTATAAACCAGTTTGACTGCGCTTCATCCTGCTATAGAACAGTTTGACTGCTCTTCGTCCGATTATAAATCAGTTTGACTGCTCTTCGTCCTCTTATAAAACAGTTTGACTGCTCTTCATCCTTTTATAAAGCAGTTTGACTGCTCTTCATCCTCTTATAAAACAGTTTGACTGCTCTTCATCCTCTTGTAAAACAGGTTGACTGCTCTTCATCCTCTTGTAAAACAGTCTGACTGCTCTACATCCTTGTATAAAACAGTTTGACTGCTCTTCATCCTTTTATAAAGCAGTTTGACTGCTCTTCATCCTCTTATAAATCAATTTGACTGCTCTTCATCCTCTTATAAAACCGTTTGACTGCTCTTCGTCCGATTATAAATCAGTTTGACTGCTCTTCGTCCGCTTATAAAACAGTTTGACTGCTCTTCATCCTTTTATAAAGCAGTTTGACTGCTCTTCATCCTCTTATAAATCAGTTTGACTGCTCTTCATCCTCTTATAAAGCAGTTTGACTGCTCTTCATCCTCCTATAAACCAGTTTGACTGCGCTTCATCCTCCTATAGAACAGTTTGACTGCTCTTCGTCCGATTATAAATCAGTTTGACTGCTCTTCGTCCTCTTATAAAACAGTTTGACTGCTCTTCATCCTTTTATAAAGCAGTTTGACTGCTCTTCATCCTCTTATAAATCAGTTTGACTGCTCTTCATCCGATTATAAATCAGTTTGACTGCTCTTCATCCTCTTATAAAACAGTTTGACTGCTCTTCATCCTTTTATAACGCAATTTGACTGCTCTTCATCCTCTTATAAAACAGTTTGACTGCTCTTCATCCGATTATAAATCAGTTTGACTGCTCTTCATCCTCTTATAAAACCGTTTGACTGCTCTTCGTCCGATTATAAATCAGTTTTACTGCTCTTCGTCCAATTATAAATCAGTTTGACTGCTCTTCATCCTTTTATAAAGCAGTTTGACTGCTCTTCATCCTCTTATAAAACAGTTTGACTGCTCTTCATCCTCTTGTAAAACAGGTTGACTGCTCTTCATCCTCTTGTAAAACAGTCTGACTGCTCTATATCCTCGTATAAAACAGTTTGACTGCTCTTCATCCTTTTATAAAGCAGTTTGACTGCTCTTCATCCTCTTATAAATCAATTTGACTGCTCTTCATCCTTTTATAAAGCAGTTTGACTGCTCTTCATCCTCTTATAAATCAGTTTGACTGCTCTTCATCCGAATATAAATCAGTTTGACTGCTCTTCATCCTCTTATAAACAGTTTGACTGCTCTTCATCCTTTTATAAAGCAGTTTGACTGCTCTTCATCCGATTATAAAACAGTTTGACTGCTCTTCATCCTTTTATAAATCAGTTTGACTGCTCTTCATCCTCTTATAAAGCAGTTTGACTGCTCTTCATCCTCCTATAAACCAGTTTGACTGCGCTTCATCCTCCTATAGAACAGTTTGACTGCTCTTCGTCCGATTATAAATCAGTTTGACTGCTCTTCGTCCTCTTATAAAACAGTTTGACTGCTCTTCATCCTTTTATAAAGCAGTTTGACTGCTCTTCATCCTCTTATAAAACAGTTTGACTGCTCTTCATCCTTTTATAAAGCAGTCAAACTGCTCTTCATCCTCTTATAAAACAGTTTGACTGCTCTTCATCCTTTTATAACGCAGTTTGACTGCTCTTCATCCTCTTATAAATCAGTTTGACTGCTCTTCATCCGATTATAAATCAGTTTGACTGCTCTTCGTCCTCTTTTAAACAGTTTGACTGCTCTTCATCCTTTTATAAAGCGGTTTGACTGCTCTTCATCCTCTTATAAATCAATTTGACTGCTCTTCATCCTCTTATAAAACCGTTTGACTGCTCTTCGTCCGATTATGAATCAGTTTGACTGCTCTTCGTCCGATTATAAATCAGTTTGACTGCTCTTCGTCCGCTTATAAAACAGTTTGACTGCTCTTCATCCTTTTATAAAGCAGTTTGACTGCTCTTCATCCTCTTATAAATCAGTTTGACTGCTCTTCATCCGAATATAAATCAGTTTGACTGCTCTTCATCCTCTTATAAAACAGTTTGACTGCTCTTCATCCTTTTATAAAGCAGTTTGACTGCTCTTCATCCGATTATAAAACAGTTTGACTGCTCTTCATCCTTTTATAAATCAGTTTGACTGCTCTTCATCCTCTTATAAAGCAGTTTGACTGCTCTTCATCCTCCTATAAACCAGTTTGACTGCGCTTCATCCTCCTATAGAACAGTTTGACTGCTCTTCGTCCGATTATAAATCAGTTTGACTGCTCTTCGTCCTCTTATAAAACAGTTTGACTGCTCTTCATCCTTTTATAAAGCAGTTTGACTGCTCTTCATCCTCTTATAAAACAGTTTGACTGCTCTTCATCCTCTTATAAAACAGTTTGACTGCTCTTCATCCTCTTGTAAAACAGGTTGACTGCTCTTCATCCTCTTGTAAAACAGTCTGACTGCTCTACATCCTTGTATAAAACAATTTGACTGCTCTTCATCCTTTTATAAAGCAGTTAGACTGCTCTTCATCCTCTTATAAAACAGTTTGACTGCTCTTCATCCTTTTATAACGCAGTTTGACTGCTCTTCATCCTCTTATAAATCAGTTTGACTGCTCTTCATCCGATTATAAATCAGTTTGACTGCTCTTCGTCCTCTTTTAAACAGTTTGACTGCTCTTCATCCTTTTATAAAGCAGTTTGACTGCTCTTCATCCTCTTATAAATCAATTTGACTGCTCTTCATCCTCTTATAAAACCGTTTGACTGCTCTTCGTCCGATTATAAATCAGTTTGACTGCTCTTCGTCCGATTATAAATCAGTTTGACTGCTCTTCATCCTTTTATAAAGCAGTTTGACTGCTCTTCATCCTCTTATAAATCAGTTTGACTGCTCTTCATCCTCTTATAAAACAGTTTGACTGCTCTTCATCCTCTTATAAAACAGTTTGACTGCTCTTCATCCTCTTGTAAAACAGGTTGACTGCTCTTCATCCTCTTGTAAAACAGTCTGACTGCTCTATATCCTCGTATAAAACAGTTTGACTGCTCTTCATCCTCTTTTAAAACAGGTTGACTGCTCTTCATCCCCTTATAGAACAGTTTGACTGCTCTTCATCCTCTTGCAAAACAGGTTGACTGCTCTTCATACTCTTATAAAACAGTTTGACTGCTCTTCATCCTCCTATAGAACAGTTTGACAGCTCTTCATCCTTTTATAAATCAATTTGACTGCTCTTCATCCTCTTATAAAACCGTTTGACCGCTCTTCGTCCGATTATAAATCAGTTTGACTGCTCTTCGTCCGATTATAAATCAGTTTGACTGCTCTTCGTCCTCTTATAAAGCAGTTTGACTGCTCTTCATCCTCCTATAAACCAGTTTGACTGCGCTTCATCCTCCTATAGAACAGTTTGACTGCTCTTCGTCCGATTATAAATCAGTTTGACTGCTCTTCGTCGTCTTATAAAACAGTTTGACTGCTCTTCATCCTTTTATAAAGCAGTTTGACTGCTCTTCATCCTCTTATAAATCAGTTTGACTGCTCTTCGTCCTCTTATAAAACAGTGTGACTGCTCTTCATCCTTTTATAAAGCAGTTTGACTGCTCTTCATCCTCTTATAAATCAGTTTGACTGCTCTTCATCCTCTTATAAATCAGTTTGACTGCTCTTCGTCCTCTTATAAAACAGTTTGACTGCTCTTCATTCTTTTATAAAGCAGTTTGACTGCTCTTCATCCTCTTATAAAACAGTTTGACTGCTCTTCATCCTCTTGTAAAACAGTTTGACTGCTCTTCATCCTCTTATAAAACAGTTTGACTGCTCTTCATCCTTTTATAAAGCTGTTTGACTGCTCTTCATCCGATTATAAAACAGTTTGACTGCTCTTCATCCATTTATAAATCATTTTTACTGCTCTTCATCTTCTTATAAAGCAGTTTGACTGCTCTTCATCCTCCTATAAACCAGTTTGACTGCGCTTCATCCTGCTATAGAACAGTTTGACTGCTCTTCGTCCGATTATAAATCAGTTTGACTGCTCTTCGTCCTCTTATAAAACAGTTTGACTGCTCTTCATCCTTTTATAAAGCAGTTTGACTGCTCTTCATCCTCTTATAAAACAGTTTGACTGCTCTTCATCCTCTTGTAAAACAGGTTGACTGCTCTTCATCCTCTTGTAAAACAGTTTGACTGCTCTTCATCCTTTTATAAAGCAGTTTGACTGCTCTTCATCCTCTTATAAATCAATTTGACTGCTCTTCATCCTCTTATAAAACCGTTTGACTGCTCTTCGTCCGATTATAAATCAGTTTGACTGCTCTTCGTCCGCTTATAAAACAGTTTGACTGCTCTTCATCCTTTTATAAAGCAGTTTGACTGCTCTTCATCCTCTTATAAATCAGTTTGACTGCTCTTCATCCTCTTATAAAGCAGTTTGACTGCTCTTCATCCTCCTATAAACCAGTTTGACTGCGCTTCATCCTCCTATAGAACAGTTTGACTGCTCTTCGTCCGATTATAAATCAGTTTGACTGCTCTTCGTCCTCTTATAAAACAGTTTGACTGCTCTTCATCCTTTTATAAAGCAGTTTGACTGCTCTTCATCCTCTTATAAATCAGTTTGACTGCTCTTCATCCGATTATAAATCAGTTTGACTGCTCTTCATCCTCTTATAAAACAGTTTGACTGCTCTTCATCCTTTTATAACGCAATTTGACTGCTCTTCATCCTCTTATAAAACAGTTTGACTGCTCTTCATCCGATTATAAATCAGTTTGACTGCTCTTCATCCTCTTATAAAACCGTTTGACTGCTCTTCGTCCGATTATAAATCAGTTTTACTGCTCTTCGTCCAATTATAAATCAGTTTGACTGCTCTTCATCCTTTTATAAAGCAGTTTGACTGCTCTTCATCCTCTTATAAAACAGTTTGACTGCTCTTCATCCTCTTGTAAAACAGGTTGACTGCTCTTCATCCTCTTGTAAAACAGTCTGACTGCTCTATATCCTCGTATAAAACAGTTTGACTGCTCTTCATCCTTTTATAAAGCAGTTTGACTGCTCTTCATCCTCTTATAAATCAATTTGACTGCTCTTCATCCTTTTATAAAGCAGTTTGACTGCTCTTCATCCTCTTATAAATCAGTTTGACTGCTCTTCATCCGAATATAAATCAGTTTGACTGCTCTTCATCCTCTTATAAACAGTTTGACTGCTCTTCATCCTTTTATAAAGCAGTTTGACTGCTCTTCATCCGATTATAAAACAGTTTGACTGCTCTTCATCCTTTTATAAATCAGTTTGACTGCTCTTCATCCTCTTATAAAGCAGTTTGACTGCTCTTCATCCTCCTATAAACCAGTTTGACTGCGCTTCATCCTCCTATAGAACAGTTTGACTGCTCTTCGTCCGATTATAAATCAGTTTGACTGCTCTTCGTCCTCTTATAAAACAGTTTGACTGCTCTTCATCCTTTTATAAAGCAGTTTGACTGCTCTTCATCCTCTTATAAAACAGTTTGACTGCTCTTCATCCTTTTATAAAGCAGTCAAACTGCTCTTCATCCTCTTATAAAACAGTTTGACTGCTCTTCATCCTTTTATAACGCAGTTTGACTGCTCTTCATCCTCTTATAAATCAGTTTGACTGCTCTTCATCCGATTATAAATCAGTTTGACTGCTCTTCGTCCTCTTTTAAACAGTTTGACTGCTCTTCATCCTTTTATAAAGCGGTTTGACTGCTCTTCATCCTCTTATAAATCAATTTGACTGCTCTTCATCCTCTTATAAAACCGTTTGACTGCTCTTCGTCCGATTATGAATCAGTTTGACTGCTCTTCGTCCGATTATAAATCAGTTTGACTGCTCTTCGTCCGCTTATAAAACAGTTTGACTGCTCTTCATCCTTTTATAAAGCAGTTTGACTGCTCTTCATCCTCTTATAAATCAGTTTGACTGCTCTTCATCCTCTTGTAAAACAGTCTGACTGCTCTATATCCTCGTATAAAACAGTTTGACTGCTCTTCATCCTCTTGTAAAACAGGTTGACTGCTCTTCATCCCCTTATAGAACAGTTTGACTGCTCTTCATCCTCTTGCAAAACAGGTTGACTGCTCTTCATACTCTTATAAAACAGTTTGACTGCTCTTCATCCTCCTATAGAACAGTTTGACTGCTCTTCATCCTCTTATAAATCAATTTGACTGCTCTTCATCCTCTTATAAAACCGTTTGACCGCTCTTCGTCCGATTATAAATCAGTTTGACTGCTCTTCGTCCGATTATAAATCAGTTTGACTGCTCTTCGTCCTCTTATAAAGCAGTTTGACTGCTCTTCATCCTCCTATAAACCAGTTTGAATGCGCTTCATCCTCCTATAGAACAGTTTGACTGCTCTTCGTCCGATTATAAATCAGTTTGACTGCTCTTCGTCCTCTTATAAAACAGTTTGACTGCTCTTCATCCTTTTATAAAGCAGTTTTACTGCTCTTCATCCTCTTATAAATCAGTTTGACTGCTCTTCGTCCTCTTATAAAACAGTGTGACTGCTCTTCATCCTCTTATAAAACAGTTTGACTGCTCTTCATCCTTTTATAACGCAATTTGACTGCTCTTCATCCTCTTATAAAACAGTTTGACTGCTCTTCATCCGATTATAAATCAGTTTGACTGCTCTTCATCCTCTTATAAAACCGTTTGACTGCTCTTCGTCCGATTATAAATCAGTTTTACTGCTCTTCGTCCAATTATAAATCAGTTTGACTGCTCTTCATCCTTTTATAAAGCAGTTTGACTGCTCTTCATCCTCTTATAAAACAGTTTGACTGCTCTTCATCCTCTTATAAAACAGTTTGACTGCTCTTCATTCTTTTATAAAGCAGTTTGACTGCTCTTCATCCTCTTATAAAACAGTTTGACTGCTCTTCATCCTCTTGTAAAACAGTTTGACTGCTCTTCATCCTCTTATAAAACAGTTTGACTGCTCTTCATCCTTTTATAAAGCTGTTTGACTGCTCTTCATCCGATTATAAAACAGTTTGACTGCTCTTCATCCATTTATAAATCATTTTTACTGCTCTTCATCTTCTTATAAAGCAGTTTGACTGCTCTTCATCCTCCTATAAACCAGTTTGACTGCGCTTCATCCTGCTATAGAACAGTTTGACTGCTCTTCGTCCGATTATAAATCAGTTTGACTGCTCTTCGTCCTCTTATAAAACAGTTTGACTGCTCTTCATCCTTTTATAAAGCAGTTTGACTGCTCTTCATCCTCTTATAAAACAGTTTGACTGCTCTTCATCCTCTTGTAAAACAGGTTGACTGCTCTTCATCCTCTTGTAAAACAGTTTGACTGCTCTTCATCCTTTTATAAAGCAGTTTGACTGCTCTTCATCCTCTTATAAATCAATTTGACTGCTCTTCATCCTCTTATAAAACCGTTTGACTGCTCTTCGTCCGATTATAAATCAGTTTGACTGCTCTTCGTCCGCTTATAAAACAGTTTGACTGCTCTTCATCCTTTTATAAAGCAGTTTGACTGCTCTTCATCCTCTTATAAATCAGTTTGACTGCTCTTCATCCTCTTATAAAGCAGTTTGACTGCTCTTCATCCTCCTATAAACCAGTTTGACTGCGCTTCATCCTCCTATAGAACAGTTTGACTGCTCTTCGTCCGATTATAAATCAGTTTGACTGCTCTTCGTCCTCTTATAAAACAGTTTGACTGCTCTTCATCCTTTTATAAAGCAGTTTGACTGCTCTTCATCCTCTTATAAATCAGTTTGACTGCTCTTCATCCGATTATAAATCAGTTTGACTGCTCTTCATCCTCTTATAAAACAGTTTGACTGCTCTTCATCCTTTTATAACGCAATTTGACTGCTCTTCATCCTCTTATAAAACAGTTTGACTGCTCTTCATCCGATTATAAATCAGTTTGACTGCTCTTCATCCTCTTATAAAACCGTTTGACTGCTCTTCGTCCGATTATAAATCAGTTTTACTGCTCTTCGTCCAATTATAAATCAGTTTGACTGCTCTTCATCCTTTTATAAAGCAGTTTGACTGCTCTTCATCCTCTTATAAAACAGTTTGACTGCTCTTCATCCTCTTGTAAAACAGGTTGACTGCTCTTCATCCTCTTGTAAAACAGTCTGACTGCTCTATATCCTCGTATAAAACAGTTTGACTGCTCTTCATCCTTTTATAAAGCAGTTTGACTGCTCTTCATCCTCTTATAAATCAATTTGACTGCTCTTCATCCTTTTATAAAGCAGTTTGACTGCTCTTCATCCTCTTATAAATCAGTTTGACTGCTCTTCATCCGAATATAAATCAGTTTGACTGCTCTTCATCCTCTTATAAACAGTTTGACTGCTCTTCATCCTTTTATAAAGCAGTTTGACTGCTCTTCATCCGATTATAAAACAGTTTGACTGCTCTTCATCCTTTTATAAATCAGTTTGACTGCTCTTCATCCTCTTATAAAGCAGTTTGACTGCTCTTCATCCTCCTATAAACCAGTTTGACTGCGCTTCATCCTCCTATAGAACAGTTTGACTGCTCTTCGTCCGATTATAAATCAGTTTGACTGCTCTTCGTCCTCTTATAAAACAGTTTGACTGCTCTTCATCCTTTTATAAAGCAGTTTGACTGCTCTTCATCCTCTTATAAAACAGTTTGACTGCTCTTCATCCTTTTATAAAGCAGTCAAACTGCTCTTCATCCTCTTATAAAACAGTTTGACTGCTCTTCATCCTTTTATAACGCAGTTTGACTGCTCTTCATCCTCTTATAAATCAGTTTGACTGCTCTTCATCCGATTATAAATCAGTTTGACTGCTCTTCGTCCTCTTTTAAACAGTTTGACTGCTCTTCATCCTTTTATAAAGCGGTTTGACTGCTCTTCATCCTCTTATAAATCAATTTGACTGCTCTTCATCCTCTTATAAAACCGTTTGACTGCTCTTCGTCCGATTATGAATCAGTTTGACTGCTCTTCGTCCGATTATAAATCAGTTTGACTGCTCTTCGTCCGCTTATAAAACAGTTTGACTGCTCTTCATCCTTTTATAAAGCAGTTTGACTGCTCTTCATCCTCTTATAAATCAGTTTGACTGCTCTTCATCCTCTTGTAAAACAGTCTGACTGCTCTATATCCTCGTATAAAACAGTTTGACTGCTCTTCATCCTCTTGTAAAACAGGTTGACTGCTCTTCATCCCCTTATAGAACAGTTTGACTGCTCTTCATCCTCTTGCAAAACAGGTTGACTGCTCTTCATACTCTTATAAAACAGTTTGACTGCTCTTCATCCTCCTATAGAACAGTTTGACTGCTCTTCATCCTCTTATAAATCAATTTGACTGCTCTTCATCCTCTTATAAAACCGTTTGACCGCTCTTCGTCCGATTATAAATCAGTTTGACTGCTCTTCGTCCGATTATAAATCAGTTTGACTGCTCTTCGTCCTCTTATAAAGCAGTTTGACTGCTCTTCATCCTCCTATAAACCAGTTTGAATGCGCTTCATCCTCCTATAGAACAGTTTGACTGCTCTTCGTCCGATTATAAATCAGTTTGACTGCTCTTCGTCCTCTTATAAAACAGTTTGACTGCTCTTCATCCTTTTATAAAGCAGTTTTACTGCTCTTCATCCTCTTATAAATCAGTTTGACTGCTCTTCGTCCTCTTATAAAACAGTGTGACTGCTCTTCATCCTCTTATAAAACAGTTTGACTGCTCTTCATCCTTTTATAACGCAATTTGACTGCTCTTCATCCTCTTATAAAACAGTTTGACTGCTCTTCATCCGATTATAAATCAGTTTGACTGCTCTTCATCCTCTTATAAAACCGTTTGACTGCTCTTCGTCCGATTATAAATCAGTTTTACTGCTCTTCGTCCAATTATAAATCAGTTTGACTGCTCTTCATCCTTTTATAAAGCAGTTTGACTGCTCTTCATCCTCTTATAAAACAGTTTGACTGCTCTTCATCCTCTTGTAAAACAGGTTGACTGCTCTTCATCCTCTTGTAAAACAGTCTGACTGCTCTATATCCTCGTATAAAACAGTTTGACTGCTCTTCATCCTTTTATAAAGCAGTTTGACTGCTCTTCATCCTCTTATAAATCAATTTGACTGCTCTTCATCCTTTTATAAAGCAGTTTGACTGCTCTTCATCCTCTTATAAATCAGTTTGACTGCTCTTCATCCGAATATAAATCAGTTTGACTGCTCTTCATCCTCTTATAAACAGTTTGACTGCTCTTCATCCTTTTATAAAGCAGTTTGACTGCTCTTCATCCGATTATAAAACAGTTTGACTGCTCTTCATCCTTTTATAAATCAGTTTGACTGCTCTTCATCCTCTTATAAAGCAGTTTGACTGCTCTTCATCCTCCTATAAACCAGTTTGACTGCGCTTCATCCTCCTATAGAACAGTTTGACTGCTCTTCGTCCGATTATAAATCAGTTTGACTGCTCTTCGTCCTCTTATAAAACAGTTTGACTGCTCTTCATCCTTTTATAAAGCAGTTTGACTGCTCTTCATCCTCTTATAAAACAGTTTGACTGCTCTTCATCCTTTTATAAAGCAGTCAAACTGCTCTTCATCCTCTTATAAAACAGTTTGACTGCTCTTCATCCTTTTATAACGCAGTTTGACTGCTCTTCATCCTCTTATAAATCAGTTTGACTGCTCTTCATCCGATTATAAATCAGTTTGACTGCTCTTCGTCCTCTTTTAAACAGTTTGACTGCTCTTCATCCTTTTATAAAGCGGTTTGACTGCTCTTCATCCTCTTATAAATCAATTTGACTGCTCTTCATCCTCTTATAAAACCGTTTGACTGCTCTTCGTCCGATTATGAATCAGTTTGACTGCTCTTCGTCCGATTATAAATCAGTTTGACTGCTCTTCGTCCGCTTATAAAACAGTTTGACTGCTCTTCATCCTTTTATAAAGCAGTTTGACTGCTCTTCATCCTCTTATAAATCAGTTTGACTGCTCTTCATCCTCTTGTAAAACAGTCTGACTGCTCTATATCCTCGTATAAAACAGTTTGACTGCTCTTCATCCTCTTGTAAAACAGGTTGACTGCTCTTCATCCCCTTATAGAACAGTTTGACTGCTCTTCATCCTCTTGCAAAACAGGTTGACTGCTCTTCATACTCTTATAAAACAGTTTGACTGCTCTTCATCCTCCTATAGAACAGTTTGACTGCTCTTCATCCTCTTATAAATCAATTTGACTGCTCTTCATCCTCTTATAAAACCGTTTGACCGCTCTTCGTCCGATTATAAATCAGTTTGACTGCTCTTCGTCCGATTATAAATCAGTTTGACTGCTCTTCGTCCTCTTATAAAGCAGTTTGACTGCTCTTCATCCTCCTATAAACCAGTTTGAATGCGCTTCATCCTCCTATAGAACAGTTTGACTGCTCTTCGTCCGATTATAAATCAGTTTGACTGCTCTTCGTCCTCTTATAAAACAGTTTGACTGCTCTTCATCCTTTTATAAAGCAGTTTTACTGCTCTTCATCCTCTTATAAATCAGTTTGACTGCTCTTCGTCCTCTTATAAAACAGTGTGACTGCTCTTCATCCTTTTATAAAGCAGTTTGACTGCTCTTCATCCTCTTATAAATCAGTTTGACTGCTCTTCATCCTCTTATAAATCAGTTTGACTGCTCTTCGTCCTCTTATAAAACAGTTTGACTGCTCTTCATCCTTTTATAAAGCAGTTTGACTGCTCTTCATCCTCTTATAAAACAGTTTGACTGCTCTTCATCCTCTTGTAAAACAGGTTGACTGCTCTTCATCCTCTTGTAAAACAGTCTGACTGCTCTACATCCTTGTATAAAACAGTTTGACTGCTCTTCATCCTTTTATAAAGCAGTTTGACTGCTCTTCATCCTCTTATAAATCAATTTGACTGCTCTTCATCTTCTTATAAAGCAGTTTGACTGCTCTTCATCCTCCTATAAACCAGTTTGACTGCGCTTCATCCTGCTATAGAACAGTTTGACTGCTCTTCGTCCGATTATAAATCAGTTTGACTGCTCTTCGTCCTCTTATAAAACAGTTTGACTGCTCTTCATCCTTTTATAAAGCAGTTTGACTGCTCTTCATCCTCTTATAAAACAGTTTGACTGCTCTTCATCCTCTTGTAAAACAGGTTGACTGCTCTTCATCCTCTTGTAAAACAGTTTGACTGCTCTACATCCTTGTATAAAACAGTTTGACTGCTCTTCATCCTTTTATAAAGCAGTTTGACTGCTCTTCATCCTCTTATAAATCAATTTGACTGCTCTTCATCCTCTTATAAAACCGTTTGACTGCTCTTCGTCCGATTATGAATCAGTTTGACTGCTCTTCGTCCGATTATAAATCAGTTTGACTGCTCTTCGTCCGCTTATAAAACAGTTTGACTGCTCTTCATCCTTTTATAAAGCAGTTTGACTGCTCTTCATCCTCTTATAAATCAGTTTGACTGCTCTTCATCCTCTTGTAAAACAGTCTGACTGCTCTATATCCTCGTATAAAACAGTTTGACTGCTCTTCATCCTCTTGTAAAACAGGTTGACTGCTCTTCATCCCCTTATAGAACAGTTTGACTGCTCTTCATCCTCTTGCAAAACAGGTTGACTGCTCTTCATACTCTTATAAAACAGTTTGACTGCTCTTCATCCTCCTATAGAACAGTTTGACTGCTCTTCATCCTCTTATAAATCAATTTGACTGCTCTTCATCCTCTTATAAAACCGTTTGACCGCTCTTCGTCCGATTATAAATCAGTTTGACTGCTCTTCGTCCGATTATAAATCAGTTTGACTGCTCTTCGTCCTCTTATAAAGCAGTTTGACTGCTCTTCATCCTCCTATAAACCAGTTTGAATGCGCTTCATCCTCCTATAGAACAGTTTGACTGCTCTTCGTCCGATTATAAATCAGTTTGACTGCTCTTCGTCCTCTTATAAAACAGTTTGACTGCTCTTCATCCTTTTATAAAGCAGTTTTACTGCTCTTCATCCTCTTATAAATCAGTTTGACTGCTCTTCGTCCTCTTATAAAACAGTGTGACTGCTCTTCATCCTCTTATAAAACAGTTTGACTGCTCTTCATCCTTTTATAACGCAATTTGACTGCTCTTCATCCTCTTATAAAACAGTTTGACTGCTCTTCATCCGATTATAAATCAGTTTGACTGCTCTTCATCCTCTTATAAAACCGTTTGACTGCTCTTCGTCCGATTATAAATCAGTTTTACTGCTCTTCGTCCAATTATAAATCAGTTTGACTGCTCTTCATCCTTTTATAAAGCAGTTTGACTGCTCTTCATCCTCTTATAAAACAGTTTGACTGCTCTTCATCCTCTTGTAAAACAGGTTGACTGCTCTTCATCCTCTTGTAAAACAGTCTGACTGCTCTATATCCTCGTATAAAACAGTTTGACTGCTCTTCATCCTTTTATAAAGCAGTTTGACTGCTCTTCATCCTCTTATAAATCAATTTGACTGCTCTTCATCCTTTTATAAAGCAGTTTGACTGCTCTTCATCCTCTTATAAATCAGTTTGACTGCTCTTCATCCGAATATAAATCAGTTTGACTGCTCTTCATCCTCTTATAAACAGTTTGACTGCTCTTCATCCTTTTATAAAGCAGTTTGACTGCTCTTCATCCGATTATAAAACAGTTTGACTGCTCTTCATCCTTTTATAAATCAGTTTGACTGCTCTTCATCCTCTTATAAAGCAGTTTGACTGCTCTTCATCCTCCTATAAACCAGTTTGACTGCGCTTCATCCTCCTATAGAACAGTTTGACTGCTCTTCGTCCGATTATAAATCAGTTTGACTGCTCTTCGTCCTCTTATAAAACAGTTTGACTGCTCTTCATCCTTTTATAAAGCAGTTTGACTGCTCTTCATCCTCTTATAAAACAGTTTGACTGCTCTTCATCCTTTTATAAAGCAGTCAAACTGCTCTTCATCCTCTTATAAAACAGTTTGACTGCTCTTCATCCTTTTATAACGCAGTTTGACTGCTCTTCATCCTCTTATAAATCAGTTTGACTGCTCTTCATCCGATTATAAATCAGTTTGACTGCTCTTCGTCCTCTTTTAAACAGTTTGACTGCTCTTCATCCTTTTATAAAGCGGTTTGACTGCTCTTCATCCTCTTATAAATCAATTTGACTGCTCTTCATCCTCTTATAAAACCGTTTGACTGCTCTTCGTCCGATTATGAATCAGTTTGACTGCTCTTCGTCCGATTATAAATCAGTTTGACTGCTCTTCGTCCGCTTATAAAACAGTTTGACTGCTCTTCATCCTTTTATAAAGCAGTTTGACTGCTCTTCATCCTCTTATAAATCAGTTTGACTGCTCTTCATCCTCTTGTAAAACAGTCTGACTGCTCTATATCCTCGTATAAAACAGTTTGACTGCTCTTCATCCTCTTGTAAAACAGGTTGACTGCTCTTCATCCCCTTATAGAACAGTTTGACTGCTCTTCATCCTCTTGCAAAACAGGTTGACTGCTCTTCATACTCTTATAAAACAGTTTGACTGCTCTTCATCCTCCTATAGAACAGTTTGACTGCTCTTCATCCTCTTATAAATCAATTTGACTGCTCTTCATCCTCTTATAAAACCGTTTGACCGCTCTTCGTCCGATTATAAATCAGTTTGACTGCTCTTCGTCCGATTATAAATCAGTTTGACTGCTCTTCGTCCTCTTATAAAGCAGTTTGACTGCTCTTCATCCTCCTATAAACCAGTTTGAATGCGCTTCATCCTCCTATAGAACAGTTTGACTGCTCTTCGTCCGATTATAAATCAGTTTGACTGCTCTTCGTCCTCTTATAAAACAGTTTGACTGCTCTTCATCCTTTTATAAAGCAGTTTTACTGCTCTTCATCCTCTTATAAATCAGTTTGACTGCTCTTCTTCCTCTTATAAAACAGTGTGACTGCTCTTCATCCTTTTATAAAGCAGTTTGACTGCTCTTCATCCTCTTATAAATCAGTTTGACTGCTCTTCATCCTCTTATAAATCAGTTTGACTGCTCTTCGTCCTCTTATAAAACAGTTTGACTGCTCTTCATCCTTTTATAAAGCAGTTTGACTGCTCTTCATCCTCTTATAAAACAGTTTGACTGCTCTTCATCCTCTTGTAAAACAGGTTGACTGCTCTTCATCCTCTTGTAAAACAGTCTGACTGCTCTACATCCTTGTATAAAACAGTTTGACTGCTCTTCATCCTTTTATAAAGCAGTTTGACTGCTCTTCATCCTCTTATAAATCAATTTGACTGCTCTTCATCTTCTTATAAAGCAGTTTGACTGCTCTTCATCCTCCTATAAACCAGTTTGACTGCGCTTCATCCTGCTATAGAACAGTTTGACTGCTCTTCGTCCGATTATAAATCAGTTTGACTGCTCTTCGTCCTCTTATAAAACAGTTTGACTGCTCTTCATCCTTTTATAAAGCAGTTTGACTGCTCTTCATCCTCTTATAAAACAGTTTGACTGCTCTTCATCCTCTTGTAAAACAGGTTGACTGCTCTTCATCCTCTTGTAAAACAGTTTGACTGCTCTACATCCTTGTATAAAACAGTTTGACTGCTCTTCATCCTTTTATAAAGCAGTTTGACTGCTCTTCATCCTCTTATAAATCAATTTGACTGCTCTTCATCCTCTTATAAAACCGTTTGACTGCTCTTCGTCCGATTATAAATCAGTTTGACTGCTCTTCGTCCGCTTATAAAACAGTTTGACTGCTCTTCATCCTTTTATAAAGCAGTTTGACTGCTCTTCATCCTCTTATAAAGCAGTTTGACTGCTCTTCATCCTCCTATAAACCAGTTTGACTGCGCTTCATCCTCCTATAGAACAGTTTGACTGCTCTTCGTCCGATTATAAATCAGTTTGACTGCTCTTCGTCCTCTTATAAAACAGTTTGACTGCTCTTCATCCTTTTATAAAGCAGTTTGACTGCTCTTCATCCTCTTATAAATCAGTTTGACTGCTCTTCATCCGATTATAAATCAGTTTGACTGCTCTTCATCCTCTTATAAAACAGTTTGACTGCTCTTCATCCTTTTATAACGCAGTTTGACTGCTCTTCATCCTCTTATAAAACAGTTTGACTGCTCTTCATCCGATTATAAATCAGTTTGACTGCTCTTCGTCCTCTTTTAAACAGTTTGACTGCTCTTCATCCTTTTATAAAGCAGTTTGACTGCTCTTCATCCTCTTATAAATCAATTTGACTGCTCTTCATCCTCTTATAAAACCGTTTGACTGCTCTTCATCCTTCTATAAAGCAGTTTGACTGCTCTTCATCCTCTTATAAATCAATTTGACTGCTCTTCATCCTTTTATAAAGCAGTTTGACTGCTCTTCATCCTCTTATAAATCAGTTTGACTGCTCTTCATCCGAATATAAATCAGTTTGACTGCTCTTCATCCTCTTATAAACAGTATGACTGCTCTTCATCCTTTTATAAAGCAGTTTGACTGCTCTTCATCCGATTATAAAACAGTTTGACTGCTCTTCATCCTTTTATAAATCAGTTTGACTGCTCTTCATCCTCTTATAAAGCAGTTTGACTGCTCTTCATCCTCCTATAAACCAGTTTGACTGCGCTTCATCCTCCTATAGAACAGTTTGACTGCTCTTCGTCCGATTATAAATCAGTTTGACTGCTCTTCGTCCTCTTATAAAACAGTTTGACTGCTCTTCATCCTTTTATAAAGCAGTTTGACTGCTCTTCATCCTCTTATAAAACAGTTTGACTTCTCTTCATCCTCTTGTAAAACAGGTTGACTGCTCTTCATCCTCTTGTAAAACAGTCTGACTGCTCTACATCCTTGTATAAAACAGTTTGACTGCTCTTCATCCTTTTATAAAGCAGTTTGACTGCTCTTCATCCTCTTATAAAACAGTTTGACTGCTCTTCATCCTTTTATAACGCAGTTTGACTGCTCTTCATCCTCTTATAAATCAGTTTGACTGCTCTTCATCCGATTATAAATCAGTTTGACTGCTCTTCGTCCTCTTTTAAACAGTTTGACTGCTCTTCATCCTCCTATAAACCAGTTTGACTGCGCTTCATCCTCCTATAGAACAGTTTGACTGCTCTTCGTCCGATTATAAATCAGTTTGACTGCTCTTCGTCCTCTTATAAAACAGTTTGACTGCTCTTCATCCTTTTATAAAGCAGTTTGACTGCTCTTCATCCTCTTATAAATCAGTTTGACTGCTCTTCGTCCTCTTATAAAACAGTGTGACTGCTCTTCATCCTTTTATAAAGCAGTTTGACTGCTCTTCATCCTCTTATAAAACAGTTTGACTGCTCTTCATCCTCTTATAAATCAGTTTGACTGCTCTTCGTCCTCTTATAAAACAGTTTGACTGCTCTTCATTCTTTTATAAAACAGTTTGACTGCTCTTCATCCTCTTGTAAAACAGGTTGACTGCTCTTCATCCCCTTATAGAACAGTTTGACTGCTCTTCATCCTCTTGCAAAACAGGTTGACTGCTCTTCATACTCTTATAAAACAGTTTGACTGCTCTTCATCCTCCTATAGAACAGTTTGACTGCTCTTCATCCTCTTATAAATCAATTTGACTGCTCTTCATCCTCTTATAAAACCGTTTGACCGCTCTTCGTCCGATTATAAATCAGTTTGACTGCTCTTCGTCCGATTATAAATCAGTTTGACTGCTCTTCGTCCTCTTATAAAGCAGTTTGACTGCTCTTCATCCTCCTATAAACCAGTTTGAATGCGCTTCATCCTCCTATAGAACAGTTTGACTGCTCTTCGTCCGATTATAAATCAGTTTGACTGCTCTTCGTCCTCTTATAAAACAGTTTGACTGCTCTTCATCCTTTTATAAAGCAGTTTTACTGCTCTTCATCCTCTTATAAATCAGTTTGACTGCTCTTCGTCCTCTTATAAAACAGTGTGACTGCTCTTCATCCTTTTATAAAGCAGTTTGACTGCTCTTCATCCTCTTATAAATCAGTTTGACTGCTCTTCATCCTCTTATAAATCAGTTTGACTGCTCTTCGTCCTCTTATAAAACAGTTTGACTGCTCTTCATTCTTTTATAAAGCAGTTTGACTGCTCTTCATCCTCTTATAAAACAGTTTGACTGCTCTTCATCCTCTTGTAAAACAGTTTGACTGCTCTTCATCCTCTTATAAAACAGTTTGACTGCTCTTCATCCTTTTATAAAGCTGTTTGACTGCTCTTCATCCTCTTATAAAACAGTTTGACTGCTCTTCATCCATTTATAAATCAGTTTGACTGCTCTTCATCTTCTTATAAAGCAGTTTGACTGCTCTTCATCCTCCTATAAACCAGTTTGACTGCGCTTTATCCTGCTATAGAACAGTTTGACTGCTCTTCGTCCGATTATAAATCAGTTTGACTGCTCTTCGTCCTCTTATAAAACAGTTTGACTGCTCTTCATCCTTTTATAAAGCAGTTTGACTGCTCTTCATCCTCTTATAAAACAGTTTGACTGCTCTTCATCCTCTTGTAAAACAGGTTGACTGCTCTTCATCCTCTTGTAAAACAGTCTGACTGCTCTACATCCTTGTATAAAACAGTTTGACTGCTCTTCATCCTTTTATAAAGCAGTTTGACTGCTCTTCATCCTCTTATAAATCAATTTGACTGCTCTTCATCCTCTTATAAAACCGTTTGACTGCTCTTCGTCCGATTATAAATCAGTTTGACTGCTCTTCGTCCGCTTATAAAACAGTTTGACTGCTCTTCATCCTTTTATAAAGCAGTTTGACTGCTCTTCATCCTCTTATAAATCAGTTTGACTGCTCTTCATCCTCTTATAAAGCAGTTTGACTGCTCTTCATCCTCCTATAAACCAGTTTGACTGCGCTTCATCCTCCTATAGAACAGTTTGACTGCTCTTCGTCCGATTATAAATCAGTTTGACTGCTCTTCGTCCTCTTATAAAACAGTTTGACTGCTCTTCATCCTTTTATAAAGCAGTTTGACTGCTCTTCATCCTCTTATAAATCAGTTTGACTGCTCTTCATCCGATTATAAATCAGTTTGACTGCTCTTCATCCTCTTATAAAACAGTTTGACTGCTCTTCATCCTTTTATAACGCAGTTTGACTGCTCTTCATCCTCTTATAAAACAGTTTGACTGCTCTTCATCCGATTATAAATCAGTTTGACTGCTCTTCGTCCTCTTTTAAACAGTTTGACTGCTCTTCATCCTTTTATAAAGCAGTTTGACTGCTCTTCATCCTCTTATAAATCAATTTGACTGCTCTTCATCCTCTTATAAAACCGTTTGACTGCTCTTCATCCTTTTATAAAGCAGTTTGACTGCTCTTCGTCCTCTTATAAATCAATTTGACTGCTCTTCATCCTTTTATAAAGCAGTTTGACTGCTCTTCATCCTCTTATAAATCAGTTTGACTGCTCTTCATCCGAATATAAATCAGTTTGACTGCTCTTCATCCTCTTATAAACAGTATGACTGCTCTTCATCCTCCTATAAACCAGTTTGAATGCGCTTCATCCTCCTATAGAACAGTTTGACTGCTCTTCGTCCGATTATAAATCAGTTTGACTGCTCTTCGTCCTCTTATAAAACAGTTTGACTGCTCTTCATCCTTTTATAAAGCAGTTTTACTGCTCTTCATCCTCTTATAAATCAGTTTGACTGCTCTTCGTCCTCTTATAAAACAGTGTGACTGCTCTTCATCCTTTTATAAAGCAGTTTGACTGCTCTTCATCCTCTTATAAATCAGTTTGACTGCTCTTCATCCTCTTATAAATCAGTTTGACTGCTCTTCGTCCTCTTATAAAACAGTTTGACTGCTCTTCATTCTTTTATAAAGCAGTTTGACTGCTCTTCATCCTCTTATAAAACAGTTTGACTGCTCTTCATCCTCTTGTAAAACAGTTTGACTGCTCTTCATCCTCTTATAAAACAGTTTGACTGCTCTTCATCCTTTTATAAAGCTGTTTGACTGGTCTTCATCCGATTATAAAACAGTTTGACTGCTCTTCATCCATTTATAAATCAGTTTGACTGCTCTTCATCTTCTTATAAAGCAGTTTGACTGCTCTTCATCCTCCTATAAACCAGTTTGACTGCGCTTTATCCTGCTATAGAACAGTTTGACTGCTCTTCGTCCGATTATAAATCAGTTTGACTGCTCTTCGTCCTCTTATAAAACAGTTTGACTGCTCTTCATCCTTTTATAAAGCAGTTTGACTGCTCTTCATCCTCTTATAAAACAGTTTGACTGCTCTTCATCCTCTTGTAAAACAGGTTGACTGCTCTTCATCCTCTTGTAAAACAGTCTGACTGCTCTACATCCTTGTATAAAACAGTTTGACTGCTCTTCATCCTTTTATAAAGCAGTTTGACTGCTCTTCATCCTCTTATAAATCAATTTGACTGCTCTTCATCCTCTTATAAAACCGTTTGACTGCTCTTCGTCCGATTATAAATCAGTTTGACTGCTCTTCGTCCGCTTATAAAACAGTTTGACTGCTCTTCATCCTTTTATAAAGCAGTTTGACTGCTCTTCATCCTCTTATAAATCAGTTTGACTGCTCTTCATCCTCTTATAAAGCAGTTTGACTGCTCTTCATCCTCCTATAAACCAGTTTGACTGCGCTTCATCCTCCTATAGAACAGTTTGACTGCTCTTCGTCCGATTATAAATCAGTTTGACTGCTCTTCATCCTCTTATAAATCAGTTTGACTGCTCTTCATCCGATTATAAATCAGTTTGACTGCTCTTCATCCTCTTATAAAACAGTTTGACTGCTCTTCATCCTTTTATAACGCAGTTTGACTGCTCTTCATCCTCTTATAAAACAGTTTGACTGCTCTTCATCCGATTATAAATCAGTTTGACTGCTCTTCGTCCTCTTTTAAACAGTTTGACTGCTCTTCATCCTTTTATAAAGCAGTTTGACTGCTCTTCATCCTCTTATAAATCAATTTGACTGCTCTTCATCCTCTTATAAAACCGTTTGACTGCTCTTCATCCTTTTATAAAGCAGTTTGACTGCTCTTCGTCCTCTTATAAATCAATTTGACTGCTCTTCATCCTTTTATAAAGCAGTTTGACTGCTCTTCATCCTCTTATAAATCAGTTTGACTGCTCTTCATCCGAATATAAATCAGTTTGACTGCTCTTCATCCTCTTATAAACAGTATGACTGCTCTTCATCCTTTTATAAAGCAGTTTGACTGCTCTTCATCCGATTATAAAACAGTTTGACTGCTCTTCATCCTTTTATAAATCAGTTTGACTGCTCTTCATCCTCTTATAAAGCAGTTTGACTGCTCTTCATCCTCCTATAAACCAGTTTGACTGCGCTTCATCCTCCTATAGAACAGTTTGACTGCTCTTCGTCCGATTATAAATCAGTTTGACTGCTCTTCGTCCTCTTATAAAACAGTTTGACTGCTCTTCATCCTTTTATAAAGCAGTTTGACTGCTCTTCATCCTCTTATAAAACAGTTTGACTTCTCTTCATCCTCTTGTAAAACAGGTTGACTGCTCTTCATCCTCTTGTAAAACAGTCTGACTGCTCTACATCCTTGTATAAAACAGTTTGACTGCTCTTCATCCTTTTATAAAGCAGTTTGACTGCTCTTCATCCTCTTATAAAACAGTTTGACTGCTCTTCATCCTTTTATAACGCAGTTTGACTGCTCTTCATCCTCTTATAAATCAGTTTGACTGCTCTTCATCCGATTATAAATCAGTTTGACTGCTCTTCGTCCTCTTTTAAACAGTTTGACTGCTCTTCATCCTCCTATAAACCAGTTTGACTGCGCTTCATCCTCCTATAGAACAGTTTGACTGCTCTTCGTCCGATTATAAATCAGTTTGACTGCTCTTCGTCCTCTTATAAAACAGTTTGACTGCTCTTCATCCTTTTATAAAGCAGTTTGACTGCTCTTCATCCTCTTATAAATCAGTTTGACTGCTCTTCGTCCTCTTATAAAACCGTGTGACTGCTCTTCATCCTTTTATAAAGCAGTTTGACTGCTCTTCATCCTCTTATAAATCAGTTTGACTGCTCTTCATCCTCTTATAAATCAGTTTGACTGCTCTTCGTCCTCTTATAAAACAGTTTGACTGCTCTTCATTCTTTTATAAAGCAGTTTGACTGCTCTTCATCCTCTTATAAAACAGTTTGACTGCTCTTCATCCTCTTGTAAAACAGTTTGACTGCTCTTCATCCTCTTATAAAACAGTTTGACTGCTCTTCATCCTTTTATAAAGCTGTTTGACTGCTCTTCATCCGATTATAAAACAGTTTGACTGCTCTTCATCCATTTATAAATCATTTTTACTGCTCTTCATCTTCTTATAAAGCAGTTTGACTGCTCTTCATCCTCCTATAAACCAGTTTGACTGCGCTTCATCCTGCTATAGAACAGTTTGACTGCTCTTCGTCCGATTATAAATCAGTTTGACTGCTCTTCGTCCTCTTATAAAACAGTTTGACTGCTCTTCATCCTTTTATAAAGCAGTTTGACTGCTCTTCATCCTCTTATAAAACAGTTTGACTGCTCTTCATCCTCTTGTAAAACAGGTTGACTGCTCTTCATCCTCTTGTAAAACAGTCTGACTGCTCTACATCCTTGTATAAAACAGTTTGACTGCTCTTCATCCTTTTATAAAGCAGTTTGACTGCTCTTCACCCTCTTATAAATCAATTTGACTGCTCTTCATCCTCTTATAAAACCGTTTGACTGCTCTTCGTCCGATTATAAATCAGTTTGACTGCTCTTCGTCCGCTTATAAAACAGTTTGACTGCTCTTCATCCTTTTATAAAGCAGTTTGACTGCTCTTCATCCTCTTATAAATCAGTTTGACTGCTCTTCATCCTCTTATAAAGCAGTTTGACTGCTCTTCATCCTCCTATAAACCAGTTTGACTGCGCTTCCTCCTCCTATAGAACAGTTTGACTGCTCTTCGTCCGATTATAAATCAGTTTGACTGCTCTTCGTCCTCTTATAAAACAGTTTGACTGCTCTTCATCCTTTTATAAAGCAGTTTGACTGCTCTTCATCCTCTTATAAATCAGTTTGACTGCTCTTCATCCGATTATAAATCAGTTTGACTGCTCTTCATCCTCTTATAAAACAGTTTGACTGCTCTTCATCCTTTTATAACGCAGTTTGACTGCTCTTCATCCTCTTATAAAACAGTTTGACTGCTCTTCATCCGATTATAAATCAGTTTGACCGCTCTTCATCCTCTTATAAAACCGTTTGACTGCTCTTCGTCCGATTATAAATCAGTTTTACTGCTCTTCGTCCAATTATAAATCAGTTTGACTGCTCTTCATCCTTTTATAAAGCAGTTTGACTGCTCTTCATCCTCTTATAAAACAGTTTGACTGCTCTTCATCCTCTTGTAAAACAGGTTGACTGCTCTTCATCCTTTTGTAAAACAGTCTGACTGCTCTATATCCTCGTATAAAACAGTTTGACTGCTCTTCATCCTTTTATAAAGCAGTTTGACTGCTCTTCATCCTCTTATAAATCAATTTGACTGCTCTTCATCCTTTTATAAAGCAGTTTGACTGCTCTTCATCCTCTTATAAATCAGTTTGACTGCTCTTCATCCGAATATAAATCAGTTTGACTGCTCTTCATCCTCTTATAAACAGTTTGACTGCTCTTCATCCTTTTATAAAGCAGTTTGACTGCTCTTCATCCGATAATAAAACAGTTTGACTGCTCTTCGTCCGATTATAAATCAGTTTGACTGCTCTTCGTCCTCTTATAAAACAGTTTGACTGCTCTTCATCCTTTTATAAAGCAGTTTGACTGCTCTTCATCCTCTTATAAAACAGTTTGACTGCTCTTCATCCTTTTATAAAGCAGTCAAACTGCTCTTCATCCTCTTATAAAACAGTTTGACTGCTCTTCATCCTTTTATAACGCAGTTTGACTGCTCTTCATCCTCTTATAAATCAGTTTGACTGCTCTTCATCCGATTATAAATCAGTTTGACTGCTCTTCGTCCTCTTTTAAACAGTTTGACTGCTCTTCATCCTTTTATAAAGCGGTTTGACTGCTCTTCATCCTCTTATAAATCAATTTGACTGCTCTTCATCCTCTTATAAAACCGTTTGACTGCTCTTCGTCCGATTATAAATCAGTTTGACTGCTCTTCGTCCGATTATAAATCAGTTTGACTGCTCTTCGTCCGCTTATAAAACAGTTTGACTGCTCTTCATCCTTTTATAAAGCAGTTTGACTGCTCTTCATCCTCTTATAAATCAGTTTGACTGCTCTTCATCCTCTTGTAAAACAGTCTGACTGCTCTATATCCTCGTATAAAACAGTTTGACTGCTCTTCATCCTCTTGTAAAACAGGTTGACTGCTCTTCATCCCCTTATAGAAAAGTTTGACTGCTCTTCATCCTCTTGCAAAACAGGTTGACTGCTCTTCATACTCTTATAAAACAGTTTGACTGCTCTTCATCCTCCTATAGAACAGTTTGACTGCTCTTCATCCTCTTATAAATCAATTTGACTGCTCTTCATCCTCTTATAAAACCGTTTGACCGCTCTTCGTCCGACTATAAATCAGTTTGACTGCTCTTCGTCCGATTATAAATCAGTTTGACTGCTCTTCGTCCTCTTATAAAGCAGTTTGACTGCTCTTCATCCTCCTATAAACCAGTTTGAATGCGCTTCATCCTCCTATAGAACAGTTTGACTGCTCTTCGTCCGATTATAAATCAGTTTGACTGCTCTTCGTCCTCTTATAAAACAGTTTGACTGCTCTTCATCCTTTTATAAAGCAGTTTTACTGCTCTTCATCCTCTTATAAATCAGTTTGACTGCTCTTCGTCCTCTTATAAAACAGTGTGACTGCTCTTCATCCTTTTATAAAGCAGTTTGACTGCTCTTCATCCTCTTATAAATCAGTTTGACTGCTCTTCATCCTCTTATAAATCAGTTTGACTGCTCTTCGTCCTCTTATAAAACAGTTTGACTGCTCTTCATTCTTTTATAAAGCAGTTTGACTGCTCTTCATCCTCTTATAAAACAGTTTGACTGCTCTTCATCCTCTTGTAAAACAGTTTGACTGCTCTTCATCCTCTTATAAAACAGTTTGACTGCTCTTCATCCTTTTATAAAGCTGTTTGACTGGTCTTCATCCGATTATAAAACAGTTTGACTGCTCTTCATCCATTTATAAATCAGTTTGACTGCTCTTCATCTTCTTATAAAGCAGTTTGACTGCTCTTCATCCTCCTATAAACCAGTTTGACTGCGCTTCATCCTGCTATAGAACAGTTTGACTGCTCTTCGTCCGATTATAAATCAGTTTGACTGCTCTTCGTCCTCTTATAAAACAGTTTGACTGCTCTTCATCCTTTTATAAAGCAGTTTGACTGCTCTTCATCCTCTTATAAAACAGTTTGACTGCTCTTCATCCTCTTGTAAAACAGGTTGACTGCTCTTCATCCTCTTGTAAAACAGTCTGACTGCTCTACATCCTTGTATAAAACAGTTTGACTGCTCTTCATCCTTTTATAAAGCAGTTTGACTGCTCTTCATCCTCTTATAAATCAATTTGACTGCTCTTCATCCTCTTATAAAACCGTTTGACTGCTCTTCGTCCGATTATAAATCAGTTTGACTGCTCTTCGTCCGCTTATAAAACAGTTTGACTGCTCTTCATCCTTTTATAAAACAGTTTGACTGCTCTTCATCCTCTTATAAAGCAGTTTGACTGCTCTTCATCCTCCTATAAACCAGTTTGACTGCGCTTCATCCTCCTATAGAACAGTTTGACTGCTCTTCGTCCGATTATAAATCAGTTTGACTGCTCTTCGTCCTCTTATAAAACAGTTTGACTGCTCTTCATCCTTTTATAACGCAGTTTGACTGCTCTTCATCCTCTTATAAAACAGTTTGACTGCTCTTCATCCGATTATAAATCAGTTTGACTGCTCTTCGTCCTCTTTTAAACAGTTTGACTGCTCTTCATCCTTTTATAAAGCAGTTTGACTGCTCTTCATCCTCTTATAAATCAATTTGACTGCTCTTCATCCTCTTATAAAACCGTTTGACTGCTCCTCATCCTTTTATAAAGCAGTTTGACTGCTCTTCATCCTCTTATAAATCAATTTGACTGCTCTTCATCCTTTTATAAAGCAGTTTGACTGCTCTTCATCCTCTTATAAATCAGTTTGACTGCTCTTCATCCGAATATAAATCAGTTTGACTGCTCTTCATCCTCTTATAAACAGTTTGACTGCTCTTCATCCTTTTATAAAGCAGTTTGACTGCTCTTCATCCGATTATAAAACAGTTTGACTGCTCTTCATCCTTTTATAAATCAGTTTGACTGCTCTTCATCCTCTTATAAAGCAGTTTGACTGCTCTTCATCCTCCTATAAACCAGTTTGACTGCGCTTCATCCTCCTATAGAACAGTTTGACTGCTCTTCGTCCGATTATAAATCAGTTTGACTGCTCTTCGTCCTCTTATAAAACAGTTTGACTGCTCTTCATCCTTTTATAAAGCAGTTTGACTGCTCTTCATCCTCTTATAAAACAGTTTGACTGCTCTTCATCCTCTTGTAAAACAGGTTGACTGCTCTTCATCCTCTTGTAAAACAGTCTGACTGCTCTACATCCTTGTATAAAACAGTTTGACTGCTCTTCATCCTTTTATAAAGCAGTTTGACTGCTCTTCATCCTCTTATAAAACAGTTTGACTGCTCTTCATCCTTTTATAACGCAGTTTGACTGCTCTTCATCCTCTTATAAATCAGTTTGACTGCTCTTCATCCGATTATAAATCAGTTTGACTGCTCTTCGTCCTCTTTTAAACAGTTTGACTGCTCTTCATCCTTTTATAAAGCGGTTTGACTGCTCTTCATCCTTTTATAAAGCGGTTTGACTGCTCTTCATCCTCTTATAAAGCAGTTTGACTGCTCTTCATCCTCTTATAAATCAGTTTGACTGCTCTTCATCCTTGTATAAAACAGTTTGACTGCTCTTCATCCTCTTATAAAACAGTTTGACTGCTCTTCATCCTCTTGTAAAACAGGTTGACTGCTCTTCATCCTCTTGTAAAACAGTCTGACTGCTCTATATCCTCGTATAAAACAGTTTGACTGCTCTTCATCCTCTTGTAAAACAGGTTGACTGCTCTTCATCCCCTTATAGAACAGTTTGACTGCTCTTCATCCTCTTGCAAAACAGGTTGACTGCTCTTCATACTCTTATAAAACAGTTTGACTGCTCTTCATCCTCCTATAGAACAGTTTGACTGCTCTTCATCCTCTTATAAATCAATTTGACTGCTCTTCATCCTCTTATAAAACCGTTTGACCGCTCTTCGTCCGATTATAAATCAGTTTGACTGCTCTTCGTCCGATTATAAATCAGTTTGACTGCTCTTCGTCCTCTTATAAAGCAGTTTGACTGCTCTTCATCCTCCTATAAACCAGTTTGAATGCGCTTCATCCTCCTATAGAACAGTTTGACTGCTCTTCGTCCGATTATAAATCAGTTTGACTGCTCTTCGTCCTCTTATAAAACAGTTTGACTGCTCTTCATCCTTTTATAAAGCAGTTTTACTGCTCTTCATCCTCTTATAAATCAGTTTGACTGCTCTTCGTCCTCTTATAAAACAGTGTGACTGCTCTTCATCCTTTTATAAAGCAGTTTGACTGCTCTTCATCCTCTTATAAATCAGTTTGACTGCTCTTCATCCTCTTATAAATCAGTTTGACTGCTCTTCGTCCTCTTATAAAACAGTTTGACTGCTCTTCATTCTTTTATAAAGCAGTTTGACTGCTCTTCATCCTCTTATAAAACAGTTTGACTGCTCTTCATCCTCTTGTAAAACAGTTTGACTGCTCTTCATCCTCTTATAAAACAGTTTGACTGCTCTTCATCCTTTTATAAAGCTGTTTGACTGCTCTTCATCCGATTATAAAACAGTTTGACTGCTCTTCATCCATTTATAAATCAGTTTGACTGCTCTTCATCTTCTTATAAAGCAGTTTGACTGCTCTTCATCCTCCTATAAACCAGTTTGACTGCGCTTCATCCTGCTATAGAACAGTTTGACTGCTCTTCGTCCGATTATAAATCAGTTTGACTGCTCTTCGTCCTCTTATAAAACAGTTTGACTGCTCTTCATCCTTTTATAAAGCAGTTTGACTGCTCTTCATCCTCTTATAAAACAGTTTGACTGCTCTTCATCCTCTTGTAAAACAGGTTGACTGCTCTTCATCCTCTTGTAAAACAGTCTGACTGCTCTACATCCTTGTATAAAACAGTTTGACTGCTCTTCATCCTTTTATAAAGCAGTTTGACTGCTCTTCATCCTCTTATAAATCAATTTGACTGCTCTTCATCCTCTTATAAAACCGTTTGACTGCTCTTCGTCCGATTATAAATCAGTTTGACTGCTCTTCGTCCGCTTATAAAACAGTTTGACTGCTCTTCATCCTTTTATAAAGCAGTTTGACTGCTCTTCATCCTTTTATAAAGCAGTTTGACTGCTCTTCATCCTCTTATAAAACAGTTTGACTGCTCTTCATCCTTTTATAACGCAGTTTGACTGCTCTTCATCCTCTTATAAATCAGTTTGACTGCTCTTCATCCGATTATAAATCAGTTTGACTGCTCTTCGTCCTCTTTTAAACAGTTTGACTGCTCTTCATCCTCCTATAAACCAGTTTGACTGCGCTTCATCCTCCTATAGAACAGTTTGACTGCTCTTCGTCCGATTATAAATCAGTTTGACTGCTCTTCGTCCTCTTATAAAACAGTTTGACTGCTCTTCATCCTTTTATAAAGCAGTTTGACTGCTCTTCATCCTCTTATAAATCAGTTTGACTGCTCTTCGTCCTCTTATAAAACAGTGTGACTGCTCTTCATCCTTTTATAAAGCAGTTTGACTGCTCTTCATCCTCTTATAAATCAGTTTGACTGCTCTTCATCCTCTTATAAATCAGTTTGACTGCTCTTCGTCCTCTTATAAAATAGTTTGACTGCTCTTCATTCTTTTATAAAGCAGTTTGACTGCTCTTCATCCTCTTATAAAACAGTTTGACTGCTCTTCATCCTCTTGTAAAACAGTTTGACTGCTCTTCATCCTCTTATAAAACAGTTTGACTGCTCTTCATCCTTTTATAAAGCTGTTTGACTGCTCTTCATCCGATTATAAAACAGTTTGACTGCTCTTCATCCATTTATAAATCATTTTTACTGCTCTTCATCTTCTTATAAAGCAGTTTGACTGCTCTTCATCCTCCTATAAACCAGTTTGACTGCGCTTCATCCTCCTATAGAACAGTTTGACTGCTCTTCGTCCGATTATAAATCAGTTTGACTGCTCTTCGTCCTCTTATAAAACAGTTTGACTGCTCTTCATCCTTTTATAAAGCAGTTTGACTGCTCTTCATCCTCTTATAAAACAGTTTGACTGCTCTTCATCCTCTTGTAAAACAGGTTGACTGCTCTTCATCCTCTTGTAAAACAGTCTGACTGCTCTACATCCTTGTATAAAACAGTTTGACTGCTCTTCATCCTTTTATAAAGCAGTTTGACTGCTCTTCATCCTCTTATAAAACAGTTTGACTGCTCTTCATCCTTTTATAACGCAGTTTGACTGCTCTTCATCCTCTTATAAATCAGTTTGACTGCTCTTCATCCGATTATAAATCAGTTTGACTGCTCTTCGTCCTCTTTTAAACAGTTTGACTGCTCTTCATCCTTTTATAAAGCGGTTTGACTGCTCTTCATCCTTTTATAAAGCGGTTTGACTGCTCTTCATCCTCTTATAAAGCAGTTTGACTGCTCTTCATCCTCTTATAAATCAGTTTGACTGCTCTTCATCCTTGTATAAAACAGTTTGACTGCTCTTCATCCTCTTATAAAACAGTTTGACTGCTCTTCATCCTCTTGTAAAACAGGTTGACTGCTCTTCATCCTCTTGTAAAACAGTCTGACTGCTCTATATCCTCGTATAAAACAGTTTGACTGCTCTTCATCCTCTTGTAAAACAGGTTGACTGCTCTTCATCCCCTTATAGAACAGTTTGACTGCTCTTCATCCTCTTGCAAAACAGGTTGACTGCTCTTCATACTCTTATAAAACAGTTTGACTGCTCTTCATCCTCCTATAGAACAGTTTGACTGCTCTTCATCCTCTTATAAATCAATTTGACTGCTCTTCATCCTCTTATAAAACCGTTTGACCGCTCTTCGTCCGATTATAAATCAGTTTGACTGCTCTTCGTCCGATTATAAATCAGTTTGACTGCTCTTCGTCCTCTTATAAAGCAGTTTGACTGCTCTTCATCCTCCTATAAACCAGTTTGAATGCGCTTCATCCTCCTATAGAACAGTTTGACTGCTCTTCGTCCTCTTATAAAACAGTTTGACTGCTCTTCGTCCTCTTATAAAACAGTTTGACTGCTCTTCATCCTTTTATAAAGCAGTTTTACTGCTCTTCATCCTCTTATAAATCAGTTTGACTGCTCTTCGTCCTCTTATAAAACAGTGTGACTGCTCTTCATCCTTTTATAAAGCAGTTTGACTGCTCTTCATCCTCTTATAAATCAGTTTGACTGCTCTTCATCCTCTTATAAATCAGTTTGACTGCTCTTCGTCCTCTTATAAAACAGTTTGACTGCTCTTCATTCTTTTATAAAGCAGTTTGACTGCTCTTCATCCTCTTATAAAACAGTTTGACTGCTCTTCATCCTCTTGTAAAACAGTTTGACTGCTCTTCATCCTCTTATAAAACAGTTTGACTGCTCTTCATCCTTTTATAAAGCTGTTTGACTGCTCTTCATCCGATTATAAAACAGTTTGACTGCTCTTCATCCATTTATAAATCAGTTTGACTGCTCTTCATCTTCTTATAAAGCAGTTTGACTGCTCTTCATCCTCCTATAAACCAGTTTGACTGCGCTTCATCCTGCTATAGAACAGTTTGACTGCTCTTCGTCCGATTATAAATCAGTTTGACTGCTCTTCGTCCTCTTATAAAACAGTTTGACTGCTCTTCATCCTTTTATAAAGCAGTTTGACTGCTCTTCATCCTCTTATAAAACAGTTTGACTGCTCTTCATCCTCTTGTAAAACAGGTTGACTGCTCTTCATCCTCTTGTAAAACAGTCTGACTGCTCTACATCCTTGTATAAAACAGTTTGACTGCTCTTCATCCTTTTATAAAGCAGTTTGACTGCTCTTCATCCTCTTATAAATCAATTTGACTGCTCTTCATCCTCTTATAAAACCGTTTGACTGCTCCTCGTCCGATTATAAATCAGTTTGACTGCTCTTCGTCCGCTTATAAAACAGTTTGACTGCTCTTCATCCTTTTATAAAGCAGTTTGACTGCTCTTCATCCTTTTATAAAGCAGTTTGACTGCTCTTCATCCTCTTATAAAACAGTTTGACTGCTCTTCATCCTTTTATAACGCAGTTTGACTGCTCTTCATCCTCTTATAAATCAGTTTGACTGCTCTTCATCCGATTATAAATCAGTTTGACTGCTCTTCGTCCTCTTTTAAACAGTTTGACTGCTCTTCATCCTCCTATAAACCAGTTTGACTGCGCTTCATCCTCCTATAGAACAGTTTGACTGCTCTTCGTCCGATTATAAATCAGTTTGACTGCTCTTCGTCCTCTTATAAAACAGTTTGACTGCTCTTCATCCTTTTATAAAGCAGTTTGACTGCTCTTCATCCTCTTATAAATCAGTTTGACTGCTCTTCGTCCTCTTATAAAACAGTGTGACTGCTCTTCATCCTTTTATAAAGCAGTTTGACTGCTCTTCATCCTCTTATAAATCAGTTTGACTGCTCTTCATCCTCTTATAAATCAGTTTGACTGCTCTTCGTCCTCTTATAAAATAGTTTGACTGCTCTTCATTCTTTTATAAAGCAGTTTGACTGCTCTTCATCCTCTTATAAAACAGTTTGACTGCTCTTCATCCTCTTGTAAAACAGTTTGACTGCTCTTCATCCTCTTATAAAACAGTTTGACTGCTCTTCATCCTTTTATAAAGCTGTTTGACTGCTCTTCATCCGATTATAAAACAGTTTGACTGCTCTTCATCCATTTATAAATCATTTTTACTGCTCTTCATCTTCTTATAAAGCAGTTTGACTGCTCTTCATCCTCCTATAAACCAGTTTGACTGCGCTTCATCCTGCTATAGAACAGTTTGACTGCTCTTCGTCCGATTATAAATCAGTTTGACTGCTCTTCGTCCTCTTATAAAACAGTTTGACTGCTCTTCATCCTTTTATAAAGCAGTTTGACTGCTCTTCATCCTCTTATAAAACAGTTTGACTGCTCTTCATCCTCTTGTAAAACAGGTTGACTGCTCTTCATCCTCTTGTAAAACAGTCTGACTGCTCTACATCCTTGTATAAAACAGTTTGACTGCTCTTCATCCTTTTATAAAGCAGTTTGACTGCTCTTCATCCTCTTATAAATCAATTTGACTGCTCTTCATCCTCTTATAAAACCGTTTGACTGCTCTTCGTCCGATTATAAATCAGTTTGACTGCTCTTCGTCCGCTTATAAAACAGTTTGACTGCTCTTCGTCCTCTTATAAAACAGTTTGACTGCTCTTCATCCTTTTATAAAGCAGTTTGACTGCTCTTCATCCTCTTATAAATCAGTTTGACTGCTCTTCATCCGATTATAAATCAGTTTGACTGCTCTTCATCCTCTTATAAAACAGTTTGACTGCTCTTCATCCTTTTATAACGCAGTTTGACTGCTCTTCATCCTCTTATAAAACAGTTTGACTGCTCTTCATCCGATTATAAATCAGTTTGACCGCTCTTCATCCTCTTATAAAACCGTTTGACTGCTCTTCGTCCGATTATAAATCAGTTTTACTGCTCTTCGTCCAATTATAAATCAGTTTGACTGCTCTTCATCCTTTTATAAAGCAGTTTGACTGCTCTTCATCCTCTTATAAAACAGTTTGACTGCTCTTCATCCTCTTGTAAAACAGGTTGACTGCTCTTCATCCTTTTGTAAAACAGTCTGACTGCTCTATATCCTCGTATAAAACAGTTTGACTGCTCTTCGTCCTCTTTTAAACAGTTTGACTGCTCTTCATCCTTTTATAAAGCGGTTTGACTGCTCTTCATCCTCTTATAAATCAATTTGACTGCTCTTCATCCTCTTATAAAACCGTTTGACTGCTCTTCGTCCGATTATAAATCAGTTTGACTGCTCTTCGTCCGATTATAAATCAGTTTGACTGCTCTTCGTCCGCTTATAAAACAGTTTGACTGCTCTTCATCCTTTTATAAAGCAGTTTGACTGCTCTTCATCCTCTTATAAATCAGTTTGACTGCTCTTCATCCTCTTGTAAAACAGTCTGACTGCTCTATATCCTCGTATAAAACAGTTTGACTGCTCTTCATCCTCTTGTAAAACAGGTTGACTGCTCTTCATCCCCTTATAGAACAGTTTGACTGCTCTTCATCCTCTTGCAAAACAGGTTGACTGCTCTTCATACTCTTATAAAACAGTTTGACTGCTCTTCATCCTCCTATAGAACAGTTTGACTGCTCTTCATCCTCTTATAAAACCGTTTGACCGCTCTTCGTCCGACTATAAATCAGTTTGACTGCTCTTCGTCCGATTATAAATCAGTTTGACTGCTCTTCGTCCTCTTATAAAGCAGTTTGACTGCTCTTCATCCTCCTATAAACCAGTTTGAATGCGCTTCATCCTCCTATAGAACAGTTTGACTGCTCTTCGTCCGATTATAAATCAGTATGACTGCTCTTCGTCCTCTTATAAAACAGTTTGACTGCTCTTCAACCTTTTATAAAGCAGTTTTACTGCTCTTCATCCTCTTATAAATCAGTTTGACTGCTCTTCGTCCTCTTATAAAACAGTGTGACTGCTCTTCATCCTTTTATAAAGCAGTTTGACTGCTCTTCATCCTCTTATAAATCAGTTTGACTGCTCTTCATCCTCTTATAAATCAGTTTGACTGCTCTTCGTCCTCTTATAAAACAGTTTGACTGCTCTTCATTCTTTTATAAAGCAGTTTGACTGCTCTTCATCCTCTTATAAAACAGTTTGACTGCTCTTCATCCTCTTGTAAAACAGTTTGACTGCTCTTCATCCTCTTATAAAACAGTTTGACTGCTCTTCATCCTTTTATAAAGCTGTTTGACTGGTCTTCATCCGATTATAAAACAGTTTGACTGCTCTTCATCCATTTATAAATCAGTTTGACTGCTCTTCATCTTCTTATAAAGCAGTTTGACTGCTCTTCATCCTCCTATAAACCAGTTTGACTGCGCTTCATCCTGCTATAGAACAGTTTGACTGCTCTTCGTCCGATTATAAATCAGTTTGACTGCTCTTCGTCCTCTTATAAAACAGTTTGACTGCTCTTCATCCTTTTATAAAGCAGTTTGACTGCTCTTCATCCTCTTATAAAACAGTTTGACTGCTCTTCATCCTCTTGTAAAACAGGTTGACTGCTCTTCATCCTCTTGTAAAACAGTCTGACTGCTCTACATCCTTGTATAAAACAGTTTGACTGCTCTTCATCCTTTTATAAAGCAGTTTGACTGCTCTTCATCCTCTTATAAATCAATTTGACTGCTCTTCATCCTCTTATAAAACCGTTTGACTGCTCTTCGTCCGATTATAAATCAGTTTGACTGCTCTTCGTCCGCTTATAAAACAGTTTGACTGCTCTTCATCCTTTTATAAAACAGTTTGACTGCTCTTCATCCTCTTATAAAGCAGTTTGACTGCTCTTCATCCTCCTATAAACCAGTTTGACTGCGCTTCATCCTCCTATAGAACAGTTTGACTGCTCTTCGTCCGATTATAAATCAGTTTGACTGCTCTTCGTCCTCTTATAAAACAGTTTGACTGCTCTTCATCCTTTTATAACGCAGTTTGACTGCTCTTCATCCTCTTATAAAACAGTTTGACTGCTCTTCATCCGATTATAAATCAGTTTGACTGCTCTTCGTCCTCTTTTAAACAGTTTGACTGCTCTTCATCCTTTTATAAAGCAGTTTGACTGCTCTTCATCCTCTTATAAATCAATTTGACTGCTCTTCATCCTCTTATAAAACCGTTTGACTGCTCCTCATCCTTTTATAAAGCAGTTTGACTGCTCTTCATCCTCTTATAAATCAATTTGACTGCTCTTCATCCTTTTATAAATCAGTTTGACTGCTCTTCATCCTCTTATAAAGCAGTTTGACTGCTCTTCATCCTCCTATAAACCAGTTTGACTGCGCTTCATCCTCCTATAGAACAGTTTGACTGCTCTTCGTCCGATTATAAATCAGTTTGACTGCTCTTCGTCCTCTTATAAAACAGTTTGACTGCTCTTCATCCTTTTATAAAGCAGTTTGACTGCTCTTCATCCTCTTATAAAACAGTTTGACTGCTCTTCATCCTCTTGTAAAACAGGTTGACTGCTCTTCATCCTCTTGTAAAACAGTCTGACTGCTCTACATCCTTGTATAAAACAGTTTGACTGCTCTTCATCCTTTTATAAAGCAGTTGGACTGCTCTTCATCCTCTTATAAAACAGTTTGACTGCTCTTCATCCTTTTATAACGCAGTTTGACTGCTCTTCATCCTCTTATAAATCAGTTTGACTGCTCTTCATCCGATTATAAATCAGTTTGACTGCTCTTCGTCCTCTTTTAAACAGTTTGACTGCTCTTCATCCTTTTATAAAGCGGTTTGACTGCTCTTCATCCTTTTATAAAGCGGTTTGACTGCTCTTCATCCTCTTATAAAGCAGTTTGACTGCTCTTCATCCTCTTATAAATCAGTTTGACTGCTCTTCATCCTCTTATAAAACAGTTTGACTGCTCTTCATCCTCTTATAAAACAGTTTGACTGCTCTTCATCCTCTTGTAAAACAGGTTGACTGCTCTTCATCCTCTTGTAAAACAGTCTGACTGCTCTATATCCTCGTATAAAACAGTTTGACTGCTCTTCATCCTCTTGTAAAACAGGTTGACTGCTCTTCATCCCCTTATAGAACAGTTTGACTGCTCTTCATCCTCTTGCAAAACAGGTTGACTGCTCTTCATACTCTTATAAAACAGTTTGACTGCTCTTCATCCTCCTATAGAACAGTTTGACTGCTCTTCATCCTCTTATAAATCAATTTGACTGCTCTTCATCCTCTTATAAAACCGTTTGACCGCTCTTCGTCCGATTATAAATCAGTTTGACTGCTCTTCGTCCGATTATAAATCAGTTTGACTGCTCTTCGTCCTCTTATAAAGCAGTTTGACTGCTCTTCATCCTCCTATAAACCAGTTTGAATGCGCTTCATCCTCCTATAGAACAGTTTGACTGCTCTTCGTCCGATTATAAATCAGTTTGACTGCTCTTCGTCCTCTTATAAAACAGTTTGACTGCTCTTCATCCTTTTATAAAGCAGTTTTACTGCTCTTCATCCTCTTATAAATCAGTTTGACTGCTCTTCGTCCTCTTATAAAACAGTGTGACTGCTCTTCATCCTTTTATAAAGCAGTTTGACTGCTCTTCATCCTCTTATAAATCAGTTTGACTGCTCTTCATCCTCTTATAAATCAGTTTGACTGCTCTTCGTCCTCTTATAAAACAGTTTGACTGCTCTTCATTCTTTTATAAAGCAGTTTGACTGCTCTTCATCCTCTTATAAAACAGTTTGACTGCTCTTCATCCTCTTGTAAAACAGTTTGACTGCTCTTCATCCTCTTATAAAACAGTTTGACTGCTCTTCATCCTTTTATAAAGCTGTTTGACTGCTCTTCATCCGATTATAAAACAGTTTGACTGCTCTTCATCCATTTATAAATCAGTTTGACTGCTCTTCATCTTCTTATAAAGCAGTTTGACTGCTCTTCATCCTCCTATAAACCAGTTTGACTGCGCTTCATCCTGCTATAGAACAGTTTGACTGCTCTTCGTCCGATTATAAATCAGTTTGACTGCTCTTCGTCCTCTTATAAAACAGTTTGACTGCTCTTCATCCTTTTATAAAGCAGTTTGACTGCTCTTCATCCTCTTATAAAACAGTTTGACTGCTCTTCATCCTCTTGTAAAACAGGTTGACTGCTCTTCATCCTCTTGTAAAACAGTCTGACTGCTCTACATCCTTGTATAAAACAGTTTGACTGCTCTTCATCCTTTTATAAAGCAGTTTGACTGCTCTTCATCCTCTTATAAATCAATTTGACTGCTCTTCATCCTCTTATAAAACCGTTTGACTGCTCTTCGTCCGATTATAAATCAGTTTGACTGCTCTTCGTCCGCTTATAAAACAGTTTGACTGCTCTTCATCCTTTTATAAAGCAGTTTGACTGCTCTTCATCCTCTTATAAATCAGTTTGACTGCTCTTCATCCTCTTATAAAGCAGTTTGACTGCTCTTCATCCTCCTATAAACCAGTTTGACTGCGCTTCATCCTCCTATAGAACAGTTTGACTGCTCTTCGTCCGATTATAAATCAGTTTGACTGCTCTTCGTCCTCTTATAAAACAGTTTGACTGCTCTTCATCCTTTTATAAAGCAGTTTGACTGCTCTTCATCCTCTTATAAATCAGTTTGACTGCTCTTCATCCGATTATAAATCAGTTTGACTGCTCTTCATCCTCTTATAAAACAGTTTGACTGCTCTTCATCCTTTTATAACGCAGTCTGACTGCTCTTCATCCTCTTATAAAACAGTTTGACTGCTCTTCATCCGATTATAAATCAGTTTGACTGCTCTTCGTCCTCTTTTAAACAGTTTGACTGCTCTTCATCCTTTTATAAAGCGGTTTGACTGCTCTTCATCCTCTTATAAATCAATTTGACTGCTCTTCATCCTCTTATAAAACCGTTTGACTGCTCTTCGTCCGATTATAAATCAGTTTGACTGCTCTTCGTCCGATTATAAATCAGTTTGACTGCTCTTCGTCCGCTTATAAAACAGTTTGACTGCTCTTCATCCTTTTATAAAGCAGTTTGACTGCTCTTCATCCTCTTATAAAACAGTTTGACTGCTCTTCATCCTCTTGTAAAACAGGTTGACTGCTCTTCATCCTCTTGTAAAACAGTCTGACTGCTCTATATCCTCGTATAAAACAGTTAGACTGCTCTTCATCCTCTTGTAAAACAGGTTGACTGCTCTTCATCCCCTTATAGAACAGTTTGACTGCTCTTCATCCTCTTGCAAAACAGGTTGACTGCTCTTCATACTCTTATAAAACAGTTTGACTGCTCTTCATCCTCCTATAGAACAGTTTGACTGCTCTTCATCCTCTTATAAATCAATTTGACTGCTCTTCATCCTCTTATAAAACCGTTTGACCGCTCTGCGTCCGATTATAAATCAGTTTGACTGCTCTTCGTCCGATTATAAATCAGTTTGACTGCTCTTCGTCCTCTTATAAAGCAGTTTGACTGCTCTTCATCCTCCTATAAACCAGTTTGAATGCGCTTCATCCTCCTATAGAACAGTTTGACTGCTCTTCGTCCGATTATAAATCAGTTTGACTGCTCTTCGTCCTCTTATAAAACAGTTTGACTGCTCTTCATCCTTTTATAAAGCAGTTTTACTGCTCTTCATCCTCTTATAAATCAGTTTGACTGCTCTTCGTCCTCTTATAAAACAGTGTGACTGCTCTTCATCCTTTTATAAAGCAGTTTGACTGCTCTTCATCCTCTTATAAATCAGTTTGACTGCTCTTCATCCTCTTATAAATCAGTTTGACTGCTCTTCGTCCTATTATAAAACAGTTTGACTGCTCTTCATTCTTTTATAAAGCAGTTTGACTGCTCTTCATCCTCTTATAAAACAGTTTGACTGCTCTTCATCCTCTTGTAAAACAGTTTGACTGCTCTTCATCCTCTTATAAAACAGTTTGACTGCTCTTCATCGTTTTATAAAGCTGTTTGACTGCTCTTCATCCGATTATAAAACAGTTTGACTGCTCTTCATCCATTTATAAATCAGTTTGACTGCTCTTCATCTTCTTATAAAGCAGTTTGACTGCTCTTCATCCTCCTATAAACCAGTTTGACTGCGCTTCATCCTGCTATAGAACAGTTTGACTGCTCTTCGTCCGATTATAAATCAGTTTGACTGCTCTTCGTCCTCTTATAAAACAGTTTGACTGCTCTTCATCCTTTTATAAAGCAGTTTGACTGCTCTTCATCCTCTTATAAAACAGTTTGACTGCTCTTCATCCTCTTGTAAAACAGGTTGACTGCTCTTCATCCTCTTGTAAAACAGTCTGACTGCTCTACATCCTTGTATAAAACAGTTTGACTGCTCTTCATCCTTTTATAAAGCAGTTTGACTGCTCTTCATCCTCTTATAAATCAATTTGACTGCTCTTCATCCTCTTATAAAACCGTTTGACTGCTCTTCATCCTCTTGTAAAACAGGTTGACTGCTCTTCATCCTCTTGTAAAACAGTCTGACTGCTCTACATCCTTGTATAAAACAGTTTGACTGCTCTTCATCCTTTTATAAAGCAGTTTGACTGCTCTTCATCCTCTTATAAATCAATTTGACTGCTCTTCATCCTCTTATAAAACCGTTTGACTGCTCTTCATCCGATTATAAATCAGTTTGACTGCTCTTCGTCCTCTTTTAAACAGTTTGACTGCTCTTCATCCTTTTATAAAGCGGTTTGACTGCTCTTCATCCTTTTATAAAGCGGTTTGACTGCTCTTCATCCTCTTATAAAGCAGTTTGACTGCTCTTCATTCTCTTATAAATCAGTTTGACTGCTCTTCATCCTCTTATAAAACAGTTTGACTGCTCTTCATCCTCTTATAAAACAGTTTGACTGCTCTTCATCCTCTTGTAAAACAGGTTGACTGCTCTTCATCCTCTTGTAAAACAGTCTGACTGCTCTATATCCTCGTATAAAACAGTTTGACTGCTCTTCATCCTCTTGTAAAACAGGTTGACTGCTCTTCATCCTTGTATAAAACAGTTTGACTGCTCTTCATCCTTTTATAAAGCAGTTTGACTGCTCTTCATCCTCTTATAAATCAATTTGACTGCTCTTCATCCTCTTATAAAACCGTTTGACTGCTCTTCGTCCGATTATAAATCAGTTTGACTGCTCTTCGTCCGCTTATAAAACAGTTTGACTGCTCTTCGTCCTCTTATAAAACAGTTTGACTGCTCTTCATCCTTTTATAAAGCAGTTTGACTGCTCTTCATCCTCTTATAAATCAGTTTGACTGCTCTTCATCCGATTATAAATCAGTTTGACTGCTCTTCATCCTCTTATAAAACAGTTTGACTGCTCTTCATCCTTTTATAACGCAGTTTGACTGCTCTTCATCCTCTTATAAAACAGTTTGACTGCTCTTCATCCGATTATAAATCAGTTTGACCGCTCTTCATCCTCTTATAAAACCGTTTGACTGCTCTTCGTCCGATTATAAATCAGTTTTACTGCTCTTCGTCCAATTATAAATCAGTTTGACTGCTCTTCATCCTTTTATAAAGCAGTTTGACTGCTCTTCATCCTCTTATAAAACAGTTTGACTGCTCTTCATCCTCTTGTAAAACAGGTTGACTGCTCTTCATCCTTTTGTAAAACAGTCTGACTGCTCTATATCCTCGTATAAAACAGTTTGACTGCTCTTCGTCCTCTTTTAAACAGTTTGACTGCTCTTCATCCTTTTATAAAGCGGTTTGACTGCTCTTCATCCTCTTATAAATCAATTTGACTGCTCTTCATCCTCTTATAAAACCGTTTGACTGCTCTTCGTCCGATTATAAATCAGTTTGACTGCTCTTCGTCCGATTATAAATCAGTTTGACTGCTCTTCGTCCGCTTATAAAACAGTTTGACTGCTCTTCATCCTTTTATAAAGCAGTTTGACTGCTCTTCATCCTCTTATAAATCAGTTTGACTGCTCTTCATCCTCTTGTAAAACAGTCTGACTGCTCTATATCCTCGTATAAAACAGTTTGACTGCTCTTCATCCTCTTGTAAAACAGGTTGACTGCTCTTCATCCCCTTATAGAACAGTTTGACTGCTCTTCATCCTCTTGCAAAACAGGTTGACTGCTCTTCATACTCTTATAAAACAGTTTGACTGCTCTTCATCCTCCTATAGAACAGTTTGACTGCTCTTCATCCTCTTATAAAACCGTTTGACCGCTCTTCGTCCGACTATAAATCAGTTTGACTGCTCTTCGTCCGATTATAAATCAGTTTGACTGCTCTTCGTCCTCTTATAAAGCAGTTTGACTGCTCTTCATCCTCCTATAAACCAGTTTGAATGCGCTTCATCCTCCTATAGAACAGTTTGACTGCTCTTCGTCCGATTATAAATCAGTATGACTGCTCTTTGTCCTCTTATAAAACAGTTTGACTGCTCTTCAACCTTTTATAAAGCAGTTTTACTGCTCTTCATCCTCTTATAAATCAGTTTGACTGCTCTTCGTCCTCTTATAAAACAGTGTGACTGCTCTTCATCCTTTTATAAAGCAGTTTGACTGCTCTTCATCCTCTTATAAATCAGTTTGACTGCTCTTCATCCTCTTATAAATCAGTTTGACTGCTCTTCGTCCTCTTATAAAACAGTTTGACTGCTCTTCATTCTTTTATAAAGCAGTTTGACTGCTCTTCATCCTCTTATAAAACAGTTTGACTGCTCTTCATCCTCTTGTAAAACAGTTTGACTGCTCTTCATCCTCTTATAAAACAGTTTGACTGCTCTTCATCCTTTTATAAAGCTGTTTGACTGGTCTTCATCCGATTATAAAACAGTTTGACTGCTCTTCATCCATTTATAAATCAGTTTGACTGCTCTTCATCTTCTTATAAAGCAGTTTGACTGCTCTTCATCCTCCTATAAACCAGTTTGACTGCGCTTCATCCTGCTATAGAACAGTTTGACTGCTCTTCGTCCGATTATAAATCAGTTTGACTGCTCTTCGTCCTCTTATAAAACAGTTTGACTGCTCTTCATCCTTTTATAAAGCAGTTTGACTGCTCTTCATCCTCTTATAAAACAGTTTGACTGCTCTTCATCCTCTTGTAAAACAGGTTGACTGCTCTTCATCCTCTTGTAAAACAGTCTGACTGCTCTACATCCTTGTATAAAACAGTTTGACTGCTCTTCATCCTTTTATAAAGCAGTTTGACTGCTCTTCATCCTCTTATAAATCAATTTGACTGCTCTTCATCCTCTTATAAAACCGTTTGACTGCTCTTCGTCCGATTATAAATCAGTTTGACTGCTCTTCGTCCGCTTATAAAACAGTTTGACTGCTCTTCATCCTTTTATAAAACAGTTTGACTGCTCTTCATCCTCTTATAAAGCAGTTTGACTGCTCTTCATCCTCCTATAAACCAGTTTGACTGCGCTTCATCCTCCTATAGAACAGTTTGACTGCTCTTCGTCCGATTATAAATCAGTTTGACTGCTCTTCGTCCTCTTATAAAACAGTTTGACTGCTCTTCATCCTTTTATAACGCAGTTTGACTGCTCTTCATCCTCTTATAAAACAGTTTGACTGCTCTTCATCCGATTATAAATCAGTTTGACTGCTCTTCGTCCTCTTTTAAACAGTTTGACTGCTCTTCATCCTTTTATAAAGCAGTTTGACTGCTCTTCATCCTCTTATAAATCAATTTGACTGCTCTTCATCCTCTTATAAAACCGTTTGACTGCTCCTCATCCTTTTATAAAGCAGTTTGACTGCTCTTCATCCTCTTATAAATCAATTTGACTGCTCTTCATCCTCTTATAAAACAGTTTGACTGCTCTTCATCCTTTTATAAATCAGTTTGACTGCTCTTCATCCTCTTATAAAGCAGTTTGACTGCTCTTCATCCTCCTATAAACCAGTTTGACTGCGCTTCATCCTCCTATAGAACAGTTTGACTGCTCTTCGTCCGATTATAAATCAGTTTGACTGCTCTTCGTCCTCTTATAAAACAGTTTGACTGCTCTTCATCCTTTTATAAAGCAGTTTGACTGCTCTTCATCCTCTTATAAAACAGTTTGACTGCTCTTCATCCTCTTGTAAAACAGGTTGACTGCTCTTCATCCTCTTGTAAAACAGTCTGACTGCTCTACATCCTTGTATAAAACAGTTTGACTGCTCTTCATCCTTTTATAAAGCAGTTGGACTGCTCTTCATCCTCTTATAAAACAGTTTGACTGCTCTTCATCCTTTTATAACGCAGTTTGACTGCTCTTCATCCTCTTATAAATCAGTTTGACTGCTCTTCATCCGATTATAAATCAGTTTGACTGCTCTTCGTCCTCTTTTAAACAGTTTGACTGCTCTTCATCCTTTTATAAAGCGGTTTGACTGCTCTTCATCCTTTTATAAAGCGGTTTGACTGCTCTTCATCCTCTTATAAAGCAGTTTGACTGCTCTTCATCCTCTTATAAATCAGTTTGACTGCTCTTCATCCTCTTATAAAACAGTTTGACTGCTCTTCATCCTCTTATAAAACAGTTTGACTGCTCTTCATCCTCTTGTAAAACAGGTTGACTGCTCTTCATCCTCTTGTAAAACAGTCTGACTGCTCTATATCCTCGTATAAAACAGTTTGACTGCTCTTCATCCTCTTGTAAAACAGGTTGACTGCTCTTCATCCCCTTATAGAACAGTTTGACTGCTCTTCATCCTCTTGCAAAACAGGTTGACTGCTCTTCATACTCTTATAAAACAGTTTGACTGCTCTTCATCCTCCTATAGAACAGTTTGACTGCTCTTCATCCTCTTATAAATCAATTTGACTGCTCTTCATCCTCTTATAAAACCGTTTGACCGCTCTTCGTCCGATTATAAATCAGTTTGACTGCTCTTCGTCCGATTATAAATCAGTTTGACTGCTCTTCGTCCTCTTATAAAGCAGTTTGACTGCTCTTCATCCTCCTATAAACCAGTTTGAATGCGCTTCATCCTCCTATAGAACAGTTTGACTGCTCTTCGTCCGATTATAAATCAGTTTGACTGCTCTTCGTCCTCTTATAAAACAGTTTGACTGCTCTTCATCCTTTTATAAAGCAGTTTTACTGCTCTTCATCCTCTTATAAATCAGTTTGACTGCTCTTCGTCCTCTTATAAAACAGTGTGACTGCTCTTCATCCTTTTATAAAGCAGTTTGACTGCTCTTCATCCTCTTATAAATCAGTTTGACTGCTCTTCATCCTCTTATAAATCAGTTTGACTGCTCTTCGTCCTCTTATAAAACAGTTTGACTGCTCTTCATTCTTTTATAAAGCAGTTTGACTGCTCTTCATCCTCTTATAAAACAGTTTGACTGCTCTTCATCCTCTTGTAAAACAGTTTGACTGCTCTTCATCCTCTTATAAAACAGTTTGACTGCTCTTCATCCTTTTATAAAGCTGTTTGACTGCTCTTCATCCGATTATAAAACAGTTTGACTGCTCTTCATCCATTTATAAATCAGTTTGACTGCTCTTCATCTTCTTATAAAGCAGTTTGACTGCTCTTCATCCTCCTATAAACCAGTTTGACTGCGCTTCATCCTGCTATAGAACAGTTTGACTGCTCTTCGTCCGATTATAAATCAGTTTGACTGCTCTTCGTCCTCTTATAAAACAGTTTGACTGCTCTTCATCCTTTTATAAAGCAGTTTGACTGCTCTTCATCCTCTTATAAAACAGTTTGACTGCTCTTCATCCTCTTGTAAAACAGGTTGACTGCTCTTCATCCTCTTGTAAAACAGTCTGACTGCTCTACATCCTTGTATAAAACAGTTTGACTGCTCTTCATCCTTTTATAAAGCAGTTTGACTGCTCTTCATCCTCTTATAAATCAATTTGACTGCTCTTCATCCTCTTATAAAACCGTTTGACTGCTCTTCGTCCGATTATAAATCAGTTTGACTGCTCTTCGTCCGCTTATAAAACAGTTTGACTGCTCTTCATCCTTTTATAAAGCAGTTTGACTGCTCTTCATCCTCTTATAAATCAGTTTGACTGCTCTTCATCCTCTTATAAAGCAGTTTGACTGCTCTTCATCCTCCTATAAACCAGTTTGACTGCGCTTCATCCTCCTATAGAACAGTTTGACTGCTCTTCGTCCGATTATAAATCAGTTTGACTGCTCTTCGTCCTCTTATAAAACAGTTTGACTGCTCTTCATCCTTTTATAAAGCAGTTTGACTGCTCTTCATCCTCTTATAAATCAGTTTGACTGCTCTTCATCCGATTATAAATCAGTTTGACTGCTCTTCATCCTCTTATAAAACAGTTTGACTGCTCTTCATCCTTTTATAACGCAGTCTGACTGCTCTTCATCCTCTTATAAAACAGTTTGACTGCTCTTCATCCGATTATAAATCAGTTTGACTGCTCTTCGTCCTCTTTTAAACAGTTTGACTGCTCTTCATCCTTTTATAAAGCGGTTTGACTGCTCTTCATCCTCTTATAAATCAATTTGACTGCTCTTCATCCTCTTATAAAACCGTTTGACTGCTCTTCGTCCGATTATAAATCAGTTTGACTGCTCTTCGTCCGATTATAAATCAGTTTGACTGCTCTTCGTCCGCTTATAAAACAGTTTGACTGCTCTTCATCCTTTTATAAAGCAGTTTGACTGCTCTTCATCCTCTTATAAAACAGTTTGACTGCTCTTCATCCTCTTGTAAAACAGGTTGACTGCTCTTCATCCTCTTGTAAAACAGTCTGACTGCTCTATATCCTCGTATAAAACAGTTAGACTGCTCTTCATCCTCTTGTAAAACAGGTTGACTGCTCTTCATCCCCTTATAGAACAGTTTGACTGCTCTTCATCCTCTTGCAAAACAGGTTGACTGCTCTTCATACTCTTATAAAACAGTTTGACTGCTCTTCATCCTCCTATAGAACAGTTTGACTGCTCTTCATCCTCTTATAAATCAATTTGACTGCTCTTCATCCTCTTATAAAACCGTTTGACCGCTCTGCGTCCGATTATAAATCAGTTTGACTGCTCTTCGTCCGATTATAAATCAGTTTGACTGCTCTTCGTCCTCTTATAAAGCAGTTTGACTGCTCTTCATCCTCCTATAAACCAGTTTGAATGCGCTTCATCCTCCTATAGAACAGTTTGACTGCTCTTCGTCCGATTATAAATCAGTTTGACTGCTCTTCGTCCTCTTATAAAACAGTTTGACTGCTCTTCATCCTTTTATAAAGCAGTTTTACTGCTCTTCATCCTCTTATAAATCAGTTTGACTGCTCTTCGTCCTCTTATAAAACAGTGTGACTGCTCTTCATCCTTTTATAAAGCAGTTTGACTGCTCTTCATCCTCTTATAAATCAGTTTGACTGCTCTTCATCCTCTTATAAATCAGTTTGACTGCTCTTCGTCCTATTATAAAACAGTTTGACTGCTCTTCATTCTTTTATAAAGCAGTTTGACTGCTCTTCATCCTCTTATAAAACAGTTTGACTGCTCTTCATCCTCTTGTAAAACAGTTTGACTGCTCTTCATCCTCTTATAAAACAGTTTGACTGCTCTTCATCGTTTTATAAAGCTGTTTGACTGCTCTTCATCCGATTATAAAACAGTTTGACTGCTCTTCATCCATTTATAAATCAGTTTGACTGCTCTTCATCTTCTTATAAAGCAGTTTGACTGCTCTTCATCCTCCTATAAACCAGTTTGACTGCGCTTCATCCTGCTATAGAACAGTTTGACTGCTCTTCGTCCGATTATAAATCAGTTTGACTGCTCTTCGTCCTCTTATAAAACAGTTTGACTGCTCTTCATCCTTTTATAAAGCAGTTTGACTGCTCTTCATCCTCTTATAAAACAGTTTGACTGCTCTTCATCCTCTTGTAAAACAGGTTGACTGCTCTTCATCCTCTTGTAAAACAGTCTGACTGCTCTACATCCTTGTATAAAACAGTTTGACTGCTCTTCATCCTTTTATAAAGCAGTTTGACTGCTCTTCATCCTCTTATAAATCAATTTGACTGCTCTTCATCCTCTTATAAAACCGTTTGACTGCTCTTCGTCCGATTATAAATCAGTTTGACTGCTCTTCGTCCTCTTATAAAACAGTTTGACTGCTCTTCATCCTTTTATAAAGCAGTTTGACTGCTCTTCATCCTTTTATAAAGCAGTTTGACTGCTCTTCATCCTCTTATAAAACAGTTTGACTGCTCTTCATCCTTTTATAACGCAGTTTGACTGCTCTTCATCCTCTTATAAATCAGTTTGACTGCTCTTCATCCGATTATAAATCAGTTTGACTGCTCTTCGTCCTCTTTTAAACAGTTTGACTGCTCTTCATCCTTTTATAAAGCGGTTTGACTGCTCTTCATCCTTTTATAAAGCGGTTTGACTGCTCTTCATCCTCTTATAAAGCAGTTTGACTGCTCTTCATTCTCTTATAAATCAGTTTGACTGCTCTTCATCCTCTTATAAAACAGTTTGACTGCTCTTCATCCTCTTATAAAACAGTTTGACTGCTCTTCATCCTCTTGTAAAACAGGTTGACTGCTCTTCATCCTCTTGTAAAACAGTCTGACTGCTCTATATCCTCGTATAAAACAGTTTGACTGCTCTTCATCCTCTTGTAAAACAGGTTGACTGCTCTTCATCCCCTTATAGAACAGTTTGACTGCTCTTCATCCTCTTGCAAAACAGGTTGACTGCTCTTCATACTCTTATAAAACAGTTTGACTGCTCTTCATCCTCCTATAGAACAGTTTGACTGCTCTTCATCCTCTTATAAATCAATTTGACTGCTCTTCATCCTCTTATAAAACCGTTTGACCGCTCTTCGTCCGATTATAAATCAGTTTGACTGCTCTTCGTCCGATTATAAATCAGTTTGACTGCTCTTCGTCCTCTTATAAAGCAGTTTGACTGCTCTTCATCCTCCTATAAACCAGTTTGAATGCGCTTCATCCTCCTATAGAACAGTTTGACTGCTCTTCGTCCGATTATAAATCAGTTTGACTGCTCTTCGTCCTCTTATAAAACAGTTTGACTGCTCTTCATCCTTTTATAAAGCAGTTTTACTGCTCTTCATCCTCTTATAAATCAGTTTGACTGCTCTTCGTCCTCTTATAAATCAGTTTGACTGCTCTTCATCCTCTTATAAATCAGTTTGACTGCTCTTCGTCCTCTTATAAAACAGTTTGACTGCTCTTCATTCTTTTATAAAGCAGTTTGACTGCTCTTCATCCTCTTATAAAACAGTTTGACTGCTCTTCATCCTTTTATAAAGCTATTTGACTGCTCTTCATCCGATTATAAAACAGTTTGACTGCTCTTCATCCATTTATAAATCAGTTTGACTGCTCTTCATCTTCTTATAAAGCAGTTTGACTGCTCTTCATCCTCCTATAAACCAGTTTGACTGCGCTTCATCCTGCTATAGAACAGTTTGACTGCTCTTCGTCCGATTATAAATCAGTTTGACTGCTCTTCGTCCTCTTATAAAACAGTTTGACTGCTCTTCGTCCTTTTATAAAGCAGTTTGACTGCTCTTCATCCTCTTATAAAACAGTTTGACTGCTCTTCATCCTCTTGTAAAACAGGTTGACTGCTCTTCATCCTCTTGTAAAACAGTCTGACTGCTCTACATCCTTGTATAAAACAGTTTGACTGCTCTTCATCCTTTTATAAAGCAGTATGACTGCTCTTCATCCTCTTATAAATCAATTTGACTGCTCTTCATCCTCTTATAAAACCGTTTGACTGCTCTTCGTCCGATTATAAATCAGTTTGACTGCTCTTCGTCCGCTTATAAAACAGTTTGACTGCTCTTCATCCTTTTATAAAGCAGTTTGACTGCTCTTCATCCTCTTATAAATCAGTTTGACTGCTCTTCATCCTCTTATAAAGCAGTTTGACTGCTCTTCATCCTCCTATAAACCAGTTTGACTGCGCTTCATCCTCCTATAGAACAGTTTGACTGCTCTTCGTCCGATTATAAATCAGTTTGACTGCTCTTCGTCCTCTTATAAAACAGTTTGACTGCTCTTCATCCTTTTATAAAGCAGTTTGACTGCTCTTCATCCTCTTATAAATCAGTTTGACTGCTCTTCATCCGATTATAAATCAGTTTGACTGCTCTTCATCCTCTTATAAAACAGTTTGACTGCTCTTCATCCTTTTATAACGCAGTTTGACTGCTCTTCATCCTCTTATAAAACAGTTTGACTGCTCTTCATCCGATTATAAATCAGTTTGACTGCTCTTCGTCCTCTTTTAAACAGTTTGACTGCTCTTCATCCTTTTATAAAGCAGTTTGACTGCTCTTCATCCTCTTATAAATCAATTTGACTGCTCTTCATCCTCTTATAAAACCGTTTGACTGCTCTTCGTCCGATTATAAATCAGTTTGACTGCTCTTCGTCCGATTATAAATCAGTTTGACTGCTCTTCGTCCGCTTATAAAACAGTTTGACTGCTCTTCATCCTTTTATAAAGCAGTTTGACTGCTCTTCATCCTCTTATAAATCAGTTTGACTGCTCTTCATCCTCTTATAAAGCTGTTTGACTGCTCTTCGTCCTCTTATGAAAGTTTGACAGCTCTACATCCTTGTATAAAACAGTTTGACTGCTCTTCATCCTTTTATAAAGCAGTTTGACTGCTCTTCATCCTCTTATAAAACAGTTTGACTGCTCTTCATCCTTTTATAACGCAGTTTGACTGCTCTTAATCCTCTTATAAATCAGTTTGACTGCTCTTCATCCGATTATAAATCAGTTTGACTGCTCTTCGTCCTCTTTTAAACAGTTTGACTGCTCTTCATCCTTTTATAACGCAGTTTGACTGCTCTTCATCCTCTTATAAAACAGTTTGACTGCTCTTCATCCGATTATAAATCAGTTTGACTGCTCTTCGTCCTCTTTTAAACAGTTTGACTGCTCTTCATCCTTTTATAAAGCAGTTTGACTGCTCTTCATCCTCTTATAAATCAATTTGACTGCTCTTCATCCTCTTATAAAACCGTTTGACTGCTCTTCGTCCGATTATAAATCAGTTTGACTGCTCTTCGTCCGATTATAAATCAGTTTGACTGCTCTTCGTCCGCTTATAAAACAGTTTGACTGCTCTTCATCCTTTTATAAAGCAGTTTGACTGCTCTTCATCCTCTTATAAATCAGTTTGACTGCTCTTCATCCTCTTATAAAGCTGTTTGACTGCTCTTCGTCCTCTTATGAAAGTTTGACTGCTCTACATCCTTGTATAAAACAGTTTGACTGCTCTTCATCCTTTTATAAAGCAGTTTGACTGCTCTTCATCCTCTTATAAAACAGTTTGACTGCTCTTCATCCTTTTATAACGCAGTTTGACTGCTCTTCATCCTCTTATAAATCAGTTTGACTGCTCTTCATCCGATTATGAATCAGTTTGACTGCTCTTCGTCCTCTTTTAAACAGTTTGACTGCTCTTCATCCTTTTATAAATCGGTTTGACTGCTCTTCATCCTCTTATAAATCAATTTGACTGCTCTTCATCCTCTTATAAAACCGTTTGACTGCTCTTCATCCTTTTATAAAGCAGTTTGACTGCTCTTCATCCTCTTATAAAACAGTTTGACTGCTCTTCATCCTCTTGTAAAACAGGTTGACTGCTCTTCATCCTCTTGTAAAACAGTCTGACTGCTCTACATCCTTGTATAAAACAGTTTGACTGCTCTTCATCCTTTTATAAAGCAGTATGACTGCTCTTCATCCTCTTATAAATCAATTTGACTGCTCTTCATCCTCTTATAAAACCGTTTGACTGCTCTTCGTCCGATTATAAATCAGTTTGACTGCTCTTCGTCCGCTTATAAAACAGTTTGACTGCTCTTCATCCTTTTATAAAGCAGTTTGACTGCTCTTCATCCTCTTATAAATCAGTTTGACTGCTCTTCATCCTCTTATAAAGCAGTTTGACTGCTCTTCATCCTCCTATAAACCAGTTTGACTGCGCTTCATCCTCCTATAGAACAGTTTGACTGCTCTTCGTCCGATTATAAATCAGTTTGACTGCTCTTCGTCCTCTTATAAAACAGTTTGACTGCTCTTCATCCTTTTATAAAGCAGTTTGACTGCTCTTCATCCTCTTATAAATCAGTTTGACTGCTCTTCATCCGATTATAAATCAGTTTGACTGCTCTTCATCCTCTTATAAAACAGTTTGACTGCTCTTCATCCTTTTATAACGCAGTTTGACTGCTCTTCATCCTCTTATAAAACAGTTTGACTGCTCTTCATCCGATTATAAATCAGTTTGACTGCTCTTCGTCCTCTTTTAAACAGTTTGACTGCTCTTCATCCTTTTATAAAGCAGTTTGACTGCTCTTCATCCTCTTATAAATCAATTTGACTGCTCTTCATCCTCTTATAAATCAGTTTGACTGCTCTTCATCCGATTATGAATCAGTTTGACTGCTCTTCGTCCTCTTTTAAACAGTTTGACTGCTCTTCATCCTTTTATAAATCGGTTTGACTGCTCTTCATCCTCTTATAAATCAATTTGACTGCTCTTCATCCTCTTATAAAACCGTTTGACTGCTCTTCGTCCGATTATAAATCAGTTTGACTGCTCTTCGTCCGATTATAAATCAGTTTGACTGCTCTTCGTCCGCTTATAAAACAGTTTGACTGCTCTTCATCCTTTTATAAAGCAGTTTGACTGCTCTTCATCCTCTTATAAATCAGTTTGACTGCTTTTCATCCTCTTATAAAACAGTTTGACTGCTCTTCATCCTCTTATAAAACAGTTTGACTGCTCTTCATCCTCTTGTAAAACAGGTTGACTGCTCTTCATCCTCTTGTAAAACAGTCTGACTGCTCTATATCCTCGTATAAAACAGTTTGACTGCTCTTCATCCTCTTGTAAAACAGGTTGACTGCTCTTCATCCCCTTATAGAACAGTTTGACTGCTCTTCATCCTCTTGCAAAACAGGTTGACTGCTCTTCATACTCTTATAAAACAGTTTGACTGCTCTTCATCCTCCTATAGAACAGTTTGACTGCTCTTCATCCTCTTATAAATCAATTTGACTGCTCTTCATCCTCTTATAAAACCGTTTGACCGCTCTTCATCCTCTTGTAAAACAGTCTGACTGCTCTACATCCTTGTATAAAACAGTTTGACTGCTCTTCATCCTTTTATAAAGCAGTTTGACTGCTCTTCATCCTCTTATAAATCAATTTGACTGCTCTTCATCCTCTTATAAAACCGTTTGACTGCTCTTCGTCCGATTATAAATCAGTTTGACTGCTCTTCGTCCTCTTATAAAACAGTTTGACTGCTCTTCATCCTTTTATAAAGCAGTTTGACTGCTCTTCATCCTCTTATAAAACAGTTTGACTGCTCTTCATCCTCTTGTAAAACAGGTTGACTGCTCTTCATCCTCTTGTAAAACAGTCTGACTGCTCTACATCCTTGTATAAAACAGTTTGACTGCTCTTCATCCTTTTATAAAGCAGTTTGACTGCTCTTCATCCTCTTATAAATCAATTTGACTGCTCTTCATCCTCTTATAAAACCGTTTGACTGCTCTTCGTCCGATTATAAATCAGTTTGACTGCTCTTCGTCCTCTTATAAAACAGTTTGACTGCTCTTCATCCTTTTATAAAGCAGTTTGACTGCTCTTCATCCTTTTATAAAGCAGTTTGACTGCTCTTCATCCTCTTATAAAACAGTTTGACTGCTCTTCATCCTTTTATAACGCAGTTTGACTGCTCTTCATCCTCTTATAAATCAGTTTGACTGCTCTTCATCCGATTATAAATCAGTTTGACTGCTCTTCGTCCTCTTTTAAACAGTTTGACTGCTCTTCATCCTTTTATAAAGCGGTTTGACTGCTCTTCATCCTTTTATAAAGCGGTTTGACTGCTCTTCATCCTCTTATAAAGCAGTTTGACTGCTCTTCATTCTCTTATAAATCAGTTTGACTGCTCTTCATCCTCTTATAAAACAGTTTGACTGCTCTTCATCCTCTTATAAAACAGTTTGACTGCTCTTCATCCTCTTGTAAAACAGGTTGACTGCTCTTCATCCTCTTGTAAAACAGTCTGACTGCTCTATATCCTCGTATAAAACAGTTTGACTGCTCTTCATCCTCTTGTAAAACAGGTTGACTGCTCTTCATCCCCTTATAGAACAGTTTGACTGCTCTTCATCCTCTTGCAAAACAGGTTGACTGCTCTTCATACTCTTATAAAACAGTTTGACTGCTCTTCATCCTCCTATAGAACAGTTTGACTGCTCTTCATCCTCTTATAAATCAATTTGACTGCTCTTCATCCTCTTATAAAACCGTTTGACCGCTCTTCGTCCGATTATAAATCAGTTTGACTGCTCTTCGTCCGATTATAAATCAGTTTGACTGCTCTTCGTCCTCTTATAAAGCAGTTTGACTGCTCTTCATCCTCCTATAAACCAGTTTGAATGCGCTTCATCCTCCTATAGAACAGTTTGACTGCTCTTCGTCCGATTATAAATCAGTTTGACTGCTCTTCGTCCTCTTATAAAACAGTTTGACTGCTCTTCATCCTTTTATAAAGCAGTTTTACTGCTCTTCATCCTCTTATAAATCAGTTTGACTGCTCTTCGTCCTCTTATAAATCAGTTTGACTGCTCTTCATCCTCTTATAAATCAGTTTGACTGCTCTTCGTCCTCTTATAAAACAGTTTGACTGCTCTTCATTCTTTTATAAAGCAGTTTGACTGCTCTTCATCCTCTTATAAAACAGTTTGACTGCTCTTCATCCTTTTATAAAGCTATTTGACTGCTCTTCATCCGATTATAAAACAGTTTGACTGCTCTTCATCCATTTATAAATCAGTTTGACTGCTCTTCATCTTCTTATAAAGCAGTTTGACTGCTCTTCATCCTCCTATAAACCAGTTTGACTGCGCTTCATCCTGCTATAGAACAGTTTGACTGCTCTTCGTCCGATTATAAATCAGTTTGACTGCTCTTCGTCCTCTTATAAAACAGTTTGACTGCTCTTCATCCTTTTATAAAGCAGTTTGACTGCTCTTCATCCTCTTATAAAACAGTTTGACTGCTCTTCATCCTCTTGTAAAACAGGTTGACTGCTCTTCATCCTCTTGTAAAACAGTCTGACTGCTCTACATCCTTGTATAAAACAGTTTGACTGCTCTTCATCCTTTTATAAAGCAGTATGACTGCTCTTCATCCTCTTATAAATCAATTTGACTGCTCTTCATCCTCTTATAAAACCGTTTGACTGCTCTTCGTCCGATTATAAATCAGTTTGACTGCTCTTCGTCCGCTTATAAAACAGTTTGACTGCTCTTCATCCTTTTATAAAGCAGTTTGACTGCTCTTCATCCTCTTATAAATCAGTTTGACTGCTCTTCATCCTCTTATAAAGCAGTTTGACTGCTCTTCATCCTCCTATAAACCAGTTTGACTGCGCTTCATCCTCCTATAGAACAGTTTGACTGCTCTTCGTCCGATTATAAATCAGTTTGACTGCTCTTCGTCCTCTTATAAAACAGTTTGACTGCTCTTCATCCTTTTATAAAGCAGTTTGACTGCTCTTCATCCTCTTATAAATCAGTTTGACTGCTCTTCATCCGATTATAAATCAGTTTGACTGCTCTTCATCCTCTTATAAAACAGTTTGACTGCTCTTCATCCTTTTATAACGCAGTTTGACTGCTCTTCATCCTCTTATAAAACAGTTTGACTGCTCTTCATCCGATTATAAATCAGTTTGACTGCTCTTCGTCCTCTTTTAAACAGTTTGACTGCTCTTCATCCTTTTATAAAGCAGTTTGACTGCTCTTCATCCTCTTATAAATCAATTTGACTGCTCTTCATCCTCTTATAAAACCGTTTGACTGCTCTTCGTCCGATTATAAATCAGTTTGACTGCTCTTCGTCCGATTATAAATCAGTTTGACTGCTCTTCGTCCGCTTATAAAACAGTTTGACTGCTCTTCATCCTTTTATAAAGCAGTTTGACTGCTCTTCATCCTCTTATAAATCAGTTTGACTGCTCTTCATCCTCTTATAAAGCTGTTTGACTGCTCTTCGTCCTCTTATGAAAGTTTGACAGCTCTACATCCTTGTATAAAACAGTTTGACTGCTCTTCATCCTTTTATAAAGCAGTTTGACTGCTCTTCATCCTCTTATAAAACAGTTTGACTGCTCTTCATCCTTTTATAACGCAGTTTGACTGCTCTTAATCCTCTTATAAATCAGTTTGACTGCTCTTCATCCGATTATAAATCAGTTTGACTGCTCTTCGTCCTCTTTTAAACAGTTTGACTGCTCTTCATCCTTTTATAACGCAGTTTGACTGCTCTTCATCCTCTTATAAAACAGTTTGACTGCTCTTCATCCGATTATAAATCAGTTTGACTGCTCTTCGTCCTCTTTTAAACAGTTTGACTGCTCTTCATCCTTTTATAAAGCAGTTTGACTGCTCTTCATCCTCTTATAAATCAATTTGACTGCTCTTCATCCTCTTATAAAACCGTTTGACTGCTCTTCGTCCGATTATAAATCAGTTTGACTGCTCTTCGTCCGATTATAAATCAGTTTGACTGCTCTTCGTCCGCTTATAAAACAGTTTGACTGCTCTTCATCCTTTTATAAAGCAGTTTGACTGCTCTTCATCCTCTTATAAATCAGTTTGACTGCTCTTCATCCTCTTATAAAGCTGTTTGACTGCTCTTCGTCCTCTTATGAAAGTTTGACTGCTCTACATCCTTGTATAAAACAGTTTGACTGCTCTTCATCCTTTTATAAAGCAGTTTGACTGCTCTTCATCCTCTTATAAAACAGTTTGACTGCTCTTCATCCTTTTATAACGCAGTTTGACTGCTCTTCATCCTCTTATAAATCAGTTTGACTGCTCTTCATCCGATTATGAATCAGTTTGACTGCTCTTCGTCCTCTTTTAAACAGTTTGACTGCTCTTCATCCTTTTATAAATCGGTTTGACTGCTCTTCATCCTCTTATAAATCAATTTGACTGCTCTTCATCCTCTTATAAAACCGTTTGACTGCTCTTCGTCCGATTATAAATCAGTTTGACTGCTCTTCGTCCGATTATAAATCAGTTTGACTGCTCTTCGTCCGCTTATAAAACAGTTTGACTGCTCTTCATCCTTTTATAAAGCAGTTTGACTGCTCTTCATCCTCTTATAAATCAGTTTGACTGCTTTTCATCCTCTTATAAAACAGTTTGACTGCTCTTCATCCTCTTATAAAACAGTTTGACTGCTCTTCATCCTCTTGTAAAACAGGTTGACTGCTCTTCATCCTCTTGTAAAACAGTCTGACTGCTCTATATCCTCGTATAAAACAGTTTGACTGCTCTTCATCCTCTTGTAAAACAGGTTGACTGCTCTTCATCCCCTTATAGAACAGTTTGACTGCTCTTCATCCTCTTGCAAAACAGGTTGACTGCTCTTCATACTCTTATAAAACAGTTTGACTGCTCTTCATCCTCCTATAGAACAGTTTGACTGCTCTTCATCCTCTTATAAATCAATTTGACTGCTCTTCATCCTCTTATAAAACCGTTTGACCGCTCTTCATCCTCTTGTAAAACAGTCTGACTGCTCTACATCCTTGTATAAAACAGTTTGACTGCTCTTCATCCTTTTATAAAGCAGTTTGACTGCTCTTCATCCTCTTATAAATCAATTTGACTGCTCTTCATCCTCTTATAAAACCGTTTGACTGCTCTTCGTCCGATTATAAATCAGTTTGACTGCTCTTCGTCCTCTTATAAAACAGTTTGACTGCTCTTCATCCTTTTATAAAGCAGTTTGACTGCTCTTCATCCTTTTATAAAGCAGTTTGACTGCTCTTCATCCTCTTATAAAACAGTTTGACTGCTCTTCATCCTTTTATAACGCAGTTTGACTGCTCTTCATCCTCTTATAAATCAGTTTGACTGCTCTTCATCCGATTATAAATCAGTTTGACTGCTCTTCGTCCTCTTTTAAACAGTTTGACTGCTCTTCATCCTTTTATAAAGCGGTTTGACTGCTCTTCATCCTTTTATAAAGCGGTTTGACTGCTCTTCATCCTCTTATAAAGCAGTTTGACTGCTCTTCATTCTCTTATAAATCAGTTTGACTGCTCTTCATCCTCTTATAAAACAGTTTGACTGCTCTTCATCCTCTTATAAAACAGTTTGACTGCTCTTCATCCTCTTGTAAAACAGGTTGACTGCTCTTCATCCTCTTGTAAAACAGTCTGACTGCTCTATATCCTCGTATAAAACAGTTTGACTGCTCTTCATCCTCTTGTAAAACAGGTTGACTGCTCTTCATCCCCTTATAGAACAGTTTGACTGCTCTTCATCCTCTTGCAAAACAGGTTGACTGCTCTTCATACTCTTATAAAACAGTTTGACTGCTCTTCATCCTCCTATAGAACAGTTTGACTGCTCTTCATCCTCTTATAAATCAATTTGACTGCTCTTCATCCTCTTATAAAACCGTTTGACCGCTCTTCGTCCGATTATAAATCAGTTTGACTGCTCTTCGTCCGATTATAAATCAGTTTGACTGCTCTTCGTCCTCTTATAAAGCAGTTTGACTGCTCTTCATCCTCCTATAAACCAGTTTGAATGCGCTTCATCCTCCTATAGAACAGTTTGACTGCTCTTCGTCCGATTATAAATCAGTTTGACTGCTCTTCGTCCTCTTATAAAACAGTTTGACTGCTCTTCATCCTTTTATAAAGCAGTTTTACTGCTCTTCATCCTCTTATAAATCAGTTTGACTGCTCTTCGTCCTCTTATAAATCAGTTTGACTGCTCTTCATCCTCTTATAAATCAGTTTGACTGCTCTTCGTCCTCTTATAAAACAGTTTGACTGCTCTTCATTCTTTTATAAAGCAGTTTGACTGCTCTTCATCCTCTTATAAAACAGTTTGACTGCTCTTCATCCTTTTATAAAGCTATTTGACTGCTCTTCATCCGATTATAAAACAGTTTGACTGCTCTTCATCCATTTATAAATCAGTTTGACTGCTCTTCATCTTCTTATAAAGCAGTTTGACTGCTCTTCATCCTCCTATAAACCAGTTTGACTGCGCTTCATCCTGCTATAGAACAGTTTGACTGCTCTTCGTCCGATTATAAATCAGTTTGACTGCTCTTCGTCCTCTTATAAAACAGTTTGACTGCTCTTCATCCTTTTATAAAGCAGTTTGACTGCTCTTCATCCTCTTATAAAACAGTTTGACTGCTCTTCATCCTCTTGTAAAACAGGTTGACTGCTCTTCATCCTCTTGTAAAACAGTCTGACTGCTCTACATCCTTGTATAAAACAGTTTGACTGCTCTTCATCCTTTTATAAAGCAGTATGACTGCTCTTCATCCTCTTATAAATCAATTTGACTGCTCTTCATCCTCTTATAAAACCGTTTGACTGCTCTTCGTCCGATTATAAATCAGTTTGACTGCTCTTCGTCCGCTTATAAAACAGTTTGACTGCTCTTCATCCTTTTATAAAGCAGTTTGACTGCTCTTCATCCTCCTATAAACCAGTTTGACTGCGCTTCATCCTCCTATAGAACAGTTTGACTGCTCTTCGTCCGATTATAAATCAGTTTGACTGCTCTTCGTCCTCTTATAAAACAGTTTGACTGCTCTTCATCCTTTTATAAAGCAGTTTGACTGCTCTTCATCCTCTTATAAATCAGTTTGACTGCTCTTCATCCGATTATAAATCAGTTTGACTGCTCTTCATCCTCTTATAAAACAGTTTGACTGCTCTTCATCCTTTTATAACGCAGTTTGACTGCTCTTCATCCTCTTATAAAACAGTTTGACTGCTCTTCATCCGATTATAAATCAGTTTGACTGCTCTTCGTCCTCTTTTAAACAGTTTGACTGCTCTTCATCCTTTTATAAAGCAGTTTGACTGCTCTTCATCCTCTTATAAATCAATTTGACTGCTCTTCATCCTCTTATAAAACCGTTTGACTGCTCTTCGTCCGATTATAAATCAGTTTGACTGCTCTTCGTCCGATTATAAATCAGTTTGACTGCTCTTCGTCCGCTTATAAAACAGTTTGACTGCTCTTCATCCTTTTATAAAGCAGTTTGACTGCTCTTCATCCTCTTATAAATCAGTTTGACTGCTCTTCATCCTCTTATAAAGCTGTTTGACTGCTCTTCGTCCTCTTATGAAAGTTTGACAGCTCTACATCCTTGTATAAAACAGTTTGACTGCTCTTCATCCTTTTATAAAGCAGTTTGACTGCTCTTCATCCTCTTATAAAACAGTTTGACTGCTCTTCATCCTTTTATAACGCAGTTTGACTGCTCTTAATCCTCTTATAAATCAGTTTGACTGCTCTTCATCCGATTATAAATCAGTTTGACTGCTCTTCGTCCTCTTTTAAACAGTTTGACTGCTCTTCATCCTTTTATAACGCAGTTTGACTGCTCTTCATCCTCTTATAAAACAGTTTGACTGCTCTTCATCCGATTATAAATCAGTTTGACTGCTCTTCGTCCTCTTTTAAACAGTTTGACTGCTCTTCATCCTTTTATAAAGCAGTTTGACTGCTCTTCATCCTCTTATAAATCAATTTGACTGCTCTTCATCCTCTTATAAAACCGTTTGACTGCTCTTCGTCCGATTATAAATCAGTTTGACTGCTCTTCGTCCGATTATAAATCAGTTTGACTGCTCTTCGTCCGCTTATAAAACAGTTTGACTGCTCTTCATCCTTTTATAAAGCAGTTTGACTGCTCTTCATCCTCTTATAAATCAGTTTGACTGCTCTTCATCCTCTTATAAAGCTGTTTGACTGCTCTTCGTCCTCTTATGAAAGTTTGACTGCTCTACATCCTTGTATAAAACAGTTTGACTGCTCTTCATCCTTTTATAAAGCAGTTTGACTGCTCTTCATCCTCTTATAAAACAGTTTGACTGCTCTTCATCCTTTTATAACGCAGTTTGACTGCTCTTCATCCTCTTATAAATCAGTTTGACTGCTCTTCATCCGATTATGAATCAGTTTGACTGCTCTTCGTCCTCTTTTAAACAGTTTGACTGCTCTTCATCCTTTTATAAATCGGTTTGACTGCTCTTCATCCTCTTATAAATCAATTTGACTGCTCTTCATCCTCTTATAAAACCGTTTGACTGCTCTTCGTCCGATTATAAATCAGTTTGACTGCTCTTCGTCCGATTATAAATCAGTTTGACTGCTCTTCGTCCGCTTATAAAACAGTTTGACTGCTCTTCATCCTTTTATAAAGCAGTTTGACTGCTCTTCATCCTCTTATAAATCAGTTTGACTGCTTTTCATCCTCTTATAAAACAGTTTGACTGCTCTTCATCCTCTTATAAAACAGTTTGACTGCTCTTCATCCTCTTGTAAAACAGGTTGACTGCTCTTCATCCTCTTGTAAAACAGTCTGACTGCTCTATATCCTCGTATAAAACAGTTTGACTGCTCTTCATCCTCTTGTAAAACAGGTTGACTGCTCTTCATCCCCTTATAGAACAGTTTGACTGCTCTTCATCCTCTTGCAAAACAGGTTGACTGCTCTTCATACTCTTATAAAACAGTTTGACTGCTCTTCATCCTCCTATAGAACAGTTTGACTGCTCTTCATCCTCTTATAAATCAATTTGACTGCTCTTCATCCTCTTATAAAACCGTTTGACCGCTCTTCATCCTCTTGTAAAACAGTCTGACTGCTCTACATCCTTGTATAAAACAGTTTGACTGCTCTTCATCCTTTTATAAAGCAGTTTGACTGCTCTTCATCCTCTTATAAATCAATTTGACTGCTCTTCATCCTCTTATAAAACCGTTTGACTGCTCTTCGTCCGATTATAAATCAGTTTGACTGCTCTTCGTCCTCTTATAAAACAGTTTGACTGCTCTTCATCCTTTTATAAAGCAGTTTGACTGCTCTTCATCCTTTTATAAAGCAGTTTGACTGCTCTTCATCCTCTTATAAAACAGTTTGACTGCTCTTCATCCTTTTATAACGCAGTTTGACTGCTCTTCATCCTCTTATAAATCAGTTTGACTGCTCTTCATCCGATTATAAATCAGTTTGACTGCTCTTCGTCCTCTTTTAAACAGTTTGACTGCTCTTCATCCTTTTATAAAGCGGTTTGACTGCTCTTCATCCTTTTATAAAGCGGTTTGACTGCTCTTCATCCTCTTATAAAGCAGTTTGACTGCTCTTCATTCTCTTATAAATCAGTTTGACTGCTCTTCATCCTCTTATAAAACAGTTTGACTGCTCTTCATCCTCTTATAAAACAGTTTGACTGCTCTTCATCCTCTTGTAAAACAGGTTGACTGCTCTTCATCCTCTTGTAAAACAGTCTGACTGCTCTATATCCTCGTATAAAACAGTTTGACTGCTCTTCATCCTCTTGTAAAACAGGTTGACTGCTCTTCATCCCCTTATAGAACAGTTTGACTGCTCTTCATCCTCTTGCAAAACAGGTTGACTGCTCTTCATACTCTTATAAAACAGTTTGACTGCTCTTCATCCTCCTATAGAACAGTTTGACTGCTCTTCATCCTCTTATAAATCAATTTGACTGCTCTTCATCCTCTTATAAAACCGTTTGACCGCTCTTCGTCCGATTATAAATCAGTTTGACTGCTCTTCGTCCGATTATAAATCAGTTTGACTGCTCTTCGTCCTCTTATAAAGCAGTTTGACTGCTCTTCATCCTCCTATAAACCAGTTTGAATGCGCTTCATCCTCCTATAGAACAGTTTGACTGCTCTTCGTCCGATTATAAATCAGTTTGACTGCTCTTCGTCCTCTTATAAAACAGTTTGACTGCTCTTCATCCTTTTATAAAGCAGTTTTACTGCTCTTCATCCTCTTATAAATCAGTTTGACTGCTCTTCGTCCTCTTATAAATCAGTTTGACTGCTCTTCATCCTCTTATAAATCAGTTTGACTGCTCTTCGTCCTCTTATAAAACAGTTTGACTGCTCTTCATTCTTTTATAAAGCAGTTTGACTGCTCTTCATCCTCTTATAAAACAGTTTGACTGCTCTTCATCCTTTTATAAAGCTATTTGACTGCTCTTCATCCGATTATAAAACAGTTTGACTGCTCTTCATCCATTTATAAATCAGTTTGACTGCTCTTCATCTTCTTATAAAGCAGTTTGACTGCTCTTCATCCTCCTATAAACCAGTTTGACTGCGCTTCATCCTGCTATAGAACAGTTTGACTGCTCTTCGTCCGATTATAAATCAGTTTGACTGCTCTTCGTCCTCTTATAAAACAGTTTGACTGCTCTTCATCCTTTTATAAAGCAGTTTGACTGCTCTTCATCCTCTTATAAAACAGTTTGACTGCTCTTCATCCTCTTGTAAAACAGGTTGACTGCTCTTCATCCTCTTGTAAAACAGTCTGACTGCTCTACATCCTTGTATAAAACAGTTTGACTGCTCTTCATCCTTTTATAAAGCAGTATGACTGCTCTTCATCCTCTTATAAATCAATTTGACTGCTCTTCATCCTCTTATAAAACCGTTTGACTGCTCTTCGTCCGATTATAAATCAGTTTGACTGCTCTTCGTCCGCTTATAAAACAGTTTGACTGCTCTTCATCCTTTTATAAAGCAGTTTGACTGCTCTTCATCCTCTTATAAATCAGTTTGACTGCTCTTCATCCTCTTATAAAGCAGTTTGACTGCTCTTCATCCTCCTATAAACCAGTTTGACTGCGCTTCATCCTCCTATAGAACAGTTTGACTGCTCTTCGTCCGATTATAAATCAGTTTGACTGCTCTTCGTCCTCTTATAAAACAGTTTGACTGCTCTTCATCCTTTTATAAAGCAGTTTGACTGCTCTTCATCCTCTTATAAATCAGTTTGACTGCTCTTCATCCGATTATAAATCAGTTTGACTGCTCTTCATCCTCTTATAAAACAGTTTGACTGCTCTTCATCCTTTTATAACGCAGTTTGACTGCTCTTCATCCTCTTATAAAACAGTTTGACTGCTCTTCATCCGATTATAAATCAGTTTGACTGCTCTTCGTCCTCTTTTAAACAGTTTGACTGCTCTTCATCCTTTTATAAAGCAGTTTGACTGCTCTTCATCCTCTTATAAATCAATTTGACTGCTCTTCATCCTCTTATAAAACCGTTTGACTGCTCTTCGTCCGATTATAAATCAGTTTGACTGCTCTTCGTCCGATTATAAATCAGTTTGACTGCTCTTCGTCCGCTTATAAAACAGTTTGACTGCTCTTCATCCTTTTATAAAGCAGTTTGACTGCTCTTCATCCTCTTATAAATCAGTTTGACTGCTCTTCATCCTCTTATAAAGCTGTTTGACTGCTCTTCGTCCTCTTATGAAAGTTTGACAGCTCTACATCCTTGTATAAAACAGTTTGACTGCTCTTCATCCTTTTATAAAGCAGTTTGACTGCTCTTCATCCTCTTATAAAACAGTTTGACTGCTCTTCATCCTTTTATAACGCAGTTTGACTGCTCTTAATCCTCTTATAAATCAGTTTGACTGCTCTTCATCCGATTATAAATCAGTTTGACTGCTCTTCGTCCTCTTTTAAACAGTTTGACTGCTCTTCATCCTTTTATAACGCAGTTTGACTGCTCTTCATCCTCTTATAAAACAGTTTGACTGCTCTTCATCCGATTATAAATCAGTTTGACTGCTCTTCGTCCTCTTTTAAACAGTTTGACTGCTCTTCATCCTTTTATAAAGCAGTTTGACTGCTCTTCATCCTCTTATAAATCAATTTGACTGCTCTTCATCCTCTTATAAAACCGTTTGACTGCTCTTCGTCCGATTATAAATCAGTTTGACTGCTCTTCGTCCGATTATAAATCAGTTTGACTGCTCTTCGTCCGCTTATAAAACAGTTTGACTGCTCTTCATCCTTTTATAAAGCAGTTTGACTGCTCTTCATCCTCTTATAAATCAGTTTGACTGCTCTTCATCCTCTTATAAAGCTGTTTGACTGCTCTTCGTCCTCTTATGAAAGTTTGACTGCTCTACATCCTTGTATAAAACAGTTTGACTGCTCTTCATCCTTTTATAAAGCAGTTTGACTGCTCTTCATCCTCTTATAAAACAGTTTGACTGCTCTTCATCCTTTTATAACGCAGTTTGACTGCTCTTCATCCTCTTATAAATCAGTTTGACTGCTCTTCATCCGATTATGAATCAGTTTGACTGCTCTTCGTCCTCTTTTAAACAGTTTGACTGCTCTTCATCCTTTTATAAATCGGTTTGACTGCTCTTCATCCTCTTATAAATCAATTTGACTGCTCTTCATCCTCTTATAAAACCGTTTGACTGCTCTTCGTCCGATTATAAATCAGTTTGACTGCTCTTCGTCCGATTATAAATCAGTTTGACTGCTCTTCGTCCGCTTATAAAACAGTTTGACTGCTCTTCATCCTTTTATAAAGCAGTTTGACTGCTCTTCATCCTCTTATAAATCAGTTTGACTGCTTTTCATCCTCTTATAAAACAGTTTGACTGCTCTTCATCCTCTTATAAAACAGTTTGACTGCTCTTCATCCTCTTGTAAAACAGGTTGACTGCTCTTCATCCTCTTGTAAAACAGTCTGACTGCTCTATATCCTCGTATAAAACAGTTTGACTGCTCTTCATCCTCTTGTAAAACAGGTTGACTGCTATTCATCCCCTTATAGAACAGTTTGACTGCTCTTCATCCTCTTGCAAAACAGGTTGACTGCTCTTCATACTCTTATAAAACAGTTTGACTGCTCTTCATCCTCCTATAGAACAGTTTGACTGCTCTTCATCCTCTTATAAATCAATTTGACTGCTCTTCATCCTCTTATAAAACCGTTTGACCGCTCTTCGTCCGATTATAAATCAGTTTGACTGCTCTTCGTCCGATTATAAATCAGTTTGACTGCTCTTCGTCCTCTTATAAAGCAGTTTGACTGCTCTTCATCCTCCTATAAACCAGTTTGAATGCGCTTCATCCTCCTATAGAACAGTTTGAATGCTCTTCGTCCGATTATAAATCAGTTTGACTGCTCTTCGTCCTCTTATAAAACAGTTTGACTGCTCTTCATCCTTTTATAAAGCAGTTTGACTGCTCTTCATCCTCTTATAAATCAGTTTGACTGCTCTTCGTCCTCTTATAAAACAGTGTGACTGCTCTTCATCCTTTTATAAAGCAATTTGACTGCTCTTCATCCTCTTATAAATCAGTTTGACTGCTCTTCATCCTCTTATAAATCAGTTTGACTGCTCTTCGTCCTCTTATAAAACAGTTTGACTGCTCTTCATTCTTTTATAAAGCAGTTTGACTGCTCTTCATCCTCTTATAAAACAGTTTGACTGCTCTTCATCCTCTTGTAAAACAGTTTGACTGCTCTTCATCCTCTTATAAAACAGTTTGACTGCTCTTCATCCTTTTATAAAGCTGTTTGACTGCTCTTCATCCGATTATAAAACAGTTTGACTGCTCTTCATCCATTTATAAATCAGTTTGACTGCTCTTCATCTTCTTATAAAGCAGTTTGACTGCTCTTCATCCTCCTATAAACCAGTTTGACTGCGCTTCATCCTGCTATAGAACAGTTTGACTGCTCTTCGTCCGATTATAAATCAGTTTGACTGCTCTTCGTCCTCGTATAAAACAGTTTGACTGCTCTTCATCCTTTTATAAAGCAGTTTGACTGCTCTTCATCCTCTTATAAAACAGTTTGACTGCTCTTCATCCTCTTGTAAAACAGGTTGACTGCTCTTCATCCTCTTGTAAAACAGTCTGACTGCTCTACATCCTTGTATAAAACAGTTTGACTGCTCTTCATCCTTTTATAAAGCAGTTTGACTGCTCTTCATCCTCTTATAAATCAATTTGACTGCTCTTCATCCTCTTATAAAACCGTTTGACTGCTCTTCGTCCGATTATAAATCAGTTTGACTGCTCTTCGTCCGCTTATAAAACAGTTTGACTGCTCTTCATCCTTTTATAAAGCAGTTTGACTGCTCTTCATCCTCTTATAAATCAGTTTGACTGCTCTTCATCCTCTTATAAAGCAGTTTGACTGCTCTTCATCCTCCTATAAACCAGTTTGACTGCGCTTCATCCTCCTATAGAACAGTTTGACTGCTCTTCGTCCGATTATAAATCAGTTTGACTGCTCTTCGTCCTCTTATAAAACAGTTTGACTGCTCTTCATCCTTTTATAAAGCAGTTTGACTGCTCTTCATCCTCTTATAAATCAATTTGACTGCTCTTCATCCGATTATAAATCAGTTTGACTGCTCTTCATCCTCTTATAAAACAGTTTGACTGCTCTTCATCCTTTTATAACGCAGTTTGACTGCTCTTCATCCTCTTATAAAACAGTTTGACTGCTCTTCATCCGATTATAAATCAGTTTGACTGCTCTTCGTCCTCTTTTAAACAGTTTGACTGCTCTTCATCCTTTTATAAAGCAGTTTGACTGCTCTTCATCCTCTTATAAATCAATTTGACTGCTCTTCATCCTCTTATAAAACCGTTTGACTGCTCTTCGTCCGATTATAAATCAGTTTGACTGCTCTTCGTCCGATTATAAATCAGTTTGACTGCTCTTCGTCCGCTCATAAAACAGTTTGACTGCTCTTCATCCTTTTATAAAGCAGTTTGACTGCTCTTCATCCTCTTATAAATCAGTTTGACTGCTCTTCATCCTCTTATAAAGCTGTTTGACTGCTCTTCGTCCTCTTATGAAAGTTTGACTGCTCTTCATCCTTTTATAAAGCAGTTTGACTGCTCTTCATCCTCTTATAAAACAGTTTGACTGCTCTTCATCCTCTTGTAAAACAGGTTGACTGCTCTTCATCCTTTTGTAAAACAGTCTGACTGCTCTACATCCTCGTATAAAACAGTTTGACTGTCCTTCATCCTTTTATAAAGCAGTTTGACTGCTCGTCATCCTCTTATAAATCAATTTGACTGCTCTCCATCCTCTTATAGAACCGTTTGACTGCTCTTCGTCCGATAATAAATCAGTTTGACTGCTCTTCGTCCGCTTATGAAAGAGTTTGACTGCTCTTCATCCTTTTATAAAGCAGTTTGACTGCTCTTCATCCTCTTATAAATCAGTTTGACTCCTCTTCATCCTCTTATAAAGCAGTTTGACTGCTTTTCATCCTCCTATAAACCAGTTTGACTGCGCTTCATCCTCCTATAGAACAGTTTGACTGCTCTTCGTCCGATTATAAATCAGTTTGACTGCTCTTCGTCCTCGTATAAAACAGTTTGACTGCTCTTCATCCTTTTGTAAAACAGTCTGACTGCTCTACATCCTCGTATAAAACAGTTTGACTGCTCTTCATCATTTTATAAAGCAGTTTGACTGCTCTTCATCCTCTTATAAATCAATTTGACTGCTCTCCATCCTCTTATAGAACCGTTTGACTGCTCTTCATCCTCTTATAAAGCAGTTTGACTGCTCTTCATCCTCTTATAAAGCAGTTTGACTGCTCTTCATCCTTTTATAAAGCAGTTTGACTGCTCTTCATCCTCTTATAAAACAGTTTGACTGCTCTTCATCCTCTTGTAAAACAGGTTGACTGCTCTTCATCCTCTTGTAAAACAGTCTGACTGCTCTACATCCTTGTATAAAACAGTTTGACTGCTCTTCATCCTTTTATAAAGCAGTTTGACTGCTCTTCATCCTCTTATAAATCAATTTGACTGCTCTTCATCCTCTTATAAAACCGTTTGACTGCTCTTCGTCCGATTATAAATCAGTTTGACTGCTCTTCGTCCGCTTATAAAACAGTTTGACTGCTCTTCATCCTTTTATAAAGCAGTTTGACTGCTCTTCATCCTCTTATAAATCAGTTTGACTGCTCTTCATCCTTTTATAACGCAGTTTGACTGCTCTTCATCCTCATATAAAACAGTTTGACTGCTCTTCATCCGATTATAAATCAGTTTGACTGCTCTTCGTCCTCTTTTAAACAGTTTGACTGCTCTTCATCCTTTTATAAAGCAGTTTGACTGCTCTTCATCCTCTTATAAATCAATTTGACTGCTCTTCATCCTCTTATAAAACCGTTTGACTGCTCTTCGTCCGATTATAAATCAGTTTAACTGCTCTTCGTCCGATTATAAATCAGTTTGACTGCTCTTCGTCCGCTCATAAAACAGTTTGACTGCTCTTCATCCTTTTATAAAGCAGTTTGACTGCTCTTCATCCTCTTATAAATCAGTTTGACTGCTCTTCATCCTCTTATAAAGCTGTTTGACTGCTCTTCGTCCTCTTATGAAAGTTTGACTGCTCTTCATCCTTTTATAAAGCAGTTTGACTGCTCTTCATCCTCTTATAAAACAGTTTGACTGCTCTTCATCCTCTTGTAAAACAGGTTGACTGCTCTTCATCCTTTTGTAAAACAGTCTGACTGCTCTACATCCTCGTATAAAACAGTTTGACTGTCCTTCATCCTTTTATAAAGCAGTTTGACTGCTCGTCATCCTCTTATAAATCAATTTGACTGCTCTCCATCCTCTTATAGAACCGTTTGACTGCTCTTCGTCCGATAATAAATCAGTTTGACTGCTCTTCGTCCGCTTATGAAAGAGTTTGACTGCTCTTCATCCTTTTATAAAGCAGTTTGACTGCTCTTCATCCTCTTATAAATCAGTTTGACTCCTCTTCATCCTCTTATAAAGCAGTTTGACTGCTTTTCATCCTCCTATAAACCAGTTTGACTGCGCTTCATCCTCCTATAGAACAGTTTGACTGCTCTTCGTCCGATTATAAATCAGTTTGACTGCTCTTCATCCTCTTATAAATCAGTTTGACTGCTCTTCGTCCTCTTATAAAACAGTGTGACTGCTCTTCATCCTTTTATAAAGCAATTTGACTGCTCTTCATCCTCTTATAAATCAGTTTGACTGCTCTTCATCCTCTTATAAATCAGTTTGACTGCTCTTCGTCCTCTTATAAAACAGTTTGACTGCTCTTCATTCTTTTATAAAGCAGTTTGACTGCTCTTCATCCTCTTATAAAACAGTTTGACTGCTCTTCATCCTCTTGTAAAACAGTTTGACTGCTCTTCATCCTCTTATAAAACAGTTTGACTGCTCTTCATCCTTTTATAAAGCTGTTTGACTGCTCTTCATCCGATTATAAAACAGTTTGACTGCTCTTCATCCATTTATAAATCAGTTTGACTGCTCTTCATCTTCTTATAAAGCAGTTTGACTGCTCTTCATCCTCCTATAAACCAGTTTGACTGCGCTTCATCCTGCTATAGAACAGTTTGACTGCTCTTCGTCCGATTATAAATCAGTTTGACTGCTCTTCGTCCTCTTATAAAACAGTTTGACTGCTCTTCATCCTTTTATAAAGCAGTTTGACTGCTCTTCATCCTCTTATAAAACAGTTTGACTGCTCTTCATCCTCTTGTAAAACAGGTTGACTGCTCTTCATCCTCTTGTAAAACAGTCTGACTGCTCTACATCCTTGTATAAAACAGTTTGACTGCTCTTCATCCTTTTATAAAGCAGTTTGACTGCTCTTCATCCTCTTATAAATCAATTTGACTGCTCTTCATCCTCTTATAAAACCGTTTGACTGCTCTTCGTCCGATTATAAATCAGTTTGACTGCTCTTCGTCCGCTTATAAAACAGTTTGACTGCTCTTCATCCTTTTATAAAGCAGTTTGACTGCTCTTCATCCTCTTATAAATCAGTTTGACTGCTCTTCATCCTCTTATAAAGCAGTTTGACTGCTCTTCATCCTCCTATAAACCAGTTTGACTGCGTTTCATCCTCCTATAGAACAGTTTGACTGCTCTTCGTCCGATTATAAATCAGTTTGACTGCTCTTCGTCCTCTTATAAAACAGTTTGACTGCTCTTCATCCTTTTATAAAGCAGTTTGACTGCTCTTCATCCTCTTATAAATCAATTTGACTGCTCTTCATCCTTTTATAACGCAGTTTGACTGCTCTTCATCCTCTTATAAAACAGTTTGACTGCTCTTCATCCGATTATAAATCAGTTTGACTGCTCTTCGTCCTCTTTTAAACAGTTTGACTGCTCTTCATCCTTTTATAAAGCAGTTTGACTGCTCTTCATCCTCTTATAAATCAATTTGACTGCTCTTCATCCTCTTATAAAACCGTTTGACTGCTCTTCGTCCGATTATAAATCAGTTTGACTGCTCTTCGTCCGATTATAAATCAGTTTGACTGCTCTTCGTCCGCTCATAAAACAGTTTGACTGCTCTTCATCCTTTTATAAAGCAGTTTGACTGCTCTTCATCCTCTTATAAATCAGTTTGACTGCTCTTCATCCTCTTATAAAGCTGTTTGACTGCTCTTCGTCCTCTTATGAAAGTTTGACTGCTCTTCATCCTTTTATAAAGCAGTTTGACTGCTCTTCATCCTCTTATAAAACAGTTTGACTGCTCTTCATCCTCTTGTAAAACAGGTTGACTGCTCTTCATCCTTTTGTAAAACAGTCTGACTGCTCTACATCCTCGTATAAAACAGTTTGACTGTCCTTCATCCTTTTATAAAGCAGTTTGACTGCTCGTCATCCTCTTATAAATCAATTTGACTGCTCTCCATCCTCTTATAGAACCGTTTGACTGCTCTTCGTCCGATAATAAATCAGTTTGACTGCTCTTCGTCCGCTTATGAAAGAGTTTGACTGCTCTTCATCCTTTTATAAAGCAGTTTGACTGCTCTTCATCCTCTTATAAATCAGTTTGACTCCTCTTCATCCTCTTATAAAGCAGTTTGACTGCTTTTCATCCTCCTATAAACCAGTTTGACTGCGCTTCATCCTCCTATAGAACAGTTTGACTGCTCTTCGTCCGATTATAAATCAGTTTGACTGCTCTTCGTCCTCGTATAAAACAGTTTGACTGCTCTTCATCCTTTTGTAAAACAGTCTGACTGCTCTACATCCTCGTATAAAACAGTTTGACTGCTCTTCATCATTTTATAAAGCAGTTTGACTGCTCTTCATCCTCTTATAAATCAATTTGACTGCTCTCCATCCTCTTATAGAACCGTTTGACTGCTCTTCATCCTCTTATAAAGCAGTTTGACTGCTCTTCATCCTCTTATAAAGCAGTTTGACTGCTCTTCATCCTTTTATAAAGCAGTTTGACTGCTCTTCATCCTCTTATAAAACAGTTTGACTGCTCTTCATCCTCTTGTAAAACAGGTTGACTGCTCTTCATCCTCTTGTAAAACAGTCTGACTGCTCTACATCCTTGTATAAAACAGTTTGACTGCTCTTCATCCTTTTATAAAGCAGTTTGACTGCTCTTCATCCTATTATAAATCAATTTGACTGCTCTTCATCCTCTTATAAAACCGTTTGACTGCTCTTCGTCCGATTATAAATCAGTTTGACTGCTCTTCGTCCGCTTATAAAACAGTTTGACTGCTCTTCATCCTTTTATAAAGCAGTTTGACTGCTCTTCATCCTCTTATAAATCAGTTTGACTGCTCTTCATCCTTTTATAACGCAGTTTGACTGCTCTTCATCCTCATATAAAACAGTTTGACTGCTCTTCATCCGATTATAAATCAGTTTGACTGCTCTTCGTCCTCTTTTAAACAGTTTGACTGCTCTTCATCCTTTTATAAAGCAGTTTGACTGCTCTTCATCCTCTTATAAATCAATTTGACTGCTCTTCATCCTCTTATAAAACCGTTTGACTGCTCTTCGTCCGATTATAAATCAGTTTGACTGCTCTTCGTCCGATTATAAATCAGTTTGACTGCTCTTCGTCCGCTCATAAAACAGTTTGACTGCTCTTCATCCTTTTATAAAGCAGTTTGACTGCTCTTCATCCTCTTATAAATCAGTTTGACTGCTCTTCATCCTCTTATAAAGCTGTTTGACTGCTCTTCGTCCTCTTATGAAAGTTTGACTGCTCTTCATCCTTTTATAAAACAGTTTGACTGCTCTTCATCCTCTTGTAAAACAGGTTGACTGCTCTTCATCCTTTTGTAAAACAGTCTGACTGCTCTACATCCTCGTATAAAACAGTTTGACTGTCCTTCATCCTTTTATAAAGCAGTTTGACTGCTCGTCATCCTCTTATAAATCAATTTGACTGCTCTCCATCCTCTTATAGAACCGTTTGACTGCTCTTCGTCCGATAATAAATCAGTTTGACTGCTCTTCGTCCGCTTATGAAAGAGTTTGACTGCTCTTCATCCTTTTATAAAGCAGTTTGACTGCTCTTCATCCTCTTATAAATCAGTTTGACTCCTCTTCATCCTCTTATAAAGCAGTTTGACTGCTTTTCATCCTCCTATAAACCAGTTTGACTGCGCTTCATCCTCCTATAGAACAGTTTGACTGCTCTTCGTCCGATTATAAATCAGTTTGACTGCTCTTCGTCCTCGTATAAAACAGTTTGACTGCTATTCATCCGATTATAAATCAGTTTGACTGCTCTTCGTCCTCTTATACACCAGTTTGACTGCTCTTCATCCTTTTATAAAGCAGTTTGACTGCTCTTCATCCTCTTATAAAACAGTTTGACTGCTGTTCATCCTCTTGTAAAACAGGTTGACTGCTCTTCATCCTTTTGTAAAACAGTCTGACTGCTCTACATCCTCGTATAAAACAGTTTGACTGCTCTTCATCATTTTATAAAGCAGTTTGACTGCTCTTCATCCTCTTATAAATCAATTTGACTGCTCTCCATCCTCTTATAGAACCGTTTGACTGCTCTTCATCCTCTTATAAAGCAGTTTGACTGCTCTTCATCCTCTTATAAAGCAGTTTGACTGCTCTTCATCCTTTTATAAAGCAGTTTGACTGCTCTTCATCCTCTTATAAAACAGTTTGACTGCCCTTCATCCTCTTGTAAAACAGGTTGACTGCTCTTCATCCTCTTGTAAAACAGTCTGACTGCTCTACATCCTTGTATAAAACAGTTTGACTGCTCTTCATCCTTTTATAAAGCAGTTTGACTGCTCTTCATCCTCTTATAAATCAATTTGACTGCTCTTCATCCTCTTATAAAACCGTTTGACTGCTCTTCGTCCGATTATAAATCAGTTTGACTGCTCTTCGTCCGCTTATAAAACAGTTTGACTGCTCTTCATCCTTTTATAAAGCAGTTTGACTGCTCTTCATCCTCTTATAAATCAGTTTGACTGCTCTTCATCCTCTTATAAAGCAGTTTGACTGCTCTTCATCCTCCTATAAACCAGTTTGACTGCGCTTCATCCTCCTATAGAACATTTTGACTGCTCTTCGTCCGATTATAAATCAGTTTGACTGCTCTTCATCCTCTTATAAAACAGTTTGACTGCTCTTCCTCCTTTTATAAAGCAGTTTGACTGCTCTTCATCCTCTTATAAATCAGTTTGACTGCTCTTCATCCGATTATAAATCAGTTTGACTCCTTTTCATCCTCTTATAAAACAGTTTGACTGCTCTTCATCCTTTTATAACGCAGTTTGACTGCTCTTCATCCTCTTATAAATCAGTTTGACTGCTCTTCATCCGATTATAAATCAGTTTGACTGCTCTTCGTCCTCTTTTAAACAGTTTGACTGCTCTTCATCCTTTTATAAAGCAGTTTGACTGCTCTTCGTCCTCTTATAAATCAATTTGACTGCTCTTCATCCTCTTATAAAACCGTTTGACTGCTCTTCGTCCGATTATAAATCAGTTTGACTGCTCTTCGTCCGATTATAAATCAGTTTGACTGCTCTTCGTCCGCTTATAAAAGAGTTTGACTGCTCTTCATCCTTTTATAAAGCAGTTTGACTGCTCTTCATCCTCTTATAAATCAGTTTGACTGCTCTTCATCCTCTTATAAAGCTGTTTGACTGCTCTTCGTCCTCTTATGAAAGTTTGACTGCTCTTCATCCTTTTATAAAGCAGTTTGACTGCTCTTCATCCTCTTATAAAACAGTTTGACTGCTCTTCATCCTCTTGTAAAACAGGTTGACTGCTCTTCATCCTTTTGTAAAACAGTCTGACTGCTCTACATCCTCGTATAAAACAGTTTGACTGTCCTTCATCCTTTTATAAAGCAGTTTGACTGCTCGTCATCCTCTTATAAATCAATTTGACTGCTCTCCATCCTCTTATAGAACCGTTTGACTGCTCTTCGTCCGATTATAAATCAGTTTGACTGCTCTTCGTCCGCTTATAAAAGAGTTTGACTGCTCTTCATCCTTTTATAAAGCAGTTTGACTGCTCTTCATCCTCTTATAAATCCGTTTGACTGCTCTTCATCCTCTTATAAAGCAGTTTGACTGCTTTTCATCCTCCTATAAACCAGTTTGACTGCGCTTCATCCTCCTATAGAACAGTTTGACTGCTCTTCGTCCGATTATAAATCAGTTTGACTGCTCTTCGTCCTCGTATAAAACAGTTTGACTGCTCTTCATCCTTTTATAAAGCAGTTTGACTGCTCTTCGTCCTCTTATACAACAGTTTGACTGCTCTTCATCCTTTTATAAAGCAGTTTGACTGCTCTTCATCCTCTTATAAAACAGTTTGACTGCTCTTCATCCTCTTGTAAAACAGGTTGACTGCTCTTCATCCTTTTGTAAAACAGTCTGACTGCTCTACATCCTCGTATAAAACAGTTTGACTGCGCTTCATCCTCCTATAGAACAGTTTGACTGCTCTTCATCCTTTTATAAATCAGTTTGACTGCTCTTCGTCCTCTTATAAAACAGTTTGACTGCTCTTCATCCTTTTATAAAGCAGTTTGACTGCTCTTAATCCTCTTGTAAAACAGGTTGACTGCTCTTCGTCCTCTTATAAAAAAGTTTGACTGCTCTTCATCCTTTTATAAATCAGTTTGACTGCTCTTCGTCCTCTTATAAAACAGTTTGACTGCTCTTCATCCTTTTATAAAGCAGTTTGACTGCTCTTCATCTTCTTGTAAAACAGGTTGACTGCTCTACATCCTCGTATAAAAAAGTTTGACTGCTCTTCATCCTTTTATAAAGCAGTTTGACTGCTCTTCATCCTCTTATAAATCAATTTGACTGCTCTTCATCCTCTTATAAATCCGTTTGACTGCTCTTCGTCCGATAACAAATCAGTTTGACTGCTCTTCGTCCGATTATAAATCAGTTTGACTGCTCTTCGTCCGCTTATAAAACAGTTTGACTGCTCTTCATCCTTTTATAAAGCAGTTTGACTGCTCTTCATCCTCTTATAAATCAGTTTGACTGCTCTTCATCCTCTTATAAAGCAGTTTGACTGTTCTTCATCCTCCTATAAACCAGTTTGACTGCTCTTCATCCTTTTATAAAGCAGTTTGACTGCTCTTCATCCTCTTGTAAAACAGTTTGACTGCTCTTCGTCCGATTATAAATCAGTTTGACTGCTCTTCGTCCTCTTATAAAACAGTTTGACTGCTCTTCATCCTTTTATAAAGCAGTTTGACCGCTCTTCATCCTCTTATAAATCAGTTTGACTGCTCTTCATCCGATTATAAATCAGTTTGACTGCTCTTCGTCCTCTTTTAAAACAGTTTAACTGCTCTTCATTCTTTTATAAAGCAGTTTGACTGCTCTTCATCCTCTTAAAAAACAGTTTGACTGCTCTTCATCCTCTTGTAAAACAGGTTGACTGCTCTTCATCCTCTTGTAAAACAGTCTGACTGCTCTACATCCTTGTATACATCAGTTTGACTGCTCTTCATCCTCTTATAAATCAGTTTGACTGCTCTTCATCCTCTTATAAAACCGTTTGGCCGCTCTTCGTCCGATTATAAATCAGTTTGACTGCTCTTCGTCCGCTTATAAAACAGTTTGACTGCTCTTCATCCTTTTATAAAGCAGTCTGACTGCTCTTCATCCTCTTATAAATCAGTTTGACTGCTCTTCATCCTTTTATAAAGCAGTTTGACTGCTCTTCATCCTCCTATAAACCAATTTGACTGCTCTTCATCCTCTTATAAAACCGTTTGACTGCTCTTCGTCCGATTATAAATCAGTTTGACTGCTCTTCGTCCGATTATAAATCAGTTTGACTGCTCTTCGTCCGCTTATAAAACAGTTTGACAGCTCTTCATCCTTTTATAAAGCAGTTTGACTGCTCTTCATCCTCTTATAAATCAGTTTTACTGCTCTTCATCCTTTTATAACGCAGTTTGACTGCTCTTCATCCTCTTATAAATCAGTTTGACTGCTCTTCATCCAATTATAAATCAGTTTGACTGCTCTTCGTCCTCTTTTAAACAGTTTGACTGCTCTTCATCCTTTTATAAAGCAGTTTGACTTCTCTTCATCCTCTTATAAATCAATTTGACTGCTCTTCATCCTCTTATAAAACCGTTTGACTGCTCTTCGTCCGATTATAAATCAGTTTTACTGCTCTTCGTCCAATTATAAATCAGTTTGACTGCTCTTCATCCTTTTATAAAGCAGTTTGACTGCTCTTCATCCACTTATAAAACAGTTTGACTGCTCTTCATCCTCTTGTAAAACAGGTTGACTGCTCTTCATCCTCTTGTAAAACAGTCTGATTGCTCTATATCCTCGTATAAAACAGTTTGACTGCTCTTCATCCTTTTATAAAGCAGTTTGACTGCTCTTCATCCTCTTATAAATCAATTTGACTGCTCTTCATCCTTTTATAAAGCAGTTTGACTGCTCTTCATCCTCTTATAAATCAGTTTGACTGCTCTTCATCCGAATATAAATCAGTTTGACTGCTCTTCATCCTCTTATAAAACAGTTTGACTGCTCTTCATCCTTTTATAAAGCAGTTTGACTGCTCTTCATCCGATTATAAAACAGTTTGACTGCTCTTCATCCTTTTATAAATCAGTTTGACTGCTCTTCATCCTCTTATAAAGCAGTTTGACTGCTCTTCATCCTCCTATAAACCAGTTTGACTGCGCTTCATCCTCCTATAGAACAGTTTGACTGCTCTTCGTCCGATTATAAATCAGTTTGACTGCTCTTCGTCCTCTTATAAAACAGTTTGACTGCTCTTCATCCTTTTATAAAGCAGTTTGACTGCTCTTCATCCTCTTATAAAACAGTTTGACTGCTCTTCATCCTCTTGTAAAACAGGTTGACTGCTCTTCATCCTCTTGTAAAACAGTCTGACTGCTCTACATCCTTGTATAAAACAGTTTGACTGCTCTTCATCCTTTTATAAAGCAGTTTGACTGCTCTTCATCCTCTTATAAAACAGTTTGACTGCTCTTCATCCTTTTATAACGCAGTTTGACTGCTCTTCATCCTCTTATAAATCAGTTTGACTGCTCTTCATCCGATTATAAATCAGTTTGACTGCTCTTCGTCCTCTTTTAAACAGTTTGACTGCTCTTCATCCTTTTATAAAGCAGTTTGACTGCTCTTCATCCTCTTATAAATCAATTTGACTGCTCTTCATCCTCTTATAAAACCGTTTGACTGCTCTTCGTCCGATTATAAATCAGTTTGACTGCTCTTCGTCCGATTATAAATCAGTTTGACTGCTCTTTGTCCGCTTATAAAACAGTTTGACTGCTCTTCATCCTTTTATAAAGCAGTTTGACTGCTCTTCATCCTCTTATAAATCAGTTTGACTGCTCTTCATCCTCTTATAAAGCTGTTTGACTGCTCTTCGTCCTCTTATGAAAGTTTGACTGCTCTTCATCCTTTTATAAAGCAGTTTGACTGCTCTTCATCCTCTTATAAAACAGTTTGACTGCTCTTCATCCTCTTGTAAAACAGGTTGACTGCTCTTCATCCTCTTGTAAAACAGTCTGACTGCTCTACATCCTTGTATAAAACAGTTTGACTGCTCTTCATCCTTTTATAGAGCAGTTTGACTGCTCTTCATCCTCTTATAAATCAATTTGACAGCTCTTCATCCTCTTATAAAACCGTTTGACTGCTCTTCGTCCGATTATAAATCAGTTTGACTGCTCTTCGTCCGATTATAAATCAGTTTGACTGCTCTTCGTCCGCTTATAAAACAGTTTGACTGCTCTTCATCCTTTTATAAAGCAGTTTGACTGCTCTTCATCCTCTTATAAATCAGTTTGACTGCTCTTCATCCTCCTATAAACCAGTTTGACTGCGCTTCATTCTCCTATAGAACAGTTTGACTGCTCTTCGTCCGATTATAAATCAGTTTGACTGCTCTTCGTCCTCGTATAAAACAGTTTGACTGCTATTCATCCGATTATAAATCAGTTTGACTGCTCTTCGTCCTCTTATACAACAGTTTGACTGCTCTTCATCCTTTTATAAAGCAGTTTGACTGCTCTTCATCCTCTTATAAAACAATTTGACTGCTCTTCATCCTCTTGTAAAACAGGTTGACTGCTCTTCATCCTTTTGTAAAACAGTCTGACTGCTCTACATCCTCGTATAAAACAGTTTGACTGCTCTTCATCCTTTTATAAAGCAGTTTGACTGCTCTTCATCCTCTTATAAATCAATTTGACTGCTCTCCATCCTCTTATAGAACCGTTTGACTGCTCTTCATCCTCTTATAAAGCAGTTTGACTGCTCTTCATCCTCTTATAAAGCAGTTTGACTGCTCTTCATCCTCCTATAAACCAGTTTGACTGCGCTTCATCCTCTTATAAAGCAGTTTGACTGCTCTTCATCCTCCTATAAACCAGTTTGACTGCACTTCATCCTCCTATAGAACAGTTTGACTGCTCTTCATCCGTTTATAAATCAGTTTGACTGCTCTTCGTCCTCTTATAAAACCGTTTGACTGCTCTTCATCCTTTTATAAAGCAGTTTGACTGCTCTTCATCCTCTTGTAAAACAGGTTGACTGCTCTACATCCTCGTATAAAAAAGTTTGACTGCTCTTCATCCTTTTATAAAGCAGTTTGACTGCTCTTCATCCTCTTATAAATCAATTTGACTGCTCTTCATCCTCTTATAAAACCGTTTGACTGCTCTTCGTCCGATAACAAATCAGTTTGACTGCTCTTCGTCCGATTATAAATCAGTTTGACTGCTCTTCGTCCTCTTTTAAACAGTTTGACTGCTCTTCATCCTTTTATAAAGCAGTTTGACTGCTCTTCATCCTCTTATAAATCAATTTGACTGCTCTTCATCCTCTTATAAAACCGTTTGACTGCTCTTCGTCCGATTATAAATCAGTTTTACTGCTCTTCGTCCAATTATAAATCAGTTTGACTGCTCTTCATCCTTTTATAAAGCAGTTTGACTGCTCTTCATCCTCTTATAAAACAGTTTGACTGCTCTTCATCCTCTTGTAAAACAGGTTGACTGCTCTTCATCCTCTTGTAAAACAGTCTGATTGCTCTATATCCTCGTATAAAACAGTTTGACTGCTCTTCATCCCTTTATAAAGCAGTTTGACTGCTCTTCATCCTCTTATAAATCAATTTGACTGCTCTTCATCCTTTTATAAAGCAGTTTGACTGCTCTTCATCCTCTTATAAATCAGTTTGACTGCTCTTCATCCGAATATAAATCAGTTTGACTGCTCTTCATCCTCTTATAAAACAGTTTGACTGCTCTTCATCCTTTTATAAAGCAGTTTGACTGCTCTTCATCCGATTATAAAACAGTTTGACTGCTCTTCATCCTTTTATAAATCAGTTTGACTGCTCTTCATCCTCTTATAAAGCAGTTTGACTGCTCTTCATCCTCCTGTAAACCAGTTTGACTGCGCTTCATCCTCCTATAGAACAGTTTGACTGCTCTTCGTCCGATTATAAATCAGTTTGACTGCTCTTCGTCCTCTTATAAAACAGTTTGACTGCTCTTCATCCTTTTATAAAGCAGTTTGACTGCTCTTCATCCTCTTATAAATCAGTTTGACTGCTCTTCATCCTCTTGTAAAACAGGTTGACTGCTCTTCATCCTCTTGTAAAACAGTCTGACTGCTCTACATCCTTGTATAAAACAGTTTGACTGCTCTTCATCCTTTTATAAAGCAGTTTGACTGCTCTTCATCCTCTTATAAAACAGTTTGACTGCTCTTCATCCTTTTATAACGCAGTTTGACTGCTCTTCATCCTCTTATAAATCAGTTTGACTGCTCTTCATCCGATTATAAATCAGTTTGACTGCTCTTCGTCCTCTTTTAAACAGTTTGACTGCTCTTCATCCTTTTATAAAGCAGTTTGACTGCTCTTCATCCTCTTATAAATCAATTTGACTGCTCTTCATCCTCTTATAAAACCGTTTGACTGCTCTTCGTCCGATTATAAATCAGTTTGACTGCTCTTCGTCCGATTATAAATCAGTTTGACTGCTCTTTGTCCGCTTATAAAACAGTTTGACTGCTCTTCATCCTTTTATAAAGCAGTTTGACTGCTCTTCATCCTCTTATAAATCAGTTTGACTGCTCTTCATCCTCTTATAAAGCTGTTTGACTGCTCTTCGTCCTCTTATGAAAGTTTGACTGCTCTTCATCCTTTTATAAAGCAGTTTGACTGCTCTTCATCCTCTTATAAAACAGTTTGACTGCTCTTCATCCTCTTGTAAAACAGGTTGACTGCTCTTCATCCTCTTGTAAAACAGTCTGACTGCTCTACATCCTTGTATAAAACAGTTTGACTGCTCTTCATCCTTTTATAGAGCAGTTTGACTGCTCTTCATCCTCTTATAAATCAATTTGACAGCTCTTCATCCTCTTATAAAACCGTTTGACTGCTCTTCGTCCGATTATAAATCAGTTTGACTGCTCTTCGTCCGATTATAAATCAGTTTGACTGCTCTTCGTCCGCTTATAAAACAGTTTGACTGCTCTTCATCCTTTTATAAAGCAGTTTGACTGCTCTTCATCCTCTTATAAATCAGTTTGACTGCTCTTCATCCTCCTATAAACCAGTTTGACTGCGCTTCATTCTCCTATAGAACAGTTTGACTGCTCTTCGTCCGATTATAAATCAGTTTGACTGCTCTTCGTCCTCGTATAAAACAGTTTGACTGCTATTCATCCGATTATAAATCAGTTTGACTGCTCTTCGTCCTCTTATACAACAGTTTGACTGCTCTTCATCCTTTTATAAAGCAGTTTGACTGCTCTTCATCCTCTTATAAAACAATTTGACTGCTCTTCATCCTCTTGTAAAACAGGTTGACTGCTCTTCATCCTTTTGTAAAACAGTCTGACTGCTCTACATCCTCGTATAAAACAGTTTGACTGCTCTTCATCCTTTTATAAAGCAGTTTGACTGCTCTTCATCCTCTTATAAATCAATTTGACTGCTCTCCATCCTCTTATAGAACCGTTTGACTGCTCTTCATCCTCTTATAAAGCAGTTTGACTGCTCTTCATCCTCTTATAAAGCAGTTTGACTGCTCTTCATCCTCCTATAAACCAGTTTGACTGCGCTTCATCCTCTTATAAAGCAGTTTGACTGCTCTTCATCCTCCTATAAACCAGTTTGACTGCACTTCATCCTCCTATAGAACAGTTTGACTGCTCTTCATCCGTTTATAAATCAGTTTGACTGCTCTTCGTCCTCTTATAAAACCGTTTGACTGCTCTTCATCCTTTTATAAAGCAGTTTGACTGCTCTTCATCCTCTTGTAAAACAGGTTGACTGCTCTACATCCTCGTATAAAAAAGTTTGACTGCTCTTCATCCTTTTATAAAGCAGTTTGACTGCTCTTCATCCTCTTATAAATCAATTTGACTGCTCTTCATCCTCTTATAAAACCGTTTGACTGCTCTTCGTCCGATAACAAATCAGTTTGACTGCTCTTCGTCCGATTATAAATCAGTTTGACTGCTCTTCGTCCTCTTTTAAACAGTTTGACTGCTCTTCATCCTTTTATAAAGCAGTTTGACTGCTCTTCATCCTCTTATAAATCAATTTGACTGCTCTTCATCCTCTTATAAAACCGTTTGACTGCTCTTCGTCCGATTATAAATCAGTTTTACTGCTCTTCGTCCAATTATAAATCAGTTTGACTGCTCTTCATCCTTTTATAAAGCAGTTTGACTGCTCTTCATCCTCTTATAAAACAGTTTGACTGCTCTTCATCCTCTTGTAAAACAGGTTGACTGCTCTTCATCCTCTTGTAAAACAGTCTGATTGCTCTATATCCTCGTATAAAACAGTTTGACTGCTCTTCATCCCTTTATAAAGCAGTTTGACTGCTCTTCATCCTCTTATAAATCAATTTGACTGCTCTTCATCCTTTTATAAAGCAGTTTGACTGCTCTTCATCCTCTTATAAATCAGTTTGACTGCTCTTCATCCGAATATAAATCAGTTTGACTGCTCTTCATCCTCTTATAAAACAGTTTGACTGCTCTTCATCCTTTTATAAAGCAGTTTGACTGCTCTTCATCCGATTATAAAACAGTTTGACTGCTCTTCATCCTTTTATAAATCAGTTTGACTGCTCTTCATCCTCTTATAAAGCAGTTTGACTGCTCTTCATCCTCCTGTAAACCAGTTTGACTGCGCTTCATCCTCCTATAGAACAGTTTGACTGCTCTTCGTCCGATTATAAATCAGTTTGACTGCTCTTCGTCCTCTTATAAAACAGTTTGACTGCTCTTCATCCTTTTATAAAGCAGTTTGACTGCTCTTCATCCTCTTATAAATCAGTTTGACTGCTCTTCATCCTCTTGTAAAACAGGTTGACTGCTCTTCATCCTCTTGTAAAACAGTCTGACTGCTCTACATCCTTGTATAAAACAGTTTGACTGCTCTTCATCCTTTTATAAAGCAGTTTGACTGCTCTTCATCCTCTTATAAAACAGTTTGACTGCTCTTCATCCTTTTATAACGCAGTTTGACTGCTCTTCATCCTCTTATAAATCAGTTTGACTGCTCTTCATCCGATTATAAATCAGTTTGACTGCTCTTCGTCCTCTTTTAAACAGTTTGACTGCTCTTCATCCTTTTATAAAGCAGTTTGACTGCTCTTCATCCTCTTATAAATCAATTTGACTGCTCTTCATCCTCTTATAAAACCGTTTGACTGCTCTTCGTCCGATTATAAATCAGTTTGACTGCTCTTCGTCCGATTATAAATCAGTTTGACTGCTCTTTGTCCGCTTATAAAACAGTTTGACTGCTCTTCATCCTTTTATAAAGCAGTTTGACTGCTCTTCATCCTCTTATAAATCAGTTTGACTGCTCTTCATCCTCTTATAAAGCTGTTTGACTGCTCTTCGTCCTCTTATGAAAGTTTGACTGCTCTTCATCCTTTTATAAAGCAGTTTGACTGCTCTTCATCCTCTTATAAAACAGTTTGACTGCTCTTCATCCTCTTGTAAAACAGGTTGACTGCTCTTCATCCTCTTGTAAAACAGTCTGACTGCTCTACATCCTTGTATAAAACAGTTTGACTGCTCTTCATCCTTTTATAGAGCAGTTTGACTGCTCTTCATCCTCTTATAAATCAATTTGACAGCTCTTCATCCTCTTATAAAACCGTTTGACTGCTCTTCGTCCGATTATAAATCAGTTTGACTGCTCTTCGTCCGATTATAAATCAGTTTGACTGCTCTTCGTCCGCTTATAAAACAGTTTGACTGCTCTTCATCCTTTTATAAAGCAGTTTGACTGCTCTTCATCCTCTTATAAACCAGTTTGACTGCGCTTCATTCTCCTATAGAACAGTTTGACTGCTCTTCGTCCGATTATAAATCAGTTTGACTGCTCTTCGTCCTCGTATAAAACAGTTTGACTGCTATTCATCCGATTATAAATCAGTTTGACTGCTCTTCGTCCTCTTATACAACAGTTTGACTGCTCTTCATCCTTTTATAAAGCAGTTTGACTGCTCTTCATCCTCTTATAAAACAATTTGACTGCTCTTCATCCTCTTGTAAAACAGGTTGACTGCTCTTCATCCTTTTGTAAAACAGTCTGACTGCTCTACATCCTCGTATAAAACAGTTTGACTGCTCTTCATCCTTTTATAAAGCAGTTTGACTGCTCTTCATCCTCTTATAAATCAATTTGACTGCTCTCCATCCTCTTATAGAACCGTTTGACTGCTCTTCATCCTCTTATAAAGCAGTTTGACTGCTCTTCATCCTCTTATAAAGCAGTTTAACTGCTCTTCATCCTCCTATAAACCAGTTTGACTGCGCTTCATCCTCTTATAAAGCAGTTTGACTGCTCTTCATCCTCCTATAAACCAGTTTGACTGCACTTCATCCTCCTATAGAACAGTTTGACTGCTCTTCATCCGTTTATAAATCAGTTTGACTGCTCTTCGTCCTCTTATAAAACCGTTTGACTGCTCTTCATCCTTTTATAAAGCAGTTTGACTGCTCTTCATCCTCTTGTAAAACAGGTTGACTGCTCTACATCCTCGTATAAAAAAGTTTGACTGCTCTTCATCCTTTTATAAAGCAGTTTGACTGCTCTTCATCCTCTTATAAATCAATTTGACTGCTCTTCATCCTCTTATAAAACCGTTTGACTGCTCTTCGTCCGATAACAAATCAGTTTGACTGCTCTTCGTCCGATTATAAATCAGTTTGACTGCTCTTCGTCCTCTTTTAAACAGTTTGACTGCTCTTCATCCTTTTATAAAGCAGTTTGACTGCTCTTCATCCTCTTATAAATCAATTTGACTGCTCTTCATCCTCTTATAAAACCGTTTGACTGCTCTTCGTCCGATTATAAATCAGTTTTACTGCTCTTCGTCCAATTATAAATCAGTTTGACTGCTCTTCATCCTTTTATAAAGCAGTTTGACTGCTCTTCATCCTCTTATAAAACAGTTTGACTGCTCTTCATCCTCTTGTAAAACAGGTTGACTGCTCTTCATCCTCTTGTAAAACAGTCTGACTGCTCTATATCCTCGTATAAAACAGTTTGACTGCTCTTCATCCCTTTATAAAGCAGTTTGACTGCTCTTCATCCTCTTATAAATCAATTTGACTGCTCTACATCCTTTTATAAAGCAGTTTGACTGCTCTTCATCCGATTATAAAACAGTTTGACTGCTCTTCGTCCGATTATAAATCAGTTTGACTGCTCTTCGTCCTCTTTTAAACAGTTTGACTGCTCTTCATCCTTTTATAAAGCAGTTTGACTGCTCTTCATCCTCTTATAAATCAATTTGACTGCTCTTCATCCTCTTATAAAACCGTTTGACTGCTCTTCGTCCGATTATAAATCAGTTTTACTGCTCTTCGTCCTTTTATAAAGCAGTTTGACTGCTCTTCATCCTCTTATAAAAGAGTTTGACTGCTCTTCATCCTCTTGTAAAACAGTCTGACTGCTCTATATCCTCGTATAAAACAGTTTGACTGCTCTTCATCCTTTTATAAAGCAGTTTGACTGCTCTTCATCCTCTTATAAATCAATTTGACTGCTCTTCATCCTTTTATAAAGCAGTTTGACTGCTCTTCATCCTCTTATAAATCAGTTTGCCTGCTCTTCATCCGAATATAAATCAGTTTGACTGCTCTTCATCCTCTTATAAAAAAGTTTGACTGCTCTTCATCCTTTTATAAAGCAGTTTGACTGCTCTTCATCCGATTATAAAACAGTTTGACTGCTCTTCATCCTTTTATAAATCAGTTTGACTGCTCTTCATCCTCTTATAAAGCAGTTTGACTGCTCTTCATCCTCCTATAAACCAGTTTGACTGCGCTTCATCCTCCTATAGAACAGTTTGACTGCTCTTCGTCCGATTATAAATCAGTTTGACTGCTCTTCGTCCTCTTATAAAACAGTTTGACTGCTCTTCATCCTCTTGTAAAACAGGTTGACTGCTCTTCATCCTCTTGTAAAACAGTCTGACTGCTCTACATCCTTGTATAAAACAGTTTGACTGCTCTTCATCCTTTTATAAAGCAGTTTGACTGCTCTTCATCCTCTTATAAAACAGTTTGACTGCTCTTCATCCTTTTATAACGCAGTTTGACTGCTCTTCATCCTCTTATAAATCAGTTTGACTGCTCTTCATCCGATTATAAATCAGTTTGACTGCTCTTCGTCCTCTTTTAAACAGTTTGACTGCTCTTCATCCTTTTATAAAGCAGTTTGACTGCTCTTCATCCTCTTATAAATCAATTTGACTGCTCTTCATCCTCTTATAAAACCGTTTGACTGCTCTTCGTCCGATTATAAATCAGTTTGACTGCTCTTCGTCCGATTATAAATCAGTTTGACTGCTCTTCGTCCGCTTATAAAACAGTTTGCCTGCTCTTCATCCTTTTATAAAGCAGTTTGACTGCTCTTCATCCTCTTATAAATCAGTTTGACTGCTCTTCATCCTCTTATAAAGCTGTTTGACTGCTCTTCGTCCTCTTAAGAAAGTTTGACTGCTCTTCATCCTTTTATAAAGCAGTTTGACTGCTCTTCATCCTCTTATAAAACAGTTTGACTGCTCTTCATCCTCTTGTAAAACAGGTTGACTGCTCTTCATCCTTTTGTAAAACAGTCTGACTGCTCTACATCCTCGTATAAAACAGTTTGACTGTCCTTCATCCTTTTATAAAGCAGTTTGACTGCTCGTCATCCTCTTATAAATCAATTTGACTGCTCTCCATCCTCTTATAGAACCGTTTGACTGCTCTTCGTCCGATTATAAATCAGTTTGCCTGCTCTTCGTCCGCTTATAATAGAGTTTGACTGCTCTTCATCCTTTTATAAAGCAGTTTGACTGCTCTTCATCCTCTTATAAATCAGTTTGACTGCTCTTCATCCTCTTATAAAGCAGTTTGACTGCTTTTCATCCTCCTATAAACCAGTTTGACTGCGCTTCATCCTCCTATAGAACAGTTTGACTGCTCTTCGTCCGATTATAAATCAGTTTGACTGCTCTTCGTCCTCGTATAAAACAGTTTGACTGCTATTCATCCGATTATAAATCAGTTTGACTGCTCTTCGTCCTCTTATACAACAGTTTGACTGCTCTTCATCCTTTTATAAAGCAGTTTGACTGCTCTTCATCCTCTTATAAAACAGTTTGACTGCTCTTCATCCTCTTGTAAAACAGGTTGACTGCTCTTCATCCTTTTGTAAAACAGTGTGACTGCTCTACATCCTCGTATAAAACAGTTTGACTGCTCTTCATCCTCTTATAAAGCAGTTTGACTGCTCTTCATCCTCTTATAAAGCAGTTTGACTGCTCTTCATCCTCCTATAAACCAGTTTGACTGCGCTTCATCCTCTTATAAAGCAGTTTGACTGCTCTTCATCCTCCTATAAACCAGTTTGACTGCGCTTCATCCTCCTATAGAACAGTTTGACTGCTCTTCATCCTTTTATAAAAGAGTTTGACTGCTCTTCATCCTCTTGTAAAACAGTCTGACTGCTCTATATCCTCGTATAAAACAGTTTGACTGCTCTTCATCCTTTTATAAAGCAGTTTGACTGCTCTTCATCCTCTTATAAATCAATTTGACTGCTCTTCATCCTTTTATAAAGCAGTTTGACTGCTCTTCATCCTCTTATAAATCAGTTTGCCTGCTCTTCATCCGAATATAAATCAGTTTGACTGCTCTTCATCCTCTTATAAAAAAGTTTGACTGCTCTTCATCCTTTTATAAAGCAGTTTGACTGCTCTTCATCCGATTATAAAACAGTTTGACTGCTCTTCATCCTCCTATAAACCAGTTTGACTGCGCTTCATCCTCTTATAAAGCAGTTTGACTGCTCTTCATCCTCCTATAAACCAGTTTGACTGCGCTTCATCCTCCTATAGAACAGTTTGACTGCTCTTCATCCTTTTATAAAAGAGTTTGACTGCTCTTCATCCTCTTGTAAAACAGTCTGACTGCTCTATATCCTCGTATAAAACAGTTTGACTGCTCTTCATCCTTTTATAAAGCAGTTTGACTGCTCTTCATCCTCTTATAAATCAATTTGACTGCTCTTCATCCTTTTATAAAGCAGTTTGACTGCTCTTCATCCTCTTATAAATCAGTTTGCCTGCTCTTCATCCGAATATAAATCAGTTTGACTGCTCTTCATCCTCTTATAAAAAAGTTTGACTGCTCTTCATCCTTTTATAAAGCAGTTTGACTGCTCTTCATCCGATTATAAAACAGTTTGACTGCTCTTCATCCTTTTATAAATCAGTTTGACTGCTCTTCATCCTCTTATAAAGCAGTTTGACTGCTCTTCATCCTCCTATAAACCAGTTTGACTGCGCTTCATCCTCCTATAGAACAGTTTGACTGCTCTTCGTCCGATTATAAATCAGTTTGACTGCTCTTCGTCCTCTTATAAAACAGTTTGACTGCTCTTCATCCTCTTGTAAAACAGGTTGACTGCTCTTCATCCTCTTGTAAAACAGTCTGACTGCTCTACATCCTTGTATAAAACAGTTTGACTGCTCTTCATCCTTTTATAAAGCAGTTTGACTGCTCTTCATCCTCTTATAAAACAGTTTCACTGCTCTTCATCCTTTTATAACGCAGTTTGACTGCTCTTCATCCTCTTATAAATCAGTTTGACTGCTCTTCATCCGATTATAAATCAGTTTGACTGCTCTTCGTCCTCTTTTAAACAGTTTGACTGCTCTTCATCCTTTTATAAAGCAGTTTGACTGCTCTTCATCCTCTTATAAATCAATTTGACTGCTCTTCATCCTCTTATAAAACCGTTTGACTGCTCTTCGTCCGATTATAAATCAGTTTGACTGCTCTTCGTCCGCTTATAAAACAGTTTGCCTGCTCTTCATCCTTTTATAAAGCAGTTTGACTGCTCTTCATCCTCTTATAAATCAGTTTGACTGCTCTTCATCCTCTTATAAAGCTGTTTGACTGCTCTTCGTCCTCTTAAGAAAGTTTGACTGCTCTTCATCCTTTTATAAAGCAGTTTGACTGCTCTTCATCCTCTTATAAAACAGTTTGACTGCTCTTCATCCTCTTGTAAAACAGGTTGACTGCTCTTCATCCTTTTGTAAAACAGTCTGACTGCTCTACATCCTCGTATAAAACAGTTTGACTGTCCTTCATCCTTTTATAAAGCAGTTTGACTGCTCGTCATCCTCTTATAAATCAATTTGACTGCTCTCCATCCTCTTATAGAACCGTTTGACTGCTCTTCGTCCGATTATAAATCAGTTTGACTGCTCTTCGTCCGCTTATAATAGAGTTTGACTGCTCTTCATCCTTTTATAAAGCAGTTTGACTGCTCTTCATCCTCTTATAAATCAGTTTGACTGCTCTTCATCCTCTTATAAAGCAGTTTGACTGCTTTTCATCCTCCTATAAACCAGTTTGACTGCGCTTCATCCTCCTATAGAACAGTTTGACTGCTCTTCGTCCGATTATAAATCAGTTTGACTGCTCTTCGTCCTCGTATAAAACAGTTTGACTGCTATTCATCCGATTATAAATCAGTTTGACTGCTCTTCGTCCTCTTATACAACAGTTTGACTGCTCTTCATCCTTTTATAAAGCAGTTTGACTGCTCTTCATCCTCTTATAAAACAGTTTGACTGCTCTTCATCCTCTTGTAAAACAGGTTGACTGCTCTTCATCCTTTTGTAAAACAGTGTGACTGCTCTACATCCTCGTATAAAACAGTTTGACTGCTCTTCATCCTCTTATAAAGCAGTTTGACTGCTCTTCATCCTCTTATAAAGCAGTTTGACTGCTCTTCATCCTCCTATAAACCAGTTTGACTGCGCTTCATCCTCTTATAAAGCAGTTTGACTGCTCTTCATCCTCCTATAAACCAGTTTGACTGCGCTTCATCCTCCTATAGAACAGTTTGACTGCTCTTCATCCTTTTATAAATCAGTTTGACTGCTCTTCGTCCTCTTATAAAACCGTTTGACTGCTCTTCATCCTTTTATAAAGCAGTTTGACTGCTCTTCATCCTCTTGTAAAACAGGTTGACTGCTCTACATCCTTTTGTAAAACAGTCTGACTGCTCTTCATCCTTTTATAAAGCAGTTTGACTGCTCTTCATCCTCTTATAAATCAATTTGACTACTCTTCATCCTCTTATAAAACCGTTTGACTGCTCTTCGTCCGATAACAAATCAGTTTGACTGCTCTCCGTCCGATTATAAATCAGTTTGACTGCTCTTCGTCCGCTTATAAAACAGTTTGACTGCTCTTCATCCTTTTATAAAGCAGTTTGACTGCTCTTCATCCTCTTATAAATCAGTTTGACTGCTCTTCATCCTCTTATAAAGCAGTTTGACTGTTCTTCATCCTCCTATAAACCAGTTTGACTGCTCTTCATCCTTTTATAAAGCAGTTTGACTGCTCTTCATGCTCTTGTAAAACAGTTTGACTGCTCTTCGTCCGATTATAAATCAGTTTGACTGCTCTTCGTCCTCTTATAAAACAGTTTGACTTCTCTTCATCCTTTTATAAAGCAGTTTGACCGCTCTTCATCCTCTTATAAATCAGTTTGACTGCTCTTCATCCGATTATAAATCAGTTTGACTGCTCTTCGTCCTCTTTTAAAACAGTTTAACTGCTCTTCATTCTTTTATAAAGCAGTTTGACTGCTCTTCATCCTCTTAAAAAACAGTTTGACTGCTCTTCATCCTCTTGTAAAACAGGTTGACTGCTCTTCATCCTCTTGTAAAACAGTCTGACTGCTCTACATCCTTGTATATATCAGTTTGACTGCTCTTCATCCTCTTATAAATCAGTTTGACTGCTCTTCATCTCCTTATAAAACAGTTTGACTGCTCTTCATCCTTTTATAACGTCGATTGACTGCTCTTCATCCTCTTATAAATCAGTTTGACTGCTCTTCATTCGATTATAAATCAGTTTGACTGCTCTTCGTCTTCTTATAAAACAGTTTGACTGCTCTTCATCCTCTTATAAAACCGTTTGACTGCTCTTCGTCCGATTATAAATCAGTTTGACTGCTCTTCGTCCGATTATAAATCAGTTTGACTGCTCTTCGTCCGCTTATAAAACAGTTTGACTGCTCTTCATCCTATTATAAAGCAGTTTGACTGCTCTTCATCCTCTTATAAATCAGTTTGACTGCTCTTCATCCTTTTATAAAGCAGTTTGACTGCTCTTCATCCTCCTATAAACCAGTTTGACTGCGCTTCATCCTCCTATAGAACCGTTTGACTGCTCTTCGTCCGATTATAAATCAGTTTGACTGCTCTTCGTCCTCTTATAAAACAGTTTGACTGCTCTTCATCCTTTTATAAAGCAGTTTGACTGCTCTTCATCCTCTTATAAATCAGTTTGACTGCTATTCATCCTTTTATAAAGCAGTTTGACTGCTCTTCATCCTCTTATAAATCAATTTGACTGCACTTCATCCTTTTATAAAGCAGTTTGACTGCTCTTCATCCTCCTATAGAACAGTTTGACTGCTCTTCATCCGATTATAAATCAGTTTGACTGCTCTTCATCCTCTTATAAAACAGTTTAACTGCTCTTCATCCTTTTATAAAGCAGTTTGACTGCTCTTCATCCTCTTATAAATCAGTTTGACTGCTCTTCATCCTCTTATAAAGCAGTTTGACTGCTCTTCATCCTCCTATAAACCAGTTTGACTGCGCTTCATCCTCCTATAGAACAGTTTGACTGCTCTTCGTCCGATTATAAATCAGTTTGACTGCTCTTCGTCCTCTTATAAAACAGTTTGACTGCTCTTCATCCTTTTATAAAGCAGTTTGGCTGCTCTTCATCCTCTTATAAATCAGTTTGACTGCTCTTCATCCGATTATAAATCAGTTTGACTGCTCTTCGTCCTCTTACAAAAAAAGTTTGACTGCTCTTCATTCTTTTAAAAAGCAGTTTGACTGCTCTTCATCCTCTTATAAAACAGTTTGACTGCTCTTCATCCTTTTGTAAAACAGTCTGACTGCTCTACATCCTTGTATAAAACAGTTTGACTGCTCTTCATCCTTTTCATCCTCTTATAAATCAATTTGACTGCTCTTCATCCTCTTATAAAACCGTTTGACTGCTCTTCGTCCGATTATAAATCAGTTTGACTGCTCTTCGTCCGATTATAAATCAGTTTGACTGCTCTTCGTCCGCTTATAAAACAGTTTGACTGCCCTTCATCCTTTTATAAAGCAGTTTGACTGCTCTTCATCCTCTTATAAATCAGTTTGACTGCTCTTCATCCTTTTATAAAGCAGTTTGGCTGCTCTTCATCCTCCTATAAACCAGTTTGACTGCGCTTCATCCTCCTATAGAACAGTTTGACTGCTCTTCGTCGGATTATAAATCAGTTTGACTGCTCTTCGTCCTCTTATAAAACAGTTTGACTGATCTTCATCCTTTTATAAAGCAGTTTGACTGCTCTTCATCCTCTTATAAATCAATTTGACAGCTCTTCATCCTCTTATAAAACCGTTTGACTGCTCTTCGTCCGATTATAAATCATTTTGACTGCTCTTCGTCCGATTATAAATCAGTTTGACTGCTCTTCATCCTCTTATAAAACAGTTTGACTGCTCTTCATCCTCTTGTAAAACAGTCTGACTGCTCTACATCCTCGTATAAAACAGTTTGACTGCTCTTCATCCTTTTATAAAGCAGTTTGACTGCTCTTCATCCTCTTATAAATCAATTTGACTGCTCTTCATCTTCTTATAAAACCGTTAGACTGCTCTTCGTCCGATTATAAATCAGTTTAACCGCTTTTCGTCCGATTATAAATCAGTTTGACTGCTCTTCGTCCGCTTATAAAACAGTTTGACTGCTCTTCATCCTTTTATAAAGCAGTTTGACTGCTCTTCATCCTCTTATAAATCAGTTTGACTGCTCTTCATCCTCTTATAAAGCAGTTTGACTGCGCTTCATCCTCCTATAGAACAGTTTGACTGCTCTTCGTCCTCTTATAAAACAGTTTGACTGCTCTTCATCCTTTTATAAAGCAGTTTGACTGCTCTTAATCCTCTTATAAATCAGTTTGACTGCTCTTCATCCTCTTATAAAACAGTTTGACTGCTCTTCATCCTTTTATAACGCAGATTGACTGCTCTTCATCCTCTTATAAATCAGTTTGACTGATCTTCATCTTCTTATAAATCAGTTTGACTGCTCTTCATCCGATTATAAATCTGTTTGACTGCTCTTCGTCCTCTTATAAAACAGTTTGACTGCTCTTCATTCTTTTATAAAGCAGTTTGACTGCTCTTCATCCTCTTATAAAACAGTTTGACTGCTGTACATCCTCGTATAAAACAGTTTGACTGCTCTTCATCCTTTTATAAAGCAGTTTGACTGCTCTTCATCCTCTTATAAATCAATTTGACTGCTCTTCATCCTCTTGTAAAACAGGTTGACTGCTCTTCATCCTCTTGTAAAACAGTCTGACTGCTGTACATCCTCGTATAAAACAGTTTGACTGCTCTTCATCCTTTTATAAAGCAGTTTGACTGCTCTTCATCCTCTTATAAATCAATTTGACTGCTCTTCATCCTCTTATAAAACCGTTTGACTGCTCTTCGTCCGATTATAAATCAGTTTGACTGCTCTTCGTCCGATTATAAATCAGTTTGACTGCTCTTCGTCCGCTTATAAAACAGTTTGACTGCTCTTCATCCTTTTATAAAGCAGTTTGACTGCTCTTCATCCTCTTATAAATCAGTTTGACTGCACTTCATCCTCTTATAAAGCAATTTGACTGCTCTTCATCCTCCTATAAACCAGTTTGACTGCGCTTCATCCTCCTATAGAACAGTTTGACTGCTCTTCTTCCGATTATAAATCAGTTTGAATGCTCTTCGTCCTCTTATAAAACAGATTGACTGCTCTTCATCCTTTTATAAAGCAGTTTGACTGCTCGTCATCCTCTTATAAATCAGTTTGACTGCTCTTCATCCGATTATAAATCAGTTTGACTGCTCTTCATCCTTTTATAAAGCAGTTTGACTGCTCTTCATCCTCTTATAAAAGAGTTTGACTGCTCTTCATCCTCTTGTAAAACAGGTTGACTGCTCTTCATCCTCTTATAAATCAATTTGACTGCTCTTCATCCTTTTATAAAGCAGTTTGACTGCTCTTCATCCTCTTATGAATCAGTTTGACTGCTCTTCATCCGATTATAAATCAGTTTGACTGCTCTTCATCCTCTTATAAAACAGTTTGACTGCTCTTCATCCTTTTATAAAGCAGTTTGACTGCTCTTCATCCTCTTATAAATCAGTTTGACTTCTCTTTATCCTCCTATAAACCAGTTTGACTGCGCTTCATCCTCCTATAGAACAGTTTGACTGCTCTTCGTCCGATTATAAATCAGTTTGACTGCTCTTTGTCCTCTTATAAAACAGTTTGACTACTCTTCATCCTTTTATAAAGCAGTTTGACTGCTCTTCATCCTCTTATAAATCAGTTTGACTGCTCTTCGTCCTCTTATAAAACAGTTTGACTGCTCTTCATCCTTTTATAAAGCAGTTTGACTGCTCTTCATCCTCTTATAAATCAGTTTGACTGCTCTTCATCCTTTTATAAAGCAGTTTGACTGCTCTTCATCCTTTTATAAATCAATTTGACTGCACTTCATCCTTTTATAAAGCAGTTTGACTGCTCTTCATCCTCCTATAGAACAGTTTGACTGCTCTTCATCCGATTATAAATCAGTTTGACTGCTCTTCATCCTTTTCATCCTCTTATAAATCAATTTGACTGCTCTTCATCCTCTTATAAAACCGTTTGACTGCTCTTCGTCCGATTATAAATCAGTTTGACTGCTCTTCGTCCGATTATAAATCAGTTTGACTGCTCTTCGTCCGCTTATAAAACAGTTTGACTGCCCTTCATCCTTTTATAAAGCAGTTTGACTGCTCTTCATCCTCTTATAAATCAGTTTGACTGCTCTTCATCCTTTTATAAAGCAGTTTGGCTGCTCTTCATCCTCCTATAAACCAGTTTGACTGCGCTTCATCCTCCTATAGAACAGTTTGACTGCTCTTCGTCGGATTATAAATCAGTTTGACTGCTCTTCGTCCTCTTATAAAACAGTTTGACTGCTCTTCATCCTTTTATAAAGCAGTTTGACTGCTCTTCATCCTCTTATAAATCATTTTGACTGCTCTTCATCCTCTTATAAATCAATTTGACTGCTCTTCATCTTCTTATAAAACCGTTAGACTGCTCTTCGTCCGATTATAAATCAGTTTAACTGCTTTTCGTCCGATTATAAATCAGTTTGACTGCTCTTCGTCCGCTTATAAAACAGTTTGACTGCTCTTCATCCTTTTATAAAGCAGTTTGACTGCTCTTCATCCTCTTATAAATCAGTTTGACTGCTCTTCATCCTCTTATAAAGCAGTTTGACTGCGCTTCATCCTCCTATTTTAAACAGTTTGACTGCTCTTCGTCCGATTATAAATCAGTTTGACTGCTCTTCGTCCTCTTATAAAACAGTTTGACTGCTCTTCATCCTTTTATAAAGCAGTTTGACTGCTCTTCATCCTCTTATAAATCAGTTTGACTGCTCTTCATCCTCTTATAAAACAGTTTGACTGCTCTTCATCCTTTTATAACGCAGATTGACTGCTCTTCATCCTCTTATAAATCAGTTTGACTGCTCTTCATCTTCTTATAAATCAGTTTGACTGCTCTTCATCCGATTATAAATCAGTTTGACTGCTCTTCGTCCTCTTATAAAACAGTTTGACTGCTCTTCATTCTTTTATAAAGCAGTTTGACTGCTCTTCATCCTCTTATAAAACAGTTTGACTGCTGTACATCCTCGTATAAAACAGTTTGACTGCTCTTCATCCTTTTATAAAGCAGTTTGACTGCTCTTCATCCTCTTATAAATCAATTTGACTGCTCTTCATCCTCTTGTAAAACAGGTTGACTGCTCTTCATCCTCTTGTAAAACAGTCTGACTGCTGTACATCCTCGTATAAAACAGTTTGACTGCTCTTCATCCTTTTATAAAGCAGTTTGACTGCTCTTCATCCTCTTATAAATCAATTTGACTGCTCTTCATCCTCTTATAAAACCGTTTGACTGCTCTTCGTCCGATTATAAATCAGTTTGACTGCTCTTCATCCTCTTATAAAGCAGTTTGACTGCTCTTCATCCTCCTATAAACCAGTTTGACTGCGCTTCATCCTCCTATAGAACAGTTTGACTGCTCTTCGTCCGATTATAAATCAGTTTGACTGCTCTTCGTCCTCTTATAAAACAGTTTGACTGCTCTTCATCCTTTTATAAAGCAGTTTGGCTGCTCTTCATCATCTTATAAATCAGTTTGACTGCTCTTCATCCGATTATAAATCAGTTTGACTGCTCTTCGTCCTCTTACAAAAAAAGTTTGACTGCTCTTCATTCTTTTAAAAAGCAGTTTGACTGCTCTTCATCCTCTTATAAAACAGTTTGACTGCTCTTCATCCTTTTGTAAAACAGTCTGACTGCTCTACATCCTTGTATAAAACAGTTTGACTGCTCTTCATCCTTTTCATCCTCTTATAAATCAATTTGACTGCTCTTCATCCTCTTATAAAACCGTTTGACTGCTCTTCGTCCGATTATAAATCAGTTTGACTGCTCTTCGTCCGATTATAAATCAGTTTGACTGCTCTTCGTCCGCTTATAAAACAGTTTGACTGCCCTTCATCCTTTTATAAAGCAGTTTGACTGCTCTTCATCCTCTTATAAATCAGTTTGACTGCTCTTCATCCTTTTATAAAGCAGTTTGGCTGCTCTTCATCCTCCTATAAACCAGTTTGACTGCGCTTCATCCTCCTATAGAACAGTTTGACTGCTCTTCGTCGGATTATAAATCAGTTTGACTGCTCTTCGTCCTCTTATAAAACAGTTTGACTGATCTTCATCCTTTTATAAAGCAGTTTGACTGCTCTTCATCCTCTTATAAATCAATTTGACAGCTCTTCATCCTCTTATAAAACCGTTTGACTGCTCTTCGTCCGATTATAAATCATTTTGACTGCTCTTCGTCCGATTATAAATCAGTTTGACTGCTCTTCATCCTCTTATAAAACAGTTTGACTGCTCTTCATCCTCTTGTAAAACAGTCTGACTGCTCTACATCCTCGTATAAAACAGTTTGACTGCTCTTCATCCTTTTATAAAGCAGTTTGACTGCTCTTCATCCTCTTATAAATCAATTTGACTGCTCTTCATCTTCTTATAAAACCGTTAGACTGCTCTTCGTCCGATTATAAATCAGTTTAACCGCTTTTCGTCCGATTATAAATCAGTTTGACTGCTCTTCGTCCGCTTATAAAACAGTTTGACTGCTCTTCATCCTTTTATAAAGCAGTTTGACTGCTCTTCATCCTCTTATAAATCAGTTTGACTGCTCTTCATCCTCTTATAAAGCAGTTTGACTGCGCTTCATCCTCCTATAGAACAGTTTGACTGCTCTTCGTCCTCTTATAAAACAGTTTGACTGCTCTTCATCCTTTTATAAAGCAGTTTGACTGCTCTTAATCCTCTTATAAATCAGTTTGACTGCTCTTCATCCTCTTATAAAACAGTTTGACTGCTCTTCATCCTTTTATAACGCAGATTGACTGCTCTTCATCCTCTTATAAATCAGTTTGACTGATCTTCATCTTCTTATAAATCAGTTTGACTGCTCTTCATCCGATTATAAATCTGTTTGACTGCTCTTCGTCCTCTTATAAAACAGTTTGACTGCTCTTCATTCTTTTATAAAGCAGTTTGACTGCTCTTCATCCTCTTATAAAACAGTTTGACTGCTGTACATCCTCGTATAAAACAGTTTGACTGCTCTTCATCCTTTTATAAAGCAGTTTGACTGCTCTTCATCCTCTTATAAATCAATTTGACTGCTCTTCATCCTCTTGTAAAACAGGTTGACTGCTCTTCATCCTCTTGTAAAACAGTCTGACTGCTGTACATCCTCGTATAAAACAGTTTGACTGCTCTTCATCCTTTTATAAAGCAGTTTGACTGCTCTTCATCCTCTTATAAATCAATTTGACTGCTCTTCATCCTCTTATAAAACCGTTTGACTGCTCTTCGTCCGATTATAAATCAGTTTGACTGCTCTTCGTCCGATTATAAATCAGTTTGACTGCTCTTCGTCCGCTTATAAAACAGTTTGACTGCTCTTCATCCTTTTATAAAGCAGTTTGACTGCTCTTCATCCTCTTATAAATCAGTTTGACTGCACTTCATCCTCTTATAAAGCAATTTGACTGCTCTTCATCCTCCTATAAACCAGTTTGACTGCGCTTCATCCTCCTATAGAACAGTTTGACTGCTCTTCTTCCGATTATAAATCAGTTTGAATGCTCTTCGTCCTCTTATAAAACAGATTGACTGCTCTTCATCCTTTTATAAAGCAGTTTGACTGCTCGTCATCCTCTTATAAATCAGTTTGACTGCTCTTCATCCGATTATAAATCAGTTTGACTGCTCTTCATCCTTTTATAAAGCAGTTTGACTGCTCTTCATCCTCTTATAAAAGAGTTTGACTGCTCTTCATCCTCTTGTAAAACAGGTTGACTGCTCTTCATCCTCTTATAAATCAATTTGACTGCTCTTCATCCTTTTATAAAGCAGTTTGACTGCTCTTCATCCTCTTATGAATCAGTTTGACTGCTCTTCATCCGATTATAAATCAGTTTGACTGCTCTTCATCCTCTTATAAAACAGTTTGACTGCTCTTCATCCTTTTATAAAGCAGTTTGACTGCTCTTCATCCTCTTATAAATCAGTTTGACTTCTCTTTATCCTCCTATAAACCAGTTTGACTGCGCTTCATCCTCCTATAGAACAGTTTGACTGCTCTTCGTCCGATTATAAATCAGTTTGACTGCTCTTTGTCCTCTTATAAAACAGTTTGACTACTCTTCATCCTTTTATAAAGCAGTTTGACTGCTCTTCATCCTCTTATAAATCAGTTTGACTGCTCTTCGTCCTCTTATAAAACAGTTTGACTGCTCTTCATCCTTTTATAAAGCAGTTTGACTGCTCTTCATCCTCTTATAAATCAGTTTGACTGCTCTTCATCCTTTTATAAAGCAGTTTGACTGCTCTTCATCCTTTTATAAATCAATTTGACTGCACTTCATCCTTTTATAAAGCAGTTTGACTGCTCTTCATCCTCCTATAGAACAGTTTGACTGCTCTTCATCCGATTATAAATCAGTTTGACTGCTCTTCATCCTTTTCATCCTCTTATAAATCAATTTGACTGCTCTTCATCCTCTTATAAAACCGTTTGACTGCTCTTCGTCCGATTATAAATCAGTTTGACTGCTCTTCGTCCGATTATAAATCAGTTTGACTGCTCTTCGTCCGCTTATAAAACAGTTTGACTGCCCTTCATCCTTTTATAAAGCAGTTTGACTGCTCTTCATCCTCTTATAAATCAGTTTGACTGCTCTTCATCCTTTTATAAAGCAGTTTGGCTGCTCTTCATCCTCCTATAAACCAGTTTGACTGCGCTTCATCCTCCTATAGAACAGTTTGACTGCTCTTCGTCGGATTATAAATCAGTTTGACTGCTCTTCGTCCTCTTATAAAACAGTTTGACTGCTCTTCATCCTTTTATAAAGCAGTTTGACTGCTCTTCATCCTCTTATAAATCATTTTGACTGCTCTTCATCCTCTTATAAATCAATTTGACTGCTCTTCATCTTCTTATAAAACCGTTAGACTGCTCTTCGTCCGATTATAAATCAGTTTAACTGCTTTTCGTCCGATTATAAATCAGTTTGACTGCTCTTCGTCCGCTTATAAAACAGTTTGACTGCTCTTCATCCTTTTATAAAGCAGTTTGACTGCTCTTCATCCTCTTATAAATCAGTTTGACTGCTCTTCATCCTCTTATAAAGCAGTTTGACTGCGCTTCATCCTCCTATTTTAAACAGTTTGACTGCTCTTCGTCCGATTATAAATCAGTTTGACTGCTCTTCGTCCTCTTATAAAACAGTTTGACTGCTCTTCATCCTTTTATAAAGCAGTTTGACTGCTCTTCATCCTCTTATAAATCAGTTTGACTGCTCTTCATCCTCTTATAAAACAGTTTGACTGCTCTTCATCCTTTTATAACGCAGATTGACTGCTCTTCATCCTCTTATAAATCAGTTTGACTGCTCTTCATCTTCTTATAAATCAGTTTGACTGCTCTTCATCCGATTATAAATCAGTTTGACTGCTCTTCGTCCTCTTATAAAACAGTTTGACTGCTCTTCATTCTTTTATAAAGCAGTTTGACTGCTCTTCATCCTCTTATAAAACAGTTTGACTGCTGTACATCCTCGTATAAAACAGTTTGACTGCTCTTCATCCTTTTATAAAGCAGTTTGACTGCTCTTCATCCTCTTATAAATCAATTTGACTGCTCTTCATCCTCTTGTAAAACAGGTTGACTGCTCTTCATCCTCTTGTAAAACAGTCTGACTGCTGTACATCCTCGTATAAAACAGTTTGACTGCTCTTCATCCTTTTATAAAGCAGTTTGACTGCTCTTCATCCTCTTATAAATCAATTTGACTGCTCTTCATCCTCTTATAAAACCGTTTGACTGCTCTTCGTCCGATTATAAATCAGTTTGACTGCTCTTCGTCCGATTATAAATCAGTTTGACTGCTCTTCGTCCGCTTATAAAACAGTTTGACTGCTCTTCATCCTTTTATAAAGCAGTTTGACTGCTCTTCATCCTCTTATAAATCAGTTTGACTGCACTTCATCCTCTTATAAAGCAATTTGACTGCTCTTCATCCTCCTATAAACCAGTTTGACTGCGCTTCATCCTCCTATAGAACAGTTTGACTGCTCTTCTTCCGATTATAAATCAGTTTGACTGCTCTTCGTCCTCTTATAAAACAGATTGACTGCTCTTCATCCTTTTATAAAGCAGTTTGACTGCTCGTCATCCTCTTATAAATCAGTTTGACTGCTCTTCATCCGATTATAAATCAGTTTGACTGCTCTTCATCCTTTTATAAAGCAGTTTGACTGCTCTTCATCCTCTTATAAAACAGTTTGACTGCTCTTCATCCTCTTGTAAAACAGGTTGACTGCTCTTCATCCTCTTATAAATCAATTTGACTGCTCTTCATCCTTTTATAAAGCAGTTTGACTGCTCTTCATCCTCTTATGAATCAGTTTGACTGCTCTTCATCCGATTATAAATCAGTTTGACTGCTCTTCATCCTCTTATAAAACAGTTTGACTGCTCTTCATCCTTTTATAAAGCAGTTTGACTGCTCTTCATCCTCTTATAAATCAGTTTGACTTCTCTTTATCCTCCTATAAACCAGTTTGACTGCGCTTCATCCTCCTATAGAACAGTTTGACTGCTCTTCGTCCGATTATAAATCAGTTTGACTGCTCTTTGTCCTCTTATAAAACAGTTTGACTACTCTTCATCCTTTTATAAAGCAGTTTGACTGCTCTTCATCCTCTTATAAATCAGTTTGACTGCTCTTCGTCCTCTTATAAAACAGTTTGACTGCTCTTCATCCTTTTATAAAGCAGTTTGACTGCTCTTCATCCTCTTATAAATCAGTTTGACTGCTCTTCATCCTTTTATAAAGCAGTTTGACTGCTCTTCATCCTCTTATAAATCAATTTGACTGCACTTCATCCTTTTATAAAGCAGTTTGACTGCTCTTCATCCTCCTATAGAACAGTTTGACTGCTCTTCATCCGATTATAAATCAGTTTGACTGTTCTTCATCCTCTTATAAAACAGTTTGACTGCTCTTCATCCTTTTATAAAGCAGTTTGACTGCTCTTCATCCTCTTATAAATCAGTTTGACTGCTCTTCATCCTCTTATAAAGCAATTTGACTGCTCTTCATCCTCCTATAAACCAATTTGACTGCTCTTCATTTTCTTATAAAACCGTTAGACTGCTCTTCGTCCGATTATAAATCAGTTTAACTGCTTTTCGTCCGATTATAAATCAGTTTGACTGCTCTTCGTCCGCTTATAAAACAGTTTGACTGCTCTTCATCCTTTTATAAAGCAGTTTGACTGCTCTTCATCCTCTTATAAATCAGTTTGACTGCTCTTCATCCTCTTATAAAGCAGTTTGACTGCGCTTCATCCTCCTATAGAACAGTTTGACTGCTCTTCGTCCGATTATAAATCAGTTTGACTGCTCTTCGTCCTCTTATAAAACAGTTTGACTGCTCTTCATCCTTTTATAAAGCAGTTTGACTGCTCTTCATCCTCTTATAAATCAGTTTGACTGCTCTTCATCCTCTTATAAAACAGTTTGACTGCTCTTCATCCTTTTATAACGCAGATTGACTGCTCTTCATCCTCTTATAAATCAGTTTGACTGCTCTTCATCTTCTTATAAATCAGTTTGACTGCTCTTCATCCGATTATAAATCAGTTTGACTGCTCTTCGTCCTCTTATAAAACAGTTTGACTGCTCTTCATTCTTTTATAAAGCAGTTTGACTGCTCTTCATCCTCTTATAAAACAGTTTGACTGCTGTACATCCTCGTATAAAACAGTTTGACTGCTCTTCATCCTTTTATAAAGCAGTTTGACTGCTCTTCATCCTCTTATAAATCAATTTGACTGCTCTTCATCCTCTTGTAAAACAGGTTGACTGCTCTTCATCCTCTTGTAAAACAGTCTGACTGCTGTACATCCTCGTATAAAACAGTTTGACTGCTCTTCATCCTTTTATAAAGCAGTTTGACTGCTCTTCATCTTCTTATAAATCAATTTGACTGCTCTTCATCCTCTTATAAAACCGTTTGACTGCTCTTCGTCCGATTATAAATCAGTTTGACTGCTCTTCGTCCGATTATAAATCAGTTTGACTGCTCTTCGTCCGCTTATAAAACAGTTTGACTGCTCTTCATCCTTTTATAAAGCAGTTTGACTGCTCTTCATCCTCTTATAAATCAGTTTGACTGCACTTCATCCTCTTATAAAGCAATTTGACTGCTCTTCATCCTCCTATAAACCAGTTTGACTGCGCTTCATCCTCCTATAGAACAGTTTGACTGCTCTTCTTCCGATTATAAATCAGTTTGACTGCTCTTCGTCCTCTTATAAAACAGATTGACTGCTCTTCATCCTTTTATAAAGCAGTTTGACTGCTCTTCATCCTTTTATAAAGCAGTTTGACTGCTCGTCATCCTCTTATAAATCAGTTTGACTGCTCTTCATCCGATTATAAATCAGTTTGACTGCTCTTCATCCTTTTATAAAGCAGTTTGACTGCTCTTCATCCTCTTATAAAACAGTTTGACTGCTCTTCATCCTCTTGTAAAACAGGTTGACTGCTCTTCATCCTCTTATAAATCAATTTGACTGCTCTTCATCCTTTTATAAAACCGTTAGACTGCTCTTCGTCCGATTATAAATCAGTTTAACCGCTTTTCGTCCGATTATAAATCAGTTTGACTGCTCTTCGTCCGCTTATAAAACAGTTTGACTGCTCTTCATCCTTTTATAAAGCAGTTTGACTGCTCTTCATCCTCTTATAAATCAGTTTGACTGCTCTTCATCCTCTTATAAAGCAGTTTGACTGCGCTTCATCCTCCTATAGAACAGTTTGACTGCTCTTCGTCCTCTTATAAAACAGTTTGACTGCTCTTCATCCTTTTATAAAGCAGTTTGACTGCTCTTCATCCTCTTATAAATCAGTTTGACTGCTCTTCATCCTCTTATAAAACAGTTTGACTGCTCTTCATCCTTTTATAACGCAGATTGACTGCTCTTCATCCTCTTATAAATCAGTTTGACTGATCTTCATCTTCTTATAAATCAGTTTGACTGCTCTTCATCCGATTATAAATCTGTTTGACTGCTCTTCGTCCTCTTATAAAACAGTTTGACTGCTCTTCATTCTTTTATAAAGCAGTTTGACTGCTCTTCATCCTCTTATAAAACAGTTTGACTGCTGTACATCCTCGTATAAAACAGTTTGACTGCTCTTCATCCTTTTATAAAGCAGTTTGACTGCTCTTCATCCTCTTATAAATCAATTTGACTGCTCTTCATCCTCTTGTAAAACAGGTTGACTGCTCTTCATCCTCTTGTAAAACAGTCTGACTGCTGTACATCCTCGTATAAAACAGTTTGACTGCTCTTCATCCTTTTATAAAGCAGTTTGACTGCTCTTCATCCTCTTATAAATCAATTTGACTGCTCTTCATCCTCTTATAAAACCGTTTGACTGCTCTTCGTCCGATTATAAATCAGTTTGACTGCTCTTCGTCCGATTATAAATCAGTTTGACTGCTCTTCGTCCGCTTATAAAACAGTTTGACTGCTCTTCATCCTTTTATAAAGCAGTTTGACTGCTCTTCATCCTCTTATAAATCAGTTTGACTGCACTTCATCCTCTTATAAAGCAATTTGACTGCTCTTCATCCTCCTATAAACCAGTTTGACTGCGCTTCATCCTCCTATAGAACAGTTTGACTGCTCTTCTTCCGATTATAAATCAGTTTGAATGCTCTTCGTCCTCTTATAAAACAGATTGACTGCTCTTCATCCTTTTATAAAGCAGTTTGACTGCTCGTCATCCTCTTATAAATCAGTTTGACTGCTCTTCATCCGATTATAAATCAGTTTGACTGCTCTTCATCCTTTTATAAAGCAGTTTGACTGCTCTTCATCCTCTTATAAAAGAGTTTGACTGCTCTTCATCCTCTTGTAAAACAGGTTGACTGCTCTTCATCCTCTTATAAATCAATTTGACTGCTCTTCATCCTTTTATAAAGCAGTTTGACTGCTCTTCATCCTCTTATGAATCAGTTTGACTGCTCTTCATCCGATTATAAATCAGTTTGACTGCTCTTCATCCTCTTATAAAACAGTTTGACTGCTCTTCATCCTTTTATAAAGCAGTTTGACTGCTCTTCATCCTCTTATAAATCAGTTTGACTTCTCTTTATCCTCCTATAAACCAGTTTGACTGCGCTTCATCCTCCTATAGAACAGTTTGACTGCTCTTCGTCCGATTATAAATCAGTTTGACTGCTCTTTGTCCTCTTATAAAACAGTTTGACTACTCTTCATCCTTTTATAAAGCAGTTTGACTGCTCTTCATCCTCTTATAAATCAGTTTGACTGCTCTTCGTCCTCTTATAAAACAGTTTGACTGCTCTTCATCCTTTTATAAAGCAGTTTGACTGCTCTTCATCCTCTTATAAATCAGTTTGACTGCTCTTCATCCTTTTATAAAGCAGTTTGACTGCTCTTCATCCTCTTATAAATCAATTTGACTGCACTTCATCCTTTTATAAAGCAGTTTGACTGCTCTTCATCCTCCTATAGAACAGTTTGACTGCTCTTCATCCGATTATAAATCAGTTTGACTGCTCTTCATCCTCTTATAAAACAGTTTGACTGCTCTTCATCCTCTTATAAAACAGTTTGACTGCTCTTCATCCTTTTGTAAAACAGTCTGACTGCTCTACATCCTTGTATAAAACAGTTTGACTGCTCTTCATCCTTTTCATCCTCTTATAAATCAATTTGACTGCTCTTCATCCTCTTATAAAACCGTTTGACTGCTCTTCGTCCGATTATAAATCAGTTTGACTGCTCTTCGTCCGATTATAAATCAGTTTGACTGCTCTTCGTCCGCTTATAAAACAGTTTGACTGCCCTTCATCCTTTTATAAAGCAGTTTGACTGCTCTTCATCCTCTTATAAATCAGTTTGACTGCTCTTCATCCTTTTATAAAGCAGTTTGGCTGCTCTTCATCCTCCTATAAACCAGTTTGACTGCGCTTCATCCTCCTATAGAACAGTTTGACTGCTCTTCGTCGGATTATAAATCAGTTTGACTGCTCTTCGTCCTCTTATAAAACAGTTTGACTGCTCTTCATCCTTTTATAAAGCAGTTTGACTGCTCTTCATCCTCTTATAAATCATTTTGACTGCTCTTCATCCTCTTATAAATCAATTTGACTGCTCTTCATCTTCTTATAAAACCGTTAGACTGCTCTTCGTCCGATTATAAATCAGTTTAACTGCTTTTCGTCCGATTATAAATCAGTTTGACTGCTCTTCGTCCGCTTATAAAACAGTTTGACTGCTCTTCATCCTTTTATAAAGCAGTTTGACTGCTCTTCATCCTCTTATAAATCAGTTTGACTGCTCTTCATCCTCTTATAAAGCAGTTTGACTGCGCTTCATCCTCCTATTTTAAACAGTTTGACTGCTCTTCGTCCGATTATAAATCAGTTTGACTGCTCTTCGTCCTCTTATAAAACAGTTTGACTGCTCTTCATCCTTTTATAAAGCAGTTTGACTGCTCTTCATCCTCTTATAAATCAGTTTGACTGCTCTTCATCCTCTTATAAAACAGTTTGACTGCTCTTCATCCTTTTATAACGCAGATTGACTGCTCTTCATCCTCTTATAAATCAGTTTGACTGCTCTTCATCTTCTTATAAATCAGTTTGACTGCTCTTCATCCGATTATAAATCAGTTTGACTGCTCTTCGTCCTCTTATAAAACAGTTTGACTGCTCTTCATTCTTTTATAAAGCAGTTTGACTGCTCTTCATCCTCTTATAAAACAGTTTGACTGCTGTACATCCTCGTATAAAACAGTTTGACTGCTCTTCATCCTTTTATAAAGCAGTTTGACTGCTCTTCATCCTCTTATAAATCAATTTGACTGCTCTTCATCCTCTTGTAAAACAGGTTGACTGCTCTTCATCCTCTTGTAAAACAGTCTGACTGCTGTACATCCTCGTATAAAACAGTTTGACTGCTCTTCATCCTTTTATAAAGCAGTTTGACTGCTCTTCATCCTCTTATAAATCAATTTGACTGCTCTTCATCCTCTTATAAAACCGTTTGACTGCTCTTCGTCCGATTATAAATCAGTTTGACTGCTCTTCGTCCGATTATAAATCAGTTTGACTGCTCTTCGTCCGCTTATAAAACAGTTTGACTGCTCTTCATCCTTTTATAAATCAGTTTGACTGCACTTCATCCTCTTATAAAGCAATTTGACTGCTCTTCATCCTCCTATAAACCAGTTTGACTGCGCTTCATCCTCCTATAGAACAGTTTGACTGCTCTTCTTCCGATTATAAATCAGTTTGACTGCTCTTCGTCCTCTTATAAAACAGATTGACTGCTCTTCATCCTTTTATAAAGCAGTTTGACTGCTCGTCATCCTCTTATAAATCAGTTTGACTGCTCTTCATCCGATTATAAATCAGTTTGACTGCTCTTCATCCTTTTATAAAGCAGTTTGACTGCTCTTCATCCTCTTATAAAACAGTTTGACTGCTCTTCATCCTCTTGTAAAACAGGTTGACTGCTCTTCATCCTCTTATAAATCAATTTGACTGCTCTTCATCCTTTTATAAAGCAGTTTGACTGCTCTTCATCCTCTTATGAATCAGTTTGACTGCTCTTCATCCGATTATAAATCAGTTTGACTGCTCTTCATCCTCTTATAAAACAGTTTGACTGCTCTTCATCCTTTTATAAAGCAGTTTGACTGCTCTTCATCCTCTTATAAATCAGTTTGACTTCTCTTTATCCTCCTATAAACCAGTTTGACTGCGCTTCATCCTCCTATAGAACAGTTTGACTGCTCTTCGTCCGATTATAAATCAGTTTGACTGCTCTTTGTCCTCTTATAAAACAGTTTGACTACTCTTCATCCTTTTATAAAGCAGTTTGACTGCTCTTCATCCTCTTATAAATCAGTTTGACTGCTCTTCGTCCTCTTATAAAACAGTTTGACTGCTCTTCATCCTTTTATAAAGCAGTTTGACTGCTCTTCATCCTCTTATAAATCAATTTGACTGCTCTTCATCTTCTTATAAAACCGTTAGACTGCTCTTCGTCCGATTATAAATCAGTTTAACCGCTTTTCGTCCGATTATAAATCAGTTTGACTGCTCTTCGTCCGCTTATAAAACAGTTTGACTGCTCTTCATCCTTTTATAAAGCAGTTTGACTGCTCTTCATCCTCTTATAAATCAGTTTGACTGCTCTTCATCCTCTTATAAAGCAGTTTGACTGCGCTTCATCCTCCTATAGAACAGTTTGACTGCTCTTCGTCCTCTTATAAAACAGTTTGACTGCTCTTCATCCTTTTATAAAGCAGTTTGACTGCTCTTCATCCTCTTATAAATCAGTTTGACTGCTCTTCATCCTCTTATAAAACAGTTTGACTGCTCTTCATCCTTTTATAACGCAGATTGACTGCTCTTCATCCTCTTATAAATCAGTTTGACTGATCTTCATCTTCTTATAAATCAGTTTGACTGCTCTTCATCCGATTATAAATCTGTTTGACTGCTCTTCGTCCTCTTATAAAACAGTTTGACTGCTCTTCATTCTTTTATAAAGCAGTTTGACTGCTCTTCATCCTCTTATAAAACAGTTTGACTGCTGTACATCCTCGTATAAAACAGTTTGACTGCTCTTCATCCTTTTATAAAGCAGTTTGACTGCTCTTCATCCTCTTATAAATCAATTTGACTGCTCTTCATCCTCTTGTAAAACAGGTTGACTGCTCTTCATCCTCTTGTAAAGCAGTCTGACTGCTGTACATCCTCGTATAAAACAGTTTGACTGCTCTTCATCCTTTTATAAAGCAGTTTGACTGCTCTTCATCCTCTTATAAATCAATTTGACTGCTCTTCATCCTCTTATAAAACCGTTTGACTGCTCTTCGTCCGATTATAAATCAGTTTGACTGCTCTTCGTCCGATTATAAATCAGTTTGACTGCTCTTCGTCCGCTTATAAAACAGTTTGACTGCTCTTCATCCTTTTATAAAGCAGTTTGACTGCTCTTCATCCTCTTATAAATCAGTTTGACTGCACTTCATCCTCTTATAAAGCAATTTGACTGCTCTTCATCCTCCTATAAACCAGTTTGACTGCGCTTCATCCTCCTATAGAACAGTTTGACTGCTCTTCTTCCGATTATAAATCAGTTTGAATGCTCTTCGTCCTCTTATAAAACAGATTGACTGCTCTTCATCCTTTTATAAAGCAGTTTGACTGCTCGTCATCCTCTTATAAATCAGTTTGACTGCTCTTCATCCGATTATAAATCAGTTTGACTGCTCTTCATCCTTTTATAAAGCAGTTTGACTGCTCTTCATCCTCTTATAAAAGAGTTTGACTGCTCTTCATCCTCTTGTAAAACAGGTTGACTGCTCTTCATCCTCTTATAAATCAATTTGACTGCTCTTCATCCTTTTATAAAGCAGTTTGACTGCTCTTCATCCTCTTATGAATCAGTTTGACTGCTCTTCATCCGATTATAAATCAGTTTGACTGCTCTTCATCCTCTTATAAAACAGTTTGACTGCTCTTCATCCTTTTATAAAGCAGTTTGACTGCTCTTCATCCTCTTATAAATCAGTTTGACTTCTCTTTATCCTCCTATAAACCAGTTTGACTGCGCTTCATCCTCCTATAGAACAGTTTGACTGCTCTTCGTCCGATTATAAATCAGTTTGACTGCTCTTTGTCCTCTTATAAAACAGTTTGACTACTCTTCATCCTTTTATAAAGCAGTTTGACTGCTCTTCATCCTCTTATAAATCAGTTTGACTGCTCTTCGTCCTCTTATAAAACAGTTTGACTGCTCTTCATCCTTTTATAAAGCAGTTTGACTGCTCTTCATCCTCTTATAAATCAGTTTGACTGCTCTTCATCCTTTTATAAAGCAGTTTGACTGCTCTTCATCCTTTTATAAATCAATTTGACTGCACTTCATCCTTTTATAAAGCAGTTTGACTGCTCTTCATCCTCCTATAGAACAGTTTGACTGCTCTTCATCCGATTATAAATCAGTTTGACTGCTCTTCATCCTTTTCATCCTCTTATAAATCAATTTGACTGCTCTTCATCCTCTTATAAAACCGTTTGACTGCTCTTCGTCCGATTATAAATCAGTTTGACTGCTCTTCGTCCGATTATAAATCAGTTTGACTGCTCTTCGTCCGCTTATAAAACAGTTTGACTGCCCTTCATCCTTTTATAAAGCAGTTTGACTGCTCTTCATCCTCTTATAAATCAGTTTGACTGCTCTTCATCCTTTTATAAAGCAGTTTGGCTGCTCTTCATCCTCCTATAAACCAGTTTGACTGCGCTTCATCCTCCTATAGAACAGTTTGACTGCTCTTCGTCGGATTATAAATCAGTTTGACTGCTCTTCGTCCTCTTATAAAACAGTTTGACTGCTCTTCATCCTTTTATAAAGCAGTTTGACTGCTCTTCATCCTCTTATAAATCATTTTGACTGCTCTTCATCCTCTTATAAATCAATTTGACTGCTCTTCATCTTCTTATAAAACCGTTAGACTGCTCTTCGTCCGATTATAAATCAGTTTAACTGCTTTTCGTCCGATTATAAATCAGTTTGACTGCTCTTCGTCCGCTTATAAAACAGTTTGACTGCTCTTCATCCTTTTATAAAGCAGTTTGACTGCTCTTCATCCTCTTATAAATCAGTTTGACTGCTCTTCATCCTCTTATAAAGCAGTTTGACTGCGCTTCATCCTCCTATTTTAAACAGTTTGACTGCTCTTCGTCCGATTATAAATCAGTTTGACTGCTCTTCGTCCTCTTATAAAACAGTTTGACTGCTCTTCATCCTTTTATAAAGCAGTTTGACTGCTCTTCATCCTCTTATAAATCAGTTTGACTGCTCTTCATCCTCTTATAAAACAGTTTGACTGCTCTTCATCCTTTTATAACGCAGATTGACTGCTCTTCATCCTCTTATAAATCAGTTTGACTGCTCTTCATCTTCTTATAAATCAGTTTGACTGCTCTTCATCCGATTATAAATCAGTTTGACTGCTCTTCGTCCTCTTATAAAACAGTTTGACTGCTCTTCATTCTTTTATAAAGCAGTTTGACTGCTCTTCATCCTCTTATAAAACAGTTTGACTGCTGTACATCCTCGTATAAAACAGTTTGACTGCTCTTCATCCTTTTATAAAGCAGTTTGACTGCTCTTCATCCTCTTATAAATCAATTTGACTGCTCTTCATCCTCTTGTAAAACAGGTTGACTGCTCTTCATCCTCTTGTAAAACAGTCTGACTGCTGTACATCCTCGTATAAAACAGTTTGACTGCTCTTCATCCTTTTATAAAGCAGTTTGACTGCTCTTCATCCTCTTATAAATCAATTTGACTGCTCTTCATCCTCTTATAAAACCGTTTGACTGCTCTTCGTCCGATTATAAATCAGTTTGACTGCTCTTCGTCCGATTATAAATCAGTTTGACTGCTCTTCGTCCGCTTATAAAACAGTTTGACTGCTCTTCATCCTTTTATAAAGCAGTTTGACTGCTCTTCATCCTCTTATAAAACAGTTTGACTGCACTTCATCCTCTTATAAAGCAATTTGACTGCTCTTCATCCTCCTATAAACCAGTTTGACTGCGCTTCATCCTCCTATAGAACAGTTTGACTGCTCTTCTTCCGATTATAAATCAGTTTGACTGCTCTTCGTCCTCTTATAAAACAGATTGACTGCTCTTCATCCTTTTATAAAGCAGTTTGACTGCTCGTCATCCTCTTATAAATCAGTTTGACTGCTCTTCATCCGATTATAAATCAGTTTGACTGCTCTTCATCCTTTTATAAAGCAGTTTGACTGCTCTTCATCCTCTTATAAAACAGTTTGACTGCTCTTCATCCTCTTGTAAAACAGGTTGACTGCTCTTCATCCTCTTATAAATCAATTTGACTGCTCTTCATCCTTTTATAAAGCAGTTTGACTGCTCTTCATCCTCTTATGAATCAGTTTGACTGCTCTTCATCCGATTATAAATCAGTTTGACTGCTCTTCATCCTCTTATAAAACAGTTTGACTGCTCTTCATCCTTTTATAAAGCAGTTTGACTGCTCTTCATCCTCTTATAAATCAGTTTGACTTCTCTTTATCCTCCTATAAACCAGTTTGACTGCGCTTCATCCTCCTATAGAACAGTTTGACTGCTCTTCGTCCGATTATAAATCAGTTTGACTGCTCTTTGTCCTCTTATAAAACAGTTTGACTACTCTTCATCCTTTTATAAAGCAGTTTGACTGCTCTTCATCCTCTTATAAATCAGTTTGACTGCTCTTCGTCCTCTTATAAAACAGTTTGACTGCTCTTCATCCTTTTATAAAGCAGTTTGACTGCTCTTCATCCTCTTATAAATCAGTTTGACTGCTCTTCATCCTTTTATAAAGCAGTTTGACTGCTCTTCATCCTCTTATAAATCAGTTTGACTGCTCTTCATCCTCTTATAAAGCAATTTGACTGCTCTTCATCCTCCTATAAACCAATTTGACTGCTCTTCATTTTCTTATAAAACCGTTAGACTGCTCTTCGTCCGATTATAAATCAGTTTAACTGCTTTTCGTCCGATTATAAATCAGTTTGACTGCTCTTCGTCCGCTTATAAAACAGTTTGACTGCTCTTCATCCTTTTATAAAGCAGTTTGACTGCTCTTCATCCTCTTATAAATCAGTTTGACTGCTCTTCATCCTCTTATAAAGCAGTTTGACTGCGCTTCATCCTCCTATAGAACAGTTTGACTGCTCTTCGTCCGATTATAAATCAGTTTGACTGCTCTTCGTCCTCTTATAAAACAGTTTGACTGCTCTTCATCCTTTTATAAAGCAGTTTGACTGCTCTTCATCCTCTTATAAATCAGTTTGACTGCTCTTCATCCTCTTATAAAACAGTTTGACTGCTCTTCATCCTTTTATAACGCAGATTGACTGCTCTTCATCCTCTTATAAATCAGTTTGACTGCTCTTCATCTTCTTATAAATCAGTTTGACTGCTCTTCATCCGATTATAAATCAGTTTGACTGCTCTTCGTCCTCTTATAAAACAGTTTGACTGCTCTTCATTCTTTTATAAAGCAGTTTGACTGCTCTTCATCCTCTTATAAAACAGTTTGACTGCTGTACATCCTCGTATAAAACAGTTTGACTGCTCTTCATCCTTTTATAAAGCAGTTTGACTGCTCTTCATCCTCTTATAAATCAATTTGACTGCTCTTCATCCTCTTGTAAAACAGGTTGACTGCTCTTCATCCTCTTGTAAAACAGTCTGACTGCTGTACATCCTCGTATAAAACAGTTTGACTGCTCTTCATCCTTTTATAAAGCAGTTTGACTGCTCTTCATCCTCTTATAAATCAATTTGACTGCTCTTCATCCTCTTATAAAACCGTTTGACTGCTCTTCGTCCGATTATAAATCAGTTTGACTGCTCTTCGTCCGATTATAAATCAGTTTGACTGCTCTTCGTCCGCTTATAAAACAGTTTGACTGCTCTTCATCCTTTTATAAAGCAGTTTGACTGCTCTTCATCCTCTTATAAATCAGTTTGACTGCACTTCATCCTCTTATAAAGCAATTTGACTGCTCTTCATCCTCCTATAAACCAGTTTGACTGCGCTTCATCCTCCTATAGAACAGTTTGACTGCTCTTCTTCCGATTATAAATCAGTTTGACTGCTCTTCGTCCTCTTATAAAACAGATTGACTGCTCTTCATCCTTTTATAAAGCAGTTTGACTGCTCTTCATCCTTTTATAAAGCAGTTTGACTGCTCGTCATCCTCTTATAAATCAGTTTGACTGCTCTTCATCCGATTATAAATCAGTTTGACTGCTCTTCATCCTTTTATAAAGCAGTTTGACTGCTCTTCATCCTCTTATAAAACAGTTTGACTGCTCTTCATCCTCTTGTAAAACAGGTTGACTGCTCTTCATCCTCTTATAAATCAATTTGACTGCTCTTCATCCTTTTATAAAACCGTTAGACTGCTCTTCGTCCGATTATAAATCAGTTTAACCGCTTTTCGTCCGATTATAAATCAGTTTGACTGCTCTTCGTCCGCTTATAAAACAGTTTGACTGCTCTTCATCCTTTTATAAAGCAGTTTGACTGCTCTTCATCCTCTTATAAATCAGTTTGACTGCTCTTCATCCTCTTATAAAGCAGTTTGACTGCGCTTCATCCTCCTATAGAACAGTTTGACTGCTCTTCGTCCTCTTATAAAACAGTTTGACTGCTCTTCATCCTTTTATAAAGCAGTTTGACTGCTCTTCATCCTCTTATAAATCAGTTTGACTGCTCTTCATCCTCTTATAAAACAGTTTGACTGCTCTTCATCCTTTTATAACGCAGATTGACTGCTCTTCATCCTCTTATAAATCAGTTTGACTGCTCTTCATCTTCTTATAAATCAGTTTGACTGCTCTTCATCCGATTATAAATCTGTTTGACTGCTCTTCGTCCTCTTATAAAACAGTTTGACTGCTCTTCATTCTTTTATAAAGCAGTTTGACTGCTCTTCATCCTCTTATAAAACAGTTTGACTGCTGTACATCCTCGTATAAAACAGTTTGACTGCTCTTCATCCTTTTATAAAGCAGTTTGACTGCTCTTCATCCTCTTATAAATCAATTTGACTGCTCTTCATCCTCTTGTAAAACAGGTTGACTGCTCTTCATCCTCTTGTAAAACAGTCTGACTGCTGTACATCCTCGTATAAAACAGTTTGACTGCTCTTCATCCTTTTATAAAGCAGTTTGACTGCTCTTCATCCTCTTATAAATCAATTTGACTGCTCTTCATCCTCTTATAAAACCGTTTGACTGCTCTTCGTCCGATTATAAATCAGTTTGACTGCTCTTCGTCCGATTATAAATCAGTTTGACTGCTCTTCGTCCGCTTATAAAACAGTTTGACTGCTCTTCATCCTTTTATAAAGCAGTTTGACTGCTCTTCATCCTCTTATAAATCAGTTTGACTGCACTTCATCCTCTTATAAAGCAATTTGACTGCTCTTCATCCTCCTATAAACCAGTTTGACTGCGCTTCATCCTCCTATAGAACAGTTTGACTGCTCTTCTTCCGATTATAAATCAGTTTGAATGCTCTTCGTCCTCTTATAAAACAGATTGACTGCTCTTCATCCTTTTATAAAGCAGTTTGACTGCTCGTCATCCTCTTATAAATCAGTTTGACTGCTCTTCATCCGATTATAAATCAGTTTGACTGCTCTTCATCCTTTTATAAAGCAGTTTGACTGCTCTTCATCCTCTTATAAAAGAGTTTGACTGCTCTTCATCCTCTTGTAAAACAGGTTGACTGCTCTTCATCCTCTTATAAATCAATTTGACTGCTCTTCATCCTTTTATAAAGCAGTTTGACTGCTCTTCATCCTCTTATGAATCAGTTTGACTGCTCTTCATCCGATTATAAATCAGTTTGACTGCTCTTCATCCTCTTATAAAACAGTTTGACTGCTCTTCATCCTTTTATAAAGCAGTTTGACTGCTCTTCATCCTCTTATAAATCAGTTTGACTTCTCTTTATCCTCCTATAAACCAGTTTGACTGCGCTTCATCCTCCTATAGAACAGTTTGACTGCTCTTCGTCCGATTATAAATCAGTTTGACTGCTCTTTGTCCTCTTATAAAACAGTTTGACTACTCTTCATCCTTTTATAAAGCAGTTTGACTGCTCTTCATCCTCTTATAAATCAGTTTGACTGCTCTTCGTCCTCTTATAAAACAGTTTGACTGCTCTTCATCCTTTTATAAAGCAGTTTGACTGCTCTTCATCCTCTTATAAATCAGTTTGACTGCTCTTCATCCTTTTATAAAGCAGTTTGACTGCTCTTCATCCTCTTATAAATCAATTTGACTGCACTTCATCCTTTTATAAAGCAGTTTGACTGCTCTTCATCCTCCTATAGAACAGTTTGACTGCTCTTCATCCGATTATAAATCAGTTTGACTGCTCTTCATCCTCTTATAAAACAGTTTGACTGCTCTTCATCCTCTTATAAAACAGTTTGACTGCTCTTCATCCTTTTGTAAAACAGTCTGACTGCTCTACATCCTTGTATAAAACAGTTTGACTGCTCTTCATCCTTTTCATCCTCTTATAAATCAATTTGACTGCTCTTCATCCTCTTATAAAACCGTTTGACTGCTCTTCGTCCGATTATAAATCAGTTTGACTGCTCTTCGTCCGATTATAAATCAGTTTGACTGCTCTTCGTCCGCTTATAAAACAGTTTGACTGCCCTTCATCCTTTTATAAAGCAGTTTGACTGCTCTTCATCCTCTTATAAATCAGTTTGACTGCTCTTCATCCTTTTATAAAGCAGTTTGGCTGCTCTTCATCCTCCTATAAACCAGTTTGACTGCGCTTCATCCTCCTATAGAACAGTTTGACTGCTCTTCGTCGGATTATAAATCAGTTTGACTGCTCTTCGTCCTCTTATAAAACAGTTTGACTGCTCTTCATCCTTTTATAAAGCAGTTTGACTGCTCTTCATCCTCTTATAAATCATTTTGACTGCTCTTCATCCTCTTATAAATCAATTTGACTGCTCTTCATCTTCTTATAAAACCGTTAGACTGCTCTTCGTCCGATTATAAATCAGTTTAACTGCTTTTCGTCCGATTATAAATCAGTTTGACTGCTCTTCGTCCGCTTATAAAACAGTTTGACTGCTCTTCATCCTTTTATAAAGCAGTTTGACTGCTCTTCATCCTCTTATAAATCAGTTTGACTGCTCTTCATCCTCTTATAAAGCAGTTTGACTGCGCTTCATCCTCCTATTTTAAACAGTTTGACTGCTCTTCGTCCGATTATAAATCAGTTTGACTGCTCTTCGTCCTCTTATAAAACAGTTTGACTGCTCTTCATCCTTTTATAAAGCAGTTTGACTGCTCTTCATCCTCTTATAAATCAGTTTGACTGCTCTTCATCCTCTTATAAAACAGTTTGACTGCTCTTCATCCTTTTATAACGCAGATTGACTGCTCTTCATCCTCTTATAAATCAGTTTGACTGCTCTTCATCTTCTTATAAATCAGTTTGACTGCTCTTCATCCGATTATAAATCAGTTTGACTGCTCTTCGTCCTCTTATAAAACAGTTTGACTGCTCTTCATTCTTTTATAAAGCAGTTTGACTGCTCTTCATCCTCTTATAAAACAGTTTGACTGCTGTACATCCTCGTATAAAACAGTTTGACTGCTCTTCATCCTTTTATAAAGCAGTTTGACTGCTCTTCATCCTCTTATAAATCAATTTGACTGCTCTTCATCCTCTTGTAAAACAGGTTGACTGCTCTTCATCCTCTTGTAAAACAGTCTGACTGCTGTACATCCTCGTATAAAACAGTTTGACTGCTCTTCATCCTTTTATAAAGCAGTTTGACTGCTCTTCATCCTCTTATAAATCAATTTGACTGCTCTTCATCCTCTTATAAAACCATTTGACTGCTCTTCGTCCGATTATAAATCAGTTTGACTGCTCTTCGTCCGATTATAAATCAGTTTGACTGCTCTTCGTCCGCTTATAAAACAGTTTGACTGCTCTTCATCCTTTTATAAAGCAGTTTGACTGCTCTTCATCCTCTTATAAATCAGTTTGACTGCACTTCATCCTCTTATAAAGCAATTTGACTGCTCTTCATCCTCCTATAAACCAGTTTGACTGCGCTTCATCCTCCTATAGAACAGTTTGACTGCTCTTCTTCCGATTATAAATCAGTTTGACTGCTCTTCGTCCTCTTATAAAACAGATTGACTGCTCTTCATCCTTTTATAAAGCAGTTTGACTGCTCGTCATCCTCTTATAAATCAGTTTGACTGCTCTTCATCCGATTATAAATCAGTTTGACTGCTCTTCATCCTTTTATAAAGCAGTTTGACTGCTCTTCATCCTCTTATAAAACAGTTTGACTGCTCTTCATCCTCTTGTAAAACAGGTTGACTGCTCTTCATCCTCTTATAAATCAATTTGACTGCTCTTCATCCTTTTATAAAGCAGTTTGACTGCTCTTCATCCTCTTATGAATCAGTTTGACTGCTCTTCATCCGATTATAAATCAGTTTGACTGCTCTTCATCCTCTTATAAAGCAGTTTGACTGCGCTTCATCCTCCTATAGAACAGTTTGACTGCTCTTCGTCCGATTATAAATCAGTTTGACTGCTCTTTGTCCTCTTATAAAACAGTTTGACTACTCTTCATCCTTTTATAAAGCAGTTTGACTGCTCTTCATCCTCTTATAAATCAGTTTGACTGCTCTTCGTCCTCTTATAAAACAGTTTGACTGCTCTTCATCCTTTTATAAAGCAGTTTGACTGCTCTTCATCCTCTTATAAATCAGTTTGACTGCTCTTCATCCTTTTATAAAGCAGTTTGACTGCTCTTCATCCTCTTATAAATCAATTTGACTGCACTTCATCCTTTTATAAAGCAGTTTGACTGCTCTTCATCCTCCTATAGAACAGTTTGACTGCTCTTCATCCGATTATAAATCAGTTTGACTGTTCTTCATCCTCTTATAAAACAGTTTGACTGCTCTTCATCCTTTTATAAAGCAGTTTGACTGCTCTTCATCCTCTTATAAATCAGTTTGACTGCTCTTCATCCTCTTATAAAGCAATTTGACTGCTCTTCATCCTCCTATCAACCAATTTGACTGCTCTTCATTTTCTTATAAAACCGTTAGACTGCTCTTCGTCCGATTATAAATCAGTTTAACTGCTTTTCGTCCGATTATAAATCAGTTTGACTGCTCTTCGTCCGCTTATAAAACAGTTTGACTGCTCTTCATCCTTTTATAAAGCAGTTTGACTGCTCTTCATCCTCTTATAAATCAGTTTGACTGCTCTTCATCCTCTTATAAAGCAGTTTGACTGCGCTTCATCCTCCTATAGAACAGTTTGACTGCTCTTCGTCGGATTATAAATCAGTTTGACTGCTCTTCGTCCTCTTATAAAACAGTTTGACTGCTCTTCATCCTTTTATAAAGCAGTTTGACTGCTCTTCATCCTCTTATAAATCAGTTTGACTGCTCTTCATCCTCTTATAAAACAGTTTGACTGCTCTTCATCCTTTTATAACGCAGATTGACTGCTCTTCATCCTCTTATAAATCAGTTTGACTGCTCTTCATCTTCTTATAAATCAGTTTGACTGCTCTTCATCCGATTATAAATCAGTTTGACTGCTCTTCGTCCTCTTATAAAACAGTTTGACTGCTCTTCATTCTTTTATAAAGCAGTTTGACTGCTCTTCATCCTTTTATAAAACAGTTTGACTGCTGTACATCCTCGTATAAAACAGTTTGACTGCTCTTCATCCTTTTATAAAGCAGTTTGACTGCTCTTCATCCTCTTATAAATCAATTTGACTGCTCTTCATCCTCTTGTAAAACAGGTTGACTGCTCTTCATCCTCTTGTAAAACAGTCTGACTGCTGTACATCCTCGTATAAAACAGTTTGACTGCTCTTCATCCTTTTATAAAGCAGTTTGACTGCTCTTCATCCTCTTATAAATCAATTTGACTGCTCTTCATCCTCTTATAAAACCGTTTGACTGCTCTTCGTCCGATTATAAATCAGTTTGACTGCTCTTCGTCCGATTATAAATCAGTTTGACTGCTCTTCGTCCGCTTATAAAACAGTTTGACTGCTCTTCATCCTTTTATAAAGCAGTTTGACTGCTCTTCATCCTCTTATAAATCAGTTTGACTGCACTTCATCCTCTTATAAAGCAATTTGACTGCTCTTCATCCTCCTATAAACCAGTTTGACTGCGCTTCATCCTCCTATAGAACAGTTTGACTGCTCTTCTTCCGATTATAAATCAGTTTGACTGCTCTTCGTCCTCTTATAAAACAGATTGACTGCTCTTCATCCTTTTATAAAGCAGTTTGACTGCTCGTCATCCTCTTATAAATCAGTTTGACTGCTCTTCATCCGATTATAAATCAGTTTGACTGCTCTTCATCCTTTTATAAAGCAGTTTGACTGCTCTTCATCCTCTTATAAAACAGTTTGACTGCTCTTCATCCTCTTGTAAAACAGGTTGACTGCTCTTCATCCTCTTATAAATCAATTTGACTGCTCTTCATCCTTTTATAAAGCAGTTTGACTGCTCTTCATCCTCTTATGAATCAGTTTGACTGCTCTTCATCCGATTATAAATCAGTTTGACTGCTCTTCATCCTCTTATAAAACAGTTTGACTGCTCTTCATCCTTTTATAAAGCAGTTTGACTGCTCTTCATCCTCTTATAAATCAGTTTGACTTCTCTTTATCCTCCTATAAACCAGTTTGACTGCGCTTCATCCTCCTATAGAACAGTTTGACTGCTCTTCGTCCGATTATAAATCAGTTTGACTGCTCTTTGTCCTCTTATAAAACAGTTTGACTACTCTTCATCCTTTTATAAAGCAGTTTGACTGCTCTTCATCCTTTTATAAATCAGTTTGACTGCTCTTCGTCCTCTTATAAAACAGTTTGACTGCTCTTCATCCTTTTATAAAGCAGTTTGACTGCTCTTCATCCTCTTATAAATCAGTTTGACTGCTCTTCATCCTTTTATAAAGCAGTTTGACTGCTCTTCATCCTCTTATAAATCAATTTGACTGCACTTCATCCTTTTATAAAGCAGTTTGACTGCTCTTCATCCTCCTATAGAACAGTTTGACTGCTCTTCATCCGATTATAAATCAGTTTGACTGCTCTTCATCCTCTTATAAAACAGTTTGACTGCTCTTCATCCTTTTATAAAGCAGTTTGACTGCTCTTCATCCTCTTATAAATCAGTTTGACTGCTCTTCATCCTTATATAAAGCAGTTTCACTGCTCTTCATCCTCCTATAAACCAGTTTGACTGCGCTTCATCCTCCTATAGAACAGTTTGACTGCTCTTCGTCCGATTATAAATCAGTTTGACTGCTCTTCGTCCGATTATAAATCAGTTTGACTGCTCTTCATCCGATTATAAAACAGTTTGACTGCTCTTCATCCTTTTATAAAGCAGTTTGACTGCTCTTCATCCTCTTATAAATCAGTTTGACTGCTCTTTATCCTCCTATAAACCAGTTTGACTGCGTTTCATCCTCCTATAGAACAGTTTGACTGCTCTTCGTCCGATTATAAATCAGTTTGACTGCTCTTTGTCCTCTTATAAAACAGTTTGACTACTCTTCATCCTTTTATAAAGCAGTTTGACTGCTCTTCATCCTCTTATAAATCAGTTTGACTGCTCTTCGTCCTCTTATAAAACAGTTTGACTGCTCTTCATCCTTTTATAAAGCAGTTTGACTGCTCTTCATCCTCTTATAAATCAGTTTGACTGCTCTTCATCCTTTTATAAAGCAGTTTGACTGCTCTTCATCCTCTTATAAATCAATTTGACTGCACTTCATCCTTTTATAAAGCAGTTTGACTGCTCTTCATCCTCCTATAGAACAGTTTGACTGCTCTTCATCCGATTATAAATCAGTTTGACTGCTCTTCATCCTCTTATAAAACAGTTTGACTGCTCTTCATCCTTTTATAAAGCAGTTTGACTGCTCTTCATCCTCTTATAAATCAGTTTAACTGCTCTTCATCCTCTTATAAAGCAGTTTGACTGCTCTTCATCCTCCTATAAACCAGTTTGACTGCGCTTCATCCTCCTATAGAACAGTTTGACTGCTCTTCGTCCGATTATAAATCAGTTTGACTGCTCTTCGTCCGATTATAAATCAGTTTGACTGCTCTTCGTCCTCTTATAAAACAGTTTGACTGCTCTTCATCCTTTTATAAAGCAGTTTGGCTGCTCTTCATCCTCTTATAAATCAGTTTGACTGCTCTTCATCCGATTATAAATCAGTTTGACTGCTCTTCGTCCTCTTATAAAACAGTTTGACTGCTCTTCATTCTTTTATAAAGCAGTTTGACTGCTCTTCATCCTCTTATAAAACAGTTTGACTGCTCTTCATCCTCTTATAAAACAGTTTGACTGCTCTTCGTCCGATTATAAATCAGTTTGACTGCTCTTCATCCGATTATAAATCAGTTTGACTGCTCTTCGTCCTCTTATAAAACAGTTTGACTGCTCTTCATCCTTTTATAAAGCAGTTTGACTGCTCTTCATCCTCTTATAAATCAGTTTGACTGCTCTTCATCCTTATATAAAGCAGTTTGACTGCTCTTCATCCTCCTATAAACCAGTTTGACTGCGCTTCATCCTCCTATAGAACAGTTTGACTGCTCTTCGTCCGATTATAAATCAGTTTGACTGCTCTTCGTCCGATTATAAATCAGTTTGACTGCTCTTCATCCGATTATAAAACAGTTTGACTGCTCTTCATCCTTTTATAAAGCAGTTTGACTGCTCTTCATCCTCTTATAAATCAGTTTGACTGCTCTTTATCCTTCTATAAACCAGTTTGACTGCGCTTCATCCTCCTATAGAACAGTTTGACTGCTCTTCGTCCGATTATAAATCAGTTTGACTGCTCTTTGTCCTCTTATAAAACAGTTTGACTACTCTTCATCCTTTTATAAAGCAGTTTGACTGCTCTTCATCCTCTTATAAATCAGTTTGACTGCTCTTCGTCCTCTTATAAAACAGTTTGACTGCTCTTCATCCTTTTATAAAGCAGTTTGACTGCTCTTCATCCTCCTATAGAACAGTTTGACTGCTCTTCATCCGATTATAAATCAGTTTGACTGCTCTTCATCCTCTTATAAAACAGTTTGACTGCTCTTCATCCTTTTATAAAGCAGTTTGACTGCTCTTCATCCTCTTATAAATCAGTTTAACTGCTCTTCATCCTCTTATAAAGCAGTTTGACTGCTCTTCATCCTCCTATAAACCAGTTTGACTGCGCTTCATCCTCCTATAGAACAGTTTGACTGCTCTTAGTCCGATTATAAATCAGTTTGACTGCTCTTCGTCCGATTATAAATCAGTTTGACTGCTCTTCGTCCTCTTATAAAACAGTTTGACTGCTCTTCATCCTTTTATAAAGCAGTTTGGCTGCTCTTCATCCTCTTATAAATCAGTTTGACTGCTCTTCATCCGATTATAAATCAGTTTGACTGCTCTTCGTCCTCTTATAAAACAGTTTGACTGCTCTTCATTCTTTTATAAAGCAGTTTGACTGCTCTTCATCCTCTTATAAAACAGTTTGACTGCTCTTCATCCTCTTATAAAACAGTTTGACTGCTCTTCGTCCGATTATAAATCAGTTTGACTGCTCTTCGTCCGATTATAAATCAGTTTGACTGCTCTTCGTCCGCTTATAAAACAGTTTGACTGCCCTTCATCCTTTTATAAAGCAGTTTGACTGCTCTTCATCCTCTTATAAATCAGTTTGACTGCTCTTCATCCTTTTATAAAGCAGTTTGACTGCTCTTCATCCTCCTATAAACCAGTTTGACTGCGCTTCATCCTCCTATAGAACAGTTTGACTGCTCTTCGTCGGATTATAAATCAGTTTGACTGCTCTTCGTCCTCTTATAAAACAGTTTGACTGCTCTTCATCCTTTTATAAAGCAGTTTGACTGCTCTTCATCCTCTTATAAATCATTTTGACTGCTCTTCATCCGATTATAAATCAGTTTGACTGCTCTTCATCCTCTTATAAAACAGTTTGACTGCTCTTCATCCTCTTGTAAAACAGTTTGACTGCTCTTCATCCTTTTATAAAGCAGTTTGACTGCTCTTCATCCTCTTATAAATCAGTTTGACTGCTCTTCATCCGATTATAAATCAGTTTGACTGCTCTTCGTCCTCTTATAAAGCAGTTTGACTGCTCTTCATCCTCTTATAAAACAGTTTGACCGCTGTACATCCTCGTATAAAACAGTTTGACTGCTCTTCATCCTTTTATAAAGCAGTTTGACTGCTCTTCATCCTCTTATAAATCAATTTGACTGCTCTTCATCCTCTTGTAAAACAGGTTGACTGCTCTTCATCCTCTTGTAAAACAGGTCTGACTGCTGTACATCCTCGTATAAAACAGTTTGACTGCTCTTCATCCTTTTATAAAGCAGTTTGACTGCTCTTCATCCTCTTATAAATCAATTTAACTGCTCTTCATCCTCTTATAAAACCGTTTGACTGCTCTTCGTCCGATTATAAATCAGTTTGACTGCTCTTCGTCCGATTATAAATCAGTTTGACTGCTCTTCGTCCGCTTATAAAACAGTTTGACTGCTCTTCATCCTTTTATAAAGCAGTTTGACTGCTCTTCATCCTCTTATAAATCAGTTTGACTGCACTTCATCCTCTTATAAAGCAATTTGACTGCTCTTCATCCTCCTATAAACCAGTTTGACTGCGCTTCATCCTCCTATAGAACAGTTTGACTGCTCTTCTTCCGATTATAAATCAGTTTGACTGCTCTTCGTCCTCTTATAAAACAGATTGACTGCTCTTCATCCTTTTATAAAGCAGTTTGACTGCTCGTCATCCTCTTATAAATCAGTTTGACTGCTCTTCATCCTCTTATGAATCAGTTTGACTGCTCTTCATCCGATTATAAATCAGTTTGACTGCTCTTCATCCTCTTATAAAACAGTTTGACTGCTCTTCATCCTTTTATAAAGCAGTTTGACTGCTCTTCATCCTCTTATAAATCAGTTTGACTTCTCTTTATCCTCCTATAAACCAGTTTGACTGCGCTTCATCCTCCTATAGAACAGTTTGACTGCTCTTCGTCCGATTATAAATCAGTTTGACTGCTCTTTGTCCTCTTTAAAACAGTTTGACTACTCTTCATCCTTTTATAAATCAGTTTGACTGCTCTTCATCCTCTTATAAATCAGTTTGACTGCTCTTCGTCCTCTTATAAAACAGTTTGACTGCTCTTCATCCTTTTATAAAGCAGTTTGACTGCTCTTCATCCTCTTATAAATCAGTTTGACTGCTCTTCATCCTTTTATAAAGCAGTTTGACTGCTCTTCATCCTCTTATAAATCAATTTGACTGCACTTCATCCTTTTATAAAGCAGTTTGACTGCTCTTCATCCTCCTATAGAACAGTTTGACTGCTCTTCATCCGATTATAAATCAGTTTGACTGTTCTTCATCCTCTTATAAAACAGTTTGACTGCTCTTCATCCTTTTATAAAGCAGTTTGACTGCTCTTCATCCTCTTATAAATCAGTTTGACTGCTCTTCATCCTCTTATAAAGCAATTTGACTGCTCTTCATCCTCCTATAAACCAATTTGACTGCTCTTCATTTTCTTATAAAACCGTTAGACTGCTCTTCGTCCGATTATAAATCAGTTTAACTGCTTTTCGTCCGATTATAAATCAGTTTGACTGCTCTTCGTCCGCTTATAAAACAGTTTGACTGCTCTTCATCCTTTTATAAAGCAGTTTGACTGCTCTTCATCCTCTTATAAATCAGTTTGACTGCTCTTCATCCTCTTATAAAGCAGTTTGACTGCGCTTCATCCTCCTATAGAACAGTTTGACTGCTCTTCGTCCTCTTATAAAACAGTTTGACTGCTCTTCATCCTTTTATAAAGCAGTTTGACTGCTCTTCATCCTCTTATAAATCAGTTTGACTGCTCTTCATCCTCTTATAAAACAGTTTGACTGCTCTTCATCCTTTTATAACGCAGATTGACTGCTCTTCATCCTCTTATAAATCAGTTTGACTGCTCTTCATCTTCTTATAAATCAGTTTGACTGCTCTTCATCCGATTATAAATCAGTTTGACTGCTCTTCGTCCTCTTATAAAACAGTTTGACTGCTCTTCATTCTTTTATAAAGCAGTTTGACTGCTCTTCATCCTCTTATAAAACAGTTTGACTGCTGTACATCCTCGTATAAAACAGTTTGACTGCTCTTCATCCTTTTATAAAGCAGTTTGACTGCTCTTCATCCTCTTATAAATCAATTTGACTGCTCTTCATCCTCTTGTAAAACAGGTTGACTGCTCTTCATCCTCTTGTAAAACAGTCTGACTGCTGTACATCCTCGTATAAAACAGTTTGACTGCTCTTCATCCTTTTATAAAGCAGTTTGACTGCTCTTCATCCTCTTATAAATCAATTTGACTGCTCTTCATCCTCTTATAAAACCGTTTGACTGCTCTTCGTCCGATTATAAATCAGTTTGACTGCTCTTCGTCCGATTATAAATCAGTTTGACTGCTCTTCGTCCGCTTATAAAACAGTTTGACTGCTCTTCATCCTTTTATAAAGCAGTTTGACTGCTCTTCATCCTCTTATAAATCAGTTTGACTGCACTTCATCCTCTTATAAAGCAATTTGACTGCTCTTCATCCTCCTATAAACCAGTTTGACTGCGCTTCATCCTCCTATAGAACAGTTTGACTGCTCTTCTTCCGATTATAAATCAGTTTGACTGCTCTTCGTCCTCTTATAAAACAGATTGACTGCTCTTCATCCTTTTATAAAGCAGTTTGACTGCTCGTCATCCTCTTATAAATCAGTTTGACTGCTCTTCATCCGATTATAAATCAGTTTGACTGCTCTTCATCCTTTTATAAAGCAGTTTGACTGCTCTTCATCCTCTTATAAAACAGTTTGACTGCTCTTCATCCTCTTGTAAAACAGTCTGACTGCTCTTCATCCTCTTATAAATCAATTTGACTGCTCTTCATCCTTTTATAAATCAGTTTGACTTCTCTTTATCCTCCTATAAACCAGTTTGACTGCGCTTCATCCTCCTATAGAACAGTTTGACTGCTCTTCGTCCGATTATAAATCAGTTTGACTGCTCTTTGTCCTCTTATAAAACAGTTTGACTACTCTTCATCCTTTTATAAAGCAGTTTGACTGCTCTTCATCCTCTTATAAATCAGTTTGACTGCTCTTCGTCCTCTTATAAAACAGTTTGACTGCTCTTCATCCTTTTATAAAGCAGTTTGACTGCTCTTCATCCTCTTATAAATCAGTTTGACTGCTCTTCATCCTTTTATAAAGCAGTTTGACTGCTCTTCATCCTCTTATAAATCAATTTGACTGCACTTCATCCTTTTATAAAGCAGTTTGACTGCTCTTCATCCTCCTATAGAACAGTTTGACTGCTCTTCATCCGATTATAAATCAGTTTGACTGCTCTTCATCCTCTTATAAAACAGTTTGACTGCTCTTCATCCTTTTATAAAGCAGTTTGACTGCTCTTCATCCTCTTATAAATCAGTTTGACTGCTCTTCATTCTTATATAAAGCAGTTTGACTGCTCTTCATCCTCCTATAAACCAGTTTGACTGCGCTTCATCCTCCTATAGAACAGTTTGACTGCTCTTCGTCCGATTATAAATCAGTTTGACTGCTCTTCGTCCGATTATAAATCAGTTTGACTGCTCTTCATCCGATTATAAAACAGTTTGACTGCTCTTCATCCTTTTATAAAGCAGTTTGACTGCTCTTCATCCTCTTATAAATCAGTTTGACTGCTCTTTATCCTCCTATAAACCAGTTTGACTGCGCTTCATCCTCCTATAGAACAGTTTGACTGCTCTTCGTCCGATTATAAATCAGTTTGACTGCTCTTTGTCCTCTTATAAAACAGTTTGACTACTCTTCATCCTTTTATAAAGCAGTTTGACTGCTCTTCATCCTCTTATAAATCAGTTTGACTGCTCTTCGTCCTCTTATAAAACAGTTTGACTGCTCTTCATCCTTTTATAAAGCAGTTTGACTGCTCTTCATCCTCTTATAAATCAGTTTGACTGCTCTTCATCCTTTTATAAAGCAGTTTGACTGCTCTTCATCCTCTTATAAATCAATTTGACTGCACTTCATCCTTTTATAAAGCAGTTTGACTGCTCTTCATCCTCCTATAGAACAGTTTGACTGCTCTTCTTCCGATTATAAATCAGTTTGACTGCTCTTCGTCCTCTTATAAAACAGATTGACTGCTCTTCATCCTTTTATAAAGCAGTTTGACTGCTCGTCATCCTCTTATAAATCAGTTTGACTGCTCTTCATCCGATTATAAATCAGTTTGACTGCTCTTCATCCTTTTATAAAGCAGTTTGACTGCTCTTCATCCTCTTATAAAACAGTTTGACTGCTCTTCATCCTCTTGTAAAACAGGTTGACTGCTCTTCATCCTCTTATAAATCAATTTGACTGCTCTTCATCCTTTTATAAATCAGTTTGACTTCTCTTTATCCTCCTATAAACCAGTTTGACTGCGCTTCATCCTCCTATAGAACAGTTTGACTGCTCTTCGTCCGATTATAAATCAGTTTGACTGCTCTTTGTCCTCTTATAAAACAGTTTGACTACTCTTCATCCTTTTATAAAGCAGTTTGACTGCTCTTCATCCTCTTATAAATCAGTTTGACTGCTCTTCGTCCTCTTATAAAACAGTTTGACTGCTCTTCATCCTTTTATAAAGCAGTTTGACTGCTCTTCATCCTCTTATAAATCAGTTTGACTGCTCTTCATCCTTTTATAAAGCAGTTTGACTGCTCTTCATCCTCTTATAAATCAATTTGACTGCACTTCATCCTTTTATAAAGCAGTTTGACTGCTCTTCATCCTCCTATAGAACAGTTTGACTGCTCTTCATCCGATTATAAATCAGTTTGACTGCTCTTCATCCTCTTATAAAACAGTTTGACTGCTCTTCATCCTTTTATAAAGCAGTTTGACTGCTCTTCATCCTCTTATAAATCAGTTTGACTGCTCTTCATCCTTATATAAAGCAGTTTGACTGCTCTTCATCCTCCTATAAACCAGTTTGACTGCGCTTCATCCTCCTATAGAACAGTTTGACTGCTCTTCGTACGATTATAAATCAGTTTGACTGCTCTTCGTCCGATTATAAATCAGTTTGACTGCTCTTCATCCGATTATAAAACAGTTTGACTGCTCTTCATCCTTTTATAAAGCAGTTTGACTGCTCTTCATCCTCTTATAAATCAGTTTGACTGCTCTTTATCCTCCTATAAACCAGTTTGACTGCGCTTCATCCTCCTATAGAACAGTTTGACTGCTCTTCGTCCGATTATAAATCAGTTTGACTGCTCTTTGTCCTCTTATAAAACAGTTTGACTACTCTTCATCCTTTTATAAAGCAGTTTGACTGCTCTTCATCCTCTTATAAATCAGTTTGACTGCTCTTCGTCCTCTTATAAAACAGTTTGACTGCTCTTCATCCTTTTATAAAGCAGTTTGACTGCTCTTCATCCTCTTATAAATCAGTTTGACTGCTCTTCATCCTTTTATAAAGCAGTTTGACTGCTCTTCATCCTCTTATAAATCAATTTGACTGCACTTCATCCTTTTATAAAGCAGTTTGACTGCTCTTCATCCTCCTATAGAACAGTTTGACTGCTCTTCATCCGATTATAAATCAGTTTGACTGCTCTTCATTCTCTTATAAAACAGTTTGACTGCTCTTCATCCTCTTATAAATCAATTTGACTGCTCTTCATCCTCTTGTAAAACAGGTTGACTGCTCTTCATCCTCTTGTAAAACAGTCTGACTGCTGTACATCCTCGTATAAAACAGTTTGACTGCTCTTCATCCTTTTATAAAGCAGTTTGACTGCTCTTCATCCTCTTATAAATCAATTTGACTGCTCTTCATCCTCTTATAAAACCGTTTGACTGCTCTTCGTCCGATTATAAATCAGTTTGACTGCTCTTCGTCCGATTATAAATCAGTTTGACTGCTCTTCGTCCGCTTATAAAACAGTTTGACTGCTCTTCATCCTTTTATAAAGCAGTTTGACTGCTCTTCATCCTCTTATAAATCAGTTTGACTGCACTTCATCCTCTTATAAAGCAATTTGACTGCTCTTCATCCTCCTATAAACCAGTTTGACTGCGCTTCATCCTCCTATAGAACAGTTTGACTGCTCTTCTTCCGATTATAAATCAGTTTGACTGCTCTTCGTCCTCTTATAAAACAGATTGACTGCTCTTCATCCTTTTATAAAGCAGTTTGACTGCTCGTCATCCTCTTATAAATCAGTTTGACTGCTCTTCATCCGATTATAAATCAGTTTGACTGCTCTTCATCCTTTTATAAAGCAGTTTGACTGCTCTTCATCCTCTTATAAAACAGTTTGACTGCTCTTCATCCTCTTGTAAAACAGGTTGACTGCTCTTCATCCTCTTATAAATCAATTTGACTGCTCTTCATCCTTTTATAAAGCAGTTTGACTGCTCTTCATCCTCTTATGAATCAGTTTGACTGCTCTTCATCCGATTATAAATCAGTTTGACTGCTCTTCATCCTCTTATAAAACAGTTTGACTGCTCTTCATCCTTTTATAAAGCAGTTTGACTGCTCTTCATCCTCTTATAAATCAGTTTGACTTCTCTTTATCCTCCTATAAACCAGTTTGACTGCGCTTCATCCTCCTATAGAACAGTTTGACTGCTCTTCGTCCGATTATAAATCAGTTTGACTGCTCTTTGTCCTCTTATAAAACAGTTTGACTACTCTTCATCCTTTTATAAAGCAGTTTGACTGCTCTTCATCCTCTTATAAATCAGTTTGACTGCTCTTCGTCCTCTTATAAAACAGTTTGACTGCTCTTCATCCTTTTATAAAGCAGTTTGACTGCTCTTCATCCTCTTATAAATCAGTTTGACTGCTCTTCATCCTTTTATAAAGCAGTTTGACTGCTCTTCATCCTCTTATAAATCAATTTGACTGCACTTCATCCTTTTATAAAGCAGTTTGACTGCTCTTCATCCTCCTATAGAACAGTTTGACTGCTCTTCATCCGATTATAAATCAGTTTGACTGTTCTTCATCCTCTTATAAAACAGTTTGACTGCTCTTCATCCTTTTATAAAGCAGTTTGACTGCTCTTCATCCTCTTATAAATCAGTTTGACTGCTCTTCATCCTCTTATAAAGCAATTTGACTGCTCTTCATCCTCCTATAAACCAATTTGACTGCTCTTCATTTTCTTATAAAACCGTTAGACTGCTCTTCGTCCGATTATAAATCAGTTTAACTGCTTTTCGTCCGATTATAAATCAGTTTGACTGCTCTTCGTCCGCTTATAAAACAGTTTGACTGCTCTTCATCCTTTTATAAAGCAGTTTGACTGCTCTTCATCCTCTTATAAATCAGTTTGACTGCTCTTCATCCTCTTATAAAGCAGTTTGACTGCGCTTCATCCTCCTATAGAACAGTTTGACTGCTCTTCGTCCGATTATAAATCAGTTTGACTGCTCTTCGTCCTCTTATAAAACAGTTTGACTGCTCTTCATCCTTTTATAAAGCAGTTTGACTGCTCTTCATCCTCTTATAAATCAGTTTGACTGCTCTTCATCCTCTTATAAAACAGTTTGACTGCTCTTCATTTTTATAACGCAGATTGACTGCTCTTCATCCTCTTATAAATCAGTTTGACTGCTCTTCATCTTCTTATAAATCAGTTTGACTGCTCTTCATCCGATTATAAATCAGTTTGACTGCTCTTCGTCCTCTTATAAAACAGTTTGACTGCTCTTCATTCTTTTATAAAGCAGTTTGACTGCTCTTCATCCTCTTATAAAACAGTTTGACTGCTGTACATCCTCGTATAAAACAGTTTGACTGCTCTTCATCCTTTGATAAAGCAGTTTGACTGCTCTTCATCCTCTTATAAATCAATTTGACTGCTCTTCATCCTCTTGTAAAACAGGTTGACTGCTCTTCATCCTCTTGTAAAACAGTCTGACTGCTGTACATCCTCGTATAAAACAGTTTGACTGCTCTTCATCCTTTTATAAAGCAGTTTGACTGCTCTTCATCCTCTTATAAATCAATTTGACTGCTCTTCATCCTCTTATAAAACCGTTTGACTGCTCTTCGTCCGATTATAAATCAGTTTGACTGCTCTTCGTCCGATTATAAATCAGTTTGACTGCTCTTCGTCCGCTTATAAAACAGTTTGACTGCTCTTCATCCTTTTATAAAGCAGTTTGACTGCTCTTCATCCTCTTATAAATCAGTTTGACTGCACTTCATCCTCTTATAAAGCAATTTGACTGCTCTTCATCCTCCTATAAACCAGTTTGACTACGCTTCATCCTCCTATAGAACAGTTTGACTGCTCTTCTTCCGATTATAAATCAGTTTGACTGCTCTTCGTCCTCTTATAAAACAGATTGACTGCTCTTCATCCTTTTATAAAGCAGTTTGACTGCTCGTCATCCTCTTATAAATCAGTTTGACTGCTCTTCATCCGATTATAAATCAGTTTGACTGCTCTTCATCCTTTTATAAAGCAGTTTGACTGCTCTTCATCCTCTTATAAAACAGTTTGACTGCTCTTCATCCTCTTGTAAAACAGGTTGACTGCTCTTCATCCTCTTATAAATCAATTTGACTGCTCTTCATCCTTTTATAAAGCAGTTTGACTGCTCTTCATCCTCTTATGAATCAGTTTGACTGCTCTTCATCCGATTATAAATCAGTTTGACTGCTCTTCATCCTCTTATAAAACAGTTTGACTGCTCTTCATCCTTTTATAAAGCAGTTTGACTGCTCTTCATCCTCTTATAAATCAGTTTGACTTCTCTTTATCCTCCTATAAACCAGTTTGACTGCGCTTCATCCTCCTATAGAACAGTTTGACTGCTCTTCGTCCGATTATAAATCAGTTTGACTGCTCTTTGTCCTCTTATAAAACAGTTTGACTACTCTTCATCCTTTTATAAAGCAGTTTGACTGCTCTTCATCCTCTTATAAATCAGTTTGACTGCTCTTCGTCCTCTTATAAAACAGTTTGACTGCTCTTCATCCTTTTATAAAGCAGTTTGACTGCTCTTCATCCTCTTATAAATCAGTTTGACTGCTCTTCATCCTTTTATAAAGCAGTTTGACTGCTCTTCATCCTCTTATAAATCAATTTGACTGCACTTCATCCTTTTATAAAGCAGTTTGACTGCTCTTCATCCTCCTATAGAACAGTTTGACTGCTCTTCATCCGATTATAAATCAGTTTGACTGCTCTTCATCCTCTTATAAAACAGTTTGACTGCTCTTCATCCTTTTATAAAGCAGTTTGACTGCTCTTCATCCTCTTATAAATCAGTTTGACTGCTCTTCATCCTTATATAAAGCAGTTTGACTGCTCTTCATCCTCCTATAAACCAGTTTGACTGCGCTTCATCCTCCTATAGAACAGTTTGACTGCTCTTCGTCCGATTATAAATCAGTTTGACTGCTCTTCGTCCGATTATAAATCAGTTTGACTGCTCTTCATCCGATTATAAAACAGTTTGACTGCTCTTCATCCTTTTATAAAGCAGTTTGACTGCTCTTCATCCTCTTATAAATCAGTTTGACTGCTCTTTATCCTCCTATAAACCAGTTTGACTGCGCTTCATCCTCCTATAGAACAGTTTGACTGCTCTTCGTCCGATTATAAATCAGTTTGACTGCTCTTTGTCCTCTTATAAAACAGTTTGACTACTCTTCATCCTTTTATAAAGCAGTTTGACTGCTCTTCATCCTCTTATAAATCAGTTTGACTGCTCTTCGTCCTCTTATAAAACAGTTTGACTGCTCTTCATCCTTTTATAAAGCAGTTTGACTGCTCTTCATCCTCTTATAAATCAGTTTGACTGCTCTTCATCCTTTTATAAAGCAGTTTGACTGCTCTTCATCCTCTTATAAATCAATTTGACTGCACTTCATCCTTTTATAAAGCAGTTTGACTGCTCTTCATCCTCCTATAGAACAGTTTGACTGCTCTTCATCCGATTATAAATCAGTTTGACTGCTCTTCATCCTCTTATAAAACAGTTTGACTGCTCTTCATCCTTTTATAAAGCAGTTTGACTGCTCTTCATCCTCTTATAAATCAGTTTAACTGCTCTTCATCCTCTTATAAAGCAGTTTGACTGCTCTTCATCCTCCTATAAACCAGTTTGACTGCGCTTCATCCTCCTATAGAACAGTTTGACTGCTCTTCGTCCGATTATAAATCAGTTTGACTGCTCTTCGTCCGATTATAAATCAGTTTGACTGCTCTTCGTCCTCTTATAAAACAGTTTGACTGCTCTTCATCCTTTTATAAAGCAGTTTGGCTGCTCTTCATCCTCTTATAAATCAGTTTGACTGCTCTTCATCCGATTATAAATCAGTTTGACTGCTCTTCGTCCTCTTATAAAACAGTTTGACTGCTCTTCATTATTTTATAAAGCAGTTTGACTGCTCTTCATCCTCTTATAAAACAGTTTGACTGCTCTTCATCCTCTTATAAAACAGTTTGACTGCTCTTCGTCCGATTATAAATCAGTTTGACTGCTCTTCGTCCGATTATAAATCAGTTTGACTGCTCTTCGTCCGCTTATAAAACAGTTTGACTGCCCTTCATCCTTTTATAAAGCAGTTTGACTGCTCTTCATCCTCTTATAAATCAGTTTGACTGCTCTTCATCCTTTTATAAAGCAGTTTGACTGCTCTTCATCCTCCTATAAACCAGTTTGACTGCGCTTCATCCTCCTATAGAACAGTTTGACTGCTCTTCGTCGGATTATAAATTAGTTTGACTGCTCTTCGTCCTCTTATAAAACAGTTTGACTGCTCTTCATCCTTTTATAAAGCAGTTTGACTGCTCTTCATCCTCTTATAAATCAATTTGACTGCTCTTCATCCTCTTGTAAAACAGGTTGACTGCTCTTCATCCTCTTGTAAAACAGTCTGACTGCTGTACATCCTCGTATAAAACAGTTTGACTGCTCTTCATCCTTTTATAAAGCAGTTTGACTGCTCTTCATCCTCTTATAAATCAATTTGACTGCTCTTCATCCTCTTATAAAACCGTTTGACTGCTCTTCGTCCGATTATAAATCAGTTTGACTGCTCTTCGTCCGATTATAAATCAGTTTGACTGCTCTTCGTCCGCTTATAAAACAGTTTGACTGCTCTTCATCCTTTTATAAAGCAGTTTGACTGCTCTTCATCCTCTTATAAATCAGTTTGACTGCACTTCATCCTCTTATAAAGCAATTTGACTGCTCTTCATCCTCCTATAAACCAGTTTGACTGCGCTTCATCCTCCTATAGAACAGTTTGACTGCTCTTCTTCCGATTATAAATCAGTTTGACTGCTCTTCGTCCTCTTATAAAACAGATTGACTGCTCTTCATCCTTTTATAAAGCAGTTTGACTGCTCGTCATCCTCTTATAAATCAGTTTGACTGCTCTTCATCCGATTATAAATCAGTTTGACTGCTCTTCATCCTTTTATAAAGCAGTTTGACTGCTCTTCATCCTCTTATAAAACAGTTTGACTGCTCTTCATCCTCTTGTAAAACAGGTTGACTGCTCTTCATCCTCTTATAAATCAATTTGACTGCTCTTCATCCTTTTATAAAGCAGTTTGACTGCTCTTCATCCTCTTATGAATCAGTTTGACTGCTCTTCATCCGATTATAAATCAGTTTGACTGCTCTTCATCCTCTTATAAAACAGTTTGACTGCTCTTCATCCTTTTATAAAGCAGTTTGACTGCTCTTCATCCTCTTATAAATCAGTTTGACTTCTCTTTATCCTCCTATAAACCAGTTTGACTGCGCTTCATCCTCCTATAGAACAGTTTGACTGCTCTTCGTCCGATTATAAATCAGTTTGACTGCTCTTTGTCCTCTTATAAAACAGTTTGACTACTCTTCATCCTTTTATAAAGCAGTTTGACTGCTCTTCATCCTCTTATAAATCAGTTTGACTGCTCTTCGTCCTCTTATAAAACAGTTTGACTGCTCTTCATCCTTTTATAAAGCAGTTTGACTGCTCTTCATCCTCTTATAAATCAGTTTGACTGCTCTTCATCCTTTTATAAAGCAGTTTGACTGCTCTTCATCCTCTTATAAATCAATTTGACTGCACTTCATCCTTTTATAAAGCAGTTTGACTGCTCTTCATCCTCCTATAGAACAGTTTGACTGCTCTTCATCCGATTATAAATCAGTTTGACTGTTCTTCATCCTCTTATAAAACAGTTTGACTGCTCTTCATCCTTTTATAAAGCAGTTTGACTGCTCTTCATCCTCTTATAAATCAGTTTGACTGCTCTTCATCCTCTTATAAAGCAATTTGACTGCTCTTCATCCTCCTATAAACCAATTTGACTGCTCTTCATTTTCTTATAAAACCGTTAGACTGCTCTTCGTCCGATTATAAATCAGTTTAACTGCTTTTCGTCCGATTATAAATCAGTTTGACTGCTCTTCGTCCGCTTATAAAACAGTTTGACTGCTCTTCATCCTTTTATAAAGCAGTTTGACTGCTCTTCATCCTCTTATAAATCAGTTTGACTGCTCTTCATCCTCTTATAAAGCAGTTTGACTGCGCTTCATCCTCCTATAGAACAGTTTGACTGCTCTTCGTCCTCTTATAAAACAGTTTGACTGCTCTTCATCCTTTTATAAAGCAGTTTGACTGCTCTTCATCCTCTTATAAATCAGTTTGACTGCTCTTCATCCTCTTATAAAACAGTTTGACTGCTCTTCATCCTTTTATAACGCAGATTGACTGCTCTTCATCCTCTTATAAATCAGTTTGACTGCTCTTCATCTTCTTATAAATCAGTTTGACTGCTCTTCATCCGATTATAAATCAGTTTGACTGCTCTTCGTCCTCTTATAAAACAGTTTGACTGCTCTTCATTCTTTTATAAAGCAGTTTGACTGCTCTTCATCCTCTTATAAATCAATTTGACTGCTCTTCATCCTATTGTAAAACAGGTTGACTGCTCTTCATCCTCTTGTAAAACAGTCTGACTGCTGTACATCCTCGTATAAAACAGTTTGACTGCTCTTCATCCTTTTATAAAGCAGTTTGACTGCTCTTCATCCTCTTATAAATCAATTTGACTGCTCTTCATCCTCTTATAAAACCGTTTGACTGCTCTTCGTCCGATTATAAATCAGTTTGACTGCTCTTCGTCCGATTATAAATCAGTTTGACTGCTCTTCGTCCGCTTATAAAACAGTTTGACTGCTCTTCATCCTTTTATAAAGCAGTTTGACTGCTCTTCATCCTCTTATAAATCAGTTTGACTGCACTTCATCCTCTTATAAAGCAATTTGACTGCTCTTCATCCTCCTATAAACCAGTTTGACTGCGCTTCATCCTCCTACAGAACAGTTTGACTGCTCTTCTTCCGATTATAAATCAGTTTGACTGCTCTTCGTCCTCTTATAAAACAGATTGACTGCTCTTCATCCTTTTATAAAGCAGTTTGACTGCTCGTCATCCTCTTATAAATCAGTTTGACTGCTCTTCATCCGATTATAAATCAGTTTGACTGCTCTTCATCCTTTTATAAAGCAGTTTGACTGCTCTTCATCCTCTTATAAAACAGTTTGACTGCTCTTCATCCTCTTGTAAAACAGGTTGACTGCTCTTCATCCTCTTATAAATCAATTTGACTGCTCTTCATCCTTTTATAAAGCAGTTTGACTGCTCTTCATCCTCTTATGAATCAGTTTGACTGCTCTTCATCCGATTATAAATCAGTTTGACTGCTCTTCATCCTCTTATAAAACAGTTTGACTGCTCTTCATCCTTTTATAAAGCAGTTTGACTGCTCTTCATCCTCTTATAAATCAGTTTGACTTCTCTTTATCCTCCTATAAACCAGTTTGACTGCGCTTCATCCTCCTATAGAACAGTTTGACTGCTCTTCGTCCGATTATAAATCAGTTTGACTGCTCTTTGTCCTCTTATAAAACAGTTTGACTACTCTTCATCCTTTTATAAAGCAGTTTGACTGCTCTTCATCCTCTTATAAATCAGTTTGACTGCTCTTCGTCCTCTTATAAAACAGTTTGACTGCTCTTCATCCTTTTATAAAGCAGTTTGACTGCTCTTCATCCTCTTATAAATCAGTTTGACTGCTCTTCATCCTTTTATAAAGCAGTTTGACTGCTCTTCATCCTCTTATAAATCAATTTGACTGCACTTCATCCTTTTATAAAGCAGTTTGACTGCTCTTCATCCTCCTATAGAACAGTTTGACTGCTCTTCATCCGATTATAAATCAGTTTGACTGCTCTTCATCCTCTTATAAAACAGTTTGACTGCTCTTCATCCTTTTATAAAGCAGTTTGACTGCTCTTCATCCTCTTATAAATCAGTTTGACTGCTCTTCATCCTTATATAAAGCAGTTTGACTGCTCTTCATCCTCCTATAAACCAGTTTGACTGCGCTTCATCCTCCTATAGAACAGTTTGACTGCTCTTCGTCCGATTATAAATCAGTTTGACTGCTCTTCGTCCGATTATAAATCAGTTTGACTGCTCTTCATCCGATTATAAAACAGTTTGACTGCTCTTCATCCTTTTATAAAGCAGTTTGACTGCTCTTCATCCTCTTATAAATCAGTTTGACTGCTCTTTATCCTCCTATAAACCAGTTTGACTGCGCTTCATCCTCCTATAGAACAGTTTGACTGCTCTTCGTCCGATTATAAATCAGTTTGACTGCTCTTTGTCCTCTTATAAAACAGTTTGACTACTCTTCATCCTTTTATAAAGCAGTTTGACTGCTCTTCATCCTCTTATAAATCAGTTTGACTGCTCTTCGTCCTCTTATAAAACAGTTTGACTGCTCTTCATCCTTTTATAAAGCAGTTTGACTGCTCTTCATCCTCTTATAAATCAGTTTGACTGCTCTTCATCCTTTTATAAAGCAGTTTGACTGCTCTTCATCCTCTTATAAATCAATTTGACTGCACTTCATCCTTTTATAAAGCAGTTTGACTGCTCTTCATCCTCCTATAGAACAGTTTGACTGCTCTTCATCCGATTATAAATCAGTTTGACTGCTCTTCATCCTCTTATAAAACAGTTTGACTGCTCTTCATCCTTTTATAAAGCAGTTTGACTGCTCTTCATCCTCTTATAAATCAGTTTGACTGCTCTTCATCCTTTTATAAAGCAGTTTGACTGCTCTTCATCCTCTTATAAATCAATTTGACTGCACTTCATCCTTTTATAAAGCAGTTTGACTGCTCTTCATCCTCCTATAGAACAGTTTGACTGCTCTTCATCCGATTATAAATCAGTTTGACTGCTCTTCATCCTCTTATAAAACAGTTTGACTGCTCTTCATCCTTTTATAAAGCAGTTTGACTGCTCTTCATCCTCTTATAAATCAGTTTAACTGCTCTTCATCCTCTTATAAAGCAGTTTGACTGCTCTTCATCCTCCTATAAACCAGTTTGACTGCGCTTCATCCTCCTATAGAACAGTTTGACTGCTCTTCGTCCGATTATAAATCAGTTTGACTGCTCTTCGTCCGATTATAAATCAGTTTGACTGCTCTTCGTCCTCTTATAAAACAGTTTGACTGCTCTTCATCCTTTTATAAAGCAGTTTGGCTGCTCTTCATCCTCTTATAAATCAGTTTGACTGCTCTTCATCCGATTATAAATCAGTTTGACTGCTCTTCGTCCTCTTATAAAACAGTTTGACTGCTCTTCATTCTTTTATAAAGCAGTTTGACTGCTCTTCATCCTCTTATAAAACAGTTTGACTGCTCTTCATCCTCTTATAAAACAGTTTGACTGCTCTTCGTCCGATTATAAATCAGTTTGACTGCTCTTCGTCCGATTATAAATCAGTTTGACTGCTCTTCGTCCGCTTATAAAACAGTTTGACTGCCCTTCATCCTTTTATAAAGCAGTTTGACTGCTCTTCATCCTCTTATAAAACAGTTTGACTGCTCTTCATCCGATTATAAATCAGTTTGACTGCTCTTCATCCTTTTATAAAGCAGTTTGACTGCTCTTCATCCTCTTATAAAACAGTTTGACTGCTCTTCATCCTCTTGTAAAACAGGTTGACTGCTCTTCATCCTCTTATAAATCAATTTGACTGCTCTTCATCCTTTTATAAAGCAGTTTGACTGCTCTTCATCCTCTTATGAATCAGTTTGACTGCTCTTCATCCGATTATAAATCAGTTTGACTGCTCTTCATCCTCTTATAAAACAGTTTGACTGCTCTTCATCCTTTTATAAAGCAGTTTGACTGCTCTTCATCCTCTTATAAATCAGTTTGACTTCTCTTTATCCTCCTATAAACCAGTTTGACTGCGCTTCATCCTCCTATAGAACAGTTTGACTGCTCTTCATCCGATTATAAATCAGTTTGACTGCTCTTCATCCTCTTATAAAACAGTTTGACTGCTCTTCATCCTTTTATAAAGCAGTTTGACTGCTCTTCATCCTCTTATAAATCAGTTTGACTGCTCTTCATCCTTATATAAAGCAGTTTGACTGCTCTTCATCCTCCTATAAACCAGTTTGACTGCGCTTCATCCTCCTATAGAACAGTTTGACTGCTCTTCGTCCGATTATAAATCAGTTTGACTGCTCTTCGTCCGATTATAAATCAGTTTGACTGCTCTTCATCCGATTATAAAACAGTTTGACTGCTCTTCATCCTTTTATAAAGCAGTTTGACTGCTCTTCATCCTCTTATAAATCAGTTTGACTGCTCTTTATCCTCCTATAAACCAGTTTGACTGCGCTTCATCCTCCTATAGAACAGTTTGACTGCTCTTCGTCCGATTATAAATCAGTTTGACTGCTCTTTGTCCTCTTATAAAACAGTTTGACTACTCTTCATCCTTTTATAAAGCAGTTTGACTGCGCTTCATCCTCCTATAGAACAGTTTGACTGCTCTTCGTCCGATTATAAATCAGTTTGACTGCTCTTTGTCCTCTTATAAAACAGTTTGACTACTCTTCATCCTTTTATAAAGCAGTTTGACTGCTCTTCATCCTCTTATAAATCAGTTTGACTGCTCTTCGTCCTCTTATAAAACAGTTTGACTGCTCTTCATCCTTTTATAAAGCAGTTTGACTGCTCTTCATCCTCCTATAGAACAGTTTGACTGCTCTTCATCCAATTATAAATCAGTTTGACTGCTCTTCATCCTCTTATAAAACAGTTTGACTGCTCTTCATCCTTTTATAAAGCAGTTTGACTGCTCTTCATCCTCTTATAAATCAGTTTAACTGCTCTTCATCCTCTTATAAAGCAGTTTGACTGCTCTTCATCCTCCTATAAACCAGTTTGACTGCGCTTCATCCTCCTATAGAACAGTTTGACTGCTCTTCGTCCGATTATAAATCAGTTTGACTGCTCTTCGTCCGATTATAAATCAGTTTGACTGCTCTTCGTCCTCTTATAAAACAGTTTGACTGCTCTTCATCCTTTTATAAAGCAGTTTGGCTGCTCTTCATCCTCTTATAAATCAGTTTGACTGCTCTTCATCCGATTATAAATCAGTTTGACTGCTCTTCGTCCTCTTATAAAACAGTTTGACTGCTCTTCATTCTTTTATAAAGCAGTTTGACTGCTCTTCATCCTCTTATAAAACAGTTTGACTGCTCTTCATCCTCTTATAAAACAGTTTGACTGCTCTTCGTCCGATTATAAATCAGTTTGACTGCTCTTCGTCCGATTATAAATCAGTTTGACTGCTCTTCGTCTGCTTATAAAACAGTTTGACTGCCCTTCATCCTTTTATAAAGCAGTTTGACTGCTCTTCATCCTCTTATAAATCAGTTTGACTGCTCTTCATCCTTTTATAAAGCAGTTTGACTGCTCTTCATCCTCCTATAAACCAGTTTGACAGCGCTTCATCCTCCTATAGAACAGTTTGACTGCTCTTCGTCGGATTATAAATCAGTTTGACTGCTCTTCGTCCTCTTATTAAACAGTTTGACTGCTCTTCATCCTTTTATAAAGCAGTTTGACTGCTCTTCATCCTCTTATAAATCATTTTGACTGCTCTTCATCCGATTATAAATCAGATTGACTGCTCTACATCCTCGTATAAAACAGTTTGACTGCTCTTCATCCTTTTATAAAGCAGTTTGATTGCTCTTCATCCTCTTATAAATCAATTTGACTGCTCTTTATCTTCTTATAAAACCGTTAGACTGCTCTTCGTCCGATTATAAATCAGTTTAACTGCTTTTCGTCCGATTATAAATCAGTTTGACTGCTCTTCGTCCGCTTATAAAACAGTTTGACTGCTCTTCATCCTTTTATAAAGCAGTTTGACTGCTCTTCATCCGATTGTAAATCAGTTTGACTGCTCTTCATCCTCTTATAAAACAGTTTAACTGCTCTTCATCCTTTTATAAAGCAATTTGACTGCTCTTCATCCTCTTATAAATCAGTTTGACTGCTCTTCATCCTCTTATAAAGCAGTTTGACTGCTCTTCATCCTCCTATAAACCAGTTTGACTGCGCTTCATCCTCCTATAGAACAGTTTGACTGCTCTTCGTCCGATTATAAATCAGTTTGACTGCTCTTCGTCCTCTTATAAAACAGTTTGACTGCTCTTCATCCTTTTATAAAGCAGTTTGGCTGCTCTTCATCCTCTTATAAATCAGTTTGACTGCTCTTCATCCGATTATAAATCAGTTTGACTGCTCTTCGTCCTCTTATAAAACAGTTTGACTGCTCTTCATTCTTTTATAAAGCAGTTTGACTGCTCTTCATCCTCTTATAAAACAGTTTGACTGCTCTTCATCCTTTTGTAAAACAGTCTGACTGCTCTACATCCTTGTATAAAACAGTTTGACTGCTCTTCATCCTTTTCATCCTCTTATAAATCAATTTGACTGCTCTTCATCCTCTTATAAAACCGTTTGACTGCTCTTCGTCCGATTATAAATCAGTTTGACTGCTCTTCGTCCGATTATAAATCAGTTTGACTGCTCTTCGTCCGCTTGTAAAACAGTTTGACTGCCCTTCATCCTTTTATAAAGCAGTTTGACTGCTCTTCATCCTCTTATAAATCAGTTTGACTGCTCTTCATCCTTTTATAAAGCAGTTTGGCTGCTCTTCATCCTCCTATAAACCAGTTTGACTGCTCTTCATCCTCTTATAAAACAGTTTGACTGCTCTTCATCCTCTTGTAAAACAGGTTGACTGCTCTTCATCCTCTTATAAATCAATTTGACTGCTCTTCATCCTTTTATAAAGCAGTTTGACTGCTCTTCATCCTCTTATGAATCAGTTTGACTGCTCTTCATCCGATTATAAATCAGTTTGACTGCTCTTCATCCTCTTATAAAACAGTTTGACTGCTCTTCAGCCTTTTATAAAGCAGTTTGACTGCTCTTCATCCTCTTATAAATCAGTTTGACTTCTCTTTATCCTCCTATAAACCAGTTTGACTGCGCTTCATCCTCCTATAGAACAGTTTGACTGCTCTTCGTCCGATTATAAATCAGTTTGACTGCTCTTTGTCCTCTTATAAAACAGTTTGACTACTCTTCATCCTTTTATAAAGCAGTTTGACTGCTCTTCATCCTCTTATAAATCAGTTTGACTGCTCTTCGTCCTCTTATAAAACAGTTTGACTGCTCTTCATCCTTTTATAAAGCAGTTTGACTGCTCTTCATCCTCTTATAAATCAGTTTGACTGCTCTTCATCCTTTTATAAAGCAGTTTGACTGCTCTTCATCCTCTTATAAATCAATTTGACTGCACTTCATCCTTTTATAAAGCAGTTTGACTGCTCTTCATCCTCCTATAGAACAGTTTGACTGCTCTTCATCCGATTATAAATCAGTTTGACTGCTCTTCATCCTCTTATAAAACAGTTTGACTGCTCTTCATCCTTTTATAAAGCAGTTTGACTGCTCTTCATCCTCTTATAAATCAGTTTGACTGCTCTTCATCCTCTTATAAAGCAGTTTGACTGCTCTTCATCCTCCTATAAACCAGTTTGACTGCGCTTCATCCTCCTATAGAACAGTTTGACTGCTCTTCGTCCGATTATAAATCAGTTTGACTGCTCTTCGTCCGATTATAAATCAGTTTGACTGCTCTTCATCCGATTATAAAACAGTTTGACTGCTCTTCATCCTTTTATAAAGCAGTTTGACTGCTCTTCATCCTCTTATAAATCAGTTTGACTGCTCTTTATCCTCCTATAAACCAGTTTGACTGCGCTTCATCCTCCTATAGAACAGTTTGACTGCTCTTCGTCCGATTATAAATCAGTTTGACTGCTCTTTGTCCTCTTATAAAACAGTTTGACTACTCTTCATCCTTTTATAAAGCAGTTTGACTGCTCTTCATCCTCTTATAAATCAGTTTGACTGCTCTTCGTCCTCTTATAAAACAGTTTGACTGCTCTTCATCCTTTTATAAAGCAGTTTGACTGCTCTTCATCCTCTTATAAATCAATTTGACTGCACTTCATCCTTTTATAAAGCAGTTTGACTGCTCTTCATCCTCCTATAGAACAGTTTGACTGCTCTTCATCCGATTATAAATCAGTTTGACTGCTCTTCATCCTCTTATAAAACAGTTTGACTGCTCTTCATCCTTTTATAAAGCAGTTTGACTGCTCTTCATCCTCTTATAAATCAGTTTAACTGCTCTTCATCCTTTTATAAAGCAGTTTGACTGCTCTTCATCCTCCTATAGAACAGTTTGACTGCTCTTCATCCGATTATAAATCAGTTTGACTGCTCTTCATCCTCTTATAAAACAGTTTGACTGCTCTTCATCCTTTTATAAAGCAGTTTGACTGCTCTTCATCCTCTTATAAATCAGTTTAACTGCTCTTCATCCTCTTATAAAGCAGTTTGACTGCTCTTCATCCTCCTATAAACCAGTTTGACTGCGCTTCATCCTCCTATAGAACAGTTTGACTGCTCTTCGTCCGATTATAAATCAGTTTGACTGCTCTTCGTCCGATTATAAATCAGTTTGACTGCTCTTCGTCCTCTTATAAAACAGTTTGACTGCTCTTCATCCTTTTATAAAGCAGTTTGGCTGCTCTTCATCCTCTTATAAATCAGTTTGACTGCTCTTCATCCGATTATAAATCAGTTTGACTGCTCTTCGTCCTCTTATAAAACAGTTTGACTGCTCTTCATTCTTTTATAAAGCAGTTTGACTGCTCTTCATCCTCTTATAAAACAGTTTGACTGCTCTTCATCCTCTTATAAAACAGTTTGACTACTCTTCGTCCGATTATAAATCAGTTTGACTGCTCTTCGTCCGATTATAAATCAGTTTGACTGCTCTTCGTCCGCTTATAAAACAGTTTGACTGCCCTTCATCCTTTTATAAAGCAGTTTGACTGCTCTTCATCCTCTTATAAATCAGTTTGACTGCTCTTCATCCTTTTATAAAGCAGTTTGACTGCTCTTCATCCTCCTATAAACCAGTTTGACTGCGCTTCATCCTCCTATAGAACAGTTTGACTGCTCTTCGTCGGATTATAAATCAGTTTGACTGCTCTTCGTCCTCTTATAAAACAGTTTGACTGCTCTTCATCCTTTTATAAAGCAGTTTGACTGCTCTTCATCCTCTTATAAATCATTTTGACTGCTCTTCATCCGATTATAAACCAGTTTGACTGCGCTTCATCCTCCTATAGAACAGTTTGACTGCTCTTCGTCCGATTATAAATCAGTTTGACTGCTCTTCGTCCTCTTATAAAACAGTTTGACTGCTCTTCATCCTTTTATAAAGCAGTTTGGCTGCTCTTCATCCTCTTATAAATCAGTTTGACTGCTCTTCATCCGATTATAAATCAGTTTGACTGCTCTTCGTCCTCTTATAAAACAGTTTGACTGCTCTTCATTCTTTTATAAAGCAGTTTGACTGCTCTTCATCCTCTTATAAAACAGTTTGACTGCTCTTCATCCTTTTGTAAAACAGTCTGACTGCTCTACATCCTTGTATAAAACAGATTGACTGCTCTTCATCCTTTTCATCCTCTTATAAATCAATTTGACTACTCTTCATCCTCTTATAAAACCGTTTGACTGCTCTTCGTCCGATTATAAATCAGTTTGACTGCTCTTCGTCCGATTATAAATCAGTTTGACTGCTCTTCGTCCGCTTATAAAACAGTTTGACTGCCCTTCATCCTTTTATAAAGCAGTTTGACTGCTCTTCATCCTCTTATAAATCAGTTTGACTGCTCTTCATCCTTTTATAAAGCAGTTTGGCTGCTCTTCATCCTCCTATAAACCAGTTTGACTGCGCTTCATCCTCCTATAGAACAGTTTGACTGCTCTTCGTCGGATTATAAATCAGTTTGACTGCTCTTCGTCCTCTTATAAAACAGTTTGACTGCTCTTCATCCTTTTATAAAGCAGTTTGACTGCTCTTCATCCTCTTATAAATCATTTTGACTGCTCTTCATCCGATTATAAATCAGTTTGACTGCTCTTCATCCTCTTATAAAACAGTTTGACTGCTCTTCATCCTCTTGTAAAACAGTCTGACTGCTCTACATCCTCGTATGAAACAGTTTGACTGCTCTTCATCCTTTTATAAAGCAGTTTGACTGCTCTTCATCCTCTTATAAATCAATTTGACTGCTCTTCATCTTCTTATAAAACCGTTAGACTGCTCTTCGTCCGATTATAAATCAGTTTAACTGCTTTTCGTCCGATTATAAATCAGTTTGACTGCTCTTCGTCCGCTTATAAAACAGTTTGACTGCTCTTCATCCTTCTATAAAGCAGTTTGACTGCTCTTCATCCTCTTATAAATCAGTTTGACTGCTCTTCATCCTCTTATAAAGCAGTTTGACTGCGCATCATCCTCCTATAGAACAGTTTGACTGCTCTTCGTCCGATTATAAATCAGTTTGACTGCTCTTCGTCCTCTTATAAAACAGTTTGACTGCTCTTCATCCTTTTATAAAGCAGTTTGACTGCTCTTCATCCTCTTATAAATCAGTTTGACTGCTCTTCATCCTCTTATAAAACAGTTTGACTGCTCTTCATCCTTTTATAACGCAGATTGACTGCTCTTCATCCTCTTATAAATCAGTTTGACTGCTCTTCATCTTCTTATAAATCAGTTTGACTGCTCTTCATCCGATTATAAATCAGTTTGACTGCTCTTCGTCCTCTTATAAAACAGTTTGACTGCTCTTCATTCTTTTATAAAGCAGTTTGACTGCTCTTCATCCTCTTATAAAATAGTTTGACTGCTGTACATCCTCGTATAAAACAGTTTGACTGCTCTTCATCCTTTTATAAAGCAGTTTGACTGCTCTTCATCCTCTTATAAATCAATTTGACTGCTCTTCATCCTCTTGTAAAACAGGTTGACTGCTCTTCATCCTCTTGTAAAACAGTCTGACTGCTGTACATCCTCGTATAAAACAGTTTGACTGCTCTTCATCCTTTTATAAAGCAGTTTGACTGCTCTTCATCCTCCTATAAACCAGTTTGACTGCGCTTCATCCTCCTATAGAACAGTTTGACTGCTCTTCGTCGGATTATAAATCAGTTTGACTGCTCTTCGTCCTCTTATAAAACAGTTTGACTGCTCTTCATCCTTTTATAAAGCAGTTTGACTGCTCTTCATCCTCTTATAAATCATTTTGACTGCTCTTCATCCGATTATAAACCAGTTTGACTGCGCTTCATCCTCCTATAGAACAGTTTGACTGCTCTTCGTCCGATTATAAATCAGTTTGACTGCTCTTCGTCCTCTTATAAAACAGTTTGACTGCTCTTCATCCTTTTATAAAGCAGTTTGGCTGCTCTTCATCCTCTTATAAATCAGTTTGACTGCTCTTCATCCGATTATAAATCAGTTTGACTGCTCTTCGTCCTCTTATAAAACAGTTTGACTGCTCTTCATTCTTTTATAAAGCAGTTTGACTGCTCTTCATCCTCTTATAAAACAGTTTGACTGCTCTTCATCCTTTTGTAAAACAGTCTGACTGCTCTACATCCTTGTATAAAACAGATTGACTGCTCTTCATCCTTTTCATCCTCTTATAAATCAATTTGACTACTCTTCATCCTCTTATAAAACCGTTTGACTGCTCTTCGTCCGATTATAAATCAGTTTGACTGCTCTTCGTCCGATTATAAATCAGTTTGACTGCTCTTCGTCCGCTTATAAAACAGTTTGACTGCCCTTCATCCTTTTATAAAGCAGTTTGACTGCTCTTCATCCTCTTATAAATCAGTTTGACTGCTCTTCATCCTTTTATAAAGCAGTTTGGCTGCTCTTCATCCTCCTATAAACCAGTTTGACTGCGCTTCATCCTCCTATAGAACAGTTTGACTGCTCTTCGTCGGATTATAAATCAGTTTGACTGCTCTTCGTCCTCTTATAAAACAGTTTGACTGCTCTTCATCCTTTTATAAAGCAGTTTGACTGCTCTTCATCCTCTTATAAATCATTTTGACTGCTCTTCATCCGATTATAAATCAGTTTGACTGCTCTTCATCCTCTTATAAAACAGTTTGACTGCTCTTCATCCTCTTGTAAAACAGTCTGACTGCTCTACATCCTCGTATGAAACAGTTTGACTGCTCTTCATCCTTTTATAAAGCAGTTTGACTGCTCTTCATCCTCTTATAAATCAATTTGACTGCTCTTCATCTTCTTATAAAACCGTTAGACTGCTCTTCGTCCGATTATAAATCAGTTTAACTGCTTTTCGTCCGATTATAAATCAGTTTGACTGCTCTTCGTCCGCTTATAAAACAGTTTGACTGCTCTTCATCCTTCTATAAAGCAGTTTGACTGCTCTTCATCCTCTTATAAATCAGTTTGACTGCTCTTCATCCTCTTATAAAGCAGTTTGACTGCGCTTCATCCTCCTATAGAACAGTTTACTGCTCTTCGTCCGATTATAAATCAGTTTGACTGCTCTTCGTCCTCTTATAAAACAGTTTGACTGCTCTTCATCCTTTTATAAAGCAGTTTGACTGCTCTTCATCCTCATAAATCAGTTTGACTGCTCTTCATCCTCTTATAAAACAGTTTGACTGCTCTTCATCCTTTTATAACGCAGATTGACTGCTCTTCATCCTCTTATAAATCAGTTTGACTGCTCTTCATCTTCTTATAAATCAGTTTGACTGCTCTTCATCCGATTATAAATCAGTTTGACTGCTCTTCGTCCTCTTATAAAACAGTTTGACTGCTCTTCATTCTTTTATAAAGCAGTTTGACTGCTCTTCATCCTCTTATAAAACAGTTTGACTGCTGTACATCCTCGTATAAAACAGTTTGACTGCTCTTCATCCTTTTATAAAGCAGTTTGACTGCTCTTCATCCTCTTATAAATCAATTTGACTGCTCTTCATCCTCTTGTAAAACAGGTTGACTGCTCTTCATCCTCTTGTAAAACAGTCTGACTGCTGTACATCCTCGTATAAAACAGTTTGACTGCTCTTCATCCTTTTATAAAGCAGTTTGACTGCTCTTCATCCTCTTATAAATCAATTTGACTGCTCTTCATCCTCTTATAAAACCGTTTGACTGCTCTTCGTCCGATTATAAATCAGTTTGACTGCTCTTCGTCCGATTATAAATCAGTTTGACTGCTCTTCGTCCGCTTATAAAACAGTTTGACTGCTCTTCATCCTTTTATAAAGCAGTTTGACTGCTCTTCATCCTCTTATAAATCAGTTTGACTGCACTTCATCCTCTTATAAAGCAATTTGACTGCTCTTCATCCTCCTATAAACCAGTTTGACTGCGCTTCATCCTCCTATAGAACAGTTTGACTGCTCTTCTTCCGATTATAAATCAGTTTGACTGCTCTTCGTCCTCTTATAAAACAGATTGACTGCTCTTCATCCTTTTATAAAGCAGTTTGACTGCTCGTCATCCTCTTATAAATCAGTTTGACTGCTCTTCATCCGATTATAAATCAGTTTGACTGCTCTTCATCCTTTTATAAAGCAGTTTGACTGCTCTTCATCCTCTTATAAAAGAGTTTGACTGCTCTTCATCCTCTTGTAAAACAGGTTGACTGCTCTTCATCCTCTTATAAATCAATTTGACTGCTCTTCATCCTTTTATCAAGCAGTTTGACTGCTCTTCATCCTCTTATGAATCAGTTTGACTGCTCTTCATCCGATTATAAATCAGTTTGACTGCTCTTCATCCTCTTATAAAACAGTTTGACTGCTCTTCATCCTTTTATAAAGCAGTTTGACTGCTCTTCATCCTCTTATAAATCAGTTTGACTTCTCTTTATCCTCCTATAAACCAGTTTGACTGCGCTTCATCCTCCTATAGAACAGTTTGACTGCTCTTCGTCCGATTATAAATCAGTTTGACTGCTCTTTGTCCTCTTATAAAACAGTTTGACTACTCTTCATCCTTTTATAAAGCAGTTTGACTGCTCTTCATCCTCTTATAAATCAGTTTGACTGCTCTTCGTCCTCTTATAAAACAGTTTGACTGCTCTTCATCCTTTTATAAAGCAGTTTGACTGCTCTTCATCCTCTTATAAATCAGTTTGACTGCTCTTCATCCTTTTATAAAGCAGTTTGACTGCTCTTCATCCTCTTATAAATCAATTTGACTGCACTTCATCCTTTTATCAAGCAGTTTGACTGCTCTTCATCCTCTTATGAATCAGTTTGACTGCTCTTCATCCGATTATAAAACCGTTTGACTGCTCTTCGTCCGATTATAAATCAGTTTGACTGCTCTTCGTCCGATTATAAATCAGTTTGACTGCTCTTCGTCCGCTTATAAAACAGTTTGACTGCCCTTCATCCTTTTATAAAGCAGTTTGACTGCTCTTCATCCTCTTATAAATCAGTTTGACTGCTCTTCATCCTTTTATAAAGCAGTTTGGCTGCTCTTCATCCTCCTATAAACCAGTTTGACTGCGCTTCATCCTCCTATAGAACAGTTTGACTGCTCTTCGTCGGATTATAAATCAGTTTGACTGCTCTTCGTCCTCTTATAAAACAGTTTGACTGCTCTTCATCCTTTTATAAAGCAGTTTGACTGCTCTTCATCCTCTTATAAATCATTTTGACTGCTCTTCATCCGATTATAAATCAGTTTGACTGCTCTTCATCCTCTTATAAAACAGTTTGACTGCTCCTCATCCTCTTGTAAAACAGTCTGACTGCTCTACATCCTCGTATGAAACAGTTTGACTGCTCTTCATCCTTTTATAAAGCAGTTTGACTGCTCTTCATCCTCTTATAAATCAATTTGACTGCTCTTCATCTTCTTATAAAACCGTTAGACTGCTCTTCGTCCGATTATAAATCAGTTTAACTGCTTTTCGTCCGATTATAAATCAGTTTGACTGCTCTTCGTCCGCTTATAAAACAGTTTGACTGCTCTTCATCCTTCTATAAAGCAGTTTGACTGCTCTTCATCCTCTTATAAATCAGTTTGACTGCTCTTCATCCTCTTATAAAGCAGTTTGACTGCGCTTCATCCTCCTATAGAACAGTTTGACTGCTCTTCGTCCGATTATAAATCAGTTTGACTGCTCTTCGTCCTCTTATAAAACAGTTTGACTGCTCTTCATCCTTTTATAAAGCAGTTTGACTGCTCTTCATCCTCTTATAAATCAGTTTGACTGCTCTTCATCCTCTTATAAAACAGTTTGACTGCTCTTCATCCTTTTATAACGCAGATTGACTGCTCTTCATCCTCTTATAAATCAGTTTGACTGCTCTTCATCTTCTTATAAATCAGTTTGACTGCTCTTCATCCGATTATAAATCAGTTTGACTGCTCTTCGTCCTCTTATAAAACAGTTTGACTGCTCTTCATCCTTTTATAAAGCAGTTTGACTGCTCTTCATCCTCTTATAAATCAGTTTGACTGCTCTTCATCCTTTTATAAAGCAGTTTGACTGCTCTTCATCCTCTTATAAATCAATTTGACTGCACTTCATCCTTTTATAAAGCAGTTTGACTGCTCTTCATCCTCCTATAGAACAATTTGACTGCACTTCATCCTTTTATAAAGCAGTTTGACTGCTCTTCATCCTCCTATAGAACAGTTTGACTGCTCTTCGTCCGATTATAAATCAGTTTGACTGCTCTTTGTCCTCTTATAAAACAGTTTGACTACTCTTCATCCTTTTATAAAGCAGTTTGACTGCTCTTCATCCTCTTATAAATCAGTTTGACTGCTCTTCGTCCTCTTATAAAACAGTTTGACTGCTCTTCATCCTTTTATAAAGCAGTTTGACTGCTCTTCATCCTCTTATAAATCAATTTGACTGCACTTCATCCTTTTACAAAGCAGTTTGACTGCTCTTCATCCTCCTATAGAACAGTTTGACTGCTCTTCATCCGATTATAAATCAGTTTGACTGCTCTTCATCCTCTTATAAAACAGTTTGACTGCTCTTCATCCTTTTATAAAGCAGTTTGACTGCTCTTCATCCTCTTATAAATCAGTTTAACTGCTCTTCATCCTTTTATAAAGCAGTTTGACTGCTCTTCATCCTCCTATAGAACAGTTTGACTGCTCTTCATCCGATTATAAATCAGTTTGACTGCTCTTCATCCTCTTATAAAACAGTTTGACTGCTCTTCATCCTTTTATAAAGCAGTTTGACTGCTCTTCATCCTCTTATAAATCAGTTTAACTGCTCTTCATCCTCTTATAAAGCAGTTTGACTGCTCTTCATCCTCCTATAAACCAGTTTGACTGCGCTTCATCCTCCTATAGAACAGTTTGACTGCTCTTCGTCCGATTATAAATCAGTTTGACTGCTCTTCGTCCGATTATAAATCAGTTTGACTGCTCTTCGTCCTCTTATAAAACAGTTTGACTGCTCTTCATCCTTTTATAAAGCAGTTTGGCTGCTCTTCATCCTCTTATAAATCAGTTTGACTGCTCTTCATCCGATTATAAATCAGTTTGACTGCTCTTCGTCCTCTTATAAAACAGTTTGACTGCTCTTCATTCTTTTATAAAGCAGTTTGACTGCTCTTCATCCTCTTATAAAACAGTTTGACTGCTCTTCATCCTCTTATAAAACAGTTTGACTACTCTTCGTCCGATTATAAATCAGTTTGACTGCTCTTCGTCCGATTATAAATCAGTTTGACTGCTCTTCGTCCGCTTATAAAACAGTTTGACTGCCCTTCATCCTTTTATAAAGCAGTTTGACTGCTCTTCATCCTCTTATAAATCAGTTTGACTGCTCTTCATCCTTTTATAAAGCAGTTTGACTGCTCTTCATCCTCCTATAAACCAGTTTGACTGCGCTTCATCCTCCTATAGAACAGTTTGACTGCTCTTCGTCGGATTATAAATCAGTTTGACTGCTCTTCGTCCTCTTATAAAACAGTTTGACTGCTCTTCATCCTTTTATAAACCAGTTTGACTGCGCTTCATCCTCCTATAGAACAGTTTGACTGCTCTTCGTCCGATTATAAATCAGTTTGACTGCTCTTCGTCCTCTTATAAAACAGTTTGACTGCTCTTCATCCTTTTATAAAGCAGTTTGGCTGCTCTTCATCCTCTTATAAATCAGTTTGACTGCTCTTCATCCGATTATAAATCAGTTTGACTGCTCTTCGTCCTCTTATAAAACAGTTTGACTGCTCTTCATTCTTTTATAAAGCAGTTTGACTGCTCTTCATCCTCTTATAAAACAGTTTGACTGCTCTTCATCCTTTTGTAAAACAGTCTGACTGCTCTACATCCTTGTATAAAACAGATTGACTGCTCTTCATCCTTTTCATCCTCTTATAAATCAATTTGACTACTCTTCATCCTCTTATAAAACCGTTTGACTGCTCTTCGTCCGATTATAAATCAGTTTGACTGCTCTTCGTCCGATTATAAATCAGTTTGACTGCTCTTCGTCCGCTTATAAAACAGTTTGACTGCCCTTCATCCTTTTATAAAGCAGTTTGACTGCTCTTCATCCTCTTATAAATCAGTTTGACTGCTCTTCATCCTTTTATAAAGCAGTTTGGCTGCTCTTCATCCTCCTATAAACCAGTTTGACTGCGCTTCATCCTCCTATAGAACAGTTTGACTGCTCTTCGTCGGATTATAAATCAGTTTGACTGCTCTTCGTCCTCTTATAAAACAGTTTGACTGCTCTTCATCCTTTTATAAAGCAGTTTGACTGCTCTTCATCCTCTTATAAATCATTTTGACTGCTCTTCATCCGATTATAAATCAGTTTGACTGCTCTTCATCCTCTTATAAAACAGTTTGACTGCTCTTCATCCTCTTGTAAAACAGTCTGACTGCTCTACATCCTCGTATGAAACAGTTTGACTGCTCTTCATCCTTTTATAAAGCAGTTTGACTGCTCTTCATCCTCTTATAAATCAATTTGACTGCTCTTCATCTTCTTATAAAACCGTTAGACTGCTCTTCGTCCGATTATAAATCAGTTTAACTGCTTTTCGTCCGATTATAAATCAGTTTGACTGCTCTTCGTCCGCTTATAAAACAGTTTGACTGCTCTTCATCCTTCTATAAAGCAGTTTGACTGCTCTTCATCCTCTTATAAATCAGTTTGACTGCTCTTCATCCTCTTATAAAGCAGTTTGACTGCGCTTCATCCTCCTATAGAACAGTTTGACTGCTCTTCGTCCGATTATAAATCAGTTTGAATGCTCTTCGTCCTCTTATAAAACAGTTTGACTGCTCTTCATCCTTTTATAAAGCAGTTTGACTGCTCTTCATCCTCTTATAAATCAGTTTGACTGCTCTACATCCTCGTATAAAACAGTTTGACTGCTCTTCATCCTTTTATAAAGCAGTTTGACTGCTCTTCATCCTCTTATAAATCAATTTGACTGCTCTTCATCCTCTTGTAAAACAGGTTGACTGCTCTTCATCCTCTTGTAAAACAGTCTGACTGCTGTACATCCTCGTATAAAACAGTTTGACTGCTCTTCATCCTTTTATAAAGCAGTTTGACTGCTCTTCATCCTCCTATAAACCAGTTTGACTGCGCTTCATCCTCCTATAGAACAGTTTGACTGCTCTTCGTCGGATTATAAATCAGTTTGACTGCTCTTCGTCCTCTTATAAAACAGTTTGACTGCTCTTCATCCTTTTATAAAGCAGTTTGACTGCTCTTCATCCTCTTATAAATCATTTTGACTGCTCTTCATCCGATTATAAACCAGTTTGACTGCGCTTCATCCTCCTATAGAACAGTTTGACTGCTCTTCGTCCGATTATAAATCAGTTTGACTGCTCTTCGTCCACTTATAAAACAGTTTGACTGCTCTTCATCCTTTTATAAAGCAGTTTGGCTGCTCTTCATCCTCTTATAAATCAGTTTGACTGCTCTTCATCCGATTATAAATCAGTTTGACTGCTCTTCGTCCTCTTATAAAACAGTTTGACTGCTCTTCATTCTTTTATAAAGCAGTTTGACTGCTCTTCATCCTCTTATAAAACAGTTTGACTGCTCTTCATCCTTTTGTAAAACAGTCTGACTGCTCTACATCCTTGTATAAAACAGATTGACTGCTCTTCATCCTTTTCATCCTCTTATAAATCAATTTGACTACTCTTCATCCTCTTATAAAACCGTTTGACTGCTCTTCGTCCGATTATAAATCAGTTTGACTGCTCTTCGTCCGATTATAAATCAGTTTGACTGCTCTTCGTCCGCTTATAAAACAGTTTGACTGCCCTTCATCCTTTTATAAAGCAGTTTGACTGCTCTTCATCCTCTTATAAATCAGTTTGACTGCTCTTCATCCTTTTATAAAGCAGTTTGGCTGCTCTTCATCCTCCTATAAACCAGTTTGACTGCGCTTCATCCTCCTATAGAACAGTTTGACTGCTCTTCGTCGGATTATAAATCAGTTTGACTGCTCTTCGTCCTCTTATAAAACAGTTTGACTGCTCTTCATCCTTTTATAAAGCAGTTTGACTGCTCTTCATCCTCTTATAAATCATTTTGACTGCTCTTCATCCGATTATAAATCAGTTTGACTGCTCTTCATCCTCTTATAAAACAGTTTGACTGCTCTTCATCCTCTTGTAAAACAGTCTGACTGCTCTACATCCTCGTATGAAACAGTTTGACTGCTCTTCATCCTTTTATAAAGCAGTTTGACTGCTCTTCATCCTCTTATAAATCAATTTGACTGCTCTTCATCTTCTTATAAAACCGTTAGACTGCTCTTCGTCCGATTATAAATCAGTTTAACTGCTTTTCGTCCGATTATAAATCAGTTTGACTGCTCTTCGTCCGCTTATAAAACAGTTTGACTGCTCTTCATCCTTCTATAAAGCAGTTTGACTGCTCTTCATCCTCTTATAAATCAGTTTGACTGCTCTTCATCCTCTTATAAAGCAGTTTGACTGCGCTTCATCCTCCTATAGAACAGTTTGACTGCTCTTCGTCCGATTATAAATCAGTTTGACTGCTCTTCGTCCTCTTATAAAACAGTTTGACTGCTCTTCATCCTTTTATAAAGCAGTTTGACTGCTCTTCATCCTCTTATAAATCAGTTTGACTGCTCTTCATCCTCTTATAAAACAGTTTGACTGCTCTTCATCCTTTTATAACGCAGATTGACTGCTCTTCATCCTCTTATAAATCAGTTTGACTGCTCTTCATCTTCTTATAAATCAGTTTGACTGCTCTTCATCCGATTATAAATCAGTTTGACTGCTCTTCGTCCTCTTATAAAACAGTTTGACTGCTCTTCATTCTTTTATAAAGCAGTTTGACTGCTCTTCATCCTCTTATAAAACAGTTTGACTGCTGTACATCCTCGTATAAAACAGTTTGACTGCTCTTCATCCTTTTATAAAGCAGTTTGACTGCTCTTCATCCTCTTATAAATCAATTTGACTGCTCTTCATCCTCTTGTAAAACAGGTTGACTGCTCTTCATCCTCTTGTAAAACAGTCTGACTGCTGTACATCCTCGTATAAAACAGTTTGACTGCTCTTCATCCTTTTATAAAGCAGTTTGACTGCTCTTCATCCTCCTATAAACCAGTTTGACTGCGCTTCATCCTCCTATAGAACAGTTTGACTGCTCTTCGTCGGATTATAAATCAGTTTGACTGCTCTTCGTCCTCTTATAAAACAGTTTGACTGCTCTTCATCCTTTTATAAAGCAGTTTGACTGCTCTTCATCCTCTTATAAATCATTTTGACTGCTCTTCATCCGATTATAAACCAGTTTGACTGCGCTTCATCCTCCTATAGAACAGTTTGACTGCTCTTCGTCCGATTATAAATCAGTTTGACTGCTCTTCGTCCTCTTATAAAACAGTTTGACTGCTCTTCATCCTTTTATAAAGCAGTTTGGCTGCTCTTCATCCTCTTATAAATCAGTTTGACTGCTCTTCATCCGATTATAAATCAGTTTGACTGCTCTTCGTCCTCTTATAAAACAGTTTGACTGCTCTTCATTCTTTTATAAAGCAGTTTGACTGCTCTTCATCCTCTTATAAATCAATTTGACTGCTCTTCATCCTCTTGTAAAACAGGTTGACTGCTCTTCATCCTCTTGTAAAACAGTCTGACTGCTGTACATCCTCGTATAAAACAGTTTGACTGCTCTTCATCCTTTTATAAAGCAGTTTGACTGCTCTTCATCCTCCTATAAACCAGTTTGACTGCGCTTCATCCTCCTATAGAACAGTTTGACTGCTCTTCGTCGGATTATAAATCAGTTTGACTGCTCTTCGTCCTCTTATAAAACAGTTTGACTGCTCTTCATCCTTTTATAAAGCAGTTTGACTGCTCTTCATCCTCTTATAAATCATTTTGACTGCTCTTCATCCGATTATAAACCAGTTTGACTGCGCTTCATCCTCCTATAGAACAGTTTGACTGCTCTTCGTCCGATTATAAATCAGTTTGACTGCTCTTCGTCCTCGTATAAAACAGTTTGACTGCTCTTCATCCTTTTATAAAGCAGTTTGGCTGCTCTTCATCCTCTTATAAATCAGTTTGACTGCTCTTCATCCGATTATAAATCAGTTTGACTGCTCTTCGTCCTCTTATAAAACAGTTTGACTGCTCTTCATTCTTTTATAAAGCAGTTTGACTGCTCTTCATCCTCTTATAAAACAGTTTGACTGCTCTTCATCCTTTTGTAAAACAGTCTGACTGCTCTACATCCTTGTATAAAACAGATTGACTGCTCTTCATCCTTTTCATCCTCTTATAAATCAATTTGACTACTCTTCATCCTCTTATAAAACCGTTTGACTGCTCTTCGTCCGATTATAAATCAGTTTGACTGCTCTTCGTCCGATTATAAATCAGTTTGACTGCTCTTCGTCCGCTTATAAAACAGTTTGACTGCCCTTCATCCTTTTATAAAGCAGTTTGACTGCTCTTCATCCTCTTATAAATCAGTTTGACTGCTCTTCATCCTTTTATAAAGCAGTTTGGCTGCTCTTCATCCTCCTATAAACCAGTTTGACTGCGCTTCATCCTCCTATAGAACAGTTTGACTGCTCTTCGTCGGATTATAAATCAGTTTGACTGCTCTTCGTCCTCTTATAAAACAGTTTGACTGCTCTTCATCCTTTTATAAAGCAGTTTGACTGCTCTTCATCCTCTTATAAATCATTTTGACTGCTCTTCATCCGATTATAAATCAGTTTGACTGCTCTTCATCCTCTTATAAAACAGTTTGACTGCTCTTCATCCTCTTGTAAAACAGTCTGACTGCTCTACATCCTCGTATGAAACAGTTTGACTGCTCTTCATCCTTTTATAAAGCAGTTTGACTGCTCTTCATCCTCTTATAAATCAATTTGACTGCTCTTCATCTTCTTATAAAACCGTTAGACTGCTCTTCGTCCGATTATAAATCAGTTTAACTGCTTTTCGTCCGATTATAAATCAGTTTGACTGCTCTTCGTCCGCTTATAAAACAGTTTGACTGCTCTTCATCCTTCTATAAAGCAGTTTGACTGCTCTTCATCCTCTTATAAATCAGTTTGACTGCTCTTCATCCTCTTATAAAGCAGTTTGACTGCGCTTCATCCTCCTATAGAACAGTTTGACTGCTCTTCGTCCGATTATAAATCAGTTTGACTGCTCTTCGTCCTCTTATAAAACAGTTTGACTGCTCTTCATCCTTTTATAAAGCAGTTTGACTGCTCTTCATCCTCTTATAAATCAGTTTGACTGCTCTACATCCTCGTATAAAACAGTTTGACTGCTCTTCATCCTTTTATAAAGCAGTTTGACTGCTCTTCATCCTCTTATAAATCAATTTGACTGCTCTTCATCCTCTTGTAAAACAGGTTGACTGCTCTTCATCCTCTTGTAAAACAGTCTGACTGCTGTACATCCTCGTATAAAACAGTTTGACTGCTCTTCATCCTTTTATAAAGCAGTTTGACTGCTCTTCATCCTCCTATAAACCAGTTTGACTGCGCTTCATCCTCCTATAGAACAGTTTGACTGCTCTTCGTCGGATTATAAATCAGTTTGACTGCTCTTCGTCCTCTTATAAAACAGTTTGACTGCTCTTCATCCTTTTATAAAGCAGTTTGACTGCTCTTCATCCTCTTATAAATCATTTTGACTGCTCTTCATCCGATTATAAACCAGTTTGACTGCGCTTCATCCTCCTATAGAACAGTTTGACTGCTCTTCGTCCGATTATAAATCAGTTTGACTGCTCTTCGTCCACTTATAAAACAGTTTGACTGCTCTTCATCCTTTTATAAAGCAGTTTGGCTGCTCTTCATCCTCTTATAAATCAGTTTGACTGCTCTTCATCCGATTATAAATCAGTTTGACTGCTCTTCGTCCTCTTATAAAACAGTTTGACTGCTCTTCATTCTTTTATAAAGCAGTTTGACTGCTCTTCATCCTCTTATAAAACAGTTTGACTGCTCTTCATCCTTTTGTAAAACAGTCTGACTGCTCTACATCCTTGTATAAAACAGATTGACTGCTCTTCATCCTTTTCATCCTCTTATAAATCAATTTGACTACTCTTCATCCTCTTATAAAACCGTTTGACTGCTCTTCGTCCGATTATAAATCAGTTTGACTGCTCTTCGTCCGATTATAAATCAGTTTGACTGCTCTTCGTCCGCTTATAAAACAGTTTGACTGCCCTTCATCCTTTTATAAAGCAGTTTGACTGCTCTTCATCCTCTTATAAATCAGTTTGACTGCTCTTCATCCTTTTATAAAGCAGTTTGGCTGCTCTTCATCCTCCTATAAACCAGTTTGACTGCGCTTCATCCTCCTATAGAACAGTTTGACTGCTCTTCGTCGGATTATAAATCAGTTTGACTGCTCTTCGTCCTCTTATAAAACAGTTTGACTGCTCTTCATCCTTTTATAAAGCAGTTTGACTGCTCTTCATCCTCTTATAAATCATTTTGACTGCTCTTCATCCGATTATAAATCAGTTTGACTGCTCTTCATCCTCTTATAAAACAGTTTGACTGCTCTTCATCCTCTTGTAAAACAGTCTGACTGCTCTACATCCTCGTATGAAACAGTTTGACTGCTCTTCATCCTTTTATAAAGCAGTTTGACTGCTCTTCATCCTCTTATAAATCAATTTGACTGCTCTTCATCTTCTTATAAAACCGTTAGACTGCTCTTCGTCCGATTATAAATCAGTTTAACTGCTTTTCGTCCGATTATAAATCAGTTTGACTGCTCTTCGTCCGCTTATAAAACAGTTTGACTGCTCTTCATCCTTCTATAAAGCAGTTTGACTGCTCTTCATCCTCTTATAAATCAGTTTGACTGCTCTTCATCCTCTTATAAAGCAGTTTGACTGCGCTTCATCCTCCTATAGAACAGTTTGACTGCTCTTCGTCCGATTATAAATCAGTTTGACTGCTCTTCGTCCTCTTATAAAACAGTTTGACTGCTCTTCATCCTTTTATAAAGCAGTTTGACTGCTCTTCATCCTCTTATAAATCAGTTTGACTGCTCTTCATCCTCTTATAAAACAGTTTGACTGCTCTTCATCCTTTTATAACGCAGATTGACTGCTCTTCATCCTCTTATAAATCAGTTTGACTGCTCTTCATCTTCTTATAAATCAGTTTGACTGCTCTTCATCCGATTATAAATCAGTTTGACTGCTCTTCGTCCTCTTATAAAACAGTTTGACTGCTCTTCATTCTTTTATAAAGCAGTTTGACTGCTCTTCATCCTCTTATAAAACAGTTTGACTGCTGTACATCCTCGTATAAAACAGTTTGACTGCTCTTCATCCTTTTATAAAGCAGTTTGACTGCTCTTCATCCTCTTATAAATCAATTTGACTGCTCTTCATCCTCTTGTAAAACAGGTTGACTGCTCTTCATCCTCTTGTAAAACAGTCTGACTGATGTACATCCTCGTATAAAACAGTTTGACTGCTCTTCATCCTTTTATAAAGCAGTTTGACTGCTCTTCATCCTCCTATAAACCAGTTTGACTGCGCTTCATCCTCCTATAGAACAGTTTGACTGCTCTTCGTCGGATTATAAATCAGTTTGACTGCTCTTCGTCCTCTTATAAAACAGTTTGACTGCTCTTCATCCTTTTATAAAGCAGTTTGACTGCTCTTCATCCTCTTATAAATCATTTTGACTGCTCTTCATCCGATTATAAACCAGTTTGACTGCGCTTCATCCTCCTATAGAACAGTTTGACTGCTCTTCGTCCGATTATAAATCAGTTTGACTGCTCTTCGTCCTCTTATAAAACAGTTTGACTGCTCTTCATCCTTTTATAAAGCAGTTTGGCTGCTCTTCATCCTCTTATAAATCAGTTTGACTGCTCTTCATCCGATTATAAATCAGTTTGACTGCTCTTCGTCCTCTTATAAAACAGTTTGACTGCTCTTCATTCTTTTATAAAGCAGTTTGACTGCTCTTCATCCTCTTATAAATCAATTTGACTGCTCTTCATCCTCTTGTAAAACAGGTTGACTGCTCTTCATCCTCTTGTAAAACAGTCTGACTGCTGTACATCCTCGTATAAAACAGTTTGACTGCTCTTCATCCTTTTATAAAGCAGTTTGACTGCTCTTCATCCTCCTATAAACCAGTTTGACTGCGCTTCATCCTCCTATAGAACAGTTTGACTGCTCTTCGTCGGATTATAAATCAGTTTGACTGCTCTTCGTCCTCTTATAAAACAGTTTGACTGCTCTTCATCCTTTTATAAAGCAGTTTGACTGCTCTTCATCCTCTTATAAATCATTTTGACTGCTCTTCATCCGATTATAAACCAGTTTGACTGCGCTTCATCCTCCTATAGAACAGTTTGACTGCTCTTCGTCCGATTATAAATCAGTTTGACTGCTCTTCGTCCTCTTATAAAACAGTTTGACTGCTCTTCATCCTTTTATAAAGCAGTTTGGCTGCTCTTCATCCTCTTATAAATCAGTTTGACTGCTCTTCATCCGATTATAAATCAGTTTGACTGCTCTTCGTCCTCTTATAAAACAGTTTGACTGCTCTTCATTCTTTTATAAAGCAGTTTGACTGCTCTTCATCCTCTTATAAAACAGTTTGACTGCTCTTCATCCTTTTGTAAAACAGTCTGACTGCTCTACATCCTTGTATAAAACAGATTGACTGCTCTTCATCCTTTTCATCCTCTTATAAATCAATTTGACTACTCTTCATCCTCTTATAAAACCGTTTGACTGCTCTTCGTCCGATTATAAATCAGTTTGACTGCTCTTCGTCCGATTATAAATCAGTTTGACTGCTCTTCGTCCGCTTATAAAACAGTTTGACTGCCCTTCATCCTTTTATAAAGCAGTTTGACTGCTCTTCATCCTCTTATAAATCAGTTTGACTGCTCTTCATCCTTTTATAAAGCAGTTTGGCTGCTCTTCATCCTCCTATAAACCAGTTTGACTGCGCTTCATCCTCCTATAGAACAGTTTGACTGCTCTTCGTCGGATTATAAATCAGTTTGACTGCTCTTCGTCCTCTTATAAAACAGTTTGACTGCTCTTCATCCTTTTATAAAGCAGTTTGACTGCTCTTCATCCTCTTATAAATCATTTTGACTGCTCTTCATCCGATTATAAATCAGTTTGACTGCTCTTCATCCTCTTATAAAACAGTTTGACTGCTCTTCATCCTCTTGTAAAACAGTCTGACTGCTCTACATCCTCGTATGAAACAGTTTGACTGCTCTTCATCCTTTTATAAAGCAGTTTGACTGCTCTTCATCCTCTTATAAATCAATTTGACTGCTCTTCATCTTCTTATAAAACCGTTAGACTGCTCTTCGTCCGATTATAAATCAGTTTAACTGCTTTTCGTCCGATTATAAATCAGTTTGACTGCTCTTCGTCCGCTTATAAAACAGTTTGACTGCTCTTCATCCTTCTATAAAGCAGTTTGACTGCTCTTCATCCTCTTATAAATCAGTTTGACTGCTCTTCATCCTCTTATAAAGCAGTTTGACTGCGCTTCATCCTCCTATAGAACAGTTTGACTGCTCTTCGTCCGATTATAAATCAGTTTGACTGCTCTTCGTCCTCTTATAAAACAGTTTGACTGCTCTTCATCCTTTTATAAAGCAGTTTGACTGCTCTTCATCCTCTTATAAATCAGTTTGACTGCTCTTCATCCTCTTATAAAACAGTTTGACTGCTCTTCATCCTTTTATAACGCAGATTGACTGCTCTTCATCCTCTTATAAATCAGTTTGACTGCTCTTCATCTTCTTATAAATCAGTTTGACTGCTCTTCATCCGATTATAAATCAGTTTGACTGCTCTTCGTCCTCTTATAAAACAGTTTGACTGCTCTTCATTCTTTTATAAAGCAGTTTGACTGCTCTTCATCCTCTTATAAAACAGTTTGACTGCTGTACATCCTCGTATAAAACAGTTTGACTGCTCTTCATCCTTTTATAAAGCAGTTTGACTGCTCTTCATCCTCTTATAAATCAATTTGACTGCTCTTCATCCTCTTGTAAAACAGGTTGACTGCTCTTCATCCTCTTGTAAAACAGTCTGACTGCTGTACATCCTCGTATAAAACAGTTTGACTGCTCTTCATCCTTTTATAAAGCAGTTTGACTGCTCTTCATCCTCCTATAAACCAGTTTGACTGCGCTTCATCCTCCTATAGAACAGTTTGACTGCTCTTCGTCGGATTATAAATCAGTTTGACTGCTCTTCGTCCTCTTATAAAACAGTTTGACTGCTCTTCATCCTTTTATAAAGCAGTTTGACTGCTCTTCATCCTCTTATAAATCATTTTGACTGCTCTTCATCCGATTATAAACCAGTTTGACTGCGCTTCATCCTCCTATAGAACAGTTTGACTGCTCTTCGTCCGATTATAAATCAGTTTGACTGCTCTTCGTCCTCTTATAAAACAGTTTGACTGCTCTTCATCCTTTTATAAAGCAGTTTGGCTGCTCTTCATCCTCTTATAAATCAGTTTGACTGCTCTTCATCCGATTATAAATCAGTTTGACTGCTCTTCGTCCTCTTATAAAACAGTTTGACTGCTCTTCATTCTTTTATAAAGCAGTTTGACTGCTCTTCATCCTCTTATAAAACAGTTTGACTGCTCTTCATCCTTTTGTAAAACAGTCTGACTGCTCTACATCCTTGTATAAAACAGATTGACTGCTCTTCATCCTTTTCATCCTCTTATAAATCAATTTGACTACTCTTCATCCTCTTATAAAACCGTTTGACTGCTCTTCGTCCGATTATAAATCAGTTTGACTGCTCTTCGTCCGATTATAAATCAGTTTGACTGCTCTTCGTCCGCTTATAAAACAGTTTGACTGCCCTTCATCCTTTTATAAAGCAGTTTGACTGCTCTTCATCCTCTTATAAATCAGTTTGACTGCTCTTCATCCTTTTATAAAGCAGTTTGGCTGCTCTTCATCCTCCTATAAACCAGTTTGACTGCGCTTCATCCTCCTATAGAACAGTTTGACTGCTCTTCGTCGGATTATAAATCAGTTTGACTGCTCTTCGTCCTCTTATAAAACAGTTTGACTGCTCTTCATCCTTTTATAAAGCAGTTTGACTGCTCTTCATCCTCTTATAAATCATTTTGACTGCTCTTCATCCGATTATAAATCAGTTTGACTGCTCTTCATCCTCTTATAAAACAGTTTGACTGCTCTTCATCCTCTTGTAAAACAGTCTGACTGCTCTACATCCTCGTATGAAACAGTTTGACTGCTCTTCATCCTTTTATAAAGCAGTTTGACTGCTCTTCATCCTCTTATAAATCAATTTGACTGCTCTTCATCTTCTTATAAAACCGTTAGACTGCTCTTCGTCCGATTATAAATCAGTTTAACTGCTTTTCGTCCGATTATAAATCAGTTTGACTGCTCTTCGTCCGCTTATAAAACAGTTTGACTGCTCTTCATCCTTCTATAAAGCAGTTTGACTGCTCTTCATCCTCTTATAAATCAGTTTGACTGCTCTTCATCCTCTTATAAAGCAGTTTGACTGCGCTTCATCCTCCTATAGAACAGTTTACTGCTCTTCGTCCGATTATAAATCAGTTTGACTGCTCTTTGTCCTCTTATAAAACAGTTTGACTGCTCTTCATCCTTTTATAAAGCAGTTTGACTGCTCTTCATCCTCTTATAAATCAGTTTGACTGCTCTTCATCCTCTTATAAAACAGTTTGACTGCTCTTCATCCTTTTATAACGCAGATTGACTGCTCTTCATCCTCTTATAAATCAGTTTGACTGCTCTTCATCTTCTTATAAATCAGTTTGACTGCTCTTCATCCGATTATAAATCAGTTTGACTGCTCTTCGTCCTCTTATAAAACAGTTTGACTGCTCTTCATTCTTTTATAAAGCAGTTTGACTGCTCTTCATCCTCTTATAAAACAGTTTGACTGCTGTACATCCTCGTATAAAACAGTTTGACTGCTCTTCATCCTTTTATAAAGCAGTTTGACTGCTCTTCATCCTCTTATAAATCAATTTGACTGCTCTTCATCCTCTTGTAAAACAGGTTGACTGCTCTTCATCCTCTTGTAAAACAGTCTGACTGCTGTACATCCTCGTATAAAACAGTTTGACTGCTCTTCATCCTTTTATAAAGCAGTTTGACTGCTCTTCATCCTCTTATAAATCAATTTGACTGCTCTTCATCCTCTTATAAAACCGTTTGATTGCTCTTCGTCCGATTATAAATCAGTTTGACTGCTCTTCGTCCGCTTATAAAACAGTTTGACTGCTCTTCATCCTTTTATAAAGCAGTTTGACTGCTCTTCATCCTCTTATAAATCAGTTTGACTGCACTTCATCCTCTTATAAAGCAATTTGACTGCTCTTCATCCTCCTATAAATCAGTTTGACTTCTCTTTATCCTCCTATAAACCAGTTTGACTGCGCTTCATCCTCCTATAGAACAGTTTGACTGCTCTTCGTCCGATTATAAATCAGTTTGACTGCTCTTTGTCCTCTTATAAAACAGTTTGACTGCTCTTCATCCTTTTATAAAGCAGTTTGACTGCTCTTCATCCTCTTATAAATCAGTTTGACTGCTCTTCATCCTCTTATAAAACAGTTTGACTGCTCTTCATCCTTTTATAACGCAGATTGACTGCTCTTCATCCTCTTATAAATCAGTTTGACTACTCTTCATCTTCTTATAAATCAGTTTGACTGCTCTTCATCCGATTATAAATCAGTTTGACTGCTCTTCGTCCTCTTATAAAACAGTTTGACTGCTCTTCATTCTTTTATAAAGCAGTTTGACTGCTCTTCATCCTCTTATAAAACAGTTTGACTGCTGTACATCCTCGTATAAAACAGTTTGACTGCTCTTCATCCTTTTATAAAGCAGTTTGACTGCTCTTCATCCTCTTATAAATCAATTTGACTGCTCTTCATCCTCTTGTAAAACAGGTTGACTGCTCTTCATCCTCTTGTAAAACAGTCTGACTGCTGTACATCCTCGTATAAAACAGTTTGACTGCTCTTCATCCTTTTATAAAGCAGTTTGACTGCTCTTCATCCTCTTATAAATCAATTTGACTGCTCTTCATCCTCTTATAAAACCGTTTGATTGCTCTTCGTCCGATTATAAATCAGTTTGACTGCTCTTCGTCCGCTTATAAAACAGTTTGACTGCTCTTCATCCTTTTATAAAGCAGTTTGACTGCTCTTCATCCTCTTATAAATCAGTTTGACTGCACTTCATCCTCTTATAAAGCAATTTGACTGCTCTTCATCCTCCTATAAACCAGTTTGACTGCGCTTCATCCTCCTATAGAACAGTTTGACTGCTCTTCTTCCGATTATAAATCAGTTTGACTGCTCTTCATCCTCTTATAAAACAGTTTGACTGCTCTTCATCCTTTTATAAAGCAGTTTGACTGCTCTTCATCCTCTTATAAATCAGTTTGACTTCTCTTTATCCTCCTATAAACCAGTTTGACTGCGCTTCATCCTCCTATAGAACAGTTTGACTGCTCTTCGTCCGATTATAAATCAGTTTGACTGCTCTTTGTCCTCTTATAAAACCGTTTGACTACTCTTCATCCTTTTATAAAGCAGTTTGACTGCTCTTCATCCTCTTATAAATCAGTTTGACTGCTCTTCGTCCTCTTATAAAACAGTTTGACTGCTCTTCATCCTTTTATAAAGCAGTTTGACTGCTCTTCATCCTCTTATAAATCAGTTTGACTGCTCTTCATCCTTTTATAAAGCAGTTTGACTGCTCTTCATCCTCTTATAAATCAATTTGACTGCACTTCATCCTTTTATCAAGCAGTTTGACTGCTCTTCATCCTCTTATGAATCAGTTTGACTGCTCTTCATCCGATTATAAAACCGTTTGACTGCTCTTCGTCCGATTATAAATCAGTTTGACTGCTCTTCGTCCGATTATAAATCAGTTTGACTGCTCTTCGTCCGCTTATAAAACAGTTTGACTGCCCTTCATCCTTTTATAAAGCAGTTTGACTGCTCTTCATCCTCTTATAAATCAGTTTGACTGCTCTTCATCCTTTTATAAAGCAGTTTGGCTGCTCTTCATCCTCCTATAAACCAGTTTGACTGCGCTTCATCCTCCTATAGAACAGTTTGACTGCTCTTCGTCGGATTATAAATCAGTTTGACTGCTCTTCGTCCTCTTATAAAACAGTTTGACTGCTCTTCATCCTTTTATAAAGCAGTTTGACTGCTCTTCATCCTCTTATAAATCATTTTGACTGCTCTTCATCCGATTATAAATCAGTTTGACTGCTCTTCATCCTCTTATAAAACAGTTTGACTGCTCCTCATCCTCTTGTAAAACAGTCTGACTGCTGTACATCCTCGTATAAAACAGTTTGACTGCTCTTCATCCTTTTATAAAGCAGTTTGACTGCTCTTCATCCTCTTATAAATCAATTTGACTGCTCTTCATCCTCTTATAAAACCGTTTGATTGCTCTTCGTCCGATTATAAATCAGTTTGACTGCTCTTCGTCCGCTTATAAAACAGTTTGACTGCTCTTCATCCTTTTATAAAGCAGTTTGACTGCTCTTCATCCTCTTATAAATCAGTTTGACTGCACTTCATCCTCTTATAAAGCAATTTGACTGCTCTTCATCCTCCTATAAACCAGTTTGACTGCGCTTCATCCTCCTATAGAACAGTTTGACTGCTCTTCTTCCGATTATAAATCAGTTTGACTGCTCTTCATCCTCTTATAAAACAGTTTGACTGCTCTTCATCCTTTTATAAAGCAGTTTGACTGCTCTTCATCCTCTTATAAATCAGTTTGACTTCTCTTTATCCTCCTATAAACCAGTTTGACTGCGCTTCATCCTCCTATAGAACAGTTTGACTGCTCTTCGTCCGATTATAAATCAGTTTGACTGCTCTTTGTCCTCTTATAAAACAGTTTGACTACTCTTCATCCTTTTATAAAGCAGTTTGACTGCTCTTCATCCTCTTATAAATCAGTTTGACTGCTCTTCGTCCTCTTATAAAACAGTTTGACTGCTCTTCATCCTTTTATAAAGCAGTTTGACTGCTCTTCATCCTCTTATAAATCAGTTTGACTGCTCTTCATCCTTTTATAAAGCAGTTTGACTGCTCTTCATCCTCTTATAAATCAATTTGACTGCACTTCATCCTTTTATCAAGCAGTTTGACTGCTCTTCATCCTCTTATGAATCAGTTTGACTGCTCTTCATCCGATTATAAAACCGTTTGACTGCTCTTCGTCCGATTATAAATCAGTTTGACTGCTCTTCGTCCGATTATAAATCAGTTTGACTGCTCTTCGTCCGCTTATAAAACAGTTTGACTGCCCTTCATCCTTTTATAAAGCAGTTTGACTGCTCTTCATCCTCTTATAAATCAGTTTGACTGCTCTTCATCCTTTTATAAAGCAGTTTGGCTGCTCTTCATCCTCCTATAAACCAGTTTGACTGCGCTTCATCCTCCTATAGAACAGTTTGACTGCTCTTCGTCGGATTATAAATCAGTTTGACTGCTCTTCGTCCTCTTATAAAACAGTTTGACTGCTCTTCATCCTTTTATAAAGCAGTTTGACTGCTCTTCATCCTCTTACAAATCATTTTGACTGCTCTTCATCCGATTATAAATCAGTTTGACTGCTCTTCATCCTCTTATAAAACAGTTTGACTGCTCCTCATCCTCTTGTAAAACAGTCTGACTGCTCTACATCCTCGTATGAAACAGTTTGACTGCTCTTCATCCTTTTATAAAGCAGTTTGACTGCTCTTCATCCTCTTATAAATCAATTTGACTGCTCTTCATCTTCTTATAAAACCGTTAGACTGCTCTTCGTCCGATTATAAATCAGTTTAACTGCTTTTCGTCCGATTATAAATCAGTTTGACTGCTCTTCGTCCGCTTATAAAACCGTTTGACTGCTCTTCATCCTTCTATAAAGCAGTTTGACTGCTCTTCATCCTCTTATAAATCAGTTTGACTGCTCTTCATCCTCTTATAAAGCAGTTTGACTGCGCTTCATCCTCCTATAGAACAGTTTGACTGCTCTTTGTCCGATTATAAATCAGTTTGACTGATCTTCGTCCTCTTATAAAACAGTTTGACTGCTCTTCATCCTTTTATAAAGCAGTTTGACTGCTCTTCATCCTCTTATAAATCAGTTTGACTGCTCTTCATCCTCTTATAAAACAGTTTGACTGCTCTTCATCCTTTTATAACGCAGATTGACTGCTCTTCATCCTCTTATAAATCAGTTTGACTGCTCTTCATCTTCTTATAAATCAGTTTGACTGCTCTTCATCCGATTATAAATCAGTTTGACTGCTCTTCGTCCTCTTATAAAACAGTTTGACTGCTCTTCATTCTTTTATAAAGCAGTTTGACTGCTCTTCATCCTCTTATAAAACAGTTTGACTGCTGTACATCCTCGTATAAAACAGTTTGACTGCTCTTCATCCTTTTATAAAGCAGTTTGACTGCTCTTCATCCTCTTATAAATCAATTTGACTGCTCTTCATCCTCTTGTAAAACAGGTTGACTGCTCTTCATCCTCTTGTAAAACAGTCTGACTGCTGTACATCCTCGTATAAAACAGTTTGACTGCTCTTCATCCTTTTATAAAGCAGTTTGACTGCTCTTCATCCTCTTATAAATCAATTTGACTGCTCTTCATCCTCTTATAAAACCGTTTGACTGCTCTTCGTCCGATTATAAATCTGTTTGACTGCTCTTCGTCCGATTATAAATCAGTTTGACTGCTCTTCGTCCGCTTATAAAACAGTTTGACTGCTCTTCATCCTTTTATAAAGCAGTTTGACTGCTCTTCATCCTCTTATAAATCAGTTTGACTGCACTTCATCCTCTTATAAAGCAATTTGACTGCTCTTCATCCTCCTATAAACCAGTTTGACTGCGCTTCATCCTCCTATAGAACAGTTTGACTGCTCTTCTTCCGATTATAAATCAGTTTGACTGCTCTTCGTCCTCTTATAAAACAGATTGACTGCTCTTCATCCTTTTATAAAGCAGTTTGACTGCTCGTCATCCTCTTATAAATCAGTTTGACTGCTCTTCATCCGATTATAAATCAGTTTGACTGCTCTTCATCCTTTTATAAAGCAGTTTGAATGCTCTTCATCCTCTTATAAAAGAGTTTGACTGCTCTTCATCCTCTTGTAAAACAGGTTGACTGCTCTTCATCCTCTTATAAATCAATTTGACTGCTCTTCATCCTTTTATAAAGCAGTTTGACTGCTCTTCATCCTCTTATGAATCAGTTTGACTGCTCTTCATCCGATTATAAATCAGTTTGACTGCTCTTCATCCTCTTATAAAACAGTTTGACTGCTCTTCATCCTTTTATAAAGCAGTTTGACTGCTCTTCATCCTCTTATAAATCAGTTTGACTTCTCTTTATCCTCCTATAAACCAGTTTGACTGCGCTTCATCCTCCTATAGAACAGTTTGACTGCTCTTCGTCCGATTATAAATCAGTTTGACTGCTCTTTGTCCTCTTATAAAACAGTTTGACTACTCTTCATCCTTTTATAAAGCAGTTTGACTGCTCTTCATCCTCTTATAAATCAGTTTGACTGCTCTTCGTCCTCTTATAAAACAGTTTGACTGCTCTTCATCCTTTTATAAAGCAGTTTGACTGCTCTTCATCCTCTTATAAATCAGTTTGACTGCTCTTCATCCTTTTATAAAGCAGTTTGACTGCTCTTCATCCTCTTATAAATCAATTTGACTGCACTTCATCCTTTTATAAAGCAGTTTGACTGCTCTTCATCCTCCTATAGAACAGTTTGACTGCTCTTCATCCGATAATAAATCAGTTTGACTGCTCTTCATCCTCTTATAAAACAGTTTGACTGCTCTTCATCCTTTTATAAAGCAGTTTGACTGCTCTTCATCCTCTTATAAATCAGTTTGACTGCTCTTCATCCTCTTATAAAGCAGTTTGACTGCTCTTCATCCTCCTATAAACCAGTTTGACTGCGCTTCATCCTCCTATAGAACAGTTTGACTGCTCTTCGTCCGATTATAAATCAGTTTGACAGCTCTTCGTCCGATTATAAATCAGTTTGACTGCTCTTCATCCGATTATAAAACAGTTTGACTGCTCTTCATCCTTTTATAAAGCAGTTTGACTGCTCTTCATCCTCTTATAAATCAGTTTGACTGCTCTTCATCCGATTATAAATCAGTTTGACTGCTCTTCGTCCTCTTATAAAACAGTTTGACTGCTCTTCGTCCGATTATAAATCAGTTTGACTGCTCTTTGTCCTCTTATAAAACAGTTTGACTACTCTTCATCCTTTTATAAAGCAGTTTGACTGCTCTTCATCCTCTTATAAATCAGTTTGACTGCTCTTCGTCCTCTTATAAAACAGTTTGACTGCTCTTCATCCTTTTATAAATCAGTTTGACTGCTCTTCATCCTCTTATAAATCAGTTTGACTGCTCTTCATCCTTTTATAAAGCAGTTTGACTGCTCTTCATCCTCTTATAAATCAATTTGACTGCACTTCATCCTTTTATAAAGCAGTTTGACTGCTCTTCATCCTCCTATAGAACAGTTTGACTGCTCTTCATCCGATTATAAATCAGTTTGACTGCTCTTCATCTTCTTATAAAACAGTTTGACTGCTCTTCATCCTTTTATAAAGCAGTTTGAATGCTCTTCATCCTCTTATAAATCAGTTTAACTGCTCTTCATCCTCTTATAAAGCAGTTTGACTGCTCTTCATCCTCCTATAAACCAGTTTGACTGCGCTTCATCCTCCTATAGAACAGTTTGACTGCTCTTCGTCCGATTATAAATCAGTTTGACTGCTCTTCGTCCGATTATAAATCAGTTTGACTGCTCTTCGTCCTCTTATAAAACAGTTTGACTGCTCTTCATCCTTTTATAAAGCAGTTTGGCTGCTCTTCATCCTCTTATAAATCAGTTTGACTGCTCTTCATCCGATTATAAATCAGTTTGACTGCTCTTCGTCCTCTTATAAAACAGTTTGACTGCTCTTCATTCTTTTATAAAGCAGTTTGACTGCTCTTCATCCTCTTATAAAACAGTTTGACTGCTCTTCATCCTCTTATGAAACAGTTTGACTGCTCTTCGTCCGATTATAAATCAGTTTGACTGCTTTTCGTCCGATTATAAATCAGTTTGACTGCTCTTCGTCCGCTTATAAAACAGTTTGACTGCCCTTCATCCTTTTATAAAGCAGTTTGACTGCTCTTCATCCTCTTATAAATCAGTTTGACTGCTCTTCATCCTTTTATAAAGCAGTTTGACTGCTCTTCATCCTCCTATAAACCAGTTTGACTGCGCTTCATCCTCCTATAGAACAGTTTGACTGCTCTTCGTCGGATTATAAATCAGTTTGACTGCTCTTCGTCCTCTTATAAAACAGTTTGACTGCTCTTCATCCTTTTATAAAGCAGTTTGACTGCTCTTCATCCTCTTATAAATCAGTTTGACTGCTCTTCATCCTCTTATAAAACAGTTTGACTGCTCTTCATCCTTTTATAACGCAGATTGACTACTCTTCATCCTCTTATAAATCAGTTTGACTGCTCTTCGTCCTCTTATAAATCATTTTGACTGCTCTTCATCCGATTATAAATCAGTTTGACTGCTCTTCATCCTCTTATAAAACAGTTTGACTGCTCTTCATCCTCTTGTAAAACAGTCTGACTGCTCTACATCCTCGTATAAAACAGTTTGACTGCTCTTCATCCTTTTATAAAGCAGTTTGATTGCTCTTCATCCTCTTATAAATCAATTTGACTGCTCTTTATCTTCTTATAAAACCGTTAGACTGCTCTTCGTCCGATTATAAATCAGTTTAACTGCTTTTCGTCCGATTATAAATCAGTTTGACTGCTCTTCGTCCGCTTATAAAACAGTTTGACTGCTCTTCATCCTTTTATAAAGCAGTTTGACTGCTCTTCATCCTCTTATAAATCAGTTTGACTGCTCTTCATCCTCTTATAAAGCAGTTTGACTGCGCTTCATCCTCCTATAGAACAGTTTGACTGCTCTTCGTCCGATTATAAATCAGTTTGACTGCTCTTCGTCCTCTTATAAAACAGTTTGACTGCTCTTCATCCTTTTATAAAGCAGTTTGACTGCTCTTCATCCTCTTATAAATCAGTTTGACTGCTCTTCATCTTCTTATAAATCAGTTTGACTGCTCTTCATCCGATTATAAATCAGTTTGACTGCTCTTCGTCCTCTTATAAAACAGTTTGACTGCTCTTCATTCTTTTATAAAGCAGTTTGACTGCTCTTCATCCTCTTATAAAACAGTTTGACTGCTGTACATCCTCGTATAAAACAGTTTGACTGCTCTTCATCCTTTTATAAAGCAGTTTGACTGCTCTTCATCCTCTTATAAATCAATTTGACTGCTCTTCATCCTCTTGTAAAACAGGTTGACTGCTCTTCATCCTCTTGTAAAACAGTCTGACTGCTGTACATCCTCGTATAAAACAGTTTGACTGCTCTTCATCCTTTTATAAAGCAGTTTGACTGCTCTTCATCCTCTTATAAATCAATTTGACTGCTCTTCATCCTCTTATAAAACCGTTTGACTGCTCTTCGTCCGATTATAAATCAGTTTGACTGCTCTTCGTCCGATTATAAATCAGTTTGACTGCTCTTCGCCCGCTTATAAAACAGTTTGACTGCTCTTCATCCTTTTATAAAGCAGTTTGACTGCTCTTCATCCTCTTATAAATCAGTTTGACTGCACTTCATCCTCTTATAAAGCAATTTGACTGCTCTTCATCCTCCTATAAACCAGTTTGACTGCGCTTCATCCTCCTATAGAACAGTTTGACTGCTCTTCTTCCGATTATAAATCAGTTTGACTGCTCTTCGTCCTCTTATAAAACAGATTGACTGCTCTTCATCCTTTTATAAAGCAGTTTGACTGCTCGTCATCCTCTTATAAATCAGTTTGACTGCTCTTCATCCGATTATAAATCAGTTTGACTGCTCTTCATCCTTTTATAAAGCAGTTTGACTGCTCTTCATCCTCTTATAAAAGAGTTTGACTGCTCTTCATCCTCTTGTAAAACAGGTTGACTGCTCTTCATCCTCTTATAAATCAATTTGACTGCTCTTCATCCTTTTATAAAGCAGTTTGACTGCTCTTCATCCTCTTATAAATCAGTTTGACTGCTCTTCATCCGATTATAAATCAGTTTGACTGCTCTTCATCCTCTTATAAAACAGTTTGACAGCTCTTCATCCTTTTATAAATCAGTTTGACTGCTCTTCATCCTCTTATAAATCAGTTTGACTGCTCTTTATCCTCCTATAAACCAGTTTGACTGCTCTTCATCCTCTTATAAATCAATTTGACTGCTCTTCGTCCGATTATAAATCAGTTTGACTGCTCTTCATCCTCCTATAGAACAGTTTGACTGCTCTTCATCCGATTATAAATCAGTTTGACTGCTCTTCATCCTCTTATAAAACAGTTTGACTGCTCTTCATCCTTTTATAAAGCAGTTTGACTGCTCTTCATCCTCTTATAAATCAGTTTGACTGCTCTTCATCCTCTTATAAAGCAGTTTGACTGCTCTTCATCCTCCTATAAACCAGTTTGACTGCGCTTCATCCTCCTATAGAACAGTTTGACTGCTCTTCGTCCTCTTATAAATCAGTTTGACTGCTCTTCGTCCGATTATAAATCAGTTTGACTGCTCTTCATCCGATTATAAAACAGTTTGACTGCTCTTCATCCTTTTATAAAGCAGTTTGACTGCTCTTCATCCTCTTATAAATCAGTTTGACTGCTCTTTATCCTCCTATAAACCAGTTTGACTGCGCTTCATCCTCCTATAGAACAGTTTGACTGCTCTTCGTCCGATTATTAATCAGTTTGACTGCTCTTCGTCCGATTATAAATCAGTTTGACTGCTCTTCGTCCTCTTATAAAACAGTTTGACTGCTCTTCATCCTTTTATAAAGCAGTTTGGCTGCTCTTCATCCTCTTATAAATCAGTTTGACTGCTCTTCATCCGATTATAAATCAGTTTGACTGCTCTTCGTCCTCTTATAAAACAGTTTGACTGCTCTTCATTCTTTTATAAAGCAGTTTGACTGCTCTTCATCCTCTTATAAATCAGTTTGACTGCTCTTCGTCCGATTATAAATCAGTTTGACTGCTCTTCGTCCGCTTATAAAACAGTTTGACTGCCCTTCATCCTTTTATAAAGCAGTTTGACTGCTCTTCATCCTCTTATAAATCAGTTTGACTGCTCTTCATCCTTTTATAAAGCAGTTTGACTGCTCTTCATCCTCCTATAAACCAGTTTGACTGCGCTTCATCCTCCTATAGAACAGTTTGACTGCTCTTCGTCGGATTATAAATCAGTTTGACTGCTCTTCGTCCTCTTATAAAACAGTTTGACTGCTCTTCATCCTTTTATAAAGCAGTTTGACTGCTCTTCATCCTCATATAAATCATTTTGACTGCCCTTCATCCGATTATAAATCAGTTTGACTGCTCTTCATCCTCTTATAAAACAGTTTGACTGCTCTTCATCCTCTTGTAAAACAGTCTGACTGCTCTACATCCTCGTATAAAACAGTTTGACTGCTCTTCATCCTTTTATAAAGCAGTTTGATTGCTCTTCATCCTCTTATAAATCAATTTGACTGCTCTTTATCTTCTTATAAAACCGTTAGACTGCTCTTCGTCCGATTATAAATCAGTTTAACTGCTTTTCGTCCGATTATAAATCAGTTTGACTGCTCTTCGTCCGCTTATAAAACAGTTTGACTGCTGTTCATCCTTTTATAAAGCAGTTTGACTGCTCTTCATCCTCTTATAAATCAGTTTGACTGCTCTTCATCCTCTTATAAAGCAGTTTGACTGCGCTTCATCCTCCTATAGAACAGTTTGACTGCTCTTCGTCCGATTATAAATCAGTTTGACTGCTCTTCGTCCTCTTATAAAACAGTTTGACTGCTCTTCATCCTTTTATAAAGCAGTTTGACTGCTCTTCATCCTCTTATAAATCAGTTTGACTGCTCTTCATCTTCTTATAAATCAGTTTGACTGCTCTTCATCCGATTATAAATCAGTTTGACTGCTCTTCGTCCTCTTATAAAACAGTTTGACTGCTCTTCATTCTTTTATAAAGCAGTTTGACTGCTCTTCATCCTCTTATAAAACAGTTTGACTGCTGTACATCCTCGTATAAAACAGTTTGACTGCTCTTCATCCTTTTATAAAGCAGTTTGACTGCTCTTCATCCTCTTATAAATCAATTTGACTGCTCTTCATCCTCTTGTAAAACAGGTTGACTGCTCTTCATCCTCTTGTAAAACAGTCTGACTGCTGTACATCCTCGTATAAAACAGTTTGACTGCTCTTCATCCTTTTATAAAGCAGTTTGACTGCTCTTCATCCTCTTATAAATCAATTTGACTGCTCTTCATCCTCTTATAAAACCGTTTGACTGCTCTTCGTCCGATTATAAATCAGTTTGACTGCTCTTCGTCCGATTATAAATCAGTTTGACTGCTCTTCGTCCGCTTATAAAACAGTTTGACTGCTCTTCATCCTTTTATAAAGCAGTTTGACTGCTCTTCATCCTCTTATAAATCAGTTTGACTGCACTTCATCCTCTTATAAAGCAATTTGACTGCTCTTCATCCTCCTATAAACCAGTTTGACTGCGCTTCATCCTCCTATAGAACAGTTTGACTGCTCTTCTTCCGATTATAAATCAGTTTGACTGCTCTTCGTCCTCTTATAAAACAGATTGACTGCTCTTCATCCTTTTATAAAGCAGTTTGACTGCTCGTCATCCTCTTATAAATCAGTTTGACTGCTCTTCATCCGATTATAAATCAGTTTGACTGCTCTTCATCCTTTTATAAAGCAGTTTGACTGCTCTTCATCCTCTTATAAAAGAGTTTGACTGCTCTTCATCCTCTTGTAAAACAGGTTGACTGCTCTTCATCCTCTTATAAATCAATTTGACTGCTCTTCATCCTTTTATAAAGCAGTTTGACTGCTCTTCATCCTCTTATAAATCAGTTTGACTGCTCTTCATCCGATTATAAATCAGTTTGACTGCTCTTCATCCTCTTATAAAACAGTTTGACAGCTCTTCATCCTTTTATAAATCAGTTTGACTGCTCTTCATCCTCTTATAAATCAGTTTGACTGCTCTTTATCCTCCTATAAACCAGTTTGACTGCGCTTCATCCTCCTATAGAACAGTTTGACTGCTCTTCGTCCGGTTATAAATCAGTTTGACTGCTCTTTGTCCTCTTATAAAACAGTTTGACTACTCTTCATCCTTTTATAAAGCAGTTTGACTGCTCTTCATCCTCTTATAAATCAGTTTGACTGCTCTTCGTCCTCTTATAAAACAGTTTGACTGCTCTTCATCCTTTTATAAAGCAGTTTGACTGCTCTTCATCCTCTTATAAATCAGTTTGACTGCTCTTCATCCTCTTATAAATCAGTTTGACTGCTCTTCGTCCTCTTATAAAACAGTTTGACTGCTCTTCATTCTTTTATAAAGCAGTTTGACTGCTCTTCATCCTCTTAAAAACAGTTTGACTGCTCTTCATCCTCTTGTAAAACAGGTTGACTGCTCTTCATCCTCTTGTAAAACAGTCTGACTGCTCTACATCCTTGTATAAAACAGTTTGACTGCTCTTCATCCTTTTATAAAGCAGTTTGACTGCTCTTTATCCTCTTATAAATCAATTTGACTGCTCTTCATCCTCTTATAAAAGCGTTTGACTGCTCTTCGTCCGATTATAAATCAGTTTGACTGCTCTTCGTCCGATTATAAATCAGTTTGACTGCTCTTCGTCCGCTTATAAAACAGTTTGACTGCTCTTCATCCTTTTATAAAGCAGTTTGACTGCTCTTCATCCTCTTATAAATCAGTTTGACTGCTCTTCATCCTTTTATAAAGCAGTTTGACTGCTCTTCATCCTCCTATAAACCAGTTTGACTTCGCTTCATCCTCCTATAGAACCGTTTGACTGCTCTTCGTCCGATTATAAATCAGTTTGACTGCTCTTCGTCCTCTTATAAAACAGTTTGACTGCTCTTCATCCTTTTATAAAGCAGTTTGACTGCTCTTCATCCTCTTATAAATCAGTTTGACTGCTCTTCATCCTTTTATAAAGCAGTTTGACTGCTCTTCATCCTTTTATAAAGCAGTTTGACTGCTCGTCATCCTCTTATAAATCAGTTTGACTGCTCTTCATCCGATTATAAATCAGTTTGACTGCTCTTCATCCTTTTATAAAGCAGTTTGACTGCTCTTCATCCTCTTATAAAAGAGTTTGACTGCTCTTCATCCTCTTGTAAAACAGGTTGACTGCTCTTCATCCTCTTATAAATCAATTTGACTGCTCTTCATCCTTTTATAAAGCAGTTTGACTGCTCTTCATCCTCTTATAAAACAGTTTGACAGCTCTTCATCCTTTTATAAATCAGTTTGACTGCTCTTCATCCTCTTATAAAGCAGTTTGACTGCTCTTCATCCTCCTATAAACCAGTTTGACTGCGCTTCATCCTCCTATAGAACAGTTTGACTGCTCTTCGTCCGATTATAAATCAGTTTGACTGCTCTTCGTCCGATTATAAATCAGTTTGACTGCTCTTCATCCGATTATAAAACAGTTTGACTGCTCTTCATCCTTTTATAAAGCAGTTTGACTGCTCTTCATCCTCTTATAAATCAGTTTGACTGCTCTTCATCCGATTATAAATCAGTTTGACTGCTCTTCGTCCTCTTATAAAACAGTTTGACTGCTCTTCGTCCGATTATAAATCAGTTTGACTGCTCTTTGTCCTCTTATAAAACAGTTTGACTACTCTTCATCCTTTTATAAAGCAGTTTGACTGCTCTTCATCCTCTTATAAATCAGTTTGACTGCTCTTCGTCCTCTTATAAAACAGTTTGACTGCTCTTCATCCTTTTATAAATCAGTTTGACTGCTCTTCATCCTCTTATAAATCAGTTTGACTGCTCTTCATCCTTTTATAAAGCAGTTTGACTGCTCTTCATCCTCTTATAAATCAATTTGACTGCACTTCATCCTTTTATAAAGCAGTTTGACTGCTCTTCATCCTCCTATAGAACAGTTTGACTGCTCTTCATCCGATTATAAATCAGTTTGACTGCTCTTCATCTTCTTATAAAACAGTTTGACTGCTCTTCATCCTTTTATAAAGCAGTTTGACTGCTCTTCATCCTCTTATAAATCAGTTTAACTGCTCTTCATCCTCTTATAAAGCAGTTTGACTGCTCTTCATCCTCCTATAAACCAGTTTGACTGCGCTTCATCCTCCTATAGAACAGTTTGACTGCTCTTCGTCCGATTATAAATCAGTTTGACTGCTCTTCGTCCGATTATAAATCAGTTTGACTGCTCTTCATTCTTTTATAAAGCAGTTTGACTGCTCTTCATCCTCTTATAAAACAGTTTGACTGCTGTACATCCTCGTATAAAACAGTTTGACTGCTCTTCATCCTTTTATAAAGCAGTTTGACTGCTCTTCATCCTCTTATAAATCAATTTGACTGCTCTTCATCCTCTTGTAAAACAGGTTGACTGCTCTTCATCCTCTTGTAAAACAGTCTGACTGCTGTACATCCTCGTATAAAACAGTTTGACTGCTCTTCATCCTTTTATAAAGCAGTTTGACTGCTCTTCATCCTCTTATAAATCAATTTGACTGCTCTTCATCCTCTTATAAAACCGTTTGACTGCTCTTCGTCCGATTATAAATCAGTTTGACTGCTCTTCGTCCGATTATAAATCAGTTTGACTGCTCTTCGTCCGCTTATAAAACAGTTTGACTGCTCTTCATCCTTTTATAAAGCAGTTTGACTGCTCTTCATCCTCTTATAAATCAGTTTGACTGCACTTCATCCTCTTATAAAGCAATTTGACTGCTCTTCATCCTCCTATAAACCAGTTTGACTGCGCTTCATCCTCCTATAGAACAGTTTGACTGCTCTTCTTCCGATTATAAATCAGTTTGACTGCTCTTCGTCCTCTTATAAAACAGATTGACTGCTCTTCATCCTTTTATAAAGCAGTTTGACTGCTCGTCATCCTCTTATAAATCAGTTTGACTGCTCTTCATCCGATTATAAATCAGTTTGACTGCTCTTCATCCTTTTATAAAGCAGTTTGACTGCTCTTCATCCTCTTATAAAAGAGTTTGACTGCTCTTCATCCTCTTGTAAAACAGGTTGACTGCTCTTCATCCTCTTATAAATCAATTTGACTGCTCTTCATCCTTTTATAAAGCAGTTTGACTGCTCTTCATCCTCTTATAAATCAGTTTGACTGCTCTTCATCCGATTATAAATCAGTTTGACTGCTCTTCATCCTCTTATAAAACAGTTTGACAGCTCTTCATCCTTTTATAAATCAGTTTGACTGCTCTTCATCCTCTTATAAATCAGTTTGACTGCTCTTTATCCTCCTATAAACCAGTTTGTCTGCGCTTCATCCTCCTATAGAACAGTTTGACTGCTCTTCGTCCGGTTATAAATCAGTTTGACTGCTCTTTGTCCTCTTATAAAACAGTTTGACTACTCTTCATCCTTTTATAAAGCAGTTTGACTGCTCTTCATCCTCTTATAAATCAGTTTGACTGCTCTTCGTCCTCTTATAAAACAGTTTGACTGCTCTTCATCCTTTTATAAAGCAGTTTGACTGCTCTTCATCCTCTTATAAATCAGTTTGACTGCTCTTCATCCTCTTATAAATCAGTTTGACTGCTCTTCGTCCTCTTATAAAACAGTTTGACTGCTCTTCATTCTTTTATAAAGCAGTTTGACTGCTCTTCATCCTCTTAAAAACAGTTTGACTGCTCTTCATCCTCTTGTAAAACAGGTTGACTGCTCTTCATCCTCTTGTAAAACAGTCTGACTGCTCTACATCCTTGTATAAAACAGTTTGACTGCTCTTCATCCTTTTATAAAGCAGTTTGACTGCTCTTTATCCTCTTATAAATCAATTTGACTGCTCTTCATCCTCTTATAAAAGCGTTTGACTGCTCTTCGTCCGATTATAAATCAGTTTGACTGCTCTTCGTCCGATTATAAATCAGTTTGACTGCTCTTCGTCCGCTTATAAAACAGTTTGACTGCTCTTCATCCTTTTATAAAGCAGTTTGACTGCTCTTCATCCTCTTATAAATCAGTTTGACTGCTCTTCATCCTTTTATAAAGCAGTTTGACTGCTCTTCATCCTCCTATAAACCAGTTTGACTTCGCTTCATCCTCCTATAGAACCGTTTGACTGCTCTTCGTCCGATTATAAATCAGTTTGACTGCTCTTCGTCCTCTTATAAAACAGTTTGACTGCTCTTCATCCTTTTATAAAGCAGTTTGACTGCTCTTCATCCTCTTATAAATCAGTTTGACTGCTCTTCATCCTTTTATAAAGCAGTTTGACTGCTCTTCATCCTTTTATAAAGCAGTTTGACTGCTCGTCATCCTCTTATAAATCAGTTTGACTGCTCTTCATCCGATTATAAATCAGTTTGACTGCTCTTCATCCTTTTATAAAGCAGTTTGACTGCTCTTCATCCTCTTATAAAAGAGTTTGACTGCTCTTCATCCTCTTGTAAAACAGGTTGACTGCTCTTCATCCTCTTATAAATCAATTTGACTGCTCTTCATCCTTTTATAAAGCAGTTTGACTGCTCTTCATCCTCTTATAAAACAGTTTGACAGCTCTTCATCCTTTTATAAATCAGTTTGACTGCTCTTCATCCTCTTATAAAGCAGTTTGACTGCTCTTCATCCTCCTATAAACCAGTTTGACTGCGCTTCATCCTCCTATAGAACAGTTTGACTGCTCTTCGTCCGATTATAAATCAGTTTGACTGCTCTTCGTCCGATTATAAATCAGTTTGACTGCTCTTCATCCGATTATAAAACAGTTTGACTGCTCTTCATCCTTTTATAAAGCAGTTTGACTGCTCTTCATCCTCTTATAAATCAGTTTGACTGCTCTTCATCCGATTATAAATCAGTTTGACTGCTCTTCGTCCTCTTATAAAACAGTTTGACTGCTCTTCGTCCGATTATAAATCAGTTTGACTGCTCTTTGTCCTCTTATAAAACAGTTTGACTACTCTTCATCCTTTTATAAAGCAGTTTGACTGCTCTTCATCCTCTTATAAATCAGTTTGACTGCTCTTCGTCCTCTTATAAAACAGTTTGACTGCTCTTCATCCTTTTATAAATCAGTTTGACTGCTCTTCATCCTCTTATAAATCAGTTTGACTGCTCTTCATCCTTTTATAAAGCAGTTTGACTGCTCTTCATCCTCTTATAAATCAATTTGACTGCACTTCATCCTTTTATAAAGCAGTTTGACTGCTCTTCATCCTCCTATAGAACAGTTTGACTGCTCTTCATCCGATTATAAATCAGTTTGACTGCTCTTCATCTTCTTATAAAACAGTTTGACTGCTCTTCATCCTTTTATAAAGCAGTTTGACTGCTCTTCATCCTCTTATAAATCAGTTTAACTGCTCTTCATCCTCTTATAAAGCAGTTTGACTGCTCTTCATCCTCCTATAAACCAGTTTGACTGCGCTTCATCCTCCTATAGAACAGTTTGACTGCTCTTCGTCCGATTATAAATCAGTTTGACTGCTCTTCGTCCGATTATAAATCAGTTTGACTGCTCTTCGTCCTCTTATAAAACAGTTTGACTGCTCTTCATCCTTTTATAAAGCAGTTTGGCTGCTCTTCATCCTCTTATAAATCAGTTTGACTGCTCTTCATCCGATTATAAATCAGTTTGACTGCTCTTCGTCCTCTTATAAAACAGTTTGACTGCTCTTCATTCTTTTATAAAGCAGTTTGACTGCTCTTCATCCTCTTATAAAACAGTTTGACTGCTCTTCATCCTCTTATGAAACAGTTTGACTGCTCTTCGTCCGATTATAAATCAGTTTGACTGCTTTTCGTCCGATTATAAATCAGTTTGACTGCTCTTCGTCCGCTTATAAAACAGTTTGACTGCCCTTCATCCTTTTATAAAGCAGTTTGACTGCTCTTCATCCTCTTATAAATCAGTTTGACTGCTCTTCATCCTTTTATAAAGCAGTTTGACTGCTCTTCATCCTCCTATAAACCAGTTTGACTGCGCTTCATCCTCCTATAGAACAGTTTGACTGCTCTTCGTCGGATTATAAATCAGTTTGACTGCTCTTCGTCCTCTTATAAAACAGTTTGACTGCTCTTCATCCTTTTATAAAGCAGTTTGACTGCTCTTCATCCTCTTATAAATCAGTTTGACTGCTCTTCATCCTCTTATAAAACAGTTTGACTGCTCTTCATCCTTTTATAACGCAGATTGACTACTCTTCATCCTCTTATAAATCAGTTTGACTGCTCTTCGTCCTCTTATAAATCATTTTGACTGCTCTTCATCCGATTATAAATCAGTTTGACTGCTCTTCATCCTCTTATAAAACAGTTTGACTGCTCTTCATCCTCTTGTAAAACAGTCTGACTGCTCTACATCCTCGTATAAAACAGTTTGACTGCTCTTCATCCTTTTATAAAGCAGTTTGATTGCTCTTCATCCTCTTATAAATCAATTTGACTGCTCTTTATCTTCTTATAAAACCGTTAGACTGCTCTTCGTCCGATTATAAATCAGTTTAACTGCTTTTCGTCCGATTATAAATCAGTTTGACTGCTCTTCGTCCGCTTATAAAACAGTTTGACTGCTCTTCATCCTTTTATAAAGCAGTTTGACTGCTCTTCATCCTCTTATAAATCAGTTTGACTGCTCTTCATCCTCTTATAAAGCAGTTTGACTGCGCTTCATCCTCCTATAGAACAGTTTGACTGCTCTTCGTCCGATTATAAATCAGTTTGACTGCTCTTCGTCCTCTTATAAAACAGTTTGACTGCTCTTCATCCTTTTATAAAGCAGTTTGACTGCTCTTCATCCTCTTATAAATCAGTTTGACTGCTCTTCATCTTCTTATAAATCAGTTTGACTGCTCTTCATCCGATTATAAATCAGTTTGACTGCTCTTCGTCCTCTTATAAAACAGTTTGACTGCTCTTCATTCTTTTATAAAGCAGTTTGACTGCTCTTCATCCTCTTATAAAACAGTTTGACTGCTGTACATCCTCGTATAAAACAGTTTGACTGCTCTTCATCCTTTTATAAAGCAGTTTGACTGCTCTTCATCCTCTTATAAATCAATTTGACTGCTCTTCATCCTCTTGTAAAACAGGTTGACTGCTCTTCATCCTCTTGTAAAACAGTCTGACTGCTGTACATCCTCGTATAAAACAGTTTGACTGCTCTTCATCCTTTTATAAAGCAGTTTGACTGCTCTTCATCCTCTTATAAATCAATTTGACTGCTCTTCATCCTCTTATAAAACCGTTTGACTGCTCTTCGTCCGATTATAAATCAGTTTGACTGCTCTTCGTCCGATTATAAATCAGTTTGACTGCTCTTCGCCCGCTTATAAAACAGTTTGACTGCTCTTCATCCTTTTATAAAGCAGTTTGACTGCTCTTCATCCTCTTATAAATCAGTTTGACTGCACTTCATCCTCTTATAAAGCAATTTGACTGCTCTTCATCCTCCTATAAACCAGTTTGACTGCGCTTCATCCTCCTATAGAACAGTTTGACTGCTCTTCTTCCGATTATAAATCAGTTTGACTGCTCTTCGTCCTCTTATAAAACAGATTGACTGCTCTTCATCCTTTTATAAAGCAGTTTGACTGCTCGTCATCCTCTTATAAATCAGTTTGACTGCTCTTCATCCGATTATAAATCAGTTTGACTGCTCTTCATCCTTTTATAAAGCAGTTTGACTGCTCTTCATCCTCTTATAAAAGAGTTTGACTGCTCTTCATCCTCTTGTAAAACAGGTTGACTGCTCTTCATCCTCTTATAAATCAATTTGACTGCTCTTCATCCTTTTATAAAGCAGTTTGACTGCTCTTCATCCTCTTATAAATCAGTTTGACTGCTCTTCATCCGATTATAAATCAGTTTGACTGCTCTTCATCCTCTTATAAAACAGTTTGACAGCTCTTCATCCTTTTATAAATCAGTTTGACTGCTCTTCATCCTCTTATAAATCAGTTTGACTGCTCTTTATCCTCCTATAAACCAGTTTGACTGCTCTTCATCCTCTTATAAATCAATTTGACTGCTCTTCGTCCGATTATAAATCAGTTTGACTGCTCTTCATCCTCCTATAGAACAGTTTGACTGCTCTTCATCCGATTATAAATCAGTTTGACTGCTCTTCATCCTCTTATAAAACAGTTTGACTGCTCTTCATCCTTTTATAAAGCAGTTTGACTGCTCTTCATCCTCTTATAAATCAGTTTGACTGCTCTTCATCCTCTTATAAAGCAGTTTGACTGCTCTTCATCCTCCTATAAACCAGTTTGACTGCGCTTCATCCTCCTATAGAACAGTTTGACTGCTCTTCGTCCTCTTATAAATCAGTTTGACTGCTCTTCGTCCGATTATAAATCAGTTTGACTGCTCTTCATCCGATTATAAAACAGTTTGACTGCTCTTCATCCTTTTATAAAGCAGTTTGACTGCTCTTCATCCTCTTATAAATCAGTTTGACTGCTCTTTATCCTCCTATAAACAAGTTTGACTGCGCTTCATCCTCCTATAGAACAGTTTGACTGCTCTTCGTCCGATTATAAATCAGTTTGACTGCTCTTTGTCCTCTTATAAAACAGTTTGACTACTCTTCATCCTTTTATAAAGCAGTTTGACTGCTCTTCATCCTCTTATAAATCAGTTTGACTGCTCTTCGTCCTCTTATAAAACAGTTTGACTGCTCTTCATCCTTTTATAAATCAGTTTGACTGCTCTTCATCCTCTTATAAATCAGTTTGACTGCTCTTCATCCTTTTATAAAGCAGTTTGACTGCTCTTCATCCTCTTATAAATCAATTTGACTGCACTTCATCCTTTTATAAAGCAGTTTGACTGCTCTTCATCCTCCTATAGAACAGTTTGACTGCTCTTCATCCGATTATAAATCAGTTTGACTGCTCTTCATCTTCTTATAAAACAGTTTGACTGCTCTTCATCCTTTTATAAAGCAGTTTGACTGCTCTTCATCCTCTTATAAATCAGTTTAACTGCTCTTCATCCTCTTATAAAGCAGTTTGACTGCTCTTCATCCTCCTATAAACCAGTTTGACTGCGCTTCATCCTCCTATAGAACAGTTTGACTGCTCTTCGTCCGATTATTAATCAGTTTGACTGCTCTTCGTCCGATTATAAATCAGTTTGACTGCTCTTCGTCCTCTTATAAAACAGTTTGACTGCTCTTCATCCTTTTATAAAGCAGTTTGGCTGCTCTTCATCCTCTTATAAATCAGTTTGACTGCTCTTCATCCGATTATAAATCAGTTTGACTGCTCTTCGTCCTCTTATAAAACAGTTTGACTGCTCTTCATTCTTTTATAAAGCAGTTTGACTGCTCTTCATCCTCTTATAAATCAGTTTGACTGCTCTTCGTCCGATTATAAATCAGTTTGACTGCTCTTCGTCCGCTTATAAAACAGTTTGACTGCCCTTCATCCTTTTATAAAGCAGTTTGACTGCTCTTCATCCTCTTATAAATCAGTTTGACTGCTCTTCATCCTTTTATAAAGCAGTTTGACTGCTCTTCATCCTCCTATAAACCAGTTTGACTGCGCTTCATCCTCCTATAGAACAGTTTGACTGCTCTTCGTCGGATTATAAATCAGTTTGACTGCTCTTCGTCCTCTTATAAAACAGTTTGACTGCTCTTCATCCTTTTATAAAGCAGTTTGACTGCTCTTCATCCTCTTATAAATCATTTTGACTGCCCTTCATCCGATTATAAATCAGTTTGACTGCTCTTCATCCTCTTATAAAACAGTTTGACTGCTCTTCATCCTCTTGTAAAACAGTCTGACTGCTCTACATCCTCGTATAAAACAGTTTGACTGCTCTTCATCCTTTTATAAAGCAGTTTGATTGCTCTTCATCCTCTTATAAATCAATTTGACTGCTCTTTATCTTCTTATAAAACCGTTAGACTGCTCTTCGTCCGATTATAAATCAGTTTAACTGCTTTTCGTCCGATTATAAATCAGTTTGACTGCTCTTCGTCCGCTTATAAAACAGTTTGACTGCTGTTCATCCTTTTATAAAGCAGTTTGACTGCTCTTCATCCTCTTATAAATCAGTTTGACTGCTCTTCATCCTCTTATAAAGCAGTTTGACTGCGCTTCATCCTCCTATAGAACAGTTTGACTGCTCTTCGTCCGATTATAAATCAGTTTGACTGCTCTTCGTCCTCTTATAAAACAGTTTGACTGCTCTTCATCCTTTTATAAAGCAGTTTGACTGCTCTTCATCCTCTTATAAATCAGTTTGACTGCTCTTCATCTTCTTATAAATCAGTTTGACTGCTCTTCATCCGATTATAAATCAGTTTGACTGCTCTTCGTCCTCTTATAAAACAGTTTGACTGCTCTTCATTCTTTTATAAAGCAGTTTGACTGCTCTTCATCCTCTTATAAAACAGTTTGACTGCTGTACATCCTCGTATAAAACAGTTTGACTGCTCTTCATCCTTTTATAAAGCAGTTTGACTGCTCTTCATCCTCTTATAAATCAATTTGACTGCTCTTCATCCTCTTGTAAAACAGGTTGACTGCTCTTCATCCTCTTGTAAAACAGTCTGACTGCTGTACATCCTCGTATAAAACAGTTTGACTGCTCTTCATCCTTTTATAAAGCAGTTTGACTGCTCTTCATCCTCTTATAAATCAATTTGACTGCTCTTCATCCTCTTATAAAACCGTTTGACTGCTCTTCGTCCGATTATAAATCAGTTTGACTGCTCTTCGTCCGATTATAAATCAGTTTGACTGCTCTTCGTCCGCTTATAAAACAGTTTGACTGCTCTTCATCCTTTTATAAAGCAGTTTGACTGCTCTTCATCCTCTTATAAATCAGTTTGACTGCACTTCATCCTCTTATAAAGCAATTTGACTGCTCTTCATCCTCCTATAAACCAGTTTGACTGCGCTTCATCCTCCTATAGAACAGTTTGACTGCTCTTCTTCCGATTATAAATCAGTTTGACTGCTCTTCGTCCTCTTATAAAACAGATTGACTGCTCTTCATCCTTTTATAAAGCAGTTTGACTGCTCGTCATCCTCTTATAAATCAGTTTGACTGCTCTTCATCCGATTATAAATCAGTTTGACTGCTCTTCATCCTTTTATAAAGCAGTTTGACTGCTCTTCATCCTCTTATAAAAGAGTTTGACTGCTCTTCATCCTCTTGTAAAACAGGTTGACTGCTCTTCATCCTCTTATAAATCAATTTGACTGCTCTTCATCCTTTTATAAAGCAGTTTGACTGCTCTTCATCCTCTTATAAATCAGTTTGACTGCTCTTCATCCGATTATAAATCAGTTTGACTGCTCTTCATCCTCTTATAAAACAGTTTGACAGCTCTTCATCCTTTTATAAATCAGTTTGACTGCTCTTCATCCTCTTATAAATCAGTTTGACTGCTCTTTATCCTCCTATAAACCAGTTTGACTGCGCTTCATCCTCCTATAGAACAGTTTGACTGCTCTTCGTCCGGTTATAAATCAGTTTGACTGCTCTTTGTCCTCTTATAAAACAGTTTGACTACTCTTCATCCTTTTATAAAGCAGTTTGACTGCTCTTCATCCTCTTATAAATCAGTTTGACTGCTCTTCGTCCTCTTATAAAACAGTTTGACTGCTCTTCATCCTTTTATAAGGCAGTTTGACTGCTCTTCATCCTCTTATAAATCAGTTTGACTGCTCTTCATCCTCTTATAAATCAGTTTGACTGCTCTTCGTCCTCTTATAAAACAGTTTGACTGCTCTTCATTCTTTTATAAAGCAGTTTGACTGCTCTTCATCCTCTTAAAAACAGTTTGACTGCTCTTCATCCTCTTGTAAAACAGTCTGACTGCTCTACATCCTTGTATAAAACAGTTTGACTGCTCTTCATCCTTTTATAAAGCAGTTTGACTGCTCTTCATCCTCTTATAAATCAATTTGACTGCTCTTCATCCTCTTATAAAAGCGTTTGACTGCTCTTCGTCCGATTATAAATCAGTTTGACTGCTCTTCGTCCGATTATAAATCAGTTTGACTGCTCTTCGTCCGCTTATAAAACAGTTTGACTGCTCTTCATCCTTTTATAAAGCAGTTTGACTGCTCTTCATCCTCTTATAAATCAGTTTGACTGCTCTTCATCCTTTTATAAAGCAGTTTGACTGCTCTTCATCCTCCTATAAACCAGTTTGACTTCGCTTCATCCTCCTATAGAACCGTTTGACTGCTCTTCGTCCGATTATAAATCAGTTTGACTGCTCTTCGTCCTCTTATAAAACAGTTTGACTGCTCTTCATCCTTTTATAAAGCAGTTTGACTGCTCTTCATCCTCTTATAAATCAGTTTGACTGCTCTTCATCCTCTTATAAATCAGTTTGACTGCTCTTCGTCCTCTTATAAAACAGTTTGACTGCTCTTCATTCTTTTATAAAGCAGTTTGACTGCTCTTCATCCTCTTAAAAACAGTTTGACTGCTCTTCATCCTCTTGTAAAACAGTCTGACTGCTCTACATCCTTGTATAAAACAGTTTGACTGCTCTTCATCCTTTTATAAAGCAGTTTGACTGCTCTTCATCCTCTTATAAATCAATTTGACTGCTCTTCATCCTCTTATAAAAGCGTTTGACTGCTCTTCGTCCGATTATAAATCAGTTTGACTGCTCTTCGTCCGATTATAAATCAGTTTGACTGCTCTTCGTCCGCTTATAAAACAGTTTGACTGCTCTTCATCCTTTTATAAAGCAGTTTGACTGCTCTTCATCCTCTTATAAATCAGTTTGACTGCTCTTCATCCTTTTATAAAGCAGTTTGACTGCTCTTCATCCTCCTATAAACCAGTTTGACTTCGCTTCATCCTCCTATAGAACCGTTTGACTGCTCTTCGTCCGATTATAAATCAGTTTGACTGCTCTTCGTCCTCTTATAAAACAGTTTGACTGCTCTTCATCCTTTTATAAAGCAGTTTGACTGCTCTTCATCCTCTTATAAATCAGTTTGACTGCTCTTCATCCTTTTATAAAGCAGTTTGACTGCTCTTCATCCTTTTATAAAGCAGTTTGACTGCTCGTCATCCTCTTATAAATCAGTTTGACTGCTCTTCATCCGATTATAAATCAGTTTGACTGCTCTTCATCCTTTTATAAAGCAGTTTGACTGCTCTTCATCCTCTTATAAAAGAGTTTGACTGCTCTTCATCCTCTTGTAAAACAGGTTGACTGCTCTTCATCCTCTTATAAATCAATTTGACTGCTCTTCATCCTTTTATAAAGCAGTTTGACTGCTCTTCATCCTCTTATAAAACAGTTTGACAGCTCTTCATCCTTTTATAAATCAGTTTGACTGCTCTTCATCCTCTTATAAATCAGTTTGACTGCTCTTTATCCTCCTATAAACCAGTTTGACTGCGCTTCATCCTCCTATAGAACAGTTTGACTGCTCTCCGTCCGGTTATAAATCAGTTTGACTGCTCTTTGTCCTCTTATAAAACAGTTTGACTACTCTTCATCCTTTTATAAAGCAGTTTGACTGCTCTTCATCCTCTTATAAATCAGTTTGACTGCTCTTCGTCCTCTTATAAAACAGTTTGACTGCTCTTCATCCTTTTATAAAGCAGTTTGACTGCTCTTCATCCTCTTATAAATCAGTTTGACTGCTCTTCATCCTCTTATAAATCAGTTTGACTGCTCTTCGTCCTCTTATAAAACAGTTTGACTGCTCTTCATTCTTTTATAAAGCAGTTTGACTGCTCTTCATCCTCTTAAAAACAGTTTGACTGCTCTTCATCCTCTTGTAAAACAGGTTGACTGCACTTCATCCTCTTGTAAAACAGTCTGACTGCTCTACATCCTTGTATAAAACAGTTTGACTGCTCTTCATCCTTTTATAAAGCAGTTTGACTGCTCTTCATCCTCTTATAAATCAGTTTGACTGCTCTTCATCCTCTTATAAAAGCGTTTGACTGCTCTTCGTCCGATTATAAATCAGTTTGACTGCTCTTCGTCCGATTATAAATCAGTTTGACTGCTCTTCGTCCGCTTATAAAACAGTTTGACTGCTCTTCATCCTTTTATAAAGCAGTTTGACTGCTCTTCATCCTCTTATAAATCAGTTTGACTGCTCTTCATCCTTTTATAAAGCAGTTTGACTGCTCTTCATCCTCCTATAAACCAGTTTGACTTCGCTTCATCCTCCTATAGAACCGTTTGACTGCTCTTCGTCCGATTATAAATCAGTTTGACTGCTCTTCGTCCTCTTATAAAACAGTTTGACTGCTCTTCATCCTTTTATAAAGCAGTTTGACTGCTCTTCATCCTCTTATAAATCAGTTTGACTGCTCTTCATCCTTTTATAAAGCAGTTTGACTGCTCTTCATCCTCTTATAAATCAATTTGACTGCACTTCATCCTTTTATAAAGCAGTTTGACTGCTCTTCATCCTCCTATAGAACAGTTTGACTGCTCTTCATCCGATTATAAATCAGTTTGACTGCTTTTCATCCTCTTATAAAACAGTTTGACTGCTCTTCATCCTTTTATAAAGCAGTTTGACTGCTCTTCATCCTCTTATAAATCAGTTTGACTGCTCTTCATCCTCTTGTAAAGCAGTTTGACTGCTCTTCATCCTCCTATAAACCAGTTTGACTGCGCTTCATCCTCCTATAGAACAGTTTGACTGCTCTTCGTCCGATTATAAATCAGTTTGACTGCTCTTCGTCCTCTTATAAAACAGTTTGACTGCTCTTCATCCTTTTATAAAGCAGTTTGGCTGCTCTTCATCCTCTTATAAATCAGTTTGACTGCTCTTCATCCGATTATAAATCAGTTTGACTGCACTTCGTCCTCTTATAAAACAGTTTGACTGCTCTTCATTCTTTTATAAAGCAGTTTGACTGCTCTTCATCCTCTTATAAAACAGTTTGACTGCTCTTCATCCTCTTGTAAAACAGGTTGACTGCTCTTCATCCTCTTATAAATCAATTTGACTGCTCTTCATCCTTTTATAAAGCAGTTTGACTGCTCTTCATCCTCTTATAAAACAGTTTGACAGCTCTTCATCCTTTTATAAATCAGTTTGACTGCTCTTCATCCTCTTATAAATCAGTTTGACTGCTCTTTATCCTCCTATAAACCAGTTTGACTGCGCTTCATCCTCCTATAGAACAGTTTGACTGCTCTCCGTCCGGTTATAAATCAGTTTGACTGCTCTTTGTCCTCTTATAAAACAGTTTGACTACTCTTCATCCTTTTATAAAGCAGTTTGACTGCTCTTCATCCTCTTATAAATCAGTTTGACTGCTCTTCGTCCTCTTATAAAACAGTTTGACTGCTCTTCATCCTTTTATAAAGCAGTTTGACTGCTCTTCATCCTCTTATAAATCAGTTTGACTGCTCTTCATCCTCTTATAAATCAGTTTGACTGCTCTTCGTCCTCTTATAAAACAGTTTGACTGCTCTTCATTCTTTTATAAAGCAGTTTGACTGCTCTTCATCCTCTTAAAAACAGTTTGACTGCTCTTCATCCTCTTGTAAAACAGGTTGACTGCTCTTCATCCTCTTGTAAAACAGTCTGACTGCTCTACATCCTTGTATAAAACAGTTTGACTGCTCTTCATCCTTTTATAAAGCAGTTTGACTGCTCTTCATCCTCTTATAAATCAGTTTGACTGCTCTTCATCCTCTTATAAAAGCGTTTGACTGCTCTTCGTCCGATTATAAATCAGTTTGACTGCTCTTCGTCCGATTATAAATCAGTTTGACTGCTCTTCGTCCGCTTATAAAACAGTTTGACTGCTCTTCATCCTTTTATAAAGCAGTTTGACTGCTCTTCATCCTCTTATAAATCAGTTTGACTGCTCTTCATCCTTTTATAAAGCAGTTTGACTGCTCTTCATCCTCCTATAAACCAGTTTGACTTCGCTTCATCCTCCTATAGAACCGTTTGACTGCTCTTCGTCCGATTATAAATCAGTTTGACTGCTCTTCGTCCTCTTATAAAACAGTTTGACTGCTCTTCATCCTTTTATAAAGCAGTTTGACTGCTCTTCATCCTCTTATAAATCAGTTTGACTGCTCTTCATCCTTTTATAAAGCAGTTTGACTGCTCTTCATCCTCTTATAAATCAATTTGACTGCACTTCATCCTTTTATAAAGCAGTTTGACTGCTCTTCATCCTCCTATAGAACAGTTTGACTGCTCTTCATCCGATTATAAATCAGTTTGACTGCTTTTCATCCTCTTATAAAACAGTTTGACTGCTCTTCATCCTTTTATAAAGCAGTTTGACTGCTCTTCATCCTCTTATAAATCAGTTTGACTGCTCTTCATCCTCTTGTAAAGCAGTTTGACTGCTCTTCATCCTCCTATAAACCAGTTTGACTGCGCTTCATCCTCCTATAGAACAGTTTGACTGCTCTTCGTCCGATTATAAATCAGTTTGACTGCTCTTCGTCCTCTTATAAAACAGTTTGACTGCTCTTCATCCTTTTATAAAGCAGTTTGGCTGCTCTTCGTCCTCTTATAAAACAGTTTGACTGCTCTTCATCCTTTTATAAAGCAGTTTGACTGCTCTTCATCCTCTTATAAATCAGTTTGACTGCTCTTCATCCTTTTATAAAGCAGTTTGACTGCTCTTCATCCTTTTATAAAGCAGTTTGACTGCTCGTCATCCTCTTATAAATCAGTTTGACTGCTCTTCATCCGATTATAAATCAGTTTGACTGCTCTTCATCCTTTTATAAAGCAGTTTGACTGCTCTTCATCCTCTTATAAAAGAGTTTGACTGCTCTTCATCCTCTTGTAAAACAGGTTGACTGCTCTTCATCCTCTTATAAATCAATTTGACTGCTCTTCATCCTTTTATAAAGCAGTTTGACTGCTCTTCATCCTCTTATAAAACAGTTTGACAGCTCTTCATCCTTTTATAAATCAGTTTGACTGCTCTTCATCCTCTTATAAATCAGTTTGACTGCTCTTTATCCTCCTATAAACCAGTTTGACTGCGCTTCATCCTCCTATAGAACAGTTTGACTGCTCTCCGTCCGGTTATAAATCAGTTTGACTGCTCTTTGTCCTCTTATAAAACAGTTTGACTACTCTTCATCCTTTTATAAAGCAGTTTGACTGCTCTTCATCCTCTTATAAATCAGTTTGACTGCTCTTCGTCCTCTTATAAAACAGTTTGACTGCTCTTCATCCTTTTATAAAGCAGTTTGACTGCTCTTCATCCTCTTATAAATCAGTTTGACTGCTCTTCATCCTCTTATAAATCAGTTTGACTGCTCTTCGTCCTCTTATAAAACAGTTTGACTGCTCTTCATTCTTTTATAAAGCAGTTTGACTGCTCTTCATCCTCTTAAAAACAGTTTGACTGCTCTTCATCCTCTTGTAAAACAGGTTGACTGCACTTCATCCTCTTGTAAAACAGTCTGACTGCTCTACATCCTTGTATAAAACAGTTTGACTGCTCTTCATCCTTTTATAAAGCAGTTTGACTGCTCTTCATCCTCTTATAAATCAGTTTGACTGCTCTTCATCCTCTTATAAAAGCGTTTGACTGCTCTTCGTCCGATTATAAATCAGTTTGACTGCTCTTCGTCCGATTATAAATCAGTTTGACTGCTCTTCGTCCGCTTATAAAACAGTTTGACTGCTCTTCATCCTTTTATAAAGCAGTTTGACTGCTCTTCATCCTCTTATAAATCAGTTTGACTGCTCTTCATCCTTTTATAAAGCAGTTTGACTGCTCTTCATCCTCCTATAAACCAGTTTGACTTCGCTTCATCCTCCTATAGAACCGTTTGACTGCTCTTCGTCCGATTATAAATCAGTTTGACTGCTCTTCGTCCTCTTATAAAACAGTTTGACTGCTCTTCATCCTTTTATAAAGCAGTTTGACTGCTCTTCATCCTCTTATAAATCAGTTTGACTGCTCTTCATCCTTTTATAAAGCAGTTTGACTGCTCTTCATCCTCTTATAAATCAATTTGACTGCACTTCATCCTTTTATAAAGCAGTTTGACTGCTCTTCATCCTCCTATAGAACAGTTTGACTGCTCTTCATCCGATTATAAATCAGTTTGACTGCTTTTCATCCTCTTATAAAACAGTTTGACTGCTCTTCATCCTTTTATAAAGCAGTTTGACTGCTCTTCATCCTCTTATAAATCAGTTTGACTGCTCTTCATCCTCTTGTAAAGCAGTTTGACTGCTCTTCATCCTCCTATAAACCAGTTTGACTGCGCTTCATCCTCCTATAGAACAGTTTGACTGCTCTTCGTCCGATTATAAATCAGTTTGACTGCTCTTCGTCCTCTTATAAAACAGTTTGACTGCTCTTCATCCTTTTATAAAGCAGTTTGGCTGCTCTTCATCCTCTTATAAATCAGTTTGACTGCTCTTCATCCGATTATAAATCAGTTTGACTGCACTTCGTCCTCTTATAAAACAGTTTGACTGCTCTTCATTCTTTTATAAAGCAGTTTGACTGCTCTTCATCCTCTTATAAAACAGTTTGACTGCTCTTCATCCTCTTGTAAAACAGGTTGACTGCTCTTCATCCTCTTATAAATCAATTTGACTGCTCTTCATCCTTTTATAAAGCAGTTTGACTGCTCTTCATCCTCTTATAAAACAGTTTGACAGCTCTTCATCCTTTTATAAATCAGTTTGACTGCTCTTCATCCTCTTATAAATCAGTTTGACTGCTCTTTATCCTCCTATAAACCAGTTTGACTGCGCTTCATCCTCCTATAGAACAGTTTGACTGCTCTCCGTCCGGTTATAAATCAGTTTGACTGCTCTTTGTCCTCTTATAAAACAGTTTGACTACTCTTCATCCTTTTATAAAGCAGTTTGACTGCTCTTCATCCTCTTATAAATCAGTTTGACTGCTCTTCGTCCTCTTATAAAACAGTTTGACTGCTCTTCATCCTTTTATAAAGCAGTTTGACTGCTCTTCATCCTCTTATAAATCAGTTTGACTGCTCTTCATCCTCTTATAAATCAGTTTGACTGCTCTTCGTCCTCTTATAAAACAGTTTGACTGCTCTTCATTCTTTTATAAAGCAGTTTGACTGCTCTTCATCCTCTTAAAAACAGTTTGACTGCTCTTCATCCTCTTGTAAAACAGGTTGACTGCTCTTCATCCTCTTGTAAAACAGTCTGACTGCTCTACATCCTTGTATAAAACAGTTTGACTGCTCTTCATCCTTTTATAAAGCAGTTTGACTGCTCTTCATCCTCTTATAAATCAGTTTGACTGCTCTTCATCCTCTTATAAAAGCGTTTGACTGCTCTTCGTCCGATTATAAATCAGTTTGACTGCTCTTCGTCCGATTATAAATCAGTTTGACTGCTCTTCGTCCGCTTATAAAACAGTTTGACTGCTCTTCATCCTTTTATAAAGCAGTTTGACTGCTCTTCATCCTCTTATAAATCAGTTTGACTGCTCTTCATCCTTTTATAAAGCAGTTTGACTGCTCTTCATCCTCCTATAAACCAGTTTGACTTCGCTTCATCCTCCTATAGAACCGTTTGACTGCTCTTCGTCCGATTATAAATCAGTTTGACTGCTCTTCGTCCTCTTATAAAACAGTTTGACTGCTCTTCATCCTTTTATAAAGCAGTTTGACTGCTCTTCATCCTCTTATAAATCAGTTTGACTGCTCTTCATCCTTTTATAAAGCAGTTTGACTGCTCTTCATCCTCTTATAAATCAATTTGACTGCACTTCATCCTTTTATAAAGCAGTTTGACTGCTCTTCATCCTCCTATAGAACAGTTTGACTGCTCTTCATCCGATTATAAATCAGTTTGACTGCTTTTCATCCTCTTATAAAACAGTTTGACTGCTCTTCATCCTTTTATAAAGCAGTTTGACTGCTCTTCATCCTCTTATAAATCAGTTTGACTGCTCTTCATCCTCTTGTAAAGCAGTTTGACTGCTCTTCATCCTCCTATAAACCAGTTTGACTGCGCTTCATCCTCCTATAGAACAGTTTGACTGCTCTTCGTCCGATTATAAATCAGTTTGACTGCTCTTCGTCCTCTTATAAAACAGTTTGACTGCTCTTCATCCTTTTATAAAGCAGTTTGGCTGCTCTTCATCCTCTTATAAATCAGTTTGACTGCTCTTCATCCGATTATAAATCAGTTTGACTGCACTTCGTCCTCTTATAAAACAGTTTGACTGCTCTTCATTCTTTTATAAAGCAGTTTGACTGCTCTTCATCCTCTTATAAAACAGTTTGACTGCTCTTCATCCTCTTGTAAAACAGGTTGACTGCTCTTCATCCTCTTGTAAAACAGTCTGACTGCTCTACATCCTCGTATAAAACAGTTTGACTGCTCTTCATCCTTTTATAAAGCAGTTTGACTGCTCTTCATCCTCTTATAAATCAATTTGACTGCTCTTCATCTTCTTATAAAACCGTTAGACTGCTCTTCGTCCGATTATAAATCAGTTTAACTGCTTTTCGTCTGATTATAAATCAGTTTGACTGCTCTTCGTCCGCTTATAAAACAGTTTGAGTGCTCTTCATCCTTTTATAAAGCAGTTTGACTGCTCTTCATCCTCTTATAAATCAGTTTGACTGCTCTTCATCCTCTTATAAAGCAGTTTGACTGCGCTTCATCCTCCTATAGAACAGTTTGACTGCTATTCGTCCGATTATAAATCAGTTTGACTGCTCTTCGTCCTCTTATAAAACAGTTTGACTGCTCTTCATCCTTTTATAAAGCAGTTTGACTGCTCTTCATGCTCTTATAAATCAGTTTGACTGCTCTTCATCCTCTTATAAAACAGGTTGACTGCTCTTCATCCTTTTATAACGCAGATTGACTGCTCTTCAACCTCTTATAAATCAGTTTGACTGCTCTTCATTCGATTATAAATCAGTTTGACTGCTCTTCGTCTTCTTATAAAACAGTTTGACTGCTCTTCATCCTTTTATAAAGCAGTTTGACTGCTCTACATCCTCGTATAAAACAGTTTGACCGCTCTTCATACTTTTATAAAACCGTTTGACTGCTCTTCATCCGATTATAAATCAGTTTGACTGCTTTTCATCCTCTTGTAAAACAGGTTGACTGCTCTTCATCCTTTTATAAAGCAGTTTGACTGCTCTTCATCCTCTTATAAATCAATTTGACTGCTCTTCATCCTTTTATAAAGCAGTTTGACTGCTCTTCATCCTCCTATAAACCAGTTTGACTGCGCTTCATCCTCCTATAGAACAGTTTGACTGCTCTTCGTCCGATTATAAATCATTTTTGACTGCTCTTCGTCCTCTTATAAAACAGTTTGACTGCTCTTCATCCTTTTATAAAGCAGTTTGGCTGCTCTTCATCTTCTTATAAATCAGTTTGACTGCTCTTCATCTGATTATAAATCAGTTTGACTGCACTTCGTCCTCTTATAAAACAGTTTGACTGCTCTTCATTCTTTTATAAAGCAGTTTGACTGCTCTTCATCCTCTTATAAAACAGTTTGACTGCTCTTCATCCTCTTGTAAAACAGGTTGACTGCTCTTCATCCTCTTGTAAAACAGTCTGACTGCTCTACATCCTTGTATAAAACAGTTTGACTGCTCTTCATCCTTTTCATCCTCTTATAAATCAATTTGACTGCTCTTCATCCTCTTATAAAACCGTTTGACTGCTCTTCTTCCGATTATAAATCAGTTTGACTGCTCTTCGTCCGATTATAAATCAGTTTGACTGCTCTTCGTCCGCTTATAAAACAGTTTGACTGCCCTTCATCCTTTTATAAAGCAGTTTGACTGCTCTTCATCCTCTTATAAATCAGTTTGACTGCTCTTCATCCTTTTATAAAGCAGTTTGACTGCTCTTCATCCTCCTATAAACCAGTTTGACTGCGCTTCATCCTCCTATAGAACAGTTTGCCTGCTCTTCGTCGGATTATAAATCAGTTTGACTGCTCTTCGTCCTCTTATAAAACAGTTTGACTGCTCTTCATCCTTTTATAAAGCAGTTTGACTGCTCTTCATCCTCTTATAAATCATTTTGACTGCTCTTCATCCGATTATAAATCAGTTTGACTGCTCTTCATCCTCTTATAAAACAGTTTGACTGCTCTTCATCCTCTTGTAAAACAGTCTGACTGCTCTACATCCTCGTATAAAACAGTTTGACTGCTCTTCATCCTTTTATAAAGCAGTTTGACTGCTCTTCATCCTCTTATAAATCAATTTGACTGCTCTTCATCTTCTTATAAAACCGTTAGACTGCTCTTCGTCCGATTATAAATCAGTTTAACTGCTGTTCGTCCGATTATAAATCAGTTTGACTGCTCTTCGTCTGCTTATAAAACAGTTTGACTGCTCTTCATCCTTTTATAAAGCAGTTTGACAGCTCTTCATCCTCTTATAAATCAGTTTGACTGCTCTTCATCCTCTTATAAAGCAGTTTGACTGCGCTTCATCCTCCTATAGAACAGTTTGACTGCTATTCGTCCGATTATAAATCAGTTTGACTGCTCTTTGTCCTCTTATAAAACAGTTTGACTGCTCTTCATCCTTTTATAAAGCAGTTTGACTGCTCTTCATCCTCTTATAAATTAGTTTGACTGCTCTTCATCCTCTTATAGAACAGTTTGACTGCTCTTCATCCTTTTATAATGCAGATTGACTGCTCTTCATCCTCTTATAAATCAGTTTGACTGCTCTTCATTCGATTATAAATCAGTTTGACTGCTCTTCGTCTTCTTATAAAACAGTTTGACTGCTCTTCATCCTCTTATAAATCAATTTGACTGCTCTTCATCCTCTTATAAAGCAGTTTGACTGCTCTTCATCCTCCTATAAACCAGTTTGACTGCGCTTCATCCTCCTATAGAACAGTTTGACTGCTCTTCGTCCGATTATAAATCATTTTTGACTGCTCTTCGTCCTCTTATAAAACAGTTTGACTGCTCTTCATCCTTTTATAAAGCAGTTTGGCTGCTCTTCATCTTCTTATAAATCAGTTTGACTGCTCTTCATCCGATTATAAATCAGTTTGACTGCACTTCGTCCTCTTATAAAACAGTTTGACTGCTCTTCATTCTTTTATAAAGCAGTTTGACTGCTCTTCATCCTCTTATAAAACAGTTTGACTGCTCTTCATCCTCTTGTAAAACAGGTTGACTGCTCTTCATCCTCTTGTAAAACAGTCTGACTGCTCTACATCCTTGTATAAAACAGTTTGACTGCTCTTCATCCTTTTCATCCTCTTATAAATCAATTTGACTGCTCTTCATCCTCTTATAAAACCGTTTGACTGCTCTTCGTCCGATTATAAATCAGTTTGACTGCTCTTCGTCCGATTATAAATCAGTTTGACTGCTCTTCGTCCGCTTATAAAACAGTTTGACTGCCCTTCATCCTTTTATAAAGCAGTTTGACTGCTCTTCATCCTCTTATAAATCAGTTTGACTGCTCTTCATCCTTTTATAAAGCAGTTTGACTGCTCTTCATCCTCCTATAAACCAGTTTGACTGCGCTTCATCCTCCTATAGAACAGTTTGCCTGCTCTTCGTCGGATTATAAATCAGTTTGACTGCTCTTCGTCCTCTTATAAAACAGTTTGACTGCTCTTCATCCTTTTATAAAGCAGTTTGACTGCTCTTCATCCTCTTATAAATCATTTTGACTGCTCTTCATCCGATTATAAATCAGTTTGACTGCTCTTCATCCTCTTATAAAACAGTTTGACTGCTCTTCATCCTCTTGTAAAACAGTCTGACTGCTCTACATCCTCGTATAAAACAGTTTGACTGCTCTTCATCCTTTTATAAAGCAGTTTGACTGCTCTTCATCCTCTTATAAATCAATTTGACTGCTCTTCATCTTCTTATAAAACCGTTAGACTGCTCTTCGTCCGATTATAAATCAGTTTAACTGCTTTTCGTCCGATTATAAATCAGTTTGACTGCTCTTCGTCTGCTTATAAAACAGTTTGACTGCTCTTCATCCTTTTATAAAGCAGTTTGACTGCTCTTCATCCTCTTATAAATCAGTTTGACTGCTCTTCATCCTCTTATAAAGCAGTTTGACTGCGCTTCATCCTCCTATAGAACAGTTTGACTGCTATTCGTCCGATTATAAATCAGTTTGACTGCTCTTCGTCCTCTTATAAAACAGTTTGACTGCTCTTCATCCTTTTATAAAGCAGTTTGACTGCTCTTCATCCTCTTATAAATCAGTTTGACTGCTCTTCATCCTCTTATAAAACAGTTTGACTGCTCTTCATCCTTTTATAACGCAGATTGACTGCTCTTCATCATCTTATAAATCAGTTTGACTGCTCTTCATTCGATTATAAATCAGTTTGACTGCTCTTCGTCTTCTTATAAAACAGTTTGACTGCTCTTCATCCTTTTATAAAGCAGTTTGACTGCTCTACATCCTCGTATAAAACAGTTTGACTGCTCTTCATACTTTTATAAAACCGTTTGACTGCTCTTCGTCCGATTATAAATCAGTTTGACTGCTCTTCGTCCAATTATAAAACAGTTTGACTGCTCTTCATCCTCTTGTAAAACAGGTTGACTGCTCTTCATCCTCTTGTAAAACAGTCTGACTGCTCTACATCCTTGTATAAAACAGTTTGACTGCTCTTCATCCTTTTATAAAGCAGTTTGACTGCTCTTCATCCTTTTATAAATCAGTTTGACTGCTCTTCATCCTTTTATAAAGCAGTTTGACTGCTCTTCATCCTCCTATAAACCAGTTTGACTGCGCTTCATCCTCCTATAGAACAGTTTGACTGCTCTTCGTCGGATTATAAATCAGTTTGACTGCTCTTCGTCCTCTTATAAAACAGTTTGACTGCTCTTCATCCTTTTATAAAGCAGTTTGACTGCTCTTCATCCTCTTATAAATCATTTTGACTGCCCTTCATCCGATTATAAATCAGTTTGACTGCTCTTCATCCTCTTATAAAACAGTTTGACTGCTCTTCATCCTCTTGTAAAACAGTCTGACTGCTCTACATCCTCGTATAAAACAGTTTGACTGCTCTTCATCCTTTTATAAAGCAGTTTGATTGCTCTTCATCCTCTTATAAATCAATTTGACTGCTCTTTATCTTCTTATAAAACCGTTAGACTGCTCTTCGTCCGATTATAAATCAGTTTAACTGCTTTTCGTCCGATTATAAATCAGTTTGACTGCTCTTCGTCCGCTTATAAAACAGTTTGACTGCTGTTCATCCTTTTATAAAGCAGTTTGACTGCTCTTCATCCTCTTATAAATCAGTTTGACTGCTCTTCATCCTCTTATAAAGCAGTTTGACTGCGCTTCATCCTCCTATAGAACAGTTTGACTGCTCTTCGTCCGATTATAAATCAGTTTGACTGCTCTTCGTCCTCTTATAAAACAGTTTGACTGCTCTTCATCCTTTTATAAAGCAGTTTGACTGCTCTTCATCCTCTTATAAATCAGTTTGACTGCTCTTCATCTTCTTATAAATCAGTTTGACTGCTCTTCATCCGATTATAAATCAGTTTGACTGCTCTTCGTCCTCTTATAAAACAGTTTGACTGCTCTTCATTCTTTTATAAAGCAGTTTGACTGCTCTTCATCCTCTTATAAAACAGTTTGACTGCTGTACATCCTCGTATAAAACAGTTTGACTGCTCTTCATCCTTTTATAAAGCAGTTTGACTGCTCTTCATCCTCTTATAAATCAATTTGACTGCTCTTCATCCTCTTGTAAAACAGGTTGACTGCTCTTCATCCTCTTGTAAAACAGTCTGACTGCTGTACATCCTCGTATAAAACAGTTTGACTGCTCTTCATCCTTTTATAAAGCAGTTTGACTGCTCTTCATCCTCTTATAAATCAATTTGACCGCTCTTCATCCTCTTATAAAACCGTTTGACTGCTCTTCGTCCGATTATAAATCAGTTTGACTGCTCTTCGTCCGATTATAAATCAGTTTGACTGCTCTTCGTCCGCTTATAAAACAGTTTGACTGCTCTTCATCCTTTTATAAAGCAGTTTGACTGCTCTTCATCCTCTTATAAATCAGTTTGACTGCACTTCATCCTCTTATAAAGCAATTTGACTGCTCTTCATCCTCCTATAAACCAGTTTGACTGCGCTTCATCCTCCTATAGAACAGTTTGACTGCTCTTCTTCCGATTATAAATCAGTTTGACTGCTCTTCGTCCTCTTATAAAACAGATTGACTGCTCTTCATCCTTTTATAAAGCAGTTTGACTGCTCGTCATCCTCTTATAAATCAGTTTGACTGCTCTTCATCCGATTATAAATCAGTTTGACTGCTCTTCATCCTTTTATAACGCAGTTTGACTGCTCTTCATCCTCTTATAAAAGAGTTTGACTGCTCTTCATCCTCTTGTAAAACAGGTTGACTGCTCTTCATCCTCTTTTAAATCAATTTGACTGCTCTTCATCCTTTTATAAAGCAGTTTGACTGCTCTTCATCCTCTTATAAATCAGTTTGACTGCTCTTCATCCGATTATAAATCAGTTTGACTGCTCTTCATCCTCTTATAAAACAGTTTGACAGCTCTTCATCCTTTTATAAATCAGTTTGACTGCTCTTCATCCTCTTATAAATCAGTTTGACTGCTCTTTATCCTCCTATAAACCAGTTTGACTGCGCTTCATCCTCCTATAGAACAGTTTGACTGCTCTTCGTCCGGTTATAAATCAGTTTGACTGCTCTTTGTCCTCTTATAAAACAGTTTGACTACTCTTCATCCTTTTATAAAGCAGTTTGACTGCTCTTCATCCTCTTATAAATCAGTTTGACTGCTCTTCGTCCTCTTATAAAACAGTTTGACTGCTCTTCATCCTTTTATAAAGCAGTTTGACTGCTCTTCATCCTCTTATAAATCAGTTTGACTGCTCTTCATCCTCTTATAAATCAGTTTGACTGCTCTTCGTCCTCTTATAAAACAGTTTGACTGCTCTTCATTCTTTTATAAAGCAGTTTGACTGCTCTTCATCCTCTTAAAAACAGTTTGACTGCTCTTCATCCTCTTGTAAAACAGGTTGACTGCTCTTCATCCTCTTGTAAAACAGTCTGACTGCTCTACATCCTTGTATAAAACAGTTTGACTGCTCTTCATCCTTTTATAAAGCAGTTTGACTGCTCTTCATCCTCTTATAAATCAATTTGACTGCTCTTCATCCTCTTATAAAAGCGTTTGACTGCTCTTCGTCCGATTATAAATCAGTTTGACTGCTCTTCGTCCGATTATAAATCAGTTTGACTGCTCTTCGTCCGCTTATAAAACAGTTTGACTGCTCTTCATCCTTTTATAAAGCAGTTTGACTGCTCTTCATCCTCTTATAAATCAGTTTGACTGCTCTTCATCCTTTTATAAAGCAGTTTGACTGCTCTTCATCCTCCTATAAACCAGTTTGACTTCGCTTCATCCTCCTATAGAACCGTTTGACTGCTCTTCGTCCGATTATAAATCAGTTTGACTGCTCTTCGTCCTCTTATAAAACAGTTTGACTGCTCTTCATCCTTTTATAAAGCAGTTTGACTGCTCTTCATCCTCTTATAAATCAGTTTGACTGCTCTTCATCCTTTTATAAAGCAGTTTGACTGCTCTTCATCCTCTTATAAATCAATTTGACTGCACTTCATCCTTTTATAAAGCAGTTTGACTGCTCTTCATCCTCCTATAGAACAGTTTGACTGCTCTTCATCCGATTATAAATCAGTTTGACTGCTTTTCATCCTCTTATAAAACAGTTTGACTGCTCTTCATCCTTTTATAAAGCAGTTTGACTGCTCTTCATCCTCTTATAAATCAGTTTGACTGCTCTTCATCCTCTTGTAAAGCAGTTTGACTGCTCTTCATCCTCCTATAAACCAGTTTGACTGCGCTTCATCCTCCTATAGAACAGTTTGACTGCTCTTCGTCCGATTATAAATCAGTTTGACTGCTCTTCGTCCTCATATAAAACAGTTTGACTGCTCTTCATCCTTTTATAAAGCAGTTTGGCTGCTCTTCATCCTCTTATAAATCAGTTTGACTGCTCTTCATCCGATTATAAATCAGTTTGACTGCACTTCGTCCTCTTATAAAACAGTTTGACTGCTCTTCATTCTTTTATAAAGCAGTTTGACTGCTCTTCATCCTCTTATAAAACAGTTTGACTGCTCTTCATCCTCTTGTAAAACAGGTTGACTGCTCTTCATCCTCTTGTAAAACAGTCTGACTGCTCTACATCCTTGTATAAAACAGTTTGACTGCTCTTCATCCTTTTCATCCTCTTATAAATCAATTTGACTGCTCTTCATCCTCTTATAAAACCGTTTGACTGCTCTTCGTCCGATTATAAATCAGTTTGACTGCTCTTCGTCCGATTATAAATCAGTTTGACTGCTCTTCGTCCGCTTATAAAACAGTTTGACTGCCCTTCATCCTTTTATAAAGCAGTTTGACTGCTCTTCATCCTCTTATAAATCAGTTTGACTGCTCTTCATCCTTTTATAAAGCAGTTTGACTGCTCTTCATCCTCCTATAAACCAGTTTGACTGCGCTTCATCCTCCTATAGAACAGTTTGCCTGCTCTTCGTCGGATTATAAATCAGTTTGACTGCTCTTCGTCCTCTTATAAAACAGTTTGACTGCTCTTCATCCTTTTATAAAGCAGTTTGACTGCTCTTCATCCTCTTATAAATCATTTTGACTGCTCTTCATCCGATTATAAATCAGTTTGACTGCTCTTCATCCTCTTATAAAACAGTTTGACTGCTCTTCATCCTCTTGTAAAACAGTCTGACTGCTCTACATCCTCGTATAAAACAGTTTGACTGCTCTTCATCCTTTTATAAAGCAGTTTGACTGCTCTTCATCCTCTTATAAATCAATTTGACTGCTCTTCATCTTCTTATAAAACCGTTAGACTGCTCTTCGTCCGATTATAAATCAGTTTAACTGCTTTTCGTCTGATTATAAATCAGTTTGACTGCTCTTCGTCCGCTTATAAAACAGTTTGAGTGCTCTTCATCCTTTTATAAAGCAGTTTGACTGCTCTTCATCCTCTTATAAATCAGTTTGACTGCTCTTCATCCTCTTATAAAGCAGTTTGACTGCGCTTCATCCTCCTATAGAACAGTTTGACTGCTATTCGTCCGATTATAAATCAGTTTGACTGCTCTTCGTCCTCTTATAAAACAGTTTGACTGCTCTTCATCCTTTTATAAAGCAGTTTGACTGCTCTTCATGCTCTTATAAATCAGTTTGACTGCTCTTCATCCTCTTATAAAACAGTTTGACTGCTCTTCATCCTTTTATAACGCAGATTGACTGCTCTTCATCCTCTTATAAATCAGTTTGACTGCTCTTCATTCGATTATAAATCAGTTTGACTGCTCTTCGTCTTCTTATAAAACAGTTTGACTGCTCTTCATCCTTTTATAAAGCAGTTTGACTGCTCTACATCCTCGTATAAAACAGTTTGACCGCTCTTCATACTTTTATAAAACCGTTTGACTGCTCTTCATCCGATTATAAATCAGTTTGACTGCTTTTCATCCTCTTGTAAAACAGGTTGACTGCTCTTCATCCTTTTATAAAGCAGTTTGACTGCTCTTCATCCTCTTATAAATCAATTTGACTGCTCTTCATCCTTTTATAAAGCAGTTTGACTGCTCTTCATCCTCCTATAAACCAGTTTGACTGCGCTTCATCCTCCTATAGAACAGTTTGACTGCTCTTCGTCCGATTATAAATCATTTTTGACTGCTCTTCGTCCTCTTATAAAACAGTTTGACTGCTCTTCATCCTTTTATAAAGCAGTTTGGCTGCTCTTCATCTTCTTATAAATCAGTTTGACTGCTCTTCATCTGGTTATAAATCAGTTTGACTGCACTTCGTCCTCTTATAAAACAGTTTGACTGCTCTTCATTCTTTTATAAAGCAGTTTGACTGCTCTTCATCCTCTTATAAAACAGTTTGACTGCTCTTCATCCTCTTGTAAAACAGGTTGACTGCTCTTCATCCTCTTGTAAAACAGTCTGACTGCTCTACATCCTTGTATAAAACAGTTTGACTGCTCTTCATCCTTTTCATCCTCTTATAAATCAATTTGACTGCTCTTCATCCTCTTATAAAACCGTTTGACTGCTCTTCGTCCGATTATAAATCAGTTTGACTGCTCTTCGTCCGATTATAAATCAGTTTGACTGCTCTTCGTCCGCTTATAAAACAGTTTGACTGCCCTTCATCCTTTTATAAAGCAGTTTGACTGCTCTTCATCCTCTTATAAATCAGTTTGACTGCTCTTCATCCTTTTATAAAGCAGTTTGACTGCTCTTCATCCTCCTATAAACCAGTTTGACTGCGCTTCATCCTCCTATAGAACAAGTTGCCCTGCTCTTCGTTGGATTATAAATCAGTTTGACTGCTCTTCGTCCTCTTATAAAACAGTTTGACTGCTCTTCATCCTTTTATAAAGCAGTTTGACTGCTCTTCATCCTCTTATAAATCATTTTGACTGCTCTTCATCCGATTATAAATCAGTTTGACTGCTCTTCATCCTCTTATAAAACAGTTTGACTGCTCTTCATCCTCTTGTAAAACAGTCTGACTGCTCTACATCCTCGTATAAAACAGTTTGACTGCTCTTCATCCTTTTATAAAGCAGTTTGACTGCTCTTCATCCTCTTATAAATCAATTTGACTGCTCTTCATCTTCTTATAAAACCGTTAGACTGCTCTTCGTCCGATTATAAATCAGTTTAACTGCTGTTCGTCCGATTATAAATCAGTTTGACTGCTCTTCGTCTGCTTATAAAACAGTTTGACTGCTCTTCATCCTTTTATAAAGCAGTTTGACAGCTCTTCATCCTCTTATAAATCAGTTTGACTGCTCTTCATCCTCTTATAAAGCAGTTTGACTGCGCTTCATCCTCCTATAGAACAGTTTGACTGCTATTCGTCCGATTATAAATCAGTTTGACTGCTCTTTGTCCTCTTATAAAACAGTTTGACTGCTCTTCATCCTTTTATAAAGCAGTTTGACTGCTCTTCATCCTCTTATAAATTAGTTTGACTGCTCTTCATCCTCTTATAGAACAGTTTGACTGCTCTTCATCCTTTTATAATGCAGATTGACTGCTCTTCATCCTCTTATAAATCAGTTTGACTGCTCTTCATTCGATTATAAATCAGTTTGACTGCTCTTCGTCTTCTTATAAAACAGTTTGACTGCTCTTCATCCTCTTATAAATCAATTTGACTGCTCTTCATCCTCTTATAAAGCAGTTTGACTGCTCTTCATCCTCCTATAAACCAGTTTGACTGCGCTTCATCCTCCTATAGAACAGTTTGACTGCTCTTCGTCCGATTATAAATCATTTTTGACTGCTCTTCGTCCTCTTATAAAACAGTTTGACTGCTCTTCATCCTTTTATAAAGCAGTTTGGCTGCTCTTCATCTTCTTATAAATCAGTTTGACTGCTCTTCATCCGATTATAAATCAGTTTGACTGCACTTCGTCCTCTTATAAAACAGTTTGACTGCTCTTCATTCTTTTATAAAGCAGTTTGACTGCTCTTCATCCTCTTATAAAACAGTTTGACTGCTCTTCATCCTCTTGTAAAACAGGTTGACTGCTCTTCATCCTCTTGTAAAACAGTCTGACTGCTCTACATCCTTGTATAAAACAGTTTGACTGCTCTTCATCCTTTTCATCCTCTTATAAATCAATTTGACTGCTCTTCATCCTCTTATAAAACCGTTTGACTGCTCTTCGTCCGATTATAAATCAGTTTGACTGCTCTTCGTCCGATTATAAATCAGTTTGACTGCTCTTCGTCCGCTTATAAAACAGTTTGACTGCCCTTCATCCTTTTATAAAGCAGTTTGACTGCTCTTCATCCTCTTATAAATCAGTTTGACTGCTCTTCATCCTTTTATAAAGCAGTTTGACTGCTCTTCATCCTCCTATAAACCAGTTTGACTGCGCTTCATCCTCCTATAGAACAGTTTGCCTGCTCTTCGTCGGATTATAAATCAGTTTGACTGCTCTTCGTCCTCTTATAAAACAGTTTGACTGCTCTTCATCCTTTTATAAAGCAGTTTGACTGCTCTTCATCCTCTTATAAATCATTTTGACTGCTCTTCATCCGATTATAAATCAGTTTGACTGCTCTTCATCCTCTTATAAAACAGTTTGACTGCTCTTCATCCTCTTGTAAAACAGTCTGACTGCTCTACATCCTCGTATAAAACAGTTTGACTGCTCTTCATCCTTTTATAAAGCAGTTTGACTGCTCTTCATCCTCTTATAAATCAATTTGACTGCTCTTCATCCTCTTATAAAGCAGTTTGACTGCGCTTCATCCTCCTATAGAACAGTTTGACTGCTATTCGTCCGATTATAAATCAGTTTGACTGCTCTTCGTCCTCTTATAAAACAGTTTGACTGCTCTTCATCCTTTTATAAAGCAGTTTGACTGCTCTTCATCCTCTTATAAATCAGTTTGACTGCTCTTCATCCTCTTATAAAACAGTTTGACTGCTCTTCATCCTTTTATAACGCAGATTGACTGCTCTTCATCCTCTTATAAATCAGTTTGACTGCTCTTCATTCGATTATAAATCAGTTTGACTGCTCTTCGTCTTCTTATAAAACAGTTTGACTGCTCTTCATCCTTTTATAAAGCAGTTTGACTGCTCTACATCCTCGTATAAAACAGTTTGACTGCTCTTCATACTTTTATAAAACCGTTTGACTGCTCTTCGTCCGATTATAAATCAGTTTGACTGCTCTTCGTCCAATTATAAAACAGTTTGACTGCTCTTCATCCTCTTGTAAAACAGGTTGACTGCTCTTCATCCTCTTGTAAAACAGTCTGACTGCTCTACATCCTTGTATAAAACAGTTTGACTGCTCTTCATCCTTTTCATCCTCTTATAAATCAATTTGACTGCTCTTCATCCTCTTATAAAACCGTTTGACTGCTCTTCGTCCGATTATAAATCAGTTTGACTGCTCTTCGTCCGATTATAAATCAGTTTGACTGCTCTTCGTCCGCTCATAAAACAGTTTGACTGCCCTTCATCCTTTTATAAAGCAGTTTGACTGCTCTTCATCCTCTTATAAATCAGTTTGACTGCTCTTCATCCTTTTATAAAGCAGTTTGACTGCTCTTCATCCTCTTATAAACCAGTTTGACTGCGCTTCATCCTCCTATAGAACAGTTTGACTGCTCTTCGTCGGATTATAAATCAGTTTGACTGCTCTTCGTCCTCTTATAAAACAGTTTGACTGCTCTTCATCCTTTTATAAAGCAGTTTGACTGCTCTTCATCCTCTTATAAATCATTTTGACTGCTCTTCATCCGATTATAAATCAGTTTGACTGCTCTTCATCCTCTTATAAAACAGTTTGACTGCTCTTCATCCTCTTGTAAAACAGTTTGACTGCTCTACATCCTCGTATAAAACAGTTTGACTGCTCTTCATCCTTTTATAAAGCAGTTTGACTGCTCTTCATCCTCTTATAAATCAATTTGACTGCTCTTCATCTTCTTATAAAACCGTTAGACTGCTCTTCGTCCGATTATAAATCAGTTTAACTGCTTTTCGTCCGATTATAAATCAGTTTGACTGCTCTTCGTCCGCTTATAAATCAGTTTGACTGCTCTTCATCCTTTTATAAAGCAGTTTGACTGCTCTTCATCCTCTTATAAATCAGTTTGACTGCTCTTCATCCTCTTATAAAGCTGTTTGACTGCGCTTCATCCTCCTATAGAACAGTTTGACTGCTATTCGTCCGATTATAAATCAGTTTGACTGCTCTTCGTCCTCTTATAAAACAGTTTGACTGCTCTTCATCCTTTTATAAAGCAGTTTGACTGCTCTTCATCCTCTTATAAATCAGTTTGACTGCTCTTCATCCTCTTATAAAACAGTTTGACTGCTCTTCATCCTTTTATAACGCAGATTGACTGCTCTTCATCCTCTTATAAATCAGTTTGACTGCTCTTCATTCGATTATAAATCAGTTTGACTGCTCTTCGTCTTCTTATAAAACAGTTTGACTGCTCTTCATCCTTTTATAAAGCAGTTTGACTGCTCTACATCCTCGTATAAAACAGTTTGACTGCTCTTCATACTTTTATAAAACCGTTTGACTGCTCTTCGTCCGATTATAAATCAGTTTGACTGCTCTTCGTCCAATTATAAAACAGTTTGACTGCTCTTCATCCTTTTATAAAGAAGTTTGACTTCTCTTCATCCTTTTATAAATCAGTTTGACTGCTCTTCATCGTCTTATAAAACCGTTTGACTGCTCTTCGTCCGATAATAAATCAGTTTGAATGCTCTTCGTCCGATTATAAATCAGTTTGACTGCTCTTCATCCTCTTGTAAAACAGGTTGACTGCTCTTCATCCTCTTGTAAAACAGTCTGACTGCTCTACATCCTTGTATAAAACAGTTTGACTGCTCTTCATCCTTTTCATCCTCTTATAAATCAATTTGACTGCTCTTCATCCTCTTATAAAACCGTTTGACTGCTCTTCGTCCGATTATAAATCAGTTTGACTGCTCTTCGTCCGATTATAAATCAGTTTGACTGCTCTTCGTCCGCTTATAAAACAGTTTGACTGCCCTTCATCCTTTTATAAAGCAGTTTAACTGCTCTTCATCCTCTTATAAATCAGTTTGACTGCTCTTCATCCTTTTATAAAGCAGTTTGACTGCTCTTCATCCTCTTATAAATCAGTTTGACTGCTCTTCATCCTTTTATAACGCAGTTTGACTGCTCTTCATCCTCTTATAAATCATTTTGACTGCTCTTCATCCGATTATAAATCAGTTTGACTGCTCTTCATCCTCTTATAAAACAGTTTGACTGCTCTTCATCCTTTTATAACGCAGTTTGACTGCTCTTCATCCTCTTATAAATCAGTTTGACTGCTCTTCATCCGATTATAAATCAGTTTGACTGCTCTTCGTCCTCTTATAAAACAGTTTGACTGCTCTTCATCCTTTTCATCCTCTTATAAATCAATTTGACTGCTCTTCATCCTCTTATAAAACCGTTTGACTGCTCTTCGTCCGATTATAAATCAGTTTGACTGCTCTTCGTCCGATTATAAATCAGTTTGACTGCTCTTCGTCCGCTTATAAAACAGTTTGACTGCCCTTCATCCTTTTATAAAGCAGTTTGACTGCTCTTCATCCTCTTATAAATCAGTTTGACTGCTCTTCATCCTTTTATAAAGCAGTTTGACTGCTCTTCATCCTCTTATAAACCAGTTTGACTGCGCTTCATCCTCCTATAGAACAGTTTGACTGCTCTTCGTCGGATTATAAATCAGTTTGACTGCTCTTCGTCCTCTTATAAAACAGTTTGACTGCTCTTCATCCTTTTATAAAGCAGTTTGACTGCTCTTCATCCTCTTATAAATCATTTTGACTGCTCTTCATCCGATTATAAATCAGTTTGACTGCTCTTCATCCTCTTATAAAACAGTTTGACTGCTCTTCATCCTCTTGTAAAACAGTCTGACTGCTCTACATCCTCGTATAAAACAGTTTGACTGCTCTTCATCCTTTTATAAAGCAGTTTGACTGCTCTTCATCCTCTTATAAATCAATTTGACTGCTCTTCATCTTCTTATAAAACCGTTAGACTGCTCTTCGTCCGATTATAAATCAGTTTAACTGCTTTTCGTCCGATTATAAATCAGTTTGACTGCTCTTTGTCCGCTTATAAATCAGTTTGACTGCTCTTCATCCTTTTATAAAGCAGTTTGACTGCTCTTCATCCTCTTATAAATCAGTTTGACTGCTCTTCATCCTCTTATAAAGCTGTTTGACTGCGCTTCATCCTCCTATAGAACAGTTTGACTGCTATTCGTCCGATTATAAAGCAGTTTGACTGCTCTTCGTCCTTTTATAAAACAGTTTGACTGCTCTTCATCCTTTTATAAAGCAGTTTGACTGCTCTTCATCCTCTTATAAATCAGTTTGACTGCTCTTCATCCTCTTATAAAACAGTTTGACTGCTCTTCATCCTTTTATAACGCAGATTGACTGCTCTTCATCCTCTTATAAATCAGTTTGACTGCTCTTCATTCGATTATAAATCAGTTTGACTGCTCTTCGTCTTCTTATAAAACAGTTTGACTGCTCTTCATCCTTTTATAAAGCAGTTTGACTGCTCTACATCCTCGTATAAAACAGTTTGACTGCTCTTCATACTTTTATAAAACCGTTTGACTGCTCTTCGTCCGATTATAAATCAGTTTGACTGCTCTTCGTCCAATTATAAAACAGTTTGACTGCTCTTCATCCTTTTATAAAGAAGTTTGACTTCTCTTCATCCTTTTATAAATCAGTTTGACTGCTCTTCATCGTCTTATAAAACCGTTTGACTGCTCTTCGTCCGATAATAAATCAGTTTGAATGCTCTTCGTCCGATTATAAATCAGTTTGACTGCTCTTCATCCTCTTGTAAAACAGGTTGACTGCTCTTCATCCTCTTGTAAAACAGTCTGACTGCTCTACATCCTTGTATAAAACAGTTTGACTGCTCTTCATCCTTTTCATCCTCTTATAAATCAATTTGACTGCTCTTCATCCTCTTATAAAACCGTTTGACTGCTCTTCGTCCGATTATAAATCAGTTTGACTGCTCTTCGTCCGATTATAAATCAGTTTGACTGCTCTTCGTCCGCTTATAAAACAGTTTGACTGCCCTTCATCCTTTTATAAAGCAGTTTAACTGCTCTTCATCCTCTTATAAATCAGTTTGACTGCTCTTCATCCTTTTATAAAGCAGTTTGACTGCTCTTCATCCTCTTATAAATCAGTTTGACTGCTCTTCATCCTTTTATAAAGCAGTTTGACTGCTCTTCATCCTCCTATAAACCAGTTTGACTGCGCTTCATCCTCCTATAGAACAGTTTGACTGCTCTTGGTCGGATTATAAATCAGTTTGACTGCTCTTCGTCCTCTTATAAAACAGTTTGACTGCTCTTCATCCTTTTATAAAGCAGTTTGACTGCTCTTCATCCTCTTATAAATCATTTTGACTGCTCTTCATCCGATTATAAATCAGTTTGACTGCTCTTCATCCTCTTATAAAACAGTTTGACTGCTCTTCATCCTTTTATAACGCAGTTTGACTGCTCTTCATCCTCTTATAAATCAGTTTGACTGCTCTTCATCCGATTATAAATCAGTTTGACTGCTCTTCGTCCTCTTATAAAACAGTTTGACTGCTCTTCATCCTTTTCATCCTCTTATAAATCAATTTGACTGCTCTTCATCCTCTTATAAAACCGTTTGACTGCTCTTCGTCCGATTATAAATCAGTTTGACTGCTCTTCGTCCGATTATAAATCAGTTTGACTGCTCTTCGTCCGCTTATAAAACAGTTTGACTGCCCTTCATCCTTTTATAAAGCAGTTTGACTGCTCTTCATCCTCTGATAAATCAGTTTGACTGCTCTTCATCCTTTTATAAAGCAGTTTGACTGCTCTTCATCCTCCTATAAACCAGTTTGACTGCGCTTCATCCTCCTATAGAACAGTTTGACTGCTCTTCGTCGGATTATAAATCAGTTTGACTGCTCTTTGTCCTCTTATAAAACAGTTTGACTGCTCTTCATCCTTTTATAAAGCAGTTTGACTGCTCTTCATCCTCTTATAAATCATTTTGACTGCTCTTCATCCGATTATAAATCAGTTTGACTGCTCTTCATCCTCTTATAAAACAGTTTGACTGCTCTTCATCCTCTTGTAAAACAGTCTGACTGCTCTACATCCTCGTATAAATCAGTTTGACTGCTCTTCATCCTTTTATAAAGCAGTTTGACTGCTCTTCATCCTCTTATAAATCAATTTGACTGCTCTTCATCTTCTTATAAAACCGTTAGACTGCTCTTCGTCCGATTATAAATCAGTTTAACTGCTTTTCGTCCGATTATAAATCAGTTTGACTGCTCTTCGTCCGCTTATAAAACAGTTTGACTGCTCTTCATCCTTTTATAAAGCAGTTTGACTGCTCTTCATCCTCTTATAAATCAGTTTGACTGCTCTTCATCCTCTTATAAAGCTGTTTGACTGCGCTTCATCCTCCTATAGAACAGTTTGACTGCTATTCGTCCGATTATAAATCAGTTTGACTGCTCTTCGTCCTCTTATAAAACAGTTTGACTGATCTTCATCCTTTTATAAAGCAGTTTGACTGCTCTTCATCCTCTTATAAATCAGTTTGACTGCTCTTCATCCTCTTATAAAACAGTTTGACTGCTCTTCATCCTTTTATAACGCAGATTGACTGCTCTTCATCCTCTTATAAATCAGTTTGACTGCTCTTCATTCGATTATAAATCAGTTTGACTGCTCTTCGTCTTCTTATAAAACAGTTTGACTGCTCTTCATCCTTTTATAAAGCAGTTTGACTGCTCTACATCCTCGTATAAAACAGTTTGACTGCTCTTCATACTTTTATAAAACCGTTTGACTGCTCTTCGTCCGATTATAAATCAGTTTGACTGCTCTTCGTCCAATTATAAAACAGTTTGACTGCTCTTCATCCTTTTATAAAGAAGTTTGACTTCTCTTCATCCTTTTATAAATCAGTTTGACTGCTCTTCATCGTCTTATAAAACCGTTTGACTGCTCTTCGTCCGATAATAAATCAGTTTGAATGCTCTTCGTCCGATTATAAATCAGTTTGACTGCTCTTCATCCTCTTGTAAAACAGGTTGACTGCTCTTCATCCTCTTGTAAAACAGTCTGACTGCTCTACATCCTTGTATAAAACAGTTTGACTGCTCTTCATCCTTTTCATCCTCTTATAAATCAATTTGACTGCTCTTCATCCTCTTATAAAACCGTTTGACTGCTCTTCGTCCGATTATAAATCAGTTTGACTGCTCTTCGTCCGATTATAAATCAGTTTGACTGCTCTTCGTCCGCTTATAAAACAGTTTGACTGCCCTTCATCCTTTTATAAGGCAGTTTAACTGCTCTTCATCCTCTTATAAATCAGTTTGACTGCTCTTCATCCTTTTATAAAGCAGTTTGACTGCTCTTCATCCTCTTATAAATCAGTTTGACTGCTCTTCATCCTTTTATAAAGCAGTTTGACTGCTCTTCATCCTCCTATAAACCAGTTTGACTGCGCTTCATCCTCCTATAGAACAGTTTGACTGCTCTTGGTCGGATTATAAATCAGTTTGACTGCTCTTCGTCCTCTTATAAAACAGTTTGACTGCTCTTCATCCTTTTATAAAGCAGTTTGACTGCTCTTCATCCTCTTATAAATCATTTTGACTGCTCTTCATCCGATTATAAATCAGTTTGACTGCTCTTCATCCTCTTATAAAACAGTTTGACTGCTCTTCATCCTTTTATAACGCAGTTTGACTGCTCTTCATCCTCTTATAAATAAGTTTGACTGCTCTTCATCCTCCTATAAACCAGTTTGACTGCGCTTCATCCTCCTATAGAACCGTTTGACTGCTCTTCGTCCGATTATAAATCAGTTTGACTGCTCTTCGTCCTCTTATAAAACAGTTTGACTGCTCTTCATCCTTTTATAAAGCAGTTTGACTGCTCTTCATCCTCTTATAAATCAGTTTGACTGCTCTTCATCCGATTATAAATCAGTTTGACTGCTTTTCATCCTCTTATAAATCAATTTGACTGCACTTCATCCTTTTATAAAGCAGTTTGACTGCTCTTCATCCTCCTATAGAACAGTTTGACTGCTCTTCATCCGATTATAAATCAGTGTGACTGCTTTTCATCCTCTTATAAAACAGTTTGACTGCTCTTCATCCTTTTATAAAGCAGTTTGACTGCTCTTCATCCTCTTATAAATCAGTTTGACTGCTCTTCATCCTCTTATAAAGCAGTTTGACTGCTCTTCATCCTCTTATAAATCAGTTTGACTGCTCTTCATCCTCTTATAAAGCAGTTTGACTGCTCTTCATCCTCTTATAAATCATTTTGACTGCTCTTCATCCGATTATAAATCAGTTTGACTGCTCTTCATCCTCTTATAAAACAGTTTGACTGCTCTTCATCCTCTTGTAAAACAGTCTGACTGCTCTACATCCTCGTATAAAACAGTTTGACTGCTCTTCATCCTTTTATAAAGCAGTTTGACTGCTCTTCATCCTCTTATAAATCAATTTGACTGCTCTTCATCTTCTTATAAAACCGTTAGACTGCTCTTCGTCCGATTATAAATCAGTTTAACTGCTTTTCGTCCGATTATAAATCAGTTTGACTGCTCTTCGTCCGCTTATAAATCAGTTTGACTGCTCTTCATCCTTTTATAAAGTAGTTTGACTGCTCTTCATCCTCTTATAAATCAGTTTGACTGCTCTTCATCCTCTTATAAAGCTGTTTGACTGCGCTTCATCCTCCTATAGAACAGTTTGACTGCTATTCGTCCGATTATAAATCAGTTTGACTGCTCTTCGTCCTTTTATAAAACAGTTTGACTGCTCTTCATCCTTTTATAAAGCAGTTTGACTGCTCTTCATCCTCTTATAAATCAGTTTGACTGCTCTTCATCCTCTTATAAAAGAGTTTGACTGCTCTTCATCCTTTTATAACGCAGATTGACTGCTCTTCATCCTCTTATAAATCAGTTTGACTGCTCTTCGTCTTCTTATAAAACAGTTTGACTGCTCTTCATCCTTTTATAAAGCAGTTTGACTGCTCTACATCCTCGTATAAAACAGTTTGACTGCTCTTCATACTTTTATAAAACCGTTTGACTGCTCTTCGTCCGATTATAAATCAGTTTGACTGCTCTTCGTCCAATTATAAAACAGTTTGACTGCTCTTCATCCTTTTATAAAGAAGTTTGACTTCTCTTCATCCTTTTATAAATCAGTTTGACTGCTCTTCATCGTCTTATAAAACCGTTTGACTGCTCTTCGTCCGATAATAAATCAGTTTGAATGCTCTTCGTCCGATTATAAATCAGTTTGACTGCTCTTCATCCTCTTGTAAAACAGGTTGACTGCTCTTCATCCTCTTGTAAAACAGTCTGACTGCTCTACATCCTTGTATAAAACAGTTTGACTGCTCTTCATCCTTTTCATCCTCTTATAAATCAATTTGACTGCTCTTCATCCTCTTATAAAACCGTTTGACTGCTCTTCGTCCGATTATAAATCAGTTTGACTGCTCTTCGTCCGATTATAAATCAGTTTGACTGCTCTTCGTCCGCTTATAAAACAGTTTGACTGCCCTTCATCCTTTTATAAAGCAGTTTAACTGCTCTTCATCCTCTTATAAATCAGTTTGACTGCTCTTCATCCTTTTATAAAGCAGTTTGACTGCTCTTCATCCTCTTATAAATCAGTTTGACTGCTCTTCATCCTTTTATAAAGCAGTTTGACTGCTCTTCATCCTCCTATAAACCAGTTTGACTGCGCTTCATCCTCCTATAGAACAGTTTGACTGCTCTTGGTCGGATTATAAATCAGTTTGACTGCTCTTCGTCCTCTTATAAAACAGTTTGACTGCTCTTCATCCTTTTATAAAGCAGTTTGACTGCTCTTCATCCTCTTATAAATCATTTTGACTGCTCTCCATCCGATTATAAATCAGTTTGACTGCTCTTCATCCTCTTATAAAACAGTTTGACTGCTCTTCATCCTTTTATAACGCAGTTTGACTGCTCTTCATCCTCTTATAAATCAGTTTGACTGCTCTTCATCCGATTATAAATCAGTTTGACTGCTCTTCGTCCTCTTATAAAACAGTTTGACTGCTCTTCATCCTTTTCATCCTCTTATAAATCAATTTGACTGCTCTTCATCCTCTTATAAAACCGTTTGACTGCTCTTCGTCCGATTATAAATCAGTTTGACTGCTCTTCGTCCGATTATAAATCAGTTTGACTGCTCTTCGTCCGCTTATAAAACAGTTTGACTGCCCTTCATCCTTTTATAAAGCAGTTTGACTGCTCTTCATCCTCTTATAAATCAGTTTGACTGCTCTTCATCCTTTTATAAAGCAGTTTGACTGCTCTTCATCCTCCTATAAACCAGTTTGACTGCGCTTCATCCTCCTATAGAACAGTTTGACTGCTCTTCGTCGGATTATAAATCAGTTTGACTGCTCTTTGTCCTCTTATAAAACAGTTTGACTGCTCTTCATCCTTTTATAAAGCAGTTTGACTGCTCTTCATCCTCTTATAAATCATTTTGACTGCTCTTCATCCGATTATAAATCAGTTTGACTGCTCTTCATCCTCTTATAAAACAGTTTGACTGCTCTTCATCCTCTTGTAAAACAGTCTGACTGCTCTACATCCTCGTATAAATCAGTTTGACTGCTCTTCATCCTTTTATAAAGCAGTTTGACTGCTCTTCATCCTCTTATAAATCAATTTGACTGCTCTTCATCTTCTTATAAAACCGTTAGACTGCTCTTCGTCCGATTATAAATCAGTTTAACTGCTTTTCGTCCGATTATAAATCAGTTTGACTGCTCTTCGTCCGATTATAAATCAGTTTGACTGCTCTTCATCCTTTTATAAAGCAGTTTGACTGCTCTTCATCCTCTTATAAATCAGTTTGACTGCTCTTCATCCTCTTATAAAGCTGTTTGACTGCGCTTCATCCTCCTATAGAACAGTTTGACTGCTATTCGTCCGATTATAAATCAGTTTGACTGCTCTTCGTCCTCTTATAAAACAGTTTGACTGCTCTTCATCCTTTTATAAAGCAGTTTGACTGCTCTTCATCCTCTTATAAATCAGTTTGACTGCTCTTCATCCTCTTATAAAACAGTTTGACTGCTCTTCATCCTTTTATAACGCAGATTGACTGCTCTTCATCCTCTTATAAATCAGTTTGACTGCTCTTCATTCGATTATAAATCAGTTTGACTGCTCTTCGTCTTCTTATAAAACAGTTTGACTGCTCTTCATCCTTTTATAAAGCAGTTTGACTGCTCTACATCCTCGTATAAAACAGTTTGACTGCTCTTCATACTTTTATAAAACCGTTTGACTGCTCTTCGTCCGATTATAAATCAGTTTGACTGCTCTTCGTCCAATTATAAAACAGTTTGACTGCTCTTCATCCTTTTATAAAGAAGTTTGACTTCTCTTCATCCTTTTATAAATCAGTTTGACTGCTCTTCATCGTCTTATAAAACCGTTTGACTGCTCTTCGTCCGATAATAAATCAGTTTGAATGCTCTTCGTCCGATTATAAATCAGTTTGACTGCTCTTCATCCTCTTGTAAAACAGGTTGACTGCTCTTCATCCTCTTGTAAAACAGTCTGACTGCTCTACATCCTTGTATAAAACAGTTTGACTGCTCTTCATCCTTTTCATCCTCTTATAAATCAATTTGACTGCTCTTCATCCTCTTATAAAACCGTTTGACTGCTCTTCGTCCGATTATAAATCAGTTTGACTGCTCTTCGTCCGATTATAAATCAGTTTGACTGCTCTTCGTCCGCTTATAAAACAGTTTGACTGCCCTTCATCCTTTTATAAAGCAGTTTAACTGCTCTTCATCCTCTTATAAATCAGTTTGACTGCTCTTCATCCTTTTATAAAGCAGTTTGACTGCTCTTCATCCTCTTATAAATCAGTTTGACTGCTCTTCATCCTTTTATAAAGCAGTTTGACTGCTCTTCATCCTCCTATAAACCAGTTTGACTGCGCTTCATCCTCCTATAGAACAGTTTGACTGCTCTTGGTCGGATTATAAATCAGTTTGACTGCTCTTCGTCCTCTTATAAAACAGTTTGACTGCTCTTCATCCTTTTATAAAGCAGTTTGACTGCTCTTCATCCTCTTATAAATCATTTTGACTGCTCTCCATCCGATTATAAATCAGTTTGACTGCTCTTCATCCTCTTATAAAACAGTTTGACTGCTCTTCATCCTTTTATAACGCAGTTTGACTGCTCTTCATCCTCTTATAAATCAGTTTGACTGCTCTTCATCCGATTATAAATCAGTTTGACTGCTCTTCGTCCTCTTATAAAACAGTTTGACTGCTCTTCATCCTTTTCATCCTCTTATAAATCAATTTGACTGCTCTTCATCCTCTTATAAAACCGTTTGACTGCTCTTCGTCCGATTATAAATCAGTTTGACTGCTCTTCGTCCGATTATAAATCAGTTTGACTGCTCTTCGTCCGCTTATAAAACAGTTTGACTGCCCTTCATCCTTTTATAAAGCAGTTTGACTGCTCTTCATCCTCTTATAAATCAGTTTGACTGCTCTTCATCCTTTTATAAAGCAGTTTGACTGCTCTTCATCCTCCTATAAACCAGTTTGACTGCGCTTCATCCTCCTATAGAACAGTTTGACTGCTCTTCGTCGGATTATAAATCAGTTTGACTGCTCTTTGTCCTCTTATAAAACAGTTTGACTGCTCTTCATCCTTTTATAAAGCAGTTTGACTGCTCTTCATCCTCTTATAAATCATTTTGACTGCTCTTCATCCGATTATAAATCAGTTTGACTGCTCTTCATCCTCTTATAAAACAGTTTGACTGCTCTTCATCCTCTTGTAAAACAGTCTGACTGCTCTACATCCTCGTATAAATCAGTTTGACTGCTCTTCATCCTTTTATAAAGCAGTTTGACTGCTCTTCATCCTCTTATAAATCAATTTGACTGCTCTTCATCTTCTTATAAAACCGTTAGACTGCTCTTCGTCCGATTATAAATCAGTTTAACTGCTTTTCGTCCGATTATAAATCAGTTTGACTGCTCTTCGTCCGATTATAAATCAGTTTGACTGCTCTTCATCCTTTTATAAAGCAGTTTGACTGCTCTTCATCCTCTTATAAATCAGTTTGACTGCTCTTCATCCTCTTATAAAGCTGTTTGACTGCGCTTCATCCTCCTATAGAACAGTTTGACTGCTATTCGTCCGATTATAAATCAGTTTGACTGCTCTTCGTCCTCTTATAAAACAGTTTGACTGCTCTTCATCCTTTTATAAAGCAGTTTGACTGCTCTTCATCCTCTTATAAATCAGTTTGACTGCTCTTCATCCTCTTATAAAACAGTTTGACTGCTCTTCATCCTTTTATAACGCAGATTGACTGCTCTTCATCCTCTTATAAATCAGTTTGACTGCTCTTCATTCGATTATAAATCAGTTTGACTGCTCTTCGTCTTCTTATAAAACAGTTTGACTGCTCTTCATCCTTTTATAAAGCAGTTTGACTGCTCTACATCCTCGTATAAAACAGTTTGACTGCTCTTCATACTTTTATAAAACCGTTTGACTGCTCTTCGTCCGATTATAAATCAGTTTGACTGCTCTTCGTCCAATTATAAAACAGTTTGACTGCTCTTCATCCTTTTATAAAGAAGTTTGACTTCTCTTCATCCTTTTATAAATCAGTTTGACTGCTCTTCATCGTCTTATAAAACCGTTTGACTGCTCTTCGTCCGATAATAAATCAGTTTGAATGCTCTTCGTCCGATTATAAATCAGTTTGACTGCTCTTCATCCTCTTGTAAAACAGGTTGACTGCTCTTCATCCTCTTGTAAAACAGTCTGACTGCTCTACATCCTTGTATAAAACAGTTTGACTGCTCTTCATCCTTTTCATCCTCTTATAAATCAATTTGACTGCTCTTCATCCTCTTATAAAACCGTTTGACTGCTCTTCGTCCGATTATAAATCAGTTTGACTGCTCTTCGTCCGATTATAAATCAGTTTGACTGCTCTTCGTCCGCTTATAAAACAGTTTGACTGCCCTTCATCCTTTTATAAGGCAGTTTAACTGCTCTTCATCCTCTTATAAATCAGTTTGACTGCTCTTCATCCTTTTATAAAGCAGTTTGACTGCTCTTCATCCTCTTATAAATCAGTTTGACTGCTCTTCATCCTTTTATAAAGCAGTTTGACTGCTCTTCATCCTCCTATAAACCAGTTTGACTGCGCTTCATCCTCCTATAGAACAGTTTGACTGCTCTTGGTCGGATTATAAATCAGTTTGACTGCTCTTCGTCCTCTTATAAAACAGTTTGACTGCTCTTCATCCTTTTATAAAGCAGTTTGACTGCTCTTCATCCTCTTATAAATCATTTTGACTGCTCTTCATCCGATTATAAATCAGTTTGACTGCTCTTCATCCTCTTATAAAACAGTTTGACTGCTCTTCATCCTTTTATAACGCAGTTTGACTGCTCTTCATCCTCTTATAAATAAGTTTGACTGCTCTTCATCCGATTATAAATCAGTTTGACTGCTCTTCGTCCTCTTATAAAACAGTTTGACTGCTCTTCATCCTTTTATAAAGCAGTTTGACTGCTCTTCATCCTCTTATAAAACAGTTTGACTGCTCTTCATCCTCTTGTAAAACAGTCTGACTGCTCTACATCCTCGTATAAAACAGTTTGACTGCTCTTCATCCTTTTATAAAGCAGTTTGACTGCTCTTCATCCTCTTATAAATCAATTTGACTGCTCTTCATCTTCTTATAAAACCGTTAGACTGCTCTTCGTCCGATTATAAATCAGTTTAACTGCTTTTCGTCCGATTATAAATCAGTTTGACTGCTCTTCGTCCGCTTATAAAACAGTTTGACTGCTCTTCATCCTTTTATAAAGCAGTTTGACTGCTCTTCATCCTCTTATAAATCAGTTTGACTGCTCTTCATCCTCTTATAAAGCAGTTTGACTGCGCTTCATCCTCCTATAGAACAGTTTGACTGCTATTCGTCCGATTATAAATCAGTTTGACTGCTCTTCGTCCTCTTATAAAACAGTTTGACTGCTCTTCATTCTTTTATAAAGCAGTTTGACTGCTCTTCATCCTCTTAAAAAACAGTTTGACTGCTCTTCATCCTCTTGTAAAACAGGTTGACTGTTCTTCATCCTCTTGTAAAACAGTCTGACTGCTCTACATCCTTGTATAAAACAGTTTGACTGCTCTTCATCCTTTTATAAAGCAGTTTGACTGCTCTTCATCCTCTTATAAATCAATTTGACTGCTCTTCATCCTCTTATAAAAGCGTTTGACTGCTCTTCGTCCGATTATAAATCAGTTTGACTGCTCTTCGTCCGATTATAAATCAGTTTGACTGCTCTTCGTCCGCTTATAAAACAGTTTGACTGCTCTTCATCCTTTTATAAAGCAGTTTGACTGCTCTTCATCCTCTTATAAATCAGTTTGACTGCTCTTCATCCTTTTATAAAGCAGTTTGACTGCTCTTCATCCTCCTATAAACCAGTTTGACTGCGCTTCATCCTCCTATAGAACCGTTTGACTGCTCTTCGTCCGATTATAAATCAGTTTGACTGCTCTTCGTCCTCTTATAAAACAGTTTGACTGCTCTTCATCCTTTTATAAAGCAGTTTGACTGCTCTTCATCCTCTTATAAATCAGTTTGACTGCTCTTCATCCGATTATAAATCAGTTTGACTGCTTTTCATCCTCTTATAAATCAATTTGACTGCACTTCATCCTTTTATAAAGCAGTTTGACTGCTCTTCATCCTCCTATAGAACAGTTTGACTGCTCTTCATCCGATTATAAATCAGTGTGACTGCTTTTCATCCTCTTATAAAACAGTTTGACTGCTCTTCATCCTTTTATAAAGCAGTTTGACTGCTCTTCATCCTCTTATAAATCAGTTTGACTGCTCTTCATCCTCTTATAAAGCAGTTTGACTGCTCTTCATCCTCCTATAAACCAGTTTGACTGCGCTTCATCCTCCTATAGAACAGTTTGACTGCTCTTCGTCCGATTATAAATCAGTTTGACTGCTCTTCGTCCTCTTATAAAACAGTTTGACTGCTCTTCATCCTTTTATAAAGCAGTTTGGCTGCTCTTCATCCTCTTATAAATCAGTTTGACTGCTCTTCATCCGATTATAAATCAGTTTGACTGCACTTCGTCCTCTTATAAAACAGTTTGACTTCTCTTCATTCTTTTATAAAGCAGTTTGACTGCTCTTCATCCTCTTATAAAACAGTTTGACTGCTCTTCATCCTCTTGTAAAACAGGTTGACTGCTCTTCATCCTCTTGTAAAACAGTCTGACTGCTCTACATCCTTGTATAAAACAGTTTGACTGCTCTTCATCCTTTTCATCCTCTTATAAATCAATTTGACTGCTCTTCATCCTCTTATAAAACCGTTTGACTGCTCTTCGTCCGATTATAAATCAGTTCGACTGCTCTTCGTCCGATTATAAATCAGTTTGACTGCTCTTCGTCCGCTTATAAAACAGTTTGACTGCCCTTCATCCTTTTATAAAGAAGTTTGACTGCTCTTCATCCTCTTATAAATCAGTTTGACTGCTCTTCATCCTTTTATAAAGCAGTTTGACTGCTCTTCATCCTCCTATAAACCAGTTTGACTGCGCTTCATCCTCCTATAGAACAGTTTGACTGCTCTTCGTCGGATTATAAATCAGTTTGACTGCTCTTCGTCCTCTTATAAAACAGTTTGACTGCTCTTCATCCTTTTATAAAGCAGTTTGACTGCTCTTCATCCTCTTATAAATCATTTTGACTGCTCTTCATCCGATTATAAATCAGTTTGACTGCTCTTCATCCTCTTATAAAACAGTTTGACTGCTCTTCATCCTCTTGTAAAACAGTCTGACTGCTCTACATCCTCGTATAAAACAGTTTGACTGCTCTTCATCCTTTTATAAAGCAATTTGACTGCTCTTCATCCTCTTATAAATCAATTTGACTGCTCTTCATCTTCTTATAAAACCGTTAGACTGCTCTTCGTCCGATTATAAATCAGTTTAACTGCTTTTTGTCCGATTATAAATCAGTTTGACTGCTCTTCGTATGCTTATAAAACAGTTTGACTGCTCTTCATCCTTTTATAAAGCAGTTTGACTGCTCTTCATCCTCTTATAAATCAGTTTGACTGCTCTTCATCCTCTTATAAAGCAGTTTGACTGCGCTTCATCCTCCTATAGAACAGTTTGACTGCTATTCGTCCGATTATAAATCAGTTTGACTGCTCTTCGTCCTCTTATAAAACAGTTTGACTGCTCTTCATCCTTTTATAAAGCAGTTTGACTGCTCTTCATCCTCTTATAAATCAGTTTGACTGCTCTTCATCCTCTTATAAAACAGTTTGACTGCTCTTCATCCTTTTATAACGCAGATTGACTGCTCTTCATCCTCTTATAAATCAGTTTGACTGCTCTTCATTCGATTATAAATCAGTTTGACTGCTCTTCGTCCGCTTATAAAACAGTTTGACTGCCCTTCATCCTTTTATAAGGCAGTTTAACTGCTCTTCATCCTCTTATAAATCAGTTTGACTGCTCTTCATCCTTTTATAAAGCAGTTTGACTGCTCTTCATCCTCTTATAAATCAGTTTGACTGCTCTTCATCCTTTTATAAAGCAGTTTGACTGCTCTTCATCCTCCTATAAACCAGTTTGACTGCGCTTCATCCTCCTATAGAACAGTTTGACTGCTCTTGGTCGGATTATAAATCAGTTTGACTGCTCTTCGTCCTCTTATAAAACAGTTTGACTGCTCTTCATCCTTTTATAAAGCAGTTTGACTGCTCTTCATCCTCTTATAAATCATTTTGACTGCTCTTCATCCGATTATAAATCAGTTTGACTGCTCTTCATCCTCTTATAAAACAGTTTGACTGCTCTTCATCCTTTTATAACGCAGTTTGACTGCTCTTCATCCTCTTATAAATAAGTTTGACTGCTCTTCATCCGATTATAAATCAGTTTGACTGCTCTTCGTCCTCTTATAAAACAGTTTGACTGCTCTTCATCCTTTTATAAAGCAGTTTGACTGCTCTTCATCCTCTTATAAAACAGTTTGACTGCTCTTCATCCTCTTGTAAAACAGTCTGACTGCTCTACATCCTCGTATAAAACAGTTTGACTGCTCTTCATCCTTTTATAAAGCAGTTTGACTGCTCTTCATCCTCTTATAAATCAATTTGACTGCTCTTCATCTTCTTATAAAACCGTTAGACTGCTCTTCGTCCGATTATAAATCAGTTTAACTGCTTTTCGTCCGATTATAAATCAGTTTGACTGCTCTTCGTCCGCTTATAAAACAGTTTGACTGCTCTTCATCCTTTTATAAAGCAGTTTGACTGCTCTTCATCCTCTTATAAATCAGTTTGACTGCTCTTCATCCTCTTATAAAGCAGTTTGACTGCGCTTCATCCTCCTATAGAACAGTTTGACTGCTATTCGTCCGATTATAAATCAGTTTGACTGCTCTTCGTCCTCTTATAAAACAGTTTGACTGCTCTTCATTCTTTTATAAAGCAGTTTGACTGCTCTTCATCCTCTTAAAAAACAGTTTGACTGCTCTTCATCCTCTTGTAAAACAGGTTGACTGTTCTTCATCCTCTTGTAAAACAGTCTGACTGCTCTACATCCTTGTATAAAACAGTTTGACTGCTCTTCATCCTTTTATAAAGCAGTTTGACTGCTCTTCATCCTCTTATAAATCAATTTGACTGCTCTTCATCCTCTTATAAAAGCGTTTGACTGCTCTTCGTCCGATTATAAATCAGTTTGACTGCTCTTCGTCCGATTATAAATCAGTTTGACTGCTCTTCGTCCGCTTATAAAACAGTTTGACTGCTCTTCATCCTTTTATAAAGCAGTTTGACTGCTCTTCATCCTCTTATAAATCAGTTTGACTGCTCTTCATCCTTTTATAAAGCAGTTTGACTGCTCTTCATCCTCCTATAAACCAGTTTGACTGCGCTTCATCCTCCTATAGAACCGTTTGACTGCTCTTCGTCCGATTATAAATCAGTTTGACTGCTCTTCGTCCTCTTATAAAACAGTTTGACTGCTCTTCATCCTTTTATAAAGCAGTTTGACTGCTCTTCATCCTCTTATAAATCAGTTTGACTGCTCTTCATCCGATTATAAATCAGTTTGACTGCTTTTCATCCTCTTATAAATCAATTTGACTGCACTTCATCCTTTTATAAAGCAGTTTGACTGCTCTTCATCCTCCTATAGAACAGTTTGACTGCTCTTCATCCGATTATAAATCAGTGTGACTGCTTTTCATCCTCTTATAAAACAGTTTGACTGCTCTTCATCCTTTTATAAAGCAGTTTGACTGCTCTTCATCCTCTTATAAATCAGTTTGACTGCTCTTCATCCTCTTATAAAGCAGTTTGACTGCTCTTCATCCTCTTATAAATCAGTTTGACTGCTCTTCATCCTCTTATAAAGCAGTTTGACTGCTCTTCATCCTCTTATAAATCATTTTGACTGCTCTTCATCCGATTATAAATCAGTTTGACTGCTCTTCATCCTCTTATAAAACAGTTTGACTGCTCTTCATCCTCTTGTAAAACAGTCTGACTGCTCTACATCCTCGTATAAAACAGTTTGACTGCTCTTCATCCTTTTATAAAGCAGTTTGACTGCTCTTCATCCTCTTATAAATCAATTTGACTGCTCTTCATCTTCTTATAAAACCGTTAGACTGCTCTTCGTCCGATTATAAATCAGTTTAACTGCTTTTCGTCCGATTATAAATCAGTTTGACTGCTCTTCGTCCGCTTATAAATCAGTTTGACTGCTCTTCATCCTTTTATAAAGTAGTTTGACTGCTCTTCATCCTCTTATAAATCAGTTTGACTGCTCTTCATCCTCTTATAAAGCTGTTTGACTGCGCTTCATCCTCCTATAGAACAGTTTGACTGCTATTCGTCCGATTATAAATCAGTTTGACTGCTCTTCGTCCTTTTATAAAACAGTTTGACTGCTCTTCATCCTTTTATAAAGCAGTTTGACTGCTCTTCATCCTCTTATAAATCAGTTTGACTGCTCTTCATCCTCTTATAAAACAGTTTGACTGCTCTTCATCCTTTTATAACGCAGATTGACTGCTCTTCATCCTCTTATAAATCAGTTTGACTGCTCTTCGTCTTCTTATAAAACAGTTTGACTGCTCTTCATCCTTTTATAAAGCAGTTTGACTGCTCTACATCCTCGTATAAAACAGTTTGACTGCTCTTCATACTTTTATAAAACCGTTTGACTGCTCTTCGTCCGATTATAAATCAGTTTGACTGCTCTTCGTCCAATTATAAAACAGTTTGACTGCTCTTCATCCTTTTATAAAGAAGTTTGACTTCTCTTCATCCTTTTATAAATCAGTTTGACTGCTCTTCATCGTCTTATAAAACCGTTTGACTGCTCTTCGTCCGATAATAAATCAGTTTGAATGCTCTTCGTCCGATTATAAATCAGTTTGACTGCTCTTCATCCTCTTGTAAAACAGGTTGACTGCTCTTCATCCTCTTGTAAAACAGTCTGACTGCTCTACATCCTTGTATAAAACAGTTTGACTGCTCTTCATCCTTTTCATCCTCTTATAAATCAATTTGACTGCTCTTCATCCTCTTATAAAACCGTTTGACTGCTCTTCGTCCGATTATAAATCAGTTTGACTGCTCTTCGTCCGATTATAAATCAGTTTGACTGCTCTTCGTCCGCTTATAAAACAGTTTGACTGCCCTTCATCCTTTTATAAAGCAGTTTAACTGCTCTTCATCCTCTTATAAATCAGTTTGACTGCTCTTCATCCTTTTATAAAGCAGTTTGACTGCTCTTCATCCTCTTATAAATCAGTTTGACTGCTCTTCATCCTTTTATAAAGCAGTTTGACTGCTCTTCATCCTCCTATAAACCAGTTTGACTGCGCTTCATCCTCCTATAGAACAGTTTGACTGCTCTTGGTCGGATTATAAATCAGTTTGACTGCTCTTCGTCCTCTTATAAAACAGTTTGACTGCTCTTCATCCTTTTATAAAGCAGTTTGACTGCTCTTCATCCTCTTATAAATCATTTTGACTGCTCTCCATCCGATTATAAATCAGTTTGACTGCTCTTCATCCTCTTATAAAACAGTTTGACTGCTCTTCATCCTTTTATAACGCAGTTTGACTGCTCTTCATCCTCTTATAAATCAGTTTGACTGCTCTTCATCCGATTATAAATCAGTTTGACTGCTCTTCGTCCTCTTATAAAACAGTTTGACTGCTCTTCATCCTTTTCATCCTCTTATAAATCAATTTGACTGCTCTTCATCCTCTTATAAAACCGTTTGACTGCTCTTCGTCCGATTATAAATCAGTTTGACTGCTCTTCGTCCGATTATAAATCAGTTTGACTGCTCTTCGTCCGCTTATAAAACAGTTTGACTGCCCTTCATCCTTTTATAAAGCAGTTTGACTGCTCTTCATCCTCTTATAAATCAGTTTGACTGCTCTTCATCCTTTTATAAAGCAGTTTGACTGCTCTTCATCCTCCTATAAACCAGTTTGACTGCGCTTCATCCTCCTATAGAACAGTTTGACTGCTCTTCGTCGGATTATAAATCAGTTTGACTGCTCTTTGTCCTCTTATAAAACAGTTTGACTGCTCTTCATCCTTTTATAAAGCAGTTTGACTGCTCTTCATCCTCTTATAAATCATTTTGACTGCTCTTCATCCGATTATAAATCAGTTTGACTGCTCTTCATCCTCTTATAAAACAGTTTGACTGCTCTTCATCCTCTTGTAAAACAGTCTGACTGCTCTACATCCTCGTATAAATCAGTTTGACTGCTCTTCATCCTTTTATAAAGCAGTTTGACTGCTCTTCATCCTCTTATAAATCAATTTGACTGCTCTTCATCTTCTTATAAAACCGTTAGACTGCTCTTCGTCCGATTATAAATCAGTTTAACTGCTTTTCGTCCGATTATAAATCAGTTTGACTGCTCTTCGTCCGATTATAAATCAGTTTGACTGCTCTTCATCCTTTTATAAAGCAGTTTGACTGCTCTTCATCCTCTTATAAATCAGTTTGACTGCTCTTCATCCTCTTATAAAGCTGTTTGACTGCGCTTCATCCTCCTATAGAACAGTTTGACTGCTATTCGTCCGATTATAAATCAGTTTGACTGCTCTTCGTCCTCTTATAAAACAGTTTGACTGCTCTTCATCCTTTTATAAAGCAGTTTGACTGCTCTTCATCCTCTTATAAATCAGTTTGACTGCTCTTCATCCTCTTATAAAACAGTTTGACTGCTCTTCATCCTTTTATAACGCAGATTGACTGCTCTTCATCCTCTTATAAATCAGTTTGACTGCTCTTCATTCGATTATAAATCAGTTTGACTGCTCTTCGTCTTCTTATAAAACAGTTTGACTGCTCTTCATCCTTTTATAAAGCAGTTTGACTGCTCTACATCCTCGTATAAAACAGTTTGACTGCTCTTCATACTTTTATAAAACCGTTTGACTGCTCTTCGTCCGATTATAAATCAGTTTGACTGCTCTTCGTCCAATTATAAAACAGTTTGACTGCTCTTCATCCTTTTATAAAGAAGTTTGACTTCTCTTCATCCTTTTATAAATCAGTTTGACTGCTCTTCATCGTCTTATAAAACCGTTTGACTGCTCTTCGTCCGATAATAAATCAGTTTGAATGCTCTTCGTCCGATTATAAATCAGTTTGACTGCTCTTCATCCTCTTGTAAAACAGGTTGACTGCTCTTCATCCTCTTGTAAAACAGTCTGACTGCTCTACATCCTTGTATAAAACAGTTTGACTGCTCTTCATCCTTTTCATCCTCTTATAAATCAATTTGACTGCTCTTCATCCTCTTATAAAACCGTTTGACTGCTCTTCGTCCGATTATAAATCAGTTTGACTGCTCTTCGTCCGATTATAAATCAGTTTGACTGCTCTTCGTCCGCTTATAAAACAGTTTGACTGCCCTTCATCCTTTTATAAGGCAGTTTAACTGCTCTTCATCCTCTTATAAATCAGTTTGACTGCTCTTCATCCTTTTATAAAGCAGTTTGACTGCTCTTCATCCTCTTATAAATCAGTTTGACTGCTCTTCATCCTTTTATAAAGCAGTTTGACTGCTCTTCATCCTCCTATAAACCAGTTTGACTGCGCTTCATCCTCCTATAGAACAGTTTGACTGCTCTTGGTCGGATTATAAATCAGTTTGACTGCTCTTCGTCCTCTTATAAAACAGTTTGACTGCTCTTCATCCTTTTATAAAGCAGTTTGACTGCTCTTCATCCTCTTATAAATCATTTTGACTGCTCTTCATCCGATTATAAATCAGTTTGACTGCTCTTCATCCTCTTATAAAACAGTTTGACTGCTCTTCATCCTTTTATAACGCAGTTTGACTGCTCTTCATCCTCTTATAAATAAGTTTGACTGCTCTTCATCCGATTATAAATCAGTTTGACTGCTCTTCGTCCTCTTATAAAACAGTTTGACTGCTCTTCATCCTTTTATAAAGCAGTTTGACTGCTCTTCATCCTCTTATAAAACAGTTTGACTGCTCTTCATCCTCTTGTAAAACAGTCTGACTGCTCTACATCCTCGTATAAAACAGTTTGACTGCTCTTCATCCTTTTATAAAGCAGTTTGACTGCTCTTCATCCTCTTATAAATCAATTTGACTGCTCTTCATCTTCTTATAAAACCGTTAGACTGCTCTTCGTCCGATTATAAATCAGTTTAACTGCTTTTCGTCCGATTATAAATCAGTTTGACTGCTCTTCGTCCGCTTATAAAACAGTTTGACTGCTCTTCATCCTTTTATAAAGCAGTTTGACTGCTCTTCATCCTCTTATAAATCAGTTTGACTGCTCTTCATCCTCTTATAAAGCAGTTTGACTGCGCTTCATCCTCCTATAGAACAGTTTGACTGCTATTCGTCCGATTATAAATCAGTTTGACTGCTCTTCGTCCTCTTATAAAACAGTTTGACTGCTCTTCATTCTTTTATAAAGCAGTTTGACTGCTCTTCATCCTCTTAAAAAACAGTTTGACTGCTCTTCATCCTCTTGTAAAACAGGTTGACTGTTCTTCATCCTCTTGTAAAACAGTCTGACTGCTCTACATCCTTGTATAAAACAGTTTGACTGCTCTTCATCCTTTTATAAAGCAGTTTGACTGCTCTTCATCCTCTTATAAATCAATTTGACTGCTCTTCATCCTCTTATAAAAGCGTTTGACTGCTCTTCGTCCGATTATAAATCAGTTTGACTGCTCTTCGTCCGATTATAAATCAGTTTGACTGCTCTTCGTCCGCTTATAAAACAGTTTGACTGCTCTTCATCCTTTTATAAAGCAGTTTGACTGCTCTTCATCCTCTTATAAATCAGTTTGACTGCTCTTCATCCTTTTATAAAGCAGTTTGACTGCTCTTCATCCTCCTATAAACCAGTTTGACTGCGCTTCATCCTCCTATAGAACCGTTTGACTGCTCTTCGTCCGATTATAAATCAGTTTGACTGCTCTTCGTCCTCTTATAAAACAGTTTGACTGCTCTTCATCCTTTTATAAAGCAGTTTGACTGCTCTTCATCCTCTTATAAATCAGTTTGACTGCTCTTCATCCGATTATAAATCAGTTTGACTGCTTTTCATCCTCTTATAAATCAATTTGACTGCACTTCATCCTTTTATAAAGCAGTTTGACTGCTCTTCATCCTCCTATAGAACAGTTTGACTGCTCTTCATCCGATTATAAATCAGTGTGACTGCTTTTCATCCTCTTATAAAACAGTTTGACTGCTCTTCATCCTTTTATAAAGCAGTTTGACTGCTCTTCATCCTCTTATAAATCAGTTTGACTGCTCTTCATCCTCTTATAAAGCAGTTTGACTGCTCTTCATCCTCCTATAAACCAGTTTGACTGCGCTTCATCCTCCTATAGAACAGTTTGACTGCTCTTCGTCCGATTATAAATCAGTTTGACTGCTCTTCGTCCTCTTATAAAACAGTTTGACTGCTCTTCATCCTTTTATAAAGCAGTTTGGCTGCTCTTCATCCTCTTATAAATCAGTTTGACTGCTCTTCATCCGATTATAAATCAGTTTGACTGCACTTCGTCCTCTTATAAAACAGTTTGACTTCTCTTCATTCTTTTATAAAGCAGTTTGACTGCTCTTCATCCTCTTATAAAACAGTTTGACTGCTCTTCATCCTCTTGTAAAACAGGTTGACTGCTCTTCATCCTCTTGTAAAACAGTCTGACTGCTCTACATCCTTGTATAAAACAGTTTGACTGCTCTTCATCCTTTTCATCCTCTTATAAATCAATTTGACTGCTCTTCATCCTCTTATAAAACCGTTTGACTGCTCTTCGTCCGATTATAAATCAGTTCGACTGCTCTTCGTCCGATTATAAATCAGTTTGACTGCTCTTCGTCCGCTTATAAAACAGTTTGACTGCCCTTCATCCTTTTATAAAGAAGTTTGACTGCTCTTCATCCTCTTATAAATCAGTTTGACTGCTCTTCATCCTTTTATAAAGCAGTTTGACTGCTCTTCATCCTCCTATAAACCAGTTTGACTGCGCTTCATCCTCCTATAGAACAGTTTGACTGCTCTTCGTCGGATTATAAATCAGTTTGACTGCTCTTCGTCCTCTTATAAAACAGTTTGACTGCTCTTCATCCTTTTATAAAGCAGTTTGACTGCTCTTCATCCTCTTATAAATCATTTTGACTGCTCTTCATCCGATTATAAATCAGTTTGACTGCTCTTCATCCTCTTATAAAACAGTTTGACTGCTCTTCATCCTCTTGTAAAACAGTCTGACTGCTCTACATCCTCGTATAAAACAGTTTGACTGCTCTTCATCCTTTTATAAAGCAATTTGACTGCTCTTCATCCTCTTATAAATCAATTTGACTGCTCTTCATCTTCTTATAAAACCGTTAGACTGCTCTTCGTCCGATTATAAATCAGTTTAACTGCTTTTCGTCCGATTATAAATCAGTTTGACTGCTCTTCGTATGCTTATAAAACAGTTTGACTGCTCTTCATCCTTTTATAAAGCAGTTTGACTGCTCTTCATCCTCTTATAAATCAGTTTGACTGCTCTTCATCCTCTTATAAAGCAGTTTGACTGCGCTTCATCCTCCTATAGAACAGTTTGACTGCTATTCGTCCGATTATAAATCAGTTTGACTGCTCTTCGTCCTCTTATAAAACAGTTTGACTGCTCTTCATCCTTTTATAAAGCAGTTTGACTGCTCTTCATCCTCTTATAAATCAGTTTGACTGCTCTTCATCCTCTTATAAAACAGTTTGACTGCTCTTCATCCTTTTATAACGCAGATTGACTGCTCTTCATCCTCTTATAAATCAGTTTGACTGCTCTTCATTCGATTATAAATCAGTTTGACTGCTCTTCGTCTTCTTATAAATCAGTTTGACTGCTCTTCATCCTTTTATAAAGCAGTTTGACTGCTCTTCATCCTTTTATAAAGCAGTTTGACTGCTCTTCATCCTCCTATAAACCAGTTTGACTGCGCTTCATCCTCCTATAGAACAGTTTGACTGCTCTTCGTCCTCTTATAAATCAGTTTGACTGCTCTTCGTCCTCTTATAAAACAGTTTGACTGCTCTTCATCCTTTTATAAAGCAGTTTGGCTGCTCTTCATCCTCTTATAAATCAGTTTGACTGCTCTTCATCCGATTATAAATCAGTTTGACTGCTCTTCGTCCTCTTATAAAACAGTTTGACTGCTCTTCATTCTTTTATAAAGCAGTTTGACTGCTCTTCATCCTCTTATAAAACAGTTTGACTGCTCTTCATCCTCTTGTAAAACAGGTTGACTGCTCTTCATCCTCTTGTAAAACAGTCTGACTGCTCTACATCCTTGTATAAAACAGTTTGACTGCTCTTCATCCTTTTCATCCTCTTATAAATCAATTTGACTGCTCTTCGTCCGATTATAAATCAGTTTGACTGCTCTTCGTCCGCTTATAAAACAGTTTGAATGCCCTTCATCCTTTTATAAAGCAGTTTGACTGCTCTTCATCCTCTTATAAATCAGTTTGACTGCTCTTCATCCTTTTATAAAGCAGTTTGACTGCTCTTCATCCTCTTATAAATCAGTTTGACTGCTCTTCATCCTTTTATAAAGCAGTTTGACTGCTCTTCATCCTCCTATAAACCAGTTTGACTGCGCTTCATCCTCCTATAGAACAGTTTGACTGCTCTTCGTCGGATTATAAATCAGTTTGACTGCTCTTCGTCCTCTTATAAAACAGTTTGACTGCTCTTCATCCTTTTATAAAGCAGTTTGACTGCTCTTCATCCTCTTATAAATCAGTTTGACTGCTCTTCATCCTTTTATAAAGCAGTTTGACTGCTCTTCGTCCGCTTATAAAACAGTTTGACTGCCCTTCATCCTTTTATAAAGCAGTTTGACTGCTCTTCATCCTCTTATAAATCAGTTTGACTGCTCTTCATCCTTTTATAAAGCAGTTTGACTGCTCTTCATCCTCTTATAAATCAGTTTGACTGCTCTTCATCCTTTTATAAAGCAGTTTGACTGCTCTTCATCCTCCTATAAACCAGTTTGACTGCGCTTCATCCTCCTATAGAACAGTTTGACTGCTCTTCGTCGGATTATAAATCAGTTTGACTGCTCTTCGTCCTCTTATAAAACAGTTTGACTGCTCTTCATCCTTTTATAAAGCAGTTTGACTGCTCTTCATCCTCTTATAAATCAGTTTGACTGCTCTTCATCCTTTTATAAAGCAGTTTGACTGCTCTTCATCCTCTTATAAATCAGTTTGACTGCTCTTCATCCTTTTATAAAGCAGTTTGACTGCTCTTCATCCTCCTATAAACCAGTTTGACTGCGCTTCATCCTCCTATAGAACAGTTTGACTGCTCTTCGTCGGATTATAAATCAGTTTGACTGCTCTTCGTCCTCTTATAAAACAGTTTGACTGCTCTTCATCCTTTTATAAAGCAGTTTGACTGCTCTTCATCCTCTTATAAATCAGTTTGACTGCTCTTCATCCTCTTATAAAGCAGTTTGACTGCGCTTCATCCTCCTATAGAACAGTTTGACTGCTATTCGTCCGATTATAAATCAGTTTGACTGCTCTTCGTCCTCTTATAAAACAGTTTGACTGCTCTTCATCCTTTTATAAAGCAGTTTGACTGCTCTTCATCCTCTTATAAATCAGTTTGACTGCTCTTCATCCTCTTATAAAACAGTTTGACTGCTCTTCATCCTTTTATAACGCAGATTGACTGCTCTTCATCCTCTTATAAATCAGTTTGACTGCTCTTCATTCGATTATAAATCAGTTTGACTGCTCTTCGTCTTCTTATAAAACAGTTTGACTGCTCTTCATCCTTTTATAAAGCAGTTTGACTGCTCTACATCTTCGTATAAAACAGTTTGACTGCTCTTCATACTTTTATAAAACCGTTTGACTGCTTCTTCGTCCGATTATAAATCAGTTTGACTGCTCTTCGTCCAATTATAAAACAGTTTGACTGCTCTTCATCCTTTTATAAAGAAGTTTGACTTCTCTTCATCCTTTTATAAATCAGTTTGACTGCTCTTCATCGTCTTATAAAACCGTTTGACTGCTCTTCGTCCGATAATAAATCAGTTTGAATGCTCTTCGTCCGATTATAAATCAGTTTTACTGCTCTTCGTCCTCTTATAAAACAGTTTGACTGCTCTTCATCCTTTTATAAAGCAGTTTGACTGCTCTTCATCCTCTTATAAATCAGTTTGACTGCTCTTCATCCGATTATAAATCAGTTTGACTGCTCTTCGTCCTCTTATAAACCAGTTTGACTGCGCTTCATCCTCCTATAGAACAGTTTGACTGCTCTTCGTCCGATTATAAATCAGTTTGACTGCTCTTCGTCCTCTTATAAAACAGTTTGACTGCTCTTCATCCTTTTATAAAGCAGTTTGGCTGCTCTTCATCCTCTTATAAATCAGTTTGACTGCTCTTCATCCGATTATAAATCAGTTTGACTGCTCTTCGTCCTCTTATAAAACAGTTTGACTGCTCTTCATCCTCTTATAAAACAGTTTGACTGCTCTTCATCCTCTTGTAAAACAGGTTGACTGCTCTTCATCCTCTTGTAAAACAGTCTGACTGCTCTACATCCTTGTATAAAACAGTTTGACTGCTCTTCATCCTTTTCATCCTCTTATAAATCAATTTGACTGCTCTTCATCCTCTTATAAAACCGTTTGACTGCTCTTCGTCCGATTATAAATCAGTTTGACTGCCCTTCATCCTTTTATAAAGCAGTTTGACTGCTCTTCATCCTCTTATAAATCAGTTTGACTGCTCTTCATCCTTTTATAAAGCAGTTTGACTGCTCTTCATCCTCCTATAAACCAGTTTGACTGCGCTTCATCCTCCTATAGAACAGTTTGACTGCTCTTCGTCGGATTATAAATCAGTTTGACTGCTCTTCGTCCTCTTATAAAACAGTTTGACTGCTCTTCATCCTTTTATAAAGCAGTTTGACTGCTCTTCATCCTCTTATAAATCATTTTGACTGCTCTTCATCCGATTATAAATCAGTTTGACTGCTCTTCATCCTCTTATAAAACAGTTTGACTGCTCTTCATCCTTTTATAACGCAGTTTGACTGCTCTTCATCCTCTTATAAATCAGTTTGACTGCTCTTCATCCGATTATAAATCAGTTTGACTGCTCTTCGTCCTCTTATAAAACAGTTTGACTGCTCTTCATCCTTTTATAAAGCAGTTTGACTGCTCTTCATCCTCTTATAAAACAGTTTGACTGCTCTTCATCCTCTTGTAAAACAGTCTGACTGCTCTACATCCTCGTATAAAACAGTTTGACTGCTCTTCATCCTTTTATAAAGCAGTTTGACTGCTCTTCATCCTCTTATAAATCAGTTTGACTGCTCTTCATCCTCTTATAAAACAGTTTGACTGCTCTTCATCCTTTTATAACGCAGATTGACTGCTCTTCATCCTCTTATAAATCAGTTTGACTGCTCTTCATTCGATTATAAATCAGTTTGACTGCTCTTCGTCTTCTTATAAAACAGTTTGACTGCTCTTCATCCTTTTATAAAGCAGTTTGACTGCTCTACATCCTCGTATAAAACAGTTTGACTGCTCTTCATACTTTTATAAAACCGTTTGACTGCTCTTCGTCCGATTATAAATCAGTTTGACTGCTCTTCGTCCAATTATAAAACAGTTTGACTGCTCTTCATCCTTTTATAAAGAAGTTTGACTTCTCTTCATCCTTTTATAAATCAGTTTGACTGCTCTTCATCGTCTTATAAAACCGTTTGACTGCTCTTCGTCCGATAATAAATCAGTTTGAATGCTCTTCGTCCGATTATAAATCAGTTTTACTGCTCTTCGTCCTCTAATAAAACAGTTTGACTGCTCTTCATCCTTTTATAAAGCAGTTTGACTGCTCTTCATCCTTTTATAAAGCAGTTTGACTGCTCTTCATCCTCCTATAAACCAGTTTGACTGCGCTTCATCCTCCTATAGAACAGTTTGACTGCTCTTCGTCCGATTATAAATCAGTTTGACTGCTCTTCGTCCTCTTATAAAACAGTTTGACTGCTCTTCATCCTTTTATAAAGCAGTTTGGCTGCTCTTCATCCTCTTATAAATCAGTTTGACTGCTCTTCATCCGATTATAAATCAGTTTGACTGCTCTTCGTCCTCTTATAAAACAGTTTGACTGCTCTTCATTCTTTTATAAAGCAGTTTGACTGCTCTTCATCCTCTTATAAAACAGTTTGACTGCTCTTCATCCTCTTGTAAAACAGGTTGACTGCTCTTCATCCTCTTGTAAAACAGTCTGACTGCTCTACATCCTTGTATAAAACAGTTTGACTGCTCTTCATCCTTTTCATCCTCTTATAAATCAATTTGACTGCTCTTCATCCTCTTATAAAACCGTTTGACTGCTCTTCGTCCGATTATAAATCAGTTTGACTGCTCTTCTTCCAATTATAAATCAGTTTGACTGCTCTTCGTCCGCTTATAAAACAGTTTGACTGCCCTTCATCCTTTTATAAAGCAGTTTGACTGCTCTTCATCCTCTTATAAATCAGTTTGACTGCTCTTCATCCTTTTATAAAGCAGTTTGACTGCTCTTCGTCCTCTTATAAAACAGTTTGACTGCTCTTCATCCTTTTATAAAGCAGTTTGACTGCTCTTCATCCTCTTATAAATCAATTTGACTGCGCTTCATCCTCCTATAGAACAGTTTGACTGCTATTCGTCCGATTATAAATCAGTTTGACTGCTCTTCGTCCTCTTATAAAACAGTTTGACTGCTCTTCATCCTTTTATAAAGCAGTTTGACTGCTCTTCATCCTCTTATAAATCAGTTTGACTGCTCTTCATCCTCTTATAAAACAGTTTGACTGCTCTTCATCCTTTTATAACGCAGATTGACTGCTCTTCATCCTCTTATAAATCAGTTTGACTGCTCTTCATTCGATTATAAATCAGTTTGACTGCTCTTCGTCTTCTTATAAAACAGTTTGACTGCTCTTCATCCTTTTATAAAGCAGTTTGACTGCTCTACATCTTCGTATAAAACAGTTTGACTGCTCTTCATACTTTTATAAAACCGTTTGACTGCTCTTCGTCCGATTATAAATCAGTTTGACTGCTCTTCGTCCAACTATAAAACAGTTTGACTGCTCTTCATCCTTTTATAAAGAAGTTTGACTTCTCTTCATCCTTTTATAAATCAGTTTGACTGCTCTTCATCGTCTTATAAAACCGTTTGACTGCTCTTCGTCCGATAATAAATCAGTTTGAATGCTCTTCGTCCGATTATAAATCAGTTTTACTGCTCTTCATCCTCTTATAAAACAGTTTGACTGCTCTTCATCCTTTTATAAAGCAGTTTGACTGCTCTTCATCCTCTTATAAATCAGTTTGACTGCTCTTCATCCGATTATAAATCAGTTTGACTGCTCTTCGTCCTCTTATAAATCAGTTTGACTGCTCTTCATCCTTTTATAAAGCAGTTTGACTGCTCTTCATCCTCCTATAAACCAGTTTGACTGCGCTTCATCCTCCTATAGAACAGTTTGACTGCTCTTCGTCCGATTATAAATCAGTTTGACTGCTCTTCGTCCTCTTATAAAACAGTTTGACTGCTCTTCATCCTTTTATAAAGCAGTTTGGCTGCTCTTCATCCTCTTATAAATCAGTTTGACTGCTCTTCATCCGATTATAAATCAGTTTGACTGCTCTTCGTCCTCTTATAAAACAGTTTGACTGCTCTTCATTCTTTTATAAAGCAGTTTGACTGCTCTTCATCCTCTTATAAAACAGTTTGACTGCTCTTCATCCTCTTGTAAAACAGGTTGACTGCTCTTCATCCTCTTGTAAAACAGTCTGACTGCTCTACATCCTTGTATAAAACAGTTTGACTGCTCTTCATCCTTTTCATCCTCTTATAAATCAATTTGACTGCTCTTCATCCTCATATAAAACCGTTTGACTGCTCTTCGTCCGATTATAAATCAGTTTGACTGCTCTTCGTCCGATTATAAATCAGTTTGACTGCTTTTCGTCCGCTTATAAATCATTTTGACTGCTCTTCATCCGATTATAAATCAGTTTGACTGCTCTTCATCCTCTTATAAAACAGTTTGACTGCTCTTCATCCTTTTATAACGCAGTTTGACTGCTCTTCATCCTCTTATAAATCAGTTTGACTGCTCTTCATCCGATTATAAATCAGTTTGACTGCTCTTCGTCCTCTTATAAAACAGTTTGACTGCTCTTCATCCTTTTATAAAGCAGTTTGACTGCTCTTCATCCTCTTATAAAACAGTTTGACTGCTCTTCATCCTCTTGTAAAACAGTCTGACTGCTCTACATCCTCGTATAAAACAGTTTGACTGCTCTTCATCCTATTATAAAGCAGTTTGACTGCTCTTCATCCTCTTATAAATCAATTTGACTGCTCTTCATCTTCTTATAAAACCGTTAGACTGCTCTTCGTCCGATTATAAATCAGTTTAACTGCTTTTCGTCCGATTATAAATCAGTTTGACTGCTCTTCGTCCGCTTATAAAACAGTTTGACTGCTCTTCATCCTTTTATAAAGCAGTTTGACTGCTCTTCATCCTCTTATAAATCAGTTTGACTGCTCTTCATCCTCTTATAAAGCAGTTTGACTGCGCTTCATCCTCCTATAGAACAGTTTGACTGCTATTCGTCCGATTATAAATCAGTTTGACTGCTCTTCGTCCTCTTATAAAACAGTTTGACTGCTCTTCATCCTTTTATAACGCAGATTGACTGCTCTTCATCCTCTTATAAATCAGTTTGACTGCTCTTCATTCGATTATAAATCAGTTTGACTGCTCTTCGTCTTCTTATAAAACAGTTTGACTGCTCTTCATCCTTTTATAAAGCAGTTTGACTGCTCTTCATCCTCTTATAAATCAGTTTGACTGCTCTTCATCCGATTATAAATCAGTTTGACTGCTCTTCGTCCTCTTATAAATCAGTTTGACTGCTCTTCATCCTTTTATAAAGCAGTTTGACTGCTCTTCATCCTCCTATAAACCAGTTTGACTGCGCTTCATCCTCCTATAGAACAGTTTGACTGCTCTTCGTCCTCTTATAAATCAGTTTGACTGCTCTTCGTCCTCTTATAAAACAGTTTGACTGCTCTTCATCCTTTTATAAAGCAGTTTGGCTGCTCTTCATCCTCTTATAAATCAGTTTGACTGCTCTTCATCCGATTATAAATCAGTTTGACTGCTCTTCGTCCTCTTATAAAACAGTTTGACTGCTCTTCATTCTTTTATAAAGCAGTTTGACTGCTCTTCATCCTCTTATAAAACAGTTTGACTGCTCTTCATCCTCTTGTAAAACAGGTTGACTGCTCTTCATCCTCTTGTAAAACAGTCTGACTGCTCTACATCCTTGTATAAAACAGTTTGACTGCTCTTCATCCTTTTCATCCTCTTATAAATCAATTTGACTGCTCTTCGTCCGATTATAAATCAGTTTGACTGCTCTTCGTCCGCTTATAAAACAGTTTGAATGCCCTTCATCCTTTTATAAAGCAGTTTGACTGCTCTTCATCCTCTTATAAATCAGTTTGACTGCTCTTCATCCTTTTATAAAGCAGTTTGACTGCTCTTCATCCTCTTATAAATCAGTTTGACTGCTCTTCATCCTTTTATAAAGCAGTTTGACTGCTCTTCATCCTCCTATAAACCAGTTTGACTGCGCTTCATCCTCCTATAGAACAGTTTGACTGCTCTTCGTCGGATTATAAATCAGTTTGACTGCTCTTCGTCCTCTTATAAAACAGTTTGACTGCTCTTCATCCTTTTATAAAGCAGTTTGACTGCTCTTCATCCTCTTATAAATCAGTTTGACTGCTCTTCATCCTTTTATAAAGCAGTTTGACTGCTCTTCGTCCGCTTATAAAACAGTTTGACTGCCCTTCATCCTTTTATAAAGCAGTTTGACTGCTCTTCATCCTCTTATAAATCAGTTTGACTGCTCTTCATCCTTTTATAAAGCAGTTTGACTGCTCTTCATCCTCTTATAAATCAGTTTGACTGCTCTTCATCCTTTTATAAAGCAGTTTGACTGCTCTTCATCCTCCTATAAACCAGTTTGACTGCGCTTCATCCTCCTATAGAACAGTTTGACTGCTCTTCGTCGGATTATAAATCAGTTTGACTGCTCTTCGTCCTCTTATAAAACAGTTTGACTGCTCTTCATCCTTTTATAAAGCAGTTTGACTGCTCTTCATCCTCTTATAAATCAGTTTGACTGCTCTTCATCCTTTTATAAAGCAGTTTGACTGCTCTTCATCCTCTTATAAATCAGTTTGACTGCTCTTCATCCTTTTATAAAGCAGTTTGACTGCTCTTCATCCTCCTATAAACCAGTTTGACTGCGCTTCATCCTCCTATAGAACAGTTTGACTGCTCTTCGTCGGATTATAAATCAGTTTGACTGCTCTTCGTCCTCTTATAAAACAGTTTGACTGCTCTTCATCCTTTTATAAAGCAGTTTGACTGCTCTTCATCCTCTTATAAATCAGTTTGACTGCTCTTCATCCTCTTATAAAGCAGTTTGACTGCGCTTCATCCTCCTATAGAACAGTTTGACTGCTATTCGTCCGATTATAAATCAGTTTGACTGCTCTTCGTCCTCTTATAAAACAGTTTGACTGCTCTTCATCCTTTTATAAAGCAGTTTGACTGCTCTTCATCCTCTTATAAATCAGTTTGACTGCTCTTCATCCTCTTATAAAACAGTTTGACTGCTCTTCATCCTTTTATAACGCAGATTGACTGCTCTTCATCCTCTTATAAATCAGTTTGACTGCTCTTCATTCGATTATAAATCAGTTTGACTGCTCTTCGTCTTCTTATAAAACAGTTTGACTGCTCTTCATCCTTTTATAAAGCAGTTTGACTGCTCTACATCTTCGTATAAAACAGTTTGACTGCTCTTCATACTTTTATAAAACCGTTTGACTGCTTCTTCGTCCGATTATAAATCAGTTTGACTGCTCTTCGTCCAATTATAAAACAGTTTGACTGCTCTTCATCCTTTTATAAAGAAGTTTGACTTCTCTTCATCCTTTTATAAATCAGTTTGACTGCTCTTCATCGTCTTATAAAACCGTTTGACTGCTCTTCGTCCGATAATAAATCAGTTTGAATGCTCTTCGTCCGATTATAAATCAGTTTTACTGCTCTTCGTCCTCTTATAAAACAGTTTGACTGCTCTTCATCCTTTTATAAAGCAGTTTGACTGCTCTTCATCCTCTTATAAATCAGTTTGACTGCTCTTCATCCGATTAAAAATCAGTTTGACTGCTCTTCGTCCTCTTATAAACCAGTTTGACTGCGCTTCATCCTCCTATAGAACAGTTTGACTGCTCTTCGTCCGATTATAAATCAGTTTGACTGCTCTTCGTCCTCTTATAAAACAGTTTGACTGCTCTTCATCCTTTTATAAAGCAGTTTGGCTGCTCTTCATCCTCTTATAAATCAGTTTGACTGCTCTTCATCCGATTATAAATCAGTTTGACTGCTCTTCGTCCTCTTATAAAACAGTTTGACTGCTCTTCATCCTCTTATAAAACAGTTTGACTGCTCTTCATCCTCTTGTAAAACAGGTTGACTGCTCTTCATCCTCTTGTAAAACAGTCTGACTGCTCTACATCCTTGTATAAAACAGTTTGACTGCTCTTCATCCTTTTCATCCTCTTATAAATCAATTTGACTGCTCTTCATCCTCTTATAAAACCGTTTGACTGCTCTTCGTCCGATTATAAATCAGTTTGACTGCCCTTCATCCTTTTATAAAGCAGTTTGACTGCTCTTCATCCTCTTATAAATCAGTTTGACTGCTCTTCATCCTTTTATAAAGCAGTTTGACTGCTCTTCATCCTCCTATAAACCAGTTTGACTGCGCTTCATCCTCCTATAGAACAGTTTGACTGCTCTTCGTCGGATTATAAATCAGTTTGACTGCTCTTCGTCCTCTTATAAAACAGTTTGACTGCTCTTCATCCTTTTATAAAGCAGTTTGACTGCTCTTCATCCTCTTATAAATCATTTTGACTGCTCTTCATCCGATTATAAATCAGTTTGACTGCTCTTCATCCTCTTATAAAACAGTTTGACTGCTCTTCATCCTTTTATAACGCAGTTTGACTGCTCTTCATCCTCTTATAAATCAGTTTGACTGCTCTTCATCCGATTATAAATCAGTTTGACTGCTCTTCGTCCTCTTATAAAACAGTTTGACTGCTCTTCATCCTTTTATAAAGCAGTTTGACTGCTCTTCATCCTCTTATAAAACAGTTTGACTGCTCTTCATCCTCTTGTAAAACAGTCTGACTGCTCTACATCCTCGTATAAAACAGTTTGACTGCTCTTCATCCTTTTATAAAGCAGTTTGACTGCTCTTCATCCTCTTATAAATCAGTTTGACTGCTCTTCATCCTCTTATAAAACAGTTTGACTGCTCTTCATCCTTTTATAACGCAGATTGACTGCTCTTCATCCTCTTATAAATCAGTTTGACTGCTCTTCATTCGATTATAAATCAGTTTGACTGCTCTTCGTCTTCTTATAAAACAGTTTGACTGCTCTTCATCCTTTTATAAAGCAGTTTGACTGCTCTACATCCTCGTATAAAACAGTTTGACTGCTCTTCATACTTTTATAAAACCGTTTGACTGCTCTTCGTCCGATTATAAATCAGTTTGACTGCTCTTCGTCCAATTATAAAACAGTTTGACTGCTCTTCATCCTTTTATAAAGAAGTTTGACTTCTCTTCATCCTTTTATAAATCAGTTTGACTGCTCTTCATCGTCTTATAAAACCGTTTGACTGCTCTTCGTCCGATAATAAATCAGTTTGAATGCTCTTCGTCCGATTATAAATCAATTTTACTGCTCTTCGTCCTCTAATAAAACAGTTTGACTGCTCTTCATCCTTTTATAAAGCAGTTTGACTGCTCTTCATCCTTTTATAAAGCAGTTTGACTGCTCTTCATCCTCCTATAAACCAGTTTGACTGCGCTTCATCCTCCTATAGAACAGTTTGACTGCTCTTCGTCCGATTATAAATCAGTTTGACTGCTCTTCGTCCTCTTATAAAACAGTTTGACTGCTCTTCATCCTTTTATAAAGCAGTTTGGCTGCTCTTCATCCTCTTATAAATCAGTTTGACTGCTCTTCATCCGATTATAAATCAGTTTGACTGCTCTTCGTCCTCTTATAAAACAGTTTGACTGCTCTTCATTCTTTTATAAAGCAGTTTGACTGCTCTTCATCCTCTTATAAAACAGTTTGACTGCTCTTCATCCTCTTGTAAAACAGGTTGACTGCTCTTCATCCTCTTGTAAAACAGTCTGACTGCTCTACATCCTTGTATAAAACAGTTTGACTGCTCTTCATCCTTTTCATCCTCTTATAAATCAATTTGACTGCTCTTCATCCTCTTATAAAACCGTTTGACTGCTCTTCGTCCGATTATAAATCAGTTTGACTGCTCTTCTTCCAATTATAAATCAGTTTGACTGCTCTTCGTCCGCTTATAAAACAGTTTGACTGCCCTTCATCCTTTTATAAAGCAGTTTGACTGCTCTTCATCCTCTTATAAATCAGTTTGACTGCTCTTCATCCTTTTATAAAGCAGTTTGACTGCTCTTCGTCCTCTTATAAAACAGTTTGACTGCTCTTCATCCTTTTATAAAGCAGTTTGACTGCTCTTCATCCTCTTATAAATCAATTTGACTGCGCTTCATCCTCCTATAGAACAGTTTGACTGCTATTCGTCCGATTATAAATCAGTTTGACTGCTCTTCGTCCTCTTATAAAACAGTTTGACTGCTCTTCATCCTTTTATAAAGCAGTTTGACTGCTCTTCATCCTCTTATAAATCAGTTTGACTGCTCTTCATCCTCTTATAAAACAGTTTGACTGCTCTTCATCCTTTTATAACGCAGATTGACTGCTCTTCATCCTCTTATAAATCAGTTTGACTGCTCTTCATTCGATTATAAATCAGTTTGACTGCTCTTCGTCTTCTTATAAAACAGTTTGACTGCTCTTCATCCTTTTATAAAGCAGTTTGACTGCTCTACATCTTCGTATAAAACAGTTTGACTGCTCTTCATACTTTTATAAAACCGTTTGACTGCTCTTCGTCCGATTATAAATCAGTTTGACTGCTCTTCGTCCAACTATAAAACAGTTTGACTGCTCTTCATCCTTTTATAAAGAAGTTTGACTTCTCTTCATCCTTTTATAAATCAGTTTGACTGCTCTTCATCGTCTTATAAAACCGTTTGACTGCTCTTCGTCCGATAATAAATCAGTTTGAATGCTCTTCGTCCGATTATAAATCAGTTTTACTGCTCTTCATCCTCTTATAAAACAGTTTGACTGCTCTTCATCCTTTTATAAAGCAGTTTGACTGCTCTTCATCCTCTTATAAATCAGTTTGACTGCTCTTCATCCGATTATAAATCAGTTTGACTGCTCTTCGTCCTCTTATAAATCAGTTTGACTGCTCTTCATCCTTTTATAAAGCAGTTTGACTGCTCTTCATCCTCCTATAAACCAGTTTGACTGCGCTTCATCCTCCTATAGAACAGTTTGACTGCTCTTCGTCCGATTATAAATCAGTTTGACTGCTCTTCGTCCTCTTATAAAACACTTTGACTGCTCTTCATCCTTTTATAAAGCAGTTTGACTGCTCTTCATCCTCTTATAAATCAGTTTGACTGCTCTTCATCCGATTATAAATCAGTTTGACTGCTCTTCGTCCTCTTATAAAACAGTTTGACTGCTCTTCATTCTTTTATAAAGCAGTTTGACTGCTCTTCATCCTCTTATAAAACAGTTTGACTGCTCTTCATCCTCTTGTAAAACAGGTTGACTGCTCTTCATCCTCTTGTAAAACAGTCTGACTGCTCTACATCCTTGTATAAAACAGTTTGACTGCTCTTCATCCTTTTCATCCTCTTATAAATCAATTTGACTGCTCTTCATCCTCATATAAAACCGTTTGACTGCTCTTCGTCCGATTATAAATCAGTTTGACTGCTCTTCGTCCGATTATAAATCAGTTTGACTGCTTTTCGTCCGCTTATAAATCATTTTGACTGCTCTTCATCCGATTATAAATCAGTTTGACTGCTCTTCATCCTCTTATAAAACAGTTTGACTGCTCTTCATCCTTTTATAACGCAGTTTGACTGCTCTTCATCCTCTTATAAATCAGTTTGACTGCTCTTCATCCGATTATAAATCAGTTTGACTGCTCTTCGTCCTCTTATAAAACAGTTTGACTGCTCTTCATCCTTTTATAAAGCAGTTTGACTGCTCTTCATCCTCTTATAAAACAGTTTGACTGCTCTTCATCCTCTTGTAAAACAGTCTGACTGCTCTACATCCTCGTATAAAACAGTTTGACTGCTCTTCATCCTATTATAAAGCAGTTTGACTGCTCTTCATCCTCTTATAAATCAATTTGACTGCTCTTCATCTTCTTATAAAACCGTTAGACTGCTCTTCGTCCGATTATAAATCAGTTTAACTGCTTTTCGTCCGATTATAAATCAGTTTGACTGCTCTTCGTCCGCTTATAAAACAGTTTGACTGCTCTTCATCCTTTTATAAAGCAGTTTGACTGCTCTTCATCCTCTTATAAATCAGTTTGACTGCTCTTCATCCTCTTATAAAGCAGTTTGACTGCGCTTCATCCTCCTATAGAACAGTTTGACTGCTATTCGTCCGATTATAAATCAGTTTGACTGCTCTTCGTCCTCTTATAAAACAGTTTGACTGCTCTTCATCCTTTTATAAAGCAGTTTGACTGCTCTTCATCCTCTTATAAATCAGTTTGACTGCTCTTCATCCTCTTATAAAACAGTTTGACTGCTCTTCATCCTTTTATAACGCAGATTGACTGCTCTACATCCTCGTATAAAACAGTTTGACTGCTCTTCATACTTTTATAAAACCGTTTGACTGCTCTTCGTCCGATTATAAATCAGTTTGACTGCTCTTAGTCCAATTGTAAAACAGTTTGACTGCTCTTCATCCTTTTATAAAGAAGTTTGACTTCTCTTCATCCTCTTATAAAACAGTTTGACTGCTCTTCATCCTTTTATAAAGCAGTTTGACTGCTCTTCATCCTCTTATAAATCAATTTGACTGCTCTTCATCCTTTTATAAAGCAGTTTGACTGCTCTTCATCCTCTTATAAAACAGTTTGACTGCTCTTCATCCGATTATAAATCAGTTTGACTGCTCTTCATCCTCTTATAAATCAGTTTGACTGCTCTTCATCCTCCTATAAACCAGTTTGACTGCGCTTCATCCTCCTATAGAACAGTTTGACTGCTCTTCGTCCGATTATAAATCAGTTTGACTGCTCTTTGTCCTCTTATAAAACAGTTTGACTACTCTTCATCCTCTTATAAAACAGTTTGACTGCTCTTCATCCTCTTATAAATCAGTTTGACTGCTCTTCATCCTCTTATAAAACAGTTTGACTGCTCTTCATCCTCTTGTAAAACAGGTTGACTGCTCTTCATCCTCTTGTAAAACAGGTTGACTGCTCTTCATCCTCTTGTAAAACAGTCTGACTGCTCTACATCCTCGTATAAATCAGTTTGACTGCTCTTCGTCCGCTTATAAAACAGTTTGACTGCTCTTCATCCTTTTATAAAGCAGTTTGACTGCTCTTCATCCTCTTATAAATCAGTTTGACTGCTCTTCATCCTTTTATAACGCAGATTGACTGCTCTTCATCCTCTTATAAATCAGTTTGACTGCTCTTCATTCGATTATAAATCAGTTTGACTGCTCTTCGTCTTCTTATAAAACAGTTTGACTGCTCTTCATCCTTTTATAAAGCAGTTTGACTGCTCTACATCCTCGTATAAAACAGTTTGACTGCTCTTCATACTTTTATAAAACAGTTTGACTGCTCTTCTTCCGATTATAAATCAGTTTGACTGCTCTTCGTCCTCTTATAAAACAGATTGACTGCTCTTCATCCTTTTATAAAGCAGTTTGACTGCTCGTCATCCTCTTATAAATCAGTTTGACTGCTCTTCATCCGATTATAAATCAGTTTGACTGATCTTCATCCTTTTTTAAAGCAGTTTGACTGCTCTTCATCCTCTTATAAAACAGTTTGACTGCTCTTCATCCTCTTGTAAAACAGGTTGACTGCTCTTCATCCTCTTGTAAAACAGTCTGACTGCTCTATATCCTCGTATAAAACAGTTTGACTGCTCTTCATCCTTTTATAAAGCAGTTTGACTGCTCTTCATCCTATTATAAATCAATTTGACTGCTCTTCATCCTTTTATAAAGCAGTTTGACTGCTCTTCATCCTCTTATAAATCAGTTTGACTGCTCTTCATCCGATTATAAATCAGTTTGACTGCTCTTCATCCTCTTATAAAAGAGTTTGACTGCTCTTCATCCTTTTATAAAGCAGTTTGACTGCTCTTCGTCCTCTTATAAATCAGTTTGACTGCTCTTCATCCTTTTATAAAGCAGTTTGACTGCTCTTCATCCTCCTATAAACCAGTTTGACTGCGCTTCATCCTCCTATAGAACAGTTTGACTGCTCTTCGTCCGATTATAAATCAGTTTGACTGCTCTTCGTCCTCTTATAAAACAGTTTGACTGCTCTTCATCCTTTTATAAAGCAGTTTGGCTGCTCTTCATCCTCTTATAAATCAGTTTGACTGCTCTTCATCCGATTATAAATCAGTTTGACTGCTCTTCGTCCTCTTATAAAACAGTTTGACTGCTCTTCATTCTTTTATAAAGCAGTTTGACTGCTCTTCATCCTCTTATAAAACAGTTTGACTGCTCTTCATCCTCTTGTAAAACAGGTTGACCGCTCTTCATCCTCTTGTAAAACAGTCTGACTGCTCTACATCCTTGTATAAAACAGTTTGACTGCTCTTCATCCTTTTCATCCTCTTATAAATCAATTTGACTGCTCTTCATCCTCATATAAAACCGTTTGACTGCTCTTCGTCCGATTATAAATCAGTTTGACTGCTCTTCGTCCGATTATAAATCAGTTTGACTGCTCTTCGTTCGCTTATAAATCATTTTGACTGCTCTTCATCCGATTATAAATCAGTTTGACTGCTCTTCATCCTCTTATAAAACAGTTTGACTGCTCTTCATCCTTTTATAACGCAGTTTGACTGCTCTTCATCCTCTTATAAATCAGTTTGACTGCTCTTCATCCGATTATAAATCAGTTTGACTGCTCTTCGTCCTCTTATAAAACAGTTTGACTGCTCTTCATCCTTTTATAAAGCAGTTTGACTGCTCTTCATCCTCTTATAAAACAGTTTGACTGCTCTTCATCCTCTTGTAAAACAGTCTGACTGCTCTACATCCTCGTATAAAACAGTTTGACTGCTTTTCATCCTTTTATAAAGCAGTTTGACTGCTCTTCATCCTCTTGTAAATCAATTTGACTGCTCTTCATCTTCTTATAAAACCGTTAGATTGCTCTTCGTCCGATTATAAATCAGTTTAACTGCTTTTCGTCCGATTATAAATCAGTTTGACTGCTCTTCGTCCGCTTATAAAACAGTTTGACTGCTCTTCATCCTTTTATAAAGCAGTTTGACTGCTCTTCATCCTCTTATAAATCAGTTTGACTGCTCTTCATCCTCTTATAAAGCAGTTTGACTGCGCTTCATCCTCCTATAGAACAGTTTGACTGCTATTCGTCCGATTATAAATCAATTTGACTGCTCTTCGTCCTCTTATAAAACAGTTTGACTGCTCTTCATCCTTTTATAAAGCAGTTTGACTGCTCTTCATCCTCTTATAAATCAGTTTGACTGCTCTTCATCCTCTTATAAAACAGTTTGACTGCTCTTCATCCTTTTATAACGCAGATTGACTGTTCTTCATCCTCTTATAAATCAGTTTGACTGCTCTTCATTCGATTATAAATCAGTTTGACTGCTCTTCGTCTTCTTATAAAACAGTTTGACTGCTCTTCATCCTTTTATAAAGCAGTTTGACTGCTCTACATCCTCGTATAAAACAGTTTGACTGCTCTTCATACTTTTATAAAACCGTTTGACTGCTCTTCGTCCGATTATAAATCAGTTTGACTGCTCTTCGTCCAATTGTAAAACAGTTTGACTGCTCTTCATCCTTTTATAAAGAAGTTTGACTTCTCTTCATCCTTTTATAAATCAGTTTGACTGCTCTTCATCGTCTTATAAAACCGTTTGACTGCTCTTCGTCCGATTATAAATCAGTTTGACTGCTCTTCGTCCTCTTATAAAACAGATTGACTGCTCTTCATCCTTTTATAAAGCAGTTTGACTGCTCGTCATCCTCTTATAAATCAGTTTGACTGCTCTTCATCCGATTATAAATCAGTTTGACTGCTCTTCATCCTTTTATAAAGCAGTTTGACTGCTCTTATTCCTCTTATAAAACAGTTTGACTGCTCTTCATCCTCTTGTAAAACAGGTTGACTGCTCTTCATCCTCTTGTAAAACAGTCTGACTGCTCTATATCCTCGTATAAAACAGTTTGACTGCTCTTCATCCTTTTATAAAGCAGTTTGACTGCTCTTCATCCTCTTATAAATCAATTTGACTGCTCTTCATCCTTTTATAAAGCAGTTTGACTGCTCTTCATCCTCTTATAAATCAGTTTGACTGCTCTTCATCCGATTATAAATCAGTTTGACTGCTCTTCATCCTTTTATAAAGCAGTTTGACTGCTCTTCGTCCTCTTATAAATCAGTTTGACTGCTCTTCATCCTTTTATAAAGCAGTTTGACTGCTCTTCATCCTCCTATAAACCAGTTTGACTGCGCTTCATCCTCCTATAGAACAGTTTGACTGCTCTTCGTCCGATTATAAATCAGTTTGACTGCTCTTCGTCCTCTTATAAAACAGTTTGACTGCTCTTCATCCTTTTATAAAGCAGTTTGGCTGCTCTTCATCCTCTTATAAATCAGTTTGACTGCTCTTCATCCGATTATAAATCAGTTTGACTGCTCTTCGTCCTCTTATAAAACAGTTTGACTGCTCTTCATTCTTTTATAAAGCAGTTTGACTGCTCTTCATCCTCTTATAAAACAGTTTGACTGCTCTTCATCCTCTTGTAAAACAGGTTGACCGCTCTTCATCCTCTTGTAAAACAGTCTGACTGCTCTACATCCTTGTATAAAACAGTTTGACTGCTCTTCATCCTTTTCATCCTCTTATAAATCAATTTGACTGCTCTTCATCCTCATATAAAACCGTTTGACTGCTCTTCGTCCGATTATAAATCAGTTTGACTGCTCTTCGTCCGATTATAAATCAGTTTGACTGCTCTTCGTTCGCTTATAAATCATTTTGACTGCTCTTCATCCGATTATAAATCAGTTTGACTGCTCTTCATCCTCTTATAAAACAGTTTGACTGCTCTTCATCCTTTTATAACGCAGTTTGACTGCTCTTCATCCTCTTATAAATCAGTTTGACTGCTCTTCATCCGATTATAAATCAGTTTGACTGCTCTTCGTCCTCTTATAAAACAGTTTGACTGCTCTTCATCCTTTTATAAAGCAGTTTGACTGCTCTTCATCCTCTTATAAAACAGTTTGACTGCTCTTCATCCTCTTGTAAAACAGTCTGACTGCTCTACATCCTCGTATAAAACAGTTTGACTGCTCTTCATCCTTTTATAAAGCAGTTTGACTGCTCTTCATCCTCTTATAAATCAGTTTGACTGCTCTTCATCCTCTTATAAAACAGTTTGACTGCTCTTCATCCTTTTATAACGCAGATTGACTGCTCTTCATCCTCTTATAAATCAGTTTGACTGCTCTTCATTCGATTATAAATCAGTTTGACTGCTCTTCGTCTTCTTATAAAACAGTTTGACTGCTCTTCATCCTTTTATAAAGCAGTTTGACTGCTCTACATCCTCGTATAAAACAGTTTGACTGCTCTTCATACTTTTATAAAACCGTTTGACTGCTCTTCGTCCGATTATAAATCAGTTTGACTGCTCTTCGTCCAATTATAAAACAGTTTGACTGCTCTTCATCCTTTTATAAAGAAGTTTGACTTCTCTTCATCCTTTTATAAATCAGTTTGACTGCTCTTCATCGTCTTATAAAACCGTTTGACTGCTCTTCGTCCGATAATAAATCAGTTTGAATGCTCTTCGTCCGATTATAAATCAATTTTACTGCTCTTCGTCCTCTAATAAAACAGTTTGACTGCTCTTCATCCTTTTATAAAGCAGTTTGACTGCTCTTCATCCTTTTATAAAGCAGTTTGACTGCTCTTCATCCTCCTATAAACCAGTTTGACTGCGCTTCATCCTCCTATAGAACAGTTTGACTGCTCTTCGTCCGATTATAAATCAGTTTGACTGCTCTTCGTCCTCTTATAAAACAGTTTGACTGCTCTTCATCCTTTTATAAAGCAGTTTGGCTGCTCTTCATCCTCTTATAAATCAGTTTGACTGCTCTTCATCCGATTATAAATCAGTTTGACTGCTCTTCGTCCTCTTATAAAACAGTTTGACTGCTCTTCATTCTTTTATAAAGCAGTTTGACTGCTCTTCATCCTCTTATAAAACAGTTTGACTGCTCTTCATCCTCTTGTAAAACAGGTTGACTGCTCTTCATCCTCTTGTAAAACAGTCTGACTGCTCTACATCCTTGTATAAAACAGTTTGACTGCTCTTCATCCTTTTCATCCTCTTATAAATCAATTTGACTGCTCTTCATCCTCTTATAAAACCGTTTGACTGCTCTTCGTCCGATTATAAATCAGTTTGTCTGCTCTTCTTCCAATTATAAATCAGTTTGACTGCTCTTCGTCCGCTTATAAAACAGTTTGACTGCCCTTCATCCTTTTATAAAGCAGTTTGACTGCTCTTCATCCTCTTATAAATCAGTTTGACTGCTCTTCATCCTTTTATAAAGCAGTTTGACTGCTCTTCGTCCTCTTATAAAACAGTTTGACTGCTCTTCATCCTTTTATAAAGCAGTTTGACTGCTCTTCATCCTCTTATAAATCAATTTGACTGCGCTTCATCCTCCTATAGAACAGTTTGACTGCTATTCGTCCGATTATAAATCAGTTTGACTGCTCTTCGTCCTCTTATAAAACAGTTTGACTGCTCTTCATCCTTTTATAAAGCAGTTTGACTGCTCTTCATCCTCTTATAAATCAGTTTGACTGCTCTTCATCCTCTTATAAAACAGTTTGACTGCTCTTCATCCTTTTATAACGCAGATTGACTGCTCTTCATCCTCTTATAAATCAGTTTGACTGCTCTTCATTCGATTATAAATCAGTTTGACTGCTCTTCGTCTTCTTATAAAACAGTTTGACTGCTCTTCATCCTTTTATAAAGCAGTTTGACTGCTCTACATCTTCGTATAAAACAGTTTGACTGCTCTTCATACTTTTATAAAACCGTTTGACTGCTCTTCGTCCGATTATAAATCAGTTTGACTGCTCTTCGTCCAACTATAAAACAGTTTGACTGCTCTTCATCCTTTTATAAAGAAGTTTGACTTCTCTTCATCCTTTTATAAATCAGTTTGACTGCTCTTCATCGTCTTATAAAACCGTTTGACTGCTCTTCGTCCGATAATAAATCAGTTTGAATGCTCTTCGTCCGATTATAAATCAGTTTTACTGCTCTTCATCCTCTTATAAAACAGTTTGACTGCTCTTCATCCTTTTATAAAGCAGTTTGACTGCTCTTCATCCTCTTATAAATCAGTTTGACTGCTCTTCATCCGATTATAAATCAGTTTGACTGCTCTTCGTCCTCTTATAAATCAGTTTGACTGCTCTTCATCCTTTTATAAAGCAGTTTGACTGCTCTTCATCCTCCTATAAACCAGTTTGACTGCGCTTCATCCTCCTATAGAACAGTTTGACTGCTCTTCGTCCGATTATAAATCAGTTTGACTGCTCTTCGTCCTCTTATAAAACACTTTGACTGCTCTTCATCCTTTTATAAAGCAGTTTGGCTGCTCTTCATCCTCTTATAAATCAGTTTGACTGCTCTTCATCCGATTATAAATCAGTTTGACTGCTCTTCGTCCTCTTATAAAACAGTTTGACTGCTCTTCATTCTTTTATAAAGCAGTTTGACTGCTCTTCATCCTCTTATAAAACAGTTTGACTGCTCTTCATCCTCTTGTAAAACAGGTTGACTGCTCTACATCCTTGTATAAAACAGTTTGACTGCTCTTCATCCTTTTCATCCTCTTATAAATCAATTTGACTGCTCTTCATCCTCATATAAAACCGTTTGACTGCTCTTCGTCCGATTATAAATCAGTTTGACTGCTCTTCGTCCGATTATAAATCAGTTTGACTGCTTTTCGTCCGCTTATAAATCATTTTGACTGCTCTTCATCCGATTATAAATCAGTTTGACTGCTCTTCATCCTCTTATAAAACAGTTTGACTGCTCTTCATCCTTTTATAACGCAGTTTGACTGCTCTTCATCCTCTTATAAATCAGTTTGACTGCTCTTCATCCGATTATAAATCAGTTTGACTGCTCTTCGTCCTCTTATAAAACAGTTTGACTGCTCTTCATCCTTTTATAAAGCAGTTTGACTGCTCTTCATCCTCTTATAAAACAGTTTGACTGCTCTTCATCCTCTTGTAAAACAGTCTGACTGCTCTACATCCTCGTATAAAACAGTTTGACTGCTCTTCATCCTATTATAAAGCAGTTTGACTGCTCTTCATCCTCTTATAAATCAATTTGACTGCTCTTCATCTTCTTATAAAACCGTTAGACTGCTCTTCGTCCGATTATAAATCAGTTTAACTGCTTTTCGTCCGATTATAAATCAGTTTGACTGCTCTTCGTCCGCTTATAAAACAGTTTGACTGCTCTTCATCCTTTTATAAAGCAGTTTGACTGCTCTTCATCCTCTTATAAATCAGTTTGACTGCTCTTCATCCTCTTATAAAGCAGTTTGACTGCGCTTCATCCTCCTATAGAACAGTTTGACTGCTATTCGTCCGATTATAAATCAGTTTGACTGCTCTTCGTCCTCTTATAAAACAGTTTGACTGCTCTTCATCCTTTTATAAAGCAGTTTGACTGCTCTTCATCCTCTTATAAATCAGTTTGACTGCTCTTCATCCTCTTATAAAACAGTTTGACTGCTCTTCATCCTTTTATAACGCAGATTGACTGCTCTACATCCTCGTATAAAACAGTTTGACTGCTCTTCATACTTTTATAAAACCGTTTGACTGCTCTTCGTCCGATTATAAATCAGTTTGACTGCTCTTAGTCCAATTGTAAAACAGTTTGACTGCTCTTCATCCTTTTATAAAGAAGTTTGACTTCTCTTCATCCTCTTATAAAACAGTTTGACTGCTCTTCATCCTTTTATAAAGCAGTTTGACTGCTCTTCATCCTCTTATAAATCAATTTGACTGCTCTTCATCCTTTTATAAAGCAGTTTGACTGCTCTTCATCCTCTTATAAAACAGTTTGACTGCTCTTCATCCGATTATAAATCAGTTTGACTGCTCTTCATCCTCTTATAAATCAGTTTGACTGCTCTTCATCCTCCTATAAACCAGTTTGACTGCGCTTCATCCTCCTATAGAACAGTTTGACTGCTCTTCGTCCGATTATAAATCAGTTTGACTGCTCTTTGTCCTCTTATAAAACAGTTTGACTACTCTTCATCCTCTTATAAAACAGTTTGACTGCTCTTCATCCTCTTATAAATCAGTTTGACTGCTCTTCATCCTCTTATAAAACAGTTTGACTGCTCTTCATCCTCTTGTAAAACAGGTTGACTGCTCTTCATCCTCTTGTAAAACAGGTTGACTGCTCTTCATCCTCTTGTAAAACAGTCTGACTGCTCTACATCCTCGTATAAATCAGTTTGACTGCTCTTCGTCCGCTTATAAAACAGTTTGACTGCTCTTCATCCTTTTATAAAGCAGTTTGACTGCTCTTCATCCTCTTATAAATCAGTTTGACTGCTCTTCATCCTTTTATAACGCAGATTGACTGCTCTTCATCCTCTTATAAATCAGTTTGACTGCTCTTCATTCGATTATAAATCAGTTTGACTGCTCTTCGTCTTCTTATAAAACAGTTTGACTGCTCTTCATCCTTTTATAAAGCAGTTTGACTGCTCTACATCCTCGTATAAAACAGTTTGACTGCTCTTCATACTTTTATAAAACAGTTTGACTGCTCTTCTTCCGATTATAAATCAGTTTGACTGCTCTTCGTCCTCTTATAAAACAGATTGACTGCTCTTCATCCTTTTATAAAGCAGTTTGACTGCTCGTCATCCTCTTATAAATCAGTTTGACTGCTCTTCATCCGATTATAAATCAGTTTGACTGATCTTCATCCTTTTTTAAAGCAGTTTGACTGCTCTTCATCCTCTTATAAAACAGTTTGACTGCTCTTCATCCTCTTGTAAAACAGGTTGACTGCTCTTCATCCTCTTGTAAAACAGTCTGACTGCTCTATATCCTCGTATAAAACAGTTTGACTGCTCTTCATCCTTTTATAAAGCAGTTTGACTGCTCTTCATCCTATTATAAATCAATTTGACTGCTCTTCATCCTTTTATAAAGCAGTTTGACTGCTCTTCATCCTCTTATAAATCAGTTTGACTGCTCTTCATCCGATTATAAATCAGTTTGACTGCTCTTCATCCTCTTATAAAAGAGTTTGACTGCTCTTCATCCTTTTATAAAGCAGTTTGACTGCTCTTCGTCCTCTTATAAATCAGTTTGACTGCTCTTCATCCTTTTATAAAGCAGTTTGACTGCTCTTCATCCTCCTATAAACCAGTTTGACTGCGCTTCATCCTCCTATAGAACAGTTTGACTGCTCTTCGTCCGATTATAAATCAGTTTGACTGCTCTTCGTCCTCTTATAAAACAGTTTGACTGCTCTTCATCCTTTTATAAAGCAGTTTGGCTGCTCTTCATCCTCTTATAAATCAGTTTGACTGCTCTTCATCCTCTTATAAATCAGTTTGACTGCTCTTCATCCTCCTATAAACCAGTTTGACTGCGCTTCATCCTCCTATAGAACAGTTTGACTGCTCTTCGTCCGATTATAAATCAGTTTGACTGCTCTTTGTCCTCTTATAAAACAGTTTGACTACTCTTCATCCTCTTATAAAACAGTTTGACTGCTCTTCATCCTCTTATAAATCAGTTTGACTGCTCTTCATCCTCTTATAAAACAGTTTGACTGCTCTTCATCCTCTTGTAAAACAGGTTGACTGCTCTTCATCCTCTTGTAAAACAGGTTGACTGCTCTTCATCCTCTTGTAAAACAGTCTGACTGCTCTACATCCTCGTATAAATCAGTTTGACTGCTCTTCGTCCGCTTATAAAACAGTTTGACTGCTCTTCATCCTTTTATAAAGCAGTTTGACTGCTCTTCATCCTCTTATAAATCAGTTTGACTGCTCTTCATCCTTTTATAACGCAGATTGACTGCTCTTCATCCTCTTATAAATCAGTTTGACTGCTCTTCATTCGATTATAAATCAGTTTGACTGCTCTTCGTCTTCTTATAAAACAGTTTGACTGCTCTTCATCCTTTTATAAAGCAGTTTGACTGCTCTACATCCTCGTATAAAACAGTTTGACTGCTCTTCATACTTTTATAAAACAGTTTGACTGCTCTTCTTCCGATTATAAATCAGTTTGACTGCTCTTCGTCCTCTTATAAAACAGATTGACTGCTCTTCATCCTTTTATAAAGCAGTTTGACTGCTCGTCATCCTCTTATAAATCAGTTTGACTGCTCTTCATCCGATTATAAATCAGTTTGACTGATCTTCATCCTTTTTTAAAGCAGTTTGACTGCTCTTCATCCTCTTATAAAACAGTTTGACTGCTCTTCATCCTCTTGTAAAACAGGTTGACTGCTCTTCATCCTCTTGTAAAACAGTCTGACTGCTCTATATCCTCGTATAAAACAGTTTGACTGCTCTTCATCCTTTTATAAAGCAGTTTGACTGCTCTTCATCCTATTATAAATCAATTTGACTGCTCTTCATCCTTTTATAAAGCAGTTTGACTGCTCTTCATCCTCTTATAAATCAGTTTGACTGCTCTTCATCCGATTATAAATCAGTTTGACTGCTCTTCATCCTCTTATAAAAGAGTTTGACTGCTCTTCATCCTTTTATAAAGCAGTTTGACTGCTCTTCGTCCTCTTATAAATCAGTTTGACTGCTCTTCATCCTTTTATAAAGCAGTTTGACTGCTCTTCATCCTCCTATAAACCAGTTTGACTGCGCTTCATCCTCCTATAGAACAGTTTGACTGCTCTTCGTCCGATTATAAATCAGTTTGACTGCTCTTCGTCCTCTTATAAAACAGTTTGACTGCTCTTCATCCTTTTATAAAGCAGTTTGGCTGCTCTTCATCCTCTTATAAATCAGTTTGACTGCTCTTCATCCGATTATAAATCAGTTTGACTGCTCTTCGTCCTCTTATAAAACAGTTTGACTGCTCTTCATTCTTTTATAAAGCAGTTTGACTGCTCTTCATCCTCTTATAAAACAGTTTGACTGCTCTTCATCCTCTTGTAAAACAGGTTGACCGCTCTTCATCCTCTTGTAAAACAGTCTGACTGCTCTACATCCTTGTATAAAACAGTTTGACTGCTCTTCATCCTTTTCATCCTCTTATAAATCAATTTGACTGCTCTTCATCCTCATATAAAACCGTTTGACTGCTCTTCGTCCGATTATAAATCAGTTTGACTGCTCTTCGTCCGATTATAAATCAGTTTGACTGCTCTTCGTTCGCTTATAAATCATTTTGACTGCTCTTCATCCGATTATAAATCAGTTTGACTGCTCTTCATCCTCTTATAAAACAGTTTGACTGCTCTTCATCCTTTTATAACGCAGTTTGACTGCTCTTCATCCTCTTATAAATCAGTTTGACTGCTCTTCATCCGATTATAAATCAGTTTGACTGCTCTTCGTCCTCTTATAAAACAGTTTGACTGCTCTTCATCCTTTTATAAAGCAGTTTGACTGCTCTTCATCCTCTTATAAAACAGTTTGACTGCTCTTCATCCTCTTGTAAAACAGTCTGACTGCTCTACATCCTCGTATAAAACAGTTTGACTGCTTTTCATCCTTTTATAAAGCAGTTTGACTGCTCTTCATCCTCTTGTAAATCAATTTGACTGCTCTTCATCTTCTTATAAAACCGTTAGATTGCTCTTCGTCCGATTATAAATCAGTTTAACTGCTTTTCGTCCGATTATAAATCAGTTTGACTGCTCTTCGTCCGCTTATAAAACAGTTTGACTGCTCTTCATCCTTTTATAAAGCAGTTTGACTGCTCTTCATCCTCTTATAAATCAGTTTGACTGCTCTTCATCCTCTTATAAAGCAGTTTGACTGCGCTTCATCCTCCTATAGAACAGTTTGACTGCTATTCGTCCGATTATAAATCAATTTGACTGCTCTTCGTCCTCTTATAAAACAGTTTGACTGCTCTTCATCCTTTTATAAAGCAGTTTGACTGCTCTTCATCCTCTTATAAATCAGTTTGACTGCTCTTCATCCTCTTATAAAACAGTTTGACTGCTCTTCATCCTTTTATAACGCAGATTGACTGTTCTTCATCCTCTTATAAATCAGTTTGACTGCTCTTCATTCGATTATAAATCAGTTTGACTGCTCTTCGTCTTCTTATAAAACAGTTTGACTGCTCTTCATCCTTTTATAAAGCAGTTTGACTGCTCTACATCCTCGTATAAAACAGTTTGACTGCTCTTCATACTTTTATAAAACCGTTTGACTGCTCTTCGTCCGATTATAAATCAGTTTGACTGCTCTTCGTCCAATTGTAAAACAGTTTGACTGCTCTTCATCCTTTTATAAAGAAGTTTGACTTCTCTTCATCCTTTTATAAATCAGTTTGACTGCTCTTCATCGTCTTATAAAACCGTTTGACTGCTCTTCGTCCGATTATAAATCAGTTTGACTGCTCTTCGTCCTCTTATAAAACAGATTGACTGCTCTTCATCCTTTTATAAAGCAGTTTGACTGCTCGTCATCCTCTTATAAATCAGTTTGACTGCTCTTCATCCGATTATAAATCAGTTTGACTGCTCTTCATCCTTTTATAAAGCAGTTTGACTGCTCTTATTCCTCTTATAAAACAGTTTGACTGCTCTTCATCCTCTTGTAAAACAGGTTGACTGCTCTTCATCCTCTTGTAAAACAGTCTGACTGCTCTATATCCTCGTATAAAACAGTTTGACTGCTCTTCATCCTTTTATAAAGCAGTTTGACTGCTCTTCATCCTCTTATAAATCAATTTGACTGCTCTTCATCCTTTTATAAAGCAGTTTGACTGCTCTTCATCCTCTTATAAATCAGTTTGACTGCTCTTCATCCGATTATAAATCAGTTTGACTGCTCTTCATCCTTTTATAAAGCAGTTTGACTGCTCTTCGTCCTCTTATAAATCAGTTTGACTGCTCTTCATCCTTTTATAAAGCAGTTTGACTGCTCTTCATCCTCCTATAAACCAGTTTGACTGCGCTTCATCCTCCTATAGAACAGTTTGACTGCTCTTCGTCCGATTATAAATCAGTTTGACTGCTCTTCGTCCTCTTATAAAACAGTTTGACTGCTCTTCATCCTTTTATAAAGCAGTTTGGCTGCTCTTCATCCTCTTATAAATCAGTTTGACTGCTCTTCATCCGATTATAAATCAGTTTGACTGCTCTTCGTCCTCTTATAAAACAGTTTGACTGCTCTTCATTCTTTTATAAAGCAGTTTGACTGCTCTTCATCCTCTTATAAAACAGTTTGACTGCTCTTCATCCTCTTGTAAAACAGGTTGACTGCTCTTCATCCTCTTGTAAAACAGTCTGACTGCTCTACATCCTTGTATAAAACAGTTTGACTGCTCTTCATCCTTTTCATCCTCTTATAAATCAATTTGACTGCTCTTCATCCTCATATAAAACCGTTTGACTGCTCTTCGTCCGATTATAAATCAGTTTGACTGCTCTTCGTCCGATTATAAATCAGTTTGACTGCTCTTCATCCTCTTATAAATCAGTTTGACTGCTCTTCATCCGATTATAAATCAGTTTGACTGCTCTTCGTCCTCTTATAAAACAGTTTGACTGCTCTTCATCCTTTTATAAAGCAGTTTGACTGCTCTTCATCCTCTTATAAAACAGTTTGACTGCTCTTCATCCTCTTGTAAAACAGTCTGACTGCTCTACATCCTCGTATAAAACAGTTTGACTGCTCTTCATCCTTTTATAAAGCAGTTTGACTGCTCTTCATCCTCTTGTAAATCAATTTGACTGCTCTTCATCTTCTTATAAAACCGTTAGACTGCTCTTCGTCTGATTATAAATCAGTTTAACTGCTTTTCGTCCGATTATAAATCAGTTTGACTGCTCTTCGTCCGCTTATAAAACAGTTTGACTGCTCTTCATCCTTTTATAAAGCAGTTTGACTGCTCTTCATCCTCTTATAAATCAGTTTGACTGCTCTTCATCCTCTTATAAAGCAGTTTGACTGCGCTTCATCCTCCTATAGAACAGTTTGACTGCTATTCGTCCGATTATAAATCAGTTTGACTGCTCTTCGTCCTCTTATAAAACAGTTTGACTGCTCTTCATCCTTTTATAAAGCAGTTTGACTGCTCTTCATCCTCTTATAAATCAGTTTGACTGCTCTTCATCCTCTTATAAAACAGTTTGACTGCTCTTCATCCTTTTATAACGCAGATTGACTGTTCTTCATCCTCTTATAAATCAGTTTGACTGCTCTTTATTCGATTATAAATCAGTTTGACTGCTCTTCGTCTTCTTATAAAACAGTTTGACTGCTCTTCATCCTTTTATAAAGCAGTTTGACTGCTCTACATCCTCGTATAAAACAGTTTGACTGCTCTTCATACTTTTATAAAACCGTTTGACTGCTCTTCGTCCGATTATAAATCAGTTTGACTGCTCTTCGTCCAATTGTAAAACAGTTTGACTGCTCTTCATCCTTTTATAAAGAAGTTTGACTTCTCTTCATCCTTTTATAAATCAGTTTGACTGCTCTTCATCGTCTTATAAAACCGTTTGACTGCTCTTCGTCCGATTATAAATCAGTTTGACTGCTCTTCGTCCTCTTATAAAACAGATTGACTGCTCTTCATCCTTTTATAAAGCAGTTTGACTGCTCGTCATCCTCTTATAAATCAGTTTGACTGCTCTTCATCCGATTATAAATCAGTTTGACTGCTCTTCATCCTTTTATAAAGCAGTTTGACTGCTCTTATTCCTCTTATAAAACAGTTTGACTGCTCTTCATCCTCTTGTAAAACAGGTTGACTGCTCTTCATCCTCTTGTAAAACAGTCTGACTGCTCTATATCCTCGTATAAAACAGTTTGACTGCTCTTCATCCTTTTATAAAGCAGTTTGACTGCTCTTCATCCTCTTATAAATCAATTTGACTGCTCTTCATCCTTTTATAAAGCAGTTTGACTGCTCTTCATCCTCTTATAAATCAGTTTGACTGCTCTTCATCCGATTATAAATCAGTTTGACTGCTCTTCATCCTCTTATAAAACAGTTTGACTGCTCTTCATCCTTTTATAAAGCAGTTTGACTGCTCTTCATCCTCTTATAAATCAGTTTGACTGCTCTTCATCCTCCTATAAACCAGTTTGACTGCGCTTCATCCTCCTATAGAACAGTTTGACTGCTCTTCGTCCGATTATAAATCAGTTTGACTGCTCTTTGTCCTCTTATAAAGCAGTTTGACTGCGCTTCATCCTCCTATAGAACAGTTTGACTGCTATTCGTCCGATTATAAATCAGTTTGACTGCTCTTCGTCCTCTTATAAAACAGTTTGACTGCTCTTCATCCTTTTATAAAGCAGTTTGACTGCTCTTCATCCTCTTATAAATCAGTTTGACTGCTCTTCATCCTCTTATAAAACAGTTTGACTGCTCTTCATCCTTTTATAACGCAGATTGACTGCTCTTCATTCGATTATAAATCAGTTTGACTGCTCTTCGTCTTCTTATAAAACAGTTTGACTGCTCTTCATCCTTTTATAAAGCAGTTTGACTGCTCTACATCCTCGTATAAAACAGTTTGACTGCTCTTCATACTTTTATAAAACCGTTTGACTGCTCTTCGTCCGATTATAAATCAGTTTGACTGCTCTTAGTCCAATTGTAAAACAGTTTGACTGCTCTTCATCCTTTTATAAAGAAGTTTGACTTCTCTTCATCCTTTTATAAATCAGTTTGACTGCTCTTCATCGTCTTATAAAACCGTTTGACTGCTCTTCGTCCGATTATAAATCAGTTTGACTGCTCTTCGTCCTCTTATAAAACAGATTGACTGCTCTTCATCCTTTTATAAAGCAGTTTGACTGCTCGTCATCCTCTTATAAATCAGTTTGACTGCTCTTCATCCGATTATAAATCAGTTTGACTGCTCTTCATCCTTTTATAAAGCAGTTTGACTGCTCTTATTCCTCTTATAAAACAGTTTGACTGCTCTTCATCCTCTTGTAAAACAGGTTGACTGCTCTTCATCCTCTTGTAAAACAGTCTGACTGCTCTATATCCTCGTATAAAACAGTTTGACTGCTCTTCATCCTTTTATAAAGCAGTTTGACTGCTCTTCATCCTCTTATAAATCAATTTGACTGCTCTTCATCCTTTTATAAAGCAGTTTGACTGCTCTTCATCCTCTTATAAATCAGTTTGACTGCTCTTCATCCGATTATAAATCAGTTTGACTGCTCTTCATCCTCTTGTAAAACAGTCTGACTGCTCTACATCCTCGTATAAAACAGTTTGACTGCTTTTCATCCTTTTATAAAGCAGTTTGACTGCTCTTCATCCTCTTGTAAATCAATTTGACTGCTCTTCATCTTCTTATAAAACCGTTAGATTGCTCTTCGTCCGATTATAAATCAGTTTAACTGCTTTTCGTCCGATTATAAATCAGTTTGACTGCTCTTCGTCCGCTTATAAAACAGTTTGACTGCTCTTCATCCTTTTATAAAGCAGTTTGACTGCTCTTCATCCTCTTATAAATCAGTTTGACTGCTCTTCATCCTCTTATAAAGCAGTTTGACTGCGCTTCATCCTCCTATAGAACAGTTTGACTGCTATTCGTCCGATTATAAATCAATTTGACTGCTCTTCGTCCTCTTATAAAACAGTTTGACTGCTCTTCATCCTTTTATAAAGCAGTTTGACTGCTCTTCATCCTCTTATAAATCAGTTTGACTGCTCTTCATCCTCTTATAAAACAGTTTGACTGCTCTTCATCCTTTTATAACGCAGATTGACTGTTCTTCATCCTCTTATAAATCAGTTTGACTGCTCTTCATTCGATTATAAATCAGTTTGACTGCTCTTCGTCTTCTTATAAAACAGTTTGACTGCTCTTCATCCTTTTATAAAGCAGTTTGACTGCTCTACATCCTCGTATAAAACAGTTTGACTGCTCTTCATACTTTTATAAAACCGTTTGACTGCTCTTCGTCCGATTATAAATCAGTTTGACTGCTCTTCGTCCAATTGTAAAACAGTTTGACTGCTCTTCATCCTTTTATAAAGAAGTTTGACTTCTCTTCATCCTTTTATAAATCAGTTTGACTGCTCTTCATCGTCTTATAAAACCGTTTGACTGCTCTTCGTCCGATTATAAATCAGTTTGACTGCTCTTCGTCCTCTTATAAAACAGATTGACTGCTCTTCATCCTTTTATAAAGCAGTTTGACTGCTCGTCATCCTCTTATAAATCAGTTTGACTGCTCTTCATCCGATTATAAATCAGTTTGACTGCTCTTCATCCTTTTATAAAGCAGTTTGACTGCTCTTATTCCTCTTATAAAACAGTTTGACTGCTCTTCATCCTCTTGTAAAACAGGTTGACTGCTCTTCATCCTCTTGTAAAACAGTCTGACTGCTCTATATCCTCGTATAAAACAGTTTGACTGCTCTTCATCCTTTTATAAAGCAGTTTGACTGCTCTTCATCCTCTTATAAATCAATTTGACTGCTCTTCATCCTTTTATAAAGCAGTTTGACTGCTCTTCATCCTCTTATAAATCAGTTTGACTGCTCTTCATCCGATTATAAATCAGTTTGACTGCTCTTCATCCTTTTATAAAGCAGTTTGACTGCTCTTCGTCCTCTTATAAATCAGTTTGACTGCTCTTCATCCTTTTATAAAGCAGTTTGACTGCTCTTCATCCTCCTATAAACCAGTTTGACTGCGCTTCATCCTCCTATAGAACAGTTTGACTGCTCTTCGTCCGATTATAAATCAGTTTGACTGCTCTTCGTCCTCTTATAAAACAGTTTGACTGCTCTTCATCCTTTTATAAAGCAGTTTGGCTGCTCTTCATCCTCTTATAAATCAGTTTGACTGCTCTTCATCCGATTATAAATCAGTTTGACTGCTCTTCGTCCTCTTATAAAACAGTTTGACTGCTCTTCATTCTTTTATAAAGCAGTTTGACTGCTCTTCATCCTCTTATAAAACAGTTTGACTGCTCTTCATCCTCTTGTAAAACAGGTTGACTGCTCTTCATCCTCTTGTAAAACAGTCTGACTGCTCTACATCCTTGTATAAAACAGTTTGACTGCTCTTCATCCTTTTCATCCTCTTATAAATCAATTTGACTGCTCTTCATCCTCATATAAAACCGTTTGACTGCTCTTCGTCCGATTATAAATCAGTTTGACTGCTCTTCGTCCGATTATAAATCAGTTTGACTGCTCTTCGTTCGCTTATAAATCATTTTGACTGCTCTTCATCCGATTATAAATCAGTTTGACTGCTCTTCATCCTCTTATAAAACAGTTTGACTGCTCTTCATCCTTTTATAACGCAGTTTGACTGCTCTTCATCCTCTTATAAATCAGTTTGACTGCTCTTCATCCGATTATAAATCAGTTTGACTGCTCTTCGTCCTCTTATAAAACAGTTTGACTGCTCTTCATCCTTTTATAAAGCAGTTTGACTGCTCTTCATCCTCTTATAAAACAGTTTGACTGCTCTTCATCCTCTTGTAAAACAGTCTGACTGCTCTACATCCTCGTATAAAACAGTTTGACTGCTCTTCATCCTTTTATAAAGCAGTTTGACTGCTCTTCATCCTCTTGTAAATCAATTTGACTGCTCTTCATCTTCTTATAAAACCGTTAGACTGCTCTTCGTCTGATTATAAATCAGTTTAACTGCTTTTCGTCCGATTATAAATCAGTTTGACTGCTCTTCGTCCGCTTATAAAACAGTTTGACTGCTCTTCATCCTTTTATAAAGCAGTTTGACTGCTCTTCATCCTCTTATAAATCAGTTTGACTGCTCTTCATCCTCTTATAAAGCAGTTTGACTGCGCTTCATCCTCCTATAGAACAGTTTGACTGCTATTCGTCCGATTATAAATCAGTTTGACTGCTCTTCGTCCTCTTATAAAACAGTTTGACTGCTCTTCATCCTTTTATAAAGCAGTTTGACTGCTCTTCATCCTCTTATAAATCAGTTTGACTGCTCTTCATCCTCTTATAAAACAGTTTGACTGCTCTTCATCCTTTTATAACGCAGATTGACTGTTCTTCATCCTCTTATAAATCAGTTTGACTGCTCTTTATTCGATTATAAATCAGTTTGACTGCTCTTCGTCTTCTTATAAAACAGTTTGACTGCTCTTCATCCTTTTATAAAGCAGTTTGACTGCTCTACATCCTCGTATAAAACAGTTTGACTGCTCTTCATACTTTTATAAAACCGTTTGACTGCTCTTCGTCCGATTATAAATCAGTTTGACTGCTCTTCGTCCAATTGTAAAACAGTTTGACTGCTCTTCATCCTTTTATAAAGAAGTTTGACTTCTCTTCATCCTTTTATAAATCAGTTTGACTGCTCTTCATCGTCTTATAAAACCGTTTGACTGCTCTTCGTCCGATTATAAATCAGTTTGACTGCTCTTCGTCCTCTTATAAAACAGATTGACTGCTCTTCATCCTTTTATAAAGCAGTTTGACTGCTCGTCATCCTCTTATAAATCAGTTTGACTGCTCTTCATCCGATTATAAATCAGTTTGACTGCTCTTCATCCTTTTATAAAGCAGTTTGACTGCTCTTATTCCTCTTATAAAACAGTTTGACTGCTCTTCATCCTCTTGTAAAACAGGTTGACTGCTCTTCATCCTCTTGTAAAACAGTCTGACTGCTCTATATCCTCGTATAAAACAGTTTGACTGCTCTTCATCCTTTTATAAAGCAGTTTGACTGCTCTTCATCCTCTTATAAATCAATTTGACTGCTCTTCATCCTTTTATAAAGCAGTTTGACTGCTCTTCATCCTCTTATAAATCAGTTTGACTGCTCTTCATCCGATTATAAATCAGTTTGACTGCTCTTCATCCTCTTATAAAACAGTTTGACTGCTCTTCATCCTTTTATAAAGCAGTTTGACTGCTCTTCATCCTCTTATAAATCAGTTTGACTGCTCTTCATCCTCCTATAAACCAGTTTGACTGCGCTTCATCCTCCTATAGAACAGTTTGACTGCTCTTCGTCCGATTATAAATCAGTTTGACTGCTCTTTGTCCTCTTATAAAGCAGTTTGACTGCGCTTCATCCTCCTATAGAACAGTTTGACTGCTATTCGTCCGATTATAAATCAGTTTGACTGCTCTTCGTCCTCTTATAAAACAGTTTGACTGCTCTTCATCCTTTTATAAAGCAGTTTGACTGCTCTTCATCCTCTTATAAATCAGTTTGACTGCTCTTCATCCTCTTATAAAACAGTTTGACTGCTCTTCATCCTTTTATAACGCAGATTGACTGCTCTTCATTCGATTATAAATCAGTTTGACTGCTCTTCGTCTTCTTATAAAACAGTTTGACTGCTCTTCATCCTTTTATAAAGCAGTTTGACTGCTCTACATCCTCGTATAAAACAGTTTGACTGCTCTTCATACTTTTATAAAACCGTTTGACTGCTCTTCGTCCGATTATAAATCAGTTTGACTGCTCTTAGTCCAATTGTAAAACAGTTTGACTGCTCTTCATCCTTTTATAAAGAAGTTTGACTTCTCTTCATCCTTTTATAAATCAGTTTGACTGCTCTTCATCGTCTTATAAAACCGTTTGACTGCTCTTCGTCCGATTATAAATCAGTTTGACTGCTCTTCGTCCTCTTATAAAACAGATTGACTGCTCTTCATCCTTTTATAAAGCAGTTTGACTGCTCGTCATCCTCTTATAAATCAGTTTGACTGCTCTTCATCCGATTATAAATCAGTTTGACTGCTCTTCATCCTTTTATAAAGCAGTTTGACTGCTCTTATTCCTCTTATAAAACAGTTTGACTGCTCTTCATCCTCTTGTAAAACAGGTTGACTGCTCTTCATCCTCTTGTAAAACAGTCTGACTGCTCTATATCCTCGTATAAAACAGTTTGACTGCTCTTCATCCTTTTATAAAGCAGTTTGACTGCTCTTCATCCTCTTATAAATCAATTTGACTGCTCTTCATCCTTTTATAAAGCAGTTTGACTGCTCTTCATCCTCTTATAAATCAGTTTGACTGCTCTTCATCCGATTATAAATCAGTTTGACTGCTCTTCATCCTCTTATAAAACAGTTTGACTGCTCTTCATCCTTTTATAAAGCAGTTTGACTGCTCTTCATCCTCTTATAAATCAGTTTGACTGCTCTTCATCCTCCTATAAACCAGTTTGACTGCGCTTCATCCTCCTATAGAACAGTTTGACTGCTCTTCGTCCGATTATAAATCAGTTTGACTGCTCTTTGTCCTCTTATAAAACAGTTTGACTACTCTTCATCCTTTTATAAAGCAGTTTGACTGCTCTTCATCCTCTTATAAATCAGTTTGACTGCTCTTCATCCTCTTATAAAACAGTTTGACTGCTCTTCATCCTCTTGTAAAACAGGTTGACTGCTCTTCATCCTCTTGTAAAACAGGTTGACTGCTCTTCATCCTCTTGTAAAACAGTCTGACTGCTCTACATCCTCGTATAAATCAGTTTGACTGCTCTTCGTCCGCTTATAAAACAGTTTGACTGCTCTTCATCCTTTTATAAAGCAGTTTGACTGCTCTTCATCCTCTTATAAACCAGTTTGACTGCTCTCCATCCTATTATAACGCAGATTGACTGCTCTTCATCCTCTTATAAATCAGTTTGACTGCTCTTCATTCGATTATAAATCAGTTTGACTGCTCTTCGTCTTCTTATAAAACAGTTTGACTGCTCTTCATCCTTTTATAAAGCAGTTTGACTGCTCTACATCCTCGTATAAAACAGTTTGACTGCTCTTCATACTTTTATAAAACAGTTTGACTGCTCTTCTTCCGATTATAAATCAGTTTGACTGCTCTTCGTCCTCTTATAAAACAGATTGACTGCTCTTCATCCTTTTATAAAGCAGTTTGACTGCTCGTCATCCTCTTATAAATCAGTTTGACTGCTCTTCATCCGATTATAAATCAGTTTGACTGATCTTCATCCTTTTATAAAGCAGTTTGACTGCTCTTCATCCTCTTATAAAACAGTTTGACTGCTCTTCATCCTCTTGTAAAACAGGTTGACTGCTCTTCATCCTCTTGTAAAACAGTCTGACTGCTCTATATCCTCGTATAAAACAGTTTGACTGCTCTTCATCCTTTTATAAAGCAGTTTGACTGCTCTTCATCCTCTTATAAATCAATTTGACTGCTCTTCATCCTTTTATAAAGCAGTTTGACTGCTCTTCATCCTCTTATAAATCAGTTTGACTGCTCTTCATCCGATTATAAATCAGTTTGACTGCTCTTCATCCTCTTATAAAAGAGTTTGACTGCTCTTCATCCTTTTATAAAGCAGTTTGACTGCTCTTCGTCCTCTTATAAATCAGTTTGACTGCTCTTCATCCTTTTATAAAGCAGTTTGACTGCTCTTCATCCTCCTATAAACCAGTTTGACTGCGCTTCATCCTCCTATAGAACAGTTTGACTGCTCTTCGTCCGATTATAAATCAGTTTGACTGCTCTTCGTCCTCTTATAAAACAGTTTGACTGCTCTTCATCCTTTTATAAAGCAGTTTGGCTGCTCTTCATCCTCTTATAAATCAGTTTGACTGCTCTTCATCCGATTATAAATCAGTTTGACTGCTCTTCGTCCTCTTATAAAACAGTTTGACTGCTCTTCATTCTTTTATAAAGCAGTTTGACTGCTCTTCATCCTCTTATAAAACAGTTTGACTGCTCTTCATCCTCTTGTAAAACAGGTTGACTGCTCTTCATCCTCTTGTAAAACAGTCTGACTGCTCTACATCCTTGTATAAAACAGTTTGACTGCTCTTCATCCTTTTCATCCTCTTATAAATCAATTTGACTGCTCTTCATCCTCATATAAAACCGTTTGACTGCTCTTCGTCCGATTATAAATCAGTTTGACTGCTCTTCGTCCGATTATAAATCAGTTTGACTGCTCTTCGTTCGCTTATAAATCATTTTGACTGCTCTTCATCCGATTATAAATCAGTTTGACTGCTCTTCATCCTCTTATAAAACAGTTTGACTGCTCTTCATCCTTTTATAACGCAGTTTGACTGCTCTTCATCCTCTTATAAATCAGTTTGACTGCTCTTCATCCGATTATAAATCAGTTTGACTGCTCTTCGTCCTCTTATAAAACAGTTTGACTGCTCTTCATCCTTTTATAAAGCAGTTTGACTGCTCTTCATCCTCTTATAAAACAGTTTGACTGCTCTTCATCCTCTTGTAAAACAGTCTGACTGCTCTACATCCTCGTATAAAACAGTTTGACTGCTCTTCATCCTTTTATAAAGCAGTTTGACTGCTCTTCATCCTCTTGTAAATCAATTTGACTGCTCTTCATCTTCTTATAAAACCGTTAGACTGCTCTTCGTCCGATTATAAATCAGTTTAACTGCTTTTCGTCCGATTATAAATCAGTTTGACTGCTCTTCGTCCGCTTATAAAACAGTTTGACTGCTCTTCATCCTTTTATAAAGCAGTTTGACTGCTCTTCATCCTCTTATAAATCAGTTTGACTGCTCTTCATCCTCTTATAAAGCAGTTTGACTGCGCTTCATCCTCCTATAGAACAGTTTGACTGCTATTCGTCCGATTATAAATCAGTTTGACTGCTCTTCGTCCTCTTATAAAACAGTTTGACTGCTCTTCATCCTTTTATAAAGCAGTTTGACTGCTCTTCATCCTCTTATAAATCAGTTTGACTGCTCTTCATCCTCTTATAAAACAGTTTGACTGCTCTTCATCCTTTTATAACGCAGATTGACTGTTCTTCATCCTCTTATAAATCAGTTTGACTGCTCTTCATTCGATTATAAATCAGTTTGACTGCTCTTCGTCTTCTTATAAAACAGTTTGACTGCTCTTCATCCTTTTATAAAGCAGTTTGACTGCTCTACATCCTCGTATAAAACAGTTTGACTGCTCTTCATACTTTTATAAAACCGTTTGACTGCTCTTCGTCCGATTATAAATCAGTTTGACTGCTCTTCGTCCAATTGTAAAACAGTTTGACTGCTCTTCATCCTTTTATAAAGAAGTTTGACTTCTCTTCATCCTTTTATAAATCAGTTTGACTGCTCTTCATCGTCTTATAAAACCGTTTGACTGCTCTTCGTCCGATTATAAATCAGTTTGACTGCTCTTCGTCCTCTTATAAAACAGATTGACTGCTCTTCATCCTTTTATAAAGCAGTTTGACTGCTCGTCATCCTCTTATAAATCAGTTTGACTGCTCTTCATCCGATTATAAATCAGTTTGACTGCTCTTCATCCTTTTATAAAGCAGTTTGACTGCTCTTATTCCTCTTATAAAACAGTTTGACTGCTCTTCATCCTCTTGTAAAACAGGTTGACTGCTCTTCATCCTCTTGTAAAACAGTCTGACTGCTCTATATCCTCGTATAAAACAGTTTGACTGCTCTTCATCCTTTTGTAAAGCAGTTTGACTGCACTTCATCCTCTTATAAATCAATTTGACTGCTCTTCATCCTTTTATAAAGCAGTTTGACTGCTCTTCATCCTCTTATAAATCAGTTTGACTGCTCTTCATCCGATTATAAATCAGTTTGACTGCTCTTCATCCTCTTATAAAACAGTTTGACTGCTCTTCATCCTTTTATAAAGCAGTTTGACTGCTCTTCATCCTCTTATAAATCAGTTTGACTGCTCTTCATCCTCCTATAAACCAGTTTGACTGCGCTTCATCCTCCTATAGAACAGTTTGACTGCTCTTCGTCCGATTATAAATCAGTTTGACTGCTCTTTGTCCTCTTATAAAACAGTTTGACTACTCTTCATCCTTTTATAAAGCAGTTTGACTGCTCTTCATCCTCTTATAAATCAGTTTGACTGCTCTTCATCCTCTTATAAAACAGTTTGACTGCTCTTCATCCTCTTGTAAAACAGGTTGACTGCTCTTCATCCTCTTGTAAAACAGGTTGACTGCTCTTCATCCTCTTGTAAAACAGTCTGACTGCTCTACATCCTCGTATAAATCAGTTTGACTGCTCTTCGTCCGCTTATAAAACAGTTTGACTGCTCTTCATCCTTTTATAAAGCAGTTTGACTGCTCTTCATCCTCTTATAAATCAGTTTGACTGCTCTTCATCCTTTTATAACGCAGATTGACTGCTCTTCATCCTCTTATAAATCAGTTTGACTGCTCTTCATTCGATTATAAATCAGTTTGACTGCTCTTCATCTTCTTATAAAACAGTTTGACTGCTCTTCATCCTTTTATAAAGCAGTTTGACTGCTCTACATCCTCGTATAAAACAGTTTGACTGCTCTTCATACTTTTATAAAGCAGTTTGACTGCTCTTCATCCTCTTATAAATCAGTTTGACTGCTCTTCATCCTCTTATAAAGCAGTTTGACTGCGCTTCATCCTCCTATAGAACAGTTTGACTGCTATTCGTCCGATTATAAATCAGTTTGACTGCTCTTCGTCCTCTTATAAAACAGTTTGACTGCTCTTCATCCTTTTATAAAGCAGTTTGACTGCTCTTCATCCTCTTATAAATCAGTTTGACTGCTCTTCATCCTCTTATAAAACAGTTTGACTGCTCTTCATCCTTTTATAACGCAGATTGACTGTTCTTCATCCTCTTATAAATCAGTTTGACTGCTCTTCATTCGATTATAAATCAGTTTGACTGCTCTTCGTCTTCTTATAAAACAGTTTGACTGCTCTTCATCCTTTTATAAAGCAGTTTGACTGCTCTACATCCTCGTATAAAACAGTTTGACTGCTCTTCATACTTTTATAAAACCGTTTGACTGCTCTTCGTCCGATTATAAATCAGTTTGACTGCTCTTCGTCCAATTGTAAAACAGTTTGACTGCTCTTCATCCTTTTATAAAGAAGTTTGACTTCTCTTCATCCTTTTATAAATCAGTTTGACTGCTCTTCATCGTCTTATAAAACCGTTTGACTGCTCTTCGTCCGATTATAAATCAGTTTGACTGCTCTTCGTCCTCTTATAAAACAGATTGACTGCTCTTCATCCTTTTATAAAGCAGTTTGACTGCTCGTCATCCTCTTATAAATCAGTTTGACTGCTCTTCATCCGATTATAAATCAGTTTGACTGCTCTTCATCCTTTTATAAAGCAGTTTGACTGCTCTTATTCCTCTTATAAAACAGTTTGACTGCTCTTCATCCTCTTGTAAAACAGGTTGACTGCTCTTCATCCTCTTGTAAAACAGTCTGACTGCTCTATATCCTCGTATAAAACAGTTTGACTGCTCTTCATCCTTTTATAAAGCAGTTTGACTGCTCTTCATCCTCTTATAAATCAATTTAACTGCTCTTCATCCTTTTATAAAGCAGTTTGACTGCTCTTCATCCTCTTATAAATCAGTTTGACTGCTCTTCATCCGATTATAAATCAGTTTGACTGCTCTTCATCCTCTTATAAAACAGTTTGACTGCTCTTCATCCTTTTATAAAGCAGTTTGACTGCTCTTCATCCTCTTATAAATCAGTTTGACTGCTCTTCATCCTCCTATAAACCAGTTTGACTGCGCTTCATCCTCCTATAGAACAGTTTGACTGCTCTTCGTCCGATTATAAATCAGTTTGACTGCTCTTTGTCCTCTTATAAAACAGTTTGACTACTCTTCATCCTTTTATAAAGCAGTTTGACTGCTCTTCATCCTCTTATAAATCAGTTTGACTGCTCTTCATCCTCTTATAAAACAGTTTGACTGCTCTTCATCCTCTTGTAAAACAGGTTGACTGCTCTTCATCCTCTTGTAAAACAGGTTGACTGCTCTTCATCCTCTTGTAAAACAGTCTGACTGCTCTACATCCTCGTATAAATCAGTTTGACTGCTCTTCGTCCGCTTATAAAACAGTTTGACTGCTCTTCATCCTTTTATAAAGCAGTTTGACTGCTCTTCATCCTCTTATAAATCAGTTTGACTGCTCTTCATCCTTTTATAACGCAGATTGACTGCTCTTCATCCTCTTATAAATCAGTTTGACTGCTCTTCATTCGATTATAAATCAGTTTGACTGATCTTCATCCTTTTATAAAGCAGTTTGACTGCTCTTCATCCTCTTATAAAACAGTTTGACTGCTCTTCATCCTCTTGTAAAACAGGTTGACTGCTCTTCATCCTCTTGTAAAACAGTCTGACTGCTCTATATCCTCGTATAAAACAGTTTGACTGCTCTTCATCCTTTTATAAAGCAGTTTGACTGCTCTTCATCCTCTTATAAATCAATTTGACTGCTCTTCATCTTCTTATAAAACAGTTTGACTGCTCTTCATCCTTTTATAAAGCAGTTTGACTGCTCTACATCCTCGTATAAAACAGTTTGACTGCTCTTCATACTTTTATAAAACAGTTTGACTGCTCTTCTTCCGATTATAAATCAGTTTGACTGCTCTTCGTCCTCTTATAAAACAGATTGACTGCTCTTCATCCTTTTATAAAGCAGTTTGACTGCTCGTCATCCTCTTATAAATCAGTTTGACTGCTCTTCATCCGATTATAAATCAGTTTGACTGATCTTCATCCTTTTATAAAGCAGTTTGACTGCTCTTCATCCTCTTATAAAACAGTTTGACTGCTCTTCATCCTCTTGTAAAACAGGTTGACTGCTCTTCATCCTCTTGTAAAACAGTCTGACTGCTCTATATCCTCGTATAAAACAGTTTGACTGCTCTTCATCCTTTTATAAAGCAGTTTGACTGCTCTTCATCCTCTTATAAATCAATTTGACTGCTCTTCATCCTTTTATAAAGCAGTTTGACTGCTCTTCATCCTCTTATAAATCAGTTTGACTGCTCTTCATCCGATTATAAATCAGTTTGACTGCTCTTCATCCTCTTATAAAAGAGTTTGACTGCTCTTCATCCTTTTATAAAGCAGTTTGACTGCTCTTCATCCTCTTATAAATCAGTTTGACTGCTCTTCATCCTCCTATAAACCAGTTTGACTGCGCTTCATCCTCCTATAGAACAGTTTGACTGCTCTTCGTCCGATTATAAATCAGTTTGACTGCTCTTTGTCCTCTTATAAAACAGTTTGACTACTCTTCATCCTTTTATAAAGCAGTTTGACTGCTCTTCATCCTCTTATAAATCAGTTTGACTGCTCTTCGTCCTCTTATAAAACAGTTTGACTGCTCTTCATCCTTTTATAAAGCAGTTTGACTGCTCTTCATCCTCTTATAAATCAGTTTGACTGCTCTTCATCCTCTTATAAATCAGTTTGACTGCTCTTCGTCCTCTTATAAAACAGTTTGACTGCTCTTCATTCTTTTATAAAGCAGTTTGACTGCTCTTCATCCTCTTATAAAACAGTTTTTACTGTTCTTCATCCTCTTGTAAAACAGGTTGACTTCTCTTCATCCTCTTGTAAAACAGTCTGACTGCTCTTCATCCTCTTATAAATCAGTTTGACTGCTCTTCATCCGAATATAAATCAGTTTGACTGCTCTTCATCCTCTTATAAAACAGTTTGACTGCTCTTCATCCTTTTATAAAGCAGTTTGACTGCTCTTCATCCGATTATAAAACAGTTTGACTGCTCTTCATCCTTTTATAAATCAGTTTGACTGCTCTTCATCCTCTTATAAAGCAGTTTGACTGCTCTTCATCCTCCTATAAACCAGTTTGACTGCGCTTCATCCTCCTATAGAACAGTTTGACTGCTCTTCGTCCGATTATAAATCAGTTTGACTGCTCTTCGTCCTCTTATAAAACAGTTTGACTGCTCTTCATCCTTTTATAAAGCAGTTTGACTGCTCTTCATCCTCTTATAAAACAGTTTGACTGCTCTTCATCCTCTTGTAAAACAGGTTGACTGCTCTTCATCCTCTTGTAAAACAGTCTGACTGCTCTACATCCTTGTATAAAACAGTTTGACTGCTCTTCATCCTTTTATAAAGCAGTTTGACTGCTCTTCATCCTCTTATAAAACAGTTTGACTGCTCTTCATCCTTTTATAACGCAGTTTGACTGCTCTTCATCCTCTTATAAATCAGTTTGACTGCTCTTCATCCTCTTATAAATCAGTTTGACTGCTCTTCATCCGATTATAAATCATTTTGACTGCTCTTCGTCCTCTTTTAAACAGTTTGACTACTCTTCATCCTTTTATAAAGCAGTTTGACTGCTCTTCATCCTCTTATAAATCAGTTTGACTGCTCTTCGTCCTCTTATAAAACAGTTTGACTGCTCTTCATCCTTTTATAAAGCAGTTTGACTGCTCTTCATCCTCTTATAAATCAGTTTGACTGCTCTTCATCCTCTTATAAATCAGTTTGACTGCTCTTCGTCCTCTTATAAAACAGTTTGACTGCTCTTCATTCTTTTATAAAGCAGTTTGACTGCTCTTCATCCTCTTATAAAACAGTTTTTACTGCTCTTCATCCTCTTGTAAAACAGGTTGACTTCTCTTCATCCTCTTGTAAAACAGTCTGACTGCTCTTCATCCTCTTATAAATCAGTTTGACTGCTCTTCATCCGAATATAAATCAGTTTGACTGCTCTTCATCCTCTTATAAAACAGTTTGACTGCTCTTCATCCTTTTATAAAGCAGTTTGACTGCTCTTCATCCGATTATAAAACAGTTTGACTGCTCTTCATCCTTTTATAAATCAGTTTGACTGCTCTTCATCCTCTTATAAAGCAGTTTGACTGCTCTTCATCCTCCTATAAACCAGTTTGACTGCGCTTCATCCTCCTATAGAACAGTTTGACTGCTCTTCGTCCGATTATAAATCAGTTTGACTGCTCTTCGTCCTCTTATAAAACAGTTTGACTGCTCTTCATCCTTTTATAAAGCAGTTTGACTGCTCTTCATCCTCTTATAAAACAGTTTGACTGCTCTTCATCCTCTTGTAAAACAGGTTGACTGCTCTTCATCCTCTTGTAAAACAGTCTGACTGCTCTACATCCTTGTATAAAACAGTTTGACTGCTCTTCATCCTTTTATAAAGCAGTTTGACTGCTCTTCATCCTCTTATAAAACAGTTTGACTGCTCTTCATCCTTTTATAACGCAGTTTGACTGCTCTTCATCATCTTGTAAATCAGTTTGACTGCTCTTCATCCGATTATAAATCAGTTTGACTGCTCTTCGTCCTCTTTTAAACAGTTTGACTGCTCTTCATCCTTTTATAAAGCAGTTTGACTGCTTTTCATCCTCTTATAAATCAATTTGACTGCTCTTCATCCTCTTATAACACCGTTTGACTGCTCTTCGTCCGATTATAAATCAGTTTGACTGCTCTTCGTCCGATTATAAATCAGTTTGACTGCTCTTCGTCCGCTTATAAAACAGTTTGACTGCTCTTCATCCTTTTATAAAGCAGTTTGACTGCTCTTCATCCTCTTATAAATCAGTTTGACTGCTCTTCGTCCTCTTATAAATCAGTTTGACTGCTCTTCATCCTTTTATAAAGCAGTTTGACTGCTCTTCATCCTCCTATAAACCAGTTTGACTGCGCTTCATCCTCCTATAGAACAGTTTGACTGCTCTTCGTCCGATTATAAATCAGTTTGACTGCTCTTCGTCCTCTTATAAAACAGTTTGACTGCTCTTCATCCTTTTATAAAGAAGTTTGACTTCTCTTCATCCTTTTATAAATCAGTTTGACTGCTCTTCATCCGATTATAAATCAGTTTGACTGCTCTTCGTCCTCTTATAAAACAGTTTGACTGCTCTTCATTCTTTTATAAAGCAGTTTGACTGCTCTTCATCCTCTTATAAAACAGTTTGACTGCTCTTCATCCTCTTGTAAAACAGGTTGACTGCTCTTCATCCTCTTGTAAAACAGTCTGACTGCTCTACATCCTTTTATAAAACAGTTTGACTGCTCTTCATCCTTTTCATCCTCTTATAAATCAATTTGACTGCTCTTCATCCTCTTATAAAACCGTTTGACTGCTCTTCGTCCGATTATAAATCAGTTTGACTGCTCTTCGTCCGATTATAAATCAGTTTGACTGCTCTTCGTCCGCTTATAAAACAGTTTGACTGCCCTTCATCCTTTTATAAAGCAGTTTGACTGCTCTTCATCCTCTTATAAATCAGTTTGACTGCTCTTCATCCTTTTATAAAGCAGTTTGACTGCTCTTCATCCTCCTATAAACCAGTTTGACTGCGCTTCATCCTCCTATAGAACAGTTTGACTGCTCTTCGTCGGATTATAAATCAGTTTGACTGCTCTTCGTCCTCTTATAAAACAGTTTGACTGCTCTTCATCCTTTTATAAAGCAGTTTGACTGCTCTTCATCCTCTTATAAATCATTTTGACTGCTCTTCATCCGATTATAAATCAGTTTGACTGCTCTTCATCCTCTTATAAAACAGTTTGACTGCTCTTCATCCTTTTATAACGCAGTTTGACTGCTCTTCATCCTCTTATAAATCAGTTTGACTGCTCTTCATCCGATTATAAATCAGTTTGACTGCTCTTCGTCCTCTTATAAAACAGTTTGACTGCTCTTCATCCTTTTATAAAGCAGTTTGACTGCTCTTCATCCTCTTATAAAACAGTTTGACTGCTCTTCATCCTCTTGTAAAACAGTCTGACTGCTCTACATCCTCGTATAAAACAGTTTGACTGCTCTTCATCCTTTTATAAAGCAGTTTGACTGCTCTTCATCCTCTTATAAATCAATTTGACTGCTCTTCATCTTCTTATAAAACCGTTAGACTGTTCTTCGTCCGATTATAAATCAGTTTAACTGCTTTTCGTCCGATTATAAATCAGTTTGACTGCTCTTCGTCCGCTTATAAAACAGTTTGACTGCTCTTCATCCTTTTATAAAGCAGTTTGACTGCTCTTCATCCTCTTATAAATCAGTTTGACTGCTCTTCATCCTCTTATAAAGCAGTTTGACTGCGCTTCATCCTCCTATAGAACAGTTTGACTGCTATTCGTCCGATTATAAATCAGTTTGACTGCTCTTCGTCCTCTTATAAAACAGTTTGACCGCTCTTCATCCTTTTATAAAGCAGTTTGACTGCTCTTCATCCTCTTATAAATCAGTTTGACTGCTCTTCATCCTCTTATAAAACAGTTTGACTGCTCTTCATCCTTTTATAACGCAGATTGACTGCTCTTCATCCTCTTATAAATCAGTTTGACTGCTCTTCATTCGATTATAAATCAGTTTGACTGCTCTTCGCCTTCTTATAAAACAGTTTGACTGCTCTTCATCCTTTTATAAAGCAGTTTGACTGCTCTTCGTCCTCTTATAAAACAGTTTGACTGCTCTTCATACTTTTATAAAACCGTTTGACTGCTCTTCGTCCGATTATAAATCAGTTTGACTGCTCTTCGTCCAATTGTAAAACAGTTTGACTGCTCTTCATCCTTTTATAAAGAAGTTTGACTTCTCTTCATCCTTTTATAAATCAGTTTGACTGCTCTTCATCGTCTTATAAAACCGTTTGACTGCTCTTCGTCCGATTATAAATCAGTTTGACTGCTCTTCGTCCGATTATAAATCAGTTTGACTGCTCTTCGTCCGCTTATAAAACAGTTTGACTGCTCTTCATCCTTTTATAAAGCAGTTTGACTGCTCTTCATCCTCTTATAAATCAGTTTGACTGCTCTTCGTCCTCTTATAAATCAGTTTGACTGCTCTTCATCCTTTTATAAAGCAGTTTGACTGCTCTTCATCCTCCTATAAACCAGTTTGACTGCGCTTCATCCTCCTATAGAACAGTTTGACTGCTCTTCGTCCGATTATAAATCAGTTTGACTGCTCTTCGTCCTCTTATAAAACAGTTTGACTGCTCTTCATCCTTTTATAAAGAAGTTTGACTTCTCTTCATCCTTTTATAAATCAGTTTGACTGCTCTTCATCCGATTATAAATCAGTTTGACTGCTCTTCGTCCTCTTATAAAACAGTTTGACTGCTCTTCATTCTTTTATAAAGCAGTTTGACTGCTCTTCATCCTCTTATAAAACAGTTTGACTGCTCTTCATCCTCTTGTAAAACAGGTTGACTGCTCTTCATCCTCTTGTAAAACAGTCTGACTGCTCTACATCCTTTTATAAAACAGTTTGACTGCTCTTCATCCTTTTCATCCTCTTATAAATCAATTTGACTGCTCTTCATCCTCTTATAAAACCGTTTGACTGCTCTTCGTCCGATTATAAATCAGTTTGACTGCTCTTCGTCCGATTATAAATCAGTTTGACTGCTCTTCGTCCGCTTATAAAACAGTTTGACTGCCCTTCATCCTTTTATAAAGCAGTTTGACTGCTCTTCATCCTCTTATAAATCAGTTTGACTGCTCTTCATCCTTTCATAAAGCAGTTTGACTGCTCTTCATCCTCCTATAAACCAGTTTGACTGCGCTTCATCCTCCTATAGAACAGTTTGACTGCTCTTCGTCGGATTATAAATCAGTTTGACTGCTCTTCGTCCTCTTATAAAACAGTTTGACTGCTCTTCATCCTTTTATAAAGCAGTTTGACTGCTCTTCATCCTCTTATAAATCATTTTGACTGCTCTTCATCCGATTATAAATCAGTTTGACTGCTCTTCATCCTCTTATAAAACAGTTTGACTGCTCTTCATCCTTTTATAACGCAGTTTGACTGCTCTTCATCCTCTTATAAATCAGTTTGACTGCTCTTCATCCGATTATAAATCAGTTTGACTGCTCTTCGTCCTCTTATAAAACAGTTTGACTGCTCTTCATCCTTTCATAAAGCAGTTTGACTGCTCTTCATCCTCTTATAAAACAGTTTGACTGCTCTTCATCCTCTTGTAAAACAGTCTGACTGCTCTACATCCTCGTATAAAACAGTTTGACTGCTCTTCATCCTTTTATAAAGCAGTTTGACTGCTCTTCATCCTCTTATAAATCAATTTGACTGCTCTTCATCTTCTTATAAAACCGTTAGACTGCTCTTCGTCCGATTATAAATCAGTTTAACTGCTTTTCGTCCGATTATAAATCAGTTTGACTGCTCTTCGTCCGCTTATAAATCAGTTTGACTGCTCTTCGTCCTCTTATAAAACAGTTTGACTGCTCTTCATCCTTTTATAAAGCAGTTTGACTGCTCTTCATCCTCTTATAAATCAGTTTGACTGCTCTTCATCCTCTTATAAAACAGTTTGACTGCTCTTCATCCTTTTATAACGCAGATTGACTGCTCTTCATCCTCTTATAAATCAGTTTGACTGCTCTTCATTCGATTATAAATCAGTTTGACTGCTCTTCGCCTTCTTATAAAACAGTTTGACTGCTCTTCATCCTTTTACAAAGCAGTTTGACTGCTCTACATCCTCGTATAAAACAGTTTGACTGCTCTTCATACTTTTATAAAACCGTTTGACTGCTCTTCGTCCGATTATAAATCAGTTTGACTGCTCTTCGTCCAATTGTAAAACAGTTTGACTGCTCTTCATCCTTTTATAAAGAAGTTTGACTTCTCTTCATCCTTTTATAAATCAGTTTGACTGCTCTTCATCGTCTTATAAAACCGTTTGACTCCTCTTCGTCCGATTATAAATCAGTTTGACTGCTCTTCGTCCTCTTATAAAACAGATTGACTGCTCTTCATCCTTTTATAAAGCAGTTTGACTGCTCGTCATCCTCTTATAAATCAGTTTGACTGCTCTTCATCCGATTATAAATCAGTTTGACTGCTCTTCATCCTTTTATAAAGCAGTTTGACTGCTCTTATTCCTCTTATAAAACAGTTTGACTGCTCTTCATCCTCTTGTAAAACATGTTGACTGCTCTTCATCCTCTTGTAAAACAGTCTGACTGCTCTATATCCTCGTATAAAACAGTTTGACTGCTCTTCATCCTTTTATAAAGCAGTTTGACTGCTCTTCATCCTCTTATAAATCAATTTGACTGCTCTTCATCCTTTTATAAAGCAGTTTGACTGCTCTTCATCCTCTTATAAATCAGTTTGACTGCTCTTCATCCGATTATAAATCAGTTTGACTGCTCTTCATCCTCTTATAAAACAGTTTGACTGCTCTTCATCCTTTTATAAAGCAGTTTGACTGCTCTTCATCCTCTTATAAATCAGTTTGACTGCTCTTCATCCTCCTATAAACCAGTTTGACTGCGCTTCATCCTCCTATAGAACAGTTTGACTGCTCTTCGTCCGATTATAAATCAGTTTGACTGCTCTTTGTCCTCTTATAAAACAGTTTGACTACTCTTCATCCTTTTATAAAGCAGTTTGACTGCTCTTCATCCTCTTATAAATCAGTTTGACTGCTCTTCATCCTCTTATAAAACAGTTTGACTGCTCTTCATCCTCTTGTAAAACAGGTTGACTGCTCTTCATCCTCTTGTAAAACAGGTTGACTGCTCTTCATCCTCTTGTAAAACAGTCTGACTGCTCTACATCCTCGTATAAATCGGTTTGACTGCTCTTCGTCCGCTTATAAAACAGTTTGACTGCTCTTCATCCTTTTATAAAGCAGTTTGACTGCTCTTCATCCTCTTATAAATCAGTTTGACTGCTCTTCATCCTTTTATAACGCAGATTGACTGCTCTTCATCCTCTTATAAATCAGTTTGACTGCTCTTCATTCGATTATAAATCAGTTTGACTGCTCTTCGTCTTCTTATAAAACAGTTTGACTGCTCTTCATCCTTTTATAAAGCAGTTTGACTGCTCTACATCCTCGTATAAAACAGTTTGACTGCTCTTCATACTTTTATAAAACAGTTTGACTGCTCTTCTTCCGATTATAAATCAGTTTGACTGCTCTTCGTCCTCTTATAAAACAGATTGACTGCTCTTCATCCTTTTATAAAGCAGTTTGACTGCTCGTCATCCTCTTATAAATCAGTTTGACTGCTCTTCATCCGATTATAAATCAGTTTGACTGATCTTCATCCTTTTATAAAGCAGTTTGACTGATCTTCATCCTCTTATAAAACAGTTTGACTGCTCTTCATCCTCTTGTAAAACAGGTTGACTGCTCTTCATCCTCTTGTAAAACAGTCTGACTGCTCTATATCCTCGTATAAAACAGTTTGACTGCTCTTCATCCTTTTATAAAGCAGTTTGACTGCTCTTCATCCTCTTATAATTCAATTTGACTGCTCTTCATCCTTTTATAAAGCAGTTTGACTGCTCTTCATCCGATTATAAATCAGTTTGACTGCTCTTCATCCTCTTATAAAAGAGTTTGACTGCTCTTCATCCTTTTATAAAGCAGTTTGACTGCTCTTCATCCTCTTATAAATCAGTTTGACTGCTCTTCATCCTCTTATAAAACAGATTGACTGCTCTTCATCCTTTTATAAAGCAGTTTGACTGCTCGTCATCCTCTTATAAATCAGTTTGACTGCTCTTCATCCGATTATAAATCAGTTTGACTGCTCTTCATCCTTTTATAAAGCAGTTTGACTGCTCTTATTCCTCTTATAAAACAGTTTGACTGCTCTTCATCCTCTTGTAAAACATGTTGACTGCTCTTCATCCTCTTGTAAAACAGTCTGACTGCTCTATATCCTCGTATAAAACAGTTTGACTGCTCTTCATCCTTTTATAAAGCAGTTTGACTGCTCTTCATCCTCTTATAAATCAATTTGACTGCTCTTCATCCTTTTATAAAGCAGTTTGACTGCTCTTCATCCTCTTATAAATCAGTTTGACTGCTCTTCATCCGATTATAAATCAGTTTGACTGCTCTTCATCCTCTTATAAAACAGTTTGACTGCTCTTCATCCTTTTATAAACCAGTTTGACTGCTCTTTGTCCTCTTATAAAACAGTTTGACTACTCTTCATCCTTTTATAAAGCAGTTTGACTGCTCTTCATCCTCTTATAAATCAGTTTGACTGCTCTTCATCCTCTTATAAAACAGTTTGACTGCTCTTCATCCTCTTGTAAAACAGGTTGACTGCTCTTCATCCTCTTGTAAAACAGGTTGACTGCTCTTCATCCTCTTGTAAAACAGTCTGACTGCTCTACATCCTCGTATAAATCAGTTTGACTGCTCTTCGTCCGCTTATAAAACAGTTTGACTGCTCTTCATCCTTTTATAAAGCAGTTTGACTGCTCTTCATCCTCTTATAAATCAGTTTGACTGCTCTTCATCCTTTTATAACGCAGATTGACTGCTCTTCATCCGATTATAAATCAGTTTGACTGCTCTTCGTCCTCTTATAAAACAGATTGACTGCTCTTCATCCTTTTATAAAGCAGTTTGACTGCTCTACATCCTCGTATAAAACAGTTTGACTGCTCTTCATACTTTTATAAAACAGTTTGACTGCTCTTCTTCCGATTATAAATCAGTTTGACTGCTCTTCGTCCTCTTATAAAACAGATTGACTGCTCTTCATCCTTTTATAAAGCAGTTTGACTGCTCGTCATCCTCTTATAAATCAGTTTGACTGCTCTTCATCCGATTATAAATCAGTTTGACTGATCTTCATCCTTTTATAAAGCAGTTTGACTGCTCTTCATCCTCTTATAAAACAGTTTGACTGCTCTTCATCCTCTTGTAAAACAGGTTGACTGCTCTTCATCCTCTTGTAAAACAGTCTGACTGATCTATATCCTCGTATAAAACAGTTTGACTGCTCTTCATCCTTTTATAAAGCAGTTTGACTGCTCTTCATCCTCTTATAATTCAATTTGACTGCTCTTCATCCTTTTATAAAGCAGTTTGACTGCTCTTCATCCGATTATAAATCAGTTTGACTGCTCTTCATCCTCTTATAAAAGAGTTTGACTGCTCTTCATCCTTTTATAAAGCAGTTTGACTGCTCTTCATCCTCTTATAAATCAGTTTGACTGCTCTTCATCCTCCTATAAACCAGTTTGACTGCGCTTCATCCTCCTATAGAACAGTTTGACTGCTCTTCGTCCGATTATAAATCAGTTTGACTGCTCTTTGTCCTCTTATAAAACAGTTTGACTACTCTTCATCCTTTTATAAAGCAGTTTGACTGCTCTTCATCCTCTTATAAATCAGTTTGACTGCTCTTCGTCCTCTTATAAAACAGTTTGACTGCTGTTCATCCTTTTATAAAGCAGTTTGACTGCTCTTCATCCTCTTATAAATCAGTTTGACTGCTCTTCATCCTCTTATAAATCAGTTTGACTGCTCTTCGTCCTCTTATAAAACAGTTTGACTGCTCTTCATTCTTTTATAAAGCAGTTTGACTGCTCTTCATCCTCTTATAAAACAGTTTGACTGCTCTTCATCCTCTTGTAAAACAGGTTGACTGCTCTTCATCCTCTTGTAAAACAGTCTGACTGCTCTTCATCCTCTTAAAAATCAGTTTGACTGCTCTTCATCCGAATATAAATCAGTTTGACTGCTCTTCATCCTCTTATAAAACAGTTTGACTGCTCTTCATCCTTTTATAAAGCAGTTTGACTGCTCTTCATCCGATTATAAAACAGTTTGACTGCTCTTCATCCTTTTATAAATCAGTTTGACTGCTCTTCATCCTCTTACAAAGCAGTTTGACTGCTCTTCATCCTCCTATAAACCAGTTTGACTGCGCTTCATCCTCCTATAGAACAGTTTGACTGCTCTTCGTCCGATTATAAATCAGTTTGACTGCTCTTCATCCTCTTATAAAACAGTTTGACTGCTCTTCATCCTTTTATAAAGCAGTTTGACTTCTCTTCATCCTCTTATAAAACAGTTTGACTGCTCTTCATCCTCTTGTAAAACAGGTTGACTGCTCTTCATCCTCTTGTAAAACAGTCTGACTGCTCTTCATCCTTTTATAACGCAGTTTGACTGCTCTTCATCCTCTTATAAATCAGTTTGACTGCTCTTCATCCGATTATAAATCAGTTTGACTGCTCTTCGTCCTCTTTTAAACAGTTTGACTGCTCTTCATCCTTTTATAAAGCAGTTTGACTGCTTTTCATCCTCTTATAAATCAATTTGACTGCTCTTCATCCTCTTATAAAACCGTTTGACTGCTCTTCGTCCGATTATAAATCAGTTTGACTGCTCTTCGTCCGATTATAAATCAGTTTGACTGCTCTTCGTCCGCTTATAAAACAGTTTGACTGCTCTTCATCCTTTTATAAAGCAGTTTGACTGCTCTTCATCCTCTTATAAATCAGTTTGACTGCTCTTCGTCCTCTTATAAATCAGTTTGACTGCTCTTCATCCTTTTATAAAGCAGTTTGACTGCTCTTCATCCTCCTATAAACCAGTTTGACTGCGCTTCATCCTCCTATAGAACAGTTTGACTAATCTTCGTCCGATTATAAATCAGTTTGACTGCTCTTCGTCCTCTTATAAAACAGTTTGACTGCTCTTCATCCTTTTATAAAGAAGTTTGACTTCTCTTCATCCTTTTATAAATCAGTTTGACTGCTCTTCATCGTCTTATAAAACCGTTTGACTGCTCTTCGTCCGATAATAAATCAGTTTGAATGCTCTTCGTCCGATTATAAATCAGTTTTACTGCTCTTCGTCCTCTTATAAAACAGTTTGACTGCTCTTCATCCTTTTATAAAGCAGTTTGACTGCTCTTCATCCTCTTATAAATCAGTTTGACTGCTCTTCATCCGATTATAAATCAGTTTGACTGCTCTTCATCCTTTTATAAAGCAGTTTGACTGCTCTTCATCCGATTATAAATCAGTTTGACTGCTCTTCATCCTCTTATAAAAGAGTTTGACTGCTCTTCATCCTTTTATAAAGCAGTTTGACTGCTCTTCATCCTCTTATAAATCAGTTTGACTGCTCTTCATCCTCCTATAAACCAGTTTGACTGCGCTTCATCCTCCTATAGAACAGTTTGACTGCTCTTCGTCCGATTATAAATCAGTTTGACTGCTCTTTGTCCTCTTATAAAACAGTTTGACTACTCTTCATCCTTTTATAAAGCAGTTTGACTGCTCTTCATCCTCTTATAAATCAGTTTGACTGCTCTTCGTCCTCTTATAAAACAGTTTGACTGCTGTTCATCCTTTTATAAAGCAGTTTGACTGCTCTTCATCCTCTTATAAATCAGTTTGACTGCTCTTCATTCTCTTATAAATCAGTTTGACTGCTCTTCGTCCTCTTATAAAACAGTTTGACTGCTCTTCATTCTTTTATAAAGCAGTTTGACTGCTCTTCATCCTCTTATAAAACAGTTTGACTGCTCTTCATCCTCTTGTAAAACAGGTTGACTGCTCTTCATCCTCTTGTAAAACAGTCTGACTGCTCTTCATCCTCTTATAAATCAGTTTGACTGCTCTTCATCCGAATATAAATCAGTTTGACTGCTCTTCATCCTCTTATAAAACAGTTTGACTGCTCTTCATCCTTTTATAAAGCAGTTTGACTGCTCTTCATCCGATTATAAAACAGTTTGACTGCTCTTCATCCTTTTATAAATCAGTTTGACTGCTCTTCATCCTCTTATAAAGCAGTTTGACTGCTCTTCATCCTCCTATAAACCAGTTTGACTGCGCTTCATCCTCCTATAGAACAGTTTGACTGCTCTTCGTCCGATTATAAATCAGTTTGACTGCTCTTCGTCCTCTTATAAAACAGTTTGACTGCTCTTCATCCTTTTATAAAGCAGTTTGACTTCTCTTCATCCTCTTATAAAACAGTTTGACTGCTCTTCATCCTCTTGTAAAACAGGTTGACTGCTCTTCATCCTCTTGTAAAACAGTCTGACTGCTCTACATCCTTGTATAAAACAGTTTGACTGCTCTTCATCCTTTTATAAAGCAGTTTGACTGCTCTTCATCCTCTTATAAAACAGTTTGACTGCTCTTCATCCTTTTATAACGCAGTTTGACTGCTCTTCATCCTCTTATAAATCAGTTTGACTGCTCTTCATCCGATTATAAATCAGTTTGACTGCTCTTCGTCCTCTTTTAAACAGTTTGACTGCTCTTCATACTTTTATAAAACCGTTTGACTGCTTTTCATCCTCTTATAAATCAATTTGACTGCTCTTCATCCTCTTATAAAACCGTTTGACTGCTCTTCGTCCGATTATAAATCAGTTTGACTGCTCTTCGTCCGATTATAAATCAGTTTGACTGCTCTTCGTCCGCTTATAAAACAGTTTGACTGCTCTTCATCCTTTTATAAAGCAGTTTGACTGCTCTTCATCCTCTTATAAATCAGTTTGACTGCTCTTCGTCCTCTTATAAATCAGTTTGACTGCTCTTCATCCTTTTATAAAGCAGTTTGACTGCTCTTCATCCTCCTATAAACCAGTTTGACTGCGCTTCATCCTCCTATAGAACAGTTTGACTGCTCTTCGTCCGATTATAAATCAGTTTGACTGCTCTTCGTCCTCTTATAAAACAGTTTGACTGCTCTTCATCCTTTTATAAAGAAGTTTGACTTCTCTTCATCCTTTTATAAATCAGTTTGACTGCTCTTCATCGTCTTATAAAACCGTTTGACTGCTCTTCGTCCGATAATAAATCAGTTTGAATGCTCTTCGTCCGATTATAAATCAGTTTTACTGCTCTTCGTCCTCTTATAAAACAGTTTGACTGCTCTTCATCCTTTTATAAAGCAGTTTGACTGCTCTTCATCCTCTTATAAATCAGTTTGACTGCTCTTCATCCGATTATAAATCAGTTTGACTGCTCTTCATCCTTTTATAAAGCAGTTTGACTGCTCTTCATCCTCCTATAAACCAGTTTGACTGCGCTTCATCCTCCTATAGAACAGTTTGACTGCTCTTCATCCGATTATAAATCAGTTTGACTGCTCTTCGTCCTCTTATAAAACAGTTTGACTGCTCTTCATTCTTTTATAAAGCAGTTTGACTGCTCTTCATCCTCTTATAAAACAGTTTGACTGCTCTTCATCCTCTTGTAATACAGGTTGACTGCTCTTCATCCTCTTGTAAAACAGTCTGACTGCTCTACATCCTTGTATAAAACAGTTTGACTGCTCTTCATCCTTTTCATCCTCTTATAAATCAATTTGACTGCTCTTCATCCTCTTATAAAACCGTTTGACTGCTCTTCGTCCGATTATAAATCAGTTTGACTGCTCTTCGTCCGATTATAAATCAGTTTGACTGCTCTTCGTCCGCTTATAAAACAGTTTGACTGCCCTTCATCCTTTTATAAAGCAGTTTGACTGCTCTTCATCCTCTTATAAATCAGTTTGACTGCTCTTCATCCTTTTATAAAGCAGTTTGACTGCTCTTCATCCTCCTATAAACCAGTTTGACTGCGCTTCATCCTCCTATAGAACAGTTTGACTGCTCTTCGTCGGATTATAAATCAGTTTGACTGCTCTTCGTCCTCTTATAAAACAGTTTGACTGCTCTTCATCCGATTATAAATCAGTTTGACTGCTCTTCGTCCTCTTATAAAACAGTTTGACTGCTCTTCATTCTTTTATAAAGCAGTTTGACTGCTCTTCATCCTCTTATAAAACAGTTTGACTGCTCTTCATCCTCTTGTAAAACAGGTTGACTGCTCTTCATCCTCTTGTAAAACAGTCTGACTGCTCTACATCCTTGTATAAAACAGTTTGACTGCTCTTCATCCTTTTCATCATCTTATAAATCAATTTGACTGCTCTTCATCCTCTTATAAAACCGTTTGACTGCTCTTCGTCCGATTATAAATCAGTTTGACTGCTCTTCGTCCTCTTGTAAAACAGGTTGACTGCTCTTCATCCTCTTGTAAAACAGTCTGACTGCTCTACATCCTTGTATAAAACAGTTTGACTGCTCTTCATCCTTTTATAAAGCAGTTTGACTGCTCTTCATCCTCTTATAAACAGTTTGACTGCTCTTCATCCTTTTATAACGCAGTTTGACTGCTCTTCATCCTCTTATAAATCAGTTTGACTGCTCTTCATCCGATTATAAATCAGTTTGACTGCTCTTCGTCCTCTTTTAAACAGTTTGACTGCTCTTCATCCTTTTATAAAGCAGTTTGACTGCTTTTCATCCTCTTATAAATCAATTTGACTGCTCTTCATCCTCTTATAAAACCGTTTGACTGCTCTTCGTCCGATTATAAATCAGTTTGACTGCTCTTCGTCCGATTATAAATCAGTTTGACTGCTCTTCGTCCGCTTATAAAACAGTTTGACTGCTCTTCATCCTTTTATAAAGCAGTTTGACTGCTCTTCATCCTCTTATAAATCAGTTTGACTGCTCTTCGTCCTCTTATAAATCAGTTTGACTGCTCTTCATCCTTTTATAAAGCAGTTTGACTGCTCTTCATCCTCCTATAAACCAGTTTGACTGCGCTTCATCCTCCTATAGAACAGTTTGACTGCTCTTCGTCCGATTATAAATCAGTTTGACTGCTCTTCGTCCTCTTATAAAACAGTTTGACTGCTCTTCATCCTTTTATAAAGAAGTTTGACTTCTCTTCATCCTTTTATAAATCAGTTTGACTGCTCTTCATCGTCTTATAAAACCGTTTGACTGCTCTTCGTCCGATAATAAATCAGTTTGAATGCTCTTCGTCCGATTATAAATCAGTTTTACTGCTCTTCGTCCTCTTATAAAACAGTTTGACTGCTCTTCATCCTTTTATAAAGCAGTTTGACTGCTCTACATCCTCGTATAAAACAGTTTGACTGCTCTTCATACTTTTATAAAACAGTTTGACTGCTCTTCTTCCGATTATAAATCAGTTTGACTGCTCTTCGTCCTCTTATAAAACAGATTGACTGCTCTTCATCCTTTTATAAAGCAGTTTGACTGCTCGTCATCCTCTTATAAATCAGTTTGACTGCTCTTCATCCGATTATAAATCAGTTTGACTGATCTTCATCCTTTTATAAAGCAGTTTGACTGATCTTCATCCTCTTATAAAACAGTTTGACTGCTCTTCATCCTCTTGTAAAACAGGTTGACTGCTCTTCATCCTCTTGTAAAACAGTCTGACTGCTCTATATCCTCGTATAAAACAGTTTGACTGCTCTTCATCCTTTTATAAAGCAGTTTGACTGCTCTTCATCCTCTTATAATTCAATTTGACTGCTCTTCATCCTTTTATAAAGCAGTTTGACTGCTCTTCATCCGATTATAAATCAGTTTGACTGCTCTTCATCCTCTTATAAAAGAGTTTGACTGCTCTTCATCCTTTTATAAAGCAGTTTGACTGCTCTTCATCCTCTTATAAATCAGTTTGACTGCTCTTCATCCTCTTATAAAACAGATTGACTGCTCTTCATCCTTTTATAAAGCAGTTTGACTGCTCGTCATCCTCTTATAAATCAGTTTGACTGCTCTTCATCCGATTATAAATCAGTTTGACTGCTCTTCATCCTTTTATAAAGCAGTTTGACTGCTCTTATTCCTCTTATAAAACAGTTTGACTGCTCTTCATCCTCTTGTAAAACATGTTGACTGCTCTTCATCCTCTTGTAAAACAGTCTGACTGCTCTATATCCTCGTATAAAACAGTTTGACTGCTCTTCATCCTTTTATAAAGCAGTTTGACTGCTCTTCATCCTCTTATAAATCAATTTGACTGCTCTTCATCCTTTTATAAAGCAGTTTGACTGCTCTTCATCCTCTTATAAATCAGTTTGACTGCTCTTCATCCGATTATAAATCAGTTTGACTGCTCTTCATCCTCTTATAAAACAGTTTGACTGCTCTTCATCCTTTTATAAACCAGTTTGACTGCTCTTTGTCCTCTTATAAAACAGTTTGACTACTCTTCATCCTTTTATAAAGCAGTTTGACTGCTCTTCATCCTCTTATAAATCAGTTTGACTGCTCTTCATCCTCTTATAAAACAGTTTGACTGCTCTTCATCCTCTTGTAAAACAGGTTGACTGCTCTTCATCCTCTTGTAAAACAGGTTGACTGCTCTTCATCCTCTTGTAAAACAGTCTGACTGCTCTACATCCTCGTATAAATCAGTTTGACTGCTCTTCGTCCGCTTATAAAACAGTTTGACTGCTCTTCATCCTTTTATAAAGCAGTTTGACTGCTCTTCATCCTCTTATAAATCAGTTTGACTGCTCTTCATCCTTTTATAACGCAGATTGACTGCTCTTCATCCGATTATAAATCAGTTTGACTGCTCTTCGTCCTCTTATAAAACAGATTGACTGCTCTTCATCCTTTTATAAAGCAGTTTGACTGCTCTACATCCTCGTATAAAACAGTTTGACTGCTCTTCATACTTTTATAAAACAGTTTGACTGCTCTTCTTCCGATTATAAATCAGTTTGACTGCTCTTCGTCCTCTTATAAAACAGATTGACTGCTCTTCATCCTTTTATAAAGCAGTTTGACTGCTCGTCATCCTCTTATAAATCAGTTTGACTGCTCTTCATCCGATTATAAATCAGTTTGACTGATCTTCATCCTTTTATAAAGCAGTTTGACTGCTCTTCATCCTCTTATAAAACAGTTTGACTGCTCTTCATCCTCTTGTAAAACAGGTTGACTGCTCTTCATCCTCTTGTAAAACAGTCTGACTGATCTATATCCTCGTATAAAACAGTTTGACTGCTCTTCATCCTTTTATAAAGCAGTTTGACTGCTCTTCATCCTCTTATAATTCAATTTGACTGCTCTTCATCCTTTTATAAAGCAGTTTGACTGCTCTTCATCCGATTATAAATCAGTTTGACTGCTCTTCATCCTCTTATAAAAGAGTTTGACTGCTCTTCATCCTTTTATAAAGCAGTTTGACTGCTCTTCATCCTCTTATAAATCAGTTTGACTGCTCTTCATCCTCCTATAAACCAGTTTGACTGCGCTTCATCCTCCTATAGAACAGTTTGACTGCTCTTCGTCCGATTATAAATCAGTTTGACTGCTCTTTGTCCTCTTATAAAACAGTTTGACTACTCTTCATCCTTTTATAAAGCAGTTTGACTGCTCTTCATCCTCTTATAAATCAGTTTGACTGCTCTTCGTCCTCTTATAAAACAGTTTGACTGCTGTTCATCCTTTTATAAAGCAGTTTGACTGCTCTTCATCCTCTTATAAATCAGTTTGACTGCTCTTCATCCTCTTATAAATCAGTTTGACTGCTCTTCGTCCTCTTATAAAACAGTTTGACTGCTCTTCATTCTTTTATAAAGCAGTTTGACTGCTCTTCATCCTCTTATAAAACAGTTTGACTGCTCTTCATCCTCTTGTAAAACAGGTTGACTGCTCTTCATCCTCTTGTAAAACAGTCTGACTGCTCTTCATCCTCTTAAAAATCAGTTTGACTGCTCTTCATCCGAATATAAATCAGTTTGACTGCTCTTCATCCTCTTATAAAACAGTTTGACTGCTCTTCATCCTTTTATAAAGCAGTTTGACTGCTCTTCATCCGATTATAAAACAGTTTGACTGCTCTTCATCCTTTTATAAATCAGTTTGACTGCTCTTCATCCTCTTACAAAGCAGTTTGACTGCTCTTCATCCTCCTATAAACCAGTTTGACTGCGCTTCATCCTCCTATAGAACAGTTTGACTGCTCTTCGTCCGATTATAAATCAGTTTGACTGCTCTTCATCCTCTTATAAAACAGTTTGACTGCTCTTCATCCTTTTATAAAGCAGTTTGACTTCTCTTCATCCTCTTATAAAACAGTTTGACTGCTCTTCATCCTCTTGTAAAACAGGTTGACTGCTCTTCATCCTCTTGTAAAACAGTCTGACTGCTCTTCATCCTTTTATAACGCAGTTTGACTGCTCTTCATCCTCTTATAAATCAGTTTGACTGCTCTTCATCCGATTATAAATCAGTTTGACTGCTCTTCGTCCTCTTTTAAACAGTTTGACTGCTCTTCATCCTTTTATAAAGCAGTTTGACTGCTTTTCATCCTCTTATAAATCAATTTGACTGCTCTTCATCCTCTTATAAAACCGTTTGACTGCTCTTCGTCCGATTATAAATCAGTTTGACTGCTCTTCGTCCGATTATAAATCAGTTTGACTGCTCTTCGTCCGCTTATAAAACAGTTTGACTGCTCTTCATCCTTTTATAAAGCAGTTTGACTGCTCTTCATCCTCTTATAAATCAGTTTGACTGCTCTTCGTCCTCTTATAAATCAGTTTGACTGCTCTTCATCCTTTTATAAAGCAGTTTGACTGCTCTTCATCCTCCTATAAACCAGTTTGACTGCGCTTCATCCTCCTATAGAACAGTTTGACTAATCTTCGTCCGATTATAAATCAGTTTGACTGCTCTTCGTCCTCTTATAAAACAGTTTGACTGCTCTTCATCCTTTTATAAAGAAGTTTGACTTCTCTTCATCCTTTTATAAATCAGTTTGACTGCTCTTCATCGTCTTATAAAACCGTTTGACTGCTCTTCGTCCGATAATAAATCAGTTTGAATGCTCTTCGTCCGATTATAAATCAGTTTTACTGCTCTTCGTCCTCTTATAAAACAGTTTGACTGCTCTTCATCCTTTTATAAAGCAGTTTGACTGCTCTTCATCCTCTTATAAATCAGTTTGACTGCTCTTCATCCGATTATAAATCAGTTTGACTGCTCTTCATCCTTTTATAAAGCAGTTTGACTGCTCTTCATCCGATTATAAATCAGTTTGACTGCTCTTCATCCTCTTATAAAAGAGTTTGACTGCTCTTCATCCTTTTATAAAGCAGTTTGACTGCTCTTCATCCTCTTATAAATCAGTTTGACTGCTCTTCATCCTCCTATAAACCAGTTTGACTGCGCTTCATCCTCCTATAGAACAGTTTGACTGCTCTTCGTCCGATTATAAATCAGTTTGACTGCTCTTTGTCCTCTTATAAAACAGTTTGACTACTCTTCATCCTTTTATAAAGCAGTTTGACTGCTCTTCATCCTCTTATAAATCAGTTTGACTGCTCTTCGTCCTCTTATAAAACAGTTTGACTGCTGTTCATCCTTTTATAAAGCAGTTTGACTGCTCTTCATCCTCTTATAAATCAGTTTGACTGCTCTTCATTCTCTTATAAATCAGTTTGACTGCTCTTCGTCCTCTTATAAAACAGTTTGACTGCTCTTCATTCTTTTATAAAGCAGTTTGACTGCTCTTCATCCTCTTATAAAACAGTTTGACTGCTCTTCATCCTCTTGTAAAACAGGTTGACTGCTCTTCATCCTCTTGTAAAACAGTCTGACTGCTCTTCATCCTCTTATAAATCAGTTTGACTGCTCTTCATCCGAATATAAATCAGTTTGACTGCTCTTCATCCTCTTATAAAACAGTTTGACTGCTCTTCATCCTTTTATAAAGCAGTTTGACTGCTCTTCATCCGATTATAAAACAGTTTGACTGCTCTTCATCCTTTTATAAATCAGTTTGACTGCTCTTCATCCTCTTATAAAGCAGTTTGACTGCTCTTCATCCTCCTATAAACCAGTTTGACTGCGCTTCATCCTCCTATAGAACAGTTTGACTGCTCTTCGTCCGATTATAAATCAGTTTGACTGCTCTTCGTCCTCTTATAAAACAGTTTGACTGCTCTTCATCCTTTTATAAAGCAGTTTGACTTCTCTTCATCCTCTTATAAAACAGTTTGACTGCTCTTCATCCTCTTGTAAAACAGGTTGACTGCTCTTCATCCTCTTGTAAAACAGTCTGACTGCTCTACATCCTTGTATAAAACAGTTTGACTGCTCTTCATCCTTTTATAAAGCAGTTTGACTGCTCTTCATCCTCTTATAAAACAGTTTGACTGCTCTTCATCCTTTTATAACGCAGTTTGACTGCTCTTCATCCTCTTATAAATCAGTTTGACTGCTCTTCATCCGATTATAAATCAGTTTGACTGCTCTTCGTCCTCTTTTAAACAGTTTGACTGCTCTTCATACTTTTATAAAACCGTTTGACTGCTTTTCATCCTCTTATAAATCAATTTGACTGCTCTTCATCCTCTTATAAAACCGTTTGACTGCTCTTCGTCCGATTATAAATCAGTTTGACTGCTCTTCGTCCGATTATAAATCAGTTTGACTGCTCTTCGTCCGCTTATAAAACAGTTTGACTGCTCTTCATCCTTTTATAAAGCAGTTTGACTGCTCTTCATCCTCTTATAAATCAGTTTGACTGCTCTTCGTCCTCTTATAAATCAGTTTGACTGCTCTTCATCCTTTTATAAAGCAGTTTGACTGCTCTTCATCCTCCTATAAACCAGTTTGACTGCGCTTCATCCTCCTATAGAACAGTTTGACTGCTCTTCGTCCGATTATAAATCAGTTTGACTGCTCTTCGTCCTCTTATAAAACAGTTTGACTGCTCTTCATCCTTTTATAAAGAAGTTTGACTTCTCTTCATCCTTTTATAAATCAGTTTGACTGCTCTTCATCGTCTTATAAAACCGTTTGACTGCTCTTCGTCCGATAATAAATCAGTTTGAATGCTCTTCGTCCGATTATAAATCAGTTTTACTGCTCTTCGTCCTCTTATAAAACAGTTTGACTGCTCTTCATCCTTTTATAAAGCAGTTTGACTGCTCTTCATCCTCTTATAAATCAGTTTGACTGCTCTTCATCCGATTATAAATCAGTTTGACTGCTCTTCATCCTTTTATAAAGCAGTTTGACTGCTCTTCATCCTCCTATAAACCAGTTTGACTGCGCTTCATCCTCCTATAGAACAGTTTGACTGCTCTTCATCCGATTATAAATCAGTTTGACTGCTCTTCGTCCTCTTATAAAACAGTTTGACTGCTCTTCATTCTTTTATAAAGCAGTTTGACTGCTCTTCATCCTCTTATAAAACAGTTTGACTGCTCTTCATCCTCTTGTAATACAGGTTGACTGCTCTTCATCCTCTTGTAAAACAGTCTGACTGCTCTACATCCTTGTATAAAACAGTTTGACTGCTCTTCATCCTTTTCATCCTCTTATAAATCAATTTGACTGCTCTTCATCCTCTTATAAAACCGTTTGACTGCTCTTCGTCCGATTATAAATCAGTTTGACTGCTCTTCGTCCGATTATAAATCAGTTTGACTGCTCTTCGTCCGCTTATAAAACAGTTTGACTGCCCTTCATCCTTTTATAAAGCAGTTTGACTGCTCTTCATCCTCTTATAAATCAGTTTGACTGCTCTTCATCCTTTTATAAAGCAGTTTGACTGCTCTTCATCCTCCTATAAACCAGTTTGACTGCGCTTCATCCTCCTATAGAACAGTTTGACTGCTCTTCGTCGGATTATAAATCAGTTTGACTGCTCTTCGTCCTCTTATAAAACAGTTTGACTGCTCTTCATCCGATTATAAATCAGTTTGACTGCTCTTCGTCCTCTTATAAAACAGTTTGACTGCTCTTCATTCTTTTATAAAGCAGTTTGACTGCTCTTCATCCTCTTATAAAACAGTTTGACTGCTCTTCATCCTCTTGTAAAACAGGTTGACTGCTCTTCATCCTCTTGTAAAACAGTCTGACTGCTCTACATCCTTGTATAAAACAGTTTGACTGCTCTTCATCCTTTTCATCATCTTATAAATCAATTTGACTGCTCTTCATCCTCTTATAAAACCGTTTGACTGCTCTTCGTCCGATTATAAATCAGTTTGACTGCTCTTCGTCCTCTTGTAAAACAGGTTGACTGCTCTTCATCCTCTTGTAAAACAGTCTGACTGCTCTACATCCTTGTATAAAACAGTTTGACTGCTCTTCATCCTTTTATAAAGCAGTTTGACTGCTCTTCATCCTCTTATAAACAGTTTGACTGCTCTTCATCCTTTTATAACGCAGTTTGACTGCTCTTCATCCTCTTATAAATCAGTTTGACTGCTCTTCATCCGATTATAAATCAGTTTGACTGCTCTTCGTCCTCTTTTAAACAGTTTGACTGCTCTTCATCCTTTTATAAAGCAGTTTGACTGCTTTTCATCCTCTTATAAATCAATTTGACTGCTCTTCATCCTCTTATAAAACCGTTTGACTGCTCTTCGTCCGATTATAAATCAGTTTGACTGCTCTTCGTCCGATTATAAATCAGTTTGACTGCTCTTCGTCCGCTTATAAAACAGTTTGACTGCTCTTCATCCTTTTATAAAGCAGTTTGACTGCTCTTCATCCTCTTATAAATCAGTTTGACTGCTCTTCGTCCTCTTATAAATCAGTTTGACTGCTCTTCATCCTTTTATAAAGCAGTTTGACTGCTCTTCATCCTCCTATAAACCAGTTTGACTGCGCTTCATCCTCCTATAGAACAGTTTGACTGCTCTTCGTCCGATTATAAATCAGTTTGACTGCTCTTCGTCCTCTTATAAAACAGTTTGACTGCTCTTCATCCTTTTATAAAGAAGTTTGACTTCTCTTCATCCTTTTATAAATCAGTTTGACTGCTCTTCATCGTCTTATAAAACCGTTTGACTGCTCTTCGTCCGATAATAAATCAGTTTGAATGCTCTTCGTCCGATTATAAATCAGTTTTACTGCTCTTCGTCCTCTTATAAAACAGTTTGACTGCTCTTCATCCTTTTATAAAGCAGTTTGACTGCTCTTCATCCTCTTATAAATCAGTTTGACTGCTCTTCATCCTCTTATAAATCAGTTTGACTGCTCTTCATCCTTTTATAAAGCAGTTTGACTGCTCTTCATCCGATTATAAATCAGTTTGACTGCTCTTCATCCTCTTATAAAAGAGTTTGACTGCTCTTCATCCTTTTATAAAGCAGTTTGACTGCTCTTCATCCTCTTATAAATCAGTTTGACTGCTCTTCATCCTCCTATAAACCAGTTTGACTGCGCTTCATCCTCCTATAGAACAGTTTGACTGCTCTTCGTCCGATTATAAATCAGTTTGACTGCTCTTTGTCCTCTTATAAAACAGTTTGACTACTCTTCATCCTTTTATAAAGCAGTTTGACTGCTCTTCATCCTCTTATAAATCAGTTTGACTGCTCTTCGTCCTCTTATAAAACAGTTTGACTGCTCTTCATCCTTTTATAAAGCAGTTTGACTGCTCTTCATCCTCTTATAAAACAGTTTGACTGCTCTTCATCCTCTTGTAAAACAGTTTGACTGCTCTTCATCCTTTTATAAAGCAGTTTGACTGCTCTTCATCCTCTTATAAAACAGTTTGACTGCTCTTCATCCTCTTGTAAAACAGGTTGACTGCTCTTCATCCTCTTGTAAAACAGTCTGACTGCTCTACATCCTTGTATAAAACAGTTTGACTGCTCTTCATCCTTTTATAAAGCAGTTTGACTGCTCTTCATCCTCTTATAAAACAGTTTGACTGCTCTTCATCCTTTTATAACGCAGTTTGACTGCTCTTCATCCTCTTATAAATCAGTTTGACTGCTCTTCATCCGATTATAAATCAGTTTGACTGCTCTTCATCCTTTTATAAAGCAGTTTGACTGCTCTTCATCCGATTATAAATCAGTTTGACTGCTCTTCATCCTCTTATAAAAGAGTTTGACTGCTCTTCATCCTTTTATAAAGCAGTTTGACTGCTCTTCATCCTCTTATAAATCAGTTTGACTGCTCTTCATCCTCCTATAAACCAGTTTGACTGCGCTTCATCCTCCTATAGAACAGTTTGACTGCTCTTCGTCCGATTATAAATCAGTTTGACTGCTCTTTGTCCTCTTATAAAACAGTTTGACTACTCTTCATCCTTTTATAAAGCAGTTTGACTGCTCTTCATCCTCTTATAAATCAGTTTGACTGCTCTTCGTCCTCTTATAAAACAGTTTGACTGCTGTTCATCCTTTTATAAAGCAGTTTGACTGCTCTTCATCCTCTTATAAATCAGTTTGACTGCTCTTCATTCTCTTATAAATCAGTTTGACTGCTCTTCGTCCTCTTATAAAACAGTTTGACTGCTCTTCATTCTTTTATAAAGCAGTTTGACTGCTCTTCATCCTCTTATAAAACAGTTTGACTGCTCTTCATCCTCTTGTAAAACAGGTTGACTGCTCTTCATCCTCTTGTAAAACAGTCTGACTGCTCTTCATCCTCTTATAAATCAGTTTGACTGCTCTTCATCCGAATATAAATCAGTTTGACTGCTCTTCATCCTCTTATAAAACAGTTTGACTGCTCTTCATCCTTTTATAAAGCAGTTTGACTGCTCTTCATCCGATTATAAAACAGTTTGACTGCTCTTCATCCTTTTATAAATCAGTTTGACTGCTCTTCATCCTCTTATAAAGCAGTTTGACTGCTCTTCATCCTCCTATAAACCAGTTTGACTGCGCTTCATCCTCCTATAGAACAGTTTGACTGCTCTTCGTCCGATTATAAATCAGTTTGACTGCTCTTCGTCCTCTTATAAAACAGTTTGACTGCTCTTCATACTTTTATAAAGCAGTTTGACTGCTCTTCATCCTCTTATAAAACAGTTTGACTGCTCTTCATCCTCTTGTAAAACAGGTTGACTGCTCTTCATCCTCTTGTAAAACAGTCTGACTGCTCTACATCCTTGTATAAAACAGTTTGACTGCTCTTCATCCTTTTATAAAGCAGTTTGACTGCTCTTCATCCTCTTATAAAACAGTTTGACTGCTCTTCATCCTTTTATAACGCAGTTTGACTGCTCTTCATCCTCTTATAAATCAGTTTGACTGCTCTTCATCCGATTATAAATCAGTTTGACTGCTCTTCGTCCTCTTTTAAACAGTTTGACTGCTCTTCATCCTTTTATAAAGCAGTTTGACTGCTTTTCATCCTCTTATAAATCAATTTGACTGCTCTTCATCCTCTTATAAAACCGTTTGACTGCTCTTCGTCCGATTATAAATCAGTTTGACTGCTCTTCGTCCGATTATAAATCAGTTTGACTGCTCTTCGTCCGCTTATAAAACAGTTTGACTGCTCTTCATCCTTTTATAAAGCAGTTTGACTGCTCTTCATCCTCTTATAAATCAGTTTGACTGCTCTTCGTCCTCTTATAAATCAGTTTGACTGCTCTTCATCCTTTTATAAAGCAGTTTGACTGCTCTTCATCCTCCTATAAACCAGTTTGACTGCGCTTCATCCTCCTATAGAACAGTTTGACTGCTCTTCGTCCGATTATAAATCAGTTTGACTGCTCTTCGTCCTCTTATAAAACAGTTTGACTGCTCTTCATCCTTTTATAAAGAAGTTTGACTTCTCTTCATCCTTTTATAAATCAGTTTGACTGCTCTTCATCGTCTTATAAAACCGTTTGACTGCTCTTCGTCCGATAATAAATCAGTTTGAATGCTCTTCGTCCGATTATAAATCAGTTTTACTGCTCTTCGTCCTCTTATAAAACAGTTTGACTGCTCTTCATCCTTTTATAAAGCAGTTTGACTGCTCTTCATCCTCTTATAAATCAGTTTGACTGCTCTTCATCCGATTATAAATCAGTTTGACTGCTCTTCATCCTTTTATAAAGCAGTTTGACTGCTCTTCATCCTCCTATAAACCAGTTTGACTGCGCTTCATCCTCCTATAGAACAGTTTGACTGCTCTTCATCCGATTATAAATCAGTTTGACTGCTCTTCGTCCTCTTATAAAACAGTTTGACTGCTCTTCATTCTTTTATAAAGCAGTTTGACTGCTCTTCATCCTCTTATAAAACAGTTTGACTGCTCTTCATCCTCTTGTAATACAGGTTGACTGCTCTTCATCCTCTTGTAAAACAGTCTGACTGCTCTACATCCTTGTATAAAACAGTTTGACTGCTCTTCATCCTTTTCATCCTCTTATAAATCAATTTGACTGCTCTTCATCCTCTTATAAAACCGTTTGACTGCTCTTCGTCCGATTATAAATCAGTTTGACTGCTCTTCGTCCGATTATAAATCAGTTTGACTGCTCTTCGTCCGCTTATAAAACAGTTTGACTGCCCTTCATCCTTTTATAAAGCAGTTTGACTGCTCTTCATCCTCTTATAAATCAGTTTGACTGCTCTTCATCCTTTTATAAAGCAGTTTGACTGCTCTTCATCCTCCTATAAACCAGTTTGACTGCGCTTCATCCTCCTATAGAACAGTTTGACTGCTCTTCGTCGGATTATAAATCAGTTTGACTGCTCTTCGTCCTCTTATAAAACAGTTTGACTGCTCTTCATCCGATTATAAATCAGTTTGACTGCTCTTCGTCCTCTTATAAAACAGTTTGACTGCTCTTCATTCTTTTATAAAGCAGTTTGACTGCTCTTCATCCTCTTATAAAACAGTTTGACTGCTCTTCATCCTCTTGTAAAACAGGTTGACTGCTCTTCATCCTCTTGTAAAACAGTCTGACTGCTCTACATCCTTGTATAAAACAGTTTGACTGCTCTTCATCCTTTTCATCCTCTTATAAATCAATTTGACTGCTCTTCATCCTCTTATAAAACCGTTTGACTGCTCTTCGTCCGATTATAAATCAGTTTGACTGCTCTTCGTCCTCTTGTAAAACAGGTTGACTGCTCTTCATCCTCTTGTAAAACAGTCTGACTGCTCTACATCCTTGTATAAAACAGTTTGACTGCTCTTCATCCTTTTATAAAGCAGTTTGACTGCTCTTCATCCTCCTATAAACAGTTTGACTGCTCTTCATCCTTTTATAACGCAGTTTGACTGCTCTTCATCCTCTTATAAATCAGTTTGACTGCTCTTCATCCGATTATAAATCAGTTTGACTGCTCTTCGTCCTCTTTTAAACAGTTTGACTGCTCTTCATGCTTTTATAAAGCAGTTTGACTGCTTTTCATCCTCTTATAAATCAATTTGACTGCTCTTCATCCTCTTATAAAACCGTTTGACTGCTCTTCGTCCGATTATAAATCAGTTTGACTGCTCTTCGTCCGATTATAAATCAGTTTGACTGCTCTTCGTCCGCTTATAAAACAGTTTGACTGCTCTTCATCCTTTTATAAAGCAGTTTGACTGCTCTTCATCCTCTTATAAATCAGTTTGACTGCTCTTCGTCCTCTTATAAATCAGTTTGACTGCTCTTCATCCTTTTATAAAGCAGTTTGACTGCTCTTCATCCTCCTATAAACCAGTTTGACTGCGCTTCATCCTCCTATAGAACAGTTTGACTGCTCTTCGTCCGATTATAAATCAGTTTGACTGCTCTTCGTCCTCTTATAAAACAGTTTGACTGCTCTTCATCCTTTTATAAAGAAGTTTGACTTCTCTTCATCCTTTTATAAATCAGTTTGACTGCTCTTCATCGTCTTATAAAACCGTTTGACTGCTCTTCGTCCGATAATAAATCAGTTTGAATGCTCTTCGTCCGATTATAAATCAGTTTGACTGCTCTTCGTCCTCTTATAAAACAGTTTGACTGCTCTTCATCCTTTTATAAAGCAGTTTGACTGCTCTTCATCCTCTTATAAATCAGTTTGACTGCTCTTCATCCGATTATAAATCAGTTTGACTGCTCTTCATCCTTTTATAAAGCAGTTTGACTGCTCTTCATCCGATTATAAATCAGTTTGACTGCTCTTCATCCTCTTATAAAAGAGTTTGACTGCTCTTCATCCTTTTATAAAGCAGTTAGACTGCTCTTCATCCTCTTATAAATCAGTTTGACTGCTCTTCATCCTCCTATAAACCAGTTTGACTGCGCTTCATCCTCCTATAGAACAGTTTGACTGCTCTTCGTCCGATTATAAATCAGTTTGACTGCTCTTTGTCCTCTTATAAAACAGTTTGACTACTCTTCATCCTTTTATAAAGCAGTTTGACTGCTCTTCATCCTCTTATAAATCAGTTTGACTGCTCTTCGTCCTCTTATAAAACAGTTTGACTGCTGTTCGTCCTTTTATAAAGCAGTTTGACTGCTCTTCATCCTCTTATAAATCAGTTTGACTGCTCTTCATTCTCTTATAAATCAGTTTGACTGCTCTTCGTCCTCTTATAAAACAGTTTGACTGCTCTTCATTCTTTTATAAAGCAGTTTGACTGCTCTTCATCCTCTTATAAAACAGTTTGACTGCTCTTCATCCTCTTGTAAAACAGGTTGACTGCTCTTCATCCTCTTGTAAAACAGTCTGACTGCTCTACATCCTTGTATAAAACAGTTTGACTGCTCTTCATCCTTTTATAAAGCAGTTTGACTGCTCTTCATCCTCCTATAAACAGTTTGACTGCTCTTCATCCGTTTATAACGCAGTTTGACTGCTCTTCATCCTCTTATAAATCAGTTTGACTGCTCTTCATCCGATTATAAATCAGTTTGACTGCTCTTCGTCCTCTTTTAAACAGTTTGACTGCTCTTCATGCTTTTATAAAGCAGTTTGACTGCTTTTCATCCTCTTATAAATCAATTTGACTGCTCTTCATCCTCTTATAAAACCGTTTGACTGCTCTTCGTCCGATTATAAATCAGTTTGACTGCTCTTCGTCCGATTATAAATCAGTTTGACTGCTCTTCGTCCGCTTATAAAACAGTTTGACTGCTCTTCATCCTTTTATAAAGCAGTTTGACTGCTCTTCATCCTCTTATAAATCAGTTTGACTGCTCTTCGTCCTCTTATAAATCAGTTTGACTGCTCTTCATCCTTTTATAAAGCAGTTTGACTGCTCTTCATCCTCCTATAAACCAGTTTGACTGCGCTTCATCCTCCTATAGAACAGTTTGACTGCTCTTCGTCCGATTATAAATCAGTTTGACTGCTCTTCGTCCTCTTATAAAACAGTTTGACTGCTCTTCATCCTTTTATAAAGAAGTTTGACTTCTCTTCATCCTTTTATAAATCAGTTTGACTGCTCTTCATCGTCTTATAAAACCGTTTGACTGCTCTTCGTCCGATAATAAATCAGTTTGAATGCTCTTCGTCCGATTATAAATCAGTTTTACTGCTCTTCGTCCTCTTATAAAACAGTTTGACTGCTCTTCATACTTTTATAAAGCAGTTTGACTGCTCTTCATCCTCTTATAAATCAGTTTGACTGCTCTTCATTCGATTATAAATCAGTTTGACTGCTCTTCATCCTTTTATAAAGCAGTTTGACTGCTCTTCATCCGATTATAAATCAGTTTGACTGCTCTTCATCCTCTTATAAAAGAGTTTGACTGCTCTTCATCCTTTTATAAAGCAGTTAGACTGCTCTTCATCCTCTTATAAATCAGTTTGACTGCTCTTCATCCTCCTATAAACCAGTTTGACTGCGCTTCATCCTCCTATAGAACAGTTTGACTGCTCTTCGTCCGATTATAAATCAGTTTGACTGCTCTTTGTCCTCTTATAAAACAGTTTGACTACTCTTCATCCTTTTATAAAGCAGTTTGACTGCTCTTCATCCTCTTATAAATCAGTTTGACTGCTCTTCGTCCTCTTATAAAACAGTTTGACTGCTGTTCATCCTTTTATAAAGCAGTTTGACTGCTCTTCATCCTCTTATAAATCAGTTTGACTGCTCTTCATTCTCTTATAAATCAGTTTGACTGCTCTTCGTCCTCTTATAAAACAGTTTGACTGCTCTTCATTCTTTTATAAAGCAGTTTGACTGCTCTTCATCCTCTTATAAAACAGTTTGACTGCTCTTCATCCTCTTGTAAAACAGGTTGACTGCTCTTCATCCTCTTGTAAAACAGTCTGACTGCTCTTCATCCTCTTATAAATCAGTTTGACTGCTCTTCATCCGAATATAAATCAGTTTGACTGCTCTTCATCCTCTTATAAAACAGTTTGACTGCTCTTCATCCTTTTATAAAGCAGTTTGACTGCTCTTCATCCGATTATAAAACAGTTTGACTGCTCTTTATCCTTTTATAAATCAGTTTGACTGCTCTTCATCCTCTTATAAAGCAGTTTGACTGCTCTTCATCCTCCTATAAACCAGTTTGACTGCGCTTCATCCTCCTATAGAACAGTTTGACTGCTCTTCATCCTCTTATAAAAGAGTTTGACTGCTCTTCATCCTTTTATAAAGCAGTTAGACTGCTCTTCATCCTCTTATAAATCAGTTTGACTGCTCTTCATCCTCCTATAAACCAGTTTGACTGCGCTTCATCCTCCTATAGAACAGTTTGACTGCTCTTCGTCCGATTATAAATCAGTTTGACTGCTCTTTGTCCTCTTATAAAACAGTTTGACTACTCTTCATCCTTTTATAAAGCAGTTTGACTGCTCTTCATCCTCTTATAAATCAGTTTGACTGCTCTTCGTCCTCTTATAAAACAGTTTGACTGCTGTTCATCCTTTTATAAAGCAGTTTGACTGCTCTTCATCCTCTTATAAATCAGTTTGACTGCTCTTCATTCTCTTATAAATCAGTTTGACTGCTCTTCGTCCTCTTATAAAACAGTTTGACTGCTCTTCATTCTTTTATAAAGCAGTTTGACTGCTCTTCATCCTCTTATAAAACAGTTTGACTGCTCTTCATCCTCTTGTAAAACAGGTTGACTGCTCTTCATCCTCTTGTAAAACAGTCTGACTGCTCTTCATCCTCTTATAAATCAGTTTGACTGCTCTTCATCCGAATATAAATCAGTTTGACTGCTCTTCATCCTCTTATAAAACAGTTTGACTGCTCTTCATCCTTTTATAAAGCAGTTTGACTGCTCTTCATCCGATTATAAAACAGTTTGACTGCTCTTCATCCTTTTATAAATCAGTTTGACTGCTCTTCATCCTCTTATAAAGCAGTTTGACTGCTCTTCATCCTCCTATAAACCAGTTTGACTGCGCTTCATCCTCCTATAGAACAGTTTGACTGCTCTTCGTCCGATTATAAATCAGTTTGACTGCTCTTCGTCCTCTTATAAAACAGTTTGACTGCTCTTCATCCTTTTATAAAGCAGTTTGACTGCTCTTCATCCTCTTATAAAACAGTTTGACTGCTCTTCATCCTCTTGTAAAACAGGTTGACTGCTCTTCATCATCTTGTAAAACAGTCTGACTGCTCTACATCCTTGTATAAAACAGTTTGACTGCTCTTCATCCTTTTATAAAGCAGTTTGACTGCTCTTCATCCTCTTATAAAACAGTTTGACTGCTCTTCATCCTTTTATAAAGCAGTTTGACTGCTCTTCATCCTCTTATAAATCAGTTTGACTGCTCTTCATCCGATTATAAATCAGTTTGACTGCTCTTCGTCCTCTTTTAAACAGTTTGACTGCTCTTCATCCTTTTATAAAGCAGTTTGACTGCTTTTCATCCTCTTATAAATCAATTTGACTGCTCTTCATCCTCTTATAAAACCGTTTGACTGCTCTTCGTCCGATTATAAATCAGTTTGACTGCTCTTCGTCCGATTATAAATCAGTTTGACTGCTCTTCGTCCGCTTATAAAACAGTTTGACTGCTCTTCATCCTTTTATAAAGCAGTTTGACTGCTCTTCATCCTCTTATAAATCAGTTTGACTGCTCTTCGTCCTCTTATAAAGCAGTTTGACTGCTCTTCATCCTCCTATAAACCAGTTTGACTGCGCTTCATCCTCCTATAGAACAGTTTGACTGCTCTTCGTCCGATTATAAATCAATTTGACTGCTCTTCGTCCTCTTATAAAACAGTTTGACTGCTCTTCATCCTTTTATAAAGAAGTTTGACTTCTCTTCATCCTTTTATAAATCAGTTTGACTGCTCTTCATCGTCTTATAAAACCGTTAGACTGCTCTTCGTCCGATAATAAATCAGTTTGAATGCTCTTCGTCCGATTATAAATCAGTTTTACTGCTCTTCGTCCTCTTATAAAACAGTTTGACTGCTCTTCATCCTTTTATAAAGCAGTTTGACTGCTCTTCATCCTCTTATAAATCAGTTTGACTGCTCTTCATCCGATTATAAATCAGTTTGACTGCTCTTCATCCTTTTATAAAGCAGTTTGACTGCTCTTCATCCTCCTATAAACCAGTTTGACTGCGCTTCATCCTCCTATAGAACAGTTTGACTGCTCTTCATCCGATTATAAATCAGTTTGACTGCTCTTCGTCCTCTTATAAAACAGTTTGACTGCTCTTCATTCTTTTATAAAGCAGTTTGAATGCTCTTCATCCTCTTATAAAACAGTTTGACTGCTCTTCATCCTCTTGTAATACAGGTTGACTGCTCTTCATCCTCTTGTAAAACAGTCTGACTGCTCTACATCCTTGTATAAAACAGTTTGACTGCTCTTCATCCTTTTCATCCTCTTATAAATCAATTTGACTGCTCTTCATCCTCTTATAAAACCGTTTGACTGCTCTTCGTCCGATTATAAATCAGTTTGACTGCTCTTCGTCCGATTATAAATCAGTTTGACTGCTCTTCGTCCGCTTATAAAACAGTTTGACTGCCCTTCATCCTTTTATAAAGCAGTTTGACTGCTCTTCATCCTCTTATAAATCAGTTTGACTGCTCTTCATCCTTTTATAAAGCAGTTTGACTGCTCTTCATCCTCCTATAAACCAGTTTGACTGCGCTTCATCCTCCTATAGAACAGTTTGACTGCTCTTCGTCGGATTATAAATCAGTTTGACTGCTCTTCGTCCTCTTATAAAACAGTTTGACTGCTCTTCATCCGATTATAAATCAGTTTGACTGCTCTTCGTCCTCTTATAAAACAGTTTGACTGCTCTTCATTCTTTTATAAAGCAGTTTGACTGCTCTTCATCCTCTTATAAAACAGTTTGACTGCTCTTCATCCTCTTGTAAAACAGGTTGACTGCTCTTCATCCTCTTGTAAAACAGTCTGACTGCTCTACATCCTTGTATAAAACAGTTTGACTGCTCTTCATCCTTTTCATCCTCTTATAAATCAATTTGACTGCTCTTCATCCTCTTATAAAACCGTTTGACTGCTCTTCGTCCGATTATAAATCAGTTTGACTGCTCTTCGTCCGATTATAAATCAGTTTGACTGCTCTTCGTCCGCTTATAAAACAGTTTGACTGCCCTTCATCCTTTTATAAAGCAGTTTGACTGCTCTTCATCCTCTTATAAATCAGTTTGACTGCTCTTCATCCTTTTATAAAGCAGTTTGACTGCTCTTCATCCTCCTATAAACCAGTTTGACTGCGCTTCATCCTCCTATAGAACAGTTTGACTGCTCTTCGTCGGATTATAAATCAGTTTGACTGCTCTTCGTCCTCTTATAAAACAGTTTGACTGCTCCTCATCCTTTTATAAAGCAGTTTGACTGCTCTTCATCCTCTTATAAATCATTTTGACTGCTCTTCATCCGATTATAAATCAGTTTGACTGCTCTTCATCCTCTTATAAAACAGTTTGACTGCTCTCCATCCTTTTATAACGCAGTTTGACTGCTCTTCATCCTCTTATAAATCAGTTTGACTGCTCTTCATCCGATTATAAATCAGTTTGACTGCTCTTCGTCCTCTTATAAAACAGTTTGACTGCTCTTCATCCTTTTATAAAGCAGTTTGACTGCTCTTCATCCTCTTATAAAACAGTTTGACTGCTCTTCATCCTCTTGTAAAACAGTCTGACTGCTCTACATCCTCGTATAAAACAGTTTGACTGCTCTTCATCCTTTTATAAAGCAGTTTGACTGCTCTTCATCCTCTTATAAATCAATTTGACTGCTCTTCATCTTCTTATAAAACCGTTAGACTGCTCTTCGTCCGATTATAAATCAGTTTAACTGCTTTTCGTCCGATTATAAATCAGTTTGACTGCTCTTCGTCCGCTTATAAAACAGTTTGACTGCTCTTCATCCTTTTATAAAGCAGTTTGACTGCTCTTCATCCTCTTATAAATCAGTTTGACTGCTCTTCATCCTCTTATAAAGCAGTTTGACTGCTCTTCATCCTCTTATAAATCAGTTTGACTGCTCTTCATTCGATTATAAATCAGTTTGACTGCTCTTCATTCGATTATAAATCAGTTTGACTGCTCTTCGTCTTCTTATAAAACAGTTTGACTTCTCTTCATCCTTTTATAAATCAGTTTGACTGCTCTTCATCCTCTTATAAAGCAGTTTGACTGCTCTTCATCCTCTTATAACGCAGATTGACTGCTCTTCATCCTCTTATAAATCAGTTTGACTGCTCTTCATTCGATTATAAATCAGTTTGACTGCTCTTCGTCTTCTTATAAAACAGTTTGACTTCTCTTCATCCTTTTATAAATCAGTTTGACTGCTCTTCATCGTCTTATAAAACCGTTTGACTGCTCTTCGTCCGATTATATATCAGTTTGACTGCTCTTCGTCCTCTTATAAAACAGATTGACTGCTCTTCATCCTTTTATAAAGCAGTTTGACTGCTCGTCATCCTCTTATAAATCAGTTTGACTGCTCTTCATCCGATTATAAATCAGTTTGACTGCTCTTCATCCTTTTATAAAGCAGTTTGACTGCTCTTATTCCTCTTATAAAACAGTTTGACTGCTCTTCATCCTCTTGTAAAACAGGTTGACTGCTCTTCATCCTCTTGTAAAACAGTCTGACTGCTCTATATCCTCGTATAAAACAGTTTGACTGCTCTTCATCCTTTTATAAAGCAGTTTGACTGCTCTTCATCCTCTTATAAATCAATTTGACTGCTCTTCATCCTTTTATAAAGCAGTTTGACTGCTCTTCATCCTCTTATAAATCAGTTTGACTGCTCTTCATCCGATTATAAATCAGTTTGACTGCTCTTCATCCTCTTATAAAACAGTTTGACTGCTCTTCATCCTTTTATAAAGCAGTTTGACTGCTCTTCATCCTCTTATAAATCAGTTTGACTGCTCTTCATCCTCCTATAAACCAGTTTGACTGCGCTTCATCCTCCTATAGAACAGTTTGACTGCTCTTCGTCCGATTATAAATCAGTTTGACTGCTCTTCGTCCTCTTTTAAACAGTTTGACTGCTCTTCATCCTTTTATAAAGCAGTTTGACTGCTTTTCATCCTCTTATAAATCAATTTGACTGCTCTTCATCCTCTTATAAAACCGTTTGACTGCTCTTCGTCCGATTATAAATCAGTTTGACTGCTCTTCGTCCGATTATAAATCAGTTTGACTGCTCTTCGTCCGCTTATAAAACAGTTTGACTGCTCTTCATCCTTTTATAAAGCAGTTTGACTGCTCTTCATCCTCTTATAAATCAGTTTGACTGCTCTTCATCCGATTATAAATCAGTTTGACTGCTCTTCGTCCTCTTTTAAACAGTTTGACTGCTCTTCATCCTTTTATAAAGCAGTTTGACTGCTTTTCATCCTCTTATAAATCAATTTGACTGCTCTTCATCCTCTTATAAAACCGTTTGACTGCTCTTCGTCCGATTATAAATCAGTTTGACTACTCTTCGTCCGATTATAAATCAGTTTGACTGCTCTTCGTTCGCTTATAAAACAGTTTGACTGCTCTTCATCCTTTTATAAAGCAGTTTGACTGCTCTTCATCCTCTTATAAATCAGTTTGACTGCTCTTCATCCGATTATAAATCAGTTTGACTGCTCTTCGTCCTCTTTTAAACAGTTTGACTGCTCTTCATCCTTTTATAAAGCAGTTTGACTGCTTTTCATCCTCTTATAAATCAATTTGACTGCTCTTCATCCTCTTATAAAACCGTTTGACTGCTCTTCGTCCGATTATGAATCAGTTTGACTGCTCTTCGTCCGATTATAAATCAGTTTGACTGCTCTTCGTCCGCTTATAAAACAGTTTGACTGCTCTTCATCCTTTTATAAAGCAGTTTGACTGCTCTTCATCCTCTTATAAATCAGTTTGACTGCTCTTCGTCCTCTTATAAATCAGTTTGACTGCTCTTCATCCTTTTATAAAGCAGTTTGACTGCTCTTCATCCTCCTATAAACCAGTTTGACTGCGCTTCATCCTCCTATAGAACAGTTTGACTGCTCTTCGTCCGATTATAAATCAGTTTGACTGCTCTTCGTCCTCTTATAAAACAGTTTGACTGCTCTTCATCCTTTTATAAAGAAGTTTGACTTCTCTTCATCCTTTTATAAATCAGTTTGACTGCTCTTCATCGTCTTATAAAACCGTTTGACTGCTCTTCGTCCGATAATAAATCAGTTTGAATGCTCTTCGTCCGATTATAAATCAGTTTTACTGCTCTTCGTCCTCTTATAAAACAGTTTGACTGCTCTTCATCCTTTTATAAAGCAGTTTGACTGCTCTTCATCCTCTTATAAATCAGTTTGACTGCTCTTCATCCGATTATAAATCAGTTTGACTGCTCTTCATCCTTTTATAAAGCAGTTTGACTGCTCTTCATCCTCCTATAAACCAGTTTGACTGCGCTTCATCCTCCTATAGAACAGTTTGACTGCTCTTCATCCGATTATAAATCAGTTTGACTGCTCTTCGTCCTCTTATAAAACAGTTTGACTGCTCTTCATTCTTTTATAAAGCAGTTTGACTGCTCTTCATCCTCTTATAAAACAGTTTGACTGCTCTTCATCCTCTTGTAATACAGGTTGACTGCTCTTCATCCTCTTGTAAAACAGTCTGACTGCTCTACATCCTTGTATAAAACAGTTTGACTGCTCTTCATCCTTTTCATCCTCTTATAAATCAATTTGACTGCTCTTCATCCTCTTATAAAACCGTTTGACTGCTCTTCGTCCGATTATAAATCAGTTTGACTGCTCTTCGTCCGATTATAAATCAGTTTGACTGCTCTTCGTCCGCTTATAAAACAGTTTGACTGCCCTTCATCCTTTTATAAAGCAGTTTGACTGCTCTTCATCCTCTTATAAATCAGTTTGACTGCTCTTCATCCTCCTATAGAACAGTTTGACTGCTCTTCGTCGGATTATAAATCAGTTTGACTGCTCTTCGTCCTCTTATAAAACAGTTTGACTGCTCCTCATCCTTTTATAAAGCAGTTTGACTGCTCTTCATCCTCTTATAAATCATTTTGACTGCTCTTCATCCGATTATAAATCAGTTTGACTGCTCTTCATCCTCTTATAAAACAGTTTGACTGCTCTCCATCCTTTTATAACGCAGTTTGACTGCTCTTCATCCTCTTATAAATCAGTTTGACTGCTCTTCATCCGATTATAAATCAGTTTGACTGCTCTTCGTCCTCTTATAAAACAGTTTGACTGCTCTTCATCCTCTTGTAAAACAGTCTGACTGCTCTACATCCTCGTATAAAACAGTTTGACTGCTCTTCATCCTTTTATAAAGCAGTTTGACTGCTCTTCATCCTCTTATAAATCAATTTGACTGCTCTTCATCTTCTTATAAAACCGTTAGACTGCTCTTCGTCCGATTATAAATCAGTTTAACTGCTTTTCGTCCGATTATAAATCAGTTTGACTGCTCTTCGTCCGCTTATAAAACAGTTTGACTGCTCTTCATCCTTTTATAAAGCAGTTTGACTGCTCTTCATCCTCTTATAAATCAGTTTGACTGCTCTTCATCCTCTTATAAAGCAGTTTGACTGCGCTTCATCCTCCTATAGAACAGTTTGACTGCTATTCGTCCGATTATAAATCAGTTTGACTGCTCTTCGTCCTCTTATAAAACAGTTTGACTGCTCTTCATCCTTTTATAAAGCAGTTTGACTGCTCTTCATCCTCTTATAAATCAGTTTGACTGCTCTTCATCCTCTTATAAAACAGTTTGACTGCTCTTCATCCTTTTATAACGCAGATTGACTGCTCTTCATCCTCTTATAAATCAGTTTGACTGCTCTTCATTCGATTATAAATCAGTTTGACTGCTCTTCGTCTTCTTATAAAACAGTTTGACTTCTCTTCATCCTTTTATAAATCAGTTTGACTGCTCTTCATCGTCTTATAAAACCGTTTGACTGCTCTTCGTCCGATTATAAATCAGTTTGACTGCTCTTCGTCCTCTTATAAAACAGATTGACTGCTCTTCATCCTTTTATAAAGCAGTTTGACTGCTCGTCATCCTCTTATAAATCAGTTTGACTGCTCTTCATCCGATTATAAATCAGTTTGACTGCTCTTCATCCTTTTATAAAGCAGTTTGACTGCTCTTATTCCTCTTATAAAACAGTTTGACTGCTCTTCATCCTCTTGTAAAACAGGTTGACTGCTCTTCATCCTCTTGTAAAACAGTCTGACTGCTCTATATCCTCGTATAAAACAGTTTGACTGCTCTTCATCCTTTTATAAAGCAGTTTGACTGCTCTTCATCCTCTTATAAATCAATTTGACTGCTCTTCATCCTTTTATAAAGCAGTTTGACTGCTCTTCATCCTCTTATAAATCAGTTTGACTGCTCTTCATCCGATTATAAATCAGTTTGACTGCTCTTCATCCTCTTATAAAATAGTTTGACTGCTCTTCATCCTTTTATAAAGCAGTTTGACTGCTCTTCATCCTCTTATAAATCAGTTTGACTGCTCTTCATCCTCCTATAAACCAGTTTGACTGCGCTTCATCCTCCTATAGAACAGTTTGACTGCTCTTCGTCCGATTATAAATCAGTTTGACTGCTCTTCGTCCTCTTTTAAACAGTTTGACTGCTCTTCATCCTTTTATAAAGCAGTTTGACTGCTTTTCATCCTCTTATAAATCAATTTGACTGCTCTTCATCCTCTTATAAAACCGTTTGACTGCTCTTCGTCCGATTATAAATCAGTTTGACTGCTCTTCGTCCGATTATAAATCAGTTTGACTGCTCTTCGTCCGCTTATAAAACAGTTTGACTGCTCTTCATCCTTTTATAAAGCAGTTTGACTGCTCTTCATCCTCTTATAAATCAGTTTGACTGCTCTTCATCCGATTATAAATCAGTTTGACTGCTCTTCGTCCTCTTTTAAACAGTTTGACTGCTCTTCATCCTTTTATAAAGCAGTTTGACTGCTTTTCATCCTCTTATAAATCAATTTGACTGCTCTTCATCCTCTTATAAAAGCGTTTGACTGCTCTTCGTCCGATTATAAATCAGTTTGACTGCTCTTCGTCCGATTATAAATCAGTTTGACTGCTCTTCGTCCGCTTATAAAACAGTTTGACTGCTCTTCATCCTTTTATAACGCAGTTTGACTGCTCTTCATCCTCTTATAAATCAGTTTGACTGCTCTTCATCCGATTATAAATCAGTTTGACTGCTCTTCGTCCTCTTTTAAACAGTTTGACTGCTCTTCATCCTTTTATAAAGCAGTTTGACTGCTTTTCATCCTCTTATAAATCAATTTGACTGCTCTTCATCCTCTTATAAAACCGTTTGACTGCTCTTCGTCCGATTATAAATCAGTTTGAATGCTCTTCGTCCGATTATAAATCAGTTTGACTGCTCTTCGTCCGCTTATAAAACAGTTTGACTGCTCTTCATCCTTTTATAAAGCAGTTTGACTGCTCTTCATCCTCTTATAAATCAGTTTGACTGCTCTTCGTCCTCTTATAAATCAGTTTGACTGCTCTTCATCCTTTTATAAAGCAGTTTGACTGCTCTTCATCCTCCTATAAACCAGTTTGACTGCGCTTCATCCTCCTATAGAACAGTTTGACTGCTCTTCGTCCGATTATAAATCAGTTTGACTGCTCTTCGTCCTCTTATAAATCAGTTTGACTGCTCTTCATCGTCTTATAAAACCGTTTGACTGCTCTTCGTCCGATAATAAATCAGTTTGAATGCTCTTCGTCCGATTATAAATCAGTTTTACTGCTCTTCGTCCTCTTATAAAGCAGTTTGACTGCTCTTCATCCTTTTATAAAGCAGTTTGACTGCTCTTCATCCTCTTATAAATCAGTTTGACTGCTCTTCATCCGATTATAAATCAGTTTGACTGCTCTTCATCCTTTTATAAAGCAGTTTGACTGCTCTTCATCCTCCTATAAACCAGTTTGACTGCGCTTCATCCTCCTATAGAACAGTTTGACTGCTCTTCATCCGATTATAAATCAGTTTGACTGCTCTTCGTCCTCTTATAAAACAGTTTGACTGCTCTTCATTCTTTTATAAAGCAGTTTGACTGCTCTTCATCCTTTTATAAAACAGTTTGACTGCTCTTCATCCTCTTGTAATACAGGTTGACTGCTCTTCATCCTCTTGTAAAACAGTCTGACTGCTCTACATCCTTGTATAAAACAGTTTGACTGCTCTTCATCCTTTTCATCCTCTTATAAATCAATTTGACTGCTCTTCATCCTCTTATAAAACCGTTTGACTGCTCTTCGTCCGATTATAAATCAGTTTGACTGCTCTTCGTCCGATTATAAATCAGTTTGACTGCTCTTCGTCCGCTTATAAAACAGTTTGACTGCCCTTCATCCTTTTATAAAGCAGTTTGACTGCTCTTCATCCTCTTATAAATCAGTTTGACTGCTCTTCATCCTTTTATAAAGCAGTTTGACTGCTCTTCATCCTCCTATAAACCAGTTTGACTGCGCTTCATCCTCCTATAGAACAGTTTGACTGCTCTTCGTCGGATTATAAATCAGTTTGACTGCTCTTCGTCCTCTTATAAAACAGTTTGACTGCTCTTCATCCGATTATAAATCAGTTTGACTGCTCTTCGTCCTCTTATAAAACAGTTTGACTGCTCTTCATTCTTTTATAAAGCAGTTTGACTGCTCTTCATCCTCTTATAAAACAGTTTGACTGCTCTTCATCCTCTTGTAAAACAGGTTGACTGCTCTTCATCCTCTTGTAAAACAGTCTGACTGCTCTACATCCTTGTATAAAACAGTTTGACTGCTCTTCATCCTTTTCATCCTCTTATAAATCAATTTGACTGCTCTTCATCCTCTTATAAAACCGTTTGACTGCTCTTCGTCCGATTATAAATCAGTTTGACTGCTCTTCGTCCGATTATAAATCAGTTTGACTGCTCTTCGTCCGCTTATAAAACAGTTTGACTGCCCTTCATCCTTTTATAAAGCAGTTTGACTGCTCTTCATCCTCTTATAAATCAGTTTGACTGCTCTTCATCCTTTTATAAAGCAGTTTGACTGCTCTTCATCCTCCTATAAACCAGTTTGACTGCGCTTCATCCTCCTATAGAACAGTTTGACTGCTCTTCGTCGGATTATAAATCAGTTTGACTGCTCTTCGTCCTCTTATAAAACAGTTTGACTGCTCTTCATCCTTTTATAACGCAGTTTGACTGCTCTTCATCCTCTTATAAATCAGTTTGACTGCTCTTCATCCGATTATAAATCAGTTTGACTGCTCTTCGTCCTCTTATAAAACAGTTTGACTGCTCTTCATCCTTTTATAAAGCAGTTTGACTGCTCTTCATCCTCTTATAAAACAGTTTGACTGCTCTTCATCCTCTTGTAAAACAGTCTGACTGCTCTACATCCTCGTATAAAACAGTTTGACTGCTCTTCATCCTTTTATAAAGCAGTTTGACTGCTCTTCATCCTCTTATAAATCAATTTGACTGCTCTTCATCTTCTTATAAAACCGTTAGACTGCTCTTCGTCCGATTATAAATCAGTTTGACTGCTCTTCGTCCGCTTATAAAACAGTTTGACTGCTCTTCGTCCGCTTATAAAACAGTTTGACTGCCTTTCATCCTTTTATAAAGCAGTTTGACTGCTCTTCATCCTCTTATAAATCAGTTTGACTGCTCTTCATCCTTTTATAAAGCAGTTTGAGTGCTCTTCATCCTCTTATAAATCAGTTTAACTGCTCTTCATCCTTTTATAAAGCAGTTTGACTGCTCTTCATCCTCCTATAAACCAGTTTGACTGCGCTTCATCCTCCTATAGAACAGTTTGACTGCTCTTCGTCGGATTATAAATCAGTTTGACTGCTCTTCGTCCTCTTATAAAACAGTTTGACTGCTCTTCATCCGATTATAAATCAGTTTGACTGCTCTTCGTCCTCTTATAAAACAGTTTGACTGCTCTTCATTCTTTTATAAAGCAGTTTGACTGCTCTTCATCCTCCTATAAACCAGTTTGACTGCGCTTCATCCTCCTATAGAACAGTTTGACTGCTCTTCGTCGGATTATAAATCAGTTTGACTGCTCTTCGTCCTCTTATAAAACATTTTGACTGCTCCTCATCCTTTTATAAAGCAGTTTGACTGCTCTTCATCCTCTTATTAATCATTTTGACTGCTCTTCATCCGATTATAAATCAGTTTGACTGCTCTTCATCCTCTTATAAAACAGTTTGACTGCTCTTCATCCTTTTATAACGCAGTTTGACTGCTCTTCATCCTCTTTTAAATCAGTTTGACTGCTCTTCATCCGATTATAAATCAGTTTGACTGCTCTTCGTCCTCTTATAAAACAGTTTGACTGCTCTTCATCCTTTTATAAAGCAGTTTGACTGCTCTTCATCCTCTTATAAAACAGTTTGACTGCTCTTCATCCTCTTGTAAAACAGTCTGACTGCTCTACATCCTCGTATAAAACAGTTTGACTGCTCTTCATCCTTTTATAAAGCAGTTTGACTGCTCTTCATCCTCTTATAAATCAATTTGACTGCTCTTCATCTTCTTATAAAACCGTTAGACTGCTCTTCGTCCGATTATAAATCAGTTTAACTGCTTTTCGTCCGATTATAAATCAGTTTGACTGCTCTTCGTCCGCTTATAAAACAGTTTGACTGCTCTTCATCCTTTTATAAAGCAGTTTGACTGCTCTTCATCCTCTTATAAATCAGTTTGACTGCTCTTCATCCTCTTATAAAGCAGTTTGACTGCGCTTCATCCTCCTATAGAACAGTTTGACTGCTATTCGTCCGATTATAAATCAGTTTGACTGCTCTTCGTCCTTTTATAAAACAGTTTGACTGCTCTTCATCCTTTTATAAAGCAGTTTGACTGCTCTTCATCCTCTTATAAATCAGTTTGACTGCTCTTCATCCTCTTATAAAACAGTTTGACTGCTCTTCATCCTTTTATAACGCAGATTGACTGCTCTTCATCCTCTTATAAATCAGTTTGACTGCTCTTCATTCGATTATAAATCAGTTTGACTGCTCTTCGTCTTCTTATAAAACAGTTTGACTTCTCTTCATCCTTTTATAAATCAGTTTGACTGCTCTTCATCGTCTTATAAAACCGTTTGACTGCTCTTCGTCCGATTATAAATCAGTTTGACTGCTCTTCGTCCTCTTATAAAACAGATTGACTGCTCTTCATCCTTTTATAAAGCAGTTTGACTGCTCGTCATCCTCTTATAAATCAGTTTGACTGCTCTTCATCCGATTATAAATCAGTTTGACTGCTCTTCATCCTTTTATAAAGCAGTTTGACTGCTCTTATTCCTCTTATAAAACAGTTTGACTGCTCTTCATCCTCTTGTAAAACAGGTTGACTGCTCTTCATCCTCTTGTAAAACAGTCTGACTGCTCTATATCCTCGTATAAAACAGTTTGACTGCTCTTCATCCTTTTATAAAGCAGTTTGACTGCTCTTCATCCTCTTATAAATCAATTTGACTGCTCTTCATCCTTTTATAAAGCAGTTTGACTGCTCTTCATCCTCTTATAAATCAGTTTGACTGCTCTTCATCCGATTATAAATCAGTTTGACTGCTCTTCATCCTCTTATAAAACAGTTTAACTGCTCTTCATCCTTTTATAAAGCAGTTTGACTGCTCTTCATCCTCTTATAAATCAGTTTGACTGCTCTTCATCCTCCTATAAACCAGTTTGACTGCGCTTCATCCTCCTATAGAACAGTTTGACTGCTCTTCGTCCGATTATAAATCAGTTTGACTGCTCTTTGTCCTCTTATAAAACAGTTTGACTACTCTTCATCCTTTTATAAAGCAGTTTGACTGCTCTTCATCCTCTTATAAATCAGTTTGACTGCTCTTCATCCTCTTATAAAACAGTTTGACTGCTCTTCATCCTCTTGTAAAACAGGATGACTGCTCTTCATCCTCTTGTAAAACAGGTTGACTGCTCTTCATCCTCTTGTAAAACAGTCTGACTGCTCTACATCCTCGTATAAATCAGTTTGACTGCTCTTCGTCCGCTTATAAAACAGTTTGACTGCTCTTCATCCTTTTATAAAGCAGTTTGACTGCTCTTCATCCTCTTATAAATCAGTTTGACTGCTCTTCATCCTTTTATAACGCAGATTGACTGCTCTTCATCCTCTTATAAATCAGTTTGACTGCTCTTCATTCGATTATAAATCAGTTTGACTGCTCTTCGTCTTCTTATAAAACAGTTTGACTGCTCTTCATCCTTTTATAAAGCAGTTTGACTGCTCTACATCCTCGTATAAAACAGTTTGACTGCTCTTCATACTTTTATAAAACAGTTTGACTGCTCTTCTTCCGATTATAAATCAGTTTGACTGCTCTTCGTCCTCTTATAAAACAGATTGACTGCTCTTCATCCTTTTATAAAGCAGTTTGACTGCTCGTCATCCTCTTATAAATCAGTTTGACTGCTCTTCATCCGATTATAAATCAGTTTGACTGCTCTTCATCCTTTTATAAAGCAGTTTGACTGCTCTTCATCCTCTTATAAAACAGTTTGACTGCTCTTCATCCTCTTGTAAAACAGGTTGACTGCTCTTCATCCTCTTGTAAAACAGTCTGACTGCTCTATATCCTCGTATAAAACAGTTTGACTGCTCTTCATCCTTTTATAAAGCAGTTTGACTGCTCTTCATCCTCTTATAAATCAATTTGACTGCTCTTCATCCTTTTATAAAGCAGTTTGACTGCTCTTCATCCTCTTATAAATCAGTTTGACTGCTCTTCATCCGATTATAAATCAGTTTGACTGCTCTTTGTCCTCTTATAAAACAGTTTGACTACTCTTCATCCTTTTATAAAGCAGTTTGACTGCTCTTCATCCTCTTATAAATCAGTTTGACTGCTCTTCGTCCTCTTATAAAACAGTTTGACTACTGTTCATCCTTTTATAAAGCAGTTTGACTGCTCTTCATCCTCTTATAAATCAGTTTGACTGCTCTTCATCCTCTTATAAATCAGTTTGACTGCTCTTCGTCCTCTTATAAAACAGTTTGACTGCTCTTCATCCTCTTGTAAAACAGGTTGACTGCTCTTCATCCTCTTGTAAAACACTCTGACTGCTCTTCATCCTCTTATAAATCAGTTTGACTGCTCTTCATCCGAATATAAATCAGTTTGACTGCTCTTCATCCTCTTATAAAACAGTTTGACTGCTCTTCATCCTTTTATAAAGCAGTTTGACTGCTCTTCATCCGATTATAAAACAGTTTGACTGCTCTTCATCCTTTTATAAATCAGTTTGACTGCTCTTCATCCTCTTATAAAGCAGTTTGACTGCTCTTCATCCTCCTATAAACCAGTTTGACTGCGCTTCATCCTCCTATAGAACAGTTTGACTGCTCTTCGTCCGATTATAAATCAGTTTGACTGCTCTTCGTCCTCTTATAAAACAGTTTGACTGCTCTTCATCCTTTTATAAAGCAGTTTGACTGCTCTTCATCCTCTTATAAAACAGTTTGACTGCTCTTCATCCTCTTGTAAAACAGGTTGACTGCTCTTCATCCTCTTGTAAAACAGTCTGACTGCTCTACATCCTTGTATAAAACAGTTTGACTGCTCTTAATCCTTTTATAAAGCAGTTTGACTGCTCTTCATCCTCTTATAAAACAGTTTGACTGCTCTTCATCCTTTTATAACGCAGTTTGACTGCTCTTCATCCTCTTATAAATCAGTTTGACTGCTCTTCATCCGATTATAAATCAGTTTGACTGCTCTTCGTCCTCTTTTAAACAGTTTGACTGCTCTTCATCCTTTTATAAAGCAGTTTGACTGCTTTTCATCCTCTTATAAATCAATTTGACTGCTCTTCATCCTCTTATAAAACCGTTTGACTGCTCTTCGTCCGATTATAAATCAGTTTGACTGCTCTTCGTCCGATTATAAATCAGTTTGACTGCTCTTCGTCCGCTTATAAAACAGTTTGACTGCTCTTCATCCTTTTATAAAGCAGTTTGACTGCTCTTCATCCTCTTATAAATCAGTTTGACTGCTCTTCGTCCTCTTATAAATCAGTTTGACTGCTCTTCATCCTTTTATAAAGCAGTTTGACTGCTCTTCATCCTCCTATAAACCAGTTTGACTGCGCTTCATCCTCCTATAGAACAGTTTGACTGCTCTTCGTCCGATTATAAATCAGTTTGACTGCTCTTCGTCCTCTTATAAAACAGATTGACTGCTCTTCATCCTTTTATAAAGAAGTTTGACTTCTCTTCATCCTTTTATAAATCAGTTTGACTGCTCTTCATCGTCTTATAAAACAGTTTGACTGCTCTTCATCCTTTTATAAAGCAGTTTGACTGCTCTTCATCCTCTTATAAATCAGTTTGACTGCTCTTCATCCTCTTATAAATCAGTTTGACTGCTCTTCGTCCTCTTATAAAACAGTTTGACTGCTCTTCATTCTTTTATAAAGCAGTTTGACTGCTCTTCATCCTCTTATAAAACAGTTTGACTGCGCTTCATCCTCCTATAGAACAGTTTGACTGCTCTTCGTCCGATTATAAATCAGTTTGACTGCTCTTCGTCCTCTTATAAAACAGTTTGACTGCTCTTCATCCTTTTATAAAGAAGTTTGACTTCTCTTCATCCTTTTATAAATCAGTTTGACTGCTCTTCATCGTCTTATAAAACCGTTTGACTGCTCTTCGTCCGATAATAAATCAGTTTGAATGCTCTTCGTCCGATTATAAATCAGTTTTACTGCTCTTCGTCCTCTTATAAAACAGTTTGACTGCTCTTCATCCTTTTATAAAGCAGTTTGACTGCTCTTCATCCTCTTATAAATCAGTTTGACTGCTCTTCATCCGATTATAAATCAGTTTGACTGCTCTTCATCGTTTTATAAAGCAGTTTGACTGGTCTTCATCCTCCTATAAACCAGTTTGACTGCGCTTCATCCTCCTATAGAACAGTTTGACTGCTCTTCATCCGATTATAAATCAGTTTGACTGCTCTTCGTCATCTTATAAAACAGTTTGACTGCTCTTCATTCTTTTATAAAGCAGTTTGACTGCTCTTCATCCTCTTATAAAACAGTTTGACTGCTCTTCATCCTCTTGTAATACAGGTTGACTGCTCTTCATCCTCTTGTAAAACAGTCTGACTGCTCTACATCCTTGTATAAAACAGTTTGACTGCTCTTCATCCTTTTCATCCTCTTATAAATCAATTTGACTGCTCTTCATCCTCTTATAAAACCGTTTGACTGCTCTTCGTCCGATTATAAATCAGTTTGACCGCTCTTCGTCCGATTATAAATCAGTTTGACTGCTCTTCATCCTCTTGTAAAACAGGTTGACTGCTCTTCATCCTCTTGTAAAACAGTCTGACTGCTCTATATCCTCGTATAAAACAGTTTGACTGCTCTTCATCCTTTTATAAAGCAGTTTGACTGCTCTTCATCCTCTTATAAATCAATTTGACTGCTCTTCATCCTTTTATAAAGCAGTTTGACTGCTCTTCATCCTCTTATAAATCAGTTTGACTGCTCTTCATCCGATTATAAATCAGTTTGACTGCTCTTCATCCTCTTATAAAACAGTTTAACTGCTCTTCATCCTTTTATAAAGCAGTTTGACTGCTCTTCATCCTCTTATAAATCAGTTTGACTGCTCTTCATCCTCCTATAAACCAGTTTGACTGCGCTTCATCCTCCTATAGAACAGTTTGACTGCTCTTCGTCCGATTATAAATCAGTTTGACTGCTCTTTGTCCTCTTATAAAACAGTTTGACTACTCTTCATCCTTTTATAAAGCAGTTTGACTGCTCTTCATCCTCTTATAAATCAGTTTGACTGCTCTTCATCCTCTTATAAAACAGTTTGACTGCTCTTCATCCTCTTGTAAAACAGGTTGACTGCTCTTCATCCTCTTGTAAAACAGGTTGACTGCTCTTCATCCTCTTGTAAAACAGTCTGACTGCTCTACATCCTCGTATAAATCAGTTTGACTGCTCTTCGTCCGCTTATAAAACAGTTTGACTGCTCTTCATCCTTTTATAAAGCAGTTTGACTGCTCTTCATCCTCTTATAAATCAGTTTGACTGCTCTTCATCCTTTTATAACGCAGATTGACTGCTCTTCATCCTCTTATAAATCAGTTTGACTGCTCTTCATTCGATTATAAATCAGTTTGACTGCTCTTCGTCTTCTTATAAAACAGTTTGACTGCTCTTCATCCTTTTATAAAGCAGTTTGACTGCTCTACATCCTCGTATAAAACAGTTTGACTGCTCTTCATACTTTTATAAAACAGTTTGACTGCTCTTCTTCCGATTATAAATCAGTTTGACTGCTCTTCGTCCTCTTATAAAACAGATTGACTGCTCTTCATCCTTTTATAAAGCAGTTTGACTGCTCGTCATCCTCTTATAAATCAGTTTGACTGCTCTTCATCCGATTATAAATCAGTTTGACTGCTCTTCATCCTTTTATAAAGCAGTTTGACTGCTCTTCATCCTCTTATAAAACAGTTTGACTGCTCTTCATCCTCTTGTAAAACAGGTTGACTGCTCTTCATCCTCTTGTAAAACAGTCTGACTGCTCTATATCCTCGTATAAAACAGTTTGACTGCTCTTCATCCTTTTATAAAGCAGTTTGACTGCTCTTCATCCTCTTATAAATCAATTTGACTGCTCTTCATCCTTTTATAAAGCAGTTTGACTGCTCTTCATCCTCTTATAAATCAGTTTGACTGCTCTTCATCCGATTATAAATCAGTTTGACTGCTCTTTGTCCTCTTATAAAACAGTTTGACTACTCTTCATCCTTTTATAAAGCAGTTTGACTGCTCTTCATCCTCTTATAAATCAGTTTGACTGCTCTTCGTCCTCTTATAAAACAGTTTGACTACTGTTCATCCTTTTATAAAGCAGTTTGACTGCTCTTCATCCTCTTATAAATCAGTTTGACTGCTCTTCATCCTCTTATAAATCAGTTTGACTGCTCTTCGTCCTCTTATAAAACAGTTTGACTGCTCTTCATTCTTTTATAAAGCAGTTTGACTGCTCTTCATCCTCTTATAAAACAGTTTGACTGCTCTTCATCCTCTTGTAAAACAGGTTGACTGCTCTTCATCCTCTTGTAAAACACTCTGACTGCTCTTCATCCTCTTATAAATCAGTTTGACTGCTCTTCATCCGAATATAAATCAGTTTGACTGCTCTTCATCCTCTTATAAAACAGTTTGACTGCTCTTCATCCTTTTATAAAGCAGTTTGACTGCTCTTCATCCGATTATAAAACAGTTTGACTGCTCTTCATCCTTTTATAAATCAGTTTGACTGCTCTTCATCCTCTTATAAAGCAGTTTGACTGCTCTTCATCCTCCTATAAACCAGTTTGACTGCGCTTCATCCTCCTATAGAACAGTTTGACTGCTCTTCGTCCGATTATAAATCAGTTTGACTGCTCTTCGTCCTCTTATAAAACAGTTTGACTGCTCTTCATCCTTTTATAAAGCAGTTTGACTGCTCTTCATCCTCTTATAAAACAGTTTGACTGCTCTTCATCCTCTTGTAAAACAGGTTGACTGCTCTTCATCCTCTTGTAAAACAGTCTGACTGCTCTACATCCTTGTATAAAACAGTTTGACTGCTCTTAATCCTTTTATAAAGCAGTTTGACTGCTCTTCATCCTCTTATAAAACAGTTTGACTGCTCTTCATCCTTTTATAACGCAGTTTGACTGCTCTTCATCCTCTTATAAATCAGTTTGACTGCTCTTCATCCGATTATAAATCAGTTTGACTGCTCTTCGTCCTCTTTTAAACAGTTTGACTGCTCTTCATCCTTTTATAAAGCAGTTTGACTGCTTTTCATCCTCTTATAAATCAATTTGACTGCTCTTCATCCTCTTATAAAACCGTTTGACTGCTCTTCGTCCGATTATAAATCAGTTTGACTGCTCTTCGTCCGATTATAAATCAGTTTGACTGCTCTTCGTCCGCTTATAAAACAGTTTGACTGCTCTTCATCCTTTTATAAAGCAGTTTGACTGCTCTTCATCCTCTTATAAATCAGTTTGACTGCTCTTCGTCCTCTTATAAATCAGTTTGACTGCTCTTCATCCTTTTATAAAGCAGTTTGACTGCTCTTCATCCTCCTATAAACCAGTTTGACTGCGCTTCATCCTCCTATAGAACAGTTTGACTGCTCTTCGTCCGATTATAAATCAGTTTGACTGCTCTTCGTCCTCTTATAAAACAGATTGACTGCTCTTCATCCTTTTATAAAGAAGTTTGACTTCTCTTCATCCTTTTATAAATCAGTTTGACTGCTCTTCATCGTCTTATAAAACAGTTTGACTGCTCTTCATCCTTTTATAAAGCAGTTTGACTGCTCTTCATCCTCTTATAAATCAGTTTGACTGCTCTTCATCCTCTTATAAATCAGTTTGACTGCTCTTCGTCCTCTTATAAAACAGTTTGACTGCTCTTCATTCTTTTATAAAGCAGTTTGACTGCTCTTCATCCTCTTATAAAACAGTTTGACTGCGCTTCATCCTCCTATAGAACAGTTTGACTGCTCTTCGTCCGATTATAAATCAGTTTGACTGCTCTTCGTCCTCTTATAAAACAGTTTGACTGCTCTTCATCCTTTTATAAAGAAGTTTGACTTCTCTTCATCCTTTTATAAATCAGTTTGACTGCTCTTCATCGTCTTATAAAACCGTTTGACTGCTCTTCGTCCGATAATAAATCAGTTTGAATGCTCTTCGTCCGATTATAAATCAGTTTTACTGCTCTTCGTCCTCTTATAAAACAGTTTGACTGCTCTTCATCCTTTTATAAAGCAGTTTGACTGCTCTTCATCCTCTTATAAATCAGTTTGACTGCTCTTCATCCGATTATAAATCAGTTTGACTGCTCTTCATCCTTTTATAAAGCAGTTTGACTGCTCTTCATCCTCCTATAAACCAGTTTGACTGCGCTTCATCCTCCTATAGAACAGTTTGACTGCTCTTCATCCGATTATAAATCAGTTTGACTGCTCTTCGTCATCTTATAAAACAGTTTGACTGCTCTTCATTCTTTTATAAAGCAGTTTGACTGCTCTTCATCCTCTTATAAAACAGTTTGACTGCTCTTCATCCTCTTGTAATACAGGTTGACTGCTCTTCATCCTCTTGTAAAACAGTCTGACTGCTCTACATCCTTGTATAAAACAGTTTGACTGCTCTTCATCCTTTTCATCCTCTTATAAATCAATTTGACTGCTCTTCATCCTCTTATAAAACCGTTTGACTGCTCTTCGTCCGATTATAAATCAGTTTGACCGCTCTTCGTCCGATTATAAATCAGTTTGACTGCTCTTTGTCCGCTTATAAAACAGTTTGACTGCCCTTCATCCTTTTATAAAGCAGTTTGACTGCTCTTCATCCTCTTATAAATCAGTTTGACTGCTCTTCATCCTTTTATAAAGCAGTTTGACTGCTCTTCATCCTCCTATAAACCAGTTTGACTGCGCTTCATCCTCCTATAGAACAGTTTGACTGCTCTTCGTCGGATTATAAATCAGTTTGACTGCTCTTCGTCCTCTTATAAAACAGTTTGACTGCTCTTCATCCGATTATAAATCAGTTTGACTGCTCTTCGTCCTCTTATAAAACAGTTTGACTGCTCTTCATTCTTTTATAAAGCAGTTTGACTGCTCTTCATCCTCTTCTAAAACAGTTTGATTGCTCTTCATCCTCTTGTAAAACAGGTTGACTGCTCTTCATCCTCTTGTAAAACAGTCTGACTGCTCTACATCCTTGTATAAAACAGTTTGACTGCTCTTCATCCTTTTCATCCTCTTATAAATCAATTTGACTGCTCTTCATCCTCTTATAAAACCGTTTGACTGCTCTTCGTCCGATTATAAATCAGTTTGACTGCTCTTCGTCCGATTATAAATCAGTTTGACTGCTCTTCGTCCGCTTATAAAACAGTTTGACTGCCCTTCATCCTTTTATAAAGCAGTTTGACTGCTCTTCATCCTCTTATAAATCAGTTTGACTGCTCTTCATCCTTTTATAAAGCAGTTTGACTGCTCTTCATCCTCCTATAAACCAGTTTGACTGCGCTTCATCCTCCTATAGAACAGTTTGACTGCTCTTCGTCGGATTATAAATCAGTTTGACTGCTCTTCGTCCTCTTATAAAACAGTTTGACTGCTCTTCATCCTTTTATAAAGCAGTTTGACTGCTCTTCATCCTCTTATAAATCATTTTGACTGCTCTTCATCCGATTATAAATCAGTTTGACTGCTCTTCATCCTCTTATAAAACAGTTTGACTGCTCTTCATCCTTTTATAACGCAGTTTGACTGCTCTTCATCCTCTTATAAATCAGTTTGACTGCCCTTCATCCGATTATAAATCAGTTTGACTGCTCTTCGTCCTCTTATAAATCAGTTTGACTGCTCTTCGTCCTCTTATAAAACAGTTTGACTGCTCTTCATCCTTTTATAAAGCAGTTTGACTGCTCTTCATCCTCTTATAAATCAGTTTGACTGCTCTTCATCCTCTTATAAAACAGTTTGACTGCTCTTCATCCTTTTATAACGCAGATTGACTGCTCTTCATCCTCTTATAAATCAGTTTGACTGCTCTTCATTCGATTATAAATCAGTTTGACTGCTCTTCGTCCTCTTATAAAACAGTTTGACTGCTCTTCATCCTTTTATAAAGCAGTTTGACTGCTCTACATCCTCGTATAAAACAGTTTGACTGCTCTTCATACTTTTATAAAACCGTTTGACTGCTCTTCGTCCGATTATAAATCAGTTTGACTGCTCTTCGTCCAATTGTAAAACAGTTTGACTGCTCTTCATCCTTTTATAAAGAAGTTTGACTTCTCTTCATCCTTTTATAAATCAGTTTGACTGCTCTTCATCGTCTTATAAAACCGTTTGACTGCTCTTCGTCCGATTATAAATCAGTTTGACTGCTCTTCGTCCTCTTATAAAACAGATTGACTGCTCTTCATCCTTTTATAAAGCAGTTTGACTGCTCGTCATCCTCTTATAAATCAGTTTGACTGCTCTTCATCCGATTATAAATCAGTTTGACTGCTCTTCATCCTTTTATAAAGCAGTTTGACTGCTCTTATTCCTCTTATAAAACAGTTTGACTGCTCTTCATCCTCTTGTAAAACAGGTTGACTGCTCTTCATCCTCTTGTAAAACAGTCTGACTGCTCTATATCCTCGTATAAAACAGTTTGACTGCTCTTCATCCTTTTATAAAGCAGTTTGACTGCTCTTCATCCTCTTATAAATCAATTTGACTGCTCTTCATCCTTTTATAAAGCAGTTTGACTGCTCTTCATCCTCTTATAAATCAGTTTGACTGCTCTTCATCCGATTATAAATCAGTTTGACTGCTCTTCATCCTCTTATAAAACAGTTTGACTGCTCTTCATCCTTTTATAAAGCAGTTTGACTGTTCTTCATCCTCTTATAAATCAGTTTGACTGCTCTTCATCCTCCTATAAACCAGTTTGACTGCGCTTCATCCTCCTATAGAACAGTTTGACTGCTCTTCGTCCGATTATAAATCAGTTTGACTGCTCTTTGTCCTCTTATAAATCAGTTTGACTGCTCTTCATCCTCTTATAAAGCAGTTTGACTGTTCTTCATCCTCCTATAAACCAGTTTGACTGCTCTTCATCCTTTTATAAAGCAGTTTGACTGCTCTTCATGCTCTTTTAAAACAGTTTGACTGCTCTTCGTCCGATTATAAATCAGTTTGACTGCTCTTCGTCCTCTTATAAAACAGTTTGACTGCTCTTCATCCTTTTATAAAGCAGTTTGACAGCTCTTCATCCTCTTATAAATCAGTTTGACTGCTCTTCATCCTCTTATAAAGCAGTTTGACTGTTCTTCATCCTCCTATAAACCAGTTTGACTGCTCTTCATCCTTTTATAAAGCAGTTTGACTGCTCTTCATGCTCTTGTAAAACAGTTTGACTGCTCTTCGTCCGATTATAAATCAGTTTGACTGCTCTTCGTCCTCTTATAAAACAGTTTGACTGCTCTTCATCCTTTTATAAAGCAGTTTGACCGCTCTTCATCCTCTTATAAATCAGTTTGACTGCTCTTCATCCGATTATAAATCAGTTTGACTGCTCTTCGTCCACTTTTAAAACAGTTTAACTGCTCTTCATTCTTTTATAAAGCAGTTTTACTGCTCTTCATCCTCTTAAAAAACAGTTTGACTGCTCTTCATCCTCTTGTAAAACAGGTTGACTGCTCTTCATCCTCTTGTAAAACAGTCTGACTGCTCTACATCCTTGTATAAATCAGTTTGACTGCTCTTCATCCTCTTATAAATCAGTTTGACTGCTCTTCATCCTCTTATAAAACAGTTTGACTGCTGTTCATCCTTTTATAACGTAGATTGACTGCTCTACATCCTCGTATAAAACAGTTTGACTGCTCTTCATACTTTTATAAAACCGTTTGACTGCTCTTCGTCCGATTATAAATCAGTTTGACTGCTCTTCGTCCAATTATAAAACAGTTTGACTGCTCTTCATCCTTTTATAAAGAAGTTTGACTGCTCTTCATCCTCTTATAAATCAGTTTGACTGCTCTTCATCGTCTTATAAAACCGTTTGACTGCTCTTCGTCCGATAATAAATCAGTTTGACTGCTCTTCGTCCGATTATAAATCAGTTTTACTGCTCTTCGTCCTCTTATAAAACAGTTTGACTGCTCTTCATCCTTTTATAAAGCAGTTTGACTGCTCTTCATCCTCTTATAAATCAGTTTGACTGCTCTTCATCCGATTATAAATCAGTTTGACTGCTCTTCGTCTGCTTATAAATCAGTTTGACTGCTCTTCATCCTTTTATAAAGCAGTTTGACTGCTCTTCATCCTCCTATAAACCAGTTTGACTGCGCTTCATCCTCCTATAGAACAGTTTGACTGCTCTTCGTCCGATTATAAATCAGTTTGACTGCTCTTCGTCCTCTTATAAAACAGTTTGACTGCTCTTCATCCTTTTATAAAGCAGTTTGACTGCTCTTCATCCTCTTTTAAATCAGTTTGACTGCTCTTCATCCTCCTATAAACCAGTTTGACTGCTCTTCATCCTCCTATAGAACAGTTTGACTGCTCTTCGTCCAATTATAAATCAGTTTGACTGCTCTTCGTCCTCTTATAAAACAGTTTGACTGCTCATCATCCTTTTATAAAGCAGTTTGACTGCTCTTCATCTTCTTATAAATCAGTTTGACTGCTCTTCATCCGATTATAAATCAGTTTGACTGCTCTTCGTCCTCTTATAAAACAGTTTGACTGCTCTTCATTCTTTTATAAAGCAGTTTGACTGCTCTTCATCCTCTTATAAAACAGTTTGACTGCTGTACATCCTCGTAAAAAACAGTTTGACTGCTCTTCATCCTTTTATAAAGCAGTTTGACTGCTCTTCATCCTCTTATAAATCAATTTGACTGCTCTTCATCCTCTTGTAAAACAGGTTGACTGCTCTTCATCCTCTTGTAAAACAGTCTGACTGCTGTACATCCTCGTATAAAACAGTTTGACTGCTCTTCATCCTTTTATAAAGCAGTTTGACTGCTCTTCATCCTCTTATAAATCAATTTGACTGCTCTTCATCCTCTTATAAAACCGTTTGACTGCTCTTCGTCCGATTATAAATCAGTTTGACTGCTCTTCGTCCGATTATAAATCAGTTTGACTGCTCTTCGTCCGCTTATAAAACAGTTTGACTGCTCTTCATCCTTTTATAAAGCAGTTTGACTGCTCTTCATCCTCTTATAAATCAGTTTGACTGCACTTCATCCTCTTATAAAGCAATTTGACTGCTCTTCATCCTCCTATAAACCAGTTTGACTGCGCTTCATCCTCCTATAGAACAGTTTGACTGCTCTTCTTCCGATTATAAATCAGTTTGACTGCTCTTCGTCCTCTTATAAAACAGATTGACTGCTCTTCATCCTTTTATAAAGCAGTTTGACTGCTCGTCATCCTCTTATAAATCAGTTTGACTGCTCTTTATCCGATTATAAATCAGATTGACTGCTCTTCATCCTTTTATAAAGCAGTTTGACTGCTCTTCATCCTCTTATAAAAGAGTTTGACTGCTCTTCATCCTCTTGTAAAACAGGTTGACTGCTCTTCATCCTCTTATAAATCAATTTGACTGCTCTTCATCCTTTTATAAAGCAGTTTGACTGCTCTTCGTCCTCTTATAAATCAGTTTGACTGCTCTTCATCCGATTATAAATCAGTTTGACTGCTCTTCATCCTCTTATAAAACAGTTTGACTGCTCTTCATCCTTTTATAAAGCAGTTTGACTGCTCTTCATCCTCTTATAAATCAGTTTGACTGCTCTTCATCCTCCTATAAACCAGTTTGACTGCGCTTCATCCTCCTATAGAACAGTTTGACTGCTCTTCGTCCGATTATAAATCAGTTTGACTGCTCTTTGTCCTCTTATAAAACAGTTTGACTACTCTTCATCCTTTTATAAAGCAGTTTGACTGCTCTTCATCCTCTTATAAATCAGTTTGACTGCTCTTCGTCCTCTTATAAAACAGTTTGACTGCTCTTCATCCTTTTATAAAGCAGTTTGACTGCTCTTCATCCTCTTATAAATCAGTTTGACTGCTCTTCATCCTCTTATAAATCAGTTTGACTGCTCTTCGTCCTCTTATAAAACAGTTTGACTGCTCTTCATTCTTTTATAAAGCAGTTTGACTGCTCTTCATCCTCTTATAAAACAGTTTGACTGCTCTTCATCCTCTTGTAAAACAGGTTGACTGCTCTTCATCCTCTTGTAAAACAGTCTGACTGCTCTACATCCTTGTATAGAACAGTTTGACTGCTCTTCATCCTTTTATAAAGCAGTTTGACTGCTCTTCATCCTCTTATAAATCAATTTGACTGCTCTTCATCCTCTTATAAAACCGTTTCACTGCTCTTCGTCCGATTATAAATCAGTTTGACTGCTCTTCGTCCGATTATAAATCAGTTTGACTGCTCTTCGTCCGCTTATAAAACAGTTTGACTGCTCTTCATCCTTTTATAAAGCAGTTTGACTGCTCTTCATCCTCTTATAAATCAGTTTGACTGCTCTTCATCCTTTTATAAAGCAGTTTGACTGCTCTTCATCCTCTTATAAATCAGTTTGACTGCTCTTCATCCGATTATAAATCAGTTTGACTGCTCTTCGTCTGCTTATAAATCAGTTTGACTGCTCTTCATCCTTTTATAAAGCAGTTTGACTGCTCTTCATCCTCCTATAAACCAGTTTGACTGCGCTTCATCCTCCTATAGAACAGTTTGACTGCTCTTCGTCCGATTATAAATCAGTTTGACTGCTCTTCGTCCTCTTATAAAACAGTTTGACTGCTCTTCATCCTTTTATAAAGCAGTTTGACTGCTCTTCATCCTCTTTTAAATCAGTTTGACTGCTCTTCATCCTCCTATAAACCAGTTTGACTGCTCTTCATCCTCCTATAGAACAGTTTGACTGCTCTTCGTCCAATTATAAATCAGTTTGACTGCTCTTCGTCCTCTTATAAAACAGTTTGACTGCTCTTCATCCTTTTATAAAGCAGTTTGACTGCTCTTCATCTTCTTATAAATCAGTTTGACTGCTCTTCATCCGATTATAAATCAGTTTGACTGCTCTTCGTCCTCTTATAAAACAGTTTGACTGCTCTTCATTCTTTTATAAAGCAGTTTGACTGCTCTTCATCCTCTTATAAAACAGTTTGACTGCTGTACATCCTCGTAAAAAACAGTTTGACTGCTCTTCATCCTTTTATAAAGCAGTTTGACTGCTCTTCATCCTCTTATAAATCAATTTGACTGCTCTTCATCCTCTTGTAAAACAGGTTGACTGCTCTTCATCCTCTTGTAAAACAGTCTGACTGCTGTACATCCTCGTATAAAACAGTTTGACTGCTCTTCATCCTTTTATAAAGCAGTTTGACTGCTCTTCATCCTCTTATAAATCAATTTGACTGCTCTTCATCCTCTTATAAAACCGTTTGACTGCTCTTCGTCCGATTATAAATCAGTTTGACTGCTCTTCGTCCGATTATAAATCAGTTTGACTGCTCTTCGTCCGCTTATAAAACAGTTTGACTGCTCTTCATCCTTTTATAAAGCAGTTTGACTGCTCTTCATCCTCTTATAAATCAGTTTGACTGCACTTCATCCTCTTATAAAGCAATTTGACTGCTCTTCATCCTCCTATAAACCAGTTTGACTGCGCTTCATCCTCCTATAGAACAGTTTGACTGCTCTTCTTCCGATTATAAATCAGTTTGACTGCTCTTCGTCCTCTTATAAAACAGATTGACTGCTCTTCATCCTTTTATAAAGCAGTTTGACTGCTCGTCATCCTCTTATAAATCAGTTTGACTGCTCTTTATCCGATTATAAATCAGATTGACTGCTCTTCATCCTTTTATAAAGCAGTTTGACTGCTCTTCATCCTCTTATAAAAGAGTTTGACTGCTCTTCATCCTCTTGTAAAACAGGTTGACTGCTCTTCATCCTCTTATAAATCAATTTGACTGCTCTTCATCCTTTTATAAAGCAGTTTGACTGCTCTTCATCCTCTTATAAATCAGTTTGACTGCTCTTCATCCGATTATAAATCAGTTTGACTGCTCTTCATCCTCTTATAAAACAGTTTGACTGCTCTTCATCCTTTTATAAAGCAGTTTGACTGCTCTTCATCCTCTTATAAATCAGTTTGACTGCTCTTCATCCTCCTATAAACCAGTTTGACTGCGCTTCATCCTCCTATAGAACAGTTTGACTGCTCTTCGTCCGATTATAAATCAGTTTGACTGCTCTTTGTCCTCTTATAAAACAGTTTGACTACTCTTCATCCTTTTATAAAGCAGTTTGACTGCTCTTCATCCTCTTATAAATCAGTTTGACTGCTCTTCGTCCTCTTATAAAACAGTTTGACTGCTCTTCATCCTTTTATAAAGCAGTTTGACTGCTCTTCATCCTCTTATAAATCAGTTTGACTGCTCTTCATCCTCTTATAAATCAGTTTGACTGCTCTTCGTCCTCTTATAAAACAGTTTGACTGCTCTTCATTCTTTTATAAAGCAGTTTGACTGCTCTTCATCCTCTTATAAAACAGTTTGACTGCTCTTCATCCTCTTGTAAAACAGGTTGACTGCTCTTCATCCTCTTGTAAAACAGTCTGACTGCTCTGCATCCTTGTATAAAACAGTTTGACTGCTCTTCATCCTTTTATAAAGCAGTTTGACTGCTCTTCATCCTCTTATAAATCAATTTGACTGCTCTTCATCCTCTTATAAAACCGTTTGACTGCTCTTCGTCCGATTATAAATCAGTTTGACTGCTCTTCGTCCGATTATAAATCAGTTTGACTGCTCTTCGTCCGCTTATAAAACAGTTTGACTGCTCTTCATCCTTTTATAAAGCAGTTTGACTGCTCTTCATCCTCTTATAAATCAGTTTGACTGCTCTTCATCCTTTTATAAAGCAGTTTGACTGCTCTTCATCCTCCTATAAACCAGTTTGACTGCTCTTCATGCTCTTGTAAAACAGTTTGACTGCTCTTCGTCCGATTATAAATCAGTTTGACTGCTTTCGTCCTCTTATAAAACAGTTTGACTGCTCTTCATCCTTTTATAAAACCGTTTGACTGCTCTTCATCCTTTTATAAAGCAGTTTGACTGCTCTTCATCCTCTTGTAAAACAGGTTGACTGCTCTACATCCTCGTATAAAAAAGTTTGACTGCTCTTCATCCTTTTATAAAGCAGTTTGACTGCTCTTCATCCTCTTATAAATCAATTTGACTGCTCTTCATCCTCTTATAAAACCGTTTGACTGCTCTTCGTCCGATAACAAATCAGTTTGACTGCTCTTCGTCCGATTATAAATCAGTTTGACTGCTCTTCGTCCGCTTATAAAACAGTTTGACTGCTCTTCATCCTTTTATAAAGCAGTTTGACAGCTCTTCATCCTCTTATAAATCAGTTTGACTGCTCTTCATCCTCTTATAAAGCAGTTTGACTGTTCTTCATCCTCCTATAAACCAGTTTGACTGCTCTTCATCCTTTTATAAAGCAGTTTGACTGCTCTTCATGCTCTTGTAAAACAGTTTGACTGCTCTTCGTCCGATTATAAATCAGTTTGACTGCTCTTCGTCCTCTTATAAAACAGATTGACTGCTCTTCATCCTTTTATAAATCAGTTTGACTGCTCTTCATCCTCTTATAAAGCAGTTTGACTGCTCTTCATCCTCCTATAAACCAGTTTGACTGCGCTTCATCCTCCTATAGAACACTTTGACTGCTCTTCGTCCTTTTATAAATCAGTTTGACTGCTCTTCGTCCTCTTATAAAACCGTTTGACTGCTCTTCATCCTTTTATAAAGCAGTTTGACTGCTCTTCATCCTCTTGTAAAACAGGTTGACTGCTCTACATCCTCGTATAAAAAAGTTTGACTGCTCTTCATCCTTTTATAAAGCAGTTTGACTGCTCTTCATCCTCTTATAAATCAATTTGACTGCTCTTCATCCTCTTATAAAACCGTTTGACTGCTCTTCGTCCGATAACAAATCAGTTTGACTGCTCTTCGTCCGATTATAAATCAGTTTGACTGCTCTTCGTCCGCTTATAAAACAGTTTGACTGCTCTTCATCCTTTTATAAAGCAGTTTGACAGCTCTTCATCCTCTTATAAATCAGTTTGACTGCTCTTCATCCTCTTATAAAGCAGTTTGACTGTTCTTCATCCTCCTATAAACCAGTTTGACTGCTCTTCATCCTTTTATAAAGCAGTTTGACTGCTCTTCATGCTCTTGTAAAACAGTTTGACTGCTCTTCGTCCGATTATAAATCAGTTTGACTGCTCTTCGTCCTCTTATAAAACAGTTTGACTGCTCTTCATCCTTTTATAAATCAGTTTGACTGCTCTTCATCCTCTTATAAAACCGTTTGACTGCTCTTCGTCCGATTATAAATCAGTTTGACTGCTCTTCGTCCGATTATAAATCAGTTTGACTGCTCTTCGTCCGCTTATAAAACAGTTTGACTGCTCTTCATCCTTTTATAAAGCAGTTTGACTGCTCTTCATCCTCTTATAAATCAGTTTGACTGCTCTTCATCCTTTTATAAAGCAGTTTGACTGCTCTTCATCCTCCTATAAACCAGTTTGACTGCTCTTCATGCTCTTGTAAAACAGTTTGACTGCTCTTCGTCCGATTATAAATCAGTTTGACTGCTTTCGTCCTCTTATAAAACAGTTTGACTGCTCTTCATCCTTTTATAAAACCGTTTGACTGCTCTTCATCCTTTTATAAAGCAGTTTGACTGCTCTTCATCCTCTTGTAAAACAGGTTGACTGCTCTACATCCTCGTATAAAAAAGTTTGACTGCTCTTCATCCTTTTATAAAGCAGTTTGACTGCTCTTCATCCTCTTATAAATCAATTTGACTGCTCTTCATCCTCTTATAAAACCGTTTGACTGCTCTTCGTCCGATAACAAATCAGTTTGACTGCTCTTCGTCCGATTATAAATCAGTTTGACTGCTCTTCGTCCGCTTATAAAACAGTTTGACTGCTCTTCATCCTTTTATAAAGCAGTTTGACAGCTCTTCATCCTCTTATAAATCAGTTTGACTGCTCTTCATCCTCTTATAAAGCAGTTTGACTGTTCTTCATCCTCCTATAAACCAGTTTGACTGCTCTTCATCCTTTTATAAAGCAGTTTGACTGCTCTTCATGCTCTTGTAAAACAGTTTGACTGCTCTTCGTCCGATTATAAATCAGTTTGACTGCTCTTCGTCCTCTTATAAAACAGATTGACTGCTCTTCATCCTTTTATAAATCAGTTTGACTGCTCTTCATCCTCTTATAAAGCAGTTTGACTGCTCTTCATCCTCCTATAAACCAGTTTGACTGCGCTTCATCCTCCTATAGAACACTTTGACTGCTCTTCGTCCTTTTATAAATCAGTTTGACTGCTCTTCGTCCTCTTATAAAACCGTTTGACTGCTCTTCATCCTTTTATAAAGCAGTTTGACTGCTCTTCATCCTCTTGTAAAACAGGTTGACTGCTCTACATCCTCGTATAAAAAAGTTTGACTGCTCTTCATCCTTTTATAAAGCAGTTTGACTGCTCTTCATCCTCTTATAAATCAATTTGACTGCTCTTCATCCTCTTATAAAACCGTTTGACTGCTCTTCGTCCGATAACAAATCAGTTTGACTGCTCTTCGTCCGATTATAAATCAGTTTGACTGCTCTTCGTCCGCTTATAAAACAGTTTGACTGCTCTTCATCCTTTTATAAAGCAGTTTGACAGCTCTTCATCCTCTTATAAATCAGTTTGACTGCTCTTCATCCTCTTATAAAGCAGTTTGACTGTTCTTCATCCTCCTATAAACCAGTTTGACTGCTCTTCATCCTTTTATAAAGCAGTTTGACTGCTCTTCATGCTCTTGTAAAACAGTTTGACTGCTCTTCGTCCGATTATAAATCAGTTTGACTGCTCTTCGTCCTCTTATAAAACAGTTTGACTGCTCTTCATCCTTTTATAAATCAGTTTGACTGCTCTTCATCCTCTTATAAAGCAGTTTGACTGCTCTTCATCCTCCTATAAACCAGTTTGACTGCGCTACATCCTCTTATAAAACAGTTTGACTGCTCTTCATCCTTTTATAACGCAGATTGACTGCTCTTCATCCTCTTATAAATCAGTTTGACTGCTCTTCATTCGATTATAAATCAGTTTGACTGCTCTTCGTCTTCTTATAAAACAGTTTGACTGCTCTTCATCCTTTTATAAAGCAGTTTGACTGCTCTACATCCTCGTATAAAACAGTTTGACTGCTCTTCATACTTTTATAAAACCGTTTGACTGCTCTTCGTCCGATTATAAATCAGTTTGACTGCTCTTCGTCCAATTATAAAACAGTTTGACTGCTCTTCATCCTTTTATAAAGAAGTTTGACTTCTCTTCATCCTTTTATAAATCAGTTTGACTGCTCTTCGTCCTCTTATAAATCAGTTTGACTGCTCTTCATCCTTTTATAAAGCAGTTTGACTGCTCTTCATCCTCCTATAAACCAGTTTGACTGCGCTTCATCCTCCTATAGAACAGTTTGACTGCTCTTCGTCCGATTATAAATCAGTTTGACTGCTCTTCGTCCTCTTATAAAACAGTTTGACTGCTCTTCATCCTTTTATAAAGCAGTTTGGCTGCTCTTCATCCTCTTATAAATCAGTTTGACTGCTCTTCATCCGATTATAAATCAGTTTGACTGCTCTTCGTCCTTTTATAAAACAGTTTGACTGCTCTTCATTCTTTTATAAAGCAGTTTGACTGCTCTTCATCCTCTTATAAAACAGTTTGACTGCTCTTCATCCTCTTGTAAAACAGGTTGACTGCTCTTCATCCTTTTGTAAAACAGTCTGACTGCTCTACATCCTTGTATAAAACAGTTTGACTGCTCTTCATCCTTTGCATCCTCTTATAAATCAATTTGACTGCTCTTCATCCTCTTATAAAACCGTTTGACTGCTCTTCATTCGATTATAAATCAGTTTGACTGCTCTTCGTCTTCTTATAAAACAGTTTGACTGCTCTTCATCCTTTTATAAAGCAGTTTGACTGCTCTACATCCTCGTATAAAACAGTTTGACTGCTCTTCATACTTTTATAAAACAGTTTGACTGCTCTTCTTCCGATTATAAATCAGTTTGACTGCTCTTCGTCCTCTTATAAAACAGATTGACTGCTCTTCATCCTTTTATAAAGCAGTTTGACTGCTCGTCATCCTCTTATAAATCAGTTTGACTGCTCTTCATCCGATTATAAATCAGTTTGACTGCTCTTCATCCTTTTATAAAGCAGTTTGACTGCTCTTCATCCTCTTATAAAACAGTTTGACTGCTCTTCATCCTCTTGTAAAACAGGTTGACTGCTCTTCATCCTCTTGTAAAACAGTCTGACTGCTCTAAATCCTCGTATAAAACAGTTTGACTGCTCTTCATCCTTTTATAAAGCAGTTTGACTGCTCTTCATCCTCTTTTAAATCAGTTTGACTGCTCTTCATCCTTTTATAAAGCAGTTTGACTGCTCTTCATCCTCTTATAAATCAGTTTGACTGCTCTTCATCCGATTATAAATCAGTTTGACTGCTCTTCATCCTCTTATAAAACAGTTTGACTGCTCTTCATCCTTTTATAAAGCAGTTTGACTGCTCTTCATCCTCTTATAAATCAGTTTGACTGCTCTTCATCCTCCTATAAACCAGTTTGACTGCGCTTCATCCTCCTATAGAACAGTTTGACTGCTCTTCGTTGGATTATAAATCAGTTTGACTGCTCTTCGTCCTCTTATAAAACAGTTTGACTGCTCTTCATCCTTTTATAAAGCAGTTTGACTGCTCTTCATCCTCTTATAAATCATTTTGACTGCTCTTCATCCGATTATAAATCAGTTTGACTGCTCTTCATCCTCTTATAAAACAGTTTGACTGCTCTTCATCCTCTTGTAAAACAGTCTGACTGCTCTACATCCTCGTATAAAACAGTTTGACTGCTCTTCATCCTTTTATAAAGCAGTTTGACTGCTCTTCATCCTCTTATAAATCAATTTGACTGCTCTTCATCTTCTTATAAAACCGTTAGACTGCTCTTCGTCCGATTATAAATCAGTTTGACTGCTCTTCATCCTCTTATAAAACAGTATGACTGCTCTTCATCCTTTTATAACGCAGTTTGACTGCTCTTCATCCTCTTATAAATCAGTTTGACTGCTCTTCATCCGATTATAAATCAGTTTGACTGCTCTTCGTCCTCTTATAAAACAGTTTGACTGCTCTTCATCCTTTTATAAAGCAGTTTGACTGCTCTTCATCCTCTTATAAAACAGTTTGACTGCTCTTCATCCTATTGTAAAACAGGTTGACTGCTCTTCATCCTCTTGTAAAACAGGTTGACTGCTCTTCATCCTCTTGTAAAACAGTCTGACTGCTCTACATCCTCGTATAAATCAGTTTGACTGCTCTTCGTCCGCTTATAAAACAGTTTGACTGCTCTTCATCCTTTTATAAAGCAGTTTGACTGCTCTTCATCCTCTTATAAATCAGTTTGACTGCTCTTCATCCTTTTATAACGCAGATTGACTGCTCTTCATCCTCTTATAAATCAGTTTGACTGCTCTTCATTCGATTATAAATCAGTTTGACTGCTCTTCGTCTTCTTATAAAACAGTTTGACTGCTCTTCATCCTTTTATAAAGCAGTTTGACTGCTCTACATCCTCGTATAAAACAGTTTGACTGCTCTTCATACTTTTATAAAACAGTTTGACTGCTCTTCTTCCGATTATAAATCAGTTTGACTGCTCTTCGTCCTCTTATAAAACAGATTGACTGCTCTTCATCCTTTTATAAAGCAGTTTGACTGCTCGTCATCCTCTTATAAATCAGTTTGACTGCTCTTCATCCGATTATAAATCAGTTTGACTGCTCTTCATCCTTTTATAAAGCAGTTTGACTGCTCTTCATCCTCTTATAAAACAGTTTGACTGCTCTTCATCCTCTTGTAAAACAGGTTGACTGCTCTTCATCCTCTTGTAAAACAGTCTGACTGCTCTAAATCCTCGTATAAAACAGTTTGACTGCTCTTCATCCTTTTATAAAGCAGTTTGACTGCTCTTCATCCTCTAATAAATCAATTTGACTGCTCTTCATCCTTTTATAAAGCAGTTTGACTGCTCTTTATCCTCTTATAAATCAGTTTGACTGCTCTTCATCCGATTATAAATCAGTTTGACTGCTCTTCATCCTCTTATAAAACAGTTTGACTGCTCTTCATCCTTTTATAAAGCAGTTTGACTGCTCTTCATCCTCTTATAAATCAGTTTGACTGCTCTTCATCCTCCTATAAACCAGTTTGACTGCGCTTCATCCTCCTATAGAACAGTTTGACTGCTCTTCGTTGGATTATAAATCAGTTTGACTGCTCTTCGTCCTCTTATAAAACAGTTTGACTGCTCTTCATCCTTTTATAAAGCAGTTTGACTGCTCTTCATCCTCTTATAAATCATTTTGACTGCTCTTCATCCGATTATAAATCAGTTTGACTGCTCTTCATCCTCTTATAAAACAGTTTGACTGCTCTTCATCCTCTTGTAAAACAGTCTGACTGCTCTACATCCTCGTATAAAACAGTTTGACTGCTCTTCATCCTTTTATAAAGCAGTTTGACTGCTCTTCATCCTCTTATAAATCAATTTGACTGCTCTTCATCTTCTTATAAAACCGTTAGACTGCTCTTCGTCCGATTATAAATCAGTTTGACTGCTCTTCATCCTCTTATAAAACAGTTTGACTGCTCTTCATCCTTTTATAAAGCAGTTTGACTGCTCTTCATCCTCTTATAAATCAGTTTGACTGCTCTTCATCCTCTTATAAAGCAGTTTGACTGCTCTTCATCCTCCTATAAACCAGTTTGACTGCGCTTCATCCTCCTATAGAACAGTTTGACTGCTCTTCGTCCGATTATAAATCAGTTTGACTGCTCTTCGTCCTCTTATAAAACAGTTTGACTGCTCTTCATCCTTTTATAAAGCAGTTTGGCTGCTCTTCATCCTCTTATAAATCAGTTTGACTGCTCTTCATCCGATTATAAATCAGTTTGACTGCTCTTCGTCCTCTTATAAAACAGTTTGACTGCTCTTCATTCTTTTATAAAGCAGTTTGACTGCTCTTCATCCTCTTATAAAACAGTTTGACTGCTCTTCATCCTCTTGTAAAACAGGTTGACTGCTCTTCATCCTCTTGTAAAACAGTCTGACTGCTCTACATCCTTGTATAAAACAGTTTGACTGCTCTTCATCCTTTTCATCCTCTTATAAATCAATTTGACTGCTCTTCATCCTCTTATAAAACCGTTTGACTGCTCTTCATCCTCTTATAAATCAATTTGACTGCACTTCATCCTTTTATAAAGCAGTTTGACTGCTCTTCATCCTCCTATAGAACAGTTTGACTGCTCTTCATCCGATTATAAATCAGTTTGACTGCTCTTCATCCTCTTATAAAACAGTTTGACTGCTCTTCATCCTTTTATAAAGCAGTTTGACTGCTCTTCATCCTCTTATAAATCAGTTTGACTGCTCTTCATCCTCTTATAAAGCAGTTTGACTGCTCTTCATCCGATTATAAATCAGTTTGACTGCTCTTCATCCTCTTATAAAACAGTTTGACTGCTCTTCATTCTTTTATAAAGCAGTTTGACTGCTCTTCATCCTCTTATAAAACAGTTTGACTGCTCTTCATCCTCTTGTAAAACAGGTTGACTGCTCTTCATCCTCTTGTAAAACAGTCTGACTGCTCTACATCCTTGTATAAAACAGTTTGACTGCTCTTCATCCTTTTCATCCTCTTATAAATCAATTTGACTGCTCTTCATCCTCTTATAAAACCGTTTGACTGCTCTTCGTCCGATTATAAATCAGTTTGACTGCTCTTCGTCCGATTATAAATCAGTTTGACTGCTCTTCGTCTTCTTATAAAACAGTTTGACTGCTCTTCATCCTTTTATAAAGCAGTTTGACTGCTCTACATCCTCGTATAAAACAGTTTGACTGCTCTTCATACTTTTATAAAACAGTTTGACTGCTCTTCTTCCGATTATAAATCAGTTTGACTGCTCTTCGTCCTCTTATAAAACAGATTGACTGCTCTTCATCCTTTTATAAAGCAGTTTGACTGCTCGTCATCCTCTTATAAATCAGTTTGACTGCTCTTCATCCGATTATAAATCAGTTTGACTGCTCTTCATCCTTTTATAAAGCAGTTTGACTGCTCTTCATCCTCTTATAAAACAGTTTGACTGCTCTTCATCCTCTTGTAAAACAGGTTGACTGCTCTTCATCCTCTTGTAAAACAGTCTGACTGCTCTAAATCCTCGTATAAAACAGTTTGACTGCTCTTCATCCTTTTATAAAGCAGTTTGACTGCTCTTCATCCTCTAATAAATCAATTTGACTGCTCTTCATCCTTTTATAAAGCAGTTTGACTGCTCTTTATCCTCTTATAAATCAGTTTGACTGCTCTTCATCCGATTATAAATCAGTTTGACTGCTCTTCATCCTCTTATAAAACAGTTTGACTGCTCTTCATCCTTTTATAAAGCAGTTTGACTGCTCTTCATCCTCTTATAAATCAGTTTGACTGCTCTTCATCCTCCTATAAACCAGTTTGACTGCGCTTCATCCTCCTATAGAACAGTTTGACTGCTCTTCGTTGGATTATAAATCAGTTTGACTGCTCTTCGTCCTCTTATAAAACAGTTTGACTGCTCTTCATCCTTTTATAAAGCAGTTTGACTGCTCTTCATCCTCTTATAAATCATTTTGACTGCTCTTCATCCGATTATAAATCAGTTTGACTGCTCTTCATCCTCTTATAAATCAATTTGACTGCTCTTCATCTTCTTATAAAACCGTTAGACTGCTCTTCGTCCGAATATAAATCAGTTTGACTGCTCTTCATCCTCTTATAAAACAGTTTGACTGCTCTTCATCCTTTTATAAAGCAGTTTGACTGCTCTTCATCCTCTTATAAATCAGTTTGACTGCTCTTCATCCTCTTATAAAGCAGTTTGACTGCTCTTCATCCTCCTATAAACCAGTTTGACTGCGCTTCATCCTCCTATAGAACAGTTTGACTGCTCTTCGTCCGATTATAAATCAGTTTGACTGCTCTTCGTCCTCTTATAAAACAGTTTGACTGCTCTTCATCCTTTTATAAAGCAGCTTGGCTGCTCTTCATCCTCTTATAAATCAGTTTGACTGCTCTTCATCCGATTATAAATCAGTTTGACTGCTCTTCGTCCTCTTATAAAACAGTTTGACTGCTCTTCATTCTTTTATAAAGCAGTTTGACTGCTCTTCATCCTCTTATAAAACAGTTTGACTGCTCTTCATCCTCTTGTAAAACAGGTTGACTGCTCTTCATCCTCTTGTAAAACAGTCTGACTGCTCTACATCCTTGTATAAAACAGTTTGACTGCTCTTCATCCTTTTCATCCTCTTATAAATCAATTTGACTGCTCTTCATCCTCTTATAAAACCGTTTGACTGCTCTTCATCCTCTTATAAATCAATTTGACTGCACTTCATCCTTTTATAAAGCAGTTTGACTGCTCTTCATCCTCCTATAGAACAGTTTGACTGCTCTTCATCCGATTATAAATCAGTTTGACTGCTCTTCATCCTCTTATAAAACAGTTTGACTGCTCTTCATCCTTTTATAAAGCAGTTTGACTGCTCTTCATCCTCTTATAAATCAGTTTGACTGCTCTTCATCCTCTTATAAAGCAGTTTGACTGCTCTTCATCCGATTATAAATCAGTTTGACTGCTCTTCATCCTCTTATAAAACAGTTTGACTGCTCTTCATTCTTTTATAAAGCAGTTTGACTGCTCTTCATCCTCTTATAAAACAGTTTGACTGCTCTTCATCCTCTTGTAAAACAGGTTGACTGCTCTTCATCCTCTTGTAAAACAGTCTGACTGCTCTACATCCTTGTATAAAACAGTTTGACTGCTCTTCATCCTTTTCATCCTCTTATAAATCAATTTGACTGCTCTTCATCCTCTTATAAAACCGTTTGACTGCTCTTCGTCCGATTATAAATCAGTTTGACTGCTCTTCGTCCGATTATAAATCAGTTTGACTGCTCTTCGTCCGCTTATAAAACAGTTTGACTGCCCTTCATCCTTTTATAAAGCAGTTTGACTGCTCTTCATCCTCTTATAAATCAGTTTGACTGCTCTTCATCCTTTTATAAAGCAGTTTGACTGCTCTTCATCCTCCTATAAACCAGTTTGACTGCGCTTCATCCTCCTATAGAACAGTTTGACTGCTCTTCGTCGGATTATAAATCAGTTTGACTGCTCTTCGTCCTCTTATAAAACAGTTTGACTGCTCTTCATCCTTTTATAAAGCAGTTTGACTGCTCTTCATCCTCTTATAAATCATTTTGACTGCTCTTCATCCGATTATAAATCAGTTTGACTGCTCTTCATCCTCTTATAAAACAGTTTGACTGCTCTTCATCCTCTTGTAAAACAGTCTGACTGCTCTACATCCTCGTATAAAACAGTTTGACTGCTCTTCATCCTTTTATAAAGCAGTTTGACTGCTCTTCATCCTCTTATAAATCAATTTGACTGCTCTTCATCTTCTTATAAAACCGTTAGACTGCTCTTCGTCCGATTATAAATCAGTTTAACTGCTTTTCGTCCGATTATAAATCAGTTTGACTGCTCTTCGTCCGCTTATAAAACAGTTTGACTGCTCTTCTTCCTTTTATAAAGCAGTTTGACTGCTCTTCATCCTCTTATAAATCAGTTTGACTGCTCTTCATCCTCTTATAAAGCAGTTTGACTGCGCTTCATCCTCCTATAGAACAGTTTGACTGCTCTTCGTCCGATTATAAATCAGTTTGACTGCTCTTCGTCCTCTTATAAAACAGTTTGACTGCTCTTCATCCTTTTATAAAGCAGTTTGACTGCTCTTCATCCTCTTATAAATCAGTTTGACTGCTCTTCATCCTCCTATAAACCAGTTTGACTGCGCTTCATCCTCCTATAGAACAGTTTGACTGCTCTTCGTTGGATTATAAATCAGTTTGACTGCTCTTCGTCCTCTTATAAAACCGTTTGACTGCTCTTCGTCCGATTATAAATCAGTTTGACTGCTCTTCGTCCGATTATAAATCAGTTTGACTGCTCTTCGTCCGCTTATAAAACAGTTTGACTGCCCTTCATCCTTTTATAAAGCAGTTTGACTGCTCTTCATCCTCTTATAAATCAGTTTGACTGCTCTTCATCCTTTTATAAAGCAGTTTGACTGCTCTTCATCCTCCTATAAACCAGTTTGACTGCGCTTCATCCTCCTATAGAACAGTTTGACTGCTCTTCGTCGGATTATAAATCAGTTTGACTGCTCTTCGTCCTCTTATAAAACAGTTTGACTGCTCTTCATCCTTTTATAAAGCAGTTTGACTGCTCTTCATCCTCTTATAAATCATTTTGACTGCTCTTCATCCGATTATAAATCAGTTTGACTGCTCTTCATCCTCTTATAAAACAGTTTGACTGCTCTTCATCCTCTTGTAAAACAGTCTGACTGCTCTACATCCTCGTATAAAACAGTTTGACTGCTCTTCATCCTTTTATAAAGCAGTTTGACTGCTCTTCATCCTCTTATAAATCAATTTGACTGCTCTTCATCTTCTTATAAAACCGTTAGACTGCTCTTCGTCCGATTATAAATCAGTTTAACTGCTTTTCGTCCGATTATAAATCAGTTTGACTGCTCTTCGTCCGCTTATAAAACAGTTTGACTGCTCTTCTTCCTTTTATAAAGCAGTTTGACTGCTCTTCATCCTCTTATAAATCAGTTTGACTGCTCTTCATCCTCTTATAAAGCAGTTTGACTGCGCTTCATCCTCCTATAGAACAGTTTGACTGCTCTTCGTCCGATTATAAATCAGTTTGACTGCTCTTCGTCCTCTTATAAAACAGTTTGACTGCTCTTCATCCTTTTATAAAGCAGTTTGACTGCTCTTCATCCTCTTATAAATCAGTTTGACTGCTCTTCATCCTCCTATAAACCAGTTTGACTGCGCTTCATCCTCCTATAGAACAGTTTGACTGCTCTTCGTTGGATTATAAATCAGTTTGACTGCTCTTCGTCCTCTTATAAAACAGTTTGACTGCTCTTCATCCTTTTATAAAGCAGTTTGACTGCTCTTCATCCTCTTATAAATCATTTTGACTGCTCTTCATCCGATTATAAATCAGTTTGACTGCTCTTCATCCTCTTATAAAACAGTTTGACTGCTCTTCATCCTATTGTAAAACAGTCTGACTGCTCTACATCCTCGTATAAAACAGTTTGACTGCTCTTCATCCTTTTATAAAGCAGTTTGACTGCTCTTCATCCTCTTATAAATCAATTTGACTGCTCTTCATCTTCTTATAAAACCGTTAGACTGCTCTTCGTCCGATTATAAATCAGTTTGACTGCTCTTCATCCTCTTATAAAACAGTTTGACTGCTCTTCATCCTTTTATAAAGCAGTTTGACTGCTCTTCATCCTCTTATAAATCAGTTTGACTGCTCTTCATCCTCTTATAAAGCAGTTTGACTGCTCTTCATCCTCCTATAAACCAGTTTGACTGCGCTTCATCCTCCTATAGAACAGTTTGACTGCTCTTCGTCCGATTATAAATCAGTTTGACTGCTCTTCGTCCTCTTATAAAACAGTTTGACTGCTCTTCATCCTTTTATAAAGCAGTTTGACTGCTCTTCATCCTCTTATAAATCATTTTGACTGCTCTTCATCCGATTATAAATCAGTTTGACTGCTCTTCATCCTCTTATAAAACAGTTTGACTGCTCTTCATCCTCTTGTAAAACAGTCTGACTGCTCTACATCCTCGTATAAAACAGTTTGACTGCTCTTCATCCTTTTATAAAGCAGTTTGACTGCTCTTCATCCTCTTATAAATCAATTTGACTGCTCTTCATCTTCTTATAAAACCGTTAGACTGCTCTTCGTCCGATTATAAATCAGTTTAACTGCTTTTCGTCCGATTATAAATCAGTTTGACTGCTCTTCGTCCGCTTATAAAACAGTTTGACTGCTCTTCTTCCTTTTATAAAGCAGTTTGACTGCTCTTCATCCTCTTATAAATCAGTTTGACTGCTCTTCATCCTCTTATAAAGCAGTTTGACTGCGCTTCATCCTCCTATAGAACAGTTTGACTGCTCTTCGTCCGATTATAAATCAGTTTGACTGCTCTTCGTCCTCTTATAAAACAGTTTGACTGCTCTTCATCCTTTTATAAAGCAGTTTGACTGCTCTTCATCCTCTTATAAATCAGTTTGACTGCTCTTCATCCTCCTATAAACCAGTTTGACTGCGCTTCATCCTCCTATAGAACAGTTTGACTGCTCTTCGTTGGATTATAAATCAGTTTGACTGCTCTTCGTCCTCTTATAAAACAGTTTGACTGCTCTTCATCCTTTTATAAAGCAGTCTGACTGCTCTACATCCTCGTATAAAACAGTTTGACTGCTCTTCATCCTTTTATAAAGCAGTTTGACTGCTCTTCATCCTCTTATAAATCAATTTGACTGCTCTTCATCTTCTTATAAAACCGTTAGACTGCTCTTCGTCCGATTATAAATCAGTTTGACTGCTCTTCATCCTCTTATAAAACAGTTTGACTGCTCTTCATCCTTTTATAAAGCAGTTTGACTGCTCTTCATCCTCTTATAAATCAGTTTGACTGCTCTTCATCCTCTTATAAAGCAGTTTGACTGCTCTTCATCCTCCTATAAACCAGTTTGACTGCGCTTCATCCTCCTATAGAACAGTTTGACTGCTCTTCGTCCGATTATAAATCAGTTTGACTGCTCTTCATCCTCTTATAAAACAGTTTGACTGCTCTTCATCCTTTTATAAAGCAGTTTGGCTGCTCTTCATCCTCTTATAAATCAGTTTGACTGCTCTTCATCCGATTATAAATCAGTTTGACTGCTCTTCGTCCTCTTATAAAACAGTTTGACTGCTCTTCATTCTTTTATAAAGCAGTTTGACTGCTCTTCATCCTCTTATAAAACAGTTTGACTGCTCTTCATCCTCTTGTAAAACAGGTTGACTGCTCTTCATCCTCTTGTAAAACAGTCTGACTGCTCTACATCCTTGTATAAAACAGTTTGACTGCTCTTCATCCTTTTCATCCTCTTATAAATCAATTTGACTGCTCTTCATCCTCTTATAAAACCGTTTGACTGCTCTTCATCCTCTTATAAATCAATTTGACTGCACTTCATCCTTTTATAAAGCAGTTTGACTGCTCTTCATCCTCCTATAGAACAGTTTGACTGCTCTTCATCCGATTATAAATCAGTTTGACTGCTCTTCATCCTCTTATAAAACAGTTTGACTGCTCTTCATCCTTTTATAAAGCAGTTTGACTGCTCTTCATCCTCTTATAAATCAGTTTGACTGCTCTTCATCCTCTTATAAAGCAGTTTGACTGCTCTTCATCCGATTATAAATCAGTTTGACTGCTCTTCATCCTCTTATAAAACAGTTTGACTGCTCTTCATTCTTTTATAAAGCAGTTTGACTGCTCTTCATCCTCTTATAAAACAGTTTGACTGCTCTTCATCCTCTTGTAAAACAGGTTGACTGCTCTTCATCCTCTTGTAAAACAGTCTGACTGCTCTACATCCTTGTATAAAACAGTTTGACTGCTCTTCATCCTTTTCATCCTCTTATAAATCAATTTGACTGCTCTTCATCCTCTTATAAAACCGTTTGACTGCTCTTCGTCCGATTATAAATCAGTTTGACTGCTCTTCGTCCGATTATAAATCAGTTTGACTGCTCTTCGTCCGCTTATAAATCAGTTTGACTGCTCTTCATCCTTTTATAAAGCAGTTTGACTGCTCTTCATCCTCCTATAAACCAGTTTGACTGCGCTTCATCCTCCTATAGAACAGTTTGACTGCTCTTCGTCGGATTATAAATCAGTTTGACTGCTCTTCGTCCTCTTATAAAACAGTTTGACTGCTCTTCATCCTTTTATAAAGCAGTTTGACTGCTCTTCATCCTCTTATAAATCATTTTGACTGCTCTTCATCCGATTATAAATCAGTTTGACTGCTCTTCATCCTCTTATAAAACAGTTTGACTGCTCTTCATCCTCTTGTAAAACAGTCTGACTGCTCTACATCCTCGTATAAAACAGTTTGACTGCTCTTCATCCTTTTATAAAGCAGTTTGACTGCTCTTCATCCGATTATAAATCAATTTGACTGCTCTTCATCTTCTTATAAAACCGTTAGACTGCTCTTCGTCCGATTATAAATCAGTTTAACTGCTTTTCGTCCGATTATAAATCAGTTTGACTGCTCTTCGTCCGCTTATAAAACAGTTTGACTGCTCTTCTTCCTTTTATAAAGCAGTTTGACTGCTCTTCATCCTCTTATAAATCAGTTTGACTGCTCTTCATCCTCTTATAAAGCAGTTTGACTGCGCTTCATCCTCCTATAGAACAGTTTGACTGCTCTTCGTCCGATTATAAATCAGTTTGACTGCTCTTCGTCCTCTTATAAAACAGTTTGACTGCTCTTCATCCTTTTATAAAGCAGTTTGACTGCTCTTCATCCTCTTATAAATCAGTTTGACTGCTCTTCATCCTCCTATAAACCAGTTTGACTGCGCTTCATCCTCCTATAGAACAGTTTGACTGCTCTTCGTTGGATTATAAATCAGTTTGACTGCTCTTCGTCCTCTTATAAAACAGTTTGACTGCTCTTCATCCTTTTATAAAGCAGTTTGACTGCTCTTCATCCTCTTATAAATCATTTTGACTGCTCTTCATCCGATTATAAATCAGTTTGACTGCTCTTCATCCTCTTATAAAACAGTTTGACTGCTCTTCATCCTCTTGTAAAACAGTCTGACTGCTCTACATCCTCGTATAAAACAGTTTGACTGCTCTTCATCCTTTTATAAAACAGTTTGACTGCTCTTCATCCTCTTATAAATCAATTTGACTGCTCTTCATCTTCTTATAAAACCGTTAGACTGCTCTTCGTCCGATTATAAATCAGTTTGACTGCTCTTCATCCTCTTATAAAACAGTTTGACTGCTCTTCATCCTTTTATAAAGCAGTTTGACTGCTCTTCATCCTCTTATAAATCAGTTTGACTGCTCTTCATCCTCATAAAGCAGTTTGACTGCTCTTCATCCTCCTATAAACCAGTTTGACTGCGCTTCATCCTCCTATAGAACAGTTTGACTGCTCTTCGTCCGATTATAAATCAGTTTGACTGCTCTTCGTCCTCTTATAAAACAGTTTGACTGCTCTTCATCCTTTTATAAAGCAGTTTGACTGCTCTTCATCCTCTTATAAATCATTTTGACTGCTCTTCATCCGATTATAAATCAGTTTGACTGCTCTTCATCCTCTTATAAAACAGTTTGACTGCTCTTCATCCTCTTGTAAAACAGTCTGACTGCTCTACATCCTCGTATAAAACAGTTTGACTGCTCTTCATCCTTTTATAAAGCAGTTTGACTGCTCTTCATCCTCTTATAAATCAATTTGACTGCTCTTCATCTTCTTATAAAACCGTTAGACTGCTCTTCGTCCGATTATAAATCAGTTTAACTGCTTTTCGTCCGATTATAAATCAGTTTGACTGCTCTTCGTCCGCTTATAAAACAGTTTGACTGCTCTTCTTCCTTTTATAAAGCAGTTTGACTGCTCTTCATCCTCTTATAAATCAGTTTGACTGCTCTTCATCCTCTTATAAAGCAGTTTGACTGCGCTTCATCCTCCTATAGAACAGTTTGACTGCTCTTCGTCCGATTATAAATCAGTTTGACTGCTCTTCGTCCTCTTATAAAACAGTTTGACTGCTCTTCATCCTTTTATAAAGCAGTTTGACTGCTCTTCATCCTCTTATAAATCAGTTTGACTGCTCTTCATCCTCCTATAAACCAGTTTGACTGCGCTTCATCCTCCTATAGAACAGTTTGACTGCTCTTCGTTGGATTATAAATCAGTTTGACTGCTCTTCGTCCTCTTATAAAACAGTTTGACTGCTCTTCATCCTTTTATAAAGCAGTCTGACTGCTCTACATCCTCGTATAAAACAGTTTGACTGCTCTTCATCCTTTTATAAAGCAGTTTGACTGCTCTTCATCCTCTTATAAATCAATTTGACTGCTCTTCATCTTCTTATAAAACCGTTAGACTGCTCTTCGTCCGATTATAAATCAGTTTGACTGCTCTTCATCCTCTTATAAAACAGTTTGACTGCTCTTCATCCTTTTATAAAGCAGTTTGACTGCTCTTCATCCTCTTATAAATCAGTTTGACTGCTCTTCATCCTCTTATAAAGCAGTTTGACTGCTCTTCATCCTCCTATAAACCAGTTTGACTGCGCTTCATCCTCCTATAGAACAGTTTGACTGCTCTTCGTCCGATTATAAATCAGTTTGACTGCTCTTCGTCCTCTTATAAAACAGTTTGACTGCTCTTCATCCTTTTATAAAGCAGTTTGGCTGCTCTTCATCTTCTTATAAATCAGTTTGACTGCTCTTCATCCGATTATAAATCAGTTTGACTGCTCTTCGTCCTCTTATAAAACAGTTTGACTGCTCTTCATTCTTTTATAAAGCAGTTTGACTGCTCTTCATCCTCTTATAAAACAGTTTGACTGCTCTTCATCCTCTTGTAAAACAGGTTGACTGCTCTTCATCCTCTTGTAAAACAGTCTGACTGCTCTACATCCTTGTATAAAACAGTTTGACTGCTCTTCATCCTTTTCATCCTCTTATAAATCAATTTGACTGCTCTTCATCCTCTTATAAAACTGTTTGACTGCTCTTCATCCTCTTATAAATCAATTTGACTGCACTTCATCCTTTTATAAAGCAGTTTGACTGCTCTTCATCCTCCTATAGAACAGTTTGACTGCTCTTCATCCGATTATAAATCAGTTTGACTGCTCTTCATCCTCTTATAAAACAGTTTGACTGCTCTTCATCCTTTTATAAAGCAGTTTGACTGCTCTTCATCCTCTTATAAATCAGTTTGACTGCTCTTCATCCTCTTATAAAGCAGTTTGACTGCTCTTCATCCGATTATAAATCAGTTTGACTGCTCTTCATCCTCTTATAAAACAGTTTGACTGCTCTTCATCCTTTTATAAAGCAGTTTGACTGCTCTTCATCCTCTTATAAAACAGTTTGACTGCTCTTCATCCTCTTGTAAAACAGGTTGACTGCTCTTCATCCTCTTGTAAAACAGTCTGACTGCTCTACATCCTTGTATAAAACAGTTTGACTGCTCTTCATCCTTTTCATCCTCTTATAAATCAATTTGACTGCTCTTCATCCTCTTATAAAACCGTTTGACTGCTCTTCGTCCGATTATAAATCAGTTTGACTGCTCTTCGTCCGATTATAAATCAGTTTGACTGCTCTTCGTCCGCTTATAAAACAGTTTGACTGCCCTTCATCCTTTTATAAAGCAGTTTGACTGCTCTTCATCCTCTTATAAATCAGTTTGACTGCTCTTCATCCTTTTATAAAGCAGTTTGACTGCTCTTCATCCTCCTATAAACCAGTTTGACTGCGCTTCATCCTCCTATAGAACAGTTTGACTGCTCTTCGTCGGATTATAAATCAGTTTGACTGCTCTTCGTCCTCTTATAAAACAGTTTGACTGCTCTTCATCCTTTTATAAAGCAGTTTGACTGCTCTTCATCCTCTTATAAATCATTTTGACTGCTCTTCATCCGATTATAAATCAGTTTGACTGCTCTTCATCCTCTTATAAAACAGTTTGACTGCTCTTTATCCTCTTGTAAAACAGTCTGACTGCTCTACATCCTCGTATAAAACAGTTTGACTGCTCTTCATCCTTTTATAAAGCAGTTTGACTGCTCTTCATCCTCTTATAAATCAATTTGACTGCTCTTCATCTTCTTATAAAACCGTTAGACTGCTCTTCGTCCGATTATAAATCAGTTTAACTGCTTTTCGTCCGATTATAAATCAGTTTGACTGCTCTTCGTCCGCTTATAAAACAGTTTGACTGCTCTTCTTCCTTTTATAAAGCAGTTTGACTGCTCTTCATCCTCTTATAAATCAGTTTGACTGCTCTTCATCCTCTTATAAAGCAGTTTGACTGCGCTTCATCCTCCTATAGAACAGTTTGACTGCTCTTCGTCCGATTATAAATCAGTTTGACTGCTCTTCGTCCTCTTATAAAACAGTTTGACTGCTCTTCATCCTTTTATAAAGCAGTTTGACTGCTCTTCATCCTCTTATAAATCAGTTTGACTGCTCTTCATCCTCTTATAAAACAGTTTGACTGCTCTTCATCCTTTTATAACGCAGATTGACTGCTCTTCATCCTCTTATAAATCAGTTTGACTGCTCTTCATTCGATTATAAATCAGTTTGACTGCTCTTCGTCTTCTTATAAAACAGTTTGACTGCTCTTCATCCTTTTATAAAGCAGTTTGACTGCTCTACATCCTCGTATAAAACAGTTTGACTGCTCTTCATACTTTTATAAAACCGTTTGACTGCTCTTCGTCCGATTATAAATCAGTTTGACTGCTCTTCGTCCAATTATAAAACAGTTTGACTGCTCTTCATCCTTTTATAAAGAAGTTTGACTTCTCTTCATCCTTTTATAAATCAGTTTGACTGCTCTTCATCGTCTTATAAAACCGTTTGACTGCTCTTCGTCCGATAATAAATCAGTTTGAATGCTCTTCGTCCGATTATAAATCAGTTTTACTGCTCTTCGTCCTCTTATAAAACAGTTTGACTGCTCTTCATCCTTTTATAAAGCAGTTTGACTGCTCTTCATCCTCTTATAAATCAGTTTGACTGCTCTTCATCCGATTATAAATCAGTTTGACTGCTCTTCGTCCTCTTATAAATCAGTTTGACTGCTCTTCATCCTTTTATAAAGCAGTTTGACTGCTCTTCATCCTCCTATAAACCAGTTTGACTGCGCTTCATCCTCCTATAGAACAGTTTGACTGCTCTTCGTCCGATTATAAATCAGTTTGACTGCTCTTCGTCTTCTTATAAAACAGTTTGACTGCTCTTCATCCTTTTATAAAGCAGTTTGGCTGCTCTTCATCCTCTTATAAATCAGTTTGACTGCTCTTCATCCGATTATAAATCAGTTTGACTGCTCTTCGTCCTCTTATAAAACAGTTTGACTGCTCTTCATTCTTTTATAAAGCAGTTTGACTGCTCTTCATCCTATTATAAAACAGTTTGACTGCTCTTCATCCTCTTGTAAAACAGGTTGACTGCTCTTCATCCTCTTGTAAAACAGTCTGACTGCTCAACATCCTTGTATAAAACAGTTTGACTGCTCTTCATCCTTTTCATCCTCTTATAAATCAATTTGACTGCTCTTCATCCTCTTATAAAACCGTTTGACTGCTCTTCGTCCGATTATAAATCAGTTTGACTGCTCTTCGTCCGATTATAAATCAGTTTGACTGCTCTTCGTCCGCTTATAAAACAGTTTGACTGCCCTTCATCCTTTTATAAAGCAGTTTGACTGCTCTTCATCCTCTTATAAATCAGTTTGACTGCTCTTCATCCTCCTATAAACCAGTTTGACTGCGCTTCATCCTCCTATAGAACAGTTTGACTGCTCTTCGTCGGATTATAAATCAGTTTGACTGCTCTTCATCCTCTTATAAATCAGTTTGACTGCTCTTCATCCGCTTATAAAACAGTTTGACTGCCCTTCATCCTTTTATAAAGCAGTTTGACTGCTCTTCATCCTCTTATAAATCAGTTTGACTGCTCTTCATCCTCCTATAAACCAGTTTGACTGCGCTTCATCCTCCTATAGAACAGTTTGACTGCTCTTCGTCGGATTATAAATCAGTTTGACTGCTCTTCGTCCTCTTATAAAACCGTTTGACTGCTCTTCATCCTCTTATAAATCAATTTGAATGCACTTCATCCTTTTATAAAGCAGTTTGACTGCTCTTCATCCTCCTATAGAACAGTTTGACTGCTCTTCATCCGATTATAAATCAGTTTGACTGCTCTTCATCCTCTTATAAAACAGTTTGACTGCTCTTCATCCTTTTATAAAGCAGTTTGACTGCTCTTCATCCTCTTATAAATCAGTTTGACTGCTCTTCATCCTCTTATAAAGCAGTTTGACTGCTCTTCATCCGATTATAAATCAGTTTGACTGCTCTTCATCCTCTTATAAAACAGTTTGACTGCTCTTCATTCTTTTATAAAGCAGTTTGACTGCTCTTCATCCTCTTATAAAACAGTTTGACTGCTCTTCATCCTCTTGTAAAACAGGTTGACTGCTCTTCATCCTCTTGTAAAACAGTCTGACTGCTCTACATCCTTGTATAAAACAGTTTGACTGCTCTTCATCCTTTTCATCCTCTTATAAATCAATTTGACTGCTCTTCATCCTCTTATAAAACCGTTTGACTGCTCTTCGTCCGATTATAAATCAGTTTGACTGCTCTTCTTCCGATTATAAATCAGTTTGACTGCTCTTCGTCCGCTTATAAAACAGTTTGACTGCCCTTCATCCTTTTATAAAGCAGTTTGACTGCTCTTCATCCTCTTATAAATCAGTTTGACTGCTCTTCATCCTTTTACAAAGCAGTTTGACTGCTCTTCATCCTCCTATAAACCAGTTTGACTGCGCTTCATCCTCCTATAGAACAGTTTGACTGCTCTTCGTCGGATTATAAATCAGTTTGACTGCTCTTCGTCCTCTTATAAAACCGTTTGACTGCTCTTCATCCTTTTATAAAGCAGTTTGACTGCTCTTCATCCTCTTATAAATCATTTTGACTGCTCTTCATCCGATTATAAATCAGTTTGACTGCTCTTCATCCTCTTATAAAACAGTTTGACTGCTCTTCATCCTCTTGTAAAACAGTCTGACTGCTCTACATCCTCGTATAAAACAGTTTGACTGCTCTTCATCCTTTTATAAAGCAGTTTGACTGCTCTTCATCCTCTTATAAATCAATTTGACTGCTCTTCATCTTCTTATAAAACCGTTAGACTGCTCTTCGTCCGATTATAAATCAGTTTAACTGCTTTTCGTCCGATTATAAATCAGTTTGACTGCTCTTCGTCCGCTTATAAAACAGTTTGACTGCTCTTCATCCTTTTATAAAGCAGTTTGAGTGCTCTTCATCCTCTTATAAATCAGTTTGACTGCTCTTCATCCTCTTATAAAGCAGTTTGACTGCGCTTCATCCTCCTATAGAACAGTTTGACTGCTCTTCGTCCGATTATAAATCAGTTTGACTGCTCTTCGTCCTCTTATAAAACAGTTTGACTGCTCTTCATCCTTTTATAAAGCAGTTTGACTGCTCTTCATCCTCTTATAAATCAGTTTGACTGCTCTTCATCCTCTTATAAAACAGTTTGACTGCTCTTCATCCTTTTATAACGCAGATTGACTGCTCTTCATCCTCTTATAAATCAGTTTGACTGCTCTTCATTCGATTATAAATCAGTTTGACTGCTCTTCGTCTTCTTATAAAACAGTTTGACTGCTCTTCATCCTTTTATAAAACAGTTTGACTGCTCTACATCCTCGTATAAAACAGTTTGACTGCTCTTCATACTTTTATAAAACCGTTTGACTGCTCTTTGTCCGATTATAAATCAGTTTGACTGCTCTTCGTCCAATTATAAAACAGTTTGACTGCTCTTCATCCTTTTATAAAGAAGTTTGACTTCTCTTCATCCTTTTATAAATCAGTTTGACTGCTCTTCATCGTCTTATAAAACCGTTTGACTGCTCTTCGTCCGATAATAAATCAGTTTGAATGCTCTTCGTCCGATTATAAATCAGTTTTACTGCTCTTCGTCCTCTTATAAAACAGTTTGACTGCTCTTCATCCTTTTATAAAGCAGTTTGACTGCTCTTCATCCTCTTATAAATCAGTTTGACTGCTCTTCATCCGATTATAAATCAGTTTGACTGCTCTTCGTCCTCTTATAAATCAGTTTGACTGCTCTTCATCCTTTTATAAAGCAGTTTGACTGCTCTTCATCCTCCTATAAACCAGTTTGACTGCGCTTCATCCTCCTATAGAACAGTTTGACTGCTCTTCGTCCGATTATAAATCAGTTTGACTGCTCTTCGTCTTCTTATAAAACAGTTTGACTGCTCTTCATCCTTTTATAAAGCAGTTTGGCTGCTCTTCATCCTCTTATAAATCAGTTTGACTGCTCTTCATCCGATTATAAATCAGTTTGACTGCTCTTCGTCCTCTTATAAAACAGTTTGACTGCTCTTCATTCTTTTATAAAGCAGTTTGACTGCTCTTCATCCTATTATAAAACAGTTTGACTGCTCTTCATCCTCTTGTAAAACAGGTTGACTGCTCTTCATCCTCTTGTAAAACAGTCTGACTGCTCTACATCCTTGTATAAAACAGTTTGACTGCTCTTCATCCTTTTCATCCTCTTATAAATCAATTTGACTGCTCTTCATCCTCTTATAAAACCGTTTGACTGCTCTTCGTCCGATTATAAATCAGTTTGACTGCTCTTCGTCCGATTATAAATCAGTTTGACTGCTCTTCGTCCGCTTATAAAACAGTTTGACTGCCCTTCATCCTTTTATAAAGCAGTTTGACTGCTCTTCGTCCTCTTATAAATCAGTTTGACTGCTCTTCATCCTCCTATAAACCAGTTTGACTGCGCTTCATCCTCCTATAGAACAGTTTGACTGCTCTTCGTCGTATTATAAATCAGTTTGACTGCTCTTCGTCCTCTTATAAAACAGTTTGACTGCTCTTCATCCTTTTATAAAGCAGTTTGACTGCTCTTCATCCTCTTATAAATCATTTTGACTGCTCTTCATCCGATTATAAATCAGTTTGACTGCTCTTCATCCTCTTATAAAACAGTTTGACTGCTCTTCATCCTTTTATAACGCAGTTTGACTGCTCTTCATCCTCTTATAAATCAGTTTGACTGCTCTTCATCCGCTTATAAAACAGTTTGACTGCCCTTCATCCTTTTATAAAGCAGTTTGACTGCTCTTCATCCTCTTATAAATCAGTTTGACTGCTCTTCATCCTCCTATAAACCAGTTTGACTGCGCTTCATCCTCCTATAGAACAGTTTGACTGCTCTTCGTCGGAATATAAATCAGTTTGACTGCTCTTCGTCCTCTTATAAAACAGTTTGACTGCTCTTCATCCTTTTATAAAGCAGTTTGACTGCTCTTCATCCTTTTATAAAGCAGTTTGACTGCTCGTCATCCTCTTATAAATCAGTTTGACTGCTCTTCATCCGATTATAAATCAGTTTGACTACTCTTCATCCTTTTATAAAGCAGTTTGACTGCTCTTATTCCTCTTATAAAACAGTTTGACTGCTCTTCATCCTCTTGTAAAACAGGTTGACTGCTCTTCATCCTCTTGTAAAACAGTCTGACTGCTCTATATCCTCGTATAAAACAGTTTGACTGCTCTTCATCCTTTTATAAAGCAGTTTGACTGCTCTTCATCATCTTATAAATCAATTTGACTGCTCTTCATCCTTTTATAAAGCAGTTTGACTGCTCTTCATCCTCTTATAAATCAGTTTGACTGCTCTTCATCCGATTATAAATCAGTTTGACTGCTCTTCATCCTCTTATAAAACAGTTTGACTGCTCTTCATCCTTTTTTAAAGCAGTTTGACTGCTCTTCATCCTCTTATAAATCAGTTTGACTGCTCTTCATCCTCCTATAAACCAGTTTGACTGCGCTTCATCCTCCTATAGAACAGTTTGACTGCTCTTCGTCCGATTATAAATCAGTTTGACTGCTCTTTGTCCTCTTATAAAGCAGTTTGACTGCGCTTCATCCTCCTATAGAACAGTTTGACTGCTATTCGTCCGATTATAAATCAGTTTGACTGCTCTTCGTCCTCTTATAAAACAGTTTGATTGCTCTTCATCCTTTTATAAAGCAGTTTGACTGCTCATCATCCTCTTATAAATCAGTTTGACTGCTCTTCATCCTCTTATAAAACAGTTTGACTGCTCTTCATCCTTTTATAACGCAGATTGACTGCTCTTCATCCTCTTATAAATCAGTTTGACTGCTCTTCATTCGATTATAAATCAGTTTGACTGCTCTTCGTCTTCTTATAAAACAGTTTGACTGCTCTTCATCCTTTTATAAAGCAGTTTGACTGCTCTACATCCTCGTATAAAACAGTTTGACTGCTCTTCATACTTTTATAAAACCGTTTGACTGCTCTTCGTCCGATTATAAATCAGTTTGACTGCTCTTAGTCCAATTGTAAAACAGTTTGACTGCTCTTCATCCTTTTATAAAGAAGTTTGACTTCTCTTCATCCTTTTATAAATCAGTTTGACTGCTCTTCATCGTCTTATAAAACCGTTTGACTGCTCTTCGTCCGATTATAAATCAGTTTGACTGCTCTTCGTCCTCTTATAAAACAGATTGACTGCTCTTCATCCTTTTATAAAGCAGTTTGACTGCTCGTCATCCTCTTATAAATCAGTTTGACTGCTCTTCATCCGATTATAAATCAGTTTGACTGCTCTTCATCCTTTTATAAAGCAGTTTGACTGCTCTTATTCCTCTTATAAAACAGTTTGACTGCTCTTCATCCTCTTGTAAAACAGGTTGACTGCTCTTCATCCTCTTGTAAAACAGTCTGACTGCTCTATATCCTCGTATAAAACAGTTTGACTGCTCTTCATCCTTTTATAAAGCAGTTTGACTGCTCTTCATCCTCTTATAAATCAATTTGACTGCTCTTCATCCTTTTATAAAGCAGTTTGACTGCTCTTCATCCTCTTATAAATCAGTTTGACTGCTCTTCATCCGATTATAAATCAGTTTGACTGCTCTTCATCCTCTTATAAAACAGTTTGACTGCTCTTCGTCCTCTTATAAAGCAGTTTGACTGCTCTTCATCCTTTTATAAAGCAGTTTGACTGCTCTTCATCCTCCTATAAACCAGTTTGACTGCGCTTCATCCTCCTATAGAACAGTTTGACTGCTCTTCGTCCGATTATAAATCAGTTTGACTGCTCTTCGTCTTCTTATAAAACAGTTTGACTGCTCTTCATCCTTTTATAAAGCAGTTTGGCTGCTCTTCATCCTCTTATAAATCAGTTTGACTGCTCTTCATCCGATTATAAATCAGTTTGACTGCTCTTCGTCCTCTTATAAATCAGTTTGACTGCTCTTCATTCTTTTATAAAGCAGTTTGACTGCTCTTCATCCTATTAAAAAACAGTTTGACTGCTCTTCATCCTCTTGTAAAACAGGTTGACTGCTCTTCATCCTCTTGTAAAACAGTCTGACTGCTCTACATCCTTGTATAAAACAGTTTGACTGCTCTTCATCCTTTTCATCCTCTTATAAATCAATTTGACTGCTCTTCATCCTCTTATAAAACCGTTTGACTGCTCTTCGTCCGATTATAAATCAGTTTGACTGCTCTTCGTCCGATTATAAATCAGTTTGACTGCTCTTCGTCCGCTTATAAAACAGTTTGACTGCCCTTCATCCTTTTATAAAGCAGTTTGACTGCTCTTCATCCTCTTATAAATCAGTTTGACTGCTCTTCATCCTCCTATAAACCAGTTTGACTGCGCTTCATCCTCCTATAGAACAGTTTGACTGCTCTTCGTCGTATTATAAATCAGTTTGACTGCTCTTCGTCCTCTTATAAAACAGTTTGACTGCTCTTCATCCTTTTATAAAGCAGTTTGACTGCTCTTCATCCTCTTATAAATCATTTTGACTGCTCTTCATCCGATTATAAATCAGTTTGACTGCTCTTCATCCTCTTATAAAACAGTTTGACTGCTCTTCATCCTTTTATAACGCAGTTTGACTGCTCTTCATCCTCTTATAAATCAGTTTGACTGCTCTTCATCCGCTTATAAAACAGTTTGACTGCCCTTCATCCTTTTATAAAGCAGTTTGACTGCTCTTCATCCTCTTATAAATCAGTTTGACTGCTCTTCATCCTCCTATAAACCAGTTTGACTGCGCTTCATCCTCCTATAGAACAGTTTGACTGCTCTTCGTCGGAATATAAATCAGTTTGACTGCTCTTCGTCCTCTTATAAAACAGTTTGACTGCTCTTCATCCTTTTATAAAGCAGTTTGACTGCTCTTCATCCTTTTATAAAGCAGTTTGACTGCTCGTCATCCTCTTATAAATCAGTTTGACTGCTCTTCATCCGATTATAAATCAGTTTGACTGCTCTTCATCCTTTTATAAAGCAGTTTGACTGCTCTTATTCCTCTTATAAAACAGTTTGACTGCTCTTCATCCTCTTGTAAAACAGGTTGACTGCTCTTCATCCTCTTGTAAAACAGTCTGACTGCTCTATATCCTCGTATAAAACAGTTTGACTGCTCTTCATCCTTTTATAAAGCAGTTTGACTGCTCTTCATCCTCTTATAAATCAATTTGACTGCTCTTCATCCTTTTATAAAGCAGTTTGACTGCTCTTCATCCTCTTATAAATCAGTTTGACTGCTCTTCATCCGATTATAAATCAGTTTGACTGCTCTTCATCCTCCTATAAACCAGTTTGACTGCGCTTCATCCTCCTATAGAACAGTTTGACTGCTCTTCGTCCGATTATAAATCAGTTTGACTGCTCTTTGTCCTCTTATAAAGCAGTTTGACTGCGCTTCATCCTCCTATAGAACAGTTTGACTGCTATTCGTCCGATTATAAATCAGTTTGACTGCTCTTCGTCCTCTTATAAAACAGTTTGACTGCTCTTCATCCTTTTATAAAGCAGTTTGACTGCTCTTCATCCTCTTATAAATCAGTTTGACTGCTCTTCATCCTCTTATAAAACAGTTTGACTGCTCTTCATCCTTTTATAACGCAGATTGACTGCTCTTCATCCTCTTATAAATCAGTTTGACTGCTCTTCATTCGATTATAAATCAGTTTGACTGCTCTTCGTCTTCTTATAAAACAGTTTGACTGCTCTTCATCCTTTTATAAAGCAGTTTGACTGCTCTACATCCTCGTATAAAACAGTTTGACTGCTCTTCATACTTTTATAAAACCGTTTGACTGCTCTTCGTCCGATTATAAATCAGTTTGACTGCTCTTAGTCCAATTGTAAAACAGTTTGACTGCTCTTCATCCTTTTATAAAGAAGTTTGACTTCTCTTCATCCTTTTATGAATCAGTTTGACTGCTCTTCATCGTCTTATAAAACCGTTTGACTGCTCTTCGTCCGATTATAAATCAGTTTTGACTGCTCTTCGCCCTCTTATAAAACAGATTGACTGCTCTTCATCCTTTTATAAAGCAGTTTGACTGCTCGTCATCCTCTTATAAATCAGTTTGACTGCTCTTCATCCGATTATAAATCAGTTTGACTGCTCTTCATCCTTTTATAAAGCAGTTTGACTGCTCTTATTCCTCTTATAAAACAGTTTGACTGCTCTTCATCCTCTTGTAAAACAGGTTGACTGCTCTTCATCCTCTTGTAAAACAGTCTGACTGCTCTATATCCTCGTATAAAACAGTTTGACTGCTCTTCATCCTTTTATAAAGCAGTTTGACTGCTCTTCATCCTCTTATAAATCAATTGGACTGCTCTTCATCCTTTTTTAAAGCAGTTTGACTGCTCTTCATCCTCTTATAAATCAGTTTGACTGCTCTTCATCCTCCTATAAACCAGTTTGACTGCGCTTCATCCTCCTATAGAACAGTTTGACTGCTCTTCGTCCGATTATAAATCAGTTTGACTGCTCTTTGTCCTCTTATAAAGCAGTTTGACTGCGCTTCATCCTCCTATAGAACAGTTTGACTGCTATTCGTCCGATTATAAATCAGTTTGACTGCTCTTCGTCCTCTTATAAAACAGTTTGACTGCTCTTCATCCTTTTATAAAGCAGTTTGACTGCTCTTCATCCTCTTATAAATCAGTTTGACTGCTCTTCATCCTCTTATAAAACAGTTTGACTGCTCTTCATCCTTTTATAACGCAGATTGACTGCTCTTCATCCTCTTATAAATCAGTTTGACTGCTCTTCATTCGATTATAAATCAGTTTGACTGCTCTTCGTCTTCTTATAAAACAGTTTGACTGCTCTTCATCCTTTTATAAAGCAGTTTGACTGCTCTACATCCTCGTATAAAACAGTTTGACTGCTCTTCATACTTTTATAAAACCGTTTGACTGCTCTTCGTCCGATTATAAATCAGTTTGACTGCTCTTAGTCCAATTGTAAAACAGTTTGACTGCTCTTCATCCTTTTATAAAGAAGTTTGACTTCTCTTCATCCTTTTATAAATCAGTTTGACTGCTCTTCATCGTCTTATAAAACCGTTTGACTGCTCTTCGTCCGATTATAAATCAGTTTGACTGCTCTTCGTCCTCTTATAAAACAGATTGACTGCTCTTCATCCTTTTATAAAGCAGTTTGACTGCTCGTCATCCTCTTATAAATCAGTTTGACTGCTCTTCATCCGATTATAAATCAGTTTGACTGCTCTTCATCCTTTTATAAAGCAGTTTGACTGCTCTTATTCCTCTTATAAAACAGTTTGACTGCTCTTCATCCTCTTGTAAAACAGGTTGACTGCTCTTCATCCTCTTGTAAAACAGTCTGACTGCTCTATATCCTCGTATAAAACAGTTTGACTGCTCTTCATCCTTTTATAAAGCAGTTTGACTGCTCTTCATCCTCTTATAAATCAATTTGACTGCTCTTCATCCTTTTATAAAGCAGTTTGACTGCTCTTCATCCTCTTATAAATCAGTTTGACTGCTCTTCATCCGATTATAAATCAGTTTGACTGCTCTTCATCCTCTTATAAAACAGTTTGACTGCTCTTCGTCCTCTTATAAAGCAGTTTGACTGCTCTTCATCCTTTTATAAAGCAGTTTGACTGCTCTTCATCCTCCTATAAACCAGTTTGACTGCGCTTCATCCTCCTATAGAACAGTTTGACTGCTCTTCGTCCGATTATAAATCAGTTTGACTGCTCTTCGTCTTCTTATAAAACAGTTTGACTGCTCTTCATCCTTTTATAAAGCAGTTTGGCTGCTCTTCATCCTCTTATAAATCAGTTTGACTGCTCTTCATCCGATTATAAATCAGTTTGACTGCTCTTCGTCCTCTTATAAAACAGTTTGACTGCTCTTCATTCTTTTATAAAGCAGTTTGACTGCTCTTCATCCTATTATAAAACAGTTTGACTGCTCTTCATCCTCTTGTAAAACAGGTTGACTGCTCTTCATCCTCTTGTAAAACAGTCTGACTGCTCTACATCCTTGTATAAAACAGTTTGACTGCTCTTCATCCTTTTCATCCTCTTATAAATCAATTTGACTGCTCTTCATCCTCTTATAAAACCGTTTGACTGCTCTTCGTCCGATTATAAATCAGTTTGACTGCTCTTCGTCCGATTATAAATCAGTTTGACTGCTCTTCGTCCGCTTATAAAACAGTTTGACTGCCCTTCATCCTTTTATAAAGCAGTTTGACTGCTCTTCATCCTCTTATAAATCAGTTTGACTGCTCTTCATCCTCCTATAAACCAGTTTGACTGCGCTTCATCCTCCTATAGAACAGTTTGACTGCTCTTCGTCGTATTATAAATCAGTTTGACTGCTCTTCGTCCTCTTATAAAACAGTTTGACTGCTCTTCATCCTTTTATAAAGCAGTTTGACTGCTCTTCATCCTCTTATAAATCATTTTGACTGCTCTTCATCCGATTATAAATCAGTTTGACTGCTCTTCATCCTCTTATAAAACAGTTTGACTGCTCTTCATCCTTTTATAACGCAGTTTGACTGCTCTTCATCCTCTTATAAATCAGTTTGACTGCTCTTCATCCGCTTATAAAACAGTTTGACTGCCCTTCATCCTTTTATTAAGCAGTTTGACTGCTCTTCATCCTCTTATAAATCAGTTTGACTGCTCTTCATCCTCCTATAAACCAGTTTGACTGCGCTTCATCCTCCTATAGAACAGTTTGACTGCTCTTCGTCGGAATATAAATCAGTTTGACTGCTCTTCGTCCTCTTATAAAACAGTTTGACTGCTCTTCATCCTTTTATAAAGCAGTTTGACTGCTCTTCATCCTTTTATAAAGCAGTTTGACTGCTCGTCATCCTCTTATAAATCAGTTTGACTGCTCTTCATCCGATTATAAATCAGTTTGACTGCTCTTCATCCTTTTATAAAGCAGTTTGACTGCTCTTATTCCTCTTATAAAACAGTTTGACTGCTCTTCATCCTCTTGTAAAACAGGTTGACTGCTCTTCATCCTCTTGTAAAACAGTCTGACTGCTCTATATCCTCGTATAAAACAGTTTGACTGCTCTTCATCCTTTTATAAAGCAGTTTGACTGCTCTTCATCCTCTTATAAATCAATTTGACTGCTCTTCATCCTTTTATAAAGCAGTTTGACTGCTCTTCATCCTCTTATAAATCAGTTTGACTGCTCTTCATCCGATTATAAATCAGTTTGACTGCTCTTCATCCTCTTATAAAACAGTTTGACTGCTCTTCATCCTTTTTTAAAGCAGTTTGACTGCTCTTCATCCTCTTATAAATCAGTTTGACTGCTCTTCATCCTCCTATAAACCAGTTTGACTGCGCTTCATCCTCCTATAGAACAGTTTGACTGCTCTTCGTCCGATTATAAATCAGTTTGACTGCTCTTTGTCCTCTTATAAAGCAGTTTGACTGCGCTTCATCCTCCTATAGAACAGTTTGACTGCTATTCGTCCAATTATAAATCAGTTTGACTGCTCTTCGTCCTCTTATAAAACAGTTTGACTGCTCTTCATCCTTTTATAAAGCAGTTTGACTGCTCTTCATCCTCTTATAAATCAGTTTGACTGCTCTTCATCCTCTTATAAAACAGTTTGACTGCTCTTCATCCTTTTATAACGCAGATTGACTGCTCTTCATCCTCTTATAAATCAGTTTGACTGCTCTTCATTCGATTATAAATCAGTTTGACTGCTCTTCGTCTTCTTATAAAACAGTTTGACTGCTCTTCATCCTTTTATAAAGCAGTTTGACTGCTCTACATCCTCGTATAAAACAGTTTGACTGCTCTTCATACTTTTATAAAACCGTTTGACTGCTCTTCGTCCGATTATAAATCAGTTTGACTGCTCTTAGTCCAATTGTAAAACAGTTTGACTGCTCTTCATCCTTTTATAAAGAAGTTTGACTTCTCTTCATCCTTTTATAAATCAGTTTGACTGCTCTTCATCGTCTTATAAAACCGTTTGACTGCTCTTCGTCCGATTATAAATCAGTTTGACTGCTCTTCGTCCTCTTATAAAACAGATTGACTGCTCTTCATCCTTTTATAAAGCAGTTTGACTGCTCGTCATCCTCTTATAAATCAGTTTGACTGCTCTTCATCCGATTATAAATCAGTTTGACTGCTCTTCATCCTTTTATAAAGCAGTTTGACTGCTCTTATTCCTCTTATAAAACAGTTTGACTGCTCTTCATCCTCTTGTAAAACAGGTTGACTGCTCTTCATCCTCTTGTAAAACAGTCTGACTGCTCTATATCCTCGTATAAAACAGTTTGACTGCTCTTCATCCTTTTATAAAGCAGTTTGACTGCTCTTCATCCTCTTATAAATCAATTTGACTGCTCTTCATCCTTTTATAAAGCAGTTTGACTGCTCTTCATCCTCTTATAAATCAGTTTGACTGCTCTTCATCCGATTATAAATCAGTTTGACTGCTCTTCATCCTCTTATAAAACAGTTTGACTGCTCTTCATCCTTTTATAAAGCAGTTTGACTGCTCTTCATCCTCTTATAAATCAGTTTGACTGCTCTTCATCCTCCTATAAACCAGTTTGACTGCGCTTCATCCTCCTATAGAACAGTTTGACTGCTCTTCGTCCGATTATAAATCAGTTTGACTGCTCTTTGTCCTCTTATAAAACAGTTTGACTACTCTTCATCCTTTTATAAAGCAGTTTGACTGCTCTTCATCCTCTTATAAATCAGTTTGACTGCTCTTCATCCTCTTATAAAACAGTTTGACTGCTCTTCATCCTCTTGTAAAACAGGTTGACTGCTCTTCATCCTCTTGTAAAACAGGTTGACTGCTCTTCATCCTCTTGTAAAACAGTCTGACTGCTCTACATCCTCGTATAAATCAGTTTGACTGCTCTTCGTCCGCTTATAAAACAGTTTGACTGCTCTTCATCCTTTTATAAAGCAGTTTGACTGCTCTTCATCCTCTTATAAATCAGTTTGACTGCTCTTCATCCTTTTATAACGCAGATTGACTGCTCTTCATCCTCTTATAAATCAGTTTGACTGCTCTTCATTCGATTATAAATCAGTTTGACTGCTCTTCGTCTTCTTATAAAACAGTTTGACTGCTCTTCATCCTTTTATAAAGCAGTTTGACTGCTCTACATCCTCGTATAAAACAGTTTGACTGCTCTTCATACTTTTATAAAACAGTTTGACTGCTCTTCTTCCGATTATAAATCAGTTTGACTGCTCTTCGTCCTCTTATAAAACAGATTGACTGCTCTTCATCCTTTTATAAAGCAGTTTGACTGCTCGTCATCCTCTTATAAATCAGTTTGACTGCTCTTCATCCGATTATAAATCAGTTTGACTGATCTTCATCCTTTTATAAAGCAGTTTGACTGCTCTTCATCCTCTTATAAAACAGTTTGACTGCTCTTCATCCTCTTGTAAAACAGGTTGACTGCTCTTCATCCTCTTATAAATCAGTTTGACTGCTCTTCATCCTTTTATAACGCAGATTGACTGCTCTTCATCCTCTTATAAATCAGTTTGACTGCTCTTCATTCGATTATAAATCAGTTTGACTGCTCTTCGTCTTCTTATAAAACAGTTTGACTGCTCTTCATCCTTTTATAAAGCAGTTTGACTGCTCTACATCCTCGTATAAAACAGTTTGACTGCTCTTCATACTTTTATAAAACAGTTTGACTGCTCTTCTTCCGATTATAAATCAGTTTGACTGCTCTTCGTCCTCTTATAAAACAGATTGACTGCTCTTCATCCTTTTATAAAGCAGTTTGACTGCTCGTCATCCTCTTATAAATCAGTTTGACTGCTCTTAATCCGATTATAAATCAGTTTGACTGATCTTCATCCTTTTATAAAGCAGTTTGACTGCTCTTCATCCTCTTATAAAACAGTTTGACTGCTCTTCATCCTCTTGTAAAACAGGTTGACTGCTCTTCATCCTCTTGTAAAACAGTCTGACTGCTCTATATCCTCGTATAAAACAGTTTGACTGCTCTTCATCCTTTTATAAAGCAGTTTGACTGCTCTTCATCCTCTTATAAATCAATTTGACTGCTCTTCATCCTTTTATAAAGCAGTTTGACTGCTCTTCATCCTCTTATAAATCAGTTTGACTGCTCTTCATCCGATTATAAATCAGTTTGACTGCTCTTCATCCTCTTATAAAAGAGTTTGACTGCTCTTCATCCTTTTATAAAGCAGTTTGACTGCTCTTCGTCCTCTTATAAATCAGTTTGACTGCTCTTCATCCTTTTATAAAGCAGTTTGACTGCTCTTCATCCTCCTATAAACCAGTTTGACTGCGCTTCATCCTCCTATAGAACAGTTTGACTGCTCTTCGTCCGATTATAAATCAGTTTGACTGCTCTTCGTCCTCTTATAAAACAGTTTGACTGCTCTTCATCCTTTTATAAAGCAGTTTGGCTGCTCTTCATCCTCTTATAAATCAGTTTGACTGCTCTTCATCCGATTATAAATCAGTTTGACTGCTCTTCGTCCTCTTATAAAACAGTTTGACTGCTCTTCATTCTTTTATAAAGCAGTTTGACTGCTCTTCATCCTCTTATAAAACAGTTTGACTGCTCTTCATCCTCTTGTAAAACAGGTTGACTGCTCTTCATCCTCTTGTAAAACAGTCTGACTGCTCTACATCCTTGTATAAAACAGTTTGACTGCTCTTCATCCTTTTCATCCTCTTATAAATCAATTTGACTGCTCTTCATCCTCATATAAAACCGTTTGACTGCTCTTCGTCCGATTATAAATCAGTTTGACTGCTCTTCGTCCGATTATAAATCAGTTTGACTGCTCTTCGTTCGCTTATAAATCATTTTGACTGCTCTTCATCCGATTATAAATCAGTTTGACTGCTCTTCATCCTCTTATAAAACAGTTTGACTGCTCTTCATCCTTTTATAACGCAGTTTGACTGCTCTTCATCCTCTTATAAATCAGTTTGACTGCTCTTCATCCGATTATAAATCAGTTTGACTGCTCTTCGTCCTCTTATAAAACAGTTTGACTGCTCTTCATCCTTTTATAAAGCAGTTTGACTGCTCTTCATCCTCTTATAAAAATGTTTGACTGCTCTTCATCCTCTTGTAAAACAGTCTGACTGCTCTACATCCTCGTATAAAACAGTTTGACTGCTCTTCATCCTTTTATAAAGCAGTTTGACTGCTCTTCATCCTCTTGTAAATCAATTTGACTGCTCTTCATCTTCTTATAAAACCGTTAGACTGCTCTTCGTCCGATTATAAATCAGTTTAACTGCTTTTCGTCCGATTATAAATCAGTTTGACTGCTCTTCGTCCGCTTATAAAACAGTTTGACTGCTCTTCATCCTTTTATAAAGCAGTTTGACTGCTCTTCATCCTCTTATAAATCAGTTTGACTGCTCTTCATCATCTTATAAAGCAGTTTGACTGCGCTTCATCCTCCTATAGAACAGTTTGACTGCTATTCGTCCGATTATAAATCAGTTTGACTGCTCTTCGTCCTCTTATAAAACAGTTTGACTGCTCTTCATCCTTTTATAAAGCAGTTTGACTGCTCTTCATCCTCTTATAAATCAGTTTGACTGCTCTTCATCCTCTTATAAAACAGTTTGACTGCTCTTCATCCTTTTATAACGCAGATTGACTGTTCTTCATCCTCTTATAAATCAGTTTGACTGCTCTTCATTCGATTATAAATCAGTTTGACTGCTCTTCGTCTTCTTATAAAACAGTTTGACTGCTCTTCATCCTTTTATAAAGCAGTTTGACTGCTCTACATCCTCGTATAAAACAGTTTGACTGCTCTTCATACTTTTATAAAACCGTTTGACTGCTCTTCGTCCGATTATAAATCAGTTTGACTGCTCTTCGTCCAATTGTAAAACAGTTTGACTGCTCTTCATCCTTTTATAAAGAAGTTTGACTTCTCTTCATCCTTTTATAAATCAGTTTGACTGCTCTTCATCGTCTTATAAAACCGTTTGACTGCTCTTCGTCCGATTATAAATCAGTTTGACTGCTCTTCGTCCTCTTATAAAACAGATTGACTGCTCTTCATCCTTTTATAAAGCAGTTTGACTGCTCGTCATCCTCTTATAAATCAGTTTGACTGCTCTTCATCCGATTATAAATCAGTTTGACTGCTCTTCATCCTTTTATAAAGCAGTTTGACTGCTCTTATTCCTCTTATAAAACAGTTTGACTGCTCTTCATCCTCTTGTAAAACAGGTTGACTGCTCTTCATCCTCTTGTAAAACAGTCTGACTGCTCTATATCCTCGTATAAAACAGTTTGACTGCTCTTCATCCTTTTATAAAGCAGTTTGACTGCTCTTCATCCTCTTATAAATCAATTTGACTGCTCTTCATCCTTTTATAAAGCAGTTTGACTGCTCTTCATCCTCTTATAAATCAGTTTGACTGCTCTTCATCCGATTATAAATCAGTTTGACTGCTCTTCATCCTCTTATAAAACAGTTTGACTGCTCTTCATCCTTTTATAAAGCAGTTTGACTGCTCTTCATCCTCTTATAAATCAGTTTGACTGCTCTTCATCCTCCTATAAACCAGTTTGACTGCTCTTCATCCTTTTATAAAGCAGTTTGACTGCTTTTCATCCTCTTATAAATCAGTTTGACTGCTCTTCATCCTCCTATAAACCAGTTTGACTGCGCTTCATCCTCCTATAGAACAGTTTGACTGCTCTTCGTCCGATTATAAATCAGTTTGACTGCTCTTTGTCCCCTTATAAAACAGTTTGACTACTCTTCATCCTTTTATAAAGCAGTTTGACTGCTCTTCATCCTCTTATAAATCAGTTTGACTGCTCTTCATCCTCTTATAAAACAGTTTGACTGCTCTTCATCCTCTTGTAAAACAGGTTGACTGCTCTTCATCCTCTTGTAAAACAGGTTGACTGCTCTTCATCCTCTTGTAAAACAGTCTGACTGCTCTATATCCTCGTATAAAACAGTTTGACTGCTCTTCATCCTTTTATAAAGCAGTTTGACTGCTCTTCATCCTCTTATAAATCAATTTGACTGCTCTTCATCCTTTTATAAAGCAGTTTGACTGCTCTTCATCCTCTTATAAATCAGTTTGACTGCTCTTCATCCGATTATAAATCAGTTTGACTGCTCTACATCCTCTTATAAAACAGTTTGACTGCTCTTCGTCCTCTTATAAAGCAGTTTGACTGCTCTTCATCCTTTTATAAAGCAGTTTGACTGCTCTTCATCCTCCTATAAACCAGTTTGACTGCGCTTCATCCTCCTATAGAACAGTTTGACTGCTCTTCGTCCGATTATAAATCAGTTTGACTGCTCTTCGTCTTCTTATAAAACAGTTTGACTGCTCTTCATCCTTTTATAAAGCAGTTTGGCTGCTCTTCATCCTCTTATAAATCAGTTTGACTGCTCTTCATCCGATTATAAATCAGTTTGACTGCTCTTCGTCCTCTTATAAAACAGTTTGACTGCTCTTCATTCTTTTATAAAGCAGTTTGACTGCTCTTCATCCTATTATAAAACAGTTTGACTGCTCTTCATCCTCTTGTAAAACAGGTTGACTGCTCTTCATCCTCTTGTAAAACAGTCTGACTGCTCTACATCCTTGTATAAAACAGTTTGACTGCTCTTCATCCTTTTCATCCTCTTATAAATCAATTTGACTGCTCTTCATCCTCTTATAAAACCGTTTGACTGCTCTTCGTCCGATTATAAATCAGTTTGACTGCTCTTCGTCCGATTATAAATCAGTTTGACTGCTCTTCGTCCGCTTATAAAACAGTTTGACTGCCCTTCATCCTTTTATAAAGCAGTTTGACTGCTCTTCATCCTCTTATAAATCAGTTTGACTGCTCTTCATCCTCCTATAAACCAGTTTGACTGCGCTTCATCCTCCTATAGAACAGTTTGACTGCTCTTCGTCGTATTATAAATCAGTTTGACTGCTCATCGTCCTCTTATAAGACAGTTTGACTGCTCTTCATCCTTTTATAAAGCAGTTTGACTGCTCTTCATCCTCTTATAAATCATTTTGACTGCTCTTCATCCGATTATAAATCAGTTTGACTGCTCTTCATCCTCTTATAAAACAGTTTGACTGCTCTTCATCCTTTTATAACGCAGTTTGACTGCTCTTCATCCTCTTATAAATCAGTTTGACTGCTCTTCATCCGCTTATAAAACAGTTTGACTGCCCTTCATCCTTTTATTAAGCAGTTTGACTGCTCTTCATCCTCTTATAAATCAGTTTGACTGCTCTTCATCCTCCTATAAACCAGTTTGACTGCGCTTCATCCTCCTATAGAACAGTTTGACTGCTCTTCGTCGGAATATAAATCAGTTTGACTGCTCTTCGTCCTCTTATAAAACAGTTTGACTGCTCTTCATCCTTTTATAAAGCAGTTTGACTGCTCTTCATCCTTTTATAAAGCAGTTTGACTGCTCGTCATCCTCTTATAAATCAGTTTGACTGCTCTTCATCCGATTATAAATCAGTTTGACTGCTCTTCATCCTTTTATAAAGCAGTTTGACTGCTCTTATTCCTCTTATAAAACAGTTTGACTGCTCTTCATCCTCTTGTAAAACAGGTTGACTGCTCTTCATCCTCTTGTAAAACAGTCTGACTGCTCTATATCCTCGTATAAAACAGTTTGACTGCTCTTCATCCTTTTATAAAGCAGTTTGACTGCTCTTCATCCTCTTATAAATCAATTTGACTGCTCTTCATCCTTTTATAAAGCAGTTTGACTGCTCTTCATCCTCTTATAAATCAGTTTGACTGCTCTTCATCCGATTATAAATCAGTTTGACTGCTCTTCATCCTCTTATAAAACAGTTTGACTGCTCTTCATCCTTTTTTAAAGCAGTTTGACTGCTCTTCATCCTCTTATAAATCAGTTTGACTGCTCTTCATCCTCCTATAAACCAGTTTGACTGCGCTTCATCCTCCTATAGAACAGTTTGACTGCTCTTCGTCCGATTATAAATCAGTTTGACTGCTCTTTGTCCTCTTATAAAGCAGTTTGACTGCGCTTCATCCTCCTATAGAACAGTTTGACTGCTATTCGTCCAATTATAAATCAGTTTGACTGCTCTTCGTCCTCTTATAAAACAGTTTGACTGCTCTTCATCCTTTTATAAAGCAGTTTGACTGCTCTTCATCCTCTTATAAATCAGTTTGACTGCTCTTCATCCTCTTATAAAACAGTTTGACTGCTCTTCATCCTTTTATAACGCAGATTGACTGCTCTTCATCCTCTTATAAATCAGTTTGACTGCTCTTCATTCGATTATAAATCAGTTTGACTGCTCTTCGTCTTCTTATAAAACAGTTTGACTGCTCTTCATCCTTTTATAAAGCAGTTTGACTGCTCTACATCCTCGTATAAAACAGTTTGACTGCTCTTCATACTTTTATAAAACCGTTTGACTGCTCTTCGTCCGATTATAAATCAGTTTGACTGCTCTTAGTCCAATTGTAAAACAGTTTGACTGCTCTTCATCCTTTTATAAAGAAGTTTGACTTCTCTTCATCCTTTTATAAATCAGTTTGACTGCTCTTCATCGTCTTATAAAACCGTTTGACTGCTCTTCGTCCGATTATAAATCAGTTTGACTGCTCTTCGTCCTCTTATAAAACAGATTGACTGCTCTTCATCCTTTTATAAAGCAGTTTGACTGCTCGTCATCCTCTTATAAATCAGTTTGACTGCTCTTCATCCGATTATAAATCAGTTTGACTGCTCTTCATCCTTTTATAAAGCAGTTTGACTGCTCTTATTCCTCTTATAAAACAGTTTGACTGCTCTTCATCCTCTTGTAAAACAGGTTGACTGCTCTTCATCCTCTTGTAAAACAGTCTGACTGCTCTATATCCTCGTATAAAACAGTTTGACTGCTCTTCATCCTTTTATAAAGCAGTTTGACTGCTCTTCATCCTCTTATAAATCAATTTGACTGCTCTTCATCCTTTTATAAAGCAGTTTGACTGCTCTTCATCCTCTTATAAATCAGTTTGACTGCTCTTCATCCGATTATAAATCAGTTTGACTGCTCTTCATCCTCTTATAAAACAGTTTGACTGCTCTTCATCCTTTTATAAAGCAGTTTGACTGCTCTTCATCCTCTTATAAATCAGTTTGACTGCTCTTCATCCTCCTATAAACCAGTTTGACTGCGCTTCATCCTCCTATAGAACAGTTTGACTGCTCTTCGTCCGATTATAAATCAGTTTGACTGCTCTTTGTCCTCTTATAAAACAGTTTGACTACTCTTCATCCTTTTATAAAGCAGTTTGACTGCTCTTCATCCTCTTATAAATCAGTTTGACTGCTCTTCATCCTCTTATAAAACAGTTTGACTGCTCTTCATCCTCTTGTAAAACAGGTTGACTGCTCTTCATCCTCTTGTAAAACAGGTTGACTGCTCTTCATCCTCTTGTAAAACAGTCTGACTGCTCTACATCCTCGTATAAATCAGTTTGACTGCTCTTCGTCCGCTTATAAAACAGTTTGACTGCTCTTCATCCTTTTATAAAGCAGTTTGACTGCTCTTCATCCTCTTATAAATCAGTTTGACTGCTCTTCATCCTTTTATAACGCAGATTGACTGCTCTTCATCCTCTTATAAATCAGTTTGACTGCTCTTCATTCGATTATAAATCAGTTTGACTGCTCTTCGTCTTCTTATAAAACAGTTTGACTGCTCTTCATCCTTTTATAAAGCAGTTTGACTGCTCTACATCCTCGTATAAAACAGTTTGACTGCTCTTCATACTTTTATAAAACAGTTTGACTGCTCTTCTTCCGATTATAAATCAGTTTGACTGCTCTTCGTCCTCTTATAAAACAGATTGACTGCTCTTCATCCTTTTATAAAGCAGTTTGACTGCTCGTCATCCTCTTATAAATCAGTTTGACTGCTCTTCATCCGATTATAAATCAGTTTGACTGATCTTCATCCTTTTATAAAGCAGTTTGACTGCTCTTCATCCTCTTATAAAACAGTTTGACTGCTCTTCATCCTCTTGTAAAACAGGTTGACTGCTCTTCATCCTCTTATAAATCAGTTTGACTGCTCTTCATCCTTTTATAACGCAGATTGACTGCTCTTCATCCTCTTATAAATCAGTTTGACTGCTCTTCATTCGATTATAAATCAGTTTGACTGCTCTTCGTCTTCTTATAAAACAGTTTGACTGCTCTTCATCCTTTTATAAAGCAGTTTGACTGCTCTACATCCTCGTATAAAACAGTTTGACTGCTCTTCATACTTTTATAAAACAGTTTGACTGCTCTTCTTCCGATTATAAATCAGTTTGACTGCTCTTCGTCCTCTTATAAAACAGATTGACTGCTCTTCATCCTTTTATAAAGCAGTTTGACTGCTCGTCATCCTCTTATAAATCAGTTTGACTGCTCTTCATCCGATTATAAATCAGTTTGACTGATCTTCATCCTTTTATAAAGCAGTTTGACTGCTCTTCATCCTCTTATAAAACAGTTTGACTGCTCTTCATCCTCTTGTAAAACAGGTTGACTGCTCTTCATCCTCTTGTAAAACAGTCTGACTGCTCTATATCCTCGTATAAAACAGTTTGACTGCTCTTCATCCTTTTATAAAGCAGTTTGACTGCTCTTCATCCTCTTATAAATCAATTTGACTGCTCTTCATCCTTTTATAAAGCAGTTTGACTGCTCTTCATCCTCTTATAAATCAGTTTGACTGCTCTTCATCCGATTATAAATCAGTTTGACTGCTCTTCATCCTCTTATAAAAGAGTTTGACTGCTCTTCATCCTTTTATAAAGCAGTTTGACTGCTCTTCGTCCTCTTATAAATCAGTTTGACTGCTCTTCATCCTTTTATAAAGCAGTTTGACTGCTCTTCATCCTCCTATAAACCAGTTTGACTGCGCTTCATCCTCCTATAGAACAGTTTGACTGCTCTTCGTCCGATTATAAATCAGTTTGACTGCTCTTCGTCCTCTTATAAAACAGTTTGACTGCTCTTCATCCTTTTATAAAGCAGTTTGGCTGCTCTTCATCCTCTTATAAATCAGTTTGACTGCTCTTCATCCGATTATAAATCAGTTTGACTGCTCTTCGTCCTCTTATAAAACAGTTTGACTGCTCTTCATTCTTTTATAAAGCAGTTTGACTGCTCTTCATCCTCTTATAAAACAGTTTGACTGCTCTTCATCCTCTTGTAAAACAGGTTGACTGCTCTTCATCCTCTTGTAAAACAGTCTGACTGCTCTACATCCTTGTATAAAACAGTTTGACTGCTCTTCATCCTTTTCATCCTCTTATAAATCAATTTGACTGCTCTTCATCCTCATATAAAACCGTTTGACTGCTCTTCGTCCGATTATAAATCAGTTTGACTGCTCTTCGTCCGATTATAAATCAGTTTGACTGCTCTTCGTTCGCTTATAAATCATTTTGACTGCTCTTCATCCGATTATAAATCAGTTTGACTGCTCTTCATCCTCTTATAAAACAGTTTGACTGCTCTTCATCCTTTTATAACGCAGTTTGACTGCTCTTCATCCTCTTATAAATCAGTTTGACTGCTCTTCATCCGATTATAAATCAGTTTGACTGCTCTTCGTCCTCTTATAAAACAGTTTGACTGCTCTTCATCCTTTTATAAAGCAGTTTGACTGCTCTTCATCCTCTTATAAAAATGTTTGACTGCTCTTCATCCTCTTGTAAAACAGTCTGACTGCTCTACATCCTCGTATAAAACAGTTTGACTGCTCTTCATCCTTTTATAAAGCAGTTTGACTGCTCTTCATCCTCTTGTAAATCAATTTGACTGCTCTTCATCTTCTTATAAAACCGTTAGACTGCTCTTCGTCCGATTATAAATCAGTTTAACTGCTTTTCGTCCGATTATAAATCAGTTTGACTGCTCTTCGTCCGCTTATAAAACAGTTTGACTGCTCTTCATCCTTTTATAAAGCAGTTTGACTGCTCTTCATCCTCTTATAAATCAGTTTGACTGCTCTTCATCCTCTTATAAAGCAGTTTGACTGCGCTTCATCCTCCTATAGAACAGTTTGACTGCTATTCGTCCGATTATAAATCAGTTTGACTGCTCTTCGTCCTCTTATAAAACAGTTTGACTGCTCTTCATCCTTTTATAAAGCAGTTTGACTGCTCTTCATCCTCTTATAAATCAGTTTGACTGCTCTTCATCCTCTTATAAAACAGTTTGACTGCTCTTCATCCTTTTATAACGCAGATTGACTGTTCTTCATCCTCTTATAAATCAGTTTGACTGCTCTTCATTCGATTATAAATCAGTTTGACTGCTCTTCGTCTTCTTATAAAACAGTTTGACTGCTCTTCATCCTTTTATAAAGCAGTTTGACTGCTCTACATCCTCGTATAAAACAGTTTGACTGCTCTTCATACTTTTATAAAACCGTTTGACTGCTCTTCGTCCGATTATAAATCAGTTTGACTGCTCTTCGTCCAATTGTAAAACAGTTTGACTGCTCTTCATCCTTTTATAAAGAAGTTTGACTTCTCTTCATCCTTTTATAAATCAGTTTGACTGCTCTTCATCGTCTTATAAAACCGTTTGACTGCTCTTCGTCCGATTATAAATCAGTTTGACTGCTCTTCGTCCTCTTATAAAACAGATTGACTGCTCTTCATCCTTTTATAAAGCAGTTTGACTGCTCGTCATCCTCTTATAAATCAGTTTGACTGCTCTTCATCCGATTATAAATCAGTTTGACTGCTCTTCATCCTTTTATAAAGCAGTTTGACTGCTCTTATTCCTCTTATAAAACAGTTTGACTGCTCTTCATCCTCTTGTAAAACAGGTTGACTGCTCTTCATCCTCTTGTAAAACAGTCTGACTGCTCTATATCCTCGTATAAAACAGTTTGACTGCTCTTCATCCTTTTATAAAGCAGTTTGACTGCTCTTCATCCTCTTATAAATCAATTTGACTGCTCTTCATCCTTTTATAAAGCAGTTTGACTGCTCTTCATCCTCTTATAAATCAGTTTGACTGCTCTTCATCCGATTATAAATCAGTTTGACTGCTCTTCATCCTCTTATAAAACAGTTTGACTGCTCTTCATCCTTTTATAAAGCAGTTTGACTGCTCTTCATCCTCTTATAAATCAGTTTGACTGCTCTTCATCCTCCTATAAACCAGTTTGACTGCTCTTCATCCTTTTATAAAGCAGTTTGACTGCTTTTCATCCTCTTATAAATCAGTTTGACTGCTCTTCATCCTCCTATAAACCAGTTTGACTGCGCTTCATCCTCCTATAGAACAGTTTGACTGCTCTTCGTCCGATTATAAATCAGTTTGACTGCTCTTTGTCCTCTTATAAAACAGTTTGACTACTCTTCATCCTTTTATAAAGCAGTTTGACTGCTCTTCATCCTCTTATAAATCAGTTTGACTGCTCTTCATCCTCTTATAAAACAGTTTGACTGCTCTTCATCCTCTTGTAAAACAGGTTGACTGCTCTTCATCCTCTTGTAAAACAGGTTGACTGCTCTTCATCCTCTTGTAAAACAGTCTGACTGCTCTACATCCTCGTATAAATCAGTTTGACTGCTCTTCGTCCGCTTATAAAACAGTTTGACTGCTCTTCATCCTTTTATAAAGCAGTTTGACTGCTCTTCATCCTCTTATAAATCAGTTTGACTGCTCTTCATCCTTTTATAAAACAGTTTGACTGCTCTTCATCCTCTTATAAATCAGTTTGACTGCTCTTCATTCGATTATAAATCAGTTTGACTGCTCTTCGTCTTCTTATAAAACAGTTTGACTGCTCTTCATCCTTTTATAAAGCAGTTTGACTGCTCTACATCCTCGTATAAAACAGTTTGACTGCTCTTCATACTTTTATAAAACAGTTTGACTGCTCTTCTTCCGATTATAAATCAGTTTGACTGCTCTTCGTCCTCTTATAAAACAGATTGACTGCTCTTCATCCTTTTATAAAGCAGTTTGACTGCTCGTCATCCTCTTATAAATCAGTTTGACTGCTCTTCATCCGATTATAAATCAGTTTGACTGATCTTCATCCTTTTATAAAGCAGTTTGACTGCTCTTCATCCTCTTATAAAACAGTTTGACTGCTCTTCATCCTCTTGTAAAACAGGTTGACTGCTCTTCATCCTCTTGTAAAACAGTCTGACTGCTCTATATCCTCGTATAAAACAGTTTGACTGCTCTTCATCCTTTTATAAAGCAGTTTGACTGCTCTTCATCCTCTTATAAATCAATTTGACTGCTCTTCATCCTTTTATAAAGCAGTTTGACTGCTCTTCATCCTCTTATAAATCAGTTTGACTGCTCTTCATCCGATTATAAATCAGTTTGACTGCTCTTCATCCTCTTATAAAAGAGTTTGACTGCTCTTCATCCTTTTATAAAGCAGTTTGACTGCTCTTCATCCTCTTATAAATCAGTTTGACTGCTCTTCATCCTCCTATAAACCAGTTTGACTGCGCTTCATCCTCCTATAGAACAGTTTGACTGCTCTTCGTCCGATTATAAATCAGTTTGACTGCTCTTTGTCCTCTTATAAAACAGTTTGACTACTCTTCATCCTTTTATAAAGCAGTTTGACTGCTCTTCATCCTCTTATAAATCAGTTTGACTGCTCTTCGTCCTCTTATAAAACAGTTTGACTGCTCTTCATCCTTTTATAAAGCAGTTTGACTGCTCTTCATCCTCTTATAAATCAGTTTGACTGCTCTTCATCCTCTTATAAATCAGTTTGACTGCTCTTCGTCCTCTTATAAAACAGTTTGACAGCTCTTCATTCTTTTATAAAGCAGTTTGACTGCTCTACATCCTCTTATAAAACAGTTTTTATTGCTCTTCATCCTCTTGTAAAACAGGTTGACTTCTCTTCATCCTCTTGTAAAACAGTCTGACTGCTCTTCATCCTCTTATAAATCAGTTTGACTGCTCTTCATCCGAATATAAATCAGTTTGACTGCTCTTCATCCTCTTATAAAACAGTTTGACTGTTCTTCATCCTTTTATAAAGCAGTTTGACTGCTCTTCATCCGATTATAAAACAGTTTGACTGCTCTTCATCCTTTTATAAATCAGTTTGACTGCTCTTCATCCTCTTATAAAGCAGTTTGACTGCTCTTCATCCTCCTATAAACCAGTTTGACTGCGCTTCATCCTCCTATAGAACAGTTTGACTGCTCTTCGTCCGATTATAAATCAGTTTGACTGCTCTTCGTCCTCTTATAAAACAGTTTGACTGCTCTTCATCCTTTTATAAAGCAGTTTGACTGCTCTTCATCCTCTTATAAAACAGTTTGACTGCTCTTCATCCTCTTGTAAAACAGGTTGACTGCTCTTCATCCTCTTGTAAAACAGTCTGACTGCTCTACATCCTTGTATAAAACAGTTTGACTGCTCTTCATCCTTTTATAAAGCAGTTTGACTGCTCTTCATCCTCTTATAAAACAGTTTGACTGCTCTTCATCCTTTTATAACGCAGTTTGACTGCTCTTCATCCTCTTATAAATCAGTTTGACTGCTCTTCATCCGATTATAAATCAGTTTGACTGCTCTTCGTCCTCTTTTAAACAGTTTGACTGCTCTTCATCCTTTTATAAAGCAGTTTGACTGCTTTTCATCCTCTTATAAATCAATTTGACTGCTCTTCATCCTCTTATAAAACCGTTTGACTGCTCTTCGTCCGATTATAAATCAGTTTGACTGCTCTTCGTCCGATTATAAATCAGTTTGACTGCTCTTCGTCCGCTTATAAAACAGTTTGACTGCTCTTCATCCTTTTATAAAGCAGTTTGACTGCTCTTCATCCTCTTATAAATCAGTTTGACTGCTCTTCGTCCTCTTATAAATCAGTTTGACTGCTCTTCATCCTTTTACAAAGCAGTTTGACTGCTCTTCATCCTCCTATAAACCAGTTTGACTGCGCTTCATCCTCCTATAGAACAGTTTGACTGCTCTTCGTCCGATTATAAATCAGTTTGACTGCTCTTCGTCCTCTTATAAAACAGTTTGACTGCTCTTCATCCTTTTATAAAGAAGTTTGACTTCTCTTCATCCTTTTATAAATCAGTTTGACTGCTCTTCATCCGATTATAAATCAGTTTGACTGCTCTTCGTCCTCTTATAAAACAGTTTGACTGCTCTTCATTCTTTTATAAAGCAGTTTGACTGCTCTTCATCCTCTTATAAAACAGTTTGACTGCTCTTCATCCTCTTGTAAAACAGGTTGACTGCTCTTCATCCTCTTGTAAAACAGTCTGACTGCTCTACATCCTTTTATAAAACAGTTTGACTGCTCTTCATCCTTTTCATCCTCTTATAAATCAATTTGACTGCTCTTCATCCTCTTATAAAACCGTTTGACTGCTCTTCGTCCGATTATAAATCAGTTTGACTGCTCTTCGTCCGATTATAAATCAGTTTGACTGCTCTTCGTCCGCTTATAAAACAGTTTGACTGCCCTTCATCCTTTTATAAAGCAGTTTGACTGCTCTTCATCCTCTTATAAATCAGTTTGACTGCTCTTCATCCTTTTATAAAGCAGTTTGACTGCTCTTCATCCTCCTATAAACCAGTTTGACTGCGCTTCATCCTCCTATAGAACAGTTTGACTGCTCTTCGTCGGATTATAAATCAGTTTGACTGCTCTTCGTCCTCTTATAAAACAGTTTGACTGCTCTTCATCCTTTTATAAAGCAGTTTGACTGCTCTTCATCCTCTTATAAATCATTTTGACTGCTCTTCATCCGATTATAAATCAGTTTGACTGCTCTTCATCCTCTTATAAAACAGTTTGACTGCTCTTCATCCTTTTATAACGCAGTTTGACTGCTCTTCATCCTCTTATAAATCAGTTTGACTGCTCTTCATCCGATTATAAATCAGTTTGACTGCTCTTCGTCCTCTTATAAAACAGTTTGACTGCTCTTCATCCTTTTATAAAGCAGTTTGACTGCTCTTCATCCTCTTATAAAACAGTTTGACTGCTCTTCATCCTCTTGTAAAACAGTCTGACTGCTCTACATCCTCGTATAAAACAGTTTGACTGCTCTTCATCCTTTTATAAAGCAGTTTGACTGCTCTTCATCCTCTTATAAATCAATTTGACTGCTCTTCATCTTCTTATAAAACCGTTAGACTGCTCTTCGTCCGATTATAAATCAGTTTAACTGCTTTTCGTCCGATTATAAATCAGTTTGACTGCTCTTCGTCCGCTTATAAAACAGTTTGACTGCTCTTCATCCTTTTATAAAGCAGTTTGACTGCTCTTCATCCTCTTATAAATCAGTTTGACTGCTCTTCATCCTCTTATAAAGCAGTTTGACTGCGCTTCATCCTCCTATAGAACAGTTTGACTGCTATTCGTCCGATTATAAATCAGTTTGACTGCTCTTCGTCCTCTTATAAAACAGTTTGACTGCTCTTCATCCTTTTATAAAGCAGTTTGACTGCTCTTCATCCTCTTATAAATCAGTTTGACTGCTCTTCATCCTCTTATAAAACAGTTTGACTGCTCTTCATCCTTTTATAACGCAGATTGACTGCTCTTCATCCTCTTATAAATCAGTTTGACTGCTCTTCATTCGATTATAAATCAGTTTGACTGCTCTTCGCCTTCTTATAAAACAGTTTGACTGCTCTTCATCCTTTTATAAAGCAGTTTGACTGCTCTACATCCTCGTATAAAACAGTTTGACTGCTCTTCATACTTTTGTAAAACCGTTTGACTGCTCTTCGTCCGATTATAAATCAGTTTGACTGCTCTTCGTCCAATTGTAAAACAGTTTGACTGCTCTTCATCCTTTTATAAAGAAGTTTGACTTCTCTTCATCCTTTTATAAATCAGTTTGACTGCTCTTCATCGTCTTATAAAACCGTTTGACTGCTCTTCGTCCGATAATAAATCAGTTTGAATGCTCTTCGTCCGATTATAAATCAGTTTTACTGCTCTTCGTCCTCTTATAAAACAGTTTGACTGCTCTTCATCCTTTTATAAAGCAGTTTGACTGCTCTTCATCCTCTTATAAATCAGTTTGATTGCTCTTCGTCCTCTTATAAATCAGTTTGACTGCTCTTCATCCTTTTATAAAGCAGTTTGACTGCTCTTCATCCTCCTATAAACCAGTTTGACTGCGCTTCATCCTCCTATAGAACAGTTTGACTGCTCTTCGTCCGATTATAAATCAGTTTGACTGCTCTTCGTCCTCTTATAAAACAGTTTGACTGCTCTTCATCCTTTTATAAAGAAGTTTGACTTCTCTTCATCCTTTTATAAATCAGTTTGACTGCTCTTCATCCGATTATAAATCAGTTTGACTGCTCTTCGTCCTCTTATAAAACAGTTTGACTGCTCTTCATTCTTTTATAAAGCAGTTTGACTGCTCTTCATCCTCTTATAAAACAGTTTGACTGCTCTTCATCCTCTTGTAAAACAGGTTGACTGCTCTTCATCCTCTTGTAAAACAGTCTGACTGCTCTACATCCTTTTATAAAACAGTTTGACTGCTCTTCATCCTTTTCATCCTCTTATAAATCAATTTGACTGCTCTTCATCCTCTTATAAAACCGTTTGACTGCTCTTCGTCCGATTATAAATCAGTTTGACTGCTCTTCGTCCGATTATAAATCAGTTTGACTGCTCTTCGTCCGCTTATAAAACAGTTTGACTGCCCTTCATCCTTTTATAAAGCAGTTTGACTGCTCTTCATCCTCTTATAAATCAGTTTGACTGCTCTTCATCCTTTTATAAAGCAGTTTGACTGCTCTTCATCCTCCTATAAACCAGTTTGACTGCGCTTCATCCTCCTATAGAACAGTTTGACTGCTCTTCGTCGGATTATAAATCAGTTTGACTGCTCTTCGTCCTCTTATAAAACAGTTTGACTGCTCTTCATCCTTTTATAAAGCAGTTTGACTGCTCTTCATCCTCTTATAAATCATTTTGACTGCTCTTCATCCGATTATAAATCAGTTTGACTGCTCTTCATCCTCTTATAAAACAGTTTGACTGCTCTTCATCCTTTTATAACGCAGTTTGACTGCTCTTCATCCTCTTATAAATCAGTTTGACTGCTCTTCATCCGATTATAAATCAGTTTGACTGCTCTTCGTCCTCTTATAAAACAGTTTGACTGCTCTTCATCCTTTTTATAAAGCAGTTTGACTGCTCTTCATCCTCTTATAAAACAGTTTGACTGCTCTTCATCCTCTTGTAAAACAGTCTGACTGCTCTACATCCTCGTATAAAACAGTTTGACTGCTCTTCATCCTTTTATAAAGCAGTTTGACTGCTCTTCATCCTCTTATAAATCAATTTGACTGCTCTTCATCTTCTTATAAAACCGTTAGACTGCTCTTCGTCCGATTATAAATCAGTTTAACTGCTTTTCGTCCGATTATAAATCAGTTTGACTGCTCTTCGTCCGCTTATAAAACAGTTTGACTGCTCTTCATCCTTTTATAAAGCAGTTTGACTGCTCTTCATCCTCTTATAAATCAGTTTGACTGCTCTTCATCCTCTTATAAAGCAGTTTGACTGCGCTTCATCCTCCTATAGAACAGTTTGACTGCTATTCGTCCGATTATAAATCAGTTTGACTGCTCTTCGTCCTCTTATAAAACAGTTTGACTGCTCTTCATCCTTTTATAAAGCAGTTTGACTGCTCTTCATCCTCTTATAAATCAGTTTGACTGCTCTTCATCCTCTTATAAAACAGTTTGACTGCTCTTCATCCTTTTATAACGCAGATTGACTGCTCTTCATCCTCTTATAAATCAGTTTGACTGCTCTTCATCCGATTATAAATCAGTTTGACTGCTCTTCGCCTTCTTATAAAACAGTTTGACTGCTCTTCATCCTTTTATAAAGCAGTTTGACTGCTCTACATCCTCGTATAAAACAGTTTGACTGCTCTTCATACTTTTATAAAACCGTTTGACTGCTCTTCGTCCGATTATAAATCAGTTTGACTGCTCTTCGTCCAATTGTAAAACAGTTTGACTGCTCTTCATCCTTTTATAAAGAAGTTTGACTTCTCTTCATCCTTTTATAAATCAGTTTGACTGCTCTTCATCGTCTTATAAAACCGTTTGACTGCTCTTCGTCCGATTATAAATCAGTTTGACTGCTCTTCGTCCTCTTATAAAACAGATTGACTGCTCTTCATCCTTTTATAAAGCAGTTTGACTGCTCGTCATCCTCTTATAAATCAGTTTGACTGCTCTTCATCCGATTATAAATCAGTTTGACTGCTCTTCATCCTTTTATAAAGCAGTTTGACTGCTCTTATTCCTCTTATAAAACAGTTTGACTGCTCTTCATCCTCTTGTAAAACATGTTGACTGCTCTTCATCCTCTTGTAAAACAGTCTGACTGCTCTATATCCTCGTATAAAACAGTTTGACTGCTCTTCATCCTTTTATAAAGCAGTTTGACTGCTCTTCATCCTCTTATAAATCAATTTGACTGCTCTTCATCCTTTTATAAAGCAGTTTGACTGCTCTTCATCCTCTTATAAATCAGTTTGACTGCTCTTCGTCCTCTTATAAAACAGTTTGACTGCTCTTCATCCTTTTATAAAGCAGTTTGACTGCTCTTCATCCTCTTATAAATCAGTTTGACTGCTCTTCATCCTCTTATAAAACAGTTTGACTGCTCTTCATCCTTTTATAACGCAGATTGACTGCTCTTCATCCTCTTATAAATCAGTTTGACTGCTCTTCATTCGATTATAAATCAGTTTGACTGCTCTTCGCCTTCTTATAAAACAGTTTGACTGCTCTTCATCCTTTTATAAAGCAGTTTGACTGCTCTACATCCTCGTATAAAACAGTTTGACTGCTCTTCATACTTTTATAAAACCGTTTGACTGCTCTTCGTCCGATTATAAATCAGTTTGACTGCTCTTCGTCCAATTGTAAAACAGTTTGACTGCTCTTCATCCTTTTATAAAGAAGTTTGACTTCTCTTCATCCTTTTATAAATCAGTTTGACTGCTCTTCATCGTCTTATAAAACCGTTTGACTGCTCTTCGTCCGATTATAAATCAGTTTGACTGCTCTTCGTCCGATTATAAATCAGTTTGACTGCTCTTCGTCCGCTTATAAAACAGTTTGACTGCTCTTCATCCTTTTATAAAGCAGTTTGACTGCTCTTCATCCTCTTATAAATCAGTTTGACTGCTCTTCGTCCTCTTATAAATCAGTTTGACTGCTCTTCATCCTTTTATAAAGCAGTTTGACTGCTCTTCATCCTCCTATAAACCAGTTTGACTGCGCTTCATCCTCCTATAGAACAGTTTGACTGCTCTTCGTCCGATTATAAATCAGTTTGACTGCTCTTCGTCCTCTTATAAAACAGTTTGACTGCTCTTCATCCTTTTATAAAGAAGTTTGACTTCTCTTCATCCTTTTATAAATCAGTTTGACTGCTCTTCATCCGATTATAAATCAGTTTAACTGCTCTTCGTCCTCTTATAAAACAGTTTGACTGCTCTTCATTCTTTTATAAAGCAGTTTGACTGCTCTTCATCCTCTTATAAAACAGTTTGACTGCTCTTCATCCTCTTGTAAAACAGGTTGACTGCTCTTCATCCTCTTGTAAAACAGTCTGACTGCTCTACATCCTTTTATAAAACAGTTTGACTGCTCTTCATCCTTTTCATCCTCTTATAAATCAATTTGACTGCTCTTCATCCTCTTATAAAACCGTTTGACTGCTCTTCGTCCGATTATAAATCAGTTTGACTGCTCTTCGTCCGATTATAAATCAGTTTGACTGCTCTTCGTCCGCTTATAAAACAGTTTGACTGCCCTTCATCCTTTTATAAAGCAGTTTGACTGCTCTTCATCCTCTTATAAATCAGTTTGACTGCTCTTCATCCTTTTATAAAGCAGTTTGACTGCTCTTCATCCTCCTATAAACCAGTTTGACTGCGCTTCATCCTCCTATAGAACAGTTTGACTGCTCTTCGTCGGATTATAAATCAGTTTGACTGCTCTTCGTCCTCTTATAAAACAGTTTGACTGCTCTTCATCCTTTTATAAAGCAGTTTGACTGCTCTTCATCCTCTTATAAATCATTTTGACTGCTCTTCATCCGATTATAAATCAGTTTGACTGCTCTTCATCCTCTTATAAAACAGTTTGACTGCTCTTCATCCTTTTATAACGCAGTTTGACTGCTCTTCATCCTCTTATAAATCAATTTGACTGCTCTTCATCCGATTATAAATCAGTTTGACTGCTCTTCGTCCTCTTATAAAACAGTTTGACTGCTCTTCATCCTTTTATAAAGCAGTTTGACTGCTCTTCATCCTCTTATAAAACAGTTTGACTGCTCTTCATCCTCTTGTAAAACAGTCTGACTGCTCTACATCCTCGTATAAAACAGTTTGACTGCTCTTCATCCTTTTATAAAGCAGTTTGACTGCTCTTCATCCTCTTATAAATCAATTTGACTGCTCTTCATCTTCTTATAAAACCGTTAGACTGCTCTTCGTCCGATTATAAATCAGTTTAACTGCTTTTCGTCCGATTATAAATCAGTTTGACTGCTCTTCGTCCGCTTATAAAACAGTTTGACTGCTCTTCATCCTTTTATAAAGCAGTTTGACTGCTCTTCATCCTCTTATAAATCAGTTTGACTGCTCTTCATCCTCTTATAAAGCAGTTTGACTGCGCTTCATCCTCCTATAGAACAGTTTGACTGCTATTCGTCCGATTATAAATCAGTTTGACTGCTCTTCGTCCTCTTATAAAACAGTTTGACTGCTCTTCATCCTTTTATAAAGCAGTTTGACTGCTCTTCATCCTCTTATAAATCAGTTTGACTGCTCTTCATCCTCTTATAAAACAGTTTGACTGCTCTTCATCCTTTTATAACGCAGATTGACTGCTCTTCATCCTCTTATAAATCAGTTTGACTGCTCTTCATTCGATTATAAATCAGTTTGACTGCTCTTCGCCTTCTTATAAAACAGTTTGACTGCTCTTCATCCTTTTATAAAGCAGTTTGACTGCTCTACATCCTCGTATAAAACAGTTTGACTGCTCTTCATACTTTTATAAAACCGTTTGACTGCTCTTCGTCCGATTATAAATCAGTTTGACTGCTCTTCGTCCAATTGTAAAACAGTTTGACTGCTCTTCATCCTTTTATAAAGAAGTTTGACTTCTCTTCATCCTTTTATAAATCAGTTTGACTGCTCTTCATCGTCTTATAAAACCGTTTGACTGCTCTTCGTCCGATTATAAATCAGTTTGACTGCTCTTCGTCCTCTTATAAAACAGATTGACTGCTCTTCATCCTTTTATAAAGCAGTTTGACTGCTCGTCATCCTCTTATAAATCAGTTTGACTGCTCTTCATCCGATTATAAATCAGTTTGACTGCTCTTCATCCTTTTATAAAGCAGTTTGACTGCTCTTATTCCTCTTATAAAACAGTTTGACTGCTCTTCATCCTCTTGTAAAACATGTTGACTGCTCTTCATCCTCTTGTAAAACAGTCTGACTGCTCTATATCCTCGTATAAAACAGTTTGACTGCTCTTCATCCTTTTATAAAGCAGTTTGACTGCTCTTCATCCTCTTATAAATCAATTTCACTGCTCTTCATCCTTTTATAAAGCAGTTTGACTGCTCTTCATCCTCTTATAAATCAGTTTGACTGCTCTTCATCCGATTATAAATCAGTTTGACTGCTCTTCATCCTCTTATAAAACAGTTTGACTGCTCTTCATCCTTTTATAAAGCAGTTTGACTGCTCTTCATCCTCTTATAAATCAGTTTGACTGCTCTTCATCCTCCTATAAACCAGTTTGACTGCGCTTCATCCTCCTATAGAACAGTTTGACTGCTCTTCGTCCGATTATAAATCAGTTTGACTGCTCTTTGTCCTCTTATAAAACAGTTTGACTACTCTTCATCCTTTTATAAAGCAGTTTGACTGCTCTTCATCCTCTTATAAATCAGTTTGACTGCTCTTCATCCTCTTATAAAACAGTTTGACTGCTCTTCATCCTCTTGTAAAACAGGTTGACTGCTCTTCATCCTCTTGTAAAACAGGTTGACTGCTCTTCATCCCCTGTAAAACAGTCTGACTGCTCTACATCCTCGTATAAATCAGTTTGACTGCTCTTCGTCCGCTTATAAAACAGTTTGACTGCTCTTCATCCTTTTATAAAGCAGTTTGACTGCTCTTCATCCTCTTATAAATCAGTTTGACTGCTCTTCATCCTTTTATAACGCAGATTGACTGCTCTTCATCCTCTTATAAATCAGTTTGACTGCTCTTCATTCGATTATAAATCAGTTTGACTGCTCTTCGTCTTCTTATAAAACAGTTTGACTGCTCTTCATACTTTTATAAAGCAGTTTGACTGCTCTACATCCTCGTATAAAACAGTTTGACTGCTCTTCATACTTTTATAAAACAGTTTGACTGCTCTTCTTCCGATTATAAATCAGTTTGACTGCTCTTCGTCCTCTTATAAAACAGATTGACTGCTCTTCATCCTTTTATAATGCAGTTTGACTGCTCGTCATCCTCTTATAAATCAGTTTGACTGCTCTTCATCCGATTATAAATCAGTTTGACTGATCTTCATCCTTTTATAAAGCAGTTTGACTGCTCTTCATCCTCTTATAAAACAGTTTGACTGCTCTTCATCCTCTTGTAAAACAGGTTGACTGCTCTTCATCCTCTTGTAAAACAGTCTGACTGCTCTATATCCTCGTATAAAACAGTTTGACTGCTCTTCATCCTTTTATAAAGCAGTTTGACTGCTCTTCATCCTCTTATAATTCAATTTGACTGCTCTTCATCCTTTTATAAAGCAGTTCGACTGCTCTTCATCCGATTATAAATCAGTTTGACTGCTCTTCATCCTCTTATAAAAGAGTTTGACTGCTCTTCATCCTTTTATAAAGCAGTTTGACTGCTCTTCATCCTCTTATAAATCAGTTTGACTGCTCTTCGTCCTCTTATAAAACAGATTGACTGCTCTTCATCCTTTTATAAAGCAGTTTGACTGCTCGTCATCCTCTTATAAATCAGTTTGACTGCTCTTCATCCGATTATAAATCAGTTTGACTGCTCTTCATCCTTTTATAAAGCAGTTTGACTGCTCTTATTCCTCTTATAAAACAGTTTGACTGCTCTTCATCCTCTTGTAAAACATGTTGACTGCTCTTCATCCTCTTGTAAAACAGTCTGACTGCTCTATATCCTCGTATAAAACAGTTTGACTGCTCTTCATCCTTTTATAAAGCAGTTTGACTGCTCTTCATCCTCTTATAAATCAATTTGACTGCTCTTCATCCTTTTATAAAGCAGTTTGACTGCTCTTCATCCTCTTATAAATCAGTTTGACTGCTCTTCATCCGATTATAAATCAGTTTGACTGCTCTTCATCCTCTTATAAAACAGTTTGACTGCTCTTCATCCTTTTATAAAGCAGTTTGACTGCTCTTCATCCTCTTATAAATCAGTTTGACTGCTCTTCATCCTCCTATAAACCAGTTTGACTGCGCTTCATCCTCCTATAGAACAGTTTGACTGCTCTTCGTCCGATTATAAATCAGTTTGACTGCTCTTTGTCCTCTTATAAAACAGTTTGACTACTCTTCATCCTTTTATAAAGCAGTTTGACTGCTCTTCATCCTCTTATAAATCAGTTTGACTGCTCTTCATCCTCTTATAAAACAGTTTAACTGCTCTTCATCCTCTTGTAAAACAGGTTGACTGCTCTTCATCCTCTTGTAAAACAGGTTGACTGCTCTTCATCCTCTTGTAAAACAGTCTGACTGCTCTACATCCTCGTATAAATCAGTTTGACTGCTCTTCGTCCGCTTATAAAACAGTTTGACTGCTCTTCATCCTTTTATAAAGCAGTTTGACTGCTCTTCATCCTCTTATAAATCAGTTTGACTGCTCTTCATCCTTTTATAACGCAGATTGACTGCTCTTCATCCTCTTATAAATCAGTTTGACTGCTCTTCATTCGATTATAAATCAGTTTGACTGCTCTTCGTCTTCTTATAAAACAGTTTGACTGCTCTTCATCCTTTTATAAAGCAGTTTGACTGCTCTACATCCTCGTATAAAACAGTTTGACTGCTCTTCATACTTTTATAAAACAGTTTGACTGCTCTTCTTCCGATTATAAATCAGTTTGACTGCTCTTCGTCCTCTTATAAAACAGATTGACTGCTCTTCATCCTTTTATAAAGCAGTTTGACTGCTCGTCATCCTCTTATAAATCAGTTTGACTGCTCTTCATCCGATTATAAATCAGTTTGACTGATCTTCATCCTTTTATAAAGCAGTTTGACTGCTCTTCATCCTCTTATAAAACAGTTTGACTGCTCTTCATCCTCTTGTAAAACAGGTTGACTGCTCTTCATCCTCTTGTAAAACAGTCTGACTGCTCTATATCCTCGTATAAAACAGTTTGACTGCTCTTCATCCTTTTATAAAGCAGTTTGACTGCTCTTCATCCTCTTATAATTCAATTTGACTGCTCTTCATCCTTTTATAAAGCAGTTTGACTGCTCTTCATCCGATTATAAATCAGTTTGACTGCTCTTCATCCTCTTATAAAAGAGTTTGACTGCTCTTCATCCTTTTATAAAGCAGTTTGACTGCTCTTCATCCTCTTATAAATCAGTTTGACTGCTCTTCATCCTCCTATAAACCAGTTTGACTGCGCTTCATCCTCCTATAGAACAGTTTGACTGCTCTTCGTCCGATTATAAATCAGTTTGACTGCTCTTTGTCCTCTTATAAAACAGTTTGACTACTCTTCATCCTTTTATAAAGCAGTTTGACTGCTCTTCATCCTCTTATAAATCAGTTTGACTGCTCTTCGTCCTCTTATAAAACAGTTTGACTGCTGTTCATCCTTTTATAAAGCAGTTTGACTGCTCTTCATCCTCTTATAAATCAGTTTGACTGCTCTTCATCCTCTTATAAATCAGTTTGACTGCTCTTCGTCCTCTTATAAAACAGTTTGACTGCTCTTCATTCTTTTATAAAGCAGTTTGACTGCTCTTCATCCTCTTATAAAACAGTTTGACTGCTCTTCATCCTCTTGTAAAACAGGTTGACTGCTCTTCATCCTCTTGTAAAACAGTCTGACTGCTCTTCATCCTCTTAAAAATCAGTTTGACTGCTCTTCATCCGAATATAAATCAGTTTGACTGCTCTTCATCCTCTTATAAAACAGTTTGACTGCTCTTCATCCTTTTATAAAGCAGTTTGACTGCTCTTCATCCGATTATAAAACAGTTTGACTGCTCTTCATCCTTTTATAAATCAGTTTGACTGCTCTTCATCCTCTTATAAAGCAGTTTGACTGCTCTTCATCCTCCTATAAACCAGTTTGACTGCGCTTCATCCTCCTATAGAACAGTTTGACTGCTCTTCGTCCGATTATAAATCAGTTTGACTGCTCTTCGTCCTCTTATAAAACAGTTTGACTGCTCTTCATCCTTTTATAAAGCAGTTTGACTGCTCTTCATCCTCTTATAAAACAGTTTGACTGCTCTTCATCCTCTTGTAAAACAGGTTGACTGCTCTTCATCCTCTTGTAAAACAGTCTGACTGCTCTACATCCTTGTATAAAACAGTTTGACTGCTCTTCATCCTTTTATAAAGCAGTTTGACTGCTCTTCATCCTCTTATAAACAGTTTGACTGCTCTTCATCCTTTTATAACGCAGTTTGACTGCTCTTCATCCTCTTATAAATCAGTTTGACTGCTCTTCATCCGATTATAAATCAGTTTGACTGCTCTTCGTCCTCTTTTAAACAGTTTGACTGCTCTTCATCCTTTTATAAAGCAGTTTGACTGCTTTTCATCCTCTTATAAATCAATTTGACTGCTCTTCATCCTCTTATAAAACCGTTTGACTGCTCTTCGTCCGATTATAAATCAGTTTGACTGCTCTTCGTCCGATTATAAATCAGTTTGACTGCTCTTCGTCCGCTTATAAAACAGTTTGACTGCTCTTCATCCTTTTATAAAGCAGTTTGACTGCTCTTCATCCTCTTATAAATCAGTTTGACTGCTCTTCGTCCTCTTATAAATCAGTTTGACTGCTCTTCATCCTTTTATAAAGCAGTTTGACTGCTCTTCATCCTCCTATAAACCAGTTTGACTGCGCTTCATCCTCCTATAGAACAGTTTGACTGCTCTTCGTCCGATTATAAATCAGTTTGACTGCTCTTCGTCCTCTTATAAAACAGTTTGACTGCTCTTCATCCTTTTATAAAGAAGTTTGACTTCTCTTCATCCTTTTATAAATCAGTTTGACTGCTCTTCATCGTCTTATAAAACCGTTTGACTGCTCTTCGTCCGATAATAAATCAGTTTGAATGCTCTTCGTCCGATTATAAATCAGTTTTACTGCTCTTCGTCCTCTTATAAAACAGTTTGACTGCTCTTCATCCTTTTATAAAGCAGTTTGACTGCTCTTCATCCTCTTATAAATCAGTTTGACTGCTCTTCATCCGATTATAAATCAGTTTGACTGCTCTTCATCCTTTTATAAAGCAGTTTGACTGCTCTTCATCCGATTATAAATCAGTTTGACTGCTCTTCATCCTCTTATAAAAGAGTTTGACTGCTCTTCATCCTTTTATAAAGCAGTTTGACTGCTCTTCATCCTCTTATAAATCAGTTTGACTGCTCTTCATCCTCCTATAAACCAGTTTGACTGCGCTTCATCCTCCTATAGAACAGTTTGACTGCTCTTCGTCCGATTATAAATCAGTTTGACTGCTCTTTGTCCTCTTATAAAACAGTTTGACTACTCTTCATCCTTTTATAAAGCAGTTTGACTGCTCTTCATCCTCTTATAAATCAGTTTGACTGCTCTTCGTCCTCTTATAAAACAGTTTGACTGCTGTTCATCCTTTTATAAAGCAGTTTGACTGCTCTTCATCCTCTTATAAATCAGTTTGACTGCTCTTCATTCTCTTATAAATCAGTTTGACTGCTCTTCGTCCTCTTATAAAACAGTTTGACTGCTCTTCATTCTTTTATAAAGCAGTTTGACTGCTCTTCATCCTCTTATAAAACAGTTTGACTGCTCTTCATCCTCTTGTAAAACAGGTTGACTGCTCTTCATCCTCTTGTAAAACAGTCTGACTGCTCTTCATCCTCTTATAAATCAGTTTGACTGCTCTTCATCCGAATATAAATCAGTTTGACTGCTCTTCATCCTCTTATAAAACAGTTTGACTGCTCTTCATCCTTTTATAAAGCAGTTTGACTGCTCTTCATCCGATTATAAAACAGTTTGACTGCTCTTCATCCTTTTATAAATCAGTTTGACTGCTCTTCATCCTCTTATAAAGCAGTTTGACTGCTCTTCATCCTCCTATAAACCAGTTTGACTGCGCTTCATCCTCCTATAGAACAGTTTGACTGCTCTTCGTCCGATTATAAATCAGTTTGACTGCTCTTCGTCCTCTTATAAAACAGTTTGACTGCTCTTCATCCTTTTATAAAGCAGTTTGACTGCTCTTCATCCTCTTATAAAACAGTTTGACTGCTCTTCATCCTCTTGTAAAACAGGTTGACTGCTCTTCATCCTCTTGTAAAACAGTCTGACTGCTCTACATCCTTGTATAAAACAGTTTGACTGCTCTTCATCCTTTTATAAAGCAGTTTGACTGCTCTTCATCCTCTTATAAAACAGTTTGACTGCTCTTCATCCTTTTATAACGCAGTTTGACTGCTCTTCATCCTCTTATAAATCAGTTTGACTGCTCTTCATCCGATTATAAATCAGTTTGACTGCTCTTCGTCCTCTTTTAAACAGTTTGACTGCTCTTCATCCTTTTATAAAGCAGTTTGACTGCTTTTCATCCTCTTATAAATCAATTTGACTGCTCTTCATCCTTTTATAAAGAAGTTTGACTTCTCTTCATCCTCCTATAAACCAGTTTGACTGCGCTTCATCCTCCTATAGAACAGTTTGACTGCTCTTCGTCCGATTATAAATCAATTTGACTGCTCTTCGTCCTCTTATAAAACAGTTTGACTGCTCTTCATCCTTTTATAAAGAAGTTTGACTTCTCTTCATCCTTTTATAAATCAGTTTGACTGCTCTTCATCGTCTTATAAAACCGTTAGACTGCTCTTCGTCCGATAATAAATCAGTTTGAATGCTCTTCGTCCGATTATAAATCAGTTTTACTGCTCTTCGTCCTCTTATAAAACAGTTTGACTGCTCTTCATCCTTTTATAAAGCAGTTTGACTGCTCTTCATCCTCTTATAAATCAGTTTGACTGCTCTTCATCCGATTATAAATCAGTTTGACTGCTCTTCATCCTTTTATAAAGCAGTTTGACTGCTCTTCATCCTCCTATAAACCAGTTTGACTGCGCTTCATCCTCCTATAGAACAGTTTGACTGCGCTTCATCCTCCTATAGAACAGTTTGACTGCTCTTCGTCCGATTATAAATCAGTTTGACTGCTCTTTGTCCTGTTATAAAACAGTTTGACTACTCTTCATCCTTTTATAAAGCAGTTTGACTGCTCTTCATCCTCTTATAAATCAGTTTGACTGCTCTTCGTCCTCTTATAAAACAGTTTGACTGCTGTTCATCCTTTTATAAAGCAGTTTGACTGCTCTTCATCCTCTTATAAATCAGTTTGACTGCTCTTCATTCTCTTATAAATCAGTTTGACTGCTCTTCGTCCTCTTATAAAACAGTTTGACTGCTCTTCATTCTTTTATAAAGCAGTTTGACTGCTCTTCATCCTCTTATAAAACAGTTTGACTGCTCTTCATCCTCTTGTAAAACAGGTTGACTGCTCTTCATCCTCTTGTAAAACAGTCTGACTGCTCTTCATCCTCTTATAAATCAGTTTGACTGCTCTTCATCCGAATATAAATCAGTTTGACTGCTCTTCATCCTCTTATAAAACAGTTTGACTGCTCTTCATCCTTTTATAAAGCAGTTTGACTGCTCTTCATCCGATTATAAAACAGTTTGACTGCTCTTCATCCTTTTATAAATCAGTTTGACTGCTCTTCATCCTCTTATAAAGCAGTTTGACTGCTCTTCATCCTCCTATAAACCAGTTTGACTGCGCTTCATCCTCCTATAGAACAGTTTGACTGCTCTTCGTCCGATTATAAATCAGTTTGACTGCTCTTCGTCCTCTTATAAAACAGTTTGACTGCTCTTCATCCTTTTATAAAGCAGTTTGACTGCTCTTCATCCTCTTATAAAACAGTTTGACTGCTCTTCATCCTCTTGTAAAACAGGTTGACTGCTCTTCATCCTCTTGTAAAACAGTCTGACTGCTCTACATCCTTGTATAAAACAGTTTGACTGCTCTTCATCCTTTTATAAAGCAGTTTGACTGCTCTTCATCCTCTTATAAAACAGTTTGACTGCTCTTCATCCTTTTATAACGCAGTTTGACTGCTCTTCATCCTCTTATAAATCAATTTGACTGCTCTTCATCCGATTATAAATCAGTTTGACTGCTCTTCGTCCTCTTTTAAACAGTTTGACTGCTCTTCATCCTTTTATAAAGCAGTTTGACTGCTTTTCATCCCCTTATAAATCAGTTTGACTGCTCTTCATTCTCTTATAAAGCAGTTTGACTGCTCTTCATCCTCCTATAAACCAGTTTGACTGCGCTTCATCCTCCTATAGAACAGTTTGACTGCTCTTCGTCCGATTATAAATCAGTTTGACTGCTCTTTGTCCTGTTATAAAACAGTTTGACTACTCTTCATCCTTTTATAAAGCAGTTTGACTGCTCTTCATCCTCTTATAAATCAGTTTGACTGCTCTTCGTCCTCTTATAAAACAGTTTGACTGCTGTTCATCCTTTTATAAAGCAGTTTGACTGCTCTTCATCCTCTTATAAATCAGTTTGACTGCTCTTCATTCTCTTATAAATCAGTTTGACTGCTCTTCGTCCTCTTATAAAACAGTTTGACTGCTCTTCATTCTTTTATAAAGCAGTTTGACTGCTCTTCATCCTCTTATAAAACAGTTTGACTGCTCTTCATCCTCTTGTAAAACAGGTTGACTGCTCTTCATCCTCTTGTAAAACAGTCTGACTGCTCTTCATCCTCTTATAAATCAGTTTGACTGCTCTTCATCCGAATATAAATCAGTTTGACTGCTCTTCATCCTCTTATAAAACAGTTTGACTGCTCTTCATCCTTTTATAAAGCAGTTTGACTGCTCTTCATCCGATTATAAAACAGTTTGACTGCTCTTCATCCTTTTATAAATCAGTTTGACTGCTCTTCATCCTCTTATAAAGCAGTTTGACTGCTCTTCATCCTCCTATAAACCAGTTTGACTGCGCTTCATCCTCCTATAGAACAGTTTGACTGCTCTTCGTCCGATTATAAATCAGTTTGACTGCTCTTCGTCCTCTTATAAAACAGTTTGACTGCTCTTCATCCTTTTATAAAGCAGTTTGACTGCTCTTCATCCTCTTATAAAACAGTTTGACTGCTCTTCATCCTCTTGTAAAACAGGTTGACTGCTCTTCATCCTCTTGTAAAACAGTCTGACTGCTCTACATCCTTGTATAAAACAGTTTGACTGCTCTTCATCCTTTTATAAAGCAGTTTGACTGCTCTTCATCCTCTTATAAAACAGTTTGACTGCTCTTCATCCTTTTATAAAGCAGTTTGACTGCTCTTCATCCTCCTATAAACCAGTTTGACTGCGCTTCATCCTCCTATAGAACAGTTTGACTGCGCTTCATCCTCCTATAGAACAGTTTGACTGCTCTTCGTCCGATTATAAATCAGTTTGACTGCTCTTTGTCCTGTTATAAAACAGTTTGACTACTCTTCATCCTTTTATAAAGCAGTTTGACTGCTCTTCATCCTCTTATAAATCAGTTTGACTGCTCTTCGTCCTCTTATAAAACAGTTTGACTGCTGTTCATCCTTTTATAAAGCAGTTTGACTGCTCTTCATCCTCTTATAAATCAGTTTGACTGCTCTTCATTCTCTTATAAATCAGTTTGACTGCTCTTCGTCCTCTTATAAAACAGTTTGACTGCTCTTCATTCTTTTATAAAGCAGTTTGACTGCTCTTCATCCTCTTATAAAACAGTTTGACTGCTCTTCATCCTCTTGTAAAACAGGTTGACTGCTCTTCATCCTCTTGTAAAACAGTCTGACTGCTCTTCATCCTCTTATAAATCAGTTTGACTGCTCTTCATCCGAATATAAATCAGTTTGACTGCTCTTCATCCTCTTATAAAACAGTTTGACTGCTCTTCATCCTTTTATAAAGCAGTTTGACTGCTCTTCATCCGATTATAAAACAGTTTGACTGCTCTTCATCCTTTTATAAATCAGTTTGACTGCTCTTCATCCTCTTATAAAGCAGTTTGACTGCTCTTCATCCTCCTATAAACCAGTTTGACTGCGCTTCATCCTCCTATAGAACAGTTTGACTGCTCTTCGTCCGATTATAAATCAGTTTGACTGCTCTTCGTCCTCTTATAAAACAGTTTGACTGCTCTTCATCCTTTTATAAAGCAGTTTGACTGCTCTTCATCCTCTTATAAAACAGTTTGACTGCTCTTCATCCTCTTGTAAAACAGGTTGACTGCTCTTCATCCTCTTGTAAAACAGTCTGACTGCTCTACATCCTTGTATAAAACAGTTTGACTGCTCTTCATCCTTTTATAAAGCAGTTTGACTGCTCTTCATCCTCTTATAAAACAGTTTGACTGCTCTTCATCCTTTTATAACGCAGTTTGACTGCTCTTCATCCTCTTATAAATCAGTTTGACTGCTCTTCATCCGATTATAAATCAGTTTGACTGCTCTTCGTCCTCTTTTAAACAGTTTGACTGCTCTTCATCCTTTTATAAAGCAGTTTGACTGCTTTTCATCCTCTTATAAATCAATTTGACTGCTCTTCATCCTTTTATAAAGAAGTTTGACTTCTCTTCATCCTCCTATAAACCAGTTTGACTGCGCTTCATCCTCCTATAGAACAGTTTGACTGCTCTTCGTCCGATTATAAATCAATTTGACTGCTCTTCGTCCTCTTATAAAACAGTTTGACTGCTCTTCATCCTTTTATAAAGAAGTTTGACTTCTCTTCATCCTTTTATAAATCAGTTTGACTGCTCTTCATCGTCTTATAAAACCGTTAGACTGCTCTTCGTCCGATAATAAATCAGTTTGAATGCTCTTCGTCCGATTATAAATCAGTTTTACTGCTCTTCGTCCTCTTATAAAAAAGTTTGACTGCTCTTCATCCTTTTATAAAGCAGTTTGACTGCTCTTCATCCTCTTATAAATCAGTTTGACTGCTCTTCATCCGATTATAAATCAGTTTGACTGCTCTTCATCCTTTTATAAAGCAGTTTGACTGCTCTTCATCCTCCTATAAACCAGTTTGACTGCGCTTCATCCTCCTATAAAACAGTTTGACTGCTCTTCATCCTTTTATAAAGCAGTTTGACTGCTCTTCATCCTCTTATAAAACAGTTTGACTGCTCTTCATCCTCTTGTAAAACAGTTTGACTGCTCTTCCTCCTTTTATAAAGCAGTTTGACTGCTCTTCATCCTCTTGTAAAACAGTCTGACTGCTCTTCATCCGATTATAAAGCAGTTTGACTGCTCTTCATCCTCCTATAAACCAGTTTGACTGCGCTTCATCCTCCTATAGAACAGTTTGACTGCTCTTCGTCCGATTATAACTCAGTTTGACTGCTCTTCGTCCTCTTATAAAACAGTTTGTCTGCTCTTCATCCTTTTATAAAGCAGTTTGACTGCTCTTCATCCTCTTGTAAAACAGTCTGACTGCTCTTCATCCGATTATAAATCAATTTGACTGCTATTCATCCTCTTATAAAACAGTTTGACTGCTCTTCATCCTTTTTATAACGCAGTTTGACTGCTCTTCATCCTCTTGTAAAACAGGTTGACTGCTCTTCATCCTTTTGTAAAACAGTCTGACTGCTCTACATCATTGTATAAAACAGTTTGACTGCTCTTCATCCTTTTATAAAGCAGTTTGACTGCTCTTCATCCTCTTATAAATCAATTTGACTGCTCTTCATCCTCTTATAAAACCGTTTGACTGCTCTTCGTCCGATTATAAATCAGTTTGACTGCTCTTCGTCCGATTATAAATCAGTTTGACTGCTCTTCGTCCGCTTATAAAACAGTTTGACTGCTCTTCATCCTTTTATAAAGCAGTTTGACTGCTCTTCATCCTCTTATAAATCAGTTTGACTGCTCTTCATCCTTTTATAAAGCAGTTTGACTGCTCTTCATCCTCCTATATACCAGTTTGACTGCGCTTCATCCTCCTATAGAACACTTTGACTGCTCTTCGTCCGATTATAAACCAGTTTGACTGCTCTTCGTCCTCTTATAAAAACAGTTTGACTGCTCTTCATCCTTTTATAAAGCAGTTTGACTGCTCTTCATCCTTTTATAAATCAGTTTGACTGCTCTTCATCCGATTATAAATCAGTTTGACTGCTCTTCATCCTCTTATAAAACAGTTTGACTGCTCTTCATCCTTTTATAACGCAGTTTGACTGCTCTTCATCCTTTTATAACGCAGTTTGACTGCTCTTCATCCTCTTATAAATCAGTTTGACTGCTCTTCATCCGATTATAAATCAGTTTGAATGCTCTTCGTCCTCTTTTAAAACAGTTTGACTGCTCTTCATCCTTTTATAATGCAGTTTGACTGCACTTCATCCTCTTATAAAACAGTTTGACTGCTCTTCATCCTCTTGTAAAACAGGTTGACTGCTCTTCATCCTCTTGTAAAACAGTCTGACTGCTCTACATCCTCGTATAAAACAGTTTGACTGCTCTTCATCCTTTTATAAAGCAGTTTGACTGCTCTTCATCCTCTTATAAATCAATTTGACTGCTCTTCATCCTCTTATAAAACCGTTTGACTGCTCTTCGTCCGATTATAAATCAGTTTGACTGCTCTTCATCCTCTTATAAAACCGTTTGACTGCTCTTCGTCCGATTATAAATCAGGTTGACTGCTCTTCGTCCGATTATAAATCAGTTTGACTGCTCTTCGTCTGCTTATAAAACAGTTTGACTGCTCTTCATCCTTTTATAAAGCAGTTTGACTGCTCTTCATCCTCCTATAAACCAGTTTGACTGCGCTTCATCCTCCTATAGAACAGTTTGACTGCTCTTCGTCCGATTATAAATCAGTTTGACTGCTCTTCATCCTCTTGTAAAACAGGTTGACTGCTCTTCATCCTCTTGTAAAACAGTCTGACTGCTCTACATCCTCGTATAAAACAGTTTGACTGCTCTTCATCCTTTTATAACGCAGTTTGACTGCTCTTCATCCTCTTGTAAAACAGTTTGACTGCTCTTCATCCTCTTATAAATCAATTTGACTGCTCTTCATCCTCTTATAAATCAGTTTGACTGCTCTTCATCCTCTTATAAATCAGTTTGACTGCTCTTCATCCTTTTATAAAGCAGTTTGACTGCTCTTCATCCTCCTATAAACCAGTTTGACTGCGCTTCATCCTCCTATAGAACAGTTTGATTGCTCTTCGTCCTCTTATAAAACAGTTTGACTGCTCTTCGTCCTCTTATAAAACAGTTTGACTGCTCTTCATCCTTTTATAAAGCAGTTTGACTGCTCTTCATCCTCTTATAAATCAGTTTGACTGCTCTTCATCCTTTTATAAAGCAGTTTGACTGCTCTTCATCCTCTTGTAAAACAGTCTGACTGCTCTTCATCCGATAATAAATCAATTTGACTGCTATTCATCCTCTTATAAAACAGTTTGACTGCTCTTCATCCTTTTTATAACGCAGTTTGACTGCTCTTCATCCTCTTGTAAAACAGGTTGACTGCCCTTCATCCTTTTGTAAAACAGTCTGACTGCTCTACATCATTGTATAAAACAGTTTGACTGCTCTTCATCCTTTTATAAAGCAGTTTGACTGCTCTTCATCCTCTTATAAATCAATTTGACTGCTCTTCATCCTCTTATAAAACCGTTTGACTGCTCTTCGTCCGATTATAAATCAGTTTGACTGCTCTTCGTCCGATTATAAATCAGTTTGACTGCTCCTCGTCCGCTTATAAAACAGATTGACTGCTCTTCATCCTTTTATAAAGCAGTTTGACTGCTCTTCATCCTCTTATAAATCAGTTTGACTGCTCTTCATCCTTTTATAAAGCAGTTTGACTGCTCTTCATCCTCCTATAAACCAGTTTGACTGCGCTTCATCCTCCTATAGAACAGTTTGACTGCTCTTCGTCCTCTTATAAAACAGTTTGACTGCTCTTCGTCCTCTTATAAAACAGTTTGACTGCTCTTCCTCCTTTTATAAAGCAGTTTGACTGCTCTTCATCCTCTTATAAATCAGTTTGACTGCTCTTCATCTTTTTATAAAGCAGTTTGACTGCTCTTCATCCACTTGTAAAACAGTCTGACTGCTCTTCATCCGATTATAAAGCAGTTTGACTGCTCTTCATCCTCCTATAAACCAGTTTGACTGCGCTTCATCCTCCTATAGAACAGTTTGACTGCTCTTCGTCCGATTATAACTCAGTTTGACTGCTCTTCGTCCTCTTATAAAACAGTTTGTCTGCTCTTCATCCTTTTATAAAGCAGTTTGACTGCTCTTCATCCTCTTGTAAAACAGTCTGACTGCTCTTCATCCGATTATAAATCAATTTGACTGCTATTCATCCTCTTATAAAACAGTTTGACTGCTCTTCATCCTTTTTATAACGCAGTTTGACTGCTCTTCATCCTCTTGTAAAACAGGTTGACTGCTCTTCATCCTTTTGTAAAACAGTCTGACTGCTCTACATCATTGTATAAAACAGTTTGACTGCTCTTCATCCTTTTATAAAGCAGTTTGACTGCTCTTCATCCTCTTATAAATCAATTTGACTGCTCTTCATCCTCTTATAAAACCGTTTGACTGCTCTTCGTCCGATTATAAATCAGTTTGACTGCTCTTCGTCCGATTATAAATCAGTTTGACTGCTCTTCGTCCGCTTATAAAACAGTTTGACTGCTCTTCATCCTTTTATAAAGCAGTTTGACTGCTCTTCATCCTCTTATAAATCAGTTTGACTGCTCTTCATCCTTTTATAAAGCAGTTTGACTGCTCTTCATCCTCCTATATACCAGTTTGACTGCGCTTCATCCTCCTATAGAACACTTTGACTGCTCTTCGTCCGATTATAAACCAGTTTGACTGCTCTTCGTCCTCTTATAAAAACAGTTTGACTGCTCTTCATCCTTTTATAAAGCAGTTTGACTGCTCTTCATCCTTTTATAAATCAGTTTGACTGCTCTTCATCCGATTATAAATCAGTTTGACTGCTCTTCATCCTCTTATAAAACAGTTTGACTGCTCTTCATCCTTTTATAACGCAGTTTGACTGCTCTTCATCCTTTTATAACGCAGTTTGACTGCTCTTCATCCTCTTATAAATCAGTTTGACTGCTCTTCATCCGATTATAAATCAGTTTGACTGCTCTTCGTCCTCTTTTAAAACATTTTGACTGCTCTTCATCCTTTTATAATGCAGTTTGACTGCACTTCATCCTCTTATAAAACAGTTTGACTGCTCTTCATCCTCTTGTAAAACAGGTTGACTGCTCTTCATCCTCTTGTAAAACAGTCTGACTGCTCTACATCCTCGTATAAAACAGTTTGACTGCTCTTCATCCTTTTATAAAGCAGTTTGACTGCTCTTCATCCTCTTATAAATCAATTTGACTGCTCTTCATCCTCTTATAAAACCGTTTGACTGCTCTTCGTCCGATTATAAATCAGTTTGACTGCTCTTCATCCTCTTATAAAACCGTTTGACTGCTCTTCGTCCGATTATAAATCAGGTTGACTGCTCTTCGTCCGATTATAAATCAGTTTGACTGCTCTTCGTCTGCTTATAAAACAGTTTGACTGCTCTTCATCCTTTTATAAAGCAGTTTGACTGCTCTTCATCCTCCTATAAACCTGTTTGACTGCGCTTCATCCTCCTATAGAACAGTTTGACTGCTCTTCGTCCGATTATAAATCAGTTTGACTGCTCTTCATCCTCTTGTAAAACAGGTTGACTGCTCTTCATCCTCTTGTAAAACAGTCTGACTGCTCTACATCCTCGTATAAAACAGTTTGACTGCTCTTCATCCTTTTATAACGCAGTTTGACTGCTCTTCATCCTCTTGTAAAACAGTTTGACTGCTCTTCATCCTCTTATAAATCAATTTGACTGCTCTTCATCCTCTTATAAATCAGTTTGACTGCTCTTCATCCTCTTATAAATCAGTTTGACTGCTCTTCATCCTTTTATAAAGCAGTTTGACTGCTCTTCATCCTCCTATAAACCAGTTTGACTGCGCTTCATCCTCCTATAGAACAGTTTGATTGCTCTTCGTCCTCTTATAAAACAGTTTGACTGCTCGTCGTCCTCTTATAAAACAGTTTGACTGCTCTTCATCCTTTTATAAAGCAGTTTGACTGCTCTTCATCCTCTTATAAATCAGTTTGACTGCTCTTCATCCTTTTATAAAGCAGTTTGACTGCTCTTCATCCTCTTGTAAAACAGTCTGACTGCTCTTCATCCGATTATAAATCAGTTTGACTGCTATTCATCCTCTTATAAAACAGTTTGACTGCTCTTCATCCTTTTTATAACGCAGTTTGACTGCTCTTCATCCTCTTGTAAAACAGGTTGACTGCTCTTCATCCTTTTGTAAAACAGTCTGACTGCTCTACATCATTGTATAAAACAGTTTGACTGCTCTTCATCCTTTTATAAAGCTGTTTGACTGCTCTTCATCCTCTTATAAATCAATTTGACTGCTCTTCATCCTCTTATAAAACCGTTTGACTGCTCTTCGTCCGATTATAAATCAGTTTGACTGCTCTTCGTCCGATTATAAATCAGTTTGACTGCTCTTCGTCCGCTTATAAAACAGTTTGACTGCTCTTCATCCTTTTATAAAGCAGTTTGACTGCTCTTCATCCTCTTATAAATCAGTTTGACTGCTCTTCATCCTTTTATAAAGCAGTTTGACTGCTCTTCATCCTCCTATAAACCAGTTTGACTGCGCTTCATCCTCCTATAGAACAGTTTGACTGCTCTTCGTCCGATTATAAACCAGTTTGACTGCTCTTCGTCCTCTTATAAAAACAGTTTGACTGCTCTTCATCCTTTTATAAAGCAGTTTGACTGCTCTTCATCCTTTTATAAATCAGTTTGACTTCTCTTCATCCGATTATAAATCAGTTTGACTGCTCTTCATCCTCTTATAAAACAGTTTGACTGCTCTTCATCCTTTTATAACGCAGTTTGACTGCTCTTCATCCTCTTATAAATCAGTTTGACTGCTCTTCATCCGATTATAAATCAGTTTGACTGCTCTTCGTCCTCTTTTAAAACAGTTTGACTGCTCTTCATCCTTTTATAATGCAGTTTGACTGCTCTTCATCCTCTTATAAAACAGTTTGACTGCTCTTCATCCTCTTGTAAAACAGGTTGACTGCTCTTCATCCTCTTGTAAAACAGTCTGACTGCTCTACATCCTCGTATAAAACAGTTTGACTGCTATTCATCCTTTTATAAAGCAGTTTGACTGCTCTTCATCCTCTTATAAATCAATTTGACTGCTCTTTATCCTCTTATAAAACCGTTTGACTGCTCTTCGTCCGATTATAAATCAGTTTGACTGCTCTTCATCCTCTTATAAAACCGTTTGACTGCTCTTCGTCCGATTATAAATCAGGTTGACTGCTCTTCGTCCGATTATAAATCAGTTTGACTGCTCTTCGTCTGCTTATAAAACAGTTTGACTGCTCTTCAACCTTTTATAAAGCAGTTTGACTGCTCTTCATCCTCCTATAAACCAGTTTGACTGCGCTTCATCCTCCTATAGAACAGTTTGACTGCTCTTCGTCCGATTATAAATCAGTTTGACTGCTCTTCATCCTCTTGTAAAACAGGTTGACTGCTCTTCATCCTCTTGTAAAACAGTCTGACTGCTCTATATCCTCGTATAAAACAGTTTGACTGCTCTTCATCCTTTTATAACGCAGTTTGACTGCTCTTCATCCTCTTGTAAAACAGTTTGACTGCTCTTCATCCTCTTATAAATCAATTTGACTGCTCTTCATCCTCTTATAAAACCGTTTGACTGCTCTTCGTCCGACTAAAATCAGTTTGACTGCTCTTCGTCCGATTATAAATCAGTTTGACTGCTCCTCGTCCGCTTATAAAACAGATTGACTGCTTTTCATCCTTTTATAAAGCAGTTTGACTGCTCTTCATCCTCTTATAAATCAGTTTGACTGCTCTTCATCCTTTTATAAAGCAGTTTGACTGCTCTTCATCCTCCTATAAACCAGTTTGACTGCGCTTCATCCTCCTATAGAACAGTTTGACTGCTCTTCGTCCTCTTATAAAACAGTTTGACTGCTCTTCGTCCTCTTATAAAACAGTTTGACTGCTCTTCATCCTTTTATAAAGCAGTTTGACTGCTCTTCATCCTCTTATAAATCAGTTTGACTGCTCTTCATCTTTTTATAAAGCAGTTTGACTGCTCTTCATCCTCTTGTAAAACAGTCTGACTGCTCTTCATCCGATTATAAATCAGTTTGACTGCTCTTCATCCTTTTATAAAGCAGTTTGACTGCTCTTCATCCTCTTGTAAAACAGTCTGACTGCTCTTCATCCGATTATAAATCAGTTTGACTGCTCTTCATCCTCTTATAAAACAGTTTGACTGCTCTTCATCTTTTTATAACGCAGTTTGACTGCTCTTCATCCTCTTGTAAAACAGGTTGACTGCTCTTCACCCTTTTGTGAAACAGTCTGACTGCTCGACATCATTGTATAAAACAGTTTGACTGCTCTTCATCCTTTTATAAAGCAGTTTGACTGCTCTTCATCCTCTTATAAATCAATTTGACTGCTCTTCATCCTCTTATAAAACCGTTTGACTGCTCTTCGTCCGATTATAAATCAGTTTGACTGCTCTTCGTCCGATTATAAATCAGTTTGACTGCTCCTCGTCCGCTTATAAAACAGTTTGACTGCTCTTCATCCTTTTATAAAGCAGTTTGACTGCTCTTCATCCTCTTATAAATCAGTTTGACTGCTCTTCATCCTTTTATAAAGCAGTTTGACTGCTCTTCATCCTCCTATAAACCAGTTTGACTGCGCTTCATCCTCCTATAGAACAGTTTGACTGCTCTTCGTCCTCTTATAAAACAGTTTGACTGCTCTTCGTCCTCTTATAAAACAGTTTGACTGCTCTTCATCCTTTTATAAAGCAGTTTGACTGCTCTTCATCCTCCTATAAATCAGTTTGACTGCTCTTCATCCGATTATAAATCAGTTTGACTGCTCTTCATCCTCTTATAAAACAGTTTGACTGCTCTTCATCCTTTTATAACGCAGTTTGACTGCTCTTCATCCTCTTATAAATCAGTTTGACTGCTCTTCATCCGATTATAAATCAGTTTGACTGCTCTTCATCCTTTTATAAAGCAGTTTGACTGCTCTTCATCCTCTTATAAATCAATTTGACTGCTCTTCATCCTCTTATAAAACCGTTTGACTGCTCTTCATCCTTTTATAACGCAGTTTGACTGCTCTTCATCCTCTTATAAATCAGTTTGACTGCTCTTCATCCGATTATAAATCAGTTTGACTGCTCTTCATCCTCTTATAAAACAGTTTGACTGCTCTTCATCCTTTTATAACGCAGTTTGACTGCTCTTCATCCTCTTATAAATCAGTTTGACTGCTCTTCATCCGATTATAAATCAGTTTGACTGCTCTTCATCCTTTTATAAAGCAGTTTGACTGCTCTTCATCCTCTTATAAATCAATTTGACTGCTCTTCATCCTCTTATAAAACCGTTTTTTCTGCTCTTCGTCCGATTATAAATCAGTTTGACTGCTCTTCATCCTCTTATAAAACCGTTTGACTGCTCTTCATCCTTTTATAACGCAGTTTGACTGCTCTTCATCCTCTTATAAATCAGTTTGACTGCTCTTCACCCGATTATAAATCAGTTTGACTGCTCTTCGTCCTCTTATAAAACAGTTTGACTGCTCTTCATCCTTTTATAAAGCAGTTTGACTGCTCTTCATCCTCTTGTAAAACAGTCTGACTGCTCTTCATCTGATAATAAATCAGTTTGACTGCTCTTCATCCTCTTATAAAGCAGTTTGACTGCTCTTCATCCTTTTATAAAGCTGTTTGACTGCTCTTCATCCTCTTATAAATCAATTTGACCGCTCTTCATCCTCTTATAAAACCGTTTGACTGCTCTTCGTCCGATTATAAATCAGTTTGACTGCTCTTCGTCCTTTTATAAATCAGTTTGACTGCTCTTCGTCCTCTTATAAAACAGATTGACTGCTCTTCATCCTTTTATAAAGCAGTTTGACTGCTCTTCATCCTCTTATAAATCAGTTTGACTGCTCTTCATCCTTTTATAAAGCAGTTTGACTGCTCTTCATCCTCCTATAAACCAGTTTGACTGCGCTTCATCCTCCTATAGAACAGTTTGACTGCTCTTCGTCCTCTTATAAAACAGTTTGACTGCTCTTCGTCCTCTTATAAAACAGTTTGACTGCTCTTCATCCTTTTATAAAGCAGTTTGACTGCTCTTCATCCTCTTGTAAAACAGTTTGACTGCTCTTCATCCTCTTATAAATCAATTTGACTGCTCTTCATCCTCTTATAAAACCGTTTGACTGCTCTTCGTCCGACTAAAATCAGTTTGACTGCTCTTCGTCCGATTATAAATCAGTTTGACTGCTCCTCGTCCGCTTATAAAACAGATTGACTGCTCTTCATCCTTTTATAAAGCAGTTTGACTGCTCTTCATCCTCTTATAAATCAGTTTGACTGCTCTTCATCCTTTTATAAAGCAGTTTGACTGCTCTTCATCCTCCTATAAACCAGTTTGACTGCGCTTCATCCTCCTATAGAACAGTTTGACTGCTCTTCGTCCTCTTATAAAACAGTTTGACTGCTCTTCGTCCTCTTATAAAACAGTTTGACTGCTCTTCATCCTTTTATAAAGCAGTTTGACTGCTCTTCATCCTCTTATAAATCAGTTTGACTGCTCTTCATCTTTTTATAAAGCAGTTTGACTGCTCTTCATCCTCTTGTAAAACAGTCTGACTGCTCTTCATCCGATTATAAATCAATTTGACCGCTCTTCATCCTCTTATAAAACCGTTTGACTGCTCTTCGTCCGATTATAAATCAGTTTGACTGCTCTTCATCCTTTTATAAAGCAGTTTGACTGCTCTTCATCCTCTTATAAATCAGTTTGACTACTCTTCATCCTCCTATAAACCAGTTTGACTGCGCTTCATCCTCCTATAGAACAGTTTGACTGCTCTTCGTCAGATTATAAATCAGTTTGACTGCTCTTCGTCCTCTTATAAAACAGATTGACTGCTCTTCATCCTTTTATAAAGCAGTTTGACTGCTCTTCATCCTCTTATAAATCAGTTTGACTGCTCTTCATCCTTTTATAAAGCAGTTTGACTGCTCTTCATCCTCCTATAAACCAGTTTGACTGCGCTTCATCCTCCTATAGAACAGTTTGACTGCTCTTCGTCCTCTTATAAAACAGTTTGACTGCTCTTCATCCTTTTATAAAGCAGTTTGACTGCTCTTCATCCTCTTGTAAAACAGTTTGACTGCTCTTCATCCTCTTATAAATCAATTTGACTGCTCTTCATCCTCTTATAAAACCGTTTGACTGCTCTTCGTCCGACTAAAATCAGTTTGACTGCTCTTCGTCCGATTATAAATCAGTTTGACTGCTCCTCGTCCGCTTATAAAACAGATTGACTGCTCTTCATCCTTTTATAAAGCAGTTTGACTGCTCTTCATCCTCTTATAAATCAGTTTGACTGCTCTTCATCCGATTACAAATCAGTTTGACTGCTCTTCATCCGATTATAAATCAGTTTGACTGCTCTTCGTCCGCTTATAAAACAGTTTGACTGCTCTTCATCCTTTTATAAAGCAGTTTGACTGCTCTTCATCCTCTTATAAATCAGTTTGACTGCTCTTCATCCTTTTATAAAGCAGTTTAACTGCTCTTCATCCTCCTATAACCCAGTTTGACTTCGCTTCGTCCTCCTATAGAACAGTTTGACTGCTCTTCGTCCGATTATAAATCAGTTTGACTGCTCTTCGTCCTCTTATAAAACAGTTTGACTGCTCTTCATCCTTTTATAAAACAGTTTGACTGCTCTTCATCCTTTTATAACGCAGTTTGACTGCTCTTCATCCTCTTATAAATCAGTTTGACTGCTCTTCATCCGATTATAAATCAGTTTGACTGCTCTTCATCCTTTTATAAAGCAGTTTGACTGCTCTTCATCCTCTTATAAATCAATTTGACTGCTCTTCATCCTCTTATAAAACCGTTTTTTCTGCTCTTCGTCCGATTATAAATCAGTTTGACTGCTCTTCATCCTCTTATAAAACAGTTTGACTGCTCTTCATCTTTTTATAACGCAGTTTGACTGCTCTTCATCCTCTTGTAAAACAGGTTGACTGCTTTTCATCCTTTTGTAAAACAGTCTGACTGCTCTACATCATTGTATAAAACAGTTTGACTGCTCTTCATCCTTTTATAAAGCTGTTTGACTGCGCTTCATCCTCCTATAGAACAGTTTGACTGCTCTTCGTCCGATTATATATCAGTTTGACTGCTCTTCGTCCTCTTATAAAACAGTTTGACTGCTCTCCATCCTTTTATAAAGCAGTTTGACTGCTCTTCATCCTCTTGTAAAACAGTCTGACTGCTCTTCATCCGATTATAAATCAGTTTGACTGCTCTTCATCCTCTTATAAATCAGTTTGACTGCTCTTCATCCTTTTATAAAGCAGTTTGACTGCTCTTCATCTGAATATAAATCAGTTTGACTGCTCTTCATCCTCTTATAAAACAGTTTGACTGCTCTTCATCTTTTTATAACGCAGTTTGACTGCTCTTCATCCTCTTGTAAAACAGGTTGACTGCTTTTCATCCTTTTGTAAAACAGTCTGACTGCTCTACATCATTGTATAAAACAGTTTGACTGCTCTTCATCCTTTTATAAAGCAGTTTGACTGCTCTTCATCCTCTTATAAATCAATTTGACCGCTCTTCATCCTCTTATAAAACCGTTTGACTGCTCCTCGTCCGATTATAAATCAGTTTGACTGCTCTTCGTCCGATTATAAATCAGTTTGACTGCTCTTCGTCCGCTTATAAAACAGTTTGACTGCTCTTCATCCTTTTATAAAGCAGTTTGACTGCTCTTCATCCTCTTATAAATCAGTTTGACTGCTCTTCATCCTTTTATAAAGCAGTTTAACTGCTCTTCATCCTCCTATAAACCAGTTTGACTTCGCTTCATCCTCCTATAGAACAGTTTGACTGCTCTTCGTCCGATTATAAATCAGTTTGACTGCTCTTCGTCCTCTTATAAAACAGTTTGACTGCTCTTCATCCTTTTATAAAGCAGTTTGACTGCTCTTCATCCTCTTATAAACCAGTTTGACTGCTCTTCCTCCGATTATAAATCAGTTTGACTGCTCTTCATCCTCTTATAAAACAGTTTGACTGCTCTTCATCCTTTTATAACGCAGTTTGACTGCTCTTCATCCTCCTATAGAACAGTTTGACTGCTCTTCGTCCGATTATAAATCAGTTTGACTGCTCTTCGTCCTCTTATAAAACAGTTTGACTGCTCTTCATCCTTTTATAAAGCAGTTTGACTGCTCTTCATCCTCTTATAAATCAGTTTGACTGCTCTTCCTCCGATTATAAATCAGTTTGACTGGTCTTCATCCTCTTATAAAACAGTTTGACTGCTCTTCATCCTTTTATAACGCAGTTTGACTGCTCTTCATCCTCTTATAAATCAGTTTGACTGCTCTTCATCCGATTATAAATCAGTTTTACTGCTATTCATCCGATTATAAATCAGTTTGACTGCTCTTCGTCCGATTATAAATCAGTTTGACTGCTCTTCGTCCGATTATAACTCAGTTTGACTGCTCTTCGTCCTCTTATAAAACAGTTTGACTGCTCTTCATCCGATTATAAATCAGTTTGACTGCTCTTCATCCTCTTATAAAACAGTTTGACTGGTCTTCATCCTTTTATAAAACAGTTTGACTGCTCTTCATCCGATTATAAATCAGTTTGACTGCTCTTCATCCTCTTATAAAACAGTTTGACTGGTCTTCATCCTTTTATAAAGCAGTTTGACTGCTCTTCATCCTCCTATAAACCAGTTTGACTGCGCTTCATCCTCCTATAGAACAGTTTGACTGCTCTTCGTCCTATTATAAATCAGTTTGACTGCTCTTCGTCCTCTTATAAAACAGTTTGACTGCTCTTCATCCTTTTATAAAGCAGTTTGACTGCTCTTCATCCTCTTATAAATCAGTTTGACTGCTCTTCCTCCGATTATAAATCAGTTTGACTGCTCTTCATCCTCTTATAAAACAGTTTGACTGCTCTTCATCCTCTTATAAATCAATTTGACTGCTCTTCATCCGATTATAAATCAGTTTGACTGCTCTTCATCCTCTTATAAATCAGTTTGACTGCTCTTCATCCTTTTATAAAGCAGTTTGACTGCTCTTCATCTGAATATAAATCAGTTTGACTGCTCTTCATCCTCTTATAAAACAGTTTGACTGCTCTTCATCTTTTTATAACGCAGTTTGACTGCTCTTCATCCTCTTGTAAAACAGGTTGACTGCTTTTCATCCTTTTGTAAAACAGTCTGACTGCTCTACATCATTGTATAAAACAGTTTGACTGCTCTTCATCCTTTTATAAAGCAGTTTGACTGCTCTTCGTCCTCTTATAAAACAGTTTGACTGCTCTTCATCCTTTTATAAAGCAGTTTGACTGCTCTTCATCCTCTTGTAAAACAGTCTGACTGCTCTTCATCTGATTATAAATCAGTTTGACTGCTCTTCATCCTCTTATAAAACAGTTTGACTGCTCTTCATCTTTTTATAACGCAGTTTGACTGCTCTTCATCCTCTTGTAAATCAGTTTGACTGCTCTTCATCCGATTATAAATCAGTTTGACTGCTCTTCATCCTCTTATAAAACAGTTTGACTGATCTTCATCCTTTTATAACGCAGTTTGACTGCTCTTCATCCTCTTATAAATCAGTTTGACTGCTCTTCATCCGATTATAAATCAGTTTGACTGCTATTCATCCGATTATAAATCAGTTTGACTGCTCTTCGTCCGATTATAAATCAGTTTGACTGCTCTTCGTCCGATTATAACTCAGTTTGACTGCTCTTCGTCCTCTTATAAAACAGTTTGACTGCTCTTCATCCGATTATAAATCAGTTTGACTGCTCTTCATCCTCTTATAAAACAGTTTGACTGGTCTTCATCCTTTTATAAAGCAGTTTGACTGCTCTTCATCCTCCTATAAACCAGTTTGACTGCGCTTCATCCTCCTATAGAACAGTTTGACTGCTCTTCGTCCGATTATAAATCAGTTTGACTGCTCTTCGTCCTCTTATAAAACAGTTTGACTGCTCTTCATCCTTTTATAAAGCAGTTTGACTGCTCTTCATCCTCTTGTAAAACAGTCTGACTGCTCTTCATCTGATTATAAATCAGTTTGACTGCTCTTCATCCTCTTATAAAACAGTTTGACTGCTCTTCATCTTTTTATAACGCAGTTTGACTGCTCTTCATCCTCTTGTAAAACAGGTTGACTGCTTTTCATCCTTTTGTAAAACAGTCTGACTGCTCTACATCATTGTATAAAACAGTTTGACTGCTCTTCATCCTTTTATAAAGCAGTTTGACTGCTCTTCATCCTCTTATAAATCAATTTGACCGCTCTTCATCCTCTTATAAAACCGTTTGACTGCTCTTCGTCCGATTATAAATCAGTTTGACTGCTCTTCGTCCGATTATAAATCAGTTTGACTGCTCTTCATCCGATTATAAATCAGTTTGACTGCTCTTCATCCTCTTATAAAACAGTTTGACTGCTCTTCATCCTTTTATAAAGCAGTTTGACTGCTCTTCATCCGATTACAAATCAGTTTGACTGCTCTTCATCCGATTATAAATCAGATTGACTGCTCTTCATCCTCTTATAAAACAGTTTGACTGCTCTTCATCCTTTTATAACGCAGTTTGACTGCTCTTCATCCTCTTATAAATCAGTTTGACTGCTCTTCATCCAATTATAAATCAGTTTGACTGCTCTTCATCCTCTTATAAATCAATTTGACTGCTCTTCATCCTCTTATAAAACCGTTTTTTCGGCTCTTCGTCCGATTATAAATCAGTTTGACTGCTCTTCATCCTCTTATAAAACCGTTTGACTGCTCTTCATCCTTTTATAACGCAGTTTGACTGCTCTTCATCCTCTTATAATTCAGTTTGACTGCTCTTCATCCGATTATAAATCAGTTTGACTGCTCTTCGTCCTCTTATAAAACAGTTTGACTGCTCTTCATCTGATTATAAATCAGTTTGACTGCTCTTCATCCTCTTATAAAACAGTTTGACTGCTCTTCATCTTTTTATAACGCAGTTTGACTGCTCTTCATCCTCTTGTAAAACAGGTTGACTGCTTTTCATCCTTTTGTAAAACAGTCTGACTGCTCTACATCTTTGTATAAAACAGTTTGACTGCTCTTCATCCTTTTATAAAGCTGTTTGACTGCGCTTCATCCTCCTATAGAACAGTTTGACTGCTCTTCGTCCGATTATAAATCAGTTTGACTGCTCTTCGTCCTCTTATAAAACAGTTTGACCGCTCTCCATCCTTTTATAAAGCAGTTTGACTGCTCTTCATCCTCTTGTAAAACAGTCTGACTGCTCTTCATCCGATTATAAATCAGTTTGACTGCTCTTCATCCTCTTATAAATCAGTTTGACTGCTCTTCATCCTTTTATAAAGCAGTTTGACTGCTCTTCATCTGAATATAAATCAGTTTGACTGCTCTTCATCCTCTTATAAATCAGTTTGACTGCTCTTCATCCTTTTATAAAGCAGTTTGACTGCTCTTCATCTTTTTATAACGCAGTTTGACTGCTCTTCATCCTCTTGTAAAACAGGTTGACTGCTTTTCATCCTTTTGTAAAACAGTCTGACTGCTCTACATCATTGTATAAAACAGTTTGACTGCTCTTCATCCTTTTATAAAGCAGTTTGACTGCTCTTCATCCTCTTATAAATCAATTTGACCGCTCTTCATCCTCTTATAAAACCGTTTGACTGCTCTTCGTCCGATTATAAATCAGTTTGACTGCTCTTCGTCCGATTATAAATCAGTTTGACTGCTCTTCGTCCGCTTATAAAACAGTTTGACTGCTCTTCATCCTTTTATAAAGCAGTTTGACTGCTCTTCATCCTCTTATAAATCAGTTTGACTGCTCTTCATCCTTTTATAAAGCAGTTTAACTGCTCTTCATCCTCCTATAAACCAGTTTGACTTCGCTTCATCCTCCTATAGAACAGTTTGACTGCTCTTCGTCCGATTATAAATCAGTTTGACTGCTCTTCGTCCTCTTATAAAACAGTTTGACTGCTCTTCATCCTTTTATAAAACAGTTTGACTGCTCTTCATCCTTTTATAACGCAGTTTGACTGCTCTTCATCCTCTTATAAATCAGTTTGACTGCTCTTCATCCGATTATAAATCAGTTTGACTGCTCTTCATCCTTTTATAAAGCAGTTTGACTGCTCTTCATCCTCTTATAAATCAATTTGACTGCTCTTCATCCTCTTATAAAACCGTTTTTTCTGCTCTTCGTCCGATTATAAATCAGTTTGACTGCTCTTCATCCTCTTATAAAACCGTTTGACTGCTCTTCATCCTTTTATAACGTAGTTTGACTGCTCTTCATCCTCTTATAAATCAGTTTGACTGCTCTTCATCCGATTATAAATCAGTTTGACTGCTCTTCGTCCTCTTATAAAACAGTTTGACTGCTCTTCATCCTTTTATAAAGCAGTTTGACTGCTCTTCATCCTCTTGTAAAACAGTCTGACTGCTCTTCATCTGATTATAAATCAGTTTGACTGCTCTTCATCCTCTTATAAAACAGTTTGACTGCTCTTCATCTTTTTATAACGCAGTTTGACTGCTCTTCATCCTCTTGTAAAACAGGTTGACTGCTTTTCATCCTTTTGTAAAACAGTCTGACTGCTCTACATCATTGTATAAAACAGTTTGACTGCTCTTCATCCTTTTATAAAGCTGTTTGACTGCGCTCATCCTCCTATAGAACAGTTTGACTGCTCTTCGTCCGATTATAAATCAGTTTGACTGCTCTTCGTCCTCTTATAAAACAGTTTGACTGCTCTCCATCCTTTTATAAAGCAGTTTGACTGCTCTTCATCCTCTTGTAAAACAGTCTGACTGCTCTTCATCCGATTATAAATCAGTTTGACTGCTCTTCATCCTCTTATAAATCAGTTTGACTGCTCTTCATCCTTTTATAAAGCAGTTTGACTGCTCTTCATCTGAATATAAATCAGTTTGACTGCTCTTCATCCTCTTATAAAACAGTTTGACTGCTCTTCATCTTTTTATAACGCAGTTTGACTGCTCTTCATCCTCTTGTAAAACAGGTTGACTGCTTTTCATCCTTTTGTAAAACAGTCTGACTGCTCTACATCATTGTATAAAACAGTTTGACTGCTCTTCATCCTTTTATAAAGCAGTTTGACTGCTCTTCATCCTCTTATAAATCAATTTGACCGCTCTTCATCCTCTTATAAAACCGTTTGACTGCTCTTCGTCCGATTATAAATCAGTTTGACTGCTCTTCGTCCGATTATAAATCAGTTTGACTGCTCTTCGTCCGCTTATAAAACAGTTTGACTGCTCTTCATCCTTTTATAAAGCAGTTTGACTGCTCTTCATCCTCTTATAAATCAGTTTGACTGCTCTTCATCCTTTTATAAAGCAGTTTAACTGCTCTTCATCCTCCTATAAACCAGTTTGACTTCGCTTCATCCTCCTATAGAACAGTTTGACTGCTCTTCGTCCGATTATAAATCAGTTTGACTGCTCTTCGTCCTCTTATAAAACAGTTTGACTGCTCTTCATCCTTTTATAAAGCAGTTTGACTGCTCTTCATACTCTTATAAATCAGTTTGACTGCTCTTCCTCCGATTATAAATCAGTTTGACTGCTCTTCATCCTCTTATAAAACAGTTTGACTGCTCTTCATCCTTTTATAACGCAGTTTGACTGCTCTTCATCCTCTTATAAATCAGTTTGACTGCTCTTCATCCGATTATAAATCAGTTTGACTGCTATTCATCCGATTATAAATCAGTTTGACTGCTCTTCGTCCGATTATAAATCAGTTTGACTGCTCTTCGTCCGATTATAACTCAGTTTGACTGCTCTTCGTCCTCTTATAAAACAGTTTGACTGCTCTTCATCCGATTATAAATCAGTTTGACTGCTCTTCATCCTCTTATAAAACAGTTTGACTGGTCTTCATCCTTTTATAAAACAGTTTGACTGCTCTTCATCCGATTATAAATCAGTTTGACTGCTCTTCATCCTCTTATAAAACAGTTTGACTGGTCTTCATCCTTTTATAAAGCAGTTTGACTGCTCTTCATCCTCCTATAAACCAGTTTGACTGCGCTTCATCCTCCTATAGAACAGTTTGACTGCTCTTCGTCCTATTATAAATCAGTTTGACTGCTCTTCGTCCTCTTATAAAACAGTTTGACTGGTCTTCATCCTTTTATAAAACAGTTTGACTGCTCTTCATCCGATTATAAATCAGTTTGACTGCTCTTCATCCTCTTATAAAACAGTTTGACTGCTCTTCATCTTTTTATAACGCAGTTTGACTGCTCTTCATCCTCTTGTAAAACAGGTTGACTGCTTTTCATCCTTTTGTAAAACAGTCTGACTGCTCTACATCATTGTATAAAACAGTTTGACTGCTCTTCATCCTTTTATAAAGCAGTTTGACTGCTCTTCATCCTCTTATAAATCAATTTGACCGCTCTTCATCCTCTTATAAAACCGTTTTTTCTGCTCTTCGTCCGATTATAAATCAGTTTGACTGCTCTTCATCCTCTTATAAAACCGTTTGACTGCTCTTCATCCTTTTATAACGCAGTTTGACTGCTCTTCATCCTCTTATAAATCAGTTTGACTGCTCTTCATCCGATTATAAATCAGTTTGACTGCTCTTCGTCCTCTTATAAAACAGTTTGACTGCTCTTCATCCTTTTATAAAGCAGTTTGACTGCTCTTCATCCTCTTGTAAAACAGTCTGACTGCTCTTCATCTGATTATAAATCAGTTTGACTGCTCTTCATCCTCTTATAAAACAGTTTGACTGCTCTTCATCTTTTTATAACGCAGTTTGACTGCTCTTCATCCTCTTGTAAAACAGGTTGACTGCTTTTCATCCTTTTGTAAAACAGTCTGACTGCTCTACATCATTGTATAAAACAGTTTGACTGCTCTTCATCCTTTTATAAAGCTGTTTGACTGCGCTTCATCCTCCTATAGAACAGTTTGACTGCTCTTCGTCCGATTATAAATCAGTTTGACTGCTCTTCGTCCTCTTATAAAACAGTTTGACTGCTCTCCATCCTTTTATAAAGCAGTTTGACTGCTCTTCATCCTCTTGTAAAACAGTCTGACTGCTCTTCATCCGATTATAAATCAGTTTGACTGCTCTTCATCCTCTTATAAATCAGTTTGACTGCTCTTCATCCTTTTATAAAGCAGTTTGACTGCTCTTCATCTGAATATAAATCAGTTTGACTGCTCTTCATCCTCTTATAAAACAGTTTGACTGCTCTTCATCTTTTTATAACGCAGTTTGACTGCTCTTCATCCTCTTGTAAAACAGGTTGACTGCTTTTCATCCTTTTGTAAAACAGTCTGACTGCTCTACATCATTGTATAAAACAGTTTGACTGCTCTTCATCCTTTTATAAAGCAGTTTGACTGCTCTTCATCCTCTTATAAATCAATTTGACCGCTCTTCATCCTCTTATAAAACCGTTTGACTGCTCTTCGTCCGATTATAAATCAGTTTGACTGCTCTTCGTCCGATTATAAATCAGTTTGACTGCTCTTCGTCCGCTTATAAAACAGTTTGACTGCTCTTCATCCTTTTATAAAGCAGTTTGACTGCTCTTCATCCTCTTATAAATCAGTTTGACTGCTCTTCATCCTTTTATAAAGCAGTTTAACTGCTCTTCATCCTCCTATAAACCAGTTTGACTTCGCTTCATCCTCCTATAGAACAGTTTGACTGCTCTTCGTCCGATTATAAATCAGTTTGACTGCTCTTCGTCCTCTTATAAAACAGTTTGACTGCTCTTCATCCTTTTATAAAGCAGTTTGACTGCTCTTCATCCTCTTATAAATCAGTTTGACTGCTCTTCCTCCGATTATAAATCAGTTTGACTGCTCTTCATCCTCTTATAAAACAGTTTGACTGCTCTTCATCCTTTTATAACGCAGTTTGACTGCTCTTCATCCTCTTATAAATCAGTTTGACTGCTCTTCATCCGATTATAAATCAGTTTGACTGCTATTCATCCGATTATAAATCAGTTTGACTGCTCTTCGTCCGATTATAAATCAGTTTGACTGCTCTTCGTCCGATTATAACTCAGTTTGACTGCTCTTCGTCCTCTTATAAAACAGTTTGACTGCTCTTCATCCGATTATAAATCAGTTTGACTGCTCTTCATCCTCTTATAAAACAGTTTGACTGGTCTTCATCCTTTTATAAAACAGTTTGACTGGTGTTCATCCGATTATAAATCAGTTTGACTGCTCTTCATCCTCTTATAAAACAGTTTGACTGGTCTTCATCCTTTTATAAAGCAGTTTGACTGCTCTTCATCCTCCTATAAATCAGTTTGACTGCTCTTCGTCCGATTATAACTCAGTTTGACTGCTCTTCGTCCTCTTATAAAACAGTTTGACTGCTCTTCATCCGATTATAAATCAGTTTGACTGCTCTTCATCCTCTTATAAAACAGTTTGACTGGTCTTCATCCTTTTATAAAACAGTTTGACTGGTCTTCATCCGATTATAAATCAGTTTGACTGCTCTTCATCCTCTTATAAAACAGTTTGACTGGTCTTCATCCTTTTATAAAGCAGTTTGACTGCTCTTCATCCTCTTGTAAAACAGTCTGACTGCTCTTCATCCGATTATAAATCAGTTTGACTGCTCTTCATCCTCTTGTAAAACAGTCTGACTGCTCTTCATCCGATTATAAATCAGTTTGACTGCTCTTCATCCTCTTATAAATCAGTTTGACTGCTCTTCATCCTTTTATAAAGCAGTTTGACTGCTCTTCATCTGAATATAAATCAGTTTGACTGCTCTTCATCCTCTTATAAAACAGTTTGACTGCTCTTCATCTTTTTATAACGCAGTTTGACTGCTCTTCATCCTCTTGTAAAACAGGTTGACTGCTTTTCATCCTTTTGTAAAACAGTCTGACTGCTCTACATCATTGTATAAAACAGTTTGACTGCTCTTCATCCTTTTATAAAGCAGTTTGACTGCTCTTCATCCTCTTATAAATCAATTTGACCGCTCTTCATCCTCTTATAAAACCGTTTGACTGCTCTTCGTCCGATTATAAATCAGTTTGACTGCTCTTCGTCCGATTATAAATCAGTTTGACTGCTCTTCGTCCGCTTATAAAACAGTTTGACTGCTCTTCATCCTTTTATAAAGCAGTTTGACTGCTCTTCATCCTCTTATAAATCAGTTTGACTGCTCTTCATCCTTTTATAAAGCAGTTTAACTGCTCTTCATCCTCCTATAAACCAGTTTGACTTCGCTTCATCCTCCTATAGAACAGTTTGACTGCTCTTCGTCCGATTATAAATCAGTTTGACTGCTCTTCGTCCTCTTATAAAACAGTTTGACTGCTCTTCATCCTTTTATAAAGCAGTTTGACTGCTCTTCATCCTCTTATAAATCAGTTTGACTGCTCTTCCTCCGATTATAAATCAGTTTGACTGCTCTTCATCCTCTTATAAAACAGTTTGACTGCTCTTCATCCTTTTATAACGCAGTTTGACTGCTCTTCATCCTCTTATAAATCAGTTTGACTGCTCTTCATCCGATTATAAATCAGTTTGACTGCTATTCATCCGATTATAAATCAGTTTGACTGCTCTTCGTCCGATTATAAATCAGTTTGACTGCTCTTCGTCCGATTATAACTCAGTTTGACTGCTCTTCGTCCTCTTATAAAACAGTTTGACTGCTCTTCATCCGATTATAAATCAGTTTGACTGCTCTTCATCCTCTTATAAAACAGTTTGACTGGTCTTCATCCTTTTATAAAACAGTTTGACTGGTGTTCATCCGATTATAAATCAGTTTGACTGCTCTTCATCCTCTTATAAAACAGTTTGACTGGTCTTCATCCTTTTATAAAGCAGTTTGACTGCTCTTCATCCTCCTATAAATCAGTTTGACTGCTCTTCGTCCGATTATAACTCAGTTTGACTGCTCTTCGTCCTCTTATAAAACAGTTTGACTGCTCTTCATCCGATTATAAATCAGTTTGACTGCTCTTCATCCTCTTATAAAACAGTTTGACTGGTCTTCATCCTTTTATAAAACAGTTTGACTGGTCTTCATCCGATTATAAATCAGTTTGACTGCTCTTCATCCTCTTATAAAACAGTTTGACTGGTCTTCATCCTTTTATAAAGCAGTTTGACTGCTCTTCATCCTCCTATAAATCAGTTTGACTGCGCTTCATCCTCCTATAGAACAGTTTGACTGCTCTTCGTCCTATTATAAATCAGTTTGACTGCTCTTCGTCCTCTTATAAAACAGTTTGACTGGTCTTCATCCTTTTATAAAACAGTTTGACTGCTCTTCATCCGATTATAAATCAGTTTGACTGCTCTTCATCCTCTTATAAAACAGTTTGACTGCTCTTCATCTTTTTATAACGCAGTTTGACTGCTCTTCATCCTCTTGTAAAACAGGTTGACTGCTTTTCATCCTTTTGTAAAACAGTCTGACTGCTCTACATCATTGTATAAAACAGTTTGACTGCTCTTCATCCTTTTATAAAGCAGTTTGACTGCTCTTCATCCTCTTATAAATCAATTTGACCGCTCTTCATCCTCTTATAAAACCGTTTGACTGCTCTTCGTCCGATTATAAATCAGTTTGACTGCTCTTCGTCCGATTATAAATCAGTTTGACTGCTCTTCATCCGATTATAAATCAGTTTGACTGCTCTTCATCCTCTTATAAAACAGTTTGACTGCTCTTCATCCTTTTATAAAGCAGTTTGACTGCTCTTCATCCGATTACAAATCAGTTTGACTGCTCTTCATCCGATTATAAATCAGTTTGACTGCTCTTCATCCTCTTATAAAACAGTTTGACTGCTCTTCATCCTTTTATAACGCAGTTTGACTGCTCTTCATCCTCTTATAAATCAGTTTGACTGCTCTTCATCCGATTATAAATCAGTTTGACTGCTCTTCATCCTTTTTATAAAGCAGTTTGACTGCTCTTCATCCTCTTATAAATCAATTTGACTGCTCTTCATCCTCTTATAAAACCGTTTTTTCTGCTCTTCGTCCGATTATAAATCAGTTTGACTGCTCTTCATCCTCTTATAAAACCGTTTGACTGCTCTTCATCCTTTTATAACGCAGTTTGACTGCTCTTCATCCTCTTATAAATCAGTTTGACTGCTCTTCGTCCGATTATAAATCAGTTTGACTGCTCTTCGTCCTCTTATAAAACAGTTTGACTGCTCTCCATCCTTTTATAAAGCAGTTTGACTGCTCTTCATCCTCTTGTAAAACAGTCTGACTGCTCTTCATCCGATTATAAATCAGTTTGACTGCTCTTCATCCTCTTATAAATCAGTTTGACTGCTCTTCATCCTTTTATAAAGCAGTTTGACTGCTCTTCATCTGAATATAAATCAGTTTGACTGCTCTTCATCCTCTTATAAAACAGTTTGACTGCTCTTCATCTTTTTATAACGCAGTTTGACTGCTCTTCATCCTCTTGTAAAACAGGTTGACTGCTTTTCATCCTTTTGTAAAACAGTCTGACTGCTCTACATCATTGTATAAAACAGTTTGACTGCTCTTCATCCTTTTATAAAGCAGTTTGACTGCTCTTCATCCTCTTATAAATCAATTTGACCGCTCTTCATCCTCTTATAAAACCGTTTGACTGCTCTTCGTCCGATTATAAATCAGTTTGACTGCTCTTCATCCGATTATAAATCAGTTTGACTGCTCTTCGTCCGCTTATAAAACAGTTTGACTGCTCTTCATCCTTTTATAAAGCAGTTTGACTGCTCTTCATCCTCTTATAAATCAGTTTGACTGCTCTTCATCCTTTTATAAAGCAGTTTAACTGCTCTTCATCCTCCTATAAACCAGTTTGACTTCGCTTCATCCTCCTATAGAACAGTTTGACTGCTCTTCGTCCGATTATAAATCAGTTTGACTGCTCTTCGTCCTCTTATAAAACAGTTTGACTGCTCTTCATCCTTTTATAAAGCAGTTTGACTGCTCTTCATCCTCTTATAAATCAGTTTGACTGCTCTTCCTCCGATTATAAATCAGTTTGACTGCTCTTCATCCTCTTATAAAACAGTTTGACTGATCTTCATCCTTTTATAACGCAGTTTGACTGCTCTTCATCCTCTTATAAATCAGTTTGACTGCTCTTCATCCGATTATAAATCAGTTTGACTGCTATTCATCCGATTATAAATCAGTTTGACTGCTCTTCGTCCGATTATAAATCAGTTTGACTGCTCTTCGTCCGATTATAACTCAGTTTGACTGCTCTTCGTCCTCTTATAAAACAGTTTGACTGCTCTTCATCCGATTATAAATCAGTTTGACTGCTCTTCATCCTCTTATAAAACAGTTTGACTGGTCTTCATCCTTTTATAAAACAGTTTGACTGGTCTTCATCCGATTATAAATCAGTTTGACTGCTCTTCATCCTCTTATAAAACAGTTTGACTGGTCTTCATCCTTTTATAAAGCAGTTTGACTGCTCTTCATCCTCCTATAAATCAGTTTGACTGCTCTTCGTCCGATTATAACTCAGTTTGACTGCTCTTCGTCCTCTTATAAAACAGTTTGACTGCTCTTCATCCGATTATAAATCAGTTTGACTGCTCTTCATCCTCTTATAAAACAGTTTGACTGGTCTTCATCCTTTTATAAAACAGTTTGACTGGTCTTCATCCGATTATAAATCAGTTTGACTGCTCTTCATCCTCTTATAAAACAGTTTGACTGGTCTTCATCCTTTTATAAAGCAGTTTGACTGCTCTTCATCCTCCTATAAATCAGTTTGACTGCGCTTCATCCTCCTATAGAACAGTTTGACTGCTCTTCGTCCTATTATAAATCAGTTTGACTGCTCTTCGTCCTCTTATAAAACAGTTTGACTGGTCTTCATCCTTTTATAAAACAGTTTGACTGCTCTTCATCCGATTATAAATCAGTTTGACTGCTCTTCATCCTCTTATAAAACAGTTTGACTGCTCTTCATCTTTTTATAACGCAGTTTGACTGCTCTTCATCCTCTTGTAAAACAGGTTGACTGCTTTTCATCCTTTTGTAAAACAGTCTGACTGCTCTACATCATTGTATAAAACAGTTTGACTGCTCTTCATCCTTTTATAAAGCAGTTTGACTGCTCTTCATCCTCTTATAAATCAATTTGACCGCTCTTCATCCTCTTATAAAACCGTTTGACTGCTCTTCGTCCGATTATAAATCAGTTTGACTGCTCTTCGTCCGATTATAAATCAGTTTGACTGCTCTTCATCCGATTATAAATCAGTTTGACTGCTCTTCATCCTCTTATAAAACAGTTTGACTGCTCTTCATCCTTTTATAAAGCAGTTTGACTGCTCTTCATCCTCTTATAAATCAATTTGACCGCTCTTCATCCTCTTATAAAACCGTTTGACTGCTCTTCGTCCGATTATAAATCAGTTTGACTGCTCTTCATCCGATTATAAATCAGTTTGACTGCTCTTCGTCCGCTTATAAAACAGTTTGACTGCTCTTCATCCTTTTATAAAGCAGTTTGACTGCTCTTCATCCTCTTATAAATCAGTTTGACTGCTCTTCATCCTTTTATAAAGCAGTTTAACTGCTCTTCATCCTCCTATAAACCAGTTTGACTTCGCTTCATCCTCCTATAGAACAGTTTGACTGCTCTTCGTCCGATTATAAATCAGTTTGACTGCTCTTCGTCCTCTTATAAAACAGTTTGACTGCTCTTCATCCTTTTATAAAGCAGTTTGACTGCTCTTCATCCTCTTATAAATCAGTTTGACTGCTCTTCCTCCGATTATAAATCAGTTTGACTGCTCTTCATCCTCTTATAAAACAGTTTGACTGATCTTCATCCTTTTATAACGCAGTTTGACTGCTCTTCATCCTCTTATAAATCAGTTTGACTGCTCTTCATCCGATTATAAATCAGTTTGACTGCTATTCATCCGATTATAAATCAGTTTGACTGCTCTTCGTCCGATTATAAATCAGTTTGACTGCTCTTCGTCCGATTATAACTCAGTTTGACTGCTCTTCGTCCTCTTATAAAACAGTTTGACTGCTCTTCATCCGATTATAAATCAGTTTGACTGCTCTTCATCCTCTTATAAAACAGTTTGACTGGTCTTCATCCTTTTATAAAACAGTTTGACTGGTCTTCATCCGATTATAAATCAGTTTGACTGCTCTTCATCCTCTTATAAAACAGTTTGACTGGTCTTCATCCTTTTATAAAGCAGTTTGACTGCTCTTCATCCTCCTATAAATCAGTTTGACTGCTCTTCGTCCGATTATAACTCAGTTTGACTGCTCTTCGTCCTCTTATAAAACAGTTTGACTGCTCTTCATCCGATTATAAATCAGTTTGACTGCTCTTCATCCTCTTATAAAACAGTTTGACTGGTCTTCATCCTTTTATAAAACAGTTTGACTGGTCTTCATCCGATTATAAATCAGTTTGACTGCTCTTCATCCTCTTATAAAACAGTTTGACTGGTCTTCATCCTTTTATAAAGCAGTTTGACTGCTCTTCATCCTCCTATAAATCAGTTTGACTGCGCTTCATCCTCCTATAGAACAGTTTGACTGCTCTTCGTCCTATTATAAATCAGTTTGACTGCTCTTCGTCCTCTTATAAAACAGTTTGACTGGTCTTCATCCTTTTATAAAACAGTTTGACTGCTCTTCATCCGATTATAAATCAGTTTGACTGCTCTTCATCCTCTTATAAAACAGTTTGACTGCTGTTCATCTTTTTATAACGCAGTTTGACTGCTCTTCATCCTCTTGTAAAACAGGTTGACTGCTTTTCATCCTTTTGTAAAACAGTCTGACTGCTCTACATCATTGTATAAAACAGTTTGACTGCTCTTCATCCTTTTATAAAGCAGTTTGACTGCTCTTCATCCTCTTATAAATCAATTTGACCGCTCTTCATCCTCTTATAAAACCGTTTGACTGCTCTTCGTCCGATTATAAATCAGTTTGACTGCTCTTCGTCCGATTATAAATCAGTTTGACTGCTCTTCATCCGATTATAAATCAGTTTGACTGCTCTTCATCCTCTTATAAAACAGTTTGACTGCTCTTCATCCTTTTATAAAGCAGTTTGACTGCTCTTCATCCGATTACAAATCAGTTTGACTGCTCTTCATCCGATTATAAATCAGTTTGACTGCTCTTCATCCTCTTATAAAACAGTTTGACTGCTCTTCATCCTTTTATAACGCAGTTTGACTGCTCTTCATCCTCTTATAAATCAGTTTGACTGCTCTTCATCCGATTATAAATCAGTTTGACTGCTCTTCATCCTTTTTATAAAGCAGTTTGACTGCTCTTCATCCTCTTATAAATCAATTTGACTGCTCTTCATCCTCTTATAAAACCGTTTTTTCTGCTCTTCGTCCGATTATAAATCAGTTTGACTGCTCTTCATCCTCTTATAAAACCGTTTGACTGCTCTTCATCCTTTTATAACGCAGTTTGACTGCTCTTCATCCTTTTATAAAACAGTTTGACTGGTGTTCATCCGATTATAAATCAGTTTGACTGCTCTTCATCCTCTTATAAAACAGTTTGACTGGTCTTCATCCTTTTATAAAACAGTTTGACTGGTCTTCATCCGATTATAAATCAGTTTGACTGCTCTTCATCCTCTTATAAAACAGTTTGACTGGTCTTCATCCTTTTATAAAGCAGTTTGACTGCTCTTCATCCTCCTATAAATCAGTTTGACTGCGCTTCATCCTCCTATAGAACAGTTTGACTGCTCTTCGTCCTATTATAAATCAGTTTGACTGCTCTTCGTCCTCTTATAAAACAGTTTGACTGCTCTTCATCCTTTTATAAAGCAGTTTGACTGCTCTTCATCCTCTTATAAATCAGTTTGACTGCTCTTCATCCGATTATAAAACAGTTTGACTGCTCTTCATCTTTTTATAACGCAGTTTGACTGCTCTTCATCCTCTTGTAAAACAGGTTGACTGCTTTTCATCCTTTTGTAAAACAGTCTGACTGCTCTACATCATTGTATAAAACAGTTTGACTGCTCTTCATCCTTTTATAAAGCAGTTTGACTGCTCTTCATCCTCTTATAAATCAATTTGACCGCTCTTCATCCTCTTATAAAACCGTTTGACTGCTCTTCGTCCGATTATAAATCAGTTTGACTGCTCTTCGTCCGATTATAAATCAGTTTGACTGCTCTTCGTCCGATTATAAATCAGTTTGACTGCTCTTCATCCGATTATAAATCAGTTTGACTGCTCTTCATCCTCTTATAAAACAGTTTGACTGCTCTTCATCCTTTTATAAAGCAGTTTGACTGCTCTTCATCCTCTTATAAATCAATTTGACCGCTCTTCATCCTCTTATAAAACCGTTTGACTGCTCTTCGTCCGATTATAAATCAGTTTGACTGCTCTTCATCCGATTATAAATCAGTTTGACTGCTCTTCGTCCGCTTATAAAACAGTTTGACTGCTCTTCATCCTTTTATAAAGCAGTTTGACTGCTCTTCATCCTCTTATAAATCAGTTTGACTGCTCTTCATCCTTTTATAAAGCAGTTTAACTGCTCTTCATCCTCCTATAAACCAGTTTGACTTCGCTTCATCCTCCTATAGAACAGTTTGACTGCTCTTCGTCCGATTATAAATCAGTTTGACTGCTCTTCGTCCTCTTATAAAACAGTTTGACTGCTCTTCATCCTTTTATAAAGCAGTTTGACTGCTCTTCATCCTCTTATAAATCAGTTTGACTGCTCTTCCTCCGATTATAAATCAGTTTGACTGCTCTTCATCCTCTTATAAAACAGTTTGACTGATCTTCATCCTTTTATAACGCAGTTTGACTGCTCTTCATCCTCTTATAAATCAGTTTGACTGCTCTTCATCCGATTATAAATCAGTTTGACTGCTATTCATCCGATTATAAATCAGTTTGACTGCTCTTCGTCCGATTATAAATCAGTTTGACTGCTCTTCGTCCGATTATAACTCAGTTTGACTGCTCTTCGTCCTCTTATAAAACAGTTTGACTGCTCTTCATCCGATTATAAATCAGTTTGACTGCTCTTCATCCTCTTATAAAACAGTTTGACTGGTCTTCATCCTTTTATAAAACAGTTTGACTGGTCTTCATCCGATTATAAATCAGTTTGACTGCTCTTCATCCTCTTATAAAACAGTTTGACTGGTCTTCATCCTTTTATAAAGCAGTTTGACTGCTCTTCATCCTCCTATAAATCAGTTTGACTGCTCTTCGTCCGATTATAACTCAGTTTGACTGCTCTTCGTCCTCTTATAAAACAGTTTGACTGCTCTTCATCCGATTATAAATCAGTTTGACTGCTCTTCATCCTCTTATAAAACAGTTTGACTGGTCTTCATCCTTTTATAAAACAGTTTGACTGGTCTTCATCCGATTATAAATCAGTTTGACTGCTCTTCATCCTCTTATAAAACAGTTTGACTGGTCTTCATCCTTTTATAAAGCAGTTTGACTGCTCTTCATCCTCCTATAAATCAGTTTGACTGCGCTTCATCCTCCTATAGAACAGTTTGACTGCTCTTCGTCCTATTATAAATCAGTTTGACTGCTCTTCGTCCTCTTATAAAACAGTTTGACTGGTCTTCATCCTTTTATAAAACAGTTTGACTGCTCTTCATCCGATTATAAATCAGTTTGACTGCTCTTCATCCTCTTATAAAACAGTTTGACTGCTGTTCATCTTTTTATAACGCAGTTTGACTGCTCTTCATCCTCTTGTAAAACAGGTTGACTGCTTTTCATCCTTTTGTAAAACAGTCTGACTGCTCTACATCATTGTATAAAACAGTTTGACTGCTCTTCATCCTTTTATAAAGCAGTTTGACTGCTCTTCATCCTCTTATAAATCAATTTGACCGCTCTTCATCCTCTTATAAAACCGTTTGACTGCTCTTCGTCCGATTATAAATCAGTTTGACTGCTCTTCGTCCGATTATAAATCAGTTTGACTGCTCTTCATCCGATTATAAATCAGTTTGACTGCTCTTCATCCTCTTATAAAACAGTTTGACTGCTCTTCATCCTTTTATAAAGCAGTTTGACTGCTCTTCATCCGATTACAAATCAGTTTGACTGCTCTTCATCCGATTATAAATCAGTTTGACTGCTCTTCATCCTCTTATAAAACAGTTTGACTGCTCTTCATCCTTTTATAACGCAGTTTGACTGCTCTTCATCCTCTTATAAATCAGTTTGACTGCTCTTCATCCGATTATAAATCAGTTTGACTGCTCTTCATCCTTTTTATAAAGCAGTTTGACTGCTCTTCATCCTCTTATAAATCAATTTGACTGCTCTTCATCCTCTTATAAAACCGTTTTTTCTGCTCTTCGTCCGATTATAAATCAGTTTGACTGCTCTTCATCCTCTTATAAAACCGTTTGACTGCTCTTCATCCTTTTATAACGCAGTTTGACTGCTCTTCATCCTTTTATAAAACAGTTTGACTGGTGTTCATCCGATTATAAATCAGTTTGACTGCTCTTCATCCTCTTATAAAACAGTTTGACTGGTCTTCATCCTTTTATAAAACAGTTTGACTGGTCTTCATCCGATTATAAATCAGTTTGACTGCTCTTCATCCTCTTATAAAACAGTTTGACTGGTCTTCATCCTTTTATAAAGCAGTTTGACTGCTCTTCATCCTCCTATAAATCAGTTTGACTGCGCTTCATCCTCCTATAGAACAGTTTGACTGCTCTTCGTCCTATTATAAATCAGTTTGACTGCTCTTCGTCCTCTTATAAAACAGTTTGACTGCTCTTCATCCTTTTATAAAGCAGTTTGACTGCTCTTCATCCTCTTATAAATCAGTTTGACTGCTCTTCATCCGATTATAAAACAGTTTGACTGCTCTTCATCTTTTTATAACGCAGTTTGACTGCTCTTCATCCTCTTGTAAAACAGGTTGACTGCTTTTCATCCTTTTGTAAAACAGTCTGACTGCTCTACATCATTGTATAAAACAGTTTGACTGCTCTTCATCCTTTTATAAAGCAGTTTGACTGCTCTTCATCCTCTTATAAATCAATTTGACCGCTCTTCATCCTCTTATAAAACCGTTTGACTGCTCTTCGTCCGATTATAAATCAGTTTGACTGCTCTTCGTCCGATTATAAATCAGTTTGACTGCTCTTCATCCGATTATAAATCAGTTTGACTGCTCTTCATCCTCTTATAAAACAGTTTGACTGCTCTTCATCCTTTTATAAAGCAGTTTGACTGCTCTTCATCCGATTACAAATCAGTTTGACTGCTCTTCATCCGATTATAAATCAGTTTGACTGCTCTTCATCCTCTTATAAAACAGTTTGACTGCTCTTCATCCTTTTATAACGCAGTTTGACTGCTCTTCATCCTCTTATAAATCAGTTTGACTGCTCTTCATCCGATTATAAATCAGTTTGACTGCTCTTCATCCTTTTTATAAAGCAGTTTGACTGCTCTTCATCCTCTTATAAATCAATTTGACTGCTCTTCATCCTCTTATAAAACCGTTTTTTCTGCTCTTCGTCCGATTATAAATCAGTTTGACTGCTCTTCATCCTCTTATAAAACCGTTTGACTGCTCTTCATCCTTTTATAACGCAGTTTGACTGCTCTTCATCCTCTTATAAATCAGTTTGACTGCTCTTCGTCCGATTATAAATCAGTTTGACTGCTCTTCGTCCTCTTATAAAACAGTTTGACTGCTCTCCATCCTTTTATAAAGCAGTTTGACTGCTCTTCATCCTCTTGTAAAACAGTCTGACTGCTCTTCATCCGATTATAAATCAGTTTGACTGCTCTTCATCCTCTTATAAATCAGTTTGACTGCTCTTCATCCTTTTATAAAGCAGTTTGACTGCTCTTCATCTGAATATAAATCAGTTTGACTGCTCTTCATCCTCTTATAAAACAGTTTGACTGCTCTTCATCTTTTTATAACGCAGTTTGACTGCTCTTCATCCTCTTGTAAAACAGGTTGACTGCTTTTCATCCTTTTGTAAAACAGTCTGACTGCTCTACATCATTGTATAAAACAGTTTGACTGCTCTTCATCCTTTTATAAAGCAGTTTGACTGCTCTTCATCCTCTTATAAATCAATTTGACCGCTCTTCATCCTCTTATAAAACCGTTTGACTGCTCTTCGTCCGATTATAAATCAGTTTGACTGCTCTTCATCCGATTATAAATCAGTTTGACTGCTCTTCGTCCGCTTATAAAACAGTTTGACTGCTCTTCATCCTTTTATAAAGCAGTTTGACTGCTCTTCATCCTCTTATAAATCAGTTTGACTGCTCTTCATCCTTTTATAAAGCAGTTTAACTGCTCTTCATCCTCCTATAAACCAGTTTGACTTCGCTTCATCCTCCTATAGAACAGTTTGACTGCTCTTCGTCCGATTATAAATCAGTTTGACTGCTCTTCGTCCTCTTATAAAACAGTTTGACTGCTCTTCATCCTTTTATAAAGCAGTTTGACTGCTCTTCATCCTCTTATAAATCAGTTTGACTGCTCTTCCTCCGATTATAAATCAGTTTGACTGCTCTTCATCCTCTTATAAAACAGTTTGACTGATCTTCATCCTTTTATAACGCAGTTTGACTGCTCTTCATCCTCTTATAAATCAGTTTGACTGCTCTTCATCCGATTATAAATCAGTTTGACTGCTATTCATCCGATTATAAATCAGTTTGACTGCTCTTCGTCCGATTATAAATCAGTTTGACTGCTCTTCGTCCGATTATAACTCAGTTTGACTGCTCTTCGTCCTCTTATAAAACAGTTTGACTGCTCTTCATCCGATTATAAATCAGTTTGACTGCTCTTCATCCTCTTATAAAACAGTTTGACTGGTCTTCATCCTTTTATAAAACAGTTTGACTGGTCTTCATCCGATTATAAATCAGTTTGACTGCTCTTCATCCTCTTATAAAACAGTTTGACTGGTCTTCATCCTTTTATAAAGCAGTTTGACTGCTCTTCATCCTCCTATAAATCAGTTTGACTGCTCTTCGTCCGATTATAACTCAGTTTGACTGCTCTTCGTCCTCTTATAAAACAGTTTGACTGCTCTTCATCCGATTATAAATCAGTTTGACTGCTCTTCATCCTCTTATAAAACAGTTTGACTGGTCTTCATCCTTTTATAAAACAGTTTGACTGGTCTTCATCCGATTATAAATCAGTTTGACTGCTCTTCATCCTCTTATAAAACAGTTTGACTGGTCTTCATCCTTTTATAAAGCAGTTTGACTGCTCTTCATCCTCCTATAAATCAGTTTGACTGCGCTTCATCCTCCTATAGAACAGTTTGACTGCTCTTCGTCCTATTATAAATCAGTTTGACTGCTCTTCGTCCTCTTATAAAACAGTTTGACTGGTCTTCATCCTTTTATAAAACAGTTTGACTGCTCTTCATCCGATTATAAATCAGTTTGACTGCTCTTCATCCTCTTATAAAACAGTTTGACTGCTCTTCATCTTTTTATAACGCAGTTTGACTGCTCTTCATCCTCTTGTAAAACAGGTTGACTGCTTTTCATCCTTTTGTAAAACAGTCTGACTGCTCTACATCATTGTATAAAACAGTTTGACTGCTCTTCATCCTTTTATAAAGCAGTTTGACTGCTCTTCATCCTCTTATAAATCAATTTGACCGCTCTTCATCCTCTTATAAAACCGTTTGACTGCTCTTCGTCCGATTATAAATCAGTTTGACTGCTCTTCGTCCGATTATAAATCAGTTTGACTGCTCTTCATCCGATTATAAATCAGTTTGACTGCTCTTCATCCTCTTATAAAACAGTTTGACTGCTCTTCATCCTTTTATAAAGCAGTTTGACTGCTCTTCATCCGATTACAAATCAGTTTGACTGCTCTTCATCCGATTATAAATCAGTTTGACTGCTCTTCATCCTCTTATAAAACAGTTTGACTGCTCTTCATCCTTTTATAACGCAGTTTGACTGCTCTTCATCCTCTTATAAATCAGTTTGACTGCTCTTCATCCGATTATAAATCAGTTTGACTGCTCTTCATCCTTTTTATAAAGCAGTTTGACTGCTCTTCATCCTCTTATAAATCAATTTGACTGCTCTTCATCCTCTTATAAAACCGTTTTTTCTGCTCTTCGTCCGATTATAAATCAGTTTGACTGCTCTTCATCCTCTTATAAAACCGTTTGACTGCTCTTCATCCTTTTATAACGCAGTTTGACTGCTCTTCATCCTCTTATAAATCAGTTTGACTGCTCTTCATCCGATTATAAATCAGTTTGACTGCTCTTCGTCCTCTTATAAAACAGTTTGACTGCTCTTCATCCTTTTATAAAGCAGTTTGACTGCTCTTCATCCTCTTGTAAAACAGTCTGACTGCTCTTCATCTGATTATAAATCAGTTTGACTGCTCTTCATCCTCTTATAAAACAGTTTGACTGCTCTTCATCTTTTTATAACGCAGTTTGACTGCTCTTCATCCTCTTGTAAAACAGGTTGACTGCTTTTCATCCTTTTGTAAAACAGTCTGACTGCTCTACAGCATTGTATAAAACAGTTTGACTGCTCTTCATCCTTTTATAAAGCTGTTTGACTGCGCTTCATCCTCCTATAGAACAGTTTGACTGCTCTTCGTCCGATTATATATCAGTTTGACTGCTCTTCGTCCTCTTATAAAACAGTTTGACTGCTCTCCATCCTTTTATAAAGCAGTTTGACTGCTCTTCATCCTCTTGTAAAACAGTCTGACTGCTCTTCATCCGATTATAAATCAGTTTGACTGCTCTTCATCCTCTTATAAATCAGTTTGACTGCTCTTCATCCTTTTATAAAGCAGTTTGACTGCTCTTCATCTGAATATAAATCAGTTTGACTGCTCTTCATCCTCTTATAAAACAGTTTGACTGCTCTTCATCTTTTTATAACGCAGTTTGACTGCTCTTCATCCTCTTGTAAAACAGGTTGACTGCTTTTCATCCTTTTGTAAAACAGTCTGACTGCTCTACATCATTGTATAAAACAGTTTGACTGCTCTTCATCCTTTTATAAAGCAGTTTGACTGCTCTTCATCCTCTTATAAATCAATTTGACCGCTCTTCATCCTCTTATAAAACCGTTTGACTGCTCTTCGTCCGATTATAAATCAGTTTGACTGCTCTTCGTCCGCTTATAAAACAGTTTGACTGCTCTTCATCCTTTTATAAAGCAGTTTGACTGCTCTTCATCCTCTTATAAATCAGTTTGACTGCTCTCCATCCTTTTATAAAGCAGTTTGACTGCTCTTCATCCTCTTGTAAAACAGTCTGACTGCTCTTCATCCGATTATAAATCAGTTTGACTGCTCTTCATCCTCTTATAAATCAGTTTGACTGCTCTTCATCCTCCTATAGAACAGTTTGACTGCTCTTCGTCCGATTATATATCAGTTTGACTGCTCTTCGTCCTCTTATAAAACAGTTTGACTGCTCTCCATCCTTTTATAAAGCAGTTTGACTGCTTTTCATCCTCTTGTAAAACAGTCTGACTGCTCTTCATCCGATTATAAATCAGTTTGACTGCTCTTCATCCTCTTATAAATCAGTTTGACTGCTCTTCATCCTTTTATAAAGCAGTTTGACTGCTCTTCATCTGAATATAAATCAGTTTGACTGCTCTTCATCCTTTTATAAAGCAGTTTGACTGCTCTTCATCCTCCTATAAACCAGTTTGACTGCGCTTCATCCTCCTATAGAACAGTTTGACTGCTCTTCGTCCTATTATAAATCAGTTTGACTGCTCTTCGTCCTCTTATAAAACAGTTTGACTGGTCTTCATCCTTTTATAAAACAGTTTGACTGCTCTTCATCCGATTATAAATCAGTTTGACTGCTCTTCATCCTCTTATAAAACAGTTTGACTGCTCTTCATCTTTTTATAACGCAGTTTGACTGCTCTTCATCCTCTTGTAAAACAGGTTGACTGCTTTTCATCCTTTTGTAAAACAGTCTGACTGCTCTACATCATTGTATAAAACAGTTTGACTGCTCTTCATCCTTTTATAAAGCAGTTTGACTGCTCTTCATCCTCTTATAAATCAATTTGACCGCTCTTCATCCGATTATAAATCAGTTTGACTGCTCTTCGTCCTCTTATAAAACAGTTTGACTGCTCTTCATCCTTTTATAAAGCAGTTTGACTGCTCTTCATCCTCTTGTAAAACAGTCTGACTGCTCTTCATCTGATTATAAATCAGTTTGACTGCTCTTCATCCTCTTATAAAACAGTTTGACTGCTCTTCATCTTTTTATAACGCAGTTTGACTGCTCTTCATCCTCTTGTAAAACAGGTTGACTGCTTTTCATCCTTTTGTAAAACAGTCTGACTGCTCTTCATCTGATTATAAATCAGTTTGACTGCTCTTCATCCTCTTATAAAACAGTTTGACTGCTCTTCATCTTTTTATAACGCAGTTTGACTGCTCTTCATCCTCTTGTAAAACAGGTTGACTGCTTTTCATCCTTTTGTAAAACAGTCTGACTGCTCTACATCATTGTATAAAACAGTTTGACTGCTCTTCATCCTTTTATAAAGCTGTTTGACTGCGCTTCATCCTCCTATAGAACAGTTTGACTGCTCTTCGTCTGATTATATATCAGTTTGACTGCTCTTCGTCCTCTTATAAAACAGTTTGACTGCTCTCCATCCTTTTATAAAGCAGTTTGACTGCTCTTCATCCTCTTGTAAAACAGTCTGACTGCTCTTCATCCGATTATAAATCAGTTTGACTGCTCTTCATCCTCTTATAAATCAGTTTGACTGCTCTTCATCCTTTTATAAAGCAGTTTGACTGCTCTTCATCTGAATATAAATCAGTTTGACTGCTCTTCATCCTCTTATAAAACAGTTTGACTGCTCTTCATCTTTTTATAACGCAGTTTGACTGCTCTTCATCCTCTTGTAAAACAGGTTGACTGCTTTTCATCCTTTTGTAAAACAGTCTGACTGCTCTACATCATTGTATAAAACAGTTTGACTGCTCTTCATCCTTTTATAAAGCAGTTTGACTGCTCTTCATCCTCTTATAAATCAATTTGACCGCTCTTCATCCTCTTATAAAACCGTTTGACTGCTCTTCGTCCGATTATAAATCAGTTTGACTGCTCTTCGTCCGCTTATAAAACAGTTTGACTGCTCTTCATCCTTTTATAAAGCAGTTTGACTGCTCTTCATCCTCTTATAAATCAGTTTGACTGCTCTCCATCCTTTTATAAAGCAGTTTGACTGCTCTTCATCCTCTTGTAAAACAGTCTGACTGCTCTTCATCCGATTATAAATCAGTTTGACTGCTCTTCATCCTCTTATAAATCAGTTTGACTGCTCTTCATCCTCCTATAGAACCGTTTGACTGCTCTTCGTCCGATTATATATCAGTTTGACTGCTCTTCGTCCTCTTATAAAACAGTTTGACTGCTCTCCATCCTTTTATAAAGCAGTTTGACTGCTCTTCATCCTCTTGTAAAACAGTCTGACTGCTCTTCATCCGATTATAAATCAGTTTGACTGCTCTTCATCCTCTTATAAATCAGTTTGACTGCTCTTCATCCTTTTATAAAGCAGTTTGACTGCTCTTCATCTGAATATAAATCAGTTTGACTGCTCTTCATCCTTTTATAAAGCAGTTTGACTGCTCTTCATCCTCCTATAAACCAGTTTGACTGCGCTTCATCCTCCTATAGAACAGTTTGACTGCTCTTCGTCCTATTATAAATCAGTTTGACTGCTCTTCGTCCTCTTATAAAACAGTTTGACTGGTCTTCATCCTTTTATAAAACAGTTTGACTGCTCTTCATCCGATTATAAATCAGTTTGACTGCTCTTCATCCTCTTATAAAACAGTTTGACTGCTCTTCATCTTTTTATAACGCAGTTTGACTGCTCTTCATCCTCTTGTAAAACAGGTTGACCGCTCTTCATCCGATTATAAATCAGTTTGACTGCTCTTCGCCCTCTTATAAAACAGTTTGACTGCTCTTCATCCTTTTATAAAGCAGTTTGACTGCTCTTCATCCTCTTGTAAAACAGTCTGACTGCTCTTCATCTGATTATAAATCAGTTTGACTGCTCTTCATCCTCTTATAAAACAGTTTGACTGCTCTTCATCTTTTTATAACGCAGTTTGACTGCTCTTCATCCTCTTGTAAAACAGGTTGACTGCTTTTCATCCTTTTGTAAAACAGTCTGACTGCTCTACATCATTGTATAAAACAGTTTGACTGCTCTTCATCCTTTTATAAAGCTGTTTGACTGCGCTTCATCCTCCTATAGAACAGTTTGACTGCTCTTCGTCCGATTATAAATCAGTTTGACTGCTCTTCGTCCTCTTATAAAACAGTTTGACTGCTCTCCATCCTTTTATAAAGCAGTTTGACTGCTCTTCATCCTCTTGTAAAACAGTCTGACTGCTCTTCATCCGATTATAAATCAGTTTGACTGCTCTTCATCCTCTTATAAATCAGTTTGACTGCTCTTCATCCTTTTATAAAGCAGTTTGACTGCTCTTCATCTGAATATAAATCAGTTTGACTGCTCTTCATCCTCTTATAAAACAGTTTGACTGCTCTTCATCTTTTTATAACGCAGTTTGACTGCTCTTCATCCTCTTGTAAAACAGGTTGACTGCTTTTCATCCTTTTGTAAAACAGTCTGACTGCTCTACATCATTGTATAAAACAGTTTGACTGCTCTTCATCCTTTTATAAAGCAGTTTGACTGCTCTTCATCCTCTTATAAATCAATTTGACCGCTCTTCATCCTCTTATAAAACCGTTTGACTGCTCTTCGTCCGATTATAAATCAGTTTGACTGCTCTTCGTCCGATTATAAATCAGTTTGACTGCTCTTCGTCCGCTTATAAAACAGTTTGACTGCTCTTCATCCTTTTATAAAGCAGTTTGACTGCTCTTCATCCTCTTATAAATCAGTTTGACTGCTCTTCATCCTTTTATAAAGCAGTTTAACTGCTCTTCATCCTCCTATAAACCAGTTTGACTTCGCTTCATCCTCCTATAGAACAGTTTGACTGCTCTTCGTCCGATTATAAATCAGTTTGACTGCTCTTCGTCCTCTTATAAAACAGTTTGACTGCTCTTCATCCTCTTATAAATCAGTTTGACTGCTCTTCATCCGATTATAAATCAGTTTGACTGCTCTTCGTCCTCTTATAAAACAGTTTGACTGCTCTTCATCCTTTTATAAAGCAGTTTGACTGCTCTTCATCCTCTTGTAAAACAGTCTGACTGCTCTTCATCTGATTATAAATCAGTTTGACTGCTCTTCATCCTCTTATAAAACAGTTTGACTGCTCTTCATCTTTTTATAACGCAGTTTGACTGCTCTTCATCCTCTTGTAAAACAGGTTGACTGCTTTTCATCCTTTTGTAAAACAGTCTGACTGCTCTACATCATTGTATAAAACAGTTTGACTGCTCTTCATCCTTTTATAAAGCTGTTTGACTGCGCTTCATCCTCCTATAGAACAGTTTGACTGCTCTTCGTCCGATTATATATCAGTTTGACTGCTCTTCGTCCTCTTATAAAACAGTTTGACTGCTCTCCATCCTTTTATAAAGCAGTTTGACTGCTCTTCATCCTCTTGTAAAACAGTCTGACTGCTCTTCATCCGATTATAAATCAGTTTGACTGCTCTTCATCCTCTTATAAATCAGTTTGACTGCTCTTCATCCTTTTATAAAGCAGTTTGACTGCTCTTCATCTGAATATAAATCAGTTTGACTGCTCTTCATCCTCTTATAAAACAGTTTGACTGCTCTTCATCTTTTTATAACGCAGTTTGACTGCTCTTCATCCTCTTGTAAAACAGGTTGACTGCTTTTCATCCTTTTGTAAAACAGTCTGACTGCTCTACATCATTGTATAAAACAGTTTGACTGCTCTTCATCCTTTTATAAAGCAGTTTGACTGCTCTTCATCCTCTTATAAATCAATTTGACCGCTCTTCATCCTCTTATAAAACCGTTTGACTGCTCTTCGTCCGATTATAAATCAGTTTGACTGCTCTTCGTCCGCTTATAAAACAGTTTGACTGCTCTTCATCCTTTTATAAAGCAGTTTGACTGCTCTTCATCCTCTTATAAATCAGTTTGACTGCTCTCCATCCTTTTATAAAGCAGTTTGACTGCTCTTCATCCTTTTGTAAAACAGTCTGACTGCTCTTCATCCGATTATAAATCAGTTTGACTGCTCTTCATCCTCTTATAAATCAGTTTGACTGCTCTTCATCCTCCTATAGAATAGTTTGACTGCTCTTCGTCCGATTATATATCAGTTTGACTGCTCTTCGTCCTCTTATAAAACAGTTTGACTGCTCTCCATCCTTTTATAAAGCAGTTTGACTGCTCTTCATCCTCTTGTAAAACAGTCTGACTGCTCTTCATCCGATTATAAATCAGTTTGACTGCTCTTCATCCTCTTATAAATCAGTTTGACTGCTCTTCATCCTTTTATAAAGCAGTTTGACTGCTCTTCATCTGAATATAAATCAGTTTGACTGCTCTTCGTCCTCTTATAAAACAGTTTGACTGGTCTTCATCCTTTTATAAAACAGTTTGACCGCTCTTCATCCGATTATAAATCAGTTTGACTGCTCTTCATCCTCTTATAAAACAGTTTGACTGCTCTTCATCTTTTTATAACGCAGTTTGACTGCTCTTCATCCTCTTGTAAAACAGGTTGACTGCTTTTCATCCTTTTGTAAAACAGTCTGACTGCTCTACATCATTGTATAAAACAGTTTGACTGCTCTTCATCCTTTTATAAAGCAGTTTGACTGCTCTTCATCCTCTTATAAATCAATTTGACCGCTCTTCATCCGATTATAAATCAGTTTGACTGCTCTTCGTCCTCTTATAAAACAGTTTGACTGCTCTTCATCCTTTTATAAAGCAGTTTGACTGCTCTTCATCCTCTTGTAAAACAGTCTGACTGCTCTTCATCTGATTATAAATCAGTTTGACTGCTCTTCATCCTCTCATAAAACAGTTTGACTGCTCTTCATCTTTTTATAACGCAGTTTGACTGCTCTTCATCCTCTTGTAAAACAGGTTGACTGCTTTTCATCCTTTTGTAAAACACTCTGACTGCTCTACATCATTGTATAAAACAGTTTGACTGCTCTTCATCCTTTTATAAAGCTGTTTGACTGCGCTTCATCCTCCTATAGAACAGTTTGACTGCTCTTCGTCCGATTATAAATCAGTTTGACTGCTCTTCGTCCTCTTATAAAACAGTTTGACTGCTCTCCATCCTTTTATAAAGCAGTTTGACTGCTCTTCATCCTCTTGTAAAACAGTCTGACTGCTCTTCATCCGATTATAAATCAGTTTGACTGCTCTTCATCCTCTTATAAATCAGTTTGACTGCTCTTCATCCTTTTATAAAGCAGTTTGACTGCTCTTCATCTGAATATAAATCAGTTTGACTGCTCTTCATCCTCTTATAAAACAGTTTGACTGCTCTTCATCTTTTTATAACGCAGTTTGACTGCTCTTCATCCTCTTGTAAAACAGGTTGACTGCTTTTCATCCTTTTGTAAAACAGTCTGACTGCTCTACATCATTGTATAAAACAGTTTGACTGCTCTTCATCCTTTTATAAAGCAGTTTGACTGCTCTTCATCCTCTTATAAATCAATTTGACCGCTCTTCATCCTCTTATAAAACCGTTTGACTGCTCTTCGTCCGATTATAAATCAGTTTGACTGCTCTTCGTCCGATTATAAATCAGTTTGACTGCTCTTCGTCCGCTTATAAAACAGTTTGACTGCTCTTCATCCTTTTATAAAGCAGTTTGACTGCTCTTCATCCTCTTATAAATCAGTTTGACTGCTCTTCATCCTTTTATAAAGCAGTTTAACTGCTCTTCATCCTCCTATAAACCAGTTTGACTTCGCTTCATCCTCCTATAGAACAGTTTGACTGCTCTTCGTCCGATTATAAATCAGTTTGACTGCTCTTCGTCCTCTTATAAAACAGTTTGACTGCTCTTCATCCTTTTATAAAGTAGTTTGACTGCTCTTCATCCTCTTATAAATCAGTTTGACTGCTCTTCCTCCGATTATAAATCAGTTTGACTGCTCTTCATCCTCTTATAAAACAGTTTGACTGCTCTTCATCCTTTTATAACGCAGTTTGACTGCTCTTCATCCTCTTATAAATCAGTTTGACTGCTCTTCATCCGATTATAAATCAGTTTGACTGCTATTCATCCGATTATAAATCAGTTTGACTGCTCTTCGTCCGATTATAAATCAGTTTGACTGCTCTTCGTCCGATTATAACTCAGTTTGACTGCTCTTCGTCCTCTTATAAAACAGTTTGACTGCTCTTCATCCGATTATAAATCAGTTTGACTGCTCTTCATCCTCTTATAAAACAGTTTGACTGGTCTTCATCCTTTTATAAAACAGTTTGACTGCTCTTCATCCGATTATAAATCAGTTTGACTGCTCTTCATCCTCTTATAAAACAGTTTGACTGGTCTTCATCCTTTTATAAAGCAGTTTGACTGCTCTTCATCCTCCTATAAATCAGTTTGACTGCGCTTCATCCTCCTATAGAACAGTTTGACTGCTCTTCGTCCTATTATAAATCAGTTTGACTGCTCTTCGTCCTCTTATAAAACAATTTGACTGGTCTTCATCCTTTTATAAAACAGTTTGACTGCTCTTCATCCGATTATAAATCAGTTTGACTGCTCTTCATCCTCTTATAAAACAGTTTGACTGCTCTTCATCTTTTTATAACGCAGTTTGACTGCTCTTCATCCTCTTGTAAAACAGGTTGACTGCTTTTCATCCTTTTGTAAAACAGTCTGACTGCTCTACATCATTGTATAAAACAGTTTGACAGCTCTTCATCCTTTTATAAAGCAGTTTGACTGCTCTTCATCCTCTTATAAATCAATTTGACCGCTCTTCATCCTCTTATAAAACCGTTTGACTGCTCTTCGTCCGATTATAAATCAGTTTGACTGCTCTTCGTCCGATTATAAATCAGTTTGACTGCTCTTCATCCGATTATAAATCAGTTTGACTGCTCTTCATCCTCTTATAAAACAGTTTGACTGCTCTTCATCCTTTTATAAAGCAGTTTGACTGCTCTTCATCCGATTACAAATCAGTTTGACTGCTCTTCATCCGATTATAAATCAGTTTGACTGCTCTTCATCCTCTTATAAAACAGTTTGACTGCTCTTCATCCTTTTATAACGCAGTTTGACTGCTCTTCATCCTCTTATAAATCAGTTTGACTGCTCTTCATCCGATTATAAATCAGTTTGACTGCTCTTCATCCTTTTTATAAAGCAGTTTGACTGTTCTTCATCCTCTTATAAATCAATTTGACTGCTCTTCATCCTCTTATAAAACCGTTTTTTCTGCTCTTCGTCCGATTATAAATCAGTTTGACTGCTCTTCATCCTCTTATAAAACCGTTTGACTGCTCTTCATCCTTTTATAACGCAGTTTGACTGCTCTTCATCCTCTTATAAATCAGTTTGACTGCTCTTCATCCGATTATAAATCAGTTTGACTGCTCTTCGTCCTCTTATAAAACAGTTTGACTGCTCTTCATCCTTTTATAAAGCAGTTTGACTGCTCTTCATCCTCTTGTAAAACAGTCTGACTGCTCTTCATCTGATTATAAATCAGTTTGACTGCTCTTCATCTTTTTATAACGCAGTTTGACTGCTCTTCATCCTCTTGTAAAACAGGTTGACTGCTTTTCATCCTTTTGTAAAACAGTCTGACTGCTCTACATCATTGTATAAAACAGTTTGACTGCTCTTCATCCTTTTATAAAGCTGTTTGACTGCGCTTCATCCTCCTATAGAACAGTTTGACTGCTCTTCGTCCGATTATATATCAGTTTGACTGCTCTTCGTCCTCTTATAAAACAGTTTGACTGCTCTCCATCCTTTTATAAAGCAGTTTGACTGCTCTTCATCCTCTTGTAAAACAGTCTGACTGCTCTTCATCCGATTATAAATCAGTTTGACTGCTCTTCATCCTCTTATAAATCAGTTTGACTGCTCTTCATCCTTTTATAAAGCAGTTTGACTGCTCTTCATCTGAATATAAATCAGTTTGACTGCTCTTCATCCTCTTATAAAACAGTTTGACTGCTCTTCATCTTTTTATAACGCAGTTTGACTGCTCTTCATCCTCTTGTAAAACAGGTTGACTGCTTTTCATCCTTTTGTAAAACAGTCTGACTGCTCTACATCATTGTATAAAACAGTTTGACTGCTCTTCATCCTTTTATAAAGCAGTTTGACTGCTCTTCATCCTCTTATAAATCAATTTGACCGCTCTTCATCCTCTTATAAAACCGTTTGACTGCTCTTCGTCCGATTATAAATCAGTTTGACTGCTCTTCGTCCGCTTATAAAACAGTTTGACTGCTCTTCATCCTTTTATAAAGCAGTTTGACTGCTCTTCATCCTCTTATAAATCAGTTTGACTGCTCTCCATCCTTTTATAAAGCAGTTTGACTGCTCTTCATCCTCTTGTAAAACAGTCTGACTGCTCTTCATCCGATTATAAATCAGTTTGACTGCTCTTCATCCTCTTATAAATCAGTTTGACTGCTCTTCATCCTCCTATAGAACAGTTTGACTGCTCTTCGTCCGATTATATATCAGTTTGACTGCTCTTCGTCCTCTTATAAAACAGTTTGACTGCTCTCCATCCTTTTATAAAGCAGTTTGACTGCTCTTCATCCTCTTGTAAAACAGTCTGACTGCTCTTCATCCGATTATAAATCAGTTTGACTGCTCTTCATCCTCTTATAAATCAGTTTGACTGCTCTTCATCCTTTTATAAAGCAGTTTGACTGCTCTTCATCTGAATATAAATCAGTTTGACTGCTCTTCATCCTCTTATAAAACAGTTTGACTGCTCTTCATCTTTTTATAACGCAGTTTTACTGCTCTTCATCCTCTTGTAAAACAGGTTGACTGCTTTTCATCCTTTTGTAAAACAGTCTGACTGCTCTACATCATTGTATAAAACAGTTTGACTGCTCTTCATCCTTTTATAAAGCAGTTTGACTGCTCTTCATCCTCTTATAAATCAATTTGACCGCTCTTCATCCTCTTATAAAACCGTTTGACTGCCCTTTGTCCGATTATAAATCAGTTTGACTGCTCTTCGTCCGCTTATAAAACAGTTTGACTGCTCTTCATCCTTTTATAAAGCAGTTTGACTGCTCTTCATCCTCTTATAAATCAGTTTGACTGCTCTTCATCCTTTTATAATGCAGTTTAACTGCTCTTCATCCTCCTATAAACCAGTTTGACTTCGCTTCATCCTCCTATAGAACAGTTTGACTGCTCTTCGTCCGATTATAAATCAGTTTGACTGCTCTTCGTCCTCTTATAAAACAGTTTGACTGCTCTTCATCCTTTTATAAAGCAGTTTGACTGCTCTTCATCCTCTTATAAATCAGTTTGACTGCTCTTCCTCCGATTATAAATCAGTTTGACTGCTCTTCATCCTCTTATAAAACAGTTTGACTGCTCTTCATCCTTTTATAACGCAGTTTGACTGCTCTTCATCCTCTTATAAATCAGTTTGACTGCTCTTCATCCGATTATAAATCAGTTTGACTGCTATTCATCCGATTATAAATCAGTTTGACTGCTCTTCGTCCGATTATAAATCAGTTTGACTGCTCTTCGTCCGATTATAACTCAGTTTGACTGCTCTTCGTCCTCTTATAAAACAGTTTGACTGCTCTTCATCCGATTATAAATCAGTTTGACTGCTCTTCATCCTCTTATAAAACAGTTTGACTGGTCTTCATCCTTTTATAAAACAGTTTGACTGCTCTTCATCCGATTATAAATCAGTTTGACTGCTCTTCATCCTCTTATAAAACAGTTTGACTGGTCTTCATCCTTTTATAAAGCAGTTTGACTTCTCTTCATCCTCCTATAAACCAGTTTGACTGCGCTTCATCCTCCTATAGAACAGTTTGACTGCTCTTCGTCCTATTATAAATCAGTTTGACTGCTCTTCGTCCTCTTATAAAACAGTTTGACTGCTCTTCATCCTTTTATAAAGCAGTTTGACTGCTCTTCATCCTCTTATAAATCAGTTTGACTGCTCTTCCTCCGATTATAAATCAGTTTGACTGCTCTTCATCCTCTTATAAAACAGTTTGACTGCTCTTCATCCTCTTATAAATCAGTTTGACTGCTCTTCATCCGATTATAAACCAGTTTGACTGCTCTTCATCCTCTTATAAATCAATTTGACTGCTCTTCATCCTCTTATAAAACCGTTTTTTCTGCTCTTCGTCCGATTATAAATCAGTTTGACTGCTCTTCATCCTCTTATAAAACCGTTTGACTGCTCTTCATCCTTTTATAACGGCGTTTGACTGCTCTTCATCCTCTTATAAATCAGTTTGACTGCTCTTCATCCGATTATAAATCAGTTTGACTGCTCTTCGTCCTCTTATAAAACAGTTTGACTGCTCTTCATCTTTTTATAACGCAGTTTGACTGCTCTTCATCCTCTTGTAAAACAGGTTGACTGCTTTTCATCCTTTTGTAAAACAGTCTGACTGCTCTTCATCCTTTTATAAAGCAGTTTGACTGCTCTTCATCCTCTTATAAATCAATTTGACTGCTCTTCATCCTCTTATAAAACCGTTTTTTCTGCTCTTCGTCCGATTATAAATCAGTTTGACTGCTCTTCATCCTCTTATAAATCAGTTTGACTGCTCTTCATCCGATTATAAATCAGTTTGACTGCTCTTCGTCCTCTTATAAAACAGTTTGACTGCTCTTCATCCTTTTATAAAGCAGTTTGACTGCTCTTCATCCTCTTGTAAAACAGTCTGACTGCTCTTCATCTGATTATAAATCAGTTTGACTGCTCTTCATCCTCTTATAAAACAGTTTGACTGCTCTTCATCTTTTTATAACGCAGTTTGACTGCTCTTCATCCTCTTATAAATCAGTTTGACTGCTCTTCATCCGATTATAAATCAGTTTGACTGCTATTCATCCGATTATAAATCAGTTTGACTGCTCTTCGTCCGATTATAAATCAGTTTGACTGCTCTTCGTCCGATTATAACTCAGTTTGACTGCTCTTCGTCCTCTTATAAAACAGTTTGACTGCTCTTCATCCGATTATAAATCAGTTTGACTGCTCTTCATCCTCTTATAAAACAGTTTGACTGGTCTTCATCCTTTTATAAAACAGTTTGACTGCTCTTCATCCGATTATAAATCAGTTTGACTGCTCTTCATCCTCTTATAAAACAGTTTGACTGGTCTTCATCCTTTTATAAAGCAGTTTGACTGCTCTTCATCCTCCTATAAACCAGTTTGACTGCGCTTCATCCTCCTATAGAACAGTTTGACTGCTCTTCGTCCTATTATAAATCAGTTTGACTGCTCTTCGTCCTCTTATAAAACAGTTTGACTGCTCTTCATCCTTTTATAAAGCAGTTTGACTGCTCTTCATCCTCTTATAAATCAGTTTGACTGCTCTTCATCCTCTTATAAAACAGTTTGACTGCTCTTCATCCTCTTATAAATCAGTTTGACTGCTCTTCATCCGATTATAAATCAGTTTGACTGCTCTTCATCCTCTTATAAATCAGTTTGACTGCTCTTCATCCTTTTATAAAGCAGTTTGACTGCTCTTCATCTGAATATAAATCAGTTTGACTGCTCTTCATCCTCTTATAAAACAGTTTGACTGCTCTTCATCTTTTTATAACGCAGTTTGACTGCTCTTCATCCTCTTGTAAAACAGGTTGACTGCTTTTCATCCTTTTGTAAAACAGTCTGACTGCTCTACATCATTGTATAAAACAGTTTGACTGCTCTTCATCCTTTTATAAAGCTGTTTGACTGCGCTTCATCCTCCTATAGAACAGTTTGACTGCTCTTCGTCCGATTATAAATCAGTTTGACTGCTCTTCGTCCTCTTATAAAACAGTTTGACTGCTCTCCATCCTTTTATAAAGCAGTTTGACTGCTCTTCATCCTCTTGTAAAACAGTCTGACTGCTCTTCATCCGATTATAAATCAGTTTGACTGCTCTTCATCCTCTTATAAATCAGTTTGACTGCTCTTCATCCTTTTATAAAGCAGTTTGACTGCTCTTCATCTGAATATAAATCAGTTTGACTGCTCTTCATCCTCTTATAAAACAGTTTGACTGCTCTTCATCTTTTTATAACGCAGTTTGACTGCTCTTCATCCTCTTGTAAAACAGGTTGACTGCTTTTCATCCTTTTGTAAAACAGTCTGACTGCTCTACATCATTGTATAAAACAGTTTGACTGCTCTTCATCCTTTTATAAAGCAGTTTGACTGCTCTTCATCCTCTTATAAATCAATTTGACCGCTCTTCATCCTCTTATAAAACCGTTTGACTGCTCTTCGTCCGATTATAAATCAGTTTGACTGCTCTTCGTCCGATTATAAATCAGTTTGACTGCTCTTCGTCCGCTTATAAAACAGTTTGACTGCTCTTCATCCTTTTATAAAGCAGTTTGACTGCTCTTCATCCTCTTATAAATCAGTTTGACTGCTCTTCATCCTTTTATAAAGCAGTTTAACTGCTCTTCATCCTCCTATAAACCAGTTTGACTTCGCTTCATCCTCCTATAGAACAGTTTGACTGCTCTTCGTCCGATTATAAATCAGTTTGACTGCTCTTCGTCCTCTTATAAAACAGTTTGACTGCTCTTCATCCTTTTATAAAGCAGTTTGACTGCTCTTCATCCTCTTATAAATCAGTTTGACTGCTCTTCCTCCGATTATAAATCAGTTTGACTGCTCTTCATCCTCTTATAAAACAGTTTGACTGCTCTTCATCCTTTTATAACGCAGTTTGACTGCTCTTCATCCTCTTATAAATCAGTTTGACTGCTCTTCATCCGATTATAAATCAGTTTGACTGCTATTCATCCGATTATAAATCAGTTTGACTGCTCTTCGTCCGATTATAAATCAGTTTGACTGCTCTTCGTCCGATTATAACTCAGTTTGACTGCTCTTCGTCCTCTTATAAAACAGTTTGACTGCTCTTCATCCGATTATAAATCAGTTTGACTGCTCTTCATCCTCTTATAAAACAGTTTGACTGGTCTTCATCCTTTTATAAAACAGTTTGACTGCTCTTCATCCGATTATAAATCAGTTTGACTGCTCTTCATCCTCTTATAAAACAGTTTGACTGGTCTTCATCCTTTTATAAAGCAGTTTGACTGCTCTTCATCCTCCTATAAATCAGTTTGACTGCGCTTCATCCTCCTATAGAACAGTTTGACTGCTCTTCGTCCTATTATAAATCAGTTTGACTGCTCTTCGTCCTCTTATAAAACAGTTTGACTGGTCTTCATCCTTTTATAAAACAGTTTGACTGCTCTTCATCCGATTATAAATCAGTTTGACTGCTCTTCATCCTCTTATAAAACAGTTTGACTGCTCTTCATCTTTTTATAACGCAGTTTGACTGCTCTTCATCCTCTTGTAAAACAGGTTGACTGCTTTTCATCCTTTTGTAAAACAGTCTGACTGCTCTACATCATTGTATAAAACAGTTTGACTGCTCTTCATCCTTTTATAAAGCAGTTTGACTGCTCTTCATCCTCTTATAAATCAATTTGACCGCTCTTCATCCTCTTATAAAACCGTTTGACTGCTCTTCGTCCGATTATAAATCAGTTTGACTGCTCTTCGTCCGATTATAAATCAGTTTGACTGCTCTTCATCCGATTATAAATCAGTTTGACTGCTCTTCATCCTCTTATAAAACAGTTTGACTGCTCTTCATCCTTTTATAAAGCAGTTTGACTGCTCTTCATCCGATTACAAATCAGTTTGACTGCTCTTCATCCGATTATAAATCAGTTTGACTGCTCTTCATCCTCTTATAAAACAGTTTGACTGCTCTTCATCCTTTTATAACGCAGTTTGACTGCTCTTCATCCTCTTATAAATCAGTTTGACTGCTCTTCATCCGATTATAAATCAGTTTGACTGCTCTTCATCCTTTTTATAAAGCAGTTTGACTGTTCTTCATCCTCTTATAAATCAATTTGACTGCTCTTCATCCTCTTATAAAACCGTTTTTTCTGCTCTTCGTCCGATTATAAATCAGTTTGACTGCTCTTCATCCTCTTATAAAACCGTTTGACTGCTCTTCATCCTTTTATAACGCAGTTTGACTGCTCTTCATCCTCTTATAAATCAGTTTGACTGCTCTTCATCCGATTATAAATCAGTTTGACTGCTCTTCGTCCTCTTATAAAACAGTTTGACTGCTCTTCATCCTTTTATAAAGCAGTTTGACTGCTCTTCATCCTCTTGTAAAACAGTCTGACTGCTCTTCATCTGATTATAAATCAGTTTGACTGCTCTTCATCCTCTTATAAAACAGTTTGACTGCTCTTCATCTTTTTATAACGCAGTTTGACTGCTCTTCATCCTCTTGTAAAACAGGTTGACTGCTTTTCATCCTTTTGTAAAACAGTCTGACTGCTCTACATCATTGTATAAAACAGTTTGACTGCTCTTCATCCTTTTATAAAGCTGTTTGACTGCGCTTCATCCTCCTATAGAACAGTTTGACTGCTCTTCGTCCGATTATATATCAGTTTGACTGCTCTTCGTCCTCTTATAAAACAGTTTGACTGCTCTCCATCCTTTTATAAAGCAGTTTGACTGCTCTTCATCCTCTTGTAAAACAGTCTGACTGCTCTTCATCCGATTATAAATCAGTTTGACTGCTCTTCATCCTCTTATAAATCAGTTTGACTGCTCTTCATCCTTTTATAAAGCAGTTTGACTGCTCTTCATCTGAATATAAATCAGTTTGACTGCTCTTCATCCTCCTATAAATCAGTTTGACTGCGCTTCATCCTCCTATAGAACAGTTTGACTGCTCTTCGTCCTATTATAAATCAGTTTGACTGCTCTTCGTCCTCTTATAAAACAGTTTGACTGGTCTTCATCCTTTTATAAAACAGTTTGACTGCTCTTCATCCGATTATAAATCAGTTTGACTGCTCTTCATCCTCTTATAAAACAGTTTGACTGCTCTTCATCTTTTTATAACGCAGTTTGACTGCTCTTCATCCTCTTGTAAAACAGGTTGACTGCTTTTCATCCTTTTGTAAAACAGTCTGACTGCTCTACATCATTGTATAAAACAGTTTGACTGCTCTTCATCCTTTTATAAAGCAGTTTGACTGCTCTTCATCCTCTTATAAATCAATTTGACCGCTCTTCATCCTCTTATAAAACCGTTTGACTGCTCTTCGTCCGATTATAAATCAGTTTGACTGCTCTTCGTCCGATTATAAATCAGTTTGACTGCTCTTCATCCGATTATAAATCAGTTTGACTGCTCTTCATCCTCTTATAAAACAGTTTGACTGCTCTTCATCCTTTTATAAAGCAGTTTGACTGCTCTTCATCCGATTACAAATCAGTTTGACTGCTCTTCATCCGATTATAAATCAGTTTGACTGCTCTTCATCCTCTTATAAAACAGTTTGACTGCTCTTCATCCTTTTATAACGCAGTTTGACTGCTCTTCATCCTCTTATAAATCAGTTTGACTGCTCTTCATCCGATTATAAATCAGTTTGACTGCTCTTCATCCTTTTTATAAAGCAGTTTGACTGTTCTTCATCCTCTTATAAATCAATTTGACTGCTCTTCATCCTCTTATAAAACCGTTTTTTCTGCTCTTCGTCCGATTATAAATCAGTTTGACTGCTCTTCATCCTCTTATAAAACCGTTTGACTGCTCTTCATCCTTTTATAACGCAGTTTGACTGCTCTTCATCCTCTTATAAATCAGTTTGACTGCTCTTCATCCGATTATAAATCAGTTTGACTGCTCTTCGTCCTCTTATAAAACAGTTTGACTGCTCTTCATCCTTTTATAAAGCAGTTTGACTGCTCTTCATCCTCTTGTAAAACAGTCTGACTGCTCTTCATCTGATTATAAATCAGTTTGACTGCTCTTCATCCTCTTATAAAACAGTTTGACTGCTCTTCATCTTTTTATAACGCAGTTTGACTGCTCTTCATCCTCTTGTAAAACAGGTTGACTGCTTTTCATCCTTTTGTAAAACAGTCTGACTGCTCTACATCATTGTATAAAACAGTTTGACTGCTCTTCATCCTTTTATAAAGCTGTTTGACTGCGCTTCATCCTCCTATAGAACAGTTTGACTGCTCTTCGTCCGATTATATATCAGTTTGACTGCTCTTCGTCCTCTTATAAAACAGTTTGACTGCTCTCCATCCTTTTATAAAGCAGTTTGACTGCTCTTCATCCTCTTGTAAAACAGTCTGACTGCTCTTCATCCGATTATAAATCAGTTTGACTGCTCTTCATCCTCTTATAAATCAGTTTGACTGCTCTTCATCCTTTTATAAAGCAGTTTGACTGCTCTTCATCTGAATATAAATCAGTTTGACTGCTCTTCATCCTCTTATAAAACAGTTTGACTGCTCTTCATCTTTTTATAACGCAGTTTGACTGCTCTTCATCCTCTTGTAAAACAGGTTGACTGCTTTTCATCCTTTTGTAAAACAGTCTGACTGCTCTACATCATTGTATAAAACAGTTTGACTGCTCTTCATCCTGTTATAAAGCAGTTTGACTGCTCTTCATCCTCTTATAAATCAATTTGACCGCTCTTCATCCTCTTATAAAACCGTTTGACTGCTCTTCGTCCGATTATAAATCAGTTTGACTGCTCTTCGTCCGCTTATAAAACAGTTTGACTGCTCTTCATCCTTTTATAAAGCAGTTTGACTGCTCTTCATCCTCTTATAAATCAGTTTGACTGCTCTCCATCCTTTTATAAAGCAGTTTGACTGCTCTTCATCCTCTTGTAAAACAGTCTGACTGCTCTTCATCCGATTATAAATCAGTTTGACTGCTCTTCATCCTCTTATAAATCAGTTTGACTGCTCTTCATCCTCCTATAGAACAGTTTGACTGCTCTTCGTCCGATTATATATCAGTTTGACTGCTCTTCGTCCTCTTATAAAACAGTTTGACTGCTCTCCATCCTTTTATAAAGCAGTTTGACTGCTCTTCATCCTCTTGTAAAACAGTCTGACTGCTCTTCATCCGATTATAAATCAGTTTGACTGCTCTTCATCCTCTTATAAATCAGTTTGACTGCTCTTCATCCTTTTATAAAGCAGTTTGACTGCTCTTCATCTGAATATAAATCAGTTTGACTGCTCTTCATCCTCTTATAAAACAGTTTGACTGCTCTTCATCTTTTTATAACGCAGTTTTACTGCTCTTCATCCTCTTGTAAAACAGGTTGACTGCTTTTCATCCTTTTGTAAAACAGTCTGACTGCTCTACATCATTGTATAAAACAGTTTGACTGCTCTTCATCCTTTTATAAAGCAGTTTGACTGCTCTTCATCCTCTTATAAATCAATTTGACCGCTCTTCATCCTCTTATAAAACCGTTTGACTGCCCTTCGTCCGATTATAAATCAGTTTGACTGCTCTTCGTCCGCTTATAAAACAGTTTGACTGCTCTTCATCCTTTTATAAAGCAGTTTGACTGCTCTTCATCCTCTTATAAATCAGTTTGACTGCTCTTCATCCTTTTATAATGCAGTTTAACTGCTCTTCATCCTCCTATAAACCAGTTTGACTTCGCTTCATCCTCCTATAGAACAGTTTGACTGCTCTTCGTCCGATTATAAATCAGTTTGACTGCTCTTCGTCCTCTTATAAAACAGTTTGACTGCTCTTCATCCTTTTATAAAGCAGTTTGACTGCTCTTCATCCTCTTATAAATCAGTTTGACTGCTCTTCCTCCGATTATAAATCAGTTTGACTGCTCTTCATCCTCTTATAAAACAGTTTGACTGCTCTTCATCCTTTTATAACGCAGTTTGACTGCTCTTCATCCTCTTATAAATCAGTTTGACTGCTCTTCATCCGATTATAAATCAGTTTGACTGCTATTCATCCGATTATAAATCAGTTTGACTGCTCTTCGTCCGATTATAAATCAGTTTGACTGCTCTTCGTCCGATTATAACTCAGTTTGACTGCTCTTCGTCCTCTTATAAAACAGTTTGACTGCTCTTCATCCGATTATAAATCAGTTTGACTGCTCTTCATCCTCTTATAAAACAGTTTGACTGGTCTTCATCCTTTTATAAAACAGTTTGACTGCTCTTCATCCGATTATAAATCAGTTTGACTGCTCTTCATCCTCTTATAAAACAGTTTGACTGGTCTTCATCCTTTTATAAAGCAGTTTGACTGCTCTTCATCCTCCTATAAACCAGTTTGACTGCGCTTCATCCTCCTATAGAACAGTTTGACTGCTCTTCGTCCTATTATAAATCAGTTTGACTGCTCTTCGTCCTCTTATAAAACAGTTTGACTGCTCTTCATCCTTTTATAAAGCAGTTTGACTGCTCTTCATCCTCTTATAAATCAGTTTGACTGCTCTTCCTCCGATTATAAATCAGTTTGACTGCTCTTCATCCTCTTATAAAACAGTTTGACTGCTCTTCATCCTCTTATAAATCAGTTTGACTGCTCTTCATCCGATTATAAATCAGTTTGACTGCTCTTCATCCTCTTATAAATCAATTTGACTGCTCTTCATCCTCTTATAAAACCGTTTTTTCTGCTCTTCGTCCGATTATAAATCAGTTTGACTGCTCTTCATCCTCTTATAAAACCGTTTGACTGCTCTTCATCCTTTTATAACGGCGTTTGACTGCTCTTCATCCTCTTATAAATCAGTTTGACTGCTCTTCATCCGATTATAAATCAGTTTGACTGCTCTTCGTCCTCTTATAAAACAGTTTGACTGCTCTTCATCTTTTTATAACGCAGTTTGACTGCTCTTCATCCTCTTGTAAAACAGGTTGACTGCTTTTCATCCTTTTGTAAAACAGTCTGACTGCTCTTCATCCTTTTATAAAGCAGTTTGACTGCTCTTCATCCTCTTATAAATCAATTTGACTGCTCTTCATCCTCTTATAAAACCGTTTTTTCTGCTCTTCGTCCGATTATAAATCAGTTTGACTGCTCTTCATCCTCTTATAAAACCGTTTGAATGCTCTTCATCCTTTTATAACGCAGTTTGACTGCTCTTCATCCTCTTATAAATCAGTTTGACTGCTCTTCATCCGATTATAAATCAGTTTGACTGCTCTTCGTCCTCTTATAAAACAGTTTGACTGCTCTTCATCCTTTTATAAAGCAGTTTGACTGCTCTTCATCCTCTTGTAAAACAGTCTGACTGCTCTTCATCTGATTATAAATCAGTTTGACTGCTCTTCATCCTCTTATAAAACAGTTTGACTGCTCTTCATCTTTTTATAACGCAGTTTGACTGCTCTTCATCCTCTTATAAATCAGTTTGACTGCTCTTCATCCGATTATAAATCAGTTTGACTGCTATTCATCCGATTATAAATCAGTTTGACTGCTCTTCGTCCGATTATAAATCAGTTTGACTGCTCTTCGTCCGATTATAACTCAGTTTGACTGCTCTTCGTCCTCTTATAAAACAGTTTGACTGCTCTTCATCCGATTATAAATCAGTTTGACTGCTCTTCATCCTCTTATAAAACAGTTTGACTGGTCTTCATCCTTTTATAAAACAGTTTGACTGCTCTTCATCCGATTATAAATCAGTTTGACTGCTCTTCATCCTCTTATAAAACAGTTTGACTGGTCTTCATCCTTTTATAAAGCAGTTTGACTGCTCTTCATCCTCCTATAAACCAGTTTGACTGCGCTTCATCCTCCTATAGAACAGTTTGACTGCTCTTCGTCCTATTATAAATCAGTTTGACTGCTCTTCGTCCTCTTATAAAACAGTTTGACTGCTCTTCATCCTTTTATAAAGCAGTTTGACTGCTCTTCATCCTCTTATAAATCAGTTTGACTGCTCTTCATCCTCTTATAAAACAGTTTGACTGCTCTTCATCCTCTTATAAATCAGTTTGACTGCTCTTCATCCGATTATAAATCAGTTTGACTGCTCTTCATCCTCTTATAAATCAGTTTGACTGCTCTTCATCCTTTTATAAAGCAGTTTGACTGCTCTTCATCTGAATATAAATCAGTTTGACTGCTCTTCATCCTCTTATAAAACAGTTTGACTGCTCTTCATCTTTTTATAACGCAGTTTGACTGCTCTTCATCCTCTTGTAAAACAGGTTGACTGCTTTTCATCCTTTTGTAAAACAGTCTGACTGCTCTTCATCCTTTTATAAAGCAGTTTGACTGCTCTTCATCCTCTTATAAATCAATTTGACTGCTCTTCATCCTCTTATAAAACCGTTTTTTCTGCTCTTCGTCCGATTATAAATCAGTTTGACTGCTCTTCATCCTCTTATAAAACCGTTTGAATGCTCTTCATCCTTTTATAACGCAGTTTGACTGCTCTTCATCCTCTTATAAATCAGTTTGACTGCTCTTCATCCGATTATAAATCAGTTTGACTGCTCTTCGTCCTCTTATAAATCAGTTTGACTGCTCTTCCTCCGATTATAAATCAGTTTGACTGCTCTTCATCCTCTTATAAAACAGTTTGACTGCTCTTCATCCTTTTATAACGCAGTTTGACTGCTCTTCATCCTCTTATAAATCAGTTTGACTGCTCTTCATCCGATTATAAATCAGTTTGACTGCTATTCATCCGATTATAAATCAGTTTGACTGCTCTTCGTCCGATTATAAATCAGTTTGACTGCTCTTCGTCCGATTATAACTCAGTTTGACTGCTCTTCGTCCTCTTATAAAACAGTTTGACTGCTCTTCATCCGATTATAAATCAGTTTGACTGCTCTTCATCCTCTTATAAAACAGTTTGACTGGTCTTCATCCTTTTATAAAACAGTTTGACTGCTCTTCATCCGATTATAAATCAGTTTGACTGCTCTTCATCCTCTTATAAAACAGTTTGACTGGTCTTCATCCTTTTATAAAGCAGTTTGACTGCTCTTCATCCTCCTATAAACCAGTTTGACTGCGCTTCATCCTCCTATAGAACAGTTTGACTGCTCTTCGTCCTATTATAAATCAGTTTGACTGCTCTTCGTCCTCTTATAAAACAGTTTGACTGCTCTTCATCCTTTTATAAAGCAGTTTGACTGCTCTTCATCCTCTTATAAATCAGTTTGACTGCTCTTCCTCCGATTATAAATCAGTTTGACTGCTCTTCATCCTCTTATAAAACAGTTTGACTGCTCTTCATCCTCTTATAAATCAGTTTGACTGCTCTTCATCCGATTATAAATCAGTTTGACTGCTCTTCATCCTCTTATAAATCAATTTGACTGCTCTTCATCCTCTTATAAAACCGTTTTTTCTGCTCTTCGTCCGATTATAAATCAGTTTGACTGCTCTTCATCCTCTTATAAAACCGTTTGACTGCTCTTCATCCTTTTATAACGGCGTTTGACTGCTCTTCATCCTCTTATAAATCAGTTTGACTGCTCTTCATCCGATTATAAATCAGTTTGACTGCTCTTCGTCCTCTTATAAAACAGTTTGACTGCTCTTCATCTTTTTATAACGCAGTTTGACTGCTCTTCATCCTCTTGTAAAACAGGTTGACTGCTTTTCATCCTTTTGTAAAACAGTCTGACTGCTCTTCATCCTTTTATAAAGCAGTTTGACTGCTCTTCATCCTCTTATAAATCAATTTGACTGCTCTTCATCCTCTTATAAAACCGTTTTTTCTGCTCTTCGTCCGATTATAAATCAGTTTGACTGCTCTTCATCCTCTTATAAAACCGTTTGAATGCTCTTCATCCTTTTATAACGCAGTTTGACTGCTCTTCATCCTCTTATAAATCAGTTTGACTGCTCTTCATCCGATTATAAATCAGTTTGACTGCTCTTCGTCCTCTTATAAAACAGTTTGACTGCTCTTCATCCTTTTATAAAGCAGTTTGACTGCTCTTCATCCTCTTGTAAAACAGTCTGACTGCTCTTCATCTGATTATAAATCAGTTTGACTGCTCTTCATCCTCTTATAAAACAGTTTGACTGCTCTTCATCTTTTTATAACGCAGTTTGACTGCTCTTCATCCTCTTATAAATCAGTTTGACTGCTCTTCATCCGATTATAAATCAGTTTGACTGCTATTCATCCGATTATAAATCAGTTTGACTGCTCTTCGTCCGATTATAAATCAGTTTGACTGCTCTTCGTCCGATTATAACTCAGTTTGACTGCTCTTCGTCCTCTTATAAAACAGTTTGACTGCTCTTCATCCGATTATAAATCAGTTTGACTGCTCTTCATCCTCTTATAAAACAGTTTGACTGGTCTTCATCCTTTTATAAAACAGTTTGACTGCTCTTCATCCGATTATAAATCAGTTTGACTGCTCTTCATCCTCTTATAAAACAGTTTGACTGGTCTTCATCCTTTTATAAAGCAGTTTGACTGCTCTTCATCCTCCTATAAACCAGTTTGACTGCGCTTCATCCTCCTATAGAACAGTTTGACTGCTCTTCGTCCTATTATAAATCAGTTTGACTGCTCTTCGTCCTCTTATAAAACAGTTTGACTGCTCTTCATCCTTTTATAAAGCAGTTTGACTGCTCTTCATCCTCTTATAAATCAGTTTGACTGCTCTTCATCCTCTTATAAAACAGTTTGACTGCTCTTCATCCTCTTATAAATCAGTTTGACTGCTCTTCATCCGATTATAAATCAGTTTGACTGCTCTTCATCCTCTTATAAATCAGTTTGACTGCTCTTCATCCTTTTATAAAGCAGTTTGACTGCTCTTCATCTGAATATAAATCAGTTTGACTGCTCTTCATCCTCTTATAAAACAGTTTGACTGCTCTTCATCTTTTTATAACGCAGTTTGACTGCTCTTCATCCTCTTGTAAAACAGGTTGACTGCTTTTCATCCTTTTGTAAAACAGTCTGACTGCTCTTCATCCTTTTATAAAGCAGTTTGACTGCTCTTCATCCTCTTATAAATCAATTTGACTGCTCTTCATCCTCTTATAAAACCGTTTTTTCTGCTCTTCGTCCGATTATAAATCAGTTTGACTGCTCTTCATCCTCTTATAAAACCGTTTGAATGCTCTTCATCCTTTTATAACGCAGTTTGACTGCTCTTCATCCTCTTATAAATCAGTTTGACTGCTCTTCATCCGATTATAAATCAGTTTGACTGCTCTTCGTCCTCTTATAAAACAGTTTGACTGCTCTTCATCCTTTTATAAAGCAGTTTGACTGCTCTTCATCCTCTTGTAAAACAGTCTGACTGCTCTTCATCTGATTATAAATCAGTTTGACTGCTCTTCATCCTCTTATAAAACAGTTTGACTGCTCTTCATCTTTTTATAACGCAGTTTGACTGCTCTTCATCCTCTTATAAATCAGTTTGACTGCTCTTCATCCGATTATAAATCAGTTTGACTGCTATTCATCCGATTATAAATCAGTTTGACTGCTCTTCGTCCGATTATAAATCAGTTTGACTGCTCTTCGTCCGATTATAACTCAGTTTGACTGCTCTTCGTCCTCTTATAAAACAGTTTGACTGCTCTTCATCCGATTATAAATCAGTTTGACTGCTCTTCATCCTCTTATAAAACAGTTTGACTGGTCTTCATCCTTTTATAAAACAGTTTGACTGCTCTTCATCCGATTATAAATCAGTTTGACTGCTCTTCATCCTCTTATAAAACAGTTTGACTGGTCTTCATCCTTTTATAAAGCAGTTTGACTGCTCTTCATCCTCCTATAAACCAGTTTGACTGCGCTTCATCCTCCTATAGAACAGTTTGACTGCTCTTCGTCCTATTATAAATCAGTTTGACTGCTCTTCGTCCTCTTATAAAACAGTTTGACTGCTCTTCATCCTTTTATAAAGCAGTTTGACTGCTCTTCATCCTCTTATAAATCAGTTTGACTGCTCTTCATCCTCTTATAAAACAGTTTGACTGCTCTTCATCCTCTTATAAATCAGTTTGACTGCTCTTCATCCGATTATAAATCAGTTTGACTGCTCTTCATCCTCTTATAAATCAGTTTGACTGCTCTTCATCCTTTTATAAAGCAGTTTGACTGCTCTTCATCTGAATATAAATCAGTTTGACTGCTCTTCATCCTCTTATAAAACAGTTTGACTGCTCTTCATCTTTTTATAACGCAGTTTGACTGCTCTTCATCCTCTTGTAAAACAGGTTGACTGCTTTTCATCCTTTTGTAAAACAGTCTGACTGCTCTACATCATTGTATAAAACAGTTTGACTGCTCTTCATCCTTTTATAAAGCAGTTTGACTGCTCTTCATCCTCTTATAAATCAATTTGACTGCTCTTCGTCCTCTTATAAAACAGTTTGACTGCTCTTCATCCGATTATAAATCAGTTTGACTGCTCTTCGTCCGATTATAACTCAGTTTGACTGCTCTTCGTCCTCTTATAAAACAGTTTGACTGCTCTTCATCCGATTATAAATCAGTTTGACTGCTCTTCATCCTCTTATAAAACAGTTTGACTGGTCTTCATCCTTTTATAAAGCAGTTTGACTGCTCTTCATCCTCCTATAAACCAGTTTGACTGCGCTTCATCCTCCTATAGAACAGTTTGACTGCTCTTCGTCCTATTATAAATCAGTTTGACTGCTCTTCGTCCTCTTATAAAACAGTTTGACTGCTCTTCATCCTTTTATAAAGCAGTTTGACTGCTCTTCATCCTCTTATAAATCAGTTTGACTGCTCTTCATCCTCTTATAAAACAGTTTGACTGCTCTTCATCCTCTTATAAATCAGTTTGACTGCTCTTCATCCGATTATAAATCAGTTTGACTGCTCTTCATCCTCTTATAAATCAGTTTGACTGCTCTTCATCCTTTTATAAAGCTGTTTGACTGCGCTTCATCCTCCTATAGAACAGTTTGACTGCTCTTCGTCCGATTATATATCAGTTTGACTGCTCTTCGTCCTCTTATAAAACAGTTTGACTGCTCTCCATCCTTTTATAAAGCAGTTTGACTGCTCTTCATCCTCTTGTAAAACAGTCTGACTGCTCTTCATCCGATTATAAATCAGTTTGACTGCTCTTCATCCTCTTATAAATCAGTTTGACTGCTCTTCATCCTTTTATAAAGCAGTTTGACTGCTCTTCATCTGAATATAAATCAGTTTGACTGCTCTTCATCCTCTTATAAAACAGTTTGACTGCTCTTCATCTTTTTATAACGCAGTTTGACTGCTCTTCATCCTCTTGTAAAACAGGTTGACTGCTTTTCATCCTTTTGTAAAACAGTCTGACTGCTCTACATCATTGTATAAAACAGTTTGACTGCTCTTCATCCTTTTATAAAGCAGTTTGACTGCTCTTCATCCTCTTATAAATCAATTTGACCGCTCTTCATCCTCTTATAAAACCGTTTGACTGCTCTTCGTCCGATTATAAATCAGTTTGACTGCTCTTAGTCCGCTTATAAAACAGTTTGACTACTCTTCATCCTTTTATAAAGCAGTTTGACTGCTCTTCATCCTCTTATAAATCAGTTTGACTGCTCTCCATCCTTTTATAAAGCAGTTTGACTGCTCTTCATCCTCTTGTAAAACAGTCTGACTGCTCTTCATCCGATTATAAATCAGTTTGACTGCTCTTCATCCTCTTATAAATCAGTTTGACTGCTCTTCATCCTCCTATAGAACAGTTTGACTGCTCTTCGTCCGATTATATATCAGTTTGACTGCTCTTCGTCCTCTTATAAAACAGTTTGACTGCTCTCCATCCTTATATAAAGCAGTTTGACTGCTCTTCATCCTCTTGTAAAACAGTCTGACTGCTCTTCATCCGATTATAAATCAGTTTGACTGCTCTTCATCCTCTTATAAATCAGTTTGACTGCTCTTCATCCTTTTATAAAGCAGTTTGACTGCTCTTCATCTGAATATAAATCAGTTTGACTGCTCTTCATCCTCTTATAAAACAGTTTGACTGCTCTTCATCTTTTTATAACGCAGTTTGACTGCTCTTCATCCTCTTGTAAAACAGGTTGACTGCTTTTCATCCTTTTGTAAAACAGTCTGACTGCTCTACATCATTGTATAAAACAGTTTGACTGCTCTTCATCCTTTTATAAAGCAGTTTGACTGCTCTTCATCCTCTTATAAATCAATTTGACCGCTCTTCATCCTCTTATAAAACCGTTTGACTGCCCTTCGTCCGATTATAAATCAGTTTGACTGCTCTTTGTCCGCTTATAAAACAGTTTGACTGCTCTTCATCCTTTTATAAAGCAGTTTGACTGCTCTTCATCCTCTTATAAATCAGTTTGACTGCTCTTCATCCTTTTATAATGCAGTTTAACTGCTCTTCATCCTCCTATAAACCAGTTTGACTTCGCTTCATCCTCCTATAGAACAGTTTGACTGCTCTTCGTCCGATTATAAATCAGTTTGACTGCTCTTCGTCCTCTTATAAAACAGTTTGACTGCTCTTCATCCTTTTATAAAGCAGTTTGACTGCTCTTCATCCTCTTATAAAACAGTTTGACTGCTCTTCATCCTTTTATAACGCAGTTTGACTGCTCTTCATCCTCTTATAAATCAGTTTGACTGCTCTTCATCCGATTATAAATCAGTTTGACTGCTATTCATCCGATTATAAATCAGTTTGACTGCTCTTCGTCCGATTATAAATCAGTTTGACTGCTCTTCGTCCGATTATAACTCAGTTTGACTGCTCTTCGTCCTCTTATAAAACAGTTTGACTGCTCTTCATCCGATTATAAATCAGTTTGACTGCTCTTCATCCTCTTATAAAACAGTTTGACTGGTCTTCATCCTTTTATAAAACAGTTTGACTGCTCTTCATCCGATTATAAATCAGTTTGACTGCTCTTCATCCTCTTATAAAACAGTTTGGCTGGTCTTCATCCTTTTATAAAGCAGTTTGACTGCTCTTCATCCTCCTATAAACCAGTTTGACTGCGCTTCATCCTCCTATAGAACAGTTTGACTGCTCTTCGTCCTATTATAAATCAGTTTGACTGCTCTTCGTCCTCTTATAAAACAGTTTGACTGCTCTTCATCCTTTTATAAAGCAGTTTGACTGCTCTTCATCCTCTTATAAATCAGTTTGACTGCTCTTCCTCCGATTATAAATCAGTTTGACTGCTCTTCATCCTCTTATAAAACAGTTTGACTGCTCTTCATCCTCTTATAAATCAGTTTGACTGCTCTTCATCCGATTATAAATCAGTTTGACTGCTCTTCATCCTCTTATAAATCAATTTGACTGCTCTTCATCCTCTTATAAAACCGTTTTTTCTGCTCTTCGTCCGATTATAAATCAGTTTGACTGCTCTTCATCCTCTTATAAAACCGTTTGACTGCTCTTCATCCTTTTATAACGGCGTTTGACTGCTCTTCATCCTCTTATAAATCAGTTTGACTGCTCTTCATCCGATTATAAATCAGTTTGACTGCTCTTCGTCCTCTTATAAAACAGTTTGACTGCTCTTCATCTTTTTATAACGCAGTTTGACTGCTCTTCATCCTCTTGTAAAACAGGTTGACTGCTTTTCATCCTTTTGTAAAACAGTCTGACTGCTCTTCATCCTTTTATAAAGCAGTTTGACTGCTCTTCATCCTCTTATAAATCAATTTGACTGCTCTTCATCCTCTTATAAAACCGTTTTTTCTGCTCTTCGTCCGATTATAAATCAGTTTGACTGCTCTTCATCCTCTTATAAAACCGTTTGACTGCTCTTCATCCTTTTATAACGCAGTTTGACTGCTCTTCATCCTCTTATAAATCAGTTTGACTGCTCTTCATCCGATTATAAATCAGTTTGACTGCTCTTCGTCCTCTTATAAAACAGTTTGACTGCTCTTCATCCTTTTATAAAGCAGTTTGACTGCTCTTCATCCTCTTGTAAAACAGTCTGACTGCTCTTCATCTGATTATAAATCAGTTTGACTGCTCTTCATCCTCTTATAAAACAGTTTGACTGCTCTTCATCTTTTTATAACGCAGTTTGACTGCTCTTCATCCTCTTATAAATCAGTTTGACTGCTCTTCATCCGATTATAAATCAGTTTGACTGCTATTCATCCGATTATAAATCAGTTTGACTGCTCTTCGTCCGATTATAAATCAGTTTGACTGCTCTTCGTCCGATTATAACTCAGTTTGACTGCTCTTCGTCCTCTTATAAAACAGTTTGACTGCTCTTCATCCGATTATAAATCAGTTTGACTGCTCTTCATCCTCTTATAAAACAGTTTGACTGGTCTTCATCCTTTTATAAAACAGTTTGACTGCTCTTCATCCGATTATAAATCAGTTTGACTGCTCTTCATCCTCTTATAAAACAGTTTGACTGGTCTTCATCCTTTTATAAAGCAGTTTGACTGCTCTTCATCCTCCTATAAACCAGTTTGACTGCGCTTCATCCTCCTATAGAACAGTTTGACTGCTCTTCGTCCTATTATAAATCAGTTTGACTGCTCTTCGTCCTCTTATAAAACAGTTTGACTGCTCTTCATCCTTTTATAAAGCAGTTTGACTGCTCTTCATCCTCTTATAAATCAGTTTGACTGCTCTTCATCCTCTTATAAAACAGTTTGACTGCTCTTCATCCTCTTATAAATCAGTTTGACTGCTCTTCATCCGATTATAAATCAGTTTGACTGCTCTTCATCCTCTTATAAATCAGTTTGACTGCTCTTCATCCGATTATAAATCAGTTTGACTGCTCTTCATCCTCTTATAAATCAGTTTGACTGCTCTTCATCCTTTTATAAAGCAGTTTGACTGCTCTTCATCTGAATATAAATCAGTTTGACTGCTCTTCATCCTCTTATAAAACAGTTTGACTGCTCTTCATCTTTTTATAACGCAGTTTGACTGCTCTTCATCATCTTGTAAAACAGGTTGACTGCTTTTCATCCTTTTGTAAAACAGTCTGACTGCTCTACATCATTGTATAAAACAGTTTGACTGCTCTTCATCCTTTTATAAAGCAGTTTGACTGCTCTTCATCCTCTTATAAATCAATTTGACTGCTCTTCGTCCTCTTATAAAACAGTTTGACTGCTCTTCATCCGATTATAAATCAGTTTGACTGCTCTTCGTCCGATTATAACTCAGTTTGACTGCTCTTCGTCCTCTTATAAAACAGTTTGACTGCTCTTCATCCGATTATAAATCAGTTTGACTGCTCTTCATCCTCTTATAAAACAGTTTGACTGGTCTTCATCCTTTTATAAAGCAGTTTGACTGCTCTTCATCCTCCTATAAACCAGTTTGACTGCGCTTCATCCTCCTATAGAACAGTTTGACTGCTCTTCGTCCTATTATAAATCAGTTTGACTGCTCTTCGTCCTCTTATAAAACAGTTTGACTGCTCTTCATCCTTTTATAAAGCAGTTTGACTGCTCTTCATCCTCTTATAAATCAGTTTGACTGCTCTTCATCCTCTTATAAAACAGTTTGACTGCTCTTCATCCTCTTATAAATCAGTTTGACTGCTCTTCATCCGATTATAAATCAGTTTGACTGCTCTTCATCCTCTTATAAATCAGTTTGACTGCTCTTCATCCTTTTATAAAGCAGTTTGACTGCTCTTCATCTGAATATAAATCAGTTTGACTGCTCTTCATCCTCTTATAAAACAGTTTGACTGCTCTTCGTCCGATTATAAATCAGTTGGACTGCTCTTCGTCCGCTTATAAAACAGTTTGACTGCTCTTCATCCTTTTATAAAGCAGTTTGACTGCTCTTCATCCTCTTATAAATCAGTTTGACTGCTCTTCATCCTCTTATAAAGCAGTTTGACTGCTCTTCATCCTCCTATAAACCAGTTTGACTGCGCTTCATCCTCCTATAGAACAGTTTGACTGCTCTTCGTCCGATTATAACTCAGTTTGACTGCTCTTCGTCCTCTTATAAAACAGTTTGACTGCTCTTCATCCTTTTATAAAGCAGTTTGACTGCTCTTCATCCTCTTGTAAAACAGTCTGACTGCTCTTCATCCGATTATAAATCAGTTTGACTGCTCTTCATCCTCTTATAAAACAGTTTGACTGCTCTTCATCTTTTTATAACGCAGATTGACTGCTCTTCATCCTCTTGTAAAACAGGTTGACTGCTCTACATCCTTTTGTGAAACAGTCTGACTGCTCGACATCATTGTATAAAACAGTTTGACTGCTCTTCATCCTTTTATAAAGCAGTTTGACTGCTCTTCATCCTCTTATAAATCAATTTGACTGCTCTTCATCCTCTTATAAAACCGTTTGACTGCTCTTCGTCCGATTATAAATCAGTTTGACTGCTCTTCATCTTTTTATAACGCAGTTTGACTGCTCCTCGTCCGCTTATAAAACAGTTTGACTGCTCTTCATCCTTTTATAAAGCAGTTTGACTGCTCTTCATCCTCTTATAAATCAGTTTGACTGCTCTTCATCCTTTTATAAAGCAGTTTGACTGCTCTTCATCCTCCTATAAACCAGTTTGACTGCGCTTCATCCTCCTATAGAACAGTTTGACTGCTCTTCGTCCTCTTATAAAACAGTTTGACTGCTCTTCGTCCTCTTATAAAACAGTTTGACTGCTCTTCATCCTTTTATAAAGCAGTTTGACTGCTCTTCATCCTCTTATAAATCAGTTTGACTGCTCTTCATCCTTTTATAAAGCAGTTTGACTGCTCTTCATCCTCCTATAAAACAGTTTGACTGCTCTTCATCCTCCTATAGAACAGTTTGACTGCTCTTCGTCCGATTATAAATCAGTTTGACTGCTCTTCGTCCTCTTATAAAACAGTTTGACTGCTCTTCATCCTTTTATAAAGCAGTTTGACTGCTCTTCATTCTCTTATAAATCAGTTTGACTGCTCTTCATCCGATTATAAATCAGTTTGACTGCTCTTCATCCTCTTATAAAACAGTTTGACTGCTCTTCGTCCTCTTATAAAACAGTTTGACTGCTCTTCATCCTTTTATAAAGCAGTTTGACTGCTCTTCATCCTCTTATAAATCAGTTTGACTGCTCTTCATCCTTTTATAAAGCAGTTTGACTGCTCTTCATCCTCCTATAAAACAGTTTGACTGCTCTTCATCCTCCTATAGAACAGTTTGACTGCTCTTCGTCCGATTATAAATCAGTTTGACTGCTCTTCGTCCTCTTATAAAACAGTTTGACTGCTCTTCATCCTTTTATAAAGCAGTTTGACTGCTCTTCATTCTCTTATAAATCAGTTTGACTGCTCTTCATCCGATTATAAATCAGTTTGACTGCTCTTCATCCTCTTATAAAACAGTTTGACTGCTCTTCATCCTTTTATAACGCAGTTTGACTGCTCTTCATCCTCTTATAAATCAGTTTGACTGCTCTTCATCCGATTATAAATCAGTTTGACTGCTCTTCGTCCGATTATAAATCAGTTGGACTGCTCTTCGTCCGCTTATAAAACAGTTTGACTGCTCTTCATCCTTTTATAAAGCAGTTTGACTGCTCTTCATCCTCTTATAAATCAGTTTGACTGCTCTTCATCTTCTTATAAAGCAGTTTGACTGCTCTTCATCCTCCTATAAACCAGTTTGACTGCGCTTCATCCTCCTATAGAACAGTTTGACTGCTCTTCGTCCGATTATAACTCAGTTTGACTGCTCTTCGTCCTCTTATAAAACAGTTTGACTGCTCTTCATCCTTTTATAAAGCAGTTTGACTGCTCTTCATCCTCTTGTAAAACAGTATGACTGCTCTTCATCCGATTATAAATCAGTTTGACTGCTCTTCATCCTCTTATAAAACAGTTTGACTGCTCTTCATCTTTTTATAACGCAGATTGACTGCTCTTCATCCTCTTGTAAAACAGGTTGACTGCTCTACATCCTTTTGTGAAACAGTCTGACTGCTCGACATCATTGTATAAAACAGTTTGACTGCTCTTCATCCTTTTATAAAGCAGTTTGACTGCTCTTCATCCTCTTATAAATCAATTTGACTGCTCTTCATCCTCTTATAAAACCGTTTGACTGCTCTTCGTCCGATTATAAATCAGTTTGACTGCTCTTCATCTTTTTATAACGCAGTTTGACTGCTCCTCGTCCGCTTATAAAACAGTTTGACTGCTCTTCATCCTTTTATAAAGCAGTTTGACTGCTCTTCATCCTCTTATAAATCAGTTTGACTGCTCTTCATCCTTTTATAAAGCAGTTTGACTGCTCTTCATCCTCCTATAAACCAGTTTGACTGCGCTTCATCCTCCTATAGAACAGTTTGACTGCTCTTCGTCCTCTTATAAAACAGTTTGACTGCTCTTCGTCCTCTTATAAAACAGTTTGACTGCTCTTCATCCTTTTATAAAGCAGTTTGACTGCTCTTCATCCTCTTATAAATCAGTTTGACTGCTCTTCATCCTTTTATAAAGCAGTTTGACTGCTCTTCATCCTCCTATAAAACAGTTTGACTGCTCTTCATCCTCCTATAGAACAGTTTGACTGCTCTTCGTCCGATTATAAATCAGTTTGACTGCTCTTCGTCCTCTTATAAAACAGTTTGACTGCTCTTCATCCTTTTATAAAGCAGTTTGACTGCTCTTCATTCTCTTATAAATCAGTTTGACTGCTCTTCATCCGATTATAAATCAGTTTGACTGCTCTTCATCCTCTTATAAAACAGTTTGACTGCTCTTCATCCTTTTATAACGCAGTTTGACTGCTCTTCATCCTCTTATAAATCAGTTTGACTGCTCTTCATCCGATTATAAATCAGTTTGACTGCTCTTCGTCCGATTATAAATCAGTTGGACTGCTCTTCGTCCGCTTATAAAACAGTTTGACTGCTCTTCATCCTTTTATAAAGCAGTTTGACTGCTCTTCATCCTCTTATAAATCAGTTTGACTGCTCTTCATCTTCTTATAAAGCAGTTTGACTGCTCTTCATCCTCCTATAAACCAGTTTGACTGCGCTTCATCCTCCTATAGAACAGTTTGACTGCTCTTCGTCCGATTATAACTCAGTTTGACTGCTCTTCGTCCTCTTATAAAACAGTTTGACTGCTCTTCATCCTTTTATAAAGCAGTTTGACTGCTCTTCATCCTCTTGTAAAACAGTATGACTGCTCTTCATCCGATTATAAATCAGTTTGACTGCTCTTCATCCTCTTATAAAACAGTTTGACTGCTCTTCATCTTTTTATAACGCAGTTTGACTGCTCTTCATCCTCTTGTAAAACAGTTTGACTGCTCTTCATCCTTTTATAAAGCAGTTTGACTGCTCTTCATCCTCTTATAAATCAGTTTGACTGCTCTTCATCCTCTTATAAAGCAGTTTGACTGCTCTTCATCCTCCGATAAACCAGTTTGACTGCGCTTCATCCTCCTATAGAACAGTTTGACTGCTCTTCGTCCTCTTAGAAAAAAGTTTGACTGCTCTTCGTCCTCTTATAAAACAGTTTGACTGCTCTTCATCCTTTTATAAAGCAGTTTGCTCTTCATCCTCTTATAAATCAGTTTGACTGCTCTTCATCCGATTATAAATCAGTTTGACTGCTCTTCATCCTCTTATAAAACAGTTTGACTGCTCTTCATCCTTTTATAACGCAGTTTGACTGCTCTTCATCCTCTTATAAATCAGTTTGACTGCTCTTCATCCGGTTATAAACCAGTTTGACTGCTCTTCGTCCTCTTATAAAACAGTTTGACTGCTCTTCATCCTTTTATAAAGCAGTTTGACTGCTCTTCATCCTCTTATAAATCAGTTTGACTGCTCTTCATCCGATTATAAATCAGTTTGACTGCTCTTCATCCTCTTATAAAACAGTTTGACTGCTCTTCATCCTTTTATAACGCAGTTTGACTGCTCTTCATCCTCTTATAAATCAGTTTGACTGCTCTTCATCCGATTATAAATCAGTTTGACTGCTCTTCGTCCTCTTATAAAACAGTTTGACTGCTCTTCATCCTTTTATAAAGCAGTTTGACTGCTCTTCATCCTCTTGTAAAACAGTCTGACTGCTCTTCATCTGATTATAAATCAGTTTGACTGCTCTTCATCCTCTTATAAAACAGTTTGACTGCTCTTCATCATTTTATAACGCAGTTTGACTGCTCTTCATCCTCTTGTAAAACAGGTTGACTGCTTTTCATCCTTTTGTAAAACAGTCTGACTGCTCTACATCATTGTATAAAACAGTTTGACTGCTCTTCATCCTTTTATAAAGCTGTTTGACTGCTCTTCATCCTCTTATAAATCAATTTGACCGCTCTTCATCCTCTTATAAAACCGTTTGACTGCTCTTCGTCCGATTATAAATCAGTTTGACTGCTCTTCGTCCTTTTATAAATCAGTTTGACTGCTCTTCGTCCGCTTATAAAACAGTTTGACTGCTCTTCATCCTTTTATAAAGCAGTTTGACTGCTCTTCATCCTCTTATAAATCAGTTTGACTGCTCTTCATCCTTTTATAAAGCAGTTTGACTGCTCTTCATCCTCCTATAAACCAGTTTGACTGCGCTTCATCCTCCTATAGAACAGTTTGACTGCTCTTCATCCTTTTATAAAGCAGTTTGACTGCTCTTCAACCTTTTATAAAGCAGTTTGACTGCTCTTCATCCTCTTATAAATCAGTTTGACTGCTCTTCATCCTCTTATAAAGCAGTTTGACTGCTCTTCATCCTCCTATAAACCAGTTTGACTGCGCTTCATCCTCCTATAGAACAGTTTGACTGCTCTTCGTCCGATTATAACTCAGTTTGACTGCTCTTCGTCCTCTTATAAAACAGTTTGACTGCTCTTCATCCTTTTATAAAGCAGTTTGACTGCTCTTCATCCTCTTGTAAAACAGTCTGACTGCTCTTCATCCGATTATAAATCAGTTTGACTGCTCTTCGTCCGATTATAAATCAGTTTGACTGCTCTTCGTCCGATTATAAATCAGTTTGACTGCTCCTCGTCCGCTTATAAAACAGTTTGACTGCTCTTCATCCTTTTATAAAGCAGTTTGACTGCTCTTCATCCTCTTATAAATCAGTTTGACTGCTCTTCATCCTTTTATAAAGCAGTTTGACTGCTCTTCATCCTCCTATAAACCAGTTTCACTGCGCTTCATCCTCCTATAGAACAGTTTGACTGCTCTTCGTCCGATTATAAATCAGTTTGACTGTTCTTCGTCCTCTTATAAAACAGTTTGACTGCTCTTCATCCTTTTATAAAGCAGTTTGACTGCTCTTCATTCTCTTATAAATCAGTTTGACTGCTCTTCATCCGATTATAAATCAGTTTGACTGCTCTTCATCCTCTTATAAAACAGTTTGACTGCTCTTCATCCTTTTATAACGCATTTTGACTGCTCTTCATCCTCTTATAAATCAGTTTGACTGCTCTTCATCCGATTATAAATCAGTTTGACTGCTCTTCATCCTCTTATAAAACAGTTTGACTGCTCTTCATCCTTTTATAACGCAGTTTGACTGCTCTTCATCCTCTTATAAATCAGTTTGACTGCTCTTCATCCGATTATAAATCAGTTTGACTGCTCTTCGTCCGATTATAAATCAGTTGGACTGCTCTTCGTCCGCTTATAAAACAGTTTGACTGCTCTTCATCCTTTTATAAAGCAGTTTGACTGCTCTTCATCCTCTTATAAATCAGTTTGACTGCTCTTCATCCTCTTATAAAGCAGTTTGACTGCTCTTCATCCTCCTATAAACCAGTTTGACTGCGCTTCATCCTCCTATAGAACAGTTTGACTGCTCTTCGTCCGATTATAACTCAGTTTGACTGCTCTTCGTCCTCTTATAAAACAGTTTGACTGCGCTTCATCCTTTTATAAAGCAGTTTGACTGCTCTTCATCCTCCTATAGAACAGTTTGACTGCTCTTCGTCCGATTATAACTCAGTTTGACTGCACTTCATCCTCTTGTAAAACAGTCTGACTGCTCTTCATCCGATTATAAATCAGTTTGACTGCTCTTCATCCTCTTATAAAACAGTTTGACTGCTCTTCATCTTTTTATAACGCAGTTTGACTGCTCTTCATCCTCTTGTAAAACAGTCTGACTGCTCTTCATCCGATTATAAATCAGTTGGACTGCTCTTCGTCCGCTTATAAAACAGTTTGACTGCTCTTCATCCTTTTATAAAGCAGTTTGACTGCTCTTCATCCTCTTATAAATCAGTTTGACTGCTCTTCATCCTCTTATAAAGCAGTTTGACTGCTCTTCATCCTCCTATAAACCAGTTTGACTGCGCTTCATCCTCCTATAGAACAGTTTGACTGCTCTTCGTCCGATTATAACTCAGTTTGACTGCTCTTCGTCCTCTTATAAAACAGTTTGACTGCTCTTCATCCTTTTATAAAGCAGTTTGACTGCTCTTCATCCTCCTATAGAACAGTTTGACTGCTCTTCGTCCGATTATAACTCAGTTTGACTGCTCTTCATCCTCTTGTAAAACAGTCTGACTGCTCTTCATCCGATTATAAATCAGTTTGACTGCTCTTCATCCTCTTATAAAACAGTTTGACTGCTCTTCATCTTTTTATAACGCAGTTTGACTGCTCTTCATCCTCTTGTAAAACAGGTTGACTGCTCTTCATCCTTTTGTGCAAAAAGTCTGACTGCTCGACATCATTGAATAAAACAGTTTGACTGCTCTTCATCCTTTTATAAAGCAGTTTGACTGCTCTTCATCCTCTTATAAATCAATTTGACTGCTCTTCATCCTCTTATAAAACCGTTTGACTGCTCTTCGTCCAATTATAAATCAGTTTGACTGCTCTTCGTCCGATTATAAATCAGTTTGACTGCTCCTCGTCCGCTTATAAAACAGTTTGACTGCTCTTCATCCTTTTATAAAGCAGTTTGACTGCTCTTCATCCTCTTATAAATCAGTTTGACTGCTCTTCATCCTTTTATAAAGCAGTTTGACTGCTCTTCATCCTCCGATAAACCAGTTTGACTGCGCTTCATCCTCCTATAGAACAGTTTGACTGCTCTTCGTCCTCTTATAAAACAGTTTGACTGCTCTTCGTCCTCTTATAAAACAGTTTGACTGCTCTTCATCCTTTTATAAAGCAGTTTGCTCTTCATCCTCTTATAAATCAGTTTGACTGCTCTTCATCCGATTATAAATCAGTTTGACTGCTCTTCATCCTCTTATAATACAGTTTGACTGCTCTTCATCCTTTTATAACGCAGTTTGACTGCTCTTCATCCTCTTATAAATCAGTTTGACTGCTCTTCATCCGGTTATAAACCAGTTTGACTGCTCTTCATCCGATTATAAATCAGTTTGACTGCTCTTCATCCTCTTATAAAACAGTTTGACTGCTCTTCATCCTTTTATAACGCATTTTGACTGCTCTTCATCCTCTTATAAATCAGTTTGACTGCTCTTCATCCGATTATAAATCAGTTTGACTGCTCTTCATCCTCTTATAAAACAGTTTGACTGCTCTTCATCCTTTTATAACGCAGTTTGACTTCTCTTCATCCTCTTATAAATCAGTTTGACTGCTCTTCATCCGATTATAAATCAGTTTGACTGCTCTTCGTCCGATTATAAATCAGTTGGACTGCTCTTCGTCCTCCTATAAACCAGTTTGACTGCGCTTCATCCTTCTATAGAACAGTTTGACTGCTCTTCGTCCGATTATAACTCAGTTTGACTGCTCTTCGTCCTCTTATAAAACAGTTTGACTGCTCTTCATCCTTTTATAAAGCAGTTTGACTGCTCTTCATCCTCTTGTAAAACAGTCTGACTGCTCTTCATCCGATTATAAATTAGTTTGACTGCTCTTCATCCTCTTATAAAACTGTTTGACTGCTCTTCATCCTCTTATAAAACCGTTTGACTGCTCTTCGTCCGATTATAAATCAGTTTGACTGCTCTTCGTCCGATTATAAATCAGTTTGACTGCTCCTCGTCCGCTTATAAAACAGTTTGACTGCTCTTCATCCTTTTATAAAGCAGTTTGACTGCTCTTCATCCTCTTATAAATCAGTTTGACTGCTCTTCATCCTTTTATAAAGCAGTTTGACTGCTCTTCATCCTCCGATAAACCAGTTTGACTGCGCTTCATCCTCCTATAGAACAGTTTGACTGCTCTTCGTCCTCTTATAAAACAGTTTGACTGCTCTTCGTCCTCTTATAAAACAGTTTGACTGCTCTTCATCCTTTTATAAAGCAGTTTGCTCTTCATCCTCTTATAAATCAGTTTGACTGCTCTTCATCCGATTATAAATCAGTTTGACTGCTCTTCATCCTCTTATAAAACAGTTTGACTGCTCTTCATCCTTTTATAACGCAGTTTGACTGCTCTTCATCCTCTTATAAATCAGTTTGACTGCTCTTCATCCGGTTATAAACCAGTTTGACTGCTCTTCGTCCTCTTATAAAACAGTTTGACTGCTCTTCATCCTTTTATAAAGCAGTTTGACTGCTCTTCATCCTCTTATAAATCAGTTTGACTGCTCTTCATCCGATTATAAATCAGTTTGACTGCTCTTCGTCCGATTATAAATCAGTTTGACTGCTCCTCGTCCGCTTATAAAACAGTTTGACTGCTCTTCATCCTTTTATAAAGCAGTTTGACTGCTCTTCATCCTCTTATAAATCAGTTTGACTGCTCTTCATCCTTTTATAAAGCAGTTTGACTGCTCTTCATCCTCCGATAAACCAGTTTGACTGCGCTTCATCCTCCTATAGAACAGTTTGACTGCTCTTCGTCCTCTTATAAAACGGTTTGACTGCTCTTCGTCCTCTTATAAAACAGTTTGACTGCTCTTCATCCTTTTATAAAGCAGTTTGCTCTTCATCCTCTTATAAATCAGTTTGACTGCTCTTCATCCTTTTATAACGCAGTTTGACTGCTCTTCATCCTCTTATAAATCAGTTTGACTGCTCTTCATCCGGTTATAAACCAGTTTGACTGCTCTTCGTCCTCTTATAAAACAGTTTGACTGCTCTTCATCCTTTTATAAAGCAGTTTGACTGCTCTTCATCCTCTTATAAATCAGTTTGACTGCTCTTCATCCGATTATAAATCAGTTTGACTGCTCTTCATCCTCTTATAAAACAGTTTGACTGCTCTTCATCCTTTTATAACGCAGTTTGACTGCTCTTCATCCTCTTATAAATCAGTTTGACTGCTCTTCATCCGATTATAAATCAGTTTGACTGCTCTTCGTCCTCTTATAAAACAGTTTGACTGCTCTTCATCCTTTTATAAAGCAGTTTGACTGCTCTTCATCCTCTTGTAAAACAGTCTGACTGCTCTTCATCTGATTATAAATCAGTTTGACTGCTCTTCATCCTCTTATAAAACAGTTTGACTGCTCTTCATCATTTTATAACGCAGTTTGACTGCTCTTCATCCTCTTGTAAAACAGGTTGACTGCTTTTCATCCTTTTGTAAAACAGTCTGACTGCTCTACATCATTGTATAAAACAGTTTGACTGCTCTTCATCCTTTTATAAAGCTGTTTGACTGCTCTTCATCCTCTTATAAATCAATTTGACCGCTCTTCATCCTCTTATAAAACCGTTTGACTGCTCTTCGTCCGATTATAAATCAGTTTGACTGCTCTTCGTCCTTTTATAAATCAGTTTGACTGCTCTTCGTCCGCTTATAAAACAGTTTGACTGCTCTTCATCCTTTTATAAAGCAGTTTGACTGCTCTTCATCCTCTTATAAATCAGTTTGACTGCTCTTCATCCTTTTATAAAGCAGTTTGACTGCTCTTCATCCTCCTATAAACCAGTTTGACTGCGCTTCATCCTCCTATAGAACAGTTTGACTGCTCTTCATCCTTTTATAAAGCAGTTTGACTGCTCTTCAACCTTTTATAAAGCAGTTTGACTGCTCTTCATCCTCTTATAAATCAGTTTGACTGCTCTTCATCCTCTTATAAAGCAGTTTGACTGCTCTTCATCCTCCTATAAACCAGTTTGACTGCGCTTCATCCTCCTATAGAACAGTTTGACTGCTCTTCGTCCGATTATAACTCAGTTTGACTGCTCTTCGTCCTCTTATAAAACAGTTTGACTGCTCTTCATCCTTTTATAAAGCAGTTTGACTGCTCTTCATCCTCTTGTAAAACAGTCTGACTGCTCTTCATCCGATTATAAATCAGTTTGACTGCTCTTCGTCCGATTATAAATCAGTTTGACTGCTCTTCGTCCGATTATAAATCAGTTTGACTGCTCCTCGTCCGCTTATAAAACAGTTTGACTGCTCTTCATCCTTTTATAAAGCAGTTTGACTGCTCTTCATCCTCTTATAAATCAGTTTGACTGCTCTTCATCCTTTTATAAAGCAGTTTGACTGCTCTTCATCCTCCTATAAACCAGTTTCACTGCGCTTCATCCTCCTATAGAACAGTTTGACTGCTCTTCGTCCGATTATAAATCAGTTTGACTGTTCTTCGTCCTCTTATAAAACAGTTTGACTGCTCTTCATCCTTTTATAAAGCAGTTTGACTGCTCTTCATTCTCTTATAAATCAGTTTGACTGCTCTTCATCCGATTATAAATCAGTTTGACTGCTCTTCATCCTCTTATAAAACAGTTTGACTGCTCTTCATCCTTTTATAACGCATTTTGACTGCTCTTCATCCTCTTATAAATCAGTTTGACTGCTCTTCATCCGATTATAAATCAGTTTGACTGCTCTTCATCCTCTTATAAAACAGTTTGACTGCTCTTCATCCTTTTATAACGCAGTTTGACTGCTCTTCATCCTCTTATAAATCAGTTTGACTGCTCTTCATCCGATTATAAATCAGTTTGACTGCTCTTCGTCCGATTATAAATCAGTTGGACTGCTCTTCGTCCGCTTATAAAACAGTTTGACTGCTCTTCATCCTTTTATAAAGCAGTTTGACTGCTCTTCATCCTCTTATAAATCAGTTTGACTGCTCTTCATCCTCTTATAAAGCAGTTTGACTGCTCTTCATCCTCCTATAAACCAGTTTGACTGCGCTTCATCCTCCTATAGAACAGTTTGACTGCTCTTCGTCCGATTATAACTCAGTTTGACTGCTCTTCGTCCTCTTATAAAACAGTTTGACTGCGCTTCATCCTTTTATAAAGCAGTTTGACTGCTCTTCATCCTCCTATAGAACAGTTTGACTGCTCTTCGTCCGATTATAACTCAGTTTGACTGCACTTCATCCTCTTGTAAAACAGTCTGACTGCTCTTCATCCGATTATAAATCAGTTTGACTGCTCTTCATCCTCTTATAAAACAGTTTGACTGCTCTTCATCTTTTTATAACGCAGTTTGACTGCTCTTCATCCTCTTGTAAAACAGTCTGACTGCTCTTCATCCGATTATAAATCAGTTGGACTGCTCTTCGTCCGCTTATAAAACAGTTTGACTGCTCTTCATCCTTTTATAAAGCAGTTTGACTGCTCTTCATCCTCTTATAAATCAGTTTGACTGCTCTTCATCCTCTTATAAAGCAGTTTGACTGCTCTTCATCCTCCTATAAACCAGTTTGACTGCGCTTCATCCTCCTATAGAACAGTTTGACTGCTCTTCGTCCGATTATAACTCAGTTTGACTGCTCTTCGTCCTCTTATAAAACAGTTTGACTGCTCTTCATCCTTTTATAAAGCAGTTTGACTGCTCTTCATCCTCCTATAGAACAGTTTGACTGCTCTTCGTCCGATTATAACTCAGTTTGACTGCTCTTCATCCTCTTGTAAAACAGTCTGACTGCTCTTCATCCGATTATAAATCAGTTTGACTGCTCTTCATCCTCTTATAAAACAGTTTGACTGCTCTTCATCTTTTTATAACGCAGTTTGACTGCTCTTCATCCTCTTGTAAAACAGGTTGACTGCTCTTCATCCTTTTGTGCAAAAAGTCTGACTGCTCGACATCATTGAATAAAACAGTTTGACTGCTCTTCATCCTTTTATAAAGCAGTTTGACTGCTCTTCATCCTCTTATAAATCAATTTGACTGCTCTTCATCCTCTTATAAAACCGTTTGACTGCTCTTCGTCCAATTATAAATCAGTTTGACTGCTCTTCGTCCGATTATAAATCAGTTTGACTGCTCCTCGTCCGCTTATAAAACAGTTTGACTGCTCTTCATCCTTTTATAAAGCAGTTTGACTGCTCTTCATCCTCTTATAAATCAGTTTGACTGCTCTTCATCCTTTTATAAAGCAGTTTGACTGCTCTTCATCCTCCGATAAACCAGTTTGACTGCGCTTCATCCTCCTATAGAACAGTTTGACTGCTCTTCGTCCTCTTATAAAACAGTTTGACTGCTCTTCGTCCTCTTATAAAACAGTTTGACTGCTCTTCATCCTTTTATAAAGCAGTTTGCTCTTCATCCTCTTATAAATCAGTTTGACTGCTCTTCATCCGATTATAAATCAGTTTGACTGCTCTTCATCCTCTTATAATACAGTTTGACTGCTCTTCATCCTTTTATAACGCAGTTTGACTGCTCTTCATCCTCTTATAAATCAGTTTGACTGCTCTTCATCCGGTTATAAACCAGTTTGACTGCTCTTCATCCGATTATAAATCAGTTTGACTGCTCTTCATCCTCTTATAAAACAGTTTGACTGCTCTTCATCCTTTTATAACGCATTTTGACTGCTCTTCATCCTCTTATAAATCAGTTTGACTGCTCTTCATCCGATTATAAATCAGTTTGACTGCTCTTCATCCTCTTATAAAACAGTTTGACTGCTCTTCATCCTTTTATAACGCAGTTTGACTTCTCTTCATCCTCTTATAAATCAGTTTGACTGCTCTTCATCCGATTATAAATCAGTTTGACTGCTCTTCGTCCGATTATAAATCAGTTGGACTGCTCTTCGTCCTCCTATAAACCAGTTTGACTGCGCTTCATCCTTCTATAGAACAGTTTGACTGCTCTTCGTCCGATTATAACTCAGTTTGACTGCTCTTCGTCCTCTTATAAAACAGTTTGACTGCTCTTCATCCTTTTATAAAGCAGTTTGACTGCTCTTCATCCTCTTGTAAAACAGTCTGACTGCTCTTCATCCGATTATAAATTAGTTTGACTGCTCTTCATCCTCTTATAAAACTGTTTGACTGCTCTTCATCCTCTTATAAAACCGTTTGACTGCTCTTCGTCCGATTATAAATCAGTTTGACTGCTCTTCGTCCGATTATAAATCAGTTTGACTGCTCCTCGTCCGCTTATAAAACAGTTTGACTGCTCTTCATCCTTTTATAAAGCAGTTTGACTGCTCTTCATCCTCTTATAAATCAGTTTGACTGCTCTTCATCCTTTTATAAAGCAGTTTGACTGCTCTTCATCCTCCGATAAACCAGTTTGACTGCGCTTCATCCTCCTATAGAACAGTTTGACTGCTCTTCGTCCTCTTATAAAACAGTTTGACTGCTCTTCGTCCTCTTATAAAACAGTTTGACTGCTCTTCATCCTTTTATAAAGCAGTTTGCTCTTCATCCTCTTATAAATCAGTTTGACTGCTCTTCATCCGATTATAAATCAGTTTGACTGCTCTTCATCCTCTTATAAAACAGTTTGACTGCTCTTCATCCTTTTATAACGCAGTTTGACTGCTCTTCATCCTCTTATAAATCAGTTTGACTGCTCTTCATCCGGTTATAAACCAGTTTGACTGCTCTTCGTCCTCTTATAAAACAGTTTGACTGCTCTTCATCCTTTTATAAAGCAGTTTGACTGCTCTTCATCCTCTTATAAATCAGTTTGACTGCTCTTCATCCGATTATAAATCAGTTTGACTGCTCTTCGTCCGATTATAAATCAGTTTGACTGCTCCTCGTCCGCTTATAAAACAGTTTGACTGCTCTTCATCCTTTTATAAAGCAGTTTGACTGCTCTTCATCCTCTTATAAATCAGTTTGACTGCTCTTCATCCTTTTATAAAGCAGTTTGACTGCTCTTCATCCTCCGATAAACCAGTTTGACTGCGCTTCATCCTCCTATAGAACAGTTTGACTGCTCTTCGTCCTCTTATAAAACGGTTTGACTGCTCTTCGTCCTCTTATAAAACAGTTTGACTGCTCTTCATCCTTTTATAAAGCAGTTTGCTCTTCATCCTCTTATAAATCAGTTTGACTGCTCTTCATCCGATTATAAATCAGTTTGACTGCTCTTCATCCTCTTATAAAACAGTTTGACTGCTCTTCATCCTTTTATAAAACAGTTTGACTGCTCTTCATCCTCTTATAAATCAGTTTGACTGCTCTTCATCCGGTTATAAACCAGTTTGACTGCTCTTCATCCGATTATAAATCAGTTTGACTGCTCTTCATCCTCTTATAAAACAGTTTGACTGCTCTTCATCCTTTTATAACGCATTTTGACTGCTCTTCATCCTCTTATAAATCAGTTTGACTGCTCTTCATCCGATTATAAATCAGTTTGACTGCTCTTCATCCTCTTATAAAACAGTTTGACTGCTCTTCATCCTTTTATAACGCAGTTTGACTGCTCTTCATCCTCTTATAAATCAGTTTGACTGCTCTTCATCCGATTATAAATCAGTTTGACTGCTCTTCGTCCGATTATAAATCAGTTGGACTGCTCTTCGTCCTCCTATAAACCAGTTTGACTGCGCTTCATCCTCCTTTAGAACAGTTTGACTGCTCTTCGTCCGATTATAACTCAGTTTGACTGCTCTTCATCCTCTTATAAAACAGTTTGACTGCTCTTCATCCTTTTATAAAGCAGTTTGACTGCTCTTCATCCTCTTGTAAAACAGTCTGACTGCTCTTCATCCGATTATAAATTAGTTTGACTGCTCTTCATCCTCTTATAAAACTGTTTGACTGCTCTTCATCTTTTTATCACGCAGTTTGACTGCTCTTCATCCTCTTGTAAAACAGGTTGACTGCTCTTCATTCTTTTGTGAAACAGTCTGACTGCTCGACATCATTGAATAAAACAGTTTGACTGCTCTTCATCCTTTTATAAAGCAGTTTGACTGCTCTTCATCCTCTTATAAATCAATTTGACTGCTCTTCATCCTCTTATAAAACCGTTTGACTGCTCTTCGTCCGATTATAAATCAGTTTGACTGCTCTTCGTCCGATTATAAATCAGTTTGACTGCTCCTCGTCCGCTTATAAAACAGTTTGACTGCTCTTCATCCTTTTATAAAGCAGTTTGACTGCTCTTCATCCTCTTATAAATCAGTTTGACTGCTCTTCATCCTTTTATAAAGCAGTTTGACTGCTCTTCATCCTCCGATAAACCAGTTTGACTGCGCTTCATCCTCCTATAGAACAGTTTGACTGCTCTTCGTCCTCTTATAAAACAGTTTGACTGCTCTTCGTCCTCTTATAAAACAGTTTGACTGCTCTTCATCCTTTTATAAAGCAGTTTGACTGCTCTTCATCCTCTTATAAATCAGTTTGACTGCTCTTCATCCTTTTATAAAGCAGTTTGACTGCTCTTCATCCTCCGATAAACCAGTTTGACTGCGCTTCATCCTCCTATAGAACAGTTTGACTGCTCTTCGTCCTCTTATAAAACAGTTTGACTGCTCTTCGTCCTCTTATAAAACAGTTTGACCGCTCTTCATCCTTTTATAAAGCAGTTTGCTCTTCATCCTCTTATAAATCAGTTTGACTGCTCTTCATCCGATTATAAATCAGTTTGACTGCTCTTCATCCTCTTATAAAACAGTTTGACTGCTCTTCATCCTTTTATAAAGCAGTTTGACTGCTCTTCATCCTCTTGTAAAACAGTCTGACTGCTCTTCATCCGATTATAAATTAGTTTGACTGCTCTTCATCCTCTTATAAAACTGTTTGACTGCTCTTCATCCTCTTATAAAACCGTTTGACTGCTCTTCGTCCGATTATAAATCAGTTTGACTGCTCTTCGTCCGATTATAAATCAGTTTGACTGCTCCTCGTCCGCTTATAAAACAGTTTGACTGCTCTTCATCCTTTTATAAAGCAGTTTGACTGCTCTTCATCCTCTTATAAATCAGTTTGACTGCTCTTCATCCTTTTATAAAGCAGTTTGACTGCTCTTCATCCTCCGATAAACCAGTTTGACTGCGCTTCATCCTCCTATAGAACAGTTTGACTGCTCTTCGTCCTCTTATAAAACAGTTTGACTGCTCTTCGTCCTCTTATAAAACAGTTTGACTGCTCTTCATCCTTTTATAAAGCAGTTTGCTCTTCATCCTCTTATAAATCAGTTTGACTGCTCTTCATCCGATTATAAATCAGTTTGACTGCTCTTCATCCTCTTATAAAACAGTTTGACTGCTCTTCATCCTTTTATAACGCAGTTTGACTGCTCTTCATCCTCTTATAAATCAGTTTGACTGCTCTTCATCCGGTTATAAACCAGTTTGACTGCTCTTCGTCCTCTTATAAAACAGTTTGACTGCTCTTCATCCTTTTATAAAGCAGTTTGACTGCTCTTCATCCTCTTATAAATCAGTTTGACTGCTCTTCATTCGATTATAAATCAGTTTGACTGCTCTTCGTCCGATTATAAATCAGTTTGACTGCTCCTCGTCCGCTTATAAAACAGTTTGACTGCTCTTCATCCTTTTATAAAGCAGTTTGACTGCTCTTCATCCTCTTATAAATCAGTTTGACTGCTCTTCATCCTTTTATAAAGCAGTTTGACTGCTCTTCATCCTCCGATAAACCAGTTTGACTGCGCTTCATCCTCCTATAGAACAGTTTGACTGCTCTTCGTCCTCTTATAAAACGGTTTGACTGCTCTTCGTCCTCTTATAAAACAGTTTGACTGCTCTTCATCCTTTTATAAAGCAGTTTGCTCTTCATCCTCTTATAAATCAGTTTGACTGCTCTTCATCCGATTATAAATCAGTTTGACTGCTCTTCATCCTCTTATAAAACAGTTTGACTGCTCTTCATCCTTTTATAAAACAATTTGACTGCTCTTCATCCTCTTATAAATCAGTTTGACTGCTCTTCATCCGGTTATAAACCAGTTTGACTGCTCTTCATCCGATTATAAATCAGTTTGACTGCTCTTCATCCTCTTATAAAACAGTTTGACTGCTCTTCATCCTTTTATAACGCATTTTGACTGCTCTTCATCCTCTTATAAATCAGTTTGACTGCTCTTCATCCGATTATAAATCAGTTTGACTGCTCTTCATCCTCTTATAAAACAGTTTGACTGCTCTTCATCCTTTTATAACGCAGTTTGACTGCTCTTCATCCTCTTATAAATCAGTTTGACTGCTCTTCATCCGATTATAAATCAGTTTGACTGCTCTTCGTCCGATTATAAATCAGTTGGACTGCTCTTCGTCCTCCTATAAACCAGTTTGACTGCGCTTCATCCTCCTATAGAACAGTTTGACTGCTCTTCGTCCGATTATAACTCAGTTTGACTGCTCTTCGTCCTCTTATAAAACAGTTTGACTGCTCTTCATCCTTTTATAAAGCAGTTTGACTGCTCTTCATCCTCTTGTAAAACAGTCTGACTGCTCTTCATCCGATTATAAATTAGTTTGACTGCTCTTCATCCTCTTATAAAACTGTTTGACTGCTCTTCATCTTTTTATAACGCAGTTTGACTGCTCTTCATCCTCTTGTAAAACAGGTTGACTGCTCTTCATCCTTTTGTGAAACAGTCTGACTGCTCGACATCATTGAATAAAACAGTTTGACTGCTCTTCATCCTTTTATAAAGCAGTTTGACTGCTCTTCATCCTCTTATAAATCAATTTGACTGCTCTTCATCCTCTTATAAAACCGTTTGACTGCTCTTCGTCCGATTATAAATCAGTTTGACTGCTCTTCGTCCGATTATAAATCAGTTTGACTGCTCCTCGTCCGCTTATAAAACAGTTTGACTGCTCTTCATCCTTTTATAAAGCAGTTTGACTGCTCTTCATCCTCTTATAAATCAGTTTGACTGCTCTTCATCCTTTTATAAAGCAGTTTGACTGCGCTTCATCCTCCTATAGAACAGTTTGACTGCTCTTCGTCCTCTTATAAAACAGTTTGACTGCTCTTCGTCCTCTTATAAAACAGTTTGACTGCTCTTCGTCCTCTTATAAAACAGTTTGACTGCTCTTCATCCTTTTATAAAGCAGTTTGACTGCTCTTCATCCTCTTATAAATCAGTTTGACTGCTCTTCATCCTTTTATAAAGCAGTTTGACTGCTCTTCATCCTCCGATAAACCAGTTTGACTGCGCTTCATCCTCCTATAGAACAGTTTGACTGCTCTTCGTCCTCTTATAAATCAGTTTGACTGCTCTTCATTCGATTATAAATCAGTTTGACTGCTCTTCGTCCGATTATAAATCAGTTTGACTGCTCCTCGTCCGCTTATAAAACAGTTTGACTGCTCTTCATCCTTTTATAAAGCAGTTTGACTGCTCTTCATCCTCTTATAAATCAGTTTGACTGCTCTTCATCCTTTTATAAAGCAGTTTGACTGCTCTTCATCCTCCGATAAACCAGTTTGACTGCGCTTCATCCTCCTATAGAACAGTTTGACTGCTCTTCGTCCTCTTATAAAACGGTTTGACTGCTCTTCGTCCTCTTATAAAACAGTTTGACTGCTCTTCATCCTTTTATAAAGCAGTTTGCTCTTCATCCTCTTATAAATCAGTTTGACTGCTCTTCATCCGATTATAAATCAGTTTGACTGCTCTTCATCTCTTATAAAACAGTTTGACTGCTCTTCATCCTTTTATAAAACAGTTTGACTGCTCTTCATCCTCTTATAAATCAGTTTGACTGCTCTTCATCCGGTTATAAACCAGTTTGACTGCTCTTCATCCGATTATAAATCAGTTTGACTGCTCTTCATCCTCTTATAAAACAGTTTGACTGCTCTTCATCCTTTTATAACGCATTTTGACTGCTCTTCATCCTCTTATAAATCAGTTTGACTGCTCTTCATCCGATTATAAATCAGTTTGACTGCTCTTCATCCTCTTATAAAACAGTTTGACTGCTCTTCATCCTTTTATAACGCAGTTTGACTGCTCTTCATCCTCTTATAAATCAGTTTGACTGCTCTTCATCCGATTATAAATCAGTTTGACTGCTCTTCGTCCGATTATAAATCAGTTGGACTGCTCTTCGTCCTCCTATAAACCAGTTTGACTGCGCTTCATCCTCCTATAGAACAGTTTGACTGCTCTTCGTCCGATTATAACTCAGTTTGACTGCTCTTCGTCCTCTTATAAAACAGTTTGACTGCTCTTCATCCTTTTATAAAGCAGTTTGACTGCTCTTCATCCTCTTGTAAAACAGTCTGACTGCTCTTCATCCGATTATAAATTAGTTTGACTGCTCTTCATCCTCTTATAAAACTGTTTGACTGCTCTTCATCTTTTTATAACGCAGTTTGACTGCTCTTCATCCTCTTGTAAAACAGGTTGACTGCTCTTCATCCTTTTGTGAAACAGTCTGACTGCTCGACATCATTGAATAAAACAGTTTGACTGCTCTTCATCCTTTTATAAAGCAGTTTGACTGCTCTTCATCCTCTTATAAATCAATTTGACTGCTCTTCATCCTCTTATAAAACCGTTTGACTGCTCTTCGTCCGATTATAAATCAGTTTGACTGCTCTTCGTCCGATTATAAATCAGTTTGACTGCTCCTCGTCCGCTTATAAAACAGTTTGACTGCTCTTCATCCTTTTATAAAGCAGTTTGACTGCTCTTCATCCTCTTATAAATCAGTTTGACTGCTCTTCATCCTTTTATAAAGCAGTTTGACTGCTCTTCATCCTCCGATAAACCAGTTTGACTGCGCTTCATCCTCCTATAGAACAGTTTGACTGCTCTTCGTCCTCTTATAAAACAGTTTGACTGCTCTTCGTCCTCTTATAAAACAGTTTGACTGCTCTTCATCCTTTTATAAAGCAGTTTGACTGCTCTTCATCCTCTTATAAATCAGTTTGACTGCTCTTCATCCTTTTATAAAGCAGTTTGACTGCTCTTCATCCTCCGATAAACCAGTTTGACTGCGCTTCATCCTCCTATAGAACAGTTTGACTGCTCTTCGTCCTCTTATAAAACAGTTTGACTGCTCTTCGTCCTCTTATAAAACAGTTTGACCGCTCTTCATCCTTTTATAAAGCAGTTTGCTCTTCATCCTCTTATAAATCAGTTTGACTGCTCTTCATCCGATTATAAATCAGTTTGACTGCTCTTCATCCTCTTATAAAACAGTTTGACTGCTCTTCATCCTTTTATAACGCAGTTTGACTGCTCTTCATCCTCTTATAAATCAGTTTGACTGCTCTTCATCCGGTTATAAACCAGTTTGACTGCTCTTCGTCCTCTTATAAAACAGTTTGACTGCTCTTCATCCTTTTATAAAGCAGTTTGACTGCTCTTCATCCTCTTATAAATCAGTTTGACTGCTCTTCATCCGATTATAAATCAGTTTGACTGCTCTTCATCCTCTTATAAAACAGTTTGACTGCTCTTCATCCTTTTATAACGCAGTTTGACTGCTCTTCATCCTCTTATAAATCAGTTTGACTGCTCTTCATCCGATTATAAATCAGTTTGAATGCTCTTCATCCTTTTATAAAGCAGTTTGACTGCTCTTCATCCTCTTATAAATCAATTTGACTGCTCTTCATCCTCTTATAAAACCGTTTTTTCTGCTCTTCGTCCGATTATAAATCAGTTTGACTGCTCTTCATCCTCTTATAAAACCGTTTGACTGCTCTTCATCCTTTTATAACGCAGTTTGACTGCTCTTCATCCTCTTATAAATCAGTTTGACTGCTCTTCATCCGATTATAAATCAGTTTGACTGCTCTTCGTCCTCTTATAAAACAGTTTGACTGCTCTTCATCCTTTTATAAAGCAGTTTGACTGCTCTTCATCCTCTTGTAAAACAGTCTGACTGCTCTTCATCTGATTATAAATCAGTTTGACTGCTCTTCATCCTCTTATAAAACAGTTTGACTGCTCTTCATCATTTTATAACGCAGTTTAACTGCTCTTCATCCTCTTGTAAAACAGGTTGACTGCTTTTCATCCTTTTGTAAAACAGTCTGACTGCTCTACATCATTGTATAAAACAGGTTGACTGCTCTTCATCCTCTTATAAAACAGTTTGACTGCTCTTCATCCTTTTATAACGCATTTTGACTGCTCTTCATCCTCTTATAAATCAGTTTGACTGCTCTTCATCCGATTATAAATCAGTTTGACTGCTCTTCATCCTCTTATAAAACCGTTTGACTGCTCTTCGTCCGATTATAAATCAGTTTGACTGCTCTTCGTCCGATTATAAATCAGTTTGACTGCTCCTCGTCCGCTTATAAAACAGTTTGACTGCTCTTCATCCTTTTATAAAGCAGTTTGACTGCTCTTCATCCTCTTATAAATCAGTTTGACTGCTCTTCATCCTTTTATAAAGCAGTTTGACTGCTCTTCATCCTCCGATAAACCAGTTTGACTGCGCTTCATCCTCCTATAGAACAGTTTGACTGCTCTTCGTCCTCTTATAAAACAGTTTGACTGCTCTTCGTCCTCTTATAAAACAGTTTGACTGCTCTTCATCCTTTTATAAAGCAGTTTGCTCTTCATCCTCTTATAAATCAGTTTGACTGCTCTTCATCCGATTATAAATCAGTTTGACTGCTCTTCATCCGGTTATAAACCAGTTTGACTGCTCTTCGTCCTCTTATAAAACAGTTTGACTGCTCTTCATCCTTTTATAAAGCAGTTTGACTGCTCTTCATCCTCTTATAAATCAGTTTGACTGCTCTTCATTCGATTATAAATCAGTTTGACTGCTCTTCGTCCGATTATAAATCAGTTTGACTGCTCCTCGTCCGCTTATAAAACAGTTTGACTGCTCTTCATCCTTTTATAAAGCAGTTTGACTGCTCTTCATCCTCTTATAAATCAGTTTGACTGCTCTTCATCCTTTTATAAAGCAGTTTGACTGCTCTTCATCCTCCGATAAACCAGTTTGACTGCGCTTCATCCTCCTATAGAACAGTTTGACTGCTCTTCGTCCTCTTATAAAACGGTTTGACTGCTCTTCGTCCTCTTATAAAACAGTTTGACTGCTCTTCATCCTTTTATAAAGCAGTTTGCTCTTCATCCTCTTATAAATCAGTTTGACTGCTCTTCATCCGATTATAAATCAGTTTGACTGCTCTTCATCCTCTTATAAAACAGTTTGACTGCTCTTCATCCTTTTATAAAACAATTTGACTGCTCTTCATCCTCTTATAAATCAGTTTGACTGCTCTTCATCCGGTTATAAACCAGTTTGACTGCTCTTCATCCGATTATAAATCAGTTTGACTGCTCTTCATCCTCTTATAAAACAGTTTGACTGCTCTTCATCCTTTTATAACGCATTTTGACTGCTCTTCATCCTCTTATAAATCAGTTTGACTGCTCTTCATCCGATTATAAATCAGTTTGACTGCTCTTCATCCTCTTATAAAACAGTTTGACTGCTCTTCATCCTTTTATAACGCAGTTTGACTGCTCTTCATCCTCTTATAAATCAGTTTGACTGCTCTTCATCCGATTATAAATCAGTTTGACTGCTCTTCGTCCGATTATAAATCAGTTGGACTGCTCTTCGTCCTCCTATAAACCAGTTTGACTGCGCTTCATCCTCCTATAGAACAGTTTGACTGCTCTTCGTCCGATTATAACTCAGTTTGACTGCTCTTCGTCCTCTTATAAAACAGTTTGACTGCTCTTCATCCTTTTATAAAGCAGTTTGACTGCTCTTCATCCTCTTGTAAAACAGTCTGACTGCTCTTCATCCGATTATAAATTAGTTTGACTGCTCTTCATCCTCTTATAAAACTGTTTGACTGCTCTTCATCTTTTTATAACGCAGTTTGACTGCTCTTCATCCTCTTGTAAAACAGGTTGACTGCTCTTCATCCTTTTGTGAAACAGTCTGACTGCTCGACATCATTGAATAAAACAGTTTGACTGCTCTTCATCCTTTTATAAAGCAGTTTGACTGCTCTTCATCCTCTTATAAATCAATTTGACTGCTCTTCATCCTCTTATAAAACCGTTTGACTGCTCTTCGTCCGATTATAAATCAGTTTGACTGCTCTTCGTCCGATTATAAATCAGTTTGACTGCTCCTCGTCCGCTTATAAAACAGTTTGACTGCTCTTCATCCTTTTATAAAGCAGTTTGACTGCTCTTCATCCTCTTATAAATCAGTTTGACTGCTCTTCATCCTTTTATAAAGCAGTTTGACTGCTCTTCATCCTCCGATAAACCAGTTTGACTGCGCTTCATCCTCCTATAGAACAGTTTGACTGCTCTTCGTCCTCTTATAAAACAGTTTGACTGCTCTTCGTCCTCTTATAAAACAGTTTGACTGCTCTTCATCCTTTTATAAAGCAGTTTGACTGCTCTTCATCCTCTTATAAATCAGTTTGACTGCTCTTCATCCTTTTATAAAGCAGTTTGACTGCTCTTCATCCTCCGATAAACCAGTTTGACTGCGCTTCATCCTCCTATAGAACAGTTTGACTGCTCTTCGTCCTCTTATAAATCAGTTTGACTGCTCTTCATTCGATTATAAATCAGTTTGACTGCTCTTCGTCCGATTATAAATCAGTTTGACTGCTCCTCGTCCGCTTATAAAACAGTTTGACTGCTCTTCATCCTTTTATAAAGCAGTTTGACTGCTCTTCATCCTCTTATAAATCAGTTTGACTGCTCTTCATCCTTTTATAAAGCAGTTTGACTGCTCTTCATCCTCCGATAAACCAGTTTGACTGCGCTTCATCCTCCTATAGAACAGTTTGACTGCTCTTCGTCCTCTTATAAAACGGTTTGACTGCTCTTCGTCCTCTTATAAAACAGTTTGACTGCTCTTCATCCTTTTATAAAGCAGTTTGCTCTTCATCCTCTTATAAATCAGTTTGACTGCTCTTCATCCGATTATAAATCAGTTTGACTGCTCTTCATCCTCTTATAAAACAGTTTGACTGCTCTTCATCCTTTTATAAAACAGTTTGACTGCTCTTCATCCTCTTATAAATCAGTTTGACTGCTCTTCATCCGGTTATAAACCAGTTTGACTGCTCTTCATCCGATTATAAATCAGTTTGACTGCTCTTCATCCTCTTATAAAACAGTTTGACTGCTCTTCATCCTTTTATAACGCATTTTGACTGCTCTTCATCCTCTTATAAATCAGTTTGACTGCTCTTCATCCGATTATAAATCAGTTTGACTGCTCTTCATCCTCTTATAAAACAGTTTGACTGCTCTTCATCCTTTTATAACGCAGTTTGACTGCTCTTCATCCTCTTATAAATCAGTTTGACTGCTCTTCATCCGATTATAAATCAGTTTGACTGCTCTTCGTCCGATTATAAATCAGTTGGACTGCTCTTCGTCCTCCTATAAACCAGTTTGACTGCGCTTCATCCTCCTATAGAACAGTTTGACTGCTCTTCGTCCGATTATAACTCAGTTTGACTGCTCTTCGTCCTCTTATAAAACAGTTTGACTGCTCTTCATCCTTTTATAAAGCAGTTTGACTGCTCTTCATCCTCTTGTAAAACAGTCTGACTGCTCTTCATCCGATTATAAATTAGTTTGACTGCTCTTCATCCTCTTATAAAACTGTTTGACTGCTCTTCATCTTTTTATAACGCAGTTTGACTGCTCTTCATCCTCTTGTAAAACAGGTTGACTGCTCTTCATCCTTTTGTGAAACAGTCTGACTGCTCGACATCATTGAATAAAACAGTTTGACTGCTCTTCATCCTTTTATAAAGCAGTTTGACTGCTCTTCATCCTCTTATAAATCAATTTGACTGCTCTTCATCCTCTTATAAAACCGTTTGACTGCTCTTCGTCCGATTATAAATCAGTTTGACTGCTCTTCGTCCGATTATAAATCAGTTTGACTGCTCCTCGTCCGCTTATAAAACAGTTTGACTGCTCTTCATCCTTTTATAAAGCAGTTTGACTGCTCTTCATCCTCTTATAAATCAGTTTGACTGCTCTTCATCCTTTTATAAAGCAGTTTGACTGCTCTTCATCCTCCGATAAACCAGTTTGACTGCGCTTCATCCTCCTATAGAACAGTTTGACTGCTCTTCGTCCTCTTATAAAACAGTTTGACTGCTCTTCGTCCTCTTATAAAACAGTTTGACTGCTCTTCATCCTTTTATAAAGCAGTTTGACTGCTCTTCATCCTCTTATAAATCAGTTTGACTGCTCTTCATCCTTTTATAAAGCAGTTTGACTGCTCTTCATCCTCCGATAAACCAGTTTGACTGCGCTTCATCCTCCTATAGAACAGTTTGACTGCTCTTCGTCCTCTTATAAAACAGTTTGACTGCTCTTCGTCCTCTTATAAAACAGTTTGACCGCTCTTCATCCTTTTATAAAGCAGTTTGCTCTTCATCCTCTTATAAATCAGTTTGACTGCTCTTCATCCGATTATAAATCAGTTTGACTGCTCTTCATCCTCTTATAAAACAGTTTGACTGCTCTTCATCCTTTTATAACGCAGTTTGACTGCTCTTCATCCTCTTATAAATCAGTTTGACTGCTCTTCATCCGGTTATAAACCAGTTTGACTGCTCTTCGTCCTCTTATAAAACAGTTTGACTGCTCTTCATCCTTTTATAAAGCAGTTTGACTGCTCTTCATCCTCTTATAAATCAGTTTGACTGCTCTTCATCCGATTATAAATCAGTTTGACTGCTCTTCATCCTCTTATAAAACAGTTTGACTGCTCTTCATCCTTTTATAACGCAGTTTGACTGCTCTTCATCCTCTTATAAATCAGTTTGACTGCTCTTCATCCGATTATAAATCAGTTTGAATGCTCTTCATCCTTTTATAAAGCAGTTTGACTGCTCTTCATCCTCTTATAAATCAATTTGACTGCTCTTCATCCTCTTATAAAACCGTTTTTTCTGCTCTTCGTCCGATTATAAATCAGTTTGACTGCTCTTCATCCTCTTATAAAACCGTTTGACTGCTCTTCATCCTTTTATAACGCAGTTTGACTGCTCTTCATCCTCTTATAAATCAGTTTGACTGCTCTTCATCCGATTATAAATCAGTTTGACTGCTCTTCGTCCTCTTATAAAACAGTTTGACTGCTCTTCATCTGATTATAAATCAGTTTGACTGCTCTTCATCCTCTTATAAAACAGTTTGACTGCTCTTCATCATTTTATAACGCAGTTTAACTGCTCTTCATCCTCTTGTAAAACAGGTTGACTGCTTTTCATCCTTTTGTAAAACAGTCTGACTGCTCTACATCATTGTATAAAACAGGTTGACTGCTCTTCATCCTCTTATAAAACAGTTTGACTGCTCTTCATCCTTTTATAACGCATTTTGACTGCTCTTCATCCTTTTATAAAGCAGTTTGACTGCTCTTCATCCGATTATAAATCAGTTTGACTGCTCTTCATCCTCTTATAAAACCGTTTGACTGCTCTTCGTCCGATTATAAATCAGTTTGACTGCTCTTCGTCCGATTATAAATCAGTTTGACTGCTCCTCGTCCGCTTATAAAACAGTTTGACTGCTCTTCATCCTTTTATAAAGCAGTTTGACTGCTCTTCATCCTCTTATAAATCAGTTTGACTGCTCTTCATCCTTTTATAAAGCAGTTTGACTGCTCTTCATCCTCCGATAAACCAGTTTGACTGCGCTTCATCCTCCTATAGAACAGTTTGACTGCTCTTCGTCCTCTTATAAAACAGTTTGACTGCTCTTCGTCCTCTTATAAAACAGTTTGACTGCTCTTCATCCTTTTATAAAGCAGTTTGCTCTTCATCCTCTTATAAATCAGTTTGACTGCTCTTCATCCGATTATAAATCAGTTTGACTGCTCTTCATCCTCTTATAAAACAGTTTGACTGCTCTTCATCCTTTTATAACGCAGTTTGACTGCTCTTCAACCTCTTATAAATCAGTTTGACTGCTCTTCATCCGGTTATAAACCAGTTTGACTGCTCTTCGTCCTCTTATAAAACAGTTTGACTGCTCTTCATCCTTTTATAAAGCAGTTTGACTGCTCTTCATCCTCTTATAAATCAGTTTGACTGCTCTTCATTCGATTATAAATCAGTTTGACTGCTCTTCGTCCGATTATAAATCAGTTTGACTGCTCCTCGTCCGCTTATAAAACAGTTTGACTGCTCTTCATCCTTTTATAAAGCAGTTTGACTGCTCTTCATCCTCTTATAAATCAGTTTGACTGCTCTTCATCCTTTTATAAAGCAGTTTGACTGCTCTTCATCCTCCGATAAACCAGTTTGACTGCGCTTCATCCTCCTATAGAACAGTTTGACTGCTCTTCGTCCTCTTATAAAACGGTTTGACTGCTCTTCGTCCTCTTATAAAACAGTTTGACTGCTCTTCATCCTTTTATAAAGCAGTTTGCTCTTCATCCTCTTATAAATCAGTTTGACTGCTCTTCATCCGATTATAAATCAGTTTGACTGCTCTTCATCCTCTTATAAAACAGTTTGACTGCTCTTCATCCTTTTATAAAACAGTTTGACTGCTCTTCATCCTCTTATAAATCAGTTTGACTGCTCTTCATCCGGTTATAAACCAGTTTGACTGCTCTTCATCCGATTATAAATCAGTTTGACTGCTCTTCATCCTCTTATAAAACAGTTTGACTGCTCTTCATCCTTTTATAACGCATTTTGACTGCTCTTCATCCTCTTATAAATCAGTTTGACTGCTCTTCATCCGATTATAAATCAGTTTGACTGCTCTTCATCCTCTTATAAAACAGTTTGACTGCTCTTCATCCTTTTATAACGCAGTTTGACTGCTCTTCATCCTCTTATAAATCAGTTTGACTGCTCTTCATCCGATTATAAATCAGTTTGACTGCTCTTCGTCCGATTATAAATCAGTTGGACTGCTCTTCGTCCTCCTATAAACCAGTTTGACTGCGCTTCATCCTCCTATAGAACAGTTTGACTGCTCTTCGTCCGATTATAACTCAGTTTGACTGCTCTTCGTCCTCTTATAAAACAGTTTGACTGCTCTTCATCCTTTTATAAAGCAGTTTGACTGCTCTTCATCCTCTTGTAAAACAGTCTGACTGCTCTTCATCCGATTATAAATTAGTTTGACTGCTCTTCATCCTCTTATAAAACTGTTTGACTGCTCTTCATCTTTTTATAACGCAGTTTGACTGCTCTTCATCCTCTTGTAAAACAGGTTGACTGCTCTTCATCCTTTTGTGAAACAGTCTGACTGCTCGACATCATTGAATAAAACAGTTTGACTGCTCTTCATCCTTTTATAAAGCAGTTTGACTGCTCTTCATCCTCTTATAAATCAATTTGACTGCTCTTCATCCTCTTATAAAACCGTTTGACTGCTCTTCGTCCGATTATAAATCAGTTTGACTGCTCTTCGTCCGATTATAAATCAGTTTGACTGCTCCTCGTCCGCTTATAAAACAGTTTGACTGCTCTTCATCCTTTTATAAAGCAGTTTGACTGCTCTTCATCCTCTTATAAATCAGTTTGACTGCTCTTCATCCTTTTATAAAGCAGTTTGACTGCTCTTCATCCTCCGATAAACCAGTTTGACTGCGCTTCATCCTCCTATAGAACAGTTTGACTGCTCTTCGTCCTCTTATAAAACAGTTTGACTGCTCTTCGTCCTCTTATAAAACAGTTTGACTGCTCTTCATCCTTTTATAAAGCAGTTTGACTGCTCTTCATCCTCTTATAAATCAGTTTGACTGCTCTTCATCCTTTTATAAAGCAGTTTGACTGCTCTTCATCCTCCGATAAACCAGTTTGACTGCGCTTCATCCTCCTATAGAACAGTTTGACTGCTCTTCGTCCTCTTATAAAACAGTTTGACTGCTCTTCGTCCTCTTATAAAACAGTTTGACCGCTCTTCATCCTTTTATAAAGCAGTTTGCTCTTCATCCTCTTATAAATCAGTTTGACTGCTCTTCATCCGATTATAAATCAGTTTGACTGCTCTTCATCCTCTTATAAAACAGTTTGACTGCTCTTCATCCTTTTATAACGCAGTTTGACTGCTCTTCATCCTCTTATAAATCAGTTTGACTGCTCTTCATCCGGTTATAAACCAGTTTGACTGCTCTTCGTCCTCTTATAAAACAGTTTGACTGCTCTTCATCCTTTTATAAAGCAGTTTGACTGCTCTTCATCCTCTTATAAATCAGTTTGACTGCTCTTCATCCGATTATAAATCAGTTTGACTGCTCTTCATCCTCTTATAAAACAGTTTGACTGCTCTTCATCCTTTTATAACGCAGTTTGACTGCTCTTCATCCTCTTATAAATCAGTTTGACTGCTCTTCATCCGATTATAAATCAGTTTGAATGCTCTTCATCCTTTTATAAAGCAGTTTGACTGCTCTTCATCCTCTTATAAATCAATTTGACTGCTCTTCATCCTCTTATAAAACCGTTTTTTCTGCTCTTCGTCCGATTATAAATCAGTTTGACTGCTCTTCATCCTCTTATAAAACCGTTTGACTGCTCTTCATCCTTTTATAACGCAGTTTGACTGCTCTTCATCCTCTTATAAATCAGTTTGACTGCTCTTCATCCGATTATAAATCAGTTTGACTGCTCTTCGTCCTCTTATAAAACAGTTTGACTGCTCTTCATCCTTTTATAAAGCAGTTTGACTGCTCTTCATCCTCTTGTAAAACAGTCTGACTGCTCTTCATCTGATTATAAATCAGTTTGACTGCTCTTCATCCTCTTATAAAACAGTTTGACTGCTCTTCATCATTTTATAACGCAGTTTAACTGCTCTTCATCCTCTTGTAAAACAGGTTGACTGCTTTTCATCCTTTTGTAAAACAGTCTGACTGCTCTACATCATTGTATAAAACAGTTTGACTGCTCTTCATCCTTTTATAAAGCTGTTTGACTGCTCTTCATCCTCTTATAAATCAATTTGACCGCTCTTCATCCTCTTATAAAACCGTTTGACTGCTCTTCGTCCGATTATAAATCAGTTTGACTGCTCTTCGTCCTTTTATAAATCAGTTTGACTGCTCTTCGTCCGCTTATAAAACAGTTTGACTGCTCTTCATCCTTTTATAAAGCAGTTTGACTGCTCTTCATCCTCTTATAAATCAGTTTGACTGCTCTTCATCCTTTTATAAAGCAGTTTGACTGCTCTTCATCCTCCTATAAACCAGTTTGACTGCGCTTCATCCTCCTATAGAGCAGTTTGACTGCTCTTCATCCTTTTATAAAGCAGTTTGACTGCTCTTCATCCTTTTATAAAGCAGTTTGACTGCTCTTCATCCTCTTATAAATCAGTTTGACTGCTCTTCATCCTCTTATAAAGCAGTTTGACTGCTCTTCATCCTCCTATAAACCAGTTTGACTGCGCTTCATCCTCCTATAGAACAGTTTGACTGCTCTTCGTCCGATTATAACTCAGTTTGACTGCTCTTCGTCCTCTTATAAAACAGTTTGACTGCTCTTCATCCTTTTATAAAGCAGTTTGACTGCTCTTCATCCTCTTGTAAAACAGTCTGACTGCTCTTCATCCGATTATAAATCAGTTTGACTGCTCTTCATCCTCTTATAAAACAGTTTGACTGCTCTTCATCTTTTTATAACGCAGTTTGACTGCTCTTCATCCTCTTGTAAAACAGGTTGACTGCTCTTCATCCTTTTGTGAAACAGTCTGACTGCTCGACATCATTGTATAAAACAGTTTGACTGCTCTTCATCCTTTTATAAAGCAGTTTGACTGCTCTTCATCCTCTTATAAATCAATTTGACTGCTCTTCATCCTCTTATAAAACCGTTTGACTGCTCTTCGTCCGATTATAAATCAGTTTGACTGCTCTTCGTCCTCTTATAAAACAGTTTGACTGCTCTTCATCCTTTTATAAAGCAGTTTGACTGCTCTTCTTCCTCTTATAAATCAGTTTGACTGCTCTTCATCCGATTATAACTCAGTTTGACTGCTCTTCGTCCTCTTATAAAACAGTTTGACTGCTCTTCATCCTTTTATAAAGCCGTCTGACTGCTCTTCATCCTCTTGTAAAACAGTCTGACTGCTCTTCATCCGATTATAAATCAGTTTGACTGCTCTTCATCCTCTTATAAAACAGTTTGACTGCTCTTCATCCTTTTATAACGCAGTTTGACTGCTCTTCATCCTCTTGTAAAACAGGTTGACTGCTCTTCATCCTTTTGTGAAACAGTCTGACTGCTCGACATCATTGTATAAAACAGTTTGACTGCTCTTCATCCTTTTATAAATCAGTTTGACTGCTCTTCATCCTTTTATAAAGCAGTTTGACTGCTCTTCATCCTCCTATAAACCAGTTTGACTGCGCTTCATCCTCCTATAGAACAGTTTGACTGCTCTTCGTCCTCTTATAAAACAGTTTGACTGCTCTTCGTCCTCTTATAAAACGGTTTGACTGCTCTTCATCCTTTTATAAAGCAGTTTGACTGCTCTTCATCCTCTTATAAATCAGTTTGACTGCTCTTTATCCGATTATAAATCAGTTTGACTGCTCTTCATCCTCTTATAAAACAGTTTGACTGCTCTTCATCCTTTTATAACGCAGTTTGACTGCTCTTCATCCTCTTATAAATCAGTTTGACTGCTCTTCATCCGATTATAAATCAGTTTGACTGCTCTTCATCCTCTTATAAAACAGTTTGACTGCTCTTCATCCTTTTATAAAGCAGTTTGACTGCTCTTCATCCTCTTATAAATCAGTTTGACTGCTCTTCATCCGATTATAAATCAGTTTGACTGCTCTTCATCCTCTTATAAAACAGTTTGACTGCTCTTCATCCTTTTATAACGCAGTTTGACTGCTCTTCATCCTCTTATAAATCAGTTTGACTGCTCTAGATCCTTTTATAAAGCAGTTTGACTGCTCTTCATCCTCCTATAAACCAGTTTGACTGCGCTTCATCCTCCTATAGAACAGTTTGACTGCTCTTCATCCTTTTATAAAGCAGTTTGACTGCTCTTCATCCTTTTATAAAGCAGTTTGACTGCTCTTCATCCTCTTGTAAAACAGTCTGACTGCTCTTCATCCGATTATAAATCAGTTTGACTGCTCTTCATCCGATTATAAATCAGTTTGACTGCTCTTCATCCTCTTATAAAACAGTTTGACTGCTCTTCATCTTTTTATAACGCAGTTTGACTGCTCTTCATCCTCTTGTAAAACAGGTTGACTGCTCTTCATCCTTTTGTGAAACAGTCTGACTGCTCGACATCATTGTATAAAACAGTTTGACTGCTCTTCATCCTTTTATAAAGCAGTTTGACTGCTCTTCTTCCTCTTATAAATCAGTTTGACTGCTCTTCATCCGATTATAACTCAGTTTGACTGCTCTTCGTCCTCTTATAAAACAGTTTGACTGCTCTTCATCCTTTTATAAAGCAGTTTGACTGCTCTTCATCCTCTTGTAAAACAGTCTGACTGCTCTTCATCCGATTATAAATCAGTTTGACTGCTCTTCATCCTCTTATAAAACAGTTTGACTGCTCTTCATCTTTTTATAACGCAGTTTGACTGCTCTTCATCCTCTTGTAAAACAGGTTGACTGCTCTTCATCCTTTTGTGAAACAGTCTGACTGCTCGACATCATTGTATAAAACAGTTTGACTGCTCTTCATCCTCTTATAAATCAGTTTGACTGCTCTTTATCCGATTATAAATCAGTTTGACTGCTCTTCATCCTCTTATAAAACAGTTTGACTGCTCTTCATCCTTTTATAACGCAGTTTGACTGCTCTTCATCCTCTTATAAATCAGTTTGACTGCTCTTCATCCGATTATAAATCAGTTTGACTGCTCTTCATCCTCTTATAAAACAGTTTGACTGCTCTTCATCCTTTTATAAAGCAGTTTGACTGCTCTTCATCCTCTTATAAATCAGTTTGACTGCTCTTCATCCGATTATAAATCAGTTTGACTGCTCTTCATCCTCTTATAAAACAGTTTGACTGCTCTTCATCCTTTTATAACGCAGTTTGACTGCTCTTCATCCTCTTATAAATCAGTTTGACTGCTCTTCATCCGATTATAAATCAGTTTGACTGCTCTTCATCCTTTTATAAAGCAGTTTGACTGCTCTTCATCCTCTTATAAATCAATTTGACTGCTCTTCATCCTCTTATAAAACCGTTTTTTCTGCTCTTCGTCCGATTATAAATCAATTTGACTGCTCTTCATCCTCTTATAAAACCGTTTGACTGCTCTTCATCCGATTATAAATCAGTTTGACTGCTCTTCATCCTCTTATAAAACAGTTTGACTGCTCTTCATCCTTTTATAACGCAGTTTGACTGCTCTTCATCCTCTTATAAATCAGTTTGACTGCTCTTCATCCTTTTATAAAGCAGTTTGACTGCTCTTCATCCTCTTATAAATCAGTTTGACTGCTCTTCATCCGATTATAAATCAGTTTGAATTCTCTTCATCCTCTTATAAAACAGTTTGACTGCTCTTCATCCTTTTATAACGCAGTTTGACTGCTCTTCATCCTCTTATAAATCAGTTTGACTGCTCTTCATCCGATTATAAATCAGTTTGACTGCTCTTCATCCTTTTATAAAGCAGTTTGACTGCTCTTCATCCTCTTATAAATCAATTTGACTGCTCTTCATCCTCTTATAAAACCGTTTTTTCTGCTCTTCGTCCGATTATAAATCAATTTGAATGCTCTTCATCCTCTTATAAAACCGTTTGACTGCTCTTCATCCGATTATAAATCAGTTTGACTGCTCTTCATCCTCTTATAAAACAGTTTGACTACGCTTCATCCTCCTATAGAACAGTTTGACTGCTCTTCGTGCGATTATAACTCAGTTTGACTGCTCTTCGTCCTCTTATAAAACAGTTTGACTGCTCTTCATCCTTTTATAAAGCAGTTTGACTGCTCTTCATCCTCTTGTAAAACAGTCTGACTGCTCTTCATCCGATTATAAATCAGTTTGACTGCTCTTCATCCTCTTATAAAACAGTTTGACTGCTCTTCATCTTTTTATAACGCAGTTTGACTGCTCTTCATCCTCTTGTAAAACAGGTTGACTGCTCTTCATCCTTTTGTGAAACAGTCTGACTGCTCGACATCATTGAATAAAACAGTTTGACTGCTCTTCATCCTTTTATAAAGCAGTTTGACTGCTCTTCATCCTCTTATAAATCAATTTGACTGCTCTTCATCCTCTTATAAAACCGTTTGACTGCTCTTCGTCCGATTATAAATCAGTTTGACTGCTCTTCGTCCGATTATAAATCAGTTTGACTGCTCCTCGTCCGCTTATAAAACAGTTTGACTGCTCTTCATCCTTTTATAAAGCAGTTTGACTGCTCTTCATCCTCTTATAAATCAGTTTGACTGCTCTTCATCCTTTTATAAAGCAGTTTGACTGCTCTTCATCCTCCTATAAACCAGTTTGACTGCGCTTCATCCTCCTATAGAACAGTTTGACTGCTCTTCGTCCTCTTATAAAACAGTTTGACTGCTCTTCGTCCTCTTATAAAACAGTTTGACTGCTCTTCATCCTTTTATAAAGCAGTTTGCTCTTCATCCTCTTATAAATCAGTTTGACTTGCTCTTCATCCGATTATAAATCAGTTTGACTGCTCTTCATCCTCTTATAAATCAGTTTGACTGCTCTTCATCCGATTATAAATCAGTTTGACTGCTCTTCATCCTCTTATAAAACAGTTTGACTGCTCTTCATCCTTTTATAACGCAGTTTGACTGCTCTTCATCCTCTTATAAATCAGTTTGACTGCTCTTCATCCGATTATAAATCAGTTTGACTGCTCTTCATCCTTTTATAAAGCAGTTTGACTGCTCTTCATCCTCTTATAAATCAATTTGACTGCTCTTCATCCTCTTATAAAACCGTTTTTTCTGCTCTTCGTCCGATTATAAATCAGTTTGACTGCTCTTCATCCTCTTATAAAACCGTTTGACTGCTCTTCATCCTCTTATAACGCAGTTTGACTGCTCTTCGTCCTCTTATAAAACAGTTTAACTGCTCTTCATCCTTTTATAAAGCAGTTTGACTGCTCTTCATTCTCTTGTAAAACAGTCTGACTGCTCTTCATCTGATTATAAATCAGTTTGACTGCTCTTCATCCTCTTATAAAACAGTTTGACTGCTCTTCATCATTTTATAATGCAGTTTGACTGCTCTTCATCCTCTTGTAAAACAGGTTGACTGCTTTTCATCCTTTTGTAAAACAGTCTGACTGCTCTACATCATTGTATAAAACAGTTTGACTGCTCTTCATCCTTTTATAAAGCTGTTTGACTGCTCTTCATCCTCTTATAAATCAATTTGACCGCTCTTCATCCTCTTATAAAACCGTTTGACTGCTCTTCGTCCGATTATAAATCAGTTTGACTGCTCTTCGTCCTTTTATAAATCAGTTTGACTGCTCTTCGTCCGCTTATAAAACAGTTTGACTGCTCTTCATCCTTTTATAAAGCAGTTTGACTGCTCTTCATCCTCTTATAAATCAGTTTGACTGCTCTTCATCCTTTTATAAAGCAGTTTGACAGCTCTTCATCCTCCTATAAACCAGTTTGACTGCGCTTCATCCTCCTATAGAACAGTTTGACTGCTCTTCATCCTTTTATAAAGCAGTTTGACTGCTCTTCATCCTTTTATAAAGCAGTTTGACTGCTCTTCATCCTCTTATAAATCAGTTTGACTGCTCTTCATCCTCTTATAAAGCAGTTTGACTGCTCTTCATCCTCCTATAAACCAGTTTGACTGCTCTTCGTCCGATTATAACTCAGTTTGACTGCTCTTCGTCCTCTTATAAAACAGTTTGACTGCTCTTCATCCTTTTATAAAGCAGTTTGACTGCTCTTCATCCTCTTGTAAAACAGTCTGACTGCTCTTCATCCGATTATAAATCAGTTTGACTGCTCTTCATCCTCTTATAAAACAGTTTGACTGCTCTTCATCTTTTTATAACGCAGTTTGACTGCTCTTCATCCTCTTGTAAAACAGGTTGACTGCTCTTCATCCTTTTGTGAAACAGTCTGACTGCTCGACATCATTGTATAAAACAGTTTGACTGCTCTTCATCCTTTTATAAAGCAGTTTGACTGCTCTTCATCCTCTTATAAATCAATTTGACTGCTCTTCATCCTCTTATAAAACCGTTTGACTGCTCTTCGTCCGATTATAAATCAGTTTGACTGCTCTTCGTCCTCTTATAAAACAGTTTGACTGCTCTTCATCCTTTTATAAAGCAGTTTGACTGCTCTTCTTCCTCTTATAAATCAGTTTGACTGCTCTTCATCCGATTATAACTCAGTTTGACTGCTCTTCGTCCTCTTATAAAACAGTTTGACTGCTCTTCATCCTTTTATAAAGCAGTTTGACTGCTCTTCATCCTCTTGTAAAACAGTCTGACTGCTCTTCATCCGATTATAAATCAGTTTGACTGCTCTTCATCCTCTTATAAAACAGTTTGACTGCTCTTCATCTTTTTATAACGCAGTTTGACTGCTCTTCATCCTCTTGTAAAACAGGTTGACTGCTCTTCATCCTTTTGTGAAACAGTCTGACTGCTCGACATCATTGTATAAAACAGTTTGACTGCTCTTCATCCTTTTATAAATCAGTTTGACTGCTCTTCATCCTTTTATAAAGCAGTTTGACTGCTCTTCATCCTCCTATAAACCAGTTTGACTGCGCTTCATCCTCCTATAGAACAGTTTGACTGCTCTTCGTCCTCTTATAAAACAGTTTGACTGCTCTTCGTCCTCTTATAAAACAGTTTGACTGCTCTTCATCCTTTTATAAAGCAGTTTGACTGCTCTTCATCCTCTTATAAATCAGTTTGACTGCTCTTTATCCGATTATAAATCAGTTTGACTGCTCTTCATCCTCTTATAAAACAGTTTGACTGCTCTTCATCCTTTTATAACGCAGTTTGACTGCTCTTCATCCTCTTATAAATCAGTTTGACTGCTCTTCATCCGATTATAAATCAGTTTGACTGCTCTTCATCCTCTTATAAAACAGTTTGACTGCTCTACATCCTTTTATAAAGCAGTTTGACTGCTCTTCATCCTCTTATAAATCAGTTTGACTGCTCTTCATCCGATTATAAATCAGTTTGACTGCTCTTCATCCTCTTATAAAACAGTTTGACTGCTCTTCATCCTTTTATAACGCAGTTTGACTGCTCTTCATCCTCTTATAAATCAGTTTGACTGCTCTTCATCCGATTATAAATCAGTTTGACTGCTCTTCATCCTTTTATAAAGCAGTTTGACTGCTCTTCATCCTCTTATAAATCAATTTGACTGCTCTTCATCCTCTTATAAAACCGTTTTTTCTGCTCTTCGTCCGATTATAAATCAATTTGACTGCTCTTCATCCTCTTATAAAACCGTTTGACTGCTCTTCATCCGATTATAAATCAGTTTGACTGCTCTTCGTCCTCTTATAAAACAGTTTGACTGCTCTTCATCCTTTTATAAAGCAGTTTGACTGCTCTTCATCCTCTTGTAAAACAGTCTGACTGCTCTTCATCTGATTATAAATCAGTTTGACTGCTCTTCATCCTCTTATAAAACAGTTTGACTGCTCTTCATCATTTTATAACGCAGTTTGACTGCTCTTCATCCTCTTGTAAAACAGGTTGACTGCTTTTCATCCTTTTGTAAAACAGTCTGACTGCTCTACATCATTGTATAAAACAGTTTGACTGCTCTTCATCCTTTTATAAAGCTGTTTGACTGCTCTTCATCCTCTTATAAATCAATTTGACCGCTCTTCATCCTCTTATAAAACCGTTTGACTGCTCTTCGTCCGATTATAAATCAGTTTGACTGCTCTTCGTCCTTTTATAAATCAGTTTGACTGCTCTTCGTCCGCTTATAAAACAGTTTGACTGCTCTTCATCCTTTTATAAAGCAGTTTGACTGCTCTTCATCCTCTTATAAATCAGTTTGACTGCTCTTCATCCTTTTATAAAGCAGTTTGACTGCTCTTCATCCTCCTATAAACCAGTTTGACTGCGCTTCATCCTCCTATAGAACAGTTTGACTGCTCTTCATCCTTTTATAAAGCAGTTTGACTGCTCTTCATCCTTTTATAAAGCAGTTTGACTGCTCTTCATCCTCTTATAAATCAGTTTGACTGCTCTTCATCCTCTTATAAAGCAGTTTGACTGCTCTTCATCCTCCTATAAACCAGTTTGACTGCGCTTCATCCTCCTATAGAACAGTTTGACTGCTCTTCGTCCGATTATAACTCAGTTTGACTGCTCTTCGTCCTCTTATAAAACAGTTTGACTGCTCTTCATCCTTTTATAAAGCAGTTTGACTGCTCTTCATCCTCTTGTAAAACAGTCTGACTGCTCTTCATCCGATTATAAATCAGTTTGACTGCTCTTCATCCTCTTATAAAACAGTTTGACTGCTCTTCATCTTTTTATAACGCAGTTTGACTGCTCTTCATCCTCTTGTAAAACAGGTTGACTGCTCTTCATCCTTTTGTGAAACAGTCTGACTGCTCGACATCATTGTATAAAACAGTTTGACTGCTCTTCATCCTTTTATAAAGCAGTTTGACTGCTCTTCATCCTCTTATAAATCAATTTGACTGCTCTTCATCCTCTTATAAAACCGTTTGACTGCTCTTCGTCCGATTATAAATCAGTTTGACTGCTCTTCGTCCTCTTATAAAACAGTTTGACTGCTCTTCATCCTTTTATAAAGCAGTTTGACTGCTCTTCTTCCTCTTATAAATCAGTTTGACTGCTCTTCATCCGATTATAACTCAGTTTGACTGCTCTTCGTCCTCTTATAAAACAGTTTGACTGCTCTTCATCCTTTTATAAAGCAGTTTGACTGCTCTTCATCCTCTTGTAAAACAGTCTGACTGCTCTTCATCCGATTATAAATCAGTTTGACTGCTCTTCATCCTCTTATAAAACAGTTTGACTGCTCTTCATCTTTTTATAACGCAGTTTGACTGCTCTTCATCCTCTTGTAAAACAGGTTGACTGCTCTTCATCCTTTTGTGAAACAGTCTGACTGCTCGACATCATTGTATAAAACAGTTTGACTGCTCTACATCATTGTATAAAACAGTTTGACTGCTCTTCATCCTTTTATAAAGCTGTTTGACTGCTCTTCATCCTCTTATAAATCAATTTGACCGCTCTTCATCCTCTTATAAAACCGTTTGACTGCTCTTCGTCCGATTATAAATCAGTTTGACTGCTCTTCGTCCTTTTATAAATCAGTTTGACTGCTCTTCGTCCGCTTATAAAACAGTTTGACTGCTCTTCATCCTTTTATAAAGCAGTTTGACTGCTCTTCATCCTCTTATAAATCAGTTTGACTGCTCTTCATCCTTTTATAAAGCAGTTTGACTGCTCATCATCCTCCTATAAACCAGTTTGACTGCGCTTCATCCTCCTATAGAACAGTTTGACTGCTCTTCATCCTTTTATAAAGCAGTTTGACTGCTCTTCATCCTTTTATAAAGCAGTTTGACTGCTCTTCATCCTCTTATAAATCAGTTTGACTGCTCTTCATCCTCTTATAAAGCAGTTTGACTGCTCTTCATCCTCCTATAAACCAGTTTGACTGCGCTTCATCCTCCTATAGAACAGTTTGACTGCTCTTCGTCCGATTATAACTCAGTTTGACTGCTCTTCGTCCTCTTATAAAACAGTTTGACTGCTCTTCATCCTTTTATAAAGCAGTTTGACTGCTCTTCATCCTCTTGTAAAACAGTCTGACTGCTCTTCATCCGATTATAAATCAGTTTGACTGCTCTTCATCCTCTTATAAAACAGTTTGACTGCTCTTCATCTTTTTATAACGCAGTTTGACTGCTCTTCATCCTCTTGTAAAACAGGTTGACTGCTCTTCATCCTTTTGTGAAACAGTCTGACTGCTCGACATCATTGTATAAAACAGTTTGACTGCTCTTCATCCTTTTATAAAGCAGTTTGACTGCTCTTCATCCTCTTATAAATCAATTTGACTGCTCTTCATCCTCTTATAAAACCGTTTGACTGCTCTTCGTCCGATTATAAATCAGTTTGACTGCTCTTCGTCCTCTTATAAAACAGTTTGACTGCTCTTCATCCTTTTATAAAGCAGTTTGACTGCTCTTCTTCCTCTTATAAATCAGTTTGACTGCTCTTCATCCGATTATAACTCAGTTTGACTGCTCTTCGTCCTCTTATAAAACAGTTTGACTGCTCTTCATCCTTTTATAAAGCAGTTTGACTGCTCTTCATCCTCTTGTAAAACAGTCTGACTGCTCTTCATCCGATTATAAATCAGTTTGACTGCTCTTCATCCTCTTATAAAACAGTTTGACTGCTCTTCATCTTTTTATAACGCAGTTTGACTGCTCTTCATCCTCTTGTAAAACAGGTTGACTGCTCTTCATCCTTTTGTGAAACAGTCTGACTGCTCGACATCATTGTATAAAACAGTTTGACTGCTCTTCATCCTTTTATAAATCAGTTTGACTGCTCTTCATCCTTTTATAAAGCAGTTTGACTGCTCTTCATCCTCCTATAAACCAGTTTGACTGCGCTTCATCCTCCTATAGAACAGTTTGACTGCTCTTCGTCCTCTTATAAAACAGTTTGACTGCTCTTCGTCCTCTTATAAAACAGTTTGACTGCTCTTCATCCTTTTATAAAGCAGTTTGACTGCTCTTCATCCTCTTATAAATCAGTTTGACTGCTCTTCATCCGATTATAAATCAGTTTGACTGCTCTTCATCCTCTTATAAAACAGTTTGACTGCTCTTCATCCTTTTATAAAGCAGTTTGACTGCTCTTCATCCTCTTATAAATCAGTTTGACTGCTCTTCATCCGATTATAAATCAGTTTGACTGCTCTTCATCCTCTTATAAAACAGTTTGACTGCTCTTCATCCTTTTATAACGCAGTTTGACTGCTCTTCATCCTCTTATAAATCAGTTTGACTGCTCTTCATCCGATTATAAATCAGTTTGACTGCTCTTCATCCTTTTATAAAGCAGTTTGACTGCTCTTCATCCTCTTATAAATCAATTTGACTGCTCTTCATCCTCTTATAAAACCGTTTTTTCTGCTCTTCGTCCGATTATAAATCAATTTGACTGCTCTTCATCCTCTTATAAAACCGTTTGACTGCTCTTCATCCGATTATAAATCAGTTTGACTGCTCTTCATCCTCTTATAAAACAGTTTGACTGCTCTTCATCCTTTTATAACGCAGTTTGACTGCTCTTCATCCTCTTATAAATCAGTTTGACTGCTCTTCATCCTTTTATAAAGCAGTTTGACTGCTCTTCATCCTCTTATAAATCAGTTTGACTGCTCTTCATCCGATTATAAATCAGTTTGACTGCTCTTCATCCTCTTATAAAACAGTTTGACTGCTCTTCATCCTTTTATAAAGCAGTTTGACTGCTCTTCATCCTCTTATAAATCAGTTTGACTGCTCTTCATCCTTTTATAAAGCAGTTTGACAGCTCTTCATCCTCCTATAAACCAGTTTGACTGCGCTTCATCCTCCTATAGAACAGTTTGACTGCTCTTCATCCTTTTATAAAGCAGTTTGACTGCTCTTCATCCTTTTATAAAGCAGTTTGACTGCTCTTCATCCTCTTATAAATCAGTTTGACTGCTCTTCATCCTCTTATAAAGCAGTTTGACTGCTCTTCATCCTCCTATAAACCAGTTTGACTGCTCTTCGTCCGATTATAACTCAGTTTGACTGCTCTTCGTCCTCTTATAAAACAGTTTGACTGCTCTTCATCCTTTTATAAAGCAGTTTGACTGCTCTTCATCCTCTTGTAAAACAGTCTGACTGCTCTTCATCCGATTATAAATCAGTTTGACTGCTCTTCATCCTCTTATAAAACAGTTTGACTGCTCTTCATCTTTTTATAACGCAGTTTGACTGCTCTTCATCCTCTTGTAAAACAGGTTGACTGCTCTTCATCCTTTTGTGAAACAGTCTGACTGCTCGACATCATTGTATAAAACAGTTTGACTGCTCTTCATCCTTTTATAAAGCAGTTTGACTGCTCTTCATCCTCTTATAAATCAATTTGACTGCTCTTCATCCTCTTATAAAACCGTTTGACTGCTCTTCGTCCGATTATAAATCAGTTTGACTGCTCTTCGTCCTCTTATAAAACAGTTTGACTGCTCTTCATCCTTTTATAAAGCAGTTTGACTGCTCTTCTTCCTCTTATAAATCAGTTTGACTGCTCTTCATCCGATTATAACTCAGTTTGACTGCTCTTCGTCCTCTTATAAAACAGTTTGACTGCTCTTCATCCTTTTATAAAGCAGTTTGACTGCTCTTCATCCTCTTGTAAAACAGTCTGACTGCTCTTCATCCGATTATAAATCAGTTTGACTGCTCTTCATCCTCTTATAAAACAGTTTGACTGCTCTTCATCTTTTTATAACGCAGTTTGACTGCTCTTCATCCTCTTGTAAAACAGGTTGACTGCTCTTCATCCTTTTGTGAAACAGTCTGACTGCTCGACATCATTGTATAAAACAGTTTGACTGCTCTTCATCCTTTTATAAATCAGTTTGACTGCTCTTCATCCTTTTATAAAGCAGTTTGACTGCTCTTCATCCTCCTATAAACCAGTTTGACTGCGCTTCATCCTCCTATAGAACAGTTTGACTGCTCTTCGTCCTCTTATAAAACAGTTTGACTGCTCTTCGTCCTCTTATAAAACAGTTTGACTGCTCTTCATCCTTTTATAAAGCAGTTTGACTGCTCTTCATCCTCTTATAAATCAGTTTGACTGCTCTTTATCCGATTATAAATCAGTTTGACTGCTCTTCATCCTCTTATAAAACAGTTTGACTGCTCTTCATCCTTTTATAACGCAGTTTGACTGCTCTTCATCCTCTTATAAATCAGTTTGACTGCTCTTCATCCGATTATAAATCAGTTTGACTGCTCTTCATCCTCTTATAAAACAGTTTGACTGCTCTACATCCTTTTATAAAGCAGTTTGACTGCTCTTCATCCTCTTATAAATCAGTTTGACTGCTCTTCATCCGATTATAAATCAGTTTGACTGCTCTTCATCCTCTTATAAAACAGTTTGACTGCTCTTCATCCTTTTATAACGCAGTTTGACTGCTCTTCATCCTCTTATAAATCAGTTTGACTGCTCTTCATCCGATTATAAATCAGTTTGACTGCTCTTCATCCTTTTATAAAGCAGTTTGACTGCTCTTCATCCTCTTATAAATCAATTTGACTGCTCTTCATCCTCTTATAAAACCGTTTTTTCTGCTCTTCGTCCGATTATAAATCAATTTGACTGCTCTTCATCCTCTTATAAAACCGTTTGACTGCTCTTCATCCGATTATAAATCAGTTTGACTGCTCTTCGTCCTCTTATAAAACAGTTTGACTGCTCTTCATCCTTTTATAAAGCAGTTTGACTGCTCTTCATCCTCTTGTAAAACAGTCTGACTGCTCTTCATCTGATTATAAATCAGTTTGACTGCTCTTCATCCTCTTATAAAACAGTTTGACTGCTCTTCATCATTTTATAACGCAGTTTGACTGCTCTTCATCCTCTTGTAAAACAGGTTGACTGCTTTTCATCCTTTTGTAAAACAGTCTGACTGCTCTACATCATTGTATAAAACAGTTTGACTGCTCTTCATCCTTTTATAAAGCTGTTTGACTGCTCTTCATCCTCTTATAAATCAATTTGACCGCTCTTCATCCTCTTATAAAACCGTTTGACTGCTCTTCGTCCGATTATAAATCAGTTTGACTGCTCTTCGTCCTTTTATAAATCAGTTTGACTGCTCTTCGTCCGCTTATAAAACAGTTTGACTGCTCTTCATCCTTTTATAAAGCAGTTTGACTGCTCTTCATCCTCTTATAAATCAGTTTGACTGCTCTTCATCCTTTTATAAAGCAGTTTGACTGCTCTTCATCCTCCTATAAACCAGTTTGACTGCGCTTCATCCTCCTATAGAACAGTTTGACTGCTCTTCATCCTTTTATAAAGCAGTTTGACTGCTCTTCATCCTTTTATAAAGCAGTTTGACTGCTCTTCATCCTCTTATAAATCAGTTTGACTGCTCTTCATCCTCTTATAAAGCAGTTTGACTGCTCTTCATCCTCCTATAAACCAGTTTGACTGCGCTTCATCCTCCTATAGAACAGTTTGACTGCTCTTCGTCCGATTATAACTCAGTTTGACTGCTCTTCGTCCTCTTATAAAACAGTTTGACTGCTCTTCATCCTTTTATAAAGCAGTTTGACTGCTCTTCATCCTCTTGTAAAACAGTCTGACTGCTCTTCATCCGATTATAAATCAGTTTGACTGCTCTTCATCCTCTTATAAAACAGTTTGACTGCTCTTCATCTTTTTATAACGCAGTTTGACTGCTCTTCATCCTCTTGTAAAACAGGTTGACTGCTCTTCATCCTTTTGTGAAACAGTCTGACTGCTCGACATCATTGTATAAAACAGTTTGACTGCTCTTCATCCTTTTATAAAGCAGTTTGACTGCTCTTCATCCTCTTATAAATCAATTTGACTGCTCTTCATCCTCTTATAAAACCGTTTGACTGCTCTTCGTCCGATTATAAATCAGTTTGACTGCTCTTCGTCCTCTTATAAAACAGTTTGACTGCTCTTCATCCTTTTATAAAGCAGTTTGACTGCTCTTCTTCCTCTTATAAATCAGTTTGACTGCTCTTCATCCGATTATAACTCAGTTTGACTGCTCTTCGTCCTCTTATAAAACAGTTTGACTGCTCTTCATCCTTTTATAAAGCAGTTTGACTGCTCTTCATCCTCTTGTAAAACAGTCTGACTGCTCTTCATCCGATTATAAATCAGTTTGACTGCTCTTCATCCTCTTATAAAACAGTTTGACTGCTCTTCATCTTTTTATAACGCAGTTTGACTGCTCTTCATCCTCTTGTAAAACAGGTTGACTGCTCTTCATCCTTTTGTGAAACAGTCTGACTGCTCGACATCATTGTATAAAACAGTTTGACTGCTCTACATCATTGTATAAAACAGTTTGACTGCTCTTCATCCTTTTATAAAGCTGTTTGACTGCTCTTCATCCTCTTATAAATCAATTTGACCGCTCTTCATCCTCTTATAAAACCGTTTGACTGCTCTTCGTCCGATTATAAATCAGTTTGACTGCTCTTCGTCCTTTTATAAATCAGTTTGACTGCTCTTCGTCCGCTTATAAAACAGTTTGACTGCTCTTCATCCTTTTATAAAGCAGTTTGACTGCTCTTCATCCTCTTATAAATCAGTTTGACTGCTCTTCATCCTTTTATAAAGCAGTTTGACTGCTCTTCATCCTCCTATAAACCAGTTTGACTGCGCTTCATCCTCCTATAGAACAGTTTGACTGCTCTTCATCCTTTTATAAAGCAGTTTGACTGCTCTTCATCCTTTTATAAAGCAGTTTGACTGCTCTTCATCCTCTTATAAATCAGTTTGACTGCTCTTCATCCTCTTATAAAGCAGTTTGACTGCTCTTCATCCTCCTATAAACCAGTTTGACTGCGCTTCATCCTCCTATAGAACAGTTTGACTGCTCTTCGTCCGATTATAACTCAGTTTGACTGCTCTTCGTCCTCTTATAAAACAGTTTGACTGCTCTTCATCCTTTTATAAAGCAGTTTGACTGCTCTTCATCCTCTTGTAAAACAGTCTGACTGCTCTTCATCCGATTATAAATCAGTTTGACTGCTCTTCATCCTCTTATAAAACAGTTTGACTGCTCTTCATCTTTTTATAACGCAGTTTGACTGCTCTTCATCCTCTTGTAAAACAGGTTGACTGCTCTTCATCCTTTTGTGAAACAGTCTGACTGCTCGACATCATTGTATAAAACAGTTTGACTGCTCTTCATCCTTTTATAAAGCAGTTTGACTGCTCTTCATCCTCTTATAAATCAATTTGACTGCTCTTCATCCTCTTATAAAACCGTTTGACTGCTCTTCGTCCGATTATAAATCAGTTTGACTGCTCTTCGTCCTCTTATAAAACAGTTTGACTGCTCTTCATCCTTTTATAAAGCAGTTTGACTGCTCTTCTTCCTCTTATAAATCAGTTTGACTGCTCTTCATCCGATTATAACTCAGTTTGACTGCTCTTCGTCCTCTTATAAAACAGTTTGACTGCTCTTCATCCTTTTATAAAGCAGTTTGACTGCTCTTCATCCTCTTGTAAAACAGTCTGACTGCTCTTCATCCGATTATAAATCAGTTTGACTGCTCTTCATCCTCTTATAAAACAGTTTGACTGCTCTTCATCTTTTTATAACGCAGTTTGACTGCTCTTCATCCTCTTGTAAAACAGGTTGACTGCTCTTCATCCTTTTGTGAAACAGTCTGACTGCTCGACATCATTGTATAAAACAGTTTGACTGCTCTTCATCCTTTTATAAATCAGTTTGACTGCTCTTCATCCTTTTATAAAGCAGTTTGACTGCTCTTCATCCTCCTATAAACCAGTTTGACTGCGCTTCATCCTCCTATAGAACAGTTTGACTGCTCTTCGTCCTCTTATAAAACAGTTTGACTGCTCTTCGTCCTCTTATAAAACAGTTTGACTGCTCTTCATCCTTTTATAAAGCAGTTTGACTGCTCTTCATCCTCTTATAAATCAGTTTGACTGCTCTTCATCCGATTATAAATCAGTTTGACTGCTCTTCATCCTCTTATAAAACAGTTTGACTGCTCTTCATCCTTTTATAAAGCAGTTTGACTGCTCTTCATCCTCTTATAAATCAGTTTGACTGCTCTTCATCCGATTATAAATCAGTTTGACTGCTCTTCATCCTCTTATAAAACAGTTTGACTGCTCTTCATCCTTTTATAACGCAGTTTGACTGCTCTTCATCCTCTTATAAATCAGTTTGACTGCTCTTCATCCGATTATAAATCAGTTTGACTGCTCTTCATCCTTTTATAAAGCAGTTTGACTGCTCTTCATCCTCTTATAAATCAATTTGACTGCTCTTCATCCTCTTATAAAACCGTTTTTTCTGCTCTTCGTCCGATTATAAATCAATTTGACTGCTCTTCATCCTCTTATAAAACCGTTTGACTGCTCTTCATCCGATTATAAATCAGTTTGACTGCTCTTCATCCTCTTATAAAACAGTTTGACTGCTCTTCATCCTTTTATAACGCAGTTTGACTGCTCTTCATCCTCTTATAAATCAGTTTGACTGCTCTTCATCCTTTTATAAAGCAGTTTGACTGCTCTTCATCCTCTTATAAATCAGTTTGACTGCTCTTCATCCGATTATAAATCAGTTTGACTGCTCTTCATCCTCTTATAAAACAGTTTGACTGCTCTTCATCCTTTTATAACGCAGTTTGACTGCTCTTCATCCTCTTATAAATCAGTTTGACTGCTCTTCATCCGGTTATAAATCAGTTTGACTACTCTTCATCCTTTTATAAAGCAGTTTGACTGCTCTTCATCCTCTTATAAATCAATTTGACTGCTCTTCATCCTCTTATAAAACCGTTTTTTCTGCTCTTCGTCCGATTATAAATCAATTTGACTGCTCTTCATCCTCTTATAAAACCGTTTGACTGCTCTTCATCCGATTATAAATCAGTTTGACTGCTCTTCATCCTCTTATAAAACAGTTTGACTACGCTTCATCCTCCTATAGAAGAGTTTGACTGCTCTTCGTGCGATTATAACTCAGTTTGACTGCTCTTCGTCCTCTTATAAAACAGTTTGACTGCTCTTCATCCTTTTATAAAGCAGTTTGACTGCTCTTCATCCTCTTGTAAAACAGTCTGACTGCTCTTCATCCGATTATAAATCAGTTTGACTGCTCTTCATCCTCTTATGAAACAGTTTGACTGCTCTTCATCTTTTTATAACGCAGTTTGACTGCTCTTCATCCTCTTGTAAAACAGGTTGACTGCTCTTCATCCTTTTGTGAAACAGTCTGACTGCTCGACATCATTGAATAAAACAGTTTGACTGCTCTTCATCCTTTTATAAAGCAGTTTGACTGCTCTTCATCCTCTTATAAATCAATTTAACTGCTCTTCATCCTCTTATAAAACCGTTTGACTGCTCTTCGTCCGATTATAAATCAGTTTGACTGCTCTTCGTCCGATTATAAATCAGTTTGACTGCTCCTCGTCCGCTTATAAAACAGTTTGACTGCTCTTCATCCTTTTATAAAGCAGTTTGACTGCTCTTCATCCTCTTATAAATCAGTTTGACTGCTCTTCATCCTTTTATAAAGCAGTTTGACTGCTCTTCATCCTCCTATAAACAAGTTTGACTGCGCTTCATCCTCCTATAGAACAGTTTGACTGCTCTTCGTCCTCTTATAAAACAGTTTGACTGCTCTTCGTCCTCTTATAAAACAGTTTGACTGCTCTTCATCCTTTTATAAAGCAGTTTGCTCTTCATCCTCTTATAAATCAGTTTGACTGCTCTTCATCCGATTATAAATCAGTTTGACTGCTCTTCATCCTCTTATAAAACAGTTTGACTGCTCTTCATCCTTTTATAACGCAGTTTGACTGCTCTTCATCCTCTTATAAATCAGTTTGACTGCTCTTCATCCGATTATAAACCAGTTTGACTGCTCTTCGTCCTTTTATAAAGCAGTTTGACAGCTCTTCATCCTCTTATAAATCAATTTGACTGCTCTTCATCCTCTTATAAAACCGTTTTTTCTGCTCTTCGTCCGATTATAAATCAATTTGACTGCTCTTCATCCTCTTATAAAACCGTTTGACTGCTCTTCATCCTCTTATAAATCAGTTTGACTGCTCTTCATCCGATTATAAACCAGTTTGACTGCTCTTCATCCTTTTATAAAGCAGTTTGACTGCTCTTCATCCTCTTATAAATCAATTTGACTGCTCTTCATCCTCTTATAAAACCGTTTTTTCTGCTCTTCGTCCGATTATAAATCAATTTGACTGCTCTTCATCCTCTTATAAAACCGTTAGACTGCTCTTCATCCGATTATAAATCAGTTTGACTGCTCTTCGTCCTCTTATAAAACAGTTTGACTGCTCTTCATCCTTTTATAAAGCAGTTTGACTGCTCTTCATCCTCTTGTAAAACAGTCTGACTGCTCTTCATCTGATTATAAATCAGTTTGACTGCTCTTCATCCTCTTATAAAACAGTTTGACTGCTCTTCATCATTTTATAACGCAGTTTGACTGCTCTTCATCCTCTTGTAAAACAGGTTGACTGCTTTTCATCCTTTTGTAAAACAGTCTGACTGCTCTACATCATTGTATAAAACAGTTTGACTGCTCTTCATCCTTTTATAAAGCTGTTTGACTGCTCTTCATCCTCTTATAAATCAATTTGACCGCTCTTCATCCTCTTATAAAACCGTTTGACTGCTCTTCGTCCGATTATAAATCAGTTTGACTGCTCTTCGTCCTTTTATAAATCAGTTTGACTGCTCTTCGTCCGCTTATAAAACAGTTTGACTGCTCTTCATCCTTTTATAAAGCAGTTTGACTGCTCTTCATCCTCTTATAAATCAGTTTGACTGCTCTTCATCCTTTTATAAAGCAGTTTGACTGCTCTTCATCCTCCTATAAACCAGTTTGACTGCGCTTCATCCTCCTATAGAACAGTTTGACTGCTCTTCATCCTTTTATAAAGCAGTTTGACTGCTCTTCATCCTTTTATAAAGCAGTTTGACTGCTCTTCATCCTCTTATAAATCAGTTTGACTGCTCTTCATCCTCTTATAAAGCAGTTTGACTGCTCTTCATCCTCCTATAAACCAGTTTGACTGCGCTTCATCCTCCTATAGAACAGTTTGACTGCTCTTCGTCCGATTATAACTCAGTTTGACTGCTCTTCGTCCTCTTATAAAACAGTTTGACTGCTCTTCATCCTTTTATAAAGCAGTTTGACTGCTCTTCATCCTCTTGTAAAACAGTCTGACTGCTCTTCATCCTCTTATAAATCAATTTGACTGCTCTTCATCCTCTTATAAAACCGTTTTTTCTGCTCTTCGTCCGATTATAAATCAATTTGACTGCTCTTCATCCTCTTATAAAACCGTTTGACTGCTCTTCATCCGATTATAAATCAGTTTGACTGCTCTTCATCCTCTTATAAAACAGTTTGACTGCTCTTCATCCTTTTATAACGCAGTTTGACTGCTCTTCATCCTCTTATAAATCAGTTTGACTGCTCTTCATCCTTTTATAAAGCAGTTTGACTGCTCTTCATCCTCTTATAAATCAGTTTGACTGCTCTTCATCCGATTATAAATCAGTTTGACTGCTCTTCATCCTCTTATAAAACAGTTTGACTGCTCTTCATTCTTTTATAACGCAGTTTGACTGCTCTTCATCCTCTTATAAATCAGTTTGACTGCTCTTCATCCGGTTATAAATCAGTTTGACTGCTCTTCATCCTTTTATAAAGCAGTTTGACTGCTCTTCATCCTCTTATAAATCAATTTGACTGCTCTTCATCCTCTTATAAAACCGTTTTTTCTGCTCTTCGTCCGATTATAAATCAATTTGACTGCTCTTCATCCTCTTATAAAACCGTTTGACTGCTCTTCATCCGATTATAAATCAGTTTGACTGCTCTTCATCCTCTTATAAAACAGTTTGACTACGCTTCATCCTCCTATAGAACAGTTTGACTGCTCTTCGTGCGATTATCACTCAGTTTGACTGCTCTTCGTCCTCTTATAAAACAGTTTGACTGCTCTTCATCCTTTTATAAAGCAGTTTGACTGCTCTTCATCCTCTTGTAAAACAGTCTGACTGCTCTTCATCCGATTATAAATCAGTTTGACTGCTCTTCATCCTCTTATGAAACAGTTTGACTGCTCTTCATCTTTTTATAACGCAGTTTGACTGCTCTTCATCCTCTTGTAAAACAGGTTGACTGCTCTTCATCCTTTTGTGAAACAGTCTGACTGCTCGACATCATTGAATAAAACAGTTTGACTGATCTTCATCCTTTTATAAAGCATTTTGACTGCTCTTCATCCTCTTATAAATCAATTTGACTGCTCTTCATCCTCTTATAAAACCGTTTGACTGCTCTTCGTCCGATTATAAATCAGTTTGACTGCTCTTCGTCCGATTATAAATCAGTTTGACTGCTCCTCGTCCGCTTATAAAACAGTTTGACTGCTCTTCATCCTTTTATAAAGCAGTTTGACTGCTCTTCATCCTCTTATAAATCAGTTTGACTGCTCTTCATCCTTTTATAAAGCAGTTTGACTGCTCTTCATCCTCCTATAAACAAGTTTGACTGCGCTTCATCCTCCTATAGAACAGTTTGACTGCTCTTCGTCCTCTTATAAAACAGTTTGACTGCTCTTCGTCCTCTTATAAAACAGTTTGACTGCTCTTCATCCTTTTATAAAGCAGTTTGCTCTTCATCCTCTTATAAATCAGTTTGACTGCTCTTCATCCGATTATAAATCAGTTTGACTGCTCTTCATCCTCTTATAAAACAGTTTGACTGCTCTTCATCCTTTTATAACGCAGTTTGACTGCTCTTCATCCTCTTATAAATCAGTTTGACTGCTCTTCATCCGATTATAAACCAGTTTGACTGCTCTTCGTCCTTTTATAAAGCAGTTTGACAGCTCTTCATCCTCTTATAAATCAATTTGACTGCTCTTCATCCTCTTATAAAACCGTTTTTTCTGCTCTTCGTCCGATTATAAATCAATTTGACTGCTCTTCATCCTCTTATAAAACCGTTTGACTGCTCTTCATCCTCTTATAAATCAGTTTGACTGCTCTTCATCCTCTTATAAACCAGTTTGACTGCTCTTCATCCTTTTATAAAGCAGTTTGACTGCTCTTCATCCTCTTATAAATCAATTTGACTGCTCTTCATCCTCTTATAAAACCGTTTTTTCTGCTCTTCGTCCGATTATAAATCAATTTGACTGCTCTTCATCCTCTTATAAAACCGTTAGACTGCTCTTCATCCGATTATAAATCAGTTTGACTGCTCTTCGTCCTCTTATAAAACAGTTTGACTGCTCTTCATCCTTTTATAAAGCAGTTTGACTGCTCTTCATCCTCTTGTAAAACAGTCTGACTGCTCTTCATCTGATTATAAATCAGTTTGACTGCTCTTCATCCTCTTATAAAACAGTTTGACTGCTCTTCATCATTTTATAACGCAGTTTGACTGCTCTTCATCCTCTTGTAAAACAGGTTGACTGCTTTTCATCCTTTTGTAAAACAGTCTGACTGCTCTACATCATTGTATAAAACAGTTTGACTGCTCTTCATCCTTTTATAAAGCTGTTTGACTGCTCTTCATCCTCTTATAAATCAATTTGACCGCTCTTCATCCTCTTATAAAACCGTTTGACTGCTCTTCGTCCGATTATAAATCAGTTTGACTGCTCTTCGTCCTTTTATAAATCAGTTTGACTGCTCTTCGTCCGCTTATAAAACAGTTTGACTGCTCTTCATCCTTTTATAAAGCAGTTTGACTGCTCTTCATCCTCTTATAAATCAGTTTGACTGCTCTTCATCCTTTTATAAAGCAGTTTGACTGCTCTTCATCCTCCTATAAACCAGTTTGACTGCGCTTCATCCTCCTATAGAACAGTTTGACTGCTCTTCATCCTTTTATAAAGCAGTTTGACTGCTCTTCATCCTTTTATAAAGCAGTTTGACTGCTCTTCATCCTCTTATAAATCAGTTTGACTGCTCTTCATCCTCTTATAAAGCAGTTTGACTGCTCTTCATCCTCCTATAAACCAGTTTGACTGCGCTTCATCCTCCTATAGAACAGTTTGACTGCTCTTCGTCCGATTATAACTCAGTTTGACTGCTCTTCGTCCTCTTATAAAACAGTTTGACTGCTCTTCATCCTTTTATAAAGCAGTTTGACTGCTCTTCATCCTCTTGTAAAACAGTCTGACTGCTCTTCATCCGATTATAAATCAGTTTGACTGCTCTTCATCCTCTTATAAAACAGTTTGACTGCTCTTCATCTTTTTATAACGCAGTTTGACTGCTCTTCATCCTCTTGTAAAACAGGTTGACTGCTCTTCATCCTTTTGTGAAACAGTCTGACTGCTCGACATCATTGTATAAAACAGTTTGACTGCTCTTCATCCTTTTATAAAGCAGTTTGACTGCTCTTCATCCTCTTATAAATCAATTTGACTGCTCTTCATCCTCTTATAAAACCGTTTGACTGCTCTTCGTCCGATTATAAATCAGTTTGACTGCTCTTCGTCCTCTTATAAAACAGTTTGACTGCTCTTCATCCTTTTATAAAGCAGTTTGACTGCTCTTCTTCCTCTTATAAATCAGTTTGACTGCTCTTCATCCGATTATAACTCAGTTTGACTGCTCTTCGTCCTCTTATAAAACAGTTTGACTGCTCTTCATCCTTTTATAAAGCAGTTTGACTGCTCTTCATCCTCTTGTAAAACAGTCTGACTGCTCTTCATCCGATTATAAATCAGTTTGACTGCTCTTCATCCTCTTATAAAACAGTTTGACTGCTCTTCATCCTTTTATAACGCAGTTTGACTGCTCTTCATCCTCTTGTAAAACAGGTTGACTGCTCTTCATCCTTTTGTGAAACAGTCTGACTGCTCGACATCATTGTATAAAACAGTTTGACTGCTCTTCATCCTTTTATAAATCAGTTTGACTGCTCTTCATCCTTTTATAAAGCAGTTTGACTGCTCTTCATCCTCCTATAAACCAGTTTGACTGCGCTTCATCCTCCTATAGAACAGTTTGACTGCTCTTCGTCCTCTTATAAAACAGTTTGACTGCTCTTCGTCCTCTTATAAAACAGTTTGACTGCTCTTCATCCTTTTATAAAGCAGTTTGACTGCTCTTCATCCTCTTATAAATCAGTTTGACTGCTCTTTATCCGATTATAAATCAGTTTGACTGCTCTTCATCCTCTTATAAAACAGTTTGACTGCTCTTCATCCTTTTATAACGCAGTTTGACTGCTCTTCATCCTCTTATAAATCAGTTTGACTGCTCTTCATCCGATTATAAATCAGTTTGACTGCTCTTCATCCTCTTATAAAACAGTTTGACTGCTCTTCATCCTTTTATAAAGCAGTTTGACTGCTCTTCATCCTCTTATAAATCAGTTTGACTGCTCTTCATCCGATTATAAATCAGTTTGACTGCTCTTCATCCTCTTATAAAACAGTTTGACTGCTCTTCATCCTTTTATAACGCAGTTTGACTGCTCTTCATCCTCTTATAAATCAGTTTGACTGCTCTTCATCCGATTATAAATCAGTTTGACTGCTCTTCATCCTTTTATAAAGCAGTTTGACTGCTCTTCATCCTCTTATAAATCAATTTGACTGCTCTTCATCCTCTTATAAAACCGTTTTTTCTGCTCTTCGTCCGATTATAAATCAATTTGATTGCTCTTCATCCTCTTATAAAACCGTTAGACTGCTCTTCATCCGATTATAAATCAGTTTGACTGCTCTTCGTCCTCTTATAAAACAGTTTGACTGCTCTTCATCCTTTTATAAAGCAGTTTGACTGCTCTTCATCCTCTTGTAAAACAGTCTGACTGCTCTTCATCTGATTATAAATCAGTTTGACTGCTCTTCATCCTCTTATAAAACAGTTTGACTGCTCTTCATCATTTTATAACGCAGTTTGACTGCTCTTCATCCTCTTGTAAAACAGGTTGACTGCTTTTCATCCTTTTGTAAAACAGTCTGACTGCTCTACATCATTGTATAAAACAGTTTGACTGCTCTTCATCCTTTTATAAAGCTGTTTGACTGCTCTTCATCCTCTTATAAATCAATTTGACCGCTCTTCATCCTCTTATAAAACCGTTTGACTGCTCTTCGTCCGATTATAAATCAGTTTGACTGCTCTTCGTCCTTTTATAAATCAGTTTGACTGCTCTTCGTCCGCTTATAAAACAGTTTGACTGCTCTTCATCCTTTTATAAAGCAGTTTGACTGCTCTTCATCCTCTTATAAATCAGTTTGACTGCTCTTCATCCTTTTATAAAGCAGTTTGACTGCTCTTCATCCTCCTATAAACCAGTTTGACTGCGCTTCATCCTCCTATAGAACAGTTTGACTGCTCTTCATCCTTTTATAAAGCAGTTTGACTGCTCTTCATCCTTTTATAAAGCAGTTTGACTGCTCTTCATCCTCTTATAAATCAGTTTGACTGCTCTTCATCCTCTTATAAAGCAGTTTGACTGCTCTTCATCCTCCTATAAACCAGTTTGACTGCGCTTCATCCTCCTATAGAACAGTTTGACTGCTCTTCGTCCGATTATAACGCAGTTTGACTGCTCTTCATCCTCTTATAAATCAGTTTGACTGCTCTTCATCCTTTTATAAAGCAGTTTGACTGCTCTTCATCCTCTTGTAAAACAGTTTGACTGCTCTTCATCCTCTTATAAATCAATTTGACTGCTCTTCATCCTCTTATAAAACCGTTTTTTCTGCTCTTCGTCCGATTATAAATCAATTTGACTGCTCTTCATCCTCTTATAAAACCGTTTGACTGCTCTTCATCCGATTATAAATCAGTTTGACTGCTCTTCATCCTCTTATAAAACAGTTTGACTGCTCTTCATCCTTTTATAACGCAGTTTGACTGCTCTTCATCCTCTTATAAATCAGTTTGACTGCTCTTCATCCTTTTATAAAGCAGTTTGACTGCTCTTCATCCTCTTATAAATCAGTTTGACTGCTCTTCATCCGATTATAAATCAGTTTGACTGCTCTTCATCCTCTTATAAAACAGTTTGACTGCTCTTCATCCTTTTATAACGCAGTTTGACTGCTCTTCATCCTCTTATAAATCAGTTTGACTGCTCTTCATCCGATTATAAATCAGTTTGACTGCTCTTCATCCTTTTATAAAGCAGTTTGACTGCTCTTCATCCTCTTATAAATCAATTTGACTGCTCTTCATCCTCTTATAAAACCGTTTTTTCTGCTCTTCGTCCGATTATAAATCAATTTGACTGCTCTTCATCCTCTTATAAAACCGTTTGACTGCTCTTCATCCGATTATAAATCAGTTTGACTGCTCTTCATCCTCTTATAAAACAGTTTGACTACGCTTCATCCTCCTATAGAACAGTTTGACTGCTCTTCGTGCGATTATAACTCAGTTTGACTGCTCTTCGTCCTCTTATAAAACAGTTTGACTGCTCTTCATCCTTTTATAAAGCAGTTTGACTGCTCTTCATCCTCTTGTAAAACAGTCTGACTGCTCTTCATCCGATTATAAATCAGTTTGACTGCTCTTCATCCTCTTATAAAACAGTTTGACTGCTCTTCATCTTTTTATAACGCAGTTTGACTGCTCTTCATCCTCTTGTAAAACAGGTTGACTGCTCTTCATCCTTTTGTGAAACAGTCTGACTGCTCGACATCATTGAATAAAACAGTTTGACTGCTCTTCATCCTTTTATAAAGCAGTTTGACTGCTCTTCATCCTCTTATAAATCAATTTGACTGCTCTTCATCCTCTTATAAAACCGTTTTTTCTGCTCTTCGTCCGATTATAAATCAATTTGACTGCTCTTCATCCTCTTATAAAACCGTTTGACTGCTCTTCATCCGATTATAAATCAGTTTGACTGCTCTTCATCCTCTTATAAAACAGTTTGACTGCTCTTCATCCTTTTATAACGCAGTTTGACTGCTCTTCATCCTCTTATAAATCAGTTTGACTGCTCTTCATCCTTTTATAAAGCAGTTTGACTGCTCTTCATCCTCTTATAAATCAGTTTGACTGCTCTTCATCCGATTATAAATCAGTTTGACTGCTCTTCATCCTCTTATAAAACAGTTTGACTGCTCTTCATCCTTTTATAACGCAGTTTGACTGCTCTTCATCCTCTTATAAATCAGTTTGACTGCTCTTCATCCGATTATAAATCAGTTTGACTGCTCTTCATCCTTTTATAAAGCAGTTTGACTGCTCTTCATCCTCTTATAAATCAATTTGACTGCTCTTCATCCTCTTATAAAACCGTTTTTTCTGCTCTTCGTCCGATTATAAATCAATTTGACTGCTCTTCATCCTCTTATAAAACCGTTTGACTGCTCTTCATCCGATTATAAATCAGTTTGACTGCTCTTCATCCTCTTATAAAACAGTTTGACTACGCTTCATCCTCCTATAGAACAGTTTGACTGCTCTTCGTGCGATTATAACTCAGTTTGACTGCTCTTCGTCCTCTTATAAAACAGTTTGACTGCTCTTCATCCTTTTATAAAGCAGTTTGACTGCTCTTCATCCTCTTGTAAAACAGTCTGACTGCTCTTCATCCGATTATAAATCAGTTTGACTGCTCTTCATCCTCTTATAAAACAGTTTGACTGCTCTTCATCTTTTTATAACGCAGTTTGACTGCTCTTCATACTCTTGTAAAACAGGTTGACTGCTCTTCATCCTTTTGTGAAACAGTGTGACTGCTCGACATCATTGAATAAAACAGTTTGACTGCTCTTCATCCTTTTATAAAGCAGTTTGACTGCTCTTCATCCTCTTATAAATCAATTTGACTGCTCTTCATCCTCTTATAAAACCGTTTGACTGCTCTTCGTCCGATTATAAATCAGTTTGACTGCTCTTCGTCCGATTATAAATCAGTTTGACTGCTCCTCGTCCGCTTATAAAACAGTTTGACTGCTCTTCATCCTTTTATAAAGCAGTTTGACTGCTCTTCATCCTCTTATAAATCAGTTTGACTGCTCTTCATCCTTTTATAAAGCATTTTGACTGCTCTTCATCCTCCTATAAACCAGTTTGACTGCGCTTCATCCTCCTATAGAACAGTTTGACTGCTCTTCGTCCTCTTATAAAACAGTTTGACTGCTCTTCGTCCTCTTATAAAACAGTTTGACTGCTCTTCATCCTTTTATAACGCAGTTTGACTGCTCTTCATCCCCTTATAAATCAGTTTGACTGCTCTTCATCCGATTATAAACCAGTTTGACTGCTCTTCGTCATCTTATAAAACAGTTTGACTGCTCTTCATCCTTTTATAAAGCAGTTTGACTGCTCTTCATCCTCTTATAAATCAGTTTGACTGCTCTTCATCCGATTATAAATCAGTTTGACTGCTCTTCATCCTCTTATAAAACAGTTTGACTGCTCTTCATCCTTTTATAACGCAGTTTGACTGCTCTTCATCCTCTTATAAATCAGTTTGACTGCTCTTCATCCGATTATAAATCAGTTTGACTGCTCTTCATCCTTTTATAAAGCAGTTTGACTGCTCTTCATCCTCTTATAAATCAATTTGACTGCTCTTCATCCTCTTATAAAACCGTTTTTTCTGCTCTTCGTCCGATTATAAATCAGTTTGACTGCTCTTCATCCTCTTATAAAACCGTTTGACTGCTCTTCATCCTTTTATAACGCAGTTTGACTGCTCTTCATCCTCTTATAAATCAGTTTGACTGCTCTTCATCCGATTATAAATCAGTTTGACTGCTCTTCGTCCGCTTATAAAACAGTTTGACTGCTCTTCATCCTTTTATAAAGCAGTTTGACTGCTCTTCATCCTCTTATAAATCAGTTTGACTGCTCTTCATCCTTTTATAAAGCAGTTTGACTGCTCTTCATCCTCCTATAAACCAGTTTGACTGCGCTTCATCCTCCTATAGAACAGTTTGACTGCTCTTCATCCTTTTATAAAGCAGTTTGACTGCTCTTCATCCTTTTGTGAAACAGTCTGACTGCTCGACATCATTGAATAAAACAGTTTGACTGCTCTTCATCCTTTTATAAAGCAGTTTGACTGCTCTTCATCCTCTTATAAATCAATTTGACTGCTCTTCATCCTCTTATAAAACCGTTTTTTCTGCTCTTCGTCCGATTATAAATCAATTTGACTGCTCTTCATCCTCTTATAAAACCGTTTGACTGCTCTTCATCCGATTATAAATCAATTTGACTGCTCTTCATCCTCTTATAAAACAGTTTGACTGCTCTTCATCCTTTTATAACGCAGTTTGACTGCTCTTCATCCTCTTATAAATCAGTTTGACTGCTCTTCATCCTTTTATAAAGCAGTTTGACTGCTCTTCATCCTCTTATAAATCAGTTTGACTGCTCTTCATCCGATTATAAATCAGTTTGACTGCTCTTCATCCTCTTATAAAACAGTTTGACTGCTCTTCATCCTTTTATAACGCAGTTTGACTGCTCTTCATCCTCTTATAAATCAGTTTGACTGCTCTTCATCCGATTATAAATCAGTTTGACTGCTCTTCATCCTTTTATAAAGCAGTTTGACTGCTCTTCATCCTCTTATAAATCAATTTGACTGCTCTTCATCCTCTTATAAAACCGTTTTTTCTGCTCTTCGTCCGATTATAAATCAATTTGACTGCTCTTCATCCTCTTATAAAACCGTTTGACTGCTCTTCATCCGATTATAAATCAGTTTGACTGCTCTTCATCCTCTTATAAAACAGTTTGACTACGCTTCATCCTCCTATAGAACAGTTTGACTGCTCTTCGTGCGATTATAACTCAGTTTGACTGCTCTTCGTCCTCTTATAAAACAGTTTGACTGCTCTTCATCCTTTTATAAAGCAGTTTGACTGCTCTTCATCCTCTTGTAAAACAGTCTGACTGCTCTTCATCCGATTATAAATCAGTTTGACTGCTCTTCATCCTCTTATAAAACAGTTTGACTGCTCTTCATCTTTTTATAACGCAGTTTGACTGCTCTTCATCCTCTTGTAAAACAGGTTGACTGCTCTTCATCCTTTTGTGAAACAGTCTGACTGCTCGACATCATTGAATAAAACAGTTTGACTGCTCTTCATCCTTTTATAAAGCAGTTTGACTGCTCTTCATCCTCTTATAAATCAATTTGACTGCTCTTCATCCTCTTATAAAACCGTTTGACTGCTCTTCGTCCGATTATAAATCAGTTTGACTGCTCTTCGTCCGATTATAAATCAGTTTGACTGCTCCTCGTCCGCTTATAAAACAGTTTGACTGCTCTTCATCCTTTTATAAAGCAGTTTGACTGCTCTTCATCCTCTTATAAAGCAGTTTGACTGCTCTTCATCCTCCTATAAACCAGTTTGACTGCGCTTCATCCTCCTATAGAACAGTTTGACTGCTCTTCGTCCTCTTATAAAACAGTTTGACTGCTCTTCGTCCTCTTATAAAACAGTTTGACTGCTCTTCATCCTTTTATAAAGAAGTTTGCTCTTCATCCTCTTATAAATCAGTTTGACTGCTCTTCATCCGATTATAAATCAGTTTGACTGCTCTTCATCCTTTTATAAAGCAGTTTGACTGCTCTTCATCCTCTTATAAATGAATTTGACTGCTCTTCATCCTCTTATAAAACCGTTTTTTCTGCTCTTCGTCCGATTATAAATCAGTTTGACTGCTCTTCATCATCTTATAAAACCGTTTGACTGCTCTTCATCCTTTTATAACGCAGTTTGACTGCTCTTCATCCTCTTATAAATCAGTTTGACTGCTCTTCATCCGATTATAAATCAGTTTGACTGCTCTTCGTCCTCTTATAAAACAGTTTGACTGCTCTTCATCCTTTTATAAAGCAGTTTGACTGCTCTTCATCCTCTTGTAAAACAGTCTGACTGCTCTTCATCTGATTATAAATCAGTTTGACTGCTCTTCATCCTCTTATAAAACAGTTTGACTGCTCTTCATCATTTTATAACGCAGTTTGACTGCTCTTCATCCTCTTGTAAAACAGGTTGACTGCTTTTCATCCTTTTGTAAAACAGTCTGACTGCTCTACATCATTGTATAAAACAGTTTGACTGCTCTTCATCCTTTTATAAAGCTGTTTGACTGCTCTTCATCCTCTTATAAATCAATTTGACCGCTCTTCATCCTCTTATAAAACCGTTTGACTGCTCTTCGTCCGATTATAAATCAGTTTGACTGCTCTTCGTCCTTTTATAAATCAGTTTGACTGCTCTTCGTCCGCTTATAAAACAGTTTGACTGCTCTTCATCCTTTTATAAAGCAGTTTGACTGCTCTTCATCCTCTTATAAATCAGTTTGACTGCTCTTCATCCTTTTATAAAGCAGTTTGACTGTTCTTCATCCTCCTATAAACCAGTTTGACTGCGCTTCATCCTCCTATAGAACAGTTTGACTGCTCTTCATCCTTTTATAAAGCAGTTTGACTGCTCTTCATCCTTTTATAAAGCAGTTTGACTGCTCTTCATCCTCTTATAAATCAGTTTGACTGCTCTTCATCCTCTTATAAAGCAGTTTGACTGCTCTTCATCCTCCTATAAACCAGTTTGACTGCGCTTCATCCTCCTATAGAACAGTTTGACTGCTCTTCGTCCGATTATAACTCAGTTTGACTGCTCTTCGTCCTCTTATAAAACAGTTTGACTGCTCTTCATCCTTTTATAAAGCAGTTTGACTGCTCTTCATCCTCTTGTAAAACAGTCTGACTGCTCTTCATCCGATTATAAATCAGTTTGACTGCTCTTCATCCTCTTATAAAACAGTTTGACTGCTCTTCATCTTTTTATAACGCAGTTTGACTGCTCTTCATCCTCTTGTAAAACAGGTTGACTGCTCTTCATCCTTTTGTGAAACAGTCTGACTGCTCGACATCATTGTATAAAACAGTTTGACTGCTCTTCATCCTTTTATAAAGCAGTTTGACTGCTCTTCATCCTCTTATAAATCAATTTGACTGCTCTTCATCCTCTTATAAAACCGTTTTTTCTGCTCTTCGTCCGATTATAAATCAGTTTGACTGCTCTTCATCCTCTTATAAAACCGTTTGACTGCTCTTCATCCTTTTATAACGCAGTTTGACTGCTCTTCATCCTCTTATAAATCACTTTGACTGCTCTTCATCCGATTATAAATCAGTTTGACTGCTCTTCGTCCTCTTATAAAACAGTTTGACTGCTCTTCATCCTTTTATAAAGCAGTTTGACTGCTCTTCATCCTCTTGTAAAACAGTCTGACTGCTCTTCATCTGATTATAAATCAGTTTGACTGCTCTTCATCCTCTTATAAAACAGTTTGACTGCTCTTCATCATTTTATAACGCAGTTTGACTGCTCTTCATCCTCTTGTAAAACAGGTTGACTGCTTTTCATCCTTTTGTAAAACAGTCTGACTGCTCTACATCATTGTATAAAACAGTTTGACTGCTCTTCATCCTTTTATAAAGCTGTTTGACTGCTCTTCATCCTCTTATAAATCAATTTGACCGCTCTTCATGCTCTTATAAAACCGTTTGACTGCTCTTCGTCCGATTATAAATCAGTTTGACTGCTCTTCGTCCTTTTATAAATCAGTTTGACTGCTCTTCGTCCGCTTATAAAACAGTTTGACTGCTCTTCATCCTTTTATAAAGCAGTTTGACTGCTCTTCATCCTCTTATAAATCAGTTTGACTGCTCTTCATCCTTTTATAAAGCAGTTTGACTGCTCTTCATCCTCCTATAAACCAGTTTGACTGCGCTTCATCCTCCTATAGAACAGTTTGACTGCTCTTCATCCTTTTATAAAGCAGTTTGACTGCTCTTCATCCTTTTATAAAGCAGTTTGACTGCTCTTCATCCTCTTATAAATCAGTTTGACTGCTCTTCATCCTCTTATAAAGCAGTTTGACTGCTCTTCATCCTCCTATAAACCAGTTTGACTGCGCTTCATCCTCCTATAGAACAGTTTGACTGCTCTTCGTCCGATTATAACTCAGTTTGACTGCTCTTCATCCTTTTATAAAGCAGTTTGACTGCTCTTCATCCTCTTGTAAAACAGTCTGACTGCTCTTCATCCGATTATAAATCAGTTTGACTGCTCTTCATCCTCTTATAAAACAGTTTGACTGCTCTTCATCTTTTTATAACGCAGTTTGACTGCTCTTCATCCTCTTGTAAAACAGGTTGACTGCTCTTCATCCTTTTGTGAAACAGTCTGACTGCTCGACATCATTGTATAAAACAGTTTGACTGCTCTTCATCCTTTTATAAAGCAGTTTGACTGCTCTTCATCCTCTTATAAATCAATTTGACTGCTCTTCATCCTCTTATAAAACCGTTTGACTGCTCTTCGTCCGATTATAAATCAGTTTGACTGCTCTTCGTCCTCTTATAAAACAGTTTGACTGCTCTTCATCCTTTTATAAAGCAGTTTGACTGCTCTTCTTCCTCTTATAAATCAGTTTGACTGCTCTTCATCCGATTATAACTCAGTTTGACTGCTCTTCGTCCTCTTATAAAACAGTTTGACTGCTCTTCATCCTTTTATAAAGCAGTTTGACTGCTCTTCATCCTCTTGTAAAACAGTCTGACTGCTCTTCATCCGATTATAAATCAGTTTGACTGCTCTTCGTCCTCTTATAAAACAGTTTGACTGCTCTTCATCTTTTTATAACGCAGTTTGACTGCTCTTCATCCTCTTGTAAAACAGGTTGACTGCTCTTCATCCTTTTGTGAAACAGTCTGACTGCTCGACATCATTGTATAAAACAGTTTGACTGCTCTTCATCCTTTTATAAATCAGTTTGACTGCTCTTCATCCTTTTATAAAGCAGTTTGACTGCTCTTCATCCTCCTATAAACCAGTTTGACTGCGCTTCATCCTCCTATAGAACAGTTTGACTGCTCTTCGTCCTCTTATAAAACAGTTTGACTGCTCTTCGTCCTCTTATAAAACAGTTTGACTGCTCTTCATCCTTTTATAAAGCAGTTTGACTGCTCTTCATCCTCTTATAAATCAGTTTGACTGCTCTTTATCCGATTATAAATCAGTTTGACTGCTCTTCATCCTCTTATAAAACAGTTTGACTGCTCTTCATCCTTTTATAACGCAGTTTGACTGCTCTTCATCCTCTTATAAATCAGTTTGACTGCTCTTCATCCGATTATTGTATAAAACAGTTTGACTGCTCTTCATCCTTTTATAAAGCTGTTTGACTGCTCTTCATCCTCTTATAAATCAATTTGACCGCTCTTCATCCTCTTATAAAACCGTTTGACTGCTCTTCGTCCGATTATAAATCAGTTTGACTGCTCTTCGTCCTTTTATAAATCAGTTTGACTGCTCTTCGTCCGCTTATAAAACAGTTTGACTGCTCTTCATCCTTTTATAAAGCAGTTTGACTGCTCTTCATCCTCTTATACATCAGTTTGACTGCTCTTCATCCTTTTATAAAGCAGTTTGACTGCTCTTCATCCTCCTATAAACCAGTTTGACTGCGCTTCATCCTCCTATAAACCAGTTTGACTGCGCTTCATCCTCCTATAGAACAGTTTGACTGCTCTTCGTCCGATTATAACTCAGTTTGACTGCTCTTCATCCTTTTATAAAGCAGTTTGACTGCTCTTCATCCTCTTATAAATCAGTTTGACTGCTCTTCATCCTCTTATAAAGCAGTTTGACTGCTCTTCATCCTCCTATAAACCAGTTTGACTGCGCTTCATCCTCCTATAGAACAGTTTGACTGCTCTTCGTCCGATTATAACTCAGTTTGACTGCTATTCGTCCTCTTATAAAACAGTTTGACTGCTCTTCATCCTTTTATAAAGCAGTTTGACTGCTCTTCATCCTCTTGTAAAACAGTCTGACTGCTCTTCATCCGATTATAAATCAGTTTGACTGCTCTTCATCCTCTTATAAAACAGTTTGACTGCTCTTCATCTTTTTATAACGCAGTTTGACTGCTCTTCATCCTCTTGTAAAACAGGTTGACTGCTCTTCATCCTTTTGTGAAACAGTCTGACTGCTCGACATCATTGTATAAAACAGTTTGACTGCTCTTCATCCTTTTATAAAGCAGTTTGACTGCTCTTCTTCCTCTTATAAATCAGTTTGACTGCTCTTCATCCGATTATAACTCAGTTTGACTGCTCTTCGTCCTCTTATAAAACAGTTTGACTGCTCTTCATCCTTTTATAAAGCAGTTTGACTGCTCTTCATCCTCTTGTAAAACAGTCTGACTGCTCTTCATCCGATTATAAATCAGTTTGACTGCTCTTCATCCTCTTATAAAACAGTTTGACTGCTCTTCATCTTTTTATAACGCAGTTTGACTGCTCTTCATCCTCTTGTAAAACAGGTTGACTGCTCTTCATCCTTTTGTGAAACAGTCTGACTGCTCGACATCATTGTATAAAACAGTTTGACTGCTCTTCATCCTTTTATAAATCAGTTTGACTGCTCTTCATCCTTTTATAAAGCAGTTTGACTGCTCTTCATCCTCCTATAAACCAGTTTGACTGCGCTTGATCCTCCTAAAGAACAGTTTGACTGCTCTTCGTCCTCTTATAAAACAGTTTGACTGCTCTTCGTCCTCTTATAAAACAGTTTGACTGCTCTTCATCCTTTTATAAAGCAGTTTGACTGCTCTTCATCCTCTTATAAATCAGTTTGACTGCTCTTCATCCGATTATAAATCAGTTTGACTGCTCTTCATCCTCTTATAAAACAGTTTGACTGCTCTTCATCCTTTTATAACGCAGTTTGACTGCTCTTCATCCTCTTATAAATCAGTTTGACTGCTCTTCATCCGATTATAAATCAGTTTGACTGCTCTTCATCCTCTTATAAAACAGTTTGACTGCTCTTCATCCTTTTATAAAGCAGTTTGACTGCTCTTCATCCTCTTATAAATCAGATTGACTGCTCTTCATCCGATTATAAATCAGTTTGACTGCTCTTCATCCTCTTATAAAACAGTTTGACTGCTCTTCATCCTTTTATAACGCAGTTTGACTGCTCTTCATCCTCTTATAAATCAGTTTGACTGCTCTTCATCCGATTATAAATCAGTTTGACTGCTCTTCATCCTTTTATAAAGCAGTTTGACTGCTCTTCATCCTCTTATAAATCAATTTGACTGCTCTTCATCCTCTTATAAAACCGTTTTTTCTGCTCTTCGTCCGATTATAAATCAATTTGACTGCTCTTCATCCTCTTATAAAACCGTTTGACTGCTCTTCATCCTTTTATAACGCAGTTTGACTGCTCTTCATCCTCTTATAAATCAGTTTGACTGCTCTTCATCCGATTATAAATCAGTTTGACTGCTCTTCGTCCTCTTATAAAACAGTTTGACTGCTCTTCATCCTTTTATAAAACAGGTTGACTGCTTTTCATCCTTTTGTAAAACAGTCTGACTGCTCTACATCATTGTATAAAACAGTTTGACTGCTCTTCATCCTTTTATAAAGCTGTTTGACTGCGCTTCATCCTCCTATAGAACAGTTTGACTGCTCTTCGTCCGATTATAAATCAGTTTGACTGCTCTTCGTCCTCTTATAAAACAGTTTGACTGCTCTCCATCCTTTTATAAAGCAGTTTGACTGCTCTTCATCCTCTTGTAAAACAGTCTGACTGCTCTTCATCCGATTATAAATCAGTTTGACTGCTCTTCATCCTCTTATAAATCAGTTTGACTGCTCTTCATCCTTTTATAAAGCAGTTTGACTGCTCTTCATCCTCCTATAAACCAGTTTGACTGCGCTTGATCCTCCTAAAGAACAGTTTGACTGCTCTTCGTCCTCTTATAAAACAGTTTGACTGCTCTTCGTCCTCTTATAAAACAGTTTGACTGCTCTTCATCCTTTTATAAAGCAGTTTGACTGCTCTTCATCCTCTTATAAATCAGTTTGACTGCTCTTCATCCGATTATAAATCAGTTTGACTGCTCTTCATCCTCTTATAAAACAGTTTGACTGCTCTTCATCCTTTTATAACGCAGTTTGACTGCTCTTCATCCTCTTATAAATCAGTTTGACTGCTCTTCATCCGATTATAAATCAGTTTGACTGCTCTTCATCCTCTTATAAAACAGTTTGACTGCTCTTCATCCTTTTATAAAGCAGTTTGACTGCTCTTCATCCTCTTATAAATCAGATTGACTGCTCTTCATCCGATTATAAATCAGTTTGACTGCTCTTCATCCTCTTATAAAACAGTTTGACTGCTCTTCATCCTTTTATAACGCAGTTTGACTGCTCTTCATCCTCTTATAAATCAGTTTGACTGCTCTTCATCCGATTATAAATCAGTTTGACTGCTCTTCATCCTTTTATAAAGCAGTTTGACTGCTCTTCATCCTCTTATAAATCAATTTGACTGCTCTTCATCCTCTTATAAAACCGTTTTTTCTGCTCTTCGTCCGATTATAAATCAATTTGACTGCTCTTCATCCTCTTATAAAACCGTTTGACTGCTCTTCATCCTTTTATAACGCAGTTTGACTGCTCTTCATCCTCTTATAAATCAGTTTGACTGCTCTTCATCCGATTATAAATCAGTTTGACTGCTCTTCGTCCTCTTATAAAACAGTTTGACTGCTCTTCATCCTTTTATAAAACAGGTTGACTGCTTTTCATCCTTTTGTAAAACAGTCTGACTGCTCTACATCATTGTATAAAACAGTTTGACTGCTCTTCATCCTTTTATAAAGCTGTTTGACTGCGCTTCATCCTCCTATAGAACAGTTTGACTGCTCTTCGTCCGATTATAAATCAGTTTGACTGCTCTTCGTCCTCTTATAAAACAGTTTGACTGCTCTCCATCCTTTTATAAAGCAGTTTGACTGCTCTTCATCCTCTTGTAAAACAGTCTGACTGCTCTTCATCCGATTATAAATCAGTTTGACTGCTCTTCATCCTCTTATAAATCAGTTTGACTGCTCTTCATCCTTTTATAAAGCAGTTTGACTGCTCTTCATCCGATTATAAACCAGTTTGACTGCTCTTCGTCCTCTTATAAAACAGTTTGACTGCTCTTCATCCTTTTATAAAGCAGTTTGACTGCTCTTCATCCTCTTATAAATCAGTTTGACTGCTCTTCATCCGATTATAAATCAGTTTGACTGCTCTTCATCCTCTTATAAAACAGTTTGACTGCTCTTCATCCTTTTATAACGCAGTTTGACTGCTCTTCATCCTCTTATAAATCAGTTTGACTGCTCTTCATCCGATTATAAATCAGTTTGACTGCTCTTCATCCTTTTATAAAGCAGTTTGACTGCTCTTCATCCTCTTATAAATCAATTTGACTGCTCTTCATCCTCTTATAAAACCGTTTTTTCTGCTCTTCGTCCGATTATAAATCAGTTTGACTGCTCTTCATCCTCTTATAAAACCGTTTGACTGCTCTTCATCCTTTTATAACGCAGTTTGACTGCTCTTCATCCTCTTATAAATCAGTTTGACTGCTCTTCATCCGATTATAAATCAGTTTGACTGCTCTTCGTCCTCTTATAAAACAGTTTGACTGCTCTTCATCCTTTTATAAAGCAGTTTGACTGCTCTTCATCCTCTTGTAAAACAGTCTGACTGCTCTTCATCTGATTATAAATCAGTTTGACTGCTCTTCATCCTCTTATAAAACAGTTTGACTGCTCTTCATCATTTTATAACGCAGTTTGACTGCTCTTCATCTTCTTGTAAAACAGGTTGACTGCTTTTCATCCTTTTGTAAAACAGTCTGACTGCTCTACATCATTGTATAAAACAGTTTGACTGCTCTTCATCCTTTTATAAAGCTGTTTGACTGCTCTTCATCCTCTTATAAATCAATTTGACCGCTCTTCATCCTCTTATAAAACCGTTTGACTGCTCTTCGTCCGATTACAAATCAGTTTGACTGCTCTTCGTCCTTTTATAAATCAGTTTGACTGCTCTTCGTCCGCTTATAAAACAGTTTGACTGCTCTTCATCCTTTTATAAAGCAGTTTGACTGCTCTTCATCCTCTTATAAATCAGTTTGACTGCTCTTCATCTTTTTATAAAGCAGTTTGACTGCTCTTCAACCTCCTATAAACCAGTTTGACTGCGCTTCATCCTCCTATAGAACAGTTTGACTGCTCTTCATCCTTTTATAAAGCAGTTTGACTGCTCTTCATCCTTTTATAAAGCAGTTTGACTGCTCTTCATCCTCTTATAAATCAGTTTGACTGCTCTTCATCCTCTTATAAAGCAGTTTGACTGCTCTTCATCCTCCTATAAACCAGTTTGACTGCGCTTCATCCTCCTATAGAACAGTTTGACTGCTCTTCGTCCGATTATAACTCAGTTTGACTGCTCTTCGTCCTTTTATAAATCAGTTTGACTGCTCTTCGTCCGCTTATAAAACAGTTTGACTGCTCTTCATCCTTTTATAAAGCAGTTTGACTGCTCTTCATCCTCTTATAATTCAGTTTGACTGCTCTTCATCCTTTTATAAAGCAGTTTGACTGCTCTTCATCCTCCTATAAACCAGTTTGACTGCGCTTCATCCTCCTATAGAACAGTTTGCCTGCTCTTCATCCTTTTATAAAGCAGTTTGACCGCTCTTCATCCTTTTATAAAGCAGTTTGACTGCTCTTCATCCGATTATAAATCAGTTTGACTGCTCTTCATCCTTTTATAAAGCAGTTTGACTGCTCTTCATCCTCTTATAAATCAATTTGATTGCTCTTCATCCTCTTATAAAACCGTTTTTTCTGCTCTTCGTCCGATTATAAATCAGTTTGACTGCTCTTCATCCTCTTATAAAACCGTTTGACTGCTCTTCATCCTTTTATAACGCAGTTTGACTGCTCTTCATCCTCTTATAAATCAGTTTGACTGCTCTTCATCCGATTATAAATCAGTTTGACTGCTCTTCGTCCTCTTGTAAAACAGTCTGACTGCTCTTCATCTGATTATAAATCAGTTTGACTGCTCTTCATCCTCTTATAAAACAGTTTGACTGCTCTTCATCATTTTATAACGCAGTTTGACTGCTCTTCATCCTCTTGTAAAACAGGTTGACTGCTTTTCATCCTTTTGTAAAACAGTCTGACTGCTCTACATCATTGTATAAAACAGTTTGACTGCTCTTCATCCTTTTATAAAGCTGTTTGACTGCTCTTCATCCTCTTATAAATCAGTTTGACTGCGCTTCATCCTCCTATAAACCAGTTTGACTGCGCTTCATCCTCCTATAAACCAGTTTGACTGCGCTTCATCCTCCTATAGAACAGTTTGACTGCTCTTCGTCCGATTATAACTCAGTTTGACTGCTCTTCATCCTTTTATAAAGCAGTTTGACTGCTCTTCATCCTCTTATAAATCAGTTTGACTGCTCTTCATCCTCTTATAAAGCAGTTTGACTGCTCTTCATCCTCCTATAAACCAGTTTGACTGCGCTTCATCCTCCTATAGAACAGTTTGACTGCTCTTCGTCCGATTATAACTCAGTTTGACTGCTCTTCGTCCTCTTATAAAACAGTTTGACTGCTCTTCATCCTTTTATAAAGCAGTTTGACTGCTCTTCATCCTCTTGTAAAACAGTCTGACTGCTCTTCATCCGATTATAAATCAGTTTGACTGCTCTTCATCCTCTTATAAAACAGTTTGACTGCTCTTCATCTTTTTATAACGCAGTTTGACTGCTCTTCATCCTCTTGTAAAACAGGTTGACTGCTCTTCATCCTTTTGTGAAACAGTCTGACTGCTCGACATCATTGTATAAAACAGTTTGACTGCTCTTCATCCTTTTATAAAGCAGTTTGACTGCTCTTCTTCCTCTTATAAATCAGTTTGACTGCTCTTCATCCGATTATAACTCAGTTTGACTGCTCTTCGTCCTCTTATAAAACAGTTTGACTGCTCTTCATCCTTTTATAAAGCAGTTTGACTGCTCTTCATCCTCTTGTAAAACAGTCTGACTGCTCTTCATCCGATTATAAATCAGTTTGACTGCTCTTCATCCTCTTATAAAACAGTTTGACTGCTCTTCATCTTTTTATAACGCAGTTTGACTGCTCTTCATCCTCTTGTAAAACAGGTTGACTGCTCTTCATCCTTTTGTGAAACAGTCTGACTGCTCGACATCATTGTATAAAACAGTTTGACTGCTCTTCATCCTTTTATAAATCAGTTTGACTGCTCTTCATCCTTTTATAAAGCAGTTTGACTGCTCTTCATCCTCCTATAAACCAGTTTGACTGCGCTTGATCCTCCTAAAGAACAGTTTGACTGCTCTTCGTCCTCTTATAAAACAGTTTGACTGCTCTTCATCTTTTTATAACGCAGTTTGACTGCTCTTCATCCTCTTGTAAAACAGGTTGACTGCTCTTCATCCTTTTGTGAAACAGTCTGACTGCTCGACATCATTGTATAAAACAGTTTGACTGCTCTTCATCCTTTTATAAATCAGTTTGACTGCTCTTCATCCTTTTATAAAGCAGTTTGACTGCTCTTCATCCTCCTATAAACCAGTTTGACTGCGCTTGATCCTCCTAAAGAACAGTTTGACTGCTCTTCGTCCTCTTATAAAACAGTTTGACTGCTCTTCGTCCTCTTATAAAACAGTTTGACTGCTCTTCGTCCTTTTATAAAGCAGTTTGACTGCTCTTCATCCTCTTATAAATCAATTTGACTGCTCTTCATCCTCTTATAAAACCGTTTTTTCTGCTCTTCGTCCGATTATAAATCAGTTTGACTGCTCTTCATCCTCTTATAAATCAGTTTGACTGCTCTTCATCCGATTATAAATCAGTTTGACTGCTCTTCGTCCTCTTATAAAACAGTTTGACTGCTCTTCATCCTTTTATAAAGCAGTTTGACTGCTCTTCATCCTCTTGTAAAACAGTCTGACTGCTCTTCATCTGATTATAAATCAGTTTGACTGCTCTTCATCCTCTTATAAAACAGTTTGACTGCTCTTCATCATTTTATAACGCAGTTTGACTGCTCTTCATCCTCTTGTAAAACAGGTTGACTGCTTTTCATCCTTTTGTAAAACAGTCTGACTGCTCTACATCATTGTATAAAACCGTTTGACTGCTCTTCGTCCGATTATAAATCAGTTTGACTGCTCTTCGTCCTTTTATAAATCAGTTTGACTGCTCTTCGTCCGCTTATAAAACAGTTTGACTGCTCTTCATCCTTTTATAAAGCAGTTTGACTGCTCTTCATCCTCTTATAAATCAGTTTGACTGCTCTTCATCCTTTTATAAAGCAGTTTGACTGCTCTTCATCCTCCTATAAACCAGTTTGACTGCGCTTCATCCTCCTATAGAACAGTTTGACTGCTCTTCATCCTTTTATAAAGCAGTTTGACTGCTCTTCATCCTTTTATAAAGCAGTTTGACTGCTCTTCATCCTCTTATAAAGCAGTTTGACTGCTCTTCATCCTCTTATAAAGCAGTTTGACTGTTCTTCATCCTCCTATAAACCAGTTTGACTGCGCTTCATCCTCCTATAGAACAGTTTGACTGCTCTTCGTCCGATTATAACTCAGTTTGACTGCTCTTCGTCCTCTTATAAAACAGTTTGACTGCTCTTCATCCTTTTATAAAGCAGTTTGACTGCTCTTCATCCTCTTGTAAAACAGTCTGACTGCTCTTCATCCGATTATAAATCAGTTTGACTGCTCTTCATCCTCTTATAAAACAGTTTGACTGCTCTTCATCTTTTTATAACGCAGTTTGACTGCTCTTCATCCTCTTGTAAAACAGGTTGACTGCTCTTCATCCTTTTGTGAAACAGTCTGACTGCTCGACATCATTGTATAAAACAGTTTGACTGCTCTTCATCCTTTTATAAATCAGTTTGACTGCTCTTCATCCTTTTATAAAGCAGTTTGACTGCTCTTCATCCTCCTATAAACCAGTTTGACTGCGCTTGATCCTCCTAAAGAACAGTTTGACTGCTCTTCGTCCTCTTATAAAACAGTTTGACTGCTCTTCGTCCTCTTATAAAACAGTTTGACTGCTCTTCATCCTTTTATAAAGCAGTTTGACTGCTCTTCATCCTCTTATAAATCAGTTTGACTGCTCTTCATCCGATTATAAATCAGTTTGACTGCTCTTCATCCTCTTATAAAACAGTTTGACTGCTCTTCATCCTTTTATAACGCAGTTTGACTGCTCTTCATCCTCTTATAAATCAGTTTGACTGCTCTTCATCCGATTATAAATCAGTTTGACTGCTCTTCATCCTCTTATAAAACAGTTTGACTGCTCTTCATCCTTTTATAAAGCAGTTTGACTGCTCTTCATCCTCTTATAAATCAGATTGACTGCTCTTCATCCGATTATAAATCAGTTTGACTGCTCTTCATCCTCTTATAAAACAGTTTGACTGCTCTTCATCCTCTTATAAATCAATTTGACTGCTCTTCATCCTCTTATAAAACCGTTTTTTCTGCTCTTCGTCCGATTATAAATCAATTTGACTGCTCTTCATCCTCTTATAAAACCGTTTGACTGCTCTTCATCCTTTTATAACGCAGTTTGACTGCTCTTCATCCTCTTATAAATCAGTTTGACTGCTCTTCATCCGATTATAAATCAGTTTGACTGCTCTTCGTCCTCTTATAAAACAGTTTGACTGCTCTTCATCCTTTTATAAAACAGGTTGACTGCTTTTCATCCTTTTGTAAAACAGTCTGACTGCTCTACATCATTGTATAAAACAGTTTGACTGCTCTTCATCCTTTTATAAAGCTGTTTGACTGCGCTTCATCCTCCTATAGAACAGTTTGACTGCTCTTCGTCCGATTATAAATCAGTTTGACTGCTCTTCGTCCTCTTATAAAACAGTTTGACTGCTCTCCATCCTTTTATAAAGCAGTTTGACTGCTCTTCATCCTCTTGTAAAACAGTCTGACTGCTCTTCATCCGATTATAAATCAGTTTGACTGCTCTTCATCCTCTTATAAATCAGTTTGACTGCTCTTCATCCTTTTATAAAGCAGTTTGACTGCTCTTCATCCGATTATAAACCAGTTTGACTGCTCTTCGTCCTCTTATAAAACAGTTTGACTGCTCTTCATCCTTTTATAAAGCAGTTTGACTGCTCTTCATCCTCTTATAAATCAGTTTGACTGCTCTTCATCCGATTATAAATCAGTTTGACTGCTCTTCATCCTCTTATAAAACAGTTTGACTGCTCTTCATCCTTTTATAACGCAGTTTGACTGCTCTTCATCCTCTTATAAATCAGTTTGACTGCTCTTCATCCGATTATAAATCAGTTTGACTGCTCTTCATCCTTTTATAAAGCAGTTTGACTGCTCTTCATCCTCTTATAAATCAATTTGACTGCTCTTCATCCTCTTATAAAACCGTTTTTTCTGCTCTTCGTCCGATTATAAATCAGTTTGACTGCTCTTCATCCTCTTATAAAACCGTTTGACTGCTCTTCATCCTTTTATAACGCAGTTTGACTGCTCTTCATCCTCTTATAAATCAGTTTGACTGCTCTTCATCCGATTATAAATCAGTTTGACTGCTCTTCGTCCTCTTATAAAACAGTTTGACTGCTTTTCATCCTTTTATAAAGCAGTTTGACTGCTCTTCATCCTCTTGTAAAACAGTCTGACTGCTCTTCATCTGATTATAAATCAGTTTGACTGCTCTTCATCCTCTTATAAAACAGTTTGACTGCTCTTCATCATTTTATAACGCAGTTTGACTGCTCTTCATCTTCTTGTAAAACAGGTTGACTGCTTTTCATCCTTTTGTAAAACAGTCTGACTGCTCTACATCATTGTATAAAACAGTTTGACTGCTCTTCATCCTTTTATAAAGCTGTTTGACTGCTCTTCATCCTCTTATAAATCAATTTGACCGCTCTTCATCCTCTTATAAAACCGTTTGACTGCTCTTCGTCCGATTATAAATCAGTTTGACTGCTCTTCGTCCTTTTATAAATCAGTTTGACTGCTCTTCGTCCGCTTATAAAACAGTTTGACTGCTCTTCATCCTTTTATAAAGCAGTTTGACTGCTCTTCATCCTCTTATAAATCAGTTTGACTGCTCTTCATCTTTTTATAAAGCAGTTTGACTGCTCTTCAACCTCCTATAAACCAGTTTGACTGCGCTTCATCCTCCTATAGAACAGTTTGACTGCTCTTCATCCTTTTATAAAGCAGTTTGACTGCTCTTCATCCTTTTATAAAGCAGTTTGACTGCTCTTCATCCTCTTATAAATCAGTTTGACTGCTCTTCATCCTCTTATAAAGCAGTTTGACTGCTCTTCATCCTCCTATAAACCAGTTTGACTGCGCTTCATCCTCCTATAGAACAGTTTGACTGCTCTTCGTCCGATTATAACTCAGTTTGACTGCTCTTCGTCCTTTTATAAATCAGTTTGACTGCTCTTCGTCCGCTTATAAAACAGTTTGACTGCTCTTCATCCTTTTATAAAGCAGTTTGACTGCTCTTCATCCTCTTATAATTCAGTTTGACTGCTCTTCATCCTTTTATAAAGCAGTTTGACTGCTCTTCATCCTCCTATAAACCAGTTTGACTGCGCTTCATCCTCCTATAGAACAGTTTGACTGCTCTTCATCCTTTTATAAAGCAGTTTGACCGCTCTTCATCCTTTTATAAAGCAGTTTGACTGCTCTTCATCCGATTATAAATCAGTTTGACTGCTCTTCATCCTTTTATAAAGCAGTTTGACTGCTCTTCATCCTCTTATAAATCAATTTGATTGCTCTTCATCCTCTTATAAAACCGTTTTTTCTGCTCTTCGTCCGATTATAAATCAGTTTGACTGCTCTTCATCCTCTTATAATTCAGTTTGACTGCTCTTCATCCTTTTATAAAGCAGTTTGACTGCTCTTCATCCTCTTATAAATCAGTTTGACTGCTCTTCATCCGATTATAAATCAGTTTGACTGCTCTTCGTCCTCTTGTAAAACAGTCTGACTGCTCTTCATCTGATTATAAATCAGTTTGACTGCTCTTCATCCTCTTATAAAACAGTTTGACTGCTCTTCATCATTTTATAACGCAGTTTGACTGCTCTTCATCCTCTTGTAAAACAGGTTGACTGCTTTTCATCCTTTTGTAAAACAGTCTGACTGCTCTACATCATTGTATAAAACAGTTTGACTGCTCTTCATCCTTTTATAAAGCTGTTTGACTGCTCTTCATCCTCTTATAAATCAGTTTGACTGCGCTTCATCCTCCTATAAACCAGTTTGACTGCGCTTCATCCTCCTATAAACCAGTTTGACTGCGCTTCATCCTCCTATAGAACAGTTTGACTGCTCTTCGTCCGATTATAACTCAGTTTGACTGCTCTTCATCCTTTTATAAAGCAGTTTGACTGCTCTTCATCCTCTTATAAATCAGTTTGACTGCTCTTCATCCTCTTATAAAGCAGTTTGACTGCTCTTCATCCTCCTATAAACCAGTTTGACTGCGCTTCATCCTCCTATAGAACAGTTTGACTGCTCTTCATCCGATTATAACTCAGTTTGACTGCTCTTCGTCCTCTTATAAAACAGTTTGACTGCTCTTCATCCTTTTATAAAGCAGTTTGACTGCTCTTCATCCTCTTGTAAAACAGTCTGACTGCTCTTCATCCGATTATAAATCAGTTTGACTGCTCTTCATCCTCTTATAAAACAGTTTGACTGCTCTTCATCTTTTTATAACGCAGTTTGACTGCTCTTCATCCTCTTGTAAAACAGGTTGACTGCTCTTCATCCTTTTGTGAAACAGTCTGACTGCTCGACATCATTGTATAAAACAGTTTGACTGCTCTTCATCCTTTTATAAAGCAGTTTGACTGCTCTTCATCCTCTTATAAATCAGTTTGACTGCTCTTCAACCGATTATAACTCAGTTTGACTGCTCTTCGTCCTCTTATAAAACAGTTTGACTGCTCTTCATCCTTTTATAAAGCAGTTTGACTGCTCTTCATCCTCTTGTAAAACAGTCTGACTGCTCTTCATCCGATTATAAATCAGTTTGACTGCTCTTCATCCTCTTATAAAACAGTTTGACTGCTCTTCATCTTTTTATAACGCAGTTTGACTGCTCTTCATCCTCTTGTAAAACAGGTTGACTGCTCTTCATCCTTTTGTGAAACAGTCTGACTGCTCGACATCATTGTATAAAACAGTTTGACTGCTCTTCATCCTTTTATAAATCAGTTTGACTGCTCTTCATCCTTTTATAAAGCAGTTTGACTGCTCTTCATCCTCCTATAAACCAGTTTGACTGCGCTTGATCCTCCTAAAGAACAGTTTGACTGCTCTTCGTCCTCTTATAAAACAGTTTGACTGCTCTTCATCTTTTTATAACGCAGTTTGACTGCTCTTCATCCTCTTGTAAAACAGGTTGACTGCTCTTCATCCTTTTGTGAAACAGTCTGACTGCTCGACATCATTGTATAAAACAGTTTGACTGCTCTTCATCCTTTTATAAATCAGTTTGACTGCTCTTCATCCTTTTATAAAGCAGTTTGACTGCTCTTCATCCTCCTATAAACCAGTTTGACTGCGCTTGATCCTCCTAAAGAACAGTTTGACTGCTCTTCGTCCTCTTATAAAACAGTTTGACTGCTCTTCGTCCTCTTATAAAACAGTTTGACTGCTCTTCGTCCTTTTATAAAGCAGTTTGACTGCTCTTCATCCTCTTATAAATCAATTTGACTGCTCTTCATCCTCTTATAAAACCGTTTTTTCTGCTCTTCGTCCGATTATAAATCAGTTTGACTGCTCTTCATCCTCTTATAAATCAGTTTGACTGCTCTTCATCCGATTATAAATCAGTTTGACTGCTCTTCGTCCTCTTATAAAACAGTTTGACTGCTCTTCATCCTTTTATAAAGCAGTTTGACTGCTCTTCATCCTCTTGTAAAACAGTCTGACTGCTCTTCATCTGATTATAAATCAGTTTGACTGCTCTTCATCCTCTTATAAAACAGTTTGACTGCTCTTCATCATTTTATAACGCAGTTTGACTGCTCTTCATCCTCTTGTAAAACAGGTTGACTGCTTTTCATCCTTTTGTAAAACAGTCTGACTGCTCTACATCATTGTATAAAACCGTTTGACTGCTCTTCGTCCGATTATAAATCAGTTTGACTGCTCTTCGTCCTTTTATAAATCAGTTTGACTGCTCTTCGTCCGCTTATAAAACAGTTTGACTGCTCTTCATCCTTTTATAAAGCAGTTTGACTGCTCTTCATCCTCTTATAAATCAGTTTGACTGCTCTTCATCCTTTTATAAAGCAGTTTGACTGCTCTTCATCCTCCTATAAACCAGTTTGACTGCGCTTCATCCTCCTATAGAACAGTTTGACTGCTCTTCATCCTTTTATAAAGCAGTTTGACTGCTCTTCATCCTTTTATAAAGCAGTTTGACTGCTCTTCATCCTCTTATAAATCAGTTTGACTGCTCTTCATCCTCTTATAAAGCAGTTTGACTGCTCTTCATCCTCCTATAAACCAGTTTGACTGCGCTTCATCCTCCTATAGAACAGTTTGACTGCTCTTCGTCCGATTATAACTCAGTTTGACTGCTCTTCGTCCTCTTATAAAACAGTTTGACTGCTCTTCATCCTTTTATAAAGCAGTTTGACTGCTCTTCATCCTTTTGTGAAACAGTCTGACTGCTCGACATCATTGTATAAAACAGTTTGACTGCTCTTCATCCTTTTATAAATCAGTTTGACTGCTCTTCATCCTTTTATAAAGCAGTTTGACTGCTCTTCATCCTCCTATAAACCAGTTTGACTGCGCTTGATCCTCCTAAAGAACAGTTTGACTGCTCTTCGTCCTCTTATAAAACAGTTTGACTGCTCTTCGTCCTCTTATAAAACAGTTTGACTGCTCTTCGTCCTTTTATAAAGCAGTTTGACTGCTCTTCATCCTCTTATAAATCAATTTGACTGCTCTTCATCCTCTTATAAAACCGTTTTTTCTGCTCTTCGTCCGATTATAAATCAGTTTGACTGCTCTTCATCCTCTTATAAATCAGTTTGACTGCTCTTCATCCGATTATAAATCAGTTTGACTGCTCTTCGTCCTCTTATAAAACAGTTTGACTGCTCTTCATCCTTTTATAAAGCAGTTTGACTGCTCTTCATCCTCTTGTAAAACAGTCTGACTGCTCTTCATCTGATTATAAATCAGTTTGACTGCTCTTCATCCTCTTATAAAACAGTTTGACTGCTCTTCATCATTTTATAACGCAGTTTGACTGCTCTTCATCCTCTTGTAAAACAGGTTGACTGCTTTTCATCCTTTTGTAAAACAGTCTGACTGCTCTACATCATTGTATAAAACCGTTTGACTGCTCTTCGTCCGATTATAAATCAGTTTGACTGCTCTTCGTCCTTTTATAAATCAGTTTGACTGCTCTTCGTCCGCTTATAAAACAGTTTGACTGCTCTTCATCCTTTTATAAAGCAGTTTGACTGCTCTTCATCCTCTTATAAATCAGTTTGACTGCTCTTCATCCTTTTATAAAGCAGTTTGACTGCTCTTCATCCTCCTATAAACCAGTTTGACTGCGCTTCATCCTCCTATAGAACAGTTTGACTGCTCTTCATCCTTTTATAAAGCAGTTTGACTGCTCTTCATCCTTTTATAAAGCAGTTTGACTGCTCTTCATCCTCTTATAAATCAGTTTGACTGCTCTTCATCCTCTTATAAAGCAGTTTGACTGCTCTTCATCCTCCTATAAACCAGTTTGACTGCGCTTCATCCTCCTATAGAACAGTTTGACTGCTCTTCGTCCGATTATAACTCAGTTTGACTGCTCTTCGTCCTCTTATAAAACAGTTTGACTGCTCTTCATCCTTTTATAAAGCAGTTTGACTGCTCTTCATCCTCTTGTAAAACAGTCTGACTGCTCTTCATCCGATTATAAATCAGTTTGACTGCTCTTCATCCTCTTATAAAACAGTTTGACTGCTCTTCATCTTTTTATAACGCAGTTTGACTGCTCTTCATCCTCTTGTAAAACAGGTTGACTGCTCTTCATCCTTTTGTGAAACAGTCTGACTGCTCGACATCATTTTATAAAACAGTTTGACTGCTCTTCATCCTTTTATAAAGCAGTTTGACTGCTCTTCTTCCTCTTATAAATCAGTTTGACTGCTCTTCATCCGATTATAAATCAGTTTGACTGCTCTTCGTCCTCTTATAAAACAGTTTGACTGCTCTTCATCCTTTTATAAAGCAGTTTGACTGCTCTTCATCCTCTTGTAAAACAGTCTGACTGCTCTTCATCTGATTATAAAACAGTTTGACTGCTCTTCATCTTTTTATAACGCAGTTTGACTGCTCTTCATCCTCTTGTAAAACAGTTTGACTGCTCTTCATCCTTTTATAAAGCAGTTTGACTGCTCTTCTTCCTCTTATAAATCAGTTTGACTGCTCTTCATCCGATTATAAATCAGTTTGACTGCTCTTCGTCCTCTTATAAAACAGTTTGACTGCTCTTCATCATTTTATAACGCAGTTTGACTGCTCTTCATCCTCTTGTAAAACAGGTTGACTGCTTTTCATCCTTTTGTAAAACAGTCTGACTGCTCTACATCATTGTATAAAACAGTTTGACTGCTCTTCATCCTTTTATAAAGCTGTTTGACTGCTCTTCATCCTCTTATAAATCAATTTGACCGCTCTTCATCCTCTTATAAAACCGTTTGACTGCTCTTCGTCCGATTATAAATCAGTTTGACTGCTCTTCGTCCTTTTATAAATCAGTTTGACTGCTCTTCGTCCGCTTATAAAACAGTTTGACTGCTCTTCATCCTTTTATAAAGCAGTTTGACTGCTCTTCATCCTCTTATACATCAGTTTGACTGCTCTTCATCCTTTTATAAAGCAGTTTGACTGCTCTTCATCCTCCTATAAACCAGTTTGACTGCTCTTCATCCTCCTATAAACCAGTTTGACTGCGCTTCATCCTCCTATAGAACAGTTTGACTGCTCTTCGTCCGATTATAACTCAGTTTGACTGCTATTCGTCCTCTTATAAAACAGTTTGACTGCTCTTCATCCTTTTATAAAGCAGTTTGACTGCTCTTCATCCTCTTGTAAAACAGTCTGACTGCTCTTCATCCGATTATAAATCAGTTTGACTGCTCTTCATCCTCTTATAAAACAGTTTGACTGCTCTTCATCTTTTTATAAAGCAGTTTGACTGCTCTTCATCCTCTTGTAAAACAGGTTGACTGCTCTTCATCCTTTTGTGAAACAGTCTGACTGCTCGACATCATTGTATAAAACAGTTTGACTGCTCTTCATCCTTTTATAAAGCAGTTTGACTGCTCTTCTTCCTCTTATAAATCAGTTTGACTGCTCTTCATCCGATTATAACTCAGTTTGACTGCTCTTCGTCCTCTTATAAAACAGTTTGACTGCTCTTCATCCTTTTATAAAGCAGTTTGACTGCTCTTCATCCTCTTGTAAAACAGTCTGACTGCTCTTCATCCGATTATAAATCAGTTTGACTGCTCTTCATCCTCTTATAAAACAGTTTGACTGCTCTTCATCTTTTTATAACGCAGTTTGACTGCTCTTCATCCTCTTGTAAAACAGGTTGACTGCTCTTCATCCTTTTGTGAAACAGTCTGACTGCTCGACATCATTGTATAAAACAGTTTGACTGCTCTTCATCCTTTTATAAAGCAGTTTGACTGCTCTTCATCCTCTTGTAAAACAGTCTGACTGCTCTTCATCCGATTATAAATCAGTTTGACTGCTCTTCATCCTCTTATAAAACAGTTTGACTGCTCTTCATCTTTTTATAACGCAGTTTGACTGCTCTTCATCCTCTTGTAAAACAGGTTGACTGCTCTTCATCCTTTTGTGAAACAGTTTGACTGCTCGACATCATTGTATAAAACAGTTTGACTGCTCTTCATCCTTTTATAAAGCAGTTTGACTGCTCTTCTTCCTCTTATAAATCAGTTTGACTGCTCTTCATCCGATTATAACTCAGTTTGACTGCTCTTCGTCCTCTTATAAAACAGTTTGACTGCTCTTCATCCTTTTATAAAGCAGTTTGACTGCTCTTCATCCTCTTGTAAAACAGTCTGACTGCTCTTCATCCGATTATAAATCAGTTTGACTGCTCTTCATCCTCTTATAAAACAGTTTGACTGCTCTTCATCTTTTTATAACGCAGTTTGACTGCTCTTCATCCTCTTGTAAAACAGGTTGACTGCTCTTCATCCTTTTGTGAAACAGTCTGACTGCTCGACATCATTGTATAAAACAGTTTGACTGCTCTTCATCCTTTTATAAATCAGTTTGACTGCTCTTCATCCTTTTATAAAGCAGTTTGACTGCTCTTCATCCTCCTATAAACCAGTTTGACTGCGCTTGATCCTCCTAAAGAACAGTTTGACTGCTCTTCGTCCTCTTATAAAACAGTTTGACTGCTCTTCGTCCTCTTATAAAACAGTTTGACTGCTCTTCATCCTTTTATAAAGCAGTTTGACTGCTCTTCATCCTCTTATAAATCAGTTTGACTGCTCTTCAACCGATTATAAATCAGTTTGACTGCTCTTCATCCTCTTATAAAACAGTTTGACTGCTCTTCATCCTTTTATAACGCAGTTTGACTGCTCTTCATCCTCTTATAAATCAGTTTGACTGCTCTTCATCCGATTATAAATCAGTTTGACTGCTCTTCATCCTCTTATAAAACAGTTTGACTGCTCTTCATCCTTTTATAAAGCAGTTTGACTGCTCTTCATCCTCTTATAAATCAGATTGACTGCTCTTCATCCGATTATAAATCAGTTTGACTGCTCTTCATCCTCTTATAAAACAGTTTGACTGCTCTTCATCCTTTTATAACGCAGTTTGACTGCTCTTCATCCTCTTATAAATCAGTTTGACTGCTCTTCATCCGATTATAAATCAGTTTGACTGCTCTTCATCCTTTTATAAAGCAGTTTGACTGCTCTTCATCCTCTTATAAATCAATTTGACTGCTCTTCATCCTCTTATAAAACCGTTTTTTCTGCTCTTCGTCCGATTATAAATCAATTTGACTGCTCTTCATCCTCTTATAAAACCGTTTGACTGCTCTTCATCCTTTTATAACGCAGTTTGACTGCTCTTCATCCTCTTATAAATCAGTTTGACTGCTCTTCATCCGATTATAAATCAGTTTGACTGCTCTTCGTCCTCTTATAAAACAGTTTGACTGCTCTTCATCCTTTTATAAAACAGGTTGACTGCTTTTCATCCTTTTGTAAAACAGTCTGACTGCTCTACATCATTGTATAAAACAGTTTGACTGCTCTTCATCCTTTTATAAAGCTGTTTGACTGCGCTTCATCCTCCTATAGAACAGTTTGACTGCTCTTCGTCCGATTATAAATCAGTTTGACTGCTCTTCGTCCTCTTATAAAACAGTTTGACTGCTCTCCATCCTTTTATAAAGCAGTTTGACTGCTCTTCATCCTCCTATAAACCAGTTTGACTGCGCTTCATCCTCCTATAGAACAGTTTGACTGCTCTTCATCCTTTTATAAAGCAGTTTGACTGCTCTTCATCCTTTTATAAAGCAGTTTGACTGCTCTTCATCCTCTTATAAATCAGTTTGACTGCTCTTCATCCTCTTATAAAGCAGTTTGACTGCTCTTCATCCTCCTATAAACCAGTTTGACTGCGCTTCATCCTCCTATAGAACAGTTTGACTGCTCTTCGTCCGATTATAACTCAGTTTGACTGCTCTTCGTCCTCTTATAAAACAGTTTGACTGCTCTTCATCCTTTTATAAAGCAGTTTGACTGCTCTTCATCCTCTTGTAAAACAGTCTGACTGCTCTTCATCCGATTATAAATCAGTTTGACTGCTCTTCATCCTCTTATAAAACAGTTTGACTGCTCTTCATCTTTTTATAACGCAGTTTGACTGCTCTTCATCCTCTTGTAAAACAGGTTGACTGCTCTTCATCCTTTTGTGAAACAGTCTGACTGCTCGACATCATTGTATAAAACAGTTTGACTGCTCTTCATCCTTTTATAAATCAGTTTGACTGCTCTTCATCCTTTTATAAAGCAGTTTGACTGCTCTTCATCCTCCTATAAACCAGTTTGACTGCGCTTGATCCTCCTAAAGAACAGTTTGACTGCTCTTCGTCCTCTTATAAAACAGTTTGACTGCTCTTCGTCCTCTTATAAAACAGTTTGACTGCTCTTCATCCTTTTATAAAGCAGTTTGACTGCTCTTCATCCTCTTATAAATCAGTTTGACTGCTCTTCATCCGATTATAAATCAGTTTGACTGCTCTTCATCCTCTTATAAATCAGTTTGACTGCTCTTCATCCGATTATAAAACAGTTTGACTGCTCTTCATCCTTTTATAACGCAGTTTGACTGCTCTTCATCCTCTTATAAATCAGTTTGACTGCTCTTCATCCGATTATAAATCAGTTTGACTGCTCTTCATCCTCTTATAAAACAGTTTGACTGCTCTTCATCCTTTTATAAAGCAGTTTGACTGCTCTTCATCCTCTTATAAAACAGTTTGACTGCTCTTCATCCTTTTATAAAGCAGTTTGACTGCTCTTCATCCTCTTATAAATCAGATTGACTGCTCTTCATCCGATTATAAATCAGTTTGACTGCTCTTCATCCTCTTATAAAACAGTTTGACTGCTCTTCATCCTTTTATAACGCAGTTTGACTGCTCTTCATCCTCTTATAAATCAGTTTGACTGCTCTTCATCCGATTATAAATCAGTTTGACTGCTCTTCATCCTTTTATAAAGCAGTTTGACTGCTCTTCATCCTCTTATAAATCAATTTGACTGCTCTTCATCCTCTTATAAAACCGTTTTTTCTGCTCTTCGTCCGATTATAAATCAATTTGACTGCTCTTCATCCTCTTATAAAACCGTTTGACTGCTCTTCATCCTTTTATAACGCAGTTTGACTGCTCTTCATCCTCTTATAAATCAGTTTGACTGCTCTTCATCCGATTATAAATCAGTTTGACTGCTCTTCGTCCTCTTATAAAACAGTTTGACTGCTCTTCATCCTTTTATAAAACAGGTTGACTGCTTTTCATCCTTTTGTAAAACAGTCTGACTGCTCTACATCATTGTATAAAACAGTTTGACTGCTCTTCATCCTTTTATAAAGCTGTTTGACTGCGCTTCATCCTCCTATAGAACAGTTTGACTGCTCTTCGTCCGATTATAAATCAGTTTGACTGCTCTTCGTCCTCTTATAAAACAGTTTGACTGCTCTCCATCCTTTTATAAAGCAGTTTGACTGCTCTTCATCCTCTTGTAAAACAGTCTGACTGCTCTTCATCCGATTATAAATCAGTTTGACTGCTCTTCATCCTCTTATAAATCAGTTTGACTGCTCTTCATCCTTTTATAAAGCAGTTTGACTGCTCTTCATCCGATTATAAACCAGTTTGACTGCTGTTCGTCCTCTTATAAAACAGTTTGACTGCTCTTCATCCTTTTATAAAGCAGTTTGACTGCTCTTCATCCTCTTATAAATCAGTTTGACTGCTCTTCATCCGATTATAAATCAGTTTGACTGCTCTTCATCCTCTTATAAAACAGTTTGACTGCTCTTCATCCTTTTATAACGCAGTTTGACTGCTCTTCATCCTCTTATAAATCAGTTTGACTGCTCTTCATCCGATTATAAATCAGTTTGACTGCTCTTCATCCTTTTATAAAGCAGTTTGACTGCTCTTCATCCTCTTATAAATCAATTTGACTGCTCTTCATCCTCTTATAAAACCGTTTTTTCTGCTCTTCGTCCGATTATAAATCAGTTTGACTGCTCTTCATCCTCTTATAAAACCGTTTGACTGCTCTTCATCCTTTTATAACGCAGTTTGACTGCTCTTCATCCTCTTATAAATCAGTTTGACTGCTCTTCATCCGATTATAAATCAGTTTGACTGCTCTTCGTCCTCTTATAAAACAGTTTGACTGCTTTTCATCCTTTTATAAAGCAGTTTGACTGCTCTTCATCCTCTTGTAAAACAGTCTGACTGCTCTTCATCTGATTATAAATCAGTTTGACTGCTCTTCATCCTCTTATAAAACAGTTTGACTGCTCTTCATCATTTTATAACGCAGTTTGACTGCTCTTCATCTTCTTGTAAAACAGGTTGACTGCTTTTCATCCTTTTGTAAAACAGTCTGACTGCTCTACATCATTGTATAAAACAGTTTGACTGCTCTTCATCCTTTTATAAAGCTGTTTGACTGCTCTTCATCCTCTTATAAATCAATTTGACCGCTCTTCATCCTCTTATAAAACCGTTTGACTGCTCTTCGTCCGATTATAAATCAGTTTGACTGCTCTTCGTCCTTTTATAAATCAGTTTGACTGCTCTTCGTCCGCTTATAAAACAGTTTGACTGCTCTTCATCCTTTTATAAAGCAGTTTGACTGCTCTTCATCCTCTTATAAATCAGTTTGACTGCTCTTCATCTTTTTATAAAGCAGTTTGACTGCTCTTCAACCTCCTATAAACCAGTTTGACTGCGCTTCATCCTCCTATAGAACAGTTTGACTGCTCTTCATCCTTTTATAAAGCAGTTTGACTGCTCTTCATCCTTTTATAAAGCAGTTTGACTGCTCTTCATCCTCTTATAAATCAGTTTGACTGCTCTTCATCCTCTTATAAAGCAGTTTGACTGCTCTTCATCCTCCTATAAACCAGTTTGACTGCTCTTCATCCTCCTATAGAACAGTTTGACTGCTCTTCGTCCGATTATAACTCAGTTTGACTGCTCTTCGTCCTTTTATAAATCAGTTTGACTGCTCTTCGTCCGCTTATAAAACAGTTTGACTGCTCTTCATCCTTTTATAAAGCAGTTTGACTGCTCTTCATCCTCTTATAATTCAGTTTGACTGCTCTTCATCCTTTTATAAAGCAGTTTGACTGCTCTTCATCCTCCTATAAACCAGTTTGACTGCGCTTCATCCTCCTATAGAACAGTTTGACTGCTCTTCATCCTTTTATAAAGCAGTTTGACCGCTCTTCATCCTTTTATAAAGCAGTTTGACTGCTCTTCATCCGATTATAAATCAGTTTGACTGCTCTTCATCCTTTTATAAAGCAGTTTGACTGCTCTTCATCCTCTTATAAATCAATTTGATTGCTCTTCATCCTCTTATAAAACCGTTTTTTCTGCTCTTCGTCCGATTATAAATCAGTTTGACTGCTCTTCATCCTCTTATAATTCAGTTTGACTGCTCTTCATCCTTTTATAAAGCAGTTTGACTGCTCTTCATCCTCTTATAAATCAGTTTGACTGCTCTTCATCCGATTATAAATCAGTTTGACTGCTCTTCGTCCTCTTGTAAAACAGTCTGACTGCTCTTCATCTGATTATAAATCAGTTTGACTGCTCTTCATCCTCTTATAAAACAGTTTGACTGCTCTTCATCATTTTATAACGCAGTTTGACTGCTCTTCATCCTCTTGTAAAACAGGTTGACTGCTTTTCATCCTTTTGTAAAACAGTCTGACTGCTCTACATCATTGTATAAAACAGTTTGACTGCTCTTCATCCTTTTATAAAGCTGTTTGACTGCTCTTCATCCTCTTATAAATCAGTTTGACTGCGCTTCATCATCCTATAAACCAGTTTGACTGCGCTTCATCCTCCTATAAACCAGTTTGACTGCGCTTCATCCTCCTATAGAACAGTTTGACTGCTCTTCGTCCGATTATAACTCAGTTTGACTGCTCTTCATCCTTTTATAAAGCAGTTTGACTGCTCTTCATCCTCTTATAAATCAGTTTGACTGCTCTTCATCCTCTTATAAAGCAGTTTGACTGCTCTTCATCCTCCTATAAACCAGTTTGACTGCGCTTCATCCTCCTATAGAACAGTTTGACTGCTCTTCGTCCGATTATAACTCAGTTTGACTGCTCTTCGTCCTCTTATAAAACAGTTTGACTGCTCTTCATCCTTTTATAAAGCAGTTTGACTGCTCTTCATCCTCTTGTAAAACAGTCTGACTGCTCTTCATCCGATTATAAATCAGTTTGACTGCTCTTCATCCTCTTATAAAACAGTTTGACTGCTCTTCATCTTTTTATAACGCAGTTTGACTGCTCTTCATCCTCTTGTAAAACAGGTTGACTGCTCTTCATCCTTTTGTGAAACAGTCTGACTGCTCGACATCATTGTATAAAACAGTTTGACTGCTCTTCATCCTTTTATAAAGCAGTCTGACTGCTCTTCATCCTCTTATAAATCAGTTTGACTGCTCTTCAACCGATTATAACTCAGTTTGACTGCTCTTCGTCCTCTTATAAAACAGTTTGACTGCTCTTCATCCTTTTATAAAGCAGTTTGACTGCTCTTCATCCTCTTGTAAAACAGTCTGACTGCTCTTCATCCGATTATAAATCAGTTTGACTGCTCTTCATCCTCTTATAAAACAGTTTGACTGCTCTTCATCTTTTTATAACGCAGTTTGACTGCTCTTCATCCTCTTGTAAAACAGGTTGACTGCTCTTCATCCTTTTGTGAAACAGTCTGACTGCTCGACATCATTGTATAAAACAGTTTGACTGCTCTTCATCCTTTTATAAATCAGTTTGACTGCTCTTCATCCTTTTATAAAGCAGTTTGACTGCTCTTCATCCTCCTATAAACCAGTTTGACTGCGCTTGATCCTCCTAAAGAACAGTTTGACTGCTCTTCGTCCTCTTATAAAACAGTTTGACTGCTCTTCATCTTTTTATAACGCAGTTTGACTGCTCTTCATCCTCTTGTAAAACAGGTTGACTGCTCTTCATCCTTTTGTGAAACAGTCTGACTGCTCGACATCATTGTATAAAACAGTTTGACTGCTCTTCATCCTTTTATAAATCAGTTTGACTGCTCTTCATCCTTTTATAAAGCAGTTTGACTGCTCTTCATCCTCCTATAAACCAGTTTGACTGCGCTTGATCCTCCTAAAGAACAGTTTGACTGCTCTTCGTCCTCTTATAAAACAGTTTGACTGCTCTTCGTCCTCTTATAAAACAGTTTGACTGCTCTCCATCCTTTTATAAAGCAGTTTGACTGCTCTTCATCCTCTTATAAATCAATTTGACTGCTCTTCATCCTCTTATAAAACCGTTTTTTCTGCTCTTCGTCCGATTATAAATCAGTTTGACTGCTCTTCATCCTCTTATAAATCAGTTTGACTGCTCTTCATCCGATTATAAATCAGTTTGACTGCTCTTCGTCCTCTTATAAAACAGTTTGACTGCTCTTCATCCTTTTATAAAGCAGTTTGACTGCTCTTCATCCTCTTGTAAAACAGTCTGACTGCTCTTCATCTGATTATAAATCAGTTTGACTGCTCTTCATCCTCTTATAAAACAGTTTGACTGCTCTTCATCATTTTATAACGCAGTTTGACTGCTCTTCATCCTCTTGTAAAACAGGTTGACTGCTTTTCATCCTTTTGTAAAACAGTCTGACTGCTCTACATCATTGTATAAAACCGTTTGAATGCTGTTCGTCCGATTATAAATCAGTTTGACTGCTCTTCGTCCTTTTATAAATCAGTTTGACTGCTCTTCGTCCGCTTATAAAACAGTTTGACTGCTCTTCATCCTTTTATAAAGCAGTTTGACTGCTCTTCATCCTCTTATAAATCAGTTTGACTGCTCTTCATCCTTTTATAAAGCAGTTTGACTGCTCTTCATCCTCCTATAAACCAGTTTGACTGCGCTTCATCCTCCTATAGAACAGTTTGACTGCTCTTCATCCTTTTATAAAGCAGTTTGACTGCTCTTCATCCTTTTATAAAGCAGTTTGACTGCTCTTCATCCTCTTATAAATCAGTTTGACTGCTCTTCATCCTCTTATAAAGCAGTTTGACTGCTCTTCATCCTCCTATAAACCAGTTTGACTGCGCTTCATCCTCCTATAGAACAGTTTGACTGCTCTTCGTCCGATTATAACTCAGTTTGACTGCTCTTCGTCCTCTTATAAAACAGTTTGACTGCTCTTCATCCTTTTATAAAGCAGTTTGACTGCTCTTCATCCTCTTGTAAAACAGTCTGACTGCTCTTCATCCGATTATAAATCAGTTTGACTGCTCTTCATCCTCTTATAAAACAGTTTGACTGCTCTTCATCTTTTTATAACGCAGTTTGACTGCTCTTCAACCTCTTGTAAAACAGGTTGACTGCTCTTCATCCTTTTGTGAAACAGTCTGACTGCTCGACATCATTTTATAAAACAGTTTGACTGCTCTTCATCCTTTTATAAAGCAGTTTGACTGCTCTTCTTCCTCTTATAAATCAGTTTGACTGCTCTTCATCCGATTATAAATCAGTTTGACTGCTCTTCGTCCTCTTATAAAACAGTTTGACTGCTCTTCATCCTTTTATAAAGCAGTTTGACTGCTCTTCATCCTCTTGTAAAACAGTCTGACTGCTCTTCATCTGATTATAAAACAGTTTGACTGCTCTTCATCTTTTTATAACGCAGTTTGACTGCTCTTCATCCTCTTGTAAAACAGTTTGACTGCTCTTCATCCTTTTATAAAGCAGTTTGACTGCTCTTCTTCCTCTTATAAATCAGTTTGACTGCTCTTCATCCGATTATAAATCAGTTTGACTGCTCTTCGTCCTCTTATAAAACAGTTTGACTGCTCTTCATCATTTTATAACGCAGTTTGACTGCTCTTCATCCTCTTGTAAAACAGGTTGACTGCTTTTCATCCTTTTGTAAAACAGTCTGACTGCTCTACATCATTGTATAAAACAGTTTGACTGCTCTTCATCCTTTTATAAAGCTGTTTGACTGCTCTTCATCCTCTTATAAATCAATTTGACCGCTCTTCATCCTCTTATAAAACCGTTTGACTGCTCTTCGTCCGATTATAAATCAGTTTGACTGCTCTTCGTCCTTTTATAAATCAGTTTGACTGCTCTTCGTCCGCTTATAAAACAGTTTGACTGCTCTTCATCCTTTTATAAAGCAGTTTGACTGCTCTTCATCCTCTTATACATCAGTTTGACTGCTCTTCATCCTTTTATAAAGCAGTTTGACTGCTCTTCATCCTCCTATAAACCAGTTTGACTGCGCTTCATCCTCCTATAAACCAGTTTGACTGCGCTTCATCCTCCTATAGAACAGTTTGACTGCTCTTCGTCCGATTATAACTCAGTTTGACTGCTCTTCATCCTTTTATAAAGCAGTTTGACTGCTCTTCATCCTCTTATAAATCAGTTTGACTGCTCTTCATCCTCTTATAAAGCAGTTTGACTGCTCTTCATCCTCCTATAAACCAGTTTGACTGCGCTTCATCCTCCTATAGAACAGTTTGACTGCTCTTCGTCCGATTATAACTCAGTTTGACTGCTATTCGTCCTCTTATAAAACAGTTTGACTGCTCTTCATCCTTTTATAAAGCAGTTTGACTGCTCTTCATCCTCTTGTAAAACAGTCTGACTGCTCTTCATCCGATTATAAATCAGTTTGACTGCTCTTCATCCTCTTATAAAACAGTTTGACTGCTCTTCATCTTTTTATAACGCAGTTTGACTGCTCTTCATCCTCTTGTAAAACAGGTTGACTGCTCTTCATCCTTTTGTGAAACAGTCTGACTGCTCGACATCATTGTATAAAACAGTTTGACTGCTCTTCATCCTTTTATAAAGCAGTTTGACTGCTCTTCTTCCTCTTATAAATCAGTTTGACTGCTCTTCATCCGATTATAACTCAGTTTGACTGCTCTTCGTCCTCTTATAAAACAGTTTGACTGCTCTTCATCCTTTTATAAAGCAGTTTGACTGCTCTTCATCCTCTTGTAAAACAGTCTGACTGCTCTTCATCCGATTATAAATCAGTTTGACTGCTCTTCATCCTCTTATAAAACAGTTTGACTGCTCTTCATCTTTTTATAACGCAGTTTGACTGCTCTTCATCCTCTTGTAAAACAGGTTGACTGCTCTTCATCCTTTTGTGAAACAGTCTGACTGCTCGACATCATTGTATAAAACAGTTTGACTGCTCTTCATCCTTTTATAAAGCAGTTTGACTGCTCTTCATCCTCTTGTAAAACAGTCTGACTGCTCTTCATCCGATTATAAATCAGTTTGACTGCTCTTCATCCTCTTATAAAACAGTTTGACTGCTCTTCATCTTTTTATAACGCAGTTTGACTGCTCTTCATCCTCTTGTAAAACAGGTTGACTGCTCTTCATCCTTTTGTGAAACAGTCTGACTGCTCGACATCATTGTATAAAACAGTTTGACTGCTCTTCATCCTTTTATAAAGCAGTTTGACTGCTCTTCTTCCTCTTATAAATCAGTTTGACTGCTCTTCATCCGATTATAACTCAGTTTGACTGCTCTTCGTCCTCTTATAAAACAGTTTGACTGCTCTTCATCCTTTTATAAAGCAGTTTGACTGCTCTTCATCCTCTTGTAAAACAGTCTGACTGCTCTTCATCCGATTATAAATCAGTTTGACTGCTCTTCATCCTCTTATAAAACAGTTTGACTGCTCTTCATCTTTTTATAACGCAGTTTGACTGCTCTTCATCCTCTTGTAAAACAGGTTGACTGCTCTTCATCCTTTTGTGAAACAGTCTGACTGCTCGACATCATTGTATAAAACAGTTTGACTGCTCTTCATCCTTTTATAAATCAGTTTGACTGCTCTTCATCCTTTTATAAAGCAGTTTGACTGCTCTTCATCCTCCTATAAACCAGTTTGACTGCGCTTGATCCTCCTAAAGAACAGTTTGACTGCTCTTCGTCCTCTTATAAAACAGTTTGACTGCTCTTCGTCCTCTTATAAAACAGTTTGACTGCTCTTCATCCTTTTATAAAGCAGTTTGACTGCTCTTCATCCTCTTATAAATCAGTTTGACTGCTCTTCAACCGATTATAAATCAGTTTGACTGCTCTTCATCCTCTTATAAAACAGTTTGACTGCTCTTCATCCTTTTATAACGCAGTTTGACTGCTCTTCATCCTCTTATAAATCAGTTTGACTGCTCTTCATCCGATTATAAATCAGTTTGACTGCTCTTCATCCTCTTATAAAACAGTTTGACTGCTCTTCATCCTTTTATAAAGCAGTTTGACTGCTCTTCATCCTCTTATAAATCAGATTGACTGCTCTTCATCCGATTATAAATCAGTTTGACTGCTCTTCATCCTCTTATAAAACAGTTTGACTGCTCTTCATCCTTTTATAACGCAGTTTGACTGCTCTTCATCCTCTTATAAATCAGTTTGACTGCTCTTCATCCGATTATAAATCAGTTTGACTGCTCTTCATCCTTTTATAAAGCAGTTTGACTGCTCTTCATCCTCTTATAAATCAATTTGACTGCTCTTCATCCTCTTATAAAACCGTTTTTTCTGCTCTTCGTCCGATTATAAATCAATTTGACTGCTCTTCATCCTCTTATAAAACCGTTTGACTGCTCTTCATCCTTTTATAACGCAGTTTGACTGCTCTTCATCCTCTTATAAATCAGTTTGACTGCTCTTCATCCGATTATAAATCAGTTTGACTGCTCTTCGTCCTCTTATAAAACAGTTTGACTGCTCTTCATCCTTTTATAAAACAGGTTGACTGCTTTTCATCCTTTTGTAAAACAGTCTGACTGCTCTACATCATTGTATAAAACAGTTTGACTGCTCTTCATCCTTTTATAAAGCTGTTTGACTGCGCTTCATCCTCCTATAGAACAGTTTGACTGCTCTTCGTCCGATTATAAATCAGTTTGACTGCTCTTCGTCCTCTTATAAAACAGTTTGACTGCTCTCCAACCTTTTATAAAGCAGTTTGACTGCTCTTCATCCTCTTGTAAAACAGTCTGACTGCTCTTCATCCGATTATAAATCAGTTTGACTGCTCTTCATCCTCTTATAAATCAGTTTGACTGCTCTTCATGCTTTTATAAAGCAGTTTGACTGCTCTTCATCCGATTATAAACCAGTTTGACTGCTCTTCGTCCTCTTATAAAACAGTTTGACTGCTCTTCATCCTTTTATAAAGCAGTTTGACTGCTCTTCATCCTCTTATAAATCAGTTTGACTGCTCTTCATCCGATTATAAATCAGTTTGACTGCTCTTCATCCTCTTATAAAACAGTTTGACTGCTCTTCATCCTTTTATAACGCAGTTTGACTGCTCTTCATCCTCTTATAAATCAGTTTGACTGCTCTTCATCCGATTATAAATCAGTTTGACTGCTCTTCATCCTTTTATAAAGCAGTTTGACTGCTCTTCATCCTCTTATAAATCAATTTGACTGCTCTTCATCCTCTTATAAAACCGTTTTTTCTGCTCTTCGTCCGATTATAAATCAGTTTGACTGCTCTTCATCCTCTTATAAAACCGTTTGACTGCTCTTCATCCTTTTATAACGCAGTTTGACTGCTCTTCATCCTCTTATAAATCAGTTTGACTGCTCTTCATCCGATTATAAATCAGTTTGACTGCTCTTCGTCCTCTTATAAAACAGTTTGACTGCTCTTCATCCTTTTATAAAGCAGTTTGACTGCTCTTCATCCTCTTGTAAAACAGTCTGACTGCTCTTCATCTGATTATAAATCAGTTTGACTGCTCTTCATCCTCTTATAAAACAGTTTGACTGCTCTTCATCATTTTATAACGCAGTTTGACTGCTCTTCATCTTCTTGTAAAACAGGTTGACTGCTTTTCATCCTTTTGTAAAACAGTCTGACTGCTCTACATCATTGTATAAAACAGTTTGACTGCTCTTCATCCTTTTATAAAGCTGTTTGACTGCTCTTCATCCTCTTATAAATCAATTTGACCGCTCTTCATCCTCTTATAAAACCGTTTGACTGCTCTTCGTCCGATTATAAATCAGTTTGACTGCTCTTCGTCCTTTTATAAATCAGTTTGACTGCTCTTCGTCCGCTTATAAAACAGTTTGACTGCTCTTCATCCTTTTATAAAGCAGTTTGACTGCTCTTCATCCTCTTATAAATCAGTTTGACTGCTCTTCATCTTTTTATAAAGCAGTTTGACTGCTCTTCAACCTCCTATAAACCAGTTTGACTGCGCTTCATCCTCCTATAGAACAGTTTGACTGCTCTTCATCCTTTTATAAAGCAGTTTGACTGCTCTTCATCCTTTTATAAAGCAGTTTGACTGCTCTTCATCCTCTTATAAATCAGTTTGACTGCTCTTCATCCTCTTATAAAGCAGTTTGACTGCTCTTCATCCTCCTATAAACCAGTTTGACTGCGCTTCATCCTCCTATAGAACAGTTTGACTGCTCTTCGTCCGATTATAACTCAGTTTGACTGCTCTTCGTCCTCTTATAAAACAGTTTGACTGCTCTTCATCCTTTTATAAAGCAGTTTGACTGCTCTTCATCCTCTTGTAAAACAGTCTGACTGCTCTTCATCCGATTATAAATCAGTTTGACTGCTCTTCATCCTCTTATAAAACAGTTTGACTGCTCTTCATCTTTTTATAACGCAGTTTGACTGCTCTTCATCCTCTTGTAAAACAGGTTGACTGCTCTTCATCCTTTTGTGAAACAGTCTGACTGCTCGACATCATTGTATAAAACAGTTTGACTGCTTTTCATCCTTTTATAAAGCAGTTTGACTGCTCTTCTTCCTCTTATAAATCAGTTTGACTGCTCTTCGTCCGATTATAAATCAGTTTGACTGCTCTTCGTCCTCTTATAAAACAGTTTGACTGCTCTTCATCCTTTTATAAAACAGTTTGACTGCTCTTCATCCTTTTGTAAAACAGTCTGACTGCTCTACATCATTGTATAAAACAGTTTGACTGCTCTTCATCCTTTTATAAAGCTGTTTGACTGCTCTTCATCCTCTTATAAATCAATTTGACCGCTCTTCATCCTCTTATAAAACCGTTTGACTGCTCTTCGTCCGATTATAAATCAGTTTGACTGCTCTTCATCCTTTTATAAATCAGTTTGACTGCTCTTCGTCCGCTTATAAAACAGTTTGACTGCTCTTCATTCTTTTATAAAGCAGTTTGACTGCTCTTCATCCTCTTATAAATCAGTTTGACTGCTCTTCATCCTTTTATAAAGCAGTTTGACTGCTCTTCATCCTCCTATAAACCAGTTTGACTGCGCTTCATCCTCCTATAAACCAGTTTGACTGCGCTTCATCCTCCTATAGAACAGTTTGACTGCTCTTCGTCCGATTATAACTCAGTTTGACTGCTCTTCATCCTTTTATAAAGCAGTTTGACTGCTCTTCATCCTCTTATAAATCAGTTTGACTGCTCTTCATCCTCTTATAAAGCAGTTTGACTGCTCTTCATCCTCTTGTAAAACAGTCTGACTGCTCTTCATCCGATTATAAATCAGTTTGACTGCTCTTCATCCTCTTATAAATCAGTTTGACTGCTCTTCATCCTTTTATAAAGCAGTTTGACTGCTCTTCATCCGATTATAAACCAGTTTGACTGCTCTTCGTCCTCTTATAAAACAGTTTGACTGCTCTTCATCCTTTTATAAAGCAGTTTGACTGCTCTTCATCCTCTTATAAATCAGTTTGACTGCTCTTCATCCGATTATAAATCAGTTTGACTGCTCTTCATCCTCTTATAAAACAGTTTGACTGCTCTTCATCCTTTTATAACGCAGTTTGACTGCTCTTCATCCTCTTATAAATCAGTTTGACTGCTCTTCATCCGATTATAAATCAGTTTGACTGCTCTTCATCCTTTTATAAAGCAGTTTGACTGCTCTTCATCCTCTTATAAATCAATTTGACTGCTCTTCATCCTCTTATAAAACCGTTTTTTCTGCTCTTCGTCCGATTATAAATCAGTTTGACTGCTCTTCATCCTCTTATAAAACCGTTTGACTGCTCTTCATCCTTTTATAACGCAGTTTGACTGCTCTTCATCCTCTTATAAATCAGTTTGACTGCTCTTCATCCTCTTATAAATCAGTTTGACTGCTCTTCATCCGATTATAAATCAGTTTGACTGCTCTTCATCCTCTTATAAAACAGTTTGACTGCTCTTCATCCTTTTATAACGCAGTTTGACTGCTCTTCATCCTCTTATAAATCAGTTTGACTGCTCTTCATCCGATTATAAATCAGTTTGACTGCTCTTCATCCTTTTATAAAGCAGTTTGACTGCTCTTCATCCTCTTATAAATCAATTTGACTGCTCTTCATCCTCTTATAAAACCGTTTTTTCTGCTCTTCGTCCGATTATAAATCAGTTTGACTGCTCTTCATCCTCTTATAAAACCGTTTGACTGCTCTTCATCCTTTTATAACGCAGTTTGACTGCTCTTCATCCTCTTATAAATCAGTTTGACTGCTCTTCATCCGATTATAAATCAGTTTGACTGCTCTTCGTCCTCTTATAAAACAGTTTGACTGCTTTTCATCCTTTTATAAAGCAGTTTGACTGCTCTTCATCCTCTTGTAAAACAGTCTGACTGCTATTCATCTGATTATAAATCAGTTTGACTGCTCTTCATCCTCTTATAAAACAGTTTGACTGCTCTTCATCATTTTATAACGCAGTTTGACTGCTCTTCATCCTCTTGTAAAACAGGTTGACTGCTTTTCATCCTTTTGTAAAACAGTCTGACTGCTCTACATCATTGTATAAAACAGTTTGACTGCTCTTCATCCTTTTATAAAGCTGTTTGACTGCTCTTCATCCTCTTATAAATCAATTTGACCGCTCTTCATCCTCTTATAAAACCGTTTGACTGCTCTTCGTCCGATTATAAATCAGTTTGACTGCTCTTCGTCCTTTTATAAATCAGTTTGACTGCTCTTCGTCCGCTTATAAAACAGTTTGACTGCTCTTCATCCTTTTATAAAGCAGTTTGACTGCTCTTCATCCTCTTATAAATCAGTTTGACTGCTCTTCATCCTTTTATAAAGCAGTTTGACTGCTCTTCAACCTCCTATAAACCAGTTTGACTGCGCTTCATCCTCCTATAGAACAGTTTGACTGCTCTTCATCCTTTTATAAAGCAGTTTGACTGCTCTTCATCCTTTTATAAAGCAGTTTGACTGCTCTTCATCCTCTTATAAATCAGTTTGACTGCTCTTCATCCTCTTATAAAGCAGTTTGACTGCTCTTCATCCTCCTATAAACCAGTTTGACTGCGCTTCATCCTCCTATAGAACAGTTTGACTGCTCTTCGTCCGATTATAACTCAGTTTGACTGCTCTTCGTCCTCTTATAAAACAGTTTGACTGCTCTTCATCCTTTTATAAAGCAGTTTGACTGCTCTTCAACCTCTTGTAAAACAGTCTGACTGCTCTTCATCCGATTATAAATCAGTTTGACTGCTCTTCATCCTCTTATAAAACAGTTTGACTGCTCTTCATCTTTTTATAACGCAGTTTGACTGCTCTTCATCCTCTTGTAAAACAGGTTGACTGCTCTTCATCCTTTTGTGAAACAGTCTGACTGCTCGACATCATTGTATAAAACAGTTTGACTGCTCTTCATCCTTTTATAAAGCAGTTTGACTGCTCTTCTTCCTCTTATAAATCAGTTTGACTGCTCTTCATCCGATTATAAATCAGTTTGACTGCTCTTCGTCCTCTTATAAAACAGTTTGACTGCTCTTCATCCTTTTATAAAACAGTTTGACTGCTCTTCATCCTTTTGTAAAACAGTCTGACTGTTCTACATCATTGTATAAAACAGTTTGACTGCTCTTCATCCTTTTATAAAGCTGTTTGACTGCTCTTCATCCTCTTATAAATCAATTTGACCGCTCTTCATCCTCTTATAAAACCGTTTGACTGCTCTTCGTCCGATTATAAATCAGTTTGACTGCTCTTCATCCTTTTATAAATCAGTTTGACTGCTCTTCGTCCGCTTATAAAACAGTTTGACTGCTCTTCATCCTTTTATAAAGCAGTTTGACTGCTCTTCATCCTCTTATAAATCAGTTTGACTGCTCTTCATCCTTTTATAAAGCAGTTTGACTGCTCTTCATCCTCCTATAAACCAGTTTGACTGCGCTTCATCCTTCTATAAACCAGTTTGACTGCGCTTCATCCTCCTATAGAACAGTTTGACTGCTCTTCGTCCGATTATAACTCAGTTTGACTGCTCTTCATCCTTTTATAAAGCAGTTTGACTGCTCTTCATCCTCTTATAAATCAGTTTGACTGCTCTTCATCCTCTTATAAAGCAGTTTGACTGCTCTTCATCCTCCTATAAACCAGTTTGACTGCGCTTCATCCTCCTATAGAACAGTTTGACTGCTCTTCGTCCGATTATAACTCAGTTTGACTGCTCTTCGTCCTCTTATAAAACAGTTTGACTGCTCTTCATCCTTTTATAAAGCAGTTTGACTGCTCTTCATCCTCTTGTAAAACAGTCTGACTGCTCTTCATCCGATTATAAATCAGTTTGACTGCTCTTCATCCTCTTATAAAACAGTTTGACTGCTCTTCATCCTTTTATAACGCAGTTTGACTGCTCTTCATCCTCTTATAAATCAGTTTGACTGCTCTTCATCCGATTATAAATCAGTTTGACTGCTCTTCGTCCTCTTTTAAAACAGTTTGACTGCTCTTCATCCTTTTATAATGCAGTTTGACTGCTCTTCATCCTCTTATAAAACAGTTTGACTGCTCTTCATCCTCTTGTAAAACAGGTTGACTGCTCTTCATCCTCTTGTAAAACAGTCTGACTGCTCTACATCCTCGTATAAAACAGTTTGACTGCTCTTCATCCTTTTATAACGCAGTTTGACTGCTCTTCATCCTCTTGTAAAACAGGTTGACTGCTCTTCATCCTTTTGTGAAACAGTCTGACTGCTCGACATCATTGTATAAAACAGTTTGACTGCTCTTCATCCTTTTATAAAGCAGTTTGACTGCTCTTCTTCCTCTTATAAATCAGTTTGACTGCTCTTCATCCGATTATAACTCAGTTTGACTGCTCTTCGTCCTCTTATAAAACAGTTTGACTGCTCTTCATCCTTTTATAAAGCAGTTTGACTGCTCTTCATCCTCTTGTAAAACAGTCTGACTGCTCTTCATCCGATTATAAATCAGTTTGACTGCTCTTCATCCTCTTATAAAACAGTTTGACTGCTCTTCATCTTTTTATAACGCAGTTTGACTGCTCTTCATCCTCTTGTAAAACAGGTTGACTGCTCTTCATCCTTTTGTGAAACAGTCTGACTGCTCGACATCATTGTATAAAACAGTTTGACTGCTCTTCATCCTTTTATAAATCAGTTTGACTGCTCTTCATCCTTTTATAAAGCAGTTTGACTGCTCTTCATCCTCCTATAAACCAGTTTGACTGCGCTTCATCCTCCTATAGAACAGTTTGACTGCTCTTCGTCCTCTTATAAAACAGTTTGACTGCTCTTCGTCCTCTTATAAAACAGTTTGACTGCTCTTCATCCTTTTATAAAGCAGTTTGACTGCTCTTCATCCTCTTATAAATCAGTTTGACTGCTCTTCATCCGATTATAAATCAGTTTGACTGCTCTTCATCCTCTTATAAAACAGTTTGACTGCTCTTCATCCTTTTATAACGCAGTTTGACTGCTCTTCATCCTCTTATAAATCAGTTTGACTGCTCTTCATCCGATTATAAATCAGTTTGACTGCTCTTCATCCTCTTATAAAACAGTTTGACTGCTCTTCATCCTTTTATAAAGCAGTTTGACTGCTCTTCATCCTCTTATAAATCAGATTGACTGCTCTTCATCCGATTATAAATCAGTTTGACTGCTCTTCATCCTCTTATAAAACAGTTTGACTGCTCTTCATCCTTTTATAACGCAGTTTGACTGCTCTTCATCCTCTTATAAATCAGTTTGACTGCTCTTCATCGGATTATAAATCAGTTTGACTGCTCTTCATCCTTTTATAAAGCAGTTTGACTGCTCTTCATCCTCTTATAAATCAATTTGACTGCTCTTCATCCTCTTATAAAACCGTTTTTTCTGCTCTTCGTCCGATTATAAATCAATTTGACTGCTCTTCATCCTCTTATAAAACCGTTTGACTGCTCTTCATCCTTTTATAACGCAGTTTGACTGCTCTTCATCCTCTTATAAATCAGTTTGACTGCTCTTCATCCGATTATAAATCAGTTTGACTGCTCTTCGTCCTCTTATAAAACAGTTTGACTGCTCTTCATCCTTTTATAAAACAGGTTGACTGCTTTTCATCCTTTTGTAAAACAGTCTGACTGCTCTACATCATTGTATAAAACAGTTTGACTGCTCTTCATCCTTTTATAAAGCTGTTTGACTGCGCTTCATCCTCCTATAGAACAGTTTGACTGCTCTTCGTCCGATTATAAATCAGTTTGACTGCTCTTCGTCCTCTTATAAAACAGTTTGACTGCTCTCCATCCTTTTATAAAGCAGTTTGACTGCTCTTCATCCTCTTGTAAAACAGTCTGACTGCTCTTCATCCGATTATAAATCAGTTTGACTGCTCTTCATCCTCTTATAAATCAGTTTGACTGCTCTTCATCCTTTTATAAAGCAGTTTGACTGCTCTTCATCCGATTATAAACCAGTTTGACTGCTCTTCGTCCTCTTATAAAACAGTTTGACTGCTCTTCATCCTTTTATAAAGCAGTTTGACTGCTCTTCATCCTCTTATAAATCAGTTTGACTGCTCTTCATCCGATTATAAATCAGTTTGACTGCTCTTCATCCTCTTATAAAACAGTTTGACTGCTCTTCATCCTTTTATAACGCAGTTTGACTGCTCTTCATCCTCTTATAAATCAGTTTGACTGCTCTTCATCCTCTTATAAATCAGTTTGACTGCTCTTCATCCTTTTATAAAGCAGTTTGACTGCTCTTCATCCTCTTATAAATCAATTTGACTGCTCTTCATCCTCTTAAAAAACCGTTTTTTCTGCTCTTCGTCCGATTATAAATCAGTTTGACTGCTCTTCATCCTCTTATAAAACCGTTAGACTGCTCTTCATCCTTTTATAACGCAGTTTGACTGCTCTTCATCCTCTTATAAATCAGTTTGACTGCTCTTCATCCGATTATAAATCAGTTTGACTGCTCTTCATCCTTTTATAAAGCAGTTTGACTGCTCTTCATCCTCTTATAAATCAATTTGACTGCTCTTCATCCTCTTATAAAACCGTTTTTTCTGCTCTTCGTCCGATTATAAATCAGTTTGACTGCTCTTCATCCTCTTATAAAACCGTTTGACTGCTCTTCATCCTTTTATAACGCAGTTTGACTGCTCTTCATCCTCTTATAAATCAGTTTGACTGCTCTTCATCCGATTATAAATCAGTTTGACTGCTCTTCATCCTTTTATAAAGCAGTTTGACTGCTCTTCATCCTCTTATAAATCAATTTGACTGCTCTTCATCCTCTTATAAATCAGTTTGACTGCTCTTCATCCGATTATAAATCAGTTTGACTGCTCTTCGTCCTCTTATAAAACAGTTTGACTGCTTTTCATCCTTTTATAAAGCAGTTTGACTGCTCTTCATCCTCTTGTAAAACAGTCTGACTGCTCTTCATCTGATTATAAATCAGTTTGACTGCTCTTCATCCTCTTATAAAACAGTTTGACTGCTCTTCATCATTTTATAACGCAGTTTGACTGCTCTTCATCCTCTTTTAAAACAGGTTGACTGCTTTTCATCCTTTTGTAAAACAGTCTGACTGCTCTACATCATTGTATAAAACAGTTTGACTGCTCTTCATCCTTTTATAAAGCTGTTTGACTGCTCTTCATCCTCTTATAAATCAATTTGACCGCTCTTCATCCTCTTATAAAACCGTTTGACTGCTCTTCGTCCGATTATAAATCAGTTTGACTGCTCTTCGTCCTTTTATAAATCAGTTTGACTGCTCTTCGTCCGCTTATAAAACAGTTTGACTGCTCTTCATCCTTTTATAAAGCAGTTTGACTGCTCTTCATCCTCTTATAAATCAGTTTGACTGCTCTTCATCCTTTTATAAAGCAGTTTGACTGCTCTTCATCCTTTTATAAAGCAGTTTGACTGCTCTTCATCCTCTTATAAATCAGTTTGACTGCTCTTCATCCTCTTATAAAGCAGTTTGACTGCTCTTCATCCTCCTATAAACCAGTTTGACTGCTCTTCATCCGATTATAAATCAGTTTGACTGCTCTTCATCCTCTTATAAAACAGTTTGACTGCTCTTCATCCTTTTATAAAGCAGTTTGACTGCTCTTCATCCTCTTATAAATCAGATTGACTGCTCTTCATCCGATTATAAATCAGTTTGACTGCTCTTCATCCTCTTATAAAACAGTTTGACTGCTCTTCATCCTTTTATAACGCAGTTTGACTGCTCTTCATCCTCTTATAAATCAGTTTGACTGCTCTTCATCCGATTATAAATCAGTTTGACTGCTCTTCATCCTTTTATAAAGCAGTTTGACTGCTCTTCATCCTCTTATAAATCAGTTTGACTGCTCTTCATCCTCTTATAAAACCGTTTTTTCTGCTCTTCGTCCGATTATAAATCAATTTGACTGCTCTTCATCCTCTTATAAAACCGTTTGACTGCTCTTCATCCTTTTATAACGCAGTTTGACTGCTCTTCATCCTCTTATAAATCAGTTTGACTGCTCTTCATCCGATTATAAATCAGTTTGACTGCTCTTCGTCCTCTTATAAAACAGTTTGACTGCTCTTCATCCTTTTATAAAACAGGTTGACTGCTTTTCATCCTTTTGTAAAACAGTCTGACTGCTCTACATCATTGTATAAAACAGTTTGACTGCTCTTCATCCTTTTATAAAGCTGTTTGACTGCGCTTCATCCTCCTATAGAACAGTTTGACTGCTCTTCGTCCGATTATAAATCAGTTTGACTGCTCTTCGTCCTCTTAAAAAACAGTTTGACTGCTCTCCATCCTTTTATAAAGCAGTTTGACTGCTCTTCATCCTCTTGTAAAACAGTCTGACTGCTCTTCATCCGATTATAAATCAGTTTGACTGCTCTTCATCCTCTTATAAATCAGTTTGACTGCTCTTCATCCTTTTATAAAGCAGTTTGACTGCTCTTCATCCGATTATAAACCAGTTTGACTGCTCTTCGTCCTCTTATAAAACAGTTTGACTGCTCTTCATCCTTTTATAAAGCAGTTTGACTGCTCTTCATCCTCTTATAAATCAGTTTGACTGCTCTTCATCCGATTATAAATCAGTTTGACTGCTCTTCATCCTCTTATAAAACAGTTTGACTGCTCTTCATCCTTTTATAACGCAGTTTGACTGCTCTTCATCCTCTTATAAATCAGTTTGACTGCTCTTCATCCGATTATAAATCAGTTTGACTGCTCTTCATCCTTTTATAAAGCAGTTTGACTGCTCTTCATCCTCTTATAAATCAATTTGACTGCTCTTCATCCTCTTATAAAACCGTTTTTTCTGCTCTTCGTCCGATTATAAATCAGTTTGACTGCTCTTCATCCTCTTATAAAACCGTTTGACTGCTCTTCATCCTTTTATAACGCAGTTTGACTGCTCTTCATCCTCTTATAAATCAGTTTGACTGCTCTTCATCCGATTATAAATCAGTTTGACTGCTCTTCGTCCTCTTATAAAACAGTTTGACTGCTTTTCATCCTTTTATAAAGCAGTTTGACTGCTCTTCATCCTCTTGTAAAACAGTCTGACTGCTCTTCATCTGATTATAAATCAGTTTGACTGCTCTTCATCCTCTTATAAAACAGTTTGTCTGCTCTTCATCATTTTATAACGCAGTTTGACTGCTCTTCATCCTCTTGTAAAACAGGTTGACTGCTTTTCATCCTTTTGTAAAACAGTCTGACTGCTCTACATCATTGTATAAAACAGTTTGACTGCTCTTCATCCTTTTATAAAGCTGTTTGACTGCTCTTCATCCTCTTATAAATCAATTTGACCGCTCTTCATCCTCTTATAAAACCGTTTGACTGCTCTTCGTCCGATTATAAATCAGTTTGACTGCTCTTCGTCCTTTTATAAATCAGTTTGACTGCTCTTCGTCCGCTTATAAAACAGTTTGACTGCTCGTCATCCTTTTATAAAGCAGTTTGACTGCTCTTCAACCTCCTATAAACCAGTTTGACTGCGCTTCATCCTCCTATAGAACAGTTTGACTGCTCTTCATCCTTTTATAAAGCAGTTTGACTGCTCTTCATCCTTTTATAAAGCAGTTTGACTGCTCTTCATCCTCTTATAAATCAGTTTGACTGCTCTTCATCCTCTTATAAAGCAGTTTGACTGCTCTTCATCCTCCTATAAACCAGTTTGACTGCGCTTCATCCTCCTATAGAACAGTTTGACTGCTCTTCGTCCGATTATAACTCAGTTTGACTGCTCTTCGTCCTCTTATAAAACAGTTTGACTGCTCTTCATCCTTTTATAAAGCAGTTTGACTGCTCTTCATCCTCTTGTAAAACAGTCTGACTGCTCTTCATCCGATTATAAATCAGTTTGACTGCTCTTCATCCTCTTATAAAACAGTTTGACTGCTCTTCATCTTTTTATAACGCAGTTTGACTGCTCTTCATCCTCTTGTAAAACAGGTTGACTGCTCTTCATCCTTTTGTGAAACAGTCTGACTGCTCGACATCATTGTATAAAACAGTTTGACTGCTCTTCATCCTTTTATAAAGCAGTTTGACTGCTCTTCTTCCTCTTATAAATCAGTTTGACTGCTCTTCATCCGATTATAAATCAGTTTGACTGCTCTTCGTCCTCTTATAAAACAGTTTGACTGCTCTTCATCCTTTTATAAAGCAGTTTGACTGCTCTTCATCCTCTTGTAAAACAGTCTGACTGCTCTTCATCTGATTATAAAACAGTTTGACTGCTCTTCATCTTTTTATAAATCAGTTTGACTGCTCTTCATCCTCTTGTAAAACAGGTTGACTGCTCTTCATCCTTTTGTGAAACAGTCTGACTGCTCGACATCATTGTATAAAACAGTTTGACTGCTCTTCATCCTTTTATAAAGCAGTTTGACTGCTCTTCTTCCTCTTATAAATCAGTTTGACTGCTCTTCATCCTTTTATAAAGCAGTTTGACTGCTCTTCGTCCTCTTATAAAACAGTTTGACTGCTCTTCATCATTTTATAACGCAGTTTGACTGCTCTTCATCCTCTTGTAAAACAGGTTGACTGCTTTTCATCCTTTTGTAAAACAGTCTGACTGCTCTACATCATTGTATAAAACAGTTTGACTGCTCTTCATCCTTTTATAAAGCTGTTTGACTGCTCTTCATCCTCTTATAAATCAATTTGACCGCTCTTCATCCTCTTATAAAACCGTTTGACTGCTCTTCGTCCGATTATAAATCAGTTTGACTGCTCTTCGTCCTTTTATAAATCAGTTTGACTGCTCTTTGTCCGCTTATAAAACAGTTTGACTGCTCTTCATCCTTTTATAAAGCAGTTTGACTGCTCTTCATCCTCTTATAAATCAGTTTGACTGCTCTTCATCCTTTTATAAAGCAGTTTGACTGCTCTTCATCCTCCTATAAACCAGTTTGACTGCGCTTCATCCTCCTATAAACCAGTTTGACTGCGCTTCATCCTCCTATAGAACAGTTTGACTGCTCTTCGTCCGATTATAACTCAGTTTGACTGCTCTTCATCCTTTTATAAAGCAGTTTGACTGCTCTTCATCCTCTTATAAATCAGTTTGACTGCTCTTCATCCTCTTATAAAGCAGTTTGACTGCTCTTCATCCTCCTATAAACCAGTTTGACTGCGCTTCATCCTCCTATAGAACAGTTTGACTGCTCTTCGTCCGATTATAACTCAGTTTGACTGCTCTTCGTCCTCTTATAAAACAGTTTGACTGCTCTTCATCCTTTTATAAAGCAGTTTGACTGCTCTTCATCCTCTTGTAAAACAGTCTGACTGCTCTTCATCCGATTATAAATCAGTGAGACTGCTCTTCATCCTCTTATAAAACAGTTTGACTGCTCTTCATCTTTTTATAACGCAGTTTGACTGCTCTTCATCCTCTTGTAAAACAGGTTGACTGCTCTTCATCCTTTTGTGAAACAGTCTGACTGCTCTACATCATTGTATAAAACAGTTTGACTGCTCTTCATCCTTTTATAAAGCTGTTTGACTGCGCTTCATCCTCCTATAGAACAGTTTGACTGCTCTTCGTCCGATTATAAATCAGTTTGACTGCTCTTCGTCCTCTTAAAAAACAGTTTGACTGCTCTCCATCCTTTTATAAAGCAGTTTGACTGCTCTTCATCCTCTTGTAAAACAGTCTGACTGCTCTTCATCCGATTATAAATCAGTTTGACTGCTCTTCATCCTCTTATAAATCAGTTTGACTGCTCTTCATCCTTTTATAAAGCAGTTTGACTGCTCTTCATCCGATTATAAACCAGTTTGACTGCTCTTCGTCCTCTTATAAAACAGTTTGACTGCTCTTCATCCTTTTATAAAGCAGTTTGACTGCTCTTCATCCTCTTATAAATCAGTTTGACTGCTCTTCATCCGATTATAAATCAGTTTGACTGCTCTTCATCCTCTTATAAAACAGTTTGACTGCTCTTCATCCTTTTATAACGCAGTTTGACTGCTCTTCATCCTCTTATAAATCAGTTTGACTGCTCTTCATCCGATTATAAATCAGTTTGACTGCTCTTCATCCTTTTATAAAGCAGTTTGACTGCTCTTCATCCTCTTATAAATCAATTTGACTGCTCTTCATCCTCTTATAAAACCGTTTTTTCTGCTCTTCGTCCGATTATAAATCAGTTTGACTGCTCTTCATCCTCTTATAAAACCGTTTGACTGCTCTTCATCCTTTTATAACGCAGTTTGACTGCTCTTCATCCTCTTATAAATCAGTTTGACTGCTCTTCATCCGATTATAAATCAGTTTGACTGCTCTTCGTCCTCTTATAAAACAGTTTGACTGCTTTTCATCCTTTTATAAAGCAGTTTGACTGCTCTTCATCCTCTTGTAAAACAGTCTGACTGCTCTTCATCTGATTATAAATCAGTTTGACTGCTCTTCATCCTCTTATAAAACAGTTTGTCTGCTCTTCATCATTTTATAACGCAGTTTGACTGCTCTTCATCCTCTTGTAAAACAGGTTGACTGCTTTTCATCCTTTTGTAAAACAGTCTGACTGCTCTACATCATTGTATAAAACAGTTTGACTGCTCTTCATCCTTTTATAAAGCTGTTTGACTGCTCTTCATCCTCTTATAAATCAATTTGACCGCTCTTCATCCTCTTATAAAACCGTTTGACTGCTCTTCGTCCGATTATAAATCAGTTTGACTGCTCTTCGTCCTTTTATAAATCAGTTTGACTGCTCTTCGTCCGCTTATAAAACAGTTTGACTGCTCGTCATCCTTTTATAAAGCAGTTTGACTGCTCTTCAACCTCCTATAAACCAGTTTGACTGCGCTTCATCCTCCTATAGAACAGTTTGACTGCTCTTCATCCTTTTATAAAGCAGTTTGACTGCTCTTCATCCTTTTATAAAGCAGTTTGACTGCTCTTCATCCTCTTATAAATCAGTTTGACTGCTCTTCATCCTCTTATAAAGCAGTTTGACTGCTCTTCATCCTCCTATAAACCAGTTTGACTGCGCTTCATCCTCCTATAGAACAGTTTGACTGCTCTTCGTCCGATTATAACTCAGTTTGACTGCTCTTCGTCCTCTTATAAAACAGTTTGACTGCTCTTCATCCTTTTATAAAGCAGTTTGACTGCTCTTCATCCTCTTGTAAAACAGTCTGACTGCTCTTCATCCGATTATAAATCAGTTTGACTGCTCTTCATCCTCTTATAAAACAGTTTGACTGCTCTTCATCTTTTTATAACGCAGTTTGACTGCTCTTCATCCTCTTGTAAAACAGGTTGACTGCTCTTCATCCTTTTGTGAAACAGTCTGACTGCTCGACATCATTGTATAAAACAGTTTGACTGCTCTTCATCCTTTTATAAAGCAGTTTGACTGCTCTTCTTCCTCTTATAAATCAGTTTGACTGCTCTTCATCCGATTATAAATCAGTTTGACTGCTCTTCGTCCTCTTATAAAACAGTTTGACTGCTCTTCATCCTTTTATAAAGCAGTTTGACTGCTCTTCATCCTCTTGTAAAACAGTCTGACTGCTCTTCATCTGATTATAAAACAGTTTGACTGCTCTTCATCTTTTTATAACGCAGTTTGACTGCTCTTCATCCTCTTGTAAAACAGGTTGACTGCTCTTCATCCTTTTGTGAAACAGTCTGACTGCTCGACATCATTGTATAAAACAGTTTGACTGCTCTTCATCCTTTTATAAAGCAGTTTGACTGCTCTTCTTCCTCTTATAAATCAGTTTGACTGCTCTTCATCCTTTTATAAAGCAGTTTGACTGCTCTTCGTCCTCTTATAAAACAGTTTGACTGCTCTTCATCATTTTATAACGCAGTTTGACTGCTCTTCATCCTCTTGTAAAACAGGTTGACTGCTTTTCATCCTTTTGTAAAACAGTCTGACTGCTCTACATCATTGTATAAAACAGTTTGACTGCTCTTCATCCTTTTATAAAGCTGTTTGACTGCTCTTCATCCTCTTATAAATCAATTTGACCGCTCTTCATCCTCTTATAAAACCGTTTGACTGCTCTTCGTCCGATTATAAATCAGTTTGACTGCTCTTCGTCCTTTTATAAATCAGTTTGACTGCTCTTTGTCCGCTTATAAAACAGTTTGACTGCTCTTCATCCTTTTATAAAGCAGTTTGACTGCTCTTCATCCTCTTATAAATCAGTTTGACTGCTCTTCATCCTTTTATAAAGCAGTTTGACTGCTCTTCATCCTCCTATAAACCAGTTTGACTGCGCTTCATCCTCCTATAAACCAGTTTGACTGCGCTTCATCCTCCTATAGAACAGTTTGACTGCTCTTCGTCCGATTATAACTCAGTTTGACTGCTCTTCATCCTTTTATAAAGCAGTTTGACTGCTCTTCATCCTCTTATAAATCAGTTTGACTGCTCTTCATCCTCTTATAAAGCAGTTTGACTGCTCTTCATCCTCCTATAAACCAGTTTGACTGCGCTTCATCCTCCTATAGAACAGTTTGACTGCTCTTCGTCCGATTATAACTCAGTTTGACTGCTCTTCGTCCTCTTATAAAACAGTTTGACTGCTCTTCATCCTTTTATAAAGCAGTTTGACTGCTCTTCATCCTCTTGTAAAACAGTCTGACTGCTCTTCATCCGATTATAAATCAGTGAGACTGCTCTTCATCCTCTTATAAAACAGTTTGACTGCTCTTCATCTTTTTATAACGCAGTTTGACTGCTCTTCATCCTCTTGTAAAACAGGTTGACTGCTCTTCATCCTTTTGTGAAACAGTCTGACTGCTCGACATCATTGTATAAAACAGTTTGACTGCTCTTCATCCTTTTATAAAGCAGTTTGACTGCTCTTCTTCCTCTTATAAATCAGTTTGACTGCTCTTCATCCGATTATAACTCAGTTTGACTGCTCTTCGTCCTCTTATAAAACAGTTTGACTGCTCTTCATCCTTTTATAAAGCAGTTTGACTGCTCTTCATCCTCTTGTAAAACAGTCTGACTGCTCTTCATCCGATTATAAATCAGTTTGACTAATCTTCATCCTCTTATAAAACAGTTTGACTGCTCTTCATCTTTTTATAACGCAGTTTGACTGCTCTTCATCCTCTTGTAAAACAGGTTGACTGCTCTTCATCCTTTTGTGAAACAGTCTGACTGCTCGACATCATTGTATAAAACAGTTTGACTGCTCTACATCCTTTTATAAATCAGTTTGACTGCTCTTCATCCTTTTATAAAGCAGTTTGACTGCTCTTCATCCTCCTATAAACCAGTTTGACTGCGCTTCATCCTCCTATAGAACAGTTTGACTGCTCTTCGTCCTCTTATAAAACAGTTTGACTGCTCTTCGTCCTCTTATAAAACAGTTTGACTGCTCTTCATCCTTTTATAAAGCAGTTTGACTGCTCTTCATCCTCTTATAAATCAGTTTGACTGCTCTTCATCCGATTATAAATCAGTTTGACTGCTCTTCATCCTCTTATAAAACAGTTTGACTGCTCTTCATCCTTTTATAACGCAGTTTGACTGCTCTTCATCCTCTTATAAATCAGTTTGACTGCTCTTCATCCGATTATAAATCAGTTTGACTGCTCTTCATCCTCTTATAAAACAGTTTTACTGCTCTTCATCCTTTTATAAAGCAGTTTGACTGCTCTTCATCCTCTTATAAATCAGATTGACTGCTCTTCATCCGATTATAAATCAGTTTGACTGCTCTTCATCCTCTTATAAAACAGTTTGACTGCTCTTCATCCTTTTATAACGCAGTTTGACTGCTCTTCATCCTCTTATAAATCAATTTGACTGCTCTTCATCCTCTTATAAAACCGTTTTTTCTGCTCTTCGTCCGATTATAAATCAATTTGACTGCTCTTCATCCTCTTATAAAACCGTTTGACTGCTCTTCATCCTTTTATAACGCAGTTTGACTGCTCTTCATCCTCTTATAAATCAGTTTGACTGCTCTTCATCCGATTATAAATCAGTTTGACTGCTCTTCGTCCTCTTATAAAACAGTTTGACTGCTCTTCATCCTTTTATAAAACAGGTTGACTGCTTTTCATCCTTTTGTAAAACAGTCTGACTGCTCTACATCATTGTATAAAACAGTTTGACTGCTCTTCATCCTTTTATAAAGCTGTTTGACTGCGCTTCATCCTCCTATAGAACAGTTTGACTGCTCTTCGTCCGATTATAAATCAGTTTGACTGCTCTTCGTCCTCTTATAAAACAGTTTGACTGCTCTCCATCCTTTTATAAAGCAGTTTGACTGCTCTTCATCCTCTTGTAAAACAGTCTGACTGCTCTTCATCCGATTATAAATCAGTTTGACTGCTCTTCATCCTCTTATAAATCAGTTTGACTGCTCTTCATCCTTTTATAAAGCAGTTTGACTGCTCTTCATCCTCTTGTAAAACAGTCTGACTGCTCTTCATCCGATTATAAATCAGTTTGACTGCTCTTCGTCCTCTTATAAAACAGTTTGACTGCTCTTCATCCTTTTATAAAGCAGTTTGACTGCTCTTCATCCTCTTGTAAAACAGTCTGACTGCTCTTCATCCGATTATAAATCAGTGAGACTGCTCTTCATCCTCTTATAAAACAGTTTGACTGCTCTTCATCTTTTTATAACGCAGTTTGACTGCTCTTCATCCTCTTGTAAAACAGGTTGACTGCTCTTCATCCTTTTGTGAAACAGTCTGACTGCTCGACATCATTGTATAAAACAGTTTGACTGCTCTTCATCCTTTTATAAAGCAGTTTGACTGCTCTTCTTCCTCTTATAAATCAGTTTGACTGCTCTTCATCCGATTATAACTCAGTTTGACTGCTCTTCGTCCTCTTATAAAACAGTTTGACTGCTCTTCATCCTTTTATAAAGCAGTTTGACTGCTCTTCATCCTCTTGTAAAACAGTCTGACTGCTCTTCATCCGATTATAAATCAGTTTGACTGCTCTTCATCCTCTTATAAAACAGTTTGACTGCTCTTCATCTTTTTATAACGCAGTTTGACTGCTCTTCATCCTCTTGTAAAACAGGTTGACTGCTCTTCATCCTTTTGTGAAACAGTCTGACTGCTCGACATCATTGTATAAAACAGTTTGACTGCTCTTCATCCTTTTATAAATCAGTTTGACTGCTCTTCATCCTTTTATAAAGCAGTTTGACTGCTCTTCATCCTCCTATAAACCAGTTTGACTGCGCTTCATCCTCCTATAGAACAGTTTGACTGCTCTTCGTCCTCTTATAAAACAGTTTGACTGCTCTTCGTCCTCTTATAAAACAGTTTGACTGCTCTTCATCCTTTTATAAAGCAGTTTGACTGCTCTTCATCCTCTTATAAATCAGTTTGACTGCTCTTCATCCGATTATAAATCAGTTTGACTGCTCTTCATCCTCTTATAAAACAGTTTGACTGCTCTTCATCCTTTTATAACGCAGTTTGACTGCTCTTCATCCTCTTATAAATCAGTTTGACTGCTCTTCATCCGATTATAAATCAGTTTGACTGCTCTTCATCCTCTTATAAAACAGTTTGACTGCTCTTCATCCTTTTATAAAGCAGTTTGACTGCTCTTCATCCTCTTATAAATCAGATTGACTGCTCTTCATCCGATTATAAATCAGTTTGACTGCTCTTCATCCTCTTATAAAACAGTTTGACTGCTCTTCATCCTTTTATAACGCAGTTTGACTGCTCTTCATCCTCTTATAAATCAGTTTGACTGCTCTTCATCCGATTATAAATCAGTTTGACTGCTCTTCATCCTTTTATAAAGCAGTTTGACTGCTCTTCATCCTCTTATAAATCAATTTGACTGCTCTTCATCCTCTTATAAAACCGTTTTTTCTGCTCTTCGTCCGATTATAAATCAATTTGACTGCTCTTCATCCTCTTATAAAACCGTTTGACTGCTCTTCATCCTTTTATAACGCAGTTTGACTGCTCTTCATCCTCTTATAAATCAGTTTGACTGCTCTTCATCCGATTATAAATCAGTTTGACTGCTCTTCGTCCTCTTATAAAACAGTTTGACTGCTCTTCATCCTTTTATAAAACAGGTTGACTGCTTTTCATCCTTTTGTAAAACAGTCTGACTGCTCTACATCATTGTATAAAACAGTTTGACTGCTCTTCATCCTTTTATAAAGCTGTTTGACTGCGCTTCATCCTCCTATAGAACAGTTTGACTGCTCTTCGTCCGATTATAAATCAGTTTGACTGCTCTTCGTCCTCTTATAAAACAGTTTGACTGCTCTCCATCCTTTTATAAAGCAGTTTGACTGCTCTTCATCCTCTTGTAAAACAGTCTGACTGCTCTTCATCCGATTATAAATCAGTTTGACTGCTCTTCATCCTCTTATAAATCAGTTTGACTGCTCTTCATCCTTTTATAAAGCAGTTTGACTGCTCTTCATCCTCTTGTAAAACAGTCTGACTGCTCTTCATCCGATTATAAATCAGTTTGACTGCTCTTCATCCTCTTATAAATCAGTTTGACTGCTCTTCATCCTTTTATAAAGCAGTTTGACTGCTCTTCATCTGAATATAAATCAGTTTGACTGCTCTTCATCCTCTTATAAAACAGTTTGACTGCTCTTCATCTTTTTATAACGCAGTTTGACTGCTCTTCATCCTCTTGTAAAACAGGTTGACTGCTTTTCATCCTTTTGTAAAACAGTCTGACTGCTCTACATCATTGTATAAAACAGTTTGACTGCTCTTCATCCTTTTATAAAGCAGTTTGACTGCTCTTCATCCTCTTATAAATCAATTTGGCCGCTCTTCAACCTCTTATAAAACCGTTTGACTGCTCTTCGTCCGATTATAAATCAGTTTGACTGCTCTTCGTCCGATTATAAATCAGTTTGACTGCTCTTCGTCCGCTTATAAAACAGTTTGACTGCACTTCATCCTTTTATAAAGCAGTTTGACTGCTCTTCATCCTCTTATAAATCAGTTTGACTGCTCTTCATCCTTTTATAAAGCAGGTTAACTGCTCTTCATCCTCCTATAAACCAGTTTGACTGCGCTTCATCCTCCTATAGAACAGTTTGACTGCTCTTCGTCCGATTATAAATCAGTTTGACTGCTCTTCGTCCTCTTATAAAACAGTTTCACTGCTCTTCATCCTTTTATAAAGCAGTTTGACTGCTCTTCATCCTCTTATAAATCAGTTTGACTGCTCTTCCTCCGATTATAAATCAGTTTGACTGCTCTTCATCCTCTTATAAAACAGTTTGACTGCTCTTCATCCTTTTATAACGCAGTTTGACTGCTCTTCATCCTCTTATAAATCAGTTTGACTGCTCTTCATCCGAATATAAATCAGTTTGACTGCTATTCATCCGATTATAAATCAGTTTGACTGCTCTTCGTCCGATTATAAATCAGTTTGACTGCTCTTCGTCCGATTATAACTCAGTTTGACTGCTCTTCGTCCTCTTATAAAACAGTTTGACTGCTCTTCATCCGATTATAAATCAGTTTGACTGCTCTTCATCCTCTTATAAAACAGTTTGACTGGTCTTCATCCTTTTATAAAGCAGTTTGACTGCTCTTCATCCTCCTATAAACCAGTTTGAATGCGCTTCATCCTCCTATAGAACAGTTTGACTGCTCTTCGTCCGATTATAAATCAGTTTGACTGCTCTTCGTCCTCTTATAAAACAGTTTGACTGCTCTTCATCCTTTTATAAAGCAGTTTGACTGCTCTTCATCCTCTTGTAAAACAGTCTGACTGCTCTTCATCTGATTATAAATCAGTTTGACTGCTCTTCATCCTCTTATAAAACAGTTTGACTGCTCTTCATCTTTTTATAACGCAGTTTGACTGCTCTTCATCCTCTTGTAAAACAGGTTGACTGCTTTTCATCCTTTTGTAAAACAGTCTGACTGCTCTACATCATTGTATAAATCAGTTTGACTGCTCTTCGTCCGATTATAAATCAGTTTGACTGCTCTTCGTCCGCTTATAAAACAGTTTGACTGCTCTTCATCCTTTTATAAAGCAGTTTGACTGCTCTTCATCCTCTTATAAATCAGTTTGACTGCTCTTCATCCTTTTATAAAGCAGTTTGACTGCTCTTCATCCTCTTATAAATCAATTTGGCCGCTCTTCATCCTCTTATAAAACCGTTTGACTGCTCTTCGTCCGATTATAAATCAGTTTGACTGCTCTTCGTCCGCTTATAAAACGGTTTGACTGCTCTTCATCCTTTTATAAAGCAGTTTGACTGCTCTTCATCCTCTTATAAATCAGTTTGACTGCTCTTCATCCTTTTATAAAGCAGTTTAACTGCTCTTCATCCTCCTATAAACCAGTTTGAATGCGCTTCATCCTCCTATAGAACAGTTTGACTGCTCTTCGTCCGATTATAAATCAGTTTGACTGCTCTTCGTCCTCTTATAAAACAGTTTGACTGCTCTTCATCCTTTTATAAAGCAGTTTGACTGCTCTTCATCCTCTTGTAAAACAGGTTGACTGCTCTTCATCTGATTATAAATCAGTTTGACTGCTCTTCATCCTCTTATAAAACAGTTTGACTGCTCTTCATCTTTTTATAACGCAGTTTGACTGCTCTTCATCCTCTTGTAAAACAGGTTGACTGCTTTTCATCCTTTTGTAAAACAGTCTGACTGCTCTGCATCATTGTATAAATCAGTTTGACTGCTCTTCGTCCGATTATAAATCAGTTTGACTGCTCTTCGTCCGCTTATAAAACAGTTTGACTGCTCTTCATCCTTTTATAAAGCAGTTTGACTGCTCTTCATCCTCTTATAAATCAGTTTGACTGCTCTTCATCCTTTTATAAAGCAGTTTGACTGCTCTTCATCCTCTTATAAATCAATTTGGCCGCTCTTCATCCTCTTATAAAACCGTTTGACTGCTCTTCGTCCGATTATAAATCAGTTTGACTGCTCTTCGTCCGCTTATAAAACAGTTTGACTGCTCTTCATCCTTTTATAAAGCAGTTTGACTGCTCTTCATCCTCTTATAAATCAGTTTGACTGCTCTTCATCCTTTTATAAAGCAGTTTAACTGCTCTTCATCCTCCTATAAACCAGTTTGACTGTGCTTCATCCTCCTATAGAACAGTTTGACTGCTCTTCGTCCGATTATAAATCAATTTGACTGCTCTTCGTCCTCTTATAAAACAGTTTCACTGCTCTTCATCCTTTTATAAAGCAGTTTGACTGCTCTTCATCCTCTTATAAATCAGTTTGACTGCTCTTCCTCCGATTATAAATCAGTTTGACTGCTCTTCATCCTCTTATAAAACAGTTTGACTGCTCTTCATCCTTTTATAACGCAGTTTGACTGCTCTTCATCCTCTTATAAATAAGTTTGACTGCTCTTCATCCGAATATAAATCAGTTTGACTGCTATTCATCCTCTTATAAATCAGTTTGACTGCTCTTCGTCCGATTATAAATCAGTTTGACTGCTCTTCGTCCGATTATAACTCAGTTTGACTGTTCTTCGTCCTCTTATAAAACAGTTTGACTGCTCTTCATCCGATTATAAATCAGTTTGACTGCTCTTCATCCTCTTATAAAACAGTTTGACTGGTCTTCATCCTTTTATAAAGCAGTTTGACTGTTCTTCATCCTCCTATAAACCAGTTTGACTGCGCTTCATCCTCCTATAGAACAGTTTGACTGCTCTTCGTCCGATTATAAATCAGTTTGACTGCTCTTCGTCCTCTTATAAAACAGTTTGACTGCTCTTCATCCTTTTATAAAGCAGTTTGACTGCTCTTCATCCTCTTGTAAAACAGTCTGACTCCTCTTCATCTGATTATAAATCAGTTTGACTGCTCTTCATCCTCTTATAAAACAGTTTGACTGCTCTTCATCTTTTTATAACGCAGTTTGACTGCTCTTCATCCTCTTGTAAAACAGGTTGACTGCTTTTCATCCTTTTGTAAAACAGTCTGACTGCTCTACATCATTGTATAAAACAGTTTGACTGCTCTTCATCCTTTTATAAAGCAGTTTGACTGCTCTTCATCCTCTTATAAATCAATTTGACCGCTCTTCATCCTCTTATAAAACCGTTTGACTGCTCTTCGTCCGATTATAAATCAGTTTGACTGCTCTTCGTCCGATTATAAATCAGTTTGACTGCTCTTCATCCGATTATAAATCAGTTTGACTGCTCTTCATCCTCTTATAAAACAGTTTGACTGCTCTTCATCCTTTTATAAAGCAGTTTGACTGCTCTTCATCCTCTTATAAATCAGATTGACTGCTCTTCATCCGATTATAAATCAGTTTGACTGCTCTTCATCCTCTTATAAAACAGTTTGACTGCTCTTCATCCTTTTATAACGCAGTTTGACTGCTCTTCATCCTCTTATAAATCAGTTTGACTGCTCTTCATCCGATTATAAATCAGTTTGACTGCTCTTCATCCTTTTGTGAAACAGTCTGACTGCTCTTCATCCTCTTATAAATCAATTTGACTGCTCTTCATCCTCTTATAAAACCGTTTTTTCTGCTCTTCGTCCGATTATAAATCAATTTGACTGCTCTTCATCCTCTTATAAAACCGTTTGACTGCTCTTCATCCTTTTATAACGCAGTTTGACTGCTCTTCATCCTCTTATAAATCAGTTTGACTGCTCTTCATCCGATTATAAATCAGTTTGACTGCTCTTCGTCCTCTTATAAAACAGTTTGACTGCTCTTCATCCTTTTATAAAACAGGTTGACTGCTTTTCATCCTTTTGTAAAACAGTCTGACTGCTCTACATCATTGTATAAAACAGTTTGACTGCTCTTCATCCTTTTATAAAGCTGTTTGACTGCGCTTCATCCTCCTATAGAACAGTTTGACTGCTCTTCGTCCGATTATAAATCAGTTTGACTGCTCTTCGTCCTCTTATAAAACAGTTTGACTGCTCTCCATCCTTTTATAAAGCAGTTTGACTGCTCTTCATCCTCTTGTAAAACAGTCTGACTGCTCTTCATCCGATTATAAATCAGTTTGACTGCTCTTCATCCTCTTATAAATCAGTTTGACTGCTCTTCATCCTTTTATAAAGCAGTTTGACTGCTCTTCATCCTCTTGTAAAACAGTCTGACTGCTCTTCATCCGATTATAAATCAGTTTGACTGCTCTTCATCCTCTTATAAATCAGTTTGACTGCTCTTCATCCTTTTATAAAGCAGTTTGACTGCTCTTCATCTGAATATAAATCAGTTTGACTGCTCTTCATCCTCTTATAAAACAGTTTGACTGCTCTTCATCTTTTTATAACGCAGTTTGACTGCTCTTCATCCTCTTGTAAAACAGGTTGACTGCTTTTCATCCTTTTGTAAAACAGTCTGACTGCTCTACATCATTGTATAAAACAGTTTGACTGCTCTTCATCCTTTTATAAAGCAGTTTGACTGCTCTTCATCCTCTTATAAATCAATTTGGCCGCTCTTCAACCTCTTATAAAACCGTTTGACTGCTCTTCGTCCGATTATAAATCAGTTTGACTGCTCTTCGTCCGATTATAAATCAGTTTGACTGCTCTTCGTCCGCTTATAAAACAGTTTGACTGCACTTCATCCTTTTATAAAGCAGTTTGACTGCTCTTCATCCTCTTATAAATCAGTTTGACTGCTCTTCATCCTTTTATAAAGCAGGTTAACTGCTCTTCATCCTCCTATAAACCAGTTTGACTGCGCTTCATCCTCCTATAGAACAGTTTGACTGCTCTTCGTCCGATTATAAATCAGTTTGACTGCTCTTCGTCCTCTTATAAAACAGTTTCACTGCTCTTCATCCTTTTATAAAGCAGTTTGACTGCTCTTCATCCTCTTATAAATCAGTTTGACTGCTCTTCCTCCGATTATAAATCAGTTTGACTGCTCTTCATCCTCTTATAAAACAGTTTGACTGCTCTTCATCCTTTTATAACGCAGTTTGACTGCTCTTCATCCTCTTATAAATCAGTTTGACTGCTCTTCATCCGAATATAAATCAGTTTGACTGCTATTCATCCGATTATAAATCAGTTTGACTGCTCTTCGTCCGATTATAAATCAGTTTGACTGCTCTTCGTCCGATTATAACTCAGTTTGACTGCTCTTCGTCCTCTTATAAAACAGTTTGACTGCTCTTCATCCGATTATAAATCAGTTTGACTGCTCTTCATCCTCTTATAAAACAGTTTGACTGGTCTTCATCCTTTTATAAAGCAGTTTGACTGCTCTTCATCCTCCTATAAACCAGTTTGAATGCGCTTCATCCTCCTATAGAACAGTTTGACTGCTCTTCGTCCGATTATAAATCAGTTTGACTGCTCTTCATCCTCTTATAAAACAGTTTGACTGCTCTTCATCCTTTTATAAAGCAGTTTGACTGCTCTTCATCCTCTTGTAAAACAGTCTGACTGCTCTTCATCTGATTATAAATCAGTTTGACTGCTCTTCATCCTCTTATAAAACAGTTTGACTGCTCTTCATCTTTTTATAACGCAGTTTGACTGCTCTTCATCCTCTTGTAAAACAGGTTGACTGCTTTTCATCCTTTTGTAAAACAGTCTGACTGCTCTACATCATTGTATAAATCAGTTTGACTGCTCTTCGTCCGATTATAAATCAGTTTGACTGCTCTTCGTCCGCTTATAAAACAGTTTGACTGCTCTTCATCCTTTTATAAAGCAGTTTGACTGCTCTTCATCCTCTTATAAATCAGTTTGACTGCTCTTCATCCTTTTATAAAGCAGTTTGACTGCTCTTCATCCTCTTATAAATCAATTTGGCCGCTCTTCATCCTCTTATAAAACCGTTTGACTGCTCTTCGTCCGATTATAAATCAGTTTGACTGCTCTTCGTCCGCTTATAAAACAGTTTGACTGCTCTTCATCCTTTTATAAAGCAGTTTGACTGCTCTTCATCCTCTTATAAATCAGTTTGACTGCTCTTCATCCTTTTATAAAGCAGTTTAACTGCTCTTCATCCTCCTATAAACCAGTTTGAATGCGCTTCATCCTCCTATAGAACAGTTTGACTGCTCTTCGTCCGATTATAAATCAGTTTGACTGCTCTTCGTCCTCTTATAAAACAGTTTGACTGCTCTTCATCCTTTTATAAAGCAGTTTGACTGCTCTTCATCCTCTTGTAAAACAGTCTGACTGCTCTTCATCTGATTATAAATCAGTTTGACTGCTCTTCATCCTCTTATAAAACAGTTTGACTGCTCTTCATCTTTTTATAACGCAGTTTGACTGCTCTTCATCCTCTTGTAAAACAGGTTGACTGCTTTTCATCCTTTTGTAAAACAGTCTGACTGCTCTGCATCATTGTATAAATCAGTTTGACTGCTCTTCGTCCGATTATAAATCAGTTTGACTGCTCTTCGTCCGCTTATAAAACAGTTTGACTGCTCTTCATCCTTTTATAAAGCAGTTTGACTGCTCTTCATCCTCTTATAAATCAGTTTGACTGCTCTTCATCCTTTTATAAAGCAGTTTGACTGCTCTTCATCCTCTTATAAATCAATTTGGCCGCTCTTCATCCTCTTATAAAACCGTTTGACTGCTCTTCGTCCGATTATAAATCAGTTTGACTGCTCTTCGTCCGCTTATAAAACAGTTTGACTGCTCTTCATCCTTTTATAAAGCAGTTTGACTGCTCTTCATCCTCTTATAAATCAGTTTGACTGCTCTTCATCCTTTTATAAAGCAGTTTAACTGCTCTTCATCCTCCTATAAACCAGTTTGACTGTGCTTCATCCTCCTATAGAACAGTTTGACTGCTCTTCGTCCGATTATAAATCAGTTTGACTGCTCTTCGTCCTCTTATAAAACAGTTTCACTGCTCTTCATCCTTTTATAAAGCAGTTTGACTGCTCTTCATCCTCTTATAAATCAGTTTGACTGCTCTTCCTCCGATTATAAATCAGTTTGACTGCTCTTCATCCTCTTATAAAACAGTTTGACTGCTCTTCATCCTTTTATAACGCAGTTTGACTGCTCTTCATCCTCTTATAAATAAGTTTGACTGCTCTTCATCCGAATATAAATCAGTTTGACTGCTATTCATCCGATTATAAATCAGTTTGACTGCTCTTCGTCCGATTATAAATCAGTTTGACTGCTCTTCGTCCGATTATAACTCAGTTTGACTGTTCTTCGTCCTCTTATAAAACAGTTTGACTGCTCTTCATCCGATTATAAATCAGTTTGACTGCTCTTCATCCTCTTATAAAACAGTTTGACTGGTCTTCATCCTTTTATAAAGCAGTTTGACTGCTCTTCATCCTCCTATAAACCAGTTTGACTGCGCTTCATCCTCCTATAGAAAAGTTTGACTGCTCTTCGTCCGATTATAAATCAGTTTGACTGCTCTTCGTCCTCTTATAAAACAGTTTGACTGCTCTTCATCCTTTTATAAAGCAGTTTGACTGCTCTTCATCCTCTTGTAAAACAGTCTGACTCCTCTTCATCTGATTATAAATCAGTTTGACTGCTCTTCATCCTCTTATAAAACAGTTTGACTGCTCTTCATCTTTTTATAACGCAGTTTGACTGCTCTTCATCCTCTTGTAAAACAGGTTGACTGCTTTTCATCCTTTTGTAAAACAGTCTGACTGCTCTACATCATTGTATAAAACAGTTTGACTGCTCTTCATCCTTTTATAAAGCAGTTTGACTGCTCTTCATCCTCTTATAAATCAATTTGACCGCTCTTCATCCTCTTATAAAACCGTTTGACTGCTCTTCGTCCGATTATAAATCAGTTTGACTGCTCTTCGTCCGATTATAAATCAGTTTGACTGCTCTTCGTCCGATTATAAATCAGTTTGACTGCTCTTCGTCCGCTTATAAAACAGTTTGACTGCTCTTCATCCTTTTATAAATCAGTTTGACTGCTCTTCATCCTTTTATAAAGCAGTTTGACTGCTCTTCATCCTCCTATAGAACAGTTTGACTGCTCTTCGTCCGATTATAAATCAGTTTGACTGCTCTTCATCCTCTTATAAATCAGTTTGACTGCTCTTCGTCCGCTTATAAAACAGTTTGACTGCTCTTCATCCTTTTATAAATCAGTTTGACTGCTCTTCATCCTTTTATAAAGCAGTTTGACTGCTCTTCATCCTCTTGTAAAACAGTCTGACTCCTCTTCATCTGATTATAAATCAGTTTGACTGCTCTTCATCCTCTTATAAAACAGTTTGACTGCTCTTCATCTTTTTATAACGCAGTTTGACTGCTCTTCATCCTCTTGTAAAACAGGTTGACTGCTTTTCATCCTTTTGTAAAACAGTCTGACTGCTCTACATCATTGTATAAAACAGTTTGACTGCTCTTCATCCTTTTATAAAGCAGTTTGACTGCTCTTCATCCTCTTATAAATCAATTTGACCGCTCTTCATCCTCTTATAAAACCGTTTGACTGCTCTTCGTCCGATTATAAATCAGTTTGACTGCTCTTCGTCCGATTATAAATCAGTTTGACTGCTCTTCATCCGATTATAAATCAGTTTGACTGCTCTTCATCCTCTTATAAAACAGTTTGACTGCTCTTCATCCTTTTATAAAGCAGTTTGACTGCTCTTCATCCTCTTATAAATCAGATTGACTGCTCTTCATCCGATTATAAATCAGTTTGACTGCTCTTCATCCTCTTATAAAACAGTTTGACTGCTCTTCATCCTTTTATAACGCAGTTTGACTGCTCTTCATCCTCTTATAAATCAGTTTGACTGCTCTTCATCCGATTATAAATCAGTTTGACTGCTCTTCATCCTTTTATAAAGCAGTTTGACTGCTCTTCATCCTCTTATAAATCAATTTGACTGCTCTTCATCCTCTTATAAAACCGTTTTTTCTGCTCTTCGTCCGATTATAAATCAATTTGACTGCTCTTCATCCTCTTATAAAACCGTTTGACTGCTCTTCATCCTTTTATAACGCAGTTTGACTGCTCTTCATCCTCTTATAAATCAGTTTGACTGCTCTTCATCCGATTATAAATCAGTTTGACTGCTCTTCGTCCTCTTATAAAACAGTTTGACTGCTCTTCATCCTTTTATAAAACAGGTTGACTGCTTTTCATCCTTTTGTAAAACAGTCTGACTGCTCTACATCATTGTATAAAACAGTTTGACTGCTCTTCATCCTTTTATAAAGCTGTTTGACTGCGCTTCATCCTCCTATAGAACAGTTTGACTGCTCTTCGTCCGATTATAAATCAGTTTGACTGCTCTTCGTCCTCTTATAAAACAGTTTGACTGCTCTCCATCCTTTTATAAAGCAGTTTGACTGCTCTTCATCCTCTTGTAAAACAGTCTGACTGCTCTTCATCCGATTATAAATCAGTTTGACTGCTCTTCATCCTCTTATAAATCAGTTTGACTGCTCTTCATCCTTTTATAAAGCAGTTTGACTGCTCTTCATCCTCTTGTAAAACAGTCTGACTGCTCTTCATCCGATTATAAATCAGTTTGACTGCTCTTCATCCTCTTATAAATCAGTTTGACTGCTCTTCATCCTTTTATAAAGCAGTTTGACTGCTCTTCATCTGAATATAAATCAGTTTGACTGCTCTTCATCCTCTTATAAAACAGTTTGACTGCTCTTCATCTTTTTATAACGCAGTTTGACTGCTCTTCATCCTCTTGTAAAACAGGTTGACTGCTTTTCATCCTTTTGTAAAACAGTCTGACTGCTCTACATCATTGTATAAAACAGTTTGACTGCTCTTCATCCTTTTATAAAGCAGTTTGACTGCTCTTCATCCTCTTATAAATCAATTTGGCCGCTCTTCAACCTCTTATAAAACCGTTTGACTGCTCTTCGTCCGATTATAAATCAGTTTGACTGCTCTTCGTCCGATTATAAATCAGTTTGACTGCTCTTCATCCTTTTATAAAGCAGGTTAACTGCTCTTCATCCTCCTATAAACCAGTTTGACTGCGCTTCATCCTCCTATAGAACAGTTTGACTGCTCTTCGTCCGATTATAAATCAGTTTGACTGCTCTTCGTCCTCTTATAAAACAGTTTCACTGCTCTTCATCCTTTTATAAAGCAGTTTGACTGCTCTTCATCCTCTTATAAATCAGTTTGACTGCTCTTCCTCCGATTATAAATCAGTTTGACTGCTCTTCATCCTCTTATAAAACAGTTTGACTGCTCTTCATCCTTTTATAACGCAGTTTGACTGCTCTTCATCCTCTTATAAATCAGTTTGACTGCTCTTCATCCGAATATAAATCAGTTTGACTGCTATTCATCCTCTTATAAATCAGTTTGACTGCTCTTCGTCCGATTATAAATCAGTTTGACTGCTCTTCGTCCGATTATAACTCAGTTTGACTGCTCTTCGTCCTCTTATAAAACAGTTTGACTGCTCTTCATCCGATTATAAATCAGTTTGACTGCTCTTCATCCTCTTATAAAACAGTTTGACTGGTCTTCATCCTTTTATAAAGCAGTTTGACTGCTCTTCATCCTCCTATAAACCAGTTTGAATGCGCTTCATCCTCCTATAGAACAGTTTGACTGCTCTTCGTCCGATTATAAATCAGTTTGACTGCTCTTCGTCCTCTTATAAAACAGTTTGACTGCTCTTCATCCTTTTATAAAGCAGTTTGACTGCTCTTCATCCTCTTGTAAAACAGTCTGACTGCTCTTCATCTGATTATAAATCAGTTTGACTGCTCTTCATCCTCTTATAAAACAGTTTGACTGCTCTTCATCTTTTTATAACGCAGTTTGACTGCTCTTCATCCTCTTGTAAAACAGGTTGACTGCTTTTCATCCTTTTGTAAAACAGTCTGACTGCTCTACATCATTGTATAAATCAGTTTGACTGCTCTTCGTCCGATTATAAATCAGTTTGACTGCTCTTCGTCCGCTTATAAAACAGTTTGACTGCTCTTCATCCTTTTATAAAGCAGTTTGACTGCTCTTCATCCTCTTATAAATCAGTTTGACTGCTCTTCATCCTTTTATAAAGCAGTTTGACTGCTCTTCATCCTCTTATAAATCAATTTGGCCGCTCTTCATCCTCTTATAAAACCGTTTGACTGCTCTTCGTCCGATTATAAATCAGTTTGACTGCTCTTCGTCCGCTTATAAAACAGTTTGACTGCTCTTCATCCTTTTATAAAGCAGTTTGACTGCTCTTCATCCTCTTATAAATCAGTTTGACTGCTCTTCATCCTTTTATAAAGCAGTTTAACTGCTCTTCATCCTCCTATAAACCAGTTTGAATGCGCTTCATCCTCCTATAGAACAGTTTGACTGCTCTTCGTCCGATTATAAATCAGTTTGACTGCTCTTCGTCCTCTTATAAAACAGTTTGACTGCTCTTCATCCTTTTATAAAGCAGTTTGACTGCTCTTCATCCTCTTGTAAAACAGTCTGACTGCTCTTCATCTGATTATAAATCAGTTTGACTGCTCTTCATCCTCTTATAAAACAGTTTGACTGCTCTTCATCTTTTTATAACGCAGTTTGACTGCTCTTCATCCTCTTGTAAAACAGGTTGACTGCTTTTCATCCTTTTGTAAAACAGTCTGACTGCTCTGCATCATTGTATAAATCAGTTTGACTGCTCTTCGTCCGATTATAAATCAGTTTGACTGCTCTTCGTCCGCTTATAAAACAGTTTGACTGCTCTTCATCCTTTTATAAAGCAGTTTGACTGCTCTTCATCCTCTTATAAATCAGTTTGACTGCTCTTCATCCTTTTATAAAGCAGTTTGACTGCTCTTCATCCTCTTATAAATCAATTTGGCCGCTCTTCATCCTCTTATAAAACCGTTTGACTGCTCTTCGTCCGATTATAAATCAGTTTGACTGCTCTTCGTCCGCTTATAAAACAGTTTGACTGCTCTTCATCCTTTTATAAAGCAGTTTGACTGCTCTTCATCCTCTTATAAATCAGTTTGACTGCTCTTCATCCTTTTATAAAGCAGTTTAACTGCTCTTCATCCTCCTATAAACCAGTTTGACTGTGCTTCATCCTCCTATAGAACAGTTTGACTGCTCTTCGTCCGATTATAAATCAGTTTGACTGCTCTTCGTCCTCTTATAAAACAGTTTCACTGCTCTTCATCCTTTTATAAAGCAGTTTGACTGCTCTTCATCCTCTTATAAATCAGTTTGACTGCTCTTCCTCCGATTATAAATCAGTTTGACTGCTCTTCATCCTCTTATAAAACAGTTTGACTGCTCTTCATCCTTTTATAACGCAGTTTGACTGCTCTTCATCCTCTTATAAATCAGTTTGACTGCTATTCATCCGATTATAAATCAGTTTGACTGCTCTTCGTCCGATTATAAATCAGTTTGACTGCTCTTCGTCCGATTATAACTCAGTTTGACTGTTCTTCGTCCTCTTATAAAACAGTTTGACTGCTCTTCATCCGATTATAAATCAGTTTGACTGCTCTTCATCCTCTTATAAAACAGTTTGACTGGTCTTCATCCTTTTATAAAGCAGTTTGACTGCTCTTCATCCTCCTATAAACCAGTTTGACTGCGCTTCATCCTCCTATAGAACAGTTTGACTGCTCTTCGTCCGATTATAAATCAGTTTGACTGCTCTTCGTCCTCTTATAAAACAGTTTGACTGCTCTTCATCCTTTTATAAAGCAGTTTGACTGCTCTTCATCCTCTTGTAAAACAGTCTGACTCCTCTTCATCTGATTATAAATCAGTTTGACTGCTCTTCATCCTCTTATAAAACAGTTTGACTGCTCTTCATCTTTTTATAACGCAGTTTGACTGCTCTTCATCCTCTTGTAAAACAGGTTGACTGCTTTTCATCCTTTTGTAAAACAGTCTGACTGCTCTACATCATTGTATAAAACAGTTTGACTGCTCTTCATCCTTTTATAAAGCAGTTTGACTGCTCTTCATCCTCTTATAAATCAATTTGACCGCTCTTCATCCTCTTATAAAACCGTTTGACTGCTCTTCGTCCGATTATAAATCAGTTTGACTGCTCTTCGTCCGATTATAAATCAGTTTGACTGCTCTTCGTCCGATTATAAATCAGTTTGACTGCTCTTCGTCCGCTTATAAAACAGTTTGACTGCTCTTCATCCTTTTATAAATCAGTTTGACTGCTCTTCATCCTTTTATAAAGCAGTTTGACTGCTCTTCATCCTCCTATAGAACAGTTTGACTGCTCTTCGTCCGATTATAAATCAGTTTGACTGCTCTTCGTCCTCTTATAAAACAGTTTGACTGCTCTTCATCCTTTTATAAAGCAGTTTGACTGCTCTTCATTCTCTTATAAATCAGTTTGACTGCTCTTCATCCGATTATAAATCAGTTTGACTGCTCTTCATCCTCTTATAAAACAGTTTGACTGCTCTTCATCCTTTTATAACGCATTTTGACTGCTCTCCATCCTCTTATAAATCAGTTTGACTGCTCTTCATCCTTTTATAAAGCAGTTTGACTGCTCTTCATCCTCTTATAAATCAATTTGGCCGCTCTTCATCCTCTTATAAAACCGTTTGACTGCTCTTCGTCCGATTATAAATCAGTTTGACTGCTCTTCGTCCGCTTATAAAACAGTTTGACTGCTCTTCATCCTTTTATAAAGCAGTTTGACTGCTCTTCATCCTCTTATAAATCAGTTTGACTGCTCTTCATCCTTTTATAAAGCAGTTTAACTGCTCTTCATCCTCCTATAAACCAGTTTGACTGTGCTTCATCCTCCTATAGAACAGTTTGACTGCTCTTCGTCCGATTATAAATCAGTTTGACTGCTCTTCGTCCTCTTATAAAACAGTTTCACTGCTCTTCATCCTTTTATAAAGCAGTTTGACTGCTCTTCATCCTCTTATAAATCAGTTTGACTGCTCTTCCTCCGATTATAAATCAGTTTGACTGCTCTTCATCCTCTTATAAAACAGTTTGACTGCTCTTCATCCTTTTATAACGCAGTTTGACTGCTCTTCATCCTCTTATAAATAAGTTTGACTGCTCTTCATCCGAATATAAATCAGTTTGACTGCTATTCATCCGATTATAAATCAGTTTGACTGCTCTTCGTCCGATTATAAATCAGTTTGACTGCTCTTCGTCCGATTATAACTCAGTTTGACTGTTCTTCGTCCTCTTATAAAACAGTTTGACTGCTCTTCATCCGATTATAAATCAGTTTGACTGCTCTTCATCCTCTTATAAAACAGTTTGACTGGTCTTCATCCTTTTATAAAGCAGTTTGACTGCTCTTCATCCTCCTATAAACCAGTTTGACTGCGCTTCATCCTCCTATAGAACAGTTTGACTGCTCTTCGTCCGATTATAAATCAGTTTGACTGCTCTTCGTCCTCTTATAAAACAGTTTGACTGCTCTTCATCCTTTTATAAAGCAGTTTGACTGCTCTTCATCCTCTTGTAAAACAGTCTGACTCCTCTTCATCTGATTATAAATCAGTTTGACTGCTCTTCATCCTCTTATAAAACAGTTTGACTGCTCTTCATCTTTTTATAACGCAGTTTGACTGCTCTTCATCCTCTTGTAAAACAGGTTGACTGCTTTTCATCCTTTTGTAAAACAGTCTGACTGCTCTACATCATTGTATAAAACAGTTTGACTGCTCTTCATCCTTTTATAAAGCAGTTTGACTGCTCTTCATCCTCTTATAAATCAATTTGACCGCTCTTCATCCTCTTATAAAACCGTTTGACTGCTCTTCGTCCGATTATAAATCAGTTTGACTGCTCTTCGTCCGATTATAAATCAGTTTGACTGCTCTTCGTCCGATTATAAATCAGTTTGACTGCTCTTCGTCCGCTTATAAAACAGTTTGACTGCTCTTCATCCTTTTATAAATCAGTTTGACTGCTCTTCATCCTCTTATAAAACAGTTTGACTGCTCTTCATCTTTTTATAACGCAGTTTGACTGCTCTTCATCCTCTTGTAAAACAGGTTGACTGCTTTTCATCCTTTTGTAAAACAGTCTGACTGCTCTACATCATTGTATAAATCAGTTTGACTGCTCTTCGTCCGATTATAAATCAGTTTGACTGCTCTTCGTCCGCTTATAAAACAGTTTGACTGCTCTTCATCCTTTTATAAAGCAGTTTGACTGCTCTTCATCCTCTTATAAATCAGTTTGACTGCTCTTCATCCTTTTATAAAGCAGTTTGACTGCTCTTCATCCTCTTATAAATCAATTTGGCCGCTCTTCATCCTCTTATAAAACCGTTTGACTGCTCTTCGTCCGATTATAAATCAGTTTGACTGCTCTTCGTCCGCTTATAAAACAGTTTGACTGCTCTTCATCCTTTTATAAAGCAGTTTGACTGCTCTTCATCCTCTTATAAATCAGTTTGACTGCTCTTCATCCTTTTATAAAGCAGTTTAACTGCTCTTCATCCTCTTATAAACCAGTTTGACTGTGCTTCATCCTCCTATAGAACAGTTTGACTGCTCTTCGTCCGATTATAAATCAGTTTGACTGCTCTTCGTCCTCTTATAAAACAGTTTCACTGCTCTTCATCCTTTTATAAAGCAGTTTGACTGCTCTTCATCCTCTTATAAATCAGTTTGACTGCTCTTCGTCCGATTATAAATCAGTTTGACTGCTCTTCGTCCGATTATAAATCAGTTTGACTGCTCTTCGTCCGATTATAACTCAGTTTGACTGTTCTTCGTCCTCTTATAAAACAGTTTGACTGCTCTTCATCCGATTATAAATCAGTTTGACTGCTCTTCATCCTCTTATAAAACAGTTTGACTGGTCTTCATCCTTTTATAAAGCAGTTTGACTGCTCTTCATCCTCCTATAAACCAGTTTGACTGCGCTTCATCCTCCTATAGAACAGTTTGACTGCTCTTCGTCCGATTATAAATCAGTTTGACTGCTCTTCGTCCTCTTATAAAACAGTTTGACTGCTCTTCATCCTTTTATAAAGCAGTTTGACTGCTCTTCATCCTCTTGTAAAACAGTCTGACTCCTCTTCATCTGATTATAAATCAGTTTGACTGCTCTTCATCCTCTTATAAAACAGTTTGACTGCTCTTCATCTTTTTATAACGCAGTTTGACTGCTCTTCATCCTCTTGTAAAACAGGTTGACTGCTTTTCATCCTTTTGTAAAACAGTCTGACTGCTCTACATCATTGTATAAAACAGTTTGACTGCTCTTCATCCTTTTATAAAGCAGTTTGACTGCTCTTCATCCTCTTATAAATCAATTTGACCGCTCTTCATCCTCTTATAAAACCGTTTGACTGCTCTTCGTCCGATTATAAATCAGTTTGACTGCTCTTCGTCCGATTATAAATCAGTTTGACTGCTCTTCGTCCGATTATAAATCAGTTTGACTGCTCTTCGTCCGCTTATAAAACAGTTTGACTGCTCTTCATCCTTTTATAAATCAGTTTGACTGCTCTTCATCCTCTTATAAAACAGTTTGACTGCTCTTCATCTTTTTATAACGCAGTTTGACTGCTCTTCATCCTCTTGTAAAACAGGTTGACTGCTTTTCATCCTTTTGTAAAACAGTCTGACTGCTCTACATCATTGTATAAATCAGTTTGACTGCTCTTCGTCCGATTATAAATCAGTTTGACTGCTCTTCGTCCGCTTATAAAACAGTTTGACTGCTCTTCATCCTTTTATAAAGCAGTTTGACTGCTCTTCATCCTCTTATAAATCAGTTTGACTGCTCTTCATCCTTTTATAAAGCAGTTTGACTGCTCTTCATCCTCTTATAAATCAATTTGGCCGCTCTTCATCCTCTTATAAAACCGTTTGACTGCTCTTCGTCCGATTATAAATCAGTTTGACTGCTCTTCGTCCGCTTATAAAACAGTTTGACTGCTCTTCATCCTTTTATAAAGCAGTTTGACTGCTCTTCATCCTCTTATAAATCAGTTTGACTGCTCTTCATCCTTTTATAAAGCAGTTTAACTGCTCTTCATCCTCTTATAAACCAGTTTGACTGTGCTTCATCCTCCTATAGAACAGTTTGACTGCTCTTCGTCCGATTATAAATCAGTTTGACTGCTCTTCGTCCTCTTATAAAACAGTTTCACTGCTCTTCATCCTTTTATAAAGCAGTTTGACTGCTCTTCATCCTCTTATAAATCAGTTTGACTGCTCTTCGTCCGATTATAAATCAGTTTGACTGCTCTTCGTCCGATTATAAATCAGTTTGACTGCTCTTCGTCCGATTATAACTCAGTTTGACTGTTCTTCGTCCTCTTATAAAACAGTTTGACTGCTCTTCATCCGATTATAAATCAGTTTGACTGCTCTTCATCCTCTTATAAAACAGTTTGACTGGTCTTCATCCTTTTATAAAGCAGTTTGACTGCTCTTCATCCTCCTATAAACCAGTTTGACTGCGCTTCATCCTCCTATAGAACAGTTTGACTGCTCTTCGTCCGATTATAAATCAGTTTGACTGCTCTTCGTCCTCTTATAAAACAGTTTGACTGCTCTTCATCCTTTTATAAAGCAGTTTGACTGCTCTTCATCCTCTTGTAAAACAGTCTGACTCCTCTTCATCTGATTATAAATCAGTTTGACTGCTCTTCATCCTCTTATAAAACAGTTTGACTGCTCTTCATCTTTTTATAACGCAGTTTGACTGCTCTTCATCCTCTTGTAAAACAGGTTGACTGCTTTTCATCCTTTTGTAAAACAGTCTGACTGCTCTACTTCATTGTATAAAACAGTTTGACTGTTCTTCATCCTTTTATAAAGCAGTTTGACTGCTCTTCATCCTCTTATAAATCAATTTGACCGCTCTTCATCCTCTTATAAAACCGTTTGACTGCTCTTCGTCCGATTATAAATCAGTTTGACTGCTCTTCGTCCGATTATAAATCAGTTTGACTGCTCTTCGTCCGATTATAAATCAGTTTGACTGCTCTTCGTCCGCTTATAAAACAGTTTGACTGCTCTTCATCCTTTTATAAATCAGTTTGACTGCTCTTCATCCTCTTATAAAACAGTTTGACTGCTCTTCATCTTTTTATAACGCAGTTTGACTGCTCTTCATCCTCTTGTAAAACAGGTTGACTGCTTTTCATCCTTTTGTAAAACAGTCTGACTGCTCTACATCATTGTATAAATCAGTTTGACTGCTCTTCGTCCGATTATAAATCAGTTTGACTGCTCTTCGTCCGCTTATAAAACAGTTTGACTGCTCTTCATCCTTTTATAAAGCAGTTTGACTGCTCTTCATCCTCTTATAAATCAGTTTGACTGCTCTTCATCCTTTTATAAAGCAGTTTGACTGCTCTTCATCCTCTTATAAATCAATTTGGCCGCTCTTCATCCTCTTATAAAAACGTTTGACTGCTCTTCGTCCGATTATAAATCAGTTTGACTGCTCTTCGTCCGCTTATAAAACAGTTTGACTGCTCTTCATCCTTTTATAAAGCAGTTTGACTGCTCTTCATCCTCTTATAAATCAGTTTGACTGCTCTTCATCCTTTTATAAAGCAGTTTAACTGCTCTTCATCCTCCTATAAACCAGTTTGACTGTGCTTCATCCTCCTATAGAACAGTTTGACTGCTCTTCGTCCGATTATAAATCAGTTTGACTGCTCTTCGTCCTCTTATAAAACAGTTTCACTGCTCTTCATCCTTTTATAAAGCAGTTTGACTGCTCTTCATCCTCTTATAAATCAGTTTGACTGCTCTTCCTCCGATTATAAATCAGTTTGACTGCTCTTCATCCTCTTATAAAACAGTTTGACTGCTCTTCATCCTTTTATAACGCAGTTTGACTGCTCTTCATCCTCTTATAAATAAGTTTGACTGCTCTTCATCCGAATATAAATCAGTTTGACTGCTATTCATCCGATTATAAATCAGTTTGACTGCTCTTCGTCCGATTATAAATCAGTTTGACTGCTCTTCGTCCGATTATAACTCAGTTTGACTGTTCTTCGTCCTCTTATAAAACAGTTTGACTGCTCTTCATCCGATTATAAATCAGTTTGACTGCTCTTCATCCTCTTATAAAACAGTTTGACTGGTCTTCATCCTTTTATAAAGCAGTTTGACTGCTCTTCATCCTCCTATAAACCAGTTTGACTGCGCTTCATCCTCCTATAGAACAGTTTGACTGCTCTTCCTCCGATTATAAATCAGTTTGACTGCTCTTCGTCCTCTTATAAAACAGTTTGACTGCTCTTCATCCTTTTATAAAGCAGTTTGACTGCTCTTCATCCTCTTGTAAAACAGTCTGACTCCTCTTCATCTGATTATAAATCAGTTTGACTGCTCTTCATCCTCTTATAAAACAGTTTGACTGCTCTTCATCTTTTTATAACGCAGTTTGACTGCTCTTCATCCTCTTGTAAAACAGGTTGACTGCTTTTCATCCTTTTGTAAAACAGTCTGACTGCTCTACATCATTGTATTAAACAGTTTGACTGCTCTTCATCCTTTTATAAAGCAGTTTGACTGCTCTTCATCCTCTTATAAATCAATTTGACCGCTCTTCATCCTCTTATAAAACCGTTTGACTGCTCTTCGTCCGATTATAAATCAGTTTGACTGCTCTTCGTCCGATTATAAATCAGTTTGACTGCTCTTCGTCCGATTATAAATCAGTTTGACTGCTCTTCGTCCGCTTATAAAACAGTTTGACTGCTCTTCATCCTTTTATAAATCAGTTTGACTGCTCTTCATCCTTTTATAAAGCAGTTTGACTGCTCTTCATCCTCCTATAGAACAGTTTGACTGCTCTTCGTCCGATTATAAATCAGTTTGACTGCTCTTCGTCCTCTTATAAAACAGTTTGACTGCTCTTCATCCTTTTATAAAGCAGTTTGACTGCTCTTCATTCTCTTATAAATCAGTTTGACTGCTCTTCATCCGATTATAAATCAGTTTGACTGCTCTTCATCCTCTTATAAAACAGTTTGACTGCTCTTCATCCTTTTATAACGCATTTTGACTGCTCTCCATCCTCTTATAAATCAGTTTGACTGCTCTTCATCCGATTATAAATCAGTTTGACTGCTCTTCATCCGATTATAAAACAGTTTGACTGCTCTTCATCCTTTTATAACGCAGTTTGACTGCTCTTCATCCTCTTATAAATCAGTTTGACTGCTCTTCATCCGATTATAAATCAGTTTGACTGCTCTTCGTCCGATTATAAATCAGTTGGACTGCTCTTCGTCCGCTTATAAAACAGTTTGACTGCTCTTCATCCTTTTATAAAGCAGTTTGACTGCTCTTCATCCTCTTATAAATCAGTTTGACTGCTCTTCATCCTCTTATAAAGCAGTTTGACTGCTCTTCATCCTCCTATAAACCAGTTTGACTGCGCTTCATCCTCCTATAGAACAGTTTGACTGCTCTTCGTCCGATTATAACTCAGTTTGACTGCTCTTCGTCCTCTTATAAAACAGTTTGACTGCTCTTCATCCTTTTATAAAGCAGTTTGACTGCTCTTCATCCTCTTGTAAAACAGTCTGACTGCTCTTCATCCGATTATAAATCAGTTTGACTGCTCTTCATCCTCTTATAAAACAGTTTGACTGCTCTTCATCTTTTTATAACGCAGTTTGACTGCTCTTCATCCTCTTGTAAAACAGGTTGACTGCTCTTCATCCTTTTGTGAAACAGTCTGACTGCTCGACATCATTGTATAAAACAGTTTGACTGCTCTTCATCCTTTTATAAAGCAGTTTGACTGCTCTTCATCCTCTTATAAATCAATTTGACTGCTCTTCATCCTCTTATAAAACCGTTTGACTGCTCTTCGTCCGATTATAAATCAGTTTGACTGCTCTTCGTCCGATTATAAATCAGTTTGACTGCTCCTCGTCCGCTTATAAAACAGTTTGACTGCTCTTCATCCTTTTATAAAGCAGTTTGACTGCTCTTCATCCTCTTATAAATCAGTTTGACTGCTCTTCATCCTTTTATAAAGCAGTTTGACTGCTCTTCATCCTCCTATAAACCAGTTTGACTGCGCTTCATCCTCCTATAGAACAGTTTGACTGCTCTTCGTCCTCTTATAAAACAGTTTGACTGCTCTTCGTCCTCTTATAAAACAGTTTGACTGCTCTTCATCCTTTTATAAAGCAGTTTGACTGCTCTTCATCCTCTTACAAATAAGTTTGACTGCTCTTCATCCTTTTATAAAGCAGTTTGACTGCTCTTCATCCTCCTATAAACCAGTTTCACTGCGCTTCATCCTCATATAGAACAGTTTGACTGCACTTCGTCCGATTATAAATCAGTTTGACTGCTCTTCGTCCTCTTATAAAACAGTTTGACTGCTCTTCATCCTTTTATAAAGCAGTTTGACTGCTCTTCATTCTCTTATAAATCAGTTTGACTGCTCTTCATCCGATTATAAATCAGTTTGACTGCTCTTCATCCTCTTATAAAACAGTTTGACTGCTCTTCATCCTTTTATAACGCATTTTGACTGCTCTTCATCCTCTTATAAATCAGTTTGACTGCTCTTCATCCGATTATAAATCAGTTTGACTGCTCTTCATCCTCTTATAAAACAGTTTGACTGCTCTTCATCCTTTTATAACGCAGTTTGACTGCTCTTCATCCTCTTATAAATCAGTTTGACTGCTCTTCATCCGATTATAAATCAGTTTGACTGCTCTTCGTCCGATTATAAATCAGTTGGACTGCTCTTCGTCCGCTTATAAAACAGTTTGACTGCTCTTCATCCTTTTATAAAGCAGTTTGACTGCTCTTCATCCTCTTATAAATCAGTTTGACTGCTCTTCATCCTCTTATAAAGCAGTTTGACTGCTCTTCATCCTCCTATAAACCAGTTTGACTGCGCTTCATCCTCCTATAGAACAGTTTGACTGCTCTTCGTCCGATTATAACTCAGTTTGACTGCTCTTCGTCCTCTTATAAAACAGTTTGACTGCTCTTCATCCTTTTATAAAGCAGTTTGACTGCTCTTCATCCTCTTGTAAAACAGTCTGACTGCTCTTCATCCGATTATAAATCAGTTTGACTGCTCTTCATCCTCTTATAAAACAGTTTGACTGCTCTTCATCTTTTTATAACGCAGTTTGACTGCTCTTCATCCTCTTGTAAAACAGGTTGACTGCTCTTCATCCTTTTGTGAAACAGTCTGACTGCTCGACATCATTGAATAAAACAGTTTGACTGCTCTTCATCCTTTTATAAAGCAGTTTGACTGCTCTTCATCCTCTTATAAATCAATTTGACTGCTCTTCATCCTCTTATAAAACCGTTTGACTGCTCTTCGTCCGATTATAAATCAGTTTGACTGCTCTTCGTCCGATTATAAATCAGTTTGACTGCTCCTCGTCCGCTTATAAAACAGTTTGACTGCTCTTCATCCTTTTATAAAGCAGTTTGACTGCTCTTCATCCTCTTATAAATCTGTTTGACTGCTCTTCATCCTTTTATAAAGCAGTTTGACTGCTCTTCATCCTCCTATAAACCAGTTTGACTGCGCTTCATCCTCCTATAGAACAGTTTGACTGCTCTTCGTCCTCTTATAAAACAGTTTGACTGCTCTTCGTCCTCTTATAAAACAGTTTGACTGCTCTTCATCCTTTTATAAAGCAGTTTGACTGCTCTTCATCCTCTTATAAATCAGTTTGACTGCTCTTCATCCGATTATAAATCAGTTTGACTGCTCTTCATCCTCTTCTAAAACAGTTTGACTGCTCTTCATCCTTTTATAACGCAGTTTGACTGCTCTTCATCCTCTTATAAATCAGTTTGACTGCTCTTCATCCGATTATAAACCAGTTTGACTGCTCTTCGTCCTCTTATAAAACAGTTTGACTGCTCTTCATCCTTTTATAAAGCAGTTTGACTGCTCTTCATCCTCTTATAAATCAGTTTGACTGCTCTTCATCCGATTATAAATCAGTTTGACTGCTCTTCATCCTCTTATAAAACAGTTTGACTGCTCTTCATCCTTTTATAACGCAGTTTGACTGCTCTTCATCCTCTTATAAATCAGTTTGACTGCTCTTCATCCGATTATAAATCAGTTTGACTGCTCTTCATCCTTTTATAAAGCAGTTTGACTGCTCTTCATCCTCTTATAAATCAATTTGACTGCTCTTCATCGTCTTATAAAACCGTTTTTTCTGCTCTTCGTCCGATTATAAATCAGTTTGACTGCTCTTCATCCTCTTATAAAACCGTTTGACTACTCTTCATCCTTTTATAACGCAGTTTGACTGCTCTTCATCCTCTTATAAATCAGTTTGACTGCTCTTCATCCGATTATAAATCAGTTTGACTGCTCTTCGTCCTCTTATAAAACAGTTTGACTGCTCTTCATCCTTTTATAAAGCAGTTTGACTGCTCTTCATCCTCTTGTAAAACAGTCTGACTGCTCTTCATCTGATTATAAATCAGTTTGACTGCTCTTCATCCTCTTATAAAACAGTTTGACTGCTCTTCGTCCTCTTATAAAACAGTTTGACTGCTCTTCATCCTTTTATAAAACAGTTTGACTGCTCTTCATCCTCTTATAAATCAGTTTGACTGCTCTTCATCCGATTATAAATCAGTTTGACTGCTCTTCATCCTCTTATAAAACAGTTTGACTGCTCTTCATCCTTTTATAACGCAGTTTGACTGCTCTTCATCCTCTTATAAATCAGTTTGACTGCTCTTCATCCGATTATAAACCAGTTTGACTGCTCTTCGTCCTCTTATAAAACAGTTTGACTGCTCTTCATCCTTTTATAAAGCAGTTTTACTGCTCTTCATCCTCTTATAAAACAGTTTGACTGCTCTTCATCCTTTTATAAAGCAGTTTGACTGCTCTTCATCCTCTTGTAAAACAGTCTGACTGCTCTTCATCCGATTATAAATCAGTTTGACTGCTCTTCATCCTCTTATAAAACAGTTTGACTGCTCTTCATCTTTTTATAACGCAGTTTGACTGCTCTTCATCCTCTTGTAAAACAGGTTGACTGCTCTTCATCCTTTTGTGAAACAGTCTGACTGCTCGACATCATTGAATAAAACAGTTTGACTGCTCTTCATCCTTTTATAAAGCAGTTTGACTGCTCTTCATCCTCTTATAAATCAATTTGACTGCTCTTCATCCTCTTATAAAACCGTTTGACTGCTCTTCGTCCGATTATAAATCAGTTTGACTGCTCTTCGTCCGATTATAAATCAGTTTGACTGCACCTCGTCCGCTTATAAAACAGTTTGACTGCTCTTCATCCTTTTATAAAGCAGTTTGACTGCTCTTCATCCTCTTATAAATCTGTTTGACTGCTCTTCATCCTTTTATAAAGCAGTTTGACTGCTCTTCATCCTCCTATAAACCAGTTTGACTGCGCTTCATCCTCCTATAGAACAGTTTGACTGCTCTTCGTCCTCTTATAAAACAGTTTGACTGCTCTTCGTCCTCTTATAAAACAGTTTGACTGCTCTTCATCCTTTTATAAAGCAGTTTGACTGCTCTTCATCCTCTTATAAATCAGTTTGACTGCTCTTCATCCGATTATAAATCAGTTTGACTGCTCTTCATCCTCTTCTAAAACAGTTTGACTGCTCTTCATCCTTTTATAACGCAGTTTGACTGCTCTTCATCCTCTTATAAATCAGTTTGACTGCTCTTCATCCGATTATAAACCAGTTTGACTGCTCTTCGTCCTCTTATAAAACAGTTTGACTGCTCTTCATCCTTTTATAAAGCAGTTTGACTGCTCTTCATCCTCTTATAAATCAGTTTGACTGCTCTTCATCCGATTATAAATCAGTTTGACTGCTCTTCATCCGATTATAAAACAGTTTGACTGCTCTTCATCCTTTTATAACGCAGTTTGACTGCTCTTCATCCTCTTATAAATCAGTTTGACTGCTCTTCATCCGATTATAAATCAGTTTGACTGCTCTTCATCCTTTTATAAAGCAGTTTGACTGCTCTTCATCCTCTTATAAATCAATTTGACTGCTCTTCATCGTCTTATAAAACCGTTTTTTCTGCTCTTCGTCCGATTATAAATCAGTTTGACTGCTCTTCATCCTCTTATAAAACCGTTTGACTACTCTTCATCCTTTTATAACGCAGTTTGACTGCTCTTCATCCTCTTATAAATCAGTTTGACTGCTCTTCATCCGATTATAAATCAGTTTGACTGCTCTTCGTCCTCTTATAAAACAGTTTGACTGCTCTTCATCCTTTTATAAAGCAGTTTGACTGCTCTTCATCCTCTTGTAAAACAGTCTGACTGCTCTTCATCTGATTATAAATCAGTTTGACTGCTCTTCATCCTCTTATAAAACAGTTTGACTGCTCTTCGTCCTCTTATAAAACAGTTTGACTGCTCTTCATCCTTTTATAAAACAGTTTGACTGCTCTTCATCCTCTTATAAATCAGTTTGACTGCTCTTCATCCGATTATAAATCAGTTTGACTGCTCTTCATCCTCTTATAAAACAGTTTGACTGCTCTTCATCCTTTTATAACGCAGTTTGACTGCTCTTCATCCTCTTATAAATCAGTTTGACTGCTCTTCATCCGATTATAAACCAGTTTGACTGCTCTTCGTCCTCTTATAAAACAGTTTGACTGCTCTTCATCCTTTTATAAAGCAGTTTTACTGCTCTTCATCCTCTTATAAATCAGTTTGACTGCTCTTCATCCGATTATAAATCAGTTTGACTGCTCTTCATCCTCTTATAAAACAGTTTGACTGCTCTTCATCCTTTTATAACGCAGTTTGACTGCTCTTCATCCTCTTATAAATCAGTTTGACTGCTCTTCATCCGATTATAAATCAGTTTGACTGCTCTTCATCCTTTTATAAAGCAGTTTGACTGCTCTCCATCCTCTTATAAATCAATTTGACTGCTCTTCATCCTCTTATAAAACCGTTTTTTCTGCTCTTCGTCCGATTATAAATCAGTTTGACTGCTCTTCATCCTCTTATAAAACCGTTTGACTGCTCTTCATCCTTTTATAACGCAGTTTGACTGCTCTTCATCCTCTTATAAATCAGTTTGACTGCTCTTCATCCGATTATAAATCAGTTTGACTGCTCTTCGTCCTCTTATAAAACAGTTTGACTGCTCTTCATCCTTTTATAAAGCAGTTTGACTGCTCTTCATCCTCTTGTAAAACAGTCTGACTGCTCTTCATCTGATTATAAATCAGTTTGACTGCTGTTCATCCTCTTATAAAACAGTTTGACTGCTCTTCATATTTTTATAACGCAGTTTGACTGCTCTTCATCCTCTTGTAAAACAGGTTGACTGCTTTTCATCCTTTTGTAAAACAGTCTGACTGCTCTACATCATTGTATAAAACAGTTTGACTGCTCTTCATCCTCTTATAAATCAATTTGACCGCTCTTCATCCTCTTATAAAACCGTTTGACTGCTCTTCGTCCGATTATAAATCAGTTTGACTGCTCTTCGTCCTTTTATAAATCAGTTTGACTGCTCTTCGTCCGCTTATAAAACAGTTTGACTGCTCTTCGTCCTCTTATAAAACAGTTTGACTGCTCTTCATCCTTTTATAAAGCAGTTTGACTGCTCTTCATCCTCTTGTAAAACAGTCTGACTGCTCTTCATCCGATTATAAATCAGTTTGACTGCTCTTCATCCTCTTATAAAACAGTTTGACTGCTCTTCATCTTTTTATAACGCAGTTTGACTGCTCTTCATCCTCTTGTAAAACAGGTTGACTGCTCTTCATCCTTTTGTGAAACAGTCTTACTGCTCGACATCATTGAATAAAACAGTTTGACTGCTCTTCATCCTTTTATAAAGCAGTTTGACTGCTCTTCATCCTCTTATAAATCAATTTGACTGCTCTTCATCCTCTTATAAAACCGTTTTACTGCTCTTCGTCCGATTATAAATCAGTTTGACTGCTCTTCGTCCGATTATAAATCAGTTTGACTGCTCCTCGTCCGCTTATAAATCAGTTTGACTGCTCCTCGTCCGCTTATAAAACAGTTTGACTGCTCTTCATCCTTTTATAAAGCAGTTTGACTGCTCTTCATCCTCTTATAAATCAGTTTGACTGCTCTTCATCCTTTTATAAAGCAGGTTAACTGCTCTTCATCCTCTTATAAATCAGTTTGACTGCGCTTCATCCTCCTATAGAACAGTTTGACTGCTCTTCGTCCGATTATAAATCAGTTTGACTGCTCTTCGTCCTCTTATAAAACAGTTTCACTGCTCTTCATCCTTTTATAAAGCAGTTTGACTGCTCTTCATCATCTTATAAATCAGTTTGACTGCTCTTCCTCCGATTATAAATCAGTTTGACTGCTCTTCATCCTCTCATAAAACAGTTTGACTGCTCTTCATCCTTTTATAACGCAGTGTGACTGCTCTTCATCCTCTTATAAATCAGTTTGACTGCTCTTCATCCGAATATAAATCAGTTTGACTGCTATTCATCCTCTTATAAATCAGTTTGACTGCTCTTCATCCGATTATAAATCAGTTTGACTGCTCTTCGTCCGATTATAACTCAGTTTGACTGCTCTTCGTCCTCTTATAAAACAGTTTGACTGCTCTTCATCCGATTATAAATCAGTTTGACTGCTCTTCATCCTCTTATAAAACAGTTTGACTGGTCTTCATCCTTTTATAAAGCAGTTTGACTGCTCTTCATCCTCCTATAAACCAGTTTGAGTGCGCTTCATCCTCCTATAGAACAGTTTGACTGCTCTTCGTCCGATTATAAATCAGTTTGACTGCTCTTCGTCCTCTTATAAAACAGTTTGACTGCTCTTCATCCTTTTATAAAGCAGTTTGACTGCTCTTCATCCTCTTGTAAAACAGTCTGACTGCTCTTCATCTGATTATAAATCAGTTTGACTGCTCTTCATCCTCTTATAAAACAGTTTGACTGCTCTTCATCTTTTTATAACGCAGTTTGACTGCTCTTCATCCTCTTGTAAAACCGTTTGACTGCTTTTCATCCTTTTGTAAAACAGTCTGACTGCTCTACATCATTCTATAAAACAGTTTGACTGCTCTTCATCCTTTTATAAAGCAGTTTGACTGCTCTTCATCCTCTTATAAATCAATTTGACCGCTCTTCATCCTCTTATAAAACCGTTTGACTGCTCTTCGTCCGATTATAAATCAGTTTGACTGCTCTTCGTCCGATTATAAATCAGTTTGACTGCTCTTCGTCCGCTTATAAAACAGTTTGACTGCTCTTCATCCTTTTATAAAGCAGTTTGACTGCTCTTCATCCTCTTATAAATCAGTTTGACTGCTCTTCATCCTTTTATAAAGCAGTTTGACTGCTCTTCATCCTCTTATAAATCAATTTGGCCGCTCTTCATCCTCTTATAAAACCGTTTGACTGCTCTTCGTCCGATTATAAATCAGTTTGACTGCTCTTCGTCCGCTTATAAAACAGTTTGACTGCTCTTCATCCTTTTATAAAGCAGTTTGACTGCTCTTCATCCTCTTATAAATCAGTTTGACTGCTCTTCATCATTTTATAAAGCAGTTTAACTGCTCTTCATCCTCCTATAGACCAGTTTGACTGCGCTTCATCCTCCTATAGAACAGTTTGACTGCTCTTCGTCCGATTATAAATCAGTTTGACTGCTCTTCGTCCTCTTATAAAACAGTTTCACTGCTCTTCATCCTTTTATAAAGCAGTTTGACTGCTCTTCATCCTCTTATAAATCAGTTTGACTGCTCTTCCTCCGATTATAAATCAGTTTGACTGCTCTTCATCCTCTTATAAAACAGTTTGACTGCTCTTCATCCTTTTATAACGCGGTTTGACTGCTCTTCATCCTCTTATAAATCAGTTTGACTGCTCTTCATCCGAATATAAATCAGTTTGACTGCTATTCATCCGATTATAAATCAGTTTGACTGCTCTTCGTCCGATTATAAATCAGTTTGACTGCTCTTCGTCCGATTATAACTCAGTTTGACTGTTCTTCGTCCTCTTATAAAACAGTTTGACTGCTCTTCATCCGATTATAAATCAGTTTGACTGCTCTTCATCCTCTTATAAAACAGTTTGACTGGTCTTCATCCTTTTATAAAGCAGTTTGACTGCTCTTCATCCTCCTATAAACCAGTTTGACTGCGCTTCATCCTCCTATAGAACAGTTTGACTGCTCTTCGTCCGATTATAAATCAGTTTGACTGCTCTTCGACCTCTTATAAAACAGTTTGACTGCTCTTCATCCTTTTATAAAGCAGTTTGACTGCTCTTCATCCTCTTGTAAAACAGTCTGACTGCTCTTCATCTGATTATAAATCAGTTTGACTGCTCTTCATCCTCTTATAAAACAGTTTGACTGCTCTTCATCTTTTTATAACGCAGTTTGACTGCTCTTCATCCTCTTGTAAAACAGGTTGACTGCTTTTCATCCTTTTGTAAAACAGTCTGACTGCTCTACATCATTGTATAAAACAGTTTGACTGCTCTTCATCCTTTTATAAAGCAGTTTGACTGCTCTTCATCCTCTTATAAATCAATTTGACCGCTCTTCATCCTCTTATAAAACCGTTTGACTGCTCTTCGTCCGATTATAAATCAGTTTGACTGCTCTTCGTCCGATTATAAATCAGTTTGACTGCTCTTCGTCCGCTTATAAAACAGTTTGACTGCTCTTCATCCTTTTATAAAGCAGTTTGACTGCTCTTCATCCTCTTATAAATCAGTTTGACTGCTCTTCATCCTTTTATAAAGCAGTTTGACTGCTCTTCATCCTCCTATAGAACAGTTTGACTGCTCTTCGTCCGATTATAAATCAGTTTGACTGCTCTTCGTCCTCTTATAAAACAGTTTGACTGCTCTTCATCCTTTTATAAAGCAGTTTGACTGCTCTTCATTCTCTTATAAATCAGTTTGACTGCTCTTCATCCGATTATAAATCAGTTTGACTGCTCTTCATCCTCTTATAAAACAGTTTGACTGCTCTTCATCCTTTTATAACGCATTTTGACTGCTCTCCATCCTCTTATAAATCAGTTTGACTGCTCTTCATCCGATTATAAATCAGTTTGACTGCTCTTCATCCGATTATAAAACAGTTTGACTGCTCTTCATCCTTTTATAACGCAGTTTGACTGCTCTTCATCCTCTTATAAATCAGTTTGACTGCTCTTCATCCGATTATAAATCAGTTTGACTGCTCTTCGTCCGATTATAAATCAGTTGGACTGCTCTTCGTCCGCTTATAAAACAGTTTGACTGCTCTTCATCCTTTTATAAAGCAGTTTGACTGCTCTTCATCCTCTTATAAATCAGTTTGACTGCTCTTCATCATCTTATAAAGCAGTTTGACTGCTCTTCATCCTCCTATAAACCAGTTTGACTGCGCTTCATCCTCCTATAGAACAGTTTGACTGCTCTTCGTCCGATTATAACTCAGTTTGACTGCTCTTCGTCCTCTTATAAAACAGTTTGACTGCTCTTCATCCTTTTATAAAGCAGTTTGACTGCTCTTCATCCTCTTGTAAAACAGTCTGACTGCTCTTCATCCGATTATAAATCAGTTTGACTGCTCTTCATCCTCTTATAAAACAGTTTGACTGCTCTTCATCTTTTTATAACGCAATTTGACTGCTCTTCATCCTCTTGTAAAACAGGTTGACTGCTCTTCATCCTTTTGTGAAATAGTCTGACTGCTCGACATCATTGTATAAAACAGTTTGACTGCTCTTCATCCTTTTATAAAGCAGTTTGACTGCTCTTCATCCTCTTATAAATCAATTTGACTGCTCTTCATCCTCTTATAAAACCGTTTGACTGCTCTTCGTCCGATTATAAATCAGTTTGACTGCTCTTCGTCCGATTTAAATCAGTTTGACTGCTCCTCGTCCGCTTATAAAACAGTTTGACTGCTCTTCATCCTTTTATAAAGCAGTTTGACTGCTCTTCATCCTCTTATAAATCAGTTTGACTGCTCTTCATCCTTTTATAAAGCAGTTTGACTGCTCTTCATCCTCCTATAAACCAGTTTGACTGCGCTTCATCCTCCTATAGAACAGTTTGACTGCTCTTCGTCCGCTTATAAAACAGTTTGACTGCTCTTCGTCCTCTTATAAAACAGTTTGACTGCTCTTCATCCTTTTATAAAGCAGTTTGACTGCTCTTCATCCTCTTATAAATAAGTTTGACTGCTCTTCATCCTTTTATAAAGCAGTTTGACTGTTCTTCATCCTCCTATAAACCAGTTTCACTGCGCTTCATCCTCATATAGAACAGTTTGACTGCTCTTCGTCCGATTATAAATCAGTTTGACTGCTCTTCGTCCTCTTATAAAACAGTTTGACTGCTCTTCATCCTTTTATAAAGCAGTTTGACTGCTCTTCATTCTCTTATAAATCAGTTTGACTGCTCTTCATCCTCTTATAAAACAGTTTGACTGCTCTTCATCCTTTTATAGCGCATTTTGACTGCTCTTCATCCTCTTATAAATCAGTTTGACTGCTCTTCATCCGATTATAAATCAGTTTGACTGCTCTTCATCCTCTTATAAAACAGTTTGACTGCTCTTCATCCTTTTATAACGCAGTTTGACTGCTCTTCATCCTCTTATAAATCAGTTTGACTGCTCTTCATCCGATTATAAATCAGTTTGACTGCTCTTCGTCCGATTATAAATCAGTTGGACTGCTCTTCGTCCGCTTATAAAACAGTTTGACTGCTCTTCATCCTTTTATAAAGCAGTTTGACTGCTCTTCATCCTCTTATAAATCAGTTTGACTGCTCTTCATCCTCTTATAAAGCAGTTTGACTGCTCTTCATCCTCCTATAAACCAGTTTGACTGCGCTTCATCCTCCTATAGAACAGTTTGACTGCTCTTCGTCCGATTATAACTCAGTTTGACTGCTCTTCGTCCTCTTATAAAACAGTTTGACTGCTCTTCATCCTTTTATAAAGCAGTTTGACTGCTCTTCATCCTCTTGTAAAACAGTCTGACTGCTCTTCATCCGATTATAAATCAGTTTGACTGCTCTTCATCCTCTTATAAAACAGTTTGACTGCTCTTCATCTTTTTATAACGCAGTTTGACTGCTCTTCATCCTCTTGTAAAACAGGTTGACTGCTCTTCATCCTTTTGTGAAACAGTCTGACTGCTCGACATCATTGAATAAAACAGTTTGACTGCTCTTCATCCTTTTATAAAGCAGTTTGACTGCTCTTCATCCTCTTATAAATCAATTTGACTGCTCTTCATCCTCTTATAAAACCGTTTGACTGCTCTTCGTCCGATTATAAATCAGTTTGACTGCTCTTCGTCCGATTATAAATCAGTTTGACTGCTCCTCGTCCGCTTATAAAACAGTTTGACTGCTCTTCATCCTTTTATAAAGCAGTTTGACTGCTCTTCATCCTCTTATAAATCAGTTTGACTGCTCTTCATCCTTTTATAAAGCAGTTTGACTGCTCTTCATCCTCCTATAAACCAGTTTGACTGCGCTTCATCCTCCTATAGAACAGTTTGACTGCTCTTCGTCCTCTTATAAAACAGTTTGACTGCTCTTCGTCCTCTTATAAAACAGTTTGACTGCTCTTCATCCTTTTATAAAGCAGTTTGACTGCTCTTCATCCTCTTATAAATCAGTTTGACTGCTCTCCATCCGATTATAAATCAGTTTGACTGCTCTTCATCCTCTTATAAAACAGTTTGACTGCTCTTCATCCTTTTATAACGCAGTTTGACTGCTCTTCATCCTCTTATAAATCAGTTTGACTGCTCTTCATCCGATTATAAACCAGTTTGACTGCTCTTCGTCCTCTTATAAAACAGTTTGACTGCTCTTCATCCTTTTATAAAGCAGTTTGACTGCTCTTCATCCTCTTATAAATCAGTTTGACTGCTCTTCATCCGATTATAAATCAGTTTGACTGCTCTTCATCCTCTTATAAAACAGTTTGACTGCTCTTCATCCTTTCATAACGCAGTTTGACTGCTCTTCATCCTCTTATAAATCAGTTTGACTGCTCTTCATCCTCTTATAAAACAGTTTGACTGCTCTTCATCTTTTTATAACGCAGTTTGACTGCTCTTCATCCTCTTGTAAAACAGGTTGACTGCTTTTCTTCCTTTTGTAAAACAGTCTGACTGCTCTACATCATTGTATAAAACAGTTTGACTGCTCTTCATCCTTTTATAAAGCAGTTTGACTGCTCTTCATCCTCTTATAAATCAATTTGACCGCTCTTCATCCTCTTATAAAACCGTTTGACTGCTCTTCGTCCGATTATAAATCAGTTTGACTGCTCTTTGTCCGATTATAAATCAGTTTGACTGCGCTTCGTCCGCTTATAAAACAGTTTGACTGCTCTTCATCCTTTTATAAAGCAGTTTGACTGCTCTTCATCCTCTTATAAATCAGTTTGACTGCTCTTCATCCTTTTATAAAGCAGTTTGACTGCTCTTCATCCTCCTATAGAACAGTTTGACTGCTCTTCGTCCGATTATAAATCAGTTTGACTGCTCTTCGTCCTCTTATAAAACAGTTTGACTGCTCTTCATCCTTTTATAAAGCAGTTTGACTGCTCTTCATTCTCTTATAAATCAGTTTGACTGCTCTTCATCCGATTATAAATCAGTTTGACTGCTCTTCATCCTCTTATAAAACAGTTTGACTGCTCTTCATCCTTTTATAACGCATTTTGACTGCTCTCCATCCTCTTATAAATCAGTTTGACTGCTCTTCATCCGATTATAAATCAGTTTGACTGCTCTTCATCCGATTATAAAACAGTTTGACTGCTCTTCATCCTTTTATAACGCAGTTTGACTGCTCTTCATCCTCTTATAAATCAGTCTGACTGCTCTTCATCCGATTATAAATCAGTTTGACTGCTCTTCGTCCGATTATAAATCAGTTGGACTGCTCTTCGTCCGCTTATAAAACAGTTTGACTGCTCTTCATCCTTTTATAAAGCAGTTTGACTGCTCTTCATCCTCTTATAAATCAGTTTGACTGCTCTTCATCCTCTTATAAAGCAGTTTGACTGCTCTTCATCCTCCTATAAACCAGTTTGACTGCGCTTCATCCTCCTATAGAACAGTTTGACTGCTCTTCGTCCGATTATAACTCAGTTTGACTGCTCTTCGTCCTCTTATAAAACAGTTTGACTGCTCTTCATCCTTTTATAAAGCAGTTTGACTGCTCTTCATCCTCTTGTAAAACAGTCTGACTGCTCTTCATCCGATTATAAATCAGTTTGACTGCTCTTCATCCTCTTATAAAACAGTTTGACTGCTCTTCATCTTTTTATAACGCAGTTTGACTGCTCTTCATCCTCTTGTAAAACAGGTTGACTGCTCTTCATCCTTTTGTGAAATAGTCTGACTGCTCGACATCATTGTATAAAACAGTTTGACTGCTCTTCATCCTTTTATAAAGCAGTTTGACTGCTCTTCATCCTCTTATAAATCAATTTGACTGCTCTTCATCCTCTTATAAAACCGTTTGACTGCTCTTCGTCCGATTATAAATCAGTTTGACTGCTCTTCGTCCGATTATAAATCAGTTTGACTGCTCCTCGTCCGCTTATAAAACAGTTTGACTGCTCTTCATCCTTTTATAAAGCAGTTTGACTGCTCTTCATCCTCTTATAAATCAGTTTGACTGCTCTTCATCCTTTTATAAAGCAGTTTGACTGCTCTTCATCCTCCTATAAACCAGTTTGACTGCGCTTCATCCTCCTATAGAACAGTTTGACTGCTCTTCGTCCTCTTATAAAACAGTTTGACTGCTCTTCGTCCTCTTATAAAACAGTTTGACTGCTCTTCATCCTTTTATAAAGCAGTTTGACTGCTCTTCATCCTCTTATAAATAAGTTTGACTGCTCTTCATCCTTTTATAAAGCAGTTTGACTGTTCTTCATCCTCCTATAAACCAGTTTCACTGCGCTTCATCCTCATATAGAACAGTTTGACTGCTCTTCGTCCGATTATAAATCAGTTTGACTGCTCTTCGTCCTCTTATAAAACAGTTTGACTGCTCTTCATCCTTTTATAAAGCAGTTTGACTGCTCTTCATTCTCTTATAAATCAGTTTGACTGCTCTTCATCCTCTTATAAAACAGTTTGACTGCTCTTCATCCTTTTATAACGCATTTTGACTGCTCTTCATCCTCTTATAAATCAGTTTGACTGCTCTTCATCCGATTATAAATCAGTTTGACTGCTCTTCATCCTCTTATAAAACAGTTTGACTGCTCTTCATCCTTTTATAACGCAGTTTGACTGCTCTTCATCCTCTTATAAATCAGTTTGACTGCTCTTCATCCGATTATAAATCAGTTTGACTGCTCTTCGTCCGATTATAAATCAGTTGGACTGCTCTTCGTCCGCTTATAAAACAGTTTGACTGCTCTTCATCCTTTTATAAAGCAGTTTGACTGCTCTTCATCCTCTTATAAATCAGTTTGACTGCTCTTCATCCTCTTATAAAGCAGTTTGACTGCTCTTCATCCTCCTATAAACCAGTTTGACTGCGCTTCATCCTCCTATAGAACAGTTTGACTGCTCTTCGTCCGATTATAACTCAGTTTGACTGCTCTTCGTCCTCTTATAAAACAGTTTGACTGCTCTTCATCCTTTTATAAAGCAGTTTGACTGCTCTTCATCCTCTTGTAAAACAGTCTGACTGCTCTTCATCCGATTATAAATCAGTTTGACTGCTCTTCATCCTCTTATAAAACAGTTTGACTGCTCTTCATCTTTTTATAACGCAGTTTGACTGCTCTTCATCCTCTTGTAAAACAGGTTGACTGCTCTTCATCCTTTTGTGAAACAGTCTGACTGCTCGACATCATTGAATAAAACAGTTTGACTGCTCTTCATCCTTTTATAAAGCAGTTTGACTGCTCTTCATCCTCTTATAAATCAATTTGACTGCTCTTCATCCTCTTATAAAACCGTTTGACTGCTCTTCGTCCGATTATAAATCAGTTTGACTGCTCTTCGCCCGATTATAAATCAGTTTGACTGCTCCTCGTCCGCTTATAAAACAGTTTGACTGCTCTTCATCCTTTTATAAAGCAGTTTGACTGCTCTTCATCCTCTTATAAATCAGTTTGACTGCTCTTCATCCTTTTATAAAGCAGTTTGACTGCTCTTCATCCTCCTATAAACCAGTTTGACTGCGCTTCATCCTCCTATAGAACAGTTTGACTGCTCTTCGTCCTCTTATAAAACAGTTTGACTGCTCTTCATCCTTTTATAAAGCAGTTTGACTGCTCTTCATCCTCTTATAAATCAGTTTGACTGCTCTCCATCCGATTATAAATCAGTTTGACTGCTCTTCATCCTCTTATAAAACAGTTTGACTGCTCTTCATCCTTTTATAACGCAGTTTGACTGCTCTTCATCCTCTTATAAATCAGTTTGACTGCTCTTCATCCGATTATAAACCAGTTTGACTGCTCTTCGTCCTCTTATAAAACAGTTTGACTGCTCTTCATCCTTTTATAAAGCAGTTTGAATGCTCTTCATCCTCTTATAAATCAGTTTGACTGCTCTTCATCCGATTATAAATCAGTTTGACTGCTCTTCATCCTCTTATAAAACAGTTTGACTGCTCTTCATCCTTTTATAACGCAGTTTGACTGCTCTTCATCCTCTTATAAATCAGTTTGACTGCTCTTCATCCGATTATAAATCAGTTTGACTGCTCTTCATCCTTTTATAAAGCAGTTTGACTGCTCTTCATCCTCTTATAAATCAATTTGACTGCTCTTCATCCTCTTATAAAACCGTTTTTTCTGCTCTTCGTCCGATTATAAATCAGTTTGACTGCTCTTCATCCTCTTATAAAACCGTTTGACTACTCTTCATCCTTTTATAACGCAGTTTGACTGCTATTCATCCTCTTATAAATCAGTTTGACTGCTCTTCATCCGATTATAAATCAGTTTGACTGCTCTTCGTCCTCTTATAAAACAGTTTGACTGCTCTTCATCCTTTTATAAAGCAGTTTGACTGCTCTTCATCCTCTTGTAAAACAGTCTGACTGCTCTTCATCTGATTATAAATCAGTTTGACTGCTCTTCATCCTCTTATAAAACAGTTTGACTGCTCTTCGTCCTCTTATAAAACAGTTTGACTGCTCTTCATCCTTTTATAAAGCAGTTTGACTGCTCTTCATCCTCTTATAAATCAGTTTGACTGCTCTTCATCCGATTATAAATCAGTTTGACTGCTCTTCATCCTCTTATAAAACAGTTTGACTGCTCTTCATCCTTTTATAACGCATTTTGACTGCTCTTCATCCTCTTATAAATCAGTTTGACTGCTCTTCATCCGATTATAAACCAGTTTGACTGCTCTTCGTCCTCTTATAAAACAGTTTGACTGCTCTTCATCCTTTTATAAAGCAGTTTGACTGCTCTTCATCCTCTTATAAATCAGTTTGACTGCTCTTCATCCGATTATAAATCAGTTTGACTGCTCTTCATCCTCTTATAAAACAGTTTGACTGCTCTTCATCCTTTTATAACGCAGTTTGACTGCTCTTCATCCTCTTATAAATCAGTTTGACTGCTCTTCATCCGATTATAAATCAGTTTGACTGCTCTTCATCCTTTTATAAAGCAGTTTGACTGCTCTTCATCCTCTTATAAATCAATTTGACTGCTCTTCATCCTCTTATCAAACCGTTTTTTCTGCTCTTCGTCCGATTATAAATCAGTTTGACTGCTCTTCATCCTCTTATAAAACCGTTTGACTGCTCTTCATCCTTTTATAACGCAGTTTGACTGCTCTTCATCCTCTTATAAATCAGTTTGACTGCTCTTCATCCGATTATAAATCAGTTTGACTGCTCTTCGTCCTCTTATAAAACAGTTTGACTGCTCTTCATCCTTTTATAAAGCTGTTTGACTGCTCTTCATCCTCTTGTAAAACAGTCTGACTGCTCTTCATCTGATTATAAATCAGTTTGACTGCTGTTCATCCTCTTATAAAACAGTTTGACTGCTCTTCATATTTTTATAACGCAGTTTGACTGCTCTTCATCCTCTTGTAAAACAGGTTGACTGCTTTTCATCCTTTTGTAAAACAGTCTGACTGCTCTACATCATTGTATAAAACAGTTTGACTGCTCTTCATCCTCTTATAAATCAATTTGACCGCTCTTCATCCTCTTATAAAACCGTTTGACTGCTCTTCGTCCGATTATAAATCAGTTTGACTGCTCTTCGTCCTTTTATAAATCAGTTTGACTGCTCTTCGTCCGCTTATAAAACAGTTTGACTGCTCTTCGTCCTCTTATAAAACAGTTTGACTGCTCTTCATCCTTTTATAAAGCAGTTTGACTGCTCTTCATCCTCTTGTAAAACAGTCTGACTGCTCTTCATCCTATTATAAATCAGTTTGACTGCTCTTCATCCTCTTATAAAACAGTTTGACTGCTCTTCATCTTTTTATAACGCAGTTTGACTGCTCTTCATCCTCTTGTAAAACAGGTTGACTGCTCTTCATCCTTTTGTGAAACAGTCTTACTGCTCGACATCATTGAATAAAACAGTTTGACTGCTCTTCATCCTTTTATAAAGCAGTTTGACTGCTCTTCATCCTCTTATAAATCAATTTGACTGCTCTTCATCCTCTTATAAAACCGTTTGACTGCTCTTCGTCCGATTATAAATCAGTTTGACTGCTCTTCGTCCGATTATAAATCAGTTTGACTGCTCCTCGTCCGCTTATAAATCAGTTTGACTGCTCCTCGTCCGCTTATAAAACAGTTTGACTGCTCTTCATCCTTTTATAAAGCAGTTTGACTGCTCTTCATCCTCTTATAAATCAGTTTGACTGCTCTTCATCCTTTTATAAAGCAGTTTGACTGCTCTTCATCCTCCTATAAACCAGTTTGACTGCGCTTCATCCTCCTATAGAACAGTTTGACTGCTCTTCGTCCTCTTATAAAACAGTTTGACTGCTCTTCGTCCTCTTATAAAACAGTTTGACTGCTCTTCATCCTTTTATAAAGCAGTTTGAGTGCTCTTCATCCTCTTATAAATCAGTTTGACTGCTCTTCATCCGATTATAAATCAGTTTGACTGCTCTTCATCCTCTTATAAAACAGTTTGACTGCTCTTCATCCTTTTATAACGCAGTTTGACTGCTCTTCATCCTCTTATAAATCAGTTTGACTGCTCTTCATCCGATTATAAACCAGTTTGACTGCTCTTCGTCCTCTTATAAAACAGTTTGACTGCTCTTCATCCTTTTATAAAGCAGTTTGACTGCTCTTCATCCTCTTATAAATCAGTTTGACTGCTCTTCATCCGATTATAAATCAGTTTGACTGCTCTTCATCCTCTTATAAAACAGTTTGACTGCTCTTCATCCTTTTATAACGCAGTTTGACTGCTCTTCATCCTCTTATAAATCAGTTTGACTGCTCTTCATCCGATTATAAATCAGTTTGACTGCTCTTCATCCTTTTATAAAGCAGTTTGACTGCTCTTCATCCTCTTATAAATCAATTTGACTGCTCTTCATCCTCTTATAAAACCGTTTTTTCTGCTCTTCGTCCGATTATAAATCAGTTTGACTGCTCTTCATCCTCTTATAAAACCGTTTGACTGCTCTTCATCCTTTTATAACGCAGTTTGACTGCTCTTCATCCTCTTATAAATCAGTTTGACTGCTCTTCATCCGATTATAAATCAGTTTGACTGCTCTTCGTCCTCTTATAAAACAGTTTGACTGCTCTTCATCCTTTTATAAAGCAGTTTGACTGCTCTTCATCCTCTTGTAAAACAGTCTGACTTCTCTTCATCTGATTATAAATCAGTTTGACTGCTCTTCATCCTCTTATAAATCAATTTGACTGCTCTTCATCTTTTTATAACGCAGTTTGACTGCTCTTCATCCTCTTGTAAAACAGGTTGACTGCTTTTCATCCTTTTGTAAAACAGTCTGACTGCTCTACATCATTGTATAAAACAGTTTGACTGCTCTTCATCCTTTTATAAAGCAGTTTGACTGCTCTTCATCCTCTTATAAATCAATTTGACCGCTCTTCATCCTCTTATAAAACCGTTTGACTGCTCTTCGTCCGATTATAAATCAGTTTGACTGCTCTTCGTCCGATTATAAATCAGTTTGACTGCTCTTCGTCCGCTTATAAAACAGTTTGACTGCTCTTCATCCTTTTATAAAGCAGTTTGACTGCTCTTCATCCTCTTATAAATCAGTTTGACTGCTCTTCATCCTTTTATAAAGCAGTTTGACTGCTCTTCATCCTCTTATAAATCAATTTGGCCGCTCTTCATCCTCTTATAAAACCGTTTGACTGCTCTTCGTCCGATTATAAATCAGTTTGACTGCTCTTCGTCCGCTTATAAAACAGTTTGACTGCTCTTCATCCTTTTATAAAGCAGTTTGACTGCTCTTCATCCTCTTATAAATCAGTTTGACTGCTCTTCATCCTTTTATAAAGCAGTTTAACTGCTCTTCATCCTCCTATAAACCAGTTTGACTGCGCTTCATCCTCCTATAGAACAGTTTGACTGCTCTTCGTCCGATTATAAATCAGTTTGACTGCTCTTCGTCCTCTTATAAAACAGTTTCACTGCTCTTCATCCTTTTATAAAGCAGTTTGACTGCTCTTCATCCTCTTATAAATCAGTTTGACTGCTCTTCCTCCGATTATAAATCAGTTTGACTGCTCTTCATCCTCTTATAAAACAGTTTGACTGCTCTTCATCCTTTTATAACGCAGTTTGACTGCTCTTCATCCTCTTATAAATCAGTTTGACTGCTCTTCATCCGAATATAAATCAGTTTGACTGCTATTCATCCGATTATAAATCAGTTTGACTGCTCTTCGTCCGATTATAAATCAGTTTGACTGCTCTTCGTCCGATTATAACTCAGTTTGACTGTTCTTCGTCCTCTTATAAAACAGTTTGACTGCTCTTCATCCGATTATAAATCAGTTTGACTGCTCTTCATCCTCTTATAAAATAGTTTGACTGGTCTTCATCCTTTTATAAAGCAGTTTGACTGCTCTTCATCCTCCTATAAACCAGTTTGACTGCGCTTCATCCTCCTATAGAACAGTTTGACTGCTCTTCGTCCGATTATAAATCAGTTTGACTGCTCTTCGTCCTCTTATAAAACAGTTTGACTGCTCTTCATCCTTTTATAAAGCAGTTTGACTGCTCTTCATCCTCTTGTAAAACAGTCTGACTGCTCTTCATCTGATTATAAATCAGTTTGACTGCTCTTCATCCTCTTATAAAACAGTTTGACTGCTCTTCATCTTTTTATAACGCAGTTTGACTGCTCTTCATCCTCTTGTAAAACAGGTTGACTGCTTTTCATCCTTTTGTAAAACAGTCTGACTGCTCTACATCATTGTATAAAACAGTTTGACTGCTCTTCATCCTTTTATAAAGCAGTTTGACTGCTCTTCATCCTCTTATAAATCAATTTGACCGCTCTTCATCCTCTTATAAAACCGTTTGACTGCTCTTCGTCCGATTATAAATCAGTTTGACTGCTCTTCGTCCGATTATAAATCAGTTTGACTGCTCTTCGTCCGCTTATAAAACAGTTTGACTGCTCTTCATCCTTTTATAAAGCAGTTTGACTGCTCTTCATCCTCTTATAAATCAGTTTGACTGCTCTTCATCCTTTTATAAAGCAGTTTGACTGCTCTTCATCCTCCTATAGAACAGTTTGACTGCTCTTCGTCCGATTATAAATCAGTTTGACTGCTCTTCGTCCTCTTATAAAACAGTTTGACTGCTCTTCATCCTTTTATAAAGCAGTTTGACTGCTCTTCATTCTCTTATAAATCAGTTTGACTGCTCTTCATCCGATTATAAATCAGTTTGACTGCTCTTCATCCTCTTATAAAACAGTTTGACTGCTCTTCATCCTTTTATAACGCATTTTGACTGCTCTCCATCCTCTTATAAATCAGTTTGACTGCTCTTCATCCGATTATAAATCAGTTTGACTGCTCTTCATCCGATTATAAAACAGTTTGACTGCTCTTCATCCTTTTATAACGCAGTTTGACTGCTCTTCATCCTCTTATAAATCAGTTTGACTGCTCTTCATCCGATTATAAATCAGTTTGACTGCTCTTCGTCCGATTATAAATCAGTTGGACTGCTCTTCGTCCGCTTATAAAACAGTTTGACTGCTCTTCATCCTTTTATAAAGCAGTTTGACTGCTCTTCATCCTCTTATAAATCAGTTTGACTGCTCTTCATCATCTTATAAAGCAGTTTGACTGCTCTTCATCCTCCTATAAACCAGTTTGACTGCGCTTCATCCTCCTATAGAACAGTTTGACTGCTCTTCGTCCGATTATAACTCAGTTTGACTGCTCTTCGTCCTCTTATAAAACAGTTTGACTGCTCTTCATCCTTTTATAAAGCAGTTTGACTGCTCTTCATCCTCTTGTAAAACAGTCTGACTGCTCTTCATCCGATTATAAATCAGTTTGACTGCTCTTCATCCTCTTATAAAACAGTTTGACTGCTCTTCATCTTTTTATAACGCAGTTTGACTACTCTTCATCCTCTTGTAAAACAGGTTGACTGCTCTTCATCCTTTTGTGAAATAGTCTGACTGCTCGACATCATTGTATAAAACAGTTTGACTGCTCTTCATCCTTTTATAAAGCAGTTTGACTGCTCTTCATCCTCTTATAAATCAATTTGACTGCTCTTCATCCTCTTATAAAACCGTTTGACTGCTCTTCGTCCGATTATAAATCAGTTTGACTGCTCTTCGTCCGATTATAAATCAGTTTGACTGCTCCTCGTCCGCTTATAAAACAGTTTGACTGCTCTTCATCCTTTTATAAAGCAGTTTGACTGCTCTTCATCCTCTTATAAATCAGTTTGACTGCTCTTCATCCTTTTATAAAGCAGTTTGACTGCTCTTCATCCTCCTATAAACCAGTTTGACTGCGCTTCATCCTCCTATAGAACAGTTTGACTGCTCTTCGTCCGCTTATAAAACAGTTTGACTGCTCTTCGTCCTCTTATAAAACAGTTTGACTGCTCTTCATCCTTTTATAAAGCAGTTTGACTGCTCTTCATCCTCTTATAAATAAGTTTGACTGCTCTTCATCCTTTTATAAAGCAGTTTGACTGTTCTTCATCCTCCTATAAACCAGTTTCACTGCGCTTCATCCTCATATAGAACAGTTTGACTGCTCTTCGTCCGATTATAAATCAGTTTGACTGCTCTTCGTCCTCTTATAAAACAGTTTGACTGCTCTTCATCCTTTTATAAAGCAGTTTGACTGCTCTTCATTCTCTTATAAATCAGTTTGACTGCTCTTCATCCTCTTATAAAACAGTTTGACTGCTCTTCATCCTTTTATAACGCAGTTTGACTGCTCTTCATCCTCTTATAAATCAGTTTGACTGCTCTTCATCCGATTATAAATCAGTTTGACTGCTCTTCGTCCGATTATAAATCAGTTGGACTGCTCTTCGTCCGCTTATAAAACAGTTTGACTGCTCTTCATCCTTTTATAAAGCAGTTTGACTGCTCTTCATCCTCTTATAAATCAGTTTGACTGCTCTTCATCCTCTTATAAAGCAGTTTGACTGCTCTTCATCCTCCTATAAACCAGTTTGACTGCGCTTCATCCTCCTATAGAACAGTTTGACTGCTCTTCGTCCGATTATAACTCAGTTTGACTGCTCTTCGTCCTCTTATAAAACAGTTTGACTGCTCTTCATCCTTTTATAAAGCAGTTTGACTGCTCTTCATCCTCTTGTAAAACAGTCTGACTGCTCTTCATCCGATTATAAATCAGTTTGACTGCTCTTCATCCTCTTATAAAACAGTTTGACTGCTCTTCATCTTTTTATAACGCAGTTTGACTGCTCTTCATCCTCTTGTAAAACAGGTTGACTGCTCTTCATCCTTTTGTGAAACAGTCTGACTGCTCGACATCATTGAATAAAACAGTTTGACTGCTCTTCATCCTTTTATAAAGCAGTTTGACTGCTCTTCATCCTCTTATAAATCAATTTGACTGCTCTTCATCCTCTTATAAAACCGTTTGACTGCTCTTCGTCCGATTATAAATCAGTTTGACTGCTCTTCGTCCTCTTATAAAACAGTTTGACTGCTCTTCATCCTTTTATAAAGCAGTTTGACTGCTCTTCATTCTCTTATAAATCAGTTTGACTGCTCTTCATCCTCTTATAAAACAGTTTGACTGCTCTTCATCCTTTTATAGCGCATTTTGACTGCTCTTCATCCTCTTATAAAACAGTTTGACTGCTCTTCATCCTTTTATAACGCAGTTTGACTGCTCTTCATCCTCTTATAAATCAGTTTGACTGCTCTTCATCCGATTATAAATCAGTTTGACTGCTCTTCGTCCGATTATAAATCAGTTGGACTGCTCTTCGTCCGCTTATAAAACAGTTTGACTGCTCTTCATCCTTTTATAAAGCAGTTTGACTGCTCTTCATCCTCTTATAAATCAGTTTGACTGCTCTTCATCCTCTTATAAAGCAGTTTGACTGCTCTTCATCCTCCTATAAACCAGTTTGACTGCGCTTCATCCTCCTATAGAACAGTTTGACTGCTCTTCGTCCGATTATAACTCAGTTTGACTGCTCTTCGTCCTCTTATAAAACAGTTTGACTGCTCTTCATCCTTTTATAAAGCAGTTTGACTGCTCTTCATCCTCTTGTAAAACAGTCTGACTGCTCTTCATCCGATTATAAATCAGTTTGACTGCTCTTCATCCTCTTATAAAACAGTTTGACTGCTCTTCATCTTTTTATAACGCAGTTTGACTGCTCTTCATCCTCTTGTAAAACAGGTTGACTGCTCTTCATCCTTTTGTGAAACAGTCTGACTGCTCGACATCATTGAATAAAACAGTTTGACTGCTCTTCATCCTTTTATAAAGCAGTTTGACTGCTCTTCATCCTCTTATAAATCAATTTGACTGCTCTTCATCCTCTTATAAAGCAGTTTGACTGCTCTTCATTCTCTTATAAATCAGTTTGACTGCTCTTCGTCCGATTATAAATCAGTTTGACTGCTCCTCGTCCGCTTATAAAACAGTTTGACTGCTCTTCATCCTTTTATAAAGCAGTTTGACTGCTCTTCATCCTCTTATAAATCAGTTTGACTGCTCTTCATCCTTTTATAAAGCAGTTTGACTGCTCTTCATCCTCCTATAAACCAGTTTGACTGCGCTTCATCCTCCTATAGAACAGTTTGACTGCTCTTCGTCCTCTTATAAAACAGTTTGACTGCTCTTCGTCCTCTTATAAAACAGTTTGACTGCTCTTCATCCTTTTATAAAGCAGTTTGACTGCTCTTCATCCTCTTATAAATCAGTTTGACTGCTCTCCATCCGATTATAAATCAGTTTGACTGCTCTTCATCCTCTTATAAAACAGTTTGACTGCTCTTCATCCTTTTATAACGCAGTTTGACTGCTCTTCATCCTCTTATAAATCAGTTTGACTGCTCTTCATCCGATTATAAACCAGTTTGACTGCTCTTCGTCCTCTTATAAAACAGTTTGACTGCTCTTCATCCTTTTATAAAGCAGTTTGACTGCTCTTCATCCTCTTATAAATCAGTTTGACTGCTCTTCATCCGATTATAAATCAGTTTGACTGCTCTTCATCCTCTTATAAAACAGTTTGACTGCTCTTCATCCTTTTATAACGCAGTTTGACTGCTCTTCATCCTCTTATAAATCAGTTTGACTGCTCTTCATCCTCTTATAAAACAGTTTGACTGCTCTTCATCTTTTTATAACGCAGTTTGACTGCTCTTCATCCTCTTGTAAAACAGGTTGACTGCTTTTCTTCCTTTTGTAAAACAGTCTGACTGCTCTACATCATTGTATAAAACAGTTTGACTGCTCTTCATCCTTTTATAAAGCAGTTTGACTGCTCTTCATCCTCTTATAAATCAATTTGACCGCTCTTCATCCTCTTATAAAACCGTTTGACTGCTCTTCGTCCGATTATAAATCAGTTTGACTGCTCTTTGTCCGATTATAAATCAGTTTGACTGCTCTTCGTCCGCTTATAAAACAGTTTGACTGCTCTTCATCCTTTTATAAAGCAGTTTGACTGATCTTCATCCTCTTATAAATCAGTTTGACTGCTCTTCATCCTTTTATAAAGCAGTTTGACTGCTCTTCATCCTCCTATAGAACAGTTTGACTGCTCTTCGTCCGATTATAAATCAGTTTGACTGCTCTTCGTCCTCTTATAAAACAGTTTGACTGCTCTTCATCCTTTTATAAAGCAGTTTGACTGCTCTTCATTCTCTTATAAATCAGTTTGACTGCTCTTCATCCGATTATAAATCAGTTTGACTGCTCTTCATCCTCTTATAAAACAGTTTGACTGCTCTTCATCCTTTTATAACGCATTTTGACTGCTCTCCATCCTCTTATAAATCAGTTTGACTGCTCTTCATCCGATTATAAATCAGTTTGACTGCTCTTCATCCGATTATAAAACAGTTTGACTGCTCTTCATCCTTTTATAACGCAGTTTGACTGCTCTTCATCCTCTTATAAATCAGTTTGACTGCTCTTCATCCGATTATAAATCAGTTTGACTGCTCTTCGTCCGATTATAAATCAGTTGGACTGCTCTTCGTCCGCTTATAAAACAGTTTGACTGCTCTTCATCCTTTTATAAAGCAGTTTGACTGCTCTTCATCCTCTTATAAATCAGTTTGACTGCTCTTCATCCTCTTATAAAGCAGTTTGACTGCTCTTCATCCTCCTATAAACCAGTTTGACTGCGCTTCATCCTCCTATAGAACAGTTTGACTGCTCTTCGTCCGATTATAACTCAGTTTGACTGCTCTTCGTCCTCTTATAAAACAGTTTGACTGCTCTTCATCCTTTTATAAAGCAGTTTGACTGCTCTTCATCCTCTTGTAAAACAGTCTGACTGCTCTTCATCCGATTATAAATCAGTTTGACTGCTCTTCATCCTCTTATAAAACAGTTTGACTGCCCTTCATCTTTTTATAACGCAGTTTGACTGCTCTTCATCCTCTTGTAAAACAGGTTGACTGCTCTTCATCCTTTTGTGAAATAGTCTGACTGCTCGACATCATTGTATAAAACAGTTTGACTGCTCTTCATCCTTTTATAAAGCAGTTTGACTGCTCTTCATCCTCTTATAAATCAATTTGACTGCTCTTCATCCTCTTATAAAACCGTTTGACTGCTCTTCGTCCGATTATAAATCAGTTTGACTGCTCTTCGTCCGATTATAAATCAGTTTGACTGCTCCTCGTCCGCTTATAAAACAGTTTGACTGCTCTTCATCCTTTTATAAAGCAGTTTGACTGCTCTTCATCCTCTTATAAATCAGTTTGACTGCTCTTCATCCTTTTATAAAGCAGTTTGACTGCTCTTCATCCTCCTATAAACCAGTTTGACTGCGCTTCATCCTCCTATAGAACAGTTTGACTGCTCTTCGTCCTCTTATAAAACAGTTTGACTGCTCTTCGTCCTCTTATAAAACAGTTTGACTGCTCTTCATCCTTTTATAAAGCAGTTTGACTGCTCTTCATCCTCTTATAAATAAGTTTGACTGCTCTTCATCCTTTTATAAAGCAGTTTGACTGTTCTTCATCCTCCTATAAACCAGTTTCACTGCGCTTCATCCTCATATAGAACAGTTTGACTGCTCTTCGTCCGATTATAAATCAGTTTGACTGCTCTTCGTCCTCTTATAAAACAGTTTGACTGCTCTTCATCCTTTTATAAAGCAGTTTGACTGCTCTTCATTCTCTTATAAATCAGTTTGACTGCTCTTCATCCTCTTATAAAACAGTTTGACTGCTCTTCATCCTTTTATAACGCATTTTGACTGCTCTTCATCCTCTTATAAATCAGTTTGACTGCTCTTCATCCGATTATAAATCAGTTTGACTGCTCTTCATCCTCTTATAAAACAGTTTGACTGCTCTTCATCCTTTTATAACGCAGTTTGACTGCTCTTCATCCTCTTATAAATCAGTTTGACTGCTCTTCATCCGATTATAAATCAGTTTGACTGCTCTTCGTCCGATTATAAATCAGTTGGACTGCTCTTCGTCCGCTTATAAAACAGTTTGACTGCTCTTCATCCTTTTATAAAGCAGTTTGACTGCTCTTCATCCTCTTATAAATCAGTTTGACTGCTCTTCATCCTCTTATAAAGCAGTTTGACTGCTCTTCATCCTCCTATAAACCAGTTTGACTGCGCTTCATCCTCCTATAGAACAGTTTGACTGCTCTTCGTCCGATTATAACTCAGTTTGACTGCTCTTCGTCCTCTTATAAAACAGTTTGACTGCTCTTCATCCTTTTATAAAGCAGTTTGACTGCTCTTCATCCTCTTGTAAAACAGTCTGACTGCTCTTCATCCGATTATAAATCAGTTTGACTGCTCTTCATCCTCTTATAAAACAGTTTGACTGCTCTTCATCTTTTTATAACGCAGTTTGACTGCTCTTCATCCTCTTGTAAAACAGGTTGACTGTTCTTCATCCTTTTGTGAAACAGTCTGACTGCTCGACATCATTGAATAAAACAGTTTGACTGCTCTTCATCCTTTTATAAAGCAGTTTGACTGCTCTTCATCCTCTTATAAATCAATTTGACTGCTCTTCATCCTCTTATAAAACCGTTTGACTGCTCTTCGTCCGATTATAAATCAGTTTGACTGCTCTTCGCCAGATTATAAATCAGTTTGACTGCTCCTCGTCCGCTTATAAAACAGTTTGACTGCTCTTCATCCTTTTATAAAGCAGTTTGACTGCTCTTCATCCTCTTATAAATCAGTTTGACTGCTCTTCATCCTTTTATAAAGCAGTTTGACTGCTCTTCATCCTCCTATAAACCAGTTTGACTGCGCTTCATCCTCCTATAGAACAGTTTGACTGCTCTTCGTCCTCTTATAAAACAGTTTGACTGCTCTTCGTCCTCTTATAAAACAGTTTGACTGCTCTTCATCCTTTTATAAAGCAGTTTGACTGCTCTTCATCCTCTTATAAATCAGTTTGACTGCTCTCCATCCGATTATAAATCAGTTTGACTGCTCTTCATCCTCTTATAAAACAGTTTGACTGCTCTTCATCCTTTTATAACGCAGTTTGACTGCTCTTCATCCTCTTATAAATCAGTTTGACTGCTCTTCATCCGATTATAAACCAGTTTGACTGCTCTTCGTCCTCTTATAAAACAGTTTGACTGCTCTTCATCCTTTTATAAAGCAGTTTGAATGCTCTTCATCCTCTTATAAATCAGTTTGACTGCTCTTCATCCGATTATAAATCAGTTTGACTGCTCTTCATCCTCTTATAAAACAGTTTGACTGCTCTTCATCCTTTTATAACGCAGTTTGACTGCTCTTCATCCTCTTATAAATCAGTTTGACTGCTCTTCATCCGATTATAAATCAGTTTGACTGCTCTTCATCCTTTTATAAAGCAGTTTGACTGCTCTTCATCCTCTTATAAATCAATTTGACTGCTCTTCATCCTCTTATAAAACCGTTTTTTCTGCTCTTCGTCCGATTATAAATCAGTTTGACTGCTCTTCATCCTCTTATAAAACCGTTTGACTGCTCTTCATCTTTTTATAAAGCAGTTTGACTGCTCTTCATCCTCTTATAAATCAGTTTGACTGCTCTTCATCCGATTATAAATCAGTTTGACTGCTCTTCATCCTCTTATAAAACAGTTTGACTGCTCTTCATCCTTTTATAACGCAGTTTGACTGCTCTTCATCCTCTTATAAATCAGTTTGACTGCTCTTCATCCGATTATAAACCAGTTTGACTGCTCTTCGTCCTCTTATAAAACAGTTTGACTGCTCTTCATCCTTTTATAAAGCAGTTTGACTGCTCTTCATCCTCTTATAAATCAGTTTGACTGCTCTTCATCCGATTATAAATCAGTTTGACTGCTCTTCATCCTCTTATAAAACAGTTTGACTGCTCTTCATCCTTTTATAACGCAGTTTGACTGCTCTTCATCCTCTTATAAATCAGTTTGACTGCTCTTCATCCGATTATAAATCAGTTTGACTGCTCTTCATCCTTTTATAAAGCAGTTTGACTGCTCTTCATCCTCTTATAAATCAATTTGACTGCTCTTCATCCTCTTATCAAACCGTTTTTTCTGCTCTTCGTCCGATTATAAATCAGTTTGACTGCTCTTCATCCTCTTATAAAACCGTTTGACTGCTCTTCATCCTTTTATAACGCAGTTTGACTGCTCTTCATCCTCTTATAAATCAGTTTGACTGCTCTTCATCCGATTATAAATCAGTTTGACTGCTCTTCGTCCTCTTATAAAACAGTTTGACTGCTCTTCATCCTTTTATAAAGCTGTTTGACTGCTCTTTATCCTCTTGTAAAACAGTCTGACTGCTCTTCATCTGATTATAAATCAGTTTGACTGCTGTTCATCCTCTTATAAAACAGTTTGACTGCTCTTCATATTTTTATAACGCAGTTTGACTGCTCTTCATCCTCTTGTAAAACAGGTTGACTGCTTTTCATCCTTTTGTAAAACAGTCTGACTGCTCTACATCATTGTATAAAACAGTTTGACTGCTCTTCATCCTCTTATAAATCAATTTGACCGCTCTTCATCCTCTTATAAAACCGTTTGACTGCTCTTCGTCCGATTATAAATCAGTTTGACTGCTCTTCGTCCTTTTATAAATCAGTTTGACTGCTCTTCGTCCGCTTATAAAACAGTTTGACTGCTCTTCGTCCTCTTATAAAACAGTTTGACTGCTCTTCATCCTTTTATAAAGCAGTTTGACTGCTCTTCATCCTCTTGTAAAACAGTCTGACTGCTCTTCATCCGATTATAAATCAGTTTGACTGCTCTTCATCCTCTTATAAAACAGTTTGACTGCTCTTCATCTTTTTATAACGCAGTTTGACTGCTCTTCATCCTCTTGTAAAACAGGTTGACTGCTCTTCATCCTTTTGTGAAACAGTCTTACTGCTCGACATCATTGAATAAAACAGTTTGACTGCTCTTCATCCTTTTATAAAGCAGTTTGACTGCTCTTCATCCTCTTATAAATCAATTTGACTGCTCTTCATCCTCTTATAAAACCGTTTGACTGCTCTTCGTCCGATTATAAATCAGTTTGACTGCTCTTCGTCCGATTATAAATTAGTTTGACTGCTCCTCGTCCGCTTATAAATCAGTTTGACTGCTCCTCGTCCGCTTATAAAACAGTTTGACTGCTCTTCATCCTTTTATAAAGCAGTTTGACTGCTCTTCATCCTCTTATAAATCAGTTTGACTGCTCTTCATCCTTTTATAAAGCAGTTTGACTGCTCTTCATCCTCCTATAAACCAGTTTGACTGCGCTTCATCCTCCTATAGAACAGTTTGACTGCTCTTCGTCCTCTTATAAAACAGTTTGACTGCTCTTCGTCCTCTTATAAAACAGTTTGACTGCTCTTCATCCTTTTATAAAGCAGTTTGAGTGCTCTTCATCCTCTTATAAATCAGTTTGACTGCTCTTCATCCGATTATAAATCAGTTTGACTGCTCTTCATCCTCTTATAAAACAGTTTGACTGCTCTTCATCCTTTTATAACGCAGTTTGACTGCTCTTCATCCTCTTATAAATCAGTTTGACTGCTCTTCATCCGATTATAAACCAGTTTGACTGCTCTTCGTCCTCTTATAAAACAGTTTGACTGCTCTTCATCCTTTTATAAAGCAGTTTGACTGCTCTTCATCCTCTTATAAATCAGTTTGACTGCTCTTCATCCGATTATAAATCAGTTTGACTGCTCTTCATCCTCTTATAAAACAGTTTGACTGCTCTTCATCCTTTTATAACGCAGTTTGACTGCTCTTCATCCTCTTATAAATCAGTTTGACTGCTCTTCATCCGATTATAAATCAGTTTGACTGCTCTTCATCCTTTTATAAAGCAGTTTGACTGCTCTTCATCCTCTTATAAATCAATTTGACTGCTCTTCATCCTCTTATAAAACCGTTTTTTCTGCTCTTCGTCCGATTATAAATCAGTTTGACTGCTCTTCATCCTCTTATAAAACCGTTTGACTGCTCTTCATCCTTTTATAACGCAGTTTGACTGCTCTTCATCCTCTTATAAATCAGTTTGACTGCTCTTCATCCGATTATAAATCAGTTTGACTGCTCTTCGTCCTCTTATAAAACAGTTTGACTGCTCTTCATCCTTTTATAAAGCAGTTTGACTGCTCTTCATCCTCTTGTAAAACAGTCTGACTGCTCTTCATCTGATTATAAATCAGTTTGACTGCTCTTCATCCTCTTATAAATCAGTTTGACTGCTCTTCATCTTTTTATAACGCAGTTTGACTGCTCTTCATCCTCTTGTAAAACAGGTTGACTGCTTTTCATCCTTTTGTAAAACAGTCTGACTGCTCTACATCATTGTATAAAACAGTTTGACTGCTCTTCATCCTTTTATAAAGCTGTTTGACTGCTCTTCGTCCGTTTATAAATCAATTTGACCGCTCTTCATCCTCTTATAAAACCGTTTGACTGCTCTTCGTCCGATTATAAATCAGTTTGACTGCTCTTCGTCCTTTTATAAATCAGTTTGACTGCTCTTCGTCCGCTTATAAAACAGTTTGACTGCTCTTCATCCTTTTATAAAGCAGTTTGACTGCTCTTCATCCTCTTATAAATCAGTTTGACTGCTCTTCATCCTTTTATAAAGCAGTTTGACTGCTCTTCATCCTCCTATAAACCAGTTTGACTGCGCTTCATCCTCCTATAGAACAGTTTGACTGCTCTTCGTCCGATTATAAATCAGTTTGACTGCTCTTCGTCCTCTTATAAAACAGTTTGACTGCTCTTCATCCTTTTATAAAGCAGTTTGACTGCTCTTCATTCTCTTATAAATCAGTTTGGCTGCTCTTCATCCGATTATAAATCAGTTTGACTGCTCTTCATCCTCTTATAAAAGAGTTTGACTGCTCTTCATCCTTTTATAATGCAGTTTGACTGCACTTCATCCTCTTATAAATCAGTTTGACTGCTCTTCATCCGATTATAAATCAGTTTGACTGCTCTTCATCCTCTTATAAAACAGTTTGACTGCTCTTCATCCTTTTATAACGCAGTTTGACTGCTCTTCATCCTCTTATAAATCAGTTTGACTGCTCTTCATCCGATTATAAATCAGGTTGACTGCTCTTCGTCCGATTATAAATCAGTTGGACTGCTCTTCGTCCGCTTATAAAACAGTTTGACTGCTCTTCATCCTTTTATAAAGCAGTTTGACTGCTCTTCATCCTCTTATAAAGCAGTTTGACTGCTCTCCATCCTCCTATAAACCAGTTTGACTGCGCTTCATCCTCCTATAGAACAGTTTGATTGCTCTTCGTCCGATTATAACTCAGTTTGACTGCTCTTCGTCCTCTTATAAAACAGTTTGACTGCTCTTCATCCTTTTATAAAGCCGTTTGACTGCTCTTCATCCTCTTGTAAAACAGTCTGACTGCTCTTCATCCGATTATAAATCAGTTTGACTGCTCTTCATCCTCTTATAAAACAGTTTGACTGCTCTTCATCTTTTTATAACGCAGTTTGACTGCTCTTCATCCTCTTGTAAAACAGGTTGACTGCTCTTCATCCTTTTGTGAAACAGTCTGACTGCTCGACATCATTGTATAAAACAGTTTGACTGCTCTTCATCCTTTTATAAAGCAGTTTGACTGCTCTTCATCCTCTTATAAAACCGTTTGACTGCTCTTCATCTTTTTATAACGCAGTTTGACTGCTCTTCATCCTCTTGTAAAACAGGTTGACTGCTTTTCATCCTTTTGTAAAAAAGTCTGACTGCTCTACATCATTGTATAAAACAGTTTGACTGCTCTTCATCCTTTTATAAAGCAGTTTGACTGCTCTTGATCCTCTTATAAATCAATTTGACCGCTCTTCATCCTCTTATAAAACCGTTTGACTGCTCTTCGTCCGATTATAATTCAGTTTGACTGCTCTTCGTCCGATTATAAATCAGTTTGACTGCTCTTCGTCCGCTTATAAAACAGTTTGACTGCTCTTCATCCTTTTATAAAGCAGTTTGACTGCTCTTCATCCTCTTATAAATCAGTTTGACTGCTCTTCATCCTTTTATAAAGCAGTTTAACTGCTCTTCATCCTCCTATAAACCAGTTTGACTGCGCTTCATCCTCCTATAGAACAGTTTGACTGCTCTTCGTCCGATTATAAATCAGTTTGACTGCTCTTCGTCCTCTTATAAAACAGTTTGACTGCTCTTCATCCTTTTATAAAGCAGTTTGACTGCTCTTCATCCTCTTATAAATCAGTTTGACTGCTCTTCCTTCGATTATAAATCAGTTTGACTGCTCTTCATCCTCTTATAAAACAGTTTGACTGCTCTTCATCCTTTTATAACGCAGTTTGACTGCTCTTCATCCTCTTATAAATCAGTTTGACTGCTCTTCATCCGATTATAAATCAGTTTGACTGCTATTCATCCGATTATAAATCAGTTTGACTGCTCTTCGTCCGATTATAAATCAGTTTGACTGCTCTTCGTCCGATTATAACTCAGTTTGACTGCTCTTCGTCCTCTTATAAAACAGTTTGACTGCTCTTCATCCGATTATAAATCAGTTTGACTGTTCTTCATCCTCTTATAAAACAGTTTGACTGGTCTTCATCCTTTTATAAAGCAGTTTGACTGCTCTTCATCCTCCTATAAACCAGTTTGACTGCTCTTCATCCTCCTATAGAACAGTTTGACTGCTCTTCGTCCGATTATAAATCAGTTTGACTGCTCTTCGTCCTCTTATAAAACAGTTTGACTGCTCTTCATCCTTTTATAAAGCAGTTTGACTGCTCTTCATCCTCTTGTAAAACAGTCTGACTGCTCTTCATCTGATTATAAATCAGTTTGACTGCTCTTCATCCTCTTATAAATCAGTTTGACTGCTCTTCATCTTTTTATAACGCAGTTTGACTGCTCTTCATCCTCTTGTAAAACAGGTTGACTGCTTTTCATCCTTTTGTAAAACAGTCTGACTGCTCTACATCATTGTATAAAACAGTTTGACTGCTCTTCATCCTTTTATAAAGCAGTTTGACTGCTCTTCATCCTCTTATAAATCAGTTTGACTGCTCTTCATCCTTTTATAAAGCAGTTTGACTGCTCTTCATCCTCCTATAAACCAGTTTCACTGCGCTTCATCCTCCTATAGAACAGTTTGACTGCTCTTCGTCCGATTATAAATCAGTTTGACTGCTCTTCGTCCTCTTATAAAACAGTTTGACTGCTCTTCATCCTTTTATAAAGCAGTTTGACTGCTCTTCATTCTCTTATAAATCAGTTTGACTGCTCTTCATCCGATTATAAATCAGTTTGACTGCTCTTCATCCTCTTATAAAACAGTTTGACTGCTCTTCATCCTTTTATAACGCATTTTGACTGCTCTTCATCCTCTTATAAATCAGTTTGACTGCTCTTCATCCGATTATAAATCAGTTTGACTGCTCTTCATCCTCTTATAAAACAGTTTGACTGCTCTTCATCCTTTTATAACGCAGTTTGACTGCTCTTCATCCTCTTATAAATCAGTTTGACTGCTCTTCATCCGATTATAAATCAGTTTGACTGCTCTTCGTCCGATTATAAATCAGTTGGACTGCTCTTCGTCCGCTTATAAAACAGTTTGACTGCTCTTCATCCTTTTATAAAGCAGTTTGACTGCTCTTCATCCTCTTATAAATCAGTTTGACTGCTCTTCATCCTCTTATAAAGCAGTTTGACTGCTCTTCATCCTCCTATAAACCAGTTTGACTGCGCTTCATCCTCCTATAGAACAGTTTGACTGCTCTTCGTCCGATTATAACTCAGTTTGACTGCTCTTCGTCCTCTTATAAAACAGTTTGACTGCTCTTCATCCTTTTATAAAGCAGTTTGACTGCTCTTCATCCTCTTGTAAAACAGTCTGACTGCTCTTCATCCGATTATAAATCAGTTTGACTGCTCTTCATCCTCTTATAAAACAGTTTGACTGCTCTTCATCTTTTTATAACGCAGTTTGACTGCTCTTCATCCTCTTGTAAAACAGGTTGACTGCTTTTCATCCTTTTGTAAAACAGTCTGACTGCTCTACATCATTGTATAAAACAGTTTGACTGCTCTTCATCCTTTTATAAAGCAGTTTGACTGCTCTTCATCCTCTTATAAATCAGTTTGACTGCTCTTCATCCTTTTATAAAGCAGTTTGACTGCTCTTCATCCTCCTATAAACCAGTTTCACTGCGCTTCATCCTCCTATAGAACAGTTTGACTGCTCTTCGTCCGATTATAAATCAGTTTGACTGCTCTTCGTCCTCTTATAAAACAGTTTGACTGCTCTTCATCCTTTTATAAAGCAGTTTGACTGCTCTTCATTCTCTTATAAATCAGTTTGACTGCTCTTCATCCGATTATAAATCAGTTTGACTGCTCTTCATCCTCTTATAAAACAGTTTGACTGCTCTTCATCCTTTTATAACGCATTTTGACTGCTCTTCATCCTCTTATAAATCAGTTTGACTGCTCTTCATCCGATTATAAATCAGTTTGACTGCTCTTCATCCTCTTATAAAACAGTTTGACTGCTCTTCATCCTTTTATAACGCAGTTTGACTGCTCTTCATCCTCTTATAAATCAGTTTGACTGCTCTTCATCCGATTATAAATCAGTTTGACTGCTCTTCGTCCGATTATAAATCAGTTGGACTGCTCTTCGTCCGCTTATAAAACAGTTTGACTGCTCTTCATCCTTTTATAAAGCAGTTTGACTGCTCTTCATCCTCTTATAAATCAGTTTGACTGCTCTTCATCCTCTTATAAAGCAGTTTGACTGCTCTTCATCCTCCTATAAACCAGTTTGACTGCGCTTCATCCTCCTATAGAACAGTTTGACTGCTCTTCGTCCGATTATAACTCAGTTTGACTGCTCTTCGTCCTCTTATAAAACAGTTTGACTGCTCTTCATCCTTTTATAAAGCAGTTTGACTGCTCTTCATCCTCTTGTAAAACAGTCTGACTGCTCTTCATCCGATTATAAATCAGTTTGACTGCTCTTCATCCTCTTATAAAACAGTTTGACTGCTCTTCATCTTTTTATAACGCAGTTTGACTGCTCTTCATCCTTTTATAAAGCAGTTTGACTGCTCTTCATCCTCCTATAAACCAGTTTGACTGCGCTTCATCCTCCTATAGAACAGTTTGACTGCTCTTCGTCCTCTTATAAAACAGTTTTACTGCTCTTCGTCCTCTTATAAAACAGTTTGACTGCTCTTCATCCTTTTATAAAGCAGTTTGACTGCTCTTCATCCTCTTATAAATCAGTTTGACTGCTCTTCATCCTTTTATAAAGCAGTTTGACTGCTCTTCATCCTCCTATAAACCAGTTTGACTGCGCTTCATCCTCCTATAGAACAGTTTGACTGCTCTTCGTCCGATTATAACTCAGTTTGACTGCTCTTCGTCCTTTTATAAAACAGTTTGACTGCTCTTCATCCTTTTATAAAGCAGTTTGACTGCTCTTCATCCTCTTGTAAAACAGTCTGACTGCTCTTCATCCGATTATAAATCAGTTTGACTGCTCTTCATCCTCTTATAAAACAGTTTGACTGCTCTTCATCCTTTTATAACGCAGTTTGACTGCTCTTCATCCTCTTATAAATCAGTTTGACTGCTCTTCATCCACTTATAAAGCAGTTTGACTGCTCTTCATCCTCCTATAAACCAGTTTGACTGCGCTTCATCCTCCTATAGAACAGTTTGACTGCTCTTCGTCCGATTATAACTCAGTTTGACTGCTCTTCGTCCTCTTATAAAACAGTTTGACTGCTCTTCATCCTTTTATAAAGCAGTTTGACTGCTCTTCATCCTCTTGTAAAACAGTCTGACTGCTCTTCATCCGATTATAAATCAGTTTGACTGCTCTTCATCCTCTTATAAACCAGTTTGACTGCTCTTCATCTTTTTATAACGCAGTTTGACTGCTCTTCATCCTTTTATAAAGCAGTTTGACTGCTCTTCATCCTCCTATAAACCAGTTTGACTGCGCTTCATCCTCCTATAGAACAGTTTGACTGCTCTTCGTCCGCTTATAAAACAGTTTTACTGCTCTTCGTCCTCTTATAAAACAGTTTGACTGCTCTTCATCCTTTTATAAAGCAGTTTGACTGCTCTTCATCCTCTTATAAATCAGTTTGACTGCTCTTCATCCTTTTATAAAGCAGTTTGACTGCTCTTCATCCTCCTATAAACCAGTTTCACTGCGCTTCATCCTCCTATAGAACAGTTTGACTGCTCTTCGTCCGATTATAAATCAGTTTGACTGCTCTTCGTCCTCTTATAAAACAGTTTGACTGCTCTTCATCCTTTTATAAAGCAGTTTGACTGCTCTTCATTCTCTTATAAATCAGTTTGACTGCTCTTCATCCGATTATAAATCAGTTTGACTGCTCTTCATCCTCTTATAAAACAGTTTGACTGCTCTTCATCCTTTTATAACGCATTTTGACTGCTCTTCATCCTCTTATAAATCAGTTTGACTGCTCTTCATCCGATTATAAATCAGTTTGACTGCTCTTCATCCTCTTATAAAACAGTTTGACTGCTCTTCATCCTTTTATAACGCAGTTTGACTGCTCTTCATCCTCTTATAAATCAGTTTGACTGCTCTTCATCAGATTATAAATCAGTTTGACTGCTCTTCGTCCGATTATAAATCAGTTGGACTGCTCTTCGTCCGCTTATAAAACAGTTTGACTGCTCTTCATCCTTTTATAAAGCAGTTTGACTGCTCTTCATCCTCTTATAAATCAGTTTGACTGCTCTTCATCTTTTTATAACGCAGTTTGACTGCTCTTCATCCTCTTGTAAAACAGGTTGACTGCTCTTCATCCTTTTGTGAAACAGTCTGACTGCTCGACATCATTGTATAAAACAGTTTGACTGCTCTTCATCCTTTTATAAAGCAGTTTGACTGCTCTTCATCCTCTTATAAATCAATTTGACTGCTCTTCATCCTCTTATAAAACCGTTTGACTGCTCTTCGTCCGATTATAAATCAGTTTGACTGCTCTTCGTCCGATTATAAATCAGTTTGACTGTTCCTCGTCCGCTTATAAAACAGTTTGACTGCTCTTCATCCTTTTATAAAGCAGTTTGACTGCTCTTCATCCTCTTATAAATCAGTTTGACTGCTCTTCATCCTTTTATAAAGCAGTTTGACTGCTCTTCATCCTCCTATAAACCAGTTTGACTGCGCTTCATCCTCCTATAGAACAGTTTGACTGCTCTTCGTCCTCTTATAAAACAGTTTGACTGCTCTTCGTCCTCTTATAAAACAGTTTGACTGCTTTTCATCCTTTTATAAAGCAGTTTGACTGCTCTTCATCCTCTTATAAATGTGTTTGACTGCTCTTCATCCGATTATAAATCAGTTTGACTGCTCTTCATCCTCTTATAAAACAGTTTGACTGCTCTTCATCCTTTTATAACGCAGTTTGACTGCTCTTCATCCTCTTATAAATCAGTTTAACTGCTCTTCATCCGATTATAAACCAGTTTGACTGCTCTTCGTCCTCTTATAAAACAGTTTGACTGCTCTTCATCCTTTTGTGAAACAGTCTGACTGCTCGACATCATTGTATAAAACAGTTTGACTGCTCTTCATCCTTTTATAAAGCAGTTTGACTGCTCTTCATCCTCTTATAAAACAGTTTGACTGCTCTTCATCCTTTTATAACGCAGTTTGACTGCTCTTCATCCTCTTATAAATCAGTTTGACTGCTCTTCATCCGATTATAAATCAGTTTGACTGCTCTTCATCCTTTTATAAAGCAGTTTGACTGCTCTTCATCCTCTTATAAATCAATTTGACTGCTCTTCATCCTCTTATAAAACCGTTTTTTCTGCTCTTCGTCCGATTATAAATCAGTTTGACTGCTCTTCATCCTCTTATAAAACCGTTTGACTGCTCTTCATCCTTTTATATCGCAGTTTGACTGCTCTTCATCCTCTTATAAATCAGTTTGACTGCTCTTCATCCGATTATAAATCAGTTTGACTGCTCTTCGTCCTCTTATAAAACAGTTTGACTGCTCTTCATCCTTTTATAAAGCAGTTTGACTGCTCTTCATCCTCTTGTAAAACAGTCTGACTGCTCTTCATCTGATTATAAATCAGTTTGACTGCTCTTCATCCTCTTATAAAACAGTTTGACTGCTCTTCATCTTTTTATAACGCAGTTTGACTGCTCTTCATCCTCTTGTAAAACAGGTTGACTGCTTTTCATCCTTCTGTAAAACAGTCTGACTGCTCTACATCATTGTATAAAACAGTTTGACTGCTCTTCATCCTTTTATAAAGCTGTTTGACTGCTCTTCATCCTCTTATAAATCAATTTGACCGCTCTTCATCCTCTTATAAAACCGTTTGACTGCTCTTCGTCCGATTATAAATCAGTTTGACTGCTCTTCGTCCTTTTATAAATCAGTTTGACTGCTCTTCGTCCGCTTATAAAACAGTTTGACTGCTCTTCATCCTTTTATAAAGCAGTTTGACTGCTCTTCATCCTCTTATAAATCAGTTTGACTGCTCTTCATCCTTTTATAAAGCAGTTTGACTGCTCTTCATCCTCCTATAAACCAGTTTGACTGCGCTTCATCCTCCTATAGAACAGTTTGACTGCTCTTCGTCCGATTATAAATCAGTTTGACTGCTCTTCGTCCTCTTATAAAACAGTTTGACTGCTCTTCATCCTTTTATAAAGCAGTTTGACTGCTCTTCATTCTCTTATAAATCAGTTTGGCTGCTCTTCATCCGATTATAAATCAGTTTGACTGCTCTTCATCCTCTTATAAAAGAGTTTGACTGCTCTTCATCCTTTTATAACGCAGTTTGACTGCACTTCATCCTCTTATAAATCAGTTTGACCTCTCTTCATCCGATTATAAATCAGTTTGACTGCTCTTCATCCTCTTATAAAACAGTTTGACTGCTCTTCATCCTTTTATAACGCAGTTTGACTGCTCTTCATCCTCTTATAAATCAGTTTGACTGCTCTTCATCCGATTATAAATCAGTTTGACTGCTCTTCGTCCGATTATAAATCAGTTGGACTGCTCTTCGTCCGCTTATAAAACAGTTTGACTGCTCTTCATCCTTTTATAAAGCAGTTTGAATGCTCTTCATCCTCTTATAAAGCAGTTTGACTGCTCTTCATCCTCCTATAAACCAGTTTGACTGCGCTTCATCCTCCTATAGAACAGTTTGACTGCTCTTCGTCCGATTATAACTCAGTTTGACTGCTCTTCGTCCTCTTATAAAACAGTTTGACTGCTCTTCATCCTTTTATAAAGCAGTTTGACTGCTCTTCATCCTCTTGTAAAACAGTCTGACTGCTCTTCATCCGATTATAAATCAGTTTGACTGCTCTTCATCCTCTTATAAAACAGTTTGACTGCTCTTCATCTTTTTATAACGCAGTTTGACTGCTCTTCATCCTCTTGTAAAACAGGTTGACTGCTCTTCATCCTTTTGTGAAATAGTCTGACTGCTCGACATCATTGTATAAAACAGTTTGACTGCTCTTCATCCTTTTATAAAGCAGTTTGACTGCTCTTCATCCTCTTATAAATCAATTTGACTGCTCTTCATCCTCTTATAAAACCGTTTGACTGCTCTTCGTCCGATTATAAATCAGTTTGACTGCTCTTCGTCCGATTATAAATCAGTTTGACTGCTCCTCGTCCGCTTATAAAACAGTTTGACTGCTCTTCATCCTTTTATAAAGCAGTTTGACTGCTCTTCATCCTCTTATAAATCAGTTTGACTGCTCTTCATCCTTTTATAAAGCAGTTTGACTGCTCTTCATCCTCCTATAAACCAGTTTGACTGCGCTTCATCCTCCTATAGAACAGTTTGACTGCTCTTCGTCCTCTTATAAAACAGTTTGACTGCTCTTCGTCCTCTTATAAAACAGTTTGACTGCTCTTCATCCTTTTATAAAGCAGTTTGACTGCTCTTCATCCTCTTATAAATAAGTTTGACTGCTCTTCATCCTTTTATAAAGCAGTTTGACTGTTCTTCATCCTCCTATAAACCAGTTTCACTGCGCTTCATCCTCATATAGAACAGTTTGACTGCTCTTCGTCCGATTATAAATCAGTTTGACTGCTCTTCGTCCTCTTATAAAACAGTTTGACTGCTCTTCATCCTTTTATAAAGCAGTTTGACTGCTCTTCATTCTCTTATAAATCAGTTTGACTGCTCTTCATCCTCTTATAAAACAGTTTGACTGCTCTTCATCCTTTTATAACGCATTTTGACTGCTCTTCATCCTCTTATAAATCAGTTTGACTGCTCTTCATCCGATTATAAATCAGTTTGACTGCTCTTCATCCTCTTATAAAACAGTTTGACTGCTCTTCATCCTTTTATAACGCAGTTTGACTGCTCTTCATCCTCTTATAAATCAGTTTGACTGCTCTTCATCCGATTATAAATCAGTTTGACTGCTCTTCGTCCGATTATAAATCAGTTGGACTGCTCTTCGTCCGCTTATAAAACAGTTTGACTGCTCTTCATCCTTTTATAAAGCAGTTTGACTGCTCTTCATCCTCTTATAAATCAGTTTGACTGCTCTTCATCCTCTTATAAAGCAGTTTGACTGCTCTTCATCCTCCTATAAACCAGTTTGACTGCGCTTCATCCTCCTATAGAACAGTTTGACTGCTCTTCGTCCGATTATAAATCAGTTTGACTGCTCTTCGTCCTCTTATAAAACAGTTTGACTGCTCTTCATCCTTTTATAAAGCAGTTTGACTGCTCTTCATTCTCTTATAAATCAGTTTGACTGCTCTTCATCCTCTTATAAAACAGTTTGACTGCTCTTCATCCTTTTATAACGCATTTTGACTGCTCTTCATCCTCTTATAAATCAGTTTGACTGCTCTTCATCCGATTATAAATCAGTTTGACTGCTCTTCATCCTCTTATAAAACAGTTTGACTGCTCTTCATCCTTTTATAACGCAGTTTGACTGCTCTTCATCCTCTTATAAATCAGTTTGACTGCTCTTCATCCGATTATAAATCAGTTTGACTGCTCTTCGTCCGATTATAAATCAGTTGGACTGCTCTTCGTCCGCTTATAAAACAGTTTGACTGCTCTTCATCCTTTTATAAAGCAGTTTGACTGCTCTTCATCCTCTTATAAATCAGTTTGACTGCTCTTCATCCTCTTATAAAGCAGTTTGACTGCTCTTCATCCTCCTATAAACCAGTTTGACTGCGCTTCATCCTCCTATAGAACAGTTTGACTGCTCTTCGTCCGATTATAACTCAGTTTGACTGCTCTTCGTCCTCTTATAAAACAGTTTGACTGCTCTTCATCCTTTTATAAAGCAGTTTGACTGCTCTTCATCCTCTTGTAAAACAGTCTGACTGCTCTTCATCCGATTATAAATCAGTTTGACTGCTCTTCATCCTCTTATAAAACAGTTTGACTGCTCTTCATCTTTTTATAACGCAGTTTGACTGCTCTTCATCCTCTTGTAAAACAGGTTGACTGCTCTTCATCCTTTTGTGAAACAGTCTGACTGCTCGACATCATTGAATAAAACAGTTTGACTGCTCTTCATCCTTTTATAAAGCAGTTTGACTGCTCTTCATCCTCTTATAAATCAATTTGACTGCTCTTCATCCTCTTATAAAACCGTTTGACTGCTCTTCGTCCGATTATAAATCAGTTTGACTGCGCTTCATCCTCCTATAGAACAGTTTGACTGCTCTTCGTCCTCTTATAAAACAGTTTGACTGCTCTTCGTCCTCTTATAAAACAGTTTGACTGCTTTTCATCCTTTTATAAAGCAGTTTGACTGCTCTTCATCCTCTTATAAATGTGTTTGACTGCTCTTCATCCGATTATAAATCAGTTTGACTGCTCTTCATCCTCTTATAAAACAGTTTGACTGCTCTTCATCCTTTTATAACGCAGTTTGACTGCTCTTCATCCTCTTATAAATCAGTTTAACTGCTCTTCATCCGATTATAAACCAGTTTGACTGCTCTTCGTCCTCTTATAAAACAGTTTGACTGATCTTCATCCTTTTGTGAAACAGTCTGACTGCTCGACATCATTGTATAAAACAGTTTGACTGCTCTTCATCCTTTTATAAAGCAGTTTGACTGCTCTTCATCCTCTTATAAAACAGTTTGACTGCTCTTCATCCTTTTATAACGCAGTTTGACTGCTCTTCATCCTCTTATAAATCAGTTTGACTGCTCTTCATCCGATTATAAATCAGTTTGACTGCTCTTCATCCTTTTATAAAGCAGTTTGACTGCTCTTCATCCTCTTATAAATCAATTTGACTGCTCTTCATCCTCTTATAAAACCGTTTTTTCTGCTCTTCGTCCGATTATAAATCAGTTTGACTGCTCTTCATCCTCTTATAAAACCGTTTGACTGCTCTTCATCCTTTTATATCGCAGTTTGACTGCTCTTCATCCTCTTATAAATCAGTTTGACTGCTCTTCATCCGATTATAAATCAGTTTGACTGCTCTTCGTCCTCTTATAAAACAGTTTGACTGCTCTTCATCCTTTTATAAAGCAGTTTGACTGCTCTTCATCCTCTTGTAAAACAGTCTGACTGCTCTTCATCTGATTATAAATCAGTTTGACTGCTCTTCATCCTCTTATAAAACAGTTTGACTGCTCTTCATCTTTTTATAACGCAGTTTGACTGCTCTTCATCCTCTTGTAAAACAGGTTGACTGCTTTTCATCCTTCTGTAAAACAGTCTGACTGCTCTACATCATTGTATAAAACAGTTTGACTGCTCTTCATCCTTTTATAAAGCTGTTTGACTGCTCTTCATCCTCTTATAAATCAATTTGACCGCTCTTCATCCTCTTATAAAACCGTTTGACTGCTCTTCGTCCGATTATAAATCAGTTTGACTGCTCTTCGTCCTTTTATAAATCAGTTTGACTGCTCTTCGTCCGCTTATAAAACAGTTTGACTGCTCTTCATCCTTTTATAAAGCAGTTTGACTGCTCTTCATCCTCTTATAAATCAGTTTGACTGCTCTTCATCCTTTTATAAAGCAGTTTGACTGCTCTTCATCCTCCTATAAACCAGTTTGACTGCGCTTCATCCTCCTATAGAACAGTTTGACTGCTCTTCGTCCGATTATAAATCAGTTTGACTGCTCTTCGTCCTCTTATAAAACAGTTTGACTGCTCTTCATCCTTTTATAAAGCAGTTTGACTGCTCTTCATTCTCTTATAAATCAGTTTGGCTGCTCTTCATCCGATTATAAATCAGTTTGACTGCTCTTCATCCTCTTATAAAAGAGTTTGACTGCTCTTCATCCTTTTATAACGCAGTTTGACTGCACTTCATCCTCTTATAAATCAGTTTGACCTCTCTTCATCCGATTATAAATCAGTTTGACTGCTCTTCATCCTCTTATAAAACAGTTTGACTGCTCTTCATCCTTTTATAACGCAGTTTGACTGCTCTTCATCCTCTTATAAATCAGTTTGACTGCTCTTCATCCGATTATAAATCAGTTTGACTGCTCTTCGTCCGATTATAAATCAGTTGGACTGCTCTTCGTCCGCTTATAAAACAGTTTGACTGCTCTTCATCCTTTTATAAAGCAGTTTGAATGCTCTTCATCCTCTTATAAAGCAGTTTGACTGCTCTTCATCCTCCTATAAACCAGTTTGACTGCGCTTCATCCTCCTATATAACAGTTTGACTGCTCTTCGTCCGATTATAACTCAGTTTGACTGCTCTTCGTCCTCTTATAAAACAGTTTGACTGCTCTTCATCCTTTTATAAAGCAGTTTGACTGCTCTTCATCCTCTTGTAAAACAGTCTGACTGCTCTTCATCCGATTATAAATCAGTTTGACTGCTCTTCATCCTCTTATAAAACAGTTTGACTGCTCTTCATCTTTTTATAACGCAGTTTGACTGCTCTTCATCCTCTTGTAAAACAGGTTGACTGCTCTTCATCCTTTTGTGAAATAGTCTGATTGCTCGACATCATTGTATAAAACAGTTTGACTGCTCTTCATCCTTTTATAAAGCAGTTTGACTGCTCTTCATCCTCTTATAAATCAATTTGACTGCTCTTCATCCTCTTATAAAACCGTTTGACTGCTCTTCGTCCGATTATAAATCAGTTTGACTGCTCTTCGTCCGATTATAAATCAGTTTGACTGCTCCTCGTCCGCTTATAAAACAGTTTGACTGCTCTTCATCCTTTTATAAAGCAGTTTGACTGCTCTTCATCCTCTTATAAATCAGTTTGACTGCTCTTCATCCTTTTATAAAGCAGTTTGACTGCTCTTCATCCTCCTATAAACCAGTTTGACTGCGCTTCATCCTCCTATAGAACAGTTTGACTGCTCTTCGTCCTCTTATAAAACAGTTTGACTGCTCTTCGTCCTCTTATAAAACCGTTTGACTGCTCTTCATCCTTTTATAAAGCAGTTTGACTGCTCTTCATCCTCTTATAAATAAGTTTGACTGCTCTTCATCCTTTTATAAATCAGTTTGACTGTTCTTCATCCTCCTATAAACCAGTTTCACTGCGCTTCATCCTCATATAGAACAGTTTGACTGCTCTTCGTCCGATTATAAATCAGTTTGACTGCTCTTCGTCCTCTTATAAAACAGTTTGACTGCTCTTCATCCTTTTATAAAGCAGTTTGACTGCTCTTCATTCTCTTATAAATCAGTTTGACTGCTCTTCATCCTCTTATAAATCAGTTTGACTGCTCTTCATCCGATTATAAATCAGTTTGACTGCTCTTCGTCCGATTATAAATCAGTTGGACTGCTCTTCGTCCGCTTATAAAACAGTTTGACTGCTCTTCATCCTTTTATAAAGCAGTTTGACTGCTCTTCATCCTCTTATAAATCAGTTTGACTGCTCTTCATCCTCTTATAAAGCAGTTTGACTGCTCTTCATCCTCCTATAAACCAGTTTGACTGCGCTTCATCCTCCTATAGAACAGTTTGACTGCTCTTCGTCCGATTATAACTCAGTTTGACTGCTCTTCGTCCTCTTATAAAACAGTTTGACTGCTCTTCATCCTTTTATAAAGCAGTTTGACTGCTCTTCATCCTCTTGTAAAACAGTCTGACTGCTCTTCATCCGATTATAAATCAGTTTGACTGCTCTTCATCCTCTTATAAAACAGTTTGACTGCTCTTCATCTTTTTATAACGCAGTTTGACTGCTCTTCATCCTCTTGTAAAACAGGTTGACTGCTCTTCATCCTTTTGTGAAACAGTCTGACTGCTCGACATCATTGAATAAAACAGTTTGACTGCTCTTCATCCTTTTATAAAGCAGTTTGACTGCTCTTCATCCTCTTATAAATCAATTTGACTGCTCTTCATCCTCTTATAAAACCGTTTGACTGCTCTTCGTCCGATTATAAATCAGTTTGACTGCGCTTCATCCTCCTATAGAACAGTTTGACTGCTCTTCGTCCTCTTATAAAACAGTTTGACTGCTCTTCGTCCTCTTATAAAACAGTTTGACTGCTTTTCATCCTTTTATAAAGCAGTTTGACTGCTCTTCATCCTCTTATAAATGTGTTTGACTGCTCTTCATCCGATTATAAATCAGTTTGACTGCTCTTCATCCTCTTATAAAACAGTTTGACTGCTCTTCATCCTTTTATAACGCAGTTTGACTGCTCTTCATCCTCTTATAAATCAGTTTAACTGCTCTTCATCCGATTATAAACCAGTTTGACTGCTCTTCGTCCTCTTATAAAACAGTTTGACTGATCTTCATCCTTTTGTGAAACAGTCTGACTGCTCGACATCATTGTATAAAACAGTTTGACTGCTCTTCATCCTTTTATAAAGCAGTTTGACTGCTCTTCATCCTCTTATAAAACAGTTTGACTGCTCTTCATCCTTTTATAACGCAGTTTGACTGCTCTTCATCCTCTTATAAATCAGTTTGACTGCTCTTCATCCGATTATAAATCAGTTTGACTGCTCTTCATCCTTTTATAAAGCAGTTTGACTGCTCTTCATCCTCTTATAAATCAATTTGACTGCTCTTCATCCTCTTATAAAACCGTTTTTTCTGCTCTTCGTCCGATTATAAATCAGTTTGACTGCTCTTCATCCTCTTATAAAACCGTTTGACTGCTCTTCATCCTTTTATATCGCAGTTTGACTGCTCTTCATCCTCTTATAAATCAGTTTGACTGCTCTTCATCCGATTATAAATCAGTTTGACTGCTCTTCGTCCTCTTATAAAACAGTTTGACTGCTCTTCATCCTTTTATAAAGCAGTTTGACTGCTCTTCATCCTCTTGTAAAACAGTCTGACTGCTCTTCATCTGATTATAAATCAGTTTGACTGCTCTTCATCCTCTTATAAAACAGTTTGACTGCTCTTCATCTTTTTATAACGCAGTTTGACTGCTCTTCATCCTCTTGTAAAACAGGTTGACTGCTTTTCATCCTTCTGTAAAACAGTCTGACTGCTCTACATCATTGTATAAAACAGTTTGACTGCTCTTCATCCTTTTATAAAGCTGTTTGACTGCTCTTCATCCTCTTATAAATCAATTTGACCGCTCTTCATCCTCTTATAAAACCGTTTGACTGCTCTTCGTCCGATTATAAATCAGTTTGACTGCTCTTCGTCCTTTTATAAATCAGTTTGACTGCTCTTCGTCCGCTTATAAAACAGTTTGACTGCTCTTCATCCTTTTATAAAGCAGTTTGACTGCTCTTCATCCTCTTATAAATCAGTTTGACTGCTCTTCATCCTTTTATAAAGCAGTTTGACTGCTCTTCATCCTCCTATAAACCAGTTTGACTGCGCTTCATCCTCCTATAGAACAGTTTGACTGCTCTTCGTCCGATTATAAATCAGTTTGACTGCTCTTCGTCCTCTTATAAAACAGTTTGACTGCTCTTCATCCTTTTATAAAGCAGTTTGACTGCTCTTCATTCTCTTATAAATCAGTTTGGCTGCTCTTCATCCGATTATAAATCAGTTTGACTGCTCTTCATCCTCTTATAAAAGAGTTTGACTGCTCTTCATCCTTTTATAACGCAGTTTGACTGCACTTCATCCTCTTATAAATCAGTTTGACCTCTCTTCATCCGATTATAAATCAGTTTGACTGCTCTTCATCCTCTTATAAAACAGTTTGACTGCTCTTCATCCTTTTATAACGCAGTTTGACTGCTCTTCATCCTCTTATAAATCAGTTTGACTGCTCTTCATCCGATTATAAATCAGTTTGACTGCTCTTCGTCCGATTATAAATCAGTTGGACTGCTCTTCGTCCGCTTATAAAACAGTTTGACTGCTCTTCATCCTTTTATAAAGCAGTTTGAATGCTCTTCATCCTCTTATAAAGCAGTTTGACTGCTCTTCATCCTCCTATAAACCAGTTTGACTGCGCTTCATCCTCCTATAGAACAGTTTGACTGCTCTTCGTCCGATTATAACTCAGTTTGACTGCTCTTCATCCTCTTATAAAACAGTTTGACTGCTCTTCATCTTTTTATAACGCAGTTTGACTGCTCTTCATCCTCTTGTAAAACAGGTTGACTGCTCTTCATCCTTTTGTGAAATAGTCTGACTGCTCGACATCATTGTATAAAACAGTTTGACTGCTCTTCATCCTTTTATAAAGCAGTTTGACTGCTCTTCATCCTCTTATAAATCAATTTGACTGCTCTTCATCCTCTTATAAAACCGTTTGACTGCTCTTCGTCCGATTATAAATCAGTTTGACTGCTCTTCGTCCGATTATAAATCAGTTTGACTGCTCCTCGTCCGCTTATAAAACAGTTTGACTGCTCTTCATCCTTTTATAAAGCAGTTTGACTGCTCTTCATCCTCTTATAAATCAGTTTGACTGCTCTTCATCCTTTTATAAAGCAGTTTGACTGCTCTTCATCCTCCTATAAACCAGTTTGACTGCGCTTCATCCTCCTATAGAACAGTTTGACTGCTCTTCGTCCTCTTATAAAACAGTTTGACTGCTCTTCGTCCTCTTATAAAACAGTTTGACTGCTCTTCATCCTTTTATAAAGCAGTTTGACTGCTCTTCATCCTCTTATAAATAAGTTTGACTGCTCTTCATCCTTTTATAAAGCAGTTTGACTGTTCTTCATCCTCCTATAAACCAGTTTCACTGCGCTTCATCCTCATATAGAACAGTTTGACTGCTCTTCGTCCGATTATAAATCAGTTTGACTGCTCTTCGTCCTCTTATAAAACAGTTTGACTGCTCTTCATCCTTTTATAAAGCAGTTTGACTGCTCTTCATTCTCTTATAAATCAGTTTGACTGCTCTTCATCCTCTTATAAAACAGTTTGACTGCTCTTCATCCTTTTATAACGCATTTTGACTGCTCTTCATCCTCTTATAAATCAGTTTGACTGCTCTTCATCCGATTATAAATCAGTTTGACTGCTCTTCATCCTCTTATAAAACAGTTTGACTGCTCTTCATCCTTTTATAACGCAGTTTGACTGCTCTTCATCCTCTTATAAATCAGTTTGACTGCTCTTCATCCGATTATAAATCAGTTTGACTGCTCTTCGTCCGATTATAAATCAGTTGGACTGCTCTTCGTCCGCTTATAAAACAGTTTGACTGCTCTTCATCCTTTTATAAAGCAGTTTGACTGCTCTTCATCCTCTTATAAATCAGTTTGACTGCTCTTCATCCTCTTATAAAGCAGTTTGACTGCTCTTCATCCTCCTATAAACCAGTTTGACTGCGCTTCATCCTCCTATAGAACAGTTTGACTGCTCTTCGTCCGATTATAAATCAGTTTGACTGCTCTTCGTCCTCTTATAAAACAGTTTGACTGCTCTTCATCCTTTTATAAAGCAGTTTGACTGCTCTTCATTCTCTTATAAATCAGTTTGACTGCTCTTCATCCTCTTATAAAACAGTTTGACTGCTCTTCATCCTTTTATAACGCATTTTGACTGCTCTTCATCCTCTTATAAATCAGTTTGACTGCTCTTCATCCGATTATAAATCAGTTTGACTGCTCTTCATCCTCTTATAAAACAGTTTGACTGCTCTTCATCCTTTTATAACGCAGTTTGACTGCTCTTCATCCTCTTATAAATCAGTTTGACTGCTCTTCATCCGATTATAAATCAGTTTGACTGCTCTTCGTCCGATTATAAATCAGTTGGACTGCTCTTCGTCCGCTTATAAAACAGTTTGACTGCTCTTCATCCTTTTATAAAGCAGTTTGACTGCTATTCATCCTCTTATAAATCAGTTTGACTGCTCTTCATCCTCTTATAAAGCAGTTTGACTGCTCTTCATCCTCCTATAAACCAGTTTGACTGCGCTTCATCCTCCTATAGAACAGTTTGACTGCTCTTCGTCCGATTATAACTCAGTTAGACTGCTCTTCGTCCTCTTATAAAACAGTTTGACTGCTCTTCATCCTTTTATAAAGCAGTTTGACTGCTCTTCATCCTCTTGTAAAACAGTCTGACTGCTCTTCATCCGATTATAAATCAGTTTGACTGCTCTTCATCCTCTTATAAAACAGTTTGACTGCTCTTCATCTTTTTATAACGCAGTTTGACTGCTCTTCATCCTCTTGTAAAACAGGTTGACTGCTCTTCATCCTTTTGTGAAACAGTCTGACTGCTCGACATCATTGAATAAAACAGTTTGACTGCTCTTCATCCTTTTATAAAGCAGTTTGACTGCTCTTCATCCTCTTATAAATCAATTTGACTGCTCTTCATCCTCTTATAAAACCGTTTGACTGCTCTTCGTCCGATTATAAATCAGTTTGACTGCGCTTCATCCTCCTATAGAACAGTTTGACTGCTCTTCGTCCTCTTATAAAACAGTTTGACTGCTCTTCGTCCTCTTATAAAACAGTTTGACTGCTTTTCATCCTTTTATAAAGCAGTTTGACTGCTCTTCATCCTCTTATAAATGTGTTTGACTGCTCTTCATCCGATTATAAATCAGTTTGACTGCTCTTCATCCTCTTATAAAACAGTTTGACTGCTCTTCATCCTTTTATAACGCAGTTTGACTGCTCTTCATCCTCTTATAAATCAGTTTAACTGCTCTTCATCCGATTATAAACCAGTTTGACTGCTCTTCGTCCTCTTATAAAACAGTTTGACTGCTCTTCATCCTTTTGTGAAACAGTCTGACTGCTCGACATCATTGTATAAAACAGTTTGACTGCTCTTCATCCTTTTATAAAGCAGTTTGACTGCTCTTCATCCTCTTATAAAACAGTTTGACTGCTCTTCATCCTTTTATAACGCAGTTTGACTGCTCTTCATCCTCTTATAAATCAGTTTGACTGCTCTTCATCCGATTATAAATCAGTTTGACTGCTCTTCATCCTTTTATAAAGCAGTTTGACTGCTCTTCATCCTCTTATAAATCAATTTGACTGCTCTTCATCCTCTTATAAAACCGTTTTTTCTGCTCTTCGTCCGATTATAAATCAGTTTGACTGCTCTTCATCCTCTTATAAAACCGTTTGACTGCTCTTCATCCTTTTATATCGCAGTTTGACTGCTCTTCATCCTCTTATAAATCAGTTTGACTGCTCTTCATCCGATTATAAATCAGTTTGACTGCTCTTCGTCCTCTTATAAAACAGTTTGACTGCTCTTCATCCTTTTATAAAGCAGTTTGACTGCTCTTCATCCTCTTGTAAAACAGTCTGACTGCTCTTCATCTGATTATAAATCAGTTTGACTGCTCTTCATCCTCTTATAAAACAGTTTGACTGCTCTTCATCTTTTTATAACGCAGTTTGACTGCTCTTCATCCTCTTGTAAAACAGGTTGACTGCTTTTCATCCTTCTGTAAAACAGTCTGACTGCTCTACATCATTGTATAAAACAGTTTGACTGCTCTTCATCCTTTTATAAAGCTGTTTGACTGCTCTTCATCCTCTTATAAATCAATTTGACCGCTCTTCATCCTCTTATAAAACCGTTTGACTGCTCTTCGTCCGATTATAAATCAGTTTGACTGCTCTTCGTCCTTTTATAAATCAGTTTGACTGCTCTTCGTCCGCTTATAAAACAGTTTGACTGCTCTTCATCCTTTTATAAAGCAGTTTGACTGCTCTTCATCCTCTTATAAATCAGTTTGACTGCTCTTCATCCTTTTATAAAGCAGTTTGACTGCTCTTCATCCTCCTATAAACCAGTTTGACTGCGCTTCATCCTCCTATAGAACAGTTTGACTGCTCTTCGTCCGATTATAAATCAGTTTGACTGCTCTTCGTCCTCTTATAAAACAGTTTGACTGCTCTTCATCCTTTTATAAAGCAGTTTGACTGCTCTTCATTCTCTTATAAATCAGTTTGGCTGCTCTTCATCCGATTATAAATCAGTTTGACTGCTCTTCATCCTCTTATAAAAGAGTTTGACTGCTCTTCATCCTTTTATAACGCAGTTTGACTGCACTTCATCCTCTTATAAATCAGTTTGACCTCTCTTCATCCGATTATAAATCAGTTTGACTGCTCTTCATCCTCTTATAAAACAGTTTGACTGCTCTTCATCCTTTTATAACGCAGTTTGACTGCTCTTCATCCTCTTATAAATCAGTTTGACTGCTCTTCATCCGATTATAAATCAGTTTGACTGCTCTTCGTCCGATTATAAATCAGTTGGACTGCTCTTCGTCCGCTTATAAAACAGTTTGACTGCTCTTCATCCTTTTATAAAGCAGTTTGAATGCTCTTCATCCTCTTATAAAGCAGTTTGACTGCTCTTCATCCTCCTATAAACCAGTTTGACTGCGCTTCATCCTCCTATAGAACAGTTTGACTGCTCTTCGTCCGATTATAACTCAGTTTGACTGCTCTTCGTCCTCTTATAAAACAGTTTGACTGCTCTTCATCCTTTTATAAAGCAGTTTGACTGCTCTTCATCCTCTTGTAAAACAGTCTGACTGCTCTTCATCCGATTATAAATCAGTTTGACTGCTCTTCATCCTCTTATAAAACAGTTTGACTGCTCTTCATCTTTTTATAACGCAGTTTGACTGCTCTTCATCCTCTTGTAAAACAGGTTGACTGCTCTTCATCCTTTTGTGAAATAGTCTGACTGCTCGACATCATTGTATAAAACAGTTTGACTGCTCTTCATCCTTTTATAAAGCAGTTTGACTGCTCTTCATCCTCTTATAAATCAATTTGACTGCTCTTCATCCTCTTATAAAACCGTTTGACTGCTCTTCGTCCGATTATAAATCAGTTTGACTGCTCTTCGTCCGATTATAAATCAGTTTGACTGCTCCTCGTCCGCTTATAAAACAGTTTGACTGCTCTTCATCCTTTTATAAAGCAGTTTGACTGCTCTTCATCCTCTTATAAATCAGTTTGACTGCTCTTCATCCTTTTATAAAGCAGTTTGACTGCTCTTCATCCTCCTATAAACCAGTTTGACTGCGCTTCATCCTCCTATAGAACAGTTTGACTGCTCTTCGTCCTCTTATAAAACAGTTTGACTGCTCTTCGTCCTCTTATAAAACAGTTTGACTGCTCTTCATCCTTTTATAAAGCAGTTTGACTGCTCTTCATCCTCTTATAAATAAGTTTGACTGCTCTTCATCCTTTTATAAAGCAGTTTGACTGTTCTTCATCCTCCTATAAACCAGTTTGACTGCTCTTCATCCTCATATAGAACAGTTTGACTGCTCTTCGTCCGATTATAAATCAGTTTGACTGCTCTTCGTCCTCTTATAAAACAGTTTGACTGCTCTTCATCCTTTTATAAAGCAGTTTGACTGCTCTTCATTCTCTTATAAATCAGTTTGACTGCTCTTCATCCTCTTATAAAACAGTTTGACTGCTCTTCATCCTTTTATAACGCATTTTGACTGCTCTTCATCCTCTTATAAATCAGTTTGACTGCTCTTCATCCGATTATAAATCAGTTTGACTGCTCTTCATCCTCTTATAAAACAGTTTGACTGCTCTTCATCCTTTTATAACGCAGTTTGACTGCTCTTCATCCTCTTATAAATCAGTTTGACTGCTCTTCATCCGATTATAAATCAGTTTGACTGCTCTTCGTCCGATTATAAATCAGTTGGACTGCTCTTCGTCCGCTTATAAAACAGTTTGACTGCTCTTCATCCTTTTATAAAGCAGTTTGACTGCTCTTCATCCTCTTATAAATCAGTTTGACTGCTCTTCATCCTCTTATAAAGCAGTTTGACTGCTCTTCATCCTCCTATAAACCAGTTTGACTGCGCTTCATCCTCCTATAGAACAGTTTGACTGCTCTTCGTCCGATTATAAATCAGTTTGACTGCTCTTCGTCCTCTTATAAAACAGTTTGACTGCTCTTCATCCTTTTATAAAGCAGTTTGACTGCTCTTCATTCTCTTATAAATCAGTTTGACTGCTCTTCATCCTCTTATAAAACAGTTTGACTGCTCTTCATCCTTTTATAACGCATTTTGACTGCTCTTCATCCTCTTATAAATCAGTTTGACTGCTCTTCATCCGATTATAAATCAGTTTGACTGCTCTTCATCCTCTTATAAAACAGTTTGACTGCTCTTCATCCTTTTATAACGCAGTTTGACTGCTCTTCATCCTCTTATAAATCAGTTTGACTGCTCTTCATCCGATTATAAATCAGTTTGACTGCTCTTCGTCCGATTATAAATCAGTTGGACTGCTCTTCGTCCGCTTATAAAACAGTTTGACTGCTCTTCATCCTTTTATAAAGCAGTTTGACTGCTCTTCATCCTCTTATAAATCAGTTTGACTGCTCTTCATCCTCTTATAAAGCAGTTTGACTGCTCTTCATCCTCCTATAAACCAGTTTGACTGCGCTTCATCCTCCTATAGAACAGTTTGACTGCTCTTCGTCCGATTATAACTCAGTTTGACTGCTCTTCGTCCTCTTATAAAACAGTTTGACTGCTCTTCATCCTTTTATAAAGCAGTTTGACTGCTCTTCATCCTCTTGTAAAACAGTCTGACTGCTCTTCATCCGATTATAAATCAGTTTGACTGCTCTTCATCCTCTTATAAAACAGTTTGACTGCTCTTCATATTTTTATAACGCAGTTTGACTGCTCTTCATCCTCTTGTAAAACAGGTTGACTGCTCTTCATCCTTTTGTGAAACAGTCTGACTGCTCGACATCATTGAATAAAACAGTTTGACTGCTCTTCATCCTTTTATAAAGCAGTTTGACTGCTCTTCATCCTCTTATAAATCAATTTGACTGCTCTTCATCCTCTTATAAAACCGTTTGACTGCTCTTCGTCCGATTATAAATCAGTTTGACTGCTCTTCGTCCGATTATAAATCAGTTTGACTGCTCCTCGTCCGCTTATAAAACAGTTTGACTGCTCTTCATCCTTTTATAAAGCAGTTTGACTGCTCTTCATCCTCTTATAAATCAGTTTGACTGCTCTTCATCCTTTTATAAAGCAGTTTGACTGCTCTTCATCCTCCTATAAACCAGTTTGACTGCGCTTCATCCTCCTATAGAACAGTTTGACTGCTCTTCGTCCTCTTATAAAACAGTTTGACTGCTCTTCGTCCTCTTATAAAACAGTTTGACTGCTCTTCATCCTTTTATAAAGCAGTTTGACTGCTCTTCATCCTCTTATAAATCAGTTTGACTGCTCTCCATCCGATTATAAATCAGTTTGACTGCTCTTCATCCTCTTATAAAACAGTTTGACTGCTCTTCATCCTTTTATAACGCAGTTTGACTGCTCTTCATCCTCTTATAAATCAGTTTGACTGCTCTTCATCCGATTATAAACCAGTTTGACTGCTCTTCGTCCTCTTATAAAACAGTTTGACTGCTCTTCATCCTTTTATAAAGCAGTTTGACTGCTCTTCATCCTCTAATAAATCAGTTTGACTGCTCTTCATCCGATTATAAATCAGTTTGACTGCTCTTCATCCTCTTATAAAACAGTTTGACTGCTCTTCATCCTTTTATAACGCAGTTTGACTGCTCTTCATCCTCTTATAAATCAGTTTGACTGCTCTTCATCCTCTTATAAAACAGTTTGACTGCTCTTCATCTTTTTATAACGCAGTTTGACTGCTCTTCATCCTCTTGTAAAACAGGTTGACTGCTTTTCATCCTTTTGTAAAACAGTCTGACTGCTCTACATCATTGTATAAAACAGTTTGACTGCTCTTCATCCTTTTATAAAGCAGTTTGACTGCTCTTCATCCTCTTATAAATCAATTTGACCGCTCTTCATCCTCTTATAAAACCGTTTGACTGCTCTTCGTCCGATTATAAATCAGTTTGACTGCTCTTTGTCCGATTATAAATCAGTTTGACTGCTCTTCGTCCGCTTATAAAACAGTTTGACTGCTCTTCATCCTTTTATAAAGCAGTTTGACTGCTCTTCATCCTCTTATAAATCAGTTTGACTGCTCTTCATCCTTTTATAAAGCAGTTTGACTGCTCTTCATCCTCCTATAGAACAGTTTGACTGCTCTTCGTCCGATTATAAATCAGTTTGACTGCTCTTCGTCCTCTTATAAAACAGTTTGACTGCTCTTCATCCTTTTATAAAGCAGTTTGACTGCTCTTCATTCTCTTATAAATCAGTTTGACTGCTCTTCATCCGATTATAAATCAGTTTGACTGCTCTTCATCCTCTTATAAAACAGTTTGACTGCTCTTCATCCTTTTATAACGCATTTTGACTGCTCTCCATCCTCTTATAAATCAGTTTGACTGCTCTTCATCCGATTATAAATCAGTTTGACTGCTCTTCATCCGATTATAAAACAGTTTGACTGCTCTTCATCCTTTTATAACGCAGTTTGACTGCTCTTCATCCTCTTATAAATCAGTTTGACTGCTCTTCATCCGATTATAAATCAGTTTGACTGCTCTTCGTCCGATTATAAATCAGTTGGACTGCTCTTCGTCCGCTTATAAAACAGTTTGACTGCTCTTCATCCTTTTATAAAGCAGTTTGACTGCTCTTCATCCTCTTATAAATCAGTTTGACTGCTCTTCATCCTCTTATAAAGCAGTTTGACTGCTCTTCATCCTCCTATAAACCAGTTTGACTGCGCTTCATCCTCCTATAGAACAGTTTGACTGCTCTTCGTCCGATTATAACTCAGTTTGACTGCTCTTCGTCCTCTTATAAAACAGTTTGACTGCTCTTCATCCTTTTATAAAGCAGTTTGACTGCTCTTCATCCTCTTGTAAAACAGTCTGACTGCTCTTCATCCGATTATAAATCAGTTTGACTGCTCTTCATCCTCTTATAAAACAGTTTGACTGCTCTTCATCTTTTTATAACGCAGTTTGACTGCTCTTCATCCTCTTGTAAAACAGGTTGACTGCTCTTCATCCTTTTGTGAAATAGTCTGACTGCTCGACATCATTGTATAAAACAGTTTGACTGCTCTTCATCCTTTTATAAAGCAGTTTGACTGCTCTTCATCCTCTTATAAATCAATTTGACTGCTCTTCATCCTCTTATAAAACCGTTTGACTGCTCTTCGTCCGATTATAAATCAGTTTGACTGCTCTTCGTCCGATTATAAATCAGTTTGACTGCTTCTCGTCCGCTTATAAAACAGTTTGACTGCTCTTCATCCTTTTATAAAGCAGTTTGACTGCTCTTCATCCTCTTATAAATCAGTTTGACTGCTCTTCATCCTTTTATAAAGCAGTTTGACTGCTCTTCATCCTCCTATAAACCAGTTTGACTGCTCTTCGTCCTCTTATAAAACAGTTTGACTGCTCTTCGTCCTCTTATAAAACAGTTTGACTGCTCTTCATCCTTTTATAAAGCAGTTTGACTGCTCTTCATCCTCTTATAAATAAGTTTGACTGCTCTTCATCCTTTTATAAAGCAGTTTGACTGTTCTTCATCCTCCTATAAACCAGTTTCACTGCGCTTCATCCTCATATAGAACAGTTTGACTGCTCTTCGTCCGATTATAAATCAGTTTGACTGCTCTTCGTCCTCTTATAAAACAGTTTGACTGCTCTTCATCCTTTTATAAAGCAGTTTGACTGCTCTTCATTCTCTTATAAATCAGTTTGACTGCTCTTCATCCTCTTATAAAACAGTTTGACTGCTCTTCATCCTTTTATAACGCATTTTGACTGCTCTTCATCCTCTTATAAATCAGTTTGACTGCTCTTCATCCGATTATAAATCAGTTTGACTGCTCTTCATCCTCTTATAAAACAGTTTGACTGCTCTTCATCCTTTTATAACGCAGTTTGACTGCTCTTCATCCTCTTATAAATCAGTTTGACTGCTCTTCATCCGATTATAAATCAGTTTGACTGCTCTTCGTCCGATTATAAATCAGTTGGACTGCTCTTCGTCCGCTTATAAAACAGTTTGACTGCTCTTCAGCCTTTTATAAAGCAGTTTGACTGCTCTTCATCCTCTTATAAATCAGTTTGACTGCTCTTCATCCTCTTATAAAGCAGTTTGACTGCTCTTCATCCTCCTATAAACCAGTTTGACTGCGCTTCATCCTCCTATAGAACAGTTTGACTGCTCTTCGTCCGATTATAACTCAGTTTGACTGCTCTTCGTCCTCTTATAAAACAGTTTGACTGCTCTTCATCCTTTTATAAAGCAGTTTGACTGCTCTTCATCCTCTTGTAAAACAGTCTGACTGCTCTTCATCCGATTATAAATCAGTTTGACTGCTCTTCATCCTCTTATAAAACAGTTTGACTGCTCTTCATCTTTTTATAACGCAGTTTGACTGCTCTTCATCCTCTTGTAAAACAGGTTGACTGCTCTTCATCCTTTTGTGAAACAGTCTGACTGCTCGACATCATTGAATAAAACAGTTTGACTGCTCTTCATCCTTTTATAAAGCAGTTTGACTGCTCTTCATCCTCTTATAAATCAGTTTGACTGCTCTCCATCCGATTATAAATCAGTTTGACTGCTCTTCATCCTCTTATAAAACAGTTTGACTGCTCTCCATCCTTTTATAACGCAGTTTGACTGCTCTTCATCCTCTTATAAATCAGTTTGACTGCTCTTCATCCGATTATAAACCAGTTTGACTGCTCTTCGTCCTCTTATAAAACAGTTTGACTGCTCTTCATCCTTTTATAAAGCAGTTTGACTGCTCTTCATCCTCTTATAAATCAGTTTGACTGCTCTTCATCCGATTATAAATCAGTTTGACTGCTCTTCATCCTCTTATAAAACAGTTTGACTGCTCTTCATCCTTTTATAACGCAGTTTGACTGCTCTTCATCCTCTTATAAATCAGTTTGACTGCTCTTCATCCGATTATAAATCAGTTTGACTGCTCTTCATCCTTTTATAAAGCAGTTTGATTGCTCTTCATCCTCTTATAAATCAATTTGACTGCTCTTCATCCTCTTATAAAACCGTTTGACTACTCTTCATCCTTTTATAACGCAGTTTGACTGCTCTTCATCCTCTTATAAATCAGTTTGACTGCTCTTCATCCGATTATAAATCAGTTTGACTGCTCTTCGTCCTCTTATAAAACAGTTTGACTGCTCTTCATCCTTTTATAAAGCAGTTTGACTGCTCTTCATCCTCTTGTAAAACAGTCTGACTGCTCTTCATCTGATTATAAATCAGTTTGACTGCTCTTCATCCTCTTATAAAACAGTTTGACTGCTCTTCGTCCTCTTATAAAACAGTTTGACTGCTCTTCATCCTTTTATAAAGCAGTTTGACTGCTCTTCATCCTCTTATAAATCAGTTTGACTGCTCTTCATCCGATTATAAATCAGTTTGACTGCTCTTCATCCTCTTATAAATCAGTTTGACTGCTCTTCATCCTCTTATAAAACAGTTTGACTGCTCTTCATCCTTTTATAACGCAGTTTGACTGCTCTTCATCCTCTTATAAATCAGTTTGACTGCTCTTCATCCGATTATAAATCAGTTTGACTGCTCTTCATCCTTTTATAAAGCAGTTTGATTGCTCTTCATCCTCTTATAAATCAATTTGACTGCTCTTCATCCTCTTATAAAACCGTTTGACTACTCTTCATCCTTTTATAACGCAGTTTGACTGCTCTTCATCCTCTTATAAATCAGTTTGACTGCTCTTCATCCGATTATAAATCAGTTTGACTGCTCTTCGTCCTCTTATAAAACAGTTTGACTGCTCTTCATCCTTTTATAAAGCAGTTTGACTGCTCTTCATCCTCTTGTAAAACAGTCTGACTGCTCTTCATCTGATTATAAATCAGTTTGACTGCTCTTCATCCTCTTATAAAACAGTTTGACTGCTCTTCGTCCTCTTATAAAACAGTTTGACTGCTCTTCATCCTTTTATAAAGCAGTTTGACTGCTCTTCATCCTCTTATAAATCAGTTTGACTGCTCTTCATCCGATTATAAATCAGTTTGACTGCTCTTCATCCTCTTATAAAACAGTTTGACTGCTCTTCATCCTTTTATAACGCAGTTTGACTGCTCTTCATCCTCTTATAAATCAGTTTGACTGCTCTTCATCCGATTATAAACCAGTTTGACTGCTCTTCGTCCTCTTATAAAACAGTTTGACTGCTCTTCATCCTTTTATAAAGCAGTTTGACTGCTCTTCATCCTCTTATAAATCAGTTTGACTGCTCTTCATCCGATTATAAATCAGTTTGACTGCTCTTCATCCTCTTATAAAACAGTTTGACTGCTCTTCATCCTTTTATAACGCAGTTTGACTGCTCTTCATCCTCTTATAAACAGTTTGACTGCTCTTCATCCGATTATAAATCAGTTTGACTGCTCTTCATCCTTTTATAAAGCAGTTTGACTGCTCTTCATCCTCTTATAAATCAATTTGACTGCTCTTCATCCTCTTATAAAACCGTTTTTTCTGCTCTTCGTCCGATTATAAATCAGTTTGACTGCTCTTCATCCTCTTATAAAACCGTTTGACTGCTCTTCATCCTTTTATAACGCAGTTTGACTGCTCTTCATCCTCTTATAAATCAGTTTGACTGCTCTTCATCCGATTATAAATCAGTTTGACTGCTCTTCGTCCTCTTATAAAACAGTTTGACTGCTCTTCATCCTTTTATAAAGCTGTTTGACTGCTCTTCATCCTCTTGTAAAACAGTCTGACTGCTCTTCATCTGATTATAAATCAGTTTGACTGCTGTTCATCCTCTTATAAAACAGTTTGACTGCTCTTCATATTTTTATAACGCAGTTTGACTGCTCTTCATCCTCTTGTAAAACAGGTTGACTGCTTTTCATCCTTTTGTAAAACAGTCTGACTGCTCTACATCATTGTATAAAACAGTTTGACTGCTCTTCATCCTCTTATAAATCAATTTGACCGCTCTTCATCCTCTTATAAAACCGTTTGACTGCTCTTCGTCCGATTATAAATCAGTTTGACTGCTCTTCGTCCTTTTATAAATCAGTTTGACTGCTCTTCGTCCGCTTATAAAACAGTTTGACTGCTCTTCGTCCTCTTATAAAACAGTTTGACTGCTCTTCATCCTTTTATAAAGCAGTTTGACTGCTCTTCATCCTCTTGTAAAACAGTCTGACTGCTCTTCATCCGATTATAAATCAGTTTGACTGCTCTTCATCCTCTTATAAAACAGTTTGACTGCTCTTCATCTTTTTATAACGCAGTTTGACTGCTCTTCATCCTCTTGTAAAACAGGTTGACTGCTCTTCATCCTTTTGTGAAACAGTCTTACTGCTCGACATCATTGAATAAAACAGTTTGACTGCTCTTCATCCTTTTATAAAGCAGTTTGACTGCTCTTCATCCTCTTATAAATCAATTTGACTGCTCTTCATCCTCTTATAAAACCGTTTAACTGCTCTTCGTCCGATTATAAATCAGTTTGACTGCTCTTCGTCCGATTATAAATCAGTTTGACTGCTCCTCGTCCGCTTATAAATCAGTTTGACTGCTCCTCGTCCGCTTATAAAACAGTTTGACTGCTCTTCATCCTTTTATAAAGCAGTTTGACTGCTCTTCATCCTCTTATAAATCAGTTTGACTGCTCTTCATCCTTTTATAAAGCAGTTTGACTGCTCTTCATCCTCCTATAAACCAGTTTGACTGCGCTTCATCCTCCTATAGAACAGTTTGACTGCTCTTCGTCCTCTTATAAAACAGTTTGACTGCTCTTCGTCCTCTTATAAAACAGTTTGACTGCTCTTCATCCTTTTATAAAGCAGTTTGAGTGCTCTTCATCCTCTTATAAATCAGTTTGACTGCTCTTCATCCGATTATAAATCAGTTTGACTGCTCTTCATCCTCTTATAAAACAGTTTGACTGCTCTTCATCCTTTTATAACGCAGTTTGACTGCTCTTCATCCTCTTATAAAACAGTTTGACTGCTCTTCATCCTTTTATAACGCAGTTTGACTGCTCTTCATCCTCTTATAAATCAGTTTGACTGCTCTTCATCCGATTATAAATCAGTTTGACTGCTCTTCATCCTTTTATAAAGCAGTTTGACTGCTCTTCATCCTCTTATAAATCAATTTGACTGCTCTTCATCCTCTTATAAAACCGTTTTTTCTGCTCTTCGTCCGATTATAAATCAGTTTGACTGCTCTTCATCCTCTTATAAAACAGTTTGACTGCTCTTCATCCTTTTATAACGCAGTTTGACTGCTCTTCATCCTCTTATAAAACAGTTTGACTGCTCTTCATCCTTTTATAACGCAGTTTGACTGCTCTTCATCCTCTTATAAATCAGTTTGACTGCTCTTCATCCGATTATAAATCAGTTTGACTGCTCTTCATCCTTTTATAAAGCAGTTTGACTGCTCTTCATCCTCTTATAAATCAATTTGACTGCTCTTCATCCTCTTATAAAACCGTTTTTTCTGCTCTTCGTCCGATTATAAATCAGTTTGACTGCTCTTCATCCTCTTATAAAACCGTTTGACTGCTCTTCATCCTTTTATAACGCAGTTTGACTGCTCTTCATCCTCTTATAAATCAGTTTGACTGCTCTTCGTCCGATTATAAATCAGTTTGACTGCTCTTCGTCCTCTTATAAAACAGTTTGACTGCTCTTCATCCTTTTATAAAGCAGTTTGACTGCTCTTCATCCTCTTGTAAAACAGTCTGACTGCTCTTCATCTGATTATAAATCAGTTTGACTGCTCTTCATCCTCTTATATATCAGTTTGACTGCTCTTCATCTTTTTATAACGCAGTTTGACTGCTCTTCATCCTCTTGTAAAACAGGTTGACTGCTTTTCATCCTTTTGTAAAACAGTCTGACTGCTCTACATCATTGTATAAAACAGTTTGACTGCTCTTCATCCTTTTATAAAGCTGTTTGACTGCTCTTCATCCTCTTATAAATCAATTTGACCGCTCTTCATCCTCTTATAAAACCGTTTGACTGCTCTTCGTCCGATTATAAATCAGTTTGACTGCTCTTCGTCCTTTTATAAATCAGTTTGACTGCTCTTCGTCCGCTTATAAAACAGTTTGACTGCTCTTCATCCTTTTATAAAGCAGTTTGACTGCTCTTCATCCTCTTATAAATCAGTTTGACTGCTCTTCATCCTTTTATAAAGCAGTTTGACTGCTCTTCATCCTCCTATAAACCAGTTTGACTGCGCTTCATCCTCCTATAGAACAGTTTGACTGCTCTTCGTCCGATTATAAATCAGTTTGACTGCTCTTCGTCCTCTTATAAAACAGTTTGACTGCTCTTCATCCTTTTATAAAGCAGTTTGACTGCTCTTCATTCTCTTATAAATCAGTTTGGCTGCTCTTCATCCGATTATAAATCAGTTTGACTGCTCTTCATCCTCTTATAAAAGAGTTTGACTGCTCTTCATCCTTTTATAATGCAGTTTGACTGCACTTCATCCTCTTATAAATCAGTTTGACTGCTCTTCATCCGATTATAAATCAGTTTGACTGCTCTTCATCCTCTTATAAAACAGTTTGACTGCTCTTCATCCTTTTATAACGCAGTTTGACTGCTCTTCATCCTCTTATAAATCAGTTTGACTGCTCTTCATCCGATTATAAATCAGGTTGACTGCTCTTCGTCCGATTATAAATCAGTTGGACTGCTCTTCGTCCGCTTATAAAACAGTTTGACTGCTCTTCATCCTTTTATAAAGCAGTTTGACTGCTCTTCATCCTCTTATAAAGCAGTTTGACTGCTTTCCATCCTCCTATAAACCAGTTTGACTGCGCTTCATCCTCCTATAGAACAGTTTGATTGCTCTTCGTCCGATTATAACTCAGTTTGACTGCTCTTCGTCCTCTTATAAAACAGTTTGACTGCTCTTCATCCTTTTATAAAGCAGTTTGACTGCTCTTCATCCTCTTGTAAAACAGTCTGACTGCTCTTCATCCGATTATAAATCAGTTTGACTGCTCTTCATCCTCTTATAAAACAGTTTGACTGCTCTTCATCTTTTTATAACGCAGTTTGACTGCTCTTCATCCTCTTGTAAAACAGGTTGACTGCTCTTCATCCTTTTGTGAAACAGTCTGACTGCTCGACATCATTGTATAAAACAGTTTGACTGCTCTTCATCCTTTTATAAAGCAGTTTGACTGCTCTTCATCCTCTTATAAAACCGTTTGACTGCTCTTCATCTTTTTATAACGCAGTTTGACTGCTCTTCATCCTCTTGTAAAACAGGTTGACTGCTTTTCATCCTTTTGTAAAACAGTCTGACTGCTCTACATCATTGTATAAAACAGTTTGACTGCTCTTCATCCTTTTATAAAGCAGTTTGACTGCTCTTGATCCTCTTATAAATCAATTTGACCGCTCTTCATCCTCTTATAAAACCGTTTGACTGCTCTTCGTCCGATTATAATTCAGTTTGACTGCTCTTCGTCCGATTATAAATCAGTTTGACTGCTCTTCGTCCGCTTATAAAACAGTTTGACTGCTCTTCATCCTTTTATAAAGCAGTTTGACTGCTCTTCATCCTCTTATAAATCAGTTTGACTGCTCTTCATCCTTTTATAAAGCAGTTTAACTGCTCTTCATCCTCCTATAAACCAGTTTGACTGCGCTTCATCCTCCTATAGAACAGTTTGACTGCTCTTCGTCCGATTATAAATCAGTTTGACTGCTCTTCATCCTTTTATAAAGCAGTTTGACTGCTCTTCATCCTCTTATAAATCAGTTTGACTGCTCTTCCTCCGATTATAAATCAGTTTGACTGCTCTTCATCCTCTTATAAAACAGTTTGACTGCTCTTCATCCTTTTATAACGCAGTTTGACTGCTCTTCATCCTCTTATAAATCAGTTTGACTGCTCTTCATCCGATTATAAATCAGTTTGACTGCTATTCATCCGATTATAAATCAGTTTGACTGCTCTTCGTCCGATTATAAATCAGTTTGACTGCTCTTCGTCCGATTATAACTCAGTTTGACTGCTCTTCGTCCTCTTATAAAACAGTTTGACTGCTCTTCATCCGATTATAAATCAGTTTGACTGCTCTTCATCCTCTTATAAAACAGTTTGACTGGTCTTCATCCTTTTATAAAGCAGTTTGACTGCTCTTCATCCTCCTATAAACCAGTTTGACTGCTCTTCATCCTCCTATAGAACAGTTTGACTGCTCTTCGTCCGATTATAAATCAGTTTGACTGCTCTTCGTCCTCTTATAAAACAGTTTGACTGCTCTTCATCCTTTTATAAAGCAGTTTGACTGCTCTTCATCCTCTTGTAAAACAGTCTGACTGCTCTTCATCTGATTATAAATCAGTTTGACTGCTCTTCATCCTCTTATAAAACAGTTTGACTGCTCTTCATCCTTTTATAAAGCTGTTTGACTGCTCTTCATCCTCTTGTAAAACAGTCTGACTGCTCTTCATCTGATTATAAATCAGTTTGACTGCTGTTCATCCTCTTATAAAACAGTTTGACTGCTCTTCATATTTTTATAACGCAGTTTGACTGCTCTTCATCCTCTTGTAAAACAGGTTGACTGCTTTTCATCCTTTTGTAAAACAGTCTGACTGCTCTACATCATTGTATAAAACAGTTTGACTGCTCTTCATCCTCTTATAAATCAATTTGACCGCTCTTCATCCTCTTATAAAACCGTTTGACTGCTCTTCGTCCGATTATAAATCAGTTTGACTGCTCTTCGTCCTTTTATAAATCAGTTTGACTGCTCTTCGTCCGCTTATAAAACAGTTTGACTGCTCTTCGTCCTCTTATAAAACAGTTTGACTGCTCTTCATCCTTTTATAAAGCAGTTTGACTGCTCTTCATCCTCTTGTAAAACAGTCTGACTGCTCTTCATCCGATTATAAATCAGTTTGACTGCTCTTCATCCTCTTATAAAACAGTTTGACTGCTCTTCATCTTTTTATAACGCAGTTTGACTGCTCTTCATCCTCTTGTAAAACAGGTTGACTGCTCTTCATCCTTTTGTGAAACAGTCTTACTGCTCGACATCATTGAATAAAACAGTTTGACTGCTCTTCATCCTTTTATAAAGCAGTTTGACTGCTCTTCATCCTCTTATAAATCAATTTGACTGCTCTTCATCCTCTTATAAAACCGTTTGACTGCTCTTCGTCCGATTATAAATCAGTTTGACTGCTCTTCGTCCGATTATAAATCAGTTTGACTGCTCCTCGTCCGCTTATAAATCAGTTTGACTGCTCCTCGTCCGCTTATAAAACAGTTTGACTGCTCTTCATCCTTTTATAAAGCAGTTTGACTGCTCTTCATCCACTTATAAATCAGTTTGACTGCTCTTCATCCTTTTATAAAGCAGTTTGACTGCTCTTCATCCTCCTATAAACCAGTTTGACTGCGCTTCATCCTCCTATAGAACAGTTTGACTGCTCTTCGTCCTCTTATAAAACAGTTTGACTGCTCTTCGTCCTCTTATAAAACAGTTTGACTGCTCTTCATCCTTTTATAAAGCAGTTTGAGTGCTCTTCATCCTCTTATAAATCAGTTTGACTGCTCTTCATCCGATTATAAATCAGTTTGACTGCTCTTCATCCTCTTATAAAACAGTTTGACTGCTCTTCATCCTTTTATAACGCAGTTTGACTGCTCTTCATCCTCTTATAAATCAGTTTGACTGCTCTTCATCCGATTATAAACCAGTTTGACTGTTCTTCGTCCTCTTATAAAACAGTTTGACTGCTCTTCATCCTTTTATAAAGCAGTTTGACTGCTCTTCATCCTCTTATAAATCAGTTTGACTGCTCTTCATCCGATTATAAATCAGTTTGACTGCTCTTCATCCTCTTATAAAACAGTTTGACTGCTCTTCATCCTTTTATAACGCAGTTTGACTGCTCTTCATCCTCTTATAAATCAGTTTGACTGCTCTTCATCCGATTATAAATCAGTTTGACTGCTCTTCGTCCGATTATAAATCAGTTTGACTGCTCTTCATCCTCTTATAAAACCGTTTGACTGCTCTTCGTCCTCTTATAAAACAGTTTGACTGCTCTTCATCCTTTTATAAAGCAGTTTGACTGCTCTTCATCCTCTTGTAAAACAGTCTGACTGCTCTTCATCTGATTATAAATCAGTTTGACTGCTCTTCATCCTCTTATAAAACAGTTTGACTGCTCTTCATCTTTTTATAACGCAGTTTGACTGCTCTTCATCCTCTTGTAAAACAGGTTGACTGCTTTTCATCCTTTTGTAAAACAGTCTGACTGCTCTACATCATTGTATAAAACAGTTTGACTGCTCTTCATCCTTTTATAAAGCTGTTTGACTGCTCTTCATCCTCTTATAAATCAATTTGACCGCTCTTCATCCTCTTATAAAACCGTTTGACTGCTCTTCGTCCGATTATAAATCAGTTTGACTGCTCTTCGTCCTTTTATAAATCAGTTTGACTGCTCTTCGTCCGCTTATAAAACAGTTTGACTGCTCTTCATCCTTTTATAAAGGAGTTTGACTGCTCTTCATCCTCTTATAAATCAGTTTGACTGCTCTTCATCCTTTTATAAAGCAGTTTGACTGCTCTTCATCCTCCTATAAACCAGTTTGACTGCGCTTCATCCTCCTATAGAACAGTTTGACTGCTCTTCGTCCGATTATAAATCAGTTTGACTGCTCTTCGTCCTCTTATAAAACAGTTTGACTGCTCTTCATCCTTTTATAAAGCAGTTTGACTGCTCTTCATTCTCTTATAAATCAGTTTGGCTGCTCTTCATCCGATTATAAATCAGTTTGACTGCTCTTCATCCTCTTATAAAAGAGTTTGACTGCTCTTCATCCTTTTATAATGCAGTTTGACTGCACTTCATCCTCTTATAAATCAGTTTGACTGCTCTTCATCCGATTATAAATCAGTTTGACTGCTCTTCATCCTCTTATAAAACAGTTTGACTGCTCTTCATCCTTTTTTAACGCAGTTTGACTGCTCTTCATCCTCTTATAAATCAGTTTGACTGCTCTTCATCCGATTATAAATCAGGTTGACTGCTCTTCGTCCGATTATAAATCAGTTGGACTGCTCTTCGTCCGCTTATAAAACAGTTTGACTGCTCTTCATCCTTTTATAAAGCAGTTTGACTGCTCTTCATCCTCTTATAAAGCAGTTTGACTGCTCTCCATCCTCCTATAAACCAGTTTGACTGCGCTTCATCCTCCTATAGAACAGTTTGATTGCTCTTCGTCCGATTATAACTCAGTTTGACTGCTCTTCGTCCTCTTATAAAACAGTTTGACTGCTCTTCATCCTTTTATAAAGCAGTTTGACTGCTCTTCATCCTCTTGTAAAACAGTCTGACTGCTCTTCATCCGATTATAAATCAGTTTGACTGCTCTTCATCCTCTTATAAAACAGTTTGACTGCTCTTCATCTTTTTATAACGCAGTTTGACTGCTCTTCATCCTCTTGTAAAACAGGTTGACTGCTCTTCATCCTTTTGTGAAACAGTCTGACTGCTCGACATCATTGTATAAAACAGTTTGACTGCTCTTCATCCTTTTATAAAGCAGTTTGACTGCTCTTCATCCTCTTATAAAACCGTTTGACTGCTCTTCATCTTTTTATAACGCAGTTTGACTGCTCTTCATCCTCTTGTAAAACAGGTTGACTGCTTTTCATCCTTTTGTAAAACAGTCTGACTGCTCTACATCATTGTATAAAACAGTTTGACTGCTCTTCATCCTTTTATAAAGCAGTTTGACTGCTCTTGATCCTCTTATAAATCAATTTGACCGCTCTTCATCCTCTTATAAAACCCTTTGACTGCTCTTCGTCCGATTATAATTCAGTTTGACTGCTCTTCGTCCGATTATAAATCAGTTTGACTGCTCTTCGTCCGCTTATAAAACAGTTTGACTGCTCTTCATCCTTTTATAAAGCAGTTTGACTGCTCTTCATCCTCTTATAAATCAGTTTGACTGCTCTTCATCCTTTTATAAAGCAGTTCGACTGCTCTTCATCCTTCTATAAACCAGTTTGACTGCGCTTCATCCTCCTATAGAACAGTTTGACTGCTCTTCGTCCGATTATAAATCAGTTTGACTGCTCTTCATCCTCTTATAAAACAGTTTGACTGCTCTTCATCCTTTTATAAAGCAGTTTGACTGCTCTTCATCCTCTTATAAATCAGTTTGACTGCTCTTCCTCCGATTATAAATCAGTTTGACTGCTCTTCATCCTCTTATAAAACAGTTCGACTGCTCTTCATCCTTTTATAACGCAGTTTGACTGCTCTTCATCCTCTTATAAATCAGTTTGACTGCTCTTCATCCTCTTATAAATCAGTTTGACTGCTATTCATCCGATTATAAATCAGTTTGACTGCTCTTCGTCCGATTATAAATCAGTTTGACTGCTCTTCGTCCGATTATAACTCAGTTTGACTGCTCTTCGTCCTCTTATAAAACAGTTTGACTGCTCTTCATCCGATTATAAATCAGTTTGACTGCTCTTCATCCTCTTATAAAACAGTTTGACTGGTCTTCATCCTTTTATAAAGCAGTTTGACTGCTCTTCATCCTCCTATAAACCAGTTTGACTGCTCTTCATCCTCCTATAGAACAGTTTGACTGCTCTTCGTCCGATTATAAATCAGTTTGACTGCTCTTCGTCCTCTTATAAAACAGTTTGACTGCTCTTCATCCTTTTATAAAGCAGTTTGACTGCTCTTCATCCTCTTGTAAAACAGTCTGACTGCTCTTCATCTGATTATAAATCAGTTTGACTGCTCTTCATCCTCTTATAAAACAGTTTGACTGCTCTTCATCTTTTTATAACGCAGTTTGACTGCTCTTCATCCTCTTGTAAAACAGGTTGACTGCTTTTCATCCTTTTGTAAAACAGTCTGACTGCTCTACATCATTGTATAAAACAGTTTGACTGCTCTTCATCCTTTTATAAAGCAGTTTGACTGCTCTTCATCCTCTTATAAATCAGTTTGACTGCTCTTCATCCTTTTATAAAGCAGTTTGACTGCTCTTCATCCTCCTATAAACCAGTTTCACTGCGCTTCATCCTCCTATAGAACAGTTTGACTGCTCTTCGTCCGATTATAAATCAGTTTGACTGCTCTTCGTCCTCTTATAAAACAGTTTGACTGCTCTTCATCCTTTTATAAAGCAGTTTGACTGCTCTTCATTCTCTTATAAATCAGTTTGACTGCTCTTCATCCGATTATAAATCAGTTTGACTGCTCTTCATCCTCTTATAAAACAGTTTGACTGCTCTTCATCCTTTTATAACGCATTTTGACTGCTCTTCATCCTCTTATAAATCAGTTTGACTGCTCTTCATCCGATTATAAATCAGTTTGACTGCTCTTCATCCTCTTATAAAACAGTTTGACTGCTCTTCCTCCTTTTATAACGCAGTTTGACTGCTCTTCATCCTCTTATAAATCAGTTTGACTGCTCTTCATCCGATTATAAATCAGTTTGACTGCTCTTCGTCCGATTATAAATCAGTTGGACTGCTCTTCGTCCGCTTATAAAACAGTTTGACTGCTCTTCATCCTTTTATAAAGCAGTTTGACTGCTCTTCATCCTCTTATAAATCAGTTTGACTGCTCTTCATCCTCTTATAAAGCAGTTTGACTGCTCTTCATCCTCCTATAAACCAGTTTGACTGCGCTTCATCCTCCTATAGAACAGTTTGACTGCTCTTCGTCCGATTATAACTCAGTTTGACTGCTCTTCGTCCTCTTATAAAACAGTTTGACTGCTCTTCATCCTTTTATAAAGCAGTTTGACTGCTCTTCATCCTCTTGTAAAACAGTCTGACTGCTCTTCATCCGATTATAAATCAGTTTGACTGCTCTTCATCCTCTTATAAAACAGTTTGACTGCTCTTCATCTTTTTATAACGCAGTTTGACTGCTCTTCATCCTTTTATAAAGCAGTTTGACTGCTCTTCATCCTCCTATAAACCAGTTTGACTGCGCTTCATCCTCCTATAGAACAGTTTGACTGCTCTTCGTCCTCTTATAAAACAGTTTTACTGCTCTTCGTCCTCTTATAAAACAGTTTGACTGCTCTTCATCCTTTTATAAAGCAGTTTGACTGCTCTTCATCCTCTTATAAATCAGTTTGACTGCTCTTCATCCTTTTATAAAGCAGTTTGACTGCTCTTCATCCTCCTATAAACCAGTTTGACTGCGCTTCATCCTCCTATAGAACAGTTTGACTGCTCTTCGTCCGATTATAACTCAGTTTGACTGCTTTTCGTCCTCTTATAAAACAGTTTGACTGCTCTTCATCCTTTTAAAAAGCAGTTTGACTGCTCTTCATCCTCTTGTAAAACAGTCTGACTGCTCTTCATCCGATTATAAATCAGTTTGACTGCTCTTCATCCTCTTATAAAACAGTTTGACTGCTCTTCATCCTTTTATAACGCAGTTTGACTGCTCTTCATCCTCTTATAAATCAGTTTGACTGCTCTTCATCCACTTATAAAGCAGTTTGACTGCTCTTCATCCTCCTATAAACCAGTTTGACTGCGCTTCATCCTCCTATAGAACAGTTTGACTGCTCTTCGTCCGATTATAACTCAGTTTGACTGCTCTTCGTCCTCTTATAAAACAGTTTGACTGCTCTTCATCCTTTTATAAAGCAGTTTGACTGCTCTTCATCCTCTTGTAAAACAGTCTGACTGCTCTTCATCCGATTATAAATCAGTTTGACTGCTCTTCATCCTCTTATAAAACAGTTTGACTGCTCTTCATCTTTTTATAACGCAGTTTGACTGCTCTTCATCCTTTTATAAAGCAGTTTGACTGCTCTTCATCCTCCTATAAACCAGTTTGACTGCGCTTCATCCTCCTATAGAACAGTTTGACTGCTCTTCGTCCTCTTATAAAACAGTTTTACTGCTCTTCGTCCTCTTATAAAACAGTTTGACTGCTCTTCATCCTTTTATAAAGCAGTTTGACTGCTCTTCATCCTCTTATAAATCAGTTTGACTGCTCTTCATCCTTTTATAAAGCAGTTTGACTGCTCTTCATCCTCCTATAAACCAGTTTCACTGCGCTTCATCCTCCTATAGAACAGTTTGACTGCTCTTCGTCCGATTATAAATCAGTTTGACTGCTCTTCGTCCTCTTATAAAACAGTTTGACTGCTCTTCATCCTTTTATAAAGCAGTTTGACTGCTCTTCATTCTATTATAAATCAGTTTGACTGCTCTTCATCCGATTATAAATCAGTTTGACTGCTCTTCATCCTCTTATAAAACAGTTTGACTGCTCTTCATCCTTTTATAACGCATTTTGACTGCTCTTCATCCTCTTATAAATCAGTTTGACTGCTCTTCATCCGATTATAAATCAGTTTGACTGCTCTTCATCCTCTTATAAAACAGTTTGACTGCTCTTCATCCTTTTATAACGCAGTTTGACTGCTCTTCATCCTCTTATAAATCAGTTTGACTGCTCTTCATCAGATTATAAATCAGTTTGACTGCTCTTCGTCCGATTATAAATCAGTTGGACTGCTCTTCGTCCGCTTATAAAACAGTTTGACTGCTCTTCATCCTTTTATAAAGCAGTTTGACTGCTCTTCATCCTCTTATAAATCAGTTTGACTGCTCTTCATCTTTTTATAACGCAGTTTGACTGCTCTTCATCCTCTTGTAAAACAGGTTGACTGCTCTTCATCCTTTTGTGAAACAGTCTGACTGCTCGACATCATTGTATAAAACAGTTTGACTGCTCTTCATCCTTTTATAAAGCAGTTTGACTGCTCTTCATCCTCTTATAAATCAATTTGACTGCTCTTCATCCTCTTATAAAACCGTTTGACTGCTCTTCGTCCGATTATAAATCAGTTTGACTGCTCTTCGTCCGATTATAAATCAGTTTGACTGTTCCTCGTCCGCTTATAAAACAGTTTGACTGCTCTTCATCCTTTTATAAAGCAGTTTGACTGCTCTTCATCCTCTTATAAATCAGTTTGACTGCTCTTCATCCTTTTATAAAGCAGTTTGACTGCTCTTCATCCTCCTATAAACCAGTTTGACTGCGCTTCATCCTCCTATAGAACAGTTTGACTGCTCTTCGTCCTCTTATAAAACAGTTTGACTGCTCTTCGTCCTCTTATAAAACAGTTTGACTGCTTTTCATCCTTTTATAAAGCAGTTTGACTGCTCTTCATCCTCTTATAAATGTGTTTGACTGCTCTTCATCCGATTATAAATCAGTTTGACTGCTCTTCATCCTCTTATAAAACAGTTTGACTGCTCTTCATCCTTTTATAACGCAGTTTGACTGCTCTTCATCCTCTTATAAATCAGTTTAACTGCTCTTCATCCGATTATAAACCAGTTTGACTGCTCTTCGTCCTCTTATAAAACAGTTTGACTGCTCTTCATCCTTTTATAAAGCAGTTTGACTGCTCTTCATCCTCTTATAAATCAGTTTGACTGCTCTTCATCCGATTATAAATCAGTTTGACTGCTCTTCATCCTCTTATAAAACAGTTTGACTGCTCTTCATCCTCTTATAAATCAGTTTGACTGCTCTTCATCCTTTTATAAAGCAGTTTGACTGCTCTTCATCCGATTATAAATCAATTTGACTGCTCTTCATCCTCTTATAAAACCGTTTTTTCTGCTCTTCGTCCGATTATAAATCAGTTTGACTGCTCTTCATCCTCTTATAAAACCGTTTGACTGCTCTTCATCCTTTTATATCGCAGTTTGACTGCTCTTCATCCTCTTATAAATCAGTTTGACTGCTCTTCATCCGATTATAAATCAGTTTGACTGCTCTTCGTCCTCTTATAAAACAGTTTGACTGCTCTTCATCCTTTTATAAAGCAGTTTGACTGCTCTTCATCCTCTTGTAAAACAGTCTGACTGCTCTTCATCTGATTATAAATCAGTTTGACTGCTCTTCATCCTCTTATAAAACAGTTTGACTGCTCTTCATCTTTTTATAACGCAGTTTGACTGCTCTTCATCCTCTTGTAAAACAGGTTGACTGCTTTTCATCCTTCTGTAAAACAGTCTGACTGCTCTACATCATTGTATAAAACAGTTTGACTGCTCTTCATCCTTTTATAAAGCTGTTTGACTGCTCTTCATCCTCTTATAAATCAATTTGACCGCTCTTCATCCTCTTATAAAACCGTTTGACTGCTCTTCGTCCGATTATAAATCAGTTTGACTGCTCTTCGTCCTTTTATAAATCAGTTTGACTGCTCTTCGTCCGCTTATAAAACAGTTTGACTGCTCTTCATCCTTTTATAAAGCAGTTTGACTGCTCTTCATCCTCTTATAAATCAGTTTGACTGCTCTTCATCCTTTTATAAAGCAGTTTGACTGCTCTTCATCCTCCTATAAACCAGTTTGACTGCGCTTCATCCTCCTATAGAACAGTTTGACTGCTCTTCGTCCGATTATAAATCAGTTTGACTGCTCTTCGTCCTCTTATAAAACAGTTTGACTGCTCTTCATCCTTTTATAAAGCAGTTTGACTGCTCTTCATTCTCTTATAAATCAGTTTGGCTGCTCTTCATCCGATTATAAATCAGTTTGACTGCTCTTCATCCTCTTATAAAAGAGTTTGACTGCTCTTCATCCTTTTATAACGCAGTTTGACTGCACTTCATCCTCTTATAAATCAGTTTGACCTCTCTTCATCCGATTATAAATCAGTTTGACTGCTCTTCATCCTCTTATAAAACAGTTTGACTGCTCTTCATCCTTTTATAACGCAGTTTGACTGCTCTTCATCCTCTTATAAATCAGTTTGACTGCTCTTCATCCGATTATAAATCAGTTTGACTGCTCTTCGTCCGATTATAAATCAGTTGGACTGCTCTTCGTCCGCTTATAAAACAGTTTGACTGCTCTTCATCCTTTTATAAAGCAGTTTGAATGCTCTTCACCCTCTTATAAAGCAGTTTGACTGCTCTCCATCCTCCTATAAACCAGTTTGACTGCGCTTCATCCTCCTGTAGAACAGTTTGATTGCTCTTCGTCCGATTATAACTCAGTTTGACTGCTCTTCGTCCTCTTATAAAACAGTTTGACTGCTCTTCATCCTTTTATAAAGCAGTTTGACTGCTCTTCATCCTCTTGTAAAACAGTCTGACTGCTCTTCATCCGATTATAAATCAGTTTGACTGCTCTTCATCCTCTTATAAAACAGTTTGACTGCTCTTCATCTTTTTATAACGCAGTTTGACTGCTCTTCATCCTCTTGTAAAACAGGTTGACTGCTCTTCATCCTTTTGTGAAACAGTCTGACTGCTCGACATCATTGTATAAAACAGTTTGACTGCTCTTCATCCTTTTATAAAGCAGTTTGACTGCTCTTCATCCTCTTATAAAACCGTTTGACTGCTCTTCATCTTTTTATAACGCAGTTTGACTGCTCTTCATCCTCTTGTAAAACAGGTTGACTGCTTTTCATCCTTTTGTAAAACAGTCTGACTGCTCTACATCATTGTATAAAACAGTTTGACTGCTCTTCATCCTTTTATAAAGCAGTTTGACTGCTCTTGATCCTCTTATAAATCAATTTGACCGCTCTTCATCCTCTTATAAAACCGTTTGACTGCTCTTCGTCCGATTATAAATCAGTTTGACTGCTCTTCATCCTTTTATAAAGCAGTTTGACTGCTCTTCATCCTCCTATAAACCAGTTTGACTGCGCTTCATCCTCCTATAGAACAGTTTGACTGCTCTTCGTCCTCTTATAAAACAATTTGAATGCTCTTCGTCCTCTTATAAAACAGTTTGACTGCTTTTCATCCTTTTATAAAGCAGTTTGACTGCTCTTCATCCTCTTATAAATCAGTTTGACTGCTCTTCATCCGATTATAAATCAGTTTGACTGCTCTTCATCCTCTTATAAAACAGTTTGACTGCTCTTCATCCTTTTATAACGCAGTTTGACTGCTCTTCATCCTCTTATAAATCAGTTTAACTGCTCTTCATCCGATTATAAACCAGTTTGACTGCTCTTCGTCCTCTTATAAAACAGTTTGACTGCTCTTCATCCTTTTATAAAGCAGTTTGACTGCTCTTCATCCTCTTATAAATCAGTTTGACTGCTCTTCATCCGATTATAAATCAGTTTGACTGCTCTTCATCCTCTTATAAAACAGTTTGACTGCTCTTCATCCTTTTATAACGCAGTTTGACTGCTCTTCATCCTCTTATAAATCAGTTTGACTGCTCTTCATCCGATTATAAATCAGTTTGACTGCTCTTCATCCTTTTATAAAGCAGTTTGACTGCTCTTCATCCTCTTATAAATCAATTTGACTGCTCTTCATCCTCTTATAAAACCGATTTTTCTGCTCTTCGTCCGATTATAAAGCAGTTTGACTGCTCTTCATCCTCTTATAAATCAATTTGACTGCTCTTCATCCTCTTATAAAACCATTTTTTCTGCTCTTCGTCCGATTATAAATCAGTTTGACTGCTCTTCATCCTCCTATAAACCAGTTTCACTGCGCTTCATCCTCCTATAGAACAGTTTGACTGCTCTTCGTCCGATTATAAATCAGTTTGACTGCTCTTCGTCCTCTTATAAAACAGTTTGACTGCTCTTCATCCTTTTATAACGCATTTTGACTGCTCTTCATCCTCTTATAAATCAGTTTGACTGCTCTTCATCCGATTATAAATCAGTTTGACTGCTCTTCATCCTCTTATAAAAAAGTTTGACTGCTCTTCATCCTTTTATAACGCAGTTTGACTGCTCTTCATCCTCTTATAAAACAGTTTGACTGCTCTTCATCCTTTTATAACGCAGTTTGACTGCTCTTCATCCTCTTATAAATCAGTTTGACTGCTCTTCATCCGATTATAAATCAGTTTGACTGCTCTTCGTCCGATTATAAATCAGTTGGACTGCTCTTCGTCCGCTTATAAAACAGTTTGACTGCTCTTCATCCTTTTATAAAGCAGTTTGACTGCTCTTCATCCTCTTATAAATCAGTTTGACTGCTCTTCATCCTCTTATAAAGCAGTTTGACTGCTCTTCATCCTCCTATAAACCAGTTTGACTGCGCTTCATCCTCCTATAGAACAGTTTGACTGCTCTTCGTCCGATTATAACTCAGTTTGACTGCTCTTCGTCCTCTTATAAAACAGTTTGACTGCTCTTCATCCTTTTATAAAGCAGTTTGACTGCTCTTCATCCTCTTGTAAAACAGTCTGACTGCTCTTCATCCGATTATAAATCAGTTTGACTGCTCTTCATCCTCTTATAAAACAGTTTGACTGCTCTTCATCTTTTTATAACGCAGTTTGACTGCTCTTCATCCTCATGTAAAACAGGTTGACTGCTCTTCATCCTTTTGTGAAACAGTCTGACTGCTCGACATCATTGTATAAAACAGTTTGACTGCTCTTCATCCTTTTATAAAGCAGTTTGTCTGCTCTTCATCCTCTTATAAATCAATTTGACTGCTCTTCATCCTCTTATAAAACCGTTTGACTGCTCTTCGTCCGATTATAAATCAGTTTGACTGCTCTTCGTCCGATTATAAATCAGTTTGACTGCTCCTCGTCCGCTTATAAAACAGTTTGACTGCTCTTCATCCTTTTATAAAGCAGTTTGACTGCTCTTCATCCTCCTATAGAACAGTTTGACTGCTCTTCGTCCGATTATAAATCAGTTTGACTGCTCTTCGTCCTCTTATAAAACAGTTTGACTGCTCTTCATCCTTTTATAAAGCAGTTTGACTGCTCTTCATTCTCTTATAAATCAGTTTGACTGCTCTTCATCCGATTATAAATCAGTTTGACTGCTCTTCATCCTCTTATAAAACAGTTTGACTGCTCTTCATGCTTTTATAATGCATTTTGACTGCTCTTCATCCTCTTATAAATCAGTTTGACTGCTCTTCATCCGATTATAAATCAGTTTGACTGCTCTTCATCCTCTTATAAAACAGTTTGACTGATCTTCATCCTTTTATAACGCAGTTTGACTGCTCTTCATCCTCTTATAAATCAGTTTGACTGCTCTTCATCAGATTATAAATCAGTTTGACTGCTCTTCGTCCGATTATAAATCAGTTGGACTGCTCTTCGTCCGCTTATAAAACAGTTTGACTGCTCTTCATCCTTTTATAAAGCAGTTTGACTGCTCTTCATCCTCTTATAAATCAGTTTGACTGCTCTTCATCCTCTTATAAAGCAGTTTGACTGCTCTTCATCCTCCTATAAACCAGTTTGACTGCGCTTCATCCTCCTATAGAACAGTTTGACTGCTCTTCGTCCGATTATAACTCAGTTTGACTGCTCTTCGTCCTCTTATAAAACAGTTTGACTGCTCTTCATCCTTTTATAAAGCAGTTTGACTGCTCTTCATCCTCTTGTAAAACAGTCTGACTGCTCTTCATCCGATTATAAATCAGTTTGACTGCTCTTCATCCTCTTATAAAACAGTTTGACTGCTCTTCATCTTTTTATAACGCAGTTTGACTGCTCTTCATCCTCTTGTAAAACAGGTTGACTGCTCTTCATCCTTTTGTGAAACAGTCTGACTGCTCGACATCATTGTATAAAACAGTTTGACTGCTCTTCATCCTTTTATAAAGCAGTTTGACTGCTCTTCATCCTCTTATAAATCAATTTGACTGCTCTTCATCCTCTTATAAAACCGTTTGACTGCTCTTCGTCCGATTATAAATCAGTTTGACTGCTCTTCGTCCGATTATAAATCAGTTTGACTGTTCCTCGTCCGCTTATAAAACAGTTTGACTGCTCTTCATCCTTTTATAAAGCAGTTTGACTGCTCTTCATCCTCTTATAAATCAGTTTGACTGCTCTTCATCCTTTTATAAAGCAGTTTGACTGCTCTTCATCCTCCTATAAACCAGTTTGACTGCGCTTCATCCTCCTATAGAACAGTTTGACTGCTCTTCGTCCTCTTATAAAACAGTTTGACTGCTCTTCGTCCTCTTATAAAACAGTTTGACTGCTTTTCATCCTTTTATAAAGCAGTTTGACTGCTCTTCATCCTCTTATAAATCAGTTTGACTGCTCTTCATCCGATTATGAATCAGTTTGACTGCTCTTCATCCTCTTATAAAACAGTTTGACTGCTCTTCATCCTTTTATAACGCAGTTTGACTGCTCTTCATCCTCTTATAAATCAGTTTAACTGCTCTTCATCCGATTATAAACCAGTTTGACTGCTCTTCGTCCTCTTATAAAACAGTTTGACTGCTCTTCATCCTTTTATAAAGCAGTTTGACTGCTCTTCATCCTCTTATAAATCAGTTTGACTGCTCTTCATCCGATTATAAATCAGTTTGACTGCTCTTCATCCTCTTATAAAACAGTTTGACTGCTCTTCATCCTTTTATAACGCATTTTGGCTGCTCTTCATCCTCTTATAAATCAGTTTGACTGCTCTTCATCCGATTATAAATCAGTTTGACTGCTCTTCATCCTTTTATAAAGCAGTTTGACTGCTCTTCATCCTCTTATAGATCAATTTGACTGCTCTTCATCCTCTTATAAAACCGTTTTTTCTGCTCTTCGTCCGATTATAAATCAGTTTGACTGCTCTTCATCCTCTTATAAAACCGTTTGACTGCTCTTCTTCCTTTTATATCGCAGTTTGACTGCTCTTCATCCTCTTATAAATCAGTTTGACTGCTCTTCATCCGATTATAAATCAGTTTGACTGCTCTTCGTCCTCTTATAAAACAGTTTGACTGCTCTTCATCCTTTTATAAAGCAGTTTGACTGCTCTTCATCCTCTTGTAAAACAGTCTGACTGCTCTTCATCTGATTATAAATCAGTTTGACTGCTCTTCATCCTCTTATAAAACAGTTTGACTGCTCTTCATCTTTTTATAACGCAGTTTGACTGCTCTTCATCCTCTTGTAAAACAGGTTGACTGCTTTTCATCCTTCTGTAAAACAGTCTGACTGCTCTACATCATTGTATAAAACAGTTTGACTGCTCTTCATCCTTTTATAAAGCTGTTTGACTGCTCTTCATCCTCTTATAAATCAATTTGACCGCTCTTCATCCTCTTATAAAACCGTTTGACTGCTCTTCGTCCGATTATAAATCAGTTTGACTGATCTTCGTCCTTTTATAAATCAGTTTGACTGCTCTTCGTCCGCTTATAAAACAGTTTGACTGCTCTTCATCCTTTTATAAAGCAGTTTGACTGCTCTTCATCCTCTTATAAATCAGTTTGACTGCTCTTCATCCTTTTATAAAGCAGTTTGACTGCTCTTCATCCTCCTATAAACCAGTTTCACTGCGCTTCATCCTCCTATAGAACAGTTTGACTGCTCTTCGTCCGATTATAAATCAGTTTGACTGCTCTTCGTCCTCTTATAAAACAGTTTGACTGCTCTTCATCCTTTTATAACGCATTTTGACTGCTCTTCATCCTCTTATAAATCAGGTTGACTGATCTTCATCCGATTCTAAATCAGTTTGACTGCTCTTCATCCTCTTATAAAACAGTTTGACTGCTCTTCATCCTTTTATAACGCAGTTTGACTGCTCTTCATCCTCTTATAAATCAGTTTGACTGCTCTTCATCAGATTATAAATCAGTTTGACTGCTCTTCGTCCGATTATAAATCAGTTGGACTGCTCTTCGTCCGCTTATAAAACAGTTTGACTGCTCTTCATCCTTTTATAAAGCAGTTTGACTGCTCTTCATCCTCTTATAAATCAGTTTGACTGCTCTTCATCCTCTTATAAAGCAGTTTGACTGCTCTTCATCCTCCTATAAACCAGTTTGACTGCGCTTCATCCTCCTATAGAACAGTTTGACTGCTCTTCGTCCAATTATAACTCAGTTTGACTGCTCTTCGTCCTCTTAAAAAACAGTTTGACTGCTCTTCATCCGATTATAAATCAGTTTGACTGCTCTTCATCCGATTATAAATCAGTTTGACTGCTCTTCATCCTTTTATAAAGCAGTTTGACTGCTCTTCATCCTCTTATAAATCAATTTGACTGCTCTTCATCCTCTTATAAAACCGTTTTTTCTGCTCTTCGTCCGATTATAAATCAGTTTGACTGCTCTTCATCCTCTTATAAATCAATTTGACTGCTCTTCATCCTCTTATAAAACCGTTTTTTCTGCTCTTCGTCCGATTATAAATCAGTTTGACTGCTCTTCATCCTCTTATAAAACCGTTTGACTGCTCTTCATCCTTTTATAACGCAGTTTGACTGCTCTTCATCCTCTTATAAATCAGTTTGACTGCTCTTCATCCGATTATAAATCAGTTTGACTGCTCTTCGTCCTCTTATAAAACAGTTTGACTGCTCTTCATCCTTTTATAAAGCAGTTTGACTGCTCTTCATCCTCTTGTAAAACAGTCTGACTGCTCTTCATCTGATTATAAATCAGTTTGACTGCTCTTCATCCTCTTATAAAACAGTTTGACTGCTCTTCATCTTTTTATAACGCAGTTTGACTGCTCTTCATCCTCTTGTAAATCAGGTTGACTGCTCTTCATCCGATTATAAATCAGTTTGACTGCTCTTGATCCTTTTATAAAGCAGTTTGACTGCTCTTCATCCTCTTATAGATCAATTTGACTGCTCTTCATCCTCTTATAAAACCGTTTTTTCTGCTCTTCGTCCGATTATAAATCAGTTTGACTGCTCTTCATCCTCTTATAAAACCGTTTGACTGCTCTTCTTCCTTTTATATCGCAGTTTGACTGCTCTTCATCCTCTTATAAATCAGTTTGACTGCTCTTCATCCGATTATAAATCAGTTTGACTGCTCTTCGTCCTCTTATAAAACAGTTTGACTGCTCTTCATCCTTTTATAAAGCAGTTTGACTGCTCTTCATCCTCTTGTAAAACAGTCTGACTGCTCTTCATCTGATTATAAATCAGTTTGACTGCTCTTCATCCTCTTATAAAACAGTTTGACTGCTCTTCATCTTTTTATAACGCAGTTTGACTGCTCTTCATCCTCTTGTAAAACAGGTTGACTGCTTTTCATCCTTCTGTAAAACAGTCTGACTGCTCTACATCATTGTATAAAACAGTTTGACTGCTCTTCATCCTTTTATAAAGCTGTTTGACTGCTCTTCATCCTCTTATAAATCAATTTGACCGCTCTTCATCCTCTTATAAAACCGTTTGACTGCTCTTCGTCCGATTATAAATCAGTTTGACTGATCTTCGTCCTTTTATAAATCAGTTTGACTGCTCTTCGTCCGCTTATAAAACAGTTTGACTGCTCTTCATCCTTTTATAAAGCAGTTTGACTGCTCTTCATCCTCTTATAAATCAGTTTGACTGCTCTTCATCCTTTTATAAAGCAGTTTGACTGCTCTTCATCCTCCTATAAACCAGTTTCACTGCGCTTCATCCTCCTATAGAACAGTTTGACTGCTCTTCGTCCGATTATAAATCAGTTTGACTGCTCTTCGTCCTCTTATAAAACAGTTTGACTGCTCTTCATCCTTTTATAACGCATTTTGACTGCTCTTCATCCTCTTATAAATCAGTTTGACTGCTCTTCATCCGATTATAAATCAGTTTGACTGCTCTTCATCCTCTTATAAAACAGTTTGACTGCTCTTCATCCTTTTATAACGCAGTTTGACTGCTCTTCATCCTCTTATAAATCAGTTTGACTGCTCTTCATCAGATTATAAATCAGTTTGACTGCTCTTCGTCCGATTATAAATCAGTTGGACTGCTCTTCGTCCGCTTATAAAACAGTTTGACTGCTCTTCATCCTTTTATAAAGCAGTTTGACTGCTCTTCATCCTCTTATAAATCAGTTTGACTGCTCTTCATCCTCTTATAAAGCAGTTTGACTGCTCTTCATCCTCCTATAAACCAGTTTGACTGCGCTTCATCCTCCTATAGAACAGTTTGACTGCTCTTCGTCCAATTATAACTCAGTTTGACTGCTCTTCGTCCTCTTATAAAACAGTTTGACTGCTCTTCATCCGATTATAAATCAGTTTGACTGCTCTTCATCCGATTATAAATCAGTTTGACTGCTCTTCATCCTCTTATAAATCAGGTTGACTGATCTTCATCCGATTCTAAATCAGTTTGACTGCTCTTCATCCTCTTATAAAACAGTTTGACTGCTCTTCATCCTTTTATAACGCAGTTTGACTGCTCTTCATCCTCTTATAAATCAGTTTGACTGCTCTTCATCAGATTATAAATCAGTTTGACTGCTCTTCGTCCGATTATAAATCAGTTGGACTGCTCTTCGTCCGCTTATAAAACAGTTTGACTGCTCTTCATCCTTTTATAAAGCAGTTTGACTGCTCTTCATCCTCTTATAAATCAGTTTGACTGCTCTTCATCCTCTTATAAAGCAGTTTGACTGCTCTTCATCCTCCTATAAACCAGTTTGACTGCGCTTCATCCTCCTATAGAACAGTTTGACTGCTCTTCGTCCAATTATAACTCAGTTTGACTGCTCTTCGTCCTCTTAAAAAACAGTTTGACTGCTCTTCATCCGATTATAAATCAGTTTGACTGCTCTTCATCCGATTATAAATCAGTTTGACTGCTCTTCATCCTTTTATAAAGCAGTTTGACTGCTCTTCATCCTCTTATAAATCAATTTGACTGCTCTTCATCCTCTTATAAAACCGTTTTTTCTGCTCTTCGTCCGATTATAAATCAGTTTGACTGCTCTTCATCCTCTTATAAATCAATTTGACTGCTCTTCATCCTCTTATAAAACCGTTTTTTCTGCTCTTCGTCCGATTATAAATCAGTTTGACTGCTCTTCATCCTCTTATAAAACCGTTTGACTGCTCTTCATCCTTTTATAACGCAGTTTGACTGCTCTTCATCCTCTTATAAATCAGTTTGACTGCTCTTCATCCGATTATAAATCAGTTTGACTGCTCTTCGTCCTCTTATAAAACAGTTTGACTGCTCTTCATCCTTTTATAAAGCAGTTTGACTGCTCTTCATCCTCTTGTAAAACAGTCTGACTGCTCTTCATCTGATTATAAATCAGTTTGACTGCTCTTCATCCTCTTATAAAACAGTTTGACTGCTCTTCATCTTTTTATAACGCAGTTTGACTGCTCTTCATCCTCTTGTAAATCAGGTTGACTGCTCTTCATCCGATTATAAATCAGTTTGACTGCTCTTGATCCTTTTATAAAGCAGTTTGACTGCTCTTCATCCTCTTATAGATCAATTTGACTGCTCTTCATCCTCTTATAAAACCGTTTTTTCTGCTCTTCGTCCGATTATAAATCAGTTTGACTGCTCTTCATCCTCTTATAAAACCGTTTGACTGCTCTTCTTCCTTTTATATCGCAGTTTGACTGCTCTTCATCCTCTTATAAATCAGTTTGACTGCTCTTCATCCGATTATAAATCAGTTTGACTGCTCTTCGTCCTCTTATAAAACAGTTTGACTGCTCTTCATCCTTTTATAAAGCAGTTTGACTGCTCTTCATCCTCTTGTAAAACAGTCTGACTGCTCTTCATCTGATTATAAATCAGTTTGACTGCTCTTCATCCTCTTATAAAACAGTTTGACTGCTCTTCATCTTTTTATAACGCAGTTTGACTGCTCTTCATCCTCTTGTAAAACAGGTTGACTGCTTTTCATCCTTCTGTAAAACAGTCTGACTGCTCTACATCATTGTATAAAACAGTTTGACTGCTCTTCATCCTTTTATAAAGCTGTTTGACTGCTCTTCATCCTCTTATAAATCAATTTGACCGCTCTTCATCCTCTTATAAAACCGTTTGACTGCTCTTCGTCCGATTATAAATCAGTTTGACTGATCTTCGTCCTTTTATAAATCAGTTTGACTGCTCTTCGTCCGCTTATAAAACAGTTTGACTGCTCTTCATCCTTTTATAAAGCAGTTTGACTGCTCTTCATCCTCTTATAAATCAGTTTGACTGCTCTTCATCCTTTTATAAAGCAGTTTGACTGCTCTTCATCCTCCTATAAACCAGTTTCACTGCGCTTCATCCTCCTATAGAACAGTTTGACTGCTCTTCGTCCGATTATAAATCAGTTTGACTGCTCTTCGTCCTCTTATAAAACAGTTTGACTGCTCTTCATCCTTTTATAACGCATTTTGACTGCTCTTCATCCTCTTATAAATCAGTTTGACTGCTCTTCATCCGATTATAAATCAGTTTGACTGCTCTTCATCCTCTTATAAAACAGTTTGACTGCTCTTCATCCTTTTATAACGCAGTTTGACTGCTCTTCATCCTCTTATAAATCAGTTTGACTGCTCTTCATCAGATTATAAATCAGTTTGACTGCTCTTCGTCCGATTATAAATCAGTTGGACTGCTCTTCGTCCGCTTATAAAACAGTTTGACTGCTCTTCATCCTTTTATAAAGCAGTTTGACTGCTCTTCATCCTCTTATAAATCAGTTTGACTGCTCTTCATCCTCTTATAAAGCAGTTTGACTGCTCTTCATCCTCCTATAAACCAGTTTGACTGCGCTTCATCCTCCTATAGAACAGTTTGACTGCTCTTCGTCCAATTATAACTCAGTTTGACTGCTCTTCGTCCTCTTATAAAACAGTTTGACTGCTCTTCATCCGATTATAAATCAGTTTGACTGCTCTTCATCCGATTATAAATCAGTTTGACTGCTCTTCATCCTTTTATAAAGCAGTTTGACTGCTCTTCATCCTCTTATAAATCAATTTGACTGCTCTTCATCCTCTTATAAAACCGTTTTTTCTGCTCTTCGTCCGATTATAAATCAGTTTGACTGCTCTTCATCCTCTTATAAATCAATTTGACTGCTCTTCATCCTCTTATAAAACCGTTTTTTCTGCTCTTCGTCCGATTATAAATCAGTTTGACTGCTCTTCATCCTCTTATAAAACCGTTTGACTGCTCTTCATCCTTTTATAACGCAGTTTGACTGCTCTTCATCCTCTTATAAATCAGTTTGACTGCTCTTCATCCGATTATAAATCAGTTTGACTGCTCTTCGTCCTCTTATAAAACAGTTTGACTGCTCTTCATCCTTTTATAAAGCAGTTTGACTGCTCTTCATCCTCTTGTAAAACAGTCTGACTGCTCTTCATCTGATTATAAATCAGTTTGACTGCTCTTCATCCTCTTATAAAACAGTTTGACTGCTCTTCATCTTTTTATAACGCAGTTTGACTGCTCTTCATCCTCTTGTAAAACAGGTTGACTGCTTTTCATCCTTCTGTAAAACAGTCTGACTGCTCTACATAATTGTATAAAACAGTTTGACTGCTCTTCATCCTTTTATATAGCTGTTTGACTGCTCTTCATCCTCTTATAAATCAATTTGACCGCTCTTCATCCTCTTATAAAACCGTTTGACTGCTCTTCGTCCGATTATAAATCAGTTTGACTGCTCTTCGTCCTTTTATAAATCAGTTTGACTGCTCTTCGTCCGCTTATAAAACAGTTTGACTGCTCTTCATCCTTTTATAAAGCAGTTTGACTGCTCTTCATCCTCTTATAAATCAGTTTGACTGCTCTTCATCCTTTTATAAAGCAGTTTGACTGCTCTTCATCCTCCTATAAACCAGTTTGACTGCGCTTCATCCTCCTATAGAACAGTTTGACTGCTCTTCGTCCGATTATAAATCAGTTTGACTGCTCTTCGTCCTCTTATAAAACAGTTTGACTGCTCTTCATCCTTTTATAAAGCAGTTTGACTGCTCTTCATTCTCTTATAAATCAGTTTGACTGCTCTTCCTCCGATTATAAATCAGTTTGACTGCTCTTCATCCTCTTATAAAACAGTTTGACTGCTCTTCATCCTTTTATAACGCAGTTTGACTGCTCTTCATCCTCTTATAAAACAGTTTGACTGCTCTTCATCCTTTTATAACGCAGTTTGACTGCTCTTCATCCTCTTATAAATCAGTTTGACTGCTCTTCATCCGATTATAAATCAGTTTGACTGCTCTTCGTCCGATTATAAATCAGTTGGACTGCTCTTCGTCCGCTTATAAAACAGTTTGACTGCTCTTCATCCTTTTATAAAGCAGTTTGACTGCTCTTCATCCTCTTATAAATCAGTTTGACTGCTCTTCATCCTCTTATAAAGCAGTTTGACTGCTCTTCATCCTCCTATAAACCAGTTTGACTGCGCTTCATCCTCCTATAGAACAGTTTGACTGCTCTTCGTCCGATTATAACTCAGTTTGACTGCTCTTCGTCCTCTTATAAAACAGTTTGACTGCTCTTCATCCTTTTATAAAGCAGTTTGACTGCTCTTCATCCTCTTGTAAAACAGTCTGACTGCTCTTCATCCGATTATAAATCAGTTTGACTGCTCTTCATCCTCTTATAAAACAGTTTGACTGCTCTTCATCTTTTTATAACGCAGTTTGACTGCTCTTCATCCTCATGTAAAACAGGTTGACTGCTCTTCATCCTTTTGTGAAACAGTCTGACTGCTCGACATCATTGTATAAAACAGTTTGACTGCTCTTCATCCTTTTATAAAGCAGTTTGTCTGCTCTTCATCCTCTTATAAATCAATTTGACTGCTCTTCATCCTCTTATAAAACCGTTTGACTGCTCTTCGTCCGATTATAAATCAGTTTGACTGCTCTTCGTCCGATTATAAATCAGTTTGACTGCTCCTCGTCCGCTTATAAAACAGTTTGACTGCTCTTCATCCTTTTATAAAGCAGTTTGACTGCTCTTCATCCTCCTATAGAACAGTTTGACTGCTCTTCGTCCGATTATAAATCAGTTTGACTGCTCTTCGTCCTCTTATAAAACAGTTTGACTGCTCTTCATCCTTTTATAAAGCAGTTTGACTGCTCTTCATTCTCTTATAAATCAGTTTGACTGCTCTTCATCCGATTATAAATCAGTTTGACTGCTCTTCATCCTCTTATAAAACAGTTTGACTGCTCTTCATGCTTTTATAATGCATTTTGACTGCTCTTCATCCTCTTATAAATCAGTTTGACTGCTCTTCATCCGATTATAAATCAGTTTGACTGCTCTTCATCCTCTTATAAAACAGTTTGACTGATCTTCATCCTTTTATAACGCAGTTTGACTGCTCTTCATCCTCTTATAAATCAGTTTGACTGCTCTTCATCAGATTATAAATCAGTTTGACTGCTCTTCGTCCGATTATAAATCAGTTGGACTGCTCTTCGTCCGCTTATAAAACAGTTTGACTGCTCTTCATCCTTTTATAAAGCAGTTTGACTGCTCTTCATCCTCTTATAAATCAGTTTGACTGCTCTTCATCCTCTTATAAAGCAGTTTGACTGCTCTTCATCCTCCTATAAACCAGTTTGACTGCGCTTCATCCTCCTATAGAACAGTTTGACTGCTCTTCGTCCGATTATAACTCAGTTTGACTGCTCTTCGTCCTCTTATAAAACAGTTTGACTGCTCTTCATCCTTTTATAAAGCAGTTTGACTGCTCTTCATCCTCTTGTAAAACAGTCTGACTGCTCTTCATCCGATTATAAATCAGTTTGACTGCTCTTCATCCTCTTATAAAACAGTTTGACTGCTCTTCATCTTTTTATAACGCAGTTTGACTGCTCTTCATCCTCTTGTAAAACAGGTTGACTGCTCTTCATCCTTTTGTGAAACAGTCTGACTGCTCGACATCATTGTATAAAACAGTTTGACTGCTCTTCATCCTTTTATAAAGCAGTTTGACTGCTCTTCATCCTCTTATAAATCAATTTGACTGCTCTTCATCCTCTTATAAAACCGTTTGACTGCTCTTCGTCCGATTATAAATCAGTTTGACTGCTCTTCGTCCGATTATAAATCAGTTTGACTGTTCCTCGTCCGCTTATAAAACAGTTTGACTGCTCTTCATCCTTTTATAAAGCAGTTTGACTGCTCTTCATCCTCTTATAAATCAGTTTGACTGCTCTTCATCCTTTTATAAAGCAGTTTGACTGCTCTTCATCCTCCTATAAACCAGTTTGACTGCGCTTCATCCTCCTATAGAACAGTTTGACTGCTCTTCGTCCGATTATAAATCAGTTTGACTGCTCTTCGTCCTCTTATAAAACAGTTTGACTGCTCTTCATCCTTTTATAAAGCAGTTTGACTGCTCTTCATTCTCTTATAAATCAGTTTGACTGCTCTTCATCCGATTATGAATCAGTTTGACTGCTCTTCATCCTCTTATAAAACAGTTTGACTGCTCTTCATCCTTTTATAACGCAGTTTGGCTGCTCTTCATCCTCTTATAAATCAGTTTGACTGCTCTTCATCCGATTATAAATCAGTTTGACTGCTCTTCATCCTTTTATAAAGCAGTTTGACTGCTCTTCATCCTCTTATAGATCAATTTGACTGCTCTTCATCCTCTTATAAAACCGTTTTTTCTGCTCTTCGTCCGATTATAAATCAGTTTGACTGCTCTTCATCCTCTTATAAAACCGTTTGACTGCTCTTCTTCCTTTTATATCGCAGTTTGACTGCTCTTCATCCTCTTATAAATCAGTTTGACTGCTCTTCATCCGATTATAAATCAGTTTGACTGCTCTTCGTCCTCTTATAAAACAGTTTGACTGCTCTTCATCCTTTTATAAAGCAGTTTGACTGCTCTTCATCCTCTTGTAAAACAGTCTGACTGCTCTTCATCTGATTATAAATCAGTTTGACTGCTCTTCATCCTCTTATAAAACAGTTTGACTGCTCTTCATCTTTTTATAACGCAGTTTGACTGCTCTTCATCCTCTTGTAAAACAGGTTGACTGCTTTTCATCCTTATGTAAAACAGTCTGACTGCTCTACATCATTGTATAAAACAGTTTGACTGCTCTTCATCCTTTTATAAAGCTGTTTGACTGCTCTTCATCCTCTTATAAATCAATTTGACCGCTCTTCATCCTCTTATAAAACCGTTTGACTGCTCTTCGTCCGATTATAAATCAGTTTGACTGATCTTCGTCCTTTTATAAATCAGTTTGACTGCTCTTCGTCCGCTTATAAAACAGTTTGACTGCTCTTCATCCTTTTATAAAGCAGTTTGACTGCTCTTCATCCTCTTATAAATCAGTTTGACTGCTCTTCATCCTTTTATAAAGCAGTTTGACTGCTCTTCATCCTCCTATAAACCAGTTTCACTGCGCTTCATCCTCCTATAGAACAGTTTGACTGCTCTTCGTCCGATTATAAATCAGTTTGACTGCTCTTCGTCCTCTTATAAAACAGTTTGACTGCTCTTCATCCTTTTATAACGCATTTTGACTGCTCTTCATCCTCTTATAAATCAGTTTGACTGCTCTTCATCCGATTATAAATCAGTTTGACTGCTCTTCATCCTCTTATAAAACAGTTTGACTGCTCTTCATCCTTTTATAACGCAGTTTGACTGCTCTTCATCCTCTTATAAATCAGTTTGACTGCTCTTCATCAGATTATAAATCAGTTTGACTGCTCTTCGTCCGATTATAAATCAGTTGGACTGCTCTTCGTCCGCTTATAAAACAGTTTGACTGCTCTTCATCCTTTTATAAAGCAGTTTGACTGCTCTTCATCCTCTTATAAATCAGTTTGACTGCTCTTCATCCTCTTATAAAGCAGTTTGACTGCTCTTCATCCTCCTATAAACCAGTTTGACTGCGCTTCATCCTCCTATAGAACAGTTTGACTGCTCTTCGTCCAATTATAACTCAGTTTGACTGCTCTTCGTCCTCTTATAAAACAGTTTGACTGCTCTTCATCCGATTATAAATCAGTTTGACTGCTCTTCATCCGATTATAAATCAGTTTGACTGCTCTTCATCCTTTTATAAAGCAGTTTGACTGCTCTTCATCCTCTTATAAATCAATTTGACTGCTCTTCATCCTCTTATAAAACCGTTTTTTCTGCTCTTCGTCCGATTATAAATCAGTTTGACTGCTCTTCATCCTCTTATAAATCAATTTGACTGCTCTTCATCCTCTTATAAAACCGTTTTTTCTGCTCTTCGTCCGATTATAAATCAGTTTGACTGCTCTTCATCCTCTTATAAAACCGTTTGACTGCTCTTCATCCTTTTATAACGCAGTTTGACTGCTCTTCATCCTCTTATAAATCAGTTTGACTGCTCTTCATCCGATTATAAATCAGTTTGACTGCTCTTCGTCCTCTTATAAAACAGTTTGACTGCTCTTCATCCTTTTATAAAGCAGTTTGACTGCTCTTCATCCTCTTGTAAAACAGTCTGACTGCTCTTCATCTGATTATAAATCAGTTTGACTGCTCTTCATCCTCTTATAAAACAGTTTGACTGCTCTTCATCTTTTTATAACGCAGTTTGACTGCTCTTCATCCTCTTGTAAAACAGGTTGACTGCTTTTCATCCTTCTGTAAAACAGTCTGACTGCTCTACATAATTGTATAAAACAGTTTGACTGCTCTTCATCCTTTTATATAGCTGTTTGACTGCTCTTCATCCTCTTATAAATCAATTTGACCGCTCTTCATCCTCTTATAAAACCGTTTGACTGCTCTTCGTCCGATTATAAATCAGTTTGACTGCTCTTCGTCCTTTTATAAATCAGTTTGACTGCTCTTCGTCCGCTTATAAAACAGTTTGACTGCTCTTCATCCTTTTATAAAGCAGTTTGACTGCTCTTCATCCTCTTATAAATCAGTTTGACTGCTCTTCATCCTTTTATAAAGCAGTTTGACTGCTCTTCATCCTCCTATAAACCAGTTTGACTGCGCTTCATCCTCCTATAGAACAGTTTGACTGCTCTTCGTCCGATTATAAATCAGTTTGACTGCTCTTCGTCCTCTTATAAAACAGTTTGACTGCTCTTCATCCTTTTATAAAGCAGTTTGACTGCTCTTCATTCTCTTATAAATCAGTTTGACTGCTCTTCGTCCTCTTATAAAACAGTTTGACTGCTCTTCATCCTTTTATAAAGCAGTTTGACTGCTCTTCATCCTCTTGTAAAACAGTCTGACTGCTCTTCATCCGATTATAAATCAGTTTGACAACTCTTCATCCTCTTATAAAACAGTTTGACTGCTCTTCATCTTTTTATAACGCAGTTTGACTGCTCTTCATCCTCTTGTAAAACAGGTTGACTGCTCTTCATCCTTTTGTGAAACAGTCTGACTGCTCGACATCATTGTATAAAACAGTTTGACTGCTCTTCATCCTTTTATAAAGCAGTTTGACTGCTCTTCATCCTCTTATAAATCAATTTGACTGCTCTTCATCCTCTTATAAAACCGTTTGACTGCTCTTCGTCCGATTATAAATCAGTTTGACTGCTCTTCGTCCGATTATAAATCAGTTTGACTGCTCCTCGTCCGCTTATAAAACAGTTTGACTGCTCTTCATCCTTTTATAAAGCAGTTTGACTGCTCTTCATCCTCTTGTAAAACAGTCTGACTGCTCTTCATCCGATTATAAATCAGTTTGACTGCTCTTCATCCTCTTATAAAACAGTTTGACTGCTCTTCATCTTTTTATAACGCAGTTTGACTGCTCTTCATCCTCTTGTAAAACAGGTTGACTGCTCTTCATCCTTTTATAAAGCAGTTTGACTGCTCTTCATCCTCTTGTAAAACAGTCTGACTGCTCTTCATCCGATTATAAATCAGTTTGACTGCTCTTCATCCTCTTATAAAACAGTTTGACTGCTCTTCATCTTTTTATAACGCAGTTTGACTGCTCTTCATCCTCTTGTAAAACAGGTTGACTGCTCTTCATCCTTTTGTGAAACAGTCTGACTGCTCGACATCATTGTATAAAACAGTTTGACTGCTCTTCATCCTTTTATAAAGCAGTTTGACTGCTCTTCATCCTCTTATAAATCAATTTGACTGCTCTTCATCCTCTTATAAAACCGTTTGACTGCTCTTCGTCCGATTATAAATCAGTTTGACTGCTCTTCGTCCGATTATAAATCAGTTTGACTGTTCCTCGTCCGCTTATAAAACAGTTTGACTGCTCTTCATCCTTTTATAAAGCAGTTTGACTGCTCTTCATCCTCTTATAAATCAGTTTGACTGCTCTTCATCCTTTTATAAAGCAGTTTGACTGCTCTTCATCCTCCTATAAACCAGTTTGACTGCGCTTCATCCTCCTATAGAACAGTTTGACTGCTCTTCGTCCTCTTATAAAACAGTTTGACTGCTCTTCGTCCTCTTATAAAACAGTTTGACTGCTTTTCATCCTTTTATAAAGCAGTTTGACTGCTCTTCATCCTCTTATAAATCAGTTTGACTGCTCTTCATCCGATTATGAATCAGTTTGACTGCTCTTCATCCTCTTATAAAACAGTTTGACTGCTCTTCATCCTTTTATAACGCAGTTTGACTGCTCTTCATCCTCTTATAAATCAGTTTAACTGCTCTTCATCCGATTATAAACCAGTTTGACTGCTCTTCGTCCTCTTATAAAACAGTTTGACTGCTCTTCATCCTTTTATAAAGCAGTTTGACTGCTCTTCATCCTCTTATAAATCAGTTTGACTGCTCTTCATCCGATTATAAATCAGTTTGACTGCTCTTCATCCTCTTATAAAACAGTTTGACTGCTCTTCATCCTTTTATAACGCAGTTTGGCTGCTCTTCATCCTCTTATAAATCAGTTTGACTGCTCTTCATCCGATTATAAATCAGTTTGACTGCTCTTCATCCTTTTATAAAGCAGTTTGACTGCTCTTCATCCTCTTATAGATCAATTTGACTGCTCTTCATCCTCTTATAAAACCGTTTTTTCTGCTCTTCGTCCGATTATAAATCAGTTTGACTGCTCTTCATCCTCTTATAAAACCGTTTGACTGCTCTTCTTCCTTTTATATCGCAGTTTGACTGCTCTTCATCCTCTTATAAATCAGTTTGACTGCTCTTCATCCGATTATAAATCAGTTTGACTGCTCTTCGTCCTCTTATAAAACAGTTTGACTGCTCTTCATCCTTTTATAAAGCAGTTTGACTGCTCTTCATCCTCTTGTAAAACAGTCTGACTGCTCTTCATCTGATTATAAATCAGTTTGACTGCTCTTCATCCTCTTATAAAACAGTTTGACTGCTCTTCATCTTTTTATAACGCAGTTTGACTGCTCTTCATCCTCTTGTAAAACAGGTTGACTGCTTTTCATCCTTCTGTAAAACAGTCTGACTGCTCTACATAATTGTATAAAACAGTTTGACTGCTCTTCATCCTTTTATATAGCTGTTTGACTGCTCTTCATCCTCTTATAAATCAATTTGACCGCTCTTCATCCTCTTATAAAACCGTTTGACTGCTCTTCGTCCGATTATAAATCAGTTTGACTGCTCTTCGTCCTTTTATAAATCAGTTTGACTGCTCTTCGTCCGCTTATAAAACAGTTTGACTGCTCTTCATCCTTTTATAAAGCAGTTTGACTGCTCTTCATCCTCTTATAAATCAGTTTGACTGCTCTTCATCCTTTTATAAAGCAGTTTGACTGCTCTTCATCCTCCTATAAACCAGTTTGACTGCGCTTCATCCTCCTATAGAACAGTTTGACTGCTCTTCGTCCGATTATAAATCAGTTTGACTGCTCTTCGTCCTCTTATAAAACAGTTTGACTGCTCTTCATCCTTTTATAAAGCAGTTTGACTGCTCTTCATTCTCTTATAAATCAGTTTGACTGCTCTTCGTCCTCTTATAAAACAGTTTGACTGCTCTTCATCCTTTTATAAAGCAGTTTGACTGCTCTTCATCCTCTTGTAAAACAGTCTGACTGCTCTTCATCCGATTATAAATCAGTTTGACAACTCTTCATCCTCTTATAAAACAGTTTGACTGCTCTTCATCTTTTTATAACGCAGTTTGACTGCTCTTCATCCTCTTGTAAAACAGGTTGACTGCTCTTCATCCTTTTGTGAAACAGTCTGACTGCTCGACATCATTGTATAAAACAGTTTGACTGCTCTTCATCCTTTTATAAAGCAGTTTGACTGCTCTTCATCCTCTTATAAATCAATTTGACTGCTCTTCATCCTCTTATAAAACCGTTTGACTGCTCTTCGTCCGATTATAAATCAGTTTGACTGCTCTTCGTCCGATTATAAATCAGTTTGACTGCTCCTCGTCCGCTTATAAAACAGTTTGACTGCTCTTCATCCTTTTATAAAGCAGTTTGACTGCTCTTCATCCTCTTGTAAAACAGTCTGACTGCTCTTCATCCGATTATAAATCAGTTTGACTGCTCTTCATCCTCTTATAAAACAGTTTGACTGCTCTTCATCTTTTTATAACGCAGTTTGACTGCTCTTCATCCTCTTGTAAAACAGGTTGACTGCTCTTCATCCTTTTATAAAGCAGTTTGACTGCTCTTCATCCTCTTGTAAAACAGTCTGACTGCTCTTCATCCGATTATAAATCAGTTTGACTGCTCTTCATCCTCTTATAAAACAGTTTGACTGCTCTTCATCTTTTTATAACGCAGTTTGACTGCTCTTCATCCTCTTGTAAAACAGGTTGACTGCTCTTCATCCTTTTGTGAAACAGTCTGACTGCTCGACATCATTGTATAAAACAGTTTGACTGCTCTTCATCCTTTTATAAAGCAGTTTGACTGCTCTTCATCCTCTTATAAATCAATTTGACTGCTCTTCATCCTCTTATAAAACCGTTTGACTGCTCTTCGTCCGATTATAAATCAGTTTGACTGCTCTTCGTCCGATTATAAATCAGTTTGACTGTTCCTCGTCCGCTTATAAAACAGTTTGACTGCTCTTCATCCTTTTATAAAGCAGTTTGACTGCTCTTCATCCTCTTATAAATCAGTTTGACTGCTCTTCATCCTTTTATAAAGCAGTTTGACTGCTCTTCATCCTCCTATAAACCAGTTTGACTGCGCTTCATCCTCCTATAGAACAGTTTGACTGCTCTTCGTCCTCTTATAAAACAGTTTGACTGCTCTTCGTCCTCTTATAAAACAGTTTGACTGCTTTTCATCCTTTTATAAAGCAGTTTGACTGCTCTTCATCCTCTTATAAATCAGTTTGACTGCTCTTCATCCGATTATGAATCAGTTTGACTGCTCTTCATCCTCTTATAAAACAGTTTGACTGCTCTTCATCCTTTTATAACGCAGTTTGACTGCTCTTCATCCTCTTATAAATCAGTTTAACTGCTCTTCATCCGATTATAAACCAGTTTGACTGCTCTTCGTCCTCTTATAAAACAGTTTGACTGCTCTTCATCCTTTTATAAAGCAGTTTGACTGCTCTTCATCCTCTTATAAATCAGTTTGACTGCTCTTCATCCGATTATAAATCAGTTTGACTGCTCTTCATCCTCTTATAAAACAGTTTGACTGCTCTTCATCCTTTTATAACGCAGTTTGGCTGCTCTTCATCCTCTTATAAATCAGTTTGACTGCTCTTCATCCGATTATAAATCAGTTTGACTGCTCTTCATCCTTTTATAAAGCAGTTTGACTGCTCTTCATCCTCTTATAGATCAATTTGACTGCTCTTCATCCTCTTATAAAACCGTTTTTTCTGCTCTTCGTCCGATTATAAATCAGTTTGACTGCTCTTCATCCTCTTATAAAACCGTTTGACTGCTCTTCTTCCTTTTATATCGCAGTTTGACTGCTCTTCATCCTCTTATAAATCAGTTTGACTGCTCTTCATCCGATTATAAATCAGTTTGACTGCTCTTCGTCCTCTTATAAAACAGTTTGACTGCTCTTCATCCTTTTATAAAGCAGTTTGACTACTCTTCATCCTCTTGTAAAACAGTCTGACTGCTCTTCATCTGATTATAAATCAGTTTGACTGCTCTTCATCCTCTTATAAAACAGTTTGACTGCTCTTCATCTTTTTATAACGCAGTTTGACTGCTCTTCATCCTCTTGTAAAACAGGTTGACTGCTTTTCATCCTTCTGTAAAACAGTCTGACTGCTCTACATCATTGTATAAAACAGTTTGACTGCTCTTCATCCTTTTATAAAGCTGTTTGACTGCTCTTCATCCTCTTATAAATCAATTTGACCGCTCTTCATCCTCTTATAAAACCGTTTGACTGCTCTTCGTCCGATTATAAATCAGTTTGACTGATCTTCGTCCTTTTATAAATCAGTTTGACTGCTCTTCGTCCGCTTATAAAACAGTTTGACTGCTCTTCATCCTTTTATAAAGCAGTTTGACTGCTCTTCATCCTCTTATAAATCAGTTTGACTGCTCTTCATCCTTTTATAAAGCAGTTTGACTGCTCTTCATCCTCCTATAAACCAGTTTCACTGCGCTTCATCCTCCTATAGAACAGTTTGACTGCTCTTCGTCCGATTATAAATCAGTTTGACTGCTCTTCGTCCTCTTATAAAACAGTTTGACTGCTCTTCATCCTTTTATAACGCATTTTGACTGCTCTTCATCCTCTTATAAATCAGTTTGACTGCTCTTCATCCGATTATAAATCAGTTTGACTGCTCTTCATCCTCTTATAAAACAGTTTGACTGCTCTTCATCCTTTTATAACGCAGTTTGACTGCTCTTCATCCTCTTATAAATCAGTTTGACTGCTCTTCATCAGATTATAAATCAGTTTGACTGCTCTTCGTCCGATTATAAATCAGTTGGACTGCTCTTCGTCCGCTTATAAAACAGTTTGACTGCTCTTCATCCTTTTATAAAGCAGTTTGACTGCTCTTCATCCTCTTATAAATCAGTTTGACTGCTCTTCATCCTCTTATAAAGCAGTTTGACTGCTCTTCATCCTCCTATAAACCAGTTTGACTGCGCTTCATCCTCCTATAGAACAGTTTGACTGCTCTTTGTCCAATTATAACTCAGTTTGACTGCTCTTCGTCCTCTTATAAAACAGTTTGACTGCTCTTCATCCGATTATAAATCAGTTTGACTGCTCTTCATCCGATTATAAATCAGTTTGACAGCTCTTCATCCTTTTATAAAGCAGTTTGACTGCTCTTCATCCTCTTATAAATCAATTTGACTGCTCTTCATCCTCTTATAAAACCGTTTTTTCTGCTCTTCGTCCGATTATAAATCAGTTTGACTGCTCTTCATCCTCTTATAAATCAATTTGACTGCTCTTCATCCTCTTATAAAACCGTTTTTTCTGCTCTTCGTCCGATTATAAATCAGTTTGACTGCTCTTCATCCTCTTATAAAACCGTTTGACTGCTCTTCATCCTTTTATAACGCAGTTTGACTGCTCTTCATCCTCTTATAAATCAGTTTGACTGCTCTTCATCCGATTATAAATCAGTTTGACTGCTCTTCGTCCTCTTATAAAACAGTTTGACTGCTCTTCATCCTTTTATAAAGCAGTTTGACTGCTCTTCATCCTCTTGTAAAACAGTCTGACTGCTCTTCATCTGATTATAAATCAGTTTGACTGCTCTTCATCCTCTTATAAAACAGTTTGACTGCTCTTCATCTTTTTATAACGCAGTTTGACTGCTCTTCATCCTCTTGTAAAACAGGTTGACTGCTTTTCATCCTTCTGTAAAACAGTCTGACTGCTCTACATAATTGTATAAAACAGTTTGACTGCTCTTCATCCTTTTATATAGCTGTTTGACTGCTCTTCATCCTCTTATAAATCAATTTGACCGCTCTTCATCCTCTTATAAAACCGTTTGACTGCTCTTCGTCCGATTATAAATCAGTTTGACTGCTCTTCGTCCTTTTATAAATCAGTTTGACTGCTCTTCGTCCGCTTATAAAACAGTTTGACTGCTCTTCATCCTTTTATAAAGCAGTTTGACTGCTCTTCATCCTCTTATAAATCAGTTTGACTGCTCTTCATCCTTTTATAAAGCAGTTTGACTGCTCTTCATCCTCCTATAAACCAGTTTGACTGCGCTTCATCCTCCTATAGAACAGTTTGACTGCTCTTCGTCCGATTATAAATCAGTTTGACTGCTCTTCGTCCTCTTATAAAACAGTTTGACTGCTCTTCATCCTTTTATAAAGCAGTTTGACTGCTCTTCATTCTCTTATAAATCAGTTTGACTGCTCTTCGTCCTCTTATAAAACAGTTTGACTGCTCTTCATCCTTTTATAAAGCAGTTTGACTGCTCTTCATCCTCTTGTAAAACAGTCTGACTGCTCTTCATCCGATTATAAATCAGTTTGACAACTCTTCATCCTCTTATAAAACAGTTTGACTGCTCTTCATCTTTTTATAACGCAGTTTGACTGCTCTTCATCCTCTTGTAAAACAGGTTGACTGCTCTTCATCCTTTTGTGAAACAGTCTGACTGCTCGACATCATTGTATAAAACAGTTTGACTGCTCTTCATCCTTTTATAAAGCAGTTTGACTGCTCTTCATCCTCTTATAAATCAATTTGACTGCTCTTCATCCTCTTATAAAACCGTTTGACTGCTCTTCGTCCGATTATAAATCAGTTTGACTGCTCTTCGTCCGATTATAAATCAGTTTGACTGCTCCTCGTCCGCTTATAAAACAGTTTGACTGCTCTTCATCCTTTTATAAAGCAGTTTGACTGCTCTTCATCCTCTTATAAATCAGTTTGACTGCTCTTCATCCTTTTATAAAGCAGTTTGACTGCTCTTCATCCTCCTATAAACCAGTTTGACTGCGCTTCATCCTCCTATAGAACAGTTTGACTGCTCTTCGTCCTCTTATAAAACAGTTTGACTGCTCTTCGTCCTCTTATAAAACAGTTTGACTGCTCTTCATCCTTTTATAAAGCAGTTTGACTGCTCTTCATCCTCTTATAAATCAGTTTGACTGCTCTTCATCCGATTATAAATCAGTTTGACTGCTCTTCATCCTCTTATAAAACAGTTTGACTGCTCTTCATCCTTTTATAACGCAGTTTGACTGCTCTTCATCCTCTTATAAATCAGTTTAACTGCTCTTCATCCGATTATAAACCAGTTTGACTGCTCTTCGTCCTCTTATAAAACAGTTTGACTGCTCTTCATCCTTTTATAAAGCAGTTTGACTGCTCTTCATCCTCTTATAAATCAGTTTGACTGCTCTTCATCCGATTATAAATCAGTTTGACTGCTCTTCATCCTCTTATAAAACAGTTTGACTGCTCTTCATCCTTTTATAACGCAGTTTGACTGCTCTTCATCCTCTTATAAATCAGTTTGACTGCTCTTCATCCGATTATAAATCAGTTTGACTGCTCTTCATCCTTTTATAAAGCAGTTTGACTGCTCTTCATCCTCTTATAAATCAATTTGACTGCTCTTCATCCTCTTATAAAACCGTTTTTTCTGCTCTTCGTCCGATTATAAATCAGTTTGACTGCTCTTCATCCTCTTGTAAAACAGTCTGACTGCTCTTCATCTGATTATAAATCAGTTTGACTGCTCTTCATCCTCTTATAAATCAGTTTGACTGCTCTTCATCCGGTTATAAATCAGTTTGACTGCTCTTCGTCCTCTTATAAAACAGTTTGACTGCTCTTCATCCTTTTATAAAGCAGTTTGACTGCTCTTCATCCTCTTGTAAAACAGTCTGACTGCTCTTCATCTGATTATAAATCAGTTTGACTGCTCTTCATCCTCTTATAAAACAGTTTGACTGCTCTTCATCTTTTTATAACGCAGTTTGACTGCTCTTCATCCTCTTGTAAAACAGTCTGACTGCTCTTCATCTGATTATAAATCAGTTTGACTGCTCTTCATCCTCTTATAAAACAGTTTGACTGCTCTTCATCTTTTTATAACGCAGTTTGAATGCTCTTCATCCTCTTGTAAAACAGGTTGACTGCTTTTCATCCTTCTGTAAAACAGTCTGACTGCTCTACATCATTGTATAAAACAATTTGACTGCTCTTCATCCTCTTATAAATCAGTTTGACTGCTCTTCATCCTTTTATAAAGCAGTTTGACTGCTCTTCATCCTCCTATAAACCAGTTTGACTGCGCTTCATCCTCCTATAGAACAGTTTGACTGCTCTTCATCCTTTTATAAAGCAGTTTGACTGCTCTTCATTCTCTTATAAATCAGTTTGACTGCTCTTCATCCGATTATAAATCAGTTTGACTGCTCTTCATCCTCTTATAAAACAGTTTGACTGCTCTTCATCCTTTTATAACGCATTTTGACTGCTCTTCATCCTCTTATAAATCAGTTTGACTGCTCTTCATCCGATTATAAATCAGTTTGACTGCTCTTCATCCTCTTATAAAACAGTTTGACTGCTCTTCATCCTTTTATAACGCAGTTTGACTGCTCTTCATCCTCTTATAAATCAGTTTGACTGCTCTTCGTCCTCTTATAAAACAGTTTGACTGCTCTTCGTCCGATTATAAATCAGTTGGACTGCTCTTCGTCCGCTTATAAAACAGTTTGACTGCTCTTCATCCTTTTATAAAGCAGTTTGACTGCTCTTCATCCTCTTATAAATCAGTTTGACTGCTCTTCATCCTCTTATAAAGCAGTTTGACTGCTCTTCATCCTCCTATAAACCAGTTTGACTGCGCTTCATCCTCCTATAGAACAGTTTGACTGCTCTTCGTCCGATTATAACTCAGTTTGACTGCTCTTCGTCCTCTTATAAAACAGTTTGACTGCTCTTCATCCGATTATAAATCAGTTTGACTGCTCTTCATCCGATTATAAATCAGTTTGACTGCTCTTCATCCTTTTATAAAGCAGTTTGACTGCTCTTCATCCTCTTATAAATCAATTTGACTGCTCTTCATCCTCTTATAAAACCGTTTTTTCTGCTCTTCGTCCGATTATAAATCAGTTTGACTGCTCTTCATCCTCTTATAAATCAATTTGACTGCTCTTCATCCTCTTATAAAACCGTTTTTTCTGCTCTTCGTCCGATTATAAATCAGTTTGACTGCTCTTCATCCTCTTATAAAACCGTTTGACTGCTCTTCATCCTTTTATAACGCAGTTTGACTGCTCTTCATCCTCTTATAAATCAGTTTGACTGCTCTTCATCCGATTATAAATCAGTTTGACTGCTCTTCGTCCTCTTATAAAACAGTTTGACTGCTCTTCATCCTTTTATAAAGCAGTTTGACTGCTCTTCATCCTCTTGTAAAACAGTCTGACTGCTCTTCATCTGATTATAAATCAGTTTGACTGCTCTTCATCCTCTTATAAAACAGTTTGACTGCTCTTCATCTTTTTATAACGCAGTTTGACTGCTCTTCATCCTCTTGTAAAACAGGTTGACTGCTTTTCATCCTTCTGTAAAACAGTCTGACTGCTCTACATAATTGTATAAAACAGTTTGACTGCTCTTCATCCTTTTATATAGCTGTTTGACTGCTCTTCATCCTCTTATAAATCAATTTGACCGCTCTTCATCCTCTTATAAAACCGTTTGACTGCTCTTCGTCCGATTATAAATCAGTTTGACTGCTCTTCGTCCTTTTATAAATCAGTTTGACTGCTCTTCGTCCGCTTATAAAACAGTTTGACTGCTCTTCATCCTTTTATAAAGCAGTTTGACTGCTCTTCATCCTCTTATAAATCAGTTTGACTGCTCTTCATCCTTTTATAAAGCAGTTTGACTGCTCTTCATCCTCCTATAAACCAGTTTGACTGCGCTTCATCCTCCTATAGAACAGTTTGACTGCTCTTCGTCCGATTATAAATCAGTTTGACTGCTCTTCGTCCTCTTATAAAACAGTTTGACTGCTCTTCATCCTTTTATAAAGCAGTTTGACTGCTCTTCATCCTCTTGTAAAACAGTCTGACTGCTCTTCATCCGATTATAAATCAGTTTGACTGCTCTTCATCCTCTTATAAAACAGTTTGACTGCTCTTCATCCTTTTATAACGCATTTTGACTGCTCTTCATCCTCTTATAAATCAGTTTGACTGCTCTTCATCCGATTATAAATAAGTTTGACTGCTCTTCATCCTCTTATAAAACAGTTTGACTGCTCTTCATCCTTTTATAACGCAGTTTGACTGCTCTTCATACTCTTATAAATCAGTTTGACTGCTCTTCATCAGATTATAAATCAGTTTGACTGCTCTTCGTCCGATTATAAATCAGTTGGACTGCTCTTCGTCCGCTTATAAAACAGTTTGACTGCTCTTCATCCTTTTATAAAGCAGTTTGACTGCTCTTCATCCTCTTGTAAAACAGTCTGACTGCTCTTCATCCGATTATAAATCAGTTTGACAACTCTTCATCCTCTTATAAAACAGTTTGACTGCTCTTCATCTTTTTATAACGCAGTTTGACTGCTCTTCATCCTCTTGTAAAACAGGTTGACTGCTCTTCATCCTTTTGTGAAACAGTCTGACTGCTCGACATCATTGTATAAAACAGTTTGACTGCTCTTCATCCTTTTATAAAGCAGTTTGACTGCTCTTCATCCTCTTATAAATCAATTTGACTGCTCTTCATCCTCTTATAAAACCGTTTGACTGCTCTTCGTCCGATTATAAATCAGTTTGACTGCTCTTCGTCCGATTATAAATCAGTTTGACTGCTCCTCGTCCGCTTATAAAACAGTTTGACTGCTCTTCATCCTTTTATAAAGCAGTTTGACTGCTCTTCATCCTCTTATAAATCAGTTTGACTGCTCTTCATCCTTTTATAAAGCAGTTTGACTGCTCTTCATCCTCCTATAAACCAGTTTGACTGCGCTTCATCCTCCTATAGAACAGTTTGACTGCTCTTCGTCCTCTTATAAAACAGTTTGACTGCTCTTCGTCCTCTTATAAAACAGTTTGACTGCTCTTCATCCTTTTATAAAGCAGTTTGACTGCTCTTCATCCTCTTATAAATCAGTTTGACTGCTCTTCATCCGATTATAAATCAGTTTGACTGCTCTTCATCCTCTTATAAAACAGTTTGACTGCTCTTCATCCTTTTATAACGCAGTTTGACTGCTCTTCATCCTCTTATAAATCAGTTTAACTGCTCTTCATCCGATTATAAACCAGTTTGACTGCTCTTCGTCCTCTTATAAAACAGTTTGACTGCTCTTCATCCTTTTATAAAGCAGTTTGACTGCTCTTCATCCTCTTATAAATCAGTTTGACTGCTCTTCATCCGATTATAAATCAGTTTGACTGCTCTTCATCCTCTTATAAAACAGTTTGACTGCTCTTCATCCTTTTATAACGCAGTTTGACTGCTCTTCATCCTCTTATAAATCAGTTTGACTGCTCTTCATCCGATTATAAATCAGTTTGACTGCTCTTCATCCTTTTATAAAGCAGTTTGACTGCTCTTCATCCTCTTATAAATCAATTTGACTGCTCTTCATCCTATTATAAAACCGTTTTTTCTGCTCTTCGTCCGATTATAAATCAGTTTGACTGCTCTTCATCCTCTTGTAAAACAGTCTGACTGCTCTTCATCTGATTATAAATCAGTTTGACTGCTCTTCATCCTCTTATAAATCAGTTTGACTGCTCTTCATCCGGTTATAAATCAGTTTGACTGCTCTTCGTCCTCTTATAAAACAGTTTGACTGCTCTTCATCCTTTTATAAAGCAGTTTGACTGCTCTTCATCCTCTTGTAAAACAGTCTGACTGCTCTTCATCTGATTATAAATCAGTTTGACTGCTCTTCATCCTCTTATAAAACAGTTTGACTGCTCTTCATCTTTTTATAACGCAGTTTGACTGCTCTTCATCCTCTTGTAAAACAGTCTGACTGCTCTTCATCTGATTATAAATCAGTTTGACTGCTCTTCATCCTCTTATAAAACAGTTTGACTGCTCTTCATCTTTTTATAACGCAGTTTGAATGCTCTTCATCCTCTTGTAAAACAGGTTGACTGCTCTTCATCCTTTTGTGAAACAGTCTGACTGCTCGACATCATTGTATAAAACAGTTTGACTGCTCTTCATCCTTTTATAAAGCAGTTTGACTGCTCTTCATCCTCTTATAAATAAATTTGACTGCTCTTCATCCTCTTATAAAACCGTTTGACTGCTCTTCGTCCGATTATAAATCAGTTTGACTGCTCTTCGTCCGATTATAAATCAGTTTGACTGCTCCTCGTCCGCTTATAAAACAGTTTGACTGCTCTTCATCCTTTTATAAAGCAGTTTGACTGCTCTTCATCTTCTTATAAATCAGTTTGACTGCTCTTCATCCTTTTATAAAGCAGTTTGACTGCTCTTCATCCTCCTATAAACCAGTTTGACTGCGCTTCATCATCCTATAGAACAGTTTGACTGCTCTTCGTCCTCTTATAAAACAGTTTGACTGCTCTTCGTCCTCTTATAAAACAGTTTGACTGCTCTTCATCCTTTTATAAAGCAGTTTGACTGCTCTTCATCCTCTTGTAAAACAGGTTGACTGCTCTTCATCCTTTTGTGAAACAGTCTGACTGCTCGACATCATTGTATAAAACAGTTTGACTGCTCTTCATCCTTTTATAAAGCAGTTTGACTGCTCTTCATCCTCTTATAAATCAATTTGACTGCTCTTCATCCTCTTATAAAACCGTTTGACTGCTCTTCGTCCGATTATAAATCAGTTTGACTGCTCCTCGTCCGCTTATAAAACAGTTTGACTGCTCTTCATCCTTTTATAAAGCAGTTTGACTGCTCTTCATCCTCTTATAAATCAGTTTGACTGCTCTTCATCCTTTTATAAAGCAGTTTGACTGCTCTTCATCCTCCTATAAACCAGTTTGACTGCTCTTCATCCTCCTATAAACCAGTTTGACTGCGCTTCATCCTCCTATAGAACAGTTTGACTGCTCTTCGTCCTCTTATAAAACAGTTTGACTGCTCTTCGTCCTCTTATAAAACAGTTTGACTGCTCTTCATCCTTTTATAAAGCAGTTTGACTGCTCTTCATCCTCTTATAAATCAGTTTGACTGCTCTTCATCCGATTATAAATCAGTTTGACTGCTCTTCATCCTCTTATAAAACAGTTTGACTGCTCTTCATCCTTTTATAACGCAGTTTGACTGCTCTTCATCCTCTTATAAATCAGTTTAACTGCTCTTCATCCGATTATAAACCAGTTTGACTGCTCTTCGTCCTCTTATAAAACAGTTTGACTGCTCTTCATCCTTTTATAAAGCAGTTTGACTGCTCTTCATCCTCTTATAAATCAGTTTGACTGCTCTTCATCCGATTATAAATCAGTTTGACTGCTCTTCATCCTCTTATAAAACAGTTTGACTGCTCTTCATCCTTTTATAACGCAGTTTGACTGCTCTTCATCCTCTTATAAATCAGTTTGACTGCTCTTCATCCGATTATAAATCAGTTTGACTGCTCTTCATCCTTTTATAAAGCAGTTTGACTGCTCTTCATCCTCTTATAAATCAATTTGACTGCTCTTCATCCTCTTATAAAACCGTTTTTTCTGCTCTTCGTCCGATTATAAATCAGTTTGACTGCTCTTCATCCTCTTGTAAAACAGTCTGACTGCTCTTCATCTGATTATAAATCAGTTTGACTGCTCTTCATCCTCTTATAAATCAGTTTGACTGCTCTTCATCCGGTTATAAATCAGTTTGACTGCTCTTCGTCCTCTTATAAAACAGTTTGACTGCTCTTCATCCTTTTATAAAGCAGTTTGACTGCTCTTCATCCTCTTGTAAAACAGTCTGACTGCTCTTCATCTGATTATAAATCAGTTTGACTGCTCTTCATCCTCTTATAAAACAGTTTGACTGCTCTTCATCTTTTTATAACGCAGTTTGACTGCTCTTCATCCTCTTGTAAAACAGTCTGACTGCTCTTCATCTGATTATAAATCAGTTTGACTGCTCTTCATCCTCTTATAAAACAGTTTGACTGCTCTTCATCTTTTTATAACGCAGTTTGAATGCTCTTCATCCTCTTGTAAAACAGGTTGACTGCTTTTCATCCTTCTGTAAAACAGTCTTTCTGCTCTACATCATTGTATAAAACAGTTTGACTGCTCTTCATCCTTTTATAAAGCAGTTTGACTGCTCTTCATCCTCTTATAAATCAATTTGACTGCTCTTCATCCTCTTATAAAACCGTTTGACTGCTCTTCGTCCGATTATAAATCAGTTTGACTGCTCCTCGTCCGCTTATAAAACAGTTTGACTGCTCTTCATCCTTTTATAAAGCAGTTTGACTGCTCTTCATCCTCTTATAAATCAGTTTGACTGCTCTTCATCCTTTTATAAAGCAGTTTGACTGCTCTTCATCCTCCTATAAACCAGTTTGACTGCTCTTCATCCTCCTATAAACCAGTTTGACTGCGCTTCATCCTCCTATAGAACAGTTTGACTGCTCTTCGTCCTCTTATAAAACAGTTTGACTGCTCTTCGTCCTCTTATAAAACAGTTTGACTGCTCTTCATCCTTTTATAAAGCAGTTTGACTGCTCTTCATCCTCTTATAAATCAGTTTGACTGCTCTTCATCCGATTATAAATCAGTTTGACTGCTCTTCATCCTCTTATAAAACAGTTTGACTGCTCTTCATCCTTTTATAACGCAGTTTGACTGCTCTTCATCCTCTTATAAATCAGTTTAACTGCTCTTCATCCGATTATAAACCAGTTTGACTGCTCTTCGTCCTCTTATAAAACAGTTTGACTGCTCTTCATCCTTTTATAAAGCAGTTTGACTGCTCTTCATCCTCTTATAAATCAGTTTGACTGCTCTTCATCCGATTATAAATCAGTTTGACTGCTCTTCATCCTCTTATAAAACAGTTTGACTGCTCTTCATCCTTTTATAACGCAGTTTGACTGCTCTTCATCCTCTTATAAATCAGTTTGACTGCTCTTCATCCGATTATAAATCAGTTTGACTGCTCTTCATCCTTTTATAAAGCAGTTTGACTGCTCTTCATCCTCTTATAAATCAATTTGACTGCTCTTCATCCTCTTATAAAACCGTTTTTTCTGCTCTTCGTCCGATTATAAATCAGTTTGACTGCTCTTCATCCTCTTGTAAAACAGTCTGACTGCTCTTCATCTGATTATAAATCAGTTTGACTGCTCTTCATCCTCTTATAAATCAGTTTGACTGCTCTTCATCCGGTTATAAATCAGTTTGACTGCTCTTCGTCCTCTTATAAAACAGTTTGACTGCTCTTCATCCTTTTATAAAGCAGTTTGACTGCTCTTCATCCTCTTGTAAAACAGTCTGACTGCTCTTCATCTGATTATAAATCAGTTTGACTGCTCTTCATCCTCTTATAAAACAGTTTGACTGCTCTTCATCTTTTTATAACGCAGTTTGACTGCTCTTCATCCTCTTGTAAAACAGTCTGACTGCTCTTCATCTGATTATAAATCAGTTTGACTGCTCTTCATCCTCTTATAAAACAGTTTGACTGCTCTTCATCTTTTTATAACGCAGTTTGAATGCTCTTCATCCTCTTGTAAAACAGGTTGACTGCTTTTCATCCTTCTGTAAAACAGTCTTTCTGCTCTACATCATTGTATAAAACAATTTGACTGCTCTTCATCCTCTTATAAATCAGTTTGACTGCTCTTCATCCTTTTATAAAGCAGTTTGACTGCTCTTCATCCTCCTATAAACCAGTTTGACTGCGCTTCATCCTCCTATAGAACAGTTTGACTGCTCTTCATCCTTTTATAAAGCAGTTTGACTGCTCTTCATCCTTTTATAACGCATTTTGACTGCTCTTCATCCTCTTATAAATCAGTTTGACTGCTCTTCATCCGATTATAAATCAGTTTGACTGCTCTTCATCCTCTTATAAAACAGTTTGACTGCTCTTCATCCTTTTATAACGCAGTTTGACTGCTCTTCATCCTCTTATAAATCAGTTTGACTGCTCTTCGTCCTCTTATAAAACAGTTTGACTGCTCTTCGTCCGATTATAAATCAGTTGGACTGCTCTTCGTCCGCTTATAAAACAGTTTGACTGCTCTTCATCCTTTTATAAAGCAGTTTGACTGCTCTTCATCCTCTTATAAATCAGTTTGACTGCTCTTCATCCTCTTATAAAGCAGTTTGACTGCTCTTCATCCTCCTATAAACCAGTTTGACTGCGCTTCATCCTCCTATAGAACAGTTTGACTGCTCTTCGTCCGATTATAACTCAGTTTGACTGCTCTTCGTCCTCTTATAAAACAGTTTGACTGCTCTTCATCCGATTATAAATCAGTTTGACTGCTCTTCATCCGATTATAAATCAGTTTGACTGCTCTTCATCCTTTTATAAAGCAGTTTGACTGCTCTTCATCCTCTTATAAATCAATTTGACTGCTCTTCATCCTCTTATAAAACCGTTTTTTCTGCTCTTCGTCCGATTATAAATCAGTTTGACTGCTCTTCATCCTCTTATAAATCAATTTGACTGCTCTTCATCCTCTTATAAAACCGTTTTTTCTGCTCTTCGTCCGATTATAAATCAGTTTGACTGCTCTTCATCCTCTTATAAAACCGTTTGACTGCTCTTCATCCTTTTATAACGCAGTTTGACTGCTCTTCATCCTCTTATAAATCAGTTTGACTGCTCTTCATCCGATTATAAATCAGTTTGACTGCTCTTCGTCCTCTTATAAAACAGTTTGACTGCTCTTCATCCTTTTATAAAGCAGTTTGACTGCTCTTCATCCTCTTGTAAAACAGTCTGACTGCTCTTCATCTGATTATAAATCAGTTTGACTGCTCTTCATCCTCTTATAAAACAGTTTGACTGCTCTTCATCTTTTTATAACGCAGTTTGACTGCTCTTCATCCTCTTGTAAAACAGGTTGACTGCTTTTCATCCTTCTGTAAAACAGTCTGACTGCTCTACATAATTGTATAAAACAGTTTGACTGCTCTTCATCCTTTTATATAGCTGTTTGACTGCTCTTCATCCTCTTATAAATCAATTCGACCGCTCTTCATCCTCTTATAAAACCGTTTGACTGCTCTTCATCCTTTTATAACGCAGTTTGACTGCTCTTCATCCTCTTATAAATCAGTTTGACTGCTCTTCGTCCGATTATAAATCAGTTTGACTGCTCTTCGTCCTTTTATAAATCAGTTTGACTGCTCTTCGTCCGCTTATAAAACAGTTTGACTGCTCTTCATCCTTTTATAAAGCAGTTTGACTGCTCTTCATCCTCTTATAAATCAGTTTGACTGCTCTTCATCCTTTTATAAAGCAGTTTGACTGCTCTTCATCCTCCTATAAACCAGTTTGACTGCGCTTCATCCTCCTATAGAACAGTTTGACTGCTCTTCGTCCGATTATAAATCAGTTTGACTGCTCTTCGTCCTCTTATAAAACAGTTTGACTGCTCTTCATCCTTTTATAAAGCAGTTTGACTGCTCTTCATTCTCTTATAAATCAGTTTGACTGCTCTTCATCCGATTATAAATCAGTTTGACTGCTCTTCATCCTCTTATAAAACAGTTTGACTGCTCTTCATCCTTTTATAACGCATTTTGACTGCTCTTCATCCTCTTATAAATCAGTTTGACTGCTCTTCATCCGATTATAAATAAGTTTGACTGCTCTTCATCCTCTTATAAAACAGTTTGACTGCTCTTCATCCTTTTATAACGCAGTTTGACTGCTCTTCATACTCTTATAAATCAGTTTGACTGCTCTTCATCAGATTATAAATCAGTTTGACTGCTCTTCGTCCGATTATAAATCAGTTGGACTGCTCTTCGTCCGCTTATAAAACAGTTTGACTGCTCTTCATCCTTTTATAAAGCAGTTTGACTGCTCTTCATCCTCTTATAAATCAGTTTGACTGCTCTTCATCCTCTTATAAAGCAGTTTGACTGCTCTTCATCCTCCTATAAACCAGTTTGACTGCGCTTCATCCTCCTATAGAACAGTTTGACTGCTCTTCGTCCGATTATAACTCAGTTTGACTGCTCTTCGTCCTCTTATAAAACAGTTTGACTGCTCTTCATCCTTTTATAAAGCAGTTTGACTGCTCTTCATCCTCTTGTAAAACAGTCTGACTGCTCTTCATCCGATTATAAATCAGTTTGACTGCTCTTCATCCTCTTATAAAACAGTTTGACTGCTCTTCATCTTTTTATAACGCAGTTTGACTGCTCTTCATCCTCTTGTAAAACAGGTTGACTGCTCTTCATTCTTTTGTGAAACAGTCTGACTGCTCGACATCATTGTATAAAACAGTTTGACTGCTCTTCATCCTTTTATAAAGCAGTTTGACTGCTCTTCATCCTCTTATAAATCAATTTGACTGCTCTTCATCCTCTTATAAAACCGTTTGACTGCTCTTCGTCCGATTATAAATCAGTTTGACTGCTCTTCGTCCGATTATAAATCAGTTTGACTGCTACTCGTCCGCTTATAAAACAGTTTGACTGCTCTTCATCCTTTTATAAAGCAGTTTGACTGCTCTTCATCCTCTTATAAATCAGTTTGACTGCTCTTCATCCTTTTATAAAGCAGTTTGACTGCTCTTCATCCTCCTATAAACCAGTTTGACTGCGCTTCATCCTCCTATAGAACAGTTTGACTGCTCTTCGTCCTCTTATAAAACAGTTTGACTGCTCTTCGTCCTCTTATAAAACAGTTTGACTGCTCTTCATCCTTTTATAAAGCAGATTGACTGCTCTTCATCCTCTTATAAATCAGTTTGACTGCTCTTCATCCGATTATAAATCAGTTTGACTGCTCTTCATCCTCTTATAAAACAGTTTGACTGCTCTTCATCCTTTTATAACGCAGTTTGACTGCTCTTCATCCTCTTATAAATCAGTTTAACTGCTCTTCATCCGATTATAAACCAATTTGACTGCTCTTCGTCCTCTTATAAAACAGTTTGACTGCTCTTCATCCTTTTATAAAGCAGTTTGACTGCTCTTCATCCTCTTATAAATCAGTTTGACTGCTCTTCATCCGATTATAAATCAGTTTGACTGCTCTTCATCCTCTTATAAAACAGTTTGACTGCTCTTCATCCTTTTATAACGCAGTTTGACTGCTCTTCATCCTCTTATAAATCAGTTTGACTGCTCTTCATCCGATTATAAATCAGTTTGACTGCTCTTCATCCTTTTATAAAGCAGTTTGACTGCTCTTCATCCTCTTATAAATCAATTTGACTGCTCTTCATCCTCTTATAAAACCGTTTTTTCTGCTCTTCGTCCGATTATAAATCAGTTTGACTGCTCTTCATCCTCTTATAAAACCGTTTGACTGCTCTTCATCCTTTTATAACGCAGTTTGACTGCTCTTCATCCTCTTATAAATCAGTTTGACTGCTCTTCATCCGATTATAAATCAGTTTGACTGCTCTTCGTCCTCTTATAAAACAGTTGGACTGCTCTTCATCCTTTTATAAAGCAGTTTGACTGCTCTTCATCCTCTTGTAAAACAGTCTGACTGCTCTTCATCTGATTATAAATCAGTTTGACTGCTCTTCATCCTCTTATAAAACAGTTTGACTGCTCTTCATCTTTTTATAACGCAGTTTGACTGCTCTTCATCCTCTTGTAAAACAGGTTGACTGCTTTTCATCCTTCTGTAAAACAGTCTGACTGCTCTACATCATTGTATAAAACAGTTTGACTGCTCTTCATCCTTTTATAAAGCTGTTTGACTGCTCTTCATCCTCTTATAAATCAATTTGACCGCTCTTCATCCTCTTATAAAACCGTTTGACTGCTCTTCGTCCGATTATAAATCAGTTTGACTGCTCTTCGTCCTTTTATAAATCAGTTTGACTGCTCTTCGTCCGCTTATAAAACAGTTTGACTGCTCTTCATCCGATTATAAATCAGTTTGACTGCTCTTCATCCGATTATAAATCAGTTTGACTGCTCTTCATCCTTTTATAAAGCAGTTTGACTGCTCTTCATCCTCTTATAAATCAATTTGACTGCTCTTCATCCTCTTATAAAACCGTTTTTTCTGCTCTTCGTCCGATTATAAATCAGTTTGACTGCTCTTCATCCTCTTATAAATCAATTTGACTGCTCTTCATCCTCTTATAAAACCGTTTTTTCTGCTCTTCGTCCGATTATAAATCAGTTTGACTGCTCTTCATCCTCTTATAAAACCGTTTGACTGCTCTTCATCCTTTTATAACGCAGTTTGACTGCTCTTCATCCTCTTATAAATCAGTTTGACTGCTCTTCATCCGGTTATAAATCAGTTTGACTGCTCTTCGTCCTCTTATAAAACAGTTTGACTGCTCTTCATCCTTTTATAAAGCAGTTTGACTGCTCTTCATCCTCTTGTAAAACAGTCTGACTGCTCTTCATCTGATTATAAATCAGTTTGACTGCTCTTCATCCTCTTATAAAACAGTTTGACTGCTCTTCATTTTTTTATAACGCAGTTTGACTGCTCTTCATCCTCTTGTAAAACAGGTTGACTGCTTTTCATCCTTCTGTAAAACAGTCTGACTGCTCTACATCATTGTATAAAACAGTTTGACTGCTCTTCATCCTTTTATAAAGCTGTTTGACTGCTCTTCATCCTCTTATAAATCAATTTGACCGCTCTTCATCCTCTTATAAAACCGTTTGACTGCTCTTCGTCCGATTATAAATCAGTTTGACTGCTCTTCGTCCTTTTATAAATCAGTTTGACTGCTCTTCGTCCGCTTATAAAACAGTTTGACTGCTCTCCATCCTTTTATAAAGCAGTTTGACTGCTCTTCATCCTCTTATAAATCAGTTTGACTGCTCTTCATCCTTTTATAAAGCAGTTTGACTGCTCTTCATCCTCCTATAAACCAGTTTGACTGCGCTTCATCCTCCTATAGAACAGTTTGACTGCTCTTCGTCCGATTATAAATCAGTTTGACTGCTCTTCGTCCTCTTATAAAACAGTTTGACTGCTCTTCATCCTTTTATAAAGCAGTTTGACTGCTCTTCATTCTCTTATAAATCAGTTTGACTGCTCTTCATCCGATTATAAATCAGTTTGACTGCTCTTCATCCTCTTATAAAACAGTTTGACTGCTCTTCATCCTTTTATAACGCATTTTGACTGCTCTTCATCCTCTTATAAATCAGTTTGACTGCTCTTCATCCGATTATAAATAAGTTTGACTGCTCTTCATCCTCTTATAAAACAGTTTGACTGCTCTTCATCCTTTTATAACGCAGTTTGACTGCTCTTCATACTCTTATAAATCAGTTTGACTGCTCTTCATCAGATTATAAATCAGTTTGACTGCTCTTCGTCCGATTATAAATCAGTTGGACTGCTCTTCGTCCGCTTATAAAACAGTTTGACTGCTCTTCATCCTTTTATAAAGCAGTTTGACTGCTCTTCATCCTCTTATAAATCAGTTTGACTGCTCTTCATCCTCTTATAAAGCAGTTTGACTGCTCTTCATCCTCCTATAAACCAGTTTGACTGCGCTTCATCCTCCTATAGAACAGTTTGACTGCTCTTCGTCCGATTATAACTCAGTTTGACTGCTCTTCGTCCTCTTATAAAACAGTTTGACTGCTCTTCATCCTTTTATAAAGCAGTTTGACTGCTCTTCATCCTCTTGTAAAACAGTCTGACTGCTCTTCATCCGATTATAAATCAGTTTGACTGCTCTTCATCCTCTTATAAAACAGTTTGACTGCTCTTCATCTTTTTATAACGCAGTTTGACTGCTCTTCATCCTCTTGTAAAACAGGTTGACTGCTCTTCATTCTTTTGTGAAACAGTCTGACTGCTCGACATCATTGTATAAAACAGTTTGACTGCTCTTCATCCTTTTATAAAGCAGTTTGACTGCTCTTCATCCTCTTATAAATCAATTTGACTGCTCTTCATCCTCTTATAAAACCGTTTGACTGCTCTTCGTCCGATTATAAATCAGTTTGACTGCTCTTCGTCCGATTATAAATCAGTTTGACTGCTACTCGTCCGCTTATAAAACAGTTTGACTGCTCTTCATCCTTTTATAAAGCAGTTTGACTGCTCTTCATCCTCTTATAAATCAGTTTGACTGCTCTTCATCCTTTTATAAAGCAGTTTGACTGCTCTTCATCCTCCTATAAACCAGTTTGACTGCGCTTCATCCTCCTATAGAACAGTTTGACTGCTCTTCGTCCTCTTATAAAACAGTTTGACTGCTCTTCGTCCTCTTATAAAACAGTTTGACTGCTCTTCATCCTTTTATAAAGCAGATTGACTGCTCTTCATCCTCTTATAAATCAGTTTGACTGCTCTTCATCCGATTATAAATCAGTTTGACTGCTCTTCATCCTCTTATAAAACAGTTTGACTGCTCTTCATCCTTTTATAACGCAGTTTGACTGCTCTTCATCCTCTTATAAATCAGTTTAACTGCTCTTCATCCGATTATAAACCAATTTGACTGCTCTTCGTCCTCTTATAAAACAGTTTGACTGCTCTTCATCCTTTTATAAAGCAGTTTGACTGCTCTTCATCCTCTTATAAATCAGTTTGACTGCTCTTCATCCGATTATAAATCAGTTTGACTGCTCTTCATCCTCTTATAAAACAGTTTGACTGCTCTTCATCCTTTTATAACGCAGTTTGACTGCTCTTCATCCTCTTATAAATCAGTTTGACTGCTCTTCATCCGATTATAAATCAGTTTGACTGCTCTTCATCCTTTTATAAAGCAGTTTGACTGCTCTTCATCCTCTTATAAATCAATTTGACTGCTCTTCATCCTCTTATAAAACCGTTTTTTCTGCTCTTCGTCCGATTATAAATCAGTTTGACTGCTCTTCATCCTCTTATAAAACCGTTTGACTGCTCTTCATCCTTTTATAACGCAGTTTGACTGCTCTTCATCCTCTTATAAATCAGTTTGACTGCTCTTCATCCGATTATAAATCAGTTTGACTGCTCTTCGTCCTCTTATAAAACAGTTGGACTGCTCTTCATCCTTTTATAAAGCAGTTTGACTGCTCTTCATCCTCTTGTAAAACAGTCTGACTGCTCTTCATCTGATTATAAATCAGTTTGACTGCTCTTCATCCTCTTATAAAACAGTTTGACTGCTCTTCATCTTTTTATAACGCAGTTTGACTGCTCTTCATCCTCTTGTAAAACAGGTTGACTGCTTTTCATCCTTCTGTAAAACAGTCTGACTGCTCTACATCATTGTATAAAACAGTTTGACTGCTCTTCATCCTTTTATAAAGCTGTTTGACTGCTCTTCATCCTCTTATAAATCAATTTGACCGCTCTTCATCCTCTTATAAAACCGTTTGACTGCTCTTCGTCCGATTATAAATCAGTTTGACTGCTCTTCGTCCTTTTATAAATCAGTTTGACTGCTCTTCGTCCGCTTATAAAACAGTTTGACTGCTCTTCATCCGATTATAAATCAGTTTGACTGCTCTTCATCCGATTATAAATCAGTTTGACTGCTCTTCATCCTTTTATAAAGCAGTTTGACTGCTCTTCATCCTCTTATAAATCAATTTGACTGCTCTTCATCCTCTTATAAAACCGTTTTTTCTGCTCTTCGTCCGATTATAAATCAGTTTGACTGCTCTTCATCCTCTTATAAATCAATTTGACTGCTCTTCATCCTCTTATAAAACCGTTTTTTCTGCTCTTCGTCCGATTATAAATCAGTTTGACTGCTCTTCATCCTCTTATAAAACCGTTTGACTGCTCTTCATCCTTTTATAACGCAGTTTGACTGCTCTTCATCCTCTTATAAATCAGTTTGACTGCTCTTCATCCGGTTATAAATCAGTTTGACTGCTCTTCGTCCTCTTATAAAACAGTTTGACTGCTCTTCATCCTTTTATAAAGCAGTTTGACTGCTCTTCATCCTCTTGTAAAACAGTCTGACTGCTCTTCATCTGATTATAAATCAGTTTGACTGCTCTTCATCCTCTTATAAAACAGTTTGACTGCTCTTCATTTTTTTATAACGCAGTTTGACTGCTCTTCATCCTCTTGTAAAACAGGTTGACTGCTTTTCATCCTTCTGTAAAACAGTCTGACTGCTCTACATCATTGTATAAAACAGTTTGACTGCTCTTCATCCTTTTATAAAGCTGTTTGACTGCTCTTCATCCTCTTATAAATCAATTTGACCGCTCTTCATCCTCTTATAAAACCGTTTGACTGCTCTTCGTCCGATTATAAATCAGTTTGACTGCTCTTCGTCCTTTTATAAATCAGTTTGACTGCTCTTCGTCCGCTTATAAAACAGTTTGACTGCTCTCCATCCTTTTATAAAGCAGTTTGACTGCTCTTCATCCTCTTATAAATCAGTTTGACTGCTCTTCATCCTTTTATAAAGCAGTTTGACTGCTCTTCATCCTCCTATAAACCAGTTTGACTGCGCTTCATCCTCCTATAGAACAGTTTGACTGCTCTTCGTCCGATTATAAATCAGTTTGACTGCTCTTCGTCCTCTTATAAAACAGTTTGACTGCTCTTCATCCTTTTATAAAGCAGTTTGACTGCTCTTCATTCTCTTATAAATCAGTTTGACTGCTCTTCATCCGATTATAAATCAGTTTGACTGCTCTTCATCCTCTTATAAAACAGTTTGACTGCTCTTCATCCTTTTATAACGCATTTTGACTGCTCTTCATCCTCTTATAAATCAGTTTGACTGCTCTTCATCCGATTATAAATCAGTTTGACTGCTCTTCATCCTCTTATAAAACAGTTTGACTGCTCTTCATCCTTTTATAACGCAGTTTGACTGCTCTTCATCCTCTTATAAATCAGTTTGACTGCTCTTCATCAGATTATAAATCAGTTTGACTGCTCTTCGTCCGATTATAAATCAGTTGGACTGCTCTTCGTCCGCTTATAAAACAGTTTGACTGCTCTTCATCCTTTTATAAAGCAGTTTGACTGCTCTTCATCCTCTTATAAATCAGTTTGACTGCTCTTCATCCTCTTATAAAGCAGTTTGACTGCTCTTCATCCTCCTATAAACCAGTTTGACTGCGCTTCATCCTCCTATAGAACAGTTTGACTGCTCTTCGTCCGATTATAACTCAGTTTGACTGCTCTTCGTCTTCTTATAAAACAGTTTGACTGCTCTTCATCCTTTTATAAAGCAGTTTGACTGCTCTTCATCCTCTTGTTAAACAGTCTGACTGCTCTTCATCCGATTATAAATCAGTTTGACTGCTCTTTATCCTCTTATAAAACAGTTTGACTGCTCTTCATCTTTTTATAACGCAGTTTGACTGCTCTTCATCCTCTTGTAAAACAGGTTGACTGCTCTTCATCCTTTTGTGAAACAGTCTGACTGCTCGACATCATTGTATAAAACAGTTTGACTGCTCTTCATCCTTTTATAAAGCAGTTTGACTGCTCTTCATCCTCTTATAAATCAATTTGACTGCTCTTCATCCTCTTATAAAACCGTTTGACTGCTCTTCGTCCGATTATAAATCAGTTTGACTGCTCTTCGTCCGATTATAAATCAGTTTGACTGCTCCTCGTCCGCTTATAAAACAGTTTGACTGCTCTTCATCCTTTTATAAAGCAGTTTGACTGCTCTTCATCCTCTTATAAATCAGTTTGACTGCTCTTCATCCTTTTATAAAGCAGTTTGACTGCTCTTCATCCTCCTATAAACCAGTTTGACTGCGCTTCATCCTCCTATAGAACAGTTTGACTGCTCTTCGTCCTCTTATAAAACAGTTTGACTGCTCTTCGTCCTCTTATAAAACAGTTTGACTGCTCTTCATCCTTTTATAAAGCAGTTTGACTGCTCTTCATCCTCTTATAAATCAGTTTGACTGCTCTTCATCCGATTATAAATCAGTTTGACTGCTCTTCATCCTCTTATAAAACAGTTTGACTGCTCTTCATCCTTTTATAACGCAGTTTGACTGCTCTTCATCCTTTTATAAAGCAGTTTGACTGCTCTTCATCCTCCTATAAACCAGTTTGACTGCGCTTCATCCTCCTATAGAACAGTTTGACTGCTCTTCGTCCGATTATAAATCAGTTTGACTGCTCTTCGTCCTCTTATAAAACAGTTTGACTGCTCTTCATCCTTTTATAAAGCAGTTTGACTGCTCTTCATTCTCTTATAAATCAGTTTGACTGCTCTTCATCCGATTATAAATCAGTTTGACTGCTCTTCATCCTCTTATAAAACAGTTTGACTGCTCTTCATCCTTTTATAACGCATTTTGACTGCTCTTCATCCTCGTATAAATCAGTTTGACTGGTCTTCATTCTCTTATAAATCAGTTTGACTGCTCTTCGTCCTCTTATAAAACAGTTTGACTGCTCTTCATCCTTTTATAAAGCAGTTTGACTGCTCTTCATCCTCTTGTAAAACAGTCTGACTGCTCTTCATCCGATTATAAATCAGTTTGACTGCTCTTCATCCTCTTATAAAACAGTTTGACTGCTCTTCATCTTTTTATAACGCAGTTTGACTGCTCTTCATCCTCTTGTAAAACAGGTTGACTGCTCTTCATCCTTTTGTGAAACAGTCTGACTGCTCGACATCATTGTATAAAACAGTTTGACTGCTCTTCGTCCTCTTATAAAACAGTTTGACTGCTCTTCATCCTTTTATAAAGCAGTTTGACTGCTCTTCATCCTCTTATAAATCAGTTTGACTGCTCTTCGTCCTCTTATAAAACAGTTTGACTGCTCTTCGTCCGATTATAAATCAGTTGGACTGCTCTTCGTCCGCTTATAAAACAGTTTGACTGCTCTTCATCCTTTTATAAAGCAGTTTGACTGCTCTTCATCCTCTTATAAATCAGTTTGACTGCTCTTCATCCTCTTATAAAGCAGTTTGACTGCTCTTCATCCTCCTATAAACCAGTTTGACTGCGCTTCATCCTCCTATAGAACAGTTTGACTGCTCTTCGTCCGATTATAACTCAGTTTGACTGCTCTTCGTCCTCTTATAAAACAGTTTGACTGCTCTTCATCCGATTATAAATCAGTTTGACTGCTCTTCATCCGATTATAAATCAGTTTGACTGCTCTTCATCCTTTTATAAAGCAGTTTGACTGCTCTTCATCCTCTTATAAATCAATTTGACTGCTCTTCATCCTCTTATAAAACCGTTTTTTCTGCTCTTCGTCCGATTATAAATCAGTTTGACTGCTCTTCATCCTCTTATAAATCAATTTGACTGCTCTTCATCCTCTTATAAAACCGTTTTTTCTGCTCTTCGTCCGATTATAAATCAGTTTGACTGCTCTTCATCCTCTTATAAAACCGTTTGACTGCTCTTCATCCTTTTATAACGCAGTTTGACTGCTCTTCATCCTCTTATAAATCAGTTTGACTGCTCTTCATCCGATTATAAATCAGTTTGACTGCTCTTCGTCCTCTTATAAAACAGTTTGACTGCTCTTCATCCTTTTATAAAGCAGTTTGACTGCTCTTCATCCTCTTGTAAAACAGTCTGACTGCTCTTCATCTGATTATAAATCAGTTTGACTGCTCTTCATCCTCTTATAAAACAGTTTGACTGCTCTTCATCTTTTTATAACGCAGTTTGACTGCTCTTCATCCTCTTGTAAAACAGGTTGACTGCTTTTCATCCTTCTGTAAAACAGTCTGACTGCTCTACATAATTGTATAAAACAGTTTGACTGCTCTTCATCCTTTTATATAGCTGTTTGACTGCTCTTCATCCTCTTATAAATCAATTTGACCGCTCTTCATCCTCTTATAAAACCGTTTGACTGCTCTTCATCCTTTTATAACGCAGTTTGACTGCTCTTCATCCTCTTATAAATCAGTTTGACTGCTCTTCGTCCGATTATAAATCAGTTTGACTGCTCTTCGTCCTTTTATAAATCAGTTTGACTGCTCTTCGTCCGCTTATAAAACAGTTTGACTGCTCTTCATCCTTTTATAAAGCAGTTTGACTGCTCTTCATCCTCTTATAAATCAGTTTGACTGCTCTTCATCCTTTTATAAAGCAGTTTGACTGCTCTTCATCCTCCTATAAACCAGTTTGACTGCGCTTCATCCTCCTATAGAACAGTTTGACTGCTCTTCGTCCGATTATAAATCAGTTTGACTGCTCTTCGTCCTCTTATAAAACAGTTTGACTGCTCTTCATCCTTTTATAAAGCAGTTTGACTGCTCTTCATTCTCTTATAAATCAGTTTGACTGCTCTTCATCCGATTATAAATCAGTTTGACTGCTCTTCATCCTCTTATAAAACAGTTTGACTGCTCTTCATCCTTTTATAACGCATTTTGACTGCTCTTCATCCTCTTATAAATCAGTTTGACTGCTCTTCATCCGATTATAAATAAGTTTGACTGCTCTTCATCCTCTTATAAAACAGTTTGACTGCTCTTCATCCTTTTATAACGCAGTTTGACTGCTCTTCATACTCTTATAAATCAGTTTGACTGCTCTTCATCAGATTATAAATCAGTTTGACTGCTCTTCGTCCGATTATAAATCAGTTGGACTGCTCTTCGTCCGCTTATAAAACAGTTTGACTGCTCTTCATCCTTTTATAAAGCAGTTTGACTGCTCTTCATCCTCTTATAAATCAGTTTGACTGCTCTTCATCCTCTTATAAAGCAGTTTGACTGCTCTTCATCCTCCTATAAACCAGTTTGACTGCGCTTCATCCTCCTATAGAACAGTTTGACTGCTCTTCGTCCGATTATAACTCAGTTTGACTGCTCTTCGTCCTCTTATAAAACAGTTTGACTGCTCTTCATCCTTTTATAAAGCAGTTTGACTGCTCTTCATCCTCTTGTAAAACAGTCTGACTGCTCTTCATCCGATTATAAATCAGTTTGACTGCTCTTCATCCTCTTATAAAACAGTTTGACTGCTCTTCATCTTTTTATAACGCAGTTTGACTGCTCTTCATCCTCTTGTAAAACAGGTTGACTGCTCTTCATCCTTTTGTGAAACAGTCTGACTGCTCGACATCATTGTATAAAACAGTTTGACTGCTCTTCATCCTTTTATAAAGCAGTTTGACTGCTCTTCATCCTCTTATAAATCAATTTGACTGCTCTTCATCCTCTTATAAAACCGTTTGACTGCTCTTCGTCCGATTATAAATCAGTTTGACTGCTCTTCGTCCGATTATAAATCAGTTTGACTGCTACTCGTCCGCTTATAAAACAGTTTGACTGCTCTTCATCCTTTTATAAAGCAGTTTGACTGCTCTTCATCCTCTTATAAATCAGTTTGACTGCTCTTCATCCTTTTATAAAGCAGTTTGACTGCTCTTCATCCTCCTATAAACCAGTTTGACTGCGCTTCATCCTCCTATAGAACAGTTTGACTGCTCTTCGTCCTCTTATAAAACAGTTTGACTGCTCTTCGTCCTCTTATAAAACAGTTTGACTGCTCTTCATCCTTTTATAAAGCAGATTGACTGCTCTTCATCCTCTTATAAATCAGTTTGACTGCTCTTCATCCGATTATAAATCAGTTTGACTGCTCTTCATCCTCTTATAAAACAGTTTGACTGCTCTTCATCCTTTTATAACGCAGTTTGACTGCTCTTCATCCTCTTATAAATCAGTTTAACTGCTCTTCATCCGATTATAAACCAATTTGACTGCTCTTCGTCCTCTTATAAAACAGTTTGACTGCTCTTCATCCTTTTATAAAGCAGTTTGACTGCTCTTCATCCTCTTATAAATCAGTTTGACTGCTCTTCATCCGATTATAAATCAGTTTGACTGCTCTTCATCCTCTTATAAAACAGTTTGACTGCTCTTCATCCTTTTATAACGCAGTTTGACTGCTCTTCATCCTCTTATAAATCAGTTTGACTGCTCTTCATCCGATTATAAATCAGTTTGACTGCTCTTCATCCTTTTATAAAGCAGTTTGACTGCTCTTCATCCTCTTATAAATCAATTTGACTGCTCTTCATCCTCTTATAAAACCGTTTTTTCTGCTCTTCGTCCGATTATAAATCAGTTTGACTGCTCTTCATCCTCTTATAAAACCGTTTGACTGCTCTTCATCCTTTTATAACGCAGTTTGACTGCTCTTCATCCTCTTATAAATCAGTTTGACTGCTCTTCATCCGATTATAAATCAGTTTGACTGCTCTTCGTCCTCTTATAAAACAGTTGGACTGCTCTTCATCCTTTTATAAAGCAGTTTGACTGCTCTTCATCCTCTTGTAAAACAGTCTGACTGCTCTTCATCTGATTATAAATCAGTTTGACTGCTCTTCATCCTCTTATAAAACAGTTTGACTGCTCTTCATCTTTTTATAACGCAGTTTGACTGCTCTTCATCCTCTTGTAAAACAGGTTGACTGCTTTTCATCCTTCTGTAAAACAGTCTGACTGCTCTACATCATTGTATAAAACAGTTTGACTGCTCTTCATCCTTTTATAAAGCTGTTTGACTGCTCTTCATCCTCTTATAAATCAATTTGACCGCTCTTCATCCTCTTATAAAACCGTTTGACTGCTCTTCGTCCGATTATAAATCAGTTTGACTGCTCTTCGTCCTTTTATAAATCAGTTTGACTGCTCTTCGTCCGCTTATAAAACAGTTTGACTGCTCTTCATCCGATTATAAATCAGTTTGACTGCTCTTCATCCGATTATAAATCAGTTTGACTGCTCTTCATCCTTTTATAAAGCAGTTTGACTGCTCTTCATCCTCTTATAAATCAATTTGACTGCTCTTCATCCTCTTATAAAACCGTTTTTTCTGCTCTTCGTCCGATTATAAATCAGTTTGACTGCTCTTCATCCTCCTATAAATCAATTTGACTGCTCTTCATCCTCTTATAAAACCGTTTTTTCTGCTCTTCGTCCGATTATAAATCAGTTTGACTGCTCTTCATCCTCTTATAAAACCGTTTGACTGCTCTTCATCCTTTTATAACGCAGTTTGACTGCTCTTCATCCTCTTATAAATCAGTTTGACTGCTCTTCATCCGGTTATAAATCAGTTTGACTGCTCTTCGTCCTCTTATAAAACAGTTTGACTGCTCTTCATCCTTTTATAAAGCAGTTTGACTGCTCTTCATCCTCTTGTAAAACAGTCTGACTGCTCTTCATCTGATTATAAATCAGTTTGACTGCTCTTCATCCTCTTATAAAACAGTTTGACTGCTCTTCATTTTTTTATAACGCAGTTTGACTGCTCTTCATCCTCTTGTAAAACAGGTTGACTGCTTTTCATCCTTCTGTAAAACAGTCTGACTGCTCTACATCATTGTATAAAACAGTTTGACTGCTCTTCATCCTTTTATAAAGCTGTTTGACTGCTCTTCATCCTCTTATAAATCAATTTGACCGCTCTTCATCCTCTTATAAAACCGTTTGACTGCTCTTCGTCCGATTATAAATCAGTTTGACTGCTCTTCGTCCTTTTATAAATCAGTTTGACTGCTCTTCGTCCGCTTATAAAACAGTTTGACTGCTCTCCATCCTTTTATAAAGCAGTTTGACTGCTCTTCATCCTCTTATAAATCAGTTTGACTGCTCTTCATCCTTTTATAAAGCAGTTTGACTGCTCTTCATCCTCCTATAAACCAGTTTGACTGCGCTTCATCCTCCTATAGAACAGTTTGACTGCTCTTCGTCCGATTATAAATCAGTTTGACTGCTCTTCGTCCTCTTATAAAACAGTTTGACTGCTCTTCATCCTTTTATAAAGCAGTTTGACTGCTCTTCATTCTCTTATAAATCAGTTTGACTGCTCTTCATCCGATTATAAATCAGTTTGACTGCTCTTCATCCTCTTATAAAACAGTTTGACTGCTCTTCATCCTTTTATAACGCATTTTGACTGCTCTTCATCCTCTTATAAATCAGTTTGACTGCTCTTCATCCGATTATAAATCAGTTTGACTGCTCTTCATCCTCTTATAAAACAGTTTGACTGCTCTTCATCCTTTTATAACGCAGTTTGACTGCTCTTCATCCTCTTATAAATCAGTTTGACTGCTCTTCATCAGATTATAAATCAGTTTGACTGCTCTTCGTCCGATTATAAATCAGTTGGACTGCTCTTCGTCCGCTTATAAAACAGTTTGACTGCTCTTCATCCTTTTATAAAGCAGTTTGACTGCTCTTCATCCTCTTATAAATCAGTTTGACTGCTCTTCATCCTCTTATAAAGCAGTTTGACTGCTCTTCATCCTCCTATAAACCAGTTTGACTGCGCTTCATCCTCCTATAGAACAGTTTGACTGCTCTTCGTCCGATTATAACTCAGTTTGACTGCTCTTCGTCTTCTTATAAAACAGTTTGACTGCTCTTCATCCTTTTATAAAGCAGTTTGACTGCTCTTCATCCTCTTGTAAAACAGTCTGACTGCTCTTCATCCGATTATAAATCAGTTTGACTGCTCTTTATCCTCTTATAAAACAGTTTGACTGCTCTTCATCTTTTTATAACGCAGTTTGACTGCTCTTCATCCTCTTGTAAAACAGGTTGACTGCTCTTCATCCTTTTGTGAAACAGTCTGACTGCTCGACATCATTGTATAAAACAGTTTGACTGCTCTTCATCCTTTTATAAAGCAGTTTGACTGCTCTTCATCCTCTTATAAATCAATTTGACTGCTCTTCATCCTCTTATAAAACCGTTTGACTGCTCTTCGTCCGATTATAAATCAGTTTGACTGCTCTTCGTCCGATTATAAATCAGTTTGACTGCTCCTCGTCCGCTTATAAAACAGTTTGACTGCTCTTCATCCTTTTATAAAGCAGTTTGACTGCTCTTCATCCTCTTATAAATCAGTTTGACTGCTCTTCATCCTTTTATAAAGCAGTTTGACTGCTCTTCATCCTCCTATAAACCAGTTTGACTGCGCTTCATCCTCCTATAGAACAGTTTGACTGCTCTTCGTCCTCTTATAAAACAGTTTGACTGCTCTTCGTCCTCTTATAAAACAGTTTGACTGCTCTTCATCCTTTTATAAAGCAGTTTGACTGCTCTTCATCCTCTTATAAATCAGTTTGACTGCTCTTCATCCGATTATAAATCAGTTTGACTGCTCTTCATCCTCTTATAAAACAGTTTGACTGCTCTTCATCCTTTTATAACGCAGTTTGACTGCTCTTCATCCTTTTATAAAGCAGTTTGACTGCTCTTCATCCTCCTATAAACCAGTTTGACTGCGCTTCATCCTCCTATAGAACAGTTTGACTGCTCTTCGTCCGATTATAAATCAGTTTGACTGCTCTTCGTCCTCTTATAAAACAGTTTGACTGCTCTTCATCCTTTTATAAAGCAGTTTGACTGCTCTTCATTCTCTTATAAATCAGTTTGACTGCTCTTCATCCGATTATAAATCAGTTTGACTGCTCTTCATCCTCTTATAAAACAGTTTGACTGCTCTTCATCCTTTTATAACGCATTTTGACTGCTCTTCATCCTCGTATAAATCAGTTTGACTGGTCTTCATTCTCTTATAAATCAGTTTGACTGCTCTTCGTCCTCTTATAAAACAGTTTGACTGCTCTTCATCCTTTTATAAAGCAGTTTGACTGCTCTTCATCCTCTTGTAAAACAGTCTGACTGCTCTTCATCCGATTATAAATCAGTTTGACTGCTCTTCATCCTCTTATAAAACAGTTTGACTGCTCTTCATCTTTTTATAACGCAGTTTGACTGCTCTTCATCCTCTTGTAAAACAGGTTGACTGCTCTTCATCCTTTTGTGAAACAGTCTGACTGCTCGACATCATTGTATAAAACAGTTTGACTGCTCTTCGTCCTCTTATAAAACAGTTTGACTGCTCTTCATCCTTTTATAAAGCAGTTTGACTGCTCTTCATCCTCTTATAAATCAGTTTGACTGCTCTTCGTCCGATTATAAATCAGTTTGACTGCTCTTCGTCCGATTATAAATCAGTTTGACTGCTCCTCGTCCGCTTATAAAACAGTTTGACTGCTCTTCATCCTTTTATAAAGCAGTTTGACTGCTCTTCATCCTCTTATAAATCAGTTTGACTGCTCTTCATCCTTTTATAAAGCAGTTTGACTGCTCTTCATCCTCCTATAAACCAGTTTGACTGCGCTTCATCCTCCTATAGAACAGTTTGACTGCTCTTCGTCCTCTTATAAAACAGTTTGACTGCTCTTCGTCCTCTTATAAAACAGTTTGACTGCTCTTCATCCTTTTATAAAGCAGTTTGACTGCTCTTCATCCTCTTATAAATCAGTTTGACTGCTCTTCATCCGATTATAAATCAGTTTGACTGCTCTTCATCCTCTTATAAAACAGTTTGACTGCTCTTCATCCTTTTATAACGCAGTTTGACTGCTCTTCATCCTCTTATAAATCAGTTTAACTGCTCTTCATCCGATTATAAACCAGTTTGACTGCTCTTCGTCCTCTTATAAAACAGTTTGACTGCTCTTCATCATTTTATAAAGCAGTTTGACTGCTCTTCATCCTCTTATAAATCAGTTTGACTGCTCTTCATCCGATTATAAATCAGTTTGACTGCTCTTCATCCTCTTATAAAACAGTTTGACTGCTCTTCATCCTTTTATAACGCAGTTTGACTGCTCTTCATCCTCTTATAAATCAGTTTGACTGCTCTTCATCCGATTATAAATCAGTTTGACTGCTCTTCATCCTCTTATAAAACAGTTTGACTGCTCTTCATCCTTTTATAACGCAGTTTGACTGCTCTTCATCCTCTTATAAATCAGTTTGACTGCTCTTCATCAGATTATAAATCAGTTTGACTGCTCTTCGTCCGATTATAAATCAGTTGGACTGCTCTTCGTCCGCTTATAAAACAGTTTGACTGCTCTTCATCCTTTTATAAAGCAGTTTGACTGCTCTTCATCCTCTTATAAATCAGTTTGACTGCTCTTCATCCTCTTATAAAGCAGTTTGACTGCTCTTCATCCTCCTATAAACCAGTTTGACTGCGCTTCATCCTCCTATAGAACAGTTTGACTGCTCTTCGTCCGATTATAACTCAGTTTGACTGCTCTTCGTCTTCTTATAAAACAGTTTGACTGCTCTTCATCCTTTTATAAAGCAGTTTGACTGCTCTTCATCCTCTTGTAAAACAGTCTGACTGCTCTTCATCCGATTATAAATCAGTTTGACTGCTCTTTATCCTCTTATAAAACAGTTTGACTGCTCTTCATCTTTTTATAACGCAGTTTGACTGCTCTTCATCCTCTTGTAAAACAGGTTGACTGCTCTTCATCCTTTTGTGAAACAGTCTGACTGCTCGACATCATTGTATAAAACAGTTTGACTGCTCTTCATCCTTTTATAAAGCAGTTTGACTGCTCTTCATCCTCTTATAAATCAATTTGACTGCTCTTCATCCTCTTATAAAACCGTTTGACTGCTCTTCGTCCGATTATAAATCAGTTTGACTGCTCTTCGTCCGATTATAAATCAGTTTGACTGCTCCTCGTCCGCTTATAAAACAGTTTGACTGCTCTTCATCCTTTTATAAAGCAGTTTGACTGCTCTTCATCCTCTTATAAATCAGTTTGACTGCTCTTCATCCTTTTATAAAGCAGTTTGACTGCTCTTCATCCTCCTATAAACCAGTTTGACTGCGCTTCATCCTCCTATAGAACAGTTTGACTGCTCTTCGTCCTCTTATAAAACAGTTTGACTGCTCTTCGTCCTCTTATAAAACAGTTTGACTGCTCTTCATCCTTTTATAAAGCAGTTTGACTGCTCTTCATCCTCTTATAAATCAGTTTGACTGCTCTTCATCCGATTATAAATCAGTTTGACTGCTCTTCATCCTCTTATAAAACAGTTTGACTGCTCTTCATCCTTTTATAACGCAGTTTGACTGCTCTTCATCCTTTTATAAAGCAGTTTGACTGCTCTTCATCCTCCTATAAACCAGTTTGACTGCGCTTCATCCTCCTATAGAACAGTTTGACTGCTCTTCGTCCGATTATAAATCAGTTTGACTGCTCTTCGTCCTCTTATAAAACAGTTTGACTGCTCTTCATCCTTTTATAAAGCAGTTTGACTGCTCTTCATTCTCTTATAAATCAGTTTGACTGCTCTTCATCCGATTATAAATCAGTTTGACTGCTCTTCATCCTCTTATAAAACAGTTTGACTGCTCTTCATCCTTTTATAACGCATTTTGACTGCTCTTCATCCTCTTATAAATCAGTTTGACTGGTCTTCATTCTCTTATAAATCAGTTTGACTGCTCTTCGTCCTCTTATAAAACAGTTTGACTGCTCTTCATCCTTTTATAAAGCAGTTTGACTGCTCTTCATCCTCTTGTAAAACAGTCTGACTGCTCTTCATCCGATTATAAATCAGTTTGACTGCTCTTCATCCTCTTATAAAACAGTTTGACTGCTCTTCATCTTTTTATAACGCAGTTTGACTGCTCTTCATCCTCTTGTAAAACAGGTTGACTGCTCTTCATCCTTTTGTGAAACAGTCTGACTGCTCGACATCATTGTATAAAACAGTTTGACTGCTCTTCGTCCTCTTATAAAACAGTTTGACTGCTCTTCATCCTTTTATAAAGCAGTTTGACTGCTCTTCATCCTCTTATAAATCAGTTTGACTGCTCTTCGTCCGATTATAAATCAGTTTGACTGCTCTTCGTCCGATTATAAATCAGTTTGACTGCTCCTCGTCCGCTTATAAAACAGTTTGACTGCTCTTCATCCTTTTATAAAGCAGTTTGACTGCTCTTCATCCTCTTATAAATCAGTTTGACTGCTCTTCATCCTTTTATAAAGCAGTTTGACTGCTCTTCATCCTCCTATAAACCAGTTTGACTGCGCTTCATCCTCCTATAGAACAGTTTGACTGCTCTTCGTCCTCTTATAAAACAGTTTGACTGCTCTTCGTCCTCTTATAAAACAGTTTGACTGCTCTTCATCCTTTTATAAAGCAGTTTGACTGCTCTTCATCCTCTTATAAATCAGTTTGACTGCTCTTCATCCGATTATAAATCAGTTTGACTGCTCTTCATCCTCTTATAAAACAGTTTGACTGCTCTTCATCCTTTTATAACGCAGTTTGACTGCTCTTCATCCTCTTATAAATCAGTTTAACTGCTCTTCATCCGATTATAAACCAGTTTGACTGCTCTTCGTCCTCTTATAAAACAGTTTGACTGCTCTTCATCATTTTATAAAGCAGTTTGACTGCTCTTCATCCTCTTATAAATCAGTTTGACTGCTCTTCATCCGATTATAAATCAGTTTGACTGCTCTTCATCCTCTTATAAAACAGTTTGACTGCTCTTCATCCTTTTATAACGCAGTTTGACTGCTCTTCATCCTCTTATAAATCAGTTTGACTGCTCTTCATCCGATTATAAATCAGTTTGACTGCTCTTCATCCTTTTATAAAGCAGTTTGACTGCTCTTCATCCTCTTATAAATCAATTTGACTGCTCTTCATCCTCTTATAAAACCGTTTTTTCTGCTCTTCGTCCGATTATAAATCAGTTTGACTGCTCTTCATCCTCTTATAAAACCGTTTGACTGCTCTTCATCCTTTTATAACGCAGTTTGACTGCTCTTCATCCTCTTATAAATCAGTTTGACTGCTCTTCATCCGGTTATAAATCAGTTTGACTGCTCTTCGTCCTCTTATAAAACAGTTTGACTGCTCTTCATCCTTTTATAAAGCAGTTTGACTGCTCTTCATCCTCTTGTAAAACAGTCTGACTGCTCTTCATCTGATTATAAATCAGTTTGACTGCTCTTCATCCTCTTATAAAACAGTTTGACTGCTCTTCATCTTTTTATAACGCAGTTTGACTGCTCTTCATCCTCTTGTAAAACGGTCTGACTGCTCTTCATCTGATTATAAATCAGTTTGACTGCTCTTCATCCTCTTATAAAACAGTTTGACTGCTCTTCATCTTTTTATAACGCAGTTTGACTGCTCTTCATCCTCTTGTAAAACAGGTTGACTGCTCTTCATCCTTTTATAAAGCAGTTTGACTGCTCTTCATCCTCTTATAAAGCAGTTTGACTGCTCTTCATCCTCCTATAAACCAGTTTGACTGCGCTTCATCCTCCTATAGAACAGTTTGACTGCTCTTCATCCTTTTATAAAGCAGTTTGACTGCTCTTCATTCTCTTATAAATCAGTTTGACTGCTCTTCATCCGATTATAAATCAGTTTGACTGCTCTTCATCCTCTTATAAAACAGTTTGACTGCTCTTCATCCTTTTATAACGCATTTTGACTGCTCTTCATCCTCTTATAAATCAGTTTGACTGCTCTTCATCCGATTATAAATCAGTTTGACTGCTCTTCATCCTCTTATAAAACAGTTTGACTGCTCTTCATCCTTTTATAACGCAGTTTGACTGCTCTTCATCCTCTTATAAATCAGTTTGACTGCTCTTCATCAGATTATAAATCAGTTTGACTGCTCTTCGTCCGATTATAAATCAGTTGGACTGCTCTTCGTCCGCTTATAAAACAGTTTGACTGCTCTTCATCCTTTTATAAAGCAGTTTGACTGCTCTTCATCCTCTTATAAATCAGTTTGACTGCTCTTCATCCTCTTATAAAGCAGTTTGACTGCTCTTCATCCTCCTATAAACCAGTTTGACTGCGCTTCATCCTACTATAGAACAGTTTGACTGCTCTTCGTCCGATTATAACTCAGTTTGACTGCTCTTCGTCCTCTTATAAAACAGTTTGACTGCTCTTCATCCGATTATAAAACAGTTTGACTGCTCTTCATCCGATTATAAATCAGTTTGACTGCTCTTCATCCTTTTATAAAGCAGTTTGACTGCTCTTCATCCTCTTATAAATCAATTTGACTGCTCTTCATCCTCTTATAAAACCGTTTTTTCTGCTCTTCGTCCGATTATAAATCAGTTTGACTGCTCTTCATCCTCTTATAAATCAATTTGACTGCTCTTCATCCTCTTATAAAACCGTTTTTTCTGCTCTTCGTCCGATTATAAATCAGTTTGACTGCTCTTCATCCTCTTATAAAACCGTTTGACTGCTCTTCATCCTTTTATAACGCAGTTTGACTGCTCTTCATCCTCTTATAAATCAGTTTGACTGCTCTTCATCCGATTATAAATCAGTTTGACTGCTCTTCGTCCTCTTATAAAACAGTTTGACTGCTCTTCATCCTTTTATAAAGCAGTTTGACTGCTCTTCATCCTCTTGTAAAACAGTCTGACTGCTCTTCATCTGATTATAAATCAGTTTGACTGCTCTTCATCCTCTTATAAAACAGTTTGACTGCTCTTCATCTTTTTATAACGCAGTTTGACTGCTCTTCATCCTCTTGTAAAACAGGTTGACTGCTTTTCATCCTTCTGTAAAACAGTCTGACTGCTCTACATAATTGTATAAAACAGTTTGACTGCTCTTCATCCTTTTATATAGCTGTTTGACTGCTCTTCATCCTCTTATAAATCAATTTGACCGCTCTTCATCCTCTTATAAAACCGTTTGACTGCTCTTCGTCCGATTATAAATCAGTTTGACTGCTCTTCGTCCTTTTATAAATCAGTTTGACTGCTCTTCGTCCGCTTATAAAACAGTTTGACTGCTCTTCATCCTTTTATAAAGCAGTTTGACTGCTCTTCATCCTCTTATAAATCAGTTTGACTGCTCTTCATCCTTTTATAAAGCAGTTTGACTGCTCTTCATTCTCTTATAAATCAGTTTGACTGCTCTTCATCCGATTATAAATCAGTTTGACTGCTCTTCATCCTCTTATAAAACAGTTTGACTGCTCTTCATCCTTTTATAACGCATTTTGACTGCTCTTCATCCTCTTATAAATCAGTTTGACTGCTCTTCATCCGATTATAAATCAGTTTGACTGCTCTTCATCCTCTTATAAAACAGTTTGACTGCTCTTCATCCTTTTATAACGCAGTTTGACTGCTCTTCATACTCTTATAAATCAGTTTGACTGCTCTTCATCAGATTATAAATCAGTTTGACTGCTCTTCGTCCGATTATAAATCAGTTGGACTGCTCTTCGTCCGCTTATAAAACAGTTTGACTGCTCTTCATCCTTTTATAAAGCAGTTTGACTGCTCTTCATCCTCTTATAAATCAGTTTGACTGCTCTTCATCCTCTTATAAAGCAGTTTGACTGCTCTTCATCCTCCTATAAACCAGTTTGACTGCGCTTCATCCTCCTATAGAACAGTTTGACTGCTCTTCGTCCGATTATAACTCAGTTTGACTGCTCTTCGTCCTCTTATAAAACAGTTTGACTGCTCTTCATCCTTTTATAAAGCAGTTTGACTGCTCTTCATCCTCTTGTAAAATAGTCTGACTGCTCTTCATCCGATTATAAATCAGTTTGACTGCTCTCCATCCTCTTATAAAACAGTTTGACTGCTCTTCATCTTTTTATAACGCAGTTTGACTGCTCTTCATCCTCTTGTAAAACAGGTTGACTGCTCTTCATCCTTTTGTGAAACAGTCTGACTGCTCGACATCATTGTATAAAACAGTTTGACTGCTCTTCATCCTTTTATAAAGCAGTTTGACTGCTCTTCATCCTCTTATAAATCAATTTGACTGCTCTTCATCCTCTTATAAAACCGTTTGACTGCTCTTCGTCCGATTATAAATCAGTTTGACTGCTCTTCGTCCGATTATAAATCAGTTTGACTGCTACTCGTCCGCTTATAAAACAGTTTGACTGCTCTTCATCCTTTTATAAAGCAGTTTGACTGCTCTTCATCCTCTTATAAATCAGTTTGACTGCTCTTCATCCTTTTATAAAGCAGTTTGACTGCTCTTCATCCTCCTATAAACCAGTTTGACTGCGCTTCATCCTCCTATAGAACAGTTTGACTGCTCTTCGTCCTCTTATAAAACAGTTTGACTGCTCTTCGTCCTCTTATAAAACAGTTTGACTGCTCTTCATCCTTTTATAAAGCAGTTTGACTGCTCTTCATCCTCTTATAAATCAGTTTGACTGCTCTTCATCCGATTATAAATCAGTTTGACTGCTCTTCATCCTCTTATAAAACAGTTTGACTGCTCTTCATCCTTTTATAACGCAGTTTGACTGCTCTTCATCCTCGTATAAAACAGTTTGACTGCTCTTCATCCTTTTATAAACCAGTTTGACTGCTCTTCGTGCTCTTATAATACAGTTTGACTGCTCTTCATCCTTTTATAAAGCAGTTTGACTGCTCTTCATCCTCTTATAAATCAGTTTGACTGCTCTTCATCCGATTATAAATCAGTTTGACTGCTCTTCATCCTCTTATAAAACAGTTTGACTGCTCTTCATCCTTTTATAACGCAGTTTGACTGCTCTTCATCCTCTTATAAATCAGTTTGACTGCTCTTCATCCGATTATAAATCAGTTTGACTGCTCTTCATCCTTTTATAAAGCAGTTTGACTGCTCTTCATCCTCTTATAAATCAATTTGACTGCTCTTCATCCTCTTATAAAACCGTTTTTTCTGCTCTTCGTCCGATTATAAATCAGTTTGACTGCTCTTCATCCTCTTATAAAACCGTTTGACTGCTCTTCATCCTTTTATAACGCAGTTTGACTGCTCTTCATCCTCTTATAAATCAGTTTGACTGCTCTTCATCCGATTATAAATCAGTTTGACTGCTCTTCGTCCTCTTATAAAACAGTTTGACTGCTCTTCATCCTTTTATAAAGCAGTTTGACTGCTCTTCATCCTCTTGTAAAACAGTCTGACTGCTCTTCATCTGATTATAAATCAGTTTGACTGCTCTTCATCCTCTTATAAAACAGTTTGACTGCTCTTCATCTTTTTATAACGCAGTTTGACTGCTCTTCATCCTCTTGTAAAACAGGTTGACTGCTTTTCATCCTTCTGTAAAACAGTCTGACTGCTCTACATCATTGTATAAAACAGTTTGACTGCTCTTCATCCTTTTATAAAGCTGTTTGACTGCTCTTCATCCTCTTATAAATCAATTTGACCGCTCTTCATCCTCTTATAAAACCGTTTGACTGCTCTTCGTCCGATTATAAATCAGTTTGACTGCTCTTCGTCCTTTTATAAATCAGTTTGACTGCTCTTCGTCCGCTTATAAAACAGTTTGACTGCTCTTCATCCGATTATAAATCAGTTTGACTGCTCTTCATCCGATTATAAATCAGTTTGACTGCTCTTCATCCTTTTATAAAGCAGTTTGACTGCTCTTCATCTTCTTATAAATCAATTTGACTGCTCTTCATCCTCTTATAAAACCGTTTTTTCTGCTCTTCGTCCGATTATAAATCAGTTTGACTGCTCTTCATCCTCTTATAAATCAATTTGACTGCTCTTCATCCTCTTATAAAACCGTTTTTTCTGCTCTTCGTCCGATTATAAATCAGTTTGACTGCTCTTCATCCTCTTATAAAACCGTTTGACTGCTCTTCATCCTTTTATAACGCAGTTTGACTGCTCTTCATCCTCTTATAAATCAGTTTGACTGCTCTTCATCCGGTTATAAATCAGTTTGACTGCTCTTCGTCCTCTTATAAAACAGTTTGACTGCTCTTCATCCTTTTATAAAGCAGTTTGACTGCTCTTCATCCTCTTGTAAAACAGTCTGACTGCTCTTCATCTGATTATAAATCAGTTTGACTGCTCTTCATCCTCTTATAAAACAGTTTGACTGCTCTTCATCTTTTTATAACGCAGTTTGACTGCTCTTCATCCTCTTGTAAAACAGGTTGACTGCTTTTCATCCTTCTGTAAAACAGTCTGACTGCTCTACATCATTGTATAAAACAGTTTGACTGCTCTTCATCCTTTTATAAAGCTGTTTGACTGCTCTTCATCCTCTTATAAATCAATTTGACCGCTCTTCATCCTCTTATAAAACCGTTTGACTGCTCTTCGTCCGATTATAAATCAGTTTGACTGCTCTTCGTCCTTTTATAAATCAGTTTGACTGCTCTTCGTCCGCTTATAAATCAGTTTGACTGCTCTCCATCCTTTTATAAAGCAGTTTGACTGCTCTTCATCCTCCTATAAACCAGTTTGACTGCGCTTCATCCTCCTATAGAACAGTTTGACTGCTCTTCGTCCGATTATAAATCAGTTTGACTGCTCTTCGTCCTCTTATAAAACAGTTTGACTGCTCTTCATCCTTTTATAAAGCAGTTTGACTGCTCTTCATTCTCTTATAAATCAGTTTGACTGCTCTTCATCCGATTATAAATCAGTTTGACTGCTCTTCATCCTCTTATAAAACAGTTTGACTGCTCTTCATCCTTTTATAACGCATTTTGACTGCTCTTCATCCTCTTATAAATCAGTTTGACTGCTCTTCATCCGATTATAAATCAGTTTGACTGCTCTTCATCCTCTTATAAAACAGTTTGACTGCTCTTCATCCTTTTATAACGCAGTTTGACTGCTCTTCATCCTCTTATAAATCAGTTTGACTGCTCTTCATCAGATTATAAATCAGTTTGACTGCTCTTCGTCCGATTATAAATCAGTTGGACTGCTCTTCGTCCGCTTATAAAACAGTTTGACTGCTCTTCATCCTTTTATAAAGCAGTTTGACTGCTCTTCATCCTCTTATAAATCAGTTTGACTGCTCTTCATCCTCTTATAAAGCAGTTTGACTGCTCTTCATCCTCCTATAAACCAGTTTGACTGCGCTTCATCCTCCTATAGAACAGTTTGACTGCTCTTCATCCGATTATAACTCAGTTTGACTGCTCTTCGTCCTCTTATAAAACAGTTTGACTGCTCTTCATCCTTTTATAAAGCAGTTTGACTGCTCTTCATCCTCTTGTAAAACAGTCTGACTGCTCTTCATCCGATTATAAATCAGTTTGACTGCTCTTCATCCTCTTATAAAACAGTTTGACTGCTCTTCATCTTTTTATAACGCAGTTTGACTGCTCTTCATCCTCTTGTAAAACAGGTTGACTGCTCTTCATCCTTTTGTGAAACAGTCTGACTGCTCGACATCATTGTATAAAACAGTTTGACTGCTCTTCATCCTTTTATAAAGCAGTTTGACTGCTCTTCATCCTCTTATAAATCAATTTGACTGCTCTTCATCCTCTTATAAAACCGTTTGACTGCTCTTCGTCCGATTATAAATCAGTTTGACTGCTCTTCGTCCGATTATAAATCAGTTTGACTGCTACTCGTCCGCTTATAAAACAGTTTGACTGCTCTTCATCCTTTTATAAAGCAGTTTGACTGCTCTTCATCCTCTTATAAATCAGTTTGACTGCTCTTCATCCTTTTATAAAGCAGTTTGACTGCTCTTCATCCTCCTATAAACCAGTTTGACTGCGCTTCATCCTCCTATAGAACAGTTTGACTGCTCTTCGTCCTCTTATAAAACAGTTTGACTGCTCTTCGTCCTCTTATAAAACAGTTTGACTGCTCTTCATCCTTTTATAAAGCAGTTTGACTGCTCTTCATCCTCTTATAAATCAATTTGACTGCTCTTCATCCTCTTATAAATCAGTTTGACTGCTCTTCATCCGATTATAAATCAGTTTGACTGCTCTTCATCCTCTTATAAATCAGTTTGACTGCTACTCGTCCGCTTATAAAACAGTTTGACTGCTCTTCATCCTTTTATAAAGCAGTTTGACTGCTCTTCATCCTCTTATAAATCAGTTTGACTGCTCTTCATCCTTTTATAAAGCAGTTTGACTGCTCTTCATCCTCCTATAAACCAGTTTGACTGCGCTTCATCCTCCTATAGAACAGTTTGACTGCTCTTCGTCCTCTTATAAAACAGTTTGACTGCTCTTCGTCCTCTTATAAAACAGTTTGACTGCTCTTCATCCTTTTATAAAGCAGTTTGACTGCTCTTCATCCTCTTATAAATCAGTTTGACTGCTCTTCATCCGATTATAAATCAGTTTGACTGCTCTTCATCCTCTTATAAAACAGTTTGACTGCTCTTCATCCTTTTATAACGCAGTTTGACTGCTCTTCATCCTCGTATAAAACAGTTTGACTGCTCTTCATCCTTTTATAAACCAGTTTGACTGCTCTTCGTGCTCTTATAATACAGTTTGACTGCTCTTCATCCTCTTATAAATCAATTTGACTGCTCTTCATCCTCTTATAAAACCGTTTTTTCTGCTCTTCGTCCGATTATAAATCAGTTTGACTGCTCTTCATCCTCTTATAAAACCGTTTGACTGCTCTTCATCCTTTTATAACGCAGTTTGACTGCTCTTCATCCTCTTATAAATCAGTTTGACTGCTCTTCATCCGATTATAAATCAGTTTGACTGCTCTTCGTCCTCTTATAAAACAGTTTGACTGCTCTTCATCCTTTTATAAAGCAGTTTGACTGCTCTTCATCCTCTTGTAAAACAGTCTGACTGCTCTTCATCTGATTATAAATCAGTTTGACTGCTCTTCATCCTCTTATAAAACAGTTTGACTGCTCTTCATCTTTTTATAACGCAGTTTGACTGCTCTTCATCCTCTTGTAAAACAGGTTGACTGCTTTTCATCCTTCTGTAAAACAGTCTGACTGCTCTACATCATTGTATAAAACAGTTTGACTGCTCTTCATCCTTTTATAAAGCTGTTTGACTGCTCTTCATCCTCTTATAAATCAATTTGACCGCTCTTCATCCTCTTATAAAACCGTTTGACTGCTCTTCGTCCGATTATAAATCAGTTTGACTGCTCTTCGTCCTTTTATAAATCAGTTTGACTGCTCTTCGTCCGCTTATAAAACAGTTTGACTGCTCTTCATCCGATTATAAATCAGTTTGACTGCTCTTCATCCGATTATAAATCAGTTTGACTGCTCTTCATCCTTTTATAAAGCAGTTTGACTGCTCTTCATCTTCTTATAAATCAATTTGACTGCTCTTCATCCTCTTATAAAACCGTTTTTTCTGCTCTTCGTCCGATTATAAATCAGTTTGACTGCTCTTCATCCTCTTATAAATCAATTTGACTGCTCTTCATCCTCTTATAAAACCGTTTTTTCTGCTCTTCGTCCGATTATAAATCAGTTTGACTGCTCTTCATCCTCTTATAAAACCGTTTGACTGCTCTTCATCCTTTTATAACGCAGTTTGACTGCTCTTCATCCTCTTATAAATCAGTTTGACTGCTCTTCATCCGGTTATAAATCAGTTTGACTGCTCTTCGTCCTCTTATAAAACAGTTTGACTGCTCTTCATCCTTTTATAAAGCAGTTTGACTGCTCTTCATCCTCTTGTAAAACAGTCTGACTGCTCTTCATCTGATTATAAATCAGTTTGACTGCTCTTCATCCTCTTATAAAACAGTTTGACTGCTCTTCATCTTTTTATAACGCAGTTTGACTGCTCTTCATCCTCTTGTAAAACAGGTTGACTGCTTTTCATCCTTCTGTAAAACAGTCTGACTGCTCTACATCATTGTATAAAACAGTTTGACTGCTCTTCATCCTTTTATAAAGCTGTTTGACTGCTCTTCATCCTCTTATAAATCAATTTGACCGCTCTTCATCCTCTTATAAAACCGTTTGACTGCTCTTCGTCCGATTATAAATCAGTTTGACTGCTCTTCGTCCTTTTATAAATCAGTTTGACTGCTCTTCGTCCGCTTATAAATCAGTTTGACTGCTCTCCATCCTTTTATAAAGCAGTTTGACTGCTCTTCATCCTCCTATAAACCAGTTTGACTGCGCTTCATCCTCCTATAGAACAGTTTGACTGCTCTTCGTCCGATTATAAATCAGTTTGACTGCTCTTCGTCCTCTTATAAAACAGTTTGACTGCTCTTCATCCTTTTATAAAGCAGTTTGACTGCTCTTCATTCTCTTATAAATCAGTTTGACTGCTCTTCATCCGATTATAAATCAGTTTGACTGCTCTTCATCCTCTTATAAAACAGTTTGACTGCTCTTCATCCTTTTATAACGCATTTTGACTGCTCTTCATCCTCTTATAAATCAGTTTGACTGCTCTTCATCCGATTATAAATCAGTTTGACTGCTCTTCATCCTCTTATAAAACAGTTTGACTGCTCTTCATCCTTTTATAACGCAGTTTGACTGCTCTTCATCCTCTTATAAATCAGTTTGACTGCTCTTCATCAGATTATAAATCAGTTTGACTGCTCTTCGTCCGATTATAAATCAGTTGGACTGCTCTTCGTCCGCTTATAAAACAGTTTGACTGCTCTTCATCCTTTTATAAAGCAGTTTGACTGCTCTTCATCCTCTTATAAATCAGTTTGACTGCTCTTCATCCTCTTATAAAGCAGTTTGACTGCTCTTCATCCTCCTATAAACCAGTTTGACTGCGCTTCATCCTCCTATAGAACAGTTTGACTGCTCTTCATCCGATTATAACTCAGTTTGACTGCTCTTCGTCCTCTTATAAAACAGTTTGACTGCTCTTCATCCTTTTATAAAGCAGTTTGACTGCTCTTCATCCTCTTGTAAAACAGTCTGACTGCTCTTCATCCGATTATAAATCAGTTTGACTGCTCTTCATCCTCTTATAAAACAGTTTGACTGCTCTTCATCTTTTTATAACGCAGTTTGACTGCTCTTCATCCTCTTGTAAAACAGGTTGACTGCTCTTCATCCTTTTGTGAAACAGTCTGACTGCTCGACATCATTGTATAAAACAGTTTGACTGCTCTTCATCCTTTTATAAAGCAGTTTGACTGCTCTTCATCCTCTTATAAATCAATTTGACTGCTCTTCATCCTCTTATAAAACCGTTTGACTGCTCTTCGTCCGATTATAAATCAGTTTGACTGCTCTTCGTCCGATTATAAATCAGTTTGACTGCTACTCGTCCGCTTATAAAACAGTTTGACTGCTCTTCATCCTTTTATAAAGCAGTTTGACTGCTCTTCATCCTCTTATAAATCAGTTTGACTGCTCTTCATCCTTTTATAAAGCAGTTTGACTGCTCTTCATCCTCCTATAAACCAGTTTGACTGCGCTTCATCCTCCTATAGAACAGTTTGACTGCTCTTCGTCCTCTTATAAAACAGTTTGACTGCTCTTCGTCCTCTTATAAAACAGTTTGACTGCTCTTCATCCTTTTATAAAGCAGTTTGACTGCTCTTCATCCTCTTATAAATCAGTTTGACTGCTCTTCATCCGACTATAAATCAGTTTGACTGCTCTTCATCCTCTTATAAAACAGTTTGACTGCTCTTCATCCTTTTATAACGCAGTTTGACTGCTCTTCATCCTTTTATAAAGCAGTTTGACTGCTCTTCATCCTCCTATAAACCAGTTTGACTGCGCTTCATCCTCCTATAGAACAGTTTGACTGCTCTTCGTCCGATTATAAATCAGTTTGACTGCTCTTCGTCCTCTTATAAAACAGTTTGACTGCTCTTCATCCTTTTATAAAGCAGTTTGACTGCTCTTCATTCTCTTATAAATCAGTTTGACTGCTCTTCATCCGATTATAAATCAGTTTGACTGCTCTTCATCCTCTTATAAAACAGTTTGACTGCTCTTCATCCTTTTATAACGCATTTTGACTGCTCTTCATCCTCTTATAAATCAGTTTGACTGCTCTTCATCCGATTATAAATCAGTTTGACTGCTCTTCATCCTCTTATAAAACAGTTTGACTGCTCTTCATCCTTTTATAACGCAGTTTGACTGCTCTTCATCCTCTTATAAATCAGTTTGACTGCTCTTCATCAGATTATAAATCAGTTTGACTGCTCTTCGTCCGATTATAAATCAGTTGGACTGCTCTTCGTCCGCTTATAAAACAGTTTGACTGCTCTTCATCCTTTTATAAAGCAGTTTGACTGCTCTTCATCCTCTTATAAATCAGTTTGACTGCTCTTCATCCTCTTATAAAGCAGTTTGACTGCTCTTCATCCTCCTATAAACCAGTTTGACTGCGCTTCATCCTCCTATAGAACAGTTTGACTGCTCTTCGTCCGATTATAACTCAGTTTGACTGCTCTTCATCCTCTTATAAAACAGTTTGACTGCTCTTCATCCTTTTATAAAGCAGTTTGACTGCTCTTCATCCTCTTGTAAAACAGTTTGACTGCTCTTCATCAGATTATAAATCAGTTTGACTGCTCTTCGTCCGATTATAAATCAGTTGGACTGCTCTTCGTCCGCTTATAAAACAGTTTGACTGCTCTTCATCCTTTTATAAAGCAGTTTGACTGCTCTTCATCCTTTTATAAAGCAGTTTGACTGCTCTTCATTCTCTTATAAATCAGTTTGACTGCTCTTCATCCGATTATAAATCAGTTTGACTGCTCTTCATCCTCTTATAAAACAGTTTGACTGCTCTTCATCCTTTTATAACGCATTTTGACTGCTCTTCATCCTCTTATAAATCAGTTTGACTGCTCTTCATCCGATTATAAATCAGTTTGACTGCTCTTCATCCTCTTATAAAACAGTTTGACTGCTCTTCATCCTTTTATAACGCAGTTTGACTGCTCTTCATCCTCTTATAAATCAGTTTGACTGCTCTTCATCAGATTATAAATCAGTTTGACTGCTCTTCGTCCGATTATAAATCAGTTGGACTGCTCTTCGTCCGCTTATAAAACAGTTTGACTGCTCTTCATCCTTTTATAAAGCAGTTTGACTGCTCTTCATCCTCTTATAAATCAGTTTGACTGCTCTTCATCCTCTTATAAAGCAGTTTGACTGCTCTTCATCCTCCTATAAACCAGTTTGACTGCGCTTCATCCTCCTATAGAACAGTTTGACTGCTCTTCGTCCGATTATAACTCAGTTTGACTGCTCTTCATCCTCTTATAAAACAGTTTGACTGCTCTTCATCCTTTTATAAAGCAGTTTGACTGCTCTTCATCCTCTTGTAAAACAGTCTGACTGCTCTTCATCCGATTATAAATCAGTTTGACTGCTCTTCATCCTCTTATAAAACAGTTTGACTGCTCTTCATCTTTTTATAACGCAGTTTGACTGCTATTCATCCTCTTGTAAAACAGGTTGACTGCTCTTCATCCTTTTGTGAAACAGTCTGACTGCTCGACATCATTGTATAAAACAGTTTGACTGCTCTTCATCCTTTTATAAAGCAGTTTGACTGCTCTTCATCCTCTTATAAATCAATTTGACTGCTCTTCATCCTCTTATAAAACCGTTTGACTGCTCTTCGTCCGATTATAAATCAGTTTGACTGCTCTTCGTCCGATTATAAATCAGTTTGACTGCTCCTCGTCCGCTTATAAAACAGTTTGACTGCTCTTCATCCTTTTATAAAGCAGTTTGACTGCTCTTCATCCTCTTATAAATCAGTTTGACTGCTCTTCATCCTTTTATAAAGCAGTTTGACTGCTCTTCATCCTCCTATAAACCAGTTTGACTGCGCTTCATCCTCCTATAGAACAGTTTGACTGCTCTTCGTCCTCTTATAAAACAGTTTGACTGCTCTTCGTCCTCTTATAAAACAGTTTGACTGCTCTTCATCCTTTTATAAAGCAGTTTGACTGCTCTTCATCCTCTTATAAATCAGTTTGACTGCTCTTCATCCGATTATAAATCAGTTTGACTGCTCTTCATCCTCTTATAAAACAGTTTGACTGCTCTTCATCCTTTTATAACGCAGTTTGACTGCTCTTCATCCTCTTATAAATCAGTTTAACTGCTCTTCATCCGATTATAAACCAGTTTGACTGCTCTTCGTCCTCTTATAAAACAGTTTGACTGCTCTTCATCCTTTTATAAAGCAGTTTGACTGCTCTTCATCCTCTTATAAATCAGTTTGACTGCTCTTCATCCGATTATAAATCAGTTTGACTGCTCTTCATCCTCTTATAAAACAGTTTGACTGCTCTTCATCCTTTTATAACGCAGTTTGACTGCTCTTCATCCTCTTATAAATCAGTTTGACTGCTTTTCATCTGATTATAAATCAGTTTGACTGCTCTTCATCCTTTTATAAAGCAGTTTGACTGCTCTTCATCCTCTTATAAATCAATTTGACTGCTCTTCATCCTCTTATAAAACCGTTTTTTCTGCTCTTCGTCCGATTATAAATCAGTTTGACTGCTCTTGATCCTCTTATAAAACCGTTTGACTGCTCTTCATCCTTTTATAACGCAGTTTGACTGCTCTTCATCCTCTTATAAATCAGTTTGACTGCTCTTCATCCGATTATAAATCAGTTTGACTGCTCTTCGTCCTCTTATAAAACAGTTTGACTGCTCTTCATCCTTTTATAAAGCAGTTTGACTGCTCTTCATCCTCTTGTAAAACAGTCTGACTGCTCTTCATCTGATTATAAATCAGTTTGACTGCTCTTCATCCTCTTATAAAACAGTTTGACTGCTCTTCATCTTTTTATAACGCAGTTTGACTGCTCTTCATCCTCTTGTAAAACAGGTTGACTGCTTTTCATCCTTCTGTAAAACAGTCTGACTGCTCTACATCATTGTATAAAACAGTTTGACTGCTCTTCATCCTTTTATAAAGCTGTTTGACTGCTCTTCATCCTCTTATAAATCAATTTGACCGCTCTTCATCCTCTTATAAAACCGTTTGACTGCTCTTCGTCCGATTATAAATCAGTTTGACTGCTCTTCGTCCTTTTATAAATCAGTTTGACTGCTCTTTGTCCGCTTATAAAACAGTTTGACTGCTCTTCATCCTTTTATAAAGCAGTTTGACTGCTCTTCATCCTCTTATAAAGCAGTTTGACTGCTCTTCATCCTCCTATAAACCAGTTTGACTGCGCTTCATCCTCCTATAGAACAGTTTGACTGCTCTTCGTCCGATTATAAATCAGTTTGACTGCTCTTCGTCCTCTTATAAAACAGTTTGACTGCTCTTCATCCTTTTATAAAGCAGTTTGACTGCTCTTCATTCTCTTATAAATCAGTTTGACTGCTCTTCATCCGATTATAAATCAGTTTGACTGCTCTTCATCCTCTTATAAAACAGTTTGACTGCTCTTCATCCTTTTATAACGCAGTTTGACTGCACTTCATCCTCTTATAAATCAGTTTGACTGCTCTTCATCCGATTATAAATCAGTTTGACTGCTCTTCATCCTCTTATAAAACAGTTTGACTGCTCTTCATCCTTTTATAACGCAGTTTGACTGCTCTTCATCCTCTTATAAATCAGTTTGACTGCTCTTCATCCGATTATAAATCAGTTTGACTGCTCTTCGTCCGATTATAAATCAGTTGGACTGCTCTTCGTCCGCTTATAAAACAGTTTGACTGCTCTTCATCCTTTTATAAAGCAGTTTGACTGCTCTTCATCCTCTTATAAATCAGTTTGACTGCTCTTCATCCTCTTATAAAGCAGTTTGACTGCTCTCCATCCTCCTATAAACCAGTTTGACTGCGCTTCATCCTCCTATAGAACAGTTTGACTGCTCTTCGTCCGATTATAACTGAGTTTGACTGCTCTTCGTCCGATTATAAAACAGTTTGACTGCTCTTCATCCTTTTATAAAGCAGTTTGACTGCTCTTCATCCTCTTGTAAAACAGTCTGACTGCTCTTCATCTTTTTATAACGCAGTTTGACTGCTCTTCATCCTCTTGTAAAACAGGTTGACTGCTCTTCATCCTTTTGTGAAACAGTCTGACTGCTCGACATCATTGTATAAAACAGTTTGACTGCTCTTCATCCTTTTATAAAGCAGTTTGACTGCTCTTCATCCTCTTATAAAACAGTTTGACTGCTCTTCATCTTTTTATAACGCAGTTTGACTGCTCTTCATCCTCTTGTAAAACAGGTTGACTGCTCTTCATCCTTTTGTGAAACAGTCTGACTGCTCGACATCATTGTATAAAACAGTTTGACTGCTCTTCATCCTTTTATAAAGCAGTTTGACTGCTCTTCATCCTCTTATAAAACCGTTTGACTGCTCTTCGTCCGATTATAAATCAGTTTGACTGCTCTTCGTCCGATTATAAATCAGTTTGACTGCTCCTCGTCCGCTTATAAAACAGTTTGACTGCTCTTCATCCTTTTATAAAGCAGTTTGACTGCTCTTCATCCTCTTATAAATCAGTTTGACTGCTCTTCATCCTTTTATAAAGCAGTTTGACTGCTCTTCATCCTCCTATAAACCAGTTTGACTGCGCTTCATCCTCCTATAGAACAGTTTGACTGCTCTTCATCCGATTATAAACCAGTTTGACTGCTCTTCGTCCTCTTATAAAACAGTTTGACTGCTCTTCATCCTTTTATAAAGCAGTTTGACTGCTCTTCATCCTTTTATAAAGCAGTTTGACTGCTCTTCATCCGATTATAAATCAGTTTGACTGCTCTTCATCCTCTTATAAAACAGTTTGACTTCTCTTCATCCTTTTATAACGCAGTTTGACTGCTCTTCATCCTCTTATAAATCAGTTTGACTGCTCTTCATCCGATTATAAATCAGTTTGACTGCTCTTCATCCTCTTATAAAACAGTTTGACTGCTCTTCATCCTTTTATAACGCAGTTTGACTGCTCTTCATCCTCTTATAAATCAGTTTGACTGCTCTTCATCCGATTATAAATCAGTTTGACTGCTATTCATCCGATTATAAATCAGTTTGACTGCTCTTCGTCCGATTATAAATCAGTTTGACTGCTATTCGTCCGATTATACATCAGTTGGACTGCTCTTCGTCCGCTTATAAAACATAGTTTGACTGCTCTTCATCCTTTTATAAAGCAGTTTGACTGCTCTTCATCCTCTTATAAATCAGTTTGACTGCTTTTCATCCTCTTATAAAGCAGTTTGACTGGTCTTCATCCTCCTATAAACCAGTTTGACTGCGCTTCATCCTCCTATAGAACAGTTTGACTGCTCTTCATCCTTTTATAAAGCAGTTTGACTGCTCTTCATCCTCTTATAAATCAGTTTGACTGCTCTTCATCCTCTTATAAAGCAGTTTGACTGCTCTCCATCCTCCTATAAACCAGTTTGACTGCGCTTCATCCTCCTATAGAACAGTTTGACTGCTCTTCGTCCGATTATAACTCAGTTTGACTGCTCTTCGTCCTCTTATAAAACAGTTTGACTGCTCTTCATCCTTTTATAAAGCAGTTTGACTGCTCTTCATCCTCTTGTAAAACAGTCTGACTGCTCTTCATCCGATTATAAATCAGTTTGACTGCTCTTCATCCTCTTATAAAACAGTTTGACTGCTCTTCATCTTTTTATAACGCAGTTTGACTGCTCTTCATCCTCTTGTAAAACAGGTTGACTGCTCTTCATCCTTTTGTGAAACAGTCTGACTGCTCGACATCATTGTATAAAACAGTTTGACTGCTCTTCATCCTTTTATAAAGCAGTTTGACTGCTCTTCATCCTCTTATAAAACCGTTTGACTGCTCTTCGTCCGATTATAAATCAGTTTGACTGCTCTTCGTCCGATTATAAATCAGTTTGACTGCTCCTCGTCCGCATATAAAACAGTTTGACTGCTCTTCATCCTTTTATAAAGCAGTTTGACTGCTCTTCATCCTCTTATAAATCAGTTTGACTGCTCTTCATCCTTTTATAAAGCAGTTTGACTGCTCTTCATCCTCCTATAAACCAGTTTGACTGCGCTTCATCCTCCTATAGAACAGTTTGACTGCTCTTCGTCCGATTATAAACCAGTTTGACTGCTCTTCGTCCTCTTATAAAACAGTTTGACTGCTCTTCATCCTTTTATAAAGCAGTTTGACTGCTCTTCATCCTCTTATAAATCAGTTTGACTGCTCTTCATCCGATTATAAACCAGTTTGACTGCTCTTCGTCCTCTTATAAAACAGTTTGACTGCTCTTCATCCTTTTATAAAGCAGTTTGACTGCTCTTCATCCTTTTATAAAGCAGTTTGACTGCTCTTCATCCGATTATAAATCAGTTTGACTGCTCTTCATCCTCTTATAAAACAGTGTGACTGCTCTTCATCCTTTTATAACGCAGTTTGACTGCTCTTCATCCTCTTATAAATCAGTTTGACTGCTCTTCATCCGATTATAAATCAGTTTGACTGCTCTTCATCCTCTTATAAAACAGTTTGACTGCTCTTCATCCTTTTATAAAGCAGTTTGACTGCTCTTCATCCTTTTATAAAGCAGTTTGACTGCTCTTCATCCGATTATAAATCAGTTTGACTGCTCTTCATCCTCTTATAAAACAGTTTGACTTCTCTTCATCCTTTTATAACGCAGTTTGACTGCTCTTCATCCTCTTATAAATCAGTTTGACTGCTCTTCATCCGATTATAAATCAGTTTGACTGCTCTTCATCCTCTTATAAAACAGTTTGACTGCTCTTCATCCTTTTATAACGCAGTTTGACTGCTCTTCATCCTCTTATAAATCAGTTTGACTGCTCTTCATCCGATTATAAATCAGTTTGACTGCTATTCATCCGATTATAAATCAGTTTGACTGCTCTTCGTCCGATTATAAATCAGTTTGACTGCTATTCGTCCGATTATACATCAGTTGGACTGCTCTTCGTCCGCTTATAAAACATAGTTTGACTGCTCTTCATCCTTTTATAAAGCAGTTTGACTGCTCTTCATCCTCTTATAAATCAGTTTGACTGCTTTTCATCCTCTTATAAAGCAGTTTGACTGGTCTTCATCCTCCTATAAACCAGTTTGACTGCGCTTCATCCTCCTATAGAACAGTTTGACTGCTCTTCATCCTTTTATAAAGCAGTTTGACTGCTCTTCATCCTCTTATAAATCAGTTTGACTGCTCTTCATCCTCTTATAAAGCAGTTTGACTGCTCTCCATCCTCCTATAAACCAGTTTGACTGCGCTTCATCCTCCTATAGAACAGTTTGACTGCTCTTCGTCCGATTATAAATCAGTTTGACTGCTCTTCGTCCTCTTATAAAACAGTTTGACTGCTCTTCATCCTTTTATAAAGCAGTTTGACTGCTCTTCATCCTCTTGTAAAACAGTCTGACTGCTCTTCATCCGATTATAAATCAGTTTGACTGCTCTTCATCCTCTTATAAAACAGTTTGACTGCTCTTCATCTTTTTATAACGCAGTTTGACTGCTCTTCATCCTCTTGTAAAACAGGTTGACTGCTCTTCATCCTTTTGTGAAACAGTCTGACTGCTCGACATCATTGTATAAAACAGTTTGACTGCTCTTCATCCTTTTATAAAGCAGTTTGACTGCTCTTCATCCTCTTATAAAACCGTTTGACTGCTCTTCGTCCGATTATAAATCAGTTTGACTGCTCTTCGTCCGATTATAAATCAGTTTGACTGCTCCTCGTCCGCTTATAAAACAGTTTGACTGCTCTTCATCCTTTTATAAAGCAGTTTGACTGCTCTTCATCCTCTTATAAATCAGTTTGACTGCTCTTCATCCTTTTATAAAGCAGTTTGACTGCTCTTCATCCTCCTATAAACCAGTTTGACTGCGCTTCATCCTCCTATAGAACAGTTTGACTGCTCTTCGTCCGATTATAAACCAGTTTGACTGCTCTTCGTCCTCTTATAAAACAGTTTGACTGCTCTTCATCCTTTTATAAAGCAGTTTGACTGCTCTTCATCCTCTTATAAATCAGTTTGACTGCTCTTCATCCGATTATAAACCAGTTTGACTGCTCTTCGTCCTCTTATAAAACAGTTTGACTGCTCTTCATCCTTTTATAAAGCAGTTTGACTGCTCTTCATCCTTTTATAAAGCAGTTTGACTGCTCTTCATCCGATTATAAATCAGTTTGACTGCTCTTCATCCTCTTATAAAACAGTGTGACTTCTCTTCATCCTTTTATAACGCAGTTTGACTGCTCTTCATCCTCTTATAAATCAGTTTGACTGCTCTTCATCCGATTATAAATCAGTTTGACTGCTCTTCATCCTCTTATAAAACAGTTTGACTGCTCTTCATCCTTTTATAACGCAGTTTGACTGCTCTTCATCCTCTTATAAATCAGTTTGACTGCTCTTCATCCGATTATAAATCAGTTTGACTGCTATTCATCCGATTATAAATCAGTTTGACTGCTCTTCGTCCGATTATAAATCAGTTTGACTGCTATTCGTCCGATTATACATCAGTTGGACTGCTCTTCGTCCGCTTATAAAACATAGTTTGACTGCTCTTCATCCTTTTATAAAGCAGTTTGACTGCTCTTCATCCTCTTATAAATCAGTTTGACTGCTCTTCATCCTCTTATAAAGCAGTTTGACTGCTCTTCATTCTCCTATAAACCAGTTTGACTGCGCTTCATCCTCCTATAGAACAGTTTGACTGCTCTTCGTCCGATTATAACTCAGTTTGACTGCTCTTCGTCCACTTATAAAACAGTTTGACTGCTCTTCATCCTTTTATAAAGCAGTTTGACTGCTCTTCATCCTCTTGTAAAACAGTCTGACTGCTCTTCATCCGATTATAAATCAATTTGACTGCTATTCATCCTCTTATAAAACAGTTTGACTGATCTTCATCCTTTTTATAACGCAGTTTGACTGCTCTTCATCCTCTTGTAAAACAGGTTGACTGCTCTTCATCCTTTTGTAAAATAGTCTGACTGCTCTACATCATTGTATAAAACAGTTTGACTGCTCTTCATCCTTTTATAAAGCAGTTTGACTGCTCTTCATCCTCTTATAAATCAATTTGACTGCTCTTCATCCTCTTATAAAACCGTTTGACTGCTCTTCGTCCGATTATAAATCAGTTTGACTGCTCTTCGTCCGCTTATAAAACAGTTTGACTGCTCTTCATCCTTTTATAAAGCAGTTTGACTGCTCTTCATCCTCTTATAAATCAGTTTGACTGCTCTTCATCCTTTTATAAAGCAGTTTGACTGCTCTTCATCCTCCTATAAACCAGTTTGACTGCGCTTCATCCTCCTATAGAACACTTTGACTGCTCTTCGTCCGATTATAAACCAGTTTGACTGCTCTTCGTCCTCTTATAAAAACAGTTTGACTGCTCTTCATCCTTTTATAAAGCAGTTTGACTGCTCTTCATCCTTTTATAAATCAGTTTGACTGCTCTTCATCCGATTACAAATCAATTTGACCGCTCTTCATCCTCTTATAAAACCGTTTGACTGCTCTTCGTCCGATTATAAATCAGTTTGACTGCTCTTCGTCCTTTTATAAATCAGTTTGACTGCTCTTCTTCCGCTTATAAAACAGTTTGACTGCTCTTCATCCTTTTATAAAGCAGTTTGACTGCTCTTCATCCTCTTATAAAGCAGTTTGACTGCTCTTCATCCTCCTATAAACCAGTTTGACTGCGCTTCATCCTCCTATAGAACAGTTTGACTGCTCTTCGTCCGATTATAAATCAGTTTGACTGCTCTTCGTCCTCTTATAAAACAGTTTGACTGCTCTTCATCCTTTTATAAAGCAGTTTGACTGCTCTTCATTCTCTTATAAATCAGTTTGACTGCTCTTCATCCGATTATAAATCAGTTTGACTGCTCTTCATCCTCTTATAAAACAGTTTGACTGCTCTTCATCCTTTTATAACGCAGTTTGACTGCACTTCATCCTCTTATAAATCAGTTTGACTGCTCTTCATCCGATTATAAATCAGTTTGACTGCTCTTCATCCTCTTATAAACCAGTTTGACTGCGCTTCATCCTCCTATAGAACAGTTTGACTGCTCTTCGTCCGATTATAACTCAGTTTGACTGCTCTTCGTCCTCTTATAAAACAGTTTGACTGCTCTTCATCCTTTTATAAAGCAGTTTGACTGCTCTTCATCCTTTTGTGAAACAGTCTGACTGCTCTTCATCCGATTATAAATCAGTTTGACTGCTCTTCATCCTCTTATAAAACAGTTTGACTGCTCTTCATCTTTTTATAACGCAGTTTGACTGCTCTTCATCCTCTTGTAAAACAGGTTGACTGCTCTTCATCCTTTTGTGAAACAGTCTGACTGCTCTTCATCCGATTATAAATCAGTTTGACTGCTCTTCATCCTCTTATAAAACAGTTTGACTGCTCTTCATCTTTTTATAACGCAGTTTGACTGCTCTTCATCCTCTTGTAAAACAGGTTGACTGCTCTTCATCCTTTTGTGAAACAGTCTGACTGCTCTTCATCCGATTATAAATCAGTTTGACTGCTCTTCATCCTCTTATAAAACAGTTTGACTTATCTTCATCCTTTTATAAAGCAGTTTGACTGCTCTTCATCCTCTTGTAAAACAGTCTGACTGCTCTTCATCCGATTATAAATCAGTTTGACTGCTCTTCATCCTCTTATAAAACAGTTTGACTGCTCTTCATCTTTTTATAACGCAGTTTGACTGCTCTTCATCCTCTTGTAAAACAGGTTGACTGCTCTTCATCCTTTTGTGAAACAGTCTGACTGCTCTTCATCCGATTATAAATCAGTTTGACTGCTCTTCATCCTCTTATAAAACAGTTTGACTGCTCTTCATCTTTTTATAACGCAGTTTGACTGCTCTTCATCCTCTTGTAAAACAGGTTGACTGCTCTTCATCCTTTTGTGAAACAGTCTGACTGCTCTTCATCCGATTATAAATCAGTTTGACTGCTCTTCATCCTCTTATAAAACAGTTTGACTGCTCTTCATCTTTTTATAACGCAGTTTGACTGCTCTTCATCCTCTTATAAATCAGTTTGACTGCTCTTCATCCTCTTATAAAGCAGTTTGACTGCTCTTCATCCTCCTATAGAACACTTTGACTGCTCTTCGTCCGATTATAAACCAGTTTGACTGCTCTTCGTCCTCTTATAAAAACAGTTTGACTGCTCTTCATCCTTTTATAAAGCAGTTTGACTGCTCTTCATCCTTTTATAAATCAGTTTGACTGCTCTTCATCCGATTATAAATCAATTTGACCGCTCTTCATCCTCTTATAAAACCGTTTGACTGCTCTTCGTCCGATTATAAATCAGTTTGACTGCTCTTCGTCCTTTTATAAATCAGTTTGACTGCTCTTCGTCCGCTTATAAAACAGTTTGACTGCTCTTCATCCTTTTATAAAGCAGTTTGACTGCTCTTCATCCTCTTATAAAGCAGTTTGACTGCTCTTCATCCTCCTATAAACCAGTTTGACTGCGCTTCATCCTCCTATAGAACAGTTTGACTGCTCTTCGTCCGATTATAAATCAGTTTGACTGCTCTTCGTCCTCTTATAAAACAGTTTGACTGCTCTTCATCCTTTTATAAAGCAGTTTGACTGCTCTTCATTCTCTTATAAATCAGTTTGACTGCTCTTCATCCGATTATAAATCAGTTTGACTGCTCTTCATCCTCTTATAAAACAGTTTGACTGCTCTTCATCCTTTTATAACGCAGTTTGACTGCACTTCATCCCCTTATAAATCAGTTTGACTGCTCTTCATCCGATTATAAATCAGTTTGACTGCTCTTCATCCTCTTATAAAACAGTTTGACTGCTCTTCATCCTTTTATAACGCAGTTTGACTGCTCTTCATCCTCTTATAAATCAGTTTGACTGCTCTTCATCCGATTATAAATCAGTTTGACTGCTCTTCGTCCGATTATAAATCAGTTGGACTGCTCTTCGTCCGCTTATAAAAGAGTTTGATTGCTCTTCATCCTTTTATAAAGCAGTTTGACTGCTCTTCATCCTCTTATAAATCAGTTTGACTGCTCTTCATCCTCTTATAAAGCAGTTTGACTGCTCTCCATCCTCCTATAAACCAGTTTGACTGCGCTTCATCCTCCTATAGAACAGTTTGACTGCTCTTCGTCCGATTATAACTCAATTTGACTGCTCTTCGTCCTCTTATAAAACAGTTTGACTGCTCTTCATCCTTTTATAAAGCAGTTTGACTGCTCTTCATCCTCTTGTAAAACAGTCTGACTGCTCTTCATCCGATTATAAATCAGTTTGACTGCTCTTCATCCTCTTATAAAACAGTTTGACTGCTCTTCATCTTTTTATAACGCAGTTTGACTGCTCTTCATCCTCTTGTAAAACAGGTTGACTGCTCTTCATCCTTTTGTGAAACAGTCTGACTGCTCTTCATCCGATTAGAAATCAGTTTGACTGCTCTTCATCCTCTTATAAAACAGTTTGACTGCTCTTCATCTTTTTATAACGCAGTTTGACTGCTCTTCATCCTCTTGTAAAACAGGTTGACTGCTCTTCATCCTTTTGTGAAACAGTCTGACTGCTCTTCATCCGATTATAAATCAGTTTGACTGCTCTTCATCCTCTTATAAAACAGTTTGACTGATCTTCATCCTTTTATAAAGCAGTTTGACTGATCTTCATCCTCTTGTAAAACAGTCTGACTGCTCTTCATCCGATTATAAATCAGTTTGACTGCTCTTCATCCTCTTATAAAACAGTTTGACTGCTCTTCATCTTTTTATAACGCAGTTTGACTGCTCTTCATCCTCTTGTAAAACAGGTTGACTGCTCTTCATCCTTTTGTGAAACAGTCTGACTGCTCTTCATCCGATTATAAATCAGTTTGACTGCTCTTCATCCTCTTATAAAACAGTTTGACTGCTCTTCATCCTCTTATAAAACAGTTTGACTGCTCTTCATCTTTTTATAACGCAGTTTGACTGCTCTTCATCCTCTTATAAATCAGTTTGACTGCTCTTCATCCGATTATAAATCAGTTTGACTGCTATTCATCCGATTATAAATCAGTTTGACTGCTCTTCGTCCGATTATAAATCAGTTTGACTGCTATTCGTCCGATTATACATCAGTTGGACTGCTCTTCGTCCGCTTATAAAACATAGTTTGACTGCTCTTCATCCTTTTATAAAGCAGTTTGACTGCTCTTCATCCTCTTATAAATCAGTTTGACTGCTCTTCATCCTCTTATAAAGCAGTTTGACTGCTCTTCATCCTCCTATAAACCAGTTTGACTGCGCTTCATCCTCCTATAGAACAGTTTGACTGCTCTTCGTCCGATTATAACTCAGTTTGACTGCTCTTCGTCCACTTATAAAACAGTTTGACTGCTCTTCATCCTTTTATAAAGCAGTTTGACTGCTCTTCATCCTCTTGTAAAACAGTCTGACTGCTCTTCATGCGATTATAAATCAATTTGACTGCTATTCATCCTCTTATAAAACAGTTTGACTGATCTTCATCCTTTTTATAACGCAGTTTGACTGCTCTTCATCCTCTTGTAAAACAGGTTGACTGCTCTTCATCCTTTTGTAAAATAGTCTGACTGCTCTACATCATTGTATAAAACAGTTTGACTGCTCTTCATCCTTTTATAAAGCAGTTTGACTGCTCTTCATCCTCTTATAAATCAATTTGACTGCTCTTCATCCTCTTATAAAACCGTTTGACTGCTCTTCGTCCGATTATAAATCAGTTTGACTGCTCTTCGTCCGCTTATAAAACAGTTTGACTGCTCTTCATCCTTTTATAAAGCAGTTTGACTGCTCTTCATCCTCTTATAAATCAGTTTGACTGCTCTTCATCCTTTTATAAAGCAGTTTGACTGCTCTTCATCCTCCTATAAACCAGTTTGACTGCGCTTCATCCTCCTATAGAACACTTTGACTGCTCTTCGTCCGATTATAAACCAGTTTGACTGCTCTTCGTCCTCTTATAAAAACAGTTTGACTGCTCTTCATCCTTTTATAAAGCAGTTTGACTGCTCTTCATCCTTTTATAAATCAGTTTGACTGCTCTTCATCCGATTATAAATCAATTTGACCGCTCTTCATCCTCTTATAAAACCGTTTGACTGCTCTTCGTCCGATTATAAATCAGTTTGACTGCTCTTCGTCCTTTTATAAATCAGTTTGACTGCTCTTCGTCCGCTTATAAAACAGTTTGACTGCTCTTCATCCTTTTATAAATCAGTTTGACTGCTCTTCGTCCGCTTATAAAACAGTTTGACTGCTCTTCATCCTCTTGTAAAACAGGTTGACTGCTCTTCATCCTTTTGTGAAACAGTCTGACTGCTCTTCATCCGATTATAAATCAGTTTGACTGCTCTTCATCCTCTTATAAAACAGTTTGACTGATCTTCATCCTTTTATAAAGCAGTTTGACTGCTCTTCATCCTCTTGTAAAACAGTCTGACTGCTCTTCATCCGATTATAAATCAGTTTGACTGCTCTTCATCCTCTTATAAAACAGTTTGACTGCTCTTCATCTTTTTATAACGCAGTTTGACTGCTCTTCATCCTCTTGTAAAACAGGTTGACTGCTCTTCATCCTTTTGTGAAACAGTCTGACTGCTCTTCATCCGATTATAAATCAGTTTGACTGCTCTTCATCCTCTTATAAAACAGTTTGACTGCTCTTCATCTTTTTATAACGCAGTTTGACTGCTCTTCATCCTCTTGTAAAACAGGTTGACTGCTCTTCATCCTTTTGTGAAACAGTCTGACTGCTCTTCATCCGATTATAAATCAGTTTGACTGCTCTTCATCCTCTTATAAAACAGTTTGACTGCTCTTCATCTTTTTATAACGCAGTTTGACTGCTCTTCATCCTCTTATAAATCAGTTTGACTGCTCTTCATCCTCTTATAAAGCAGTTTGACTGCTCTTCATCCTCCTATAGAACACTTTGACTGCTCTTCGTCCGATTATAAACCAGTTTGACTGCTCTTCGTCCTCTTATAAAAACAGTTTGACTGCTCTTCATCCTTTTATAAAGCAGTTTGACTGCTCTTCATCCTTTTATAAATCAGTTTGACTGCTCTTCATCCGATTATAAATCAATTTGACCGCTCTTCATCCTCTTATAAAACCGTTTGACTGCTCTTCGTCCGATTATAAATCAGTTTGACTGCTCTTCGTCCTTTTATAAATCAGTTTGACTGCTCTTCGTCCGCTTATAAAACAGTTTGACTGCTCTTCATCCTTTTATAAAGCAGTTTGACTGCTCTTCATCCTCTTATAAAGCAGTTTGACTGCTCTTCATCCTCCTATAAACCAGTTTGACTGCGCTTCATCCTCCTATAGAACAGTTTGACTGCTCTTCGTCCGATTATAAATCAGTTTGACTGCTCTTCGTCCTCTTATAAAACAGTTTGACTGCTCTTCATCCTTTTATAGAGCAGTTTGACTGCTCTTCATTCTCTTATAAATCAGTTTGACTGCTCTTCATCCGATTATAAATCAGTTTGACTGCTCTTCATCCTCTTATAAAACAGTTTGACTGCTCTTCATCCTTTTATAACGCAGTTTGACTGCACTTCATCCCCTTATAAATCAGTTTGACTGCTCTTCATCCGATTATAAATCAGTTTGACTGCTCTTCATCCTCTTATAAAACAGTTTGACTGCTCTTCATCCTTTTATAACGCAGTTTGACTGCTCTTCATCCTCTTATAAATCAGTTTGACTGCTCTTCATCCGATTATAAATCAGTTTGACTGCTCTTCGTCCGATTATAAATCAGTTGGACTGCTCTTCGTCCGCTTATAAAACAGTTTGATTGCTCTTCATCCTTTTATAAAGCAGTTTGACTGCTCTTCATCCTCTTATAAATCAGTTTGACTGCTCTTCATCCTCTTATAAAGCAGTTTGACTGCTCTCCATCCTCCTATAAACCAGTTTGACTGCGCTTCATCCTCCTATAGAACAGTTTGACTGCTCTTCGTCCGATTATAACTCAATTTGACTGCTCTTCGTCCTCTTATAAAACAGTTTGACTGCTCTTCATCCTTTTATAAAGCAGTTTGACTGCTCTTCATCCTCTTGTAAAACAGTCTGACTGCTCTTCATCCGATTATAAATCAGTTTGACTGCTCTTCATCCTCTTATAAAACAGTTTGACTGCTCTTCATCTTTTTATAACGCAGTTTGACTGCTCTTCATCCTCTTGTAAAACAGGTTGACTGCTCTTCATCCTTTTGTGAAACAGTCTGACTGCTCTTCATCCGATTAGAAATCAGTTTGACTGCTCTTCATCCTCTTATAAAACAGTTTGACTGCTCTTCATCTTTTTATAACGCAGTTTGACTGCTCTTCATCCTCTTGTAAAACAGGTTGACTGCTCTTCATCCTTTTGTGAAACAGTCTGACTGCTCTTCATCCGATTATAAATCAGTTTGACTGCTCTTCATCCTCTTATAAAACAGTTTGACTGATCTTCATCCTTTTATAAAGCAGTTTGACTGATCTTCATCCTCTTGTAAAACAGTCTGACTGCTCTTCATCCGATTATAAATCAGTTTGACTGCTCTTCATCCTCTTATAAAACAGTTTGACTGCTCTTCATCTTTTTATAACGCAGTTTGACTGCTCTTCATCCTCTTGTAAAACAGGTTGACTGCTCTTCATCCTTTTGTGAAACAGTCTGACTGCTCTTCATCCGATTATAAATCAGTTTGACTGCTCTTCATCCTCTTATAAAACAGTTTGACTGCTCTTCATCCTCTTATAAAACAGTTTGACTGCTCTTCATCTTTTTATAACGCAGTTTGACTGCTCTTCATCCTCTTATAAATCAGTTTGACTGCTCTTCATCCGATTATAAATCAGTTTGACTGCTATTCATCCGATTATAAATCAGTTTGACTGCTCTTCGTCCGATTATAAATCAGTTTGACTGCTATTCGTCCGATTATACATCAGTTGGACTGCTCTTCGTCCGCTTATAAAACATAGTTTGACTGCTCTTCATCCTTTTATAAAGCAGTTTGACTGCTCTTCATCCTCTTATAAATCAGTTTGACTGCTCTTCATCCTCTTATAAAGCAGTTTGACTGCTCTTCATCCTCCTATAAACCAGTTTGACTGCGCTTCATCCTCCTATAGAACAGTTTGACTGCTCTTCGTCCGATTATAACTCAGTTTGACTGCTCTTCGTCCACTTATAAAACAGTTTGACTGCTCTTCATCCTTTTATAAAGCAGTTTGACTGCTCTTCATCCTCTTGTAAAACAGTCTGACTGCTCTTCATGCGATTATAAATCAATTTGACTGCTATTCATCCTCTTATAAAACAGTTTGACTGATCTTCATCCTTTTTATAACGCAGTTTGACTGCTCTTCATCCTCTTGTAAAACAGGTTGACTGCTCTTCATCCTTTTGTAAAATAGTCTGACTGCTCTACATCATTGTATAAAACAGTTTGACTGCTCTTCATCCTTTTATAAAGCAGTTTGACTGCTCTTCATCCTCTTATAAATCAATTTGACTGCTCTTCATCCTCTTATAAAACCGTTTGACTGCTCTTCGTCCGATTATAAATCAGTTTGACTGCTCTTCGTCCGCTTATAAAACAGTTTGACTGCTCTTCATCCTTTTATAAAGCAGTTTGACTGCTCTTCATCCTCTTATAAATCAGTTTGACTGCTCTTCATCCTTTTATAAAGCAGTTTGACTGCTCTTCATCCTCCTATAAACCAGTTTGACTGCGCTTCATCCTCCTATAGAACACTTTGACTGCTCTTCGTCCGATTATAAACCAGTTTGACTGCTCTTCGTCCTCTTATAAAAACAGTTTGACTGCTCTTCATCCTTTTATAAAGCAGTTTGACTGCTCTTCATCCTTTTATAAATCAGTTTGACTGCTCTTCATCCGATTATAAATCAATTTGACCGCTCTTCATCCTCTTATAAAACCGTTTGACTGCTCTTCGTCCGATTATAAATCAGTTTGACTGCTCTTCGTCCTTTTATAAATCAGTTTGACTGCTCTTCGTCCGCTTATAAAACAGTTTGACTGCTCTTCATCCTTTTATAAAGCAGTTTGACTGCTCTCCATCCTCCTATAAACCAGTTTGACTGCGCTTCATCCTCCTATAGAACAGTTTGACTGCTCTTCGTCCGATTATAACTCAATTTGACTGCTCTTCGTCCTCTTATAAAACAGTTTGACTGCTCTTCATCCTTTTATAAAGCAGTTTGACTGCTCTTCATCCTCTTGTAAAACAGTCTGACTGCTCTTCATCCGATTATAAATCAGTTTGACTGCTCTTCATCCTCTTATAAAACAGTTTGACTGCTCTTCATCTTTTTATAACGCAGTTTGACTGCTCTTCATCCTCTTGTAAAACAGGTTGACTGCTCTTCATCCTTTTGTGAAACAGTCTGACTGCTCTTCATCCGATTAGAAATCAGTTTGACTGCTCTTCATCCTCTTATAAAACAGTTTGACTGCTCTTCATCTTTTTATAACGCAGTTTGACTGCTCTTCATCCTCTTGTAAAACAGGTTGACTGCTCTTCATCCTTTTGTGAAACAGTCTGACTGCTCTTCATCCGATTATAAATCAGTTTGACTGCTCTTCATCCTCTTATAAAACAGTTTGACTGATCTTCATCCTTTTATAAAGCAGTTTGACTGATCTTCATCCTCTTGTAAAACAGTCTGACTGCTCTTCATCCGATTATAAATCAGTTTGACTGCTCTTCATCCTCTTATAAAACAGTTTGACTGCTCTTCATCTTTTTATAACGCAGTTTGACTGCTCTTCATCCTCTTGTAAAACAGGTTGACTGCTCTTCATCCTTTTGTGAAACAGTCTGACTGCTCTTCATCCGATTATAAATCAGTTTGACTGCTCTTCATCCTCTTATAAAACAGTTTGACTGCTCTTCATCCTCTTATAAAACAGTTTGACTGCTCTTCATCTTTTTATAACGCAGTTTGACTGCTCTTCATCCTCTTATAAATCAGTTTGACTGCTCTTCATCCGATTATAAATCAGTTTGACTGCTATTCATCCGATTATAAATCAGTTTGACTGCTCTTCGTCCGATTATAAATCAGTTTGACTGCTATTCGTCCGATTATACATCAGTTGGACTGCTCTTCGTCCGCTTATAAAACATAGTTTGACTGCTCTTCATCCTTTTATAAAGCAGTTTGACTGCTCTTCATCCTCTTATAAATCAGTTTGACTGCTCTTCATCCTCTTATAAAGCAGTTTGACTGCTCTTCATCCTCCTATAAACCAGTTTGACTGCGCTTCATCCTCCTATAGAACAGTTTGACTGCTCTTCGTCCGATTATAACTCAGTTTGACTGCTCTTCGTCCACTTATAAAACAGTTTGACTGCTCTTCATCCTTTTATAAAGCAGTTTGACTGCTCTTCATCCTCTTGTAAAACAGTCTGACTGCTCTTCATGCGATTATAAATCAATTTGACTGCTATTCATCCTCTTATAAAACAGTTTGACTGATCTTCATCCTTTTTATAACGCAGTTTGACTGCTCTTCATCCTCTTGTAAAACAGGTTGACTGCTCTTCATCCTTTTGTAAAATAGTCTGACTGCTCTACATCATTGTATAAAACAGTTTGACTGCTCTTCATCCTTTTATAAAGCAGTTTGACTGCTCTTCATCCTCTTATAAATCAATTTGACTGCTCTTCATCCTCTTATAAAACCGTTTGACTGCTCTTCGTCCGATTATAAATCAGTTTGACTGCTCTTCGTCCGCTTATAAAACAGTTTGACTGCTCTTCATCCTTTTATAAAGCAGTTTGACTGCTCTTCATCCTCTTATAAATCAGTTTGACTGCTCTTCATCCTTTTATAAAGCAGTTTGACTGCTCTTCATCCTCCTATAAACCAGTTTGACTGCGCTTCATCCTCCTATAGAACACTTTGACTGCTCTTCGTCCGATTATAAACCAGTTTGACTGCTCTTCGTCCTCTTATAAAAACAGTTTGACTGCTCTTCATCCTTTTATAAAGCAGTTTGACTGCTCTTCATCCTTTTATAAATCAGTTTGACTGCTCTTCATCCGATTATAAATCAATTTGACCGCTCTTCATCCTCTTATAAAACCGTTTGACTGCTCTTCGTCCGATTATAAATCAGTTTGACTGCTCTTCGTCCTTTTATAAATCAGTTTGACTGCTCTTCGTCCGCTTATAAAACAGTTTGACTGCTCTTCATCCTTTTATAAAGCAGTTTGACTGCTCTTCATCCTCCTATAAACCAGTTTGACTGCGCTTCATCCTCCTATAGAACAGTTTGACTGCTCTTCGTCCGATTATAAATCAGTTTGACTGCTCTTCGTCCTCTTATAAAACAGTTTGATGCTCTTCATCCTTTTATAAAGCAGTTTGACTGCTCTTCATTCTCTTATAAATCAGTTTGACTGCTCTTCATCCGATTATAAATCAGTTTGACTGCTCTTCATCCTCTTATAAAACAGTTTGACTGCTCTTCATCCTTTTATAACGCAGTTTGACTGCACTTCATCCTGTTATAAATCAGTTTGACTGCACTTCATCCTGTTATAAATCAGTTTGACTGCTCTTCATCCGATTATAAATCAGTTTGACTGCTCTTCATCCTCTTATAAAACAGTTTGACTGCTCTTCATCCTTTTATAACGCAGTTTGACTGCTCTTCATCCTCTTATAAATCAGTTTGACTGCTCTTCATCCGATTATAAATCAGTTTGACTGCTCTTCGTCCGATTATAAATCAGTTGGACTGCTCTTCGTCCGCTTATAAAACAGTTTGATTGCTCTTCATCCTTTTATAAAGCAGTTTGACTGCTCTTCATCCTCTTATAAATCAGTTTGACTGCTCTTCATCCTCTTATAAAGCAGTTTGACTGCTCTCCATCCTCCTATAAACCAGTTTGACTGCGCTTCATCCTCCTATAGAACAGTTTGACTGCTCTTCGTCCGATTATAACTCAGTTTGACTGCTCTTCGTCCTCTTATAAAACAGTTTGACTGCTCTTCATCCTTTTATAAAGCAGTTTGACTGCTCTTCATCCTCTTGTAAAACAGTCTGACTGCTCTTCATCCGATTATAAATCAGTTTGACTGCTCTTCATCCTCTTATAAAACAGTTTGACTGCTCTTCATCTCTTTATAACGCAGTTTGACTGCTCTTCATCCTCTTGTAAAACAGGTTGACTGCTCTTCATCCTTTTGTGAAACAGTCTGACTGCTCTTCATCCGATTATAAATCAGTTTGACTGCTCTTCATCCTCTTATAAAACAGTTTGACTGCTCTTCATCTTTTTATAACGCAGTTTGACTGCTCTTCATCCTCTTGTAAAACAGGTTGACTGCTCTTCATCCTTTTGTGAAACTGTCTGACTGCTCTTCATCCGATTATAAATCAGTTTGACTGCTCTTCATCCTCTTATAAAACAGTTTGACTGATCTTCATCCTTTTATAAAGCAGTTTGACTGCTCTTCATCCTCTTGTAAAACAGTCTGACTGCTCTTCATCCGATTATAAATCAGTTTGACTGCTCTTCATCCTCTTATAAAACAGTTTGACTGCTCTTCATCTTTTTATAACGCAGTTTGACTGCTCTTCATCCTCTTGTAAAACAGGTTGACTGCTCTTCATCCTTTTGTGAAACAGTCTGACTGCTCTTCATCCGATTATAAATCAGTTTGACTGCTCTTCATCCTCTTATAAAACAGTTTGACTGCTCTTCATCTTTTTATAACGCAGTTTGACTGCTCTTCATCCTCTTGTAAAACAGGTTGACTGCTCTTCATCCTTTTGTGAAACAGTCTGACTGCTCTTCATCCGATTATAAATCAGTTTGACTGCTCTTCATCCTCTTATAAAACAGTTTGACTGCTCTTCATCTTTTTATAACGCAGTTTGACTGCTCTTCATCCTCTTATAAATCAGTTTGACTGCTCTTCATCCTCTTATAAAGCAGTTTGACTGCTCTCCATCCTCCTATAAACCAGTTTGACTGCGCTTCATCCTCCTATAGAACAGTTTGACTGCTCTTCGTCCGATTATAACTCAGTTTGACTGCTCTTCGTCCTCTTATAAAACAGTTTGACTGCTCTTCATCCTTTTATAAAGCAGTTTGACTGCTCTTCATCCTCTTGTAAAACAGTCTGACTGCTCTTCATCCGATTATAAATCAGTTTGACTGCTCTTCATCCTCTTATAAAACAGTTTGACTGCTCTTCATCTTTTTATAACGCAGTTTGACTGCTCTTCATCCTCTTGTAAAACAGGTTGACTGCTCTTCATCCTTTTGTGAAACAGTCTGACTGCTCGACATCATTGTATAAAACAGTTTGACTGCTCTTCATCCTTTTATAAAGCAGTTTGACTGCTCTTCATCCTCTTATAAAACCGTTTGACTGCTCTTCGTCCGATTATAAATCAGTTTGACTGCTCTTCGTCCGATTATAAATCAGTTTGACTGCTCCTCGTCCGCTTATAAAACAGTTTGACTGCTCTTCATCCTTTTATAAAGCAGTTTGACTGCTCTTCATCCTCTTATAAATCAGTTTGACTGCTCTTCATCCTTTTATAAAGCAGTTTGACTGCTCTTCATCCTCCTATAAACCAGTTTGACTGCGCTTCATCCTCCTATAGAACAGTTTGACTGCTCTTCGTCCGATTATAAACCAGTTTGACTGCTCTTCGTCCTCTTATAAAACAGTTTGACTGCTCTTCATCCTTTTATAAAGCAGTTTGACTGCTCTTCATCCTCTTATAAATCAGTTTGACTGCTCTTCATCCGATTATAAACCAGTTTGACTGCTCTTCGTCCTCTTATAAAACAGTTTGACTGCTCTTCATCCTTTTATAAAGCAGTTTGACTGCTCTTCATCCTTTTATAAAGCAGTTTGACTGCTCTTCATCCGATTATAAATCAGTTTGACTGCTCTTCATCCTCTTATAAAACAGTTTGACTGCTCTTCATCCTTTTATAACGCAGTTTGACTGCACTTCATCCTCTTATACATCAGTTTGACTGCTCTTCATCCGATTATAAATCAGTATGACTGCTCTTCATCCTCTTATAAAACAGTTTGACTGCTCTTCATCCTTTTATAACGCAGTTTGACTGCTCTTCATCCTCTTATAAATCAGTTTGACTGCTCTTCATCCGATTATAAATCAGTTTGACTGCTCTTCGTCCGATTATAAATCAGTTGGACTGCTCTTCGTCCGCTTATAAAACAGTTTGATTGCTCTTCATCCTTTTATAAAGCAGTTTGACTGCTCTTCATCCTCTTATAAATCAGTTTGACTGCTCTTCATCCTCTTATAAAGCAGTTTGACTGCTCTCCATCCTCCTATAAACCAGTTTGACTGCGCTTCATCCTCCTATAGAACAGTTTGACTGCTCTTCGTCCGATTATAACTCAGTTTGACTGCTCTTCGTCCTCTTATAAAACAGTTTGACTGCTCTTCATCCTTTTATAAAGCAGTTTGACTGCTCTTCATCCTCTTGTAAAACAGTCTGACTGCTCTTCATCCGATTATAAATCAGTTTGACTGCTCTTCATCCTCTTAAAAAACAGTTTGACTGCTCTTCATCTTTTTATAATGCAGTTTGACTGCTCTTCATCCTCTTGTAAAACAGGTTGACTGCTCTTCATCCTTTTGTGAAACAGTCTGACTGCTCGACATCATTGTATAAAACAGTTTGACTGCTCTTCATCCTTTTATAAAGCAGTTTGACTGCTCTTCATCCTCTTATAAAACCGTTTGACTGCTCTTCGTCCGATTATAAATCAGTTTGACTGCTCTTCGTCCGATTATAAATCAGTTTGACTGCTCCTCGTCCGCTTATAAAACAGTTTGACTGCTCTTCATCCTTTTATAAAGCAGTTTGACTGCTCTTCATCCTCTTATAAATCAGTTTGACTGCTCTTCATCCTTTTATAAAGCAGTTTGACTGCTCTTCATCCTCCTATAAACCAGTTTGACTGCGCTTCATCCTCCTATAGAACAGTTTGACTGCTCTTCGTCCGATTATAAACCAGTTTGACTGCTCTTCGTCCTCTTATAAAACAGTTTGACTGCTCTTCATCCTTTTATAAAGCAGTTTGACTGCTCTTCATCCTCTTATAAATCAGTTTGACTGCTCTTCATCCGATTATAAACCAGTTTGACTGCTCTTCGTCCTCTTATAAAACAGTTTGACTGCTCTTCATCCTTTTATAAACCAGTTTGACTGCTCTTCGTCCTCTTATAAAACAGTTTGACTGCTCTTCATCCTTTTATAAAGCAGTTTGACTGCTCTTCATCCTTTTATAAAGCAGTTTGACTGCTCTTCATCCGATTATAAATCAGTTTGACTGCTCTTCATCCTCTTATAAAACAGTTTGACTGCTCTTCATCCTTTTATAAAGCAGTTTGACTGCACTTCATCCTCTTATAAATCAGTTTGACTGCTCTTCATCCGATTATAAATCAGTTTGACTGCTCTTCATCCTCTTATAAAACAGTTTGACTGCTCTTCATCCTTTTATAACGCAGTTTGACTGCTCTTCATCCTCTTATAAATCAGTTTGACTGCTCTTCATCCGATTATAAATCAGTTTGACTGCTCTTCGTCCGATTATAAATCAGTTGGACTGCTCTTCGTCCGCTTATAAAACAGTTTGATTGCTCTTCATCCTTTTATAAAGCAGTTTGACTGCTCTTCATCCTCTTATAAATCAGTTTGACTGCTCTTCATCCTCTTATAAAGCAGTTTGACTGCTCTCCATCCTCCTATAAACCAGTTTGACTGCGCTTCATCCTCCTATAGAACAGTTTGACTGCTCTTCGTCCGATTATAACTCAGTTTGACTGCTCTTCGTCCTCTTATAAAACAGTTTGACTGCTCTTCATCCTTTTATAAAGCAGTTTGACTGCTCTTCATCCTCTTGTAAAACAGTCTGACTGCTCTTCATCCGATTATAAACCAGTTTGACTGCTCTTCGTCCTCTTATAAAACAGTTTGACTGCTCTTCATCCTTTTATAAAGCAGTTTGACTGCTCTTCATCCTTTTATAAAGCAGTTTGACTGCTCTTCATCCGATTATAAATCAGTTTGACTGCTCTTCATCCTCTTATAAAACAGTTTGACTGCTCTTCATCCTTTTATAACGCAGTTTGACTGCACTTCATCCTCTTATAAATCAGTTTGACTGCTCTTCATCCGATTATAAATCAGTTTGACTGCTCTTCGTCCGATTATAAATCAGTTGGACTGCTCTTCGTCCGCTTATAAAACAGTTTGATTGCTCTTCATCCTTTTATAAAGCAGTTTGACTGCTCTTCATCCTCTTATAAATCAGTTTGACTGCTCTTCATCCTCTTATAAAGCAGTTTGACTGCTCTCCATCCTCCTATAAACCAGTTTGACTGCGCTTCATCCTCCTATAGAACAGTTTGACTGCTCTTCGTCCGATTATAACTCAGTTTGACTGCTCTTCGTCCTCTTATAAAACAGTTTGACTGCTCTTCATCCTTTTATAAAGCAGTTTGACTGCTCTTCATCCTCTTGTAAAACAGTCTGACTGCTCTTCATCCGATTATAAATCAGTTTGACTGCTCTTCATCCTCTTAAAAAACAGTTTGACTGCTCTTCATCTTTTTATAATGCAGTTTGACTGCTCTTCATCCTCTTGTAAAACAGGTTGACTGCTCTTCATCCTTTTGTGAAACAGTCTGACTGCTCGACATCATTGTATAAAACAGTTTGACTGCTCTTCATCCTTTTATAAAGCAGTTTGACTGCTCTTCATCCTCTTATAAAACCGTTTGACTGCTCTTCGTCCGATTATAAATCAGTTTGACTGCTCTTCGTCCGATTATAAATCAGTTTGACTGCTCCTCGTCCGCTTATAAAACAGTTTGACTGCTCTTCATCCTTTTATAAAGCAGTTTGACTGCTCTTCATCCTCTTATAAATCAGTTTGACTGCTCTTCATCCTTTTATAAAGCAGTTTGACTGCTCTTCATCCTCCTATAAACCAGTTTGACTGCGCTTCATCCTCCTATAGAACAGTTTGACTGCTCTTCGTCCGATTATAAACCAGTTTGACTGCTCTTCGTCCTCTTATAAAACAGTTTGACTGCTCTTCATCCTTTTATAAAGCAGTTTGACTGCTCTTCATCCTCTTATAAATCAGTTTGACTGCTCTTCATCCGATTATAAACCAGTTTGACTGCTCTTCGTCCTCTTATAAAACAGTTTGACTGCTCTTCATCCTTTTATAAACCAGTTTGACTGCTCTTCGTCCTCTTATAAAACAGTTTGACTGCTCTTCATCCTATTATAAAGCAGTTTGACTGCTCTTCATCCTTTTATAAAGCAGTTTGACTGCTCTTCATCCGATTATAAATCAGTTTGACTGCTCTTCATCCTCTTATAAAACAGTTTGACTGCTCTTCATCCTTTTATAAAGCAGTTTGACTGCACTTCATCCTCTTATAAATCAGTTTGACTGCTCTTCATCCGATTATAAATCAGTTTGACTGCTCTTCATCCTCTTATAAAACAGTTTGACTGCTCTTCATCCTTTTATAACGCAGTTTGACTGCTCTTCATCCTCTTATAAATCAGTTTGACTGCTCTTCATCCGATTATAAATCAGTTTGACTGCTCTTCGTCCGATTATAAATCAGTTGGACTGCTCTTCGTCCGCTTATAAAACAGTTTGATTGCTCTTCATCCTTTTATAAAGCAGTTTGACTGCTCTTCATCCTCTTATAAATCAGTTTGACTGCTCTTCATCCTCTTATAAAGCAGTTTGACTGCTCTCCATCCTCCTATAAACCAGTTTGACTGCGCTTCATCCTTTTATAGAACAGTTTGACTGCTCTTCGTCCGATTATAACTCAGTTTGACTGCTCTTCGTCCTCTTATAAAACAGTTTGACTGCTCTTCATCCTTTTATAAAGCAGTTTGACTGCTCTTCATCCTCTTGTAAAACAGTCTGACTGCTCTTCATCCGATTATAAATCAGTTTGACTGCTCTTCATCCTCTTATAAAACAGTTTGACTGCTCTTCATCTTTTTATAACGCAGTTTGACTGCTCTTCATCCTCTTGTAAAACAGGTTGACTGCTCTTCATCCTTTTGTGAAACAGTCTGACTGCTCGAAATCATTGTATAAAACAGTTTGACTGCTCTTCATCCTTTTATAAAGCAGTTTGACTGCTCTTCATCCTCTTATAAAACCGTTTGACTGCTCTTCGTCCGATTATAAATCAGTTTGACTGCTCCTCGTCCGCTTATAAAACAGTTTGACTGCTCTTCATCCTTTTATAAAGCAGTTTGACTGCTCTTCATCCTCTTATAAATCAGTTTGACTGCTCTTCATCCTTTTATAAAGCAGTTTGACTGCTCTTCATCCTCCTATAAACCAGTTTGACTGCGCTTCATCCTCCTATAGAACAGTTTGACTGCTCTTCGTCCGATTATAAACCAGTTTGACTGCTCTTCGTCCTCTTATAAAACAGTTTGACTGCTCTTCATCCTTTTATAAAGCAGTTTGACTGCTCTTCATCCTCTTATAAATCAGTTTGACTGCTCTTCATCCGATTATAAACCAGTTTGACTGCTCTTCGTCCTCTTATAAAACAGTTTGACTGCTCTTCATCCTTTTATAAAGCAGTTTGACTGCTCTTCATCCTTTTATAAAGCAGTTTGACTGCTCTTCATCCGATTATAAATCAGTTTGACTGCTCTTCATCCTCTTATAAAACAGTTTGACTTCTCTTCATCCTTTTATAACGCAGTTTGACTGCTCTTCATCCTCTTATAAATCAGTTTGACTGCTCTTCATCCGATTATAAATCAGTTTGACTGCTCTTCATCCTCTTATAAAACAGTTTGACTGCTCTTCATCCTTTTATAACGCAGTTTGACTGCTCTTCATCCTCTTATAAATCAGTTTGACTGCTCTTCATCCGATTATAAATCAGTTTGGCTGCTATTCATCCGATTATAAATCAGTTTGACTGCTATTCGTCCGATTATACATCAGTTGGACTGCTCTTCGTCCGCTTATAAAACATAGTTTGACTGCTCTTCATCCTTTTATAAAGCAGTTTGACTGCTCTTCATCCTCTTATAAAACAGTTTGACTGCTCTTCATCCTTTTATAACGCAGTTTGACTGCTCTTCATCCTCTTATAAATCAGTTTGACTGCTCTTCATCCTTTTATAAAGCAGTTTGACTGCTCTTCATCCTCCTATAAACCAGTTTGACTGCGCTTCATCCTCCTATAGAACAGTTTGACTGCTCTTCGTCCGATTATAAACCAGTTTGACTGCTCTTCGTCCTCTTATAAAACAGTTTGACTGCTCTTCATCCTTTTATAAAGCAGTTTGACTGCTCTTCATCCTCTTATAAATCAGTTTGACTGCTCTTCATCCGATTATAAACCAGTTTGACTGCTCTTCGTCCTCTTATAAAACAGTTTGACTGCTCTTCATCCTTTTATAAACCAGTTTGACTGCTCTTCGTCCTCTTATAAAACAGTTTGACTGCTCTTCATCCTTTTATAAAGCAGTTTGACTGCTCTTCATCCTTTTATAAAGCAGTTTGACTGCTCTTCATCCGATTATAAATCAGTTTGACTGCTCTTCATCCTCTTATAAAACAGTTTGACTGCTCTTCATCCTTTTATAAAGCAGTTTGACTGCACTTCATCCTCTTATAAATCAGTTTGACTGCTCTTCATCCGATTATAAATCAGTTTGACTGCTCTTCATCCTCTTATAAAACAGTTTGACTGCTCTTCATCCTTTTATAACGCAGTTTGACTGCTCTTCATCCTCTTATAAATCAGTTTGACTGCTCTTCATCCGATTATAAATCAGTTTGACTGCTCTTCGTCCGATTATAAATCAGTTGGACTGCTCTTCGTCCGCTTATAAAACAGTTTGATTGCTCTTCATCCTTTTATAAAGCAGTTTGACTGCTCTTCATCCTCTTATAAATCAGTTTGACTGCTCTTCATCCTCTTATAAAGCAGTTTGACTGCTCTCCATCCTCCTATAAACCAGTTTGACTGCGCTTCATCCTCCTATAGAACAGTTTGACTGCTCTTCGTCCGATTATAACTCAGTTTGACTGCTCTTCGTCCTCTTATAAAACAGTTTGACTGCTCTTCATCCTTTTATAAAGCAGTTTGACTGCTCTTCATCCTCTTGTAAAACAGTCTGACTGCTCTTCATCCGATTATAAACCAGTTTGACTGCTCTTCGTCCTCTTATAAAACAGTTTGACTGCTCTTCATCCTTTTATAAAGCAGTTTGACTGCTCTTCATCCTTTTATAAAGCAGTTTGACTGCTCTTCATCCGATTATAAATCAGTTTGACTGCTCTTCATCCTCTTATAAAACAGTTTGACTGCTCTTCATCCTTTTATAACGCAGTTTGACTGCACTTCATCCTCTTATAAATCAGTTTGACTGCTCTTCATCCGATTATAAATCAGTTTGACTGCTCTTCGTCCGATTATAAATCAGTTGGACTGCTCTTCGTCCGCTTATAAAACAGTTTGATTGCTCTTCATCCTTTTATAAAGCAGTTTGACTGCTCTTCATCCTCTTATAAATCAGTTTGACTGCTCTTCATCCTCTTATAAAGCAGTTTGACTGCTCTCCATCCTCCTATAAACCAGTTTGACTGCGCTTCATCCTCCTATAGAACAGTTTGACTGCTCTTCGTCCGATTATAACTCAGTTTGACTGCTCTTCGTCCTCTTATAAAACAGTTTGACTGCTCTTCATCCTTTTATAAAGCAGTTTGACTGCTCTTCATCCTCTTGTAAAACAGTCTGACTGCTCTTCATCCGATTATAAATCAGTTTGACTGCTCTTCATCCTCTTAAAAAACAGTTTGACTGCTCTTCATCTTTTTATAATGCAGTTTGACTGCTCTTCATCCTCTTGTAAAACAGGTTGACTGCTCTTCATCCTTTTGTGAAACAGTCTGACTGCTCGACATCATTGTATAAAACAGTTTGACTGCTCTTCATCCTTTTATAAAGCAGTTTGACTGCTCTTCATCCTCTTATAAAACCGTTTGACTGCTCTTCGTCCGATTATAAATCAGTTTGACTGCTCTTCGTCCGATTATAAATCAGTTTGACTGCTCCTCGTCCGCTTATAAAACAGTTTGACTGCTCTTCATCCTTTTATAAAGCAGTTTGACTGCTCTTCATCCTCTTATAAATCAGTTTGACTGCTCTTCATCCTTTTATAAAGCAGTTTGACTGCTCTTCATCCTCCTATAAACCAGTTTGACTGCGCTTCATCCTCCTATAGAACAGTTTGACTGCTCTTCGTCCGATTATAAACCAGTTTGACTGCTCTTCGTCCTCTTATAAAACAGTTTGACTGCTCTTCATCCTTTTATAAAGCAGTTTGACTGCTCTTCATCCTCTTATAAATCAGTTTGACTGCTCTTCATCCGATTATAAACCAGTTTGACTGCTCTTCGTCCTCTTATAAAACAGTTTGACTGCTCTTCATCCTTTTATAAACCAGTTTGACTGCTCTTCGTCCTCTTATAAAACAGTTTGACTGCTCTTCATCCTATTATAAAGCAGTTTGACTGCTCTTCATCCTTTTATAAAGCAGTTTGACTGCTCTTCATCCGATTATAAATCAGTTTGACTGCTCTTCATCCTCTTATAAAACAGTTTGACTGCTCTTCATCCTTTTATAAAGCAGTTTGACTGCACTTCATCCTCTTATAAATCAGTTTGACTGCTCTTCATCCGATTATAAATCAGTTTGACTGCTCTTCATCCTCTTATAAAACAGTTTGACTGCTCTTCATCCTTTTATAACGCAGTTTGACTGCTCTTCATCCTCTTATAAATCAGTTTGACTGCTCTTCATCCGATTATAAATCAGTTTGACTGCTCTTCGTCCGATTATAAATCAGTTGGACTGCTCTTCGTCCGCTTATAAAACAGTTTGATTGCTCTTCATCCTTTTATAAAGCAGTTTGACTGCTCTTCATCCTCTTATAAATCAGTTTGACTGCTCTTCATCCTCTTATAAAGCAGTTTGACTGCTCTCCATCCTCCTATAAACCAGTTTGACTGCGCTTCATCCTTTTATAGAACAGTTTGACTGCTCTTCGTCCGATTATAACTCAGTTTGACTGCTCTTCGTCCTCTTATAAAACAGTTTGACTGCTCTTCATCCTTTTATAAAGCAGTTTGACTGCTCTTCATCCTCTTGTAAAACAGTCTGACTGCTCTTCATCCGATTATAAATCAGTTTGACTGCTCTTCATCCTCTTATAAAACAGTTTGACTGCTCTTCATCTTTTTATAACGCAGTTTGACTGCTCTTCATCCTCTTGTAAAACAGGTTGACTGCTCTTCATCCTTTTGTGAAACAGTCTGACTGCTCGAAATCATTGTATAAAACAGTTTGACTGCTCTTCATCCTTTTATAAAGCAGTTTGACTGCTCTTCATCCTCTTATAAAACCGTTTGACTGCTCTTCGTCCGATTATAAATCAGTTTGACTGCTCCTCGTCCGCTTATAAAACAGTTTGACTGCTCTTCATCCTTTTATAAAGCAGTTTGACTGCTCTTCATCCTCTTATAAATCAGTTTGACTGCTCTTCATCCTTTTATAAAGCAGTTTGACTGCTCTTCATCCTCCTATAAACCAGTTTGACTGCGCTTCATCCTCCTATAGAACAGTTTGACTGCTCTTCGTCCGATTATAAACCAGTTTGACTGCTCTTCGTCCTCTTATAAAACAGTTTGACTGCTCTTCATCCTTTTATAAAGCAGTTTGACTGCTCTTCATCCTCTTATAAATCAGTTTGACTGCTCTTCATCCGATTATAAACCAGTTTGACTGCTCTTCGTCCTCTTATAAAACAGTTTGACTGCTCTTCATCCTTTTATAAAGCAGTTTGACTGCTCTTCATCCTTTTATAAAGCAGTTTGACTGCTCTTCATCCGATTATAAATCAGTTTGACTGCTCTTCATCCTCTTATAAAACAGTTTGACTTCTCTTCATCCTTTTATAACGCAGTTTGACTGCTCTTCATCCTCTTATAAATCAGTTTGACTGCTCTTCATCCGATTATAAATCAGTTTGACTGCTCTTCATCCTCTTATAAAACAGTTTGACTGCTCTTCATCCTTTTATAACGCAGTTTGACTGCTCTTCATCCTCTTATAAATCAGTTTGACTGCTCTTCATCCGATTATAAATCAGTTTGGCTGCTATTCATCCGATTATAAATCAGTTTGACTGCTATTCGTCCGATTATACATCAGTTGGACTGCTCTTCGTCCGCTTATAAAACATAGTTTGACTGCTCTTCATCCTTTTATAAAGCAGTTTGACTGCTCTTCATCCTCTTATAAAACAGTTTGACTGCTCTTCATCCTTTTATAACGCAGTTTGACTGCACTTCATCCTCTTATAAATCAGTTTGACTGCTCTTCATCCGATTATAAATCAGTTTGACTGCTCTTCATCCTCTTATAAAACAGTTTGACTGCTCTTCATCCTTTTATAACGCAGTTTGACAGCTCTTCATCCTCTTATAAATCAGTTTGACTGCTCTTCATCCGATTATAAATCAGTTTGACTGCTCTTCGTCCGATTATAAATCAGTTGGACTGCTCTTCATCCTTTTATAAAGCAGTTTGACTGCTCTTCATCCTCTTATAAAACAGTTTGATTGCTCTTCATCCTTTTATAAAGCAGTTTGACTGCTCTTCATCCTCTTATAAATCAGTTTGACTGCTCTTCATCCTCTTATAAAGCAGTTTGACTGCTCTCCATCCTCCTATAAACCAGTTTGACTGCGCTTCATCCTCCTATAGAACAGTTTGACTGCTCTTCGTCCGATTATAACTCAGTTTGACTGCTCTTCGTCCTCTTATAAAACAGTTTGACTGCTCTTCATCCTTTTATAAAGCAGTTTGACTGCTCTTCATCCTCTTGTAAAACAGTCTGACTGCTCTTCATCCGATTATAAATCAGTTTGACTGCTCTTCATCCTCTTATAAAACAGTTTGACTGCTCTTCATCTTTTTATAACGCAGTTTGACTGCTCTTCATCCTCTTATAAAACCGTTTGACTGCTCTTCGTCCGATTATAAATCAGTTTGAAGCTCTTCGTCCGATTATAAATCAGTTTGACTGCTCCTCGTCCGCTTATAAAACAGTTTGACTGCTCTTCATCCTTTTATAAAGCAGTTTGACTGCTCTTCATCCTCTTATAAATCAGTTTGACTGCTCTTCATCCTTTTATAAAGCAGTTTGACTGCTCTTCATCCTCCTATAAACCAGTTTGACTGCGCTTCATCCTCCTATAGAACAGTTTGACTGCTCTTCGTCCGATTATAAACCAGTTTGACTGCTCTTCGTCCTCTTATAAAACAGTTTGACTGCTCTTCATCCTTTTATAAAGCAGTTTGACTGCTCTTCATCCTCTTATAAATCAGTTTGACTGCTCTTCATCCGATTATAAACCAGTTTGACTGCTCTTCGTCCTCTTATAAAACAGTTTGACTGCTCTTCATCCTTTTATAAACCAGTTTGACTGCTCTTCGTCCTCTTATAAAACAGTTTGACTGCTCTTCATCCTTTTATAAAGCAGTTTGACTGCTCTTCATCCTTTTATAAAGCAGTTTGACTGCTCTTCATCCGATTATAAATCAGTTTGACTGCTCTTCATCCTCTTATAAAACAGTTTGACTGCTCTTCATCCTTTTATAACGCAGTTTGACTGCACTTCATCCTCTTATAAATCAGTTTGACTGCTCTTCATCCGATTATAAATCAGTTTGACTGCTCTTCATCCTCTTATAAAACAGTTTGACTGCTCTTCATCCTTTTATAACGCAGTTTGACTGCTCTTCATCCTCTTGTAAAACAGGTTGACTGCTCTTCATCCTTTTGTGAAACAGTCTGACTGCTCGACATCATTGTATAAAACAGTTTGACTGCTCTTCATCCTTTTATAAAGCAGTTTGACTGCTCTTCATCCTCTTATAAAACCGTTTGACTGCTCTTCGTCCGATTATAAATCAGTTTGAAGCTCTTCGTCCGATTATAAATCAGTTTGACTGCTCCTCGTCCGCTTATAAAACAGTTTGACTGCTCTTCATCCTTTTATAAAGCAGTTTGACTGCTCTTCATCCTCTTATAAATCAGTTTGACTGCTCTTCATCCTTTTATAAAGCAGTTTGACTGCTCTTCATCCTCCTATAAACCAGTTTGACTGCGCTTCATCCTCCTATAGAACAGTTTGACTGCTCTTCGTCCGATTATAAACCAGTTTGACTGCTCTTCGTCCTCTTATAAAACAGTTTGACTGCTCTTCATCCTTTTATAAAGCAGTTTGACTGCTCTTCATCCTCTTATAAATCAGTTTGACTGCTCTTCATCCGATTATAAACCAGTTTGACTGCTCTTCGTCCTCTTATAAAACAGTTTGACTGCTCTTCATCCTTTTATAAACCAGTTTGACTGCTCTTCGTCCTCTTATAAAACAGTTTGACTGCTCTTCATCCTTTTATAAAGCAGTTTGACTGCTCTTCATCCTTTTATAAAGCAGTTTGACTGCTCTTCATCCGATTATAAATCAGTTTGACTGCTCTTCATCCTCTTATAAAACAGTTTGACTGCTCTTCATCCTTTTATAACGCAGTTTGACTGCACTTCATCCTCTTATAAATCAGTTTGACTGCTCTTCATCCGATTATAAATCAGTTTGACTGCTCTTCATCCTCTTATAAAACAGTTTGACTGCTCTTCATCCTTTTATAACGCAGTTTGACTGCTCTTCATCCTCTTATAAATCAGTTTGACTGCTCTTCATCCGATTATAAATCAGTTTGACTGCTCTTCGTCCGATTATAAATCAGTTGGACTGCTCTTCGTCCGCTTATAAAACAGTTTGATTGCTCTTCATCCTTTTATAAAGCAGTTTGACTGCTCTTCATCCTCTTATAAATCAGTTTGACTGCTCTTCATCCTCTTATAAAGCAGTTTGACTGCTCTCCATCCTCCTATAAACCAGTTTGACTGCGCTTCATCCTCCTATAGAACAGTTTGACTGCTCTTCGTCCGATTATAACTCAGTTTGACTGCTCTTCGTCCTCTTATAAAACAGTTTGACTGCTCTTCATCCTTTTATAAAGCAGTTTGACTGCTCTTCATCCTCTTGTAAAACAGTCTGACTGCTCTTCATCCGATTATAAATCAGTTTGACTGCTCTTCATCCTCTTATAAAACAGTTTGACTGCTCTTCATCTTTTTATAACGCAGTTTGACTGCTCTTCATCCTCTTGTAAAACAGGTTGACTGCTCTTTATCCTTTTATAAAGCAGTTTGACTGCTCTTCATCCTTTTATAAAGCAGTTTGACTGCTCTTCATCCGATTATAAATCAGTTTGACTGCTCTTCATCCTCTTATAAAACAGTTTGACTTCTCTTCATCCTTTTATAACGCAGTTTGACTGCTCTTCATCCTCTTATAAATCAGTTTGACTGCTCTTCATCCGATTATAAATCAGTTTGACTGCTCTTCATCCTCTTATAAAACAGTTTGACTGCTCTTCATCATTTTATAACGCAGTTTGACTGCTCTTCATCCTCTTATAAATCAGTTTGACTGCTCTTCATCCGATTATAAATCAGTTTGGCTGCTATTCATCCGATTATAAATCAGTTTGACTGCTCTTCGTCCGAATATAAATCAGTTTGACTGCTATTCGTCCGATTATACATCAGTTGGACTGCTCTTCGTCCGCTTATAAAACATAGTTTGACTGCTCTTCATCCTTTTATAAAGCAGTTTGACTGCTCTTCATCCTCTTATAAATCAGTTTGACTGCTCTTCATCCTCTTATAAAGCAGTTTGACTGCTCTTCTTCCTCCTATAAACCAGTTTGACTGCGCTTCATCCTCCTATAGAACAGTTTGACTGCTCTACATCCTTTTATAAAGCAGTTTGACTGCTCGTCATCCTCTTATAAATCAGTTTGACTGCTCTTCATCCTCTTATAAAGCAGTTTGACTGCTCTCCATCCTCCGATAAACCAGTTTGACTGCGCTTCATCCTCCTATAGAACAGTTTGACTGCTCTTCATCCAATTATAAACCAGTTTGACTGCTCTTCGTCCTCTTATAAAACAGTTTGACTGCTCTTCATCCTTTTATAAACCAGTTTGACTGCTCTTCGTCCTCTTATAAAACAGTTTGACTGCTCTTCATCCTTTTATAAATCAGTTTGACTGCTCTTCATCCTCTTATAAAACAGTTTGACTGCTCTTCATCCTTTTATAAAGCAGTTTGACTGCTCTTCATCCTCTTATAAATCAGTTTGACTGCTCTTCATCCTTTTATAAAGCAGTTTGACTGCTCTTCATCCTCTTATAAAACAGTTTGACTGCTCTTCATCCTTTTATAAAGCAGTTTGACTGCTCTTCATCCTCTTATAAATCAGTTGGACTGCTCTTCGTCCGCTTATAAAACAGTTTGATTGCTCTTCATCCTTTTATAAAGCAGTTTGACTGCTCTTCATCCTCTTATAAATCAGTTTGACTGCTCTTCATCCTCTTATAAACCAGTTTGACTGCTCTTCGTCCTCTTATAAAACAGTTTGACTGCTCTTCATCCTTTTATAAACCAGTTTGACTGCTCTTCGTCCTCTTATAAAACAGTTTGACTGCTCTTCATCCTTTTATAAAGCAGTTTGACTGCTCTTCATCCTTTTATAAAGCAGTTTGACTGCTCTTCATCCGATTATAAATCAGTTTGACTGCTCTTCATCCTCTTATAAAACAGTTTGACTGCTCTTCATCCTTTTATAACGCAGTTTGACTGCACTTCATCCTCTTATAAATCAGTTTGACTGCTCTTCATCCTATTATAAATCAGTTTGACTGCTCTTCGTCCTCTTATAAAACAGTTTGACTGCTCTTCATCCGATTATAAATCAGTTTGACTGCTCTTCATCCTTTTATAAACCAGTTTGACTGCTCTTCGTCCTCTTATAAAACAGTTTGACTGCTCTTCATCCTTTTATAAAGCAGTTTGACTGCTCTTCATCCTTTTATAAAGCAGTTTGACTGCTCTTCATCCGATTATAAATCAGTTTGACTGCTCTTCATCCTCTTATAAAACAGTTTGACTGCTCTTCATCCTTTTATAACGCAGTTTGACTGCACTTCATCCTCTTATAAATCAGTTTGACTGCTCTTCATCCGATTATAAATCAGTTTGACTGCTCTTCATCCTCTTATAAAACAGTTTGACTGCTCTTCATCCTTTTATAACGCAGTTTGACTGCTCTTCATCCTCTTATAAATCAGTTTGACTGCTCTTCATCCGATTATAAATCAGTTTGACTGCTCTTCGTCCGATTATAAATCAGTTGGACTGCTCTTTGTCCGCTTATAAAACAGTTTGATTGCTCTTCATCCTTTTATAAAGCAGTTTGACTGCTCTTCATCCTCTTATAAATCAGTTTGACTGCTCTTCATCCTCTTATAAAGCAGTTTGACTGCTCTCCATCCTCCTATAAACCAGTTTGACTGCGCTTCATCCTCCTATAGAACAGTTTGACTGCTCTTCGTCCGATTATAACTCAGTTTGACTGCTCTTCGTCCTCTTATAAAACAGTTTGACTGCTCTTCATCCTTTTATAAAGCAGTTTGACTGCTCTTCATCCTCTTGTAAAACAGTCTGACTGCTCTTCATCCGATTATAAATCAGTTTGACTGCTCTTCATCCTCTTATAAAACAGTTTGACTGCTCTTCATCTTTTTATAACGCAGTTTGACTGCTCTTCATCCTCTTGTAAAACAGGTTGACTGCTCTTTATCCTTTTATAAAGCAGTTTGACTGCTCTTCATCCTTTTATAAAGCAGTTTGACTGCTCTTCATCCGATTATAAATCAGTTTGACTGCTCCTCATCCTCTTATAAAACAGTTTGACTTCTCTTCATCCTTTTATAACGCAGTTTGACTGCTCTTCATCCTCTTATAAATCAGTTTGACTGCTCTTCATCCTCTTATAAATCAGTTTGACTGCTCTTCATCCTCTTATAAAACAGTTTGACTGCTCTTCATCCTTTTATAACGCAGTTTGACTGCTCTTCATCCTCTTATAAATCAGTTTGACTGCTCTTCATCCGATTATAAATCAGTTTGGCTGCTATTCATCCGATTATAAATCAGTTTGACTGCTCTTCGTCCGATTATAAATCAGTTTGACTGCTATTCGTCCGATTATACATCAGTTGGACTGCTCTTCGTCCGCTTATAAAACATAGTTTGACTGCTCTTCATCCTTTTATAAAGCAGTTTGACTGCTCTTCATCCTCTTATAAATCAGTTTGACTGCTCTTCATCCTCTTATAAAGCAGTTTGACTGCTCTTCTTCCTCCTATAAACCAGTTTGACTGCGCTTCATCCTCCTATAGAACAGTTTGACTGCTCTTCATCCTTTTATAAAGCAGTTTGACTGCTCGTCATCCTCTTATAAATCAGTTTGACTGCTCTTCATCCTCTTATAAACCAGTTTGACTGCTCTTCGTCCTCTTATAAAACAGTTTGACTGCTCTTCATCCTTTTATAAACCAGTTTGACTGCTCTTCGTCCTCTTATAAAACAGTTTGACTGCTCTTCATCCTTTTATAAAGCAGTTTGACTGCTCTTCATCCTTTTATAAAGCAGTTTGACTGCTCTTCATCCGATTATAAATCAGTTTGACTGCTCTTCATCCTCTTATAAAACAGTTTGACTGCTCTTCATCCTTTTATAACGCAGTTTGACTGCACTTCATCCTCTTATAAATCAGTTTGACTGCTCTTCATCCTATTATAAATCAGTTTGACTGCTCTTCGTCCTCTTATAAAACAGTTTGACTGCTCTTCATCCGATTATAAATCAGTTTGACTGCTCTTCATCCTTTTATAAACCAGTTTGACTGCTCTTCGTCCTCTTATAAAACAGTTTGACTGCTCTTCATCCTTTTATAAAGCAGTTTGACTGCTCTTCATCCTTTTATAAAGCAGTTTGACTGCTCTTCATCCGATTATAAATCAGTTTGACTGCTCTTCATCCTCTTATAAAACAGTTTGACTGCTCTTCATCCTTTTATAACGCAGTTTGACTGCACTTCATCCTCTTATAAATCAGTTTGACTGCTCTTCATCCGATTATAAATCAGTTTGACTGCTCTTCATCCTCTTATAAAACAGTTTGACTGCTCTTCATCCTTTTATAACGCAGTTTGACTGCTCTTCATCCTCTTATAAATCAGTTTGACTGCTCTTCATCCGATTATAAATCAGTTTGACTGCTCTTCGTCCGATTATAAATCAGTTGGACTGCTCTTTGTCCGCTTATAAAACAGTTTGATTGCTCTTCATCCTTTTATAAAGCAGTTTGACTGCTCTTCATCCTCTTATAAATCAGTTTGACTGCTCTTCATCCTCTTATAAAGCAGTTTGACTGCTCTCCATCCTCCTATAAACCAGTTTGACTGCGCTTCATCCTCCTATAGAACAGTTTGACTGCTCTTCGTCCGATTATAACTCAGTTTGACTGCTCTTCGTCCTCTTATAAAACAGTTTGACTGCTCTTCATCCTTTTATAAAGCAGTTTGACTGCTCTTCATCCTCTTGTAAAACAGTCTGACTGCTCTTCATCCGATTATAAATCAGTTTGACTGCTCTTCATCCTCTTATAAAACAGTTTGACTGCTCTTCATCTTTTTATAACGCAGTTTGACTGCTCTTCATCCTCTTGTAAAACAGGTTGACTGCTCTTTATCCTTTTATAAAGCAGTTTGACTGCTCTTCATCCTTTTATAAAGCAGTTTGACTGCTCTTCATCCGATTATAAATCAGTTTGACTGCTCTTCATCCTCTTATAAAACAGTTTGACTTCTCTTCATCCTTTTATAACGCAGTTTGACTGCTCTTCATCCTCTTATAAATCAGTTTGACTGCTCTTCATCCTCTTATAAATCAGTTTGACTGCTCTTCATCCTCTTATAAAACAGTTTGACTGCTCTTCATCCTTTTATAACGCAGTTTGACTGCTCTTCATCCTCTTATAAATCAGTTTGACTGCTCTTCATCCGATTATAAATCAGTTTGGCTGCTATTCATCCGATTATAAATCAGTTTGACTGCTCTTCGTCCGATTATAAATCAGTTTGACTGCTATTCGTCCGATTATACATCAGTTGGACTGCTCTTCGTCCGCTTATAAAACATAGTTTGACTGCTCTTCATCCTTTTATAAAGCAGTTTGACTGCTCTTCATCCTCTTATAAATCAGTTTGACTGCTCTTCATCCTCTTATAAAGCAGTTTGACTGCTCTTCTTCCTCCTATAAACCAGTTTGACTGCGCTTCATCCTCCTATAGAACAGTTTGACTGCTCTTCATCCTTTTATAAAGCAGTTTGACTGCTCGTCATCCTCTTATAAATCAGTTTGACTGCTCTTCATCCTCTTATAAAGCAGTTTGACTGCTCTCCATCCTCCTATAAACCAGTTTGACTGCGCTTCATCCTCCTATAGAACAGTTTGACTGCTCTTCATCCGATTATAAACCAGTTTGACTGCTCTTCTTCCTCTTATAAAACAGTTTGACTGCTCTTCATCCTTTTATAAACCAGTTTGACTGCTCTTCGTCCTCTTATAAAACAGTTTGACTGCTCTTCATCCTTTTATAAATCAGTTTGACTGCTCTTCATCCTCTTATAAAACAGTTTGACTGCTCTTCATCCTTTTATAAAGCAGTTTGACTGCTCTTCATCCTCTTATAAATCAGTTTGACTGCTCTTCATCCTTTTATAAAGCAGTTTGACTGCTCTTCATCCTCCTATAAACCAGTTTGACTGCGCTTCATCCTCCTATAGAACAGTTTGGGGGCCGTGCCTATAGTCCCCGGGTCCTATATTCCCCGGGTCCTATGTTCCCCGATCGGGGAACATAGGACCCTTTCGAAAAAAAAGGGTCCCATATTCCCCGTTTTCCCCTAAAAAGGTCCTATAATCCCCGTTGCAATAGACACCGGGGAACATAGGACCCTCTTTTGGAAAAAGGGTCCTATATTCCCCGCTGTTACCAGGGGAACATAGGACCTTTTTCCAAATAAAGGGTCCTATATTCCCCGCTATTGCCAATCGAGGAACAGACCGGGGAACTTAGAACCCTTTTTGCAAATTATTTCCTTAACGGGTCCAAAATAATAAAAACTGGGGTCATGGCTGAGTTGTAGGCTACGACAATCTATTCCTCCGCTGATTAAATTAGGCCGTATTACCATTGTTGGCTGTTGTATATCGCAGGCCACCTTGAGTGCGTATCCAAATTCGGCCTAGAGGAGGCTGTAATTTGCTTTATTGTTATTTCTTACCAATATTTACTGCAGTAGGCCTAGTTAGTTGGCTCTCCGGCTCAGCATGGACAGTCGGCAATCAACGCAAGTTTGTCTTGCAGTAGGCCCGCCTACCAGTATAACCAGTAGCCATTTCCACCTTCGCTCAAAATTCAGTTTGCACAGCACTGGACACTTCAGCCACTTTCTTGTTACTTTGCAGTTCGTTTTCCATATTAAATCACTTGGCAGACTTTCTTTCAAAAAGACTTTAATGATGAACTTTTTAGGCAGAGAACTTAGACCAGGACTTGAAATTTAGGACCAGCACAAAGTATCCATCAACGGGGGCCGCCTACCTTACACAATAGGCTAATTGCCTAATAATTATAATATGTGCTTCTCAAAAAACTAAAGGCTTGTGGAGGTGCTAAACCAAAAACATGAATCAAAGACGAACATCAAAGGATGTAAGGTAACACTCACCAAATGGTAAAAAAATAACAGAGGCAGTCCTCTATTTCACCATTTTATTGTTTGGCATCAGTCATTAAGGTTTCTGAAGAAGACCACCCGGCCAAGTTAATGACTGATGCCAAACAATGAAATGGTAAAATAGAGAATTGTGCCTTTTTTTTCATTTGATGAGTGCTACCTTACATCCTTTGATGTTCTTCTTTAATAATAATAATAATAATAATAATAATGGTAATAGTAATAATATCAATAATAATAATAAGAAATAATACATAATAATAATAATAATAACAGCCTAATAATAATAATGATAATAATAATAATAGCCTAATTATAAAAGAGGCCTAATAACAAATAACAATTACAGGCATAATACTATCAATAGTAATGCTGATAATAGGCTATTAATAACAAAATGCTTCTAGTAAAAGCTTGGCTGAAAAAGGGTTGGTCCATGGCAGAAGCCCCCCAGAAAAGGCATGGTCTAAAACAAAAATCTCCAAGGCCTAACTAGGCTAACGTTAAGGCTTTTTTCTTCTTCAAAAAATCAAAATGAGTAGTCCTAGTCCATTAGGCTACTCAACAAAGAGGGGCTAAAACCCTGGATTTGACATTGCCGACGCTGCAGGACCCTTTGCGCATTATAGATCCTTCTGATTGGGACTGTTGGCTCCCTCGCAACTTCTGCAATCACCCCCTGTCGGAATTCTGCACGGTGCACCATTTCTCCATCAGGGGGATGCACGTGTTCCCCAACATCGTGCACAATAATGTTAGCATCCACGTCCTCCACTTCAAATCTATTTGTGATCAGTGGCACTCTACAGTTCCACCTCCAGCACCTCCATCTAATGGTGTCTTGATTGGTGCGGTGCTTCTGATATCTGAAGTTCTCATGTACCAACACTTTGCCCCCTCGATCACCATCCATAACTATCGCCATTGTTTGTCTTCTTGTAGGCTAGTAAGCACATGACAGTGAGTCCACGAGTTATCGCCGATAACAACCGATTGTTGCAAATTGTTGCAAGTTGGCGGGCGGTTTAGACATTGGTGAATTTTGATCATGTGGTTTATAACGCCAGGAAACTTGCGTGCAGATGACCACACATCCACGACAAGTCTTAAATATTTCCAAACTCGAAATCATGTGTGCATTTGGCTATTTATAAATTATTTTTCGAGCAATATGTGTTTTGTGATTCAGCTTTAGCGTTGTTGATTAGCCTTTCATTCATATTTTGTCAAAAAGGCGTATTCATTAGCCTAGGCCTATGTCCCGTTATTTCTGTAGCATACAGCATCTTAGAATCTTAAGAGACCAGGCAGATATTGTTATTATTTTATTGTTATTACCATGCTATATTAGCCTACTTTATAATTATAAATATTTCAATTATCCAATTTTTAGCATTTCTAATATAAGGCTATATTGTTATTATTATTATTATTATTATTATTATTATTATTATTATTATTATTATCATCATCATCATCATTATTATTATTATTATTAGGTTATTATTATTATCATTACAATTATGATGCTTAAAGGGCCTTACTGAGCATATGGTTTCTATCTAATATCTGTCAGATGCTTTTCCCAATAAGCTGGTGTGGTTATAATGGGAACGACGGCTTTCTAGGGAACATAGAAGAAGTGGGTCGGAATTGGCCTATTGTCGATATCAGCCAGCTTTTGCAGGAGTCTATCCCTGGTACAATGCACTAGACCTCTGGGAGATGGACTGCTGAGGACGGAACACAACACCTATCCTCAGCTCCCAGCACTTCTCGCACAATGTGCTACTCATACGCTGAGTTGGCGGCACCCGGGATCGAACTCACGACCTTGCGATCCATAGGCGAGAGCTCTACCGACTGAGCTATGCCCGCGTACAATTGCTCAAGGAACATAGGCTTACTATATTACATTCAGACACAGACGAGCCAGCTCACCTACTCGGCGAGGCGCATTTTCCTCGATAGGTGACACATTTCGCGCATAAATATCAGAGAACTGCCGGGGTGGGTTATGCGCCCAAATATAGGCTATAGCCTAATAAGTTGAAATTGGTTTAGTGTCGAAAGTTTCCACATACTTTAGCCAACCTGGACTTTTTGAATTCGTTTTTGTGATATGAAAATAGAAATCGTGTGATTCATTGTCTTCTTAATAATCTGCCCTAAATAACGCATTATTGAAAATGCACTTTTTGCGCCAAACAGCGTCAAACCTGCTGACCGGGGAACATAGGACCTTTCTTTATAAAAAGGGTCCTATGTTCCCCGGGTGCCCTAGGGGAACATAGGACCCTTTTTATAAAGAAAGGTCCTATGTTCCCCTGCACATACAAAACGGGGAACATAGGACCCTTTTGGGGAAAAGTGGGGAATATAGGGCCCTCTGTATACAAAAAGGTCCGATATTCCCCGGTCTCATACAAAGCGGGGAACATAGGACCCGGGGACTATAGGACCCGAGGACTATAGGGAGGACCCCACAGTTTGACTGCTCTTCGTCCGATTATAAACCAGTTTGACTGCTCTTCGTCCTCTTATAAAACAGTTTGACTGCTCTTCATCCTTTTATAAAGCAGTTTGACTGCTCTTCATCCTCTTATAAATCAGTTTGACTGCTCTTCATCCGATTATAAACCAGTATGACTGCTCTTCGTCCTCTTATAAAACAGTTTGACTGCTCTTCATCCTTTTATAAACCAGTTTGACTGCTCTTCGTCCTCTTATAAAACAGTTTGACTGCTCTTCATCCTTTTATAAAGCAGTTTGACTGCTCTTCATCCTTTTATAAAGCAGTTTGACTGCTCTTCATCCGATTATAAATCAGTTTGACTGCTCTTCATCCTCTTATAAAACAGTTTGACTGCTCTTCATCCTTTTATAACGCAGTTTGACTGCACTTCATCCTCTTATAAATCAGTTTGACTGCTCTTCATCCTATTATAAATCAGTTTGACTGCTCTTCATCCTCTTATAAAACAGTTTGACTGCTCTTCACCCTTTTATAACGCAGTTTGACTGCTCTTCATCCTCTTATAAATCAGTTTGACTGCTCTTCATCCGATTATAAATCAGTTTGACTGCTCTTCGTCCGATTATAAATCAGTTGGACTGCTCTTCGTCCGCTTATAAAACAGTTTGATTGCTCTTCATCCTTTTATAAAGCAGTTTGACTGCTCTTCATCCTCTTATAAATCAGTTTGACTGCTCTTCATCCTCTTATAAAGCAGTTTGACTGCTCTCCATCCTCCTATAAACCAGTTTGACTGCGCTTCATCCTCCTATAGAACAGTTTGACTGCTCTTCGTCCGATTATAACTCAGTTTGACTGCTCTTCGTCCTCTTATAAAACAGTTTGACTGCTCTTCATCCTTTTATAAAGCAGTTTGACTGCTCTTCATCCTCTTGTAAAACAGTCTGACTGCTCTTCATCCGATTATAAATCAGTTTGACTGCTCTTCATCCTCTTATAAAACAGTTTGACTGCTCTTCATCTTTTTATAACGCAGTTTGACTGCTCTTCATCCTCTTGTAAAACAGGTTGACTGCTCTTCATCCTTTTGTGAAACAGTCTGACTGCTCGACATCATTGTATAAAACAGTTTGACTGCTCTTCATCCTCTTATAAATCAGTTTGACTGCTCTTCATCCGATTATAAACCAGTTTGACTGCTCTTCGTCCTCTTATAAAACAGTTTGACTGCTCTTTATCCTTTTATAAAGCAGTTTGACTGCTCTTCATCCTTTTATAAAGCAGTTTGACTGCTCTTCATCCGATTATAAATCAGTTTGACTGCTCTTCATCCTCTTATAAAACAGTTTGACTTCTCTTCATCCTTTTATAACGCAGTTTGACTGCTCTTCATCCTCTTATAAATCAGTTTGACTGCTCTTCATCCGATTATAAATCAGTTTGACTGCTCTTCATCCTCTTATAAAACAGTTTGACTGCTCTTCATCCTTTTATAACGCAGTTTGACTGCTCTTCATCCTCTTATAAATCAGTTTGACTGCTCTTCATCCGATTATAAATCAGTTTGGCTGCTATTCATCCGATTATAAATCAGTTTGACTGCTCCTCGTCCGATTATAAATCAGTTTGACTGCTATTCGTCCGATTATACATCAGTTGGACTGCTCTTCGTCCGCTTATAAAACATAGTTTGACTGCTCTTCATCCTTTTATAAAGCAGTTTGACTGCTCTTCATCCTCTTATAAATCAGTTTGACTGCTCTTCATCCTCTTATAAAGCAGTTTGACTGCTCTTCTTCCTCCTATAAACCAGTTTGACTGCGCTTCATCCTCCTATAGAACAGTTTGACTGCTCTTCATCCTTTTATAAAGCAGTTTGACTGCTCTTCATCCTCTTATAAATCAGTTTGACTGCTCTTCATCCTCTTATAAAGCAGTTTGACTGCTCTCCATCCTCCTATAAACCAGTTTGACTGCGCTTCATCCTCCTATAGAACAGTTTGACTGCTCTTCGTCCGATTATAACTCAGTTTGACTGCTCTTCGTCCTCTTATAAAACAGTTTGACTGCTCTTCATCCTTTTATAAAGCAGTTTGACTGCTCTTCATCCTCTTGTAAAACAGTCTGACTGCTCTTCATCCGATTATAAATCAGTTTGACTGCTCTTCATCCTCTTATAAAACAGTTTGACTGCTCTTCATCTTTTTATAACGCAGTTTGACTGCTCTTCATCCTCTTGTAAAACAGGTTGACTGCTCTTCATCCTTTTGTGAAACAGTCTGACTGCTCGACATCATTGTATAAAACAGTTTGACTGCTCTTCATCCTTTTATAAAGCAGTTTGACTGCTCTTCATCCTCTTATAAAACCGTTTGACTGCTCTTCGTCCGATTATAAATCAGTTTGACTGCTCTTCGTCCGATTATAAATCAGTTTGACTGCTCCTCGTCCGCTTATAAAACAGTTTGACTGCTCTTCATCCTTTTATAAAGCAGTTTGACTGATCTTCATCCTCTTATAAATCAGTTTGACTGCTCTTCATCCTTTTATAAAGCAGTTTGACTGCTCTTCATCCTCCTATAAACCAGTTTGACTGCGCTTCATCCTCCTATAGAACAGTTTGACTGCTCTTCGTCCGATTATAAACCAGTTTGACTGCTCTTCGTCCTCTTATAAAACAGTTTGACTGCTCTTCATCCTTTTATAAAGCAGTTTGACTGCTCTTCATCCTCTTATAAATCAGTTTGACTGCTCTTCATCCTCCTATAAACCAGTTTGACTGCGCTTCATCCTCCTATAGAACAGTTTGACTGCTCTTCGTCCGATTATAAACCAGTTTGACTGCTCTTCATCCTCTTATAAAACAGTTTGACTGCACTTCATCCTTTTATAAAACAGTTTGACTGCTCTTCATCCTTTTATAAAGCAGTTTGACTGCTCTTCATCCTCTTATAAATCAGTTTGACTGCTCTTCATCCGATTATAAATCAGTTTGACTGCTCTTCATCCTCTTATAAAACAGTTTGACTTCTCTTCATCCTTTTATAACGCAGTTTGACTGCTCTTCATCCTCTTATAAATCAGTTTGACTGCTCTTCATCCGATTATAAATCAGTTTGACTGCTCTTCATCCTCTTATAAAACAGTTTGACTGCTCTTCATCCTTTTATAACGCAGTTTGACTGCTCTTCATCCTCTTATAAATCAGTTTGACTGCTCTTCATCCGATTATAAATCAGTTTGACTGCTATTCATCCGATTATAAATCAGTTTGACTGCTCTTCGTCCGATTATAAATCAGTTTGACTGCTATTCGTCCGATTATACATCAGTTGGACTGCTCTTCGTCCGCTTATAAAACATAGTTTGACTGCTCTTCATCCTTTTATAAAGCAGTTTGACTGCTCTTCATCCTCTTATAAATCAGTTTGACTGCTCTTCATCCTCTTATAAAGCAGTTTGACTGCTCTTCATCCTCCTATAAACCAGTTTGACTGCGCTTCATCCTCCTATAGAACAGTTTGACTGCTCTTCGTCCGATTATAACTCAGTTTGACTGCTCTTCGTCCTCTTATAAAACAGTTTGACTGCTCTTCATCCTTTTATAAAGCAGTTTGACTGCTCTTCATCCTCTTATAAAACAGTTTGACTGCTCTTCATCTTTTTATAACGCAGTTTGACTGCTCTTCATCCTCTTGTAAAACAGGTTGACTGCTCTTCATCCTTTTGTGAAACAGTCTGACTGCTCGACATCATTGTATAAAACAGTTTGACTGCTCTTCATCCTCTTATAAATCAGTTTGACTGCTCTTCATCCGATTATAAACCAGTTTGACTGCTCTTCGTCCTCTTATAAAACAGTTTGACTGCTCTTTATCCTTTTATAAAGCAGTTTGACTGCTCTTCATCCTTTTATAAAGCATTTTGACTGCTCTTCATCCGATTATAAATCAGTTTGACTGCTCTTCATCCTCTTATAAAACAGTTTGACTTCTCTTCATCCTTTTATAACGCAGTTTGACTGCTCTTCATCCTCTTATAAATCAGTTTGACTGCTCTTCATCCAATTATAAATCAGTTTGACTGCTCTTCATCCTCTTATAAAACAGTTTTACTGCTCTTCATCCTTTTATAACGCAGTTTGACTGCTCTTCATCCTCTTATAAATCAGTTTGACTGCTCTTCATCCGATTATAAATCAGTTTGGCTGCTATTCATCCGATTATAAATCAGTTTGACTGCTCTTCGTCCGATTATAAATCAGTTTGACTGCTATTCGTCCGATTATACATCAGTTGGACTGCTCTTCGTCCGCTTATAAAACATAGTTTGACTGCTCTTCATCCTTTTATAAAGCAGTTTGACTGCTCTTCATCCTCTTATAAATCAGTTTGACTGCTCTTCATCCTCTTATAAAGCAGTTTGACTGCTCTTCTTCCTCCTATAAACCAGTTTGACTGCGCTTCATCCTCCTATAGAACAGTTTGACTGCTCTTCATCCTTTTATAAAGCAGTTTGACTGCTCTTCATCCTCTTATAAATCAGTTTGACTGCTCTTCATCCTCTTATAAAGCAGTTTGACTGCTCTCCATCCTCCTATAAACCAGTTTGACTGCGCTTCATCCTCCTATAGAACAGTTTGACTGCTCTTCGTCCGATTATAACTCAGTTTGACTGCTCTTCGTCCTCTTATAAAACAGTTTGACTGCTCTTCATCCTTTTATAAAGCAGTTTGACTGCTCTTCATCCTCTTGTAAAACAGTCTGACTGCTCTTCATCCGATTATAAATCAGTTTGACTGCTCTTCATCCTCTTATAAAACAGTTTGACTGCTCTTCATCTTTTTATAACGCAGTTTGACTGCTCTTCATCCTCTTGTAAAACAGGTTGACTGCTCTTCATCCTTTTGTGAAACAGTCTGACTGCTCGACATCATTGTATAAAACAGTTTGACTGCTCTTCATCCTTTTATAAAGCAGTTTGACTGCTCTTCATCCTCTTATAAAACCGTTTGACTGCTCTTCGTCCGATTATAAATCAGTTTGACTGCTCTTCGTCCGATTATAAATCAGTTTGACTGCTCCTCGTCCGCTTATAAAACAGTTTGACTGCTCTTCATCCTTTTTTAAAGCAGTTTGACTGCTCTTCATCCTCTTATAAATCAGTTTGACTGCTCTTCATCCTTTTATAAAGCAGTTTGACTGCTCTTCATCCTCCTATAAACCAGTTTGACTGCGCTTCATCCTCCTATAGAACAGTTTGACTGCTCTTCGTCCGATTATAAACCAGTTTGACTGCTCTTCGTCCTCTTATAAAACAGTTTGACTGCTCTTCATCCTTTTATAAAGCAGTTTGACTGCTCTTCATCCTCTTATAAATCAGTTTGACTGCTCTTCATCCGATTATAAACCAGTTTGACTGCTCTTCGTCCTCTTATAAAACAGTTTGACTGCGCTTCATCCTTTTATAAAGCAGTTTGACTGCTCTTCATCCTTTTATAAAGCAGTTTGACTGCTCTTCATCCGATTATAAATCAGTTTGACTGCTCTTCATCCTCTTATAAAACAGTTTGACTTCTCTTCATCCTTTTATAACGCAGTTTGACTGCACTTCATCCTCTTATAAATCAGTTTGACTGCTCTTCATCCGATTATAAATCAGTTTGACTGCTCTTCATCCTCTTATAAAACAGTTTGACTGCGCTTCATCCTTTTATAACGCAGTTTGACTGCTCTTCATCCTCTTATAAATCAGTTTGACTGCTCTTCATCCGATTATAAATCAGTTTGACTGCTATTCATCCGATTATAAATCAGTTTGACTGCTCTTCGTCCGATTATAAATCAGTTTGACTGCTATTCGTCCGATTATACATCAGTTGGACTGCTCTTCGTCCGCTTATAAAACATAGTTTGACTGCTCTTCATCCTTTTATAAAGCAGTTTGACTGCTCTTCATCCTCTTATAAATCAGTTTCACTGCTCTTCATCCTCTTATAAAGCAGTTTGACTGCTCTTCATCCTCCTATAAACCAGTTTGACTGCGCTTCATCCTCCTATAGAACAGTTTGACTGCTCTTCGTCCGATTATAACTCAGTTTGACTGCTCTTCGTCCTCTTATAAAACAGTTTGACTGCTCTTCATCCTTTTATAAAGCAGTTTGACTGCTCTTCATCCTCTTGTAAAACAGTCTGACTGCTCTTCATCCGATTATAAATCAATTTGACTGCTATTCATCCTCTTATAAAACAGTTTGACTGATCTTCATCCTTTTTATAACGCAGTTTGACTGCTCTTCATCCTCTTGTAAAACAGGTTGACTGCTCTTCATCCTTTTGTTAAATAGTCTGACTGCTCTACATCATTGTATAAAACAGTTTGACTGCTCTTCATCCTTTTATAAAGCAGTTTGACTGCTCTTCATCCTCTTATAAATCAATTTGACTGCTCTTCATCCTCTTATAAAACCGTTTGACTGCTCTTCGTCCGATTATAAATCAGTTTGACTGCTCTTCGTCCGATTATAAATCAGTTTGACTGCTCTTCGTCCGCTTATAAAACAGTTTGACTGCTCTTCATCCTTTTATAAAGCAGTTTGACTGCTCTTCATCCTCTTATAAATCAGTTTGACTGCTCTTCATCCTTTTATAAAGCAGTTTGACTGCTCTTCATCCTCCTATAAACCAGTTTGACTGCGCTTCATCCTCCTATAGAACACTTTGACTGCTCTTCGTCCGATTATAAACCAGTTTGACTGCTCTTCGTCCTCTTATAAAAACAGTTTGACTGCTCTTCATCCTTTTATAAAGCAGTTTGACTGCTCTTCATCCTTTTATAAATCAGTTTGACTGCTCTTCATCCGATTATAAATCAGTTTGACTGCTCTTCATCCTCTTATAAAACAGTTTGACTGCTCTTCATCTTTTTATAACGCAGTTTGACTGCTCTTCATCCTCATGTAAAACAGGTTGACTGCTCTTCATCCTTTTATAAAGCAGTTTGACTGCTCTTCATCCTCTTATAAATCAATTTGACTGCTCCTCGTCCGCTTATAAAACAGTTTGACTGCTCTTCATCCTCTTATAAAACCGTTTGACTGCTCTTCGTCCGATTATAAATCAGTTTGACTGCTCTTCGTCCGATTATAAATCAGTTTGACTGCTCTTCGTCCGATTATAAATCAGTTTGACTGCTCCTCGTCCGCTTATAAAACAGTTTGACTGCTCTTCATCCTTTTATAAAGCAGTTTGACTGCTCTTCATCCTCTTATAAATCAGTTTGACTGCTCTTCATCCTTTTATAAAGCAGTTTGACTGCTCTTCATCCTCCTATATACCAGTTTGACTGCGCTTCATCCTCCTATAGAACAGTTTGACTGCTCTTCGTCCTCTTATAAAACAGTTTGACTGCTCTTCGTCCTCTTATAAAACAGTTTGACTGCTCTTCATCCTTTTATAAAACAGTTTGACTGCTCTTCATCCTCTTATAAATCAGTTTGACTGCTCTTCATCCTTTTATAAAGCAGTTTGACTGCTCTTCATCCTGCTATAAACCAGTTTCACTGCGCTTCATCCTCCTATAGAACAGTTTGACTGCTCTTCGTCCGATTATAAATCAGTTTGACTGCTCTTCGTCCTCTTATAAAACAGTTTGACTGCTCTTCATCCTTTTATAAAGCAGTTTGACTGCTCTTCATTCTCTTATAAATCAGTTTGACTGCTCTTCATCCGATTATAAATCAGTTTGACTGCTCTTCATCCTCTTATAAAACAGTTTGACTGCTCTTCATCCTTTTATAACTCATTTTGACTGCTCTTCATCCTCTTATAAATCAGTTTGACTGCTCTTCATCCGATTATAAAACATAGTTTGACTGCTCTTCATCCTTTTATAAAGCAGTTTGACTGCTCTTCATCCTCTTATAAAACAGTTTGACTGCTCTTCATCCTTTTATAACGCAGTTTGACTGCACTTCATCCTCTTATAAATCAGTTTGACTGCTCTTCATCCGATTATAAATCAGTTTGACTGCTCTTCATCCTCTTATAAAACAGTTTGACTGCTCTTCATCCTTTTATAACGCAGTTTGACTGCTCTTCATCCTCTTATAAATCAGTTTGACTGCTCTTCATCCGATTATAAATCAGTTTGACTGCTCTTCGTCCGATTATAAATCAGTTGGACTGCTCTTCGTCCTCTTATAAAACAGTTTGATTGCTCTTCATCCTTTTATAAAGCAGTTTGACTGCTCTTCATCCTCTTATAAATCAGTTTGACTGCTCTTCATCCTCTTATAAAGCAGTTTGACTGCTCTCCATCCTCCTATAAACCAGTTTGACTGCGCTTCATCCTCCTATAGAACAGTTTGACTGCTCTTCGTCCGATTATAACTCAGTTTGACTGCTCTTCGTCCTCTTATAAAACAGTTTGACTGCTCTTCATCCTTTTATAAAGCAGTTTGACTGCTCTTCATCCTCTTGTAAAACAGTCTGACTGCTCTTCATCCGATTATAAATCAGTTTGACTGCTCTTCATCCTCTTATAAAACAGTTTGACTGCTCTTCATCTTTTTATAACGCAGTTTGACTGCTCTTCATCCTCTTGTAAAACAGGTTGACTGCTCTTCATCCTTTTGTGAAACAGTCTGACTGCTCGACATCATTGTATAAAACAGTTTGACTGCTCTTCATCCTTTTATAAAGCAGTTTGACTGCTCTTCATCCTCTTATAAAACCGTTTGACTGCTCTTCGTCCGATTATAAATCAGTTTGACTGCTCTTCGTCCGATTATAAATCAGTTTGACTGCTCCTCGTCCGCTTATAAAACAGTTTGACTGCTCTTCATCCTTTTATAAAGCAGTTTGACTGCTCTTCATCCTTTTATAAAGCAGTTTGACTGCTCTTCATCCTCTTATAAATCAGTTTGACTGCTCTTCATCCGATTATAAACCAGTTTGACTGCTCTTCGTCCTCTTATAAAACAGTTTGACTGCTCTTCATCCTTTTATAAACCAGTTTGACTGCTCTTCGTCCTCTTATAAAACAGTTTGACTGCTCTTCATCCTTTTATAAAGCAGTTTGACTGCTCTTCATCCGATTATAAATCAGTTTGACTGCTCTTCATCCTCTTATAAAACAGTTTGACTGCTCTTCATCCTTTTATAACGCAGTTTGACTGCACTTCATCCTCTTATAAATCAGTTTGACTGCTCTTCATCCGATTATAAATCAGTTTGACTGCTCTTCATCCTCTTATAAAACAGTTTGACTGCTCTTCATCCTTTTATAACGCAGTTTGACTGCTCTTCATCCTCTTATAAATCAGTTTGACTGCTCTTCATCCGATTATAAATCAGTTTGACTGCTCTTCGTCCGATTATAAATCAGTTGGACTGCTCTTCGTCCGCTTATAAAACAGTTTGATTGCTCTTCATCCTTTTATAAAGCAGTTTGACTGCTCTTCATCCTCTTATAAATCAGTTTGACTGCTCTTCATCCTCTTATAAAGCAGTTTGACTGCTCTCCATCCTCCTATAAACCAGTTTGACTGCGCTTCATCCTCCTATAGAACAGTTTGACTGCTCTTCGTCCGATTATAACTCAGTTTGACTGCTCTTCGTCCTCTTATAAAACAGTTTGACTGCTCTTTATCCTTTTATAAAGCAGTTTGACTGCTCTTCATCCTCTTGTAAAACAGTCTGACTGCTCTTCATCCGATTATAAATCAGTTTGACTGCTCTTCATCCTCTTATAAAACAGTTTGACTGCTCTTCATCTTTTTATAACGCAGTTTGACTGCTCTTCATCCTCTTGTAAAACAGGTTGACTGCTCTTCATCCTTTTGTGAAACAGTCTGACTGCTCGACATCATTGTATAAAACAGTTTGACTGCTCTTCATCCTTTTATAAAGCAGTTTGACTGCTCTTCATCCTCTTATAAAACCGTTTGACTGCTCTTCGTCCGATTATAAATCAGTTTGACTGCTCTTCGTCCGATTATAAATCAGTTTGACTGCTCCTCGTCCGCTTATAAAACAGTTTGACTGCTCTTCATCCTTTTATAAAGCAGTTTGACTGCTCTTCATCCTCTTATAAATCAGTTTGACTGCTCTTCATCCTTTTATAAAGCAGTTTGACTGCTCTTCATCCTCCTATAAACCAGTTTGACTGCGCTTCATCCTCCTATAGAACAGTTTGACTGCTCTTCGTCCGATTATAAACCAGTTTGACTGCTCTTCGTCCTCTTATAAAACAGTTTGACTGCTCTTCATCCTTTTATAAAGCAGTTTGACTGCTCTTCATCCTCTTATAAATCAGTTTGACTGCTCTTCATCCGATTATAAACCAGTTTGACTGCTCTTCGTCCTCTTATAAAACAGTTTGACTGCTCTTCATCCTTTTATAAAGCAGTTTGACTGCTCTTCATCCTTTTATAAAGCAGTTTGACTGCTCTTCATCCGATTATAAATCAGTTTGACTGCTCTTCATCCTCTTATAAAACAGTTTGACTTCTCTTCATCCTTTTATAACGCAGTTTGACTGCTCTTCATCCTCTTATAAATCAGTTTGACTGCTCTTCATCCGATTATAAATCAGTTTGACTGCTCTTCATCCTCTTATAAAACAGTTTGACTGCTCTTCATCCTTTTATAACGCAGTTTGACTGCTCTTCATCCTCTTATAAATCAGTTTGACTGCTCTTCATCCGATTATAAATCAGTTTGGCTGCTATTCATCCGATTATAAATCAGTTTGAATGCTCTTCGTCCGATTATAAATCAGTTTGACTGCTATTCGTCCGATTATACATCAGTTGGACTGCTCTTCGTCCGCTTATAAAACATAGTTTGACTGCTCTTCATCCTTTTATAAAGCAGTTTGACTGCTCTTCATCCTCTTATAAATCAGTTTGACTGCTCTTCATCCTCTTATAAAGCAGTTTGACTGCTCTTCTTCCTCCTATAAACCAGTTTGACTGCGCTTCATCCTCCTATAGAACAGTTTGACTGCTCTTCATCCTTTTATAAAGCAGTTTGACTGCTCTTCATCCTCTTATAAATCAGTTTGACTGCTCTTCATCCTCTTATAAAGCAGTTTGACTGCTCTCCATCCTCCTATAAACCAGTTTGACTGCGCTTCATCCTCCTATAGAACAGTTTGACTGCTCTTCGTCCGATTATAACTCAGTTTGACTGCTCTTCGTCCTCTTATAAAACAGTTTGACTGCTCTTCATCCTTTTATAAAGCAGTTTGACTGCTCTTCATCCTCTTGTAAAACAGTCTGACTGCTCTTCATCCGATTATAAATCAGTTTGACTGCTCTTCATCCTCTTATAAAACAGTTTGACTGCTCTTCATCTTTTTATAACGCAGTTTGACTGCTCTTCATCCTCTTGTAAAACAGGTTGACTGCTCTTCATCCTTTTGTGAAACAGTCTGACTGCTCGACATCATTGTATAAAACAGTTTGACTGCTCTTCATCCTTTTATAAAGCAGTTTGACTGCTCTTCATCCTCTTATAAAACCGTTTGACTGCTCTTCGTCCGATTACAAATCAGTTTGACTGCTCTTCGTCCGATTATAAATCAGTTTGACTGCTCCTCGTCCGCTTATAAAACAGTTTGACTGCTCTTCATCCTTTTATAAAGCAGTTTGACTGCTCTTCATCCTCTTATAAATCAGTTTGACTGCTCTTCATCCTTTTATAAAGCAGTTTGACTGCTCTTCATCCTCCTATAAACCAGTTTGACTGCGCTTCATCCTCCTATAGAACAGTTTGACTGCTCTTCGTCCGATTATAAACCAGTTTGACTGCTCTTCGTCCTCTTATAAAACAGTTTGACTTCTCTTCATCCTTTTATAACGCAGTTTGACTGCTCTTCATCCTCTTATAAATCAGTTTGACTGCTCTTCATCCGATTATAAATCAGTTTGACTGCTCTTCATCCTCTTATAAAACAGTTTGACTGCTCTTCATCCTTTTATAACGCAGTTTGACTGCTCTTCATCCTCTTATAAATCAGTTTGACTGCTCTTCATCCGATTATAAATCAGTTTGACTGCTATTCATCCGATTATAAATCAGTTTGACTGCTCTTCGTCCGATTATAAATCAGTTTGACTGCTATTCGTCCGATTATACATCAGTTGGACTGCTCTTCGTCCGCTTATAAAACATAGTTTGACTGCTCTTCATCCTTTTATAAAGCAGTTTGACTGCTCTTCATCCTCTTATAAATCAGTTTGACTGCTCTTCATCCTCTTATAAAGCAGTTTGACTGCTCTTCATCCTCCTATAAACCAGTTTGACTGCGCTTCATCCTCCTATAGAACAGTTTGACTGCTCTTCGTCCGATTATAACTCAGTTTGACTGCTCTTCATCCTCTTATAAAACAGTTTGACTGCTCTTCATCCTTTTATAAAGCAGTTTGACTGCTCTTCATCCTCTTGTAAAACAGTCTGACTGCTCTTCATCCGATTATAAATCAATTTGACTGCTATTCATCCTCTTATAAAACAGTTTGACTGATCTTCATCCTTTTTATAACGCAGTTTGACTGCTCTTCATCCTCTTGTAAAACAGGTTGACTGCTCTTCATCCTTTTGTAAAATAGTCTGACTGCTCTACATCATTGTATAAAACAGTTTGACTGCTCTTCATCCTTTTATAAAGCAGTTTGACTGCTCTTCATCCTCTTATAAATCAATTTGACTGCTCTTCATCCTCTTATAAAACCGTTTGACTGCTCTTCGTCCGATTATAAATCAGTTTGACTGCTCTTCGTCCGATTATAAATCAGTTTGACTGCTCTTCGTCCGCTTATAAAACAGTTTGACTGCTCTTCATCCTTTTATAAAGCAGTTTGACTGCTCTTCATCCTCTTATAAATCAGTTTGACTGCTCTTCATCCTCTTATAAAACAGTTTGACTGCTCTTCATCTTTTTATAACGCAGTTTGACTGCTCTTCATCCTCTTGTAAAACAGGTTGACTGCTCTTCATCCTTTTGTGAAACAGTCTGACTGCTCGACATCATTGTATAAAACAGTTTGACTGCTCTTCATCCTTTTATAAAGCAATTTGACTGCTCTTCATCCTCTTATAAAACCGTTTGACTGCTCTTCGTCCGATTACAAATCAGTTTGACTGCTCTTCGTCCGATTATAAATCAGTTTGACTGCTCCTCGTCCGCTTATAAAACAGTTTGACTGCTCTTCATCCTTTTATAAAGCAGTTTGACTGCTCTTCATCCTCTTATAAATCAGTTTGACTGCTCTTCATCCTTTTATAAAGCAGTTTGACTGCTCTTCATCCTCCTATAAACCAGTTTGACTGCGCTTCATCCTCCTATAGAACAGTTTGACTGCTCTTCGTCCGATTATAAACCAGTTTGACTGCTCTTCGTCCTCTTATAAAACAGTTTGACTTCTCTTCATCCTTTTATAACGCAGTTTGACTGCTCTTCATCCTCTTATAAATCAGTTTGACTGCTCTTCATCCGATTATAAATCAGTTTGACTGCTCTTCATCCTCTTATAAAACAGTTTGACTGCTCTTCATCCTTTTATAACGCAGTTTGACTGCTCTTCATCCTCTTATAAATCAGTTTGACTGCTCTTCATCCGATTATAAATCAGTTTGACTGCTATTCATCCGATTATAAATCAGTTTGACTGCTCTTCGTCCGATTATAAATCAGTTTGACTGCTATTCGTCCGATTATACATCAGTTGGACTGCTCTTCGTCCGCTTATAAAACATAGTTTGACTGCTCTTCATCCTTTTATAAAGCAGTTTGACTGCTCTTCATCCTCTTATAAATCAGTTTGACTGCTCTTCATCCTCTTATAAAGCAGTTTGACTGCTCTTCATCCTCCTATAAACCAGTTTGACTGCGCTTCATCCTCCTATAGAACAGTTTGACTGCTCTTCGTCCGATTATAACTCAGTTTGACTGCTCTTCGTCCTCTTATAAAACAGTTTGACTGCTCTTCATCCTTTTATAAAGCAGTTTGACTGCTCTTCATCCTCTTGTAAAACAGTCTGACTGCTCTTCATCCGATTATAAATCAATTTGACTGCTATTCATCCTCTTATAAAACAGTTTGACTGATCTTCATCCTTTTTATAACGCAGTTTGACTGCTCTTCATCCTCTTGTAAAACAGGTTGACTGCTCTTCATCCTTTTGTAAAATAGTCTGACTGCTCTACATCATTGTATAAAACAGTTTGACTGCTCTTCATCCTTTTATAAAGCAGTTTGACTGCTCTTCATCCTCTTATAAATCAATTTGACTGCTCTTCATCCTCTTATAAAACCGTTTGACTGCTCTTCGTCCGATTATAAATCAGTTTGACTGCTCTTCGTCCGATTATAAATCAGTTTGACTGCTCTTCGTCCGCTTATAAAACAGTTTGACTGCTCTTCATCCTTTTATAAAGCAGTTTGACTGCTCTTCATCCTCTTATAAATCAGTTTGACTGCTCTTCATCCTTTTATAAAGCAGTTTGACTGCTCTTCATCCTCCTATAAACCAGTTTGACTGCGCTTCATCCTCCTATAGAACACTTTGACTGCTCTTCGTCCGATTATAAACCAGTTTGACTGCTCTTCGTCCTCTAATAAAAACAGTTTGACTGCTCTTCATCCTTTTATAAAGCAGTTTGACTGCTCTTCATCCTTTTATAAATCAGTTTGACTGCTCTTCATCCGATTATAAATCAGTTTGACTGCTCTTCATCCTCTTATAAAACAGTTTGACTGCTCTTCATCTTTTTATAACGCAGTTTGACTGCTCTTCATCCTCATGTAAAACAGGTTGACTGCTCTTCATCCTTTTATAAAGCAGTTTGACTGCTCTTCATCCTCTTATAAATCAATTTGACTGCTCCTCGTCCGCTTATAAAACAGTTTGACTGCTCTTCATCCTCTTATAAAACCGTTTGACTGCTCTTCGTCCGATTATAAATCAGTTTGACTGCTCTTCGTCCGATTATAAATCAGTTTGACTGCTCTTCGTCCGATTATAAATCAGTTTGACTGCTCCTCGTCCGCTTATAAAACAGTTTGACTGCTCTTCATCCTTTTATAAAGCAGTTTGACTGCTCTTCATCCTCTTATAAATCAGTTTGACTGCTCTTCATCCTTTTATAAAGCAGTTTGACTGCTCTTCATCCTCCTATAAACCAGTTTGACTGCGCTTCATCCTCCTATAGAACAGTTTGACTGCTCTTCGTCCTCTTATAAAACAGTTTGACTGCTCTTTGTCCTCTTATAAAACAGTTTGACTGCTCTTCATCCTTTTATAAAGCAGTTTGACTGCTCTTCATCCTCTTATAAATCAGTTTGACTGCTCTTCATCCTTTTATAAAGCAGTTTGACTGCTCTTCATCCTCCTATAAACCAGTTTCACTGCGCTTCATCCTCCTATAGAACAGTTTGACTGCTCTTCGTCCGATTATAAATCAGTTTGACTGCTCTTCGTCCTCTTATAAAACAATTTGACTGCTCTTCATCCTTTTATAAAGCAGTTTGACTGCTCTTCATTCTCTTATAAATCAGTTTGACTGCTCTTCATCCGATTATAAATCAGTTTGACTGCTCTTCATCCTCTTATAAAACAGTTTGACTGCTCTTCATCCTTTTATAACTCATTTTGACTGCTCTTCATCCTCTTATAAATCAGTTTGACTGCTCTTCATCCGATTATAAATCAGTTTGACTGCTCTTCATCCTCTTATAAAACAGTTTGACTGCTCTTCATCCTTTTATAACGCAGTTTGACTGCTCTTCATCCTCTTATAAATCAGTTTGACTGCTCTTCATCATATTATAAATCAGTTTGACTGCTCTTCGTCCGATTATAAATCAGTTGGACTGCTCTTCGTCCGCTTATAAAACAGTTTGACTGCTCTTCATCCTTTTATAAAGCAGTTTGACTGCTATTCATCCTCTTATAAATCAGTTTGACTGCTCTTCATCCTTTTTATAACGCAGTTTGACTGCTCTTCATCCTCTTGTAAAACAGGTTGACTGCTCTTCATCCTTTTGTAAAACAGTCTGACTGCTCTACATCATTGTATAAAACAGTTTGACTGCTCTTCATCCTTTTATAAAGCAGTTTGACTGCTCTTCATCCTCCTATAAACCAGTTTGACTGCGCTTCATCCTCCTATAGAACAGTTTGACTGCTCTTCGTCCGATTATAACTCAGTTTGACTGCTCTTCGTCCTCTTATAAAACAGTTTGACTGCTCTTCATCCTTTTATAAAGCAGTTTGACTGCTCTTCATCCTCTTGTAAAACAGTCTGACTGCTCTTCATCCGATTATAAATCAATTTGACTGCTATTCATCCTCTTATAAAACAGTTTGACTGATCTTCATCCTTTTTATAACGCAGTTTGACTGCTCTTCATCCTCTTGTAAAACAGGTTGACTGCTCTTCATCCTTTTGTAAAATAGTCTGACTGCTCTACATCATTGTATAAAACAGTTTGACTGCTCTTCATCCTTTTATAAAGCAGTGTGACTGCTCTTCATCCTCTTATAAATCAATTTGACTGCTCTTCATCCTCTTATAAAACCGTTTGACTGCTCTTCGTCCGATTATAAATCAGTTTGACTGCTCTTCGTCCGATTATAAATCAGTTTGACTGCTCTTCGTCCGCTTATAAAACAGTTTGACTGCTCTTCATCCTTTTATAAAGCAGTTTGACTGCTCTTCATCCTCTTATAAATCAGTTTGACTGCTCTTCATCCTTTTATAAAGCAGTTTGACTGCTCTTCATCCTCCTATAAACCAGTTTGACTGCGCTTCATCCTCCTATAGAACACTTTGACTGCTCTTCGTCCGATTATAAACCAGTTTGACTGCTCTTCGTCCTCTTATAAAAACAGTTTGACTGCTCTTCATCCTTTTATAAAGCAGTTTGACTGCTCTTCATCCTTTTATAAATCAGTTTGACTGCTCTTCATCCGATTATAAATCAGTTTGACTGCTCTTCATCCTCTTATAAAACAGTTTGACTGCTCTTCATCTTTTTATAACGCAGTTTGACTGCTCTTCATCCTCATGTAAAACAGGTTGACTGCTCTTCATCCTTTTATAAAGCAGTTTGACTGCTCTTCATCCTCTTATAAATCAATTTGACTGCTCCTCGTCCGCTTATAAAACAGTTTGACTGCTCTTCATCCTCTTATAAAACCGTTTGACTGCTCTTCGTCCGATTATAAATCAGTTTGACTGCTCTTCGTCCGATTATAAATCAGTTTGACTGCTCTTCGTCCGATTATAAATCAGTTTGACTGCTCCTCGTCCGCTTATAAAACAGTTTGACTGCTCTTCATCCTTTTATAAAGCAGTTTGACTGCTCTTCATCCTCTTATAAATCAGTTTGACTGCTCTTCATCCTTTTATAAAGCAGTTTGACTGCTCTTCATCCTCCTATAAACCAGTTTGACTGCGCTTCATCCTCCTATAGAACAGTTTGACTGCTCTTCGTCCTCTTATAAAACAGTTTGACTGCTCTTTGTCCTCTTATAAAACAGTTTGACTGCTCTTCATCCTTTTATAAAGCAGTTTGACTGCTCTTCATCCTCTTATAAATCAGTTTGACTGCTCTTCATCCTTTTATAAAGCAGTTTGACTGCTCTTCATCCTCCTATAAACCAGTTTCACTGCGCTTCATCCTCCTATAGAACAGTTTGACTGCTCTTCGTCCGATTATAAATCAGTTTGACTGCTCTTCGTCCTCTTATAAAACAATTTGACTGCTCTTCATCCTTTTATAAAGCAGTTTGACTGCTCTTCATTCTCTTATAAATCAGTTTGACTGCTCTTCATCCGATTATAAATCAGTTTGACTGCTCTTCATCCTCTTATAAAACAGTTTGACTGCTCTTCATCCTTTTATAACTCATTTTGACTGCTCTTCATCCTCTTATAAATCAGTTTGACTGCTCTTCATCCGATTATAAATCAGTTTGACTGATCTTCATCCTCTTATAAAACAGTTTGACTGCTCTTCATCCTTTTATAACGCAGTTTGACTGCTCTTCATCCTCTTATAAATCAGTTTGACTGCTCTTCATCAGATTATAAATCAGTTTGACTGCTCTTCGTCCGATTATAAATCAGTTGGACTGCTCTTCGTCCGCTTATAAAACAGTTTGACTGCTCTTCATCCTTTTATAAAGCAGTTTGACTGCTCTTCATCCTCTTATAAATCAGTTTGACTGCTCTTCATCCTCTTATAAAGCAGTTTGACTGCTCTTCATCCTCCTATAAACCAGTTTGACTGCGCTTCATCCTCCTATAGAACAGTTTGACTGCTCTTCGTCCGATTATAACTCAGTTTGACTGCTCTTCGTCCTCTTATAAAACAGTTTGACTGCTCTTCATCCTTTCATAAAGCAGTTTGACTGCTCTTCATCCTCTTGTAAAACAGTCTGACTGCTCTTCATCCGATTATAAATCAGTTTGACTGCTCTTCATCCTCTTATAAAACAGTTTGACTGCTCTTCATCTTTTTTTAACGCAGTTTGACTGCTCTTCATCCTCTTGTAAAACAGGTTGACTGCTCTTCATCCTTTTGTGAAACAGTCTGACTGCTCGACATCATTGTATAAAACAGTTTGACTGCTCTTCATCCTTTTATAAAGCAGTTTGACTGCTCTTCATCCTCTTATAAATCAATTTGACTGCTCTTCATCCTCTTATAAAACCGTTTGACTGCACTTCGTCCGATTATAAATCAGTTTGACTGCTCTTCGTCCGATTATAAATCAGTTTGACTGCTCCTCGTCCGCTTATAAAAGTTTGACTGCTCTTCATCCTTTTATAAAGCAGTTTGACTGCTCTTCATCCTCTTATAAATCAGTTTGACTGCTCTTCATCCTTTTATAAAGCAGTTTGACTGCTCTTCATCCTCCTATAAACCAGTTTGACTGCGCTTCATCCTCCTATAGAACAGTTTGACTGCTCTTCGTCCTCTTATAAAACAGTTTGACTGCTCTTCGTCCTCTTATAAAACAGTTTGACTGCTCTTCATCCTTTTATAAAGCAGTTTGACTGCTCTTCATCCTCTTATAAATCAGTTTGACTGCTCTTCATCCGATTATAAATCAGTTTGACTGCTCTTCATCCTCTTATAAAACAGTTTGACTGCTCTTCATCCTTTTATAACGCAGTTTGACTGCTCTTCATCCTCTTATAAATCAGTTTGACTGCTCTTCATCCGATTATAAACCAGTTTGACTGCTCTTCGTCCTCTTATAAAACAGTTTGACTGCTCTTCATCCTTTTATAAAGCAGTTTGACTGCTCTTCATCCTCTTATAAATCAGTTTGACTGCTCTTCATCCGATTATAAATCAGTTTGACTGCTCTTCATCCTCTTATAAAACAGTTTGACTGCTCTTCATCCTTTTATAACGCAGTTTGACTGCTCTTCATCCTCTTATAAATCAGTTTGACTGCTCTTCATCCGATTATAAATCAGTTTGACTGCTCTTCATCCTTTTATAAAGCAGTTTGACTGCTCTTCATCCTCTTATAAATCAATTTGACTGCTCTTCATCCTCTTATAAAACCGTTTTTTCTGCTCTTCGTCCGATTATAAATCAGTTTGACTGCTCTTCATCCTCTTCTAAAACCGTTTGACTGCTCTTCATCCTTTTATAACGCAGTTTGACTGCTCTACATCCTCTTATAAATCAGTTTGACTGCTCTTCATCCGATTATAAATCAGTTTGACTGCTCTTCATCCTCTTATAAAACAGTTTGACTGCTCTTCATCCTTTTATAACGCAGTTTGACTGCTCTTCATCCTCTTATAAATCAGTTTGACTGCTCTTCATCCGATTATAAATCAGTTTGACTGCTCTTCGTCCTCTTATAAAACAGTTTGACTGCTCTTCATCCTTTTATAAAGCAGTTTGACTGCTCTTCATCCTCTTGTAAAACAGTCTGACTGCTCTTCATCTGATTATAAATCAGTTTGACTGCTCTTCATCCTCTTATAAAACAGTTTGACTGCTCTTCATCCTTTTATAAAGCTGTTTGACTGCTCTTCATCCTCTTATAAATCAATTTGACCGCTCTTCATCCTCTTATAAAACCGTTTGACTGCTCTTCGTCCGATTATAAATCAGTTTGACTGTTCTTCGTCCTTTTATAAATCAGTTTGACTGCTCTTCGTCCGCTTATAAAACAGTTTGACTGCTCTTCATCCTCTTATAAATCAGTTTGACTGCTCTTCATCCTTTTATAAAGCAGTTTGACTGCTCTTCATCCTCTTATAAATCAGTTTGACTGCTCTTCATCCTTTTATAAAGCAGGTTGACTGCTCTTCATCCTCCTATAAACCAGTTTGACTGCGCTTCATCCTCCTATAGAACAGTTTGACTGCTCTTCGTCCGATTATAAATCAGTTTGACTGCTCTTCGTCCTCTTATAAAACAGTTTGACTGCTCTTCATCCTTTTATAAAGCAGTTTGACTGCTCTTCATTCTCTTATAAATCAGTTTGACTGCTCTTCATCCGATTATAAATCAGTTTGACTGCTCTTCATCCTCTTATAAAACAGTTTCACTGCGCTTCATCCTTTTATAACGCAGTTTGACTGCACTTCATCCTCTTATAAATCAGTTTGACTGCTCTTCATCCGATTATAAATCAGTTTGACTGCTCTTCACCCTCTTATAAAACAGTTTGACTGCTCTTCATCCTTTTATAACGCAGTTTGACTGCTCTTCATCCTCTTATAAATCAGTTTGACTGCTCTTCATCCGATTATAAATCAGTTTGACTGCTCTTCGTCCGATTATAAATCAGTTGGACTGCTCTTCGTCCGCTTATAAAACAGTTTGACTGCTCTTCATCCTTTTATAAAGCAGTTTGACTGCTCTTGATCCTCTTATAAATCAGTTTGACTGCTCTTCATCCTCTTATAAAGCAGTTTGACTGCTCTCCATCCTCCTATAAACCAGTTTGACTGCGCTTCATCCTCCTATAGAACAGTTTGACTGCTCTTCATCCTCTTATAAAACAGTTTGACTGCTCTTCATCTTTTTAGAACGCAGTTTGACTGCTCTTCATCCTCTTGTAAAACAGGTTGACTGCTCTTCATCCTTTTGTGAAACAGTCTGACTGCTCGACATCATTGTATAAAACAGTTTGACTGCTCTTCATCCTTTTATAAAGCAGTTTGACTGCTTTTCATCCTCTTATAAAACCGTTTGACTGCTCTTCGTCCGATTATAAATCAGTTTGACTGCTCCTCGTCCGCTTATAAAACAGTTTGACTGCTCTTCATCCTTTTATAAAGCAGTTTGACTGCTCTTCATCCTCTTATAAATCAGTTTGACTGCTCTTCATCCTTTTATAAAGCAGTTTGACTGCTCTTCATCCTCCTATAAACCAGTTTGACTGCGCTTCATCCTCCTATAGAACAGTTTGACTGCTCTTCGTCCAATTATAAACCAGTTTGACTGCTCTTCGTCCTCTTATAAAACAGTTTGACTGCTCTTCATCCTTTTATAAAGCAGTTTGACTGCTCTTCATCCTCTTATAAATCAGTTTGACTGCTCTTCATCCGATTATAAACCAGTTTGACTGCTCTTCGTCCTCTTATAAAACAGTTTGACTGCTCTTCATCCTTTTATAAAGCAGTTTGACTGCTCTTCATCCTTTTATAAAGCAGTTTGACTGCTCTTCATCCGATTATAAATCAGTTTGACTGCTCTTCATCCTCTTATAAAACAGTTTGACTGCTCTTCATCCTTTTATAACGCAGTTTGACTGCTCTTCATCCTCTTATAAATCAGTTTGACTGCTCTTCATCCGATTATAAATCAGTTTGACTGCTCTTCATCCTCTTATAAAACAGTTTGACTGCTCTTCATCCTTTTATAACGCAGTTTGACTGCTCTTCATCCTCTTATAAATCAGTTTGACTGCTCTTCATCCGATTATAAATCAGTTTGACTGCTATTCATCTGATTATAAATCAGTTTGACTGCTCTTCGTCCGATTATAAATCAGTTTGACTGCTATTCGTCCGATTATACATCAGTTGGACTGCTCTTCGTCCGCTTATAAAACATAGTTTGACTGCTCTTCATCCTTTTATAAAGCAGTTTGACTGCTCTTCATCCTCTTATAAATCAGTTTGACTGCTCTTCATCCTCTTATAAAGCAGTTTGACTGCTCTTCATCCTCCTATAAACCAGTTTGACTGCGCTTCATCCTCCTATAGAACAGTTTGACTGCTCTTCGTCCGATTATAACTCAGTTTGACTGCTCTTCGTCCTCTTATAAAACAGTTTGTCTGCTCTTCATCCTTTTATAAAGCAGTTTGACTGCTCTTCATCCTCTTGTAAAACAGTCTGACTGCTCTTCATCCGATTATAAATCAATTTGACTGCTATTCATCCTCTTATAAAACAGTTTGACTGCTCTTCATCCTTTTTATAACGCAGTTTGACTGCTCTTCATCCTCTTGTAAAACAGGTTGACTGCTCTTCATCCTTTTGTAAAACAGTCTGACTGCTCTACATCATTGTATAAAACAGTTTGACTGCTCTTCATCCTTTTATAAAGCAGTTTGACTGCTCTTCATCCTCTTATAAATCAATTTGACTGCTCTTCATCCTCTTATAAAACCGTTTGACTGCTCTTCGTCCGATTATAAATCAGTTTGACTGCTCTTCGTCCGATTATAAATCAGTTTGACTGCTCTTCGTCCGCTTGTAAAACAGTCTGACTGCTCTTCATCCTTTTATAAAGCAGTTTGACTGCTCTTCATCCTCTTATAAATCAGTTTGACTGCTCTTCATCCTTTTATAAAGCAGTTTGACTGCTCTTCATCCTCCTATAAACCAGTTTGACTGCGCTTCATCCTCCTATAGAACAGTTTGACTGCTCTTCGTCCGATTATAAATCAGTTTGACTGCTCTTCGTCCTCTTATAAAACAGTTTGACTGCTCTTCATCCTTTTATAAAGCAGTTTGACTGCTCTTCATTCTCTTATAAATCAGTTTGACTGCTCTTCATCCGATTATAAATCAGTTTGACTGCTCTTCATCCTCTTATAAAACAGTTTGACTGCTCTTCATCCTTTTATAACGCAGTTTGACTGCACTTCATCCTCTTATAAATCAGTTTGACTGCTCTTCATCCGATTATAAATCAGTTTGACTGCTCTTCACCCTCTTATAAAACAGTTTGACTGCTCTTCATCCTTTTATAACGCAGTTTGACTGCTCTTCATCCTCTTATAAATCAGTTTGACTGCTCTTCATCCGATTATAAATCAGTTTGACTGCTCTTCGTCCGATTATAAATCAGTTGGACTGCTCTTCGTCCGCTTATAAAACAGTTTGACTGCTCTTCATCCTTTTATAAAGCAGTTTGACTGCTCTTGATCCTCTTATAAATCAGTTTGACTGCTCTTCATCCTCTTATAAAGCAGTTTGACTGCTCTCCATCCTCCTATAAACCAGTTTGACTGCGCTTCATCCTCCTATAGAACAGTTTGACTGCTCTTCATCCTCTTATAAAACAGTTTGACTGCTCTTCATCTTTTTATAACGCAGTTTGACTGCTCTTCATCCTCTTGTAAAACAGGTTGACTGCTCTTCATCCTTTTGTGAAACAGTCTGACTGCTCGACATCATTGTATAAAACAGTTTGACTGCTCTTCATCCTTTTATAAAGCAGTTTGACTGCTTTTCATCCTCTTATAAAACCGTTTGACTGCTCTTCGTCCGATTATAAATCAGTTTGACTGCTCCTCGTCCGCTTATAAAACAGTTTGACTGCTCTTCATCCTTTTATAAAGCAGTTTGACTGCTCTTCATCCTCTTATAAATCAGTTTGACTGCTCTTCATCCTTTTATAAAGCAGTTTGACTGCTCTTCATCCTCCTATAAACCAGTTTGACTGCGCTTCATCCTCCTATAGAACAGTTTGACTGCTCTTCGTCCGATTATAAACCAGTTTGACTGCTCTTCGTCCTCTTATAAAACAGTTTGACTGCTCTTCATCCTTTTATAAAGCAGTTTGACTGCTCTTCATCCTCTTATAAATCAGTTTGACTGCTCTTCATCCGATTATAAACCAGTTTGACTGCTCTTCGTCCTCTTATAAAACAGTTTGACTGCTCTTCATCCTTTTATAAAGCAGTTTGACTGCTCTTCATCCTTTTATAAATCAGTTTGACTGCTCTTCATCCTCTTATAAAACAGTTTGACTGCTCTTCATCTTTTTATAACGCAGTTTGACTGCTCTTCATCCTCTTGTAAAACAGGTTGACTGCTCTTCATCCTTTTGTGAAACAGTCTGACTGCTCGACATCATTGTATAAAACAGTTTGACTGCTCTTCATCCTTTTATAAAGCAGTTTGACTGCTCTTCATCCTCTTATAAATCAATTTGACTGCTCTTCATCCTCTTATAAATCAGTTTGACTGCTCTTCATCCGATTATAAATCAGTTTGACTGCTATTCATCTGATTATAAATCAGTTTGACTGCTCTTCGTCCGATTATAAATCAGTTTGACTGCTATTCGTCCGATTATACATCAGTTGGACTGCTCTTCGTCCGCTTATAAAACATAGTTTGACTGCTCTTCATCCTTTTATAAAGCAGTTTGACTGCTCTTCATCCTCTTATAAATCAGTTTGACTGCTCTTCATCCTCTTATAAAGCAGTTTGACTGCTCTTCATCCTCCTATAAACCAGTTTGACTGCGCTTCATCCTCCTATAGAACAGTTTGACTGCTCTTCGTCCGATTATAACTCAGTTTGACTGCTCTTCGTCCTCTTATAAAACAGTTTGTCTGCTCTTCATCCTTTTATAAAGCAGTTTGACTGCTCTTCATCCTCTTGTAAAACAGTCTGACTGCTCTTCATCCGATTATAAATCAATTTGACTGCTATTCATCCTCTTATAAAACAGTTTGACTGCTCTTCATCCTTTTTATAACGCAGTTTGACTGCTCTTCATCCTCTTGTAAAACAGGTTGACTGCTCTTCATCCTTTTGTAAAACAGTCTGACTGCTCTACATCATTGTATAAAACAGTTTGACTGCTCTTCATCCTTTTATAAAGCAGTTTGACTGCTCTTCATCCTCTTATAAATCAATTTGACTGCTCTTCATCCTCTTATAAAACCGTTTGACTGCTCTTCGTCCGATTATAAATCAGTTTGACTGCTCTTCGTCCGATTATAAATCAGTTTGACTGCTCTTCGTCCGCTTATAAAACAGTTTGACTGCTCGTCATCCTTTTATAAAGCAGTTTGACTGCTCTTCATCCTCTTATAAATCAGTTTGACTGCTCTTCATCCTTTTATAAAGCAGTTTGACTGCTCTTCATCCTCCTATAAACCAGTTTGACTGCGCTTCATCCTCCTATAGAACACTTTGACTGCTCTTCGTCCGATTATAAACCAGTTTGACTGCTCTTCGTCCTCTTATAAAAACAGTTTGACTGCTCTTCATCCTTTTATAAAGCAGTTTGACTGCTCTTCATCCTTTTATAAATCAGTTTGACTGCTCTTCATCCGATTATAAATCAGTTTGACTGCTCTTCATCCTTTTATAAAGCAGTTTGACTGCTCTTCATCCTCCTATAAACCAGTTTCACTGCGCTTCATCCTCCTATAGAACAGTTTGACTGCTCTTCGTCCGATTATAAATCAGTTTGACTGCTCTTCGTCCTCTTATAAAACAGTTTGACTGCTCTTCATCCTTTTATAAAGCAGTTTGACTGCTCTTCATTCTCTTATAAATCAGTTTGACTGCTCTTCATCCGATTATAAATCAGTTTGACTGCTCTTCATCCTCTTATAAAACAGTTTGACTGCTCTTCATCCTTTTATAACTCATTTTGACTGCTCTTCATCCTCTTATAAAACAGTTTGACTGCTCTTCATCCTTTTATAACGCAGTTTGACTGCTCTTCATCCTCTTATAAATCAGTTTGACTGCTCTTCGTCCGATTATAACTCAGTTTGACTGCTCTTCGTCCTCTTATAAAACAGTTTGACTGCTCTTCATCCTTTCATAAAGCAGTTTGACTGCTCTTCATCCTCTTGTAAAACAGTCTGACTGCTCTTCATCCGATTATAAATCAGTTTGACTGCTCTTCATCCTCTTATAAAACAGTTTGACTGCTCTTCATCTTTTTATAACGCAGTTTGACTGCTCTTCATCCTCTTGTAAAACAGGTTGACTGCTCTTCATCCTTTTGTGAAACAGTCTGACTGCTCGACATCATTGTATAAAACAGTTTGACTGCTCTTCATCCTTTTATAAAGCAGTTTGACTGCTCTTCATCCTCTTATAAATCAATTTGACTGCTCTTCATCCTCTTGTAAAACCGTTTGACTGCTCTTCGTCCGATTATAAATCAGTTTGACTGCTCTTCGTCCGATTATAAATCAGTTTGACTGCTCCTCGTCCGCTTATAAAACAGTTTGACTGCTCTTCATCCTTTTATAAAGCAGTTTGACTGCTCTTCATCCTCTTATAAATCAGTTTGACTGCTCTTCATCCTTTTATAAAGCAGTTTGACTGCTCTTCATCCTCCTATAAACCAGTTTGACTGCGCTTCATCCTCCTATAGAACAGTTTGACTGCTCTTCGTCCTCTTATAAAACAGTTTGACTGCTCTTCGTCCTCTTATAAAACAGTTTGACTGCTCTTCATCCTTTTATAAAGCAGTTTGACTGCTCTTCATCCTCTTATAAATCAGTTTGACTGCTCTTCATCCGATTATAAACCAGTTTGACTGCTCTTCATCCTCTTATAAAACAGTTTGACTGCTCTTCATCCTTTTATAACGCAGTTTGACTGCTCTTCATCCTCTTATAAATCAGTTTGACTGCTCTTCATCCGATTATAAACCAGTTTGACTGCTCTTCGTCCTCTTATAAAACAGTTTGACTGCTCTTCATCCTTTTATAAAGCAGTTTGACTGCTCTTCATCCTCTTATAAATCAGTTTGACTGCTCTTCATCCGATTATAAATCAGTTTGACTGCTCTTCATCCTCTTATAAAACAGTTTGACTGCTCTTCATCCTTTTATAACGCAGTTTGACTGCTCTTCATCCTCTTATAAATCAGTTTGACTGCTCTTCATCCGATTATAAATCAGTTTGACTGCTCTTCATCCTTTTATAAAGCAGTTTGACTGCTCTTCATCCTCTTATAAATCAATTTGACTGCTCTTCATCCTCTTATAAAACCGTTTTTTCTGCTCTTCGTCCGATTATAAATCAGTTTGACTGCTCTTCATCCTCTTATAAAACCGTTTGACTGCTCTTCATCCTTTTATAACGCAGTTTGACTGCTCTTCATCCTCTTATAAATCAGTTTGACTGCTCTTCATCCGATTATAAATCAGTTTGACTGCTCTTCATCCTCTTATAAAACAGTTTGACTGCTCTTCATCCTTTTATAACGCAGTTTGACTGCTCTTCATCCTCTTATAACTCAGTTTGACTGCTCTTCATCCGATTATAAATCAGTTTGACTGCTCTTCATCCTTTTATAAAGCAGTTTGACTGCTCTTCATCCTCTTATAAATCAATTTGACTGCTCTTCATCCTCTTATAAAACCGTTTTTTCTGCTCTTCGTCCGATTATAAATCAGTTTGACTGCTCTTCATCCTCTTATAAAACCGTTTGACTGCTCTTCATCCTTTTATAACGCAGTTTGACTGCTCTTCATCCTCTTATAAATCAGTTTGACTGCTCTTCATCCGATTATAAATCAGTTTGACTGCTCTTCGTCCTCTTATAAAACAGTTTGACTGCTCTTCATCCTTTTATAAAGCAGTTTGACTGCTCTTCATCCTCTTGTAAAACAGTCTGACTGCTCTTCATCTGATTATAAATCAGTTTGACTGCTCTTCATCCTCTTATAAAACAGTTTGACTGCTCTTCATCCTTTTATAAAGCTGTTTGACTGCTCTTCATCCTCTTATAAATCAATTTGACCGCTCTTCATCCTCTTATAAAACCGTTTGACTGCTCTTCGTCCGATTATAAATCAGTTTGACTGCTCTTCGTCCTTTTATAAATCAGTTTGACTGCTCTTCGTCCGCTTATAAAACAGTTTGACTGCTCTTCATCCTTTTATAAAGCAGTTTGACTGCTCTTCATCCTCTTATAAATCAGTTTGACTGCTCTTCATCCTTTTATAAAGCAGTTTGACTGCTCTTCATCCTTTTATCAAGCAGTTTGACTGCTCTTCATCCTCTTATAAATCAGTTTGACTGCTCTTCGTCCTCTTATAAAACAGTTTGACTGCTCTTCATCCTTTTATAAAGCAGTTTGTCTGCTCTTCATTCTCTTATAAATCAGTTTGACTGCTCTTCATCCGATTATAAATCAGTTTGACTGCTCTTCATCCTCTTATAAAACAGTTTGACTGCTCTTCATCCTTTTATAACTCATTTTGACTGATCTTCATCCTCTTATAAATCAGTTTGACTGCTCTTCATCCTCTTATAAATCAGTTTGACTGCTCTTCATCGGATTATAAATCAGTTTGACTGCTCTTCGTCCGATTATAAATCAGTTGGACTGCTCTTCGTCCGCTTATAAAACAGTTTGACTGCTCTTCATCCTTTTATAAAACAGTTTGACTGCGCTTCATCCTCCTATAGAACAGTTTGACTGCTCTTCGTCCGATTATAACTCAGTTTGACTGCTCTTCGTCCTCTTATAAAACAGTTTGACTGCTCTTCATCCTTTCATAAAGCAGTTTGACTGCTCTTCATCCTCTTGTAAAACAGTCTGACTGCTCTTCATCCGATTATAAATCAGTTTGACTGCTCTTCATCCTCTTATAAAACAGTTTGACTGCTCTTCATCTTTTTATAACGCAGTTTGACTGCTCTTCATCCTCTTGTAAAACAGGTTGACTGCTCTTCATCCTTTTGTGAAACAGTCTGACTGCTCGACATCATTGTATAAAACAGTTTGACTGCTCTTCATCCTTTTATAAAGCAGTTTGACTGCTCTTCATCCTCTTATAAATCAATTTGACTGCTCTTCATCCTCTTATAAAACCGTTTGACTGCTCTTCGTCCGATTATAAATCAGTTTGACTGCTCTTCGTCCGATTATAAATCAGTTTGACTGCTCCTCGTCCGCTTATAAAACAGTTTGACTGCTCTTCATCCTTTTATAAAGCAGTTTGACTGCTCTTCATCCTCTTATAAATCAGTTTGACTGCTCTTCATCCTTTTATAAAGCAGTTTGACTGCTCTTCATCCTCCTATAAACCAGTTTGACTGCGCTTCATCCTCCTATAGAACAGTTTGACTGCTCTTCGTCCTCTTATAAAACAGTTTGACTGCTCTTCGTCCTCTTATAAAACAGTTTGACTGCTCTTCATCCTTTTATAAAGCAGTTTGACTGCTCTTCATCCTCTTATAAATCAGTTTGACTGCTCTTCATCCGATTATAAATCAGTTTGACTGCTCTTCATCCTCTTATAAAACAGTTTGACTGCTCTTCATCCTTTTATAACGCAGTTTGACTGCTCTTCATCCTCTTATAAATCAGTTTGACTGCTCTTCATCCGATTATAAACCAGTTTGACTGCTCTTCGTCCTCTTATAAAACAGTTTGACTGCTCTTCATCCTTTTATAAAGCAGTTTGACTGCTCTTCATCCTCTTATAAATCAGTTTGACTGCTCTTCATCCTCTTATAAATCAGTTTGACTGCTCTTCATCCGATTATAAAGCAGTTTGACTGCTCTTCATCCTCTTATAAATCAATTTGACTGCTCTTCATCCTCTTATAAAACCGTTTTTTCTGCTCTTCGTCCGATTATAAATCAGTTTGACTGCTCTTCATCCTCTTCTAAAACAGTTTGACTGCTCTTCATCCTTTTATAACGCAGTTTGACTGCTCTACATCCTCTTATAAATCAGTTTGACTGCTCTTCATCCGATTATAAATCAGTTTGACTGCTCTTCATCCTCTTATAAAACAGTTTGACTGCTCTTCATCCTTTTATAACGCAGTTTGACTGCTCTTCATCCTCTTATAAATCAGTTTGACTGCTCTTCATCCGATTATAAATCAGTTTGACTGCTCTTCATCCTCTTATAAATCAATTTGACAGCTCTTCATCCTCTTATAAAACCGTTTTTTCTGCTCTTCGTCCGATTATAAATCAGTTTGACTGCTCTTCATCCTCTTATATAACCGTTTGACTGCTCTTCATCCTTTTATAACGCAGTTTGACTGCTCTTCATCCTCTTATAAATCAGTTTGACTGCTCTTCATCCGATTATAAATCAGTTTGACTGCTCTTCGTCCTCTTATAAAACAGTTTGACTGCTCTTCATCCTTTTATAAAGCAGTTTGACTGCTCTTCATCCTCTTGTAAAACAGTCTGACTGCTCTTCATCTGATTATAAATCAGTTTGACTGCTCTTCATCCTCTTATAAAACAGTTTGACTGCTCTTCATCCTTTTATAAAGCTGTTTGACTGCTCTTCATCCTCTTATAAATCAATTTGACCGCTCTTCATCCTCTTATAAAACCGTTTGACTGCTCTTCGTCCGATTATAAATCAGTTTGACTGTTCTTCGTCCTTTTATAAATCAGTTTGACTGCTCTTCGTCCGCTTATAAAACAGTTTGACTGCTCTTCATCCTCTTATAAATCAGTTTGACTGCTCTTCATCCTTTTATAAAGCAGTTTGACTGCTCTTCATCCTCCTATAAACCAGTTTGACTGCGCTTCATCCTCCTATAGAACAGTTTGACTGCTCTTCGTCCGATTATAAATCAGTTTGACTGCTCTTCGTCCTCTTATAAAACAGTTTGACTGCTCTTCATCCTTTTATAAAGCAGTTTGACTGCTCTTCATTCTCTTATAAATCAGTTTGACTGCTCTTCATCCGATTATAAATCAGTTTGACTGCTCTTCATCCTCTTATAAAACAGTTTGACTGCACTTCATCCTCTTATAAATCAGTTTGACTGCTCTTCATCCGATTATAAATCAGTTTGACTGCTCTTCACCCTCTTATAAAACAGTTTGACTGCTCTTCATCCTTTTATAACGCAGTTTGACTGCTCTTCATCCTCTTATAAATCAGTTTGACTGCTCTTCATCCGATTATAAATCAGTTTGACTGCTCTTCGTCCGATTATAAATCAGTTGGACTGCTCTTCGTCCGCTTATAAAACAGTTTGACTGCTCTTCATCCTTTTATAAAGCAGTTTGACTGCTCTTGATCCTCTTATAAATCAGTTTGACTGCTCTTCATCCTCTTATAAAGCAGTTTGACTGCTCTCCATCCTCCTATAAACCAGTTTGACTGCGCTTCATCCTCCTATAGAACAGTTTGACTGCTCTTCATCCTCTTATAAAACAGTTTGACTGCTCTTCATCTTTTTATAACGCAGTTTGACTGCTCTTCATCCTCTTGTAAAACAGGTTGACTGCTCTTCATCCTTTTGTGAAACAGTCTGACTGCTCGACATCATTGTATAAAACAGTTTGACTGCTCTTCATCCTTTTATAAAGCAGTTTGACTGCTTTTCATCCTCTTATAAAACCGTTTGACTGCTCTTCGTCCGATTATAAATCAGTTTGACTGCTCCTCGTCCGCTTATAAAACAGTTTGACTGCTCTTCATCCTTTTATAAAGCAGTTTGACTGCTCTTCATCCTCTTATAAATCAGTTTGACTGCTCTTCATCCTTTTATAAAGCAGTTTGACTGCTCTTCATCCTCCTATAAACCAGTTTGACTGCGCTTCATCCTCCTATAGAACAGTTTGACTGCTCTTCGTCCGATTATAAACCAGTTTGACTGCTCTTCGTCCTCTTATAAAACGTTTGACTGCTCTTCATCCTTTTATAAAGCAGTTTGACTGCTCTTCATCCTCTTATAAATCAGTTTGACTGCTCTTCATCCGATTATAAACCAGTTTGACTGCTCTTCGTCCTCTTATAAAACAGTTTGACTGCTCTTCATCCTTTTATAAAGCAGTTTGACTGCTCTTCATCCTTTTATAAAGCAGTTTGACTGCTCTTCATCCGATTATAAATCAGTTTGACTGCTCTTCATCCTCTTATAAAACAGTTTGACTGCTCTTCATCCTTTTATAACGCAGTTTGACTGCTCTTCATCCTCTTATAAATCAGTTTGACTGCTCTTCATCCGATTATAAATCAGTTTGACTGCTCTTCATCCTCTTATAAAACAGTTTGACTGCTCTTCATCCTTTTATAACGCAGTTTGACTGCTCTTCATCCTCTTATAAATCAGTTTGACTGCTCTTCATCCGATTATAAATCAGTTTGACTGCTATTCATCTGATTATAAATCAGTTTGACTGCTCTTCGTCCGATTATAAATCAGTTTGACTGCTATTCGTCCGATTATACATCAGTTGGACTGCTCTTCGTCCGCTTATAAAACATAGTTTGACTGCTCTTCATCCTTTTATAAAGCAGTTTGACTGCTCTTCATCCTCTTATAAATCAGTTTTACTGCTCTTCATCCTCTTATAAAGCAGTTTGACTGCTCTTCATCCTCCTATAAACCAGTTTGACTGCGCTTCATCCTCCTATAGAACAGTTTGACTGCTCTTCGTCCGATTATAACTCAGTTTGACTGCTCTTCGTCCTCTTATAAAACAGTTTGTCTGCTCTTCATCCTTTTATAAAGCAGTTTGACTGCTCTTCATCCTCTTGTAAAACAGTCTGACTGCTCTTCATCCGATTATAAATCAATTTGACTGCTATTCATCCTCTTATAAAACAGTTTGACTGCTCTTCATCCTTTTTATAACGCAGTTTGACTGCTCTTCATCCTCTTGTAAAACAGGTTGACTGCTCTTCATCCTTTTGTAAAACAGTCTGACTGCTCTACATCATTGTATAAAACAGTTTGACTGCTCTTCATCCTTTTATAAAGCAGTTTGACTGCTCTTCATCCTCTTATAAATCAATTTGACTGCTCTTCATCCTCTTATAAAACCGTTTGACTGCTCTTCGTCCGATTATAAATCAGTTTGACTGCTCTTCGTCCGATTATAAATCAGTTTGACTGCTCTTCGTCCGCTTATAAAACAGTTTGACTGCTCGTCATCCTTTTATAAAGCAGTTTGACTGCTCTTCATCCTCTTATAAATCAGTTTGACTGCTCTTCATCCTTTTATAAAGCAGTTTGACTGCTCTTCATCCTCCTATAAACCAGTTTGACTGCGCTTCATCCTCCTATAGAACACTTTGACTGCTCTTCGTCCGATTATAAACCAGTTTGACTGCTCTTCGTCCTCTTATAAAAACAGTTTGACCGCTCTTCATCCTTTTATAAATCAGTTTGACTGCTCTTCATCCGATTATAAATCAGTTTGACTGCTCTTCATCCTTTTATAAAGCAGTTTGACTGCTCTTCATCCTCCTATAAACCAGTTTGACTGCGCTTCATCCTCCTATAGAACAGTTTGACTGCTCTTCGTCCGATTATAAATCAGTTTGACTGCTCTTCGTCCTCTTATAAAACAGTTTGACTGCTCTTCATCCTTTTATAAAGCAGTTTGACTGCTCTTCATTCTCTTATAAATCAGTTTGACTGCTCTTCATCCGATTATAAATCAGTTTGACTGCTCTTCATCCTCTTATAAAACAGTTTGACTGCTCTTCATCCTTTTATAACGCAGTTTGACTGCACTTCATCCTCTTATAAATCAGTTTGACTGCTCTTCATCCGATTATAAATCAGTTTGACTGCTCTTCACCCTCTTATAAAACAGTTTGACTGCTCTTCATCCTTTTATAACGCAGTTTGACTGCTCTTCATCCTCTTATAAATCAGTTTGACTGCTCTTCATCCGATTATAAATCAGTTTGACTGCTCTTCGTCCGATTATAAATCAGTTGGACTGCTCTTCGTCCGCTTATAAAACAGTTTGACTGCTCTTCATCCTTTTATAAAGCAGTTTGACTGCTCTTGATCCTCTTATAAATCAGTTTGACTGCTCTTCATCCTCTTATAACGCAGTTTGACTGCTCTCCATCCTCCTATAAACCAGTTTGACTGCGCTTCATCCTCCTATAGAACAGTTTGACTGCTCTTCATCCTCTTATAAAACAGTTTGACTGCTCTTCATCTTTTTATAACGCAGTTTGACTGCTCTTCATCCTCTTGTAAAACAGGTTGACTGCTCTTCATCCTTTTGTGAAACAGTCTGACTGCTCGACATCATTGTATAAAACAGTTTGACTGCTCTTCATCCTTTTATAAAGCAGTTTGACTGCTTTTCATCCTCTTATAAAACCGTTTGACTGCTCTTCGTCCGATTATAAATCAGTTTGACTGCTCCTCGTCCGCTTATAAAACAGTTTGACTGCTCTTCATCCTTTTATAAAGCAGTTTGACTGCTCTTCATCCTCTTATAAATCAGTTTGACTGCTCTTCATCCTTTTATAAAGCAGTTTGACTGCTCTTCATCCTCCTATAAACCAGTTTGACTGCGCTTCATCCTCCTATAGAACAGTTTGACTGCTCTTCGTCCGATTATAAACCAGTTTGACTGCTCTTCGTCCTCTTATAAAACAGTTTGACTGCTCGTCATCCTTTTATAAAGCAGTTTGACTGCTCTTCATCCTCTTATAAATCAGTTTGACTGCTCTTCATCCTTTTATAAAGCAGTTTGACTGCTCTCCATCCTCCTATAAACCAGTTTGACTGCGCTTCATCCTCCTATAGAACACTTTGACTGCTCTTCGTCCGATTATAAACCAGTTTGACTGCTCTTCGTCCTCTTATAAAAACAGTTTGACTGCTCTTCATCCTTTTATAAAGTAGTTTGACTGCTCTTCATCCTTTTATAAATCAGTTTGACAGCTCTTCATCCGATTATAAATCAGTTTGACTGCTCTTCATCCTTTTATAAAGCAGTTTGACTGCTCTTCATCCTCCTATAAACCAGTTTGACTGCGCTTCATCCTCCTATAGAACAGTTTGACTGCTCTTCGTCCGATTATAAATCAGTTTGACTGCTCTTCGTCCTCTTATAAAACAGTTTGACTGCTCTTCATCCTTTTATAAAGCAGTTTGACTGCTCTTCATTCTCTTATAAATCAGTTTGACTGCTCTTCATCCGATTATAAATCAGTTTGACTGCTCTTCATCCTCTTATAAAACAGTTTGACTGCTCTTCATCCTTTTATAACGCAGTTTGACTGCACTTCATCCTCTTATAAATCAGTTTGACTGCTCTTCATCCGATTATAAATCAGTTTGACTGCTCTTCACCCTCTTATAAAACAGTTTGACTGCTCTTCATCCTTTTATAACGCAGTTTGACTGCTCTTCATCCTCTTATAAATCAGTTTGACTGCTCTTCATCCGATTATAAATCAGTTTGACTGCTCTTCGTCCGATTATAAATCAGTTGGACTGCTCTTCGTCCGCTTATAAAACAGTTTGACTGCTCTTCATCCTTTTATAAAGCAGTTTGACTGCTCTTGATCCTCTTATAAATCAGTTTGACTGCTCTTCATCCTCTTATAAAGCAGTTTGACTGCTCTCCATCCTCCTATAAACCAGTTTGACTGCGCTTCATCCTCCTATAGAACAGTTTGACTGCTCTTCATCCTCTTATAAAACAGTTTGACTGCTCTTCATCTTTTTATAACGCAGTTTGACTGCTCTTCATCCTCTTGTAAAACAGGTTGACTGCTCTTCATCCTTTTGTGAAACAGTCTGACTGCTCGACATCATTGTATAAAACAGTTTGACTGCTCTTCATCCTTTTATAAAGCAGTTTGACTGCTTTTCATCCTCTTATAAAACCGTTTGACTGCTCTTCGTCCGATTATAAATCAGTTTGACTGCTCCTCGTCCGCTTATAAAACAGTTTGACTGCTCTTCATCCTTTTATAAAACAGGTTGACTGCTCTTCATCCTCTTATAAATCAGTTTGACTGCTCTTCATCCTTTTATAAAGCAGTTTGACTGCTCTTCATCCTCCTATAAACCAGTTTGACTGCGCTTCATCCTCCTATAGAACAGTTTGACTGCTCTTCGTCCGATTATAAACCAGTTTGACTGCTCTTCGTCCTCTTATAAAACAGTTTGACTGCTCTTCATCCTTTTATAAAGCAGTTTGACTGCTCTTCATCCTCTTATAAATCAGTTTGACTGCTCTTCATCCGATTATAAACCAGTTTGACTGCTCTTCGTCCTCTTATAAAACAGTTTGACTGCTCTTCATCCTTTTATAAAGCAGTTTGACTGCTCTTCATCCTTTTATAAAGCAGTTTGACTGCTCTTCATCCGATTATAAATCAGTTTGACTGCTCTTCATCCTCTTATAAAACAGTTTGACTGCTCTTCATCCTTTTATAACGCAGTTTGACTGCTCTTCATCCTCTTATAAATCAGTTTGACTGCTCTTCATCCGATTATAAATCAGTTTGACTGCTCTTCATCCTCTTATAAAACAGTTTGACTGCTCTTCATCCTTTTATAACGCAGTTTGACTGCTCTTCATCCTCTTATAAATCAGTTTGACTGCTCTTCATCCGATTATAAATCAGTTTGACTGCTATTCATCTGATTATAAATCAGTTTGACTGCTCTTCGTCCGATTATAAATCAGTTTGACTGCTATTCGTCCGATTATACATCAGTTGGACTGCTCTTCGTCCGCTTATAAAACATAGTTTGACTGCTCTTCATCCTTTTATAAAGCAGTTTGACTGCTCTTCATCCTCTTATAAATCAGTTTGACTGCTCTTCATCCTCTTATAAAGCAGTTTGACTGCTCTTCGTCCGATTATAAACCAGTTTGACTGCTCTTCGTCCTCTTATAAAACAGTTTGACTGCTCGTCATCCTTTTATAAAGCAGTTTGACTGCTCTTCATCCTCTTATAAATCAGTTTGACTGCTCTTCATCCTTTTATAAAGCAGTTTGACTGCTCTTCATCCTCCTATAAACCAGTTTGACTGCGCTTCATCCTCCTATAGAACACTTTGACTGCTCTTCGTCCGATTATAAACCAGTTTGACTGCTCTTCGTCCTCTTATAAAAACAGTTTGACTGCTCTTCATCCTTTTATAAAGTAGTTTGACTGCTCTTCATCCTTTTATAAATCAGTTTGACTGCTCTTCATCCGATTATAAATCAGTTTGACTGCTCTTCATCCTTTTATAAAGCAGTTTGACTGCTCTTCATCCTCCTATAAACCAGTTTGACTGCGCTTCATCCTCCTATAGAACAGTTTGACTGCTCTTCGTCCGATTATAAATCAGTTTGACTGCTCTTCGTCCTCTTATAAAACAGTTTGACTGCTCTTCATCCTTTTATAAAGCAGTTTGACTGCTCTTCATTCTCTTATAAATCAGTTTGACTGCTCTTCATCCGATTATAAATCAGTTTGACTGCTCTTCATCCTCTTATAAAACAGTTTGACTGCTCTTCATCCTTTTATAACGCAGTTTGACTGCACTTCATCCTCTTATAAATCAGTTTGACTGCTCTTCATCCGATTATAAATCAGTTTGACTGCTCTTCACCCTCTTATAAAACAGTTTGACTGCTCTTCATCCTTTTATAACGCAGTTTGACTGCTCTTCATCCTCTTATAAATCAGTTTGACTGCTCTTCATCCGATTATAAATCAGTTTGACTGCTCTTCGTCCGATTATAAATCAGTTGGACTGCTCTTCGTCCGCTTATAAAACAGTTTGACTGCTCTTCATCCTTTTATAAAGCAGTTTGACTGCTCTTGATCCTCTTATAAATCAGTTTGACTGCTCTTCATCCTCTTATAAAGCAGTTTGACTGCTCTCCATCCTCCTATAAACCAGTTTGACTGCGCTTCATCCTCCTATAGAACAGTTTGACTGCTCTTCATCCTCTTATAAAACAGTTTGACTGCTCTTCATCTTTTTATAACGCAGTTTGACTGCTCTTCATCCTCTTGTAAAACAGGTTGACTGCTCTTCATCCTTTTGTGAAACAGTCTGACTGCTCGACATCATTGTATAAAACAGTTTGACTGCTCTTCATCCTTTTATAAAGCAGTTTGACTGCTTTTCATCCTCTTATAAAACCGTTTGACTGCTCTTCGTCCGATTATAAATCAGTTTGACTGCTCCTCGTCCGCTTATAAAACAGTTTGACTGCTCTTCATCCTTTTATAAAGCAGTTTGACTGCTCTTCATCCTCTTATAAATCAGTTTGACTGCTCTTCATCCTTTTATAAAGCAGTTTGACTGCTCTTCATCCTCCTATAAACCAGTTTGACTGCGCTTCATCCTCCTATAGAACAGTTTGACTGCTCTTCGTCCGATTATAAACCAGTTTGACTGCTCTTCGTCCTCTTATAAAACAGTTTGACTGCTCTTCATCCTTTTATAAAGCAGTTTGACTGCTCTTCATCCTCTTATAAATCAGTTTGACTGCTCTTCATCCGATTATAAACCAGTTTGACTGCTCTTCGTCCTCTTATAAAACAGTTTGACTGCTCTTCATCCTTTTATAAAGCAGTTTGACTGCTCTTCATCCTTTTATAAAGCAGTTTGACTGCTCTTCATCCGATTATAAATCAGTTTGACTGCTCTTCATCCTCTTATAAAACAGTTTGACTGCTCTTCATCCTTTTATAACGCAGTTTGACTGCTCTTCATCCTCTTATAAATCAGTTTGACTGCTCTTCATCCGATTATAAATCAGTTTGACTGCTCTTCATCCTCTTATAAAACAGTTTGACTGCTCTTCATCCTTTTATAACGCAGTTTGACTGCTCTTCATCCTCTTATAAATCAGTTTGACTGCTCTTCATCCGATTATAAATCAGTTTGACTGCTATTCATCTGATTATAAATCAGTTTGACTGCTCTTCGTCCGATTATAAATCAGTTTGACTGCTATTCGTCCGATTATACATCAGTTGGACTGCTCTTCGTCCGCTTATAAAACATAGTTTGACTGCTCTTCATCCTTTTATAAAGCAGTTTGACTGCTCTTCATCCTCTTATAAATCAGTTTGACTGCTCTTCATCCTCTTATAAAGCAGTTTGACTGCTCTTCATCCTCCTATAAACCAGTTTGACTGCGCTTCATCCTCCTATAGAACAGTTTGACTGCTCTTCGTCCGATTATAACTCAGTTTGACTGCTCTTCGTCCTCTTATAAAACAGTTTGTCTGCTCTTCATCCTTTTATAAAGCAGTTTGACTGCTCTTCATCCTCTTGTAAAACAGTCTGACTGCTCTTCATCCGATTATAAATCAATTTGACTGCTATTCATCCTCTTATAAAACAGTTTGACTGCTCTTCATCCTTTTTATAACGCAGTTTGACTGCTCTTCATCCTCTTGTAAAACAAGTTGACTGCTCTTCATCCTTTTGTAAAACAGTCTGACTGCTCTACATCATTGTATAAAACAGTTTGACTGCTCTTCATCCTTTTATAAAGCAGTTTGACTGCTCTTCATCCTCTTATAAATCAATTTGACTGCTCTTCATCCTCTTATAAAACCGTTTGACTGCTCTTCGTCCGATTATAAATCAGTTTGACTGCTCTTCGTCCGATTATAAATCAGTTTGACTGCTCTTCGTCCGCTTATAAAACAGTTTGACTGCTCGTCATCCTTTTATAAAGCAGTTTGACTGCTCTTCATCCTCTTATAAATCAGTTTGACTGCTCTTCATCCTTTTATAAAGCAGTTTGACTGCTCTTCATCCTCCTATAAACCAGTTTGACTGCGCTTCATCCTCCTATAGAACACTTTGACTGCTCTTCGTCCGATTATAAACCAGTTTGACTGCTCTTCGTCCTCTTATAAAAACAGTTTGACTGCTCTTCATCCTTTTATAAAGCAGTTTGACTGCTCTTCATCCTTTTATAAATCAGTTTGACTGCTCTTCATCCGATTATAAATCAGTTTGACTGCTCTTCATCCTTTTATAAAGCAGTTTGACTGCTCTTCATCCTCCTATAAACCAGTTTCACTGCGCTTCATCCTCCTATAGAACAGTTTGACTGCTCTTCGTCCGATTATAAATCAGTTTGACTGCTCTTCGTCCTCTTATAAAACAGTTTGACTGCTCTTCATCCTTTTATAAAGCAGTTTGACTGCTCTTCATTCTCTTATAAATCAGTTTGACTGCTCTTCATCCGATTATAAATCAGTTTGACTGCTCTTCATCCTCTTATAAAACAGTTTGACTGCTCTTCATCCTTTTATAACTCATTTTGACTGCTCTTCATCCTCTTATAAATCAGTTTGACTGCTCTTCATCCGATTATAAATCAGTTTGACTGCTCTTCATCCTCTTATAAAACAGTTTGACTGCTCTTCATCCTTTTATAACGCAGTTTGACTGCTCTTCATCCTCTTATAAATCAGTTTGACTGCTCTTCATCAGATTATAAATCAGTTTGACTGCTCTTCGTCCGATTATAAATCAGTTGGACTGCTCTTCGTCCGCTTATAAAACAGTTTGACTGCTCTTCATCCTTTTATAAAGCAGTTTGACTGCTCTTCATCCTCCTATAAACCAGTTTGACTGCGCTTCATCCTCCTATAGAACAGTTTGACTGCTCTTCGTCCGATTATAACTCAGTTTGACTGCTCTTCGTCCTCTTATAAAACAGTTTGACTGCTCTTCATCCTTTCATAAAGCAGTTTGACTGCTCTTCATCCTCTTGTAAAACAGTCTGACTGCTCTTCATCTGATTATAAATCAGTTTGACTGCTCTTCATCCTCTTATAAAACAGTTTGACTGCTCTTCATCTTTTTATAACGCAGTTTGACTGCTCTTCATCCTCTTGTAAAACAGGTTGACTGCTCTTCATCCTTTTGTGAAACAGTCTGACTGCTCGACATCATTGTATAAAACAGTTTGACTGCTCTTCATCCTTTTATAAAGCAGTTTGACTGCTCTTCATCCTCTTATAAATCAATTTGACTGCTCTTCATCCTCTTATAAAACCGTTTGACTGCTCTTCGTCCGATTATAAATCAGTTTGACTGCTCTTCGTCCGATTATAAATCAGTTTGACTGCTCCTCGTCCGCTTATAAAACAGTTTGACTGCTCTTCATCCTTTTATAAAGCAGTTTGACTGCTCTTCATCCTCTTATAAATCAGTTTGACTGCTCTTCATCCTTTTATAAAGCAGTTTGACTGCTCTTCATCCTCCTATAAACCAGTTTGACTGCGCTTCATCCTCCTATAGAACAGTTTGACTGCTCTTCGTCCTCTTATAAAACAGTTTGACTGCTCTTCGTCCTCTTATAAAACAGTTTGACTGCTCTTCATCCTTTTATAAAGCAGTTTGACTGCTCTTCATCCTCTTATAAATCAGTTTGACTGCTCTTCATCCGATTATAAACCAGTTTGACTGCTCTTCATCCTCTTATAAAACAGTTTGACTGCTCTTCATCCTTTTATAACGCAGTTTGACTGCTCTTCATCCTCTTATAAATCAGTTTGACTGCTCTTCATCCGATTATAAACCAGTTTGACTGCTCTTCGTCCTCTTATAAAACAGTTTGACTGCTCTTCATCCTTTTATAAAGCAGTTTGACTGCTCTTCATCCTCTTATAAATCAGTTTGACTGCTCTTCATCCGATTATAAATCAGTTTGACTGCTCTTCATCCTCTTATAAAACAGTTTGACTGCTCTTCATCCTTTTATAACGCAGTTTGACTGCTCTTCATCCTCTTATAAATCAGTTTGACTGCTCTTCATCCGATTATAAATCAGTTTGACTGCTCTTCATCCTTTTATAAAGCAGTTTGACTGCTCTTCATCCTCTTATAAATCAATTTGACTGCTCTTCATCCTCTTATAAAACCGTTTTTTCTGCTCTTCGTCCGATTATAAATCAGTTTGACTGCTCTTCATCCTCTTATAAAACCGTTTGACTGCTCTTCATCCTTTTATAACGCAGTTTGACTGCTCTTCATCCTCTTATAAATCAGTTTGACTGCTCTTCATCCGATTATAAATCAGTTTGACTGCTCTTCATCCTCTTATAAAACAGTTTGACTGCTCTTCATCCTTTTATAACGCAGTTTGACTGCTCTTCATCCTCTTATAAATCAGTTTGACTGCTCTTCATCCGATTATAAATCAGTTTGACTGCTCTTCATCCTTTTATAAAGCAGTTTGACTGCTCTTCATCCTCTTATAAATCAATTTGACTGCTCTTCATCCTCTTATAAAACCGTTTTTTCTGCTCTTCGTCCGATTATAAATCAGTTTGACTGCTCTTCATCCTCTTATAAAACCGTTTGACTGCTCTTCATCCTTTTATAACGCAGTTTGACTGCTCTTCATCCTCTTATAAATCAGTTTGACTGCTCTTCATCCGATTATAAATCAGTTTGACTGCTCTTCGTCCTCTTATAAAACAGTTTGACTGCTCTTCATCCTTTTATAAAGCAGTTTGACTGCTCTTCATCCTCTTGTAAAACAGTCTGACTGCTCTTCATCTGATTATAAATCAGTTTGACTGCTCTTCATCCTCTTATAAAACAGTTTGACTGCTCTTCATCCTTTTATAAAGCTGTTTGACTGCTCTTCATCCTCTTATAAATCAATTTGACCGCTCTTCATCCTCTTATAAAACCGTTTGACTGCTCTTCGTCCGATTATAAATCAGTTTGACTGCTCTTCGTCCTTTTATAAATCAGTTTGACTGCTCTTCGTCCGCTTATAAAACAGTTTGACTGCTCTTCATCCTTTTATAAAGCAGTTTGACTGCTCTTCATCCTCTTATAAATCAGTTTGACTGCTCTTCATCCTTTTATAAAGCAGTTTGACTGCTCTTCATCCTTTTATCAAGCAGTTTGACTGCTCTTCATCCTCTTATAAATCAGTTTGACTGCTCTTCGTCCTCTTATAAAACAGTTTGACTGCTCTTCATCCTTTTATAAAGCAGTTTGACTGCTCTTCATTCTCTTATAAATCAGTTTGACTGCTCTTCATCCGATTATAAATCAGTTTGACTGCTCTTCATCCTCTTATAAAACAGTTTGACTGCTCTTCATCCTTTTATAACTCATTTTGACTGCTCTTCATCCTCTTATAAATCAGTTTGACTGCTCTTCATCCGATTATAAATCAGTTTGACTGCTCTTCATCCTCTTATAAAACAGTTTGACTGCTCTTCATCCTTTTATAACGCAGTTTGACTGCTCTTCATCCTCTTATAAATCAGTTTGACTGCTCTTCATCAGATTATAAATCAGTTTGACTGCTCTTCGTCCGATTATAAATCAGTTGGACTGCTCTTCGTCCGCTTATAAAACAGTTTGACTGCTCTTCATCCTTTTATAAAGCAGTTTGACTGCGCTTCATCCTCCTATAGAACAGTTTGACTGCTCTTCGTCCGATTATAACTCAGTTTGACTGCTCTTCGTCCTCTTATAAAACAGTTTGACTGCTCTTCATCCTTTCATAAAGCAGTTTGACTGCTCTTCATCCTCTTGTAAAACAGTCTGACTGCTCTTCATCCGATTATAAATCAGTTTGACTGCTCTTCATCCTCTTATAAAACAGTTTGACTGCTCTTCATCTTTTTATAACGCAGTTTGACTGCTCTTCATCCTCTTGTAAAACAGGTTGACTGCTCTTCATCCTTTTGTGAAACAGTCTGACTGCTCGACATCATTGTATAAAACAGTTTGACTGCTCTTCATCCTTTTATAAAGCAGTTTGACTGCTCTTCATCCTCTTATAAATCAATTTGACTGCTCTTCATCCTCTTATAAAACCGTTTGACTGCTCTTCGTCCGATTATAAATCAGTTTGACTGCTCTTCGTCCGATTATAAATCAGTTTGACTGCTCCTCGTCCGCTTATAAAACAGTTTGACTGCTCTTCATCCTTTTATAAAGCAGTTTGACTGCTCTTCATCCTCTTATAAATCAGTTTGACTGCTCTTCATCCTTTTATAAAGCAGTTTGACTGCTCTTCATCCTCCTATAAACCAGTTTGACTGCGCTTCATCCTCCTATAGAACAGTTTGACTGCTCTTCGTCCTCTTATAAAACAGTTTGACTGCTCTTCGTCCTCTTATAAAACAGTTTGACTGCTCTTCATCCTTTTATAAAGCAGTTTGACTGCTCTTCATCCTCTTATAAATCAGTTTGACTGCTCTTCATCCGATTATAAATCAGTTTGACTGCTCTTCATCCTCTTATAAAACAGTTTGACTGCTCTTCATCCTTTTATAACGCAGTTTGACTGCTCTTCATCCTCTTATAAATCAGTTTGACTGCTCTTCATCCGATTATAAACCAGTTTGACTGCTCTTCGTCCTCTTATAAAACAGTTTGACTGCTCTTCATCCTTTTATAAAGCAGTTTGACTGCTCTTCATCCTCTTATAAATCAGTTTGACTGCTCTTCATCCGATTATAAATCAGTTTGACTGCTCTTCATCCTCTTATAAAACAGTTTGACTGCTCTTCATCCTTTTATAACGCAGTTTGACTGCTCTTCATCCTATTATAAATCAGTTTGACTGCTCTTCATCCGATTATAAATCAGTTTGACTGCTCTTCATCCTTTTATAAAGCAGTTTGACTGCTCTTCATCCTCTTATAAATCAATTTGACTGCTCTTCATCCTCTTATAAAACCGTTTTTTCTGCTCTTCGTCCGATTATAAATCAGTTTGACTGCTCTTCATCCTCTTATAAAACCGTTTGACTGCTCTTCATCCTTTTATAACGCAGTTTGACTGCTCTTCATCCTCTTATAAATCAGTTTGACTGCTCTTCATCCGATTATAAATCAGTTTGACTGCTCTTCGTCCTCTTATAAAACAGTTTGACTGCTCTTCATCCTTTTATAAAGCAGTTTGACTGCTCTTCATCCTCTTGTAAAACAGTCTGACTGCTCTTCATCTGATTATAAATCAGTTTGACTGCTCTTCATCCTCTTATAAAACAGTTTGACTGCTCTTCATCCTTTTATAAAGCTGTTTGACTGCTCTTCATCCTCTTATAAATCAATTTGACCGCTCTTCATCCTCTTATAAAACCGTTTGACTGCTCTTCGTCCGATTATAAATCAGTTTGACTGCTCTTCGTCCTTTTATAAATCAGTTTGACTGCTCTTCGTCCGCTTATAAAACAGTTTGACTGCTCTTCATCCTTTTATAAAGCAGTTTGACTGCTCTTCATCCTCTTATAAATCAGTTTGACTGCTCTTCATCCTTTTATAAAGCAGTTTGACTGCTCTTCATCCTTTTATCAAGCAGTTTGACTGCTCTTCATCCTCTTATAAATCAGTTTGACTGCTCTTCGTCCTCTTATAAAACAGTTTGACTGCTCTTCATCCTTTTATAAAGCAGTTTGACTGCTCTTCATTCTCTTGTAAAACAGTCTGACTGCTCTTCATCCGATTATAAATCAGTTTGACTGCTCTTCATCCTCTTATAAAACAGTTTGACTGCTCTTCATCTTTTTATAACGCAGTTTGACTGCTCTTCATCCTCTTGTAAAACAGGTTGACTGCTCTTCATCCTTTTGTGAAACAGTCTGACTGCTCGACATCATTGTATAAAACAGTTTGACTGCTCTTCATCCTTTTATAAAGCAGTTTGACTGCTCTTCATCCTTTTATAAAGCAGTTTGACTGCTCTTCATCCTCCTATAAACCAGTTTGACTGCGCTTCATCCTCCTATAGAACAGTTTGACTGCTCTTCGTCCTCTTATAAAACAGTTTGACTGCTCTTCGTCCTCTTATAAAACTGTTTGACTGCTCTTCATCCTTTTATAAAGCAGTTTGACTGCTCTTCATCCTCTTATAAATCAGTTTGACTGCTCTTCATCCGATTATAAATCAGTTTGACTGCTCTTCATCCTCTTATAAAACAGTTTGACTGCTCTTCATCCTTTTATAACGCAGTTTGACTGCTCTTCATCCTCTTATAAAACAGTTTGACTGCTCTTCATCCTTTTATAACGCAGTTTGACTGCTCTTCATCCTCTTATAAATCAGTTTGACTGCTCTTCATCCGATTATAAATCAGTTTGACTGCTCTTCATCCTTTTATAAAGCAGTTTGACTGCTCTTCATCCTCTTATAAATCAATTTGACTGCTCTTCATCCTCTTATAAAACCGTTTTTTCTGCTCTTCGTCCGATTATAAATCAGTTTGACTGCTCTTCATCCTCTTATAAAACCGTTTGACTGCTCTTCATCCTTTTATAACGCAGTTTGACTGCTCTTCATCCTCTTATAAATCAGTTTGACTGCTCTTCATCCGATTATAAATCAGTTTGACTGCTCTTCGTCCTCTTATAAAACAGTTTGACTGCTCTTCATCCTTTTATAAAGCAGTTTGACTGCTCTTCATCCTCTTGTAAAACAGTCTGACTGCTCTTCATCTGATTATAAATCAGTTTGACTGCTCTTCATCCTCTTATAAAACAGTTTGACTGCTCTTCATCCTTTTATAAAGCTGTTTGACTGCTCTTCATCCTCTTATAAATCAATTTGACCGCTCTTCATCCTCTTATAAAACCGTTTGACTGCTCTTCGTCCGATTATAAATCAGTTTGACTGCTCTTCGTCCTTTTATAAATCAGTTTGACTGCTCTTCGTCCGCTTATAAAACAGTTTGACTGCTCTTCATCCTTTTATAAAGCAGTTTGACTGCTCTTCATCCTCTTATAAATCAGTTTGACTGCTCTTCATCCTTTTATAAAGCAGTTTGACTGCTCTTCATCCTTTTATCAAGCAGTTTGACTGCTCTTCATCCTCTTATAAATCAGTTTGACTGCTCTTCGTCCTCTTATAAAACAGTTTGACTGCTCTTCATCCTTTTATAAAGCAGTTTGACTGCTCTTCATTCTCTTATAAATCAGTTTGACTGCTCTTCATCCGATTATAAATCAGTTTGACTGCTCTTCATCCTCTTATAAAACAGTTTGACTGCTCTTCATCCTTTTATAACTCATTTTGACTGCTCTTCATCCTCTTATAAATCAGTTTGACTGCTCTTCATCCGATTATAAATCAGTTTGACTGCTCTTCATCCTCTTATAAAACAGTTTGACTGCTCTTCATCCTTTTATAACGCAGTTTGACTGCTCTTCATCCTCTTATAAATCAGTTTGACTGCTCTTCATCAGATTATAAATCAGTTTGACTGCTCTTCGTCCGATTATAAATCAGTTGGACTGCTCTTCGTCCGCTTATAAAACAGTTTGACTGCTCTTCATCCTTTTATAAAGCAGTTTGACTGCGCTTCATCCTCCTATAGAACAGTTTGACTGCTCTTCGTCCGATTATAACTCAGTTTGACTGCTCTTCGTCCTCTTATAAAACAGTTTGACTGCTCTTCATCCTTTCATAAAGCAGTTTGACTGCTCTTCATCCTCTTGTAAAACAGTCTGACTGCTCTTCATCCGATTATAAATCAGTTTGACTGCTCTTCATCCTCTTATAAAACAGTTTGACTGCTCTTCATCTTTTTATAACGCAGTTTGACTGCTCTTCATCCTCTTGTAAAACAGGTTGACTGCTCTTCATCCTTTTGTGAAACAGTCTGACTGCTCGACATCATTGTATAAAACAGTTTGACTGCTCTTCATCCTTTTATAAAGCAGTTTGACTGCTCTTCATCCTCTTATAAATCAATTTGACTGCTCTTCATCCTATTATAAAACCGTTTGACTGCTCTTCGTCCGATTATAAATCAGTTTGACTGCTCTTCGTCCGATTATAAATCAGTTTGACTGCTCCTCGTCCGCTTATAAAACAGTTTGACTGCTCTTCATCCTTTTATAAAGCAGTTTGACTGCTCTTCATCCTCTTATAAATCAGTTTGACTGCTCTTCATCCTTTTATAAAGCAGTTTGACTGCTCTTCATCCTCCTATAAACCAGTTTGACTGCGCTTCATCCTCCTATAGAACAGTTTGACTGCTCTTCGTCCTCTTATAAAACAGTTTGACTGCTCTTCGTCCTCTTATAAAACAGTTTGACTGCTCTTCATCCTTTTATAAAGCAGTTTGACTGCTCTTCATCCTCTTATAAATCAGTTTGACTGCTCTTCATCCGATTATAAATCAGTTTGACTGCTCTTCATCCTCTTATAAAACAGTTTGACTGCTCTTCATCCTTTTATAACGCAGTTTGACTGCTCTTCATCCTCTTATAAATCAGTTTGACTGCTCTTCATCCGATTATAAATCAGTTTGACTGCTCTTCATCCTTTTATAAAGCAGTTTGACCGCTCTTCATCCTCTTATAAATCAATTTGACTGCTCTTCATCCTCTTATAAAACCGTTTTTTCTGCTCTTCGTCCGATTATAAATCAGTTTGACTGCTCTTCATCCTCTTATAAAACCGTTTGACTGCTCTTCATCCTTTTATAATGCAGTTTGACTGCTCTTCATCCTCTTATAAATCAGTTTGACTGCTCTTCATCCGATTATAAATCAGTTTGGCTGCTCTTCATCCTCTTATAAAACAGTTTGACTGCTCTTCATCCTTTTATAACGCAGTTTGACTGCTCTTCATCCTCTTATAAATCAGTTTGACTGCTCTTCATCCGATTATAAATCAGTTAGACTGATCTTCATCCTTTTATAAAGCAGTTTGACTGCTCTTCATCCTCTTATAAATCAATTTGACTGCTCTTCATCCTCTTATAAAACCGTTTTTTCTGCTCTTCGTCCGATTATAAATCAGTTTGACTGCTCTTCATCCTCTTATAAAACCGTTTGACTGCTCTTCATCCTTTTATAACGCAGTTTGACTGCTCTTCATCCTCTTATAAATCAGTTTGACTGCTCTTCATCCGATTATAAATCAGTTTGACTGCTCTTCGTCCTCTTATAAAACAGTTTGACTGCTCTTCATCCTTTTATAAAGCAGTTTGACTGCTCTTCATCCTCTTGTAAAACAGTCTGACTGCTCTTCATCTGATTATAAATCAGTTTGACTGCTCTTCATCCTCTTATAAAACAGTTTGACTGCTCTTCATCCTTTTATAAAGCTGTTTGACTGCTCTTCATCCTCTTATAAATCAATTTGACCGCTCTTCATCCTCTTATAAAACCGTTTGACTGCTCTTCGTCCGATTATAAATCAGTTTGACTGCTCTTCGTCCTTTTATAAATCAGTTTGACTGCTCTTCGTACGCTTATAAAACAGTTTGACTGCTCTTCATCCTTTTATAAAGCAGTTTGACTGCTCTTCATCCTCTTATAAATCAGTTTGACTGCTCTTCATCCTTTTATAAAGCAGTTTGACTGCTCTTCATCCTCCTATAAACCAGTTTGACTGCGCTTCATCCTCCTATAGAACAGTTTGACTGCTCTTCGTCCGATTATAAATCAGTTTGACTGCTCTTCGTCCTCTTATAAAACAGTTTGACTGCTCTTCATCCTTTTATAAAGCAGTTTGACTGCTCTTCATTCTCTTATAAATCAGTTTGACTGCTCTTCATCCGATTATAAATCAGTTTGACTGCTCTTCATCCTCTTATAAAACAGTTTGACTGCTCTTCATCCTTTTATAACGCAGTTTGACTGCACTTCATCCTCTTATAAATCAGTTTGACTGCTCTTCATCCGATTATAAATCAGTTTGACTGCTCTTCATCCTCTTATAAAACAGTTTGACTGCTCTTCATCCTTTTATAACGCAGTTTGACTGCTCTTCATCCTCTTATAAATCAGTTTGACTGCTCTTCATCCGATTATAAATCAGTTTGACTGCTCTTCGTCCGATTATAAATCAGTTGGACTGCTCTTCGTCCGCTTATAAAACAGTTTGACTGCTCTTCATCCTTTTATAAAGCAGTTTGACTGCTCTTGATCCTCTTATAAATCAGTTTGACTGCTCTTCATCCTCTTATAAAGCAGTTTGACTGCTCTCCATCCTCCTATAAACCAGTTTGACTGCGCTTCATCCTCCTATAGAACAGTTTGACTGCTCTTCATCTTTTTATAACGCAGTTTGACTGCTCTTCATCCTCTTGTAAAACAGGTTGACTGCTCTTCATCCTTTTGTGAAACAGTCTGACTGCTCGACATCATTGTATAAAACAGTTTGACTGCTCTTTATCCTTTTATAAAGCAGTTTGACTGCTTTTCATCCTGTTATAAAACCGTTTGACTGCTCTTCGTCCGATTATAAATCAGTTTGACTGCTCCTCGTCCGCTTATAAAACAGTTTGACTGCTCTTCAACCTTTTATAAAGCTGTTTGACTGCTCTTCATCCTCTTATAAATCAGTTTGACTGCTCTTCATCCTTTTATAAAGCAGTTTGACTGCTCTTCATCCTCCTATAAACCAGTTTGACTGCGCTTCATCCTCCTATAGAACAGTTTGACTGCTCTTCGTCCGATTATAAACCAGTTTGACTGCTCTTCGTCCTCTTATAAAACAGTTTGACTGCTCTTCATCCTTTTATAAAGCAGTTTGACTGCTCTTCATCCTCTTATAAATCAGTTTGACTGCTCTTCATCCGATTATAAACCAGTTTGACTGCTCTTCGTCCTCTTATAAAACAGTTTGACTGCTCTTCATCCTTTTATAAAGCATTTTGACTGCTCTTCATCCTTTTATAAAGCAGTTTGACTGCTCTTCATCCGATTATAAATCAGTTTGACTGCTCTTCATCCTCTTATAAAACAGTTTGACTGCTCTTCATCCTTTTATAACGCAGTTTGACTGCTCTTCATCCTCTTATAAATCAGTTTGACTGCTCTTCATCCGATTATAAATCAGTTTGACTGCTCTTCATCCTCTTATAAAACAGTTTGACTGCTCTTCATCCTTTTATAACGCAGTTTGACTGCTCTTCATCCTCTTATAAATCAGTTTGACTGCTCTTCATCCGATTATAAATCAGTTTGACTGCTATTCATCCGATTATAAATCAGTTTGACTGCTCTTCGTCCGATTATAAATCAGTTTGACTGCTATTCGTCCGATTATACATCAGTTGGACTGCTCTTCGTCCGCTTATAAAACATAGTTTGACTGCTCTTCATCCTTTTATAAAGCAGTTTGACTGCTCTTCATCCTCTTATAAATCAGTTTGACTGCTCTTCATCCTCTTATAAAGCAGTTTGACTGCTCTTCATCCTCCTATAAACCAGTTTGACTGCGCTTCATCCTCCTATAGAACAGTTTGACTGCTCTTCGTCCGATTATAACTCAGTTTGACTGCTCTTCGTCCTCTTATAAAACAGTTTGTCTGCTCTTCATCCTTTTATAAAGCAGTTTGACTGCTCTTCATCCTCTTGTAAAACAGTCTGACTGCTCTTCATCCGATTATAAGTCAATTTGACTGCTATTCATCCTCTTATAAAACAGTTTGACTGCTCTTCATCCTTTTTATAACGCAGTTTGACTGCTCTTCATCCTCTTGTAAAACAGGTTGACTGCTCTTCATCCTTTTGTAAAACAGTCTGACTGCTCTACATCATTGTATAAAACAGTTTGACTGCTCTTCATCCTTTTATAAAGCAGTATGACTGCTCTTCATCCTCTTATAAATCAATTTGACTGCTCTTCATCCTCTTATAAAACCGTTTGACTGCTCTTCGTCCGATTATAAATCAGTTTGACTGCTCTTCGTCCGATTATAAATCAGTTTGACTGCTCTTCGTCCGCTTATAAAAGAGTTTGACTGCTCTTCATCCTTTTATAAAGCAGTTTGACTGCTCTTCATCCTTTTATAAATCAGTTTGACTGCTCTTCATCCGATTATAAATCAGTTTGACTGCTCTTCATCCTCTTATAAAACAGTTTGACTGCTCTTCATCCTTTTATAACGCAGTTTGACTGCTCTTCATCCTTTTATAACGCAGTTTGACTGCTCTTCATCCTCTTATAAATCAGTTTGACTGCTCTTCATCCGATTATAAAACAGTTTGACTGCTCTTCATCCTTTTATAACGCAGTTTGACTGCTCTTCATCCTCTTATAAATCAGTTTGACTGCTCTTCATCCGATTATAAATCAGTTTGACTGCTATTCATCCGATTATAAATCAGTTTGACTGCTCTTCGTCCGATTATAAATCAGTTTGACTGCTATTCGTCCGATTATACATCAGTTGGACTGCTCTTCGTCCGCTTATAAAACATAGTTTGACTGCTCTTCATCCTTTTATAAAGCAGTTTGACTGCTCTTCATCCTCTTATAAATCAGTTTGACTGCTCTTCATCCTCTTATAAAGCAGTTTGACTGCTCTTCATCCTCCTATAAACCAGTTTGACTGCGCTTCATCCTCCTATAGAACAGTTTGACTGCTCTTCGTCCGATTATAAACCAGTTTGACTGCTCTTCGTCCTCTTATAAAACAGTTTGACTGCTCTTCATCCTTTTATAAAGCAGTTTGACTGCTCTTCATCCTCTTATAAATCAGTTTGACTGCTCTTCATCCGATTATAAACCAGTTTGACTGCTCTTCGTCCTCTTATAAAACAGTTTGACTGCTCGACATCATTGTATAAAACAGTTTGACTGCTCTTTATCCTTTTATAAAGCAGTTTGACTGCTTTTCATCCTGTTATAAAACCGTTTGACTGCTCTTCGTCCGATTATAAATCAGTTTGACTGCTCCTCGTCCGCTTATAAAACAGTTTGACTGCTCTTCATCCTTTTATAAAGCAGTTTGACTGCTCTTCATCCTCTTATAAATCAGTTTGACTGCTCTTCATCCTTTTATAAAGCAGTTTGACTGCTCTTCATCCTCCTATAAACCAGTTTGACTGCGCTTCATCCTCCTATAGAACAGTTTGACTGCTCTTCGTCCGATTATAAACCAGTTTGACTGCTCTTCGTCCTCTTATAAAACAGTTTGACTGCTCTTCATCCTTTTATAAAGCAGTTTGACTGCTCTTCATCCTCTTATAAATCAGTTTGACTGCTCTTCATCCGATTATAAACCAGTTTGACTGCTCTTCGTCCTCTTATAAAACAGTTTGACTGCTCTTCATCCTTTTATAAAGCAGTTTGACTGCTCTTCATCCTTTTATAAAGCAGTTTGACTGCTCTTCATCCGATTATAAATCAGTTTGACTGCTCTTCATCCTCTTATAAAACAGTTTGACTGCTCTTCATCCTTTTATAAAGCAGTTTGACTGCTCTTCATCCTCTTATAAATCAGTTTGACTGCTCTTCATCCGATTATAAATCAGTTTGACTGCTCTTCATCCTCTTATAAAACAGTTTGACTGCTCTTCATCCTTTTATAACGCAGTTTGACTGCTCTTCATCCTCTTATAAATCAGTTTGACTGCTCTTCATCCGATTATAAATCAGTTTGACTGCTATTCATCCGATTATAAATCAGTTTGACTGCTCTTCGTCCGATTATAAATCAGTTTGACTGCTATTCGTCCGATTATACATCAGTTGGACTGCTCTTCGTCCGCTTATAAAACATAGTTTGACTGCTCTTCATCCTTTTATAAAGCAGTTTGACTGCTCTTCATCCTCTTATAAATCAGTTTGACTGCTCTTCATCCTCTTATAAAGCAGTTTGACTGCTCTTCATCCTCCTATAAACCAGTTTGACTGCGCTTCATCCTCCTATAGAACAGTTTGACTGCTCTTCGTCCGATTATAACTCAGTTTGACTGCTCTTCGTCCTCTTATAAAACAGTTTGTCTGCTCTTCATCCTTTTATAAAGCAGTTTGACTGCTCTTCATCCTCTTGTAAAACAGTCTGACTGCTCTTCATCCGATTATAAGTCAATTTGACTGCTATTCATCCTCTTATAAAACAGTTTGACTGCTCTTCATCCTTTTTATAACGCAGTTTGACTGCTCTTCATCCTCTTGTAAAACAGGTTGACTGCTCTTCATCCTTTTGTAAAACAGTCTGACTGCTCTACATCATTGTATAAAACAGTTTGACTGCTCTTCATCCTTTTATAAAGCAGTTTGACTGCTCTTCATCCTCTTATAAATCAATTTGACTGCTCTTCATCCTCTTATAAAACCGTTTGACTGCTCTTCGTCCGATTATAAATCAGTGTGACTGCTCTTCGTCCGATTATAAATCAGTTTGACTGCTCTTCGTCCGCTTATAAAAGAGTTTGACTGCTCTTCATCCTTTTATAAAGCAGTTTGACTGCTCTTCATCCTTTTATAAATCAGTTTGACTGCTCTTCATCCGATTATAAATCAGTTTGACTGCTCTTCATCCTCTTATAAAACAGTTTGACTGCTCTTCATCCTTTTATAACGCAGTTTGACTGCTCTTCATCCTTTTATAACGCAGTTTGACTGCTCTTCATCCTCTTATAAATCAGTTTGACTGCTCTTCATCCGATTATAAAACAGTTTGACTGCTCTTCATCCTTTTATAACGCAGTTTGACTGCTCTTCATCCTCTTATAAATCAGTTTGACTGCTCTTCATCCGATTATAAATCAGTTTGACTGCTATTCATCCGATTATAAATCAGTTTGACTGCTCTTCGTCCGATTATAAATCAGTTTGACTGCTATTCGTCCGATTATACATCAGTTGGACTGCTCTTCGTCCGCTTATAAAACATAGTTTGACTGCTCTTCATCCTTTTATAAAGCAGTTTGACTGCTCTTCATCCTCTTATAAATCAGTTTGACTGCTCTTCATCCTCTTATAAAGCAGTTTGACTGCTCTTCATCCTCCTATAAACCAGTTTGACTGCGCTTCATCCTCCTATAGAACAGTTTGACTGCTCTTCGTCCGATTATAAACCAGTTTGACTGCTCTTCGTCCTCTTATAAAACAGTTTGACTGCTCTTCATCCTTTTATAAAGCAGTTTGACTGCTCTTCATCCTCTTATAAATCAGTTTGACTGCTCTTCATCCGATTATAAACCAGTTTGACTGCTCTTCGTCCTCTTATAAAACAGTTTGACTGCTCTTCATCCTTTTATAAAGCAGTTTGACTGCTCTTCATCCTTTTATAAAGCAGTTTGACTGCTCTTCATCCGATTATAAATCAGTTTGACTGCTCTTCATCCTCTTATAAAACAGTTTGACTGCTCTTCATCCTTTTATAACGCAGTTTGACTGCTCTTCATCCTCTTATAAATCAGTTTGACTGCTCTTCATCCGATTATAAATCAGTTTGACTGCTCTTCATCCTCTTATAAAACAGTTTGACTGCTCTTCATCCTTTTATAACGCAGTTTGACTGCTCTTCATCCTCTTATAAATCAGTTTGACTTCTCTTCATCCGATTATAAATCAGTTTGACTGCTATTCATCCGATTATAAATCAGTTTGACTGCTCTTCGTCCGATTATAAATCAGTTTGACTGCTATTCGTCCGATTATACATCAGTTGGACTGCTCTTCGTCCGCTTATAAAACATAGTTTGACTGCTCTTCATCCTTTTATAAAGCAGTTTGACTGCTCTTCATCCTCTTATAAATCAGTTTGACTGCTCTTCATCCTCTTATAAAGCAGTTTGACTGCTCTTCATCCTCCTATAAACCAGTTTGACTGCGCTTCATCCTCCTATAGAACAGTTTGACTGCTCTTCGTCCGATTATAACTCAGTTTGACTGCTCTTCGTCCTCTTATAAAACAGTTTGTCTGCTCTTCATCCTTTTATAAAGCAGTTTGACTGCTCTTCATCCTCTTGTAAAACAGTCTGACTGCTCTTCATCCGATTATAAGTCAATTTGACTGCTATTCATCCTCTTATAAAACAGTTTGACTGCTCTTCATCCTTTTTATAACGCAGTTTGACTGCTCTTCATCCTCTTGTAAAACAGGTTGACTGCTCTTCATCCTTTTGTAAAACAGTCTGACTGCTCTACATCATTGTATAAAACAGTTTGACTGCTCTTCATCCTTTTATAAAGCAGTTTGACTGCTCTTCATCCTCTTATAAATCAATTTGACTGCTCTTCATCCTCTTATAAAACCGTTTGACTGCTCTTCGTCCGATTATAAATCAGTTTGACTGCTCTTCGTCCGATTATAAATCAGTTTGACTGCTCTTCGTCCGCTTATAAAAGAGTTTGACTGCTCTTCATCCTTTTATAAAGCAGTTTGACTGCTCTTCATCCTTTTATAAATCAGTTTGACTGCTCTTCATCCGATTATAAATCAGTTTGACTGCTCTTCATCCTCTTATAAAACAGTTTGACTGCTCTTCATCCTTTTATAACGCAGTTTGACTGCTCTTCATCCTTTTATAACGCAGTTTGACTGCTCTTCATCCTCTTATAAATCAGTTTGACTGCTCTTCATCCGATTATAAAACAGTTTGACTGCTCTTCATCCTTTTATAACGCAGTTTGACTGCTCTTCATCCTCTTATAAATCAGTTTGACTGCTCTTCATCCGATTATAAATCAGTTTGACTGCTATTCATCCGATTATAAATCAGTTTGACTGCTCTTCGTCCGATTATAAATCAGTTTGACTGCTATTCGTCCGATTATACATCAGTTGGACTGCTCTTCGTCCGCTTATAAAACATAGTTTGACTGCTCTTCATCCTTTTATAAAGCAGTTTGACTGCTCTTCATCCTCTTATAAATCAGTTTGACTGCTCTTCATCCTCTTATAAAGCAGTTTGACTGCTCTTCATCCTCCTATAAACCAGTTTGACTGCGCTTCATCCTCCTATAGAACAGTTTGACTGCTCTTCGTCCGATTATAAACCAGTTTGACTGCTCTTCGTCCTCTTATAAAACAGTTTGACTGCTCTTCATCCTTTTATAAAGCAGTTTGACTGCTCTTCATCCTCTTATAAATCAGTTTGACTGCTCTTCATCCGATTATAAACCAGTTTGACTGCTCTTCGTCCTCTTATAAAACAGTTTGACTGCTCTTCATCCTTTTATAAAGCAGTTTGACTGCTCTTCATCCTTTTATAAAGCAGTTTGACTGCTCTTCATCCGATTATAAATCAGTTTGACTGCTCTTCATCCTCTTATAAAACAGTTTGACTGCTCTTCATCCTTTTATAACGCAGTTTGACTGCTCTTCATCCTCTTATAAATCAGTTTGACTGCTCTTCATCCGATTATAAATCAGTTTGACTGCTCTTCATCCTCTTATAAAACAGTTTGACTGCTCTTCATCCTTTTATAACGCAGTTTGACTGCTCTTCATCCTCTTATAAATCAGTTTGACTTCTCTTCATCCGATTATAAATCAGTTTGACTGCTATTCATCCGATTATAAATCAGTTTGACTGCTCTTCGTCCGATTATAAATCAGTTTGACTGCTATTCGTCCGATTATACATCAGTTGGACTGCTCTTCGTCCGCTTATAAAACATAGTTTGACTGCTCTTCATCCTTTTATAAAGCAGTTTGACTGCTCTTCATCCTCTTATAAATCAGTTTGACTGCTCTTCATCCTCTTATAAAGCAGTTTGACTGCTCTTCATCCTCCTATAAACCAGTTTGACTGCGCTTCATCCTCCTATAGAACAGTTTGACTGCTCTTCGTCCGATTATAACTCAGTTTGACTGCTCTTCATCCTCTTGTAAAACAGTCTGACTGCTCTTCATCTGATTATAAATCAGTTTGACTGCTCTTCATCCTCTTATAAAACAGTTTGACTGCTCTTCATCCTTTTATAAAGCTGTTTGACTGCTCTTCATCCTCTTATAAATCAATTTGACCGCTCTTCATCCTCTTATAAAACCGTTTGACTGCTCTTCGTCCGATTATAAATCAGTTTGACTGCTCTTCGTCCTTTTATAAATCAGTTTGACTGCTCTTCGTACGCTTATAAAACAGTTTGACTGCTCTTCATCCTTTTATAAAGCAGTTTGACTGCTCTTCATCCTCTTATAAATCAGTTTGACTGCTCTTCATCCTTTTATAAAGCAGTTTGACTGCTCTTCATCCTCCTATAAACCAGTTTGACTGCGCTTCATCCTCCTATAGAACAGTTTGACTGCTCTTCGTCCGATTATAAATCAGTTTGACTGCTCTTCGTCCTCTTATAAAACAGTTTGACTGCTCTTCATCCTTTTATAAAGCAGTTTGACTGCTCTTCATTCTCTTATAAATCAGTTTGACTGCTCTTCATCCGATTATAAATCAGTTTGACTGCTCTTCATCCTCTTATAAAACAGTTTGACTGCTCTTCATCCTTTTATAACGCAGTTTGACTGCACTTCATCCTCTTATAAATCAGTTTGACTGCTCTTCATCCGATTATAAATCAGTTTGACTGCTCTTCATCCTCTTATAAAACAGTTTGACTGCTCTTCATCCTTTTATAACGCAGTTTGACTGCTCTTCATCCTCTTATAAATCAGTTTGACTGCTCTTCATCCGATTATAAATCAGTTTGACTGCTCTTCGTCCGATTATAAATCAGTTGGACTGCTCTTCGTCCGCTTATAAAACAGTTTGACTGCTCTTCATCCTTTTATAAAGCAGTTTGACTGCTCTTGATCCTCTTATAAATCAGTTTGACTGCTCTTCATCCTCTTATAAAGCAGTTTGACTGCTCTCCATCCTCCTATAAACCAGTTTGACTGCGCTTCATCCTCCTATAGAACAGTTTGACTGCTCTTCATCTTTTTATAACGCAGTTTGACTGCTCTTCATCCTCTTGTAAAACAGGTTGACTGCTCTTCGTCCGATTATAAATCAGTTTGACTGCTCCTCGTCCGCTTATAAAACAGTTTGACTGCTCTTCATCCTTTTATAAAGCTGTTTGACTGCTCTTCATCCTCTTATAAATCAGTTTGACTGCTCTTCATCCTTTTATAAAGCAGTTTGACTGCTCTTCATCCTCCTATAAACCAGTTTGACTGCGCTTCATCCTCCTATAGAACAGTTTGACTGCTCTTCGTCCGATTATAAACCAGTTTGACTGCTCTTCGTCCTCTTATAAAACAGTTTGACTGCTCTTCATCCTTTTATAAAGCAGTTTGACTGCTCTTCATCCTCTTATAAATCAGTTTGACTGCTCTTCATCCGATTATAAACCAGTTTGACTGCTCTTCGTCCTCTTATAAAACAGTTTGACTGCTCTTCATCCTTTTATAAAGCAGTTTGACTGCTCTTCATCCTTTTATAAAGCAGTTTGACTGCTCTTCATCCGATTATAAATCAGTTTGACTGCTCTTCATCCTCTTATAAAACAGTTTGACTGCTCTTCATCCTTTTATAACGCAGTTTGACTGCTCTTCATCCTCTTATAAATCAGTTTGACTGCTCTTCATCCGATTATAAATCAGTTTGACTGCTCTTCATCCTCTTATAAAACAATTTTGACTGCTCTTCATCCTTTTATAACGCAGTTTGACTGCTCTTCATCCTCTTATAAATCAGTTTGACTGCTCTTCATCCGATTATAAATCAGTTTGACTGCTATTCATCCGATTATAAATCAGTTTGACTGCTCTTCGTCCGATTATAAATCAGTTTGACTGCTATTCGTCCGATTATACATCAGTTGGACTGCTCTTCGTCCGCTTATAAAACATAGTTTGACTGCTCTTCATCCTTTTATAAAGCAGTTTGACTGCTCTTCATCCTCTTATAAATCAGTTTGACTGCTCTTCATCCTCTTATAAAGCAGTTTGACTGCTCTTCATCCTCCTATAAACCAGTTTGACTGCGCTTCATCCTCCTATAGAACAGTTTGACTGCTCTTCGTCCGATTATAACTCAGTTTGACTGCTCTTCGTCCTCTTATAAAACAGTTTGTCTGCTCTTCATCCTTTTATAAAGCAGTTTGACTGCTCTTCATCCTCTTGTAAAACAGTCTGACTGCTCTTCATCCGATTATAAGTCAATTTGACTGCTATTCATCCTCTTATAAAACAGTTTGACTGCTCTTCATCCTTTTTATAACGCAGTTTGACTGCTCTTCATCCTCTTGTAAAACAGGTTGACTGCTCTTCATCCTTTTGTAAAACAGTCTGACTGCTCTACATCATTGTATAAAACAGTTTGACTGCTCTTCATCCTTTTATAAAGCAGTTTGACTGCTCTTCATCCTCTTATAAATCAATTTGACTGCTCTTCATCCTCTTATAAAACCGTTTGACTGCTCTTCGTCCGATTATAAATCAGTTTGACTGCTCTTCGTCCGATTATAAATCAGTTTGACTGCTCTTCGTCCGCTTATAAAAGAGTTTGACTGCTCTTCATCCTTTTATAAAGCAGTTTGACTGCTCTTCATCCTTTTATAAATCAGTTTGACTGCTCTTCATCCGATTATAAATCAGTTTGACTGCTCTTCATCCTCTTATAAAACAGTTTGACTGCTCTTCATCCTTTTATAACGCAGTTTGACTGCTCTTCATCCTTTTATAACGCAGTTTGACTGCTCTTCATCCTCTTATAAATCAGTTTGACTGCTCTTCATCCGATTATAAAACAGTTTGACTGCTCTTCATCCTTTTATAACGCAGTTTGACTGCTCTTCATCCTCTTATAAATCAGTTTGACTGCTCTTCATCCGATTATAAATCAGTTTGACTGCTATTCATCCGATTATAAATCAGTTTGACTGCTCTTCGTCCGATTATAAATCAGTTTGACTGCTATTCGTCCGATTATACATCAGTTGGACTGCTCTTCGTCCGCTTATAAAACATAGTTTGACTGCTCTTCATCCTTTTATAAAGCAGTTTGACTGCTCTTCATCCTCTTATAAATCAGTTTGACTGCTCTTCATCCTCTTATAAAGCAGTTTGACTGCTCTTCATCCTCCTATAAACCAGTTTGACTGCGCTTCATCCTCCTATAGAACAGTTTGACTGCTCTTCGTCCGATTATAAACCAGTTTGACTGCTCTTCGTCCTCTTATAAAACAGTTTGACTGCTCTTCATCCTTTTATAAAGCAGTTTGACTGCTCTTCATCCTCTTATAAATCAGTTTGACTGCTCTTCATCCGATTATAAACCAGTTTGACTGCTCTTCGTCCTCTTATAAAACAGTTTGACTGCTCGACATCATTGTATAAAACAGTTTGACTGCTCTTTATCCTTTTATAAAGCAGTTTGACTGCTTTTCATCCTGTTATAAAACCGTTTGACTGCTCTTCGTCCGATTATAAGTCAGTTTGACTGCTCCTCGTCCGCTTATAAAACAGTTTGACTGCTCTTCATCCTTTTATAAAGCAGTTTGACTGCTCTTCATCCTCTTATAAATCAGTTTGACTGCTCTTCATCCTTTTATAAAGCAGTTTGACTGCTCTTCATCCTCCTATAAACCAGTTTGACTGCGCTTCATCCTCCTATAGAACAGTTTGACTGCTCTTCGTCCGATTATAAACCAGTTTGACTGCTCTTCGTCCTCTTATAAAACAGTTTGACTGCTCTTCATCCTTTTATAAAGCAGTTTGACTGCTCTTCATCCTCTTATAAATCAGTTTGACTGCTCTTCATCCGATTATAAACCAGTTTGACTGCTCTTCGTCCTCTTATAAAACAGTTTGACTGCTCTTCATCCTTTTATAAAGCAGTTTGACTGCTCTTCATCCTTTTATAAAGCAGTTTGACTGCTCTTCATCCGATTATAAATCAGTTTGACTGCTCTTCATCCTCTTATAAAACAGTTTGACTGCGCTTCATCCTCCTATAGAACAGTTTGACTGCTCTTCATCCTCTTATAACTCAGTTTGACTGCTCTTCGTCCTCTTATAAAACAGTTTGTCTGCTCTTCATCCTTTTATAAAGCAGTTTGACTGCTCTTCATCCTCTTGTAAAACAGTCTGACTGCACTTCATCCGATTATAAGTCAATTTGACTGCTATTCATCCTCTTATAAAACAGTTTGACTGCTCTTCATCCTTTTTATAACGCAGTTTGACTGCTCTTCATCCTCTTGTAAAACAGGTTGACTGCTCTTCATCCTTTTGTAAAACAGTCTGACTGCTCTACATCATTGTATAAAACAGTTTGACTGCTCTTCATCCTTTTATAAAGCAGTTTGACTGCTCTTCATCCTCTTATAAATCAATTTGACTGCTCTTCATCCTCTTATAAAACCGTTTGACTGCTCTTCGTCCGATTATAAATCAGTTTGACTGCTCTTCGTCCGATTATAAATCAGTTTGACTGCTCTTCGTCCGCTTATAAAAGAGTTTGACTGCTCTTCATCCTTTTATAAAGCAGTTTGACTGCTCTTCATCCTTTTATAAATCAGTTTGACTGCTCTTCATCCGATTATAAATCAGTTTGACTGCTCTTCATCCTCTTATAAAACAGTTTGACTGCTCTTCATCCTTTTATAACGCAGTTTGACTGCTCTTCATCCTTTTATAACGCAGTTTGACTGCTCTTCATCCTCTTATAAATCAGTTTGACTGCTCTTCATCCGATTATAAAACAGTTTGACTGCTCTTCATCCTTTTATAACGCAGTTTGACTGCTCTTCATCCTCTTATAAATCAGTTTGACTGCTCTTCATCCGATTATAAATCAGTTTGACTGCTATTCATCCGATTATAAATCAGTTTGACTGCTCTTCGTCCGATTATAAATCAGTTTGACTGCTATTCGTCCGATTATACATCAGTTGGACTGCTCTTCGTCCGCTTATAAAACATAGTTTGACTGCTCTTCATCCTTTTATAAAGCAGTTTGACTGCTCTTCATCCTCTTATAAATCAGTTTGACTGCTCTTCATCCTCTTATAAAGCAGTTTGACTGCTCTTCATCCTCCTATAAACCAGTTTGACTGCGCTTCATCCTCCTATAGAACAGTTTGACTGCTCTTCGTCCGATTATAAACCAGTTTGACTGCTCTTCGTCCTCTTATAAAACAGTTTGACTGCTCTTCATCCTTTTATAAAGCAGTTTGACTGCTCTTCATCCTCTTATAAATCAGTTTGACTGCTCTTCATCCGATTATAAACCAGTTTGACTGCTCTTCGTCCTCTTATAAAACAGTTTGACTGCTCTTCATCCTTTTATAAAGCAGTTTGACTGCTCTTCATCCTTTTATAAAGCAGTTTGACTGCTCTTCATCCGATTATAAATCAGTTTGACTGCTCTTCATCCTCTTATAAAACAGTTTGACTGCTCTTCATCCTTTTATAACGCAGTTTGACTGCTCTTCATCCTCTTATAAATCAGTTTGACTGCTCTTCATCCTCTTATAAATCAGTTTGACTGCTCTTCATCCTCTTATAAAACAGTTTGACTGCTCTTCATCCTTTTATAACGCAGTTTGACTGCTCTTCATCCTCTTATAAATCAGTTTGACTTCTCTTCATCCGATTATAAATCAGTTTGACTGCTATTCATCCGATTATAAATCAGTTTGACTGCTCTTCGTCCGATTATAAATCAGTTTGACTGCTATTCGTCCGATTATACATCAGTTGGACTGCTCTTCGTCCGCTTATAAAACATAGTTTGACTGCTCTTCATCCTTTTATAAAGCAGTTTGACTGCTCTTCATCCTCTTATAAATCAGTTTGACTGCTCTTCATCCTCTTATAAAGCAGTTTGACTGCTCTTCATCCTCCTATAAACCAGTTTGACTGCGCTTCATCCTCCTATAGAACAGTTTGACTGCTCTTCGTCCGATTATAACTCAGTTTGACTGCTCTTCGTCCTCTTATAAAACAGTTTGTCTGCTCTTCATCCTTTTATAAAGCAGTTTGACTGCTCTTCATCCTCTTGTAAAACAGTCTGACTGCTCTTCATCCGATTATAAATCAATTTGACTGCTATTCATCCTCTTATAAAACAGTTTGACTGCTCTTCATCCTTTTTATAACGCAGTTTGACTGCTCTTCATCCTCTTGTAAAACAGGTTGACTGCTCTTCATCCTTTTGTAAAACAGTCTGACTGCTCTACATCATTGTATAAAACAGTTTGACTGCTCTTCATCCTTTTATAAAGCAGTTTGACTGCTCTTCATCCTCTTATAAATCAATTTGACTGCTCTTCATCCTCTTATAAAACCGTTTGACTGCTCTTCGTCCGATTATAAATCAGTTTGACTGCTCTTCGTCCGATTATAAATCAGTTTGACTGCTCTTCGTCCGCTTATAAAAGAGTTTGACTGCTCGTCATCCTTTTATAAAGCAGTTTGACTGCTCTTCATCCTCTTATAAATCAGTTTGACTGCTCTTCATCCTTTTATAAAGCAGTTTGACTGCTCTTCATCCTCCTATAAACCAGTTTGACTGCGCTTCATCCTCCTATAGAACACTTTGACTGCTCTTCGTCCGATTATAAACCAGTTTGACTGCTCTTCGTCCTCTTATAAAAACAGTTTGACTGCTCTTCATCCATTTATAAAGCAGTTTGACTGCTCTTCATCCTTTTATAAATCAGTTTGACTGCTCTTCATCCGATTATAAATCAGTTTGACTGCTCTTCATCCTCTTATAAAACAGTTTGACTGCTCTTCATCCTTTTATAACGCAGTTTGACTGCTCTTCATCCTTTTATAACGCAGTTTGACTGCTCTTCATCCTCTTATAAATCAGTTTGACTGCTCTTCATCCGATTATAAAACAGTTTGACTGCTCTTCATCCTTTTATAACGCAGTTTGACTGCTCTTCATCCTCTTATAAATCAGTTTGACTGCTCTTCATCCGATTATAAATCAGTTTGACTGCTATTCATCCGATTATAAATCAGTTTGACTGCTCTTCGTCCGATTATAAATCAGTTTGACTGCTATTCGTCCGATTATACATCAGTTGGACTGCTCTTCGTCCGCTTATAAAACATAGTTTGACTGCTCTTCATCCTTTTATAAAGCAGTTTGACTGCTCTTCATCCTCTTATAAATCAGTTTGACTGCTCTTCATCCTCTTATAAAGCAGTTTGACTGCTCTTCATCCTCCTATAAACCAGTTTGACTGCGCTTCATCCTCCTATAGAACAGTTTGACTGCTCTTCGTCCGATTATAACTCAGTTTGACTGCTCTTCGTCCTCTTATAAAACAGTTTGTCTGCTCTTCATCCTTTTATAAAGCAGTTTGACTGCTCTTCATCCTCTTGTAAAACAGTCTGACTGCTCTTCATCCGATTATAAATCAATTTGACTGCTATTCATCCTCTTATAAAACAGTTTGACTGCTCTTCATCCTTTTTATAACGCAGTTTGACTGCTCTTCATCCTCTTGTAAAACAGGTTGACTGCTCTTCATCCTTTTGTAAAACAGTCTGACTGCTCTTCATCCGATTATAAATCAGTTTGACTGCTCTTCATCCTTTTATAAAGCAGTTTGACTGCTCTTCATCCTCTTATAAATCAATTTGACTGCTCTTCATCCTCTTATAAAACCGTTTGACTGCTCTTCGTCCGATTATAAATCAGTTTGACTGCTCTTCGTCCGATTATAAATCAGTTTGACTGCTCTTCGTCCGCTTATAAAACAGTTTGACTGCTCGTCATCCTTTTATAAAGCAGTTTGACTGCTCTTCATCCTCTTATAAATCAGTTTGACTGCTCTTCATCCTTTTATAAAGCAGTTTGACTGCTCTTCATCCTCCTATAAACCAGTTTGACTGCGCTTCATCCTCCTATAGAACAGTTTGACTGCTCTTCGTCCGATTATAAATCAGTTTGACTGCTCTTCGTCCTCTTATAAAAACAGTTTGACTGCTCTTCATCCTTTTATAAAGCAGTTTGACTGCTCTTCATCCTTTTATAAATCAGTTTGACTGCTCTTCATCCGATTATAAATCAGTTTGACTGCTCTTCATCCTCTTATAAAACAGTTTGACTGCTCTTCATCCTTTTATAACGCAGTTTGACTGCTCTTCATCCTTTTATAACGCAGTTTGACTGCTCTTCATCCTCTTATAAATCAGTTTGACTGCTCTTCATCCGATTATAAATCAGTTTGACTGCTCTTCGTCCTCTTTTAAAACAGTTTGACTGCTCTTCATCCTTTTATAATGCAGTTTGACTGCACTTCATCCTCTTATAAAACAGTTTGACTGCTCTTCATCCTCTTGTAAAACAGGTTGACTGCTCTTCATCCTCTTGTAAAACAGTCTGACTGCTCTACATCCTCGTATAAAACAGGTTAACTGCTCTTCATCCTTTTATGAAACAGTTTGACTGCTCTTCATCCTCTTATAAATCAATTTGACTGCTCCTCGTCCGCTTGTAAAACAGTTTGACTGCTCTTCATCCTCTTATAAAACCGTTTGACTGCTCTTCGTCCTATTATAAATCAGTTTGACTGCTCTTCGTCCGATTATAAATCAGTTTGACTGCTCTTCGTCCGATTATAAATCAGTTTGACTGCTCCTCGTCCGCTAATAAAACAGTTTGACTGCTCTTCATCCTTTTATAAAGCAGTTTGACTGCTCTTCATCCTCTTATAAATCAGTTTGACTGCTCTTCATCCTTTTATAAAGCAGTTTGACTGCTCTTCATCCTCCTATAAACCAGTTTGACTGCGCTTCATCCTCCTATAGAACAGTTTGACTGCTCTTCGTCCTCTTATAAAACAGTTTGACTGCTCTTCGTCCTCTTATAAAACAGTTTGACTGCTCTTCATCCTTTTATAAAGCAGTTTGAATGCTCTTCATCCTCTTATAAATCAGTTTGACTGCTCTTCATCCTTTTATAAAGCAGTTTGACTGCTCTTCATCCTCCTATAAACCAGTTTCACTGCGCTTCATCCTCCTATAGAACAGTTTGACTGCTCTTCGTCCGATTATAAATCAGTTTGACTGCTCTTCATCCTCTTGTAAAACAGGTTGACTGCTCTTCATCCTTTTGTAAAACAGTCTGACTGCTCTTCATCCGATTATAAATCAGTTTGACTGCTCTTCATCCTTTTATAAAGCAGTTTGACTGCTCTTCATCCTCTTATAAATCAATTTGACTGCTCTTCATCCTCTTATAAAACCGTTTGACTGCTCTTCGTCCGATTATAAATCAGTTTGACTGCTCTTCGTCCGATTATAAATCAGTTTGACTGCTCTTCGTCCGCTTATAAAACAGTTTGACTGCTCGTCATCCTTTTATAAAGCAGTTTGACTGCTCTTCATCCTCTTATAAATCAGTTTGACTGCTCTTCATCCTTTTATAAAGCAGTTTGACTGCTCTTCATCCTCCTATAAACCAGTTTGACTGCGCTTCATCCTCCTATAGAACAGTTTGACTGCTCTTCGTCCGATTATAAATCAGTTTGACTGCTCTTCGTCCTCTTATAAAAACAGTTTGACTGCTCTTCATCCTTTTATAAAGCAGTTTGACTGCTCTTCATCCTTTTATAAATCAGTTTGACTGCTCTTCATCCGATTATAAATCAGTTTGACTGCTCTTCATCCTCTTATAAAACAGTTTGACTGCTCTTCATCCTTTTATAACGCAGTTTGACTGCTCTTCATCCTTTTATAACGCAGTTTGACTGCTCTTCATCCTCTTATAAATCAGTTTGACTGCTCTTCATCCGATTATAAATCAGTTTGACTGCTCTTCGTCCTCTTTTAAAACAGTTTGACTGCTCTTCATCCTTTTATAATGCAGTTTGACTGCACTTCATCCTCTTATAAAACAGTTTGACTGCTCTTCATCCTCTTGTAAAACAGGTTGACTGCTCTTCATCCTCTTGTAAAACAGTCTGACTGCTCTACATCCTCGTATAAAACAGGTTAACTGCTCTTCATCCTTTTATGAAACAGTTTGACTGCTCTTCATCCTCTTATAAATCAATTTGACTGCTCCTCGTCCGCTTGTAAAACAGTTTGACTGCTCTTCATCCTCTTATAAAACCGTTTGACTGCTCTTCGTCCGATTATAAATCAGTTTGACTGCTCTTCGTCCGATTATAAATCAGTTTGACTGCTCTTCGTCCGATTATAAATCAGTTTGACTGCTCCTCGTCCGCTAATAAAACAGTTTGACTGCTCTTCATCCTTTTATAAAGCAGTTTGACTGCTCTTCATCCTCTTATAAATCAGTTTGACTGCTCTTCATCCTTTTATAAAGCAGTTTGACTGCTCTTCATCCTCCTATAAACCAGTTTGACTGCGCTTCATCCTCCTATAGAACAGTTTGACTGCTCTTCGTCCTCTTATAAAACAGTTTGACTGCTCTTCGTCCTCTTATAAAACAGTTTGACTGCTCTTCATCCTTTTATAAAGCAGTTTGAATGCTCTTCATCCTCTTATAAATCAGTTTGACTGCTCTTCATCCTTTTATAAAGCAGTTTGACTGCTCTTCATCCTCCTATAAACCAGTTTCACTGCGCTTCATCCTCCTATAGAACAGTTTGACTGCTCTTCGACCGATTATAAATCAGTTTGACTGCTCTTCGTCCTCTTATAAAACAGTTTGACTGCTCTTCATCCTTTTATAAAGCAGTTTGACTGCTCTTCATTCTCTTATAAATCAGTTTGACTGCTCTTCATCCGATTATAAATCAGTTTGACTGCTCTTCATCCTCTTATAAAACAGTTTGACTGCTCTTCATCCTTTTATAACGCATTTTGACTGCTCTTCGTCCGATTATAAATCAGTTTGACTGCTCTTCATCCTATTATAAATCAGTTTGACTGCTCTTCATCCTCTTATAAAACAGTTTGACTGCTCTTCATCCTTTTATAACGCAGTTTGACTGCTCTTCATCCTCTTATAAATCAGTTTGACTGCTCTTCATCAGATTATAATCAGTTTGACTGCTCTTCGTCCGATTATAAATCAGTTGGACTGCTCTTCGTCCGCTTATAAAACAGTTTGACTGCTCTTCATCCTTTTATAAAGCAGTTTGACTGCTCTTCATCCTCTTATAAATCAATTTGACTGCTCTTCATCCTCTTATAAAGCAGTTTGACTGCTCTTCATCCTCCTATAAACCAGTTTGACTGCGCATCATCCTCCTATAGAACAGTTTGACTGCTCTTCGTCCGATTATAACTCAGTTTGACTGCTCTTCGTCCTCTTATAAAACAGTTTGACTGCTCTTCATCCTTTTATAAAGCAGTTTGACTGCTCTTCATCCTCTTGTAAAACAGTCTGACTGCTCTTCATCCGATTATAAATCAGTTTGACTGCTCTTCATCCTCTTATAAAACAGTTTGACTGCTCTTCATCTTTTTATAACGCAGTTTGACTGCTCTTCATCCTCTTGTAAAACAGGTTGACTGCTCTTCATCCTTTTGTGAAACAGTCTGACTACTCGACATCATTGTATAAAACAGTTTGACTGCTCTTCATCCTTTTATAAAGCAGTTTGACTGCTCTTCATCCTCTTATAAATCAATTTGACTGCTCTTCATCCTCTTATAAAACCGTTTGACTGCTCTTCGTCCGATTATAAATCAGTTTGACTGCTCTTCGTCCGATTATAAATCAGTTTGACTGCTCCTCGTCCGCTTATAAAACAGTTTGACTGCTCTTCATCCTTTTATAAAGCAGTTTGACTGCTCTTCATCCTCTTATAAATCAGTTTGACTGCTCTTCATCCTTTTATAAAGCAGTTTGACTGCTCTTCATCCTCCTATAAACCAGTTTGACTGCGCTTCATCCTCCTATAGAACAGTTTGACTGCTCTTCGTCCTCTTATAAAACAGTTTGACTGCTCTTCATCCTTTTATAAAGCAGTTTGACTGCTCTTCATCCTCTTATAAATCAGTTTGACTGCTCTTCATCCGATTATAAATCAGTTTGACTGCTCTTCATCCTCTTATAAAACAGTTTGACTGCTCTTCATCCTTTTATAACGCAGTTTGACTGCTCTTCATCCTCTTATAAATCAGTTTGACTGCTCTTCATCCGATTATAAACCAGTTTGACTGCTCTTCGTCCTCTTATAAAACAGTTTGACTGCTCTTCATCCGATTATAAATCAGTTTGACTGCTCTTCATCCTCTTATAAAACAGTTTGACTGCTCTTCATCCTTTTATAAAGCAGTTTGACTGCTCTTCATCCTCTTATAAATCAATTTGACTGCTCTTCATCCGATTATAAATCAGTTTGACTGCTCTTCATCCTCTTATAAAACAGTTTGACTGCTCTTCATCCTTTTATAACGCAGTTTGACTGCTCTTCATCCTCTTATAAATCAGTTTGACCGCTCTTCATCCGATTATAAACCAGTTTGACTGCTCTTCGTCCTCTTATAAAACAGTTTGACTGCTCTTCATCCTTTTATAAAGCAGTTTGACTGCTCTTCATCCTCTTATAAATCAGTTTGACTGCTCTTCATCCGATTATAAATCAGTTTGACTGCTCTTCATCCTCTTATAAAACAGTTTGACTGCTCTTCATCCTTTTATAACGCAGTTTGACTGCTCTTCATCCTCTTATAAATCAGTTTGACTGCTCTTCATCCGATTATAAATCAGTTTGACTGCTCTTCATCCTTTTATAAAGCAGTTTGACTGCTCTTCATCCTCTTATAAATCAATTTGACTGCTCTTCATCCTCTTATAAAACCGTTTTTTCTGCTCTTCGTCCGATTATAAATCAGTTTGACTGCTCTTCATCCTCTTATAAAACCATTAGACTGCTCTTCATCCTTTTATAACGCAGTTTGACTGTTCTTCATCCTCCTTATAAATCAGTTTGACTGCTCTTCATCCGATTATAAATCAGTTTGACTGCTCTTCATCCTCTTATAAAACAGTTTGACTGCTCTTCATCCTTTTATAACGCAGTTTGACTGCTCTTCATCCTCTTATAAATCAGTTTGACTGCTCTTCATCCGATTATAAATCAGTTTGACTGCTCTTCATCCTTTTATAAAGCAGTTTGACTGCTCTTCATCCTCTTATAAATCAATTTGACTGCTCTTCATCCTCTTATAAAACCGTTTTTTCTCCTCTTCGTCCGATTATAAATCAGTTTGACTGCTCTTCATCCTCTTATAAAACCGTTTGACTGCTCTTCATCCTTTTATAACGCGGTTTGACTGCTCTTCATCCTCTTATAAATCAGTTTGACTGCTCTTCATCCGATTATAAATCAGTTTGACTGCTCTTCGTCCTCTTATAAAACAGTTTGACTGCTCTTCATCCTTTTATAAAGCAGTTTGACTGCTCTTCATCCTCTTGTAAAACAGTCTGACTGTTCTTCATCTGATTATAAATCAGTTTGACTGCTCTTCATCCTCTTATAAAACAGTTTGACTGCTCTTCATCCTTTTATAAAGCTGTTTGACTGCTCTTCATCCTCTTATAAAACCGTTTGACTGCTCTTCGTCCGATTATAAATCAGTTTGACTGCTCTTCGTCCTTTTATAAATCAGTTTGACTGCTCTTCGTCCGCTTATAAAACAGTTTGACTGCTCTTCATCCTTTTATAAAGCAGTTTGACTGCTCTTCATCCTCTTATAAATCAGTTTGACTGCTCTTCATCCTTTTATAAAGCAGTTTGGCTGCTCTTCATCCTCCTATAAACCAGTTTGACTGCGCTTCATCCTCCTATAGAACAGTTTGACTGCTCTTCGTCCGATTATAAATCAGTTTGACTGCTCTTCGTCCTCTTATAAAACAGTTTGACTGCTCTTCATCCTTTTATAAAGCAGTTTGACTGCTCTTCATTCTCTTATAAATCAGTTTGACTGCTCTTCATCCGATTATAAATCAGTTTGACTGCTCTTCATCCTCTTATAAAACAGTTTGACTGCTCTTCATCCTTTTATAACGCAGTTTGACTGCATTCATCCTCTTATAAATCAGTTTGACTGCTCTTCATCCGATTATAAATCAGTTTGACTGCTCTTCATCCTCTTATAAAACAGTTTGACTGCTCTTCATCCTTTTAAAACGCAGTTTGACTGCTCTTCATCCTCTTATAAATCAGTTTGACTGCTCTTCATTCGATTATAAATCAGTTTGACTGCTCTTCGTCCGATTATAAATCAGTTGGACTGCTCTTCGTCCGCTTATAAAACAGTTTGACTGCTCTTCATCCTTTTATAAAGCAGTTTGACTGCTCTTGATCCTCTTATAAATCAGTTTGACTGCTCTTCATCCTCTTATAAAGCAGTTTGACTGCTCTCCATCCTCCTATAAACCAGTTTGACTGCGCTTCATCCTCCTATAGAACAGTTTGACTGCTCTTCATCCTCTTATAAAACAGTTTGACTGCTCTTCATCTTTTTATAACGCAGTTTGACTGCTCTTCATCCTCTTGTAAAACAGGTTGACTGCTCTTCATCCTTTTGTGAAACAGTCTGACTGCTCGACATCATTGTATAAAACAGTTTGACTGCTCTTCATCCTTTTATAAAGCAGTTTGACTGCTCTTCATCCTCTTATAAAACCGTTTGACTGCTCTTCGTCCGATTATAAATCAGTTTGACTGCTCTTCGTCCGATTATAAATCAGTGTGACTGCTCCTCGTCCGCTTATAAAACAGTTTGACTGCTCTTCATCCTTTTATAAAGCAGTTTGACTGCTCTTCATCCTCTTATAAATCAGTTTGACTGCTCTTCATCCTTTTATAAAGCAGTTTGACTGCTCTTCATCCTCCTATAAACCAGTTTGACTGCGCTTCATCCTCCTATAGAACAGTTTGACTGCTCTTCGTCCGATTATAAACCAGTTTGACTGCTCTTCGTCCTCTTATAAAACAGTTTGACTGCTCTTCATCCTTTTATAAAGCAGTTTGACTGCTCTTCATCCTCTTATAAATCAGTTTGACTGCTCTTCATCCGATTATAAACCAGTTTGACTGCTCTTCGTCCTCTTATAAAACAGTTTGACTGCTCTTCATCCTTTTATAAAGCAGTTTGACTGCTCTTCATCCTTTTATAAAGCAGTTTGACTGCTCTTCATCCGATTATAAATCAGTTTGACTGCTCCTCATCCTCTTATAAAACAGTTTGACTGCTCTTCATCCTTTTATAACGCAGTTTGACTGCTCTTCATCCTCTTATAAATCAGTTTGACTGCTCTTCATCCGATTATAAATCAGTTTGACTGCTCTTCATCCTCTTATAAAACAGTTTGACTGCTCTTCATCCTTTTATAACGCAGTTTGACTGCTCTTCATCCTCTTATAAATCAGTTTGACTGCTCTTCATCCGATTATAAATCAGTTTGACTGCTATTCATCCGATTATAAATCAGTTTGACTGCTCTTCGTCCGATTATAAATCAGTTTGACTGCTATTCGTCCGATTATACATCAGTTGGACTGCTCTTCGTCCGCTTATAAAACATAGTTTGACTGCTCTTCATCCTTTTATAAAGCAGTTTGACTGCTCTTCATCCTCTTATAAATCAGTTTGACTGCTCTTCATCTTCTTATAAAGCAGTTTGACTGCTCTTCATCCTCCTATAAACCAGTTTGACTGCGCTTCATCCTCCTATAGAACAGTTTGACTGCTCTTCGTCCGATTATAACTCAGTTTGACTGCTCTTCGTCCTCTTATAAAACAGTTTGTCTGCTCTTCATCCTTTTATAAAGCAGTTTGACTGCTCTTCATCCTCTTGTAAAACAGTCTGACTGCTCTTCATCCGATTATAAATCAATTTGACTGCTATTCATCCTCTTATAAAACAGTTTGACTGCTCTTCATCCTTTTTATAACGCAGTTTGACTGCTCTTCATCCTCTTGTAAAACAGGTTGACTGCTCTTCATCCTTTTGTAAAACAGTCTGACTGCTCTACATCATTGTATAAAACAGTTTGACTGCTCTTCATCCTTTTATAAAGCAGTTTGACTGCTCTTCATCCTCTTATAAATCAATTTGACTGCTCTTCATCCTCTTATAAAACCGTTTGACTGCTCTTCGTCCGATTATAAATCAGTTTGACTGCTCTTCGTCCGATTATAAATCAGTTTGACTGCTCTTCGTCCGCTTATAAAACAGTTTGACTGCTCGTCATCCTTTTATAAAGCAGTTTGACTGCTCTTCATCCTCTTATAAATCAGTTTGACTGCTCTTCATCCTTTTATAAAGCAGTTTGACTGCTCTTCATCCTCCTATAAAACAGTTTGACTGCGCTTCATCCTCCTATAGAACACTTTGACTGCTCTTCGTCCGATTATAAACCAGTTTGACTGCTCTTCGTCCTCTTATAAAAACAGTTTGACTGCTCTTCATCCTTTTATAAAGCAGTTTGACTGCTCTTCATCCTTTTATAAATCAATTTGACTGCTCTTCATCCGATTATAAATCAGTTTGACTGCTCTTCATCCTCTTATAAAACAGTTTGACTGCTCTTCATCCTTTTATAACGCAGTTTGACTGCTCTTCATCCTTTTATAACGCAGTTTGACTGCTCTTCATCCTCTTATAAATCAGTTTGACTGCTCTTCATCCGATTATAAATCAGTTTGACTGCTCTTCGTCCTCTTTTAAAACAGTTTGACTGCTCTTCATCCTTTTATAATGCAGTTTGACTGCACTTCATCCTCTTATAAAACAGTTTGACTGCTCTTCATCCTCTTGTAAAACAGGTTGACTGCTCTTCATCCTCTTGTAAAACAGTCTGACTGCTCTACATCCTCGTATAAAACAGTTTGACTGCTCTTCATCCTTTTATAAAGCAATTTGACTGCTCTTCATCCTCTTATAAATCAATTTGACTGCTCTTCATCCTCTTATAAAACCGTTTGACTGCTCTTCGTCCGATTATAAATCAGTTTGACTGCTCTTCATCCTCTTATAAAACCGTTTGACTGCTCTTCGTCCGATTATAAATCAGGTTGACTGCTCTTCGTCCGATTATAAATCAGTTTGACTGCTCTTCGTCTGCTTATAAAACAGTTTGACTGCTCTTCATCCTTTTATAAAGCAGTTTGACTGCTCTTCATCCTCCTATAAACCAGTTTGACTGCGCTTCATCCTCCTATAGAACAGTTTGACTGCTCTTCGTCCGATTATAAATCAGTTTGACTGCTCTTCATCCTCTTGTAAAACAGGTTGACTGCTCTTCATCCTCTTGTAAAACAGTCTGACTGCTCTACATCCTCGTATAAAACAGTCTGACTGCTCTACATCATTGTATAAAACAGTTTGACTGCTCTTCATCCTTTTATAAAGCAGTTTGACTGCTCTTCATCCTCTTATAAATCAATTTGACTGCTCTTCATCCTCTTATAAAACCGTTTGACTGCTCTTCGTCCGATTATAAATCAGTTTGACTGCTCTTCGTCCGATTATAAATCAGTTTGACTGCTCTTCGTCCGCTTATAAAACAGTTTGACTGCTCTTCATCCTTTTATAAAGCAGTTTGACTGCTCTTCATCCTCTTATAAATCAGTTTGACTGCTCTTCATCCTTTTATAAAGCAGTTTGACTGCTCTTCATCCTCCTATAAACCAGTTTGACTGCGCTTCATCCTCCTATAGAACAGTTTGACTGCTCTTCGTCCGATTATAAACCAGTTTGACTGCTCTTCGTCCTCTTATAAAAACAGTTTGACTGCTCTTCATCCTTTTATAAAGCAGTTTGACTGCTCTTCATCCTTTTATAAATCAGTTTGACTGCTCTTCATCCGATTATAAATCAGTTTGACTGCTCTTTATCCTCTTATAAAACAGTTTGACTGCTCTTCGTCCTCTTATAAAACAGTTTGACTGCTCTTCATCCTTTTATAAAGCAGTTTGACTGCTCTTCATCCTTTTATAAAGCAGTTTGACTGCTCTTCATCCGATTATAAATCAGTTTGACTGCTCTTCATCCTCTTATAAAACAGTTTGACTGCTCTTCATCCTTTTATAACGCAGTTTGACTGCTCTTCATCCTCTTATAAATCAGTTTGACTGCTCTTCATCCGATTATAAATCAGTTTGACTGCTCTTCATCCTCTTATAAAACAGTTTGACTGCTCTTCATCCTTTTATAACGCAGTTTGACTGCTCTTCATCCTCTTATAAATCAGTTTGACTGCTCTTCATCCGATTATAAATCAGTTTGACTGCTATTCATCCGATTATAAATCAGTTTGACTGCTCTTCGTCCGATTATAAATCAGTTTGACTGCTATTCGTCCGATTATACATCAGTTGGACTGCTCTTCGTCCGCTTATAAAACATAGTTTGACTGCTCTTCATCCTTTTATAAAGCAGTTTGACTGCTCTTCATCCTCTTATAAATCAGTTTGACTGCTCTTCATACTCTTATAAAGCAGTTTGACTGCTCTTCATCCTCCTATAAACCAGTTTGACTGCGCTTCATCCTCCTATAGAACAGTTTGACTGCTCTTCGTCCGATTATAACTCAGTTTGACTGCTCTTCGTCCTCTTATAAAACAGTTTGTCCGCTCTTCATCCTTTTATAAAGCAGTTTGACTGCTCTTCATCCTCTTGTAAAACAGTCTGACTGCTCTTCATCCGATTATAAATCAATTTGACTGCTATTCATCCTCTTATAAAACAGTTTGACTGCTCTTCATCCTTTTTATAACGCAGTTTGACTGCTCTTCATCCTCTTGTAAAACAGGTTGACTGCTCTTCATCCTTTTGTAAAACAGTCTGACTGCTCTACATCATTGTATAAAACAGTTTGACTGCTCTTCATCCTTTTATAAAGCAGTTTGACTGCTCTTCATCCTCTTATAAATCAATTTGACTGCTCTTCATCCTCTTATAAAACCGTTTGACTGCTCTTCGTCCGATTATAAATCAGTTTGACTGCTCTTCGTCCGATTATAAATCAGTTTGACTGCTCTTCGTCCGCTTATAAAACAGTTTGACTGCTCGTCATCCTTTTATAAAGCAGTTTGACTGCTCTTCATCCTCTTATAAATCAGTTTGACTGCTCTTCATCCTTTTATAAAGCAGTTTGACTGCTCTTCATCCTCCTATAAAACAGTTTGACTGCGCTTCATCCTCCTATAGAACACTTTGACTGCTCTTCGTCCGATTATAAACCAGTTTGACTGCTCTTCGTCCTCTTATAAAAACAGTTTGACTGCTCTTCATCCTTTTATAAAGCAGTTTGACTGCTCTTCATCCTTTTATAAATCAGTTTGACTGCTCTTCATCCGATTATAAATCAGTTTGACTGCTCTTCATCCTCTTATAAAACAGTTTGACTGCTCTTCATCCTTTTATAACGCAGTTTGACTGCTCTTCATCCTTTTATAACGCAGTTTGACTGCTCTTCATCCTCTTATAAATCAGTTTGACTGCTCTTCATCCGATTATAAATCAGTTTGACTGCTCTTCGTCCTCTTTTAAAACAGTTTGACTGCTCTTCATCCTTTTATAATGCAGTTTGACTGCACTTCATCCTCTTATAAAACAGTTTGACTGCTCTTCATCCTCTTGTAAAACAGGTTGACTGCTCTTCATCCTCTTGTAAAACAGTCTGACTGCTCTACATCCTCGTATAAAACAGTTTGACTGCTCTTCATCCTTTTATAAAGCAATTTGACTGCTCTTCATCCTCTTATAAATCAATTTGACTGCTCTTCATCCTCTTATAAAACCGTTTGACTGCTCTTCGTCCGATTATAAATCAGTTTGACTGCTCTTCATCCTCTTATAAAACCGTTTGACTGCTCTTCGTCCGATTATAAATCAGGTTGACTGCTCTTCGTCCGATTATAAATCAGTTTGACTGCTCTTCGTCTGCTTATAAAACAGTTTGACTGCTCTTCATCCTTTTATAAAGCAGTTTGACTGCTCTTCATCCTCCTATAAACCAGTTTCACTGCGCTTCATCCTCCTATAGAACAGTTTGACTGCTCTTCGTCCGATTATAAATCAGTTTGACTGCTCTTCGTCCTCTTATAAAACAGTTTGACTGCTCTTCATCCTTTTATAAAGCAGTTTGACTGCTCTTCATCCTCTTATAAATCAGTTTGACTGCTCTTCATCCGATTATAAATCAGTTTGACTGCTCTTCATCCTCTTATAAAACAGTTTGACTGCTCTTCATCCTTTTATAACGCATTTTGACTGCTCTTCATCCTCTTATAAATCAGTTTGACTGCTCTTCATCCGATTATAAATCAGTTTGACTGCTCTTCATCCTCTTATAAAACAGTTTGACTGCTCTTCATCCTTTTATAACGCAGTTTGACTGCTCTTCATCCTCTTATAAATCAGTTTGACTGCTCTTCATCAGATTATAATCAGTTTGACTGCTCTTCGTCCGATTATAAATCAGTTGGACTGCTCTTCGTCCGCTTATAAAACAGTTTGACTGCACTTCATCCTTTTATAAAGCAGTTTGACTGCTCTTCATCCTCTTATAAATCAGTTTGACTGCTCTTCATCCTCTTATAAAGCAGTTTGACTGCTCTTCATCCTCCTATAAACCAGTTTGACTGCGCTTCATCCTCCTATAGAACAGTTGGACTGCTCTTCGTCCGATTATAACTCAGTTTGACTGCTCTTCGTCCTCTTATAAAACAGTTTGACTGCTCTTCATCCTTTTATAAAGCAGTTTGACTGCTCTTCATCCTCTTGTAAAACAGTCTGACTGCTCTTCATCCGATTAAAAATCAGTTTGACTGCTCTTCATCCTCTTATAAAACAGTTTGACTGCTCTTCATCTTTTTATAACGCAGTTTGACTGCTCTTCATCCTCTTGTAAAACAGGTTGACTGCTCTTCATCCTTTTGTGAAACAGTCTGACTGCTCGACATCATTGTATAAAACAGTTTGACTGCTCTTCATCCTTTTATAAGCAGTTTGACTGCTCTTCATCCTCTTATAAATCAATTTGACTGCTCTTCATCCTCTTATAAAACCGTTTGACTGCTCTTCGTCCGATTATAAATCAGTTTGACTGCTCTTCGTCCGATTATAAATCAGTTTGACTGCTCCTCGTCCGCTTATAAAACAGTTTGACTGCTCTTCATCCTTTTATAAAGCAGTTTGACTGCTCTTCATCCTCTTATAAATCAGTTTGACTGCTCTTCATCCTTTTATAAAGCAGTTTGACTGCTCTTCATCCTCCTATAAACCAGTTTGACTGCGCTTCATCCTCCTATAGAACAGTTTGACTGCTCTTCGTCCTCTTATAAAACAGTTTGACTGCTCTTCGTCCTCTTATAAAACAGTTTGACTGCTCTTCATCCTTTTATAAAGCAGTTTGACTGCTCTTCATCCTCTTATAAATCAGTTTGACTGCTCTTCATCCGATTATAAACCAGTTTGACTGCTCTTCGTCCTCTTATAAAACAGTTTGACTGCTCTTCATCCTTTTATAAAGCAGTTTGACTGCTCTTCATCCTCTTATAAATCAGTTTGACTGCTCTTCATCCGATTATAAATCAGTTTGACTGCTCTTCATCCTCTTATAAAACAGTTTGACTGCTCTTCATCCTTTTATAACGCAGTTTGACTGCTCTTCATCCTCTTATAAATCAGTTTGACTGCTCTTCATCCGATTATAAATCAGTTTGACTGCTCTTCATCCTTTTATAAAGCAGTTTGACTGCTCTTCATCCTCTTATAAATCAATTTGACTGCTCTTCATCCTCTTATAAAACCGTTTTTTCTGCTCTTCGTCCGATTATAAATCAGTTTGACTGCTCTTCATCCTCTTATAAAACCATTAGACTGCTCTTCATCCTTTTATAACGCAGTTTGACTGCTCTTCATCTTCTTATAAATCAGTTTGACTGCTCTTCATCCGATTATAAATCAGTTTGACTGCTCTTCATCCTCTTATAAAACAGTTTGACTGCTCTTCATCCTTTTATAACGCAGTTTGACTGCTCTTCATCCTCTTATAAATCAGTTTGACTGCTCTTCATCCGATTATAAATCAGTTTGACTGCTCTTCATCCTTTTATAAAGCAGTTTGACTGCTCTTCATCCTCTTATAAATCAATTTGACTGCTCTTCATCCTCTTATAAAACCGTTTTTTCTGCTCTTCGTCCGATTATAAATCAGTTTGACTGCTCTTCATCCTCTTATAAAACCGTTTGACTGCTCTTCATCCTTTTATAACGCAGTTTGACTGCTCTTCATCCTCTTATAAATCAGTTTGACTGCTCTTCATCCGATTATAAATCAGTTTGACTGCTCTTCGTCCTCTTATAAAGCAGTTTGACTGCTCTTCATCCTCTTATAAAACAGTTTGACTGCTCTTCATCCTTTTATAACGCAGTTTGACTGCTCTTCATCCTCTTATAAATCAGTTTGACTGCTCTTCATCCGATTATAAATCAGTTTGACTGCTCTTCATCCTTTTATAAAGCAGTTTGACTGCTCTTCATCCTCTTATAAATCAATTTGACTGCTCTTCATCCTCTTATAAAACCGTTTTTTCTGCTCTTCGTCCGATTATAAATCAGTTTGACTGCTCTTCATCCTCTTATAAAACCGTTTGACTGCTCTTCATCCTTTTATAACGCAGTTTGACTGCTCTTCATCCTCTTATAAATCAGTTTGACTGCTCTTCATCCGATTATAAATCAGTTTGACTGCTCTTCGTCCTCTTATAAAACAGTTTGACTGCTCTTCATCCTTTTATAAAGCAGTTTGACTGCTCTTCATCCTCTTGTAAAACAGTCTGACTGCTCTTCATCTGATTATAAATCAGTTTGACTGCTCTTCATCCTCTTATAAAACAGTTTGACTGCTCTTCATCCTTTTATAAAGCTGTTTGACTGCTCTTCATCCTCTTATAAATCAATTTGACCGCTCTTCATCCTCTTATAAAACCGTTTGACTGCTCTTCGTCCGATTATAAATCAGTTTGACTGCTCTTCGTCCTTTTATAAATCAGTTTGACTGCTCTTCGTCCGCTTATAAAACAGTTTGACTGCTCTTCATCCTTTTATAAAGCAGTTTGACTGCTCTTCATCCTCTTATAAATCAGTTTGACTGCTCTTCATCCTTTTATAAAGCAGTTTGACTGCTCTTCATCCTCCTATAAACCAGTTTGACTGCGCTTCATCCTCCTATAGAACAGTTTGACTGCTCTTCGTCCGATTATAAATCAGTTTGACTGCTCTTCGTCCTCTTATAAAACAGTTTGACTGCTCTTCATCCTTTTATAAAGCAGTTTGACTGCTCTTCATTCTCTTATAAATCAGTTTGACTGCTCTTCATCCGATTATAAATCAGTTTGACTGCTCTTCATCCTCTTATAAAACAGTTTGACTGCTCTTCATCCTCTTATAAATCAGTTTGACTGCTCTTCATCCTCTTATAAAGCAGTTTGACTGCTCTTCATCCTCCTATAAACCAGTTTGACTGCGCTTCATCCTCCTATAGAACAGTTTGACTGCTCTTCGTCCGATTATAACTCAGTTTGACTGCTCTTCGTCCTCTTATAAAACAGTTTGACTGCTCTTCATCCTTTTATAAAGCAGTTTGACTGCTCTTCATCCTCTTGTAAAACAGTCTGACTGCTCTTCATCCGATTATAAATCAGTTTGACTGCTCTTCATCCTCTTATAAAACAGTTTGACTGCTCTTCATCTTTTTATAACGCAGTTTGACTGCTCTTCATCCTCTTGTAAAACAGGTTGACTGCTCTTCATCCTTTTGTGAAACAGTCTGACTGCTCGACATCATTGTATAAAACAGTTTGACTGCTCTTCATCCTTTTATAACGCAGTTTGACTGCTCTTCATCCTCTTATAAATCAATTTGACTGCTCTTCATCCTCTTATAAAACCGTTTGACTGCTCTTCGTCCGATTATAAATCAGTTTGACTGCTCTTCGTCCGATTATAAATCAGTTTGACTGCTCCTCGTCCGCTTATAAAACAGTTTGACTGCTCTTCATCCTTTTATAAAGCAGTTTGACTGCTCTTCATCCTCTTATAAATCAGTTTGACTGCTCTTCATCCTTTTATAAAGCAGTTTGACTGCTCTTCATCCTCCTATAAACCAGTTTGACTGCGCTTCATCCTCCTATAGAACAGTTTGACTGCTCTTCGTCCTCTTATAAAACAGTTTGACTGCTCTTCGTCCTCTTATAAAACAGTTTGACTGCTCTTCATCCTCTTATAAATCAGTTTGACTGCTCTTCATCCGATTATAAATCAGTTTGACTGCTCTTCATCCGATTATAAATCAGTTTGACTGCTCTTCATCCTCTTATAAAACAGTTTGACTGCTCTTCATCCTTTTATAACTCAGTTTGACTGCTCTTCATCCTCTTATAAATCAGTTTGACTGCTCTTCATCCGATTATAAAACAGTTTGACTGCTCTTCATCCTTTTATAACTCAGTTTGACTGCTCTTCATCCTCTTATAAATCAGTTTGACTGCTCTTCATCCGATTATAAACCAGTTTGACTGCTCTTCGTCCTCTTATAAAACAGTTTGACTGCTCTTCATCCTTTTATAAAGCAGTTTGACTGCTCTTCATCCTCTTGTAAAACAGTCTGACTGCTCTTCATCCTTTTATAACGCAGTTTGACTGCTCTTCATCCTCTTATAAATCAGTTTGACTGCTCTTCATCCGATTATAAATCAGTTTGACTGCTCTTCATCCTTTTATAAAGCAGTTTGACTGCTCTTCATCCTCTTATAAATCAATTTGACTGCTCTTCATCCTCTTATAAAACCGTTTTTTCTGCTCTTCGTCCGATTATAAATCAGTTTGACTGCTCTTCATCCTCTTATAAAACCGTTTGACTGCTCTTCATCCTTTTATAACGCAGTTTGACTGCTCTTCATCCTCTTATAAATCAGTTTGACTGCTCTTCATCCGATTATAAATCAGTTTGACTGCTCTTCGTCCTCTTATAAAACAGTTTGACTGCTCTTCATCCTTTTATAAAGCAGTTTGACTGCTCTTCATCCTCTTATAAAACAGTTTGACTGCTCTTCATCCTTTTATAAAGCTGTTGGACTGCTCTTCATCCTCTTATAAATCAATTTGACCGCTCTTCATCCTCTTATAAAACCGTTTGACTGCTCTTCGTCCGATTATAAATCAGTTTGACTGCTCTTCGTCCTTTTATAAATCAGTTTGACTGCTCTTCGTCCGCTTATAAAACAGTTTGACTGCTCTTCATCCTTTTATAAAGCAGTTTGACTGCTCTTCATCCTCCTATAAACCAGTTTGACTGCGCTTCATCCTCCTATAGAACAGTTTGACTGCTCTTCGTCCGATTATAAATCAGTTTGACTGCTCTTCGTCCTCTTATAAAGCAGTTTGACTGCTCTTCATCCTTTTATAACGCAGTTTGACTGCACTTCATCCTCTTATAAAACAGTCTGACTGCTCTTCATCTGATTATAAATCAGTTTGACTGCTCTTCATCCTCTTATAAAACAGTTTGACTGCTCTTCATCCTTTTATAAAGCTGTTTGACTGCTCTTCATCCTCTTATAAATCAATTTGACCGCTCTTCATCCTCTTATAAAACCGTTTGACTGCTCTTCGTCCGATTATAAATCAGTTTGACTGCTCTTCGTCCTTTTATAAATCAGTTTGACTGCTCTTCGTCCGCTTATAAAACAGTTTGACTGCTCTTCATCCTTTTATAAAGCAGTTTGACTGCTCTTCATCCTCTTATAAATCAGTTTGACTGCTCTTCATCCTTTTATAAAGCAGTTTGACTGCTCTTCATCCTCCTATAAACCAGTTTGACTGCGCTTCATCCTCCTATAGAACAGTTTGACTGCTCTTCGTCCGATTATAAATCAGTTTGACTGCTCTTCGTCCTCTTATAAAGCAGTTTGACTGCTCTTCATCCTTTTATAAAGCAGTTTGACTGCTCTTCATTCTCTTATAAATCAGTTTGACTGCTCTTCATCCGATTATAAATCAGTTTGACTGCTCTTCATCCTCTTATAAAACAGTTTGACTGCTCTTCATCCTTTTATAACGCAGTTTGACTGCACTTCATCCTCTTATAAATCAGTTTGACTGCTCTTCATCCGATTATAAATCAGTTTGACTGCTCTTCATCCTCTTATAAAACAGTTTGACTGCTCTTCATCCTTTTATAACGCAGTTTGACTGCTCTTCATCCTCTTATAAATCAGTTTGACTGCTCTTCATTCGATTATAAATCAGTTTGACTGCTCTTCGTCCGATTATAAATCAGTTGGACTGCTCTTCGTCCGCTTATAAAACAGTTTGACTGCTCTTCATCCTTTTATAAAGCAGTTTGACTGCTTTTGATCTTCTTATAAATCAGTTTGACTGCTCTTCATCCTCTTATAAAGCAGTTTGACTGCTCTCCATCCTCCTATAAACCAGTTTGACTGCGCTTCATCCTCCTATAGAACAGTTTGACTGCTCTTCATCCTCTTATAAAACAGTTTGACTGCTCTTCATCTTTTTATAACGCAGTTTGACTGCTCTTCATCCTCTTGTAAAACAGGTTGACTGCTCTTCATCCTTTTGTGAAACAGTCTGACTGCTCGACATCATTGTATAAAACAGTTTGACTGCTCTTCATCCTTTTATAAAGCAGTTTGACTGCTCTTCATCCTCTTATAAAACCGTTTGACTGCTCTTCGTCCGATTATAAATCAGTTTGACTGCTCTTCGTCCGATTATAAATCAGTGTGACTGCTCCTCGTCCGCTTATAAAACAGTTTGACTGCTCTTCATCCTTTTATAAAGCAGTTTGACTGCTCTTCATCCTCTTATAAATCAGTTTGACTGCTCTTCATCCTTTTATAAAGCAGTTTGACTGCTCTTCATCCTCCTATAAACCAGTTTGACTGCGCTTCATCCTCCTATAGAACAGTTTGACTGCTCTTCGTCCGATTATAAACCAGTTTGACTGCTCTTCGTCCTCTTATAAAACAGTTTGACTGCTCTTCATCCTTTTATAAAGCAGTTTGACTGCTCTTCATCCTCTTGTAAAACAGTCTGACTGCTCTTCATCCGATTATAAATCAGTTTGACTGCTCTTCATCCTCTTATAAAACAGTTTGACTGCTCTTCATCTTTTTATAACGCAGTTTGACTGCTCTTCATCCTCTTGTAAAACAGGTTGACTGCTCTTCATCCTTTTGTGAAACAGTCTGACTGCTCGACATCATTGTATAAAACAGTTTGACTGCTCTTCATCCTTTTATAAAGCAGTTTGACTGCTCTTCATCCTCTTATAAATCAATTTGACTGCTCTTCATCCTCTTATAAAACCGTTTGACTGCTCTTCGTCCGATTATAAATCAGTTTGACTGCTCTTCGTCCGATTATAAATCAGTTTGACTGCTCCTCGTCCGCTTATAAAACAGTTTGACTGCTCTTCATCCTTTTATAAAGCAGTTTGACTGCTCTTCATCCTCTTATAAATCAGTTTGACTGCTCTTCATCCTTTTATAAAGCAGTTTGACTGCTCTTCATCCTCCTATAAACCAGTTTGACTGCGCTTCATCCTCCTATAGAACAGTTTGACTGCTCTTCGTCCTCTTATAAAACAGTTTGACTGCTCTTCGTCCTCTTATAAAACAGTTTGACTGCTCTTCGTCCTTTTATAAAGCAGTTTGACTGCTCTTCATCCTCTTATAAATCAGTTTGACTGCTCTTCATCCGATTATAAATCAGTTTGACTGCTCTTCATCCTCTTATAAAACAGTTTGACTGCTCTTCATCCTTTTATAACGCAGTTTGACTGCTCTTCATCCTCTTATAAATCAGTTTGACTGCTCTTCATCCGATTATAAACCAGTTTGACTGCTCTTCGTCCTCTTATAAAACAGTTTGACTGCTCTTCATCCTTTTATAAAGCAGTTTGACTGCTCTTCATCCTCTTATAAATCAGTTTGACTGCTCTTCATCCGATTATAAATCAGTTTGACTGCTCTTCATCCTCTTATAAAACAGTTTGACTGCTCTTCATCCTTTTATAACGCAGTTTGACTGCTCTTCATCCTCTTATAAATCAGTTTGACTGCTCTTCATCCGATTATAAATCAGTTTGACTGCTCTTCATCCTTTTATAAAGCAGTTTGACTGCTCTTCATCCTCTTATAAATCAATTTGACTGCTCTTCATCCTCTTATAAAACCGTTTTTTCTGCTCTTCGTCCGATTATAAATCAGTTTGACTGCTCTTCATCCTCTTATAAAACCATTAGACTGCTCTTCATCCTTTTATAACGCAGTTTGACTGCTCTTCATCCTCTTATAAATCAGTTTGACTGCTCTTCATCCGATTATAAATCAGTTTGACTGCTCTTCATCCTCTTATAAAACAGTTTGACTGCTCTTCATCCTTTTATAACGCAGTTTGACTGCTCTTCATCCTCTTATAAATCAGTTTGACTGCTCTTCATCCGATTATAAATCAGTTTGACTGCTCTTCATCCTTTTATAAAGCAGTTTGACTGCTCTTCATCCTCTTATAAATCAATTTGACTGCTCTTCATCCTCTTATAAAACCGTTTGTTCTGCTCTTCGTCCGATTATAAATCAGTTTGACTGCTCTTCATCCTCTTATAAAACCGTTTGACTGCTCTTCATCCTTTTATAACGCAGTTTGACTGCTCTTCATCCTCTTATAAATCAGTTTGACTGCTCTTCATCCGATTATAAATCAGTTTGACTGCTCTTCGTCCTCTTATAAAACAGTTTGACTGCTCTTCATCCTTTTATAAAGCAGTTTGACTGCTCTTCATCCTCTTGTAAAACAGTCTGACTGCTCTTCATCTGATTATAAATCAGTTTGACTGCTCTTCATCCTCTTATAAAACAGTTTGACTGCTCTTCATCCTTTTATAAAGCTGTTTGACTGCTCTTCATCCTCTTATAAATCAATTTGACCGCTCTTCATCCTCTTATAAAACCGTTCGACTGCTCTTCGTCCGATTATAAATCAGTTTGACTGCTCTTCGTCCTTTTATAAATCAGTTTGACTGCTCTTCGTCCGATTATAAAACAGTTTGACTGCTCTTCATCCTTTTATAAAGCAGTTTGACTGCTCTTCATCCTCTTATAAATCAGTTTGACTGCTCTTCATCCTTTTATAAAGCAGTTTGACTGCTCTTCATCCTCCTATAAACCAGTTTGACTGCTCTTCATCCTCTTATAAATCAATTTGACTGCTCTTCATCCTCTTATAAAACCGTTTTTTCTGCTCTTCGTCCGATTATAAATCAGTTTGACTGCTCTTCATCCTCTTATAAAACCGTTTGACTGCTCTTCATCCTTTTATAACGCAGTTTGACTGCTCTTCATCCTCTTATAAATCAGTTTGACTGCTCTTCATCCGATTATAAATCAGTTTGACTGCTCTTCGTCCTCTTATAAAACAGTTTGACTGCTCTTCATCCTTTTATAAAGCAGTTTGACTGCTCTTCATCCTCTTGTAAAACAGTCTGACTGCTCTTCATCTGATTATAAATCAGTTTGACTGCTCTTCATCCTCTTATAAAACAGTTTGACTGCTCTTCATCCTTTTATAAAGCTGTTTGACTGCTCTTCATCCTCTTATAAATCAATTTGACCGCTCTTCATCCTCTTATAAAACCGTTTGACTGCTCTTCGTCCGATTATAAATCAGTTTGACTGCTCTTCGTCCTTTTATAAATCAGTTTGACTGCTCTTCGTCTGCTTATAAAACAGTTTGACTGCTCTTCATCCTTTTATAAAGCAGTTTGACTGCTCTTCATCCTCTTATAAATCAGTTTGACTGCTCTTCATCCTTTTATAAAGCAGTTTGACTGCTCTTCATCCTCCTATAAACCAGTTTGACTGCGCTTCATCCTCCTATAGAACAGTTTGACTGCTCTTCGTCCGATTATAAATCAGTTTGACTGCTCTTCATCCTCTTATAAAACAGTTTGACTGCTCTTCATCCTTTTATAACGCAGTTTGACTGCTCTTCATCCTCTTATAAATCAGTTTGACTGCTCTTCATCCGATTATAAATCAGTTTGACTGCTCTTCGTCCGCTTATAAAACAGTTTGACTGCTCTTCATCCTTTTATAAAGCAGTTTGACTGCTCTTGATCCTCTTATAAATCAGTTTGACTGCTCTTCATCCTCTTATAAAGCAGTTTGACTGCTCTCCATCCTCCTATAAACCAGTTTGACTGCGCTTCATCCTCCTATAGAACAGTTTGACTGCTCTTCATCCTCTTATAAAACAGTTTGACTGCTCTTCATCTTTTTATAACGCAGTTTGACTGCTCTTCATCCTCTTGTAAAACAGGTTGACTGCTCTTCATCCTTTTGTGAAACAGTCTGACTGCTCGACATCATTGTATAAAACAGTTTGACTGCTCTTCATCCTTTTATAAAGCAGTTTGACTGCTCTTCATCCTCTTATAAAACCGTTTGACTGCTCTTGGTTCTATTATAAATCAGTTTGACTGCTCTTCGTCCGATTATAAATCAGTTTGACTGCTCCTCGTCCGCTTATAAAACAGTTTGACTGCTCTTCATCCTTTTATAAAGCAGTTTGACTGCTCTTCATCCTCTTATAAATCAGTTTGACTGCTCTTCATCCTTTTATAAAGCAATTTGACTGCTCTTCATCCTCCTATAAACCAGTTTGACTGCGCTTCATCCTCCTATAGAACAGTTTGACTGCTCTTCGTCCGATTATAAACCAGTTTGACTGCTCTTCGTCCTCTTATAAAACAGTTTGACTGCTCTTCATCCTTTTATAAAGCAGTTTGACTGCTCTTCATCCTCTTATAAATCAGTTTGACTGCTCTTCATCCGATTATAAACCAGTTTGACTGCTCTTCGTCCTCTTATAAAACAGTTTGACTGCTCTTCATCCTTTTATAAAGCAGTTTGACTGCTCTTCATCCTTTTATAAAGCAGTTTGACTGCTCTTCATCCGATTATAAATCAGTTTGACTGCTCTTCATCCTCTTATAAAACAGTTTGACTGCTCTTCATCCTTTTATAACGCAGTTTGACTGCTCTTCATCCTCTTATAAATCAGTTTGACTGCTCTTCATCCGATTATAAATCAGTTTGACTGCTCTTCATCCTCTTATAAAACAGTTTGACTGATCTTCATCCTTTTATAACGCAGTTTGACTGCTCTTCATCCTCTTATAAATCAGTTTGACTGCTCTTCATCCGATTATAAATCAGTTTGACTGCTATTCATCCGATTATAAATCAGTTTGACTGCTCTTCGTCCGATTATAAATCAGTTTGACTGCTATTCGTCCGATTATACATCAGTTGGACTGCTCTTCGTCCGCTTATAAAACATAGTTTGACTGCTCTTCATCCTTTTATAAAGCAGTTTGACTGCTCTTCATCCTCTTATAAATCAGTTTGACTGCTCTTCATCCTCTTATAAAGCAGTTTGACTGCTCTTCATCCTCCTATAAACAAGTTTGACTGCGCTTCATCCTCCTATAGAACAGTTTGACTGCTCTTCGTCCGATTATAACTCAGTTTGACTGCTCTTCGTCCTCTTATAAAACAGTTTGTCTGCTCTTCATCCTTTTATAAAGCAGTTTGACTGCTCTTCATCCTCTTGTAAAACAGTCTGACTGCTCTTCATCCGATTATAAATCAATTTGACTGCTATTCATCCTCTTATAAAACAGTTTGACTGCTCTTCATCCTTTTTATAACGCAGTTTGACTGCTCTTCATCCTCTTGTAAAACAGGTTGACTGCTCTTCATCCTTTTGTAAAACAGTCTGACTGCTCTACATCATTGTATAAAACAGTTTGACTGCTCTTCATCCTTTTATAAAGCAGTTTGACTGCTCTTCATCCTCTTATAAATCAATTTGACTGCTCTTCATCCTCTTATAAAACCGTTTGACTGCTCTTCGTCCGATTATAAATCAGTTTGACTGCTCTTCGTCCGATTATAAATCAGTTTGACTGCTCTTCGTCCGCTTATAAAACAGTTTGACTGCTCTTCATCCTTTTATAAAGCAGTTTGACTGCTCTTCATCCTCTTATAAATCAGTTTGACTGCTCTTCATCCTCCTATATACCAGTTTGACTGCGCTTCATCCTCCTATAGAACACTTTGACTGCTCTTCGTCCGATTATAAACCAGTTTGACTGCTCTTCGTCCTCTTATAAAAACAGTTTGACTGCTCTTCATACTTTTATAAAGCAGTTTGACTGCTCTTCATCCTTTTATAAATCAGTTTGACTGCTCTTCATCCGATTATAAATCAGTTTGACTGCTCTTCATCCTCTTATAAAACAGTTTGACTGCTCTTCATCCTTTTATAACGCAGTTTGACTGCTCTTCATCCTTTTATAACGCAGTTTGACTGCTCTTCATCCTCTTATAAATCAGTTTGACTGCTCTTCATCCGATTATAAATCAGTTTGACTGCTCTTCGTCCTCTTTTAAAACAGTTTGACTGCTCTTCATCCTTTTATAATGCAGTTTGACTGCACTTCATCCTCTTATAAAACAGTTTGACTGCTCTTCATCCTCTTGTAAAACAGGTTGACTGCTCTTCATCCTCTTGTAAAACAGTCTGACTGCTCTACATCCTCGTATAAAACAGTTTGACTGCTCTTCATCCTTTTATAAAGCAGTTTGACTGCTCTTCATCCTCTTATAAATCAATTTGACTGCTCTTCATCCTCTTATAAAACCGTTTGACTGCTCTTCGTCCGATTATAAATCAGTTTGACTGCTCTTCATCCTCTTATAAAACCGTTTGACTGCTCTTCGTCCGATTATAAATCAGGTTGACTGCTCTTCGTCCGATTATAAATCAGTTTGACTGCTCTTCGTCTGCTTATAAAACAGTTTGACTGCTCTTCATCCTTTTATAAAGCAGTTTGACTGCTCTTCATCCTCCTATAAACCAGTTTGACTGCGCTTCATCCTCCTATAGAACAGTTTGACTGCTCTTCGTCCGATTATAAATCAGTTTGACTGCTCTTCATCCTCTTGTAAAACAGGTTGACTGCTCTTCATCCTCTTGTAAAACAGTCTGACTGCTCTACATCCTCGTATAAAACAGTTTGACTGCTCTTCATCCTTTTATAACGCAGTTTGACTGCTCTTCATCCTCTTGTAAAACAGTCTGACTGCTCTTCATCCTCTTATAAATCAATTTGACTGCTCTTCATCCTCTTATAAATCAGTTTGACTGCTCTTCATCCTCTTATAAATCAGTTTGACTGCTCTTCATCCTTTTATAAAGCAGTTTGATTGCTCTTCGTCCTCTTATAAAACAGTTTGACTGCTCTTCGTCCTCTTATAAAACAGTTTGACTGCTCTTCATCCTTTTATAAAGCAGTTTGACTGCTCTTCATCCTCTTATAAATCAGTTTGACTGCTCTTCATCCTTTTATAAAGCAGTTTGACTGCTCTTCATCCTCTTGTAAAACAGTCTGACTGCTCTTCATCCGATTATAAATCAATTTGACTGCTATTCATCCTCCTATATACCAGTTTGACTGCGCTTCATCCTCCTATAGAACAGTTTGACTGCTCTTCGTCCTCTTATAAAACAGTTTGACTGCTCTTCATCCTTTTATAAAGCAGTTTGACTGCTCTTCATCCTCTTATAAATCAGTTTGACTGCTCTTCATCCTTTTATAAAGCAGTTTGACTGCTCTTCATCCTCTTGTAAAACAGTCTGACTGCTCTTCATCCGATTATAAATCAATTTGACTGCTATTCATCCTCTTATTAAACAGTTTGACTGCTCTTCATCCTTTTTATAACGCAGTTTGACTGCTCTTCATCCTCTTGTAAAACAGGTTGACTGCTCTTCATCCTTTTGTAAAACAGTCTGACTGCTCTACATCATTGTATAAAACAGTTTGACTGCTCTTCATCCTTTTATAAAGCAGTTTGACTGCTCTTCATCCTCTTATAAATCAATTTGACTGCTCTTCATCCTCTTATAAAACCGTTTGACTGCTCTTCGTCCGATTATAAATCAGTTTGACTGCTCTTCGTCCGATTATAAATCAGTTTGACTGCTCTTCGTCCGCTTATAAAACAGTTTGACTGCTCTTCATCCTTTTATAAAGCAGTTTGACTGCTCTTCATCCTCTTATAAATCAGTTTGACTGCTCTTCATCCTTTTATAAAGCAGTTTGACTGCTCTTCATCCTCCTATAAACCAGTTTGACTGCGCTTCATCCTCCTATAGAACAGTTTGACTGCTCTTCGTCCGATTATAAACCAGTTTGACTGCTCTTCGTCCTCTTATAAAAACAATTTGACTGCTCTTCATCCTTTTATAAAGCAGTTTGACTGCTCTTCATCCTTTTATAAATCAGTTTGACTTCTCTTCATCCGATTATAAATCATTTTGACTGCTCTTCATCCTCTTATAAAACAGTTTGACTGCTCTTCATCCTTTTATAACGCAGTTTGACTGCTCTTCATCCTCTTATTAATCAGTTTGACTGCTCTTCATCCGATTATAAATCAGTTTGACTGCTCTTCGTCCTCTTTTAAAACAGTTTGACTGCTCTTCATCCTTTTATAATGCAGTTTGACTGCTCTTCATCCTCTTATAAAACAGTTTGACTGCTCTTCATCCTCTTGTAAAACAGGTTGACTGCTCTTCATCCTCTTGTAAAACAGTCTGACTGCTCTACATCCTCGTATAAAACAGTTTGACTGCTCTTCATCCTTTTATAAAGCAGTTTGACTGCTCTTCATCCTCTTATAAATCAATTTGACTGCTCTTCGTCCGATTATAAATCAGTTTGACTGCTATTCGTCCGATTATACATCAGTTGGACTGCTCTTCGTCCGCTTATAAAACATAGTTTGACTGCTCTTCATCCTTTTATAAAGCAGTTTGACTGCTCTTCATCCTCTTATAAATCAGTTTGACTGCTCTTCATCCTCTTATAAAGCAGTTTGACTGCTCTTCATCCTCCTATAAACCAGTTTGACTGCGCTTCATCCTCCTATAGAACAGTTTGACTGCTCTTCGTCCGATTATAACTCAGTTTGACTGCTCTTCGTCCTCTTATAAAACAGTTTGTCTGCTCTTCATCCTTTTATAAAGCAGTTTGACTGCTCTTCATCCTCTTGTAAAACAGTCTGACTGCTCTTCATCCGATTATAAATCAATTTGACTGCTATTCATCCTCTTATAAAACAGTTTGACTGCTCTTCATCCTTTTTATATCGCAGTTTGACTGCTCTTCATCCTCTTGTAAAACAGGTTGACTGCTCTTCATCCTTTTGTAAAACAGTCTGACTGCTCTACATCATTGTATAAAACAGTTTGACTGCTCTTCATCCTTTTATAAAGCAGTTTGACTGCTCTTCATCCTCTTATAAATCAATTTGACTGCTCTTCATCCTCTTATAAAACCGTTTGACTGCTCTTCGTCCTCTTTTAAAACAGTTTGACTGCTCTTCATCCTTTTATAATGCAGTTTGACTGCTCTTCATCCTCTTATAAAACAGTTTGACTGCTCTTCATCCTCTTGTAAAACAGGTTGACTGCTCTTCATCCTCTTGTAAAACAGTCTGACTGCTCTACATCCTCGTATAAAACAGTTTGACTGCTCTTCATCCTTTTATAAAGCAGTTTGACTGCTCTTCATCCTCTTATAAATCAATTTGACTGCTCTTCGTCCGATTATAAATCAGTTTGACTGCTATTCGTCCGATTATACATCAGTTGGACTGCTCTTCGTCCGCTTATAAAACATAGTTTGACTGCTCTTCATCCTTTTATAAAGCAGTTTGACTGCTCTTCATCCTCTTATAAAGCAGTTTGACTGCTCTTCATCCTCCTATAAACCAGTTTGACTGCGCTTCATCCTCCTATAGAACAGTTTGACTGCTCTTCGTCCGATTATAACTCAGTTTGACTGCTCTTCGTCCTCTTATAAAACAGTTTGTCTGCTCTTCATCCTTTTATAAAGCAGTTTGACTGCTCTTCATCCTCTTGTAAAACAGTCTGACTGCTCTTCATCCGATTATAAATCAATTTGACTGCTATTCATCCTCTTATAAAACAGTTTGACTGCTCTTCATCCTTTTTATATCGCAGTTTGACTGCTCTTCATCCTCTTGTAAAACAGGTTGACTGCTCTTCATCCTTTTGTAAAACAGTCTGACTGCTCTACATCATTGTATAAAACAGTTTGACTGCTCTTCATCCTTTTATAAAGCAGTTTGACTGCTCTTCATCCTCTTATAAATCAATTTGACTGCTCTTCATCCTCTTATAAAACCGTTTGACTGCTCTTCGTCCGATTATAGATCAGTTTGACTGCTCTTCGTCCAATTATAAATCAGTTTGACTGCTCTTCGTCCGCTTATAAAACAGTTTGACTGCTCTTCATCCTTTTATAAAGCAGTTTGACTGCTCTTCATCCTCTTATAAATCAGTTTGACTGCTCTTCATCCTCCTATATACCAGTTTGACTGCGCTTCATCCTCCTATAGAACACTTTGACTACTCTTCGTCCGATTATAAAACAGTTTGACTGCTCTTCGTCCTCTTATAAAAACAGTTTGACTGCTCTTCATCCTTTTATAAAGCAGTTTGACTGCTCTTCATCCTTTTATAAATCAGTTTGACTGCTCTTCATCCTCTTATAAAACAGTTTGACTGCTCTTCATCCTTTTATAACGCAGTTTGACTGCTCTTCATCCTTTTATAACGCAGTTTGACTGCTCTTCATCCTCTTATAAATCAGTTTGACTGCTCTTCATCCGATTATAAATCAGTTTGACTGCTCTTCGTCCTCTTTTAAAACAGTTTGACTGCTCTTCATCCTTTTATAATGCAGTTTGACTGCACTTCATCCTCTTATAAAACAGTTTGACTGCTCTTCATCCTCTTGTAAAACAGGTTGACTGCTCTTCATCCTCTTGTAAAACAGTCTGACTGCTCTACATCCTCGTATAAAACAGTTTGACTGCTCTTCATCCTTTTATAAAGCAGTTTGACTGCTCTTCATCCTCTTATAAATCAATTTGACTGCTCTTCATCCTCTTATAAAACCGTTTGACTGCTCTTCGTCCGATTATAAATCAGTTTGACTGCTCTTCATCCTCTTATAAAACCGTTTGACTGCTCTTCGTCCGATTATAAATCAGGTTGACTGCTCTTCGTCCGATTATAAATCAGTTTGACTGCTCTTCGTCTGCTTATAAAACAGTTTGACTGCTCTTCATCCTTTTATAAAGCAGTTTGACTGCTCTTCATCCTCCTATAAACCAGTTTGACTGCGCTTCATCCTTTTATAAAGCAGTTTGACTGCTCTTCATCCTCTTGTAAAACAGTCTGACTGCTCTTCATCCGATTATAAATCAATTTGACTGCTATTCATCCTCTTATAATACAGTTTGACTGCTCTTCATCCTTTTTATAACGCAGTTTGACTGCTCTTCATCCTCTTGTAAAACAGGTTGACTGCTCTTCATCCTTTTGTAAAACAGTCTGACTGCTCTACATCATTGTATAAAACAGTTTGACTGCTCTTCATCCTTTTATAAAGCAGTTTGACTGCTCTTCATCCTCTTATAAATCAATTTGACTGCTCTTCATCCTCTTATAAAACCGTTTGACTGCTCTTCGTCCGATTATAAATCAGTTTGACTGCTCTTCGTCCGATTATAAATCAGTTTGACTGCTCTTCATCCTTTTATAAAGCAGTTTGACTGCTCTTCATCCTCTTATAAATCAGTTTGACTGCTCTTCATCCTTTTATAAAGCAGTTTGACTGCTCTTCATCCTCCTATAAACCAGTTTGACTGCGCTTCATCCTCCTATAGAACAGTTTGACTGCTCTTCGTCCGATTATAAACCAGTTTGACTGCTCTTCGTCCTCTTATAAAAACAGTTTAACTGCTCTTCATCCTTTTATAAAGCAGTTTGACTGCTCTTCATCCTTTTATAAATCAGTTTGACTTCTCTTCATCCGATTATAAATCAGTTTGACTGCTCTTCATCCTCTTATAAAACAGTTTGACTGCTCTTCATCCTTTTATAACGCAGTTTGACTGCTCTTCATCCTCTTATAAATCAGTTTGACTGCTCTTCATCCGATTATAAATCAGTTTGACTGCTCTTCGTCCTCTTTTAAAACAGTTTGACTGCTCTTCATCCTTTTATAATGCAGTTTGACTGCACTTCATCCTCTTATAAAACAGTTTGACTGCTCTTCATCCTCTTGTAAAACAGGTTGACTGCTCTTCATCCTCTTGTAAAACAGTCTGACTGCTCTACATCCTCGTATAAAACAGTTTGACTGCTCTTCATCCTTTTATAAAGCAGTTTGACTGCTCTTCATCCTCTTATAAATCAATTTGACTGCTCTTCATCCTCTTATAAAACCGTTTGACTGCTCTTCGTCCGATTATAAATCAGTTTGACTGCTCTTCATCCTCTTATAAAACCGTTTGACTGCTCTTCGTCCGATTATAAATCAGGTTGACTGCTCTTCGTCCGATTATAAAGCAGTTTGACTGCTCTTCATCCTCCTATAAACCAGTTTGACTGCGCTTCATCCTCCTATAGAACAGTTTGACTGCTCTTCGTCCGATTATAAACCAGTTTGACTGCTCTTCGTCCTCTTATAAAAACAATTTGACTGCTCTTCATCCTTTTATAAAGCAGTTTGACTGCTCTTCATCCTTTTATAAATCAGTTTGACTTCTCTTCATCCGATTATAAATCATTTTGACTGCTCTTCATCCTCTTATAAAACAGTTTGACTGCTCTTCATCCTTTTATAACGCAGTTTGACTGCTCTTCATCCTCTTATAAATCAGTTTGACTGCTCTTCATCCGATTATAAATCAGTTTGACTGCTCTTCGTCCTCTTTTAAAACAGTTTGACTGCTCTTCATCCTTTTATAATGCAGTTTGACTGCTCTTCATCCTCTTATAAAACAGTTTGACTGCTCTTCATCCTCTTGTAAAACAGGTTGACTGCTCTTCATCCTCTTGTAAAACAGTCTGACTGCTCTACATCCTCGTATAAAACAGTTTGACTGCTCTTCATCCTTTTATAAAGCAGTTTGACTGCTCTTCATCCTCTTATAAATCAATTTGACTGCTCTTCGTCCGATTATAAATCAGTTTGACTGCTATTCGTCCGATTATACATCAGTTGGACTGCTCTTCGTCCGCTTATAAAACATAGTTTGACTGCTCTTCATCCTTTTATAAAGCAGTTTGACTGCTCTTCATCCTCTTATAAATCAGTTTGACTGCTCTTCATCCTCTTATAAAGCCGTTTGACTGCTCTTCATCCTCCTATAAACCAGTTTGACTGCGCTTCATCCTCCTATAGAACAGTTTGACTGCTCTTCGTCCGATTATAACTCAGTTTGACTGCTCTTCGTCCTCTTATAAAACAGTTTGTCTGCTCTTCATCCTTTTATAAAGCAGTTTGACTGCTCTTCATCCTCTTGTAAAACAGTCTGACTGCTCTTCATCCGATTATAAATCAATTTGACTGCTATTCATCCTCTTATAAAACAGTTTGACTGCTCTTCATCCTTTTTATATCGCAGTTTGACTGCTCTTCATCCTCTTGTAAAACAGGTTGACTGCTCTTCATCCTTTTGTAAAACAGTCTGACTGCTCTACATCATTGTATAAAACAGTTTGACTGCTCTTCATCCTTTTATAAAGCAGTTTGACTGCTCTTCATCCTCTTATAAATCAATTTGACTGCTCTTCATCCTCTTATAAAACCGTTTGACTGCTCTTCGTCCTCTTTTAAAACAGTTTGACTGCTCTTCATCCTTTTATAATGCAGTTTGACTGCTCTTCATCCTCTTATAAAACAGTTTGACTGCTCTTCATCCTCTTGTAAAACAGGTTGACTGCTCTTCATCCTCTTGTAAAACAGTCTGACTGCTCTACATCCTCGTATAAAACAGTTTGACTGCTCTTCATCCTTTTATAAAGCAGTTTGACTGCTCTTCATCCTCTTATAAATCAATTTGACTGCTCTTCGTCCGATTATAAATCAGTTTGACTGCTATTCGTCCGATTATACATCAGTTGGACTGCTCTTCGTCCGCTTATAAAACATAGTTTGACTGCTCTTCATCCTTTTATAAAGCAGTTTGACTGCTCTTCATCCTCTTATAAAGCAGTTTGACTGCTCTTCATCCTCCTATAAACCAGTTTGACTGCGCTTCATCCTCCTATAGAACAGTTTGACTGCTCTTCGTCCGATTATAACTCAGTTTGACTGCTCTTCGTCCTCTTATAAAACAGTTTGTCTGCTCTTCATCCTTTTATAAAGCAGTTTGACTGCTCTTCATCCTCTTGTAAAACAGTCTGACTGCTCTTCATCCGATTATAAATCAATTTGACTGCTATTCATCCTCTTATAAAACAGTTTGACTGCTCTTCATCCTTTTTATATCGCAGTTTGACTGCTCTTCATCCTCTTGTAAAACAGGTTGACTGCTCTTCATCCTTTTGTAAAACAGTCTGACTGCTCTACATCATTGTATAAAACAGTTTGACTGCTCTTCATCCTTTTATAAAGCAGTTTGACTGCTCTTCATCCTCTTATAAATCAATTTGACTGCTCTTCATCCTCTTATAAAACCGTTTGACTGCTCTTCGTCCGATTATAGATCAGTTTGACTGCTCTTCGTCCAATTATAAATCAGTTTGACTGCTCTTCGTCCGCTTATAAAACAGTTTGACTGCTCTTCATCCTTTTATAAAGCAGTTTGACTGCTCTTCATCCTCTTATAAATCAGTTTGACTGCTCTTCATCCTCCTATATACCAGTTTGACTGCTCTTCATCCTCCTATAGAACACTTTGACTACTCTTCGTCCGATTATAAAACAGTTTGACTGCTCTTCGTCCTCTTATAAAAACAGTTTGACTGCTCTTCATCCTTTTATAAAGCAGTTTGACTGCTCTTCATCCTTTTATAAATCAGTTTGACTGCTCTTCATCCTCTTATAAAACAGTTTGACTGCTCTTCATCCTTTTATAACGCAGTTTGACTGCTCTTCATCCTTTTATAATGCAGTTTGACTGCTCTTCATCCTCTTATAAATCAGTTTGACTGCTCTTCATCCGATTATAAATCAGTTTGACTGCTCTTCGTCCTCTTTTAAAACAGTTTGACTGCTCTTCATCCTTTTATAATGCAGTTTGACTGCACTTCATCCTCTTATAAAACAGTTTGACTGCTCTTCATCCTCTTGTAAAACAGGTTGACTGCTCTTCATCCTCTTGTAAAACAGTCTGACTGCTCTACATCCTCGTATAAAACAGTTTGACTGCTCTTCATCCTTTTATAAAGCAGTTTGACTGCTCTTCATCCTCTTATAAATCAATTTGACTGCTCTTCATCCTCTTATAAAACCGTTTGACTGCTCTTCGTCCGATTATAAATCAGTTTGACTGCTCTTCATCCTCTTATAAAACCGTTTGACTGCTCTTCGTCCGATTATAAATCAGGTTGACTGCTCTTCGTCCGATTATAAATCAGTTTGACTGCTCTTCGTCTGCTTATAAAACAGTTTGACTGCTCTTCATCCTTTTATAAAGCAGTTTGACTGCTCTTCATCCTCCTATAAACCAGTTTGACTGCGCTTCATCCTTTTATAAAGCAGTTTGACTGCTCTTCATCCTCTTGTAAAACAGTCTGACTGCTCTTCATCCGATTATAAATCAATTTGACTGCTATTCATCCTCTTATAATACAGTTTGACTGCTCTTCATCCTTTTTATAACGCAGTTTGACTGCTCTTCATCCTCTTGTAAAACAGGTTGACTGCTCTTCATCCTTTTGTAAAACAGTCTGACTGCTCTACATCATTGTATAAAACAGTTTGACTGCTCTTCATCCTTTTATAAAGCAGTTTGACTGCTCTTCATCCTCTTATAAATCAATTTGACTGCTCTTCATCCTCTTATAAAACCGTTTGACTGCTCTTCGTCCGATTATAAATCAGTTTGACTGCTCTTCGTCCGATTATAAATCAGTTTGACTGCTCTTCATCCTTTTATAAAGCAGTTTGACTGCTCTTCATCCTCTTATAAATCAGTTTGACTGCTCTTCATCCTTTTATAAAGCAGTTTGACTGCTCTTCATCCTCCTATAAACCAGTTTGACTGCGCTTCATCCTCCTATAGAACAGTTTGACTGCTCTTCGTCCGATTATAAACCAGTTTGACTGCTCTTCGTCCTCTTATAAAAACAGTTTAACTGCTCTTCATCCTTTTATAAAGCAGTTCGACTGCTCTTCATCCTTTTATAAATCAGTTTGACTTCTCTTCATCCGATTATAAATCAGTTTGACTGCTCTTCATCCTCTTATAAAACAGTTTGACTGCTCTTCATCCTTTTATAACGCAGTTTGACTGCTCTTCATCCTCTTATAAATCAGTTTGACTGCTCTTCATCCGATTATAAATCAGTTTGACTGCTCTTCGTCCTCTTTTAAAACAGTTTGACTGCTCTTCATCCTTTTATAATGCAGTTTGACTGCACTTCATCCTCTTATAAAACAGTTTGACTGCTCTTCATCCTCTTGTAAAACAGGTTGACTGCTCTTCATCCTCTTGTAAAACAGTCTGACTGCTCTACATCCTCGTATAAAACAGTTTGACTGCTCTTCATCCTTTTATAAAGCAGTTTGACTGCTCTTCATCCTCTTATAAATCAATTTGACTGCTCTTCATCCTCTTATAAAACCGTTTGACTGCTCTTCGTCCGATTATAAATCAGTTTGACTGCTCTTCATCCTCTTATAAAACCGTTTGACTGCTCTTCGTCCGATTATAAATCAGGTTGACTGCTCTTCGTCCGATTATAAATCAGTTTGACTGCTCTTCGTCTGCTTATAAAACAGTTTGACTGCTCTTCATCCTTTTATAAAGCAGTTTGACTGCTCTTCATCCTCCTATAAACCAGTTTGACTGCGCTTCATCCTTTTATAAAGCAGTTTGACTGCTCTTCATCCTCTTGTAAAACAGTCTGACTGCTCTTCATCCGATTATAAATCAATTTGACTGCTATTCATCCTCTTATAATACAGTTTGACTGCTCTTCATCCTTTTTATAACGCAGTTTGACTGCTCTTCATCCTCTTGTAAAACAGGTTGACTGCTCTTCATCCTTTTGTAAAACAGTCTGACTGCTCTACATCATTGTATAAAACAGTTTGACTGCTCTTCATCCTTTTATAAAGCAGTTTGACTGCTCTTCATCCTCTTATAAATCAATTTGACTGCTCTTCATCCTCTTATAAAACCGTTTGACTGCTCTTCGTCCGATTATAAATCAGTTTGACTGCTCTTCGTCCGATTATAAATCAGTTTGACTGCTCTTCATCCTTTTATAAAGCAGTTTGACTGCTCTTCATCCTCTTATAAATCAGTTTGACTGCTCTTCATCCTTTTATAAAGCAGTTTGACTGCTCTTCATCCTCCTATAAACCAGTTTGACTGCGCTTCATCCTCCTATAGAACAGTTTGACTGCTCTTCGTCCGATTATAAACCAGTTTGACTGCTCTTCGTCCTCTTATAAAAACAGTTTAACTGCTCTTCATCCTTTTATAAAGCAGTTTGACTGCTCTTCATCCTCTTATAAATCAGTTTGACTGCTCTTGATCCGATTATAAATCAGTTTGACTGCTCTTCATCCGATTATAAATCAGTTTGACTGCTCTTCATCCTCTTATAAAACAGTTTGACTGCTCTTCATCCTTTTATAACGCAGTTTGACTGCTCTTCATCCTCTTATAAATCAGTTTGACTGCTCTTCATCCGATTATAAATCAGTTTGACTGCTCTTCGTCCTTTTATAATGCAGTTTGACTGCTCTTCATCCTCTTGTAAAACAGTTTGACTGCTCTTCATCCTCTTGTAAAACAGGTTGATTGCTCTTCATCCTCTTGTAAAACAGTCTGACTGCTCTACATCCTCGTATAAAACAGTTTGACTGCTCTTCATCCTTTTATAAAGCAGTTTGACTGCTCTTCATCCTCTTATAAATCAATTTGACTGCTCTTCGTCCGATTATAAATCAGTTTGACTGCTATTCGTCCGATTATACATCAGTTGGACTGCTCTTCGTCCGCTTATAAAACATAGTTTGACTGCTCTTCATCCTTTTATAAAGCAGTTTGACTGCTCTTCATCCTCTTATAAATCAGTTTGACTGCTCTTCATCCTCTTATAAAGCAGTTTGACTGCTCTTCATCCTCCTATAAACCAGTTTGACTGCGCTTCATCCTCCTATAGAACAGTTTGACTGCTCTTCGTCCGATTATAACTCAGTTTGACTGCTCTTCGTCCTCTTATAAAACAGTTTGTCTGCTCTTCATCCTTTTATAAAGCAGTTTGACTGCTCTTCATCCTCTTGTAAAACAGTCTGACTGCTCTTCATCCGATTATAAATCAATTTGACTGCTATTCATCCTCTTATAAAACAGTTTGACTGCTCTTCATCCTTTTTATAACGCAGTTTGACTGCTCTTCATCCTCTTGTAAAACAGGTTGACTGCTCTTCATCCTTTTGTAAAACAGTCTGACTGCACTACATCATTGTATAAAACAGTTTGACTGCTCTTCATCCTTTTATAAAGCAGTTTGACTGCTCTTCATCCTCTTATAAATCAATTTGACTGCTCTTCATCCTCTTATAAAACCGTTTGACTGCTCTTCGTCCGATTATAAATCAGTTTGACTGCTCTTCGTCCGATTATAAATCAGTTTGACTGCTCTTCGTCCGCTTATAAAACAGTTTGACTGCTCTTCATCCTTTTATAAAGCAGTTTGACTGCTCTTCATCCTCTTATAAATCAGTTTGACTGCTCTTCATCCTCCTATATACCAGTTTGACTGCGCTTCATCCTCCTATAGAACACTTTGACTGCTCTTCGTCCGATTATAAAACAGTTTGACTGCTCTTCGTCCTCTTATAAAAACAGTTTGACTGCTCTTCATCCTTTTATAAAGCAGTTTGACTGCTCTTCATCCTTTTATAAATCAGTTTGACTGCTCTTCATCCGATTATAAATCAGTTTGACTGCTCTTCATCCTCTTATAAAACAGTTTGACTGCTCTTCATCCTTTTATAACGCAGTTTGACTGCTCTTCATCCTTTTATAACGCAGTTTGACTGCTCTTCATCCTCTTATAAATCAGTTTGACTGCTCTTCATCCGATTATAAATCAGTTTGACTGCTCTTCGTCCTCTTATAAAACAGTTTGACTGCTCTTCATCCTCTTGTAAAACAGGTTGACTGCTCTTCATCCTCTTGTAAAACAGTCTGACTGCTCTACATCCTCGTATAAAACAGTTTGACTGCTCTTCATCCTTTTATAAAGCAGTTTGACTGCTCTTCATCCTCTTATAAATCAATTTGACTGCTCTTCATCCTCTTATAAAACCGTTTGACTGCTCTTCGTCCGATTATAAATCAGTTTGACTGCTCTTCATCCTCTTATAAAACCGTTTGACTGCTCTTCGTCCGATTATAAATCAGGTTGACTGCTCTTCGTCCGATTATAAATCAGTTTGACTGCTCTTCGTCTGCTTATAAAACAGTTTGACTGCTCTTCATCCTTTTATAAAGCAGTTTGACTGCTCTTCATCCTCCTATAAACCAGTTTGACTGCGCTTCATCCTTTTATAAAGCAGTTTGACTGCTCTTCATCCTCTTGTAAAACAGTCTGACTGCTCTTCATCCGATTATAAATCAATTTGACTGCTATTCATCCTCTTATAAAACAGTTTGACTGCTCTTCATCCTTTTTATAATGCAGTTTGACTGCTCTTCATCCTCTTGTAAAACAGGTTGACTGCTCTTCATCCTTTTGTAAAACAGTCTGACTGCTCTACATCATTGTATAAAACAGTTTGACTGCTCTTCATCCTTTTATAAAGCAGTTTGACTGCTCTTCATCCTCTTATAAATCAATTTGACTGCTCTTCATCCTCTTATAAAACCGTTTGACTGCTCTTCGTCCGATTATAAATCAGTTTGACTGCTCTTCGTCCGATTATAAATCAGTTTGACTGCTCTTCGTCCGCTTATAAAACAGTTTGACTGCTCTTCATCCTTTTATAAAGCAGTTTGACTGCTCTTCATCCTCTTATAAATCAGTTTGACTGCTCTTCATCCTTTTATAAAGCAGTTTGACTGCTCTTCATCCTCCTATAAACCAGTTTGACTGCGCTTCATCCTCCTATAGAACAGTTTGACTGCTCTTCGTCCGATTATAAACCAGTTTGACTGCTCTTCGTCCTCTTATAAAAACAGTTTGACTGCTCTTCATCCTTTTATAAAGCAGTTTGACTGCTCTTCATCCTTTTATAAATCAGTTTGACTTCTCTTCATCCGATTATAAATCAGTTTGACTGCTCTTCATCCTCTTATAAAACAGTTTGACTGCTCTTCATCCTTTTATAACGCAGTTTGACTGCTCTTCATCCTCTTATAAATCAGTTTGACTGCTCTTCATCCGATTATAAATCAGTTTGACTGCACTTCGTCCTCTTTTAAAACAGTTTGACTGCTCTTCATCCTTTTATAATGCAGTTTGACTGCTCTTCATCCTCTTATAAAACAGTTTGACTGCTCTTCATCCTCTTGTAAAACAGGTTGACTGCTCTTCATCCTCTTGTAAAACAGTCTGACTGCTCTACATCCTCGTATAAAACAGTTTGACTGCTCTTCATCCTTTTATAAAGCAGTTTGACTGCTCTTCATCCTCTTGTAAATCAATTTGACTGCTCTCCATCCTCTTATAAAACCGTTTGACTGCTCTTCGTCCGATTATAAATCAGTTTGACTGCTCTTCATCCTCTTATAAAACCGTTTGACTGCTCTTCGTCCGATTATAAATCAGGTTGACTGCTCTTCGTCCGATTATAAATCAGTTTGACTGCTCTTCGTCTGCTTATAAAACAGTTTGACTGCTCTTCATCCTTTTATAAAGCAGTTTGACTGCTCTTCATCCTCCTATAAACCAGTTTGACTGCGCTTCATCCTCCTATAGAACAGTTTGACTGCTCTTCGTCCGATTATAAATCAGTTTGACTGCTCTTCATCCTCTTGTAAAACAGGTTGACTGCTCTTCATCCTCTTGTAAAACAGTCTGACTGCTCTACATCCTCGTATAAAACAGTTTGACTGCTCTTCATCCTTTTATAACGCAGTTTGACTGCTCTTCATCCTCTTGTAAAACAGTTTGACTGCTCTTCATCCTCTTATAAATCAATTTGACTGCTCTTCATCCTCTTATAAAACCGTTTGACTGCTCTTCGTCCGACTAAAATCAGTTTGACTGCTCTTCGTCCGATTATAAATCAGTTTGACTGCTCCTCGTCCGCTTATAAAACAGATTGACTGCTCTTCATCCTTTTATAAAGCAGTTTGACTGCTCTTCATCCTCTTATAAATCAGTTTGACTGCTCTTCATCCTTTTATAAAGCAGTTTGACTGCTCTTCATCCTCCTATAAACCAGTTTGACTGCGCTTCATCCTCCTATAGAACAGTTTGACTGCTCTTCGTCCTCTTATAAAACAGTTTGACTGCTCTTCGTCCTCTTATAAAACAGTCTGACTGCTCTTCATCCGATTATAAATCAGTTTGACTGCTCTTCATCCTTTTATAAAGCAGTTTGACTGCTCTTCATCCTCTTGTAAAACAGTCTGACTGCTCTTCATCCGATTATAAATCAGTTTGACTGCTCTTCATCCTCTTATAAAACAGTTTGACTGCTCTTCATCTTTTTATAACGCAGTTTGACTGCTCTTCATCCTCTTGTAAAACAGGTTGACTGCTCTTCATCCTTTTGTGAAACAGTCTGACTGCTCGACATCATTGTATAAAACAGTTTGACTGCTCTTCATCCTTTTATAAGCAGTTTGACTGCTCTTCATCCTCTTATAAATCAATTTGACTGCTCTTCATCCTCTTATAAAACCGTTTGACTGCTCTTCGTCCGATTATAAATCAGTTTGACTGCTCTTCGTCCGATTATAAATCAGTTTGACTGCTCCTCGTCCGCTTATAAAACAGTTTGACTGCTCTTCATCCTTTTATAAAGCAGTTTGACTGCTCTTCATCCTCTTATAAATCAGTTTGACTGCTCTTCATCCTTTTATAAAGCAGTTTGACTGCTCTTCATCCTCCTATAAACCAGTTTGACTGCGCTTCATCCTCCTATAGAACAGTTTGACTGCTCTTCGTCCTCTTATAAAACAGTTTGACTGCTCTTCGTCCTCTTATAAAACAGTTTGACTGCTCTTCATCCTTTTATAAAGCAGTTTGACTGCTCTTCATCCTCTTATAAATCAGTTTGACTGCTCTTCATCCGATTATAAACCAGTTTGACTGCTCTTCGTCCTCTTATAAAACAGTTTGACTGCTCTTCATCCTTTTATAAAGCAGTTTGACTGCTCTTCATCCTCTTATAAATCAGTTTGACTGCTCTTCATCCGATTATAAATCAGTTTGACTGCTCTTCATCCTCTTATAAAACAGTTTGACTGCTCTTCATCCTTTTATAACGCAGTTTGACTGCTCTTCATCCTCTTATAAATCAGTTTGACTGCTCTTCATCCGATTATAAATCAGTTTGACTGCTCTTCATCCTTTTATAAAGCAGTTTGACTGCTCTTCATCCTCTTATAAATCAATTTGACTGCTCTTCATCCTCTTATAAAACCGTTTTTTCTGCTCTTCGTCCGATTATAAATCAGTTTGACTGCTCTTCATCCTCTTATAAAACCGTTTGACTGCTCTTCATCCTTTTATAACGCAGTTTGACTGCTCTTCATCCTCTTATAAATCAGTTTGACTGCTCTTCATCCGATTATAAATCAGTTTGACTGCTCTTCATCCTCTTATAAAACAGTTTGACTGCTCTTCATCCTTTTATAACGCAGTTTGACTGCTCTTCATCCTCTTATAAATCAGTTTGACTGCTCTTCATCCGATTATAAATCAGTTTGACTGCTCTTCATCCTTTTATAAAGCAGTTTGACTGCTCTTCATCCTCTTATAAATCAATTTGACTGCTCTTCATCCTCTTATAAAACCGTTTTTTCTGCTCTTCGTCCGATTATAAATCAGTTTGACTGCTCTTCATCCTCTTATAAAACCGTTTGACTGCTCTTCATCCTTTTATAACGCAGTTTGACTGCTCTTCATCCTCTTATAAATCAGTTTGACTGCTCTTCATCCTTTTATAAAGCAGTTTGACTGCTCTTCATCCTCCTATAAACCAGTTTGACTGCGCTTCATCCTCCTATAGAACAGTTTGACTGCTCTTCGTCCTCTTATAAAACAGTTTGACTGCTCTTCGTCCTCTTATAAAACAGTTTGACTGCTCTTCATCCTTTTATAAAGCAGTTTGACTGCTCTTCATCCTCTTATAAATCAGTTTGACTGCTCTTCATCTTTTTATAAAGCAGTTTGACTGCTCTTCATCCTCTTGTAAAACAGTCTGACTGCTCTTCATCCGATTATAAATCAGTTTGACTGCTCTTCATCCTTTTATAAAGCAGTTTGACTGCTCTTCATCCTCTTGTAAAACAGTCTGACTGCTCTTCATCCGATTATAAATCAGTTTGACTGCTCTTCATCCTCTTATAAAACAGTTTGACTGCTCTTCATCCTTTTGTGAAACAGTCTGACTGCTCGACATCATTGTATAAAACAGTTTGACTGCTCTTCATCCTTTTATAACGCAGTTTGACTGCTCTTCATCCTCTTGTAAAACAGGTTGACTGCTCTTCATCCTTTTGTGAAACAGTCTGACTGCTCGACATCATTGTATAAAACAGTTTGACTGCTCTTCATCCTTTTATAAAGCAGTTTGACTGCTCTTCATCCTCTTATAAATCAATTTGACTGCTCTTCATCCTCTTATAAAACCGTTTGACTGCTCTTCGTCCGATTATAAATCAGTTTGACTGCTCTTCGTCCGATTATAAATCAGTTTGACTGCTCCTCGTCCGCTTATAAAACAGTTTGACTGCTCTTCATCCTTTTATAAAGCAGTTTGACTGCTCTTCATCCTCTTATAAATCAGTTTGACTGCTCTTCATCCTTTTATAAAGCAGTTTGACTGCTCTTCATCCTCCTATAAACCAGTTTGACTGCGCTTCATCCTCCTATAGAACAGTTTGACTGCTCTTCGTCCTCTTATAAAACAGTTTGACTGCTCTTCGTCATCTTATAAAGCAGTTTGACTGCTCTTCATCCTCTTATAAATCAGTTTGACTGCTCTTCATCCGATTATTAATCAGTTTGACTGCTCTTCATCCTCTTATAAAACAGTTTGACTGCTCTTCATCCTTTTATAACGCAGTTTGACTGCTCTTCATCCTCTTATAAATCAGTTTGACTGCTCTTCATCCGATTATAAACCAGTTTGACTGCTCTTCGTCCTCTTATAAAACAGTTTGACTGCTCTTCATCCTTTTATAAAGCAGTTTGACTGCTCTTCATCCTCTTATAAATCAGTTTGACTGCTCTTCATCCGATTATAAATCAGTTTGACTGCTCTTCATCCTCTTATAAAACAGTTTGACTGCTCTTCATCCTTTTATAACGCAGTTTGACTGCTCTTCATCCTCTTATAAATCAGTTTGACTGCTCTTCATCCGATTATAAATCAGTTTGACTGCTCTTCATCCTTTTATAAAGCAGTTTGACTGCTCTTCATCCTCTTATAAATCAATTTGACTGCTCTTCATCCTCTTATAAAACCGTTTTTTCTGCTCTTCGTCCGATTATAAATCAGTTTGACTGCTCTTCATCCTCTTATAAAACCGTTTGACTGCTCTTCATCCTTTTATAACGCAGTTTGACTGCTCTTCATCCTCTTATAAATCAGTTTGACTGCTCTTCATCCGATTATAAATCAGTTTGACTGCTCTTCATCCTCTTATAAAACAGTTTGACTGCTCTTCATCCTTTTATAACGCAGTTTGACTGCTCTTCGTCCTCTTATAAAACAGTTTGACTGCTCTTCATCCTTTTATAAAGCAGTTTGACTGCTCTTCATCCTCTTATAAATCAGTTTGACTGCTCTTCATCTTTTTATAAAGCAGTTTGACTGCTCTTCATCCTCTTGTAAAACAGTCTGACTGCTCTTCATCCGATTATAAATCAGTTTGACTGCTCTTCATCCTTTTATAAAGCAGTTTGACTGCTCTTCATCCTCTTGTAAAACAGTCTGACTGCTCTTCATCCGATTATAAATCAGTTTGACTGCTCTTCATCCTCTTATAAAACAGTTTGACTGCTCTTCATCTTTTTATAACGCAGTTTGACTGCTCTTCATCCTCTTGTAAAACAGGTTGACTGCTCTTCATCCTTTTGTGAAACAGTCTGACTGCTCGACATCATTGTATAAAACAGTTTGACTGCTCTTCATCCTTTTATAAAGCAGTTTGACTGCTCTTCATCCTCTTAAAAATCAATTTGACTGCTCTTCATCCTCTTATAAAACCGTTTGACTGCTCTTCGTCCGATTATAAATCAGTTTGACTGCTCTTCGTCCGATTATAAATCAGTTTGACTGCTCCTCGTCCGCTTATAAAACAGTTTGACTGCTCTTCATCCTTTTATAAAGCAGTTTGACTGCTCTTCATCCTCTTATAAATCAGTTTGACTGCTCTTCATCCTTTTATAAAGCAGTTTGACTGCTCTTCATCCTCCTATAAACCAGTTTGACTGCGCTTCATCCTCCTATAGAACAGTTTGACTGCTCTTCGTCCTCTTATAAAACAGTTTGACTGCTCTTCGTCCTCTTATAAAACAGTTTGACTGCTCTTCATCCTTTTATAAAGCAGTTTGACTGCTCTTCATCCTCTTATAAATCAGTTTGACTGCTCTTCATCCGATTATAAATCAGTTTGACTGCTCTTCATCCTCTTATAAAACAGTTTGACTGCTCTTCATCCTTTTATAACGCAGTTTGACTGCTCTTCATCCTCTTATAAATCAGTTTGACTGCTCTTCATCCGATTATAAACCAGTTTGACTGCTCTTCGTCCTCTTATAAAACAGTTTGACTGCTCTTCATCCTTTTATAAAGCAGTTTGACTGCTCTTCATCCTCTTATAAATCAGTTTGACTGCTCTTCATCCGATTATAAATCAGTTTGACTGCTCTTCATCCTCTTATAAAACAGTTTGACTGCTCTTCATCCTTTTATAACGCAGTTTGACTGCTCTTCATCCTCTTATAAATCAGTTTGACTGCTCTTCATCCGATTATAAATCAGTTTGACTGCTCTTCATCCTTTTATAAAGCAGTTTGACTGCTCTTCATCCTCTTATAAATCAATTTGACTGCTCTTCATCCTCTTATAAAACCGTTTTTTCTGCTCTTCGTCCGATTATAAATCAGTTTGACTGCTCTTCATCCTCTTATAAAACCGTTTGACTGCTCTTCATCCTTTTATAACGCAGTTTGACTGCTCTTCATCCTCTTATAAATCAGTTTGACTGCTCTTCATCCGATTATAAATCAGTTTGACTGCTCTTCATCCTCTTATAAAACAGTTTGACTGCTCTTCATCCTTTTATAACGCAGTTTGACTGCTCTTCATCCTCTTATAAATCAGTTTGACTGCTCTTCATCCGATTATAAATCAGTTTGACTGCTCTTCATCCTTTTATAAAGCAGTTTGACTGCTCTTCATCCTCTTATAAATCAATTTGACTGCTCTTCATCCTCTTATAAAACCGTTTTTTCTGCTCTTCGTCCGATTATAAATCAGTTTGACTGCTCTTCATCCTCTTATAAAACCGTTTGACTGCTCTTCATCCTTTTATAACGCAGTTTGACTGCTCTTCATCCTCTTATAAATCAGTTTGACTGCTCTTCATCCTTTTATAAAGCAGTTTGACTGCTCTTCATCCTCCTATAAACCAGTTTGACTGCGCTTCATCCTCCTATAGAACAGTTTGACTGCTCTTCGTCCTCTTATAAAACAGTTTGACTGCTCTTCGTCCTCTTATAAAACAGTTTGACTGCTCTTCATCCTTTTATAAAGCAGTTTGACTGCTCTTCATCCTCTTATAAAACAGTTTGACTGCTCTTCATCCGATTATAAATCAGTTTGACTGCTCTTCATCCTCTTATAAAACAGTTTGACTGCTCTTCATCCTTTTATAACGCAGTTTGACTGCTCTTCATCCTCTTATAAATCAGTTTGACTGCTCTTCATCCGATTATAAACCAGTTTGACTGCTCTTCGTCCTCTTATAAAACAGTTTGACTGCTCTTCATCCTTTTATAAAGCAGTTTGACTGCTCTTCATCCTCTTATAAATCAGTTTGACTGCTCTTCATCCGATTATAAATCAGTTTGACTGCTCTTCATCCTCTTATAAAACAGTTTGACTGCTCTTCATCCTTTTATAACGCAGTTTGACTGCTCTTCATCCTCTTATAAATCAGTTTGACTGCTCTTCATCCGATTATAAATCAGTTTGACTGCTCTTCATCCTTTTATAAAGCAGTTTGACTGCTCTTCATCCTCTTATAAATCAATTTGACTGCTCTTCATCCTCTTATAAAACCGTTTTTTCTGCTCTTCGTCCGATTATAAATCAGTTTGACTGCTCTTCATCCTCTTATAAAACCGTTTGACTGCTCTTCATCCTTTTATAACGCAGTTTGACTGCTCTTCATCCTCTTATAAATCAGTTTGACTGCTCTTCATCCGATTATAAATCAGTTTGACTGCTCTTCATCCTCTTATAAAACAGTTTGACTGCTCTTCATCCTTTTATAACGCAGTTTGACTGCTCTTCATCCTCTTATAAATCAGTTTGACTGCTCTTCATCCGATTATAAATCAGTTTGACTGCTCTTCATCCTTTTATAAAGCAGTTTGACTGCTCTTCATCCTCTTATAAATCAATTTGACTGCTCTTCATCCTCTTATAAAACCGTTTTTTCTGCTCTTCGTCCGGTTATAAATCAGTTTGACTGCTCTTCATCCTCTTATAAAACCGTTTGACTGCTCTTCATCCTTTTATAACGCAGTTTGACTGCTCTTCATCCTCTTATAAATCAGTTTGACTGCTCTTCATCCTTTTATAAAGCAGTTTGACTGCTCTTCATCCTCCTATAAACCAGTTTGACTGCGCTTCATCCTCCTATAGTACAGTTTGACTGCTCTTCGTCCTCTTATAAAACAGTTTGACTGCTCTTCGTCCTCTTATAAAACAGTTTGACTGCTCTTCATCCTTTTATAAATCAGTTTGACTGCTCTTCATCCTCTTATAAATCAGTTTGACTGCTCTTCATCTTTTTATAAAGCAGTTTGACTGCTCTTCATCCTCTTGTAAAACAGTCTGACTGCTCTTCATCCGATTATAAATCAGTTTGACTGCTCTTCATCCTTTTATAAAGCAGTTTGACTGCTCTTCATCCTCTTGTAAAACAGTCTGACTGCTCTTCATCCGATTATAAATCAGTTTGACTGCTCTTCATCCTCTTATAAAACAGTTTGACTGCTCTTCATCTTTTTATAACGCAGTTTGACTGCTCTTCATCCGATTATAAATCAGTTTGACTGCTCTTCATCCTTTTATAAAGCAGTTTGACTGCTCTTCATCCTCTTGTAAAACAGTTTGACTGCTCTTCATCCTTTTATAAAGCAGTTTGACTGCTCTTCATCCTCTTATAAATCAATTTGACTGCTCTTCATCCTCTTATAAAACCGTTTTTTCTGCTCTTCGTCCGATTATAAATCAGTTTGACTGCTCTTCATCCTCTTATAAAACCGTTTGACTGCTCTTCATCCTTTTATAACGCAGTTTGACTGCTCTTCATCCTCTTATAAATCAGTTTGACTGCTCTTCATCCTTTTATAAAGCAGTTTGACTGCTCTTCATCCTCCTATAAACCAGTTTGACTGCGCTTCATCCTCCTATAGAACAGTTTGACTGCTCTTCGTCCTCTTATAAAACAGTTTGACTGCTCTTCGTCCTCTTATAAAACAGTTTGACTGCTCTTCATCCTTTTATAAAGCAGTTTGACTGCTCTTCATCCTCTTATAAATCTGTTTGACTGCTCTTCATCCGATTATAAATCAGTTTGACTGCTCTTCATCCTCTTATAAAACAGTTTGACTGCTTTCATCCTTTTATAACGCAGTTTGACTGCTCTTCATCCTCTTATAAATCAGTTTGACTGCTCTTCATCCGATTATAAACCAGTTTGACTGCTCTTGGTCCTCTTATAAAACAGTTTGACTGCTCTTCATCCTTTTATAAAGCAGTTTGACTGCTCTTCATCCTCTTATAAATCAGTTTGACTGCTCTTCATCCTCTTATAAAACAGTTTGACTGCTCTTCATCCTCTTATAAAACAGTTTGACTGCTCTTCATCCTTTTATAACGCAGTTTGACTGCTCTTCATCCTCTTATAAATCAGTTTGACTGCTCTTCATCCGATTATAAATCAGTTTGACTGCTCTTCATCCTTTTATAAAGCAGTTTGACTGCTCTTCATCCTCTTATAAATCAATTTGACTGCTCTTCATCCTCTTATAAAACCGTTTTTTCTGCTCTTCGTCCGATTATAAATCAGTTTGACTGCTCTTCATCCTCTTATAAAACCGTTTGACTGCTCTTCATCCTTTTATAACGCAGTTTGACTGCTCTTCATCCTCTTATAAATCAGTTTGACTGCTCTTCATCCGATTATAAATCAGTTTGACTGCTCTTCATCCTCTTATAAAACAGTTTGACTGCTCTTCATCCTTTTATAACGCAGTTTGACTGCTCTTCATCCTCTTATAAATCAGTTTGACTGCTCTTCATCCGATTATAAATCAGTTTGACTGCTCTTCATCCTTATATAAAGCAGTTTGACTGCTCTTCATCCTCTTATAAATCAATTTGACTGCTCTTCATCCTCTTATAAAACCGTTTTTTCTGCTCTTCGTCCGGTTATAAATCAGTTTGACTGCTCTTCATCCTCTTATAAAACCGTTTGACTGCTCTTCATCCTTTTATAACGCAGTTTGACTGCTCTTCATCCTCTTATAAATCAGTTTGACTGCTCTTCATCCTTTTATAAAGCAGTTTGACTGCTCTTCATCCTCCTATAAACCAGTTTGACTGCGCTTCATCCTCCTATAGTACAGTTTGACTGCTCTTTGTCCTCTTATAAAACAGTTTGACTGCTCTTCGTCCTCTTATAAAACAGTTTGACTGCTCTTCATCCTTTTATAAAGCAGTTTGACTGCTCTTCATCCTCTTATAAATCAGTTTGACTGCTCTTCATCTTTTTATAAAGCAGTTTGACTGCTCTTCATCCTCTTGTAAAACAGTCTGACTGCTCTTCATCCGATTATAAATCAGTTTGACTGCTCTTCATCCTTTTATAAAGCAGTTTGACTGCTCTTCATCCTCTTGTAAAACAGTCTGACTGCTCTTCATCCGATTATAAATCAGTTTGACTGCTCTTCATCCTCTTATAAAACAGTTTGACTGCTCTTCATCTTTTTATAACGCAGTTTGACTGCTCTTCATCCTCTTGTAAAACAGGTTGACTGCTCGACATCATTGTATAAAACAGTTTGACTGCTCTTCATCCTTTTATAAAGCAGTTTGACTGCTCTTCATCCTCTTATAAATCAATTTGACTGCTCTTCATCCTCTTATAAAACCGTTTGACTGCTCTTCGTCCGATTATAAATCAGTTTGACTGCTCTTCGTCCGATTATAAATCAGTTTGACTGCTCCTCGTCCGCTTATAAAACAGTTTGACTGCTCTTCATCCTTTTATAAAGCAGTTTGACTGCTCTTCATCCTCTTATAAATCAGTTTGACTGCTCTTCATCCTTTTATAAAGCAGTTTGACTGCTCTTCATCCTCCTATAAACCAGTTTGACTGCGCTTCATCCTCCTATAGAACAGTTTGACTGCTCTTCTTCCTCTTATAAAACAGTTTGACTGCTCTTCGTCCTCTTATAAAACAGTTTGACTGCTCTTCATCCTTTTATAAAGCAGTTTGACTGCTCTTCATCCTCTTATAAATCAGTTTGACTGCTCTTCATCCGATTATAAATCAGTTTGACTGCTCTTCATCCTCTTATAAAACAGTTTGACTGCTCTTCATCCTTTTATAACGCAGTTTGACTGCTCTTCATCCTCTTATAAATCAGTTTGACTGCTCTTCATCCGATTATAAACCAGTTTGACTGCTCTTCGTCCTCTTATAAAACAGTTTGACTGCTCTTCATCCTTTTATAAAGCAGTTTGACTGCTCTTCATCCTCTTATAAATCAGTTTGACTGCTCTTCATCCGATTATAAATCAGTTTGACTGCTCTTCATCCTCTTATAAAACAGTTTGACTGCTCTTCATCCTTTTATAACGCAGTTTGACTGCTCTTCATCCTCTTATAAATCAGTTTGACTGCTCTTCATCCGATTATAAATCAGTTTGACTGCTCTTCATCATTTTATAAAGCAGTTTGACTGCTCTTCATCCTCTTATAAAACCGTTTGACTGCTCTTCATCCTCTTATAAAACCGTTTTTTCAGCTCTTCGTCCGATTATAAATCAGTTTGACTGCTCTTCATCCTCTTATAAAACCGTTTGACTGCTCTTCATCCTTTTATAACGCAGTTTGACTGCTCTTCATCCTCTTATAAATCAGTTTGACTGCTCTTCATCCGATTATAAATCAGTTTGAATGCTCTTCATCCTCTTATAAAACAGTTTGACTGCTCTTCATCCTTTTATAACGCAGTTTGACTGCTCTTCATCCTCTTATAAATCAGTTTGACTGCTCTTCATCCGATTATAAATCAGTTTGACTGCTCTTCATCCTTTTATAAAGCAGTTTGACTGCTCTTCATCCTCTTATAAATCAATTTGACTGCTCTTCATCCTCTTATAAAACCGTTTTTTCTGCTCTTCGTCCGATTATAAATCAGTTTGACTGCTCTTCATCCTCTTAAAAAACCGTTTGACTGCTCTTCATCCTTTTATAACGCAGTTTGACTGCTCTTCATCCTCTTATAAATCAATTTGACTGCTCTTCATCCTCTTATAAAACCGTTTGACTGCTCTTCGTCCGATTATAAATCAGTTTGACTGCTCTTCGTCCGATTATAAATCAGTTTGACTGCTCTTCGTCCGCTTATAAAACAGTTTGACTGCTCTTCATCCTTTTATAAAGCAGTTTGACTGCTCTTCATCCTCTTATAAATCAGTTTGACTGCTCTTCATCCTTTTATAAAGCAGTTTGACTGCTCTTCATCCTCCTATATACCAGTTTGACTGCGCTTCATCCTCCTATAGAACACTTTGACTGCTCTTCGTCCGATTATAAACCAGTTTGACTGCTCTTCGTCCTCTTATAAAAACAGTTTGACTGCTCTTCATCCTTTTATAAAGCAGTTTGACTGCTCTTCATCCTTTTATAAATCAGTTTGACTGCTCTTCATCCGATTATAAATCAGTTTGACTGCTCTTCATCCACTTATAAAACAGTTTGACTGCTCTTCATCCTTTTATAACGCAGTTTGACTGCTCTTCATCCTTTTATAACGCAGTTTGACTGCTCTTCATCCTCTTATAAATCAGTTTGACTGCTCTTCATCCGATTATAAATCAGTTTGACTGCTCTTCGTCCTCTTTTAAAACAGTTTGACTGCTCTTCATCCTTTTATAAATCAGTTTGACTGCTCTTCGTCCTCTTATAAAACAGTTTGACTGCTCTTCATCCTTTTATAAAGCAGTTTGACTGCTCTTCATCCTCTTGTAAAACAGTCTGACTGCTCTTCATCTGATAATAAATCAGTTTGACTGCTCTTCATCCTCTTATAAAACAGTTTGACTGCTCTTCATCCTTTTATAAAGCTGTTTGACTGCTCTTCATCCTCTTATAAATCAATTTGACCGCTCTTCATCCTCTTATAAAACCGTTTGACTGCTCTTCGTCCGATTATAAATCAGTTTGTCTGCTCTTCGTCCTTTTATAAATCAGTTTGACTGCTCTTCGTCCGCTTATAAAACAGTTTGACTGCTCTTCATCCTTTTATAAAGCAGTTTGACTGCTCTTCATCCTCTTATAAATCAGTTTGACTACTCTTCATCCTCCTATAAACCAGTTTGACTGCGCTTCATCCTCCTATAGAACAGTTTGACTGCTCTTCATCCTTTTATAACGCAGTTTGACTGCTCTTCATCCTCTTATAAATCAGTTTGACTGCTCTTCATCCGATTATAAATCAGTTTGACTGCTCTTCATCCTTTTATAAAGCAGTTTGACTGCTCTTCATCCTCTTATAAAACCGTTTGACTGCTCTTCATCCTCTTATAAAACCGTTTTTTCAGCTCTTCGTCCGATTATAAATCAGTTTGACTGCTCTTCATCCTCTTATAAAACCGTTTGACTGCTCTTCATCCTTTTATAACGCAGTTTGACTGCTCTTCATCCTCTTATAAATCAGTTTGACTGCTCTTCATCCGATTATAAATCAGTTTGACTGCTCTTCATCCTCTTATAAAACAGTTTGACTGCTCTTCATCCTTTTATAACGCAGTTTGACTGCTCTTCATCCTCTTATAAATCAGTTTGACTGCTCTTCATCCGATTATAAATCAGTTTGACTGCTCTTCATCCTTTTATAAAGCAGTTTGACTGCTCTTCATCCTCTTATAAATCAATTTGACTGCTCTTCATCCTCTTATAAAACCGTTTTTTCTGCTCTTCGTCCGATTATAAATCAGTTTGACTGCTCTTCATCCTCTTATAAAACCGTTTGACTGCTCTTCATCCTTTTATAACGCAGTTTGACTGCTCTTCATCCTCTTATAAATCAATTTGACTGCTCTTCATCCTCTTATAAAACCGTTTGACTGCTCTTCGTCCGATTATAAATCAGTTTGACTGCTCTTCGTCCGATTATAAATCAGTTTGACTGCTCTTCGTCCGCTTATAAAACAGTTTGACTGCTCTTCATCCTTTTATAAAGCAGTTTGACTGCTCTTCATCCTCTTATAAATCAGTTTGACTGCTCTTCATCCTTTTATAAAGCAGTTTGACTGCTCTTCATCCTCCTATATACCAGTTTGACTGCGCTTCATCCTCCTATAGAACACTTTGACTGCTCTTCGTCCGATTATAAACCAGTTTGACTGCTCTTCGTCCTCTTATAAAAACAGTTTGACTGCTCTTCATCCTTTTATAAAGCAGTTTGACTGCTCTTCATCCTTTTATAAATCAGTTTGACTGCTCTTCATCCGATTATAAATCAGTTTGACTGCTCTTCATCCTCTTATAAAACAGTTTGACTGCTCTTCATCCTTTTATAACGCAGTTTGACTGCTCTTCATCCTTTTATAACGCAGTTTGACTGCTCTTCATCCTCTTATAAATCAGTTTGACTGCTCTTCATCCGATTATAAATCAGTTTGACTGCTCTTCGTCCTCTTTTAAAACAGTTTGACTGCTCTTCATCCTTTTATAAATCAGTTTGACTGCTCTTCGTCCTCTTATAAAACAGTTTGACTGCTCTTCATCCTTTTATAAAGCAGTTTGACTGCTCTTCATCCTCTTGTAAAACAGTCTGACTGCTCTTCATCTGATAATAAATCAGTTTGACTGCTCTTCATCCTCTTATAAAACAGTTTGACTGCTCTTCATCCTTTTATAAAGCTGTTTGACTGCTCTTCATCCTCTTATAAATCAATTTGACCGCTCTTCATCCTCTTATAAAACCGTTTGACCGCTCTTCGTCCGATTATAAATCAGTTTGTCTGCTCTTCGTCCTTTTATAAATCAGTTTGACTGCTCTTCGTCCGCTTATAAAACAGTTTGACTGCTCTTCATCCTTTTATAAAGCAGTTTGACTGCTCTTCATCCTCTTATAAATCAGTTTGACTACTCTTCATCCTCCTATAAACCAGTTTGACTGCGCTTCATCCTCCTATAGAACAGTTTGACTGCTCTTCGTCCGATTATAAATCAGTTTGACTGCTCTTCGTCCTCTTATAAAACAGATTGACTGCTCTTCATCCTTTTATAAAGCAGTTTGACTGCTCTTCATCCTCTTATAAATCAGTTTGACTGCTCTTCATCCTTTTATAAAGCAGTTTGACTGCTCTTCATCCTCCTATAAACCAGTTTGACTGCGCTTCATCCTCCTATAGAACAGTTTGACTGCTCTTCGTCCTCTTATAAAACAGTTTGACTGCTCTTCGTCCTCTTATAAAACAGTTTGACTGCTCTTCATCCTTTTATAAAGCAGTTTGACTGCTCTTCATCCTCTTGTAAAACAGTTTGACTGCTCTTCATCCTCTTATAAATCAATTTGACTGCTCTTCATCCTCTTATAAAACCGTTTGACTGCTCTTCGTCCTCTTATAAATCAGTTTGACTGCTCTTCGTCCGATTATAAATCAGTTTGACTGCTCCTCGTCCGCTTATAAAACAGATTGACTGCTCTTCATCCTTTTATAAAGCAGTTTGACTGCTCTTCATCCTCTTATAAATCAGTTTGACTGCTCTTCATCCTTTTATAAAGCAGTTTGACTGCTCTTCATCCTCCTATAAACCAGTTTGACTGCGCTTCATCCTCCTATAGAACAGTTTGACTGCTCTTCGTCCTCTTATAAAACAGTTTGACTGCTCTTCGTCCTCTTATAAAACAGTTTGACTGCTCTTCCTCCTTTTATAAAGCAGTTTGACTGCTCTTCATCCTCTTATAAATCAGTTTGACTGCTCTTCATCTTTTTATAAAGCAGTTTGACTGCTCTTCATCCTCTTGTAAAACAGTCTGACTGCTCTTCATCCGATTATAAAGCAGTTTGACTGCTCTTCATCCTCCTATAAACCAGTTTGACTGCGCTTCATCCTCCTATAGAACAGTTTGACTGCTCTTCGTCCGATTATAACTCAGTTTGACTGCTCTTCGTCCTCTTATAAAACAGTTTGTCTGCTCTTCATCCTTTTATAAAGCAGTTTGACTGCTCTTCATCCTCTTGTAAAACAGTCTGACTGCTCTTCATCCGATTATAAATCAATTTGACTGCTATTCATCCTCTTATAAAACAGTTTGACTGCTCTTCATCCTTTTTATAACGCAGTTTGACTGCTCTTCATCCTCTTGTAAAACAGGTTGACTGCTCTTCATCCTTTTGTAAAACAGTCTGACTGCTCTACATCATTGTATAAAACAGTTTGACTGCTCTTCATCCTCTTATAAATCAATTTGACTGCTCTTCATCCTCTTATAAAACCGTTTGACTGCTCTTCGTCCAATTATAAATCAGTTTGACTGCTCTTCGTCCGATTATAAATCAGTTTGACTGCTCTTCGTCCGCTTATAAAACAGTTTGACTGCTCTTCATCCTTTTATAAAGCAGTTTGACTGCTCTTCATCCTCTTATAAATCAGTTTGACTGCTCTTCATCCTTTTATAAAGCAGTTTGACTGCTCTTCATCCTCCTATATACCAGTTTGACTGCGCTTCATCCTCCTATAGAACACTTTGACTGCTCTTCGTCCGATTATAAACCAGTTTGACTGCTCTTCGTCCTCTTATAAAAACAGTTTGACTGCTCTTCATCCTTTTATAAAGCAGTTTGACTGCTCTTCATCCTTTTATAAATCAGTTTGACTGCTCTTCATCCTCTTATAAATCAGTTTGACTGCTCTTCATCCTCTTATAAAACAGTTTGACTGCTCTTCATCCTTTTATAACGCAGTTTGACTGCTCTTCATCCTTTTATAACGCAGTTTGACTGCTCTTCATCCTCTTATAAATCAGTTTGACTGCTCTTCATCCGATTATAAATCAGTTTGACTGCTCTTCATCCTCTTTTAAAACAGTTTGACTCCTCTTCATCCTTTTATAATGCAGTTTGACTGCACTTCATCCTCTTATAAAACAGTTTGACTGCTCTTCATCCTCTTGTAAAACAGGTTGACTGCTCTTCATCCTCTTGTAAAACAGTCTGACTGCTCTACATCCTCGTATAAAACAGTTTGACTGCTCTTCATCCTTTTATAAAGCAGTTTGACTGCTCTTCATCCTCTTATAAATCAATTTGACTGCTCTTCATCCTCTTATAAAACCGTTTGACTGCTCTTTGTCCGATTATAAATCAGTTTGACTGCTCTTCATCCTCTTATAAAACCGTTTGACTGCTCTTCGTCCGATTATAAATCAGGTTGACTGCTCTTCGTCCGATTATAAATCAGTTTGACTGCTCTTCGTCTGCTTATAAAACAGTTTGACTGCTCTTCATCCTTTTATAAAGCAGTTTGACTGCTCTTCATCCTCCTATAAACCAGTTTGACTGCGCTTCATCCTCCTATAGAACAGTTTGACTGCTCTTCGTCCGATTATAAATCAGTTTGACTGCTCTTCATCCTCTTGTAAAACAGGTTGACTGCTCTTCATCCTCTTGTAAAACAGTCTGACTGCTCTACATCCTCGTATAAAACAGTTTGACTGCTCTTCATCCTTTTATAACGCAGTTTGACTGCTCATCATCCTCTTGTAAAACAGTTTGACTGCTCTTCATCCTCTTATAAATCAATTTGACTGCTCTTCATCCTCTTATAAATCAGTTTGACTGCTCTTCATCCTCTTATAAATCAGTTTGACTGCTCTTCATCCTTTTATAAAGCAGTTTGACTGCTCTTCATCCTCCTATAAACCAGTTTGACTGCGCTTCATCCTCCTATAGAACAGTTTGATTGCTCTTCGTCCTCTTATAAAACAGTTTGACTGCTCTTCGTCCTCTTATAAAACAGTTTGACTGCTCTTCATCCTTTTATAAAGCAGTTTGACTGCTCTTCATCCTCTTATAAATCAGTTTGACTGCTCTTCATCCTTTTATAAAGCAGTTTGACTGCTCTTCATCCTCTTGTAAAACAGTCTGACTGCTCTTCATCCGATTATAAATCAATTTGACTGCTATTCATCCTCTTATAAAACAGTTTGACTGCTCTTCATCCTTTTTATAACGCAGTTTGACTGCTCTTCATCCTCTTGTAAAACAGGTTGACTGCTCTTCATCCTTTTGTAAAACAGTCTGACTGCTCTACATCATTGTATAAAACAGTTTGACTGCTCTTCATCCTTTTATAAAGCAGTTTGACTGCTCTTCATCCTCTTATAAATCAATTTGACTGCTCTTCATCCTCTTATAAAACCGTTTGACTGCTCTTCGTCCGATTATAAATCAGTTTGACTGCTCTTCGTCCGATTATAAATCAGTTTGACTGCTCCTCGTCCGCTTATAAAACAGATTGACTGCTCTTCATCCTTTTATAAAGCAGTTTGACTGCTCTTCATCCTCTTATAAATCAGTTTGACTGCTCTTCATCCTTTTATAAAGCAGTTTGACTGCTCTTCATCCTCCTATAAACCAGTTTGACTGCGCTTCATCCTCCTATAGAACAGTTTGACTGCTCTTCGTCCTCTTATAAAACAGTTTGACTGCTCTTCGTCCTCTTATAAAACAGTTTGACTGCTCTTCCTCCTTTTATAAAGCAGTTTGACTGCTCTTCATCCTCTTATAAATCAGTTTGACTGCTCTTCATCTTTTTATAAAGCAGTTTGACTGCTCTTCATCCTCTTGTAAAACAGTCTGACTGCTCTTCATCCGATTATAAAGCAGTTTGACTGCTCTTCATCCTCCTATAAACCAGTTTAACTGCGCTTCATCCTCCTATAGAACAGTTTGACTGCTCTTCGTCCGATTATAACTCAGTTTGACTGCTCTTCGTCCTCTTATAAAACAGTTTGTCTGCTCTTCATCCTTTTATAAAGCAGTTTGACTGCTCTTCATCCTCTTGTAAAACAGTCTGACTGCTCTTCATCCGATTATAAATCAATTTGACTGCTATTCATCCTCTTATAAAACAGTTTGACTGCTCTTCATCCTTTTTATAACGCAGTTTGACTGCTCTTCATCCTCTTGTAAAACAGGTTGACTGCTCTTCATCCTTTTGTAAAACAGTCTGACTGCTCTACATCATTGTATAAAACAGTTTGACTGCTCTTCATCCTTTTATAAAGCAGTTTGACTGCTCTTCATCCTCTTATAAATCAATTTGACTGCTCTTCATCCTCTTATAAAACCGTTTGACTGCTCTTCGTCCGATTATAAATCAGTTTGACTGCTCTTCGTCCGATTATAAATCAGTTTGACTGCTCTTCGTCCGCTTATAAAACAGTTTGACTGCTCTTCATCCTTTTATAAAGCAGTTTGACTGCTCTTCATCCTCTTATAAATCAGTTTGACTGCTCTTCATCCTTTTATAAAGCAGTTTGACTGCTCTTCATCCTCCTATATACCAGTTTGACTGCGCTTCATCCTCCTATAGAACACTTTGACTGCTCTTCGTCCGATTATAAACCAGTTTGACTGCTCTTCGTCCTCTTATAAAAACAGTTTGACTGCTCTTCATCCTTTTATAAAGCAGTTTGACTGCTCTTCATCCTTTTATAAATCAGTTTGACTGCTCTTCATCCGATTATAAATCAGTTTGACTGCTCTTCATCCTCTTATAAAACAGTTTGACTGCTCTTCATCCTTTTATAACGCAGTTTGACTGCTCTTCATCCTTTTATAACGCAGTTTGACTGCTCTTCATCCTCTTATAAATCAGTTTGACTGCTCTTCATCCGATTATAAATCAGTTTGACTGCTCTTCGTCCTCTTTTAAAACAGTTTGACTGCTCTTCATCCTTTTATAATGCAGTTTGACTGCACTTCATCCTCTTATAAAACAGTTTGACTGCTCTTCATCCTCTTGTAAAACAGGTTGACTGCTCTTCATCCTCTTGTAAAACAGTCTGACTGCTCTACATCCTCGTATAAAACAGTTTGACTGCTCTTCATCCTTTTATAAAGCAGTTTGACTGCTCTTCATCCTCTTATAAATCAATTTGACTGCTCTTCATCCTCTTATAAAACCGTTTGACTGCTCTTCGTCCTTTTATAAATCAGTTTGACTGCTCTTCATCCTCTTATAAAACCGTTTGACTGCTCTTCGTCCGATTATAAATCAGGTTGACTGCTCTTCGTCCGATTATAAATCAGTTTGACTGCTCTTCGTCTGCTTATAAAACAGTTTGACTGCTCTTCATCCTTTTATAAAGCAGTTTGACTGCTCTTCATCCTCCTATAAACCAGTTTGACTGCGCTTCATCCTCCTATAGAACAGTTTGACTGCTCTTCGTCCGATTATAAATCAGTTTGACTGCTCTTCATCCTCTTGTAAAACAGGTTGACTGCTCTTCATCCTCTTGTAAAACAGTCTGACTGCTCTACATCCTCGTATAAAACAGTTTGACTGCTCTTCATCCTTTTATAACGCAGTTTGACTGCTCTTCATCCTCTTGTAAAACAGTTTGACTGCTCTTCATCCTCTTATAAATCAATTTGACTGCTCTTCATCCTCTTATAAATCAGTTTGACTGCTCTTCATCCTCTTATAAATCAGTTTGACTGCTCTTCATCCTTTTATAAAGCAGTTTGACTGCTCTTCATCCTCCTATAAACCAGTTTGACTGCGCTTCATCCTCCTATAGAACAGTTTGATTGCTCTTCGTCCTCTTATAAAACAGTTTGACTGCTCTTCGTCCTCTTATAAAACAGTTTGACTGCTCTTCATCCTTTTATAAAGCAGTTTGACTGCTCTTCATCCTCTTATAAATCAGTTTGACTGCTCTTCATCCTTTTATAAAGCAGTTTGACTGCTCTTCATCCTCTTGTAAAACAGTCTGACTGCTCTTCATCCGATTATAAATCAATTTGACTGCTATTCATCCTCTTATAAAACAGTTTGACTGCTCTTCATCCTTTTTATAACGCAGTTTGACTGCTCTTCATCCTCTTGTAAAACAGGTTGACTGCTCTTCATCCTTTTGTAAAACAGTCTGACTGCTCTACATCATTGTATAAAACAGTTTGACTGCTCTTCATCCTTTTATAAAGCAGTTTGACTGCTCTTCATCCTCTTATAAATCAATTTGACTGCTCTTCATCCTCTTATAAAACCGTTTGACTGCTCTTCGTCCGATTATAAATCAGTTTGACTGCTCTTCGTCCGATTATAAATCAGTTTGACTGCTCTTCGTCCGCTTATAAAACAGTTTGACTGCTCTTCATCCTTTTATAAAGCAGTTTGACTGCTCTTCATCCTCTTATAAATCAGTTTGACTGCTCTTCATCCTTTTATAAAGCAGTTTGACTGCTCTTCATCCTCCTATAAACCAGTTTGACTGCGCTTCATCCTCCTATAGAACAGTTTGACTGCTCTTCGTCCGATTATAAACCAGTTTGACTGCTCTTCGTCCTCTTATAAAAACAGTTTGACTGCTCTTCATCCTTTTATAAAGCAGTTTGACTGCTCTTCATCCTTTTATAAATCAGTTTGACTTCTCTTCATCCGATTATAAATCAGTTTGACTGCTCTTCATCCTCTTATAAAACAGTTTGACTGCTCTTCATCCTTTTATAACGCAGTTTGACTGCTCTTCATCCTCTTATAAATCAGTTTGACTGCTCTTCATCCGATTATAAATCAGTTTGACTGCTCTTCGTCCTCTTTTAAAACAGTTTGACTGCTCTTCATCCTTTTATAATGCAGTTTGACTGCTCTTCATCCTCTTATAAAACAGTTTGACTGCTCTTCATCCTTTTATAAAGCAGTTTGACTGCTCTTCGTCCGATTATAAATCAGTTTGACTGCTCTTCATCCTCTTATAAAACCGTTTGACTGCTCTTCGTCCGATTATAAATCAGGTTGACTGCTCTTCGTCCGATTATAAATCAGTTTGACTGCTCTTCGTCTGCTTATAAAACAGTTTGACTGCTCTTCATCCTTTTATAAAGCAGTTTGACTGCTCTTCATCCTCCTATAAACCAGTTTGACTGCGCTTCATCCTCCTATAGAACAGTTTGACTGCTCTTCGTCCGATTATAAATCAGTTTGACTGCTCTTCATCCTCTTGTAAAACAGGTTGACTGTTCTTCATCCTCTTGTAAAACAGTCTGACTGCTCTACATCCTCGTATAAAACAGTTTGACTGCTCTTCATCCTTTTATAACGCAGTTTGACTGCTCTTCATCCTCTTGTAAAACAGTTTGACTGCTCTTCATCCTCTTATAAATCAATTTGACTGCTCTTCATCCTCTTATAAAACCGTTTGACTGCTCTTCGTCCGACTAAAATCAGTTTGACTGCTCTTCGTCCGATTATAAATCAGTTTGACTGCTCCTCGTCCGCTTATAAAACAGATTGACTGCTCTTCATCCTTTTATAAAGCAGTTTGACTGCTCTTCATCCTCTTATAAATCAGTTTGACTGCTCTCCATCCTTTTATAAAGCAGTTTGACTGCTCTTCATCCTCCTATAAACCAGTTTGACTGCGCTTCATCCTCCTATAGAACAGTTTGACTGCTCTTCGTCCTCTTATAAAACAGTTTGACTGCTCTTCGTCCTCTTATAAAACAGTTTGACTGCTCTTCATCCTTTTATAAAGCAGTTTGACTGCTCTTCATCCTCTTATAAATCAGTTTGACTGCTCTTCATCTTTTTATAAAGCAGTTTGACTGCTCTTCATCCTCTTGTAAAACAGTCTGACTGCTCTTCATCCGATTATAAATCAGTTTGACTGCTCTTCATCCTTTTATAAAGCAGTTTGACTGCTCTTCATCCTCTTGTAAAACAGTCTGACTGCTCTTCATCCGATTATAAATCAGTTTGACTGCTCTTCATCCTCTTATAAAACAGTTTGACTGCTCTTCATCTTTTTATAACGCAGTTTGACTGCTCTTCATCCTCTTGTAAAACAGGTTGACTGCTCTTCATCCTTTTGTGAAACAGTCTGACTGCTCGACATCATTGTATAAAACAGTTTGACTGCTCTTCATCCTTTTATAAAGCAGTTTGACTGCTCTTCATCCTCTTATAAATCAATTTGACTGCTCTTCATCCTCTTATAAAACCGTTTGACTGCTCTTCGTCCGATTATAAATCAGTTTGACTGCTCTTCGTCCGATTATAAATCAGTTTGACTGCTCCTCGTCCGCTTATAAAACAGTTTGACTGCTCTTCATCCTTTTATAAAGCAGTTTGACTGCTCTTCATCCTCTTATAAATCAGTTTGACTGCTCTTCATCCTTTTATAAAACAGTTTGACTGCTCTTCATCCTCCTATAAACCAGTTTGACTGCGCTTCATCCTCCTATAGAACAGTTTGACTGCTCTTCGTCCGATTATAAAACAGTTTGACTGCTCTTCATCCTTTTATAAAGCAGTTTGACTGCTCTTCATCCTCTTATAAATCAGTTTGACTGCTCTTCATCCGATTATAAATCAGTTTGACTGCTCTTCATCCTCTTATAAAACAGTTTGACTGCTCTTCATCCTTTTATAACGCAGTTTGACTGCTCTTCATCCTCTTATAAATCAGTTTGACTGCTCTTCATCCGATTATAAACCAGTTTGACTGCTCTTCGTCCTCTTATAAAACAGTTTGACTGCTCTTCATCCTTTTATAAAGCAGTTTGACTGCTCTTCATCCTCTTATAAAACCGTTTTTTCTGCTCTTCGTCCTCTTATAAATCAATTTGACTGCTCTTCATCCTCTTATAAAACCGTTTTTTCTGCTCTTCGTCCGATTATAAATCAGTTTGACTGCTCTTCATCCTCTTATAAAACCGTTTGACTGCTCTTCATCCTTTTATAACGCAGTTTGACTGCTCTTCATCCTCTTATAAATCAGTTTGACTGCTCTTCATCCGATTATAAATCAGTTTGACTGCTCTTCGTCCTCTTATAAAACAGTTTGACTGCTCTTCATCCTTTTATAAAGCAGTTTGACTGCTCTTCATCCTCTTGTAAAACAGTCTGACTGCTCTTCATCTGATAATAAATCAGTTTGACTGCTCTTCATCCTCTTATAAAACAGTTTGACTGCTCTTCATCCTTTTATAAAGCTGTTTGACTGCTCTTCATCCTCTTATAAATCAATTTGACCGCTCTTCATCCTCTTATAAAACCGTTTGACTGCTCTTCGTCCGATTATAAATCAGTTTGACTGCTCTTCGTCCTTTTATAAATCAGTTTGACTGCTCTTCGTCCGCTTATAAAACAGTTTGACTGCTCTTCATCCTTTTATAAAGCAGTTTGACTGCTCTTCATCCTCTTATAAATCAGTTTGACTACTCTTCATCCTCCTATAAACCAGTTTGACTGCGCTTCATCCTCCTATAGAACAGTTTGACTGCTCTTCGTCCGATTATAAATCAGTTTGACTGCTCTTCGTCCTCTTATAAAACAGATTGACTGCTCTTCATCCTTTTATAAAGCAGTTTGACTGCTCTTCATCCTCTTATAAATCAGTTTGACTGCTCTTCATCCTTTTATAAAGCAGTTTGACTGCTCTTCATCCTCCTATAAACCAGTTTGACTGCGCTTCATCCTCCTATAGAACAGTTTGACTGCTCTTCGTCCTCTTATAAAACAGTTTGACTGCTCTTCGTCCTCTTATAAAACAGTTTGACTGCTCTTCATCCTTTTATAAAGCAGTTTGACTGCTCTTCATCCTCTTGTAAAACAGTTTGTCTGCTCTTCATCCTCTTATAAATCAATTTGACTGCTCTTCATCCTCTTATAAAACCGTTTGACTGCTCTTCGTCCGACTAAAATCAGTTTGACTGCTCTTCGTCCGATTATAAATCAGTTTGACTGCTCCTCGTCCGCTTATAAAACAGATTGACTGCTCTTCATCCTTTTATAAAGCAGTTTGACTGCTCTTCATCCTCTTATAAATCAGTTTGACTGCTCTTCATCCTTTTATAAAGCAGTTTGACTGCTCTTCATCCTCCTATAAACCAGTTTGACTGCGCTTCATCCTCCTATAGAACAGTTTGACTGCTCTTCGTCCTCTTATAAAACAGTTTGACTGCTCTTCCTCCTCTTATAAAACAGTTTGACTGCTCTTCATCCTTTTATAAAGCAGTTTGACTGCTCTTCATCCTCTTATAAATCAGTTTGACTGCTCTTCATCTTTTTATAAAGCAATTTGACTGCTCTTCATCCTCTTGTAAAACAGTCTGACTGCTCTTCATCCGATTATAAATCAATTTGACCGCTCTTCATCCTCTTATAAAACCGTTTGACTGCTCTTCGTCCGATTATAAATCAGTTTGACTGCTCTTCGTCCTTTTATAAATCAGTTTGACTGCTCTTCGTCCGCTTATAAAACAGTTTGACTGCTCTTCATCCTTTTATAAAGCAGTTTGACTGCTCTTCATCCTCTTATAAATCAGTTTGACTACTCTTCATCCTCCTATAAACCAGTTTGACTGCGCTTCATCCTCCTATAGAACAGTTTGACTGCTCTTCGTCCGATTATAAATCAGTTTGACTGCTCTTCGTCCTCTTATAAAACAGATTGACTGCTCTTCATCCTTTTATAAAGCAGTTTGACTGCTCTTCATCCTCTTATAAATCAGTTTGACTGCTCTTCATCCTTTTATAAAGCAGTTTGACTGCTCTTCATCCTCCTATAAACCAGTTTGACTGCGCTTCATCCTCCTATAGAACAGTTTGACTGCTCTTCGTCCTCTTATAAAACAGTTTGACTGCTCTTCGTCCTCTTATAAAACAGTTTGACTGCTCTTCATCCTTTTATAAAGCAGTTTGACTGCTCTTCATCCTCTTGTAAAACAGTTTGACTGCTCTTCATCCTCTTATAAATCAATTTGACTGCTCTTCATCCTCTTATAAAACCGTTTGACTGCTCTTGGTCCGACTAAAATCAGTTTGACTGCTCTTCGTCCGATTATAAATCAGTTTGACTGCTCCTCGTCCGCTTATAAAACAGATTGACTGCTCTTCATCCTTTTATAAAGCAGTTTGACTGCTCTTCATCCTCTTATAAATCAGTTTGACTGCTCTTCATCCTTTTATAAAGCAGTTTGACTGCTCTTCATCCTCCTATAAACCAGTTTGACTGCGCTTCATCCTCCTATAGAACAGTTTGATTGCTCTTCGTCCTCTTATAAAACAGTTTGACTGCTCTTCGTCCTCTTATAAAACAGTTTGACTGCTCTTCATCCTTTTATAAAGCAGTTTGACTGCTCTTCATCCTCTTATAAATCAGTTTGACTGCTCTTCATCCTTTTATAAAGCAGTTTGACTGCTCTTCATCCTCTTGTAAAACAGTCTGACTGCTCTTCATCCGATTATAAATCAATTTGACTGCTATTCATCCTCTTATAAAACAGTTTGACTGCTCTTCATCCTTTTTATAACGCAGTTTGACTGCTCTTCATCCTCTTGTAAAACAGGTTGACTGCTCTTCATCCTTTTGTAAAACAGTCTGACTGCTCTACATCATTGTATAAAACAGTTTGACTGCTCTTCATCTTTTTATAAAGCAGTTTGACTGCTCTTCATCCTCTTATAAATCAATTTGACTGCTCTTCATCCTCTTATAAAACCGTTTGACTGCTCTTCGTCCGATTATAAATCAGTTTGGCTGCTCTTCGTCCGATTATAAATCAGTTTGACTGCTCTTCGTCCGCTTATAAAACAGTTTGACTGCTCTTCATCCTTTTATAAAGCAGTTTGACTGCTCTTCATCCTCTTATAAATCAGTTTGACTGCTCTTCATCCTTTTATAAAGCAGTTTGACTGCTCTTCATCCTCCTATAAACCAGTTTGACTGCGCTTCATCCTCCTATAGAACAGTTTGACTGCTCTTCGTCCGATTATAAACCAGTTTGACTGCTCTTCGTCCTCTTATAAAAACAGTTTGACTGCTCTTCATCCTTTTATAAAGCAGTTTGACTGCTCTTCATCCTTTTATAAATCAGTTTGACTGCTCTTCATCCTCTTATAAAACAGTTTGACTGCTCTTCATCCTTTTATAACGCAGTTTGACTGCTCTTCATCCTCTTATAAATCAGTTTGACTGCTCTTCATCCGATTATAAATCAGTTTGACTGCTCTTCGTCCTCTTTTAAAACAGTTTGACTGCTCTTCATCCTTTTATAATGCAGTTTGACTGCTCTTCATCCTCTTATAAAACAGTTTGACTGCTCTTCATCCTCTTGTAAAACAGGTTGACTGCTCTTCATCCTCTTGTAAAACAGTCTGACTGCTCTACATCCTCGTATAAAACAGTTTGACTGCTCTTCATCCTTTTATAAAGCAGTTTGACTGCGCTTCATCCTCTTATAAATCAATTTGACTGCTCTTCATCCTCTTATAAAACCGTTTGACTGCTCTTCGTCCGATTATAAATCAGTTTGACTGCTCTTCATCCTCTTATAAAACCGTTTGACTGCTCTTCGTCCGATTATAAATCAGGTTGACTGCTCTTCGTCCGATTATAAATCAGTTTGACTGCTCTTCGTCTGCTTATAAAACAGTTTGACTGCTCTTCATCCTTTTATAAAGCAGTTTGACTGCTCTTCATCCTCCTATAAACCAGTTTGACTGCGCTTCATCCTCCTATAGAACAGTTTGACTGCTCTTCGTCCGATTATAAATCAGTTTGACTGCTCTTCATCCTCTTGTAAAACAGGTTGACTGCTCTTAATCCTTTTATAACGCAGTTTGACTGCTCTTCATCCTCTTATAAATCAGTCTGACTGCTCTTCATCCGATTATAAATCAATTTGACCGCTCTTCATCCTCTTATAAAACCGTTTGACTGCTCTTCGTCCGATTATAAATCAGTTTGACTGCTCTTCGTCCTTTTATAAATCAGTTTGACTGCTCTTCGTCCGCTTATAAAACAGTTTGACTGCTCTTCATCCTTTTATAAAGCAGTTTGACTGCTCTTCATCCTCTTATAAATCAGTTTGACTACTCTTCATCCTCCTATAAACCAGTTTGACTGCGCTTCATCCTCCTATAGAACAGTTTGACTGCTCTTCGTCCGATTATAAATCAGTTTGACTGCTCTTCGTCCTCTTATAAAACAGATTGACTGCTCTTCATCCTTTTATAAAGCAGTTTGACTGCTCTTCATCCTCTTATAAATCAGTTTGACTGCTCTTCATCCTTTTATAAAGCAGTTTGACTGCTCTTCATCCTCCTATAAACCAGTTTGACTGCGCTTCATCCTCCTATAGAACAGTTTGACTGCTCTTCGTCCTCTTATAAAACAGTTTGACTGCTCTTCGTCCTCTTATAAAACAGTTTGACTGCTCTTCATCCTTTTATAAAGCAGTTTGACTGCTCTTCATCCTCTTATAAATCAGTTTGACTGCTCTTCATCCTCTTATAAATCAATTTGACTGCTCTTCATCCTCTTATAAAACAGTTTGACTGCTCTTCATCCTTTTATAACGCAGTTTGACTGCTCTTCATCCTCTTATAAATCAGTTTGACTGCTCTTCATCCGATTATAAACCAGTTTGACTGCTCTTCGTCCTCTTATAAAACAGTTTGACTGCTCTTCATCCTTTTATAAAGCAGTTTGACTGCTCTTCATCCTCTTATAAATCAGTTTGACTGCTCTTCATCCGATTATAAATCAGTTTGACTGCTCTTCATCCTCTTATAAAACAGTTTGACTGCTCTTCATCATTTTATAACGCAGTTTGACTGCTCTTCATCCTCTTATAAATCAGTTTGACTGCTCTTCATCCGATTATAAATCAGTTTGACTGCTCTTCATCCTTTTATAAAGCAGTTTGACTGCTCTTCATCCTCTTATAAATCAATTTGACTGCTCTTCATCCTCTTATAAAACCGTTTTTTCTGCTCTTCGTCCGATTATAAATCAGTTTGACTGCTCTTCATCCTCTTATAAAACCGTTTGACTGCTCTTCATCCTTTTATAACGCAGTTTGACTGCTCTTCATCCTCTTATAAATCAGTTTGACTGCTCTTCATCCGATTATAAATCAGTTTGACTGCTCTTCATCCTCTTATAAAACAGTTTGACTGCTCTTCATCCTTTTATAACGCAGTTTGACTGCTCTTCATCCTCTTATAAATCAGTTTGACTGCTCTTCATCCGATTATAAATCAGTTTGACTGCTCTTCATCCTTTTATAAAGCAGTTTGACTGCTCTTCATCCTCTTATAAATCAATTTGACTGCTCTTCATCCTCTTATAAAACCGTTTTTTCTGCTCTTCGTCCGATTATAAATCAGTTTGACTGCTCTTCATCCTCTTATAAAACCGTTTGACTGCTCTTCATCCTTTTATAACGCAGTTTGACTGCTCTTCATCCTCTTATAAATCAGTTTGACTGCTCTTCATCCGATTATAAATCAGTTTGACTGCTCTTCGTCCTCTTATAAAACAGTTTGACTGCTCTTCATCCTTTTATAAAGCAGTTTGACTGCTCTTCATCCTCTTGTAAAACAGTCTGACTGCTCTTCATTTGATAATAAATCAGTTTGACTGCTCTTCATCCTCTTATAAAACAGTTTGACTGCTCTTCATCCTTTTATAAAGCTGTTTGACTGCTCTTCATCCTCTTATAAATCAATTTGACCGCTCTTCATCCTCTTATAAAACCGTTTGACTGCTCTTCGTCCGATTATAAATCAGTTTGACTGCTCTTCGTCCTTTTATAAATCAGTTTGACTGCTCTTCGTCCGCTTATAAAACAGTTTGACTGCTCTTCATCCTTTTATAAAGCAGTTTGACTGCTCTTCATCCTCTTATAAATCAGTTTGACTACTCTTCATCCTCCTATAAACCAGTTTGACTGCGCTTCATCCTCCTATAGAACAGTTTGACTGCTCTTCGTCCGATTATAAATCAGTTTGACTGCTCTTCGTCCTCTTATAAAACAGATTGACTGCTCTCCATCCTTTTATAAAGCAGTTTGACTGCTCTTCATCCTCTTATAAATCAGTTTGACTGCTCTTCATCCTTTTATAAAGCAGTTTGACTGCTCTTCATTTTCCTATAAACCAGTTTGACTGCGCTTCATCCTCCTATAGAACAGTTTGACTGCTCTTCGTCCTCTTATAAAACAGTTTGACTGCTCTTCGTCCTCTTATAAAACAGTTTGACTGCTCTTCATCCTTTTATAAAGCAGTTTGACTGCTCTTCATCCTCTTGTAAAACAGTTTGACTGCTCTTCATCCTCTTATAAATCAATTTGACTGCTCTTCATCCTCTTATAAAACCGTTTGACTGCTCTTCGTCCGACTAAAATCAGTTTGACTGCTCTTCGTCCGATTATAAATCAGTTTGACTGCTCCTCGTCCGCTTATAAAACAGATTGACTGCTCTTCATCCTTTTATAAAGCAGTTTGACTGCTCTTCATCCTCTTATAAATCAGTTTGACTGCTCTTCATCCTTTTATAAAGCAGTTTGACTGCTCTTCATCCTCCTATAAACCAGTTTGACTGCGCTTCATCCTCCTATAGAACAGTTTGACTGCTCTTCGTCCTCTTATAAAACAGTTTGACTGCTCTTCGTCCTCTTATAAAACAGTTTGACTGCTCTTCATCCTTTTATAAAGCAGTTTGACTGCTCTTCATCCTCTTATAAATCAGTTTGACTGCTCTTCATTTTTTATAAAGCAGTTTGACTGCTCTTCATCCTCTTGTAAAACAGTCTGACTGCTCTTCATCCGATTATAAATCAATTTGACCGCTCTTCATCCTCTTATAAAACCGTTTGACTGCTCTTCGTCCGATTATAAATCAGTTTGACTGCTCTTCGTCCTTTTATAAATCAGTTTGACTGCTCTTCGTCCGCTTATAAAACAGTTTGACTGCTCTTCATCCTTTTATAAAGCAGTTTGACTGCTCTTCATCCTCTTATAAATCAGTTTGACTACTCTTCATCCTCCTATAAACCAGTTTGACTGCGCTTCATCCTCCTATAGAACAGTTTGACTGCTCTTCGTCCGATTATAAATCAGTTTGACTGCTCTTCGTCCTCTTATAAAACAGATTGACTGCTCTTCGTCCTCTTATAAAACAGTTTGACTGCTCTTCGTCCTCTTATAAAACAGTTTGACTGCTCTTCATCCTTTTATAAAGCAGTTTGACTGCTCTTCATCCTCTTGTAAAACAGTTTGACTGCTCTTCATCCTCTTATAAATCAATTTGACTGCTCTTCATCCTCTTATAAAACCGTTTGACTGCTCTTCGTCCGACTAAAATCAGTTTGACTGCTCTTCGTCCGATTATAAATCAGTTTGACTGCTCCTCGTCCGCTTATAAAACAGATTGACTGCTCTTCATCCTTTTATAAAGCAGTTTGACTGCTCTTCATCCACTTATAAATCAGTTTGACTGCTCTTCATCCTTTTATAAAGCAGTTTGACTGCTCTTCATCCTCCTATAAACCAGTTTGACTGCGCTTCATCCTCCTATAGAACAGTTTGACTGCTCTTCGTCCTCTTATAAAACAGTTTGACTGCTCTTCGTCCTCTTATAAAACAGTTTGACTGCTCTTCATCCTTTTATAAAGCAGTTTGACTGCTCTTCATCCTCTTATAAATCAGTTTGACTGCTCTTCATCTTTTTATAAAGCAGTTTGACTGCTCTTCATCCTCTTGTAAAACAGTCTGACTGCTCTTCATCCGATTATAAATCAGTTTGACTGCTCTTCATCCTTTTATAAAGCAGTTTGACTGCTCTTCATCCTCTTGTAAAACAGTCTGACTGCTCTTCATCCGATTATAAATCAGTTTGACTGCTCTTCATCCTCTTATAAAACAGTTTGACTGCTCTTCATTTTTTATAACGCAGTTTGACCGCTCTTCATCCTCTTGTAAAACAGGTTGACTGCTCTTCATCCTTTTGTGAAACAGTCTGACTGCTCGACATCATTGTATAAAACAGTTTGACTGCTCTTCATCCTTTTATAAAGCAGTTTGACTGCTCTTCATCCTCTTATAAATCAATTTGACTGCTCTTCATCCTCTTATAAAACCGTTTGACTGCTCTTCGTCCGATTATAAATCAGTTTGACTGCTCTTCGTCCGATTATAAATCAGTTTGACTGCTCCTCGTCCACTTATAAAACAGTTTGACTGCTCTTCATCCTTTTATAAAGCAGTTTGACTGCTCTTCATCCTCTTATAAATCAGTTTGACTGCTCTTCATCCTTTTATAAAGCAGTTTGACTGCTCTTCATCCTCCTATAAACCAGTTTGACTGCGCTTCATCCTCCTATAGAACAGTTTGACTGCTCTTCGTCCTCTTATAAAACAGTTTGACTGCTCTTCGTCCTCTTATAAAACAGTTTGACTGCTCTTCATCCTTTTATAAAGCAGTTTGACTGCTCTTCATCCTCTTATAAATCAGTTTGACTGCTCTTCATCCGATTATAAATCAGTTTGACTGCTCTTCATCCTCTTATAAAACAGTTTGACTGCTCTTCATCCTTTTATAACGCAGTTTGACTGCTCTTCATCCTCTTATAAATCAGTTTGACTGCTCTTCATCCGATTATAAACCAGTTTGACTGCTCTTCGTCCTCTTATAAAACAGTTTGACTGCTCTTCATCCTCTTATAAAACAGTTTGACTGCTCTTCATCCTCTTATAGATCAGTTTGACTGCTCTTCATCCGATTATAAATCAGTTTGACTGCTCTTCATCCTCTTATAAAACAGTTTGACTGCTCTTCATCCTTTTATAACGCAGTTTGACTGCTCTTCATCCTCTTATAAATCAGTTTGACTGCTCTTCATCCGATTATAAATCAGTTTGACTGCTCTTCATCCTTTTATAAAGCAGTTTGACTGCTCTTCATCCTCTTATAAATCAATTTGACTGCTCTTCATCCTCTTATAAAACCGTTTTTTCTGCTCTTCGTCCGATTATAAATCAGTTTGACTGCTCTTCATCCTCTTATAAAACCGTTTGACTGCTCTTCATCCTTTTATAACGCAGTTTGACTGCTCTTCATCCTCTTATAAATCAGTTTGACTGCTCTTCATCCGATTATAAATCAGTTTGACTGCTCTTCATCCTCTTATAAAACAGTTTGACTGCTCTTCATCCTTTTATAACGCAGTTTGACTGCTCTTCATCCTCTTATAAATCAGTTTGACTGCTCTTCATCCGATTATAAATCAGTTTGACTGCTCTTCATCCTTTTATAAAGCAGTTTGACTGCTCTTCATCCTCTTATAAATCAATTTGACTACTCTTCATCCTCTTATAAAACCGTTTTTTCTGCTCTTCGTCCGATTATAAATCAGTTTGACTGCTCTTCATCCTCTTATAAAACCGTTTGACTGCTCTTCATCCTTTTATAACGCAGTTTGACTGCTCTTCATCCTCTTATAAATCAGTTTGACTGCTCTTCATCCGATTATAAATCAGTTTGACTGCTCTTCGTCCTCTTATAAAACAGTTTGACTGCTCTTCATCCTTTTATAAAGCAGTTTGACTGCTCTTCATCCTCTTGTAAAACAGTCTGACTGCTCTTCATCTGATAATAAATCAGTTTGACTGCTCTTCATCCTCTTATAAAACAGTTTGACTGCTCTTCATCCTTTTATAAAGCTGTTTGACTGCTCTTCATCCTCTTATAAATCAATTTGACCGCTCTTCATCCTCTTATAAAACCGTTTGACTGCTCTTCGTCCGATTATAAATCAGTTTGACTGCTCTTCGTCCTTTTATAAATCAGTTTGACTGCTCTTTGTCCGCTTATAAAACAGTTTGACTGCTCTTCATCCTTTTATAAAGCAGTTTGACTGCTCTTCATCCTCTTATAAATCAATTTGACCGCTCTTCATCCTCTTATAAAACCGTTTGACTGCTCTTCGTCCGATTATAAATCAGTTTGACTACTCTTCATCCTTTTATAAAGCAGTTTGACTGCTCTTCATCCTCTTATAAAACAGTTTGACTGCTCTTCATCCTTTTATAAAGCTGTTTGACTGCTCTTCATCCTCTTATAAATCAATTTGACCGCTCTTCATCCTCTTATAAAACCGTTTGACTGCTCTTCGTCCGATTATAAATCAGTTTGACTGCTCTTCGTCCTTTTATAAATCAGTTTGACTGCTCTTCGTCCGCTTATAAAACAGTTTGACTGCTCTTCATCCTTTTATAAAGCAGTTTGACTGCTCTTCATCCTCTTATAAATCAGTTTGACTACTCTTCATCCTCCTATAAACCAGTTTGACTGCGCTTCATCCTCCTATAGAACAGTTTGACTGCTCTTCGTCCGATTATAAATCAGTTTGACTGCTCTTCGTCCTCTTATAAAACAGATTGACTGCTCTTCGTCCTCTTATAAAACAGTTTGACTGCTCTTCGTCCTCTTATAAAACAGTTTGACTGCTCTTCATCCTTTTATAAAGCAGTTTGACTGCTCTTCATCCTCTTGTAAAACAGTTTGACTGCTCTTCATCCTCTTATAAATCAATTTGACTGCTCTTCATCCTCTTATAAAACCGTTTGACTGCTCTTCGTCCGACTAAAATCAGTTTGACTGCTCTTCGTCCGATTATAAATCAGTTTGACTGCTCCTCGTCCGCTTATAAAACAGATTGACTGCTCTTCATCCTTTTATAAAGCAGTTTGACTGCTCTTCATCCACTTATAAATCAGTTTGACTGCTCTTCATCCTTTTATAAAGCAGTTTGACTGCTCTTCATCCTCCTATAAACCAGTTTGACTGCGCTTCATCCTCCTATAGAACAGTTTGACTGCTCTTCGTCCTCTTATAAAACAGTTTGACTGCTCTTCGTCCTCTTATAAAACAGTTTGACTGCTCTTCATCCTTTTATAAAGCAGTTTGACTGCTCTTCATCCTCTTATAAATCAGTTTGACTGCTCTTCATCTTTTTATAAAGCAGTTTGACTGCTCTTCATCCTCTTGTAAAACAGTCTGACTGCTCTTCATCCGATTATAAATCAGTTTGACTGCTCTTCATCCTTTTATAAAGCAGTTTGACTGCTCTTCATCCTCTTGTAAAACAGTCTGACTGCTCTTCATCCGATTATAAATCAGTTTGACTGCTCTTCATCCTCTTATAAAACAGTTTGACTGCTCTTCATTTTTTATAACGCAGTTTGACCGCTCTTCATCCTCTTGTAAAACAGGTTGACTGCTCTTCATCCTTTTGTGAAACAGTCTGACTGCTCGACATCATTGTATAAAACAGTTTGACTGCTCTTCATCCTTTTATAAAGCAGTTTGACTGCTCTTCATCCTCTTATAAATCAATTTGACTGCTCTTCATCCTCTTATAAAACCGTTTGACTGCTCTTCGTCCGATTATAAATCAGTTTGACTGCTCTTCGTCCGATTATAAATCAGTTTGACTGCTCCTCGTCCACTTATAAAACAGTTTGACTGCTCTTCATCCTTTTATAAAGCAGTTTGACTGCTCTTCATCCTCTTATAAATCAGTTTGACTGCTCTTCATCCTTTTATAAAGCAGTTTGACTGCTCTTCATCCTCCTATAAACCAGTTTGACTGCGCTTCATCCTCCTATAGAACAGTTTGACTGCTCTTCGTCCTCTTATAAAACAGTTTGACTGCTCTTCGTCCTCTTATAAAACAGTTTGACTGCTCTTCATCCTTTTATAAAGCAGTTTGACTGCTCTTCATCCTCTTATAAATCAGTTTGACTGCTCTTCATCCGATTATAAATCAGTTTGACTGCTCTTCATCCTCTTATAAAACAGTTTGACTGCTCTTCATCCTTTTATAACGCAGTTTGACTGCTCTTCATCCTCTTATAAATCAGTTTGACTGCTCTTCATCCGATTATAAACCAGTTTGACTGCTCTTCGTCCTCTTATAAAACAGTTTGACTGCTCTTCATCCTCTTATAAAACAGTTTGACTGCTCTTCATCCTCTTATAGATCAGTTTGACTGCTCTTCATCCGATTATAAATCAGTTTGACTGCTCTTCATCCTCTTATAAAACAGTTTGACTGCTCTTCATCCTTTTATAACGCAGTTTGACTGCTCTTCATCCTCTTATAAATCAGTTTGACTGCTCTTCATCCGATTATAAATCAGTTTGACTGCTCTTCATCCTTTTATAAAGCAGTTTGACTGCTCTTCATCCTCTTATAAATCAATTTGACTGCTCTTCATCCTCTTATAAAACCGTTTTTTCTGCTCTTCGTCCGATTATAAATCAGTTTGACTGCTCTTCATCCTCTTATAAAACCGTTTGACTGCTCTTCATCCTTTTATAACGCAGTTTGACTGCTCTTCATCCTCTTATAAATCAGTTTGACTGCTCTTCATCCGATTATAAATCAGTTTGACTGCTCTTCATCCTCTTATAAAACAGTTTGACTGCTCTTCATCCTTTTATAACGCAGTTTGACTGCTCTTCATCCTCTTATAAATCAGTTTGACTGCTCTTCATCCGATTATAAATCAGTTTGACTGCTCTTCATCCTTTTATAAAGCAGTTTGACTGCTCTTCATCCTCTTATAAATCAATTTGACTACTCTTCATCCTCTTATAAAACCGTTTTTTCTGCTCTTCGTCCGATTATAAATCAGTTTGACTGCTCTTCATCCTCTTATAAAACCGTTTGACTGCTCTTCATCCTTTTATAACGCAGTTTGACTGCTCTTCATCCTCTTATAAATCAGTTTGACTGCTCTTCATCCGATTATAAATCAGTTTGACTGCTCTTCGTCCTCTTATAAAACAGTTTGACTGCTCTTCATCCTTTTATAAAGCAGTTTGACTGCTCTTCATCCTCTTGTAAAACAGTCTGACTGCTCTTCATCTGATAATAAATCAGTTTGACTGCTCTTCATCCTCTTATAAAACAGTTTGACTGCTCTTCATCCTTTTATAAAGCTGTTTGACTGCTCTTCATCCTCTTATAAATCAATTTGACCGCTCTTCATCCTCTTATAAAACCGTTTGACTGCTCTTCGTCCGATTATAAATCAGTTTGACTGCTCTTCGTCCTTTTATAAATCAGTTTGACTGCTCTTTGTCCGCTTATAAAACAGTTTGACTGCTCTTCATCCTTTTATAAAGCAGTTTGACTGCTCTTCATCCTCTTATAAATCAATTTGACCGCTCTTCATCCTCTTATAAAACCGTTTGACTGCTCTTCGTCCGATTATAAATCAGTTTGACTACTCTTCATCCTTTTATAAAGCAGTTTGACTGCTCTTCATCCTCTTATAAAACAGTTTGACTGCTCTTCATCCTTTTATAAAGCTGTTTGACTGCTCTTCATCCTCTTATAAATCAATTTGACCGCTCTTCATCCTCTTATAAAACCGTTTGACTGCTCTTCGTCCGATTATAAATCAGTTTGACTGCTCTTCGTCCTTTTATAAATCAGTTTGACTGCTCTTCGTCCGCTTATAAAACAGTTTGACTGCTCTTCATCCTTTTATAAAGCAGTTTGACTGCTCTTCATCCTCTTATAAATCAGTTTGACTACTCTTCATCCTTTTATAAAGCAGTTTGACTGCTCTTCATCCTCCTATAAACCAGTTTGACTGCGCTTCATCCTCCTATAGAACAGTTTGACTGCTCTTCGTCCGATTATAAATCAGTTTGACTGCTCTTCGTCCTCTTATAAAACAGTTTGACTGCTCTTCATCCTTTTATAAAGCAGTTTGACTGCTCTTCATTCTCTTATAAATCAGTTTGACTGCTCTTCATCCGATTATAAATCAGTTTGACTGCTCTTCATCCTCTTATAAAACAGTTTGACTGCTCTTCATCCTTTTATAACGCAGTTTGACTGCACTTCATCCTCTTATAAATCAGTTTGACTGCTCTTCATCCGATTATAAATCAGTTTGACTGCTCTTCATCCTCTTATAAAACAGTTTGACTGCTCTTCATCCTTTTATAACGCAGTTTGACTGCTCTTCATCCTCTTATAAATCAGTTTGACTGCTCTTCATCCGATTATAAATCAGTTTGACTGCTCTTCGTCCGCTTATAAAACAGTTTGACTGCTCTTCATCCTCTTATAAATCAGTTTGACTGCTCTTCATCCTCTTATAAATCAGTTTGACTGCTCTTCATCCTCTTAAAAAACAGTTTGACTGCTCTTCATCTTTTTATAACGCAGTTTGACTGCTCTTCATCCTCTTGTAAAACAGGTTGACTGCTCTTCATCCTTTTGTGAAACAGTCTGACTGCTCGACATCATTGTATAAAACAGTTTGACTGCTCTTCATCCTTTTATAAAGCAGTTTGACTGCTCTTCATCCTCTTATAAAACCGTTTGACTGCTCTTCGTCCGATTATAAATCAGTTTGACTGCTCTTCGTCCGATTATAAATCAGTTTGACTGCTCCTCGTCCGCTTATAAAACAGTTTGACTGCTCTTCATCCTTTTATAAAGGTAGTTTGACTGCTCTTCATCCTCTTATAAATCAGTTTGACTGCTCTTCATCCTTTTATAAAGCAGTTTGACTGCTCTTCATCCTCCTATAAACCAGTTTGACTGCGCTTCATCCTCCTATAGAACAGTTTGACTGCTCTTCGTCCGATTATAAACCAGTTTGACTGCTCTTCGTCCTCTTATAAAACAGTTTGACTGCTCTTCATCCTTTTATAAAGCAGTTTGACTGCTCTTCATCCTCTTATAAATCAGTTTGACTGCTCTTCATCCGATTATAAAACAATTTGACTGCTCTTCGTCCTCTTATAAAACAGTTTGACTGCTCTTCATCCTTTTATAAAGCAGTTTGACTGCTCTTCATCCTTTTATAAATCAGTTTGACTGCTCTTCATCCGATTATAAATCAGTTTGACTGCTCTTCGTCCGCTTATAAAACAGTTTGACTGCTCTTCATCCTTTTATAAAGCAGTTTGACTGCACTTCATCCTTTTATAAAGCAGTTTGACTGCTCTTCATCCTCTTATAAAGCAGTTTGACTGCTCTTCATCCTCTTATAAATCAGTTTGACTGCTCTTCATCCGATTATAAACCAGTTTGACTGCTCTTCGTCCTCTTATAAAACAGTTTGACTGCTCTTCATCCTTTTATAACGCAGTTTGAATGCTCTTCATCCTCTTATAAATCAGTTTGACTGCTCTTCATCCGATTATAAATCAGTTTGACTGCTCTTCGTCCGCTTATAAAACAGTTTGACTGCTCTTCATCCTTTTATAAAGCAGTTTGACTGCTCTTGATCCTCTTATAAATCAGTTTGACTGCTCTTCATCCTCTTATAAAGCAGTTTGACTGCTCTCCATCCTCCTATAAACCAGTTTGACTGCGCTTCATCCTCCTATAGAACAGTTTGACTGCTCTTCATCCTCTTATAAAACAGTTTGACTGCTCTTCATCTTTTTATAACGCAGTTTGACTGCTCTTCATCCTCTTGTAAAACAGGTTGACTGCTCTTCATCCTTTTGTGAAACAGTCTGACTGCTCGACATCATTGTATAAAACAGTTTGACTGCTCTTCATCCTTTTATAAAGCAGTTTGACTGCTCTTCATCCTCTTATAAAACCGTTTGACTGCTCTTCGTCCGATTATAAATCAGTTTGACTGCTCTTCGTCCGATTATAAATCAGTTTGACTGCTCCTCGTCCGCTTATAAAACAGTTTGACTGCTCTTCATCCTTTTATAAAGCAGTTTGACTGCTCTTCATCCTCTTATAAATCAGTTTGACTGCTCTTCATCCTTTTATAAAGCAGTTTGACTGCTCTTCATCCTCCTATAAACCAGTTTGACTGCGCTTCATCCTCCTATAGAACAGTTTGACTGCTCTTCGTCCGATTATAAACCAGTTTGACTGCTCTTCGTCCTCTTATAAAACAGTTTGACTGCTCTTCATCCTTTTATAAAGCAGTTTGACTGCTCTTCATCCTCTTATAAATCAGTTTGACTGCTCTTCATCCTTTTATAAAGCAGTTTGACTGCTCTTCATCCTCCTATAAACCAGTTTGACTGCGCTTCATCCTCCTATAGAACAGTTTGACTGCTCTTCGTCCTCTTATAAAACAGTTTGACTGCTCTTCGTCCTCTTATAAAACAGTTTGACTGCTCTTCATCCTTTTATAAAGCAGTTTGACTGCTCTTCATCCTCTTATAAATCAGTTTGACTGCTCTTCATCCGATTATAAATCAGTTTGACTGCTCTTCATCCTCTTATAAAACAGTTTGACTGCTCTTCATCCTTTTATAACGCAGTTTGACTGCTCTTCATCCTCTTATAAATCAGTTTGACTGCTCTTCATCCGATTATAAACCAGTTTGACTGCTCTTCGTCCTCTTATAAAACAGTTTGACTGCTCTTCATCCTCTTATAAAACAGTTTGACTGCTCTTCATCCTCTTATAGATCAGTTTGACTGCTCTTCATCCGATTATAAATCAGTTTGACTGCTCTTCATCCTCTTATAAAACAGTTTGACTGCTCTTCATCCTTTTATAACGCAGTTTGACTGCTCTTCATCCTCTTATAAATCAGTTTGACTGCTCTTCATCCGATTATAAATCAGTTTGACTGCTCTTCATCCTTTTATAAAGCAGTTTGACTGCTCTTCATCCTCTTATAAATCAATTTGACTGCTCTTCATCCTCTTATAAAACCGTTTTTTCTGCTCTTCGTCCGATTATAAATCAGTTTGACTGCTCTTCATCCTCTTATAAAACCGTTTGACTGCTCTTCATCCTTTTATAACAGTTTGACTGCTCTTCATCCTCTTATAAATCAGTTTGACTGCTCTTCATCCGATTATAAATCAGTTTGACTGCTCTTCATCCTCTTATAAAACAGTTTGACTGCTCTTCATCCTTTTATAACGCAGTTTGACTGCTCTTCATCCTCTTATAAATCAGTTTGACTGCTCTTCATCCGATTATAAATCAGTTTGACTGCTCTTCATCCTTTTATAAAGCAGTTTGACTGCTCTTCATCCTCTTATAAATCAATTTGACTACTCTTCATCCTCTTATAAAACCGTTTTTTCTGCTCTTCGTCCGATTATAAATCAGTTTGACTGCTCTTCATCCTCTTATAAAACCGTTTGACTGCTCTTCATCCTTTTATAACGCAGTTTGACTGCTCTTCATCCTCTTATAAATCAGTTTGACTGCTCTTCATCCGATTATAAATCAGTTTGACTGCTCTTCGTCCTCTTATAAAACAGTTTGACTGCTCTTCATCCTTTTATAAAGCAGTTTGACTGCTCTTCATCCTCTTGTAAAACAGTCTGACTGCTCTTCATCTGATAATAAATCAGTTTGACTGCTCTTCATCCTCTTATAAAACAGTTTGACTGCTCTTCATCCTTTTATAAAGCTGTTTGACTGCTCTTCATCCTCTTATAAATCAATTTGACCGCTCTTCATCCTCTTATAAAACCGTTTGACTGCTCTTCGTCCGATTATAAATCAGTTTGACTGCTCTTCGTCCTTTTATAAATCAGTTTGACTGCTCTTTGTCCGCTTATAAAACAGTTTGACTGCTCTTCATCCTTTTATAAAGCAGTTTGACTGCTCTTCATCCTCTTATAAATCAATTTGACCGCTCTTCATCCTCTTATAAAACCGTTTGACTGCTCTTCGTCCGATTATAAATCAGTTTGACTACTCTTCATCCTTTTATAAAGCAGTTTGACTGCTCTTCATCCTCTTATAAAACAGTTTGACTGCTCTTCATCCTTTTATAAAGCTGTTTGACTGCTCTTCATCCTCTTATAAATCAATTTGACCGCTCTTCATCCTCTTATAAAACCGTTTGACTGCTCTTCGTCCGATTATAAATCAGTTTGACTGCTCTTCGTCCTTTTATAAATCAGTTTGACTGCTCTTCGTCCGCTTATAAAACAGTTTGACTGCTCTTCATCCTTTTATAAAGCAGTTTGACTGCTCTTCATCCTCTTATAAATCAGTTTGACTACTCTTCATCCTTTTATAAAGCAGTTTGACTGCTCTTCATCCTCCTATAAACCAGTTTGACTGCGCTTCATCCTCCTATAGAACAGTTTGACTGCTCTTCGTCCGATTATAAATCAGTTTGACTGCTCTTCGTCCTCTTATAAAACAGTTTGACTGCTCTTCATCCTTTTATAAAGCAGTTTGACTGCTCTTCATTCTCTTATAAATCAGTTTGACTGCTCTTCATCCGATTATAAATCAGTTTGACTGCTCTTCATCCTCTTATAAAACAGTTTGACTGCTCTTCATCCTTTTATAACGCAGTTTGACTGCACTTCATCCTCTTATAAATCAGTTTGACTGCTCTTCATCCGATTATAAATCAGTTTGACTGCTCTTCATCCTCTTATAAAACAGTTTGACTGCTCTTCATCCTTTTATAACGCAGTTTGACTGCTCTTCATCCTCTTATAAATCAGTTTGACTGCTCTTCATCCGATTATAAATCAGTTTGACTGCTCTTCGTCCGCTTATAAAACAGTTTGACTGCTCTTCATCCTCTTATAAATCAGTTTGACTGCTCTTCATCCTCTTATAAATCAGTTTGACTGCTCTTCATCCTCTTAAAAAACAGTTTGACTGCTCTTCATCTTTTTATAACGCAGTTTGACTGCTCTTCATCCTCTTGTAAAACAGGTTGACTGCTCTTCATCCTTTTGTGAAACAGTCTGACTGCTCGACATCATTGTATAAAACAGTTTGACTGCTCTTCATCCTTTTATAAAGCAGTTTGACTGCTCTTCATCCTCTTATAAAACCGTTTGACTGCTCTTCGTCCGATTATAAATCAGTTTGACTGCTCTTCGTCCGATTATAAATCAGTTTGACTGCTCCTCGTCCGCTTATAAAACAGTTTGACTGCTCTTCATCCTTTTATAAAGGTAGTTTGACTGCTCTTCATCCTCTTATAAATCAGTTTGACTGCTCTTCATCCTTTTATAAAGCAGTTTGACTGCTCTTCATCCTCCTATAAACCAGTTTGACTGCGCTTCATCCTCCTATAGAACAGTTTGACTGCTCTTCGTCCGATTATAAACCAGTTTGACTGCTCTTCGTCCTCTTATAAAACAGTTTGACTGCTCTTCATCCTTTTATAAAGCAGTTTGACTGCTCTTCATCCTCTTATAAATCAGTTTGACTGCTCTTCATCCGATTATAAAACAATTTGACTGCTCTTCGTCCTCTTATAAAACAGTTTGACTGCTCTTCATCCTTTTATAAAGCAGTTTGACTGCTCTTCATCCTTTTATAAATCAGTTTGACTGCTCTTCATCCGATTATAAATCAGTTTGACTGCTCTTCGTCCGCTTATAAAACAGTTTGACTGCTCTTCATCCTTTTATAAAGCAGTTTGACTGCACTTCATCCTTTTATAAAGCAGTTTGACTGCTCTTCATCCTCTTATAAAGCAGTTTGACTGCTCTTCATCCTCTTATAAATCAGTTTGACTGCTCTTCATCCGATTATAAACCAGTTTGACTGCTCTTCGTCCTCTTATAAAACAGTTTGACTGCTCTTCATCCTTTTATAACGCAGTTTGAATGCTCTTCATCCTCTTATAAATCAGTTTGACTGCTCTTCATCCGATTATAAATCAGTTTGACTGCTCTTCGTCCGCTTATAAAACAGTTTGACTGCTCTTCATCCTTTTATAAAGCAGTTTGACTGCTCTTGATCCTCTTATAAATCAGTTTGACTGCTCTTCATCCTCTTATAAAGCAGTTTGACTGCTCTCCATCCTCCTATAAACCAGATTGACTGCGCTTCATCCTCCTATAGAACAGTTTGACTGCTCTTCATCCTCTTATAAAACAGTTTGACTGCTCTTCATCTTTTTATAACGCAGTTTGACTGCTCTTCATCCTCTTGTAAAACAGGTTGACTGCTCTTCATCCTTTTGTGAAACAGTCTGACTGCTCGACATCATTGTATAAAACAGTTTGACTGCTCTTCATCCTTTTATAAAGCAGTTTGACTGCTCTTCATCCTCTTATAAAACCGTTTGACTGCTCTTCGTCCGATTATAAATCAGTTTGACTGCTCTTCGTCCGATTATAAATCAGTTTGACTGCTCCTCGTCCGCTTATAAAACAGTTTGACTGCTCTTCATCCTTTTATAAAGCAGTTTGACTGCTCTTCATCCTCTTATAAATCAGTTTGACTGCTCTTCATCCTTTTATAAAGCAGTTTGACTGCTCTTCATCCTCCTATAAACCAGTTTGACTGCGCTTCATCCTCCTATAGAACAGTTTGACTGCTCTTCGTCCGATTATAAACCAGTTTGACTGCTCTTCGTCCTCTTATAAAACAGTTTGACTGCTCTTCATCCTTTTATAAAGCAGTTTGACTGCTCTTCATCCTCTTATAAATCAGTTTGACTGCTCTTCATCCGATTATAAACCAGTTTGACTGCTCTTCGTCCTCTTATAAAACAGTTTGACTGCTCTTCATCCTTTTATAAAGCAGTTTGACTGCTCTTCATCCTTTTATAAAGCAGTTTGACTGCTCTTCATCCGATTATAAATCAGTTTGACTGCTCTTCATCCTCTTATAAAACCGTTTGACTGCTCTTCATCCTTTTATAACGCAGTTTGACTGCTCTTCATCCTCTTATAAATCAGTTTGACTGCTCTTCATCCGATTATAAATCAGTTTGACTGCTCTTCGTCCTCTTATAAAACAGTTTGACTGCTCTTCATCCTTTTATAAAGCAGTTTGACTGCTCTTCATCCTCTTGTAAAACAGTCTGACTGCTCTTCATCTGATAATAAATCAGTTTGACTGCTCTTCATCCTCTTATAAAACAGTTTGACTGCTCTTCATCCTTTTATAAAGCTGTTTGACTGCTCTTCATCCTCTTATAAATCACTTTGACCGCTCTTCATCCTCTTATAAAACCGTTTGACTGCTCTTCGTCCGATTATAAATCAGTTTGACTGCTCTTCGTCCGATTATAAATCAGTTTGACTGCTCCTCGTCCGCTTATAAAACAGTTTGACTGCTCTTCATCCTTTTATAAAGGTAGTTTGACTGCTCTTCATCCTCTTATAAATCAGTTTGACTGCTCTTCATCCTTTTATAAAGCAGTTTGACTGCTCTTCATCCTCCTATAAACCAGTTTGACTGCGCTTCATCCTCCTATAGAACAGTTTGACTGCTCTTCGTCCGATTATAAACCAGTTTGACTGCTCTTCGTCCTCTTATAAAACAGTTTGACTGCTCTTCATCCTTTTATAAAGCAGTTTGACTGCTCTTCATCCTCTTATAAATCAGTTTGACTGCTCTTCATCCGATTATAAAACAATTTGACTGCTCTTCGTCCTCTTATAAAACAGTTTGACTGCTCTTCATCCTTTTATAAAGCAGTTTGACTGCTCTTCATCCTTTTATAAATCAGTTTGACTGCTCTTCATCCGATTATAAATCAGTTTGACTGCTCTTCGTCCGCTTATAAAACAGTTTGACTGCTCTTCATCCTTTTATAAAGCAGTTTGACTGCACTTCATCCTTTTATAAAGCAGTTTGACTGCTCTTCATCCTCTTATAAAGCAGTTTGACTGCTCTTCATCCTCTTATAAATCAGTTTGACTGCTCTTCATCCGATTATAAACCAGTTTGACTGCTCTTCGTCCTCTTATAAAACAGTTTGACTGCTCTTCATCCTTTTATAACGCAGTTTGAATGCTCTTCATCCTCTTATAAATCAGTTTGACTGCTCTTCATCCGATTATAAATCAGTTTGACTGCTCTTCGTCCGCTTATAAAACAGTTTGACTGCTCTTCATCCTTTTATAAAGCAGTTTGACTGCTCTTGATCCTCTTATAAATCAGTTTGACTGCTCTTCATCCTCTTATAAAGCAGTTTGACTGCTCTCCATCCTCCTATAAACCAGATTGACTGCGCTTCATCCTCCTATAGAACAGTTTGACTGCTCTTCATCCTCTTATAAAACAGTTTGACTGCTCTTCATCTTTTTATAACGCAGTTTGACTGCTCTTCATCCTCTTGTAAAACAGGTTGACTGCTCTTCATCCTTTTGTGAAACAGTCTGACTGCTCGACATCATTGTATAAAACAGTTTGACTGCTCTTCATCCTTTTATAAAGCAGTTTGACTGCTCTTCATCCTCTTATAAAACCGTTTGACTGCTCTTCGTCCGATTATAAATCAGTTTGACTGCTCTTCGTCCGATTATAAATCAGTTTGACTGCTCCTCGTCCGCTTATAAAACAGTTTGACTGCTCTTCATCCTTTTATAAAGCAGTTTGACTGCTCTTCATCCTCTTATAAATCAGTTTGACTGCTCTTCATCCTTTTATAAAGCAGTTTGACTGCTCTTCATCCTCCTATAAACCAGTTTGACTGCGCTTCATCCTCCTATAGAACAGTTTGACTGCTCTTCGTCCGATTATAAACCAGTTTGACTGCTCTTCGTCCTCTTATAAAACAGTTTGACTGCTCTTCATCCTTTTATAAAGCAGTTTGACTGCTCTTCATCCTCTTATAAATCAGTTTGACTGCTCTTCATCCGATTATAAACCAGTTTGACTGCTCTTCGTCCTCTTATAAAACAGTTTGACTGCTCTTCATCCTTTTATAAAGCAGTTTGACTGCTCTTCATCCTTTTATAAAGCAGTTTGACTGCTCTTCATCCGATTATAAATCAGTTTGACTGCTCTTCATCCTCTTATAAAACCGTTTGACTGCTCTTCATCCTTTTATAACGCAGTTTGACTGCTCTTCATCCTCTTATAAATCAGTTTGACTGCTCTTCATCCGATTATAAATCAGTTTGACTGCTCTTCGTCCTCTTATAAAACAGTTTGACTGCTCTTCATCCTTTTATAAAGCAGTTTGACTGCTCTTCATCCTCTTGTAAAACAGTCTGACTGCTCTTCATCTGATAATAAATCAGTTTGACTGCTCTTCATCCTCTTATAAAACAGTTTGACTGCTCTTCATCCTTTTATAAAGCTGTTTGACTGCTCTTCATCCTCTTATAAATCACTTTGACCGCTCTTCATCCTCTTATAAAACCGTTTGACTGCTCTTCGTCCGATTATAAATCAGTTTGACTGCTCTTCGTCCTTTTATAAATCAGTTTGACTGCTCTTCGTCCGCTTATAAAACAGTTTGACTGCTCTTCATCCTTTTATAAAGCAGTTTGACTGCTCTTCATCCTCTTATAAATCAGTTTGACTACTCTTCATCCTCCAATAAACCAGTTTGACTGCGCTTCATCCTCCTATAGAACAGTTTGACTGCTCTTCGTCCGATTATAAATCAGTTTGACTGCTCTTCGTCCTCTTATAAAACAGATTGACTGCTCTTCATCCTTTTATAAAGCAGTTTGACTGCTCTTCATCCTCTTATAAATCAGTTTGACTGCTCTTCATCCTTTTATAAAGCAGTTTGACTGCTCTTCATCCTCCTATAAACCAGTTTGACTGCGCTTCATCCTCCTATAGAACAGTTTGACTGCTCTTCGTCCTCTTATAAAACAGTTTGACTGCTCTTCGTCCTCTTATAAAACAGTTTGACTGCTCTTCATCCTTTTATAAAGCAGTTTGACTGCTCTTCATCCTCTTGTAAAACAGTTTGACTGCTCTTCATCCTCTTATAAATCAGTTTGACTGCTCTTCATCCTTTTATAAAGCAGTTTGACTGCTCTTCATCCTCCTATAAACCAGTTTGACTGCGCTTCATCCTCCTATAGAACAGTTTGACTGCTCTTCGTCCGATTATAAATCAGTTTGACTGCTCTTCATCCTTTTATAAAGCAGTTTGACTGCTCTTCATCCTCTTATAAATCAGTTTGACTACTCTTCATCCTCCAATAAACCAGTTTGACTGCGCTTCATCCTCCTATAGAACAGTTTGACTGCTCTTCGTCCGATTATAAATCAGTTTGACTGCTCTTCGTCCTCTTATAAAACAGATTGACTGCTCTTCATCCTTTTATAAAGCAGTTTGACTGCTCTTCATCCTCTTATAAATCAGTTTGACTGCTCTTCATCCTTTTATAAAGCAGTTTGACTGCTCTTCATCCTCCTATAAACCAGTTTGACTGCGCTTCATCCTCCTATAGAACAGTTTGACTGCTCTTCGTCCTCTTATAAAACAGTTTGACTGCTCTTCGTCCTCTTATAAAACAGTTTGACTGCTCTTCATCCTTTTATAAAGCAGTTTGACTGCTCTTCATCCTCTTGTAAAACAGTTTGACTGCTCTTCATCCTCTTATAAATCAATTTGACTGCTCTTCATCCTCTTATAAAACCGTTTGACTGCTCTTCGTCCGACTAAAATCAGTTTGACTGCTCTTCGTCCGATTATAAATCAGTTTGACTGCTCCTCGTCCGCTTATAAAACAGATTGACTGCTCTTCATCCTTTTATAAAGCAGTTTGACTGCTCTTCATCCTCTTATAAATCAGTTTGACTGCTCTTCATCCTTTTATAAAGCAGTTTGACTGCTCTTCATCCTCCTATAAACCAGTTTGACTGCGCTTCATCCTCCTATAGAACAGTTTGACTGCTCTTCGTCCTCTTATAAAACAGTTTGACTGCTCTTCGTCCTCTTATAAAACAGTTTGACTGCTCTTCATCCTTTTATAAAGCAGTTTGACTGCTCTTCATCCTCTTATAAATCAGTTTGACTGCTCTTCATCTTTTTATAAAGCAGTTTGACTGCTCTTCATCCTCTTGTAAAACAGTCTGACTGCTCTTCATCCGATTATAAATCAGTTTGACTGCTCTTCATCCTTTTATAAAGCAGTTTGACTGCTCTTCATCCTCTTGTAAAACAGTCTGACTGCTCTTCATCCGATTATAAATCAGTTTGACTGCTCTTCATCCTCTTATAAAACAGTTTGACTGCTCTTCATTTTTTATAACGCAGTTTGACTGCTCTTCATCCTCTTGTAAAACAGGTTGACTGCTCTTCATCCTTTTGTGAAACAGTCTGACTGCTCGACATCATTGTATAAAACAGTTTGACTGCTCTTCATCCTTTTATAAAGCAGTTTGACTGCTCTTCATCCTCTTATAAATCAATTTGACTGCTCTTCATCCTCTTATAAAACCGTTTGACTGCTCTTCGTCCGATTATAAATCAGTTTGACTGCTCTTCGTCCGATTATAAATCAGTTTGACTGCTCCTCGTCCGCTTATAAAACAGTTTGACTGCTCTTCATCCTTTTATAAAGCAGTTTGACTGCTCTTCATCCTCTTATAAATCAGTTTGACTGCTCTTCATCCTTTTATAAAGCAGTTTGACTGCTCTTCATCCTCCTATAAACCAGTTTGACTGCGCTTCATCCTCCTATAGAACAGTTTGACTGCTCTTCGTCCTCTTATAAAACAGTTTGACTGCTCTTCGTCCTCTTATAAAACAGTTTGACTGCTCTTCATCCTTTTATAAAGCAGTTTGACTGCTCTTCATCCTCTTATAAATCAGTTTGACTGCTCTTCATCCGATTATAAATCAGTTTGACTGCTCTTCATCCTCTTATAAAACAGTTTGACTGCTCTTCATCCTTTTATAACGCAGTTTGACTGCTCTTCATCCTCTTATAAATCAGTTTGACTGCTCTTCATCCGATTATAAACCAGTTTGACTGCCCTTCGTCCTCTTATAAAACAGTTTGACTGCTCTTCATCCTTTTATAAAGCAGTTTGACTGCTCTTCATCCTCTTATAAATCAGTTTGACTGCTCTTCAACCGATTATAAATCAGTTTGACTGCTCTTCATCCTCTTATAAAACAGTTTGACTGCTCTTCATCCTTTTATAACGCAGTTTGACTGCTCTTCATCCTCTTATAAATCAGTTTGACTGCTCTTCATCCGATTATAAATCAGTTTGACTGCTCTTCATCCTTTTATAAAGCAGTTTGACTGCTCTTCATCCTCTTATAAATCAATTTGACTGCTCTTCATCCTCTTATAAAACCGTTTTTTCTGCTCTTCGTCCGATTATAAATCAGTTTGACTGCTCTTCATCCTCTTATAAAACCGTTTGACTGTTCTTCATCCTTTTATAACGCAGTTTGACTGCTCTTCATCCTCTTATAAATCAGTTTGACTGCTCTTCATCCGATTATAAATCAGTTTGACTGCTCTTCATCCTCTTATAAAACAGTTTGACTGCTCTTCATCCTTTTATAACGCAGTTTGACTGCTCTTCATCCTCTTATAAATCAGTTTGACTGCTCTTCATCCGATTATAAATCAGTTTGACTGCTCTTCATCCTTTTATAAAGCAGTTTGACTGCTCTTCATCCTCTTATAAATCAATTTGACTGCTCTTCATCCTCTTATAAAACCGTTTTTTCTGCTCTTCGTCCGATTATAAATCAGTTTGACTGCTCTTCATCCTCTTATAAAACCGTTTGACTGCTCTTCATCCTTTTATAACGCAGTTTGACTGCTCTTCATCCTCTTATGAATCAGTTTGACTGCTCTTCATCCGATTATAAATCAGTTTGACTGCTCTTCGTCCTCTTATAAAACAGTTTGACTGCTCTTCATCCTTTTATAAAGCAGTTTGACTGCTCTTCATCCTCTTGTAAAACAGTCTGACTGCTCTTCATCTGATAATAAATCAGTTTGACTGCTCTTCATCCTCTTATAAAACAGTTTGACTGCTCTTCATCCTTTTATAAAGCTGTTTGACTGCTCTTCATCCTCTTATAAATCAATTTGACCGCTCTTCATCCTCTTATAAAACCGTTTGACTGCTCTTCGTCCGATTATAAATCAGTTTGACTGCTCTTCGTCCTTTTATAAATCAGTTTGACTGCTCTTCGTCCGCTTATAAAACAGTTTGACTGCTCTTCATCCTTTTATAAAGCAGTTTGACTGCTCTTCATCCTCTTATAAATCAATTTGACCGCTCTTCATCCTCTTATAAAACCGTTTGACTGCTCTTCGTCCGATTATAAATCAGTTTGACTGCTCTTCGTCCTTTTATAAATCAGTTTGACTGCTCCTCGTCCGCTTATAAAACAGTTTGACTGCTCTTCATCCTTTTATAAAGCAGTTTGACTGCTCTTCATCCTCTTATAAATCAGTTTGACTGCTCTTCATCCTTTTATAAAGCAGTTTGACTGCTCTTCATCCTCCTATAAACCAGTTTGACTGCGCTTCATCCTCCTATAGAACAGTTTGACTGCTCTTCGTCCTCTTATAAAACAGTTTGACTGCTCTTCGTCCTCTTATAAAACAGTTTGTCTGCTCTTCATCCTTTTATAAAGCAGTTTGACTGCTCTTCATCCTCTTATAAATCAGTTTGACTGCTCTTCATCCGATTATAAATCAGTTTGACTGCTCTTCATCCTCTTATAAAACAGTTTGACTGCTCTTCATCCTTTTATAACGCAGTTTGACTGCTCTTCATCCTCTTATAAATCAGTTTGACTGCTCTTCATCCGATTATAAACCAGTTTGACTGCCCTTCGTCCTCTTATAAAACAGTTTGACTGCTCTTCATCCTTTTATAAAGCAGTTTGACTGCTCTTCATCCTCTTATAAATCAGTTTGACTGCTCTTCATCCGATTATAAATCAGTTTGACTGCTCTTCATCCTCTTATAAAACAGTTTGACTGCTCTTCATCCTTTTATAACGCAGTTTGACTGCTCTTCATCCTCTTATAAATCAGTTTGACTGCTCTTCATCCGATTATAAATCAGTTTGACTGCTCTTCATCCTTTTATAAAGCAGTTTGACTGCTCTTCATCCTCTTATAAATCAATTTGACTGCTCTTCATCCTCTTATAAAACCGTTTTTTCTGCTCTTCGTCCGATTATAAATCAGTTTGACTGCTCTTCATCCTCTTATAAAACCGTTTGACTGCTCTTCATCCTTTTATAACGCAGTTTGACTGCTCTTCATCCTCTTATAAATCAGTTTGACTGCTCTTCATCCGATTATAAATCAGTTTGACTGCTCTTCATCCTCTTATAAATCAGTTTGACTGCTCTTCATCCTTTTATAACGCAGTTTGACTGCTCTTCATCCTCTTATAAATCAGTTTGACTGCTCTTCATCCTTTTATAAATCAGTTTGACTGCTCTTCATCCTTTTATAAAGCAGTTTGACTGCTCTTCATCCTCTTATAAATCAATTTGACTGCTCTTCATCCTCTTATAAAACCGTTTTTTCTGCTCGTCGTCCGATTATAAATCAGTTTGACTGCTCTTCATCCTCTTATAAAACCGTTTGACTGCTCTTCATCCTTTTATAACGCAGTTTGACTGCTCTTCATCCTCTTATAAATCAGTTTGACTGCTCTTCATCCGATTATAAATCAGTTTGACTGCTCTTCGTCCTCTTATAAAACAGTTTGACTGCTCTTCATCCTTTTATAAAGCAGTTTGACTGCTCTTCATCCTCTTGTAAAACAGTCTGACTGCTCTTCATCTGATAATAAATCAGTTTGACTGCTCTTCATCCTCTTATAAAACAGTTTGACTGCTCTTCATCCTTTTATAAAGCTGTTTGACTGCTCTTCATCCTCTTATAAATCAATTTGACCGCTCTTCATCCTCTTATAAAACCGTTTGACTGCTCTTCGTCCGATTATAAATCAGTTTGACTGCTCTTCGTCCTTTTATAAATCAGTTTGACTGCTCTTCGTCCGCTTATAAAACAGTTTGACTGCTCTTCATCCTTTTATAAAGCAGTTTGACTGCTCTTCATCCTCTTATAAATCAATTTGACTGCTCTTCATCCTCTTATAAAACCGTTTGACTGCTCTTCGTCCGATTATACATCAGTTTGACTGCTCTTCGTCCTTTTATAAATCAGTTTGACTGCTCTTCGTCCGCTTATAAAACAGTTTGACTGCTCTTCATCCTTTTATAAAGCAGTTTGACTGCTCTTCATCCTCTTATAAATCAGTTTGACTACTCTTCATCCTTTTATAAAGCAGTTTGACTGCTCTTCATCCTCTTATAAAACAGTTTGACTGCTCTTCATCCTTTTATAAAGCTGTTTGACTGCTCTTCATCCTCTTATAAATCAATTTGACCGCTCTTCATCCTCTTATAAAACCGTTTGACTGCTCTTCGTCCGATTATAAATCAGTTTGACTGCTCTTCGTCCTTTTATAAATCAGTTTGACTGCTCTTCGTCCGCTTATAAAACAGTTTGACTGCTCTTCATCCTTTTATAAAGCAGTTTGACTGCTCTTCATCCTCTTATAAATCAGTTTGACTACTCTTCATCCTTTTATAAAGCAGTTTGACTGCTCTTCATCCTCCTATAAACCAGTTTGACTGCGCTTCATCCTCCTATAGAACAGTTTGACTGCTCTTCGTCCGATTATAAATCAGTTTGACTGCTCTTCGTCCTCTTATAAAACAGTTTGACTGCTCTTCATCCTTTTATAAAGCAGTTTGACTGCTCTTCATTCTCTTATAAATCAGTTTGACTGCTCTTCATCCGATTATAAATCAGTTTGACTGCTCTTCATCCTCTTATAAAACAGTTTGACTGCTCTTCATCCTTTTATAACGCAGTTTGACTGCACTTCATCCTCTTATAAATCAGTTTGACTGCTCTTCATCCGATTATAAATCAGTTTGACTGCTCTTCATCCGATTATAAATCAGTTTGACTGCTATTCATCCGATTATAAATCAGTTTGACTGCTCTTCGTCCCATTATAAATCAGTTTGACTGCTATTCGTCCGATTATACATCAGTTGGACTGCTCTTCGTCCGCTTATAAAACATAGTTTGACTGCTCTTCATCCTTTTATAAAGCAGTTTGACTGCTCTTCATCCTCTTATAAATCAGTTTGACTGCTCTTCATCCTTTTATAAAGCTGTTTGACTGCTCTTCATCCTCTTATAAATCAATTTGACCGCTCTTCATCCTCTTATAAAACCGTTTGACTGCTCTTCGTCCGATTATAAATCAGTTTGACTGCTCTTCGTCCTTTTATAAATCAGTTTGACTGCTCTTCGTCCGCTTATAAAACAGTTTGACTGCTCTTCATCCTTTTATAAAGCAGTTTGACTGCTCTTCATCCTCTTATAAATCAGTTTGACTACTCTTCATCCTTTTATAAAGCAGTTTGACTGCTCTTCATCCTCCTATAAACCAGTTTGACTGCGCTTCATCCTCCTATAGAACAGTTTGACTGCTCTTCGTCCGATTATAACTCAGTTTGACTGCTCTTCGTCCTCTTATAAAATAGTTTGTCTGCTCTTCATCCTTTTTATAACGCAGTTTGACTGCTCTTCATCCTCTTGTAAAACAGTTTGACTGCTCTTCATCCTTTTATAAAGCAGTTTGACTGCTCTTCATCCTCTTATAAATCAATTTGACTGCTCTTCATCCTCTTATAAAACAGTTTGACTGCTCTTCATCCTTTTTATAACGCAGTTTGACTGCTCTTCATCCTCTTGTAAAACAGTTTGACTGCTCTTCATCCTTTTATAAAGCAGTTTGACTGCTCTTCATCCTCTTATAAATCAATTTGACTGCTCTTCATCCTCTTATAAAACCGTTTGACTGCTCTTCGTCCGATTATAAATCAGTTTGACTGCTCTTCGTCCGATTATAAATCAGTTTGACTGCTCTTCGTCCGCTTATAAAACAGTTTGACTGCTCTTCATCCTTTTATAAAGCAGTTTGACTGCTCTTCATCCTCTTATAAATCAGTTTGACTGCTCTTCATCCTTTTTATAACGCAGTTTGACTGCTCTTCATCCTCTTGTAAAACAGTTTGACTGCTCTTCATCCTTTTATAAAGCAGTTTGACTGCTCTTCATCCTCTTATAAATCAATTTGACTGCTCTTCATCCTCTTATAAAACAGTTTGACTGCTCTTCATCCTTTTTATAACGCAGTTTGACTGCTCTTCATCCTCTTGTAAAACAGTTTGACTGCTCTTCATCCTTTTATAAAGCAGTTTGACTGCTCTTCATCCTCTTATAAATCAATTTGACTGCTCTTCATCCTCTTATAAAACCGTTTGACTGCTCTTCGTCCGATTATAAATCAGTTTGACTGCTCTTCGTCCGATTATAAATCAGTTTGACTGCTCTTCGTCCGCTTATAAAACAGTTTGACTGCTCTTCATCCTTTTATAAAGCAGTTTGACTGCTCTTCATCCTCTTATAAATCAGTTTGACTGCTCTTCATCCTCCTATATACCAGTTTGACTGCGCTTCATCCTCCTATAGAACACTTTGACTGCTCTTCGTCCGATTATAAACCAGTTTGACTGCTCTTCGTCCTCTTATAAAAACAGTTTGACTGCTCTTCATCCTTTTATAAAGCAGTTTGACTGCTCTTCATCCTTTTATAAATCAGTTTGACTGCTCTTCATCCGATTATAAAGCAGTTTGACTGCTCTTCATCCTCCTATATACCAGTTTGACTGCGCTTCATCCTCCTATAGAACACTTTGACTGCTCTTCGTCCGATTATAAACCAGTTTGACTGCTCTTCGTCCTCTTATAAAAACAGTTTGACTGCTCTTCATCCTTTTATAAAGCAGTTTGACTGCTCTTCATCCTTTTATAAATCAGTTTGACTGCTCTTCATCCGATTATAAATCAGTTTGACTGCTCTTCATCCTCTTATAAAACAGTTTGACTGCTCTTCATCCTTTTATAACGCAGTTTGACTGCTCTTCATCCTTTTATAACGCAGTTTGACTGCTCTTCATCCTCTTATAAATCAGTTTGACTGCTCTTCATCCGATTATAAATCAGTTTGACTGCTCTTCATCCTCTTATAAAACAGTTTGACTGCTCTTCATCCTTTTATAATGCAGTTTGACTGCACTTCATCCTCTTATAAAACAGTTTGACTGCTCTTCGTCATCTTGTAAAACAGGTTGACTGCTCTTCATCCTCTTGTAAAACAGTCTGACTGCTCTACATCCTCGTATAAAACAGTTTGACTGCTCTTCATCCTTTTATAAAGCAGTTTGACTGGTCTTCATCCTCTTATAAATCAATTTGACTGCTCTTCATCCTCTTATAAAACCGTTTGACTGCTCTTCGTCCGATTATAAATCAGTTTGACTGCTCTTCATCCTCTTATAAAACCGTTTGACTGCTCTTCGTCCGATTATAAATCAGGTTGACTGCTCTTCGTCCGATTATAAATCAGTTTGACTGCTCTTCGTCTGCTTATAAAACAGTTTGACTGCTCTTCATCCTTTTATAAAGCAGTTTGACTGATCTTCATCCTCCTATAAACCAGTTTGACTGCGCTTCATCCTCCTATAGAACAGTTTGACTGCTCTTCGTCCGATTATAAATCAGTTTGACTGCTCTTCATCCTCTTGTAAAACAGGTTGACTGCTCTTCATCCTCTTGTAAAACAGTCTGACTGCTCTACATCCTCGTATAAAACAGTTTGACTGCTCTTCATCCTTTTATAACGCAGTTTGACTGCTCTTCATCCTCTTGTAAAACAGTTTGACTGCTCTTCATCCTCTTATAAATCAATTTGACTGCTCTTCATCCTCTTATAAAACCGTTTGACTGCTCTTCGTCCGACTAAAATCAGTTTGACTGCTCTTCGTCCGATTATAAATCAGTTTGACTGCTCCTCGTCCGCTTATAAAACAGATTGACTGCTCTTCATCCTTTTATAAAGCAGTTTGACTGCTCTTCATCCTCTTATAAATCAGTTTGACTGCTCTTCATCCTTTTATAAAGCAGTTTGACTGCTCTTCATCCTCCTATAAACCAGTTTGACTGCGCTTCATCCTCCTATAGAACAGTTTGACTGCTCTTCGTCCTCTTATAAAACAGTTTGACTGCTCTTCGTCCTCTTATAAAACAGTTTGACTGCTCTTCATCCTTTTATAAAGCAGTTTGACTGCTCTTCATCCTCTTATAAATCAGTTTGACTGCTCTTCATCCTTTTATAAAGCAGTTTGACTGCTCTTCATCCTCTTGTAAAACAGTCTGACTGCTCTTCATCCGATTATAAATCAATTTGACTGCTATTCATCCTCTTATAAAACAGTTTGACTGCTCTTCATCCTTTTTATAACGCAGTTTGACTGCTCTTCATCCTCTTGTAAAACAGGTTGACTTCTCTTCATCCTTTTGTAAAACAGTCTGACTGCTCTACATCATTGTATAAAACAGTTTGACTGCTCTTCATCCTTTTATAAAGCAGTTTGACTGCTCTTCATCCTCTTATAAATCAATTTGACTGCTCTTCAACCTCTTATAAAACCGTTTGACTGCTCTTCGTCCGATTATAAATCAGTTTGACTGCTCTTCGTCCGATTATAAATCAGTTTGACTGCTCTTCGTCCGCTTATAAAACAGTTTGACTGCTCTTCATCCTTTTATAAAGCAGTTTGACTGCTCTTCATCCTCTTATAAATCAGTTTGACTGCTCTTCATCCTTTTATAAAGCAGTTTGACTGCTCTTCATCCTCCAATAAACCAGTTTGACTGCGCTTCATCCTCCTATAGAACAGTTTGACTGCTCTTCGTCCGATTATAAACCAGTTTGACTGCTCTTCGTCCTCTTATAAAAACAGTTTGACTGCTCTTCATCCTTTTATAAAGCAGTTTGACTGCTCTTCATCCTTTTATAAATCAGTTTGACTGCTCTTAATCCGATTATAAATCAGCTTGACTGCTCTTCATCCTCTTATAAAACAGTTTGACTGCTCTTCATCCTTTTATAACGCAGTTTGACTGCTCTTCATCCTCTTATAAATCAGTTTGACTGCTCTTCGTCCGATTATAAATCAGTTTGACTGCTCTTCATCCTCTTGTAAAACAGGTTGACTGCTCTTCATCCTCTTGTAAAACAGTATGACTGCTCTACATCCTCGTATAAAACAGTTTGACTGCTCTTCATCCTTTTATAATGCAGTTTGACTGCTCTTCATCCTCTTGTAAAACAGTTTGACTGCTCTTCATCCTCTTATAAATCAATTTGACTGCTCTTCATCCTCTTATAAAACCGTTTGACTGCTCTTCGTACGACTAAAATCAGTTTGACTGCTCCTCGTCCGCTTATAAAACAGATTGACTGCTCTTCATCCTTTTATAAAGCAGTTTGACTGCTCTTCATCCTCTTATAAATCAGTTTGACTGCTCTTTATCCTTTTATAAAGCAGTTTGACTGCTCTTCATCCTCCTATAAACCAGTTTGACTGCGCTTCATCCTCCTATAGAACAGTTTGACTGCTCTTCGTCCTCTTATAAAACAGTTTGACTGCTCTTCGTCCTCTTATAAAACAGTTTGACTGCTCTTCATCCTTTTATAAAGCAGTTTGACTGCTCTTCATCCTCTTATAAATCAGTTTGACTGCTCTTCATCCTTTTATAAAGCAGTTTGACTGCTCTTCATCCTCTTGTAAAACAGTCTGACTGCTCTTCATCCGATTATAAATCAATTTGACTGCTATTCATCCTCTTATAAAACAGTTTGACTGCTCTTCATCCTTTTTATAACGCAGTTTGACCGCTCTTCATCCTCTTATAAAACCGTTTGACTGCTCTTCGTCCGATTATAAATCAGTTTGACTGCTCTTCGTCCTTTTATAAATCAGTTTGACTGCTCTTCGTCCGCTTATAAAACAGTTTGACTGCTCTTCATCCTTTTATAAAGCAGTTTGACTGCTCTTCATCCTCTTATAAATCAGTTTGACTGTTCTTCATCCTTTTATAAAGCAGTTTGACTGCTCTTCATCCTCCTATAAACCAGTTTGACTGCGCTTCATCCTCCTATAGAACAGTTTGACTGCTCTTCGTCCGATTATAAATCAGTTTGACTGCTCTTCATCTTTTTATAAAGCAGTTTGACTGCTCTTCATCCTCCTATAAACCAGTTTGACTGCGCTTCATCCTCCTATAGAACAGTTTGACTGCTCTTCGTCCGATTATAAACCAGTTTGACTGCTCTTCGTCCTCTTATAAAACAGTTTGACTGCTCTTCATCCTTTTATAACGCAGTTTGACTGCTCTTCATCCTCTTATAAATCAGTTTGACTGCTCTTCATCCGATTATAAATCAGTTTGACTGCTCTTCATCCTCTTATAAAACAGTTTGACTGCTCTTAATCCTTTTATAACGCAGTTTGACTGCTCTTCATCCTCTTATAAATCAGTTTGACTGCTCTTCATCCGATTATAAATCAGTTTGACTGGTATTCATCCGATTATAAATCAGTTTGACTGCTCTTCGTCCGATTATAAATCAGTTTGACTGCTATTCGTCCGATTATACATCAGTTGGACTGCTCTTCGTCCGCTTATAAAACAATAGTTTGACTGCTCTTCATCCTTTTATAAAGCAGTTTGACTGCTCTTCATCCTCTTATAAATCAGTTTGACTGCTCTTCATCCTCTTATAAAGCAGTTTGACTGCTCTTCATCCTCCTATAAACCAGTTTGACTGCGCTTCATCCTCCTATAGAACAGTTTGACTGCTCTTCGTCCGATTATAACTCAGTTTGACTGCTCTTCGTCCTCTTATAAAACAGTTTGACTGCTCTTCATCCTTTTATAAAGCAGTTTGACTGCTCTTCATCCTCTTGTAAAACAGTCTGACTGCTCTTCATCCTTTTTATAACGCAGTTTGACTGCTCTTCATCCTCTTGTAAAACAGGTTGACTGCTGTTCATCCTTTTGTAAAACAGTCTGACTGCTCTACATCATTGTATAAAACAGTTTGACTGCTCTTCATCCTTTTATAAAGCAGTTTGACTGCTCTTCATCCTCTTATAAATCAATTTGACTGCTCTTCATCCTCTTATAAAACCGTTTGACTGCTCTTCGTCCGATTATAAATCAGTTTGACTGCTCTTCGTCCGATTATAAATCAGTTTGACTGCTCTTCGTCCGCTTATAAAACAGTTTGACTGCTCTTCATCCTTTTATAAAGCAGTTTGACTGCTCTTCATCCTCTTATAAGTCAGTTTGACTGCTCTTCATCCTTTTATAAAGCAGTTTGACTGCTCTTCATCCTCCTATAAACCAGTTTGACTGCGCTTCATCCTCCTATAGAACACTTTGACTGCTCTTCGTCCGATTATAAACCAGTTTGACTGCTCTTCGTCCTCTTATAAAAACAGTTTGACTGCTCTTCATCCTTTTATAAAGCAGTTTGACTGCTCTTCATCCTTTTATAAATCAGTTTGACTGCTCTTCATCCGATTATAAAACAGTTTGACTGCTCTTCATCCTTTTATAACGCAGTTTGACTGCTCTTCATCCTCTTATAAATCAGTTTGACTGCTCTTCATCCGATTATAAATCAGTTTGACTGCTCTTCGTCCTCTTTTAAAACAGTTTGACTGCTCTTCATCCTTTTATAATGCAGTTTGACTGCTCTACATCCTCGTATAAAACAGTTTGACTGCTCTTCATCCTTTTATAAAGCAGTTTGACTGCTCTTCATCCTCTTATAAATCAATTTGACTGCTCTTCATCCTCTTATAAAACCGTTTGACTGCTCTTCGTCCGATTATAAATCAGTTTGACTGCTCTTCATCCTCTTATAAAACCGTTTGACTGCTCTTCGTCCGATTATAAATCAGGTTGACTGCTCTTCGTCCGATTATAAATCAGTTTGACTGCTCTTCGTCTGCTTATAAAACAGTTTGACTGCTCTTCATCCTTTTATAAAGCAGTTTGACTGCTCTTCATCCTCTTATAAATCAGTTTGACTGTTCTTCATCCTTTTATAAAGCAGTTTGACTGCTCTTCATCCTCCTATAAACCAGTTTGACTGCGCTTCATCCTCCTATAGAACAGTTTGACTGCTCTTCGTCCGATTATAAATCAGTTTGACTGCTCTTCATCCTTTTATAAAGCAGTTTGACTGCTCTTCATCCTCCTATAAACCAGTTTGACTGCGCTTCATCCTCCTATAGAACAGTTTGACTGCTCTTCGTCCGATTATAAACCAGTTTGACTGCTCTTCGTCCTCTTATAAAACAGTTTGACTGCTCTTCATCCTTTTATAACGCAGTTTGACTGCTCTTCATCCTCTTATAAATCAGTTTGACTGCTCTTCATCCGATTATAAATCAGTTTGACTGCTCTTCATCCTCTTATAAAACAGTATGACTGCTCTTAATCCTATTATAACGCAGTTTGACTGCTCTTCATCCTCTTATAAATCAGTTTGACTGCTCTTCATCCGATTATAAATCAGTTTGACTGGTATTCATCCGATTATAAATCAGTTTGACTGCTCTTCGTCCGATTATAAATCAGTTTGACTGCTATTCGTCCGATTATACATCAGTTGGACTGCTCTTCGTCCGCTTATAAAACAATAGTTTGACTGCTCTTCATCCTTTTATAAAGCAGTTTGACTGCTCTTCATCCTCTTATAAATCAGTTTGACTGCTCTTCATCCTCTTATAAAGCAGTTTGACTGCTCTTCATCCTCCTATAAACCAGTTTGACTGCGCTTCATCCTCCTATAGAACAGTTTGACTGCTCTTCGTCCGATTATAACTCAGTTTGACTGCTCTTCGTCCTCTTATAAAACAGTTTGACTGCTCTTCATCCTTTTATAAAGCAGTTTGACTGCTCTTCATCCTCTTGTAAAACAGTCTGACTGCTCTTCATCCGATTATAAATCAATTTGACTGCTATTCATCCTCTTATAAAACAGTTTGACTGCTCTTCATCCTTTTTATAACGCAGTTTGACTGCTCTTCATCCTCTTGTAAAACAGGTTGACTGCTGTTCATCCTTTTGTAAAACAGTCTGACTGCTCTACATCATTGTATAAAACAGTTTGACTGCTCTTCATCCTTTTATAAAGCAGTTTGACTGCTCTTCATCCTCTTATAAATCAATTTGACTGCTCTTCATCCTCTTATAAAACCGTTTGACTGCTCTTCGTCCGATTATAAATCAGTTTGACTGCTCTTCGTCCGATTATAAATCAGTTTGACTGCTCTTCGTCCGCTTATAAAACAGTTTGACTGCTCTTCATCCTTTTATAAAGCAGTTTGACTGCTCTTCATCCTCTTATAAATCAGTTTGACTGCTCTTCATCCTTTTATAAAGCAGTTTGACTGCTCTTCATCCTCCTATAAACCAGTTTGACTGCGCTTCATCCTCCTATAGAACACTTTGACTGCTCTTCGTCCGATTATAAACCAGTTTGACTGCTCTTCGTCCTCTTATAAAAACAGTTTGACTGCTCTTCATCCTTTTATAAAGCAGTTTGACTGCTCTTCATCCTTTTATAAATCAGTTTGACTGCTCTTCATCCGATTATAAAACAGTTTGACTGCTCTTCATCCTTTTATAACGCAGTTTGACTGCTCTTCATCCTCTTATAAATCAGTTTGACTGCTCTTCATCCGATTATAAATCAGTTTGACTGCTCTTCGTCCTCTTTTAAAACAGTTTGACTGCTCTTCATCCTTTTATAATGCAGTTTGACTGCTCTACATCCTCGTATAAAACAGTTTGACTGCTCTTCATCCTTTTATAAAGCAGTTTGACTGCTCTTCATCCTCTTATAATCAATTTGACTGCTCTTCATCCTCTTATAAAACCGTTTGACTGCTCTTCGTCCGATTATAAATCAGTTTGACTGCTCTTCATCCTCTTATAAAACCGTTTGACTGCTCTTCGTCCGATTATAAATCAGGTTGACTGCTCTTCGTCCGATTATAAATCAGTTTGACTGCTCTTCGTCTGCTTATAAAACAGTTTGACTGCTCTTCATCCTTTTATAAAGCAGTTTGACTGCTCTTCATCCTCCTATAAACCAGTTTGACTGCGCTTCATCCTCCTATAGAACAGTTTGACTGCTCTTCGTCCGATTATAAATCAGTATGACTGCTCTTCATCCTCTTGTAAAACAGGTTGACTGCTCTTCATCCTCTTGTAAAACAGTCTGACTGCTCTACATCCTCGTATAAAACAGTTTGACTGCTCTTCATCCTTTTATAACGCAGTTTGACTTCTCTTCATCCTCTTGTAAAACAGTTTGACTGCTCTTCATCCTCTTATAAATCAATTTGACTGCTCTTCATCCTCTTATAAAACCGTTTGACTGCTCTTCGTCCGACTAAAATCAGTTTGACTGCTCTTCGTCCGATTATAAATCAGTTTGACTGCTCCTCGTCCGCTTATAAAACAGATTGACTGCTCTTCATCCTTTTATAAAGCAGTTTGACTGCTCTTCATCCTCTTATAAATCAGTTTGACTGCTCTTCATCCTTTTATAAAGCAGTTTGACTGCTCTTCATCCTCCTATAAACCAGTTTGACTGCGCTTCATCCTCCTATAGAACAGTTTGACTGCTCTTCGTCCTCTTATAAAACAGTTTGACTGCTCTTCGTCCTCTTATAAAACAGTTTGACTGCTCTTCATCCTTTTATAAAGCAGTTTGACTGCTCTTCATCCTCTTATAAATCAGTTTGACTGCTCTTCATCCTTTTATAAAGCAGTTTGACTGCTCTTCATCCTCTTGTAAAACAGTCTGACTGCTCTTCATCCGATTATAAATCAATTTGACTGCTATTCATCCTCTTATAAAACAGTTTGACTGCTCTTCATCCTTTTTATAACGCAGTTTGACTGCTCTTCATCCTCTTGTAAAACAGGTTGACTGCTCTTCATCCTTTTGTAAAACAGTCTGACTGCTCTACATCATTGTATAAAACAGTTTGACTGTTCTTCATCCTTTTATAAAGCAGTTTGACTGCTCTTCATCCTCTTATAAATCAATTTGACTGCTCTTCATCCTCTTATAAAACCGTTTGACTGCTCTTCGTCCGATTATAAATCAGTTTGACTGCTCTTCGTCCGATTATAAATCAGTTTGACTGCTCTTCGTCCGCTTATAAAACAGTTTGACTGCTCTTCATCCTTTTATAAAGCAGTTTGACTGCTCTTCATCCTCTTATAAATCAGTTTGACTGCTCTTCATCCTTTTATAAAGCAGTTTGACTGCTCTTCATCCTCCTATAAACCAGTTTGACTGCGCTTCATCCTCCTATAGAACAGTTTGACTGCTCTTCGTCCGATTATAAACCAGTTTGACTGCTCTTCGTCCTCTTATAAAAACAGTTTGACTGCTCTTCATCCTTTTATAAAGCAGTTTGACTGCTCTTCATCCTTTTATAAAGCAGTTTGACTGCTCTTCATCCGATTATAAATCAGTTTGACTGCTCTTCATCCTCTTATAAAACAGTTTGACTGCTCTTCATCCTTTTATAACGCAGTTTGACTGCTCTTCATCCTCTTATAAATCAGTTTGACTGCTCTTCATCCGATTATAAATCAGTTTGACTGCTCTTCGTCCTCTTTTAAAACAGTTTGACTGCTCTTCATCCTTTTCTAATGCAGTTTGACTGCTCTTCATCCTCTTATAAAACAGTTTGACTGCTCTTCATCCTCTTGTAAAACCGGTTGACTGCTCTTCATCCTCTTGTAAAACAGTCTGACTGCTCTACATCCTCGTATAAAACAGTTTGACTGCTCTTCATCCTTTTATATAGCAGTTTGACTGCTCTTCATCCTCTTATAAATCAATTTGACTGCTCTTCATCCTCTTATAAAACCGTTTGACTGCTCTTCGTCCGACTAAAATCAGTTTGACTGCTCTTCGTCCGATTATAAATCAGTTTGACTGCTCCTCGTCCGCTTATAAAACAGATTGACTGCTCTTCATCATTTTATAAAGCAGTTTGACTGCTCTTCATCCTCTTATAAATCAGTTTGACTGCTCTTCATCCTTTTATAAAGCAGTTTGACTGCTCTTCATCCTCCTATAAACCAGTTTGACTGTGCTTCATCCTCCTATAGAACAGTTTGACTGCTCTTCGTCCTCTTATAAAACAGTTTGACTGCTCTTCGTCCTCTTATAAAACAGTTTGACTGCTCTTCATCCTTTTATAAAGCAGTTTGACTGCTCTTCATCCTCTTATAAATCAGTTTGACTGCTCTTCATCCTTTTATAAAGCAGTTTGACTGCTCTTCATCCTCTTGTAAAACAGTCTGACTGCTCTTCATCCGATTATAAATCAATTTGACTGCTATTCATCCTCTCATAAAACAGTTTGACTGCTCTTCATCCTTTTTATAACGCAGTTTGACTGCTCTTCATCCTCTTGTAAAACAGGTTGACTGCTCTTCATCCTTTTGTAAAACAGTCTGACTGCTCTACATCATTGTATAAAACAGTTTGACTGCTCTTCGTCCTCTTTTAAAACAGTTTGACTGCTCTTCATCCTTTTATAATGCAGTTTGACTGCTCTTCATCCTCTTATAAATCAATTTGACTGCTCTTCATCCTCTTATAAAACCGTTTGACTGCTCTTCGTCCGACTAAAATCAGTTTGACTGCTCTTCGTCCGATTATAAATCAGTTTGACTGCTCCTCGTCCGCTTATAAAACAGATTGACTGCTCTTCATCATTTTATAAAGCAGTTTGACTGCTCTTCATCCTCTTATAAATCAGTTTGACTGCTCTTCATCCTTTTATAAAGCAGTTTGACTGCTCTTCATCCTCCTATAAACCAGTTTGACTGTGCTTCATCCTCCTATAGAACAGTTTGACTGCTCTTCGTCCTCTTATAAAACAGTTTGACTGCTCTTCGTCCTCTTATAAAACAGTTTGACTGCTCTTCATCCTTTTATAAAGCAGTTTGACTGCTCTTCATCCTCTTATAAATCAGTTTGACTGCTCTTCATCCTTTTATAAAGCAGTTTGACTGCTCTTCATCCTCTTGTAAAACAGTCTGACTGCTCTTCATCCGATTATAAATCAATTTGACTGCTATTCATCCTCTCATAAAACAGTTTGACTGCTCTTCATCCTTTTTATAACGCAGTTTGACTGCTCTTCATCCTCTTGTAAAACAGGTTGACTGCTCTTCATCCTTTTGTAAAACAGTCTGACTGCTCTACATCATTGTATAAAACAGTTTGACTGCTCTTCGTCCTCTTTTAAAACAGTTTGACTGCTCTTCATCCTTTTATAATGCAGTTTGACTGCTCTTCATCCTCTTATAAAACAGTTTGACTGCTCTTCATCCTCTTGTAAAACAGGTTGACTGCTCTTCATCCTCTTGTAAAACAGTCTGACTGCTCTTCATCCGATTATAAATCAATTTGACTGCTATTCATCCTCTTATAAAACAGTTTGACTGCTCTTCATCCTTTTTATAACGCAGTTTGACTGCTCTTCATCCTCTTGTAAAATAGGTTGACTGCTCTTCATCCTTTTGTAAAACAGTCTGACTGCTCTACATCATTGTATAAAACAGTTTGACTGCTCTTCATCCTTTTATAAAGCAGTTTGACTGCTCTTCATCCTCTTATAAATCAATTTGACTGCTCTTCATCCTCTTATAAAACCGTTTGACTGCTCTTCGTCCGATTATAAATCAGTTTGACTGCTCTTCGTCCGATTATAAATCAGTTTGACTGCTCTTCGTCCGCTTATAAAACAGTTTGACTGCTCTTCATCCTTTTATAAAGCAGTTTGACTGCTCTTCATCCTCTTATAAATCAGTTTGACTGCTCTTCATCCTTTTATAAAGCAGTTTGACTGCTCTTCATCCTCCTATAAACCAGTTTGACTGCGCTTCATCCTCCTATAGAACAGTTTGACTGCTCTTCGTCCGATTATAAACCAGTTTGACTGCTCTTCGTCCTCTTATAAAAACAGTTTGACTGCTCTTCATCCTTTTATAAAGCAGTTTGACTGCTCTTCATCCTTTTATAAATCAGTTTGACTGCTCTTCATCCGATTATAAATCAGTTTGACTGCTCTTCATCCTCTTATAAAACAGTTTGACTGCTCTTCATCCTTTTATAACGCAGTTTGACTGCTCTTCATCCTCTTATAAATCAGTTTGACTGCTCTTCATCCGATTATAAATCAGTTTGACTGCTCTTCGTCCTCTTTTAAAACAGTTTGACTGCTCTTCATCCTTTTCTAATGCAGTTTGACTGCTCTTCATCCTCTTATAAAACAGTTTGACTGCTCTTCATCCTCTTGTAAAACAGGTTGACTGCTCTTCATCCTCTTGTAAAACAGTCTGACTGCTCTACATCCTCGTATAAAACAGTTTGACTGCTCTTCATCCTTTTATAAAGCAGTTTGACTGCTCTTCATCCTCTTATAAATCAATTTGACTGCTCTTCATCCTCTTATAAAACCGTTTGACTGCTCTTCGTCCGATTATAAATCAGTTTGACTGCTCTTCATCCTCTTATAAAACCGTTTGACTGCTCTTCGTCCGATTATAAATCAGGTTGACTGCTCTTCGTCCGATTATAAATCAGTTTGACTGCTCTTCGTCTGCTTATAAAACAGTTTGACTGCTCTTCATCCTTTTATAAAGCAGTTTGACTGCTCTTCATCCTCCTATAAACCAGTTTGACTGCGCTTCATCCTCCTATAGAACAGTTTGACTGCTCTTCGTCCGATTATAAATCAGTTTGACTGCTCTTCATCCTCTTGTAAAACAGGTTGACTGCTCTTCATCCTCTTGTAAAACAGTCTGACTGCTCTACATCCTCGTATAAAACAGTTTGACTGCTCTTCATCTTTTTATAACGCAGTTTGACTGCTCTTCATCCTCTTGTAAAACAGTTTGACTGCTCTTCATCCTCTTATAAATCAATTTGACTGCTCTTCATCCTCTTATAAAACCGTTTGACTGCTCTTCGTCCGACTAAAATCAGTTTGACTGCTCTTCGTCCGATTATAAATCAGTTTGACTGCTCCTCGTCCGCTTATAAAACAGATTGACTGCTCTTCATCCTTTTATAAAGCAGTTTGACTGCTCTTCATCCTCTTATAAATCAGTTTGACTGCTCTTCATCCGATTATAAATCAGTTTGACTGCTCTTCGTCCTCTTTTAAAACAGTTTGACTGCTCTTCATCCTTTTCTAATGCAGTTTGACTGCTCTTCATCCTCTTATAAAACAGTTTGACTGCTCTTCATCCTCTTGTAAAACAGGTTGACTGCTCTTCATCCTCTTGTAAAACAGTCTGACTGCTCTACATCCTCGTATAAAACATAGTTTGACTGCTCTTCATCCTTTTATAAAGCAGTTTGACTGCTCTTCATCCTCTTATAAATCAATTTGACTGCTCTTCATCCTCTTATAAAACCGTTTGACTGCTCTTCGTCCGATTATAAATCAGTTTGACTGCTCTTCATCCTCTTATAAAACCGTTTGACTGCTCTTCGTCCGATTATAAATCAGTTTGACTGCTCTTCATCCTTTTATAAAGCAGTTTGACTGCTCTTCATCCTCCTATAAACCAGTTTGACTGCGCTTCATCCTCCTATAGAACAGTTTGACTGCTCTTCGTCCTCTTATAAAACAGTTTGACTGCTCTTCGTCCTCTTATAAAACAGTTTGACTGCTCTTCATCCTTTTATAAAGCAGTTTGACTGCTCTTCATCCTCTTATAAATCAGTTTGACTGCTCTTCATCCTTTTATAAAGCAGTTTGACTGCTCTTCATCCTCTTGTAAAACAGTCTGACTGCTCTTCATCCGATTATAAATCAATTTGACTGCTATTCATCCTCTTATAAAACAGTTTGACTGCTCTTCATCCTTTTTATAACGCAGTTTGACTGCTCTTCATCCTCTTGTAAAACAGGTTGACTGCTCTTCATCCTTTTGTAAAACAGTCTGACTGCTCTACATCATTGTATAAAACAGTTTGACTGCTCTTCATCCTTTTATAAAGCAGTTTGACTGCTCTTCATCCTCTTATAAATCAATTTGACTTCTCTTCATCCTCTTATAAAACCGTTTGACTGCTCTTCGTCCGATTATAAATCAGTTTGACTGCTCTTCGTCCGCTTATAAAACAGTTTGACTGCTCTTCATCCTTTTATAAAGCAGTTTGACAGCTCTTCATCCTCTTATAAATCAGTTTGACTGCTCTTCATCCTTTTATAAAGCAGTTTGACTGCTCTTCATCCTCCTATAAACCAGTTTGACTGCGCTTCATCCTCCTATAGAACAGTTTGACTGCTCTTCGTCCGATTATAAACCAGTTTGACTGCTCTTCATCCTTTTATAAAGCAGTTTGACTGCTCTTCATCCTTTTATAAATCAGTTTGACTGCTCTTCATCCGATTATAAATCAGTTTGACTGCTCTTCATCCTCTTATAAAACAGTTTGACTGCTCTTCATCCTTTTATAACGCAGTTTGACTGCTCTTCATCCTCTTATAAATCAGTTTGACTGCTCTTCATCCGATTATAAATCAGTTTGACTGCTCTTCGTCCTCTTTTAAAACAGTTTGACTGCTCTTCATCCTTTTCTAATGCAGTTTGACTGCTCTTCATCCTCTTATAAAACAGTTTGACTGCTCTTCATCCTCTTGTAAAGCAGGTTGACTGCTCTTCATCCTCTTGTAAAACAGTCTGACTGCTCTACATCCTTGTATAAAACAGTTTGACTGCTCTTCATCCTTTTATAAAGCAGTTTGACTGCTCTTCATCCTCTTATAAATCAATTTGACTGCTCTTCATCCTCTTATAAAACCGTTTGACTGCTCTTCGTCCGATTATAAATCAGTTTGACTGCTCTTCATCCTCTTATAAAACCGTTTGACTGCTCTTCGTCCGATTATAAATCAGGTTGACTGCTCTTCGTCCGATTATAAATCAGTTTGACTGCTCTTCGTCTGCTTATAAAACAGTTTGACTGCTCTTCATCCTTTTATAAAGCAGTTTGACTGCTCTTCATCCTCCTATAAACCAGTTTGACTGCGCTTCATCCTCCTATAGAACAGTTTGACTGCTCTTCGTCCGATTATAAATCAGTTTGACTGCTCTTCATCCTCTTGTAAAACAGGTTGACTGCTCTTCATCCTCTTGTAAAACAGTCTGACTGCTCTACATCCTCGTATAAAACAGTTTGACTGCTCTTCATCCTTTTATAACGCAGTTTGACTGCTCTTCATCCTCTTGTAAAACAGTTTGACTGCTCTTCATCCTCTTATAAATCAATTTGACTGCTCTTCATCCTCTTATAAAACCGTTTGACTGCTCTTCGTCCGACTAAAATCAGTTTGACTGCTCTTCGTCCGATTATAAATCAGTTTGACTGCTCCTCGTCCGCTTATAAAACAGATTGACTGCTCTTCATCATTTTATAAAGCAGTTTGACTGCTCTTCATCCTCTTATAAATCAGTTTGACTGCTCTTCATCCTTTTATAAAGCAGTTTGACTGCTCTTCATCCTCCTATAAACCAGTTTGACTGCGCTTCATCCTCCTATAGAACAGTTTGACTGCTCTTCGTCCTCTTATAAAACAGTTTGACTGCTCTTCGTCCTCTTATAAAACAGTTTGACTGCTCTTCATCCTTTTATAAAGCAGTTTGACTGCTCTTCATCCTCTTATAAATCAGTTTGACTGCTCTTCATCCTTTTATAAAGCAGTTTGACTGCTCTTCATCCTCTTGTAAAACAGTCTGACTGCTCTTCATCCGATTATAAATCAATTTGACTGCTATTCATCCTCTCATAAAACAGTTTGACTGCTCTTCATCCTTTTTATAACGCAGTTTGACTGCTCTTCATCCTCTTGTAAAACAGGTTGACTGCTCTTCATCCTTTTGTAAAACAGTCTGACTGCTCTACATCATTGTATAAAACAGTTTGACTGCTCTTCGTCCTCTTTTAAAACAGTTTGACTGCTCTTCATCCTTTTATAATGCAGTTTGACTGCTCTTCATCCTCTTATAAAACAGTTTGACTGCTCTTCATCCTCTTGTAAAACAGGTTGACTGCTCTTCATCCTCTTGTAAAACAGTCTGACTGCTCTTCATCCGATTATAAATCAATTTGACTGCTATTAATCCTCTTATAAAACAGTTTGACTGCTCTTCATCCTTTTTATAACGCAGTTTGACTGCTCTTCATCCTCTTGTAAAACAGGTTGACTGCTCTTCATCCTTTTGTAAAACAGTCTGACTGCTCTACATCATTGTATAAAACAGTTTGACTGCTCTTCATCCTTTTATAAAGCAGTTTGACTGCTCTTCATCCTCTTATAAATCAATTTGACTGCTATTCATCCTCTTATAAAACCGTTTGACTGCTCTTCGTCCGATTATAAATAAGTTTGACTGCTCTTCGTCCGATTATAAATCAGTTTGACTGCTCTTCGTCCGCTTATAAAACAGTTTGACTGCTCTTCATCCTTTTATAAAGCAGTTTGACTGCTCTTCATCCTCTTATAAATCAGTTTGACTGCTCTTCATCCTTTTATAAAGCAGTTTGACTGCTCTTCATCCTCCTATAAACCAGTTTGACTGCGCTTCATCCTCCTATAGAACAGTTTGACTGCTCTTCGTCCGATTATAAACCAGTTTGACTGCTCTTCGTCCTCTTATAAAAACAGTTTGACTGCTCTTCATCCTTTTATAAAGCAGTTTGACTGCTCTTCATCCTTTTATAAATCAGTTTGACTGCTCTTCATCCGATTATAAATCAGTTTGACTGCTCTTCATCCTCTTATAAAACAGTTTGACTGCTCTTCATCCTTTTATAACGCAGTTTGACTGCTCTTCATCTTCTTATAAATCAGTTTGACTGCTCTTCATCCGATTATAAATCAGTTTGACTGCTCTTCGTCCTCTTTTAAAACAGTTTGACTGCTCTTCATCCTTTTCTAATGCAGTTTGACTGCTCTTCATCCTCTTATAAAACAGTTTGACTGCTCTTCATCCTCTTGTAAAACAGGTTGACTGCTCTTCATCCTCTTGTAAAACAGTCTGACTGCTCTACATCCTCGTATAAAACAGTTTGACTGCTCTTCATCCTTTTATAAAGCAGTTTGACTGCTCTTCATCCTCTTATAAATCAATTTGACTGCTCTTCATCCTCTTATAAAACCGTTTGACTGCTCTTCGTCCGATTATAAATCAGTTTGACTGCTCTTCATCCTCTTATAAAACCGTTTGACTGCTCTTCGTCCGATTATAAATCAGGTTGACTGCTCTTCGTCCGATTATAAATCAGTTTGACTGCTCTTCGTCTGCTTATAAAACAGTTTGACTGCTCTTCATCCTTTTATAAAGCAGTTTGATTGTTCTTCATCCTCCTATAAACCAGTTTGACTGCTCTTCATCCTCTTATAAATCAGTTTGACTGCTCTTCATCCTTTTATAAAGCAGTTTGACTGCTCTTCATCCTCTTGTAAAACAGTCTGACTGCTCTTCATCCGATTATAAATCAATTTAACTGCTCTTCATCCTCTTGTAAAACAGGTTGACTGCTCTTCATCCTTTTGTAAAACAGTCTGACTGCTCTACATCATTGTATAAAACAGTTTGACTGCTCTTCATCCTTTTATAAAGCAGTTTGACTGCTCTTCATCCTCTTATAAATCAATTTGACTGCTCTTCATCCTCTTATAAAACCGTTTGACTGCTCTTCGTCCGATTATAAATCAGTTTGACTGCTCTTCGTCCGATTATAAATCAGTTTGACTGCTCTTCGTCCGCTTATAAAACAGTTTGACTGCTCTTCATCCTTTTATAAAGCAGTTTGACTGCTCTTCATCCTCTTATAAATCAGTTTGACTGCTCTTCATCCTTTTATAAAGCAGTTTGACTGCTCTTCATCCTCCTATAAACCAGTTTGACTGCGCTTCATCCTCCTATAGAACAGTTTGACTGCTCTTCGTCCGATTATAAACCAGTTTGACTGCTCTTCGTCCTCTTATAAAAACAGTTTGACTGCTCTTCATCCTTTTATAAAGCAATTTGACTGCTCTTCATCCTTTTATAAATCAGTTTGACTGCTCTTCATCCGATTATAAATCAGTTTGACTGCTCTTCATCCTCTTATAAAACAGTTTGACTGCTCTTCATCCTTTTCTAACGCAGTTTGACTGCTCTTCATCCTCTTATAAATCAGTTTGACTGCTCTTCATCCGATTATAAATCAGTTTGACTGCTCTTCGTCCTCTTTTAAAACAGTTTGACTGCTCTTCATCCTTTTCCAATGCAGTTTGACTGCTCTTCATCCTCTTATAAAACAGTTTGACTGCTCTTCATCCTCTTGTAAAACAGGTTGACTGCTCTTCATCCTCTTGTAAAACAGTCTGACTGCTCTACATCCTCGTATAAAACAGTTTGACTGCTCTTCATCCTTTTATAAAGCAGTTTGACTGCTCTTCATCCTCTTATAAATCAATTTGACTGCTCTTCATCCTCTTATAAAACCGTTTGACTGCTCTTCGTCCGATTATAAATCAGTTTGACTGCTCTTCATCCTCTTATAAAACCGTTTGACTGCTCTTCGTCCGATTATAAATCAGGTTGACTGCTCTTCGTCCGATTATAAATCAGTTTGACTGCTCTTCGTCTGCTTATAAAACAGTTTGACTGCTCTTCATCCTTTTATAAAGCAGTTTGACTGCTCTTCATCCTCCTATAAACCAGTTTGACTGCGCTTCATCCTCCTATAGAACAGTTTGACTGCTCTTCGTCCGATTATAAATCAGTTTGACTGCTCTTCATCCTCTTGTAAAACAGGTTGACTGCTCTTCATCCTCTTGTAAAACAGTCTGACTGCTCTACATCCTCGTATAAAACAGTTTGACTGCTCTTCATCCTTTTATAACGCAGTTTGACTGCTCTTCATCCTCTTGTAAAACAGTTTGACTGCTCTTCATCCTCTTATAAATCAATTTGACTGCTCTTCATCCTCTTATAAAACCGTTTGACTGCTCTTCGTCCGACTAAAATCAGTTTGACTGCTCTTCGTCCGATTATAAATCAGTTTGACTGCTCCTCGTCCGCTTATAAAACAGATTGACTGCTCTTCATCATTTTATAAAGCAGTTTGACTGCTCTTCATCCTCTTATAAATCAGTTTGACTGCTCTTCATCCTTTTATAAAGCAGTTTGACTGCTCTTCATCCTCCTATAAACCAGTTTGACTGCGCTTCATCCTCCTATAGAACAGTTTGACTGCTCTTCGTCCTCTTATAAAACAGTTTGACTGCTCTTCGTCCTCTTATAAAACAGTTTGACTGCTCTTCATCCTTTTATAAAGCAGTTTGACTGCTCTTCATCCTCTTATAAATCAGTTTGACTGCTCTTCATCCTTTTATAAAGCAGTTTGACTGCTCTTCATCCTCTTGTAAAACAGTCTGACTGCTCTTCATCCGATTATAAATCAATTTGACTGCTATTCATCCTCTCATAAAACAGTTTGACTGCTCTTCATCCTTTTTATAACGCAGTTTGACTGCTCTTCATCCTCTTGTAAAACAGGTTGACTGCTCTTCATCCTTTTGTAAAACAGTCTGACTGCTCTACATCATTGTATAAAACAGTTTGACTGCTCTTCGTCCTCTTTTAAAACAGTTTGACTGCTCTTCATCCTTTTATAATGCAGTTTGACTGCTCTTCATCCTCTTATAAAACAGTTTGACTGCTCTTCATCCTCTTGTAAAACAGGTTGACTGCTCTTCATCCTCTTGTAAAACAGTCTGACTGCTCTTCATCCGATTATAAATCAATTTGACTGCTATTCATCCTCTTATAAAACAGTTTGACTGCTCTTCATCCTTTTTATAACGCAGTTTGACTGCTCTTCATCCTCTTGTAAAACAGGTTGACTGCTCTTCATCCTTTTGTAAAACAGTCTGACTGCTCTACATCATTGTATAAAACAGTTTGACTGCTCTTCATCCTTTTATAAAGCAGTTTGACTGCTCTTCATCCTCTTATAAATCAATTTGACTGCTATTCATCCTCTTATAAAACCGTTTGACTGCTCTTCGTCCGATTATAAATAAGTTTGACTGCTCTTCGTCCGATTATAAATCAGTTTGACTGCTCTTCGTCCGCTTATAAAACAGTTTGACTGCTCTTCATCCTTTTATAAAGCAGTTTGACTGCTCTTCATCCTCTTATAAATCAGTTTGACTGCTCTTCATCCTTTTATAAAGCAGTTTGACTGCTCTTCATCCTCCTATAAACCAGTTTGACTGCGCTTCATCCTCCTATAGAACAGTTTGACTGCTCTTCGTCCTCTTATAAAAACAGTTTGACTGCTCTTCATCCTTTTATAAAGCAGTTTGACTGCTCTTCATCCTTTTATAAATCAGTTTGACTGCTCTTCATCCGATTATAAATCAGTTTGACTGCTCTTCATCCTCTTATAAAACAGTTTGACTGCTCTTCATCCTTTTATAACGCAGTTTGACTGCTCTTCATCCTCTTATAAATCAGTTTGACTGCTCTTCATCCGATTATAAATCAGTTTGACTGCTCTTCGTCCTCTTTTAAAACAGTTTGACTGCTCTTCATCCTTTTCTAATGCAGTTTGACTGCTCTTCATCCTCTTATAAAACAGTTTGACTGCTCTTCATCCTCTTGTAAAACAGGTTGACTGCTCTTCATCCTCTTGTAAAACAGTCTGACTGCTCTACATCCTCGTATAAAACAGTTTGACTGCTCTTCATCCTTTTATAAAGCAGTTTGACTGCTCTTCATCCTCTTATAAATCAATTTGACTGCTCTTCATCCTCTTATAAAACCGTTTGACTGCTCTTCGTCCGATTATAAATCAGTTTGACTGCTCTTCATCCTCTTATAAAACCGTTTGACTGCTCTTCGTCCGATTATAAATCAGGTTGACTGCTCTTCGTCCGATTATAAATCAGTTTGACTGCTCTTCGTCTGCTTATAAAACAGTTTGACTGCTCTTCATCCTTTTATAAAGCAGTTTGACTGTTCTTCATCCTCCTATAAACCAGTTTGACTGCTCTTCATCCTCTTATAAATCAGTTTGACTGCTCTTCATCCTTTTATAAAGCAGTTTGACTGCTCTTCATCCTCTTGTAAAACAGTCTGACTGCTCTTCATCCGATTATAAATCAATTTAACTGCTCTTCATCCTCTTGTAAAACAGGTTGACTGCTCTTCATCCTTTTGTAAAACAGTCTGACTGCTCTACATCATTGTATAAAACAGTTTGACTGCTCTTCATCCTTTTATAAAGCAGTTTGACTGCTCTTCATCCTCTTATAAATCAATTTGACTGCTCTTCATCCTCTTATAAAACCGTTTGACTGCTCTTCGTCCGATTATAAATCAGTTTGACTGCTCTTTGTCCGATTATAAATCAGTTTGACTGCTCTTCGTCCGCTTATAAAACAGTTTGACTGCTCTTCATCCTTTTATAAAGCAGTTTGACTGCTCTTCATCCTCTTATAAATCAGTTTGACTGCTCTTCATCCTTTTATAAAGCAGTTTGACTGCTCTTCATCCTCCTATAAACCAGTTTGACTGCGCTTCATCCTCCTATAGAACAGTTTGACTGCTCTTCGTCCGATTATAAACCAGTTTGACTGCTCTTCGTCCTCTTATAAAAACAGTTTGACTGCTCTTCATCCTTTTATAAAGCAGTTTGACTGCTCTTCATCCTCTTATAAATCAGTTTGACTGCTCTTCATCCTTTTATAAAGCAGTTTGACTGCTCTTCATCCTCTTGTAAAACAGTCTGACTGCTCTTCATCCGATTATAAATCAATTTGACTGCTATTCATCCTCTCATAAAACAGTTTGACTGCTCTTCATCCTTTTTATAACGCAGTTTGACTGCTCTTCATCCTCTTGTAAAACAGGTTGACTGCTCTTCATCCTTTTGTAAAACAGTCTGACTGCTCTACATCATTGTATAAAACAGTTTGACTGCTCTTCGTCCTCTTTTAAAACAGTTTGACTGCTCTTCATCCTTTTATAATGCAGTTTGACTGCTCTTCATCCTCTTATAAAACAGTTTGACTGCTCTTCATCCTCTTGTAAAACAGGTTGACTGCTCTTCATCCTCTTGTAAAACAGTCTGACTGCTCTTCATCCGATTATAAATCAATTTGACTGCTATTCATCCTCTTATAAAACAGTTTGACTGCTCTTCATCCTTTTTATAACGCAGTTTGACTGCTCTTCATCCTCTTGTAAAACAGGTTGACTGCTCTTCATCCTTTTGTAAAACAGTCTGACTGCTCTACATCATTGTATAAAACAGTTTGACTGCTCTTCATCCTTTTATAAAGCAGTTTGACTGCTCTTCATCCTCTTATAAATCAATTTGACTGCTATTCATCCTCTTATAAAACCGTTTGACTGCTCTTCGTCCGATTATAAATAAGTTTGACTGCTCTTCGTCCGATTATAAATCAGTTTGACTGCTCTTCGTCCGCTTATAAAACAGTTTGACTGCTCTTCATCCTTTTATAAAGCAGTTTGACTGCTCTTCATCCTCTTATAAATCAGTTTGACTGCTCTTCATCCTTTTATAAAGCAGTTTGACTGCTCTTCATCCTCCTATAAACCAGTTTGACTGCGCTTCATCCTCCTATAGAACAGTTTGACTGCTCTTCGTCCTCTTATAAAAACAGTTTGACTGCTCTTCATCCTTTTATAAAGCAGTTTGACTGCTCTTCATCCTTTTATAAATCAGTTTGACTGCTCTTCATCCGATTATAAATCAGTTTGACTGCTCTTCATCCTCTTATAAAACAGTTTGACTGCTCTTCATCCTTTTATAATGCAGTTTGACTGCTCTTCATCCTCTTATAAATCAGTTTGACTGCTCTTCATCCGATTATAAATCAGTTTGACTGCTCTTCGTCCTCTTTTAAAACAGTTTGACTGCTCTTCATCCTTTTCTAATGCAGTTTGACTGCTCTTCATCCTCTTATAAAACAGTTTGACTGCTCTTCATCCTCTTGTAAAACAGGTTGACTGCTCTTCATCCTCTTGTAAAACAGTCTGACTGCTCTACATCCTCGTATAAAACAGTTTGACTGCTCTTCATCCTTTTATAAAGCAGTTTGACTGCTCTTCATCCTCTTATAAATCAATTTGACTGCTCTTCATCCTCTTATAAAACCGTTTGACTGCTCTTCGTCCGATTATAAATCAGTTTGACTGCTCTTCATCCTCTTATAAAACCGTTTGACTGCTCTTCGTCCGATTATAAATCAGGTTGACTGCTCTTCGTCCGATTATAAATCAGTTTGACTGCTCTTCGTCTGCTTATAAAACAGTTTGACTGCTCTTCATCCTTTTATAAAGCAGTTTGACTGTTCTTCATCCTCCTATAAACCAGTTTGACTGCTCTTCATCCTCTTATAAATCAGTTTGACTGCTCTTCATCCTTTTATAAAGCAGTTTGACTGCTCTTCATCCTCTTGTAAAACAGTCTGACTGCTCTTCATCCGATTATAAATCAATTTAACTGCTCTTCATCCTCTTGTAAAACAGGTTGACTGCTCTTCATCCTTTTGTAAAACAGTCTGACTGCTCTACATCATTGTATAAAACAGTTTGACTGCTCTTCATCCTTTTATAAAGCAGTTTGACTGCTCTTCATCCTCTTATAAATCAATTTGACTGCTCTTCATCCTCTTATAAAACCGTTTGACTGCTCTTCGTCCGATTATAAATCAGTTTGACTGCTCTTTGTCCGATTATAAATCAGTTTGACTGCTCTTCGTCCGCTTATAAAACAGTTTGACTGCTCTTCATCCTTTTATAAAGCAGTTTGACTGCTCTTCATCCTCTTATAAATCAGTTTGACTGCTCTTCATCCTTTTATAAAGCAGTTTGACTGCTCTTCATCCTCCTATAAACCAGTTTGACTGCGCTTCATCCTCCTATAGAACAGTTTGACTGCTCTTCGTCCGATTATAAACCAGTTTGACTGCTCTTCGTCCTCTTATAAAAACAGTTTGACTGCTCTTCATCCTTTTATAAAGCAGTTTGACTGCTCTTCATCCTTTTATAAATCAGTTTGACTGCTCTTCATCCGATTATAAATCAGTTTGACTGCTCTTCATCCTCTTATAAAACAGTTTGACTGCTCTTCATCCTTTTCTAACGCAGTTTGACTGCTCTTCATCCTCTTATAAATCAGTTTGACTGCTCTTCATCCGATTATAAATCAGTTTGACTGCTCTTCGTCCTCTTTTAAAACAGTTTGACTGCTCTTCATCCTTTTCCAATGCAGTTTGACTGCTCTTCATCCTCTTATAAAACAGTTTGACTGCTCTTCATCCTCTTGTAAAACAGGTTGACTGCTCTTCATCCTCTTGTAAAACAGTCTGACTGCTCTACATCCTCGTATAAAACAGTTTGACTGCTCTTCATCCTTTTATAAAGCAGTTTGACTGCTCTTCATCCTCTTATAAATCAATTTGACTGCTCTTCATCCTCTTATAAAACCGTTTGACTGCTCTTCGTCCGATTATAAATCAGTTTGACTGCTCTTCATCCTCTTATAAAACCGTTTGACTGCTCTTCGTCCGATTATAAATCAGGTTGACTGCTCTTCGTCCGATTATAAATCAGTTTGACTGCTCTTCGTCTGCTTATAAAACAGTTTGACTGCTCTTCATCCTTTTATAAAGCAGTTTGACTGCTCTTCATCCTCCTATAAACCAGTTTGACTGCGCTTCATCCTCCTATAGAACAGTTTGACTGCTCTTCGTCCGATTATAAATCAGTTTGACTGCTCTTCATCCTCTTGTAAAACAGGTTGACTGCTCTTCATCCTCTTGTAAAACAGTCTGACTGCTCTACATCCTCGTATAAAACAGTTTGACTGCTTTTCATCCTTTTATAACGCAGTTTGACTGCTCTTCATCCTCTTGTAAAACAGTTTGACTGCTCTTCATCCTCTTATAAATCAATTTGACTGCTCTTCATCCTCTTATAAAACCGTTTGACTGCTCTTCGTCCGACTAAAATCAGTTTGACTGCTCTTCGTCCGATTATAAATCAGTTTGACTGCTCCTCGTCCGCTTATAAAACAGATTGACTGCGCTTCATCATTTTATAAAGCAGTTTGACTGCTCTTCATCCTCTTATAAATCAGTTTGACTGCTCTTCATCCTTTTATAAAGCAGTTTGACTGCTCTTCATCCACCTATAAACCAGTTTGACTGCGCTTCATCCTCCTATAGAACAGTTTGACTGCTCTTCGTCCTCTTATAAAACAGTTTGACTGCTCTTCGTCCTCTTATAAAACAGTTTGACTGCTCTTCATCCTTTTATAAAGCAGTTTGACTGCTCTTCATCCTCTTATAAATCAGTTTGACTGCTCTTCATCCTTTTATAAAGCAGTTTGACTGCTCTTCATCCTCTTGTAAAACAGTCTGACTGCTCTTCATCCGATTATAAATCAATTTGACTGCTATTCATCCTCTCATAAAACAGTTTGACTGCTCTTCATCCTTTTTATAACGCAGTTTGACTGCTCTTCATCCTCTTGTAAAACAGGTTGACTGCTCTTCATCCTTTTGTAAAACAGTCTGACTGCTCTACATCATTGTATAAAACAGTTTGACTGCTCTTCGTCCTCTTTTAAAACAGTTTGACTGCTCTTCATCCTTTTATAATGCAGTTTGACTGCTCTTCATCCTCTTATAAAACAGTTTGACTGCTCTTCATCCTCTTGTAAAACAGGTTGACTGCTCTTCATCCTCTTGTAAAACAGTCTGACTGCTCTTCATCCGATTATAAATCAATTTGACTGCTATTCATCCTCTTATAAAACAGTTTGACTGCTCTTCATCCTTTTTATAACGCAGTTTGACTGCTCTTCATCCTCTTGTAAAACAGGTTGACTGCTCTTCATCCTTTTGTAAAACAGTCTGACTGCTCTACATCATTGTATAAAACAGTTTGACTGCTCTTCATCCTTTTATAAAGCAGTTTGACTGCTCTTCATCCTCTTATAAATCAATTTGACTGCTCTTCATCCTTTTATAAAACCGTTTGACTGCTCTTCGTCCGATTATAAACCAGTTTGACTGCTCTTCGTCCTCTTATAAAAACAGTTTGACTGCTCTTCATCCTTTTATAAAGCAGTTTGACTGCTCTTCATCCTTTTATAAATCAGTTTGACTGCTCTTCATCCGATTATAAATCAGTTTGACTGCTCTTCATCCTCTTATAAAACAGTTTGACTGCTCTTCATCCTTTCATAACGCAGTTTGACTGCTCTTCATCCTCTTATAAATCAGTTTGACTGCTCTTCATCCGATTATAAATCAGTTTGACTGCTCTTCGTCCTCTTTTAAAACAGTTTGACTGCTCTTCATCCTTCTCTAATGCAGTTTGACTGCTCTTCATCCTCTTATAAAACAGTTTGACTGCTCTTCATCCTCTTGTAAAACAGGTTGACTGCTCTTCATCCTCTTGTAAAACAGTCTGACTGCTCTACATCCTCGTATAAAACAGTTTGACTGCTCTTCATCCTTTTATAAAGCAGTTTGACTGCTCTTCATCCTCTTATAAATCAATTTGACTGCTCTTCATCCTCTTATAAAACCGTTTGACTGCTCTTCGTCCGATTATAAATCAGTTTGACTGCTCTTCATCCTCTTATAAAACCGTTTGACTGCTCTTCGTCCGATTATAAATCAGGTTGACTGCTCTACGTCCGATTATAAATCAGTTTGACTGCTCTTCGTCTGCTAATAAAACAGTTTGACTGCTCTTCATCCTTTTATAAAGCAGTTTGACTGCTCTTCATCCTCCTATAAACCAGTTTGACTGCGCTTCATCCTCCTATAGAACAGTTTGACTGCTCTTCGTCCGATTATAAATCAGTTTGACTGCTCTTCATCCTCTTGTAAAACAGGTTGACTGCTCTTCATCCTCTTGTAAAACAGTCTGACTGCTCTACATCCTCGTATAAAACAGTTTGACTGCTCTTCATCCTTTTATAACGCAGTTTGACTGCTCTTCATCCTCTTGTAAAACAGTTTGACTGCTCTTCATCCTCTTATAAATCAATTTGACTGCTCTTCATCCTCTTATAAAACCGTTTGACTGCTCTTCGTCCGACTAAAATCAGTTTGACTGCTCTCCGTCCGATTATAAATCAGTTTGACTGCTCCTCGTCCGCTTATAAAACAGATTGACTGCTCTTCATCCTTTTATAAAGCAGTTTGACTGCTCTTCATCCTCTTATAAATCAGTTTGACTGCTCTTCATCCGATTATAAATCAGTTTGACTGCTCTTCGTCCTCTTTTAAAACAGTTTGACTGCTCTTCATCCTTTTCTAATGCAGTTTGACTGCTCTTCATCCTCTTATAAAACAGTTTGACTGCTCTTCATCCTCTTGTAAAACAGGTTGACTGCTCTTCATCCTCTTGTAAAACAGTCTGACTGCTCTACATCCTCGTATAAAACAGTTTGACTGCTCTTCATCCTTTTATAAAGCAGTTTGACTGCTCTTCATCCTCTTATAAATCAATTTGACTGCTCTTCATCCTCTTATAAAACCGTTTGACTGCTCTTCGTCCGATTATAATTCAGTTTGACTGCTCTTCATCCTCTTATAAAACCGTTTGACTGCTCTTCGTCCGATTATAAATCAGGTTGACTGCTCTTCGTCCGATTATAAATCAGTTTGACTGCTCTTCGTCTGCTTATAAAACAGTTTGACTGCTCTTCATCCTTTTATAAAGCAGTTTGACTGCTCTTCATCCTCCTATAAACCAGTTTGACTGCGCTTCATCCTCCTATAGAACAGTTTGACTGCTCTTCGTCCGATTATAAATCAGTTTGACTGCTCTTCATCCTCTTGTAAAACAGGTTGACTGCTCTTCATCCTCTTGTAAAACAGTCTGACTGCTCTACATCCTCGTATAAAACAGTTTGACTGCTCTTCATCCTTTTATAACGCAGTTTGACTGCTCTTCATCCTCTTGTAAAACAGTTTGACTGCTCTTCATCCTCTTATAAATCAATTTGACTGCTCTTCATCCTCTTATAAAACCGTTTGACTGCTCTTCGTCCGATTATAAATCAGTTTGACTGCTCTTCGTCTGCTTATAACTCAGTTTGACTGCTCTTCGTCCGATTATAAATCAGTTTGACTGCTCTTCGTCCGATTATAAAACAGATTGACTGCGCTTCATCATTTTATAAAGCAGTTTGACTGCTCTTCATCCTCTTATAAATCAGTTTGACTGCTCTTCATCCTTTTATAAAGCAGTTTGACTGCTCTTCATCCACCTATAAACCAGTTTGACTGCGCTTCATCCTCCTATAGAACAGTTTGACTGCTCTTCGTCCTCTTATAAAACAGTTTGACTGCTCTTCGTCCTCTTATAAAACAGTTTGACTGCTCTTCATCCTTTTATAAAGCAGTTTGACTGCTCTTCATCCTCTTATAAATCAGTTTGACTGCTCTTCATCCTTTTATAAAGCAGTTTGACTGCTCTTCATCCTCTTGTAAAACAGTCTGACTGCTCTTCATCCGATTATAAATCAATTTGACTGCTATTCATCCTCTCATAAAACAGTTTGACTGCTCTTCATCCTTTTTATAACGCAGTTTGACTGCTCTTCATCCTCTTGTAAAACAGGTTGACTGCTCTTCATCCTTTTGTAAAACAGTCTGACTGCTCTACATCATTGTATAAAACAGTTTGACTGCTCTTCGTCCTCTTTTAAAACAGTTTGACTGCTCTTCATCCTTTTATAATGCAGTTTGACTGCTCTTCATCCTCTTATAAAACAGTTTGACTGCTCTTCATCCTCTTGTAAAACAGGTTGACTGCTCTTCATCCTCTTGTAAAACAGTCTGACTGCTCTTCATCCGATTATAAATCAATTTGACTGCTATTCATCCTCTTATAAAACAGTTTGACTGCTCTTCATCCTTTTTATAACGCAGTTTGACTGCTCTTCATCCTCTTGTAAAACAGGTTGACTGCTCTTCATCCTTTTGTAAAACAGTCTGACTGCTCTACATCATTGTATAAAACAGTTTGACTGCTCTTCATCCTTTTATAAAGCAGTTTGACTGCTCTTCATCCTCTTATAAATCAATTTGACTGCTCTTCATCCTCTTATAAAACCGTTTGACTGCTCTTCGTCCGATTATAAACCAGTTTGACTGCTCTTCGTCCTCTTATAAAAACAGTTTGACTGCTCTTCATCCTTTTATAAAGCAGTTTGACTGCTCTTCATCCTTTTATAAATCAGTTTGACTGCTCTTCATCCGATTATAAATCAGTTTGACTGCTCTTCATCCTCTTATAAAACAGTTTGACTGCTCTTCATCCTTTTATAACGCAGTTTGACTGCTCTTCATCCTCTTATAAATCAGTTTGACTGCTCTTCATCCGATTATAAATCAGTTTGACTGCTCTTCTTCCTCTTTTAAAACAGTTTGACTGCTCTTCATCCTTCTCTAATGCAGTTTGACTGCTCTTCATCCTCTTATAAAACAGTTTGACTGCTCTTCATCCTCTTGTAAAACAGGTTGACTGCTCTTCATCCTCTTGTAAAACAGTCTGACTGCTCTACATCCTCGTATAAAACAGTTTGACTGCTCTTCATCCTTTTATAAAGCAGTTTGACTGCTCTTCATCCTCTTATAAATCAATTTGACTGCTCTTCATCCTCTTATAAAACCGTTTGACTGCTCTTCGTCCGATTATAAATCAGTTTGACTGCTCTTCATCCTCTTATAAAACCGTTTGACTGCTCTTCGTCCGATTATAAATCAGGTTGACTGCTCTTCGTCCGATTATAAATCAGTTTGACTGCTCTTCGTCTGCTAATAAAACAGTTTGACTGCTCTTCATCCTTTTATAAATCAGTTTGACTGCTCTTCATCCGATTATAAATCAGTTTGACTGCTCTTCATCCTCTTATAAAACAGTTTGACTGCTCTTCATCCTTTTATAACGCAGTTTGACTGCTCTTCATCCTCTTATAAATCAGTTTGACTGCTCTTCATCCGATTATAAATCAGTTTGACTGCTCTTCGTCCTCTTTTAAAACAGTTTGACTGCTCTTCATCCTTCTCTAATGCAGTTTGACTGCTCTTCATCCTCTTATAAAACAGTTTGACTGCTCTTCATCCTCTTGTAAAACAGGTTGACTGCTCTTCATCCTCTTGTAAAACAGTCTGACTGCTCTACATCCTCGTATAAAACAGTTTGACTGCTCTTCATCCTTTTATAAAGCAGTTTGACTGCTCTTCATCCTCTTATAAATCAATTTGACTGCTCTTCATCCTCTTATAAAACCGTTTGACTGCTCTTCGTCCGATTATAAATCAGTTTGACTGCTCTTCATCCTCTTATAAAACCGTTTGACTGCTCTTCGTCCGATTATAAATCAGGTTGACTGCTCTTCGTCCGATTATAAATCAGTTTGACTGCTCTTCGTCTGCTAATAAAACAGTTTGACTGCTCTTCATCCTTTTATAAAGCAGTTTGACTGCTCTTCATCCTCCTATAAACCAGTTTGACTGCGCTTCATCCTCCTATAGAACAGTTTGACTGCTCTTCGTCCGATTATAAATCAGTTTGACTGCTCTTCATCCTCTTGTAAAACAGGTTGACTGCTCTTCATCCTCTTGTAAAACAGTCTGACTGCTCTACATCCTCGTATAAAACAGTTTGACTGCTCTTCATCCTTTTATAACGCAGTTTGACTGCTCTTCATCCTCTTGTAAAACAGTTTGACTGCTCTTCATCCTCTTATAAATCAATTTGACTGCTCTTCATCCTCTTATAAAACCGTTTGACTGCTCTTCGTCCGACTAAAATCAGTTTGACTGCTCTCCGTCCGATTATAAATCAGTTTGACTGCTCCTCGTCCGCTTATAAAACAGATTGACTGCTCTTCATCCTTTTATAAAGCAGTTTGACTGCTCTTCATCCTCTTATAAATCAGTTTGACTGCTCTTCATCCGATTATAAATCAGTTTGACTGCTCTTCGTCCTCTTTTAAAACAGTTTGACTGCTCTTCATCCTTTTCTAATGCAGTTTGACTGCTCTTCATCCTCTTATAAAACAGTTTGACTGCTCTTCATCCTCTTGTAAAACAGGTTGACTGCTCTTCATCCTCTTGTAAAACAGTCTGACTGCTCTACATCCTCGTATAAAACAGTTTGACTGCTCTTCATCCTTTTATAAAGCAGTTTGACTGCTCTTCATCCTCTTATAAATCAATTTGACTGCTCTTCATCCTCTTATAAAACCGTTTGACTGCTCTTCGTCCGATTATAAATCAGTTTGACTGCTCTTCATCCTCTTATAAAACCGTTTGACTGCTCTTCGTCCGATTATAAATCAGGTTGACTGCTCTTCGTCCGATTACAAATCAGTTTGACTGCTCTTCGTCTGCTTATAAAACAGTTTGACTGCTCTTCATCCTTTTATAAAGCAGTTTGACTGCTCTTCATCCTCCTATAAACCAGTTTGACTGCGCTTCATCCTCCTATAGAACAGTTTGACTGCTCTTCGTCCGATTATAAATCAGTTTGACTGCTCTTCATCCTCTTGTAAAACAGGTTGACTGCTCTTCATCCTCTTGTAAAACAGTCTGACTGCTCTACATCCTCGTATAAAACAGTTTGACTGCTCTTCATCCTTTTATAACGCAGTTTGACTGCTCTTCATCCTCTTGTAAAACAGTTTGACTGCTCTTCATCCTCTTATAAATCAATTTGACTGCTCTTCATCCTCTTATAAAACCGTTTGACTGCTCTTCGTCCGATTATAAATCAGTTTGACTGCTCTTCGTCTGCTTATAAATCAGTTTGACTGCTCTTCGTCCGATTATAAATCAGTTTGACTGCTCCTCGTCCGCTTATAAAACAGATTGACTGCTCTTCATCCTTTTATAAAGCAGTTTGACTGCTCTTCATCCTCTTATAAATCAGTTTGACTGCTCTTCATCCTTTTATAAAGCAGTTTGACTGCTCTTCATCCTCCTATAAACCAGTTTGACTGCGCTTCATCCTCCTATAGAACAGTTTGACTGCTCTTCGTCCTCTTATAAAACAGTTTGACTGCTCTTCGTCCTCTTATAAAACAGTTTGACTGCTCTTCATCCTTTTATAAAGCAGTTTGACTGCTCTTCATCCTCTTATAAATCAGTTTGACTGCTCTTCATCCTTTTATAAAGCAGTTTGACTGCTCTTCATCCTCTTGTAAAACAGGTTGACTGCTCTTCATCCTTTTGTAAAACAGTCTGACTGCTCTACATCATTGTATAAAACAGTTTGACTGCTCTTCGTCCTCTTTTAAAACAGTTTGACTGCTCTTCATCCTTTTATAATGCAGTTTGACTGCTCTTCATCCTCTTATAAAACAGTTTGACTGCTCTTCATCCTCTTGTAAAACAGGTTGACTGCTCTTCATCCTCTTGTAAAACAGTCTGACTGCTCTTCATCCGATTATAAATCAATTTGACTGCTATTCATCCTCTTATAAAACAGTTTGACTGCTCTTCATCCTTTTTATAACGCAGTTTGACTGCTCTTCATCCTCTTGTAAAACAGGTTGACTGCTCTTCATCCTTTTGTAAAACAGTCTGACTGCTCTACATCATTGTATAAAACAGTTTGACTGCTCTTCATCCTTTTATAAAGCAGTTTGACTGCTCTTCATCCTCTTATAAATCAATTTGACTGCTCTTCATCCTCTTATAAAACCGTTTGACTGCTCTTCGTCCGATTATAAACCAGTTTGACTGCTCTTCGTCCTCTTATAAAAACAGTTTGACTGCTCTTCATCCTTTTATAAAGCAGTTTGACTGCTCTTCATCCTTTTATAAATCAGTTTGACTGCTCTTCATCCGATTATAAATCAGTTTGACTGCTCTTCATCCTCTTATAAAACAGTTTGACTGCTCTTCATCCTTTTATAACGCAGTTTGACTGCTCTTCATCCTCTTATAAATCAGTTTGACTGCTCTTCATCCGATTATAAATCAGTTTGACTGCTCTTCGTCCTCTTTTAAAACAGTTTGACTGCTCTTCATCCTTCTCTAATGCAGTTTGACTGCTCTTCATCCTCTTATAAAACAGTTTGACTGCTCTTCATCCTCTTGTAAAACAGGTTGACTGCTCTTCATCCTCTTGTAAAACAGTCTGACTGCTCTACATCCTCGTATAAAACAGTTTGACTGCTCTTCATCCTTTTATAAAGCAGTTTGACTGCTCTTCATCCTCTTATAAATCAATTTGACTGCTCTTCATCCTCTTATAAAACCGTTTGACTGCTCTTCGTCCGATTATAAATCAGTTTGACTGCTCTTCATCCTCTTATAAAACCGTTTGACTGCTCTTCGTCCGATTATAAATCAGGTTGACTGCTCTTCGTCCGATTATAAATCAGTTTGACTGCTCTTCGTCTGCTAATAAAACAGTTTGACTGCTCTTCATCCTTTTATAAATCAGTTTGACTGCTCTTCATCCGATTATAAATCAGTTTGACTGCTCTTCATCCTCTTATAAAACAGTTTGACTGCTCTTCATCCTTTTATAACGCAGTTTGACTGCTCTTCATCCTCTTATAAATCAGTTTGACTGCTCTTCATCCGATTATAAATCAGTTTGACTGCTCTTCGTCCTCTTTTAAAACAGTTTGACTGCTCTTCATCCTTCTCTAATGCAGTTTGACTGCTCTTCATCCTCTTATAAAACAGTTTGACTGCTCTTCATCCTCTTGTAAAACAGGTTGACTGCTCTTCATCCTCTTGTAAAACAGTCTGACTGCTCTACATCCTCGTATAAAACAGTTTGACTGCTCTTCATCCTTTTATAAAGCAGTTTGACTGCTCTTCATCCTCTTATAAATCAATTTGACTGCTCTTCATCCTCTTATAAAACCGTTTGACTGCTCTTCGTCCGATTATAAATCAGTTTGACTGCTCTTCATCCTCTTATAAAACCGTTTGACTGCTCTTCGTCCGATTATAAATCAGGTTGACTGCTCTTCGTCCGATTATAAATCAGTTTGACTGCTCTTCGTCTGCTAATAAAACAGTTTGACTGCTCTTCATCCTTTTATAAAGCAGTTTGACTGCTCTTCATCCTCCTATAAACCAGTTTGACTGCGCTTCATCCTCCTATAGAACAGTTTGACTGCTCTTCGTCCGATTATAAATCAGTTTGACTGCTCTTCATCCTCTTGTAAAACAGGTTGACTGCTCTTCATCCTCTTGTAAAACAGTTTGACTGCTCTACATCCTCGTATAAAACAGTTTGACTGCTCTTCATCCTTTTATAACGCAGTTTGACTGCTCTTCATCCTCTTGTAAAACAGTTTGACTGCTCTTCATCCTCTTATAAATCAATTTGACTGCTCTTCATCCTCTTATAAAACCGTTTGACTGCTCTTCGTCCGACTAAAATCAGTTTGACTGCTCTCCGTCCGATTATAAATCAGTTTGACTGCTCCTCGTCCGCTTATAAAACAGATTGACTGCTCTTCATCCTTTTATAAAGCAGTTTGACTGCTCTTCATCCTCTTATAAATCAGTTTGACTGCTCTTCATCCGATTATAAATCAGTTTGACTGCTCTTCATCCTCTTTTAAAACAGTTTGACTGCTCTTCATCCTTTTCTAATGCAGTTTGACTGCTCTTCATCCTCTTATAAAACAGTTTGACTGCTCTTCATCCTCTTGTAAAACAGGTTGACTGCTCTTCATCCTCTTGTAAAACAGTCTGACTGCTCTACATCCTCGTATAAAACAGTTTGACTGCTCTTCATCCTTTTATAAAGCAGTTTGACTGCTCTTCATCCTCTTATAAATCAATTTGACTGCTCTTCATCCTCTTATAAAACCGTTTGACTGCTCTTCGTCCGATTATAAATCAGTTTGACTGCTCTTCATCCTCTTATAAAACCGTTTGACTGCTCTTCGTCCGATTATAAATCAGGTTGACTGCTCTTCGTCCGATTACAAATCAGTTTGACTGCTCTTCGTCTGCTTATAAAACAGTTTGACTGCTCTTCATCCTTTTATAAAGCAGTTTGACTGCTCTTCATCCTCCTATAAACCAGTTTGACTGCGCTTCATCCTCCTATAGAACAGTTTGACTGCTCTTCGTCCGATTATAAATCAGTTTGACTGCTCTTCATCCTCTTGTAAAACAGGTTGACTGCTCTTCATCCTCTTGTAAAACAGTCTGACTGCTCTACATCCTCGTATAAAACAGTTTGACTGCTCTTCATCCTTTTATAACGCAGTTTGACTGCTCTTCATCCTCTTGTAAAACAGTTTGACTGCTCTTCATCCTCTTATAAATCAATTTGACTGCTCTTCATCCTCTTATAAAACCGTTTGACTGCTCTTCGTCCGATTATAAATCAGTTTGACTGCTCTTCGTCTGCTTATAACTCAGTTTGACTGCTCTTCGTCCGATTATAAATCAGTTTGACTGCTCTTCGTCCGATTATAAATCAGGTTGACTGCTCTTCGTCCGATTATAAATCAGTTTGACTGCTCTTCGTCTGCTTATAAATCAGTTTGACTGCTCTTCGTCCGATTATAAATCAGTTTGACTGCTCCTCGTCCGCTTATAAAACAGATTGACTGCTCTTCATCCTTTTATAAAGCAGTTTGACTGCTCTTCATCCTCTTATAAATCAGTTTGACTGCTCTTCATCCTTTTATAAAGCAGTTTGACTGCTCTTCATCCTCCTATAAACCAGTTTGACTGCGCTTCATCCTCCTATAGAACAGTTTGACTGCTCTTCGTCCTCTTATAAAACAGTTTGACTGCTCTTCGTCCTCTTATAAAACAGTTTGACTGCTCTTCATCCTTTTATAAAGCAGTTTGACTGCTCTTCATCCTCTTATAAATCAGTTTGACTGCTCTTCATCCTTTTATAAAGCAGTTTGACTGCTCTTCATCCTCTTGTAAAACAGGTTGACTGCTCTTCATCCTTTTGTAAAACAGTCTGACTGCTCTACATCATTGTATAAAACAGTTTGACTGCTCTTCGTCCTCTTTTAAAACAGTTTGACTGCTCTTCATCCTTTTATAATGCAGTTTGACTGCTCTTCATCCTCTTATAAAACAGTTTGACTGCTCTTCATCCTCTTGTAAAACAGGTTGACTGCTCTTCATCCTCTTGTAAAACAGTCTGACTGCTCTACATCCTCGTATAAAACAGTTTGACTGCTCTTCATCCTTTTATAAAGCAGTTTGACTGCTCTTCATCCTCTTATAAATCAATTTGACTGCTCTTCATCCTCTTATAAAACCGTTTGACTGCTCTTCGTCCGATTATAAATCAGTTTGACTGCTCTTCATCCTCTTATAAAACCGTTTGACTGCTCTTCGTCCGATTATAAATCAGGTTGACTGCTCTTCGTCCGATTATAAATCAGTTTGACTGCTCTTCGTCTGCTTATAAAACAGTTTGACTGCTCTTCATCCTTTTATAAAGCAGTTTGACTGCTCTTCATCCTCCTATAAACCAGTTTGACTGCGCTTCATCCTCCTATAGAACAGTTTGACTGCTCTTCGTCCGACTAAAATCAGTTTGACTGCTCTTCGTCCGATTATAAATCAGTTTGACTGCTCCTCGTCCGCTTATAAAACAGATTGACTGCTCTTCATCCTTTTATAAAGCAGTTTGACTGCTCTTCATCCTCTTATAAATCAGTTTGACTGCTCTTCATCCTTTTATAAAGCAGTTTGACTGCTCTTCATCCTCCTATAAACCAGTTTGACTGCGCTTCATCCTCCTATAGAACAGTTTGACTGCTCTTCGTCCTCTTATAAAACAGTTTGACTGCTCTTCGTCCTCTTATAAAACAGTTTGACTGCTCTTCATCCTTTTATAAAGCAGTTTGACTGCTGTTCATCCTCTTATAAATCAGTTTGACTGCTCTTCATCCTTTTATAAAGCAGTTTGACTGCTCTTCATCCTCTTGTAAAACAGTCTGACTGCTCTTCATCCGATTATAAATCAATTTGACTGCTATTCATCCTCTTATAAAACAGTTTGACTGCTCTTCATCCTTTTTATAACGCAGTTTGACTGCTCTTCATCCTCTTGTAAAACAGGTTGACTGCTCTTCATCCTTTTGTAAAACAGTCTGACTGCTCTACATCATTGTATAAAACAGTTTGACTGCTCTTCATCCTTTTATAAAGCAGTTTGACTGCTCTTCATCCTCTTATAAATCAATTTGACTGCTCTTCATCCTCTTATAAAACCGTTTGACTGCTCTTCGTCCGATTATAAATCAGTTTGACTGCTCTTCGTCCGATTATAAATCAGTTTGACTGCTCTTCGTCCAATTATAAAACAGTTTTACTGCTCTTCATCCTTTTATAAAGCAGTTTGACTGCTCTTCATCCTCTTATAAATCAGTTTGACTGCTCTTCATCCTTTTATAAAGCAGTTTGACTGCTCTTCATCCTCCTATAAACCAGTTTGACTGCGCTTCATCCTCCTATAGAACAGTTTGACTGCTCTTCGTCCGATTATAAACCAGTTTGACTGCTCTTCGTCCTCTTATAAAAACAGTTTGACTGCTCTTCATCCTTTTATAAAGCAGTTTGACTGCTCTTCATCCTTTTATAAATCAGTTTGACTGCTCTTCATCCGATTATAAATCAGTTTGACTGCTCTTCATCCTCTTATAAAACAGTTTGACTGCTCTTCATCCTTTTATAACGCAGTTTGACTGCTCTTCATCCTCTTATAAATCAGTTTGACTGCTCTTCATCCGATTATAAATCAGTTTGACTGCTCTTCGTCCTCTTTTAAAACAGTTTGACTGCTCTTCATCCTTTTCTAATGCAGTTTGACTGCTCTTCATCCTCTTATAAAACAGTTTGACTGCTCTTCATCCTCTTGTAAAACAGGTTGACTGCTCTTCATCCTCTTGTAAAACAGTCTGACTGCTCTACATCCTCGTATAAAACAGTTTGACTGCTCTTCATCCTTTTATAAAGCAGTTTGACTGCTCTTCATCCTCTTATAAATAAATTTGACTGCTCTTCATCCTCTTATAAAACCGTTTGACTGCTCTTCGTCCGATTATAAATCAGTTTGACTGCTCTTCATCCTCTTATAAAACCGTTTGACTGCTCTTCGTCCGATTATAAATCAGGTTGACTGCTCTTCGTCCGATTATAAATCAGTTTGACTGCTCTTCGTCTGCTTATAAAACAGTTTGACTGCTCTTCATCCTTTTATAAAGCAGTTTGACTGCTCTTCATCCTCCTATAAACCAGTTTGACTGCGCTTCATCCTCCTATAGAACAGTTTGACTGCTCTTCGTCCGATTATAAATCAGTTTGACTGCTCTTCATCCTCTTGTAAAACAGGTTGACTGCTCTTCATCCTCTTGTAAAACAGTCTGACCGCTCTACATCCTCGTATAAAACAGTTTGACTGCTCTTCATCCTTTTATAACGCAGTTTGACTGCTCTTCATCCTCTTGTAAAACAGTTTGACTGCTCTTCATCCTCTTATAAATCAATTTGACTGCTCTTCATCCTCTTATAAAACCGTTTGACTGCTCTTCGTCCGATTATAAATTAGTTTGACTGCTCTTCGTCCGATTATAAATCAGTTTGACTGCTCTTCATCCTTTTTATAACGCAGTTTGACTGCTCTTCATCCTCTTGTAAAACAGGTTGACTGCTCTTCATCCTTTTGTAAAACAGTCTGACTGCTCTACATCATTGTATAAAACAGTTTGACTGCTCTTCGTCCTCTTTTAAAACAGTTTGACTGCTCTTCATCCTTTTATAATGCAGTTTGACTGCTCTTCATCCTCTTATAAAACAGTTTGACTGCTCTTCATCCTCTTGTAAAACAGGTTGACTGCTCTTCATCCTCTTGTAAAACAGTCTGACTGCTCTTCATCCGATTATAAATCAATTTGACTGCTATTCATCCTCTTATAAAACAGTTTGACTGCTCTTCATCCTTTTTATAACGCAGTTTGACTGCTCTTCATCCTCTTGTAAAACAGGTTGACTGCTCTTCATCCTTTTGTAAAACAGTCTGACTGCTCTACATCATTGTATAATACAGTTTGACTGCTCTTCATCCTTTTATAAAGCAGTTTGACTGCTCTTCATCCTCTTATAAATCAATTTGACTGCTATTCATCCTCTTATAAAACCGTTTGACTGCTCTTCGTCCGATTATAAATCAGTTTGACTGCTCTTCGTCCGATTATAAATCAGTTTGACTGCTCTTCGTCCGCTTATAAAACAGTTTGACTGCTCTTCATCCTTTTATAAAGCAGTTTGACTGCTCTTCATCCTCTTATAAATCAGTTTGACTGCTCTTCATCCTTTTATAAAGCAGTTTGACTGCTCTTCATCCTCCTATAAACCAGTTTGACTGCGCTTCATCCTCCTATAGAACAGTTTGACTGCTCTTCGTCCGATTATAAACCAGTTTGACTGCTCTTCGTCCTCTTATAAAAACAGTTTGACTGCTCTTCATCCTTTTATAAAGCAGTTTGACTGCTCTTCATCCTTTTATAAATCAGTTTGACTGCTCTTCATCCGATTATAAATCAGTTTGACTGCTCTTCATCCTCTTATAAAACAGTTTGACTGCTCTTCATCCTTTTATAACGCAGTTTGACTGCTCTTCATCCTCTTATAAATCAGTTTGACTGCTCTTCATCCGATTATAAATCAGTTTGACTGCTCTTCGTCCTCTTTTAAAACAGTTTGACTGCTCTTCATCCTTTTCTAATGCAGTTTGACTGCTCTTCATCCTCTTATAAAACAGTTTGACTGCTCTTCATCCTCTTGTAAAACAGGTTGACTGCTCTTCATCCTCTTGTAAAACAGTCTGACTGCTCTACATCCTCGTATAAAACAGTTTGACTGCTCTTCATCCTTTTATAAAGCAGTTTGACTGCTCTTCATCCTCTTATAAATCAATTTGACTGCTCTTCATCCTCTTATAAAACCGTTTGACTGCTCTTCGTCCGATTATAAATCAGTTTGACTGCTCTTCATCCTCTTATAAAACCGTTTGACTGCTCTTCGTCCGATTATAAATCAGGTTGACTGCTCTTCGTCCGATTATAAATCAGTTTGACTGCTCTTCGTCTGCTTATAAAACAGTTTGACTGCTCTTCATCCTTTTATAAAGCAGTTTGACTGTTCTTCATCCTCCTATAAACCAGTTTGACTGCTCTTCATCCTCTTATAAATCAGTTTGACTGCTCTTCATCCTTTTATAAAGCAGTTTGACTGCTCTTCATCCTCTTGTAAAACAGTCTGACTGCTCTTCATCCGATTATAAATCAATTTGACTGCTATTCATCCTCTTATAAAACAGTTTGACTGCTCTTCATCCTTTTTATAACGCAGTTTGACTGCTCTTCATCCTCTTGTAAAACAGGTTGACTGCTCTTCATCCTTTTGTAAAACAGTCTGACTGCTCTACATCATTGTATAAAACAGTTTGACTGCTCTTCATCCTTTTATAAAGCAGTTTGACTGCTCTTCATCCTCTTATAAATCAATTTGACTGCTCTTCATCCTCTTATAAAACCGTTTGACTGCTCTTCGTCCGATTATAAATCAGTTTGACTGCTCTTCGTCCGATTATAAATCAGTTTGACTGCTCTTCGTCCGCTTATAAAACAGTTTGACTGCTCTTCATCCTTTTATAAAGCAGTTTGACTGCTCTTCATCCTCTTATAAATCAGTTTGACTGCTCTTCATCCTTTTATAAAGCAGTTTGACTGCTCTTCATCCTCCTATAAACCAGTTTGACTGCGCTTCATCCTCCTATAGAACAGTTTGACTGCTCTTCGTCCGATTATAAACCAGTTTGACTGCTCTTCGTCCTCTTATAAAAACAGTTTGACTGCTCTTCATCCTTTTATAAAGCAGTTTGACTGCTCTTCATCCTTTTATAAATCAATTTGACTGCTCTTCATCCGATTATAATTCAGTTTGACTGCTCTTCATCCTCTTATAAAACAGTTTGACTGCTCTTCATCCTTTTATAACGCAGTTTGACTGCTCTTCATCCTCTTATAAATCAGTTTGACTGCTCTTCATCCGATTATAAATCAGTTTGACTGCTCTTCGTCCTCTTTTAAAACAGTTTGACTGCTCTTCATCCTTTTCTAATGCAGTTTGACTGCTCTTCATCCTCTTATAAAACAGTTTGACTGCTCTTCATCCTCTTGTAAAACAGGTTGACTGCTCTTCATCCTCTTGTAAAACAGTCTGACTGCTCTACATCCTCGTATAAAACAGTTTGACTGCTCTTCATCCTTTTATAAAGCAGTTTGACTGCTCTTCATCCTCTTATAAATCAATTTGACTGCTCTTCATCCTCTTATAAAACCGTTTGACTGCTCTTCGTCCGATTATAAATCAGTTTGACTGCTCTTCATCCTCTTATAAAACCGTTTGACTGCTCTTCGTCCGATTATAAATCAGGTTGACTGCTCTTCGTCCGATTATAAATCAGTTTGACTGCTCTTCGTCTGCTTATAAAACAGTTTGACTGCTCTTCATCCTTTTATAAAGCAGTTTGACTGCTCTTCATCCTCCTATAAACCAGTTTGACTGCGCTTCATCCTCCTATAGAACAGTTTGACTGCTCTTCGTCCGATTATAAATCAGTTTGACTGCTCTTCATCCTCTTGTAAAACAGGTTGACTGCTCTTCATCCTCTTGTAAAACAGTCTGACTGCTCTACATCCTCGTATAAAATAGTTTGACTGCTCTTCATCCTTTTATAACGCAGTTTGACTGCTCTTCATCCTCTTGTAAAACAGTTTGACTGCTCTTCATCCTCTTATAAATCAATTTGACTGCTCTTCATCCTCTTATAAAACCGTTTGACTGCTCTTCGTCCGACTAAAATCAGTTTGACTGCTCTTCGTCCGATTATAAATCAGTTTGACTGCTCCTCGTCCGCTTATAAAACAGATTGACTGCTCTTCATCATTTTATAAAGCAGTTTGACTGCTCTTCATCCTCTTATAAATCAGTTTGACTGCTCTTCATCCTTTTATAAAGCAGTTTGACTGCTCTTCATCCTCCTATAAACCAGTTTGACTGCGCTTCATCCTCCTATAGAACAGTTTGACTGCTCTTTGTCCTCTTATAAAACAGTTTGACTGCTCTTCGTCCTCTTATAAAACAGTTTGACTGCTCTTCATCCTTTTATAAAGCAGTTTGACTGCTCTTCATCCTCTTATAAATCAGTTTGACTGCTCTTCATCCTTATATAAAGCAGTTTGACTGCTCTTCATCCTCTTGTAAAACAGTCTGACTGCTCTTCATCCGATTATAAATCAATTTGACTGCTATTCATCCTCTCATAAAACAGTTTGACTGCTCTTCATCCTTTTTATAACGCAGTTTGACTGCTCTTCATCCTCTTGTAAAACAGGTTGACTGCTCTTCATCCTTTTGTAAAACAGTCTGACTGCTCTACATCATTGTATAAAACAGTTTGACTGCTCTTCGTCCTCTTTTAAAACAGTTTGACTGCTCTTCATCCTTTTATAATGCAGTTTGACTGCTCTTCATCCTCTTATAAAACAGTTTGACTGCTCTTCATCCTCTTGTAAAACAGGTTGACTGCTCTTCATCCTCTTGTAAAACAGTCTGACTGCTCTTCATCCGATTATAAATCAATTTGACTGCTATTCATCCTCTTATAAAACAGTTTGACTGCTCTTCATCCTTTTTATAACGCAGTTTGACTGCTCTTCATCCTCTTGTAAAACAGGTTGACTGCTCTTCATCCTTTTGTAAAACAGTCTGACTGCTCTACATCATTGTATAAAACAGTTTGACTGCTCTTCATCCTTTTATAAAGCAGTTTGACTGCTCTTCATCCTCTTATAAATCAATTTGACTGCTCTTCATCCTCTTATAAAACCGTTTGACTGCTCTTCGTCCGATTATAAACCAGTTTGACTGCTCTTCGTCCTCTTATAAAAACAGTTTGACTGCTCTTCATCCTTTTATAAAGCAGTTTGACTGCTCTTCATCCTTTTATAAATCAGTTTGACTGCTCTTCATCCGATTATAAATCAGTTTGACTGCTCTTCATCCTCTTATAAAACAGTTTGACTGCTCTTCATCCTTTTATAACGCAGTTTGACTGCTCTTCATCCTCTTATAAATCAGTTTGACTGCTCTTCATCCGATTATAAATCAGTTTGACTGCTCTTCGTCCTCTTTTAAAACAGTTTGACTGCTCTTCATCCTTTTCTAATGCAGTTTGACTGCTCTTCATCCTCTTATAAAACAGTTTGACTGCTCTTCATCCTCTTGTAAAACAGGTTGACTGCTCTTCATCCTCTTGTAAAACAGTCTGACTGCTCTACATCCTCGTATAAAACAGTTTGACTGCTCTTCATCCTTTTATAAAGCAGTTTGACTGCTCTTCATCCTCTTATAAATCAATTTGACTGCTCTTCATCCTCTTATTAAACCGTTTGACTGCTCTTCGTCCGATTATAAATCAGTTTGACTGCTCTTCATCCTCTTATAAAACCGTTTGACTGCTCTTCGTCCGATTATAAATCAGGTTGACTGCTCTTCGTCCGATTATAAATCAGTTTGACTGCTCTTCGTCTGCTTATAAAACAGTTTGACTGCTCTTCATCCTTTTATAAAGCAGTTTGACTGCTCTTCATCCTCCTATAAACCAGTTTGACTGCGCTTCATCCTCCTATAGAACAGTTTGACTGCTCTTCGTCCGATTATAAATCAGTTTGACTGCTCTTCATCCTCTTGTAAAACAGGTTGACTGCTCTTCATCCTCTTGTAAAACAGTCTGACTGCTCTACATCCTCGTATAAAACAGTTAGACTGCTCTTCATCCTTTTATAACGCAGTTTGACTGCTCTTCATCCTCTTGTAAAACAGTTTGACTGCTCTTCATCCTCTTATAAATCAATTTGACTGCTCTTCATCCTCTTATAAAACCGTTTGACTGCTCTTCGTCCGACTAAAATCAGTTTGACTGCTCTTCGTCCGATTATAAATCAGTTTGACTGCTCCTCGTCCGCTTATAAAACAGATTGACTGCTCTTCATCCTTTTATAAAGCAGTTTGACTGCTCTTCATCCTCTTATAAATCAGTTTGACTGCTCTTCATCCGATTATAAATCAGTTTGACTGCTCTTCGTCCTCTTTTAAAACAGTTTGACTGCTCTTCATCCTTTTCTAATGCAGTTTGACTGCTCTTCATCCTCTTATAAAACAGTTTGACTGCTCTTCATCCTCTTGTAAAACAGGTTGACTGCTCTTCATCCTCTTGTAAAACAGTCTGACTGCTCTACATCCTCGTATAAAACAGTTTGACTGCTCTTCATCCTTTTATAAAGCAGTTTGACTGCTCTTCATCCTCTTATAAATCAATTTGACTGCTCTTCATCCTCTTATAAAACCGTTTGACTGCTCTTCATCCTCTTGTAAAACAGGTTGACTGCTCTTCATCCTCTTGTAAAACAGTCTGACTGCTCTACATCCTCGTATAAAACAGTTTGACTGCTCTTCATCCTTTTATAAAGCAGTTTGACTGCTCTTCATCCTCTTATAAATCAATTTGACTGCTCTTCATCCTCTTATAAATCAATTTGACTGCTCTTCATCCTCTTATTAAACCGTTTGACTGCTCTTCGTCCGATTATAAATCAGTTTGACTGCTCTTCATCCTCTTATAAAACCGTTTGACTGCTCTTCGTCCGATTATAAATCAGGTTGACTGCTCTTCGTCCGATTATAAATCAGTTTGACTGCTCTTCGTCTGCTTATAAAACAGTTTGACTGCTCTTCATCCTTTTATAAAGCAGTTTGACTGCTCTTCATCCTCCTATAAACCAGTTTGACTGCGCTTCATCCTCCTATAGAACAGTTTGACTGCTCTTCGTCCGATTATAAATCAGTTTGACTGCTCTTCATCCTCTTGTAAAACAGGTTGACTGCTCTTCATCCTCTTGTAAAACAGTCTGACTGCTCTACATCCTCGTATAAAACAGTTTGACTGCTCTTCATCCTTTTATAACGCAGTTTGACTGCTCTTCATCCTCTTGTAAAACAGTTTGACTGCTCTTCATCCTCTTATAAATCAATTTGACTGCTCTTCATCCTCTTATAAAACCGTTTGACTGCTCTTCGTCCGACTAAAATCAGTTTGACTGCTCTTCGTCCGATTATAAATCAGTTTGACTGCTCCTCGTCCGCTTATAAAACAGATTGACTGCTCTTCATCCTTTTATAAAGCAGTTTGACTGCTCTTCATCCTCTTATAAATCAGTTTGACTGCTCTTCATCCGATTATAAATCAGTTTGACTGCTCTTCGTCCTCTTTTAAAACAGTTTGACTGCTCTTCATCCTTTTCTAATGCAGTTTGACTGCTCTTCATCCTCTTATAAAACAGTTTGACTGCTCTTCATCCTCTTGTAAAACAGGTTGACTGCTCTTCATCCTCTTGTAAAACAGTCTGACTGCTCTACATCCTCGTATAAAACAGTTTGACTGCTCTTCATCCTTTTATAAAGCAGTTTGACTGCTCTTCATCCTCTTATAAATCAATTTGACTGCTCTTCATCCTCTTATAAAACCGTTTGACTGCTCTTCGTCCGATTATAAATCAGTTTGACTGCTCTTCATCCTCTTATAAAACCGTTTGACTGCTCTTCGTCCGATTATAAATCAGGTTGACTGCTCTTCGTCCGATTATAAATCAGTTTGACTGCTCTTCGTCTGCTTATAAAACAGTTTGACTGCTCTTCATCCTTTTATAAAGCAGTTTGACTGCTCTTCATCCTCCTATAAACCAGTTTGACTGCGCTTCATCCTCCTATAGAACAGTTTGACTGCTCTTCGTCCGATTATAAATCAGTTTGACTGCTCTTCATCCTCTTGTAAAACAGGTTGACTGCTCTTCATCCTCTTGTAAAACAGTCTGACTGCTCTACATCCTCGTATAAAACAGTTTGACTGCTCTTCATCCTTTTATAACGCAGTTTGACTGCTCTTCATCCTCTTGTAAAACAGTTTGACTGCTCTTCATCCTCTTATAAATCAATTTGACTGCTCTTCGTCCGATTATAAATCAGTTTGACTGCTCTTCGTCCGATTATAAATCAGGTTGACTGCTCTTCGTCCGATTATAAATCAGTTTGACTGCTCTTCGTCTGCTTATAAATCAGTTTGACTGCTCTTCGTCCGATTATAAATCAGTTTGACTGCTCCTCGTCCGCTTATAAAACAGATTGACTGCTCTTCATCCTTTTATAAAGCAGTTTGACTGCTCTTCATCCTCTTATAAATCAGTTTGACTGCTCTTCATCCTTTTATAAAGCAGTTTGACTGCTCTTCATCCTCCTATAAACCAGTTTGACTGCGCTTCATCCTCCTATAGAACAGTTTGACTGCTCTTCGTCCTCTTATAAAACAGTTTGACTGCTCTTCGTCCTCTTATAAAACAGTTTGACTGCTCTTCATCCTTTTATAAAGCAGTTTGACTGCTGTTCATCCTCTTATAAATCAGTTTGACTGCTCTTCATCCTTTTATAAAGCAGTTTGACTGCTCTTCATCCTCTTGTAAAACAGTCTGACTGCTCTTCATCCGATTATAAATCAATTTGACTGCTATTCATCCTCTTATAAAACAGTTTGACTGCTCTTCATCCTTTTTATAACGCAGTTTGACTGCTCTTCATCCTCTTGTAAAACAGGTTGACTGCTCTTCATCCTTTTGTAAAACAGTCTGACTGCTCTACATCATTGTATAAAACAGTTTGACTGCTCTTCATCCTTTTATAAAGCAGTTTGACTGCTCTTCATCCTCTTATAAATCAATTTGACTGCTCTTCATCCTCTTATAAAACCGTTTGACTGCTCTTCGTCCGATTATAAATCAGTTTGACTGCTCTTCGTCCGATTATAAATCAGTTTGACTGCTCTTCGTCCGCTTATAAAACAGTTTGACTGCTCTTCATCCTTTTATAAAGCAGTTTGACTGCTCTTCATCCTCTTATAAATCAGTTTGACTGCTCTTCATCCTTTTATAAAGCAGTTTGACTGCTCTTCATCCTCCTATAAACCAGTTTGACTGCGCTTCATCCTCCTATAGAACAGTTTGACTGCTCTTCGTCCGATTATAAACCAGTTTGACTGCTCTTCGTCCTCTTATAAAAACAGTTTGACTGCTCTTCATCCTTTTATAAAGCAGTTTGACTGCTCTTCATCCTTTTATAAATCAGTTTGACTGCTCTTCATCCGATTATAAATCAGTTTGACTGCTCTTCATCCTCTTATAAAACAGTTTGACTGCTCTTCATCCTTTTATAACGCAGTTTGACTGCTCTTCATCCTCTTATAAATCAGTTTGACTGCTCTTCATCCGATTATAAATCAGTTTGACTGCTCTTCGTCCTCTTTTAAAACAGTTTGACTGCTCTTCATCCTTTTCTAATGCAGTTTGACTGCTCTTCATCCTCTTATAAAACAGTTTGACTGCTCTTCATCCTCTTGTAAAACAGGTTGACTGCTCTTCATCCTCTTGTAAAACAGTCTGACTGCTCTACATCCTCGTATAAAACAGTTTGACTGCTCTTCATCCTTTTATAAAGCAGTTTGACTGCTCTTCATCCTCTTATAAATCAATTTGACTGCTCTTCATCCTCTTATAAAACCGTTTGACTGCTCTTCGTCCGATTATAAATCAGTTTGACTGCTCTTCATCCTCTTATAAAACCGTTTGACTGCTCTTCGTCCGATTATAAATCAGGTTGACTGCTCTTCGTCCGATTATAAATCAGTTTGACTGCTCTTCGTCTGCTTATAAAACAGTTTGACTGCTCTTCATCCTTTTATAAAGCAGTTTGACTGCTCTTCATCCTCCTATAAACCAGTTTGACTGCGCTTCATCCTCCTATAGAACAGTTTGACTGCTCTTCGTCCGATTATAAATCAGTTTGACTGCTCTTCATCCTCTTGTAAAACAGGTTGACTGCTCTTCATCCTCTTGTAAAACAGTCTGACCGCTCTACATCCTCGTATAAAACAGTTTGACTGCTCTTCATCCTTTTATAACGCAGTTTGACTGCTCTTCATCCTCTTGTAAAACAGTTTGACTGCTCTTCATCCTCTTATAAATCAATTTGACTGCTCTTCATCCTCTTATAAAACCGTTTGACTGCTCTTCGTCCTATTATAAATTAGTTTGACTGCTCTTCGTCCGATTATAAATCAGTTTGACTGCTCCTCGTCCGCTTATAAAACAGTTTGACTGCTCTTCATCCTTTTATAAAGCAGATTGACTGCTCTTCATCCTTTTATAAAGCAGTTTGACTGCTCTTCATCCTCCTATAAACCAGTTTGACTGCGCTTCATCCTCCTATAGAACAGTTTGACTGCTCTTCGTCCGATTATAAATCAGTTTGACTGCTCTTCATCCTCTTGTAAAACAGGTTGACTGCTCTTCATCCTCTTGTAAAACAGTCTGACCGCTCTACATCCTCGTATAAAACAGTTTGACTGCTCTTCATCCTTTTATAACGCAGTTTGACTGCTCTTCATCCTCTTGTAAAACAGTTTGACTGCTCTTCATCCTCTTATAAATCAATTTGACTGCTCTTCATCCTCTTATAAAACCGTTTGACTGCTCTTCGTCCGATTATAAATTAGTTTGACTGCTCTTCGTCCGATTATAAATCAGTTTGACTGCTCCTCGTCCGCTTATAAAACAGTTTGACTGCTCTTCATCCTTTTATAAAGCAGATTGACTGCTCTTCATCCTTTTATAAAGCAGTTTGACTGCTCTTCATCCTCCTATAAACCAGTTTGACTGCGCTTCATCCTCCTATAGAACAGTTTGACTGCTCTTCGTCCGATTATAAATCAGTTTGACTGCTCTTCATCCTCTTGTAAAACAGGTTGACTGCTCTTCATCCTCTTGTAAAACAGTCTGACCGCTCTACATCCTCGTATAAAACAGTTTGACTGCTCTTCATCCTTTTATAACGCAGTTTGACTGCTCTTCATCCTCTTGTAAAACAGTTTGACTGCTCTTCATCCTCTTATAAATCAATTTGACTGCTCTTCATCCTCTTATAAAACCGTTTGACTGCTCTTCGTCCGATTATAAATTAGTTTGACTGCTCTTCGTCCGATTATAAATCAGTTTGACTGCTCCTCGTCCGCTTATAAAACAGTTTGACTGCTCTTCATCCTTTTATAAAGCAGATTGACTGCTCTTCATCCTCTTATAAATCAGTTTGACTGCTCTTCGTCCTCTTTTAAAACAGTTTGACTGCTCTTCATCCTTTTATAACGCAGTTTGACTGCTCTTCATCCTCTTATAAATCAGTTTGACTGCTCTTCATCCGATTATAAATCAGTTTGACTGCTCTTCGTCCTCTTTTAAAACAGTTTGACTGCTCTTAATCCTTTTCCAATGCAGTTTGACTGCTCTTCATCCTCTTATAAAACAGTTTGACTGCTCTTCATCCTCTTGTAAAACAGGTTGACTGCTCTTCATCCTCTTGTAAAACAGTCTGACTGCTCTATATCCTCGTATAAAACAGTTTGACTGCTCTTCATCCTTTTATAAAGCAGTTTGACTGCTCTTCATCCTCTTATAAATCAATTTGACTGCTCTTCATCCTCTTATAAAACCGTTTGACTGCTCTTCGTCCGATTATAAATCAGTTTGACTGCTCTTCATCCTCTTATAAAACCGTTTGACTGCTCTTCGTCCGATTATAAATCAGGTTGACTGCTCTTCGTCCGATTATAAATCAGTTTGACTGCTCTTCGTCTGCTTATAAAACAGTTTGACTGCTCTTCATCCTTTTATAAAGCAGTTTGACTGCTCTTCATCCTCCTATAAACCAGTTTGACTGCGCTTCATCCTCCTATAGAACAGTTTGACTGCTCTTCATCCTTTTATAAAGCAGATTGACTGCTCTTCATCCTCTTATAAATCAGTTTGACTGCTCTTCGTCCTCTTTTAAAACAGTTTGACTGCTCTTCATCCTTTTATAACGCAGTTTGACTGCTCTTCATCCTCTTATAAATCAGTTTGACTGCTCTTCATCCGATTATAAATCAGTTTGACTGCTCTTCGTCCTCTTTTAAAACAGTTTGACTGCTCTTCATCCTTTTCCAATGCAGTTTGACTGCTCTTCATCCTCTTATAAAACAGTTTGACTGCTCTTCATCCTCTTGTAAAACAGGTTGACTGCTCTTCATCCTCTTGTAAAACAGTCTGACTGCTCTATATCCTCGTATAAAACAGTTTGACTGCTCTTCATCCTTTTATAAAGCAGTTTGACTGCTCTTCATCCTCTTATAAATCAATTTGACTGCTCTTCATCCTCTTATAAAACCGTTTGACTGCTCTTCGTCCGATTATAAATCAGTTTGACTGCTCTTCATCCTCTTATAAAACCGTTTGACTGCTCTTCGTCCGATTATAAATCAGGTTGACTGCTCTTCGTCCGATTATAAATCAGTTTGACTGCTCTTCGTCTGCTTATAAAACAGTTTGACTGCTCTTCATCCTTTTATAAAGCAGTTTGACTGCTCTTCATCCTCCTATAAACCAGTTTGACTGCGCTTCATCCTCCTATAGAACAGTTTGACTGCTCTTCGTCCGATTATAAATCAGTTTGACTGCTCTTCATCCTCTTGTAAAACAGGTTGACTGCTCTTCATCCTCTTGTAAAACAGTCTGACCGCTCTACATCCTCGTATAAAACAGTTTGACTGCTCTTCATCCTTTTATAACGCAGTTTGACTGCTCTTCATCCTCTTGTAAAACAGTTTGACTGCTCTTCATCCTCTTATAAATCAATTTGACTGCTCTTCATCCTCTTATAAAACCGTTTGACTGCTCTTCGTCCGATTATAAATTAGTTTGACTGCTCCTCGTCCGCTTATAAAACAGTTTGACTGTTCTTCATCCTTTTATAAAGCAGATTGACTGCTCTTCATCCTCTTATAAATCAGTTTGACTGCTCTTCATCCTTTTATAAAGCAGTTTGACTGCTCTTCATCCTCCTATAAACCAGTTTGACTGCGCTTCATCCTCCTATAGAACAGTTTGACTGCTCTTCGTCCTCTTATAAAACAGTTTGACTGCTCTTCGTCCTCTTATAAAACAGTTTGACTGCTCTTCATCCTTTTATAAAGCAGTTTGACTGCTCTTCATCCTTTTATAAATCAGTTTGACTGCTCTTCATCCGATTATAAATCAGTTTGACTGCTCTTCATCCTCTTATAAAACAGTTTGACTGCTCTTCATCTTTTATAACGCAGTTTGACTGCTCTTCATCCTCTTATAAATCAGTTTGACTGCTCTTCATCCGATTATAAACCAGTTTGACTGCTCTTCGTCCTCTTATAAAACAGTTTGACTGCTCTTCATCCTCTTATAAATCAGTTTGACTGCTCTTCATCCGATTATAAATCAGTTTGACTGCTCTTCATCCTCTTATAAAACAGTTTGACTGCTCTTCATCCTTTTATAACGCAGTTTGACTGCTCTTCATCCTCTTATAAATCAGTTTGACTGCTCTTCATCCGATTATAAATCAGTTTGACTGCTCTTCATCCTTTTATAAAGCAGTTTGACTGCTCTTCATCCTCTTATAAATCAATTTGACTGCTCTTCATCCTCTTATAAAACCGTTTTTTTGCTATTCGTCCGATTATAAATCAGTTTGACTGTTCTTCATCCTCTTTTAAAACCGTTTGAATGCTCTTCATCCTTTTATAACGCAGTTTGACTGCTCTTCATCCTCTTATAAATCAGTTTGACTGCTCTTCATCCTCTTATAAAACAGTTTGACTGCTCTTCATCCTTTTATAAAGCAGTTTGACTGCTCTTCATCCTCTTGTAAAACAGTCTGACTGCTCTTCATCTGATTATAAATCAGTTTGACTGCTCTTCATCCTCTTATAAAACAGTTTGACTGCTCTTCATCTTTTTATAACGCAGTTTGACTGCTCTTCATCCTCTTGTAAAACAGGTTGACTGCTTTTCATCCTTTTGTAAAACAGTCTGACTGCTCTACATTATTGTATAAAACAGTTTGACTGCTCTTCATCCTTTTATAAAGCTGTTTGACTGCTCTTCATCCTCTTATAAATCAATTTGACCGCTCTTCATCCTCTTATAAAACCGTTTGACTGCTCTTCGTCCGATTATAAATCAGTTTGACTGCTCTTCGTCCTTTTATAAATCAGTTTGACTGCTCTTCGTCCGCTTATAAAACAGTTTGACTGCTCTTCATCCTTTTATAAAGCAGTTTGACTGCTCTTCATCCTCTTATAAATCAGTTTGACTGTTCTTCATCCTTTTATAAAGCAGTTTGACTGCTCTTCATCCTCCTATAAACCAGTTTGACTGCTCTTCATCCTCCTATAGAACAGTTTGACTGCTCTTCGTCCGATTATAAATCAGTTTGACTGCTCTTCGTCCTCTTATAAAACAGTTTGACTGCTCTTCATCCTTTTATAAAGCAGTTTGACTGCTCTTCATTCTCTTATAAATCAGTTTGACTGCTCTTCATCCGATTATAAATCAGTTTGACTGCTCTTCATCCTCTTATAAAACAGTTTGACTGCTCTTCATCCTTTTATAAAGCAGTTTGACTGCTCTTCATCCTCCTATAAACCAGTTTGACTGCGCTTCATCCTCCTATAGAACAGTTTGACTGCTCTTCGTCCGATTATAAATCAGTTTGACTGCTCTTCATCCTCTTGTAAAACAGGTTGACTGCTCTTCATCCTCTTGTAAAACAGTCTGACCGCTCTACATCCTCGTATAAAACAGTTTGACTGCTCTTCATCCTTTTATAACGCAGTTTGACTGCTCTTCATCTTTTGTAAAACAGTTTGACTGCTCTTCATCCTCTTATAAATCAGTTTGACTGCTCTTCATCCGATTATAAATCAGTTTGACTGCTCTTCGTCCTCTTTTAAAACAGTTTGACTGCTCTTCATCCTTTTCTAATGCAGTTTGACTGCTCTTCATCCTCTTATAAAACAGTTTGACTGCTCTTCATCCTCTTGTAAAACAGGTTGACTGCTCTTCATCCTCTTGTAAAACAGTCTGACTGCTCTATATCCTCGTATAAAACAGTTTGACTGCTCTTCATCCTTTTATAAAGCAGTTTGACTGCTCTTCATCCTCTTATAAATCAATTTGACTGCTCTTCATCCTCTTATAAAACCGTTTGACTGCTCTTCGTCCGATTATAAATCAGTTTGACTGCTCTTCATCCTCTTATAAAACCGTTTGACTGCTCTTCGTCCGATTATAAATCAGGTTGACTGCTCTTCGTCCGATTATAAATCAGTTTGACTGCTCTTCGTCTGCTTATAAAACAGTTTGACTGCTCTTCATCCTTTTATAAAGCAGTTTGACTGCTCTTCATCCTCCTATAAACCAGTTTGACTGCGCTTCATCCTCCTATAGAACAGTTTGACTGCTCTTCGTCCGATTATAAATCAGTTTGACTGCTCTTCATCCTCTTGTAAAACAGGTTGACTGCTCTTCATCCTCTTGTAAAACAGTCTGACCGCTCTACATCCTCGTATAAAACAGTTTGACTGCTCTTCATCCTTTTATAACGCAGTTTGACTGCTCTTCATCCTCTTGTAAAACAGTTTGACTGCTCTTCATCCTCTTATAAATCAATTTGACTGCTCTTCATCCTCTTATAAAACCGTTTGACTGCTCTTCGTCCGATTATAAATTAGTTTGACTGCTCTTCGTCCGATTATAAATCAGTTTGACTGCTCCTCGTCCGCTTATAAAACAGTTTGACTGCTCTTCATCCTTTTATAAAGCAGATTGACTGCTCTTCATCCTCTTATAAATCAGTTTGACTGCTCTTCATCCTTTTATAAAGCAGTTTGACTGCTCTTCATCCTCCTATAAACCAGTTTGACTGCACTTCATCCTCCTATAGAACAGTTTGACTGCTCTTCGTCCTCTTATAAAACAGTTTGACTGCTCTTCGTCCTCTTATAAAACAGTTTGACTGCTCTTCATCCTTTTATAAAGCAGTTTGACTGCTCTTCATCCTTTTATAAATCAGTTTGACTGCTCTTCATCCGATTATAAATCAGTTTGACTGCTCTTCATCCTCTTATAAAACAGTTTGACTGCTCTTCATCTTTTATAACGCAGTTTGACTGCTCTTCATCCTCTTATAAATCAGTTTGACTGCTCTTCATCCGATTATAAACCAGTTTGACTGCTCTTCGTCCTCTTATAAAACAGTTTGACTGCTCTTCATCCTCTTATAAATCAGTTTGACTGCTCTTCATCCGATTATAAATCAGTTTGACTGCTCTTCATCCTCTTATAAAACAGTTTGACTGCTCTTCATCCTTTTATAACGCAGTTTGACTGCTCTTCATCCTCTTATAAATCAGTTTGACTGCTCTTCATCCGATTATAAATCAGTTTGACTGCTCTTCATCCTTTTATAAAGCAGTTTGACTGCTCTTCATCCTCTTATAAATCAATTTGACTGCTCTTCATCCTCTTATAAAACCGTTTTTTTGCTATTCGTCCGATTATAAATCAGTTTGACTGTTCTTCATCCTCTTTTAAAACCGTTTGACTGCTCTTCATCCTTTTATAACGCAGTTTGACTGCTCTTCATCCTCTTATAAATCAGTTTGACTGCTCTTCATCCTCTTATAAAACAGTTTGACTGCTCTTCATCCTTTTATAAAGCAGTTTGACTGCTCTTCATCCTCTTGTAAAACAGTCTGACTGCTCTTCATCTGATTATAAATCAGTTTGACTGCTCTTCATCCTCTTATAAAACAGTTTGACTGCTCTTCATCTTTTTATAACGCAGTTTGACTGCTCTTCATCCTCTTGTAAAACAGGTTGACTGCTTTTCATCCTTTTGTAAAACAGTCTGACTGCTCTACATTATTGTATAAAACAGTTTGACTGCTCTTCATCCTTTTATAAAGCTGTTTGACTGCTCTTCATCCTCTTATAAATCAATTTGACCGCTCTTCATCCTCTTATAAAACCGTTTGACTGCTCTTCGTCCGATTATAAATCAGTTTGACTGCTCTTCGTCCTTTTATAAATCAGTTTGACTGCTCTTCGTCCGCTTATAAAACAGTTTGACTGCTCTTCATCCTTTTATAAAGCAGTTTGACTGCTCTTCATCCTCTTATAAATCAGTTTGACTGTTCTTCATCCTTTTATAAAGCAGTTTGACTGCTCTTCATCCTCCTATAAACCAGTTTGACTGCTCTTCATCCTCCTATAGAACAGTTTGACTGCTCTTCGTCCGATTATAAATCAGTTTGACTGCTCTTCGTCCTCTTATAAAACAGTTTGACTGCTCTTCATCCTTTTATAAAGCAGTTTGACTGCTCTTCATTCTCTTATAAATCAGTTTGACTGCTCTTCATCCGATTATAAATCAGTTTGACTGCTCTTCATCCTCTTATAAAACAGTTTGACTGCTCTTCATCCTTTTATAAAGCAGTTTGACTGCTCTTCATCCTCCTATAAACCAGTTTGACTGCGCTTCATCCTCCTATAGAACAGTTTGACTGCTCTTCGTCCGATTATAAATCAGTTTGACTGCTCTTCATCCTCTTGTAAAACAGGTTGACTGCTCTTCATCCTCTTGTAAAACAGTCTGACCGCTCTACATCCTCGTATAAAACAGTTTGACTGCTCTTCATCCTTTTATAACGCAGTTTGACTGCTCTTCATCTTTTGTAAAACAGTTTGACTGCTCTTCATCCTCTTATAAATCAATTTGACTGCTCTTCATCCTCTTATAAAACCGTTTGACTGCTCTTCGTCCGATTATAAATTAGTTTGACTGCTCTTCGTCCGATTATAAATCAGTTTGACTGCTCCTCGTCCGCTTATAAAACAGTTTGACTGCTCTTCATCCTTTTATAAAGCAGATTGACTGCTCTTCATCCTCTTATAAATCAGTTTGACTGCTCTTCATCCTTTTATAAAGCAGTTTGACTGCTCTTCATCCTCCTATAAACCAGTTTGACTGCGCTTCATCCTCCTATAGAACAGTTTGACTGCTCTTCGTCCTCTTATAAAACAGTTTGACTGCTCTTCGTCCTCTTATAAAACAGTTTGACTGCTCTTCATCCTTTTATAAAGCAGTTTGACTGCTCTTCATCCTCTTATAAATCAGTTTGACTGCTCTTCATCCGATTATAAATCAGTTTGACTGCTCTTCATCCTCTTATAAAACAGTTTGACTGCTCTTCATCTTTTATAACGCAGTTTGACTGCTCTTCATCCTCTTATAAATCAGTTTGACTGCTCTTCATCCGATTATAAACCAGTTTGACTGCTTTTCGTCCTCTTATAAAACAGTTTGACTGCTCTTCATCCTCTTATAAATCAGTTTGACTGCTCTTCATCCGATTATAAATCAGTTTGACTGCTCTTCATCCTCTTATAAAACAGTTTGACTGCTCTTCATCCTTTTATAACGCAGTTTGACTGCTCTTCATCCTCTTATAAATCAGTTTGACTGCTCTTCATCCGATTATAAATCAGTTTGACTGCTCTTCATCCTTTTATAAAGCAGTTTGACTGCTCTTCATCCTCTTATAAATCAATTTGACTGCTCTTCATCCTCTTATAAAACCGTTTTTTTGCTATTCGTCCGATTATAAATCAGTTTGACTGTTCTTCATCCTCTTTTAAAACCGTTTGACTGCTCTTCATCCTTTTATAACGCAGTTTGACTGCTCTTCATCCTCTTATAAATCAGTTTGACTGCTCTTCATCCGATTATAAATCAGTTTGACTGCTCTTCGTCCTCTTATAAAACAGTTTGACTGCTCTTCATCCTTTTATAAAGCAGTTTGACTGCTCTTCATCCTCTTGTAAAACAGTCTGACTGCTCTTCATCTGATTATAAATCAGTTTGACTGTTCTTCATCCTCTTATAAAACAGTTTGAATGCTCTTCATCTTTTTATAACGCAGTTTGACTGCTCTTCATCCTCTTGTAAAACAGGTTGACTGCTTTTCATCCTTTTGTAAAACAGTCTGACTGCTCTACATTATTGTATAAAACAGTTTGACTGCTCTTCATCCTTTTATAAAGCTGTTTGACTGCTCTTCATCCTCTTATAAATCAATTTGACCGCTCTTCATCCTCTTATAAAACCGTTTGACTGCTCTTCGTCCGATTATAAATCAGTTTGACTGCTCTTCGTCCTTTTATAAATCAGTTTGACTGCTCTTCGTCCGCTTATAAAACAGTTTGACTGCTCTTCATCCTTTTATAAAGCAGTTTGACTGCTCTTCATCCTCTTATAAATCAGTTTGACTGCTCTTCATCCTTTTATAAAGCAGTTTGACTGCTCTTCATCCTCCTATAAACCAGTTTGACTGCTCTTCATCCTCCTATAGAACAGTTTGACTGCTCTTCGTCCGATTATAAATCAGTTTGACTGCTCTTCGTCCTCTTATAAAACAGTTTGACTGCTCTTCATCCTTTTATAAAGCAGTTTGACTGCTCTTCATTCTCTTATAAATCAGTTTGACTGCTCTTCATCCGATTATAAATCAGTTTGACTGCTCTTCATCCTCTTATAAAACAGTTTGACTGCTCTTCATCCTTTTATAACGCAGTTTGACTGCACTTTATCCTCTTATAAATCAGTTTGACTGCTCTTCATCCTTTTATAAAGCAGTTTGACTGCTCTTCATCCTCCTATAAACCAGTTTGACTGCGCTTCATCCTCCTATAGAACAGTTTGACTGCTCTTCGTCCTCTTATAAAACAGTTTGACTGCTCTTCGTCCTCTTATAAAACAGTTTGACTGCTCTTCATCCTTTTATAAAGCAGTTTGACTGCTCTTCATCCTCTTATAAATCAGTTTGACTGCTCTTCATCCGATTATAAATCAGTTTGACTGCTCTTCATCCTCTTATAAAACAGTTTGACTGCTCTTCATCTTTTATAACGCAGTTTGACTGCTCTTCATCCTCTTATAAATCAGTTTGACTGCTCTTCATCCGATTATAAACCAGTTTGACTGCTCTTCGTCCTCTTATAAAACAGTTTGACTGCTCTTCATCCTCTTATAAATCAGTTTGACTGCTCTTCATCCGATTATAAATCAGTTTGACTGCTCTTCATCCTCTTATAAAACAGTTTGACTGCTCTTCATCCTTTTATAACGCAGTTTGACTGCTCTTCATCCTCTTGTAAATCAGTTTGACTGCGCTTCATCCTCCTATAGAACAGTTTGACTGCTCTTCGTCCTCTTATAAAAACAGTTTGACTGCTCTTCATCCTTTTATAAAGCAGTTTGACTGCTCTTCATCCTTTTATAAATCAGTTTGACTGCTCTTCATCCGATTATAAATCAGTTTGACTGCTCTTCATCCTCTTATAAAACAGTTTGACTGCTCTTCATCCTTTTATAACGCAGTTTGACTGCTCTTCATCCTCTTATAAATCAGTTTGACTGCTCTTCATCCGATTATAAATCAGTTTGACTGCTCTTCGTCCTCTTTTAAAACAGTTTGACTGCTCTTCATCCTTTTCTAATGCAGTTTGACTGCTCTTCATCCTCTTATAAAACAGTTTGACTGCTCTTCATCCTCTTGTAAAACAGGTTGACTGCTCTTCATCCTCTTGTAAAACAGTCTGACTGCTCTACATCCTCGTATAAAACAGTTTGACTGCTCTTCATCCTTTTATAAAGCAGTTTGACTGCTCTTCATCCTCTTATAAATCAATTTGACTGCTCTTCATCCTCTTATAAAACCGTTTGACTGCTCTTCGTCCGATTATAAATCAGTTTGACTGCTCTTCATCCTCTTATAAAACCGTTTGACTGCTCTTCGTCCGATTATAAATCAGGTTGACTGCTCTTCGTCCGATTATAAATCAGTTTGACTGCTCTTCGTCTGCTTATAAAACAGTTTGACTGCTCTTCATCCTTTTATAAAGCAGTTTGACTGCTCTTCATCCTCCTATAAACCAGTTTGACTGCGCTTCATCCTCCTATAGAACAGTTTGACTGCTCTTCGTCCGATTATAAATCAGTTTGACTGCTCTTCATCCTCTTGTAAAACAGGTTGACTGCTCTTCATCCTCTTGTAAAACAGTCTGACCGCTCTACATCCTCGTATAAAACAGTTTGACTGCTCTTCATCCTTTTATAACGCAGTTTGACTGCTCTTCATCCTCTTGTAAAACAGTTTGACTGCTCTTCATCCTCTTATAAATCAATTTGACTGCTCTTCATCCTCTTATAAAACCGTTTGACTGCTCTTCGTCCGATTATAAATTAGTTTGACTGCTCTTCGTCCGATTATAAATCAGTTTGACTGCTCCTCGTCCGCTTATAAAACAGTTTGACTGCTCTTCATCCTTTTATAAAGCAGATTGACTGCTCTTCATCCTTTTATAAAGCAGTTTGACTGCTCTTCATCCTCCTATAAACCAGTTTGACTGCGCTTCATCCTCCTATAGAACAGTTTGACTGCTCTTCGTCCGATTATAAATCAGTTTGACTGCTCTTCATCCTCTTGTAAAACAGGTTGACTGCTCTTCATCCTCTTGTAAAACAGTCTGACCGCTCTACATCCTCGTATAAAACAGTTTGACTGCTCTTCATCCTTTTATAACGCAGTTTGACTGCTCTTCATCCTCTTGTAAAACAGTTTGACTGCTCTTCATCCTCTTATAAATCAATTTGACTGCTCTTCATCCTCTTATAAAACCGTTTGACTGCTCTTCGTCCGATTATAAATTAGTTTGACTGCTCTTCGTCCGATTATAAATCAGTTTGACTGCTCCTCGTCCGCTTATAAAACAGTTTGACTGCTCTTCATCCTTTTATAAAGCAGATTGACTGCTCTTCATCCTCTTATAAATCAGTTTGACTGCTCTTCGTCCTCTTTTAAAACAGTTTGACTGCTCTTCATCCTTTTATAACGCAGTTTGACTGCTCTTCATCCTCTTATAAATCAGTTTGACTGCTCTTCATCCGATTATAAATCAGTTTGACTGCTCTTCGTCCTCTTTTAAAACAGTTTGACTGCTCTTCATCCTTTTCTAATGCAGTTTGACTGCTCTTCATCCTCTTATAAAACAGTTTGACTGCTCTTCATCCTCTTGTAAAACAGGTTGACTGCTCTTCATCCTCTTGTAAAACAGTCTGACTGCTCTATATCCTCGTATAAAACAGTTTGACTGCTCTTCATCCTTTTATAAAGCAGTTTGACTGCTCTTCATCCTCTTATAAATCAATTTGACTGCTCTTCATCCTCTTATAAAACCGTTTGACTGCTCTTCGTCCGATTATAAATCAGTTTGACTGCTCTTCATCCTCTTATAAAACCGTTTGACTGCTCTTCGTCCGATTATAAATCAGGTTGACTGCTCTTCGTCCGATTATAAATCAGTTTGACTGCTCTTCGTCTGCTTATAAAACAGTTTGACTGCTCTTCATCCTTTTATAAAGCAGTTTGACTGCTCTTCATCCTCCTATAAACCAGTTTGACTGCGCTTCATCCTCCTATAGAACAGTTTGACTGCTCTTCGTCCGATTATAAATCAGTTTGACTGCTCTTCATCCTCTTGTAAAACAGGTTGACTGCTCTTCATCCTCTTGTAAAACAGTCTGACCGCTCTACATCCTCGTATAAAACAGTTTGACTGCTCTTCATCCTTTTATAACGCAGTTTGACTGCTCTTCATCCTCTTGTAAAACAGTTTGACTGCTCTTCATCCTCTTATAAATCAATTTGACTGCTCTTCATCCTCTTATAAAACCGTTTGACTGCTCTTCGTCCGATTATAAATTAGTTTGACTGCTCTTCGTCCGATTATAAATCAGTTTGACTGCTCCTCGTCCGCTTATAAAACAGTTTGACTGCTCTTCATCCTTTTATAAAGCAGATTGACTGCTCTTCATCCTCTTATAAATCAGTTTGACTGCTCTTCATCCTTTTATAAAGCAGTTTGACTGCTCTTCATCCTCCTATAAACCAGTTTGACTGCGCTTCATCCTCCTATAGAACAGTTTGACTGCTCTTCGTCCTCTTATAAAACAGTTTGACTGCTCTTCGTCCTCTTATAAAACAGTTTGACTGCTCTTCATCCTTTTATAAAGCAGTTTGACTGCTCTTCATCCTTTTATAAATCAGTTTGACTGCTCTTCATCCGATTATAAATCAGTTTGACTGCTCTTCATCCTCTTATAAAACAGTTTGACTGCTCTTCATCTTTTATAACGCAGTTTGACTGCTCTTCATCCTCTTATAAATCAGTTTGACTGCTCTTCATCCGATTATAAACCAGTTTGACTGCTCTTCGTCCTCTTATAAAACAGTTTGACTGCTCTTCATCCTCTTATAAATCAGTTTGACTGCTCTTCATCCGATTATAAATCAGTTTGACTGCTCTTCATCCTCTTATAAAACAGTTTGACTGCTCTTCATCCTTTTATAACGCAGTTTGACTGCTCTTCATCCTCTTATAAATCAGTTTGACTGCTCTTCATCCGATTATAAATCAGTTTGACTGCTCTTCATCCTTTTATAAAGCAGTTTGACTGCTCTTCATCCTCTTATAAATCAATTTGACTGCTCTTCATCCTCTTATAAAACCGTTTTTTTTGCTATTCGTCCGATTATAAATCAGTTTGACTGTTCTTCATCCTCTTTTAAAACCGTTTGACTGCTCTTCATCCTTTTATAACGCAGTTTGACTGCTCTTCATCCTCTTATAAATCAGTTTGACTGCTCTTCATCCTCTTATAAAACAGTTTGACTGCTCTTCATCCTTTTATAAAGCAGTTTGACTGCTCTTCATCCTCTTGTAAAACAGTCTGACTGCTCTTCATCTGATTATAAATCAGTTTGACTGCTCTTCATCCTCTTATAAAACAGTTTGACTGCTCTTCATCTTTTTATAACGCAGTTTGACTGCTCTTCATCCTCTTGTAAAACAGGTTGACTGCTTTTCATCCTTTTGTAAAACAGTCTGACTGCTCTACATTATTGTATAAAACAGTTTGACTGCTCTTCATCCTTTCATAAAGCTGTTTGACTGCTCTTCATCCTCTTATAAATCAATTTGACCGCTCTTCATCCTCTTATAAAACCGTTTGACTGCTCTTCGTCCGATTATAAATCAGTTTGACTGCTCTTCGTCCTTTTATAAATCAGTTTGACTGCTCTTCGTCCGCTTATAAAACAGTTTGACTGCTCTTCATCCTTTTATAAAGCAGTTTGACTGCTCTTCATCCTCTTATAAATCAGTTTGACTGTTCTTCATCCTTTTATAAAGCAGTTTGACTGCTCTTCATCCTCCTATAAACCAGTTTGACTGCTCTTCATCCTCCTATAGAACAGTTTGACTGCTCTTCGTCCGATTATAAATCAGTTTGACTGCTCTTCGTCCTCTTATAAAACAGTTTGACTGCTCTTCATCCTTTTATAAAGCAGTTTGACTGCTCTTCATTCTCTTATAAATCAGTTTGACTGCTCTTCATCCGATTATAAATCAGTTTGACTGCTCTTCATCCTTTTATAAAACAGTTTGACTGCTCTTCATCCTTTTATAAAGCAGTTTGACTGCTCTTCATCCTCCTATAAACCAGTTTGACTGCGCTTCATCCTCCTATAGAACAGTTTGACTGCTCTTCGTCCGATTATAAATCAGTTTGACTGCTCTTCATCCGATTATAAACCAGTTTGACTGCTCTTCGTCCTCTTATAAAACAGTTTGACTGCTCTTCATCCTCTTATAAATCAGTTTGACTGCTCTTCATCCGATTATAAATCAGTTTGACTGCTCTTCATCCTCTTATAAAACAGTTTGACTGCTCTTCATCCTTTTATAACGCAGTTTGACTGCTCTTCATCCTCTTATAAATCAGTTTGACTGCTCTTCATCCTCTTATAAATCAGTTTGACTGCTCTTCATCCTTTTATAAAGCAGTTTGACTGCTCTTCATCCTCTTATAAATCAATTTGACTGCTCTTCATCCTCTTATAAAACCGTTTTTTTGCTATTCGTCCGATTATAAATCAGTTTGACTGTTCTTCATCCTCTTTTAAAACCGTTTGACTGCTCTTCATCCTTTTATAACGCAGTTTGACTGCTCTTCATCCTCTTATAAATCAGTTTGACTGCTCTTCATCCGATTATAAATCAGTTTGACTGCTCTTCGTCCTCTTATAAAACAGTTTGACTGCTCTTCATCCTTTTATAAAGCAGTTTGACTGCTCTTCATCCTCTTGTAAAACAGTCTGACTGCTCTTCATCTGATTATAAATCAGTTTGACTGTTCTTCATCCTCTTATAAAACAGTTTGAATGCTCTTCATCTTTTTATAACGCAGTTTGACTGCTCTTCATCCTCTTGTAAAACAGGTTGACTGCTTTTCATCCTTTTGTAAAACAGTCTGACTGCTCTACATTATTGTATAAAACAGTTTGACTGCTCTTCATCCTTTTATAAAGCTGTTTGACTGCTCTTCATCCTCTTATAAATCAATTTGACCGCTCTTCATCCTCTTATAAAACCGTTTGACTGCTCTTCGTCCGATTATAAATCAGTTTGACTGCTCTTCGTCCTTTTATAAATCAGTTTGACTGCTCTTCGTCCGCTTATAAAACAGTTTGACTGCTCTTCATCCTTTTATAAAGCAGTTTGACTGCTCTTCATCCTCTTATAAATCAGTTTGACTGCTCTTCATCCTTTTATAAAGCAGTTTGACTGCTCTTCATCCTCCTATAAACCAGTTTGACTGCTCTTCATCCTCCTATAGAACAGTTTGACTGCTCTTCGTCCGATTATAAATCAGTTTGACTGCTCTTCGTCCTCTTATAAAACAGTTTGACTGCTCTTCATCCTTTTATAAAGCAGTTTGACTGCTCTTCATTCTCTTATAAATCAGTTTGACTGCTCTTCATCCGATTATAAATCAGTTTGACTGCTCTTCATCCTCTTATAAAACAGTTTGACTGCTCTTCATCCTTTTATAACGCAGTTTGACTGCACTTCATCCTCTTATAAATCAGTTTGACTGCTCTTCATCCTTTTATAAAGCAGTTTGACTGCTCTTCATCCTCCTATAAACCAGTTTGACTGCGCTTCATCCTCCTATAGAACAGTTTGACTGCTCTTCGTCCTCTTATAAAACAGTTTGACTGCTCTTCGTCCTCTTATAAAACAGTTTGACTGCTCTTCATCCTTTTATAAAGCAGTTTGACTGCTCTTCATCCTCTTATAAATCAGTTTGACTGCTCTTCATCCGATTATAAATCAGTTTGACTGCTCTTCATCCTCTTATAAAACAGTTTGACTGCTCTTCATCTTTTATAACGCAGTTTGACTGCTCTTCATCCTCTTATAAATCAGTTTGACTGCTCTTCATCCGATTATAAATCAGTTTGACTGCTCTTCATCCTCTTATAAAACAGTTTGACTGCTCTTCATCCTTTTATAACGCAGTTTGACTGCTCTTCATCCTCTTATAAATCAGTTTGACTGCTCTTCATCCGATTATAAATCAGTTTGACTGCTCTTCATCCTTTTATAAAGCAGTTTGACTGCTCTTCATCCTCTTATAAATCAATTTGACTGCTCTTCATCCTCTTATAAAACCGTTTTTTTGCTATTCGTCCGATTATAAATCAGTTTGACTGTTCTTCATCCTCTTTTAAAACCGTTTGACTGCTCTTCATCCTTTTATAACGCAGTTTGACTGCTCTTCATCCTCTTATAAATGAGTTTGACTGCTCTTCATCCGATTATAAATCAGTTTGACTGCTCTTCGTCCTCTTATAAAACAGTTTGACTGCTCTTCATCCTTTTATAAAGCAGTTTGACTGCTCTTCATCCTCTTGTAAAACAGTCTGACTGCTCTTCATCTGATTATAAATCAGTTTGACTGCTCTTCATCCTCTTATAAAACAGTTTGACTGCTCTTCATCTTTTTATAACGCAGTTTGACTGCTCTTCATCCTCTTGTAAAACAGGTTGACTGCTTTTCATCCTTTTGTAAAACAGTCTGACTGCTCAACATTATTGTATAAAACAGTTTGACTGCTCTTCATCCTTTTATAAAGCTGTTTGACTGCTCTTCATCCTCTTATAAATCAATTTGACTGTTCTTCATCCTTTTATAAAGCAGTTTGACTGCTCTTCATCCTTCTATAAACCAGTTTGACTGCTCTTCATCCTCCTATAGAACAGTTTGACTGCTCTTCGTCCGATTATAAATCAGTTTGACTGCTCTTCGTCCTCTTATAAAACAGTTTGACTGCTCTTCATCCTTTTATAAAGCAGTTTGACTGCTCTTCATTCTCTTATAAATCAGTTTGACTGCTCTTCATCCGATTATAAATCAGTTTGACTGCTCTTCATCCTCTTATAAAACAGTTTGACTGCTCTTCATCCTTTTATAACGCAGTTTGACTGCACTTCATCCTCTTATAAATCAGTTTGACTGCTGTTCATCCTTTTATAAAGCAGTTTGACTGCTCTTCATCCTCCTATAAACCAGTTTGACTGCGCTTCATCCTCCTATAGAACAGTTTGACTGCTCTTCGTCCTCTTATAAAACAGTTTGACTGCTCTTCGTCCTCTTATAAAACAGTTTGACTGCTCTTCATCCTTTTATAAAGCAGTTTGACTGCTCTTCATCCTCTTATAAATCAGTTTGACTGCTCTTCATCCGATTATAAATCAGTTTGACTGCTCTTCATCCTCTTATAAAACAGTTTGACTGCTCTTCATCTTTTATAACGCAGTTTGACTGCTCTTCATCCTCTTATAAATCAGTTTGACTGCTCTTCATCCTTTCATAAAGCTGTTTGACTGCTCTTCATCCTCTTATAAATCAATTTGACCGCTCTTCATCCTCTTATAAAACCGTTTGACTGCTCTTCGTCCGATTATAAATCAGTTTGACTGCTCTTCGTCCTTTTATAAATCAGTTTGACTGCTCTTCGTCCGCTTATAAAACAGTTTGACTGCTCTTCATCCTTTTATAAAGCAGTTTGACTGCTCTTCATCCTCTTATAAATCAGTTTGACTGTTCTTCATCCTTTTATAAAGCAGTTTGACTGCTCTTCATCCTCCTATAAACCAGTTTGACTGCTCTTCATCCTCCTATAGAACAGTTTGACTGCTCTTCGTCCGATTATAAATCAGTTTGACTGCTCTTCGTCCTCTTATAAAACAGTTTGACTGCTCTTCATCCTTTTATAAAGCAGTTTGACTGCTCTTCATTCTCTTATAAATCAGTTTGACTGCTCTTCATCCGATTATAAATCAGTTTGACTGCTCTTCATCCTTTTATAAAACAGTTTGACTGCTCTTCATCCTTTTATAAAGCAGTTTGACTGCTCTTCATCCTCCTATAAACCAGTTTGACTGCGCTTCATCCTCCTATAGAACAGTTTGACTGCTCTTCGTCCGATTATAAATCAGTTTGACTGCTCTTCATCCTCTTGTAAAACAGGTTGACTGCTCTTCATCCTCTTGTAAAACAGTCTGACCGCTCTACATCCTCGTATAAAACAGTTTGACTGCTCTTCATCCTTTTATAACGCAGTTTGACTGCTCTTCATCTTTTGTAAAACAGTTTGACTGCTCTTCATCCTCTTATAAATCAATTTGACTGCTCTTCATCCTCTTATAAAACCGTTTGACTGCTCTTCGTCCGATTATAAATTAGTTTGACTGCTCTTCGTCCGATTATAAATCAGTTTGACTGCTCCTCGTCCGCTTATAAAACAGTTTGACTGCTCTTCATCCTTTTATAAAGCAGATTGACTGCTCTTCATCCTCTTATAAATCAGTTTGACTGCTCTTCATCCTTTTATAAAGCAGTTTGACTGCTCTTCATCCTCCTATAAACCAGTTTGACTGCGCTTCATCCTCCTATAGAACAGTTTGACTGCTCTTCGTCCTCTTATAAAACAGTTTGACTGCTCTTCGTCCTCTTATAAAACAGTTTGACTGCTCTTCATCCTTTTATAAAGCAGTTTGACTGCTCTTCATCCTCTTATAAATCAGTTTGACTGCTCTTCATCCGATTATAAATCAGTTTGACTGCTCTTCATCCTCTTATAAAACAGTTTGACTGCTCTTCATCTTTTATAACGCAGTTTGACTGCTCTTCATCCTCTTATAAATCAGTTTGACTGCTCTTCATCCGATTATAAACCAGTTTGACTGCTCTTCGTCCTCTTATAAAACAGTTTGACTGCTCTTCATCCTCTTATAAATCAGTTTGACTGCTCTTCATCCGATTATAAATCAGTTTGACTGCTCTTCATCCTCTTATAAAACAGTTTGACTGCTCTTCATCCTTTTATAACGCAGTTTGACTGCTCTTCATCCTCTTATAAATCAGTTTGACTGCTCTTCATCCGATTATAAATCAGTTTGACTGCTCTTCATCCTTTTATAAAGCAGTTTGACTGCTCTTCATCCTCTTATAAATCAATTTGACTGCTCTTCATCCTCTTATAAAACCGTTTTTTTGCTATTCGTCCGATTATAAATCAGTTTGACTGTTCTTCATCCTCTTTTAAAACCGTTTGACTGCTCTTCATCCTTTTATAACGCAGTTTGACTGCTCTTCATCCTCTTATAAATCAGTTTGACTGCTCTTCATCCGATTATAAATCAGTTTGACTGCTCTTCGTCCTCTTATAAAACAGTTTGACTGCTCTTCATCCTTTTATAAAGCAGTTTGACTGCTCTTCATCCTCTTGTAAAACAGTCTGACTGCTCTTCATCTGATTATAAATCAGTTTGACTGTTCTTCATCCTCTTATAAAACAGTTTGAATGCTCTTCATCTTTTTATAACGCAGTTTGACTGCTCTTCATCCTCTTGTAAAACAGGTTGACTGCTTTTCATCCTTTTGTAAAACAGTCTGACTGCTCTACATTATTGTATAAAACAGTTTGACTGCTCTTCATCCTTTTATAAAGCTGTTTGACTGCTCTTCATCCTCTTATAAATCAATTTGACCGCTCTTCATCCTCTTATAAAACCGTTTGACTGCTCTTCGTCCGATTATAAATCAGTTTGACTGCTCTTCGTCCTTTTATAAATCAGTTTGACTGCTCTTCGTCCGCTTATAAAACAGTTTGACTGCTCTTCATCCTTTTATAAAGCAGTTTGACTGCTCTTCATCCTCTTATAAATCAGTTTGACTGCTCTTCATCCTTTTATAAAGCAGTTTGACTGCTCTTCATCCTCCTATAAACCAGTTTGACTGCTCTTCATCCTCCTATAGAACAGTTTGACTGCTCTTCGTCCGATTATAAATCAGTTTGACTGCTCTTCGTCCTCTTATAAAACAGTTTGACTGCTCTTCATCCTTTTATAAAGCAGTTTGACTGCGCTTCATCCTCCTATAGAACAGTTTGACTGCTCTTCGTCCTCTTATAAAACAGTTTGACTGCTCTTCGTCCTCTTATAAAACAGTTTGACTGCTCTTCATCCTTTTATAAAGCAGTTTGACTGCTCTTCATCCTCTTATAAATCAGTTTGACTGCTCTTCATCCGATTATAAATCAGTTTGACTGCTCTTCATCCTCTTATAAAACAGTTTGACTGCTCTTCATCTTTTATAACGCAGTTTGACTGCTCTTCATCCTCTTATAAATCAGTTTGACTGCTCTTCATCCGATTATAAATCAGTTTGACTGCTCTTCATCCTCTTATAAAACAGTTTGACTGCTCTTCATCCTTTTATAACGCAGTTTGACTGCTCTTCATCCTCTTATAAATCAGTTTGACTGCTCTTCATCCGATTATAAATCAGTTTGACTGCTCTTCATCCTTTTATAAAGCAGTTTGACTGCTCTTCATCCTCTTATAAATCAATTTGACTGCTCTTCATCCTCTTATAAAACCGTTTTTTTGCTATTCGTCCGATTATAAATCAGTTTGACTGTTCTTCATCCTCTTTTAAAACCGTTTGACTGCTCTTCATCCTTTTATAACGCAGTTTGACTGCTCTTCATCCTCTTATAAATGAGTTTGACTGCTCTTCATCCGATTATAAATCAGTTTGACTGCTCTTCGTCCTCTTATAAAACAGTTTGACTGCTCTTCATCCTTTTATAAAGCAGTTTGACTGCTCTTCATCCTCTTGTAAAACAGTCTGACTGCTCTTCATCTGATTATAAATCAGTTTGACTGCTCTTCATCCTCTTATAAAACAGTTTGACTGCTCTTCATCTTTTTATAACGCAGTTTGACTGCTCTTCATCCTCTTGTAAAACAGGTTGACTGCTTTTCATCCTTTTGTAAAACAGTCTGACTGCTCTACATTATTGTATAAAACAGTTTGACTGCTCTTCATCCTTTTATAAAGCTGTTTGACTGCTCTTCATCCTCTTATAAATCAATTTGACTGTTCTTCATCCTTTTATAAAGCAGTTTGACTGCTCTTCATCCTTCTATAAACCAGTTTGACTGCTCTTCATCCTCCTATAGAACAGTTTGACTGCTCTTCGTCCGATTATAAATCAGTTTGACTGCTCTTCGTCCTCTTATAAAACAGTTTGACTGCTCTTCATCCTTTTATAAAGCAGTTTGACTGCTCTTCATTCTCTTATAAATCAGTTTGACTGCTCTTCATCCGATTATAAATCAGTTTGACTGCTCTTCATCCTCTTATAAAACAGTTTGACTGCTCTTCATCCTTTTATAACGCAGTTTGACTGCACTTCATCCTCTTATAAATCAGTTTGACTGCTGTTCATCCTTTTATAAAGCAGTTTGACTGCTCTTCATCCTCCTATAAACCAGTTTGACTGCGCTTCATCCTCCTATAGAACAGTTTGACTGCTCTTCGTCCTCTTATAAAACAGTTTGACTGCTCTTCGTCCTCTTATAAAACAGTTTGACTGCTCTTCATCCTTTTATAAAGCAGTTTGACTGCTCTTCATCCTCTTATAAATCAGTTTGACTGCTCTTCATCCGATTATAAATCAGTTTGACTGCTCTTCATCCTCTTATAAAACAGTTTGACTGCTCTTCATCTTTTATAACGCAGTTTGACTGCTCTTCATCCTCTTATAAATCAGTTTGACTGCTCTTCATCCGATTATAAACCAGTTTGACTGCTCTTCGTCCTCTTATAAAACAGTTTGACTGCTCTTCATCCTCTTATAAATCAGTTTGACTGCTCTTCATCCGATTATAAATCAGTTTGACTGCTCTTCATCCTCTTATAAAACAGTTCGACTGCTCTTCATCCTTTTATAACGCAGTTTGACTGCTCTTCATCCTCTTATAAATCAGTTTGACTGCTCTTCATCCGATTATAAATCAGTTTGACTGCTCTTCATCCTTTTATAAAGCAGTTTGACTGCTCTTCATCCTCTTATAAATCAATTTGACTGCTCTTCATCCTCTTATAAAACCGTTTTTTTGCTATTCGTCCGATTATAAATCAGTTTGACTGTTCTTCATCCTCTTTTAAAACCGTTTGACTGCTCTTCATCCTTTTATAACGCAGTTTGACTGCTCTTCATCCTCTTATAAATCAGTTTGACTGCTCTTCATCCGATTATAAATCAGTTTGACTGCTCTTCGTCCTCTTATAAAACAGTTTGACTGCTCTTCATCCTTTTATAAAGCAGTTTGACTGCTCTTCATCCTCTTGTAAAACAGTCTGACTGCTCTTCATCTAATTATAAATCAGTTTGACTGCTCTTCATCCTCTTATAAAACAGTTTGACTGCTCTTCATCTTTTTATAACGCAGTTTGACTGCTCTTCATCCTCTTGTAAAACAGGTTGACTGCTTTTCATCCTTTTGTAAAACAGTCTGACTGCTCTACATTATTGTATAAAACAGTTTGACTGCTCTTCATCCTTTTATAAAGCTGTTTGACTGCTCTTCATCCTCTTATAAATCAATTTGACCGCTCTTCATCCTCTTATAAAACCGTTTGACTGCTCTTCGTCCGATTATAAATCAGTTTGACTGCTCTTCGTCCTTTTATAAATCAGTTTGACTGCTCTTCGTCCGCTTATAAAACAGTTTGACTGCTCTTCATCCTTTTATAAAGCAGTTTGACTGCTCTTCATCCTCTTATAAATCAGTTTGACTGTTCTTCATCCTTTTATAAAGCAGTTTGACTGCTCTTCATCCTCCTATAAAGCAGTTTGACTGCTCTTCATCCTCCTATAGAACAGTTTGACTGCTCTTCGTCCGATTATAAATCAGTTTGACTGCTCTTCGTCCTCTTATAAAACAGTTTGACTGCTCTTCATCCTTTTATAAAGCAGTTTGACTGCTCTTCATTCTCTTATAAATCAGTTTGACTGCTCTTCATCCGATTATAAATCAGTTTGACTGCTCTTCATCCTCTTATAAAACAGTTTGACTGCTCTTCATCCTTTTATAACGCAGTTTGACTGCACTTCATCCTCTTATAAATCAGTTTGACTGCTCTTCATCCGATTATAAATCAGTTTGACTGCTCTTCATCCTCTTATGAAACAGTTTGAGTGCTCTTCATCCTTTTATAAAGCAGTTTGACTGCTCTTCATCCTCTTGTAAAACAGTCTGACTGCTCTTCATCCGATTATAAATCAGTTTGACTGCTCTTCATCCTCTTATAAAACAGTTTGACTGCTCTTCATCTTTTTATAACGCAGTTTGACTGCTCTTCATCCTCTTGTAAAACAGGTTGACTGCTCTTCATCCTTTTGTGAAACAGTCTGACTGCTCGACATCATTGTATAAAACAGTTTGACTGCTCTTCATCCTTTTATAAAGCAGTTTGACTGCTCTTCATCCTTTTATAACGCAGTTTGACTGCTCTTCATCCTCTTATAAATCAGTTTGACTGCTCTTCATCCGATTATAAATCAGTTTGACTGCTCTTCGTCCTCTTATAAAACAGTTTGACTGCTCTTCATCCTTTTATAAAGCAGTTTGACTGCTCTTCATCCTCTTGTAAAACAGTCTGACTGCTCTTCATCTGATTATAAATCAGTTTGACTGCTCTTCATTCTCTTATAAATCAGTTTGACTGCTCTTCATCCTCTTATAAATCAATTTGACTGCTCTTCATCCTCTTATAAAACCGTTTGACTGCTCTTCGTCCGATTATAAATCAGTTTGACTGCTCTTCGTCCGATTATAAATCAGTTTGACTGCTCCTCGTCCGCTTATAAAACAGTTTGACTGATTTTCATCCTTTTATAAAGCAGTTTGACTGCTCTTCATCCTCTTATAAATCAGTTTGACTGCTCTTCATCCTTTTATAAAGCAGTTTGACTGCTCATCATCCTCCTATAAACCAGTTTGACTGCGCTTCATCCTCCTATAGAACAGTTTGACTGCTCTTCGTCCGATTATAAACCAGTTTGACTGCTCTTCATCCTCTTATAAATCAGTTTGACTGCTCTTCATCCGAATATAAACCAGTTTGACTGCTCTTCGTCCTCTTATAAAACAGTTTGACTGCTCTTCATCCTTTTATAAAGCAGTTTGACTGCTCTTCATCCTTTTATAAATCAGTTTGACTGCTCTTCATCCTCTTATAAAACAGTTTGACTGCTCTTCATCCTTTTATAACGCAGTTTGACTGCTCTTCATCCTCTTATAAATCAGTTTGACTGCTCTTCATCCGATTATAAATCAGTTTGACTGCTCTTCATCCGATTATAAATCAGTTTGACTGCTATTAATCCGATTATAAATCAGTTTGACTGCTCTTCGTCCGATTATAAATCAGTTTGACTGCTATTCGTCCGATTATACATCAGTTGGACTGCTCTTCGTCCGCTTATAAAACATAGTTTGACTGCTCTTCATCCTTTTATAAAGCAGTTTGACTGCTCTTCATCCTCTTATAAATCAGTTTGACTGCTCTTCATCCTCTTATAAAGCAGTTTGACTGCTCTTCATCCTCCTATAAACCAGTTTGACTGCGCTTCATCCTCCTATAGAACAGTTTGACTGCTCTTCGTCCGATTATAACTCAGTTTGACTGCTCTTCGTCCTCTTATAAAACAGTTTGACTGCTCTTCATCCTTTTATAAAGCAGTTTGACTGCTCTTCATCCTCTTGTAAAACAGTCTGACTGCTCTTCATCCGATTATAAATCAATTTGACTGCTATTCATCCTCTTATAAAACAGTTTGACTGCTCTTCATCCTTTTTATAACGCAGTTTGACTGCTCTTCATCCTCTTGTAAAACAGGTTGACTGCTCTTCATCCTTTTGTAAAACAGTCTGACTGCTCTACATCATTGTATAAAACAGTTTGACTGCTCTTCATCCTTTTATAAAGCAGTTTGACTGCTCTTCATCCTCTTATAAATCAATTTGACTGCTCCTCATCCTCTTATAAAACCGTTTGACTGCTCTTCGTCCGATTATAAATCAGTTTGACTGCTCTTCGTCCGATTATAAATCAGTTTGACTGCTCTTCGTCCGCTTATAAAACAGTTTGACTGCTCTTCATCCTTTTATAAAGCAGTTTGACTGCTCTTCATCCTCTTATAAATCAGTTTGACTGCTCTTCATCCTTTTATAAAGCAGTTTGACTGCTCTTCATCCTCCTATAAACCAGTTTGACTGCGCTTCATCCTCCTATAGAACAGTTTGACTGCTCTTCGTCCGATTATAAACAAGTTTGACTGCTCTTCGTCCTCTTATAAAAACAGTTTGACTGCTCCTCATCCTTTTATAAAGCAGTTTGACTGCTCTTCATCCTTTTATAAATCAGTTTGACTGCTCTTCATCCTCTTATAAATCAGTTTGACTGCTCTTCATCCTTTTATAAAGCAGTTTGACTGCTCTTCATCCTCCTATAAACCAGTTTGACTGCGCTTCATCCTCCTATAGAACAGTTTGACTGCTCTTTGTCCTCTTATAAAACAGTTTGACTGCTCTTCGTCCTCTTATAAAACAGTTTGACTGCTCTTCATCCTTTTATAAAGCAGTTTGACTGCTCTTCATCCTCTTATAAATCAGTTTGACTGCTCTTCATCCTTTTATAAAGCAGTTTGACTGCTCTTCATCCTCTTGTAAAACAGTCTGACTGCTCTTCATCCGATTATAAATCAATTTGACTGATATTCATCCTCTTATAAAACAGTTTGACTGCTCTTCATCCTTTTTATAACGCAGTTTGACTGCTCTTCATCCTCTTGTAAAACAGGTTGACTGCTCTTCATCCTTTTGTAAAACAGTCTGACTGCTCTACATCATTGTATAAAACAGTTTGACTGCTCTTCGTCCTCTTTTAAAACAGTTTGACTGCTCTTCATCCTTTTATAATGCAGTTTGACTGCTCTTCATCCTCTTATAAAACAGTTTGACTGCTCTTCATCCTCTTGTAAAACAGGTTGACTGCTCTTCATCCTCTTGTAAAACAGTCTGACTGCTCTACATCCTCGTATAAAACAGTTTGACTGCTCTTCATCCTTTTATAAAGCAGTTTGACTGCTCTTCATCCTCTTATAAATCAGTTTGACTGCTCTTCATCCGATTATAAACCAGTTTGACTGCTCTTCGTCCTCTTATAAAACAGTTTGACTGCTCTTCATCCTTTTATAAAGCAGTTTGACTGCTCTTCATCCTTTTATAAAGCAGTTTGACTGCTCTTCATCCGATTATAAATCAGTTTGACTGCTCTTCATCCTCTTATAAAAGAGTTTGACTGCTCTTCATCCTTTTATAACGCAGTTTGACTGCTCTTCATCCTCTTATAAATCAGTTTGACTGCTCTTCATCCGATTATAAATCAGTTTGACTGCTCTTCATCCGATTATAAATCAGTTTGACTGCTCTTCGTCCGATTATAAATCAGTTTGACTGCTATTCGTCCGATTATACATCAGTTGGACTGCTCTTCGTCCGCATATAAAACATAGTTTGACTGCTCTTCATCCTTTTATAAAGCAGTTTGACTGCTCTTCATCCTCTTATAAATCAGTTTGACTGCTCTTCATCCGATTATAAATCAGTTTGACTGCTCTTCATCGGATTATAAATCAGTTTGACTGCTATTAATCCGATTATAAATCAGTTTGACTGCTCTTCGTCCGATTATAAATCAGTTTGACTGCTATTCGTCCGATTATACATCAGTTGGACTGCTCTTCGTCCGCTTATAAAACATAGTTTGACTGCTCTTCATCCTTTTATAAAGCAGTTTGACTGCTCTTCATCCTCTTATAAATCAGTTTGACTGCTCTTCATCCTCTTATAAAGCAGTTTGACTGCTCTTCATCCTCATATAAACCAGTTTGACTGCGCTTCATCCTCCTATAGAACAGTTTGACTGCTCTTCGTCCGATTATAACTCAGTTTGACTGCTCTTCGTCCTCTTATAAAACAGTTTGACTGCTCTTCATCCTTTTATAAAGCAGTTTGACTGCTCTTCATCCTCTTGTAAAACAGTCTGACTGCTCTTCATCCGATTATAAATCAATTTGACTGCTATTCATCCTCTTATAAAACAGTTTGACTGCTCTTCATCCTTTTTATAACGCAGTTTGACTGCTCTTCATCCTCTTGTAAAACAGGTTGACTGTTCTTCATCCTTTTGTAAAACAGTCTGACTGCTCTACATCATTGTATAAAACAGTTTGACTGCTCTTCATCCTTTTATAAAGCAGTTTGACTGCTCTTCATCCTCTTATAAATCAATTTGACTGCTCCTCATCCTCTTATAAAACCGTTTGACTGCTCTTCGTCCGATTATAAATCAGTTTGACTGCTCTTCGTCCGATTATAAATCAGTTTGACTGCTCTTCGTCCGCTTATAAAACAGTTTGACTGCTCTTCATCCTTTTATAAAGCAGTTTGACTGCTCTTCATCCTCTTATAAATCAGTTTGACTGCTCTTCATCCTTTTATAAAGCAGTTTGACTGCTCTTCATCCTCCTATAAACCAGTTTGACTGCGCTTCATCCTCCTATAGAACAGTTTGACTGCTCTTCGTCCGATTATAAACAAGTTTGACTGCTCTTCGTCCTCTTATAAAAACAGTTTGACTGCTCCTCATCCTTTTATAAAGCAGTTTGACTGCTCTTCATCCTTTTATAAATCAGTTTGACTGCTCTTCATCCTCTTATAAATCAGTTTGACTGCTCTTCATCCTTTTATAAAGCAGTTTGACTGCTCTTCATCCTCCTATAAACCAGTTTGACTGCGCTTCATCCTCCTATAGAACAGTTTGACTGCTCTTTGTCCTCTTATAAAACAGTTTGACTGCTCTTCGTCCTCTTATAAAACAGTTTGACTGCTCTTCATCCTTTTATAAAGCAGTTTGACTGCTCTTCATCCTCTTATAAATCAGTTTGACTGCTCTTCATCCTTTTATAAAGCAGTTTGACTGCTCTTCATCCTCTTGTAAAACAGGTTGACTGCTCTTCATCCTTTTGTAAAACAGTCTGACTGCTCTACATCATTGTATAAAACAGTTTGACTGCTCTTCGTCCTCTTTTAAAACAGTTTGACTGCTCTTCATCCTTTTATAATGCAGTTTGACTGCTCTTCATCCTCTTATAAAACAGTTTGACTGCTCTTCATCCTCTTGTAAAACAGGTTGACTGCTCTTCATCCTCTTGTAAAACAGTCTGACTGCTCTACATCCTCGTATAAAACAGTTTGACTGCTCTTCATCCTTTTATAAAGCAGTTTGACTGCTCTTCATCCTCTTATAAATCAGTTTGACTGCTCTTCATCCGATTATAAACCAGTTTGACTGCTCTTCGTCCTCTTATAAAACAGTTTGACTGCTCTTCATCCTTTTATAAAGCAGTTTGACTGCTCTTCATCCTTTTATAAAGCAGTTTGACTGCTCTTCATCCGATTATAAATCAGTTTGACTGCTCTTCATCCTCTTATAAAAGAGTTTGACTGCTCTTCATCCTTTTATAACGCAGTTTGACTGCTCTTCATCCTCTTATAAATCAGTTTGACTGCTCTTCATCCGATTATAAATCAGTTTGACTGCTCTTCATCCGATTATAAATCAGTTTGACTGCTCTTCGTCCGATTATAAATCAGTTTGACTGCTATTCGTCCGATTATACATCAGTTGGACTGCTCTTCGTCCGCATATAAAACATAGTTTGACTGCTCTTCATCCTTTTATAAAGCAGTTTGACTGCTCTTCATCCTCTTATAAATCAGTTTGACTGCTCTTCATCCGATTATAAATCAGTTTGACTGCTCTTCATCGGATTATAAATCAGTTTGACTGCTATTAATCCGATTATAAATCAGTTTGACTGCTCTTCGTCCGATTATAAATCAGTTTGACTGCTATTCGTCCGATTATACATCAGTTGGACTGCTCTTCGTCCGCTTATAAAACATAGTTTGACTGCTCTTCATCCTTTTATAAAGCAGTTTGACTGCTCTTCATCCTCTTATAAAGCAGTTTGACTGCTCTTCATCCTCCTATAAACCAGTTTGACTGCGCTTCATCCTCCTATAGAACAGTTTGACTGCTCTTCGTCCGATTATAACTCAGTTTGACTGCTCTTCATCCTCTTGTAAAACAGTCTGACTGCTCTTCATCCGATTATAAATCAATTTGACTGCTATTCATCCTCTTATAAAACAGTTTGACTGCTCTTCATCCTTTTTATAACGCAGTTTGACTGCTCTTCATCCTCTTGTAAAAAAGGTTGACTGCTCTTCATCCTTTTGTAAAACAGTCTGACTGCTCTACATCATTGTATAAAACAGTTTGACTGCTCTTCATCCTTTTATAAAGCAGTTTGACTGCTCTTCATCCTCTTATAAATCAATTTGACTGCTCTTCATCCTCTTATAAAACCGTTTGACTGCTCTTCGTCCGATTATAAATCAGTTTGACTGCTCTTCGTCCGATTATAAATCAGTTTGACTGCTCTTCGTCCGCTTATAAAACAGTTTGACTGCTCTTCATCCTTTTATAAAGCAGTTTGACTGCTCTTCATCCTCTTATAAATCAGTTTGACTGCTCTTCATCCTTTTATAAAGCAGTTTGACTGCTCTTCATCCTCCTATAAACCAGTTTGACTGCGCTTCATCCTCCTATAGAACAGTTTGACTGCTCTTCGTCCGATTATAAACCAGTTTGACTGCTCTTCGTCCTCTTTTAAAAACAGTTTGACTGCTCCTCATCCTTTTATAAAGCAGTTTGACTGCTCTTCATCCTTTTATAAATCAGTTTGACTGCTCTTCATCCTCTTATAAATCAGTTTGACTGCTCTTCATCCTTTTATAAAGCAGTTTGACTGCTCTTCATCCTTTTATAAAGCAGTTTGACTGCTCTTCATCCTCTTGTAAAACAGTCTGACTGCTCTTCATCCGATTATAAATCAATTTGACTGCTATTCATCCTCTTATAAAACAGTTTGACTGCTCTTCATCCTTTATATAACGCAGTTTGACTGCTCTTCATCCTCTTGTAAAACAGGTTGACTGCTCTTCATCCTTTTGTAAAACAGTCTGACTGCTCTACATCATTGTATAAAACAGTTTGACTGCTCTTCGTCCTCTTTTAAAACAGTTTGACTGCTCTTCATCCTTTTATAATGCAGTTTGACTGCTCTTCATCCTCTTATAAAACAGTTTGACTGCTCTTCATCCTCTTGTAAAACAGGTTGACTGCTCTTCATCCTCTTGTAAAACAGTCTGACTACTCTACATCCTCGTATAAAACAGTTTGACTGCTCTTCATCCTTTTATAAAGCAGTTTGACTGCTCTTCATCCTCTTATAAATCAGTTTGACTGCTCTTCATCCGATTATAAACCAGTTTGACTGCTCTTCGTCCTCTTATAAAACAGTTTGACTGCTCTTCATCCTTTTATAAAGCAGTTTGACTGCTCTTCATCCTTTTATAAAGCAGTTTGACTGCTCTTCATCCGATTATAAATCAGTTTGACTGCTCTTCATCCTCTTATAAAACAGTTTGACTGCTCTTCATCCTTTTATAACGCAGTTTGACTGCTCTTCATCCTCTTATAAATCAGTTTGACTGCTCTTCATCCGATTATAAATCAGTTTGACTGCTCTTCATCCGATTATAAATCAGTTTGACTGCTATTAATCCGATTATAAATCAGTTTGACTGCTCTTCGTCCGATTATAAATCAGTTTGACTGCTATTCGTCCGATTATACATCAGTTGGACTGCTCTTCGTCCGCTTATAAAACATAGTTTGACTGCTCTTCATCCTTTTATAAAGCAGTTTGACTGCTCTTCATCCTCTTATAAATCAGTTTGACTGCTCTTCATCCTCTTATAAAGCAGTTTGACTGCTCTTCATCCTCATATAAACCAGTTTGACTGCGCTTCATCCTCCTATAGAACAGTTTGACTGCTCTTCGTCCGATTATAACTCAGTTTGACTGCTCTTCGTCCTCTTATAAAACAGTTTGACTGCTCTTCATCCTTTTATAAAGCAGTTTGACTGCTCTTCATCCTCTTGTAAAACAGTCTGACTGCTCTTCATCCGATTATAAATCAATTTGACTGCTATTCATCCTCTTATAAAACAGTTTGACTGCTCTTCATCCTTTTTATAACGCAGTTTGACTGCTCTTCATCCTCTTGTAAAACAGGTTGACTGCTCTTCATCCTTTTGTAAAACAGTCTGACTGCTCTACATCATTGTATAAAACAGTTTGACTGCTCTTCATCCTTTTATAAAGCAGTTTGACTGCTCTTCATCCTCTTATAAATCAATTTGACTGCTCTTCATCCTCTTATAAAACCGTTTGACTGCTCTTCGTCCGATTATAAATCAGTTTGACTGCTCTTCGTCCGATTATAAATCAGTTTGACTGCTCTTCGTCCGCTTATAAAACAGTTTGACTGCTCTTCATCCTTTTATAAAGCAGTTTGACTGCTCTTCATCCTCTTATAAATCAGTTTGACTGCTCTTCATCCTTTTATAAAGCAGTTTGACTGCTCTTCATCCTCCTATAAACCAGTTTGACTGCGCTTCATCCTCCTATACAACAGTTTGACTGCTCTTCGTCCGATTATAAACCAGTTTGACTGCTCTTCGTCCTCTTATAAAAACAGTTTGACTGCTCCTCATCCTTTTATAAAGCAGTTTGACTGCTCTTCATCCTTTTATAAATCAGTTTGACTGCTCTTCATCCTCTTATAAATCAGTTTGACTGCTCTTCATCCTTTTATAAAGCAGTTTGACTGCTCTTCATCCTCCTATAAACCAGTTTGACTGCGCTTCATCCTCCTATAGAACAGTTTGACTGCTTTTCGTCCTCTTATAAAACAGTTTGACTGCTCTTCGTCCTCTTATAAAACAGTTTGACTGCTCTTCATCCTTTTATAAAGCAGTTTGACTGCTCTTCATCCTCTTATAAATCAGTTTGACTGCTCTTCATCCTTTTATAAAGCAGTTTGACTGCTCTTCATCCTCTTGTAAAACAGTCTGACTGCTCTTCATCTGATTATAAATCAATTTGACTGCTATTCATCCTCTTATAAAACAGTTTGACTGCTCTTCATCCTTTTTATAACGCAGTTTGACTGCTCTTCATCCTTTTATAAAGCAGTTTGACTGCTCTTCATCCTCTTATAAATCAGTTTGACTGCTCTTCATCCTTTTATAAAGCAGTTTGACTGCTCTTCATCCTCTTGTAAAACAGTTTGACTGCTCTTCGTCCTCTTTTAAAACAGTTTGACTGCTCTTCATCCTTTTATAATGCAGTTTGACTGCTCTTCATCCTCTTATAAAACAGTTTGACTGCTCTTCATCCTCTTGTAAAACAGGTTGACTGCTCTTCATCCTCTTGTAAAACAGTCTGACTGCTCTACATCCTCGTATAAAACAGTTTGACTGCTCTTCATCCTTTTATAAAGCAGTTTGACTGCTCTTCATCCTCTTATAAATCAATTTGACTGCTCTACATCCTCTTATAAAACCGTTTGACTGCTCTTCGTCCGATTATAAATCAGTTTGACTGCTCTTCATCCTCTTATAAAACAGTTTGACTGCTCTTCATCCTTTTTATAACGCAGTTTGACTGCTCTTCATCCTCTTGTAAAACAGGTTGACTGCTCTTCATCCTTTTGTAAAACAGTCTGACTGCTCTACATCATTGTATAAAACAGTTTGACTGCTCTTCGTCCTCTTTTAAAACAGTTTGACTGCTCTTCATCCTTTTATAATGCAGTTTGACTGCTCTTCATCCTCTTATAAAACAGTTTGACTGCTCTTCATCCTCTTGTAAAACAGGTTGACTGCTCTTCATCCTCTTGTAAAACAGTCTGACTGCTCTACATCCTCGTATAAAACAGTTTGACTGCTCTTCATCCTTTTATAAAGCAGTTTGACTGCTCTTCATCCTCTTATAAATCAGTTTGACTGCTCTTCATCCGATTATAAACCAGTTTGACTGCTCTTCGTCCTCTTATAAAACAGTTTGACTGCTCTTCATCCTTTTATAAAGCAGTTTGACTGCTCTTCATCCTTTTATAAAGCAGTTTGACTGCTCTTCATCCGATTATAAATCAGTTTGACTGCTCTTCATCCTCTTATAAAAGAGTTTGACTGCTCTTCATCCTTTTATAACGCAGTTTGACTGCTCTTCATCCTCTTATAAATCAGTTTGACTGCTCTTCATCCGATTATAAATCAGTTTGACTGCTCTTCATCCGATTATAAATCAGTTTGACTGCTCTTCGTCCGATTATAAATCAGTTTGACTGCTATTCGTCCGATTATACATCAGTTGGACTGCTCTTCGTCCGCATATAAAACATAGTTTGACTGCTCTTCATCCTTTTATAAAGCAGTTTGACTGCTCTTCATCCTCTTATAAATCAGTTTGACTGCTCTTCATCCGATTATAAATCAGTTTGACTGCTCTTCATCGGATTATAAATCAGTTTGACTGCTATTAATCCGATTATAAATCAGTTTGACTGCTCTTCGTCCGATTATAAATCAGTTTGACTGCTATTCGTCCGATTATACATCAGTTGGACTGCTCTTCGTCCGCTTATAAAACATAGTTTGACTGCTCTTCATCCTTTTATAAAGCAGTTTGACTGCTCTTCATCCTCTTATAAATCAGTTTGACTGCTCTTCATCCTCTTATAAAGCAGTTTGACTGCTCTTCATCCTCCTATAAACCAGTTTGACTGCGCTTCATCCTCCTATAGAACAGTTTGACTGCTCTTCGTCCGATTATAACTCAGTTTGACTGCTCTTCGTCCTCTTATAAAACAGTTTGACTGCTCTTCATCCTTTTATAAAGCAGTTTGACTGCTCTTCATCCTCTTGTAAAACAGTCTGACTGCTCTTCATCCGATTATAAATCAATTTGACTGCTATTCATCCTCTTATAAAACAGTTTGACTGCTCTTCATCCTTTTTATAACGCAGTTTGACTGCTCTTCATCCTCTTGTAAAACAGGTTGACTGCTCTTCATCCTTTTGTAAAACAGTCTGACTGCTCTACATCATTGTATAAAACAGTTTGACTGCTCTTCATCCTTTTATAAAGCAGTTTGACTGCTCTTCATCCTCTTATAAATCAATTTGACTGCTCCTCATCCTCTTATAAAACCGTTTGACTGCTCTTCGTCCGATTATAAATCAGTTTGACTGCTCCTCGTCCGATTATAAATCAGTTTGACTGCTCTTCGTCCGCTTATAAAACAGTTTGACTGCTCTTCATCCTTTTATAAAGCAGTTTGACTGCTCTTCATCCTCTTATAAATCAGTTTGACTGCTCTTCATCCTTTTATAAAGCAGTTTGACTGCTCTTCATCCTCCTATAAACCAGTTTGACTGCGCTTCATCCTCCTATAGAACAGTTTGACTGCTCTTCGTCCGATTATAAACAAGTTTGACTGCTCTTCGTCCTCTTATAAAAACAGTTTGACTGCTCCTCATCCTTTTATAAAGCAGTTTGACTGCTCTTCATCCTTTTATAAATCAGTTTGACTGCTCTTCATCCTCTTATAAATCAGTTTGACTGCTCTTCATCCTTTTATAAAGCAGTTTGACTGCTCTTCATCCTCCTATAAACCAGTTTGACTGCGCTTCATCCTCCTATAGAACAGTTTGACTGCTCTTTGTCCTCTTATAAAACAGTTTGACTGCTCTTCGTCCTCTTATAAAACAGTTTGACTGCTCTTCATCCTTTTATAAAGCAGTTTGACTGCTCTTCATCCTCTTATAAATCAGTTTGACTGCTCTTCATCCTTTTATAAAGCAGTTTGACTGCTCTTCATCCTCTTGTAAAACAGTCTGACTGCTCTTCATCCGATTATAAATCAATTTGACTGATATTCATCCTCTTATAAAACAGTTTGACTGCTCTTCATCCTTTTTATAACGCAGTTTGACTGCTCTTCATCCTCTTGTAAAACAGGTTGACTGCTCTTCATCCTTTTGTAAAACAGTCTGACTGCTCTACATCATTGTATAAAACAGTTTGACTGCTCTTCGTCCTCTTTTAAAACAGTTTGACTGCTCTTCATCCTTTTATAATGCAGTTTGACTGCTCTTCATCCTCTTATAAAACAGTTTGACTGCTCTTCATCCTCTTGTAAAACAGGTTGACTGCTCTTCATCCTCTTGTAAAACAGTCTGACTGCTCTACATCCTCGTATAAAACAGTTTGACTGCTCTTCATCCTTTTATAAAGCAGTTTGACTGCTCTTCATCCTCTTATAAATCAGTTTGACTGCTCTTCATCCGATTATAAACCAGTTTGACTGCTCTTCGTCCTCTTATAAAACAGTTTGACTGCTCTTCCTCCTTTTATAAAGCAGTTTGACTGCTCTTCATCCTTTTATAAAGCAGTTTGACTGCTCTTCATCCGATTATAAATCAGTTTGACTGCTCTTCATCCTCTTATAAAAGAGTTTGACTGCTCTTCATCCTTTTATAACGCAGTTTGACTGCTCTTCATCCTCTTATAAATCAGTTTGACTGCTCTTCATCCGATTATAAATCAGTTTGACTGCTCTTCATCCGATTATAAATCAGTTTGACTGCTCTTCGTCCGATTATAAATCAGTTTGACTGCTATTCGTCCGATTATACATCAGTTGGACTGCTCTTCGTCCGCATATAAAACATAGTTTGACTGCTCTTCATCCTTTTATAAAGCAGTTTGACTGCTCTTCATCCTCTTATAAATCAGTTTGACTGCTCTTCATCCGATTATAAATCAGTTTGACTGCTCTTCATCGGATTATAAATCAGTTTGACTGCTATTAATCCGATTATAAATCAGTTTGACTGCTCTTCGTCCCATTATAAATCAGTTTGACTGCTATTCGTCCGATTATACATCAGTTGGACTGCTCTTCGTCCGCTTATAAAACATAGTTTGACTGCTCTTCATCCTTTTATAAAGCAGTTTGACTGCTCTTCATCCTCTTATAAATCAGTTTGACTGCTCTTCATCCTCTTATAAAGCAGTTTGACTGCTCTTCATCCTCCTATAAACCAGTTTGACTGCGCTTCATCCTCCTATAGAACAGTTTGACTGCTCTTCGTCCGATTATAACTCAGTTTGACTGCTCTTCATCCTCTTGTAAAACAGTCTGACTGCTCTTCATCCGATTATAAATCAATTTGACTGCTATTCATCCTCTTATAAAACAGTTTGACTGCTCTTCATCCTTTTTATAACGCAGTTTGACTGCTCTTCATCCTCTTGTAAAAAAGGTTGACTGCTCTTCATCCTTTTGTAAAACAGTCTGACTGCTCTACATCATTGTATAAAACAGTTTGACTGCTCTTCGTCCTCTTTTAAAACAGTTTGACTGCTCTTCATCCTTTTATAATGCAGTTTGACTGCTCTTCATCCTCTTATAAAACAGTTTGACTGCTCTTCATCCTCTTGTAAAACAGGTTGACTGCTCTTCATCCTCTTGTAAAACAGTCTGACTGCTCTACATCCTCGTATAAAACAGTTTGACTGCTCTTCATCCTTTTATAAAGCAGTTTGACTGCTCTTCATCCTCTTATAAATCAGTTTGACTGCTCTTCATCCGATTATAAACCAGTTTGACTGCTCTTCGTCCTCTTATAAAACAGTTTGACTGCTCTTCCTCCTTTTATAAAGCAGTTTGACTGCTCTTCATCCTTTTATAAAGCAGTTTGACTGCTCTTCATCCGATTATAAATCAGTTTGACTGCTCTTCATCCTCTTATAAAAGAGTTTGACTGCTCTTCATCCTTTTATAACGCAGTTTGACTGCTCTTCATCCTCTTATAAATCAGTTTGACTGCTCTTCATCCGATTATAAATCAGTTTGACTGCTCTTCATCCGATTATAAATCAGTTTGACTGCTCTTCGTCCGATTATAAATCAGTTTGACTGCTATTCGTCCGATTATACATCAGTTGGACTGCTCTTCGTCCGCATATAAAACATAGTTTGACTGCTCTTCATCCTTTTATAAAGCAGTTTGACTGCTCTTCATCCTCTTATAAATCAGTTTGACTGCTCTTCATCCGATTATAAATCAGTTTGACTGCTCTTCATCGGATTATAAATCAGTTTGACTGCTATTAATCCGATTATAAATCAGTTTGACTGCTCTTCGTCCGATTATAAATCAGTTTGACTGCTATTCGTCCGATTATACATCAGTTGGACTGCTCTTCGTCCGCTTATAAAACATAGTTTGACTGCTCTTCATCCTTTTATAAAGCAGTTTGACTGCTCTTCATCCTCTTATAAATCAGTTTGACTGCTCTTCATCCTCTTATAAAGCAGTTTGACTGCTCTTCATCCTCCTATAAACCAGTTTGACTGCGCTTCATCCTCCTATAGAACAGTTTGACTGCTCTTCGTCCGATTATAACTCAGTTTGACTGCTCTTCATCCTCTTGTAAAACAGTCTGACTGCTCTTCATCCGATTATAAATCAATTTGACTGCTATTCATCCTCTTATAAAACAGTTTGACTGCTCTTCATCCTTTTTATAACGCAGTTTGACTGCTCTTCATCCTCTTGTAAAAAAGGTTGACTGCTCTTCATCCTTTTGTAAAACAGTCTGACTGCTCTACATCATTGTATAAAACAGTTTGACTGCTCTTCATCCTTTTATAAAGCAGTTTGACTGCTCTTCATCCTCTTATAAATCAATTTGACTGCTCTTCATCCTCTTATAAAACCGTTTGACTGCTCTTCGTCCGATTATAAATCAGTTTGACTGCTCTTCGTCCGATTATAAATCAGTTTGACTGCTCTTCGTCCGCTTATAAAACAGTTTGACTGCTCTTCATCCTTTTATAAAGCAGTTTGACTGCTCTTCATCCTCTTATAAATCAGTTTGACTGCTCTTCATCCTTTTATAAAGCAGTTTGACTGCTCTTCATCCTCCTATAAACCAGTTTGACTGCGCTTCATCCTCCTATAGAACAGTTTGACTGCTCTTCGTCCGATTATAAACCAGTTTGACTGCTCTTCGTCCTCTTTTAAAAACAGTTTGACTGCTCCTCATCCTTTTATAAAGCAGTTTGACTGCTCTTCATCCTTTTATAAATCAGTTTGACTGCTCTTCATCCTCTTATAAATCAGTTTGACTGCTCTTCATCCTTTTATAAAGCAGTTTGACTGCTCTTCATCCTTTTATAAAGCAGTTTGACTGCTCTTCATCCTCTTGTAAAACAGTCTGACTGCTCTTCATCCGATTATAAATCAATTTGACTGCTATTCATCCTCTTATAAAACAGTTTGACTGCTCTTCACCCTTTATATAACGCAGTTTGACTGCTCTTCATCCTCTTGTAAAACAGGTTGACTGCTCTTCATCCTTTTGTAAAACAGTCTGACTGCTCTACATCATTGTATAAAACAGTTTGACTGCTCTTCGTCCTCTTTTAAAACAGTTTGACTGCTCTTCATCCTTTTATAATGCAGTTTGACTGCTCTTCATCCTCTTATAAAACAGTTTGACTGCTCTTCATCCTCTTGTAAAACAGGTTGACTGCTCTTCATCCTCTTGTAAAACAGTCTGACTGCTCTACATCCTCGTATAAAACAGTTTGACTGCTCTTCATCCTTTTATAAAGCAGTTTGACTGCTCTTCATCCTCTTATAAATCAGTTTGACTGCTCTTCATCCGATTATAAACCAGTTTGACTGCTCTTCGTCCTCTTATAAAACAGTTTGACTGCTCTTCATCCTTTTATAAAGCAGTTTGACTGCTCTTCATCCTTTTATAAAGCAGTTTGACTGCTCTTCATCCGATTATAAATCAGTTTGACTGCTCTTCATCCTCTTATAAAACAGTTTGACTGCTCTTCATCCTTTTATAACGCAGTTTGACTGCTCTTCATCCTCTTATAAATCAGTTTGACTGCTCTTCATCCGATTATAAATCAGTTTGACTGCTCTTCATCCGATTATAAATCAGTTTGACTGCTATTAATCCGATTATAAATCAGTTTGACTGCTCTTCGTCCGATTATAAATCAGTTTGACTGCTATTCGTCCGATTATACATCAGTTGGACTGCTCTTCGTCCGCTTATAAAACATAGTTTGACTGCTCTTCATCCTTTTATAAAGCAGTTTGACTGCTCTTCATCCTCTTATAAATCAGTTTGACTGCTCTTCATCCTCTTATAAAGCAGTTTGACTGCTCTTCATCCTCATATAAACCAGTTTGACTGCGCTTCATCCTCCTATAGAACAGTTTGACTGCTCTTCGTCCGATTATAACTCAGTTTGACTGCTCTTCGTCCTCTTATAAAACAGTTTGACTGCTCTTCATCCTTTTATAAAGCAGTTTGACTGCTCTTCATCCTCTTGTAAAACAGTCTGACTGCTCTTCATCCGATTATAAATCAATTTGACTGCTATTCATCCTCTTATAAAACAGTTTGACTGCTCCTCATCCTTTTATAAAGCAGTTTGACTGCTCTTCATCCTTTTATAAATCAGTTTGACTGCTCTTCATCCTCTTATAAATCAGTTTGACTGCTCTTCATCCTTTTATAAAGCAGTTTGACTGCTCTTCATCCTCCTATAAACCAGTTTGACTGCGCTTCATCCTCCTATAGAACAGTTTGACTGCTCTTCGTCCTCTTATAAAACAGTTTGACTGCTCTTCGTCCTCTTATAAAACAGTTTGACTGCTCTTCATCCTTTTATAAAGCAGTTTGACTGCTCTTCATCCTCTTATAAATCAGTTTGACTGCTCTTCATCCTTTTATAAAGCAGTTTGACTGCTCTTCATCCTCTTGTAAAACAGTCTGACTGCTCTTCATCTGATTATAAATCAATTTGACTGCTATTCATCCTCTTATAAAACAGTTTGACTGCTCTTCATCCTTTTTATAACGCAGTTTGACTGCTCTTCATCCTTTTATAAAGCAGTTTGACTGCTCTTCATCCTCTTATAAATCAGTTTGACTGCTCTTCATCCTTTTATAAAGCAGTTTGACTGCTCTTCATCCTCTTGTAAAACAGTTTGACTGCTCTTCGTCCTCTTTTAAAACAGTTTGACTGCTCTTCATCCTTTTATAATGCAGTTTGACTGCTCTTCATCCTCTTATAAAACAGTTTGACTGCTCTTCATCCTCTTGTAAAACAGGTTGACTGCTCTTCATCCTCTTGTAAAACAGTCTGACTGCTCTACATCCTCGTATAAAACAGTTTGACTGCTCTTCATCCTTTTATAAAGCAGTTTGACTGCTCTTCATCCTCTTATAAATCAATTTGACTGCTCTACATCCTCTTATAAAACCGTTTGACTGCTCTTCGTCCGATTATAAATCAGTTTGACTGCTCTTCATCCTCTTATAAAACCGTTTGACTGCTCTTCGTCCGATTATAAATCAGGTTGACTGCTCTTCGTCCGATTATAAATCAGTTTGACTGCTCTTCGTCTGCTTATAAAACAGTTTGACTGCTCTTCATCCTTTTATAAAGCAGTTTGACTGCTCTTCATCCTCCTATAAACCAGTTTGACTGCGCTTCATCCTCCTATAGAACAGTTTGACTGCTCTTCGTCCGATTATAAATCAGTTTGACTGCTCTTCATCCTCTTGTAAAACAGGTTGACTGCTCTTCATCCTCTTGTAAAACAGTCTGACTGCTCTACATCCTCGTATAAAACAGTTTGACTGCTCTTCATCCTTTTATAACGCAGTTTGACTGCTCTTCATCCTCTTGTAAAACAGTTTGACTGCTCTTCATCCTCTTATAAATCAATTTGACTGCTCTTCATCCTCTTATAAAACCGTTTGACTGCTCTTCGTCCGACTAAAATCAGTTTGACTGCTCTTCGTCCGATTATAAATCAGTTTGACTGCTCCTCGTCCGCTTATAAAACAGATTGACTGCTCTTCATCCTTTTATAAAGCAGTTTGACTGCTCTTCATCCTCTTATAAATCAGTTTGACTGCTCTTCATCCTTTTATAAAGCAGTTTGACTGCTCTTCATCCTCCTATAAACCAGTTTGACTGCGCTTCATCCTCCTATAGAACAGTTTGACTGCTCTTCGTCCTCTTATAAAACAGTTTGACTGCTCTTCGTCCTCTTATAAAACAGTTTGACTGCTCTTCATCCTTTTATAAAGCAGTTTGACTGCTCTTCATCCTCTTATAAATCAGTTTGACTGCTCTTCATCCTTTTATAAAGCAGTTTGACTGCTCTTCATCCTCTTGTAAAACAGTCTGACTGCTCTTCATCCGATTATAAATCAATTTGACTGCTATTCATCCTCTTATAAAACAGTTTGACTGCTCTTCATCCTTTTTATAACGCAGTTTGACTGCTCTTCATCCTCTTGTAAAACAGGTTGACTGCTCTTCATCCTTTTGTAAAACAGTCTGACTGCTCTACATCATTGTATAAAACAGTTTGACTGCTCTTCATCCTTTTATAAAGCAGTTTGACTGCTCTTCATCCTCTTATAAAACCGTTTGACTGCTCTTCGTCCGATTATAAATCAGTTTGACTGCTCTTCGTCCGATTATAAATCAGTTTGACTGCTCTTCGTCCGCTTATAAAACAGTTTGACTGCTCTTCATCCTTTTATAAAGCAGTTTGACTGCTCTTCATCCTCCTATAGAACAGTTTGACTGCTCTTCGTCCGATTATAAACCAGTTTGACAGCTCTTCGTCCTCTTTTAAAACAGTTTGACTGCTCTTTATCCTTTTATAAGGCAGTTTGACTGCTCTTCATCCTCCTATAAACCAGTTTGACTGCGCTTCATCCTCCTATAGAACAGTTTGACTGCTCTTCGTCCGATTATAAACCAGTTTGACAGCTCTTCGTCCTCTTTTAAAACAGTTTGACTGCTCTTCATCCTTTTATAATGCAGTTTGACTGCTCTTCATCCTCTTATAAAACAGTTTGACTGCTCTTCATCCTCTTGTAAAACAGGTTGACTGCTCTTCATCCTCTTGTAAAACAGTCTGACTGCTCTACATCCTCGTATAAAACAGTTTGACTGCTCTTCATCCTTTTATAAAGCAGTTTGACTGCTCTTCATCCTCTTATAAATCAATTTGACTGCTCTTCATCCTCTTATAAAACCGTTTGACTGCTCTTCGTCCGATTATAAATCAGTTTGACTGCTCTTCATCCTCTTATAAAACCGTTTGACTGCTCTTCGTCCGATTATAAATCAGGTTGACTACTCTTCGTCCGATTATAAATCAGTTTGACTGCTCTTCGTCTGCTTATAAAACAGTTTGACTGCTCTTCATCCTTTTATAAAGCTGTTTGACTCCTCTTCATCCTCCTATAAACCAGTTTGACTGCGCTTCATCCTCCTATAGAACAGTTTGACTGCTCTTCGTCCGATTATAAATCAGTTTGACTGCTCTTCATCCTCTTGTAAAACAGGTTGACTGCTCTTCATCCTCTTGTAAAACAGTCTGACCGCTCTACATCCTCGTATAAAACAGTTTGACTGCTCTTCATCCTTTTATAACGCAGTTTGACTGCTCTTCATCCTCTTATAAAACCGTTTGACTGCTCTTCGTCCGATTATAAATCAGTTTGACTGCTCTTCATCCTTTTATAAAGCAGTTTGACTGCTCTTCATGCTCTTATAAATCAGTTTGACTGCTCTTCATCCTTTTATAAAGCAGTTTGACTGCTCTTCATCCTCCTATAAACCAGTTTGACTGCGCTTCATCCTCCTATAGAACAGTTTGACTGCTCTTCGTCCTCTTATAAAACAGTTTGACTGCTCTTCGTCCTCTTATAAAACAGTTTGACTGCTCTTCATCCTTTTATAAAGCAGTTTGACTGCTCTTCATCCTCTTATAAATCAGTTTGACTGCTCTTCGTCTGCTTATAAAACAGTTTGACTGCTCTTCATCCTTTTATAAAGCAGTTTGACTGCTCTTCATCCTCTTATAAATCAGTTTGACTGCTCTTCGTCTGCTTATAAAACAGTTTGACTGCTCTTCATCCTTTTATAAAGCTGTTTGACTCCTCTTCATCCTCCTATAAACCAGTTTGACTGCGCTTCATCCTCCTATAGAACAGTTTGACTGCTCTTCGTCCGATTATAAATCAGTTTGACTGCTCTTCATCCTCTTGTAAAACAGGTTGACTGCTCTTCATCCTCTTGTAAAACAGTCTGACCGCTCTACATCCTCGTATAAAACAGTTTGACTGCTCTTCATCCTTTTATAACGCAGTTTGACTGCTCTTCATCCTCTTATAAAACCGTTTGACTGCTCTTCGTCCGATTATAAATCAGTTTGACTGCTCTTCATCCTTTTATAAAGCAGTTTGACTGCTCTTCATGCTCTTATAAATCAGTTTGACTGCTCTTCATCCTTTTATAAAGCAGTTTGACTGCTCTTCATCCTCCTATAAACCAGTTTGACTGCGCTTCATCCTCCTATAGAACAGTTTGACTGCTCTTCGTCCTCTTATAAAACAGTTTGACTGCTCTTCGTCCTCTTATAAAACAGTTTGACTGCTCTTCATCCTTTTATAAAGCAGTTTGACTGCTCTTCATCCTCTTATAAATCAGTTTGACTGCTCTTCGTCCGATTATAAATCAGTTTGACTGCTCTTCATCCTCTTATAAAACAGTTTGACTGCTTTTCATCTTTTATAACGCAGTTTGACTGCTCTTCATCCTCTTATAAATCAGTTTGACTGCTCTTCATCCGATTATAAACCAGTTTGACTGCTCTTCATCCTCTTTTAAAACCGTTTGACTGCTCTTCATCCTTTTATAACGCAGTTTGACTGCTCTTCATCCTCTTATAAATCAGTTTGACTGCTCTTCATCCGATTATAAATCAGTTTGACTGCTCTTCGTCCTCTTATAAAACAGTTTGACTGCTCTTCATCCTTTTATAAAGCAGTTTGACTGCTCTTCATCCTCTTGTAAAACAGTCTGACTGCTCTTCATCTGGTTATAAATCAGTTTGACTGCTCTTCATCCTCTTATAAAACAGTTTGACTGCTCTTCATCTTTTTATAACGCAGTTTGACTGCTCTTCATCCTCTTGTAAAACAGGTTGACTGCTTTTCATCCTTTTGTAAAACAGTCTGACTGCTCTACATCATTGTATAAAACAGTTTGACTGCTCTTCATCCTTTTATAAAGCTGTTTGACTGCTCTTCATCCTCTTATAAATCAATTTGACCGCTCTTCATCCTCTTATAAAACCGTTTGACTGCTCTTCGTCCGATTATAAATCAGTTTGACTGCTCTTCGTCCTTTTATAAATCAGTTTGACTGCTCTTCGTCCGCTTATAAAACAGTTTGACTGCTCTTCATCCTTTTATAAAGCAGTTTGACTGCTCTTCATCCTCCTATAAACCAGTTTGACTGCGCTTCATCCTCCTATAGAACAGTTTGACTGCTCTTCGTCCTCTTATAAAACAGTTTGACTGCTCTTCGTCCTCTTATAAAACAGTTTGACTGCTCTTCATCCTTTTATAAAGCAGTTTGACTGCTCTTCATCCTCTTATAAATCAGTTTGACTGCTCTTCATCCGATTATAAATCAGTTTGACTGCTCTTCATCCTCTTATAAAACAGTTTGACTGCTTTTCATCTTTTATAACGCAGTTTGACTGCTCTTCATCCTCTTATAAATCAGTTTGACTGCTCTTCATCCGATTATAAACCAGTTTGACTGCTCTTCATCCTCTTTTAAAACCGTTTGACTGCTCTTCATCCTTTTATAACGCAGTTTGACTGCTCTTCATCCTCTTATAAATCAGTTTGACTGCTCTTCATCCGATTATAAATCAGTTTGACTGCTCTTCGTCCTCTTATAAAACAGTTTGACTGCTCTTCATCCTTTTATAAAGCAGTTTGACTGCTCTTCATCCTCTTGTAAAACAGTCTGACTGCTCTTCATCTGATTATAAATCAGTTTGACTGCTCTTCATCCTCTTATAAAACAGTTTGACTGCTCTTCATCTTTTTATAACGCAGTTTGACTGCTCTTCATCCTCTTGTAAAACAGGTTGACTGCTTTTCATCCTTTTGTAAAACAGTCTGACTGCTCTACATCATTGTATAAAACAGTTTGACTGCTCTTCATCCTTTTATAAAGCTGTTTGACTGCTCTTCATCCTCTTATAAATCAATTTGACCGCTCTTCATCCTCTTATAAAACCGTTTGACTGCTCTTCGTCCGATTATAAAACCGTTTGACTGCTCTTCGTCCGATTATAAATCAGGTTGACTACTCTTCGTCCGATTATAAATCAGTTTGACTGCTCTTCGTCTGCTTATAAAACAGTTTGACTGCTCTTCATCCTTTTATAAAGCTGTTTGACTCCTCTTCATCCTCCTATAAACCAGTTTGACTGCGCTTCATCCTCCTATAGAACAGTTTGACTGCTCTTCGTCCGATTATAAATCAGTTTGACTGCTCTTCATCCTCTTGTAAAACAGGTTGACTGCTCTTCATCCTCTTGTAAAACAGTCTGACCGCTCTACATCCTCGTATAAAACAGTTTGACTGCTCTTCATCCTTTTATAACGCAGTTTGACTGCTCTTCATCCTCTTATAAAACCGTTTGACTGCTCTTCGTCCGATTATAAATCAGTTTGACTGCTCTTCATCCTTTTATAAAGCAGTTTGACTGCTCTTCATGCTCTTATAAATCAGTTTGACTGCTCTTCATCCTTTTATAAAGCAGTTTGACTGCTCTTCATCCTCCTATAAACCAGTTTGACTGCGCTTCATCCTCCTATAGAACAGTTTGACTGCTCTTCGTCCTCTTATAAAACAGTTTGACTGCTCTTCGTCCTCTTATAAAACAGTTTGACTGCTCTTCATCCTTTTATAAAGCAGTTTGACTGCTCTTCATCCTCTTATAAATCAGTTTGACTGCTCTTCGTCTGCTTATAAAACAGTTTGACTGCTCTTCATCCTTTTATAAAGCAGTTTGACTGCTCTTCATCCTCTTATAAATCAGTTTGACTGCTCTTCGTCTGCTTATAAAACAGTTTGACTGCTCTTCATCCTTTTATAAAGCTGTTTGACTCCTCTTCATCCTCCTATAAACCAGTTTGACTGCGCTTCATCCTCCTATAGAACAGTTTGACTGCTCTTCGTCCGATTATAAATCAGTTTGACTGCTCTTCATCCTCTTGTAAAACAGGTTGACTGCTCTTCATCCTCTTGTAAAACAGTCTGACCGCTCTACATCCTCGTATAAAACAGTTTGACTGCTCTTCATCCTTTTATAACGCAGTTTGACTGCTCTTCATCCTCTTATAAAACCGTTTGACTGCTCTTCGTCCGATTATAAATCAGTTTGACTGCTCTTCATCCTTTTATAAAGCAGTTTGACTGCTCTTCATGCTCTTATAAATCAGTTTGACTGCTCTTCATCCTTTTATAAAGCAGTTTGACTGCTCTTCATCCTCCTATAAACCAGTTTGACTGCGCTTCATCCTCCTATAGAACAGTTTGACTGCTCTTCGTCCTCTTATAAAACAGTTTGACTGCTCTTCGTCCTCTTATAAAACAGTTTGACTGCTCTTCATCCTTTTATAAAGCAGTTTGACTGCTCTTCATCCTCTTATAAATCAGTTTGACTGCTCTTCATCCGATTATAAATCAGTTTGACTGCTCTTCATCCTCTTATAAAACAGTTTGACTGCTTTTCATCTTTTATAACGCAGTTTGACTGCTCTTCATCCTCTTATAAATCAGTTTGACTGCTCTTCATCCGATTATAAACCAGTTTGACTGCTCTTCATCCTCTTTTAAAACCGTTTGACTGCTCTTCATCCTTTTATAACGCAGTTTGACTGCTCTTCATCCTCTTATAAATCAGTTTGACTGCTCTTCATCCGATTATAAATCAGTTTGACTGCTCTTCGTCCTCTTATAAAACAGTTTGACTGCTCTTCATCCTTTTATAAAGCAGTTTGACTGCTCTTCATCCTCTTGTAAAACAGTCTGACTGCTCTTCATCTGATTATAAATCAGTTTGACTGCTCTTCATCCTCTTATAAAACAGTTTGACTGCTCTTCATCTTTTTATAACGCAGTTTGACTGCTCTTCATCCTCTTGTAAAACAGGTTGACTGCTTTTCATCCTTTTGTAAAACAGTCTGACTGCTCTACATCATTGTATAAAACAGTTTGACTGCTCTTCATCCTTTTATAAAGCTGTTTGACTGCTCTTCATCCTCTTATAAATCAATTTGACCGCTCTTCATCCTCTTATAAAACCGTTTGACTGCTCTTCGTCCGATTATAAATCAGTTTGACTGCTCTTCGTCCTTTTATAAATCAGTTTGACTGCTCTTCGTCCGCTTATAAAACAGTTTGACTGCTCTTCATCCTTTTATAAAGCAGTTTGACTGCTCTTCATCCTCTTATAAATCAGTTTGACTGTTCTTCATCCTTTTATAAAGCAGTTTGACTGCTCTTCATCCTCCTATAAACCAGTTTGACTGCGCTTCATCCTCCTATAGAACAGTTTGACTGCTCTTCGTCCGATTATAAATCAGTTTGACTGCTCTTCGTCCTCTTATAAAACAGTTTGACTGCTCTTCATGCTTTTATAAAGCAGTTTGACTGCTCTTCATTCTCTTATAAATCAGTTTGACTGCTCTTCATCCGATTATAAATCAGTTTGACTGCTCTACATCCTCTTATAAAACAGTTTGACTGCTCTTCATCCTTTTATAACGCAGTTTGACTGCACTTCATCCTCTTATAAATCAGTTTGACTGCTCTTCATCCGATTATAAATCAGTTTGACTGCTCTTCATCCTCTTATAAAACAGTTTGACTGCTCTTCATCCTTTTATAACGCAGTTTGACTGCTCTTCATCCTCTTATAAATCAGTTTGACTGCTCTTCATCCGATTATAAATCAGTTTGACTGCTCTTCTTCCGATTATAAATCAGTTGGACTGCTCTTCGTCCGCTTATAAAACAGTTTGACTGCTCTTCATCCTTTTATAAAGCAGTTTGACTGCTCTTCATCCTCTTATAAATCAGTTTGACTGCTCTTCATCCTCTTATAAAGCAGTTTGACTGCTCTCCATCCTCCTATAAACCAGTTTGACTGCGCTTCATCCTCCTATAGAACAGTTTGACTGCTCTTCGTCCGATTATAACTCAGTTTGACTGCTCTTCATCCTCTTATAAAACAGTTTGAGTGCTCTTCATCCTTTTATAAAGCAGTTTGACTGCTCTTCATCCTCTTGTAAAACAGTCTGACTGCTCTTCATCCGATTATAAATCAGTTTGACTGCTCTTCATCCTCTTATAAAACAGTTTGACTGCTATTCATCTTTTTATAACGCAGTTTGACTGCTCTTCATCCTCTTGTAAAACAGGTTGACTGCTCTTCATCCTTTTGTGAAACAGTCTGACTGCTCGACATCATTGTATAAAACAGTTTGACTGCTCTTCATCCTTTTATAAAGCAGTTTGACTGCTCTTCATCCTCTTATAAATCAATTTGACTGCTCTTCATCCTTTTATAAAGCAGTTTGACTGCTCTTCATCCTCCTATAAACCAGTTTGACTGCGCTTCATCCTCCTATAGAACAGTTTGACTGCTCTTCGTCCGATTATAAACCAGTTTGACTGCTCTTCGTCCTCTTATAAAACAGTTTGACTGCTCTTCATCCTTTTATAAAGCAGTTTGACTGCTCATCATCCTCTTATAAATCAGTTTGACTGCTCTTCATCCGATTATAAACCAGTTTGACTGCTCTTCTTCCTCTTATAAAACAGTTTGACTGCTCTTCATCCTTTTATAAAGCAGTTTGACTGCTCTTCATCCTTTTATAAAGCAGTTTGACTGCTCTTCATCCGATTATAAATCAGTTTGACTGCTCTTCATCCTCTTATAAAACAGTTTGACTGCTCTTCATCCTTTTATAACGCAGTTTGACTGCTCTTCATCCTCTTATAAATCAGTTTGACTGCTCTTCATCCGATTATAAATCAGTTTGACTGCTCTTCATCCTCTTATAAAACAGTTTGACTGCTCTTCATCCTTTTATAACGCAGTTTGACTGCTCTTCATCCTCTTATAAATCAGTTTGACTGCTCTTCATCCGATTATAAATCAGACGACTGCTATTAATCCGATTATAAATCAGTTTGACTGCTCTTCGTCCGATTATAAATCAGTTTGACTGCTATTCGTCCGATTATACATCAGTTGGACTGCTCTTCGTCCGCTTATAAAACATAGTTTCACTGCTCTTCATCCTTTTATAACGCAGTTTGACTGCTCTTCATCCTCTTATAAATCAGTTTGACTGCTCTTCATCCGATTATAAATCAGTTTGACTGCTCTTCATCCTTTTATAAAGCAGTTTGACTGCTCTTCATCCTCTTATAAATCAATTTGACTGCTCTTCATCCTCTTATAAAACCGTTTTTTTGCTATTCGTCCGATTATAAATCAGTTTGACTGTTCTTCATCCTCTTTTAAAACCGTTTGACTGCTCTTCATCCTTTTATAACGCAGTTTGACTGCTCTTCATCCTCTTATAAATCAGTTTGACTGCTCTTCATCCGATTATAAATCAGTTTGACTGCTCTTCGTCCTCTTATAAAACAGTTTGACTGCTCTTCATCCTTTTATAAAGCAGTTTGACTGCTCTTCATCCTCTTGTAAAACAGTCTGACTGCTCTTCATCTGATTATAAATCAGTTTGACTGCTCTTCGTCCTCTTATAAAACAGTTTGACTGCTCTTCATCTTTTTATAACGCAGTTTGACTGCTCTTCATCCTCTTGTAAAACAGGTTGACTGCTTTTCATCCTTTTGTAAAACAGTCTGACTGCTCTACATCATTGTATAAAACAGTTTGACTGCTCTTCATCCTTTTATAAAGCTGTTTGACTGCTCTTCATCCTCTTATAAATCAATTTGACCGCTCTTCATCCTCTTATAAAACCGTTTGACTGCTCTTCGTCCTTTTATAAATCAGTTTGACTGCTCTTCGTCCGCTTATAAAACAGTTTGACTGCTCTTCATCCTTTTATAAAGCAGTTTGACTGCTCTTCATCCTCTTATAAATCAGTTTGACTGTTCTTCATCCTTTTATAAAGCAGTTTGACTGCTCTTCATCCTCCTATAAACCAGTTTGACTGCGCTTCATCCTCCTATAGAACAGTTTGACTGCTCTTCGTCCGATTATAAATCAGTTTGACTGCTCTTCGTCCTCTTATAAAACAGTTTGACTGCTCTTCATCCTTTTATAAAGCAGTTTGACTGCTCTTCATTCTCTTATAAATCAGTTTGACTGCTCTTCATCCGATTATAAATCAGTTTGACTGCTCTACATCCTCTTATAAAACAGTTTGACTGCTCTTCATCCTTTTATAACGCAGTTTGACTGCACTTCATCCTCTTATAAATCAGTTTGACTGCTCTTCATCCGATTATAAATCAGTTTGACTGCTCTTCATCCTCTTATAAAACAGTTTGACTGCTCTTCATCCTTTTATAACGCAGTTTGACTGCTCTTCATCCTCTTATAAATCAGTTTGACTGCTCTTCATCCGATTATAAATCAGTTTGACTGCTCTTCTTCCGATTATAAATCAGTTGGACTGCTCTTCGTCCGCTTATAAAACAGTTTGACTGCTCTTCATCCTTTAATAAAGCAGTTTGACTGCTCTTCATCCTCTTATAAATCAGTTTGACTGCTCTTCATCCTCTTATAAAGCAGTTTGACTGCTCTCCATCCTCCTATAAACCAGTTTGACTGCGCTTCATCCTCCTATAGAACAGTTTGACTGCTCTTCGTCCGATTATAACTCAGTTTGACTGCTCTTCATCCTCTTATAAAACAGTTTGAGTGCTCTTCATCCTTTTATAAAGCAGTTTGACTGCTCTTCATCCTCTTGTAAAACAGTCTGACTGCTCTTCATCCGATTATAAATCAGTTTGACTGCTCTTCATCCTCTTATAAAACAGTTTGACTGCTATTCATCTTTTTATAACGCAGTTTGACTGCTCTTCATCCTCTTGTAAAACAGGTTGACTGCTCTTCATCCTTTTGTGAAACAGTCTGACTGCTCGACATCATTGTATAAAACAGTTTGACTGCTCTTCATCCTTTTATAAAGCAGTTTGACTGCTCTTCATCCTCTTATAAATCAATTTGACTGCTCTTCATCCTCTTATAAAACCGTTTGACTGCTCTTCGTCCGATTATAAATCAGTTTGACTGCTCTTCGTCCGATTATAAATCAGTTTGACTGCTCCTCGTCCGCTTATAAAACAGTTTGACTGCTCTTCATCCTTTTATAAAGCAGTTTGACTGATCTTCATCCTCTTATAAATCAGTTTGACTGCTCTTCATCCTTTTATAAAGCAGTTTGACTGCTCTTCATCCTCCTATAAACCAGTTTGACTGCGCTTCATCCTCCTATAGAACAGTTTGACTGCTCTTCGTCCGATTATAAACCAGTTTGACTGCTCTTCGTCCTCTTATAAAACAGTTTGACTGCTCTTCATCCTTTTATAAAGCAGTTTGACTGCTCTTCGTCCTCTTATAAAACAGTTTGACTGCTCTTCATCCTTTTATAAAGCAGTTTGACTGCTCTTCATCCTTTTATAAAGCAGTTTGACTGCTCTTCATCCGATTATAAATCAGTTTGACTGCTCTTCATCCTCTTATAAAACAGTTTGACTGCTCTTCATCCTTTTATAACGCAGTTTGACTGCTCTTCATCCTCTTATAAATCAGTTTGACTGCTCTTCATCCGATTATAAATCAGTTTGACTGCTCTTCATCCTCTTATAAAACAGTTTGACTGCTCTTCATCCTTTTATAACGCAGTTTGACTGCTCTTCATCCTCTTATAAATCAGTTTGACTGCTCTTCATCCGATTATAAATCAGTTTGACTGCTCTTCATCCTCTTATAAAACAGTTTGACTGCTCTTCATCCTTTTATAACGCAGTTAGACTGCTCTTCATCCTCTTATAAATCAGTTTGACTGCTCTTCATCCGATTATAAATCAGACGACTGCTATTAATCCGATTATAAATCAGTTTGACTGCTCTTCGTCCGATTATAAATCAGTTTGACTGCTATTCGTCCGATTATACATAAGTTGGACTGCTCTTCGTCCGCTTATAAAACATAGTTTGACTGCTCTTCATCCTTTTATAAAGCAGTTTGACTGCTCTTCATCCTCTTATAAATCAGTTTGACTGCTCTTCATCCTCTTATAAAGCAGTTTGACTGCTCTTCATCCTCCTATAAACCAGTTTGACTGCGCTTCATCCTCCTATAGAACAGTTTGACTGCTCTTCGTCCGATTATAACTCAGTTTGACTGCTCTTCGTCCTCTTATAAAACAGTTTGACTGCTCTTCATCCTTTTATAAAGCAGTTTGACTGCTCTTCATCCTCTTGTAAAACAGTCTGACTGCTCTTCATCCGATTATAAATCAATTTGACTGCTATTCATCCTCTTATAAAACAGTTTGACTGCTCTTCATCCTTTTTATAACGCAGTTTGACTGCTCTTCATCCTCTTGTAAAACAGGTTGACTGCTCTTCATCCTTTTGTAAAACAGTCTGACTGCTCTACATCATTGTATAAAACAGTTTGACTGCTCTTCATCCTTTTATAAAGCAGTTTGACTGCTCTTCATCCTCTTATAAATCAATTTGACTGCTCTTCATCCTCTTATAAAACCCTTTGACTGCTCTTCGTCCGATTATAAATCAGTTTGACTGCTCTTCGTCCGATTATAAATCAGTTTGACTGCTCTTCGTCCGCTTATAAAACAGTTTGACTGCTCTTCATCCTTTTATAAAGCAGTTTGACTGCTCTTCATCCTCTTATAAATCAGTTTGACTGCTCTTCATCCTTTTATAAAGCAGTTTGACTGCTCTTCATCCTCCTATAAACCAGTTTGACAGCGCTTCATCCTCCTATAGAACAGTTTGACTGCTCTTCGTCCGATTATAAACCAGTTTGACTGCTCTTCGTCCTCTTATAAAAACAGTTTGACTGCTCTTCATCCTTTTATAAAGCAGTTTGACTGCTCTTCATCCTTTTATAAATCAGTTTGACTGCTCTTCATCCGAGTATAAATCAGTTTGACTGCTCTTCATCCTCTTATAAAACAGTTTGACTGCTCTTCATCCTTTTATAACGCAGTTTGACTGCTCTTCATCTTCTTATAAAGCAGTTTGACTGCTCTTCATCCGATTATAAATCAGTTTGACTGCTCTTCGTCCTCCTATAGAACAGTTTGACTGCTCTTCATCCTTTTATAATGCAGTTTGACTGCTCTTCATCCTCTTATAAAACAGTTTGACTGCTCTTCATCCTCTTGTAAAACAGGTTGACTGCTCTTCATCCTCTTGTAAAACAGTCTGACTGCTCTACATCCTCGTATAAAACAGTTTGACTGCTCTTCATCCTCTTATAAATCAGTTTGACTGCTCTTCATCCTTTTATAAAGCAGTTTGACTGCTCTTCATCCTCCTATAAACCAGTTTGACTGCGCTTCATCCTCCTATAGAACAGTTTGACTGCTCTTCGTCCGATTATAAACCAGTTTGACTGCTCTTCATCCTCTTATAAATCAGTTTGACTGCTCTTCATCCGATTATAAATCAGTTTGACTGCTCTTCATCCTCTTATAAAACAGTTTGACTGCTCTTCATCCTTTTATAACGCAGTTTGACTGCTCTTCATCCTCTTATAAATCAGTTTGACTGCTCTTCATCCGATTATAAATCAGACGACTGCTATTAATCCGATTATAAATCAGTTTGACTGCTCTTCGTCCGATTATAAATCAGTTTGACTGCTATTCGTCCGATTATACATCAGTTGGACTGCTCTTCGTCCGCTTATAAAATATAGTTTCACTGCTCTTCATCCTTTTATAACGCAGTTTGACTGCTCTTCATCCTCTTATAAATCAGTTTGACTGCTCTTCATCCGATTATAAATCAGTTTGACTGCTCTTCATCCTTTTATAAAGCAGTTTGACTGCTCTTCATCCTCTTATAAATCAATTTGACTGCTCTTCATCCTCTTATAAAACCGTTTTTTTGCTATTCGTCCGATTATAAATCAGTTTGACTGTTCTTCATCCTCTTTTAAAACCGTTTGACTGCTCTTCATCCTTTTATAACGCAGTTTGACTGCTCTTCATCCTCTTATAAATCAGTTTGACTGCTCTTCATCCGATTATAAATCAGTTTGACTGCTCTTCGTCCTCTTATAAAACAGTTTGACTGCTCTTCATCCTTTTATAAAGCAGTTTGACTGCTCTTCATCCTCTTGTAAAACAGTCTGACTGCTCTTCATCTGATTATAAATCAGTTTGACTGCTCTTCGTCCTCTTATAAAACAGTTTGACTGCTCTTCATCTTTTTATAACGCAGTTTGACTGCTCTTCATCCTCTTGTAAAACAGGTTGACTGCTTTTCATCCTTTTGTAAAACAGTCTGACTGCTCTACATCATTGTATAAAACAGTTTGACTGCTCTTCATCCTTTTATAAAGCTGTTTGACTGCTCTTCATCCTCTTATAAATCAATTTGACCGCTCTTCATCCTCTTATAAAACCGTTTGACTGCTCTTCGTCCTTTTATAAATCAGTTTGACTGCTCTTCGTCCGCTTATAAAACAGTTTGACTGCTCTTCATCCTTTTATAAAGCAGTTTGACTGCTCTTCATCCTCTTATAAATCAGTTTGACTGTTCTTCATCCTTTTATAAAGCAGTTTGACTGCTCTTCATCCTCCTATAAACCAGTTTGACTGCGCTTCATCCTCCTATAGAACAGTTTGACTGCTCTTCGTCCGATTATAAATCAGTTTGACTGCTCTTCGTCCTCTTATAAAACAGTTTGACTGCTCTTCATCCTTTTATAAAGCAGTTTGACTGCTCTTCATTCTCTTATAAATCAGTTTGACTGCTCTTCATCCGATTATAAATCAGTTTGACTGCTCTACATCCTCTTATAAAACAGTTTGACTGCTCTTCATCCTTTTATAACGCAGTTTGACTGCACTTCATCCTCTTATAAATCAGGTTGACTGCTCTTCATCCGATTATAAATCAGTTTGACTGCTCTTCATCCTCTTATAAAACAGTTTGACTGCTCTTCATCCTTTTATAACGCAGTTTGACTGCTCTTCATCCTCTTATAAATCAGTTTGACTGCTCTTCATCCGATTATAAATCAGTTTGACTGCTCTTCTTCCGATTATAAATCAGTTGGACTGCTCTTCGTCCGCTTATAAAACAGTTTGACTGCTCTTCATCCTTTTATAAAGCAGTTTGACTGCTCTTCATCCTCTTATAAATCAGTTTGACTGCTCTTCATCCTCTTATAAAGCAGTTTGACTGCTCTCCATCCTCCTATAAACCAGTTTGACTGCGCTTCATCCTCCTATAGAACAGTTTGACTGCTCTTCGTCCGATTATAACTCAGTTTGACTGCTCTTCATCCTCTTATAAAACAGTTTGAGTGCTCTTCATCCTTTTATAAAGCAGTTTGACTGCTCTTCATCCTCTTGTAAAACAGTCTGACTGCTCTTCATCCGATTATAAATCAGTTTGACTGCTCTTCATCCTCTTATAAAACAGTTTGACTGCTATTCATCTTTTTATAACGCAGTTTGACTGCTCTTCATCCTCTTGTAAAACAGGTTGACTGCTCTTCATCCTTTTGTGAAACAGTCTGACTGCTCGACATCATTGTATAAAACAGTTTGACTGCTCTTCATCCTTTTATAAAGCAGTTTGACTGCTCTTCATCCTCTTATAAATCAATTTGACTGCTCTTCATCCTCTTATAAAACCGTTTGACTGCTCTTCGTCCGATTATAAATCAGTTTGACTGCTCTTCGTCCGATTATAAATCAGTTTGACTGCTCCTCGTCCGCTTATAAAACAGTTTGACTGCTCTTCATCCTTTTATAAAGCAGTTTGACTGATCTTCATCCTCTTATAAATCAGTTTGACTGCTCTTCATCCTTTTATAAAGCAGTTTGACTGCTCTTCATCCTCCTATAAACCAGTTTGACTGCGCTTCATCCTCCTATAGAACAGTTTGACTGCTCTTCGTCCGATTATAAACCAGTTTGACTGCTCTTCGTCCTCTTATAAAACAGTTTGACTGCTCTTCATCCTTTTATAAAGCAGTTTGACTGCTCTTCGTCCTCTTATAAAACAGTTTGACTGCTCTTCATCCTTTTATAAAGCAGTTTGACTGCTCTTCATCCTTTTATAAAGCAGTTTGACTGCTCTTCATCCGATTATAAATCAGTTTGACTGCTCTTCATCCTCTTATAAAACAGTTTGACTGCTCTTCATCCTTTTATAACGCAGTTTGACTGCTCTTCATCCTCTTATAAATCAGTTTGACTGCTCTTCATCCGATTATAAATCAGTTTGACTGCTCTTCATCCTCTTATAAAACAGTTTGACTGCTCTTCATCCTTTTATAACGCAGTTTGACTGCTCTTCATCCTCTTATAAATCAGTTTGACTGCTCTTCATCCGATTATAAATCAGTTTGACTGCTCTTCATCCTCTTATAAAACAGTTTGACTGCTCTTCATCCTTTTATAACGCAGTTTGACTGCTCTTCATCCTCTTATAAATCAGTTTGACTGCTCTTCATCCGATTATAAATCAGACGACTGCTATTAATCCGATTATAAATCAGTTTGACTGCTCTTCGTCCGATTATAAATCAGTTTGACTGCTATTCGTCCTATTATACATAAGTTGGACTGCTCTTCGTCCGCTTATAAAACATAGTTTGACTGCTCTTCATCCTTTTATAAAGCAGTTTGACTGCTCTTCATCCTCTTATAAATCAGTTTGACTGCTCTTCATCCTCTTATAAAGCAGTTTGACTGCTCTTCATCCTCCTATAAACCAGTTTGACTGCGCTTCATCCTCCTATAGAACAGTTTGACTGCTCTTCGTCCGATTATAACTCAGTTTGACTGCTCTTCGTCCTCTTATAAAACAGTTTGACTGCTCTTCATCCTTTTATAAAGCAGTTTGACTGCTCTTCATCCTCTTGTAAAACAGTCTGACTGCTCTTCATCCGATTATAAATCAATTTGACTGCTATTCATCCTCTTATAAAACAGTTTGACTGCTCTTCATCCTTTTTATAACGCAGTTTGACTGCTCTTCATCCTCTTGTAAAACAGGTTGACTGCTCTTCATCCTTTTGTAAAACAGTCTGACTGCTCTACATCATTGTATAAAACAGTTTGACTGCTCTTCATCCTTTTATAAAGCAGTTTGACTGCTCTTCATCCTCTTATAAATCAATTTGACTGCTCTTCATCCTCTTATAAAACCCTTTGACTGCTCTTCGTCCGATTATAAATCAGTTTGACTGCTCTTCGTCCGATTATAAATCAGTTTGACTGCTCTTCGTCCGCTTATAAAACAGTTTGACTGCTCTTCATCCTTTTATAAAGCAGTTTGACTGCTCTTCATCCTCTTATAAATCAGTTTGACTGCTCTTCATCCTTTTATAAAGCAGTTTGACTGCTCTTCATCCTCCTATAAACCAGTTTGACTGCGCTTCATCCTCCTATAGAACAGTTTGACTGCTCTTCGTCCGATTATAAACCAGTTTGACTGCTCTTCGTCCTCTTATAAAAACAGTTTGACTGCTCTTCATCCTTTTATAAAGCAGTTTGACTGCTCTTCATCCTTTTATAAATCAGTTTGACTGCTCTTCATCCGAGTATAAATCAGTTTGACTGCTCTTCATCCTCTTATAAAACAGTTTGACTGCTCTTCATCCTTTTATAACGCAGTTTGACTGCTCTTCATCCTCTTATAAATCAGTTTGACTGCTCTTCATCCGATTATAAATCAGTTTGACTGCTCTTCGTCCTCCTATAGAACAGTTTGACTGCTCTTCATCCTTTTATAATGCAGTTTGACTGCTCTTCATCCTCTTATAAAACAGTTTGACTGCTCTTCATCCTCTTGTAAAACAGGTTGACTGCTCTTCATCCTCTTGTAAAACAGTCTGACTGCTCTACATCCTCGTATAAAACAGTTTGACTGCTCTTCATCCTCTTATAAATCAGTTTGACTGCTCTTCATCCTTTTATAAAGCAGTTTGACTGCTCTTCATCCTCCTATAAACCAGTTTGACTGCGCTTCATCCTCCTATAGAACAGTTTGACTGCTCTTCGTCCGATTATAAACCAGTTTGACTGCTCTTCGTCCTCTTATAAAACAGTTTGACTGCTCTTCATCCTTTTATAAAGCAGTTTGACTGCTCTTCATCCTCTTATAAATCAGTTTGACTGCTCTTCATCCGATTATAAACCAGTTTGACTGCTCTTCGTCCTCTTATAAAACAGTTTGACTGCTCTTCATCCTTTTATAAAGCAGTTTGACTGCTCTTCATCCTTTTATAAAGCAGTTTGACTGCTCTTCATCCGATTATAAATCAGTTTGACTGCTCTTCATCCTCTTATAAAACAGTTTGACTGCTCTTCATCCTTTTATAACGCAGTTTGACTGCTCTTCATCCTCTTATAAATCAGTTTGACTGCTCTTCATCCGATTATAAATCAGTTTGACTGCTCTTCATCCTCTTATAAAACAGTTTGACTGCTCTTCATCCTTTTATAACGCAGTTTGACTGCTCTTCATCCTCTTATAAATCAGTTTGACTGCTCTTCATCCGATTATAAATCAGACGACTGCTATTAATCCGATTATAAATCAGTTTGACTGCTCTTCGTCCGATTATAAATCAGTTTGACTGCTATTCGTCCGATTATACATCAGTTGGACTGCTCTTCGTCCGCTTATAAAACATAGTTTGACTGCTCTTCATCCTTTTATAAAGCAGTTTGACTGCTCTTCATCCTCTTATAAATCAGTTTGACTGCTCTTCATCCTCTTATAAAGCAGTTTGACTGCTCTTCATCCTCCTATAAACCAGTTTGACTGCGCTTCATCCTCCTATAGAACAGTTTGACTGCTCTTCGTCCGATTATAACTCAGTTTGACTGCTCTTCGTCCTCTTATAAAACAGTTTGACTGCTCTTCATCCTTTTATAAAGCAGTTTGACTGCTCTTCATCCTCTTGTAAAACAGTCTGACTGCTCTTCATCCGATTATAAATCAATTTGACTGCTATTCATCCTCTTATAAAACAGTTTGACTGCTCTTCATCCTTTTTATAACGCAGTTTGACTGCTCTTCATCCTCTTGTAAAACAGGTTGACTACTCTTCATCCTTTTGTAAAACAGTCTGACTGCTCTACATCATTGTATAAAACAGTTTGACTGCTCTTCATCCTTTTATAAAGCAGTTTGACTGCTCTTCATCCTCTTATAAATCAATTTGACTGCTCTTCATCCTCTTATAAAACCGTTTGACTGCTCTTCGTCCGATTATAAATCAGTTTGACTGCTCTTCGTCCGATTATAAATCAGTTTGACTGCTCTTTGTCCGCTTATAAAACAGTTTGACTGCTCTTCATCCTTTTATAAAGCAGTTTGACTGCTCTTCATCCTCTTATAAATCAGTTTGACTGCTCTTCATCCTTTTATAAAGCAGTTTGACTGCTCTTCATCCTCCTATAAACCAGTTTGACTGCGCTTCATCCTCCTATAGAACAGTTTGACTGCTCTTCGTCCAATTATAAACCAGTTTGACTGCTCTTCATCCTCTTATAAAAACAGTTTGACTGCTCTTCATCCTTTTATAAAGCAGTTTGACTGCTCTTCATCCTTTTATAAATCAGTTTGACTGCTCTTCATCCGATTATAAATAAGTTTGACTGCTCTTCATCCTCTTATAAAACAGTTTGACTGCTCTTCATCCTTTTATAACGCAATTTGACTGCTCTTCATCCTCTTATAAATCAGTTTGACTGCTCTTCATCCGATTATAAATCAGTTTGACTGCTCTTCGTCCTCTTTTAAAACAGTTTGACTGCTCTTCATCCTTTTATAATGCCGTTTGACTGCTCTTCATCCTCTTATAAAACAGTTTGACTGCTCTTCATCCTCTTGTAAAACAGGTTGACTGCTCTTCATCCTCTTGTAAAACAGTCTGACTGCTCTACATCCTCGTATAAAACAGTTTCACTGCTCTTCATCCTTTTATAAAGCAGTTTGACTGCTCTTCATCCTCTTATAAATCAGTTTGACTGCTCTTCATCCTCTTATAAAACCGTTTGACTGCTCTTCGTCCGATTATAAATCAGTTTGACTGCTCTTCATCCTCTTATAAAACCGTTTGACTGCTCTTCGTCCGATTATAAATCAGGTTGACTGCTCTTCGTCCGATTATAAATCAGTTTGACTGCTCTTCGTCTGCTTATAAAACAGTTTGACTGCTCTTCATCCTTTTATAAAGCAGTTTGACTGCTCTTCATCCTCCTATAAACCAGTTTGACTGCGCTTCATCCTCCTATAGAACAGTTTGACTGCTCTTCGTCCGATTATAAATCAGTTTGACTGCACTTCGTCCTCTTATAAAACAGTTTGACTGCTCTTCATCCTTTTATAAAGCAGTTTGACTGCTCTTCATTCTCTTATAAATCAGTTTGACTGCTCTTCATCCGATTATAAATCAGTTTGACTGCTCTTCATCCTCTTATAAAACAGTTTGACTGCTCTTCATCCTTTTATAACGCAGTTTGACTGCACTTCATCCTCTTATAAATCAGTTTGACTGCTCTTCATCCGATTATAAATCAGTTTGACTGCTCTTCATCCTCTTATAAAACAGTTTGACTGCTCTTCATCCTTTTATAACGCAGTTTGACTGCTCTTCATCCTCTTATAAATCAGTTTGACTGCTCTTCATCCGATTATAAATCAGTTTGACTGCTCTTCGTCCGATTATAAATCAGTTGGACTGCTCTTCGTCCGCTTATAAAACAGTTTGACTGCTCTTCATCCTTTTATAAAGCAGTTTGACTGCTCTTCATCCTCTTATAAATCAGTTTGACTGCTCTTCATCCGATTATAAATCAGTTTGACTGCTCTTCGTCCACTTTTAAAACAGTTTGACTGCTCTTCATCCTTTTATAATGCAGTTTGACTGCTCTTCATACTCTTATAAAACAGTTTGACTGCTCTTCATCCTCTCGTAAAACAGGTTGACTGCTCTTCATCCTTTTGTAAAACAGTCTGACTGCTCTACATCCTCGTATAAAACAGTTTGACTGCTCTTCATCCTTTTATAAAGCAGTTTGACTGCTCTTCATCCTCTTATAAATCAATTTGACTGCTCTTCATCCTCTTATAAAACCGTTTGACTGCTCTTCGTCCGATTATAAATCAGTTTGACTGCTCTTCATCCGATTATAAATCAGTTTGACTGCTCTTCATCCTCTTATAAAACAGTTTGACTGCTCTTCATCCTTTTATAACGCAGTTTGACTGCTCTTCATCCTCTTATAAATCAGTTTGACTGCTCTTCATCCGATTATAAATCAGACGACTGCTATTAATCCGATTATAAATCAGTTTGACTGCTCTTCGTCCGATTATAAATAAGTTTGACTGCTATTCGTCCGATTATAACTCAGTTTGACTGCTCTTCGTCCTCTTATAAAACAGTTTGACTGCTCTTCATCCTTTTATAAAGCAGTTTGACTGCTCTTCATCCTCTTGTAAAACAGTCTGACTGCTCTTCATCCGATTATAAATCAATTTGACTGCTATTCATCCTCTTATAAAACAGTTTGACTGCTCTTCATCCTTTTTATAACGCAGTTTGACTGCTCTTCATCCTCTTGTAAAACAGGTTGACTACTCTTCATCCTTTTGTAAAACAGTCTGACTGCTCTACATCATTGTATAAAACAGTTTGACTGCTCTTCATCCTTTTATAAAGCAGTTTGACTGCTCTTCATCCTCTTATAAATCAATTTGACTGCTCTTCATCCTCTTATAAAACCGTTTGACTGCTCTTCGTCCGATTATAAAACAGTTTGACTGCTCTTCATCCTCCTATAAACCAGTTTGACTGCGCTTCATCCTCCTATAGAACAGTTTGACTGCTCTTCATCCTCTTATAAATCAGTTTGACTGCTCTTCATCCTTTTATAAAGCAGTTTGACTGCTCTTCATCCTCCTATAAACCAGTTTGACTGCTCTTCATCCTTTTATAAAGCAGTTTGACTGCTCTTCATCCTCTTATAAATCAATTTGACTGCTCTTCATCCTCTTATAAAACCGTTTGACTGCTCTTCGTCCGATTATAAATCAGTTTGACTGCTCTTCGTCCGCTTATAAAACAGTTTGACTGCTCTTCATCCTTTTATAAAGCAGTTTGACTGCTCTTCATCCTCTTATAAATCAGTTTGACTGCTCTTCATCCTTTTATAAAGCAGTTTGACTGCTCTTCATCCTCCTATAAACCAGTTTGACTGCGCTTCATCCTCCTATAGAACAGTTTGACTGCTCTTCGTCCGATTATAAATCAGTTTGACTGCACTTCGTCCTCTTATAAAACAGTTTGACTGCTCTTCATCCTTTTATAAAGCAGTTTGACTGCTCTTCATTCTCTTATAAATCAGTTTGACTGCTCTTCATCCGATTATAAATCAGTTTGACTGCTCTTCATCCTCTTATAAAACAGTTTGACTGCTCTTCATCCTTTTATAACGCAGTTTGACTGCACTTCATCCTCTTATAAATCAGTTTGACTGCTCTTCATCCGATTATAAATCAGTTTGACTGCTCTTCATCCTCTTATAAAACAGTTTGACTGCTCTTCATCCTTTTATAACGCAGTTTGACTGCTCTTCATCCTCTTATAAATCAGTTTGACTGCTCTTCATCCGATTATAAATCAGTTTGACTGCTCTTCGTCCGATTATAAATCAGTTGGACTGCTCTTCGTCCGCTTATAAAACAGTTTGACTGCTCTTCATCCTTTTATAAAGCAGTTTGACTGCTCTTCATCCTCTTATAAATCAGTTTGACTGCTCTTCATCCGATTATAAATCAGTTTGACTGCTCTTCGTCCTCTTTTAAAACAGTTTGACTGCTCTTCATCCTTTTATAATGCAGTTTGACTGCTCTTCATACTCTTATAAAACAGTTTGACTGCTCTTCATCCTCTCGTAAAACAGGTTGACTGCTCTTCATCCTCTTGTAAAACAGTCTGACTGCTCTACATCCTCGTATAAAACAGTTTGACTGCTCTTCATCCTTTTATAAAGCAGTTTGACTGCTCTTCATCCTCTTATAAATCAATTTGACTGCTCTTCATCCTCTTATAAAACCGTTTGACTGCTCTTCGTCCGATTATAAATCAGTTTGACTGCTCTTCATCCGATTATAAATCAGTTTGACTGCTCTTCATCCTCTTATAAAACAGTTTGACTGCTCTTCATCCTTTTATAACGCAGTTTGACTGCTCTTCATCCTCTTATAAATCAGTTTGACTGCTCTTCATCCGATTATAAATCAGACGACTGCTATTAATCCGATTATAAATCAGTTTGACTGCTCTTCGTCCGATTATAAATAAGTTTGACTGCTATTCGTCCGATTATAACTCAGTTTGACTGCTCTTCGTCCTCTTATAAAACAGTTTGACTGCTCTTCATCCTTTTATAAAGCAGTTTGACTGCTCTTCATCCTCTTGTAAAACAGTCTGACTGCTCTTCATCCGATTATAAATCAATTTGACTGCTATTCATCCTCTTATAAAACAGTTTGACTGCTCTTCATCCTTTTTATAACGCAGTTTTACTGCTCTTCATCCTCTTGTAAAACAGGTTGACTACTCTTCATCCTTTTGTAAAACAGTCTGACTGCTCTACATCATTGTATAAAACAGTTTGACTGCTCTTCATCCTTTTATAAAGCAGTTTGACTGCTCTTCATCCTCTTATAAATCAATTTGACTGCTCTTCATCCTCTTATAAAACCGTTTGACTGCTCTTCGTCCGATTATAAATCAGTTTGACTGCTCTTCGTCCGATTATAAATCAGTTTGACTGCTCTTCGTCCGCTTATAAAACAGTTTGACTGCTCTTCATCCTTTTATAAAGCAGTTTGACTGCTCTTCATCCTCTTATAAATCAGTTTGACTGCTCTTCATCCTTTTATAAAGCAGTTTGACTGCTCTTCATCCTCCTATAAACCAGTTTGACTGCGCTTCATCCTCCTATAGAACAGTTTGACTGCTCTTCGTCCGATTATAAACCAGTTTGACTGCTCTTCGTCCTCTTATAAAAACAGTTTGACTGCTCTTCATCCTTTTATAAAGCAGTTTGACTGCTCTTCATCCTTTTATAAATCAGTTTGACTGCTCTTCATCCGATTATAAATCAGTTTGACTGCTCTTCATCCTCTTATAAAACAGTTTGACTGCTCTTCATCCTTTTATAACGCAATTTGACTGCTCTTCATCCTCTTATAAATCAGTTTGACTGCTCTTCATCCGATTATAAATCAGTTTGACTGCTCTTCGTCCTCTTTTAAAACAGTTTGACTGCTCTTCATCCTTTTATAATGCAGTTTGACTGCTCTTCATCCTCTTATATAACAGTTTGACTGCTCTTCATCCTCTTGTAAAACAGGTTGACTGCTCTTCATCCTCTTGTAAAACAGTCTGACTGCTCTACATCCTCGTATAAAACAGTTTCACTGCTCTTCATCCTTTTATAAAGCAGTTTGACTGCTCTTCATCCTCTTATAAATCAATTTGACTGCTCTTCATCCTCTTATAAAACCGTTTGACTGCTCTTCGTCCGATTATAAATCAGTTTGACTGCTCTTCATCCTCTTATAAAACCGTTTGACTGCTCTTCGTCCGATTATAAATCAGGTTGACTGCTCTTCGTCCGATTATAAATCAGTTTGACTGCTCTTCGTCTGCTTATAAAACAGTTTGACTGCTCTTCATCCTTTTATAAAGCAGTTTGACTGCTCTTCATCCTCCTATAAACCAGTTTGACTGCGCTTCATCCTCCTATAGAACAGTTTGACTGCTCTTCGTCCGATTATAAATCAGTTTGACTGCACTTCGTCCTCTTATAAAACAGTTTGACTGCTCTTCATCCTTTTATAAAGCAGTTTGACTGCTCTTCATTCTCTTATAAATCAGTTTGACTGCTCTTCATCCGATTATAAATCAGTTTGACTGCTCTTCATCCTCTTATAAAACAGTTTGACTGCTCTTCATCCTTTTATAACGCAGTTTGACTGCTCTTCATCCTCTTATAAATCAGTTTGACTGCTCTTCATCCGATTATAAATCAGTTTGACTGCTCTTCATCCTCTTATAAAACAGTTTGACTGCTCTTCATCCTTTTATAACGCAGTTTGACTGCTCTTCATCCTCTTATAAATCAGTTTGACTGCTCTTCATCCGATTATAAATCAGTTTGACTGCTCTTCGTCCGATTATAAATCAGTTGGACTGCTCTTCGTCCGCTTATAAAACAGTTTGACTGCTCTTCATCCTTTTATAAAGCAGTTTGACTGCTCTTCATCCTCTTATAAATCAGTTTGACTGCTCTTCATCCGATTATAAATCAGTTTGACTGCTCTTCGTCCTCTTTTAAAACAGTTTGACTGCTCTTCATCCTTTTATAATGCAGTTTGACTGCTCTTCATCCTCTTATAAAACAGTTTGACTGCTCTTCATCCTCTCGTAAAACAGGTTGACTGCTCTTCATCCTCTTGTAAAACAGTCTGACTGCTCTACATCCTCTTATAAAACAGTTTGACTGCTCTTCATCCTTTTATAAAGCAGTTTGACTGCTCTTCATCCTCTTATAAATCAATTTGACTGCTCTTCATCCTCTTATAAAACCGTTTGACTGCTTTTCGTCCGATTATAAATCAGTTTGACTGCTCTTCATCCGATTATAAATCAGTTTGACTGCTCTTCATCCTCTTATAAAACAGTTTGACTGCTCTTCATCCTTTTATAACGCAGTTTGACTGCTCTTCATCCTCTTATAAATCAGTTTGACTGCTCTTCATCCGATTATAAATCAGACGACTGCTATTAATCCGATTATAAATCAGTTTGACTGCTCTTCGTCCGATTATAAATCAGTTTGACTGCTATTCGTCCGATTATACATCAGTTGGACTGCTCTTCGTCCGCTTATAAAACATAGTTTGACTGCTCTTCATCCTTTTATAAAGCAGTTTGACTGCTCTTCATCCTCTTATAAATCAGTTTGACTGCTCTTCATCCTCTTATAAAGCAGTTTGACTGCTCTTCATCCTCCTATAAACCAGTTTGACTGCGCTTCATCCTCCTATAGAACAGTTTGACTGCTCTTCGTCCGATTATAACTCAGTTTGACTGCTCTTCGTCCTCTTATAAAACAGTTTGACTGCTCTTCATCCTTTTTATAACGCAGTTTGACTGCTCTTCATCCTCTTGTAAAACAGGTTGACTGCTCTTCATCCTTTTGTAAAACAATCTGACTGCTCTACATCATTGTATAAAACAGTTTGACTGCTCTTCATCCTTTTATAAAGCAGTTTGACTGCTCTTCATCCTCTTATAAATCAATATGACTGCTCTTCATCCTCTTATAAAACCGTTTGACTGCTCTTCGTCCGATTATAAATCAGTTTGACTGCTCTTCGTCCGATTATAAATCAGTTTGACTGCTCTTCGTCCGCTTATAAAACAGTTTGACTGCTCTTCATCCTTTTATAAAGCAGTTTGACTGCTCTTCATCCTCTTATAAATCAGTTTGACTGCTCTTCATCCTTTTATAAAGCAGTTTGACTGCTCTTCATCCTCCTATAAACCAGTTTGACTGCGCTTCATCCTCCTATAGAACAGTTTGACTGCTCTTCGTCCGATTATAAACCAGTTTGACTGCTCTTCGTCCTCTTATAAAAACAGTTTGACTGCTCTTCATCCTTTTATAAAGCAGTTTGACTGCTCTTCATCCTTTTATAAATCAGTTTGACTGCTCTTCATCCGATTATAAATCAGTTTGACTGCTCTTCATCCTCTTATAAAACAGTTTGACTGCTCTTCATCCTTTTATAACGCAGTTTGACTGCTCTTCATCCTCTTATAAATCAGTTTGACTGCTCTTCATCCGATTATAAATCAGTTTGACTGCTCTTCGTCCTCTTTTAAAACAGTTTGAATGCTCTTCATCCTTTTATAATGCAGTTTGACTGCTCTTCATCCTCTTATAAAACAGTTTGACTGCTCTTCATCCTCTTGTAAAACAGGTTGACTGCTCTTCATCCTCTTGTAAAACAGTCTGACTGCTCTACATCCTCGTATAAAACAGTTTCACTGCTCTTCATCCTTTTATAAAGTTGTTTGACTGCTCTTCATCCTCTTATAAATCAATTTGACTGCTCTTCATCCTCTTATAAAACCGTTTGACTGCTCTTCGTCCGATTATAAATCAGTTTGACTGCTCTTCATCCTCTTATAAAACCGTTTGACTGCTCTTCGTCCGATTATAAATCAGGTTGACTGCTCTTCGTCCGATTATAAATCAGTTTGACTGCTCTTCGTCTGCTTATAAAACAGTTTGACTGCTCTTCATCCTTTTATAAACCAGTTTGACTGCGCTTCATCCTCCTATAGAACAGTTTGACTGCTCTTCATCCTCTTATAAAACCGTTTGACTGCTCTTCGTCCGATTATAAATCAGTTTGACTGCTCTTCATCCTCTTATAAAACCGTTTGACTGCTCTTCGTCCGATTATAAATCAGGTTGACTGCTCTTCGTCCGATTATAAATCAGTTTGACTGCTCTTCGTCTGCTTATAAAACAGTTTGACTGCTCTTCATCCTCCTATAAACCAGTTTGACTGCGCTTCATCCTCCTATAGAACAGTTTGACTGCTCTTCATCCTCTTATAAAACCGTTTGACTGCTCTTCGTCCGATTATAAATCAGTTTGACTGAACTTCGTCCTCTTATAAAACAGTTTGACTGCTCTTCATCCTTTTATAAAGCAGTTTGACTGCTCTTCATTCTCTTATAAATCAGTTTGACTGCTCTTCATCCGATTATAAATCAGTTTGACTGCTCTTCATCCTCTTATAAAACAGTTTGACTGCTCTTCATCCTTTTATAACGCAGTTTGACTGCTCTTCATCCTCTTATAAATCAGTTTGACTGCTCTTCATCCGATTATAAATCAGTTTGACTGCTCTTCGTCCGATTATAAATCAGTTGGACTGCTCTTCGTCCGCTTATAAAACAGTTTGACTGCTCTTCATCCTTTTATAAAGCAGTTTGACTGCTCTTCATCCTCTTATAAATCAGTTTGACTGCTCTTCATCCGATTATAAATCAGTTTGACTGCTCTTCGTCCTCTTTTAAAACAGTTTGACTGCTCTTCATCCTTTTATAATGCAGTTTGACTGCTCTTCATCCTCTTATAAAACAGTTTGACTGCTCTTCATCCTCTCGTAAAACAGGTTGACTGCTCTTCATCCTCTTGTAAAACAGTCTGACTGCTCTACATCCTCGTATAAAACAGTTTGACTGCTCTTCATCCTTTTATAAAGCAGTTTGACTGCTCTTCATCCTCTTATAAATCAATTTGACTGCTCTTCATCCTCTTATAAAACCGTTTGACTGCTCTTCGTCCAATTATAAATCAGTTGGACTGCTCTTCGTTCGCTTATAAAACAGTTTGACTGCTCTTCATCCTTTTATAAAGCAGTTTGACTGCTCTTCATCCTCTTATAAATCAGTTTGACTGCTCTTCATCCGATTATATATCAGTTTGACTGCTCTTCGTCCTCTTTTAAAACAATTTGACTGCTCTTCATCCTTTTATAATGCAGTTTGACTGCTCTTCATCCTCTTATAAAACAGTTTGACTGCTCTTCATCCTCTCGTAAAACAGTTTGACTGCTCTTCATCCTCTTGTAAAACAGTCTGACTGCTCTACATCCTCGTATAAATCAGTTTGACTGCTCTTCGTCCGCTTATAAAACAGTTTGACTGCTCTTCATCCTTTTATAAAGCAGTTTGACTGCTCTTCATCCTTTTATAAATCAGTTTGACTGCTCTTCATCCTCCTATAAACCAGTTTGACTGCTCTTCATGCGATTATAAATCAGTTTGACTGCTCTTCATCCTCTTATAAAACAGTTTGACTGCTCTTCATCCTTTTATAACGCAGTTTGACTGCTCTTCATCCGATTATAAATCAGTTTGACTGCTCTTCGTCCTCTTTTAAAACAGTTTGACTGCTCTTCATCCTTTTATAATGCAGTTTGACTGCTCTTCATCCTCTTATAAAACAGTTTGACTGCTCTTCATCCTCTTGTAAAACAGGTTGACTGCTCTTCATCCTCTTGTAAAACAGTCTGACTGCTCTACATCCTCGTATATAACAGTTTGACTGCTCTTCATCCTTTTATAAAGCAGTTTGACTGCTCTTCATCCTCTTATAAATCAATTTGACTGCTCTTCATCCTCTTATAAAACCGTTTGACTACTCTTCGTCCGATTATAAATCAGTTTGACTGCTCTTCATCCTCTTATAAAACCGTTTGACTGCTCTTCGTCCGATTATAAATCAGGTTGACTGCTCTTCGTCCGATTATAAATCAGTTTGACTGCTCTTCGTCTGCTTATAAAACAGTTTGACTGCTCTTCATCCTTTTATAAAGCAGTTTGACTGCTCTTCATCCTCCTATAAACCAGTTTGACTGCGCTTCATCCTCCTATAGAACAGTTTGACTGCTCTTCGTCCGATTATAAATCAGTTTGACTGCTCTTCGTCCTCTTATAAAACAGTTTGACTGCTCTTCATCCTTTTATAAAGCAGTTTGACTGCTCTTCATTCTCTTATAAATCAGTTTGACTGCTCTTCATCCGATTATAACGCAGTTTTACTGCTCTTCATCCTCTTATAAAACAGTTTGACTGCTCTTCATCCTTTTATAACGCAGTTTGACTGCACTTTATCCTCTTATAAATCAGTTTGACTGCTCTTCATCCGATTATAAATCAGTTTGACTGCTCTTCATCCTCTTATAAAACAGTTTGACTGCTCTTCATCCTTTTATAACGCAGTTTGACTGCTCTTCATCCTCTTATAAATCAGTTTGACTGCTCTTCATCCGATTATAAATCAGTTTGACTGCTCTTCGTCCTCTTTTAAAATAGTTTGACTGCTCTTCATCCTTTTATAAAGCAGTTTGACTGCTCTTCATCCTCTTATAAATCAATTTGACTGCTCTTCATCCTCTTATAAAACCGTTTGACTGCTCTTCGTCCGATTATAATTCAGTTTGACTGCTCTTCGTCCGATTATAAATCAGTTTGACTGCTCTTCATCCTCTTATAAAACAGTTTGACTGCTCTTCATCCTTTTATAACGCAGTTTGACTGCTCTTCATCCTTTTATAAAGCAGTTTGACTGCTCTTCATCCTCTTATAAATCAGTTTGACTGCTCTTCATCCTTTTATAAAGCAGTTTGACTGCTCTTCATCCTCCTATAAACCAGTTTGACTGCTCTTCATGCGATTATAAATCAGTTTGACTGCTCTTCATCCTCTTATAAAACAGTTTGACTGCTCTTCATCCTTTTATAACGCAGTTTGACTGCTCTTCATCCGATTATAAATCAGTTTGACTGCTCTTCGTCCTCTTTTAAAACAGTTTGACTGCTCTTCATCCTTTTATAATGCAGTTTGACTGCTCTTCATCCTCTTATAAAACAGTTTGACTGCTCTTCATCCTCTTGTAAAACAGGTTGACTGCTCTTCATCCTCTTGTAAAACAGTCTGACTGCTCTACATCCTCGTATATAACAGTTTGACTGCTCTTCATCCTTTTATAAAGCAGTTTGACTGCTCTTCATCCTCTTATAAATCAATTTGACTGCTCTTCATCCTCTTATAAAACCGTTTGACTACTCTTCGTCCGATTATAAATCAGTTTGACTGCTCTTCATCCTCTTATAAAACCGTTTGACTGCTCTTCGTCCGATTATAAATCAGGTTGACTGCTCTTCGTCCGATTATAAATCAGTTTGACTGCTCTTCGTCTGCTTATAAAACAGTTTGACTGCTCTTCATCCTTTTATAAAGCAGTTTGACTGCTCTTCATCCTCCTATAAACCAGTTTGACTGCGCTTCATCCTCCTATAGAACAGTTTGACTGCTCTTCGTCCGATTATAAATCAGTTTGACTGCTCTTCGTCCTCTTATAAAACAGTTTGACTGCTCTTCATCCTTTTATAAAGCAGTTTGACTGCTCTTCATTCTCTTATAAATCAGTTTGACTGCTCTTCATCCGATTATAAATCAGTTTGACTGCTCTTCATCCTCTTATAAAACAGTTTGACTGCTCTTCATCCTTTTATAACGCAGTTTGACTGCACTTTATCCTCTTATAAATCAGTTTGACTGCTCTTCATCCGATTATAAATCAGTTTGACTGCTCTTCATCCTCTTATAAAACAGTTTGACTGCTCTTCATCCTTTTATAACGCAGTTTGACTGCTCTTCATCCTCTTATAAATCAGTTTGACTGCTCTTCATCCGATTATAAATCAGTTTGACTGCTCATCGTCCTCTTTTAAAATAGTTTGACTGCTCTTCATCCTTTTATAAAGCAGTTTGACTGCTCTTCATCCTCTTATAAATCAATTTGACTGCTCTTCATCCTCTTATAAAACCGTTTGACTGCTCTTCGTCCGATTATAATTCAGTTTGACTGCTCTTCGTCCGATTATAAATCAGTTTGACTGCTCTTCGTCCGCTTATAAAACAGTTTGACTGCTCTTCATCCTTTTATAAAGCAGTTTGACTGCTCTTCATCCTCTTATAAATCAGTTTGACTGCTCTTCATCCTTTTATAAAGCAGTTTGACTGCTCTTCATCCTCCTATAAACCAGTTTGACTGCGCTTCATCCTCCTATAGAACAGTTTGACTGCTCTTCGTCCGATTATAAACCAGTTTGACTGCTCTTCGTCCTCTTATAAAAACAGTTTGACTGCTCTTCATCCTTTTATAAAGCAGTTTGACTGCTCTACATCCTTTTATAAATCAGTTTGACTGCTCTTCATCCGATTATAAATCAGTTTGACTGCTCTTCATCCTCTTATAAAACAGTTTGACTGCTCTTCATCCTTTTATAACGCAGTTTGACTGCTCTTCATCCTCTTATAAATCAGTTTGACTGCTCTTCATCCGATTATAAATCAGTTTGACTGCTCTTCGTCCTCTTTTAAAACAGTTTGACTGCTCTTCATCCTTTTATAATGCAGTTTGACTGCTCTTCATCCTCTTATAAAACAGTTTGACTGCTCTTCATCCTCTTGTAAAACAGGTTGACTGCTCTTCATCCTCTTGTAAAACAGTCTGACTGCTCTACATCCTCGTATAAAACAGTTTCACTGCTCTTCATCCTTTTATAAAGCAGTTTGACTGCTCTTCATCCTCTTATAAATCAATTTGACTGCTCTTCATCCTCTTATAAAACCGTTTGACTGCTCTTCGTCCGATTATAAATCAGTTTGACTGCTCTTCATCCTCTTATAAAACCGTTTGACTGCTCTTCGTCCGACTATAAATCAGGTTGACTGCTCTTCGTCCGATTATAAATCAGTTTGACTGCTCTTCGTCTGCTTATAAAACAGTTTGACTGCTCTTCATCCTTTTATAAAGCAGTTTGACTGCTCTTCATCCTCCTATAAACCAGTTTGACTGCGCTTCATCCTCCTATAGAACAGTTTGACTGCTCTTCGTCCGATTATAAATCAGTTTGACTGCTCTTCATCCTCTTATAAAACCGTTTGACTGCTCTTCGTCCGATTATAAATCAGTTTGACTGCTCTTCGTCCTCTTATAAAACAGTTTGATTGCTCTTCATCCTTTTATAAAACAGTTTGACTGCTCTTCATCCTTTTATAAAGCAGTTTGACTGCTCTTCATCCTCCTATAAACCAGTTTGACTGCGCTTCATCCTCCTATAGAACAGTTTGACTGCTCTTCGTCCGATTATAAATCAGTTTGACTGCTCTTCGTCCTCTTATAAAACAGTTTGATTGCTCTTCATCCTTTTATAAAGCAGTTTGACTGCTCTTCATTCTCTTATAAATCAGTTTGACTGCTCTTCATCCGATTATAAATCAGTTTGACTGCTCTTCATCCGATTATAAATCAGTTTGACTGCTCTTCGTCCTCTTTTAAAACAGTTTGACTGCTCTTCATCCTTTTATAAAGCAGTTTGACTGCTCTTCATCCTCTTATAAATCAATTTGACTGCTCTTCATCCTCTTATAAAACCGTTTGACTGCTCTTCGTCCGATTATAAATCAGTTTGACTGCTCTTCGTCCGATTATAAATCAGTTTGACTGCTCTTCGTCCGCTTATAAAACAGTTTGACTGCTCTTCATCCTTTTATAAAGCAGTTTGACTGCTCTTCATCCTCTTATAAATCAGTTTGACTGCTCTTCATCCTTTTATAAAGCAGTTTGACTGCTCTTCATCCTCCTATAAACCAGTTTGACTGCGCTTCATCCTCCTATAGAACAGTTTGACTGCTCTTCGTCCGATTATAAACCAGTTTGACTGCTCTTCGTCCTCTTATAAAAACAGTTTGACTGCTCTTCATCCTTTTATAAAGCAGTTTGACTGCTCTTCATCCTTTTATAAATCAGTTTGACTGCTCTTCATCCGATTATAAATCAGTTTGACTGCTCTTCATCCTCTTATAAAACAGTTTGACTGCTCTTCATCCTTTTATAACGCAGTTTGACTGCTCTTCATCCTCTTATAAATCAGTTTGACTGCTCTTCATCCGATTATAAATCAGTTTGACTGCTCTTCGTCCTCTTTTAAAACAGTTTGACTGCTCTTCATCCTTTTATAATGCAGTTTGACTGCTCTTCATCCTCTTATAAAACAGTTTGACTGCTCTTCATCCTCTTGTAAAACAGGTTGACTGCTCTTCATCCTCTTGTAAAACAGTCTGACTGCTCTACATCCTCGTATAAAACAGTTTCACTGCTCTTCATCCTTTTATAAAGCAGTTTGACTGCTCTTCATCCTCTTATAAATCAATTTGACTGCTCTTCATCCTCTTATAAAACCGTTTGACTGCTCTTCGTCCGATTATAAATCAGTTTGACTGCTCTTCATCCTCTTATAAAACCGTTTGACTGCTCTTCGTCCGATTATAAATCAGGTTGACTGCTCTTCGTCCGATTATAAATCAGTTTGACTGCTCTTCGTCTGCTTATAAAACAGTTTGACTGCTCTTCATCCTTTTATAAAGCAGTTTGACTGCTCTTCATCCTCCTATAAACCAGTTTGACTGCGCTTCATCCTCCTATAGAACAGTTTGACTGCTCTTCGTCCGATTATAAATCAGTTTGACTGCTCTTCATCCTCTTATAAAACCGTTTGACTGCTCTTCGTCCGATTATAAATCAGTTTGACTGCTCTTCGTCCTCTTATAAAACAGTTTGATTGCTCTTCATCCTTTTATAAAACAGTTTGACTGCTCTTCATCCTTTTATAAAGCAGTTTGACTGCTCTTCATCCTCCTATAAACCAGTTTGACTGCGCTTCATCCTCCTATAGAACAGTTTGACTGCTCTTCGTCCGATTATAAATCAGTTTGACTGCTCTTCGTCCTCTTATAAAACAGTTTGATTGCTCTTCATCCTTTTATAAAGCAGTTTGACTGCTCTTCATTCTCTTATAAATCAGTTTGACTGCTCTTCATCCGATTATAAATCAGTTTGACTGCTCTTCATCCTCTTATAAAACAGTTTGACTGCTCTTCATCCTTTTATAACGCAGTTTGACTGCACTTCATCCTCTTATAAATCAGTTTGACTGCTCTTCATCCGATTATAAATCAGTTTGACTGCTCTTCATCCTCTTATAAAACAGTTTGACTGCTCTTCATCCTTTTATAACGCAGTTTGACTGCTCTTCATCCTCTTATAAATCAGTTTGACTGCTCTTCATCCTCTTATATATCAATTTGACTGCTCTTCATCCTCTTATAAAACCGTTTGACTGCTCTTCGTCCGATTATAAATCAGTTTGACTGCTCTTCGTCCGATTATAAATCAGTTTGACTGCTCTTCGTCCGCTTATAAAACAGTTTGACTGCTCTTCATCCTTTTATAAAGCAGTTTGACTGCTCTTCATCCTCTTATAAATCAGTTTGACTGCTCTTCATCCTTTTATAAAGCAGTTTGACTGCTCTTCATCCTCCTATAAACCAGTTTGACTGTGCTTCATCCTCCTATAGAACAGTTTGACTGCTCTTCGTCCGATTATAAACCAGTTTGACTGCTCTTCGTCCTCTTATAAAAACAGTTTGACTGCTCTTCATCCTTTTATAAAGCAGTTTGACTGCTCTTCATCCTTTTATAAATCAGTTTGACTGCTCTTCATCCGATTATAAATCAGTTTGACTGCTCTTCGTCCTCTTTTAAAACAGTTTGACTGCTCTTCATCCTTTTATAATGCAGTTTGACTGCTCTTCATCCTCTTATAAAACAGTTTGACTGCTCTTCATCCTCTTGTAAAACAGGTTGACTGCTCTTCATCCTCTTGTAAAACAGTCTGACTGCTCTACATCCTCGTATAAAACAGTTTCACTGCTCTTCATCCTTTTATAAAGCAGTTTGACTGCTCTTCATCCTCCTATAAACCAGTTTGACTGCGCTTCATCCTCCTATAGAACAGTTTGACTGCTCTTCGTCCGATTATAAATCAGTTTGACTGCTCTTCGTCCTCTTATAAAACAGTTTGATTGCTCTTCATCCTTTTATAAAGCAGTTTGACTGCTCTTCATTCTCTTATAAATCAGTTTGACTGCTCTTCATCCGATTATAAATCAGTTTGACTGCTCTTCATCCTCTTATAAAACAGTTTGACTGCTCTTCATCCTTTTATAACGCAGTTTGACTGCACTTCATCCTCTTATAAATCAGTTTGACTGCTCTTCATCCGATTATAAATCAGTTTGACTGCTCTTCATCCTCTTATAAAACAGTTTGACTGCTCTTCATCCTTTTATAACGCAGTTTGACTGCTCTTCATCCTCTTATAAATCAGTTTGACTGCTCTTCATCCGATTATAAATCAGTTTGACTGCTCTTCGTCCGATTATAAATCAGTTGGACTGCTCTTCGTCCGCTTATAAAACAGTTTGACTGCTCTTCATCCTTTTATAAAGCAGTTTGACTGCTCTTCATCCTCTTATAAATCAGTTTGACTGCTCTTCATCCGATTATAAATCAGTTTGACTGCTCTTCGTCCTCTTTTAAAACAGTTTGACTGCTCTTCATCCTTTTATAATGCAGTTTGACTGCTCTTCATCCTCTTATAAAACAGTTTGACTGCTCTTCATCCTCTCGTAAAACAAGTTGACTGCTCTTCATCCTCTTGTAAAACAGTCTGACTGCTCTACATCCTCGTATAAAACAGTTTGACTGCTCTTCATCCTTTTATAAAGCAGTTTGACTGCTCTTCATCCTCTTATAAATCAATTTGACTGCTCTTCATCCTCTTATAAAACCGTTTGACTGCTCTTCGTCCGATTATAAATCAGTTTGACTGCTCTTCGTCCTCTTATAAAACAGTTTGATTGCTCTTCATCCTTTTATAAAGCAGTTTGACTGCTCTTCATTCTCTTATAAATCAGTTTGACTGCTCTTCATCCGATTATAAATCAGTTTGACTGCTCTTCATCCTCTTATAAAACAGTTTGACTGCTCTTCATCCTTTTATAACGCAGTTTGACTGCACTTCATCCTCTTATAAATCAGTTTGACTGCTCTTCATCCGATTATAAATCAGTTTGACTGCTCTTCATCCTCTTATAAAACAGTTTGACTGCTCTTCATCCTTTTATAACGCAGTTTGACTGCTCTTCATCCTCTTATAAATCAGTTTGACTGCTCTTCATCCGATTATAAATCAGTTTGACTGCTCTTCGTCCGATTATAAATCAGTTGGACTGCTCTTCGTCCGCTTATAAAACAGTTTGACTGCTCTTCATCCTTTTATAAAGCAGTTTGACTGCTCTTCATCCTCTTATAAATCAGTTTGACTGCTCTTCATCCGATTATAAATCAGTTTGACTGCTCTTCGTCCTCTTTTAAAACAGTTTGACTGCTCTTCATCCTTTTATAATGCAGTTTGACTGCTCTTCATCCTCTTATAAAATAGTTTGACTGCTCTTCATCCTCTCGTAAAACAGGTTGACTGCTCTTCATCCTCTTGTAAAACAGTCTGACTGCTCTACATCCTCGTATAAAACAGTTTGACTGCTCTTCATCCTTTTATAAAGCAGTTTGACTGCTCTTCATCCTCTTATAAATCAATTTGACTGCTCTTCATCCTCTTATAAAACCGTTTGACTGCTCTTCGTCCGATTATAAATCAGTTTGACTGCTCTTCATCCTCTTATAAAACCGTTTGACTGCTCTTCTTCCGATTATAAATCAGGTTGACTGCTCTTCGTCCGATTATAAATCAGTTTGACTGCTCTTCATCCTTTTATAAAGCAGTTTGACTGCTCTTCATCCGATTATAAATCAGTTTGACTGCTCTTCGTCCTCTTTTAAAACAGTTTGACTGCTCTTCATCCTTTTATAATGCAGTTTGACTGCTCTTCATCCTCTTATAAAACAGTTTGACTGCTCTTCATCCTCTTGTAAAACAGGTTGACTGCTCTTCATCCTCTTGTAAAACAGTCTGACTGCTCTACATCCTCGTATAAAACAGTTTCACTGCTCTTCATCCTTTTATAAAGCAGTTTGACTGCTCTTCATCCTCTTATAAATCAATTTGACTGCTCTTCATCCTCTTATAAATCAGTTTGACTGCTCTTCGTCCGATTATAAATCAGGTTGACTGCTCTTCGTCCGATTATAAATCAGTTTGACTGCTCTTCATCCTCCTATAAACCAGTTTGACTGCGCTTCATCCTCCTATAGAACAGTTTGACTGCTCTTCGTCCGAATATAAATCAGTTTGACTGCTCTTCGTCCTCTTATAAAACAGTTTGATTGCTCTTCATCCTTTTATAAAGCAGTTTGACTGCTCTTCATTCTCTTATAAATCAGTTTGACTGCTCTTCATCCGATTATAAATCAGTTTGACTGCTCTTCATCCTCTTATAAAACAGTTTGACTGCTCTTCATCCTTTTATAACGCAGTTTGACTGCACTTCATCCTCTTATAAATCAGTTTGACTGCTCTTCATCCGATTATAAATCAGTTTGACTGCTCTTCATCCTCTTATAAAACAGTTTGACTGCTCTTCATCCTTTTATAACGCAGTTTGACTGCTCTTCATCCTCTTATAAATCAGTTTGACTGCTCTTCATCCGATTATAAATCAGTTTGACTGCTCTTCGTCCGATTATAAATCAGTTGGACTGCTCTTCGTCCGCTTATAAAACAGTTTGACTGCTCTTCATCCTTTTATAAAGCAGTTTGACTGCTCTTCATCCTCTTATAAATCAGTGTGACTGCTCTTCATCCGATTATAAATCAGTTTGACTGCTCTTCGTCCTCTTTTAAAACAGTTTGACTGCTCTTCATCCTTTTATAATGCAGTTTGACTGCTCTTCATCCTCTTATAAAACAGTTTGACTGCTCTTCATCCTCTCGTAAAACAGGTTGACTGCTCTTCATCCTCTTGTAAAACAGTCTGACTGCTCTACATCCTCGTATAAAACAGTTTGACTGCTCTTCATCCTTTTATAGAGCAGTTTGACTGCACTTCATCCTCTTATAAATCAATTTGACTGCTCTTCATCCTCTTATAAAACCGTTTGACTGCTCTTCGTCCGATTATAAATCAGTTTGACTGCTCTTCATCCTCTTATAAAACCGTTTGACTGCTCTTCTTCCGATTATAAATCAGGTTGACTGCTCTTCGTCCGATTATAAATCAGTTTGACTGCTCTTCATCCTCTTATAAATCAGTTTGACTGCTCTTCATCCTTTTATAAAGCAGTTTGACTGCTCTTCATCCTCCTATAAACCAGTTTGACTGCGCTTCATCCTCCTATAGAACAGTTTGACTGCTCTTCGTCCAATTATAAATCAGTTTGACTGCTCATCGTCCTCTTATAAACAGTTTGACTGCTCTTCATCCTTTTATAAAGCAGTTTGACTGCTCTTCATTCTCTTATAAATCAGTTTGACTGCTGTTCATCCTCTTATAAATCAGTTTGACTGCTCTTCATCCTCTTATAAAACAGTTTGACTGCTCTTCATCCTTTTATAACGCAGTTTGACTGCTCTTCATCCTCTTATAAATCAGTTTGACTGCTCTTCATTCGATTATAAATCAGTTTGACTGCTCTTCGTCCGATTATAAATCAGTTGGACTGCTCTTCGTCCGCTTATAAAACAGTTTGACTGCTCTTCATCCTTTTATAAAGCAGTTTGACTGCTCTTCATCCTCTTATAAATCAGTTTGACTGCTCTTCATCCTCTTATAAAGCAATTTGACTGCTCTCCATCCTCCTATAAACCAGTTTGACTGCGCTTCATCCTCCTATAGAACAGTTTGACTGCTCTTCGTCCGATTATAACTCAATTTGACTGCTCTTCGTCCTCTTATAAAACAGTTTGACTGCTCTTCATCCTTTTATAAAGCAGTTTGACTGCTCTTCATCCTCTTGTAAAACAGTCTGACTGCTCTTCATCCGATTATAAATCAGTTTGACTGCTCTTCATCCTCTTATAAAACAGTTTGACTGCTCTTCATCCTCTTATAAAACAGTTTGACTGCTCTTCATCTTTTTATAACGCAGTTTGACTGCTCTTCATCCTCTTGTAAAACAGGTTGACTGTTCTTCATCCTTTTGTGAAACAGTCTGACTGCTCGACATCATTGTATAAAACAGTTTGACTGCTCTTCATCCTTTTATAAAGCAGTTTGACTGCTCTTCATCCTCTTATAAATCAATTTGACTGCTCTTCATCCTCTTATAAAACCGTTTGACTGCTCTTCGTCCGATTATAACTCAGTTTGACTGCTCTTCGTCCTCTTATAAAACAGTTTGACTGCTCTTCGTCCGATTATAAATCAGTTTGACTGCTCTTCATCCTCTTATAAAACAGTTTGACTGGTCTTCATCCTTTTATAAAGCAGTTTGACTGTTCTTCATCCTCCTATAAACCAGTTTGACTGCGCTTCATCCTCCTATAGAACAGTTTGACTGTTCTTCGTCCGATTATAAATCAGTTTGACTGCTCCTCGTCCGCTTATAAAACAGTTTGACTGCTCTTCATCCTTTTATAAAGCAGTTTGACTGCTCTTCATCCTCTTATAAATCAGTTTGACTGCTCTTCATCCTTTTATAAAGCAGTTTGACTGCTCTTCATCCTCCTATAAACCAGTTTGACTGCGCTTCATCCTCCTATAGAACAGTTTGACTGCTCTTCGTCCGATTATAAACCAGTTTGACTGCTCTTCGTCCTCTTATAAAACAGTTTGACTGCTCTTCATCCTTTTATAAAGCAGTTTGACTGCTCTTCATCCTCTTATAAATCAGTTTGACTGCTCTTCATCCGATTATAAACCAGTTTGACTGCTCTTCGTCCTCTTATAAAACAGTTTGACTGCTCTTCATCCTTTTATAAAGCAGTTTGACTGCTCTTCATCCTTTTATAAAGCAGTTTGACTGCTCTTCATCCTCCTATAAACCAGTTTGACTGCGCTTCATCCTCCTATAGAACAGTTTGACTGCTCTTCGTCCGATTATAAATCAGTTTGACTGCTCTTCATCCTCTTATAAAACCGTTTGACTGCTCTTCGTCCGATTATAAATCAGTTTGACTGCTCTTCGTCCTCTTATAAAACAGTTTGATTGCTCTTCATCCTTTTATAAAACAGTTTGACTGCTCTTCATCCTTTTATAAAGCAGTTTGACTGCTCTTCATCCTCCTATAAACCAGTTTGACTGCGCTTCATCCTCCTATAGAACAGTTTGACTGCTCTTCGTCCGATTATAAATCAGTTTGACTGCTCTTCGTCCTCTTATAAAACAGTTTGATTGCTCTTCATCCTTTTATAAAGCAGTTTGACTGCTCTTCATTCTCTTATAAATCAGTTTGACTGCTCTTCATCCGATTATAAATCAGTTTGACTGCTCTTCATCCTCTTATAAAACAGTTTGACTGCTCTTCATCCTTTTATAACGCAGTTTGACTGCACTTCATCCTCTTATAAATCAGTTTGACTGCTCTTCATCCGATTATAAATCAGTTTGACTGCTCTTCATCCTCTTATAAAACAGTTTGACTGCTCTTCATCCTTTTATAACGCAGTTTGACTGCTCTTCATCCTCTTATAAATCAGTTTGACTGCTCTTCATCCTCTTATATATCAATTTGACTGCTCTTCATCCTCTTATAAAACCGTTTGACTGCTCTTCGTCCGATTATAAATCAGTTTGACTGCTCTTCGTCCGATTATAAATCAGTTTGACTGCTCTTCGTCCGCTTATAAAACAGTTTGACTGCTCTTCATCCTTTTATAAAGCAGTTTGACTGCTCTTCATCCTCTTATAAATCAGTTTGACTGCTCTTCATCCTTTTATAAAGCAGTTTGACTGCTCTTCATCCTCCTATAAACCAGTTTGACTGCGCTTCATCCTCCTATAGAACAGTTTGACTGCTCTTCGTCCGATTATAAACCAGTTTGACTGCTCTTCGTCCTCTTATAAAAACAGTTTGACTGCTCTTCATCCTTTTATAAAGCAGTTTGACTGCTCTTCATCCTTTTATAAATCAGTTTGACTGCTCTTCATCCGATTATAAATCAGTTTGACTGCTCTTCGTCCTCTTTTAAAACAGTTTGACTGCTCTTCATCCTTTTATAATGCAGTTTGACTGCTCTTCATCCTCTTATAAAACAGTTTGACTGCTCTTCATCCTCTTGTAAAACAGGTTGACTGCTCTTCATCCTCTTGTAAAACAGTCTGACTGCTCTACATCCTCGTATAAAACAGTTTCACTGCTCTTCATCCTTTTATAAAGCAGTTTGACTGCTCTTCATCCTCTTATAAATCAATTTGACTGCTCTTCATCCTCTTATAAATCAGTTTGACTGCTCTTCGTCCGATTATAAATCAGGTTGACTGCTCTTCGTCCGATTATAAATCAGTTTGACTGCTCTTCATCCTCCTATAAACCAGTTTGACTGCGCTTCATCCTCCTATAGAACAGTTTGACTGCTCTTCGTCCGATTATAAATCAGTTTGACTGCTCTTCGTCCTCTTATAAAACAGTTTGATTGCTCTTCATCCTTTTATAAAGCAGTTTGACTGCTCTTCATTCTCTTATAAATCAGTTTGACTGCTCTTCATCCGATTATAAATCAGTTTGACTGCTCTTCATCCTCTTATAAAACAGTTTGACTGCTCTTCATCCTTTTATAACGCAGTTTGACTGCACTTCATCCTCTTATAAATCAGTTTGACTGCTCTTCATCCGATTATAAATCAGTTTGACTGCTCTTCATCCTCTTATAAAACAGTTTGACTGCTCTTCATCCTTTTATAACGCAGTTTGACTGCTCTTCATCCTCTTATAAATCAGTTTGACTGCTCTTCATCCGATTATAAATCAGTTTGACTGCTCTTCGTCCGATTATAAATCAGTTGGACTGCTCTTCGTCCGCTTATAAAACAGTTTGACTGCTCTTCATCCTTTTATAAAGCAGTTTGACTGCTCTTCATCCTCTTATAAATCAGTTTGACTGCTCTTCATCCGATTATAAATCAGTTTGACTGCTCTTCGTCCTCTTTTAAAACAGTTTGACTGCTCTTCATCCTTTTATAATGCAGTTTGACTGCTCTTCATCCTCTTATAAAACAGTTTGACTGCTCTTCATCCTCTCGTAAAACAGGTTGACTGCTCTTCATCCTCTTGTAAAACAGTCTGACTGCTCTACATCCTCGTATAAAACAGTTTGACTGCTCTTCATCCTTTTATAAAGCAGTTTGACTGCTCTTCATCCTCTTATAAATCAATTTGACTGCTCTTCATCCTCTTATAAAACCGTTTGACTGCTCTTCGTCCGATTATAAATCAGTTTGACTGCTCTTCGTCCTCTTATAAAACAGTTTGATTGCTCTTCATCCTTTTATAAAGCAGTTTGACTGCTCTTCATTCTCTTATAAATCAGTTTGACTGCTCTTCATCCGATTATAAATCAGTTTGACTGCTCTTCATCCTCTTATAAAACAGTTTGACTGCTCTTCATCCTTTTATAACGCAGTTTGACTGCACTTCATCCTCTTATAAATCAGTTTGACTGCTCTTCATCCGATTATAAATCAGTTTGACTGCTCTTCATCCTCTTATAAAACAGTTTGACTGCTCTTCATCCTTTTATAACGCAGTTTGACTGCTCTTCATCCTCTTATAAATCAGTTTGACTGCTCTTCATCCGATTATAAATCAGTTTGACTGCTCTTCGTCCGATTATAAATCAGTTGGACTGCTCTTCGTCCGCTTATAAAACAGTTTGACTGCTCTTCATCCTTTTATAAAGCAGTTTGACTGCTCTTCATCCTCTTATAAATCAGTTTGACTGCTCTTCATCCGATTATAAATCAGTTTTACTGCTCTTCGTCCTCTTTTAAAACAGTTTGACTGCTCTTCATCCTTTTATAATGCAGTTTGACTGCTCTTCATCCTCTTATAAAACAGTTTGACTGCTCTTCATCCTCTCGTAAAACAGGTTGACTGCTCTTCATCCTCTTGTAAAACAGTCTGACTGCTCTACATCCTCGTATAAAACAGTTTGACTGCTCTTCATCCTTTTATAAAGCAGTTTGACTGCTCTTCATCCTCTTATAAATCAATTTGACTGCTCTTCATCCTCTTATAAAACCGTTTGACTGCTCTTCGTCCGATTATAAATCAGTTTGACTGCTCTTCATCCTCTTATAAAACCGTTTGACTGCTCTTCTTCCGATTATAAATCAGGTTGACTGCTCTTCGTCCGATTATAAATCAGTTTGACTGCTCTTCATCCTCTTATAAATCAGTTTGACTGCTCTTCATTCTTTTATAAAGCAGTTTGACTGCTCTTCATCCGATTATAAATCAGTTTGACTGCTCTTCGTCCTCTTTTAAAACAGTTTGACTGCTCTTCATCCTTTTATAATGCAGTTTGACTGCTCTTCATCCTCTTATAAAACAGTTTGACTGCTCTTCATCCTCTTGTAAAACAGGTTGACTGCTCTTCATCCTCTTGTAAAACAGTCTGACTGCTCTACATCCTCGTATAAAACAGTTTCACTGCTCTTCATCCTTTTATAAAGCAGTTTGACTGCTCTTCATCCTCTTATAAATCAATTTGACTGCTCTTCATCCTCTTATAAATCAGTTTGACTGCTCTTCGTCCGATTATAAATCAGGTTGACTGCTCTTCGTCCGATTATAAATCAGTTTGACTGCTCTTCATCCTCCTATAAACCAGTTTGACTGCGCTTCATCCTCCTATAGAACAGTTTGACTGCTCTTCGTCCGAATATAAATCAGTTTGACTGCTCTTCGTCCTCTTATAAAACAGTTTGATTGCTCTTCATCCTTTTATAAAGCAGTTTGACTGCTCTTCATTCTCTTATAAATCAGTTTGACTGCTCTTCATCCGATTATAAATCAGTTTGACTGCTCTTCATCCTCTTATAAAACAGTTTGACTGCTCTTCATCCTTTTATAACGCAGTTTGACTGCACTTCATCCTCTTATAAATCAGTTTGACTGCTCTTCATCCGATTACAAATCAGTTTGACTGCTCTTCATCCTCTTATAAAACAGTTTGACTGCTCTTCATCCTTTTATAACGCAGTTTGACTGCTCTTCATCCTCTTATAAATCAGTTTGACTGCTCTTCATCCGATTATAAATCAGTTTGACTGCTCTTCGTCCGATTATAAATCAGTTGGACTGCTCTTCGTCCGCTTATAAAACAGTTTGACTGCTCTTCATCCTTTTATAAAGCAGTTTGACTGCTCTTCATCCTCTTATAAATCAGTTTGACTGCTCTTCATCCGATTATAAATCAGTTTGACTGCTCTTCGTCCTCTTTTAAAACAGTTTGACTGCTCTTCATCCTTTTATAATGCAGTTTGACTGCTCTTCATCCTCTTATAAAACAGTTTGACTGCTCTTCATCCTCTCGTAAAACAGGTTGACTGCTCTTCATCCTCTTGTAAAACAGTCTGACTGCTCTACATCCTCGTATAAAACAGTTTGACTGCTCTTCATCCTTTTATAGAGCAGTTTGACTGCACTTCATCCTCTTATAAATCAATTTGACTGCTCTTCATCCTCTTATAAAACCGTTTGACTGCTCTTCGTCCGATTATAAATCAGTTTGACTGCTCTTCATCCTCTTATAAAACCGTTTGACTGCTCTTCTTCCGATTATAAATCAGGTTGACTGCTCTTCGTCCGATTATAAATCAGTTTGACTGCTCTTCATCCTCTTATAAATCAGTTTGACTGCTCTTCATCCTTTTATAAAGCAGTTTGACTGCTCTTCATCCTCCTATAAACCAGTTTGACTGCGCTTCATCCTCCTATAGAACAGTTTGACTGCTCTTCGTCCGATTATAAATCAGTTTGACTGCTCATCGTCCTCTTATAAACAGTTTGACTGCTCTTCATCCTTTTATAAAGCAGTTTTACTGCTCTTCATTCTCTTATAAATCAGTTTGACTGCTCTTCATCCGATTATAAATCAGTTTGACTGCTCTTCATCCTCTTATAAAACAGTTTGACTGCTCTTCATCCTTTTATAACGCAGTTTGACTGCTCTTCATCCTCTTATAAATCAGTTTGACTGCTCTTCATTCGATTATAAATCAGTTTGACTGCTCTTCATCCTTTTATAAAGCAGTTTGACTGCTCTTCATCCTCTTATAAATCAGTTTGACTGCTCTTCATCCTCTTATAAAGCAATTTGACTGCTCTCCATCCTCCTATAAACCAGTTTGACTGCGCTTCATCCTCCTATAGAACAGTTTGACTGCTCTTCGTCCGATTATAACTCAATTTGACTGCTCTTCGTCCTCTTATAAAACAGTTTGACTGCTCTTCATCCTTTTATAAAGCAGTTTGACTGCTCTTCATCCTCTTGTAAAACAGTCTGACTGCTCTTCATCCGATTATAAATCAGTTTGACTGCTCTTCATCCTCTTATAAAACAGTTTGACTGCTCTTCATCCTCTTATAAAACAGTTTGACTGCTCTTCATCTTTTTATAACGCAGTTTGACTGCTCTTCATCCTCTTGTAAAACAGGTTGACTGTTCTTCATCCTTTTGTGAAACAGTCTGACTGCTCGACATCATTGTATAAAACAGTTTGACTGCTCTTCATCCTTTTATAAAGCAGTTTGACTGCTCTTCATCCTCTTATAAATCAATTTGACTGCTCTTCATCCTCTTATAAAACCGTTTGACTGCTCTTCGTCCGATTATAACTCAGTTTGACTGCTCTTCGTCCTCTTATAAAACAGTTTGACTGCTCTTCATCCGATTATAAATCAGTTTGACTGCTCTTCATCCTCTTATAAAACAGTTTGACTGGTCTTCATCCTTTTATAAAGCAGTTTGACTGCTCTTCATCCTCCTATAAACCAGTTTGACTGCGCTTCATCCTCCTATAGAACAGTTTGACTGTTCTTCGTCCGATTATAAATCAGTTTGACTGCTCCTCGTCCGCTTATAAAACAGTTTGACTGCTCTTCATCCTTTTATAAAGCAGTTTGACTGCTCTTCATCCTCTTATAAATCAGTTTGACTGCTCTTCATCCTTTTATAAAGCAGTTTGACTGCTCTTCATCCTCCTATAAACCAGTTTGACTGCGCTTCATCCTCCTATAGAACAGTTTGACTGCTCTTCGTCCGATTATAAACCAGTTTGACTGCTCTTCGTCCTCTTATAAAACAGTTTGACTGCTCTTCATCCTTTTATAAAGCAGTTTGACTGCTCTTCATCCTCTTATAAATCAGTTTGACTGCTCTTCATCCGATTATAAACCAGTTTGACTGCTCTTCGTCCTCTTATAAAACAGTTTGACTGCTCTTCATCCTTTTATAAAGCAGTTTGACTGCTCTTCATCCTTTTATAAAGCAGTTTGACTGCTCTTCATCCGATTATAAATCAGTTTGACTGCTCTTCATCCTCTTATAAAACAGTTTGACTGCTCTTCATCCTTTTATAACGCAGTTTGACTGCTCTTCATCCTCTTATAAATCAGTTTGACTGCTCTTCATCCGATTATAAATCAGTTTGACTGCTCTTCATCCTCTTATAAAACAGTTTGACTGCTCTTCATCCTTTTATAACGCAGTTTGACTGCTCTTCATCCTCTTATAAATCAGTTTGACTGCTCTTCATCCGATTATAAATCAGTTTGACTGCTATTCATCCGATTATAAATCAGTTTGACTGCTCTTCGTCCGATTTTAAATCAGTTTGACTGCTATTCGTCCGATTATACATCAGTTGGACTGCTCTTCGTCCGCTTATAAAACATAGTTTGACTGCTCTTCATCCTTTTATAAAGCAGTTTGACTGCTCTTCATCCTCTTATAAATCAGTTTGACTGCTCTTCATCCTCTTATAAAGCAGTCTGACTGCTCTTCATCCTCCTACAAACCAGTTTGACTGCGCTTCATCCTCCTATAGAACAGTTTGACTGCTCTTCGTCCGATTATAACTCAGTTTGACTGCTCTTCGTCCTCTTATAAAACAGTTTGACTGCTCTTCATCCTTTTATAAAGCAGTTTGACTGCTCTTCATCCTCTTGTAAAACAGTCTGACTGCTCTTCATCCGATTATAAATCAATTTGACTGCTATTCATCCTCTTATAAAACAGTTTGACTGCTCTTCATCCTTTTTATAACGCAGTTTGACTGCTCTTCATCCTCTTGTAAAACAGGTTGACTGCTCTTCATCCTTTTGTAAAACAGTCTGACTGTTCTACATCATTGTATAAAACAGTTTGACTGCTCTTCATCCTTTTATAAAGCAGTTTGACTGCTCTTCATCCTCTTATAAATCAATTTGACTGCTCTTCATCCTCTTATAAAACCGTTTGACTGCTCTTCGTCCGATTATAAATCAGTTTGACTGCTGTTTGTCCGATTATAAATCAGTTTGACTGCTCCTCGTCCGCTTATAAAACAGTTTGACTGCTCTTCATCCTTTTATAAAGCAGTTTGACTGCTCTTCATCCTCTTATAAATCAGTTTGACTGCTCTTCATCCTTTTATAAAGCAGTTTGACTGCTCTTCATCCTCCTATAAACCAGTTTGACTGCGCTTCATCCTCCTATAGAACAGTTTGACTGCTCTTCGTCCGATTATAAACCAGTTTGACTGCTCTTCGTCCTCTTATAAAACAGTTTGACTGCTCTTCATCCTTTTATAAAGCAGTTTGACTGCTCTTCATCGTCTTATAAATCAGTTTGACTGCTCTTCATCCGATTATAAACCAGTTTGACTGCTCTTCATCCTCTTATAAAACAGTTTGACTGCTCTTCATCCTTTTATAAAGCAGTTTGACTGCTCTTCATCCTTTTATAAAGCAGTTTGACTGCTCTTCATCCGATTATAAATCAGTTTGACTGCTCTTCATCCTCTTATAAAACAGTTTGACTGCTCTTCATCCTTTTATAACGCAGTTTGACTGCTCTTCATCCTCTTATAAATCAGTTTGACTGCTCTTCATCCGATTATAAATCAGTTTGACTGCTCTTCATCCTCTTATAAAACAGTTTGACTGCTCTTCATCCTTTTATAACGCAGTTTGACTGCTCTTCATCCTCTTATAAATCAGTTTGACTGCTCTTCATCCGATTATAAATCAGTTTGACTGCTATTCATCCGATTATAAATCAGTTTGACTGCTCTTCATCCTTTTATAAAGCAGTTTGACTGCTCTTCATCCGATTATAAATCAGTTTGACTGCGCTTCATCCTCTTATAAAACAGTTTGACTGCTCTTCATCCTTGTATAACGCAGTTTGACTGCTCTTCATCCTCTTATAAATCAGTTTGACTGCTCTTCGTCCTCTTTTAAAACAGTTTCACTGCTCTTCATCCTTTTATAAAGCAGTTTGACTGCTCTTCATCCTCCTATAAACCAGTTTGACTGCGCTTCATCCTCCTATAGAACAGTTTGACTGCTCTTCGTCCGATTATAAATCAGTTTGACTGCTCTTCATCCTCTTATAAAACCGTTTGACTGCTCTTCGTCCGATTATAAATCAGTTTGACTGCTCTTCGTCCTCTTATAAAACAGTTTGATTGCTCTTCATCCTTTTATAAAACAGTTTGACTGCTCTTCATCCTTTTATAAAGCAGTTTGACTGCTCTTCATCCTCCTATAAACCAGTTTGACTGCGCTTCATCCTCCTATAGAACAGTTTGACTGCTCTTCGTCCGATTATAAATCAGTTTGACTGCTCTTCGTCCTCTTATAAAACAGTTTGATTGCTCTTCATCCTTTTATAAAGCAGTTTGACTGCTCTTCATTCTCTTATAAATCAGTTTGACTGCTCTTCATCCGATTATAAATCAGTTTGACTGCTCTTCATCCGATTATAAATCAGTTTGACTGCTCTTCGTCCTCTTTTAAAACAGTTTGACTGCTCTTCATCCTTTTATAAAGCAGTTTGACTGCTCTTCATCCTCTTATAAATCAATTTGACTGCTCTTCATCCTCTTATAAAACCGTTTGACTGCTCTTCGTCCGATTATAAATCAGTTTGACTGCTCTTCGTCCGATTATAAATCAGTTTGACTGCTCTTCGTCCGCTTATAAAACAGTTTGACTGCTCTTCATCCTTTTATAAAGCAGTTTGACTGCTCTTCATCCTCTTATAAATCAGTTTGACTGCTCTTCATCCTTTTATAAAGCAGTTTGACTGCTCTTCATCCTCCTATAAACCAGTTTGACTGCGCTTCATCCTCCTATAGAACAGTTTGACTGCTCTTCGTCCGATTATAAACCAGTTTGACTGCTCTTCGTCCTCTTATAAAAACAGTTTGACTGCTCTTCATCCTTTTATAAAGCAGTTTGACTGCTCTTCATCCTTTTATAAATCAGTTTGACTGCTCTTCATCCGATTATAAATCAGTTTGACTGCTCTTCATCCTCTTATAAAACAGTTTGACTGCTCTTCATCCTCTTGTAAAACAGGTTGACTGCTCTTCATCCTCTTGTAAAACAGTCTGACTGCTCTACATCCTCGTATAAAACAGTTTCACTGCTCTTCATCCTTTTATAAAGCAGTTTGACTGCTCTTCATCCTCTTATAAATCAATTTGACTGCTCTTCATCCTCTTATAAAACCGTTTGACTGCTCTTCGTCCGATTATAAATCAGTTTGACTGCTCTTCATCCTCTTATAAAACCGTTTGACTGCTCTTCGTCCGATTATAAATCAGGTTGACTGCTCTTCGTCCGATTATAAATCAGTTTGACTGCTCTTCGTCTGCTTATAAAACAGTTTGACTGCTCTTCATCCTTTTATAAAGCAGTTTGACTGCTCTTCATCCTCCTATAAACCAGTTTGACTGCGCTTCATCCTCCTACAGAACAGTTTGACTGCTCTTCGTCCGATTATAAATCAGTTTGACTGCTCTTCATCCTCTTATAAAACCGTTTGACTGCTCTTCGTCCGATTATAAATCAGTTTGACTGCTCTTCGTCCTCTTATAAAACAGTTTGATTGCTCTTCATCCTTTTATAAAACAGTTTGACTGCTCTTCATCCTTTTATAAAGCAGTTTGACTGCTCTTCATCCTCCTATAAACCAGTTTGACTGCGCTTCATCCTCCTATAGAACAGTTTGACTGCTCTTCGTCCGATTATAAATCAGTTTGACTGCTCTTCGTCCTCTTATAAAACAGTTTGATTGCTCTTCATCCTTTTATAAAGCAGTTTGACTGCTCTTCATTCTCTTATAAATCAGTTTGACTGCTCTTCATCCGATTATAAATCAGTTTGACTGCTCTTCATCCTCTTATAAAACAGTTTGACTGCTCTTCATCCTTTTATAACGCAGTTTGACTGCACTTCATCCTCTTATAAATCAGTTTGACTGCTCTTCATCCGATTATAAATCAGTTTGACTGCTCTTCATCCTCTTATAAAACAGTTTGACTGCTCTTCATCCTTTTATAACGCAGTTTGACTGCTCTTCATCCTCTTATAAATCAGTTTGACTGCTCTTCATCCTCTTATATATCAATTTGACTGCTCTTCATCCTCTTATAAAACCGTTTGACTGCTCTTCGTCCGATTATAAATCAGTTTGACTGCTCTTCGTCCGATTATAAATCAGTTTGACTGCTCTTCGTCCGCTTATAAAACAGTTTGACTGCTCTTCATCCTTTTATAAAGCAGTTTGACTGCTCTTCATCCTCTTATAAATCAGTTTGACTGCTCTTCATCCTTTTATAAAGCAGTTTGACTGCTCTTCATCCTCCTATAAACCAGTTTGACTGCGCTTCATCCTCCTATAGAACAGTTTGACTGCTCTTCGTCCGATTATAAACCAGTTTGACTGCTCTTCGTCCTCTTATAAAAACAGTTTGACTGCTCTTAATCCTTTTATAAAGCAGTTTGACTGCTCTTCATCCTTTTATAAATCAGTTTGACTGCTCTTCATCCGATTATAAATCAGTTTGACTGCTCTTCGTCCTCTTTTAAAACAGTTTGACTGCTCTTCATCCTTTTATAATGCAGTTTGACTGCTCTTCATCCTCTTATAAAACAGTTTGACTGCTCTTCATCCTCTTGTAAAACAGGTTGACTGCTCTTCATCCTCTTGTAAATCAGTCTGACTGCTCTACATCCTCGTATAAAACAGTTTCACTGCTCTTCATCCTTTTATAAAGCAGTTTGACTGCTCTTCATCCTCTTATAAATCAATTTGACTGCTCTTCATCCTCTTATAAATCAGTTTGACTGCTCTTCGTCCGATTATAAATCAGGTTGACTGCTCTTCGTCCGATTATAAATCAGTTTGACTGCTCTTCATCCTCCTATAAACCAGTTTGACTGCGCTTCATCCTCCTATAGAACAGTTTGACTGCTCTTCGTCCGATTATAAATCAGTTTGACTGCTCTTCGTCCTCTTATAAAACAGTTTGATTGCTCTTCATCCTTTTATAAAGCAGTTTGACTGCTCTTCATTCTCTTATAAATCAGTTTGACTGCTCTTCATCCGATTATAAATCAGTTTGACTGCTCTTCATCCTCTTATAAAACAGTTTGACTGCTCTTCATCCTTTTATAACGCAATTTGACTGCACTTCATCCTCTTATAAATCAGTTTGACTGCTCTTCATCCGATTATAAATCAGTTTGACTGCTCTTCATCCTCTTATAAAACAGTTTGACTGCTCTTCATCCTTTTATAACGCAGTTTGACTGCTCTTCATCCTCTTATAAATCAGTTTGACTGCTCTTCATCCGATTATAAATCAGTTTGACTGCTCTTCGTCCGATTATAAATCAGTTGGACTGCTCTTCGTCCGCTTATAAAACAGTTTGACTGCTCTTCATCCTTTTATAAAGTATTTTGACTGCTCTTCATCCTCTTATAAATCAGTTTGACTGCTCTTCATCCTCCTGTAAATCAGTTTGACTGCTCTTCGTCCTCTTTTAAAACAGTTTGACTGCTCTTCATCCTTTTATAATGCAGTTTGACTGCTCTTCATCCTCTTATAAAACAGTTTGACTGCTCTTCATCCTCTCGTAAAACAGGTTGACTGCTCTTCATCCTCTTGTAAAACAGTCTGACTGCTCTACATCCTCGTATAAAACAGTTTGACTGCTCTTCATCCTTTTATAAAGCAGTTTGACTGCTCTTCATCCTCTTATAAATCAATTTGACTGCTCTTCATCCTCTTATAAAACCGTTTGACTGCTCTTCGTCCGTTTATAAATCAGTTTGACTGCTCTTCATCCTCTTATAAAACCGTTTGACTGCTCTTCTTCCGATTATAAATCAGGTTGACTGCTCTTCGTCCGATTATAAATCAGTTTGACTGCTCTTCATCCTCTTATAAATCAGTTTGACTGCTCTTCATCCTTTTATAAAGCAGTTTGACTGCTCTTCATCCGATTATAAATCAGTTTGACTGCTCTTCGTCCTCTTTTAAAACAGTTTGACTGCTCTTCATCCTTTTATAATGCAGTTTGACTGCTCTTCATCCTCTTATAAAACAGTTTGACTGCTCTTCATCCTCTTGTAAAACAGGTTGACTGCTCTTCATCCTCTTGTAAAACAGTCTGACTGCTCTACATCCTCGTATAAAACAGTTTCACTGCTCTTCATCCTTTTATAAAGCAGTTTGACTGCTCTTCATCCTCTTATAAATCAATTTGACTGCTCTTCATCCTCTTATAAATCAGTTTGACTGCTCTTCGTCCGATTATAAATCAGGTTGACTGCTCTTCGTCCGATTATAAATCAGTTTGACTGCTCTTCATCCTCCTATAAACCAGTTTGACTGCGCTTCATCCTCCTATAGAACAGTTTGACTGCTCTTCGTCCGAATATAAATCAGTTTGACTGCTCTTCGTCCTCTTATAAAACAGTTTGATTGCTCTTCATCCTTTTATAAAGCAGTTTGACTGCTCTTCATTCTCTTATAAATCAGTTTGACTGCTCTTCATCCGATTATAAATCAGTTTGACTGCTCTTCATCCTCTTATAAAACAGTTTGACTGCTCTTCATCCTTTTATAACGCAGTTTGACTGCACTTCATCCTCTTATAAATCAGTTTGACTGCTCTTCATCCGATTATAAATCAATTTGACTGCTCTTCATCCTCTTATAAAACAGTTTGACTGCTCTTCATCCTTTTATAACGCAGTTTGACTGCTCTTCATCCTCTTATAAATCAGTTTGACTGCTCTTCATCCGATTATAAATCAGTTTGACTGCTCTTCGTCCGATTATAAATCAGTTGGACTGCTCTTCGTCCGCTTATAAAACAGTTTGACTGCTCTTCATCCTTTTATAAAGCAGTTTGACTGCTCTTCATCCTCTTATAAATCAGTTTGACTGCTCTTCATCCGATTATGAATCAGTTTGACTGCTCTTCGTCCTCTTTTAAAACAGTTTGACTGCTCTTCATCCTTTTATAATGCAGTTTGACTGCTCTTCATCCTCTTATAACACAGTTTGACTGCTCTTCATCCTCTCGTAAAACAGGTTGACTGCTCTTCATCCTCTTGTAAAACAGTCTGACTGCTCTACATCCTCGTATAAAACAGTTTGACTGCTCTTCATCCTTTTATAAAGCAGTTTGACTGCTCTTCATCCTCTTATAAATCAATTTGACTGCTCTTCATCCTCTTATAAAACCGTTTGACTGCTCTTCGTCCGATTATAAATCAGTTTGACTGCTCTTCATCCTCTTATAAAACCGTTTGACTGCTCTTCTTCCGATTATAAATCAGGTTGACTGCTCTTCGTCCGATTATAAATCAGTTTGACTGCTCTTCATCCTCTTATAAATCAATTTGACTGCTCTTCATCCTTTTATAAAGCAGTTTGACTGCTCTTCATCCTCCTATAAACCAGTTTGACTGCGCTTCATCCTCCTATAGAACAGTTTGACTGCTCTTCGTCCGATTATAAATCAGTTTGACTGCTCATCGTCCTCTTATAAAACAGTTTGACTGCTCTTCATCCTTTTATAAAGCAGTTTGACTGCTCTTCATTCTCTTATAAATCAGTTTGACTGCTCTTCATCCGATTATAAATCAGTTTGACTGCTCTTCATCCTCTTATAAAACAGTTTGACTGCTCTTCATCCTTTTATAAAGCAATTTGACTGCTCTCCATCCTCCTATAAACCAGTTTGACTGCGCTTCATCCTCCTATAGAACAGTTTGACTGCTCTTCGTCCGATTATAACTCAGTTTGACTGCTCTTCGTCCTCTTATAAAACAGTTTGACTGCTCTTCATCCTCTTGTAAAACAGTCTGACTGCTCTTCATCCGATTATAAAACCGTTTGACTGCTCTTCGTCCGTTTATAAATCAGTTTGACTGCTCTTCATCCTCTTATAAAACCGTTTGACTGCTCTTCGTCCGTTTATAAATCAGTTTGACTGCTCTTCATCCTCTTATAAAACCGTTTGACTGCTCTTCTTCCGATTATAAATCAGGTTGACTGCTCTTCGTCCGATTATAAATCAGTTTGACTGCTCTTCATCCTCTTATAAATCAGTTTGACTGCTCTTCATCCTTTTATAAAGCAGTTTGACTGCTCTTCATCCGATTATAAATCAGTTTGACTGCTCTTCGTCCTCTTTTAAAACAGTTTGACTGCTCTTAATCCTTTTATAATGCAGTTTGACTGCTCTTCATCCTCTTATAAAACAGTTTGACTGCTCTTCATCCTCTTGTAAAACAGGTTGACTGCTCTTCATCCTCTTGTAAAACAGTCTGACTGCTCTACATCCTCGTATAAAACAGTTTCACTGCTCTTCATCCTTTTATAAAGCAGTTTGACTGCTCTTCATCCTCTTATAAATCAATTTGACTGCTCTTCATCCTCTTATAAATCAGTTTGACTGCTCTTCGTCCGATTATAAATCAGGTTGACTGCTCTTCGTCCGATTATAAATCAGTTTGACTGCTCTTCATCCTCCTATAAACCAGTTTGACTGCGCTTCATCCTCCTATAGAACAGTTTGACTGCTCTTCGTCCGAATATAAATCAGTTTGACTGCTCTTCGTCCTCTTATAAAACAGTTTGATTGCTCTTCATCCTTTTATAAAGCAGTTTGACTGCTCTTCATTCTCTTATAAATCAGTTTGACTGCTCTTCATCCGATTATAAATCAGTTTGACTGCTCTTCATCCTCTTATAAAACAGTTTGACTGCTCTTCATCCTTTTATAACGCAGTTTGACTGCACTTCATCCTCTTATAAATCAGTTTGACTGCTCTTCATCCGATTATAAATCAGTTTGACTGCTCTTCATCCTCTTATAAAACAGTTTGACTGCTCTTCATCCTTTTATAACGCAGTTTGACTGCTCTTCATCCTCTTATAAATCAGTTTGACTGCTCTTCATCCGATTATAAATCAGTTTGACTGCTCTTCGTCCGATTATAAATCAGTTGGACTGCTCTTCGTCCGCTTATAAAACAGTTTGACTGCTCTTCATCCTTTTATAAAGCAGTTTGACTGCTCTTCATCCTCTTATAAATCAGTTTGACTGCTCTTCATCCGATTATAAATCAGTTTGACTGCTCTTCGTCCTCTTTTAAAACAGTTTGACTGCTCTTCATCCTTTTATAATGCAGTTTGACTGCTCTTCATCCTCTTATAAAACAGTTTGACTGCTCTTCATCCTCTCGTAAAACAGGTTGACTGCTCTTCATCCTCTTATAAAACAGTTTGACTGCTCTTCATCCTTTTATAAAGCAGTTTGACTGCTCTTCATCCTCTTATAAATCAGTTTGACTGCTCTTCATCCTTTTATAAAGCAGTTTGACTGCTCTTCATCCTCCTATAAACCAGTTTGACTGCGCTTCATCCTCCTATAGAACAGTTTGACTGCTCTTCGTCCGATTATAAACCAGTTTGACTGCTCTTCGTCCTCTTATAAAAACAGTTTGACTGCTCTTCATCCTTTTATAAAGCAGTTTGACTGCTCTTCATCCTTTTATAAATCAGTTTGACTGCTCTTCATCCGATTATAAATCAGTTTGACTGCTCTTCATCCTCTTATAAAACAGTTTGACTGCTCTTCATCCTCTTGTAAAACAGGTTGACTGCTCTTCATCCTCTTGTAAAACAGTCTGACTGCTCTACATCCTCGTATAAAACAGTTTCACTGCTCTTCATCCTTTTATAAAGCAGTTTGACTGCTCTTCATCCTCTTATAAATCAATTTGACTGCTCTTCATCCTCTTATAAAACCGTTTGACTGCTCTTCGTCCGATTATAAATCAGTTTGACTGCTCTTCATCCTCTTATAAAACCGTTTGACTGCTCTTCGTCCGATTATAAATCAGGTTGACTGCTCTTCGTCCGATTATAAATCAGTTTGACTGCTCTTCGTCTGCTTATAAAACAGTTTGACTGCTCTTCATCCTTTTATAAAGCAGTTTGACTGCTCTTCATCCTCCTATAAACCAGTTTGACTGCGCTTCATCCTCCTATAGAACAGTTTGACTGCTCTTCGTCCGATTATAAATCAGTTTGACTGCTCTTCATCCTCTTATAAAACCGTTTGACTGCTCTTCGTCCGATTATAAATCAGTTTGACTGCTCTTCGTCCTCTTATAAAACAGTTTGATTGCTCTTCATCCTTTTATAAAACAGTTTGACTGCTCTTCATCCTTTTATAAAGCAGTTTGACTGCTCTTCATCCTCCTATAAACCAGTTTGACTGCGCTTCATCCTCCTATAGAACAGTTTGACTGCTCTTCGTCCGATTATAAATCAGTTTGACTGCTCTTCGTCCTCTTATAAAACAGTTTGATTGCTCTTCATCCTTTTATAAAGCAGTTTGACTGCTCTTCATTCTCTTATAAATCAGTTTGACTGCTCTTCATCCGATTATAAATCAGTTTGACTGCTCTTCATCCTCTTATAAAACAGTTTGACTGCTCTTCATCCTTTTATAACGCAGTTTGACTGCACTTCATCCTCTTATAAATCAGTTTGACTGCTCTTCATCCGATTATAAATCAGTTTGACTGCTCTTCATCCTCTTATAAAACAGTTTGACTGCTCTTCATCCTTTTATAACGCAGTTTGACTGCTCTTCATCCTCTTATAAATCAGTTTGACTGCTCTTCATCCTCTTATATATCAATTTGACTGCTCTTCATCCTCTTATAAAACCGTTTGACTGCTCTTCGTCCGATTATAAATCAGTTTGACTGCTCTTCGTCCGATTATAAATCAGTTTGACTGCTCTTCGTCCGCTTATAAAACAGTTTGACTGCTCTTCATCCTTTTATAAAGCAGTTTGACTGCTCTTCATCCTCTTATAAATCAGTTTGACTGCTCTTCATCCTTTTATAAAGCAGTTTGACTGCTCTTCATCCTCCTATAAACCAGTTTGACTGCGCTTCATCCTCCTATAGAACAGTTTGACTGCTCTTCGTCCGATTATAAACCAGTTTGACTGCTCTTCGTCCTCTTATAAAAACAGTTTGACTGCTCTTAATCCTTTTATAAAGCAGTTTGACTGCTCTTCATCCTTTTATAAATCAGTTTGACTGCTCTTCATCCGATTATAAATCAGTTTGACTGCTCTTCGTCCTCTTTTAAAACAGTTTGACTGCTCTTCATCCTTTTATAATGCAGTTTGACTGCTCTTCATCCTCTTATAAAACAGTTTGACTGCTCTTCATCCTCTTGTAAAACAGGTTGACTGCTCTTCATCCTCTTGTAAATCAGTCTGACTGCTCTACATCCTCGTATAAAACAGTTTCACTGCTCTTCATCCTTTTATAAAGCAGTTTGACTGCTCTTCATCCTCTTATAAATCAATTTGACTGCTCTTCATCCTCTTATAAATCAGTTTGACTGCTCTTCGTCCGATTATAAATCAGGTTGACTGCTCTTCGTCCGATTATAAATCAGTTTGACTGCTCTTCATCCTCCTATAAACCAGTTTGACTGCGCTTCATCCTCCTATAGAACAGTTTGACTGCTCTTCGTCCGATTATAAATCAGTTTGACTGCTCTTCGTCCTCTTATAAAACAGTTTGATTGCTCTTCATCCTTTTATAAAGCAGTTTGACTGCTCTTCATTCTCTTATAAATCAGTTTGACTGCTCTTCATCCGATTATAAATCAGTTTGACTGCTCTTCATCCTCTTATAAAACAGTTTGACTGCTCTTCATCCTTTTATAACGCAATTTGACTGCACTTCATCCTCTTATAAATCAGTTTGACTGCTCTTCATCCGATTATAAATCAGTTTGACTGCTCTTCATCCTCTTATAAAACAGTTTGACTGCTCTTCATCCTTTTATAACGCAGTTTGACTGCTCTTCATCCTCTTATAAATCAGTTTGACTGCTCTTCATCCGATTATAAATCAGTTTGACTGCTCTTCGTCCGATTATAAATCAGTTGGACTGCTCTTCGTCCGCTTATAAAACAGTTTGACTGCTCTTCATCCTTTTATAAAGTAGTTTGACTGCTCTTCATCCTCTTATAAATCAGTTTGACTGCTCTTCATCCTCCTGTAAATCAGTTTGACTGCTCTTCGTCCTCTTTTAAAACAGTTTGACTGCTCTTCATCCTTTTATAATGCAGTTTGACTGCTCTTCATCCTCTTATAAAACAGTTTGACTGCTCTTCATCCTCTCGTAAAACAGGTTGACTGCTCTTCATCCTCTTGTAAAACAGTCTGACTGCTCTACATCCTCGTATAAAACAGTTTGACTGCTCTTCATCCTTTTATAAAGCAGTTTGACTGCTCTTCATCCTCTTATAAATCAATTTGACTGCTCTTCATCCTCTTATAAAACCGTTTGACTGCTCTTCGTCCGTTTATAAATCAGTTTGACTGCTCTTCATCCTCTTATAAAACCGTTTGACTGCTCTTCTTCCGATTATAAATCAGGTTGACTGCTCTTCGTCCGATTATAAATCAGTTTGACTGCTCTTCATCCTCTTATAAATCAGTTTGACTGCTCTTCATCCTTTTATAAAGCAGTTTGACTGCTCTTCATCCGATTATAAATCAGTTTGACTGCTCTTCGTCCTCTTTTAAAACAGTTTGACTGCTCTTCATCCTTTTATAATGCAGTTTGACTGCTCTTCATCCTCTTATAAAACAGTTTGACTGCTCTTCATCCTCTTGTAAAACAGGTTGACTGCTCTTCATCCTCTTGTAAAACAGTCTGACTGCTCTACATCCTCGTATAAAACAGTTTCACTGCTCTTCATCCTTTTATAAAGCAGTTTGACTGCTCTTCATCCTCTTATAATTCAATTTGACTGCTCTTCATCCTCTTATAAATCAGTTTGACTGCTCTTCGTCCGATTATAAATCAGGTTGACTGCTCTTCGTCCGATTATAAATCAGTTTGACTGCTCTTCATCCTCCTATAAACCAGTTTGACTGCGCTTCATCCTCCTATAGAACAGTTTGACTGCTCTTCGTCCGAATATAAATCAGTTTGACTGCTCTTCGTCCTCTTATAAAACAGTTTGATTGCTCTTCATCCTTTTATAAAGCAGTTTGACTGCTCTTCATTCTCTTATAAATCAGTTTGACTGCTCTTCATCCGATTATAAATCAGTTTGACTGCTCTTCATCCTCTTATAAAACAGTTTGACTGCTCTTCATCCTTTTATAACGCAGTTTGACTGCACTTCATCCTCTTATAAATCAGTTTGACTGCTCTTCATCCGATTATAAATCAATTTGACTGCTCTTCATCCTCTTATAAAACAGTTTGACTGCTCTTCATCCTTTTATAACGCAGTTTGACTGCTCTTCATCCTCTTATAAATCAGTTTGACTGCTCTTCATCCGATTATAAATCAGTTTGACTGCTCTTCGTCCGATTATAAATCAGTTGGACTGCTCTTCGTCCGCTTATAAAACAGTTTGACTGCTCTTCATCCTTTTATAAAGCAGTTTGACTGCTCTTCATCCTCTTATAAATCAGTTTGACTGCTCTTCATCCGATTATAAATCAGTTTGACTGCTCTTCGTCCTCTTTTAAAACAGTTTGACTGCTCTTCATCCTTTTATAATGCAGTTTGACTGCTCTTCATCCTCTTATAACACAGTTTGACTGCTCTTCATCCTCTCGTAAAACAGGTTGACTGCTCTTCATCCTCTTGTAAAACAGTCTGACTGCTCTACATCCTCGTATAAAACAGTTTGACTGCTCTTCATCCTTTTATAAAGCAGTTTGACTGCTCTTCATCCTCTTATAAATCAATTTGACTGCTCTTCATCCTCTTATAAAACCGTTTGACTGCTCTTCGTCCGATTATAAATCAGTTTGACTGCTCTTCATCCTCTTATAAAACCGTTTGACTGCTCTTCTTCCGATTATAAATCAGGTTGACTGCTCTTCGTCCGATTATAAATCAGTTTGACTGCTCTTCATCCTCTTATAAATCAGTTTGACTGCTCTTCATCCTTTTATAAAGCAGTTTGACTGCTCTTCATCCTCCTATAAACCAGTTTGACTGCGCTTCATCCTCCTATAGAACAGTTTGACTGCTCTTCGTCCGATTATAAATCAGTTTGACTGCTCATCGTCCTCTTATAAAACAGTTTGACTGCTCTTCATCCTTTTATAAAGCAGTTTGACTGCTCTTCATTCTCTTATAAATCAGTTTGACTGCTCTTCATCCGATTATAAATCAGTTTGACTGCTCTTCATCCTCTTATAAAACAGTTTGACTGCTCTTCATCCTTTTATAAAGCAATTTGACTGCTCTCCATCCTCCTATAAACCAGTTTGACTGCGCTTCATCCTCCTATAGAACAGTTTGACTGCTCTTCGTCCGATTATAACTCAGTTTGACTGCTCTTCGTCCTCTTATAAAACAGTTTGACTGCTCTTCATCCTCTTGTAAAACAGTCTGACTGCTCTTCATCCGATTATAAAACCGTTTGACTGCTCTTCGTCCGTTTATAAATCAGTTTGACTGCTCTTCATCCTCTTATAAAACCGTTTGACTGCTCTTCGTCCGTTTATAAATCAGTTTGACTGCTCTTCATCCTCTTATAAAACCGTTTGACTGCTCTTCTTCCGATTATAAATCAGGTTGACTGCTCTTCGTCCGATTATAAATCAGTTTGACTGCTCTTCATCCTCTTATAAATCAGTTTGACTGCTCTTCATCCTTTTATAAAGCAGTTTGACTGCTCTTCATCCGATTATAAATCAGTTTGACTGCTCTTCGTCCTCTTTTAAAACAGTTTGACTGCTCTTCATCCTTTTATAATGCAGTTTGACTGCTCTTCATCCTCTTATAAAACAGTTTGACTGCTCTTCATCCTCTTGTAAAACAGGTTGACTGCTCTTCATCCTCTTGTAAAACAGTCTGACTGCTCTACATCCTCGTATAAAACAGTTTCACTGCTCTTCATCCTTTTATAAAGCAGTTTGACTGCTCTTCATCCTCTTATAAATCAATTTGACTGCTCTTCATCCTCTTATAAATCAGTTTGACTGCTCTTCGTCCGATTATAAATCAGGTTGACTGCTCTTCGTCCGATTATAAATCAGTTTGACTGCTCTTCATCCTCCTATAAACCAGTTTGACTGCGCTTCATCCTCCTATAGAACAGTTTGACTGCTCTTCGTCCGAATATAAATCAGTTTGACTGCTCTTCGTCCTCTTATAAAACAGTTTGATTGCTCTTCATCCTTTTATAAAGCAGTTTGACTGCTCTTCATTCTCTTATAAATCAGTTTGACTGCTCTTCATCCGATTATAAATCATTTTGACTGCTCTTCATCCTCTTATAAAACAGTTTGACTGCTCTTCATCCTTTTATAACGCAGTTTGACTGCACTTCATCCTCTTATAAATCAGTTTGACTGCTCTTCATCCGATTATAAATCAGTTTGACTGCTCTTCATCCTCTTATAAAACAGTTTGACTGCTCTTCATCCTTTTATAACGCAGTTTGACTGCTCTTCATCCTCTTATAAATCAGTTTGACTGCTCTTCATCCGATTATAAATCAGTTTGACTGCTCTTCGTCCGATTATAAATCAGTTGGACTGCTCTTCGTCCGCTTATAAAACAGTTTGACTGCTCTTCATCCTTTTATAAAGCAGTTTGACTGCTCTTCATCCTCTTATAAATCAGTTTGACTGCTCTTCATCCGATTATAAATCAGTTTGACTGCTCTTCGTCCTCTTTTAAAACAGTTTGACTGCTCTTCATCCTTTTATAATGCAGTTTGACTGCTCTTCATCCTCTTATAAAACAGTTTGACTGCTCTTCATCCTCTCGTAAAACAGGTTGACTGCTCTTCATCCTCTTGTAAAACAGTCTGACTGCTCTACATCCTCGTATAAAACAGTTTGACTGCTCTTCATCCTTTTATAAAGCAGTTTGACTGCTCTTCATCCTCTTATAAATCAATTTGACTGCTCTTCATCCTCTTATAAAACCGTTTGACTGCTCTTCGTCCGATTATAAATCAGTTTGACTGCTCTTCATCCTCTTATAAAACCGTTTGACTGCTCTTCTTCCGATTATAAATCAGGTTGACTGCTCTTCGTCCGATTATAAATCAGTTTGACTGCTCTTCATCCTCTTATAAATCAGTTTGACTGCTCTTCATCCTTTTATAAAGCAGTTTGACTGCTCTTCATCCTCCTATAAACCAGTTTGACTGCGCTTCATCCTCCTATAGAACAGTTTGACTGCTCTTCGTCCGATTATAAATCAGTTTGACTGCTCATCGTCCTCTTATAAAACAGTTTGACTGCTCTTCATCCTTTTATAAAGCAGTTTGACTGCTCTTCATTCTCTTATAAATCAGTTTGACTGCTCTTCATCCGATTATAAATCAGTTTGACTGCTCTTCATCCTCTTATAAAACAGTTTGACTGCTCTTCATCCTTTTATAAAGCAATTTGACTGCTCTCCATCCTCCTATAAACCAGTTTGACTGCGCTTCATCCTCCTATAGAACAGTTTGACTGCTCTTCGTCCGATTATAACTCAGTTTGACTGCTCTTCGTCCTCTTATAAAACAGTTTGACTGCTCTTCATCCTTTTATAAAGCAGTTTGACTGCTCTTCATCCTCTTGTAAAACAGTCTGACTGCTCTTCATCCGATTATAAATCAGTTTGACTGCTCTTCATCCTCTTATAAAACAGTTTGACTGCTCTTCATCCTCTTATAAAACAGTTTGACTGCTCTTCATCTTTTTATAACGCAGTTTGACTGCTCTTCATCCTCTTGTAAAACAGGTTGACTGTTCTTCATCCTTTTGTGAAACAGTCTGACTGCTCGACATCATTGTATAAAACAGTTTGACTGCTCTTCATCCTTTTATAAAGCAGTTTGACTGCTCTTCATCCTCTTATAAATCAATTTGACTGCTCTTCATCCTCTTATAAAACCGTTTGACTGCTCTTCGTCCGATTATAACTCAGTTTGACTGCTCTTCGTCCTCTTATAAAACAGTTTGACTGCTCTTCATCCGATTATAAATCAGTTTGACTGCTCTTCATCCTCTTATAAAACAGTTTGACTGGTCTTCATCCTTTTATAAAGCAGTTTGACTGCTCTTCATCCTCCTATAAACCAGTTTGACTGCGCTTCATCCTCCTATAGAACAGTTTGACTGCTCTTCGTCCGCTTATAAAACAGTTTGACTGCTCCTCGTCCGCTTATAAAACAGTTTGACTGCTCTTCATCCTTTTATAAAGCAGTTTGACTGCTCTTCATCCTCTTATAAATCAGTTTGACTGCTCTTCATCCTTTTATAAAGCAGTTTGACTGCTCTTCATCCTCCTATAAACCAGTTTGACTGCGCTTCATCCTCCTATAGAACAGTTTGTCTGCTCTTCGTCCGATTATAAACCAGTTTGACTGCTCTTCGTCCTCTTATAAAACAGTTTGACTGCTCTTCATCCTTTTATAAAGCAGTTTGACTGCTCTTCATCCTCTTATAAATCAGTTTGACTGCTCTTCATCCGATTATAAACCAGTTTGACTGCTCTTCGTCCTCTTATAAAACAGTTTGACTGCTCTTCATCCTCTTATAAATCAGTTTGACTGCTCTTCATCCGATTATAAATCAGTTTGACTGCTCTTCATCCTCTTATAAAACAGTTTGACTGCTCTTCATCCTTTTATAACGCAGTTTGACTGCTCTTCATCCTCTTATAAATCAGTTTGACTGCTCTTCATCCTCTTATATATCAATTTGACTGCTCTTCATCCTCTTATAAAACCGTTTGACTGCTCTTCGTCCGATTATAAATCAGTTTGACTGCTCTTCGTCCGATTATAAATCAGTTTGACTGCTCTTCGTCCGCTTATAAAACAGTTTGACTGCTCTTCATCCTTTTATAAAGCAGTTTGACTGCTCTTCATCCTCTTATAAATCAGTTTGACTGCTCTTCATCCTTTTATAAAGCAGTTTGACTGCTCTTCATCCTCCTATAAACCAGTTTGACTGCGCTTCATCCTCCTATAGAACAGTTTGACTGCTCTTCGTCCGATTATAAACCAGTTTGACTGCTCTTCGTCCTCTTATAAAAACAGTTTGACTGCTCTTAATCCTTTTATAAAGCAGTTTGACTGCTCTTCATCCTTTTATAAATCAGTTTGACTGCTCTTCATCCGATTATAAATCAGTTTGACTGCTCTTCGTCCTCTTTTAAAACAGTTTGACTGCTCTTCATCCTTTTATAATGCAGTTTGACTGCTCTTCATCCTCTTATAAAACAGTTTGACTGCTCTTCATCCTCTTGTAAAACAGGTTGACTGCTCTTCATCCTCTTGTAAAACAGTCTGACTGCTCTACATCCTCGTATAAAACAGTTTCACTGCTCTTCATCCTTTTATAAAGCAGTTTGACTGCTCTTCATCCTCTTATAAATCAATTTGACTGCTCTTCATCCTCTTATAAATCAGTTTGACTGCTCTTCGTCCGATTATAAATCAGGTTGACTGCTCTTCGTCCGATTATAAATCAGTTTGACTGCTCTTCATCCTCCTATAAACCAGTTTGACGGCGCTTCATCCTCCTATAGAACAGTTTGACTGCTCTTCGTCCGATTATAAATCAGTTTGACTGCTCTTCGTCCTCTTATAAAACAGTTTGATTGCTCTTCATCCTTTTATAAAGCAGTTTGACTGCTCTTCATTCTCTTATAAATCAGTTTGACTGCTCTTCATCCGATTATAAATCAGTTTGACTGCTCTTCATCCTCTTATAAAACAGTTTGACTGCTCTTCATCCTTTTATAACGCAGTTTGACTGCACTTCATCCTCTTATAAATCAGTTTGACTGCTCTTCATCCGATTATAAATCAGTTTGACTGCTCTTCATCCTCTTATAAAACAGTTTGACTGCTCTTCATCCTTTTATAACGCAGTTTGACTGCTCTTCATCCTCTTATAAATCAGTTTGACTGCTCTTCATCCGATTATAAATCAGTTTGACTGCTCTTCGTCCGATTATAAATCAGTTGGACTGCTCTTCGTCCGCTTATAAAACAGTTTGACTGCTCTTCATCCTTTTATAAAGTAGTTTGACTGCTCTTCATCCTCTTATAAATCAGTTTGACTGCTCTTCATCCTCCTGTAAATCAGTTTGACTGCTCTTCGTCCTCTTTTAAAACAGTTTGACTGCTCTTCATCCTTTTATAATGCAGTTTGACTGCTCTTCATCCTCTTATAAAACAGTTTGACTGCTCTTCATCCTCTCGTAAAACAGGTTGACTGCTCTTCATCCTCTTGTAAAACAGTCTGACTGCTCTACATCCTCGTATAAAACAGTTTGACTGCTCTTCATCCTTTTATAAAGCAGTTTGACTGCTCTTCATCCTCTTATAAATCAATTTGACTGCTCTTCATCCTCTTATAAAACCGTTTGACTGCTCTTCGTCCGTTTATAAATCAGTTTGACTGCTCTTCATCCTCTTATAAAACCGTTTGACTGCTCTTCTTCCGATTATAAATCAGGTTGACTGCTCTTCGTCCGATTATAAATCAGTTTGACTGCTCTTCATCCTCTTATAAATCAGTTTGACTGCTCTTCATCCTTTTATAAAGCAGTTTGACTGCTCTTCATCCGAATATAAATCAGTTTGACTGCTCTTCGTCCTCTTTTAAAACAGTTTGACTGCTCTTCATCCTTTTATAATGCAGTTTGACTGCTCTTCATTCTCTTATAAATCAGTTTGACTGCTCTTCATCCGATTATAAATCAGTTTGACTGCTCTTCATCCTCTTATAAAACAGTTTGACTGCTCTTCATCCTTTTATAACGCAGTTTGACTGCACTTCATCCTCTTATAAATCAGTTTGACTGCTCTTCATCCGATTATAAACCAGTTTGACTGCGCTTCATCCTCCTATAGAACAGTTTGTCTGCTCTTCGTCCGATTATAAACCAGTTTGACTGCTCTTCGTCCTCTTATAAAACAGTTTGACTGCTCTTCATCCTTTTATAAATCAATTTGACTGCTATTCATCCTCTTATAAAACAGTTTGACTGCTCTTCATCCTTTTTATAACGCAGTTTGACTGCTCTTCATCCTCTTGTAAAACAGGTTGACTGCTCTTCATCCTTTTGTAAAACAGTCTGACTGTTCTACATCATTGTATAAAACAGTTTGACTGCTCTTCATCCTTTTATAAAGCAGTTTGACTGCTCTTCATCCTCTTATAAATCAATTTGACTGCTCTTCATCCTCTTATAAAACCGTTTGACTGCTCTTCGTCCGATTATAAATCAGTTTGACTGCTGTTCGTCCGATTATAAATCAGTTTGACTGCTCCTCGTCCGCTTATAAAACAGTTTGACTGCTCTTCATCCTTTTATAAAGCAGTTTGACTGCTCTTCATCCTCTTATAAATCAGTTTGACTGCTCTTCATCCTTTTATAAAGCTGTTTGACTGCTCTTCATCCTCCTATAAACCAGTTTGACTGCGCTTCATCCTCCTATAGAACAGTTTGACTGCTCTTCGTCCGATTATAAACCAGTTTGACTGCTCTTTGTCCTCTTATAAATCAGTTTGACTGCTCTTCATCCTCTTATAAAACCGTTTGACTGCTCTTCGTCCGTTTATAAATCAGTTTGACTGCTCTTCATCCTCTTATAAAACCGTTTGACTGCTCTTCTTCCGATTATAAATCAGGTTGACTGCTCTTCGTCCGATTATAAATCAGTTTGACTGCTCTTCATCCTCTTATAAATCAGTTTGACTGCTCTTCATCCTTTTATAAAGCAGTTTGACTGCTCTTCATCCGATTATAAATCAGTTTGACTGCTCTTCGTCCTCTTTTAAAACAGTTTGACTGCTCTTCATCCTTTTATAATGCAGTTTGACTGCTCTTCATCCTCTTATAAAACAGTTTGACTGCTCTTCATCCTCTTGTAAAACAGGTTGACTGCTCTTCATCCTCTTGTAAAACAGTCTGACTGCTCTACATCCTCGTATAAAACAGTTTCACTGCTCTTCATCCTTTTATAAAGCAGTTTGACTGCTCTTCATCCTCTTATAAATCAATTTGACTGCTCTTCATCCTCTTATAAATCAGTTTGACTGCTCTTCGTCCGATTATAAATCAGGTTGACTGCTCTTCGTCCGATTATAAATCAGTTTGACTGCTCTTCATCCTCCTATAAACCAGTTTGACTGCGCTTCATCCTCCTATAGAACAGTTTGACTGCTCTTCGTCCGAATATAAATCAGTTTGACTGCTCTTCGTCCTCTTATAAAACAGTTTGATTGCTCTTCATCCTTTTATAAAGCAGTTTGACTGCTCTTCATTCTCTTATAAATCAGTTTGACTGCTCTTCATCCGATTATAAATCAGTTTGACTGCTCTTCATCCTCTTATAAAACAGTTTGACTGCTCTTCATCCTTTTATAACGCAGTTTGACTGCACTTCATCCTCTTATAAATCAGTTTGACTGCTCTTCATCCGATTATAAATCAGTTTGACTGCTCTTCATCCTCTTATAAAACAGTTTGACTGCTCTTCATCCTTTTATAACGCAGTTTGACTGCTCTTCATCCTCTTATAAATCAGTTTGACTGCTCTTCATCCGATTATAAATCAGTTTGACTGCTCTTCGTCCGATTATAAATCAGTTGGACTGCTCTTCGTCCGCTTATAAAACAGTTTGACTGCTCTTCATCCTTTTATAAAGCAGTTTGACTGCTCTTCATCCTCTTATAAATCAGTTTGACTGCTCTTCATCCGATTATAAATCAGTTTGACTGCTCTTCGTCCTCTTTTAAAACAGTTTGACTGCTCTTCATCCTTTTATAATGCAGTTTGACTGCTCTTCATCCTCTTATAAAACAGTTTGACTGCTCTTCATCCTCTCGTAAAACAGGTTGACTGCTCTTCATCCTCTTGTAAAACAGTCTGACTGCTCTACATCCTCGTATAAAACAGTTTGACTGCTCTTCATCCTTTTATAAAGCAGTTTGACTGCTCTTCATCCTCTTATAAATCAATTTGACTGCTCTTCATCCTCTTATAAAACCGTTTGACTGCTCTTCGTCCGATTATAAATCAGTTTGACTGCTCTTCATCCTCTTATAAAACCGTTTGACTGCTCTTCTTCCGATTATAAATCAGGTTGACTGCTCTTCGTCCGATTATAAATCAGTTTGACTGCTCTTCATCCTCTTATAAATCAGTTTGACTGCTCTTCATCCTTTTATAAAGCAGTTTGACTGCTCTTCATCCTCCTATAAACCAGTTTGACTGCGCTTCATCCTCCTATAGAACAGTTTGACTGCTCTTCGTCCGATTATAAATCAGTTTGACTGCTCATCGTCCTCTTATAAAACAGTTTGACTGCTCTTCATCCTTTTATAAAGCAGTTTGACTGCTCTTCATTCTCTTATAAATCAGTTTGACTGCTCTTCATCCGATTATAAATCAGTTTGACTGCTCTTCATCCTCTTATAAAACAGTTTGACTGCTCTTCATCCTTTTATAAAGCAATTTGACTGCTCTCCATCCTCCTATAAACCAGTTTGACTGCGCTTCATCCTCCTATAGAACAGTTTGACTGCTCTTCGTCCGATTATAACTCAGTTTGACTGCTCTTCGTCCTCTTATAAAACAGTTTGACTGCTCTTCATCCTTTTATAAAGCAGTTTGACTGCTCTTCATCCTCTTGTAAAACAGTCTGACTGCTCTTCATCCGATTATAAATCAGTTTGACTGCTCTTCATCCTCTTATAAAACAGTTTGACTGCTCTTCATCCTCTTATAAAACAGTTTGACTGCTCTTCATCTTTTTATAACGCAGTTTGACTGCTCTTCATCCTCTTGTAAAACAGGTTGACTGTTCTTCATCCTTTTGTGAAACAGTCTGACTGCTCGACATCATTGTATAAAACAGTTTGACTGCTCTTCATCCTTTTATAAAGCAGTTTGACTGCTCTTCATCCTCTTATAAATCAATTTGACTGCTCTTCATCCTCTTATAAAACCGTTTGACTGCTCTTCGTCCGATTATAACTCAGTTTGACTGCTCTTCGTCCTCTTATAAAACAGTTTGACTGCTCTTCATCCGATTATAAATCAGTTTGACTGCTCTTCATCCTCTTATAAAACAGTTTGACTGGTCTTCATCCTTTTATAAAGCAGTTTGACTGCTCTTCATCCTCCTATAAACCAGTTTGACTGCGCTTCATCCTCCTATAGAACAGTTTGACTGCTCTTCGTCCGCTTATAAAACAGTTTGACTGCTCCTCGTCCGCTTATAAAACAGTTTGACTGCTCTTCATCCTTTTATAAAGCAGTTTGACTGCTCTTCATCCTCTTATAAATCAGTTTGACTGCTCTTCATCCTTTTATAAAGCAGTTTGACTGCTCTTCATCCTCCTATAAACCAGTTTGACTGCGCTTCATCCTCCTATAGAACAGTTTGTCTGCTCTTCGTCCGATTATAAACCAGTTTGACTGCTCTTCGTCCTCTTATAAAACAGTTTGACTGCTCTTCATCCTTTTATAAAGCAGTTTGACTGCTCTTCATCCTCTTATAAATCAGTTTGACTGCTCTTCATCCGATTATAAACCAGTTTGACTGCTCTTCGTCCTCTTATAAAACAGTTTGACTGCTCTTCATCCTCTTATAAATCAGTTTGACTGCTCTTCATCCGATTATAAATCAGTTTGACTGCTCTTCATCCTCTTATAAAACAGTTTGACTGCTCTTCATCCTTTTATAACGCAGTTTGACTGCTCTTCATCCTCTTATAAATCAGTTTGACTGCTCTTCATCCTCTTATATATCAATTTGACTGCTCTTCATCCTCTTATAAAACCGTTTGACTGCTCTTCGTCCGATTATAAATCAGTTTGACTGCTCTTCGTCCGATTATAAATCAGTTTGACTGCTCTTCGTCCGCTTATAAAACAGTTTGACTGCTCTTCATCCTTTTATAAAGCAGTTTGACTGCTCTTCATCCTCTTATAAATCAGTTTGACTGCTCTTCATCCTTTTATAAAGCAGTTTGACTGCTCTTCATCCTCCTATAAACCAGTTTGACTGCGCTTCATCCTCCTATAGAACAGTTTGACTGCTCTTCGTCCGATTATAAACCAGTTTGACTGCTCTTCGTCCTCTTATAAAAACAGTTTGACTGCTCTTAATCCTTTTATAAAGCAGTTTGACTGCTCTTCATCCTTTTATAAATCAGTTTGACTGCTCTTCGTCCTCTTTTAAAACAGTTTGACTGCTCTTCATCCTTTTATAATGCAGTTTGACTGCTCTTCATCCTTTTATAATGCAGTTTGACTGCTCTTCATCCTCTTATAAAACAGTTTGACTGCTCTTCATCCTCTTGTAAAACAGGTTGACTGCTCTTCATCCTCTTGTAAAACAGTCTGACTGCTCTACATCCTCGTATAAAACAGTTTCACTGCTCTTCATCCTTTTATAAAGCAGTTTGACTGCTCTTCATCCTCTTATAAATCAATTTGACTGCTCTTCATCCTCTTGTAAATCAGTTTGACTGCTCTTCGTCCGATTATAAATCAGGTTGACTGCTCTTCGTCCGATTATAAATCAGTTTGACTGCTCTTCATCCTCCTATAAACCAGTTTGACGGCGCTTCATCCTCCTATAGAACAGTTTGACTGCTCTTCGTCCGATTATAAATCAGTTTGACTGCTCTTCGTCCTCTTATAAAACAGTTTGATTGCTCTTCATCCTTTTATAAAGCAGTTTGACTGCTCTTCATTCTCTTATAAATCAGTTTGACTGCTCTTCATCCGATTATAAATCAGTTTGACTGCTCTTCATCCTCTTATAAAACAGTTTGACTGCTCTTCATCCTTTTATAACGCAGTTTGACTGCACTTCATCCTCTTATAAATCAGTTTGACTGCTCTTCATCCGATTATAAATCAGTTTGACTGCTCTTCATCCTCTTATAAAACAGTTTGACTGCTCTTCATCCTTTTATAACGCAGTTTGACTGCTCTTCATCCTCTTATAAATCAGTTTGACTGCTCTTCATCCGATTATAAATCAGTTTGACTGCTCTTCGTCCGATTATAAATCAGTTGGACTGCTCTTCGTCCGCTTATAAAACAGTTTGACTGCTCTTCATCCTTTTATAAAGTAGTTTGACTGCTCTTCATCCTCTTATAAATCAGTTTGACTGCTCTTCATCCTCCTGTAAATCAGTTTGACTGCTCTTCGTCCTCTTTTAAAACAGTTTGACTGCTCTTCATCCTTTTATAATGCAGTTTGACTGCTCTTCATCCTCTTATAAAACAGTTTGACTGCTCTTCATCCTCTCGTAAAACAGGTTGACTGCTCTTCATCCTCTTGTAAAACAGTCTGACTGCTCTACATCCTCGTATAAAACAGTTTGACTGCTCTTCATCCTTTTATAAAGCAGTTTGACTGCTCTTCATCCTCTTATAAATCAATTTGACTGCTCTTCATCCTCTTATAAAACCGTTTGACTGCTCTTCGTCCGTTTATAAATCAGTTTGACTGCTCTTCATCCTCTTATAAAACCGTTTGACTGCTCTTCTTCCGATTATAAATCAGGTTGACTGCTCTTCGTCCGATTATAAATCAGTTTGACTGCTCTTCATCCTCTTATAAATCAGTTTGACTGCTCTTCATCCTTTTATAAAGCAGTTTGACTGCTCTTCATCCGAATATAAATCAGTTTGACTGCTCTTCGTCCTCTTTTAAAACAGTTTGACTGCTCTTCATCCTTTTATAATGCAGTTTGACTGCTCTTCATTCTCTTATAAATCAGTTTGACTGCTCTTCATCCGATTATAAATCAGTTTGACTGCTCTTCATCCTCTTATAAAACAGTTTGACTGCTCTTCATCCTTTTATAACGCAGTTTGACTGCACTTCATCCTCTTATAAATCAGTTTGACTGCTCTTCATCCGATTATAAACCAGTTTGACTGCGCTTCATCCTCCTATAGAACAGTTTGTCTGCTCTTCGTCCGATTATAAACCAGTTTGACTGCTCTTCGTCCTCTTATAAAACAGTTTGACTGCTCTTCATCCTTTTATAAATCAATTTGACTGCTATTCATCCTCTTATAAAACAGTTTGACTGCTCTTCATCCTTTTTATAACGCAGTTTGACTGCTCTTCATCCTCTTGTAAAACAGGTTGACTGCTCTTCATCCTTTTGTAAAACAGTCTGACTGTTCTACATCATTGTATAAAACAGTTTGACTGCTCTTCATCCTTTTATAAAGCAGTTTGACTGCTCTTCATCCTCTTATAAATCAATTTGACTGCTCTTCATCCTCTTATAAAACCGTTTGACTGCTCTTCGTCCGATTATAAATCAGTTTGACTGCTGTTCGTCCGATTATAAATCAGTTTGACTGCTCCTCGTCCGCTTATAAAACAGTTTGACTGCTCTTCATCCTTTTATAAAGCAGTTTGACTGCTCTTCATCCTCTTATAAATCAGTTTGACTGCTCTTCATCCTTTTATAAAGCTGTTTGACTGCTCTTCATCCTCCTATAAACCAGTTTGACTGCGCTTCATCCTCCTATAGAACAGTTTGACTGCTCTTCGTCCGATTATAAACCAGTTTGACTGCTCTTCGTCCTCTTATAAAACAGTTTGACTGCTCTTCATCCTTTTATAAAGCAGTTTGACTGCTCTTCATCGTCTTATAAATCAGTTTGACTGCTCTTCATCCGATTATAAACCAGTTTGACTGCTCTTCGTCCTCTTATAAAACAGTTTGACTGCTCTTCATCCTTTTATAAAGCAGTTTGACTGCTCTTCATCCTTTTATAAAGCAGTTTGACTGCTCTTCATCCGATTATAAATCAGTTTGACTGCTCTTCATCCTCTTATAAAACAGTTTGACTGCTCTTCATCCTTTTATAACGCAGTTTGACTGCTCTTCATCCTCTTATAAATCAGTTTGACTGCTCTTCATCCGATTATAAATCAGTTTGACTGCTCTTCATCCTCTTATAAAACAGTTTGACTGCTCTTCATCCTTTTATAACGCAGTTTGACTGCTCTTCATCCTCTTATAAATCAGTTTGACTGCTCTTCATCCGATTATAAATCAGTTTGACTGCTATTCATCCGATTATAAATCAGTTTGACTGCTCTTCATCCTTTTATAAAGCAGTTTGACTGCTCTTCATCCGATTATAAATCAGTTTGACTGCTCTTCATCCTCTTATAAAACAGTTTGACTGCTCTTCATCCTTGTATAACGCAGTTTGACTGCTCTTCATCCTCTTATAAATCAGTTTGACTGCTCTTCGTCCTCTTTTAAAACAGTTTCACTGCTCTTCATCCTTTTATAAAGCAGTTTGACTGCTCTTCATCCTCCTATAAACCAGTTTGACTGCGCTTCATCCACCTATAGAACAGTTTGACTGCTCTTCGTCCGATTATAAATCAGTTTGACTGCTCTTCATCCTCTTATAAAACCGTTTGACTGCTCTTCGTCCGATTATAAATCAGTTTGACTGCTCTTCGTCCTCTTATAAAACAGTTTGATTGCTCTTCATCCTTTTATAAAACAGTTTGACTGCTCTTCATCCTTTTATAAAGCAGTTTGACTGCTCTTCATCCTCCTATAAACCAGTTTGACTGCGCTTCATCTTCCTATAGAACAGTTTGACTGCTCTTCGTCCGATTATAAATCAGTTTGACTGCTCTTCGTCCTCTTATAAAACAGTTTGATTGCTCTTCATCCTTTTATGAAGCAGTTTGACTGCTCTTCATTCTCTTATAAATCAGTTTGACTGCTCTTCATCCGATTATAAATCAGTTTGACTGCTCTTCATCCGATTATAAATCAGTTTGACTGCTCTTCGTCCTCTTTTAAAACAGTTTGACTGCTCTTCATCCTTTTATAAAGCAGTTTGACTGCTCTTCATCCTCTTATAAATCAATTTGACTGCTCTTCATCCTCTTATAAAACCGTTTGACTGCTCTTCGTCCGATTATAAATCAGTTTGACTGCTCTTCGTCCGATTATAAATCAGTTTGACTGCTCTTCGTCCGCTTATAAAACAGTTTGACTGCTCTTCATCCTTTTATAAAGCAGTTTGACTGCTCTTCATCCTCTTATAAATCAGTTTGACTGCTCTTCATCCTTTTATAAAGCAGTTTGACTGCTCTTCATCCTCCTATAAACCAGTTTGACTGCGCTTCATCCTCCTATAGAACAGTTTGACTGCTCTTCGTCCGATTATAAACCAGTTTGACTGCTCTTCGTCCTCTTATAAAAACAGTTTGACTGCTCTTCATCCTTTTATAAAGCAGTTTGACTGCTCTTCATCCTTTTATAAATCAGTTTGACTGCTCTTCATCCGATTATAAATCAGTTTGACTGCTCTTCATCCTCTTATAAAACAGTTTGACTGCTCTTCATCCTTTTATAACGCAGTTTGACTGCTCTTCATCCTCTTATAAATCAGTTTGACTGCTCTTCATCCGATTATAAATCAGTTTGACTGCTCTTCGTCCTCTTTTAAAACAGTTTGACTGCTCTTCATCCTTTTATAATGCAGTTTGACTGCTCTTCATCCTCTTATAAAACAGTTTGACTGCTCTTCATCCTCTTGTAAAACAGGTTGACTGCTCTTCATCCTCTTGTAAAACAGTCTGACTGCTCTACATCCTCGTATAAAACAGTTTCACTGCTCTTCATCCTTTTATAAAGCAGTTTGACTGCTCTTCATCCTCTTATAAATCAATTTGACTGCTCTTCATCCTCTTATAAAACCGTTTGACTGCTCTTCGTCCGATTATAAATCAGTTTGACTGCTCTTCATCCTCTTATAAAACCGTTTGACTGCTCTTCGTCCGATTATAAATCAGGTTGACTGCTCTTCGTCCGATTATAAATCAGTTTGACTGCTCTTCGTCTGCTTATAAAACAGTTTGACTGATCTTCATCCTTTTATAAAGCAGTTTGACTGCTCTTCATCCTCCTATAAACCAGTTTGACTGCGCTTCATCCTCCTATAGAACAGTTTGACTGCTCTTCGTCCGATTATAAATCAGTTTGACTGCTCTTCATCCTCTTATAAAACCGTTTGACTGCTCTTCGTCCGATTATAAATCAGTTTGACTGCTCTTCGTCCTCTTATAAAACAGTTTGATTGCTCTTCATCCTTTTATAAAACAGTTTGACTGCTCTTCATCCTTTTATAAAGCAGTTTGACTGCTCTTCATCCTCCTATAAACCAGTTTGACTGCGCTTCATCCTCCTATAGAACAGTTTGACTGCTCTTCGTCCGATTATAAATCAGTTTGACTGCTCTTCGTCCTCTTATAAAACAGTTTGATTGCTCTTCATCCTTTTATAAAGCAGTTTGACTGCTCTTCATCCTCTTATAAATCAGTTTGACTGCTCTTCATCCGATTATAAATCAGTTTGACTGCTCTTCATCCTCTTATAAAACAGTTTGACTGCTCTTCATCCTTTTATAACGCAGTTTGACTGCACTTCATCCTCTTATAAATCAGTTTGACTGCTCTTCATCCGATTATAAATCAGTTTGACTGCTCTTCATCCTCTTATAAAACAGTTTGACTGCTCTTCATCCTTTTATAACGCAGTTTGACTGCTCTTCATCCTCTTATAAATCAGTTTGACTGCTCTTCATCCTCTTATATATCAATTTGACTGCTCTTCATCCTCTTATAAAACCGTTTGACTGCTCTTCGTCCGATTATAAATCAGTTTGACTGCTCTTCGTCCGATTATAAATCAGTTTGACTGCTCTTCGTCCGCTTATAAAACAGTTTGACTGCTCTTCATCCTTTTATAAAGCAGTTTGACTGCTCTTCATCCTCTTATAAATCAGTTTGACTGCTCTTCATCCTTTTATAAAGCAGTTTGACTGCTCTTCATCCTCCTATAAACCAGTTTGACTGCGCTTCATCCTCCTATAGAACAGTTTGACTGCTCTTCGTCCGATTATAAACCAGTTTGACTGCTCTTCGTCCTCTTATAAAAACAGTTTGACTGCTCTTAATCCTTTTATAAAGCAGTTTGACTGCTCTTCATCCTTTTATAAATCAGTTTGACTGCTCTTCATCCGATTATAAATCAGTTTGACTGCTCTTCGTCCTCTTTTAAAACAGTTTGACTGCTCTTCATCCTTTTATAATGCAGTTTGACTGCTCTTCATCCTCTTATAAAACAGTTTGACTGCTCTTCATCCTCTTGTAAAACAGGTTGACTGCTCTTCATCCTCTTGTAAAACAGTCTGACTGCTCTACATCCTCGTATAAAACAGTTTCACTGCTCTTCATCCTTTTATAAAGCAGTTTGACAGCTCTTCATCCTCTTATAAATCAATTTGACTGCTCTTCATCCTCTTATAAATCAGTTTGACTGCTCTTCGTCCGATTATAAATCAGGTTGACTGCTCTTCGACCGATTATAAATCAGTTTGACTGCTCTTCATCCTCCTATAAACCAGTTTGACTGCGCTTCATCCTCCTATAGAACAGTTTGACTGCTCTTCGTCCGATTATAAATCAGTTTGACTGCTCTTCGTCCTCTTATAAAACAGTTTGATTGCTCTTCATCCTTTTATAAAGCAGTTTGACTGCTCTTCATTCTCTTATAAATCAGTTTGACTGCTCTTCATCCGATTATAAATCAGTTTGACTGCTCTTCATCCTCTTATAAAACAGTTTGACTGCTCTTCATCCTTTTATAACGCAGTTTGACTGCACTTCATCCTCTTATAAATCAGTTTGACTGCTCTTCATCCGATTATAAATCAGTTTGACTGCTCTTCATCCTCTTATAAAACAGTTTGACTGCTCTTCATCCTTTTATAACGCAGTTTGACTGCTCTTCATCCTCTTATAAATCAGTTTGACTGCTCTTCATCCGATTATAAATCAGTTTGACTGCTCTTCGTCCGATTATAAATCAGTTGGACTGCTCTTCGTCCGCTTATAAAACAGTTTGACTGCTCTTCATCCTTTTATAAAGTAGTTTGACTGCTCTTCATCCTCTTATAAATCAGTTTGACTGCTCTTCATCCTCCTGTAAATCAGTTTGACTGCTCTTCGTCCTCTTTTAAAACAGTTTGACTGCTCTTCATCCTTTTATAATGCAGTTTGACTGCTCTTCATCCTCTTATAAAACAGTTTGACTGCTCTTCATCCTCTCGTAAAACAGGTTGACTGCTCTTCATCCTCTTGTAAAACAGTCTGACTTCTCTACATCCTCGTATAAAACAGTTTGACTGCTCTTCATCCTTTTATAAAGCAGTTTGACTGCTCTTCATCCTCTTATAAATCAATTTGACTGCTCTTCATCCTCTTATAAAACCGTTTGACTGCTCTTCGTCCGTTTATAAATCAGTTTGACTGCTCTTCATCCTCTTATAAAACCGTTTGACTGCTCTTCTTCCGATTATAAATCAGGTTGACTGCTCTTCGTCCGATTATAAATCAGTTTGACTGCTCTTCATCCTCTTATAAATCAGTTTGACTGCTCTTCATCCTTTTATAAAGCAGTTTGACTGCTCTTCATCCGATTATAAATCAGTTTGACTGCTCTTCGTCCTCTTTTAAAACAGTTTGACTGCTCTTCATCCTTTTATAATGCAGTTTGACTGCTCTTCATCCTCTTATAAAACAGTTTGACTGCTCTTCATCCTCTTGTAAAACAGTTTGACTGCTCTTCATCCTTTTATAAAGCAGTTTGACTGCACTTCATCCTCTTATAAATCAGTTTGACTGCTCTTCATCCGATTATAAATCAGTTTGACTGCTCTTCATCCTCTTATAAAACAGTTTGACTGCTCTTCATCCTTTTATAACGCAGTTTGACTGCTCTTCATCCTCTTATAAATCAGTTTGACTGCTCTTCATCCGATTATAAATCAGTTTGACTGCTCTTCGTCCGATTATAAATCAGTTGGACTGCTCTTCGTCCGCTTATAAAACAGTTTGACTGCTCTTCATCCTTTTATAAAGCAGTTTGACTGCTCTTCATCCTCTTATAAATCAGTTTGACTGCTCTTCATCCGATTATAAATCAGTTTGACTGCTCTTCGTCCTCTTTTAAAACAGTTTGACTGCTCTTCATCCTTTTATAATGCAGTTTGACTGCTCTTCATCCTCTTATAAAACAGTTTGACTGCTCTTCATCCTCTCGTAAAACAGGTTGACTGCTCTTCATCCTCTTGTAAAACAGTCTGACTGCTCTACATCCTCGTATAAAACAGTTTGACTGCTCTTCATCCTTTTATAAAGCAGTTTGACTGCTCTTCATCCTCTTATAAATCAATTTGACTGCTCTTCATCCTCTTATAAAACCGTTTGACTGCTCTTCGTCCGATTATAAATCAGTTTGACTGCTCTTCATCCTCTTATAAAACCGTTTGACTGCTCTTCTTCCGATTATAAATCAGGTTGACTGCTCTTCGTCCGATTATAAATCAGTTTGACTGCTGTTCATCCTCTTATAAATCAGTTTGACTGCTCTTCATCCTTTTATAAAGCAGTTTGACTGCTCTTCATCCTCCTATAAACCAGTTTGACTGCGCTTCATCCTCCTATAGAACAGTTTGACTGCTCTTCGTCCGATTATAAATCAGTTTGACTGCTCATCGTCCTCTTATAAAACAGTTTGACTGCTCTTCATCCTTTTATAAAGCAGTTTGACTGCTCTTCATTCTCTTATAAATCAGTTTGACTGCTCTTCATCCGATTATAAATCAGTTTGACTGCTCTTCATCCTCTTATAAAACAGTTTGACTGCTCTTCATCCTTTTATAAAGCAATTTGACTGCTCTCCATCCTCCTATAAACCAGTTTGACTGCGCTTCATCCTCCTATAGAACAGTTTGACTGCTCTTCGTCCGATTATAACTCAGTTTGACTGCTCTTCGTCCTCTTATAAAACAGTTTGACTGCTCTTCATCCTTTTATAAAGCAGTTTGACTGCTCTTCATCCTCTTGTAAAACAGTCTGACTGCTCTTCATCCGATTATAAATCAGTTTGACTGCTCTTCATCCTCTTATAAAACAGTTTGACTGCTCTTCATCCTCTTATAAAACAGTTTGACTGCTCTTCATCTTTTTATAACGCAGTTTGACTGCTCTTCATCCTCTTGTAAAACAGGTTGACTGTTCTTCATCCTTTTGTGAAACAGTCTGACTGCTCGACATCATTGTATAAAACAGTTTGACTGCTCTTCATCCTTTTATAAAGCAGTTTGACTGCTCTTCATCCTCTTATAAATCAATTTGACTGCTCTTCATCCTCTTATAAAACCGTTTGACTGCTCTTCGTCCGATTATAACTCAGTTTGACTGCTCTTCGTCCTCTTATAAAACAGTTTGACTGCTCTTCATCCGATTATAAATCAGTTTGACTGCTCTTCATCCTCTTATAAAGCAGTTTGACTGCTCTTCATCCTCCTATAAACCAGTTTGACTGCGCTTCATCCTCCTATAGAACAGTTTGACTGCTCTTCGTCCGCTTATAAAACAGTTTGACTGCTCCTCGTCCGCTTATAAAACAGTTTGACTGCTCTTCATCCTTTTATAAAGCAGTTTGACTGCTCTTCATCCTCTTATAAATCAGTTTGACTGCTCTTCATCCTTTTATAAAGCAGTTTGACTGCTCTTCATCCTCCTATAAACCAGTTTGACTGCGCTTCATCCTCCTATAGAACAGTTTGTCTGCTCTTCGTCCGATTATAAACCAGTTTGACTGCTCTTCGTCCTCTTATAAAACAGTTTGACTGCTCTTCGTCCTTTTATAAAGCAGTTTGACTGCTCTTCATCCTCTTATAAATCAGTTTGACTGCTCTTCATCCGATTATAAACCAGTTTGACTGCTCTTCGTCCTCTTATAAAACAGTTTGACTGCTCTTCATCCTCTTATAAATCAGTTTGACTGCTCTTCATCCGATTATAAATCAGTTTGACTGCTCTTCATCCTCTTATAAAACAGTTTGACTGCTCTTCATCCTTTTATAACGCAGTTTGACTGCTCTTCATCCTCTTATAAATCAGTTTGACTGCTCTTCATCCTCTTATATATCAATTTGACTGCTCTTCATCCTCTTATAAAACCGTTTGACTGCTCTTCGTCCGATTATAAATCAGTTTGACTGCTCTTCGTCCGATTATAAATCAGTTTGACTGCTCTTCGTCCGCTTATAAAACAGTTTGACTGCTCTTCATCCTTTTATAAAGCAGTTTGACTGCTCTTCATCCTCTTATAAATCAGTTTGACTGCTCTTCATCCTTTTATAAAGCAGTTTGACTGCTCTTCATCCTCCTATAAACCAGTTTGACTGCGCTTCATCCTCCTATAGAACAGTTTGACTGCTCTTCGTCCGATTATAAACCAGTTTGACTGCTCTTCGTCCTCTTATAAAAACAGTTTGACTGCTCTTAATCCTTTTATAAAGCAGTTTGACTGCTCTTCATCCTTTTATAAATCAGTTTGACTGCTCTTCATCCGATTATACATCAGTTTGACTGCTCTTCGTCCTCTTTTAAAACAGTTTGACTGCTCTTCATCCTTTTATAATGCAGTTTGACTGCTCTTCATCCTCTTATAAAACAGTTTGACTGCTCTTCATCCTCTTGTAAAACAGGTTGACTGCTCTTCATCCTCTTGTAAAACAGTCTGACTGCTCTACATCCTCGTATAAAACAGTTTCACTGCTCTTCATCCTTTTATAAAGCAGTTTGACTGCTCTTCATCCTCTTATAAATCAATTTGACTGCTCTTCATCCTCTTATAAATCAGTTTGACTGCTCTTCGTCCGATTATAAATCAGGTTGACTGCTCTTCGTCCGATTATAAATCAGTTTGACTGCTCTTCATCCTCCTATAAACCAGTTTGACTGCGCTTCATCCTCCTATAGAACAGTTTGACTGCTCTTCGTCCGATTATAAATCAGTTTGACTGCTCTTCGTCCTCTTATAAAACAGTTTGATTGCTCTTCATCCTTTTATAAAGCAGTTTGACTGCTCTTCATTCTCTTATAAATCAGTTTGACTGCTCTTCATCCGATTATAAATCAGTTTGACTGCTCTTCATCCTCTTATAAAACAGTTTGACTGCTCTTCATCCTTTTATAACGCAGTTTGACTGCACTTCATCCTCTTATAAATCAGTTTGACTGCTCTTCATCCGATTATAAATCAGTTTGACTGCTCTTCATCCTCTTATAAAACAGTTTGACTGCTCTTCATCCTTTTATAACGCAGTTTGACTGCTCTTCATCCTCTTATAAATCAGTTTGACTGCTCTTCATCCGATTATAAATCAGTTTGACTGCTCTTCGTCCGATTATAAATCAGTTGGACTGCTCTTCGTCCGCTTATAAAACAGTTTGACTGCTCTTCATCCTTTTATAAAGTAGTTTGACTGCTCTTCATCCTCTTATAAATCAGTTTGACTGCTCTTCATCCTCCTGTAAATCAGTTTGACTGCTCTTCGTCCTCTTTTAAAACAGTTTGACTGCTCTTCATCCTTTTATAATGCAGTTTGACTGCTCTTCATCCTCTTATAAAACAGGTTGACTGCTCTTCATCCTCTCGTAAAACAGGTTGACTGCTCTTCATCCTCTTGTAAAACAGTCTGACTGCTCTACATCCTCGTATAAAACAGTTTGACTGCTCTTCATCCTTTTATAAAGCAGTTTGACTGCTCTTCATCCTCTTATAAATCAATTTGACTGCTCTTCATCCTCTTATAAAACCGTTTGACTGCTCTTCGTCCGTTTATAAATCAGTTTGACTGCTCTTCATCTTCTTATAAAACCGTTTGACTGCTCTTCTTCCGATTATAAATCAGGTTGACTGCTCTTCGTCCGATTATAAATCAGTTTGACTGCTCTTCATCCTCTTATAAATCAGTTTGACTGCTCTTCATCCTTTTATAAAGCAGTTTGACTGCTCTTCATCCGATTATAAATCAGTTTGACTGCTCTTCGTCCTCTTTTAAAACAGTTTGACTGCTCTTCATCCTTTTATAATGCAGTTTGACTGCTCTTCATTCTCTTATAAATCAGTTTGACTGCTCTTCATTCGATTATAAATCAGTTTGACTGCTCTTCATCCTCTTATAAAACAGTTTGACTGCTCTTCATCCTTTTATAACGCAGTTTGACTGCACTTCATCCTCTTATAAATCAGTTTGACTGCTCTTCATCCGATTATAAACCAGTTTGACTGCGCTTCATCCTCCTATAGAACAGTTTGTCTGCTCTTCGTCCGATTATAAACCAGTTTGACTGCTCTTCGTCCTCTTATAAAACAGTTTGACTGCTCTTCATCCTTTTATAAATCAATTTGACTGCTATTCATCCTCTTATAAAACAGTTTGACTGCTCTTCATCCTTTTTATAACGCAGTTTGACTGCTCTTCATCCTCTTGTAAAACAGGTTGACTGCTCTTCATCCATTTGTAAAACAGTCTGACTGTTCTACATCATTGTATAAAACAGTTTGACTGCTCTTCATCCTTTTATAAAGCAGTTTGACTGCTCTTCATCATCTTATAAATTAATTTGACTGCTCTTCATCCTCTTATAAAACCGTTTGACTGCTCTTCGTCCGATTATAAATCAGTTTGACTGCTGTTCGTCCGATTATAAATCAGTTTGACTGCTCCTCGTCCGCTTATAAAACAGTTTGACTGCTCTTCATCCTTTTATAAAGCAGTTTGACTGCTCTTCATCCTCTTATAAATCAGTTTGACTGCTCTTCATCCTTTTATAAAGCAGTTTGACTGCTCTTCATCCTCCTATAAACCAGTTTGACTGCGCTTCATCCTCCTATAGAACAGTTTGACTGCTCTTCGTCCGATTATAAACCAGTTTGACTGCTCTTCGTCCTCTTATAAAACAGTTTGACTGCTCTTCATCCTTTTATAAAGCAGTTTGACTGCTCTTCATTGTCTTATAAATCAGTTTGACTGCTCTTCATCCGATTATAAACCAGTTTGAATGCTCTTCGTCCTCTTATAAAACAGTTTGACTGCTCTTCATCCTTTTATAAAGCAGTTTGACTGCTCTTCATCCTTTTATAAAGCAGTTTGACTGCTCTTCATCCGATTATAAATCAGTTTGACTGCTCTTCATCCGATTATAAATCAGTTTGACTGCTCTTCATCCTCTTATAAAACAGTTTGACTGCTCTTCATCCTTTTATAACGCAGTTTGACTGCTCTTCATCCTCTTATAAATCAGTTTGACTGCTCTTCATCCGATTATAAATCAGTTTGACTGCTATTCATCCGATTATAAATCAGTTTGACTGCTCTTCATCCTTTTATAAAGCAGTTTGACTGCTCTTCATCCGATTATAAATCAGTTTGACTGCTCTTCATCCTCTTATAAAACAGTTTGACTGCTCTTCATCCTTGTATAACGCAGTTTGACTGCTCTTCAACCTCTTATAAATCAGTTTGACTGCTCTTCGTCCTCTTTTAAAACAGTTTCACTGCTCTTCATCCTTTTATAAAGCAGTTTGACTGCTCTTCATCCTCCTATAAACCAGTTTGACTGCGCTTCATCCTCCTATAGAACAGTTTGACTGCTCTTCGTCCGATTATAAATCAGTTTGACTGCTCTTCATCCTCTTATAAAACCGTTTGACTGCTCTTCGTCCGATTATAAATCAGTTTGACTGCTCTTCGTCCTCTTATAAAACAGTTTGATTGCTCTTCATCCTTTTATAAAACAGTTTGACTGCTCTTCATCCTTTTATAAAGCAGTTTGACTGCTCTTCATCCTCCTATAAACCAGTTTGACTGCGCTTCATCCTCCTATAGAACAGTTTGACTGCTCTTCGTCCGATTATAAATCAGTTTGACTGCTCTTCGTCCTCTTATAAAACAGTTTGATTGCTCTTCATCCTTTTATAAAGCAGTTTGACTGCTCTTCATTCTCTTATAAATCAGTTTGACTGCTCTTCATCCGATTATAAATCAGTTTGACTGCTCTTCATCCGATTATAAATCAGTTTGACTGCTCTTCGTCCTCTTTTAAAACAGTTTGACTGCTCTTCATCCTTTTATAAAGCAGTTTGACTGCTCTTCATCCTCTTATAAATCAATTTGACTGCTCTTCATCCTCTTATAAAACCGTTTGACTGCTCTTCGTCCGATTATAAATCAGTTTGACTGCTCTTCGTCCGATTATAAATCAGTTTGACTGCTCTTCGTCCGCTTATAAAACAGTTTGACTGCTCTTCATCCTTTTATAAAGCAGTTTGACTGCTCTTCATCCTCTTATAAATCAGTTTGACTGCTCTTCATCCTTTTATAAAGCAGTTTGACTGCTCTTCATCCTCCTATAAACCAGTTTGACTGCGCTTCATCCTCCTATAGAACAGTTTGACTGCTCTTCGTCCGATTATAAACCAGTTTGACTGCTCTTCGTTCTCTTATAAAAACAGTTTGACTGCTCTTCATCCTTTTATAAAGCAGTTTGACTGCTCTTCATCCTTTTATAAATCAGTTTGACTGCTCTTCATCCGATTATAAATCAGTTTGACTGCTCTTCATCCTCTTATAAAACAGTTTGACTGCTCTTCATCCTTTTATAACGCAGTTTGACTGCTCTTCATCCTCTTATAAATCAGTTTGACTGCTCTTCATCCGATTATAAATCAGTTTGACTGCTCTTCGTCCTCTTTTAAAACAGTTTGACTGCTCTTCATCCTTTTATAATGCAGTTTGACTGCTCTTCATCCTCTTATAAAACAGTTTGACTGCTCTTCATCCTCTTGTAAAACAGGTTGACTGCTCTTCATCCTCTTGTAAAACAGTCTGACTGCTCTACATCCTCGTATAAAACAGTTTCACTGCTCTTCATCCTTTTATAAAGCAGTTTGACTGCTCTTCATCCTCTTATAAATCAATTTGACTGCTCTTCATCCTCTTATAAAACCGTTTGACTGCTCTTCGTCCGATTATAAATCAGTTTGACTGCTCTTCATCCTCTTATAAAACCGTTTGACTGCTCTTCGTCCGATTATAAATCAGGTTGACTGCTCTTCGTCCGATTATAAATCAGTTTGACTGCTCTTCGTCTGCTTATAAAACAGTTTGACTGCTCTTCATCCTTTTATAAAGCAGTTTGACTGCTCTTCATCCTCCTATAAACCAGTTTGACTGCGCTTCATCCTCCTATAGAACAGTTTGACTGCTCTTCGTCCGATTATAAATCAGTTTGACTGCTCTTCATCCTCTTATAAAACCGTTTGACTGCTCTTCATCCTTTTATAACGCAGTTTGACTGCTCTTCATCCTCTTATAAATCAGTTTGACTGCTCTTCATCCGATTATAAATCAGTTTGACTGCTATTCATCCGATTATAAATCAGTTTGACTGCTCTTCATCCTTTTATAAAGCAGTTTGACTGCTCTTCATCCGATTATAAATCAGTTTGACTGCTCTTCATCCTCTTATAAAACAGTTTGACTGCTCTTCATCCTTGTATAACGCAGTTTGACTGCTCTTCAACCTCTTATAAATCAGTTTGACTGCTCTTCGTCCTCTTTTAAAACAGTTTCACTGCTCTTCATCCTTTTATAAAGCAGTTTGACTGCTCTTCATCCTCCTATAAACCAGTTTGACTGCGCTTCATCCTCCTATAGAACAGTTTGACTGCTCTTCGTCCGATTATAAATCAGTTTGACTGCTCTTCATCCTCTTATAAAACCGTTTGACTGCTCTTCGTCCGATTATAAATCAGTTTGACTGCTCTTCGTCCTCTTATAAAACAGTTTGATTGCTCTTCATCCTTTTATAAAACAGTTTGACTGCTCTTCATCCTTTTATAAAGCAGTTTGACTGCTCTTCATCCTCCTATAAACCAGTTTGACTGCGCTTCATCCTCCTATAGAACAGTTTGACTGCTCTTCGTCCGATTATAAATCAGTTTGACTGCTCTTCGTCCTCTTATAAAACAGTTTGATTGCTCTTCATCCTTTTATAAAGCAGTTTGACTGCTCTTCATCCTCTTATAAAACCGTTTGACTGCTCTTCTTCCGATTATAAATCAGGTTGACTGCTCTTCGTCCGATTATAAATCAGTTTGACTGCTCTTCATCCTCTTATAAATCAGTTTGACTGCTCTTCATCCTTTTATAAAGCAGTTTGACTGCTCTTCATCCTCCTATAAACCAGTTTGACTGCGCTTCATCCTCCTATAGAACAGTTTGACTGCTCTTCGTCCGATTATAAATCAGTTTGACTGCTCATCGTCCTCTTATAAAACAGTTTGACTGCTCTTCATCCTTTTATAAAGCAGTTTGACTGCTCTTCATTCTCTTATAAATCAGTTTGACTGCTCTTCATCCGATTATAAATCAGTTTGACTGCTCTTCATCCTCTTATAAAACAGTTTGACTGCTCTTCATCCTTTTATAAAGCAATTTGACTGCTCTCCATCCTCCTATAAACCAGTTTGACTGCGCTTCATCCTCCTATAGAACAGTTTGACTGCTCTTCGTCCGATTATAACTCAGTTTGACTGCTCTTCGTCCTCTTATAAAACAGTTTGACTGCTCTTCATCCTTTTATAAAGCAGTTTGACTGCTCTTCATCCTCTTGTAAAACAGTCTGACTGCTCTTCATCCGATTATAAATCAGTTTGACTGCTCTTCATCCTCTTATAAAACAGTTTGACTGCTCTTCATCCTCTTATAAAACAGTTTGACTGCTCTTCATCTTTTTATAACGCAGTTTGACTGCTCTTCATCCTCTTGTAAAACAGGTTGACTGTTCTTCATCCTTTTGTGAAACAGTCTGACTGCTCGACATCATTGTATAAAACAGTTTGACTGCTCTTCATCCTTTTATAAAGCAGTTTAACTGCTCTTCATCCTCTTATAAATCAATTTGACTGCTCTTCATCCTCTTATAAAACCGTTTGACTGCTCTTCGTCCGATTATAACTCAGTTTGACTGCTCTTCGTCCTCTTATAAAACAGTTTGACTGCTCTTCATCCGATTATAAATCAGTTTGACTGCTCTTCATCCTCTTATAAAACAGTTTGACTGGTCTTCATCCTTTTATAAAGCAGTTTGACTGCTCTTCATCCTCCTATAAACCAGTTTGACTGCGCTTCATCCTCCTATAGAACAGTTTGACTGCTCTTCGTCCGATTATAAATCAGTTTGACTGCTCCTCGTCCGCTTATAAAACAGTTTGACTGCTCTTCATCCTTTTATAAAGCAGTTTGACTGCTCTTCATCCTCTTATAAATCAGTTTGACTGCTCTTCATCCTTTTATAAAGCAGTTTGACTGCTCTTCATCCTCCTATAAACCAGTTTGACTGCGCTTCATCCTCCTATAGAACAGTTTGTCTGCTCTTCGTCCGATTATAAACCAGTTTGACTGCTCTTCGTCCTCTTATAAAACAGTTTGACTGCTCTTCATCCTTTTATAAAGCAGTTTGACTGCTCTTCATCCTCTTATAAATCAGTTTGACTGCTCTTCATCCGATTATAAACCAGTTTGACTGCTCTTCGTCCTCTTATAAAACAGTTTGACTGCTCTTCATCCTTTTATAAAGCAGTTTGACTGCTCTTCATCCTTTTATAAAGCAGTTTGACTGCTCTTCATCCGATTATAAATCAGTTTGACTGCTCTTCATCCTCTTATAAAACAGTTTGACTGCTCTTCATCCTTTTATAACGCAGTTTGACTGCTCTTCATCCTCTTATAAATCAGTTTGACTGCTCTTCATCCGATTATAAATCAGTTTGACTGCTCTTCATCCTCTTATAAAACAGTTTGACTGCTCTTCATCCTTTTATAACGCAGTTTGACTGCTCTTCATCCTCTTATAAATCAGTTTGACTGCTCTTCATCCGATTATAAATCAGTTTGACTGCTATTCATCCGATTATAAATCAGTTTGACTGCTCTTCGTCCGATTTTAAATCAGTTTGACTGCTATTCGTCCGATTATACATCAGTTGGACTGCTCTTCGTCCGCTTATAAAACATAGTTTGACTGCTCTTCATCCTTTTATAAAGCAGTTTGACTGCTCTTCATCCTCTTATAAATCAGTTTGACTGCTCTTCATCCTCTTATAAAGCAGTTTGACTGCTCTTCATTCTCCTACAAACCAGTTTGACTGCGCTTCATCCTCCTATAGAACAGTTTGACTGCTCTTCGTCCGATTATAACTCAGTTTGACTGCTCTTCGTCCTCTTATAAAACAGTTTGACTGCTCTTCATCCTTTTATAAAGCAGTTTGACTGCTCTTCATCCTCTTGTAAAACAGTCTGACTGCTCTTCATCCGATTATAAATCAATTTGACTGCTATTCATCCTCTTATAAAACAGTTTGACTGCTCTTCATCCTTTTTATAACGCAGTTTGACTGCTCTTCATCCTCTTGTAAAACAGGTTGACTGCTCTTCATCCTTTTGTAAAACAGTCTGACTGTTCTACATCATTGTATAAAACAGTTTGACTGCTCTTCATCCTTTTATAAAGCAGTTTGACTGCTCTTCATCCTCTTATAAATCAATTTGACTGCTCTTCATCCTCTTATAAAACCGTTTGACTGCTCTTCTTCCGATTATAAATCAGTTTGACTGCTGTTCGTCCGATTATAAATCAGTTTGACTGCTCCTCGTCCGCTTATGAAACAGTTTGACTGCTCTTCATCCTTTTATAAAGCAGTTTGACTGCTCTTCATCCTCTTATAAATCAGTTTGACTGCTCTTCATCCTTTTATAAAGCAGTTTGACTGCTCTTCATCCTCCTATAAACCAGTTTGACTGCGCTTCATCCTCCTATAGAACAGTTTGACTGCTCTTCGTCCGATTATAAACCAGTTTGACTGCTCTTCGTCCTCTTATAAAACAGTTTGACTGCTCTTCATCCTTTTATAAAGCAGTTTGACTGCTCTTCATCGTCTTATAAATCAGTTTGACTGCTTTTCATCCGATTATAAACCAGTTTGACTGCTCTTCGTCCTCTTATAAAACAGTTTGACTGCTCTTCATCCTTTTATAAAGCAGTTTGACTGCTCTTCATCCTTTTATAAAGCAGTTTGACTGCTCTTCATCCGATTATAAATCAGTTTGACTGCTCTTCATCCTCTTATAAAACAGTTTGACTGCTCTTCATCCTTTTATAACGCAGTTTGACTGCTCTTCATCCTCTTATAAATCAGTTTGACTGCTCTTCATCCGATTATAAATCAGTTTGACTGCTCTTCATCCTCTTATAAAACAGTTTGACTGCTCTTCATCCTTTTATAACGCAGTTTGACTGCTCTTCATCCTCTTATAAATCAGTTTGACTGCTCTTCATCCGATTATAAATCAGTTTGACTGCTATTCATCCGATTATAAATCAGTTTGACTGCTCTTCATCCTTTTATAAAGCAGTTTGACTGCTCTTCATCCTCTTGTAAAACAGTCTGACTGCTCTTCATCCGATTATAAATCAATTTGACTGCTATTCATCCTCTTATAAAACAGTTTGACTGCTCTTCATCCTTTTATAACGCAGTTTGACTGCTCTTCATCCTCTTATAAATCAGTTTGACTGCTCTTCATCCGATTATAAATCAGTTTGACTGCTATTCATCCGATTATAAATCAGTTTGACTGCTCTTCGTCCGATTTTAAATCAGTTTGACTGCTATTCGTCCGATTATACATCAGTTGGACTGCTCTTCGTCCGCTTATAAAACATAGTTTGACTGCTCTTCATCCTTTTATAAAGCAGTTTGACTGCTCTTCATCCTCTTATAAATCAGTTTGACTGCTCTTCATCCTCTTATAAAGCAATTTGACTGCTCTTCATCCTCCTATAAACCAGTTTGACTGCGCTTCATCCTCCTATAGAACAGTTTGACTGCTCTTCGTCCGATTATAACTCAGTTTGACTGCTCTTCGTCCTCTTATAAAACAGTTTGACTGCTCTTCATCCTTTTATAAAGCAGTTTGACTGCTCTTCATCCTCTTGTAAAACAGTCTGACTGCTCTACATCCTCGTATAAAACAGTTTGACTGCTCTTCATCCTTTTATAAAGCAGTTTGACTGCTCTTCATCCTCTTATAAATCAATTTGACTGCTCTTCATCCTCTTATAAAACCGTTTGACTGCTCTTCGTCCGATTATAAATCAGTTTGACTGCTCTTCATCCTCTTATAAAACCGTTTGACTGCTCTTCTTCCGATTATAAATCAGGTTGACTGCTCTTCGTCCGATTATAAATCAGTTTGACTGCTGTTCATCCTCTTATAAATCAGTTTGACTGCTCTTCATCCTTTTATAAAGCAGTTTGACTGCTCTTCATCCTCCTATAAACCAGTTTGACTGCGCTTCATCCTCCTATAGAACAGTTTGACTGCTCTTCGTCCGATTATAAATCAGTTTGACTGCTCATCGTCCTCTTATAAAACAGTTTGACTGCTCTTCATCCTTTTATAAAGCAGTTTGACTGCTCTTCATTCTCTTATAAATCAGTTTGACTGCTCTTCATCCGATTATAAATCAGTTTGACTGCTCTTCATCCTCTTATAAAACAGTTTGATTGCTCTTCATCCTTTTATAAAGCAATTTGACTGCTCTCCATCCTCCTATAAACCAGTTTGACTGCGCTTCATCCTCCTATAGAACAGTTTGACTGCTCTTCGTCCGATTATAACTCAGTTTGACTGCTCTTCGTCCTCTTATAAAACAGTTTGACTGCTCTTCATCCTTTTATAAAGCAGTTTGACTGCTCTTCATCCTCTTGTAAAACAGTCTGACTGCTCTTCATCCGATTATAAATCAGTTTGACTGCTCTTCATCCTCTTATAAAACAGTTTGACTGCTTTTCATCCTCTTATAAAACAGTTTGACTGCTCTTCATCTTTTTATAACGCAGTTTGACTGCTCTTCATCCTCTTGTAAAACAGGTTGACTGTTCTTCATCCTTTTGTGAAACAGTCTGACTGCTCGACATCATTGTATAAAACAGTTTGACTGCTCTTCATCCTTTTATAAAGCAGTTTGACTGCTCTTCATCCTCTTATAAATCAATTTGACTGCTCTTCATCCTCTTATAAAACCGTTTGACTGCTCTTCGTCCGATTATAACTCAGTTTGACTGCTCTTCGTCCTCTTATAAAACAGTTTGACTGCTCTTCATCCGATTATAAATCAGTTTGACTGCTCTTCATCCTCTTATAAAGCAGTTTGACTGCTCTTCATCCTCCTATAAACCAGTTTGACTGCGCTTCATCCTCCTATAGAACAGTTTGACTGCTCTTCGTCCGCTTATAAAACAGTTTGACTGCTCCTCGTCCGCTTATAAAACAGTTTGACTGCTCTTCATCCTTTTATAAAGCAGTTTGACTGCTCTTCATCCTCTTATAAATCAGTTTGACTGCTCTTCATCCTTTTATAAAGCAGTTTGACTGCTCTTCATCCTCCTATAAACCAGTTTGACTGCGCTTCATCCTCCTATAGAACAGTTTGTCTGCTCTTCGTCCGATTATAAACCAGTTTGACTGCTCTTCGTCCTCTTATAAAACAGTTTGACTGCTCTTCATCCTTTTATAAAGCAGTTTGACTGCTCTTCATCCTCTTATAAATCAGTTTGACTGCTCTTCATCCGATTATAAACCAGTTTGACTGCTCTTCGTCCTCTTATAAAACAGTTTGACTGCTCTTCATCCTCTTATAAATCAGTTTGACTGCTCTTCATCCGATTATAAATCAGTTTGACTGCTCTTCATCCTCTTATAAAACAGTTTGACTGCTCTTCATCCTTTTATAACGCAGTTTGACTGCTCTTCATCCTCTTATAAATCAGTTTGACTGCTCTTCATCCTCTTATATATCAATTTGACTGCTCTTCATCCTCTTATAAAACCGTTTGACTGCTCTTCGTCCGATTATAAATCAGTTTGACTGCTCTTCGTCCGATTATAAATCAGTTTGACTGCTCTTCGTCCGCTTATAAAACAGTTTGACTGCTCTTCATCCTTTTATAAAGCAGTTTGACTGCTCTTCATCCTCTTATAAATCAGTTTGACTGCTCTTCATCCTTTTATAAAGCAGTTTGACTGCTCTTCATCCTCCTATAAACCAGTTTGACTGCGCTTCATCCTCCTATAGAACAGTTTGACTGCTCTTCGTCCGATTATAAACCAGTTTGACTGCTCTTCGTCCTCTTATAAAAACAGTTTGACTGCTCTTAATCCTTTTATAAAGCAGTTTGACTGCTCTTCATCCTTTTATAAATCAGTTTGACTGCTCTTCGTCCTCTTTTAAAACAGTTTGACTGCTCTTCATCCTTTTATAATGCAGTTTGACTGCTCTTCATCCTCTTATAAAACAGTTTGACTGCTCTTCATCCTCTTGTAAAACAGGTTGACTGCTCTTCATCCTCTTGTAAAACAGTCTGACTGCTCTACATCCTCGTATAAAACAGTTTCACTGCTCTTCATCCTTTTATAAAGCAGTTTGACTGCTCTTCATCCTCTTATAAATCAATTTGACTGCTCTTCATCCTCTTATAAATCAGTTTGACTGCTCTTCGTCCGATTATAAATCAGGTTGACTGCTCTTCGTCCGATTATAAATCAGTTTGACTGCTCTTCATCCTCCTATAAACCAGTTTGACTGCGCTTCATCCTCCTATAGAACAGTTTGACTGCTCTTCGTCCGATTATAAATCAGTTTGACTGCTCTTCGTCCTCTTATAAAACAGTTTGATTGCTCTTCATCCTTTTATAAAGCAGTTTGACTGCTCTTCATTCTCTTATAAATCAGTTTGACTGCTCTTCATCCGATTATAAATCAGTTTGACTGCTCTTCATCCTCTTATAAAACAGTTTGACTGCTCTTCATCCTTTTATAACGCAGTTTGACTGCACTTCATCCTCTTATAAATCAGTTTGACTGCTCTTCATCCGATTATAAATCAGTTTGACTGCTCTTCATCCTCTTATAAAACAGTTTGACTGCTCTTCATCCTTTTATAACGCAGTTTGACTGCTCTTCATCCTCTTATAAATCAGTTTGACTGCTCTTCATCCGATTATAAATCAGTTTGACTGCTCTTCGTCCGATTATAAATCAGTTGGACTGCTCTTCGTCCGCTTATAAAACAGTTTGACTGCTCTTCATCCTTTTATAAAGTAGTTTGACTGCTCTTCATCCTCTTATAAATCAGTTTGACTGCTCTTCATCCTCCTGTAAATCAGTTTGACTGCTCTTCGTCCTCTTTTAAAACAGTTTGACTGCTCTTCATCCTTTTATAATGCAGTTTGACTGCTCTTCATCCTCTTATAAAACAGTTTGACTGCTCTTCATCCTCTCGTAAAACAGGTTGACTGCTCTTCATCCTCTTGTAAAACAGTCTGACTGCTCTACATCCTCGTATAAAACAGTTTGACTGCTCTTCATCCTTTTATAAAGCAGTTTGACTGCTCTTCATCCTCTTATAAATCAATTTGACTGCTCTTCATCCTCTTATAAAACCGTTTGACTGCTCTTCGTCCGTTTATAAATCAGTTTGACTGCTCTTCATCCTCTTATAAAACCGTTTGACTGCTCTTCTTCCGATTATAAATCAGGTTGACTGCTCTTCGTCCGATTATAAATCAGTTTGACTGCTCTTCATCCTCTTATAAATCAGTTTGACTGCTCTTCATCCTTTTATAAAGCAGTTTGACTGCTCTTCATCCGATTATAAATCAGTTTGACTGCTCTTCGTCCTCTTTTAAAACAGTTTGACTGCTCTTCATCCTTTTATAATGCAGTTTGACTGCTCTTCATTCTCTTATAAATCAGTTTGACTGCTCTTCATCCGATTATAAATCAGTTTGACTGCTCTTCATCCTCTTATAAAACAGTTTGACTGCTCTTCATCCTTTTATAACGCAGTTTGACTGCACTTCATCCTCTTATAAATCAGTTTGACTGCTCTTCATCCGATTATAAACCAGTTTGACTGCGCTTCATCCTCCTATAGAACAGTTTGTCTGCTCTTCGTCCGATTATAAACCAGTTTGACTGCTCTTCGTCCTCTTATAAAACAGTTTGACTGCTCTTCATCCTTTTATAAATCAATTTGACTGCTATTCATCCTCTTATAAAACAGTTTGACTGCTCTTCATCCTTTTTATAACGCAGTTTGACTGCTCTTCATCCTCTTGTAAAACAGGTTGACTGCTCTTCATCCTTTTGTAAAACAGTCTGACTGTTCTACATCATTGTATAAAACAGTTTGACTGCTCTTCATCCTTTTATAAAGCAGTTTGACTGCTCTTCATCATCTTATAAATTAATTTGACTGCTCTTCATCCTCTTATAAAACCGTTTGACTGCTCTTCGTCCGATTATAAATCAGTTTGACTGCTGTTCGTCCGATTATAAATCAGTTTGACTGCTCCTCGTCCGCTTATAAAACAGTTTGACTGCTCTTCATCCTTTTATAAAGCAGTTTGACTGCTCTTCATCCTCTTATAAATCAGTTTGACTGCTCTTCATCCTTTTATAAAGCAGTTTGACTGCTCTTCATCCTCCTATAAACCAGTTTGACTGCGCTTCATCCTCCTATAGAACAGTTTGACTGCTCTTCGTCCGATTATAAACCAGTTTGACTGCTCTTCGTCCTCTTATAAAACAGTTTGACTGCTCTTCATCCTTTTATAAAGCAGTTTGACTGCTCTTCATTGTCTTATAAATCAGTTTGACTGCTCTTCATCCGATTATAAACCAGTTTGAATGCTCTTCGTCCTCTTATAAAACAGTTTGACTGCTCTTCATCCTTTTATAAAGCAGTTTGACTGCTCTTCATCCTTTTATAAAGCAGTTTGACTGCTCTTCATCCGATTATAAATCAGTTTGACTGCTCTTCATCCGATTATAAATCAGTTTGACTGCTCTTCATCCTCTTATAAAACAGTTTGACTGCTCTTCATCCTTTTATAACGCAGTTTGACTGCTCTTCATCCTCTTATAAATCAGTTTGACTGCTCTTCATCCGATTATAAATCAGTTTGACTGCTATTCATCCGATTATAAATCAGTTTGACTGCTCTTCATCCTTTTATAAAGCAGTTTGACTGCTCTTCATCCGATTATAAATCAGTTTGACTGCTCTTCATCCTCTTATAAAACAGTTTGACTGCTCTTCATCCTTGTATAACGCAGTTTGACTGCTCTTCAACCTCTTATAAATCAGTTTGACTGCTCTTCGTCCTCTTTTAAAACAGTTTCACTGCTCTTCATCCTTTTATAAAGCAGTTTGACTGCTCTTCATCCTCCTATAAACCAGTTTGACTGCGCTTCATCCTCCTATAGAACAGTTTGACTGCTCTTCGTCCGATTATAAATCAGTTTGACTGCTCTTCATCCTCTTATAAAACCGTTTGACTGCTCTTCGTCCGATTATAAATCAGTTTGACTGCTCTTCGTCCTCTTATAAAACAGTTTGATTGCTCTTCATCCTTTTATAAAACAGTTTGACTGCTCTTCATCCTTTTATAAAGCAGTTTGACTGCTCTTCATCCTCCTATAAACCAGTTTGACTGCGCTTCATCCTCCTATAGAACAGTTTGACTGCTCTTCGTCCTCTTATAAAACAGTTTGACTGCTCTTCGTCCTCTTATAAAACAGTTTGATTGCTCTTCATCCTTTTATAAAGCAGTTTGACTGCTCTTCATTCTCTTATAAATCAGTTTGACTGCTCTTCATCCGATTATAAATCAGTTTGACTGCTCTTCATCCGATTATAAATCAGTTTGACTGCTCTTCGTCCTCTTTTAAAACAGTTTGACTGCTCTTCATCCTTTTATAAAGCAGTTTGACTGCTCTTCATCCTCTTATAAATCAATTTGACTGCTCTTCATCCTCTTATAAAACCGTTTGACTGCTCTTCGTCCGATTATAAATCAGTTTGACTGCTCTTCGTCCGATTATAAATCAGTTTGACTGCTCTTCGTCCGCTTATAAAACAGTTTGACTGCTCTTCATCCTTTTATAAAGCAGTTTGACTGCTCTTCATCCTCTTATAAATCAGTTTGACTGCTCTTCATCCTTTTATAAAGCAGTTTGACTGCTCTTCATCCTCCTATAAACCAGTTTGACTGCGCTTCATCCTCCTATAGAACAGTTTGACTGCTCTTCGTCCGATTATAAACCAGTTTGACTGCTCTTCGTTCTCTTATAAAAACAGTTTGACTGCTCTTCATCCTTTTATAAAGCAGTTTGACTGCTCTTCATCCTTTTATAAATCAGTTTGACTGCTCTTCATCCGATTATAAATCAGTTTGACTGCTCTTCATCCTCTTATAAAACAGTTTGACTGCTCTTCATCCTTTTATAACGCAGTTTGACTGCTCTTCATCCTCTTATAAATCAGTTTGACTGCTCTTCATCCGATTATAAATCAGTTTGACTGCTCTTCGTCCTCTTTTAAAACAGTTTGACTGCTCTTCATCCTTTTATAATGCAGTTTGACTGCTCTTCATCCTCTTATAAAACAGTTTGACTGCTCTTCATCCTCTTGTAAAACAGGTTGACTGCTCTTCATCCTCTTGTAAAACAGTCTGACTGCTCTACATCCTCGTATAAAACAGTTTCACTGCTCTTCATCCTTTTATAAAGCAGTTTGACTGCTCTTCATCCTCTTATAAATCAATTTGACTGCTCTTCATCCTCTTATAAAACCGTTTGACTGCTCTTCGTCCGATTATAAATCAGTTTGACTGCTCTTCATCCTCTTATAAAACCGTTTGACTGCTCTTCGTCCGATTATAAATCAGGTTGACTGCTCTTCGTCCGATTATAAATCAGTTTGACTGCTCTTCGTCTGCTTATAAAACAGTTTGACTGCTCTTCATCCTTTTATAAAGCAGTTTGACTGCTCTTCATCCTCCTATAAACCAGTTTGACTGCGCTTCATCCTCCTATAGAACAGTTTGACTGCTCTTCGTCCGATTATAAATCAGTTTGACTGCTCTTCATCCTCTTATAAAACCGTTTGACTGCTCTTTGTCCGATTATAAATCAGTTTGACTGCTCTTCGTCCTCTTATAAAACAGTTTGATTGCTCTTCATCCTTTTATAAAACAGTTTGACTGCTCTTCATCCTTTTATAAAGCAGTTTGACTGCTCTTCATCCTCCTATAAACCAGTTTGACTGCGCTTCATCCTCCTATAGAACAGTTTGACTGCTCTTCGTCCGATTATAAATCAGTTTGACTGCTCTTCGTCCTCTTATAAAACAGTTTGATTGCTCTTCATCCTTTTATAAAGCAGTTTGACTGCTCTTCATTCTCTTATAAATCAGTTTGACTGCTCTTCATCCGATTATAAATCAGTTTGACTGCTCTTCATCCTCTTATAAAACAGTTTGACTGCTCTTCATCCTTTTATAACGCAGTTTGACTGCACTTCATCCTCTTATAAATCAGTTTGACTGCTCTTCATCCGATTATAAATCAGTTTGACTGCTCTTCATCCTCTTATAAAACAGTTTGACTGCTCTTCATCCTTTTATAACGCAGTTTGACTGCTCTTCATCCTCTTATAAATCAGTTTGACTGCTCTTCATCCTCTTATATATCAATTTGACTGCTCTTCATCCTCTTATAAAACCGTTTGACTGCTCTTCGTCCGATTATAAATCAGTTTGACTGCTCTTCGTCCGATTATAAATCAGTTTGACTGCTCTTCGTCCGCTTATAAAACAGTTTGACTGCTCTTCATCCTTTTATAAAGCAGTTTGACTGCTCTTCATCCTCTTATAAATCAGTTTGACTGCTCTTCATCCTTTTATAAAGCAGTTTGACTGCTCTTCATCCTCCTATAAACCAGTTTGACTGCGCTTCATCCTCCTATAGAACAGTTTGACTGCTCTTCGTCCGATTATAAACCAGTTTGACTGCTCTTCGTCCTCTTATAAAAACAGTTTGACTGCTCTTCATCCTTTTATAACGCAGTTTGACTGCTCTTCATCCTTTTATAAATCAGTTTGACTGCTCTTCATCCGATTATAAATCAGTTTGACTGCTCTTCGTCCTCTTTTAAAACAGTTTGACTGCTCTTCATCCTTTTATAATGCAGTTTGACTGCTCTTCATCCTCTTATAAAACAGTTTGACTGCTCTTCATCCTCTTGTAAAACAGATTGACTGCTCTTTATCCTCTTGTAAAACAGTCTGACTGCTCTACATCCTCGTATAAAACAGTTTCACTGCTCTTCATCCTTTTATAAAGCAGTTTGACTGCTCTTCATCCTCTTATAAATCAATTTGACTGCTCTTCATCCTCTTATAAATCAGTTTGACTGCTCTTCGTCCGATTATAAATCAGGTTGACTGCTCTTCGTCCGATTATAAATCAGTTTGACTGCTCTTCATCCTCCTATAAACCAGTTTGACTGCGCTTCATCCTCCTATAGAACAGTTTGACTGCTCTTCGTCCGATTATAAATCAGTTTGACTGCTCTTCGTCCTCTTATAAAACAGTTTGATTGCTCTTCATCCTTTTATAAAGCAGTTTGACTGCTCTTCATTCTCTTATAAATCAGTTTGACTGCTCTTCATCCGATTATAAATCAGTTTGACTGCTCTTCATCCTCTTATAAAACAGTTTGACTGCTCTTCATCCTTTTATAACGCAGTTTGACTGCACTTCATCCTCTTATAAATCAGTTTGACTGCTCTTCATCCGATTATAAATCAGTTTGACTGCTCTTCATCCTCTTATAAAACAGTTTGACTGCTCTTCATCCTTTTATAACGCAGTTTGACTGCTCTTCATCCTCTTATAAATCAGTTTGACTGCTCTTCATCCGATTATAAATCAGTTTGACTGCTCTTCGTCCGATTATAAATCAGTTGGACTGCTCTTCGTCCGCTTATAAAACAGTTTGACTGCTCTTCATCCTTTTATAAAGTAGTTTGACTGCTCTTCATCCTCTTATAAATCAGTTTGACTGCTCTTCATCCTCCTGTAAATCAGTTTGACTGCTCTTCGTCCTCTTTTAAAACAGTTTGACTGCTCTTCATCCTTTTATAATGCAGTTTGACTGCTCTTCATCCTCTTATAAAACAGTTTGACTGCTCTTCATCCTCTCGTAAAACAGGTTGACTGCTCTTCATCCTCTTGTAAAACAGTCTGACTGCTCTACATCCTCGTATAAAACAGTTTGACTGCTCTTCATCCTTTTATAAAGCAGTTTGACTGCTCTTCATCCTCTTATAAATCAATTTGACTGCTCTTCATCCTCTTATAAAACCGTTTGACTGCTCTTCGTCCGTTTATAAATCAGTTTGACTGCTCTTCATCCTCTTATAAAACCGTTTGACTGCTCTTCTTCCGATTATAAATCAGGTTGACTGCTCTTCGTCCGATTATAAATCAGTTTGACTGCTCTTCATCCTCTTATAAATCAGTTTGACTGCTCTTCATCCTTTTATAAAGCAGTTTGACTGCTCTTCATCCGATTATAAATCAGTTTGACTGCTCTTCGTCCTCTTTTAAAACAGTTTGACTGCTCTTCATCCTTTTATAATGCAGTTTGACTGCTCTTCATCCTCTTATAAAACAGTTTGACTGCTCTTCATCCTCTTGTAAAACAGGTTGACTGCTCTTCATCCTCTTGTAAAACAGTCTGACTGCTCTACATCCTCGTATAAAACAGTTTCACTGCTCTTCATCCTTTTATAAAGCAGTTTGACTGCTCTTCATCCTCTTATAAATCAATTTGACTGCTCTTCATCCTCTTATAAATCAGTTTGACTGCTCTTCGTCCGATTATAAATCAGGTTGACTGCTCTTCGTCCGATTATAAATCAGTTTGACTGCTCTTCATCCTCCTATAAACCAGTTTGACTGCGCTTCATCCTCCTATAGAACAGTTTGACTGCTCTTCGTCCGAATATAAATCAGTTTGACTGCTCTTCGTCCTCTTATAAAACAGTTTGATTGCTCTTCATCCTTTTATAAAGCAGTTTGACTGCTCTTCATTCTCTTATAAATCAGTTTGACTGCTCTTCATCCGATTATAAATCAGTTTGACTGCTCTTCATCCTCTTATAAAACAGTTTGACTGCTCTTCATCCTTTTATAACGCAGTTTGACTGCACTTCATCCTCTTATAAATCAGTTTGACTGCTCTTCATCCGATTATAAATCAGTTTGACTGCTCTTCATCCTCTTATAAAACAGTTTGACTGCTCTTCATCCTTTTATAACGCAGTTTGACTGCTCTTCATCCTCTTATAAATCAGTTTGACTGCTCTTCATCCGATTATAAATCAGTTTGACTGCTCTTCGTCCGATTATAAATCAGTTGGACTGCTCTTCGTCCGCTTATAAAACAGTTTGACTGCTCTTCATCCTTTTATAAAGCAGTTTGACTGCTCTTCATCCTCTTATAAATCAGTTTGACTGCTCTTCATCCGATTATAAATCAGTTTGACTGCTCTTCGTCCTCTTTTAAAACAGTTTGACTGCTCTTCATCCTTTTATAATGCAGTTTGACTGCTCTTCATCCTCTTATAAAACAGTTTGACTGCTCTTCATCCTCTCGTAAAACAGGTTGACTGCTCTTCATCCTCTTGTAAAACAGTCTGACTGCTCTACATCCTCGTATAAAACAGTTTGACTGCTCTTCATCCTTTTATAAAGCAGTTTGACTGCTCTTCATCCTCTTATAAATCAATTTGACTGCTCTTCATCCTCTTATAAAACCGTTTGACTGCTCTTCGTCCGATTATAAATCAGTTTGACTGCTCTTCATCCTCTTATAAAACCGTTTGACTGCTCTTCTTCCGATTATAAATCAGGTTGACTGCTCTTCGTCCGATTATAAATCAGTTTGACTGCTCTTCATCCTCTTATAAATCAGTTTGACTGCTCTTCATCCTTTTATAAAGCAGTTTGACTGCTCTTCATCCTCCTATAAACCAGTTTGACTGCGCTTCATCCTCCTATAGAACAGTTTGACTGCTCTTCGTCCGATTATAAATCAGTTTGACTGCTCATCGTCCTCTTATAAAACAGTTTGACTGCTCTTCATCCTTTTATAAAGCAGTTTGACTGCTCTTCATTCTCTTATAAATCAGTTTGACTGCTCTTCATCCGATTATAAATCAGTTTGACTGCTCTTCATCCTCTTATAAAACAGTTTGACTGCTCTACATCCTCGTATAAAACAGTTTCACTGCTCTTCATCCTTTTATAAAGCAGTTTGACTGCTCTTCATCCTCTTATAAATCAATTTGACTGCTCTTCATCCTCTTATAAATCAGTTTGACTGCTCTTCGTCCGATTATAAATCAGGTTGACTGCTCTTCGTCCGATTATAAATCAGTTTGACTGCTCTTCATCCTCCTATAAACCAGTTTGACTGCGCTTCATCCTCCTATAGAACAGTTTGACTGCTCTTCGTCCGAATATAAATCAGTTTGACTGCTCTTCGTCCTCTTATAAAACAGTTTGATTGCTCTTCATCCTTTTATAAAGCAGTTTGACTGCTCTTCATTCTCTTATAAATCAGTTTGACTGCTCTTCATCCGATTATAAATCAGTTTGACTGCTCTTCATCCTCTTATAAAACAGTTTGACTGCTCTTCATCCTTTTATAACGCAGTTTGACTGCACTTCATCCTCTTATAAATCAGTTTGACTGCTCTTCATCCGATTATAAATCAGTTTGACTGCTCTTCATCCTCTTATAAAACAGTTTGACTGCTCTTCATCCTTTTATAACGCAGTTTGACTGCTCTTCATCCTCTTATAAATCAGTTTGACTGCTCTTCATCCGATTATAAATCAGTTTGACTGCTCTTCGTCCGATTATAAATCAGTTGGACTGCTCTTCGTCCGCTTATAAAACAGTTTGACTGCTCTTCATCCTTTTATAAAGCAGTTTGACTGCTCTTCATCCTCTTATAAATCAGTTTGACTGCTCTTCATCCGATTATAAATCAGTTTGACTGCTCTTCGTCCTCTTTTAAAACAGTTTGACTGCTCTTCATCCTTTTATAATGCAGTTTGACTGCTCTTCATCCTCTTATAACACAGTTTGACTGCTCTTCATCCTCTCGTAAAACAGGTTGACTGCTCTTCATCCTCTTGTAAAACAGTCTGACTGCTCTACATCCTCGTATAAAACAGTTTGACTGCTCTTCATCCTTTTATAAAGCAGTTTGACTGCTCTTCATCCTCTTATAAATCAATTTGACTGCTCTTCATCCTCTTATAAAACCGTTTGACTGCTCTTCGTCCGATTATAAATCAGTTTGACTGCTCTTCATCCTCTTATAAAACCGTTTGACTGCTCTTCTTCCGATTATAAATCAGGTTGACTGCTCTTCGTCCGATTATAAATCAGTTTGACTGCTCTTCATCCTCTTATAAATCAGTTTGACTGCTCTTCATCCTTTTATAAAGCAGTTTGACTGCTCTTCATCCTTCTATAAACCAGTTTGACTGCGCTTCATCCTCCTATAGTACAGTTTGACTGCTCTTCGTCCGATTATAAATCAGTTTGACTGCTCATCGTCCTCTTATAAAACAGTTTGACTGCTCTTCATCCTTTTATAAAGCAGTTTGACTGCTCTTCATTCTCTTATAAATCAGTTTGACTGCTCTTCATCCGATTATAAATCAGTTTGACTGCTCTTCATCCTCTTATAAAACAGTTTGACTGCTCTTCATCCTTTTATAAAGCAATTTGACTGCTCTCCATCCTCCTATAAACCAGTTTGACTGCGCTTCATCCTCCTATAGAACAGTTTGACTGCTCTTCGTCCGATTATAACTCAGTTTGACTGCTCTTCGTCCTCTTATAAAACAGTTTGACTGCTCTTCATCCTTTTATAAAGCAGTTTGACTGCTCTTCATCCTCTTGTAAAACAGTCTGACTGCTCTTCATCCGATTATAAATCAGTTTGACTGCTCTTCATCCTCTTATAAAACAGTTTGACTGCTCTTCATCCTCTTATAAAACAGTTTGACTGCTCTTCATCTTTTTATAACGCAGTTTGACTGCTCTTCATCCTCTTGTAAAACAGGTTGACTGTTCTTCATCCTTTTGTGAAACAGTCTGACTGCTCGACATCATTGTATAAAACAGTTTGACTGCTCTTCATCCTTTTATAAAGCAGTTTAACTGCTCTTCATCCTCTTATAAATCAATTTGACTGCTCTTCATCCTCTTATAAAACCGTTTGACTGCTCTTCGTCCGATTATAACTCAGTTTGACTGCTCTTCGTCCTCTTATAAAACAGTTTGACTGCTCTTCATCCGATTATAAATCAGTTTGACTGCTCTTCATCCTCTTATAAAACAGTTTGACTGGTCTTCATCCTTTTATAAAGCAGTTTGACTGCTCTTCATCCTCCTATAAACCAGTTTGACTGCGCTTCATCCTCCTATAGAACAGTTTGACTGCTCTTCGTCCGATTATAAATCAGTTTGACTGCTCCTCGTCCGCTTATAAAACAGTTTGACTGCTCTTCATCCTTTTATAAAGCAGTTTGACTGCTCTTCATCCTCTTATAAATCAGTTTGACTGCTCTTCATCCTTTTATAAAGCAGTTTGACTGCTCTTCATCCTCCTATAAACCAGTTTGACTGCGCTTCATCCTCCTATAGAACAGTTTGTCTGCTCTTCGTCCGATTATAAACCAGTTTGACTGCTCTTCGTCCTCTTATAAAACAGTTTGACTGCTCTTCATCCTTTTATAAAGCAGTTTGACTGCTCTTCATCCTCTTATAAATCAGTTTGACTGCTCTTCATCCGATTATAAACCAGTTTGACTGCTCTTCGTCCTCTTATAAAACAGTTTGACTGCTCTTCATCCTTTTATAAAGCAGTTTGACTGCTCTTCATCCTTTTATAAAGCAGTTTGACTGCTCTTCATCCGATTATAAATCAGTTTGACTGCTCTTCATCCTCTTATAAAACAGTTTGACTGCTCTTCATCCTTTTATAACGCAGTTTGACTGCTCTTCATCCTCTTATAAATCAGTTTGACTGCTCTTCATCCGATTATAAATCAGTTTGACTGCTCTTCATCCTCTTATAAAACAGTTTGACTGCTCTTCATCCTTTTATAACGCAGTTTGACTGCTCTTCATCCTCTTATAAATCAGTTTGACTGCTCTTCATCCGATTATAAATCAGTTTGACTGCTATTCATCCGATTATAAATCAGTTTGACTGCTCTTCGTCCGATTTTAAATCAGTTTGACTGCTATTCGTCCGATTATACATCAGTTGGACTGCTCTTCGTCCGCTTATAAAACATAGTTTGACTGCTCTTCATCCTTTTATAAAGCAGTTTGACTGCTCTTCATCCTCTTATAAATCAGTTTGACTGCTCTTCATCCTCTTATAAAGCAGTTTGACTGCTCTTCATTCTCCTACAAACCAGTTTGACTGCGCTTCATCCTCCTATAGAACAGTTTGACTGCTCTTCGTCCGATTATAACTCAGTTTGACTGCTCTTCGTCCTCTTATAAAACAGTTTGACTGCTCTTCATCCTTTTATAAAGCAGTTTGACTGCTCTTCATCCTCTTGTAAAACAGTCTGACTGCTCTTCATCCGATTATAAATCAATTTGACTGCTATTCATCCTCTTATAAAACAGTTTGACTGCTCTTCATCCTTTTTATAACGCAGTTTGACTGCTCTTCATCCTCTTGTAAAACAGGTTGACTGCTCTTCATCCTTTTGTAAAACAGTCTGACTGTTCTACATCATTGTATAAAACAGTTTGACTGCTCTTCATCCTTTTATAAAGCAGTTTGACTGCTCTTCATCCTCTTATAAATCAATTTGACTGCTCTTCATCCTCTTATAAAACCGTTTGACTGCTCTTCTTCCGATTATAAATCAGTTTGACTGCTGTTCGTCCGATTATAAATCAGTTTGACTGCTCCTCGTCCGCTTATGAAACAGTTTGACTGCTCTTCATCCTTTTATAAAGCAGTTTGACTGCTCTTCATCCTCTTATAAATCAGTTTGACTGCTCTTCATCCTTTTATAAAGCAGTTTGACTGCTCTTCATCCTCCTATAAACCAGTTTGACTGCGCTTCATCCTCCTATAGAACAGTTTGACTGCTCTTCGTCCGATTATAAACCAGTTTGACTGCTCTTCGTCCTCTTATAAAACAGTTTGACTGCTCTTCATCCTTTTATAAAGCAGTTTGACTGCTCTTCATCGTCTTATAAATCAGTTTGACTGCTCTTCATCCGATTATAAACCAGTTTGACTGCTCTTCGTCCTCTTATAAAACAGTTTGACTGCTCTTCATCCTTTTATAAAGCAGTTTGACTGCTCTTCATCCTTTTATAAAGCAGTTTGACTGCTCTTCATCCGATTATAAATCAGTTTGACTGCTCTTCATCCTCTTATAAAACAGTTTGACTGCTCTTCATCCTTTTATAACGCAGTTTGACTGCTCTTCATCCTCTTATAAATCAGTTTGACTGCTCTTCATCCGATTATAAATCAGTTTGACTGCTCTTCATCCTCTTATAAAACAGTTTGACTGCTCTTCATCCTTTTATAACGCAGTTTGACTGCTCTTCATCCTCTTATAAATCAGTTTGACTGCTCTTCATCCGATTATAAATCAGTTTGACTGCTATTCATCCGATTATAAATCAGTTTGACTGCTCTTCATCCTTTTATAAAGCAGTTTGACTGCTCTTCATCCTCTTGTAAAACAGTCTGACTGCTCTTCATCCGATTATAAATCAATTTGACTGCTATTCATCCTCTTATAAAACAGTTTGACTGCTCTTCATCCTTTTATAACGCAGTTTGACTGCTCTTCATCCTCTTATAAATCAGTTTGACTGCTCTTCATCCGATTATAAATCAGTTTGACTGCTATTCATCCGATTATAAATCAGTTTGACTGCTCTTCGTCCGATTTTAAATCAGTTTGACTGCTATTCGTCCGATTATACATCAGTTGGACTGCTCTTCGTCCGCTTATAAAACATAGTTTGACTGCTCTTCATCCTTTTATAAAGCAGTTTGACTGCTCTTCATCCTCTTATAAATCAGTTTGACTGCTCTTCATCCTCTTATAAAGCAGTTTGACTGCTCTTCATCCTCCTATAAACCAGTTTGACTGCGCTTCATCCTCCTATAGAACAGTTTGACTGCTCTTCGTCCGATTATAACTCAGTTTGACTGCTCTTCGTCCTCTTATAAAACAGTTTGACTGCTCTTCATCCTTTTATAAAGCAGTTTGACTGCTCTTCATCCTCTTGTAAAACAGTCTGACTGCTCTTCATCCGATTATAAATCAATTTGACTGCTATTCATCCTCTTATAAAACAGTTTGACTGCTCTTCATCCTTTTTATAACGCAGTTTGACTGCTCTTCATCCTCTTGTAAAACAGGTTGACTGCTCTTCATCCTTTTATAAAACAGTCTGACTGCTCTACATCATTGTATAAAACAGTTTGACTGCTGTTCATCCTTTTATAAAGCAGTTTGACTGCTCTTCATCCTCTTATAAATCAATTTGACTGCTCTTCATCCTCTTATATAACCGTTTGACTGCTCTTCGTCCGATTATAAATCAGTTTGACTGCTCTTCGTCCGATTATAAATCAGTTTGACTGCTCCTCGTCCGCTTATAAAACAGTTTGACTGCTCTTCATCCTTTTATAAAGCAGTTTGACTGCTCTTCATCCTCTTATAAATCAGTTTGACTGCTCTTCATCCTTTTATAAAGCAGTTTGACTGCTCTTCATCCTCCTATAAACCAGTTTGACTGCGCTTCATCCTCCTATAGAACAGTTTGACTGCTCTTCGTCCGATTATAAACCAGTTTGACTGCTCTTCGTCCTCTTATAAAACAGTTTGACTGCTCTTCATCCTTTTATAAAGCAGTTTGACTGCTCTTCATCCTCTTATAAATCAGTTTGACTGCTCTTCATCCGATTATAAACCAGTTTGACTGCTCTTCGTCCTCTTATAAAACAGTTTGACTGCTCTTCATCCTTTTATAAAGCAGTTTGACTGCTCTTCATCCTTTTATAAAGCAGTTTGACTGCTCTTCATCCGATTATAAATCAGTTTGACTGCTCTTCATCCTCTTATAAAACAGTTTGACTGCTCTTCATCCTCTTATAAATCAGTTTGACTGCTCTTCATCCGATTATAAATCAGTTTGACTGCTCTTCATCCTCTTATAAAACAGTTTGACTGCTCTTCATCCTTTTATAACGCAGTTTGACTGCTCTTCATCCTCTTATAAATCAGTTTGACTGCTCTTCATCCGATTATAAATCAGTTTGACTGCTATTCATCCGATTATAAATCAGTTTGACTGCTCTTCATCCTTTTATAAAGCAGTTTGACTGCTCTTCATCCTCTTGTAAAACAGTCTGACTGCTCTTCATCCGATTATAAATCAATTTGACTGCTATTCATCCTCTTATAAAACAGTTTGACTGCTCTTCATCCTTTTTATAACGCAGTTTGACTGCTCTTCATCCTCTTGTAAAACAGGTTGACTGCTCTTCATCCTTTTGTAAAACAGTCTGACTGCTCTACATCATTGTATAAAACAGTTTGACTGCTCTTCATCCGATTATAAATCAGTTTGACTGCTCTTCATCCTCTTATAAAACAGTTTGACTGCTCTTCATCTTTTTATAACGCAGTTTGACTGCTCTTCATCCTCTTGTAAAACAGGTTGACTGCTCTTCATCCTTTTGTGAAACAGTCTGACTGCTCTTCATCCGATTATAAATCAATTTGACTGCTATTCATCCTCTTATAAAACAGTTTGACTGCTCTTCATCCTTTTTATAACGCAGTTTGACTGCTCTTCATCCTCTTGTAAAACAGGTTGACTGCTCTTCATCCTTTTGTAAAACAGTCTGACTGTTCTACATCATTGTATAAAACAGTTTGACTGCTCTTCATCCTTTTATAAAGCAGTTTGACTGCTCTTCATCCTCTTATAAATCAATTTGACTGCTCTTCATCCTCTTATAAAACCGTTTGACTGCTCTTCGTCCGATTATAAATCAGTTTGACTGCTGTTCGTCCGATTATAAATCAGTTTGACTGCTCCTCGTCCGCTTATAAAACGGTTTGACTGCTCTTCATCCTTTTATAAAGCAGTTTGACTGCTCTTCATCCTCTTATAAATCAGTTTGACTGCTCTTCATCCTTTTATAAAGCAGTTTGACTGCTCTTCATCCTCCTATAAACCAGTTTGACTGCGCTTCATCCTCCTATAGAACAGTTTGACTGCTCTTCGTCCGATTATAAACCAGTTTGACTGCTCTTCGTCCTCTTATAAAACAGTTTGACTGCTCTTCATCCTTTTATAAAGCAGTTTGACTGCTCTTCATCGTCTTATAAATCAGTTTGACTGCTCTTCATCCGATTATAAACCAGTTTGACTGCTCTTCGTCCTCTTATAAAACAGTTTGACTGCTCTTCATCCTTTTATAAAGCAGTTTGACTGCTCTTCATCCTTTTATAAAGCAGTTTGACTGCTCTTCATCCGATTATAAATCAGTTTGACTGCTCTTCATCCTCTTATAAAACAGTTTGACTGCTCTTCATCCTTTTATAACGCAGTTTGACTGCTCTTCATCCTCTTATAAATCAGTTTGACTGCTCTTCATCCGATTATAAATCAGTTTGACTGCTCTTCATCCTCTTATAAAACAGTTTGACTGCTCTTCATCCTTTTATAACGCAGTTTGACTGCTCTTCATCCTCTTATAAATCAGTTTGACTGCTCTTCATCCGATTATAAATCAGTTTGACTGCTATTCATCCGATTATAAATCAGTTTGACTGCTCTTCATCCTTTTATAAAGCAGTTTGACTGCTCTTCATCCTCTTGTAAAACAGTCTGACTGCTCTTCATCCGATTATAAATCAATTTGACTGCTATTCATCCTCTTATAAAACAGTTTGACTGCTCTTCATCCTTTTTATAACGCAGTTTGACTGCTCTTCATCCTCTTGTAAAACAGGTTGACTGCTCTTCATCCTTTTGTAAAACAGTCTGACTGCTCTACATCATTGTATAAAACAGTTTGACTGCTCTTCATCCGATTATAAATCAGTTTGACTGCTCTTCATCCTCTTATAAAACAGTTTGACTGCTCTTCATCTTTTTATAACGCAGTTTGACTGCTCTTCATCCTCTTGTAAAACAGGTTGACTGCTCTTCATCCTTTTGTGAAACAGTCTGACTGCTCGACATCATTGTATAAAACAGTTTGACTGCTCTTCATCCTTTTATAAAGCAGTTTGACTGCTCTTCATCCTCTTATAAATCAATTTGACTGCTCTTCATCCTCTTATAAAACCGTTTGACTGCTCTTCGTCCGATTATAAATCAGTTTGACTGCTCTTCGTCCGATTATAAATCGGTTTGACTGCTCCTCGTCCGCTTATAAAACAGTTTGACTGCTCTTCATCCTTTTATAAAGCAGTTTGACTGCTCTTCATCCTCTTATAAATCAGTTTGACTGCTCTTCATCCTTTTATAAAGCAGTTTGACTGCTCTTCATCCTCCTATAAACCAGTTTGACTGCGCTTCATCCTCCTATAGAACAGTTTGACTGCTCTTCGTCCGATTATAAACCAGTTTGACTGCTCTTCATCCTCTTATAAAACAGTTTGACTGCTCTTCATCCTTTTATAAAGCAGTTTGACTGCTCTTCATCCTCTTATAAATCAGTTTGACTGCTCTTCATCCGATTATAAACCAGTTTGACTGCTCTTCGTCCTCTTATAAAACAGGTTGACTGCTCTTCATCCTTTTATAAAGCAGTTTGACTGCTCTTCATCCTTTTATAAAGCAGTTTGACTGCTCTTCAACCGATTATAAATCAGTTTGACTGCTCTTCATCCTCTTATAAAACAGTTTGACTGCTCTTCATCCTTTTATAACGCAGTTTGACTGCTCTTCATCCTCTTATAAATCAGTTTGACTGCTCTTCATCCGATTATAAATCAGTTTGACTGCTCTTCATCCTCTTATAAAACAGTTTGACTGCTCTTCATCCTTTTATAACGCAGTTTGACTGCTCTTCATCCTCTTATAAATCAGTTTGACTGCTCTTCATCCGATTATAAATCAGTTTGACTGCTATTCATCCGATTATAAATCAGTTTGACTGCTGTTCGTCCGATTATAAATCAGTTGGACTGCTCCTCGTCCGCTTATAAAACAGTTTGACTGCTCTTCATCCTTTTATAAAGCAGTTTGACTGCTCTTCATCCTCTTATAAATCAGTTTGACTGCTCTTCATCCTTTTATAAAGCAGTTTGACTGCTCTTCATCCTCCTATAAACCAGTTTGACTGCGCTTCATCCTCCTATAGAACAGTTTGACTGCTCTTCGTCCGATTATAAACCAGTTTGACTGCTCTTCGTCCTCTTATAAAACAGTTTGACTGCTCTTCATCCTTTTATAAAGCAGTTTGACTGCTCTTCATCGTCTTATAAATCAGTTTGACTGCTCTTCATCCGATTATAAACCAGTTTGACTGCTCTTCGTCCTCTTATAAAACAGTTTGACTGCTCTTCATCCTTTTATAAAGCAGTTTGACTGCTCTTCATCCTTTTATAAATCAGTTTGACTGCTCTTCATCCTTTTATAAAGCAGTTTGACTGCTCTTCATCCTCTTGTAAAACAGTCTGACTGCTCTTCATCCGATTATAAATCAATTTGACTGCTATTCATCCTCTTATAAAACAGTTTGACTGCTCTTCATCCTTTTATAACGCAGTTTGACTGCTCTTCATCCTCTTATAAATCAGTTTGACTGCTCTTCATCCGATTATAAATCAGTTTGACTGCTATTCATCCGATTATAAATCAGTTTGACTGCTCTTCGTCCGATTTTAAATCAGTTTGACTGCTATTCGTCCGATTATACATCAGTTGGACTGCTCTTCGTCCGCTTATAAAACATAGTTTGACTGCTCTTCATCCTTTTATAAAGCAGTTTGACCGCTCTTCATCCTCTTATAAATCAGTTTGACTGCTCTTCATCCTCTTATAAAGCAGTTTGACTGCTCTTCATCCTCCTATAAACCAGTTTGACTGCGCTTCATCCTCCTATAGAACAGTTTGACTGCTCTTCGTCCGATTATAACTCAGTTTGACTGCTCTTCGTCCTCTTATAAAACAGTTTGACTGCTCTTCATCCTTTTATAAAGCAGTTTGACTGCTCTTCATCCTCTTGTAAAACAGTCTGACTGCTCTTCATCCGATTATAAATCAATTTGACTGCTATTCATCCTCTTATAAAACAGTTTGACTGCTCTTCATCCTTTTTATAACGCAGTTTGACTGCTCTTCATCCTCTTGTAAAACAGGTTGACTGCTCTTCATCCTTTTATAAAACAGTCTGACTGCTCTACATCATTGTATAAAACAGTTTGACTGCTCTTCATCCTTTTATAAAGCAGTTTGACTGCTCTTCATCCTCTTATAAATCAATTTGACTGCTCTTCATCCTCTTATAAAACCGTTTGACTGCTCTTCGTCCGATTATAAATCAGTTTGACTGCTCCTCGTCCGCTTATAAAACAGTTTGACTGCTCTTCATCCTTTTATAAAGCAGTTTGACTGCTCTTCATCCTCTTATAAATCAGTTTGACTGCTCTTCATCCTTTTATAAAGCAGTTTGACTGCGCTTCATCCTCCTATAGAACAGTTTGACTGCTCTTCGTCCGATTATAAACCAGTTTGACTGCTCTTCGTCCTCTTATAAAACAGTTTGACTGCTCTTCATCCTTTTATAAAGCAGTTTGACTGCTCTTCATCCTCTTATAAATCAGTTTGACTGCTCTTCATCCGATTATAAACCAGTTTGACTGCTCTTCGTCCTCTTATAAAACAGTTTGACTGCTCTTCATCCTTTTATAAAGCAGTTTGACTGCTCTTCATCCTTTTATAAAGCAGTTTGACTGCTCTTCATCCGATTATAAATCAGTTTGACTGCTCTTCATCCTCTTATAAAACAGTTTGACTGCTCTTCATCCTTTTATAACGCAGTTTGACTGCTCTTCATCCTCTTATAAATCAGTTTGACTGCTCTTCATCCGATTATAAATCAGTTTGACTGCTCTTCATCCTCTTATAAAACAGTTTGACTGCTCTTCATCCTTTTATAACGCAGTTTGACTGCTCTTCATCCTCTTATAAATCAGTTTGACTGCTCTTCATCCGATTATAAATCAGTTTGACTGCTATTCATCCGATTATAAATCAGTTTGACTGCTCTTCATCCTTTTATAAAGCAGTTTGACTGCTCTTCATCCTCTTGTAAAACAGTCTGACTGCTCTTCATCCGATTATAAATCAATTTGACTGCTATTCATCCTCTTATAAAACAGTTTGACTGCTCTTCATCCTTTTTATAACGCAGTTTGACTGCTCTTCATCCTCTTGTAAAACAGGTTGACTGCTCTTCATCCTTTTGTAAAACAGTCTGACTGCTCTACATCATTGTATAAAACAGTTTGACTGCTCTTCATCCGATTATAAATCAGTTTGACTGCTCTTCATCCTCTTATAAAACAGTTTGACTGCTCTTCATCTTTTTATAACGCAGTTTGACTGCTCTTCATCCTCTTGTAAAACAGGTTGACTGCTCTTCATCCTTTTGTGAAACAGTCTGACTGCTCGACATCATTGTATAAAACAGTTTGACTGCTCTTCATCCTTTTATAAAGCAGTTTGACTGCTCTTCATCCTCTTATAAATCAATTTGACTGCTCTTCATCCTCTTATAAAACCGTTTGACTGCTCTTCGTCCGATTATAAATCAGTTTGACTGCTCTTCGTCCGATTATAAATCGGTTTGACTGCTCCTCGTCCGCTTATAAAACAGTTTGACTGCTCTTCATCCTTTTATAAAGCAGTTTGACTGCTCTTCATCCTCTTATAAATCAGTTTGACTGCTCTTCATTCTTTTATAAAGCAGTTTGACTGCTCTTCATCCTCCTATAAACCAGTTTGACTGCGCTTCATCCTCCTATAGAACAGTTTGACTGCTCTTCGTCCGATTATAAACCAGTTTGACTGCTCTTCGTCCTCTTATAAAACAGTTTGACTGCTCTTCATCCTTTTATAAAGCAGTTTGACTGCTCTTCATCCTCTTATAAATCAGTTTGACTGCTCTTCATCCGATTATAAACCAGTTTGACTGCTCTTCGTCCTCTTATAAAACAGGTTGACTGCTCTTCATCCTTTTATAAAGCAGTTTGACTGCTCTTCATCCTTTTATAAAGCAGTTTGACTGCTCTTCATCCGATTATAAATCAGTTTGACTGCTCTTCATCCTCTTATAAAACAGTTTGACTGCTCTTCATCCTTTTATAACGCAGTTTGACTGCTCTTCATCCTCTTATAAATCAGTTTGACTGCTCTTCATCCGATTATAAATCAGTTTGACTGCTCTTCATCCTCTTATAAAACAGTTTGACTGCTCTTCATCCTTTTATAACGCAGTTTGACTGCTCTTCATCCTCTTATAAATCAGTTTGACTGCTCTTCATCCGATTATAAATCAGTTTGACTGCTATTCATCCGATTATAAATCAGTTTGACTGCTCTTCGTCCTCTTATAAATCAGTTGGACTGCTCTTCGTCCGCTTATAAAACATAGTTTGACTGCTCTTCATCCTTTTATAAAGCAGTTTGACTGCTCTTCATCCTCTTATAAATCAGTTTGACTGCTCTTCATCCTCTTATAAAGCAGTTTGACTGCTCTTCATCCTCCTATAAACCAGTTTGACTGCGCTTCATCCTCCTATAGAACAGTTTGACTGCTCTTCGTCCGATTATAACTCAGTTTGACTGCTCTTCGTCCTCTTATAAAACAGTTTGACTGCTCTTCATCCTTTTATAAAGCAGTTTGACTGCTCTTCATCCTCTTGTAAAACAGTCTGACTGCTCTTCATCCGATTATAAATCAATTTGACTGCTATTCATCCTCTTATAAAACAGTTTGACTGCTCTTCATCCTTTTTATAACGCAGTTTGACTGCTCTTCATCCTCTTGTAAAACAGGTTGACTGCTCTTCATCCTTTTGTAAAACAGTCTGACTGCTCTACATCATTGTATAAAACAGTTTGACTGCTCTTCATCCTCTTATAAAGCAGTTTGACTGCTCTTCATCCTCTTATAAATCAATTTGACTGCTCTTCATCCTCTTATAAAACCGTTTGACTGCTCTTCGTCCGATTATAAATCAGTTTGACTGCTCTTCGTTCGATTATAAATCAGTTTGACTGCTCTTCGTCCGCTTATAAAACAGTTTGACTGCTCTTCATCCTTTTATAAAGCAGTTTGACTGCTCTTCATCCTCTTATAAATCAGTTTGACTGCTCTTCATCCTTTTATAAAGCAGTTTGACTGCTCTTCATCCTCCTATAAATCAGTTTGACTGCTCTTCGTCCGCTTATAAAACAGTTTGACTGCTCTTCATCCTTTTATAAAGCAGTTTGACTGCTCTTCATCCTCCTATAAACCAGTTTGACTGCTCTTCGTCCTCTTATAAAACAGTTTGACTGCTCTTCATCCTTTTATAAAGCAGTTTGACTGCTCTTCATCCTCTTGTAAAACAGTCTGACTGCTCTTCATCCGATTATAAATCAATTTGACTGCTATTCATCCTCTTATAAAACAGTTTGACTGCTCTTCATCCTTTTTATAACGCAGTTTGACTGCTCTTCATCCTCTTGTAAAACAGGTTGACTGCTCTTCATCCTTTTGTAAAACAGTCTGACTGCTCTACATCATTGTATAAAACAGTTTGACTGCTCTTCATCCTTTTATAAAGCAGTTTGACTGCTCTTCATCCTCTTATAAATCAATTTGACTGCTCTTCATCCTCTTATAAAACCGTTTGACTGCTCTTCGTCCGATTATAAATCAGTTTGACTGCTCTTCGTTCGATTATAAATCAGTTTGACTGCTCTTCGTCCGCTTATAAAACAGTTTGACTGCTCTTCATCCTTTTATAAAGCAGTTTGACTGCTCTTCATCCTCTTATAAATCAGTTTGACTGCTCTTCATCCTTTTATAAAGCAGTTTGACTGCTCTTCATCCTCCTATAAACCAGTTTGACTGCGCTTCATCCTCCTATAGAACAGTTTGACTGCTCTTCGTCCGATTATAAACCAGTTTGACTGCTCTTCGTCCTCTTATAAAAACAGTTTGACTGCTCTTCATCCTTTTATAAAGCAGTTTGACTGCTCTTCATCCTTTTATAAAGCAGTTTGACTGCTCTTCATCCGATTATAAATCAGTTTGACTGCTCTTCATCCTCTTATAAAACAGTTTGACTGCTCTTCATCCTTTTATAACGCAGTTTGACTGCTCTTCATCCTCTTATAAATCAGTTTGACTGCTCTTCATCCGATTATAAATCAGTTTGACTGCTCTTCGTCCTCTTTTAAAACAGTTTGACTGCTCTTCATCCTTTTATAATGCAGTTTGACTGCTCTTCATCCTCTTATAAAACAGTTTGACTGCTCTTCATCCTCTTGTAAAACAGGTTGACTGCTCTTCATCCTCTTGTAAAACAGTCTGACTGCTCTAAATCCTCGTATAAAACAGTTTGACTGCTCTTCATCCTTTTATAAAGCAGTTTGACTGCTCTTCATCCTCTTATAAATCAATTTGACTGCTCTTCATCCTCTTATAAAACAGTTTGACTGCTCTTCGTCGGATTATAAATCAGTTTGACTGCTCTTCGTCCTCTTATAAAACAGTTTGACTGCTCTTCATCCTTTTATAAAGCAGTTTGACTGCTCTACATCCTCTTATAAATCAGTTTGACTGCTATTCATCCGATTATAAATCAGTTTGACTGCTCTTCGTCCGATTATAAATCAGTTTGACTGCTCTTCGTCCGATTATAAATCAGTTTGACTGCTCTTCGTCCGCTTATAAAACAGTTTGACTGCTCTTCATCCTTTTATAAAGCAGTTTGACTGCTCTTCATCCTCTTATAAATCAGTTTGACTGCTCTTCATCCTCTTATAAAGCAGTTTGACTGCTCTTCATCCTCCTATAAACCAGTTTGACTGCGCTTCATCCTCTTGTAAAACAGGTTGACTGCTTTTCATCCTTTTGTAAAACAGTCTGACAGCTCTACATCATTGTATAAAACAGTTTGACTGCTCTTCGTCCGATTATAAATAAGTTTGACTGCTCTTCGACCTCTTATAAAACAGTTTGACTGCTCTTCATCCTTTTATAAAGCAGTTTGACTGCTCTTCATCCTCTTATAAATCAGTTTGACTGCTCTTCATCCGATTATAAATCAGTTTGACTGCTCTTCATCCTCTTATAAAACAGTTTGACTGCTCTTCATCCTTTTATAACGCAGTTTGACTGCTCTTCATCCTCTTATAAATCAGTTTGACTGCTCTTCATCCGATTATAAATCAGTTTGACTGCTCTTCATCCTCTTATAAAACAGTTTGACTGCTCTTCATCCTTTTATAACGCAGTTTGACTGCTCTTCATCCTCTTATAAATCAGTTTGACTGTTCTTCATCCGATTATAAATCAGTTTGACTGCTATTCATCCGATTATAAATCAGTTTGACTGCTCTTCGTCCGATTATAAATCAGTTTGACTGCTATTCGTCCGATTATAAATCAGTTGGACTGCTCTTCGTCCGCTTATAAAACAGTTTGACTGCTCTTCATCCTTTTATAAAGCAGTTTGACTGCTCTTCATCCTCTTATAAATCAGTTTGACTGCTCTTCATCCTCTTATAAAGCAGTTTGACTGCTCTTCATCCTCCTGTAAACCAGTTTGACTGCGCTTCATCCGATTATAAATCAGTTTGACTGCTATTCATCCGATTATAAATCAGTTTGACTGCTCTTCGTCCGATTATAAATCAGTTTGACTGCTATTCGTCTGATTATAAATCAGTTGGACTGCTCTTCGTCCGCTTATAAAACAGTTTGACTGCTCTTCATCCTTTTATAAAGCAGTTTGACTGCTCTTCATCCTCTTATAAATCAGTTTGACTGCTCTTCATCCTCTTATAAAGCAGTTTGACTGCTCTTCATCCTCCTGTAAACCAGTTTGACTGCGCTTCATCCACCTATAGAACAGTTTGACTGCTCTTCGTCCGATTATAACTCAGTTTGACTGCTCTTCGTCCTCTTATAAAACAGTTTGACTGCTCTTCATCCTTTTATAAAGCAGTTTGACTGCTCTTCATCCTCTTGTAAAACAGTCTGACTGCTCTTCATCCGATTATAAATCAATTTGACTGCTCTTCATCCTCTTATAAAACAGTTTGACTGCTCTTCATCTTTTTATAACGCAGTTTGACTGCTCTTCATCCTCTTGTAAAACAGGTTGACTGCTCTTCATCCTTTTGTAAAACAGTCTGACTGCTCTACATCATTGTATAAAACAGTTTGACTGCTCTTCATCCTTTTATAAAGCAGTTTGACTGCTCTTCATCCTCTTATAAATCAATTTGACTGCTCTTCATCCTCTTATAAAACCGTTTGACTGCTCTTCGTCCGATTATAAATCAGTTTGACTGCTCTTCGTCCGATTATAAATCAGTTTGACTGCTCTTCATCCGATTATAAACCAGTTTGACTGCTCTTCGTCCTCTTATAAAACAGTTTGACTGCTCTTCATCCTTTTATAACGCAGTTTGACTGCTCTTCATCCTCTTATAAATCAGTTTGACTGCTCTTCATCCGATTATAAATCAGTTTGACTGCTCTTCATCCTCTTATAAAACAGTTTGACTGCTCTTCATCCTTTTATAACGCAGTTTGACTGCTCTTCATCCTCTTATAAATCAGTTTGACTGCTCTTCATCCGATTATAAATCAGTTTGACTGCTATTCATCCGATTATAAATCAGTTTGACTGCTCTTCGTCCGATTATAAATCAGTTTGACTGCTATTCGTCCGATTATACATCAGTTGGACTGCTCTTCGTCCGCTTATAAAACATAGTTTGACTGCTCTTCATCCTTTTATAAAGCAGTTTGACTGCTCTTCATCCTCTTATAAATCAGTTTGACTGCTCTTCATCCTCTTATAAAGCAGTTTGACTGCTCTTCATCCTCCTATAAACCAGTTTGACTGCGCTTCATCCTCCTATAGAACAGTTTGACTGCTCTTCGTCCGATTATAACTCAGTTTGACTGCTCTTCGTCCTCTTATAAAACAGTTTGACTGCTCTTCATCCTTTTATAAAGCAGTTTGACTGCTCTTCACCCTCTTGTAAAACAGTCTGACTGCTCTTCATCCGATTATAAATCAATTTGACTGCTATTCATCCTCTTATAAAACAGTTTGACTGCTCTTCATCCTTTTTATAACGCAGTTTGACTGCTCTTCATCCTCTTGTAAAACAGGTTGACTGCTCTTCATCCTTTTGTAAAACAGTCTGACTGCTCTACATCATTGTATAAAACAGTTTGACTGCTCTTCATCCTTTTATAAAGCAGTTTGACTGCTCTTCATCCTCTTATAAATCAATTTGACTGCTCTTCATCCTCTTATAAAACCGTTTGACTGCTCTTCGTCCGATTATAAATCAGTTTGACTGCTCTTCGTTCGATTATAAATCAGTTTGACTGCTCTTCGTCCGCTTATAAAACAGTTTGACTGCTCTTCATCCTTTTATAAAGCAGTTTGACTGCTCTTCATCCTCTTATAAATCAGTTTGACTGCTCTTCATCCTTTTATAAAGCAGTTTGACTGCTCTTCATCCTCCTATAAACCAGTTTGACTGCGCTTCATCCTCCTATAGAACAGTTTGACTGCTCTTCGTCCGATTATAAACCAGTTTGACTGCTCTTCGTCCTCTTATAAAAAAAGTTTGACTGCTCTTCATCATTTTATAAAGCAGTTTGACTGCTCTTCATCCTTTTATAAATCTGTTTGACTGCTCTTCATCCGATTATAAATCAGTTTGACTGCTCTTCATCCTCTTATAAAACAGTTTGACTGCTCTTCATCCTTTTATAACGCAGTTTGACTGCTCTTCATCCTCTTATAAATTAGTTTGACTGCTCTTCATCCGATTATAAATCAGTTTGACTGCTCTTCGTCCTCTTTTAAAACAGTTTGACTGCTCTTCATCCTTTTATAAAGCAGTTTGACTGCTCTTCATCCTCTTATAAATCAATTTGACTGCTCTTCATCCTCTTATAAAACCGTTTGACTGCTCTTCGTCCGATTATAAATCAGTTTGACTGCTCTTCGTCCGATTATAAATCAGTTTGACTGCTCTTCATCCGATTATAAACCAGTTTGACTGCTCTTCGTCCTCTTATAAAACAGTTTGACTGCTCTTCATCCTTTTATAACGCAGTTTGACTGCTCTTCATCCTCTTATAAATCAGTTTGACTGCTCTTCATCCGATTATAAATCAGTTTGACTGCTCTTCATCCTCTTATAAAACAGTTTGACTGCTCTTCATCCTTTTATAACGCAGTTTGACTGCTCTTCATCCTCTTATAAATTAGTTTGACTGCTCTTCATCCGATTATAAATCAGTTTGACTGCTCTTCGTCCTCTTTTAAAACAGTTTGACTGCTCTTCATCCTTTTATAAAGCAGTTTGACTGCTCTTCATCCTCTTATAAATCAATTTGACTGCTCTTCATCCTCTTATAAAACCGTTTGACTGCTCTTCGTCCGATTATAAATCAGTTTGACTGCTCTTCGTCCGATTATAAATCAGTTTGACTGCTCTTCATCCGATTATAAACCAGTTTGACTGCTCTTCGTCCTCTTATAAAACAGTTTGACTGCTCTTCATCCTTTTATAACGCAGTTTGACTGCTCTTCATCCTCTTATAAATCAGTTTGACTGCTCTTCATCCGATTATAAATCAGTTTGACTGCTCTTCATCCTCTTATAAAACAGTTTGACTGCTCTTCATCCTTTTATAACGCAGTTTGACTGCTCTTCATCCTCTTATAAATCAGTTTGACTGCTCTTCATCCGATTATAAATCAGTTTGACTGCTATTCATCCGATTATAAATCAGTTTGACTGCTCTTCGTCCGATTATAAATCAGTTTGACTGCTATTCGTCCGATTATACATCAGTTGGACTGCTCTTCGTCCGCTTATAAAACATAGTTTGACTGCTCTTCATCCTTTTATAAAGCAGTTTGACTGCTCTTCATCCTCTTATAAATCAGTTTGACTGCTCTTCATCCTCTTATAAAGCAGTTTGACTGCTCTTCATCCTCCTATAAACCAGTTTGACTGCGCTTCATCCTCCTATAGAACAGTTTGACTGCTCTTCGTCCGATTATAACTCAGTTTGACTGCTCTTCGTCCTCTTATAAAACAGTTTGACTGCTCTTCATCCTTTTATAAAGCAGTTTGACTGCTCTTCACCCTCTTGTAAAACAGTCTGACTGCTCTTCATCCGATTATAAATCAATTTGACTGCTCTTCATCCTCTTATAAAACCGTTTGACTGCTCTTCGTCCGATTATAAATCAGTTTGACTGCTCTTCGTCCGATTATAAATCAGTTTGACTGCTCTTCATCCGATTATAAACCAGTTTGACTGCTCTTCGTCCTCTTATAAAACAGTTTGACTGCTCTTCATCCTTTTATAACGCAGTTTGACTGCTCTTCATCCTCTTATAAATCAGTTTGACTGCTCTTCATCCGATTATAAATCAGTTTGACTGCTCTTCATCCTCTTATAAAACAGTTTGACTGCTCTTCATCCTTTTATAACGCAGTTTGACTGCTCTTCATCCTCTTATAAATCAGTTTGACTGCTCTTCATCCGATTATAAATCAGTTTGACTGCTATTCATCCGATTATAAATCAGTTTGACTGCTCTTCGTCCGATTATAAATCAGTTTGACTGCTATTCGTCCGATTATACATCAGTTGGACTGCTCTTCGTCCGCTTATAAAACATAGTTTGACTGCTCTTCATCCTTTTATAAAGCAGTTTGACTGCTCTTCATCCTCTTATAAATCAGTTTGACTGCTCTTCATCCTCTTATAAAGCAGTTTGACTGCTCTTCATCCTCCTATAAACCAGTTTGACTGCGCTTCATCCTCCTATAGAACAGTTTGACTGCTCTTCGTCCGATTATAACTCAGTTTGACTGCTCTTCGTCCTCTTATAAAACAGTTTGACTGCTCTTCATCCTTTTATAAAGCAGTTTGACTGCTCTTCACCCTCTTGTAAAACAGTCTGACTGCTCTTCATCCGATTATAAATCAATTTGACTGCTATTCATCCTCTTATAAAACAGTTTGACTGCTCTTCATCCTTTTTATAACGCAGTTTGACTGCTCTTCATCCTCTTGTAAAACAGGTTGACTGCTCTTCATCCTTTTGTAAAACAGTCTGACTGCTCTACATCATTGTATAAAACAGTTTGACTGCTCTTCATCCTTTTATAAAGCAGTTTGACTGCTCTTCATCCTCTTATAAATCAATTTGACTGCTCTTCATCCTCTTATAAAACCGTTTGACTGCTCTTCGTCCGATTATAAATCAGTTTGACTGCTCTTCGTTCGATTATAAATCAGTTTGACTGCTCTTCGTCCGCTTATAAAACAGTTTGACTGCTCTTCATCCTTTTATAAAGCAGTTTGACTGCTCTTCATCCTCTTATAAATCAGTTTGACTGCTCTTCATCCTTTTATAAAGCAGTTTGACTGCTCTTCATCCTCCTATAAACCAGTTTGACTGCGCTTCATCCTCCTATAGAACAGTTTGACTGCTCTTCGTCCGATTATAAACCAGTTTGACTGCTCTTCGTCCTCTTATAAAAAAAGTTTGACTGCTCTTCATCATTTTATAAAGCAGTTTGACTGCTCTTCATCCTTTTATAAATCTGTTTGACTGCTCTTCATCCGATTATAAATCAGTTTGACTGCTCTTCATCCTCTTATAAAACAGTTTGACTGCTCTTCATCCTTTTATAACGCAGTTTGACTGCTCTTCATCCTCTTATAAATTAGTTTGACTGCTCTTCATCCGATTATAAATCAGTTTGACTGCTCTTCGTCCTCTTTTAAAACAGTTTGACTGCTCTTCATCCTTTTATAATGCAGTTTGACTGCTCTTCATCCTCTTATAAAACAGTTTGACTGCTCTTCATCCTCTTGTAAAACAGGTTGACTGCTCTTCATCCTCTTGTAAAACAGTCTGACTGCTCTACATCCTCGTATAAAACAGTTTGACTGCTCTTCATCCTTTTATAAAGCAGTTTGACTGCTCTTCATCCTCTTATAAATCAATTTGACTGCTCTTCATCCTCTTATAAAACCGTTTGACTGCTCTTCGTCCGATTATAAATCAGTTTGACTGCTCTTCATCCTCTTATAAAACCGTTTGACTGCTCTTCGTCCGATTATAAATCAGGTTGACTGCTCTTCGTCCGATTATAAATCAGTTTGACTGCTCTTCGTCTGCTTATAAAACAGTTTGACTGCTCTTCATCCTTTTATAAAGCAGTTTAACTGCTCTTCATCCTCTTATAAATCAGTTTGACTGCTCTTCATCTGTTTATAAAGCAGTTTGACTGCTCTTCATCCTCCTATAGACCAGTTTGACTGCGCTTCATCCTCCTATAAAACAGTTTGACTGCTCTTCGTCGGATTATAAATCAGTTTGACTGCTCTTCGTCCTCTTATAAAACAGTTTGACTGCTCTTCATCCTTTTATAAAGCAGTTTGACTGCTCTACATCCTCTTATAAATCTGTTTGACTGCTATTCATCCGATTATAAATCAGTTTGACTGCTCTTCGTCCGATTATAAATCAGTTTGACTGCTCTTCGTCCGATTATAAATCAGTTTGACTGCTCTTCGTCCGCTTATAAAACAGTTTGACTGCTCTTCATCCTTTTATAAAGCAGTTTGACTGCTCTTCATCCTCTTATAAATCAGTTTGACTGCTCTTCATCCTCTTATAAAGCAGTTTGACTGCTCTTCATCCTCCTATAAACCAGTTTGACTGCGCTTCATCCTCTTGTAAAACAGGTTGACTGCTTTTCATCCTTTTGTAAAACAGTCTGACTGCTCTACATCATTGTATAAAACAGTTTGACTGCTCTTCGTCCGATTATAAATCAGTTTGACTGCTCTTCGACCTCTTATAAAACAGTTTGACTGCTCTTCATCCTTTTATAAAGCAGTTTGACTGCTCTTCATCCTCTTATAAATCAGTTTGACTGCTCTTCATCCGATTATAAATCAGTTTGACTGCTCTTCATCCTCTTATAAAACAGTTTGACTGCTCTTCATCCTTTTATAACGCAGTTTGACTGCTCTTCATCCTCTTATAAATCAGTTTGACTGCTCTTCATCCGATTATAAATCAGTTTGACTGCTATTCATCCCATTATAAATCAGTTTGACTGCTCTTCATCCTTTTATAAAGCAGTTTGACTGCTCTTCATCCTCTTGTAAAACAGTCTGACTGCTCTTCATCCGATTATAAATCAATTTGACTGCTATTCATCCTCTTATAAAACAGTTTGACTGCTCTTCATCCTTTTATAACGCAGTTTGACTGCTCTTCATCCTCTTATAAATCAGTTTGACTGCTCTTCATCCGATTATAAATCAGTTTGACTGCTATTCATCCGATTATAAATCAGTTTGACTGCTCTTCGTCCGATTTTAAATCAGTTTGACTGCTATTCGTCCGATTATACATCAGTTGGACTGCTCTTCGTCCGCTTATAAAACATAGTTTGACTGCTCTTCATCCTTTTATAAAGCAGTTTGACTGCTCTTCATCCTCTTATAAATCAGTTTGACTGCTCTTCATCCTCTTATAAAGCAGTTTGACTGCTCTTCATCCTCCTATAAACCAGTTTGACTGCGCTTCATCCTCCTATAGAACAGTTTGACTGCTCTTCGTCCGATTATAACTCAGTTTGACTGCTCTTCGTCCTCTTATAAAACAGTTTGACTGCTCTTCATCCTTTATAAAGCAGTTTGACTGCTCTTCATCCTCTTGTAAAACAGTCTGACTGCTCTTCATCCGATTATAAATCAATTTGACTGCTATTCATCCTCTTATAAAACAGTTTGACTGCTCTTCATCCTTTTTATAACGCAGTTTGACTGCTCATCATCCTCTTGTAAAACAGGTTGACTGCTCTTCATCCTTTTATAAAACAGTCTGACTGCTCTACATCATTGTATAAAACAGTTTGACTGCTCTTCATCCTTTTATAAAGCAGTTTGACTGCTCTTCATCCTCTTATAAATCAATTTGACTGCTCTTCATCCTCTTATAAAACCGTTTGACTGCTCTTCGTCCGATTATAAATCAGTTTGACTGCTCTTCGTCCGATTATAAATCAGTTTGACTGCTCCTCGTCCGCTTATAAAACAGTTTGACTGCTCTTCATCCTTTTATAAAGCAGTTTGACTGCTCTTCATCCTCTTATAAATCAGTTTGACTGCTCTTCATCCTTTTATAAAGCAGTTTGACTGCGCTTCATCGTCCTATAGAACAGTTTGACTGCTCTTCGTCCGATTATAAACCAGTTTGACTGCTCTTCGTCGTCTTATAAAACAGTTTGACTGCTCTTCATCCTTTTATAAAGCAGTTTGACTGCTCTTCATCCTCTTATAAATCAGTTTGACTGCTCTTCATCCGATTATAAACCAGTTTGACTGCTCTTCGTCCTCTTATAAAACAGTTTGACTGCTCTTCATCCTTTTATAAAGCAGTTTGACTGCTCTTCATCCTTTTATAAAGCAGTTTGACTGCTCTTCATCCGATTATAAATCAGTTTGACTGCTCTTCATCCTCTTATAAAACAGTTTGACTGCTCTTCATCCTTTTATAACGCAGTTTGACTGCTCTTCATCCTCTTATAAATCAGTTTGACTGCTCTTCATCCGATTATAAATCAGTTTGACTGCTCTTCATCCTCTCATAAAACAGTTTGACTGCTCTTCATCCTTTTATAACGCAGTTTGACTGCTCTTCATCCTCTTATAAATCAGTTTGACTGCTCTTCATCCGATTATAAATCAGTTTGACTGCTATTCATCCGATTATAAATCAGTTTGACTGCTCTTCATCCTTTTATAAAGCAGTTTGACTGCTCTTCATCCTCTTGTAAAACAGTCTGACTGCTCTTCATCCGATTATAAATCAATTTGACTGCTATTCATCCTCTTATAAAACAGTTTGACTGCTCTTCATCCTTTTTATAACGCAGTTTGACTGCTCTTCATCCTCTTGTAAAACAGGTTGACTGCTCTTCATCCTTTTGTAAAACAGTCTGACTGCTCTACATCATTGTATAAAACAGTTTGACTGCTCTTCATCCGATTATAAATCAGTTTGACTGCTCTTCATCCTCTTATAAAACAGTTTGACTGCTCTTCATCTTTTTATAACGCAGTTTGACTGCTCTTCATCCTCTTGTAAAACAGGTTGACTGCTCTTCATCCTTTTGTGAATCAGTCTGACTGCTCGACATCATTGTATAAAACAGTTTGACTGCTCTTCATCCTTTTATAAAGCAGTTTGACTGCTCTTCATCCTCTTATAAATCAATTTGACTGCTCTTCATCCTCTTATAAAACCGTTTGACTGCTCTTCGTCCGATTATAAATCAGTTTGACTGCTCTTCGTCCGATTATAAATCGGTTTGACTGCTCCTCGTCCGCTTATAAAACAGTTTGACTGCTCTTCATCCTTTTATAAAGCAGTTTGACTGCTCTTCATCCTCTTATAAATCAGTTTGACTGCTCTTCATTCTTTTATAAAGCAGTTTGACTGCTCTTCATCCTCCTATAAACCAGTTTGACTGCGCTTCATCCTCCTATAGAACAGTTTGACTGCTCTTCGTCCGATTATAAACCAGTTTGACTGCTCTTCGTCCTCTTATAAAACAGTTTGACTGCTCTTCATCCTTTTATAAAGCAGTTTGACTGCTCTTCATCCTCTTATAAATCAGTTTGACTGCTCTTCATCCGATTATAAACCAGTTTGACTGCTCTTCGTCCTCTTATAAAACAGGTTGACTGCTCTTCATCCTTTTATAAAGCAGTTTGACTGCTCTTCATCCTCTTATAAATCAATTTGACTGCTCTTCATCCTCTTATAAAACCGTTTGACTGCTCTTCGTCCGATTATAAATCAGTTTGACTGCTCTTCGTCCGATTATAAATCAGTTTGACTGCTCCTCGTCCGCTTATAAAACAGTTTGACTGCTCTTCATCCTTTTATAAAGCAGTTTGACTGCTCTTCATCCTCTTATAAATCAGTTTGACTGCTCTTCATCCTTTTATAAAGCAGTTTGACTGCGCTTCATCGTCCTATAGAACAGTTTGACTGCTCTTCGTCCGATTATAAACCAGTTTGACTGCTCTTCGTCGTCTTATAAAACAGTTTGACTGCTCTTCATCCTTTTATAAAGCAGTTTGACTGCTCTTCATCCTCTTATAAATCAGTTTGACTGCTCTTCATCCGATTATAAACCAGTTTGACTGCTCTTCGTCCTCTTATAAAACAGTTTGACTGCTCTTCATCCTTTTATAAAGCAGTTTGACTGCTCTTCATCCTTTTATAAAGCAGTTTGACTGCTCTTCATCCGATTATAAATCAGTTTGACTGCTCTTCATCCTCTTATAAAACAGTTTGACTGCTCTTCATCCTTTTATAACGCAGTTTGACTGCTCTTCATCCTCTTATAAATCAGTTTGACTGCTCTTCATCCGATTATAAATCAGTTTGACTGCTCTTCATCCTCTCATAAAACAGTTTGACTGCTCTTCATCCTTTTATAACGCAGTTTGACTGCTCTTCATCCTCTTATAAATCAGTTTGACTGCTCTTCATCCGATTATAAATCAGTTTGACTGCTATTCATCCGATTATAAATCAGTTTGACTGCTCTTCATCCTTTTATAAAGCAGTTTGACTGCTCTTCATCCTCTTGTAAAACAGTCTGACTGCTCTTCATCCGATTATAAATCAATTTGACTGCTATTCATCCTCTTATAAAACAGTTTGACTGCTCTTCATCCTTTTTATAACGCAGTTTGACTGCTCTTCATCCTCTTGTAAAACAGGTTGACTGCTCTTCATCCTTTTGTAAAACAGTCTGACTGCTCTACATCATTGTATAAAACAGTTTGACTGCTCTTCATCCGATTATAAATCAGTTTGACTGCTCTTCATCCTCTTATAAAACAGTTTGACTGCTCTTCATCTTTTTATAACGCAGTTTGACTGCTCTTCATCCTCTTGTAAAACAGGTTGACTGCTCTTCATCCTTTTGTGAATCAGTCTGACTGCTCGACATCATTGTATAAAACAGTTTGACTGCTCTTCATCCTTTTATAAAGCAGTTTGACTGCTCTTCATCCTCTTATAAATCAATTTGACTGCTCTTCATCCTCTTATAAAACCGTTTGACTGCTCTTCGTCCGATTATAAATCAGTTTGACTGCTCTTCGTCCGATTATAAATCGGTTTGACTGCTCCTCGTCCGCTTATAAAACAGTTTGACTGCTCTTCATCCTTTTATAAAGCAGTTTGACTGCTCTTCATCCTCTTATAAATCAGTTTGACTGCTCTTCATTCTTTTATAAAGCAGTTTGACTGCTCTTCATCCTCCTATAAACCAGTTTGACTGCGCTTCATCCTCCTATAGAACAGTTTGACTGCTCTTCGTCCGATTATAAACCAGTTTGACTGCTCTTCGTCCTCTTATAAAACAGTTTGACTGCTCTTCATCCTTTTATAAAGCAGTTTGACTGCTCTTCATCCTCTTATAAATCAGTTTGACTGCTCTTCATCCGATTATAAACCAGTTTGACTGCTCTTCGTCCTCTTATAAAACAGGTTGACTGCTCTTCATCCTTTTATAAAGCAGTTTGACTGCTCTTCATCCTTTTATAAAGCAGTTTGACTGCTCTTCATCCGATTATAAATCAGTTTGACTGCTCTTCATCCTCTTATAAAACAGTTTGACTGCTCTTCATCCTTTTATAACGCAGTTTGACTGCTCTTCATCCTCTTATAAATCAGTTTGACTGCTCTTCATCCGATTATAAATCAGTTTGACTGCTCTTCATCCTCTTATAAAACAGTTTGACTGCTCTTCATCCTTTTATAACGCAGTTTGACTGCTCTTCATCCTCTTATAAATCAGTTTGACTGCTCTTCATCCGATTATAAATCAGTTTGACTGCTATTCATCCGATTATAAATCAGTTTGACTGCTCTTCGTCCGATTATAAATCAGTTGGACTGCTCTTCGTCCGCTTATAAAACATAGTTTGACTGCTCTTCATCCTTTTATAAAGCAGTTTGACTGCTCTTCATCCTCTTATAAATCAGTTTGACTGCTCTTCATCCTCTTATAAAGCAGTTTGACTGCTCTTCATCCTCCTATAAACCAGTTTGACTGCGCTTCATCCTCCTATAGAACAGTTTGACTGCTCTTCGTCCGATTATAACTCAGTTTGACTGCTCTTCGTCCTCTTATAAAACAGTTTGACTGCTCTTCATCCTTTTATAAAGCAGTTTGACTGCTCTTCATCCTCTTGTAAAACAGTCTGACTGCTCTTCATCCGATTATAAATCAATTTGACTGCTATTCATCCTCTTATAAAACAGTTTGACTGCTCTTCATCCTTTTTATAACGCAGTTTGACTGCTCTTCATCCTCTTGTAAAACAGGTTGACTGCTCTTCATCCTTTTGTAAAACAGTCTGACTGCTCTACATCATTGTATAAAACAGTTTGACTGCTCTTCATCCTTTTATAAAGCAGTTTGACTGCTCTTCATCCTCTTATAAATCAATTTGACTGCTCTTCATCCTCTTATAAAACCGTTTGACTGCTCTTCGTCCGATTATAAATCAGTTTGACTGCTCTTCGTTCGATTATAAATCAGTTTGACTGCTCTTCGTCCGCTTATAAAACAGTTTGACTGCTCTTCATCCTTTTATAAAGCAGTTTGACTGCTCTTCATCCTCTTATAAATCAGTTTGACTGCTCTTCATCCTTTTATAAAGCAGTTTGACTGCTCTTCATCCTCCTATAAACCAGTTTGACTGCGCTTCATCCTCCTATAGAACAGTTTGACTGCTCTTCGTCCGATTATAACTCAGTTTGACTGCTCTTCGTCCTCTTATAAAACAGTTTGACTGCTCTTCATCCTTTTATAAAGCAGTTTGACTGCTCTTCATCCTCTTGTAAAACAGTCTGACTGCTCTTCATCCGATTATAAATCAATTTGACTGCTATTCATCCTCTTATAAAACAGTTTGACTGCTCTTCATCCTTTTTATAACGCAGTTTGACTGCTCTTCATCCTCTTGTAAAACAGGTTGACTGCTCTTCATCCTTTTGTAAAACAGTCTGACTGCTCTACATCATTGTATAAAACAGTTTGACTGCTCTTCATCCTTTTATAAAGCAGTTTGACTGCTCTTCATCCTCTTATAAATCAATTTGACTGCTCTTCATCCTCTTATAAAACCGTTTGACTGCTCTTCGTCCGATTATAAATCAGTTTGACTGCTCTTCGTTCGATTATAAATCAGTTTGACTGCTCTTCGTCCGCTTATAAAACAGTTTGACTGCTCTTCATCCTTTTATAAAGCAGTTTGACTGCTCTTCATCCTCTTATAAATCAGTTTGACTGCTCTTCATCCTTTTATAAAGCAGTTTGACTGCTCTTCATCCTCCTATAAACCAGTTTGACTGTGCTTCATCCTCCTATAGAACAGTTTGACTGCTCTTCGTCCGATTATAAACCAGTTTGACTGCTCTTCGTCCTCTTATAAAAACAGTTTGACTGCTCTTCATCCTTTTATAAAGCAGTTTGACTGCTCTTCATCCTTTTATACATCTGTTTGACTGCTCTTCATCCGATTATAAATCAGTTTGACTGCTCTTCATCCTCTTATAAAACAGTTTGACTGCTCTTCATCCTTTTATAACGCAGTTTGACTGCTCTTCATCCTCTTATAAATCAGTTTGACTGCTCTTCATCCGATTATAAATCAGTTTGACTGCTCTTCGTCCTCTTTTAAAACAGTTTGACTGCTCTTCATCCTTTTATAATGCAGTTTGACTGCTCTTCATCCTCTTATAAAACAGTTTGACTGCTCTTCATCCTCTTGTAAAACAGGTTGACTGCTCTTCATCCTCTTATAAAACAGTTTGACTGCTCTTCGTCGGATTATAAATCAGTTTGACTGCTCTTCGTCCTCTTATAAAACAGTTTGACTGCTCTTCATCCTTTTATAAAGCAGTTTGACTGCTCTACATCCTCTTATAAATCAGTTTGACTGCTATTCATCCGATTATAAATCAGTTTGACTGCTCTTCGTCCGATTATAAATCAGTTTGACTGCTCTTCGTCCGATTATAAATCAGTTTGACTGCTCTTCGTCCACTTATAAAACAGTTTGACTGCTCTTCATCCTTTTATAAAGCAGTTTTACTGCTCTTCATCCTCTTATAAATCAGTTTGACTGCTCTTCATCCTCTTATAAAGCAGTTTGACTGCTCTTCATCCTCCTATAAACCAGTTTGACTGCGCTTCATCCTCTTGTAAAACAGGTTGACTGCTTTTCATCCTTTTGTAAAACAGTCTGACTGCTCTACATCATTGTATAAAACAGTTTGACTGCTCTTCGTCCGATTATAAATCAGTTTGACTGCTCTTCGACCTCTTATAAAACAGTTTGACTGCTCTTCATCCTTTTATAAAGCAGTTTGACTGCTCTTCATCCTCTTATAAATCAGTTTGACTGCTCTTCATCCGATTATAAATCAGTTTGACTGCTCTTCATCCTCTTATAAAACAGTTTGACTGCTCTTCATCCTTTTATAACGCAGTTTGACTGCTCTTCATCCTCTTATAAATCAGTTTGACTGCTCTTCATCCGATTATAAATCAGTTTGACTGCTCTTCATCCTCTTATAAAACAGTTTGACTGCTCTTCATCCTTTTATAACGCAGTTTGACTGCTCTTCATCCTCTTATAAATCAGTTTGACTGTTCTTCATCCGATTATAAATCAGTTTGACTGCTATTCATCCGATTATAAATCAGTTTGACTGCTCTTCGTCCGATTATAAATCAGTTTGACTGCTATTCGTCCGATTATAAATCAGTTGGACTGCTCTTCGTCCGCTTATAAAACAGTTTGACTGCTCTTCATCCTTTTATAAAGCAGTTTGACTGCTCTCCATCCTCTTATAAATCAGTTTGACTGCTCTTCATTCTCTTATAAAGCAGTTTGACTGCTCTTCATCCTCCTGTAAACCAGTTTGACTGCGCTTCATCCGATTATAAATCAGTTTGACTGCTATTCATCCGATTATAAATCAGTTTGACTGCTCTTCGTCCGATTATAAATCAGTTTGACTGCTATTCGTCTGATTATAAATCAGTTGGACTGCTCTTCGTCCGCTTATAAAACAGTTTGACTGCTCTTCATCCTTTTATAAAGCAGTTTGACTGCTCTTCATCCTCTTATAAATCAGTTTGACTGCTCTTCATCCTCTTATAAAGCAGTTTGACTGCTCTTCATCCTCCTGTAAACCAGTTTGACTGCGCTTCATCCACCTATAGAACAGTTTGACTGCTCTTCGTCCGATTATAACTCAGTTTGACTGCTCTTCGTCCTCTTATAAAACAGTTTGACTGCTCTTCATCCTCTTGTAAAACAGTCTGACTGCTCTTCATCCTCTTGTAAAACAGTCTGACTGCTCTTCATCCGATTATAAATCAATTTGACTGCTCTTCATCCTCTTATAAAACAGTTTGACTGCTCTTCATCTTTTTATAACGCAGTTTGACTGCTCTTCATCCTCTTGTAAAACAGGTTGACTGCTCTTCATCCTTTTGTAAAACAGTCTGACTGCTCTACATCATTGTATAAAACAGTTTGACTGCTCTTCATCCTTTTATAAAGCAGTTTGACTGCTCTTCATCCTCTTATAAATCAATTTGACTGCTCTTCATCCTCTTATAAAACCGTTTGACTGCTCTTCGTCCGATTATAAATCAGTTTGACTGCTCTTCGTCCGATTATAAATCAGTTTGACTGCTCTTCATCCGATTATAAACCAGTTTGACTGCTCTTCGTCCTCTTATAAAACAGTTTGACTGCTCTTCATCCTTTTATAACGCAGTTTGACTGCTCTTCATCCTCTTATAAATCAGTTTGACTGCTCTTCATCCGATTATAAATCAGTTTGACTGCTCTTCATCCTCTTATAAAACAGTTTGACTGCTCTTCATCCTTTTATAACGCAGTTTGACTGCTCTTCATCCTCTTATAAATCAGTTTGACTGCTCTTCATCCGATTATAAATCAGTTTGACTGCTATTCATCCGATTATAAATCAGTTTGACTGCTCTTCGTCCGATTATAAATCAGTTTGACTGCTCTTCATCCTTTTATAAAGCAGTTTGACTGCTCTTCATCCTCTTATAAATCAGTTTGACTGCTCTTCATCCTCTTATAAAGCAGTTTGACTGCTCTTCATCCTCCTATAAACCAGTTTGACTGCGCTTCATCCTCCTATAGAACAGTTTGACTGCTCTTCGTCCGATTATAAACCAGTTTGACTGCTCTTCGTCCTCTTATAAAACAGTTTGACTGCTCTTCATCCTTTTATAAAGCAGTTTGACTGCTCTTCATCCTCTTGTAAAACAGTCTGACTGCTCTTCATCCGATTATAAATCAATTTGACTGCTATTCATCCTCTTATAAAACAGTTTGACTGCTCTTCATCCTTTTTATAACGCAGTTTGACTGCTCTTCATCCTCTTGTAAAACAGGTTGACTGCTCTTCATCCTTTTGTAAAACAGTCTGACTGCTCTACATCATTGTATAAAACAGTTTGACTGCTCTTCATCCTTTTATATAGCAGTTTGACTGCTCTTCATCCTCTTATAAATCAATTTGACTGCTCTTCATCCTCTTATAAAACCGTTTGACTGCTCTTCGTCCGATTATAAATCAGTTTGACTGCTCTTCGTTCGATTATAAATCAGTTTGACTGCTCTTCGTCCGCTTATAAAACAGTTTGACTGCTCTTCATCCTTTTATAAAGCAGTTTGACTGCTCTTCATCCTCTTATAAATCAGTTTGACTGCTCTTCATCCTTTTATAAAGCAGTTTGACTGCTCTTCATCCCCCTATAAACCAGTTTGACTGCGCTTCATCCTCCTATAGAACAGTTTGACTGCTCTTCGTCCGATTATAAACCAGTTTGACTGCTCTTCGTCCTCTTATAAAAACAGTTTGACTGCTCTTCATCCTTTTATAAAGCAGTTTGACTGCTCTTCATCCTTTTATAAATCTGTTTGACTGCTCTTCATCCGATTATAAATCAGTTTGACTGCTCTTCATCCTCTTATAAAACAGTTTGACTGCTCTTCATCCTTTTATAACGCAGTTTGACTGCTCTTCATCCTCTTATAAATTAGTTTGACTGCTCTTCATCCGATTATAAATCAGTTTGACTGCTCTTCGTCCTCTTTTAAAACAGTTTGACTGCTCTTCATCCTTTTATAATGCAGTTTGACTGCTCTTCATCCTCTTATAAAACAGTTTGACTGCTCTTCATCCTCTTGTAAAACAGGTTGACTGCTCTTCATCCTCTTGTAAAACAGTCTGACTGCTCTACATCCTCGTATAAAACAGTTTGACTGCTCTTCATCCTTTTATAAAGCAGTTTGACTGCTCTTCATCCTCTTATAAATCAATTTGACTGCTCTTCATCCTCTTATAAAACCGTTTGACTGCTCTTCGTCCGATTATAAATCAGTTTGACTGCTCTTCATCCTCTTATAAAACCGTTTGACTGCTCTTCGTCCGATTATAAATCAGGTTGACTGCTCTTCGTCCGATTATAAATCAGTTTGACTGCTCTTCGTCTGCTTATAAAACAGTTTGACTGCTCTTCATCCTTTTATAAAGCAGTTTGACTGCTCTTCATCCTCTTATAAATCAGTTTGACTGCTCTTCATCTGTTTATAAAGCAGTTTGACTGCTCTTCATCCTCCTATAGACCAGTTTGACTGCGCTTCATCCTCCTATAAAACAGTTTGACTGCTCTTCGTCGGATTATAAATCAGTTTGACTGCTCTTCGTCCTCTTATAAAACAGTTTGACTGCTCTTCATCCTTTTATAAAGCAGTTTGACTGCTCTACATCCTCTTATAAATCTGTTTGACTGCTATTCATCCGATTATAAATCAGTTTGACTGCTCTTCGTCCGATTATAAATCAGTTTGACTGCTCTTCGTCCGATTATAAATCAGTTTGACTGCTCTTCGTCCGCTTATAAAACAGTTTGACTGCTCTTCATCCTTTTATAAAGCAGTTTGACTGCTCTTCATCCTCTTATAAATCAGTTTGACTGCTCTTCATCCTCTTATAAAGCAGTTTGACTGCTCTTCATCCTCCTATAAACCAGTTTGACTGCGCTTCATCCTCTTGTAAAACAGGTTGACTGCTTTTCATCCTTTTGTAAAATAGTCTGACTGCTCTACATCATTGTATAAAACAGTTTGACTGCTCTTCGTCCGATTATAAATCAGTTTGACTGCTCTTCGACCTCTTATAAAACAGTTTGACTGCTCTTCATCCTTTTATAAAGTAGTTTGACTGCTCTTCATCCTCTTATAAATCAGTTTGACTGCTCTTCATCCGATTATAAATCAGTTTGACTGCTCTTCATCCTCTTATAAAACAGTTTGACTGCTCTTCATCCTTTTATAACGCAGTTTGACTGCTCTTCATCCTCTTATAAATCAGTTTGACTGCTCTTCATCCGATTATAAATCAGTTTGACTGCTCTTCATCCTCTTATAAAACAGTTTGACTGCTCTTCATCCTTTTATAACGCAGTTTGACTGCTCTTCATCCTCTTATAAATCAGTTTGACTGTTCTTCATCCGATTATAAATCAGTTTGACTGCTATTCATCCGATTATAAATCAGTTTGACTGCTCTTCGTCCGATTATAAATCAGTTTGACTGCTCTTCATCCTCTTGTAAAACAGTCTGACTGCTCTTCATCCGATTATAAATCAATTTGACTGCTATTCATCCTCTTATAAAACAGTTTGACTGCTCTTCATCCTTTTTATAACGCAGTTTGACTGCTCTTCATCCTCTTGTAAAACAGGTTGACTGCTCTTCATCCTTTTGTAAAACAGTCTGACTGCTCTACATCATTGTATAAAACAGTTTGACTGCTCTTCATCCGATTATAAATCAGTTTGACTGCTCTTCATCCTCTTATAAAACAGTTTGACTGCTCTTCATCTTTTTATAACGCAGTTTGACTGCTCTTCATCCTCTTGTAAAACAGGTTGACTGCTCTTCATCCTTTTGTGAAACAGTCTGACTGCTCGACATCATTGTATAAAACAGTTTGACTGCTCTTCATCCTTTTATAAAGCAGTTTGACTGCTCTTCATCCTCTTATAAATCAATTTGACTGCTCTTCATCCTCTTATAAAACCGTTTGACTGCTCTTCGTCCGATTATAAATCAGTTTGACTGCTCTTCGTCCGATTATAAATCGGTTTGACTGCTCCTCGTCCGCTTATAAAACAGTTTGACTGCTCTTCATCCTTTTATAAAGCAGTTTGACTGCTCTTCATCCTCTTATAAATCAGTTTGACTGCTCTTCATTCTTTTATAAAGCAGTTTGACTGCTCTTCATCCTCCTATAAACCAGTTTGACTGCGCTTCATCCTCCTATAGAACAGTTTGACTGCTCTTCGTCCGATTATAAACCAGTTTGACTGCTCTTCGTCCTCTTATAAAACAGTTTGACTGCTCTTCATCCTTTTATAAAGCAGTTTGACTGCTCTTCATCCTCTTATAAATCAGTTTGACTGCTCTTCATCCGATTATAAACCAGTTTGACTGCTCTTCGTCCTCTTATAAAACAGGTTGACTGCTCTTCATCCTTTTATAAAGCAGTTTGACTGCTCTTCATCCTTTTATAAAGCAGTTTGACTGCTCTTCATCCGATTATAAATCAGTTTGACTGCTCTTCATCCTCTTATAAAACAGTTTGACTGCTCTTCATCCTTTTATAACGCAGTTTGACTGCTCTTCATCCTCTTATAAATCAGTTTGACTGCTCTTCATCCGATTATAAATCAGTTTGACTGCTCTTCATCCTCTTATAAAACAGTTTGACTGCTCTTCATCCTTTTATAACGCAGTTTGACTGCTCTTCATCCTCTTATAAATCAGTTTGACTGCTCTTCATCCGATTATAAATCAGTTTGACTGCTATTCATCCGATTATAAATCAGTTTGACTGCTCTTCGTCCGATTATAAATCAGTTGGACTGCTCTTCGTCCGCTTATAAAACATAGTTTGACTGCTCTTCATCCTTTTATAAAGCAGTTTGACTGCTCTTCATCCTCTTATAAATCAGTTTGACTGCTCTTCATCCTCTTATAAAGCAGTTTGACTGCTCTTCATCCTCCTATAAACCAGTTTGACTGCGCTTCATCCTCCTATAGAACAGTTTGACTGCTCTTCGTCCGATTATAACTCAGTTTGACTGCTCTTCGTCCTCTTATAAAACAGTTTGACTGCTCTTCATCCTTTTATAAAGCAGTTTGACTGCTCTTCATCCTCTTGTAAAACAGTCTGACTGCTCTTCATCCGATTATAAATCAATTTGACTGCTATTCATCCTCTTATAAAACAGTTTGACTGCTCTTCATCCTTTTTATAACGCAGTTTGACTGCTCTTCATCCTCTTGTAAAACAGGTTGACTGCTCTTCATCCTTTTGTAAAACAGTCTGACTGCTCTACATCATTGTATAAAACAGTTTGACTGCTCTTCATCCTTTTATAAAGCAGTTTGACTGCTCTTCATCCTCTTATAAATCAATTTGACTGCTCTTCATCCTCTTATAAAACCGTTTGACTGCTCTTCGTCCGATTATAAATCAGTTTGACTGCTCTTCGTTCGATTATAAATCAGTTTGACTGCTCTTCGTCCGCTTATAAAACAGTTTGACTGCTCTTCATCCTTTTATAAAGCAGTTTGACTGCTCTTCATCCTCTTATAAATCAGTTTGACTGCTCTTCATCCTTTTATAAAGCAGTTTGACTGCTCTTCATCCTCCTATAAACCAGTTTGACTGCGCTTCATCCTCCTATAGAACAGTTTGACTGCTCTTCGTCCGATTATAACTCAGTTTGACTGCTCTTCGTCCTCTTATAAAACAGTTTGACTGCTCTTCATCCTTTTATAAAGCAGTTTGACTGCTCTTCATCCTCTTGTAAAACAGTCTGACTGCTCTTCATCCGATTATAAATCAATTTGACTGCTATTCATCCTCTTATAAAACAGTTTGACTGCTCTTCATCCTTTTTATAACGCAGTTTGACTGCTCTTCATCCTCTTGTAAAACAGGTTGACTGCTCTTCATCCTTTTGTAAAACAGTCTGACTGCTCTACATCATTGTATAAAACAGTTTGACTGCTCTTCATCCTTTTATAAAGCAGTTTGACTGCTCTTCATCCTCTTATAAATCAATTTGACTGCTCTTCATCCTCTTATAAAACCGTTTGACTGCTCTTCGTCCGATTATAAATCAGTTTGACTGCTCTTCGTTCGATTATAAATCAGTTTGACTGCTCTTCGTCCGCTTATAAAACAGTTTGACTGCTCTTCATCCTTTTATAAAGCAGTTTGACTGCTCTTCATCCTCTTATAAATCAGTTTGACTGCTCTTCATCCTTTTATAAAGCAGTTTGACTGCTCTTCATCCTCCTATAAACCAGTTTGACTGTGCTTCATCCTCCTATAGAACAGTTTGACTGCTCTTCATCCGATTATAAACCAGTTTGACTGCTCTTCGTCCTCTTATAAAAACAGTTTGACTGCTCTTCATCCTTTTATAAAGCAGTTTGACTGCTCTTCATCCTTTTATACATCTGTTTGACTGCTCTTCATCCGATTATAAATCAGTTTGACTGCTCTTCATCCTCTTATAAAACAGTTTGACTGCTCTTCATCCTTTTATAACGCAGTTTGACTGCTCTTCATCCTCTTATAAATCAGTTTGACTGCTCTTCATCCGATTATAAATCAGTTTGACTGCTCTTCGTCCTCTTTTAAAACAGTTTGACTGCTCTTCATCCTTTTATAATGCAGTTTGACTGCTCTTCATCCTCTTATAAAACAGTTTGACTGCTCTTCATCCTCTTGTAAAACAGGTTGACTGCTCTTCATCCTCTTGTAAAACAGTCTGACTGCTCTAAATCCTCGTATAAAACAGTTTGACTGCTCTTCATCCTTTTATAAAGCAGTTTGACTGATCTTCATCCTCTTATAAATCAATTTGACTGCTCTTCATCCTCTTATAAAACAGTTTGACTGCTCTTCGTCGGATTATAAATCAGTTTGACTGCTCTTCGTCCTCTTATAAAACAGTTTGACTGCTCTTCATCCTTTTATAAAGCAGTTTGACTGCTCTACATCCTCTTATAAATCAGTTTGACTGCTATTCATCCGATTATAAATCAGTTTGACTGCTCTTCGTCCGATTATAAATCAGTTTGACTGCTCTTCGTCCGATTATAAATCAGTTTGACTGCTCTTCGTCCACTTATAAAACAGTTTGACTGCTCTTCATCCTTTTATAAAGCAGTTTGACTGCTCTTCATCCTCTTATAAATCAGTTTGACTGCTCTTCATCCTCTTATAAAGCAGTTTGACTGCTCTTCATCCTCCTATAAACCAGTTTGACTGCGCTTCATCCTCTTGTAAAACAGGTTGACTGCTTTTCATCCTTTTGTAAAACAGTCTGACTGCTCTACATCAATGTATAAAACAGTTTGACTGCTCTTCGTCCGATTATAAATCAGTTTGACTGCTCTTCGACCTCTTATAAAACAGTTTGACTGCTCTTCATCCTTTTATAAAGCAGTTTGACTGCTCTTCATCCTCTTATAAATCAGTTTGACTGCTCTTCATCCGATTATAAATCAGTTTGACTGCTCTTCATCCTCTTATAAAACAGTTTGACTGCTCTTCATCCTTTTATAACGCAGTTTGACTGCTCTTCATCCTCTTATAAATCAGTTTGACTGCTCTTCATCCGATTATAAATCAGTTTGACTGCTCTTCATCCTCTTATAAAACAGTTTGACTGCTCTTCATCCTTTTATAACGCAGTTTGACTGCTCTTCATCCTCTTATAAATCAGTTTGACTGTTCTTCATCCGATTATAAATCAGTTTGACTGCTATTCATCCGATTATAAATCAGTTTGACTGCTCTTCGTCCGATTATAAATCAGTTTGACTGCTATTCGTCCGATTATAAATCAGTTGGACTGCTCTTCGTCCGCTTATAAAACAGTTTGACTGCTCTTCATCCTTTTATAAAGCAGTTTGACTGCTCTCCATCCTCTTATAAATCAGTTTGACTGCTCTTCATTCTCTTATAAAGCAGTTTGACTGCTCTTCATCCTCCTGTAAACCAGTTTGACTGCGCTTCATCCGATTATAAATCAGTTTGACTGCTATTCATCCGATTATAAATCAGTTTGACTGCTCTTCGTCCGATTATAAATCAGTTTGACTGCTATTCGTCTGATTATAAATCAGTTGGACTGCTCTTCGTCCGCTTATAAAACAGTTTGACTGCTCTTCATCCTTTTATAAAGCAGTTTGACTGCTCTTCATCCTCTTATAAATCAGTTTGACTGCTCTTCATCCTCTTATAAAGCAGTTTGACTGCTCTTCATCCTCCTGTAAACCAGTTTGACTGCGCTTCATCCACCTATAGAACAGTTTGACTGCTCTTCGTCCGATTATAACTCAGTTTGACTGCTCTTCGTCCTCTTATAAAACAGTTTGACTGCTCTTCATCCTTTTATAAAGCAGTTTGACTGCTCTTCATCCTCTTGTAAAACAGTCTGACTGCTCTTCATCCGATTATAAATCAATTTGACTGCTCTTCATCCTCTTATAAAACAGTTTGACTGCTCTTCATCTTTTTATAACGCAGTTTGACTGCTCTTCATCCTCTTGTAAAACAGGTTGACTGCTCTTCATCCTTTTGTAAAACAGTCTGACTGCTCTACATCATTGTATAAAACCGTTTGACTGCTCTTCATCCTTTTATAAAGCAGTTTGACTGCTCTTCATCCTCTTATAAATCAATTTGACTGCTCTTCATCCTCTTATAAAACCGTTTGACTGCTCTTCGTCCGATTATAAATCAGTTTGACTGCTCTTCGTCCGATTATAAATCAGTTTGACTGCTCTTCATCCGATTATAAACCAGTTTGACTGCTCTTCGTCCTCTTATAAAACAGTTTGACTGCTCTTCATCCTTTTATAACGCTGATTGACTGCTCTTCATCCTCTTATAAATCAGTTTGACTGCTCTTCATCCGATTATAAATCAGTTTGACTGCTCTTCATCCTCTTATAAAACAGTTTGACTGCTCTTCATCCTTTTATAACGCAGTTTGACTGCTCTTCATCCTCTTATAAATCAGTTTGACTGCTCTTCATCCGATTATAAATCAGTTTGACTGCTATTCATCCGATTATAAATCAGTTTGACTGCTCTTCGTCCGATTATAAATCAGTTTGACTGCTCTTCATCCTTTTATAAAGCAGTTTGACTGCTCTTCATCCTCTTATAAATCAGTTTGACTGCTCTTCATCCTCTTATAAAGCAGTTTGACTGCTCTTCATCCTCCTATAAACCAGTTTGACTGCGCTTCATCCTCCTATAGAACAGTTTGACTGCTCTTCGTCCGATTATAACTCAGTTTGACTGCTCTTCGTCCTCTTATAAAACAGTTTGACTGCTCTTCATCCTTTTATAAAGCAGTTTGACTGCTCTTCATCCTCTTGTAAAACAGTCTGACTGCTCTTCATCCGATTATAAATCAATTTGACTGCTATTCATCCTCTTATAAAACAGTTTGACTGCTCTTCATCCTTTTTATAACGCAGTTTGACTGCTCTTCATCCTCTTGTAAAACAGGTTGACTGCTCTTCATCCTTTTGTAAAACAGTCTGACTGCTCTACATCATTGTATAAAACAGTTTGACTGCTCTTCATCCTTTTATATAGCAGTTTGACTGCTCTTCATCCTCTTATAAATCAATTTGACTGCTCTTCATCCTCTTATAAAACCGTTTGACTGCTCTTCGTCCGATTATAAATCAGTTTGACTGCTCTTCGTTCGATTATAAATCAGTTTGACTGCTCTTCGTCCGCTTATAAAACAGTTTGACTGCTCTTCATCCTTTTATAAAGCAGTTTGACTGCTCTTCATCCTCTTATAAATCAGTTTGACTGCTCTTCATCCTTTTATAAAGCAGTTTGACTGCTCTTCATCCTCCTATAAACCAATTTGACTGCGCTTCATCCTCCTATAGAACAGTTTGACTGCTCTTCGTCCGATTATAAACCAGTTTGACTGCTCTTCGTCCTCTTATAAAAACAGTTTGACTGCTCTTCATCCTTTTATAAAGCAGTTTGACTGCTCTTCATCCTTTTATAAATCTGTTTGACTGCTCTTCATCCGATTATAAATCAGTTTGACTGCTCTTCATCCTCTTATAAAACAGTTTGACTGCTCTTCATCCTTTTATAACGCAGTTTGACTGCTCTTCATCCTCTTATAAATTAGTTTGACTGCTCTTCATCCGATTATAAATCAGTTTGACTGCTCTTCGTCCTCTTTTAAAACAGTTTGACTGCTCTTCATCCTTTTATAATGCAGTTTGACTGCTCTTCATCCTCTTATAAAACAGTTTGACTGCTCTTCATCCTCTTGTAAAACAGGTTGACTGCTCTTCATCCTCTTGTAAAACAGTCTGACTGCTCTACATCCTCGTATAAAACAGTTTGACTGCTCTTCATCCTTTTATAAAGCAGTTTGACTGCTCTTCATCCTCTTATAAATCAATTTGACTGCTCTTCATCCTCTTATAAAACCGTTTGACTGCTCTTCGTCCGATTATAAATCAGTTTGACTGCTCTTCATCCTCTTATAAAACCGTTTGACTGCTCTTCGTCCGATTATAAATCAGGTTGACTGCTCTTCGTCCGATTATAAATCAGTTTGACTGCTCTTCGTCTGCTTATAAAACAGTTTGACTGCTCTTCATCCTTTTATAAAGCAGTTTGACTGCTCTTCATCCTCTTATAAATCAGTTTGACTGCTCTTCATCTGTTTATAAAGCAGTTTGACTGCTCTTCATCCTCCTATAGACCAGTTTGACTGCGCTTCATCCTCCTATAAAACAGTTTGACTGCTCTTCGTCGGATTATAAATCAGTTTGACTGCTCTTCGTCCTCTTATAAAACAGTTTGACTGCTCTTCATCCTTTTATAAAGCAGTTTGACTGCTCTACATCCTCTTATAAATCTGTTTGACTGCTATTCATCCGATTATAAATCAGTTTGACTGCTCTTCGTCCGATTATAAATCAGTTTGACTGCTCTTCGTCCGATTATAAATCAGTTTGACTGCTCTTCGTCCGCTTATAAAACAGTTTGACTGCTCTTCATCCTTTTATAAAGCAGTTTGACTGCTCTTCATCCTCTTATAAATCAGTTTGACTGCTCTTCATCCTCTTATAAAGCAGTTTGACTGCTCTTCATCCTCCTATAAACCAATTTGACTGCGCTTCATCCTCTTGTAAAACAGGTTGACTGCTTTTCATCCTTTTGTAAAACAGTCTGACTGCTCTACATCATTGTATAAAACAGTTTGACTGCTCTTCGTCCGATTATAAATCAGTTTGACTGCTCTTCGACCTCTTATAAAACAGTTTGACTGCTCTTCATCCTTTTATAAAGTAGTTTGACTGCTCTTCATCCTCTTATAAATCAGTTTGACTGCTCTTCATCCGATTATAAATCAGTTTGACTGCTCTTCATCCTCTTATAAAACAGTTTGACTGCTCTTCATCCTTTTATAACGCAGTTTGACTGCTCTTCATCCTCTTATAAATCAGTTTGACTGCTCTTCATCCGATTATAAATCAGTTTGACTGCTCTTCATCCTCTTATAAAACAGTTTGACTGCTCTTCATCCTTTTATAACGCAGTTTGACTGCTCTTCATCCTCTTATAAATCAGTTTGACTGTTCTTCATCCGATTATAAATCAGTTTGACTGCTATTCATCCGATTATAAATCAGTTTGACTGCTCTTCGTCCGATTATAAATCAGTTTGACTGCTATTCGTCCGATTATAAATCAGTTGGACTGCTCTTCGTCCGCTTATAAAACAGTTTGACTGCTCTTCATCCTTTTATAAAGCAGTTTGACTGCTCTTCATCCTCTTATAAATCAGTTTGACTGCTCTTCATCCTCTTATAAAGCAGTTTGACTGCTCTTCATCCTCCTGTAAACCAGTTTGACTGCGCTTCATCCGATTATAAATCAGTTTGACTGCTATTCATCCGATTATAAATCAGTTTGACTGCTCTTCGTCCGATTATAAATCAGTTTGACTGCTATTCGTCCGATTATAAATCAGTTGGACTGCTCTTCGTCCGCTTATAAAACAGTTTGACTGCTCTTCATCCTTTTATAAAGCAGTTTGACTGCTCTTCATCCTCTTATAAATCAGTTTGACTGCTCTTCATCCTCTTATAAAGCAGTTTGACTGCTCTTCATCCTCCTGTAAACCAGTTTGACTGCGCTTCATCCACCTATAGAACAGTTTGACTGCTCTTCGTCCGATTATAACTCAGTTTGACTGCTCTTCGTCCTCTTATAAAACAGTTTGACTGCACTTCATCCTTTTATAAAGCAGTTTGACTGCTCTTCATCCTCTTGTAAAACAGTCTGACTGCTCTTCATCCGATTATAAATCAATTTGACTGCTCTTCATCCTCTTATAAAACAGTTTGACTGCTCTTCATCCTTTTATAACGCAGTTTGACTGCTCTTCATCCTCTTGTAAATCAGTTTGACTGCTCTTCATCCTCTTATAAAGCAGTTTGACTGCTCTTCATCCTCCTGTAAACCAGTTTGACTGCGCTTCATCCGATTATAAATCAGTTTGACTGCTATTCATCCGATTATAAATCAGTTTGACTGCTCTTCGTCCGATTATAAATCAGTTTGACTGCTATTCGTCTGATTATAAATCAGTTGGACTGCTCTTCGTCCGCTTATAAAACAGTTTGACTGCTCTTCATCCTTTTATAAAGCAGTTTGACTGCTCTTCATCCTCTTATAAATCAGTTTGACTGCTCTTCATCCTCTTATAAAGCAGTTTGACTGCTCTTCATCCTCCTGTAAACCAGTTTGACTGCGCTTCATCCACCTATAGAACAGTTTGACTGCTCTTCGTCCGATTATAACTCAGTTTGACTGCTCTTCGTCCTCTTATAAAACAGTTTGACTGCTCTTCATCCTTTTATAAAGCAGTTTGACTGCTCTTCATCCTCTTGTAAAACAGTCTGACTGCTCTTCATCCGATTATAAATCAATTTGACTGCTCTTCATCCTCTTATAAAACAGTTTGACTGCTCTTCATCTTTTTATAACGCAGTTTGACTGCTCTTCATCCTCTTGTAAAACAGGTTGACTGCTCTTCATCCTTTTGTAAAACAGTCTGACTGCTCGACATCATTGTATAAAACAGTTTGACTGCTCTTCATCCTTTTATAAAGCAGTTTGACTGCTCTTCATCCTCTTATAAATCAATTTGACTGCTCTTCATCCTCTTATAAAACCGTTTGACTGCTCTTCGTCCGATTATAAATCAGTTTGACTGCTCTTCGTCCGATTATAAATCAGTTTGACTGCTCTTCATCCGATTATAAACCAGTTTGACTGCTCTTCGTCCTCTTATAAAACAGTTTGACTGCTCTTCATCCTTTTATAACGCAGTTTGACTGCTCTTCATCCTCTTATAAATCAGTTTGACTGCTCTTCATCCGATTATAAATCAGTTTGACTGCTCTTCATCCTCTTATAAAACAGTTTGACTGCTCTTCATCCTTTTATAACGCAGTTTGACTGCTCTTCATCCTCTTATAAATCAGTTTGACTGCTCTTCATCCGATTATAAATCAGTTTGACTGCTATTCATCCGATTATAAATCAGTTTGACTGCTCTTCGTCCGATTATAAATCAGTTTGACTGCTATTCGTCCGATTATACATCAGTTGGACTGCCCTTCGTCCGCTTATAAAACATAGTTTGACTGCTCTTCATCCTTTTATAAAGCAGTTTGACTGCTCTTCATCCTCTTATAAATCAGTTTGACTGCTCTTCATCCTCTTATAAAGCAGTTTGACTGCTCTTCATCCTCCTATAAACCAGTTTGACTGCGCTTCATCCTCCTATAGAACAGTATGACTGCTCTTCGTCCGATTATAACTCAGTTTGACTGCTCTTCGTCCTCTTATAAAACAGTTTGACTGCTCTTCATCCTTTTATAAAGCAGTTTGACTGCTCTTCATCCTCTTGTAAAACAGTCTGACTGCTCTTCATCCGATTATAAATCAATTTGACTGCTATTCATCCTCTTATAAAACAGTTTGACTGCTCTTCATCCTTTTTATAACGCAGTTTGACTGCTCTTCATCCTCTTGTAAAACAGGTTGACTGCTCTTCATCCTTTTGTAAAACAGTTTGACTGCTCTTCATCCTCTTATAAATCAATTTGACTGCTCTTCATCCTCTTATAAAACCGTTTGACTGCTCTTCGTCCGATTATAAACCAGTTTGACTGCTCTTCGTTCGATTATAAATCAGTTTGACTGCTCTTCGTCCGCTTATAAAACAGTTTGACTGCTCTTCATCCTTTTATAAAGCAGTTTGACTGCTCTTCATCCTCTTATAAATCAGTTTGACTGCTCTTCATCCTTTTATAAAGCAGTTTGACTGCTCTTCATCCTCCTATAAACCAGTTTGACTGCGCTTCATCCTCCTATAGAACAGTTTGACTGCTCTTCGTCCGATTATAAACCAGTTTGACTGCTCTTCGTCCTCTTATAAAAACAGTTTGACTGCTCTTCATCCTTTTGTAAAGCAGTTTGACTGCTCTTCATCCTTTTATAAATCTGTTTGACTGCTCTTCATCCGATTATAAATCAGTTTGACTGCTCTTCATCCTCTTATAAAACAGTTTGACTGCTCTTCATCCTTTTATAACGCAGTTTGACTGCTCTTCATCCTCTTATAAATTAGTTTGACTGCTCTTCATCCGATTATAAATCAGTTTGACTGCTCTTCGTCCTCTTTTAAAACAGTTTGACTGCTCTTCATCCTTTTATAATGCAGTTTGACTGCTCTTCATCCTCTTATAAAACAGTTTGACTGCTCTTCATCCTCTTGTAAAACAGGTTGACTGCTCTTCATCCTCTTGTAAAACAGTCTGACTGCTCTACATCCTCGTATAAAACAGTGTGACTGCTCTTCATCCTTTTATAAAGCAGTTTGACTGCTCTTCATCCTCTTATAAATCAATTTGACTGCTCTTCATCCTCTTATAAAACCGTTTGACTGCTCTTCGTCCGATTATAAATCAGTTTGACTGCTCTTCATCCTCTTATAAAACCGTTTGACTGCTCTTCGTCCGATTATAAATCAGGTTGACTGCTCTTCGTCCGATTATAAATCAGTTTGACTGCTTTCGTCTGCTTATAAAACAGTTTGACTGCTCTTCATCCTTTTATAAAGCAGTTTGACTGCTCTTCATCCTCTTATAAATCAGTTTGACTGCTCTTCATCTGTTTATAAAGCAGTTTGACTGCTCTTCATCCTCCTATAGACCAGTTTGACTGCGCTTCATCCTCCTATAAAACAGTTTGACTGCTCTTCGTCGGATTATAAATCAGTTTGACTGCTCTTCGTCTGATTATAAAACAGTTTGACTGCTCTTCATCCTTTTATAAAGCAGTTTGACTTCTCTTCATCCTCTTATAAATCAGTTTGACTGCTCTTCATCCTCTTATAAATCAGTTTGACTGCTCTTCGTCCTCTTATAAAACAGTTTGACTGCTCTTCATCCTTTTATAAAGCAGTTTGACTGCTCTACATCCTCTTATAAATCTGTTTGACTGCTATTCATCCGATTATAAATCAGTTTGACTGCTCTTCGTCCGATTATAAATCAGTTTGACTGCTCTTCGTCCGATTATAAATCAGTTTGACTGCTCTTCGTCCGCTTATAAAACAGTTTGACTGCTCTTCATCCTTTTCTAAAGCAGTTTGACTGCTCTTCATCCTCTTATAAATCAGTTTGACTGCTCTTCATCCTCTTATAGAGCAGTTTGACTGCTCTTCATCCTCCTATAAACCAGTTTGACTGCGCTTCATCCTCTTGTAAAACAGGTTGACTGCTTTTCATCCTTTTGTAAAACAGTCTGACTGCTCTACATCATTGTATAAAACAGTTTGACTGCTCTTCGTCCGATTATAAATCAGTTTGACTGCTCTTCGACCTCTTATAAAACAGTTTGACTGCTCTTCATCCTTTTATAAAGCAGTTTGACTGCTCTTCATCCTCTTATAAATCAGTTTGACTGCTCTTCATCCGATTATAAATCAGTTTGACTGCTCTTCATCCTCTTATAAAACAGTTTGACTGCTCTTCATCCTTTTATAACGCAGTTTGACTGCTCTTCATCCTCTTATAAATTAGTTTGACTGCTCTTCATCCGATTATAAATCAGTTTGACTGCTCTTCGTCCTCTTTTAAAACAGTTTGACTGCTCTTCATCCTTTTATAATGCAGTTTGACTGCTCTTCATCCTCTTATAAAACAGTTTGACTGCTCTTCATCCTCTTGTAAAACAGGTTGACTGCTCTTCATCCTCTTGTAAAACAGTCTGACTGCTCTACATCCTCGTATAAAACAGTGTGACTGCTCTTCATCCTTTTATAAAGCAGTTTGACTGCTCTTCATCCTCTTATAAATCAATTTGACTGCTCTTCATCCTCTTATAAAACCGTTTGACTGCTCTTCGTCCGATTATAAATCAGTTTGACTGCTCTTCATCCTCTTATAAAACCGTTTGACTGCTCTTCGTCCGATTATAAATCAGGTTGACTGCTCTTCGTCCGATTATAAATCAGTTTGACTGCTTTCGTCTGCTTATAAAACAGTTTGACTGCTCTTCATCCTTTTATAAAGCAGTTTGACTGCTCTTCATCCTCTTATAAATCAGTTTGACTGCTCTTCATCTGTTTATAAAGCAGTTTGACTGCTCTTCATCCTCCTATAGACCAGTTTGACTGCGCTTCATCCTCCTATAAAACAGTTTGACTGCTCTTCGTCGGATTATAAATCAGTTTGACTGCTCTTCGTCTGCTTATAAAACAGTTTGACTGCTCTTCATCCTTTTATAAAGCAGTTTGACTGCTCTTCATCCTCTTATAAATCAGTTTGACTGCTCTTCGTCGGATTATAAATCAGTTTGACTGCTCTTCGTCCTCTTATAAAACAGTTTGACTGCTCTTCATCCTTTTATAAAGCAGTTTGACTGCTCTACATCCTCTTATAAATCTGTTTGACTGCTATTCATCCGATTATAAATCAGTTTGACTGCTCTTCGTCCGATTATAAATCAGTTTGACTGCTCTTCGTCCGATTATAAATCAGTTTGACTGCTCTTCGTCCGCTTATAAAACAGTTTGACTGCTCTTCATCCTTTTATAAAGCAGTTTGACTGCTCTTCATCCTCTTATAAATCAGTTTGACTGCTCTTCATCCTCTTATAAAGCAGTTTGACTGCTCTTCATCCTCCTATAAACCAGTTTGACTGCGCTTCATCCTCTTGTAAAACAGGTTGACTGCTTTTCATCCTTTTGTAAAACAGTCTGACTGCTCTACATCATTGTATAAAACAGTTTGACTGCTCTTCGTCCGATTATAAATCAGTTTGACTGCTCTTCGACCTCTTATAAAACAGTTTGACTGCTCTTCATCCTTTTATAAAGCAGTTTGACTGCTCTTCATCCTCTTATAAATCAGTTTGACTGCTCTTCATCCGATTATAAATCAGTTTGACTGCTCTTCATCCTCTTATAAAACAGTTTGACTGCTCTTCATCCTTTTATAACGCAGTTTGACTGCTCTTCATCCTCTTATAAATCAGTTTGACTGCTCTTCATCCGATTATAAATCAGTTTGACTGCTCTTCATCCTCTTATAAAACAGTTTGACTGCTCTTCATCCTTTTATAACGCAGTTTGACTGCTCTTCATCCTCTTATAAATCAGTTTGACTGTTCTTCATCCGATTATAAATCAGTTTGACTGCTATTCATCCGATTATAAATCAGTTTGACTGCTCTTCGTCCGATTATAAATCAGTTTGACTGCTATTCGTCCGATTATAAATCAGTTGGACTGCTCTTCGTCCGCTTATAAAACAGTTTGACTGCTCTTCATCCTTTTATAAAGCAGTTTGACTGCTCTTCATCCTCTTATAAATCAGTTTGACTGCTCTTCATCCTCTTATAAAGCAGTTTGACTGCTCTTCATCCTCCTGTAAACCAGTTTGACTGCGCTTCATCCGATTATAAATCAGTTTGACTGCTATTCATCCGATTATAAATCAGTTTGACTGCTCTTTGTCCGATTATAAATCAGTTTGACTGCTATTCGTCCGATTATAAATCAGTTGGACTGCTCTTCGTCCGCTTATAAAACAGTTTGACTGCTCTTCATCCTTTTATAAAGCAGTTTGACTGCTCTTCATCCTCTTATAAATCAGTTTGACTGCTCTTCATCCTCTTATAAAGCAGTTTGACTGCTCTTCATCCTCCTGTAAACCAGTTTGACTGCGCTTCATCCACCTATAGAACAGTTTGACTGCTCTTCGTCCGATTATAACTCAGTTTGACTGCTCTTCGTCCTCTTATAAAACAGTTTGACTGCTCTTCATCCTTTTATAAAGCAGTTTGACTGCTCTTCATCCTCTTGTAAAACAGTCTGACTGCTCTTCATCCGATTATAAATCAATTTGACTGCTCTTCATCCTCTTATAAAACAGTTTGACTGCTCTTCATCTTTTTATAACGCAGTTTGACTGCTCTTCATCTTCTTGTAAAACAGGTTGACTGCTCTTCATCCTTTTGTAAAACAGTCTGACTGCTCTACATCATTGTATAAAACAGTTTGACTGCTCTTCATCCTTTTATAAAGCAGTTTGACTGCTCTTCATCCTCTTATAAATCAATTTGACTGCTCTTCATCCTCTTATAAAACCGTTTGACTGCTCTTCGTCCGATTATAAATCAGTTTGACTGCTCTTCGTCGGATTATAAATCAGTTTGACTGCTCTTCGTCCGCTTATAAAACAGTTTGACTGCTCTTCATCCTTTTATAAAGCAGTTTGACTGCTCTTCATCCTCTTATAAATCAGTTTGACTGCTCTTCATCCTTTTATAAAGCAGTTTGACTGCTCTTGATCCTCCTATAAACCAGTTTGACTGCGCTTCATCCTCCTATAGAACAGTTTGACTGCTCTTCGTCCGATTATAAACCAGTTTGACTGCTCTTCGTCCTCTTATAAAAACAGTTTGACTGCTCTTCATCCTTTTATAAAGCAGTTTGACTGCTCTTCATCCTCTTATAAATCAGTTTCACTGCTCTTCATCCGATTATAAATCAGTTTGACTGCTCTTCATCCTCTTATAAAACATTTTGACTGCTCTTCATCCTTTTATAACGCAGTTTGACTGCTCTTCATCCTCTTATAAATCAGTTTGACTGCTCTTCATCCGATTATAAATCAGTTTGACTGCTCTTCGTCCGATTATAAAACAGTTTGACTGCTCTTCATCCTTTTATAATGCAGTTTGACTGCTCTTCATCCTCTTATAAAACAGTTTGACTGCTCTTCATCCTCTTGTAAAACAGTTTGACTGCTCTTCATCCTTTTATAAAGCAGTTTGACTGCTCTTCATCCTCTTATAAATCAGTTTGACTGCTCTTCATCCGATTATAAATCAGTTTGACTGCTCTTCATCCTCTTATAAAACATTTTGACTGCTCTTCATCCTTTTATAACGCAGTTTGACTGCTCTTCATCCTCTTATAAATCAGTTTGACTGCTCTTAATCCGATTATAAATCAGTTTGACTGCTCTTCGTCCTCTTTTAAAACAGTTTGACTGCTCTTCATCCTTTTATAATGCAGTTTGACTGCTCTTCATCCTCTTATAAAACAGTTTGACTGCTCTTCATCCTCTTGTAAAACAGGTTGACTGCTCTTCATCCTCTTGTAAAACAGTCTGACTGCTCTACATCCTCGTATAAAACAGTTTGACTGCTCTTCATCCTTTTAAAAAGCAGTTTGACTGCTCTTCATCCTCTTATAAATCAATTTGACTGCTCTTCATCCTCTTATAAAACCGTTTGACTGCTCTTCGTCCGATTATAAATCAGTTTGACTGCTCTTCATCCTCTTATAAAACCGTTTGACTGCTCTTCGTCCGATTATAAATCAGGTTGACTGCTCTTCGTCCGATTATAAATCAGTTTGACAGCTCTTCATCCTCTTATAAATCAGTTTGACTGTTCTTCATCCGATTATAAATCAGTTTGACTGCTATTCATCCGATTATAAATCAGTTTGACTGCTCTTCGTCCGATTATAAATCAGTTTGACTGCTATTCGTCCGATTATAAATCAGTTGGACTGCTCTTCGTCCGCTTATAAAACAGTTTGACTGCTCTTCATCCTTTTATAAAGCAGTTTGACTGCTCTTCATCCTCTTATAAATCAGTTTGACTGCTCTTCATCCTCTTATAAAGCAGTTTGACTGCTCTTCATCCTCCTGTAAACCAGTTTGACTGCGCTTCATCCGATTATAAATCAGTTTGACTGCTATTCATCCGATTATAAATCAGTTTGACTGCTCTTCATCTTTTTATAACGCAGTTTGACTGCTCTTCATCCTCTTGTAAAACAGGTTGACTGCTCTTCATCCTTTTGTAAAACAGTCTGACTGCTCTACATCATTGTATAAAACAGTTTGACTGCTCTTCATCCTTTTATAAAGCAGTTTGACTGCTCTTCATCCTCTTATAAATCAATTTGACTGCTCTTCATCCTCTTATAAAACCGTTTGACTGCTCTTCGTCCGATTATAAATCAGTTTGACTGCTCTTCGTCCGATTATAAATCAGTTTGACTGCTCTTCGTCCGCTTATAAAACAGTTTGACTGCTCTTCATCCTTTTATAAAGCAGTTTGACTGCTCTTCATCCTCTTATAAATCAGTTTGACTGCTCTTCATCCTTTTATAAAGCAGTTTGACTGCTCTTCATCCTCCTATAAACCAGTTTGACTGCGCTTCATCCTCCTATAGAACAGTTTGACTGCTCTTCGTCCGATTATAAACCAGTTTGACTGCTCTTCGTCCTCTTATAAAAACAGTTTGACTGCTCTTCATCCTTTTATAAAGCAGTTTGACTGCTCTTCATCCTCTTATAAATCAGTTTCACTGCTCTTCATCCGATTATAAATCATTTTGACTGCTCTTCATCCTCTTATAAAACATTTTGACTGCTCTTCATCCTTTTATAACGCAGTTTGACTGCTCTTCATCCTCTTATAAATCAGTTTGACTGCTCTTCATCCGATTATAAATCAGTTTGACTGCTCTTCGTCCTCTTTTAAAACAGTTTGACTGCTCTTCATCCTTTTATAATGCAGTTTGACTGCTCTTCATCCTCTTATAAAACAGTTTGACTGCTCTTCATCATCTTGTAAAACAGTTTGACTGCTCTTCATCCTTTTATAAAGCAGTTTGACTGCTCTTCATCCTCTTATAAATCAGTTTGACTGCTCTTCATCCGATTATAAATCAGTTTGACTGCTCTTCATCCTCTTATAAAACATTTTGACTGCTCTTCATCCTTTTATAACGCGGTTTGACTGCTCTTCATCCTCTTATAAATCAGTTTGACTGCTCTTCATCCGATTATAAATCAGTTTGACTGCTCTTCGTCCTCTTTTAAAACAGTTTGACTGCTCTTCATCCTTTTATAATGCAGTTTGACTGCTCTTCATCCTCTTATAAAACAGTTTGACTGCTCTTCATCCTCTTGTAAAACAGGTTGACTGCTCTTCATCCTCTTGTAAAACAGTCTGACTGCTCTACATCCTCGTATAAAACAGTTTGACTGCTCTTCATCCTTTTAAAAAGCAGTTTGACTGCTCTTCATCCTCTTATAAATCAATTTGACTGCTCTTCATCCTCTTATAAAACCGTTTGACTGCTCTTCGTCCGATTATAAATCAGTTTGACTGCTCTTCATCCTCTTATAAAACCGTTTGACTGCTCTTCGTCCGATTATAAATCAGGTTGACTGCTCTTCGTCCGATTATAAATCAGTTTGACTGCTTTTCGTCTGCTTATAAAACAGTTTGACTGCTCTTCATCCTTTTATAAAGCAGTTTGACTGCTCTTCATCCTCTTATAAATCAGTTTGACTGCTCTTCATCTGTTTATAAAGCAGTTTGACTGCTCTTCATCCTCCTATAGACCAGTTTGACTGCGCTTCATCCTCCTATAAAACAGTTTGACTGCTCTTCGTCCGCTTATAAAACAGTTTGACTGCTCTTCATCCTTTTATAAAGCAGTTTGACTGCTCTTCATCCTCTTATAAATCAGTTTGACTGCTCTTCATCCGATTATAAACCAGTTTGACTGCTCTTCGTCCTCTTATAAAACAGTTTGACTGCTCTTCATCCTTTTATAAAGCAGTTTGACTGCTCTTCATCCTTTTATAAAGCAGTTTGACTGCTCTTCATCCGATTATAAATCAGTTTGACTGCTCTTCATCCTCTTATAAAACAGTTTGACTGCTCTTCATCCTTTTATAACGCAGTTTGACTGCTCTTCATCCTCTTATAAATCAGTTTGACTGCTCTTCATCCGATTATAAATCAGTTTGACTGCTCTTCATCCTCTTATAAAACAGTTTGACTGCTCTTCATCTTTTTATAACGCAGTTTGACTGCTCTTCATCCTCTTATAAAACCGTTTGACTGCTCTTCGTCCGATTATAAATCAGTTTGACTGCTCTTCATCCTCTTATAAAACCGTTTGACTGCTCTTCGTCCGATTATAAATCAGGTTGACTGCTCTTCGTCCGATTATAAATCAGTTTGACTGCTCTTCATCCTCTTATAAATCAGTTTGACTGTTCTTCATCCGATTATAAATCAGTTTGACTGCTATTCATCCGATTATAAATCAGTTTGACTGCTCTTCGTCCGATTATAAATCAGTTTGACTGCTATTCGTCCGATTATAAATCAGTTGGACTGCTCTTCGTCCGCTTATAAAACAGTTTGACTGCTCTTCATCCTTTTATAAAGCAGTTTCACTGCTCTTCATCCTCTTATAAATCAGTTTGACTGCTCTTCATCCTCTTATAAAGCAGTTTGACTGCTCTTCATCCTCCTGTAAACCAGTTTGACTGCGCTTCATCCGATTATAAATCAGTTTGACTGCTATTCATCCGATTATAAATCAGTTTGACTGCTCTTCATCTTTTTATAACGCAGTTTGACTGCTCTTCATCCTCTTGTAAAACAGGTTGACTGCTCTTCATCCTTTTGTAAAACAGTCTGACTGCTCTACATCATTGTATAAAACAGTTTGACTGCTCTTCATCCTTTTATAAAGCAGTTTGACTGCTCTTCATCCTCTTATAAATCAATTTGACTGCTCTTCATCCTCTTATAAAACCGTTTGACTGCTCTTCGTCCGATTATAAATCAGTTTGACTGCTCTTCGTCCGATTATAAATCAGTTTGACTGCTCTTCGTCCGCTTATAAAACAGTTTGACTGCTCTTCATCCTTTTATAAAGCAGTTTGACTGCTCTTCATCCTCTTATAAATCAGTTTGACTGCTCTTCATCCTTTTATAAAGCAGTTTGACTGCTCTTCATCCTCCTATAAACCAGTTTGACTGCGCTTCATCCTCCTATAGAACAGTTTGACTGCTCTTCGTCCGATTATAAACCAGTTTGACTGCTCTTCGTCCTCTTATAAAAACAGTTTGACTGCTCTTCATCCTTTTATAAAGCAGTTTGACTGCTCTTCATCCTCTTATAAATCAGTTTCACTGCTCTTCATCCGATTATAAATCAGTTTGACTGCTCTTCATCCTCTTATAAAACATTTTGACTGCTCTTCATCCTTTTATAACGCAGTTTGACTGCTCTTCATCCTCTTATAAATCAGTTTGACTGCTCTTCATCCGATTATAAATCAGTTTGACTGCTCTTCGTCCTCTTTTAAAACAGTTTGACTGCTCTTCATCCTTTTATAATGCAGTTTGACTGCTCTTCATCCTCTTATAAAACAGTTTGACTGCTCTTCATCATCTTGTAAAACAGTTTGACTGCTCTTCATCCTTTTATAAGCAGTTTGACTGCTCTTCATCCTCTTATAAATCAGTTTGACTGCTCTTCATCCGATTATAAATCAGTTTGACTGCTCTTCATCCTCTTATAAAACATTTTGACTGCTCTTCATCCTTTTATAACGCAGTTTGACTGCTCTTCATCCTCTTATAAATCAGTTTGACTGCTCTTCATCCGATTATAAATCAGTTTGACTGCTCTTCGTCCTCTTTTAAAACAGTTTGACTGCTCTTCATCCTTTTATAATGCAGTTTGACTGCTCTTCATCCTCTTATAAAACAGTTTGACTGCTCTTCATCCTCTTGTAAAACAGGTTGACTGCTCTTCATCCTCTTGTAAAACAGTCTGACTGCTCTACATCCTCGTATAAAACAGTTTGACTGCTCTTCATCCTTTTAAAAAGCAGTTTGACTGCTCTTCATCCTCTTATAAATCAATTTGACTGCTCTTCATCCTCTTATAAAACCGTTTGACTGCTCTTCGTCCGATTATAAATCAGTTTGACTGCTCTTCATCCTCTTATAAAACCGTTTGACTGCTCTTCGTCCGATTATAAATCAGGTTGACTGCTCTTCGTCCGATTATAAATCAGTTTGACTGCTTTTCGTCTGCTTATAAAACAGTTTGACTGCTCTTCATCCTTTTATAAAGCAGTTTGACTGCTCTTCATCCTCTTATAAATCAGTTTGACTGCTCTTCATCTGTTTATAAAGCAGTTTGACTGCTCTTCATCCTCCTATAGACCAGTTTGACTGCGCTTCATCCTCCTATAAAACAGTTTGACTGCTCTTCGTCCGCTTATAAAACAGTTTGACTGCTCTTCATCCTTTTATAAAGCAGTTTGACTGCTCTTCATCCTCTTATAAATAAATTTGACTGCTCTTCATCCGATTATAAACCAGTTTGACTGCTCTTCGTCCTCTTATAAAACAGTTTGACTGCTCTTCATCCTTTTATAAAGCAGTTTGACTGCTCTTCATCCTTTTATAAAGCAGTTTGACTGCTCTTCATCCGATTATAAATCAGTTTGACTGCTCTTCATCCTCTTATAAAACAGTCTGACTGCTCTTCATCCTTTTATAACGCAGTTTGACTGCTCTTCATCCTCATAAATCAGTTTGACTGCTCTTCATCCGATTATAAATCAGTTTGACTGCTCTTCATCCTCTTATAAAACAGTTTGACTGCTCTTCATCTTTTTATAACGCAGTTTGACTGCTCTTCATCCTCTTATAAATCAGTTTTACTGCTCTTCATCCTCTTATAAATCAGTTTGACTGCTCTTCATCCGATTATAAATCAGTTTGACTGCTATTCATCCGATTATAAATCAGTTTGACTGCTCTTCGTCCGATTATAAATCAGTTTGACTGCTATTCGTCTGATTATAAATCAGTTGGACTGCTCTTCGTCCGCTTATAAAACAGTTTGACTGCTCTTCATCCTTTTATAAAGCAGTTTGACTGCTCTTCATCCTCTTATAAATCAGTTTGACTGCTCTTCATCCTCTTATAAAGCAGTTTGACTGCTCTTCATCCTCCTGTAAACCAGTTTGACTGCGCTTCATCCACCTATAGAACAGTTTGACTGCTCTTCGTCCGATTATAACTCAGTTTGACTGCTCTTCGTCCTCTTATAAAACAGTTTGACTGCTCTTCATCCTTTTATAAAGCAGTTTGACTGCTCTTCATCCTCTTGTAAAACAGTCTGACTGCTCTTCATCCGATTATAAATCAATTTGACTGCTCTTCATCCTCTTATAAAACAGTTTGACTGCTCTTCATCTTTTTATAACGCAGTTTGACTGCTCTTCATCCTCTTGTAAAACAGGTTGACTGCTCTTCATCCTTTTGTAAAACAGTCTGACTGCTCTACATCATTGTATAAAACAGTTTGACTGCTCTTCATCCTTTTATAAAGCAGTTTGACTGCTCTTCATCCTCTTATAAATCAATTTGACTGCTCTTCATCCTCTTATAAAACCGTTTGACTGCTCTTCGTCCGATTATAAATCAGTTTGACTGCTCTTCGTCCGATTATAAATCAGTTTGACTGCTCTTCATCCGATTATAAACCAGTTTGACTGCTCTTCGTCCTCTTATAAAACAGTTTGACTGCTCTTCATCCTTTTATAACGCAGTTTGACTGCTCTTCATCCTCTTATAAATCAGTTTGACTGCTCTTCATCCGATTATAAATCAGTTTGACTGCTCTTCATCCTCTTATAAAACAGTTTGACTGCTCTTCATCCTTTTATAACGCAGTTTGACTGCTCTTCATCCTCTTATAAATCAGTTTGACTGCTCTTCATCCGATTATAAATCAGTTTGACTGCTATTCATCCGATTATAAATCAGTTTGACTGCTCTTCGTCCGATTATAAATCAGTTTGACTGCTATTCGTCCGATTATACATCAATTGGACTGCTCTTCGTCCGCTTATAAAACATAGTTTGACTGCTCTTCATCCTTTTATAAAGCAGTTTGACTGCTCTTCATCCTCTTATAAATCAGTTTGACTGCTCTTCATCCTCTTATAAAGCAGTTTGACTGCTCTTCATCCTCCTATAAACCAGTTTGACTGCGCTTCATCCTCCTATAGAACAGTTTGACTGCTCTTCGTCCGATTATAACTCAGTTTGACTGCTCTTCGTCCTCTTATAAAACAGTTTGACTGCTCTTCATCCTTTTATAAAGCAGTTTGACTGCTCTTCATCCTCTTGTAAAACAGTCTGACTGCTCTTCATCCGATTATAAATCAATTTGACTGCTATTCATCCTCTTATAAAACAGTTTGACTGCTCTTCATCCTTTTTATAACGCAGTTTGACTGCTCTTCGTCCTCTTATAAAACAGTTTGACTGCTCTTCATCCTCTTATAAATCAGTTTGACTGCTCTTCATCCTTTTATAAAGCAGTTTCACTGCTCTTCATCCTCCTATAAACCAGTTTGACTGCGCTTCATACTCCTATAGAACAGTTTGACTGCTCTTCGTCCGATTATAAACCAGTTTGACTACTCTTCGTCCTCTTATAAAAACAGTTTGACTGCTCTTCATCCGATTATAAATCAGTTTGACTGCTCTTCATCCTCTTATAAAACAGTTTGACTGCTCTTCATCCTTTTATAACGCAGTTTGACTGCTCTTCATCCTCTTATAAATTAGTTTGACTGCTCTTCATCCGATTATAAATCAGTTTGACTGCTCTTCGTCCTCTTTTAAAACAGTTTGACTGCTCTTCATCCTTTTATAATGCAGTTTGACTGCTCTTCATCCTCTTATAAAACAGTTTGACTGCTCTTCATCCTCTTGTAAAACAGGTTGACTGCTCTTCATCCTCTTGTAAAACAGTCTGACTGCTCTACATCCTCGTATAAAACAGTTTGACTGCTCTTCGTCCTTTTATAAAGCAGTTTGACTGCTCTTCATCCTCTTATAAATCAATTTGACTGCTCTTCATCCGCTTATAAAACCGTTTGACTGCTCTTCGTCCGATTATAAATCAGTTTGACTGCTCTTCATCCTCTTATAAAACCGTTTGACTGCTCTTCGTCCGATTATAAATCAGGTTGACTGCTCTTCGTCCGATTATAAATCAGTTTGACTGCTCTTCGTCTGCTTATAAAACAGTTTGACTGCTCTTCATCCTTTTATAAAGCAGTTTGACTGCTCTTCATCCTCTTATAAATCAGTTTGACTGCTCTTCATCTGTTTATAAAGCAGTTTGACTGCTCTTCATCCTCCTATAGACCAGTTTGACTGCGCTTCATCCTCCTATAAAACAGTTTGACTGCTCTTCGTCGGATTATAAATCAGTTTGACTGCTCTTCATCCGATTATAAATCAGTTTGACTGCTATTCATCCGATTATAAATCAGTTTGACTGCTCTTCGTCCGATTATAAATCAGTTTGACTGCTATTCGTCCGATTATACATCAGTTGGACTGCTCTTCGTCCGCTTATAAAACATAGTTTGACTGCTCTTCATCCTTTTATAAAGCAGTTTGACTGCTCTTCATCCTCTTATAAATCAGTTTGACTGCTCTTCATCCTCTTATAAAGCAGTTTGACTGCTCTTCATCCTCCTATAAACCAGTTTGACTGCGCTTCATCCTCCTATAGAACAGTTTGACTGCTCTTCGTCCGATTATAACTCAGTTTGACTGCTCTTCGTCCTCTTATAAAACAGTTTGACTGCTCTTCATCCTTTTATAAAGCAGTTTGACTGCTCTTCATCCGATTATAAATCAATTTGACTGCTATTCATCCTCTTATAAAACAGTTTGACTGCTCTTCATCCTTTTTATAACGCAGTTTGACTGCTCTTCATCCTCTTGTAAAACAGGTTGACTGCTCTTCATCCTTTTGTAAAACAGTCTGACTGCTCTACATCCGATTATAAATCAGTTTGACTGCTCTTCGTCCTCTTTTAAAACAGTTTGACTGCTCTTCATCCGATTATAAATCAGTTTGACTGCTCTTCATCCTCTTATAAAACAGTTTGACTGCTCTTCATCCTTTTATAACGCAGTTTGACTGCTCTTCATCCTCTTATAAATTAGTTTGACTGCTCTTCATCCGATTATAAATCAGTTTGACTGCTCTTCGTCCTCTTTTAAAACAGTTTGACTGCTCTTCATCCTTTTATAATGCAGTTTGACTGCTCTTCATCCTCTTATAAAACAGTTTGACTGCTCTTCATCCTCTTGTAAAACAGGTTGACTGCTCTTCATCCTCTTGTAAAACAGTCTGACTGCTCTACATCCTCGTATAAAACAGTTTGACTGCTCTTCATCCTTTTATAAAGCAGTTTGACTGCTCTTCATCCTCTTATAAATCAATTTGACTGCTCTTCATCCTCTTATAAAACCGTTTGACTGCTCTTCGTCCGATTATAAATCAGTTTGACTGCTCTTCATCCTCTTATAAAACCGTTTGACTGCTCTTCGTCCGATTATAAATCAGGTTGACTGCTCTTCGTCCGATTATAAATCAGTTTGACTGCTCTTCGTCTGCTTATAAAACAGTTTGACTACTCTTCATCCTTTTATAAAGCAGTTTGACTGCTCTTCATCCTCTTATAAATCAGATTGACTGCTCTTCATCTGTTTATAAAGCAGTTTGACTGCTCTTCATCCTCCTATAGACCAGTTTGACTGCGCTTCATCCTCCTATAAAACAGTTTGACTGCTCTTCGTCGGATTATAAATCAGTTTGACTGCTCTTCGTCCTCTTATAAAACAGTTTGACTGCTCTTCATCCTTTTATAAAGCAGTTTGACTGCTCTACATCCTCTTATAAATCTGTTTGACTGCTATTCATCCGATTATAAATCAGTTTGATTGCTCTTCGTCCGATTATAAATCAGTTTGACTGCTCTTCGTCCGATTATAAATCAGTTTGACTGCTCTTCGTCCGCTTATAAAACAGTTTGACTGTTCTTCATCCTTTTATAAAGCAGTTTGACTGCTCTTCATCCTCTTATAAATCAGTTTGACTGCTCTTCATCCTCTTATAAAGCAGTTTGACTGCTCTTCATCCTCCTATAAACCAGTTTGACTGCGCTTCATCCTCTTGTAAAACAGGTTGACTGCTTTTCATCCTTTTGTAAAACAGTCTGACTGCTCTACATCATTGTATAAAACAGTTTGACTGCTCTTCGTCCGATTATAAATCAGTTTGACTGCTCTTCGACCTCTTATAAAACAGTTTGACTGCTCTTCATCCTTTTATAAAGCAGTTTGACTGCTCTTCATCCTCTTATAAATCAGTTTGACTGCTCTTCATCCGATTATAAATCAGTTTGACTGCTCTTCATCCTCTTATAAAACAGTTTGACTGCTCTTCATCCTTTTATAACGCAGTTTGACTGCTCTTCATCCTCTTATAAATCAGTTTGACTGCTCTTCATCCGATTATAAATCAGTTTGACTGCTCTTCATCCTCTTATAAAACAGTTTGACTGCTCTTCATCCTTTTATAACGCAGTTTGACTGCTCTTCATCCTCTTATAAATCAGTTTGACTGTTCTTCATCCGATTATAAATCAGTTTGACTGCTATTCATCCGATTATAAATCAGTTTGACTGCTCTTCGTCCGATTATAAATCAGTTTGACTGCTATTCGTCCGATTATAAATCAGGTTGACTGCTCTTCGTCCGATTATAAATCAGTTTGACTGCTCTTCATCCTTTTATAAAGCAGTTTGACTGCTCTTCATCCTCTTATAAATCAGTTTGACTGCTCTTCATCCTCTTATAAAGCAGTTTGACTGCTCTTCATCCTCCTGTAAACCAGTTTGACTGCGCTTCATCCGATTATAAATCAGTTTGACTGCTATTCATCCGATTATAAATCAGTTTGACTGCTCTTCGTCCGATTATAAATCAGTTTGACTGCTATTCGTCCGATTATAAATCAGTTGGACTGCTCTTCGTCCGCTTATAAAACAGTTTGACTGCTCTTCATCCTTTTATAAAGCAGTTTGACTGCTCTTCATCCTCTTATAAATCAGTTTGACTGCTCTTCATCCTCTTATAAAGCAGTTTGACTGCTCTTCATCCTCCTGTAAACCAGTTTGACTGCGCTTCATCCACCTATAGAACAGTTTGACTGCTCTTCGTCCGATTATAACTCAGTTTGACTGCTCTTCGTCCTCTTATAAAACAGTTTGACTGCTCTTCATCCTTTTATAAAGCAGTTTGACTGCTCTTCATCCTCTTGTAAAACAGTCTGACTGCTCTTCATCCGATTATAAATCAATTTGACTGCTCTTCATCCTCTTATAAAACAGTTTGACTGCTCTTCATCTTTTTATAACGCAGTTTGACTGCTCTTCATCTTCTTGTAAAACAGGTTGACTGCTCTTCATCCTTTTGTAAAACAGTCTGACTGCTCTACATCATTGTATAAAACAGTTTGACTGCTCTTCATCCTTTTATAAAGCAGTTTGACTGCTCTTCATCCTCTTATAAATCAATTTGACTGCTCTTCATCCTCTTATAAAACCGTTTGACTGCTCTTCGTGCGATTATAAATCAGTTTGACTGCTCTTCGTCCGATTATAAATCAGTTTGACTGCTCTTCGTCCGCTTATAAAACAGTTTGACTGCTCTTCATCCTTTTATAAAGCAGTTTGACTGCTCTTCATCCTCTTATAAATCAGTTTGACTGCTCTTCATCCTTTTATAAAGCAGTTTGACTGCTCTTGATCCTCCTATAAACCAGTTTGACTGCGCTTCATCCTCCTATAGAACAGTTTGACTGCTCTTCGTCCGATTATAAACCAGTTTGACTGCTCTTTGTCCTCTTATAAAAACAGTTTGACTGCTCTTCATCCTTTTATAAAGCAGTTTGACTGCTCTTCATCCTCTTATAAATCAGTTTCACTGCTCTTCATCCGATTATAAATCAGTTTGACTGCTCTTCATCCTCTTATAAAACATTTTGACTGCTCTTCATCCTTTTATAACGCAGTTTGACTGCTCTTCATCCTCTTATAAATCAGTTTGACTGCTCTTCATCCGATTATAAATCAGTTTGACTGCTCTTCGTCCTCTTTTAAAACAGTTTGACTGCTCTTCATCCTTTTATAATGCAGTTTGACTGCTCTTCATCCTCTTATAAAACAGTTTGACTGCTCTTCATCCTCTTGTAAAACAGTTTGACTGCTCTTCATCCTTTTATAAAGCAGTTTGACTGCTCTTCATCCTCTTATAAATCAGTTTGACTGCTCTTCATCCGATTATAAATCAGTTTGACTGCTCTTCATCCTCTTATAAAACATTTTGACTGCTCTTCATCCTTTTATAACGCAGTTTGACTGCTCTTCATCCTCTTATAAATCAGTTTGACTGCTCTTCATCCGATTATAAATCAGTTTGACTGCTCTTCGTCCTCTTTTAAAACAGTTTGACTGCTCTTCATCCTTTTATAATGCAGTTTGACTGCTCTTCATCCTCTTATAAAACAGTTTGACTGCTCTTCATCCTCTTGTAAAACAGGTTGACTGCTCTTCATCCTCTTGTAAAACAGTCTGACTGCTCTACATCCTCGTATAAAAGAGTTTGACTGCTCTTCATCCTTTTAAAAAGCAGTTTGACTGCTCTTCATCCTCTTATAAATCAATTTGACTGCTCTTCATCCTCTTATAAAACCGTTTGACTGCTCTTCGTCCGATTATAAATCAGTTTGACTGCTCTTCATCCTCTTATAAAACCGTTTGACTGCTCTTCGTCCGATTATAAATCAGGTTGACTGCTCTTCGTCCGATTATAAATCAGTTTGACTGCTCTTCATCCTCTTATAAATCAGTTTGACTGTTCTTCATCCGATTATAAATCAGTTTGACTGCTATTCATCCGATTATAAATCAGTTTGACTGCTCTTCGTCCGATTATAAATCAGTTTGACTGCTATTCGTCCGATTATAAATCAGTTGGACTGCTCTTCGTCCGCTTATAAAACAGTTTGACTGCTCTTCATCCTTTTATAAAGCAGTTTGACTGCTCTTCATCCTCTTATAAATCAGTTTGACTGCTCTTCATCCTCTTATAAAGCAGTTTGACTGCTCTTCATCCTCCTGTAAACCAGTTTGACTGCGCTTCATCCGATTATAAATCAGTTTGACTGCTATTCATCCGATTATAAATCAGTTTGACTGCTCTTCATCTTTTTATAACGCAGTTTGACTGCTCTTCATCCTCTTGTAAAACAGGTTGACTGCTCTTCATCCTTTTGTAAAACAGTCTGACTGCTCTACATCATTGTATAAAACAGTTTGACTGCTCTTCATCCTTTTATAAAGCAGTTTGACTGCTCTTCATCCTCTTATAAATCAATTTGACTGCTCTTCATCCTCTTATAAAACCGTTTGACTGCTCTTCGTCCGATTATAAATCAGTTTGACTGCTCTTCGTCCGATTATAAATCAGTTTGACTGCTCTTCGTCCGCTTATAAAACAGTTTGACTGCTCTTCATCCTTTTATAAAGCAGTTTGACTGCTCTTCATCCTCTTATAAATCAGTTTGACTGCTCTTCATCCTTTTATAAAGCAGTTTGACTGCTCTTCATCCTCCTATAAACCAGTTTGACTGCGCTTCATCCTCCTATAGAACAGTTTGACTGCTCTTCGTCCGATTATAAACCAGTTTGACTGCTCTTCGTCCTCTTATAAAAACAGTTTGACTGCTCTTCATCCTTTTATAAAGCAGTTTGACTGCTCTTCATCCTCTTATAAATCAGTTTCACTGCTCTTCATCCGATTATAAATCAGTTTGACTGCTCTTCATCCTCTTATAAAACATTTTGACTGCTTTCATCCTTTTATAACGCAGTTTGACTGCTCTTCATCCTCTTATAAATCACTTTGACTGCTCTTCATCCGATTATAAATCAGTTTGACTGCTCTTCGTCCTCTTTTAAAACAGTTTGACTGCTCTTCATCCTTTTATAATGCAGTTTGACTGCTCTTCATCCTCTTATAAAACAGTTTGACTGCTCTTCATCCTCTTGTAAAACAGTTTGACTGCTCTTCATCCTTTTATAAAGCAGTTTGACTGCTCTTCATCCTCTTATAAATCAGTTTGACTGCTCTTCATCCGATTATAAATCAGTTTGACTGCTCTTCATCCTCTTATAAAACATTTTGACTGCTCTTCATCCTTTTATAACGCAGTTTGACTGCTCTTCATCCTCTTATAAATCAGTTTGACTGCTCTTCATCCGATTATAAATCAGTTTGACTGCTCTTCGTCCTCTTTTAAAACAGTTTGACTGCTCTTCATCCTTTTATAATGCAGTTTGACTGCTCTTCATCCTCTTATAAAACAGTTTGACTGCTCTTCATCCTCTTGTAAAACAGGTTGACTGCTCTTCATCCTCTTGTAAAACAGTCTGACTGCTCTACATCCTCGTATAAAACAGTTTGACTGCTCTTCATCCTTTTAAAAAGCAGTTTGACTGCTCTTCATCCTCTTATAAATCAATTTGACTGCTCTTCATCCTCTTATAAAACCGTTTGACTGCTCTTCGTCCGATTATAAATCAGTTTGACTGCTCTTCATCCTCTTATAAAACCGTTTGACTGCTCTTCGTCCGATTATAAATCAGGTTGACTGCTCTTCGTCCGATTATAAATCAGTTTGACTGCTTTTCGTCTGCTTATAAAACAGTTTGACTGCTCTTCATCCTTTTATAAAGCAGTTTGACTGCTCTTCATCCTCTTATAAATCAGTTTGACTGCTCTTCATCTGTTTATAAAGCAGTTTGACTGCTCTTCATCCTCCTATAGACCAGTTTGACTGCGCTTCATCCTCCTATAAAACAGTTTGACTGCTCTTCGTCCGCTTATAAAACAGTTTGACTGCTCTTCATCCTTTTATAAAGCAGTTTGACTGCTCTTCATCCTCTTATAAATCAGTTTCACTGCTCTTCATCCGATTATAAATCAGTTTGACTGCTCTTCATCCTCTTATAAAACATTTTGACTGCTCTTCATCCTTTTATAACGCAGTTTGACTGCTCTTCATCCTCTTATAAATCAGTTTGACTGCTCTTCATCCGATTATAAATCAGTTTGACTGCTCTTCGTCCTCTTTTAAAACAGTTTGACTGCTCTTCATCCTTTTATAATGCAGTTTGACTGCTCTTCATCCTCTTATAAAACAGTTTGACTGCTCTTCATCCTCTTATAAAACAGTTTGACTGCTCTTCATCCTTTTATAAAGCAGTTTGACTGCTCTTCATCCTCTTATAAATCAGTTTGACTGCTCTTCATCCGATTATAAATCAGTTTGACTGCTCTTCATCCTCTTATAAAACATTTTGACTGCTCTTCATCCTTTTATAACGCAGTTTGACTGCTCTTCATCCTCTTATAAATCAGTTTGACTGCTCTTCATCCGATTATAAATCAGTTTGACTGCTCTTCGTCCTCTTTTAAAACAGTTTGACTGCTCTTCATCCTTTTATAATGCAGTTTGACTGCTCTTCATCCTCTTATAAAACAGTTTGACTGCTCTTCATCCTCTTGTAAAACAGGTTGACTGCTCTTCATCCTCTTGTAAAACAGTCTGACTGCTCTACATCCTCGTATAAAACAGTTTGACTGCTCTTCATCCTTTTAAAAAGCAGTTTGACTGCTCTTCATCCTCTTATAAATCAATTTGACTGCTCTTCATCCTCTTATAAAACCGTTTGACTGCTCTTCGTCCGATTATAAATCAGTTTGACTGCTCTTCATCCTCTTATAAAACCGTTTGACTGCTCTTCGTCCGATTATAAATCAGGTTGACTGCTCTTCGTCCGATTATAAATCAGTTTGACTGCTCTTCATCCTCTTATAAATCAGTTTGACTGTTCTTCATCCGATTATAAATCAGTTTGACTGCTATTCATCCGATTATAAATCAGTTTGACTGCTCTTCGTCCGATTATAAATCAGTTTGACTGCTATTCGTCCGATTATAAATCAGTTGGACTGCTCTTCGTCCGCTTATAAAACAGTTTGACTGCTCTTCATCCTTTTATAAAGCAGTTTGACTGCTCTTCATCCTCTTATAAATCAGTTTGACTGCTCTTCATCCTCTTATAAAGCAGTTTGACTGCTCTTCATCCTCCTGTAAACCAGTTTGACTGCGCTTCATCAGATTATAAATCAGTTTGACTGCTATTCATCCGATTATAAATCAGTTTGACTGCTCTTCATCTTTTTATAACGCAGTTTGACTGCTCTTCATCCTCTTGTAAAACAGGTTGACTGCTCTTCATCCTTTTGTAAAACAGTCTGACTGCTCTACATCATTGTATAAAACAGTTTGACTGCTCTTCATCCTTTTATAAAGCAGTTTGACTGCTCTTCATCCTCTTATAAATCAATTTGACTGCTCTTCATCCTCTTATAAAACCGTTTGACTGCTCTTCGTCCGATTATAAATCAGTTTGACTGCTCTTCGTCCGATTATAAATCAGTTTGACTGCTCTTCGTCCGCTTATAAAACAGTTTGACTGCTCTTCATCCTTTTATAAAGCAGTTTGACTGCTCTTCATCCTCTTATAAATCAGTTTGACTGCTCTTCATCCTTTTATAAAGCAGTTTGACTGCTCTTCATCCTCCTATAAACCAGTTTGACTGCGCTTCATCCTCCTATAGAACAGTTTGACTGCTCTTCGTCCGATTATAAACCAGTTTGACTGCTCTTCGTCCTCTTATAAAAACAGTTTGACTGCTATTCATCCTTTTATAAAGCAGTTTGACTGCTCTTCATCCTCTTATAAATCAGTTTCACTGCTCTTCATCCGATTATAAATCAGTTTGACTGCTCTTCATCCTCTTATAAAACATTTTGACTGCTCTTCATCCTTTTATAACGCAGTTTGACTGCTCTTCATCCTCTTATAAATCAGTTTGACTGCTCTTCATCCGATTATAAATCAGTTTGACTGCTCTTCGTCCTCTTTTAAAACAGTTTGACTGCTCTTCATCCTTTTATAATGCAGTTTGACTGCTCTTCATCCTCTTATAAAACAGTTTGACTGCTCTTCATCCTCTTGTAAAACAGGTTGACTGCTCTTCATCCTCTTGTAAAACAGTATGACTGCTCTACATCCTCGTATAAAACAGTTTGACTGCTCTTCATACTTTTAAAAAGCAGTTTGACTGCTCTTCATCCTCTTATAAATCAATTTGACTGCTCTTCATCCTCTTATAAAACCGTTTGACTGCTCTTCGTCCGATTATAAATCAGTTTGACTGCTCTTCATCCTCTTATAAAACCGTTTGACTGCTCTTCGTCCGATTATAAATCAGGTTGACTGCTCTTCGTCCGATTATAAATCAGTTTGACTGCTTTTCGTCTGCTTATAAAACAGTTTGACTGCTCTTCATCCTTTTATAAAGCAGTTTGACTGCTCTTCATCCTCTTATAAATCAGTTTGACTGCTCTTCATCTGTTTATAAAGCAGTTTGACTGCTCTTCATCCTCCTATAGACCAGTTTGACTGCGCTTCATCCTCCTATAAAACAGTTTGACTGCTCTTCGTCCGCTTATAAAACAGTTTGACTGCTCTTCATCCTTTTATAAAGCAGTTTGACTGCTCTTCATCCTCTTATAAATCAGTTTGACTGCTCTTCATCCGATTATAAACCAGTTTGACTGCTCTTCGTCCTCTTATAAAACAGTTTGACTGCTCTTCATCCTTTTATAAAGCAGTTTGACTGCTCTTCATCCTTTTATAAAGCAGTTTGACTGCTCTTCATCCGATTATAAATCAGTTTGACTGCTCTTCATCCTCTTATAAAACAGTTTGACTGCTCTTCATCCTTTTATAAAGCAGTTTGACTGCTCTTCATCCTCTTGTAAAACAGTCTGACTGCTCTTCATCCGATTATAAATCAATTTGACTGCTATTCATCCTCTTATAAAACAGTTTGACTGCTCTTCATCCTTTTTATAACGCAGTTTGACTGCTCTTCATCCTCTTGTAAAACAGGTTGACTGCTCTTCATCCTTTTGTAAAACAGTCTGACTGCTCTACATCATTGTATAAAACAGTTTGACTGCTCTTCATCCGATTATAAATCAGTTTGACTGCTCTTCATCCTCTTATAAAACAGTTTGACTGCTCTTCATCTTTTTATAACGCAGTTTGACTGCTCTTCATCCTCTTGTAAAACAGGTTGACTGCTCTTCATCCTTTTGTGAAACAGTCTGACTGCTCGACATCATTGTATAAAACAGTTTGACTGCTCTTCATCCTTTTATAAAGCAGTTTGACTGCTCTTCATCCTCTTATAAATCAATTTGACTGCTCTTCATCCTCTTATAAAACCGTTTGACTGCTCTTCGTCCGATTATAAATCAGTTTGACTGCTCTTCGTCCAATTATAAATCAGTTTGACTGCTCCTCGTCCGCTTATAAAACAGTTTGACTGCTCTTCATCCTTTTATAAAGCAGTTTGACTGCTCTTCATCCTCTTATAAATCAGTTTGACTGCTCTTCATCCTTTTATAAAGCAGTTTGACTGCTCTTCATCCTCCTATAAACCAGTTTGACTGCGCTTCATCCTCCTATAGAACAGTTTGACTGCTCTTCGTCCGATTATAAACCAGTTTGACTGCTCTTCGTCCTCTTATAAAACAGTTTGACTGCTCTTCATCCTTTTATAAAGCAGTTTGACTGCTCTTCATCCTCTTATAAATCAGTTTGACTGCTCTTCATCCGATTATAAACCAGTTTGACTGCTCTTCGTCCTCTTATAAAACAGGTTGACTGCTCTTCATCCTTTTATAACGCAGTTTGACTGCTCTTCATCCTCTTATAAATCAGTTTGACTGCTCTTCATCCGATTATAAATCAGTTTGACTGCTCTTCGTCCTCTTTTAAAACAGTTTGACTGCTCTTCATCCTTTTATAATGCAGTTTGACTGCTCTTCATCCTCTTATAAAACAGTTTGACTGCTCTTCATCCTCTTGTAAAACAGTTTGACTGCTCTTCATCCTTTTATAAAGCAGTTTGACTGCTCTTCATCCTCTTATAAATCAGTTTGACTGCTCTTCATCCGATTATAAATCAGTTTGACTGCTCTTCATCCTCTTATAAAACATTTTGACTGCTCTTCATCCTTTTATAACGCAGTTTGACTGCTCTTCATCCTCTTATAAATCAGTTTGACTGCTCTTCATCCGATTATAAATCAGTTTGACTGCTCTTCGTCCTCTTTTAAAACAGTTTGACTGCTCTTCATCCTTTTATAATGCAGTTTGACTGCTCTTCATCCTCTTATAAAACAGTTTGACTGCTCTTCATCCTCTTGTAAAACAGGTTGACTGCTCTTCATCCTCTTGTAAAACAGTCTGACTGCTCTACATCCTCGTATAAAACAGTTTGACTGCTCTTCATCCTTTTAAAAAGCAGTTTGACTGCTCTTCATCCTCTTATAAATCAATTTGACTGCTCTTCATCCTCTTATAAAACCGTTTGACTGCTCTTCGTCCGATTATAAATCAGTTTGACTGCTCTTCATCCTCTTATAAAACCGTTTGACTGCTCTTCGTCCGATTATAAATCAGGTTGACTGCTCTTCGTCCGATTATAAATCAGTTTGACTGCTTTTCGTCTGCTTATAAAACAGTTTGACTGCTCTTCATCCTTTTATAAAGCAGTTTGACTGCTCTTCATCCTCTTATAAATCAGTTTGACTGCTCTTCATCTGTTTATAAAGCAGTTTGACTGCTCTTCATCCTCCTATAGACCAGTTTGACTGCGCTTCATCCTCCTATAAAACAGTTTGACTGCTCTTCGTCCGCTTATAAAACAGTTTGACTGCTCTTCATCCTTTTATAAAGCAGTTTGACTGCTCTTCATCCTCTTATAAAGCAGTTTCACTGCTCTTCATCCGATTATAAATCAGTTTGACTGCTCTTCATCCTCTTATAAAACATTTTGACTGCTCTTCATCCTTTTATAACGCAGTTTGACTGCTCTTCATCCTCTTATAAATCAGTTTGACTGCTCTTCATCCGATTATAAATCAGTTTGACTGCTCTTCGTCCTCTTTTAAAACAGTTTGACTGCTCTTCATCCTTTTATAATGCAGTTTGACTGCTCTTCATCCTCTTATAAAACAGTTTGACTGCTCTTCATCCTCTTATAAAACAGTTTGACTGCTCTTCATCCTTTTATAAAGCAGTTTGACTGCTCTTCATCCTCTTATAAATCAGTTTGACTGCTCTTCATCCGATTATAAATCAGTTTGACTGCTCTTCATCCTCTTATAAAACATTTTGACTGCTCTTCATCCTTTTATAACGCAGTTTGACTGCTCTTCATCCTCTTATAAATCAGTTTGACTGCTCTTCATCCGATTATAAATCAGTTTGACTGCTCTTCGTCCTCTTTTAAAACAGTTTGACTGCTCTTCATCCTTTTATAATGCAGTTTGACTGCTCTTCATCCTCTTATAAAACAGTTTGACTGCTCTTCATCCTCTTGTAAAACAGGTTGACTGCTCTTCATCCTCTTGTAAAACAGTCTGACTGCTCTACATCCTCGTATAAAACAGTTTGACTGCTCTTCATCCTTTTAAAAAGCAGTTTGACTGCTCTTCATCCTCTTATAAATCAATTTGACTGCTCTTCATCCTCTTATAAAACCGTTTGACTGCTCTTCGTCCGATTATAAATCAGTTTGACTGCTCTTCATCCTCTTATAAAACCGTTTGACTGCTCTTCGTCCGATTATAAATCAGGTTGACTGCTCTTCGTCCGATTATAAATCAGTTTGACTGCTCTTCATCCTCTTATAAATCAGTTTGACTGTTCTTCATCCGATTATAAATCAGTTTGACTGCTATTCATCCGATTATAAATCAGTTTGACTGCTCTTCGTCCGATTATAAATCAGTTTGACTGCTATTCGTCCGATTATAAATCAGTTGGACTGCTCTTCGTCCGCTTATAAAACAGTTTGACTGCTCTTCATCCTTTTATAAAGCAGTTTGACTGCTCTTCATCCTCTTATAAATCAGTTTGACTGCTCTTCATCCTCTTATAAAGCAGTTTGACTGCTCTTCATCCTCCTGTAAACCAGTTTGACTGCGCTTCATCCGATTATAAATCAGTTTGACTGCTATTCATCCGATTATAAATCAGTTTGACTGCTCTTCATCTTTTTATAACGCAGTTTGACTGCTCTTCATCCTCTTGTAAAACAGGTTGACTGCTCTTCATCCTTTTGTAAAACAGTCTGACTGCTCTACATCATTGTATAAAACAGTTTGACTGCTCTTCATCCTTTTATAAAGCAGTTTGACTGCTCTTCATCCTCTTATAAATCAATTTGACTGCTCTTCATCCTCTTATAAAACCGTTTGACTGCTCTTCGTCCGATTATAAATCAGTTTGACTGCTCTTCGTCCGATTATAAATCAGTTTGACTGCTCTTCGTCCGCTTATAAAACAGTTTGACTGCTCTTCATCCTTTTATAAAGCAGTTTGACTGCTCTTCATCCTCTTATAAATCAGTTTGACTGCTCTTCATCCTTTTATAAAGCAGTTTGACTGCTCTTCATCCTCCTATAAACCAGTTTGACTGCGCTTCATCCTCCTATAGAACAGTTTGACTGCTCTTCGTCCGATTATAAACCAGTTTGACTGCTCTTCGTCCTCTTATAAAAACAGTTTGACTGCTATTCATCCTTTTATAAAGCAGTTTGACTGCTCTTCATCCTCTTATAAATCAGTTTCACTGCTCTTCATCCGATTATAAATCAGTTTGACTGCTCTTCATCCTCTTATAAAACATTTTGACTGCTCTTCATCCTTTTATAACGCAGTTTGACTGCTCTTCATCCTCTTATAAATCAGTTTGACTGCTCTTCATCCGATTATAAATCAGTTTGACTGCTCTTCGTCCTCTTTTAAAACAGTTTGACTGCTCTTCATCCTTTTATAATGCAGTTTGACTGCTCTTCATCCTCTTATAAAACAGTTTGACTGCTCTTCATCCTCTTGTAAAACAGTTTGACTGCTCTTCATCCTTTTATAAAGCAGTTTGACTGCTCTTCATCCTCTTATAAAACAGTTTGACTGCTCTTCATCCTTTTATAAAGCAGTTTGACTGCTCTTCATCCTCTTATAAATCAGTTTGACTGCTCTTCATCCGATTATAAATCAGTTTGACTGCTCTTCATCCTCTTATAAAACATTTTGACTGCTCTTCATCCTTTTATAACGCAGTTTGACTGCTCTTCATCCTCTTATAAATCAGTTTGACTGCTCTTCATCCGATTATAAATCAGTTTGACTGCTCTTCGTCCTCTTTTAAAACAGTTTGACTGCTCTTCATCCTTTTATAATGCAGTTTGACTGCTCTTCATCCTCTTATAAAACAGTTTGACTGCTCTTCATCCTCTTGTAAAACAGGTTGACTGCTCTTCATCCTCTTGTAAAACAGTCTGACTGCTCTACATCCTCGTATAAAACAGTTTGACTGCTCTTCATCCTTTTAAAAAGCAGTTTGACTGCTCTTCATCCTCTTATAAATCAATTTGACTGCTCTTCATCCTCTTATAAAACCGTTTGACTGCTCTTCGTCCGATTATAAATCAGTTTGACTGCTCTTCATCCTCTTATAAAACCGTTTGACTGCTCTTCGTCCGATTATAAATCAGGTTGACTGCTCTTCGTCCGATTATAAATCAGTTTGACTGCTCTTCATCCTCTTATAAATCAGTTTGACTGTTCTTCATCCGATTATAAATCAGTTTGACTGCTATTCATCCGATTATAAATCAGTTTGACTGCTCTTCGTCCGATTATAAATCAGTTTGACTGCTATTCGTCCGATTATAAATCAGTTGGACTGCTCTTCGTCCGCTTATAAAACAGTTTGACTGCTCTTCATCCTTTTATAAAGCAGTTTGACTGCTCTTCATCCTCTTATAAATCAGTTTGACTGCTCTTCATCCTCTTATAAAGCAGTTTGACTGCTCTTCATCCTCCTGTAAACCAGTTTGACTGCGCTTCATCCGATTATAAATCAGTTTGACTGCTATTCATCCGATTATAAATCAGTTTGACTGCTCTTCATCTTTTTATAACGCAGTTTGACTGCTCTTCATCCTCTTGTAAAACAGGTTGACTGCTCTTCATCCTTTTGTAAAACAGTCTGACTGCTCTACATCATTGTATAAAACAGTTTGACTGCTCTTCATCCTTTTATAAAGCAGTTTGACTGCTCTTCATCCTCTTATAAATCAATTTGACTGCTCTTCATCCTCTTATAAAACCGTTTGACTGCTCTTCGTCCGATTATAAATCAGTTTGACTGCTCTTCGTCCGATTATAAATCAGTTTGACTGCTCTTCGTCCGCTTATAAAACAGTTTGACTGCTCTTCATCCTTTTATAAAGCAGTTTGACTGCTCTTCATCCTCTTATAAATCAGTTTGACTGCTCTTCATCCTTTTATAAAGCAGTTTGACTGCTCTTCATCCTCCTATAAACCAGTTTGACTGCGCTTCATCCTCCTATAGAACAGTTTGACTGCTCTTCGTCCGATTATAAACCAGTTTGACTGCTCTTCGTCCTCTTATAAAAACAGTTTGACTGCTATTCATCCTTTTATAAAGCAGTTTGACTGCTCTTCATCCTCTTATAAATCAGTTTCACTGCTCTTCATCCGATTATAAATCAGTTTGACTGCTCTTCATCCTCTTATAAAACATTTTGACTGCTCTTCATCCTTTTATAACGCAGTTTGACTGCTCTTCATCCTCTTATAAATCAGTTTGACTGCTCTTCATCCGATTATAAATCAGTTTGACTGCTCTTCGTCCTCTTTTAAAACAGTTTGACTGCTCTTCATCCTTTTATAATGCAGTTTGACTGCTCTTCATCCTCTTATAAAACAGTTTGACTGCTCTTCATCCTCTTGTAAAACAGTTTGACTGCTCTTCATCCTTTTATAAAGCAGTTTGACTGCTCTTCATCCTCTTATAAATCAGTTTGACTGCTCTTCATCCGATTATAAATCAGTTTGACTGCTCTTCATCCTCTTATAAAACATTTTGACTGCTCTTCATCCTTTTATAACGCAGTTTGACTGCTCTTCATCCTCTTATAAATCAGTTTGACTGCTCTTCATCCGATTATAAATCAGTTTGACTGCTCTTCGTCCTCTTTTAAAACAGTTTGACTGCTCTTCATCCTTTTATAATGCAGTTTGACTGCTCTTCATCCTCTTATAAAACAGTTTGACTGCTCTTCATCCTCTTGTAAAACAGGTTGACTGCTCTTCATCCTCTTGTAAAACAGTATGACTGCTCTACATCCTCGTATAAAACAGTTTGACTGCTCTTCATCCTTTTAAAAAGCAGTTTGACTGCTCTTCATCCTCTTATAAATCAATTTGACTGCTCTTCATCCTCTTATAAAACCGTTTGACTGCTCTTCGTCCGATTATAAATCAGTTTGACTGCTCTTCATCCTCTTATAAAACCGTTTGACTGCTCTTCGTCCGATTATAAATCAGGTTGACTGCTCTTCGTCCGATTATAAATCAGTTTGACTGCTTTTCGTCTGCTTATAAAACAGTTTGACTGCTCTTCATCCTTTTATAAAGCAGTTTGACTGCTCTTCATCCTCTTATAAATCAGTTTGACTGCTCTTCATCTGTTTATAAAGCAGTTTGACTGCTCTTCATCCTCCTATAGACCAGTTTGACTGCGCTTCATCCTCCTATAAAACAGTTTGACTGCTCTTCGTCCGCTTATAAAACAGTTTGACTGCTCTTCATCCTTTTATAAAGCAGTTTGACTGCTCTTCATCCTCTTATAAATCAGTTTGACTGCTCTTCATCCGATTATAAACCAGTTTGACTGCTCTTCGTCCTCTTATAAAACAGTTTGACTGCTCTTCATCCTTTTATAAAGCAGTTTGACTGCTCTTCATCCTTTTATAAAGCAGTTTGACTGCTCTTCATCCGATTATAAATCAGTTTGACTGCTCTTCATCCTCTTATAAAACAGTTTGACTGCTCTTCATCCTTTTATAAAGCAGTTTGACTGCTCTTCATCCTCTTGTAAAACAGTCTGACTGCTCTTCATCCGATTATAAATCAATTTGACTGCTATTCATCCTCTTATAAAACAGTTTGACTGCTCTTCATCCTTTTTATAACGCAGTTTGACTGCTCTTCATCCTCTTGTAAAACAGGTTGACTGCTCTTCATCCTTTTGTAAAACAGTCTGACTGCTCTACATCATTGTATAAAACAGTTTGACTGCTCTTCATCCGATTATAAATCAGTTTGACTGCTCTTCATCCTCTTATAAAACAGTTTGACTGCTCTTCATCTTTTTATAACGCAGTTTGACTGCTCTTCATCCTCTTGTAAAACAGGTTGACTGCTCTTCATCCTTTTGTGAAACAGTCTGACTGCTCGACATCATTGTATAAAACAGTTTGACTGCTCTTCATCCTTTTATAAAGCAGTTTGACTGCTCTTCATCCTCTTATAAATCAATTTGACTGCTCTTCATCCTCTTATAAAACCGTTTGACTGCTCTTCGTCCGATTATAAATCAGTTTGACTGCTCTTCGTCCAATTATAAATCAGTTTGACTGCTCCTCGTCCGCTTATAAAACAGTTTGACTGCTCTTCATCCTTTTATAAAGCAGTTTGACTGCTCTTCATCCTCTTATAAATCAGTTTGACTGCTCTTCATCCTTTTATAAAGCAGTTTGACTGCTCTTCATCCTCCTATAAACCAGTTTGACTGCGCTTCATCCTCCTATAGAACAGTTTGACTGCTCTTCGTCCGATTATAAACCAGTTTGACTGCTCTTCGTCCTCTTATAAAACAGTTTGACTGCTCTTCATCCTTTTATAAAGCAGTTTGACTGCTCTTCATCCTCTTGTAAAACAGGTTGACTGCTCTTCATCCTCTTGTAAAACAGTATGACTGCTCTACATCCTCGTATAAAACAGTTTGACTGCTCTTCATCCTTTTAAAAAGCAGTTTGACTGCTCTTCATCCTCTTATAAATCAATTTGACTGCTCTTCATCCTCTTATAAAACCGTTTGACTGCTCTTCGTCCGATTATAAATCAGTTTGACTGCTCTTCATCCTCTTATAAAACCGTTTGACTGCTCTTCGTCCGATTATAAATCAGGTTGACTGCTCTTCGTCCGATTATAAATCAGTTTGACTGCTTTTCGTCTGCTTATAAAACAGTTTGACTGCTCTTCATCCTTTTATAAAGCAGTTTGACTGCTCTTCATCCTCTTATAAATCAGTTTGACTGCTCTTCATCTGTTTATAAAGCAGTTTGACTGCTCTTCATCCTCCTATAGACCAGTTTGACTGCGCTTCATCCTCCTATAAAACAGTTTGACTGCTCTTCGTCCGCTTATAAAACAGTTTGACTGCTCTTCATCCTTTTATAAAGCAGTTTGACTGCTCTTCATCCTCTTATAAATCAGTTTGACTGCTCTTCATCCGATTATAAACCAGTTTGACTGCTCTTCGTCCTCTTATAAAACAGTTTGACTGCTCTTCATCCTTTTATAAAGCAGTTTGACTGCTCTTCATCCTTTTATAAAGCAGTTTGACTGCTCTTCATCCGATTATAAATCAGTTTGACTGCTCTTCATCCTCTTATAAAACAGTTTGACTGCTCTTCATCCTTTTATAAAGCAGTTTGACTGCTCTTCATCCTCTTGTAAAACAGTCTGACTGCTCTTCATCCGATTATAAATCAATTTGACTGCTATTCATCCTCTTATAAAACAGTTTGACTGCTCTTCATCCTTTTTATAACGCAGTTTGACTGCTCTTCATCCTCTTGTAAAACAGGTTGACTGCTCTTCATCCTTTTGTAAAACAGTCTGACTGCTCTACATCATTGTATAAAACAGTTTGACTGCTCTTCATCCGATTATAAATCAGTTTGACTGCTCTTCATCCTCTTATAAAACAGTTTGACTGCTCTTCATCTTTTTATAACGCAGTTTGACTGCTCTTCATCCTCTTGTAAAACAGGTTGACTGCTCTTCATCCTTTTGTGAAACAGTCTGACTGCTCGACATCATTGTATAAAACAGTTTGACTGCTCTTCATCCTTTTATAAAGCAGTTTGACTGCTCTTCATCCTCTTATAAATCAATTTGACTGCTCTTCATCCTCTTATAAAACCGTTTGACTGCTCTTCGTCCGATTATAAATCAGTTTGACTGCTCTTCGTCCAATTATAAATCAGTTTGACTGCTCCTCGTCCGCTTATAAAACAGTTTGACTGCTCTTCATCCTTTTATAAAGCAGTTTGACTGCTCTTCATCCTCTTATAAATCAGTTTGACTGCTCTTCATCCTTTTATAAAGCAGTTTGACTGCTCTTCATCCTCCTATAAACCAGTTTGACTGCGCTTCATCCTCCTATAGAACAGTTTGACTGCTCTTCGTCCGATTATAAACCAGTTTGACTGCTCTTCGTCCTCTTATAAAACAGTTTGACTGCTCTTCATCCTTTTATAAAGCAGTTTGACTGCTCTTCATCCTCTTATAAATCAGTTTGACTGCTCTTCATCCGATTATAAACCAGTTTGACTGCTCTTCGTCCTCTTATAAAACAGGTTGACTGCTCTTCATCCTTTTATAAAGCAGTTTGACTGCTCTTCATCCTCTTATAAATCAGTTTGACTGCTCTTCATCCGATTATAAACCAGTTTGACTGCTCTTCGTCCTCTTATAAAACAGTTTGACTGCTCTTCATCCTTTTATAAAGCAGTTTGACTGCTCTTCATCCTTTTATAAAGCAGTTTGACTGCTCTTCATCCGATTATAAATCAGTTTGACTGCTCTTCATCCTCTTATAAAACAGTTTGACTGCTCTTCATCCTTTTATAACGCAGTTTGACTGCTCTTCATCCTCTTATAAATCAGTTTGACTTTTCTTCATCCGATTATAAATCAGTTTGACTGCTCTTCATCCTCTTATAAAACAGTTTGACTGCTCTTCATCCTTTTATAACGCAGTTTGACTGCTCTTCATCCTCTTATAAATCAGTTTGACTGCTCTTCATCCGATTATAAATCAGTTTGACTGCTATTCATCCGATTATAAATCAGTTTGACTGCTCTTCATCCTTTTATAAAGCAGTTTGACTGCTCTTCATCCTCTTGTAAAACAGTCTGACTGCTCTTCATCCGATTATAAATCAATTTGACTGCTATTCATCCTCTTATAAAACAGTTTGACTGCTCTTCATCCTTTTTATAACGCAGTTTGACTGCTCTTCATCCTCTTGTAAAACAGGTTGACTGCTCTTCATCCTTTTGTAAAACAGTCTGACTGCTCTACATCATTGTATAAAACAGTTTGACTGCTCTTCATCCGATTATAAATCAGTTTGACTGCTCTTCATCCTCTTATAAAACAGTTTGACTGCTCTTCATCTTTTTATAACGCAGTTTGACTGCTCTTCATCCTCTTGTAAAACAGGTTGACTGCTCTTCATCCTTTTGTGAAACAGTCTGACTGCTCGACATCATTGTATAAAACAGTTTGACTGCTCTTCATCCTTTTATAAAGCAGTTTGACTGCTCTTCATCCTCTTATAAATCAATTTGACTGCTCTTCATCCTTTTATAAAGCAGTTTGACTGCTCTTCATCCTCCTATAAACCAGTTTGACTGCGCTTCATCCTCCTATAGAACAGTTTGACTGCTCTTCGTCCTCTTATAAAACAGTTTGACTGCTCTTCGTCCTCTTATAAAACAGTTTGACTGCTCTTCATCCTTTTATAAAGCAGTTTGACTGCTCTTCATCCTCTTATAAATCAGTTTGACTGCTCTTCATCCGATTATAAATCAGTTTGACTGCTCTTCATCCTCTTATAAAACAGTTTGACTGCTCTTCATATTTTATAACGCAGTTTGACTGCTCTTCATCCTCTTATAAAACAGTTTGACTGCTCTTCATCCTTTTATAAAGCAGTTTGACTGCTCTTCATCCTCTTATAAATCAGTTTGACTGCTCTTCATCCGATTATAAACCAGTTTGACTGCTCTTCGTCCTCTTATAAAACAGTTTGACTGCTCTTCATCCTTTTATAAAGCAGTTTGACTGCTCTTCATCCTTTTATAAAGCAGTTTGACTGCTCTTCATCCGATTATAAATCAGTTTGACTGCTCTTCATCCTCTTATAAAACAGTTTGACTGCTCTTCATCCTTTTATAACGCAGTTTGACTGCTCTTCATCCTCTTATAAATCAGTTTGACTGCTCTTCATCCGATTATAAATCAGTTTGACTGCTCTTCATCCTCTTATAAAACAGTTTGACTGCTCTTCATCCTTTTATAACGCAGTTTGACTGCTCTTCATCCTCTTATAAATCAGTTTGACTGCTCTTCATCCGATTATAAATCAGTTTGACTGCTATTCATCCGATTATAAATCAGTTTGACTGCTCTTCATCCTTTTATAAAGCAGTTTGACTGCTCTTCATCCTCTTGTAAAACAGTCTGACTGCTCTTCATCCGATTATAAATCAATTTGACTGCTATTCATCCTCTTATAAAACAGTTTGACTGCTCTTCATCCTTTTTATAACGCAGTTTGACTGCTCTTCATCCTCTTGTAAAACAGGTTGACTGCTCTTCATCCTTTTGTAAAACAGTCTGACTGCTCTACATCATTGTATAAAACAGTTTGACTGCTCTTCATCCGATTATAAATCAGTTTGACTGCTCTTCATCCTCTTATAAAACAGTTTGACTGCTCTTCATCTTTTTATAACGCAGTTTGACTGCTCTTCATCCTCTTGTAAAACAGGTTGACTGCTCTTCATCCTTTTGTGAAACAGTCTGACTGCTCGACATCATTGTATAAAACAGTTTGACTGCTCTTCATCCTTTTATAAAGCAGTTTGACTGCTCTTCATCCTCTTATAAATCAATTTGACTGCTCTTCATCCTCTTATAAAACCGTTTGACTGCTCTTCGTCCGATTATAAATCAGTTTGACTGCTCTTCGTCCGATTATAAATCCGTTTGACTGCTCCTCGTCCGCTTATAAAACAGTTTGACTGCTCTTCATCCTTTTATAAAGCAGTTTGACTGCTCTTCATCCTCTTATAAATCAGTTTGACTGCTCTTCATCCTTTTATAAAGCAGTTTGACTGCTCTTCATTCTCCTATAAACCAGTTTGACTGCGCTTCATCCTCCTATAGAACAGTTTGACTGCTCTTCGTCCGATTATAAACCAGTTTGACTGCTCTTCGTCCTCTTATAAAACAGTTTGACTGCTCTTCATCCTTTTATAAAGCAGTTTGACTGCTCTTCATCCTCTTATAAATCAGTTTGACTGCTCTTCATCCGATTATAAACCAGTTTGACTGCTCTTCGTCCTCTTATAAAACAGGTTGACTGCTCTTCATCCTTTTATAAAGCAGTTTGACTGCTCTTCATCCTCTTATAAATCAGTTTGACTGCTCTTCATCCGATTATAAACCAGTTTGACTGCTCTTCGTCCTCTTATAAAACAGTTTGACTGCTCTTCATCCTTTTATAAAGCAGTTTGACTGCTCTTCATCCTTTTATAAAGCAGTTTGACTGCTCTTCATCCGATTATAAATCAGTTTGACTGCTCTTCATCCTCTTATAAAACAGTTTGACTGCTCTTCATCCTTTTATAACGCAGTTTGACTGCTCTTCATCCTCTTATAAATCAGTTTGACTTTTCTTCATCCGATTATAAATCAGTTTGACTGCTCTTCATCCTCTTATAAAACAGTTTGACTGCTCTTCATCCTTTTATAACTCAGTTTGACTGCTCTTCATCCTCTTATAAATCAGTTTGACTGCTCTTCATCCGATTATAAATCAGTTTGACTGCTATTCATCCGATTATAAATCAGTTTGACTGCTCTTCATCCTTTTATAAAGCAGTTTGACTGCTCTTCATCCTCTTGTAAAACAGTCTGACTGCTCTTCATCCGATTATAAATCAATTTGACTGCTATTCATCCTCTTATAAAACAGTTTGACTGCTCTTCATCCTTTTTATAATGCAGTTTGACTGCTCTTCATCCTCTTGTAAAACAGGTTGACTGCTCTTCATCCTTTTGTAAAACAGTCTGACTGCTCTACATCATTGTATAAAACAGTTTGACTGCTCTTCATCCGATTATAAATCAGTTTGACTGCTCTTCATCCTCTTATAAAACAGTTTGACTGCTCTTCATCTTTTTATAACGCAGTTTGACTGCTCTTCATCCTCTTGTAAAACAGGTTGACTGCTCTTCATCCTTTTGTGAAACAGTCTGACTGCTCGACATCATTGTATAAAACAGTTTGACTGCTCTTCATCCTTTTATAAAGCAGTTTGACTGCTCTTCATCCTCTTATAAATCAATTTGACTGCTCTTCATCCTCTTATAAAACCGTTTGACTGCTCTTCGTCCGATTATAAATCAGTTTGACTGCTCTTCGTCCGATTGTAAATCAGTTTGACTGCTCCTCGTCCGCTTATAAAACAGTTTGACTGCTCTTCATCCTTTTATAAAGCAGTTTGACTGCTCTTCATCCTCTTATAAATCAGTTTGACTGCTCTTCATCCTTTTATAAAGCAGTTTGACTGCTCTTCATCCTCCTATAAACCAGTTTGACTGCGCTTCATCCTCCTATAGAACAGTTTGACTGCTCTTCGTCCGATTATAAACCAGTTTGACTGCTCTTCGTCCTCTTATAAAACAGTTTGACTGCTCTTCATCCTTTTATAAAGCAGTTTGACTGCTCTTCATCCTCTTATAAATCAGTTTGACTGCTCTTCATCCGATTATAAACCAGTTTGACTGCTCTTCGTCCTCTTATAAAACAGGTTGACTGCTCTTCATCCTTTTATAAAGCAGTTTGACTGCTCTTCATCCTTTTATAAAGCAGTTTGACTGCTCTTCATCCGATTATAAATCAGTTTGACTGCTCTTCATCCTCTTATAAAACAGTTTGACTGCTCTTCATCCTCTTATAAATCAGTTTGACTGCTCTTCATCCGATTATAAATCAGTTTGACTGCTCTTCATCCTCTTATAAAACAGTTTGACTGCTCTTCATCCTTTTATAACGCAGTTTGACTGCTCTTCATCCTCTTATAAAACAGTTTGACTGCTCTTCATCCGATTATAAATCAGTTTGACTGCTCTTCGTCCGCTTATAAAACATAGTTTGACTGCTCTTCATCCTTTTATAAAGCAGTTTGACTGCTCTTCATCCTCTTATAAATCAGTTTGACTGCTCTTCATCCTCTTATAAAGCAGTTTGACTGCTCTTCATCCTCCTATAAACCAGTTTGACTGCGCTTCATCCTCCTATAGAACAGTTTGACTGCTCTTCGTCCGATTATAACTCAGTTTGACTGCTCTTCATCCTCTTATAAATCAGTTTGACTGCTCTTCATCCGATTATAAACCAGTTTGACTGCTCTTCATCCTCTTGTAAAACAGTCTGACTGCTCTTCATCCGATTATAAATCAATTTGACTGCTATTCATCCTCTTATAAAACAGTTTGACTGCTCTTCATCCTTTTTATAACGCAGTTTGACTGCTCTTCATCCTCTTGTAAAACAGGTTGACTGCTCTTCATCCTTTTGTAAAACAGTCTGACTGCTCTACATCATTGTATAAAACAGTTTGACTGCTCTTCATCCGATTATAAATCAGTTTGACTGCTCTTCATCCTCTTATAAAACAGTTTGACTGCTCTTCATCTTTTTATAACGCAGTTTGACTGCTCTTCATCCTCTTATAAAACAGGTTGACTGCTCTTCATCCTTTTGTGAAACAGTCTGACTGCTCGACATCATTGTATAAAACAGTTTGACTGCTCTTCATCCTTTTATAAAGCAGTTTGACTGCTCTTCATCCTCTTATAAATCAATTTGATTGCTCTTCATCCTCTTATAAAACCGTTTGACTGCTCTTCGTCCGATTATAAATCAGTTTGACTGCTCTTCGTCCGATTATAAATCAGTTTGACTGCTCCTCGTCCGCTTATAAAACAGTTTGACTGCTCTTCATCCTTTTATAAAGCAGTTTGACTGCTCTTCATCCTCTTATAAATCAGTTTGACTGCTCTTCATCCTTTAAAAAGCAGTTTGACTGCTCTTCATCCTCTTATAAATCAGTTTGACTGCTCTTCATCCGATTATAAATCAGTTTGACTGCTCTTCATCCTCTTATAAAACAGTTTGACTGCTCTTCATCCTTTTATAACGCAGTTTGACTGCTCTTCATCCTCTTATAAATCAGTTTGACTGCTCTTCATCCGATTATAAATCAGTTTGACTGCTATTCATCCGATTATAAATCAGTTTGACTGCTCTTCATCCTTTTATAAAGCAGTTTGACTGCTCTTCATCCTCTTGTAAAACAGTCTGACTGCTCTTCATCCGATTATAAATCAATTTGACTGCTATTCATCCTCTTATAAAACAGTTTGACTGCTCTTCATCCTTTTTATAACGCAGTTTGACTGCTCTTCATCCTCTTGTAAAACAGGTTGACTGCTCTTCATCCTTTTGTAAAACAGTCTGACTGCTCTACATCATTGTATAAAACAGTTTGACTGCTCTTCATCCGATTATAAATCAGTTTGACTGCTCTTCATCCTCTTATAAAACAGTTTGACTGCTCTTCATCTTTTTATAACGCAGTTTGACTGCTCTTCATCCTCTTGTAAAACAGGTTGACTGCTCTTCATCCTTTTGTGAAACAGTCTGACTGCTCGACATCATTGTATAAAACAGTTTGACTGCTCTTCATCCTTTTATAAAGCAGTTTGACTGCTCTTCATCCTCTTATAAATCAATTTGACTGCTCTTCATCCTCTTATAAAACCGTTTGACTGCTCTTCGTCCGATTATAAATCAGTTTGACTACTCTTCGTCCGATTATAAATCAGTTTGACTGCTCCTCGTCCGCTTATAAAACAGTTTGACTGCTCTTCATCCTTTTATAAAGCAGTTTGACTGCTCTTCATCCTCTTATAAATCAGTTTGACTGCTCTTCATCCTTTTATAAAGCAGTTTGACTGCTCTTCATCCTCCTATAAACCAGTTTGACTGCGCTTCATCCTCCTATAGAACAGTTTGACTGCTCTTCGTCCGATTATAAACCAGTTTGACTGCTCTTCGTCCTCTTATAAAACAGTTTGACTGCTCTTCATCCTTTTATAAAGCAGTTTGACTGCTCTTCATCCTCTTATAAATCAGTTTGACTGCTCTTCATCCGATTATAAACCAGTTTGACTGCTCTTCGTCCTCTTATAAAACAGGTTGACTGCTCTTTATCCTTTTAAAGCAGTTTGACTGCTCTTCATCCTCTTATAAATCAGTTTGACTGCTCTTCATCTGTTTATAAAGCAGTTTGACTGCTCTTCATCCTCCTATAGACCAGTTTGACTGCGCTTCATCCTCCTATAAAACAGTTTGACTGCTCTTCGTCCGCTTATAAAACAGTTTGACTGCTCTTCATCCTTTTATAAAGCAGTTTGACTGCTCTTCATCCTCTTATAAATCAGTTTGACTGCTCTTCATCCGATTATAAACCAGTTTGACTGCTCTTCGTCCTCTTATAAAACAGTTTGACTGCTCTTCATCCTTTTATAAAGCAGTTTGACTGCTCTTCATCCTTTTATAAAGCAGTTTGACTGCTCTTCATCCGATTATAAATCAGTTTGACTGCTCTTCATCCTCTTATAAAACAGTTTGACTGCTCTTCATCCTTTTATAACGCAGTTTGACTGCTCTTCATCCTCTTATAAATCAGTTTGACTTTTCTTCATCCGATTATAAATCAGTTTGACTGCTCTTCATCCTCTTATAAAACAGTTTGACTGCTCTTCATCCTTTTATAACGCAGTTTGACTGCTCTTCATCCGATTATAAATCAGTTTGACTGCTCTTCATCCGATTATAAATCAGTTTGACTGCTATTCATCCGATTATAAATCAGTTTGACTGCTCTTCATCCTTTTATAAAGCAGTTTGACTGCTCTTCATCCTCTTGTAAAACAGTCTGACTGCTCTTCATCCGATTATAAATCAATTTGACTGCTATTCATCCTCTTATAAAACAGTTTGACTGCTCTTCATCCTTTTTATAACGCAGTTTGACTGCTCTTCATCCTCTTGTAAAACAGGTTGACTGCTCTTCATCCTTTTGTAAAACAGTCTGACTGCTCTACATCATTGTATAAAACAGTTTGACTGCTCTTCATCCGATTATAAATCAGTTTGACTGCTCTTCATCCTCTTATAAAACAGTTTGACTGCTCTTCATCTTTTTATAACGCAGTTTGACTGCTCTTCATCCTCTTGTAAAACAGGTTGACTGCTCTTCATCCTTTTGTGAAACAGTCTGACTGCTCGACATCATTGTATAAAACAGTTTGACTGCTCTTCATCCTTTTATAAAGCAGTTTGACTGCTCTTCATCCTCTTATAAATCAATTTGACTGCTCTTCATCCTCTTATAAAACCGTTTGACTGCTCTTCGTCCGATTATAAATCAGTTTGACTGCTCTTCGTCCGATTATAAATCAGTTTGACTGCTCCTCGTCCGCTTATAAAACAGTTTGACTGCTCTTCATCCTTTTATAAAGCAGTTTGACTGCTCTTCATCCTCTTATAAATCAGTTTGACTGCTCTTCATCCTCTTATAAATCAGTTTGACTGCTCTTCATCCGATTATAAACCAGTTTGACTGCTCTTCGTCCTCTTATAAAACAGGTTGACTGCTCTTCATCCTTTTATAAAGCAGTTTGACTGCTCTTCATCCTTTTATAAAGCAGTTTGACTGCTCTTCATCCGATTATAAATCAGTTTGACTGCTCTTCATCCTCTTATAAAACAGTTTGACTGCTCTTCATCCTTTTATAACGCAGTTTGACTGCTCTTCATCCTCTTATAAATCAGTTTGACTGCTCTTCATCCGATTATAAATCAGTTTGACTGCTCTTCGTCCTCTTATAAAACAGTTTGACTGCTCTTCATCCTTTTATAAAGCAGTTTGACTGCTCTTCATCCTTTTATAAAGCAGTTTGACTGCTCTTCATCCGATTATAAATCAGTTTGACTGCTCTTCATCCTCTTATAAAACAGTTTGACTGCTCTTCATCCTTTTATAACGCAGTTTGACTGCTCTTCATCCTCTTATAAATCAGTTTGACTTTTCTTCATCCGATTATAAATCAGTTTGACTGCTCTTCATCCTCTTATAAAACAGTTTGACTGCTCTTCATCCTTTTATAACGCAGTTTGACTGCTCTTCATCCGATTATAAATCAGTTTGACTGCTCTTCATCCGATTATAAATCAGTTTGACTGCTATTCATCCGATTATAAATCAGTTTGACTGCTCTTCATCCTTTTATAAAGCAGTTTGACTGCTCTTCATCCTCTTGTAAAACAGTCTGACTGCTCTTCATCCGATTATAAATCAATTTGACTGCTATTCATCCTCTTATAAAACAGTTTGACTGCTCTTCATCCTTTTTATAACGCAGTTTGACTGCTCTTCATCCTCTTGTAAAACAGGTTGACTGCTCTTCATCCTTTTGTAAAACAGTCTGACTGCTCTACATCATTGTATAAAACAGTCTGACTGCTCTTCATCCGATTATAAATCAGTTTGACTGCTCTTCATCCTCTTATAAAACAGTTTGACTGCTCTTCATCCTTTTATAAAGCAGTTTGACTGCTCTTCATCCTCTTATAAATCAATTTGACTGCTCTTCATCCTCTTATAAAACCGTTTGACTGCTCTTCGTCCGATTATAAATCAGTTTGACTGCTCTTCGTCCGATTATAAATCAGTTTGACTGCTCCTCGTCCGCTTATAAAACAGTTTGACTGCTCTTCATCCTTTTATAAAGCAGTTTGACTGCTCTTCATCCTCTTATAAATCAGTTTGACTGCTCTTCATCCTTTTATAAAGCAGTTTGACTGCTCTTCATCCTCCTATAAACCAGTTTGACTGCGCTTCATCCTCCTATAGAACAGTTTGACTGCTCTTCGTCCGATTATAAACCAGTTTGACTGCTCTTCGTCCTCTTATAAAACAGTTTGACTGCTCTTCATCCTTTTATAAAGCAGTTTGACTGCTCTTCATCCTCTTATAAATCAGTTTGACTGCTCTTCATCCGATTATAAACCAGTTTGACTGCTCTTCGTCCTCTTATAAAACAGGTTGACTGCTCTTCATCCTTTTATAAAGCAGTTTGACTGCTCTTCATCCTTTTATAAAGCAGTTTGACTGCTCTTCATCCGATTATAAATCAGTTTGACTGCTCTTCATCCTCTTATAAAACAGTTTGACTGCTCTTCATCCTTTTATAACGCAGTTTGACTGCTCTTCATCCTCTTATAAATCAGTTTGACTGCTCTTCATCCGATTATAAATCAGTTTGACTGCTCTTCGTCCTCTTATAAAACAGTTTGACTGCTCTTCATCCTTTTATAAAGCAGTTTGACTGCTCTTCATCCTTTTATAAAGCAGTTTGACTGCTCTTCATCCGATTATAAATCAGTTTGACTGCTCTTCATCCACTTATAAAACAGTTTGACTGCTCTTCATCCTTTTATAACGCAGTTTGACTGCTCTTCATCCTCTTATAAATCAGTTTGACTTTTCTTCATCCGATTATAAATCAGTTTGACTGCTCTTCATCCTCTTATAAAACAGTTTGACTGCTCTTCATCCTTTTATAACGCAGTTTGACTGCTCTTCATCCGATTATAAATCAGTTTGACTGCTCTTCATCCGATTATAAATCAGTTTGACTGCTATTCATCCGATTATAAATCAGTTTGACTGCTCTTCATCCTTTTATAAAGCAGTTTGACTGCTCTTCATCCTCTTGTAAAACAGTCTGACTGCTCTTCATCCGATTATAAATCAATTTGACTGCTATTCATCCTCTTATAAAACAGTTTGACTGCTCTTCATCCTTTTTATAACGCAGTTTGACTGCTCTTCATCCTCTTGTAAAACAGGTTGACTGCTCTTCATCCTTTTGTAAAACAGTCTGACTGCTCTACATCATTGTATAAAACAGTCTGACTGCTCTTCATCCGATTATAAATCAGTTTGACTGCTCTTCATCCTCTTATAAAACAGTTTGACTGCTCTTCATCTTTTTATAACGCAGTTTGACTGCTCTTCATCCTCTTGTAAAACAGGTTGACTGCTCTTCATCCTTTTGTGAAACAGTCTTACTGCTCGACATCATTGAATAAAACAGTTTGACTGCTCTTCATCCTTTTATAAAGCAGTTTGACTGCTCTTCATCCTCTTATAAATCAATTTGACTGCTCTTCATCCTCTTATAAAACCGTTTGACTGCTCTTCGTCCGATTATAAATCAGTTTGACTGCTCTTCGTCCGATTATAAATCAGTTTGACTGCTCCTCGTCCGCTTATAAAACAGTTTGACTGCTCTTCATCCTTTTATAAAGCAGTTTGACTGCTCTTCATCCTCTTATAAATCAGTTTGACTGCTCTTCATCCTTTTATAAAGCAGTTTGACTGCTCTTCATCCTCCTATAAACCAGTTTGACTGCGCTTCATCCTCCTATAGAACAGTTTGACTGCTCTTCGTCCGATTATAAACCAGTTTGACTGCTCTTCGTCCTCTTATAAAACAGTTTGACTGCTCTTCATCCTTTTATAAAGCAGTTTGACTGCTCTTCATCCTCTTATAAATCAGTTTGACTGCTCTTCATCCGATTATAAACCAGTTTGACTGCTCTTCGTCCTCTTATAAAACAGGTTGACTGCTCTTCATCCTTTTATAAAGCAGTTTGACTGCTCTTCATCCTTTTATAAAGCAGTTTGACTGCTCTTCATCCGATTATAAATCAGTTTGACTGCTCTTCATCCTCTTATAAAACAGTTTGACTGCTCTTCATCCTTTTATAACGCAGTTTGACTGCTCTTCATCCTCTTATAAATCAGTTTGACTGCTCTTCATCCGATTATAAATCAGTTTGACTGCTCTTCATCCTCTTATAAAACAGTTTGACTGCTCTTCATCCTTTTATAACGCAGTTTGACTGCTCTTCATCCTCTTATAAATCAGTTTGACTGCTCTTCATCCGATTATAAATCAGTTTGACTGCTCTTCGTCCGCTTATAAAACATAGTTTGACTGCTCTTCATCCTTTTATAAAGCAGTTTGACTGCTCTTCATCCTCTTATAAATCAGTTTGACTGCTCTTCATCCTCTTATAAAGCAGTTTGACTGCTCTTCATCCTCCTATAAACCAGTTTGACTGCGCTTCATCCTCCTATAGAACAGTTTGACTGCTCTTCGTCCGATTATAACTCAGTTTGACTGCTCTTCGTCCTCTTATAAAACAGTTTGACTGCTCTTCATCCTTTTATAAAGCAGTTTGACTGCTCTTCATCCTCTTGTAAAACAGGTTGACTGCTCTTCATCCTCTTGTAAAACAGTCTGACTGCTCTACATCCTCGTATAAAACAGTTTGACTGCTCTTCATCCTTTTAAAAAGCAGTTTGACTGCTCTTCATCCTCTTATAAATCAATTTGACTGCTCTTCATCCTCTTATAAAACCGTTTGACTGCTCTTCGTCCGATTATAAATCAGTTTGACTGCTCTTCATCCTCTTGTAAAACCGTTTGACTGCTCTTCGTCCGATTATAAATCAGGTTGACTGCTCTTCGTCCGATTATAAATCAGTTTGACTGCTCTTCATCCTCTTATAAATCAGTTTGACTGCTCTTCATCCTTTTATAAAGCAGTTTGACTGCTCTTCATCCTCCTATAAACCAGTTTGACTGCGCTTCATCCTCCTATAGAACAGTTTGACTGCTCTTCGTCCGATTATAAACCAGTTTGACTGCTCTTCGTCCTCTTATAAAACAGTTTGACTGCTCTTCATCCTTTTATAAAGCAGTTTGACTGCTCTTCATCCTCTTATAAATCAGTTTGACTGCTCTTCATCCGATTATAAACCAGTTTGACTGCTCTTCGTCCTCTTATAAAACAGGTTGACTGCTCTTCATCCTTTTATAAAGCAGTTTGACTGCTCTTCATCCTTTTATATAGCAGTTTGACTGCTCTTCATCCGATTATAAATCAGTTTGACTGCTCTTCATCCTCTTATAAAACAGTTTGACTGCTCTTCATCCTTTTATAACGCAGTTTGACTGCTCTTCATCCTCTTATAAATCAGTTTGACTGCTCTTCATCCGATTATAAATCAGTTTGACTGCTCTTCATCCTCTTATAAAACAGTTTGACTGCTCTTCATCCTTTTATAACGCAGTTTGACTGCTCTTCATCCTCTTATAAATCAGTTTGACTGCTCTTCATCCGATTATAAATCAGTTTGACTGCTCTTCGTCCGCTTATAAAACATAGTTTGACTGCTCTTCATCCTTTTATAAAGCAGTTTGACTGCTCTTCATCCTCTTATAAATCAGTTTGACTGCTCTTCATCCTCTTATAAAGCAGTTTGACTGCTCTTCATCCTCCTATAAACCAGTTTGACTGCGCTTCATCCTCCTATAGAACAGTTTGACTGCTCTTCGTCCGATTATAACTCAGTTTGACTGCTCTTCGTCCTCTTATAAAACAGTTTGACTGCTCTTCATCCTTTTATAAAGCAGTTTGACTGCTCTTCATCCTCTTGTAAAACAGGTTGACTGCTCTTCATCCTCTTGTAAAACAGTCTGACTGCTCTACATCCTCGTATAAAACAGTTTGACTGCTCTTCATCCTTTTAAAAAGCAGTTTGACTGCTCTTCATCCTCTTATAAATCAATTTGACTGCTCTTCATCCTCTTATAAAACCGTTTGACTGCTCTTCGTCCGATTATAAATCAGTTTGACTGCTCTTCATCCTCTTGTAAAACCGTTTGACTGCTCTTCGTCCGATTATAAATCAGGTTGACTGCTCTTCGTCCGATTATAAATCAGTTTGACTGCTTTTCGTCTGCTTATAAAACAGTTTGACTGCTCTTCATCCTTTTATAAAGCAGTTTGACTGCTCTTCATCCTCTTATAAATCAGTTTGACTGCTCTTCATCTGTTTATAAAGCAGTTTGACTGCTCTTCATCCTCCTATAGACCAGTTTGACTGCGCTTCATCCTCCTATAAAACAGTTTGACTGCTCTTCGTCCGCTTATAAAACAGTTTGACTGCTCTTCATCCTTTTATAAATCAGTTTGACTGCTCTTCATCCTCTTATAAAGCAGTTTGACTGCTCTTCATCCTCCTATAAACCAGTTTGACTGCGCTTCATCCTCCTATAGAACAGTTTGACTGCTCTTCGTCCGATTATAACTCAGTTTGACTGCTCTTCGTCCTCTTATAAAACAGTTTGACTGCTCTTCATCCTTTTATAAAGCAGTTTGACTGCTCTTCATCCTCTTGTAAAACAGGTTGACTGCTCTTCATCCTCTTGTAAAACAGTCTGACTGCTCTACATCCTCGTATAAAACAGTTTGACTGCTCTTCATCCTTTTAAAAAGCAGTTTGACTGCTCTTCATCCTCTTATAAATCAATTTGACTGCTCTTCATCCTCTTATAAAACCGTTTGACTGCTCTTCGTCCGATTATAAATCAGTTTGACTGCTCTTCATCCTCTTGTAAAACCGTTTGACTGCTCTTCGTCCGATTATAAATCAGGTTGACTGCTCTTCGTCCGATTATAAATCAGTTTGACTGCTCTTCATCCTCTTATAAATCAGTTTGACTGCTCTTCATCCTTTTATAAAGCAGTTTGACTGCTCTTCATCCTCCTATAAACCAGTTTGACTGCGCTTCATCCTCCTATAGAACAGTTTGACTGCTCTTCGTCCGATTATAAACCAGTTTGACTGCTCTTCGTCCTCTTATAAAACAGTTTGACTGCTCTTCATCCTTTTATAAAGCAGTTTGACTGCTCTTCATCCTCTTATAAATCAGTTTGACTGCTCTTCATCCGATTATAAACCAGTTTGACTGCTCTTCGTCCTCTTATAAAACAGGTTGACTGCTCTTCATCCTTTTATAAAGCAGTTTGACTGCTCTTCATCCTTTTATAAAGCAGTTTGACTGCTCTTCATCCGATTATAAATCAGTTTGACTGCTCTTCATCCTCTTATAAAACAGTTTGACTGCTCTTCATCCTTTTATAACGCAGTTTGACTGCTCTTCATCCTCTTATAAATCAGTTTGACTGCTCTTCATCCGATTATAAATCAGTTTGACTGCTCTTCGTCCTCTTATAAAACAGTTTGACTGCTCTTCATCCTTTTATAAAGCAGTTTGACTGCTCTTCATCCTTTTATAAAGCAGTTTGACTGCTCTTCATCCGATTATAAATCAGTTTGACTGCTCTTCATCCTCTTATAAAACAGTTTGACTGCTCTTCATCCTTTTATAACGCAGTTTGACTGCTCTTCATCCTCTTATAAATCAGTTTGACTTTTCTTCATCCGATTATAAATCAGTTTGACTGCTCTTCATCCTCTTATAAAACAGTTTGACTGCTCTTCATCCTTTTATAACGCAGTTTGACTGCTCTTCATCCGATTATAAATCAGTTTGACTGCTCTTCATCCGATTATAAATCAGTTTGACTGCTATTCATCCGATTATAAATCAGTTTGACTGCTCTTCATCCTTTTATAAAGCAGTTTGACTGCTCTTCATCCTCTTGTAAAACAGTCTGACTGCTCTTCATCCGATTATAAATCAATTTGACTGCTATTCATCCTCTTATAAAACAGTTTGACTGCTCTTCATCCTTTTTATAACGCAGTTTGACTGCTCTTCATCCTCTTGTAAAACAGGTTGACTGCTCTTCATCCTTTTGTAAAACAGTCTGACTGCTCTACATCATTGTATAAAACAGTCTGACTGCTCTTCATCCGATTATAAATCAGTTTGACTGCTCTTCATCCTCTTATAAAACAGTTTGACTGCTCTTCATCTTTTTATAACGCAGTTTGACTGCTCTTCATCCTCTTGTAAAACAGGTTGACTGCTCTTCATCCTTTTGTGAAACAGTCTTACTGCTCGACATCATTGAATAAAACAGTTTGACTGCTCTTCATCCTTTTATAAAGCAGTTTGACTGCTCTTCATCCTCTTATAAATCAATTTGACTGCTCTTCATCCTCTTATAAAACCGTTTGACTGCTCTTCGTCCGATTATAAATCAGTTTGACTGCTCTTCGTCCGATTATAAATCAGTTTGACTGCTCCTCGTCCGCTTATAAAACAGTTTGACTGCTCTTCATCCTTTTATAAAGCAGTTTGACTGCTCTTCATCCTCTTATAAATCAGTTTGACTGCTCTTCATCCTTTTATAAAGCAGTTTGACTGCTCTTCATCCTCCTATAAACCAGTTTGACTGCGCTTCATCCTCCTATAGAACAGTTTGACTGCTCTTTGTCCGATTATAAACCAGTTTGACTGCTCTTCGTCCTCTTATAAAACAGTTTGACTGCTCTTCATCCTTTTATAAAGCAGTTTGACTGCTCTTCATCCTCTTATAAATCAGTTTGACTGCTCTTCATCCGATTATAAACCAGTTTGACTGCTCTTCGTCCTCTTATAAAACAGGTTGACTGCTCTTCATCCTTTTATAAAGCAGTTTGACTGCTCTTCATCCTTTTATAAAGCAGTTTGACTGCTCTTCATCCGATTATAAATCAGTTTGACTGCTCTTCATCCTCTTATAAAACAGTTTGACTGCTCTTCATCCTTTTATAACGCAGTTTGACTGCTCTTCATCCTCTTATAAATCAGTTTGACTGCTCTTCATCCGATTATAAATCAGTTTGACTGCTCTTCATCCTCTTATAAAACAGTTTGACTGCTCTTCATCCTTTTATAACGCAGTTTGACTGCTCTTCATCCTCTTATAAATCAGTTTGACTACTCTTCATCCGATTATAAATCAGTTTGACTGCTCTTCGTCCGCTTATAAAACATAGTTTGACTGCTCTTCATCCTTTTATAAAGCAGTTTGACTGCTCTTCATCCTCTTATAAATCAGTTTGACTGCTCTTCATCCTCTTATAAAGCAGTTTGACTGCTCTTCATCCTCCTATAAACCAGTTTGACTGTGCTTCATCCTCTTATAAAGCAGTTTGACTGCTCTTCATCCTCCTATAAACCAGTTTGACTGTGCTTCATCCTCCTATAGAACAGTTTGACTGCTCTTCGTCCGATTATAAACCAGTTTGACTGCTCTTCATCCTCTTGTAAAACAGTCTGACTGCTCTTCATCCGATTATAAATCAATTTGACTGCTATTCATCCTCTTATAAAACAGTTTGACTGCTCTTCATCCTTTTTATAACGCAGTTTGACTGCTCTTCATCCTCTTGTAAAACAGGTTGACTGCTCTTCATCCTTTTGTAAAACAGTCTGACTGCTCTACATCATTGTATAAAACAGTTTGACTGCTCTTCATCCTTTTATAAAGCAGTTTGACTGCTCTTCATCCTCTTATAAATCAGTTTGACTGCTCTTCATCCGATTATAAACCAGTTTGACTGCTCTTCGTCCTCTTATAAAACAGGTTGACTGCTCTTCATCCTTTTATAAAGCAGTTTGACTGCTCTTCATCCTTTTATAAAGCAGTTTGACTGCTCTTCATCCGATTATAAATCAGTTTGACTGCTCTTCATCCTCTTATAAAACAGTTTGACTGCTCTTCATCCTTTTATAACGCAGTTTGACTGCTCTTCATCCTCTTATAAATAAGTTTGACTGCTCTTCATCCGATTATAAATCAGTTTGACTGCTCTTCATCCTCTTATAAAACAGTTTGACTGCTCTTCATCCTTTTATAACGCAGTTTGACTGCTCTTCATCCTCTTATAAATCAGTTTGACTGCTCTTCATCCGATTATAAATCAGTTTGACTGCTCTTCGTCCGCTTATAAAACATAGTTTGACTGCTCTTCATCCTTTTATAAAGCAGTTTGACTGCTCTTCATCCTCTTATAAATCAGTTTGACTGCTCTTCATCCTCTTATAAAGCAGTTTGACTGCTCTTCATCCTCCTATAAACCAGTTTGACTGCGCTTCATCCTCCTATAGAACAGTTTGACTGCTCTTCGTCCGATTATAACTCAGTTTGACTGCTCTTCGTCCTCTTATAAAACAGTTTGACTGCTCTTCATCCTTTTATAAAGCAGTTTGACTGCTCTTCATCCTCTTGTAAAACAGGTTGACTGCTCTTCATCCTCTTGTAAAACAGTCTGACTGCTCTACATCCTCGTATAAAACAGTTTGACTGCTCTTCATCCTTTTAAAAAGCAGTTTGACTGCTCTTCATCCTCTTATAAATCAATTTGACTGCTCTTCATCCTCTTATAAAACCGTTTGACTGCTCTTCGTCCGATTATAAATCAGTTTGACTGCTCTTCGTCCTCTTATAAAACAGGTTGACTGCTCTTCATCCTTTTATAAAGCAGTTTGACTGCTCTTCATCCTTTTATAAAGCAGTTTGACTGCTCTTCATCCGATTATAAATCAGTTTGACTGCTCTTCATCCTCTTATAAAACAGTTTGACTGCTCTTCATCCTTTTATAACGCAGTTTGACTGCTCTTCATCCTCTTATAAATCAGTTTGACTGCTCTTCATCCGATTATAAATCAGTTTGACTGCTCTTCATCCTCTTATAAAACAGTTTGACTGCTCTTCATCCTTTTATAACGCAGTTTGACTGCTCTTCATCCTCTTATAAATCAGTTTGACTGCTCTTCATCCGATTATAAATCAGTTTGACTGCTCTTCGTCCGCTTATAAAACATAGTTTGACTGCTCTTCATCCTTTTATAAAGCAGTTTGACTGCTCTTCATCCTCTTATAAATCAGTTTGACTGCTCTTCATCCTCTTATAAAGCAGTTTGACTGCTCTTCATCCTCCTATAAACCAGTTTGACTGTGCTTCATCCTCCTATAGAACAGTTTGACTGCTCTTCATCCTCTTATAAAACAGTTTGACTGCTCTTCATCTTTTTATAACGCAGTTTGACTGCTCTTCATCCTCTTGTAAAACAGGTTGACTGCTCTTCATCCTTTTGTGAAACAGTCTTACTGCTCGACATCATTGAATAAAACAGTTTGACTGCTCTTCATCCTTTTATAAAGCAGTTTGACTGCTCTTCATCCTCTTATAAATCAATTTGACTGCTCTTCATCCTCTTATAAAACCGTTTGACTGCTCTTCGTCCGATTATAAATCAGTTTGACTGCTCTTCGTCCGATTATAAATCAGTTTGACTGCTCCTCGTCCGCTTATAAAACAGTTTGACTGCTCTTCATCCTTTTATAAAGCAGTTTGACTGCTCTTCATCCTCTTATAAATCAGTTTGACTGCTCTTCATCCTTTTATAAAGCAGTTTGACTGCTCTTCATCCTCCTATAAACCAGTTTGACTGCGCTTCATCCTCCTATAGAACAGTTTGACTGCTCTTCGTCCGATTATAAACCAGTTTGACTGCTCTTCGTCCTCTTATAAAACAGTTTGACTGCTCTTCATCCTTTTATAAAGCAGTTTGACTGCTCTTCATCCTCTTATAAATCAGTTTGACTGCTCTTCATCCGATTATAAACCAGTTTGACTGCTCTTCGTCCTCTTATAAAACAGGTTGACTGCTCTTCATCCTTTTATAAAGCAGTTTGACTGCTCTTCATCCTTTTATAAAGCAGTTTGACTGCTCTTCATCCGATTATAAATCAGTTTGACTGCTCTTCATCCTCTTATAAAACAGTTTGACTGCTCTTCATCCTTTTATAACGCAGTTTGACTGCTCTTCATCCTCTTATAAATCAGTTTGACTGCTCTTCATCCGATTATAAATCAGTTTGACTGCTCTTCATCCTCTTATAAAACAGTTTGACTGCTCTTCATCCTTTTATAACGCAGTTTGACTGCTCTTCATCCTCTTATAAATCAGTTTGACTGCTCTTCATCCGATTATAAATCAGTTTGACTGCTCTTCGTCCGCTTATAAAACATAGTTTGACTGCTCTTCATCCTTTTATAAAGCAGTTTGACTGCTCTTCATCCTCTTATAAATCAGTTTGACTGCTCTTCATCCTCTTATAAAGCAGTTTGACTGCTCTTCATCCTCCTATAAACCAGTTTGACTGTGCTTCATCCTCCTATAGAACAGTTTGACTGCTCTTCGTCCGATTATAACTCAGTTTGACTGCTCTTCATCCTCTTATAATTCAGTTTGACTGCTCTTCATCCGATTATAAACCAGTTTGACTGCTCTTCATCCTCTTGTAAAACAGTCTGACTGCTCTTCATCCGATTATAAATCAATTTGACTGCTATTCATCCTCTTATAAAACAGTTTGACTGCTCTTCATCCTTTTTATAACGCAGTTTGACTGCTCTTCATCCTCTTGTAAAACAGGTTGACTGCTCTTCATCCTTTTGTAAAACAGTCTGACTGCTCTACATCATTGTATAAAACAGTTTGACTGCTCTTCATCCTTTTATAAAGCAGTTTGACTGCTCTTCATCCTCTTATAAATCAGTTTGACTGCTCTTCATCCGATTATAAACCAGTTTGACTGCTCTTCGTCCTCTTATAAAACAGGTTGACTGCTCTTCATCCTTTTATAAAGCAGTTTGACTGCTCTTCATCCTTTTATAAAGCAGTTTGACTGCTCTTCATCCGATTATAAATCAGTTTGACTGCTCTTCATCCTCTTATAAAACAGTTTGACTGCTCTTCATCCTTTTATAACGCAGTTTGACTGCTCTTCATCCTCTTATAAATCAGTTTGACTGCTCTTCATCCGATTATAAATCAGTTTGACTGCTCTTCATCCTCTTATAAATCAGTTTGACTGCTCTTCATCCGATTATAAATCAGTTTGACTGCTCTTCATCCTCTTATAAAACAGTTTGACTGCTCTTCATCCTTTTATAACGCAGTTTGACTGCTCTTCATCCTCTTATAAATCAGTTTGACTGCTCTTCATCCGATTATAAATCAGTTTGACTGCTCTTCGTCCGCTTATAAAACATAGTTTGACTGCTCTTCATCCTTTTATAAAGCAGTTTGACTGCTCTTCATCCTCTTATAAATCAGTTTGACTGCTCTTCATCCTCTTATAAAGCAGTTTGACTGCTCTTCATCCTCCTATAAACCAGTTTGACTGCGCTTCATCCTCCTATAGAACAGTTTGACTGCTCTTCGTCCGATTATAACTCAGTTTGACTGCTCTTCGTCCTCTTATAAAACAGTTTGACTGCTCTTCATCCTTTTATAAAGCAGTTTGACTGCTCTTCATCCTCTTGTAAAACAGGTTGACTGCTCTTCATCCTCTTGTAAAACAGTCTGACTGCTCTACATCCTCGTATAAAACAGTTTGACTGCTCTTCATCCTTTTAAAAAGCAGTTTGACTGCTCTTCATCCTCTTATAAATCAATTTGACTGCTCTTCATCCTCTTATAAAACCGTTTGACTGCTCTTCGTCCGATTATAAATCAGTTTGACTGCTCTTCATCCTCTTGTAAAACCGTTTGACTGCTCTTCGTCCGATTATAAATCAGGTTGACTGCTCTTCGTCCGATTATAAATCAGTTTGACTGCTCTTCATCCTCTTATAAATCAGTTTGACTGCTCTTCATCCTTTTATAAAGCAGTTTGACTGCTCTTCATCCTCCTATAAACCAGTTTGACTGCGCTTCATCCTCCTATAGAACAGTTTGACTGCTCTTCGTCCGATTATAAACCAGTTTGACTGCTCTTCGTCCTCTTATAAAACAGTTTGACTGCTCTTCATCCTTTTATAAAGCAGTTTGACTGCTCTTCATCCTCTTATAAATCAGTTTGACTGCTCTTCATCCGATTATAAACCAGTTTGACTGCTCTTCGTCCTCTTATAAAACAGGTTGACTGCTCTTCATCCTTTTATAAAGCAGTTTGACTGCTCTTCATCCTTTTATAAAGCAGTTTGACTGCTCTTCATCCGATTATAAATCAGTTTGACTGCTCTTCATCCTCTTATAAAACAGTTTGACTGCTCTTCATCCTTTTATAACGCAGTTTGACTGCTCTTCATCCTCTTATAAATCAGTTTGACTGCTCTTCATCCGATTATAAATCAGTTTGACTGCTCTTCATCCTCTTATAAAACAGTTTGACTGCTCTTCATCCTTTTATAACGCAGTTTGACTGCTCTTCATCCTCTTATAAATCAGTTTGACTGCTCTTCATCCGATTATAAATCAGTTTGACTGCTCTTCGTCCGCTTATAAAACATAGTTTGACTGCTCTTCATCCTTTTATAAAGCAGTTTGACTGCTCTTCATCCTCTTATAAATCAGTTTGACTGCTCTTCATCCTCTTATAAAGCAGTTTGACTGCTCTTCATCCTCCTATAAACCAGTTTGACTGCGCTTCATCCTCCTATAGAACAGTTTGACTGCTCTTCGTCCGATTATAACTCAGTTTGACTGCTCTTCGTCCTCTTATAAAACAGTTTGACTGCTCTTCATCCTTTTATAAAGCAGTTTGACTGCTCTTCATCCTCTTGTAAAACAGGTTGACTGCTCTTCATCCTCTTGTAAAACAGTCTGACTGCTCTACATCCTCATATAAAACAGTTTGACTGCTCTTCATCCTTTTAAAAAGCAGTTTGACTGCTCTTCATCCTCTTATAAATCAATTTGACTGCTCTTCATCCTCTTATAAAACCGTTTGACTGCTCTTCGTCCGATTATAAATCAGGTTGACTGCTCTTCGTCCGATTATAAATCAGTTTGACTGCTTTTCGTCTGCTTATAAAACAGTTTGACTGCTCTTCATCCTTTTATAAAGCAGTTTGACTGCTCTTCATCCTCTTATAAATCAGTTTGACTGCTCTTCATCTGTTTATAAAGCAGTTTGACTGCTCTTCATCCTCCTATAGACCAGTTTGACTGCGCTTCATCCTCCTATAAAACAGTTTGACTGCTCTTCGTCCGCTTATAAAACAGTTTGACTGCTCTTCATCCTTTTATAAATCAGTTTGACTGCTCTTCATCCTCTTATAAAGCAGTTTGACTGCTCTTCATCCTCCTATAAACCAGTTTGACTGCGCTTCATCCTCCTATAGAACAGTTTGACTGCTCTTCGTCCGATTATAACTCAGTTTGACTGCTCTTCGTCCTCTTATAAAACAGTTTGACTGCTCTTCATCCTTTTATAAAGCAGTTTGACTGCTCTTCATCCTCTTGTAAAACAGGTTGACTGCTCTTCATCCTCTTGTAAAACAGTCTGACTGCTCTACATCCTCGTATAAAACAGTTTGACTGCTCTTCATCCTTTTAAAAAGCAGTTTGACTGCTCTTCATCCTCTTATAAATCAATTTGACTGCTCTTCATCCTCTTATAAAACCGTTTGACTGCTCTTCGTCCGATTATAAATCAGTTTGACTGCTCTTCATCCTCTTGTAAAACCGTTTGACTGCTCTTCGTCCGATTATAAATCAGGTTGACTGCTCTTCGTCCGATTATAAATCAGTTTGACTGCTCTTCATCCTCTTATAAATCAGTTTGACTGCTCTTCATCCTTTTATAAAGCAGTTTGACTGCTCTTCATCCTCCTATAAACCAGTTTGACTGCGCTTCATCCTCCTATAGAACAGTTTGACTGCTCTTCGTTCGATTATAAACCAGTTTGACTGCTCTTCGTCCTCTTATAAAACAGTTTGACTGCTCTTCATCCTTTTATAAAGCAGTTTGACTGCTCTTCATCCTCTTATAAATCAGTTTGACTGCTCTTCATCCGATTATAAACCAGTTTGACTGCTCTTCGTCCTCTTATAAAACAGGTTGACTGCTCTTCATCCTTTTATAAAGCAGTTTGACTGCTCTTCATCCTTTTATAAAGCAGTTTGACTGCTCTTCATCCGATTATAAATCAGTTTGACTGCTCTTCATCCTCTTATAAAACAGTTTGACTGCTCTTCATCCTTTTATAACGCAGTTTGACTGCTCTTCATCCTCTTATAAATCAGTTTGACTGCTCTTCATCCGATTATAAATCAGTTTGACTGCTCTTCATCCTCTTATAAAACAGTTTGACTGCTCTTCATCCTTTTATAACGCAGTTTGACTGCTCTTCATCCTCTTATAAATCAGTTTGACTGCTCTTCATCCGATTATAAATCAGTTTGACTGCTCTTCGTCCGCTTATAAAACATAGTTTGACTGCTCTTCATCCTTTTATAAAGCAGTTTGACTGCTCTTCATCCTCTTATAAATCAGTTTGACTGCTCTTCATCCTCTTATAAAGCAGTTTGACTGCTCTTCATCCTCCTATAAACCAGTTTGACTGCGCTTCATCCTCCTATAGAACAGTTTGACTGCTCTTCGTCCGATTATAACTCAGTTTGACTGCTCTTCGTCCTCTTATAAAGCAGTTTGACTGCTCTTCATCCTTTTATAAAGCAGTTTGACTGCTCTTCATCCTCTTGTAAAACAGGTTGACTGCTCTTCATCCTCTTGTAAAACAGTCTGACTGCTCTACATCCTCGTATAAAACAGTTTGACTGCTCTTCATCCTTTTAAAAAGCAGTTTGACTGCTCTTCATCCTCTTATAAATAAATTTGACTGCTCTTCATCCTCTTATAAAACCGTTTGACTGCTCTTCGTCCGATTATAAATCAGTTTGACTGCTCTTCGTCCTCTTGTAAAACCGTTTGACTGCTCTTCGTCCGATTATAAATCAGGTTGACTGCTCTTCGTCCGATTATAAATCAGTTTGACTGCTTTTCGTCTGCTTATAAAACAGTTTGACTGCTCTTCATCCTTTTATAAAGCAGTTTGACTGCTCTTCATCCTCTTATAAATCAGTTTGACTGCTCTTCATCTGTTTATAAAGCAGTTTGACTGCTCTTCATCCTCCTATAGACCAGTTTGACTGCGCTTCATCCTCCTATAAAACAGTTTGACTGCTCTTCGTCCGCTTATAAAACAGTTTGACTGCTCTTCATCCTTTTATAAAGCAGTTTGACTGCTCTTCATCCTCTTATAAATCAGTTTGACTGCTCTTCATCCGATTATAAACCAGTTTGACTGCTCTTCGTCCTCTTATAAAACAGTTTGACTGCTCTTCATCCTTTTATAAAGCAGTTTGACTGCTCTTCATCCTTTTATAAAGCAGTTTGACTGCTCTTCATCCGATTATAAATCAGTTTGACTGCTCTTCATCCTCTTATAAAACAGTTTGACTGCTCTTCATCCTTTTATAACGCAGTTTGACTGCTCTTCATCCTCTTATAAATCAGTTTGACTGCTCTTCATCCGATTATAAATCAGTTTGACTGCTATTCATCCGATTATAAATCAGTTTGACTGCTCTTCATCCTTTTATAAAGCAGTTTGACTGCTCTTCATCCTCTTGTAAAACAGTCTGACTGCTCTTCATCCGATTATAAATCAATTTGACTGCTATTCATCCTCTTATAAAACAGTTTGACTGCTCTTCATCCTTTTTATAACGCAGTTTGACTGCTCTTCATCCTCTTGTAAAACAGGTTGACTGCTCTTCATCCTTTTGTAAAACAATCTGACTGCTCTACATCATTGTATAAAACAGTTTGACTGCTATTCATCCGATTATAAATCAGTTTGACTGCTCTTCATCCTCTTATAAAACAGTTTGACTGCTCTTCATCTTTTTATAACGCAGTTTGACTGCTCTTCATCCTCTTGTAAAACAGGTTGACTGCTCTTCATCCTTTTGTGAAACAGTCTGACTGCTCGACATCATTGTATAAAACAGTTTGACTGCTCTTCATCCTTTTATAAAGCAGTTTGACTGCTCTTCATCCTCTTATAAATCAATTTGACTGCTCTTCATCCTCTTATAAAACCGTTTGACTGCTCTTCGTCCGATTATAAATCAGTTTGACTGCTCTTCGTCCAATTATAAATCAGTTTGACTGCTCCTCGTCCGCTTATAAAACAGTTTGACTGCTCTTCATCCTTTTATAAAGCAGTTTGACTGCTCTTCATCCTCTTATAAATCAGTTTGACTGCTCTTCATCCTTTTATAAAGCAGTTTGACTGCTCTTCATCCTCCTATAAACCAGTTTGACTGCGCTTCATCCTCCTATAGAACAGTTTGACTGCTCTTCGTCCGATTATAAACCAGTTTGACTGCTCTTCGTCCTCTTATAAAACAGTTTGACTGCTCTTCATCCTTTTATAAAGCAGTTTGACTGCTCTTCATCCTCTTATAAATCAGTTTGACTGCTCTTCATCCGATTATAAACCAGTTTGACTGCTCTTCGTCCTCTTATAAAACAGGTTGACTGCTCTTCATCCTTTTATAAAGCAGTTTGACTGCTCTTCATCCTTTTATAAAGCAGTTTGACTGCTCTTCATCCGATTATAAATCAGTTTGACTGCTCTTCATCCTCTTATAAAACAGTTTGACTGCTCTTCATCCTTTTATAACGCAGTTTGACTGGTCTTCATCCTCTTATAAATCAGTTTGACTGCTCTTCATCCGATTATAAATCAGTTTGACTGCTCTTCATCCTCTTATAAAACAGTTTGACTGCTCTTCATCCTTTTATAACGCAGTTTGACTGCTCTTCATCCTCTTATAAATCAGTTTGACTGCTCTTCATCCGATTATAAATCAGTTTGACTGCTCTTCGTCCGCTTATAAAACATAGTTTGACTGCTCTTCATCCTTTTATAAAGCAGTTTGACTGCTCTTCATCATCTTATAAATCAGTTTGACTGCTCTTCATCCTCTTATAAAGCAGTTTGACTGCTCTTCATCCTCCTATAAACCAGTTTGACTGCGCTTCATCCTCCTATAGAACAGTTTGACTGCTCTTCGTCCGATTATAACTCAGTTTGACTGCTCTTCGTCCTCTTATAAAACAGTTTGACTGCTCTTCATCCTTTTATAAAGCAGTTTGACTGCTCTTCATCCTCTTGTAAAACAGGTTGACTGCTCTTCATCCTCTTGTAAAACAGTCTGACTGCTCTACATCCTCGTATAAAACAGTTTGACTGCTCTTCATCCTTTTAAAAAGCAGTTTGACTGCTCTTCATCCTCTTATAAATCAATTTGACTGCTCTTCATCCTCTTATAAAACCGTTTGACTGCTCTTCGTCCGATTATAAATCAGTTTGACTGCTCTTCATCCTCTTGTAAAACCGTTTGACTGCTCTTCGTCCGATTATAAATCAGGTTGACTGCTCTTCGTTGATTATAAATCAGTTTGACTGCTTTTCGTCTGCTTATAAAACAGTTTGACTGCTCTTCATCCTTTTATAAAGCAGTTTGACTGCTCTTCATCCTCTTATAAATCAGTTTGACTGCTCTTCATCTGTTTATAAAGCAGTTTGACTGCTCTTCATCCTCCTATAGACCAGTTTGACTGCGCTTCATCCTCCTATAAAACAGTTTGACTGCTCTTCGTCCGCTTATAAAACAGTTTGACTGCTCTTCATCCTTTTATAAAGCAGTTTGACTGCTCTTCATCCTCTTATAAATCAGTTTGACTGCTCTTCATCCGATTATAAACCAGTTTGACTGCTCTTCGTCCTCTTATAAAACAGTTTGACTGCTCTTCATCCTTTTATAAAGCAGTTTGACTGCTCTTCATCCTTTTATAAAGCAGTTTGACTGCTCTTCATCCGATTATAAATCAGTTTGACTGCTCTTCATCCTCTTATAAAACAGTTTGACTGCTCTTCATCCTTTTATAACGCAGTTTGACTGCTCTTCATCCTCTTATAAATCAGTTTGACTGCTCTTCATCCGATTATAAATCAGTTTGACTGCTATTCATCCGATTATAAATCAGTTTGACTGCTCTTCATCCTTTTATAAAGCAGTTTGACTGCTCTTCATCCTCTTGTAAAACAGTCTGACTGCTCTTCATCCGATTATAAATCAATTTGACTGCTATTCATCCTCTTATAAAACAGTTTGACTGCTCTTCATCCTTTTTATAACGCAGTTTGACTGCTCTTCATCCTCTTGTAAAACAGGTTGACTGCTCTTCATCCTTTTGTAAAACAGTCTGACTGCTCTACATCATTGTATAAAACAGTTTGACTGCTATTCATCCGATTATAAATCAGTTTGACTGCTCTTCATCCTCTTATAAAACAGTTTGACTGCTCTTCATCTTTTTATAACGCAGTTTGACTGCTCTTCATCCTCTTGTAAAACAGGTTGTCTGCTCTTCATCCTTTTGTGAAACAGTCTGACTGCTCGACATCATTGTATAAAACAGTTTGACTGCTCTTCATCCTTTTATAAAGCAGTTTGACTGCTCTTCATCCTCTTATAAATCAATTTGACTGCTCTTCATCCTCTTATAAAACCGTTTGACTGCTCTTCGTCCGATTATAAATCAGTTTGACTGCTCTTCGTCCGATTATAAATCAGTTTGACTGCTCCTCGTCCGCTTATAAAACAGTTTGACTGCTCTTCATCCTTTTATAAAGCAGTTTGACTGCTCTTCATCCTCTTATAAATCAGTTTGACTGCTCTTCATCCTTTTATAAAGCAGTTTGACTGCTCTTCATCCTCCTATAAACCAGTTTGACTGCGCTTCATCCTCCTATAGAACAGTTTGACTGCTCTTCGTCCGATTATAAACCAGTTTGACTGCTCTTCGTCCTCTTATAAAACAGTTTGACTGCTCTTCATCCTTTTATAAAGCAGTTTGACTGCTCTTCATCCTCTTATAAATCAGTTTGACTGCTCTTCATCCGATTATAAACCAGTTTGACTGCTCTTCGTCCTCTTATAAAACAGGTTGACTGCTCTTCATCCTTTTATAAAGCAGTTTGACTGCTCTTCATCCTTTTATAAAGCAGTTTGACTGCTCTTCATCCGATTATAAATCAGTTTGACTGCTCTTCATCCTCTTATAAAACAGTTTGACTGCTCTTCATCCTTTTATAACGCAGTTTGACTGCTCTTCATCCTCTTATAAATCAGTTTGACTGCTCTTCATCCGATTATAAATCAGTTTGACTGCTCTTCATCCTCTTATAAAACAGTTTGACTGCTCTTCATCCTTTTATAACGCAGTTTGACTGCTCTTCATCCTCTTATAAATCAGTTTGACTGCTCTTCATCCGATTATAAATCAGTTTGACTGCTCTTCGTCCGCTTATAAAACATAGTTTGACTGCTCTTCATCCTTTTATAAAGCAGTTTGACTGCTCTTCATCCTCTTATAAATCAGTTTGACTGCTCTTCATCCTCTTATAAAGCAGTTTGACTGTTCTTCATCCTCCTATAAACCAGTTTGACTGCGCTTCATCCTCCTATAGAACAGTTTGACTGCTCTTCGTCCGATTATAACTCAGTTTGACTGCTCTTCGTCCTCTTATAAAACAGTTCGACTGCTCTTCATCCTTTTATAAAGCAGTTTGACTGCTCTTCATCCTCTTGTAAAACAGTCTGACTGCTCTTCATCCGATTATAAATCAATTTGACTGCTATTCATCCTCTTATAAAACAGTTTGACTGCTCTTCATCCTTTTTATAACGCAGTTTGACTGCTCTTCATCCTCTTGTAAAACAGGTTGACTGCTCTTCAACCTTTTGTAAAACAGTCTGACTGCTCTACATCATTGTATAAAACAGTTTGACTGCTCTTCATCCTTTTATAAAGCAGTTTGACTGCTCTTCATCCTCTTATAAATCAATTTGACTGCTCTTCATCCTCTTATAAAACCGTTTGACTGCTCTTCGTCCGATTATAAATCAGTTTGACTGCTCTTCGTCCGATTATAAATCAGTTTGACTGCTCTTCGTCCGCTTATAAAACAGTTTGACTGCTCTTCATCCTTTTATAAAGCAGTTTGACTGCTCTTCATCCTCTTATAAATCAGTTTGACTGCTCTTCATCCTTTTATAAAGCAGTTTGACTGCTCTTCATCCTCCTATAAACCAGTTTGACTGCGCTTCATCCTCCTATAGAACAGTTTGACTGCTCTTCGTCCGATTATAAACCAGTTTGACTGCTCTTCGTCCTCTTATAAAAACAGTTTGACTGCTCTTCATCCTTTTATAAAGCAGTTTGACTGCTCTTCATCCTTTTATAACGCAGTTTGACTGCTCTTCATCCTCTTATAAATCAGTTTGACTGCTCTTCATCCGATTATAAATCAGTTTGACTGCTCTTCATCCTCTTATAAAACAGTTTGACTGCTCTTCATCCTTTTATAACGCAGTTTGACTGCTCTTCATCCTCTTATAAATCAGTTTGACTGCTCTTCATCCGATTATAAATCAGTTTGACTGCTCTTCGTCCGCTTATAAAACATAGTTTGACTGCTCTTCATCCTTTTATAAAGCAGTTTGACTGCTCTTCATCCTCTTATAAATCAGTTTGACTGCTCTTCATCCTCTTATAAAGCAGTTTGACTGCTCTTCATCCTCCTATAGACCAGTTTGACTGCGCTTCATCCTCCTATAGAACAGTTTGACTGCTCTTCGTCCGATTATAACTCAGTTTGACTGCTCTTCGTCCTCTTATAAAACAGTTTGACTGCTCTTCATCCTTTTATAAAGCAGTTTGACTGCTCTTCATCCTCTTGTAAAACAGTCTGACTGCTCTTCATCCGATTATAAATCAATTTGACTGCTATTCATCCTCTTATAAAACAGTTTGACTGCTCTTCATCCTTTTTATAACGCAGTTTGACTGCTCTTCATCCTCTTGTAAAACAGGTTGACTGCTCTTCATCCTTTTGTAAAACAGTCTGACTGCTCTACATCATTGTATAAAACAGTTTGACTGCTCTTCATCCTTTTATAAAGCAGTTTGACTGCTCTTCATCCTCTTATAAATCAATTTGACTGCTCTTCATCCTCTTATAAAACCGTTTGACTGCTCTTCGTCAGATTATAAATCAGTTTGACTGCTCTTCGTCCGATTATAAATCAGTTTGACTGCTCTTCGTCCGCTTATAAAACAGTTTGACTGCTCTTCATCCTTTTATAAAGCAGTTTGACTGCTCTTCATCCTCTTATAAATCAGTTTGACTGCTCTTCATCCTTTTATAAAGCAGTTTGACTGCTCTTCATCCTCCTATAAACCAGTTTGACTGCGCTTCATCCTCCTATAGAACAGTTTGACTGCTCTTCGTCCGATTATAAACCAGTTTGACTGCTCTTCGTCCTCTTATAAAAACAGTTTGACTGCTCTTCATCCTCTTATAAAGCAGTTTGACTGCTCTTCATCCGATTATAAATCAGTTTGACTGCTCTTCATCCTCTTATAAAACAGTTTGACTGCTCTTCATCCTTTTATAACGCAGTTTGACTGCTCTTCATCCTCTTATAAATCAGTTTGACTGCTCTTCATCCTTTTATAAAGCAGTTTGACTGCTCTTCATCCTCCTATAAACCAGTTTGACTGCGCTTCATCCTCCTATAGAACAGTTTGACTGCTCTTCGTCCGATTATAAACCAGTTTGACTGCTCTTCGTCCTCTTATAAAAACAGTTTGACTGCTCTTCATCCTTTTATAAAGCAGTTTGACTGCTCTTCATCCTTTTATAAATCTGTTTGACTGCTCTTCATCCGATTATAAATCAGTTTGACTGCTCTTCATCCTCTTATAAAACAGTTTGACTGCTCTTCATCCTTTTATAACGCAGTTTGACTGCTCTTCATCCTCTTATAAATCAGTTTGACTGCTCTTCATCCGATTATAAATCAGTTTGACTGCTCTTCGTCCTCTTTTAAAACAGTTTGACTGCTCTTCATCCTTTTATAATGCAGTTTGACTGCTCTTCATCCTCTTATAAAACAGTTTGACTGCTCTTCATCCTCTTGTAAAACAGGTTGACTGCTCTTCATCCTCTTGTAAAACAGTCTGACTGCTCTACATCCTCGTATAAAACAGTTTGACTGCTCTTCATCCTTTTATAAAGCAGTTTGACTGCTCTTCATCCTCTTATAAATCAATTTGACTGCTCTTCATCCTCTTATAAAACCGTTTGACTGCTCTTCGTCCGATTATAAATCAGTTTGACTGCTCTTCATCCTCTTATAAAACCGTTTGACTGCTCTTCGTCCGATTATAAATCAGGTTGACTGCTCTTCGTCCGATTATAAATCAGTTTGACTGCTCTTCGTCTGCTTATAAAACAGTTTGACTGCTCTTCATCCTTTTATAAAGCAGTTTGACTGCTCTTCATCCTCTTATAAATCAGTTTGACTGCTCTTCATCTGTTTATAAAGCAGTTTGACTGCTCTTCATCCTCCTATAGACCAGTTTGACTGCGCTTCATCCTCCTATAAAACAGTTTGACTGCTCTTCGTCGGATTATAAATCAGTTTGACTGCTCTTCGTCCTCTTATGAAACAGTTTGACTGCTCTTCATCCTTTTATAAAGCAGTTTGACTGCTCTACATCCTCTTATAAATCAGTTTGACTGCTATTCATCCGATTATAAATCAGTTTGACTGCTCTTCGTCCGATTATAAATCAGTTTGACTGCTCTTCGTCCGATTATAAATCAGTTTGACTGCTCTTCGTCCGCTTATAAAACAGTTTGACTGCTCTTCATCCTTTTATAAAGCAGTTTGACTGCTCTTCATCCTCTTATAAATCAATTTGACTGCTCTTCATCCTCTTATAAAACCGTTTGACTGCTCTTCGTCCGATTATAAATCAGTTTGACTGCTCTTCATCCTCTTATAAAACCGTTTGACTGCTCTTCGTCCGATTATAAATCAGGTTGACTGCTCTTCGTCCGATTATAAATCAGTTTGACTGCTCTTCGTCTGCTTATAAAACAGTTTGACTGCTCTTCATCCTTTTATAAAGCAGTTTGACTGCTCTTCATCCTCTTATAAATCAGTTTGACTGCTCTTCATCTGTTTATAAAGCAGTTTGACTGCTCTTCATCCTCCTATAGACCAGTTTGACTGCGCTTCATCCTCCTATAAAACAGTTTGACTGCTCTTCGTCGGATTATAAATCAGTTTGACTGCTCTTCGTCCTCTTATAAAACAGTTTGACTGCTCTTCATCCTTTTATAAAGCAGTTTGACTGCTCTACATCCTCTTATAAATCAGTTTGACTGCTATTCATCCGATTATAAATCAGTTTGACTGCTCTTCGTCCGATTATAAATCAGTTTGACTGCTCTTCATCCTCTTATAAAACAGTTTGACTGCTCTTCATCCTTTTATAACGCAGTTTGACTGCTCTTCATCCTCTTATAAATCAGTTTGACTGCTCTTCATCCGATTATAAATCAGTTTGACTGCTCTTCATCCTCTTATAAAACAGTTTGACTGCTCTTCATCCTTTTATAAAGCAGTTTGACTGCTCTTCATCCTCTTATAAATCAATTTGACTGCTCTTCATCCTCTTATAAAACCGTTTGACTGCTCTTCGTCCGATTATAAATCAGTTTGACTGCTCTTCATCCTCTTATAAAACCGTTTGACTGCTCTTCGTCCGATTATAAATCAGGTTGACTGCTCTTCGTCCGATTATAAATCAGTTTGACTGCTCTTCGTCTGCTTATAAAACAGTTTGACTGCTCTTCATCCTTTTATAAAGCAGTTTGACTGCTCTTCATCCTCTTATAAATCAGTTTGACTGCTCTTCATCTGTTTATAAAGCAGTTTGACTGCTCTTCATCCTCCTATAGACCAGTTTGACTGCGCTTCATCCTCCTATAAAACAGTTTGACTGCTCTTCGTCGGATTATAAATCAGTTTGACTGCTCTTCGTCCTCTTATGAAACAGTTTGACTGCTCTTCATCCTTTTATAAAGCAGTTTGACTGCTCTACATCCTCTTATAAATCAGTTTGACTGCTATTCATCCGATTATAAATCAGTTTGACTGCTCTTCGTCCGATTATAAATCAGTTTGACTGCTCTTCGTCCGATTATAAATCAGTTTGACTGCTCTTCGTCCGCTTATAAAACAGTTTGACTGCTCTTCATCCTTTTATAAAGCAGTTTGACTGCTCTTCATCCTCTTATAAATCAATTTGACTGCTCTTCATCCTCTTATAAAACCGTTTGACTGCTCTTCGTCCGATTATAAATCAGTTTGACTGCTCTTCATCCTCTTATAAAACCGTTTGACTGCTCTTCGTCCGATTATAAATCAGGTTGACTGCTCTTCGTCCGATTATAAATCAGTTTGACTGCTCTTCGTCTGCTTATAAAACAGTTTGACTGCTCTTCATCCTTTTATAAAGCAGTTTGACTGCTCTTCATCCTCTTATAAATCAGTTTGACTGCTCTTCATCTGTTTATAAAGCAGTTTGACTGCTCTTCATCCTCCTATAGACCAGTTTGACTGCGCTTCATCCTCCTATAAAACAGTTTGACTGCTCTTCGTCGGATTATAAATCAGTTTGACTGCTCTTCGTCCTCTTATAAAACAGTTTGACTGCTCTTCATCCTTTTATAAAGCAGTTTGACTGCTCTACATCCTCTTATAAATCAGTTTGACTGCTATTCATCCGATTATAAATCAGTTTGACTGCTCTTCGTCCGATTATAAATCAGTTTGACTGCTCTTCATCCTCTTATAAAGCAGTTTGACTGCTCTTCATCCTCCTATAAACCAGTTTGACTGCGCTTCATCCTCTTGTAAAACAGGTTGACTGCTTTTCATCCTTTTGTAAAACAGTCTGACTGCTCTACATCATTGTATAAAACAGTTTGACTGCTCTTCGTCCGATTATAAATCAGTTTGACTGCTCTTCGACCTCTTATAAAACAGTTTGACTGCTCTTCATCCTTTTATAAAGCAGTTTGACTGCTCTTCATCCTCTTATAAATCAGTTTGACTGCTCTTCATCCGATTATAAATCAGTTTGACTGCTCTTCATCCTCTTATAAAACAGTTTGACTGCTCTTCATCCTTTTATAACGCAGTTTGACTGCTCTTCATCCTCTTATAAATCAGTTTGACTGCTCTTCATCCGATTATAAATCAGTTTGACTGCTCTTCATCCTCTTATAAAACAGTTTGGCTGCTCTTCATCCTTTTATAACGCAGTTTGACTGCTCTTCATCCTCTTTTAAATCAGTTTGACTGTTCTTCATCCGATTATAAATCAGTTTGACTGCTATTCATCCGATTATAAATCAGTTTGACTGCTCTTCGTCCGATTATAAATCAGTTTGACTGCTATTCGTCCGATTATAAATCAGTTGGACTGCTCTTCGTCCGCTCATAAAACAGTTTGACTGCTCTTCATCCTTTTATAAAGCAGTTTGACTGCTCTTCATCCTCTTATAAATCAGTTTGACTGCTCTTCATCCTCTTATAAAGCAGTTTGACTGCTCTTCATCCTCCTGTAAACCAGTTTGACTGCGCTTCATCCGATTATAAATCAGTTTGACTGCTATTCATCCGATTATAAATCAGTTTGACTGCTCTTCATCCTCTTATAAATCAGTTTGACTGCTCTTCATCCTCTTATAAATCAGTTGGACTGCTCTTCGTCCGCTTATAAAACAGTTTGACTGCTCTTCATCCTTTTATAAAGCAGTTTGACTGCTCTTCATCCTCTTATAAATCAGTTTGACTGCTCTTCATCCTCTTATAAAGCAGTTTGACTGCTCTTCATCCTCCTGTAAACCAGTTTGACTGCGCTTCATCCACCTATAGAACAGTTTGACTGCTCTTCGTCCGATTATAACTCAGTTTGACTGCTCTTCGTCCTCTTATAAAACAGTTTGACTGCTCTTCATCCTTTTATAAAGCAGTTTGACTGCTCTTCATCCTCTTGTAAAACAGTCTGACTGCTCTTCATCCGATTATAAATCAATTTGACTGCTCTTCATCCTCTTATAAAACAGTTTGACTGCTCTTCATCTTTTTATAACGCAGTTTGACTGCTCTTCATCCTCTTGTAAAACAGGTTGACTGCTCTTCATCCTTTTGTAAAACAGTCTGACTGCTCTACATCATTGTATAAAACAGTTTGACTGCTCTTCATCCTTTTATAAAGCAGTTTGACTGCTCTTCATCCTCTTATAAATCAATTTGACTGCTCTTCATCCTCTTATAAAACCGTTTGACTGCTCTTCGTCCGATTATAAATCAGTTTGACTGCTCTTCGTCCGATTATAAATCAGTTTGACTGCTCTTCGTCCGCTTATAAAACAGTTTGACTGCTCTTCATCCTTTTATAAAGCAGTTTGACTGCTCTTCATCCTCTTATAAATCAGTTTGACTGCTCTTCATCCTTTTATAAAGCAGTTTGACTGCTCTTCATCCTCCTATAAACCAGTTTGACTGCGCTTCATCCTCCTATAGAACAGTTTGACTGCTCTTCGTCCGATTATAAACCAGTTTGACTGCTCTTCGTCCTCTTATAAAAACAGTTTGACTGCTATTCATCCTTTTATAAAGCAGTTTGACTGCTCTTCATCCTCTTATAAATCAATTTCACTGCTCTTCATCCGATTATAAATCAGTTTGACTGCTCTTCATCCTCTTATAAAACATTTTGACTGCTCTTCATCCTTTTATAACGCAGTTTGACTGCTCTTCATCCTCTTATAAATCAGTTTGACTGCTCTTCATCCGATTATAAATCAGTTTGACTGCTCTTCGTCCTCTTTTAAAACAGTTTGACTGCTCTTCATCCTTTTATAATGCAGTTTGACTGCTCTTCATCCTCTTATAAAACAGTTTGACTGCTCTTCATCCTCTTGTAAAACAGTTTGACTGCTCTTCATCCTTTTATAAAGCAGTTTGACTGCTCTTCATCCTCTTATAAATCAGTTTGACTGCTCTTCATCCGATTATAAATCAGTTTGACTGCTCTTCATCCTCTTATAAAACATTTTGACTGCTCTTCATCCTTTTATAACGCAGTTTGACTGCTCTTCATCCTCTTATAAATCAGTTTGACTGCTCTTCATCCGATTATAAATCAGTTTGACTGCTCTTCGTCCTCTTTTAAAACAGTTTGACTGCTCTTCATCCTTTTATAATGCAGTTTGACTGCTCTTCATCCTCTTATAAAACAGTTTGACTGCTCTTCATCCGATTATAAATCAGTTTGACTGCTCTTCATCCTCTTATAAAACAGTTTGACTGCTCTTCATCCTTTTATAACGCAGTTTGACTGCTCTTCATCCTCTTATAAATCAGTTTGACTGCTCTTCATCCGATTATAAATCAGTTTGACTGCTCTTCATCCTCTTATAAAACAGTTTGACTGCTCTTCATCCTTTTATAACGCAGTTTGACTGCTCTTCATCCTCTTATAAATCAGTTTGACTGTTCTTCATCCGATTATAAATCAGTTTGACTGCTATTCATCCGATTATAAATCAGTTTGACTGCTCTTCGTCCGATTATAAATCAGTTTGACTGCTATTCGTCCGATTATAAATCAGTTGGACTGCTCTTCGTCCGCTTATAAAACAGTTTGACTGCTCTTCATCCTTTTATAAAGCAGTTTGACTGCTCTTCATCCTCTTATAAATCAGTTTGACTGCTCTTCATCCTCTTATAAAGCAGTTTGACTGCTCTTCATCCTCCTGTAAACCAATTTGACTGCGCTTCATCCGATTATAAATCAGTTTGACTGCTATTCATCCGATTATAAATCAGTTTGACTGCTCTTCGTCCGATTATAAATCAGTTTGACTGCTATTCGTCCGATTATAAATCAGTTGGACTGCTCTTCGTCCGCTTATAAAACAGTTTGACTGCTCTTCATCCTTTTATAAAGCAGTTTGACTGCTCTTCATCCTCTTATAAATCAGTTTGACTGCTCTTCATCCTCTTATAAAGCAGTTTGACTGCTCTTCATCCTCCTGTAAACCAGTTTGACTGCGCTTCATCCACCTATAGAACAGTTTGACTGCTCTTCGTCCGATTATAACTCAGTTTGACTGCTCTTCGTCCTCTTATAAAACAGTTTGACTGCTCTTCATCCTTTTATAAAGCAGTTTGACTGCTCTTCATCCTCTTGTAAAACAGTCTGACTGCTCTTCATCCGATTATAAATCAATTTGACTGCTCTTCATCCTCTTATAAAACGGTTTGACTGCTCTTCATCTTTTTATAACGCAGTTTGACTGCTCTTCATCCTCTTGTAAAACAGGTTGACTGCTCTTCATCCTTTTGTAAAACAGTCTGACTGCTCTACATCATTGTATAAAACAGTTTGACTGCTCTTCATCCTTTTATAAAGCAGTTTGACTGCTCTTCATCCTCTTATAAATCAATTTGACTGCTCTTCATCCTCTTATAAAACCGTTTGACTGCTCTTCGTCCGATTATAAATCAGTTTGACTGCTCTTCGTCCGATTATAAATCAGTTTGACTGCTCTTCGTCCGCTTATAAAACAGTTGACTGCTCTTCATCCTTTTATAAAGCAGTTTGACTGCTCTTCATCCTCTTATAAATCAGTTTGACTGCTCTTCATCCTTTTATAAAGCAGTTTGACTGCTCTTCATCCTCCTATAAACCAGTTTGACTGCGCTTCATCCTCCTATAGAACAGTTTGACTGCTCTTCGTCGATTATAAACCAGTTTGACTGCTCTTCGTCCTCTTATAAAAACAGTTTGACTGCTCTTCATCCTTTTATAAAGCAGTTTGACTGCTCTTCATCCTCTTATAAATCAATTTCACTGCTCTTCATCCGATTATAAATCAGTTTGACTGCTCTTCATCCTCTTATAAAACATTTTGACTGCTCTTCATCCTTTTATAACGCAGTTTGACTGCTCTTCATCCTCTTATAAATCAGTTTGACTGCTCTTCATCCGATTATAAATCAGTTTGACTGCTCTTCGTCCTCTTTTAAAACAGTTTGACTGCTCTTCATCCTTTTATAATGCAGTTTGACTGCTCTTCATCCTCTTATAAAACAGTTTGACTGCTCTTCATCCTCTTGTAAAACAGTTTGACTGCTCTTCATCCTTTTATAAAGCAGTTTGACTGCTCTTCATCCTCTTATAAATCAGTTTGACTGCTCTTCATCCGATTATAAATCAGTTTGACTGCTCTTCATCCTCTTATAAAACATTTTGACTGCTCTTCATCCTTTTATAACGCAGTTTGACTGCTCTTCATCCTCTTATAAATCAGTTTGACTGCTCTTCATCCGATTATAAATCAGTTTGACTGCTCTTCGTCCTCTTTTAAAACAGTTTGACTGCTCTTCATCCTTTTATAATGCAGTTTGACTGCTCTTCATCCTCTTATAAAACCGTTTGACTGCTCTTCATCCTCTTGTAAAACAGGTTGACTGCTCTTCATCCTCTTGTAAAACAGTCTGACTGCTCTACATCCTCGTATAAAACAGTTTGACTGCTCTTCATCCTTTTAAAAAGCAGTTTGACTGCTCTTCATCCTCTTATAAATCAATTTGACTGCTCTTCATCCTCTTATAAAACCGTTTGACTGCTCTTCGTCCGATTATAAATCAGGTTGACTGCTCTTCGTCCGATTATAAATCAGTTTGACTGCTTTTCGTCTGCTTATAAAACAGTTTGACTGCTCTTCATCCTTTTATAAAGCAGTTTGACTGCTCTTCATCCTCTTATAAATCAGTTTGACTGCTCTTCATCTGTTTATAAAGCAGTTTGACTGCTCTTCATCCTCCTATAGACCAGTTTGACTGCGCTTCATCCTCCTATAAAACAGTTTGACTGCTCTTCATCCTCTTATAAAACAGTTTGACTGCTCTTCATCCTTTTATAAAGCAGTTTGACTGCTCTTCATCCTCTTATAAATCAGTTTGACTGCTCTTCATCCTCTTATAAAGCAGTTTGACTGCTCTTCATCCTCCTGTAAACCAGTTTGACTGCGCTTCATCCGATTATAAATCAGTTTGACTGCTATTCATCCGATTATAAATCAGTTTGACTGCTCTTCGTCCGATTATAAATCAGTTTGACTGCTATTCGTCCGATTATAAATCAGTTGGACTGCTCTTCGTCCGCTTATAAAACAGTTTGACTGCTCTTCATCCTTTTATAAAGCAGTTTGACTGCTCTTCATCCTCTTATAAATCAGTTTGACTGCTCTTCATCCTTTTATAAAGCAGTTTGACTGCTCTTCATCCTCCTATAAACCAGTTTGACTGCGCTTCATCCTCCTATAGAACAGTTTGACTGCTCTTCGTCCGATTATAAACCAGTTTGACTGCTCTTCGTCCTCTTATAAAAACAGTTTGACTGCTATTCATCCTTTTATAAAGCAGTTTGACTGCTCTTCATCCTCTTATAAATCAATTTCACTGCTCTTCATCCGATTATAAATCAGTTTGACTGCTCTTCATCCTCTTATAAAACATTTTGACTGCTCTTCATCCTTTTATAACGCAGTTTGACTGCTCTTCATCCTCTTATAAATCAGTTTGACTGCTCTTCATCCGATTATAAATCAGTTTGACTGCTCTTCGTCCTCTTTTAAAACAGTTTGACTGCTCTTCATCCTTTTATAATGCAGTTTGACTGCTCTTCATCCTCTTATAAAACAGTTTGACTGCTCTTCATCCTCTTGTAAAACAGTTTGACTGCTCTTCATCCTTTTATAAAGCAGTTTGACTGCTCTTCATCCTCTTATAAATCAGTTTGACTGCTCTTCATCCGATTATAAATCAGTTTGACTGCTCTTCATCCTCTTATAAAACATTTTGACTGCTCTTCATCCTTTTATAACGCAGTTTGACTGCTCTTCATCCTCTTATAAATCAGTTTGACTGCTCTTCATCCGATTATAAATCAGTTTGACTGCTCTTCGTCCTCTTTTAAAACAGTTTGACTGCTCTTCATCCTTTTATAATGCAGTTTGACTGCTCTTCATCCTCTTATAAAACAGTTTGACTGCTCTTCATCCGATTATAAATCAGTTTGACTGCTCTTCATCCTCTTATAAAACAGTTTGACTGCTCTTCATCCTTTTATAACGCAGTTTGACTGCTCTTCATCCTCTTATAAATCAGTTTGACTGCTCTTCATCCGATTATAAATCAGTTTGACTGCTCTTCATCCTCTTATAAAACATTTTGACTGCTCTTCATCCTTTTATAACGCAGTTTGACTGCTCTTCATCCTCTTTTAAATCAGTTTGACTGTTCTTCATCCGATTATAAATCAGTTTGACTGCTATTCATCCGATTATAAATCAGTTTGACTGCTCTTCGTCCGATTATAAATCAGTTTGACTGCTATTCGTCCGATTATAAATCAGTTGGACTGCTCTTCGTCCGCTTATAAAACAGTTTGACTGCTCTTCATCCTTTTATAAAGCAGTTTGACTGCTCTTCATCCTCTTATAAATCAGTTTGACTGCTCTTCATCCTCTTATAAAGCAGTTTGACTGCTCTTCATCCTCCTGTAAACCAATTTGACTGCGCTTCATCCGATTATAAATCAGTTTGACTGCTATTCATCCGATTATAAATCAGTTTGACTGCTCTTCATCCTCTTATAAATCAGTTTGACTGCTCTTCATCCGATTATAAATCAGTTTGACTGCTCTTCGTCCTCTTTTAAAACAGTTTGACTGCTCTTCATCCTTTTATAATGCAGTTTGACTGCTCTTCATCCTCTTATAAAACAGTTTGACTGCTCTTCATCCTCTTGTAAAACAGTTTGACTGCTCTTCATCCTTTTATAAAGCAGTTTGACTGCTCTTCATCCTCTTATAAATCAGTTTGACTGCTCTTCATCCGATTATAAATCAGTTTGACTGCTCTTCATCCTCTTATAAAACATTTTGACTGCTCTTCATCCTTTTATAACGCAGTTTGACTGCTCTTCATCCTCTTATAAATCAGTTTGACTGCTCTTCATCCGATTATAAATCAGTTTGACTGCTCTTCGTCCTCTTTTAAAACAGTTTGACTGCTCTTCATCCTTTTATAATGCAGTTTGACTGCTCTTCATCCTCTTATAAAACAGTTTGACTGCTCTTCATCCGATTATAAATCAGTTTGACTGCTCTTCATCCTCTTATAAAACAGTTTGACTGCTCTTCATCCTTTTATAACGCAGTTTGACTGCTCTTCATCCTCTTATAAATCAGTTTGACTGCTCTTCATCCGATTATAAATCAGTTTGACTGCTCTTCATCCTCTTATAAAACATTTTGACTGCTCTTCATCCTTTTATAACGCAGTTTGACTGCTCTTCATCCTCTTTTAAATCAGTTTGACTGTTCTTCATCCGATTATAAATCAGTTTGACTGCTATTCATCCGATTATAAATCAGTTTGACTGCTCTTCGTCCGATTATAAATCAGTTTGACTGCTATTCGTCCGATTATAAATCAGTTGGACTGCTCTTCGTCCGCTTATAAAACAGTTTGACTGCTCTTCATCCTTTTATAAAGCAGTTTGACTGCTCTTCATCCTCTTATAAATCAGTTTGACTGCTCTTCATCCTCTTATAAAGCAGTTTGACTGCTCTTCATCCTCCTGTAAACCAATTTGACTGCGCTTCATCCGATTATAAATCAGTTTGACTGCTATTCATCCGATTATAAATCAGTTTGACTGCTCTTCGTCCGATTATAAATCAGTTTGACTGCTATTCGTCCGATTATAAATCAGTTGGACTGCTCTTCGTCCGCTTATAAAACAGTTTGACTGCTCTTCATCCTTTTATAAAGCAGTTTGACTGCTCTTCATCCTCTTATAAATCAGTTTGACTGCTCTTCATCCTCTTATAAAGCAGTTTGACTGCTCTTCATCCTCCTGTAAACCAGTTTGACTGCGCTTCATCCACCTATAGAACAGTTTGACTGCTCTTCGTCCGATTATAACTCAGTTTGACTGCTCTTCGTCCTCTTATAAAACAGTTTGACTGCTCTTCATCTTTTTATAACGCAGTTTGACTGCTCTTCATCCTCTTGTAAAACAGGTTGACTGCTCTTCATCCTTTTGTAAAACAGTCTGACTGCTCTACATCATTGTATAAAACAGTTTGACTGCTCTTCATCCTTTTATAAAGCAGTTTGACTGCTCTTCATCCTCTTATAAATCAATTTGACTGCTCTTCATCCTCTTATAAAACCGTTTGACTGCTCTTCGTCCGATTATAAATCAGTTTGACTGCTCTTCGTCCGATTATAAATCAGTTTGACTGCTCTTCGTCCGCTTATAAAACAGTTTGACTGCTCTTCATCCTTTTATAAAGCAGTTTGACTGCTCTTCATCCTCTTATAAATCAGTTTGACTGCTCTTCATCCTTTTATAAAGCAGTTTGACTGCTCTTCATCCTCCTATAAACCAGTTTGACTGCGCTTCATCCTCCTATAGAACAGTTTGACTGCTCTTCGTCGATTATAAACCAGTTTGACTGCTCTTCGTCCTCTTATAAAAACAGTTTGACTGCTCTTCATCCTTTTATAAAGCAGTTTGACTGCTCTTCATCCTCTTATAAATCAATTTCACTGCTCTTCATCCGATTATAAATCAGTTTGACTGCTCTTCATCCTCTTATAAAACATTTTGACTGCTCTTCATCCTTTTATAACGCAGTTTGACTGCTCTTCATCCTCTTATAAATCAGTTTGACTGCTCTTCATCCGATTATAAATCAGTTTGACTGCTCTTCGTCCTCTTTTAAAACAGTTTGACTGCTCTTCATCCTTTTATAATGCAGTTTGACTGCTCTTCATCCTCTTATAAAACAGTTTGACTGCTTTTCATCCTCTTGTAGAACAGTTTGACTGCTCTTCATCCTTTTATAAAGCAGTTTGACTGCTCTTCATCCTCTTATAAATCAGTTTGACTGCTCTTCATCCGATTATAAATCAGTTTGACTGCTCTTCATCCTCTTATAAAACATTTTGACTGCTCTTCATCCTTTTATAACGCAGTTTGACTGCTCTTCATCCTCTTATAAATCAGTTTGACTGCTCTTCATCCGATTATAAATCAGTTTGACTGCTCTTCGTCCTCTTTTAAAACAGTTTGACTGCTCTTCATCCTTTTATAATGCAGTTTGACTGCTCTTCATCCTCTTATAAAACAGTTTGACTGCTCTTCATCCTCTTGTAAAACAGGTTGGCTGCTCTTCATCCTCTTGTAAAACAGTCTGACTGCTCTACATCCTCGTATAAAACAGTTTGACTGCTCTTCATCCTTTTAAAAAGCAGTTTGACTGCTCTTCATCCTCTTATAAATCAATTTGACTGCTCTTCATCCTCTTATAAAACCGTTTGACTGCTCTTCGTCCGATTATAAATCAGGTTGACTGCTCTTCGTCCGATTATAAATCAGTTTGACTGCTTTTCGTCTGCTTATAAAACAGTTTGACTGCTCTTCATCCTTTTATAAAGCAGTTTGACTGCTCTTCATCCTCTTATAAATCAGTTTGACTGCTCTTCATCTGTTTATAAAGCAGTTTGACTGCTCTTCATCCTCCTATAGACCAGTTTGACTGCGCTTCATCCTCCTATAAAACAGTTTGACTGCTCTTCATCCTCTTATAAAACAGTTTGACTGCTCTTCATCCTTTTATAAAGCAGTTTGACTGCTCTTCATCCTCTTATAAATCAGTTTGACTGCTCTTCATCCTCTTATAAAGCAGTTTGACTGCTCTTCATCCTCCTGTAAACCAGTTTGACTGCGCTTCATCCGATTATAAATCAGTTTGACTGCTATTCATCCGATTATAAATCAGTTTGACTGCTCTTCGTCCGATTATAAATCAGTTTGACTGCTATTCGTCCGATTATAAATCAGTTGGACTGCTCTTCGTCCGCTTATAAAACAGTTTGACTGCTCTTCATCCTTTTATAAAGCAGTTTGACTGCTCTTCATCCTCTTATAAATCAGTTTGACTGCTCTTCATCCTCTTATAAAGCAGTTTGACTGCTCTTCATCCTCCTGTAAACCAGTTTGACTGCGCTTCATCCACCTATAGAACAGTTTGAGTGCTCTTCGTCCGATTATAACTCAGTTTGACTGCTCTTCGTCCTCTTATAAAACAGTTTGACTGCTCTTCATCCTTTTATAAAGCAGTTTGACTGCTCTTCATCCTCTTGTAAAACAGTCTGACTGCTCTTCATCCGATTATAAATCAATTTGACTGCTCTTCATCCTCTTATAAAACAGTTTGACTGCTCTTCATCTTTTTATAACGCAGTTTGACTGCTCTTCATCCTCTTGTAAATCAGGTTGACTGCTCTTCATCCTTTTGTAAAACAGTCTGACTGCTCTACATCATTGTATAAAACAGTTTGACTGCTCTTCATCCTTTTATAAAGCAGTTTGACTGCTCTTCATCCTCTTATAAATCAATTTGACTGCTCTTCATCCTCTTATAAAACCGTTTGACTGCTCTTCATCCGATTATAAATCAGTTTGACTGCTCTTCGTCCGATTATAAATCAGTTTGACTGCTCTTCGTCCGCTTATAAAACAGTTTGACTGCTCTTCATCCTTTTATAAAGCAGTTTGACTGCTCTTCATCCTCCTATAAACCAGTTTGACTGCGCTTCATCCTCCTATAGAACAGTTTGACTGCTCTTGGTCCGATTATAAACCAGTTTGACTGCTCTTCGTCCTCTTATAAAAACAGTTTGACTGCTCTTCATCCTTTTATAAAGCAGTTTGACTGCTCTTCATCCTCTAATAAATCAGTTTCAATGCTCTTCATCCGATTATAAATCAGTTTGACTGCTCTTCATCCTCTTATAAAACATTTTGACTGCTCTTCATCCTTTTATAACGCAGTTTGACTGCTCTTCATCCTCTTATAAATCAGTTTGACTGCTCTTCATCCGATTATAAATGAGTTTGACTGCTCTTCGTCCTCTTTTAAAACAGTTTGACTGCTCTTCATCCTTTTATAATGCAGTTTGACTGCTCTTCATGCTCTTATAAATCAGTTTGACTGCTATTCATCCGATTATAAATCAGTTTGACTGCTCTTCGTCCGATTATAAATCAGTTTGACTGCTATTCGTCCGATTATAAATCAGTTGGACTGCTCTTCGTCCGCTTATAAAACAGTTTGACTGCTCTTCATCCTTTTATAAAGCAGTTTGACTGCTCTTCATCCTCTTATAAATCAGTTTGACTGCTCTTCATCCTCTTATAAAGCAGTTTGACTGCTCTTCATCCTCCTGTAAACCAGTTTGACTGCGCTTCATCCACCTATAGAACAGTTTCACTGCTCTTCGTCCGATTATAACTCAGTTTGACTGCTCTTCGTCCTCTTATAAAACAGTTTGACTGCTCTTCATCCTTTTATAAAGCAGTTTGACTGCTCTTCATCCTCTTGTAAAACAGTCTGACTGCTCTTCATCCGATTATAAATCAATTTGACTGCTCTTCATCCTCTTATAAAACAGTTTGACTGCTCTTCATCTTTTTATAACGCAGTTTGACTGCTCTTCATCCTCTTGTAAAACAGGTTGACTGCTCTTCATCCTTTTGTAAAACAGTCTGACTGCTCTACATCATTGTATAAAACAGTTTGACTGCTCTTCATCCTTTTATAAAGCAGTTTGACTGCTCTTCATCCTCTTATAAATCAATTTCACTGCTCTTCATCCTCTTATAAAACCGTTTGACTGCTCTTCGTCCGATTATAAATCAGTTTGACTGCTCTTCGTCCTCTTGTAAATCAGTTTGACTGCTCTTCGTCCGCTTATAAAACAGTTTGACTGCTCTTCATCCTTTTATAAAGCAGTTTGACTGCTCTTCATCCTCTTATAAATCAGTTTGACTGCTCTTCATCCTTTTATAAAGCAGTTTGACTGCTCTTCATCCTCCTATAAACCAGTTTGACTGCGCTTCATCCTCCTATAGAACAGTGTGACTGCTCTTCGTCCGATTATAAACCAGTTTGACTGCTCTTCGTCCTCTTATAAAAACAGTTTGACTGCTCTTCATCCTTTTATAAAGCAGTTTGACTGCTCTTCATCCTCTTATAAATCAGTTTCACTGCTCTTCATCCGATTATAAATCAGTTTGACTGCTCTTCATCCTCTTATAAAACATTTTGACTGCTCTTCATCCTTTTATAACGCAGTTTGACTGCTCTTCATCCTCTTATAAATCAGTTTGACTGCTCTTCATCCGATTATAAATCAGTTTGACTGCTCTTCGTCCTCTTTTAAAACAGTTTGACTGCTCTTCATCCTTTTATAATGCAGTTTGACTGCTCTTCATCCTCTTATAAAACAGTTTGACTGCTCTTCATCCTCTTGTAAAACAGTTTGACTGCTCTTCATCCTTTTATAAAGCAGTTTGACTGCTCTTCATCCTCTTATAAATCAGTTTGACTGCTCTTCATCCGATTATAAATCAGTTTGACTGCTCTTCATCCTCTTATAAAACATTTTGACTGCTCTTCATCCTTGTATAACGCAGTTTGACTGCTCTTCATCCTCTTATAAATCAGTTTGACTGCTCTTCATCCGATTATAAATCAGTTTGACTGCTCTTCGTCCTCTTTTAAAACAGTTTGACTGCTCTTCATCCTTTTATAATGCAGTTTGACTGCTCTTCATCCTCTTATAAAACAGTTTGACTGCTCTTCATCCTCTTGTAAAACAGGTTGACTGCTCTTCATCCTCTTGTAAAACAGTCTGACTGCTCTACATCCTCGTATAAAACAGTTTGACTGCTCTTCATCCTTTTAAAAAGCAGTTTGACTGCTCTTCATCCTCTTATAAATCAATTTGACTGCTCTTCATCCTCTTATAAAACCGTTTGACTGCTCTTCGTCCGATTATAAATCAGTTTGACTGCTCTTCATCCTCTTATAAAACCGTTTGACTGCTCTTCGTCCGATTATAAATCAGGTTGACTGCTCTTCGTCCGATTATAAATCAGTTTGACTGCTTTTCGTCTGCTTATAAAACAGTTTGACTGCTCTTCATCCTTTTATACAGCAGTTTGACTGCTCTTCATCCTCTTATAAATCAGTTTGACTGCTCTTCATCTGTTTATAAAGCAGTTTGACTGCTCTTCATCCTCCTATAGACCAGTTTGACTGCGCTTCATCCTCTTATAAAACCGTTTGACTGCTCTTCGTCCGATTATAAATCAGTTTGACTGCTCTTCATCCTCTTATAAAACCGTTTGACTGCTCTTCATCCTTTTATAAAGCAGTTTGACTGCTCTTCATCCTCTTATAAATCAGTTTGACTGCTCTTCATCCTCTTATAAAGCAGTTTGACTGCTCTTCATCCTCCTGTAAACCAGTTTGACTGCGCTTCATCCGATTATAAATCAGTTTGACTGCTATTCATCCGATTATAAATCAGTTTGACTGCTCTTCGTCCGATTATAAATCAGTTTGACTGCTATTCGTCCGATTATAAATCAGTTGGACTGCTCTTCGTCCGCTTATAAAACAGTTTGACTGCTCTTCATCCTTTTATAAAGCAGTTTGACTGCTCTTCATCCTCTTATAAATCAGTTTGACTGCTCTTCATCCTCTTATAAAGCAGTTTGACTGCTCTTCATCCTCCTGTAAACCAGTTTGACTGCGCTTCATCCACCTATAGAACAGTTTGACTGCTCTTCGTCCGATTATAACTCAGTTTGACTGCTCTTCGTCCTCTTATAAAACAGTTTGACTGCTCTTCATCCTTTTATAAAGCAGTTTGACTGCTCTTCATCCTCTTGTAAAACAGTCTGACTGCTCTTCATCCGATTATAAATCAATTTGACTGCTCTTCATCCTCTTATAAAACAGTTTGACTGCTCTTCATCTTTTTATAACGCAGTTTGACTGCTCTTCATCCTCTTGTAAATCAGGTTGACTGCTCTTCATCCTTTTGTAAAACAGTCTGACTGCTCTACATCATTGTATAAAACAGTTTGACTGCTCTTCATCCTTTTATAAAGCAGTTTGACTGCTCTTCATCCTCTTATAAATCAATTTGACTGCTCTTCATCCTCTTATAAAACCGTTTGACTGCTCTTCGTCCGATTATAAATCAGTTTGACTGCTCTTCATCCGATTATAAATCAGTTTGACTGCTCTTCGTCCGCTTATAAAACAGTTTGACTGCTCTTCATCCTTTTATAAAGCAGTTTGACTGCTCTTCATCCTCTTATAAATCAGTTTGACTGCTCTTCATCCTTTTATAAAGCAGTTTGACTGCTCTTCATCCTCCTATAAACCAGTTTGACTGCGCTTCATCCTCCTATAGAACAGTTTGACTGCTCTTGGTCCGATTATAAACCAGTTTGACTGCTCTTCGTCCTCTTATAAAAACAGTTTGACTGCTCTTCATCCTTTTATAAAGCAGTTTGACTGCTCTTCGTCCGATTATAAATCAGTTTGACTGCTCTTCGTCCTCTTTTAAAACAGTTTGACTGCTCTTCATCCTTTTATAATGCAGTTTGACTGCTCTTCATCCTCTTATAAAACAGTTTGACTGCTCTTCATCCTCTTGTAAAACAGTTTGACTGCTCTTCATCCTTTTATAAAGCAGTTTGACTGCTCTTCATCCTCTTATAAATCAGTTTGACTGCTCTTCATCCGATTATAAATCAGTTTGACTGCTCTTCATCCTCTTATAAAACATTTTGACTGCTCTTCATCCTTGTATAACGCAGTTTGACTGCTCTTCATCCTCTTATAAATCAGTTTGACTGCTCTTCATCCGATTATAAATCAGTTTGACTGCTCTTCGTCCTCTTTTAAAACAGTTTGACTGCTCTTCATCCTTTTATAATGCAGTTTGACTGCTCTTCATCCTCTTATAAAACAGTTTGACTGCTCTTCATCCTCTTGTAAAACAGGTTGACTGCTCTTCATCCTCTTGTAAAACAGTCTGACTGCTCTACATCCTCGTATAAAACAGTTTGACTGCTCTTCATCCTTTTAAAAAGCAGTTTGACTGCTCTTCATCCTCTTATAAATCAATTTGACTGCTCTTCATCCTCTTATAAAACCGTTTGACTGCTCTTCGTCCGATTATAAATCAGTTTGACTGCTCTTCATCCTCTTATAAAACCGTTTGACTGCTCTTCGTCCGATTATAAATCAGGTTGACTGCTCTTCGTCCGATTATAAATCAGTTTGACTGCTTTTCGTCTGCTTATAAAACAGTTTGACTGCTCTTCATCCTTTTATACAGCAGTTTGACTGCTCTTCATCCTCTTATAAATCAGTTTGACTGCTCTTCATCTGTTTATAAAGCAGTTTGACTGCTCTTCATCCTCCTATAGACCAGTTTGACTGCGCTTCATCCTCTTATAAAACCGTTTGACTGCTCTTCGTCCGATTATAAATCAGTTTGACTGCTCTTCATCCTCTTATAAAACCGTTTGACTGCTCTTCATCCTTTTATAAAGCAGTTTGACTGCTCTTCATCCTCTTATAAATCAGTTTGACTGCTCTTCATCCTCTTATAAAGCAGTTTGACTGCTCTTCATCCTCCTGTAAACCAGTTTGACTGCGCTTCATCCGATTATAAATCAGTTTGACTGCTATTCATCCGATTATAAATCAGTTTGACTGCTCTTCGTCCGATTATAAATCAGTTTGACTGCTATTCGTCCGATTATAAATCAGTTGGACTGCTCTTCGTCAGCTTATAAAACAGTTTGACTGCTCTTCATCCTTTTATAAAGCAGTTTGACTGCTCTTCATCCTCTTATAAATCAGTTTGACTGCTCTTCATCCTCTTATAAAGCAGTTTGACTGCTCTTCATCCTCCTGTAAACCAGTTTGACTGCGCTTCATCCACCTATAGAACAATTTGACTGCTCTTCGTCCGATTATAACTCAGTTTGACTGCTCTTCGTCCTCTTATAAATCAGTTTGACTGCTCTTCATCCTTTTATAAAGCAGTTTGACTGCTCTTCATCCTCTTGTAAAACAGTCTGACTGCTCTTCATCCGATTATAAATCAATTTGACTGCTCTTCATCCTCTTATAAAACAGTTTGACTGCTCTTCATCTTTTTATAACGCAGTTTGACTGCTCTTCATCCTCTTGTAAATCAGGTTGACTGCTCTTCATCCTTTTGTAAAACAGTCTGACTGCTCTACATCATTGTATAAAACAGTTTGACTGCTCTTCATCCTTTTATAAAGCAGTTTGACTGCTCTTCATCCTCTTATAAATCAATTTGACTGCTCTTCATCCTCTTATAAAACCGTTTGACTGCTCTTCGTCCGATTATAAATCAGTTTGACTGCTCTTCATCCTCTTATAAATCAGTTTCACTGCTCTTCATCCGATTATAAATCAGTTTGACTGCTCTTCATCCTCTTATAAAACATTTTGACTGCTCTTCATCCTTTTATAACGCAGTTTGACTGCTCTTCATCCTCTTATAAATCAGTTTGACTGCTCTTCATCCGATTATAAATCAGTTTGACTGCTCTTCGTCCTCTTTTAAAACAGTTTGACTGCTCTTCATCCTTTTATAATGCAGTTTGACTGCTCTTCATCCTCTTATAAAACAGTTTGACTGCTCTTCATCCTCTTGTAAAACAGTTTGACTGCTCTTCATCCTTTTATAAAGCAGTTTGACTGCTCTTCATCCTCTTATAAATCAGTTTGACTGCTCTTCATCCGATTATAAATCAGTTTGACTGCTCTTCATCCTCTTATAAAACATTTTGACTGCTCTTCATCCTTGTATAACGCAGTTTGACTGCTCTTCATCCTCTTATAAATCAGTTTGACTGCTCTTCATCCGATTATAAATCAGTTTGACTGCTCTTCGTCCTCTTTTAAAACAGTTTGACTGCTCTTCATCCTTTTATAATGCAGTTTGACTGCTCTTCATCCTCTTATAAAACAGTTTGACTGCTCTTCATCCTCTTGTAAAACAGGTTGACTGCTCTTCATCCTCTTGTAAAACAGTCTGACTGCTCTACATCCTCGTATAAAACAGTTTGACTGCTCTTCATCCTTTTAAAAAGCAGTTTGACTGCTCTTCATCCTCTTATAAATCAATTTGACTGCTCTTCATCCTCTTATAAAACCGTTTGACTGCTCTTCGTCCGATTATAAATCAGTTTGACTGCTCTTCATCCTCTTATAAAACCGTTTGACTGCTCTTCGTCCGATTATAAATCAGGTTGACTGCTCTTCGTCCGATTATAAATCAGTTTGACTGCTTTTCGTCTGCTTATAAAACAGTTTGACTGCTCTTCATCCTTTTATACAGCAGTTTGACTGCTCTTCATCCTCTTATAAATCAGTTTGACTGCTCTTCATCTGTTTATAAAGCAGTTTGACTGCTCTTCATCCTCCTATAGACCAGTTTGACTGCGCTTCATCCTCTTATAAAACCGTTTGACTGCTCTTCGTCCGATTATAAATCAGTTTGACTGCTCTTCATCCTCTTATAAAACCGTTTGACTGCTCTTCATCCTTTTATAAAGCAGTTTGACTGCTCTTCATCCTCTTATAAATCAGTTTGACTGCTCTTCATCCTCTTATAAAGCAGTTTGACTGCTCTTCATCCTCCTGTAAACCAGTTTGACTGCGCTTCATCCGATTATAAATCAGTTTGACTGCTATTCATCCGATTATAAATCAGTTTGACTGCTCTTCGTCCGATTATAAATCAGTTTGACTGCTATTCGTCCGATTATAAATCAGTTGGACTGCTCTTCGTCCGCTTATAAAACAGTTTGACTGTTCTTCATCCTTTTATAAAGCAGTTTGACTGCTCTTCATCCTCTTATAAATCAGTTTGACTGCTCTTCATCCTCTTATAAAGCAGTTTGACTGCTCTTCATCCTCCTGTAAACCAGTTTGACTGCGCTTCATCCACCTATAGAACAGTTTGACTGCTCTTCGTCCGATTATAACTCAGTTTGACTGCTCTTCGTCCTCTTATAAATCAGTTTGACTGCTCTTCATCCTTTTATAAAGCAGTTTGACTGCTCTTCATCCTCTTGTAAAACAGTCTGACTGCTCTTCATCCGATTATAAATCAATTTGACTGCTCTTCATCCTCTTATAAAACAGTTTGACTGCTCTTCATCTTTTTATAACGCAGTTTGACTGCTCTTCATCCTCTTGTAAATCAGGTTGACTGCTCTTCATCCTTTTGTAAAACAGTCTGACTGCTCTACATCATTGTATAAAACAGTTTGACTGCTCTTCATCCTTTTATAAAGCAGTTTGACTGCTCTTCATCCTCTTATAAATCAATTTGACTGCTCTTCATCCTCTTATAAAACCGTTTGACTGCTCTTCGTCCGATTATAAATCAGTTTGACTGCTCTTCATCCTCTTATAAATCAGTTTCACTGCTCTTCATCCGATTATAAATCAGTTTGACTGCTCTTCATCCTCTTATAAAACATTTTGACTGCTCTTCATCCTTTTATAACGCAGTTTGACTGCTCTTCATCCTCTTATAAATCAGTTTGACTGCTCTTCATCCTTTTGTAAAACAGTCTGACTGCTCTACATCATTGTATAAATCAGTTTGACTGCTCTTCATCCGATTATAAATCAGTTTGACTGCTCTTCATCCTCTTATAAAGCAGTTTGACTGCTCTTCATCCTCCTGTAAACCAGTTTGACTGCGCTTCATCCGATTATAAATCAGTTTGACTGCTATTCATCCGATTATAAATCAGTTTGACTGCTCTTCGTCCGATTATAAATCAGTTTGACTGCTATTCGTCCGATTATAAATCAGTTGGACTGCTCTTCGTCAGCTTATAAAACAGTTTGACTGCTCTTCATCCTTTTATAAAGCAGTTTGACTGCTCTTCATCCTCTTATAAATCAGTTTGACTGCTCTTCATCCTCTTATAAAGCAGTTTGACTGCTCTTCATCCTCCTGTAAACCAGTTTGACTGCGCTTCATCCACCTATAGAACAATTTGACTGCTCTTCGTCCGATTATAACTCAGTTTGACTGCTCTTCGTCCTCTTATAAATCAGTTTGACTGCTCTTCATCCTTTTATAAAGCAGTTTGACTGCTCTTCATCCTCTTGTAAAACAGTCTGACTGCTCTTCATCCGATTATAAATCAATTTGACTGCTCTTCATCCTCTTATAAAACAGTTTGACTGCTCTTCATCTTTTTATAACGCAGTTTGACTGCTCTTCATCCTCTTGTAAATCAGGTTGACTGCTCTTCATCCTTTTGTAAAACAGTCTGACTGCTCTACATCATTGTATAAAACAGTTTGACTGCTCTTCATCCTTTTATAAAGCAGTTTGACTGCTCTTCATCCTCTTATAAATCAATTTGACTGCTCTTCATCCTCTTATAAAACCGTTTGACTGCTCTTCGTCCGATTATAAATCAGTTTGACTGCTCTTCATCCTCTTATAAATCAGTTTCACTGCTCTTCATCCGATTATAAATCAGTTTGACTGCTCTTCATCCTCTTATAAAACATTTTGACTGCTCTTCATCCTTTTATAACGCAGTTTGACTGCTCTTCATCCTCTTATAAATCAGTTTGACTGCTCTTCATCCGATTATAAATCAGTTTGACTGCTCTTCGTCCTCTTTTAAAACAGTTTGACTGCTCTTCATCCTTTTATAATGCAGTTTGACTGCTCTTCATCCTCTTATAAAACAGTTTGACTGCTCTTCATCCTCTTGTAAAACAGTTTGACTGCTCTTCATCCTTTTATAAAGCAGTTTGACTGCTCTTCATCCTCTTATAAATCAGTTTGACTGCTCTTCATCCGATTATAAATCAGTTTGACTGCTCTTCATCCTCTTATAAAACATTTTGACTGCTCTTCATCCTTGTATAACGCAGTTTGACTGCTCTTCATCCTCTTATAAATCAGTTTGACTGCTCTTCATCCGATTATAAATCAGTTTGACTGCTCTTCGTCCTCTTTTAAAACAGTTTGACTGCTCTTCATCCTTTTATAATGCAGTTTGACTGCTCTTCATCCTCTTATAAAACAGTTTGACTGCTCTTCATCCTCTTGTAAAACAGGTTGACTGCTCTTCATCCTCTTGTAAAACAGTCTGACTGCTCTACATCCTCGTATAAAACAGTTTGACTGCTCTTCATCCTTTTAAAAAGCAGTTTGACTGCTCTTCATCCTCTTATAAATCAATTTGACTGCTCTTCATCCTCTTATAAAACCGTTTGACTGCTCTTCGTCCGATTATAAATCAGTTTGACTGCTCTTCATCCTCTTATAAAACCGTTTGACTGCTCTTCGTCCGATTATAAATCAGGTTGACTGCTCTTCGTCCGATTATAAATCAGTTTGACTGCTTTTCGTCTGCTTATAAAACAGTTTGACTGCTCTTCATCCTTTTATACAGCAGTTTGACTGCTCTTCATCCTCTTATAAATCAGTTTGACTGCTCTTCATCTGTTTATAAAGCAGTTTGACTGCTCTTCATCCTCCTATAGACCAGTTTGACTGCGCTTCATCCTCTTATAAAACCGTTTGACTGCTCTTCGTCCGATTATAAATCAGTTTGACTGCTCTTCATCCTCTTATAAAACCGTTTGACTGCTCTTCATCCTTTTATAAAGCAGTTTGACTGCTCTTCATCCTCTTATAAATCAGTTTGACTGCTCTTCATCCTCTTATAAAGCAGTTTGACTGCTCTTCATCCTCCTGTAAACCAGTTTGACTGCGCTTCATCCGATTATAAATCAGTTTGACTGCTATTCATCCGATTATAAATCAGTTTGACTGCTCTTCGTCCGATTATAAATCAGTTTGACTGCTATTCGTCCGATTATAAATCAGTTGGACTGCTCTTCGTCCGCTTATAAAACAGTTTGACTGTTCTTCATCCTTTTATAAAGCAGTTTGACTGCTCTTCATCCTCTTATAAATCAGTTTGACTGCTCTTCATCCTCTTATAAAGCAGTTTGACTGCTCTTCATCCTCCTGTAAACCAGTTTGACTGCGCTTCATCCACCTATAGAACAGTTTGACTGCTCTTCGTCCGATTATAACTCAGTTTGACTGCTCTTCGTCCTCTTATAAATCAGTTTGACTGCTCTTCATCCTTTTATAAAGCAGTTTGACTGCTCTTCATCCTCTTGTAAAACAGTCTGACTGCTCTTCATCCGATTATAAATCAATTTGACTGCTCTTCATCCTCTTATAAAACAGTTTGACTGCTCTTCATCTTTTTATAACGCAGTTTGACTGCTCTTCATCCTCTTGTAAATCAGGTTGACTGCTCTTCATCCTTTTGTAAAACAGTCTGACTGCTCTACATCATTGTATAAAACAGTTTGACTGCTCTTCATCCTTTTATAAAGCAGTTTGACTGCTCTTCATCCTCTTATAAATCAATTTGACTGCTCTTCATCCTCTTATAAAACCGTTTGACTGCTCTTCGTCCGATTATAAATCAGTTTGACTGCTCTTCATCCTCTTATAAATCAGTTTCACTGCTCTTCATCCGATTATAAATCAGTTTGACTGCTCTTCATCCTCTTATAAAACATTTTGACTGCTCTTCATCCTTTTATAACGCAGTTTGACTGCTCTTCATCCTCTTATAAATCAGTTTGACTGCTCTTCATCCGATTATAAATCAGTTTGACTGCTCTTCGTCCTCTTTTAAAACAGTTTGACTGCTCTTCATCCTTTTATAATGCAGTTTGACTGCTCTTCATCCTCTTATAAAACAGTTTGACTGCTCTTCATCCTCTTGTAAAACAGTTTGACTGCTCTTCATCCTTTTATAAAGCAGTTTGACTGCTCTTCATCCTCTTATAAATCAGTTTGACTGCTCTTCATCCGATTATAAATCAGTTTGACTGCTCTTCATCCTCTTATAAAACATTTTGACTGCTCTTCATCCTCTTGTAAAACAGGTTGACTGCTCTTCATCCTCTTGTAAAACAGTCTGACTGCTCTACATCCTCGTATAAAACAGTTTGACTGCTCTTCATCCTTTTAAAAAGCAGTTTGACTGCTCTTCATCCTCTTATAAATCAATTTGACTGCTCTTCATCCTCTTATAAAACCGTTTGACTGCTCTTCGTCCGATTATAAATCAGTTTGACTGCTCTTCATCCTCTTATAAAACCGTTTGACTGCTCTTCGTCCTTTTATAAATCAGGTTGACTGCTCTTCGTCCGATTATAAATCAGTTTGACTGCTTTTCGTCTGCTTATAAAACAGTTTGACTGCTCTTCATCCTTTTATACAGCAGTTTGACTGCTCTTCATCCTCATAAATCAGTTTGACTGCTCTTCATCTGTTTATAAAGCAGTTTGACTGCTCTTCATCCTCCTATAGACCAGTTTGACTGCGCTTCATCCTCTTATAAAACCGTTTGACTGCTCTTCGTCCGATTATAAATCAGTTTGACTGCTCTTCATCCTCTTATAAAACCGTTTGACTGCTCTTCATCCTTTTATAAAGCAGTTTGACTGCTCTTTATCCTCTTATAAATCAGTTTGACTGCTCTTCATCCTCTTATAAAGCAGTTTGACTGCTCTTCATCCTCCTGTAAACCAGTTTGACTGCGCTTCATCCGATTATAAATCAGTTTGACTGCTATTCATCCGATTATAAATCAGTTTGACTGCTCTTCGTCCGATTATAAATCAGTTTGACTGCTATTCGTCCGATTATAAATCAGTTGGACTGCTCTTCGTCCGCTTATAAAACAGTTTGACTGCTCTTCATCCTTTTATAAAGCAGTTTGACTGCTCTTCATCCTCTTATAAATCAGTTTGACTGCTCTTCATCCTCTTATAAAGCAGTTTGACTGCTCTTCATCCTCCTGTAAACCAGTTTGACTGCGCTTCATCCACCTATAGAACAGTTTGACTGCTCTTCGTCCGATTATAACTCAGTTTGACTGCTCTTCATCCTCTTATAAAACCGTTTGACTGCTCTTCGTCCGATTATAAATCAGGTTGACTGCTCTTCGTCCAATTATAAATCAGTTTGACTGCTTTTCGTCTGCTTATAAAACAGTTTGACTGCTCTTCATCCTTTTATAAAGCAGTTTGACTGCTCTTCATCCTCTTATAAATCAGTTTGACTGCTCTTCATCTGTTTATAAAGCAGTTTGACTGCTCTTCATCCTCCTATAGACCAGTTTGACTGCACTTCATCCTCCTATAAAACAGTTTGACTGCTCTTCGTCCGCTTATAAAACAGTTTGACTGCTCTTCATCCTTTTATAAAGCAGTTTGACTGCTCTTCATCCTCTTATAAATCAGTTTGACTGCTCTTCATCCTCTTATAAAGCAGTTTGACTGCTCTTCATCCTCCTGTAAACCAGTTTGACTGCGCTTCATCCGATTATAAATCAGTTTGACTGCTATTCATCCGATTATAAATCAGTTTGACTGCTCTTCGTCCGATTATAAATCAGTTTGACTGCTATTCGTCCGATTATAAATCAGTTGGACTGCTCTTCGTCCGCTTATAAAACAGTTTGACTGCTCTTCATCCTTTTATAAAGCAGTTTGACTGCTCTTCATCCTCTTATAAATCAGTTTGACTGCTCTTCATCCTCTTATAAAGCAGTTTGACTGCTCTTCATCCTCCTGTAAACCAGTTTGACTGCGCTTCATCCACCTATAGAACAGTTTGACTGCTCTTCGTCCGATTATAACTCAGTTTGACTGCTCTTCGTCCTCTTATAAAACAGTTTGACTGCTCTTCATCCTTTTATAAAGCAGTTAGACTGCTCTTCATCCTCTTGTAAAACAGTCTGACTGCTCTTCATCCGATTATAAATCAATTTGACTGCTCTTCATCCTCTTATAAAACAGTTTGACTGCTCTTCATCTTTTTATAACGCAGTTTGACTGCTCTTCATCCTCTTGTAAATCAGGTTGACTGCTCTTCATCCTTTTGTAAAACAGTCTGACTGCTCTACATCATTGTATAAAACAGTTTGACTGCTCTTCATCCTTTTATAAAGCAGTTTGACTGCTCTTCATCCTCTTATAAATCAATTTGACTGCTCTTCATCCTCTTATAAAACCGTTTGACTGCTCTTCGTCCGATTATAAATCAGTTTGACTGCTCTTCGTCCGATTATAAATCAGTTTGACTGCTCTTCGTCCGCTTATAAAACAGTTTGACTGCTCTTCATCCTCCTATAAACCAGTTTGACTGCGCTTCATCCTCCTATAGAACAGTTTGACTGCTCTTGGTCCGATTATAAACCAGTTTGACTGCTCTTCGTCCTCTTATAAAAACAGTTTGACTGCTCTTCATCCTTTTATAAAGCAGTTTGACTGCTCTTCATCCTCTTATAAATCAGTTTCACTGCTCTTCATCCGATTATAAAACAGTTTGACTGCTCTTCATCCTTTTATAATGCAGTTTGACTGCTCTTCATCCTCTTATAAAACAGTTTGACTGCTCTTCATCCTCTTGTAAAACAGGTTGACTGCTCTTCATCCTCTTGTAAAACAGTCTGACTGCTCTACATCCTCGTATAAAACAGTTTGACTGCTCTTCATCCTTTTAAAAAGCAGTTTGACTGCTCTTCATCCTCTTATAAATCAATTTGACTGCTCTTCATCCTCTTATAAAACCGTTTGACTGCTCTTCGTCCGATTATAAATCAGTTTGACTGCTCTTCATCCTCTTATAAAACCGTTTGACTGCTCTTCGTCCGATTATAAATCAGGTTGACTGCTCTTCGTCCGATTATAAATCAGTTTGACTGCTTTTCGTCTGCTTATAAAACAGTTTGACTGCTCTTCATCCTTTTATACAGCAGTTTGACTGCTCTTCATCCTCTTATAAATCAGTTTGACTGCTCTTCATCTGTTTATAAAGCAGTTTGACTGCTCTTCATCCTCCTATAGACCAGTTTGACTGCGCTTCATCCTCTTATAAAACCGTTTGACTGCTCTTCGTCCGATTATAAATCAGTTTGACTGCTCTTCATCCTCTTATAAAACCGTTTGACTGCTCTTCATCCTTTTATAAAGCAGTTTGACTGCTCTTTATCCTCTTATAAATCAGTTTGACTGCTCTTCATCCTCTTATAAAGCAGTTTGACTGCTCTTCATCCTCCTGTAAACCAGTTTGACTGCGCTTCATCCGATTATAAATCAGTTTGACTGCTATTCATCCGATTATAAATCAGTTTGACTGCTCTTCGTCCGATTATAAATCAGTTTGACTGCTATTCGTCCGATTATAAATCAGTTGGACTGCTCTTCGTCCGCTTATAAAACAGTTTGACTGCTCTTCATCCTTTTATAAAGCAGTTTGACTGCTCTTCATCCTCTTATAAATCAGTTTGACTGCTCTTCATCCTCTTATAAAGCAGTTTGACTGCTCTTCATCCTCCTGTAAACCAGTTTGACTGCGCTTCATCCACCTATAGAACAGTTTGACTGCTCTTCGTCCGATTATAACTCAGTTTGACTGCTCTTCATCCTCTTATAAAACCGTTTGACTGCTCTTCGTCCGATTATAAATCAGGTTGACTGCTCTTCGTCCGATTATAAATCAGTTTGACTGCTTTTCGTCTGCTTATAAAACAGTTTGACTGCTCTTCATCCTTTTATAAAGCAGTTTGACTGCTCTTCATCCTCTTATAAATCAGTTTGACTGCTCTTCATCTGTTTATAAAGCAGTTTGATTGCTCTTCATCCTCCTATAGACCAGTTTGACTGCGCTTCATCCTCCTATAAAACAGTTTGACTGCTCTTCGTCCGCTTATAAAACAGTTTGACTGCTCTTCATCCTTTTATAAAGCAGTTTGACTGCTCTTCATCCTCTTATAAATCAGTTTGACTGCTCTTCATCCTCTTATAAAGCAGTTTGACTGCTCTTCATCCTCCTGTAAACCAGTTTGACTGCGCTTCATCCGATTATAAATCAGTTTGACTGCTATTCATCCGATTATAAATCAGTTTGACTGCTCTTCGTCCGATTATAAATCAGTTTGACTGCTATTCGTCCGATTATAAATCAGTTGGACTGCTCTTCGTCCGCTTATAAAACAGTTTGACTGCTCTTCATCCTTTTATAAAGCAGTTTGACTGCTCTTCATCCTCTTATAAATCAGTTTGACTGCTCTTCATCCTCTTATAAAGCAGTTTGACTGCTCTTCATCCTCCTGTAAACCAGTTTGACTGCGCTTCATCCACCTATAGAACAGTTTGACTGCTCTTCGTCCGATTATAACTCAGTTTGACTGCTCTTCGTCCTCTTATAAAACAGTTTGACTGCTCTTCATCCTTTTATAAAGCAGTTTGACTGCTCTTCATCCTCTTGTAAAACAGTCTGACTGCTCTTCATCCGATTATAAATCAATTTGACTGCTCTTCATCCTCTTATAAAACAGTTTGACTGCTCTTCATCTTTTTATAACGCAGTTTGACTGCTCTTCATCCTCTTGTAAATCAGGTTGACTGCTCTTCATCCTTTTGTAAAACAGTCTGACTGCTCTACATCATTGTATAAAACAGTTTGACTGCTCTTCATCCTTTTATAAAGCAGTTTGACTGCTCTTCATCCTCTTATAAATCAATTTGACTGCTCTTCATCCTCTTATAAAACCGTTTGACTGCTCTTCGTCCGATTATAAATCAGTTTGACTGCTCTTCGTCCGATTATAAATCAGTTTGACTGCTCTTCATCCTCCTATAAACCAGTTTGACTGCGCTTCATCCTCCTATAGAACAGTTTGACTGCTCTTGGTCCGATTATAAACCAGTTTGACTGCTCTTCGTCCTCTTATAAAAACAGTTTGACTGCTCTTCATCCTTTTATAAAGCAGTTTGACTGCTCTTCATCCTCTAATAAATCAGTTTCAATGCTCTTCATCCGATTATAAATCAGTTTGACTGCTCTTCATCCTCTTATAAAACATTTTGACTGCTCTTCATCCTTTTATAACGCAGTTTGACTGCTCTTCATCCTCTTATAAATCAGTTTGACTGCTCTTCATCCGATTATAAATCAGTTTGACTGCTCTTCGTCCTCTTTTAAAACAGTTTGACTGCTCTTCATCCTTTTATAATGCAGTTTGACTGCTCTTCATGCTCTTATAAATCAGTTTGACTGCTATTCATCCGATTATAAATCAGTTTGACTGCTCTTCGTCCGATTATAAATCAGTTTGACTGCTATTCGTCCGATTATAAATCAGTTGGACTGCTCTTCGTCCGCTTATAAAACAGTTTGACTGCTCTTCATCCTTTTATAAAGCAGTTTGACTGCTCTTCATCTTCTTATAAATCAGTTTGACTGCTCTTCATCCTCTTATAAAGCAGTTTGACTGCTCTTCATCCTCCTGTAAACCAGTTTGACTGCGCTTCATCCACCTATAGAACAGTTTGACTGCTCTTCGTCCGATTATAACTCAGTTTGACTGCTCTTCGTCCTCTTATAAAACAGTTTGACTGCTCTTCATCCTTTTATAAAGCAGTTTGACTGCTCTTCATCCTCTTGTAAAACAGTCTGACTGCTCTTCATCCGATTATAAATCAATTTGACTGCTCTTCATCCTCTTGTAAAACAGGTTGACTGCTCTTCATCCTTTTGTAAAACAGTCTGACTGCTCTACATCATTGTATAAAACAGTTTGACTGCTCTTCATCCTTTTATAAAGCAGTTTGACTGCTCTTCATCCTCTTATAAATCAATTTCACTGCTCTTCATCCTCTTATAAAACCGTTTGACTGCTCTTCGTCCGATTATAAATCAGTTTGACTGCTCTTCGTCCGATTATAAATCAGTTTGACTGCTCTTCGTCCGCTTATAAAACAGTTTGACTGCTCTTCATCCTTTTATAAAGCAGTTTGACTGCTCTTCATCCTCTTATAAATCAGTTTGACTGCTCTTCATCCTTTTATAAAGCAGTTTGACTGCTCTTCATCCTCCTATAAACCAGTTTGACTGCGCTTCATCCTCCTATAGAACAGTTTGACTGCTCTTCATCCGATTATAAACCAGTTTGACTGCTCTTCGTCCTCTTATAAAAACAGTTTGACTGCTCTTCATCCTTTTATAAAGCAGTTTGACTGCTCTTCATCCTCTTATAAATCAGTTTCACTGCTCTTCATCCGATTATAAATCAGTTTGACTGCTCTTCATCCTCTTATAAAACATTTTGACTGCTCTTCATCCTTTTATAACGCAGTTTGACTGCTCTTCATCCTCTTATAAATCAGTTTGACTGCTCTTCATCCGATTATAAATCAGTTTGACTGCTCTTCGTCCTCTTTTAAAACAGTTTGACTGCTCTTCATCCTTTTATAATGCAGTTTGACTGCTCTTCATCCTCTTATAAAACAGTTTGACTGCTCTTCATCCTCTTGTAAAACAGTTTGACTGCTCTTCATCCTTTTATAAAGCAGTTTGACTGCTCTTTATCCTCTTATAAATCAGTTTGACTTCTCTTCATCCGATTATAAATCAGTTTGACTGCTCTTCATCCTCTTATAAAACATTTTGACTGCTCTTCATCCTTTTATAACGCAGTTTGACTGCTCTTCATCCTCTTATAAATCAGTTTGACTGCTCTTCATCCGATTATAAATCAGTTTGACTGCTCTTCGTCCTCTTTTAAAACAGTTTGACTGCTCTTCATCCTTTTATAATGCAGTTTGACTGCTCTTCATCCTCTTATAAAACAGTTTGACTGCTCTTCATCCTCTTGTAAAACAGGTTGACTGCTCTTCATCCTCTTGTAAAACAGTCTGACTGCTCTACATCCTCGTATAAAACAGTTTGACTGCTCTTCATCCTTTTAAAAAGCAGTTTGACTGCTCTTCATCCTCTTATAAATCAATTTGACTGCTCTTCATCCTCTTATAAAACCGTTTGACTGCTCTTCGTCCGATTATAAATCAGTTTGACTGCTCTTCATCCTCTTATAAAACCGTTTGACTGCTCTTCGTCCGATTATAAATCAGGTTGACTGCTCTTCGTCCGATTATAAATCAGTTTGACTGCTTTTCGTCTGCTTATAAAACAGTTTGACTGCTCTTCATCCTTTTATACAGCAGTTTGACTGCTCTTCATCCTCTTATAAATCAGTTTGACTGCTCTTCATCTGTTTATAAAGCAGTTTGACTGCTCTTCATCCTCCTATAGACCAGTTTGACTGCGCTTCATCCTCTTATAAAACCGTTTGACTGCTCTTCGTCCGATTATAAATCAGTTTGACTGCTCTTCATCCTCTTATAAAACCGTTTGACTGCTCTTCATCCTTTTATAAAGCAGTTTGACTGCTCTTCATCCTCTTATAAATCAGTTTGACTGCTCTTCATCCTCTTATAAAGCAGTTTGACTGCTCTTCATCCTCCTGTAAACCAGTTTGACTGCGCTTCATCCGATTATAAATCAGTTTGACTGCTATTCATCCGATTATAAATCAGTTTGACTGCTCTTCGTCCGATTATAAATCAGTTTGACTGCTATTCGTCCGATTATAAATCAGTTGGACTGCTCTTCGTCCGCTTATAAAACAGTTTGACTGCTCTTCGTCCTTTTATAAAGCAGTTTGACTGCTCTTCATCCTCTTATAAATCAGTTTGACTGCTCTTCATCCTCTTATAAAGCAGTTTGACTGCTCTTCATCCTCCTGTAAACCAGTTTGACTGCGCTTCATCCACCTATAGAATAGTTTGACTGCTCTTCGTCCGATTATAACTCAGTTTGACTGCTCTTCGTCCTCTTATAAAACAGTTTGACTGCTCTTCATCCTTTTATAAAGCAGTTTGACTGCTCTTCATCCTCTTGTAAAACAGTCTGACTGCTCTTCATCCGATTATAAATCAATTTGACTGCTCTTCATCCTCTCATAAAACAGTTTGACTGCTCTTCATCTTTTTATAACGCAGTTTGACTGCTCTTCATCCTCTTGTAAATCAGGTTGACTGCTCTTCATCCTTTTGTAAAACAGTCTGACTGCTCTACATCATTGTATAAAACAGTTTGACTGCTCTTCATCCTTTTATAAAGCAGTTTGACTGCTCTTCATCCTCTTATAAATCAATTTGACTGCTCTTCATCCTCTTATAAAACCGTTTGACTGCTCTTCGTCCGATTATAAATCAGTTTGACTGCTCTTCGTCCGATTATAAATCAGTTTGACTGCTCTTCGTCCGCTTATAAAACAGTTTGACTGCTCTTCATCCTTTTATAAAGCAGTTTGACTGCTCTTCATCCTCTTATAAATCAGTTTGACTGCTCTTCATCCTTTTATAAAGCAGTTTGACTGCTCTTCATCCTCCTATAAACCAGTTTGACTGCGCTTCATCCTCCTATAGAACAGTTTGACTGCTCTTGGTCCGATTATAAACCAGTTTGACTGCTCTTCGTCCTCTTATAAAAACAGTTTGACTGCTCTTCATCCTTTTATAAAGCAGTTTGACTGCTCTTCATCCTCTTATAAATCAGTTTCACTGCTCTTCATCCGATTATAAAACAGTTTGACTGCTCTTCATCCTTTTATAATGCAGTTTGACTGCTCTTCATCCTCTTGTAAAACAGGTTGACTGCTCTTCATCCTCTTGTAAAACAGTCTGACTGCTCTACATCCTCGTATAAAACAGTTTGACTGCTCTTCATCCTTTTAAAAAGCAGTTTGACTGCTCTTCATCCTCTTATAAATCAATTTGACTGCTCTTCATCCTCTTATAAAACCGTTTGACTGCTCTTCGTCCGATTATAAATCAGTTTGACTGCTCTTCATCCTCTTATAAAACCGTTTGACTGCTCTTCGTCCGATTATAAATCAGGTTGACTGCTCTTCGTCCGATTATAAATCAGTTTGACTGCTTTTCGTCTGCTTATAAAACAGTTTGACTGCTCTTCATCCTTTTATAAAGCAGTTTGACTGCTCTTCATCCTCTTATAAATCAGTTTGACTGCTCTTCGTCCTCTTATAAAACAGTTTGACTGCTCTTCATCCTTTTATAAAGCAGTTTGACTGCTCTACATCCTCTTATAAATCAGTTTGACTGCTATTCATCCGATTATAAATCAGTTTGACTGCTCTTCGTCCGATTATAAATCAGTTTGACTGCTCTTCATCCTCTTATAAATCAGTTTGACTGCTCTTCATCCTCTTATAAAGCAGTTTGACTGCTCTTCATCCTCCTATAAACCAGTTTGACTGCGCTTCATCCTCTTGTAAAACAGGTTGACTGCTTTTCATCCTTTTGTAAAACAGTCTGACTGCTCTACATCATTGTATAAAACAGTTTGACTGCTCTTCATCCTTTTATAAAGCAGTTTGACTGCTCTTCATCCTCTTATAAATCAGTTTGACTGCTCTTCATCCTCTTATAAAGCAGTTTGACTGCTCTTCATCCTCCTATAAACCAGTTTGACTGCGCTTCATCCTCTTGTAAAACAGGTTGACTGCTTTTCATCCTTTTGTAAAACAGTCTGACTGCTCTACATCAATGTATAAAACAGTTTGACTGCTCTTCATCCTTTTATAAAGCAGTTTGACTGCTCTTCATCCTCTTATAAATCAATTTGACTGCTCTTCATCCTCTTATAAAACCGTTTGACTGCTCTTCGTCCGATTATAAATCAGTTTGACTGCTCTTCGTCCGATTATAAATCAGTTTGACTGCTCTTCGTCCGCTTATAAAACAGTTTGACTGCTCTTCATCCTTTTATAAAGCAGTTTGACTGCTCTTCATCCTCTTATAAATCAGTTTGACTGCTCTTCATCCTTTTATAAAGCAGTTTGACTGCTCTTCATCCTCCTATAAACCAGTTTGACTGCGCTTCATCCTCCTATAGAACAGTTTGACTGCTCTTCGTCCGATTATAAACCAGTTTGACTGCTCTTCGTCCTCTTATAAAAACAGTTTGACTGCTCTTCATCCTTTTATAAAGCAGTTTGACTGCTCTTCATCCTCTTATAAATCAGTTTCACTGCTCTTCATCCGATTATAAATCAGTTTGACTGCTCTTCGTCCTCTTATAAAAACAGTTTGACTGCTCTTCATCCTTTTATAAAGCAGTTTGACTGCTCTTCATCCTCTTATAAATCAGTTTCACTGCTCTTCATCCGATTATAAATCAGTTTGACTGCTCTTCATCCTCTTATAAAACATTTTGACTGCTCTTCATCCTTTTATAACGCAGTTTGACTGCTCTTCATCCTCTTATAAATCAGTTTGACTGCTCTTCATCCGATTATAAATCAGTTTGACTGCTCTTCGTCCTCTTTTAAAACAGTTTGACTGCTCTTCATCCTTTTATAATGCAGTTTGACTGCTCTTCATGCTCTTATAAAACAGTTTGACTGCTCTTCATCCTCTTGTAAAACAGTTTGACTGCTCTTCATCCTTTTATAAAGCAGTTTGACTGCTCTTCATCCTCTTATAAATCAGTTTGACTGCTCTTCATCCGATTATAAATCAGTTTGACTGCTCTTCATCCTCTTATAAAACATTTTGACTGCTCTTCATCCTTTTATAACGCAGTTTGACTGCTCTTCATCCTCTTATAATTCAGTTTGACTGCTCTTCATCCGATTATAAATCAGTTTGACTGCTCTTCGTCCTCTTTTAAAACAGTTTGACTGCTCTTCATCCTTTTATAATGCAGTTTGACTGCTCTTCATCCTCTTATAAAACAGTTTGACTGCTCTTCATCCTCTTGTAAAACAGGTTGACTGCTCTTCATCCTCTTGTAAAACAGTCTGACTGCTCTACATCCTCGTATAAAACAGTTTGACTGCTCTTCATCCTTTTAAAAAGCAGTTTGACTGCTCTTCATCCTCTTATAAATCAATTTGACTGCTCTTCATCCTCTTATAAAACCGTTTGACTGCTCTTCGTCCGATTATAAATCAGTTTGACTGCTCTTCATCCTCTTATAAAACCGTTTGACTGCTCTTCATCCACCTATAGAACAGTTTGACTGCTTTTCGTCTGCTTATAAAACAGTTTGACTGCTCTTCATCCTTTTATAAAGCAGTTTGACTGCTCTTCATCCTCTTATAAATCAGTTTGACTGCTCTTCGTCCTCTTATAAAACAGTTTGACTGCTCTTCATCCTTTTATAAAGCAGTTTGACTGCTCTACATCCTCTTATAAATCAGTTTGACTGCTATTCATCCGATTATAAATCAGTTTGACTGCTCTTCGTCCGATTATAAATCAGTTTGACTACTCTTCGTCCGATTATAAATCAGTTTGACTGCTCTTCGTCCGCTTATAAAACAGGTTGACTGCTCTTCATCCTTTTATAAAGCAGTTTGACTGCTCTTCATCCTCTTATAAATCAGTTTGACTGCTCTTCATCCTCTTATAAAGCAGTTTGACTGCTCTTCATCCTCCTATAAACCAGTTTGACTGCGCTTCATCCTCTTGTAAAACAGGTTGACTGCTTTTCATCCTTTTGTAAAACAGTCTGACTGCTCTACATCATTGTATAAAACAGTTTGACTGCTCTTCATCCTTTTATAAAGCAGTTTGACTGCTCTTCATCCTCTTATAAATCAATTTGACTGCTCTTCATCCTCTTATAAAACCGTTTGACTGCTCTTCGTCCGATTATAAATCAGTTTGACTGCTCTTCGTCCGATTATAAATCAGTTTGACTGCTCTTCGTCCGCTTATAAAACAGTTTGACTGCTCTTCATCCTTTTATAAAGCAGTTTGACTGCTCTTCATCCTCTTATAAATCAGTTTGACTGCTCTTCATCCTTTTATAAAGCAGTTTGACTGCTCTTCATCCTCCTATAAACCAGTTTGACTGCGCTTCATCCTCCTATAGAACAGTTTGACTGCTCTTCGTCCGATTATAAACCAGTTTGACTGCTCTTCGTCCTCTTATAAAAACAGTTTGACTGCTCTTCATCCTTTTATAAAGCAGTTTGACTGCTCTTCATCCTCTTATAAATCAGTTTCACTGCTCTTCATCCGATTATAAATCAGTTTGACTGCTCTTCATCCTCTTATAAAACATTTTGACTGCTCTTCATCCTTTTATAACGCAGTTTGACTGCTCTTCATCCTCTTATAAATCAGTTTGACTGCTCTTCATCCGATTATAAATCAGTTTGACTGCTCTTCGTCCTCTTTTAAAACAGTTTGACTGCTCTTCATCCTTCTATAATGCAGTTTGACTGCTCTTCATCCTCTTATAAAACAGTTTGACTGCTCTTCATCCTCTTGTAAAACAGGTTGACTGCTCTTCATCCTCTTGTAAAACAGTCTGACTGCTCTACATCCTCGTATAAAACAGTTTGACTGCTCTTCATCCTTTTAAAAAGCAGTTTGACTGCTCTTCATCCTCTTATAAATCAATTTGACTGCTCTTCATCCTCTTATAAAACCGTTTGACTGCTCTTCGTCCGATTATAAATCAGTTTGACTGCTCTTCATCCTCTTATAAAACCGTTTGACTGCTCTTCGTCCGATTATAAATCAGGTTGACTGCTCTTCGTCCGATTATAAATCAGTTTGACTGCTTTTCGTCTGCTTATAAAACAGTTTGACTGCTCTTCATCCTTTTATAAAGCAGTTTGACTGCTCTTCATCCTCTTATAAATCAGTTTGACTGCTCTTCATCTGTTTATAAAGCAGTTTGACTGCTCTTCATCCTCCTATAGACCAGTTTGACTGCGCTTCATCCTCCTATAAAACAGTTTGACTGCTCTTCGTCCGCTTATAAAACAGTTTGACTGCTCTTCATCCTTTTATAAAGCAGTTTGACTGCTCTTCATCCTCTTATAAATCAGTTTGACTGCTCTTCATCCTCTTATAAAGCAGTTTGACTGCTCTTCATCCTCCTGTAAACCAGTTTGACTGCGCTTCATCCACCTATAGAACAGTTTGACTGCTCTTCGTCCGATTATAACTCAGTTTGACTGCTCTTCGTCCTCTTATAAAACAGTTTGACTGCTCTTCATCCTTTTATAAAGCAGTTTGACAGCTCTTCATCCTCTTGTAAAACAGTCTGACTGCTCTTCATCCGATTATAAATCAATTTGACTGCTCTTCATCCTCTTATAAAACAGTTTGACTGCTCTTCATCTTTTTATAACGCAGTTTGACTGCTCTTCATCCTCTTTTAAATCAGGTTGACTGCTCTTCATCCTTTTGTAAAACAGTCTGACTGCTCTACATCATTGTATAAAGCAGTTTGACTGCTCTTCTTCCTTTTATAAAGCAGTTTGACTGCTCTTCATCCTCTTATAAATCAATTTGACTGCTCTTCATCCTCTTATAAAACCGTTTGACTGCTCTTCGTCCGATTATAAATCAGTTTGACTGCTCTTCGTCCGATTATAAATCAGTTTGACTGCTCTTCGTCCGATTATAAATCAGTTTGACTGCTCTTCGTCCTCTTTTAAAACAGTTTGACTGCTCTTCATCCTTTTATAATGCAGTTTGACTGCTCTTCATGCTCTTATAAAACAGTTTGACTGCTCTTCATCCTCTTGTAAAACAGTTTGACTGCTCTTCATCCTTTTATAAAGCAGTTTGACTGCTCTTCATCCTCTTATAAAATAGTTTGACTGCTCTTCATCCGATTATAAATCTGTTTGACTGCTCTTCATCCTCTTATAAACCATTTTGACTGCTCTTCATCCTTTTATAACGCAGTTTGACTGCTCTTCATCCTCTTATAAATCAGTTTGACTGCTCTTCATCCGATTATAAATCAGTTTGACTGCTCTTCGTCCTCTTTTAAAACAGTTTGACTGCTCTTCATCCTTTTATAATGCAGTTTGACTGCTCTTCATCCTCTTATAAAACAGTTTGACTGCTCTTCATCCTCTTGTAAAACAGGTTGACTGCTCTTCATCCTCTTGTAAAACAGTCTGACTGCTCTACATCCTCGTATAAAACAGTTTGACTGCTCTTCATCCTTTTAAAAAGCAGTTTGACTGCTCTTCATCCTCTTATAAATCAATTTGACTGCTCTTCATCCTCTTATAAAACCGTTTGACTGCTCTTCGTCCGATTATAAATCAGTTTGACTGCTCTTCATCCTCTTATAAAACCGTTTGACTGCTCTTCGTCCGATTATAAATCAGGTTGACTGCTCTTCGTCCAATTATAAATCAGTTTGACTGCTTTTCGTCTGCTTATAAAACAGTTTGACTGCTCTTCATCCTTTTATAAAGCAGTTTGACTGCTCTTCATCCTCTTATAAATCAGTTTGACTGCTCTTCGTCCTCTTATAAAACAGTTTGACTGCTCTTCATCCTTTTATAAAGCAGTTTGACTGCTCTACATCCTCTTATAAATCAGTTTGACTGCTATTCATCCGATTATAAATCAGTTTGACTGCTCTTCGTCCGATTATAAATCAGTTTGACTGCTCTTCGTCCGATTATAAATCAGTTTGACTGCTCTTCGTCCGCTTATAAAACAGGTTGACTGCTCTTCATCCTTTTATAAAGCAGTTTGACTGCTCTTCATCCTCTTATAAATCAGTTTGACTGCTCTTCATCCTCTTATAAAGCAGTTTGACTGCTCTTCATCCTCCTATAAACCAGTTTGACTGCGCTTCATCCTCTTGTAAAACTGGTTGACTTCTTTTCATCCTTTTGTAAAACAGTCTGACTGCTCTACATCATTGTATAAAACAGTTTGACTGCTCTTCATCCATTTATAAAGCAGTTTGACTGCTCTTCATCCTCTTATAAATCAGTTTGACTGCTCTTCATCCTCTTATAAAGCAGTTTGACTGCTCTTCATCCTCCTATAAACCAGTTTGACTGCGCTTCATCCTCTTGTAAAACAGGTTGACTGCTTTTCATCCTTTTGTAAAACAGTCTGACTGCTCTACATCATTGTATAAAACAGTTTGACTGCTCTTCATCCTTTTATAAAGCAGTTTGACTGCTCTTCATCCTCTTATAAATCAATTTGACTGCTCTTCATCCTCTTATAAAACCGTTTGACTGCTCTTCGTCCGATTATAAATCAGTCGGACTGCTCTACATCCTCGTATAAAACAGTTTGACTGCTCTTCATCCTTTTATAAAGCAGTTTCACTGCTCTTCATCAACTTATAAATCAATTTGACTGCTCTTCATCCTCTTATAAAACCGTTGGACTGCTCTTCGTCCGATTATAAATCAGTTTGACTGCTCTTCGTCCGCTTACAAAACAGTTTGACTGCTCTTCATCCTTTTATAAAGCTGTTTGACTGCTCTTCATACTCTTATAAATCAGTTTGACTGCTCTTCATCCTCTTATAAAGCAGTTTGACTGCTCTTCATCCTCCTGTAAACCAGTTTGACTGCGCTTCATCCGATTATAAATCAGTTTGACTGCTATTCATCCGATTATAAATCAGTTTGACTGCTCTTCGTCCGATTATAAATCAGTTTGACTGCTATTCGTCCGATTATAAATCAGTTGGACTGCTCTTCGTTCGCTTATAAAACAGTTTGACTGCTCTTCATCCTTTTATAAAGCAGTTTGACTGCTCTTCATCCTCTTATAAATCAGTTTGACTGCTCTTCATCCTCTTATAAAGCAGTTTGACTGCTCTTCATCCTCCTGTAAACCAGTTTGACTGCGCTTCATCCACCTATAGAACAGTTTGACTGCTCTTCGTCCGATTATAACTCAGTTTGACTGCTCTTCGTCCTCTTATAAAACAGTTTGACTGCTCTTCATCCTTTTATAAAGCAGTTTGACTGCTCTTCATCTTCTTGTAAAACAGTCTGACTGCTCTTCATCCGATTATAAATCAATTTGACTGCTCTTCATCCTCTTATAAAACAGTTTGACTGCTCTTCATCTTTTTATAACGCAGTTTGACTGCTTTTCATCCTCTTTTAAATCAGGTTGACTGCTCTTCATCCTTTTGTAAAACAGTCTGACTGCTCTACATCATTGTATAAAACAGTTTGACTGCTCTTCATCCTTTTATAAAGCAGTTTGACTGCTCTTCATCCTCTTATAAATCAATTTGACTGCTATTCATCCTCTTATAAAACCGATTGACTGCTCTTCGTCCGATTATAAATCAGTTTGACTGCTCTTCGTCCGATTATAAATCAGTTTGACTGCTCTTCGTCCGCTTATAAAACAGTTTGACTGCTCTTCATCCTTTTATAACGCAGTTTGACTGCTCTTCATCCTCTTATAAATCAGTTTGACTGCTCTTCATCCTTTTATAAAGCAGTTTGACTGCTCTTCATCCTCCTATAAACCAGTTTGACTGCGCTTCATCCTCCTATAGAACAGTTTGACTGCTCTTGGTCCGATTATAAACCAGTTTGACTGCTCTTCGTCCTCTTATAAAAACAGTTTGACTGCTCTTCATCCTTTTATAAAGCAGTTTGACTGCTCTTCATCCTCTTATAAATCAGTTTCACTGCTCTTCATCCGATTATAAATCAGTTTGACTGCTCTTCATCCTCTTATAAAACATTTTGACTGCTCTTCATCCTTTTATAACGCAGTTTGACTGCTCTTCATCCTCTTATAAATCAGTTTGACTGCTCTTCATCCGATTATAAATCAGTTTGACTGCTCTTCGTCCTCTTTTAAAACAGTTTGACTGCTCTTCATCCTTTTATAATGCAGTTTGACTGCTCTTCATGCTCCTATAAAACAGTTTGACTGCTCTTCATCCTCTTGTAAAACAGTTTGACTGCTCTTCATCCTTTTATAAAGCAGTTTGACTGCTCTTCATCCTCTTATAAATCAGTTTGACTGCTCTTCATCCGATTATAAATCAGTTTGACTGCTCTTCATCCTCTTATAAACCATTTTGACTGCTCTTCATCCTTTTATAACGCAGTTTGACTGCTCTTCATCCTCTTATAAATCAGTTTGACTGCTCTTCATCCGATTATAAATCAGTTTGACTTCTCTTCGTCCTCTTTTAAAACAGTTTGACTGCTCTTCATCCTGTTATAAATCAGTTTGACTGCTCTTCATCCTCTTATAAAACAGTTTGACTGCTCTTTATCCTTTTATAACGCAGTTTGACTGCTCTTCATCCTCTTATAAATCAGTTTGACTGCTCTTCATCCGATTATAAATCAGTTTGACTGCTCTTCGTCCGATTATAAATCAGTTTGACTGCTCTTCATCCTTTTATAATGCAGTTTGACTGCTCTTCATCCTCTTATAAAGCAGTTTGACTGCGCTTCATCCTCCTATAGAACAGTTTGACTGCTCTTCGTCCGATTATAAATCAGTTTGACTGCTCTTCGTCCTCTTATAAAACAGTTTGACTGCTCTTCATCCTTTTATAAAGCAGTTTGACTGCTCTTCATCCTCTTATAAATCAGTTTGACTGCTCTTCATCCTTTTATAAAGCAGTTTGACTGCTCTTCATCCTCCTATAAACCAGTTTGACTGCGTTTCATCCTCCTATAGAACAGTTTGACTGCTCTTCGTCCGATTATAAATCAGTTAGACTGCTCTACGTCCTCTTATAAAACAGTTTGACTGCTCTTCATTCTTTTATAAAGCAGTTTGACTGCTCTTCATCCTCTTATAAATCAGTTTGACTGCTCTTCATCCGATTATAAATCAGTTTGACTGCTCTTCATCCTCTTAAAAAAACAGTTTGACTGCTCTTCATCCTTTTATAAAGCAGTTTGACTGATATTCATCCTCTTATTCATCAGTTTGACTGCTCTTCATCCGATTATAAATCAGTTTGACTGCTCTTCGTCCTCTTTTAAAACAGTTTGACTGCTCTTCATCCTTTTATAATGCAGTTTGACTGCTCTTCATCCTCTTATAAAACAGTTTGACTGCTCTTCATCCTCTTGTAAAACAGGTTGACTGCTCTTCATCCTCTTGTAAAACAGTCTGACTGCTCTACATCCTCGTATAAAACAGTTTGACTGCTCTTCATCCTTTTATAAAGCAGTTTGACTGCTCTTCATCCTCTTATAAAACCGTTTGACTGCTCTTCGTCCGATTATAAATCAGGTTGACTGCTCTTCGTCCGATTATAAATCAGTTTGACTGCTCTTCGTCTGCTTATAAAACAGTTTGACTGCTCTTCATCCTTTTATAAAGCAGTTTGACTGCTCTTCATCCTCTTATAAATCAGTTTGACTGCTCTTCATCTGTTTATAAAGCAGTTTTACTGCTCTTCATCCTCCTATAGACCAGTTTGACTGCGCTTCATCCTCCTATAAAACAGTTTGACTGCTCTTCGTCGGATTATAAATCAGTTTGACTGCTCTTCGTCCTCTTATAAAACAGGTTGACTGCTCTTCATCCTCTTGTAAAACAGTCTGACTGCTCTACATCCTCGTATAAAACAGTTTGACTGCTCTTCATCCTATTATAAATCAGTTTGACTGCTCTTCATCCTCTTATAAAACAGTTTGACTGCTCTTCATCCTTTTATAAATCAGTTTGACTGCTCTTCGTCTGCTTATAAAGCAGTTTGACTGCTCTTCATCCTCTTATAAATCAGTTTGACTGCTCTTCATCCGATTATAAATCAGTTTGACTGCTCTTCATCCTCTTATAAAACAGTTTGACTGCTCTTCATCCTTTTATAAAGCCGTTTGACTGCTCTTCATCCTCTTATAAATCAGTTTGACTGCTCTTCATCCTATTATAAATCAGTTTGACTGCTCTTCATCCTCTTATAAAACAGTTTGACTGCTCTTTATCCTTTTATAACGCAGTTTGACTGCTCTTCATCCTCTTATAAATCAGTTTGACTGCTCTTCATCCGATTATAAATCAGTTTGACTGCTCTTCGTCCGATTATAAATCAGTTTGACTGCTCTTCATCCTTTTATAATGCAGTTTGACTGCTCTTCATCCTCTTATAAAGCAGTTTGACTGCGCTTCATCCTCCTATAGAACAGTTTGACTGCTCTTCGTCCGATTATAAATCAGTTTGACTGCTCTTCGTCCTCTTATAAAACAGTTTGACTGCTCTTCATCCTTTTATAAAGCAGTTTGACTGCTCTTCATCCTCTTATAAATCAGTTTGACTGCTCTTCATCCTTTTATAAAGCAGTTTGACTGCTCTTCATCCTCCTATAAGCCAGTTTGACTGCGTTTCATCCTCCTATAGAACAGTTTGACTGCTCTTCGTCCGATTATAAATCAGTTAGACTGTTCTACGTCCTCTTATAAAAAAGTTTGACTGCTCTTCATTCTTTTATAAAGCAGTTTGACTGCTCTTCATCCTCTTATAAATCAGTTTGACTGCTCTTCATCCAATTATAAATCAGTTTGACTGCTCTTCATCCTCTTAAAAAAACAGTTTGACTGCTCTTCATCCTTTTATAAAGCAGTTTGACTGATATTCATCCTCTTATACATCAGTTTGACTGCTCTTCATCCGATTATAAATCAGTTTGACTGCTCTTCGTCCTCTTTTAAAACAGTTTGACTGCTCTTCATCCTTTTATAATGCAGTTTGACTGCTCTTCATCCTCTTATAAAACAGTTTGACTGCTCTTCATCCTCTTGTAAATCAGTTTGACTGCTCTTCATCCTCTTATAAAACAGTTTGACTGCTCTTCATCCTTTTATAAATCAGTTTGACTGCTCTTCGTCTGCTTATAAAGCAGTTTGACTGCTCTTCATCCTCTTATAAATCAGTTTGACTGCTCTTCATCCGATTATAAATCAGTTTGACTGCTCTTCATCCTCTTATAAAACAGTTTGACTGCTCTTCATCCTTTTATAAAGCCGTTTGACTGCTCTTCATCCTCTTATAAATCAGTTTGACTGCTCTTCATCCTATTATAAATCAGTTTGACTGCTCTTCATCCTCTTATAAAACAGTTTGACTGCTCTTTATCCTTTTATAACGCAGTTTGACTGCTCTTCATCCTCTTATAAATCAGTTTGACTGCTCTTCATCCGATTATAAATCAGTTTGACTGCTCTTCGTCCGATTATAAATCAGTTTGACTGCTCTTCATCCTTTTATAATGCAGTTTGACTGCTCTTCATCCTCTTATAAAACAGTTTGACTGCTCTTCATCCTCTTGTAAAACAGGTTGACTGCTCTTCATCCTCTTGTAAAACAGGTTGACTGCTCTTCATCCTTTTATAAAGCAGTTTGACTGCTCTTCATCCTCTTATAAATCAGTTTGACTGCTCTTCATCCTCTTATAAAACCGTTTGATTGCTCTTCGTCCGATTATAAATCAGTTTGACTGCTCTTCATCCTCTTATAAAACCGTTTGACTGCTCTTCGTCCGATTATAAATCAGGTTGACTGCTCTTCATCCTCTTATAAAACCGTTTGACTGCTCTTCGTCCGATTATAAATCAGGTTGACTGCTCTTCGTCCGATTATAAATCAGTTTGACTGCTTTTCGTCCGATTATAAATCAGGTTGACTGCTCTTCGTCCGATTATAAATCAGTTTGACTGCTTTTCGTCTGCTTATAAAACAGTTTGACTGCTCTTCATCCTTTTATACAGCAGTTTGACTGCTCTTCATCCTCTTATAAATCAGTTTGACTGCTCTTCATCTGTTTATAAAGCAGTTTGACTGCTCTTCATCCTCCTATAGACCAGTTTGACTGCGCTTCATCCTCTTATAAAACCGTTTGACTGCTCTTCGTCCGATTATAAATCAGTTTGACTGCTCTTCATCCTCTTATAAAACCGTTTGACTGCTCTTCATCCTTTTATAAAGCAGTTTGACTGCTCTTCATCCTCTTATAAATCAGTTTGACTGCTCTTCATCCTCTTATAAAGCAGTTTGACTGCTCTTCATCCTCCTGTAAACCAGTTTGACTGCGCTTCATCCGATTATAAATCAGTTTGACTGCTATTCATCCGATTATAAATCAGTTTGACTGCTCTTCGTCCGATTATAAATCAGTTTGACTGCTATTCGTCCGATTATAAATCAGTTGGACTGCTCTTCGTCCGCTTATAAAACAGTTTGACTGCTCTTCATCCTTTTATAAAGCAGTTTGACTGCTCTTCATCCTCTTATAAATCAGTTTGACTGCTCTTCATCCTCTTATAAAGCAGTTTGACTGCTCTTCATCCTCCTGTAAACCAGTTTGACTGCGCTTCATCCACCTATAGAACAGTTTGACTGCTCTTCGTCCGATTATAACTCAGTTTGACTGCTCTTCGTCCTCTTATAAAACAGTTTGACTGCTCTTCATCCTTTTATAAAGCAGTTTGACTGCTCTTCATCCTCTTGTAAAACAGTCTGACTGCTCTTCATCCGATTATAAATCAATTTGACTGCTCTTCATCCTCTTATAAAACAGTTTGACTGCTCTTCATCCTATTATAAATCAGTTTGACTGCTCTTCATCCTCTTATAAAACAGTTTGACTGCTCTTTATCCTTTTATAACGCAGTTTGACTGCTCTTCATCCTCTTATAAATCAGTTTGACTGCTCTTCATCCGATTATAAATCAGTTTGACTGCTCTTCGTCCGATTATAAATCAGTTTGACTGCTCTTCATCCTTTTATAATGCAGTTTGACTGCTCTTCATCCTCTTATAAAGCAGTTTGACTGCGCTTCATCCTCCTATAGAACAGTTTGACTGCTCTTCGTCCGATTATAAATCAGTTTGACTGCTCTTCGTCCTCTTATAAAACAGTTTGACTGCTCTTCATCCTTTTATAAAGCAGTTTGACTGCTCTTCATCCTCTTATAAATCAGTTTGACTGCTCTTCATCCTTTTATAAAGCAGTTTGACTGCTCTTCATCCTCCTATAAGCCAGTTTGACTGCGTTTCATCCTCCTATAGAACAGTTTGACTGCTCTTCGTCCGATTATAAATCAGTTAGACTGTTCTACGTCCTCTTATAAAAAAGTTTGACTGCTCTTCATTCTTTTATAAAGCAGTTTGACTGCTCTTCATCCTCTTATAAATCAGTTTGACTGCTCTTCATCCAATTATAAATCAGTTTGACTGCTCTTCATCCTCTTAAAAAAACAGTTTGACTGCTCTTCATCCTTTTATAAAGCAGTTTGACTGATATTCATCCTCTTATACATCAGTTTGACTGCTCTTCATCCGATTATAAATCAGTTTGACTGCTCTTCGTCCTCTTTTAAAACAGTTTGACTGCTCTTCATCCTTTTATAATGCAGTTTGACTGCTCTTCATCCTCTTATAAAACAGTTTGACTGCTCTTCATCCTCTTGTAAAACAGGTTGACTGCTCTTCATCCTCTTGTAAAACAGTCTGACTGCTCTACATCCTCGTATAAAACAGTTTGACTGCTCTTCATCCTTTTATAAAGCAGTTTGACTGCTCTTCATCCTCTTATAAAACCGTTTGACTGCTCTTCGTCCGATTATAAATCAGGTTGACTGCTCTTCGTCCGATTATAAATCAGTTTGACTGCTCTTCGTCTGCTTATAAAACAGTTTGACTGCTCTTCATCCTTTTATAAAGCAGTTTGACTGCTCTTCATCCTCTTATAAATCAGTTTGACTGCTCTTCATCTGTTTATAAAGCAGTTTTACTGCTCTTCATCCTCCTATAGACCAGTTTGACTGCGCTTCATCCTCCTATAAAACAGTTTGACTGCTCTTCGTCGGATTATAAATCAGTTTGACTGCTCTTCGTCCTCTTATAAAACAGGTTGACTGCTCTTCATCCTCTTGTAAAACAGTCTGACTGCTCTACATCCTCGTATAAAACAGTTTGACTGCTCTTCATCCTATTATAAATCAGTTTGACTGCTCTTCATCCTCTTATAAAACAGTTTGACTGCTCTTCATCCTTTTATAAATCAGTTTGACTGCTCTTCGTCTGCTTATAAAGCAGTTTGACTGCTCTTCATCCTCTTATAAATCAGTTTGACTGCTCTTCATCCGATTATAAATCAGTTTGACTGCTCTTCATCCTCTTATAAAACAGTTTGACTGCTCTTCATCCTTTTATAAAGCCGTTTGACTGCTCTTCATCCTCTTATAAATCAGTTTGACTGCTCTTCATCCTATTATAAATCAGTTTGACTGCTCTTCATCCTCTTATAAAACAGTTTGACTGCTCTTTATCCTTTTATAACGCAGTTTGACTGCTCTTCATCCTCTTATAAATCAGTTTGACTGCTCTTCATCAGATTATAAATCAGTTTGACTGCTCTTCGTCCGATTATAAATCAGTTTGACTGCTCTTCATCCTTTTATAATGCAGTTTGACTGCTCTTCATCCTCTTATAAAACAGTTTGACTGCTCTTCATCCTCTTGTAAAACAGGTTGACTGCTCTTCATCCTCTTGTAAAACAGGTTGACTGCTCTTCATCCTTTTATAAAGCAGTTTGACTGCTCTTCATCCTCTTATAAATCAGTTTGACTGCTCTTCATCCTCTTATAAAACCGTTTGATTGCTCTTCGTCCGATTATAAATCAGTTTGACTGCTCTTCATCCTCTTATAAAACCGTTTGACTGCTCTTCGTCCGATTATAAATCAGGTTGACTGCTCTTCATCCTCTTATAAAACCGTTTGACTGCTCTTCGTCCGATTATAAATCAGGTTGACTGCTCTTCGTCCGATTATAAATCAGTTTGACTGCTTTTCGTCCGATTATAAATCAGGTTGACTGCTCTTCGTCCGATTATAAATCAGTTTGACTGCTTTTCGTCTGCTTATAAAACAGTTTGACTGCTCTTCATCCTTTTATACAGCAGTTTGACTGCTCTTCATCCTCTTATAAATCAGTTTGACTGCTCTTCATCTGTTTATAAAGCAGTTTGACTGCTCTTCATCCTCCTATAGACCAGTTTGACTGCGCTTCATCCTCTTATAAAACCGTTTGACTGCTCTTCGTCCGATTATAAATCAGTTTGACTGCTCTTCATCCTCTTATAAAACCGTTTGACTGCTCTTCATCCTTTTATAAAGCAGTTTGACTGCTCTTCATCCTCTTATAAATCAGTTTGACTGCTCTTCATCCTCTTATAAAGCAGTTTGACTGCTCTTCATCCTCCTGTAAACCAGTTTGACTGCGCTTCATCCGATTATAAATCAGTTTGACTGCTATTCATCCGATTATAAATCAGTTTGACTGCTCTTCGTCCGATTATAAATCAGTTTGACTGCTATTCGTCCGATTATAAATCAGTTGGACTGCTCTTCGTCCGCTTATAAAACAGTTTGACTGCTCTTCATCCTTTTATAAAGCAGTTTGACTGCTCTTCATCCTCTTATAAATCAGTTTGACTGCTCTTCATCCTCTTATAAAGCAGTTTGACTGCTCTTCATCCTCCTGTAAACCAGTTTGACTGCGCTTCATCCACCTATAGAACAGTTTGACTGCTCTTCGTCCGATTATAACTCAGTTTGACTGCTCTTCGTCCTCTTATAAAACAGTTTGACTGCTCTTCATCCTTTTATAAAGCAGTTTGACTGCTCTTCATCCTCTTGTAAAACAGTCTGACTGCTCTTCATCCGATTATAAATCAATTTGACTGCTCTTCATCCTCTTATAAAACAGTTTGACTGCTCTTCATCTTTTTATAACGCAGTTTGACTGCTCTTCATCCTCTTGTAAATCAGGTTGACTGCTCTTCATCCTTTTGTAAAACAGTCTGACTGCTCTACATCATTGTATAAAACAGTTTGACTGCTCTTCATCCTTTTATAAAGCAGTTTGACTGCTCTTCATCCTCTTATAAATCAATTTGACTGCTCTTCATCCTCTTATAAAACCGTTTGACTGCTCTTCGTCCGATTATAAATCAGTTTGACTGCTCTTCATCCGATTATAAATCAGTTTGACTGCTCTTCGTCCGCTTATAAAACAGTTTGACTGCTCTTCATCCTTTTATAAAGCAGTTTGACTGCTCTTCATCCTCTTATAAATCAGTTTGACTGCTCTTCATCCTTTTATAAAGCAGTTTGACTGCTCTTCATCCTCCTATAAACCAGTTTGACTGCGCTTCATCCTCCTATAGAACAGTTTGACTGCTCTTGGTCCGATTATAAACCAGTTTGACTGCTCTTCGTCCTCTTATAAAAACAGTTTGACTGCTCTTCATCCTTTTATAAAGCAGTTTGACTGCTCTTCGTCCGATTATAAATCAGTTTGACTGCTCTTCGTCCTCTTTTAAAACAGTTTGACTGCTCTTCATCCTTTTATAATGCAGTTTGACTGCTCTTCATCCTCTTATAAAACAGTTTGACTGCTCTTCATCCTCTTGTAAAACAGTTTGACTGCTCTTCATCCTTTTATAAAGCAGTTTGACTGCTCTTCATCCTCTTATAAATCAGTTTGACTGCTCTTCATCCGATTATAAATCAGTTTGACTGCTCTTCATCCTCTTATAAAACATTTTGACTGCTCTTCATCCTTGTATAACGCAGTTTGACTGCTCTTCATCCTCTTATAAATCAGTTTGACTGCTCTTCATCCGATTATAAATCAGTTTGACTGCTCTTCGTCCTCTTTTAAAACAGTTTGACTGCTCTTCATCCTTTTATAATGCAGTTTGACTGCTCTTCATCCTCTTATAAAACAGTTTGACTGCTCTTCATCCTCTTGTAAAACAGGTTGACTGCTCTTCATCCTCTTGTAAAACAGTCTGACTGCTCTACATCCTCGTATAAAACAGTTTGACTGCTCTTCATCCTTTTAAAAAGCAGTTTGACTGCTCTTCATCCTCTTATAAATCAATTTGACTGCTCTTCATCCTCTTATAAAACCGTTTGACTGCTCTTCGTCCGATTATAAATCAGTTTGACTGCTCTTCATCCTCTTATAAAACCGTTTGACTGCTCTTCGTCCGATTATAAATCAGGTTGACTGCTCTTCGTCCGATTATAAATCAGTTTGACTGCTTTTCGTCTGCTTATAAAACAGTTTGACTGCTCTTCATCCTTTTATACAGCAGTTTGACTGCTCTTCATCCTCTTATAAATCAGTTTGACTGCTCTTCATCTGTTTATAAAGCAGTTTGACTGCTCTTCATCCTCCTATAGACCAGTTTGACTGCGCTTCATCCTCTTATAAAACCGTTTGACTGCTCTTCGTCCGATTATAAATCAGTTTGACTGCTCTTCATCCTCTTATAAAACCGTTTGACTGCTCTTCATCCTTTTATAAAGCAGTTTGACTGCTCTTCATCCTCTTATAAATCAGTTTGACTGCTCTTCATCCTCTTATAAAGCAGTTTGACTGCTCTTCATCCTCCTGTAAACCAGTTTGACTGCGCTTCATCCGATTATAAATCAGTTTGACTGCTATTCATCCGATTATAAATCAGTTTGACTGCTCTTCGTCCGATTATAAATCAGTTTGACTGCTATTCGTCCGATTATAAATCAGTTGGACTGCTCTTCGTCAGCTTATAAAACAGTTTGACTGCTCTTCATCCTTTTATAAAGCAGTTTGACTGCTCTTCATCCTCTTATAAATCAGTTTGACTGCTCTTCATCCTCTTATAAAGCAGTTTGACTGCTCTTCATCCTCCTGTAAACCAGTTTGACTGCGCTTCATCCACCTATAGAACAGTTTGACTGCTCTTCGTCCGATTATAACTCAGTTTGACTGCTCTTCGTCCTCTTATAAATCAGTTTGACTGCTCTTCATCCTTTTATAAAGCAGTTTGACTGCTCTTCATCCTCTTGTAAAACAGTCTGACTGCTCTTCATCCGATTATAAATCAATTTGACTGCTCTTCATCCTCTTATAAAACAGTTTGACTGCTCTTCATCTTTTTATAACGCAGTTTGACTGCTCTTCATCCTCTTGTAAATCAGGTTGACTGCTCTTCATCCTTTTGTAAAACAGTCTGACTGCTCTACATCATTGTATAAAACAGTTTGACTGCTCTTCATCCTTTTATAAAGCAGTTTGACTGCTCTTCATCCTCTTATAAATCAATTTGACTGCTCTTCATCCTCTTATAAAACCGTTTGACTGCTCTTCGTCCGATTATAAATCAGTTTGACTGCTCTTCATCCTCTTATAAATCAGTTTCACTGCTCTTCATCCGATTATAAATCAGTTTGACTGCTCTTCATCCTCTTATAAAACATTTTGACTGCTCTTCATCCTTTTATAACGCAGTTTGACTGCTCTTCATCCTCTTATAAATCAGTTTGACTGCTCTTCATCCGATTATAAATCAGTTTGACTGCTCTTCGTCCTCTTTTAAAACAGTTTGACTGCTCTTCATCCTTTTATAATGCAGTTTGACTGCTCTTCATCCTCTTATAAAACAGTTTGACTGCTCTTCATCCTCTTGTAAAACAGTTTGACTGCTCTTCATCCTTTTATAAAGCAGTTTGACTGCTCTTCATCCTCTTATAAATCAGTTTGACTGCTCTTCATCCGATTATAAATCAGTTTGACTGCTCTTCATCCTCTTATAAAACATTTTGACTGCTCTTCATCCTTGTATAACGCAGTTTGACTGCTCTTCATCCTCTTATAAATCAGTTTGACTGCTCTTCATCCGATTATAAATCAGTTTGACTGCTCTTCGTCCTCTTTTAAAACAGTTTGACTGCTCTTCATCCTTTTATAATGCAGTTTGACTGCTCTTCATCCTCTTATAAAACAGTTTGACTGCTCTTCATCCTCTTGTAAAACAGGTTGACTGCTCTTCATCCTCTTGTAAAACAGTCTGACTGCTCTACATCCTCGTATAAAACAGTTTGACTGCTCTTCATCCTTTTAAAAAGCAGTTTGACTGCTCTTCATCCTCTTATAAATCAATTTGACTGCTCTTCATCCTCTTATAAAACCGTTTGACTGCTCTTCGTCCGATTATAAATCAGTTTGACTGCTCTTCATCCTCTTATAAAACCGTTTGACTGCTCTTCGTCCGATTATAAATCAGGTTGACTGCTCTTCGTCCGATTATAAATCAGTTTGACTGCTTTTCGTCTGCTTATAAAACAGTTTGACTGCTCTTCATCCTTTTATACAGCAGTTTGACTGCTCTTCATCCTCTTATAAATCAGTTTGACTGCTCTTCATCTGTTTATAAAGCAGTTTGACTGCTCTTCATCCTCCTATAGACCAGTTTGACTGCGCTTCATCCTCTTATAAAACCGTTTGACTGCTCTTCGTCCGATTATAAATCAGTTTGACTGCTCTTCATCCTCTTATAAAACCGTTTGACTGCTCTTCATCCTTTTATAAAGCAGTTTGACTGCTCTTCATCCTCTTATAAATCAGTTTGACTGCTCTTCATCCTCTTATAAAGCAGTTTGACTGCTCTTCATCCTCCTGTAAACCAGTTTGACTGCGCTTCATCCGATTATAAATCAGTTTGACTGCTATTCATCCGATTATAAATCAGTTTGACTGCTCTTCGTCCGATTATAAATCAGTTTGACTGCTATTCGTCCGATTATAAATCAGTTGGACTGCTCTTCGTCCGCTTATAAAACAGTTTGACTGCTCTTCATCCTTTTATAAAGCAGTTTGACTGCTCTTCATCCTCTTATAAATCAGTTTGACTGCTCTTCATCCTCTTATAAAGCAGTTTGACTGCTCTTCATCCTCCTGTAAACCAGTTTGACTGCGCTTCATCCACCTATAGAACAGTTTGACTGCTCTTCGTCCGATTATAACTCAGTTTGACTGCTCTTCGTCCTCTTATAAATCAGTTTGACTGCTCTTCATCCTTTTATAAAGCAGTTTGACTGCTCTTCATCCTCTTGTAAAACAGTCTGACTGCTCTTCATCCGATTATAAATCAATTTGACTGCTCTTCATCCTCTTATAAAACAGTTTGACTGCTCTTCATCTTTTTATAACGCAGTTTGACTGCTCTTCATCCTCTTGTAAATCAGGTTGACTGCTCTTCATCCTTTTGTAAAACAGTCTGACTGCTCTACATCATTGTATAAAACAGTTTGACTGCTCTTCATCCTTTTATAAAGCAGTTTGACTGCTCTTCATCCTCTTATAAATCAATTTGACTGCTCTTCATCCTCTTATAAAACCGTTTGACTGCTCTTCGTCCGATTATAAATCAGTTTGACTGCTCTTCATCCTCTTATAAATCAGTTTCACTGCTCTTCATCCGATTATAAATCAGTTTGACTGCTCTTCATCCTCTTATAAAACATTTTGACTGCTCTTCATCCTTTTATAACGCAGTTTGACTGCTCTTCATCCTCTTATAAATCAGTTTGACTGCTCTTCATCCTATTATAAATCAGTTTGACTGCTCTTCGTCCTCTTTTAAAACAGTTTGACTGCTCTTCATCCTTTTATAATGCAGTTTGACTGCTCTTCATCCTCTTATAAAACAGTTTGACTGCTCTTCATCCTCTTGTAAAACAGTTTGACTGCTCTTCATCCTTTTATAAAGCAGTTTGACTGCTCTTCATCCTCTTATAAATCAGTTTGACTGCTCTTCATCCGATTATAAATCAGTTTGACTGCTCTTCATCCTCTTATAAAACATTTTGACTGCTCTTCATCCTCTTGTAAAACAGGTTGACTGCTCTTCATCCTCTTGTAAAACAGTCTGACTGCTCTACATCCTCGTATAAAACAGTTTGACTGCTCTTCATCCTTTTAAAAAGCAGTTTGACTGCTCTTCATCCTCTTATAAATCAATTTGACTGCTCTTCATCCTCTTATAAAACCGTTTGACTGCTCTTCGTCCGATTATAAATCAGTTTGACTGCTCTTCATCCTCTTATAAAACCGTTTGACTGCTCTTCGTCCTTTTATAAATCAGGTTGACTGCTCTTCGTCCGATTATAAATCAGTTTGACTGCTTTTCGTCTGCTTATAAAACAGTTTGACTGCTCTTCATCCTTTTATACAGCAGTTTGACTGCTCTTCATCCTCTTATAAATCAGTTTGACTGCTCTTCATCTGTTTATAAAGCAGTTTGACTGCTCTTCATCCTCCTATAGACCAGTTTGACTGCGCTTCATCCTCTTATAAAACCGTTTGACTGCTCTTCGTCCGATTATAAATCAGTTTGACTGCTCTTCATCCTCTTATAAAACCGTTTGACTGCTCTTCATCCTTTTATAAAGCAGTTTGACTGCTCTTTATCCTCTTATAAATCAGTTTGACTGCTCTTCATCCTCTTATAAAGCAGTTTGACTGCTCTTCATCCTCCTGTAAACCAGTTTGACTGCGCTTCATCCGATTATAAATCAGTTTGACTGCTATTCATCCGATTATAAATCAGTTTGACTGCTCTTCGTCCGATTATAAATCAGTTTGACTGCTATTCGTCCGATTATAAATCAGTTGGACTGCTCTTCGTCCGCTTATAAAACAGTTTGACTGCTCTTCATCCTTTTATAAAGCAGTTTGACTGCTCTTCATCCTCTTATAAATCAGTTTGACTGCTCTTCATCCTCTTATAAAGCAGTTTGACTGCTCTTCATCCTCCTGTAAACCAGTTTGACTGCGCTTCATCCACCTATAGAACAGTTTGACTGCTCTTCGTCCGATTATAACTCAGTTTGACTGCTCTTCATCCTCTTATAAAACCGTTTGACTGCTCTTCGTCCGATTATAAATCAGGTTGACTGCTCTTCGTCCAATTATAAATCAGTTTGACTGCTTTTCGTCTGCTTATAAAACAGTTTGACTGCTCTTCATCCTTTTATAAAGCAGTTTGACTGCTCTTCATCCTCTTATAAATCAGTTTGACTGCTCTTCATCTGTTTATAAAGCAGTTTGACTGCTCTTCATCCTCCTATAGACCAGTTTGACTGCGCTTCAACCTCCTATAAAACAGTTTGACTGCTCTTCGTCCGCTTATAAAACAGTTTGACTGCTCTTCATCCTTTTATAAAGCAGTTTGACTGCTCTTCATCCTCTTATAAATCAGTTTGACTGCTCTTCATCCTCTTATAAAGCAGTTTGACTGCTCTTCATCCTCCTGTAAACCAGTTTGACTGCGCTTCATCCGATTATAAATCAGTTTGACTGCTATTCATCCGATTATAAATCAGTTTGACTGCTCTTCGTCCGATTATAAATCAGTTTGACTGCTATTCGTCCGATTATAAATCAGTTGGACTGCTCTTCGTCCGCTTATAAAACAGTTTGACTGCTCTTCATCCTTTTATAAAGCAGTTTGACTGCTCTTCATCCTCTTATAAATCAGTTTGACTGCTCTTCATCCTCTTATAAAGCAGTTTGACTGCTCTTCATCCTCCTGTAAACCAGTTTGACTGCGCTTCATCCACCTATAGAACAGTTTGACTGCTCTTCGTCCGATTATAACTCAGTTTGACTGCTCTTCGTCCTCTTATAAAACAGTTTGACTGCTCTTCATCCTTTTATAAAGCAGTTAGACTGCTCTTCATCCTCTTGTAAAACAGTCTGACTGCTCTTCATCCGATTATAAATCAATTTGACTGCTCTTCATCCTCTTATAAAACAGTTTGACTGCTCTTCATCTTTTTATAACGCAGTTTGACTGCTCTTCATCCTCTTGTAAATCAGGTTGACTGCTCTTCATCCTTTTGTAAAACAGTCTGACTGCTCTACATCATTGTATAAAACAGTTTGACTGCTCTTCATCCTTTTATAAAGCAGTTTGACTGCTCTTCATCCTCTTATAAATCAATTTGACTGCTCTTCATCCTCTTATAAAACCGTTTGACTGCTCTTCGTCCGATTATAAATCAGTTTGACTGCTCTTCGTCCGATTATAAATCAGTTTGACTGCTCTTCGTCCGCTTATAAAACAGTTTGACTGCTCTTCATCCTCCTATAAACCAGTTTGACTGCGCTTCATCCTCCTATAGAACAGTTTGACTGCTCTTGGTCCGATTATAAACCAGTTTGACTGCTCTTCGTCCTCTTATAAAAACAGTTTGACTGCTCTTCATCCTTTTATAAAGCAGTTTGACTGCTCTTCATCCTCTTATAAATCAGTTTCACTGCTCTTCATCCGATTATAAAACAGTTTGACTGCTCTTCATCCTTTTATAATGCAGTTTGACTGCTCTTCATCCTCTTATAAAACAGTTTGACTGCTCTTCATCCTCTTGTAAAACAGGTTGACTGCTCTTCATCCTCTTGTAAAACAGTCTGACTGCTCTACATCCTCGTATAAAACAGTTTGACTGCTCTTCATCCTTTTAAAAAGCAGTTTGACTGCTCTTCATCCTCTTATAAATCAATTTGACTGCTCTTCATCCTCTTATAAAACCGTTTGACTGCTCTTCGTCCGATTATAAATCAGTTTGACTGCTCTTCATCCTCTTATAAAACCGTTTGACTGCTCTTCGTCCGATTATAAATCAGGTTGACTGCTCTTCGTCCGATTATAAATCAGTTTGACTGCTTTTCGTCTGCTTATAAAACAGTTTGACTGCTCTTCATCCTTTTATACAGCAGTTTGACTGCTCTTCATCCTCTTATAAATCAGTTTGACTGCTCTTCATCTGTTTATAAAGCAGTTTGACTGCTCTTCATCCTCCTATAGACCAGTTTGACTGCGCTTCATCCTCTTATAAAACCGTTTGACTGCTCTTCGTCCGATTATAAATCAGTTTGACTGCTCTTCATCCTCTTATAAAACCGTTTGACTGCTCTTCATCCTTTTATAAAGCAGTTTGACTGCTCTTTATCCTCTTATAAATCAGTTTGACTGCTCTTCATCCTCTTATAAAGCAGTTTGACTGCTCTTCATCCTCCTGTAAACCAGTTTGACTGCGCTTCATCCGATTATAAATCAGTTTGACTGCTATTCATCCGATTATAAATCAGTTTGACTGCTCTTCGTCCGATTATAAATCAGTTTGACTGCTATTCGTCCGATTATAAATCAGTTGGACTGCTCTTCGTCCGCTTATAAAACAGTTTGACTGCTCTTCATCCTTTTATAAAGCAGTTTGACTGCTCTTCATCCTCTTATAAAGCAGTTTGACTGCTCTTCATCCTCTTATAAATCAGTTTGACTGCTCTTCATCCGATTATAAATCAGTTTGACTGCTCTTCATCCTCTTATAAAACATTTTGACTGCTCTTCATCCTTGTATAACGCAGTTTGACTGCTCTTCATCCTCTTATAAATCAGTTTGACTGCTCTTCATCCGATTATAAATCAGTTTGACTGCTCTTCGTCCTCTTTTAAAACAGTTTGACTGCTCTTCATCCTTTTATAATGCAGTTTGACTGCTCTTCATCCTCTTATAAAACAGTTTGACTGCTCTTCATCCTCTTGTAAAACAGGTTGACTGCTCTTCATCCTCTTGTAAAACAGTCTGACTGCTCTACATCCTCGTATAAAACAGTTTGACTGCTCTTCATCCTTTTAAAAAGCAGTTTGACTGCTCTTCATCCTCTTATAAATCAATTTGACTGCTCTTCATCCTCTTATAAAACCGTTTGACTGCTCTTCGTCCGATTATAAATCAGTTTGACTGCTCTTCATCCTCTTATAAAACCGTTTGACTGCTCTTCGTCCGATTATAAATCAGGTTGACTGCTCTTCGTCCGATTATAAATCAGTTTGACTGCTTTTCGTCTGCTTATAAAACAGTTTGACTGCTCTTCATCCTTTTATACAGCAGTTTGACTGCTCTTCATCCTCTTATAAATCAGTTTGACTGCTCTTCATCTGTTTATAAAGCAGTTTGACTGCTCTTCATCCTCCTATAGACCAGTTTGACTGCGCTTCATCCTCTTATAAAACCGTTTGACTGCTCTTCGTCCGATTATAAATCAGTTTGACTGCTCTTCATCCTCTTATAAAACCGTTTGACTGCTCTTCATCCTTTTATAAAGCAGTTTGACTGCTCTTCATCCTCTTATAAATCAGTTTGACTGCTCTTCATCCTCTTATAAAGCAGTTTGACTGCTCTTCATCCTCCTGTAAACCAGTTTGACTGCGCTTCATCCGATTATAAATCAGTTTGACTGCTATTCATCCGATTATAAATCAGTTTGACTGCTCTTCGTCCGATTATAAATCAGTTTGACTGCTATTCGTCCGATTATAAATCAGTTGGACTGCTCTTCGTCCGCTTATAAAACAGTTTGACTGCTCTTCATCCTTTTATAAAGCAGTTTGACTGCTCTTCATCCTCTTATAAATCAGTTTGACTGCTCTTCATCCTCTTATAAAGCAGTTTGACTGCTCTTCATCCTCCTGTAAACCAGTTTGACTGCGCTTCATCCACCTATAGAACAGTTTGACTGCTCTTCGTCCGATTATAACTCAGTTTGACTGCTCTTCGTCCTCTTATAAATCAGTTTGACTGCTCTTCATCCTTTTATAAAGCAGTTTGACTGCTCTTCATCCTCTTGTAAAACAGTCTGACTGCTCTTCATCCGATTATAAATCAATTTGACTGCTCTTCATCCTCTTATAAAACAGTTTGACTGCTCTTCATCTTTTTATAACGCAGTTTGACTGCTCTTCATCCTCTTGTAAATCAGGTTGACTGCTCTTCATCCTTTTGTAAAACAGTCTGACTGCTCTACATCATTGTATAAAACAGTTTGACTGCTCTTCATCCTTTTATAAAGCAGTTTGACTGCTCTTCATCCTCTTATAAATCAATTTGACTGCTCTTCATCCTCTTATAAAACCGTTTGACTGCTCTTCGTCCGATTATAAATCAGTTTGACTGCTCTTCATCCTCTTATAAATCAGTTTCACTGCTCTTCATCCGATTATAAATCAGTTTGACTGCTCTTCATCCTCTTATAAAACATTTTGACTGCTCTTCATCCTTTTATAACGCAGTTTGACTGCTCTTCATCCTCTTATAAATCAGTTTGACTGCTCTTCATCCTATTATAAATCAGTTTGACTGCTCTTCGTCCTCTTTTAAAACAGTTTGACTGCTCTTCATCCTTTTATAATGCAGTTTGACTGCTCTTCATCCTCTTATAAAACAGTTTGACTGCTCTTCATCCTCTTGTAAAACAGTTTGACTGCTCTTCATCCTTTTATAAAGCAGTTTGACTGCTCTTCATCCTCTTATAAATCAGTTTGACTGCTCTTCATCCGATTATAAATCAGTTTGACTGCTCTTCATCCTCTTATAAAACATTTTGACTGCTCTTCATCCTCTTGTAAAACAGGTTGACTGCTCTTCATCCTCTTGTAAAACAGTCTGACTGCTCTACATCCTCGTATAAAACAGTTTGACTGCTCTTCATCCTTTTAAAAAGCAGTTTGACTGCTCTTCATCCTCTTATAAATCAATTTGACTGCTCTTCATCCTCTTATAAAACCGTTTGACTGCTCTTCGTCCGATTATAAATCAGTTTGACTGCTCTTCATCCTCTTATAAAACCGTTTGACTGCTCTTCGTCCTTTTATAAATCAGGTTGACTGCTCTTCGTCCGATTATAAATCAGTTTGACTGCTTTTCGTCTGCTTATAAAACAGTTTGACTGCTCTTCATCCTTTTATACAGCAGTTTGACTGCTCTTCATCCTCTTATAAATCAGTTTGACTGCTCTTCATCTGTTTATAAAGCAGTTTGACTGCTCTTCATCCTCCTATAGACCAGTTTGACTGCGCTTCATCCTCTTATAAAACCGTTTGACTGCTCTTCGTCCGATTATAAATCAGTTTGACTGCTCTTCATCCTCTTATAAAACCGTTTGACTGCTCTTCATCCTTTTATAAAGCAGTTTGACTGCTCTTTATCCTCTTATAAATCAGTTTGACTGCTCTTCATCCTCTTATAAAGCAGTTTGACTGCTCTTCATCCTCCTGTAAACCAGTTTGACTGCGCTTCATCCGATTATAAATCAGTTTGACTGCTATTCATCCGATTATAAATCAGTTTGACTGCTCTTCGTCCGATTATAAATCAGTTTGACTGCTATTCGTCCGATTATAAATCAGTTGGACTGCTCTTCGTCCGCTTATAAAACAGTTTGACTGCTCTTCATCCTTTTATAAAGCAGTTTGACTGCTCTTCATCCTCTTATAAATCAGTTTGACTGCTCTTCATCCTCTTATAAAGCAGTTTGACTGCTCTTCATCCTCCTGTAAACCAGTTTGACTGCGCTTCATCCACCTATAGAACAGTTTGACTGCTCTTCGTCCGATTATAACTCAGTTTGACTGCTCTTCATCCTCTTATAAAACCGTTTGACTGCTCTTCGTCCGATTATAAATCAGGTTGACTGCTCTTCGTCCAATTATAAATCAGTTTGACTGCTTTTCGTCTGCTTATAAAACAGTTTGACTGCTCTTCATCCTTTTATAAAGCAGTTTGACTGCTCTTCATCCTCTTATAAATCAGTTTGACTGCTCTTCATCTGTTTATAAAGCAGTTTGACTGCTCTTCATCCTCCTATAGACCAGTTTGACTGCGCTTCATCCTCCTATAAAACAGTTTGACTGCTCTTCGTCCGCTTATAAAACAGTTTGACTGCTCTTCATCCTTTTATAAAGCAGTTTGACTGCTCTTCATCCTCTTATAAATCAGTTTGACTGCTCTTCATCCTCTTATAAAGCAGTTTGACTGCTCTTCATCCTCCTGTAAACCAGTTTGACTGCGCTTCATCCGATTATAAATCAGTTTGACTGCTATTCATCCGATTATAAATCAGTTTGACTGCTCTTCGTCCGATTATAAATCAGTTTGACTGCTATTCGTCCGATTATAAATCAGTTGGACTGCTCTTCGTCCGCTTATAAAACAGTTTGACTGCTCTTCATCCTTTTATAAAGCAGTTTGACTGCTCTTCATCCTCTTATAAATCAGTTTGACTGCTCTTCATCCTCTTATAAAGCAGTTTGACTGCTCTTCATCCTCCTGTAAACCAGTTTGACTGCGCTTCATCCACCTATAGAACAGTTTGACTGCTCTTCGTCCGATTATAACTCAGTTTGACTGCTCTTCGTCCTCTTATAAAACAGTTTGACTGCTCTTCATCCTTTTATAAAGCAGTTAGACTGCTCTTCATCCTCTTGTAAAACAGTCTGACTGCTCTTCATCCGATTATAAATCAATTTGACTGCTCTTCATCCTCTTATAAAACAGTTTGACTGCTCTTCATCTTTTTATAACGCAGTTTGACTGCTCTTCATCCTCTTGTAAATCAGGTTGACTGCTCTTCATCCTTTTGTAAAACAGTCTGACTGCTCTACATCATTGTATAAAACAGTTTGACTGCTCTTCATCCTTTTATAAAGCAGTTTGACTGCTCTTCATCCTCTTATAAATCAATTTGACTGCTCTTCATCCTCTTATAAAACCGTTTGACTGCTCTTCGTCCGATTATAAATCAGTTTGACTGCTCTTCGTCCGATTATAAATCAGTTTGACTGCTCTTCGTCCGCTTATAAAACAGTTTGACTGCTCTTCATCCTCCTATAAACCAGTTTGACTGCGCTTCATCCTCCTATAGAACAGTTTGACTGCTCTTGGTCCGATTATAAACCAGTTTGACTGCTCTTCGTCCTCTTATAAAAACAGTTTGACTGCTCTTCATCCTTTTATAAAGCAGTTTGACTGCTCTTCATCCTCTTATAAATCAGTTTCACTGCTCTTCATCCGATTATAAAACAGTTTGACTGCTCTTCATCCTTTTATAATGCAGTTTGACTGCTCTTCATCCTCTTATAAAACAGTTTGACTGCTCTTCATCCTCTTGTAAAACAGGTTGACTGCTCTTCATCCTCTTGTAAAACAGTCTGACTGCTCTACATCCTCGTATAAAACAGTTTGACTGCTCTTCATCCTTTTAAAAAGCAGTTTGACTGCTCTTCATCCTCTTATAAATCAATTTGACTGCTCTTCATCCTCTTATAAAACCGTTTGACTGCTCTTCGTCCGATTATAAATCAGTTTGACTGCTCTTCATCCTCTTATAAAACCGTTTGACTGCTCTTCGTCCGATTATAAATCAGGTTGACTGCTCTTCGTCCGATTATAAATCAGTTTGACTGCTTTTCGTCTGCTTATAAAACAGTTTGACTGCTCTTCATCCTTTTATACAGCAGTTTGACTGCTCTTCATCCTCTTATAAATCAGTTTGACTGCTCTTCATCTGTTTATAAAGCAGTTTGACTGCTCTTCATCCTCCTATAGACCAGTTTGACTGCGCTTCATCCTCTTATAAAACCGTTTGACTGCTCTTCGTCCGATTATAAATCAGTTTGACTGCTCTTCATCCTCTTATAAAACCGTTTGACTGCTCTTCATCCTTTTATAAAGCAGTTTGACTGCTCTTTATCCTCTTATAAATCAGTTTGACTGCTCTTCATCCTCTTATAAAGCAGTTTGACTGCTCTTCATCCTCCTGTAAACCAGTTTGACTGCGCTTCATCCGATTATAAATCAGTTTGACTGCTATTCATCCGATTATAAATCAGTTTGACTGCTCTTCGTCCGATTATAAATCAGTTTGACTGCTATTCGTCCGATTATAAATCAGTTGGACTGCTCTTCGTCCGCTTATAAAACAGTTTGACTGCTCTTCATCCTTTTATAAAGCAGTTTGACTGCTCTTCATCCTCTTATAAATCAGTTTGACTGCTCTTCATCCTCTTATAAAGCAGTTTGACTGCTCTTCATCCTCCTGTAAACCAGTTTGACTGCGCTTCATCCACCTATAGAACAGTTTGACTGCTCTTCGTCCGATTATAACTCAGTTTGACTGCTCTTCATCCTCTTATAAAACCGTTTGACTGCTCTTCGTCCGATTATAAATCAGGTTGACTGCTCTTCGTCCGATTATAAATCAGTTTGACTGCTTTTCGTCTGCTTATAAAACAGTTTGACTGCTCTTCATCCTTTTATAAAGCAGTTTGACTGCTCTTCATCCTCTTATAAATCAGTTTGACTGCTCTTCATCTGTTTATAAAGCAGTTTGATTGCTCTTCATCCTCCTATAGACCAGTTTGACTGCGCTTCATCCTCCTATAAAACAGTTTGACTGCTCTTCGTCCGCTTATAAAACAGTTTGACTGCTCTTCATCCTTTTATAAAGCAGTTTGACTGCTCTTCATCCTCTTATAAATCAGTTTGACTGCTCTTCATCCTCTTATAAAGCAGTTTGACTGCTCTTCATCCTCCTGTAAACCAGTTTGACTGCGCTTCATCCGATTATAAATCAGTTTGACTGCTATTCATCCGATTATAAATCAGTTTGACTGCTCTTCGTCCGATTATAAATCAGTTTGACTGCTATTCGTCCGATTATAAATCAGTTGGACTGCTCTTCGTCCGCTTATAAAACAGTTTGACTGCTCTTCATCCTTTTATAAAGCAGTTTGACTGCTCTTCATCCTCTTATAAATCAGTTTGACTGCTCTTCATCCTCTTATAAAGCAGTTGACTGCTCTTCATCCTCCTGTAAACCAGTTTGACTGCGCTTCATCCACCTATAGAACAGTTTGACTGCTCTTCGTCCGATTATAACTCAGTTTGACTGCTCTTCGTCCTCTTATAAAACAGTTTGACTGCTCTTCATCCTTTTATAAAGCAGTTTGACTGCTCTTCATCCTCTTGTAAAACAGTCTGACTGCTCTTCATCCGATTATAAATCAATTTGACTGCTCTTCATCCTCTTATAAAACAGTTTGACTGCTCTTCATCTTTTTATAACGCAGTTTGACTGCTCTTCATCCTCTTGTAAATCAGGTTGACTGCTCTTCATCCTTTTGTAAAACAGTCTGACTGCTCTACATCATTGTATAAAACAGTTTGACTGCTCTTCATCCTTTTATAAAGCAGTTTGACTGCTCTTCATCCTCTTATAAATCAATTTGACTGCTCTTCATCCTCTTATAAAACCGTTTGACTGCTCTTCGTCCGATTATAAATCAGTTTGACTGCTCTTCGTCCGATTATAAATCAGTTTGACTGCTCTTCATCCTCCTATAAACCAGTTTGACTGCGCTTCATCCTCCTATAGAACAGTTTGACTGCTCTTGGTCCGATTATAAACCAGTTTGACTGCTCTTCGTCCTCTTATAAAAACAGTTTGACTGCTCTTCATCCTTTTATAAAGCAGTTTGACTGCTCTTCATCCTCTAATAAATCAGTTTCAATGCTCTTCATCCGATTATAAATCAGTTTGACTGCTCTTCATCCTCTTATAAAACATTTTGACTGCTCTTCATCCTTTTATAACGCAGTTTGACTGCTCTTCATCCTCTTATAAATCAGTTTGACTGCTCTTCATCCGATTATAAATCAGTTTGACTGCTCTTCGTCCTCTTTTAAAACAGTTTGACTGCTCTTCATCCTTTTATAATGCAGTTTGACTGCTCTTCATGCTCTTATAAATCAGTTTGACTGCTATTCATCCGATTATAAATCAGTTTGACTGCTCTTCGTCCGATTATAAATCAGTTTGACTGCTATTCGTCCGATTATAAATCAGTTGGACTGCTCTTCGTCCGCTTATAAAACAGTTTGACTGCTCTTCATCCTTTTATAAAGCAGTTTGACTGCTCTTCATCTTCTTATAAATCAGTTTGACTGCTCTTCATCCTCTTATAAAGCAGTTTGACTGCTCTTCATCCTCCTGTAAACCAGTTTGACTGCGCTTCATCCACCTATAGAACAGTTTGACTGCTCTTCGTCCGATTATAACTCAGTTTGACTGCTCTTCGTCCTCTTATAAAACAGTTTGACTGCTCTTCATCCTTTTATAAAGCAGTTTGACTGCTCTTCATCCTCTTGTAAAACAGTCTGACTGCTCTTCATCCGATTATAAATCAATTTGACTGCTCTTCATCCTCTTGTAAAACAGGTTGACTGCTCTTCATCCTTTTGTAAAACAGTCTGACTGCTCTACATCATTGTATAAAACAGTTTGACTGCTCTTCATCCTTTTATAAAGCAGTTTGACTGCTCTTCATCCTCTTATAAATCAATTTCACTGCTCTTCATCCTCTTATAAAACCGTTTGACTGCTCTTCGTCCGATTATAAATCAGTTTGACTGCTCTTCGTCCGATTATAAATCAGTTTGACTGCTCTTCGTCCGCTTATAAAACAGTTTGACTGCTCTTCATCCTTTTATAAAGCAGTTTGACTGCTCTTCATCCTCTTATAAATCAGTTTGACTGCTCTTCATCCTTTTATAAAGCAGTTTGACTGCTCTTCATCCTCCTATAAACCAGTTTGACTGCGCTTCATCCTCCTATAGAACAGTTTGACTGCTCTTCGTCCGATTATAAACCAGTTTGACTGCTCTTCGTCCTCTTATAAAAACAGTTTGACTGCTCTTCATCCTTTTATAAAGCAGTTTGACTGCTCTTCATCCTCTTATAAATCAGTTTCACTGCTCTTCATCCGATTATAAATCAGTTTGACTGCTCTTCATCCTCTTATAAAACATTTTGACTGCTCTTCATCCTTTTATAACGCAGTTTGACTGCTCTTCATCCTCTTATAAATCAGTTTGACTGCTCTTCATCCGATTATAAATCAGTTTGACTGCTCTTCGTCCTCTTTTAAAACAGTTTGACTGCTCTTCATCCTTTTATAATGCAGTTTGACTGCTCTTCATCCTCTTATAAAACAGTTTGACTGCTCTTCATCCTCTTGTAAAACAGTTTGACTGCTCTTCATCCTTTTATAAAGCAGTTTGACTGCTCTTTATCCTCTTATAAATCAGTTTGACTTCTCTTCATCCGATTATAAATCAGTTTGACTGCTCTTCATCCTCTTATAAAACATTTTGACTGCTCTTCATCCTTTTATAACGCAGTTTGACTGCTCTTCATCCTCTTATAAATCAGTTTGACTGCTCTTCATCCGATTATAAATCAGTTTGACTGCTCTTCGTCCTCTTTTAAAACAGTTTGACTGCTCTTCATCCTTTTATAATGCAGTTTGACTGCTCTTCATCCTCTTATAAAACAGTTTGACTGCTCTTCATCCTCTTGTAAAACAGGTTGACTGCTCTTCATCCTCTTGTAAAACAGTCTGACTGCTCTACATCCTCGTATAAAACAGTTTGACTGCTCTTCATCCTTTTAAAAAGCAGTTTGACTGCTCTTCATCCTCTTATAAATCAATTTGACTGCTCTTCATCCTCTTATAAAACCGTTTGACTGCTCTTCGTCCGATTATAAATCAGTTTGACTGCTCTTCATCCTCTTATAAAACCGTTTGACTGCTCTTCGTCCGATTATAAATCAGGTTGACTGCTCTTCGTCCGATTATAAATCAGTTTGACTGCTTTTCGTCTGCTTATAAAACAGTTTGACTGCTCTTCATCCTTTTATACAGCAGTTTGACTGCTCTTCATCCTCTTATAAATCAGTTTGACTGCTCTTCATCTGTTTATAAAGCAGTTTGACTGCTCTTCATCCTCCTATAGACCAGTTTGACTGCGCTTCATCCTCTTATAAAACCGTTTGACTGCTCTTCGTCCGATTATAAATCAGTTTGACTGCTCTTCATCCTCTTATAAAACCGTTTGACTGCTCTTCATCCTTTTATAAAGCAGTTTGACTGCTCTTCATCCTCTTATAAATCAGTTTGACTGCTCTTCATCCTCTTATAAAGCAGTTTGACTGCTCTTCATCCTCCTGTAAACCAGTTTGACTGCGCTTCATCCGATTATAAATCAGTTTGACTGCTATTCATCCGATTATAAATCAGTTTGACTGCTCTTCGTCCGATTATAAATCAGTTTGACTGCTATTCGTCCGATTATAAATCAGTTGGACTGCTCTTCGTCCGCTTATAAAACAGTTTGACTGCTCTTCGTCCTTTTATAAAGCAGTTTGACTGCTCTTCATCCTCTTATAAATCAGTTTGACTGCTCTTCATCCTCTTATAAAGCAGTTTGACTGCTCTTCATCCTCCTGTAAACCAGTTTGACTGCGCTTCATCCACCTATAGAATAGTTTGACTGCTCTTCGTCCGATTATAACTCAGTTTGACTGCTCTTCGTCCTCTTATAAAACAGTTTGACGGCTCTTCATCCTTTTATAAAGCAGTTTGACTGCTCTTCATCCTCTTGTAAAACAGTCTGACTGCTCTTCATCCGATTATAAATCAATTTGACTGCTCTTCATCCTCTCATAAAACAGTTTGACTGCTCTTCATCTTTTTATAACGCAGTTTGACTGCTCTTCATCCTCTTGTAAATCAGGTTGACTGCTCTTCATCCTTTTGTAAAACAGTCTGACTGCTCTACATCATTGTATAAAACAGTTTGACTGCTCTTCATCCTTTTATAAAGCAGTTTGACTGCTCTTCATCCTCTTATAAATCAATTTGACTGCTCTTCATCCTCTTATAAAACCGTTTGACTGCTCTTCGTCCGATTATAAATCAGTTTGACTGCTCTTCGTCCGATTATAAATCAGTTTGACTGCTCTTCGTCCGCTTATAAAACAGTTTGACTGCTCTTCATCCTTTTATAAAGCAGTTTGACTGCTCTTCATCCTCTTATAAATCAGTTTGACTGCTCTTCATCCTTTTATAAAGCAGTTTGACTGCTCTTCATCCTCCTATAAACCAGTTTGACTGCGCTTCATCCTCCTATAGAACAGTTTGACTGCTCTTGGTCCGATTATAAACCAGTTTGACTGCTCTTCGTCCTCTTATAAAAACAGTTTGACTGCTCTTCATCCTTTTATAAAGCAGTTTGACTGCTCTTCATCCTCTTATAAATCAGTTTCACTGCTCTTCATCCGATTATAAAACAGTTTGACTGCTCTTCATCCTTTTATAATGCAGTTTGACTGCTCTTCATCCTCTTGTAAAACAGGTTGACTGCTCTTCATCCTCTTGTAAAACAGTCTGACTGCTCTACATCCTCGTATAAAACAGTTTGACTGCTCTTCATCCTTTTAAAAAGCAGTTTGACTGCTCTTCATCCTCTTATAAATCAATTTGACTGCTCTTCATCCTCTTATAAAACCGTTTGACTGCTCTTCGTCCGATTATAAATCAGTTTGACTGCTCTTCATCCTCTTATAAAACCGTTTGACTGCTCTTCGTCCGATTATAAATCAGGTTGACTGCTCTTCGTCCGATTATAAATCAGTTTGACTGCTTTTCGTCTGCTTATAAAACAGTTTGACTGCTCTTCATCCTTTTATAAAGCAGTTTGACTGCTCTTCATCCTCTTATAAATCAGTTTGACTGCTCTTCGTCCTCTTATAAAACAGTTTGACTGCTCTTCATCCTTTTATAAAGCAGTTTGACTGCTCTACATCCTCTTATAAATCAGTTTGACTGCTATTCATCCGATTATAAATCAGTTTGACTGCTCTTCGTCCGATTATAAATCAGTTTGACTGCTCTTCATCCTCTTATAAATCAGTTTGACTGCTCTTCATCCTCTTATAAAGCAGTTTGACTGCTCTTCATCCTCCTATAAACCAGTTTGACTGCGCTTCATCCTCTTGTAAAACAGGTTGACTGCTTTTCATCCTTTTGTAAAACAGTCTGACTGCTCTACATCATTGTATAAAACAGTTTGACTGCTCTTCATCCTTTTATAAAGCAGTTTGACTGCTCTTCATCCTCTTATAAATCAGTTTGACTGCTCTTCATCCTCTTATAAAGCAGTTTGACTGCTCTTCATCCTCCTATAAACCAGTTTGACTGCGCTTCATCCTCTTGTAAAACAGGTTGACTGCTTTTCATCCTTTTGTAAAACAGTCTGACTGCTCTACATCAATGTATAAAACAGTTTGACTGCTCTTCATCCTTTTATAAAGCAGTTTGACTGCTCTTCATCCTCTTATAAATCAATTTGACTGCTCTTCATCCTCTTATAAAACCGTTTGACTGCTCTTCGTCCGATTATAAATCAGTTTGACTGCTCTTCGTCCGATTATAAATCAGTTTGACTGCTCTTCGTCCGCTTATAAAACAGTTTGACTGCTCTTCATCCTTTTATAAAGCAGTTTGACTGCTCTTCATCCTCTTATAAATCAGTTTGACTGCTCTTCATCCTTTTATAAAGCAGTTTGACTGCTCTTCATCCTCCTATAAACCAGTTTGACTGCGCTTCATCCTCCTATAGAACAGTTTGACTGCTCTTCGTCCGATTATAAACCAGTTTGACTGCTCTTCGTCCTCTTATAAAAACAGTTTGACTGCTCTTCATCCTTTTATAAAGCAGTTTGACTGCTCTTCATCCTCTTATAAATCAGTTTCACTGCTCTTCATCCGATTATAAATCAGTTTGACTGCTCTTCGTCCTCTTATAAAAACAGTTTGACTGCTCTTCATCCTTTTATAAAGCAGTTTGACTGCTCTTCATCCTCTTATAAATCAGTTTCACTGCTCTTCATCCGATTATAAATCAGTTTGACTGCTCTTCATCCTCTTATAAAACATTTTGACTGCTCTTCATCCTTTTATAACGCAGTTTGACTGCTCTTCATCCTCTTATAAATCAGTTTGACTGCTCTTCATCCGATTATAAATCAGTTTGACTGCTCTTCGTCCTCTTTTAAAACAGTTTGACTGCTCTTCATCCTTTTATAATGCAGTTTGACTGCTCTTCATGCTCTTATAAAACAGTTTGACTGCTCTTCATCCTCTTGTAAAACAGTTTGACTGCTCTTCATCCTTTTATAAAGCAGTTTGACTGCTCTTCATCCTCTTATAAATCAGTTTGACTGCTCTTCATCCGATTATAAATCAGTTTGACTGCTCTTCATCCTCTTATAAAACATTTTGACTGCTCTTCATCCTTTTATAACGCAGTTTGACTGCTCTTCATCCTCTTATAATTCAGTTTGACTGCTCTTCATCCGATTATAAATCAGTTTGACTGCTCTTCGTCCTCTTTTAAAACAGTTTGACTGCTCTTCATCCTTTTATAATGCAGTTTGACTGCTCTTCATCCTCTTATAAAACAGTTTGACTGCTCTTCATCCTCTTGTAAAACAGGTTGACTGCTCTTCATCCTCTTGTAAAACAGTCTGACTGCTCTACATCCTCGTATAAAACAGTTTGACTGCTCTTCATCCTTTTAAAAAGCAGTTTGACTGCTCTTCATCCTCTTATAAATCAATTTGACTGCTCTTCATCCTCTTATAAAACCGTTTGACTGCTCTTCGTCCGATTATAAATCAGTTTGACTGCTCTTCATCCTCTTATAAAACCGTTTGACTGCTCTTCATCCACCTATAGAACAGTTTGACTGCTTTTCGTCTGCTTATAAAACAGTTTGACTGCTCTTCATCCTTTTATAAAGCAGTTTGACTGCTCTTCATCCTCTTATAAATCAGTTTGACTGCTCTTCGTCCTCTTATAAAACAGTTTGACTGCTCTTCATCCTTTTATAAAGCAGTTTGACTGCTCTACATCCTCTTATAAATCAGTTTGACTGCTATTCATCCGATTATAAATCAGTTTGACTGCTCTTCGTCCGATTATAAATCAGTTTGACTACTCTTCGTCCGATTATAAATCAGTTTGACTGCTCTTCGTCCGCTTATAAAACAGGTTGACTGCTCTTCATCCTTTTATAAAGCAGTTTGACTGCTCTTCATCCTCTTATAAATCAGTTTGACTGCTCTTCATCCTCTTATAAAGCAGTTTGACTGCTCTTCATCCTCCTATAAACCAGTTTGACTGCGCTTCATCCTCTTGTAAAACAGGTTGACTGCTTTTCATCCTTTTGTAAAACAGTCTGACTGCTCTACATCATTGTATAAAACAGTTTGACTGCTCTTCATCCTTTTATAAAGCAGTTTGACTGCTCTTCATCCTCTTATAAATCAATTTGACTGCTCTTCATCCTCTTATAAAACCGTTTGACTGCTCTTCGTCCGATTATAAATCAGTTTGACTGCTCTTCGTCCGATTATAAATCAGTTTGACTGCTCTTCGTCCGCTTATAAAACAGTTTGACTGCTCTTCATCCTTTTATAAAGCAGTTTGACTGCTCTTCATCCTCTTATAAATCAGTTTGACTGCTCTTCATCCTTTTATAAAGCAGTTTGACTGCTCTTCATCCTCCTATAAACCAGTTTGACTGCGCTTCATCCTCCTATAGAACAGTTTGACTGCTCTTCGTCCGATTATAAACCAGTTTGACTGCTCTTCGTCCTCTTATAAAAACAGTTTGACTGCTCTTCATCCTTTTATAAAGCAGTTTGACTGCTCTTCATCCTCTTATAAATCAGTTTCACTGCTCTTCATCCGATTATAAATCAGTTTGACTGCTCTTCATCCTCTTATAAAACATTTTGACTGCTCTTCATCCTTTTATAACGCAGTTTGACTGCTCTTCATCCTCTTATAAATCAGTTTGACTGCTCTTCATCCGATTATAAATCAGTTTGACTGCTCTTCGTCCTCTTTTAAAACAGTTTGACTGCTCTTCATCCTTCTATAATGCAGTTTGACTGCTCTTCATCCTCTTATAAAACAGTTTGACTGCTCTTCATCCTCTTGTAAAACAGGTTGACTGCTCTTCATCCTCTTGTAAAACAGTCTGACTGCTCTACATCCTCGTATAAAACAGTTTGACTGCTCTTCATCCTTTTAAAAAGCAGTTTGACTGCTCTTCATCCTCTTATAAATCAATTTGACTGCTCTTCATCCTCTTATAAAACCGTTTGACTGCTCTTCGTCCGATTATAAATCAGTTTGACTGCTCTTCATCCTCTTATAAAACCGTTTGACTGCTCTTCGTCCGATTATAAATCAGGTTGACTGCTCTTCGTCCGATTATAAATCAGTTTGACTGCTTTTCGTCTGCTTATAAAACAGTTTGACTGCTCTTCATCCTTTTATAAAGCAGTTTGACTGCTCTTCATCCTCTTATAAATCAGTTTGACTGCTCTTCATCTGTTTATAAAGCAGTTTGACTGCTCTTCATCCTCCTATAGACCAGTTTGACTGCGCTTCATCCTCCTATAAAACAGTTTGACTGCTCTTCGTCCGCTTATAAAACAGTTTGACTGCTCTTCATCCTTTTATAAAGCAGTTTGACTGCTCTTCATCCTCTTATAAATCAGTTTGACTGCTCTTCATCCTCTTATAAAGCAGTTTGACTGCTCTTCATCCTCCTGTAAACCAGTTTGACTGCGCTTCATCCGATTATAAATCAGTTTGACTGCTATTCATCCGATTATAAATCAGTTTGACTGCTCTTCGTCCGATTATAAATCAGTTTGACTGCTATTCGTCCGATTATAAATCAGTTGGACTGCTCTTCGTTCGCTTATAAAACAGTTTGACTGCTCTTCATCCTTTTATAAAGCAGTTTGACTGCTCTTCATCCTCTTATAAATCAGTTTGACTGCTCTTCATCCTCTTATAAAGCAGTTTGACTGCTCTTCATCCTCCTGTAAACCAGTTTGACTGCGCTTCATCCACCTATAGAACAGTTTGACTGCTCTTCGTCCGATTATAACTCAGTTTGACTGCTCTTCGTCCTCTTATAAAACAGTTTGACTGCTCTTCATCCTTTTATAAAGCAGTTTGACAGCTCTTCATCCTCTTGTAAAACAGTCTGACTGCTCTTCATCCGATTATAAATCAATTTGACTGCTCTTCATCCTCTTATAAAACAGTTTGACTGCTCTTCATCTTTTTATAACGCAGTTTGACTGCTCTTCATCCTCTTTTAAATCAGGTTGACTGCTCTTCATCCTTTTGTAAAACAGTCTGACTGCTCTACATCATTGTATAAAACAGTTTGACTGCTCTTCTTCCTTTTATAAAGCAGTTTGACTGCTCTTCATCCTCTTATAAATCAATTTGACTGCTCTTCATCCTCTTATAAAACCGTTTGACTGCTCTTCGTCCGATTATAAATCAGTTTGACTGCTCTTCGTCCGATTATAAATCAGTTTGACTGCTCTTCGTCCGATTATAAATCAGTTTGACTGCTCTTCGTCCTCTTTTAAAACAGTTTGACTGCTCTTCATCCTTTTATAATGCAGTTTGACTGCTCTTCATGCTCTTATAAAACAGTTTGACTGCTCTTCATCCTCTTGTAAAACAGTTTGACTGCTCTTCATCCTTTTATAAAGCAGTTTGACTGCTCTTCATCCTCTTATAAAATAGTTTGACTGCTCTTCATCCGATTATAAATCTGTTTGACTGCTCTTCATCCTCTTATAAACCATTTTGACTGCTCTTCATCCTTTTATAACGCAGTTTGACTGCTCTTCATCCTCTTATAAATCAGTTTGACTGCTCTTCATCCGATTATAAATCAGTTTGACTGCTCTTCGTCCTCTTTTAAAACAGTTTGACTGCTCTTCATCCTTTTATAATGCAGTTTGACTGCTCTTCATCCTCTTATAAAACAGTTTGACTGCTCTTCATCCTCTTGTAAAACAGGTTGACTGCTCTTCATCCTCTTGTAAAACAGTCTGACTGCTCTACATCCTCGTATAAAACAGTTTGACTGCTCTTCATCCTTTTAAAAAGCAGTTTGACTGCTCTTCATCCTCTTATAAATCAATTTGACTGCTCTTCATCCTCTTATAAAACCGTTTGACTGCTCTTCGTCCGATTATAAATCAGTTTGACTGCTCTTCATCCTCTTATAAAACCGTTTGACTGCTCTTCGTCCGATTATAAATCAGGTTGACTGCTCTTCGTCCAATTATAAATCAGTTTGACTGCTTTTCGTCTGCTTATAAAACAGTTTGACTGCTCTTCATCCTTTTATAAAGCAGTTTGACTGCTCTTCATCCTCTTATAAATCAGTTTGACTGCTCTTCGTCCTCTTATAAAACAGTTTGACTGCTCTTCATCCTTTTATAAAGCAGTTTGACTGCTCTACATCCTCTTATAAATCAGTTTGACTGCTATTCATCCGATTATAAATCAGTTTGACTGCTCTTCGTCCGATTATAAATCAGTTTGACTGCTCTTCGTCCGATTATAAATCAGTTTGACTGCTCTTCGTCCGCTTATAAAACAGGTTGACTGCTCTTCATCCTTTTATAAAGCAGTTTGACTGCTCTTCATCCTCTTATAAATCAGTTTGACTGCTCTTCATCCTCTTATAAAGCAGTTTGACTGCTCTTCATCCTCCTATAAACCAGTTTGACTGCGCTTCATCCTCTTGTAAAACTGGTTGACTTCTTTTCATCCTTTTGTAAAACAGTCTGACTGCTCTACATCATTGTATAAAACAGTTTGACTGCTCTTCATCCATTTATAAAGCAGTTTGACTGCTCTTCATCCTCTTATAAATCAGTTTGACTGCTCTTCATCCTCTTATAAAGCAGTTTGACTGCTCTTCATCCTCCTATAAACCAGTTTGACTGCGCTTCATCCTCTTGTAAAACAGGTTGACTGCTTTTCATCCTTTTGTAAAACAGTCTGACTGCTCTACATCATTGTATAAAACAGTTTGACTGCTCTTCATCCTTTTATAAAGCAGTTTGACTGCTCTTCATCCTCTTATAAATCAATTTGACTGCTCTTCATCCTCTTATAAAACCGTTTGACTGCTCTTCGTCCGATTATAAATCAGTCGGACTGCTCTACATCCTCGTATAAAACAGTTTGACTGCTCTTCATCCTTTTATAAAGCAGTTTCACTGCTCTTCATCAACTTATAAATCAATTTGACTGCTCTTCATCCTCTTATAAAACCGTTGGACTGCTCTTCGTCCGATTATAAATCAGTTTGACTGCTCTTCGTCCGCTTACAAAACAGTTTGACTGCTCTTCATCCTTTTATAAAGCTGTTTGACTGCTCTTCATACTCTTATAAATCAGTTTGACTGCTCTTCATCCTCTTATAAAGCAGTTTGACTGCTCTTCATCCTCCTGTAAACCAGTTTGACTGCGCTTCATCCGATTATAAATCAGTTTGACTGCTATTCATCCGATTATAAATCAGTTTGACTGCTCTTCGTCCGATTATAAATCAGTTTGACTGCTATTCGTCCGATTATAAATCAGTTGGACTGCTCTTCGTTCGCTTATAAAACAGTTTGACTGCTCTTCATCCTTTTATAAAGCAGTTTGACTGCTCTTCATCCTCTTATAAATCAGTTTGACTGCTCTTCATCCTCTTATAAAGCAGTTTGACTGCTCTTCATCCTCCTGTAAACCAGTTTGACTGCGCTTCATCCACCTATAGAACAGTTTGACTGCTCTTCGTCCGATTATAACTCAGTTTGACTGCTCTTCGTCCTCTTATAAAACAGTTTGACTGCTCTTCATCCTTTTATAAAGCAGTTTGACTGCTCTTCATCTTCTTGTAAAACAGTCTGACTGCTCTTCATCCGATTATAAATCAATTTGACTGCTCTTCATCCTCTTATAAAACAGTTTGACTGCTCTTCATCTTTTTATAACGCAGTTTGACTGCTTTTCATCCTCTTTTAAATCAGGTTGACTGCTCTTCATCCTTTTGTAAAACAGTCTGACTGCTCTACATCATTGTATAAAACAGTTTGACTGCTCTTCATCCTTTTATAAAGCAGTTTGACTGCTCTTCATCCTCTTATAAATCAATTTGACTGCTCTTCATCCTCTTATAAAACCGATTGACTGCTCTTCGTCCGATTATAAATCAGTTTGACTGCTCTTCGTCCGATTATAAATCAGTTTGACTGCTCTTCGTCCGCTTATAAAACAGTTTGACTGCTCTTCATCCTTTTATAACGCAGTTTGACTGCTCTTCATCCTCTTATAAATCAGTTTGACTGCTCTTCATCCTTTTATAAAGCAGTTTGACTGCTCTTCATCCTCCTATAAACCAGTTTGACTGCGCTTCATCCTCCTATAGAACAGTTTGACTGCTCTTGGTCCGATTATAAACCAGTTTGACTGCTCTTCGTCCTCTTATAAAAACAGTTTGACTGCTCTTCATCCTTTTATAAAGCAGTTTGACTGCTCTTCATCCTCTTATAAATCAGTTTCACTGCTCTTCATCCGATTATAAATCAGTTTGACTGCTCTTCATCCTCTTATAAAACATTTTGACTGCTCTTCATCCTTTTATAACGCAGTTTGACTGCTCTTCATCCTCTTATAAATCAGTTTGACTGCTCTTCATCCGATTATAAATCAGTTTGACTGCTCTTCGTCCTCTTTTAAAACAGTTTGACTGCTCTTCATCCTTTTATAATGCAGTTTGACTGCTCTTCATGCTCCTATAAAACAGTTTGACTGCTCTTCATCCTCTTGTAAAACAGTTTGACTGCTCTTCATCCTTTTATAAAGCAGTTTGACTGCTCTTCATCCTCTTATAAATCAGTTTGACTGCTCTTCATCCGATTATAAATCAGTTTGACTGCTCTTCATCCTCTTATAAACCATTTTGACTGCTCTTCATCCTTTTATAACGCAGTTTGACTGCTCTTCATCCTCTTATAAATCAGTTTGACTGCTCTTCATCCGATTATAAATCAGTTTGACTTCTCTTCGTCCTCTTTTAAAACAGTTTGACTGCTCTTCATCCTGTTATAAATCAGTTTGACTGCTCTTCATCCTCTTATAAAACAGTTTGACTGCTCTTTATCCTTTTATAACGCAGTTTGACTGCTCTTCATCCTCTTATAAATCAGTTTGACTGCTCTTCATCCGATTATAAATCAGTTTGACTGCTCTTCGTCCGATTATAAATCAGTTTGACTGCTCTTCATCCTTTTATAATGCAGTTTGACTGCTCTTCATCCTCTTATAAAGAAGTTTGACTGCGCTTCATCCTCCTATAGAACAGTTTGACTGCTCTTCGTCCGATTATAAATCAGTTTGACTGCTCTTCGTCCTCTTATAAAACAGTTTGACTGCTCTTCATCCTTTTATAAAGCAGTTTGACTGCTCTTCATCCTCTTATAAATCAGTTTGACTGCTCTTCATCCTTTTATAAAGCAGTTTGACTGCTCTTCATCCTCCTATAAACCAGTTTGACTGCGTTTCATCCTCCTATAGAACAGTTTGACTGCTCTTCGTCCGATTATAAATCAGTTAGACTGCTCTACGTCCTCTTATAAAACAGTTTGACTGCTCTTCATTCTTTTATAAAGCAGTTTGACTGCTCTTCATCCTCTTATAAATCAGTTTGACTGCTCTTCATCCGATTATAAATCAGTTTGACTGCTCTTCATCCTCTTAAAAAAACAGTTTGACTGCTCTTCATCCTTTTATAAAGCAGTTTGACTGATATTCATCCTCTTATACATCAGTTTGACTGCTCTTCATCCGATTATAAATCAGTTTGACTGCTCTTCGTCCTCTTTTAAAACAGTTTGACTGCTCTTCATCCTTTTATAATGCAGTTTGACTGCTCTTCATCCTCTTATAAAACAGTTTGACTGCTCTTCATCCTCTTGTAAAACAGGTTGACTGCTCTTCATCCTCTTGTAAAACAGTCTGACTGCTCTACATCCTCGTATAAAACAGTTTGACTGCTCTTCATCCTTTTATAAAGCAGTTTGACTGCTCTTCATCCTCTTATAAAACCGTTTGACTGCTCTTCGTCCGATTATAAATCAGGTTGACTGCTCTTCGTCCGATTATAAATCAGTTTGACTGCTCTTCGTCTGCTTATAAAACAGTTTGACTGCTCTTCATCCTTTTATAAAGCAGTTTGACTGCTCTTCATCCTCTTATAAATCAGTTTGACTGCTCTTCATCTGTTTATAAAGCAGTTTTACTGCTCTTCATCCTCCTATAGACCAGTTTGACTGCGCTTCATCCTCCTATAAAACAGTTTGACTGCTCTTCGTCGGATTATAAATCAGTTTGACTGCTCTTCGTCCTCTTATAAAACAGGTTGACTGCTCTTCATCCTCTTGTAAAACAGTCTGACTGCTCTACATCCTCGTATAAAACAGTTTGACTGCTCTTCATCCTATTATAAATCAGTTTGACTGCTCTTCATCCTCTTATAAAACAGTTTGACTGCTCTTCATCCTTTTATAAATCAGTTTGACTGCTCTTCGTCTGCTTATAAAGCAGTTTGACTGCTCTTCATCCTCTTATAAATCAGTTTGACTGCTCTTCATCCGATTATAAATCAGTTTGACTGCTCTTCATCCTCTTATAAAACAGTTTGACTGCTCTTCATCCTTTTATAAAGCCGTTTGACTGCTCTTCATCCTCTTATAAATCAGTTTGACTGCTCTTCATCCTATTATAAATCAGTTTGACTGCTCTTCATCCTCTTATAAAACAGTTTGACTGCTCTTTATCCTTTTATAACGCAGTTTGACTGCTCTTCATCCTCTTATAAATCAGTTTGACTGCTCTTCATCCGATTATAAATCAGTTTGACTGCTCTTCGTCCGATTATAAATCAGTTTGACTGCTCTTCATCCTTTTATAATGCAGTTTGACTGCTCTTCATCCTCTTATAAAGCAGTTTGACTGCGCTTCATCCTCCTATAGAACAGTTTGACTGCTCTTCGTCCGATTATAAATCAGTTTGACTGCTCTTCGTCCTCTTATAAAACAGTTTGACTGCTCTTCATCCTTTTATAAAGCAGTTTGACTGCTCTTCATCCTCTTATAAATCAGTTTGACTGCTCTTCATCCTTTTATAAAGCAGTTTGACTGCTCTTCATCCTCCTATAAGCCAGTTTGACTGCGTTTCATCCTCCTATAGAACAGTTTGACTGCTCTTCGTCCGATTATAAATCAGTTAGACTGTTCTACGTCCTCTTATAAAAAAGTTTGACTGCTCTTCATTCTTTTATAAAGCAGTTTGACTGCTCTTCATCCTCTTATAAATCAGTTTGACTGCTCTTCATCCAATTATAAATCAGTTTGACTGCTCTTCATCCTCTTAAAAAAACAGTTTGACTGCTCTTCATCCTTTTATAAAGCAGTTTGACTGATATTCATCCTCTTATACATCAGTTTGACTGCTCTTCATCCGATTATAAATCAGTTTGACTGCTCTTCGTCCTCTTTTAAAACAGTTTGACTGCTCTTCATCCTTTTATAATGCAGTTTGACTGCTCTTCATCCTCTTATAAAACAGTTTGACTGCTCTTCATCCTCTTGTAAAACAGGTTGACTGCTCTTCATCCTCTTGTAAAACAGTCTGACTGCTCTACATCCTCGTATAAAACAGTTTGACTGCTCTTCATCCTTTTATAAAGCAGTTTGACTGCTCTTCATCCTCTTATAAAACCGTTTGACTGCTCTTCGTCCGATTATAAATCAGGTTGACTGCTCTTCGTCCGATTATAAATCAGTTTGACTGCTCTTCGTCTGCTTATAAAACAGTTTGACTGCTCTTCATCCTTTTATAAAGCAGTTTGACTGCTCTTCATCCGATTATAAATCAGTTTGACTGCTCTTCATCCTCTTATAAACCATTTTGACTGCTCTTCATCCTTTTATAACGCAGTTTGACTGCTCTTCATCCTCTTATAAATCAGTTTGACTGCTCTTCATCCGATTATAAATCAGTTTGACTTCTCTTCGTCCTCTTTTAAAACAGTTTGACTGCTCTTCATCCTGTTATAAATCAGTTTGACTGCTCTTCATCCTCTTATAAAACAGTTTGACTGCTCTTTATCCTTTTATAACGCAGTTTGACTGCTCTTCATCCTCTTATAAATCAGTTTGACTGCTCTTCATCCGATTATAAATCAGTTTGACTGCTCTTCGTCCGATTATAAATCAGTTTGACTGCTCTTCATCCTTTTATAATGCAGTTTGACTGCTCTTCATCCTCTTATAAAGAAGTTTGACTGCGCTTCATCCTCCTATAGAACAGTTTGACTGCTCTTCGTCCGATTATAAATCAGTTTGACTGCTCTTCGTCCTCTTATAAAACAGTTTGACTGCTCTTCATCCTTTTATAAAGCAGTTTGACTGCTCTTCATCCTCTTATAAATCAGTTTGACTGCTCTTCATCCTTTTATAAAGCAGTTTGACTGCTCTTCATCCTCCTATAAACCAGTTTGACTGCGTTTCATCCTCCTATAGAACAGTTTGACTGCTCTTCGTCCGATTATAAATCAGTTAGACAGCTCTACGTCCTCTTATAAAACAGTTTGACTGCTCTTCATTCTTTTATAAAGCAGTTTGACTGCTCTTCATCCTCTTATATATCAGTTTGACTGCTCTTCATCCGATTATAAATCAGTTTGACTGCTCTTCATCCTCTTAAAAAAACAGTTTGACTGCTCTTCATCCTTTTATAAAGCAGTTTGACTGATATTCATCCTCTTATACATCAGTTTGACTGCTCTTCATCCGATTATAAATCAGTTTGACTGCTCTTCGTCCTCTTTTAAAACAGTTTGACTGCTCTTCATCCTTTTATAATGCAGTTTGACTGCTCTTCATCCTCTTATAAAACAGTTTGACTGCTCTTCATCCTCTTGTAAAACAGGTTGACTGCTCTTCATCCTCTTGTAAAACAGTCTGACTGCTCTACATCCTCGTATAAAACAGTTTGACTGCTCTTCATCCTTTTATAAAGCAGTTTGACTGCTCTTCATCCTCTTATAAAACCGTTTGACTGCTCTTCGTCCGATTATAAATCAGGTTGACTGCTCTTCGTCCGATTATAAATCAGTTTGACTGCTCTTCGTCTGCTTATAAAACAGTTTGACTGCTCTTCATCCTTTTATAAAGCAGTTTGACTGCTCTTCATCCTCTTATAAATCAGTTTGACTGCTCTTCATCTGTTTATAAAGCAGTTTTACTGCTCTTCATCCTCCTATAGACCAGTTTGACTGCGCTTCATCCTCCTATAAAACAGTTTGACTGCTCTTCGTCGGATTATAAATCAGTTTGACTGCTCTTCGTCCTCTTATAAAACAGGTTGACTGCTCTTCATCCTCTTGTAAAACAGTCTGACTGCTCTACATCCTCGTATAAAACAGTTTGACTGCTCTTCATCCTATTATAAATCAGTTTGACTGCTCTTCATCCTCTTATAAAACAGTTTGACTGCTCTTCATCCTTTTATAAATCAGTTTGACTGCTCTTCGTCTGCTTATAAAGCAGTTTGACTGCTCTTCATCCTCTTATAAATCAGTTTGACTGCTCTTCATCCGATTATAAATCAGTTTGACTGCTCTTCATCCTCTTATAAAACAGTTTGACTGCTCTTCATCCTTTTATAAAGCCGTTTGACTGCTCTTCATCCTCTTATAAATCAGTTTGACTGCTCTTCATCCTATTATAAATCAGTTTGACTGCTCTTCATCCTCTTATAAAACAGTTTGACTGCTCTTTATCCTTTTATAACGCAGTTTGACTGCTCTTCATCCTCTTATAAATCAGTTTGACTGCTCTTCATCCGATTATAAATCAGTTTGACTGCTCTTCGTCCGATTATAAATCAGTTTGACTGCTCTTCATCCTTTTATAATGCAGTTTGACTGCTCTTCATCCTCTTATAAAGCAGTTTGACTGCGCTTCATCCTCCTATAGAACAGTTTGACTGCTCTTCGTCCGATTATAAATCAGTTTGACTGCTCTTCGTCCTCTTATAAAACAGTTTGACTGCTCTTCATCCTTTTATAAAGCAGTTTGACTGCTCTTCATCCTCTTATAAATCAGTTTGACTGCTCTTCATCCTTTTATAAAGCAGTTTGACTGCTCTTCATCCTCCTATAAGCCAGTTTGACTGCGTTTCATCCTCCTATAGAACAGTTTGACTGCTCTTCGTCCGATTATAAATCAGTTAGACTGTTCTACGTCCTCTTATAAAAAAGTTTGACTGCTCTTCATTCTTTTATAAAGCAGTTTGACTGCTCTTCATCCTCTTATAAATCAGTTTGACTGCTCTTCATCCAATTATAAATCAGTTTGACTGCTCTTCATCCTCTTAAAAAACAGTTTGACTGCTCTTCATCCTTTTATAAAGCAGTTTGACTGATATTCATCCTCTTATACATCAGTTTGACTGCTCTTCATCCGATTATAAATCAGTTTGACTGCTCTTCGTCCTCTTTTAAAACAGTTTGACTGCTCTTCATCCTTTTATAATGCAGTTTGACTGCTCTTCATCCTCTTATAAAACAGTTTGACTGCTCTTCATCCTCTTGTAAAACAGGTTGACTGCTCTTCATCCTCTTGTAAAACAGTCTGACTGCTCTACATCCTCGTATAAAACAGTTTGACTGCTCTTCATCCTTTTATAAAGCAGTTTGACTGCTCTTCATCCTCTTATAAAACCGTTTGACTGCTCTTCGTCCGATTATAAATCAGGTTGACTGCTCTTCGTCCGATTATAAATCAGTTTGACTGCTCTTCGTCTGCTTATAAAACAGTTTGACTGCTCTTCATCCTTTTATAAAGCAGTTTGACTGCTCTTCATCCTCTTATAAATCAGTTTGACTGCTCTTCATCTGTTTATAAAGCAGTTTTACTGCTCTTCATCCTCCTATAGACCAGTTTGACTGCGCTTCATCCTCCTATAAAACAGTTTGACTGCTCTTCGTCGGATTATAAATCAGTTTGACTGCTCTTCGTCCTCTTATAAAACAGGTTGACTGCTCTTCATCCTCTTGTAAAACAGTCTGACTGCTCTACATCCTCGTATAAAACAGTTTGACTGCTCTTCATCCTATTATAAATCAGTTTGACTGCTCTTCATCCTCTTATAAAACAGTTTGACTGCTCTTCATCCTTTTATAAATCAGTTTGACTGCTCTTCGTCTGCTTATAAAGCAGTTTGACTGCTCTTCATCCTCTTATAAATCAGTTTGACTGCTCTTCATCCGATTATAAATCAGTTTGACTGCTCTTCATCCTCTTATAAAACAGTTTGACTGCTCTTCATCCTTTTATAAAGCCGTTTGACTGCTCTTCATCCTCTTATAAATCAGTTTGACTGCTCTTCATCCTATTATAAATCAGTTTGACTGCTCTTCATCCTCTTATAAAACAGTTTGACTGCTCTTTATCCTTTTATAACGCAGTTTGACTGCTCTTCATCCTCTTATAAATCAGTTTGACTGCTCTTCATCCGATTATAAATCAGTTTGACTGCTCTTCGTCCGATTATAAATCAGTTTGACTGCTCTTCATCCTTTTATAATGCAGTTTGACTGCTCTTCATCCTCTTATAAAACAGTTTGACTGCTCTTCATCCTCTTGTAAAACAGGTTGACTGCTCTTCATCCTCTTGTAAAACAGGTTGACTGCTCTTCATCCTTTTATAAAGCAGTTTGACTGCTCTTCATCCTCTTATAAATCAGTTTGACTGCTCTTCATCCTCTTATAAAACCGTTTGATTGCTCTTCGTCCGATTATAAATCAGTTTGACTGCTCTTCATCCTCTTATAAAACCGTTTGACTGCTCTTCGTCCGATTATAAATCAGGTTGACTGCTCTTCGTCCGATTATAAATCAGTTTGACTGCTCTTCGTCTGCTTATAAAACAGTTTGACTGCTTTTCATCCTTTTATAAAGCAGTTTGACTGCTCTTCATCCTCTTATAAATCAGTTTGACTGCTCTTCATCTGTTTATAAAGCAGTTTGACTGCTCTTCATCCTCCTATAGACCAGTTTGACTGCGCTTCATCCTCCTATAAAACAGTGTGACTGCTCTTCGTCGGATTATAAATCAGTCGGACTGCTCTACATCCTCGTATAAAACAGTTTGACTGCTCTTCATCCTTTTATAAAGCAGTTTCACTGCTCTTCATCAACTTATAAATCAATTTGACTGCTCTTCATCCTCTTATAAAACCGTTGGACTGCTCTTCGTCCGATTATAAATCAGTTTGACTGCTCTTCGTCCGCTTACAAAACAGTTTGACTGCTCTTCATCCTTTTATAAAGCTGTTTGACTGCTCTTCATACTCTTATAAATCAGTTTGACTGCTCTTCGTCTGCTTATGAATCAGTTTGACTGCTCTTCATCCTATTATAAATCAGTTTGACTGCTCTTCATCCTCTTATAAAACAGTTTGACTGCTCTTCATCCATTTATAAAGCAGTTTGACTGCTCTTCATCCTCTTATAAATCAGTTTGACTGCTCTTCATCCTCTTATAAAGCAGTTTGACTGCGCTTCATCCTCCTATAGAACAGTTTGACTGCTCTTCGTCCGATTATAAATCAGTTGGACTGCTCTTCGTCCTCTTATAAAACAGTTTGACTGCTCTTCATCCTTTTATAAAGCAGTTTGACTGCTCTTCATCCTCTTATAAATCAGTTTGACTGCTCTTCATCCTTTTATAAAGCAGTTTGACTGCTCTTCATCCTCCTATAAACCAGTTTGACTGCGCTTCATCCTCCTATAGAACAGTTTGACTGCTCTTCGTCCGATTATAAATCAGTTAGACTGCTCTACGTCCTCTTATAAAACAGTTTGACTGCTCTTCATCCTTTTATAAAGCAGTTTGACTGCTCTTCATCCTCTTATAAATCAGTTTGACTGCTCTTCATCCGATTATAAATCAGTTTGACTGCTCTTCATCCTCTTAAAAAAACAGTTTGACTGCTCTTCATCCTTTTATAAAGCAGTTTGACTGATATTCATCCTCTTATACATCAGTTTGACTGCTCTTCATCCGATTATAAATCAGTTTGACTGCTCTTCGTCCTCTTTTAAAACAGTTTGACTGCTCTTCATCCTTTTATAATGCAGTTTGACTGCTCTTCATCCTCTTATAAAACAGTTTGACTGCTCTTCATCCTCTTGTAAAACAGGTTGACTGCTCTTCATCCTCTTGTAAAACAGTCTGACTGCTCTACATCATTGTATAAAACAGTTTGACTGCTCTTCATCCTTTTATAAAGCAGTTTGACTGCTCTTCATCCTCTTATAAATCAATTTGACTGCTCTTCATCCTCTTATAAAACCGTTTGACTGCTCTTCGTCTGATTATAAATCAGTTTGACTGCTCTTCGTCCGATTGTAAATCAGTTTGACTGCTCTTCGTCCGCTTATAAAACAGTTTGACTGCTCTTCATCCTTTTATAAAGCAGTTTGACTGCTCTTCATCCTCTTATAAATCAGTTTGACTGCTCTTCATCCTTTTATAAAGCAGTTTGACTGCTCTTCATCCTCCTATAAACCAGTTTGACTGCGCTTCATCCTCTTGTAAAACAGGTTGACTGCTTTTCATCCTTTTGTAAAACAGTCTGACTGCTCTACATCATTGTATAAAACAGTTTGACTGCTCTTCATCCTTTTATAAAGCAGTTTGACTGCTCTTCATCCTCTTATAAATCAATTTGACTGCTCTTCATCCTCTTATAAAACCGTTTGACTGCTCTTCGTCTGATTATAAATCAGTTTGACTGCTCTTCGTCCGATTGTAAATCAGTTTTACTGCTCTTCGTCCGATTATAAATAAGTTTGACTGCTCTTCGTCCTCTTATAAAACAGTTTGACTGCTCTTCATCCTTTTATAAAGCAGTTTGACTGCTCTTCATCCTCTTATAAATCAGTTTGACTGCTCTTCATCCGATTATAAATCAGTTTGACTTTTCTTCATCCTCTTATAAAACAGTTTGACTGCTCTTCATCCTCTTATAAATCAGTTTGACTGCTCTTCATCCGATTATAAATCAGTTTGACTTCTCTTCGTCCTCTTTTAAAACAGTTTGACTGCTCTTCATCCTGTTATAAAGCAGTTTGACTGCTCTTCATCCTCTTATAAAACAGTTTGACTGCTCTTCATCCTCTTGTAAAACAGGTTGACTGCTCTTCATCCTCTTGTAAAACAGTCTGACTGCTCTACATCCTCGTATAAAACAGTTTGACTGCTCTTCATCCTTTTATAAAGCAGTTTCACTGCTCTTCATCAACTTATAAATCAATTTGACTGCTCTTCATCCTCTTATAAAACCGTTGGACTGCTCTTCGTCCGATTATAAATCAGTTTGACTGCTCTTCGTCCGATTATAAATCAGTTTGACTGCTCTTCGTCCGCTTACAAAACAGTTTGACTGCTCTTCATCCTTTTATAAAGCTGTTTGACTGCTCTTCATACTCTTATAAATCAGTTTGACTGCTCTTCATCCTCTTATAAAGCAGTTTGACTGCTCTTCATACTCCTATAAACCAGTTTGACTGCGCTTCATCCTCCTGTAGAACAGTTTGACTGCTTTTCGTCCGATTATAAATCAGTTTGACTGCTCTTCGTCCTCGTATAAAACAGTTTGACTGCTCTTCATCCTTTTATAAAGCAGTTTGACTGCTCTTCATCCTCTTATAAAACAGATTGACTGCTCTTCATCCTCTTGTAAAACAGGTTGACTGCCCTTCATCCTCTTGTAAAACAGTCTGACTGCTCTACATCCTCGTATAAAACAGTTTGACTGCTCTTTATCCTTTTATAAAACCGTTTGACTGCTCTTCGTCCGTTTATAAATCAGTTTGACTGCTCTTCGTCCGATTATAAATCAGTTTGACTGCTCTTCGTCCGCTTATAAATCAGTTTGACTGCTCTTCATCCTCTTATAAAGCAGTTTGACTGCTCTTCATCCTCCTATAAACCAGTTTGACTGCGCTTCATCCTCCTATAGAACAGTTTGACTGCTCTTCGTCCGATTATAAATCAATGTGACTGCTCTTCGTCCTCGTATAAAACAGTTTGACTGCTCTTCATCGTTTTATAAAGCAGTTTGACTGCTCTACATCCTCTTATAAATCAGTTTGACTGCTATTCATCTGATTATAAATCAGTTTGACTGCTCTTCGTCCAATTATAAATCAGTTTGACTGCTCTTCGTCCGATTATAAATCAGTTTGACTGCTCTTCGTCCGCTTATAAAACAGTTTGACTGCTCTTCATCCTTTTATAAAGCAGTTTGACTGCTCTTCATCCTCTTATAAATCAGTTTGACTGCTCTTCATCCTCTTATAAAGCAGTTTGACTGCTCTTCATCCTCCTATAAACCAGTTTGACTGTGCTTCATCCTCCTATAGAACAGTTTGACTGCTCTTCGTCCGATTATAAATCAGTTTGACTGCTCTTCGTCCTCTTATAAAACAGTTTGACTGCTCTTCATCCTTTTATAAAGCAGTTTGACTGCTCTTCATCCTCTTATAAATCAGTTTGACTGCTCTTCATCCTTTTATAAAGCAGTTTGACTGCTCTTCATCCTCCTATAAACCAGTTTGACTGCGCTTCATCCTCCTATAGAACAGTTTGACTGCTCTTCGTCCGATTATAAATCAGTTTGACTGCTCTTCGTCCTCTTATAAAACAGTTTGACTGCTCTTCATCCTTTTATAAAGCAGTTTGACTGCTCTTCATCCTCTTATAAATCAGTTTGACTGCTCTTCATCCGATTATAAATCAGTTTGACTGCTCTTCATCCTCTTAAAAAACAGTTTGACTGCTCCTCATCCTTTTATAAAGCAGTTTGACTGCTCTTCATCCTCTTATAAATCAGTTTGACTGCTCTTCATCCGATTATAAATCAGTTTGACTGCTCTTCATCCTCTTATAAAACAGTTTGACTGCTCTTCATCCTTTTATAACGCAGTTTGACTGCTCTTCATCCTCTTATTAATCAGTTTGACTGCTCTTCATCCGATTATAAATCAGTTTGACTGCTCTTCGTCCTCTTTTAAAACAGTTTGACTGCTCTTCATCCTTTTATAATGCAGTTTGACTGTTCTTCATCCTCTTATAAAACAGATTGACTGCTCTTCATCCTCTTGTAAAACAGGTTGACTGCTCTTCATCCTCTTGTAAAACAGTCTGACTGCTCTACATCCTCGTATAAAACAGTTTGACTGCTCTTCATCCTTTTATAAAGCAGTTTGACTGCTCTTCATCCTCTTATAAATCAATTTGACTGCTCTTCATCCTCTTATAAAACCGTTTGACTGCTCTTCGTCCGATTATTAATCAGTTTGACTGCTCTTCATCCTCTTATAAAACCGTTTGACTGCTCTTCGTCCGATTATAAATCAGGTTGACTGCTCTTCGTCCTCTTATAAAACAGTTTGACTGCTCTTCATCCTTTTATAAAGCAGTTTGACTGCTCTTCGTCCGATTATAAATCAGTTTGACTGCTCTTCGTCCTCTTATAAAACAGTTTGACTGCTCTTCATCCTTTTATAAAGCAGTTTGACTGCTCTTCATCCTCTTATAAATCAGTTTGACTGCTCTTCATCCTTTTATAAAGCAGTTTGACTGCTCTTCATCCTCCTATAAACCAGTTTGACTGCGCTTCATCCTCCTATAGAACAGTTTGACTGCTCTTCGTCCGATTATAAATCAGTTTGACTGCTCTTCGTCCTCTTATAAAACAGTTTGACTGCTCTTCATCCTTTTATAAAGCAGTTTGACTGCTCTTCATCCTCTTATAAATCAGTTTGACTGCTCTTCATCCGATTATAAATCAGTTTGACTGCTCTTCATCCTCTTAAAAAACAGTTTGACTGCTCTTCATCCTTTTATAAAGCAGTTTGACTGCTCTTCATCCTCTTATAAATCAGTTTGACTGCTCTTCATCCGATTATAAATCAGTTTGACTGCTCTTCATCCTCTTATAAAACAGTTTGACTGCTCTTCATCCTTTTATAACGCAGTTTGACTGCTCTTCATCCTCTTATTAATCAGTTTGACTGCTCTTCGTCCGATTATAAATCAGTTTGACTGCTCTTCGTCCTCTTATAAAACAGTTTGACTGCTCTTCATCCTTTTATAAAGCAGTTTGACTGCTCTTCGTCCTCTTTTAAAACAGTTTGACTGCTCTTCATCCTTTTATAATGCAGTTTGACTGTTCTTCATCCTCTTATAAAACAGATTGACTGCTCTTCATCCTCTTGTAAAACAGGTTGACTGCTCTTCATCCTCTTGTAAAACAGTCTGACTGCTCTACATCCTCGTATAAAACAGTTTGACTGCTCTTCATCCTTTTATAAAGCAGTTTGACTGCTCTTCATCCTCTTATAAATCAATTTGACTGCTCTTCATCCTCTTATAAAACCGTTTGACTGCTCTTCGTCCGATTATTAATCAGTTTGACTGCTCTTCATCCTCTTATAAAACCGTTTGACTGCTCTTCGTCCGATTATAAATCAGGTTGACTGCTCTTCGTCCGATTATAAATCAGTTTGACTGCTATTCGTCTGCTTATAAAACAGTTTGACTGCTCTTCATCCTTTTATAAAGCAGTTTGACTGCTCTTCATCCTCTTATAAATCAGTTTGACTGCTCTTCATCTGTTTATAAAGCAGTTTTACTGCTCTTCATCCTCCTATAGACCAGTTTGACTGCGCTTCATCCTCCTATAAAACAGTTTGACTGCTCTTCGTCGGATTATAAATCAGTTTGACTGCTCTTCGTCCTCTTATAAAACAGGTTGACTGCTCTTCATCCTCTTGTAAAACAGTCTGACTGCTCTACATCCTCGTATAAAACAGTTTGACTGCTCTTCATCCTTTTATAAAGCAGTTTCACTGCTCTTCATCCTCTTATAAATCAATTTGACTGCTCTTCATACTCTTATAAAACCGTTTGACTGCTCTTCGTCCGATTATAAATCAGTTTGACTGCTCTTCGTCCGATTATAAATCAGTTTGACTGCTCTTCGTCCTCTTATAAAACAGTTTGACTGCTCTTCATCCTTTTATAAAGCAGTTTGACTGCTCTACATCCTCTTATAAATCAGTTTGACTGCTATTCATCCGATTATAAATAAGTTTGACTGTTCTTCGTCCGATTATAAATCAGTTTGACTGCTCTTCGTCCGATTATAAATCAGTTTGACTGCTCTTAGTCCGCTTATAAAACAGTTTGACTGCTCTTCATCCTTTTATAAAGCAGTTTGACTGCTCTTCATCCTCTTATAAATCAATTTGACTGCTCTTCATCCTCTTATAAAACCGTTTGACTGCTCTTCGTCTGATTATAAATCAGTTTGACTGCTCTTTGTCCGATTGTAAATCAGTTTGACTGCTCTTCGTCCGCTTATAAAACAGTTTGACTGCTCTTCATCCGATTATAAATCAGTTTGACTGCTCTTCATCCTCTTAAAAAACAGTTTGACTGCTCTTCATCCTTTTATAAAGCAGTTTGACTGCTCTTCATCCTCTTATAAATCAGTTTGACTGCTCTTCATCCGATTATAAATCAGTTTGACTGCTCTTCATCCTCTTATAAAACAGTTTGACTGCTCTTCATCCTTTTATAACGCAGTTTGACTGCTCTTCATCCTCTTATTAATCAGTTTGACTGCTCTTCATCCGATTATAAATCAGTTTGACTGCTCTTCGTCCTCTTTTAAAACAGTTTGACTGCTCTTCATCCTTTTATAATGCAGTTTGACTGTTCTTCATCCTCTTATAAAACAGATTGACTGCTCTTCATCCTCTTGTAAAACAGGTTGACTGCTCTTCATCCTCTTGTAAAACAGTCTGACTGCTCTACATCCTCGTATAAAACAGTTTGACTGCTCTTCATCCTTTTATAAAGCAGTTTGACTGCTCTTCATCCTCTTATAAATCAATTTGACTGCTCTTCATCCTCTTATAAAACCGTTTGACTGCTCTTCGTCCGATTATTAATCAGTTTGACTGCTCTTCATCCTCTTATAAAACCGTTTGACTGCTCTTCGTCCGATTATAAATCAGGTTGACTGCTCTTCGTCCGATTATAAATCAGTTTGACTGCTCTTCGTCTGCTTATAAAACAGTTTGACTGCTCTTCATCCTTTTATAAAGCAGTTTGACTGCTCTTCATCCTCTTATAAATCAGTTTGACTGCTCTTCATCTGTTTATAAAGCAGTTTTACTGCTCTTCATCCTCCTATAGACCAGTTTGACTGCGCTTCATCCTCCTATAAAACAGTTTGACTGCTCTTCGTCGGATTATAAATCAGTTTGACTGCTCTTCGTCCTCGTATAAAACAGTTTGACTGCTCTTCATCCTTTTATAAAGCAGTTTGACTGCTCTTCATCCTCTTATAAAACAGATTGACTGCTCTTCATCCTCTTGTAAAACAGGTTGACTGCCCTTCATCCTCTTGTAAAACAGTCTGACTGCTCTACATCCTCGTATAAAACAGTTTGACTGCTCTTCATCCTTTTATAAAACCGTTTGACTGCTCTTCGTCCGTTTATAAATCAGTTTGACTGCTCTTCGTCCGATTATAAATCAGTTTGACTGCTCTTCGTCCGCTTATAAATCAGTTTGACTGCTCTTCATCCTCTTATAAAGCAGTTTGACTGCTCTTCATCCTCCTATAAACCAGTTTGACTGCGCTTCATCCTCCTATAGAACAGTTTGACTGCTCTTCGTCCGATTATAAATCAATTTGACTGCTCTTCGTCCTCGTATAAAACAGTTTGACTGCTCTTCATCGTTTTATAAAGCAGTTTGACTGCTCTACATCCTCTTATAAATCAGTTTGACTGCTATTCATCTGATTATAAATCAGTTTGACTGCTCTTCGGCCAATTATAAATCAGTTTGACTGCTCTTCGTCCGATTATAAATCAGTTTGACTGCTCTTCGTCCGCTTCTAAAACAGTTTGACTGCTCTTCATCCTTTTATAAAGCAGTTTGACTGCTCTTCATCCTTTTATAAAGCAGTTTGACTGCTCTTCATCCTCTTATAAATCAATTTGACTGCTCTTCATCCTCTTATAAAACCGTTTGACTGCTTTTCGTCTGATTATAAATCAGTTTGACTGCTCTTCGTCCGATTGTAAATCAGTTTGACTGCTCTTCGTCCGCTTATAAAACAGTTTGACTGCTCTTCATCCTTTTATAAAGCAGTTTGACTGCTCTTCATCCTCTTATAAATCAGTTTGACTGCTCTTCATCCTTTTATAAAGCAGTTTGACTGCTCTTCATCCTCCTATAAACCAGTTTGACTGCGCTTCATCCTCCTATAGAACAGTTTGACTGCTCTTCGTCCGATTATAAATCAGTTTGACTGCTCTTCGTCCTCTTATAAAACAGTTTGACTGCTCTTCATCCTTTTATAAAGCAGTTTGACTGCTCTTCATCCTCTTATAAATCAGTTTGACTGCTCTTCATCCGATTATAAATCAGTTTGACTTTTCTTCATCCTCTTATAAAACAGTTTGACTGCTCTTCATCCTCTTATAAATCAGTTTGACTGCTCTTCATCCTCTTGTAAAACAGGTTGACTGCCCTTCATCCTCTTGTAAAACAGTCTGACTGCTCTTCATCCTCTTGTAAAACAGGTTGACTGCTCTTCATCCTCTTGTAAAACAGTCTGACTGCTCTACATCCTCGTATAAAACAGTTTGACTGCTCTTCATCCTTTTATAAAGCAGTTTGACTGCTCTTCATCCTCTTATAAATCAATTTGACTGCTCTTCATCCTCTTATAAAACCGTTTGACTGCTCTTCGTCCGATTATTAATCAGTTTGACTGCTCTTCATCCTCTTATAAAACCGTTTGACTGCTCTTCGTCCGATTATAAATCAGGTTGACTGCTCTTCGTCCGATTATAAATCAGTTTGACTGCTCTTCGTCTGCTTATAAAACAGTTTGACTGCTCTTCATCCTTTTATAAAGCAGTTTGACTGCTCTTCATCCTCTTATAAATCAGTTTGACTGCTCTTCATCTGTTTATAAAGCAGTTTTACTGCTCTTCATCCTCCTATAGACCAGTTTGACTGCGCTTCATCCTCCTATAAAACAGTTTGACTGCTCTTCGTCGGATTATAAATCAGTTTGACTGCTCTTCGTCCTCGTATAAAACAGTTTGACTGCTCTTCATCCTTTTATAAAGCAGTTTGACTGCTCTTCATCCTCTTATAAAACAGATTGACTGCTCTTCATCCTCTTGTAAAACAGGTTGACTGCCCTTCATCCTCTTGTAAAACAGTCTGACTGCTCTACATCCTCGTATAAAACAGTTTGACTGCTCTTCATCCTTTTATAAAACCGTTTGACTGCTCTTCGTCCGTTTATAAATCAGTTTGACTGCTCTTCGTCCGATTATAAATCAGTTTGACTGCTCTTCGTCCGCTTATAAATCAGTTTGACTGCTCTTCATCCTCTTATAAAGCAGTTTGACTGCTCTTCATCCTCCTATAAACCAGTTTGACTGCGCTTCATCCTCCTATAGAACAGTTTGACTGCTCTTCGTCCGATTATAAATCAATTTGACTGCTCTTCGTCCTCGTATAAAACAGTTTGACTGCTCTTCATCGTTTTATAAAGCAGTTTGACTGCTCTACATCCTCTTATAAATCAGTTTGACTGCTATTCATCTGATTATAAATCAGTTTGACTGCTCTTCGGCCAATTATAAATCAGTTTGACTGCTCTTCGTCCGATTATAAATCAGTTTGACTGCTCTTCGTCCGCTTCTAAAACAGTTTGACTGCTCTTCATCCTTTTATAAAGCAGTTTGACTGCTCTTCATCCTTTTATAAAGCAGTTTGACTGCTCTTCATCCTCTTATAAATCAATTTGACTGCTCTTCATCCTCTTATAAAACCGTTTGACTGCTTTTCGTCTGATTATAAATCAGTTTGACTGCTCTTCGTCCGATTGTAAATCAGTTTGACTGCTCTTCGTCCGCTTATAAAACAGTTTGACTGCTCTTCATCCTTTTATAAAGCAGTTTGACTGCTCTTCATCCTCTTATAAATCAGTTTGACTGCTCTTCATCCTTTTATAAAGCAGTTTGACTGCTCTTCATCCTCCTATAAACCAGTTTGACTGCGCTTCATCCTCCTATAGAACAGTTTGACTGCTCTTCGTCCGATTATAAATCAGTTTGACTGCTCTTCGTCCTCTTATAAAACAGTTTGACTGCTCTTCATCCTTTTATAAAGCAGTTTGACTGCTCTTCATCCTCTTATAAATCAGTTTGACTGCTCTGCATCCAATTATAAATCAGTTTGACTTTTCTTCATCCTCTTATAAAACAGTTTGACTGCTCTTCATCCTCTTATAAATCAGTTTGACTGCTCTTCATCCGATTATAAATCAGTTTGACTTCTCTTCGTCCTCTTTTAAAACAGTTTGACTGCTCTTCATCCTGTTATAAAGCAGTTTGACTGCTCTTCATCCTCTTATAAAACAGTTTGACTGCTCTTCATCCTCTTGTAAAACAGGTTGACTGCTCTTCATCCTCTTGTAAAACAGTCTGACTGCTCTACATCCTCGTATAAAACAGTTTGACTGCTCTTCATCCTTTTATAAAGCAGTTTCACTGCTCTTCATCAACTTATAAATCAATTTGACTGCTCTTCATCCTCTTATAAAACCGTTGGACTGCTCTTTGTCCGATTATAAATCAGTTTGACTGCTCTTCGTCCGATTATAAATCAGTTTGACTGCTCTTCGTCCGCTTACAAAACAGTTTGACTGCTCTTCATCCTTTTATAAAGCTGTTTGACTGCTCTTCATACTCTTATAAATCAGTTTGACTGCTCTTCATCCTCTTATAAAGCAGTTTGACTGCTCTTCATACTCCTATAAACCAGTTTGACTGCGCTTCATCCTCCTGTAGAACAGTTTGACTGCTTTTCGTCCGATTATAAATCAGTTTGACTGCTCTTCGTCCTCGTATAAAACAGTTTGACTGCTCTTCATCCTTTTATAAAGCAGTTTGACTGCTCTTCATCCTCTTATAAAACAGATTGACTGCTCTTCATCCTCTTGTAAAACAGGTTGACTGCCCTTCATCCTCTTGTAAAACAGTCTGACTGCTCTACATCCTCGTATAAAACAGTTTGACTGCTCTTCATCCTTTTATAAAACCGTTTGACTGCTCTTCGTCCGTTTATAAATCAGTTTGAATGCTCTTCGTCCGATTATAAATCAGTTTGACTGCTCTTCGTCCGCTTATAAATCAGTTTGACTGCTCTTCATCCTCTTATAAAGCAGTTTGACTGCTCTTCATCCTCCTATAAACCAGTTTGACTGCGCTTCATCCTCCTATAGAACAGTTTGACTGCTCTTCGTCCGATTATAAATCAATTTGACTGCTCTACATCCTCTTATAAATCAGTTTGACTGCTATTCATCTGATTATAAATCAGTTTGACTGCTCTTCGTCCAATTATAAATCAGTTTGACTGCTCTTCGTCCGATTATAAATCAGTTTGACTGCTCTTCGTCCGCTTATAAAACAGTTTGACTGCTCTTCATCCTTTTATAAAGCAGTTTGACTGCTCTTCATCCTCTTATAAATCAGTTTGACTGCTCTTCATCCTCTTATAAAGCAGTTTGACTGCTCTTCATCCTCCTATAAACCAGTTTGACTGCGCTTCATCCTCCTATAGAACAGTTTGACTGCTCTTCGTCCGATTATAAATCAGTTTGACTGCTCTTCGTCCTCTTATAAAACAGTTTGACTGCTCTTCATCCTTTTATAAAGCAGTTTGACTGCTCTTCATCCTCTTATAAATCAGTTTGACTGCTCTTCATCCGATTATAAATCAGTTTGACTGCTCTTCATCCTCTTAAAAAACAGTTTGACTGCTCTTCATCCTCTTATAAAGCAGTTTGACTGCTCTTCATCCTCCTATAAACCAGTTTGACTGCGCTTCATCCTCCTATAGAACAGTTTGACTGCTCTTCGTCCGATTATAAATCAATTTGACTGCTCTTCGTCCTCGTATAAAACAGTTTGACTGCTCTTCATCGTTTTATAAAGCAGTTTGACTGCTCTACATCCTCTTATAAATCAGTTTGACTGCTATTCATCTGATTATAAATCAGTTTGACTGATCTTCGTCCAATTATAAATCAGTTTGACTGCTCTTCGTCCGATTATAAATCAGTTTGACTGCTCTTCGTCCGCTTCTAAAACAGTTTGACTGCTCTTCATCCTTTTATAAAGCAGTTTGACTGCTCTTCATCCTCTTATAAATCAGTTTGACTGCTCTTCATCCTCTTATAAAGCAGTTTGACTGCTCTTCATCCTCCTATAAACCAGTTTGACTGCGCTTCATCCTCCTATAGAACAGTTTGACTGCTCTTCGTCCGATTATAAATCAGTTTGACTGCTCTTCGTCCTCTTATAAAACAGTTTGACTGCTCTTCATCCTTTTATAAAGCAGTTTGACTGCTCTTCATCCTCTTATAAATCAGTTTGACTGCTCTTCATCCTTTTATAAAGCAGTTTGACTGCTCTTCATCCTCCTATAAACCAGTTTGACTGCGCTTCATCCTCCTATAGAACAGTTTGACTGCTCTTCGTCCTCTTATAAAACAGTTTGACTGCTCTTCATCCTTTTATAAAGCAGTTTGACTGCTCTTCATCCTCTTATAAATCAGTTTGACTGCTCTTCATCCGATTATAAATCAGTTTGACTGCTCTTCATCCTCTTAAAAAACAGTTTGACTGCTCTTCATCCTTTTATAAAGCAGTTTGACTGCTCTTCATCCTCTTATAAATCAGTTTGACTGCTCTTCATCCTCCTATAAAACAGTTTGACTGCTCTTCGTCGGATTATAAATCAGTTTGACTGCTCTTCGTCCTCTTATAAAACAGGTTGACTGCTCTTCATCCTCTTGTAAAACAGTCTGACTGCTCTACATCCTCGTATAAAACAGTTTGACTGCTCTTCATCCTTTTATAAAGCAGTTTCACTGCTCTTCATCCTCTTATAAATCAATTTGACTGCTCTTCATACTCTTATAAAACCGTTTGACTGCTCTTCGTCCGATTATAAATCAGTTTGACTGCTCTTCGTCCGATTATAAATCAGTTTGACTGCTCTTCGTCCTCTTATAAAACAGTTTGACTGCTCTTCATCCTTTTATAAAGCAATTTGACTGCTCTACATCCTCTTATAAATCAGTTTGACTGCTATTCATCCGATTATAAATCAGTTTGACTGCTCTTCGTCCGATTATAAATCAGTTTGACTGCTCTTCGTCCGATTATAAATCAGTTTGACTGCTCTTCGTCCGCTTATAAAACAGTTTGACTGCTCTTCATCCTTTTATAAAGCAGTTTGACTGCTCTTCATCCTCTTATAAATCATTTTGACTGCTCTTCATCCTCTTATAAAGCAGTTTGACTGCTCTTCATCCTCCTATAAACCAGTTTGACTGCGCTTCATCCTCTTGTAAAACAGGTTGACTGCTTTTCATCCTTATGTAAAACAGTCTGACTGCTCTACATCATTGTATAAAACAGTTTGACTGCTCTTCATCCTTTTATAAAGCAGTTTGACTGCTCTTCATCCTCTTATAAATCAATTTGACTGCTCTTCATCCTCTTATAAAACCGTTTGACTGCTCTTCGTCTGATTATAAATCAGTTTGACTGCTCTTCGTCCGATTGTAAATCAGTTTGACTGCTCTTCGTCCGCTTATAAAACAGTTTGACTGCTCTTCATCCTTTTATAAAGCAGTTTGACTGCTCTTCATCCTCTTATAAATCAGTTTGACTGCTCTTCATCCTTTTATAAAGCAGTTTGACTGCTCTTCATCCTCCTATAAACCAGTTTGACTGCGCTTCATCCTCCTATAGAACAGTTTGACTGCTCTTCGTCCGATTATAAATCAGTTTGACTGCTCTTCGTCCTCTTATAAAACAGTTTGACTGCTCTTCATCCTTTTATAAAGCAGTTTGACTGCTCTTCATCCTCTTATAAATCAGTTTGACTGCTCTTCATCCGATTATAAATCAGTTTGACTTTTCTTCATCCTCTTATAAAACAGTTTGACTGCTCTTCATCCTCTTATAAATCAGTTTGACTGCTCTTCATCCGATTATAAATCAGTTTGACTTCTCTTCGTCCTCTTTTAAAACAGTTTGACTGCTCTTCATCCTGTTATAAAGCAGTTTGACTGCTCTTCATCCTCTTATAAAACAGTTTGACTGCTCTTCATCCTCTTGTAAAACAGGTTGACTGCTCTTCATCCTCTTGTAAAACAGTCTGACTGCTCTACATCCTCGTATAAAACAGTTTGACTGCTCTTCATCCTTTTATAAAGCAGTTTCACTGCTCTTCATCAACTTATAAATCAATTTGACTGCTCTTCATCCTCTTATAAAACCGTTGGACTGCTCTTTGTCCGATTATAAATCAGTTTGACTGCTCTTCGTCCGATTATAAATCAGTTTGACTGCTCTTCGTCCGCTTACAAAACAGTTTGACTGCTCTTCATCCTTTTATAAAGCTGTTTGACTGCTCTTCATACTCTTATAAATCAGTTTGACTGCTCTTCATCCTCTTATAAAGCAGTTTGACTGCTCTTCATACTCCTATAAACCAGTTTGACTGCGCTTCATCCTCCTGTAGAACAGTTTGACTGCTTTTCGTCCGATTATAAATCAGTTTGACTGCTCTTCGTCCTCGTATAAAACAGTTTGACTGCTCTTCATCCTTTTATAAAGCAGTTTGACTGCTCTTCATCCTCTTATAAAACAGATTGACTGCTCTTCATCCTCTTGTAAAACAGGTTGACTGCCCTTCATCCTCTTGTAAAACAGTCTGACTGCTCTACATCCTCGTATAAAACAGTTTGACTGCTCTTCATCCTTTTATAAAACCGTTTGACTGCTCTTCGTCCGTTTATAAATCAGTTTGACTGCTCTTCGTCCGATTATAAATCAGTTTGACTGCTCTTCGTCCGCTTATAAATCAGTTTGACTGCTCTTCATCCTCTTATAAAGCAGTTTGACTGCTCTTCATCCTCCTATAAACCAGTTTGACTGCGCTTCATCCTCCTATAGAACAGTTTGACTGCTCTTCGTCCGATTATAAATCAATTTGACTGCTCTTCGTCCTCGTATAAAACAGTTTGACTGCTCTTCATCGTTTTATAAAGCAGTTTGACTGCTCTACATCCTCTTATAAATCAGTTTGACTGCTATTCATCTGATTATAAATCAGTTTGACTGCTCTTCGTCCAATTATAAATCAGTTTGACTGCTCTTCGTCCGATTATAAATCAGTTTGACTGCTCTTCGTCCGCTTATAAAACAGTTTGACTGCTCTTCATCCTTTTATAAAGCAGTTTGACTGCTCTTCATCCTCTTATAAATCAGTTTTACTGCTCTTCATCCTCTTATAAAGCAGTTTGACTGCTCTTCATCCTCCTATAAACCAGTTTGACTGCGCTTCATCCTCCTATAGAACAGTTTGACTGCTCTTCGTCCGATTATAAATCAGTTTGACTGCTCTTCGTCCTCTTATAAAACAGTTTGACTGCTCTTCATCCTTTTATAAAGCAGTTTGACTGCTCTTCATCCTCTTATAAATCAGTTTGACTGCTCTTCATCCTTTTATAAAGCAGTTTGACTGCTCTTCATCCTCCTATAAACCAGTTTGACTGCGCTTCATCCTCCTATAGAACAGTTTGACTGCTCTTCGTCCGATTATAAATCAGTTTGACTGCTCTTCGTCCTCTAATAAAACAGTTTGACTGCTCTTCATCCTTTTATAAAGCAGTTTGACTGCTCTTCATCCTCTTATAAATCAGTCTGACTGCTCTTCATCAGATTATAAATCAGTTTGACTGCTCTTCATCCTCTTAAAAAACAGTTTGACTGCTCTTCATCCTTTTATAAAGCAGTTTGACTGCTCTTCATCCTCTTATAATTCAGTTTGACTGCTCTTCATCCGATTATAAATCAGTTTGACTGCTCTTCATCCTCTTATAACGCAGTTTGACTGCTCTTCATCCTCTTATTAATCAGTTTGACTGCTCTTCATCCGATTATAAATCAGTTTGACTGCTCTTCGTCCTCTTTTAAAACAGTTTGACTGCTCTTCATCCTCCTATAAAACAGTTTGACTGCTCTTCGTCGGATTATAAATCAGTTTGACTGCTCTTCATCCTTTTATAAAGCAGTTTGACTGCTCTTCATCCTCTTATAAATCAGTTTGACTGCTCTTCATCCTCCTATAAAACAGTTTGACTGCTCTTCGTCGGATTATAAATCAGTTTGACTGCTCTTCGTCCTCTTATAAAACAGGTTGACTGCTCTTCATCCTCTTGTAAAACAGTCTGACTGCTCTACATCCTCGTATAAAACAGTTTGACTGCTCTTCATCCTTTTATAAAGCAGTTTCACTGCTCTTCATCCTCTTATAAATCAATTTGACTGCTCTTCATACTCTTATAAAACCGTTTGACTGCTCTTCGTCCGATTATAAATCAGTTTGACTGCTCTTCGTCCGATTATAAATCAGTTTGACTGCTCTTCGTCCTCTTATAAAACAGTTTGACTGCTCTTCATCCTTTTATAAAGCAATTTGACTGCTCTACATCCTCTTATAAATCAGTTTGACTGCTATTCATCCGATTATAAATCAGTTTGACTGCTCTTCGTCCGATTATAAATCAGTTTGACTGCTCTTCGTCCGATTATAAATCAGTTTGACTGCTCTTCGTCCGCTTATAAAACAGTTTGACTGCTCTTCATCCTTTTATAAAGCAGTTTGACTGCTCTTCATCCTCTTATAAATCATTTTGACTGCTCTTCATCCTCTTATAAAGCAGTTTGACTGCTCTTCATCCTCCTATAAACCAGTTTGACTGCGCTTCATCCTCTTGTAAAACAGGTTGACTGCTTTTCATCCTTATGTAAAACAGTCTGACTGCTCTACATCATTGTATAAAACAGTTTGACTGCTCTTCATCCTTTTATAAAGCAGTTTGACTGCTCTTCATCCTCTTATAAATCAATTTGACTGCTCTTCATCCTCTTATAAAACCGTTTGACTGCTCTTCGTCTGATTATAAATCAGTTTGACTGCTCTTCGTCCGATTGTAAATCAGTTTGACTGCTCTTCGTCCGCTTATAAAACAGTTTGACTGCTCTTCATCCTTTTATAAAGCAGTTTGACTGCTCTTCATCCTCTTATAAATCAGTTTGACTGCTCTTCATCCTTTTATAAAGCAGTTTGACTGCTCTTCATCCTCCTATAAACCAGTTTGACTGCGCTTCATCCTCCTATAGAACAGTTTGACTGCTCTTCGTCCGATTATAAATCAGTTTGACTGCTCTTCGTCCTCTTATAAAACAGTTTGACTGCTCTTCATCCTTTTATAAAGCAGTTTGACTGCTCTTCATCCTCTTATAAATCAGTTTGACTGCTCTTCATCCGATTATAAATCAGTTTGACTTTTCTTCATCCTCTTATAAAACAGTTTGACTGCTCTTCATCCTCTTATAAATCAGTTTGACTGCTCTTCATCCGATTATAAATCAGTTTGACTTCTCTTCGTCCTCTTTTAAAACAGTTTGACTGCTCTTCATCCTGTTATAAAGCAGTTTGACTGCTCTTCATCCTCTTATAAAACAGTTTGACTGCTCTTCATCCTCTTGTAAAACAGGTTGACTGCTCTTCATCCTCTTGTAAAACAGTCTGACTGCTCTACATCCTCGTATAAAACAGTTTGACTGCTCTTCATCCTTTTATAAAGCAGTTTCACTGCTCTTCATCAACTTATAAATCAATTTGACTGCTCTTCATCCTCTTATAAAACCGTTGGACTGCTCTTTGTCCGATTATAAATCAGTTTGACTGCTCTTCGTCCGATTATAAATCAGTTTGACTGCTCTTCGTCCGCTTACAAAACAGTTTGACTGCTCTTCATCCTTTTATAAAGCTGTTTGACTGCTCTTCATACTCTTATAAATCAGTTTGACTGCTCTTCATCCTCTTATAAAGCAGTTTGACTGCTCTTCATACTCCTATAAACCAGTTTGACTGCGCTTCATCCTCCTGTAGAACAGTTTGACTGCTTTTCGTCCGATTATAAATCAGTTTGACTGCTCTTCGTCCTCGTATAAAACAGTTTGACTGCTCTTCATCCTTTTATAAAGCAGTTTGACTGCTCTTCATCCTCTTATAAAACAGATTGACTGCTCTTCATCCTCTTGTAAAACAGGTTGACTGCCCTTCATCCTCTTGTAAAACAGTCTGACTGCTCTACATCCTCGTATAAAACAGTTTGACTGCTCTTCATCCTTTTATAAAACCGTTTGACTGCTCTTCGTCCGTTTATAAATCAGTTTGACTGCTCTTCGTCCGATTATAAATCAGTTTGACTGCTCTTCGTCCGCTTATAAATCAGTTTGACTGCTCTTCATCCTCTTATAAAGCAGTTTGACTGCTCTTCATCCTCCTATAAACCAGTTTGACTGCGCTTCATCCTCCTATAGAACAGTTTGACTGCTCTTCGTCCGATTATAAATCAATTTGACTGCTCTTCGTCCTCGTATAAAACAGTTTGACTGCTCTTCATCGTTTTATAAAGCAGTTTGACTGCTCTACATCCTCTTATAAATCAGTTTGACTGCTATTCATCTGATTATAAATCAGTTTGACTGCTCTTCGTCCAATTATAAATCAGTTTGACTGCTCTTCGTCCGATTATAAAACAGTTTGACTGCTCTTCATCCTTTTATAAAGCAGTTTGACTGCTCTTCATCCTCTTATAAATCCGTTTGACTGCTCTTCATCCTCTTATAAAGCAGTTTGACTGCTCTTCATCCTCCTATAAACCAGTTTGACTGCGCTTCATCCTCCTATAGAACAGTTTGACTGCTCTTCGTCCGATTATAAATCAGTTTGACTGCTCTTCGTCCTCTTATAAAACAGTTTGACTGCTCTTCATCCTTTTATAAAGCAGTTTGACTGCTCTTCATCCTCTTATAAATCAGTTTGACTGCTCTTCATCCTTTTATAAAGCAGTTTGACTGCTCTTCATCCTCCTATAAACCAGTTTGACTGCGCTTCATCCTCCTATAGAACAGTTTGACTGCTCTTCGTCCGATTATAAATCAGTTTGACTGCTCTTCGTCCTCTAATAAAACAGTTTGACTGCTCTTCATCCTTTTATAAAGCAGTTTGACTGCTCTTCATCCTCTTATAAATCAGTCTGACTGCTCTTCATCAGATTATAAATCAGTTTGACTGCTCTTCATCCTCTTAAAAAACAGTTTGACTGCTCTTCATCCTTTTATAAAGCAGTTTGACTGCTCTTCATCCTCTTATAAATCAGTTTGACTGCTCTTCATCCGATTATAAATCAGTTTGACTGCTCTTCATCCTCTTATAACGCAGTTTGACTGCTCTTCATCCTCTTATTAATCAGTTTGACTGCTCTTCATCCGATTATAAATCAGTTTGACTGCTCTTCGTCCTCTTTTAAAACAGTTTGACTGCTCTTCATCCTTTTATAATGCAGTTTGACTGTTCTTCATCCTCTTATAAAACAGATTGACTGCTCTTCATCCTCTTGTAAAACAGGTTGACTGCTCTTCATCCTCTTGTAAAACAGTCTGACTGCTCTACATCCTCGTATAAAACAGTTTGACTGCTCTTCATCCTTTTATAAAGCAGTTTGACTGCTCTTCATCCTCTTATAAATCAATTTGACTGCTCTTCATCCTCTTATAAAACCGTTTGACTGCTCTTCGTCCGATTATTAATCAGTTTGACTGCTCTTCATCCTCTTATAAAACCGTTTGACTGCTCTTCGTCCGATTATAAATCAGTTTGACTGCTCTTCGTCTGCTTATAAAACAGTTTGACTGCTCTTCATCCTTTTATAAAGCAGTTTGACTGCTCTTCATCCTCTTATAAATCAGTTTGACTGCTCTTCATCTGTTTATAAAGCAGTTTTACTGCTCTTCATCCTCCTATAGACCAGTTTGACTGCGCTTCATCCTCCTATAAAACAGTTTGACTGCTCTTCATCCTTTTATAAAGCAGTTTGACTGCTCTTCATCCTCTTATAAATCAATTTGACTGCTCTTCATACTCTTATAAAACCGTTTGACTGCTCTTCGTCCGATTATAAATCAGTTTGACTGCTCTTCGTCCGATTATAAATCAGTTTGACTGATCTTCGTCCGCTTACAGAACAGTTTGACTGCTCTTCATCCTTTTATAAAGCTGTTTGACTGCTCTTCATACTCTTATAAATCAGTTTGACTGCTCTTCATCCTCTTATAAAGCAGTTTGACTGCTCTTCATACTCCTATAAACCAGTTTGACTGCGCTTCATCCTCCTGTAGAACAGTTTGACTGCTTTTCGTCCGATTATAAATCAGTTTGACTGCTCTTCGTCCTCTTATAAAACAGATTGACTGCTCTTCATCCTCTTGTAAAACAGGTTGACTGCCCTTCATCCTCTTGTAAAACAGTCTGACTGCTCTTCATCCTCTTATAAAGCAGTTTGACTGCTCTTCATCCTCCTATAAACCAGTTTGACTGCGCTTCATCCTCTTGTAAAACAGGTTGACTGCTTTTCATCCTTTTGTAAAACAGTCTGACTGCTCTACATCATTGTATAAAACAGTTTGACTGCTCTTCATCCTTTTATAAAGCAGTTTGACTGCTCTTCATCCTCTTATAAATCAATTTGACTGCTCTTCATCCTCTTATAAAACCGTTTGACTGCTCTTCGTCCGATTATAAATCAGTTTGACTGCTCTTCGTCCGATTATAAATCAGTTTGACTGCTCTTCGTCCGCTTATAAAACAGTTTGACTGCTCTTCATCCTTTTATAAAGCAGTTTGACTGCTCTTCATCCTCTTATAAATCAGTTTGACTGCTCTTCATCCTTTTATAAAGCAGTTTGACTGCTCTTCATCCTCCTATAAACCAGTTTGACTGCGCTTCATCCTCCTATAGAACAGTTTGACTGCTCTTCGTCCGATTATAAATCAGTTTGACTGCTCTTCGTCCTCTTATAAAACAGTTTGACTGCTCTTCATCCTTTTATAAAGCAGTTTGACTGCTCTTCATCCTCCTATAAATCAGTTTGACTGCTCTTCATCCGATTATAAATCAGTTTGACTGCTCTTCATCCTATTATAAATCAGTTTGACTGCTCTTCATCCTCTTATAAAACAGTTTGACTGCTCTTCATCCTTTTATAAATCAGTTTGACTGCTCTTCGTCTGCTTATAAATCAGTTTGACTGCTCTTCATCCTATTATAAATCAGTTTGACTGCTCTTCATCATTGTATAAAACAGTTTGACTGCTCTTCATCCATTTATAAAGCAGTTTGACTGCTCTTCATCCTCTTATAAATCAGTTTGACTGCTCTTCATCCTCTTATAAAGCAGTTTGACTGCTCTTCATCCTCCTATAAACCAATTTGACTGCGCTTCATCCTCCTATAGAACAGTTTGACTGCTCTTCGTCCGATTATAAATCAGTTTGACTGCTCTTCGTCCTCTTATAAAACAGTTTGACTGCTCTTCATCCTTTTATAAAGCAGTTTGACTGCTCTTCATCCTCTTATAAATCAGTTTGACTGCTCTTCATCCGATTATAAATCAGTTTGACTGCTCTTCATCCTCTTATAAAACAGTTTGACTGCTCTTCATCCTTTTATAAAGCCGTTTGACTGCTCTTCATCCTCTTATAAATCAGTTTGACTGCTCTTCATCCTATTATAAATCAGTTTGACTGCTCTTCATCCTCTTATAAAACAGTTTGACTGCTCTTTATCCTTTTATAACGCAGTTTGACTGCTCTTCATCCTCTTATAAATCAGTTTGACTGCTCTTCATCCTCTTATAAATCAGTTTGACTGCTCTTCGTCCGATTATAAATCAGTTTGACTGCTCTTCATCCTTTTATAATGCAGTTTGACTGCTCTTCATCCTCTTATAAAACAGTTTGACTGCTCTTCATCCTCTTGTAAAACAGGTTGACTGCTCTTCATCCTCTTGTAAAACAGGTTGACTGCTCTTCATCCTCGTATAAAACAGTTTGACTGCTCTTCATCCTTTTATAAAGCAGTTTGACTGCTCTTCATCCTCTTATAAATCAATTTGACTGCTCTTCATCCTCTTATAAAACCGTTTGACTGCTCTTCGTCTGATTATAAATCAGTTTGACTGCTCTTCATCCTCTTATAAAACCGTTTGACTGCTCTTCGTCCGATTATAAATCAGGTTGACTGCTCTTCGTCCGATTATAAATCAGTTTGACTGCTCTTCGTCTGCTTATAAAACAGTTTGACTGCTCTTCATCCTTTTATAAAGCAGTTTGACTGCTCTTCATCCTCTTATAAATCAGTTTGACTGCTCTTCATCTGTTTATAAAGCAGTTTGACTGCTCTTCATCCTCCTATAGACTAGTTTGACTGCGCTTCATCCTCCTATAGAACAGTTTGACTGCTCTTCGTCCGATTATAAATCAGGTTGACTGCTCTTCGTCCGATTATAAATCAGTTTGACTGCTCTTCGTCTGCTTATAAAACAGTTTGACTGCTCTTCATCCTTTTATAAAGCAGTTTGACTGCTCTTCATCCTCTTATAAATCAGTTTGACTGCTCTTCATCTGTTTATAAAGCAGTTTGACTGCTCTTCATCCTCCTATAGACTAGTTTGACTGCGCTTCATCCTCCTATAGAACAGTTTGACTGCTCTTCGTCCGATTATAAATCAGTTTGACTGCTCTTCGTCCTCTTATAAAACAGTTTGACTGCTCTTCATCCTCTTATAAAACAGTTTGACTGCTCTTCATCCTCTTGTAAAACAGGTTGACTGCTCTTCATCCTCTTGTAAAACAGGTTGACTGCTCTTCATCCTTTTATAAAGCAGTTTGACTGCTCTTCATCCTCCTATAAACCAGTTTGACTGCGCTTCATCCTCCTATAGAACAGTTTGACTGCTCTTCGTCCGATTATAAATCAGTTTGACTGCTCTTCGTCCTCTTATAAAACAGTTTGACTGCTCTTCATCCTTTTATAAAGCAGTTTGACTGCTCTTCATCCTCCTATAAATCAGTTTGACTGCTCTTCATCCGATTATAAATCAGTTTGACTGCTCTTCATCCTATTATAAATCAGTTTGACTGCTCTTCATCCTCTTATAAAACAGTTTGACTGCTCTTCATCCTTTTATAAATCAGTTTGACTGCTCTTCGTCTGCTTATAAATCAGTTTGACTGCTCTTCATCCTATTATAAATCAGTTTGACTGCTCTTCATCATTGTATAAAACAGTTTGACTGCTCTTCATCCATTTATAAAGCAGTTTGACTGCTCTTCATCCTCTTATAAATCAGTTTGACTGCTCTTCATCCTCTTATAAAGCAGTTTGACTGCTCTTCATCCTCCTATAAACCAATTTGACTGCGCTTCATCCTCCTATAGAACAGTTTGACTGCTCTTCGTCCGATTATAAATCAGTTTGACTGCTCTTCGTCCTCTTATAAAACAGTTTGACTGCTCTTCATCCTTTTATAAAGCAGTTTGACTGCTCTTCATCCTCTTATAAATCAGTTTGACTGCTCTTCATCCGATTATAAATCAGTTTGACTGCTCTTCATCCTCTTATAAAACAGTTTGACTGCTCTTCATCCTTTTATAAAGCCGTTTGACTGCTCTTCATCCTCTTATAAATCAGTTTGACTGCTCTTCATCCTATTATAAATCAGTTTGACTGCTCTTCATCCTCTTATAAAACAGTTTGACTGCTCTTTATCCTTTTATAACGCAGTTTGACTGCTCTTCATCCTCTTATAAATCAGTTTGACTGCTCTTCATCCTCTTATAAATCAGTTTGACTGCTCTTCGTCCGATTATAAATCAGTTTGACTGCTCTTCATCCTTTTATAATGCAGTTTGACTGCTCTTCATCCTCTTATAAAACAGTTTGACTGCTCTTCATCCTCTTGTAAAACAGGTTGACTGCTCTTCATCCTCTTGTAAAACAGGTTGACTGCTCTTCATCCTCGTATAAAACAGTTTGACTGCTCTTCATCCTTTTATAAAGCAGTTTGACTGCTCTTCATCCTCTTATAAATCAATTTGACTGCTCTTCATCCTCTTATAAAACCGTTTGACTGCTCTTCGTCTGATTATAAATCAGTTTGACTGCTCTTCATCCTCTTATAAAACCGTTTGACTGCTCTTCGTCCGATTATAAATCAGGTTGACTGCTCTTCGTCCGATTATAAATCAGTTTGACTGCTCTTCGTCTGCTTATAAAACAGTTTGACTGCTCTTCATCCTTTTATAAAGCAGTTTGACTGCTCTTCATCCTCTTATAAATCAGTTTGACTGCTCTTCATCTGTTTATAAAGCAGTTTGACTGCTCTTCATCCTCCTATAGACTAGTTTGACTGCGCTTCATCCTCCTATAGAACAGTTTGACTGCTCTTCGTCCGATTATAAATCAGTTTGACTGCTCTTCGTCCTCTTATAAAACAGTTTGACTGCTCTTCATCCTTTTATAAAGCAGTTTGACTGCTCTTCATCCTCTTATAAATCAGTTTGACTGCTCTTCATCCGATTATAAATCAGTTTGACTGCTCTTCATCCTCTTATAAAACAGTTTGACTGCTCTTCATCCTTTTATAAAGCCGTTTGATTGCTCTTCATCCTCTTATAAATCAGTTTGACTGCTCTTCATCCTCTTATAAATCAGTTTGACTGCTCTTCATCTGTTTATAAAGCAGTTTTACTGCTCTTCATCCTCCTATAGACCAGTTTGACTGCGCTTCATCCTCCTATAAAACAGTTTGACTGCTCTTCGTCGGATTATAAATCAGTTTGACTGCTCTTCGTCCTCTTATAAAACAGGTTGACTGCTCTTCATCCTCTTGTAAAACAGTCTGACTGCTCTACATCCTCGTATAAAACAGTTTGACTGCTCTTCATCCTTTTATAAAGCAGTTTCACTGCTCTTCATCCTCTTATAAATCAATTTGACTGCTCTTCATACTCTTATAAAACCGTTTGACTGCTCTTCGTCCGATTATAAATCAGTTTGACTGCTCTTCGTCCGATTATAAATCAGTTTGACTGCTCTTCGTCCGCTTACAAAACAGTTTGACTGCTCTTCATCCTTTTATAAAGCTGTTTGACTGCTCTTCATACTCTTATAAATCAGTTTGACTGCTCTTCATCCTCTTATAAAGCAGTTTGACTGCTCTTCATACTCCTATAAACCAGTTTGACTGCGCTTCATCCTCCTGTAGAACAGTTTGACTGCTTTTCGTCCGATTATAAATCAGTTTGACTGCTCTTCGTCCTCGTATAAAACAGTTTGACTGCTCTTCATCCTTTTATAAAGCAGTTTGACTGCTCTTCATCCTCTTATAAAACAGATTGACTGCTCTTCATCCTCTTGTAAAACAGGTTGACTGCCCTTCATCCTCTTGTAAAACAGTCTGACTGCTCTTCATCCTCTTATAAAGCAGTTTGACTGCTCTTCATCCTCCTATAAACCAGTTTGACTGCGCTTCATCCTCTTGTAAAACAGGTTGACTGCTTTTCATCCTTTTGTAAAACAGTCTGACTGCTCTACATCATTGTATAAAACAGTTTGACTGCTCTTCATCCTTTTATAAAGCAGTTTGACTGCTCTTCATCCTCTTATAAATCAATTTGACTGCTCTTCATCCTCTTATAAAACCGTTTGACTGCTCTTCGTCCGATTATAAATCAGTTTGACTGCTCTTCGTCCGATTATAAATCAGTTTGACTGCTCTTCGTCCGATTATAAATCAGTTTGACTGCTCTTCGTCCGCTTATAAAACAGTTTGACTGCTCTTCATCCTTTTATAAAGCAGTTTGACTGCTCTTCATCCTCTTATAAATCAGTTTGACTGCTCTTCATCCTTTTATAAAGCAGTTTGACTGCTCTTCATCCTCCTATAAACCAGTTTGACTGCGCTTCATCCTCCTATAGAACAGTTTGACTGCTCTTCGTCCGATTATAAATCAGTTTGACTGCTCTTCGTCCTCTTATAAAACAGTTTGACTGCTCTTCATCCTTTTATAAAGCAGTTTGACTGCTCTTCATCCTCCTATAAATCAGTTTGACTGCTCTTCATCCGATTATAAATCAGTTTGACTGCTCTTCATCCTATTATAAATCAGTTTGACTGCTCTTCATCCTCTTATAAAACAGTTTGACTGCTCTTCATCCTTTTATAAATCAGTTTGACTGCTCTTCGTCTGCTTATAAATCAGTTTGACTGCTCTTCATCCTATTATAAATCAGTTTGACTGCTCTTCATCCTCTTATAAAACAGTTTGACTGCTCTTCATCCATTTATAAAGCAGTTTGACTGCTCTTCATCCTCTTATAAATCAGTTTGACTGCTCTTCATCCTCTTATAAAGCAGTTTGACTGCTCTTCATCCTCCTATAAACCAGTTTGACTGCGCTTCATCCTCCTATAGAACAGTTTGACTGCTCTTCGTCCGATTATAAATCAGTTTGACTGCTCTTCGTCCTCTTATAAAACAGTTTGACTGCTCTTCATCCTTTTATAAAGCAGTTTGACTGCTCTTCATCCTCTTATAAATCAGTTTGACTGCTCTTCATCCGATTATAAATCAGTTTGACTGCTCTTCATCCTCTTATAAAACAGTTTGACTGCTCTTCATCCTTTTATAAAGCCGTTTGACTGCTCTTCATCCTCTTATAAATCAGTTTGACTGCTCTTCATCCTATTATAAATCAGTTTGACTGCTCTTCATCCTCTTATAAAACAGTTTGACTGCTCTTTATCCTTTTATAACGCAGTTTGACTGCTCTTCATCCTCTTATAAATCAGTTTGACTGCTCTTCATCCGATTATAAATCAGTTTGACTGCTCTTCGTCCGATTATAAATCAGTTTGACTGCTCTTCATCCTTTTATAATGCAGTTTGACTGCTCTTCATCCTCTTATAAAACAGTTTGACTGCTCTTCATCCTCTTGTAAAACAGGTTGACTGCTCTTCATCCTCTTGTAAAACAGGTTGACTGCTCTTCATCCTCGTATAAAACAGTTTGACTGCTCTTCATCCTTTTATAAAGCAGTTTGACTGCTCTTCATCCTCTTATAAATCAATTTGACTGCTCTTCATCCTCTTATAAAACCGTTTGACTGCTCTTCGTCCGATTATAAATCAGTTTGACTGCTCTTCATCCTCTTATAAAACCGTTTGACTGCTCTTCGTCCGATTATAAATCAGGTTGACTGCTCTTCGTCCGATTATAAATCAGTTTGACTGCTCTTCGTCTGCTTATAAAACAGTTTGACTGCTCTTCATCCTTTTATAAAGCAGTTTGACTGCTCTTCATCCTCTTATAAATCAGTTTGACTGCTCTTCATCTGTTTATAAAGCAGTTTGACTGCTCTTCATCCTCCTATAGACTAGTTTGACTGCGCTTCATCCTCCTATAAAACAGTGTGACTGCTCTTCGTCGGATTATAAATCAGTTTGACTGCTCTTCGTCCTCTTATAAAACAGTTTGACTGCTCTTCATCCTTTTATAAAGCAGTTTGACTGCTCTACATCCTCTTATAAATCAGTTTGACTGCTATTCATCCGATTATAAATCAGTTTGACTGCTCTTCGTCTGCTTATAAAACAGTTTGACTGCTCTTCATCCTTTTATAAAGCAGTTTGACTGCTCTTCATCCTCCTATAAATCAGTTTGACTGCTCTTCATCCGATTATAAATCAGTTTGACTGCTCTTCATCCTATTATAAATCAGTTTGACTGCTCTTCATCCTCTTATAAAACAGTTTTGACTGCTCTTCATCCTTTTATAAATCAGTTTGACTGCTCTTCGTCTGCTTATAAATCAGTTTGACTGCTCTTCATCCTATTATAAATCAGTTTGACTGCTCTTCATCCTCTTATAAAACAGTTTGACTGCTCTTCATCCATTTATAAAGCAGTTTGACTGCTCTTCATCCTCTTATAAATCAGTTTGACTGCTCTTCATCCTCTTATAAAGCAGTTTGACTGCTCTTCATCCTCCTATAAACCAGTTTGACTGCGCTTCATCCTCCTATAGAACAGTTTGACTGCTCTTCATCCGATTATAAATCAGTTTGACTGCTCTTCATCCTATTATAAATCAGTTTGACTGCTCTTCATCCTCTTATAAAACAGTTTTGACTGCTCTTCATCCGATTATAAATCAGTTTGACTGCTCTTCATCCTATTATAAATCAGTTTGACTGCTCTTCATCCTCTTATAAAACAGTTTGACTGCTCTTCATCCTTTTATAAATCAGTTTGACTGCTCTTCGTCTGCTTATAAATCAGTTTGACTGCTCTTCATCCTATTATAAATCAGTTTGACTGCTCTTCATCATTGTATAAAACAGTTTGACTGCTCTTCATCCATTTATAAAGCAGTTTGACTGCTCTTCATCCTCTTATAAATCAGTTTGACTGCTCTTCATCCTCTTATAAAGCAGTTTGACTGCTCTTCATCCTCCTATAAACCAATTTGACTGCGCTTCATCCTCCTATAGAACAGTTTGACTGCTCTTCGTCCGATTATAAATCAGTTTGACTGCTCTTCGTCCTCTTATAAAACAGTTTGACTGCTCTTCATCCTTTTATAAAGCAGTTTGACTGCTCTTCATCCTCTTATAAATCAGTTTGACTGCTCTTCATCCGATTATAAATCAGTTTGACTGCTCTTCATCCTCTTATAAAACAGTTTGACTGCTCTTCATCCTTTTATAAAGCCGTTTGACTGCTCTTCATCCTCTTATAAATCAGTTTGACTGCTCTTCATCCTATTATAAATCAGTTTGACTGCTCTTCATCCTCTTATAAAACAGTTTGACTGCTCTTTATCCTTTTATAACGCAGTTTGACTGCTCTTCATCCTCTTATAAATCAGTTTGACTGCTCTTCATCCTCTTATAAATCAGTTTGACTGCTCTTCGTCCGATTATAAATCAGTTTGACTGCTCTTCATCCTTTTATAATGCAGTTTGACTGCTCTTCATCCTCTTATAAAACAGTTTGACTGCTCTTCATCCTCTTGTAAAACAGGTTGACTGCTCTTCATCCTCTTGTAAAACAGGTTGACTGCTCTTCATCCTCGTATAAAACAGTTTGACTGCTCTTCATCCTTTTATAAAGCAGTTTGACTGCTCTTCATCCTCTTATAAATCAATTTGACTGCTCTTCATCCTCTTATAAAACCGTTTGACTGCTCTTCGTCTGATTATAAATCAGTTTGACTGCTCTTCATCCTCTTATAAAACCGTTTGACTGCTCTTCGTCCGATTATAAATCAGGTTGACTGCTCTTCGTCCGATTATAAATCAGTTTGACTGCTCTTCGTCTGCTTATAAAACAGTTTGACTGCTCTTCATCCTTTTATAAAGCAGTTTGACTGCTCTTCATCCTCTTATAAATCAGTTTGACTGCTCTTCATCTGTTTATAAAGCAGTTTGACTGCTCTTCATCCTCCTATAGACTAGTTTGACTGCGCTTCATCCTCCTATAGAACAGTTTGACTGCTCTTCGTCCGATTATAAATCAGTTTGACTGCTCTTCGTCCTCTTATAAAACAGTTTGACTGCTCTTCATCCTTTTATAAAGCAGTTTGACTGCTCTTCATCCTCTTATAAATCAGTTTGACTGCTCTTCATCCGATTATAAATCAGTTTGACTGCTCTTCATCCTCTTATAAAACAGTTTGACTGCTCTTCATCCTTTTATAAAGCCGTTTGATTGCTCTTCATCCTCTTATAAATCAGTTTGACTGCTCTTCATCCTCTTATAAATCAGTTTGACTGCTCTTCATCTGTTTATAAAGCAGTTTTACTGCTCTTCATCCTCCTATAGACCAGTTTGACTGCGCTTCATCCTCCTATAAAACAGTTTGACTGCTCTTCGTCGGATTATAAATCAGTTTGACTGCTCTTCGTCCTCTTATAAAACAGGTTGACTGCTCTTCATCCTCTTGTAAAACAGTCTGACTGCTCTACATCCTCGTATAAAACAGTTTGACTGCTCTTCATCCTTTTATAAAGCAGTTTCACTGCTCTTCATCCTCTTATAAATCAATTTGACTGCTCTTCATACTCTTATAAAACCGTTTGACTGCTCTTCGTCCGATTATAAATCAGTTTGACTGCTCTTCGTCCGATTATAAATCAGTTTGACTGCTCTTCGTCCGCTTACAAAACAGTTTGACTGCTCTTCATCCTTTTATAAAGCTGTTTGACTGCTCTTCATACTCTTATAAATCAGTTTGACTGCTCTTCATCCTCTTATAAAGCAGTTTGACTGCTCTTCATACTCCTATAAACCAGTTTGACTGCGCTTCATCCTCCTGTAGAACAGTTTGACTGCTTTTCGTCCGATTATAAATCAGTTTGACTGCTCTTCGTCCTCGTATAAAACAGTTTGACTGCTCTTCATCCTTTTATAAAGCAGTTTGACTGCTCTTCATCCTCTTATAAAACAGATTGACTGCTCTTCATCCTCTTGTAAAACAGGTTGACTGCCCTTCATCCTCTTGTAAAACAGTCTGACTGCTCTTCATCCTCTTATAAAGCAGTTTGACTGCTCTTCATCCTCCTATAAACCAGTTTGACTGCGCTTCATCCTCTTGTAAAACAGGTTGACTGCTTTTCATCCTTTTGTAAAACAGTCTGACTGCTCTACATCATTGTATAAAACAGTTTGACTGCTCTTCATCCTTTTATAAAGCAGTTTGACTGCTCTTCATCCTCTTATAAATCAATTTGACTGCTCTTCATCCTCTTATAAAACCGTTTGACTGCTCTTCGTCCGATTATAAATCAGTTTGACTGCTCTTCGTCCGATTATAAATCAGTTTGACTGCTCTTCGTCCGATTATAAATCAGTTTGACTGCTCTTCGTCCGCTTATAAAACAGTTTGACTGCTCTTCATCCTTTTATAAAGCAGTTTGACTGCTCTTCATCCTCTTATAAATCAGTTTGACTGCTCTTCATCCTTTTATAAAGCAGTTTGACTGCTCTTCATCCTCCTATAAACCAGTTTGACTGCGCTTCATCCTCCTATAGAACAGTTTGACTGCTCTTCGTCCGATTATAAATCAGTTTGACTGCTCTTCGTCCTCTTATAAAACAGTTTGACTGCTCTTCATCCTTTTATAAAGCAGTTTGACTGCTCTTCATCCTCCTATAAATCAGTTTGACTGCTCTTCATCCGATTATAAATCAGTTTGACTGCTCTTCATCCTATTATAAATCAGTTTGACTGCTCTTCATCCTCTTATAAAACAGTTTGACTGCTCTTCATCCTTTTATAAATCAGTTTGACTGCTCTTCGTCTGCTTATAAATCAGTTTGACTGCTCTTCATCCTATTATAAATCAGTTTGACTGCTCTTCATCCTCTTATAAAACAGTTTGACTGCTCTTCATCCATTTATAAAGCAGTTTGACTGCTCTTCATCCTCTTATAAATCAGTTTGACTGCTCTTCATCCTCTTATAAAGCAGTTTGACTGCTCTTCATCCTCCTATAAACCAGTTTGACTGCGCTTCATCCTCCTATAGAACAGTTTGACTGCTCTTCGTCCGATTATAAATCAGTTTGACTGCTCTTCGTCCTCTTATAAAACAGTTTGACTGCTCTTCATCCTTTTATAAAGCAGTTTGACTGCTCTTCATCCTCTTATAAATCAGTTTGACTGCTCTTCATCCGATTACAAATCAGTTTGACTGCTCTTCATCCTCTTATAAAACAGTTTGACTGCTCTTCATCCTTTTATAAAGCCGTTTGACTGCTCTTCATCCTCTTATAAATCAGTTTGACTGCTCTTCATCCTATTATAAATCAGTTTGACTGCTCTTCATCCTCTTATAAAACAGTTTGACTGCTCTTTATCCTTTTATAACGCAGTTTGACTGCTCTTCATCCTCTTATAAATCAGTTTGACTGCTCTTCATCCGATTATAAATCAGTTTGACTGCTCTTCGTCCGATTATAAATCAGTTTGACTGCTCTTCATCCTTTTATAATGCAGTTTGACTGCTCTTCATCCTCTTATAAAACAGTTTGACTGCTCTTCATCCTCTTGTAAAACAGGTTGACTGCTCTTCATCCTCTTGTAAAACAGGTTGACTGCTCTTCATCCTCGTATAAAACAGTTTGACTGCTCTTCATCCTTTTATAAAGCAGTTTGACTGCTCTTCATCCTCTTATAAATCAATTTGACTGCTCTTCATCCTCTTATAAAACCGTTTGACTGCTCTTCGTCCGATTATAAATCAGTTTGACTGCTCTTCATCCTCTTATAAAACCGTTTGACTGCTCTTCGTCCGATTATAAATCAGGTTGACTGCTCTTCGTCCGATTATAAATCAGTTTGACTGCTCTTCGTCTGCTTATAAAACAGTTTGACTGCTCTTCATCCTTTTATAAAGCAGTTTGACTGCTCTTCATCCTCTTATAAATCAGTTTGACTGCTCTTCATCTGTTTATAAAGCAGTTTGACTGCTCTTCATCCTCCTATAGACTAGTTTGACTGCGCTTCATCCTCCTATAAAACAGTGTGACTGCTCTTCGTCGGATTATAAATCAGTTTGACTGCTCTTCGTCCTCTTATAAAACAGTTTGACTGCTCTTCATCCTTTTATAAAGCAGTTTGACTGCTCTACATCCTCTTATAAATCAGTTTGACTGCTATTCATCCGATTATAAATCAGTTTGACTGCTCTTCGTCTGCTTATAAAACAGTTTGACTGCTCTTCATCCTTTTATAAAGCAGTTTGACTGCTCTTCATCCTCCTATAAATCAGTTTGACTGCTCTTCATCCGATTATAAATCAGTTTGACTGCTCTTCATCCTATTATAAATCAGTTTGACTGCTCTTCATCCTCTTATAAAACAGTTTTGACTGCTCTTCATCCTTTTATAAATCAGTTTGACTGCTCTTCGTCTGCTTATAAATCAGTTTGACTGCTCTTCATCCTATTATAAATCAGTTTGACTGCTCTTCATCCTCTTATAAAACAGTTTGACTGCTCTTCATCCATTTATAAAGCAGTTTGACTGCTCTTCATCCTCTTATAAATCAGTTTGACTGCTCTTCATCCTCTTATAAAGCAGTTTGACTGCTCTTCATCCTCCTATAAACCAGTTTGACTGCGCTTCATCCTCCTATAGAACAGTTTGACTGCTCTTCGTCCGATTATAAATCAGTTTGACTGCTCTTCGTCCTCTTATAAAACAGTTTGACTGCTCTTCATCCTTTTATAAAGCAGTTTGACTGCTCTTCATCCTCTTATAAATCAGTTTGACTGCTCTTCATCCGATTATAAATCAGTTTGACTGCTCTTCGTCCGATTATAAATCAGTTTGACTGCTTTTCATCCTTTTATAATGCAGTTTGACTGCTCTTCATCCTCTTATAAAACAGTTTGACTGCTCTTCATCCGCTTGTAAAACAGGTTGACTGCTCTTCATCCTCTTGTAAAACAGGTTGACTGCTCTTCATCCTCGTATAAAACAGTTTGACTGCTCTTCATCCTTTTATAAAGCAGTTTGACTGCTCTTCATCCTCTTATAAAACCGTTTGACTGCTCTTCGTCCGATTATAAATCAGTTTGACTGCTCTTCATCCTCTTATAAAACCGTTTGACTGCTCTTCGTCCGATTATAAATCAGGTTGACTGCTCTTCGTCCGATTATAAATCAGTTTGACTGCTCTTCGTCTGCTTATAAAACAGTTTGACTGCTCTTCATCCTTTTATAAAGCAGTTTGACTGCTCTTCATCCTCTTATAAATCAGTTTGACTGCTCTTCATCTGTTTATAAAGCAGTTTGACTGCTCTTCATCCTCCTATAGACCAGTTTGACTGCGCTTCATCCTCCTATAAAACAGTGTGACTGCTCTTCGTCGGATTATAAATCAGTTTGACTGCTCTTCGTCCTCTTATAAAACAGTTTGACTGCTCTTCATCCTTTTATAAAGCAGTTTGACTGCTCTACATCCTCTTATAAATCAGTTTGACTGCTATTCATCCGATTATAAATCAGTTTGACTGCTCTTCGTCCGATTATAAATCAGTTTGACTCCTCTTCGTCCGATTATAAATCAGTTTGACTGCTCTTCGTCCGCTTATAAAACAGTTTGACTGCTCTTCATCCTTTTATAAAGCAGTTTGACTGCTCTTCATCCTCTTATAAATCAGTTTGACTGTTCTTCATCCTCTTATAAAGCAGTTTGACTGCTCTTCATCCTCCTATAAACCAGTTTGACTGCGCTTCATCCTCTTGTAAAACAGGTTGACTGCTTTTCATCCTTTTGTAAAACAGTCTGACTGCTCTACATCATTGTATAAAACAGTTTGACTGCTCTTCATCCTTTTATAAAGCAGTTTGACTGCTCTTCATCCTCTTATAAATCAATTTGACTGCTCTTCATCCTCTTATAAAACCGTTTGACTGCTCTTCGTCTGATTATAAATCAGTTTGACTGCTCTTCGTCCGATTATAAAACAGTCTGACTGCTCTTCGTCCGCTTATAAAACAGTTTGACTGCTCTTCATCCTTTTATAAAGCAGTTTGACTGCTCTTCATCCTCTTATAAATCAGTTTGACTGCTCTTCATCCTTTTATAAAGCAGTTTGACTGCTCTTCATCCTCCTATAAACCAGTTTGACTGCGCTTCATCCTCCTATAAATCAGTTTGACTGCTCTTCGTCCTCTTATAAAACAGTTTGACTGCTCTTCATCCTTTTATAAAGCAGTTTGACTGCTCTTCATCCTCTTATAAATCAGTTTGACTGCTCTTCATCCGATTATAAATCAGTTTGACTGCTCTTCATCCTCCTATAAACCAGTTTGACTGCGCTTCATCCTCTTGTAAAACAGGTTGACTGCTTTTCATCCTTTTGTAAAACAGTCTGACTGCTCTACATCATTGTATAAAACAGTTTGACTGCTCTTCATCCTTTTATAAAGCAGTTTGACTGCTCTTCATCCTCTTATAAATCAATTTGACTGCTCTTCATCCTCTTATAAAACCGTTTGACTGCTCTTCGTCCGATTATAAATCAGTTTGACTGCTCTTCGTCCGATTATAAATCAGTTTGACTGCTCTTCGTCCGCTTATAAAACAGTTTGACTGCTCTTCATCCTTTTATAAAGCAGTTTGACTGCTCTTCATCCTCTTATAAATCAGTTTGACTGCTCTTCATCCTTTTATAAAGCAGTTTGACTGCTCTTCATCCTCCTATAAACCAGTTTGACTGCGCTTCATCCTCCTATAGAACAGTTTGACTGCTCTTCGTCCGATTATAAATCAGTTTGACTGCTCTTCGTCCTCTTATAAAACAGTTTGACTGCTCTTCATCCTTTTATAAAGCAGTTTGACTGCTCTTCATCCTCCTATAAATCAGTTTGACTGCTCTTCATCCGATTATAAATCAGTTTGACTGCTCTTCATCCTATTATAAATCAGTTTGACTGCTCTTCATCCTCTTATAAAACAGTTTGACTGCTCTTCATCCTTTTATAAATCAGTTTGACTGCTCTTCGTCTGCTTATAAATCAGTTTGACTGCTCTTCATCCTATTATAAATCAGTTTGACTGCTCTTCATCCTCTTATAAAACAGTTTGACTGCTCTTCATCCATTTATAAAGCAGTTTGACTGCTCTTCATCCTCTTATAAATCAGTTTGACTGCTCTTCATCCTCTTATAAAGCAGTTTGACTGCTCTTCATCCTCCTATAAACCAGTTTGACTGCGCTTCATCCTCCTATAGAACAGTTTGACTGCTCTTCGTCCGATTATAAATCTGTTTGACTGCTCTTCGTCCTCTTATAAAACAGTTTGACTGCTCTTCATCCTTTTATAAAGCAGTTTGACTGCTCTTCATCCTCTTATAAATCAGTTTGACTGCTCTTCATCCGATTATAAATCAGTTTGACTGCTCTTCATCCTCTTATAAAACAGTTTGACTGCTCTTCATCCTTTTATAAAGCCGTTTGACTGCTCTTCATCCTCTTATAAATCAGTTTGACTGCTCTTCATCCTATTATAAATCAGTTTGACTGCTCTTCATCCTCTTATAAAACAGTTTGACTGCTCTTTATCCTTTTATAACGCAGTTTGACTGCTCTTCATCCTCTTATAAATCAGTTTGACTGCTCTTCATCCGATTATAAATCAGTTTGACTGCTCTTCGTCCGATTATAAATCAGTTTGACTGCTCTTCATCCTTTTATAATGCAGTTTGACTGCTCTTCATCCTCTTATAAAACAGTTTGACTGCTCTTCATCCTCTTGTAAAACAGGTTGACTGCTCTTCATCCTCTTGTAAAACAGGTTGACTGCTCTTCATCCTCGTATAAAACAGTTTGACTGCTCTTCATCCTTTTATAAAGCAGTTTGACTGCTCTTCATCCTCTTATAAATCAATTTGACTGCTCTTCATCCTCTTATAAAACCGTTTGACTGCTCTTCGTCCGATTATAAATCAGTTTGACTGCTCTTCATCCTCTTATAAAACCGTTTGACTGCTCTTCGTCCGATTATAAATCAGGTTGACTGCTCTTCGTCCGATTATAAATCAGTTTGACTGCTCTTCGTCTGCTTATAAAACAGTTTGACTGCTCTTCATCCTTTTATAAAGCAGTTTGACTGCTCTTCATCCTCTTATAAATCAGTTTGACTGCTCTTCATCTGTTTATAAAGCAGTTTGACTGCTCTTCATCCTCCTATAGACTAGTTTGACTGCGCTTCATCCTCCTATAAAACAGTGTGACTGCTCTTCGTCGGATTATAAATCAGTTTGACTGCTCTTCGTCCTCTTATAAAACAGTTTGACTGCTCTTCATCCTTTTATAAAGCAGTTTGACTGCTCTACATCCTCTTATAAATCAGTTTGACTGCTATTCATCCGATTATAAATCAGTTTGACTGCTCTTCGTCTGCTTATAAAACAGTTTGACTGCTCTTCATCCTTTTATAAAGCAGTTTGACTGCTCTTCATCCTCCTATAAATCAGTTTGACTGCTCTTCATCCGATTATAAATCAGTTTGACTGCTCTTCATCCTATTATAAATCAGTTTGACTGCTCTTCATCCTCTTATAAAACAGTTTTGACTGCTCTTCATCCTTTTATAAATCAGTTTGACTGCTCTTCGTCTGCTTATAAATCAGTTTGACTGCTCTTCATCCTATTATAAATCAGTTTGACTGCTCTTCATCCTCTTATAAAACAGTTTGACTGCTCTTCATCCATTTATAAAGCAGTTTGACTGCTCTTCATCCTCTTATAAATCAGTTTGACTGCTCTTCATCCTCTTATAAAGCAGTTTGACTGCTCTTCATCCTCCTATAAACCAGTTTGACTGCGCTTCATCCTCCTATAGAACAGTTTGACTGCTCTTCGCCCGATTATAAATCAGTTTGACTGCTCTTCGTCCTCTTATAAAACAGTTTGACTGCTCTTCATCCTTTTATAAAGCAGTTTGACTGCTCTTCATCCTCTTATAAATCAGTTTGACTGCTCTTCATCCGATTATAAATCAGTTTGACTGCTCTTCATCCTCTTATAAAACAGTTTGACTGCTCTTCATCCTTTTATAAAGCCGTTTGACTGCTCTTCATCCTCTTATAAATCAGTTTGACTGCTCTTCATCCTATTATAAATCAGTTTGACTGCTCTTCATCCTCTTATAAAACAGTTTGACTGCTCTTTATCCTTTTATAACGCAGTTTGACTGCTCTTCATCCTCTTATAAATCAGTTTGACTGCTCTTCATCCGATTATAAATCAGTTTGACAGCTCTTCGTCCTATTATAAATCAGTTTGACTGCTCTTCATCCTTTTATAATGCAGTTTGACTGCTCTTCATCCTCTTATAAAACAGTTTGACTGCTCTTCATCCGCTTGTAAAACAGGTTGACTGCTCTTCATCCTCTTGTAAAACAGGTTGACTGCTCTTCATCCTCGTATAAAACAGTTTGACTGCTCTTCATCCTTTTATAAAGCAGTTTGACTGCTCTTCATCCTCTTATAAATCAATTTGACTGCTCTTCATCCTCTTATAAAACCGTTTGACTGCTCTTCGTCCGATTATAAATCAGTTTGACTGCTCTTCATCCTCTTATAAAACCGTTTGACTGCTCTTCGTCCGATTATAAATCAGGTTGACTGCTCTTCGTCCGATTATAAATCAGTTTGACTGCTCTTCGTCTGCTTATAAAACAGTTTGACTGCTCTTCATCCTTTTATAAAGCAGTTTGACTGCTCTTCATCGTCTTATAAATCAGTTTGACTGCTCTTCATCTGTTTATAAAGCAGTTTGACTGCTCTTCATCCTCCTATAGACCAGTTTGACTGCGCTTCATCCTCCTATAAAACAGTGTGACTGCTCTTCGTCGGATTATAAATCAGTTTGACTGCTCTTCGTCCTCTTATAAAACAGTTTGACTGCTCTTCATCCTTTTATAAAGCAGTTTGACTGCTCTACATCCTCTTATAAATCAGTTTGACTGCTATTCATCCGATTATAAATCAGTTTGACTGCTCTTCGTCCGATTATAAATCAGGTTGACTGCTCTTCGTCCGATTATAAATCAGTTTGACTGCTCTTCGTCTGCTTATAAAACAGTTTGACTGCTCTTCATCCTTTTATAAAGCAGTTTGACTGCTCTTCATCCTCTTATAAATCAGTTTGACTGCTCTTCATCTGTTTATAAAGCAGTTTGACTGCTCTTCATCCTCCTATAGACTAGTTTGACTGCGCTTCATCCTCCTATAAAACAGTGTGACTGCTCTTCGTCGGATTATAAATCAGTTTGACTGCTCTTCGTCCTCTTATAAAACAGTTTGACTGCTCTTCATCCTTTTATAAAGCAGTTTGACTGCTCTACATCCTCTTATAAATCAGTTTGACTGCTATTCATCCGATTATAAATCAGTTTGACTGCTCTTCGTCTGCTTATAAAACAGTTTGACTGCTCTTCATCCTTTTATAAAGCAGTTTGACTGCTCTTCATCCTCCTATAAATCAGTTTGACTGCTCTTCATCCGATTATAAATCAGTTTGACTGCTCTTCATCCTATTATAAATCAGTTTGACTGCTCTTCATCCTCTTATAAAACAGTTTTGACTGCTCTTCATCCTTTTATAAATCAGTTTGACTGCTCTTCGTCTGCTTATAAATCAGTTTGACTGCTCTTCATCCTATTATAAATCAGTTTGACTGCTCTTCATCCTCTTATAAAACAGTTTGACTGCTCTTCATCCATTTATAAAGCAGTTTGACTGCTCTTCATCCTCTTATAAATCAGTTTGACTGCTCTTCATCCTCTTATAAAGCAGTTTGACTGCTCTTCATCCTCCTATAAACCAGTTTGACTGCGCTTCATCCTCCTATAGAACAGTTTGACTGCTCTTCGTCCGATTATAAATCAGTTTGACTGCTCTTCGTCCTCTTATAAAACAGTTTGACTGCTCTTCATCCTTTTATAAAGCAGTTTGACTGCTCTTCATCCTCTTATAAATCAGTTTGACTGCTCTTCATCCGATTATAAATCACTTTGACTGCTCTTCATCCTCTTATAAAACAGTTTGACTGCTCTTCATCCTTTTATAAAGCCGTTTGACTGCTCTTCATCCTCTTATAAATCAGTTTGACTGCTCTTCATCCTATTATAAATCAGTTTGACTGCTCTTCATCCTCTTATAAAACAGTTTGACTGCTCTTTATCCTTTTATAACGCAGTTTGACTGCTCTTCATCCTCTTATAAATCAGTTTGACTGCTCTTCATCCGATTATAAATCAGTTTGACAGCTCTTCGTCCGATTATAAATCAGTTTGACTGCTCTTCATCCTTTTATAATGCAGTTTGACTGCTCTTCATCCTCTTATAAAACAGTTTGACTGCTCTTCATCCGCTTGTAAAACAGGTTGACTGCTCTTCATCCTCTTGTAAAACAGGTTGACTGCTCTTCATCCTCGTATAAAACAGTTTGACTGCTCTTCATCCTTTTATAAAGCAGTTTGACTGCTCTTCATCCTCTTATAAATCAATTTGACTGCTCTTCATCCTCTTATAAAACCGTTTGACTGCTCTTCGTCCGATTATAAATCAGTTTGACTGCTCTTCATCCTCTTATAAAACCGTTTGACTGCTCTTCGTCCGATTATAAATCAGGTTGACTGCTCTTCGTCCGATTATAAATCAGTTTGACTGCTCTTCGTCTGCTTATAAAACAGTTTGACTGCTCTTCATCCTTTTATAAAGCAGTTTGACTGCTCTTCATCCTCTTATAAATCAGTTTGACTGCTCTTCATCTGTTTATAAAGCAGTTTGACTGCTCTTCATCCTCCTATAGACCAGTTTGACTGCGCTTCATCCTCCTATAAAACAGTGTGACTGCTCTTCGTCGGATTATAAATCAGTTTGACTGCTCTTCGTCCTCTTATAAAACAGTTTGACTGCTCTTCATCCTTTTATAAAGCAGTTTGACTGCTCTACATCCTCTTATAAATCAGTTTGACTGCTATTCATCCGATTATAAATCAGTTTGACTGCTCTTCGTCCGATTATAAATCAGTTTGACTCCTCTTCGTCCGATTATAAATCAGTTTGACTGCTCTTCGTCCGCTTATAAAACAGTTTGACTGCTCTTCATCCTTTTATAAAGCAGTTTGACTGCTCTACATCCTCTTATAAATCAGTTTGACTGCTATTCATCCGATTATAAATCAGTTTGACTGCTCTTCGTCCGATTATAAATCAGTTTGACTCCTCTTCGTCCGATTATAAATCAGTTTGACTGCTCTTCGTCCGCTTATAAAACAGTTTGACTGCTCTTCATCCTTTTATAAATCAGTTTGACTGCTCTTCGTCCGATTATAAATCAGTTTGACTCCTCTTCGTCCGATTATAAATCAGTTTGACTGCTCTTCGTCCGCTTATAAAACAGTTTGACTGCTCTTCATCCTTTTATAAAGCAGTTTGACTGCTCTTCATCCTCTTATAAATCAGTTTGACTGTTCTTCATCCTCTTATAAAGCAGTTTGACTGCTCTTCATCCTCCTATAAACCAGTTTGACTGCGCTTCATCCTCTTGTAAAACAGGTTGACTGCTTTTCATCCTTTTGTAAAACAGTCTGACTGCTCTACATCATTGTATAAAACAGTTTGACTGCTCTTCATCCTTTTATAAAGCAGTTTGACTGCTCTTCATCCTCTTATAAATCAATTTGACTGCTCTTCATCCTCTTATAAAACCGTTTGACTGCTCTTCGTCTGATTATAAATCAGTTTGACTGCTCTTCGTCCGATTATAAAACAGTTTGACTGCTCTTCGTCCGCTTATAAAACAGTTTGACTGCTCTTCATCCTTTTATAAAGCAGTTTGACTGCTCTTCATCCTCTTATAAATCAGTTTGACTGCTCTTCATCCTTTTATAAAGCAGTTTGACTGCTCTTCATCCTCCTATAAACCAGTTTGACTGCGCTTCATCCTCCTATAAATCAGTTTGACTGCTCTTCGTCCTCTTATAAAACAGTTTGACTGCTCTTCATCCTTTTATAAAGCAGTTTGACTGCTCTTCATCCTCTTATAAATCAGTTTGACTGCTCTTCATCCGATTATAAATCAGTTTGACTTTTCTTCATCCTCTTATAAAACAGTTTGACTGCTCTTCATCCTCTTATAAATCAGTTTGACTGCTCTTCATCCGATTATAAATCAGTTTGACTGCTCTTCGTCCTCTTTTAAAACAGGTTGACTGCTCTTCATCCTCTTGTAAAACAGGTTGACTGCTCTTCATCCTCGTATAAAACAGTTTGACTGCTCTTCATCCTTTTATAAAGCAGTTTGACTGCTCTTCATCCTCTTATAAATCAATTTGACTGCTCTTCATCCTCTTATAAAACCGTTTGACTGCTCTTCGTCCGATTATAAATCAGTTTGACTGCTCTTCATCCTCTTATAAAACCGTTTGACTGCTCTTCGTCCGATTATAAATCAGGTTGACTGCTCTTCGTCCGATTATAAATCAGTTTGACTGCTCTTCGTCTGCTTATAAAACAGTTTGACTGCTCTTCATCCTTTTATAAAGCAGTTAGACTGCTCTTCATCCTCTTATAAATCAGTTTGACTGCTCTTCATCTGTTTATAAAGCAGTTTGACTGCTCTTCATCCTCCTATAGACTAGTTTGACTGCGCTTCATCCTCCTATAAAACAGTGTGACTGCTCTTCGTCGGATTATAAATCAGTTTGACTGCTCTTCGTCCTCTTATAAAACAGTTTGACTGCTCTTCATCCTTTTATAAAGCAGTTTGACTGCTCTACATCCTCTTATAAATCAGTTTGACTGCTATTCATCCGATTATAAATCAGTTTGACTGCTCTTCGTCCGATTATAAATCAGTTTGACTCCTCTTCGTCCGATTATAAATCAGTTTGACTGCTCTTTGTCTGCTTATAAAACAGTTTGACTGCTCTTCATCCTTTTATAAAGCAGTTTGACTGCTCTTCATCCTCCTATAAAACCGTTTGACTGCTCTTCATCCGATTATAAATCAGTTTGACTGCTCTTCATCCTATTATAAATCAGTTTGACTGCTCTTCATCCTCTTATAAAACAGTTTGACTGCTCTTCATCCTTTTATAAATCAGTTTGACTGCTCTTCGTCTGCTTATAAATCAGTTTGACTGCTCTTCATCCTATTATAAATCAGTTTGACTGCTCTTCATCCTCTTATAAAACAGTTTGACTGCTCTTCATCCATTTATAAAGCAGTTTGACTGCTCTTCATCCTCTTATAAATCAGTTTGACTGCTCTTCATCCTATTATAAAGCAGTTTGACTGCTCTTCATCCTCCTATAAACCAGTTTGACTGCGCTTCATCCTCCTATAGAACAGTTTGACTGCTCTTCGTCCGATTATAAATCAGTTTGACTGCTCTTCGTCCTCTTATAAAACAGTTTGACTGCTCTTCATCCTTTTATAAAGCAGTTTGACTGCTCTTCATCCTCTTATAAATCAGTTTGACTGCTCTTCATCCGATTATAAATCAGTTTGACTGCTCTTCATCCTCTTATAAAACAGTTTGACTGCTCTTCATCCTTTTATAAAGCCGTTTGACTGCTCTTCATCCTCTTATAAATCAGTTTGACTGCTCTTCATCCTATTATAAATCAGTTTGACTGCTCTTCATCCTCTTATAAAACAGTTTGACTGCTCTTTATCCTTTTATAACGCAGTTTGACTGCTCTTCATCCTCTTATAAATCAGTTTGACTGCTCTTCATCCGATTATAAATCAGTTTGACTGCTCTTCGTCCGATTATAAATCAGTTTGACTGCTCTTCATCCTTTTATAATGCAGTTTGACTGCTCTTCATCCTCGTATAAAACAGTTTGACTGCTCTTCATCCGCTTGTAAAACAGGTTGACTGCTCTTCATCCTCTTGTAAAACAGGTTGACTGCTCTTCATCCTCGTATAAAACAGTTTGACTGCTCTTCATCCTCTTATAAATCAATTTGACTGCTCTTCATCCTCTTATAAAACCGTTTGACTGCTCTTCGTCTGATTATAAATCAGTTTGACTGCTCTTCGTCCGATTATAAAACAGTTTGACTGCTCTTCGTCCGCTTATAAAACAGTTTGACTGCTCTTCATCCTTTTATAAAGCAGTTTGACTGCTCTTCATCCTCTTATAAATCAGTTTGACTGCTCTTCATCCTTTTATAAAGCAGTTTGACTGCTCTTCATCCTCCTATAAACCAGTTTGACTGCGCTTCATCCTCCTATAAATCAGTTTGACTGCTCTTCGTCCTCTTATAAAACAGTTTGACTGCTCTTCATCCTTTTATAAAGCAGTTTGACTGCTCTTCATCCTCTTATAAATCAGTTTGACTGCTCTTCATCCGATTATAAATCAGTTTGACTTTTCTTCATCCTCTTATAAAACAGTTTGACTGCTCTTCATCCTCTTATAAATCAGTTTGACTGCTCTTCATCCGATTATAAATCAGTTTGACTGCTCTTCGTCCTCTTTTAAAACAGGTTGACTGCTCTTCATCCTCTTGTAAAACAGGTTGACTGCTCTTCATCCTCGTATAAAACAGTTTGACTGCTCTTCATCCTTTTATAAAGCAGTTTGACTGCTCTTCATCCTCTTATAAATCAATTTGACTGCTCTTCATCCTCTTATAAAACCGTTTGACTGCTCTTCGTCCGATTATAAATCAGTTTGACTGCTCTTCATCCTCTTATAAAACCGTTTGACTGCTCTTCGTCCGATTATAAATCAGGTTGACTGCTCTTCGTCCGATTATAAATCAGTTTGACTGCTCTTCGTCTGCTTATAAAACAGTTTGACTGCTCTTCATCCTTTTATAAAGCAGTTTGACTGCTCTTCATCCTCTTATAAATCAGTTTGACTGCTCTTCATCTGTTTATAAAGCAGTTTGACTGCTCTTCATCCTCCTATAGACTAGTTTGACTGCGCTTCATCCTCCTATAAAACAGTGTGACTGCTCTTCGTCGGATTATAAATCAGTTTGACTGCTCTTCGTCCTCTTATAAAACAGTTTGACTGCTCTTCATCCTTTTATAAAGCAGTTTGACTGCTCTACATCCTCTTATAAATCAGTTTGACTGCTATTCATCCGATTATAAATCAGTTTGACTGCTCTTCGTCCGATTATAAATCAGTTTGACTCCTCTTCGTCCGATTATAAATCAGTTTGACTGCTCTTTGTCTGCTTATAAAACAGTTTGACTGCTCTTCATCCTTTTATAAAGCAGTTTGACTGCTCTTCATCCTCCTATAAAACCGTTTGACTGCTCTTCATCCGATTATAAATCAGTTTGACTGCTCTTCATCCTATTATAAATCAGTTTGACTGCTCTTCATCCTCTTATAAAACAGTTTGACTGCTCTTCATCCTTTTATAAATCAGTTTGACTGCTCTTCGTCTGCTTATAAATCAGTTTGACTGCTCTTCATCCTATTATAAATCAGTTTGACTGCTCTTCATCCTCTTATAAAACAGTTTGACTGCTCTTCATCCATTTATAAAGCAGTTTGACTGCTCTTCATCCTCTTATAAATCAGTTTGACTGCTCTTCATCCTATTATAAAGCAGTTTGACTGCTCTTCATCCTCCTATAAACCAGTTTGACTGCGCTTCATCCTCCTATAGAACAGTTTGACTGCTCTTCGTCCGATTATAAATCAGTTTGACTGCTCTTCGTCCTCTTATAAAACAGTTTGACTGCTCTTCATCCTTTTATAAAGCAGTTTGACTGCTCTTCATCCTCTTATAAATCAGTTTGACTGCTCTTCATCCGATTATAAATCAGTTTGACTGCTCTTCATCCTCTTATAAAACAGTTTGACTGCTCTTCATCCTTTTATAAAGCCGTTTGACTGCTCTTCATCCTCTTATAAATCAGTTTGACTGCTCTTCATCCTATTATAAATCAGTTTGACTGCTCTTCATCCTCTTATAAAACAGTTTGACTGCTCTTTATCCTTTTATAACGCAGTTTGACTGCTCTTCATCCTCTTATAAATCAGTTTGACTGCTCTTCATCCGATTATAAATCAGTTTGACTGCTCTTCGTCCGATTATAAATCAGTTTGACTGCTCTTCATCCTTTTATAATGCAGTTTGACTGCTCTTCATCCTCGTATAAAACAGTTTGACTGCTCTTCATCCGCTTGTAAAACAGGTTGACTGCTCTTCATCCTCTTGTAAAACAGGTTGACTGCTCTTCATCCTCGTATAAAACAGTTTGACTGCTCTTCATCCTTTTATAAAGCAGTTTGACTGCTCTTCATCCTCTTATAAATCAATTTGACTGCTCTTCATCCTCTTATAAAACCGTTTGACTGCTCTTCGTCCGATTATAAATCAGTTTGACTGCTCTTCATCCTCTTATAAAACCGTTTGACTGCTCTTCGTCCGATTATAAATCAGGTTGACTGCTCTTCGTCCGATTATAAATCAGTTTGACTGCTCTTCGTCTGCTTATAAAACAGTTTGACTGCTCTTCATCCTTTTATAAAGCAGTTTGACTGCTCTTCATCCTCTTATAAATCGGTTTGACTGCTCTTCATCTGTTTATAAAGCAGTTTGACTGCTCTTCATCCTCCTATAGACCAGTTTGACTGCGCTTCATCCTCCTATAAAACAGTGTGACTGCTCTTCGTCGGATTATAAATCAGTTTGACTGCTCTTCGTCCTCTTATAAAACAGTTTGACTGCTCTTCATCCTTTTATAAAGCAGTTTGACTGCTCTACATCCTCTTATAAATCAGTTTGACTGCTATTCATCCGATTATAAATCAGTTTGACTGCTCTTCGTCCGATTATAAATCAGTTTGACTCCTCTTCGTCCGATTATAAATCAGTTTGACTGCTCTTCGTCCGCTTATAAAACAGTTTGACTGCTCTTCATCCTTTTATAAAGCAGTTTGACTGCTCTTCATCCTCTTATAAATCAGTTTGACTGCTCTTCATCCTCTTATAAAGCAGTTTGACTGCTCTTCATCCTCCTATAAACCAGTTTGACTGCGCTTCATCCTCTTGTAAAACAGGTTGACTGCTTTTCATCCTTTTGTAAAACAGTCTGACTGCTCTACATCATTGTATAAAACAGTTTGACTGCTCTTCATCCTTTTATAAAGCAGTTTGACTGCTCTTCATCCTCTTATAAATCAATTTGACTGCTCTTCATCCTCTTATAAAACCGTTTGACTGCTCTTCGTCTGATTATAAATCAGTTTGACTGCTCTTCGTCCGATTATAAATCAGTTTGACTGCTCTTCGTCCGCTTATAAAACAGTTTGACTGCTCTTCATCCTTTTATAAAGCAGTTTGACTGCTCTTCATCCTCTTATAAATCAGTTTGACTGCTCTTCATCCTTTTATAAAGCAGTTTGACTGCTCTTCATCCTCCTATAAACCAGTTTGACTGCGCTTCATCCTCCTATAAATCAGTTTGACTGCTCTTCGTCCTCTTATAAAACAGTTTGACTGCTCTTCATCCTTTTATAAAGCAGTTTGACTGCTCTTCATCCTCTTATAAATCAGTTTGACTGCTCTTCATCCGATTATAAATCAGTTTGACTTTTCTTCATCCTCTTATAAAACAGTTTGACTGCTCTTCATCCTCTTATAAATCAGTTTGACTGCTCTTCATCCGATTATAAATCAGTTTGACTGCTCTTCGTCCTCTTTTAAAACAGGTTGACTGCTCTTCATCCTCTTGTAAAACAGGTTGACTGCTCTTCATCCTCGTATAAAACAGTTTGACTGCTCTTCATCCTTTTATAAAGCAGTTTGACTGCTCTTCATCCTCTTATAAATCAATTTGACTGCTCTTCATCCTCTTATAAAACCGTTTGACTGCTCTTCGTCCGATTATAAATCAGTTTGACTGCTCTTCATCCTCTTATAAAACCGTTTGACTGCTCTTCGTCCGATTATAAATCAGGTTGACTGCTCTTCGTCCGATTATAAATCAGTTTGACTGCTCTTCGTCTGCTTATAAAACAGTTTGACTGCTCTTCATCCTTTTATAAAGCAGTTTGACTGCTCTTCATCCTCTTATAAATCAGTTTGACTGCTCTTCATCTGTTTATAAAGCAGTTTGACTGCTCTTCATCCTCCTATAGACTAGTTTGACTGCGCTTCATCCTCCTATAAAACAGTGTGACTGCTCTTCGTCGGATTATAAATCAGTTTGACTGCTCTTCGTCCTCTTATAAAACAGTTTGACTGCTCTTCATCCTTTTATAAAGCAGTTTGACTGCTCTACATCCTCTTATAAATCAGTTTGACTGCTATTCATCCGATTATAAATCAGTTTGACTGCTCTTCGTCCGATTATAAATCAGTTTGACTCCTCTTCGTCCGATTATAAATCAGTTTGACTGCTCTTCATCCATTTATAAAGCAGTTTGACTGCTCTTCATCCTCTTATAAATCAGTTTGACTGCTCTTCATCCTCTTATAAAGCAGTTTGACTGCTCTTCATCCTCCTATAAACCAGTTTGACTGCGCTTCATCCTCCTATAGAACAGTTTGACTGCTCTTCGTCCGATTATAAATCAGTTTGACTGCTCTTCGTCCTCTTATAAAACAGTTTGACTGCTCTTCATCCTTTTATAAAGCAGTTTGACTGCTCTTCATCCTCTTATAAATCAGTTTGACTGCTCTTCATCCGATTATAAATCAGTTTGACTGCTCTTCATCCTCTTATAAAACAGTTTGACTGCTCTTCATCCTTTTATAAAGCCGTTTGACTGCTCTTCATCCTCTTATAAATCAGTTTGACTGCTCTTCATCCTATTATAAATCAGTTTGACTGCTCTTCATCCTCTTATAAAACAGTTTGACTGCTCTTTATCCTTTTATAACGCAGTTTGACTGCTCTTCATCCTCTTATAAATCAGTTTGACTGCTCTTCATCCGATTATAAATCAGTTTGACTGCTCTTCGTCCGATTATAAATCAGTTTGACTGCTCTTCATCCTTTTATAATGCAGTTTGACTGCTCTTCATCCTCGTATAAAACAGTTTGACTGCTCTTCATCCGCTTGTAAAACAGGTTGACTGCTCTTCATCCTCTTGTAAAACAGGTTGACTGCTCTTCATCCTCGTATAAAACAGTTTGACTGCTCTTCATCCTTTTATAAAGCAGTTTGACTGCTCTTCATCCTCTTATAAATCAATTTGACTGCTCTTCATCCTCTTATAAAACCGTTTGACTGCTCTTCGTCCGATTATAAATCAGTTTGACTGCTCTTCATCCTCTTATAAAACCGTTTGACTGCTCTTCGTCCGATTATAAATCAGGTTGACTGCTCTTCGTCCGATTATAAATCAGTTTGACTGCTCTTCGTCTGCTTATAAAACAGTTTGACTGCTCTTCATCCTTTTATAAAGCAGTTTGACTGCTCTTCATCCTCTTATAAATCGGTTTGACTGCTCTTCATCTGTTTATAAAGCAGTTTGACTGCTCTTCATCCTCCTATAGACCAGTTTGACTGCGCTTCATCCTCCTATAAAACAGTGTGACTGCTCTTCGTCGGATTATAAATCAGTTTGACTGCTCTTCGTCCTCTTATAAAACAGTTTGACTGCTCTTCATCCTTTTATAAAGCAGTTTGACTGCTCTACATCCTCTTATAAATCAGTTTGACTGCTATTCATCCGATTATAAATCAGTTTGACTGCTCTTCGTCCGATTATAAATCAGTTTGACTCCTCTTCGTCCGATTATAAATCAGTTTGACTGCTCTTCGTCCGCTTATAAAACAGTTTGACTGCTCTTCATCCTTTTATAAAGCAGTTTGACTGCTCTTCATCCTCTTATAAATCAGTTTGACTGCTCTTCATCCTCTTATAAAGCAGTTTGACTGCTCTTCATCCTCCTATAAACCAGTTTGACTGCGCTTCATCCTCTTGTAAAACAGGTTGACTGCTTTTCATCCTTTTGTAAAACAGTCTGACTGCTCTACATCATTGTATAAAACAGTTTGACTGCTCTTCATCCTTTTATAAAGCAGTTTGACTGCTCTTCATCCTCTTATAAATCAATTTGACTGCTCTTCATCCTCTTATAAAACCGTTTGACTGCTCTTCGTCTGATTATAAATCAGTTTGACTGCTCTTCGTCCGATTATAAATCAGTTTGACTGCTCTTCGTCCGCTTATAAAACAGTTTGACTGCTCTTCATCCTTTTATAAAGCAGTTTGACTGCTCTTCATCCTCTTATAAATCAGTTTGACTGCTCTTCATCCTTTTATAAAGCAGTTTGACTGCTCTTCATCCTCCTATAAACCAGTTTGACTGCGCTTCATCCTCCTATAAATCAGTTTGACTGCTCTTCGTCCTCTTATAAAACAGTTTGACTGCTCTTCATCCTTTTATAAAGCAGTTTGACTGCTCTTCATCCTCTTATAAATCAGTTTGACTGCTCTTCATCCGATTATAAATCAGTTTGACTTTTCTTCATCCTCTTATAAAACAGTTTGACTGCTCTTCATCCTCTTATAAATCAGTTTGACTGCTCTTCATCCGATTATAAATCAGTTTGACTGCTCTTCGTCCTCTTTTAAAACAGGTTGACTGCTCTTCATCCTCTTGTAAAACAGGTTGACTGCTCTTCATCCTCGTATAAAACAGTTTGACTGCTCTTCATCCTTTTATAAAGCAGTTTGACTGCTCTTCATCCTCTTATAAATCAATTTGACTGCTCTTCATCCTCTTATAAAACCGTTTGACTGCTCTTCGTCCGATTATAAATCAGTTTGACTGCTCTTCATCCTCTTATAAAACCGTTTGACTGCTCTTCGTCCGATTATAAATCAGGTTGACTGCTCTTCGTCCGATTATAAATCAGTTTGACTGCTCTTCGTCTGCTTATAAAACAGTTTGACTGCTCTTCATCCTTTTATAAAGCAGTTTGACTGCTCTTCATCCTCTCATAAATCAGTTTGACTGCTCTTCATCTGTTTATAAAGCAGTTTGACTGCTCTTCATCCTCCTATAGACTAGTTTGACTGCGCTTCATCCTCCTATAAAACAGTGTGACTGCTCTTCGTCGGATTATAAATCAGTTTGACTGCTCTTCGTCCTCTTATAAAACAGTTTGACTGCTCTTCATCCTTTTATAAAGCAGTTTGACTGCTCTACATCCTCTTATAAATCAGTTTGACTGCTATTCATCCGATTATAAATCAGTTTGACTGCTCTTCGTCCGATTATAAATCAGTTTGACTCATCTTCGTCCGATTACAAATCAGTTTGACTGCTCTTCGTCTGCTTATAAAACAGTTTGACTGCTCTTCATCCTTTTATAAAGCAGTTTGACTGCTCTTCATCCTCCTATAAATCAGTTTGACTGCTCTTCATCCGATTATAAATCAGTTTGACTGCTCTTCATCCTATTATAAATCAGTTTGACTGCTCTTCATCCTCTTATAAAACAATTTGACTGCTCTTCATCCATTTATAAAGCAGTTTGACTGCTCTTCATCCTCTTATAAATCAGTTTGACTGCTCTTCATCCTCTTATAAAGCAGTTTGACTGCTCTTCATCCTCCTATAAACCAGTTTGACTGCGCTTCATCCTCCTATAGGACAGTTTGACTGCTCTTCGTCCGATTATAAATCAGTTTGACTGCTCTTCGTCCTCTTATAAAACAGTTTGACTGCTCTTCATCCTTTTATAAAGCAGTTTGACTGCTCTTCATCCTCTTATAAATCAGTTTGACTGCTCTTCATCCGATTATAAATCAGTTTGACTGCTCTTCATCCTCTTATAAAACAGTTTGACTGCTCTTCATCCTTTTATAAAGCCGTTTGACTGCTCTTCATCCTCTTATAAATCAGTTTGACTGCTCTTCATCCTCTTATAAATCAGTTTGACTGCTCTTCATCTGTTTATAAAGCAGTTTTACTGCTCTTCATCCTCCTATAGACCAGTTTGACTGCGCTTCATCCTCCTATAAAACAGTTTGACTGCTCTTCGTCGGATTATAAATCAGTTTGACTGCTCTTCGTCCTCTTATAAAACAGGTTGACTGCTCTTCATCCTCTTGTAAAACAGTCTGACTGCTCTACATCCTCGTATAAAACAGTTTGACTGCTCTTCATCCTTTTATAAAGCAGTTTCACTGCTCTTCATCCTCTTATAAATCAATTTGACTGCTCTTCATACTCTTATAAAACCGTTTGACTGCTCTTCGTCCGATTATAAATCAGTTTGACTGCTCTTCGTCCGATTATAAATCAGTTTGACTGCTCTTCATCCTTTTATAAAGCTGTTTGACTGCTCTTCATACTCTTATAAATCAGTTTGACTGCTCTTCATCCTCTTATAAAGCAGTTTGACTGCTCTTCATCCTCCTGTAGAACAGTTTGACTGCTTTTTGTCCGATTATAAATCAGTTTGACTGCTCTTCGTCCTCGTATAAAACAGTTTGACTGCTCTTCATCCTTTTATAAAGCAGTTTGACTGCTCTTCATCCTCTTATAAAACAGATTGACTGCTCTTCATCCTCTTGTAAAACAGGTTGACTGCCCTTCATCCTCTTGTAAAACAGTCTGACTGCTCTTCATCCTCTTATAAAGCAGTTTGACTGCTCTTCATCCTCCTATAAACCAGTTTGACTGCGCTTCATCCTCTTGTAAAACAGGTTGACTGCTTTTCATCCTTTTGTAAAACAGTCTGACTGCTCTACATCATTGTATAAAACAGTTTGACTGCTCTTCATCCTTTTATAAATCAGTTTGACTGCTCTTCATCCTCTTATAAAGCAGTTTGACTGCTCTTCATCCTCCTATAAACCAGTTTGACTGCGCTTCATCCTCCTATAGAACAGTTTGACTGCTCTTCGTCCGATTATAAATCAGTTTGACTGCTCTTCGTCCTCTTATAAAACAGTTTGACTGCTCTTCATCCTTTTATAAAGCAGTTTGACTGCTCTTCATCCTCTTATAAATCAGTTTGACTGCTCTTCATCCGATTATAAATCAGTTTGACTGCTCTTCATCCTCTTATAAAACAGTTTGACTGCTCTTCATCCTTTTATAAAGCCGTTTGACTGCTCTTCATCCTCTTATAAATCAGTTTGACTGCTCTTCATCCTATTATAAATCAGTTTGACTGCTCTTCATCCTCTTATAAAACAGTTTGACTGCTCTTTATCCTTTTATAACGCAGTTTGACTGCTCTTCATCCTCTTATAAATCAGTTTGACTGCTCTTCATCCGATTATAAATCAGTTTGACTGCTCTTCGTCCTCTTTTAAAACAGGTTGACTGCTCTTCATCCTATTGTAAAACAGGTTGACTGCTCTTCATCCTCGTATAAAACAGTTTGACTGCTCTTCATCCTTTTATAAAGCAGTTTGACTGCTCTTCATCCTCTTATAAATCAATTTGACTGCTCTTCATCCTCTTATAAAACCGTTTGACTGCTCTTCGTCCGATTATAAATCAGTTTGACTGCTCTTCATCCTCTTATAAAACCGTTTGACTGCTCTTCGTCCGATTATAAATCAGGTTGACTGCTCTTCGTCCGATTATAAATCAGTTTGACTGCTCTTCGTCTGCTTATAAAACAGTTTGACTGCTCTTCATCCTTTTATAAAGCAGTTTGACTGCTCTTCATCCTCTTATAAATCAGTTTGACTGCTCTTCATCTGTTTATAAAGCAGTTTGACTGCTCTTCATCCTCCTATAGACTAGTTTGACTGCGCTTCATCCTCCTATAAAACAGTGTGACTGCTCTTCGTCGGATTATAAATCAGTTTGACTGCTCTTCGTCCTCTTATAAAACAGTTTGACTGCTCTTCATCCTTTTATAAAGCAGTTTGACTGCTCTACATCCTCTTATAAATCAGTTTGACTGCTATTCATCCGATTATAAATCAGTTTGACTGCTCTTCATCTGTTTATAAAGCAGTTTTACTGCGCTTCATCCTCCTATAAAACAGTTTGACTGCTCTTCGTCGGATTATAAATCAGTTTGACTGCTCTTCGTCCTCTTATAAAACAGGTTGACTGCTCTTCATCCTCTTGTAAAACAGTCTGACTGCTCTACATCCTCGTATAAAACAGTTTGACTGCTCTTCATCCTTTTATAAAGCAGTTTCACTGCTCTTCATCCTCTTATAAATCAATTTGACTGCTCTTCATACTCTTATAAAACCGTTTGACTGCTCTTCGTCCGATTATAAATCAGTTTGACTGCTCTTCGTCCGATTATAAATCAGTTTGACTGCTCTTCGTCCGCTTATAAATCAGTTTGACTGCTCTTCATCCTCTTATAAAGCAGTTTGACTGCTCTTCATCCTCCTATAAACCAGTTTGACTGCTCTTCATCCTCTTATAAAACCGTTTGACTGCTCTTCGTCCGATTATAAATCAGTTTGACTGCTCTTCATCCTCTTATAAAACCGTTTGACAGCTCTTCGTCCGATTATAAATCAGGTTGACTGCTCTTCGTCCGATTATAAATCAGTTTGACTGCTCTTCGTCTGCTTATAAAACAGTTTGACTGCTCTTCATCCTTTTATAAAGCAGTTTGACTGCTCTTCATCCTCTTATAAATCAGTTTGACTGCTCTTCATCTGTTTATAAAGCAGTTTTACTGCGCTTCATCCTCCTATAAAACAGTTTGACTGCTCTTCGTCGGATTATAAATCAGTTTGACTGCTCTTCGTCCTCTTATAAAACAGGTTGACTGCTCTTCATCCTCTTGTAAAACAGTCTGACTGCTCTACATCCTCGTATAAAACAGTTTGACTGCTCTTCATCCTTTTAAAAAGCAGTTTCACTTCTCTTCATCCTCTTATAAATCAATTTGACTGCTCTTCATACTCTTATAAAACCGTTTGACTGCTCTTCGTCCGATTATAAATCAGTTTGACTGCTCTTCGTCCGATTATAAATCAGTTTGACTGCTCTTCGTCCGCTTATAAATCAGTTTGACTGCTCTTCATCCTCTTATAAAGCAGTTTGACTGCTCTTCATCCTCCTATAAACCAGTTTGACTGCGCTTCATCCTCCTATAGAACAGTTTGACTGCTCTTCGTCAGATTATAAATCAATTTGACTGCTCTTCGTCCTCGTATAAAACAGTTTGACTGCTCTTCATCGTTTTATAAAGCAGTTTGACTGCTCTACATCCTCTTATAAATCAGTTTGACTGCTATTCATCTGATTATAAATCAGTTTGACTGCTCTTCGTCCAATTATAAATCAGTTTGACTGCTCTTCGTCCGATTATAAATCAGGTTGACTGCTCTTCGTCCGCTTATAAAACAGTTTGACTGCTCTTCATCCTTTTATAAAGCAGTTTGACTGCTCTTCATCCTCTTATAAATCAGTTTGACTGCTTTTCATCCTCTTATAAAGCAGTTTGACTGCTCTTCATCCTCCTATAAACCAGTTTGACTGCGCTTCATCCTCCTATAGAACAGTTTGACTGCTCTTCGTCCGATTATAAATCAGTTTGACTGCTCTTCGTCCTCTTATAAAACAGTTTGACTGCTCTTCATCCTTTTATAAAGCAGTTTGACTGCTCTTCATCCTCTTATAAATCAGTTTGACTGCTCTTCATCCTTTTATAAAGCAGTTTGACTGCTCTTCATCCTCCTATAAACCAGTTTGACTGAGCTTCATCCTCCTATAGAAAAGTTTGACTGCTCTTCGTCCGATTATAAATCAGTTTGACTGCTCTTCGTCCTCTTATAAAACAGTTTGACTGCTCTTCATCCTTTTATAAAGCAGTTTGACTGCTCTTCATCCTCTTATAAATCAGTTTGACTGCTCTTCATCCGATTATAAATCAGTTTGACTGCTCTTCATCCTTTTATAAAGCAGTTTGACTGCTCTTCATCCTCTTATAAATCAGTTTGACTGCTCTTCATCCGATTATAAATCAGTTTGACTGCTCTTCATCCTCTTATAAAACAGTTTGACTGCTCTTCATCATTTTATAACGCAGTTTGACTGCTCTTCATCCTCTTATTATTCAGTTTGACTGCTCTTCATCCGATTATAAATCAGTTTGACTGCTCTTCGTCCTCTTTTAAAACAGTTTGACTGCTCTTCGTCCTTTTATAATGCAGTTTGACTGTTCTTCATCCTCTTATAAAACAGATTGACTGCTCTTCATCTTCTTGTAAAACAGGTTGACTGCTCTTCATCCTCTTGTAAAACAGTCTGACTGCTCTACATCCTCGTATAAAACAGTTTGACTGCTCTTCATCCTTTTATAAAGCAGTTTGACTGCTCTTCATTCTCTTATAAATCAATTTGACTGCTCTTCATCCTCTTATAAAACCGTTTGACTGCTCTTCGTCCGATTATAAATCAGTTTGACTGCTCTTCATCCTCTTATAAAACCGTTTGACAGCTCTTCGTCCGATTATAAATCAGGTTGACTGCTCTTCGTCCGATTATAAATCAGTTTGACTGCTCTTCGTCTGCTTATAAAACAGTTTGACTGCTCTTCATCCTTTTATAAAGCAGTTTGACTGCTCTTCATCCTCTTATAAATCAGTTTGACTGCTCTTCATCTGTTTATAAAGCAGTTTTACTGCGCTTCATCCTCCTATAAAACAGTTTGACTGCTCTTCGTCGGATTATAAATCAGTTTGACTGCTCTTCGTCCTCTTATAAAACAGGTTGACTGCTCTTCATCCTCTTGTAAAACAGTCTGACTGCTCTACATCCTCGTATAAAACAGTTTGACTGCTCTTCATCCTTTTATAAAGCAGTTTCACTGCTCTTCATCCTCTTATAAATCAATTTGACTGCTCTTCATACTCTTATAAAACCGTTTGACTGCTCTTCGTCCGATTATAAATCAGTTTGACTGCTCTTCGTCCGATTATAAATCAGTTTGACTGCTCTTCGTCCGCTTACAAAACAGTTTGACTGCTCTTCATCCTTTTATAAAGCTGTTTGACTGTTCTTCATCCTCTTATAAAACAGATTGACTGCTCTTCATCTTCTTGTAAAACAGGTTGACTGCTCTTCATCCTCTTGTAAAACAGTCTGACTGCTCTACATCCTCGTATAAAACAGTTTGACTGCTCTTCATCCTTTTATAAAGCAGTTTGACTGCTCTTCATTCTCTTATAAATCAATTTGACTGCTCTTCATCCTCTTATAAAACCGTTTGACTGCTCTTCGTCCGATTATAAATCAGTTTGACTGCTCTTCATCCTCTTATAAAACCGTTTGACAGCTTTTCGTCCGATTATAAATCAGGTTGACTGCTCTTCGTCCGATTATAAATCAGTTTGACTGCTCTTCGTCTGCTTATAAAACAGTTTGACTGCTCTTCATCCTTTTATAAAGCAGTTTGACTGCTCTTCATCCTCTTATAAATCAGTTTGACTGCTCTTCATCTGTTTATAAAGCAGTTTTACTGCGCTTCATCCTCCTATAAAACAGTTTGACTGCTCTTCGTCGGATTATAAATCAGTTTGACTGCTCTTCGTCCTCTTATAAAACAGGTTGACTGCTCTTCATCCTCTTGAAAAACAGTCTGACTGCTCTACATCCTCGTATAAAACAGTTTGACTGCTCTTCATCCTTTTATAAAGCAGTTTCACTGCTCTTCATCCTCTTATAAATCAATTTGACTGCTCTTCATACTCTTATAAAACCGTTTGACTGCTCTTCGTCCGATTATAAATCAGTTTGACTGCTCTTCGTCCGATTATAAATCAGTTTGACTGCTCTTCGTCCGCTTATAAATCAGTTTGACTGCTCTTCATCCTCTTATAAAGCAGTTTGACTGCTCTTCATCCTCCTATAAACCAGTTTGACTGCGCTTCATCCTCCTATAGAACAGTTTGACTGCTCTTCGTCAGATTATAAATCAATTTGACTGCTCTTCGTCCTCATATAAAACAGTTTGACTGCTCTTCATCGTTTTATAAAGCAGTTTGACTGCTCTACATCCTCTTATAAATCAGTTTGACTGCTATTCATCTGATTATAAATCAGTTTGACTGCTCTTCGTCCAATTATAAATCAGTTTGACTGCTCTTCGTCCGATTATAAATCAGTTTGACTGCTCTTCGTCCGCTTATAAAACAGTTTGACTGCTCTTCATCCTTTTATAAAGCAGTTTGACTGCTCTTCATCCTCTTATAAATCAGTTTGACTGCTTTTCATCCTCTTATAAAGCAGTTTGACTGCTCTTCATCCTCCTATAAACCAGTTTGACTGCGCTTCATCCTCCTATAGAACAGTTTGACTGCTCTTCGTCCGATTATAAATCAGTTTGACTGCTCTTCGTCCTCTTATAAAACAGTTTGACTGCTCTTCATCCTTTTATAAAGCAGTTTGACTGCTCTTCATCCTCTTATAAATCAGTTTGACTGCTCTTCATCCTTTTATAAAGCAGTTTGACTGCTCTTCATCCTCCTATAAACCAGTTTGACTGCGCTTCATCCTCCTATAGAACAGTTTGACTGCTCTTCGTCCGATTATAAATCAGTTTGACTGCTCTTCGTCCTCTTATAAAACAGTTTGACTGCTCTTCATCCTTTTATAAAGCAGTTTGACTGCTCTTCATCCTCTTATAAATCAGTTTGACTGCTCTTCATCCGATTATAAATCAGTTTGACTGCTCTTCATCCTTTTATAAAGCAGTTTGACTGCTCTTCATCCTCTTATAAATCAGTTTGACTGCTCTTCATCCGATTATAAATCAGTTTGACTGCTCTTCATCCTCTTATAAAACAGTTTGACTGCTCTTCATCCTTTTATAACGCAGTTTGACTGCTCTTCATCCTCTTATTAATCAGTTTGACTGCTCTTCATCCGATTAGAAATCAGTTTGACTGCTCTTCGTCCTCTTTTAAAACAGTTTGACTGCTCTTCGTCCTTTTATAATGCAGTTTGACTGTTCTTCATCCTCTTATAAAACAGATTGACTGCTCTTCATCTTCTTGTAAAACAGGTTGACTGCTCTTCATCCTCTTGTAAAACAGTCTGACTGCTCTACATCCTCGTATAAAACAGTTTGACTGCTCTTCATCCTTTTATAAAGCAGTTTGACTGCTCTTCATTCTCTTATAAATCAATTTGACTGCTCTTCATCCTCTTATAAAACCGTTTGACTGCTCTTCGTCCGATTATAAATCAGTTTGACTGCTCTTCATCCTCTTATAAAACCGTTTGACAGCTCTTCGTCCGATTATAAATCAGGTTGACTGCTCTTCGTCCGATTATAAATCAGTTTGACTGCTCTTCGTCTGCTTATAAAACAGTTTGACTGCTCTTCATCCTTTTATAAAGCAGTTTGACTGCTCTTCATCCTCTTATAAATCAGTTTGACTGCTCTTCATCTGTTTATAAAGCAGTTTTACTGCGCTTCATCCTCCTATAAAACAGTTTGACTGCTCTTCGTCGGATTATAAATCAGTTTGACTGCTCTTCGTCCTCTTATAAAACAGGTTGACTGCTCTTCATCCTCTTGTAAAACAGTCTGACTGCTCTACATCCTCGTATAAAACAGTTTGACTGCTCTTCATCCTTTTATAAAGCAGTTTCACTGCTCTTCATCCTCTTATAAATCAATTTGACTGCTCTTCATACTCTTATAAAACCGTTTGACTGCTCTTCGTCCGATTATAAATCAGTTTGACTGCTCTTCGTCCGATTATAAATCAGTTTGACTGCTCTTCGTCCGCTTACAAAACAGTTTGACTGCTCTTCATCATTTTATAAAGCTGTTTGACTGCTCTTCATACTCTTATAAATCAGTTTGACTGCTCTTCATCCTCTTATAAAGCAGTTTGACTGCTCTTCATACTCCTATTAACAAGTTTGACTGCGCTTCATCCGATTATAAATCAGTTTGACTGCTCTTCATCCTCTTATAAAACAGTTTGACTGCTCTTCATCCTTTTATAACGCAGTTTGACTGCTCTTCATCCTCTTATTAATCAGTTTGACTGCTCTTCATCCGATTATAAATCAGTTTGACTGCTCTTCATCCTCTTATAAAACAGTTTGACTGCTCTTCATCTTTTTATAGCGCAGTTTGACTGCTCTTCATCCTCTTGTAAAACAGGTTGACTGCTTTTCATCCTTTGTAAAACAGTCTGACTGCTCTACATCATTGTATAAAACAGTTTGACTGCTCTTCATCCTCTTATAAATCAATTTGACTGCTCTTCATCCTCTTATAAAACCGTTTGACTGCTCTTCGTCCGATTATAAATCCGTTTGACTGCTCTTCGTCCGATTATAAATCAGTTTGACTGCTCTTCGTCCGCTTATAAAACAGTTTGACTCCTCTTCATCCTTTTATAAAGCAGTTTGACTGCTCTTCATCCTCTTATAAATCAGTTTGACTGCTCTTCATCCTTTTATAAAGCAGTTTGACTGCTCTTCATCCTCCTATAAACCAGTTTGACTGCGCTTCATCCTCCTATAGAACAGTTTGACTGCTCTTCGTCCGATTATAAATCAGTTTGACTGCTCTTCGTCCTCTTATAAAACAGTTTGACTGCTCTTCATCCTTTTATAAAGCAGTTTGACTGCTCTTCATCCTCTTATAAATCAGTTTGACTGCTCTTCATCCGATTATAAATCAGTTTGACTGCTCTTCATCCTCTTATAAAACAGTTTGACTGCTCTTCATCCTTTTATAACGCAGTTTGACTGCTCTTCATCCTCTTATAAATCAGTTTGACTGCTCTTCATCCGATTATAAATCAGTTTGACTGCTATTCATCCGATTATAAATCAGTTTGACTGCTCTTCGTCCGATTATAAATCAGTTTGATGTTCTTCGTCCGCTTATAAAACAGTTTGACTGCTCTTCATCCTTTTATAAAGCAGTTTGACTGCTCTTCATCCTCTTATAAATCAGTTTGACTGCTCTTCATCCTCTTATAAAGCAGTTTGACTGCTCTTCATCCTCCTATAAACCAGTTTGACTGCGCTTCATCCTCCTATAGAACAGTTTGACTGCTCTTCGTCCGATTATAACTCAGTTTGACTGCTCTTCGTCCTCTTATAAAACAGTTTGACTGCTCTTCATCCTTTCATAAAGCAGTTTGACTGCTCTTCATCCTCTTATAAAACCGTTTGACTGCACTTCGTCCGATTATAAATCAGTTTGACTGCTCTTCGTCCGATTATAAATCAGTTTGACTGCTCTTCGTCCTCTTTTAAAACAGTTTGACTGCTCTACATCCTCGTATAAAACAGTTTGACTGCTCTTCATCCTTTTATAAATCAGTTTGACTGCTCTTCGTCCGATTATAAATCAGTTTGACTGCTCTTCGTCCGCTTATAAAACAGTGTGACTGCTCTTCATCCTCTTATAAACCAGTTTGACTGCTCTTCATCCTCTTGTAAAACAGTCTGACTGCTCTTCATCCTTTTATAAATCAGTTTGACTGCTCTTCTTCCTCTTATAAACCAGTTTGACTGCTCTTCATCTGTTTATAAAGCAGTTTTACTGCGCTTCATCCTCCTATAAAACAGTTTGACTGCTCTTCGTCGGATTATAAATCAGTTTGACTGCTCTTCGTCCTCTTATAAAACAGGTTGACTGCTCTTCATCCTCTTGTAAAACAGTCTGACTGCTCTACATCCTCGTATAAAACAGTTTGACTGCTCTTCATCCTTTTATAAAGCAGTTTCACTGCTCTTCATCCTCTTATAAATCAATTTGACTGCTCTTCATACTCTTATAAAACCGTTTGACTGCTCTTCGTCCGATTATAAATCAGTTTGACTGCTCTTCATCCGATTATAAATCAGTTTGACTGCTCTTCATCCTCTTATAAAACAGTTTGACTGCTCTTCATCTTTTTATAGCGCAGTTTGACTGCTCTTCATCCTCTTGTAAACAGGTTGACTGCTTTTCATCCTTTGTAAAACAGTCTGACTGCTCTACATCATTGTATAAAACAGTTTGACTGCTCTTCATCCTTTTATAAAGCAGTTTGACTGCTCTTCATCCTCTTATAAATCAATTTGACTGCTCTTCATCCTCTTATAAAACCGTTTGACTGCTCTTCGTCCGATTATAAATCCGTTTGACTGCTCTTCGTCCGATTATAAATCAGTTTGACTGCTCTTCGTCCGCTTATAAAACAGTTTGACTCCTCTTCATCCTTTTATAAAGCAGTTTGACTGCTCTTCATCCTCTTATAAATCAGTTTGACTGCTCTTCATCCTTTTATAAAGCAGTTTGACTGCTCTTCATCCTCCTATAAACCAGTTTGACTGCGCTTCATCCTCCTATAGAACAGTTTGACTGCTCTTCGTCCGATTATAAATCAGTTTGACTGCTCTTCGTCCTCTTATAAAACAGTTTGACTGCTCTTCATCCTTTTATAAAGCAGTTTGACTGCTCTTCATCCTCTTATAAATCAGTTTGACTGCTCTTCATCCGATTATAAATCAGTTTGACTGCTCTTCATCCTCTTATAAAACAGTTTGACTGCTCTTCATCCTTTTATAACGCAGTTTGACTGCTCTTCATCTTTTATAGCGCAGTTTGACTGCTCTTCATCCTCTTGTAAAACAGGTTGACTGCTTTTCATCCTTTGTAAAACAGTCTGACTGCTCTACATCATTGTATAAAACAGTTTGACTGCTCTTCATCCTTTTATAAAGCAGTTTGACTGCTCTTAATCCTCTTATAAATCAATTTGACTGCTCTTCATCCTCTTATAAAACCGTTTGACTGCTCTTCGTCCGATTATAAATCCGTTTGACTGCTCTTCGTCCGATTATAAATCAGTTTGACTGCTCTTCGTCCGCTTATAAAACAGTTTGACTCCTCTTCATCCTTTTATAAAGCAGTTTGACTGCTCTTCATCCTCCTATAAACCAGTTTGACTGCGCTTCATCCTCCTATAGAACAGTTTGACTGCTCTTCGTCCGATTATAAATCAGTTTGACTGCTCTTCGTCCTCTTATAAATCAGTTTGACTGCTCTTCATCCTCTTATAAAGCAGTTTGACTGCTCTTCATCCTCCTATAAACCAGTTTGACTGCGCTTCATCCTCCTATAGAACAGTTTGACTGCTCTTCGTCCGATTATAACTCAGTTTGACTGCTCTTCGTCCTCTTATAAAACAGTTTGACTGCTCTTCATCCTTTCATAAAGCAGTTTGACTGCTCTTCATCCTCTTATAAAACCGTTTGACTGCACTTCGTCCGATTATAAATCAGTTTGACTGCTCTTCGTCCGATTATAAATCAGTTTGACTGCTCTTCGTCCTCTTTTAAAACAGTTTGACTGCTCTACATCCTCGTATAAAACAGTTTGACTGCTCTTCATCCTTTTATAAATCAGTTTGACTGCTCTTCGTCCGATTATAAATCAGTTTGACTGCTCTTCGTCCGCTTATAAAACAGTGTGACTGCTCTTCATCCTCTTATAAACCAGTTTGACTGCTCTTCATCCTCTTGTAAAACAGTCTGACTGCTCTTCATCCTTTTATAAATCAGTTTGACTGCTCTTCATCCTCTTATAAATCAGTTTGACTGCTCTTCATCTGTTTATAAAGCAGTTTTACTGCGCTTCATCCTCCTATAAAACAGTTTGACTGCTCTTCGTCGGATTATAAATCAGTTTGACTGCTCTTCGTCCTCTTATAAAACAGGTTGACTGCTCTTCATCCTCTTGTAAAACAGTCTGACTGCTCTACATCCTCGTATAAAACAGTTTGACTGCTCTTCATCCTTTTATAAAGCAGTTTCACTGCTCTTCATCCTCTTATAAATCAATTTGACTGCTCTTCATACTCTTATAAAACCGTTTGACTGCTCTTCGTCCGATTATAAATCAGTTTGACTGCTCTTCGTCCGATTATAAATCAGTTTGACTGCTCTTCGTCCGCTTACAAAACAGTTTGACTGCTCTTCATCCTTTTATAAAGCTGTTTGACTGCTCTTCATACTCTTATAAATCAGTTTGACTGCTCTTCATCCTCTTATAAAGCAGTTTGACTGCTCTTCATACTCCTATAAACAAGTTTGACTGCGCTTCATCCGATTATAAATCAGTTTGACTGCTCTTCATCCTCTTATAAAACAGTTTGACTGCTCTTCATCCTTTTATAACGCAGTTTGACTGCTCTTCATCCTTTTATAACGCAGTTTGACTGCTCTTCATCCTCTTATTAATCAGTTTGACTGCTCTTCATCCGATTATAAATCAGTTTGACTGCTCTTCATCCTCTTATAAAACAGTTTGACTGCTCTTCATCTTTTTATAGCGCAGTTTGACTGCTCTTCATCCTCCTATAAAACAGGTTGACTGCTTTTCATCTTTTGTAAAACAGTCTGACTGCTCTACATCATTGTATAAAACAGTTTGACTGCTCTTCATCCTTTTATAAAGCAGTTTGACTGCTCTTCATCCTCTTATAAATCAATTTGACTGCTCTTCATCCTCTTATAAAACCGTTTGACTGCTCTTCGTCCGATTATAAATCCGTTTGACTGCTCTTCGTCCGATTATAAATCAGTTTGACTGCTGTTCGTCCGCTTATAAAACAGTTTGACTCCTCTTCATCCTTTTATAAAGCAGTTTGACTGCTCTTCATCCTCTTATAAATCAGTTTGACTGCTCTTCATCCTTTTATAAAGCAGTTTGACTGCTCTTCATCCTCCTATAAACCAGTTTGACTGCGCTTCTTCCTCCTATAGAACAGTTTGACTGCTCTTCGTCCGATTATAAATCAGTTTGACTGCTCTTCGTCCTCTTATAAAACAGTTTGACTGCTCTTCATCCTTTTATAAAGCAGTTTGACTGCTCTTCATCCTCTTATAAATCAGTTTGACTGCTCTTCATCCGATTATAAATCAGTTTGACTGCTCTTCATCCTCTTATAAAACAGTTTGACTGCTCTTCATCCTTTTATAACGCAGTTTGACTGCTCTTCATCCTCTTATAAATCAGTTTGACTGCTCTTCATCCGATTATAAATCAGTTTGACTGCTATTCATCCGATTATAAATCAGTTTGACTGCTCTTCGTCCGATTATAAATCAATTTGATGCTCTTCGTCCGCTTATAAAACAGTTTGACTGCTCTTCATCCTTTTATAAAGCAGTTTGACTGCTCTTCATCCTCTTATAAATCAGTTTGACTGCTCTTCATCCTCTTATAAAGCAGTTTGACTGCTCTTCATCCTCCTATAAACCAGTTTGACTGCGCTTCATCCTCCTATAGAACAGTTTGACTGCTCTTCGTCCGATTATAACTCAGTTTGACTGCTCTTCGTCCTCTTATAAAACAGTTTGACTGCTCTTCATCCTTTCATAAAGCAGTTTGACTGCTCTTCATCCTCTTATAAAACCGTTTGACTGCACTTCGTCCGATTATAAATCAGTTTGACTGCTCTTCGTCCGATTATAAATCAGTTTGACTGCTCTTCGTCCTCTTTTAAAACAGTTTGACTGCTCTACATCCTCGTATAAAACAGTTTGACTGCTCTTCATCCTTTTATAAATCAGTTTGACTGCTCTTCGTCCGATTATAAATCAGTTTGACTGCTCTTCGTCCGCTTATAAAACAGTGTGACTGCTCTTCATCCTCTTATAAACCAGTTTGACTGCTCTTCATCCTCTTGTAAAACAGTCTGACTGCTCTTCATCCGATTATAAATCAGTTTGACTGCTCTTCATCCTCTTATAAAACAGTTTGACTGCTCTTCAACTTTTTATAGCGCAGTTTGACTGCTCTTCATCCTCTTGTAAAACAGGTTGACTGCTTTTCATCCTTTTGTAGAACAGTCTGACTGCTCTACATCATTGTATAAAACAGTTTGACTGCTCTTCATCCTTTTATAAAGCAGTTTGACTGCTCTTCATCCTCTTATAAATCAATTTGACTGCTCTTCATCCTCTTATAAAACCGTTTGACTGCTCTTCGTCCGATTATAAATCAGTTTGACTGCTCTTCGTCCGATTATAAATCAGTTTGACTGTTCTTCGTCCTCTTATAAATCAGTTTGACTGCTCTTCATCCTCTTATAAAACAGTTTGACTGCTCTTCATCCTTTTATAACGCAGTTTGACTGCTCTTCATCCTCTTATAAAACAGTTTGACTGCTCTTCATCCTTTTATAACGCAGTTTGACTGCTCTTCATCCTCTTATAAATCAGTTTGACTGCTCTTCATCCAATTATAAATCAGTTTGACTGCTATTCATCCGATTATAAATCAGTTTGACTGCTCTTCGTCCGATTATAAATCAGTTTGACTGCTCTTCATCCTCTTATAAATCAGTTTGACTGCTCTTCATCCTCTTATAAAGCAGTTTGACTGCTCTTCATCCTCCTATAAACCCGTTTGACTGTGCTTCATCCTCCTATAGAACAGTTTGACTGCTCTTCGTCCGATTATAAATCAGTTTGACTGCTCTTCGTCCTCCTATAAAGCAGTTTGACTGCGCTTCATCCTCCTGTAGAACAGTTTGACTGCTTTTCGTCCGATTATAAATCAGTTTGACTGCTCTTCGTCCTCGTATAAAACAGTTTGACTGCTCTTCATCCTTTTATAAAGCAGTTTGACTGCTCTTCATCCTCTTATAAATCAGTTTGACTGCTCTTCATACTTTTATAAAGCAGTTTGACTGCTCTTCATCCTCCTATAAACCAGTTTGACTGCGCTTCATCATCCTGTAGAACAGTTTGACTGCTCTTCGTCCGATTATAAAACAGTTTGACTGCTCTTCATCCTTTTATAAAGCAGTTTGACTGCTCTTCATCCTCTTGTAAAACAGGTTGACTGCTTTTCATCCTTTGTAAAACAGTCTGACTGCTCTACATCATTGTATAAAACAGTTTGACTGCTCTTCATCCTTTTATAAAGCAGTTTGACTGCTCTTCATCCTCTTATAAATCAATTTGACTGCTCTTCATCCTCCTATAAACCAGTTTGACTGCGCTTCATCCTCCTATAGAACAGTTCGACTGCTCTTCGTCCGATTATAAATCAGTTTGACTGCTCTTCGTCCTCTTATAAAACAGTTTGACTGCTCTTCATCCTTTTATAAAGCAGTTTGACTGCTCTTCATCCTCTTATAAATCAGTTTGACTGCTCTTCATCCGATTATAAATCAGTTTGACTGCTCTTCATCCTCTTATAAAACAGTTTGACTGCTCTTCATCCTTTTATAACGCAGTTTGACTGCTCTTCATCCTCTTATAAATCAGTTTGACTGCTCTTCATCCGATTATAAATCAGTTTGACTGCTATTCATCCGATTATAAATCAGTTTGACTGCTCTTCGTCTGCTTATAAAACAGTTTGACTGCTCTTCATCCTTTTATAAAGCAGTTTGACTGCTCTTCATCCTCTTATAAATCAGTTTGACTGCTCTTCATCTGTTTATAAAGCAGTTTTACTGCGCTTCATCCTCCTATAAAACAGTTTGACTGCTCTTCGTCGGATTATAAATCAGTTTGACTGCTCTTCGTCCTCTTATAAAACAGGTTGACTGCTCTTCATCCTCTTGTAAAACAGTCTGACTGCTCTACATCCTCGTATAAAACAGTTTGACTGCTCTTCATCCTTTTATAAAGCAGTTTCACTGCTCTTCATCCTCTTATAAATCAATTTGACTGCTCTTCATACTCTTATAAAACCGTTTGACTGCTCTTCGTCCGATTATAAATCAGTTTGACTGCTCTTCGTCCGCTTACAAAACAGTTTGACTGCTCTTCATCATTTTATAAAGCTGTTTGACTGCTCTTCATACTCTTATAAATCAGTTTGACTGCTCTTCATCCTCTTATAAAGCAGTTTGACTGCTCTTCATACTCCTATAAACAAGTTTGACTGCGCTTCATCCGATTATAAATCAGTTTGACTGCTCTTCATCCTCTTATAAAACAGTTTGACTGCTCTTCATCCGATTATAAATCAGTTTGACTGCTCTTCATCCTCTTATAAAACAGTTTGACTGCTCTTCATCTTTTTATAGCGCAGTTTGACTGCTCTTCATCCTCTTGTAAAACAGGTTGACTGCTTTTCATCCTTTGTAAAACAGTCTGACTGCTCTACATCATTGTATAAAACAGTTTGACTGCTCTTCATCCTCTTATAAATCAATTTGACTGCTCTTCATCCTCTTATAAAACCGTTTGACTGCTCTTCGTCCGATTATAAATCCGTTTGACTGCTCTTCGTCCGATTATAAATCAGTTTGACTGCTCTTCGTCCGCTTATAAAACAGTTTGACTCCTCTTCATCCTTTTATAAAGCAGTTTGACTGCTCTTCATCCTCTTATAAATCAGTTTGACTGCTCTTCATCCTTTTATAAAGCAGTTTGACTGCTCTTCATCCTCCTATAAACCAGTTTGACTGCGCTTCATCCTCCTATAGAACAGTTTGACTGCTCTTCGTCCGATTATAAATCAGTTTGACTGCTCTTCGTCCTCTTATAAAACAGTTTGACTGCTCTTCATCCTTTTATAAAGCAGTTTGACTGCTCTTCATCCTCTTATAAATCAGTTTGACTGCTCTTCATCCGATTATAAATCAGTTTGACTGCTCTTCATCCTCTTATAAAACAGTTTGACTGCTCTTCATCCTTTTATAACGCAGTTTGACTGCTCTTCATCCTCTTATAAATCAGTTTGACTGCTCTTCATCCGATTATAAATCAGTTTGACTGCTATTCATCCGATTATAAATCAGTTTGACTGCTCTTCGTCCGATTATAAATCAGTTTGATGTTCTTCGTCCGCTTATAAAACAGTTTGACTGCTCTTCATCCTTTTATAAAGCAGTTTGACTGCTCTTCATCCTCTTATAAATCAGTTTGACTGCTCTTCATCCTCTTATAAAGCAGTTTGACTGCTCTTCATCCTCCTATAAACCAGTTTGACTGCGCTTCATCCTCCTATAGAACAGTTTGACTGCTCTTCGTCCGATTATAACTCAGTTTGACTGCTCTTCGTCCTCTTATAAAACAGTTTGACTGCTCTTCATCCTTTCATAAAGCAGTTTGACTGCTCTTCATCCTCTTATAAAACCGTTTGACTGCACTTCGTCCGATTATAAATCAGTTTGACTGCTCTTCGTCCGATTATAAATCAGTTTGACTGCTCTTCGTCCTCTTTTAAAACAGTTTGACTGCTCTACATCCTCGTATAAAACAGTTTGACTGCTCTTCATCCTTTTATAAATCAGTTTGACTGCTCTTCGTCCGATTATAAATCAGTTTGACTGCTCTTCGTCCGCTTATAAAACAGTGTGACTGCTCTTCATCCTCTTATAAACCAGTTTGACTGCTCTTCATCCTCTTGTAAAACAGTCTGACTGCTCTTCATCCTTTTATAAATCAGTTTGACTGCTCTTCTTCCTCTTATAAACCAGTTTGACTGCTCTTCATCTGTTTATAAAGCAGTTTTACTGCGCTTCATCCTCCTATAAAACAGTTTGACTGCTCTTCGTCGGATTATAAATCAGTTTGACTGCTCTTCGTCCTCTTATAAAACAGGTTGACTGCTCTTCATCCTCTTGTAAAACAGTCTGACTGCTCTACATCCTCGTATAAAACAGTTTGACTGCTCTTCATCCTTTTATAAAGCAGTTTCACTGCTCTTCATCCTCTTATAAATCAATTTGACTGCTCTTCATACTCTTATAAAACCGTTTGACTGCTCTTCGTCCGATTATAAATCAGTTTGACTGCTCTTCATCCGATTATAAATCAGTTTGACTGCTCTTCATCCTCTTATAAAACAGTTTGACTGCTCTTCATCTTTTTATAGCGCAGTTTGACTGCTCTTCATCCTCTTGTAAAACAGGTTGACTGCTTTTCATCCTTTGTAAAACAGTCTGACTGCTCTACATCATTGTATAAAACAGTTTGACTGCTCTTCATCCTTTTATAAAGCAGTTTGACTGCTCTTCATCCTCTTATAAATCAATTTGACTGCTCTTCATCCTCTTATAAAACCGTTTGACTGCTCTTCGTCCGATTATAAATCCGTTTGACTGCTCTTCGTCCGATTATAAATCAGTTTGACTGCTCTTCGTCCGCTTATAAAACAGTTTGACTCCTCTTCATCCTTTTATAAAGCAGTTTGACTGCTCTTCATCCTCTTATAAATCAGTTTGACTGCTCTTCATCCTTTTATAAAGCAGTTTGACTGCTCTTCATCCTCCTATAAACCAGTTTGACTGCGCTTCATCCTCCTATAGAACAGTTTGACTGCTCTTCGTCCGATTATAAATCAGTTTGACTGCTCTTCGTCCTCTTATAAAACAGTTTGACTGCTCTTCATCCTTTTATAAAGCAGTTTGACTGCTCTTCATCCTCTTATAAATCAGTTTGACTGCTCTTCATCCGATTATAAATCAGTTTGACTGCTCTTCATCCTCTTATAAAACAGTTTGACTGCTCTTCATCCTTTTATAACGCAGTTTGACTGCTCTTCATCTTTTTATAGCGCAGTTTGACTGCTCTTCATCCTCTTGTAAAACAGGTTGACTGCTTTTCATCCTTTGTAAAACAGTCTGACTGCTCTACATCATTGTATAAAACAGTTTGACTGCTCTTCATCCTTTTATAAAGCAGTTTGACTGCTCTTAATCCTCTTATAAATCAATTTGACTGCTCTTCATCCTCTTATAAAACCGTTTGACTGCTCTTCGTCCGATTATAAATCCGTTTGACTGCTCTTCGTCCGATTATAAATCAGTTTGACTGCTCTTCGTCCGCTTATAAAACAGTTTGACTCCTCTTCATCCTTTTATAAAGCAGTTTGACTGCTCTTCATCCTCCTATAAACCAGTTTGACTGCGCTTCATCCTCCTATAGAACAGTTTGACTGCTCTTCGTCCGATTATAAATCAGTTTGACTGCTCTTCGTCCTCTTATAAATCAGTTTGACTGCTCTTCATCCTCTTATAAAGCAGTTTGACTGCTCTTCATCCTCCTATAAACCAGTTTGACTGCGCTTCATCCTCCTATAGAACAGTTTGACTGCTCTTCGTCCGATTATAACTCAGTTTGACTGCTCTTCGTCCTCATAAAACAGTTTGACTGCTCTTCATCCTTTCATAAAGCAGTTTGACTGCTCTTCATCCTCTTATAAAACCGTTTGACTGCACTTCGTCCGATTATAAATCAGTTTGACTGCTCTTCGTCCGATTATAAATCAGTTTGACTGCTCTTCGTCCTCTTTTAAAACAGTTTGACTGCTCTACATCCTCGTATAAAACAGTTTGACTGCTCTTCATCCTTTTATAAATCAGTTTGACTGCTCTTCGTCCGATTATAAATCAGTTTGACTGCTCTTCGTCCGCTTATAAAACAGTGTGACTGCTCTTCATCCTCTTATAAACCAGTTTGACTGCTCTTCATCCTCTTGTAAAACAGTCTGACTGCTCTTCATCCTTTTATAAATCAGTTTGACTGCTCTTCATCCTCTTATAAATCAGTTTGACTGCTCTTCATCTGTTTATAAAGCAGTTTTACTGCGCTTCATCCTCCTATAAAACAGTTTGACTGCTCTTCGTCGGATTATAAATCAGTTTGACTGCTCTTCGTCCTCTTATAAAACAGGTTGACTGCTCTTCATCCTCTTGTAAAACAGTCTGACTGCTCTACATCCTCGTATAAAACAGTTTGACTGCTCTTCATCCTTTTATAAAGCAGTTTCACTGCTCTTCATCCTCTTATAAATCAATTTGACTGCTCTTCATACTCTTATAAAACCGTTTGACTGCTCTTCGTCCGATTATAAATCAGTTTGACTGCTCTTCGTCCGATTATAAATCAGTTTGACTGCTCTTCGTCCGCTTACAAAACAGTTTGACTGCTCTTCATCCTTTTATAAAGCTGTTTGACTGCTCTTCATACTCTTATAAATCAGTTTGACTGCTCTTCATCCTCTTATAAAGCAGTTTGACTGCTCTTCATACTCCTATAAACAAGTTTGACTGCGCTTCATCCGATTATAAATCAGTTTGACTGCTCTTCATCCTCTTATAAAACAGTTTGACTGCTCTTCATCCTTTTATAACGCAGTTTGACTGCTCTTCATCCTTTTATAACGCAGTTTGACTGCTCTTCATCCTCTTATTAATCAGTTTGACTGCTCTTCATCCGATTATAAATCAGTTTGACTGCTCTTCATCCTCTTATAAAACAGTTTGACTGCTCTTCATCTTTTTATAGCGCAGTTTGACTGCTCTTCATCCTCTTGTAAAACAGGTTGACTGCTTTTCATCTTTTGTAAAACAGTCTGACTGCTCTACATCATTGTATAAAACAGTTTGACTGCTCTTCATCCTTTTATAAAGCAGTTTGACTGCTCTTCATCCTCTTATAAATCAATTTGACTGCTCTTCATCCTCTTATAAAACCGTTTGACTGCTCTTCGTCCGATTATAAATCCGTTTGACTGCTCTTCGTCCGATTATAAATCAGTTTGACTGCTGTTCGTCCGCTTATAAAACAGTTTGACTCCTCTTCATCCTTTTATAAAGCAGTTTGACTGCTCTTCATCCTCTTATAAATCAGTTTGACTGCTCTTCATCCTTTTATAAAGCAGTTTGACTGCTCTTCATCCTCCTATAAACCAGTTTGACTGCGCTTCATCCTCCTATAGAACAGTTTGACTGCTCTTCGTCCGATTATAAATCAGTTTGACTGCTCTTCGTCCTCTTATAAAACAGTTTGACTGCTCTTCATCCTTTTATAAAGCAGTTTGACTGCTCTTCATCCTCTTATAAATCAGTTTGACTGCTCTTCATCCGATTATAAATCAGTTTGACTGCTCTTCATCCTCTTATAAAACAGTTTGACTGCTCTTCATCCTTTTATAACGCAGTTTGACTGCTCTTCATCCTCTTATAAATCAGTTTGACTGCTCTTCATCCGATTATAAATCAGTTTGACTGCTATTCATCCGATTATAAATCAGTTTGACTGCTCTTCGTCCGATTATAAATCAATTTGATGCTCTTCGTCCGCTTATAAAACAGTTTGACTGCTCTTCATCCTTTTATAAAGCAGTTTGACTGCTCTTCATCCTCTTATAAATCAGTTTGACTGCTCTTCATCCTCTTATAAAGCAGTTTGACTGCTCTTCATCCTCCTATAAACCAGTTTGACTGCGCTTCATCCTCCTATAGAACAGTTTGACTGCTCTTCGTCCGATTATAACTCAGTTTGACTGCTCTTCGTCCTCTTATAAAACAGTTTGACTGCTCTTCATCCTTTCATAAAGCAGTTTGACTGCTCTTCATCCTCTTATAAAACCGTTTGACTGCACTTCGTCCGATTATAAATCAGTTTGACTGCTCTTCGTCCGATTATAAATCAGTTTGACTGCTCTTCGTCCTCTTTTAAAACAGTTTGACTGCTCTACATCCTCGTATAAAACAGTTTGACTGCTCTTCATCCTTTTATAAATCAGTTTGACTGCTCTTCGTCCGATTATAAATCAGTTTGACTGCTCTTCGTCCGCTTATAAAACAGTGTGACTGCTCTTCATCCTCTTATAAACCAGTTTGACTGCTCTTCATCCTCTTGTAAAACAGTCTGACTGCTCTTCATCCGATTATAAATCAGTTTGACTGCTCTTCATCCTCTTATAAAACAGTTTGACTGCTCTTCAACTTTTTATAGCGCAGTTTGACTGCTCTTCATCCTCTTGTAAAACAGGTTGACTGCTTTTCATCCTTTTGTAGAACAGTCTGACTGCTCTACATCATTGTATAAAACAGTTTGACTGCTCTTCATCCTTTTATAAAGCAGTTTGACTGCTCTTCATCCTCTTATAAATCAATTTGACTGCTCTTCATCCTCTTATAAAACCGTTTGACTGCTCTTCGTCCGATTATAAATCAGTTTGACTGCTCTTCGTCCGATTATAAATCAGTTTGACTGTTCTTCGTCCTCTTATAAATCAGTTTGACTGCTCTTCATCCTCTTATAAAACAGTTTGACTGCTCTTCATCCTTTTATAACGCAGTTTGACTGCTCTTCATCCTCTTATAAAACAGTTTGACTGCTCTTCATCCTTTTATAACGCAGTTTGACTGCTCTTCATCCTCTTATAAATCAGTTTGACTGCTCTTCATCCAATTATAAATCAGTTTGACTGCTATTCATCCGATTATAAATCAGTTTGACTGCTCTTCGTCCGATTATAAATCAGTTTGACTGCTCTTCATCCTCTTATAAATCAGTTTGACTGCTCTTCATCCTCTTATAAAGCAGTTTGACTGCTCTTCATCCTCCTATAAACCCGTTTGACTGTGCTTCATCCTCCTATAGAACAGTTTGACTGCTCTTCGTCCGATTATAAATCAGTTTGACTGCTCTTCGTCCTCCTATAAAGCAGTTTGACTGCGCTTCATCCTCCTGTAGAACAGTTTGACTGCTTTTCGTCCGATTATAAATCAGTTTGACTGCTCTTCGTCCTCGTATAAAACAGTTTGACTGCTCTTCATCCTTTTATAAAGCAGTTTGACTGCTCTTCATCCTCTTATAAATCAGTTTGACTGCTCTTCATACTTTTATAAAGCAGTTTGACTGCTCTTCATCCTCCTATAAACCAGTTTGACTGCGCTTCATCATCCTGTAGAACAGTTTGACTGCTCTTCGTCCGATTATAAAACAGTTTGACTGCTCTTCATCCTTTTATAAAGCAGTTTGACTGCTCTTCATCCTCTTGTAAAACAGGTTGACTGCTTTTCATCCTTTGTAAAACAGTCTGACTGCTCTACATCATTGTATAAAACAGTTTGACTGCTCTTCATCCTTTTATAAAGCAGTTTGACTGCTCTTCATCCTCTTATAAATCAATTTGACTGCTCTTCATCCTCCTATAAACCAGTTTGACTGCGCTTCATCCTCCTATAGAACAGTTCGACTGCTCTTCGTCCGATTATAAATCAGTTTGACTGCTCTTCGTCCTCTTATAAAACAGTTTGACTGCTCTTCATCCTTTTATAAAGCAGTTTGACTGCTCTTCATCCTCTTATAAATCAGTTTGACTGCTCTTCATCCGATTATAAATCAGTTTGACTGCTCTTCATCCTCTTATAAAACAGTTTGACTGCTCTTCATCCTTTTATAACGCAGTTTGACTGCTCTTCATCCTCTTATAAATCAGTTTGACTGCTCTTCATCCGATTATAAATCAGTTTGACTGCTATTCATCCGATTATAAATCAGTTTGACTGCTCTTCGTCCGATTATAAATCAGTTTGATACTCTTCGTCCGCTTATAAAACAGTTTGACTGCTCTTCATCCTTTTATAAAGCAGTTTGACTGCTCTTCATCCTCTTATAAATCAGTTTGACTGCTCTTCATCCTCTTATAAAGCAGTTTGACTGCTCTTCATCCTCCTATAAACCAGTTTGACTGCGCTTCATCCTCCTATAGAACAGTTTGACTGCTCTTCGTCCGATTATAACTCAGTTTGACTGCTCTTCGTCCTCTTATAAAACAGTTTGACTGCTCTTCATCCTTTCATAAAGCAGTTTGACTGCTCTTCATCCTCTTATAAAACCGTTTGACTGCACTTCGTCCGATTGTAAATCAGTTTGACTGCTCTTCGTCCGATTATAAATCAGTTTGACTGCTCTTCGTCCTCTTTTAAAACAGTTTGACTGCTCTACATCCTCGTATAAAACAGTTTGACTGCTCTTCATCCTTTTATAAATCAGTTTGACTGCTCTTCGTCCGATTATAAATCAGTTTGACTGCTCTTCGTCCGCTTATAAAACAGTGTGACTGCTCTTCATCCTCTTATAAACCAGTTTGACTGCTCTTCATCCTCTTGTAAAACAGTCTGACTGCTCTTCATCCGATTATAAATCAGTTTGACTGCTCTTCATCCTCTTATAAAACAGTTTGACTGCTCTTCAACTTTTTATAGCGCAGTTTGACTGCTCTTCATCCTCTTGTAAAACAGGTTGACTGCTTTTCATCCTTTTATTAAGCAGTTTGACTGCTCTTCATCCTCTTATAAATCAATTTGACTGCTCTTCATCCTCTTATAAAACCGTTTGACTGCTCTTCGTCCGATTATAAATCAGTTTGACTGCTCTTCGTCCGATTATAAATCAGTTTGACTGTTCTTCGTCCTCTTATAAATCAGTTTGACTGCTCTTCATCCTCTTATAAAACAGTTTGACTGCTCTTCATCCTTTCATAACGCAGTTTGACTGCTCTTCATCCTCTTATAAAACAGTTTGACTGCTCTTCATCCTTTTATAACGCAGTTTGACTGCTCTTCATCCTCTTATAAATCAGTTTGACTGCTCTTCATCCAATTATAAATCAGTTTGACTGCTATTCATCCGATTATAAATCAGTTTGACTGCTCTTCGTCCTCGTATAAATCAGTTTGACTGCTCTTCATTCTCTTATAAATCAATTTGACTGCTCTTCATCCTCTTATAAAACCGTTTGACTGCTCTTCATCCTCTTGTAAAACAGGTTGACTGCTTTTCATCCTTTTGTAAAACAGTCTGACTGCTCTACATCGTTGTATAAAACAGTTTGACTGCTCTTCATCCTTTTATAAAGCAGTTTGACTGCTCTTTATCCTCTTATAAATCAATTTTACTGCTCTTCATCCTCTTATAAAACCGTTTGACTGCTCTTCGTCCGATTATAAATCAGTTTGACTGCTCTTCGTCCGATTATAAATCAGTGTGACTGCTCTTCGTCCGCTTATAAAACAGTTTGACTGCTCTTCATCCTTTTATAAAGCAGTTTGACTGCTCTTCATCCTCTTATAAATCAGTTTGACTGCTCTTCATCCTCTTATAAAACAGTTTGACTGCTCTTCATACTCCTATAAACCAGTTTGACTGCTCTTCGTCCGATTATAAATCAGTTTGACTGCTCTTCGTCCGCTTATAAAACAGTTTGACTGCTCTTCATCCTTTTATAAAGCAGTTTGACTGCTCTTCGTCCGATTATAAATCAGTTTGACTGCTCTTCGTCCGCTTATAAAACAGTTTGACTGCTCTTCATCCTTTTATAAAGCAGTTTGACTGCTCTTCATCCTCTTATAAATCAGTTTGACTGCTCTTCATCCTCTTATAAAGCAGTTTGACTGCTCTTCATACTCCTATAAACCAGTTTGACTGCTCTTCGTCCGATTATAAATCAGTTTGACTGCTCTTCGTCCGCTTATAAAACAGTTTGACTGCTCTTCATCCTTTTATAAAGCAGTTTGACTGCTCTTCATCCTCATATAAATCAGTTTGACTGCTCTTCATCCTTTTATAACGCAGTTTGACTGCTCTTCATCCTCTTATAAATTAGTTTGACTGCTCTTCATCCGATTATAAATCAGTTTGACTGCTCTTCGTCCTCTTTTAAAACAGTTTGACTGCTCTTCATCCTTTTATAAAGCAGTTTGATTTCTCTTCATCCTCTTATAAAACAGTTTGACTGCTCTTCATCCTCTTGTAAAACAGTTTGACTGCTCTTCATCCTCTTGTAAAACAGTCTGACTGCTCTACATACTCGTATAAAAAAGTTTGACTGCTCTTCATCCTTTTATAAAGCAGTTTGACTGCTCTTCATCCTCTTATAAATCAATTTGACTGCTCTTCATCCTCTTATAAAACCGTTTGACTGCTCTTCATCCTCTTGTAAAACAGGTTGACTGCTTTTCATCCTTTTGTAAAACAGTCTGACTGCTCTACATCGTTGTATAAAACAGTTTGACTGCTCTTCATCCTTTTATAAAGCAGTTTGACTGCTCTTTATCCTCTTATAAATCAATTTTACTGCTCTTCATCCTCTTATAAAACCGTTTGACTGCTTTTCGTCCGATTATAAATCAGTTTGACTGCTCTTCGTCCGATTATAAATCAGTTTGACTGCTCTTCGTCCGCTTATAAAACAGTTTGACTGCTCTTCATCCTTTTATAAAGCAGTTGGACTGCTCTTCATCCTCTTATAAATCAGTTTGACTGCTCTTCATCCTCTTATAAAGCAGTTTGACTGCTCTTCATACTCCTATAAACCAGTTTGACTGCTCTTCGTCCGATTATAAATCAGTTTGACTGCTCTTCGTCCGCTTATAAAACAGTTTGACTGCTCTTCATCCTTTTATAAAGCAGTTTGACTGCTCTTCATCCTCTTATAAATCAGTTTGACTGCTCTTCATCCTCTTATATAGCAGTTTGACTGCTCTTCATCCTCCTATAAACCAGTTTGACTGCGCTTCATCCTCCTATAGAACGGTTTGACTGCTCTTTGTCCGATTATAAATCAGTTTGACTGCTCTTCGTCCTCTTATAAAACAGTTTGACTGCTCTTCATCCTTTTATAAAGCAGTTTGACTGCTCTTCATCCTCTTGTAAATCAGTTTGACTGCTCTTCATCCGATTATAAATCAGTTTGACTGCTCTTCATCCTCTTATAAAGCAGTTTGACTGCTCTTCATCCTCTTATAAATCAGTTTGACTGCTCTTCATCCTCTTATAAAGCAGTTTGACTGCTCTTCATACTCCTATAAACCAGTTTGACTGCGCTTCATCCTCCTATAGAACAGTTTGACTTATTTTCGTCCGATTATAAATCAGTTTGACTGCTCTTCGTCCTCGTATAAAACAGTTTGACTGCTCTTCATCCTTTTATAAAGCAGTTTGACTGCTCTTCATCCTCTTATAAACCAGTTTGACTGCGCTTCATCCTCCTATAGAACAGTTTGACTGCTCTTCGTCCGATTATAAATCAGTTTGACTGCTCTTCGTCCTCTTATAAAACAGTTTGACTGCTTTTCATCCTTTTATAAAGCAGTTTGACTGCTCTTCATCCTCTTATAAATCAGTTTGACTGCTCTTCATCCGATTATAAATCAGTTTGACTGCTCTTCATCCTCTTATAAAACATTTTGACTGCTCTTCATCCTTTTATAACGCAGTTTGACTGCTCTTCATCCTCTTATAAATTAGTTTGACTGCTCTTCATCCGATTATAAATCAGTTTGACTGCTCTTCGTCCTCTTTTAAAACAGTTTGACTGCTCTTCATCCTTTTATAAAGCAGTTTGATTTCTCTTCATCCTCTTATAAAACAGTTTGACTGCTCTTCATCCTCTTGTAAAACAGGTTGACTGCTCTTCATCCTCTTGTAAAACAGTCTGACTGCTCTACATCCTCGTATAAAAAAAGTTTGACTGCTCTTCATCCTTTTATAAAGCAGTTTGACTGCTCTTCATCCTCTTATAAATCAATTTGACTGCTCTTCATCCTCTTATAAAACCGTTTGACTGCTCTTCATCCTCTTGTAAAACAGGTTGACTGCTTTTCATCCTTTTGTAAAACAGTCTGACTGCTCTACATCGTTGTATAAAACAGTTTGACTGCTCTTCATCCTTTTATAAAGCAGTTTGACTGCTCTTTATCCTCTTATAAATCAATTTTACTGCTCTTCATCCTCTTATAAAACCGTTTGACTGCTCTTCGTCCGATTATAAATCAGTTTGACTGCTCTTCGTCCGATTATAAATCAGTTTGACTGCTCTTCGTCCGCTTATAAAACAGTTTGACTGCTCTTCATCCTTTTATAACGCAGTTTGACTGCTCTTCATCCTCTTATAAATCAGTTTGACTGCTCTTCATCCGATGATAAATCAGTTTGACTGCTCTTCGTCCTCTTTTAAAAAAGTTTGACTGCTCTTCATCTTTTTATAAAGCAGTTTGACTGCTCTTCATCCTCTTATAAAACAGTTTGACTGCTCTTCATCCTCTTGTAAAACAGGTTGACTGCTCTTCATCCTCTTGTAAAACAGTCTGACTGCTCTACATCCTCGTATAAAACAGTTTGACTGCTCTTCATCCTTTTATAAAGCAGTTTGACTGCTCTTCATCCTCTTGTAAAACAGTTTGACTGCTCTTCATCCTCTTGTAAAACAGTCTGACTGCTCTACATCCTCGTATAAAAAAGTTTGACTGCTCTTCATCCTTTTATAAAGCAGTTTGACTGCTCTTCATCCTCTTATAAATCAATTTGACTGCTCTTCATCCTCTTATAAAACCGTTTGACTGCTCTTCATCCTCTTGTAAAACAGGTTGACTGCTTTTCATCCTTTTGTAAAACAGTCTGACTGCTCTACATCGTTGTATAAAACAGTTTGACTGCTCTTCATCCTTTTATAAAGCAGTTTGACTGCTCTTTATCCTCTTATAAATCAATTTTACTGCTCTTCATCCTCTTATAAAACCGTTTGACTGCTCTTCGTCCGATTATAAATCAGTTTGACTGCTCTTCGTCCGATTATAAATCAGTTTGACTGCTCTTCGTCCGCTTATAAAACAGTTTGACTGCTCTTCATCCTTTTATAAAGCAGTTTGACTGCTCTTCATCCTCTTATAAATCAGTTTGACTGCTCTTCATCCTCTTATAAAGCAGTTTGACTGCTCTTCATACTCCTATAAACCAGTTTGACTGCTCTTCGTCCGATTATAAATCAGTTTGACTGCTCTTCGTCCGCTTATAAAACAGTTTGACTGCTCTTCATCCTTTTATAAAGCAGTTTGACTGCTCTTCATCCTCTTATAAATCAGTTTGACTGCTCTTCATCCTCTTATATAGCAGTTTGACTGCTCTTCATCCTCCTATAAACCAGTTTGACTGCGCTTCATCCTCCTATAGAACGGTTTGACTGCTCTTTGTCCGATTATAAATCAGTTTGACTGCTCTTCGTCCTCTTATAAAACAGTTTGACTGCTCTTCATCCTTTTATAAAGCAGTTTGACTGCTCTTCATCCTCTTGTAAATCAGTTTGACTGCTCTTCATCCGATTATAAATCAGTTTGACTGCTCTTCATCCTCTTATAAAGCAGTTTGACTGCTCTTCATCCTCTTATAAATCAGTTTGACTGCTCTTCATCCTCTTATAAAGCAGTTTGACTGCTCTTCATACTCCTATAAACCAGTTTGACTGCGCTTCATCCTCCTATAGAACAGTTTGACTTATTTTCGTCCGATTATAAATCAGTTTGACTGCTCTTCGTCCTCGTATAAAACAGTTTGACTGCTCTTCATCCTTTTATAAAGCAGTTTGACTGCTCTTCATCCTCTTATAAACCAGTTTGACTGCGCTTCATCCTCCTATAGAACAGTTTGACTGCTCTTCGTCCGATTATAAATCAGTTTGACTGCTCTTCGTCCTCTTATAAAACAGTTTGACTGCTTTTCATCCTTTTATAAAGCAGTTTGACTGCTCTTAATCCTCTTATAAATCAGTTTGACTGCTCTTCATCCGATTATAAATCAGTTTGACTGCTCTTCATCCTCTTATAAAACATTTTGACTGCTCTTCATCCTTTTATAACGCAGTTTGACTGCTCTTCATCCTCTTATAAATTAGTTTGACTGCTCTTCATCCGATTATAAATCAGTTTGACTGCTCTTCGTCCTCTTTTAAAACAGTTTGACTGCTCTTCATCCTTTTATAAAGCAGTTTGATTTCTCTTCATCCTCTTATAAAACAGTTTGACTGCTCTTCATCCTCTTGTAAAACAGGTTGACTGCTCTTCATCCTCTTGTAAAACAGTCTGACTGCTCTACATCCTCGTATAAAAAAGTTTGACTGCTCTTCATCCTTTTATAAAGCAGTTTGACTGCTCTTCATCCTCTTATAAATCAATTTGACTGCTCTTCATCCTCTTATAAAACCGTTTGACTGCTCTTCATCCTCTTGTAAAACAGGTTGACTGCTTTTCATCCTTTTGTAAAACAGTCTGACTGCTCTACATCGTTGTATAAAACAGTTTGACTGCTCTTCATCCTTTTATAAAGCAGTTTGACTGCTCTTTATCCTCTTATAAATCAATTTTACTGCTCTTCATCCTCTTATAAAACCGTTTGACTGCTCCTCGTCCGATTATAAATCAGTTTGACTGCTCTTCGTCCGATTATAAATCAGTTTGACTGCTCTTCGTCCGCTTATAAAACAGTTCGACTGCTCTTCATCCTTTTATAACGCAGTTTGACTGCTCTTCATCCTCTTATAAATCAGTTTGACTGCTCTTCATCCGATGATAAATCAGTTTGACTGCTCTTCGTCCTCTTTTAAAAAAGTTTGACTGCTCTTCATCTTTTTATAAAGCAGTTTGACTGCTCTTCATCCTCTTATAAAACAGTTTGACTGCTCTTCATCCTCTTGTAAAACAGGTTGACTGCTCTTCATCCTCTTGTAAAACAGTCTGACTGCTCTACATCCTCGTATAAAACAGTTTGACTGCTCTTCATCCTTTTATAAAGCAGTTTGACTGCTCTTCATCCTCTTATAAATCAATTTGACTGCTCTTCATCCTCTTATAAAACCGTTTGACTGCTCTTCGTCCAATTATAAATCAGTTTGACTGCTCTTCGTCCGATTATAAATCAGTTTGACTGCTCTTCGTCCGCTTATAAAACAGTTTGACTGCTCTTCATCCTTTTATAAAGCAGTTTGACTGCTCTTCATCCTCTTATAAATCAGTTTGACTGCTCTTCATCCTCTTATAAAGCAGTTTGACTGCTCTTCATACTCCTATAAACCAGTTTGACTGCGCTTCATCCTCCTATAGAACAGTTTGACTGATTTTCGTCCGATTATAAATCAGTTTGACTGCTCTTCGTCCTCGTATAAAACAGTTTGACTGCTCTTCATCCTTTTATAAAGCAGTTTGACTGCTCTTCATCCTCTTATAAACCAGTTTGACTGCGCTTCATCCTCCTATAGAACAGTTTGACTGCTCTTCGTCCGATTATAAATCAGTTTGACTGCTCTTCGTCCTCTTATAAAACAGTTTGACTGCTCTTCATCCTTTTATAAAGCAGTTTGACTGCTCTTCATCCTCTTATAAATCAGTTTGACTGCTCTTCATCCTTTTATAAAGCAGTTTGACTGCTCTTCATCCTCATATAAATCAGTTTGACTGCTCTTCATCCTTTTATAACGCAGTTTGACTGCTCTTCATCCTCTTATAAATTAGTTTGACTGCTCTTCATCCGATTATAAATCAGTTTGACTGCTCTTCGTCCTCTTTTAAAACAGTTTGACTGCTCTTCATCCTTTTATAAAGCAGTTTGATTTCTCTTCATCCTCTTATAAAACAGTTTGACTGCTCTTCATCCTCTTGTAAAACAGGTTGACTGCTCTTCATCCTCTTGTAAAACAGTCTGACTGCTCTACATCCTTGTAAAAAACAGTTTGACTGCTCTTCATCCTTTTATAAAGCAGTTTGACTGCTCTTCATCCTCTGATAAATCAATTTGACTGCTCTTCATCCTCTTATAAAACCGTTTGACTGCTCTTCATCCTCTTGTAAAACAGGTTGACTGCTTTTCATCCTTTTGTAAAACAGTCTGACTGCTCTACATCGTTGTATAAAACAGTTTGACTGCTCTTCATCCTTTTATAAAGCAGTTTGACTGCTCTTTATCCTCTTATAAATCAATTTTACTGCTCTTCATCCTCTTATAAAACCGTTTGACTGCTCTTCGTCCGATTATAAATCAGTTTGACTGCTCTTCGTCCGATTATAAATCAGTTTGACTGCTCTTCGTCCGCTTATAAAACAGTTTGACTGCTCTTCATCCTTTTATAAAACAGTTTGACTGCTCTTCATCCTCTTATAAATCAGTTTGACTGCTCTTCATCCTCTTATAAAGCAGTTTGACTGCTCTTCATACTCCTATAAACCAGTTTGACTGCTCTTCATCCTCCTATAGAACAGTTTGACTGCTCTTCATCCTTTTATAAAGCAGTTTGACTGCGCTTCATCCTTTTATAAAGCAGTTTGACTGCTCTTCATCCTCTTATAAATCAATTTGACTGCTCTTCATCCTTTTATAAAGCAGTTTGACTGCTCTTCATCCTCTTATAAATCAATTTGACTGCTCTTCATCCTCTTATAAAACCGTTTGACTACTCTTCGTCCGATTATAAATCAGTTTGACTGCTCTTCGTCCGATTATAAATCAGTTTGACTGCTCTTCGTCCGCTTATAAAACAGTTTGACTGCTCTTCATCCTTTTATAAAGCAGTTTGACTGCTCTTCATCCTCTTATAAATCAGTTTGACTGCTCTTCATCTGTTTATAAAGCAGTTTGACTGCTCTTCATCCTCCTATAAACCAGTTTGACTGCGCTTCATCCTCCTATAAAACAGTTTCACTGCTCTTCGTCGGATTATAAATCAGTTTGACTGCTCTTCGTCCTCTTATAAAACAGTTTGACTGTTCTTCATCCTTTTATAAAGCAGTTTGTCTGCTCTACATCCTCTTATAAATAAGTTTGACTGCTATTCATCCTATTATAAATCAGTTTGACTGCTCTTCGTCCGATTATAAATCAGTTTGACTGCTCTTCGTCCGATTATAAATCAGTTTGACTGCTCTTCGTCCGCTTATAAAACAGTTTGACTGCTCTTCATCCTTTTATAAAGCAGTTTGACTGCTCTTCATCCTCTTATAAATCAGTTTGACTGCTCTTCATCCTCTTATAAAGCAGTTTTACTGCGCTTCATCCTCCTATAGAACGGTTTGACTGCTCTTTGTCCGATTATAAATCAGTTTGACTGCTCTTCGTCCTCTTATAAAACAGTTTGACTGCTCTTCATCCTTTTATAAAGCAGTTTGACTGCTCTTCATCCTCTTATAAATCAGTTTGACTGCTCTTCATCCGATTATAAATCAGTTTGACTGCTCTTCGTCCTCTTTTAAAACAGTTTGACTGCTCTTCATCTTTTTATAAAGCAGTTTGACTGCTCTTTATCCTCTTATAAAACAGTTTGACTGCTCTTCATCCTCTTGTAAAACAGGTTGACTGCTCTTCATCCTCTTGTAAAACAGTCTGACTGCTCTACATCCTCGTATAAAACAGTTTGACTGTTCTTCATCCTTTTATAAAGCAGTTTGACTGCTCTTCATCCTCTTATAAATCAATTTGACTGCTCTTCATCCTCTTATAAAACCGTTTGACTGCTCTTCGTCCAATTATAAATCAGTTTGACTGCTCTTCGTCCGCTTATAAAACAGTTTGACTGCTCTTCATCCTTTTATAAAGCAGTTTGACTGCTCTTCATCCTCTTATAAATCAGTTTGACTGCTCTTCATCCTCTTATAAAGCAGTTTGACTGCTCTTCATACTCCTATAAACCAGTTTGACTGCGCTTCATCCTCCTATAGAACAGTTTGACTGATTTTCGTCCGATTATAAATCAGTTTGACTGCTCTTCGTCCTCGTATAAAACAGTTTGACTGCTCTTCATCCTTTTATAAAGCAGTTTGACTGCTCTTCATCCTCTTATAAATCAGTTTGACTGCTCTTCATCCTTTTATAAAGCAGTTTGACTGCTCTTCATCCTCTTATAAACCAGTTTGACTGCGCTTCATCCTCCTATAGAACAGTTTGACTGCTCTTCGTCCGATTATAAATCAGTTTGACTGCTCTTCGTCCTCTTATAAAACAGTTTGACTGCTCTTCATCCTTTTATAAAGCAGTTTGACTGCTCTTCATCCTCTTATAAATCAGTTTGACTGCTCTTCATCCGATTATAAATCAGTTTGACTGCTCTTCATCCTCTTATAAAACATTTTGACTTCTCTTCATCCTTTTATAACGCAGTTTGACTGCTCTTCATCCTCTTATAAATCAGTTTGACTGCTCTTCATCCGATTATAAATCAGTTTGACTGCTCTTCGTCCTCTTTTAAAACAGTTTGACTGCTCTTCATCCTTTTATAAAGCAGTTTGATTTCTCTTCATCCTCTTATAAAACAGTTTGACTGCTCTTCATTCTCTTGTAAAACAGGTTGACTGCTCTTCATCCTCTTGTAAAACAGTCTGACTGCTCTACATCCTCGTATAAAACAGTTTGACTGCTCTTCATCCTTTTATAAAGCAGTTTGACTGCTCTTCATCCTCTTATAAATCAATTTGACTGCTCTTCATCCTCTTATAAAACCGTTTGACTGCTCTTCGTCCGATTATAAATCAGTTTGACTGCTCTTCATCCTCCTATAAAACCGTTTGACTGCTCTTCGTCCGATTATAAATCAGTTTGACTGCTCTTCGTCCGATTATAAATCAGTTTGACTGCTCTTCGTCTGCTTATAAAACAGTTTGACTGCTCTTCATCCTTTTATAAAGCAGTTTGACTGCGCTTCATCCTCCTATAGAACAGTTTGACTGATTTTCGTCCGATTATAAATCAGTTTGACTGCTCTTCGTCCTCGTATAAAACAGTTTGACTGCTCTTCATCCTTTTATAAAGCAGTTTGACTGCTCTTCATCCTCTTATAAATCAGTTTGACTGCTCTTCATCCTTTTATAAAGCAGTTTGACTGCTCTTCATCCTCTTATAAACCAGTTTGACTGCGCTTCATCCTCCTATAGAACAGTTTGACTGCTCTTCGTCCGATTATAAATCAGTTTGACTGCTCTTCGTCCTCTTATAAAACAGTTTGACTGCTCTTCATCTTTTTATAAAGCAGTTTGACTGCTCTTCATCCTCTTATAAATCAGTTTGACTGCTCTTCATCCGATTATAAATCAGTTTGACTGCTCTTCATCCTCTTATAAAACATTTTGACTGCTCTTCATCCTTTTATAACGCAGTTTGACTGCTCACCATCCTCTTATAAATCAGTTTGACTGCTCTTCATCCGATTATAAATCAGTTTGACTGCTCTTCGTCCTCTTTTAAAACAGTTTGACTGCTCTTCATCCTTTTATAAAGCAGTTTGATTTCTCTTCATCCTCTTATAAAACAGTTTGACTGCTCTTCATTCTCTTGTAAAACAGGTCGACTGCTCTTCATCCTTTTATAAAACAGTTTGACTGCTCTTCATCCTTTTATAAAGCAGTTTGACTGCTCTTCATCCTCTTATAAAACCGTTTGACTGCTCTTCGTCCGATTATAAATCAGTTTGACTGCTCTTAATCCTCTTATAAAACGGTTTGACTGCTCTTCGTCCTATTATAAATCAGTTTGACGGCTCTTCGTCCGATTATAAATCAGTTTGACTGCTCTTCGTCTGCTTATAAAACAGTTTGACTGCTCTTCATCCTTTTATAAAGCAGTTTGACTGCTCTTCATCTGTTTATAAAGCAGTTTGACTGCTCTTCATCCTCCTATAGACCAGTTTGACTGCGCTTAATCCTCCTATAAAACAGTTTGAATGCTCTTCGTCGGATTATAAATCAATTTGACTGCTCTTCGTCCTCTTATAAAACAGTTTGACTGCTCTTCATCCTTTTATAAAGCAGTTTGACTGCTCTACATCCTCTTATAAATCAGTTTGACTGCTATTCATCCGATTATAAATCAGTTTGACTGCTCTTCGTCCGATTATAAATCAGTTTGACTGCTCTTCATCCTCTTATAAATCAGTTTGACTGCTCTTCATCCTCGTATAAAGCAGTTTGACTGCTCTTCATCCTTTTATAAAGCAGTTTGACTGCTCTTCATCCTCTTATAAATCAGTTTGACTGCTCTTCATCCTCTTATAAAGCAGTTTGACTGCTCTTCGTCGGATTATAAATCAGTTTGACTGCTCTTCGTCCTCTTATAAAACAGTTTGACTGCTCTTCATCCTTTTATAAACCAGTTTGACTGCGCTTCATCCTCCTATAGAACAGTTTGACTGCTTTTCGTCCGATTATAAATCAGTTTGACTGCTCTTCGTCCTCGTATAAAACAGTTTGACTGCTCTTCATCCTCTTATAAAACAGTTTGACTGCTCTTCATCCTCTTGTAAAACAGGTTGACTGCTCTTCATCCTCATATAAAACAGTTTGACTGCTCTTCATCCTCTTGTAAAACAGGTTGACTGCTTTTCATCCTTTTGTAAAACAGTCTGACTGCTCTACATCGTTGTATAAAACAGTTTGACTGCTCTTCATCCTTTTATAAAGCAGTTTGACTGCTCTTTATCCTCTTATAAATCAATTTTACTGCTCTTCATCCTCTTATAAAACCGTTTGACTGCTCTTCGTCCGATTATAAATCAGTTTGACTGCTCTTCGTCCTTTTATAAATCAGTTTGACTGCTCTTCGTCCGCTTATAAAACAGTTTGACTGCTCTTCATCCTTTTATAAAGCAGTTTGACTGCTCTTCATCCTCTTATAAATCAGTTTGACTGCTCTTCATCCTCTTATAAAGCAGTTTGACTGCTCTTCATACTCCTATAAACCAGTTTGACTGCTCTTCATCCTCCTATAGAACAGTTTGACTGCTCTTCATCCTTTTATAAAGCAGTTTGACTGCTCTTCATCCTTTTATAAAGCAGTTTGACTGCTCTTCATCCTCTTATAAATCAATTTGACTGCTCTTCATCCTTTTATAAAGCAGTTTGACTGCTCTTCATCCTCTTATAAATCAATTTGACTGCTCTTCATCCTCTTATAAAACCGTTTGACTACTCTTCGTCCGATTATAAATCAGTTGGACTGCTCTTCGTCCGATTATAAATCAGTTTGACTGCTCTTCGTCCGATTATAAATCAGTTTGACTGCTCTTCGTCCTCTTATAAAACAGTTTGACTGCTCTTCATCTTTTTATAAAGCAGTTTGACTGCTCTTCATCCTCTTATAAATCAGTTTGACTGCTCTTCATCCGATTATAAATCAATTTGACTGCTCTTCATCCTCTTATAAAACATTTTGACTGCTCTTCATCCTTTTATAACGCAGTTTGACTGCTCTTCATCCTCTTATAAATCAGTTTGACTGCTCTTCATCCGATTATAAATCAGTTTGACTGCTCTTCATCCTCTTATAAAACATTTTGACTGCTCTTCATCCTTTTATAACGCAGTTTGACTGCTCTTCATCCTCTTATAAATCAGTTTGACTGCTCTTCATCCGATTATAAATCAGTTTGACTGCTCTTCGTCCTCGTATAAAACAGTTTGACTGCTCTTCATCCTTTTATAAAGCAGTTTGACTGCTCTTCATCCTCTTATAAATCAGTTTGACTGCTCTTCATCCTTTTATAAAGCAGTTTGACTGCTCTTCATCCTCTTATAAACCAGTTTGACTGCGCTTCATCCTCCTATAGAACAGTTTGACTGCTCTTCGTCCGATTATAAATCAGTTTGACTGCTCTTCGTCCTCTTATAAAACAGTTTGACTGCTCTTCATCTTTTTATAAAGCAGTTTGACTGCTCTTCATCCTCTTATAAATCAGTTTGACTGCTCTTCATCCGATTATAAATCAGTTTGACTGCTCTTCATCCTCTTATAAAACATTTTGACTGCTCTTCATCCTTTTATAACGCAGTTTGACTGCTCACCATCCTCTTATAAATCAGTTTGACTGCTCTTCATCCGATTATAAATCAGTTTGACTGCTCTTCGTCCTCTTTTAAAACAGTTTGACTGCTCTTCATCCTTTTATAAAGCAGTTTGATTTCTCTTCATCCTCTTATAAAACAGTTTGACTGCTCTTCATTCTCTTGTAAAACAGGTCGACTGCTCTTCATCCTTTTATAAAACAGTTTGACTGCTCTTCATCCTTTTATAAAGCAGTTTGACTGCTCTTCATCCTCTTATAAAACCGTTTGACTGCTCTTCGTCCGATTATAAATCAGTTTGACTGCTCTTAATCCTCTTATAAAACGGTTTGACTGCTCTTCGTCCTATTATAAATCAGTTTGACGGCTCTTCGTCCGATTATAAATCAGTTTGACTGCTCTTCGTCTGCTTATAAAACAGTTTGACTGCTCTTCATCCTTTTATAAAGCAGTTTGACTGCTCTTCATCTGTTTATAAAGCAGTTTGACTGCTCTTCATCCTCCTATAGACCAGTTTGACTGCGCTTAATCCTCCTATAAAACAGTTTGAATGCTCTTCGTCGGATTATAAATCAATTTGACTGCTCTTCGTCCTCTTATAAAACAGTTTGACTGCTCTTCATCCTTTTATAAAGCAGTTTGACTGCTCTACATCCTCTTATAAATCAGTTTGACTGCTATTCATCCGATTATAAATCAGTTTGACTGCTCTTCGTCCGATTATAAATCAGTTTGACTGCTCTTCATCCTCTTATAAATCAGTTTGACTGCTCTTCATCCTCGTATAAAGCAGTTTGACTGCTCTTCATCCTTTTATAAAGCAGTTTGACTGCTCTTCATCCTCTTATAAATCAGTTTGACTGCTCTTCATCCTCTTATAAAGCAGTTTGACTGCTCTTCGTCGGATTATAAATCAGTTTGACTGCTCTTCGTCCTCTTATAAAACAGTTTGACTGCTCTTCATCCTTTTATAAACCAGTTTGACTGCGCTTCATCCTCCTATAGAACAGTTTGACTGCTTTTCGTCCGATTATAAATCAGTTTGACTGCTCTTCGTCCTCGTATAAAACAGTTTGACTGCTCTTCATCCTCTTATAAAACAGTTTGACTGCTCTTCATCCTCTTGTAAAACAGGTTGACTGCTCTTCATCCTCATATAAAACAGTTTGACTGCTCTTCATCCTTTTATAAAGCAGTTTGACTGCTCTTCATCCTCTTGTAAAACAGTCTGACTGCTCTTCATCCGATTATAAATCAGTTTGACTGCTCTTCATCCTCTTATAAAACAGTTTGACTGCTCTTCATCTTTTTATAACGCAGTTTGACTGCTCTTCATCCTCTTGTAAAACAGGTTGACTGCTTTTCATCCTTTTGTAAAACAGTCTGACTGCTCTACATCGTTGTATAAAACAGTTTGACTGCTCTTCATCCTTTTATAAAGCAGTTTGACTGCTCTTTATCCTCTTATAAATCAATTTTACTGCTCTTCATCCTCTTATAAAACCGTTTGACTGCTCTTCGTCCGATTATAAATCAGTTTGACTGCTCTTCGTCCTTTTATAAATCAGTTTGACTGCTCTTCGTCCGCTTATAAAACAGTTTGACTGCTCTTCATCCTTTTATAAAGCAGTTTGACTGCTCTTCATCCTCTTATAAATCAGTTTGACTGCTCTTCATCCTCTTATAAAGCAGTTTGACTGCTCTTCATACTCCTATAGAACAGTTTGACTGCTCTTCATCCTTTTATAAAGCAGTTTGACTGCTCTTCATCCTTTTATAAAGCAGTTTGACTGCTCTTCATCCTCTTATAAATCAATTTGACTGCTCTTCATCCTTTTATAAAGCAGTTTGACTGCTCTTCATCCTCTTATAAATCAATTTGACTGCTCTTCATCCTCTTATAAAACCGTTTGACTACTCTTCGTCCGATTATAAATCAGTTGGACTGCTCTTCGTCCGATTATAAATCAGTTTGACTGCTCTTCGTCCGATTATAAATCAGTTTGACTGCTCTTCGTCCTCTTATAAAACAGTTTGACTGCTCTTCATCTTTTTATAAAGCAGTTTGACTGCTCTTCATCCTCTTATAAATCAGTTTGACTGCTCTTCATCCGATTATAAATCAATTTGACTGCTCTTCATCCTCTTATAAAACATTTTGACTGCTCTTCATCCTTTTATAACGCAGTTTGACTGCTCTTCATCCTCTTATAAATCAGTTTGACTGCTCTTCATCCGATTATAAATCAGTTTGACTGCTCTTCATCCTCTTATAAAACATTTTGACTGCTCTTCATCCTTTTATAACGCAGTTTGACTGCTCTTCATCCTCTTATAAATCAGTTTGACTGCTCTTCATCCGATTATAAATCAGTTTGACTGCTCTTCGTCCTCTTTTAAAACAGTTTGACTGCTCTTCATCCTTTTATAAAGCAGTTTGATTTCTCTTCATCCTCTTATAAAACAGTTTGACTGCTCTTCATTCTCTTGTAAAACAGTCTGACTGCTCTACATCCTCGTATAAAACAGTTTGACTGCTCTTCATCCTTTTATAAAGCAGTTTGACTGCTCTTCATCCTCTTATAAATCAATTTGACTGCTCTTCATCCTCTTATAAAACCGTTTGACTGCTCTTCGTCCGATTATAAATCAGTTTGACTGCTCTTCATCCTCTTATAAAACCGTTTGACTGCTCTTCGTCCGATTATAAATCAGTTTGACTGCTCTTCGTCCGATTATAAATCAGTTTGACTGCTCTTCGTCTGCTTATAAAACAGTTTGACTGCTCTTCATCCTTTTATAAAGCAGTTTGACTGCTCTTCATCTGTTTATAAAGCAGTTTGACTGCTCTTCATCCTCCTATAGACCAGTTTGACTGCGCTTCATCCTCCTATAAAACAGTTTGAATGCTCTTCGTCGGATTATAAATCAATTTCACTGCTCTTCGTCCTCTTATAAAACAGTTTGACTGCTCTTCATCCTTTTATAAAGCAGTTTGACTGCTCTACATCCTCTTATAAATCAGTTTGACTGCTATTCATCCGATTATAAATCAGTTTGACTGCTCTTCGTCCGATTATAAATCAGTTTGACTGCTCTTCATCCTCTTATAAATCAGTTTGACTGCTCTTCATCCTCGTATAAAGCAGTTTGACTGCTCTTCATCCTCTTATAAAGCAGTTTGACTGCTCTTCGTCGGATTATAAATCAGTTTGACTGCTCTTCGTCCTCTTATAAAACAGTTTGACTGCTCTTCATCCTTTTATAAACCAGTTTGACTGCGCTTCATCCTTCTATAGAACAGTTTGACTGCTTTTCGTCCGATTATAAATCAGTTTGACTGCTCTTCGTCCTCGTATAAAACAGTTTGACTGCTCTTCATCCTCTTATAAAACAGTTTGACTGCTCTTCATCCTCTTATAAATCAATTTGACTGCTCTTCATCCTTTTATAAAGCAGTTTGACTGCTCTTCATCCTCTTATAAATCAATTTGACTGCTCTTCATCCTCTTATAAAACCGTTTGACTACTCTTCGTCCGATTATAAATCAGTTGGACTGCTCTTCGTCCGATTATAAATCAGTTTGACTGCTCTTCGTCCGATTATAAATCAGTTTGACTGCTCTTCGTCCTCTTATAAAACAGTTTGACTGCTCTTCATCTTTTTATAAAGCAGTTTGACTGCTCTTCATCCTCTTATAAATCAGTTTGACTGCTCTTCATCCGATTATAAATCAATTTGACTGCTCTTCATCCTCTTATAAAACATTTTGACTGCTCTTCATCCTTTTATAACGCAGTTTGACTGCTCTTCATCCTCTTATAAATCAGTTTGACTGCTCTTCATCCGATTATAAATCAGTTTGACTGCTCTTCATCCTCTTATAAAACATTTTGACTGCTCTTCATCCTTTTATAACGCAGTTTGACTGCTCTTCATCCTCTTATAAATCAGTTTGACTGCTCTTCATCCGATTATAAATCAGTTTGACTGCTCTTCGTCCGATTATAAATCAGTTTGACTGCTCTTCATCCTCTTATAAAACCGTTTGACTGCTCTTCGTCCGATTATAAATCAGTTTGACTGCTCTTCGTCCGATTATAAATCAGTTTGACTGCTCTTCGTCTGCTTATAAAACAGTTTGACTGCTCTTCATCCTTTTATAAAGCAGTTTGACTGCTCTTCATCTGTTTATAAAGCAGTTTGACTGCTCTTCATCCTCCTATAGACCAGTTTGACTGCGCTTCATCCTCCTATAAAACAGTTTGAATGCTCTTCGTCGGATTATAAATCAATTTCACTGCTCTTCGTCCTCTTATAAAACAGTTTGACTGCTCTTCATCCTTTTATAAAGCAGTTTGACTGCTCTACATCCTCTTATAAATCAGTTTGACTGCTATTCATCCGATTATAAATCAGTTTGACTGCTCTTCGTCCGATTATAAATCAGTTTGACTGCTCTTCATCCTCTTATAAATCAGTTTGACTGCTCTTCATCCTCGTATAAAGCAGTTTGACTGCTCTTCATCCTCTTATAAAGCAGTTTGACTGCTCTTCGTCGGATTATAAATCAGTTTGACTGCTCTTCGTCCTCTTATAAAACAGTTTGACTGCTCTTCATCCTTTTATAAACCAGTTTGACTGCGCTTCATCCTTCTATAGAACAGTTTGACTGCTTTTCGTCCGATTATAAATCAGTTTGACTGCTCTTCCTCCTCGTATAAAACAGTTTGACTGCTCTTCATCCTCTTATAAAACAGTTTGACTGCTCTTCATCCTCTTGTAAAACAGGTTGACTGCTCTTCATCCTCTTGTAAAACAGTCTGACTATTCTACATCCTCGTATAAAACAGTTTGACTGCTCTTCATCCTTTTATAAAACAGTTTGACTACTCTTCATCCTCTTATAAATCAATTTGACTGCTCTTCATCCTCTTATAAAACCGTTTGACTGCTCTTCATCCGATTATAAATCAGTTTGACTGCTCTTCATCCTCTTATAAAACCGTTTGACTGCTCTTCGTCCGATTATAAATCAGTTTGACTGCTCTTCGTCCGATTATAAATCAGTTTGACTGCTCTTCGTCCGCTTATAAAACAGTTTGACTGCTCTTCATCCTTTTATAAAGCAGTTTGACTGCTCTTCATCCTCTTATAAATCAGTTTGACTGCTCTTCATCCTCTTATAAAACAGTTTGACTGCTCTTCATCCTCCTATAAACCAGTTTGACTGCGCTTCATCCTCCTATAGAACAGTTTGACTGCTTTTCGTCCTATTATAACTCAGTTTGACTGCTCTTCGTCCTCATATAAAACAGTTTGACTGCTCTTCATCCTTTTATAAAGCAGTTTGACTGCTCTTCATCCTCTTGTAAAACAGTCTGACTGCTCTTCATCCGATTATAAATCAGTTTGACTGCTCTTCATCCTCTTATAAAACAGTTTGACTGCTCTTCATCTTTTTATAACGCAGTTTGACTGCTCTTCATCCTCTTGTAAAACAGGTTGACTGCTTTTCATCCTTTTGTAAAACAGTCTGACTGCTCTACATCGTTGTATAAAACAGTTTGACTGCTCTTCATCCTTTTATAAAGCAGTTTGACTGCTCTTTATCCTCTTATAAATCAATTTTACTGCTCTTCATCCTCTTATAAAACCGTTTGACTGCTCTTCGTCCGATTATAAATCAGTTTGACTGCTCTTCGTCCGATTATAAAACAGTTTGACTGCTCTTCATCCTTTTATAAAGCAGTTTGACTGCTCTTTATCCTCTTATAAATCAATTTTACTGCTCTTCATCCTCTTATAAAACCGTTTGATTGCTCTTCGTCCGATTATAAACCAGTTTGACTGCGCTTCATCCTCCTATAGAACAGTTTGACTGCTCTTCGTCCGATTATAAAACCGTTTGACTGCTCTTCGTCCGATTATAAATCAGTTTGACTGCTCTTCGTCCGATTATAAATCAGTTTGACTGCTCTTCGTCCGCTTATAAAACAGTTTGACTGCTCTTCATCCTTTTATAAAGCAGTTTGACTGCTCTTCATCCTCTTATAAATCAATTTGACTGCTCTTCATCCTCTTATAAAACCGTTTGACTGCTCTTCATCCTCTTGTAAAACAGGTTGACTGCTTTTCATCCTTTTGTAAAACAGTCTGACTGCTCTACATCGTTGTATAAAACAGTTTGACTGCTCTTCATCCTTTTATAAAGCAGTTTGACTGCTCTTCATCCTCTTATAAATCAATTTTACTGCTCTTCATCCTCTTATAAAACCGTTTGACTGCTCTTCGTCCGATTATAAATCAGTTTGACTGCTCTTCGTCCGATTATAAATCAGTTTGACTGCTCTTCGTCCGCTTATAAAACAGTTTGACTGCTCTTCATCCTTTTATAAAGCAGTTTGACTGCTCTTCATCCTCTTATAAATCAGTTTGACTGCTCTTCATCTGTTTATAAAGCAGTTTGACTGCTCTTCATCCTCCTATAGACCAGTTTGACTGCGCTTCATCCTCCTAAAAAACAGTTTCACTGCTCTTCGTCGGATTATAAATCAGTTTGACTGCTCTTCGTCCTCTTATAAAACAGTTTGACTGCTCTTCATCCTTTTATAAAGCAGTTTGACTGCTCTACATCCTCTTATAAATCAGTTTGACTGCTATTCATCCTATTATAAATCAGTTTGACTGCTCTTCCTCCGATTATAAATCAGTTTGACTGCTCTTCGTCCGATTATAAATCAGTTTGACTGCTCTTCGTCCGCTTATAAAACAGTTTGACTGCTCTTCATCCTTTTATAAAGCAGTTTGACTGCTCTTCATCCTCTTATAAATCAGTTTGACTGCTCTTCATCCTCTTATAAAGCAGTTTGACTGCTCTTCATCCTCCTATAAACCAGTTTGACTGCGCTTCATCCTCCTATAGAACGGTTTGACTGCTCTTTGTCCGATTATAAATCAGTTTGACTGCTCTTCGTCCTCTTATAAAACAGTTTGACTGCTCTTCATCCTTTTATAAAGCAGTTTGACTGCTCTTCATCCTCTTGTAAATCAGTTTGACTGCTCTTCATCCGATTATAAATCAGTTTGACTGCTCTTCATCCTCTTATAAAACAGTTTGACTGCTCTTCATCCTTTTGTAACGCAGTTTGACTGCTCTTCATCCTCTTATAAATCAGTTTGACTGCTCTTCATCCGATTATAAATCAGTTTGACTGCTCTTCGTCCTCTTTTAAAACAGTTTGACTGCTCTTCATCTTTTTATAAAGCAGTTTGACTGCTCTTCATCCTCTTATAAAACAGTTTGACTGCTCTTCATCCTCTTGTAAAACAGGTTGACTGCTCTTCATCCTCTTGTAAAACAGTCTGACTGCTCTACATCCTCGTATAAAACAGTTTGACTGCTCTTCATCCTTTTATAAAGCAGTTTGACTGCTCTTCATCCTCTTGTAAATCAGTTTGACTGCTCTTCATCCGATTATAAATCAGTTTGACTGCTCTTCATCCTCTTATAAAGCAGTTTGACTGCTCTTCATCCTCTTATAAATCAGTTTGACTGCTCTTCATCCTCTTATAAAGCAGTTTGACTGCTCTTCATACTCCTATAAACCAGTTTGACTGCGCTTCATCCTCCTATAGAACAGTTTGACTTATTTTCGTCCGATTATAAATCAGTTTGACTGCTCTTCGTCCGATTATAAATCAGTTTGACTGCTCTTCGTCCGCTTATAAAACAGTTTGACTGCTCTTCGTCCGCTTATAAAACAGTTTGACTGCTCTTCATCCTCTTGTAAAACAGTCTGACTGCTCTTCATCCGATTATAAATCAGTTTGACTGCTCTTCATCCAATTATAAATCAGTTTGACTGCGCTTCATCCTCCTATAGAACAGTTTGACTGCTTTTCGTCCTATTATAACTCAGTTTGACTGCTCTTCGTCCTCATATAAAACAGTTTGACTGCTCTTCATCCTTTTATAAAGCAGTTTGACTGCTCTTCATCCTCTTGTAAAACAGTCTGACTGCTCTTCATCCGATTATAAATCAGTTTGACTGCTCTTCATCCTCTTATAAAACAGTTTGACTGCTCTTCATCTTTTTATAACGCAGTTTGACTGCTCTTCATCCTCTTGTAAAACAGGTTGACTGCTTTTCATCCTTTTGTAAAACAGTCTGACTGCTCTACATCGTTGTATAAAACAGTTTGACTGCTCTTCATCCTTTTATAAAGCAGTTTGACTGCTCTTTATCCTCTTATAAATCAATTTTACTGCTCTTCATCCTCTTATAAAACCGTTTGACTGCTCTTCGTCCGATTATAAATCAGTTTGACTGCTCTTCGTCCGATTATAAATCAGTTTGACTGCTCTTCGTCCGCTTATAAAACAGTTTGACTGCTCTTCATCCTTTTATAAAGCAGTTTGACTGCTCTTCATCCTCTTATAAATCAGTTTGACTGCTCTTCATCCTCTTATAAAGCAGTTTGACTGCTCTTCATACTCCTATAAACCAGTTTGACTGCTCTTCATCCTCCTATAGAACAGTTTGACTGCTCTTCATCCTTTTATAAAGCAGTTTGACTGCTCTTCATCCTTTTATAAAGCAGTTTGACTGCTCTTCATCCTCTTATAAATCAATTTGACTGCTCTTCATCCTTTTATAAAGCAGTTTGACTGCTCTTCATCCTCTTATAAATCAATTTGACTGCTCTTCATCCTCTTATAAAACCGTTTGACTACTCTTCGTCCGATTATAAATCAGTTTGACTGCTCTTCGTCCGATTATAAATCAGTTTGACTGCTCTTCGTCCGCTTATAAAACAGTTTGACTGCTCTTCATCCTTTTATAAAGCAGTTTGACTGCTCTTCATCCTCTTATAAATCAGTTTGACTGCTCTTCATCTGTTTATAAAGCAGTTTGACTGCTCTTCATCCTCCTATAGACCAGTTTGACTGCGCTTCATCCTCCTAAAAAACAGTTTCACTGCTCTTCGTCGGATTATAAATCAGTTTGACTGCTCTTCGTCCTCTTATAAAACAGTTTGACTGCTCTTCATCCTTTTATAAAGCAGTTTGACTGCTCTACATCCTCTTATAAATCAATTTGACTGCTATTCATCCTATTATAAATCAGTTTGACTGCTCTTCGTCCGATTATAAATCAGTTTGACTGCTCTTCGTCCGATTATAAATCAGTTTGACTGCTCTTCGTCCGCTTATAAAACAGTTTGACTGCTCTTCATCCTTTTATAAAGCGGTTTGACTGCTCTTCATCCTCTTATAAATCAGTTTGACTGCTCTTCATCCTCTTATAAAGCAGTTTGACTGCTCTTCATCCTCCTATAAACCAGTTTGACTGCCCTTCATCCTCCTATAGAACGGTTTGACTGCTCTTTGTCCGATTATAAATCAGTTTGACTGCTCTTCGTCCTCTTATAAAACAGTTTGACTGCTCTTCATCCTTTTATAAAGCAGTTTGACTGCTCTTCTTCCTCTTGTAAATCAGTTTGACTGCTTTTCATCCGATTATAAATCAGTTTGACTGCTCTTCATCCTCTTATAAAACAGTTTGACTGCTCTTCATCCTTTTGTAACGCAGTTTGACTTCTCTTCATCCTCTTATAAATCAGTTTGACTGCTCTTCATCCGATTATAAATCAGTTTGACTGCTCTTCGTCCTCTTTTAAAACAGTTTGACTGCTCTTTATCTTTTTATAAAGCAGTTTGACTGCTCTTCATCCTCTTATAAAACAGTTTGACTGCTCTTCATCCTCTTGTAAAACAGGTTGACTGCTCTTCATCCTCTTGTAAAACAGTCTGACTGCTCTACATCCTCGTATAAAACAGTTTGACTGCTCTTCATCCTTTTATAAAGCAGTTTGACTGCTCTTCATCCTCTTATAAATCAATTTGACTGCTCTTCATCCTCTTATAAAACCGTTTGACTGCTCTTCGTCCAATTATAAATCAGTTTGACTGCTCTTCGTCCGATTATAAATCAGTTTGACTGCTCTTTGTCCGCTTATAAAACAGTTTGACTGCTCTTCATCCTTTTATAAAGCAGTTTGACTGCTCTTCATCCTCTTATAAATCAGTTTGACTGCTCTTCATCCTCTTATAAAGCAGTTTGACTGCTCTTCATACTCCTATAAACCAGTTTGACTGCGCTTCATCCTCCTATAGAACAGTTTGACTTATTTTCGTCCGATTATAAATCAGTTTGACTGCTCTTCGTCCTCGTATAAAACAGTTTGACTGCTCTTCATCCTTTTATAAAGCAGTTTGACTGCTTTTCATCCTCTTATAAACCAGTTTGACTGCACTTCATCCTCCTATAGAACAGTTTGACTGCTCTTCGTCCGATTATAAATCAGTTTGACTGCTCTTCGTCCTCTTATAAAACAGTTTGACTGCTTTTCATCCTTTTATAAAGCAGTTTGACTGCTCTTCATCCTCTTATAAAACAGTTTGACTGCTCTTCATCCTCTTGTAAAACAGGTTGACTGCTCTTCATCCTCTTGTAAAACAGTCTGACTGCTCTACATCCTCGTATAAAAAAGTTTGACTGCTCTTCATCCTTTTATAAAGCAGTTTGACTGCTCTTCATCCTCTTATAAATCAATTTGACTGCTCTTCATCCTCTTATAAAACCGTTTGACTGCTCTTCATCCTCTTGTAAAACAGGTTGACTGCTTTTCATCCTTTTGTAAAACAGTCTGACTGCTCTACATCGTTGTATAAAACAGTTTGACTGCTCTTCATCCTTTTATAAAGCAGATTGACTGCTCTTTATCCTCTTATAAATCAATTTTACTGCTCTTCATCCTCTTATAAAACCGTTTGACTGCTCTTCGTCCGATTATAAATCAGTTTGACTGGTCTTCGTCCGATTATAAATCAGTTTGACTGCTCTTCGTCCGCTTATAAAACAGTTTGACTGCTCTTCATCCTTTTATAAAGCAGTTTGACTGCTCTTCATCCTCTTATAAATCAGTTTGACTGCTCTTCATTCTCTTATAAAGCAGTTTGACTGCTCTTCATACTCCTATAAACCAGTTTGACTGCTCTTCGTCCGATTATAAATCAGTTTGACTGCTCTTCGTCCGCTTATAAAACAGTTTGACTGCTCTTCATCCTTTTATAAAGCAGTTTGACTGCTCTTCAGCCTCTTATAAATCAGTTTGACTGCTCTTCATCCTCTTATATAGCAGTTTGACTGCTCTTCATCCTCCTATAAACCAGTTTGACTGCGCTTCATCCTCCTATAGAACAGTTTGACTGCTCTTTGTCCGATTATAAATCAGTTTGACTGCTCTTCGTCCTCTTATAAAACAGTTTGACTGCTCTTCATCCTTTTATAAAGCAGTTTGACTGCTCTTCATCCTCTTGTAAATCAGTTTGACTGCTCTTCATCCGATTATAAATCAGTTTGACTGCTCTTCATCCTCTTATAAAGCAGTTTGACTGCTCTTCGTCCTCGTATAAAACAGTTTGACTGCTCTTCATCCTTTTATAAAGCAGTTTGACTGCTTTTCATCCTCTTATAAACCAGTTTGACTGCGCTTCATCCTCCTATAGAACAGTTTGACTGCTCTTCGTCCGATTATAAATCAGTTTGACTGCTCTTCGTCCTCTTATAAAACAGTTTGACTGCTTTTCATCCTTTTATAAAGCAGTTTGACTGCTCTTCATCCTCTTATAAAACAGTTTGACTGCTCTTCATCCTCTTGTAAAACAGGTTGACTGCTCTTCATCCTCTTGTAAAACAGTCTGACTGCTCTACATCCTCGTATAAAAAAGTTTGACTGCTCTTCATCCTTTTATAAAGCAGTTTGACTGCTCTTCATCCTCTTATAAATCAATTTGACTGCTCTTCATCCTCTTATAAAACCGTTTGACTGCTCTTCATCCTCTTGTAAAACAGGTTGACTGCTTTTCATCCTTTTGTAAAACAGTCTGACTGCTCTACATCGTTGTATAAAACAGTTTGACTGCTCTTCATCCTTTTATAAAGCAGATTGACTGCTCTTTATCCTCTTATAAATCAATTTTACTGCTCTTCATCCTCTTATAAAACCGTTTGACTGCTCTTCGTCCGATTATAAATCAGCTTGACTGGTCTTCGTCCGATTATAAATCAGTTTGACTGCTCTTCGTCCGCTTATAAAACAGTTTGACTGCTCTTCATCCTTTTATAAAGCAGTTTGACTGCTCTTCATCCTCTTATAAATCAGTTTGACTGCTCTTCATCCTCTTATAAAGCAGTTTGACTGCTCTTCATACTCCTATAAACCAGTTTGACTGCTCTTCGTCCGATTATAAATCAGTTTGACTGCTCTTCGTCCGCTTATAAAACAGTTTGACTGCTCTTCATCCTTTTATAAAGCAGTTTGACTGCTCTTCATCCTCTTATAAATCAGTTTGACTGCTCTTCATCCTCTTATATAGCAGTTTGACTGCTCTTCATCCTCCTATAAACCAGTTTGACTGCGCTTCATCCTCCTATAGAACGGTTTGACTGCTCTTTGTCCGATTATAAATCAGTTTGACTGCTCTTCGTCCTCTTATAAAACAGTTTGACTGCTCTTCATCCTTTTATAAAGCAGTTTGACTGCTCTTCATCCTCTTGTAAATCAGTTTGACTGCTCTTCATCCGATTATAAATCAGTTTGACTGCTCTTCATCCTTTTATAAAGCAGTTTGACTGCTCTTCATCCTCTTATAAATCAGTTTGACTGCTCTTCATCCTCTTATAAAGCAGTTTGACTGCTCTTCATACTCCTATAAACCAGTTTGACTGCGCTTCATCCTCCTATAGAACAGTTTGACTTATTTTCGTCCGATTATAAATCAGTTTGACTGCTCTTCGTCCTCGTATAAAACAGTTTGACTGCTCTTCATCCTTTTATAAAGCAGTTTGACTGCTCTTCATCCTCTTATAAATCAGTTTGAGTGCTCTTCATACTCCTATAAACCAGTTTGACTGCTCTTCATCCTCCTATAGAACAGTTTGACTGCTCTTCATCCTTTTATAAAGCAGTTTGACTGCTCTTCATCCTTTTATAAAGCAGTTTGACTGCTCTTCATCCTCTTATAAATCAATTTGACTGCTCTTCATCCTTTTATAAAGCAGTTTGACTGCTCTTCATCCTCTTATAAATCAATTTGACTGCTCTTCATCCTCTTATAAAACCGTTTGACTACTCTTCGTCCGATTATAAATCAGTTTGACTGCTCTTCGTCCGATTATAAATCAGTTTGACTGCTCTTCATCCTTTTATAAAGCAGTTTGACTGCTCTACATCCTCTTATAAATCAGTTTGACTGCTATTCATCCTATTATAAATCAGTTTGACTGCTCTTCGTCCGATTATAAATCAGTTTGACTGCTCTTCGTCCGATTATAAATCAGTTTGACTGCTCTTCGTCCGCTTATAAAACAGTTTGACTGCTCTTCATCCTTTTATAAAGCAGTTTGACTGCGCTTCATCCTCTTATAAATCAGTTTGACTGCTCTTCGTCCTCTTTTAAAACAGTTTGACTGCTCTTCATCTTTTTATAAAGCAGTTTGACTGCTCTTCATCCTCTTATAAAACAGTTTGACTGCTCTTCATCCTCTTGTAAAACAGGTTGACTGCTCTTCATCCTCTTGTAAAACAGTCTGACTGCTCTACATCCTCGTATAAAACAGTTTGACTGCTCTTCATCCTTTTATAAAGCAGTTTGACTGCTCTTCATCCTCTTATAAATCAATTTGACTGCTCTTCATCCTCTTATAAAACCGTTTGACTGCTCTTCGTCCAATTATAAATCAGTTTGACTGCTCTTCGTCCGATTATAAATCAGTTTGACTGCTCTTCGTCCGCTTATAAAACAGTTTGACTGCTCTTCATCCTTTTATAAAGCAGTTTGACTGCTCTTCATCCTCTTATAAATCAGTTTGACTGCTCTTCATCCTCTTATAAAGCAGTTTGACTGCTCTTCATACTCCTATAAACCAGTTTGCATGCGCTTCATCATCCTATAGAACAGTTTGACTTATTTTCGTCCGATTATAAATCAGTTTGACTGCTCTTCGTCCTCGTATAAAACAGTTTGACTGCTCTTCATCCTTTTATAAAGCAGTTTGACTGCTCTTCATCCTCTTATAAACCAGTTTGACTGCGCTTCATCCTCCTATAGAACAGTTTGACTGCTCTTCGTCCGATTATAAATCAGTTTGACTGCTCTTCGTCCTCTTATAAAACAGTTTGACTGCTTTTCATCCTTTTATAAAGCAGTTTGACTGCTCTTCATCCTCTTATAAATCAGTTTGACTGCTCTTCATCCGATTATAAACCAGTTTGACTGCTCTTCATCCTCTTATAAAACATTTTGACTGCTCTTCATCCTTTTATAACGCAGTTTGACTGCTCTTCATCCTCTTATAAATTAGTTTGACTGCTCTTCATCCGATTATAAATCAGTTTGACTGCTCTTCGTCCTCTTTTAAAACAGTTTGACTGCTCTTCATCCTTTTATAAAGCAGTTTGACTGCTCTTCATCCTCTTATAAATCAATTTGACTGCTCTTCATCCTCTTATAAAACCGTTTGACTGCTCTTCATCCTCTTGTAAAACAGGTTGACTGCTTTTCATCCTTTTGTAAAACAGTCTGACTGCTCTACATCGTTGTATAAAACAGTTTGACTGCTCTTCATCCTTTTATAAAGCAGTTTGACTGCTCTTTATCCTCTTATAAATCAATTTTACTGCTCTTCATCCTCTTATAAAACCGTTTGACTGCTCTTCGTCCGATTATAAATCAGTTTGACTGCTCTTCGTCCGATTATAAATCAGTTTGACTGCTCTTCGTCCGCTTATAAAACAGTTTGACTGCTCTTCATCCTTTTATAAAGCAGTTTGACTGCTCTTCATCCTCTTATAAATCAGTTTGACTGCTCTTCATCCTCTTATAAAGCAGTTTGACTGCTCTTCATACTCCTATAAACCAGTTTGACTGCTCTTCGTCCGATTATAAATCAGTTTGACTGCTCTTCGTCCGCTTATAAAACAGTTTGACTGCTCTTCATCCTTTTATAAAGCAGTTTGACTGCTCTTCATCCTCTTATAAATCAGTTTGACTGCTCTTCATCCGATTATAAATCAGTTTGACTGCTCTTCGTCCTCTTTTAAAACAGTTTGACTGCTCTTCATCTTTTTATAAAGCAGTTTGACTGCTCTTCATCCTCTTATAAAACAGTTTGACTGCTCTTCATCCTCTTGTAAAACAGGTTGACTGCTCTTCATCCTCTTGTAAAACAGTCTGACTGCTCTACATCCTCGTATAAAACAGTTTGACTGCTCTTCATCCTTTTATAAAGCAGTTTGACTGCTCTTCATCCTCTTATAAATCAATTTGACTGCTCTTCATCCTCTTATAAAACCGTTTGACTGCTCTTCGTCCAATTATAAATCAGTTTGACTGCTCTTCGTCCGATTATAAATCAGTTTGACTGCTCTTCGTCCGCTTATAAAACAGTTTGACTGCTCTTCATCCTTTTATAAAGCAGTTTGACTGCTCTTCATCCTCTTATAAATCAGTTTGACTGCTCTTCATCCTCTTATAAAGCAGTTTGACTGCTCTTCATACTCCTATAAACCAGTTTGCATGCGCTTCATCATCCTATAGAACAGTTTGACTTATTTTCGTCCGATTATAAATCAGTTTGACTGCTCTTCGTCCTCGTATAAAACAGTTTGACTGCTCTTCATCCTTTTATAAAGCAGTTTGACTGCTCTTCATCCTCTTATAAACCAGTTTGACTGCGCTTCATCCTCCTATAGAACAGTTTGACTGCTCTTCGTCCGATTACAAATCAGTTTGACTGCTCTTCGTCCTCTTATAAAACAGTTTGACTGCTTTTCATCCTTTTATAAAGCAGTTTGACTGCTCTTCATCCTCTTATAAATCAGTTTGACTGCTCTTCATCCGATTATAAACCAGTTTGACTGCTCTTCATCCTCTTATAAAACATTTTGACTGCTCTTCATCCTTTTATAACGCAGTTTGACTGCTCTTCATCCTCTTATAAATTAGTTTGACTGCTCTTCATCCGATTATAAATCAGTTTGACTGCTCTTCGTCCTCTTTTAAAACAGTTTGACTGCTCTTCATCCTTTTATAAAGCAGTTTGATTTCTCTTCATCCTCTTATAAAACAGTTTGACTGCTCTTCATCCTCTTGTAAAACAGGTTGACTGCTCTTCATCCTCTTGTAAAACAGTCTGACTGCTCTACATCCTCGTATAAAAAAGTTTGACTGCTCTTCATCCTTTTATAAAGCAGTTTGACTGCTCTTCATCCTCTTATAAATCAATTTGACTGCTCTTCATCCTCTTATAAAACCGTTTGACTGCTCTTCATCCTCTTGTAAAACAGGTTGACTGCTTTTCATCCTTTTGTAAAACAGTCTGACTGCTCTACATCGTTGTATAAAACAGTTTGACTGCTCTTCATCCTTTTATAAAGCAGTTTGACTGCTCTTTATCCTCTTATAAATCAATTTTACTGCTCTTCATCCTCTTATAAAACCGTTTGACTGCTCTTCGTCCGATTATAAATCAGTTTGACTGCTCTTCGTCCGATTATAAATCAGTTTGACTGCTCTTCGTCCGCTTATAAAACAGTTTGACTGCTCTTCATCCTTTTATAAAGCAGTTTGACTGCTCTTCATCCTCTTATAAATCAGTTTGACTGCTCTTCATCCTCTTATAAAGCAGTTTGACTGCTCTTCATACTCCTATAAACCAGTTTGACTGCTCTTCGTCCGATTATAAATCAGTTTGACTGCTCTTCGTCCGCTTATAAAACAGTTTGACTGCTCTTCATCCTTTTATAAAGCAGTTTGACTGCTCTTCATCCTCTTATAAATCAGTTTGACTGCTCTTCATCCTCTTATATAGCAGTTTGACTGCTCTTCATCCTCCTATAAACCAGTTTGACTGCGCTTCATCCTCCTATAGAACGGTTTGACTGCTCTTTGTCCGATTATAAATCAGTTTGACTGCTCTTCGTCTTCTTATAAAACAGTTTGACTGCTCTTCATCCTTTTATAAAGCAGTTTGACTGCTCTTCATCCTCTTGTAAATCAGTTTGACTGCTCTTCATCCGATTATAAATCAGTTTGACTGCTCTTCATCCTCTTATAAAGCAGTTTGACTGCTCTTCATCCTCTTATAAATCAGTTTGACTGCTCTTCATCCTCTTATAAAGCAGTTTGACTGCTCTTCATACTCCTATAAACCAGTTTGACTGCGCTTCATCCTCCTATAGAACAGTTTGACTTATTTTCGTCCGATTATAAATCAGTTTGACTGCTCTTCGTCCTCGTATAAAACAGTTTGACTGCTCTTCATCCTTTTATAAAGCAGTTTGACTGCTCTTCATCCTCTTATAAACCAGTTTGACTGCGCTTCATCCTCCTATAGAACAGTTTGACTGCTCTTCGTCCGATTATAAATCAGTTTGACTGCTCTTCGTCCTCTTATAAAACAGTTTGACTGCTTTTCATCCTTTTATAAAGCAGTTTGACTGCTCTTCATCCTCTTATAAATCAGTTTGACTGCTCTTCATCCGATTATAAATCAGTTTGACTGCTCTTCATCCTCTTATAAAACATTTTGACTGCTCTTCATCCTTTTATAACGCAGTTTGACTGCTCTTCATCCTCTTATAAATTAGTTTGACTGCTCTTCATCCGATTATAAATCAGTTTGACTGCTCTTCGTCCTCTTTTAAAACAGTTTGACTGCTCTTCATCCTTTTATAAAGCAGTTTGATTTCTCTTCATCCTCTTATAAAACAGTTTGACTGCTCTTCATCCTCTTGTAAAACAGGTTGACTGCTCTTCATCCTCTTGTAAAACAGTCTGACTGCTCTACATCCTCGTATAAAAAAGTTTGACTGCTCTTCATCCTTTTATAAAGCAGTTTGACTGCTCTTCATCCTCTTATAAATCAATTTGACTGCTCTTCATCCTCTTATAAAACCGTTTGACTGCTCTTCATCCTCTTGTAAAACAGGTTGACTGCTTTTCATCCTTTTGTAAAACAGTCTGACTGCTCTACATCGTTGTATAAAACAGTTTGACTGCTCTTCATCCTTTTATAAAGCAGTTTGACTGCTCTTTATCCTCTTATAAATCAATTTTACTGCTCTTCATCCTCTTATAAAACCGTTTGACTGCTCTTCGTCCGATTATAAATCAGTTTGACTGCTCTTCGTCCGATTATAAATCAGTTTGACTGCTCTTCGTCCGCTTATAAAACAGTTTGACTGCTCTTCATCCTTTTATAAAGCAGTTTGACTGCTCTTCATCCTCTTATAAATCAGTTTGACTGCTCTTCATCCTCTTATAAAGCAGTTTGACTGCTCTTCATACTCCTATAAACCAGTTTGACTGCTCTTCGTCCGATTATAAATCAGTTTGACTGCTCTTCGTCCGCTTATAAAACAGTTTGACTGCTCTTCATCCTTTTATAAAGCAGTTTGACTGCTCTTCGTCCGATTATAAATCAGTTTGACTGCTCTTCGTCCGCTTATAAAACAGTTTGACTGCTCTTCATCCTTTTATAAAGCAGTTTGACTGCTCTTCATCCTCTTATAAATCAGTTTGACTGCTCTTCATCCTCTTATAAAGCAGTTTGACTAATCTTCATACTCCTATAAACCAGTTTGACTGCTCTTCGTCCGATTATAAATCAGTTTGACTGCTCTTCGTCCGCTTATAAAACAGTTTGACTGCTCTTCATCCTTTTATAAAGCAGTTTGACTGCTCTTCATCCTCATATAAATCAGTTTGACTGCTCTTCATCCTTTTATAACGCAGTTTGACTGCTCTTCATCCTCTTATAAATTAGTTTGACTGCTCTTCATCCGATTATAAATCAGTTTGACTGCTCTTCGTCCTCTTTTAAAACAGTTTGACTGCTCTTCATCCTTTTATAAAGCAGTTTGATTTCTCTTCATCCTCTTATAAAACAGTTTGACTGCTCTTCATCCTCTTGTAAAACAGTTTGACTGCTCTTCATCCTCTTGTAAAACAGTCTGACTGCTCTACATCCTCGTATAAAAAAGTTTGACTGCTCTTCATCCTTTTATAAAGCAGTTTGACTGCTCTTCATCCTCTTATAAATCAATTTGACTGCTCTTCATCCTCTTATAAAACCGTTTGACTGCTCTTCATCCTCTTGTAAAACAGGTTGACTGCTTTTCATCCTTTTGTAAAACAGTCTGACTGCTCTACATCGTTGTATAAAACAGTTTGACTGCTCTTCATCCTTTTATAAAGCAGTTTGACTGCTCTTTATCCTCTTATAAATCAATTTTACTGCTCTTCATCCTCTTATAAAACCGTTTGACTGCTCTTCGTCCGATTATAAATCAGTTTGACTGCTCTTCGTCCGATTATAAATCAGTTTGACTGCTCTTCGTCCGCTTATAAAACAGTTTGACTGCTCTTCATCCTTTTATAAAGCAGTTTGACTGCTCTTCATCCTCTTATAAATCAGTTTGACTGCTCTTCATCCTCTTATAAAGCAGTTTGACTGCTCTTCATACTCCTATAAACCGGTTTGACTGCTCTTCGTCCGATTATAAATCAGTTTGACTGCTCTTCGTCCGCTTATAAAACAGTTTGACTGCTCTTCATCCTTTTATAAAGCAGTTTGACTGCTCTTCATCCTCTTATAAATCAGTTTGACTGCTCTTCATCCTCTTATATAGCAGTTTGACTGCTCTTCATCCTCCTATAAACCAGTTTGACTGCGCTTCATCCTCCTATAGAACGGTTTCACTGCTCTTTGTCCGATTATAAATCAGTTTGACTGCTCTTCGTCCTCTTATAAAACAGTTTGACTGCTCTTCATCCTTTTATAAAGCAGTTTGACTGCTCTTCATCCTCTTGTAAATCAGTTTGACTGCTCTTCATCCGATTATAAATCAGTTTGACTGCTCTTCATCCTCTTATAAAGCAGTTTGACTGCTCTTCATCCTCTTATAAATCAGTTTGACTGCTCTTCATCCTCTTATAAAGCAGTTTGACTGCTCTTCATACTCCTATAAACCAGTTTGACTGCGCTTCATCCTCCTATAGAACAGTTTGACTTATTTTCGTCCGATTATAAATCAGTTTGACTGCTCTTCGTCCTCGTATAAAACAGTTTGACTGCTCTTCATCCTTTTATAAAGCAGTTTGACTGCTCTTCATCCTCTTATAAACCAGTTTGACTGCGCTTCATCCTCCTATAGAACAGTTTGACTGCTCTTCGTCCGATTATAAATCAGTTTGACTGCTCTTCGTCCTCTTATAAAACAGTTTGACTGCTTTTCATCCTTTTATAAAGCAGTTTGACTGCTCTTCATCCTCTTATAAATCAGTTTGACTGCTCTTCATCCGATTATAAATCAGTTTGACTGCTCTTCATCCTCTTATAAAACATTTTGACTGCTCTTCATCCTTTTATAACGCAGTTTGACTGCTCTTCATCCTCTTATAAATTAGTTTGACTTCTCTTCATCCGATTATAAATCAGTTTGACTGCTCTTCGTCCTCTTTTAAAACAGTTTGACTGCTCTTCATCCTTTTATAAAGCAGTTTGACTGCTCTTCATCCTCTTATAAATCAGTTTGACTGCTCTTCATCCTCTTATAAAGCAGTTTGACTGCTCTTCATACTCCTATAAACCAGTTTGACTGCTCTTCGTCCGATTATAAATCAGTTTGACTGCTCTTCGTCCGCTTATAAAACAGTTTGACTGCTCTTCATCCTTTTATAAAGCAGTTTGACTGCTCTTCATCCTCATATAAATCAGTTTGACTGCTCTTCATCCTTTTATAACGCAGTTTGACTGCTCTTCATCCTCTTATAAATTAGTTTGACTGCTCTTCATCCGATTATAAATCAGTTTGACTGCTCTTCGTCCTCTTTTAAAACAGTTTGACTGCTCTTCATCCTTTTATAAAGCAGTTTGATTTCTCTTCATCCTCTTATAAAACAGTTTGACTGCTCTTCATCCTCTTGTAAAACAGTTTGACTGCTCTTCATCCTCTTGTAAAACAGTCTGACTGCTCTACATCCTCGTATAAAAAAGTTTGACTGCTCTTCATCCTTTTATAAAGCAGTTTGACTGCTCTTCATCCTCTTATAAATCAATTTGACTGCTCTTCATCCTCTTATAAAACCGTTTGACTGCTCTTCATCCTCTTGTAAAACAGGTTGACTGCTTTTCATCCTTTTGTAAAACAGTCTGACTGCTCTACATCGTTGTATAAAACAGTTTGACTGCTCTTCATCCTTTTATAAAGCAGTTTGACTGCTCTTTATCCTCTTATAAATCAGTTTGACTGCTCTTCATCCTCTTATAAAGCAGTTTGACTGCTCTTCATACTCCTATAAACCAGTTTGACTGCTCTTCGTCCGATTATAAATCAGTTTGACTGCTCTTCGTCCGCTTATAAAACAGTTTGACTGCTCTTCATCCTTTTATAAAGCAGTTTGACTGCTCTTCGTCCGATTATAAATCAGTTTGACTGCTCTTCGTCCGCTTATAAAACAGTTTGACTGCTCTTCATCCTTTTATAAAGCAGTTTGACTGCTCTTCATCCTCTTATAAATCAGTTTGACTGCTCTTCATCCTCTTATAAAGCAGTTTGACTAATCTTCATACTCCTATAAACCAGTTTGACTGCTCTTCGTCCGATTATAAATCAGTTTGACTGCTCTTCGTCCGCTTATAAAACAGTTTGACTGCTCTTCATCCTTTTATAAAGCAGTTTGACTGCTCTTCATCCTCATATAAATCAGTTTGACTGCTCTTCATCCTTTTATAACGCAGTTTGACTGCTCTTCATCCTCTTATAAATTAGTTTGACTGCTCTTCATCCGATTATAAATCAGTTTGACTGCTCTTCGTCCTCTTTTAAAACAGTTTGACTGCTCTTCATCCTTTTATAAAGCAGTTTGATTTCTCTTCATCCTCTTATAAAACAGTTTGACTGCTCTTCATCCTCTTGTAAAACAGTTTGACTGCTCTTCATCCTCTTGTAAAACAGTCTGACTGCTCTACATCCTCGTATAAAAAAGTTTGACTGCTCTTCATCCTTTTATAAAGCAGTTTGACTGCTCTTCATCCTCTTATAAATCAATTTGACTGCTCTTCATCCTCTTATAAAACCGTTTGACTGCTCTTCATCCTCTTGTAAAACAGGTTGACTGCTTTTCATCCTTTTGTAAAACAGTCTGACTGCTCTACATCGTTGTATAAAACAGTTTGACTGCTCTTCATCCTTTTATAAAGCAGTTTGACTGCTCTTTATCCTCTTATAAATCAATTTTACTGCTCTTCATCCTCTTATAAAACCGTTTGACTGCTCTTCGTCCGATTATAAATCAGTTTGACTGCTCTTCGTCCGATTATAAATCAGTTTGACTGCTCTTCGTCCGCTTATAAAACAGTTTGACTGCTCTTCATCCTTTTATAAAGCAGTTTGACTGCTCTTCATCCTCTTATAAATCAGTTTGACTGCTCTTCATCCTCTTATAAAGCAGTTTGACTGCTCTTCATACTCCTATAAACCGGTTTGACTGCTCTTCGTCCGATTATAAATCAGTTTGACTGCTCTTCGTCCGCTTATAAAACAGTTTGACTGCTCTTCATCCTCTTATAAACCAGTTTGACTGCGCTTCATCCTCCTATAGAACAGTTTGACTGCTCTTCGTCCGATTATAAATCAGTTTGACTGCTCTTCGTCCTCTTATAAAACAGTTTGACTGCTTTTCATCCTTTTATAAAGCAGTTTGACTGCTCTTCATCCTCTTATAAATCAGTTTGACTGCTCTTCATCCGATTATAAATCAGTTTGACTGCTCTTCATCCTCTTATAAAACATTTTGACTGCTCTTCATCCTTTTATAACGCAGTTTGACTGCTCTTCATCCTCTTATAAATTAGTTTGACTGCTCTTCATCCGATTATAAATCAGTTTGACTGCTCTTCGTCCTCTTTTAAAACAGTTTGACTGCTCTTCATCCTTTTATAAAGCAGTTTGACTGCTCTTCATCCTCTTATAAATCAGTTTGACTGCTCTTCATCCTTTTATAAAGCAGTTTGACTGCTCTTCATCCTCTTATAAATCAGTTTGACTGCTCTTCATCCTCTTATATAGCAGTTTGACTGCTCTTCATCCTCCTATAAACCAGTTTGACTGCGCTTCATCCTCCTATAGAACGGTTTGACTGCTCTTTGTCCGATTATAAATCAGTTTGACTGCTCTTCGTCCTCTTATAAAACAGTTTGACTGCTCTTCATCCTTTTATAAAGCAGTTTGACTGCTCTTCATCCTCTTGTAAATCAGTTTGACTGCTCTTCATCCGATTATAAATCAGTTTGACTGCTCTTCATCCTCTTATAAAGCAGTTTGACTGCTCTTCATCCTCTTATAAATCAGTTTGACTGCTCTTCATCCTCTTATAAAGCAGTTTGACTGCTCTTCATACTCCTATAAACCAGTTTGACTGCGCTTCATCCTCCTATAGAACAGTTTGACTTATTTTCGTCCGATTATAAATCAGTTTGACTGCTCTTCGTCCTCGTATAAAACAGTTTGACTGCTCTTCATCCTTTTATAAAGCAGTTTGACTGCTCTTCATCCTCTTATAAACCAGTTTGACTGCGCTTCATCCTCCTATAGAACAGTTTGACTGCTCTTCGTCCGATTATAAATCAGTTTGACTGCTCTTCGTCCTCTTATAAAACAGTTTGACTGCTTTTCATCCTTTTATAAAGCAGTTTGACTGCTCTTCATCCTCTTATAAATCAGTTTGACTGCTCTTCATCCGATTATAAATCAGTTTGACTGCTCTTCATCCTCTTATAAAACATTTTGACTGCTCTTCATCCTTTTATAACGCAGTTTGACTGCTCTTCATCCTCTTATAAATTAGTTTGACTGCTCTTCATCCGATTATAAATCAGTTTGACTGCTCTTCGTCCTCTTTTAAAACAGTTTGACTGCTCTTCATCCTTTTATAAAGCAGTTTGACTGCTCTTCATCCTCTTATAAATCAGTTTGACTGCTCTTCATCCTCTTATAAAGCAGTTTGACTGCTCTTCATACTCCTATAAACCAGTTTGACTGCTCTTCGTCCGATTATAAATCAGTTTGACTGCTCTTCGTCCGCTTATAAAACAGTTTGACTGCTCTTCATCCTTTTATAAAGCAGTTTGACTGCTCTTCATCCTCATATAAATCAGTTTGACTGCTCTTCATCCTTTTATAACGCAGTTTGACTGCTCTTCATCCTCTTATAAATTAGTTTGACTGCTCTTCATCCGATTATAAATCAGTTTGACTGCTCTTCGTCCTCTTTTAAAACAGTTTGACTGCTCTTCATCCTTTTATAAAGCAGTTTGATTTCTCTTCATCCTCTTATAAAACAGTTTGACTGCTCTTCATCCTCTTGTAAAACAGTTTGACTGCTCTTCATCCTCTTGTAAAACAGTCTGACTGCTCTACATCCTCGTATAAAAAAGTTTGACTGCTCTTCATCCTTTTATAAAGCAGTTTGACTGCTCTTCATCCTCTTATAAATCAATTTGACTGCTCTTCATCCTCTTATAAAACCGTTTGACTGCTCTTCATCCTCTTGTAAAACAGGTTGACTGCTTTTCATCCTTTTGTAAAACAGTCTGACTGCTCTACATCGTTGTATAAAACAGTTTGACTGCTCTTCATCCTTTTATAAAGCAGTTTGACTGCTCTTTATCCTCTTATAAATCAATTTTACTGCTCTTCATCCTCTTATAAAACCGTTTGACTGCTCTTCGTCCGATTATAAATCAGTTTGACTGCTCTTCGTCCGATTATAAATCAGTTTGACTGCTCTTCGTCCGCTTATAAAACAGTTTGACTGCTCTTCATCCTTTTATAAAGCAGTTTGACTGCTCTTCATCCTCTTATAAATCAGTTTGACTGCTCTTCATCCTCTTATAAAGCAGTTTGACTGCTCTTCATACTCCTATAAACCGGTTTGACTGCTCTTCGTCCGATTATAAATCAGTTTGACTGCTCTTCGTCCGCTTATAAAACAGTTTGACTGCTCTTCATCCTTTTATAAAGCAGTTTGACTGCTCTTCATCCTCTTATAAATCAGTTTGACTGCTCTTCATCCTCTTATATAGCAGTTTGACTGCTCTTCATCCTCCTATAAACCAGTTTGACTGCGCTTCATCCTCCTATAGAACGGTTTGACTGCTCTTTGTCCGATTATAAATCAGTTTGACTGCTCTTCGTCCTCTTATAAAACAGTTTGACTGCTCTTCATCCTTTTATAAAGCAGTTTGACTGCTCTTCATCCTCTTGTAAATCAGTTTGACTGCTCTTCATCCGATTATAAATCAGTTTGACTGCTCTTCATCCTCTTATAAAGCAGTTTGACTGCTCTTCATCCTCTTATAAATCAGTTTGACTGCTCTTCATCCTCTTATAAAGCAGTTTGACTGCTCTTCATACTCCTATAAACCAGTTTGACTGCGCTTCATCCTCCTATAGAACAGTTTGACTTATTTTCGTCCGATTATAAATCAGTTTGACTGCTCTTCGTCCTCGTATAAAACAGTTTGACTGCTCTTCATCCTTTTATAAAGCAGTTTGACTGCTCTTCATCCTCTTATAAACCAGTTTGACTGCGCTTCATCCTCCTATAGAACAGTTTGACTGCTCTTCGTCCGATTATAAATCAGTTTGACTGCTCTTCGTCCTCTTATAAAACAGTTTGACTGCTTTTCATCCTTTTATAAAGCAGTTTGACTGCTCTTCATCCTCTTATAAATCAGTTTGACTGCTCTTCATCCGATTATAAATCAGTTTGACTGCTCTTCATCCTCTTATAAAACATTTTGACTGCTCTTCATCCTTTTATAACGCAGTTTGACTGCTCTTCATCCTCTTATAAATTAGTTTGACTGCTCTTCATCCGATTATAAATCAGTTTGACTGCTCTTCGTCCTCTTTTAAAACAGTTTGACTGCTCTTCATCCTTTTATAAAGCAGTTTGATTTCTCTTCATCCTCTTATAAAACAGTTTGACTGCTCTTCATCCTCTTGTAAAACAGGTTGACTGCTCTTCATCCTCTTGTAAAACAGTCTGACTGCTCTACATCCTCGTATAAAAAAGTTTGACTGCTCTTCATCCTTTTATAAAGCAGTTTGACTGCTCTTCATCCTCTTATAAATCAATTTGACTGCTCTTCATCCTCTTATAAAACCGTTTGACTGCTCTTCATCCTCTTGTAAAACAGGTTGACTGCTTTTCATCCTTTTGTAAAACAGTCTGACTGCTCTACATCGTTGTATAAAACAGTTTGACTGCTCTTCATCCTTTTATAAAGCAGTTTGACTGCTCTTTATCCTCTTATAAATCAATTTTACTGCTCTTCATCCTCTTATAAAACCGTTTGACTGCTCTTCGTCCGATTATAAATCAGTTTGACTGCTCTTCGTCCGATTATAAATCAGTTTGACTGCTCTTCGTCCGCTTATAAAACAGTTTGACTGCTCTTCATCCTTTTATAAAGCAGTTTGACTGCTCTTCATCCTCTTATAAATCAGTTTGACTGCTCTTCATCCTCTTATAAAGCAGTTTGACTGCTCTTCATACTCCTATAAACCAGTTTGACTGCTCTTCGTCCGATTATAAATCAGTTTGACTGCTCTTCGTCCGCTTATAAAACAGTTTGACTGCTCTTCATCATTTTATAAAGCAGTTTGACTGCTCTTCATCCTCATATAAATCAGTTTGACTGCTCTTCATCCTCTTATATAGCAGTTTGACTGCTCTTCATCCTCCTATAAATCAGTTTGACTGCGCTTCATCCTCCTATAGAACGGTTTGACTGCTCTTTGTCCGATTATAAATCAGTTTGACTGCTCTTCATCCTTTTATAAAGCAGTTTGACTGCTCTTCATCCTCTTGTAAATCAGTTTGACTGCTCTTCATCCGATTATAAATCAGTTTGACTGCTCTTCATCCTCTTATAAAACAGTTTGACTGCTCTTCATCCTTTTATAACGCAGTTTGACTGCTCTTCATCATCTTATAAATCAGTTTGACTGCTCTTCATCCGATTATAAATCAGTTTGACTGCTCTTCGTCCTCTTTTAAAACAGTTTGACTGCTCTTCATCTTTTTATAAAGCAGTTTGACTGCTCTTCATCCTCTTATAAAACAGTTTGACTGCTCTTCATCCTCTTGTAAAACAGATTGACTGCTCTTCATCCTCTTGTAAAACAGTCTGACTGCTCTACATCCTCGTATAAAACAGTTTGACTGCTCTTCATCCTTTTATAAAGCAGTTTGACTGCTCTTCATCCTCTTATAAATCAATTTGACTGCTCTTCATCCTCTTATAAAACCGTTTGACTGCTCTTCGTCCAATTATAAATCAGTTTGACTGCTCTTCGTCCGATTATAAATCAGTTTGACTGCTCTTCGTCCGCTTATAAAACAGTTTGACTGCTCTTCATCCTTTTATAAAGCAGTTTGACTGCTCTTCATCCTCTTATAAATCAGTTTGACTGCTCTTCATCCTCTTATAAAGCAGTTTGACTGCTCTTCATCCTCCTATAGAACGGTTTGACTGCTCTTTGTCCGATTATAAATCAGTTTGACTGCTCTTCGTCCTCTTATAAAACAGTTTGACTGCTCTTCATCCTTTTATAAAGCAGTTTGACTGCTCTTCATCCTCTTGTAAATCAGTTTGACTGCTCTTCATCCGATTATAAATCAGTTTGACTGCTCTTCATCCTCTTATAAAGCAGTTTGACTGCTCTTCATCCTCTTATAAATCAGTTTGACTGCTCTTCATCCTTTTATAACGCAGTTTGACTGCTCTTCATCCTCTTATAAATTAGTTTGACTGCTCTTCATCCGATTATAAATCAGTTTGACTGCTCTTCGTCCTCTTTTAAAACAGTTTGACTGCTCTTCATCCTTTTATAAAGCAGTTTGATTTCTCTTCATCCTCTTATAAAACAGTTTGACTGCTCTTCATCCTCTTGTAAAACAGTTTGACTGCTCTTCATCCTCTTGTAAAACAGTCTGACTGCTCTACATCCTCGTATAAAAAAGTTTGACTGCTCTTCATCCTTTTATAAAGCAGTTTGACTGCTCTTCATCCTCTTATAAATCAATTTGACTGCTCTTCATCCTCTTATAAAACCGTTTGACTGCTCTTCATCCTCTTGTAAAACAGGTTGACTGCTTTTCATCCTTTTGTAAAACAGTCTGACTGCTCTACATCGTTGTATAAAACAGTTTGACTGCTCTTCATCCTTTTATAAAGCAGTTTGACTGCTCTTTATCCTCTTATAAATCAATTTTACTGCTCTTCATCCTCTTATAAAACCGTTTGACTGCTCTTCGTCCGATTATAAATCAGTTTGACTGCTCTTCGTCCGATTATAAATCAGTTTGACTGCTCTTCGTCCGCTTATAAAACAGTTTGACTGCTCTTCATCCTTTTATAAAGCAGTTTGACTGCTCTTCATCCTCTTATAAATCAGTTTGACTGCTCTTCATCCTCTTATAAAGCAGTTTGACTGCTCTTCATACTCCTATAAACCGGTTTGACTGCTCTTCGTCCGATTATAAATCAGTTTGACTGCTCTTCGTCCGCTTATAAAACAGTTTGACTGCTCTTCATCCTTTTATAAAGCAGTTTGACTGCTCTTCATCCTCTTATAAATCAGTTTGACTGCTCTTCATCCTCTTATATAGCAGTTTGACTGCTCTTCATCCTCCTATAAACCAGTTTGACTGCGCTTCATCCTCCTATAGAACGGTTTCACTGCTCTTTGTCCGATTATAAATCAGTTTGACTGCTCTTCGTCCTCTTATAAAACAGTTTGACTGCTCTTCATCCTTTTATAAAGCAGTTTGACTGCTCTTCATCCTCTTGTAAATCAGTTTGACTGCTCTTCATCCGATTATAAATCAGTTTGACTGCTCTTCATCCTCTTATAAATCAGTTTGACTGCTCTTCATCCGATTATAAATCAGTTTGACTGCTCTTCATCCTCTTATAAAGCAGTTTGACTGCTCTTCATCCTCTTATAAATCAGTTTGACTGCTCTTCATCCTCTTATAAAACCGTTTGACTGCTCTTCATCCTCTTGTAAAACAGGTTGACTGCTTTTCATCCTTTTGTAAAACAGTCTGACTGCTCTACATCGTTGTATAAAACAGTTTGACTGCTCTTCATCCTTTTATAAAGCAGTTTGACTGCTCTTTATCCTCTTATAAATCAATTTTACTGCTCTTCATCCTCTTATAAAACCGTTTGACTGCTCTTCGTCCGATTATAAATCAGTTTGACTGCTCTTCGTCCGATTATAAATCAGTGTGACTGCTCTTCGTCCGCTTATAAAACAGTTTGACTGCTCTTCATCCTTTTATAAAGCAGTTTGACTGCTCTTCATCCTCTTATAAATCAGTTTGACTGCTCTTCATCCTCTTATAAAGCAGTTTGACTGCTCTTCATACTCCTATAAACCAGTTTGACTGCTCTTCGTCCGATTATAAATCAGTTTGACTGCTCTTCGTCCGCTTATAAAACAGTTTGACTGCTCTTCATCATTTTATAAAGCAGTTTGACTGCTCTTCATCCTCATATAAATCAGTTTGACTGCTCTTCATCCTCTTATATAGCAGTTTGACTGCTCTTCATCCTCCTATAAATCAGTTTGACTGCGCTTCATCCTCCTATAGAACGGTTTGACTGCTCTTTGTCCGATTATAAATCAGTTTGACTGCTCTTCATCCTTTTATAAAGCAGTTTGACTGCTCTTCATCCTCTTGTAAATCAGTTTGACTGCTCTTCATCCGATTATAAATCAGTTTGACTGCTCTTCATCCTCTTATAAAACAGTTTGACTGCTCTTCATCCTTTTATAACGCAGTTTGACTGCTCTTCATCATCTTATAAATCAGTTTGACTGCTCTTCATCCGATTATAAATCAGTTTGACTGCTCTTCGTCCTCTTTTAAAACAGTTTGACTGCTCTTCATCTTTTTATAAAGCAGTTTGACTGCTCTTCATCCTCTTATAAAACAGTTTGACTGCTCTTCATCCTCTTGTAAAACAGATTGACTGCTCTTCATCCTCTTGTAAAACAGTCTGACTGCTCTACATCCTCGTATAAAACAGTTTGACTGCTCTTCATCCTTTTATAAAGCAGTTTGACTGCTCTTCATCCTCTTATAAATCAATTTGACTGCTCTTCATCCTCTTATAAAACCGTTTGACTGCTCTTCGTCCAATTATAAATCAGTTTGACTGCTCTTCGTCCGATTATAAATCAGTTTGACTGCTCTTCGTCCGCTTATAAAACAGTTTGACTGCTCTTCATCCTTTTATAAAGCAGTTTGACTGCTCTTCATCCTCTTATAAATCAGTTTGACTGCTCTTCATCCTCTTATAAAGCAGTTTGACTGCTCTTCATCCTCCTATAGAACGGTTTGACTGCTCTTTGTCCGATTATAAATCAGTTTGACTGCTCTTCGTCCTCTTATAAAACAGTTTGACTGCTCTTCATCCTTTTATAAAGCAGTTTGACTGCTCTTCATCCTCTTGTAAATCAGTTTGACTGCTCTTCATCCGATTATAAATCAGTTTGACTGCTCTTCATCCTCTTATAAAGCAGTTTGACTGCTCTTCATCCTCTTATAAATCAGTTTGACTGCTCTTCATCCTTTTATAACGCAGTTTGACTGCTCTTCATCCTCTTATAAATTAGTTTGACTGCTCTTCATCCGATTATAAATCAGTTTGACTGCTCTTCGTCCTCTTTTAAAACAGTTTGACTGCTCTTCATCCTTTTATAAAGCAGTTTGATTTCTCTTCATCCTCTTATAAAACAGTTTGACTGCTCTTCATCCTCTTGTAAAACAGTTTGACTGCTCTTCATCCTCTTGTAAAACAGTCTGACTGCTCTACATCCTCGTATAAAAAAGTTTGACTGCTCTTCATCCTTTTATAAAGCAGTTTGACTGCTCTTCATCCTCTTATAAATCAATTTGACTGCTCTTCATCCTCTTATAAAACCGTTTGACTGCTCTTCATCCTCTTGTAAAACAGGTTGACTGCTTTTCATCCTTTTGTAAAACAGTCTGACTGCTCTACATCGTTGTATAAAACAGTTTGACTGCTCTTCATCCTTTTATAAAGCAGTTTGACTGCTCTTTATCCTCTTATAAATCAATTTTACTGCTCTTCATCCTCTTATAAAACCGTTTGACTGCTCTTCGTCCGATTATAAATCAGTTTGACTGCTCTTCGTCCGATTATAAATCAGTTTGACTGCTCTTCGTCCGCTTATAAAACAGTTTGACTGCTCTTCATCCTTTTATAAAGCAGTTTGACTGCTCTTCATCCTCTTATAAATCAGTTTGACTGCTCTTCATCCTCTTATAAAGCAGTTTGACTGCTCTTCATACTCCTATAAACCGGTTTGACTGCTCTTCGTCCGATTATAAATCAGTTTGACTGCTCTTCGTCCGCTTATAAAACAGTTTGACTGCTCTTCATCCTTTTATAAAGCAGTTTGACTGCTCTTCATCCTCTTATAAATCAGTTTGACTGCTCTTCATCCTCTTATATAGCAGTTTGACTGCTCTTCATCCTCCTATAAACCAGTTTGACTGCGCTTCATCCTCCTATAGAACGGTTTCACTGCTCTTTGTCCGATTATAAATCAGTTTGACTGCTCTTCGTCCTCTTATAAAACAGTTTGACTGCTCTTCATCCTTTTATAAAGCAGTTTGACTGCTCTTCATCCTCTTGTAAATCAGTTTGACTGCTCTTCATCCGATTATAAATCAGTTTGACTGCTCTTCATCCTCTTATAAAGCAGTTTGACTGCTCTTCATCCTCTTATAAATCAGTTTGACTGCTCTTCATCCTCTTATAAAGCAGTTTGACTGCTCTTCATACTCCTATAAACCAGTTTGACTGCGCTTCATCCTCCTATAGAACAGTTTGACTTATTTTCGTCCGATTATAAATCAGTTTGACTGCTCTTCGTCCTCGTATAAAACAGTTTGACTGCTCTTCATCCTTTTATAAAGCAGTTTGACTGCTCTTCATCCTCTTATAAACCAGTTTGACTGCGCTTCATCCTCCTATAGAACAGTTTGACTGCTCTTCGTCCGATTATAAATCAGTTTGACTGCTCTTCGTCCTCTTATAAAACAGTTTGACTGCTTTTCATCCTTTTATAAAGCAGTTTGACTGCTCTTCATCCTCTTATAAATCAGTTTGACTGCTCTTCATCCGATTATAAATCAGTTTGACTGCTCTTCATCCTCTTATAAAACATTTTGACTGCTCTTCATCCTTTTATAACGCAGTTTGACTGCTCTTCATCCTCTTATAAATTAGTTTGACTTCTCTTCATCCGATTATAAATCAGTTTGACTGCTCTTCGTCCTCTTTTAAAACAGTTTGACTGCTCTTCATCCTTTTATAAAGCAGTTTGACTGCTCTTCATCCTCTTATAAATCAGTTTGACTGCTCTTCATCCTCTTATAAAGCAGTTTGACTGCTCTTCATACTCCTATAAACCAGTTTGACTGCTCTTCGTCCGATTATAAATCAGTTTGACTGCTCTTCGTCCGCTTATAAAACAGTTTGACTGCTCTTCATCCTTTTATAAAGCAGTTTGACTGCTCTTCATCCTCATATAAATCAGTTTGACTGCTCTTCATCCTTTTATAACGCAGTTTGACTGCTCTTCATCCTCTTATAAATTAGTTTGACTGCTCTTCATCCGATTATAAATCAGTTTGACTGCTCTTCGTCCTCTTTTAAAACAGTTTGACTGCTCTTCATCCTTTTATAAAGCAGTTTGATTTCTCTTCATCCTCTTATAAAACAGTTTGACTGCTCTTCATCCTCTTGTAAAACAGTTTGACTGCTCTTCATCCTCTTGTAAAACAGTCTGACTGCTCTACATCCTCGTATAAAAAAGTTTGACTGCTCTTCATCCTTTTATAAAGCAGTTTGACTGCTCTTCATCCTCTTATAAATCAATTTGACTGCTCTTCATCCTCTTATAAAACCGTTTGACTGCTCTTCATCCTCTTGTAAAACAGGTTGACTGCTTTTCATCCTTTTGTAAAACAGTCTGACTGCTCTACATCGTTGTATAAAACAGTTTGACTGCTCTTCATCCTTTTATAAAGCAGTTTGACTGCTCTTTATCCTCTTATAAATCAGTTTGACTGCTCTTCATCCTCTTATAAAGCAGTTTGACTGCTCTTCATACTCCTATAAACCAGTTTGACTGCTCTTCGTCCGATTATAAATCAGTTTGACTGCTCTTCGTCCGCTTATAAAACAGTTTGACTGCTCTTCATCCTTTTATAAAGCAGTTTGACTGCTCTTCGTCCGATTATAAATCAGTTTGACTGCTCTTCGTCCGCTTATAAAACAGTTTGACTGCTCTTCATCCTTTTATAAAGCAGTTTGACTGCTCTTCATCCTCTTATAAATCAGTTTGACTGCTCTTCATCCTCTTATAAAGCAGTTTGACTAATCTTCATACTCCTATAAACCAGTTTGACTGCTCTTCGTCCGATTATAAATCAGTTTGACTGCTCTTCGTCCGCTTATAAAACAGTTTGACTGCTCTTCATCCTTTTATAAAGCAGTTTGACTGCTCTTCATCCTCATATAAATCAGTTTGACTGCTCTTCATCCTTTTATAACGCAGTTTGACTGCTCTTCATCCTCTTATAAATTAGTTTGACTGCTCTTCATCCGATTATAAATCAGTTTGACTGCTCTTCTTCCTCTTTTAAAACAGTTTGACTGCTCTTCATCCTTTTATAAAGCAGTTTGATTTCTCTTCATCCTCTTATAAAACAGTTTGACTGCTCTTCATCCTCTTGTAAAACAGTTTGACTGCTCTTCATCCTCTTGTAAAACAGTCTGACTGCTCTACATCCTCGTATAAAAAAGTTTGACTGCTCTTCATCCTTTTATAAAGCAGTTTGACTGCTCTTCATCCTCTTATAAATCAATTTGACTGCTCTTCATCCTCTTATAAAACCGTTTGACTGCTCTTCATCCTCTTGTAAAACAGGTTGACTGCTTTTCATCCTTTTGTAAAACAGTCTGACTGCTCTACATCGTTGTATAAAACAGTTTGACTGCTCTTCATCCTTTTATAAAGCAGTTTGACTGCTCTTTATCCTCTTATAAATCAATTTTACTGCTCTTCATCCTCTTATAAAACCGTTTGACTGCTCTTCGTCCGATTATAAATCAGTTTGACTGCTCTTCGTCCGATTATAAATCAGTTTGACTGCTCTTCGTCCGCTTATAAAACAGTTTGACTGCTCTTCATCCTTTTATAAAGCAGTTTGACTGCTCTTCATCCTCTTATAAATCAGTTTGACTGCTCTTCATCCTCTTATAAAGCAGTTTGACTGCTCTTCATACTCCTATAAACCGGTTTGACTGCTCTTCGTCCGATTATAAATCAGTTTGACTGCTCTTCGTCCGCTTATAAAACAGTTTGACTGCTCTTCATCCTTTTATAAAGCAGTTTGACTGCTCTTCATCCTCTTATAAATCAGTTTGACTGCTCTTCATCCTCTTATATAGCAGTTTGACTGCTCTTCATCCTCCTATAAACCAGTTTGACTGCGCTTCATCCTCCTATAGAACGGTTTGACTGCTCTTTGTCCGATTATAAATCAGTTTGACTGCTCTTCGTCCTCTTATAAAACAGTTTGACTGCTCTTCATCCTTTTATAAAGCAGTTTGACTGCTCTTCATCCTCTTGTAAATCAGTTTGACTGCTCTTCATCCGATTATAAATCAGTTTGACTGCTCTTCATCCTCTTATAAAGCAGTTTGACTGCTCTTCATCCTCTTATAAATCAGTTTGACTGCTCTTCATCCTCTTATAAAGCAGTTTGACTGCTCTTCATACTCCTATAAACCAGTTTGACTGCGCTTCATCCTCCTATAGAACAGTTTGACTTATTTTCGTCCGATTATAAATCAGTTTGACTGCTCTTCGTCCTCGTATAAAACAGTTTGACTGCTCTTCATCCTTTTATAAAGCAGTTTGACTGCTCTTCATCCTCTTATAAACCAGTTTGACTGCGCTTCATCCTCCTATAGAACAGTTTGACTGCTCTTCGTCCGATTATAAATCAGTTTGACTGCTCTTCGTCCTCTTATAAAACAGTTTGACTGCTTTTCATCCTTTTATAAAGCAGTTTGACTGCTCTTCATCCTCTTATAAATCAGTTTGACTGCTCTTCATCCGATTATAAATCAGTTTGACTGCTCTTCATCCTCTTATAAAACATTTTGACTGCTCTTCATCCTTTTATAACGCAGTTTGACTGCTCTTCATCCTCTTATAAATTAGTTTGACTGCTCTTCATCCGATTATAAATCAGTTTGACTGCTCTTCGTCCTCTTTTAAAACAGTTTGACTGCTCTTCATCCTTTTATAAAGCAGTTTGACTGCTCTTCATCCTCTTATAAATCAGTTTGACTGCTCTTCATCCTTTTATAAAGCAGTTTGACTGCTCTTCATCCTCTTATAAATCAGTTTGACTGCTCTTCATCCTCTTATATAGCAGTTTGACTGCTCTTCATCCTCCTATAAACCAGTTTGACTGCGCTTCATCCTCCTATAGAACGGTTTGACTGCTCTTTGTCCGATTATAAATCAGTTTGACTGCTCTTCGTCCTCTTATAAAACAGTTTGACTGCTCTTCATCCTTTTATAAAGCAGTTTGACTGCTCTTCATCCTCTTGTAAATCAGTTTGACTGCTCTTCATCCGATTATAAATCAGTTTGACTGCTCTTCATCCTCTTATAAAGCAGTTTGACTGCTCTTCATCCTCTTATAAATCAGTTTGACTGCTCTTCATCCTCTTATAAAGCAGTTTGACTGCTCTTCATACTCCTATAAACCAGTTTGACTGCGCTTCATCCTCCTATAGAACAGTTTGACTTATTTTCGTCCGATTATAAATCAGTTTGACTGCTCTTCGTCCTCGTATAAAACAGTTTGACTGCTCTTCATCCTTTTATAAAGCAGTTTGACTGCTCTTCATCCTCTTATAAACCAGTTTGACTGCGCTTCATCCTCCTATAGAACAGTTTGACTGCTCTTCGTCCGATTATAAATCAGTTTGACTGCTCTTCGTCCTCTTATAAAACAGTTTGACTGCTTTTCATCCTTTTATAAAGCAGTTTGACTGCTCTTCATCCTCTTATAAATCAGTTTGACTGCTCTTCATCCGATTATAAATCAGTTTGACTGCTCTTCATCCTCTTATAAAACATTTTGACTGCTCTTCATCCTTTTATAACGCAGTTTGACTGCTCTTCATCCTCTTATAAATTAGTTTGACTGCTCTTCATCCGATTATAAATCAGTTTGACTGCTCTTCGTCCTCTTTTAAAACAGTTTGACTGCTCTTCATCCTTTTATAAAGCAGTTTGACTGCTCTTCATCCTCTTATAAATCAGTTTGACTGCTCTTCATCCTCTTATAAAGCAGTTTGACTGCTCTTCATACTCCTATAAACCAGTTTGACTGCTCTTCGTCCGATTATAAATCAGTTTGACTGCTCTTCGTCCGCTTATAAAACAGTTTGACTGCTCTTCATCCTTTTATAAAGCAGTTTGACTGCTCTTCATCCTCATATAAATCAGTTTGACTGCTCTTCATCCTTTTATAACGCAGTTTGACTGCTCTTCATCCTCTTATAAATTAGTTTGACTGCTCTTCATCCGATTATAAATCAGTTTGACTGCTCTTCGTCCTCTTTTAAAACAGTTTGACTGCTCTTCATCCTTTTATAAAGCAGTTTGATTTCTCTTCATCCTCTTATAAAACAGTTTGACTGCTCTTCATCCTCTTGTAAAACAGTTTGACTGCTCTTCATCCTCTTGTAAAACAGTCTGACTGCTCTACATCCTCGTATAAAAAAGTTTGACTGCTCTTCATCCTTTTATAAAGCAGTTTGACTGCTCTTCATCCTCTTATAAATCAATTTGACTGCTCTTCATCCTCTTATAAAACCGTTTGACTGCTCTTCATCCTCTTGTAAAACAGGTTGACTGCTTTTCATCCTTTTGTAAAACAGTCTGACTGCTCTACATCGTTGTATAAAACAGTTTGACTGCTCTTCATCCTTTTATAAAGCAGTTTGACTGCTCTTTATCCTCTTATAAATCAATTTTACTGCTCTTCATCCTCTTATAAAACCGTTTGACTGCTCTTCGTCCGATTATAAATCAGTTTGACTGCTCTTCGTCCGATTATAAATCAGTTTGACTGCTCTTCGTCCGCTTATAAAACAGTTTGACTGCTCTTCATCCTTTTATAAAGCAGTTTGACTGCTCTTCATCCTCTTATAAATCAGTTTGACTGCTCTTCATCCTCTTATAAAGCAGTTTGACTGCTCTTCATACTCCTATAAACCGGTTTGACTGCTCTTCGTCCGATTATAAATCAGTTTGACTGCTCTTCGTCCGCTTATAAAACAGTTTGACTGCTCTTCATCCTTTTATAAAGCAGTTTGACTGCTCTTCATCCTCTTATAAATCAGTTTGACTGCTCTTCATCCTCTTATATAGCAGTTTGACTGCTCTTCATCCTCCTATAAACCAGTTTGACTGCGCTTCATCCTCCTATAGAACGGTTTGACTGCTCTTTGTCCGATTATAAATCAGTTTGACTGCTCTTCGTCCTCTTATAAAACAGTTTGACTGCTCTTCATCCTTTTATAAAGCAGTTTGACTGCTCTTCATCCTCTTGTAAATCAGTTTGACTGCTCTTCATCCGATTATAAATCAGTTTGACTGCTCTTCATCCTCTTATAAAGCAGTTTGACTGCTCTTCATCCTCTTATAAATCAGTTTGACTGCTCTTCATCCTCTTATAAAGCAGTTTGACTGCTCTTCATACTCCTATAAACCAGTTTGACTGCGCTTCATCCTCCTATAGAACAGTTTGACTTATTTTCGTCCGATTATAAATCAGTTTGACTGCTCTTCGTCCTCGTATAAAACAGTTTGACTGCTCTTCATCCTTTTATAAAGCAGTTTGACTGCTCTTCATCCTCTTATAAACCAGTTTGACTGCGCTTCATCCTCCTATAGAACAGTTTGACTGCTCTTCGTCCGATTATAAATCAGTTTGACTGCTCTTCGTCCTCTTATAAAACAGTTTGACTGCTTTTCATCCTTTTATAAAGCAGTTTGACTGCTCTTCATCCTCTTATAAATCAGTTTGACTGCTCTTCATCCGATTATAAATCAGTTTGACTGCTCTTCATCCTCTTATAAAACATTTTGACTGCTCTTCATCCTTTTATAACGCAGTTTGACTGCTCTTCATCCTCTTATACATTAGTTTGACTGCTCTTCATCCGATTATAAATCAGTTTGACTGCTCTTCGTCCTCTTTTAAAACAGTTTGACTGCTCTTCATCCTTTTATAAAGCAGTTTGATTTCTCTTCATCCTCTTATAAAACAGTTTGACTGCTCTTCATCCTCTTGTAAAACAGGTTGACTGCTCTTCATCCTCTTGTAAAACAGTCTGACTGCTCTACATCCTCGTATAAAAAAGTTTGACTGCTCTTCATCCTTTTATAAAGCAGTTTGACTGCTCTTCATCCTCTTATAAATCAATTTGACTGCTCTTCATCCTCTTATAAAACCGTTTGACTGCTCTTCATCCTCTTGTAAAACAGGTTGACTGCTTTTCATCCTTTTGTAAAACAGTCTGACTGCTCTACATCGTTGTATAAAACAGTTTGACTGCTCTTCATCCTTTTATAAAGCAGTTTGACTGCTCTTTATCCTCTTATAAATCAATTTTACTGCTCTTCATCCTCTTATAAAACCGTTTGACTGCTCTTCGTCCGATTATAAATCAGTTTGACTGCTCTTCGTCCGATTATAAATCAGTTTGACTGCTCTTCGTCCGCTTATAAAACAGTTTGACTGCTCTTCATCCTTTTATAAAGCAGTTTGACTGCTCTTCATCCTCTTATAAATCAGTTTGACTGCTCTTCATCCTCTTATAAAGCAGTTTGACTGCTCTTCATACTCCTATAAACCAGTTTGACTGCTCTTCGTCCGATTATAAATCAGTTTGACTGCTCTTCGTCCGCTTATAAAACAGTTTGACTGCTCTTCATCATTTTATAAAGCAGTTTGACTGCTCTTCATCCTCATATAAATCAGTTTGACTGCTCTTCATCCTCTTATATAGCAGTTTGACTGCTCTTCATCCTCCTATAAACCAGTTTGACTGCGCTTCATCCTCCTATAGAACGGTTTGACTGCTCTTTGTCCGATTATAAATCAGTTTGACTGCTCTTCGTCCTCTTATAAAACAGTTTGACTGCTCTTCATCCTTTTATAAAGCAGTTTGACTGCTCTTCATCCTCTTGTAAATCAGTTTGACTGCTCTTCATCCGATTATAAATCAGTTTGACTGCTCTTCATCCTCTTATAAAACAGTTTGACTGCTCTTCATCCTTTTATAACGCAGTTTGACTGCTCTTCATCATCTTATAAATCAGTTTGACTGCTCTTCATCCGATTATAAATCAGTTTGACTGCTCTTCGTCCTCTTTTAAAACAGTTTGACTGCTCTTCATCTTTTTATAAAGCAGTTTGACTGCTCTTCATCCTCTTATAAAACAGTTTGACTGCTCTTCATCCTCTTGTAAAACAGATTGACTGCTCTTCATCCTCTTGTAAAACAGTCTGACTGCTCTACATCCTCGTATAAAACAGTTTGACTGCTCTTCATCCTTTTATAAAGCAGTTTGACTGCTCTTCATCCTCTTATAAATCAATTTGACTGCTCTTCATCCTCTTATAAAACCGTTTGACTGCTCTTCGTCCAATTATAAATCAGTTTGACTGCTCTTCGTCCGATTATAAATCAGTTTGACTGCTCTTCGTCCGCTTATAAAACAGTTTGACTGCTCTTCATCCTTTTATAAAGCAGTTTGACTGCTCTTCATCCTCTTATAAATCAGTTTGACTGCTCTTCATCCTTTTATAACGCAGTTTGACTGCTCTTCATCCTCTTATAAATTAGTTTGACTGCTCTTCATCCGATTATAAATCAGTTTGACTGCTCTTCGTCCTCTTTTAAAACAGTTTGACTGCTCTTCATCCTTTTATAAAGCAGTTTGATTTCTCTTCATCCTCTTATAAAACAGTTTGACTGCTCTTCATCCTCTTGTAAAACAGGTTGACTGCTCTTCATCCTCTTGTAAAACAGTCTGACTGCTCTACATCCTCGTATAAAAAAGTTTGACTGCTCTTCATCCTTTTATAAAGCAGTTTGACTGCTCTTCATCCTCTTATAAATCAATTTGACTGCTCTTCATCCTCTTATAAAACCGTTTGACTGCTCTTCATCCTCTTGTAAAACAGGTTGACTGCTTTTCATCCTTTTGTAAAACAGTCTGACTGCTCTACATCGTTGTATAAAACAGTTTGACTGCTCTTCATCCTTTTATAAAGCAGTTTGACTGCTCTTTATCCTCTTATAAATCAATTTTACTGCTCTTCATCCTCTTATAAAACCGTTTGACTGCTCTTCGTCCGATTATAAATCAGTTTGACTGCTCTTCGTCCGATTATAAATCAGTTTGACTGCTCTTCGTCCGCTTATAAAACAGTTTGACTGCTCTTCATCCTTTTATAAAGCAGTTTGACTGCTCTTCATCCTCTTATAAATCAGTTTGACTGCTCTTCATCCTCTTATAAAGCAGTTTGACTGCTCTTCATACTCCTATAAACCAGTTTGACTGCTCTTCGTCCGATTATAAATCAGTTTGACTGCTCTTCGTCCGCTTATAAAACAGTTTGACTGCTCTTCATCATTTTATAAAGCAGTTTGACTGCTCTTCATCCTCATATAAATCAGTTTGACTGCTCTTCATCCTCTTATATAGCAGTTTGACTGCTCTTCATCCTCCTATAAACCAGTTTGACTGCGCTTCATCCTCCTATAGAACGGTTTGACTGCTCTTTGTCCGATTATAAATCAGTTTGACTGCTCTTCGTCCTCTTATAAAACAGTTTGACTGCTCTTCATCCTTTTATAAAGCAGTTTGACTGCTCTTCATCCTCTTGTAAATCAGTTTGACTGCTCTTCATCCGATTATAAATCAGTTTGACTGCTCTTCATCCTCTTATAAAACAGTTTGACTGCTCTTCATCCTTTTATAACGCAGTTTGACTGCTCTTCATCATCTTATAAATCAGTTTGACTGCTCTTCATCCGATTATAAATCAGTTTGACTGCTCTTCGTCCTCTTTTAAAACAGTTTGACTGCTCTTCATCTTTTTATAAAGCAGTTTGACTGCTCTTCATCCTCTTATAAAACAGTTTGACTGCTCTTCATCCTCTTGTAAAACAGATTGACTGCTCTTCATCCTCTTGTAAAACAGTCTGACTGCTCTACATCCTCGTATAAAACAGTTTGACTGCTCTTCATCCTTTTATAAAGCAGTTTGACTGCTCTTCATCCTCTTATAAATCAATTTGACTGCTCTTCATCCTCTTATAAAACCGTTTGACTGCTCTTCGTCCAATTATAAATCAGTTTGACTGCTCTTCGTCCGATTATAAATCAGTTTGACTGCTCTTCGTCCGCTTATAAAACAGTTTGACTGCTCTTCATCCTTTTATAAAGCAGTTTGACTGCTCTTCATCCTCTTATAAATCAGTTTGACTGCTCTTCATCCTCTTATAAAGCAGTTTGACTGCTCTTCATCCTCCTATAGAACGGTTTGACTGCTCTTTGTCCGATTATAAATCAGTTTGACTGCTCTTCGTCCTCTTATAAAACAGTTTGACTGCTCTTCATCCTTTTATAAAGCAGTTTGACTGCTCTTCATCCTCTTGTAAATCAGTTTGACTGCTCTTCATCCGATTATAAATCAGTTTGACTGCTCTTCATCCTCTTATAAAGCAGTTTGACTGCTCTTCATCCTCTTATAAATCAGTTTGACTGCTCTTCATCCTCTTATAAAGCAGTTTGACTGCTCTTCATACTCCTATAAACCAGTTTGACTGCGCTTCATCCTCCTATAGAACAGTTTGACTTATTTTCGTCCGATTATAAATCAGTTTGACTGCTCTTCGTCCTCGTATAAAACAGTTTGACTGCTCTTCATCCTTTTATAAAGCAGTTTTACTGCTCTTCATCCTCTTATAAACCAGTTTGACTGCGCTTCATCCTCCTATAGAACAGTTTGACTTATTTTCGTCCGATTATAAATCAGTTTGACTGCTCTTCGTCCTCTTATAAAACAGTTTGACTGCTCTTCATCCTTTTATAAAGCAGTTTGACTGCTCTTCATCCTCTTATAAATCAGTTTGACTGCTCTTCATCCTCGTATAAAACAGTTTGACTGCTCTTCATCCTATTATAAAACAGTTTGACTGCTCTTCATCCTTTTATAAAGCAGTTTGACTGCTCTTCATCCTCTTATAAATCAATTTGACTGCTCTTCATCCTCCTATAAACCAGTTTGACTGCGCTTCATCCTCCTATAGAACGGTTTGACTGCTCTTTTTCCGATTATAAATCAGTTTGACTGCTCTTCGTCCTCTTATAAAACAGTTTGACTGCTCTTCATCCTTTTATAAAGCAGTTTGACTGCTCTTCATCCTCTTGTAAATCAGTTTGACTGCTCTTCATCCGATTATAAATCAGTTTGACTGCTCTTCATCCTCTTATAAAGCAGTTTGACTGCTCTTCATCCTCTTATAAATCAGTTTGACTGCTCTTCATCCTCTTATAAAGCAGTTTGACTGCTCTTCATACTCCTATAAACCAGTTTGACTGCGCTTCATCCTCCTATAGAACAGTTTGACTTATTTTCGTCCGATTATAAATCAGTTTGACTGCTCTTCGTCCTCGTATAAAACAGTTTGACTGCTCTTCATCCTTTTATAAAGCAGTTTTACTGCTCTTCATCCTCTTATAAACCAGTTTGACTGCGCTTCATCCTCCTATAGAACAGTTTGACTTATTTTCGTCCGATTATAAATCAGTTTGACTGCTCTTCGTCCTCGTATAAAACAGTTTGACTGCTCTTCATCCTTTTATAAAGCAGTTTGACTGCTCTTCATCCTCTTATAAACCAGTTTGACTGCGCTTCATCCTCCTATAGAACAGTTTGACTGCTCTTCGTCCGATTATAAATCAGTTTGACTGCTCTTCGTCCTCTTATAAAACAGTTTGACTGCTTTTCATCCTTTTATAAAGCAGTTTGACTGCTCTTCATCCTCTTATAAATCAGTTTGACTGCTCTTCATCCGATTATAAATCAGTTTGACTGCTCTTCATCCTCTTATAAAACATTTTGACTGCTCTTCATCCTTTTATAACGCAGTTTGACTGCTCTTCATCCTCTTATAAATTAGTTTGACTGCTCTTCATCCGATTATAAATCAGTTTGACTGCTCTTCGTCCTCTTTTAAAACAGTTTGACTGCTCTTCATCCTTTTATAAAGCAGTTTGATTTCTCTTCATCCTCTTATAAAACAGTTTGACTGCTCTTCATCCTCTTGTAAAACAGGTTGACTGCTCTTCATCCTCTTGTAAAACAGTCTGACTGCTCTACATCCTCGTATAAAAAAGTTTGACTGCTCTTCATCCTTTTATAAAGCAGTTTGACTGCTCTTCATCCTCTTATAAATCAATTTGACTGCTCTTCATCCTCTTATAAAACCGTTTGACTGCTCTTCATCCTCTTGTAAAACAGGTTGACTGCTTTTCATCCTTTTGTAAAACAGTCTGACTGCTCTACATCGTTGTATAAAACAGTTTGACTGCTCTTCATCCTTTTATAAAGCAGTTTGACTGCTCTTTATCCTCTTATAAATCAATTTTACTGCTCTTCATCCTCTTATAAAACCGTTTGACTGCTCTTCGTCCGATTATAAATCAGTTTGACTGCTCTTCGTCCGATTATAAATCAGTTTGACTGCTCTTCGTCCGCTTATAAAACAGTTTGACTGCTCTTCATCCTTTTATAAAGCAGTTTGACTGCTCTTCATCCTCTTATAAATCAGTTTGACTGCTCTTCATCCTCTTATAAAGCAGTTTGACTGCTCTTCATACTCCTATAAACCAGTTTGACTGCTCTTCGTCCGATTATAAATCAGTTTGACTGCTCTTCGTCCGCTTATAAAACAGTTTGACTGCTCTTCATCCTTTTATAAAGCAGTTTGACTGCTCTTCATCCTCATATAAATCAGTTTGACTGCTCTTCATCCTCTTATATAGCAGTTTGACTGCTCTTCATCCTCCTATAAACCAGTTTGACTGCGCTTCATCCTCCTATAGAACGGTTTGACTGCTCTTTGTCCGATTATAAATCAGTTTGACTGCTCTTCGTCCTCTTATAAAACAGTTTGACTGCTCTTCATCCTTTTATAAAGCAGTTTGACTGCTCTTCATCCTCTTGTAAATCAGTTTGACTGCTCTTCATCCGATTATAAATCAGTTTGACTGCTGTTCATCCTCTTATAAAACAGTTTGACTGCTCTTCATCCTTTTATAACGCAGTTTGACTGCTCTTCATCATCTTATAAATCAGTTTGACTGCTCTTCATCCGATTATAAATCAGTTTGACTGCTCTTCGTCCTCTTTTAAAACAGTTTGACTGCTCTTCATCTTTTTATAAAGCAGTTTGACTGCTCTTCATCCTCTTATAAAACAGTTTGACTGCTCTTCATCCTCTTGTAAAACAGGTTGACTGCTCTTCATCCTCTTGTAAAACAGTCTGACTGCTCTACATCCTCGTATAAAACAGTTTGACTGCTCTTCATCCTTTTATAAAGCAGTTTGACTGCTCTTCATCCTCTTATAAATCAATTTGACTGCTCTTCATCCTCTTATAAAACCGTTTGACTGCTCTTCGTCCAATTATAAATCAGTTTGACTGCTCTTCGTCCGATTATAAATCAGTTTGACTGCTCTTCGTCCGCTTATAAAACAGTTTGACTGCTCTTCATCCTTTTATAAAGCAGTTTGACTGCTCTTCATCCTCTTATAAATCAGTTTGACTGCTCTTCATCCTCTTATAAAGCAGTTTGACTGCTCTTCATACTCCTATAAACCAGTTTGACTGCGCTTCATCCTCCTATAGAACAGTTTGACTGATTTTCGTCCGATTATAAATCAGTTTGACTGCTCTTCGTCCTCGTATAAAACAGTTTGACTGCTCTTCATCCTTTTATAAAGCAGTTTGACTGCTCTTCATCCTCTTATAAACCAGTTTGACTGCGCTTCATCCTCCTATAGAACAGTTTGACTGCTCTTCGTCCGATTATAAATCAGTTTGACTGCTCTTCGTCCTCTTATAAAACAGTTTGACTGCTCTTCATCCTTTTATAAAGCAGTTTGACTGCTCTTCATCCTCTTATAAATCAGTTTGACTGCTCTTCATCCTCGTATAAAACAGTTTGACTGCTCTTCATCCTTTTATAAAACAGTTTGACTGCTCTTCATCCTTTTATAAAGCAGTTTGACTGCTCTTCATCCTCTTATAAATCAATTTGACTGCTCTTCATCCTCCTATAAACCAGTTTGACTGCGCTTCATCCTCTTATAGAACGGTTTGACTGCTCTTTGTCCGATTATAAATCAGTTTGACTGCTCTTCGTCCTCTTATAAAACAGTTTGACTGCTCTTCATCCTTTTATAAAGCAGTTTGACTGCTCTTCATCCTCTTGTAAATCAGTTTGACTGCTCTTCAACCGATTATAAATCAGTTTGACTGCTCTTCATCCTCTTATAAATCAGTTTGACTGCTCTTCATCCTCTTATAAAGCAGTTTGACTGCTCTTCATACTCCTATAAACCAGTTTGACTGCGCTTCATCCTCCTATAGAACAGTTTGACTTATTTTCGTCCGATTATAAATCAGTTTGACTGCTCTTCGTCCTCGTATAAAACAGTTTGACTGCTCTTCATCCTTTTATAAAGCAGTTTGACTGCTCTTCATCCTCTTATAAACCAGTTTGACTGCGCTTCATCCTCCTATAGAACAGTTTGACTGCTCTTCGTCCGATTATAAATCAGTTTGACTGCTCTTCGTCCTCTTATAAAACAGTTTGACTGCTTTTCATCCTTTTATAAAGCAGTTTGACTGCTCTTCATCCTCTTATAAATCAGTTTGACTGCTCTTCATCCGATTATAAATCAGTTTGACTGCTCTTCATCCTCTTATAAAACATTTTGACTGCTTGACTGCTCTTCATCCTTTTATAACGCAGTTTGACTGCTCTTCATCCTCTTGTAAAACAGTCTGACTGCTCTTCATCTGATTATAAATCAGGTTGACTGCTCTTCATCCTCTTATAAAACAGTTTGACTGCTCTTCATCTTTTTATAACGCAGTTTGACTGCTCTTCATCCTCTTGTAAATCAGTTTGACTGCTCTTCATCCGATTATAAATCAGTTTGACTGCTCTTCATCCTCTTATAAAACAGTTTGACTGATCTTCATCCTTTTATAACGCAGTTTGACTGCTCTTCATCCTCTTATAAATCAGTTTGACTGCTCTTCATCCGATTATAAATCAGTTTGACTGCTATTCATCCGATTATAAATCAGTTTGACTGCTCTTCGTCCGATTATAAATCAGTTTGACTGCTCTTCGTCCGATTATAACTCAGTTTGACTGCTCTTCGTCCTCTTATAAAACAGTTTGACTGCTCTTCATCCAATTATAAATCAGTTTGACTGCTCTTCATCCTCTTATAAAACAGTTTGACTGGTCTTCATCCTTTTATAAAGCAGTTTGACTGCTCTTCATCCTCCTATAAACCAGTTTGACTGCGCTTCATCCTCCTATAGAACAGTTTTACTGCTCTTCGTCCGATTATAAATCAGTTTGACTGCTCTTCGTCCTCTTATAAAACAGTTTGACTGCTCTTCATCCTTTTATAAAGCAGTTTGACTGCTCTTCATCCTCTTGTAAAACAGTCTGACTGCTCTTCATCTGATTATAAATCAGTTTGACTGCTCTTCATCCTTTTATAAAGCAGTTTGACTGCTCTTCATCCGATTATAAATCAGTTTGACTGCTCTTCATCCTCTTGTAAAACAGTCTGACTGCTCTACATCCACGTATAAAAAAGTTTGACTGCTCTTCATCCTTTTATAAAGCAGTTTGACTGCTCTTCATCCTCTTATAAATCAATTTGACTGCTCTTCATCCTCTTATAAAACCGTTTGACTGCTCTTCATCCTCTTGTAAAACAGGTTGACTGCTTTTCATCCTTTTGTAAAACAGTCTGACTGCTCTACATCGTTGTATAAAACAGTTTGACTGCTCTTCATCCTTTTATAAAGCAGTTTGACTGCTCTTTATCCTCTTATAAATCAATTTTACTGCTCTTGATCCTCTTATAAAACCGTTTGACTGCTCTTCGTCCGATTATAAATCAGTTTGACTGCTCTTCGTCCGATTATAAATCAGTTTGACTGCTCTTCGTCCGCTTATAAAACAGTTTGACTGCTCTTCATCCTTTTATAAAGCAGTTTGACTGCTCTTTATCCTCTTATAAATCAGTTTGACTGCTCTTCATCCTCTTATAAAGCAGTTTGACTGCTCTTCATACTCCTATAAACCAGTTTGACTGCTCTTCGTCCGATTATAAATCAGTTTGACTGCTCTTCGTCCGCTTATAAAACAGTTTGACTGCTCTTCATCCTTTTATAAAGCAGTTTGACTGCTCTTCATCCTCTTATAAATCAGTTTGACTGCTCTTCATCCTCTTATATAGCAGTTTGACTGCTCTTCATCCTCCTATAAACCAGTTTGACTGCGCTTCATCCTCCTATAGAACGGTTTGACTGCTCTTTGTCCGATTATAAATCAGTTTGACTGCTCTTCGTCCTCTTATAAAACAGTTTGACTGCTCTTCATCCTTTTATAAAGCAGTTTGACTGCTCTTCATCCTCTTGTAAATCAGTTTGACTGCTCTTCATCCGATTATAAATCAGTTTGACTGCTCTTCATCCTCTTATAAAGCAGTTTGACTGCTCTTCATCCTCTTATAAATCAGTTTGACTGCTCTTCATCCTCTTATAAAGCAGTTTGACTGCTCTTCATACTCCTATAAACCAGTTTGACTGCGCTTCATCCTCCTATAGAACAGTTTGACTTATTTTCGTCCGATTATAAATCAGTTTGACTGCTCTTCGTCCTCTTATAAAACAGTTTGACTGCTCTTCATCCTTTTATAAAGCAGTTTGACTGCTCTTCATCCTCTTGTAAATCAGTTTGACTGCTCTTCATCCGATTATAAATCAGTTTGACTGCTCTTCATCCTCTTATAAAACAGTTTGACTGCTCTTCATCCTTTTATAACGCAGTTTGACTGCTCTTCATCATCTTATAAATCAGTTTGACTGCTCTTCATCCGATTATAAATCAGTTTGACTGCTCTTCGTCCTCTTTTAAAACAGTTTGACTGCTCTTCATCTTTTTATAAAGCAGTTTGACTGCTCTTCATCCTCTTATAAAACAGTTTGACTGCTCTTCATCCTCTTGTAAAACATGTTGACTGCTCTTCATCCTCTTGTAAAACAGTCTGACTGCTCTACATCCTCGTATAAAACAGTTTGACTGCTCTTCATCCTTTTATAAAGCAGTTTGACTGCTCTTCATCCTCTTATAAATCAATTTGACTGCTCTTCATCCTCTTATAAAACCGTTTGACTGCTCTTCGTCCAATTATAAATCAGTTTGACTGCTCTTCGTCCGATTATAAATCAGTTTGACTGCTCTTCGTCCGCTTATAAAACAGTTTGACTGCTCTTCATCCTTTTATAAAGCAGTTTGACTGCTCTTCATCCTCTTATAAATCAGTTTGACTGCTCTTCATCCTCTTATAAAGCAGTTTGACTGCTCTTCATACTCCTATAAACCAGTTTGACTGCGCTTCATCCTCCTATAGAACAGTTTGACTGATTTTCGTCCGATTATAAATCAGTTTGACTGCTCTTCGTCCTCGTATAAAACAGTTTGACTGCTCTTCATCCTTTTATAAAGCAGTTTGACTGCTCTTCATCCTCTTATAAACCAGTTTGACTGCGCTTCATCCTCCTATAGAACAGTTTGACTGCTCTTCGTCCGATTATAAATCAGTTTGACTGCTCTTCGTCCTCTTATAAAACAGTTTGACTGCTCTTCATCCTTTTATAAAGCAGTTTGACTGCTCTTCATCCTCTTATAAATCAGTTTGACTGCTCTTCATCCTCGTATAAAACAGTTTGACTGCTCTTCATCCTTTTATAAAACAGTTTGACTGCTCTTCATCCTTTTATAAAGCAGTTTGACTGCTCTTCATCCTCTTATAAATCAATTTGACTGCTCTTCATCCTCCTATAAACCAGTTTGACTGCGCTTCATCCTCCTATAGAACGGTTTGACTGCTCTTTGTCCGATTATAAATCAGTTTGACTGCTCTTCGTCCTCTTATAAAACAGTTTGACTGCTCTTCATCCTTTTATAAAGCAGTTTGACTGCTCTTCATCCTCTTGTAAATCAGTTTGACTGCTCTTCATCCGATTATAAATCAGTTTGACTGCTCTTCATCCTCTTATAAAGCAGTTTGACTGCTCTTCATCCTCTTATAAATCAGTTTGACTGCTCTTCATCCTCTTATAAAGCAGTTTGACTGCTCTTCATACTCCTATAAACCAGTTTGACTGCGCTTCATCCTCCTATAGAACAGTTTGACTTATTTTCGTCCGATTATAAATCAGTTTGACTGCTCTTCGTCCTCGTATAAAACAGTTTGACTGCTCTTCATCCTTTTATAAAGCAGTTTGACTGCTCTTCATCCTCTTATAAACCAGTTTGACTGCGCTTCATCCTCCTATAGAACAGTTTGACTGCTCTTCGTCCGATTATAAATCAGTTTGACTGCTCTTCGTCCTCTTATAAAACAGTTTGACTGCTCTTCATCCGATTATAAATCAGTTTGACTGCTATTCATCCGATTATAAATCAGTTTGACTGCTCTTCGTCCGATTATAAATCAGTTTGACTGCTCTTCGTCCGATTATAACTCAGTTTGACTGCTCTTCGTCCTCTTATAAAACAGTTTGACTGCTCTTCATCCAATTATAAATCAGTTTGACTGCTCTTCATCCTCTTATAAAACAGTTTGACTGGTCTTCATCCTTTTATAAAGCAGTTTGACTGCTCTTCATCCTCCTATAAACCAGTTTGACTGCGCTTCATCCTCCTATAGAACAGTTTGACTGCTCTTCGTCCGATTATAAATCAGTTTGACTGCTCTTCGTCCTCTTATAAAACAGTTTGACTGCTCTTCATCCTTTTATAAAGCAGTTTGACTGCTCTTCATCCTCTTGTAAAACAGTCTGACTGCTCTTCATCTGATTATAAATCAGTTTGACTGCTCTTCATCCTTTTATAAAGCAGTTTGACTGCTCTTCATCCGATTATAAATCAGTTTGACTGCTCTTCATCCTCTTGTAAAACAGTCTGACTGCTCTACATCCACGTATAAAAAAGTTTGACTGCTCTTCATCCTTTTATAAAGCAGTTTGACTGCTCTTCATCCTCTTATAAATCAATTTGACTGCTCTTCATCCTCTTATAAAACCGTTTGACTGCTCTTCATCCTCTTGTAAAACAGGTTGACTGCTTTTCATCCTTTTGTAAAACAGTCTGACTGCTCTACATCGTTGTATAAAACAGTTTGACTGCTCTTCATCCTTTTATAAAGCAGTTTGACTGCTCTTTATCCTCTTATAAATCAATTTTACTGCTCTTGATCCTCTTATAAAACCGTTTGACTGCTCTTCGTCCGATTATAAATCAGTTTGACTGCTCTTCGTCCGATTATAAATCAGTTTGACTGCTCTTCGTCCGCTTATAAAACAGTTTGACTGCTCTTCATCCTTTTATAAAGCAGTTTGACTGCTCTTCATCCTCTTATAAATCAGTTTGACTGCTCTTCATCCTCTTATAAAGCAGTTTGACTGCTCTTCATACTCCTATAAACCAGTTTGAATGCTCTTCGTCCGATTATAAATCAGTTTGACTGCTCTTCGTCCGCTTATAAAACAGTTTGACTGCTCTTCATCCTTTTATAAAGCAGTTTGACTGCTCTTCATCCTCTTATAAATCAGTTTGACTGCTCTTCATCCTCTTATATAGCAGTTTGACTGCTCTTCATCCTCCTATAAACCAGTTTGACTGCGCTTCATCCTCCTATAGAACGGTTTGACTGCTCTTTGTCCGATTATAAATCAGTTTGACTGCTCTTCGTCCTCTTATAAAACAGTTTGACTGCTCTTCATCCTTTTATAAAGCAGTTTGACTGCTCTTCATCCTCTTGTAAATCAGTTTGACTGCTCTTCATCCGATTATAAATCAGTTTGACTGCTCTTCATCCTCTTATAAAGCAGTTTGACTGCTCTTCATCCTCTTATAAATCAGTTTGACTGCTCTTCATCCTCTTATAAAGCAGTTTGACTGCTCTTCATACTCCTATAAACCAGTTTGACTGCGCTTCATCCTCCTATAGAACAGTTTGACTTATTTTCGTCCGATTATAAATCAGTTTGACTGCTCTTCGTCCTCTTATAAAACAGTTTGACTGCTCTTCATCCTTTTATAAAGCAGTTTGACTGCTCTTCATCCTCTTGTAAATCAGTTTGACTGCTCTTCATCCGATTATAAATCAGTTTGACTGCTCTTCATCCTCTTATAAAACAGTTTGACTGCTCTTCATCCTTTTATAACGCAGTTTGACTGCTCTTCATCATCTTATAAATCAGTTTGACTGCTCTTCATCCGATTATAAATCAGTTTGACTGCTCTTCGTCCTCTTTTAAAACAGTTTGACTGCTCTTCATCTTTTTATAAAGCAGTTTGACTGCTCTTCATCCTCTTATAAAACAGTTTGACTGCTCTTCATCCTCTTGTAAAACATGTTGACTGCTCTTCATCCTCTTGTAAAACAGTCTGACTGCTCTACATCCTCGTATAAAACAGTTTGACTGCTCTTCATCCTTTTATAAAGCAGTTTGACTGCTCTTCATCCTCTTATAAATCAATTTGACTGCTCTTCATCCTCTTATAAAACCGTTTGACTGCTCTTCGTCCAATTATAAATCAGTTTGACTGCTCTTCGTCCGATTATAAATCAGTTTGACTGCTCTTCGTCCGCTTATAAAACAGTTTGACTGCTCTTCATCCTTTTATAAAGCAGTTTGACTGCTCTTCATCCTCTTATAAATCAGTTTGACTGCTCTTCATCCTCTTATAAAGCAGTTTGACTGCTCTTCATACTCCTATAAACCAGTTTGACTGCGCTTCATCCTCCTGTAGAACAGTTTGACTGATTTTCGTCCGATTATAAATCAGTTTGACTGCTCTTCGTCCTCGTATAAAACAGTTTGACTGCTCTTCATCCTTTTATAAAGCAGTTTGACTGCTCTTCATCCTCTTATAAACCAGTTTGACTGCGCTTCATCCTCCTATAGAACAGTTTGACTGCTCTTCGTCCGATTATAAATCAGTTTGACTGCTCTTCGTCCTCTTATAAAACAGTTTGACTGCTCTTCATCCTTTTATAAAGCAGTTTGACTGCTCTTCATCCTCTTATAAATCAGTTTGACTGCTCTTCATCCTCGTATAAAACAGTTTGACTGCTCTTCATCCTTTTATAAAACAGTTTGACTGCTCTTCATCCTTTTATAAAGCAGTTTGACTGCTCTTCATCCTCTTATAAATCAATTTGACTGCTCTTCATCCTCCTATAAACCAGTTTGACTGCGCTTCATCCTCCTATAGAACGGTTTGACTGCTCTTTGTCCGATTATAAATCAGTTTGACTGCTCTTCGTCCTCTTATAAAACAGTTTGACTGCTCTTCATCCTTTTATAAAGCAGTTTGACTGCTCTTCATCCTCTTGTAAATCAGTTTGACTGCTCTTCATCCGATTATAAATCAGTTTGACTGCTCTTCATCCTCTTATAAAGCAGTTTGACTGCTCTTCATCCTCTTATAAATCAGTTTGACTGCTCTTCATCCTCTTATAAAGCAGTTTGACTGCTCTTCATACTCCTATAAACCAGTTTGACTGCGCTTCATCCTCCTATAGAACAGTTTGACTTATTTTCGTCCGATTATAAATCAGTTTGACTGCTCTTCGTCCTCGTATAAAACAGTTTGACTGCTCTTCATCCTTTTATGAAGCAGTTTGACTGCTCTTCATCCTCTTATAAACCAGTTTGACTGCGCTTCATCCTCCTATAGAACAGTTTGACTGCTCTTCGTCCGATTATAAATCAGTTTGACTGCTCTTCGTCCTCTTATAAAACAGTTTGACTGCTTTTCATCCTTTTATAAAGCAGTTTGACTGCTCTTCATCCTCTTATAAATCAGTTTGACTGCTCTTCATCCGATTATAAATCAGTTTGACTGCTCTTCATCCTCTTATAAAACATTTTGACTGCTTGACTGCTCTTCATCCTTTTATAAAGCAGTTTGACTGCTCTTCATCCTCTTGTAAAACAGTCTGACTGCTCTTCATCTGATTATAAATCAGGTTGACTGCTCTTCATCCTCTTATAAAACAGTTTGACTGCTCTTCATCTTTTTATAACGCAGTTTGACTGCTCTTCATCCTCTTGTAAATCAGTTTGACTGCTCTTCATCCGATTATAAATCAGTTTGACTGCTCTTCATCCTCTTATAAAACAGTTTGACTGATCTTCATCCTTTTATAACGCAGTTTGACTGCTCTTCATCCTCTTATAAATCAGTTTGACTGCTCTTCATCCGATTATAAATCAGTTTGACTGCTATTCATCCGATTATAAATCAGTTTGACTGCTCTTCGTCCGATTATAAATCAGTTTGACTGCTCTTCGTCCGATTATAACTCAGTTTGACTGCTCTTCGTCCTCTTATAAAACAGTTTGACTGCTCTTCATCCGATTATAAATCAGTTTGACTGCTCTTCATCCTCTTATAAAACAGTTTGACTGGTCTTCATCCTTTTATAAAGCAGTTTGACTGCTCTTCATCCTCCTATAAACCAGTTTGACTGTGCTTCATCCTCCTATAGAACAGTTTGACTGCTCTTCGTCCGATTATAAATCAGTTTGACTGCTCTTCGTCCTCTTATAAAACAGTTTGACTGCTCTTCATCCTTTTATAAAGCAGTTTGACTGCTCTTCATCCTCTTGTAAAACAGTCTGACTGCTCTTCATCTGATTATAAATCAGTTTGACTGCTCTTCATCCTTTTATAAAGCAGTTTGATTTCTCTTCATCCTCTTATAAAACAGTTTGACTGCTCTTCATCCTCTTGTAAAACAGTTTGACTGCTCTTCATCCTCTTGTAAAACAGTCTGACTGCTCTACATCCTCGTATAAAAAAGTTTGACTGCTCTTCATCCTTTTATAAAGCAGTTTGACTGCTCTTCATCCTCTTATAAATCAATTTGACTGCTCTTCATCCTCTTATAAAACCGTTTGACTGCTCTTCATCCTCTTGTAAAACAGGTTGACTGCTTTTCATCCTTTTGTAAAACAGTCTGACTGCTCTACATCGTTGTATAAAACAGTTTGACTGCTCTTCATCCTTTTATAAAGCAGTTTGACTGCTCTTTATCCTCTTATAAATCAATTTTACTGCTCTTCATCCTCTTATAAAACCGTTTGACTGCTCTTCGTCCGATTATAAATCAGTTTGACTGCTCTTCGTCCGATTATAAATCAGTTTGACTGCTCTTCGTCCGCTTATAAAACAGTTTGACTGCTCTTCATCCTTTTATAAAGCAGTTTGACTGCTCTTCATCCTCTTATAAATCAGTTTGACTGCTCTTCATCCTCTTATAAAGCAGTTTGACTGCTCTTCATACTCCTATAAACCAGTTTGACTGCTCTTCGTCCGATTATAAATCAGTTTGACTGCTCTTCGTCCGCTTATAAAACAGTTTGACTGCTCTTCATCCTTTTATAAAGCAGTTTGACTGCTCTTCATCCTCTTATAAATCAGTTTGACTGCTCTTCATCCTCTTATATAGCAGTTTGACTGCTCTTCATCCTCCTATAAACCAGTTTGACTGCGCTTCATCCTCCTATAGAACGGTTTGACTGCTCTTTGTCCGATTATAAATCAGTTTGACTGCTCTTCGTCCTCTTATAAAACAGTTTGACTGCTCTTCATCCTTTTATAAAGCAGTTTGACTGCTCTTCATCCTCTTGTAAATCAGTTTGACTACTCTTCATCCGATTATAAATCAGTTTGACTGCTCTTCATCCTCTTATAAAGCAGTTTGACTGCTCTTCATCCTCTTATAAATCAGTTTGACTGCTCTTCATCCTCTTATAAATCAGTTTGACTGCTCTTCATACTCCTATAAACCAGTTTGACTGCGCTTCATCCTCCTATAGAACAGTTTGACTTATTTTCGTCCGATTATAAATCAGTTTGACTGCTCTTCGTCCTCTTATAAAACAGTTTGACTGCTCTTCATCCTTTTATAAAGCAGTTTGACTGCTCTTCATCCTCTTGTAAATCAGTTTGACTGCTCTTCATCCGATTATAAATCAGTTTGACTGCTCTTCATCCTCTTATAAAACAGTTTGACTGCTCTTCATCCTTTTATAACGCAGTTTGACTGCTCTTCATCATCTTATAAATCAGTTTGACTGCTCTTCATCCGATTATAAATCAGTTTGACTGCTCTTCGTCCTCTTTTAAAACAGTTTGACTGCTCTTCATCTTTTTATAAAGCAGTTTGACTGCTCTTCATCCTCTTATAAAACAGTTTGACTGCTCTTCATCCTCTTGTAAAACAGGTTGACTGCTCTTCATCCTCTTGTAAAACAGTCTGACTGCTCTACATCCTCGTATAAAACAGTTTGACTGCTCTTCATCCTTTTATAAAGCAGTTTGACTGCTCTTCATCCTCTTATAAATCAATTTGACTGCTCTTCAACCTCTTATAAAACCGTTTGACTGCTCTTCGTCCAATTATAAATCAGTTTGACTGCTCTTCGTCCGATTATAAATCAGTTTGACTGCTCTTCGTCCGCTTATAAAACAGTTTGACTGCTCTTCATCCTTTTATAAAGCAGTTTGACTGCTCTTCATCCTCTTATAAATCAGTTTGACTGCTCTTCATCCTCTTATAAAGCAGTTTGACTGCTCTTCGTACTCCTATAAACCAGTTTGACTGCGCTTCATCCTCCTATAGAACAGTTTGACTGATTTTCGTCCGATTATAAATCAGTTTGACTGCTCTTCGTCCTCGTATAAAACAGTTTGACTGCTCTTCATCCTTTTATAAAGCAGTTTGACTGCTCTTCATCCTCTTATAAACCAGTTTGACTGCGCTTCATCCTCCTATAGAACAGTTTGACTGCTCTTCGTCCGATTATAAATCAGTTTGACTGCTCTTCGTCCTCTTATAAAACAGTTTGACTGCTCTTCATCCTTTTATAAAGCAGTTTGACTGCTCTTCATCCTCTTATAAATCAGTTTGACTGCTCTTCATCCTCGTATAAAACAGTTTGACTGCTCTTCATCCTTTTATAAAACAGTTTGACTGCTCTTCATCCTTTTATAAAGCAGTTTGACTGCTCTTCATCCTCTTATAAATCAATTTGACTGCTCTTCATCCTCCTATAAACCAGTTTGACTGCGCTTCATCCTCCTATAGAACGGTTTGACTGCTCTTTGTCCGATTATAAATCAGTTCGACTGCTCTTCGTCCTCTTATAAAACAGTTTGACTGCTCTTCATCCTTTTATAAAGCAGTTTGACTGCTCTTCATCCTCTTGTAAATCAGTTTGACTGCTCTTCATCCGATTATAAATCAGTTTGACTGCTCTTCATCCTCTTATAAAGCAGTTTGACTGCTCTTCATCCTCTTATAAATCAGTTTGACTGCTCTTCATCCTCTTATAAAGCAGTTTGACTGCTCTTCATACTCCTATAAACCAGTTTGACTGCGCTTCATCCTCCTATAGAACAGTTTGACTTATTTTCGTCCGATTATAAATCAGTTTGACTGCTCTTCGTCCTCGTATAAAACAGTTTGACTGCTCTTCATCCTTTTATAAAGCAGTTTGACTGCTCTTCATCCTCTTATAAACCAGTTTGACTGCGCTTCATCCTCCTATAGAACAGTTTGACTGCTCTTCGTCCGATTATAAATCAGTTTGACTGCTCTTCGTCCTCTTATAAAACAGTTTGACTGCTTTTCATCCTTTTATAAAGCAGTTTGACTGCTCTTCATCCTCTTATAAATCAGTTTGACTGCTCTTCATCCGATTATAAATCAGTTTGACTGCTCTTCATCCTCTTATAAAACATTTTGACTGCTTGACTGCTCTTCATCCTTTTATAAAGCAGTTTGACTGCTCTTCATCCTCTTGTAAAACAGTCTGACTGCTCTTCATCTGATTATAAATCAGGTTGACTGCTCTTCATCCTCTTATAAAACAGTTTGACTGCTCTTCATCTTTTTATAACGCAGTTTGACTGCTCTTCATCCTCTTGTAAATCAGTTTGACTGCTCTTCATCCGATTATAAATCAGTTTGACTGCTCTTCATCCTCTTATAAAACAGTTTGACTGATCTTCATCCTTTTATAACGCAGTTTGACTGCTCTTCATCCTCTTATAAATCAGTTTGACTGCTCTTCATCCGATTATAAATCAGTTTGACTGCTATTCATCCGATTATAAATCAGTTTGACTGCTCTTCGTCCGATTATAAATCAGTTTGACTGCTCTTCGTCCGATTATAACTCAGTTTGACTGCTCTTCGTCCTCTTATAAAACAGTTTGACTGCTCTTCATCCGATTATAAATCAGTTTGACTGCTCTTCATCCTCTTATAAAACAGTTTGACTGGTCTTCATCCTTTTATAAAGCAGTTTGACTGCTCTTCATCCTCCTATAAACCAGTTTGACTGCGCTTCATCCTCCTATAGAACAGTTTGACTGCTCTTTGTCCGATTATAAATCAGTTTGACTGCTCTTCGTCCTCTTATAAAACAGTTTGACTGCTCTTCATCCTTTTATAAAGCAGTTTGACTGCTCTTCATCCTCTTGTAAAACAGTCTGACTGCTCTTCATCTGATTATAAATCAGTTTGACTGCTCTTCATCCTTTTATAAAGCAGTTTGATTTCTCTTCATCCTCTTATAAAACAGTTTGACTGCTCTTCATCCTCTTGTAAAACAGTTTTACTGCTCTTCATCCTCTTGTAAAACAGTCTGACTGCTCTACATCCTCGTATAAAAAAGTTTGACTGCTCTTCATCCTTTTATAAAGCAGTTTGACTGCTCTTCATCCTCTTATAAATCAATTTGACTGCTCTTCATCCTCTTATAAAACCGTTTGACTGCTCTTCATCCTCTTGTAAAACAGGTTGACTGCTTTTCATCCTTTTGTAAAACAGTCTGACTGCTCTACATCGTTGTATAAAACAGTTTGACTGCTCTTCATCCTTTTATAAAGCAGTTTGACTGCTCTTTATCCTCTTATAAATCAATTTTACTGCTCTTCATCCTCTTATAAAACCGTTTGACTGCTCTTCGTCCGATTATAAATCAGTTTGACTGCTCTTCGTCCGATTATAAATCAGTTTGACTGCTCTTCGTCCGCTTATAAAACAGTTTGACTGCTCTTCATCCTTTTATAAAGCAGTTTGACTGCTCTTCATCCTCTTATAAATCAGTTTGACTGCTCTTCATCCTCTTATAAAGCAGTTTGACTGCTCTTCATACTCCTATAAACCAGTTTGACTGCTCTTCGTCCGATTATAAATCAGTTTGACTGCTCTTCGTCCGCTTATAAAACAGTTTGACTGCTCTTCATCCTTTTATAAAGCAGTTTGACTGCTCTTCATCCTCTCATAAATCAGTTTGACTGCTCTTCATCCTCTTATATAGCAGTTTGACTGCTCTTCATCCTCCTATAAACCAGTTTGACTGCGCTTGATCCTCCTATAGAACGGTTTGACTGCTCTTTGTCCGATTATAAATCAATTTGACTGCTCTTCGTCCTCTTATAAAACAGTTTGACTGCTCTTCATCCTTTTATAAAGCAGTTTGACTGCTCTTCATCCTCTTGTAAATCAGTTTGACTGCTCTTCATCCGATTATAAATCAGTTTGACTGCTCTTCATCCTCTTATAAAGCAGTTTGACTGCTCTTCATCCTCTTATAAATCAGTTTGACTGCTCTTCATCCTCTTATAAAGCAGTTTGACTGCTCTTCATACTCCTATAAACCAGTTTGACTGCGCTTCATCCTCCTATAGAACAGTTTGACTGATTTTCGTCCGATTATAAATCAGTTTGACTGCTCTTCGTCCTCGTATAAAACAGTTTGACTGCTCTTCATCCTTTTATAAAGCAGTTTGACTGCTCTTCATCCTCTTATAAACCAGTTTGACTGCGCTTCATCCTCCTATAGAACAGTTTGACTGCTCTTCGTCCGATTATAAATCAGTTTGACTGCTCTTCGTCCTCTTATAAAACAGTTTGACTGCTCTTCATCCTTTTATAAAGCAGTTTGACTGCTCTTCATCCTCTTATAAATCAGTTTGACTGCTCTTCATCCTCGTATAAAACAGTTTGACTGCTCTTCATCCTTTTATAAAACAGTTTGACTGCTCTTCATCCTTTTATAAAGCAGTTTGACTGCTCTTCATCCTCTTATAAATCAATTTGACTGCTCTTCATCCTCCTATAAACCAGTTTGACTGCGCTTCATCCTCCTATAGAACGGTTTGACTGCTCTTTGTCCGATTATAAATCAGTTTGACTGCTCTTCGTCCTCTTATAAAACAGTTTGACTGCTCTTCATCCTTTTATAAAGCAGTTTGACTGCTCTTCATCCTCTTGTAAATCAGTTTGACTGCTCTTCATCCGATTATAAATCAGTTTGACTGCTCTTCATCCTCTTATAAAGCAGTTTGACTGCTCTTCATCCTCTTATAAATCAGTTTGACTGCTCTTCATCCTCTTATAAAGCAGTTTGACTGCTCTTCATACTCCTATAAACCAGTTTGACTGCGCTTCATCCTCCTATAGAACAGTTTGACTTATTTTCGTCCGATTATAAATCAGTTTGACTGCTCTTCGTCCTCGTATAAAACAGTTTGACTGCTCTTCATCCTTTTATAAAGCAGTTTGACTGCTCTTCATCCTCTTATAAACCAGTTTGACTGCGCTTCATCCTCCTATAGAACAGTTTGACTGCTCTTCGTCCGATTATAAATCAGTTTGACTGCTCTTCGTCCTCTTATAAAACAGTTTGCTTTTCATCCTTTTATAAAGCAGTTTGACTGCTCTTCATCCTCTTATAAATCAGTTTGACTGCTCTTCATCCGATTATAAATCAGTTTGACTGCTCTTCATCCTCTTATAAAACATTTTGACTGCTTGACTGCTCTTCATCCTTTTATAAAGCAGTTTGACTGCTCTTCATCCTCTTATAAATCAGTTTGACTGCTCTTCATCCGATTATAAATCAGTTTGACTGCTATTCATCCGATTATAAATCAGTTTGACTGCTCTTCGTCCGATTATAAATCAGTTTGACTGCTCTTCGTCCGATTATAACTCAGTTTGACTGCTCTTCGTCCTTTTATAAAACAGTTTGACTGCTCTTCATCCGATTATAAATCAGTTTGACTGCTCTTCATCCTCTTATAAAACAGTTTGACTGGTCTTCATCCTTTTATAAAGCAGTTTGACTGCTCTTCATCCTCCTATAAACCAGTTTGACTGCGCTTCATCCTCCTATAGAACAGTTTGACTGCTCTTCGTCCGATTATAAATCAGTTTGACTGCTCTTCGTCCTCTTATAAAACAGTTTGACTGCTCTTCATCCTTTTATAAAGCAGTTTGACTGCTCTTCATCCTCTTGTAAAACAGTCTGACTGCTCTTCATCTGATTATAAATCAGTTTGACTGCTCTTCATCCTTTTATAAAGCAGTTTGATTTCTCTTCATCCTCTTATAAAACAGTTTGACTGCTCTTCATCCTCTTGTAAAACAGTTTGACTGCTCTTCATCCTCTTGTAAAACAGTCTGACTGCTCTACATCCTCGTATAAAAAAGTTTGACTGCTCTTCATCCTTTTATAAAGCAGTTTGACTGCTCTTCATTCTCTTATAAATCAATTTGACTGCTCTTCATCCTCTTATAAAACCGTTTGACTGCTCTTCATCCTCTTGTAAAACAGGTTGACTGCTTTTCATCCTTTTGTAAAACAGTCTGACTGCTCTACATCGTTGTATAAAACAGTTTGACTGCTCTTCATCCTTTTATAAAGCAGTTTGACTGCTCTTTATCCTCTTATAAATCAATTTTACTGCTCTTCATCCTCTTATAAAACCGTTTGACTGCTCTTCGTCCGATTATAAATCAGTTTGACTGCTCTTCGTCCGATTATAAATCAGTTTGACTGCTCTTCGTCCGCTTATAAATCAGTTTGACTGCTCTTCATCCTCTTATAAATCAGTTTGACTGCTCTTCATCCTCTTATAAAGCAGTTTGACTGCTCTTCATACTCCTATAAACCAGTTTGACTGCTCTTCGTCCGATTATAAATCAGTTTGACTGCTCTTCGTCCGCTTATAAAACAGTTTGACTGCTCTTCATCCTTTTATAAAGCAGTTTGACTGCTCTTCATCCTCTTATAAATCAGTTTGACTGCTCTTCATCCTCTTATATAGCAGTTTGACTGCTCTTCATCCTCCTATAAACCAGTTTGACTGCGCTTCATCCTCCTATAGAACGGTTTGACTGCTCTTTGTCCGATTATAAATCAGTTTGACTGCTCTTCGTCCTCTTATAAAACAGTTTGACTGCTCTTCATCCTTTTATAAAGCAGTTTGACTGCTCTTCATCCTCCTATAAACCAGTTTGACTGCGCTTCATCCTCCTATAGAACGGTTTGACTGCTCTTTGTCCGATTATAAATCAGTTTGACTGCTCTTCGTCCTCTTATAAAAAAGTTTGACTGCTCTTCATCCTTTTATAAAGCAGTTTGACTGCTCTTCATTCTCTTATAAATCAATTTGACTGCTCTTCATCCTCTTATAAAACCGTTTGACTGCTCTTCATCCTCTTGTAAAACAGGTTGACTGCTTTTCATCCTTTTGTAAAACAGTCTGACTGCTCTACATCGTTGTATAAAACAGTTTGACTGCTCTTCATCCTTTTATAAAGCAGTTTGACTGCTCTTTATCCTCTTATAAATCAATTTTACTGCTCTTCATCCTCTTATAAAACCGTTTGACTGCTCTTCGTCCGATTATAAATCAGTTTGACTGCTCTTCGTCCGATTATAAATCAGTTTGACTGCTCTTCGTCCGCTTATAAATCAGTTTGACTGCTCTTCATCCTCTTATAAATCAGTTTGACTGCTCTTCATCCTCTTATAAAGCAGTTTGACTGCTCTTCATACTCCTATAAACCAGTTTGACTGCTCTTCGTCCGATTATAAATCAGTTTGACTGCTCTTCGTCCGCTTATAAAACAGTTTGACTGCTCTTCATCCTTTTATAAAGCAGTTTGACTGCTCTTCATCCTCTTATAAATCAGTTTGACTGCTCTTCATCCTCTTATATAGCAGTTTGACTGCTCTTCATCCTCCTATAAACCAGTTTGACTGCGCTTCATCCTCCTATAGAACGGTTTGACTGCTCTTTGTCCGATTATAAATCAGTTTGACTGCTCTTCGTCCTCTTATAAAACAGTTTGACTGCTCTTCATCCTTTTATAAAGCAGTTTGACTGCTCTTCATCCTCTTGTAAATCAGTTTGACTGCTCTTCATCCGATTATAAATCAGATTGACTGCTCTTCATCCTCTTATAAAGCAGTTTGACTGCTCTTCATCCTCTTATAAATCAGTTTGACTGCTCTTCATCCTCTTATAAAGCAGTTTGACTGCTCTTCATACTCCTATAAACCAGTTTGACTGCGCTTCATCCTCCTATAGAACAGTTTGACTTATTTTCGTCCGATTATAAATCAGTTTGACTGCTCTTCGTCCTCATATAAAACAGTTTGACTGCTCTTCATCCTTTTATAAAGCAGTTTGACTGCTCTTCATCCTCTTATAAACCAGTTTGACTGCGCTTCATCCTCCTATAGAACAGTTTGACTGCTCTTCGTCCGATTATAAATCAGTTTGACTGCTCTTCGTCCTCTTATAAAACAGTTTGGCTGCTTTTCATCCTTTTATAAAGCAGTTTGACTGCTCTTCATCCTCTTATAAATCAGTTTGACTGCTCTTCATCCGATTATAAATCAGTTTGACTGCTCTTCATCCTCTTATAAAACATTTTGACTGCTCTTCATCCCTTTATAACGCAGTTTGACTGCTCTTCATCATCTTATAAATTAGTTTGACTGCTCTTCATCCGATTATAAATCAGTTTGACTGCTCTTCGTCCTCTTTTAAAACAGTTTGACTGCTCTTCATCCTTTTATAAAGCAGTTTGATTTCTCTTCATCCTCTTATAAAACAGTTTGACTGCTCTTCATCCTCTTGTAAAACAGGTTGACTGCTCTTCATCCTCTTGTAAAACAGTCTGACTGCTCTACATCCTCGTATAAAAAAGTTTGACTGCTCTTCATCCTTTTATAAAGCAGTTTGACTGCTCTTCATCCTCTTATAAATCAATTTGACTGCTCTTCATCCTCTTATAAAACCGTTTGACTGCTCTTCATCCTCTTGTAAAACAGGTTGACTGCTTTTCATCCTTTTGTAAAACAGTCTGACTGCTCTACATCGTTGTATAAAACAGTTTGACTGCTCTTCATCCTTTTATAAAGCAGTTTGACTGCTCTTTATCCTCTTATAAATCAATTTTACTGCTCTTCATCCTCTTATAAAACCGTTTGACTGCTCCTCGTCCGATTATAAATCAGTTTGACTGCTCTTCGTCCGATTATAAATCAGTTTGACTGCTCTTCGTCCGCTTATAAAACAGTTTGACTGCTCTTCATCCTTTTATAAAGCAGTTTGACTGCTCTTCATCCTCTTATAAATCAGTTTGACTGCTCTTCATCCGATTATAAATCAGTTTGACTGCTCTTCGTCCTCTTTTAAAACAGTTTGACTGCTCTTCATCCTTTTATAAAGCAGTTTGACTGCTCTTCATACTCCTATAAACCAGTTTGACTGCTCTTCGTCCGATTATAAATCAGTTTGACTGCTCTTCGTCCGCTTATAAAACAGTTTGACTGCTCTTCATCCTTTTATAAAGCAGTTTGACTGCTCTTCATCCTCATATAAATCAGTTTGACTGCTCTTCATCCGATTATAAATCAGTTTGACTGCTCTTCGTCCTCTTTTAAAACAGTTTGACTGCTCTTCATCCTTTTATAAAGCAGTTTGACTGCTCTTCATCATCTTATAAATCAGTTTGACTTATCTTCATCCGATTATAAATCAGTTTGACTGCTCTTCGTCCTCTTTTAAATCAGTTTGACTGCTCTTCATCTTTTTATAAAACAGTTTGACTGCTCTTCATCCTTTTATAAAGCAGTTTGACTGCTCTTCATCCTCTTATAAATCAGTTTGACTGCTCTTCATCCGATTATAAATCAGTTTGACTGCTCTTCGTCCTCTTTTAAAACAGTTTGACTGCTCTTCATCCTCTTATAAAGCAGTTTGACTGCTCTTCATACTCCTATAAACCAGTTTGACTGCTCTTCGTCCGATTATAAATCAGTTTGACTGCTCTTCGTCCGCTTATAAAACAGTTTGACTGCTCTTCATCCTTTTATAAAGCAGTTTGACTGCTCTTCATCCTCATATAAATCAGTTTGACTGCTCTTCATCCGATTATAAATCAGTTTGACTGCTCTTCGTCCTCTTTTAAAACAGTTTGACTGCTCTTCATCCTTTTATAAAGCAGTTTGACTGCTCTTCATCATCTTATAAATCAGTTTGACTGCTCTTCATCCGATTATAAATCAGTTTGACTGCTCTTCGTCCTCTTTTAAAACAGTTTGACTGCTCTTCATCTTTTTATAAAGCAGTTTGACTGCTCTTCATCCTCTTATAAAACAGTTTGACTGCTCTTCATCCTCTTGTAAAACAGGTTGACTGCTCTTCATCCTCTTGTAAAACAGTCTGACTGCTCTACATCCTCGTATAAAACAGTTTGACTGCTCTTCATCCTTTTATAAAGCAGTTTGACTGCTCTTCATCCTCTTATAAATCAATTTGACTGCTCTTCATCCTCTTATAAAACCGTTTGACTGCTCTTCGTCCAATTATAAATCAGTTTGACTGCTCTTCGTCCGATTATAAATCAGTTTGACTGCTCTTCGTCCGCTTATAAAACAGTTTGACTGCTCTTCATCCTTTTATAAAGCAGTTTGACTGCTCTTCATCATCTTATAAATCAGTTTGACTGCTCTTCATCCGATTATAAATCAGTTTGACTGCTCTTCGTCCTCTTTTAAAACAGTTTGACTGCTCTTCATCTTTTTATAAAGCAGTTTGACTGCTCTTCATCCTCTTATAAAACAGTTTGACTGCTCTTCATCCTCTTGTAAAACAGGTTGACTGCTCTTCATCCTCTTGTAAAACAGTCTGACTGCTCTACATCCTCGTATAAAACAGTTTGACTGCTCTTCATCCTTTTATAAAGCAGTTTGACTGCTCTTCATCCTCTTATAAATCAATTTGACTGCTCTTCATCCTCTTATAAAACCGTTTGACTGCTCTTCGTCCAATTATAAATCAGTTTGACTGCTCTTCATCCTTTTATAAAGCAGTTTGACTGCTCTTCATCCTCTTATAAAACAGTTTGACTGCTCTTCATCCTCTTGTAAAACAGGTTGACTGCTCTTCATCCTCTTGTAAAACAGTCTGACTGCTCTACATCCTCGTATAAAACAGTTTGACTGCTCTTCATCCTTTTATAAAGCAGTTTGACTGCTCTTCATCCTCTTATAAATCAATTTGACTGCTCTTCATCCTCTTATAAAACCGTTTGACTGCTCTTCGTCCAATTATAAATCAGTTTGACTGCTCTTCGTCCGATTATAAATCAGTTTGACTGCTCTTCGTCCGCTTATAAAACAGTTTGACTGCTCTTCATCCTTTTATAAAGCAGTTTGACTGCTCTTCATCATCTTATAAATCAGTTTGACTGCTCTTCATCCGATTATAAATCAGTTTGACTGCTCTTCGTCCTCTTTTAAAACAGTTTGACTGCTCTTCATCTTTTTATAAAGCAGTTTGACTGCTCTTCATCCTCTTATAAAACAGTTTGACTGCTCTTCATCCTCTTGTAAAACAGGTTGACTGCTCTTCATCCTCTTGTAAAACAGTCTGACTGCTCTACATCCTCGTATAAAACAGTTTGACTGCTCTTCATCCTTTTATAAAGCAGTTTGACTGCTCTTCATCCTCTTATAAATCAATTTGACTGCTCTTCATCCTCTTATAAAACCGTTTGACTGCTCTTCGTCCAATTATAAATCAGTTTGACTGCTCTTCGTCCGATTATAAATCAGTTTGACTGCTCTTCGTCCGCTTATAAAACAGTTTGACTGCTCTTCATCCTTTTATAAAGCAGTTTGACTGCTCTTCATCCTCTTATAAATCAGTTTGACTGCTCTTCATCCTCTTATAAAGCAGTTTGACTGCTCTTCATACTCCTATAAACCAGTTTGACTGCGCTTCATCCTCCTATAGAACAGTTTGACTGATTTTCGTCCGATTATAAATCAGTTTGACTGCTCTTCGTCCTCGTATAAAACAGTTTGACTGCTCTTCATCCTTTTATAAAGCAGTTTGACTGCTCTTCATCCTCTTATAAACCAGTTTGACTGCGCTTCATCCTCCTATAGAACAGTTTGACTGCTCTTCGTCCGATTATAAATCAGTTTGACTGCTCTTCGTCCTCTTATAAAACAGTTTGACTGCTCTTCATCCTTTTATAAAGCAGTTTGACTGCTCTTCATCCTCTTATAAATCAGTTTGACTGCTCTTCATCCTCGTATAAAACAGTTTGACTGCTCTTCATCCTTTTATAAAACAGTTTGACTGCTCTTCATCCTTTTATAAAGCAGTTTGACTGCTCTTCATCCTCTTATAAATCAATTTGACTGCTCTTCATCCTCCTATAAACCAGTTTGACTGCGCTTCATCCTCCTATAGAACGGTTTGACTGCTCTTTGTCCGATTATAAATCAGTTTGACTGCTCTTCGTCCTCTTATAAAACAGTTTGACTGCTCTTCATCCTTTTATAAAGCAGTTTGACTGCTCTTCATCCTCTTGTAAATCAGTTTGACTGCTCTTCATCCTATTATAAATCAGTTTGACTGCTCTTCATCCTCTTATAAAGCAGTTTGACTGCTCTTCATCCTCTTATAAATCAGTTTGACTGCTCTTCATCCGATTATAAATCAGTTTGACTGCTCTTCATCCTCTTATAAAACAGTTTGACTGATCTTCATCCTTTTATAACGCAGTTTGACTGCTCTTCATCCTCTTATAAATCAGTTTGACTGCTCTTCATCCGATTATAAATCAGTTTGACTGCTATTCATCCGATTATAAATCAGTTTGACTGCTCTTCGTCCGATTATAAATCAGTTTGACTGCTCTTCGTCCGATTATAACTCAGTTTGACTGCTCTTCGTCCTCTTATAAAACAGTTTGACTGCTCTTCATCCGATTATAAATCAGTTTGACTGCTCTTCATCCTCTTATAAAACAGTTTGACTGGTCTTCATCCTTTTATAAAGCAGTTTGACTGCTCTTCATCCTCCTATAAACCAGTTTGACTGCGCTTCATCCTCCTATAGAACAGTTTGACTGCTCTTCGTCCGATTATAAATCAGTTTGACTGCTCTTCGTCCTCTTATAAAACAGTTTGACTGCTCTTCATCCTTTTATAAAGCAGTTTGACTGCTCTTCATCCTCTTGTAAAACAGTCTGACTGCTCTTCATCTGATTATAAATCAGTTTGACTGCTCTTCATCCTCTTATAAAACAGTTTGACTGCTCTTCATCTTTTTATAACGCAGTTTGACTGCTCTTCATCCTCTTGTAAAACAGGTTGACTGCTTTTCATCCTTTTGTAAAACATTCTGACTGCTCTACATCATTGTATAAAACAGTTTGACTGCTCTTCATCCTTTTATAAAGCAGTTTGACTGCTCTTCATCCTCTTATAAATCAATTTGACCGCTCTTCATCCTCTTATAAAACCGTTTGACTGCTCTTCGTCCGATTATAAATCAGTTTGACTGCTCTTCGTCCGATTATAAATCAGTTTGACTGCTCTTCATCCGATTATAAATCAGTTTGACTGCTCTTCATCCTCTTATAAAACAGTTTGACTGCTCTTCATCCTTTTATAAAGCAGTTTGACTGCTCTTCATCCGATTACAAATCAGTTTGACTGCTCTTCATCCGATTATAAATCAGTTTGACTGCTCTTCATCCTCTTATAAAACAGTTTGACTGCTCTTCATCCTTTTATAACGCAGTTTGACTGCTCTTCATCCTCTTATAAATCAGTTTGACTGCTCTTCATCCGATTATAAATCAGTTTGACTGCTCTTCATCCTTTTATAAAGCAGTTTGACTGCTCTTCATCCTCTTATAAATCAATTTGACTGCTCTTCATCCTCTTATAAAACCGTTTTTTCTGCTCTTCGTCCGATTATAAATCAGTTTGACTGCTCTTCATCCTCTTATAAAACCGTTTGACTGCTCTTCATCCTTTTATAACGCAGTTTGACTGCTCTTCATCCTCTTATAAATCAGTTTGACTGCTCTTCATCCGATTATAAATCAGTTTGACTGCTCTTCGTCCTCTTATAAAACAGTTTGACTGCTCTTCATCCTTTTATAAAGCAGTTTGACTGCTCTTCATCCTCTTGTAAAACAGTCTGACTGCTCTTCATCTGATTATAAATCAGTTTGACTGCTCTTCATCATCTTATAAAACAGTTTGACTGCTCTTCATCTTTTTATAACGCAGTTTGACTGCTCTTCATCCTTTTGTAAAACAGGTTGACTGCTTTTCATCCTTTTGTAAAACAGTCTGACTGCTCTACATCATTGTATAAAACAGTTTGACTGCTCTTCATCCTTTTATAAAGCAGTTTGACTGCTCTTCATCCTCTTATAAATCAATTTGACCGCTCTTCATCCTCTTATAAAACCGTTTGACTGCTCTTCGTCCGATTATAAATCAGTTTGACTGCTCTTCGTCCGATTATAAATCAGTTTGACTGCTCTTCGTCCGCATATAAAACAGTTTGACTGCTCTTCATCCTTTTATAAAGCAGTTTGACTGCTCTTCATCCTCTTATAAATCAGTTTGACTGCTCTTCATCCTTTTATAAAGCAGTTTAACTGCTCTTCATCCTCCTATAAACCAGTTTGACTTCGCTTCATCCTCCTATAGAACAGTTTGACTGCTCTTCGTCCGATTATAAATCAGTTTGAATGCTCTTCGTCCTCTTATAAAACAGTTTGACTGCTCTTCATCCTTTTATAAAGCAGTTTGACTGCTCTTCATCCTCTTATAAATCAGTTTGACTGCTCTTCCTCCGATTATAAATCAGTTTGACTGCTCTTCATCCTCTTATAAAACAGTTTGACTGCTCTTCATCCTTTTATAACGCAGTTTGACTGCTCTTCATCCTCTTATAAATCAGTTTGACTGCTCTTCATCCGATTATAAATCAGTTTGACTGCTATTCATCCGATTATAAATCAGTTTGACTGCTCTTCGTCCGATTATAAATCAGTTTGACTGCTCTTCGTCCGATTATAACTCAGTTTGACTGCTCTTCGTCCTCTTATAAAACAGTTTGACTGCTCTTCATCCGATTATAAATCAGTTTGACTGCTCTTCATCCTCTTATAAAACAGTTTGACTGGTCTTCATCCTTTTATAAAACAGTTTGACTGCTCTTCATCCGATTATAAATCAGTTTGACTGCTCTTCATCCTCTTATAAAACAGTTTGACTGGTCTTCATCCTTTTATAAAGCAGTTTGACTGCTCTTCATCCTCCTATAAACCAGTTTGACTGCGCTTCATCCTCCTATAGAACAGTTTGACTGCTCTTCGTCCTATTATAAATCAGTTTGACTGCTCTTCGTCCTCTTATAAAACAGTTTGACTGCTCTTCATCCTTTTATAAAGCAGTTTGACTGCTCTTCATCCTCTTATAAAACAGTTTGACTGCTCTTCATCCTTTTATAACGCAGTTTGACTGCTCTTCATCCTCTTATAAATCAGTTTGACTGCTCTTCATCCGATTATAAATCAGTTTGACTGCTCTTCATCCTTTTATAAAGCAGTTTGACTGCTCTTCATCCTCTTATAAATCAATTTGACTGCTCTTCATCCTCTTATAAAACCGTTTTTTCTGCTCTTCGTCCGATTATAAATCAGTTTGACTGCTCTTCATCCGATTATAAATCAGTTTGACTGCTCTTCATCCTCTTATAAAACATTTTGACTGATCTTCATCCTTTTATAACGCAGTTTGACTGCTCTTCATCCTCTTATAAATCAGTTTGACTGCTCTTCATCCGATTATAAATCAGTTTGACTGCTATTCATCCGATTATAAATCAGTTTGACTGCTCTTCGTCCGATTATAAATCAGTTTGACTGCTCTTCGTCCGATTATAACTCAGTTTGACTGCTCTTCGTCCTCTTATAAAACAGTTTGACTGCTCTTCATCCGATTATAAATCAGTTTGACTGCTCTTCATCCTCTTATAAAACAGTTTGACTGGTCTTCATCCTTTTATAAAGCAGTTTGACTGCTCTTCATCCTCCTATAAACCAGTTTGACTGCGCTTCATCCTCCTATAGAACAGTTTGACTGCTCTTCGTCCGATTATAAATCAGTTTGACTGCTCTTCGTCCTCTTATAAAACAGTTTGACTGCTCTTCATCCTTTTATAAAGCAGTTTGACTGCTCTTCATCCTCTTGTAAAACAGTCTGACTGCTCTTCATCTGATTATAAATCAGTTTGACTGCTCTTCATCCTCTTATAAAACAGTTTGACTGTTCTTCATCTTTTTATAACGCAGTTTGACTGCTCTTCATCCTCTTGTAAAACAGGTTGACTGCTTTTCATCCTTTTGTAAAACAGTCTGACTGCTCTACATCATTGTATAAAACAGTTTGACTGCTCTTCATCCTTTTATAAAGCAGTTTGACTGCTCTTCATCCTCTTATAAATCAATTTGACCGCTCTTCATCCTCTTATAAAACCGTTTGACTGCTCTTCGTCCGATTATAAATCAGTTTGACTGCTCTTCATCCTTTTATAAAGCAGTTTGACTGCTCTTCATCCTCTTATAAATCAGTTTGACTGCTCTTCCTCCGATTATAAATCAGTTTGACTGCTCTTCATCCTCTTATAAAACAGTTTGACTGCTCTTCATCCTTTTATAACGCAGTTTGACTGCTCTTCATCCTCTTATAAATCAGTTTGACTGCTCTTCATCCGATTATAAATCAGTTTGACTGCTATTCATCCGATTATAAATCAGTTTGACTGCTCTTCGTCCGATTATAAATCAGTTTGACTGCTCTTCGTCCGATTATAACTCAGTTTGACTGCTCTTCGTCCTCTTATAAAACAGTTTGACTGCTCTTCATCCGATTATAAATCAGTTTGACTGCTCTTCATCCTCTTATAAAACAGTTTGACTGGTCTTCATCCTTTTATAAAACAGTTTGACTGCTCTTCATCCGATTATAAATCAGTTTGACTGCTCTTCATCCTCTTATAAAACAGTTTGACTGGTCTTCATCCTTTTATAAAGCAGTTTGACTGCTCTTCATCCTCCTATAAACCAGTTTGACTGCGCTTCATCCTCCTATAGAACAGTTTGACTGCTCTTCGTCCTATTATAAATCAGTTTGACTGCTCTTCGTCCTCTTATAAAACAGTTTGACTGCTCTTCATCCTTTTATAAAGCAGTTTGACTGCTCTTCATCCTCTTATAAAACAGTTTGACTGCTCTTCATCCTTTTATAACGCAGTTTGACTGCTCTTCATCCTCTTATAAATCAGTTTGACTGCTCTTCATCCGATTATAAATCAGTTTGACTGCTCTTCATCCTTTTATAAAGCAGTTTGACTGCTCTTCATCCTCTTATAAATCAATTTGACTGCTCTTCATCCTCTTATAAAACCGTTTTTTCTGCTCTTCGTCCGATTATAAATCAGTTTGACTGCTCTTCATCCGATTATAAATCAGTTTGACTGCTCTTCATCCTCTTATAAAACAGTTTGACTGATCTTCATCCTTTTATAACGCAGTTTGACTGCTCTTCATCCTCTTATAAATCAGTTTGACTGCTCTTCATCCGATTATAAATCAGTTTGACTGCTATTCATCCGATTATAAATCAGTTTGACTGCTCTTCGTCCGATTATAAATCAGTTTGACTGCTCTTCGTCCGATTATAACTCAGTTTGACTGCTCTTCGTCCTCTTATAAAACAGTTTGACTGCTCTTCATCCGATTATAAATCAGTTTGACTGCTCTTCATCCTCTTATAAAACAGTTTGACTGGTCTTCATCCTTTTATAAAGCAGTTTGACTGCTCTTCATCCTCCTATAAACCAGTTTGACTGCGCTTCATCCTCCTATAGAACAGTTTGACTGCTCTTCGTCCGATTATAAATCAGTTTGACTGCTCTTCGTCCTCTTATAAAACAGTTTGACTGCTCTTCATCCTTTTATAAAGCAGTTTGACTGCTCTTCATCCTCTTGTAAAACAGTCTGACTGCTCTTCATCTGATTATAAATCAGTTTGACTGCTCTTCATCCTCTTATAAAACAGTTTGACTGCTCTTCATCTTTTTATAACGCAGTTTGACTGCTCTTCATCCTCTTGTAAAACAGGTTGACTGCTTTTCATCCTTTTGTAAAACAGTCTGACTGCTCTACATCATTGTATAAAACAGTTTGACTGCTCTTCATCCTTTTATAAAGCAGTTTGACTGCTCTTCATCCTCTTATAAATCAATTTGACCGCTCTTCATCCTCTTATAAAACCGTTTGACTGCTCTTCGTCCGATTATAAATCAGTTTGACTGCTCTTCGTCCGATTATAAATCAGTTTGACTGCTCTTCATCCGATTATAAATCAGTTTGACTGCTCTTCATCCTCTTATAAAACAGTTTGACTGCTCTTCATCCTTTTATAACGCAGTTTGACTGCTCTTCATCCTCTTATAAATCAGTTTGACTGCTCTTCATCCGATTATAAATCAGTTTGACTGCTCTTCATCCTTTTATAAAGCAGTTTGACTGCTCTTCATCCTCTTATAAATCAATTTGACTGCTCTTCATCCTCTTATAAAACCGTTTTTTCTGCTCTTCGTCCGATTATAAATCAGTTTGACTGCTCTTCATCCTCTTATAAAACCGTTTGACTGCTCTTCATCCTTTTATAACGCAGTTTGACTGCTCTTCATCCTCTTATAAATCAGTTTGACTGCTCTTCATCCGATTATAAATCAGTTTGACTGCTCTTCGTCCTCTTATAAAACAGTTTGACTGCTCTTCATCCTTTTATAAAGCAGTTTGACTGCTCTTCATCCTCTTGTAAAACAGTCTGACTGCTCTTCATCTGATTATAAATCAGTTTGACTGCTCTTCATCCTCTTATAAAACAGTTTGACTGCTCTTCATCTTTTTATAACGCAGTTTGACTGCTCTTCATCCTCTTGTAAAACAGGTTGACTGCTTTTCATCCTTTTGTAAAACAGTCTGACTGCTCTTCATCCTTTTATAAAGCAGTTTGACTGCTCTTCATCTGAATATAAATCAGTTTGACTGCTCTTCATCCTCTTATAAATCAGTTTGACTGCTCTTCATCCTTTTATAAAGCAGTTTGACTGCTCTTCATCTGAATATAAATCAGTTTGACTGCTCTTCATCCTCTTATAAAACAGTTTGACTGATCTTCATCCTTTTATAACGCAGTTTGACTGCTCTTCATCCTCTTATAAATCAGTTTGACTGCTCTTCATCCGATTATAAATCAGTTTGACTGCTATTCATCCGATTATAAATCAGTTTGACTGCTCTTCGTCCGATTATAAATCAGTTTGACTGCTCTTCGTCCGATTATAACTCAGTTTGACTGCTCTTCGTCCTCTTATAAAACAGTTTGACTGCTCTTCATCCGATTATAAATCAGTTTGACTGCTCTTCATCCTCTTATAAAACAGTTTGACTGGTCTTCATCCTTTTATAAAGCAGTTTGACTGCTCTTCATCCTCCTATAAACCAGTTTGACTGCGCTTCATCCTCCTATAGAACAGTTTGACTGCTCTTCGTCCGATTATAAATCAGTTTGACTGCTCTTCGTCCTCTTATAAAACAGTTTGACTGCTCTTCATCCTTTTATAAAGCAGTTTGACTGCTCTTCATCCTCTTGTAAAACAGTCTGACTGCTCTTCATCTGATTATAAATCAGTTTGACTGCTCTTCATCCTCTTATAAAACAGTTTGACTGCTCTTCATCTTTTTATAACGCAGTTTGACTGCTCTTCATCCTCTTGTAAAACAGGTTGACTGCTTTTCATCCTTTTGTAAAACAGTCTGACTGCTCTACATCATTGTATAAAACAGTTTGACTGCTCTTCATCCTTTTATAAAGCAGTTTGACTGCTCTTCATCCTCTTATAAATCAATTTGACCGCTCTTCATCCTCTTATAAAACCGTTTGACTGCTCTTCGTCCGATTATAAATCAGTTTGACTGCTCTTCGTCCGATTATAAATCAGTTTGACTGCTCTTCATCCGATTATAAATCAGTTTGACTGCTCTTCATCCTCTTATAAAACAGTTTGACTGCTCTTCATCCTTTTATAACGCAGTTTGACTGCTCTTCATCCTCTTATAAATCAGTTTGACTGCTCTTCATCCGATTATAAATCAGTTTGACTGCTCTTCATCCTTTTATAAAGCAGTTTGACTGCTCTTCATCCTCTTATAAATCAATTTGACTGCTCTTCATCCTCTTATAAAACCGTTTTTTCTGCTCTTCGTCCGATTATAAATCAGTTTGACTGCTCTTCATCCTCTTATAAAACCGTTTGACTGCTCTTCATCCTTTTATAACGCAGTTTGACTGCTCTTCATCCTCTTATAAATCAGTTTGACTGCTCTTCATCCGATTATAAATCCGTTTGACTGCTCTTCGTCCTCTTATAAAACAGTTTGACTGCTCTTCATCCTTTTATAAAGCAGTTTGACTGCTCTTCATCCTCTTGTAAAACAGTCTGACTGCTCTTCATCTGATTATAAATCAGTTTGACTGCTCTTCATCCTCTTATAAAACAGTTTGACTGCTCTTCATCTTTTTATAACGCAGTTTGACTGCTCTTCATCCTCTTGTAAAACAGGTTGACTGCTTTTCATCCTTTTGTAAAACAGTCTGACTGCTCTTCATCCTTTTATAAAGCAGTTTGACTGCTCTTCATCTGAATATAAATCAGTTTGACTGCTCTTCATCCTCTTATAAATCAGTTTGACTGCTCTTCATCCTTTTATAAAGCAGTTTGACTGCTCTTCATCTGAATATAAATCAGTTTGACTGCTCTTCATCCTCCTATAGAACAGTCTGACTGCTCTTCATCCGATTATAAATCAGTTTAACTGCTCTTCATCCTCTTATAAATCAGTTTGACTGCTCTTCATCCTTTTATAAAGCAGTTTGACTGCTCTTCATCTGAATATAAATCAGTTTGACTGCTCTTCATCCTCTTATAAAACAGTTTGACTGCTCTTCATCTTTTTATAACGCAGTTTGACTGCTCTTCATCCTCTTGTAAAACAGGTTGACTGCTTTTCATCCTTTTGTAAAACAGTCTGACTGCTCTACATCATTGTATAAAACAGTTTGACTGCTCTTCATCCTTTTATAAAGCAGTTTGACTGCTCTTCATCCTCTTATAAATCAATTTGACCGCTCTTCATCCTCTTATAAAACCGTTTGACTGCTCTTCGTCCGATTATAAATCAGTTTGACTGCTCTTCGTCCGATTATAAATCAGTTTGACTGCTCTTCGTCCGCTTATAAAACAGTTTGACTGCTCTTCATCCTTTTATAAAGCAGTTTGACTGCTCTTCATCCTCTTATAAATCAGTTTGACTGCTCTTCATCCTTTTATAAAGCAGTTTAACTGCTCTTCATCCTCCTATAAACCAGTTTGACTTCGCTTCATCCTCCTATAGAACAGTTTGACCCCTCTTCGTCCGATTATAAATCAGTTTGACTGCTCTTCGTCCTCTTATAAAACAGTTTGACTGCTCTTCATCCTTTTATAAAGCAGTTTGACTGCTCTTCATCCTCTTATAAATCAGTTTGACTGCTCTTCCTCCGATTATAAATCAGTTTGACTGCTCTTCATCCTCTTATAAAACAGTTTGACTGCTCTTCATCCTTTTATAACGCAGTTTGACTGCTCTTCATCCTCTTATAAATCAGTTTGACTGCTCTTCATCCTCTTATAAAACAGTTTGACTGCTCTTCGTCCGATTATAACTCAGTTTGACTGCTCTTCGTCCTCTTATAAAACAGTTTGACTGCTCTTCATCCAATTATAAATCAGTTTGACTGCTTTTCATCCTCTTATAAAACAGTTTGACTGGTCTTCATCCTTTTATAAAACAGTTTGACTGCTCTTCATCCGATTATAAATCAGTTTGACTGCTCTTCATCCTCTTATAAAACAGTTTGACTGGTCTTCATCCTTTTATAAAGCAGTTTGACTGCTCTTCATCCTCCTATAAACCAGTTTGACTGCGCTTCATCCTCCTATAGAACAGTTTGACTGCTCTTCGTCCTATTATAAATCAGTTTGACTGCTCTTCGTCCTCTTATAAAACAGTTTGACTGGTCTTCATCCTTTTATAAAACAGTTTGACTGCTCTTCATCCGATTATAAATCAGTTTGACTGCTCTTCATCCTCTTATAAAACAGTTTGACTGCTCTTCATCTTTTTATAACGCAGTTTGACTGCTCTTCATCCTCTTGTAAAACAGGTTTACTGCTTTTCATCCTCTTATAAATCAATTTGACCGCTCTTCATCCTCTTATAAAACCTTTTGACTGCTCTTCGTCCGATTATAAATCAGTTTGACTGCTCTTCGTCCGATTATAAATCAGTTTGACTGCTCTTCATCCGATTATAAATCAGTTTGACTGCTCTTCATCCTCTTATAAAACAGTTTGACTGCTCTTCATCCTTTTATAAAGCAGTTTGACTGCTCTTCATCCGATTACAAATCAGTTTGACTGCTCTTCATCCGATTATAAATCAGTTTGACTGCTCTTCATCCTCTTATAAAACAGTTTGACTGCTCTTCATCCTTTTATAACGCAGTTTGACTGCTCTTCATCCTTTTATAAAGCAGTTTGACTGCTCTTCATCCTCTTATAAATCAATTTGACCGCTCTTCATCCTCTTATAAAACCGTTTGACTGCTCTTCGTCCGATTATAAATCAGTTTGACTGCTCTTCGTCCGATTATAAATCAGTTTGACTGCTCTTCGTCCGCTTATAAAACAGTTTGACTGCTCTTCATCCTTTTATAAAGCAGTTTGACTGCTCTTCATCCTCTTATAAATCAGTTTGACTGCTCTTCATCCTTTTATAAAGCAGTTTAACTGCTCTTCATCCTCCTATAAACCAGTTTGACTTCGCTTCATCCTCCTATAGAACAGTTTGACCCCTCTTCGTCCGATTATAAATCAGTTTGACTGCTCTTCGTCCTCTTATAAAACAGTTTGACTGCTCTTCATCCTTTTATAAAGCAGTTTGACTGCTCTTCATCCTCTTATAAATCAGTTTGACTGCTCTTCCTCCGATTATAAATCAGTTTGACTGCTCTTCATCCTCTTATAAAACAGTTTGACTGCTCTTCATCCTTTTATAACGCAGTTTGACTGCTCTTCATCCTCTTATAAATCAGTTTGACTGCTCTTCATCCTCTTATAAAACAGTTTGACTGCTCTTCGTCCGATTATAACTCAGTTTGACTGCTCTTCGTCCTCTTATAAAACAGTTTGACTGCTCTTCATCCAATTATAAATCAGTTTGACTGCTTTTCATCCTCTTATAAAACAGTTTGACTGGTCTTCATCCTTTTATAAAACAGTTTGACTGCTCTTCATCCGATTATAAATCAGTTTGACTGCTCTTCATCCTCTTATAAAACAGTTTGACTGGTCTTCATCCTTTTATAAAGCAGTTTGACTGCTCTTCATCCTCCTATAAACCAGTTTGACTGCGCTTCATCCTCCTATAGAACAGTTTGACTGCTCTTCGTCCTATTATAAATCAGTTTGACTGCTCTTCGTCCTCTTATAAAACAGTTTGACTGGTCTTCATCCTTTTATAAAACAGTTTGACTGCTCTTCATCCGATTATAAATCAGTTTGACTGCTCTTCATCCTCTTATAAAACAGTTTGACTGCTCTTCATCTTTTTATAACGCAGTTTGACTGCTCTTCATCCTCTTGTAAAACAGGTTTACTGCTTTTCATCCTCTTATAAATCAATTTGACCGCTCTTCATCCTCTTATAAAACCTTTTGACTGCTCTTCGTCCGATTATAAATCAGTTTGACTGCTCTTCGTCCGATTATAAATCAGTTTGACTGCTCTTCATCCGATTATAAATCAGTTTGACTGCTCTTCATCCTCTTATAAAACAGTTTGACTGCTCTTCATCCTTTTATAAAGCAGTTTGACTGCTCTTCATCCGATTACAAATCAGTTTGACTGCTCTTCATCCGATTATAAATCAGTTTGACTGCTCTTCATCCTCTTATAAAACAGTTTGACTGCTCTTCATCCTTTTATAACGCAGTTTGACTGCTCTTCATCCTCTTATAAATCAGTTTGACTGCTCTTCATCCGATTATAAATCAGTTTGACTGCTCTTCATCCTTTTATAAAGCAGTTTGACTGCTCTTCATCCTCTTATAAATCAATTTGACTGCTCTTCATCCTCTTATAAAACCGTTTTTTCTGCTCTTCGTCCGATTATAAATCAGTTTGACTGCTCTTCATCCTCTTATAAAACCGTTTGACTGCTCTTCATCCTTTTATAACGCAGTTTGACTGCTCTTCATCCTCTTATAAATCAGTTTGACTGCTCTTCATCCGATTATAAATCAGCTTGACTGCTCTTCGTCCTCTTATAAAACAGTTTGACTGCTCTTCATCCTTTTATAAAGCAGTTTGACTGCTCTTCATCCTCTTGTAAAACAGTCTGACTGCTCTTCATCTGATTATAAATCAGTTTGACTGCTCTTCATCCTCTTATAAAACAGTTTGACTGCTCTTCATCCTCTTATAAAACAGTTTGACTGCTCTTCATCTTTTTATAACGCAGTTTGACTGCTCTTCATCCTCTTGTAAAACAGGTTGACTGCTTTTCATCCTTTTGTAAAACAGTCTGACTGCTCTACATCATTGTATAAAACAGTTTGACTGCTCTTCATCCTTTTATAAAGCTGTTTGACTGCGCTTCATCCTCCTATAGAACAGTTTGACTGCTCTTCGTCCGATTATAAATCAGTTTGACTGCTCTTCGTCCTCTTATAAAACAGTTTGACTGCTCTCCATCCTTTTATAAAGCAGTTTGACTGCTCTTCATCCTCTTGTAAAACAGTCTGACTGCTCTTCATCCGATTATAAATCAGTTTGACTGCTCTTCATCCTCTTATAAATCAGTTTGACTGCTCTTCATCCTTTTATAAAGCAGTTTGACTGCTCTTCATCTGAATATAAATCAGTTTGACTGCTCTTCATCCTCTTATAAAACAGTTTGACTGCTCTTCATCTTTTTATAACGCAGTTTGACTGCTCTTCATCCTCTTGTAAAACAGGTTGACTGCTTTTCATCCTTTTGTAAAAAAGTTTGACTGCTCTACATCATTGTATAAAACAGTTTGACTGCTCTTCATCCTTTTATAAAGCAGTTTGACTGCTCTTCATCCTCTTATAAATCAATTTGACCGCTCTTCATCCTCTTATAAAACCGTTTGACTGCTCTTCGTCCGATTATAAATCAGTTTGACTGCTCTTCGTCCGATTATAAATCAGTTTGACTGCTCTTCGTCCGCTTATAAAACAGTTTGACTGCTCTTCATCCTTTTATAAAGCAGTTTGACTGCTCTTCATCCTCTTATAAATCAGTTTGACTGCTCTTCATCCTTTTATAAAGCAGTTTAACTGCTCTTCATCCTCCTATAAACCAGTTTGACTTCGCTTCATCCTCCTATAGAACAGTTTGACTGCTCTTCGTCCGATTATAAATCAGTTTGACTGCTCTTCGTCCTCTTATAAAACAGTTTGACTGCTCTTCATCCTTTTATAAAGCAGTTTGACTGCTCTTCATCCTCTTATAAATCAGTTTGACTGCTCTTCCTCCGATTATAAATCAGTTTGACTGCTCTTCATCCTCTTATAAAACAGTTTGACTGCTCTTCATCCTTTTATAACGCAGTTTGACTGCTCTTCATCCTCTTATAAATCAGTTTGACTGCTCTTCATCCGATTATAAATCAGTTTGACTGCTATTCATCCGATTATAAATCAGTTTGACTGCTCTTCGTCCGATTATAAATCAGTTTGACTACTCTTCGTCCGATTATAACTCAGTTTGACTGCTCTTCGTCCTCTTATAAAACAGTTTGACTGCTCTTCATCCGATTATAAATCAGTTTGACTGCTCTTCATCCTCTTATAAAACAGTTTGACTGGTCTTCATCCTTTTATAAAACAGTTTGACTGCTCTTCATCCGATTATAAATCAGTTTGACTGCTCTTCATCCTCTTATAAAACAGTTTGACTGGTCTTCATCCTTTTATAAAGCAGTTTGACTGCTCTTCATCCTCCTATAAACCAGTTTGACTGCTCTTCATCCTTTTATAAAGCAGTTTGACTGCTCTTCATCCTCTTATAAATCAGTTTGACTGCTCTTCCTCCGATTATAAATCAGTTTGACTGCTCTTCATCCTCTTATAAAACAGTTTGACTGCTCTTCATCCTTTTATAACGCAGTTTGACTGCTCTTCATCCTCTTATAAATCAGTTTGACTGCTCTTCATCCGATTATAAATCAGTTTGACTGCTATTCATCCGATTATAAATCAGTTTGACTGCTCTTCGTCCGATTATAAATCAGTTTGACTGCTCTTCGTCCGATTATAACTCAGTTTGACTGCTCTTCGTCCTCTTATAAAACAGTTTGACTGCTCTTCGTCCGATTATAAATCAGTTTGACTGCTCTTCGTCCGATTATAACTCAGTTTGACTGCTCTTCGTCCTCTTATAAAACAGTTTGACTGCTCTTCATCCTTTTATAAAGCAGTTTGACTGCTCTTCATCCTCCTATAAACCAGTTTGACTGCGCTTCATCCTCCTATAGAACAGTTTGACTGCTCTTCGTCCTATTATAAATCAGTTTGACTGCTCTTCGTCCTCTTATAAAACAGTTTGACTGCTCTTCATCCTTTTATAAAGCAGTTTGACTGCTCTTCATCCTCTTATAAATCAGTTTGAATGCTCTTCCTCCGATTATAAATCAGTTTGACTGCTCTTCATCCTCTTATAAAACAGTTTGACTGCTCTTCATCCTCTTATAAATCAGTTTGACTGCTCTTCATCCGATTATAAATCAGTTTGACTGCTCTTCATCCTCTTATAAATCAGTTTGACTGCTCTTCATCCTTTTATAAAGCAGTTTGACTGCTCTTCATCTGAATATAAATCAGTTTGACTGCTCTTCATCCTCTTATAAAACAGTTTGACTGCTCTTCATCTTTTTATAACGCAGTTTGACTGCTCTTCATCCTCTTGTAAAACAGGTTGACTGCTTTTCATCCTTTTGTAAAACAGTGTGACTGCTCTACATCATTGTATAAAACAGTTTGACTGCTCTTCATCCTTTTATAAAGCAGTTTGACTGCTCTTCGTCCTCTTATAAAACAGTTTGACTGCTCTTCATCCTTTTATAAAGCAGTTTGACTGCTCTTCATCCTCTTGTAAAACAGTCTGACTGCTCTTCATCTGATTATAAATCAGTTTGACTGCTCTTCATCCTCTTATAAAACAGTTTGACTGCTCTTCATCTTTTTATAACGCAGTTTGACTGCTCTTCATCCTCTTGTAAATCAGTTTGACTGCTCTTCATCCGATTATAAATCAGTTTGACTGCTCTTCATCCTTTTATAAAACAGTTTGACTGATCTTCATCCTTTTATAACGCAGTTTGACTGCTCTTCATCCTCTTATAAATCAGTTTGACTGCTCTTCATCCGATTATAAATCAGTTTGACTGCTATTCATCCGATTATAAATCAGTTTGACTGCTCTTCGTCCGATTATAAATCAGTTTGACTGCTCTTCGTCCGATTATAACTCAGTTTGACTGCTCTTCGTCCTCTTATAAAACAGTTTGACTGCTCTTCATCCAATTATAAATCAGTTTGACTGCTCTTCATCCTCTTATAAAACAGTTTGACTGCTCTTCGTCCGATTATAAATCAGTTTGACTGCTCTTCGTCCGATTATAAATCAGTTTGACTGCTCTTCGTCCGATTATAACTCAGTTTGACTGCTCTTCGTCCTCTTATAAATCAGTTTGACTGCTCTTCGTCCGATTATAACTCAGTTTGACTGCTCTTCGTCCTCTTATAAAACAGTTTGACTGCTCTTCATCCGATTATAAATCAGTTTGACTGCTCTTCATCCTCTTATAAAACAGTTTGACTGCTCTTCGTCCGATTATAAATCAGTTTGACTGCTCTTCGTCCGATTATAAATCAGTTTGACTGCTCTTCGTCCGATTATAACTCAGTTTGACTGCTCTTCGTCCTCTTATAAAACAGTTTGACTGCTCTTCATCCTTTTATAAAGCAGTTTGACTGCTCTTCATCCTCCTATAAACCAGTTTGACTGCGCTTCATCCTCCTATAGAACAGTTTGACTGCTCTTCGTCCTATTATAAATCAGTTTGACTGCTCTTCGTCCTCTTATAAAACAGTTTGACTGCTCTTCATCCTTTTATAAAGCAGTTTGACTGCTCTTCATCCTCTTATAAATCAGTTTGACTGCTCTTCCTCCGATTATAAATCAGTTTGACTGCTCTTCATCCTCTTATAAAACAGTTTGACTGCTCTTCATCCTCTTATAAATCAGTTTGACTGCTCTTCATCCTCTTATAAATCAGTTTGACTGCTCTTCATCCTTTTATAAAGCAGTTTGACTGCTCTTCATCTGAATATAAATCAGTTTGACTGCTCTTCATCCTCTTATAAAACAGTTTGACTGCTCTTCATCTTTTTATAACGCAGTTTGACTGCTCTTCATCCTCTTGTAAAACAGGTTGACTGCTTTTCATCCTTTTGTAAAACAGTCTGACTGCTCTACATCATTGTATAAAACAGTTTGACTGCTCTTCATCCTTTTATAAAGCAGTTTGACTGCTCTTCGTCCTCTTATAAAACAGTTTGACTGCTCTTCGTCCTTTTATAAAGCAGTTTGACTGCTCTTCATCCTCTTGTAAAACAGTCTGACTGCTCTTCATCTGATTATAAATCAGTTTGACTGCTGTTCATCCTCTTATAAAACAGTTTGACTGCTCTTCATCTTTTTATAACGCAGTTTGACTGCTCTTCATCCTCTTGTACATCAGTTTGACTGCTCTTCATCCGATTATAAATCAGTTTGACTGCTCTTCATCCTCTTATAAAACAGTTTGACTGATCTTCATCCTTTTATAACGCAGTTTGACTGCTCTTCATCCTCTTATAAATCAGTTTGACTGCTCTTCATCCGATTATAAATCAGTTTGACTGCTATTCATCCGATTATAAATCAGTTTGACTGCTCTTCGTCCGATTATAAATCAGTTTGACTGCTCTTCGTCCGATTATAACTCAGTTTGACTGCTCTTCGTCCTCTTATAAAACAGTTTGACTGCTCTTCATCCGATTATAAATCAGTTTGACTGCTCTTCATCCTCTTATAAAACAGTTTGACTGGTCTTCATCCTTTTATAAAGCAGTTTGACTGCTCTTCATCCTCCTATAAACCAGTTTGACTGCGCTTCATCCTCCTATAGAACAGTTTGACTGCTCTTCGTCCGATTATAAATCAGTTTGACTGCTCTTCGTCCTCTTATAAAACAATTTGACTGCTCTTCATCCTTTTATAAAGCAGTTTGACTGCTCTTCATCCTCTTGTAAAACAGTCTGACTGCTCTTCATCTGATTATAAATCAGTTTGACTGCTCTTCATCCTCTTATAAAACAGTTTGACTGCTCTTCATCTTTTTATAACGCAGTTTGACTGCTCTTCATCCTCTTGTAAAACAGGTTGACTGCTTTTCATCCTTTTGTAAAACAGTCTGACTGCTCTACATCATTGTATAAAACAGTTTGACTGCTCTTCATCCTTTTATAAAGCAGTTTGACTGCTCTTCATCCTCTTATAAATCAATTTGACCGCTCTTCATCCTCTTATAAAACCGTTTGACTGCTCTTCGTCCGATTATAAATCAGTTTGACTGCTCTTCGTCCGATTATAAAGCAGTTTGACTGCTCTTCATCCGATTATAAATCAGTTTGACTGCTCTTCATCCTCTTATAAAACAGTTTGACTGCTCTTCATCCTTTTATAAAGCAGTTTGACTGCTCTTCATCCGATTACAAATCAGTTTGACTGCTCTTCATCCGATTATAAATCAGTTTGACTGCTCTTCATCCTCTTATAAAACAGTTTGACTGCTCTTCATCCTTTTATAACGCAGTTTGACTGCTCTTCATCCTCTTATAAATCAGTTTGACTGCTCTTCATCCGATTATAAATCAGTTTGACTGCTCTTCATCCTTTTATAAAGCAGTTTGACTGCTCTTCATCCTCTTATAAATCAATTTGACTGCTCTTCATCCTCTTATAAAACCGTTTTTTCTGCTCTTCGTCCGATTATAAATCAGTTTGACTGCTCTTCATCCTCTTATAAAACCGTTTGACTGCTCTTCATCCTTTTATAACGCAGTTTGACTGCTCTTCATCCTCTTATAAATCAGTTTGACTGCTCTTCATCCGATTATAAATCAGTTTGACTGCTCTTCGTCCTCTTATAAAACAGTTTGACTGCTCTTCATCCTTTTATAAAGCAGTTTGACTGCTCTTCATCCTCTTGTAAAACAGTCTGACTGCTCTTCATCTGATTATAAATCAGTTTGACTGCTCTTCATCCTCTTATAAAACAGTTTGACTGCTCTTCATCTTTTTATAACGCAGTTTGACTGCTCTTCATCCTCTTGTAAAACAGGTTGACTGCTTTTCATCCTTTTGTAAAACAGTCTGACTGCTCTACATCATTGTATAAAACAGTTTGACTGTTCTTCATCCTTTTATAAAGCTGTTTGACTGCGCTTCATCCTCCTATAGAACAGTTTGACTGCTCTTCGTCCGATTATAAATCAGTTTGACTGCTCTTCGTCCTCTTATAAAACAGTTTGACTGCTCTCCATCCTTTTATAAAGCAGGTTGACTGCTCTTCATCCTCTTGTAAAACAGTCTGACTGCTCTTCATCCGATTATAAATCAGTTTGACTGCTCTTCATCCTCTTATAAATCAGTTTGACTGCTCTTCATCCTTTTATAAAGCAGTTTGACTGCTCTTCATCTGAATATAAATCAATTTGACTGCTCTTCATCCTCTTATAAAACAGTTTGACTGCTCTTCATCTTTTTATAACGCAGTTTGACTGCTCTTCATCCTCTTGTAAAACAGGTTGACTGCTTTTCATCCTTTTGTAAAACAGTCTGACTGCTCTACATCATTGTATAAAACAGTTTGACTGCTCTTCATCCTTTTATAAAGCAGTTTGACTGCTCTTCATCCTCTTATAAATCAATTTGACCGCTCTTCATCCTCTTATAAAACCGTTTGACTGCTCTTCGTCCGATTATAAATCAGTTTGACTGCTCTTCGTCCGATTATAAATCAGTTTGACTGCTCTTCGTCCGCTTATAAAACAGTTTGACTGCTCTTCATCCTTTTATAAAGCAGTTTGACTGCTCTTCATCCTCTTATAAATCAGTTTGACTGTTCTTCATCCTTTTATAAAGCAGTTTAACTGCTCTTCATCCTCCTATAAACCAGTTTGACTTCGCTTCATCCTCCTATAGAACAGTTTGACTGCTCTTCGTCCGATTATAAATCAGTTTTACTGCTCTTCGTCCTCTTATAAAACAGTTTGACTGCTCTTCATCCTTTTATAAAGCAGTTTGACTGCTCATCATCCTCTTATAAATCAGTTTGACTGCTCTTCCTCCGATTATAAATCAGTTTGACTGCTCTTCATCCTCTTATAAAACAGTTTGACTGCTCTTCATCCTTTTATAACGCAGTTTGACTGCTCTTCATCCTCTTATAAATCAGTTTGACTGCTCTTCATCCGATTATAAATCAGTTTGACTGCTATTCATCCGATTATAAATCAGTTTGACTGCTCTTCGTCCGATTATAAATCAGTTTGACTGCTCTTCGTCCGATTATAACTCAGTTTGACTGCTCTTCGTCCTCTTATAAAACAGTTTGACTGCTCTTCATCCAATTATAAATCAGTTTGACTGCTCTTCATCCTCTTATAAAACAGTTTGACTGGTCTTCATCCTTTTATAAAACAGTTTGACTGCTCTTCATCCGATTATAAATCAGTTTGACTGCTCTTCATCCTCTTATAAAACAGTTTGACTGGTCTTCATCCTTTTATAAAACAGTTTGACTGCTCTTCATCCGATTATAAATCAGTTTGACTGCTCTTCATCCTCTTATAAAACAGTTTGACTGCTCTTCATCTTTTTATAACGCAGTTTGACTGCTCTTCATCCTCTTGTAAAACAGGTTGACTGCTTTTCATCCTTTTGTAAAACAGTCTGACTGCTCTACATCATTGTATAAAACAGTTTGACTGCTCTTCATCCTTTTATAAAGCAGTTTGACTGCTCTTCATCCTCTTATAAATCAATTTGACCGCTCTTCATCCTCTTATAAAACCTTTTGACTGCTCTTCGTCCGATTATAAATCAGTTTGACTGCTCTTCGTCCGATTATAAATCAGTTTGACTGCTCTTCATCCGATTATAAATCAGTTTGACTGCTCTTCATCCTCTTATAAAACAGTTTGACTGCTCTTCATCCTTTTATAAAGCAGTTTGACTGCTCTTCATTCGATTACAAATCAGTTTGACTGCTCTTCATCCGATTATAAATCAGTTTGACTGCTCTTCATCCTCTTATAAAACAGTTTGACTGCTCTTCATCCTTTTATAACGCAGTTTGACTGCTCTTCATCCTCTTATAAATCAGTTTGACTGCTCTTCATCCGATTATAAATCAGTTTGACTGCTCTTCATCCTTTTATAAAGCAAGTTGACTGCTCTTCATCCTCTTATAAATCAATTTGACTGCTCTTCATCCTCTTATATAACCGTTTTTTCTGCTCTTCGTCCGATTATAAATCAGTTTGACTGCTCTTCATCCTCTTATAAAACCGTTTGACTGCTCTTCATCCTTTTATAACGCAGTTTGACTGCTCTTCATCCTCTTATAAATCAGTTTGACTGCTCTTCATCCGATTATAAATCAGTTTGACTGCTCTTCGTCCTCTTATAAAACAGTTTGACTGCTCTTAATCCTTTTATAAAGCAGTTTGACTGCTCTTCATCCTCTTGTAAAACAGTCTGACTGCTCTTCATCTGATTATAAATCAGTTTGACTGCTCTTCATCCTCTTATAAAACAGTTTGACTGCTCTTCATCTTTTTATAACGCAGTTTGACTGCTCTTCATCCTCTTGTAAAACAGGTTGACTGCTTTTCATCCTTTTGTAAAACAGTCTGACTGCTCTACATCATTGTATAAAACAGTTTGACTGCTCTTCATCCTTTTATAAAGCTGTTTGACTGCGCTTCATCCTCCTATAGAACAGTTTGACTGCTCTTCGTCCGATTATAAATCAGTTTGACTGCTCTTCGTCCTCTTATAAAACAGTTTGACTGCTCTCCATCCTTTTATAAAGCAGTTTGACTGCTCTTCATCCTCTTGTAAAACAGTCTGACTGCTCTTCATCCGATTATAAATCAGTTTGACTGCTCTTCATCCTCTTATAAATCAGTTTGACTGCTCTTCATCCTTTTATAAAGCAGTTTGACTGCTCTTCATCTGAATATAAATCAGTTTGACTGCTCTTCATCCTCTTATAAAACAGTTTGACTGCTTTTCATCCTTTTGTAAAAAAGTCTGACTGCTCTACATCATTGTATAAAACAGTTTGACTGCTCTTCATCCTTTTATAAAGCAGTTTGACTGCTCTTCATCCTCTTATAAATCAATTTGACCGCTCTTCATCCTCTTATAAAACCGTTTGACTGCTCTTCGTCCGATTATAAATCAGTTTGACTGCTCTTCGTCCGATTATAAATCAGTTTGACTGCTCTTCGTCCGCTTATAAAACAGTTTGACTGCTCTTCATCCTTTTATAAAGCAGTTTGACTGCTCTTCATCCTCTTATAAATCAGTTTGACTGCTCTTCGTCCTCTTATAAAGCAGTTTAACTGCTCTTCATCCTCCTATAAACCAGTTTGACTTCGCTTCATCCTCCTATAGAACAGTTTGACTGCTCTTCGTCCGATTATAAATCAGTTTGACTGCTCTTCGTCCTCTTATAAAACAGTTTGACTGCTCTTCATCCTTTTATAAAGCAGTTTGACTGCTCTTCATCCTCTTATAAATCAGTTTGACTGCTCTTCCTCCGATTATAAATCAGTTTGACTACTCTTCATCCTCTTATAAAACAGTTTGACTGCTCTTCATCCTTTTATAACGCAGTTTGACTGCTCTTCATCCTCTTATAAATCAGTTTGACTGCTCTTCATCCGATTATAAATCAGTTTGACTGCTATTCATCCGATTATAAATCAGTTTGACTGCTCTTCGTCCGATTATAAATCAGTTTGACTGCTCTTCGTCCGATTATAACTCAGTTTGACTGCTCTTCGTCCTCTTATAAAACAGTTTGAATGCTCTTCATCCGATTATAAATCAGTTTGACTGCTCTTCATCCTCTTATAAATCAGTTTGACTGCTCTTCATCCTTTTATAAAGCAGTTTAACTGCTCTTCATCCTCCTATAAACCAGTTTGACTTCGCTTCATCCTCCTATAGAACAGTTTGACTGCTCTTCGTCCGATTATAAATCAGTTTGACTGCTCTTCGTCCTCTTATAAAACAGTTTGACTGCTCTTCATCCTTTTATAAAGCAGTTTGACTGCTCTTCATCCTCTTATAAATCAGTTTGACTGCTCTTCCTCCGATTATAAATCAGTTTGACTGCTCTTCATCCTCTTATAAAACAGTTTGACTGCTCTTCATCCTTTTATAACGCAGTTTGACTGCTCTTCATCCTCTTATAAATCAGTTTGACTGCTCTTCATCCGATTATAAATCAGTTTGACTGCTATTCATCCGATTATAAATCAGTTTGACTGCTCTTCGTCCGATTATAAATCAGTTTGACTACTCTTCGTCCGATTATAACTCAGTTTGACTGCTCTTCGTCCTCTTATAAAACAGTTTGACTGCTCTTCATCCGATTATAAATCAGTTTGACTGCTCTTCATCCTCTTATAAAACAGTTTGACTGGTCTTCATCCTTTTATAAAACAGTTTGACTGCTCTTCATCCGATTATAAATCAGTTTGACTGCTCTTCATCCTCTTATAAAACAGTTTGACTGGTCTTCATCCTTTTATAAAGCAGTTTGACTGCTCTTCATCCTCCTATAAACCAGTTTGACTGCTCTTCATCCTTTTATAAAGCAGTTTGACTGCTCTTCATCCTCTTCAAAATCAGTTTGACTGCTCTTCCTCCGATTATAAATCAGTTTGACTGCTCTTCATCCTCTTATAAAACAGTTTGACTGCTCTTCATCCTTTTATAACGCAGTTTGACTGCTCTTCATCCTCTTATAAATCAGTTTGACTGCTCTTCATCCGATTATAAATCAGTTTGACTGCTATTCATCCGATTATAAATCAGTTTGACTGCTCTTCGTCCGATTATAAATCAGTTTGACTGCTCTTCGTCCGATTATAACTCAGTTTGACTGCTCTTCGTCCTCTTATAAAACAGTTTGACTGCTCTTCGTCCGATTATAAATCAGTTTGACTGCTCTTCGTCCGATTATAACTCAGTTTGACTGCTCTTCGTCCTCTTATAAAACAGTTTGACTGCTCTTCATCCTTTTATAAAGCAGTTTGACTGCTCTTCATCCTCCTATAAACCAGTTTGACTGCGCTTCATCCTCCTATAGAACAGTTTGACTGCTCTTCGTCCTATTATAAATCAGTTTGACTGCTCTTCGTCCTCTTATAAAACAGTTTGACTGCTCTTCATCCTTTTATAAAGCAGTTTGACTGCTCTTCATCCTCTTATAAATCAGTTTGACTGCTCTTCCTCCGATTATAAATCAGTTTGACTGCTCTTCATCCTCTTATAAAACAGTTTGACTGCTCTTCATCCTCTTATAAATCAGTTTGACTGCTCTTCATCCGATTATAAATCAGTTTTACTGCTCTTCGTCCTCTTATAAAACAGTTTGACTGCTCTTCATCCTTTTATAAAGCAGTTTGACTGCTCTTCATCCTTTTATAACGCAGTTTGACTGCTCTTCATCCTCTTATAAATCAGTTTGACTGCTCTTCATCCGATTATAAATCAGTTTGACTGCTCTTCATCCTTTTATAAAGCAGTTTGACTGCTCTTCATCCTCTTATAAATCAATTTGACTGCTCTTCATCCTCTTATAAAACCGTTTTTTCTGCTCTTCGTCCGATTATAAATCAGTTTGACTGCTCTTCATCCTCTTATAAAACCGTTTGACTGCTCTTCATCCTTTTATAACGCAGTTTGACTGCTCTTCATCCTCTTATAAATCAGTTTGACTGCTCTTCATCCGATTATAAATCAGTTTGACTGCTCTTCGTCCTCTTATAAAACAGTTTGACTGCTCTTCATCCTTTTATAAAGCAGTTTGACTGCTCTTCATCCTCTTGTAAAACAGTCTGACTGCTCTTCATCTGATTATAAATCAGTTTGACTGCTCTTCATCCTCTTATAAAACAGTTTGACTGCTCTTCATCTTTTTATAACGCAGTTTGACTGCTCTTCATCCTCTTGTAAAACAGGTTGACTGCTTTTCATCCTTTTGTAAAACAGTCTGACTGCTCTACATCATTGTATAAAACAGTTTGACTGTTCTTCATCCTTTTATAAAGCTGTTTGACTGCGCTTCATCCTCCTATAGAACAGTTTGACTGCTCTTCGTCCGATTATAAATCAGTTTGACTGCTCTTCGTCCTCTTATAAAACAGTTTGACTGCTCTCCATCCTTTTATAAAGCAGTTTGACTGCTCTTCATCCTCTTGTAAAACAGTCTGACTGCTCTTCATCCGATTATAAATCAGTTTGACTGCTCTTCATCCTTTTATAAAGCAGTTTGACTGCTCTTCATCTGAATATAAATCAATTTGACTGCTCTTCATCCTCTTATAAAACAGTTTGACTGCTCTTCATCTTTTTATAACGCAGTTTGACTGCTCTTCATCCTCTTGTAAAACAGGTTGACTGCTTTTCATCCTTTTGTAAAACAGTCTGACTGCTCTACATCATTGTATAAAACAGTTTGACTGCTCTTCATCCTTTTATAAAGCAGTTTGACTGCTCTTCATCCTCTTATAAATCAATTTGACCGCTCTTCATCCTCTTATAAAACCGTTTGACTGCTCTTCGTCCGATTATAAATCAGTTTGACTGCTCTTCGTCCGATTATAAATCAGTTTGACTGCTCTTCGTCCGCTTATAAAACAGTTTGACTGCTCTTCATCCTTTTATAAAGCAGTTTGACTGCTCTTCATCCTCTTATAAATCAGTTTGACTGCTCTTCATCCTTTTATAAAGCAGTTTAACTGCTCTTCATCCTCCTATAAACCAGTTTGACTTCGCTTCATCCTCCTATAGAACAGTTTGACTGCTCTTCGTCCGATTATAAATCAGTTTGACTGCTCTTCGTCCTCTTATAAAACAGTTTGACTGCTCTTCATCCTTTTATAAAGCAGTTTGACTGCTCTTCATCCTCTTATAAATCAGTTTGACTGCTCTTCCTCCGATTATAAATCAGTTTGACTGCTCTTCATCCTCTTATAAAACAGTTTGACTGCTCTTCATCCTTTTATAACGCAGTTTGACTGCTCTTCATCCTCTTATAAATCAGTTTGACTGCTCTTCATCCGATTATAAATCAGTTTGACTGCTATTCATCCGATTATAAATCAGTTTGACTGCTCTTCGTCCGATTATAAATCAGTTTGACTGCTCTTCGTCCGATTATAACTCAGTTTGACTGCTCTTCGTCCTCTTATAAAACAGTTTGACTGCTCTTCATCCAATTATAAATCAGTTTGACTGCTCTTCATCCTCTTATAAAACAGTTTGACTGGTCTTCATCCTTTTATAAAACAGTTTGACTGCTCTTCATCCGATTATAAATCAGTTTGACTGCTCTTCATCCTCTTATAAAACAGTTTGACTGGTCTTCATCCTTTTATAAAACAGTTTGACTGCTCTTCATCCGATTATAAATCAGTTTGACTGCTCTTCATCCTCTTATAAAACAGATTGACTGCTCTTCATCTTTTTATAACGCAGTTTGACTGCTCTTCATCCTCTTGTAAAACAGGTTGACTGCTTTTCATCCTTTTGTAAAACAGTCTGACTGCTCTACATCATTGTATAAAACAGTTTGACTGCTCTTCATCCTTTTATAAAGCAGTTTGACTGCTCTTCATCCTCTTATAAATCAATTTGACCGCTCTTCATCCTCTTATAAAACCTTTTGACTGCTCTTCGTCCGATTATAAATCAGTTTGACTGCTCTTCGTCCGATTATAAATCAGTTTGACTGCTCTTCATCCGATTATAAATCAGTTTGACTGCTCTTCATCCTCTTATAAAACAGTTTGACTGCTCTTCATCCTTTTATAAAGCAGTTTGACTGCTCTTCATTCGATTACAAATCAGTTTGACTGCTCTTCATCCGATTATAAATCAGTTTGACTGCTCTTCATCCTCTTATAAAACAGTTTGACTGCTCTTCATCCTTTTATAACGCAGTTTGACTGCTCTTCATCCTCTTATAAATCAGTTTGACTGCTCTTCATCCGATTATAAATCAGTTTGACTGCTCTTCATCCTTTTATAAAGCAAGTTGACTGCTCTTCATCCTCTTATAAATCAATTTGACTGCTCTTCATCCTCTTATAAAACCGTTTTTTCTGCTCTTCGTCCGATTATAAATCAGTTTGACTGCTCTTCATCCTCTTATAAAACCGTTTGACTGCTCTTCATCCTTTTATAACGCAGTTTGACTGCTCTTCATCCTCTTATAAATCAGTTTGACTGCTCTTCATCCGATTATAAATCAGTTTGACTGCTCTTCGTCCTCTTATAAAACAGTTTGACTGCTCTTCATCCTTTTATAAAGCAGTTTGACTGCTCTTCATCCTCTTGTAAAACAGTCTGACTGCTCTTCATCTGATTATAAATCAGTTTGACTGCTCTTCATCCTCTTATAAAACAGTTTGACTGCTCTTCATCTTTTTATAACGCAGTTTGACTGCTCTTCATCCTCTTGTAAAACAGGTTGACTGCTTTTCATCCTTTTGTAAAACAGTCTGACTGCTCTACATCATTGTATAAAACAGTTTGACTGCTCTTCATCCTTTTATAAAGCTGTTTGACTGCGCTTCATCCTCCTATAGAACAGTTTGACTGCTCTTCGTCCGATTATAAATCAGTTTGACTGCTCTTCGTCCTCTTATAAAACAGTTTGACTGCTCTCCATCCTTTTATAAAGCAGTTTGACTGCTCTTCATCCTCTTGTAAAACAGTCTGACTGCTCTTCATCCGATTATAAATCAGTTTGACTGCTCTTCGTCCGATTATAAATCAGTTTGACTGCTCTTCATCCGATTATAAATCAGTTTGACTGCTCTTCATCCTCTTATAAAACAGTTTGACTGCTCTTCATCCTTTTATAAAGCAGTTTGACTGCTCTTCATTCGATTACAAATCAGTTTGACTGCTCTTCATTCGATTACAAATCAGTTTGACTGCTCTTCATCCGATTATAAATCAGTTTGACTGCTCTTCATCCTTTTATAAAGCAAGTTGACTGCTCTTCATCCTCTTATAAATCAATTTGACTGCTCTTCATCCTCTTATAAAACCGTTTTTTCTGCTCTTCGTCCGATTATAAATCAGTTTGACTGCTCTTCATCCTCTTATAAAACAGTTTGACTGCTCTTCATCTTTTTATAACGCAGTTTGACTGCTCTTCATCCTCTTGTAAAACAGGTTGACTGCTTTTCATCCTTTTGTAAAACAGTCTGACTGCTCTACATCATTGTATAAAACAGTTTGACTGCTCTTCATCCTTTTATAAAGCAGTTTGACTGCTCTTCATCCTCTTATAAATCAATTTGACCGCTCTTCATCCTCTTATAAAACCTTTTGACTGCTCTTCGTCCGATTATAAATCAGTTTGACTGCTCTTCGTCCGATTATAAATCAGTTTGACTGCTCTTCATCCGATTATAAATCAGTTTGACTGCTCTTCATCCTCTTATAAAACAGTTTGACTGCTCTTCATCCTTTTATAAAGCAGTTTGACTGCTCTTCATTCGATTACAAATCAGTTTGACTGCTCTTCATCCGATTATAAATCAGTTTGACTGCTCTTCATCCTCTTATAAAACAGTTTGACTGCTCTTCATCCTTTTATAACGCAGTTTGACTGCTCTTCATCCTCTTATAAATCAGTTTGACTGCTCTTCATCCGATTATAAATCAGTTTGACTGCTCTTCATCCTTTTATAAAGCAAGTTGACTGCTCTTCATCCTCTTATAAATCAATTTGACTGCTCTTCATCCTCTTATAAAACCGTTTTTTCTGCTCTTCGTCCGATTATAAATCAGTTTGACTGCTCTTCATCCTCTTATAAAACCGTTTGACTGCTCTTCATCCTTTTATAACGCAGTTTGACTGCTCTTCATCCTCTTATAAATCAGTTTGACTGCTCTTCATCCGATTATAAATCAGTTTGACTGCTCTTCGTCCTCTTATAAAACAGTTTGACTGCTCTTCATCCTTTTATAAAGCAGTTTGACTGCTCTTCATCCTCTTGTAAAACAGTCTGACTGCTCTTCATCTGATTATAAATCAGTTTGACTGCTCTTCATCCTCTTATAAAACAGTTTGACTGCTCTTCATCTTTTTATAACGCAGTTTGACTGCTCTTCATCCTCTTGTAAAACAGGTTGACTGCTTTTCATCCTTTTGTAAAACAGTCTGACTGCTCTACATCATTGTATAAAACAGTTTGACTGCTCTTCATCCTTTTATAAAGCTGTTTGACTGCGCTTCATCCTCCTATAGAACAGTTTGACTGCTCTTCGTCCGATTATAAATCAGTTTGACTGCTCTTCGTCCTCTTATAAAACAGTTTGACTGCTCTCCATCCTTTTATAAAGCAGTTTGACTGCTCTTCATCCTCTTGTAAAACAGTCTGACTGCTCTTCATCCGATTATAAATCAGTTTGACTGCTCTTCGTCCGATTATAAATCAGTTTGACTGCTCTTCATCCTTTTATAAAGCAGTTGACTGCTCTTCATCTGAATATAAATCAGTTTGACTGCTCTTCATCCTCTTATAAAACAGTTTGACTGCTCTTCATCTTTTTATAACGCAGTTTGACTGCTCTTCATCCTCTTGTAAAACAGGTTGACTGCTTTTCATCCTTTTGTAAAAAAGTCTGACTGCTCTACATCATTGTATAAAACAGTTTGACTGCTCTTCATCCTTTTATAAAGCAGTTTGACTGCTCTTCATCCTCTTATAAATCAATTTGACCGCTCTTCATCCTCTTATAAAACCGTTTGACTGCTCTTCGTCCGATTATAAATCAGTTTGACTGCTCTTCGTCCGATTATAAATCAGTTTGACTGCTCTTCGTCCGCTTATAAAACAGTTTGACTGCTCTTCATCCTTTTATAAAGCAGTTTGACTGCTCTTCATCCTCTTATAAATCAGTTTGACTGCTCTTCGTCCTCTTATAAAGCAGTTTAACTGCTCTTCATCCTCCTATAAACCAGTTTGACTTCGCTTCATCCTCCTATAGAACAGTTTGACTGCTCTTCGTCCGATTATAAATCAGTTTGACTGCTCTTCGTCCTCTTATAAAACAGTTTGACTGCTCTTCATCCTTTTATAAAGCAGTTTGACTGCTCTTCATCCTCTTATAAATCAGTTTGACTGCTCTTCCTCCGATTATAAATCAGTTTGACTGCTCTTCATCCTCTTATAAAACAGTTTGACTGCTCTTCATCCTTTTATAACGCAGTTTGACTGCTCTTCATCCTCTTATAAATCAGTTTGACTGCTCTTCATCCGATTATAAATCAGTTTGACTGCTATTCATCCGATTATAAATCAGTTTGACTGCTCTTCGTCCGATTATAAATCAGTTTGACTGCTCTTCGTCCGATTATAACTCAGTTTGACTGCTCTTCGTCCTCTTATAAAACAGTTTGACTGCTCTTCATCCGATTATAAATCAGTTTGACTGCTCTTCATCCTCTTATAAATCAGTTTGACTGCTCTTCATCCTTTTATAAAGCAGTTTAACTGCTCTTCATCCTCCTATAAACCAGTTTGACTTCGCTTCATCCTCCTATAGAACAGTTTGACTGCTCTTCGTCCGATTATAAATCAGTTTGACTGCTCTTCGTCCTCTTATAAAACAGTTTGACTGCTCTTCATCCTTTTATAAAGCAGTTTGACTGCTCTTCATCCTCTTATAAATCAGTTTGACTGCTCTTCGTCCGATTATAACTCAGTTTGACTGCTCTTCATCCTCTTATAAAACAGTTTGACTGCTCTTCATCCTTTTATAACGCAGTTTGACTGCTCTTCATCCTCTTATAAATCAGTTTGACTGCTCTTCATCCGATTATAAATCAGTTTGACTGCTATTCATCCGATTATAAATCAGTTTGACTGCTCTTCGTCCGATTATAAATCAGTTTGACTACTCTTCGTCCGATTATAACTCAGTTTGACTGCTCTTCGTCCTCTTATAAAACAGTTTGACTGCTCTTCATCCGATTATAAATCAGTTTGACTGCTCTTCATCCTCTTATAAAACAGTTTGACTGGTCTTCATCCTTTTATAAAACAGTTTGACTGCTCTTCATCCGATTATAAATCAGTTTGACTGCTCTTCATCCTCTTATAAAACAGTTTGACTGGTCTTCATCCTTTTATAAAGCAGTTTGACTGCTCTTCATCCTCCTATAAACCAGTTTGACTGCTCTTCATCCTTTTATAACGCAGTTTGAGTGCTCTTCATCCTCTTATAAATCAGTTTGACTGCTCTTCATCCGATTATAAATCAGTTTGACTGCTATTCATCCGATTATAAATCAGTTTGACTGCTCTTCGTCCGATTATAAATCAGTTTGACTGCTCTTCGTCCGATTATAAATCAGTTTGACTGTTCTTCGTCTGCTTATAAAACAGTTTGACTGCTCTTCATCCTTTTATAAAGCAGTTTGACTGCTCTTCATCCTCTTATAAATCAGTTTGACTGCTCTTCATCCTCGTATAAAGCAGTTTGACTGCTCTTCATCCTCCTATAAACCAGTTTGACTGCGCTTCATCCTCCTATAGAACAGTTTGACTGCTCTTCGTCCGATTATAAATCAGTTTGACTGCTCTTCGTCCTCTTATAAAACAGTTTGACTGCTCTTCATCCTTTTATAAAGCAGTTTGACTGCTATTCATCCGATTATAAATCAGTCTGACTGCTCTTCATCCGATTATAAATCAGTTTGACTGCTCTTCATCCTCTTATAAATCAGTTTGACTGCTCTTCATCCTTTTATAAAGCAGTTTGACTGCTCTTCATCTGAATATAAATCAGTTTGACTGCTCTTCATCCTCTTATAAAACAGTTTGACTGCTCTTCATCTTTTTATAACGCAGTTTGACTGCTCTTCATCCTCTTGTAAAACAGGTTGACTGCTTTTCATCCTTTTGTAAAACAGTCTGACTGCTCTACATCATTGTATAAAACAGTTTGACTGCTCTTCATCCTTTTATAAAGCAGTTTGACTGCTCTTCATCCTCTTATAAATCAATTTGACCGCTCTTCATCCTCTTATAAAACCGTTTGACTGCTCTTCGTCCGATTATAAATCAGTTTGACTGCTCTTCGTCCGATTATAAATCAGTTTGACTGCTCTTCGTCCGCTTATAAAACAGTTTGACTGCTCTTCATCCTTTTATAAAGCAGTTTGACTGCTCTTCATCCTCTTATAAATCAGTTTGACTGCTCTTCATCCTTTTATAAAGCAGTTTAACTGCTCTTCATCCTCCTATAAACCAGTTTGACTGCGCTTCATCCTCCTATAGAACAGTTTGACTGCTCTTCGTCCGATTATAAATCAGTTTGACTGCTCTTCGTCCTCTTATAAAACAGTTTGACTGCTCTTCATCCTTTTATAAAGCAGTTTGACTGCTCTTCATCCTCTTATAAATCAGTTTGACTGCTCTTCATCCGATTATAAATCAGTTTGACTGCTCTTCATCCTCTTATAAAACAGTTTGACTGATCTTCATCCTTTTATAACGCAGTTTGACTGCTCTTCATCCTCTTATAAATCAGTTTGACTGCTCTTCATCCGATTATAAATCAGTTTGACTGCTATTCATCCGATTATAAATCAGTTTGACTGCTCTTCGTCCGATTATAAATCAGTTTGACTGCTCTTCGTCCGATTATAACTCAGTTTGACTGCTCTTCGTCCTCTTATAAAACAGTTTGACTGCTCTTCATCCGATTATAAATCAGTTTGACTGCTCTTCATCCTCTTATAAAACAGTTTGACTGGTCTTCATCCTTTTATAAAGCAGTTTGACTGCTCTTCATCCTCCTATAAACCAGTTTGACTGCGCTTCATCCTCCTATAGAACAGTTTGACTGCTCTTCGTCCGATTATAAATCAGTTTGACTGCTCTTCGTCCTCTTATAAAACAGTTTGACTGCTCTTCATCCTTTTATAAAGCAGTTTGACTGCTCTTCATCCTCTTGTAAAACAGTCTGACTGCTCTTCATCTGCTTATAAATCAGTTTGACTGCTCTTCATCCTCTTATAAAACAGTTTGACTGCTCTTCATCTTTTTATAACGCAGTTTGACTGCTCTTCATCCTCTTGTAAAACAGGTTGACTGCTTTTCATCCTTTTGTAAAACAGTCTGACTGCTCTACATCATTGTATAAAACAGTTTGAGTGCTCTTCATCCTTTTATAAAGCAGTTTGACTGCTCTTCATCCTCTTATAAATCAATTTGACCGCTCTTCATCCTCTTATAAAACCGTTTTACTGCTCTTCGTCCGATTATAAATCAGTTTGACTGCTCTTCGTCCGATTATAAATCAGTTTGACTGCTCTTCATCCGATTATAAATCAGTTTGACTGCTCTTCATCCTCTTATAAAACAGTTTGACTGCTCTTCATCCTTTTATAAAGCAGTTTGACTGCTCTTCATCCGATTACAAATCAGTTTGACTGCTCTTCATCCGATTATAAATCAGTTTGACTGCTCTTCATCCTCTTATAAAACAGTTTGACTGCTCTTCATCCTTTTATAACGCAGTTTGACTGCTCTTCATCCTCTTATAAATCAGTTTGACTGCTCTTCATCCGATTATAAATCAGTTTGACTGCTCTTCATCCTTTTATAAAGCAGTTTGACTGCTCTTCATCCTCTTATAAATCAATTTGACTGCTCTTCATCCTCTTATAAAACCGTTTTTTCTGCTCTTCGTCCAATTATAAATCAGTTTGACTGCTCTTCATCCTCTTATAAAACCGTTTGACTGCTCTTCATCCTTTTATAACGCAGTTTGACTGCTCTTTATCCTCTTATAAATCAGTTTGACTGCTCTTCATCCGATTATAAATCAGTTTGACTGCTCTTCGTCCTCTTATAAAACAGTTTGACTGCTCTTCATCCTTTTATAAAGCAGTTTGACTGCTCTTCATCCTCTTGTAAAACAGTCTGACTGCTCTTCATCTGATTATAAATCAGTTTGACTGCTCTTCATCCTCTTATAAAACAGTTTGACTGCTCTTCATCTTTTTATAACGCAGTTTGACTGCTCTTCATCCTCTTGTAAAACAGGTTGACTGCTTTTCATCCTTTTGTAAAACAGTCTGACTGCTCTACATCATTGTATAAAACAGTTTGACTGCTCTTCATCCTTTTATAAAGCTGTTTGACTGCGCTTCATCCTCCTATAGAACAGTTTGACTGCTCTTCGTCCGATTATAAATCAGTTTGACTGCTCTTCGTCCTCTTATAAAACAGTTTGACTGCTCTCCATCCTTTTATAAAGCAGTTTGACTGCTCTTCATCCTCTTGTAAAACAGTCTGACTGCTCTTCATCCGATTATAAATCAGTTTGACTGCTCTTCATCCTCTTATAAATCAGTTTGACTGCTCTTCATCCTTTTATAAAGCAGTTTGACTGCTCTTCATCTGAATATAAATCAGTTTGACTACTCTTCATCCTCTTATAAAACAGTTTGACTGCTCTTCATCTTTTTATAACGCAGTTTGACTGCTCTTCATCCTCTTGTAAAACAGGTTGACTGCTTTTCATCCTTTTGTAAAACAGTCTGACTGCTCTACATCATTGTATAAAACAGTTTGACTGCTCTTCATCCTTTTATAAAGCAGTTTGACTGCTCTTCATCCTCTTATAAATCAATTTGACCGCTCTTCATCCTCTTATAAAACCGTTTGACTGCTCTTCGTCCAATTATAAATCAGTTTGACTGCTCTTCGTCCGATTATAAATCAGTTTGACTGCTCTTCGTCCGCTTCTAAAACAGTTTGACTGCTCTTCATCCTTTTATAAAGCAGTTTGACTGCTCTTCATCTGCTTATAAATCAGTTTGACTGCTCTTCATCCTCTTATAAAACAGTTTGACTGCTCTTCATCTTTTTATAACGCAGTTTGACTGCTCTTCATCCTCTTGTAAAACAGGTTGACTGCTTTTCATCCTTTTGTAAAACAGTCTGACTGCTCTACATCATTGTATAAAACAGTTTGACTGCTCTTCATCCTTTTATAAAGCAGTTTGACTGCTCTTCATCCTCTTATAAATCAATTTGACCGCTCTTCATCCTCTTATAAAACCGTTTGACTGCTCTTCGTCCGATTATAAATCAGTTTGACTGCTCTTCGTCCGATTATAAATCAGTTTGACTGCTCTTCATCCGATTATAAATCAGTTTGACTGCTCTTCATCCTCTTATAAAACAGTTTGACTGCTCTTCATCCTTTTATAAAGCAGTTTGACTGCTCTTCATCCGATTACAAATCAGTTTGACTGCTCTTCATCCGATTATAAATCAGTTTGACTGCTCTTCATCCTCTTATAAAACAGTTTGACTGCTCTTCATCCTTTTATAACGCAGTTTGACTGCTCTTCATCCTCTTATAAATCAGTTTGACTGCTCTTCATCCGATTATAAATCAGTTTGACTGCTCTTCATCCTTTTATAAAGCAGTTTGACTGCTCTTCATCCTCTTATAAATCAATTTGACTGCTCTTCATCCTCTTATAAAACCGTTTTTTCTGCTCTTCGTCCGATTATAAATCAGTTTGACTGTTCTTCATCCTCTTATAAAACCGTTTGACTGCTCTTCATCCTTTTATAACGCAGTTTGACTGCTCTTCATCCTCTTATAAATCAGTTTGACTGCTCTTCATCCGATTATAAATCAGTTTGACTGCTCTTCGTCCTCTTATAAAACAGTTTGACTGCTTTTCATCCTTTTGTAAAACAGTCTGACTGCTCTACATCATTTTATAAAACAGTTTGACTGCTCTTCATCCTTTTATAAAGCAGTTTGACTGCTCTTCATCCTCTTATAAATCAATTTGGCCGCTCTTCATCCTCTTATAAAACCGTTTGACTGCTCTTCGTCCGATTATAAATCAGTTTGACTGCACTTCGTCCGATTATAAATCAGTTTGACTGCTCTTCGTCCGCTTATAAAACAGTTTGACTGCTCTTCATCCTTTTATAAAGCAGTTTGACTGCTCTTCATCCTCTTATAAATCAGTTTGACTGCTCTTCATCCTTTTATAAAGCAGTTTAACTGCTCTTCATCCTCCTATAAACCAGTTTGACTGCGCTTCATCCTCCTATTGAACAGTTTGACTGCTCTTCGTCCGATTATAAATCAGTTTGACTGCTCTTCGTCCTCTTATAAAACAGTTTGACTGCTCTTCATCCTTTTATAAAGCAGTTTGACTGCTCTTCATTCTCTTATAAATCAGTTTGACTGCTCTTCATCCGATTATAAATCAGTTTGACTGCTCTTCATCCTCTTATAAAACAGTTTGACTGCTCTTCATCCTTTTATAACGCATTTTGACTGCTCTTCATCCTCTTATAAATCAGTTTGACTGCTCTTCATCCGATTATAAATCAGTTTGACTGCTCTTCATCCTCTTATAAAACAGTTTGACTGCTCTTCATCCTTTTATAACGCAGTTTGACTGCTCTTCATCCTCTTATAAATCAGTTTGACTGCTCTTCATCCGATTATAAATCAGTTTGACTGCTCTTCGTCCGATTATAAATCAGTTGGACTGCTCTTCGTCCGCTTATAAAACAGTTTGACTGCTCTTCATCCTTTTATAAAGCAGTTTGACTGCTCTTCATCCTCTTATAAATCAGTTTGACTGCTCTTCATCCTCTTATAAAGCAGTTTGACTGCTCTTCATCCTCCTATAAACCAGTTTGACTGCGCTTCATCCTCCTATAGAACAGTTTGACTGCTCTTCGTCCGATTATAACTCAGTTTGACTGCTCTTCGTCCTCTTATAAAACAGTTTGACTGCTCTTCATCCTTTTATAAAGCAGTTTGACTGCTCTTCATCCTCTTGTAAAACAGTCTGACTGCTCTTCATCCGATTATAAATCAGTTTGACTGCTCTTCATCCTCTTATAAAACAGTTTGACTGCTCTTCATCTTTTTATAACGCAGTTTGACTGCTCTTCATCCTCTTGTAAAACAGGTTGACTGCTCTACATCCTTTTGTGAAACAGTCTGACTGCTCGACATCATTGTATAAAACAGTTTGACTGCTCTTCATCCTTTTACAAAGCAGTTTGACTGCTCTTCATCCTCTTATAAATCAATTTGACTGCTCTTCATCCTCTTATAAAACCGTTTGACTGCTCTTCGTCCGATTATAAATCAGTTTGACTGCTCTTCGTCCGATTATAAATCAGTTTGACTGCTCCTCGTCCGCTTATAAAACAGTTTGACTGCTCTTCATCCTTTTATAAAGCAGTTTGACTGCTCTTCATCCTCTTATAAATCAGTTTGACTGCTCTTCATCCTTTTATAAAGCAGTTTGACTGCTCTTCATCCTCCTATAAACCAGTTTGACTGCGCTTCATCCTCCTATAGAACAGTTTGACTGCTCTTCGTCCTCTTATAAAACAGTTTGACTGCTCTTCGTCCTCTTATAAAACAGTTTGACTGCTCTTCATCCTTTTATAAAGCAGTTTGCTCTTCATCCTCTTATAAATCAGTTTGACTGCTCTTCATCCGATTATAAATCAGTTTGACTGCTCTACATCCTCTTATAAAACAGTTTGACTGCTCTTCATCCTTTTATAACGCAGTTTGACTGCTCTTCATCCTCTTATAAATCAGTTTGACTGCTCTTCATCCGGTTATAAACCAGTTTGACTGCTCTTCGTCCTCTTATAAAACAGTTTGACTGCTCTTCATCCTTTTATAAAGCAGTTTGACTGCTCTTCATCCTCTTATAAATCAGTTTGACTGCTCTTCATCCGATTATAAATCAGTTTGACTGCTCTTCATCCTCTTATAAAACAGTTTGACTGCTCTTCATCCTTTTATAACGCAGTTTGACTGCTCTTCATCCTCTTATAAATCAGTTTGACTGCTCTTCATCCGATTATAAATCAGTTTGACTGCTCTTCATCCTTTTATAAAGCAGTTTGACTGCTCTTCATCCTCTTATAAATCAATTTGACTGCTCTTCATCCTCTTATAAAACCGTTTTTTCTGCTCTTCGTCCGATTATAAATCAGTTTGACTGCTCTTCATCCTCTTATAAAACCGTTTGACTGCTCTTCATCCTTTTATAACGCAGTTTGACTGCTCTTCATCCTCTTATAAATCAGTTTGACTGCTCTTCATCCGATTATAAATCAGTTTGACTGCTCTTCGTCCTCTTATAAAACAGTTTGACTGCTCTTCATCCGATTATAAATCAGTTTGACTGCTCTTCATCCTCTTATAAAACAGTTTGACTGCTCTTCATCTTTTTATAACGCAGTTTGACTGCTCTTCATCCTCTTGTAAAACAGGTTGACTGCTCTTCATCCTTTTGTGAAACAGTCTGACTGCTCGACATCATTGAATAAAACAGTTTGACTGCTCTTCATCCTTTTATAAAGCAGTTTGACTGCTCTTCATCCTCTTGTAAAACAGTCTGACTGCTCTTCATCCTATTATAAATCAGTTTGACTGCTCTTCGTCCGATTATAAATCAGTTTGACTGCTCCTCGTCCGCTTATAAAACAGTTTGACTGCTCTTCATCCTTTTATAAAGCAGTTTGACTGCTCTTCATCCTCTTATAAATCAGTTTGACTGCTCTTCATCCTTTTATAAAGCAGTTTGACTGCTCTTCATCCTCCTATAAACCAGTTTGACTGCGCTTCATCCTCCTATAGAACAGTTTGACCGCTCTTCGTCCTCTTATAAAACAGTTTGACTGCTCTTCGTCCTCTTATAAAACAGTTTGACTGCTCTTCATCCTTTTATAAAGCAGTTTGCTCTTCATCCTCTTATAAATCAGTTTGACTGCTCTTCATCCGATTATAAATCAGTTTGACTGCTCTACATCCTCTTATAAAACAGTTTGACTGCTCTTCATCCTTTTATAACGCAGTTTGACTGCTCTTCATCCTCTTATAAATCAGTTTGACTGCTCTTCATCCGGTTATAAACCAGTTTGACTGCTCTTCGTCCTCTTATAAAACAGTTTGACTGCTCTTCATCCTTTTATAAAGCAGTTTGACTGCTCTTCATCCTCTTATAAATCAGTTTGACTGCTCTTCATCCGATTATAAATCAGTTTGACTGCTCTTCATCCTCTTATAAAACAGTTTGACTGCTCTTCATCCTTTTATAACGCAGTTTGACTGCTCTTCATCCTCTTATAAATCAGTTTGACTGCTCTTCATCCGATTATAAATCAGTTTGACTGCTCTTCATCCTTTTATAAAGCAGTTTGACTGCTCTTCATCCTCTTATAAATCAATTTGACTGCTCTTCATCCTCTTATAAAACCGTTTTTTCTGCTCTTCGTCCGATTATAAATCAGTTTGACTGCTCTTCATCCTCTTATAAAACCGTTTGACTGCTCTTCATCCTTTTATAACGCAGTTTGACTGCTCTTCATACTCTTATAAATCAGTTTGACTGCTCTTCATCCGATTATAAATCAGTTTGACTGCTCTTCGTCCTCTTATAAAACAGTTTGACTGCTCTTCATCCTTTTATAAAGCAGTTTGACTGCTCTTTATCCTCTTGTAAAACAGTCTGACTGCTCTTCATCTGATTATAAATCAGTTTGACTGCTCTTCATCCTCTTATAAAACAGCTTGACTGCTCTTCATCATTTTATAACGCAGTTTGACTGCTCTTCATCCTCTTGTAAAACAGGTTGACTGCTTTTCATCCTTTTGTAAAACAGTCTGACTGCTCTACATCATTGTATAAAACATTTTGACTGCTCTTCATCCTTTTATAAAGCTGTTTGACTGCTCTTCATCCTCTTATAAATCAATTTGACCGCTCTTCATCCTCTTATAAAACCGTTTGACTGCTCTTCGTCCGATTATAAATCAGTTTGACTGCTCTTCGTCCTTTTATAAATCAGTTTGACTGCTCTTCGTCCGCTTATAAAACAGTTTGACTGCTCTTCATCCTTTTATAAAGCAGTTTGACTGCTCTTCATCCTCTTATAAATCAGTTTGACTGCTCTTCATCCTTTTATAAAGCAGTTTGACTGCTCTTCGTCCTATAAACCAGTTTGACTGCGCTTCATCCTCCTATAGAACAGTTTGACTGCTCTTCATCCTTTTATAAAGCAGTTTGACTGCTCTTCATCCTTTTATAAAGCAGTTTGACTGCTCTTCATCCTCTTATAAATCAGTTTGACTGCTCTTCATCCTCTTATAAAGCAGTTTGACTGCTCTTCATCCTCCTATAAACCAGTTTGACTGCGCTTCATCCTCCTATAGAACAGTTTGACTGCTCTTCGTCCGATTATAACTCAGTTTGACTGCTCTTCGTCCTCTTATAAAACAGTTTGACTGCTCTTCATCCTTTTATAAAGCAGTTTGACTGCTCTTCATCCTCTTGTAAAACAGTCTGACTGCTCTTCATCCGATTATAAATCAGTTTGACTGCTCTTCATCCTCTTATAAAACAGTTTGACTGCTCTTCATAATTTTATAACGCAGTTTGACTGCTCTTCATCCTCTTGTAAAACAGGTTGACTGCTTTTCATCCTTTTGTAAAACAGTCTGACTGCTCTACATCATTGTATAAAACATTTTGACTGCTCTTCATCCTTTTATAAAGCTGTTTGACTGCTCTTCATCCTCTTATAAATCAATTTGACCGCTCTTCATCCTCTTATAAAACCGTTTGACTGCTCTTCGTCCGATTATAAATCAGTTTGACTGCTCTTCGTCCTTTTATAAATCAGTTTGACTGCTCTTCGTCCGCTTATAAAACAGTTTGACTGCTCTTCATCCTTTTATAAAGCAGTTTGACTGCTCTTCATCCTCTTATAAATCAGTTTGACTGCTCTTCATCCTTTTATAAAGCAGTTTGACTGCTCTTCATCCTCCTATAAACCAGTTTGACTGCGCTTCATCCTCCTATAGAACAGTTTGACTGCTCTTCATCCTTTTATAAAGCAGTTTGACTGCTCTTCATCCTTTTATAAAGCAGTTTGACTGCTCTTCATCCTCTTATAAATCAGTTTGACTGCTCTTCATCCTCTTATAAAGCAGTTTGACTGCTCTTCATCCTCCTATAAACCAGTTTGACTGCGCTTCATCCTCCTATAGAACAGTTTGACTGCTCTTCGTCCGATTATAACTCAGTTTGACTGCTCTTCGTCCTCTTATAAAACAGTTTGACTGCTCTTCATCATTTTATAAAGCAGTTTGACTGCTCTTCATCCTCTTGTAAAACAGTCTGACTGCTCTTCATCCGATTATAAATCAGTTTGACTGCTCTTCATCCTCTTATAAAACAGTTTGACTGCTCTTCATCTTTTTATAACGCAGTTTGACTGCTCTTCATCCTCTTGTAAAACAGGTTGACTGCTCTTCATCCATTTGTGAAACAGTCTGACTGCTCGACATCATTGTATAAAACAGTTTGACTGCTCTTCATCCTTTTATAAAGCAGTTTGACTGCTCTTCATCCTCTTATAAAACAGTTTGACTGCTCTTCATCCTTTTATAACGCAGTTTGACTGCTCTTCATCCTCTTATAAATCAGTTTGACTGCTCTTCATCCGATTATAAATCAGTTTGACTGCTCTTCGTCCGATTATAAATCAGTTGGACTGCTCTTCGTCCGCTTATAAAACAGTTTGACTGCTCTTCATCCTTTTATAAAGCAGTTTGACTGCTCTTCATCCTCTTATAAATCAGTTTGACTGCTCTTCATCCTCTTATAAAGCAGTTTGACTGCTCTTCATCCTCCTATAAACCAGTTTGACTGCGCTTCATCCTCCTATAGAACAGTTTGACTGCTCTTCGTCCGATTATAACTCAGTTTGACTGCTCTTCGTCCTCTTATAAAACAGTTTGACTGCTCTTCATCCTTTTATAAAGCAGTTTGACTGCTCTTCATCCTCTTGTAAAACAGTCTGACTGCTCTTCATCCGATTATAAATCAGTTTGACTGCTCTTCATCCTCTTATAAAACAGTTTGACTGCTCTTCATCTTTTTATAACGCAGTTTGACTGCTCTTCATCCTCTTGTAAAACAGGTTGACTGCTCTTCATCCTTTTGTGAAACAGTCTGACTGCTCGACATCATTGAATAAAACAGTTTGACTGCTCTTCATCCTTTTATAAAGCAGTTTGACTGCTCTTCATCCTCTTGTAAAACAGTCTGACTGCTCTTCATCCTATTATAAATCAGTTTGACTGCTCTTCGTCCGATTATAAATCAGTTTGACTGCTCTTCGTCCGATTATAAATCAGTTTGACTGCTCCTCGTCCGCTTATAAAACAGTTTGACTGCTCTTCATCCTTTTATAAAGCAGTTTGACTGCTCTTCATCCTCTTATAAATCAGTTTGACTGCTCTTCATCCTTTTATAAAGCAGTTTGACTGCTCTTCATCCTCCTATAAACCAGTTTGACTGCGCTTCATCCTCCTATAGAACAGTTTGACCGCTCTTCGTCCTCTTATAAAACAGTTTGACTGCTCTTCGTCCTCTTATAAAACAGTTTGACTGCTCTTCATCCTTTTATAAAGCAGTTTGCTCTTCATCCTCTTATAAATCAGTTTGACTGCTCTTCATCCGATTATAAATCAGTTTGACTGCTCTACATCCTCTTATAAAACAGTTTGACTGCTCTTCATCCTTTTATAACGCAGTTTGACTGCTCTTCATCCTCTTATAAATCAGTTTGACTGCTCTTCATCCGGTTATAAACCAGTTTGACTGCTCTTCGTCCTCTTATAAAACAGTTTGACTGCTCTTCATCCTTTTATAAAGCAGTTTGACTGCTCTTCATCCTCTTATAAATCAGTTTGACTGCTCTTCATCCGATTATAAATCAGTTTGACTGCTCTTCATCCTCCTATAAAACAGTTTGACTGCTCTTCATCCTTTTATAACGCAGTTTGACTGCTCTTCATCCTCTTATAAATCAGTTTGACTGCTCTTCATCCGATTATAAATCAGTTTGACTGCTCTTCATCCGATTATAAATCAGTTTGACTGCTCTTCATCCTTTTATAAAGCAGTTTGACTGCTCTTCATCCTCTTATAAATCAATTTGACTGCTCTTCATCCTCTTATAAAACCGTTTTTTCTGCTCTTCGTCCGATTATAAATCAGTTTGACTGTTCTTCATCCTCTTATAAAACCGTTTGACTGCTCTTCATCCTTTTATAACGCAGTTTGACTGCTCTTCATCCTCTTATAAATCAGTTTGACTGCTCTTCATCCGATTATAAATCAGTTTGACTGCTCTTCGTCCTCTTATAAAACAGTTTGACTGCTTTTCATCCTTTTGTAAAACAGTCTGACTGCTCTACATCATTTTATAAAACAGTTTGACTGCTCTTCATCCTTTTATAAAGCAGTTTGACTGCTCTTCATCCTCTTATAAATCAATTTGGCCGCTCTTCATCCTCTTATAAAACCGTTTGACTGCTCTTCGTCCGATTATAAATCAGTTTGACTGCACTTCGTCCGATTATAAATCAGTTTGACTGCTCTTCGTCCGCTTATAAAACAGTTTGACTGCTCTTCATCCTTTTATAAAGCAGTTTGACTGCTCTTCATCCTCTTATAAATCAGTTTGACTGCTCTTCATCCTTTTATAAAGCAGTTTAACTGCTCTTCATCCTCCTATAAACCAGTTTGACTGCGCTTCATCCTCCTATTGAACAGTTTGACTGCTCTTCGTCCGATTATAAATCAGTTTGACTGCTCTTCGTCCTCTTATAAAACAGTTTGACTGCTCTTCATCCTTTTATAAAGCAGTTTGACTGCTCTTCATTCTCTTATAAATCAGTTTGACTGCTCTTCATCCGATTATAAATCAGTTTGACTGCTCTTCATCCTCTTATAAAACAGTTTGACTGCTCTTCATCCTTTTATAACGCATTTTGACTGCTCTTCATCCTCTTATAAATCAGTTTGACTGCTCTTCATCCGATTATAAATCAGTTTGACTGCTCTTCATCCTCTTATAAAACAGTTTGACTGCTCTTCATCCTTTTATAACGCAGTTTGACTGCTCTTCATCCTCTTATAAATCAGTTTGACTGCTCTTCATCCGATTATAAATCAGTTTGACTGCTCTTCGTCCGATTATAAATCAGTTGGACTGCTCTTCGTCCGCTTATAAAACAGTTTGACTGCTCTTCATCCTTTTATAAAGCAGTTTGACTGCTCTTCATCCTCTTATAAATCAGTTTGACTGCTCTTCATCCTCTTATAAAGCAGTTTGACTGCTCTTCATCCTCCTATAAACCAGTTTGACTGCGCTTCATCCTCCTATAGAACAGTTTGACTGCTCTTCGTCCGATTATAACTCAGTTTGACTGCTCTTCGTCCTCTTATAAAACAGTTTGACTGCTCTTCATCCTTTTATAAAGCAGTTTGACTGCTCTTCATCCTCTTGTAAAACAGTCTGACTGCTCTTCATCCGATTATAAATCAGTTTGACTGCTCTTCATCCTCTTATAAAACAGTTTGACTGCTCTTCATCTTTTTATAACGCAGTTTGACTGCTCTTCATCCTCTTGTAAAACAGGTTGACTGCTCTACATCCTTTTGTGAAACAGTCTGACTGCTCGACATCATTGTATAAAACAGTTTGACTGCTCTTCATCCTTTTACAAAGCAGTTTGACTGCTCTTCATCCTCTTATAAATCAATTTGACTGCTCTTCATCCTCTTATAAAACCGTTTGACTGCTCTTCGTCCGATTATAAATCAGTTTGACTGCTCTTCGTCCGATTATAAATCAGTTTGACTGCTCCTCGTCCGCTTATAAAACAGTTTGACTGCTCTTCATCCTTTTATAAAGCAGTTTGACTGCTCTTCATCCTCTTATAAATCAGTTTGACTGCTCTTCATCCTTTTATAAAGCAGTTTGACTGCTCTTCATCCTCCTATAAACCAGTTTGACTGCGCTTCATCCTCCTATAGAACAGTTTGACTGCTCTTCGTCCTCTTATAAAACAGTTTGACTGCTCTTCGTCCTCTTATAAAACAGTTTGACTGCTCTTCATCCTTTTATAAAGCAGTTTGCTCTTCATCCTCTTATAAATCAGTTTGACTGCTCTTCATCCGATTATAAATCAGTTTGACTGCTCTACATCCTCTTATAAAACAGTTTGACTGCTCTTCATCCTTTTATAACGCAGTTTGACTGCTCTTCATCCTCTTATAAATCAGTTTGACTGCTCTTCATCCGGTTATAAACCAGTTTGACTGCTCTTCGTCCTCTTATAAAACAGTTTGACTGCTCTTCATCCTTTTATAAAGCAGTTTGACTGCTCTTCATCCTCTTATAAATCAGTTTGACTGCTCTTCATCCGATTATAAATCAGTTTGACTGCTCTTCATCCTCTTATAAAACAGTTTGACTGCTCTTCATCCTTTTATAACGCAGTTTGACTGCTCTTCATCCTCTTATAAATCAGTTTGACTGCTCTTCATCCGATTATAAATCAGTTTGACTGCTCTTCATCCTTTTATAAAGCAGTTTGACTGCTCTTCATCCTCTTATAAATCAATTTGACTGCTCTTCATCCTCTTATAAAACCGTTTTTTCTGCTCTTCGTCCGATTATAAATCAGTTTGACTGCTCTTCATCCTCTTATAAAACCGTTTGACTGCTCTTCATCCTTTTATAACGCAGTTTGACTGCTCTTCATCCTCTTATAAATCAGTTTGACTGCTCTTCATCCGATTATAAATCAGTTTGACTGCTCTTCGTCCTCTTATAAAACAGTTTGACTGCTCTTCATCCGATTATAAATCAGTTTGACTGCTCTTCATCCTCTTATAAAACAGTTTGACTGCTCTTCATCTTTTTATAACGCAGTTTGACTGCTCTTCATCCTCTTGTAAAACAGGTTGACTGCTCTTCATCCTTTTGTGAAACAGTCTGACTGCTCGACATCATTGAATAAAACAGTTTGACTGCTCTTCATCCTTTTATAAAGCAGTTTGACTGCTCTTCATCCTCTTGTAAAACAGTCTGACTGCTCTTCATCCTATTATAAATCAGTTTGACTGCTCTTCGTCCGATTATAAATCAGTTTGACTGCTCCTCGTCCGCTTATAAAACAGTTTGACTGCTCTTCATCCTTTTATAAAGCAGTTTGACTGCTCTTCATCCTCTTATAAATCAGTTTGACTGCTCTTCATCCTTTTATAAAGCAGTTTGACTGCTCTTCATCCTCCTATAAACCAGTTTGACTGCGCTTCATCCTCCTATAGAACAGTTTGACCGCTCTTCGTCCTCTTATAAAACAGTTTGACTGCTCTTCGTCCTCTTATAAAACAGTTTGACTGCTCTTCATCCTTTTATAAAGCAGTTTGCTCTTCATCCTCTTATAAATCAGTTTGACTGCTCTTCATCCGATTATAAATCAGTTTGACTGCTCTACATCCTCTTATAAAACAGTTTGACTGCTCTTCATCCTTTTATAACGCAGTTTGACTGCTCTTCATCCTCTTATAAATCAGTTTGACTGCTCTTCATCCGGTTATAAACCAGTTTGACTGCTCTTCGTCCTCTTATAAAACAGTTTGACTGCTCTTCATCCTTTTATAAAGCAGTTTGACTGCTCTTCATCCTCTTATAAATCAGTTTGACTGCTCTTCATCCGATTATAAATCAGTTTGACTGCTCTTCATCCTCTTATAAAACAGTTTGACTGCTCTTCATCCTTTTATAACGCAGTTTGACTGCTCTTCATCCTCTTATAAATCAGTTTGACTGCTCTTCATCCGATTATAAATCAGTTTGACTGCTCTTCATCCTTTTATAAAGCAGTTTGACTGCTCTTCATCCTCTTATAAATCAATTTGACTGCTCTTCATCCTCTTATAAAACCGTTTTTTCTGCTCTTCGTCCGATTATAAATCAGTTTGACTGCTCTTCATCCTCTTATAAAACCGTTTGACTGCTCTTCATCCTTTTATAACGCAGTTTGACTGCTCTTCATACTCTTATAAATCAGTTTGACTGCTCTTCATCCGATTATAAATCAGTTTGACTGCTCTTCGTCCTCTTATAAAACAGTTTGACTGCTCTTCATCCTTTTATAAAGCAGTTTGACTGCTCTTTATCCTCTTGTAAAACAGTCTGACTGCTCTTCATCTGATTATAAATCAGTTTGACTGCTCTTCATCCTCTTATAAAACAGTTTGACTGCTCTTCATCATTTTATAACGCAGTTTGACTGCTCTTCATCCTCTTGTAAAACAGGTTGACTGCTTTTCATCCTTTTGTAAAACAGTCTGACTGCTCTACATCATTGTATAAAACATTTTGACTGCTCTTCATCCTTTTATAAAGCTGTTTGACTGCTCTTCATCCTCTTATAAATCAATTTGACCGCTCTTCATCCTCTTATAAAACCGTTTGACTGCTCTTCGTCCGATTATAAATCAGTTTGACTGCTCTTCGTCCTTTTATAAATCAGTTTGACTGCTCTTCGTCCGCTTATAAAACAGTTTGACTGCTCTTCATCCTTTTATAAAGCAGTTTGACTGCTCTTCATCCTCTTATAAATCAGTTTGACTGCTCTTCATCCTTTTATAAAGCAGTTTGACTGCTCTTCATCCTCCTATAAACCAGTTTGACTGCGCTTCATCCTCCTATAGAACAGTTTGACTGCTCTTCATCCTTTTATAAAGCAGTTTGACTGCTCTTCATCCTTTTATAAAGCAGTTTGACTGCTCTTCATCCTCTTATAAATCAGTTTGACTGCTCTTCATCCTCTTATAAAGCAGTTTGACTGCTCTTCATCCTCCTATAAACCAGTTTGACTGCGCTTCATCCTCCTATAGAACAGTTTGACTGCTCTTCGTCCGATTATAACTCAGTTTGACTGCTCTTCGTCCTCTTATAAAACAGTTTGACTGCTCTTCATCCTTTTATAAAGCAGTTTGACTGCTCTTCATCCTCTTGTAAAACAGTCTGACTGCTCTTCATCCGATTATAAATCAGTTTGACTGCTCTTCATCCTCTTATAAAACAGTTTGACTGCTCTTCATAATTTTATAACGCAGTTTGACTGCTCTTCATCCTCTTGTAAAACAGGTTGACTGCTTTTCATCCTTTTGTAAAACAGTCTGACTGCTCTACATCATTGTATAAAACATTTTGACTGCTCTTCATCCTTTTATAAAGCTGTTTGACTGCTCTTCATCCTCTTATAAATCAATTTGACCGCTCTTCATCCTCTTATAAAACCGTTTGACTGCTCTTCGTCCGATTATAAATCAGTTTGACTGCTCTTCGTCCTTTTATAAATCAGTTTGACTGCTCTTCGTCCGCTTATAAAACAGTTTGACTGCTCTTCATCCTTTTATAAAGCAGTTTGACTGCTCTTCATCCTCTTATAAATCAGTTTGACTGCTCTTCATCCTTTTATAAAGCAGTTTGACTGCTCTTCATCCTCCTATAAACCAGTTTGACTGCGCTTCATCCTCCTATAGAACAGTTTGACTGCTCTTCATCCTTTTATAAAGCAGTTTGACTGCTCTTCATCCTTTTATAAAGCAGTTTGACTGCTCTTCATCCTCTTATAAATCAGTTTGACTGCTCTTCATCCTCTTATAAAGCAGTTTGACTGCTCTTCATCCTCCTATAAACCAGTTTGACTGCGCTTCATCCTCCTATAGAACAGTTTGACTGCTCTTCGTCCGATTATAACTCAGTTTGACTGCTCTTCGTCCTCTTATAAAACAGTTTGACTGCTCTTCATCATTTTATAAAGCAGTTTGACTGCTCTTCATCCTCTTGTAAAACAGTCTGACTGCTCTTCATCCGATTATAAATCAGTTTGACTGCTCTTCATCCTCTTATAAAACAGTTTGACTGCTCTTCATCTTTTTATAACGCAGTTTGACTGCTCTTCATCCTCTTGTAAAACAGGTTGACTGCTCTTCATCCATTTGTGAAACAGTCTGACTGCTCGACATCATTGTATAAAACAGTTTGACTGCTCTTCATCCTTTTATAAAGCAGTTTGACTGCTCTTCATCCTCTTATAAAACAGTTTGACTGCTCTTCATCCTTTTATAACGCAGTTTGACTGCTCTTCATCCTCTTATAAATCAGTTTGACTGCTCTTCATCCGATTATAAATCAGTTTGACTGCTCTTCGTCCGATTATAAATCAGTTGGACTGCTCTTCGTCCGCTTATAAAACAGTTTGACTGCTCTTCATCCTTTTATAAAGCAGTTTGACTGCTCTTCATCCTCTTATAAATCAGTTTGACTGCTCTTCATCCTCTTATAAAGCAGTTTGACTGCTCTTCATCCTCCTATAAACCAGTTTGACTGCGCTTCATCCTCCTATAGAACAGTTTGACTGCTCTTCGTCCGATTATAACTCAGTTTGACTGCTCTTCGTCCTCTTATAAAACAGTTTGACTGCTCTTCATCCTTTTATAAAGCAGTTTGACTGCTCTTCATCCTCTTGTAAAACAGTCTGACTGCTCTTCATCCGATTATAAATCAGTTTGACTGCTCTTCATCCTCTTATAAAACAGTTTGACTGCTCTTCATCTTTTTATAACGCAGTTTGACTGCTCTTCATCCTCTTGTAAAACAGGTTGACTGCTCTTCATCCTTTTGTGAAACAGTCTGACTGCTCGACATCATTGAATAAAACAGTTTGACTGCTCTTCATCCTTTTATAAAGCAGTTTGACTGCTCTTCATCCTCTTGTAAAACAGTCTGACTGCTCTTCATCCTATTATAAATCAGTTTGACTGCTCTTCGTCCGATTATAAATCAGTTTGACTGCTCTTCGTCCGATTATAAATCAGTTTGACTGCTCCTCGTCCGCTTATAAAACAGTTTGACTGCTCTTCATCCTTTTATAAAGCAGTTTGACTGCTCTTCATCCTCTTATAAATCAGTTTGACTGCTCTTCATCCTTTTATAAAGCAGTTTGACTGCTCTTCATCCTCCTATAAACCAGTTTGACTGCGCTTCATCCTCCTATAGAACAGTTTGACCGCTCTTCGTCCTCTTATAAAACAGTTTGACTGCTCTTCGTCCTCTTATAAAACAGTTTGACTGCTCTTCATCCTTTTATAAAGCAGTTTGCTCTTCATCCTCTTATAAATCAGTTTGACTGCTCTTCATCCGATTATAAATCAGTTTGACTGCTCTACATCCTCTTATAAAACAGTTTGACTGCTCTTCATCCTTTTATAACGCAGTTTGACTGCTCTTCATCCTCTTATAAATCAGTTTGACTGCTCTTCATCCGGTTATAAACCAGTTTGACTGCTCTTCGTCCTCTTATAAAACAGTTTGACTGCTCTTCATCCTTTTATAAAGCAGTTTGACTGCTCTTCATCCTCTTATAAATCAGTTTGACTGCTCTTCATCCGATTATAAATCAGTTTGACTGCTCTTCATCCTCTTATAAAACAGTTTGACTGCTCTTCATCCTTTTATAACGCAGTTTGACTGCTCTTCATCCTCTTATAAATCAGTTTGACTGCTCTTCATCCGATTATAAATCAGTTTGACTGCTCTTCATCCTTTTATAAAGCAGTTTGACTGCTCTTCATCCTCTTATAAATCAATTTGACTGCTCTTCATCCTCTTATAAAACCGTTTTTTCTGCTCTTCGTCCGATTATAAATCAGTTTGACTGCTCTTCATCCTCTTATAAAACCGTTTGACTGCTCTTCATCCTTTTATAACGCAGTTTGACTGCTCTTCATCCTCTTATAAATCAGTTTGACTGCTCTTCATCCGATTATAAATCAGTTTGACTGCTCTTCGTCCTCTTATAAAACAGTTTGACTGCTCTTCATCCTTTTATAAAGCAGTTTGACTGCTCTTTATCCTCTTGTAAAACAGTCTGACTGCTCTTCATCTGATTATAAATCAGTTTGACTGCTCTTCATCCTCTTATAAAACAGTTTGACTGCTCTTCATCATTTTATAACGCAGTTTGACTGCTCTTCATCCTCTTGTAAAACAGGTTGACTGCTTTTCATCCTTTTGTAAAACAGTCTGACTGCTCTACATCATTGTATAAAACATTTTGACTGCTCTTCATCCTTTTATAAAGCTGTTTGACTGCTCTTCATCCTCTTATAAATCAATTTGACCGCTCTTCATCCTCTTATAAAACCGTTTGACTGCTCTTCGTCCGATTATAAATCAGTTTGACTGCTCTTCGTCCTTTTATAAATCAGTTTGACTGCTCTTCGTCCGCTTATAAAACAGTTTGACTGCTCTTCATCCTTTTATAAAGCAGTTTGACTGCTCTTCATCCTCTTATAAATCAGTTTGACTGCTCTTCATCCTTTTATAAAGCAGTTTGACTGCTCTTCATCCTCCTATAAACCAGTTTGACTGCGCTTCATCCTCCTATAGAACAGTTTGACTGCTCTTCATCCTTTTATAAAGCAGTTTGACTGCTCTTCATCCTTTTATAAAGCAGTTTGACTGCTCTTCATCCTCTTATAAATCAGTTTGACTGCTCTTCATCCTCTTATAAAGCAGTTTGACTGCTCTTCATCCTCCTATAAACCAGTTTGACTGCGCTTCATCCTCCTATAGAACAGTTTGACTGCTCTTCGTCCGATTATAACTCAGTTTGACTGCTCTTCGTCCTCTTATAAAACAGTTTGACTGCTCTTCATCATTTTATAAAGCAGTTTGACTGCTCTTCATCCTCTTGTAAAACAGTCTGACTGCTCTTCATCCGATTATAAATCAGTTTGACTGCTCTTCATCCTCTTATAAAACAGTTTGACTGCTCTTCATAATTTTATAACGCAGTTTGACTGCTCTTCATCCTCTTGTAAAACAGGTTGACTGCTTTTCATCCTTTTGTAAAACAGTCTGACTGCTCTACATCATTGTATAAAACATTTTGACTGCTCTTCATCCTTTTATAAAGCTGTTTGACTGCTCTTCATCCTCTTATAAATCAATTTGACCGCTCTTCATCCTCTTATAAAACCGTTTGACTGCTCTTCGTCCGATTATAAATCAGTTTGACTGCTCTTCGTCCTTTTATAAATCAGTTTGACTGCTCTTCGTCCGCTTATAAAACAGTTTGACTGCTCTTCATCCTTTTATAAAGCAGTTTGACTGCTCTTCATCCTCTTATAAATCAGTTTGACTGCTCTTCATCCTTTTATAAAGCAGTTTGACTGCTCTTCATCCTCCTATAAACCAGTTTGACTGCGCTTCATCCTCCTATAGAACAGTTTGACTGCTCTTCATCCTTTTATAAAGCAGTTTGACTGCTCTTCATCCTTTTATAAAGCAGTTTGACTGCTCTTCATCCTCTTATAAATCAGTTTGACTGCTCTTCATCCTCTTATAAAGCAGTTTGACTGCTCTTCATCCTCCTATAAACCAGTTTGACTGCGCTTCATCCTCCTATAGAACAGTTTGACTGCTCTTCGTCCGATTATAACTCAGTTTGACTGCTCTTCGTCCTCTTATAAAACAGTTTGACTGCTCTTCATCATTTTATAAAGCAGTTTGACTGCTCTTCATCCTCTTGTAAAACAGTCTGACTGCTCTTCATCCGATTATAAATCAGTTTGACTGCTCTTCATCCTCTTATAAAACAGTTTGACTGCTCTTCATCTTTTTATAACGCAGTTTGACTGCTCTTCATCCTCTTGTAAAACAGGTTGACTGCTCTTCATCCATTTGTGAAACAGTCTGACTGCTCGACATCATTGTATAAAACAGTTTGACTGCTCTTCATCCTTTTATAAAGCAGTTTGACTGCTCTTCATCCTCTTATAAAACAGTTTGACTGCTCTTCATCCTTTTATAACGCAGTTTGACTGCTCTTCATCCTCTTATAAATCAGTTTGACTGCTCTTCATCCGATTATAAATCAGTTTGACTGCTCTTCGTCCGATTATAAATCAGTTGGACTGCTCTTCGTCCGCTTATAAAACAGTTTGACTGCTCTTCATCCTTTTATAAAGCAGTTTGACTGCTCTTCATCCTCTTATAAATCAGTTTGACTGCTCTTCATCCTCTTATAAAGCAGTTTGACTGCTCTTCATCCTCCTATAAACCAGTTTGACTGCGCTTCATCCTCCTATAGAACAGTTTGACTGCTCTTCGTCCGATTATAACTCAGTTTGACTGCTCTTCGTCCTCTTATAAAACAGTTTGACTGCTCTTCATCCTTTTATAAAGCAGTTTGACTGCTCTTCATCCTCTTGTAAAACAGTCTGACTGCTCTTCATCCGATTATAAATCAGTTTGACTGCTCTTCATCCTCTTATAAAACAGTTTGACTGCTCTTCATCTTTTTATAACGCAGTTTGACTGCTCTTCATCCTCTTGTAAAACAGGTTGACTGCTCTTCATCCTTTTGTGAAACAGTCTGACTGCTCGACATCATTGAATAAAACAGTTTGACTGCTCTTCATCCTTTTATAAAGCAGTTTGACTGCTCTACATCCTCTTGTAAAACAGTCTGACTGCTCTTCATCCTATTATAAATCAGTTTGACTGCTCTTCGTCCGATTATAAATCAGTTTGACTGCTCTTCGTCCGATTATAAATCAGTTTGACTGCTCCTCGTCCGCTTATAAAACAGTTTGACTGCTCTTCATCCTTTTATAAAGCAGTTTGACTGCTCTTCATCCTCTTATAAATCAGTTTGACTGCTCTTCATCCTTTTATAAAGCAGTTTGACTGCTCTTCATCCTCCTATAAACCAGTTTGACTGCGCTTCATCCTCCTATAGAACAGTTTGACCGCTCTTCGTCCTCTTATAAAACAGTTTGACTGCTCTTCGTCCTCTTATAAAACAGTTTGACTGCTCTTCATCCTTTTATAAAGCAGTTTGCTCTTCATCCTCTTATAAATCAGTTTGACTGCTCTTCATCCGATTATAAATCAGTTTGACTGCTCTACATCCTCTTATAAAACAGTTTGACTGCTCTTCATCCTTTTATAACGCAGTTTGACTGCTCTTCATCCTCTTATAAATCAGTTTGACTGCTCTTCATCCGGTTATAAACCAGTTTGACTGCTCTTCGTCCTCTTATAAAACAGTTTGACTGCTCTTCATCCTTTTATAAAGCAGTTTGACTGCTCTTCATCCTCTTATAAATCAGTTTGACTGCTCTTCATCCGATTATAAATCAGTTTGACTGCTCTTCATCCTCTTATAAAACAGTTTGACTGCTCTTCATCCTTTTATAACGCAGTTTGACTGCTCTTCATCCTCTTATAAATCAGTTTGACTGCTCTTCATCCGATTATAAATCAGTTTGACTGCTCTTCATCCTTTTATAAAGCAGTTTGACTGCTCTTCATCCTCTTATAAATCAATTTGACTGCTCTTCATCCTCTTATAAAACCGTTTTTTCTGCTCTTCGTCCGATTATAAATCAGTTTGACTGCTCTTCATCCTCTTATAAAACCGTTTGACTGCTCTTCATCCTTTTATAACGCAGTTTGACTGCTCTTCATCCTCTTATAAATCAGTTTGACTGCTCTTCATCCGATTATAAATCAGTTTGACTGCTCTTCGTCCTCTTATAAAACAGTTTGACTGCTCTTCATCCTTTTATAAAGCAGTTTGACTGCTCTTTATCCTCTTGTAAAACAGTCTGACTGCTCTTCATCTGATTATAAATCAGTTTGACTGCTCTTCATCCTCTTATAAAACAGTTTGACTGCTCTTCATCATTTTATAACGCAGTTTGACTGCTCTTCATCCTCTTGTAAAACAGGTTGACTGCTTTTCATCCTTTTGTAAAACAGTCTGACTGCTCTACATCATTGTATAAAACATTTTGACTGCTCTTCATCCTTTTATAAAGCTGTTTGACTGCTCTTCATCCTCTTATAAAACAATTTGACCGCTCTTCATCCTCTTATAAAACCGTTTGACTGCTCTTCGTCCGATTATAAATCAGTTTGACTGCTCTTCGTCCTTTTATAAATCAGTTTGACTGCTCTTCGTCCGCTTATAAAACAGTTTGACTGCTCTTCATCCTTTTATAAAGCAGTTTGACTGCTCTTCATCCTCTTATAAATCAGTTTGACTGCTCTTCATCCTTTTATAAAGCAGTTTGACTGCTCTTCATCCTCCTATAAACCAGTTTGACTGCGCTTCATCCTCCTATAGAACAGTTTGACTGCTCTTCATCCTTTTATAAAGCAGTTTGACTGCTCTTCATCCTTTTATAAAGCAGTTTGACTGCTCTTCATCCTCTTATAAATCAGTTTGACTGCTCTTCATCCTCTTATAAAGCAGTTTGACTGCTCTTCATCCTCCTATAAACCAGTTTGACTGCGCTTCATCCTCCTATAGAACAGTTTGACTGCTCTTCGTCCGATTATAACTCAGTTTGACTGCTCTTCGTCCTCTTATAAAACAGTTTGACTGCTCTTCATCATTTTATAAAGCAGTTTGACTGCTCTTCATCCTCTTGTAAAACAGTCTGACTGCTCTTCATCCGATTATAAATCAGTTTGACTGCTCTTCATCCTCTTATAAAACAGTTTGACTGCTCTTCATCTTTTTATAACGCAGTTTGACTGCTCTTCATCCTCTTGTAAAACAGGTTGACTGCTCTTAATCCATTTGTGAAACAGTCTGACTGCTCGACATCATTGTATAAAACAGTTTGACTGCTCTTCATCCTTTTATAAAGCAGTTTGACTGCTCTTCATCCTCTTATAAATCAATTTGACTGCTCTTCATCCTCTTATAAAACCGTTTGACTGCTCTTCGTCCGATTATAAATCAGTTTGACTGCTCTTCGTCCTCTTATAAAACAGTTTGACTGCTCTTCATCCTTTTATAAAGCAGTTTGACTGCTCTTCTTCCTCTTATAAATCAGTTTGACTGCTCTTCATCCGATTATAACTCAGTTTGACTGCTCTTCGTCCTCTTATAAAACAGTTTGACTGCTCTTCATCCTTTTATAAAGCAGTTTGACTGCTCTTCATCCTCTTGTAAAACAGTCTGACTGCTCTTCATCCGATTATAAATCAGTTTGACTGCTCTTCATCCTCTTATAAAACAGTTTGACTGCTCTTCATCTTTTTATAACGCAGTTTGACTGCTCTTCATCCTCTTGTAAAACAGGTTGACTGCTCTTCATCCTTTTGTGAAACAGTCTGACTGCTCGACATCATTGTATAAAACAGTTTGACTGCTCTTCATCCTTTTATAAATCAGTTTGACTGCTCTTCATCCTTTTATAAAGCAGTTTGACTGCTCTTCATCCTCCTATAAACCAGTTTGACTGCGCTTCATTCTCCTATAGAACAGTTTGACTGCTCTTCGTCCTCTTATAAAACAGTTTGACTGCTCTTCGTCCTCTTATAAAACAGTTTGACTGCTCTTCATCCTTTTATAAAGCAGTTTGACTGCTCTTCATCCTCTTATAAATCAGTTTGACTGCTCTTTATCCGATTATAAATCAGTTTGACTGCTCTTCATCCTCTTATAAAACAGTTTGACTGCTCTTCATCCTTTTATAACGCAGTTTGACTGCTCTTCATCCTCTTATAAATCAGTTTGACTGCTCTTCATCCGATTATAAATCAGTTTAACTGCTCTTCATCCTCTTATAAAACAGTTTGACTGCTCTTCATCCTTTTATAAAGCAGTTTGACTGCTCTTCATCCTCTTATAAATCAGTTTGACTGCTCTTCATCCTCTTATAAAACAGTTTGACTGCTCTTCATCCTTTTATAACGCAGTTTGACTGCTCTTCATCCTCTTATAAATCAGTTTGACTGCTCTTCATCCGATTATAAATCAGTTTGACTGCTCTTCATCCTTTTATAAAGCAGTTTGACTGCTCTTCATCCTCTTATAAATCAATTTGACTGCTCTTCATCCTCTTATAAAACCGTTTTTTTCTGCTCTTCGTCCGATTATAAATCAATTTGACTGCTCTTCATCCTCTTATAAAACCGTTTGACTGCTCTTCATCCGATTATAAATCAGTTTGACTGCTCTTCATCCTCTTATAAAACAGTTTGACTGCTCTTCACCCTTTTATAACGCAGTTTGACTGCTCTTCATCCTCTTATAAATCAGTTTGACTGCTCTTCATCCTTTTATAAAGCAGTTTGACTGCTCTTCATCCTCTTATAAATCAGTTTGACTGCTCTTCATCCGATTATAAATCAGTTTGACTGCTCTTCATCCTCTTATAAAACAGTTTGACTGCTCTTCATCCTTTTATAACGCAGTTTGACTGCTCTTCATCCTCTTATAAATCAGTTTGACTGCTCTTCATCCGATTATAAATCAGTTTGACTGCTCTTCATCCTTTTATAAAGCAGTTTGACTGCTCTTCATCCTCTTATAAATCAATTTGACTGCTCTTCATCCTCTTATAAAACCGTTTTTTCTGCTCTTCGTCCGATTATAAATCAATTTGACTGCTCTTCATCCTCTTATAAAACCGTTTGACTGCTCTTCATCCGATTATAAATCAGTTTGACTGCTCTTCATCCTCTTATAAAACAGTTTGACTACGCTTCATCCTCCTATAGAACAGTTTGACTGCTCTTCGTGCGATTATAACTCAGTTTGACTGCTCTTCGTCATCTTATAAAACAGTTTGACTGCTCTTCATCCTTTTATAAAGCAGTTTGACTGCTCTTCATCCTCTTGTAAAACAGTCTGACTGCTCTTCATCCGATTATAAATCAGTTTGACTGCTCTTCATCCTCTTATAAAACAGTTTGACTGCTCTTCATCTTTTTATAACGCAGTTTGACTGCTCTTCATCCTCTTGTAAAACAGGTTGACTGCTCTTCATCCTTTTGTGAAACAGTCTGACTGCTCGACATCATTGAATAAAACAGTTTGACTGCTCTTCATCCTTTTATAAAGCAGTTTGACTGCTCTTCATCCTCTTATAAATCAATTTGACTGCTCTTCATCCTCTTATAAAACCGTTTGACTGCTCTTCGTCCGATTATAAATCAGTTTGACTGCTCTTCGTCCGATTATAAATCAGTTTGACTGCTCCTCGTCCGCTTATAAAACAGTTTGACTGCTCTTCATCCTTTTATAAAGCAGTTTGACTGCTCTTCATCCTCTTATAAATCAGTTTGACTGCTCTTCATCCTTTCATAAAGCAGTTTGACTACTCTTCATCCTCCTATAAACCAGTTTGACTGCGCTTCATCCTCCTATAGAACAGTTTGACTGCTCTTCGTCCTCTTATAAAACAGTTTGACTGCTCTTCGTCCTCTTATAAAACAGTTTGACTGCTCTTCATCCTTTTATAAAGCAGTTTGCTCTTCATCCTCTTATAAATCAGTTTGACTGCTCTTCATCCGATTATAAATCAGTTTGACTGCTCTTCATCCTCTTATAAATCAGTTTGACTGCTCTTCATCCGATTATAAATCAGTTTGACTGCTCTTCATCCGATTATAAATCAGTTTGACTGCTCTTCATCCTCTTATAAAACAGTTTGACTGCTCTTCATCCTTTTATAACGCAGTTTGACTGCTCTTCATCCTCTTATAAATCAGTTTGACTGCTCTTCATCCGATTATAAATCAGTTTGACTGCTCTTCATCCTTTTATAAAGCAGTTTGACTGCTCTTCATCCTCTTATAAATCAATTTGACTGCTCTTCATCCTCTTATAAAACCGTTTTTTCTGCTCTTCGTCCGATTATAAATCAGTTTGACTGCTCTTCATCCTCTTATAAAACCGTTTGACTGCTCTTCATCCTTTTATAACGCAGTTTGACTGCTCTTCATCCTCTTATAAATCAGTTTGACTGCTCTTCATCCGATTATAAATCAGTTTGACTGCTCTTCGTCCTCTTATAAAACAGTTTGACTGCTCTTCATCCTTTTATAAAGCAGTTTGACTGCTCTTCATCCTCTTGTAAAACAGTCTGACTGCTCTTCATCTGATTATAAATCAGTTTGACTGCTCTTCATCCTCTTATAAAACAGTTTGACTGCTCTTCATCATTTTATAACGCAGTTTGACTGCTCTTCATCCTCTTGTAAAACAGGTTGACTGCTTTTCATCCTTTTGTAAAACAGTCTGACTGCTCTACATCATTGTATAAAACAGTTTGACTGCTCTTCATCCTTTTATAAAGCTGTTTGACTGCTCTTCATCCTCTTATAAATGAATTTGACCGCTCTTCATCCTCTTATAAAACCGTTTGACTGCTCTTCGTCCGATTATAAATCAGTTTGACTGCTCTTCGTCCTTTTATAAATCAGTTTGACTGCTCTTCGTCCGCTTATAAAACAGTTTGACTGCTCTTCATCCTTTTATAAAGCAGTTTGACTGCTCTTCATCCTCTTATAAATCAGTTTGACTGCTCTTCATCCTTTTATAAAGCAGTTTGACTGCTCTTCATCCTCCTATAAACCAGTTTGACTGCGCTTCATCCTCCTATAGAACAGTTTGACTGCTCTTCATCCTTTTATAAAGCAGTTTGACTGCTCTTCATCCTTTTATAAAGCAGTTTGACTGCTCTTCATCCTCTTATAAATCAGTTTGACTGCTCTTCATCCTCTTATAAAGCAGTTTGACTGCTCTTCATCCTCCTATAAACCAGTTTGACTGCGCTTCATCCTCCTATAGAACAGTTTGACTGCTCTTCGTCCGATTATAACTCAGTTTGACTGCTCTTCGTCCTCTTATAAAACAGTTTGACTGCTCTTCATCCTTTTATAAAGCAGTTTGACTGCTCTTCATCCTCTTGTAAAACAGTCTGACTGCTCTTCATCCGATTATAAATCAGTTTGACTGCTCTTCATCCTCTTATAAAACAGTTTGACTGCTCTTCATCTTTTTATAACGCAGTTTGACTGCTCTTCATCCTCTTGTAAAACAGGTTGACTGCTCTTCATCCTTTTGTGAAACAGTCTGACTGCTCGACATCATTGTATAAAACAGTTTGACTGCTCTTCATCCTTTTATAAAGCAGTTTGACTGCTCTTCATCCTCTTATAAATCAATTTGACTGCTCTTCATCCTCTTATAAAACCGTTTGACTGCTCTTCGTCCGATTATAAATCAGTTTGACTGCTCTTCATCCTCTTATAAAACAGTTTGACTGCTCTTCATCCTTTTATAACGCAGTTTGACTGCTCTTCATCCTCTTATAAATCAGTTTGACTGCTCTTCATCCGATTATAAATCAGTTTAACTGCTCTTCATCCTCTTATAAAACAGTTTGACTGCTCTTCATCCTTTTATAAAGCAGTTTGACTGCTCTTCATCCTCTTATAAATCAGTTTGACTGCTCTTCATCCTCTTATAAAACAGTTTGACTGCTCTTCATCCTTTTATAACGCAGTTTGACTGCTCTTCATCCTCTTATAAATCAGTTTGACTGCTCTTCATCCGATTATAAATCAGTTTGACTGCTCTTCATCCTTTTATAAAGCAGTTTGACTGCTCTTCATCCTCTTATAAATCAATTTGACTGCTCTTCATCCTCTTATAAAACCGTTTTTTTCTGCTCTTCGTCCGATTATAAATCAATTTGACTGCTCTTCATCCTCTTATAAAACCGTTTGACTGCTCTTCATCCGATTATAAATCAGTTTGACTGCTCTTCATCCTCTTATAAAACAGTTTGACTGCTCTTCACCCTTTTATAACGCAGTTTGACTGCTCTTCATCCTCTTATAAATCAGTTTGACTGCTCTTCATCCTTTTATAAAGCAGTTTGACTGCTCTTCATCCTCTTATAAATCAGTTTGACTGCTCTTCATCCGATTATAAATCAGTTTGACTGCTCTTCATCCTCTTATAAAACAGTTTGACTGCTCTTCATCCTTTTATAACGCAGTTTGACTGCTCTTCATCCTCTTATAAATCAGTTTGACTGCTCTTCATCCGATTATAAATCAGTTTGACTGCTCTTCATCCTTTTATAAAGCAGTTTGACTGCTCTTCATCCTCTTATAAATCAATTTGACTGCTCTTCATCCTCTTATAAAACCGTTTTTTCTGCTCTTCGTCCGATTATAAATCAATTTGACTGCTCTTCATCCTCTTATAAAACCGTTTGACTGCTCTTCATCCGATTATAAATCAGTTTGACTGCTCTTCATCCTCTTATAAAACAGTTTGACTACGCTTCATCCTCCTATAGAACAGTTTGACTGCTCTTCGTGCGATTATAACTCAGTTTGACTGCTCTTCGTCATCTTATAAAACAGTTTGACTGCTCTTCATCCTTTTATAAAGCAGTTTGACTGCTCTTCATCCTCTTGTAAAACAGTCTGACTGCTCTTCATCCGATTATAAATCAGTTTGACTGCTCTTCATCCTCTTATAAAACAGTTTGACTGCTCTTCATCTTTTTATAACGCAGTTTGACTGCTCTTCATCCTCTTGTAAAACAGGTTGACTGCTCTTCATCCTTTTGTGAAACAGTCTGACTGCTCGACATCATTGAATAAAACAGTTTGACTGCTCTTCATCCTTTTATAAAGCAGTTTGACTGCTCTTCATCCTCTTATAAATCAATTTGACTGCTCTTCATCCTCTTATAAAACCGTTTGACTGCTCTTCGTCCGATTATAAATCAGTTTGACTGCTCTTCGTCCGATTATAAATCAGTTTGACTGCTCCTCGTCCGCTTATAAAACAGTTTGACTGCTCTTCATCCTTTTATAAAGCAGTTTGACTGCTCTTCATCCTCTTATAAATCAGTTTGACTGCTCTTCATCCTTTCATAAAGCAGTTTGACTACTCTTCATCCTCCTATAAACCAGTTTGACTGCGCTTCATCCTCCTATAGAACAGTTTGACTGCTCTTCGTCCTCTTATAAAACAGTTTGACTGCTCTTCGTCCTCTTATAAAACAGTTTGACTGCTCTTCATCCTTTTATAAAGCAGTTTGCTCTTCATCCTCTTATAAATCAGTTTGACTGCTCTTCATCCGATTATAAATCAGTTTGACTGCTCTTCATCCTCTTATAAATCAGTTTGACTGCTCTTCATCCGATTATAAATCAGTTTGACTGCTCTTCATCCGATTATAAATCAGTTTGACTGCTCTTCATCCTCTTATAAAACAGTTTGACTGCTCTTCATCCTTTTATAACGCAGTTTGACTGCTCTTCATCCTCTTATAAATCAGTTTGACTGCTCTTCATCCGATTATAAATCAGTTTGACTGCTCTTCATCCTTTTATAAAGCAGTTTGACTGCTCTTCATCCTCTTATAAATCAATTTGACTGCTCTTCATCCTCTTATAAAACCGTTTTTTCTGCTCTTCGTCCGATTATAAATCAGTTTGACTGCTCTTCATCCTCTTATAAAACCGTTTGACTGCTCTTCATCCTTTTATAACGCAGTTTGACTGCTCTTCATCCTCTTATAAATCAGTTTGACTGCTCTTCATCCGATTATAAATCAGTTTGACTGCTCTTCGTCCTCTTATAAAACAGTTTGACTGCTCTTCATCCTTTTATAAAGCAGTTTGACTGCTCTTCATCCTCTTGTAAAACAGTCTGACTGCTCTTCATCTGATTATAAATCAGTTTGACTGCTCTTCATCCTCTTATAAAACAGTTTGACTGCTCTTCATCATTTTATAACGCAGTTTGACTGCTCTTCATCCTCTTGTAAAACAGGTTGACTGCTTTTCATCCTTTTGTAAAACAGTCTGACTGCTCTACATCATTGTATAAAACAGTTTGACTGCTCTTCATCCTTTTATAAAGCTGTTTGACTGCTCTTCATCCTCTTATAAATGAATTTGACCGCTCTTCATCCTCTTATAAAACCGTTTGACTGCTCTTCGTCCGATTATAAATCAGTTTGACTGCTCTTCGTCCTTTTATAAATCAGTTTGACTGCTCTTCGTCCGCTTATAAAACAGTTTGACTGCTCTTCATCCTTTTATAAAGCAGTTTGACTGCTCTTCATCCTCTTATAAATCAGTTTGACTGCTCTTCATCCTTTTATAAAGCAGTTTGACTGCTCTTCATCCTCCTATAAACCAGTTTGACTGCGCTTCATCCTCCTATAGAACAGTTTGACTGCTCTTCATCCTTTTATAAAGCAGTTTGACTGCTCTTCATCCTTTTATAAAGCAGTTTGACTGCTCTTCATCCTCTTATAAATCAGTTTGACTGCTCTTCATCCTCTTATAAAGCAGTTTGACTGCTCTTCATCCTCCTATAAACCAGTTTGACTGCGCTTCATCCTCCTATAGAACAGTTTGACTGCTCTTCGTCCGATTATAACTCAGTTTGACTGCTCTTCGTCCTCTTATAAAACAGTTTGACTGCTCTTCATCCTTTTATAAAGCAGTTTGACTGCTCTTCATCCTCTTGTAAAACAGTCTGACTGCTCTTCATCCGATTATAAATCAGTTTGACTGCTCTTCATCCTCTTATAAAACAGTTTGACTGCTCTTCATCTTTTTATAACGCAGTTTGACTGCTCTTCATCCTCTTGTAAAACAGGTTGACTGCTCTTCATCCTTTTGTGAAACAGTCTGACTGCTCGACATCATTGTATAAAACAGTTTGACTGCTCTTCATCCTTTTATAAAGCAGTTTGACTGCTCTTCATCCTCTTATAAATCAATTTGACTGCTCTTCATCCTCTTATAAAACCGTTTGACTGCTCTTCGTCCGATTATAAATCAGTTTGACTGCTCTTCGTCCTCTTATAAAACAGTTTGACTGCTCTTCATCCTTTTATAAAGCAGTTTGACTGCTCTTCTTCCTCTTATAAATCAGTTTGACTGCTCTTCATCCGATTATAACTCAGTTTGACTGCTCTTCGTCCTCTTATAAAACAGTTTGACTGCTCTTCATCCTTTTATAAAGCAGTTTGACTGCTCTTCATCCTCTTGTAAAACAGTCTGACTGCTCTTCATCCGATTATAAATCAGTTTGACTGCTCTTCATCCTCTTATAAAACAGTTTGACTGCTCTTCATCTTTTTATAACGCAGTTTGACTGCTCTTCATCCTCTTGTAAAACAGGTTGACTGCTCTTCATCCTTTTGTGAAACAGTCTGACTGCTCGACATCATTGTATAAAACAGTTTGACTGCTCTTCATCCTTTTATAAATCAGTTTGACTGCTCTTCATCCTTTTATAAAGCAGTTTGACTGCTCTTCATCCTCCTATAAACCAGTTTGACTGCGCTTCATCCTCCTATAGAACAGTTTGACTGCTCTTCGTCCTCTTATAAAACAGTTTGACTGCTCTTCATCCTCTTATAAATCAGTTTGACTGCTCTTTATCCGATTATAAATCAGTTTGACTGCTCTTCATCCTCTTATAAAACAGTTTGACTGCTCTTCATCTTTTTATAACGCAGTTTGACTGCTCTTCATCCTCTTGTAAAACAGGTTGACTGCTCTTCATCCATTTGTGAAACAGTCTGACTGCTCGACATCATTGTATAAAACAGTTTGACTGCTCTTCATCCTTTTATAAAGCAGTTTGACTGCTCTTCATCCTCTTATAAATCAATTTGACTGCTCTTCATCCTCTTATAAAACCGTTTGACTGCTCTTCGTCCGATTATAAATCAGTTTGACTGCTCTTCGTCCTCTTATAAAACAGTTTGACTGCTCTTCATCCTTTTATAAAGCAGTTTGACTGCTCTTCTTCCTCTTATAAATCAGTTTGACTGCTCTTCATCCGATTATAACTCAGTTTGACTGCTCTTCGTCCTCTTATAAAACAGTTTGACTGCTCTTCATCCTTTTATAAAGCAGTTTGACTGCTCTTCATCCTCTTGTAAAACAGTCTGACTGCTCTTCATCCGATTATAAATCAGTTTGACTGCTCTTCATCCTCTTATAAAACAGTTTGACTGCTCTTCATCTTTTTATAACGCAGTTTGACTGCTCTTCATCCTCTTGTAAAACAGGTTGACTGCTCTTCATCCTTTTGTGAAACAGTCTGACTGCTCGACATCATTGTATAAAACAGTTTGACTGCTCTTCATCCTTTTATAAATCAGTTTGACTGCTCTTCATCCTTTTATAAAGCAGTTTGACTGCTCTTCATCCTCCTATAAACCAGTTTGACTGCGCTTCATTCTCCTATAGAACAGTTTGACTGCTCTTCGTCCTCTTATAAAACAGTTTGACTGCTCTTCGTCCTCTTATAAAACAGTTTGACTGCTCTTCATCCTTTTATAAAGCAGTTTGACTGCTCTTCATCCTCTTATAAATCAGTTTGACTGCTCTTTATCCGATTATAAATCAGTTTGACTGCTCTTCATCCTCTTATAAAACAGTTTGACTGCTCTTCATCCTTTTATAACGCAGTTTGACTGCTCTTCATCCTCTTATAAATCAGTTTGACTGCTCTTCATCCGATTATAAATCAGTTTAACTGCTCTTCATCCTCTTATAAAACAGTTTGACTGCTCTTCATCCTTTTATAAAGCAGTTTGACTGCTCTTCATCCTCTTATAAATCAGTTTGACTGCTCTTCATCCGATTATAAATCAGTTTGACTGCTCTTCATCCTCTTATAAAACAGTTTGACTGCTCTTCATCCTTTTATAACGCAGTTTGACTGCTCTTCATCCTCTTATAAATCAGTTTGACTGCTCTTCATCCGATTATAAATCAGTTTGACTGCTCTTCATCCTTTTATAAAGCAGTTTGACTGCTCTTCATCCTCTTATAAATCAATTTGACTGCTCTTCATCCTCTTATAAAACCGTTTTTTTCTGCTCTTCGTCCGATTATAAATCAATTTGACTGCTCTTCATCCTCTTAAAAAACCGTTTGACTGCTCTTCATCCGATTATAAATCAGTTTGACTGCTCTTCATCCTCTTATAAAACAGTTTGACTGCTCTTCACCCTTTTATAACGCAGTTTGACTGCTCTTCATCCTCTTATAAATCAGTTTGACTGCTCTTCATCCTTTTATAAAGCAGTTTGACTGCTCTTCATCCTCTTATAAATCAGTTTGACTGCTCTTCATCCGATTATAAATCAGTTTGACTGCTCTTCATCCTCTTATAAAACAGTTTGACTGCTCTTCATCCTTTTATAACGCAGTTTGACTGCTCTTCATCCTCTTATAAATCAGTTTGACTGCTCTTCATCCGATTATAAATCAGTTTGACTGCTCTTCATCCTTTTATAAAGCAGTTTGACTGCTCTTCATCCTCTTATAAATCAATTTGACTGCTCTTCATCCTCTTATAAAACCGTTTTTTCTGCTCTTCGTCCGATTATAAATCAATTTGACTGCTCTTCATCCTCTTATAAAACCGTTTGACTGCTCTTCATCCGATTATAAATCAGTTTGACTGCTCTTCATCCTCTTATAAAACAGTTTGACTACGCTTCATCCTCCTATAGAACAGTTTGACTGCTCTTCGTGCGATTATAACTCAGTTTGACTGCTCTTCGTCATCTTATAAAACAGTTTGACTGCTCTTCATCCTTTTATAAAGCAGTTTGACTGCTCTTCATCCTCTTGTAAAACAGTCTGACTGCTCTTCATCCGATTATAAATCAGTTTGACTGCTCTTCATCCTCTTATAAAACAGTTTGACTGCTCTTCATCTTTTTATAACGCAGTTTGACTGCTCTTCATCCTCTTGTAAAACAGGTTGACTGCTCTTCATCCTTTTGTGAAACAGTCTGACTGCTCGACATCATTGAATAAAACAGTTTGACTGCTCTTCATCCTTTTATAAAGCAGTTTGACTGCTCTTCATCCTCTTATAAATCAATTTGACTGCTCTTCATCCTCTTATAAAACCGTTTGACTGCTCTTCGTCCGATTATAAATCAGTTTGACTGCTCTTCGTCCGATTATAAATCAGTTTGACTGCTCCTCGTCCGCTTATAAAACAGTTTGACTGCTCTTCATCCTTTTATAAAGCAGTTTGACTGCTCTTCATCCTCTTATAAATCAGTTTGACTGCTCTTCATCCTTTTATAAAGCAGTTTGACTACTCTTCATCCTCCTATAAACCAGTTTGACTGCGCTTCATCCTCCTATAGAACAGTTTGACTGCTCTTCGTCCTCTTATAAAACAGTTTGACTGCTCTTCGTCCTCTTATAAAACAGTTTGACTGCTCTTCATCCTTTTATAAAGCAGTTTGCTCTTCATCCTCTTATAAATCAGTTTGACTGCTCTTCATCCGATTATAAATCAGTTTGACTGCTCTTCATCCTCTTATAAATCAGTTTGACTGCTCTTCATCCGATTATAAATCAGTTTGACTGCTCTTCATCCGATTATAAATCAGTTTGACTGCTCTTCATCCTCTTATAAAACAGTTTGACTGCTCTTCATCCTTTTATAACGCAGTTTGACTGCTCTTCATCCTCTTATAAATCAGTTTGACTGCTCTTCATCCGATTATAAATCAGTTTGACTGCTCTTCATCCTTTTATAAAGCAGTTTGACTGCTCTTCATCCTCTTATAAATCAATTTGACTGCTCTTCATCCTCTTATAAAACCGTTTTTTCTGCTCTTCGTCCGATTATAAATCAGTTTGACTGCTCTTCATCCTCTTATAAAACCGTTTGACTGCTCTTCATCCTTTTATAACGCAGTTTGACTGCTCTTCATCCTCTTATAAATCAGTTTGACTGCTCTTCATCCGATTATAAATCAGTTTGACTGCTCTTCGTCCTCTTATAAAACAGTTTGACTGCTCTTCATCCTTTTATAAAGCAGTTTGACTGCTCTTCATCCTCTTGTAAAACAGTCTGACTGCTCTTCATCTGATTATAAATCAGTTTGACTGCTCTTCATCCTCTTATAAAACAGTTTGACTGCTCTTCATCATTTTATAACGCAGTTTGACTGCTCTTCATCCTCTTGTAAAACAGGTTGACTGCTTTTCATCCTTTTGTAAAACAGTCTGACTGCTCTACATCATTGTATAAAACAGTTTGACTGCTCTTCATCCTTTTATAAAGCTGTTTGACTGCTCTTCATCCTCTTATAAATGAATTTGACCGCTCTTCATCCTCTTATAAAACCGTTTGACTGCTCTTCGTCCGATTATAAATCAGCTTGACTGCTCTTCGTCCTTTTATAAATCAGTTTGACTGCTCTTCGTCCGCTTATAAAACAGTTTGACTGCTCTTCATCCTTTTATAAAGCAGTTTGACTGCTCTTCATCCTCTTATAAATCAGTTTGACTGCTCTTCATCCTTTTATAAAGCAGTTTGACTGCTCTTCATCCTCCTATAAACCAGTTTGACTGCGCTTCATCCTCCTATAGAACAGTTTGACTGCTCTTCATCCTTTTATAAAGCAGTTTGACTGCTCTTCATCCTTTTATAAAGCAGTTTGACTGCTCTTCATCCTCTTATAAATCAGTTTGACTGCTCTTCATCCTCTTATAAAGCAGTTTGACTGCTCTTCATCCTCCTATAAACCAGTTTGACTGCGCTTCATCCTCCTATAGAACAGTTTGACTGCTCTTCGTCCGATTATAACTCAGTTTGACTGCTCTTCGTCCTCTTATAAAACAGTTTGACTGCTCTTCATCCTTTTATAAAGCAGTTTGACTGCTCTTCATCCTCTTGTAAAACAGTCTGACTGCTCTTCATCCGATTATAAATCAGTTTGACTGCTCTTCATCCTCTTATAAAACAGTTTGACTGCTCTTCATCTTTTTATAACGCAGTTTGACTGCTCTTCATCCTCTTGTAAAACAGGTTGACTGCTCTTCATCCTTTTGTGAAACAGTCTGACTGCTCGACATCATTGTATAAAACAGTTTGACTGCTCTTCATCCTTTTATAAAGCAGTTTGACTGCTCTTCATCCTCTTATAAATCAATTTGACTGCTCTTCATCCTCTTATAAAACCGTTTGACTGCTCTTCGTCCGATTATAAATCAGTTTGACTGCTCTTCGTCCTCTTATAAAACAGTTTGACTGCTCTTCATCCTTTTATAAAGCAGTTTGACTGCTCTTCTTCCTCTTATAAATCAGTTTGACTGCTCTTCATCCGATTATAACTCAGTTTGACTGCTCTTCGTCCTCTTATAAAACAGTTTGACTGCTCTTCATCCTTTTATAAAGCAGTTTGACTGCTCTTCATCCTCTTGTAAAACAGTCTGACTGCTCTTCATCCGATTATAAATCAGTTTGACTGCTCTTCATCCTCTTATAAAACAGTTTGACTGCTCTTCATCTTTTTATAACGCAGTTTGACTGCTCTTCATCCTCTTGTAAAACAGGTTGACTGCTCTTCATCCTTTTGTGAAACAGTCTGACTGCTCGACATCATTGTATAAAACAGTTTGACTGCTCTTCATCCTTTTATAAATCAGTTTGACTGCTCTTCATCCTTTTATAAAGCAGTTTGACTGCTCTTCATCCTCCTATAAACCAGTTTGACTGCGCTTCATCCTCCTATAGAACAGTTTGACTGCTCTTCGTCCTCTTATAAAACAGTTTGACTGCTCTTCAACCTCTTATAAATCAGTTTGACTGCTCTTTATCCGATTATAAATCAGTTTGACTGCTCTTCATCCTCTTATAAAACAGTTTGACTGCTCTTCATCCTTTTATAACGCAGTTTGACTGCTCTTCATCCTCTTATAAATCAGTTTGACTGCTCTTCATCCGATTATAAATCAGTTTGACTGCTCTTCATCCTCTTATAAAACAGTTTGACTGCTCTTCATCCTTTTATAAAGCAGTTTGACTGCTCTTCATCCTCTTATAAATCAGTTTGACTGCTCTTCATCCGATTATAAATCAGTTTGACTGCTCTTCATCCTCTTATAAAACAGTTTGACTGCTCTTCATCCTTTTATAACGCAGTTTGACTGCTCTTCATCCTCTTATAAATCAGTTTGACTGCTCTTCATCCGATTATAAATCAGTTTGACTGCTCTTCATCCTTTTATAAAGCAGTTTGACTGCTCTTCATCCTCTTATAAATCAATTTGACTGCTCTTCATCCTCTTATAAAACCGTTTTTTCTGCTCTTCGTCCGATTATAAATCAATTTGACTGCTCTTCATCCTCTTATAAAACCGTTTGACTGCTCTTCATCCGATTATAAATCAGTTTGACTGCTCTTCGTCCTCTTATAAAACAGTTTGACTGCTCTTCATCCTTTTATAAAGCAGTTTGACTGCTCTTCATCCTCTTGTAAAACAGTCTGACTGCTCTTCATCTGATTATAAATCAGTTTGACTGCTCTTCATCCTCTTATAAAACAGTTTGACTGCTCTTCATCATTTTATAACGCAGTTTGACTGCTCTTCATCCTCTTGTAAAACAGGTTGACTGCTTTTCATCCTTTTGTAAAACAGTCTGACTGCTCTACATCATTGTATAAAACAGTTTGACTGCTCTTCATCCTTTTATAAAGCTGTTTGACTGCTCTTCATCCTCTTATAAATCAATTTGACCGCTCTTCATCCTCTTATAAAACCGTTTGACTGCTCTTCGTCCGATTATAAATCAGTTTGACTGCTCTTCGTCCTTTTATAAATCAGTTTGACTGCTCTTCGTCGGCTTATAAAACAGTTTGACTGCTCTTCATCCTTTTATAAAGCAGTTTGACTGCTCTTCATCATCTTATAAATCAGTTTGACTGCTCTTCATCCTTTTATAAAGCAGTTTGACTGCTCTTCATCCTCCTATAAACCAGTTTGACTGCGCTTCATCCTCCTATAGAACAGTTTGACTGCTCTTCATCCTTTTATAAAGCAGTTTGACTGCTCTTCATCCTTTTATAAATCAGTTTGACTGCTCTTCATCCTCTTATAAATCAGTTTGACTGCTCTTCATCCTCTTATAAAGCAGTTTGACTGCTCTTCATCCTCCTATAAACCAGTTTGACTGCGCTTCATCCTCCTATAGAACAGTTTGACTGCTCTTCGTCCGATTATAACTCAGTTTGACTGCTCTTCGTCCTCTTATAAAACAGTTTGACTGCTCTTCATCCTTTTATAAAGCAGTTTGACTGCTCTTCATCCTCTTGTAAAACAGTCTGACTGCTCTTCATCCGATTATAAATCAGTTTGACTGCTCTTCATCCTCTTATAAAACAGTTTGACTGCTCTTCATCTTTTTATAACGCAGTTTGACTGCTCTTCATCCTCTTGTAAAACAGGTTGACTGCTCTTCATCCTTTTGTGAAACAGTCTGACTGCTCGACATCATTGTATAAAACAGTTTGACTGCTCTTCATCCTTTTATAAAGCAGTTTGACTGCTCTTCATCCTCTTATAAATCAATTTGACTGCTCTTCATCCTCTTATAAAACCGTTTGACTGCTCTTCGTCCGATTATAAATCAGTTTGACTGCTCTTCGTCCTCTTATAAAACAGTTTGACTGCTCTTCATCCTTTTATAAAGCAGTTTGACTGCTCTTCTTCCTCTTATAAATCAGTTTGACTGCTCTTCATCCGATTATAACTCAGTTTGACTGCTCTTCGTCCTCTTATAAAACAGTTTGACTGCTCTTCATCCTTTTATAAAGCAGTTTGACTGCTCTTCATCCTCTTGTAAAACAGTCTGACTGCTCTTCATCCGATTATAAATCAGTTTGACTGCTCTTCATCCTCTTATAAAACAGTTTGACTGCTCTTCATCTTTTTATAACGCAGTTTGACTGCTCTTCATCCTCTTGTAAAACAGGTTGACTGCTCTTCATCCTTTTGTGAAACAGTCTGACTGCTCGACATCATTGTATAAAACAGTTTGACTGCTCTTCATCCTTTTATAAATCAGTTTGACTGCTCTTCACCCTTTTATAAAGCAGTTTGACTGCTCTTCATCCTCCTATAAACCAGTTTGACTGCGCTTCATCCTCCTATAGAACAGTTTGACTGCTATTCGTCCTCTTATAAAACAGTTTGACTGCTCTTCGTCCTCTTATAAAACAGTTTGACTGCTCTTCATCCTTTTATAAAGCAGTTTGACTGCTCTTCATCCTCTTATAAATCAGTTTGACTGCTCTTTATCCGATTATAAATCAGTTTGACTGCTCTTCATCCTCTTATAAAACAGTTTGACTGCTCTTCATCCTTTTATAACGCAGTTTGACTGCTCTTCATCCTCTTATAAATCAGTTTGACTGCTCTTCATCCGATTATAAATCAGTTTGACTGCTCTTCATCCTCTTATAAAACAGTTTGACTGCTCTTCATCCTTTTATAAAGCAGTTTGACTGCTCTTCATCCTCTTATAAATCAGTTTGACTGCTCTTCATCCGATTATAAATCAGTTTGACTGCTCTTCATCCTCTTATAAAACAGTTTGACTGCTCTTCATCCTTTTATAACGCAGTTTGACTGCTCTTCATCCTCTTATAAATCAGTTTGACTGCTCTTCATCCGATTATAAATCAGTTTGACTGCTCTTCATCCTTTTATAAAGCAGTTTGACTGCTCTTCATCCTCTTATAAATCAATTTGACTGCTCTTCATCCTCTTATAAAACCGTTTTTTCTGCTCTTCGTCCGATTATAAATCAATTTGACTGCTCTTCATCCTCTTATAAAACCGTTTGACTGCTCTTCATCCGATTATAAATCAGTTTGACTGCTCTTCATCCTCTTATAAAACAGTTTGACTGCTCTTCATCCTTTTATAACGCAGTTTGACTGCTCTTCATCCTCTTATAAATCAGTTTGACTGCTCTTCATCCTTTTATAAAGCAGTTTGACTGCTCTTCATCCTCTTATAAATCAGTTTGACTGCTCTTCATCCGATTATAAATCAGTTTGACTGCTCTTCATCCTCTTATAAAACAGTTTGACTGCTCTTCATCCTTTTATAACGCAGTTTGACTGCTCTTCATCCTCTTATAAATCAGTTTGACTGCTCTTCATCAGATTATAAATCAGTTTGACTGCTCTTCATCCTTTTATAAAGCAGTTTGACTGCTCTTCATCCTCTTATAAATCAATTTGACTGCTCTTCATCCTCTTATAAAACCGTTTTTTCTGCTCTTCGTCCGATTATAAATCAATTTGACTGCTCTTCATCCTCTTATAAAACCGTTTGACTGCTCTTCATCCGATTATAAATCAGTTTGACTGCTCTTCATCCTCTTATAAAACAGTTTGACTACGCTTCATCCTCCTATAGAACAGTTTGACTGCTCTTCGTGCGATTATAACTTAGTTTGACTGCTCTTCGTCCTCTTATAAAACAGTTTGACTGCTCTTCATCCTTTTATAAAGCAGTTTGACTGCTCTTCATCCTCTTGTAAAACAGTCTGACTGCTCTTCATCCGATTATAAATCAGTTTGACTGCTCTTCATCCTCTTATAAAACAGTTTGACTGCTCTTCATATTTTTATAACGCAGTTTGACTGCTCTTCATCCTCTTGTAAAACAGGTTGACTGCTCTTCATCCTTTTGTGAAACAGTCTGACTGCTCGACATCATTGAATAAAACAGTTTGACTGCTCTTCATCCTTTTATAAAGCAGTTTGACTGCTCTTCATCCTCTTATAAATCAATTTGACTGCTCTTCATCCTCTTATAAAACCGTTTGACTGCTCTTCGTCCGATTATAAATCAGTTTGACTGCTCTTCGTCCGATTATAAATCAGTTTGACTGCTCCTCGTCCGCTTATAAAACAGTTTGACTGCTCTTCATCCTTTTATAAAGCAGTTTGACTGCTCTTCATCCTCTTATAAATCAGTTTGACTGCTCTTCATCCTTTTATAAAGCAGTTTGACTGCTCTTCATCCTCCTATAAACAAGTTTGACTGCGCTTCATCCTCCTATAGAACAGTTTGACTGCTCTTCGTCCTCTTATAAAACAGTTTGACTGCTCTTCGTCCTCTTATAAAACAGTTTGACTGCTCTTCATCCTTTTATAAAGCAGTTTGCTCTTCATCCTCTTATAAATCAGTTTGACTGCTCTTCATCCGATTATAAATCAGTTTGACTGCTCTTCATCCTCTTATAAAACAGTTTGACTGCTCTTCATCCTTTTATAACGCAGTTTGACTGCTCTTCATCCTCTTATAAATCAGTTTGACTGCTCTTCATCCGATTATAAACCAGTTTGACTGCTCTTCGTCCTTTTATAAAGCAGTTTGACTGCTCTTCATCCTCTTATAAATCAATTTGACTGCTCTTCATCCTCTTATAAAACCGTTTTTTCTGCTCTTCGTCCTATTATAAATCAATTTGACTGCTCTTCATCCTCTTATAAAACCGTTTGACTGCTCTTCATCCTCTTATAAATCAGTTTGACTGCTCTTCATCCGATTATAAACCAGTTTGACTGCTCTTCATCCTTTTATAAAGCAGTTTGACTGCTCTTCATCCTCTTATAAATCAATTTGACTGCTCTTCATCCTCTTATAAAACCGTTTTTTCTGCTCTTCGTCCGATTATAAATCAATTTGACTGCTCTTCATCCTCTTATAAAACCGTTAGACTGCTCTTCATCCGATTATAAATCAGTTTGACTGCTCTTCGTCCTCTTATAAAACAGTTTGACTGCTCTTCATCCTTTTATAAAGCAGTTTGACTGCTCTTCATCCTCTTGTAAAACAGTCTGACTGCTCTTCATCTGATTATAAATCAGTTTGACTGCTCTTCATCCTCTTATAAAACAGTTTGACTGCTCTTCATCATTTTATAACGCAGTTTGACTGCTCTTCATCCTCTTGTAAAACAGGTTGACTGCTTTTCATCCTTTTGTAAAACAGTCTGACTGCTCTACATCATTGTATAAAACAGTTTGACTGCTCTTCATCCTTTTATAAAGCTGTTTGACTGCTCTTCATCCTCTTATAAATCAATTTGACCGCTCTTCATCCTCTTATAAAACCGTTTGACTGCTCTTCGTCCGATTATAAATCAGTTTGACTGCTCTTCGTCCTTTTATAAATCAGTTTGACTGCTCTTCGTCCGCTTATAAAACAGTTTGACTGCTCTTCATCCTTTTATAAAGCAGTTTGACTGCTCTTCATCCTCTTATAAATCAGTTTGACTGCTCTTCATCCTTTTATAAAGCAGTTTGACTGCTCTTCATCCTCCTATAAACCAGTTTGACTGCGCTTCATCCTCCTATAGAACAGTTTGACTGCTCTTCATCCTTTTATAAAGCAGTTTGACTGCTCTTCATCCTTTTATAAAGCAGTTTGACTGCTCTTCATCCTCTTATAAGTCAATTTGACTGCTCTTCATCCTCTTATAAAGCAGTTTGACTGCTCTTCATCCTCCTATAAACCAGTTTGACTGCGCTTCATCCTCCTATAGAACAGTTTGACTGCTCTTCGTCCGATTATAACTCAGTTTGACTGCTCTTCGTCCTCTTATAAAACAGTTTGACTGCTCTTCATCCTTTTATAAAGCAGTTTGACTGCTCTTCATCCTCTTGTAAAACAGTCTGACTGCTCTTCATCCGATTATAAATCAGTTTGACTGCTCTTCATCCTCTTATAAAACAGTTTGACTGCTCTTCATCTTTTTATAACGCAGTTTGACTGCTCTTCATCCTCTTGTAAAACAGGTTGACTGCTCTTCATCCTTTTGTGAAACAGTCTGACTGCTCGACATCATTGTATAAAACAGTTTGACTGCTCTTCATCCTTTTATAAAGCAGTTTGACTGCTCTTCATCCTCTTATAAATCAATTTGACTGCTCTTCATCCTCTTATAAAACCGTTTGACTGCTCTTCGTCCGATTATAAATCAGTTTGACTGCTCTTCGTCCTCTTATAAAACAGTTTGACTGCTCTTCATCCTTTTATAAAGCAGTTTGACTGCTCTTCTTCCTCTTATAAATCAGTTTGACTGCTCTTCATCCGATTATAACTCAGTTTGACTGCTCTTCGTCCTCTTATAAAACAGTTTGACTGCTCTTCATCCTTTTATAAAGCAGTTTGACTGCTCTTCATCCTCTTGTAAAACAGTCTGACTGCTCTTCATCCGATTATAAATCAGTTTGACTGCTCTTCATCCTCTTATAAAACAGTTTGACTGCTCTTCATCTTTTTATAACGCAGTTTGACTGCTCTTCATCCTCTTGTAAAACAGGTTGACTGCTCTTCATCCTTTTGTGAAACAGTCTGACTGCTCGACATCATTGTATAAAACAGTTTGACTGCTCTTCATCCTTTTATAAATCAGTTTGACTGCTCTTCATCCTTTTATAAAGCAGTTTGACTGCTCTTCATCCTCCTATAAACCAGTTTGACTGCGCTTCATCCTCCTATAGAACAGTTTGACTGCTCTTCGTCCTCTTATAAAACAGTTTGACTGCTCTTCGTCCTCTTATAAAACAGTTTGACTGCTCTTCATCCTTTTATAAAGCAGTTTGACTGCTCTTCATCCTCTTATAAATCAGTTTGACTGCTCTTTATCCGATTATAAATCAGTTTGACTGCTCTTCATCCTCTTATAAAACAGTTTGACTGCTCTTCATCCTTTTATAACGCAGTTTGACTGCTCTTCATCCTCTTATAAATCAGTTTGACTGCTCTTCATCCGATTATAAATCAGTTTGACTGCTCTTCATCCTCTTATAAAACAGTTTGACTGCTCTTCATCCTTTTATAAAGCAGTTTGACTGCTCTTCATCCTCTTATAAATCAGTTTGACTGCTCTTCATCCGATTATAAATCAGTTTGACTGCTCTTCATCCTCTTATAAAACAGTTTGACTGCTCTTCATCCTTTTATAACGCAGTTTGACTGCTCTTCATCCTCTTATAAATCAGTTTGACTGCTCTTCATCCGATTATAAATCAGTTTGACTGCTCTTCATCCTTTTATAAAGCAGTTTGACTGCTCTTCATCCTCTTATAAATCAATTTGACTGCTCTTCATCCTCTTATAAAACCGTTTTTTCTGCTCTTCGTCCGATTATAAATCAATTTGACTGCTCTTCATCCTCTTATAAAACCGTTTGACTGCTCTTCATCCGATTATAAATCAGTTTGACTGCTCTTCATCCTCTTATAAAACAGTTTGACTGCTCTTCATCCTTTTATAACGCAGTTTGACTGCTCTTCATCCTCTTATAAATCAGTTTGACTGTTCTTCATCCTTTTATAAAGCAGTTTGACTGCTCTTCATCCTCTTATAAATCAGTTTGACTGCTCTTCATCCGATTATAAATCAGTTTGACTGCTCTTCATCCTCTTATAAAACAGTTTGACTGCTCTTCATCCTTTTATAACGCAGTTTGACTGCTCTTCATCCTCTTATAAATCAGTTTGACTGCTCTTCATCCGATTATAAATCAGTTTGACTGCTCTTCATCCTTTTATAAAGCAGTTTGACTGCTCTTCATCCTCTTATAAATCAATTTGACTGCTCTTCATCCTCTTATAAAACCGTTTTTTCTGCTCTTCGTCGGATTATAAATCAATTTGACTGCTCTTCATCCTCTTATAAAACCGTTTGACTGCTCTTCATCCGATTATAAATCAGTTTGACTGCTCTTCATCCTCTTATAAAACAGTTTGACTACGCTTCATCCTCCTATAGAACAGTTTGACTGCTCTTCGTGCGATTATAACTCAGTTTGACTGCTCTTCGTCCTCTTATAAAACAGTTTGACTGCTCTTCATCCTTTTATAAAGCAGTTTGACTGCTCTTCATCCTCTTGTAAAACAGTCTGACTGCTCTTCATCCGATTATAAATCAGTTTGACTGCTCTTCATCCTCTTATAAAACAGTTTGACTGCTCTTCATCTTTTTATAACGCAGTTTGACTGCTCTTCATCCTCTTGTAAAACAGGTTGACTGCTCTTCATCCTTTTGTGAAACAGTCTGACTTCTCGACATCATTGAATAAAACAGTTTGACTGCTCTTCATCCTTTTATAAAGCAGTTTGACTGCTCTTCATCCTCTTATAAATCAATTTGACTGCTCTTCATCCTCTTATAAAACCGTTTTTTCTGCTCTTCGTCCGATTATAAATCAATTTGACTGCTCTTCATCCTCTTATAAAACCGTTTGACTGCTCTTCATCCGATTATAAATCAGTTTGACTGCTCTTCATCCTCTTATAAAACAGTTTGACTGCTCTTCATCCTTTTATAACGCAGTTTGACTGCTCTTCATCCTCTTATAAATCAGTTTGACTGCTCTTCATCCTTTTATAAAGCAGTTTGACTGCTCTTCATCCTCTTATAAATCAGTTTGACTGCTCTTCATCCGATTATAAATCAGTTTGACTGCTCTTCATCCTCTTATAAAACAGTTTGACTGCTCTTCATCCTTTTATAACGCAGTTTGACTGCTCTTCATCCTCTTATAAATCAGTTTGACTGCTCTTCATCCGATTATAAATCAGTTTGACTGCTCTTCATCCTTTTATAAAGCAGTTTGACTGCTCTTCATCCTCTTATAAATCAATTTGACTGCTCTTCATCCTCTTATAAAACCGTTTTTTCTGCTCTTCGTCCGATTATAAATCAATTTGACTGCTCTTCATCCTCTTATAAAACCGTTTGACTGCTCTTCATCCGATTATAAATCAGTTTGACTGCTCTTCATCCTCTTATAAAACAGTTTGACTACGCTTCATCCTCCTATAGAACAGTTTGACTGCTCTTCGTGCGATTATAACTCAGTTTGACTGCTCTTCGTCCTCTTATAAAACAGTTTGACTGCTCTTCATCCTTTTATAAAGCAGTTTGACTGCTCTTCATCCTCTTGTAAAACAGTCTGACTGCTCTTCATCCGATTATAAATCAGTTTGACTGCTCTTCATCCTCTTATAAAACAGTTTGACTGCTCTTCATCTTTTTATAACGCAGTTTGACTGCTCTTCATCCTCTTGTAAAACAGGTTGACTGCTCTTCATCCTTTTGTGAAACAGTCTGACTGCTCGACATCATTGAATAAAACAGTTTGACTGCTCTTCATCCTTTTATAAAGCAGTTTGACTGCTCTTCATCCTCTTATAAATCAATTTGACTGCTCTTCATCATCTTATAAAACCGTTTGACTGCTCTTCGTCCGATTATAAATCAGTTTGACTGCTCTTCGTCCGATTATAAATCAGTTTGACTGCTCCTCGTCCGCTTATAAAACAGTTTGACTGCTCTTCATCCTTTTATAAAGCAGTTTGACTGCTCTTCATCCTCTTATAAATCAGTTTGACTGCTCTTCATCCTTTTATAAAGCAGTTTGACTGCTCTTCATCCTCCTATAAACCAGTTTGACTGCGCTTCATCCTTTTATAAAGCAGTTTGCTCTTCATCCTCTTATAAATCAGTTTGACTGCTCTTCATCCGATTATAAATCAGTTTGACTGCTCTTCATCCTCTTATAAAACAGTTTGACTGCTCTTCGTCCTCTTATAAAACAGTTTGACTGCTCTTCATCCTTTTATAAAGCAGTTTGCTCTTCATCCTCTTATAAATCAGTTTGACTGCTCTTCATCCGATTATAAATCAGTTTGACTGCTCTTCATCCTCTTATAAAACAGTTTGACTGCTCTTCATCCTTTTATAACGCAGTTTGACTGCTCTTCATCCTCTTATAAATCAGTTTGACTGCTCTTCATCCGATTATAAACCAGTTTGACTGCTCTTCGTCCTCTTATAAAACAGTTTGACTGCTCTTCATCCTTTTATAAAGCAGTTTGACTGCTCTTCATCCTCTTATAAATCAGTTTGACTGCTCTTCATCCGATTATAAATCAGTTTGACTGCTCTTCATCCTCTTATAAAACAGTTTGACTGCTCTTCATCCTTTTATAACGCAGTTTGACTGCTCTTCATCCTCTTATAAATCAGTTTGACTGCTCTTCATCCGATTATAAATCAGTTTGACTGCTCTTCATCCTTTTATAAAGCAGTTTGACTGCTCTTCATCCTCTTATAAATCAATTTGACTGCTCTTCATCCTCTTATAAAACCGTTTTTTCTGCTCTTCGTCCGATTATAAATCAGTTTGACTGCTCTTCATCCTCTTATAAAACCGTTTGACTGCTCTTCATCCTTTTATAACGCAGTTTGACTGCTCTTCATCCTCTTATAAATCAATTTGACTGCTCTTCATCCTCTTATAAAACCGTTTGACTGCTCTTCATCCGATTATAAATCAGTTTGACTGCTCTTCATCCTCTTATAAAACAGTTTGACTACGCTTCATCCTCCTATAGAACAGTTTGACTGCTCTTCGTGCGATTATAACTCAGTTTGACTGCTCTTCGTCCTCTTAAAAAACAGTTTGACTGCTCTTCATCCTTTTATAAAGCAGTTTGACTGCTCTTCATCCTCTTGTAAAACAGTCTGACTGCTCTTCATCCGATTATAAATCAGTTTGACTGCTCTTCATCCTCTTATAAAACAGTTTGACTGCTCTTCATCTTTTTATAACGCAGTTTGACTGCTCTTCATCCTCTTGTAAAACAGGTTGACTGCTCTTCATCCTTTTGTGAAACAGTCTGACTGCTCGACATCATTGAATAAAACAGTTTGACTGCTCTTCATCCTTTTATAAAGCAGTTTGACTGCTCTTCATCCTCTTATAAATCAATTTGACTGCTCTTCATCATCTTATAAAACCGTTTGACTGCTCTTCGTCCGATTATAAATCAGTTTGACTGCTCTTCGTCCGATTATAAATCAGTTTGACTGCTCCTCGTCCGCTTATAAAACAGTTTGACTGCTCTTCATCCTTTTATAAAGCAGTTTGACTGCTCTTCATCCTCTTATAAATCAGTTTGACTGCTCTTCATCCTTTTATAAAGCAGTTTGACTGCTCTTCATCCTCCTATAAACCAGTTTGACTGCGCTTCATCCTCCTATAGAACAGTTTGACTGCTCTTCGTCCTCTTATAAAACAGTTTGACTGCTCTTCGTCCTCTTATAAAACAGTTTGACTGCTCTTCATCCTTTTATAAAGCAGTTTGCTCTTCATCCTCTTATAAATCAGTTTGACTGCTCTTCATCCGATTATAAATCAGTTTGACTGCTCTTCATCCTCTTATAAAACAGTTTGACTGCTCTTCATCCTTTTATAACGCAGTTTGACTGCTCTTCATCCTCTTATAAATCAGTTTGACTGCTCTTCATCCGATTATAAACCAGTTTGACTGCTCTTCGTCCTCTTATAAAACAGTTTGACTGCTCTTCATCCTTTTATAAAGCAGTTTGACTGCTCTTCATCCTCTTATAAATCAGTTTGACTGCTCTTCATCCGATTATAAATCAGTTTGACTGCTCTTCATCCTCTTATAAAACAGTTTGACTGCTCTTCATCCTTTTATAACGCAGTTTGACTGCTCTTCATCCTCTTATAAATCAGTTTGACTGCTCTTCATCCGATTATAAATCAGTTTGACTGCTCTTCATCCTTTTATAAAGCAGTTTGACTGCTCTTCATCCTCTTATAAATCAATTTGACTGCTCTTCATCCTCTTATAAAACCGTTTTTTCTGCTCTTCGTCCGATTATAAATCAGTTTGACTGCTCTTCATCCTCTTATAAAACCGTTTGACTGCTCTTCATCCTTTTATAACGCAGTTTGACTGCTCTTCATCCTCTTATAAATCAGTTTGACTGCTCTTCATCCGATTATAAATCAGTTTGACTGCTCTTCGTCCTCTTATAAAACAGTTTGACTGCTCTTCATCCTTTTATAAAGCAGTTTGACTGCTCTTCATCCTCTTGTAAAACAGTCTGACTGCTCTTCATCTGATTATAAATCAGTTTGACTGCTCTTCATCCTCTTATAAAACAGTTTGACTGCTCTTCATCATTTTATAACGCAGTTTGACTGCTCTTCATCCTCTTGTAAAACAGGTTGACTGCTTTTCATCCTTTTGTAAAACAGTCTGACTGCTCTACATCATTGTATAAAACAGTTTGACTGCTCTTCATCCTTTTATAAAGCTGTTTGACTGCTCTTCATCCTCTTATAAATCAATTTGACCGCTCTTCATCCTCTTATAAAACCGTTTGACTGCTCTTCGTCCGATTATAAATCAGTTTGACTGCTCTTCGTCCTTTTATAAATCAGTTTGACTGCTCTTCGTCCGCTTATAAAACAGTTTGACTGCTCTTCATCCTTTTATAAAGCAGTTTGACTGCTCTTCATCCTCTTATAAATCAGTTTGACTGCTCTTCATCCTTTTATAAAGCAGTTTGACTGCTCTTCATCCTCCTATAAACCAGTTTGACTGCGCTTCATCCTCCTATAGAACAGTTTGACTGCTCTTCATCCTTTTATAAAGCAGTTTGACTGCTCTTCATCCTTTTGTGAAACAGTCTGACTGCTCGACATCATTGAATAAAACAGTTTGACTGCTCTTCATCCTTTTATAAAGCAGTTTGACTGCTCTTCATCCTCTTATAAATCAATTTGACTGCTCTTCATCCTCTTATAAAACCGTTTTTTCTGCTCTTCGTCCGATTATAAATCAATTTGACTGCTCTTCATCCTCTTATAAAACCGTTTGACTGCTCTTCATCCGATAATAAATCAGTTTGACTGCTCTTCATCCTCTTATAAAAGAGTTTGACTGCTCTTCATCCTTTTATAACGCAGTTTGACTGCTCTTCATCCTCTTATAAATCAGTTTGACTGCTCTTCATCCTTTTATAAAGCAGTTTGACTGCTCTTCATCCTCTTATAAATCAGTTTGACTGCTCTTCATCCGATTATAAATCAGTTTGACTGCTCTTCATCCTCTTATAAAACAGTTTGACTGCTCTTCATCCTTTTATAACGCAGTTTGACTGCTCTTCATCCTCTTATAAATCAGTTTGACTGCTCTTCATCCGATTATAAATCAGTTTGACTGCTCTTCATCCTTTTATAAAGCAGTTTGACTGCTCTTCATCCTCTTATAAATCAATTTAACTGCTCTTCATCCTCTTATAAAACCGTTTTTTCTGCTCTTCGTCCGATTATAAATCAATTTGACTGCTCTTCATCCTCTTATAAAACCGTTTGACTGCTCTTCATCCGATTATAAATCAGTTTGACTGCTCTTCATCCTCTTATAAAACAGTTTGACTACGCTTCATCCTCCTATAGAACAGTTTGACTGCTCTTCGTGCGATTATAACTCAGTTTGACTGCTCTTCGTCCTCTTATAAAACAGTTTGACTGCTCTGCATCCTTTTATAAAGCAGTTTGACTGCTCTTCATCCTCTTGTAAAACAGTCTGACTGCTCTTCATCCGATTATAAATCAGTTTGACTGCTCTTCATCCTCTTATAAAACAGTTTGACTGCTCTTCATCTTTTTATAACGCAGTTTGACTGCTCTTCATCCTCTTGTAAAACAGGTTGACTGCTCTTCATCCTTTATGTGAAACAGTCTGACTGCTCGACATCATTGAATAAAACAGTTTGACTGCTCTTCATCCTTTTATAAAGCAGTTTGACTGCTCTTCGTCCGCTTATAAAACAGTTTGACTGCTCTTCATCCTTTTATAAAGCAGTTTGACTGCTCTTCATCCTCTTATAAATCAGTTTGACTGCTCTTCGTCCGATTATAAATCAGTTTGACTGCTCCTCGTCCGCTTATAAAACAGTTTGACTGCTCTTCATCCTTTTATAAAGCAGTTTGACTGCTCTTCATCCTCTTATAAATCAGTTTGACTGCTCTTCATCCTTTTATAAAGCAGTTTGACTGCTCTTCATCCTCCTATAAACCAGTTTGACTGCGCTTCATCCTCCTATAGAACAGTTTGACTGCTCTTCGTCCTCTTATAAAACAGTTTGACTGCTCTTCGTCCTCTTATAAAACAGTTTGACTGCTCTTCATCCTTTTATAAAGCAGTTTGCTCTTCATCCTCTTATAAATCAGTTTGACTGCTCTTCATCCGATTATAAATCAGTTTGACTGCTCTTCATCCTCTTATAAAACAGTTTGACTGCTCTTCATCCTTTTATAACGCAGTTTGACTGCTCTTCATCCTCTTATAAATCAGTTTGACTGCTCTTCATCCGATTATAAACCAGTTTGACTGCTCTTCGTCCTCTTATAAAACAGTTTGACTGCTCTTCATCCTTTTATAAAGCAGTTTGACTGCTCTTCATCCTCTTATAAATCAGTTTGACTGCTCTTCATCCGATTATAAAACAGTTTGACTGCTCTTCATCCTCTTATAAAACAGTTTGACTGCTCTTCATCCTTTTATAACGCAGTTTGACTGCTCTTCATCCTCTTATAAATCAGTTTGACTGCTCTTCATCCGATTATAAATCAGTTTGACTGCTCTTCATCCTTTTATAAAGCAGTTTGACTGCTCTTCATCCTCTTATAAATCAATTTGACTGCTCTTCATCCTCTTATAAAACCGTTTTTTCTGCTCTTCGTCCGATTATAAATCAGTTTGACTGCTCTTCATCCTCTTATAAAACCGTTTGACTGCTCTTCATCCTTTTATAACGCAGTTTGACTGCTCTTCATCCTCTTATAAATCAGTTTGACTGCTCTTCATCCGATTATAAATCAGTTTGACTGCTCTTCGTCCTCTTATAAAACAGTTTGACTGCTCTTCATCCTTTTATAAAGCAGTTTGACTGCTCTTCATCCTCTTGTAAAACAGTCTGACTGCTCTTCATCTGATTATAAATCAGTTTGACTGCTCTTCATCCTCTTATAAAACAGTTTGACTGCTCTTCATCATTTTATAACGCAGTTTGACTGCTCTTCATCCTCTTGTAAAACAGGTTGACTGCTTTTCATCCTTTTGTAAAACAGTCTGACTGCTCTACATCATTGTATAAAACAGTTTGACTGCTCTTCATCCTTTTATAAAGCTGTTTGACTGCTCTTCATCCTCTTATAAATCAATTTGACCGCTCTTCATCCTCTTATAAAACCGTTTGACTGCTCTTCGTCCGATTATATATCAGTTTGACTGCTCTTCGTCCTTTTATAAATCAGTTTGACTGCTCTTCGTCCGCTTATAAAACAGTTTGACTGCTCTTCATCCTTTTATAAAGCAGTTTGACTGCTCTTCATCCTCTTATAAATCAGTTTGACTGCTCTTCATCCTTTTATAAAGCAGTTTGACTGCTCTTCATCCTCCTATAAACCAGTTTGACTGCGCTTCATCCTCCTATAGAACAGTTTGACTGCTCTTCATCCTTTTATAAAGCAGTTTGACTGCTCTTCATCCTTTTATAAAGCAGTTTGACTGCTCTCCATCCTCTTATAAATCAGTTTGACTGCTCTTCATCCTCTTATAAAGCAGTTTGACTGCTCTTCATCCTCCTATAAACCAGTTTGACTGCGCTTCATCCTCCTATAGAACAGTTTGACTGCTCTTCGTCCGATTATAACTCAGTTTGACTGCTCTTCGTCCTCTTATAAAACAGTTTGACTGCTCTTCATCCTTTTATAAAGCAGTTTGACTGCTCTTCATCCTCTTATAAATCAATTTGACTGCTCTTCATCCTCTTATAAAACCGTTTTTTCTGCTCTTCGTCCGATTATAAATCAGTTTGACTGCTCTTCATCCTCTTATAAAACCGTTTGACTGCTCTTCATCCTTTTATAACGCAGTTTGACTGCTCTTCATCCTCTTATAAATCAGTTTGACTGCTCTTCATCCGATTATAAATCAGTTTGACTGCTCTTCGTCCTCTTATAAAACAGTTTGACTGCTCTTCATCCTTTTATAAAGCAGTTTGACTGCTCTTCATCCTCTTGTAAAACAGTCTGACTGCTCTTCATCTGATTATAAATCAGTTTGACTGCTCTTCATCCTCTTATAAAACAGTTTGACTGCTCTTCATCATTTTATAACGCAGTTTGACTGCTCTTCATCCTCTTGTAAAACAGGTTGACTGCTTTTCATCCTTTTGTAAAACAGTCTGACTGCTCTACATCATTGTATAAAACAGTTTGACTGCTCTTCATCCTTTTATAAAGCTGTTTGACTGCTCTTCATCCTCTTATAAATCAATTTGACCGCTCTTCATCCTCTTATAAAACCGTTTGACTGCTCTTCGTCCGATTATAAATCAGTTTGACTGCTCTTCGTCCTTTTATAAATCAGTTTGACTGCTCTTCGTCCGCTTATAAAACAGTTTGACTGCTCTTCATCCTTTTATAAAGCAGTTTGACTGCTCTTCATCCTCTTATAAATCAGTTTGACTGCTCTTCATCCTTTTATAAAGCAGTTTGACTGCTCTTCATCCTCCTATAAACCAGTTTGACTGCGCTTCATCCTCCTATAGAACAGTTTGACTGCTCTTCATCCTTTTATAAAGCAGTTTGACTGCTCTTCATCCTTTTATAAAGCAGTTTGACTGCTCTTCATCCTCTTATAAATCAGTTTGACTGCTCTTCATCCTCTTATAAAGCAGTTTGACTGCTCTTCATCCTCCTATAAACCAGTTTGACTGCGCTTCATCCTCCTATAGAACAGTTTGACTGCTCTTCGTCCGATTATAACTCAGTTTGACTGCTCTTCGTCCTCTTATAAAACAGTTTGACTGCTCTTCATCCTTTTATAAAGCAGTTTGACTGCTCTTCATCCTCTTGTAAAACAGTCTGACTGCTCTTCATCCGATTATAAATCAGTTTGACTGCTCTTCATCCTCTTATAAAACAGTTTGACTGCTCTTCATCTTTTTATAACGCAGTTTGACTGCTCTTCATCCTCTTGTAAAACAGGTTGACTGCTCTTCATCCTTTTGTGAAACAGTCTGACTGCTCGACATCATTGTATAAAACAGTTTGACTGCTCTTCATCCTTTTATAAAGCAGTTTGACTGCTCTTCATCCTTTTATAAAGCAGTTTGACTGCTCTTCATCCTCTTATAAATCAATTTGACTGCTCTTCATCCTCTTATAAAACCGTTTGACTGCTCTTCGTCCGATTATAAATCAGTTTGACTGCTCTTCGTCCTCTTATAAAACAGTTTGACTGCTCTTCATCCTTTTATAAAGCAGTTTGACTGCTCTTCATCCTCTTGTAAAACAGTCTGACTGCTCTTCATCTGATTATAAATCAGTTTGACTGCTCTTCATCCTCTTATAAAACAGTTTGACTGCTCTTCATCATTTTATAACGCAGTTTGACTGCTCTTCATCCTCTTGTAAAACAGGTTGACTGCTTTTCATCCTTTTGTAAAACAGTCTGACTGCTCTACATCATTGTATAAAACAGTTTGACTGCTCTTCATCCTTTTATAAAGCTGTTTGACTGCTCTTCATCCTCTTATAAATCAATTTGACCGCTCTTCATCCTCTTATAAAACAGTTTGACTGCTCTTCATCCTTTTATAAAGCAGTTTGACTGCTCTTCATCCTTTTATAAAGCAGTTTGACTGCTCTTCATCCTCTTATAAATCAATTTGACTGCTCTTCATCCTCTTATAAAACCGTTTGACTGCTCTTCGTCCGATTATAAATCAGTTTGACTGCTCTTCGTCCTCTTATAAAACAGTTTGACTGCTCTTCATCCTTTTATAAAGCAGTTTGACTGCTCTTCATCCTCTTGTAAAACAGTCTGACTGCTCTTCATCTGATTATAAATCAGTTTGACTGCTCTTCATCCTCTTATAAAACAGTTTGACTGCTCTTCATCATTTTATAACGCAGTTTGACTGCTCTTCATCCTTTTATAAAGCTGTTTGACTGCTCTTCATCCTCTTATAAATCAATTTGACCGCTCTTCATCCTCTTATAAAACCGTTTGACTGCTCTTCGTCCGATTATAAATCAGTTTGACTGCTCTTCGTCCTTTTATAAATCAGTTTGACTGCTCTTCGTCCGCTTATAAAACAGTTTGACTGCTCTTCATCCTTTTATAAAGCAGTTTGACTGCTCTTCATCCTCTTATAAATCAGTTTGACTGCTCTTCATCCTTTTATAAAGCAGTTTGACTGCTCTTCATCCTCCTATAAACCAGTTTGACTGCGCTTCATCCTCCTATAGAACAGTTTGACTGCTCTTCATCCTTTTATAAAGCAGTTTGACTGCTCTTCATCCTTTTGTGAAACAGTCTGACTGCTCGACATCATTGAATAAAACAGTTTGACTGCTCTTCATCCTTTTATAAAGCAGTTTGACTGCTCTTCATCCTCTTATAAATCAATTTGACTGCTCTTCATCCTCTTATAAAACCGTTTTTTCTGCTCTTCGTCCGATTATAAATCAATTTGACTGCTCTTCATCCTCTTATAAAACCGTTTGACTGCTCTTCATCCGATAATAAATCAGTTTGACTGCTCTTCATCCTCTTATAAAAGAGTTTGACTGCTCTTCATCCTTTTATAACGCAGTTTGACTGCTCTTCATCCTCTTATAAATCAGTTTGACTGCTCTTCATCCTTTTATAAAGCAGTTTGACTGCTCTTCATCCTCTTATAAATCAGTTTGACTGCTCTTCATCCGATTATAAATCAGTTTGACTGCTCTTCATCCTCTTATAAAACAGTTTGACTGCTCTTCATCCTTTTATAACGCAGTTTGACTGCTCTTCATCCTCTTATAAATCAGTTTGACTGCTCTTCATCCGATTATAAATCAGTTTGACTGCTCTTCATCCTTTTATAAATCAATTTAACTGCTCTTCATCCTCTTATAAAACCGTTTTTCCTGCTCTTCGTCCGATTATAAATCAATTTGACTGCTCTTCATCCTCTTATAAAACCGTTTGACTGCTCTTCATCCGATTATAAATCAGTTTGACTGCTCTTCATCCTCTTATAAAACAGTTTGACTACGCTTCATCCTCCTATAGAACAGTTTGACTGCTCTTCGTGCGATTATAACTCAGTTTGACTGCTCTTCGTCCTCTTATAAAACAGTTTGACTGCTCTGCATCCTTTTATAAAGCAGTTTGACTGCTCTTCATCCTCTTGTAAAACAGTCTGACTGCTCTTCATCCGATTATAAATCAGTTTGACTGCTCTTCATCCTCTTATAAAACAGTTTGACTGCTCTTCATCTTTTTATAACGCAGTTTGACTGCTCTTCATCCTCTTGTAAAACAGGTTGACTGCTCTTCATCCTTTATGTGAAACAGTCTGACTGCTCGACATCATTGAATAAAACAGTTTGACTGCTCTTCATCCTTTTACAAAGCAGTTTGACTGCTCTTCATCCTCTTATAAATCAATTTGACTGCTCTTCATCCTCTTATAAAACCGTTTGACTGCTCTTCGTCCGATTATAAATCAGTTTGACTGCTCTTCGTCCGATTATAAATCAGTTTGACTGCTCCTCGTCCGCTTATAAATCAGTTTGACTGCTCTTCATCCTTTTATAAAGCAGTTTGACTGCTCTTCATCCTCCTATAAACCAGTTTGACTGCGCTTCATCCTCCTATAGAACAGTTTGACTGCTCTTCGTCCTCTTATAAAACAGTTTGACTGCTCTTCGTCCTCTTATAAAACAGTTTGACTGCTCTTCATCCTTTTATAAAGCAGTTTGCTCTTCATCCTCTTATAAATCAGTTTGACTGCTCTTCATCCGATTATAAATCAGTTTGACTGCTCTTCATACTCTTATAAAACAGTTTGACTGCTCTTCATCCTTTTATAACGCAGTTTGACTGCTCTTCATCCTCTTATAAATCAGTTTGACTGCTCTTCATCCGATTATAAACCAGTTTGACTGCTCTTCGTCCTCTTATAAAACAGTTTGACTGCTCTTCATCCTTTTATAAAGCAGTTTGACTGCTCTTCATCCTCTTATAAATCAGTTTGACTGCTCTTCATCCGATTATAAAACAGTTTGACTGCTCTTCATCCTCTTATAAAACAGTTTGACTGCTCTTCATCCTTTTATAACGCAGTTTGACTGCTCTTCATCCTCTTATAAATCAGTTTGACTGCTCTTCATCCGATTATAAATCAGTTTGACTGCTCTTCATCCTTTTATAAAGCAGTTTGACTGCTCTTCATCCTCTTATAAATCAATTTGACTGCTCTTCATCCTCTTATAAAACCGTTTTTTCTGCTCTTCGTCCGATTATAAATCAGTTTGACTGCTCTTCATCCTCTTATAAAACCGTTTGACTGCTCTTCATCCTTTTATAACGCAGTTTGACTGCTCTTCATCCTCTTATAAATCAGTTTGACTGCTCTTCATCCGATTATAAATCAGTTTGACTGCTCTTCGTCCTCTTATAAAACAGTTTGACTGCTCTTCATCCTTTTATAAAGCAGTTTGACTGCTCTTCATCCTCTTGTAAAACAGTCTGACTGCTCTTCATCTGATTATAAATCAGTTTGACTGCTCTTCATCCTCTTATAAAACAGTTTGACTGCTCTTCATCATTTTATAACGCAGTTTGACTGCTCTTCATCCTCTTGTAAAACAGGTTGACTGCTTTTCATCCTTTTGTAAAACAGTCTGACTGCTCTACATCATTGTATAAAACAGTTTGACTGCTCTTCATCCTTTTATAAAGCTGTTTGACTGCTCTTCATCCTCTTATAAATCAATTTGACCGCTCTTCATCCTCTTATAAAACCGTTTGACTGCTCTTCGTCCGATTATATATCAGTTTGACTGCTCTTCGTCCTTTTATAAATCAGTTTGACTGCTCTTCGTCCGCTTATAAAACAGTTTGACTGCTCTTCATCCTTTTATAAAGCAGTTTGACTGCTCTTCATCCTCTTATAAATCAGTTTGACTGCTCTTCATCCTTTTATAAAGCAGTTTGACTGCTCTTCATCCTCCTATAAACCAGTTTGACTGCGCTTCATCCTCCTATAGAACAGTTTGACTGCTCTTCATCCTTTTATAAAGCAGTTTGACTGCTCTTCATCCTTTTATAAAGCAGTTTGACTGCTCTCCATCCTCTTATAAATCAGTTTGACTGCTCTTCATCCTCTTATAAAGCAGTTTGACTGCTCTTCATCCTCCTATAAACCAGTTTGACTGCGCTTCATCCTCCTATAGAACAGTTTGACTGCTCTTCGTCCGATTATAACTCAGTTTGACTGCTCTTCGTCCTCTTATAAAACAGTTTGACTGCTCTTCATCCTTTTATAAAGCAGTTTGACTGCTCTTCATCCTCTTATAAATCAATTTGACTGCTCTTCATCCTCTTATAAAACCGTTTTTTCTGCTCTTCGTCCGATTATAAATCAGTTTGACTGCTTTTCATCCTCTTATAAAACCGTTTGACTGCTCTTCATCCTTTTATAACGCAGTTTGACTGCTCTTCATCCTCTTATAAATCAGTTTGACTGCTCTTCATCCGATTATAAATCAGTTTGACTGCTCTTCGTCCTCTTATAAAACAGTTTGACTGCTCTTCATCCTTTTATAAAGCAGTTTGACTGCTCTTCATCCTCTTGTAAAACAGTCTGACTGCTCTTCATCTGATTATAAATCAGTTTGACTGCTCTTCATCCTCTTATAAAACAGTTTGACTGCTCTTCATCATTTTATAACGCAGTTTGACTGCTCTTCATCCTCTTGTAAAACAGGTTGACTGCTTTTCATCCTTTTGTAAAACAGTCTGACTGCTCTACATCATTGTATAAAACAGTTTGACTGCTCTTCATCCTTTTATAAAGCTGTTTGACTGCTCTTCATCCTCTTATAAATCAATTTGACCGCTCTTCATCCTCTTATAAAACCGTTTGACTGCTCTTCGTCCGATTATAAATCAGTTTGACTGCTCTTCGTCCTTTTATAAATCAGTTTGACTGCTCTTCGTCCGCTTATAAAACAGTTTGACTGCTCTTCATCCTTTTATAAAGCAGTTTGACTGCTCTTCATCCTCTTATAAATCAGTTTGACTGCTCTTCATCCTTTTATAAAGCAGTTTGACTGCTCTTCATCCTCCTATAAACCAGTTTGACTGCGCTTCATCCTCCTATAGAACAGTTTGACTGCTCTTCATCCTTTTATAAAGCAGTTTGACTGCTCTTCATCCTTTTATAAAGCAGTTTGACTGCTCTTCATCCTCTTATAAATCAGTTTGACTGCTCTTCATCCTCTTATAAAGCAGTTTGACTGCTCTTCATCCTCCTATAAACCAGTTTGACTGCGCTTCATCCTCCTATAGAACAGTTTGACTGCTCTTCGTCCGATTATAACTCAGTTTGACTGCTCTTCGTCCTCTTATAAAACAGTTTGACTGCTCTTCATCCTTTTATAAAGCAGTTTGACTGCTCTTCATCCTCTTGTAAAACAGTCTGACTGCTCTTCATCCGATTATAAATCAGTTTGACTGCTCTTCATCCTCTTATAAAACAGTTTGACTGCTCTTCATCTTTTTATAACGCAGTTTGACTGCTCTTCATCCTCTTGTAAAACAGGTTGACTGCTCTTCATCCTTTTGTGAAACAGTCTGACTGCTCGACATCATTGTATAAAACAGTTTGACTGCTCTTCATCCTTTTATAAAGCAGTTTGACTGCTCTTCATCCTTTTATAAAGCAGTTTGACTGCTCTTCATCCTCTTATAAATCAATTTGACTGCTCTTCATCCTCTTATAAAACCGTTTGACTGCTCTTCGTCCGATTATAAATCAGTTTGACTGCTCTTCGTCCTCTTATAAAACAGTTTGACTGCTCTTCATCCTCTTATAAAGCAGTTTGACTGCTCTTCATCCTCTTATAAATCAGTTTGACTGCTCTTTATCCTTTTATAAAGCAGTTTGACTGCTCTTCATCCTCCTATAAACCAGTTTGACTGCGCTTCATCCTCCTATAGAACAGTTTGACTGCTCTTCATCCTTTTATAAAGCAGTTTGACTGCTCTTCATCCTTTTATAAAGCAGTTTGACTGCTCTTCATCCTCTTATAAATCAGTTTGACTGCTCTTCATCCTCTTATAAAGCAGTTTGACTGCTCTTCATCCTCCTATAAACCAGTTTGACTGCGCTTCATCCTCCTATAGAACAGTTTGACTGCTCTTCGTCCGATTATAACTCAGTTTGACTGCTCTTCGTCCTCTTATAAAACAGTTTGACTGCTCTTCATCCTTTTATAAAGCAGTTTGACTGCTCTTCATCCTCTTATAAATCAGTTTGACTGCTCTTCATCCGATTATAAGTCAGTTTGACTGCTCTTCATCCTCTTATAAAACAGTTTGACTGCTCTTCATCCTTTTATAACGCAGTTTGACTGCTCTTCATCCTCTTATAAATCAGTTTGACTGCTCTTCATCCGATTATAAATCAGTTTGACTGCTCTTCATCCTTTTATAAAGCAGTTTGACTGCTCTTCATCCTCTTATAAATCAATTTGACTGCTCTTCATCCTCTTATAAAACCGTTTTTTCTGCTCTTCGTCCGATTATAAATCAATTTGACTGCTCTTCATCCTCTTATAAAACCGTTTGACTGCTCTTCATCCGATTATAAATCAGTTTGACTGCTCTTCATCCTCTTATAAAACAGTTTGACTGCTCTTCATCCTTTTATAACGCAGTTTGACTGCTCTTCATCCTCTTATAAATCAGTTTGACTGCTCTTCATCCTTTTATAAAGCAGTTTGACTGCTCTTCATCCTCTTATAAATCAGTTTGACTGCTCTTCATCCGATTATAAATCAGTTTGACTGCTCTTCATCCTCTTATAAAACAGTTTGACTGCTCTTCATCCTTTTATAACGCAGTTTGACTACTCTTCATCCTCTTATAAATCAGTTTGACTGCTCTTCATCCGATTATAAATCAGTTTGACTGCTCTTCATCCTTTTATAAAGCAGTTTGACTGCTCTTCATCCTCTTATAAATCAATTTGACTGCTCTTCATCCTCTTATAAAACCGTTTTTTCTGCTCTTCGTCCGATTATAAATCAATTTGACTGCTCTTCATCCTCTTATAAAACCGTTTGACTGCTCTTCATCCGATTATAAATCAGTTTGACTGCTCTTCATCCTCTTATAAAACAGTTTGACTGCTCTTCATCCTTTTATAACGCAGTTTGACTGCTCTTCATCCTCTTATAAATCAGTTTGACTGCTCTTCATCCTCTTATAAATCAGTTTGACTGCTCTTCATCCGATTATAAATCAGTTTGACTGCTCTTCATCCTTTTATAAAGCAGTTTGACTGCTCTTCATCCTCTTATAAATCAATTTGACTGCTCTTCATCCTCTTATAAAACCGTTTTTTCTGCTCTTCGTCCGATTATAAATCAATTTGACTGCTCTTCATCCTCTTATAAAACCGTTTGACTGCTCTTCATCCGATTATAAATCAGTTTGACTGCTCTTCATCCTCTTATAAAACAGTTTGACTGCTCTTCATCCTTTTATAACGCAGTTTGACTGCTCTTCATCCTCTTATAAATCAGTTTGACTGCTCTTCATCCTCTTATAAAGCAGTTTGACTGCTCTTCATCCTCCTATAAACCAGTTTGACTGCGCTTCATCCTCCTATAGAACAGTTTGACTGCTCTTCGTCCGATTATAACTCAGTTTGACTGCTCTTCGTCCTCTTATAAAACAGTTTGACTGCTCTTCATCCTTTTATAAAGCAGTTTGACTGCTCTTCATCCTCTTGTAAAACAGTCTGACTGCTCTTCATCCGATTATAAATCAGTTTGACTGCTCTTCATCCTCTTATAAAACAGTTTGACTGCTCTTCATCTTTTTATAACGCAGTTTGACTGCTCTTCATCCTCTTGTAAAACAGGTTGACTGCTCTTCATCCTTTTGTGAAACAGTCTGACTGCTCGACATCATTGTATAAAACAGTTTGACTGCTCTTCATCCTTTTATATAGCAGTTTGACTGCTCTTCATCCTCTTATATAGCAGTTTGACTGCTCTTCATCCTCTTATAAAACCGTTTTTTCTGCTCTTCGTCCGATTATAAATCAGTTTGACTGCTCTTCATCCTCTTATAAAACCGTTTGACTGCTCTTCATCCTTTTATAACGCAGTTTGACTGCTATTCATCCTCTTATAAATCAGTTTGACTGCTCTTCATCCGATTATAAATCAGTTTGACTGCTCTTCGTCCTCTTATAAAACAGTTTGACTGCTCTTCATCCTTTTATAAAGCAGTTTGACTGCTCTTCATCCTCTTGTAAAACCGTTTGACTGCTCTTCGTCCGATTATAAATCAGTTTGACTGCTCTTCGTCCTTTTATAAAGCAGTTTGACTGCTCTTCGTCCGCTTATAAAACAGTTTGACTGCGCTTCATCCTTTTATAAAGCAGTTTGACTGCTCTTCATCCTCTTATAAATCAGTTTGACTGCTCTTCATCCTTTTATAAAGCAGTTTGACTGCTCTTCATCCTCCTATAAACCAGTTTGACTGCGCTTCATCCTCCTATAGAACAGTTTGACTGCTCTTCATCCTTTTATAAAGCAGTTTGACTGCTCTTCATCCTTTTATAAAGCAGTTTGACTGCTCTTCATCCTCTTATAAATCAGTTTGACTGCTCTTCATCCTCTTATAAAGCAGTTTGACTGCTCTTCATCCTCCTATAAACCAGTTTGACTGCGCTTCATCCTCCTATAGAACAGTTTGACTGCTCTTCGTCCGATTATAACTCAGTTTGACTGCTCTTCGTCCTCTTATAAAACAGTTTGACTGCTCTTCATCCTTTTATAAAGCAGTTTGACTGCTCTTCATCCTCTTGTAAAACAGTCTGACTGCTCTTCATCTTTTTATAACGCAGTTTGACTGCTCTTCATCCTCTTGTAAAACAGGTTGACTGCTCTTCATCCTTTTGTGAAACAGTCTGACTGCTCGACATCATTGTATAAAACAGTTTGACTGCTCTTCATCCTTTTATAAAGCAGTTTGACTGCTCTTCATCCTCTTATAAATCAATTTGACTGCTCTTCATCTTCTTATAAAACCGTTTGACTGCTCTTCGTCCGATTATAAATCAGTTTGACTGCTCTTCGTCCTCTTATAAAACAGTTTGACTGCTCTTCATCCTTTTATAAAGCAGTTTGACTGCTCTTCATCCTCTTATAAATCAGTTTGACTGCTCTTCATCCGATTATAACTCAGTTTGACTGCTCTTCGTCCTCTTATAAAACAGTTTGACTGCTCTTCATCCTTTTATAAATCAGTTTGACTGCTCTTCATCCGATTATAAATCAGTTTGACTGCTCTTCATCCTTTTATAAAGCAGTTTGACTGCTCTTCATCCTCTTATAAATCAATTTGACTGCTCTTCATCCTCTTATAAAACCGTTTTTTCTGCTCTTCGTCCGATTATAAATCAATTTGACTGCTCTTCATCCTCTTATAAAACCGTTTGACTGCTCTTCATCCGATTATAAATCAGTTTGACTGCTCTTCATCCTCTTATAAAACAGTTTGACTGCTCTTCATCCTTTTATAACGCAGTTTGACTGCTCTTCATCCTCTTATAAATCAGTTTGACTGCTCTTCATCCTCTTATAAAGCAGTTTGACTGCTCTTCATCCTCCTATAAACCAGTTTGACTGCGCTTCATCCTCCTATAGAACAGTTTGACTGCTCTTCGTCCGATTATAACTCAGTTTGACTGCTCTTCGTCCTCTTATAAAACAGTTTGACTGCTCTTCATCCTTTTATAAAGCAGTTTGACTGCTCTTCATCCTCTTGTAAAACAGTCTGACTGCTCTTCATCCGATTATAAATCAGTTTGACTGCTCTTCATCCTCTTATAAAACAGTTTGACTGCTCTTCATCTTTTTATAACGCAGTTTGACTGCTCTTCATCCTCTTGTAAAACAGGTTGACTGCTCTTCATCCTTTTGTGAAACAGTCTGACTGCTCGACATCATTGTATAAAACAGTTTGACTGCTCTTCATCCTTTTATATAGCAGTTTGACTGCTCTTCATCCTCCTATAAACCAGTTTGACTGCGCTTCATCCTCCTATAGAACAGTTTGACTGCTCTTCGTCCGATTATAACTCAGTTTGACTGCTCTTCGTCCTCTTATAAAACAGTTTGACTGCTCTTCATCCTTTTATAAAGCAGTTTGACTGCTCTTCATCCTCTTGTAAAACAGTCTGACTGCTCTTCATCCGATTATAAATCAGTTTGACTGCTCTTCATCCTCTTATAAAACAGTTTGACTGCTCTTCATCTTTTTATAACGCAGTTTGACTGCTCTTCATCCTCTTGTAAAACAGGTTGACTGCTCTTCATCCTTTTGTGAAACAGTCTGACTGCTCGACATCATTGTATAAAACAGTTTGACTGCTCTTCATCCTTTTATATAGCAGTTTGACTGCTCTTCATCCTCTTATAAATCAATTTGACTGCTCTTCATCCTCTTATAAAACCGTTTTTTCTGCTCTTCGTCCGATTATAAATCAGTTTGACTGCTCTTCATCCTCTTATAAAACCGTTTGACTGCTCTTCATCCTTTTATAACGCAGTTTGACTGCTATTCATCCTCTTATAAATCAGTTTGACTGCTCTTCATCCGATTATAAATCAGTTTGACTGCTCTTCGTCCTCTTATAAAACAGTTTGACTGCTCTTCATCCTTTTATAAAGCAGTTTGACTGCTCTTCATCCTCTTGTAAAACAGTCTGACTGCTCTTCATCTGATTATAAATCAGTTTGACTGCTCTTCATCCTCTTATAAAACAGTTTGACTGCTCTTCATCATTTTATAACGCAGTTTGACTACTCTTCATCCTCTTGTAAAACAGGTTGACTGCTTTTCATCCTTTTGTAAAACAGTCTGACTGCTCTACATCATTGTATAAAACAGTTTGACTGCTCTTCATCCTTTTATAAAGCTGTTTGACTGCTCTTCATCCTCTTATAAATCAATTTGACCGCTCTTCATCCTCTTATAAAACCGTTTGACTGCTCTTCGTCCGATTATAAATCAGTTTGACTGCTCTTCGTCCTTTTATAAAGCAGTTTGACTGCTCTTCGTCCGCTTATAAAACAGTTTGACTGCGCTTCATCCTTTTATAAAGCAGTTTGACTGCTCTTCATCCTCTTATAAATCAGTTTGACTGCTCTTCATCCTTTTATAAAGCAGTTTGACTGCTCTTCATCCTCCTATAAACCAGTTTGACTGCGCTTCATCCTCCTATAGAACAGTTTGACTGCTCTTCATCCTTTTATAAAGCAGTTTGACTGCTCTTCATCCTTTTATAAAGCAGTTTGACTGCTCTTCATCCTCTTATAAATCAGTTTGACTGCTCTTCATCCTCTTATAAAGCAGTTTGACTGCTCTTCATCCTCCTATAAACCAGTTTGACTGCGCTTCATCCTCCTATAGAACAGTTTGACTGCTCTTCGTCCGATTATAACTCAGTTTGACTGCTCTTCGTCCTCTTATAAAACAGTTTGACTGCTCTTCATCCTTTTATAAAGCAGTTTGACTGCTCTTCATCCTCTTGTAAAACAGTCTGACTGCTCTTCATCCGATTATAAATCAGTTTGACTGCTCTTCATCCTCTTATAAAACAGTTTGACTGCTCTTCATCTTTTTATAACGCAGTTTGACTGCTCTTCATCCTCTTGTAAAACAGGTTGACTGCTCTTCATCCTTTTGTGAAACAGTCTGACTGCTCGACATCATTGTATAAAACAGTTTGACTGCTCTTCATCCTTTTATAAAGCAGTTTGACTGCTCTTCATCCTCTTATAAATCAATTTGACTGCTCTTCATCTTCTTATAAAACCGTTAGACTGCTCTTCGTCCGATTATAAATCAGTTTGACTGCTCTTCGTCCTCTTATAAAACAGTTTGACTGCTCTTCATCCTTTTATAAAGCAGTTTGACTGCTCTTCTTCCTCTTATAAATCAGTTTGACTGCTCTTCATCCGATTATAACTCAGTTTGACTGCTCTTCGTCCTCTTATAAAACAGTTTGACTGCTCTTCATCCTTTTATAAAGCAGTTTGACTGCTCTTCATCCTCTTGTAAAACAGTCTGACTGCTCTTCATCCGATTATAAATCAGTTTGACTGCTCTTCATCCTCTTATAAAACAGTTTGACTGCTCTTCATCTTTTTATAACGCAGTTTGACTGCTCTTCATCCTCTTGTAAAACAGGTTGACTGCTCTTCATCCTTTTGTGAAACAGTCTGACTGCTCGACATCATTGTATAAAACAGTTTGACAGCTCTTCATCCTTTTATAAATCAGTTTGACTGCTCTTCATCCTTTTATAAAGCAGTTTGACTGCTCTTCATCCTCCTATAAACCAGTTTGACTGCGCTTCATCCTCCTATAGAACAGTTTGACTGCTCTTCGTCCTCTTATAAAACAGTTTGACTGCTCTTCGTCCTCTTATAAAACAGTTTGACTGCTCTTCATCCTTTTATAAAGCAGTTTGACTGCTCTTCATCCTCTTATAAATCAGTTTGACTGCTCTTTATCCGATTATAAATCAGTTTGACTGCTCTTCATCCTCTTATAAAACAGTTTGACTGCTCTTCATCCTTTTATAACGCAGTTTGACTGCTCTTCATCCTCTTATAAATCAGTTTGACTGCTCTTCATCCGATTATAAATCAGTTTGACTGCTCTTCATCCTCTTATAAAACAGTTTGACTGCTCTTCATCCTTTTATAAAGCAGTTTGACTGCTCTTCATCCTCTTATAAATCAGTTTGACTGCTCTTCATCCGATTATAAATCAGTTTGACTGCTCTTCATCCTCTTATAAAACAGTTTGACTGCTCTTCATCCTTTTATAACGCAGTTTGACTGCTCTTCATCCTCTTATAAATCAGTTTGACTGCTCTTCATCCGATTATAAATCAGTTTGACTGCTCTTCATCCTTTTATAAAGCAGTTTGACTGCTCTTCATCCTCTTATAAATCAATTTGACTGCTCTTCATCCTCTTATAAAACCGTTTTTTCTGCTCTTCGTCCGATTATAAATCAATTTGACTGCTCTTCATCCTCTTATAAAACCGTTTGACTGCTCTTCATCCGATTATAAATCAATTTGACTGCTCTTCATCCTCTTATAAAACAGTTTGACTGCTCTTCATCCTTTTATAACGCAGTTTGACTGCTCTTCATCCTCTTATAAATCAGTTTGACTGCTCTTCATCCTTTTATAAAGCAGTTTGACTGCTCTTCATCCTCTTATAAATCAGTTTGACTGCTCTTCATCCGATTATAAATCAGTTTGACTGCTCTTCATCCTCTTATAAAACAGTTTGACTGCTCTTCATCCTTTTATAACGCAGTTTGACTGCTCTTCATCCTCTTATAAATCAGTTTGACTGCTCTTCATCCGATTATAAATCAGTTTGACTGCTCTTCATCCTCTTATAAAACAGTTTGACTGCTCTTCATCCTTTTATAACGCAGTTTGACTGCTCTTCATCCTCTTATAAATCAGTTTGACTGCTCTTCATCCGATTATAAATCAGTTTGACTGCTCTTCATCCTTTTATAAAGCAGTTTGACTGCTCTTCATCCGCTTATAAATCAATTTGATTGCTCTTCATCCTCTTATAAAACCGTTTTTTCTGCTCTTCGTCCGATTATAAATCAGTTTGACTGCTCTTCATCCTCTTATAAAACCGTTTGACTGCTCTTCATCCTTTTATAACGCAGTTTGACTGCTCTTCATCCTCTTATAAATCAGTTTGACTGCTCTTCATCCGATTATAAATCAGTTTGACTGCTCTTCGTCCTCTTATAAAACAGTTTGACTGCTCTTCATCCTTTTATAAAGCAGTTTGAATGCTCTTCATCCTCTTGTAAAACAGTCTGACTGCTCTTCATCTGATTATAAATCAGTTTGACTGCTCTTCATCCTCTTATAAAACAGTTTGACTGCTCTTCATCATTTTATAACGCAGTTTGACTGCTCTTCATCCTCTTGTAAAACAGGTTGACTGCTTTTCATCCTTTTGTAAAACAGTCTGACTGCTCTACATCATTGTATAAAACAGTTTGACTGCTCTTCATCCTCTTATAAAGCTGTTTGACTGCTCTTCATCCTCTTATAAATCAATTTGACCGCTCTTCATCCTCTTATAAAACCGTTTGACTGCTCTTCGTCCGATTATAAATCAGTTTGACTGCTCTTCGTCCTTTTATAAATCAGTTTGACTGCTCTTCGTCCGCTTATAAAACAGTTTGACTGCTCTTCATCCTTTTATAAAGCAGTTTGACTGCTCTTCATCCTCTTATAAATCAGTTTGACTGCTCTTCATCCTTTTATAAAGCAGTTTGACTGCTCTTCATCCTCCTATAAACCAGTTTGACTGCGCTTCATCCTCCTATAGAACAGTTTGACTGCTCTTCATCCTTTTATAAAGCAGTTTGACTGCTCTTCATCCTTTTATAAAGCAGTTTGACTGCTCTTCATCCTCCTATAAACCAGTTTGACTGCTCTTCATCCTTTTATAAAGCAGTTTGACTGCTCTTCATCCTCTTATAAATCAATTTGATTGCTCTTCATCCTCTTATAAAACCGTTTTTTCTGCTCTTCGTCCGATTATAAATCAGTTTGACTGCTCTTCATCCTCTTATAAAACCGTTTGACTGCTCTTCATCCTTTTATAACGCAGTTTGACTGCTCTTCATCCTCTTATAAATCAGTTTGACTGCTCTTCATCCGATTATAAATCAGTTTGACTGCTCTTCGTCCTCTTATAAAACAGTTTGACTGCTCTTCATCCTTTTATAAAGCAGTTTGACTGCTCTTCATCCTCTTGTAAAACAGTCTGACTGCTCTTCATCTGATTATAAATCAGTTTGACTGCTCTTCATCCTCTTATAAAACAGTTTGACTGCTCTTCATCATTTTATAACGCAGTTTGACTGCTCTTCATCCTCTTGTAAAACAGGTTGACTGCTTTTCATCCTTTTGTAAAACAGTCTGACTGCTCTACATCATTGTATAAAACAGTTTGACTGCTCTTCATCCTTTTATAAAGCTGTTTGACTGCTCTTCATCCTCTTATAAATCAATTTGACCGCTCTTCATCCTCTTATAAAACCGTTTGACTGCTCTTCGTCCGATTATAAATCAGTTTGACTGCTCTTCGTCCTTTTATAAATCAGTTTGACTGCTCTTCGTCCGCTTATAAAACAGTTTGACTGCTCTTCATCCTTTTATAAAGCAGTTTGACTGCTCTTCATCCTCTTATAAATCAGTTTGACTGCTCTTCATCCTTTTATAAAGCAGTTTGACTGCTCTTCATCCTCCTATAAACCAGTTTGACTGCGCTTCATCCTCCTATAGAACAGTTTGACTGCTCTTCATCCTTTTATAAAGCAGTTTGACTGCTCTTCATCCTTTTATAAAGCAGTTTGACTGCTCTTCATCCTCTTATAAATCAGTTTGACTGCTCTTCATCCTCTTATAAAGCAGTTTGACTGCTCTTCATCCTCCTATAAACCAGTTTGACTGCGCTTCATCCTCCTATAGAACAGTTTGACTGCTCTTCGTCCGATTATAACTCAGTTTGACTGCTCTTCGTCCTCTTATAAAACAGTTTGACTGCTCTTCATCCTTTTATAAAGCAGTTTGACTGCTCTTCATCCTCTTGTAAAACAGTCTGACTGCTCTTCATCCGATTATAAATCAGTTTGACTGCTCTTCATCCTCTTATAAAACAGTTTGACTGCTCTTCATCTTTTTATAACGCAGTTTGACTGCTCTTCATCCTCTTGTAAAACAGGTTGACTGCTCTTCATCCTTTTGTGAAACAGTCTGACTGCTCGACATCATTGTATAAAACAGTTTGACTGCTCTTCATCCTTTTATAAAGCAGTTTGACTGCTCTTCTTCCTCTTATAAATCAGTTTGACTGCTCTTCATCCGATTATAAATCAGTTTGACTGCTCTTCGTCCTCTTATAAAACAGTTTGACTGCTCTTCATCCTTTTATAAAGCAGTTTGACTGCTCTTCATCCTCTTGTAAAACAGTCTGACTGCTCTTCATCTGATTATAAATCAGTTTGACTGCTCTTCATCCTTTTATAAAGCAGTTTGACTGCTCTTCATCCTCTTATAAATCAATTTGACTGCTCTTCATCCTCTTATAAAACCGTTTTTTCTGCTCTTCGTCCTCTTATAAATCAATTTGACTGCTCTTCATCCTCTTATAAAACCGTTTGACTGCTCTTCATCCGATTATAAATCAGTTTGACTGCTCTTCATCCTCTTATAAAACAGTTTGACTGCTCTTCATCCTTTTATAACGCAGTTTGACTGCTCTTCATCCTCTTATAAATCAGTTTGACTGCTCTTCATCCGATTATAAACCAGTTTGACTGCTCTTCGTCCTCTTATAAAACAGTTTGACTGCTCTTCATCCTTTTATAAAGCAGTTTGACTGCTCTTCATCCTCTTATAAATCAGTTTGACTGCTCTTCATCCGATTATAAATCAGTTTGACTGCTCTTCATCCTCTTATAAAACAGTTTGACTGCTCTTCATCCTTTTATAACGCAGTTTGACTGCTCTTCATCCTCTTATAAATCAGTTTGACTGCTCTTCATCCGATTATAAATCAGTTTGACTGCTCTTCATCCTCTTATAAAGCAGTTTGACTGCTCTTCATCCTCTTATAAATCAATTTGACTGCTCTTCATCCTCTTATAAAACCGTTTTTTCTGCTCTTCGTCCGATTATAAATCAATTTGACTGCTCTTCATCCTCTTATAAAACCGTTTGACTGCTCTTCATCCTTTTATAACGCAGTTTGACTGCTCTTCATCCTCTTATAAATCAGTTTGACTGCTCTTCATCCGATTATAAATCAGTTTGACTGCTCTTCGTCCTCTTATAAAACAGTTTGACTGCTCTTCATCCTTTTATAAAGCAGTTTGACTGCTCTTCATCCTCTTGTAAAACAGTCTGACTGCTCTTCATCTGATTATAAATCAGTTTGACTGCTCTTCATCCTCTTATAAAACAGTTTGACTGCTCTTCATCATTTTATAACGCAGTTTGACTGCTCTTCATCCTCTTGTAAAACAGGTTGACTGCTTTTCATCCTTTTGTAAAACAGTCTGACTGCTCTACATCATTGTATAAAACCGTTTGACTGCTCTTCGTCCGATTATAAATCAGTTTGACTGCTCTTCGTCCTTTTATAAATCAGTTTGACTGCTCTTCGTCCGCTTATAAAACAGTTTGACTGCTCTTCATCCTTTTATAAAGCAGTTTGACTGCTCTTCATCCTCTTATAAATCAGTTTGACTGCTCTTCATCCTTTTATAAAGCAGTTTGACTGCTCTTCATCCTCCTATAAACCAGTTTGACTGCGCTTCATCCTCCTATAGAACAGTTTGACTGCTCTTCATCCTTTTATAAAGCAGTTTGACTGCTCTTCATCCTTTTATAAAGCAGTTTGACTGCTCTTCATCCTCTTATAAATCAGTTTGACTGCTCTTCATCCTCTTATAAAGCAGTTTGACTGCTCTTCATCCTCCTATAAACCAGTTTGACTGCGCTTCATCCTCCTATAGAACAGTTTGACTGCTCTTCGTCCGATTATAACTCAGTTTGACTGCTCTTCGTCCTCTTATAAAACAGTTTGACTGCTCTTCATCCTTTTATAAAGCAGTTTGACTGCTCTTCATCCTCTTGTAAAACAGTCTGACTGCTCTTCATCCGATTATAAATCAGTTTGACTGCTCTTCATCCTCTTATAAAACAGTTTGACTGCTCTTCATCTTTTTATAACGCAGTTTGACTGCTCTTCATCCTCTTGTAAAACAGGTTGACTGCTCTTCATCCTTTTGTGAAACAGTCTGACTGCTCGACATCATTGTATAAAACAGTTTGACTGCTCTTCATCCTTTTATAAAGCAGTTTGACTGCTCTTCTTCCTCTTATAAATCAGTTTGACTGCTCTTCATCCGATTATAAATCAGTTTGACTGCTCTTCGTCCTCTTATAAAACAGTTTGACTGCTCTTCATCCTTTTATAAAGCAGTTTGACTGCTCTTCATCCTCTTGTAAAACAGTCTGACTGCTCTTCATCTGATTATAAAACAGTTTGACTGCTCTTCATCTTTTTATAACGCAGTTTGACTGCTCTTCATCCTCTTGTAAAACAGTTTGACTGCTCTTCATCCTTTTATAAAGCAGTTTGACTGCTCTTCTTCCTCTTATAAATCAGTTTGACTGCTCTTCATCCGATTATAAATCAGTTTGACTGCTCTTCGTCCTCTTATAAAACAGTTTGACTGCTCTTCATCATTTTATAACGCAGTTTGACTGCTCTTCATCCTCTTGTAAAACAGGTTGACTGCTTTTCATCCTTTTGTAAAACAGTCTGACTGCTCTACATCATTGTATAAAACAGTTTGACTGCTCTTCATCCTTTTATAAAGCTGTTTGACTGCTCTTCATCCTCTTATAAATCAATTTGACCGCTCTTCATCCTCTTATAAAACCGTTTGACTGCTCTTCGTCCGATTATAAATCAGTTTGACTGCTCTTCGTCCTTTTATAAATCAGTTTGACTGCTCTTCGTCCGCTTATAAAACAGTTTGACTGCTCTTCATCCTTTTATAAAGCAGTTTGACTGCTCTTCATCCTCTTATAAATCAATTTGACCGCTCTTCATCCTCTTATAAAACCGTTTGACTGCTCTTCGTCCGATTATAAATCAGTTTGACTGCTCTTCGTCCTTTTATAAAGCAGTTTGACTGCTCTTCGTCCGCTTATAAAACAGTTTGACTGCGCTTCATCCTTTTATAAAGCAGTTTGACTGCTCTTCATCCTCTTATAAATCAGTTTGACTGCTCTTCATCCTTTTATAAAGCAGTTTGACTGCTCTTCATCCTCCTATAAACCAGTTTGACTGCGCTTCATCCTCCTATAGAACAGTTTGACTGCTCTTCATCCTTTTATAAAGCAGTTTGACTGCTCTTCATCCTTTTATAAAGCAGTTTGACTGCTCTTCATCCTCTTATAAATCAGTTTGACTGCTCTTCATCCTCTTATAAAGCAGTTTGACTGCTCTTCATCCTCCTATAAACCAGTTTGACTGCGCTTCATCCTCCTATAGAACAGTTTGACTGCTCTTCGTCCGATTATAACTCAGTTTGACTGCTCTTCGTCCTCTTATAAAACAGTTTGACTGCTCTTCATCCTTTTATAAAGCAGTTTGACTGCTCTTCATCCTCTTGTAAAACAGTCTGACTGCTCTTCATCCGATTATAAATCAGTTTGACTGCTCTTCATCCTCTTATAAAACAGTTTGACTGCTCTTCATCTTTTTATAACGCAGTTTGACTGCTCTTCATCCTCTTGTAAAACAGGTTGACTGCTCTTCATCCTTTTGTGAAACAGTCTGACTGCTCGACATCATTGTATAAAACAGTTTGACTGCTCTTCATCCTTTTATAAAGCAGTTTGACTGCTCTTCATCCTCTTATAAATCAATTTGACTGCTCTTCATCTTCTTATAAAACCGTTAGACTGCTCTTCGTCCGATTATAAAGCAGTTTGACTGCTCTTTGTCCTCTTATAAAACAGTTTGACTGCTCTTCATCCTTTTATAAAGCAGTTTGACTGCTCTTCTTCCTCTTATAAATCAGTTTGACTGCTCTTCATCCGATTATAACTCAGTTTGACTGCTCTTCGTCCTCTTATAAAACAGTTTGACTGCTCTTCATCCTTTTATAAAGCAGTTTGACTGCTCTTCATCCTCTTGTAAAACAGTCTGACTGCTCTTCATCCGATTATAAATCAGTTTGACTGCTCTTCATCCTCTTATAAAACAGTTTGACTGCTCTTCATCTTTTTATAACGCAGTTTGACTGCTCTTCATCCTCTTGTAAAACAGGTTGACTGCTCTTCATCCTTTTGTGAAACAGTCTGACTGCTCGACATCATTGTATAAAACAGTTTGACAGCTCTTCATCCTTATATAAATCAGTTTGACTGCTCTTCATCCTTTTATAAAGCAGTTTGACTGCTCTTCATCCTCCTATAAACCAGTTTGACTGCGCTTCATCCTCCTATAGAACAGTTTGACTGCTCTTCGTCCTCTTATAAAACAGTTTGACTGCTCTTCGTCCTCTTATAAAACAGTTTGACTGCTCTTCATCCTTTTATAAAGCAGTTTGACTGCTCTTCATCCTCTTATAAATCAGTTTGACTGCTCTTTATCCGATTATAAATCAGTTTGACTGCTCTTCATCCTCTTATAAAACAGTTTGACTGCTCTTCATCCTTTTATAACGCAGTTTGACTGCTCTTCATCCTCTTATAAATCAGTTTGACTGCTCTTCATCCGATTATAAATCAGTTTGACTGCTCTTCATCCTCTTACAAAACAGTTTGACTGCTCTTCATCCTTTTATAAAGCAGTTTGACTGCTCTTCATCCTCTTATAAATCAGTTTGACTGCTCTTCATCCGATTATAAATCAGTTTGACTGCTCTTCATCCTCTTATAAAACAGTTTGACTGCTCTTCATCCTTTTATAACGCAGTTTGACTGCTCTTCATCCTCTTATAAATCAGTTTGACTGCTCTTCATCCGATTATAAATCAGTTTGACTGCTCTTCATCCTTTTATAAAGCAGTTTGACTGCTCTTCATCCTCTTATAAATCAATTTGACTGCTCTTCATCCTCTTATAAAACCGTTTTTTCTGCTCTTCGTCCGATTATAAATCAATTTGACTGCTCTTCATCCTCTTATAAAACCGTTTGACTGCTCTTCATCCGATTATAAATCAGTTTGACTGCTCTTCATCCTCTTATAAAACAGTTTGACTGCTCTTCATCCTTTTATAACGCAGTTTGACTGCTCTTCATCCTCTTATAAATCAGTTTGACTGCTCTTCATCCTTTTATAAAGCAGTTTGACTGCTCTTCATCCTCTTATAAATCAGTTTGACTGCTCTTCATCCGATTATAAATCAGTTTGACTGCTCTTCATCCTCTTATAAAACAGTTTGACTGCTCTTCATCCTTTTATAACGCAGTTTGACTGCTCTTCATCCTCTTATAAATCAGTTTGACTGCTCTTCATCCGATTATAAATCAGTTTGACTGCTCTTCATCCTCTTATAAAACAGTTTGACTGCTCTTCATCCTTTTATAACGCAGTTTGACTGCTCTTCATCCTCTTATAAATCAGTTTGACTGCTCTTCATCCGATTATAAATCAGTTTGACTGCTCTTCATCCTTTTATAAAGCAGTTTGACTGCTCTTCATCCGCTTATAAATCAATTTGATTGCTCTTCATCCTCTTATAAAACCGTTTTTTCTGCTCTTCGTCCGATTATAAATCAGTTTGACTGCTCTTCATCCTCTTATAAAACCGTTTGACTGCTCTTCATCCTTTTATAACGCAGTTTGACTGCTCTTCATCCTCTTATAAATCAGTTTGACTGCTCTTCATCCGATTATAAATCAGTTTGACTGCTCTTCGTCCTCTTATAAAACAGTTTGACTGCTCTTCATCCTTTTATAAAGCAGTTTGACTGCTCTTCATCCTCTTGTAAAACAGTCTGACTGCTCTTCATCTGATTATAAATCAGTTTGACTGCTCTTCATCCTCTTATAAAACAGTTTGACTGCTCTTCATCATTTTATAACGCAGTTTGACTGCTCTTCATCCTCTTGTAAAACAGGTTGACTGCTTTTCATCCTTTTGTAAAACAGTCTGACTGCTCTACATCATTGTATAAAACAGTTTGACTGCTCTTCATCCTCTTATAAAGCTGTTTGACTGCTCTTCATCCTCTTATAAATCAATTTGACCGCTCTTCATCCTCTTATAAAACCGTTTGACTGCTCTTCGTCCGATTATAAATCAGTTTGACTGCTCTTCGTCCTTTTATAAATCAGTTTGACTGCTCTTCGTCCGCTTATAAAACAGTTTGACTGCTCTTCATCCTTTTATAAAGCAGTTTGACTGCTCTTCATCCTCTTATAAATCAGTTTGACTGCTCTTCATCCTTTTATAAAGCAGTTTGACTGCTCTTCATCCTCCTAAAAACCAGTTTGACTGCGCTTCATCCTCCTATAGAACAGTTTGACTGCTCTTCATCCTTTTATAAAGCAGTTTGACTGCTCTTCATCCTTTTATAAAGCAGTTTGACTGCTCTTCATCCGATTATAAATCAGTTTGACTGCTCTTCATCCTTTTATAAAGCAGTTTGACTGCTCTTCATCCTCTTATAAATCAATTTGATTGCTCTTCATCCTCTTATAAAACCGTTTTTTCTGCTCTTCGTCCGATTATAAATCAGTTTGACTGCTCTTCATCCTCTTATAAAACCGTTTGACTGCTCTTCATCCTTTTATAACGCAGTTTGACTGCTCTTCATCCTCTTATAAATCAGTTTGACTGCTCTTCATCCGATTATAAATCAGTTTGACTGCTCTTCGTCCTCTTATAAAACAGTTTGACTGCTCTTCATCCTTTTATAAAGCAGTTTGACTGCTCTTCATCCTCTTGTAAAACAGTCTGACTGCTCTTCATCTGATTATAAATCAGTTTGACTGCTCTTCATCCTCTTATAAAACAGTTTGACTGCTCTTCATCATTTTATAACGCAGTTTGACTGCTCTTCATCCTCTTGTAAAACAGGTTGACTGCTTTTCATCCTTTTGTAAAACAGTCTGACTGCTCTACATCATTGTATAAAACAGTTTGACTGCTCTTCATCCTTTTATAAAGCTGTTTGACTGCTCTTCATCCTCTTATAAATCAATTTGACCGCTCTTCATCCTCTTATAAAACCGTTTGACTGCTCTTCGTCCGATTATAAATCAGTTTGACTGCTCTTCGTCCTTTTATAAATCAGTTTGACTGCTCTTCGTCCGCTTATAAAACAGTTTGACTGCTCTTCATCCTTTTATAAAGCAGTTTGACTGCTCTTCATCCTCTTATAAATCAGTTTGACTGCTCTTCATCCTTTTATAAAGCAGTTTGACTGCTCTTCATCCTCCTATAAACCAGTTTGACTGCGCTTCATCCTCCTATAGAACAGTTTGACTGCTCTTCATCCTTTTATAAAGCAGTTTGACTGCTCTTCATCCTTTTATAAAGCAGTTTGACTGCTCTTCATCCTCTTATAAATCAGTTTGACTGCTCTTCATCCTCTTATAAAGCAGTTTGACTGCTCTTCATCCTCCTATAAACCAGTTTGACTGCGCTTCATCCTCCTATAGAACAGTTTGACTGCTCTTCGTCCGATTATAACTCAGTTTGACTGCTCTTCGTCCTCTTATAAAACAGTTTGACTGCTCTTCATCCTTTTATAAAGCAGTTTGACTGCTCTTCATCCTCTTGTAAAACAGTCTGACTGCTCTTCATCCGATTATAAATCAGTTTGACTGCTCTTCATCCTCTTATAAAACAGTTTGACTGCTCTTCATCTTTTTATAACGCAGTTTGACTGCTCTTCATCCTCTTGTAAAACAGGTTGACTGCTCTTCATCCTTTTGTGAAACAGTCTGACTGCTCGACATCATTGTATAAAACAGTTTGACTGCTCTTCATCCTTTTATAAAGCAGTTTGACTGCTCTTCTTCCTCTTATAAATCAGTTTGACTGCTCTTCATCCGATTATAAATCAGTTTGACTGCTCTTCGTCCTCTTATAAAACAGTTTGACTGCTCTTCATCCTTTTATAAAGCAGTTTGACTGCTCTTCATCCTCTTGTAAAACAGTCTGACTGCTCTTCATCTGATTATAAATCAGTTTGACTGCTCTTCATCCTTTTATAAAGCAGTTTGACTGCTCTTCATCCTCTTATAAATCAATTTGACTGCTCTTCATCCTCTTATAAAACCGTTTTTTCTGCTCTTCGTCCGATTATAAATCAATTTGACTGCTCTTCATCCTCTTATAAAACCGTTTGACTGCTCTTCATCCGATTATAAATCAGTTTGACTGCTCTTCATCCTCTTATAAAACAGTTTGACTGCTCTTCATCCTTTTATAACGCAGTTTGACTGCTCTTCATCCTCTTATAAATCAGTTTGACTGCTCTTCATCCGATTATAAACCAGTTTGACTGCTCTTCGTCCTCTTATAAAACAGTTTGACTGCTCTTCATCCTTTTATAAAGCAGTTTGACTGCTCTTCATCCTCTTATAAATCAGTTTGACTGCTCTTCATCCGATTATAAATCAGTTTGACTGCTCTTCATCCTCTTATAAAACAGTTTGACTGCTCTTCATCCTTTTATAACGCAGTTTGACTGCTCTTCATCCTCTTATAAATCAGTTTGACTGCTCTTCATCCGATTATAAATCAGTTTGACTGCTCTTCATCCTCTTATAAAGCAGTTTGACTGCTCTTCATCCTCTTATAAATCAATTTGACTGCTCTTCATCCTCTTATAAAACCGTTTTTTCTGCTCTTCGTCCGATTATAAATCAATTTGACTGCTCTTCATCCTCTTATAAAACCGTTTGACTGCTCTTCATCCTTTTATAACGCAGTTTGACTGCTCTTCATCCTCTTATAAATCAGTTTGACTGCTCTTCATCCGATTATAAATCAGTTTGACTGCTCTTCGTCCTCTTATAAAACAGTTTGACTGCTCTTCATCCTTTTATAAAGCAGTTTGACTGCTCTTCATCCTCTTGTAAAACAGTCTGACTGCTCTTCATCTGATTATAAATCAGTTTGACTGCTCTTCATCCTCTTATAAAACAGTTTGACTGCTCTTCATCATTTTATAACGCAGTTTGACTGCTCTTCATCCTCTTGTAAAACAGGTTGACTGCTTTTCATCCTTTTGTAAAACAGTCTGACTGCTCTACATCATTGTATAAAACCGTTTGACTGCTCTTCGTCCGATTATAAATCAGTTTGACTGCTCTTCGTCCTTTTATAAATCAGTTTGACTGCTCTTCGTCCGCTTATAAAACAGTTTGACTGCTCTTCATCCTTTTATAAAGCAGTTTGACTGCTCTTCATCCTCTTATAAATCAGTTTGACTGCTCTTCATCCTTTTATAAAGCAGTTTGACTGCTCTTCATCCTCCTATAAACCAGTTTGACTGCGCTTCATCCTCCTATAGAACAGTTTGACTGCTCTTCATCCTTTTATAAAGCAGTTTGACTGCTCTTCATCCTTTTATAAAGCAGTTTGACTGCTCTTCATCCTCTTATAAATCAGTTTGACTGCTCTTCATCCTCTTATAAAGCAGTTTGACTGCTCTTCATCCTCCTATAAACCAGTTTGACTGCGCTTCATCCTCCTATAGAACAGTTTGACTGCTCTTCGTCCGATTATAACTCAGTTTGACTGCTCTTCGTCCTCTTATAAAACAGTTTGACTGCTCTTCATCCTTTTATAAAGCAGTTTGACTGCTCTTCATCCTCTTGTAAAACAGTCTGACTGCTCTTCATCCGATTATAAATCAGTTTGACTGCTCTTCATCCTCTTATAAAACAGTTTGACTGCTCTTCATCTTTTTATAACGCAGTTTGACTGCTCTTCATCCTCTTGTAAAACAGGTTGACTGCTCTTCATCCTTTTGTGAAACAGTCTGACTGCTCGACATCATTGTATAAAACAGTTTGACTGCTCTTCATCTTTTTATAACGCAGTTTGACTGCTCTTCATCCTCTTGTAAAACAGTTTGACTGCTCTTCATCCTTTTATAAAGCAGTTTGACTGCTCTTCTTCCTCTTATAAATCAGTTTGACTGCTCTTCATCCGATTATAAATCAGTTTGACTGCTCTTCGTCCTCTTATAAAACAGTTTGACTGCTCTTCATCATTTTATAACGCAGTTTGACTGCTCTTCATCCTCTTGTAAAACAGGTTGACTGCTTTTCATCCTTTTGTAAAACAGTCTGACTGCTCTACATCATTGTATAAAACAGTTTGACTGCTCTTCATCCTTTTATAAAGCTGTTTGACTGCTCTTCATCCTCTTATAAATCAATTTGACCGCTCTTCATCCTCTTATAAAACCGTTTGACTGCTCTTCGTCCGATTATAAATCAGTTTGACTGCTCTTCGTCCTTTTATAAATCAGTTTGACTGCTCTTCGTCCGCTTATAAAACAGTTTGACTGCTCTTCATCCTTTTATAAAGCAGTTTGACTGCTCTTCATCCTCTTATAAATCAGTTTGACTGCTCTTCATCCTTTTATAAAGCAGTTTGACTGCTCTTCATCCTCCTATAAACCAGTTTGACTGCGCTTCATCCTCCTATAAACCAGTTTGACTGCGCTTCATCCTCCTATAGAACAGTTTGACTGCTCTTCGTCCGATTATAACTCAGTTTGACTGCTCTTCATCCTTTTATAAAGCAGTTTGACTGCTCTTCATCCTCTTATAAATCAGTTTGACTGCTCTTCATCCTCTTATAAAGCAGTTTGACTGCTCTTCATCCTCCTATAAACCAGTTTGACTGCGCTTCATCCTCCTATAGAACAGTTTGACTGCTCTTCGTCCGATTATAACTCAGTTTGACTGCTCTTCGTCCTCTTATAAAACAGTTTGACTGCTCTTCATCCTTTTATAAAGCAGTTTGACTGCTCTTCATCCTCTTGTAAAACAGTCTGACTGCTCTTCATCCGATTATAAATCAGTTTGACTGCTCTTCATCCTCTTATAAAACAGTTTGACTGCTCTTCATCTTTTTATAACGCAGTTTGACTGCTCTTCATCCTCTTGTAAAACAGGTTGACTGCTCTTCATCCTTTTGTGAAACAGTCTGACTGCTCGACATCATTGTATAAAACAGTTTGACTGCTCTTCATCCTTTTATAAAGCAGTTTGACTGCTCTTCTTCCTCTTATAAATCAGTTTGACTGCTCTTCATCCGATTATAACTCAGTTTGACTGCTCTTCGTCCTCTTATAAAACAGTTTGACTGCTCTTCATCCTTTTATAAAGCAGTTTGACTGCTCTTCATCCTCTTGTAAAACAGTCTGACTGCTCTTCATCCGATTATAAATCAGTTTGACTGCTCTTCATCCTCTTATAAAACAGTTTGACTGCTCTTCATCTTTTTATAACGCAGTTTGACTGCTCTTCATCCTCTTGTAAAACAGGTTGACTGCTCTTCATCCTTTTGTGAAACAGTCTGACTGCTCGACATCATTGTATAAAACAGTTTGACTGCTCTTCATCCTTTTATAAATCAGTTTGACTGCTCTTCATCCTTTCATAAAGCAGTTTGACTGCTCTTCATCCTCCTATAAACCAGTTTGACTGCGCTTGATCCTCCTAAAGAACAGTTTGACTGCTCTTCGTCCTCTTATAAAACAGTTTGACTGCTCTTCATCTTTTTATAACGCAGTTTGACTGCTCTTCATCCTCTTGTAAAACAGGTTGACTGCTCTTCATCCTTTTGTGAAACAGTCTGACTGCTCGACATCATTGTATAAAACAGTTTGACTGCTCTTCATCCTTTTATAAATCAGTTTGACTGCTCTTCATCCTTTTATAAAGCAGTTTGACTGCTCTTCATCCTCCTATAAACCAGTTTGACTGCGCTTGATCCTCCTAAAGAACAGTTTGACTGCTCTTCGTCCTCTTATAAAACAGTTTGACTGCTCTTCGTCCTATTATAAAACAGTTTGACTGCTCTTCGTCCTTTTATAAAGCAGTTTGACTGCTCTTCATCCTCTTATAAATCAATTTGACTGCTCTTCATCCTCTTATAAAACCGTTTTTTCTGCTCTTCGTCCGATTATAAATCAGTTTGACTGCTCTTCATCCTCTTATAAAACCGTTTGACTGCTCTTCATCCTTTTATAACGCAGTTTGACTGCTCTTCATCCTCTTATAAATCAATTTGACTGCTCTTCATCCTCTTATAAAACCGTTTTTTCTGCTCTTCGTCCGATTATAAATCAATTTGACTGCTCTTCATCCTCTTATAAAACCGTTTGACTGCTCTTCATCCGATTATAAATCAGTTTGACTGCTCTTCATCCTCTTATAAAACAGTTTGACTGCTCTTCATCCTTTTATAACGCAGTTTGACTGCTCTTCATCCTCTTATAAATCAGTTTGACTGCTCTTCATCCGATTATAAACCAGTTTGACTGCTCTTCGTCCTCTTATAAAACAGTTTGACTGCTCTTCATCCTTTTATAAAGCAGTTTGACTGCTCTTCATCCTCTTATAAATCAGTTTGACTGCTCTTCATCCGATTATAAATCAGTTTGACTGCTCTTCATCCTCTTATAAAACAGTTTGACTGCTCTTCATCCTTTTATAACGCAGTTTGACTGCTCTTCATCCTCTTATAAATCAGTTTGACTGCTCTTCATCCGATTATAAATCAGTTTGACTGCTCTTCATCCTTTTATAAAGCAGTTTGACTGCTCTTCATCCTCTTATAAATCAATTTGACTGCTCTTCATCCTCTTATAAAACCGTTTTTTCTGCTCTTCGTCCGATTATAAATCAGTTTGACTGCTCTTCATCCTCTTATAAAACCGTTTGACTGCTCTTCATCCTTTTATAACGCAGTTTGACTGCTCTTCATCCTCTTATAAATCAGTTTGACTGCTCTTCATCCGATTATAAATCAGTTTGACTGCTCTTCGTCCTCTTATAAAACAGTTTGACTGCTCTTCATCCTTTTATAAAGCAGTTTGACTGCTCTTCATCCTCTTGTAAAACAGTCTGACTGCTCTTCATCTGATTATAAATCAGTTTGACTGCTCTTCATCCTCTTATAAAACAGTTTGACTGCTCTTCATCATTTTATAACGCAGTTTGACTGCTCTTCATCCTCTTGTAAAACAGGTTGACTGCTTTTCATCCTTTTGTAAAACAGTCTGACTGCTCTACATCATTGTATAAAACCGTTTGACTGCTCTTCGTCCGATTATAAATCAGTTTGACTGCTCTTCGTCCTTTTATAAATCAGTTTGACTGCTCTTCGTCCGCTTATAAAACAGTTTGACTGCTCTTCATCCTTTTATAAAGCAGTTTGACTGCTCTTCATCCTCTTATAAATCAGTTTGACTGCTCTTCATCCTTTTATAAAGCAGTTTGACTGCTCTTCATCCTCCTATAAACCAGTTTGACTGCGCTTCATCCTCCTATAGAACAGTTTGACTGCTCTTCATCCTTTTATAAAGCAGTTTGACTGCTCTTCATCCTTTTATAACGCAGTTTGACTGCTCTTCATCCTCTTATAAATCAATTTGACTGCTCTTCATCCTCTTATAAAACCGTTTTTTCTGCTCTTCGTCCGATTATAAATCAATTTGACTGCTCTTCATCCTCTTATAAAACCGTTTGACTGCTCTTCATCCGATTATAAATCAGTTTGACTGCTCTTCATCCTCTTATAAAACAGTTTGACTGCTCTTCATCCTTTTATAACGCAGTTTGACTGCTCTTCATCCTCTTATAAATCAGTTTGACTGCTCTTCATCCGATTATAAAACCGTTTTTTCTGCTCTTCGTCCGATTATAAATCAATTTGACTGCTCTTCATCCTCTTATAAAACCGTTTGACTGCTCTTCATCCGATTATAAATCAGTTTGACTGCTCTTCATCCTCTTATAAAACAGTTTGACTGCTCTTCATCCTTTTATAACGCAGTTTGACTGCTCTTCATCCTCTTATAAATCAGTTTGACTGCTCTTCATCCGATTATAAACCAGTTTGACTGCTCTTCGTCCTCTTATAAAACAGTTTGACTGCTCTTCATCCTTTTATAAAGCAGTTTGACTGCTCTTCATCCTCTTATAAATCAGTTTGACTGCTCTTCATCCGATTATAAATCAGTTTGACTGCTCTTCATCCTCTTATAAAACAGTTTGACTGCTCTTCATCCTTTTATAACGCAGTTTGACTGCTCTTCATCCTCTTATAAATCAGTTTGACTGCTCTTCATCCGATTATAAATCAGTTTGACTGCTCTTCATCCTTTTATAAAGCAGTTTGACTGCTCTTCATCCTCTTATAAATCAATTTGACTGCTCTTCATCCTCTTATAAAACCGTTTTTTCTGCTCTTCGTCCGATTATAAATCAGTTTGACTGCTCTTCATCCTCTTATAAAACCGTTTGACTGCTCTTCATCCTTTTATAACGCAGTTTGACTGCTCTTCATCCTCTTATAAATCAGTTTGACTGCTCTTCATCCGATTATAAATCAGTTTGACTGCTCTTCGTCCTCTTATAAAACAGTTTGACTGCTCTTCATCCTTTTATAAAGCAGTTTGACTGCTCTTCATCCTCTTGTAAAACAGTCTGACTGCTCTTCATCTGATTATAAATCAGTTTGACTGCTCTTCATCCTCTTATAAAACAGTTTGACTGCTCTTCATCATTTTATAACGCAGTTTGACTGCTCTTCATCCTCTTGTAAAACAGGTTGACTGCTTTTCATCCTTTTGTAAAACAGTCTGACTGCTCTACATCATTGTATAAAACCGTTTGACTGCTCTTCGTCCGATTATAAATCAGTTTGACTGCTCTTCGTCCTTTTATAAATCAGTTTGACTGCTCTTCGTCCGCTTATAAAACAGTTTGACTGCTCTTCATCCTTTTATAAAGAAGTTTGACTGCTCTTCATCCTCTTATAAATCAGTTTGACTGCTCTTCATCCTTTTATAAAGCAGTTTGACTGCTCTTCATCCTCCTATAAACCAGTTTGACTGCGCTTCATCCTCCTATAGAACAGTTTGACTGCTCTTCATCCTTTTATAAAGCAGTTTGACTGCTCTTCATCCTTTTATAAAGCAGTTTGACTGCTCTTCATCCTCTTATAAATCAGTTTGACTGCTCTTCATCCTCTTATAAAGCAGTTTGACTGCTCTTCATCCTCCTATAAACCAGTTTGACTGCGCTTCATCCTCCTATAGAACAGTTTGACTGCTCTTCGTCCGATTATAACTCAGTTTGACTGCTCTTCGTCCTCTTATAAAACAGTTTGACTGCTCTTCATCCTTTTATAAAGCAGTTTGACTGCTCTTCATCCTCTTGTAAAACAGTCTGACTGCTCTTCATCCGATTATAAATCAGTTTGACTGCTCTTCATCCTCTTATAAAACAGTTTGACTGCTCTTCATCTTTTTATAACGCAGTTTGACTGCTCTTCATCCTCTTGTAAAACAGGTTGACTGCTCTTCATCCTTTTGTGAAACAGTCTGACTGCTCGACATCATTGTATAAAACAGTTTGACTGCTCTTCATCCTTTTATAAAGCAGTTTGACTGCTCTTCTTCCTCTTATAAATCAGTTTGACTGCTCTTCATCCGATTATAAATCAGTTTGACTGCTCTTCGTCCTCTTATAAAACAGTTTGACTGCTCTTCATCCTTTTATAAAGCAGTTTGACTGCTCTTCATCCTCTTGTAAAACAGTCTGACTGCTCTTCATCTGATTATAAAACAGTTTGACTGCTCTTCATCTTTTTATAACGCAGTTTGACTGCTCTTCATCCTCTTGTAAAACAGTTTGACTGCTCTTCATCCTTTTATAAAGCAGTTTGACTGCTCTTCTTCCTCTTATAAATCAGTTTGACTGCTCTTCATCCGATTATAAATCAGTTTGACTGCTCTTCGTCCTCTTATAAAACAGTTTGACTGCTCTTCATCATTTTATAACGCTGTTTGACTGCTCTTCATCCTCTTGTAAAACAGGTTGACTGCTTTTCATCCTTTTGTAAAACAGTCTGACTGCTCTACATCATTGTATAAAACAGTTTGACTGCTCTTCATCCTTTTATAAAGCTGTTTGACTGCTCTTCATCCTCTTATAAATCAATTTGACCGCTCTTCATCCTCTTATAAAACCGTTTGACTGCTCTTCGTCCTTTTATAAATCAGTTTGACTGCTCTTCGTCCGCTTATAAAACAGTTTGACTGCTCTTCATCCTTTTATAAAGCAGTTTGACTGCTCTTCATCCTCTTATAAATCAGTTTGACTGCTCTTCATCCTTTTATAAAGCAGTTTGACTGCTCTTCATCCTCCTATAAACCAGTTTGACTGCGCTTCATCCTCCTATAAACCAGTTTGACTGCGCTTCATCCTCCTATAGAACAGTTTGACTGCTCTTCGTCCGATTATAACTCAGTTTGACTGCTCTTCATCCTTTTATAAAGCAGTTTGACTGCTCTTCATCCTCTTATAAATCAGTTTGACTGCTCTTCGTCCTCTTATAAAACAGTTTGACTGCTCTTCATCCTTTTATAAACCAGTTTGACTGCTCTTCATCCTCTTGTAAAACAGTCTGACTGCTCTTCATCCGATTATAAATCAGTTTGACTGCTCTTCATCCTCTTATAAAACAGTTTGACTGCTCTTCATCTTTTTATAACGCAGTTTGACTGCTCTTCATCCTCTTGTAAAACAGGTTGACTGCTCTTCATCCTTTTGTGAAACAGTCTGACTGCTCGACATCATTGTATAAAACAGTTTGACTGCTCTTCATCCTTTTATAAAGCAGTTTGACTGCTCTTCTTCCTCTTATAAATCAGTTTGACTGCTCTTCATCCGATTATAACTCAGTTTGACTGCTCTTCGTCCTCTTATAAAACAGTTTGACTGCTCTTCATCCTTTTATAAAGCAGTTTGACTGCTCTTCATCCTCTTGTAAAACAGTCTGACTGCTCTTCATCCGATTATAAATCAGTTTGACTGCTCTTCATCCTCTTATAAAACAGTTTGACTGCTCTTCATCTTTTTATAACGCAGTTTGACTGCTCTTCATCCTCTTGTAAAACAGGTTGACTGCTCTTCATCCTTTTGTGAAACAGTCTGACTGCTCGACATCATTGTATAAAACAGTTTGACTGCTCTTCATCCTTTTATAAATCAGTTTGACTGCTCTTCATCCTTTTATAAAGCAGTTTGACTGCTCTTCATCCTCCTATAAACCAGTTTGACTGCGCTTGATCCTCCTAAAGAACAGTTTGACTGCTCTTCGTCCTCTTATAAAACAGTTTGACTGCTCTTCATCTTTTTATAACGCAGTTTGACTGCTCTTCATCCTCTTGTAAAACAGGTTGACTGCTCTTCATCCTTTTGTGAAACAGTCTGACTGCTCGACATCATTGTATAAAACAGTTTGACTGCTCTTCATCCTTTTATAAATCAGTTTGACTGCTCTTCATCCTTTTATAAAGCAGTTTGACTGCTCTTCATCCTCCTATAAACCAGTTTGACTGCGCTTGATCCTCCTAAAGAACAGTTTGACTGCTCTTCGTCCTCTTATAAAACAGTTTGACTGCTCTTCGTCCTATTATAAAACAGTTTGACTGTTCTTCGTCCTTTTATAAAGCAGTTTGACTGCTCTTCATCCTCTTATAAATCAATTTGACTGCTCTTCATCCTCTTATAAAACCGTTTTTTCTGCTCTTCGTCCGATTATAAATCAGTTTGACTGCTCTTCATCCTCTTATAAAACCTTTTGACTGCTCTTCATCCTTTTATAACGCAGTTTGACTGCTCTTCATCCTCTTATAAATCAGTTTGACTGCTCTTCATCCGATTATAAATCAGTTTGACTGCTCTTCGTCCTCTTATAAAACAGTTTGACTGCTCTTCATCCTTTTATAAAGCAGTTTGACTGCTCTTCATCCTCTTGTAAAACAGTCTGACTGCTCTTCATCTGATTATAAATCAGTTTGACTGCTCTTCATCCTCTTATAAAACAGTTTGACTGCTCTTCATCATTTTATAACGCAGTTTGACTGCTCTTCATCCTCTTGTAAAACAGGTTGACTGCTTTTCATCCTTTTGTAAAACAGTCTGACTGCTCTACATCATTGTATAAAACCGTTTGACTGCTCTTCGTCCGATTATAAATCAGTTTGACTGCTCTTCGTCCTTTTATAAATCAGTTTGACTGCTCTTGGTCCGCTTATAAAACAGTTTGACTGCTCTTCATCCTTTTATAAAGCAGTTTGACTGCTCTTCATCCTCTTATAAATCAGTTTGACTGCTCTTCATCCTTTTATAAAGCAGTTTGACTGCTCTTCATCCTCCTATAAACCAGTTTGACTGCGCTTCATCCTCCTATAGAACAGTTTGACTGCTCTTCATCCTTTTATAAAGCAGTTTGACTGCTCTTCATCCTTTTATAAAGCAGTTTGACTGCTCTTCATCCTCTTATAAATCAGTTTGACTGCTCTTCATCCTCTTATAAAGCAGTTTGACTGCTCTTCATCCTCCTATAAACCAGTTTGACTGCGCTTCATCCTCCTATAGAACAGTTTGACTGCTCTTCGTCCGATTATAACTCAGTTTGACTGCTCTTCGTCCTCTTATAAAACAGTTTGACTGCTCTTCATCCTTTTATAAAGCAGTTTGACTGCTCTTCATCCTCTTGTAAAACAGTCTGACTGCTCTTCATCCGATTATAAATCAGTTTGACTGCTCTTCATCCTCTTATAAAACAGTTTGACTGCTCTTCATCTTTTTATAACGCAGTTTGACTGCTCTTCATCCTCTTGTAAAACAGGTTGACTGCTCTTCATCCTTTTGTGAAACAGTCTGACTGCTCGACATCATTGTTTAAAACAGTTTGACTGCTCTTCATCCTTTTATAAAGCAGTTTGACTGCTCTTCTTCCTCTTATAAATCAGTTTGACTGCTCTTCATCCGATTATAAATCAGTTTGACTGCTCTTCGTCCTCTTATAAAACAGTTTGACTGCTCTTCATCCTTTTATAAAGCAGTTTGACTGCTCTTCATCCTCTTGTAAAACAGTCTGACTGCTCTTCATCTGATTATAAAACAGTTTGACTGCTCTTCATCTTTTTATAACGCAGTTTGACTGATCTTCATCCTCTTGTAAAACAGTTTGACTGCTCTTCATCCTTTTATAAAGCAGTTTGACTGCTCTTCTTCCTCTTATAAATCAGTTTGACTGCTCTTCATCCGATTATAAATCAGTTTGACTGCTCTTCGTCCTCTTATAAAACAGTTTGACTGCTCTTCATCATTTTATAACTCAGTTTGACTGCTCTTCATCCTCTTGTAAAACAGGTTGACTGCTTTTCATCCTTTTGTAAAACAGTCTGACTGCTCTACATCATTGTATAAAACAGTTTGACTGCTCTTCATCCTTTTATAAAGCTGTTTGACTGCTCTTCATCCTCTTATAAATCAATTTGACCGCTCTTCATCCTCTTATAAAACCGTTTGACTGCTCTTCGTCCGATTATAAATCAGTTTGACTGCTCTTCGTCCTTTTATAAATCAGTTTGACTGCTCTTCGTCCGCTTATAAAACAGTTTGACTGCTCTTCATCCTTTTATAAAGCAGTTTGACTGCTCTTCATCCTCTTATAAATCAGTTTGACTGCTCTTCATCCTTTTATAAAGCAGTTTGACTGCTCTTCATCCTCCTATAAACCAGTTTGACTGCGCTTCATCCTCCTATAAACCAGTTTGACTGCGCTTCATCCTCCTATAGAACAGTTTGACTGCTCTTCGTCCGATTATAACTCAGTTTGACTGCTCTTCATCCTTTTATAAAGCAGTTTGACTGCTCTTCATCCTCTTATAAATCAGTTTGACTGCTCTTCATCCTCTTATAAAGCAGTTTGACTGCTCTTCATCCTCCTATAAACCAGTTTGACTGCGCTTCATCCTCCTATAGAACAGTTTGACTGCTCTTCGTCCGATTATAACTCAGTTTGACTGCTCTTCGTCCTCTTATAAAACAGTTTGACTGCTCTTCATCCTTTTATAAAGCAGTTTGACTGCTCTTCATCCTCTTGTAAAACAGTCTGACTGCTCTTCATCTTTTTATAACGCAGTTTGACTGCTCTTCATCCTCTTGTAAAACAGGTTGACTGCTCTTCATCCTTTTGTGAAACAGTCTGACTGCTCGACATCATTGTATAAAACAGTTTGACTGCTCTTCATCCTTTTATAAAGCAGTTTGACTGCTCTTCTTCCTCTTATAAATCAGTTTGACTGCTCTTCATCCGATTATAACTCAGTTTGACTGCTCTTCGTCCTCTTATAAAACAGTTTGACTGCTCTTCATCCTCTTGTAAAACAGTCTGACTGCTCTTCATCCGATTATAAATCAGTTTGACTGCTCTTCATCCTCTTATAAAACAGTTTGACTGCTCTTCATCTTTTTATAACGCAGTTTGACTGCTCTTCATCCTCTTGTAAAATAGGTTGACTGCTCTTCATCCTTTTGTGAAACAGTCTGACTGCTCGACATCATTGTATAAAACAGTTTGACTGCTCTTCATCCTTTTATAAATCAGTTTGACTGCTCTTCATCCTTTTATAAAGCAGTTTGACTGCTCTTCATCCTCCTATAAACCAGTTTGACTGCGCTTGATCCTCCTAAAGAACAGTTTGACTGCTCTTCGTCTTCTTATAAAACAGTTTGACTGCTCTTCGTCCTCTTATAAAGCAGTTTGACTGCTCTTCTTCCTCTTATAAATCAGTTTGACTGCTCTTCATCCGATTATAAATCAGTTTGACTGCTCTTCGTCCTCTTATAAAACAGTTTGACTGCTCTTCATCCTTTTATAAAGCAGTTTGACTGCTCTTCATCCTCTTGTAAAACAGTCTGACTGCTCTTCATCCTCTTATAAATCAGTTTGACTGCTCTTCATCCGATTATAAATCAGTTTGACTGCTCTTCATCCTCTTATAAAACAGTTTGACTGCTCTTCATCCTTTTATAAAGCAGTTTGACTGCTCTTCATCCTCTTATAAATCAGATTGACTGCTCTTCATCCGATTATAAAACAGTTTGACTGCTCTTCATCCTTTTATAACGCAGTTTGACTGCTCTTCATCCTCTTATAAATCAGTTTGACTGCTCTTCATCCGATTATAAACCAGTTTGACTGCTCTTCATCCTTTTATAAAGCAGTTTGACTGCTCTTCATCCTCTTATAAATCAATTTGACTGCTCTTCATCCTCTTATAAAACCGTTTTTTCTGCTCTTCGTCCGATTATAAATCAGTTTGACTGCTCTTCATCCTCTTATAAAACCGTTTGACTGCTCTTCATCCTTTTATAAAGCAGTTTGACTGCTCTTCATCCTCTTATAAATCAGTTTGACTGCTCTTCATCCTTTTATAAAGCAGTTTGACTGCTCTTCATCCTTTTATAAAGCAGTTTGACTGCTCTTCATCCTCTTATAAATCAGTTTGACTGCTCTTCATCCTCTTATAAAGCAGTTTGACTGCTCTTCATCCTCCTATAAACCAGTTTGACTGCGCTTCATCCTCCTATAGAACAGTTTGACTGCTCTTCGTCCGATTATAACTCAGTTTGACTGCTCTTCGTCCTCTTATAAAACAGTTTGACTGCTCTTCATCCTTTTATAAAGCAGTTTGACTGCTCTTCATCCGATTATAAATCAGTTTGACTGCTCTTCGTCCGATTATAAATCAGTTTGACTGCTCTTCATCCTCTTATAAAACAGTTTGACTGCTCTTCATCTTTTTATAACGCAGTTTGACTGCTCTTCATCCTCTTGTAAAACAGGTTGACTGCTCTTCATCCTTTTATAAAGCAGTTTGACTGCTCTTCTTCCTCTTATAAATCAGTTTGACTGCTCTTCATCCGATTATAAATCAGTTTGACTGCTCTTCGTCCTCTTATAAAACAGTTTGACTGCTCTTCATCCTTTTATAAAACAGTTTGACTGCTCTTCATCCTTTTGTAAAACAGTCTGACTGCTCTACATCATTGTATAAAACAGTTTGACTGCTCTTCATCCTTTTATAAAGCTGTTTGACTGCTCTTCATCCTCTTATAAATCAATTTGACCGCTCTTCATCCTCTTATAAAACCGTTTGACTGCTCTTCGTCCGATTATAAATCAGTTTGACTGCTCTTCATCCTTTTATAAATCAGTTTGACTGCTCTTCGTCCGCTTATAAAACAGTTTGACTGCTCTTCATCCTTTTATAAAGCAGTTTGACTGCTCTTCATCCTCTTATAAATCAGTTTGACTGCTCTTCATGCTTTTATAAAGCAGTTTGACTGCTCTTCATCCTCCTATAAACCAGTTTGACTGCGCTTCATCCTCCTATAAACCAGTTTGACTGCGCTTCATCCTCCTATAGAACAGTTTGACTGCTCTTCGTCCGATTATAACTCAGTTTGACTGCTCTTCATCCTTTTATAAAGCAGTTTGACTGCTCTTCATCCTCTTATAAATCAGTTTGACTGCTCTTCATCCTCTTATAAAGCAGTTTGACTGCTCTTCATCCTCCTATAAACCAGTTTGACTGCGCTTCATCCTCCTATAGAACAGTTTGACTGCTCTTCGTCCGATTATAACTCAGTTTGACTGCTCTTCGTCCTCTTATAAAACAGTTTGACTGCTCTTCATCCTTTTATAAAGCAGTTTGACTGCTCTTCATCCTCTTGTAAAACAGTCTGACTGCTCTTCATCCGATTATAAATCAGTTTGACTGCTCTTCATCCTCTTATAAAACAGTTTGACTGCTCTTCATCCTTTTATAACGCAGTTTGACTGCTCTTCATCCTCTTATAAATCAGTTTGACTGCTCTTCATCCGATTATAAATCAGTTTGACTGCTCTTCGTCCTCTTTTAAAACAGTTTGACTGATCTTCATCCTTTTATAATGCAGTTTGACTGCTCTTCATCCTCTTATAAAACAGTTTGACTGCTCTTCATCCTCTTGTAAAACAGGTTGACTGCTCTTCATCCTCTTGTAAAACAGTCTGACTGCTCTACATCCTCGTATAAAACAGTTTGACTGCTCTTCATCCTTTTATAACGCAGTTTGACTGCTCTTCATCCTCTTGTAAAACAGGTTGACTGCTCTTCATCCTTTTGTGAAACAGTCTGACTGCTCGACATCATTGTATAAAACAGTTTGACTGCTCTTCATCCTTTTATAAATCAGTTTGACTGCTCTTCATCCTTTTATAAAGCAGTTTGACTGCTCTTCATCCTCCTATAAACCAGTTTGACTGCGCTTCATCCTCCTATAGAACAGTTTGACTGCTCTTCGTCCTCTTATAAAACAGTTTGACTGCTCTTCGTCCTCTTATAAAACAGTTTGACTGCTCTTCATCCTTTTATAAAGCAGTTTGACTGCTCTTCATCCTTTTATAAAGCAGTTTGACTGCTCTTCATCCTCTTATAAATCAATTTGACTGCTCTTCATCCTCTTATAAAACCGTTTTTTCTGCTCTTCGTCCGATTATAAATCAGTTTGACTGCTCTTCATCCTCTTATAAAACCGTTTGACTGCTCTTCATCCTTTTATAACGCAGTTTGACTGCTCTTCATCCTCTTATAAATCAGTTTGACTGCTCTTCATCCGATTATAAATCAGTTTGACTGCTCTTCGTCCTCTTATAAAACAGTTTGACTGCTTTTCATCCTTTTATAAAGCAGTTTGACTGCTCTTCATCCTCTTGTAAAACAGTCTGACTGCTCTTCATCTGATTATAAATCAGTTTGACTGCTCTTCATCCTCTTATAAAACAGTTTGACTGCTCTTCATCATTTTATAACGCAGTTTGACTGCTCTTCATCCTCTTGTAAAACAGGTTGACTGCTTTTCATCCTTTTGTAAAACAGTCTGACTGCTCTACATTATTGTATAAAACAGTTTGACTGCTCTTCATCCTTTTATAAAGCAGTTTGACTGCTCTTCATCCTCTTATAAAACCGTTTGACTGCTCTTCATCCTTTTATAAAGCAGTTTGACTGCTCTTCATCCTCTTATAAATCAGTTTGACTGCTCTTCATCCTTTTATAAAGCAGTTTGACTGCTCTTCAACCTCCTATAAACCAGTTTGACTGCGCTTCATCCTCCTATAGAACAGTTTGACTGCTCTTCATCCTTTTATAAAGCAGTTTGACTGCTCTTCATCCTTTTATAAAGCAGTTTGACTGCTCTTCATCCTCTTATAAATCAGTTTGACTGCTCTTCATCCTCTTATAAAGCAGTTTGACTGCTCTTCATCCTCCTATAAACCAGTTTGACTGCGCTTCATCCTCCTATAGAACAGTTTGACTGCTCTTCGTCCGATTATAACTCAGTTTGACTGCTCTTCGTCCTCTTATAAAACAGTTTGACTGCTCTTCATCCTTTTATAAAGCAGTTTGACTGCTCTTCATCCTCTTGTAAAACAGTCTGACTGCTCTTCATCCGATTATAAATCAGTTTGACTGCTCTTCATCCTCTTATAAAACAGTTTGACTGCTCTTCATCTTTTTATAACGCAGTTTGACTGCTCTTCATCCTCTTGTAAAACAGGTTGACTGCTCTTCATCCTTTTGTGAAACAGTCTGACTGCTCGACATCATTGTATAAAACAGTTTGACTGCTCTTCATCCTTTTATAAAGCAGTTTGACTGCTCTTCTTCCTCTTATAAATCAGTTTGACTGCTCTTCATCCGATTATAAATCAGTTTGACTGCTCTTCGTCCTCTTATAAAACAGTTTGACTGCTCTTCATCCTTTTATAAAACAGTTTGACTGCTCTTCATCCTTTTGTAAAACAGTCTGACTGCTCTACATCATTGTATAAAACAGTTTGACTGCTCTTCATCCTTTTATAAAGCTGTTTGACTGCTCTTCATCCTCTTATAAATCAATTTGACCGCTCTTCATCCTCTTATAAAACCGTTTGACTGCTCTTCGTCCGATTATAAATCAGTTTGACTGCTCTTCATCCTTTTATAAATCAGTTTGACTGCTCTTCGTCCGCTTATAAAACAGTTTGACTGCTCTTCATCCTTTTATAAAGCAGTTTGACTGCTCTTCATCCTCTTATAAATCAGTTTGACTGCTCTTCATGCTTTTATAAAGCAGTTTGACTGCTCTTCATCCTCCTATAAACCAGTTTGACTGCGCTTCATCCTCCTATAAACCAGTTTGACTGCGCTTCATCCTCCTATAGAACAGTTTGACTGCTCTTCGTCCGATTATAACTCAGTTTGACTGCTCTTCATCCTTTTATAAAGCAGTTTGACTGCTCTTCATCCTCTTATAAATCAGTTTGACTGCTCTTCATCCTCTTATAAAGCAGTTTGACTGCTCTTCATCCTCCTATAAACCAGTTTGACTGCGCTTCATCCTCCTATAGAACAGTTTGACTGCTCTTCGTCCGATTATAACTCAGTTTGACTGCTCTTCGTCCTCTTATAAAACAGTTTGACTGCTCTTCATCCTTTTATAACGCAGTTTGACTGCTCTTCATCCTCTTATAAATCAGTTTGACTGCTCTTCATCCGATTATAAATCAGTTTGACTGCTCTTCATCCTTTTATAAAGCAGTTTGACTGCTCTTCATCCTCTTATAAATCAATTTGACTGCTCTTCATCCTCTTATAAAACCGTTTTTTCTGCTCTTCGTCCGATTATAAATCAGTTTGACTGCTCTTCATCCTCTTATAAAACCGTTTGACTGCTCTTCATCCTTTTATAACGCAGTTTGACTGCTCTTCATCCTCTTATAAATCAGTTTGACTGCTCTTCATCCGATTATAAATCAGTTTGACTGCTCTTCGTCCTCTTATAAAACAGTTTGACTGCTTTTCATCCTTTTATAAAGCAGTTTGACTGCTCTTCATCCTCTTGTAAAACAGTCTGACTGCTCTTCATCTGATTATAAATCAGTTTGACTGCTCTTCATCCTCTTATAAAACAGTTTGACTGCTCTTCATCATTTTATAACGCAGTTTGACTGCTCTTCATCCTCTTGTAAAACAGGTTGACTGCTTTTCATCCTTTTGTAAAACAGTCTGACTGCTCTACATCATTGTATAAAACAGTTTGACTGCTCTTCATCCTTTTATAAAGCAGTTTGACTGCTCTTCATCCTCTTATAAAACCGTTTGACTGCTCTTCATCCTTTTATAAAGCAGTTTGACTGCTCTTCATCCTCTTATAAATCAGTTTGACTGCTCTTCATCCTTTTATAAAGCAGTTTAACTGCTCTTCAACCTCCTATAAACCAGTTTGACTGCGCTTCATCCTCCTATGGAACAGTTTGACTGCTCTTCATCCTTTTATAAAGCAGTTTGACTGCTCTTCATCCTTTTATAAAGCAGTTTGACTGCTCTTCATCCTCTTATAAATCAGTTTGACTGCTCTTCATCCTCTTATAAAGCAGTTTGACTGCTCTTCATCCTCCTATAAACCAGTTTGACTGCGCTTCATCCTCCTATAGAACAGTTTGACTGCTCTTCGTCCGATTATAACTCAGTTTGACTGCTCTTCGTCCTCTTATAAAACAGTTTGACTGCTCTTCATCCTTTTATAAAGCAGTTTGACTGCTCTTCATCCTCTTGTAAAACAGTCTGACTGCTCTTCATCCGATTATAAATCAGTTTGACTGCTCTTCATCCTCTTATAAAACAGTTTGACTGCTCTTCATCTTTTTATAACGCAGTTTGACTGCTCTTCATCCTCTTGTAAAACAGGTTGACTGCTCTTCATCCTTTTGTGAAACAGTCTGACTGCTCGACATCATTGTATAAAACAGTTTGACTGCTCTTCATCCTTTTATAAAGCAGTTTGACTGCTCTTCTTCCTCTTATAAATCAGTTTGACTGCTCTTCATCCGATTATAAATCAGTTTGACTGCTCTTCGTCCTCTTATAAAACAGTTTGACTGCTCTTCATCCTTTTATAAAACAGTTTGACTGCTCTTCATCCTTTTGTAAAACAGTCTGACTGCTCTACATCATTGTATAAAACAGTTTGACTGCTCTTCATCCTTTTATAAAGCTGTTTGACTGCTCTTCATCCTCTTATAAATCAATTTGACCGCTCTTCATCCTCTTATAAAACCGTTTGACTGCTCTTCGTCCGATTATAAATCAGTTTGACTGCTCTTCATCCTTTTATAAATCAGTTTGACTGCTCTTCGTCCGCTTATAAAACAGTTTGACTGCTCTTCATCCTTTTATAAAGCAGTTTGACTGCTCTTCATCCTCTTATAAATCAGTTTGACTGCTCTTCATGCTTTTATAAAGCAGTTTGACTGCTCTTCATCCTCCTATAAACCAGTTTGACTGCGCTTCATCCTCCTATAAACCAGTTTGACTGCGCTTCATCCTCCTATAGAACAGTTTGACTGCTCTTCGTCCGATTATAACTCAGTTTGACTGCTCTTCATCCTTTTATAAAGCAGTTTGACTGCTCTTCATCCTCTTATAAATCAGTTTGACTGCTCTTCATCCTCTTATAAAGCAGTTTGACTGCTCTTCATCCTCCTATAAACCAGTTTGACTGCGCTTCATCCTCCTATAGAACAGTTTGACTGCTCTTCGTCCGATTATAACTCAGTTTGACTGCTCTTCGTCCTCTTATAAAACAGTTTGACTGCTCTTCATCCTTTTATAAAGCAGTTTGACTGCTCTTCATCCTCTTGTAAAACAGTCTGACTGCTCTTCATCCGATTATAAATCAGTTTGACTGCTCTTCATCCTCTTATAAAACAGTTTGACTGCTCTTCATCCTTTTATAACGCAGTTTGACTGCTCTTCATCCTCTTATAAATCAGTTTGACTGCTCTTCATCCGATTATAAATCAGTTTGACTGCTCTTCGTCCTCTTTTAAAACAGTTTGACTGATCTTCATCCTTTTATAATGCAGTTTGACTGCTCTTCATCCTCTTATAAAACAGTTTGACTGCTCTTCATCCTCTTGTAAAACAGGTTGACTGCTCTTCATCCTCTTGTAAAACAGTCTGACTGCTCTACATCCTCGTATAAAACAGTTTGACTGCTCTTCATCCTTTTATAACGCAGTTTGACTGCTCTTCATCCTCTTGTAAAACAGGTTGACTGCTCTTCATCCTTTTGTGAAACAGTCTGACTGCTCGACATCATTGTATAAAACAGTTTGACTGCTCTTCATCCTTTTATAAATCAGTTTGACTGCTCTTCATCCTCTTGTAAAACAGTCTGACTGCTCTTCATCTGATTATAAATCAGTTTGACTGCTCTTCATCCTCTTATAAAACAGTTTGACTGCTCTTCATCATTTTATAACGCAGTTTGACTGCTCTTCATCCTCTTGTAAAACAGGTTGACTGCTTTTCATCCTTTTGTAAAACAGTCTGACTGCTCTACATCATTGTATAAAACAGTTTGACTGCTCTTCATCCTTTTATAAAGCAGTTTGACTGCTCTTCATCCTCTTATAAAACCGTTTGACTGCTCTTCATCCTTTTATAAAGCAGTTTGACTGCTCTTCATCCTCTTATAAATCAGTTTGACTGCTCTTCATCCTTTTATAAAGCAGTTTAACTGCTCTTCAACCTCCTATAAACCAGTTTGACTGCGCTTCATCCTCCTATGGAACAGTTTGACTGCTCTTCATCCTTTTATAAAGCAGTTTGACTGCTCTTCATCCTTTTATAAAGCAGTTTGACTGCTCTTCATCCTCTTATAAATCAGTTTGACTGCTCTTCATCCTCTTATAAAGCAGTTTGACTGCTCTTCATCCTCCTATAAACCAGTTTGACTGCGCTTCATCCTCCTATAGAACAGTTTGACTGCTCTTCGTCCGATTATAACTCAGTTTGACTGCTCTTCGTCCTCTTATAAAACAGTTTGACTGCTCTTCATCCTTTTATAAAGCAGTTTGACTGCTCTTCATCCTCTTGTAAAACAGTCTGACTGCTCTTCATCCGATTATAAATCAGTTTGACTGCTCTTCATCCTCTTATAAAACAGTTTGACTGCTCTTCATCTTTTTATAACGCAGTTTGACTGCTCTTCATCCTCTTGTAAAACAGGTTGACTGCTCTTCATCCTTTTGTGAAACAGTCTGACTGCTCGACATCATTGTATAAAACAGTTTGACTGCTCTTCATCCTTTTATAAAGCAGTTTGACTGCTCTTCTTCCTCTTATAAATCAGTTTGACTGCTCTTCATCCGATTATAAATCAGTTTGACTGCTCTTCGTCCTCTTATAAAACAGTTTGACTGCTCTTCATCCTTTTATAAAACAGTTTGACTGCTCTTCATCCTTTTGTAAAACAGTCTGACTGCTCTACATCATTGTATAAAACAGTTTGACTGCTCTTCATCCTTTTATAAAGCTGTTTGACTGCTCTTCATCCTCTTATAAATCAATTTGACCGCTCTTCATCCTCTTATAAAACCGTTTGACTGCTCTTCGTCCGATTATAAATCAGTTTGACTGCTCTTCATCCTTTTATAAATCAGTTTGACTGCTCTTCGTCCGCTTATAAAACAGTTTGACTGCTCTTCATCCTTTTATAAAGCAGTTTGACTGCTCTTCATCCTCTTATAAATCAGTTTGACTGCTCTTCATGCTTTTATAAAGCAGTTTGACTGCTCTTCATCCTCCTATAAACCAGTTTGACTGCGCTTCATCCTCCTATAAACCAGTTTGACTGCGCTTCATCCTCCTATAGAACAGTTTGACTGCTCTTCGTCCGATTATAACTCAGTTTGACTGCTCTTCATCCTTTTATAAAGCAGTTTGACTGCTCTTCATCCTCTTATAAATCAGTTTGACTGCTCTTCATCCTCTTATAAAGCAGTTTGACTGCTCTTCATCCTCCTATAAACCAGTTTGACTGCGCTTCATCCTCCTATAGAACAGTTTGACTGCTCTTCGTCCGATTATAACTCAGTTTGACTGCTCTTCGTCCTCTTATAAAACAGTTTGACTGCTCTTCATCCTTTTATAAAGCAGTTTGACTGCTCTTCATCCTCTTGTAAAACAGTCTGACTGCTCTTCATCCGATTATAAATCAGTTTGACTGCTCTTCATCCTCTTATAAAACAGTTTGACTGCTCTTCATCCTTTTATAACGCAGTTTGACTGCTCTTCATCCTCTTATAAATCAGTTTGACTGCTCTTCATCCGATTATAAATCAGTTTGACTGCTCTTCGTCCTCTTTTAAAACAGTTTGACTGATCTTCATCCTTTTATAATGCAGTTTGACTGCTCTTCATCCTCTTATAAAACAGTTTGACTGCTCTTCATCCTCTTGTAAAACAGGTTGACTGCTCTTCATCCTCTTGTAAAACAGTCTGACTGCTCTACATCCTCGTATAAAACAGTTTGACTGCTCTTCATCCTTTTATAACGCAGTTTGACTGCTCTTCATCCTCTTGTAAAACAGGTTGACTGCTCTTCATCCTTTTGTGAAACAGTCTGACTGCTCGACATCATTGTATAAAACAGTTTGACTGCTCTTCATCCTTTTATAAATCAGTTTGACTGCTCTTCATCCTTTTATAAAGCAGTTTGACTGCTCTTCATCCTCCTATAAACCAGTTTGACTGCGCTTCATCCTCCTATAGAACAGTTTGACTGCTCTTCGTCCTCTTATAAAACAGTTTGACTGCTCTTCGTCCTCTTATAAAACAGTTTGACTGCTCTTCATCCTTTTATAAAGCAGTTTGACTGCTCTTCATCCTCTTATAAATCAGTTTGACTGCTCTTCATCCGATTATAAATCAGTTTGACTGCTCTTCATCCTTTTATGAAACAGGTTGACTGCTTTTCATCCTTTTGTAAAACAGTCTGACTGCTCTACATCATTGTATAAAACAGTTTGACTGCTCTTCATCCTTTTATAAAGCTGTTTGACTGCGCTTCATCCTCCTATAGAACAGTTTGACTGCTCTTCGTCCGATTATAAATCAGTTTGACTGCTCTTCGTCCTCTTATAAAACAGTTTGACTGCTCTCCATCCTTTTATAAAGCAGTTTGACTGCTCTTCATCCTCTTGTAAAACAGTCTGACTGCTCTTCATCCGATTATAAATCAGTTTGACTGCTCTTCATCCTCTTATAAATCAGTTTGACTGCTCTTCATCCTTTTATAAAGCAGTTTGACTGCTCTTCATCCGATTATAAACCAGTTTGACTGCTCTTCGTCCTCTTATAAAACAGTTTGACTGCTCTTCATCCTTTTATAAAGCAGTTTGACTGCTCTTCATCCTCTTATAAATCAGTTTGACTGCTCTTCATCCGATTATAAATCAGTTTGACTGCTCTTCATCCTCTTATAAAACAGTTTGACTGCTCTTCATCCTTTTATAACGCAGTTTGACTGCTCTTCATCCTCTTATAAATCAGTTTGACTGCTCTTCATCCGATTATAAATCAGTTTGACTGCTCTTCATCCTTTTATAAAGCAGTTTGACTGCTCTTCATCCTCTTATAAATCAATTTGACTGCTCTTCATCCTCTTATAAAACCGTTTTTTCTGCTCTTCGTCCGATTATAAATCAGTTTGACTGCTCTTCATCCTCTTATAAAACCGTTTGACTGCTCTTCATCCTTTTCTAACGCAGTTTGACTGCTCTTCATCCTCTTATAAATCAGTTTGACTGCTCTTCATCCGATTATAAATCAGTTTGACTGCTCTTCGTCCTCTTATAAAACAGTTTGACTGCTTTTCATCCTTTTATAAAGCAGTTTGACTGCTCTTCATCCTCTTGTAAAACAGTCTGACTGCTCTTCATCTGATTATAAATCAGTTTGACTGCTCTTCATCCTCTTATAAAACAGTTTGACTGCTCTTCATCATTTTATAACGCAGTTTGACTGCTCTTCATCCTCTTGTAAAACAGGTTGACTGCTTTTCATCCTTTTGTAAAACAGTCTGACTGCTCTACATCATTGTATAAAACAGTTTGACTGCTCTTCATCCTTTTATAAAGCTGTTTGACTGCTCTTCATCCTCTTATAAATCAATTTGACCGCTCTTCATCCTCTTATAAAACCGTTTGACTGCTCTTCGTCCGATTATAAATCAGTTTGACTGCTCTTCGTCCTTTTATAAATCAGTTTGACTGCTCTTCGTCCGCTTATAAAACAGTTTGACGGCTCTTCATCCTTTTATAAAGCAGTTTGACTGCTCTTCATCCTCTTATAAATCAGTTTGACTGCTCTTCATCCTTTTATAAAGCAGTTTGACTGCTCTTCAACCTCCTATAAACCAGTTTGACTGCGCTTCATCCTCCTATAGAACAGTTTGACTGCTCTTCATCCTTTTATAAAGCAGTTTGACTGCTCTTCATCCTTTTATAAAGCAGTTTGACTGCTCTTCATCCTCTTATAAATCAGTTTGACTGCTCTTCATCCTCTTATAAAGCAGTTTGACTGCTCTTCATCCTCCTATAAACCAGTTTGACTGCGCTTCATCCTTTTATAAAGCAGTTTGACTGCTCTTCATCCTCTTGTAAAACAGTCTGACTGCTCTTCATCCGATTATAAATCAGTTTGACTGCTCTTCATCCTCTTATAAAACAGTTTGACTGCTCTTCATCTTTTTATAACGCAGTTTGACTGCTCTTCATCCTCTTGTAAAACAGGTTGACTGCTCTTCATCCTTTTGTGAAACAGTCTGACTGCTCGACATCATTGTATAAATCAGTTTGACTGCTCTTCATCCTTTTATAAAGCAGTTTGACTGCTCTTCTTCCTCTTATAAATCAGTTTGACTGCTCTTCATCCGACTATAAATCAGTTTGACTGCGCTTCGTCCTCTTATAAAACAGTTTGACTGCACTTCATCCTTTTATAAAACAGTTTGACTGCTCCTCATCCTTTTGTAAAACAGTCTGACTGCTCTACATCATTGTATAAAACAGTTTGACTGCTCTTCATCCTTTTATAAAGCTGTTTGACTGCTCTTCATCCTCTTATAAATCAATTTGACCGCTCTTCATCCTCTTATAAAACCGTTTGACTGCTCTTCGTCCGATTATAAATCAGTTTGACTGCTCTTCATCCTTTTATAAATCAGTTTGACTGCTCTTCGTCCGCTTATAAAACAGTTTGACTGCTCTTCATCCTTTTATAAAGCAGTTTGACTGCTCTTCATCCTCTTATAAATCAGTTTGACTGCTCTTCATCCTTTTATAAAGCAGTTTGACTGCTCTTCATCCTCCTATAAACCAGTTTGACTGCGCTTCATCCTCCTATAAACCAGTTTGACTGCGCTTCATCCTCCTATAGAACAGTTTGACTGCTCTTCGTCCGATTATAACTCAGTTTGACTGCTCTTCATCCTTTTATAAAGCAGTTTGACTGCTCTTCATCCTCTTATAAATCAGTTTGACTGCTCTTCATCCTCTTATAAAGCAGTTTGACTGCTCTTCATCCTCCTATAAACCAGTTTGACTGCGCTTCATCCTCCTATAGAACAGTTTGACTGCTCTTCGTCCGATTATAACTCAGTTTGACTGCTCTTCGTCCTCTTATAAAACAGTTTGACTGCTCTTCATCCTTTTATAAAGCAGTTTGACTGCTCTTCATCCTCTTGTAAAACAGTCTGACTGCTCTTCATCCGATTATAAATCAGTTTGACTGCTCTTCATCCTCTTATAAAACAGTTTGACTGCTCTTCATCCTTTTATAACGCAGTTTGACTGCTCTTCATCCTCTTATAAATCAGTTTGACTGCTCTTCATCCGATTATAAATCAGTTTGACTGCTCTTCGTCCTCTTTTAAAACAGTTTGACTGCTCTTCATCCTTTTATAATGCAGTTTGACTGCTCTTCATCCTCTTATAAAACAGTTTGACTGCTCTTCATCCTCTTGTAAAACAGGTTGACTGCTCTTCATCCTCTTGTAAAACAGTCTGACTGCTCTACATCCTCGTATAAAACAGTTTGACTGCTCTTCATCCTTTTATAACGCAGTTTGACTGCTCTTCATCCTCTTGTAAAACAGGTTGACTGCTCTTCATCCTTTTGTGAAACAGTCTGACTGCTCGACATCATTGTATAAAACAGTTTGACTGCTCTTCATCCTTTTATAAAGCAGTTTGACTGCTCTTCTTCCTCTTATAAATCAGTTTGACTGCTCTTCATCCGATTATAACTCAGTTTGACTGCTCTTCGTCCTCTTATAAAACAGTTTGACTGCTCTTCATCCTTTTATAAAGCAGTTTGACTGCTCTTCATCCTCCTATAAACCAGTTTGACTGCGCTTCATCCTCCTATAGAACAGTTTGACTGCTCTTCGTCCTCTTATAAAACAGTTTGACTGCTCTTCGTCCTCTTATAAAACAGTTTGACTGCTCTTCATCCTTTTATAAAGCAGTTTGACTGCTCTTCATCCTCTTATAAATCAGTTTGACTGCTCTTCATCCGATTATAAATCAGTTTGACTGCTCTTCATCCTCTTATAAAACAGTTTGACTGCTCTTCATCCTTTTATAACGCAGTTTGACTGCTCTTCATCCTCTTATAAATCAGTTTGACTGCTCTTCATCCGATTATAAATCAGTTTGACTGCTCTTCATCCTCTTATAAAACAGTTTGACTGCTCTTCATCCTTTTATAAAGCAGTTTGACTGCTCTTCATCCTCTTATAAATCAGATTGACTGCTCTTCATCCGATTATAAATCAGTTTGACTGCTCTTCATCCTCTTATAAAACAGTTTGACTGCTCTTCATCCTTTTATAACGCAGTTTGACTGCTCTTCATCCTCTTATAAATCAGTTTGACTGCTCTTCATCCGATTATAAATCAGTTTGACTGCTCTTCATCCTTTTATAAAGCAGTTTGACTGCTCTTCATCCTCTTATAAATCAATTTGACTGCTCTTCATCCTCTTATGAAACCGTTTTTTCTGCTCTTCGTCCGATTATAAATCAATTTGACTGCTCTTCATCCTCTTATAAAACCGTTTGACTGCTCTTCATCCTTTTATAACGCAGTTTGACTGCTCTTCATCCTCTTATAAATCAGTTTGACTGCTCTTCATCCGATTATAAATCAGTTTGACTGCTCTTCGTCCTCTTATAAAACAGTTTGACTGCTCTTCATCCTTTTATAAAACAGGTTGACTGCTTTTCATCCTTTTGTAAAACAGTCTGACTGCTCTACATCATTGTATAAAACAGTTTGACTGCTCTTCATCCTTTTATAAAGCTTTTTGACTGCGCTTCATCCTCCTATAGAACAGTTTGACTGCTCTTCGTCCGATTATAAATCAGTTTGACTGCTCTTCGTCCTCTTATAAAACAGTTTGACTGCTCTCCATCCTTTTATAAAGCAGTTTGACTGCTCTTCATCCTCTTGTAAAACAGTCTGACTGCTCTTCATCCGATTATAAATCAGTTTGACTGCTCTTCATCCTCTTATAAATCAGTTTGACTGCTCTTCATCCTTTTATAAAGCAGTTTGACTGCTCTTCATCCGATTATAAACCAGTTTGACTGCTCTTCGTCCTCTTATAAAACAGTTTGACTGCTCTTCATCCTTTTATAAAGCAGTTTGACTGCTCTTCATCCTCTTATAAATCAGTTTGACTGCTCTTCATCCGATTATAAATCAGTTTGACTGCTCTTCATCCTCTTATAAAACAGTTTGACTGCTCTTCATCCTTTTATAACGCAGTTTGACTGCTCTTCATCCTCTTATAAATCAGTTTGACTGCTCTTCATCCGATTATAAATCAGTTTGACTGCTCTTCATCCTTTTATAAAGCAGTTTGACTGCTCTTCATCCTCTTATAAATCAATTTGACTGCTCTTCATCCTCTTATAAAACCGTTTTTTCTGCTCTTCGTCCGATTATAAATCAGTTTGACTGCTCTTCATCCTCTTATAAAACCGTTTGACTGCTCTTCATCCTTTTATAACGCAGTTTGACTGCTCTTCATACTCTTATAAATCAGTTTGACTGCTCTTCATCCGATTATAAATCAGTTTGACTGCTCTTCGTCCTCTTATAAAACAGTTTGACTGCTTTTCATCCTTTTATAAAGCAGTTTGACTGCTCTTCATCCTCTTGTAAAACAGTCTGACTGCTCTTCATCTGATTATAAATCAGTTTGACTGCTCTTCATCCTCTTATAAAACAGTTTGACTGCTCTTCATCATTTTATAACGCAGTTTGACTGCTCTTCATCCTCTTGTAAAACAGGTTGACTGCTTTTCATCCTTTTGTAAAACAGTCTGACTGCTCTACATCATTGTATAAAACAGTTTGACTGCTCTTCATCCTTTTATAAAGCTGTTTGACTGCTCTTCATCCTCTTATAAATCAATTTGACCGCTCTTCATCCTCTTATAAAACCGTTTGACTGCTCTTCGTCCGATTATAAATCAGTTTGACTGCTCTTCGTCCTTTTATAAATCAGTTTGACTGCTCTTCGTCCGCTTATAAAACAGTTTGACTGCTCTTCATCCTTTTATAAAGCGGTTTGACTGCTCTTCATCCTCTTATAAATCAGTTTGACTGCTCTTCATCCTTTTATAAAGCAGTTTGACTGCTCTTCAACCTCCTATAAACCAGTTTGACTGCGCTTCATCCTCCTATAGAACAGTTTGACTGCTCTTCATCCTTTTATAAAGCAGTTTGACTGCTCTTCATCCTTTTATAAAGCAGTTTGACTGCTCTTCATCCTCTTATAAATCAGTTTGACTGCTCTTCATCCTCTTATAAAGCAGTTTGACTGCTCTTCATCCTCCTATAAACCAGTTTGACTGCTCTTCATCCGATTATAAATCAGTTTGACTGCTCTTCATCCTCTTATAAAACAGTTTGACTGCTCTTCATCCTTTTATAAAGCAGTTTGACTGCTCTTCATCCTCTTATAAATCAGATTGACTGCTCTTCATCCGATTATAAATCAGTTTGACTGCTCTTCATCCTCTTATAAAACAGTTTGACTGCTCTTCATCCTTTTATAACGCAGTTTGACTGCTCTTCATCCTCTTATAAATCAGTTTGACTGCTCTTCATCCGATTATAAATCAGTTTGACTGCTCTTCATCCTTTTATAAAGCAGTTTGACTGCTCTTCATCCTCTTATAAATCAATTTGACTGCTCTTCATCCTCTTATAAAACCGTTTTTTCTGCTCTTCGTCCGATTATAAATCAATTTGACTGCTCTTCATCCTCTTATAAATCAGTTTGACTGCCCTTCATCCGATTATAAATCAGTTTGACTGCTCTTCGTCCTCTTATAAAACAGTTTGACTGCTCTTCATCCTTTTATAAAACAGGTTGACTGCTCTTCATCCTTTTGTAAAACAGTCTGACTGCTCTACATCATTGTATAAAACAGTTTGACTGCTCTTCATCCTTTTATAAAGCTGTTTGACTGCGCTTCATCCTCCTATAGAACAGTTTGACTGCTCTTCGTCCGATTATAAATCAGTTTGACTGCTCTTCGTCCTCTTATAAAACAGTTTGACTGCTCTCCATCCTTTTATAAAGCAGTTTGACTGCTCTTCATCCTCTTGTAAAACAGTCTGACTGCTCTTCATCCGATTATAAATCAGTTTGACTGCTCTTCATCCTCTTATAAATCAGTTTGACTGCTCTTCATCCTTTTATAAAGCAGTTTGACTGCTCTTTATCCGATTATAAACCAGTTTGACTGCTCTTCGTCCTCTTATAAAACAGTTTGACTGCTCTTCATCCTTTTATAAAGCAGTTTGACTGCTCTTCATCCTCTTATAAATCAGTTTGACTGCTCTTCATCCGATTATAAATCAGTTTGACTGCTCTTCATCCTCTTATAAAACAGTTTGACTGCTCTTCATCCTTTTATAACGCAGTTTGACTGCTCTTCATCCTCTTATAAATCAGTTTGACTGCTCTTCATCCGATTATAAATCAGTTTGACTGCTCTTCATCCTTTTATAAAGCAGTTTGACTGCTCTTCATCCTCTTATAAATCAATTTGACTGCTCTTCATCCTCTTATAAAACCGTTTTTTCTGCTCTTCGTCCGATTATAAATCAGTTTGACTGCTCTTCATCCTCTTATAAAACCGTTTGACTGCTCTTCATCCTTTTATAACGCAGTTTGACTGCTCTTCATCCTCTTATAAATCAGTTTGACTGCTCTTCATCCGATTATAAATCAGTTTGACTGCTCTTCGTCCTCTTATAAAACAGTTTGACTGCTTTTCATCCTTTTATAAAGCAGTTTGACTGCTCTTCATCCTCTTGTAAAACAGTCTGACTGCTCTTCATCTGATTATAAATCAGTTTGACTGCTCTTCATCCTCTTATAAAACAGTTTGACTTCTCTTCATCATTTTATAACGCAGTTTGACTGCTCTTCATCCTCTTGTAAAACAGGTTGACTGCTTTTCATCCTTTTGTAAAACAGTCTGACTGCTCTACATCATTGTATAAAACAGTTTGACTGCTCTTCATCCTTTTATAAAGCTGTTTGACTGCTCTTCATCCGATTATAAATCAATTTGACCGCTCTTCATCCTCTTATAAAACCGTTTGACTGCTCTTCGTCCGATTATAAATCAGTTTGACTGCTCTTCGTCCTTTTATAAATCAGTTTGACTGCTCTTCGTCCGCTTATAAAACAGTTTGACTGCTCTTCATCCTTTTATAAAGCAGTTTGACTGCTCTTCATCCTCTTATAAATCAGTTTGACTGCTCTTCATCCTTTTATAAAGCAGTTTGACTGCTCTTCAACCTCCTATAAACCAGTTTGACTGCGCTTCATCCTCCTATAGAACAGTTTGACTGCTCTTCATCCTTTTATAAAGCAGTTTGACTGCTCTTCATCCTTTTATAAAGCAGTTTGACTGCTCTTCATCCTCTTATAAATCAGTTTGACTGCTCTTCATCCTCTTATAAAGCAGTTTGACTGCTCTTCATCCTCCTATAAACCAGTTTGACTGCGCTTCATCCTCCTATAGAACAGTTTGACTGCTCTTCGTCCGATTATAACTCAGTTTGACTGCTCTTCGTCCTCTTATAAAACAGTTTGACTGCTCTTCATCCTTTTATAAAGCAGTTTGACTGCTCTTCATCCTCTTGTAAAACAGTCTGACTGCTCTTCATCCGATTATAAATCAGTTTGACTGCTCTTCATCCTCTTATAAAACAGTTTGACTGCTCTTCATCTTTTTATAACGCAGTTTGACTGCTCTTCATCCTCTTGTAAAACAGGTTGACTGCTCTTCATCCTTTTGTGAAACAGTCTGACTGCTCGACATCATTGTATAAAACAGTTTGACTGCTCTTCATCCTTTTATAAAGCAGTTTGACTGCTCTTCTTCCTCTTATAAATCAGTTTGACTGCTGTTCGTCCTTTTATAAATCAGTTTGACTGCTCTTCGTCCGCTTATAAAACAGTTTGACTGCTCTTCATCCTTTTATAAAGCGGTTTGACTGCTCTTCATCCTCTTATAAATCAGTTTGACTGCTCTTCATCCTTTTATAAAGCAGTTTGACTGCTCTTCAACCTCCTATAAACCAGTTTGACTGCGCTTCATCCTCCTATAGAACAGTTTGACTGCTCTTCATCCTTTTATAAAGCAGTTTGACTGCTCTTCATCCTTTTATAAAGCAGTTTGACTGCTCTTCATCCTCTTATAAATCAGTTTGACTGCTCTTCATCCTCTTATAAAGCAGTTTGACTGCTCTTCATCCTCCTATAAACCAGTTTGACTGCTCTTCATCCGATTATAAATCAGTTTGACTGCTCTTCATCCTCTTATAAAACAGTTTGACTGCTCTTCATCCTTTTATAAAGCAGTTTGACTGCTCTTCATCCTCTTATAAATCAGATTGACTGCTCTTCATCCGATTATAAATCAGTTTGACTGCTCTTCATCCTCTTATAAAACAGTTTGACTGCTCTTCATCCTTTTATAACGCAGTTTGACTGCTCTTCATCCTCTTATAAATCAGTTTGACTGCTCTTCATCCGATTATAAATCAGTTTGACTGCTCTTCATCCTTTTATAAAGCAGTTTGACTGCTCTTCATCCTCTTATAAATCAATTTGACTGCTCTTCATCCTCTTATAAAACCGTTTTTTCTGCTCTTCGTCCGATTATAAATCAATTTGACTGCTCTTCATCCTCTTATAAATCAGTTTGACTGCCCTTCATCCGATTATAAATCAGTTTGACTGCTCTTCGTCCTCTTATAAAACAGTTTGACTGCTCTTCATCCTTTTATAAAACAGGTTGACTGCTCTTCATCCTTTTGTAAAACAGTCTGACTGCTCTACATCATTGTATAAAACAGTTTGACTGCTCTTCATCCTTTTATAAAGCTGTTTGACTGCGCTTCATCCTCCTATAGAACAGTTTGACTGCTCTTCGTCCGATTATAAATCAGTTTGACTGCTCTTCGTCCTCTTATAAAACAGTTTGACTGCTCTCCATCCTTTTATAAAGCAGTTTGACTGCTCTTCATCCTCTTGTAAAACAGTCTGACTGCTCTTCATCCGATTATAAATCAGTTTGACTGCTCTTCATCCTCTTATAAATCAGTTTGACTGCTCTTCATCCTTTTATAAAGCAGTTTGACTGCTCTTTATCCGATTATAAACCAGTTTGACTGCTCTTCGTCCTCTTATAAAACAGTTTGACTGCTCTTCATCCTTTTATAAAGCAGTTTGACTGCTCTTCATCCTCTTATAAATCAGTTTGACTGCTCTTCATCCGATTATAAATCAGTTTGACTGCTCTTCATCCTCTTATAAAACAGTTTGACTGCTCTTCATCCTTTTATAACGCAGTTTGACTGCTCTTCATCCTCTTATAAATCAGTTTGACTGCTCTTCATCCGATTATAAATCAGTTTGACTGCTCTTCATCCTTTTATAAAGCAGTTTGACTGCTCTTCATCCTCTTATAAATCAATTTGACTGCTCTTCATCCTCTTATAAAACCGTTTTTTCTGCTCTTCGTCCGATTATAAATCAGTTTGACTGCTCTTCATCCTCTTATAAAACCGTTTGACTGCTCTTCATCCTTTTATAACGCAGTTTGACTGCTCTTCATCCTCTTATAAATCAGTTTGACTGCTCTTCATCCGATTATAAATCAGTTTGACTGCTCTTCGTCCTCTTATAAAACAGTTTGACTGCTTTTCATCCTTTTATAAAGCAGTTTGACTGCTCTTCATCCTCTTGTAAAACAGTCTGACTGCTCTTCATCTGATTATAAATCAGTTTGACTGCTCTTCATCCTCTTATAAAACAGTTTGACTTCTCTTCATCATTTTATAACGCAGTTTGACTGCTCTTCATCCTCTTGTAAAACAGGTTGACTGCTTTTCATCCTTTTGTAAAACAGTCTGACTGCTCTACATCATTGTATAAAACAGTTTGACTGCTCTTCATCCTTTTATAAAGCTGTTTGACTGCTCTTCATCCGATTATAAATCAATTTGACCGCTCTTCATCCTCTTATAAAACCGTTTGACTGCTCTTCGTCCGATTATAAATCAGTTTGACTGCTCTTCGTCCTTTTATAAATCAGTTTGACTGCTCTTCGTCCGCTTATAAAACAGTTTGACTGCTCTTCATCCTTTTATAAAGCAGTTTGACTGCTCTTCATCCTCTTATAAATCAGTTTGACTGCTCTTCATCCTTTTATAAAGCAGTTTGACTGCTCTTCAACCTCCTATAAACCAGTTTGACTGCGCTTCATCCTCCTATAGAACAGTTTGACTGCTCTTCATCCTTTTATAAAGCAGTTTGACTGCTCTTCATCCTTTTATAAAGCAGTTTGACTGCTCTTCATCCTCTTATAAATCAGTTTGACTGCTCTTCATCCTCTTATAAAGCAGTTTGACTGCTCTTCATCCTCCTATAAACCAGTTTGACTGCGCTTCATCCTCCTATAGAACAGTTTGACTGCTCTTCGTCCGATTATAACTCAGTTTGACTGCTCTTCGTCCTCTTATAAAACAGTTTGACTGCTCTTCATCCTTTTATAAAGCAGTTTGACTGCTCTTCATCCTCTTGTAAAACAGTCTGACTGCTCTTCATCCGATTATAAATCAGTTTGACTGCTCTTCATCCTCTTATAAAACAGTTTGACTGCTCTTCATCTTTTTATAACGCAGTTTGACTGCTCTTCATCCTCTTGTAAAACAGGTTGACTGCTCTTCATCCTTTTGTGAAACAGTCTGACTGCTCGACATCATTGTATAAAACAGTTTGACTGCTCTTCATCCTTTTATAAAGCAGTTTGACTGCTCTTCTTCCTCTTATAAATCAGTTTGACTGCTGTTCATCCGATTATAAATCAGTTTGACTGCTCTTCTTCCTCTTATAAATCAGTTTGACTGCTCTTCATCCGATTATAAATCAGTTTGACTGCTCTTCGTCCTCTTATAAAACAGTTTGACTGCTCTTCATCATTTTATAACGCAGTTTGACTGCTCTTCATCCTCTTGTAAAACAGGTTGACTGCTTTTCATCCTTTTGTAAAACAGTCTGACTGCTCTACATCATTGTATAAAACAGTTTGACTGCTCTTCATCCTTTTATAAAGCTGTTTGACTGCTCTTCATCCTCTTATAAATCAATTTGACCGCTCTTCATCCTCTTATAAAACCGTTTGACTGCTCTTCGTCCGATTATAAATCAGTTTGACTGCTCTTCGTCCTTTTATAAATCAGTTTGACTGCTCTTCGTCCGCTTATAAAACAGTTTGACTGCTCTTCATCCTTTTATAAAGCAGTTTGACTGCTCTTCATCCTCTTATAAATCAGTTTGACTGCTCTTCATCCTTTTATAAAGCAGTTTGACTGCTCTTCATCCTCCTATAAACCAGTTTGACTGCGCTTCATCCTCCTATAAACCAGTTTGACTGCGCTTCATCCTCCTATAGAACAGTTTGACTGCTCTTCGTCCGATTATAACTCAGTTTGACTGCTCTTCATCCTTTTATAAAGCAGTTTGACTGCTCTTCATCCTCTTATAAATCAGTTTGACTGCTCTTCATCCTCTTATAAAGCAGTTTGACTGCTCTTCATCCTCCTATAAACCAGTTTGACTGCGCTTCATCCTCCTATAGAACAGTTTGACTGCTCTTCGTCCGATTATAACTCAGTTTGACTGCTCTTCGTCCTCTTATAAAACAGTTTGACTGCTCTTCATCCTTTTATAAAGCAGTTTGACTGCTCTTCATCCTCTTGTAAAACAGTCTGACTGCTCTTCATCCGATTATAAATCAGTGAGACTGCTCTTCATCCTCTTATAAAACAGTTTGACTGCTCTTCATCTTTTTATAACGCAGTTTGACTGCTCTTCATCCTCTTGTAAAACAGGTTGACTGCTCTTCATCCTTTTGTGAAACAGTCTGACTGCTCGACATCATTGTATAAAACAGTTTGACTGCTCTTCATCCTTTTATAAAGCAGTTTGACTGCTCTTCTTCCTCTTATAAATCAGTTTGACTGCTCTTCATCCGATTATAACTCAGTTTGACTGCTCTTCGTCCTCTTATAAAACAGTTTGACTGCTCTTCATCCTTTTATAAAGCAGTTTGACTGCTCTTCATCCTCTTGTAAAACAGTCTGACTGCTCTTCATCCGATTATAAATCAGTTTGACTGCTCTTCATCCTCTTATAAAACAGTTTGACTGCTCTTCATCTTTTTATAACGCAGTTTGACTGCTCTTCATCTCTTGTAAAACAGGTTGACTGCTCTTCATCCTTTTGTGAAACAGTCTGACTGCTCGACATCATTGTATAAAACAGTTTGACTGCTCTTCATCCTTTTATAAATCAGTTTGACTGCTCTTCATCCTTTTATAAAGCAGTTTGACTGCTCTTCATCCTCCTATAAACCAGTTTGACTGCGCTTCATCCTCCTATAGAACAGTTTGCCTGCTCTTCGTCCTCTTATAAAACAGTTTGACTGCTCTTCGTCCTCTTATAAAACAGTTTGACTGCTCTTCATCCTTTTATAAAGCAGTTTGACTGCTCTTCATCCTCTTATAAATCAGTTTGACTGCTCTTCATCCGATTATAAATCAGTTTGACTGCTCTTCATCCTCTTATAAAACAGTTTGACTGCTCTTCATCCTTTTATAACGCAGTTTGACTGCTCTTCATCCTTTTATAAATCAGTTTGACTGCTCTTCATCCGATTATAAATCAGTTTGACTGCTCTTCATCCTCTTATAAAACAGTTTGACTGCTCTTCATCCTTTTATAAAGCAGTTTGACTGCTCTTCATCCTCTTATAAATCAGATTGACTGCTCTTCATCCGATTATAAATCAGTTTGACTGCTCTTCATCCTCTTATAAAACAGTTTGACTGCTCTTCATCCTTTTATAACGCAGTTTGACTGCTCTTCATCCTCTTATAAATCAGTTTGACTGCTCTTCATCCGATTATAAATCAGTTTGACTGCTCTTCATCCTTTTATAAAGCAGTTTGACTGCTCTTCATCCTCTTATAAATCAATTTGACTGCTCTTCATCCTCTTATAAAACCGTTTTTTCTGCTCTTCGTCCGATTATAAATCAATTTGACTGCTCTTCATCCTCTTATAAAACCGTTTGACTGCTCTTCATCCTTTTATAACGCAGTTTGACTGCTCTTCATCCTCTTATAAATCAGTTTGACTGCTCTTCATCCGATTATAAATCAGTTTGACTGCTCTTCGTCCTCTTATAAAACAGTTTGACTGCTCTTCATCCTTTTATAAAACAGGTTGACTGCTTTTCATCCTTTTGTAAAACAGTCTGACTGCTCTACATCATTGTATAAAACAGTTTGACTGCTCTTCGTCCTCTTATAAATCAGTTTGACTGCTCTTCATCCGATTATAAATCAGTTTGACTGCTCTTCGTCCTCTTATAAAACAGTTTGACTGCTCTTCATCCTTTTATAAAGCAGTTTGACTGCTCTTCATCCTCTTGTAAAACAGTCTGACTGCTCTTCATCTGATTATAAAACAGTTTGACTGCTCTTCATCTTTTTATAACGCAGTTTGACTGCTCTTCATCCTCTTGTAAAACAGGTTGACTGCTCTTCATCCTTTTGTGAAACAGTCTGACTGCTCGACATCATTGTATAAAACAGTTTGACTGCTCTTCATCCTTTTATAAAGCAGTTTGACTGCTCTTCTTCCTCTTATAAATCAGTTTGACTGCTCTTCATCCGATTATAAATCAGTTTGACTGCTCTTCGTCCTCTTATAAAACAGTTTGACTGCTCTTCATCATTTTATAACGCAGTTTGACTGCTCTTCAGCCTCTTGTAAAACAGGTTGACTGCTTTTCATCCTTTTGTAAAACAGTCTGACTGCTCTACATCATTGTATAAAACAGTTTGACTGCTCTTCATCCTTTTATAAAGCTGTTTGACTGCTCTTCATCCTCTTATAAATCAATTTGACCGCTCTTCATCCTCTTATAAAACCGTTTGACTGCTCTTCGTCCGATTATAAATCAGTTTGACTGCTCTTCGTCCTTTTATAAATCAGTTTGACTGCTCTTCGTCCGCTTATAAAACAGTTTGACTGCTCTTCATCCTTTTATAAAGCAGTTTGACTGCTCTTCATCCTCTTATAAATCAGTTTGACTGCTCTTCATCCTTTTATAAAGCAGTTTGACTGCTCTTCATCCTCCTATAAACCAGTTTGACTGCGCTTCATCCTCCTATAAACCAGTTTGACTGCGCTTCATCCTCCTATAGAACAGTTTGACTGCTCTTCGTCCGATTATAACTCAGTTTGACTGCTCTTCATCCTTTTATAAAGCAGTTTGACTGCTCTTCATCCTCTTATAAATCAGTTTGACTGCTCTTCATCCTCTTATAAAGCAGTTTGACTGCTCTTCATCCTCCTATAAACCAGTTTGACTGCGCTTCATCCTCCTAGAGAACAGTTTGACTGCTCTTCGTCCGATTATAACTCAGTTTGACTGCTCTTCGTCCTCTTATAAAACAGTTTGACTGCTCTTCATCCTTTTATAAAGCAGTTTGACTGCTCTTCATCCTCTTGTAAAACAGTCTGACTGCTCTTCATCCGATTATAAATCAGTGAGACTGCTCTTCATCCTCTTATAAAACAGTTTGACTGCTCTTCATCTTTTTATAACGCAGTTTGACTGCTCTTCATCCTCTTGTAAAACAGGTTGACTGCTCTTCATCCTTTTGTGAAACAGTCTGACTGCTCGACATCATTGTATAAAACAGTTTGACTGCTCTTCATCCTTTTATAAAGCAGTTTGACTGCTCTTCTTCCTCTTATAAATCAGTTTGACTGCTCTTCATCCGATTATAACTCAGTTTGACTGCTCTTCGTCCTCTTATAAAACAGTTTGACTGCTCTTCATCCTTTTATAAAGCAGTTTGACTGCTCTTCATCCTCTTGTAAAACAGTCTGACTGCTCTTCATCCGATAATAAATCAGTTTGACTGCTCTTCATCCTCTTATAAAACAGTTTGACTGCTCTTCATCTTTTTATAACGCAGTTTGACTGCTCTTCATCTCTTGTAAAACAGGTTGACTGCTCTTCATCCTTTTGTGAAACAGTCTGACTGCTCGACATCATTGTATAAAACAGTTTGACTGCTCTTCATCCTTTTATAAATCAGTTTGACTGCTCTTCATCCTTTTATAAAGCAGTTTGACTGCTCTTCATCCTCCTATAAACCAGTTTGACTGCGCTTCATCCTCCTATAGAACAGTTTGCCTGCTCTTCGTCCTCTTATAAAACAGTTTGACTGCTCTTCGTCCTCTTATAAAACAGTTTGACTGCTCTTCATCCTTTTATAAAGCAGTTTGACTGCTCTTCATCCTATTATAAATCAGTTTGACTGCTCTTCATCCGATTATAAATCAGTTTGACTGCTCTTCATCCTCTTATAAAACAGTTTGACTGCTCTTCATCCTTTTATAACGCAGTTTGACTGCTCTTCATCCTTTTATAAATCAGTTTGACTGCTCTTCATCCGATTATAAATCAGTTTGACTGCTCTTCATCCTCTTATAAAACAGTTTGACTGCTCTTCATCCTTTTATAAAGCAGTTTGACTGCTCTTCATCCTCTTAGAAATCAGATTGACTGCTCTTCATCCGATTATAAATCAGTTTGACTGCTCTTCATCCTCTTATAAAACAGTTTGACTGCTCTTCATCCTTTTATAACGCAGTTTGACTGCTCTTCATCCTCTTATAAATCAGTTTGACTGCTCTTCATCCGATTATAAATCAGTTTGACTGCTCTTCATCCTTTTATAAAGCAGTTTGACTGCTCTTCATCCTCTTATAAATCAATTTGACTGCTCTTCATCCTCTTATAAAACCGTTTTTTCTGCTCTTCGTCCGATTATAAATCAATTTGACTGCTCTTCATCCTCTTATAAAACCGTTTGACTGCTCTTCATCCTTTTATAACGCAGTTTGACTGCTCTTCATCCTCTTATAAATCAGTTTGACTGCTCTTCATCCGATTATAAATCAGTTTGACTGCTCTTCGTCCTCTTATAAAACAGTTTGACTGCTCTTCATCCTTTTATAAAACAGGTTGACTGCTTTTCATCCTTTTGTAAAACAGTCTGACTGCTCTACATCATTGTATAAAACAGTTTGACTGCTCTTCATCCTTTTATAAAGCTGTTTGACTGCGCTTCATCCTCCTATAGAACAGTTTGACTGCTCCTTGTCCGATTATAAATCAGTTTGACTGCTCTTCGTCCTCTTATAAAACAGTTTGACTGCTCTCCATCCTTTTATAAAGCAGTTTGACTGCTCTTCATCCTCTTGTAAAACAGTCTGACTGCTCTTCATCCGATTATAAATCAGTTTGACTGCTCTTCATCCTCTTATAAATCAGTTTGACTGCTCTTCATCCTTTTATAAAGCAGTTTGACTGCTCTTCATCTGAATATAAATCAGTTTGACTGCTCTTCATCCACTTATAAAACAGTTTGACTGCTCTTCATCTTTTTATAACGCAGTTTGACTGCTCTTCATCCTCTTGTAAAACAGGTTGACTGCTTTTCATCCTTTTGTAAAACAGTCTGACTGCTCTACATCATTGTATAAAACAGTTTGACTGCTCTTCATCCTTTTATAAAGCAGTTTGACTGCTCTTCATCCTCTTATAAATCAATTTGGCCGCTCTTCAACCTCTTATAAAACCGTTTGACTGCTCTTCGTCCGATTATAAATCAGTTTGACTGCTCTTCGTCCGATTATAAATCAGTTTGACTGCTCTTCGTCCGCTTATAAAACAGTTTGACTGCACTTCATCCTTTTATAAAGCAGTTTGACTGCTCTTCATCCTCTTATAAATCAGTTTGACTGCTCTTCATCCTTTTATAAAGCAGGTTAACTGCTCTTCATCCTCCTATAAACCAGTTTGACTGCGCTTCATCCTCCTATAGAACAGTTTGACTGCTCTTCGTCCGATTATAAATCAGTTTGACTGCTCTTCGTCCTCTTATAAAACAGTTTCACTGCTCTTCATCCTTTTTTAAAGCAGTTTGACTGCTCTTCATCCTCTTATAAATCAGTTTGACTGCTCTTCCTCCGATTATAAATCAGTTTGACTGCTCTTCATCCTCTTATAAAACAGTTTGACTGCTCTTCATCCTTTTATAACGCAGTTTGACTGCTCTTCATCCTCTTATAAATCAGTTTGACTGCTCTTCATCCGAATATAAATCAGTTTGACTGCTATTCATCCGATTATAAATCAGGTTGACTGCTCTTCGTCCGATTATAAATCAGTTTGACTGCTCTTCGTCCGATTATAACTCAGTTTGACTGCTCTTCGTCCTCTTATAAAACAGTTTGACTGCTCTTCACCCGATTATAAATCAGTTTGACTGCTCTTCATCCTCTTATAAAACAGTTTGACTGGTCTTCATCCTTTTATAAAGCAGTTTGACTGCTCTTCATCCTCCTATAAACCAGTTTGAATGCGCTTCATCCTCCTATAGAACAGTTTGACTGCTCTTCGTCCGATTATAAATCAGTTTGACTGCTCTTCGTCCTCTTATAAAACAGTTTGACTGCTCTTCATCCTTTTATAAAGCAGTTTGACTGCTCTTCATCTTCTTGTAAAACAGTCTGACTGCTCTTCATCTGATTATAAATCAGTTTGACTGCTCTTCATCCTCTTATAAAACAGTTTGACTGCTCTTCATCTTTTTATAACGCAGTTTGACTGCTCTTCATCCTCTTGTAAAACAGGTTGACTGCTTTTCATCCTTTTGTAAAACAGTCTGACTGCTCTACATCATTGTATAAATCAGTTTGACTGCTCTTCGTCCGATTATAAATCAGTTTGACTGCTCTTCGTCCGCTTATAAAACAGTTTGACTGCTCTTCATCCTTTTATAAAGCAGTTTGACTGCTCTTCATCCTCTTATAAATCAGTTTGACTGCTCTTCATCCTTTTATAAAGCAGTTTGACTGCTCTTCATCCTCTTATAAATCAATTTGGCCGCTCTTCATCCTCTTATAAAACCGTTTGACTGCTCTTCGTCCGATTATAAATCAGTTTGACTGCTCTTCGTCCGCTTATAAAACAGTTTGACTGCTCTTCATCCTTTTATAAAGCAGTTTGACTGCTCTTCCTCCTCTTATAAATCAGTTTGACTGCTCTTCATCCTTTTATAAAGCAGTTTAACATCTCTTCATCCTCCTATAAAACAATTTGACTGTGCTTCATCCTCCTATAGAACAGTTTGACTGCTCTTCGTCCGATTATAAATCAGTTTGACTGCTCTTCGTCCTCTTATAAAACAGTTTCACTGCTCTTCATCCTTTTATAAAGCAGTTTGACTGCTCTTCATCCTCTTATAAATCAGTTTGACTGCTCTTCATCCTTTTATAAAGCAGTTTGACTGCTCTTCATCCTCTTATAAATCAATTTGGCCGCTCTTCATCCTCTTATAAAACCGTTTGACTGCTCTTCGTCCGATTATAAATCAGTTTGACTGCTCTTCGTCCGCTTATAAAACAGTTTGACTGCTCTTCATCCTTTTATAAAGCAGTTTGACTGCTCTTCATCCTCTTATAAATCAGTTTGACTGCTCTTCATCCTTTTATAAAGCAGTTTAACATCTCTTCATCCTCCTATAAAACAATTTGACTGTGCTTCATCCTCCTATAGAACAGTTTGACTGCTCTTCGTCCGATTATAAATCAGTTTGACTGCTCTTCGTCCTCTTATAAAACAGTTTCACTGCTCTTCATCCTTTTATAAAGCAGTTTGACTGCTCTTCATCCTCTTATAAATCAGTTTGACTGCTCTTCATCCTTTTATAAAGCAGTTTGACTGCTCTTCATCCTCTTATAAATCAATTTGGCCGCTCTTCATCCTCTTATAAAACCGTTTGACTGCTCTTCGTCCGATTATAAATCAGTTTGACTGCTCTTCGTCCGCTTATAAAACAGTTTGACTGCTCTTCATCCTTTTATAAAGCAGTTTGACTGCTCTTCATCCTCTTATAAATCAGTTTGACTGCTCTTCATCCTTTTATAAAGCAGTTTAACATCTCTTCATCCTCCTATAAAACAATTTGACTGTGCTTCATCCTCCTATAGAACAGTTTGACTGCTCTTCGTCCGATTATAAATCAGTTTGACTGCTCTTCGTCCTCTTATAAAACAGTTTCACTGCTCTTCATCCTTTTATAAAGCAGTTTGACTGCTCTTCGTCCGCTTATAAAACAGTTTGACTGCTCTTCATCCTTTTATAAAGCAGTTTGACTGCTCTTCATCCTCTTATAAATCAGTTTGACTGCTCTTCATCCTTTTATAAAGCAGTTTAACATCTCTTCATCCTCCTATAAAACAATTTGACTGTGCTTCATCCTCCTATAGAACAGTTTGACTGCTCTTCGTCCGATTATAAATCAGTTTGACTGCTCTTCGTCCTCTTATAAAACAGTTTCACTGCTCTTCATCCTTTTATAAAGCAGTTTCACTGCTCTTCATCCTCTTATAAATCAGTTTGACTGCTCTTCCTCCGATTATAAATCAGTTTGACTGCTCTTCATCCTCTTATAAAACAGTTTGACTGCTCTTCATCCTTTTATAACGCAGTTTGACTGCTCTTCATCCTCTTATAAATCAGTTTGACTGCTCTTCATCCGAATATAAATCAGTTTGACTGCTATTCATCCGATTATAAATCAGTTTGACTGCTCTTCGTCCGATTATAAATCAGTTTGACTGCTCTTCGTCCGATTATAACTCAGTTTGACTGTTCTTCGTCCTCTTATAAAACAGTTTGACTGCTCTTCATCCGATTATAAATCAGTTTGACTGCTCTTCATCCTCTTATAAAACAGTTTGACTGGTCTTCATCCTTTTATAAAGCAGTTTGACTGCTCTTCATCCTCCTATAAACCAGTTTGACTGCGCTTCATCCTCCTATAGAACAGTTTGACTGCTCTTCGTCCGATTATAAATCAGTTTGACTGCTCTTCGTCCTCTTATAAAACAGTTTGACTGCTCTTCATCCTTTTATAAAGCAGTTTGACTGCTCTTCATCCTCTTGTAAAACAGTCTGACTGCTCTTCATCTGATTATAAATCAGTTTGACTGCTCTTCATCCTCTTATAAAACAGTTTGACTGCTCTTCATCTTTTTATAACGCAGTTTGACTGCTCTTCATCCTCTTGTAAAACAGGTTGACTGCTTTTCATCCTTTTGTAAAACAGTCTGACTGCTCTACATCATTGTATAAAACAGTTTGACTGCTCTTCATCCTTTTATAAAGCAGTTTGACTGCTCTTCATCCTCTTATAAATCAATTTGACCGCTCTTCATCCTCTTATAAAACCGTTTGACTGCTCTTCGTCCGATTATAAATCAGTTTGACTGCTCTTCGTCCGATTATAAATCAGTTTGACTGCTCTTCGTCCGCTTATAAAACAGTTTGACTGCTCTTCATCCTTTTATAAAGCAGTTTGACTGCTCTTCATCCTCTTATAAATCAGTTTGACTGCTCTTCATCCTTTTATAAAGCAGTTTGACTGCTCTTCATCCTCCTATAGAACAGTTTGACTGCTCTTCGTCCGATTATAAATCAGTTTGACTGCTCTTCGTCCTCTTATAAAACAGTTTGACTGCTCTTCATCCTTTTATAAAGCAGTTTGACTGCTCTTCATTCTCTTATAAATCAGTTTGACTGCTCTTCATCCGATTATAAATCAGTTTGACTGCTCTTCATCCTCTTATAAAACAGTTTGACTGCTCTTCATCCTTTTATAACGCATTTTGACTGCTCTCCATCCTCTTATAAATCAGTTTGACTGCTCTTCATCCGATTATAAATCAGTTTGACTGCTCTTCATCCGATTATAAAACAGTTTGACTGCTCTTCATCCTTTTATAACGCAGTTTGACTGCTCTTCATCCTCTTATAAATCAGTTTGACTGCTCTTCATCCGATTATAAATCAGTTTGACTGCTCTTCGTCCGATTATAAATCAGTTGGACTGCTCTTCGTCCGCTTATAAAACAGTTTGACTGCTCTTCATCCTTTTATAAAGCAGTTTGACTGCTCTTCATCCTCTTATAAATCAGTTTGACTGCTCTTCATCCTCTTATAAAGCAGTTTGACTGCTCTTCATCCTCCTATAAACCAGTTTGACTGCGCTTCATCCTCCTATAGAACAGTTTGACTGCTCTTCGTCCGATTATAACTCAGTTTGACTGCTCTTCGTCCTCTTATAAAACAGTTTGACTGCTCTTCATCCTTTTATAAAGCAGTTTGACTGCTCTTCATCCTCTTGTAAAACAGTCTGACTGCTCTTCATCCGATTATAAATCAGTTTGACTGCTCTTCATCCTCTTATAAAACAGTTTGACTGCTCTTCATCTTTTTATAACGCAGTTTGACTGCTCTTCATCCTCTTGTAAAACAGGTTGACTGCTCTTCATCCTTTTGTGAAACAGTCTGACTGCTCGACATCATTGTATAAAACAGTTTGACTGCTCTTCATCCTTTTATAAAGCAGTTTGACTGCTCTTCATCCTCTTATAAATCAATTTGACTGCTCTTCATCCTCTTATAAAACCGTTTGACTGCTCTTCGTCCGATTATAAATCAGTTTGACTGCTCTTCGTCCGATTATAAATCAGTTTGACTGCTCCTCGTCCGCTTATAAAACAGTTTGACTGCTCTTCATCCTTTTATAAAGCAGTTTGACTGCTCTTCATCCTCTTATAAATCAGTTTGACTGCTCTTCATCCTTTTATAAAGCAGTTTGACTGCTCTTCATCCTCCTATAAACCAGTTTGACTGCGCTTCATCCTCCTATAGAACAGTTTGACTGCTCTTCGTCCTCTTATAAAACAGTTTGACTGCTCTTCGTCCTCTTATAAAACAGTTTGACTGCTCTTCATCCTTTTATAAAGCAGTTTGACTGCTCTTCATCCTCTTATAAATAAGTTTGACTGCTCTTCATCCTTTTATAAAGCAGTTTGACTGCTCTTCATCCTCCTATAAACCAGTTTCACTGCGCTTCATCCTCATATAGAACAGTTTGACTGCTCTTCGTCCGATTATAAATCAGTTTGACTGCTCTTCGTCCTCTTATAAAACAGTTTGACTGCTCTTCATCCTTTTATAAAGCAGTTTGACTGCTCTTCATTCTCTTATAAATCAGTTTGACTGCTCTTCATCCGATTATAAATCAGTTTGACTGCTCTTCATCCTCTTATAAAACAGTTTGACTGCTCTTCATCCTTTTATAACGCATTTTGACTGCTCTTCATCCTCTTATAAATCAGTTTGACTGCTCTTCATCCGATTATAAATCAGTTTGACTGCTCTTCATCCTCTTATAAAACAGTTTGACTGCTCTTCATCCTTTTATAACGCAGTTTGACTGCTCTTCATCCTCTTATAAATCAGTTTGACTGCTCTTCATCCGATTATAAATCAGTTTGACTGCTCTTCGTCCGATTATAAATCAGTTGGACTGCTCTTCATCCGCTTATAAAACAGTTTGACTGCTCTTCATCCTTTTATAAAGCAGTTTGACTGCTCTTCATCCTCTTATAAATCAGTTTGACTGCTCTTCATCCTCTTATAAAGCAGTTTGACTGCTCTTCATCCTCCTATAAACCAGTTTGACTGCGCTTCATCCTCCTATAGAACAGTTTGACTGCTCTTCGTCCGATTATAACTCAGTTTGACTGCTCTTCGTCCTCTTATAAAACAGTTTGACTGCTCTTCATCCTTTTATAAAGCAGTTTGACTGCTCTTCATCCTCTTGTAAAACAGTCTGACTGCTCTTCATCCGATTATAAATCAGTTTGACTGCTCTTCATCCTCTTATAAAACAGTTTGACTGCTCTTCATCTTTTTATAACGCAGTTTGACTGCTCTTCATCCTCTTGTAAAACAGGTTGACTGCTCTTCATCCTCCTTTTGTGAAACAGTCTGACTGCTCGACATCATTGAATAAAACAGTTTGACTGCTCTTCATCCTTTTATAAAGCAGTTTGACTGCTCTTCATCCTCTTATAAATCAATTTGACTGCTCTTCATCCTCTTATAAAACCGTTTGACTGCTCTTCGTCCGATTATAAATCAGTTTGACTGCTCCTCGTCCGCTTATAAAACAGTTTGACTGCTCTTCATCCTTTTATAAAGCAGTTTGACTGCTCTTCATCCTCTTATAAATCAGTTTGACTGCTCTTCATCCTTTTATAAAGCAGTTTGACTGCTCTTCATCCTCCTATAAACCAGTTTGACTGCGCTTCATCCTCCTATAGAACAGTTTGACTGCTCTTCGTCCTCTTATAAAACAGTTTGACTGCTCTTCGTCCTCTTATAAAACAGTTTGACTGCTCTTCATCCTTTTATAAAGCAGTTTGACTGCTCTTCATCCTCTTATAAATCAGTTTGACTGCTCTTCATCCGATTATAAATCAGTTTGACTGCTCTTCATCCTCTTATAAAACAGTTTGACTGCTCTTCATCCTTTTATAACGCAGTTTGACTGCTCTTCATCCTCTTATAAATCAGTTTGACTGCTCTTCATCCGATTATAAACCAGTTTGACTGCTCTTCGTCCTCTTATAAAACAGTTTGACTGCTCTTCATCCTTTTATAAAGCAGTTTGACTGCTCTTCATCCTCTTATAAATCAGTTTGACTGCTCTTCATCCGATTATAAATCAGTTTGACTGCTCTTCATCCTCTTATAAAACAGTTTGACTGCTCTTCATCCTTTTATAACGCAGTTTGACTGCTCTTCATCCTCTTATAAATCAGTTTGACTGCTCTTCATCCGATTATAAATCAGTTGACTGCTCTTCATCCTTTTATAAAGCAGTTTGACTGCTCTTCATCCTCTTATAAATCAATTTGACTGCTCTTCATCGTCTTATAAAACCGTTTTTTCTGCTCTTCGTCCGATTATAAATCAGTTTGACTGCTCTTCATCCTCTTATAAAACCGTTTGACTACTCTTCATCCTTTTATAACGCAGTTTGACTGCTCTTCATCCTCTTATAAATCAGTTTGACTGCTCTTCATCCGATTATAAATCAGTTTGACTGCTCTTCGTCCTCTTATAAAACAGTTTGACTGCTCTTCATCCTTTTATAAAGCAGTTTGACTGCTCTTCATCCTCTTGTAAAACAGTCTGACTGCTCTTCATCTCATTATAAATCAGTTTGACTGCTCTTCGTCCTCTTATAAAACAGTTTGACTGCTCTTCATCCTTTTATAAAGCAGTTTGACTGCTCTTCATCCTCTTATAAATCAGTTTGACTGCTCTTCATCCGATTATAAATCAGTTTGACTGCTCTTCATCCTCTTATAAAACAGTTTGACTGCTCTTCATCCTTTTATAACGCAGTTTGACTGCTCTTCATCCTCTTATAAATCAGTTTGACTGCTCTTCATCCGATTATAAATCAGTTTGACTGCTCTTCATCCTTTTATAAAGCAGTTTGACTGCTCTTCATCCTCTTATAAATCAATTTGACTGCTCTTCATCCTCTTATAAAACCGTTTTTTCTGCTCTTCGTCCGATTATAAATCAGTTTGACTGCTCTTCATCCTCTTATAAAACCGTTTGACTGCTCTTCATCCTTTTATAACGCAGTTTGACTGCTCTTCATCCTCTTATAAATCAGTTTGACTGCTCTTCATCCGATTATAAATCAGTTTGACTGCTCTTCGTCCTCTTATAAAACAGTTTGACTGCTCTTCATCCTTTTATAAAGCAGTTTGACTGCTCTTCATCCTCTTGTAAAACAGTCTGACTGCTCTTCATCTGATTATAAATCAGTTTGACTGCTGTTCATCCTCTTATAAAACAGTTTGACTGCTCTTCATATTTTTATAACGCAGTTTGACTGCTCTTCATCCTCTTGTAAAACAGGTTGACTGCTTTTCATCCTTTTGTAAAACAGTCTGACTGCTCTACATCATTGTATAAAACAGTTTGACTGCTCTTCATCCTTTTATAAAGCAGTTTGACTGCTCTTCATCCTCTTATAAATCAGTTTGACTGCTCTTCATCCGATTATAAATCAGTTTGACTGCTCTTCATCCTCTTATAAAACAGTTTGACTGCTCTTCATCCTTTTATAACGCAGTTTGACTGCTCTTCATCCTCTTATAAATCAGTTTGACTGCTCTTCATCCGATTATAAACCAGTTTGACTGCTCTTCGTCCTCTTATAAAACAGTTTGACTGCTCTTCATCCTTTTATAAAGCAGTTTGACTGCTCTTCATCCTCTTATAAATCAGTTTGACTGCTCTTCATCCGATTATAAATCAGTTTGACAGCTCTTCATCCTCTTATAAAACAGTTTGACTGCTCTTCATCCTTTTATAACGCAGTTTGACTGCTCTTCATTCTCTTATAAATCAGTTTGACTGCTCTTCATCCGATTATAAATCAGTTTGACTGCTCTTCATCCTTTTATAAAGCAGTTTGACTGCTCTTCATCCTCTTATAAATCAATTTGACTGCTCTTCATCGTCTTATAAAACCGTTTTTTCTGCTCTTCGTCCGATTATAAATCAGTTTGACTGCTCTTCATCCTCTTATAAAACCGTTTGACTACTCTTCATCCTTTTATAACGCAGTTTGACTGCTCTTCATCCTCTTATAAATCAGTTTGACTGCTCTTCATCCGATTATAAATCAGTTTGACTGCTCTTCGTCCTCTTATAAAACAGTTTGACTGCTCTTCATCCTTTTATAAAGCAGTTTGACTGCTCTTCATCCTCTTGTAAAACAGTCTGACTGCTCTTCATCTGATTATAAATCAGTTTGACTGCTCTTCATCCTCTTATAAAACAGTTTGACTGCTCTTCGTCCTCTTATAAAACAGTTTGACTGCTCTTCATCCTTTTATAAAGCAGTTTGACTGCTCTTCATCCTCTTATAAATCAGTTTGACTGCTCTTCATCCGATTATAAATCAGTTTGACTGCTCTTCATCCTCTTATAAAACAGTTTGACTGCTCTTCATCCTTTTATAACGCAGTTTGACTGCTCTTCATCCTCTTATAAATCAGTTTGACTGCTCTTCATCCGATTATAAACCAGTTTGACTGCTCTTCGTCCTCTTATAAAACAGTTTGACTGCTCTTCATCCTTTTATAAAGCAGTTTGACTGCTCTTCATCCTCTTATAAATCAGTTTAAATGCTCTTCATCCGATTATAAATCAGTTTGACTGCTCTTCATCCTCTTATAAAACAGTTTGACTGCTCTTCATCCTTTTATAACGCAGTTTGACTGCTCTTCATCCTCTTATAAATCAGTTTGACTGCTCTTCATCCGATTATAAATCAGTTTGACTGCTCTTCGTCCTCTTATAAAACAGTTTGACTGCTCTTCATCCTTTTATAAAGCAGTTTGACTGCTCTTCATCCTCTTGTAAAACAGTCTGACTGCTCTTCATCTGATTATAAATCAGTTTGACTGCTCTTCATCCTCTTATAAAACAGTTTGACTGCTCTTCGTCCTCTTATAAAACAGTTTGACTGCTCTTCATCCTTTTATAAAGCAGTTTGACTGCTCTTCATCCTCTTATAAATCAGTTTGACTGCTCTTCATCCGATTATAAATCAGTTTGACTGCTCTTCATCCTCTTATAAAACAGTTTGACTGCTCTTCATCCTTTTATAACGCAGTTTGACTGCTCTTCATCCTCTTATAAATCAGTTTGACTGCTCTTCATCCGATTATAAACCAGTTTGACTGCTCTTCGTCCTCTTATAAAACAGTTTGACTGCTCTTCATCCTTTTATAAAGCAGTTTGACTGCTCTTCATCCTCTTATAAATCAGTTTAAATGCTCTTCATCCGATTATAAATCAGTTTGACTGCTCTTCATCCTCTTATAAAACAGTTTGACTGCTCTTCATCCTTTTATAACGCAGTTTGACTGCTCTTCATCCTCTTATAAATCAGTTTGACTGCTCTTCATCCGATTATAAATCAGTTTGACTGCTCTTCATCCTTTTATAAAGCAGTTTGACTGCTCTTCATCCTCTTATGAATCAATTTGACTGCTCTTCATCCTCTTATAAAACCGTTTTTTCTGCTCTTCGTCCGATTATAAATCAGTTTGACTGCTCTTCATCCTCTTATAAAACCGTTTGACTGCTCTTCATCCTTTTATAACGCAGTTTGACTGCTCTTCATCCTCTTATAAATCAGTTTGACTGCTCTTCATCCGATTATAAATCAGTTTGACTGCTCTTCGTCCTCTTATAAAACAGTTTGACTGCTCTTCATCCTTTTATAAAGCAGTTTGACTGCTCTTCATCCTCTTGTAAAACAGTCTGACTGCTCTTCATCTGATTATAAATCAGTTTGACTGCTGTTCATCCTCTTATAAAACAGTTTGACTGCTCTTCATATTTTTATAACGCAGTTTGACTGCTCTTCATCCTCTTGTAAAACAGGTTGACTGCTTTTCATCCTTTTGTAAAACAGTCTGACTGCTCTACATCATTGTATAAAACAGTTTGACTGCTCTTCATCCTCTTATAAATCAATTTGACCGCTCTTCATCCTCTTATAAAACCGTTTGACTGCTCTTCGTCCGATTATAAATCAGTTTGACTGCTCTTCGTCCTTTTATAAATCAGTTTGACTGCTCTTCGTCCGCTTATAAAACAGTTTGACTGCTCTTCGTCCTCTTATAAAACAGTTTGACTGCTCTTCATCCTTTTATAAAGCAGTTTGACTGCTCTTCATCCTCTTGTAAAACAGTCTGACTGCTCTTCATCCGATTATAAATCAGTTTGACTGCTCTTCATCCTCTTATAAAACAGTTTGACTGCTCTTCATCTTTTTATAACGCAGTTTGACTGCTCTTCATCCTCTTGTAAAACAGGTTGACTGCTCTTCATCCTTTTGTGAAACAGTCTTACTGCTCGACATCATTGAATAAAACAGTTTGACTGCTCTTCATCCTTTTATAAAGCAGTTTGACTGCTCTTCATCCTCTTATAAATCAATTTGACTGCTCTTCATCCTCTTATAAAACCGTTTGACTGCTCTTCGTCCGATTATAAATCAGTTTGACTGCTCTTCGTCCTCTTATAAAACAGTTTCACTGCTCTTCATCCTTTTATAAAGCAGTTTGACTGCTCTTCATCCTCTTATAAATCAGTTTGACTGCTCTTCCTCCGATTATAAATCAGTTTGACTGCTCTTCATCCTCTCATAAAACAGTTTGACTGCTCTTCATCCTTTTATAACGCAGTTTGACTGCTCTTCATCCTCTTATAAATCAGTTTGACTGCTCTTCATCCGAATATAAATCAGTTTGACTGCTATTCATCCGATTATAAATCAGTTTGACTGCTCTTCGTCCGATTATAAATCAGTTTGACTGCTCTTCGTCCGATTATAACTCAGTTTGACTGCTCTTCGTCCTCTTATAAAACAGTTTGACTGCTCTTCATCCGATTATAAATCAGTTTGACTGCTCTTCATCCTCTTATAAAACAGTTTGACTGGTCTTCATCCTTTTATAAAGCAGTTTGACTGCTCTTCATCCTCCTATAAACCAGTTTGAATGCGCTTCATCCTCCTATAGAACAGTTTGACTGCTCTTCGTCCGATTATAAATCAGTTTGACTGCTCTTCGTCCTCTTATAAAACAGTTTGACTGCTCTTCATCCTTTTATAAAGCAGTTTGACTGCTCTTCATCCTCTTGTAAAACAGTCTGACTGCTCTTCATCTGATTATAAATCAGTTTGACTGCTCTTCATCCTCTTATAAAACAGTTTGACTGCTCTTCATCTTTTTATAACGCAGTTTGACTGCTCTTCATCCTCTTGTAAAACAGGTTGACTGCTTTTCATCCTTTTGTAAAACAGTCTGACTGCTCTACATCATTGTATAAAACAGTTTGACTGCTCTTCATCCTTTTATAAAGCAGTTTGACTGCTCTTCATCCTCTTATAAATCAATTTGACCGCTCTTCATCCTCTTATAAAACCGTTTGACTGCTCTTTGTCCGATTATAAATCAGTTTGACTGCTCTTCGTCCGATTATAAATCAGTTTGACTGCTCTTCGTCCGCTTATAAAACAGTTTGACTGCTCTTCATCCTTTTATAAAGCAGTTTGACTGCTCTTCATCCTCTTATAAATCAGTTTGACTGCTCTTCATCCTTTTATAAAGCAGTTTGACTGCTCTTCATCCTCTTATAAATCAATTTGGCCGCTCTTCATCCTCTTATAAAACCGTTTGACTGCTCTTCGTCCGATTATAAATCAGTTTGACTGCTCTTCGTCCGCTTATAAAACAGTTTGACTGCTCTTCATCCTTTTATAAAGCAGTTTGACTGCTCTTCATCCTCTTATAAATCAGTTTGACTGCTCTTCATCCTTTTATAAAGCAGTTTAACTGCTCTTCATCCTCCTATAAACCAGTTTGACTGCGCTTCATCCTCCTATAGAACAGTTTGACTGCTCTTCGTCCGATTATAAATCAGTTTGACTGCTCTTCGTCCTCTTATAAAACAGTTTCACTGCTCTTCATCCTTTTATAAAGCAGTTTGACTGCTCTTCATCCTCTTATAAATCAGTTTGACTGCTCTTCATCCGATTATAAATCAGTTTGACTGCTCTTCGTCCGATTATAAATCAGTTGGACTGCTCTTCGTCCGCTTATAAAACAGTTTGACTGCTCTTCATCCTTTTATAAAGCAGTTTGACTGCTCTTCATCCTCTTATAAATCAGTTTGACTGCTCTTCATCCTCTTATAAAGCAGTTTGACTGCTCTTCATCCTCCTATAAACCAGTTTGACTGCGCTTCATCCTCCTATAGAACAGTTTGACTGCTCTTCGTCCGATTATAACTCAGTTTGACTGCTCTTCGTCCTCTTATAAAACAGTTTGACTTCTCTTCATCCTTTTATAAAGCAGTTTGACTGCTCTTCATCCTCTTGTAAAACAGTCTGACTGCTCTTCATCCGATTATAAATCAGTTTGACTGCTCTTCATCCTCTTATAAAACAGTTTGACTGCTCTTCATCTTTTTATAACGCAGTTTGACTGCTCTTCATCCTCTTGTAAAACAGGTTGACTGCTCTTCATCCTTTTGTGAAATAGTCTGACTGCTCGACATCATTGTATAAAACAGTTTGACTGCTCTTCATCCTTTTATAAAGCAGTTTGACTGCTCTTCATCCTCTTATAAATCAATTTGACTGCTCTTCATCCTCTTATAAAACCGTTTGACTGCTCTTCGTCCGATTATAAATCAGTTTGACTGCTCTTCGTCCGATTATAAATCAGTTTGACTGCTCCTCGTCCGCTTATAAAACAGTTTGACTGCTCTTCATCCTTTCATAAAGCAGTTTGACTGCTCTTCATCCTCTTATAAATCAGTTTGACTGCTCTTCATCCTTTTATAAAGCAGTTTGACTGCTCTTCATCCTCCTATAAACCAGTTTGACTGCGCTTCATCCTCCTATAGAACAGTTTGACTGCTCTTCGTCCTCTTATAAAACAGTTTGACTGCTCTTCGTCCTCTTATAAAACAGTTTGACTGCTCTTCATCCTTTTATAAAGCAGTTTGACTGCTCTTCATCCTCTTATAAATAAGTTTGACTGCTCTTCATCCTTTTATAAAGCAGTTTGACTGTTCTTCATCCTCCTATAAACCAGTTTCACTGCGCTTCATCCTCATATAGAACAGTTTGACTGCTCTTCGTCCGATTATAAATCAGTTTGACTGCTCTTCGTCCTCTTATAAAACAGTTTGACTGCTCTTCATCCTTTTATAAAGCAGTTTGACTGCTCTTCATTCTCTTATAAATCAGTTTGACTGCTCTTCATCCGATTATAAATCAGTTTGACTGCTCTTCATCCTCTTATAAAACAGTTTGACTGCTCTTCATCCTTTTATAACGCATTTTGACTGCTCTCCATCCTCTTATAAATCAGTTTGACTGCTCTTCATCCGATTATAAATCAGTTTGACTGCTCTTCATCCGATTATAAAACAGTTTGACTGCTCTTCATCCTTTTATAACGCAGTTTGACTGCTCTTCATCCTCTTATAAATCAGTTTGACTGCTCTTCATCCGATTATAAATCAGTTTGACTGCTCTTCGTCCGATTATAAATCAGTTGGACTGCTCTTCGTCCGCTTATAAAACAGTTTGACTGCTCTTCATCCTTTTATAAAGCAGTTTGACTGCTCTTCATCCTCTTATAAATCAGTTTGACTGCTCTTCATCCTCTTATAAAGCAGTTTGACTGCTCTTCATCCTCCTATAAACCAGTTTGACTGCGCTTCATCCTCCTATAGAACAGTTTGACTGCTCTTCGTCCGATTATAACTCAGTTTGACTGCTCTTCGTCCTCTTATAAAACAGTTTGACGGCTCTTCATCCTTTTATAAAGCAGTTTGACTGCTCTTCATCCTCTTGTAAAACAGTCTGACTGCTCTTCATCCGATTATAAATCATTTTGACTGCTCTTCATCCTCTTATAAAACAGTTTGACTGCTCTTCATCTTTTTATAACGCAGTTTGACTGCTCTTCATCCTCTTGTAAAACAGGTTGACTGCTCTTCATCCTTTTGTGAAACAGTCTGACTGCTCGACATCATTGAATAAAACAGTTTGACTGCTCTTCATCCTTTTATAAAGCAGTTTGACTGCTCTTCATCCTCTTATAAATCAATTTGACTGCTCTTCATCCTCTTATAAAACCGTTTGACTGCTCTTCGTCCGATTATAAATCAGTTTGACTGCTCTTCGTCCGATTATAAATCAGTTTGACTGCTCCTCGTCCGCTTATAAAACAGTTTGACTGCTCTTCATCCTTTTATAAAGCAGTTTGACTGCTCTTCATCCTCTTATAAATCAGTTTGACTGCTCTTCATCCTTTTATAAAGCAGTTTGACTGCTCTTCATCCTCCTATAAACCAGTTTGACTGCGCTTCATCCTCCTATAGAACAGTTTGACTGCTCTTCGTCCTCTTATAAAACAGTTTGACTGCTCTTCGTCCTCTTATAAAACAGTTTGACTGCTCTTCATCCTTTTATAAAGCAGTTTGACTGCTCTTCATCCTCTTATAAATCAGTTTGACTGCTCTCCATCCGATTATAAATCAGTTTGACTGCTCTTCATCCTCTTATAAAACAGTTTGACTGCTCTTCATCCTTTTATAACGCAGTTTGACTGCTCTTCATCCTCTTATAAATCAGTTTGACTGCTCTTCATCCGATTATAAACCAGTTTGACTGCTCTTCGTCCTCTTATAAAACAGTTTGACTGCTCTTCATCCTTTTATAAAGCAGTTTGACTGCTCTTCATCCTCTTATAAATCAGTTTGACTGCTCTTCATCCGATTATAAATCAGTTTGACTGCTCTTCATCCTCTTATAAAACAGTTTGACTGCTCTTCATCCTTTTGTAACGCAGTTTGACTGCTCTTCATCCTCTTATAAATCAGTTTGACTGCTCTTCATCCGATTATAAATCAGTTTGACTGCTCTTCATCCTTTTATAAAGCAGTTTGACTGCTCTTCATCCTCTTATAAATCAATTTGACTGCTCTTCATCCTCTTATAAAACCGTTTTTTCTGCTCTTCGTCCGATTATAAATCAGTTAGACTGCTCTTCATCCTCTTATAAAACCGTTTGACTACTCTTCATCCTTTTATAACGCAGTTTGACTGCTCTTCATCCTCTTATAAATCAGTTTGACTGCTCTTCATCCGATTATAAATCAGTTTGACTGCTCTTCGTCCTCTTATAAATCAATTTGACTGCTCTTCATCCTTTTATAAAGCAGTTTGACTGCTCTTCATCCTCTTGTAAAACAGTCTGACTGCTCTTCATCTGATTATAAATCAGTTTGACTGCTCTTCATCCTCTTATAAAACAGTTTGACTGCTCTTCGTCCTCTTATAAAACAGTTTGACTGCTCTTCATCCTTTTATAAAGCAGTTTGACTGCTCTTCATCCTCTTATAAATCAGTTTGACTGCTCTTCATCCGATTATAAAACAGTTTGACTGCTCTTCATCCTTTTATAACGCAGTTTGACTGCTCTTCATCCTCTTATAAATCAGTTTGACTGCTCTTCATCCGATTATAAACCAGTTTGACTGCTCTTCGTCCTCTTATAAAACAGTTTGACTGCTCTTCATCCTTTTATAAAGCAGTTTGACTGCTCTTCATCCTCTTATAAATCAGTTTGACTGCTCTTCATCCGATTATAAATCAGTTTGACTGCTCTTCATCCTCTTATAAAACAGTTTGACTGCTCTTCATCCTTTTATAACGCAGTTTGACTGCTCTTCATCCTCTTATAAATCAGTTTGACTGCTCTTCATCCGATTATAAATCAGTTTGACTGCTCTTCATCCTTTTATAAAGCAGTTTGACTGCTCTTCATCCTCTTATAAATCAATTTGACTGCTCTTCATCCTCTTATAAAACCGTTTTTTCTGCTCTTCGTCCGATTATAAATCAGTTTGACTGCTCTTCATCCTCTTATAAAACCGTTTGACTGCTCTTCATCCTTTTATAACGCAGTTTGACTGCTCTTCATCCTCTTATAAATCAGTTTGACTGCTCTTCATCCGATTATAAATCAGTTTGACTGCTCTTCGTCCTCTTATAAAACAGTTTGACTGCTCTTCATCCTTTTATAAAGCAGTTTGACTGCTCTTCATCCTCTTGTAAAACAGTCTGACTGCTCTTCATCTGATTATAAATCAGTTTGACTGCTGTTCATCCTCTTATAAAACAGTTTGACTGCTCTTCATATTTTTATAACGCAGTTTGACTGCTCTTCATCCTCTTGTAAAACAGGTTGACTGCTTTTCATCCTTTTGTAAAACAGTCTGACTGCTCTACATCATTGTATAAAACAGTTTGACTGCTCTTCATCCTCTTATAAATCAATTTGACCGCTCTTCATCCTCTTATAAAACCGTTTGACTGCTCTTCGTCCGATTATAAATCAGTTTGACTGCTCTTCGTCCTTTTATAAATCAGTTTGACTGCTCTTCGTCCGCTTATAAAACAGTTTGACTGCTCTTCGTCCTCTTATAAAACAGTTTGACTGCTCTTCATCCTTTTATAAAGCAGTTTGACTGCTCTTCATCCTCTTATAAAACAGTTTGACTGCTCTTCATCCTTTTATAACGCAGTTTGACTGCTCTTCATCCTCTTATAAATCAGTTTGACTGCTCTTCATCCGATTATAAACCAGTTTGACTGCTCTTCGTCCTCTTATAAAACAGTTTGACTGCTCTTCATCCTTTTATAAAGCAGTTTGACTGCTCTTCATCCTCTTATAAATCAGTTTGACTGCTCTTCATCCGATTATAAATCAGTTTGACTGCTCTTCATCCTCTTATAAAACAGTTTGACTGCTCTTCATCCTTTTATAACGCAGTTTGACTGCTCTTCATCCTCTTATAAATCAGTTTGACTGCTCTTCATCCGATTATAAATCAGTTTGACTGCTCTTCATCCTTTTATAAAGCAGTTTGACTGCTCTTCATCCTCTTATAAATCAATTTGACTGCTCTTCATCCTCTTATAAAACCGTTTTTTCTTTTCTTCGTCCGATTATAAATCAGTTTGACTGCTCTTCATCCTCTTATAAAACCGTTTGACTGCTCTTCATCCTTTTATAACGCAGTTTGACTGCTCTTCATCCTCTTATAAATCAGTTTGACTGCTCTTCATCCGATTATAAATCAGTTTGACTGCTCTTCGTCCTCTTATAAAACAGTTTGACTGCTCTTCATCCTTTTATAAAGCAGTTTGACTGCTCTTCATCCTCTTGTAAAACAGTCTGACTGCTCTTCATCTGATTATAAATCAGTTTGACTGCTGTTCATCCTCTTATAAAACAGTTTGACTGCTCTTCATATTTTTATAACGCAGTTTGACTGCTCTTCATCCTCTTGTAAAACAGGTTGACTGCTTTTCAACCTTTTGTAAAACAGTCTGACTGCTCTACATCATTGTATAAAACAGTTTGACTGCTCTTCATCCTCTTATAAATCAATTTGACCGCTCTTCATCCTCTTATAACACCGTTTGACTGCTCTTCGTCCGATTATAAATCAGTTTGACTGCTCTTCGTCCTTTTATAAATCAGTTTGACTGCTCTTCGTCCGCTTATAAAACAGTTTGACTGCTCTTCGTCCTCTTATAAAACAGTTTGACTGCTCTTCATCCTTTTATAAAGCAGTTTGACTGCTCTTCATCCTCTTGTAAAACAGTCTGACTGCTCTTCATCCGATTATAAATCAGTTTGACTGCTCTTCATCCTCTTATAAAACAGTTTGACTGCTCTTCATCTTTTTATAACGCAGTTTGACTGCTCTTCATCCTCTTGTAAAACAGGTTGACTGCTCTTCATCCTTTTGTGAAACAGTCTTACTGCTCGACATCATTGAATAAAACAGTTTGACTGCTCTTCATCCTTTTATAAAGCAGTTTGACTGCTCTTCATCCTCTTATAAATCAATTTGACTGCTCTTCATCCTCTTATAAAACCGTTTGACTGCTCTTCGTCCGATTATAAATCAGTTTGACTGCTCTTCGTCCGATTATAAATCAGTTTGACTGCTCCTCGTCCGCTTATAAAACAGTTTGACTGCTCTTCATCCTTTTATAAAGCAGTTTGACTGCTCTTCATCCTCTTATAAATCAGTTTGACTGCTCTTCATCCTTTTATAAAGCAGTTTGACTGCTCTTCATCCTCCTATAAACCAGTTTGACTGCGCTTCATCCTCCTATAGAACAGTTTGACTGCTCTTCGTCCTCTTATAAAACAGTTTGACTGCTCTTCGTCCTCTTATAAAGCAGTTTGACTGCTCTTCATCCTCTTATAAATCAGTTTGACTGCTCTCCATCCGATTATAAATCAGTTTGACTGCTCTTCATCCTCTTATAAAACAGTTTGACTGCTCTTCATCCTTTTATAACGCAGTTTGACTGCTCTTCATCCTCTTATAAATCAGTTTGACTGCTCTTCATCCGATTATAAACCAGTTTGACTGCTCTTCGTCCTCTTATAAAACAGTTTGACTGCTCTTCATCCTTTTATAAAGCAGTTTGACTGCTCTTCATCCTCTTATAAATCAGTTTGACTGCTCTTCATCCGATTATAAATCAGTTTGACTGCTCTTCATCCTCTTATAAAACAGTTTGACTGCTCTTCATCCTTTTATAACGCAGTTTGACTGCTCTTCATCCTCTTATAAATCAGTTTGACTGCTCTTCATCCGATTATAAATCAGTTTGACTGCTCTTCATCCTTTTATAAAGCAGTTTGACTGCTCTTCATCCTCTTATAAATCAATTTGACTGCTCTTCATCCTCTTATAAAACCGTTTTTTCTGCTCTTCGTCCTCTTATAAATCAGTTTGACTGCTCTTCATCCTCTTATAAAACCGTTTGACTACTCTTCATCCTTTTATAACGCAGTTTGACTGCTCTTCATCCTCTTATAAATCAGTTTGACTGCTCTTCATCCGATTATAAATCAGTTTGACTGCTCTTCGTCCTCTTATAAAACAGTTTGACTGCTCTTCGTCCTCTTATAAAACAGTTTGACTGCTCTTCATCCTTTTATAAAGCAGTTTGACTGCTCTTCATCCTCTTATAAATCAGTTTGACTGCTCTTCATCCGATTATAAATCAGTTTGACGGCTCTTCATCCTCTTATAAAACAGTTTGACTGCTCTTCATCCTTTTATAACGCAGTTTGACTGCTCTTCATCCTCTTATAAATCAGTTTGACTGCTCTTCATCCGATTATAAACCAGTTTGACTGCTCTTCGTCCTCTTATAAAACAGTTTGACTGCTCTTCATCCTTTTATAAAGCAGTTTGACTGCTCTTCATCCTCTTATAAATCAGTTTGACTGCTCTTCATCCGATTATAAATCAGTTTGACTGCTCTTCATCCTCTTATAAAACAGTTTGACTGCTCTTCATCCTTTTATAACGCAGTTTGACTGCTCTTCATCCTCTTATAAATCAGTTTGACTGCTCTTCATCCGATTATAAATCAGTTTGACTGCTCTTCATCCTTTTATAAAGCAGTTTGACTGCTCTTCATCCTCTTATAAATCAATTTGACTGCTCTTCATCCTCTTATAAAACCGTTTTTTCTTTTCTTCGTCCGATTATAAATCAGTTTGACTGCTCTTCATCCTCTTATAAAACCGTTTGACTGCTCTTCATCCTTTTATAACGCAGTTTGACTGCTCTTCATCCTCTTATAAATCAGTTTAACTGCTCTTCATCCGATTATAAATCAGTTTGACTGCTCTTCGTCCTCTTATAAAACAGTTTGACTGCTCTTCATCCTTTTATAAAGCAGTTTGACTGCTCTTCATCCTCTTGTAAAACAGTCTGACTGCTCTTCATCTGATTATAAATCAGTTTGACTGCTGTTCATCCTCTTATAAAACAGTTTGACTGCTCTTCATATTTTTATAACGCAGTTTGACTGCTCTTCATCCTCTTGTAAAACAGGTTGACTGCTTTTCATCCTTTTGTAAAACAGTCTGACTGCTCTACATCATTGTATAAAACAGTTTGACTGCTCTTCATCCTCTTATAAATCAATTTGACCGCTCTTCATCCTCTTATAAAACCGTTTGACTGCTCTTCGTCCGATTATAAATCAGTTTGACTGCTCTTCGTCCTTTTATAAATCAGTTTGACTGCTCTTCGTCCGCTTATAAAACAGTTTGACTGCTCTTCGTCCTCTTATAAAACAGTTTGACTGCTCTTCATCCTTTTATAAAGCAGTTTGACTGCTCTTCATCCTCTTATAAAACAGTTTGACTGCTCTTCATCCTTTTATAACGCAGTTTGACTGCTCTTCATCCTCTTATAAATCAGTTTGACTGCTCTTCATCCGATTATAAACCAGTTTGACTGCTCTTCGTCCTCTTATAAAACAGTTTGACTGCTCTTCATCCTTTTATAAAGCAGTTTGACTGCTCTTCATCCTCTTATAAATCAGTTTGACTGCTCTTCATCCGATTATAAATCAGTTTGACTGCTCTTCATCCTCTTATAAAACAGTTTGACTGCTCTTCATCCTTTTATAACACAGTTTGACTGCTCTTCATCCTCTTATAAATCAGTTTGACTGCTCTTCATCCGATTATAAATCAGTTTGACTGCTCTTCATCCTTTTATAAAGCAGTTTGACTGCTCTTCATCCTCTTATAAATCAATTTGACTGCTCTTCATCCTCTTATAAAACCGTTTTTTCTGCTCTTCGTCCGATTATAAATCAGTTTGACTGCTCTTCATCCTCTTATAAAACCGTTTGACTGCTCTTCATCCTTTTATAACGCAGTTTGACTGCTCTTCATCCTCTTATAAATCAGTTTGACTGCTCTTCATCCGATTATAAATCAGTTTGACTGCTCTTCGTCCTCTTATAAAACAGTTTGACTGCTCTTCATCCTTTTATAAAGCAGTTTGACTGCTCTTCATCCTCTTGTAAAACAGTCTGACTGCTCTTCATCTGATTATAAATCAGTTTGACTGCTGTTCATCCTCTTATAAAACAGTTTGACTGCTCTTCATATTTTTATAACGCAGTTTGACTGCTCTTCATCCTCTTGTAAAACAGGTTGACTGCTTTTCAACCTTTTGTAAAACAGTCTGACTGCTCTACATCATTGTATAAAACAGTTTGACTGCTCTTCATCCTCTTATAAATCAATTTGACCGCTCTTCATCCTCTTATAACACCGTTTGACTGCTCTTCGTCCGATTATAAATCAGTTTGACTGCTCTTCGTCCTTTTATAAATCAGTTTGACTGCTCTTCGTCCGCTTATAAAACAGTTTGACTGCTCTTCGTCCTCTTATAAAACAGTTTGACTGCTCTTCATCCTTTTATAAAGCAGTTTGACTGCTCGTCATCCTCTTGTAAAACAGTCTGACTGCTCTTCATCCGATTATAAATCAGTTTGACTGCTCTTCATCCTCTTATAAAACAGTTTGACTGCTCTTCATCTTTTTATAACGCAGTTTGACTGCTCTTCATCCTCTTGTAAAACAGGTTGACTGCTCTTCATCCTTTTGTGAAACAGTCTTACTGCTCGACATCATTGAATAAAACAGTTTGACTGCTCTTCATCCTTTTATAAAGCAGTTTGACTGCTCTTCATCCTCTTATAAATCAATTTGACTGCTCTTCATCCTCTTATAAAACCGTTTGACTGCTCTTCGTCCGATTATAAATCAGTTTGACTGCTCCTCGTCCGCTTATAAATCAGTTTGACTGCTCCTCGTCCGCTTATAAAACAGTTTGACTGCTCTTCATCCTTTTATAAAGCAGTTGGACTGCTCTTCATCCTCTTATAAATCAGTTTGACTGCACTTCATCCTCTTATAAAGCAGTTTGACTGCTCTTCATCCTCCTATAAACCAGTTTGACTGCGCTTCATCCTCCTATAGAACAGTTTGACTGCTCTTCGTCCTCTTATAAAACAGTTTGACTGCTCTTCGTCCTCTTATAAAACAGTTTGACTGCTCTTCATCCTTTTATAAAGCAGTTTGAGTGCTCTTCATCCTCTTATAAATCAGTTTGACTGCTCTTCATCCGATTATAAATCAGTTTGACTGCTCTTCATCCTCTTATAAAACAGTTTGACTGCTCTTCATCCTTTTATAACGCAGTTTGACTGCTCTTCATCCTCTTATAAATCAGTTTGACTGCTCTTCATCCGATTATAAACCAGTTTGACTGCTCTTCGTCCTCTTATAAAACAGTTTGACTGCTCTTCATCCTTTTATAAAGCAGTTTGACTGCTCTTCATCCTCTTATAAATCAGTTTGACTGCTCTTCATCCGATTATAAATCAGTTTGACTGCTCTTCATCCTCTTATAAAACAGTTTGACTGCTCTTCATCCTTTTATAACGCAGTTTGACTGCTCTTCATCCTCTTATAAATCAGTTTGACTGCTCTTCATCCTTTTATAAAGCAGTTTGACTGCTCTTCATCCTTTTATAAAGCAGTTTGACTGCTCTTCATCCTCTTATAAATCAATTTGACTGCTCTTCATCCTCTTATAAAACCGTTTTTTCTGCTCTTCGTCCGATTATAAATCAGTTTGACTGCTCTTCATCCTGTTATAAAACCGTTTGACTGCTCTTCATCCTTTTATAACGCAGTTTGACTGCTCTTCATCCTCTTATAAATCAGTTTGACTGCTCTTCATCCGATTATAAATCAGTTTGACTGCTCTTCGTCCTCTTATAAAACAGTTTGACTGCTCTTCATCCTTTTATAAAGCAGTTTGACTGCTCTTCATCCTCTTGTAAAACAGTCTGACTGCTCTTCATCTGATTATAAATCAGTTTGACTGCTCTTCATCCTCTTATAAAACAGTTTGACTGCTCTTCATCTTTTTATAACGCAGTTTGACTGCTCTTCATCCTCTTGTAAAACAGGTTGACTGCTTTTCCACCTTTTGTAAAACAGTCTGACTGCTCTACATCATTGTATAAAACAGTTTGACTGCTCTTCATCCTTTTATAAAGCTGTTTGACTGCTCTTCATCCTCTTATAAATCAATTTGACCGCTCTTCATCCTCTTATAAAACCGTTTGACTGCTCTTCGTCCGATTATAAATCAGTTTGACTGCTCTTCGTCCTTTTATAAATCAGTTTGACTGCTCTTCGTCCGCTTATAAAACAGTTTGACTGCTCTTCATCCTTTTATAAAGCAGTTTGACTGCTCTTCATCCTCTTATAAATCAGTTTGACTGCTCTTCATCCTTTTATAAAGCAGTTTGACTGCTCTTCATCCTCCTATAAACCAGTTTGACTGCGCTTCATCCTCCTATAGAACACTTTGACTGCTCTTCGTCCGATTATAAATCAGTTTGACTGCTCTTCGTCCTCTTATAAAACAGTTTGACTGCTCTTCATCCTTTTATAAAGCAGTTTGACTGCTCTTCATTCTCTTATAAATCAGTTTGGCTGCTCTTCATCCTCTTATAAATCAGTTTGACTGCTCTTCATCCTCTTATAAAAGAGTTTGACTGCTCTTCATCCTTTTATAATGCAGTTTGACTGCACTTCATCCTCTTATAAATCAGTTTGACTGCTCTTCATCCGATTATAAATCAGTTTGACTGCTCTTCATCCTCTTATAAAACAGTTTGACTGCTCTTCATCCTTTTATAACGCAGTTTGACTGCTCTTCATCCTCTTATAAATCAGTTTGACTGCTCTTCATCCGATTATAAATCAGTTTGACTGCTCTTCGTCCGATTATAAATCAGTTGGACTGCTCTTCGTCCGCTTATAAAACAGTTTGACTGCTCTTCATCCTTTTATAAAGCAGTTTGACTGCTCTTCATCCTCTTATAAAGCAGTTTGACTGCTCTCCATCCTCCTATAAACCAGTTTGACTGCGCTTCATCCTCCTATAGAACAGTTTGATTGCTCTTCGTCCGATTATAACTCAGTTTGACTGCTCTTCGTCCTCTTATAAAACAGTTTGACTGCTCTTCATCCTTTTATAAAGCAGTTTGACTGCTCTTCATCCTCTTGTAAAACAGTCTGACTGCTCTTCATCCGATTATAAATCAGTTTGACTGCTCTTCATCCTCTTATAAAACAGTTTGACTGCTCTTCATCTTTTTATAACGCAGTTTGACTGCTCTTCATCCTCTTGTAAAACAGGTTGACTGCTCTTCATCCTTTTGTGAAACAGTCTGACTGCTCGACATCATTGTATAAAACAGTTTGACTGCTCTTCATCCTTTTATAAAGCAGTTTGACTGCTCTTCATCCTCTTATAAAACCGTTTGACTGCTCTTCATCTTTTTATAACGCAGTTTGACTGCTCTTCATCCTCTTGTAAAGCAGGTTGACTGCTTTTCATCCTTTTGTAAAACAGTCTGACTGCTCTACATCATTGTATAAAACAGTTTGACTGCTCTTCATCCTTTTATAAAGCAGTTTGACTGCTCTTGATCCTCTTATAAATCAATTTGACCGCTCTTCATCCTCTTATAAAACCGTTTGACTGCTCTTCGTCCGATTATAATTCAGTTTGACTGCTCTTCGTCCGATTATAAATCAGTTTGACTGCTCTTCGTCCGCATATAAAACAGTTTGACTGCTCTTCATCCTTTTATAAAGCAGTTTGACTGCTCTTCATCCTCTTATAAATCAGTTTGACTGCTCTTCATCCTTTTATAAAGCAGTTTAACTGCTCTTCATCCTCCTATAAACCAGTTTGACTGCGCTTCATCCTCCTATAGAACAGTTTGACTGCTCTTCGTCCGATTATAAATCAGTTTGACTGCTCTTCGTCCTCTTATAAAACAGTTTGACTGCTCTTCATCCTTTTATAAAGCAGTTTGACTGCTCTTCATCCTCTTATAAATCAGTTTGACTGCTCTTCCTCCGATTATAAATCAGTTTGACTGCTCTTCATCCTCTTATAAAACAGTTTGACTGCTCTTCATCCTTTTATAACGCAGTTTGACTGCTCTTCATCCTCTTATAAATCAGTTTGACTGCTCTTCATCCGATTATAAATCAGTTTGACTGCTATTCATCCGATTATAAATCAGTTTGACTGCTCTTCGTCCGATTATAAATCAGTTTGACTGCTCTTCGTCCGATTATAACTCAGTTTGACTGCTCTTCGTCCTCTTATAAAACAGTTTGACTGCTCTTCATCCGATTATAAATCAGTTTGACTGCTCTTCATCCTCTTATAAAACAGTTTGACTGGTCTTCATCCTTTTATAAAGCAGTTTGACTGCTCTTCATCCTCCTATAAACCAGTTTGACTGCTCTTCATCCTCCTATAGAACAGTTTGACTGCTCTTCGTCCGATTATAAATCAGTTTGACTGCTCTTCGTCCTCTTATAAAACAGTTTGACTGCTCTTCATCCTTTTATAAAGCAGTTTGACTGCTCTTCATCCTCTTGTAAAACAGTCTGACTGCTCTTCATCTGATTATAAATCAGTTTGACTGCTCTTCATCCTCTTATAAAACAGTTTGACTGCTCTTCATCTTTTTATAACGCAGTTTGACTGCTCTTCATCCTCTTGTAAAACAGGTTGACTGCTTTTCATCCTTTTGTAAAACAGTCTGACTGCTCTACATCATTGTATAAAACAGTTTGACTGCTCTTCATCCTTTTATAAAGCAGTTTGACTGCTCTTCATCCTCTTATAAATCAGTTTGACTGCTCTTCATCCTTTTATAAAGCAGTTTGACTGCTCTTCATCCTCCTATAAACCAGTTTGACTGCTCTTCATCCTCCTATAGAACAGTTTGACTGCTCTTCGTCCGATTATAAATCAGTTTGACTGCTCTTCGTCCTCTTATAAAACAGTTTGACTGCTCTTCATCCTTTTATAAAGCAGTTTGACTGCTCTTCATTCTCTTATAAATCAGTTTGACTGCTCTTCATCCGATTATAAATCAGTTTGACTGCTCTTCATCCTCTTATAAAACAGTTTGACTGCTCTTCATCCTTTTATAACGCATTTTGACTGCTCTTCATCCTCTTATAAATCAGTTTGACTGCTCTTCATCCGATTATAAATCAGTTTGACTGCTCTTCATCCTCTTATAAAACAGTTTGACTGCTCTTCATCCTTTTATAATGCAGTTTGACTGCTCTTCATCCTCTTATAAATCAGTTTGACTGCTCTTCATCCGATTATAAATCAGTTTGACTGCTCTTCGTCCGATTATAAATCAGTTGGACTGCTCTTCGTCCGCTTATAAAACAGTTTGACTGCTCTTCATCCTTTTATAAAGCAGTTTGACTGCTCTTCATCCTCTTATAAAGCAGTTTGACTGCTCTTCATCCTCCTATAAACCAGTTTGACTGCGCTTCATCCTCCTATAGAACAGTTTGACTGCTCTTCGTCCGATTATAACTCAGTTTGACTGCTCTTCGTCCTCTTATAAAACAGTTTGACTGCTCTTCATCCTTTTATAAAGCAGTTTGACTGCTCTTCATCATCTTGTAAAACAGTCTGACTGCTCTTCATCCGATTATAAATCAGTTTGACTGCTCTTCATCCTCTTATAAAACAGTTTGACTGCTCTTCATCTTTTTATAACGCAGTTTGACTGCTCTTCATCCTTTTATAAAGCAGTTTGACTGCTCTTCATCCTCCTATAAACCAGTTTGACTGCTCTTCATCCTCCTATAGAACAGTTTGACTGCTCTTCGTCCTCTTATAAAACAGTTTTACTGCTCTTCGTCCTCTTATAAAACAGTTTGACTGCTCTTCATCCTTTTATAAAGCAGTTTGACTGCTCTTCATCCTCTTATAAATCAGTTTGACTGCTCTTCATCCTTTTATAAAGCAGTTTGACTGCTTTTCATCCTCCTATAAACCAGTTTCACTGCGCTTCATCCTCCTATAGAACAGTTTGACTGCTCTTCGTCCGATTATAAATCAGTTTGACTGCTCTTCGTCCTCTTATAAAACAGTTTGACTGCTCTTCATCCTTTTATAAAGCAGTTTGACTGCTCTTCATTCTCTTATAAATCAGTTTGACTGCTCTTCATCCGATTATAAATCAGTTTGACTGCTCTTCATCCTCTTATAAAACAGTTTGACTGCTCTTCATCCTTTTATAACGCATTTTGACTGCTCTTCATCCTCTTATAAATCAGTTTGACTGCTCTTCATCCGATTATAAATCAGTTTGACTGCTCTTCATCCTCTTATAAAACAGTTTGACTGCTCTTCATCCTTTTATAACGCAGTTTGACTGCTCTTCATCCTCTTATAAATCAGTTTGACTGCTCTTCATCCGATTATAAATCAGTTTGACTGCTCTTCGTCCGATTATAAATCAGTTGGACTGCTCTTCGTCCGCTTATAAAACAGTTTGACTGCTCTTCATCCTTTTATAAAGCAGTTTGACTGCTCTTCATCCTCTTATAAATCAGTTTGACTGCTCTTCATCTTTTTATAACGCAGTTTGACTGCTCTTCATCCTCTTGTAAAACAGGTTGACTGCTCTTCATCCTTTTGTGAAACAGTCTGACTGCTCGACATCATTGTATAAAACAGTTTGACTGCTCTTCATCCTTTTATAAAGCAGTTTGACTGCTCTTCATCCTCTTATAAATCAATTTGACTGCTCTTCATCCTCTTATAAAACCGTTTGACTGCTCTTCGTCCGATTATAAATCAGTTTGACTGCTCTTCATCCTCTTATAAATCAGTTTGACTGCTCTTCATCCGATTATAAATCAGTTTGACTGCTCTTCGTCCGATTATAAATTAGTTGGACTGCTCTTCGTCCGCTTATAAAACAGTTTGACTGCTCTTCATCCTTTTATAAAGCAGTTTGACTGCTCTTCATCCTCTTATAAAGCAGTTTGACTGCTCTCCATCCTCCTATAAACCAGTTTGACTGCGCTTCATCCTCCTATAGAACAGTTTGATTGCTCTTCGTCCGATTATAACTCAGTTTGACTGCTCTTCGTCCTCTTATAAAACAGTTTGACTGCTCTTCATCCTTTTATAAAGCAGTTTGACTGCTCTTCATCCTCTTGTAAAACAGTCTGACTGCTCTTCATCCGATTATAAATCAGTTTGACTGCTCTTCATCCTCTTATAAAACAGTTTGACTGCTCTTCATCTTTTTATAACGCAGTTTGACTGCTCTTCATCCTCTTGTAAAACAGGTTGACTGCTCTTCATCCTTTTGTGAAACAGTCTGACTGCTCGACATCATTGTATAAAACAGTTTGACTGCTCTTCATCCTTTTATAAAGCAGTTTGACTGCTCTTCATCCTCTTATAAAACCGTTTGACTGCTCTTCATCTTTTTATAACGCAGTTTGACTGCTCTTCATCCTCTTGTAAAACAGGTTGACTGCTTTTCATCCTTTTGTAAAACAGTCTGACTGCTCTACATCATTGTATAAAACAGTTTGACTGCTCTTCATCCTTTTATAAAGCAGTTTGACTGCTCTTGATCCTCTTATAAATCAATTTGACCGCTCTTCATCCTCTTATAAAACCGTTTGACTGCTCTTCGTCCGATTATAAATCAGTTTGACTGCTCTTCATCCTCTTATAAAACAGTTTGACTGCTCTTCATCCTTTTATAACGCAGTTTGACTGCTCTTCATCCTCTTATAAATCAGTTTGACTGCTCTTCATCCGATTATAAATCAGTTTGACTGCTATTCATCCGATTATAAATCAGTTTGACTGCTCTTCGTCCGATTATAAATCAGTTTGACTGCTCTTCGTCCGATTATAACTCAGTTTGACTGCTCTTCGTCCTCTTATAAAACAGTTTGACTGCTCTTCATCCGATTATAAATCAGTTTGACTGCTCTTCATCCTCTTATAAAACAGTTTGACTGGTCTTCATCCTTTTATAAAGCAGTTTGACTGCTCTTCATCCTCCTATAAACCAGTTTGACTGCTCTTCATCCTCCTATAGAACAGTTTGACTGCTCTTCGTCCGATTATAAATCAGTTTGACTGCTCTTCGTCCTCTTATAAAACAGTTTGACTGCTCTTCATCTGATTATAAATCAGTTTGACTGCTGTTCATCCTCTTATAAAACAGTTTGACTGCTCTTCATCTTTTTATAACGCAGTTTGACTGCTCTTCATCCTCTTGTAAAACAGGTTGACTGCTTTTCATCCTTTTGTAAAACAGTCTGACTGCTCTACATCATTGTATAAAACAGTTTGACTGCTCTTCATCCTTTTATAAAGCAGTTTGACTGCTCTTCATCCTCTTATAAATCAGTTTGACTGCTCTTCATCCTTTTATAAAGCAGTTTGACTGCTCTTCATCCTCCTATAAACCAGTTTGACTGCTCTTCATCCTCCTATAGAACAGTTTGACTGCTCTTCGTCCGATTATAAATCAGTTTGACTGCTCTTCGTCCTCTTATAAAACAGTTTGACTGCTCTTCATCCTTTTATAAAGCAGTTTGACTGCTCTTCATTCTCTTATAAATCAGTTTGACTGCTCTTCATCCGATTATAAATCAGTTTGACTGCTCTTCATCCTCTTATAAAACAGTTTGACTGCTCTTCATCCTTTTATAACGCATTTTGACTGCTCTTCATCCTCTTATAAATCAGTTTGACTGCTCTTCATCCGATTATAAATCAGTTTGACTGCTCTTCATCCTCTTATAAAACAGTTTGACTGCTCTTCATCCTTTTATAACGCAGTTTGACTGCTCTTCATCCTCTTATAAATCAGTTTGACTGCTCTTCATCCGATTATAAATCAGTTTGACTGCTCTTCGTCCGATTATAAATCAGTTGGACTGCTCTTCGTCCGCTTATAAAACAGTTTGACTGCTCTTCATCCTTTTATAAAGCAGTTTGACTGCTCTTCATCCTCTTATAAATCAGTTTGACTGCTCTTCATCCTCTTATAAAGCAGTTTGACTGCTCTTCATCCTCCTATAAACCAGTTTGACTGCGCTTCATCCTCCTATAGAACAGTTTGACTGCTCTTCGTCCGATTATAACTCAGTTTGACTGCTCTTCGTCCTCTTATAAAACAGTTTGACTGCTCTTCATCCTTTTATAAAGCAGTTTGACTGCTCTTCATCCTCTTGTAAAACAGTCTGACTGCTCTTCATCCGATTATAAATCAGTTTGACTGCTCTTCATCCTCTTATAAAACAGTTTGACTGCTCTTCATCTTTTTATAACGCAGTTTGACTGCTCTTCATCCTTTTATAAAGCAGTTTGACTGCTCTTCATCCTCCTATAAACCAGTTTGACTGCTCTTCATCCTCCTATAGAACAGTTTGACTGCTCTTCGTCCTCTTATAAAACAGTTTTACTGCTCTTCGTCCTCTTATAAAACAGTTTGACTGCTCTTCATCCTTTTATAAAGCAGTTTGACTGCTCTTCATCCTCTTATAAATCAGTTTGACTGCTCTTCATCCTTTTATAAAGCAGTTTGACTGCTCTTCATCCTCCTATAAACCAGTTTGACTGCGCTTCATCCTCCTATAGAACAGTTTGACTGCTCTTCGTCCGATTATAAATCAGTTTGACTGCTCTTCGTCCTCTTATAAAACAGTTTGACTGCTCTTCATCCTTTTATAAAGCAGTTTGACTGCTCTTCATTCTCTTATAAATCAGTTTGACTGCTCTTCATCCGATTATAAATCAGTTTGACTGCTCTTCATCCTCTTATAAAACAGTTTGACTGCTCTTCATCCTTTTATAACGCATTTTGACTGCTCTTCATCCTCTTATAAATCAGTTTGACTGCTCTTCATCCGATTATAAATCAGTTTGACTGCTCTTCATCCTCTTATAAAACAGTTTGACTGCTCTTCATCCTTTTATAACGCAGTTTGACTGCTCTTCATCCTCTTATAAATCAGTTTGACTGCTCTTCATCCGATTATAAATCAGTTTGACTGCTCTTCGTCCGATTATAAATCAGTTGGACTGCTCTTCGTCCGCTTATAAAACAGTTTGACTGCTCTTCATCCTTTTATAAAGCAGTTTGACTGCTCTTCATCCTCTTATAAATCAGTTTGACTGCTCTTCATCTTTTTATAACGCAGTTTGACTGCTCTTCATCCTCTTGTAAAACAGGTTGACTGCTCTTCATCCTTTTGTGAAACAGTCTGACTGCTCGACATCATTGTATAAAACAGTTTGACTGCTCTTCATCCTTTTATAAAGCAGTTTGACTGCTCTTCATCCTCTTATAAATCAATTTGACTGCTCTTCATCATCTTATAAAACCGTTTGACTGCTCTTCGTCCGATTATAAATCAGTTTGACTGCTCTTCGTCCGATTATAAATCAGTTTGACTGTTCCTCGTCCGCTTATAAAACAGTTTGACTGCTCTTCATCCTTTTATAAAGCAGTTTGACTGCTCTTCATCCTCTTATAAATCAGTTTGACTGCTCTTCATCCTTTTATAAAGCAGTTTGACTGCTCTTCATCCTCCTATAAACCAGTTTGACTGCGCTTCATCCTCCTATAGAACAGTTTGACTGCTCTTCGTCCTCTTATAAAACAGTTTGACTGCTCTTCGTCCTCTTATAAAACAGTTTGACTGCTTTTCTTCCTTTTATAAAGCAGTTTGACTGCTCTTCATCCTCTTATAAATCAGTTTGACTGCTCTTCATCCGATTATAAATCAGTTTGACTGCTCTTCATCCTCTTATAAAACAGTTTGACTGCTCTTCATCCTTTTATAACGCAGTTTGACTGCTCTTCATCCTCTTATAAATCAGTTTAACTGCTCTTCATCCGATTATAAACCAGTTTGACTGCTCTTCGTCCTCTTATAAAACAGTTTGACTGCTCTTCATCCTTTTATAAAGCAGTTTGACTGCTCTTCATCCTCTTATAAATCAGTTTGACTGCTCTTCATCCGATTATAAATCAGTTTGACTGCTCTTCATCCTCTTATAAAACAGTTTGACTGCTCTTCATCCTTTTATAACGCAGTTTGACTGCTCTTCATCCTCTTATAAATCAGTTTGACTGCTCTTCATCCGATTATAAATCAGTTTGACTGCTCTTCATCCTTTTATAAAGCAGTTTGACTGCTCTTCATCCTCTTATAAATCAATTTGACTGCTCTTCATCCTCTTGTAAAACCGTTTTTTCTGCTCTTCGTCCGATTATAAATCAGTTTGACTGCTCTTCATCCTCTTATAAAACCGTTTGACTGCTCTTCATCCTTTTATATCGCAGTTTGACTGCTCTTCATCCTCTTATAAATCAGTTTGACTGCTCTTCATCCGATTATAAATCAGTTTGACTGCTCTTCGTCCTCTTATAAAACAGTTTGACTGCTCTTCATCCTTTTATAAAGCAGTTTGACTGCTCTTCATCCTCTTGTAAAACAGTCTGACTGCTCTTCATCTGATTATAAATCAGTTTGACTGCTCTTCATCCTCTTATAAATCAGTTTGACTGCTCTTCGTCCTTTTATAAATCAGTTTGACTGCTCTTCGTCCGCTTATAAAACAGTTTGACTGCTCTTCATCCTTTTATAAAGCAGTTTGACTGCTCTTCATCCTCTTATAAATCAGTTTGACTGCTCTTCATCCTTTTATAAAGCAGTTTGACTGCTCTTCATCCTCCTATAAACCAGTTTGACTGCGCTTCATCCTCCTATAGAACAGTTTGACTGCTCTTCGTCCGATTATAAATCAGTTTGACTGCTCTTCGTCCTCTTATAAAACAGTTTGACTGCTCTTCATCCTTTTATAAAGCAGTTTGACTGCTCTTCATTCTCTTATAAATCAGTTTGGCTGCTCTTCATCCGATTATAAATCAGTTTGACTGCTCTTCATCCTCTTATAAAAGAGTTTGACTGCTCTTCATCCTTTTATAACGCAGTTTGACTGCTCTTCATCCTCTTATAAATCAGTTTGACTGCTCTTCATCCGATTATAAATCAGTTTGACTGCTCTTCGTCCGATTATAAATCAGTTGGACTGCTCTTCGTCCGCTTATAAAACAGTTTGACTGCTCTTCATCCTTTTATAAAGCAGTTTGAATGCTCTTCATCCTCTTATAAAGCAGTTTGACTGCTCTCCATCCTCCTATAAACCAGTTTGACTGTGCTTCATCCTCCTGTAGAACAGTTTGATTGCTCTTCGTCCGATTATAACTCAGTTTGACTGCTCTTCGTCCTCTTATAAAACAGTTTGACTGCTCTTCATCCTTTTATAAAGCAGTTTGACTGCTCTTCATCCTCTTGTAAAACAGTCTGACTGCTCTTCATCCGATTATAAATCAGTTTGACTGCTCTTCATCCTCTTATAAAACAGTTTGACTGCTCTTCATCTTTTTATAACGCAGTTTGACTGCTCTTCATCCTCTTGTAAAACAGGTTGACTGCTCTTCATCCTTTTGTGAAACAGTCTGACTGCTCGACATCATTGTATAAAACAGTTTGACTGCTCTTCATCCTTTTATAAAGCAGTTTGACTGCTCTTCATCCTCTTATAAAACCGTTTGACTGCTCTTCATCTTTTTATAACGCAGTTTGACTGCTCTTCATCCTCTTGTAAAACAGGTTGACTGCTTTTCATCCTTTTGTAAAACAGTCTGACTGCTCTACATCATTGTATAAAACAGTTTGACTGCTCTTCATCCTTTTATAAAGCAGTTTGACTGCTCTTGATCCTCTTATAAATCAATTTGACCGCTCTTCATCCTCTTATAAAACCGTTTGACTGCTCTTCGTCCGATTATAAATCAGTTTGACTGCTCTTCGTCCGATTATAAATCAGTTTGACTGCTTTTCGTCCGCTTATAAAACAGTTTGACTGCTCTTCATCCTTTTATAACGCAGTTTGACTGCTCTTCATCCTCTTATAAATCAGTTTGACTGCTCTTCATCCGATTATAAATCAGTTTGACTGCTCTTCGTCCGATTATAAATCAGTTGGACTGCTCTTCGTCCGCTTATAAAACAGTTTGACTGCTCTTCATCCTTTTATAAAGCAGTTTGACTGCTCTTCATCCTCTTATAAATCAGTTTGACTGCTCTTCATCCTCTTATAAAGCAGTTTGACTGCTCTTCATCCTCCTATAAACCAGTTTGACTGCGCTTCATCCTCCTATAGAACAGTTTGACTGCTCTTCGTCCGATTATAAACTCAGTTTGACTGCTCTTCGTCCTCTTATAAAACAGTTTGACTGCTCTTCATCCTTTTATAAAGCAGTTTGACTGCTCTTCATCCTCTTGTAAAACAGTCTGACTGCTCTTCATCCGATTATAAATCAGTTTGACTGCTCTTCATCCTCTTATAAAACAGTTTGACTGCTCTTCATCTTTTTATAACGCAGTTTGACTGCTCTTCATCCTTTTATAAAGCAGTTTGACTGCTCTTCATCCTCCTATAAACCAGTTTGACTGCTCTTCATCCTCCTATAGAACAGTTTGACTGCTCTTCGTCCTCTTATAAAACAGTTTTACTGCTCTTCGTCCTCTTATAAAACAGTTTGACTGCTCTTCATCCTTTTATAAAGCAGTTTGACTGCTCTTCATCCTCTTATAAATCAGTTTGACTGCTCTTCATCCTTTTATAAAGCAGTTTGACTGCTCTTCATCCTCCTATAAACCAGTTTCACTGCGCTTCATCCTCCTATAGAACAGTTTGACTGCTCTTCGTCCGATTATAAATCAGTTTGACTGCTCTTCGTCCTCTTATAAAACAGTTTGACTGCTCTTCATCCTTTTATAAAGCAGTTTGACTGCTCTTCATTCTCTTATAAATCAGTTTGACTGCTCTTCATCCGATTATAAATCAGTTTGACTGCTCTTCATCCTCTTATAAAACAGTTTGACTGCTCTTCATCCTTTTATAACGCATTTTGACTGCTCTTCATCCTCTTATAAATCAGTTTGACTGCTCTTCATCCGATTATAAATCAGTTTGACTGCTCTTCATCCTCTTATAAAACAGTTTGACTGCTCTTCATCCTTTTATAACGCAGTTTGACTGCTCTTCATCCTCTTATAAATCAGTTTGACTGCTCTTCATCAGATTATAAATCAGTTTGACTGCTCTTCGTCCGATTATAAATCAGTTGGACTGCTCTTCGTCCGCTTATAAAACAGTTTGACTGCTCTTCATCCTTTTATAAAGCAGTTTGACTGCTCTTCATCCTCTTATAAATCAGTTTGACTGCTCTTCATCTTTTTATAACGCAGTTTGACTGCTCTTCATCCTCTTGTAAAACAGGTTGACTGCTCTTCATCCTTTTGTGAAACAGTCTGACTGCTCGACATCATTGTATAAAACAGTTTGACTGCTCTTCATCCTTTTATAAAGCAGTTTGACTGCTCTTCATCCTCTTATAAATCAATTTGACTGCTCTTCATCCTCTTATAAAACCGTTTGACTGCTCTTCGTCCGATTATAAATCAGTTTGACTGCTCTTCGTCGATTATAAATCAGTTTGACTGTTCCTCGTCCGCTTATAAAACAGTTTGACTGCTCTTCATCCTTTTATAAAGCAGTTTGACTGCTCTTCATCCTCTTATAAATCAGTTTGACTGCTCTTCATCCTTTTATAAAGCAGTTTGACTGCTCTTCATCCTCCTATAAACCAGTTTGACTGCGCTTCATCCTCCTATAGAACAGTTTGACTGCTCTTCGTCCTCTTATAAAACAGTTTGACTGCTCTTCGTCCTCTTATAAAACAGTTTGACTGCTTTTCTTCCTTTTATAAAGCAGTTTGACTGCTCTTCATCCTCTTATAAATCAGTTTGACTGCTCTTCATCCGATTATAAATCAGTTTGACTGCTCTTCATCCTCTTATAAAACAGTTTGACTGCTCTTCATCCTTTTATAACGCAGTTTGACTGCTCTTCATCCTCTTATAAATCAGTTTAACTGCTCTTCATCCGATTATAAACCAGTTTGACTGCTCTTCGTCCTCTTATAAAACAGTTTGACTGCTCTTCATCCTTTTATAAAGCAGTTTGACTGCTCTTCATCCTCTTATAAATCAGTTTGACTGCTCTTCATCCGATTATAAATCAGTTTGACTGCTCTTCATCCTCTTATAAAACAGTTTGACTGCTCTTCATCCTTTTATAACGCAGTTTGACTGCTCTTCATCCTCTTATAAATCAGTTTGACTGCTCTTCATCCGATTATAAATCAGTTTGACTGCTCTTCATCCTTTTATAAAGCAGTTTGACTGCTCTTCATCCTCTTATAAATCAATTTGACTGCTCTTCATCCTCTTGTAAAACCGTTTTTTCTGCTCTTCGTCCGATTATAAATCAGTTTGACTGCTCTTCATCCTCTTATAAAACCGTTTGACTGCTCTTCATCCTTTTATATCGCAGTTTGACTGCTCTTCATCCTCTTATAAATCAGTTTGACTGCTCTTCATCCGATTATAAATCAGTTTGACTGCTCTTCATCCTTTTATAAAGCAGTTTGACTGCTCTTCATCCTCTTGTAAAACAGTCTGACTGCTCTTCATCTGATTATAAATCAGTTTGACTGCTCTTCATCCTATTATAAAACAGTTTGACTGCTCTTCATCTTTTTATAACGCAGTTTGACTGCTCTTCATCCTCTTGTAAAACAGGTTGACTGCTTTTCATCCTTCTGTAAAACAGTCTGACTGCTCTACATCATTGTATAAAACAGTTTGACTGCTCTTCATCCTTTTATAAAGCTGTTTGACTGCTCTTCATCCTCTTATAAATCAATTTGACCGCTCTTCATCCTCTTATAAAACCGTTTGACTGCTCTTCGTCCGATTATAAATCAGTTTGACTGCTCTTCGTCCTTTTATAAATCAGTTTGACTGCTCTTCGTCCGCTTATAAAACAGTTTGACTGCTCTTCATCCTTTTATAAAGCAGTTTGACTGCTCTTCATCCTCTTATAAATCAGTTTGACTGCTCTTCATCCTTTTATAAAGCAGTTTGACTGCTCTTCATCCTCCTATAAACCAGTTTGACTGCGCTTCATCCTCCTATAGAACAGTTTGACTGCTCTTCGTCCGATTATAAATCAGTTTGACTGCTCTTCGTCCTCTTATAAAACAGTTTGACTGCTCTTCATCCTTTTATAAAGCAGTTTGACTGCTCTTCATTCTCTTATAAATCAGTTTGGCTGCTCTTCATCCGATTATAAATCAGTTTGACTGCTCTTCATCCTCTTATAAAAGAGTTTGACTGCTCTTCATCCTTTTATAACGCAGTTTGACTGCTCTTCATCCTCTTATAAATCAGTTTGACTGCTCTTCATCCGATTATAAATCAGTTTGACTGCTCTTCGTCCGATTATAAATCAGTTGGACTGCTCTTCGTCCGCTTATAAAACAGTTTGACTGCTCTTCATCCTTTTATAAAGCAGTTTGAATGCTCTTCATCCTCTTATAAAGCAGTTTGACTGCTCTCCATCCTCCTATAAACCAGTTTGACTGTGCTTCATCCTCCTGTAGAACAGTTTGATTGCTCTTCGTCCGATTATAACTCAGTTTGACTGCTCTTCGTCCTCTTATAAAACAGTTTGACTGCTCTTCATCCTTTTATAAAGCAGTTTGACTGCTCTTCATCCTCTTGTAAAACAGTCTGACTGCTCTTCATCCGATTATAAATCAGTTTGACTGCTCTTCATCCTCTTATAAAACAGTTTGACTGCTCTTCATCTTTTTATAACGCAGTTTGACTGCTCTTCATCCTCTTGTAAAACAGGTTGACTGCTCTTCATCCTTTTGTGAAACAGTCTGACTGCTCGACATCATTGTATAAAACAGTTTGACTGCTCTTCATCCTTTTATAAAGCAGTTTGACTGCTCTTCATCCTCTTATAAAACCGTTTGACTGCTCTTCATCTTTTTATAACGCAGTTTGACTGCTCTTCATCCTCTTGTAAAACAGGTTGACTGCTTTTCATCCTTTTGTAAAACAGTCTGACTGCTCTACATCATTGTATAAAACAGTTTGACTGCTCTTCATCCTTTTATAAAGCAGTTTGACTGCTCTTGATCCTCTTATAAATCAATTTGACCGCTCTTCATCCTCTTATAAAACCGTTTGACTGCTCTTCGTCCGATTATAAATCAGTTTGACTGCTCTTCGTCCGATTATAAATCAGTTTGACTGCTTTTCGTCCGCTTATAAAACAGTTTGACTGCTCTTCATCCTTTTATAAAGCAGTTTGACTGCTCTTCATCCTCTTATAAATCAGTTTGACTGCTCTTCATCCTTTTATAAAGCAGTTTAACTGCTCTTCATCCTCCTATAAACCAGTTTGACTGCGCTTCATCCTCCTATAGAACAGTTTGACTGCTCTTCGTCCGATTATAAATCAGTTTGACTGCTCTTCGTCCTCTTATAAAACAGTTTGACTGCTCTTCATCCTTTTATAAAGCAGTTTGACTGCTCTTCATCCTCTTATAAATCAGTTTGACTGCTCTTCCTCCGATTATAAATCAGTTTGACTGCTCTTCATCCTCTTATAAAACAGTTTGACTGCTCTTCATCCTTTTATAACGCAGTTTGACTGCTCTTCATCCTCTTATAAATCAGTTTGACTGCTCTTCATCCGATTATAAATCAGTTTGACTGCTATTCATCCGATTATAAATCAGTTTGACTGCTCTTCGTCCGATTATAAATCAGTTTGACTGCTCTTCGTCCGATTATAACTCAGTTTGACTGCTCTTCGTCCTCTTATAAAACAGTTTGACTGCTCTTCATCCGATTATAAATCAGTTTGACTGCTCTTCATCCTCTTATAAAACAGTTTGACTGCTCTTCATCCTTTTATAAAGCAGTTTGACTGCTCTTCATCCTCCTATAAACCAGTTTGACTGCGCTTCATCCTCCTATAGAACAGTTTGACTGCTCTTCGTCCGATTATAAATCAGTTTGACTGCTCTTCGTCCTCTTATAAAACAGTTTGACTGCTCTTCATCCTTTTATAAAGCAGTTTGACTGCTCTTCATCCTCTTGTAAAACAGTCTGACTGCTCTTCATCTGATTATAAATCAGTTTGACTGCTCTTCATCCTCTTATAAAACAGTTTGACTGCTCTTCATCTTTTTATAACGCAGTTTGACTGCTCTTCATCCTCTTGTAAAACAGGTTGACTGCTTTTCATCCTTTTGTAAAACAGTCTGACTGCTCTACATCATTGTATAAAACAGTTTGACTGCTCTTCATCCTTTTATAAAGCAGTTTGACTGCTCTTCATCCTCTTATAAATCAGTTTGACTGCTCTTCATCCTTTTATAAAGCAGTTTGACTGCTCTTCATCCTCCTATAAACCAGTTTCACTGCGCTTCATCCTCCTATAGAACAGTTTGACTGCTCTTCGTCCGATTATAAATCAGTTTGACTGCTCTTCGTCCTCTTATAAAACAGTTTGACTGCTCTTCATCCTTTTATAAAGCAGTTTGACTGCTCTTCATTCTCTTATAAATCAGTTTGACTGCTCTTCATCCGATTATAAATCAGTTTGACTGCTCTTCATCCTCTTATAAAACAGTTTGACTGCTCTTCATCCTTTTTTAACGCATTTTGACTGCTCTTCATCCTCTTATAAATCAGTTTGACTGCTCTTCATCCGATTATAAATCAGTTTGACTGCTCTTCATCCTCTTATAAAACAGTTTGACTGCTCTTCATCCTTTTATAACGCAGTTTGACTGCTCTTCATCCTCTTATAAATCAGTTTGACTGCTCTTCATCCGATTATAAATCAGTTTGACTGCTCTTCGTCCGATTATAAATCAGTTGGACTGCTCTTCGTCCGCTTATAAAACAGTTTGACTGCTCTTCATCCTTTTATAAAGCAGTTTGACTGCTCTTCATCCTCTTATAAATCAGTTTGACTGCTCTTCATCCTCTTATAAAGCAGTTTGACTGCTCTTCATCCTCCTATAAACCAGTTTGACTGCGCTTCATCCTCCTATAGAACAGTTTGACTGCTCTTCGTCCGATTATAACTCAGTTTGACTGCTCTTCGTCCTCTTATAAAACAGTTTGACTGCTCTTCATCCTTTTATAAAGCAGTTTGACTGCTCTTCATCCTCTTGTAAAACAGTCTGACTGCTCTTCATCCGATTATAAATCAGTTTGACTGCTCTTCATCCTCTTATAAAACAGTTTGACTGCTCTTCATCTTTTTATAACGCAGTTTGACTGCTCTTCATCCTCATGTAAAACAGGTTGACTGCTCTTCATCCTTTTGTGAAACAGTCTGACTGCTCGACATCATTGTATAAAACAGTTTGACTGCTCTTCATCCTTTTATAAAGCAGTTTGTCTGCTCTTCATCCTCTTATAAATCAATTTGACTGCTCTTCATCCTCTTATAAAACCGTTTGACTGCTCTTCGTCCGATTATAAATCAGTTTGACTGCTCTTCGTCCGATTATAAATCAGTTTGACTGCTCCTCGTCCGCTTATAAAACAGTTTGACTGCTCTTCATCCTTTTATAAAGCAGTTTGACTGCTCTTCATCCTCCTATAGAACAGTTTGACTGCTCTTCGTCCGATTATAAATCAGTTTGACTGCTCTTCGTCCTCTTATAAAACAGTTTGACTGCTCTTCATCCTTTTATAAAGCAGTTTGACTGCTCTTCATTCTCTTATAAATCAGTTTGACTGCTCTTCATCCGATTATAAATCAGTTTGACTGCTCTTCATCCTCTTATAAAACAGTTTGACTGCTCTTCATCCTTTTATAACGCATTTTGACTGCTCTTCATCCTCTTATAAATCAGTTTGACTGCTCTTCATCCGATTATAAATCAGTTTGACTGCTCTTCATCCTCTTATAAAACAGTTTGACTGCTCTTCATCCTTTTATAACGCAGTTTGACTGCTCTTCATCCTCTTATAAATCAGTTTGACTGCTCTTCATCCTCTTATAAATCAGTTTGACTGCTCTTCATCCTCCTATAAACCAGCTTGACTGCGCTTCATCCTCCTATAGAACAGTTTGACTGCTCTTCGTCCGATTATAACTCAGTTTGACTGCTCTTCGTCCTCTTATAAAACAGTTTGACTGCTCTTCATCCTTTTATAAAGCAGTTTGACTGCTCTTCATCCTCTTGTAAAACAGTCTGACTGCTCTTCATCCGATTATAAATCAGTTTGACTGCTCTTCATCCTCTTATAAAACAGTTTGACTGCTCTTCATCTTTTTATAACGCAGTTTGACTGCTCTTCATCCTCTTGTAAAACAGGTTGACTGCTCTTCATCCTTTTGTGAAACAGTCTGACTGCTCGACATCATTGTATAAAACAGTTTGACTGCTCTTCATCCTTTTATAAAGCAGTTTGACTGCTCTTCATCCTCCTATAAATCAATTTGACTGCTCTTCATCCTCTTATAAATCAGTTTGACTGCTCTTCATCCTTTTATAAAGCAGTTTGACTGCTCTTCATCCTCCTATAAACCAGTTTGACTGCGCTTCATCCTCCTATAGAACAGTTTGACTGCTCTTCGTCCTCTTATAAAACAATTTGACTGCTCTTCGTCCTCTTATAAAACAGTTTGACTGCTTTTCATCCTTTTATAAAGCAGTTTGACTGCTCTTCATCCTCTTATAAATCAGTTTGACTGCTCTTCATCCGATTATAAATCAGTTTGACTGCTCTTCATCCTCTTATAAAACAGTTTGACTGCTCTTCATCCTTTTATAACGCAGTTTGACTGCTCTTCATCCTCTTATAAATCAGTTTAACTGCTCTTCATCCGATTATAAACCAGTTTGACTGCTCTTCGTCCTCTTATAAAACAGTTTGACTGCTCTTCATCCTTTTATAAAGCAGTTTGACTGCTCTTCATCCTCTTATAAATCAGTTTGACTGCTCTTCATCCGATTATAAATCAGTTTGACTGCTCTTCATCCTCTTATAAAACAGTTTGACTGCTCTTCATCCTTTTATAACGCAGTTTGACTGCTCTTCATCCTCTTATAAATCAGTTTGACTGCTCTTCATCCGATTATAAATCAGTTTGACTGCTCTTCATCCTTTTATAAAGCAGTTTGACTGCTCTTCATCCTCTTATAAATCAATTTGACTGCTCTTCATCCTCTTATAAAACCGATTTTTCTGCTCTTCGTCCGATTATAAAGCAGTTTGACTGCTCTTCATTCTCTTATAAATCAATTTGACTGCTCTTCATCCTCTTATAAAACCGTTTTTTCTGCTCTTCGTCCGATTATAAATCAGTTTGACTGCTCTTCATCCTCCTATAAACCAGTTTCACTGCGCTTCATCCTCCTATAGAACAGTTTGACTGCTCTTCGTCCGATTATAAATCAGTTTGACTGCTCTTCGTCCTCTTATAAAACAGTTTGACTGCTCTTCATCCTTTTATAAAGCAGTTTGACTGCTCTTCATTCTCTTATAAATCAGTTTGACTGCTCTTCATCCGATTATAAATCAGTTTGACTGCTCTTCATCCTCTTATAAAACAGTTTGACTGCTCTTCATCCTTTTATAACGCATTTTGACTGCTCTCCATCCTCTTATAAATCAGTTTGACTGCTCTTCATCCGATTATAAATCAGTTTGACTGCTCTTCATCCGATTATAAAACAGTTTGACTGCTCTTCATCCTTTTATAACGCAGTTTGACTGCTCTTCATCCTCTTATAAATCAGTTTGACTGCTCTTCATCCGATTATAAATCAGTTTGACTGCTCTTCGTCCGATTATAAATCAGTTGGACTGCTCTTCGTCCGCTTATAAAACAGTTTGACTGCTCTTCATCCTTTTATAAAGCAGTTTGACTGCTCTTCATCCTCTTATAAATCAGTTTGACTGCTCTTCATCCTCTTATAAAGCAGTTTGACTGCTCTTCATCCTCCTATAAACCAGTTTGACTGCGCTTCATCCTCCTATAGAACAGTTTGACTGCTCTTCGTCCGATTATAACTCAGTTTGACTGCTCTTCGTCCTCTTATAAAACAGTTTGACTGCTCTTCATCCTTTTATAAAGCAGTTTGACTGCTCTTCATCCTCTTGTAAAACAGTCTGACTGCTCTTCATCCGATTATAAATCAGTTTGACTGCTCTTCATCCTCTTATAAAACAGTTTGACTGCTCTTCATCTTTTTATAACGCAGTTTGACTGCTCTTCATCCTCATGTAAAACAGGTTGACTGCTCTTCATCCTTTTGTGAAACAGTCTGACTGCTCGACATCATTGTATAAAACAGTTTGACTGCTCTTCATCCTTTTATAAAGCAGTTTGTCTGCTCTTCATCCTCTTATAAATCAATTTGACTGCTCTTCATCCTCTTATAAAACCGTTTGACTGCTCTTCGTCCGATTATAAATCAGTTTGACTGCTCTTCGTCCGATTATAAATCAGTTTGACTGCTCCTCGTCCGCTAATAAAACAGTTTGTCTGCTCTTCATCCTTTTATAAAGCAGTTTGACTGCTCTTCATCCTCCTATAGAACAGTTTGACTGCTCTTCGTCCGATTATAAATCAGTTTGACTGCTCTTCGTCCTCTTATAAAACAGTTTGACTGCTCTTCATCCTTTTATAAAGCAGTTTGACTGCTCTTCATTCTCTTATAAATCAGTTTGACTGCTCTTCATCCGATTATAAATCAGTTTGACTGCTCTTCATCCTCTTATAAAACAGTTTGACTGCTCTTCATCCTTTTATAACGCATTTTGACTGCTCTTCATCCTCTTATAAATCAGTTTGACTGCTCTTCATCCGATTATAAATCAGTTTGACTGCTCTTCATCCTCTTATAAAACAGTTTGACTGATCTTCATCCTTTTATAACGCAGTTTGACTGCTCTTCATCCTCTTATAAATCAGTTTGACTGCTCTTCATCAGATTATAAATCAGTTTGACTGCTCTTCGTCCGATTATAAATCAGTTGGACTGCTCTTCGTCCGCTTATAAAACAGTTTGACTGCTCTTCATCCTTTTATAAAGCAGTTTGACTGCTCTTCATCCTCTTATAAATCAGTTTGACTGCTCTTCATCCTCTTATAAAGCAGTTTGACTGCTCTTCATCCTCCTATAAACCAGTTTGACTGCGCTTCATCCTCCTATAGAACAGTTTGACTGCTCTTCGTCCGATTATAACTCAGTTTGACTGCTCTTCGTCCTCTTATAAAACAGTTTGACTGCTCTTCATCCTTTTATAAAGCAGTTTGACTGCTCTTCATCCTCTTGTAAAACAGTCTGACTGCTCTTCATCCGATTATAAATCAGTTTGACTGCTCTTCATCCTCTTATAAAACAGTTTGACTGCTCTTCATCTTTTTATAACGCAGTTTGACTGCTCTTCATCCTCTTGTAAAACAGGTTGACTGCTCTTCATCCTTTTGTGAAACAGTCTGACTGCTCGACATCATTGTATAAAACAGTTTGACTGCTCTTCATCCTTTTATAAAGCAGTTTGACTGCTCTTCATCCTCTTATAAATCAATTTGACTGCTCTTCATCCTCTTATAAAACCGTTTGACTGCTCTTCGTCCGATTATAAATCAGTTTGACTGCTCTTCGTCCGATTATAAATCAGTTTGACTGTTCCTCGTCCGCTTATAAAACAGTTTGACTGCTCTTCATCCTTTTATAAAGCTGTTTGACTGCTCTTCATCCTCTTATAAATCAGTTTGACTGCTCTTCATCCTTTTATAAAGCAGTTTGACTGCTCTTCATCCTCCTATAAACCAGTTTGACTGCGCTTCATCCTCCTATAGAACAGTTTGACTGCTCTTCGTCCTCTTATAAAACAGTTTGACTGCTCTTCGTCCTCTTATAAAACAGTTTGACTGCTTTTCATCCTTTTATAAAGCAGTTTGACTGCTCTTCATCCTCTTATAAATCAGTTTGACTGCTCTTCATCCGATTATAAATCAGTTTGACTGCTCTTCATCCTCTTATAAAACAGTTTGACTGCTCTTCATCCTTTTATAACGCAGTTTGACTGCTCTTCATCCTCTTATAAATCAGTTTAACTGCTCTTCATCCGATTATAAACCAGTTTGACTGCTCTTCGTCCTCTTATAAAACAGTTTGACTGCTCTTCATCCTTTTATAAAGCAGTTTGACTGCTCTTCATCCTCTTATAAATCAGTTTGACTGCTCTTCATCCGATTATAAATCAGTTTGACTGCTCTTCATCCTCTTATAAAACAGTTTGACTGCTCTTCATCCTTTTATAACGCAGTTTGGCTGCTCTTCATCCTCTTATAAATCAGTTTGACTGCTCTTCATCCGATTATAAATCAGTTTGACTGCTCTTCATCCTTTTATAAAGCAGTTTGACTGCTCTTCATCCTCTTATAGATCAATTTGACTGCTCTTCATCCTCTTATAAAACCGTTTTTTCTGCTCTTCGTCCGATTATAAATCAGTTTGACTGCTCTTCATCCTCTTATAAAACCGTTTGACTGCTCTTCATCCTTTTATATCGCAGTTTGACTGCTCTTCATCCTCTTATAAATCAGTTTGACTGCTCTTCATCCGATTATAAATCAGTTTGACTGCTCTTCGTCCTCTTATAAAACAGTTTGACTGCTCTTCATCCTTTTATAAAGCAGTTTGACTGCTCTTCATCCTCTTGTAAAACAGTCTGACTGCTCTTCATCTGATTATAAATCAGTTTGACTGCTCTTCATCCTCTTATAAAACAGTTTGACTGCTCTTCATCTTTTTATAACGCAGTTTGACTGCTCTTCATCCTCTTGTAAAACAGGTTGACTGCTTTTCATCCTTCTGTAAAACAGTCTGACTGCTCTACATCATTGTATAAAACAGTTTGACTGCTCTTCATCCTTTTATAAAGCTGTTTGACTTCTCTTCATCCTCTTATAAATCAATTTGACCGCTCTTCATCCTCTTATAAAACCGTTTGACTGCTCTTCGTCCGATTATAAATCAGTTTGACTGCTCTTCGTCCTTTTATAAATCAGTTTGACTGCTCTTCGTCCGCTTATAAAACAGTTTGACTGCTCTTCATCCTTTTATAAAGCAGTTTGACTGCTCTTCATCCTCTTATAAATCAGTTTGACTGCTCTTCATCCTTTTATAAAGCAGTTTGACTGCTCTTCATCCTCCTATAAACCAGTTTGACTGCGCTTCATCCTCCTATAGAACAGTTTGACTGCTCTTCATCCTTTTATAAAGCAGTTTGACTGCTCTTCATTCTCTTATAAATCAGTTTGACTGCTCTTCATCCGATTATAAATCAGTTTGACTGCTCTTCATCCTCTTATAAAACAGTTTGACTGCTCTTCATCCTTTTATAACGCATTTTGACTGCTCTTCATCCTCTTATAAATCAGTTTGACTGCTCTTCATCCGATTATAAATCAGTTTGACTGCTCTTCATCCTCTTATAAAACAGTTTGACTGCTCTTCATCCTTTTATAACGCAGTTTGACTGCTCTTCATCCTCTTATAAATCAGTTTGACTGCCCTTTCAGATTATAAATCAGTTTGACTGCTCTTCGTCCGATTATAAATCAGTTGGACTGCTCTTCGTCCGCTTATAAAACAGTTTGACTGCTCTTCATCCTTTTATAAAGCAGTTTGACTGCTCTTCATCCTCTTATAAATCAGTTTGACTGCTCTTCATCCTCTTATAAAGCAGTTTGACTGCTCTTCATCCTCCTATAAACCAGTTTGACTGCGCTTCATCCTCCTATAGAACAGTTTGACTGCTCTTCATCCAATTATAACTCAGTTTGACTGCTCTTCGTCCTCTTATAAAACAGTTTGACTGCTCTTCATCCGATTATAAATCAGTTTGACTGCTCTTCATCCGATTATAAATCAGTTTGACTGCTCTTCATCCTTTTATAAAGCAGTTTGACTGCTCTTCATCCTCTTATAAATCAATTTGACTGCTCTTCATCCTCTTATAAAACCGTTTTTTCTGCTCTTCGTCCGATTATAAATCAGTTTGACTGCTCTTCATCCTCTTATAAATCAATTTGACTGCTCTTCATCCTCTTATAAAACCGTTTTTTCTGCTCTTCGTCCGATTATAAATCAGTTTGACTGCTCTTCATCCTCTTATAAAACCGTTTGACTGCTCTTCATCCTTTTATAACGCAGTTTGACTGCACTTCATCCTCTTATAAATCAGTTTGACTGCTCTTCATCCGATTATAAATCAGTTTGACTGCTCTTCGTCCTCTTATAAAACAGTTTGACTGCTCTTCATCCTTTTATAAAGCAGTTTGACTGCTCTTCATCCTCTTGTAAAACAGTCTGACTGCTCTTCATCTGATTATAAATCAGTTTGACTGCTCTTCATCCTCTTATAAATCAGTTTGACTGCTCTTCGTCCGATTATAAATCAGTTTGACTGCTCTTCATCCTCTTATAAAACCGTTTGACTGCTCTTCATCCTTTTATATCGCAGTTTGACTGCTCTTCATCCTCTTATAAATCAGTTTGACTGCTCTTCATCCGATTATAAATCAGTTTGACTGCTCTTCGTCCTCTTATAAAACAGTTTGACTGCTCTTCATCCTTTTATAAAGCAGTTTGACTGCTCTTCATCCTCTTGTAAAACAGTCTGACTGCTCTTCATCTGATTATAAATCAGTTTGACTGCTCTTCATCCTCTTATAAAACAGTTTGACTGCTCTTCATCTTTTTATAACGCAGTTTGACTGCTCTTCATCCTCTTGTAAAACAGGTTGACTGCTTTTCATCCTTCTGTAAAACAGTCTGACTGCTCTACATCATTGTATAAAACAGTTTGACTGCTCTTCATCCTTTTATAAAGCTGTTTGACTTCTCTTCATCCTCTTATAAATCAATTTGACCGCTCTTCATCCTCTTATAAAACCGTTTGACTGCTCTTCGTCCGATTATAAATCAGTTTGACTGCTCTTCGTCCTTTTATAAATCAGTTTGACTGCTCTTCGTCCGCTTATAAAACAGTTTGACTGCTCTTCATCCTTTTATAAAGCAGTTTGACTGCTCTTCATCCTCTTATAAATCAGTTTGACTGCTCTTCATCCTTTTATAAAGCAGTTTGACTGCTCTTCATCCTCCTATAAACCAGTTTGACTGCGCTTCATCCTCCTATAGAACAGTTTGACTGCTCTTCATCCTTTTATAAAGCAGTTTGACTGCTCTTCATTCTCTTATAAATCAGTTTGACTGCTCTTCATCCGATTATAAATCAGTTTGACTGCTCTTCATCCTCTTATAAAACAGTTTGACTGCTCTTCATCCTTTTATAACGCATTTTGACTGCTCTTCATCCTCTTATAAATCAGTTTGACTGCTCTTCATCCGATTATAAATCAGTTTGACTGCTCTTCATCCTCTTATAAAACAGTTTGACTGCTCTTCATCCTTTTATAACGCAGTTTGACTGCTCTTCATCCTCTTATAAATCAGTTTGACTGCTCTTCATCAGATTATAAATCAGTTTGACTGCTCTTCGTCCGATTATAAATCAGTTGGACTGCTCTTCGTCCGCTTATAAAACAGTTTGACTGCTCTTCATCCTTTTATAAATCAGTTTGACTGCTCTTCATCCTCTTATAAAGCAGTTTGACTGCTCTTCATCCTCCTATAAACCAGTTTGACTGCGCTTCATCCTCCTATAGAACAGTTTGACTGCTCTTCATCCAATTATAACTCAGTTTGACTGCTCTTCGTCCTCTTATAAAACAGTTTGACTGCTCTTCATCCGATTATAAATCAGTTTGACTGCTCTTCATCCGATTATAAATCAGTTTGACTGCTCTTCATCCTTTTATAAAGCAGTTTGACTGCTCTTCATCCTCTTATAAATCAATTTGACTGCTCTTCATCCTCTTATAAAACCGTTTTTTCTGCTCTTCGTCCGATTATAAATCAGTTTGACTGCTCTTCATCCTCTTATAAATCAATTTGACTGCTCTTCATCCTCTTATAAAACCGTTTTTTCTGCTCTTCGTCCGATTATAAATCAGTTTGACTGCTCTTCATCCTCTTATAAAACCGTTTGACTGCTCTTCATCCTTTTATAACGCAGTTTGACTGCTCTTCATCCTCTTATAAATCAGTTTGACTGCTCTTCATCCGATTATAAATCAGTTTGACTGCTCTTCGTCCTCTTATAAAACAGTTTGACTGCTCTTCATCCTTTTATAAAGCAGTTTGACTGCTCTTCATCCTCTTGTAAAACAGTCTGACTGCTCTTCATCTGATTATAAATCAGTTTGACTGCTCTTCATCCTCTTATAAAACAGTTTGACTGCTCTTCATCTTTTTATAACGCAGTTTGACTGCTCTTCATCCTCTTATAAAACCGTTTGACTGCTCTTCGTCCGATTATAAATCAGTTTGACTGCTCTTCGTCCTTTTATAAATCAGTTTGACTGCTCTTCGTCCTTTTATAAAGCAGTTTGACTGCTCTTCATCCTCTTATAAATCAGTTTGACTGCTCTTCATCCTTTTATAAAGCAGTTTGACTGCTCTTCGTCCTCCTATAAACCAGTTTGACTGCGCTTCATCCTCCTATAGAACAGTTTGACTGCTCTTCGTCCGATTATAAATCAGTTTGACTGCTCTTCGTCCTCTTATAAAACAGTTTGACTGCTCTTCATCCTTTTATAACGCATTTTGACTGCTCTTCATCCTCTTATAAATCAGTTTGACTGCTCTTCATCCGATTATAAATCAGTTTGACTGCTTTTCATCCGATTATAAATCAGTTTGACTGCTCTTCATCCTCTTATAAAACAGTTTGACTGCTCTTCATCCTTTTATAACGCAGTTTGACTGCTCTTCATCCTTTTATAAAGCAGTTTGACTGCTCTTCATCCTCCTATAAACCAGTTTGCCTGCGCTTCATCCTCCTATAGAACAGTTTGACTGCTCTTCATCCTTTTATAAAGCAGTTTGACTGCTCTTCATTCTCTTATAAAACAGTTTGACTGCTCTTCATCCTTTTATAACGCATTTTGACTGCTCTTCATCCTCTTATAAATCAGTTTGACTGCTCTTCATCCGATTATAAATCAGTTTGACTGCTCTTCATCCTCTTATAAAACAGTTTGACTGCTCTTCATCCTTTTATAACGCAGTTTGACTGCTCTTCATCCTCTTATAAATCAGTTTGACTGCTCTTCATCAGATTATAAATCAGTTTGACTGCTCTTCATCCTTTTATAAAGCAGTTTGACTGCTCTTCATCCTCTTATAAATCAATTTGACTGCTCTTCATCCTCTTATAAAACCGTTTTTTCTGCTCTTCGTCCGATTATAAATCAGTTTGACTGCTCTTCATCCTCTTATAAATCAATTTGACTGCTCTTCATCCTCTTATAAAACCGTTTTTTCTGCTCTTCGTCCGATTATAAATCAGTTTGACTGCTCTTCATCCTCTTATAAAACCGTTTGACTGCTCTTCATCCTTTTATAACGCAGTTTGACTGCTCTTCATCCTCTTATAAATCAGTTTGACTGCTCTTCATCCGATTATAAATCAGTTTGACTGCTCTTCGTCCTCTTATAAAACAGTTTGACTGCTCTTCATCCTTTTATAAAGCAGTTTGACTGCTCTTCATCCTCTTGTAAAACAGTCTGACTGCTCTTCATCTGATTATAAATCAGTTTGACTGCTCTTCATCCTCTTATAAAACAGTTTGACTGCTCTTCATCTTTTTATAACGCAGTTTGACTGCTCTTCATCCTCTTGTAAAACAGGTTGACTGCTTTTCATCCTTCTGTAAAACAGTCTGACTGCTCTACATAATTGTATAAAACAGTTTGACTGCTCTTCATCCTTTTATATAGCTGTTTGACTGCTCTTCATCCTCTTATAAATCAATTTGACCGCTCTTCATCCTCTTATAAAACCGTTTGACTGCTCTTCGTCCGATTATAAATCAGTTTGACTGCTCTTCGTCCTTTTATAAATCAGTTTGACTGCTCTTCGTCCGCTTATAAAACAGTTTGACTGCTCTTCATCCTTTTATAAAGCAGTTTGACTGCTCTTCATCCTCTTATAAATCAGTTTGACTGCTCTTCATCCTTTTATAAAGCAGTTTGACTGCTCTTCATCCTCCTATAAACCAGTTTGACTGCGCTTCATCCTCCTATAGAACAGTTTGACTGCTCTTCGTCCGATTATAAATCAGTTTGACTGCTCTTCGTCCTCTTATAAAACAGTTTGACTGCTCTTCATCCTTTTATAAAGCAGTTTGACTGCTCTTCATTCTCTTATAAATCAGTTTGACTGCTCTTCATCCGATTATAAATCAGTTTGACTGCTCTTCATCCTCTTATAAAACAGTTTGACTGCTCTTCATCCTTTTATAACGCATTTTGACTGCTCTTCATCCTCTTATAAATCAGTTTGACTGCTCTTCATCCGATTATAAATCAGTTTGACTGCTCTTCATCCTCTTATAAAACAGTTTGACTGCTCTTCATCCTTTTATAACGCAGTTTGACTGCTCTTCATACTCTTATAAATCAGTTTGACTGCTCTTCATCAGATTATAAATCAGTTTGACTGCTCTTCGTCCGATTATAAATCAGTTGGACTGCTCTTCGTCCGCTTATAAAACAGTTTGACTGCTCTTCATCCTTTTATAAAGCAGTTTGACTGCTCTTCATCCTCTTATAAATCAGTTTGACTGCTCTTCATCCTCTTATAAAGCAGTTTGACTGCTCTTCATCCTCCTATAAACCAGTTTGACTGCGCTTCATCCTCCTATAGAACAGTTTGACTGCTCTTCGTCCGATTATAACTCAGTTTGACTGCTCTTCGTCCTCTTATAAAACAGTTTGACTGCTCTTCATCCTTTTATAAAGCAGTTTGACTGCTCTTCATCCTCTTGTAAAACAGTCTGACTGCTCTTCATCCGATTATAAATCAGTTTGACTGCTCTTCATCCTCTTATAAAACAGTTTGACTGCTCTTCATCTTTTTATAACGCAGTTTGACTGCTCTTCATCCTCTTGTAAAACAGGTTGACTGCTCTTCATCCTTTTGTGAAACAGTCTGACTGCTCGACATCATTGTATAAAACAGTTTGACTGCTCTTCATCCTTTTATAAAAAAGTTTGACTGCTCTTCATCCTCTTATAAATCAATTTGACTGCTCTTCATCCTCTTATAAAACCGTTTGACTGCTCTTCGTCCGATTATAAATCAGTTTGACTGCTCTTCGTCCGATTACAAATCAGTTTGACTGCTACTCGTCCGCTTATAAAACAGTTTGACTGCTCTTCATCCTTTTATAAAGCAGTTTGACTGCTCTTCATCCTCTTATAAATCAGTTTGACTGCTCTTCATCCTTTTATAAAGCAGTTTGACTGCTCTTCATCCTCCTATAAACCAGTTTGACTGCGCTTCATCCTCCTATAGAACAGTTTGACTGCTCTTCGTCCTCTTATAAAACAGTTTGACTGCTCTTCGTCCTCTTATAAAACAGTTTGACTGCTCTTCATCCTTTTATAAAGCAGTTTGACTGCTCTTCATCCTCTTATAAATCAGTTTGACTGCTCTTCATCCGATTATAAATCAGTTTGACTGCTCTTCATCCTCTTATAAAACAGTTTGACTGCTCTTCATCCTTTTATAACGCAGTTTGACTGCTCTTCATCCTCTTATAAATCAGTTTAACTGCTCTTCATCCGATTATAAACCAGTTTGACTGCTCTTCGTCCTCTTATAAAACAGTTTGACTGCTCTTCATCCTTTTATAAAGCAGTTTGACTGCTCTTCATCCTCTTATAAATCAGTTTGACTGCTCTTCATCCGATTATAAATCAGTTTGACTGCTCTTCATCCTCTTATAAAACAGTTTGACTGCTCTTCATCCTTTTATAACGCAGTTTGACTGCTCTTCATCCTCTTATAAATCAGTTTGACTGCTCTTCATCCGATTATAAATCAGTTTGACTGCTCTTCATCCTTTTATAAAGCAGTTTGACTGCTCTTCATCCTCTTATAAATCAATTTGACTGCTCTTCATCCTCTTATAAAACCGTTTTTTCTGCTCTTCGTCCGATTATAAATCAGTTTGACTGCTCTTCATCCTCTTATAAAACCGTTTGACTGCTCTTCATCCTTTTATAACGCAGTTTGACTGCTCTTCATCCTCTTATAAATCAGTTTGACTGCTCTTCATCCGATTATAAATCAGTTTGACTGCTATTCGTCCTCTTATAAAACAGTTTGACTGCTCTTCATCCTTTTATAAAGCAGTTTGACTGCTCTTCATCCTCTTGTAAAACAGTCTGACTGCTCTTCATCTGATTATAAATCAGTTTGACTGCTCTTCATCTTTTTATAACGCAGTTTGACTGCTCTTCATCCTCTTGTAAAACAGGTTGACTGCTTTTCATCCTTCTGTAAAACAGTCTGACTGCTCTACATCATTGTATAAAACAGTTTGACTGCTCTTCATCCTTTTATAAAGCTGTTTGACAGCTCTTCATCCTCTTATAAATCAATTTGACCGCTCTTCATCCTCTTATAAAACCGTTTGACTGCTCTTCGTCCGATTATAAATCAGTTTGACTGCTCTTCGTCCTTTTATAAATCAGTTTGACTGCTCTTCGTCCGCTTATAAAACAGTTTGACTGCTCTTCATCCGATTATAAATCAGTTTGACTGCTCTTCATCCGATTATAAATCAGTTTGACTGCTCTTCATCCTTTTATAAAGCAGTTTGACTGCTCTTCATCCTCTTATAAATCAATTTGACTGCTCTTCATCCTCTTATAAAACCGTTTTTTCTGCTCTTCGTCCGATTATAAATCAGTTTGACTGCTCTTCATCCTCTTATAAATCAATTTGACTGCTCTTCATCCTCTTATAAAACCGTTTTTTCTGCTCTTCGTCCGATTATAAATCAGTTTGACTGCTCTTCATCCTCTTATAAAACCGTTTGACTGCTCTTCATCCTTTTATAACGCAGTTTGACTGCTCTTCATCCTCTTATAAATCAGTTTGACTGCTCTTCATCCGGTTATAAATCAGTTTGACTGCTCTTCGTCCTCTTATAAAACAGTTTGACTGCTCTTCATCCTTTTATAAAGCAGTTTGACTGCTCTTCATCCTCTTGTAAAACAGTCTGACTGCTATACATCATTGTATAAAACAGTTTGACTGCTCTTCATCCCTTTATAAAGCTGTTTGACTGCTCTTCATCCTCTTATAAATCAATTTGACCGCTCTTCATCCTCTTATAAAACCGTTTGACTGCTCTTCGTCCGATTATAAATCAGTTTGACTGCTCTTCGTCCTTTTATAAATCAGTTTGACTGCTCTTCGTCCGCTTATAAAACAGTTTGACTGCTCTTCATCCTTTTATAAAGCAGTTTGACTGCTCTTCATCCTCTTATAAATCAGTTTGACTGCTCTTCATCCTTTTATAAAGCAGTTTGACTGCTCTTCATCCTCCTATAAACCAGTTTGACTGCGCTTCATCCTCCTATAGAACAGTTTGACTGCTCTTCGTCCGATTATAAATCAGTTTGACTGCTCTTCGTCCTCTTATAAAACAGTTTGACTGCTCTTCATCCTTTTATAAAGCAGTTTGACTGCTCTTCATTCTCTTATAAATCAGTTTGACTGCTCTTCATCCGATTATAAATCAGTTTGACTGCTCTTCATCCTCTTATAAAACAGTTTGACTGCTCTTCATCCTTTTATAACGCATTTTGACTGCTCTTCATCCTCTTATAAATCAGTTTGACTGCTCTTCATCCGATTATAAATCAGTTTGACTGGTCTTCATCCTCTTATAAAACAGTTTGACTGCTCTTCATCCTTTTATAACGCAGTTTGACTGCTCTTCATCCTCTTATAAATCAGTTTGACTGCTCTTCATCAGATTATAAATCAGTTTGACTGCTCTTCGTCCGATTATAAATCAGTTGGACTGCTCTTCGTCCGCTTATAAAACAGTTTGACTGCTCTTCATCCTTTTATAAAGCAGTTTGACTGCTCTTCATCCTCTTATAAATCAGTTTGACTGCTCTTCATCCTCTTATAAAGCAGTTTGACTGCTCTTCATCCTCCTATAAACCAGTTTGACTGCGCTTCATCCTCCTATAGAACAGTTTGACTGCTCTTCGTCCGATTATAAATCAGTTTGACTGCTCTTCGTCCTTTTATAAATCAGTTTGACTGCTCTTCGTCCGCTTATAAAACAGTTTGACTGCTCTTCATCCTTTTATAAAGCAGTTTGACTGCTCTTCATCCTCTTATAAATCAGTTTGACTGCTCTTCATCCTTTTATAAAGCAGTTTGACTGCTCTTCATCCTCCTATAAACCAGTTTGACTGCGCTTCATCCTCCTATAGAACAGTTTGACTGCTCTTCGTCCGATTATAAATCAGTTTGACTGCTCTTCGTCCTCTTATAAAACAGTTTGACTGCTCTTCATCCTTTTATAAAGCAGTTTGACTGCTCTTCATTCTCTTATAAATCAGTTTGACTGCTCTTCATCCGATTATAAATCAGTTTGACTGCTCTTCATCCTCTTATAAAACAGTTTGACTGCTCTTCATCCTTTTATAACGCATTTTGACTGCTCTTCATCCTCTTATAAATCAGTTTGACTGCTCTTCATCCGATTATAAATCAGTTTGACTGGTCTTCATCCTCTTATAAAACAGTTTGACTGCTCTTCATCCTTTTATAACGCAGTTGGACTGCTCTTCATCCTCTTATAAATCAGTTTGACTGCTCTTCATCAGATTATAAATCAGTTTGACTGCTCTTCGTCCGATTATAAATCAGTTGGACTGCTCTTCGTCCGCTTATAAAACAGTTTGACTGCTCTTCATCCTTTTATAAAGCAGTTTGACTGCTCTTCATCCTCTTATAAATCAGTTTGACTGCTCTTCATCCTCTTATAAAGCAGTTTGACTGCTCTTCATCCTCCTATAAACCAGTTTGACTGCGCTTCATCCTCCTATAGAACAGTTTGACTGCTCTTCGTCCGATTATAACTCAGTTTGACTGCTCTTCGTCCTCTTATAAAACAGTTTGACTGCTCTTCATCCTTTTATAAAGCAGTTTGACTGCTCTTCATTCTCTTGTAAAACAGTCTGACTGCTCTTCATCCGATTATAAATCAGTTTGACTGCTCTTCATCCTCTTATAAAACAGTTTGACTGCTCTTCATCTTTTTATAACGCAGTTTGACTGCTCTTCATCCTCTTGTAAAACAGGTTGACTGCTCTTCATCCTTTTGTGAAACAGTCTGACTGCTCGACATCATTGTATAAAACAGTTTGACTGCTCTTCATCCTTTTATAAAGCAGTTTGACTGCTCTTCATCCTCTTATAAATCAATTTGACTGCTCTTCATCCTCTTATAAAACCGTTTGACTGCTCTTCGTCCGATTATAAATCAGTTTGACTGCTCTTCGTCCGATTATAAATCAGTTTGACTGCTCCTCGTCCGCTTATAAAACAGTTTGACTGCTCTTCATCCTTTTATAAAGCAGTTTGACTGCTCTTCATCCTCTTATAAAACAGTTTGACTGCTCTTCATCCTTTTATAACGCATTTTGACTGCTCTTCATCCTCTTGTAAAACAGGTTGACTGCTCTTCATCCTTTTGTGAAACAGTCTGACTGCTCGACATCATTGTATAAAACAGTTTGACTGCTCTTCATCCTTTTATAAAGCAGTTTGACTGCTCTTCATCCTCTTATAAATCAATTTGACTGCTCTTCATCCTCTTATAAAACCGTTTGACTGCTCTTCGTCCGATTATAAATCAGTTTGACTGCTCTTCGTCCGATTATAAATCAGTTTGACTGCTCCTCGTCCGCTTATAAAACAGTTTGACTGCTCTTCATCCTTTTATAAAGCAGTTTGACTGCTCTTCATCCTCTTATAAATCAGTTTGACTGCTCTTCATCCTTTTATAAAGCAGTTTGACTGCTCTTCATCCTCCTATAAACCAGTTTGACTGCGCTTCATCCTCCTATAGAACAGTTTGACTGCTCTTCGTCCGATTATAAATCAGTTTGACTGCTCTTCGTCCTCTTATAAAACAGTTTGACTGCTCTTCATCCTTTTATAAAGCAGTTTGACTGCTCTTCATTCTCTTATAAATCAGTTTGACTGCTCTTCATCCGATTATAAATCAGTTTGACTGCTCTTCATCCTCTTATAAAACAGTTTGACTGCTCTTCATCCTTTTATAACGCATTTTGACTGCTCTTCATCCTCTTATAAATCAGTTTGACTGCTCTTCATCCGATTATAAATCAGTTTGACTGGTCTTCATCCTCTTATAAAACAGTTTGACTGCTCTTCATCCTTTTATAACGCAGTTTGACTGCTCTTCATCCTCTTATAAATCAGTTTGACTGCTCTTCATCAGATTATAAATCAGTTTGACTGCTCTTCGTCCGATTATAAATCAGTTGGACTGCTCTTCGTCCGCTTATAAAACAGTTTGACTGCTCTTCATCCTTTTATAAAGCAGTTTGACTGCTCTTCATCCTCTTATAAATCAGTTTGACTGCTCTTCATCCTCTTATAAAGCAGTTTGACTGCTCTTCATCCTCCTATAAACCAGTTTGACTGCGCTTCATCCTCCTATAGAACAGTTTGACTGCTCTTCGTCCGATTATAACTCAGTTTGACTGCTCTTCGTCCTCTTATAAAACAGTTTGACTGCTCTTCATCCTTTTATAAAGCAGTTTGACTGCTCTTCATCCTCTTGTAAAACAGTCTGACTGCTCTTCATCCGATTATAAATCAGTTTGACTGCTCTTCATCCTCTTATAAAACAGTTTGACTGCTCTTCATCTTTTTATAACGCAGTTTGACTGCTCTTCATCCTCTTGTAAAACAGGTTGACTGCTCTTCATCCTTTTGTGAAACAGTCTGACTGCTCGACATCATTGTATAAAACAGTTTGACTGCTCTTCATCCTTTTATAAAGCAGTTTGACTGCTCTTCATCCTCTTATAAATCAATTTGACTGCTCTTCATCCTCTTATAAAACCGTTTGACTGCTCTTCGTCCGATTATAAATCAGTTTGACTGCTCTTCGTCCGATTATAAATCAGTTTGACTGCTCCTCGTCCGCTTATAAAACAGTTTGACTGCTCTTCATCCTTTTATAAAGCAGTTTGACTGCTCTTCATCCTCTTATAAATCAGTTTGACTGCTCTTCATCCTTTTATAAAGCAGTTTGACTGCTCTTCATCCTCCTATAAACCAGTTTGACTGCGCTTCATCCTCCTATAGAACAGTTTGACTGCTCTTCGTCCTCTTATAAAACAGTTTGACTGCTCTTCGTCCTCTTATAAAACAGTTTGACTGCTCTTCATCCTTTTATAAAGCAGTTTGACTGCTCTTCATCCTCTTATAAATCAGTTTGACTGCTCTTCATCCGATTATAAATCAGTTTGACTGCTCTTCATCCTCTTATAAAGCAGTTTGACTGCTCTTCATCCTCTTATAAATCAGTTTGACTGCTCTTCATCCTTTTATAAAGCAGTTTGACTGCTCTTCATCCTCCTATAAACCAGTTTGACTGCGCTTCATCCTCCTATAGAACAGTTTGACTGCTCTTCGTCCGATTATAAATCAGTTTGACTGCTCTTCGTCCTCTTATAAAACAGTTTGACTGCTCTTCATCCTTTTATAACGCAGTTTGACTGCTCTTCATTCTCTTATAAATCAGTTTGACTGCTCTTCATCCGATTATAAATCAGTTTGACTGCTCTTCATCCTCTTATAAAACAGTTTGACTGCTCTTCATCCTTTTATAACGCATTTTGACTGCTCTTCATCCTCTTATAAATCAGTTTGACTGCTCTTCATCCGATTATAAATCAGTTTGACTGCTCTTCATCCTCTTATAAAACAGTTTGACTGCTCTTCATCCTTTTATAACGCAGTTTGACTGCTCTTCATACTCTTATAAATCAGTTTGACTGCTCTTCATCAGATTATAAATCAGTTTGACTGCTCTTCGTCCGATTATAAATCAGTTGGACTGCTCTTCGTCCGCTTATAAAACAGTTTGACTGCTCTTCATCCTTTTATAAAGCAGTTTGACTGCTCTTCATCCTCTTATAAATCAGTTTGACTGCTCTTCATCCTCTTATAAAGCAGTTTGACTGCTCTTCATCCTCCTATAAACCAGTTTGACTGCGCTTCATCCTCCTATAGAACAGTTTGACTGCTCTTCGTCCGATTATAACTCAGTTTGACTGCTCTTCGTCCTCTTATAAAACAGTTTGACTGCTCTTCATCCTTTTATAAAGCAGTTTGACTGCTCTTCATCCTCTTGTAAAACAGTCTGACTGCTCTTCATCCGATTATAAATCAGTTTGACTGCTCTTCATCTTTTTATAACGCAGTTTGACTGCTCTTCATCCTCTTGTAAAACAGGTTGACTGCTCTTCATCCTTTTGTGAAACAGTCTGACTGCACGACATCATTGTATAAAACAGTTTGACTGCTCTTCATCCTTTTATAAAAAAGTTTGACTGCTCTTCATCCTCTTATAAATCAATTTGACTGCTCTTCATCCTCTTATAAAACCGTTTGACTGCTCTTCGTCCGATTATAAATCAGTTTGACTGCTCTTCGTCCGATTATAAATCAGTTTGACTGCTACTCGTCCGCTTATAAAACAGTTTGACTGCTCTTCATCCTTTTATAAAGCAGTTTGACTGCTCTTCATCCTCTTATAAATCAGTTTGACTGCTCTTCATCCTTTTATAAAGCAGTTTGACTGCTCTTCATCCTCCTATAAACCAGTTTGACTGCGCTTCATCCTCCTATAGAACAGTTTGACTGCTCTTCGTCCTCTTATAAAACAGTTTGACTGCTCTTCGTCCTCTTATAAAACAGTTTGACTGCTCTTCATCCTTTTATAAAGCAGTTTGACTGCTCTTCATCCTTTTATAAAGCAGTTTGACTGCTCTTCATCCGATTATAAATCAGTTTGACTGCTTTTCATCCTCTTATAAAACAGTTTGACTGCTCTTCATCCTTTTATAACGCAGTTTGACTGCTCTTCATCCTCTTATAAATCAGTTTAACTGCTCTTCATCCGATTATAAACCAGTTTGACTGCTCTTCGTCCTCTTATAAAACAGTTTGACTGCTCTTCATCCTTTTATAAAGCAGTTTGACTGCTCTTCATCCTCTTATAAATCAGTTTGACTGCTCTTCATCCGATTATAAATCAGTTTGACTGCTCTTCATCCTCTTATAAAACAGTTTGACTGCTCTTCATCCTTTTATAACGCAGTTTGACTGCTCTTCATCCTCTTATAAATCAGTTTGACTGCTCTTCATCCGATTATAAATCAGTTTGACTGCTCTTCATCCTTTTATAAAGCAGTTTGACTGCTCTTCATCCTCTTATAAATCAATTTGACTGCTCTTCATCCTCTTATAAAACCGTTTTTTCTGCTCTTCGTCCGATTATAAATCAGTTTGACTGCTCTTCATCCTCTTATAAAACCGTTTGACTGCTCTTCATCCTTTTATAACGCAGTTTGACTGCTCTTCATCCTCTTATAAATCAGTTTGACTGCTCTTCATCCGATTATAAATCAGTTTGACTGCTATTCGTCCTCTTATAAAACAGTTTGACTGCTCTTCATCCTTTTATAAAGCAGTTTGACTGCTCTTCATCCTCTTGTAAAACAGTCTGACTGCTCTTCATCTGATTATAAATCAGTTTGACTGCTCTTCATCCTCTTATAAAACAGTTTGACTGCTCTTCATCTTTTTATAACGCAGTTTGACTGCTCTTCATCCTCTTGTAAAACAGGTTGACTGCTTTTCATCCTTCTGTAAAACAGTCTGACTGCTCTACATCATTGTATAAAACAGTTTGACTGCTCTTCATCCTTTTATAAAGCTGTTTGACTGCTCTTCATCCTCTTATAAATCAATTTGACCGCTCTTCATCCTCTTATAAAACCGTTTGACTGCTCTTCGTCCGATTATAAATCAGTTTGACTGCTCTTCGTCCTTTTATAAATCAGTTTGACTGCTCTTCGTCCGCTTATAAAACAGTTTGACTGCTCTTCATCCGATTATAAATCAGTTTGACTGCTCTTCATCCGATTATAAATCAGTTTGACTGCTCTTCATCCTTTTATAAAGCAGTTTGACTGCTCTTCATCCTCTTATAAATCAATTTGACTGCTCTTCATCCTCTTATAAAACCGTTTTTTCTGCTCTTCGTCCGATTATAAATCAGTTTGACTGCTCTTCATCCTCTTATAAATCAATTTGACTGCTCTTCATCCTCTTATAAAACCGTTTTTTCTGCTCTTCGTCCGATTATAAATCAGTTTGACTGCTCTTCATCCTCTTATAAAACCGTTTGACTGCTCTTCATCCTTTTATAACGCAGTTTGACTGCTCTTCATCCTCTTATAAATCAGTTTGACTGCTCTTCATCCGGTTATAAATCAGTTTGACTGCTCTTCGTCCTCTTATAAAACAGTTTGACTGCTCTTCATCCTTTTATAAAGCAGTTTGACTGCTCTTCATCCTCTTGTAAAACAGTCTGACTGCTCTTCATCTGATTATAAATCAGTTTGACTGCTCTTCATCCTCTTATAAAACAGTTTGACTGCTCTTCATCTTTTTATAACGCAGTTTGACTGCTCTTCATCCTCTTGTAAAACAGGTTGACTGCTTTTCATCCTTCTGTAAAACAGTCTGACTGCTCTACATCATTGTATAAAACAGTTTGACTGCTCTTCATCCCTTTATAAAGCTGTTTGACTGCTCTTCATCCTCTTATAAAACCGTTTGACTGCTCTTCGTCCGATTATAAATCAGTTTGACTGCTCTTCGTCCTTTTATAAATCAGTTTGACTGCTCTTCGTCCGCTTATAAAACAGTTTGACTGCTCTTCATCCTTTTATAAAGCAGTTTGACTGCTCTTCATCCTCTTATAAATCAGTTTGACTGCTCTTCATCCTTTTATAAAGCAGTTTGACTGCTCTTCATCCTCCTATAAACCAGTTTGACTGCGCTTCATCCTCCTATAGAACAGTTTGACTGCTCTTCGTCCGATTATAAATCAGTTTGACTGCTCTTCGTCCTCTTATAAAACAGTTTGACTGCTCTTCATCCTTTTATAAAGCAGTTTGACTGCTCTTCATTCTCTTATAAATCAGTTTGACTGCTCTTCATCCGATTATAAATCAGTTTGACTGCTCTTCATCCTCTTATAAAACAGTTTGACTGCTCTTCATCCTTTTATAACGCATTTTGACTGCTCTTCATCCTCTTATAAATCAGTTTGACTGCTCTTCATCCGATTATAAATCAGTTTGACTGGTCTTCATCCTCTTATAAAACAGTTTGACTGCTCTTCATCCTTTTATAACGCAGTTTGACTGCTCTTCATCCTCTTATAAATCAGTTTGGCTGCTCTTCATCAGATTATAAATCAGTTTGACTGCTCTTCGTCCGATTATAAATCAGTTGGACTGCTCTTCGTCCGCTTATAAAACAGTTTGACTGCTCTTCATCCTTTTATAAAGCAGTTTGACTGCTCTTCATCCTCTTATAAATCAGTTTGACTGCTCTTCATCCTCTTATAAAGCAGTTTGACTGCTCTTCATCCTCCTATAAACCAGTTTGACTGCGCTTCATCCTCCTATAGAACAGTTTGACTGCTCTTCGTCCGATTATAAATCAGTTTGACTGCTCTTCGTCCTCTTATAAAACAGTTTGACTGCTCTTCATCCTTTTATAAAGCAGTTTGACTGCTCTTCATCCTCTTGTAAAACAGTCTGACTGCTCTTCATCCGATTATAAATCAGTTTGACTGCTCTTCATCCTCTTATAAAACAGTTTGACTGCTCTTCATCTTTTTATAACGCAGTTTGACTGCTCTTCATCCTCTTGTAAAACAGGTTGACTGCTCTTCATCCTTTTGTGAAACAGTCTGACTGCTCGACATCATTGTATAAAACAGTTTGACTGCTCTTCATCCTTTTATAAAGCAGTTTGACTGCTCTTCATCCTCTTATAAATCAATTTGACTGCTCTTCATCCTCTTATAAAACCGTTTGACTGCTCTTCGTCCGATTATAAATCAGTTTGACTGCTCTTCGTCCGATTATAAATCAGTTTGACTGCTCCTCGTCCGCTTATAAAACAGTTTGACTGCTCTTCATCCTTTTATAAAGCAGTTTGACTGCTCTTCATCCTCTTATAAATCAGTTTGACTGCTCTTCATCCTTTTATAAAGCAGTTTGACTGCTCTTCATCCTCCTATAAACCAGTTTGACTGCGCTTCATCCTCCTATAGAACAGTTTGACTGCTCTTCGTCCTCTTATAAAACAGTTTGACTGCTCTTCGTCCTCTTATAAAACAGTTTGACTGCTCTTCATCCTTTTATAAAGCAGTTTGACTGCTCTTCATCCTCTTATAAATCAGTTTGACTGCTCTTCATCCGATTATAAATCAGTTTGACTGCTCTTCATCCTCTTATAAAACAGTTTGACTGCTCTTCATCCTTTTATAACGCAGTTTGACTGCTCTTCATCCTTTTATAAAGCAGTTTGACTGCTCTTCATCCTCCTATAAACCAGTTTGACTGCTCTTCATCCTCTTATAAATCAATTTGACTGCTCTTCATCCTCTTATAAAACCGTTTGACTGCTCTTCGTCCGATTATAAATCAGTTTGACTGCTCTTCGTCCGATTATAAATCAGTTTGACTGCTCCTCGTCCGCTTATAAAACAGTTTGACTGCTCTTCATCCTTTTATAAAGCAGTTTGACTGCTCTTCATCCTCTTATAAATCAGTTTGACTGCTCTTCATCCTTTTATAAAGCAGTTTGACTGCTCTTCATCCTCCTATAAACCAGTTTGACTGCGCTTCATCCTCCTATAGAACAGTTTGACTGCTCTTCGTCCTCTTATAAAACAGTTTGACTGCTCTTCGTCCTCTTATAAAACAGTTTGACTGCTCTTCATCCTTTTATAAAGCAGTTTGACTGCTCTTCATCCTCTTATAAATCAGTTTGACTGCTCTTCATCCGATTATAAATCAGTTTGACTGCTCTTCATCCTCTTATAAAACAGTTTGACTGCTCTTCATCCTTTTATAACGCAGTTTGACTGCTCTTCATCCTCCTATAGAACAGTTTGACTGCTCTTCATCCGATTATAAACCAGTTTGACTGCTCTTCGTCCTCTTATAAAACAGTTTGACTGCTCTTCATCCTTTTATAAAGCAGTTTGACTGCTCTTCATCCTCTTATAAATCAGTTTGACTGCTCTTCCTCCGATTATAAATCAGTTTGACTGGTCTTCATCCTCTTATAAAACAGTTTGACTGCTCTTCATCCTTTTATAACGCAGTTTGACTGCTCTTCATCCTCTTATAAATCAGTTTGACTGCTCTTCATCCGATTATAAATCAGTTTGACTGCTCTTCATCCTTTTATAAAGCAGTTTGACTGCTCTTCATCCTCTTATAAATCAATTTGACTGCTCTTCATCCTCTTATAAAACCGTTTTTTCTGCTCTTCGTCCGATTATAAATCAGTTTGACTGCTCTTCATCCTCTTATAAAACCGTTTGACTGCTCTTCATCCTTTTATAACGCAGTTTGACTGCTCTTCATCCTCTTATAAATCAGTTTGACTGCTCTTCATCCGGTTATAAATCAGTTTGACTGCTCTTCGTCCTCTTATAAAACAGTTTGACTGCTCTTCATCCTTTTATAAAGCAGTTTGACTGCTCTTCATCCTCTTGTAAAACAGTCTGACTGCTCTTCATCTGATTATAAATCAGTTTGACTGCTCTTCATCCTCTTATAAAACAGTTTGACTGCTCTTCATCTTTTTATAACGCAGTTTGACTGCTCTTCATCCTCTTGTAAAACAGTCTGACTGCTCTTCATCTGATTATAAATCAGTTTGACTGCTCTTCATCCTCTTATAAAACAGTTTGACTGCTCTTCATCTTTTTATAACGCAGTTTGACTGCTCTTCATCCTCTTGTAAAACAGGTTGACTGCTTTTCATCCTTCTGTAAAACAGTCTGACTGCTCTACATCATAGTATAAAACAGTTTGACTGCTCTTCATCCTCTTATAAATCAGTTTGACTGCTCTTCATCCTTTTATAAAGCAGTTTGACTGCTCTTCATCCTCCTATAAACCAGTTTGACTGCGCTTCATCCTCCTATAGAACAGTTTGACTGCTCTTCATCCTTTTATAAAGCAGTTTGACTGCTCTTCATTCTCTTATAAAACAGTTTGACTGCTCTTCATCCTTTTATAACGCATTTTGACTGCTCTTCATCCTCTTATAAATCAGTTTGACTGCTCTTCATCCGATTATAAATCAGTTTGACTGCTCTTCATCCTCTTATAAAACAGTTTGACTGCTCTTCATCCTTTTATAACGCAGTTTGACTGCTCTTCATCCTCTTATAAATCAGTTTGACTGCTCTTCATCAGATTATAAATCAGTTTGACTGCTCTTCGTCCGATTATAAATCAGTTGGACTGCTCTTCGTCCGCTTATAAAACAGTTTGACTGCTCTTCATCCTTTTATAAAGCAGTTTGACTGCTCTTCATCCTCTTATAAATCAGTTTGACTGCTCTTCATCCTCTTATAAAGCAGTTTGACTGCTCTTCATCCTCCTATAAACCAGTTTGACTGCGCTTCATCCTCCTATAGAACAGTTTGACTGCTCTTCGTCCGATTATAACTCAGTTTGACTGCTCTTCGTCCTCTTATAAAACAGTTTGACTGCTCTTCATCCTCTTATAAATCAGTTTGACTGCTCTTCATCCGATTATAAATCAGTTTGACTGCTCTTCATCCTTTTATAAAGCAGTTTGACTGCTCTTCATCCTCTTATAAATCAATTTGACTGCTCTTCATCCTCTTATAAAACCGTTTTTTCTGCTCTTCGTCCGATTATAAATCAGTTTGACTGCTCTTCATCCTCTTATAAATCAATTTGACTGCTCTTCATCCTCTTATAAAACCGTTTTTTCTGCTCTTCGTCCGATTATAAATCAGTTTGACTGCTCTTCATCCTCTTATAAAACCGTTTGACTGCTCTTCATCCTTTTATAACGCAGTTTGACTGCTCTTCATCCTCTTATAAATCAGTTTGACTGCTCTTCATCCGATTATAAATCAGTTTGACTGCTCTTCGTCCTCTTATAAAACAGTTTGACTGCTCTTCATCCTTTTATAAAGCAGTTTGACTGCTCTTCATCCTCTTGTAAAACAGTCTGACTGCTCTTCATCTGATTATAAATCAGTTTGACTGCTCTTCATCCTCTTATAAAACAGTTTGACTGCTCTTCATCCTTTTATAAAGCAGTTTGACTGCTCTTCATCCTCCTATAAACCAGTTTGACTGCGCTTCATCCTCCTATAGAACAGTTTGACTGCTCTTCATCCTTTTATAAAGCAGTTTGACTGCTCTTCATTCTCTTATAAAACAGTTTGACTGCTCTTCATCCTTTTATAACGCATTTTGACTGCTCTTCATCCTCTTATAAATCAGTTTGACTGCTCTTCATCCGATTATAAATCAGTTTGACTGCTCTTCATCCTCTTATAAAACAGTTTGACTGCTCTTCATCCTTTTATAACGCAGTTTGACTGCTCTTCATCCTCTTATAAATCAGTTTGACTGCTCTTCATCAGATTATAAATCAGTTTGACTGCTCTTCGTCCGATTATAAATCAGTTGGACTGCTCTTCGTCCGCTTATAAAACAGTTTGACTGCTCTTCATCCTTTTATAAAGCAGTTTGACTGCTCTTCATCCTCTTATAAATCAGTTTGACTGCTCTTCATCCTCTTATAAAGCAGTTTGACTGCTCTTCATCCTCCTATAAACCAGTTTGACTGCGCTTCATCCTCCTATAGAACAGTTTGACTGCTCTTCGTCCGATTATAACTCAGTTTGACTGCTCTTCGTCCTCTTATAAAACAGTTTGACTGCTCTTCATCCTCTTATAAATCAGTTTGACTGCTCTTCATCCGATTATAAATCAGTTTGACTGCTCTTCATCCTTTTATAAAGCAGTTTGACTGCTCTTCATCCTCTTATAAATCAATTTGACTGCTCTTCATCCTCTTATAAAACCGTTTTTTCTGCTCTTCGTCCGATTATAAATCAGTTTGACTGCTCTTCATCCTCTTATAAATCAATTTGACTGCTCTTCATCCTCTTATAAAACCGTTTTTTCTGCTCTTCGTCCGATTATAAATCAGTTTGACTGCTCTTCATCCTCTTATAAAACCGTTTGACTGCTCTTCATCCTTTTATAACGCAGTTTGACTGCTCTTCATCCTCTTATAAATCAGTTTGACTGCTCTTCATCCGATTATAAATCAGTTTGACTGCTCTTCGTCCTCTTATAAAACAGTTTGACTGCTCTTCATCCTTTTATAAAGCAGTTTGACTGCTCTTCATCCTCTTGTAAAACAGTCTGACTGCTCTTCATCTGATTATAAATCAGTTTGACTGCTCTTCATCCTCTTATAAAACAGTTTGACTGCTCTTCATCTTTTTATAACGCAGTTTGACTGCTCTTCATCCTCTTGTAAAACAGGTTGACTGCTTTTCATCCTTCTGTAAAACAGTCTGACTGCTCTACATAATTGTATAAAACAGTTTGACTGCTCTTCATCCTTTTATATAGCTGTTTGACTGCTCTTCATCCTCTTATAAATCAATTTGACCGCTCTTCATCCTCTTATAAAACCGTTTGACTGCTCTTCGTCCGATTATAAATCAGTTTGACTGCTCTTCGTCCTTTTATAAATCAGTTTGACTGCTCTTCGTCCGCTTATAAAACAGTTTGACTGCTCTTCATCCTTTTATAAAGCAGTTTGACTGCTCTTCATCCTCTTATAAATCAGTTTGACTGCTCTTCATCCTTTTATAAAGCAGTTTGACTGCTCTTCATCCTCCTATAAACCAGTTTGACTGCGCTTCATCCTCCTATAGAACAGTTTGACTGCTCTTCGTCCGATTATAAATCAGTTTGACTGCTCTTCGTCCTCTTATAAAACAGTTTGACTGCTCTTCATCCTTTTATAAAGCAGTTTGACTGCTCTTCATTCTCTTATAAATCAGTTTGACTGCTCTTCATCCGATTATAAATCAGTTTGACTGCTCTTCATCCTCTTATAAAACAGTTTGACTGCTCTTCATCCTTTTATAACGCATTTTGACTGCTCTTCATCCTCTTATAAATCAGTTTGACTGCTCTTCATCCGATTATAAATCAGTTTGACTGCTCTTCATCCTCTTATAAAACAGTTTGACTGCTCTTCATCCTTTTATAACGCAGTTTGACTGCTCTTCATACTCTTATAAATCAGTTTGACTGCTCTTCATCAGATTATAAATCAGTTTGACTGCTCTTCGTCCGATTATAAATCAGTTGGACTGCTCTTCGTCCGCTTATAAAACAGTTTGACTGCTCTTCATCCTTTTATAAAGCAGTTTGACTGCTCTTCATCCTCTTATAAATCAGTTTGACTGCTCTTCATCCTCTTATAAAGCAGTTTGACTGCTCTTCATCCTCCTATAAACCAGTTTGACTGCGCTTCATCCTCCTATAGAACAGTTTGACTGCTCTTCGTCCGATTATAACTCAGTTTGACTGCTCTTCGTCCTCTTATAAAACAGTTTGACTGCTCTTCATCCTTTTATAAAGCAGTTTGACTGCTCTTCATCCTCTTGTAAAACAGTCTGACTGCTCTTCATCCGATTATAAATCAGTTTGACTGCTCTTCATCCTCTTATAAAACAGTTTGACTGCTCTTCATCTTTTTATAACGCAGTTTGACTGCTCTTCATCCTCTTGTAAAACAGGTTGACTGCTCTTCATCCTTTTGTGAAACAGTCTGACTGCTCGACATCATTGTATAAAACAGTTTGACTGCTCTTCATCCTTTTATAAAAAAGTTTGACTGCTCTTCATCCTCTTATAAATCAATTTGACTGCTCTTCATCCTCTTATAAAACCGTTTGACTGCTCTTCGTCCGATTATAAATCAGTTTGACTGCTCTTCGTCCGATTACAAATCAGTTTGACTGCTACTCGTCCGCTTATAAAACAGTTTGACTGCTCTTCATCCTTTTATAAAGCAGTTTGACTGCTCTTCATCCTCTTATAAATCAGTTTGACTGCTCTTCATCCTTTTATAAAGCAGTTTGACTGCTCTTCATCCTCCTATAAACCAGTTTGACTGCGCTTCATCCTCCTATAGAACAGTTTGACTGCTCTTCGTCCTCTTATAAAACAGTTTGACTGCTCTTCGTCCTCTTATAAAACAGTTTGACTGCTCTTCATCCTTTTATAAAGCAGTTTGACTGCTCTTCATCCTCTTATAAATCAGTTTGACTGCTCTTCATCCGATTATAAATCAGTTTGACTGCTCTTCATCCTCTTATAAAACATTTTGACTGCTCTTCATCCTTTTATAACGCAGTTTGACTGCTCTTCATCCTCTTATAAATCAGTTTAACTGCTCTTCATCCGATTATAAACCAGTTTGACTGCTCTTCGTCCTCTTATAAAACAGTTTGACTGCTCTTCATCCTTTTATAAAGCAGTTTGACTGCTCTTCATCCTCTTATAAATCAGTTTGACTGCTCTTCATCCGATTATAAATCAGTTTGACTGCTCTTCATCCTCTTATAAAACAGTTTGACTGCTCTTCATCCTTTTATAACGCAGTTTGACTGCTCTTCATCCTCTTATAAATCAGTTTGACTGCTCTTCATCCGATTATAAAACAGTTTGACTGCTCTTCATCCTTTTATAAAGCAGTTTGACTGCTCTTCATCCTCTTATAAATCAGTTTGACTGCTCTTCATCCTTTTATAAAGCAGTTTGACTGCTCTTCATCCTCCTATAAACCCGTTTGACTGCTCTTCATCCTCCTATAGAACAGTTTGACTGCTCTTCGTCCGATTATAAATCAGTTTGACTGCTCTTCGTCCTCTTATAAAACAGTTTGACTGCTCTTCATCCTTTTATAAAGCAGTTTGACTGCTCTTCATTCTCTTATAAATCAGTTTGACTGCTCTTCATCCGATTATAAATCAGTTTGACTGCTCTTCATCCTCTTATAAAACAGTTTGACTGCTCTTCATCCTTTTATAACGCATTTTGACTGCTCTTCATCCTCTTATAAATCAGTTTGACTGCTCTTCATCCGATTATAAATCAGTTTGACTGCTCTTCATCCTCTTATAAAACAGTTTGACTGCTCTTCATCCTTTTATAACGCAGTTTGACTGCTCTTCATACTCTTATAAATCAGTTTGACTGCTCTTCATCAGATTATAAATCAGTTTGACTGCTCTTCGTCCGATTATAAATCAGTTGGACTGCTCTTCGTCGGCTTATAAAACAGTTTGACTGCTCTTCATCCTTTTATAAAGCAGTTTGACTGCTCTTCATCCTCTTATAAATCAGTTTGACTGCTCTTCATCCTCTTATAAAGCAGTTTGACTGCTCTTCATCCTCCTATAAACCAGTTTGACTGCGCTTCATCCTCCTATAGAACAGTTTGACTGCTCTTCGTCCGATTATAACTCAGTTTGACTGCTCTTCGTCCTCTTATAAAACAGTTTGACTGCTCTTCATCCTTTTATAAAGCAGTTTGACTGCTCTTCATCCTCTTGTAAAACAGTCTGACTGCTCTTCATCCGATTATAAATCAGTTTGACTGCTCTTCATCCTCTTATAAAACAGTTTGACTGCTCTTCATCTTTTTATAACGCAGTTTGACTGCTCTTCATCCTCTTGTAAAACAGGTTGACTGCTCTTCATCCTTTTGTGAAACAGTCTGACTGCTCGACATCATTGTATAAAACAGTTTGACTGCTCTTCATCCTTTTATAAAAAAGTTTGACTGCTCTTCATCCTCTTATAAATCAATTTGACTGCTCTTCATCCTCTTATAAAACCGTTTGACTGCTCTTCGTCCGATTATAAATCAGTTTGACTGCTCTTCGTCCGATTACAAATCAGTTTGACTGCTACTCGTCCGCTTATAAAACAGTTTGACTGCTCTTCATCCTTTTATAAAGCAGTTTGACTGCTCTTCATCCTCTTATAAATCAGTTTGACTGCTCTTCATCCTTTTATAAAGCAGTTTGACTGCTCTTCATCCTCCTATAAACCAGTTTGACTGCGCTTCATCCTCCTATAGAACAGTTTGACTGCTCTTCGTCCTCTTATAAAACAGTTTGACTGCTCTTCGTCCTCTTATAAAACAGTTTGACTGCTCTTCATCCTTTTATAAAGCAGTTTGACTGCTCTTCATCCTCTTATAAATCAGTTTGACTGCTCTTCATCCGATTATAAATCAGTTTGACTGCTCTTCATCCTCTTATAAAACAGTTTGACTGCTCTTCATCCTTTTATAACGCAGTTTGACTGCTCTTCATCCTCTTATAAATCAGTTTAACTGCTCTTCATCCGATTATAAACCAGTTTGACTGCTCTTCGTCCTCTTATAAAACAGTTTGACTGCTCTTCATCCTTTTATAAATCAGTTTGACTGCTCTTCATCCTCTTATAAAGCAGTTTGACTGCTCTTCATCCTCCTATAAACCAGTTTGACTGCGCTTCATCCTCCTATAGAACAGTTTGACTGCTCTTCGTCCGATTATAACTCAGTTTGACTGCTCTTCGTCCTCTTATAAAACAGTTTGACTGCTCTTCATCCTTTTATAAAGCAGTTTGACTGCTCTTCATCCTTTTATAAAGCAGTTTGACTGCTCTTCATCCTCTTATAAATCAGTTTGACTGCTCTTCATCCGATTATAAATCAGTTTGACTGCTCTTCATCCTCTTATAAAACAGTTTGACTGCTCTTCATCCTCTTGTAAAACAGGTTGACTGCTCTTCATCCTTTTGTGAAACAGTCTGACTGCTCGATACATTGTATAAAACAGTTTGACTGCTCTTCATCCTTTTATAAAAAAGTTTGACTGCTCTTCATCCTCTTATAAATCAATTTGACTGCTCTTCATCCTCTTATAAAACCGTTTGACTGCTCTTCGTCCGATTATAAATCAGTTTGACTGCTCTTCGTCCGATTACAAATCAGTTTGACTGCTACTCGTCCGCTTATAAAACAGTTTGACTGTTCTTCATCCTTTTATAAAGCAGTTTGACTGCTCTTCATCCTCTTATAAATCAGTTTGACTGCTCTTCATCCTTTTATAAAGCAGTTTGACTGCTCTTCATCCTCCTATAAACCAGTTTGACTGCGCTTCATCCTCCTATAGAACAGTTTGACTGCTCTTCGTCCTCTTATAAAACAGTTTGACTGCTCTTCGTCCTCTTATAAAACAGTTTGACTGCTCTTCATCCTTTTATAAAGCAGTTTGACTGCTCTTCATCCTCTTATAAATCAGTTTGACTGCTCTTCATCCGATTATAAATCAGTTTGACTGCTCTTCATCCTCTTATAAAACAGTTTGACTGCTCTTCATCCTTTTATAACGCAGTTTGACTGCTCTTCATCCTCTTATAAATCAGTTTAACTGCTCTTCATCCGATTATAAACCAGTTTGACTGCTCTTCGTCCTCTTATAAAACAGTTTGACTGCTCTTCATCCTTTTATAAAGCAGTTTGACTGCTCTTCATCCTCTTATAAATCAGTTTGACTGCTCTTCATCCGATTATAAATCAGTTTGACTGCTCTTCATCCTCTTATAAAACAGTTTGACTGCTCTTCATCCTTTTATAACGCAGTTTGACTGCTCTTCATCCTCTTATAAATCAGTTTGACTGCTCTTCATCCGATTATAAATCAGTTTGACTGCTCTTCATCCTTTTATAAAGCAGTTTGACTGCTCTTCATCCTCTTATAAATCAATTTGACTGCTCTTCATCCTCTTATAAAACCGTTTTTTCTGCTCTTCGTCCGATTATAAAACAGTTTGACTGCTCTTCATCCTCTTATAAAACCGTTTGACTGCTCTTCATCCTTTTATAACGCAGTTTGACTGCTCTTCATCCTCTTATAAATCAGTTTGACTGCTCTTCATCCGATTATAAATCAGTTTGACTGCTATTCGTCCTCTTATAAAACAGTTTGACTGCTCTTCATCCTTTTATAAAGCAGTTTGACTGCTCTTCATCCTCTTGTAAAACAGTCTGACTGCTCTTCATCTGATTATAAATCAGTTTGACTGCTCTTCATCCTCTTATAAAACAGTTTGACTGCTCTTCATCTTTTTATAACGCAGTTTGACTGCTCTTCATCCTCTTGTAAAACAGGTTGACTGCTTTTCATCCTTCTGTAAAACAGTCTGACTGCTCTACATCATTGTATAAAACAGTTTGACTGCTCTTCATCCTTTTATAAAGCTGTTTGACTGCTCTTCATCCTCTTATAAATCAATTTGACCGCTCTTCATCCTCTTATAAAACCGTTTGACTGCTCTTCGTCCGATTATAAATCAGTTTGACTGCTCTTCGTCCTTTTATAAATCAGTTTGACTGCTCTTCGTCCGCTTATAAAACAGTTTGACTGCTCTTCATCCGATTATAAATCAGTTTGACTGCTCTTCATCCGATTATAAATCAGTTTGACTGCTCTTCATCCTTTTATAAAGCAGTTTGACTGCTCTTCATCCTCTTATAAATCAATTTGACTGCTCTTCATCCTCTTATAAAACCGTTTTTTCTGCTCTTCGTCCGATTATAAATCAGTTTGACTGCTCTTCATCCTCTTATAAATCAATTTGACTGCTCTTCATCCTCTTATAAAACCGTTTTTTCTGCTCTTCGTCCGATTATAAATCAGTTTGACTGCTCTTCATCCTCTTATAAAACCGTTTGACTGCTCTTCATCCTTTTATAACGCAGTTTGACTGCTCTTCATCCTCTTATAAATCAGTTTGACTGCTCTTCATCCGGTTATAAATCAGTTTGACTGCTCTTCGTCCTCTTATAAAACAGTTTGACTGCTCTTCATCCTTTTATAAAGCAGTTTGACTGCTCTTCATCCTCTTGTAAAACAGTCTGACTGCTATACATCATTGTATAAAACAGTTTGACTGCTCTTCATCCCTTTATAAAGCTGTTTGACTGCTCTTCATCCTCTTATAAATCAATTTGACTGCTCTTCATCCTCTTATAAAACCGTTTGACTGCTCTTCGTCCGATTATAAATCAGTTTGACTGCTCTTCGTCCTTTTATAAATCAGTTTGACTGCTCTTCGTCCGCTTATAAAACAGTTTGACTGCTCTTCATCCTTTTATAAAGCAGTTTGACTGCTCTTCATCCTCTTATAAATCAGTTTGACTGCTCTTCATCCTTTTATAAAGCAGTTTGACTGCTCTTCATCCTCCTATAAACCAGTTTGACTGCGCTTCATCCTCCTATAGAACAGTTTGACTGCTCTTCGTCCGATTATAAATCAGTTTGACTGCTCTTCGTCCTCTTATAAAACAGTTTGACTGCTCTTCATCCTTTTATAAAGCAGTTTGACTGCTCTTCATTCTCTTATAAATCAGTTTGACTGCTCTTCATCCGATTATAAATCAGTTTGACTGCTCTTCATCCTCTTATAAAACAGTTTTACTGCTCTTCATCCTTTTATAACGCATTTTGACTGCTCTTCATCCTCTTATAAATCAGTTTGACTGCTCTTCATCCGATTATAAATCAGTTTGACTGGTCTTCATCCTCTTATAAAACAGTTTGACTGCTCTTCATCCTTTTATAACGCAGTTTGACTGCTCTTCATCCTCTTATAAATCAGTTTGACTGCTCTTCGTCCGATTATAAATCAGTTGGACTGCTCTTCGTCCGCTTATAAATCAGTTTGACTGCTCTTCATCCTTTTATAAAGCAGTTTGACTGCTCTTCATCCTCTTATAAATCAGTTTGACTGCTCTTCATCCGATTATAAATCAGTTTGACTGCTCTTCATCCTCCTATAAACCAGTTTGACTGCGCTTCATCCTCCTATAGAACAGTTTGACTGCTCTTCGTCCGATTATAACTCAGTTTGACTGCTCTTCGTCCTCTTATAAAACAGTTTGACTGCTCTTCATCCTTTTATAAAGCAGTTTGACTGCTCTTCATCCTCTTGTAAAACAGTCTGACTGCTCTTCATCCGATTATAAATCAGTTTGACTGCTCTTCATCCTCTTATAAAACAGTTTGACTGCTCTTCATCTTTTTATAACGCAGTTTGACTGCTCTTCATCCTCTTGTAAAACAGGTTGACTGCTCTTCATCCTTTTGTGAAACAGTCTGACTGCTCGACATCATTGTATAAAACAGTTTGACTGCTCTTCATCCTTTTATAAAGCAGTTTGACTGCTCTTCATCCTCTTATAAATCAGTTTGACTGCTCTTCATCCTCTTATAAAACAGTTTGACTGCTCTTCATCCTTTTATAACGCATTTTGACTGCTCTTCATCCTCTTATAAATCAGTTTGACTGCTCTTCATCCGATTATAAATCAGTTTGACTGGTCTTCATCCTCTTATAAAACAGTTTGACTGCTCTTCATCCTTTTATAACGCAGTTTGACTGCTCTTCATCCTCTTATAAATCAGTTTGACTGCTCTTCGTCCGATTATAAATCAGTTGGACTGCTCTTCGTCCGCTTATAAATCAGTTTGACTGCTCTTCATCCTTTTATAAAGCAGTTTGACTGCTCTTCATCTTCTTATAAATCAGTTTGACTGCTCTTCATCCTCTTATAAAGCAGTTTGACTGCTCTTCATCCTCCTATAAACCAGTTTGACTGCGCTTCATCCTCCTATAGAACAGTTTGACTGCTCTTCGTCCGATTATAACTCAGTTTGACTGCTCTTCGTCCTCTTATAAAACAGTTTGACTGCTCTTCATCCTTTTATAAAGCAGTTTGACTGCTCTTCATCCTCTTGTAAAACAGTCTGACTGCTCTTCATCCGATTATAAATCAGTTTGACTGCTCTTCATCCTCTTATAAAACAGTTTGACTGCTCTTCATCTTTTTATAACGCAGTTTGACTGCTCTTCATCCTCTTGTAAAACAGGTTGACTGCTCTTCATCCTTTTGTGAAACAGTCTGACTGCTCGACATCATTGTATAAAACAGTTTGACTGCTCTTCATCCTTTTATAAAGCAGTTTGACTGCTCTTCATCCTCTTATAAATCAATTTGACTGCTCTTCATCCTCTTATAAAACCGTTTGACTGCTCTTCGTCCGATTATAAATCAGTTTGACTGCTCTTCGTCCGATTATAAATCAGTTTGACTGCTCCTCGTCCGCTTATAAAACAGTTTGACTGCTCTTCATCCTTTTATAAAGCAGTTTGACTGCTCTTCATCCTCTTATAAATCAGTTTGACTGCTCTTCATCCTTTTATAAAGCAGTTTGACTGCTCTTCATCCTCCTATAAACCAGTTTGACTGCGCTTCATCCTCCTATAGAACAGTTTGACTGCTCTTCGTCCTCTTATAAAACAGTTTGACTGCTCTTCGTCCTCTTATAAAACAGTTTGACTGCTCTTCATCCTTTTATAAAGCAGTTTGACTGCTCTTCATCCTCTTATAAATCAGTTTGACTGCTCTTCATCCGATTATAAATCAGTTTGACTGCTCTTCATCCTCTTATAAAGCAGTTTGACTGCTCTTCATCCTCTTATAAATCAGTTTGACTGCTCTTCATCCTTTTATAAAGCAGTTTGACTGCTCTTCATCCTCCTATAAACCAGTTTGACTGCGCTTCATCCTCCTATAGAACAGTTTGACTGCTCTTCGTCCGATTATAAATCAGTTTGACTGCTCTTCGTCCTTTTATAAATCAGTTTGACTGCTCTTCGTCCGCTTATAAAACAGTTTGACTGCTCTTCATCCTTATATAAAGCAGTTTGACTGCTCTTCATCCTCTTATAAATCAGTTTGACTGCTCTTCATCCTTTTATAAAGCAGTTTGACTGCTCTTCATCCTCCTATAAACCAGTTTGACTGCGCTTCATCCTCCTATAGAACAGTTTGACTGCTCTTCGTCCGATTATAAATCAGTTTGACTGCTCTTCGTCCTCTTATAAAACAGTTTGACTGCTCTTCATCCTTTTATAAAGCAGTTTGACTGCTCTTCATTCTCTTATAAATCAGTTTGACTGCTCTTCATCCGATTATAAATCAGTTTGACTGCTCTTCATCCTCTTATAAAACAGTTTGACTGCTCTTCATCCTTTTATAACGCATTTTGACTGCTCTTCATCCTCTTATAAATCAGTTTGACTGCTCTTCATCCGATTATAAATCAGTTTGACTGGTCTTCATCCTCTTATAAAACAGTTTGACTGCTCTTCATCCTTTTATAACGCAGTTTGACTGCTCTTCATCCTCTTATAAATCAGTTTGACTGCTCTTCATCAGATTATAAATCAGTTTGACTGCTCTTCGTCCGATTATAAATCAGTTGGACTGCTCTTCGTCCGCTTATAAAACAGTTTGACTGCTCTTCATCCTTTTATAAAGCAGTTTGACTGCTCTTCATCCTCTTATAAATCAGTTTGACTGCTCTTCATCCTCTTATAAAGCAGTTTGACTGCTCTTCATCCTCCTATAAACCAGTTTGACTGCGCTTCATCCTCCTATAGAACAGTTTGACTGCTCTTCGTCCGATTATAACTCAGTTTGACTGCTCTTCGTCCTCTTATAAAACAGTTTGACTGCTCTTCATCCGATTATAAATCAGTTTGACTGCTCTTCATCCTCTTATAAAACAGTTTGACTGCTCTTCATCTTTTTATAACGCAGTTTGACTGCTCTTCATCCTCTTGTAAAACAGGTTGACTGCTCTTCATCCTTTTGTGAAACAGTCTGACTGCTCGACATCATTGTATAAAACAGTTTGACTGCTCTTCATCCTTTTATAAAGCAGTTTGACTGCTCTTCATCCTCTTATAAATCAATTTGACTGCTCTTCATCCTCTTATAAAACCGTTTGACTGCTCTTCGTCCGATTATAAATCAGTTTGACTGCTCTTCGTCCGATTATAAATCAGTTTGACTGCTCCTCGTCCGCTTATAAAACAGTTTGACTGCTCTTCATCCTTTTATAAAGCAGTTTGACTGCTCTTCATCCTCTTATAAATCAGTTTGACTGCTCTTCATCCTTTTATAAAGCAGTTTGACTGCTCTTCATCCTCCTATAAACCAGTTTGACTGCGCTTCATCCTCCTATAGAACAGTTTGACTGCTCTTCGTCCTCTTATAAAACAGTTTGACTGCTCTTCGTCCTCTTATAAAACAGTTTGACTGCTCTTCGTCCTTTTATAAAGCAGTTTGACTGCTCTTCATCCTCTTATAAATCAGTTTGACTGCTCTTCATCCGATTATAAATCAGTTTGACTGCTCTTCATCCTCTTATAAAGCAGTTTGACTGCTCTTCATCCTCTTATAAATCAGTTTGACTGCTCTTCATCCTTTTATAAAGCAGTTTGACTGCTCTTCATCCTCTTATAAACCAGTTTGACTGCGCTTCATCCTCCTATAGAACAGTTTGACTGCTCTTCGTCCGATTATAAATCAGTTTGACTGCTCTTCGTCCTTTTATAAATCAGTTTGACTGCTCTTCGTCCGCTTATAAAACAGTTTGACTGCTCTTCATCCTTATATAAAGCAGTTTGACTGCTCTTCATCCTCTTATAAATCAGTTTGACTGCTCTTCATCCTTTTATAAAGCAGTTAGACTGCTCTTCATCCTCCTATAAACCAGTTTGACTGCGCTTCATCCTCCTATAGAACAGTTTGACTGCTCTTCGTCCGATTATAAATCAGTTTGACTGCTCTTCGTCCTCTTATAAAACAGTTTGACTGCTCTTCATCCTTTTATAAAGCAGTTTGACTGCTCTTCATTCTCTTATAAATCAGTTTGACTGCTCTTCATCCGATTATAAATCAGTTTGACTGCTCTTCATCCTCTTATAAAACAGTTTGACTGCTCTTCATCCTTTTATAACGCATTTTGACTGCTCTTCATCCTCTTATAAATCAGTTTGACTGCTCTTCATCCGATTATAAATCAGTTTGACTGGTCTTCATCCTCTTATAAAACAGTTTGACTGCTCTTCATCCTTTTATAACGCAGTTTGACTGCTCTTCATCCTCTTATAAATCAGTTTGACTGCTCTTCATCAGATTATAAATCAGTTTGACTGCTCTTCGTCCGATTATAAATCAGTTGGACTGCTCTTCGTCCGCTTATAAAACAGTTTGACTGCTCTTCATCCTTTTATAAAGCAGTTTGACTGCTCTTCATCCTCTTATAAATCAGTTTGACTGCTCTTCATCCTCTTATAAAGCAGTTTGACTGCTCTTCATCCTCCTATAAACCAGTTTGACTGCGCTTCATCCTCCTATAGAACAGTTTGACTGCTCTTCGTCCGATTATAACTCAGTTTGACTGCTCTTCGTCCTCTTATAAAACAGTTTGACTGCTCTTCATCCTTTTATAAAGCAGTTTGACTGCTCTTCATCCTCTTGTAAAACAGTCTGACTGCTCTTCATCCGATTATAAATCAGTTTGACTGCTCTTCATCCTCTTATAAAACAGTTTGACTGCTCTTCATCTTTTTATAACGCAGTTTGACTGCTCTTCATCCTCTTGTAAAACAGGTTGACTGCTCTTCATCCTTTTGTGAAACAGTCTGACTGCTCGACATCATTGTATAAAACAGTTTGACTGCTCTTCATCCTTTTATAAAGCAGTTTGACTGCTCTTCATCCTCTTATAAATCAATTTGACTGCTCTTCATCCTCTTATAAAACCGTTTGACTGCTCTTCGTCCGATTATAAATCAGTTTGACTGCTCTTCGTCCGATTATAAATCAGTTTGACTGCTCCTCGTCCGCTTATAAAACAGTTTGACTGCTCTTCATCCTTTTATAAAGCAGTTTGACTGCTCTTCATCCTCTTATAAATCAGTTTGACTGCTCTTCATCCTTTTATAAAGCAGTTTGACTGCTCTTCATCCTCCTATAAACCAGTTTGACTGCGCTTCATCCTCCTATAGAACAGTTTGACTGCTCTTCGTCCGATTATAAATCAGTTTGACTGCTCTTCGTCCTCTTATAAAACAGTTTGACTGCTCTTCATCCTTTTATAAAGCAGTTTGACTGCTCTTCATTCTCTTATAAATCAGTTTGACTGCTCTTCATCCGATTATAAATCAGTTTGACTGCTCTTCATCCTCTTATAAAACAGTTTGACTGCTCTTCATCCTTTTATAACGCATTTTGACTGCTCTTCATCCTCTTATAAATCAGTTTGACTGCTCTTCATCCGATTATAAATCAGTTTGACTGGTCTTCATCCTCTTATAAAACAGTTTGACTGCTCTTCATCCTTTTATAACGCAGTTTGACTGCTCTTCATCCTCTTATAAATCAGTTTGACTGCTCTTCATCAGATTATAAATCAGTTTGACTGCTCTTCGTCCGATTATAAATCAGTTGGACTGCTCTTCGTCCGCTTATAAAACAGTTTGACTGCTCTTCATCCTTTTATAAAGCAGTTTGACTGCTCTTCATCCTCTTATAAATCAGTTTGACTGCTCTTCATCCTCTTATAAAGCAGTTTGACTGCTCTTCATCCTCCTATAAACCAGTTTGACTGCGCTTCATCCTCCTATAGAACAGTTTGACTGCTCTTCGTCCGATTATAACTCAGTTTGACTGCTCTTCGTCCTCTTATAAAACAGTTTGACTGCTCTTCATCCTTTTATAAAGCAGTTTGACTGCTCTTCATCCTCTTGTAAAACAGTCTGACTGCTCTTCATCCGATTATAAATCAGTTTGACTGCTCTTCATCCTCTTATAAAACAGTTTGACTGCTCTTCATCTTTTTATAACGCAGTTTGACTGCTCTTCATCCTCTTGTAAAACAGGTTGACTGCTCTTCATCCTTTTGTGAAACAGTCTGACTGCTCGACATCATTGTATAAAACAGTTTGACTGCTCTTCATCATTTTATAAAGCAGTTTGACTGCTCTTCATCCTCTTATAAATCAATTTGACTGCTCTTCATCCTCTTATAAAACCGTTTGACTGCTCTTCGTCCGATTATAAATCAGTTTGACTGCTCTTCGTCCGATTATAAATCAGTTTGACTGCTCCTCGTCCGCTTATAAAACAGTTTGACTGCTCTTCATCCTTTTATAAAGCAGTTTGACTGCTCTTCATCCTCTTATAAATCAGTTTGACTGCTCTTCATCCTTTTATAAAGCAGTTTGACTGCTCTTCATCCTCCTATAAACCAGTTTGACTGCGCTTCATCCTCCTATAGAACAGTTTGACTGCTCTTCGTCCTCTTATAAAACAGTTTGACTGCTCTTCGTCCTCTTATAAAACAGTTTGACTGCTCTTCATCCTTTTATAAAGCAGTTTGACTGCTCTTCATCCTCTTATAAATCAGTTTGACTGCTCTTCATCCGATTATAAATCAGTTTGACTGCTCTTCATCCTCTTATAAAGCAGTTTGACTGCTCTTCATCCTCTTATAAATCAGTTTGACTGCTCTTCATCCTTTTATAAAGCAGTTTGACTGCTCTTCATCCTCCTATAAACCAGTTTGACTGCGCTTCATCCTCCTATAGAACAGTTTGACTGCTCTTCGTCCGATTATAAATCAGTTTGACTGCTCTTCGTCCTCTTATAAAACAGTTTGACTGCTCTTCATCCTTTTATAAAGCAGTTTGACTGCTCTTCATTCTCTTATAAATCAGTTTGACTGCTCTTCATCCGATTATAAATCAGTTTGACTGCTCTTCATCCTCTTATAAAACAGTTTGACTGCTCTTCATCCTTTTATAACGCATTTTGACTGCTCTTCATCCTCTTATAAATCAGTTTGACTGCTCTTCATCCGATTATAAATCAGTTTGACTGCTCTTCATCCTCTTATAAAACAGTTTGACTGCTCTTCATCCTTTTATAACGCAGTTTGACTGCTCTTCATACTCTTATAAATCAGTTTGACTGCTCTTCATCAGATTATAAATCAGTTTGACTGCTCTTCGTCCGATTATAAATCAGTTGGACTGCTCTTCGTCCGCTTATAAAACAGTTTGACTGCTCTTCATCCTTTTATAAAGCAGTTTGACTGCTCTTCATCCTCTTATAAATCAGTTTGACTGCTCTTCATCCTCTTATAAAGCAGTTTGACTGCTCTTCATCCTCCTATAAACCAGTTTGACTGCGCTTCATCCTCCTATAGAACAGTTTGACTGCTCTTCGTCCGATTATAACTCAGTTTGACTGCTCTTCGTCCTCTTATAAAAGAGTTTGACTGCTCTTCATCCTTTTATAAAGCAGTTTGACTGCTCTTCATCCTCTTGTAAAACAGTCTGACTGCTCTTCATCCGATTATAAATCAGTTTGACTGCTCTTCATCCTCTTATAAAACAGTTTGACTGCTCTTCATCTTTTTATAACGCAGTTTGACTGCTCTTCATCCTCTTGTAAAACAGGTTGACTGCTCTTCATCCTTTTGTGAAACAGTCTGACTGCTCGACATCATTGTATAAAACAGTTTGACTGCTCTTCATCCTTTTATAAAAAAGTTTGACTGCTCTTCATCCTCTTATAAATCAATTTGACTGCTCTTCATCCTCTTATAAAACCGTTTGACTGCTCTTCGTCCGATTATAAATCAGTTTGACTGCTCTTCGTCCGATTATAAATCAGTTTGACTGCTACTCGTCCGCTTATAAAACAGTTTGACTGCTCTTCATCCTTTTATAAAGCAGTTTGACTGCTCTTCATCCTCTTATAAATCAGTTTGACTGCTCTTCATCCTTTTATAAAGCAGTTTGACTGCTCTTCATCCTCCTATAAACCAGTTTGACTGCGCTTCATCCTCCTATAGAACAGTTTGACTGCTCTTCGTCCTCTTATAAAACAGTTTGACTGCTCTTCGTCCTCTTATAAAACAGTTTGACTGCTCTTCATCCTTTTATAAAGCAGTTTGACTGCTCTTCATCCTCTTATAAATCAGTTTGACTGCTCTTCATCCGATTATAAATCAGTTTGACTGCTCTTCATCCTCTTATAAAACAGTTTGACTGCTCTTCATCCTTTTATAACGCAGTTTGACTGCTCTTCATCCTCTTATAAATCAGTTTAACTGCTCTTCATCCGATTATAAACCAGTTTGACTGCTCTTCATCCTCTTATAAATCAGTTTGACTGCTCTTCATCCTTTTATAAAGCAGTTTGACTGCTCTTCATCCTCTTATAAATCAGTTTGACTGCTCTTCATCCGATTATAAATCAGTTTGACTGCTCTTCATCCTCTTATAAAACAGTTTGACTGCTCTTCATCCTTTTATAACGCAGTTTGACTGCTCTTCATCCTCTTATAAATCAGTTTGACTGCTCTTCATCCGATTATAAATCAGTTTGACTGCTCTTCATCCTTTTATAAAGCAGTTTGACTGCTCTTCATCCTCTTATAAATCAATTTGACTGCTCTTCATCCTCTTATAAAACCGTTTTTTCTGCTCTTCGTCCGATTATAAATCAGTTTGACTGCTCTTCATCCTCTTATAAAACCGTTTGACTGCTCTTCATCCTTTTATAACGCAGTTTGACTGCTCTTCATCCTCTTATAAATCAGTTTGACTGCTCTTCATCCGATTATAAATCAGTTTGACTGCTATTCGTCCTCTTATAAAACAGTTTGACTGCTCTTCATCCTTTTATAAAGCAGTTTGACTGCTCTTCATCCTCTTGTAAAACAGTCTGACTGCTCTTCATCTGATTATAAATCAGTTTGACTGCTCTTCATCCTCTTATAAAACAGTTTGACTGCTCTTCATCTTTTTATAACGCAGTTTGACTGCTCTTCATCCTCTTGTAAAACAGGTTGACTGCTTTTCATCCTTCTGTAAAACAGTCTGACTGCTCTACATCATTGTATAAAACAGTTTGACTGCTCTTCATCCTTTTATAAAGCTGTTTGACTGCTCTTCATCCTCTTATAAATCAATTTGACCGCTCTTCATCCTCTTATAAAACCGTTTGACTGCTCTTCGTCCGATTATAAATCAGTTTGACTGCTCTTCGTCCTTTTATAAATCAGTTTGACTGCTCTTCGTCCGCTTATAAAACAGTTTGACTGCTCTTCATCCGATTATAAATCAGTTTGACTGCTCTTCATCCGATTATAAATCAGTTTGACTGCTCTTCATCCTTTTATAAAGCAGTTTGACTGCTCTTCATCCTCTTATAAATCAATTTGACTGCTCTTCATCCTCTTATAAAACCGTTTTTTCTGCTCTTCGTCCGATTATAAATCAGTTTGACTGCTCTTCATCCTCTTATAAATCAATTTGACTGCTCTTCATCCTCTTATAAAACCGTTTTTTCTGCTCTTCGTCCGATTATAAATCAGTTTGACTGCTCTTCATCCTCTTATAACGCAGTTTGACTGCTCTTCATCCTCTTATAAATCAGTTTGACTGCTCTTCATCCGGTTATAAATCAGTTTGACTGCTCTTCGTCCTCTTATAAAACAGTTTGACTGCTCTTCATCCTTTTATAAAGCAGTTTGACTGCTCTTCATCCTCTTGTAAAACAGTCTGACTGCTCTTCATCTGATTATTAATCAGTTTGACTGCTCTTCATCCTCTTATAAAACAGTTTGACTGCTCTTCATCCTTTTATAACGCAGTTTGACTGCTCTTCATCCTCTTATAAATCAGTTTAACTGCTCTTCATCCGATTATAAACCAGTTTGACTGCTCTTCGTCCTCTTATAAAACAGTTTGACTGCTCTTCATCCTTTTATAAAGCAGTTTGACTGCTCTTCATCCTCTTATAAATCAGTTTGACTGCTCTTCATCCGATTATAAATCAGTTTGACTGCTCTTCATCCTCTTATAAAACAGTTTGACTGCTCTTCATCCTTTTATAACGCAGTTTGACTGCTCTTCATCCTCTTATAAATCAGTTTGACTGCTCTTCATCCGATTATAAATCAGTTTGACTGCTCTTCATCCTTTTATAAAGCAGTTTGACTGCTCTTCATCCTCTTATAAATCAATTTGACTGCTCTTCATCCTCTTATAAAACCGTTTTTTCTGCTCTTCGTCCGATTATAAATCAGTTTGACTGCTCTTCATCCTCTTATAAAACCGTTTGACTGCTCTTCATCCTTTTATAACGCAGTTTGACTGCTCTTCATCCTCTTATAAATCAGTTTGACTGCTCTTCATCCGATTATAAATCAGTTTGACTGCTATTCGTCCTCTTATAAAACAGTTTGACTGCTCTTCATCCTTTTATAAAGCAGTTTGACTGCTCTTCATCCTCTTGTAAAACAGTCTGACTGCTCTTCATCTGATTATAAATCAGTTTGACTGCTCTTCATCCTCTTATAAAACAGTTTGACTGCTCTTCATCTTTTTATAACGCAGTTTGACTGCTCTTCATCCTCTTGTAAAACAGGTTGACTGCTTTTCATCCTTCTGTAAAACAGTCTGACTGCTCTACATCATTGTATAAAACAGTTTGACTGCTCTTCATCCTTTTATAAAGCTGTTTGACTGCTCTTCATCCTCTTATAAATCAATTTGACCGCTCTTCATCCTCTTATAAAACCGTTTGACTGCTCTTCGTCCGATTATAAATCAGTTTGACTGCTCTTCGTCCTTTTATAAATCAGTTTGACTGCTCTTCGTCCGCTTATAAAACAGTTTGACTGCTCTTCATCCGATTATAAATCAGTTTGACTGCTCTTCATCCGATTATAAATCAGTTTGACTGCTCTTCATCCTTTTATAAAGCAGTTTGACTGCTCTTCATCCTCTTATAAATCAATTTGACTGCTCTTCATCCTCTTATAAAACCGTTTTTTCTGCTCTTCGTCCGATTATAAATCAGTTTGACTGCTCTTCATCCTCTTATAAATCAATTTGACTGCTCTTCATCCTCTTATAAAACCGTTTTTTCTGCTCTTCGTCCGATTATAAATCAGTTTGACTGCTCTTCATCCTCTTATAAAACCGTTTGACTGCTCTTCATCCTTTTATAACGCAGTTTGACTGCTCTTCATCCTCTTATAAATCAGTTTGACTGCTCTTCATCCGATTATAAATCAGTTTGACTGCTATTCGTCCTCTTATAAAACAGTTTGACTGCTCTTCATCCTTTTATAAAGCAGTTTGACTGCTCTTCATCCTCTTGTAAAACAGTCTGACTGCTCTTCATCTGATTATAAATCAGTTTGACTGCTCTTCATCCTCTTATAAAACAGTTTGACTGCTCTTCATCTTTTTATAACGCAGTTTGACTGCTCTTCATCCTCTTGTAAAACAGGTTGACTGCTTTTCATCCTTCTGTAAAACAGTCTGATTGCTCTACATCATTGTATAAAACAGTTTGACTGCTCTTCATCCTTTTATAAAGCTGTTTGACTGCTCTTCATCCTCTTATAAATCAATTTGACCGCTCTTCATCCTCTTATAAAACCGTTTGACTGCTCTTCGTCCGATTATAAATCAGTTTGACTGCTCTTCGTCCTTTTATAAATCAGTTTGACTGCTCTTCGTCCGCTTATAAAACAGTTTGACTGCTCTTCATCCGATTATAAATCAGTTTGACTGCTCTTCATCCGATTATAAATCAGTTTGACTGCTCTTCATCCTTTTATAAAGCAGTTTGACTGCTCTTCATCCTCTTATAAATCAATTTGACTGCTCTTCATCCTCTTATAAAACCGTTTTTTCTGCTCTTCGTCCGATTATAAATCAGTTTGACTGCTCTTCATCCTCTTATAAATCAATTTGACTGCTCTTCATCCTCTTATAAAACCGTTTTTTCTGCTCTTCGTCCGATTATAAATCAGTTTGACTGCTCTTCATCCTCTTATAAAACCGTTTGACTGCTCTTCATCCTTTTATAACGCAGTTTGACTGCTCTTCATCCTCTTATAAATCAGTTTGACTGCTCTTCATCCGGTTATAAATCAGTTTGACTGCTCTTCGTCCTCTTATAAAACAGTTTGACTGCTCTTCATCCTTTTATAAAGCAGTTTGACTGCTCTTCATCCTCTTGTAAAACAGTCTGACTGCTCTTCATCTGATTATTAATCAGTTTGACTGCTCTTCATCCTCTTATAAAACAGTTTGACTGCTCTTCATCCTTTTATAACGCAGTTTGACTGCTCTTCATCCTCTTATAAATCAGTTTAACTGCTCTTCATCCGATTATAAACCAGTTTGACTGCTCTTCGTCCTCTTATAAAACAGTTTGACTGCTCTTCATCCTTTTATAAAGCAGTTTGACTGCTCTTCATCCTCTTATAAATCAGTTTGACTGCTCTTCATCCGATTATAAATCAGTTTGACTGCTCTTCATCCTCTTATAAAACAGTTTGACTGCTCTTCATCCTTTTATAACGCAGTTTGACTGCTCTTCATCCTCTTATAAATCAGTTTGACTGCTCTTCATCCGATTATAAATCAGTTTGACTGCTCTTCATCCTTTTATAAAGCAGTTTGACTGCTCTTCATCCTCTTATAAATCAATTTGACTGCTCTTCATCCTCTTATAAAACCGTTTTTTCTGCTCTTCGTCCGATTATAAATCAGTTTGACTGCTCTTCATCCTCTTATAAAACCGTTTGACTGCTCTTCATCCTTTTATAACGCAGTTTGACTGCTCTTCATCCTCTTATAAATCAGTTTGACTGCTCTTCATCCGATTATAAATCAGTTTGACTGCTATTCGTCCTCTTATAAAACAGTTTGACTGCTCTTCATCCTTTTATAAAGCAGTTTGACTGCTCTTCATCCTCTTGTAAAACAGTCTGACTGCTCTTCATCTGATTATAAATCAGTTTGACTGCTCTTCATCCTCTTATAAAACAGTTTGACTGCTCTTCATCTTTTTATAACGCAGTTTGACTGCTCTTCATCCTCTTGTAAAACAGGTTGACTGCTTTTCATCCTTCTGTAAAACAGTCTGACTGCTCTACATCATTGTATAAAACAGTTTGACTGCTCTTCATCCTTTTATAAAGCTGTTTGACTGCTCTTCATCCTCTTATAAATCAATTTGACCGCTCTTCATCCTCTTATAAAACCGTTTGACTGCTCTTCGTCCGATTATAAATCAGTTTGACTGCTCTTCGTCCTTTTATAAATCAGTTTGACTGCTCTTCGTCCGCTTATAAAACAGTTTGACTGCTCTTCATCCGATTATAAATCAGTTTGACTGCTCTTCATCCGATTATAAATCAGTTTGACTGCTCTTCATCCTTTTATAAAGCAGTTTGACTGCTCTTCATCCTCTTATAAATCAATTTGACTGCTCTTCATCCTCTTATAAAACCGTTTTTTCTGCTCTTCGTCCGATTATAAATCAGTTTGACTGCTCTTCATCCTCTTATAAATCAATTTGACTGCTCTTCATCCTCTTATAAAACCGTTTTTTCTGCTCTTCGTCCGATTATAAATCAGTTTGACTGCTCTTCATCCTCTTATAAAACCGTTTGACTGCTCTTCATCCTTTTATAACGCAGTTTGACTGCTCTTCATCCTCTTATAAATCAGTTTGACTGCTCTTCATCCGATTATAAATCAGTTTGACTGCTATTCGTCCTCTTATAAAACAGTTTGACTGCTCTTCATCCTTTTATAAAGCAGTTTGACTGCTCTTCATCCTCTTGTAAAACAGTCTGACTGCTCTTCATCTGATTATAAATCAGTTTGACTGCTCTTCATCCTCTTATAAAACAGTTTGACTGCTCTTCATCTTTTTATAACGCAGTTTGACTGCTCTTCATCCTCTTGTAAAACAGGTTGACTGCTTTTCATCCTTCTGTAAAACAGTCTGACTGCTCTACATCATTGTATAAAACAGTTTGACTGCTCTTCATCCCTTTATAAAGCTGTTTGACTGCTCTTCATCCTCTTATAAATCAATTTGACCGCTCTTCATCCTCTTATAAAACCGTTTGACTGCTCTTCGTCCGATTATAAATCAGTTTGACTGCTCTTCGTCCTTTTATAAATCAGTTTGACTGCTCTTCGTCCGCTTATAAAACAGTTTGACTGCTCTTCATCCTTTTATAAAGCAGTTTGACTGCTCTTCATCCTCTTATAAATCAGTTTGACTGCTCTTCGTCCGCTTATAAAACAGTTTGACTGCTCTTCATCCTTTTATAAAGCAGTTTGACTGCTCTTCATCCTCTTATAAATCAGTTTGACTGCTCTTCGTCCGCTTATAAAGCAGTTTGACTGCTCTTCATCCTCCTATAAACCAGTTTGACTGCGCTTCATCCTCCTATAGAACAGTTTGACTGCTCTTCGTCCGATTATAAATCAGTTTGACTGCTCTTCATCCTCTTATAAAACAGTTTGACTGCTCTTCATCCTTTTATAAAGCAGTTTGACTGCTCTTCATTCTCTTATAAATCAGTTTGACTGCTCTTCATCCGATTATAAATCAGTTTGACTGCTCTTCATCCTCTTATAAAACAGTTTGACTGCTCTTCATCCTTTTATAACGCATTTTGACTGCTCTTCATCCTCTTATAAATCAGTTTGACTGCTCTTCATCCGATTATAAATCAGTTTGACTGGTCTTCATCCTCTTATAAAACAGTTTGACTGCTCTTCATCCTTTTATAACGCAGTTTGACTGCTCTTCATCCTCTTATAAATCAGTTTGACTGCTCTTCATCAGATTATAAATCAGTTTGACTGCTCTTCGTCCGATTATAAATCAGTTGGACTGCTCTTCGTCCGCTTATAAAACAGTTTGACTGCTCTTCATCCTTTTATAAAGCAGTTTGACTGCTCTTCATCCTCTTATAAATCAGTTTGACTGCTCTTCATCCTCTTATAAAACCGTTTGACTGCTCTTCGTCCGATTATAAATCAGTTTGACTGCTCTTCGTCCGATTATAAATCAGTTTGACTGCTCCTCGTCCGCTTATAAAACAGTTTGACTGCTCTTCATCCTTTTATAAAGCAGTTTGACTGCTCTTCATCCTCTTATAAATCAGTTTGACTGCTCTTCATCCTTTTATAAAGCAGTTTGACTGCTCTTCATCCTCCTATAAACCAGTTTGACTGCGCTTCATCCTCCTATAGAACAGTTTGACTGCTCTTCGTCCGATTATAAACCAGTTTGACTGCTCTTCGTCCTCTTATAAAACAGTTTGACTGCTCTTCATCCTTTTATAAAGCAGTTTGACTGCTCTTCATCCTCTTATAAATCAGTTTGACTGCTCTTCATCCGATTATAAATCAGTTTGACTGCTCTTCATCCTCTTATAAAACAGTTTGACTGCTCTTCATCCTTTTATAACGCAGTTTGACTGCTCTTCATCCTTTTATAAAGCAGTTTGACTGCTCTTCATCCTCCTATAAACCAGTTTGACTGCGCTTCATCCTCCTATAGAACAGTTTGACTGCTCTTCGTCCGATTATAAATCAGTTTGACTGCTCTTCGTCCTCTTATAAAACAGTTTGACTGCTCTTCATCCTTTTATAAAGCAGTTTGACTGCTCTTCATTCTCTTATAAATCAGTTTGACTGCTCTTCATCCGATTATAAATCAGTTTGACTGCTCTTCATCCTCTTATAAAACAGTTTGACTGCTCTTCATCCTTTTATAACGCATTTTGACTGCTCTTCATCCTCTTATAAATCAGTTTGACTGCTCTTCATCCGATTATAAATCAGTTTGACTGCTCTTCATCCTCTTATAAAACAGTTTGACTGCTCTTCATCCTTTTATAACGCAGTTTGACTGCTCTTCATCCTCTTATAAATCAGTTTGACTGTTCTTCATCAGATTATAAATCAGTTTGACTGCTCTTCGTCCGATTATAAATCAGTTGGACTGCTCTTCGTCCGCTTATAAAACAGTTTGACTGCTCTTCATCCTTTTATAAAGCAGTTTGACTGCTCTTCATCCTCTTATAAATCAGTTTGACTGCTCTTCATCCTCTTATAAAGCAGTTTGACTGCTCTTCATCCTCCTATAAACCAGTTTGACTGCGCTTCATCCTCCTATAGAACAGTTTGACTGCTCTTCGTCCGATTATAACTCAGTTTGACTGCTCTTCGTCCTCTTATAAAACAGTTTGACTGCTCTTCATCCTTTTATAAAGCAGTTTGACTGCTCTTCATCCTCTTGTAAAACAGTCTGACTGCTCTTCATCCGATTATAAATCAGTTTGACTGCTCTTCATCCTCTTATAAAACAGTTTGACTGCTCTTCATCTTTTTATAACGCAGTTTGACTGCTCTTCATCCTCTTGTAAAACAGGTTGACTGCTCTTCATCCTTTTGTGAAACAGTCTGACTGCTCGACATCATTGTATAAAACAGTTTGACTGCTCTTCATCCTTTTATAAAGCAGTTTGACTGCTCTTCATCCTCTTATAAATCAATTTGACTGCTCTTCATCCTCTTATAAAACCGTTTGACTGCTCTTCGTCCGATTATAAATCAGTTTGACTGCTCTTCGTCCGATTATAAATCAGTTTGACTGCTCCTCGTCCGCTTATAAAACAGTTTGACTGCTCTTCATCCTTTTATAAAGCAGTTTGACTGCTCTTCATCCTCTTATAAATCAGTTTGACTGCTCTTCATCCTTTTATAAAGCAGTTTGACTGCTCTTCATCCTCCTATAAACCAGTTTGACTGCGCTTCATCCTCCTATAGAACAGTTTGACTGCTCTTCGTCCTCTTATAAAACAGTTTGACTGCTCTTCGTCCTCTTATAAAACAGTTTGACTGCTCTTCATCCTTTTATAAAGCAGTTTGACTGCTCTTCATCCTCTTATAAATCAGTTTGACTGCTCTTCATCCGATTATAAATCAGTTTGACTGCTCTTCATCCTCTTATAAAACAGTTTGACTGCTCTTCATCCTTTTATAACGCAGTTTGACTGCTCTTCATCCTCTTAGAAATCAGTTTAACTGCTCTTCATCCGATTATAAACCAGTTTGACTGCTCTTCGTCCTCTTATAAAACAGTTTGACTGCTCTTCATCCTTTTATAAAGCAGTTTGACTGCTCTTCATCCTCTTATAAATCAGTTTGACTGCTCTTCATCCGATTATAAATCAGTTTGACTGCTCTTCATCCTCTTATAAAACAGTTTGACTGCTATTCATCCTTTTATAACGCAGTTTGACTGCTCTTCATCCTCTTATAAATCAGTTTGACTGCTCTTCATCCGATTATAAATCAGTTTGACTGCTCTTCATCCTTTTATAAAGCAGTTTGACTGCTCTTCATCCTCTTATAAATCAATTTGACTGCTCTTCATCCTCTTATAAAACCGTTTTTTCTGCTCTTCGTCCGATTATAAATCAGTTTGACTGCTCTTGATCCTCTTATAAAACCGTTTGACTGCTCTTCATCCTTTTATAACGCAGTTTGACTGCTCTTCATCCTCTTATAAATCAGTTTGACTGCTCTTCATCCGATTATAAATCAGTTTGACTGCTCTTCGTCCTCTTATAAAACAGTTTGACTGCTCTTCATCCTATTATAAAGCAGTTTGACTGCTCTTCATCCTCTTGTAAAACAGTCTGACTGCTCTTCATCTGATTATAAATCAGTTTGACTGCTCTTCATCCTCTTATAAAACAGTTTGACTGCTCTTCATCTTTTTATAACGCAGTTTGACTGCTCTTCATCCTCTTGTAAAACAGGTTGACTGCTTTTCATCCTTCTGTAAAACAGTCTGACTGCTCTACATCATTGTATAAAACAGTTTGACTGCTCTTCATCCTTTTATAAAGCTGTTTGACTGCTCTTCATCCTCTTATAAATCAATTTGACCGCTTTTCATCCTCTTATAAAACCGTTTGACTGCTCTTCGTCCGATTATAAATCAGTTTGACTGCTCTTCGTCCTTTTATAAATCAGTTTGACTGCTCTTCGTCCGCTTATAAAACAGTTTGACTGCTCTTCATCCTTTTATAAAGCAGTTTGACTGCTCTTCATCCTCTTATAAAGCAGTTTGACTGCTCTTCATCCTCCTATAAACCAGTTTGACTGCGCTTCATCCTCCTATAGAACAGTTTGACTGCTCTTCGTCCGATTATAAATCAGTTTGACTGCTCTTCGTCCTCTTATAAAACAGTTTGACTGCTCTTCATCCTTTTATAAAGCAGTTTGACTGCTCTTCATTCTCTTATAAATCAGTTTGACTGCTCTTCATCCGATTATAAATCAGTTTGACTGCTCTTCATCCTCTTATAAAACAGTTTGACTGCTCTTCATCCTTTTATAACGCAGTTTGACTGCACTTCATCCTCTTATAAATCAGTTTGACTGCTCTTCATCCGATTATAAATCAGTTTGACTGCTCTTCATCCTCTTATAAAACAGTTTGACTGCTCTTCATCCTTTTATAACGCAGTTTGACTGCTCTTCATCCTCTTATAAATCAGTTTGACTGCTCTTCATCCGATTATAAATCAGTTTGACTGCTCTTCGTCCGATTATAAATCAGTTGGACTGCTCTTCGTCCGCTTATAAAACAGTTTGACTGCTCTTCATCCTTTTATAAAGCAGTTTGACTGCTCTTCATCCTCTTATAAATCAGTTTGACTGCTCTTCATCCTCTTATAAAGCAGTTTGACTTATCTCCATCCTCCTATAAACCAGTTTGACTGCGCTTCATCCTCCTATAGAACAGTTTGACTGCTCTTCGTCCGATTATAACTGAGTTTGACTGCTCTTCGTCCTCTTATAAAACAGTTTGACTGCTCTTCATCCTTTTATAAAGCAGTTTGACTGCTCTTCATCCTCTTGTAAAACAGTCTGACTGCTCTTCATCTTTTTATAACGCAGTTTGACTGCTCTTCATCCTCTTGTAAAACAGGTTGACTGCTCTTCATCCTTTTGTGAAACAGTCTGACTGCTCGACATCATTGTATAAAACAGTTTGACTGCTCTTCATCCTTTTATAAAGCAGTTTGACTGCTCTTCATCCTCTTATAAAACAGTTTGACTGCTCTTCATCTTTTTATAACGCAGTTTGACTGCTCTTCATCCTCTTGTAAAACAGGTTGACTGCTCTTCATCCTTTTGTGAAACAGTCTGACTGCTCGACATCATTGTATAAAACAGTTTGACTGCTCTTCATCCTTTTATAAAGCAGTTTGACTGCTCTTCATCCTCTTATAAAACCGTTTGACTGCTCTTCGTCCGATTATAAATCAGTTTGACTGCTCTTCGTCCGATTATAAATCAGTTTGACTGCTCCTCGTCCGCTTATAAAACAGTTTGACTGCTCTTCATCCTTTTATAAAGCAGTTTGACTGCTCTTCATCCTCTTATAAATCAGTTTGACTGCTCTTCATCCTTTTATAAAGCAGTTTGACTACTCTTCATCCTCCTATAAACCAGTTTGACTGCGCTTCATCCTCCTATAGAACAGTTTGACTGCTCTTCGTCCGATTATAAACCAGTTTGACTGCTCTTCGTCCTCTTATAAAACAGTTTGACTGCTCTTCATCCTTTTATAAAGCAGTTTGACTGCTCTTCATCCTCTTATAAATCAGTTTGACTGCTCTTCATCCGATTATAAACCAGTTTGACTGCTCTTCGTCCTCTTATAAAACAGTTTGACTGCTCTTCATCCTTTTATAAAGCAGTTTGACTGCTCTTCATCCTTTTATAAAGCAGTTTGACTGCTCTTCATCCGATTATAAATCAGTTTGACTGCTCTTCATCCTCTTATAAAACAGTTTGACTTCTCTTCATCCTTTTATAACGCAGTTTGACTGCTCTTCATCCTCTTATAAATCAGTTTGACTGCTCTTCATCCGATTATAAATCAGTTTGACTGCTCTTCATCCTCTTATAAAACAGTTTGACTGCTCTTCATCCTTTTATAACGCAGTTTGACTGCTCTTCATCCTCTTATAAATCAGTTTGACTGCTCTTCATCCGATTATAAATCAGTTTGACTGCTATTCATCCGATTATAAATCAGTTTGACTGCTCTTCGTCCGATTATAAATCAGTTTGACTGCTATTCGTCCGATTATACATCAGTTGGACTGCTCTTCGTCCGCTTATAAAACATAGTTTGACTGCTCTTCATCCTTTTATAAAGCAGTTTGACTGCTCTTCATCCTCTTATAAATCAGTTTGACTGCTTTTCATCCTCTTATAAAGCAGTTTGACTGCTCTTCATCCTCCTATAAACCAGTTTGACTGCGCTTCATCCTCCTATAGAACAGTTTGACTGCTCTTCATCCTTTTATAAAGCAGTTTGACTGCTCTTCATCCTCTTATAAATCAGTTTGACTGCTCTTCATCCTCTTATAAAGCAGTTTGACTGCTCTCCATCCTCCTATAAACCAGTTTGACTGCGCTTCATCCTCCTATAGAACAGTTTGACTGCTCTTCGTCCTCTTATAAAACAGTTTGACTGCTCTTTATCCTTTTATAAAGCAGTTTGACTGCTCTTCATCCTCTTGTAAAACAGTCTGACTGCTCTTCATCCGATTATAAATCAGTTTGACTGCTCTTCATCCTCTTATAAAACAGTTTGACTGCTCTTCATCTTTTTATAACGCAGTTTGACTGCTCTTCATCCTCTTGTAAAACAGGTTGACTGCTCTTCATCCTTTTGTGAAACAGTCTGACTGCTCGACATCATTGTATAAAACAGTTTGACTGCTCTTCATCCTTTTATAAAGCAGTTTGACTGCTCTTCATCCTCTTATAAAACCGTTTGACTGCTCTTCGTCCGATTATAAATCAGTTTGACTGCTCTTCGTCCGATTATAAATCAGTTTGACTGCTCCTCGTCCGCCTATAGAACAGTTTGACTGCTCTTTATCCTTTTATAAAGCAGTTTGACTGCTCTTCATCCTCTTATAAATCAGTTTGACTGCTCTTCATCCTTTTATAAAGCAGTTTGACTGCTCTTCATCCTCCTATAAACCAGTTTGACTGCGCTTCATCCTCCTATAGAACAGTTTGACTGCTCTTCGTCCGATTATAAACCAGTTTGACTGCTCTTCGTCCTCTTATAAAACAGTTTGACTGCTCTTCATCCTTTTATAAAGCAGTTTGACTGCTCTTCATCCTCTTATAAATCAGTTTGACTGCTCTTCATCCGATTATAAACCAGTTTGACTGCTCTTCGTCCTCTTATAAAACAGTTTGACTGCTCTTCATCCTTTTATAAAGCAGTTTGACTGCTCTTCATCCTTTTATAAAGCAGTTTGACTGCTCTTCATCCGATTATAAATCAGTTTGACTGCTCTTCATCCTCTTATAAAACAGTTTGACTGCTCTTCATCCTTTTATAAAGCAGTTTGACTGCTCTTCATCCTCCTATAAACCAGTTTGACTGCGCTTCATCCTCCTATAGAACAGTTTGACTGCTCTTCGTCCGATTATAAACCAGTTTGACTGCTCTTCGTCCTCTTATAAAACAGTTTGACTGCTCTTCATCCTTTTATAAAGCAGTTTGACTGCTCTTCATCCTCTTATAAATCAGTTTGACTGCTCTTCATCCGATTATAAACCAGTTTGACTGCTCTTCGTCCTCTTATAAAACAGTTTGACTGCTCTTCATCCTTTTATAAAGCAGTTTGACTGCTCTTCATCCTTTTATAAAGCAGTTTGACTGCTCTTCATCCGATTATAAATCAGTTTGACTGCTCTTCATCCTCTTATAAAACAGTTTGACTGCTCTTCATCCTTTTATAACGCAGTTTGACTGCTCTTCATCCTCTTATAAATCAGTTTGACTGCTCTTCATCCGATTATAAATCAGTTTGACTGCTATTCATCCGATTATAAATCAGTTTGACTGCTCTTCGTCCGCTTATAAAACATAGTTTGACTGCTATTCGTCCGATTATACATCAGTTGGATTGCTCTTCGTCCGCTTATAAAACATAGTTTGACTGCTCTTCATCCTTTTATAAAGCAGTTTGACTGCTCTTCATCCTCTTATAAATCAGTTTGACTGCTCTTCATCCTCTTATAAAGCAGTTTGACTGCTCTTCATCCTCCTATAAACCAGTTTGACTGCGCTTCATCCTCCTATAGAACAGTTTGACTGCTCTTCGTCCGATTATAACTCAGTTTGACTGCTCTTCGTCCTCTTATAAAACAGTTTGACTGCTCTTCATCCTTTTATAAAGCAGTTTGACTGCTCTTCATCCTCTTGTAAAACAGTCTGACTGCTCTTCATCCGATTATAAATCAATTTGACTGCTATTCATCCTCTTATAAAACAGTTTGACTGATCTTCATCCTTTTTATAACGCAGTTTGACTGCTCTTCATCCTCTTGTAAAACAGGTTGACTGCTCTTCATCCTTTTGTAAAATAGTCTGACTGCTCTACATCATTGTATAAAACAGTTTGACTGCTCTTCATCCTTTTATAAAGCAGTTTGACTGCTCTTCATCCTCTTATAAAACCGTTTGACTGCTCTTCGTCCGATTATAAATCAGTTTGACTGCTCTTCGTCCGCTTATAAAACAGTTTGACTGCTCTTCATCCTTTTATAAAGCAGTTTGACTGCTCTTCATCCTCCTATAAACCAGTTTGACTGCGCTTCATCCTCCTATAGAACACTTTGACTGCTCTTCGTCCGATTATAAACCAGTTTGACTGCTCTTCGTCCTCTTATAAAAACAGTTTGACTGCTCTTCATCCTTTTATAAAGCAGTTTGACTGCTCTTCATCCTTTTATAAATCAGTTTGACTGCTCTTCATCCGATTATAAATCAATTTGACCGCTCTTCATCCTCTTATAAAACCGTTTGACTGCTCTTCGTCCGATTATAAATCAGTTTGACTGCTCTTCGTCCTTTTATAAATCAGTTTGACTGCTCTTCGTCCGCTTATAAAACAGTTTGACTGCTCTTCATCCTTTTATAAAGCAGTTTGACTGCTCTTCATCCTCTTATAAAGCAGTTTGACTGCTCTTCATCCTTTTATAAAGCAGTTTGACTGCTCTTCATTCTCTTATAAATCAGTTTGACTGCTCTTCATCCGATTATAAATCAGTTTGACTGCTCTTCATCCTCTTATAAAACAGTTTGACTGCTCTTCATCCTTTTATAACGCAGTTTGACTGCACTTCATCCTCTTATAAATCAGTTTGACTGCTCTTCATCCGATTATAAATCAGTTTGACTGCTCTTCATCCTCTTATAAAACAGTGTGACTGCTCTTCATCCTTTTATAACGCAGTTTGACTGCTCTTCATCCTCTTATAAATCAGTTTGACTGCTCTTCATCCGATTATAAATCAGTTTGACTGCTCTTCGTCCGATTATAAATCAGTTGGACTGCTCTTCGTCCGCTTATAAAACAGTTTGATTGCTCTTCATCCTTTTATAAAGCAGTTTGACTGCTCTTCATCCTCTTATAAATCAGTTTGACTGCTCTTCATCCTCTTATAAAGCAGTTTGACTGCTCTCCATCCTCCTATAAACCAGTTTGACTGCGCTTCATCCTCCTATAGAACAGTTTGACTGCTCTTCGTCCGATTATAACTCAGTTTGACTGCTCTTCGTCCTCTTATAAAACAGTTTGACTGCTCTTCATCCTTTTATAAAGCAGTTTGACTGCTCTTCATCCTCTTGTAAAACAGTCTGACTGCTCTTCATCCGATTATAAATCAGTTTGACTGCTCTTCATCCTCTTATAAAACAGTTTGACTGCTCTTCATCTTTTTATAACGCAGTTTGACTGCTCTTCATCCTCTTGTAAAACAGGTTGACTGCTCTTCATCCTTTTGTGAAACAGTCTGACTGCTCTTCATCCGATTATAAATCAGTTTGACTGCTCTTCATCCTCTTATAAAACAGTTTGACTGCTCTTCATCTTTTTATAACGCAGTTTGACTGCTCTTCATCCTCTTGTAAAACAGGTTGACTGCTCTTCATCCTTTTGTGAAACAGTCTGACTGCTCTTCATCCGATTATAAATCAGTTTGACTGCTCTTCATCCTCTTATAAAACAGTTTGACTGCTCTTCATCCTTTTATAAAGCAGTTTGACTGCTCTTCATCCTCTTGTAAAACAGTCTGACTGCTCTTCATCCGATTATAAATCAATTTGACTGCTATTCATCCTCTTATAAAACAGTTTGACTGATCTTCATCCTTTTTATAACGCAGTTTGACTGCTCTTCATCCTCTTGTAAAACAGGTTGACTGCTCTTCATCCTTTTGTAAAATAGTCTGACTGCTCTACATCATTGTATAAAACAGTTTGACTGCTCTTCATCCTTTTATAAAGCAGTTTGACTGCTCTTCATCCTCTTATAAAACCGTTTGACTGCTCTTCGTCCGATTATAAATCAGTTTGACTGCTCTTCGTCCGCTTATAAAACAGTTTGACTGCTCTTCATCCTTTTATAAAGCAGTTTGACTGCTCTTCATCCTCCTATAAACCAGTTTGACTGCGCTTCATCCTCCTATAGAACACTTTGACTGCTCTTCGTCCGATTATAAACCAGTTTGACTGCTCTTCGTCCTCTTATAAAAACAGTTTGACTGCTCTTCATCCTTTTATAAAGCAGTTTGACTGCTCTTCATCCTTTTATAAATCAGTTTGACTGCTCTTCATCCGATTATAAATCAATTTGACCGCTCTTCATCCTCTTATAAAACCGTTTGACTGCTCTTCGTCCGATTATAAATCAGTTTGACTGCTCTTCGTCCTTTTATAAATCAGTTTGACTGCTCTTCGTCCGCTTATAAAACAGTTTGACTGCTCTTCATCCTTTTATAAAGCAGTTTGACTGCTCTTCATCCTCTTATAAAGCAGTTTGACTGCTCTTCATCCTCCTATAAACCAGTTTGACTGCGCTTCACCCTCCTATAGAACAGTTTGACTGCTCTTCGTCCGATTATAAATCAGTTTGACTGCTCTTCGTCCTCTTATAAAACAGTTTGACTGCTCTTCATCCTTTTATAAAGCAGTTTGACTGCTCTTCATTCTCTTATAAATCAGTTTGACTGCTCTTCATCCGATTATAAATCAGTTTGACTGCTCTTCATCCTCTTATAAAACAGTTTGACTGCTCTTCATCCTTTTATAACGCAGTTTGACTGCACTTCATCCTCTTATAAATCAGTTTGACTGCTCTTCATCCGATTATAAATCAGTTTGACTGCTCTTCATCCTCTTATAAAACAGTGTGACTGCTCTTCATCCTTTTATAACGCAGTTTGACTGCTCTTCATCCTCTTATAAATCAGTTTGACTGCTCTTCATCCGATTATAAATCAGTTTGACTGCTCTTCGTCCGATTATAAATCAGTTGGACTGCTCTTCGTCCGCTTATAAAACAGTTTGATTGCTCTTCATCCTTTTATAAAGCAGTTTGACTGCTCTTCATCCTCTTATAAATCAGTTTGACTGCTCTTCATCCTCTTATAAAGCAGTTTGACTGCTCTCCATCCTCCTATAAACCAGTTTGACTGCGCTTCATCCTCCTATAGAACAGTTTGACTGCTCTTCGTCCGATTATAACTCAGTTTGACTGCTCTTCGTCCTCTTATAAAACAGTTTGACTGCTCTTCATCCTTTTATAAAGCAGTTTGACTGCTCTTCATCCTCTTGTAAAACAGTCTGACTGCTCTTCATCCGATTATAAATCAGTTTGACTGCTCTTCATCCTCTTATAAAACAGTTTGACTGCTCTTCATCTTTTTATAACGCAGTTTGACTGCTCTTCATCCTCTTGTAAAACAGGTTGACTGCTCTTCATCCTTTTGTGAAACAGTCTGACTGCTCTTCATCCGATTATAAATTAGTTTGACTGCTCTTCATCCTCTTATAAAACAGTTTGACTGCTCTTCATCTTTTTATAACGCAGTTTGACTGCTCTTCATCCTCTTGTAAAACAGGTTGACTGCTCTTCATCCTTTTGTGAAACAGTCTGACTGCTCTTCATCCGATTATAAATCAGTTTGACTGCTCTTCATCCTCTTATAAAACAGTTTGACTGATCTTCATCCTTTTATAAAGCAGTTTGACAGCTCTTCATCCTCTTGTAAAACAGTCTGACTGCTCTTCATCCGATTATAAATCAGTTTGACTGCTCTTCATCCTCTTATAAAACAGTTTGACTGCTCTTCATCTTTTTATAACGCAGTTTGACTGCTCTTCATCCTCTTGTAAAACAGGTTGACTGCTCTTCATCCTTTTGTGAAACAGTCTGACTGCTCTTCATCCGATTATAAATCAGTTTGACTGCTCTTCATCCTCTTATAAAACAGTTTGACTGCTCTTCATCTTTTTATAACGCAGTTTGACTGCTCTTCATCCTCTTATAAATCAGTTTGACTGCTCTTCATCCTCTTATAAAGCAGTTTGACTGCTCTCCATCCTCCTATAAACCAGTTTGACTGCGCTTCATCCTCCTATAGAACAGTTTGACTGCTCTTCGTCCGATTATAACTCAGTTTGACTGCTCTTCGTCCTCTTATAAAACAGTTTGACTGCTCTTCATCCTTTTATAAAGCAGTTTGACTGCTCTTCATCCTCTTGTAAAACAGTCTGACTGCTCTTCATCCGATTATAAATCAGTTTGACTGCTCTTCATCCTCTTATAAATCAGTTTGACTGCTCTTCATCCGATTATAAATCAGTTTGACTGCTCTTCATCCTCTTGTAAAACAGTCTGACTGCTCTACATCCTCGTATAAAACAGTTTGACTGCTCTTCATCCTTTTATAAAGCAGTTTGACTGCTCTTCATCCTCTTATAAATCAATTTGACTGCTCTTCATCCTCTTATAAAACCGTTTGACTGCTCTTCGTCCGATTATAAATCAGTTTGACTGCTCTTCATCCTCTTATAAAACCGTTTGACTGCTCTTCGTCCGATTATAAATCAGGTTGACTGCTCTTCGTCCGATTATAAATCAGTTTGACTGCTCTTCGACTGCTTATAAAACAGTTTGACTGCTCTTCATCCTTTTATAAAGCAGTTTGACTGCTCTTCATCCTCCTATAAACCAGTTTGACTGCGCTTCATCCTCCTATAGAACAGTTTGACTGCTCTTCGTCCGATTATAAATCAGTTTGACTGCTCTTCATCCTCTTGTAAAACAGGTTGACTGCTCTTCATCCTCTTGTAAAAGAGTCTGACTGCTCTACATCCTCGTATAAAACAGTTTGACTGCTCTTCATCCTTTTATAACGCAGTTTGACTGCTCTTCATCCTCTTGTAAAACAGTTTGACTGCTCTTCATCCTCTTATAATTCAATTTGACTGCTCTTCATCCTCTTATAAATCAGTTTGACTGCTCTTCATCCTCTTATAAATCAGTTTGACTGCTCTTCATCCTTTTATAAAGCAGTTTGACTGCTCTTCATCCTCCTATAAACCAGTTTGACTGCGCTTCATCCTCCTATAGAACAGTTTGATTGCTCTTCGTCCTCTTATAAAACAGTTTGACTGCTCTTCGTCCTCTTATAAAACAGTTTGACTGCTCTTCATCCTTTTATAAAGCAGTTTGACTGCTCTTCATCCTCTTATAAATCAGTTTGACTGCTCTTCATCCTTTTATAAAGCAGTTTGACTGCTCTTCATCCTCTTGTAAAACAGTCTGACTGCTCTTCATCCGATTATAAATCAATTTGACTGCTATTCATCCTCTTATAAAACAGTTTGACTGCTCTTCATCCTTTTTATAACGCAGTTTGACTGCTCTTCATCCTCTTGTAAAACAGGTTGACTGCTCTTCATCCTTTTGTAAAACAGTCTGACTGCTCTACATCATTGTATAAAACAGTTTGACTACTCTTCATCCTTTTATAAAGCAGTTTGACTGCTCTTCATCCTCTTATAAATCAATTTGACTGCTCTTCATCCTCTTATAAAACCGTTTGACTGCTCTTCGTCCGATTATAAATCAGTTTGACTGCTCTTCGTCCGATTATAAATCAGTTTGACTGCTCTTCATCCTTTTATAAAGCAGTTTGACTGCTCTTCATCCTCCTATAAACCAGTTTGACTGCGCTTCATCCTCCTATAGAACAGTTTGACTGCTCTTCGTCCGATTATAAATCAGTTTGACTGCTCTTCATCCTCTTGTAAAACAGGTTGACTGCTCTTCATCCTCTTGTAAAAGAGTCTGACTGCTCTACATCCTCGTATAAAACAGTTTGACTGCTCTTCATCCTTTTATAACGCAGTTTGACTGCTCTTCATCCTCTTGTAAAACAGTTTGACTGCTCTTCATCCTCTTATAATTCAATTTGACTGCTCTTCATCCTCTTATAAATCAGTTTGACTGCTCTTCATCCTCTTATAAATCAGTTTGACTGCTCTTCATCCTTTTATAAAGCAGTTTGACTGCTCTTCATCCTCCTATAAAGCAGTTTGACTGCTCTTCATCCTTTTATAAATCAGTTTGACTTCTCTTCATCCGATTATAAATCAGTTTGACTGCTCTTCATCCTCTTATAAAACAGTTTGACTGCTCTTCATCCTTTTATAACGCAGTTTGACTGCTCTTCATCCTCTTATAAATCAGTTTGACTGCTCTTCATCCTTTTATAAAGCAGTTTGACTGCTCTTCATCCTCTTGTAAAACAGTCTGACTGCTCTTCATCCGATTATAAATCAATTTGACTGCTATTCATCCTCTTATAAAACAGTTTGACTGCTCTTCATCCTTTTTATAACGCAGTTTGACTGCTCTTCATCCTCTTGTAAAACAGGTTGACTGCTCTTCATCCTTTTGTAAAACAGTCTGACTGCTCTACATCATTGTATAAAACAGTTTGACTACTCTTCATCCTTTTATAAAGCAGTTTGACTGCTCTTCATCCTCTTATAAATCAATTTGACTGCTCTTCATCCTCTTATAAAACCGTTTGACTGCTCTTCGTCCGATTATAAATCAGTTTGACTGCTCTTCGTCCGATTATAAATCAGTTTGACTGCTCCTCGTCCGCTTATAAAACAGATTGACTGCTCTTCATCCTTTTATAAAGCAGTTTGACTGCTCTTCATCCTCTTATAAATCAGTTTGACTGCTCTTCATCCTTTTATAAAGCAGTTTGACTGCTCTTCATCCTCCTATAAACCAGTTTGACTGCGCTTCATCCTCCTATAGAACAGTTTGACTGCTCTTCGTCCTCTTATAAAACAGTTTGACTGCTCTTCGTCCTCTTATAAAACAGTTTGACTGCTCTTCCTCCTTTTATAAAGCAGTTTGACTGCTCTTCATCCTCTTATAAATCAGTTTGACTGCTCTTCATCTTTTTATAAAGCAGTTTGACTGCTCTTCATCCTCTTGTAAAACAGTCTGACTGCTCTTCATCCGATTATAAAGCAGTTTGACTGCTCTTCATCCTCCTATAAACCAGTTTGACTGCGCTTCATCCTCCTATAGAACAGTTTGACTGCTCTTCGTCCGATTATAACTCAGTTTGACTGCTCTTCGTCCTCTTATAAAACAGTTTGTCTGCTCTTCATCCTTTTATAAAGCAGTTTGACTGCTCTTCATCCTCTTGTAAAACAGTCTGACTGCTCTTCATCCGATTATAAATCAATTTGACTGCTATTCATCCTCTTATAAAACAGTTTGACTGCTCTTCATCCTTTTTATAACGCAGTTTGACTGCTCTTCATCCTCTTGTAAAACAGGTTGACTGCTCTACATCATTGTATAAAAAAGTTTGACTGCTCTTCATCCTTTTATAAAGCAGTTTGACTGCTCTTCATCCTCTTATAAATCAATTTGACTGCTCTTCATCCTCTTATAAAACCGTTTGACTGCTCTTCGTCCGATTATAAATCAGTTTGACTGCTCTTCGTCCGATTATAAATCAGTTTGACTGCTCTTCGTCCGCTTATAAAACAGTTTGACTGCTCTTCATCCTTTTATAAAGCAGTTTGACTGCTCTTCATCCTCTTATAAATCAGTTTGACTGCTCTTCATCCTTTTATAAAGCAGTTTGACTGCTCTTCATCCTCCTATATACCAGTTTGACTGCGCTTCATCCTCCTATAGAACACTTTGACTGCTCTTCGTCCGATTATAAACCAGTTTGACTGCTCTTCGTCCTCTTATAAAAACAGTTTGACTGCTCTTCAACCTTTTATAAAGCAGTTTGACTGCTCTTCATCCTTTTATAAATCAGTTTGACTGCTCTTCATCCGATTATAAATCAGTTTGACTGCTCTTCATCCTCTTATAAAACAGTTTGACTGCTCTTCATCCTTTTATAACGCAGTTTGACTGCTCTTCATCCTTTTATAACGCAGTTTGACTGCTCTTCATCCTCTTATAAATCAGTTTGACTGCTCTTCATCCGATTATAAATCAGTTTGACTGCTCTTCGTCCTCTTTTAAAACAGTTTGACTGCTCTTCATCCTTTTATAATGCAGTTTGACTGCACTTCATCCTCTTATAAAACAGTTTGACTGCTCTTCATCCTCTTGTAAAACAGGTTGACTGCTCTTCATCCTCTTGTAAAACAGTCTGACTGCTCTACATCCTCGTATAAAACAGTTTGACTGCTCTTCATCCTTTTATAAAGCAGTTTGACTGCTCTTCATCCTCTTATAAATCAATTTGACTGCTCTTCATCCTCTTATAAAACCGTTTGACTGCTCTTCGTCCGATTATAAATCAGTTTGACTGCTCTTCATCCTCTTATAAAACCGTTTGACTGCTCTTCGTCCGATTATAAATCAGGTTGACTGCTCTTCGTCCGATTATAAATCAGTTTGACTGCTCTTCGTCTGCTTATAAAACAGTTTGACTGCTCTTCATCCTTTTATAAAGCAGTTTGACTGCTCTTCATCCTCCTATAAACCAGTTTGACTGCGCTTCATCCTCCTATAGAACAGTTTGACTGCTCTTCGTCCGATTATAAATCAGTTTGACTGCTCTTCATCCTCTTGTAAAACAGGTTGACTGCTCTTCATCCTCTTGTAAAACAGTCTGACTGCTCTACATCCTCGTATAAAACAGTTTGACTGCTCTTCATCCTTTTATAACGCAGTTTGACTGCTCTTCATCCTCTTGTAAAACAGTTTGACTGCTCTTCATCCTCTTATAAATCAATTTGACTGCTCTTCATCCTCTTATAAATCAGTTTGACTGCTCTTCATCCTCTTATAAATCAGTTTGACTGCTCTTCATCCTTTTATAAAGCAGTTTGACTGCTCTTCATCCTCCTATAAACCAGTTTGACTGCGCTTCATCCTCCTATAGAACAGTTTGATTGCTCTTCGTCCTCTTATAAAACAGTTTGACTGCTCTTCGTCCTCTTATAAAACAGTTTGACTGCTCTTCATCCTTTTATAAAGCAGTTTGACTGCTCTTCATCCTCTTATAAATCAGTTTGACTGCTCTTCATCCTTTTATAAAGCAGTTTGACTGCTCTTCATCCTCTTGTAAAACAGTCTGACTGCTCTTCATCCGATTATAAATCAATTTGACTGCTATTCATCCTCTTATAAAACAGTTTGACTGCTCTTCATCCTTTTTATAACGCAGTTTGACTGCTCTTCATCCTCTTGTAAAACAGGTTGACTGCTCTTCATCCTTTTGTAAAACAGTCTGACTGCTCCACATCATTGTATAAAACAGTTTGACAGCTCTTCATCCTTTTATAAAGCAGTTTGACTGCTCTTCATCCTCTTATAAATCAATTTGACTGCTCTTCATCCTCTTATAAAACCGTTTGACTGCTCTTCGTCCGATTATAAATCAGTTTGACTGCTCTTCGTCCGATTATAAATCAGTTTGACTGCTCTTCGTCCGCTTATAAAACAGTTTGACTGCTCTTCATCCTTTTATAAAGCAGTTTGACTGCTCTTCATCCTCTTATAAATCAGTTTGACTGCTCTTCATCCTTTTATAAAGCAGTTTGACTGCTCTTCATCCTCCTATAAACCAGTTTGACTGCGCTTCATCCTCCTATAGAACAGTTTGACTGCTCTTCGTCCGATTATAAACCAGTTTGACTGCTCTTCGTCCTCTTATAAAAACAGTTTGACTGCTCTTCATCCTTTTATAAAGCAGTTTGACTGCTCTTCATCCTTTTATAAATCAGTTTGACTTCTCTTCATCCGATTATAAATCAGTTTGACTGCTCTTCATCCTCTTATAAAACAGTTTGACTGCTCTTCATCCTTTTATAACGCAGTTTGACTGCTCTTCATCCTCTTATAAATCAGTTTGACTGCTCTTCATCCGATTATAAATCAGTTTGACTGCTCTTCGTCCTCTTTTAAAACAGTTTGACTGCTCTTCGTCCGATTATAACTCAGTTTGACTGCTCTTCGTCCTCTTATAAAACAGTTTGACTGCTCTTCATCCTTTTATAAAGCAGTTTGACTGCTCTTCATCCTCTTGTAAAACAGTCTGACTGCTCTTCATCCGATTATAAATCAGTTTGACTGCTCTTCATCCTCTTATAAAACAGTTTGACTGCTCTTCATCTTTTTATAACGCAGTTTGACTGCTCTTCATCCTCTTGTAAAACAGGTTGACTGCTCTTCATCCTTTTGTGAAACAGTCTGACTGCTCTTCATCCGATTATAAATCAGTTTGACTGCTCTTCATCCTCTTATAAAACAGTTTGACTGCTCTTCATCTTTTTATAACGCAGTTTGACTGCTCTTCATCCTCTTGTAAAACAGGTTGACTGCTCTTCATCCTTTTGTGAAACAGTCTGACTGCTCTTCATCCGATTATAAATCAGTTTGACTGCTCTTCATCCTCTTATAAAACAGTTTGACTGCTCTTCATCCTTTTATAAAGCAGTTTGACTGCTCTTCATCCTCTTGTAAAACAGTCTGACTGCTCTTCATCCGATTATAAATCAATTTGACTGCTATTCATCCTCTTATAAAACAGTTTGACTGATCTTCATCCTTTTTATAACGCAGTTTGACTGCTCTTCATCCTCTTGTAAAACAGGTTGACTGCTCTTCATCCTTTTGTAAAATAGTCTGACTGCTCTACATCATTGTATAAAACAGTTTGACTGCTCTTCATCCTTTTATAAAGCAGTTTGACTGCTCTTCATCCTCTTATAAAACCGTTTGACTGCTCTTCGTCCGATTATAAATCAGTTTGACTGCTCTTCGTCCGCTTATAAAACAGTTTGACTGCTCTTCATCCTTTTATAAAGCAGTTTGACTGCTCTTCATCCTCCTATAAACCAGTTTGACTGCGCTTCATCCTCCTATAGAACACTTTGACTGCTCTTCGTCCGATTATAAACCAGTTTGACTGCTCTTCGTCCTCTTATAAAAACAGTTTGACTGCTCTTCATCCTTTTATAAAGCAGTTTGACTGCTCTTCATCCTTTTATAAATCAGTTTGACTGCTCTTCATCCGATTATAAATCAATTTGACCGCTCTTCATCCTCTTATAAAACCGTTTGACTGCTCTTCGTCCGATTATAAATCAGTTTGACTGCTCTTCGTCCTTTTATAAATCAGTTTGACTGCTCTTCGTCCGCTTATAAAACAGTTTGACTGCTCTTCATCCTTTTATAAAGCAGTTTGACTGCTCTTCATCCTCTTATAAAGCAGTTTGACTGCTCTTCATCCTCCTATAAACCAGTTTGACTGCGCTTCACCCTCCTATAGAACAGTTTGACTGCTCTTCGTCCGATTATAAATCAGTTTGACTGCTCTTCGTCCTCTTATAAAACAGTTTGACTGCTCTTCATCCTTTTATAAAGCAGTTTGACTGCTCTTCATTCTCTTATAAATCAGTTTGACTGCTCTTCATCCGATTATAAATCAGTTTGACTGCTCTTCATCCTCTTATAAAACAGTTTGACTGCTCTTCATCCTTTTATAACGCAGTTTGACTGCACTTCATCCTCTTATAAATCAGTTTGACTGCTCTTCATCCGATTATAAATCAGTTTGACTGCTCTTCATCCTCTTATAAAACAGTGTGACTGCTCTTCATCCTTTTATAACGCAGTTTGACTGCTCTTCATCCTCTTATAAATCAGTTTGACTGCTCTTCATCCGATTATAAATCAGTTTGACTGCTCTTCGTCCGATTATAAATCAGTTGGACTGCTCTTCGTCCGCTTATAAAACAGTTTGATTGCTCTTCATCCTTTTATAAAGCAGTTTGACTGCTCTTCATCCTCTTATAAATCAGTTTGACTGCTCTTCATCCTCTTATAAAGCAGTTTGACTGCTCTCCATCCTCCTATAAACCAGTTTGACTGCGCTTCATCCTCCTATAGAACAGTTTGACTGCTCTTCGTCCGATTATAACTCAGTTTGACTGCTCTTCGTCCTCTTATAAAACAGTTTGACTGCTCTTCATCCTTTTATAAAGCAGTTTGACTGCTCTTCATCCTCTTGTAAAACAGTCTGACTGCTCTTCATCCGATTATAAATCAGTTTGACTGCTCTTCATCCTCTTATAAAACAGTTTGACTGCTCTTCATCTTTTTATAACGCAGTTTGACTGCTCTTCATCCTCTTGTAAAACAGGTTGACTGCTCTTCATCCTTTTGTGAAACAGTCTGACTGCTCTTCATCCGATTATAAATTAGTTTGACTGCTCTTCATCCTCTTATAAAACAGTTTGACTGCTCTTCATCTTTTTATAACGCAGTTTGACTGCTCTTCATCCTCTTGTAAAACAGGTTGACTGCTCTTCATCCTTTTGTGAAACAGTCTGACTGCTCTTCATCCGATTATAAATCAGTTTGACTGCTCTTCATCCTCTTATAAAACAGTTTGACTGATCTTCATCCTTTTATAAAGCAGTTTGACAGCTCTTCATCCTCTTGTAAAACAGTCTGACTGCTCTTCATCCGATTATAAATCAGTTTGACTGCTCTTCATCCTCTTATAAAACAGTTTGACTGCTCTTCATCTTTTTATAACGCAGTTTGACTGCTCTTCATCCTCTTGTAAAACAGGTTGACTGCTCTTCATCCTTTTGTGAAACAGTCTGACTGCTCTTCATCCGATTATAAATCAGTTTGACTGCTCTTCATCCTCTTATAAAACAGTTTGACTGCTCTTCATCTTTTTATAACGCAGTTTGACTGCTCTTCATCCTCTTATAAATCAGTTTGACTGCTCTTCATCCTCTTATAAAGCAGTTTGACTGCTCTCCATCCTCCTATAAACCAGTTTGACTGCGCTTCATCCTCCTATAGAACAGTTTGACTGCTCTTCGTCCGATTATAACTCAGTTTGACTGCTCTTCGTCCTCTTATAAAACAGTTTGACTGCTCTTCATCCTTTTATAAAGCAGTTTGACTGCTCTTCATCCTCTTGTAAAACAGTCTGACTGCTCTTCATCCGATTATAAATCAGTTTGACTGCTCTTCATCCTCTTATAAATCAGTTTGACTGCTCTTCATCCGATTATAAATCAGTTTGACTGCTCTTCATCCTCTTGTAAAACAGTCTGACTGCTCTACATCCTCGTATAAAACAGTTTGACTGCTCTTCATCCTTTTATAAAGCAGTTTGACTGCTCTTCATCCTCTTATAAATCAATTTGACTGCTCTTCATCCTCTTATAAAACCGTTTGACTGCTCTTCGTCCGATTATAAATCAGTTTGACTGCTCTTCATCCTCTTATAAAACCGTTTGACTGCTCTTCGTCCGATTATAAATCAGGTTGACTGCTCTTCGTCCGATTATAAATCAGTTTGACTGCTCTTCGTCTGCTTATAAAACAGTTTGACTGCTCTTCATCCTTTTATAAAGCAGTTTGACTGCTCTTCATCCTCCTATAAACCAGTTTGACTGCGCTTCATCCTCCTATAGAACAGTTTGACTGCTCTTCGTCCGATTATAAATCAGTTTGACTGCTCTTCATCCTCTTGTAAAACAGGTTGACTGTTCTTCATCCTCTTGTAAAAGAGTCTGACTGCTCTACATCCTCGTATAAAACAGTTTGACTGCTCTTCATCCTTTTATAACGCAGTTTGACTGCTCTTCATCCTCTTGTAAAACAGTTTGACTGCTCTTCATCCTCTTATAATTCAATTTGACTGCTCTTCATCCTCTTATAAATCAGTTTGACTGCTCTTCATCCTCTTATAAATCAGTTTGACTGCTCTTCATCCTTTTATAAAGCAGTTTGACTGCTCTTCATCCTCCTATAAACCAGTTTGACTGCGCTTCATCCTCCTATAGAACAGTTTGATTGCTCTTCGTCCTCTTATAAAACAGTTTGACTGCTCTTCGTCCTCTTATAAAACAGTTTGACTGCTCTTCATCCTTTTATAAAGCAGTTTGACTGCTCTTCATCCTCTTATAAATCAGTTTGACTGCTCTTCATCCTTTTATAAAGCAGTTTGACTGCTCTTCATCCTCTTGTAAAACAGTCTGACTGCTCTTCATCCGATTATAAATCAATTTGACTGCTATTCATCCTCTTATAAAACAGTTTGACTGCCCTCATCCTTTTTATAACGCAGTTTGACTGCTCTTCATCCTCTTGTAAAACAGGTTGACTGCTCTTCATCCTTTTGTAAAACAGTCTGACTGCTCTACATCATTGTATAAAACAGTTTGACTACTCTTCATCCTTTTATAAAGCAGTTTGACTGCTCTTCATCCTCTTATAAATCAATTTGACTGCTCTTCATCCTCTTATAAAACCGTTTGACTGCTCTTCGTCCGATTATAAATCAGTTTGACTGCTCTTCGTCCGATTATAAATCAGTTTGACTGCTCTTCATCCTTTTATAAAGCAGTTTGACTGCTCTTCATCCTCCTATAAACCAGTTTGACTGCGCTTCATCCTCCTATAGAACAGTTTGACTGCTCTTCGTCCGATTATAAATCAGTTTGACTGCTCTTCATCCTCTTGTAAAACAGGTTGACTGCTCTTCATCCTCTTGTAAAAGAGTCTGACTGCTCTACATCCTCGTATAAAACAGTTTGACTGCTCTTCATCCTTTTATAACGCAGTTTGACTGCTCTTCATCCTCTTGTAAAACAGTTTGACTGCTCTTCATCCTCTTATAATTCAATTTGACTGCTCTTCATCCTCTTATAAATCAGTTTGACTGCTCTTCATCCTCTTATAAATCAGTTTGACTGCTCTTCATCCTTTTATAAAGCAGTTTGACTGCTCTTCATCCTCCTATAAAGCAGTTTGACTGCTCTTCATCCTTTTATAAATCAGTTTGACTTCTCTTCATCCGATTATAAATCAGTTTGACTGCTCTTCATCCTCTTATAAAACAGTTTGACTGCTCTTCATCCTTTTATAACGCAGTTTGACTGCTCTTCATCCTCTTATAAATCAGTTTGACTGCTCTTCATCCTTTTATAAAGCAGTTTGACTGCTCTTCATCCTCTTGTAAAACAGTCTGACTGCTCTTCATCCGATTATAAATCAATTTGACTGCTATTCATCCTCTTATAAAACAGTTTGACTGCTCTTCATCCTTTTTATAACGCAGTTTGACTGCTCTTCATCCTCTTGTAAAACAGGTTGACTGCTCTTCATCCTTTTGTAAAACAGTCTGACTGCTCTACATCATTGTATAAAACAGTTTGACTACTCTTCATCCTTTTATAAAGCAGTTTGACTGCTCTTCATCCTCTTATAAATCAATTTGACTGCTCTTCATCCTCTTATAAAACCGTTTGACTGCTCTTCGTCCGATTATAAATCAGTTTGACTGCTCTTCGTCCGATTATAAATCAGTTTGACTGCTCCTCGTCCGCTTATAAAACAGATTGACTGCTCTTCATCCTTTTATAAAGCAGTTTGACTGCTCTTCATCCTCTTATAAATCAGTTTGACTGCTCTTCATCCTTTTATAAAGCAGTTTGACTGCTCTTCATCCTCCTATAAACCAGTTTGACTGCGCTTCATCCTCCTATAGAACAGTTTGACTGCTCTTCGTCCTCTTATAAAACAGTTTGACTGCTCTTCGTCCTCTTATAAAACAGTTTGACTGCTCTTCCTCCTTTTATAAAGCAGTTTGACTGCTCTTCATCCTCTTATAAATCAGTTTGACTGCTCTTCATCTTTTTATAAAGCAGTTTGACTGCTCTTCATCCTCTTGTAAAACAGTCTGACTGCTCTTCATCCGATTATAAAGCAGTTTGACTGCTCTTCATCCTCCTATAAACCAGTTTGACTGCGCTTCATCCTCCTATAGAACAGTTTGACTGCTCTTCGTCCGATTATAACTCAGTTTGACTGCTCTTCGTCCTCTTATAAAACAGTTTGTCTGCTCTTCATCCTTTTATAAAGCAGTTTGACTGCTCTTCATCCTCTTGTAAAACAGTCTGACTGCTCTTCATCCGATTATAAATCAATTTGACTGCTATTCATCCTCTTATAAAACAGTTTGACTGCTCTTCATCCTTTTTATAACGCAGTTTGACTGCTCTTCATCCTCTTGTAAAACAGGTTGACTGCTCTACATCATTGTATAAAAAAGTTTGACTGCTCTTCATCCTTTTATAAAGCAGTTTGACTGCTCTTCATCCTCTTATAAATCAATTTGACTGCTCTTCATCCTCTTATAAAACCGTTTGACTGCTCTTCGTCCGATTATAAATCAGTTTGACTGCTCTTCGTCCGATTATAAATCAGTTTGACTGCTCTTCGTCCGCTTATAAAACAGTTTGACTGCTCTTCATCCTTTTATAAAGCAGTTTGACTGCTCTTCATCCTCTTATAAATCAGTTTGACTGCTCTTCATCCTTTTATAAAGCAGTTTGACTGCTCTTCATCCTCCTATATACCAGTTTGACTGCGCTTCATCCTCCTATAGAACACTTTGACTGCTCTTCGTCCGATTATAAACCAGTTTGACTGCTCTTCGTCCTCTTATAAAAACAGTTTGACTGCTCTTCAACCTTTTATAAAGCAGTTTGACTGCTCTTCATCCTTTTATAAATCAGTTTGACTGCTCTTCATCCGATTATAAATCAGTTTGACTGCTCTTCATCCTCTTATAAAACAGTTTGACTGCTCTTCATCCTTTTATAACGCAGTTTGACTGCTCTTCATCCTTTTATAACGCAGTTTGACTGCTCTTCATCCTCTTATAAATCAGTTTGACTGCTCTTCATCCGATTATAAATCAGTTTGACTGCTCTTCGTCCTCTTTTAAAACAGTTTGACTGCTCTTCATCCTTTTATAATGCAGTTTGACTGCACTTCATCCTCTTATAAAACAGTTTGACTGCTCTTCATCCTCTTGTAAAACAGGTTGACTGCTCTTCATCCTCTTGTAAAACAGTCTGACTGCTCTACATCCTCGTATAAAACAGTTTGACTGCTCTTCATCCTTTTATAAAGCAGTTTGACTGCTCTTCATCCTCTTATAAATCAATTTGACTGCTCTTCATCCTCTTATAAAACCGTTTGACTGCTCTTCGTCCGATTATAAATCAGTTTGACTGCTCTTCATCCTCTTATAAAACCGTTTGACTGCTCTTCGTCCGATTATAAATCAGGTTGACTGCTCTTCGTCCGATTATAAATCAGTTTGACTGCTCTTCGTCTGCTTATAAAACAGTTTGACTGCTCTTCATCCTTTTATAAAGCAGTTTGACTGCTCTTCATCCTCCTATAAACCAGTTTGACTGCGCTTCATCCTCCTATAGAACAGTTTGACTGCTCTTCGTCCGATTATAAATCAGTTTGACTGCTCTTCATCCTCTTGTAAAACAGGTTGACTGCTCTTCATCCTCTTGTAAAACAGTCTGACTGCTCTACATCCTCGTATAAAACAGTTTGACTGCTCTTCATCCTTTTATAACGCAGTTTGACTGCTCTTCATCCTCTTGTAAAACAGTTTGACTGCTCTTCATCCTCTTATAAATCAATTTGACTGCTCTTCATCCTCTTATAAATCAGTTTGACTGCTCTTCATCCTCTTATAAATCAGTTTGACTGCTCTTCATCCTTTTATAAAGCAGTTTGACTGCTCTTCATCCTCCTATAAACCAGTTTGACTGCGCTTCATCCTCCTATAGAACAGTTTGATTGCTCTTCGTCCTCTTATAAAACAGTTTGACTGCTCTTCGTCCTCTTATAAAACAGTTTGACTGCTCTTCATCCTTTTATAAAGCAGTTTGACTGCTCTTCATCCTCTTATAAATCAGTTTGACTGCTCTTCATCCTTTTATAAAGCAGTTTGACTGCTCTTCATCCTCTTGTAAAACAGTCTGACTGCTCTTCATCCGATTATAAATCAATTTGACTGCTATTCATCCTCTTATAAAACAGTTTGACTGCTCTTCATCCTTTTTATAACGCAGTTTGACTGCTCTTCATCCTCTTGTAAAACAGGTTGACTGCTCTTCATCCTTTTGTAAAACAGTCTGACTGCTCCACATCATTGTATAAAACAGTTTGACAGCTCTTCATCCTTTTATAAAGCAGTTTGACTGCTCTTCATCCTCTTATAAATCAATTTGACTGCTCTTCATCCTCTTATAAAACCGTTTGACTGCTCTTCGTCCGATTATAAATCAGTTTGACTGCTCTTCGTCCGATTATAAATCAGTTTGACTGCTCTTCGTCCGCTTATAAAACAGTTTGACTGCTCTTCATCCTTTTATAAAGCAGTTTGACTGCTCTTCATCCTCTTATAAATCAGTTTGACTGCTCTTCATCCTTTTATAAAGCAGTTTGACTGCTCTTCATCCTCCTATAAACCAGTTTGACTGCGCTTCATCCTCCTATAGAACAGTTTGACTGCTCTTCGTCCGATTATAAACCAGTTTGACTGCTCTTCGTCCTCTTATAAAAACAGTTTGACTGCTCTTCATCCTTTTATAAAGCAGTTTGACTGCTCTTCATCCTTTTATAAATCAGTTTGACTTCTCTTCATCCGATTATAAATCAGTTTGACTGCTCTTCATCCTCTTATAAAACAGTTTGACTGCTCTTCATCCTTTTATAACGCAGTTTGACTGCTCTTCATCCTCTTATAAATCAGTTTGACTGCTCTTCATCCGATTATAAATCAGTTTGACTGCTCTTCGTCCTCTTTTAAAACAGTTTGACTGCTCTTCATCCTTTTATAATGCAGTTTGACTGCTCTTCATCCTCTTATAAAACAGTTTGACTGCTCTTCATCCTCTTGTAAAACAGGTTGACTGCTCTTCATCCTCTTGTAAAACAGTCTGACTGCTCTACATCCTCGTATAAAACAGTTTGACTGCTCTTCATCCTTTTATAAAGCAGTTTGACTGCTCTTCATCCTCTTATAAAACCGTTTGACTGCTCTTCGTCCGATTATAAATCAGTTTGACTGCTCTTCATCCTCTTATAAAACCGTTTGACTGCTCTTCGTCCGATTATAAATCAGGTTGACTGCTCTTCGTCCGATTATAAATCAGTTTGACTGCTCTTCGTCTGCTTATAAAACAGTTTGACTGCTCTTCATCCTTTTATAAAGCAGTTTGACTGCTCTTCATCCTCCTATAAACCAGTTTGACTGCGCTTCATCCTCCTATAGAACAGTTTGACTGCTCTTCGTCCGATTATAAATCAGTTTGACTGCTCTTCATCCTCTTGTAAAACAGGTTGACTGCTCTTCATCCTCTTGTAAAACAGTCTGACTGCTCTACATCCTCGTATAAAACAGTTTGACTGCTCTTCATCCTTTTATAACGCAGTTTGACTGCTCTTCATCCTCTTGTAAAACAGTTTGACTGCTCTTCATCCTCTTATAAATCAATTTGACTGCTCTTCATCCTCTTATAAAACCGTTTGACTGCTCTTCGTCCGACTAAAATCAGTTTGACTGCTCTTCGTCCGATTATAAATCAGTTTGACTGCTCCTCGTCTGCTTATAAAACAGATTGACTGCTTTTCATCCTTTTATAAAGCAGTTTGACTGCTCTTCATCCTCTTATAAATCAGTTTGACTGCTCTTCATCCTTTTATAAAGCAGTTTGACTGCTCTTCATCCTCCTATAAACCAGTTTGACTGCGCTTCATCCTCCTATAGAACAGTTTGACTGCTCTTCGTCCTCTTATAAAACAGTTTGACTGCTCTTCGTCCTCTTATAAAACAGTTTGACTGCTCTTCATCCTTTTATAAAGCAGTTTGACTGCTCTTCATCCTCTTATAAATCAGTTTGACTGCTCTTCATCTTTTTATAAAGCAGTTTGACTGCTCTTCATCCTCTTGTAAAACAGTCTGACTGCTCTTCATCCGATTATAAATCAGTTTGACTGCTCTTCATCCTTTTATAAAGCAGTTTGACTGCTCTTCATCCTCTTGTAAAACAGTCTGACTGCTCTTCATCCGATTATAAATCAGTTTGACTGCTCTTCATCCTCTTATAAAACAGTTTGACTGCTCTTCATCTTTTTATAACGCAGTTTGACTGCTCTTCATCCTCTTGTAAAACAGGTTGACTGCTCTTCACCCTTTTGTGAAACAGTCTGACTGCTCGACATCATTGTATAAAACAGTTTGACTGCTCTTCATCCTTTTATAAAGCAGTTTGACTGCTCTTCATCCTCTTATAAATCAATTTGACTGCTCTTCATCCTCTTATAAAACCGTTTGACTGCTCTTCATCCGATTATAAATCAGTTTGACTGCTCTTCATCCTTTTATAAAGCAGTTTGACTGCTCTTCATCCTCTTATAAATCAATTTGACTGCTCTTCATCCTCTTATAAAACCGTTTTTTCTGCTCTTCGTCCGATTATAAATCAGTTTGACTGCTCTTCATCCTCTTATAAAACCGTTTGACTGCTCTTCATCCTTTTATAACGCAGTTTGACTGCTCTTCATCCTCTTATAAATCAGTTTGACTGCTCTTCATCCGATTATAAATCAGTTTGACTGCTCTTCATCCTCTTATAAAACAGTTTGACTGCTCTTCATCCTTTTATAACGCAGTTTGACTGCTCTTCATCCTCTTATAAATCAGTTTGACTGCTCTTCATCCGATTATAAATCAGTTTGACTGCTCTTCATCCTTTTATAAAGCAGTTTGACTGCTCTTCATCCTCTTATAAATCAATTTGACTGCTCTTCATCCTCTTATAAAACCGTTTTTTCTGCTCTTCGTCCGATTATAAATCAGTTTGACTGCTCTTCATCCTCTTATAAAACCGTTTGACTGCTCTTCATCCTTTTATAACGCAGTTTGACTGCTCTTCATCCTCTTATAAATCAGTTTGACTGCTCTTCATCCTTTTATAAAGCAGTTTGACTGCTCTTCATCCTCCTATAAACCAGTTTGACTGCGCTTCATCCTCCTATAGAACAGTTTGACTGCTCTTCGTCCTCTTATAAAACAGTTTGACTGCTCTTCGTCCTCTTATAAAACAGTTTGACTGCTCTTCATCCTTTTATAAAGCAGTTTGACTGCTCTTCATCCTCTTATAAATCAGTTTGACTGCTCTTCATCTTTTTATAAAGCAGTTTGACTGCTCTTCATCCTCTTGTAAAACAGTCTGACTGCTCTTCATCCGATTATAAATCAGTTTGACTGCTCTTCATCCTCTTATAAAACAGTTTGACTGCTCTTCATCCTTTTGTGAAACAGTCTGACTGCTCGACATCATTGTATAAAACAGTTTGACTGCTCTTCATCCTTTTATAACGCAGTTTGACTGCTCTTCATCCTCTTGTAAAACAGGTTGACTGCTCTTCATCCTTTTGTGAAACAGTCTGACTGCTCGACATCATTGTATAAAACAGTTTGACTGCTCTTCATCCTTTTATAAAGCAGTTTGACTGCTCTTCATCCTCTTATAAATCAATTTGACTGCTCTTCATCCTCTTATAAAACCGTTTGACTGCTCTTCGTCCGATTATAAATCAGTTTGACTGCTCTTCGTCCGATTATAAATCAGTTTGACTGCTCCTCGTCCGCTTATAAAACAGTTTGACTGCTCTTCATCCTTTTATAAGGCAGTTTGACTGCTCTTCATCCTCTTATAAATCAGTTTGACTGCTCTTCATCCTTTTATAAAGCAGTTTGACTGCTCTTCATCCTCCTATAAACCAGTTTGACTGCGCTTCATCCTCCTATAGAACAGTTTGACTGCTCTTCGTCCTCTTATAAAACAGTTTGACTGCTCTTCGTCCTCTTATAAAACAGTTTGACTGCTCTTCATCCTTTTATAAAGCAGTTTGACTGCTCTTCATCCTCTTATAAATCAGTTTGACTGCTCTTCATCCGATTATAAATCAGTTTGACTGCTCTTCATCCTCTTATAAAACAGTTTGACTGCTCTTCATCCTTTTATAACGCAGTTTGACTGCTCTTCATCCTCTTATAAATCAGTTTGACTGCTCTTCATCCGATTATAAACCAGTTTGACTGCTCTTCGTCCTCTTATAAAACAGTTTGACTGCTCTTCATCCTTTTATAAAGCAGTTTGACTGCTCTTCATCCTCTTATAAATCAGTTTGACTGCTCTTCATCCGATTATAAATCAGTTTGACTGCTCTTCATCCTCTTATAAAACAGTTTGACTGCTCTTCATCCTTTTATAACGCAGTTTGACTGCTCTTCATCCTCTTATAAATCAGTTTGACTGCTCTTCATCCGATTATAAATCAGTTTGACTGCTCTTCATCCTCTTATAAAACAGTTTGGCTGCTCTTCATCCTTTTATAACGCAGTTTGACTGCTCTTCATCCTCTTATAAATCAGTTTTTTCTGCTCTTCGTCCGATTATAAATCAGTTTGACTGCTCTTCATCCTCTTATAAAACCGTTTGACTGCTCTTCATCCTTTTATAACGCAGTTTGACTGCTCTTCATCCTCTTATAAATCAGTTTGACTGCTCTTCATCCGATTATAAATCAGTTTGACTGCTCTTCATCCTCTTATAAAACAGTTTGACTGCTCTTCATCCTTTTATAACGCAGTTTGACTGCTCTTCGTCCTCTTATAAAACAGTTTGACTGCTCTTCATCCTTTTATAAAGCAGTTTGACTGCTCTTCATCCTCTTATAAATCAGTTTGACTGCTCTTCATCTTTTTATAAAGCAGTTTGACTGCTCTTCGTCCTCTTGTAAAACAGTCTGACTGCTCTTCATCCGATTATAAATCAGTTTGACTGCTCTTCATCCTTTTATAAAGCAGTTTGACTGCTCTTCATCCTCTTGTAAAACAGTCTGACTGCTCTTCATCCGATTATAAATCAGTTTGACTGCTCTTCATCCTCTTATAAAACAGTTTGACTGCTCTTCATCTTTTTATAACGCAGTTTGACTGCTCTTCATCCTCTTGTAAAACAGGTTGACTGCTCTTCATCCTTTTGTGAAACAGTCTGACTGCTCGACATCATTGTATAAAACAGTTTGACTGCTCTTCATCCTTTTATAAAGCAGTTTGACTGCTCTTCATCCTCTTATAAATCAATTTGACTGCTCTTCATCCTCTTATAAAACCGTTTGACTGCTCTTCGTCCGATTATAAATCAGTTCGACTGCTCTTCGTCCGATTATAAATCAGTTTGACTGCTCCTCGTCCGCTTATAAAACAGTTTGACTGCTCTTCATCCTTTTATAAAGCAGTTTGACTGCTCTTCATCCTCTTATAAATCAGTTTGACTGCTCTTCATACTTTTATAAAGCAGTTTGACTGCTCTTCATCCTCCTATAAACCAGTTTGACTGCGCTTCATCCTCCTATAGAACAGTTTGACTGCTCTTCGTCCTCTTATAAAACAGTTTGACTGCTCTTCGTCCTCTTATAAAACAGTTTGACTGCTCTTCATCCTTTTATAAAGCAGTTTGACTGCTCTTCATCCTCTTATAAATCAGTTTGACTGCTCTTCATCCGATTATAAATCAGTTTGACTGCTCTTCATCCTCTTATAAAACAGTTTGACTGCTCTTCATCCTTTTATAACGCAGTTTGACTGCTCTTCATCCTCTTATAAATCAGTTTGACTGCTCTTCATCCGATTATAAACCAGTTTGACTGCTCTTCGTCCTCTTATAAAACAGTTTGACTGCTCTTCATCCTTTTATAAAGCAGTTTGACTGCTCTTCATCCTCTTATAAATCAGTTTGACTGCTCTTCATCCGATTATAAATCAGTTTGACTGCTCTTCATCCTCTTATAAAACAGTTTGACTGCTCTTCATCCTTTTATAACGCAGTTTGACTGCTCTTCATCCTCTTATAAATCAGTTTGACTGCTCTTCATCCGATTATAAATCAGTTTGACTGCTCTTCATCCTTTTATAAAGCAGTTTGACTGCTCTTCATCCTCTTATAAATCAATTTGACTGCTCTTCATCCTCTTATAAAACCGTTTTTTCTGCTCTTCGTCCGATTATAAATCAGTTTGACTGCTCTTCATCCTCTTATAAAACCGTTTGACTGCTCTTCATCCTTTTATAACGCAGTTTGACTGCTCTTCATCCTCTTATAAATCAGTTTGACTGCTCTTCATCCGATTATAAATCAGTTTGACTGCTCTTCATCCTCTTATAAAACAGTTTGACTGCTCTTCATCCTTTTATAACGCAGTTTGACTGCTCTTCATCCTCTTATAAATCAGTTTGACTGCTCTTCATCCGATTATAAATCAGTTTGACTGCTCTTCATCCTTTTATAAAGCAGTTTGACTGCTCTTCATCCTCTTATAAATCAATTTGACTGCTCTTCATCCTCTTATAAAACCGTTTTTTCTGCTCTTCGTCCGATTATAAATCAGTTTGACTGCTCTTCATCCTCTTATAAAACCGTTTGACTGCTCTTCATCCTTTTATAACGCAGTTTGACTGCTCTTCATCCTCTTATAAATCAATTTGACTGCTCTTCATCCTCTTATAAAACCATTTGACTGCTCTTCGTCCGATTATAAATCAGTTTGACTGCTCTTCGTCCGATTATAAATCAGTTTGACTGCTCTTCGTCCGATTATAACTCAGTTTGACTGCTCTTCATCCTTTTATAAAGCAGTTTGACTGCTCTTCATCCTCTTATAAATCAGTTTGACTGCTCTTCATCCTTTTATAAAGCAGTTTGACTGCTCTTCATCCTCCTATATACCAGTTTGACTGCGCTTCATCCTCCTATAGAACACTTTGACTGCTCTTCGTCCGATTATAAACCAGTTTGACTGCTCTTCGTCCTCTTATAAAAACAGTTTGACTGCTCTTCATCCTTTTATAAAGCAGTTTGACTGCTCTTCATCCTTTTATAAATCAGTTTGACTGCTCTTCATCCGATTATAAATCAGTTTGACTGCTCTTCATCCTCTTATAAAACAGTTTGACTGCTCTTCATCCTTTTATAACGCAGTTTGACTGCTCTTCATCCTTTTATAACGCAGTTTGACTGCTCTTCATCCTCTTATAAATCAGTTTGACTGCTCTTCATCCGATTATAAATCAGTTTGACTGCTCTTCGTCCTCTTTTAAAACAGTTTGACTGCTCTTCATCCTTTTATAAATCAGTTTGACTGCTCTTCGTCCTCTTATAAAACAGTTTGACTGCTCTTCATCCTTTTATAAAGCAGTTTGACTGCTCTTCATCCTCTTGTAAAACAGTCTGACTGCTCTTCATCTGATAATAAATCAGTTTGACTGCTCTTCATCCTCTTATAAAACAGTTTGACTGCTCTTCATCCTTTTATAAAGCTGTTTGACTGCTCTTCATCCTCTTATAAATCAATTTGACCGCTCTTCATCCTCTTATAAAACCGTTTGACTGCTCTTCGTCCGATTATAAATCAGTTTGTCTGCTCTTCGTCCTTTTATAAATCAGTTTGACTGCTCTTCGTCCGCTTATAAAACAGTTTGACTGCTCTTCATCCTTTTATAAAGCAGTTTGACTGCTCTTCATCCTCTTATAAATCAGTTTGACTACTCTTCATCCTCCTATAAACCAGTTTGACTGCGCTTCATCCTCCTATAGAACAGTTTGACTGCTCTTCATCCGATTATAAATCAGTTTGACTGCTCTTCGTCCTCTTATAAAGCAGTTTGACTGCTCTTCATCCTCTTATAAATCAGTTTGACTGCTCTTCATCCTTTTATAAAGCAGTTTGACTGCTCTTCATCCTGCTATAAACCAGTTTGACTGCGCTTCATCCTCCTATAGAACAGTTTGACTGCTCTTCGTCCTCTTATAAAACAGTTTGACTGCTCTTCGTCCTCTTGTAAAACAGTTTGACTGCTCTTCATCCTCTTATAAATCAATTTGACTGCTCTTCATCCTCTTATAAAACCGTTTGACTGCTCTTCGTCCGACTAAAATCAGTTTGACTGCTCTTCGTCCGATTATAAATCAGTTTGACTGCTCCTCGTCCGCTTATAAAACAGATTGACTGCTCTTCATCCTTTTATAAAGCAGTTTGACTGCTCTTCATCCTCTTATAAATCAGTTTGACTGCTCTTCATCCTTTTATAAAGCAGTTTGACTGCTCTTCATCCTCCTATAAACCAGTTTGACTGCGCTTCATCCTCCTATAGAACAGTTTGACTGCTCTTCGTCCTCTTATAAAACAGTTTGACTGCTCTTCGTCCTCTTATAAAACAGTTTGACTGCTCTTCCTCCTTTTATAAAGCAGTTTGACTGCTCTTCATCCTCTTATAAATCAGTTTGACTGCTCTTCATCTTTTTATAAAGCAGTTTGACTGCTCTTCATCCTCTTGTAAAACAGTCTGACTGCTCTTCATCCGATTATAAAGCAGTTTGACTGCTCTTCATCCTCCTATAAACCAGTTTGACTGCGCTTCATCCTCCTATAGAACAGTTTGACTGCTCTTCGTCCGATTATAACTCAGTTTGACTGCTCTTCGTCCTCTTATAAAACAGTTTGTCTGCTCTTCATCCTTTTATAAAGCAGTTTGACTGCTCTTCATCCTCTTGTAAAACAGTCTGACTGCTCTTCATCCGATTATAAATCAATTTGACTGCTATTCATCCTCTTATAAAACAGTTTGACTGCTCTTCATCCTTTTTATAACGCAGTTTGACTGCTCTTCATCCTCTTGTAAAACAGGTTGACTGCTCTTCATCCTTTTGTAAAACAGTCTGACTGCTCTACATCATTGTATAAAACAGTTTGACTGCTCTTCATCCTTTTATAAAGCAGTTTGACTGCTCTTCATCCTCTTATAAATCAATTTGACTGCTCTTCATCCTCTTATAAAACCGTTTGACTGCTCTTCGTCCGATTATAAATCAGTTTGACTGCTCTTCGTCCGATTATAAATCAGTTTGACTGCTCTTCGTCCGCTTATAAAACAGTTTGACTGCTCTTCATCCTTTTATAAAGCAGTTTGACTGCTCTTCATCCTCTTATAAATCAGTTTGACTGCTCTTCATCCTTTTATAAAGCAGTTTGACTGCTCTTCATCCTCCTATATACCAGTTTGACTGCGCTTCATCCTCCTATAGAACACTTTGACTGCTCTTCGTCCGATTATAAACCAGTTTGACTGCTCTTCGTCCTCTTATAAAAACAGTTTGACTGCTCTTCATCCTTTTATAAAGCAGTTTGACTGCTCTTCATCCTTTTATAAATCAGTTTGACTGCTCTTCATCCGATTATAAATCAGTTTGACTGCTCTTCATCCTCTTATAAAACAGTTTGACTGCTCTTCATCCTTTTATAACGCAGTTTGACTGCTCTTCATCCTTTTATAACGCAGTTTGACTGCTCTTCATCCTCTTATAAATCAGTTTGACTGCTCTTCATCCGATTATAAATCAGTTTGACTGCTCTTCGTCCTCTTTTAAAACAGTTTGACTGCTCTTCATCCTTTTATAATGCAGTTTGACTGCACTTCATCCTCTTATAAAACAGTTTGACTGCTCTTCATCCTCTTTTAAAACAGGTTGACTGCTCTTCATCCTCTTGTAAAACAGTCTGACTGCTCTACATCCTCGTATAAAACAGTTTGACTGCTCTTCATCCTCCTATAGAGCAGTTTGACTGCTCTTCATCCTCTTATAAATCAATTTGACTGCTCTTCATCCTCTTATAAAACCGTTTGACTGCTCTTCGTCCGATTATAAATCAGTTTGACTGCTCTTCATCCTCTTATAAAACCGTTTGACTGCTCTTCGTCCGATTATAAATCAGGTTGACTGCTCTTCGTCCGATTATAAATCAGTTTGACTGCTCTTCGTCTGCTTATAAAACAGTTTGACTGCTCTTCATCCTTTTATAAAGCAGTTTGACTGCTCTTCATCCTCCTATAAACCAGTTTGACTGCGCTTCATCCTCCTATAGAACAGTTTGACTGCTCTTCGTCCGATTATAAATCAGTTTGACTGCTCTTCATCCTCTTGTAAAACAGGTTGACTGCTCTTCATCCTCTTGTAAAACAGTCTGACTGCTCTACATCCTCGTATAAAACAGTTTGACTGCTCTTCATCCTTTTATAACGCAGTTTGACTGCTCTTCATCCTCTTGTAAAACAGTTTGACTGCTCTTCATCCTCTTATAAATCAATTTGACTGCTCTTCATCCTCTTATAAATCAGTTTGACTGCTCTTCATCCTCTTATAAATCAGTTTGACTGCTCTTCATCCTTTTATAAAGCAGTTTGACTGCTCTTCATCCTCCTATAAACCAGTTTGACTGCGCTTCATCCTCCTATAGAACAGTTTGATTGCTCTTCGTCCTCTTATAAAACAGTTTGACTGCTCTTCGTCCTCTTATAAAACAGTTTGACTGCTCTTCATCCTTTTATAAAGCAGTTTGACTGCTCTTCATCCTCTTATAAATCGGTTTGACTGCTCTTCATCCTTTTATAAAGCAGTTTGACTGCTCTTCATCCTCTTGTAAAACAGTCTGACTGCTCTTCATCCGATTATAAATCAATTTGACTGCTATTCATCCTCTTATAAAACAGTTTGACTGCTCTTCATCCTTTTTATAACGCAGTTTGACTGCTCTTCATCCTCTTGTAAAACAGGTTGACTGCTCTTCATCCTTTTGTAAAACAGTGTGACTGCTCTACATCATTGTATAAAACAGTTTGACTGCTCTTCATCCTTTTATAAAGCAGTTTGACTGCTCTTCATCCTCTTATAAATCAATTTGACTGCTCTTCATCCTCTTATAAAACCGTTTGACTGCTCTTCGTCCGATTATAAATCAGTTTGACTGCTCTTCGTCCGATTATAAATCAGTTTGACTGCTCCTCGTCCGCTTATAAAACAGATTGACTGCTCTTCATCCTTTTATAAAGCAGTTTGACTGCTCTTCATCCTCTTATAAATCAGTTTGACTGCTCTTCATCCTTTTATAAAGCAGTTTGACTGCTCTTCATCCTCCTATAAACCAGTTTGACTGCGCTTCATCCTCCTATAGAACAGTTTGACTGCTCTTCGTCCTCTTATAAAACAGTTTGACTGCTCTTCGTCCTCTTATAAAACAGTTTGACTGCTCTTCCTCCTTTTATAAAGCAGTTTGACTGCTCTTCATCCTCTTATAAATCAGTTTGACTGCTCTTCATCTTTTTATAAAGCAGTTTGACTGCTCTTCATCCTCTTGTAAAACAGTCTGACTGCTCTTCATCCGATTATAAAGCAGTTTGACTGCTCTTCATCCTCCTATAAACCAGTTTGACTGCGCTTCATCCTCCTATAGAACAGTTTGACTGCTCTTCGTCCGATTATAACTCAGTTTGACTGCTCTTCGTCCTCTTATAAAACAGTTTGTCTGCTCTTCATCCTTTTATAAAGCAGTTTGACTGCTCTTCATCCTCTTGTAAAACAGTCTGACTGCTCTTCATCCGATTATAAATCAATTTGACTGCTATTCATCCTCTTATAAAACAGTTTGACTGCTCTTCATCCTTTTTATAACGCAGTTTGACTGCTCTTCATCCTCTTGTAAAACAGGTTGACTGCTCTTCATCCTTTTGTAAAACAGTCTGACTGCTCTACATCATTGTATAAAACAGTTTGACTGCTCTTCATCCTTTTATAAAGCAGTTTGACTGCTCTTCATCCTCTTATAAATCAATTTGACTGCTCTTCATCCTCTTATAAAACCGTTTGACTGCTCTTCGTCCGATTATAAATCAGTTTGACTGCTCTTCGTCCGATTATAAATCAGTTTGACTGCTCTTCGTCCGCTTATAAAACAGTTTGACTGCTCTTCATCCTTTTATAAAGCAGTTTGACTGCTCTTCATCCTCTTATAAATCAGTTTGACTGCTCTTCATCCTTTTATAAAGCAGTTTGACTGCTCTTCATCCTCCTATATACCAGTTTGACTGCGCTTCATCCTCCTATAGAACACTTTGACTGCTCTTCGTCCGATTATAAACCAGTTTGACTGCTCTTCGTCCTCTTATAAAAACAGTTTGACTGCTCTTCATCCTTTTATAAAGCAGTTTGACTGCTCTTCATCCTTTTATAAATCAGTTTGACTGCTCTTCATCCGATTATAAATCAGTTTGACTGCTCTTCATCCTCTTATAAAACAGTTTGACTGCTCTTCATCCTTTTATAACGCAGTTTGATTGCTCTTCATCCTTTTATAACGCAGTTTGACTGCTCTTCATCCTCTTATAAATCAGTTTGACTGCTCTTCATCCGATTATAAATCAGTTTGACTGCTCTTCGTCCTCTTTTAAAACAGTTTGACTGCTCTTCATCCTTTTATAATGCAGTTTGACTGCACTTCATCCTCTTATAAAACAGTTTGACTGCTCTTCATCCTCTTGTAAAACAGGTTGACTGCTCTTCATCCTCTTGTAAAACAGTCTGACTGCTCTACATCCTCGTATAAAACAGTTTGACTGCTCTTCATCCTTTTATAAAGCAGTTTGACTGCTCTTCATCCTCTTATAAATCAATTTGACTGCTCTTCATCCTCTTATAAAACCGTTTGACTGCTCTTCGTCCGATTATAAATCAGTTTGACTGCTCTTCATCCTCTTATAAAACTGTTTGACTGCTCTTCGTCCGATTATAAATCAGGTTGACTGCTCTTCGTCCGATTATAAATCAGTTTGACTGCTCTTCGTCTGCTTATAAAACAGTTTGACTGCTCTTCATCCTTTTATAAAGCAGTTTGACTGCTCTTCATCCTCCTATAAACCAGTTTGACTGCGCTTCATCCTCCTATAGAACAGTTTGACTGCTCTTCGTCCGATTATAAATCAGTTTGACTGCTCTTCATCCTCTTGTAAAACAGGTTGACTGCTCTTCATCCTCTTGTAAAACAGTCTGACTGCTCTACATCCTCGTATAAAACAGTTTGACTGCTCTTCATCCTTTTATAACGCAGTTTGACTGCTCTTCATCCTCTTGTAAAACAGTTTGACTGCTCTTCATCCTCTTATAAATCAATTTGACTGCTCTTCATCCTCTTATAAATCAGTTTGACTGCTCTTCATCCTCTTATAAATCAGTTTGACTGCTCTTCATCCTTTTATAAAGCAGTTTGACTGCTCTTCATCCTCCTATAAACCAGTTTGACTGCGCTTCATCCTCCTATAGAACAGTTTGATTGCTCTTCGTCCTCTTATAAAACAGTTTGACTGCTCTTCGTCCTCTTATAAAACAGTTTGACTGCTCTTCATCCTTTTATAAAGCAGTTTGACTGCTCTTCATCCTCTTATAAATCAGTTTGACTGCTCTTCATCCTTTTATAAAGCAGTTTGACTGCTCTTCATCCTCTTGTAAAACAGTCTGACTGCTCTTCATCCGATTATAAATCAATTTGACTGCTATTCATCCTCTTATAAAACAGTTTGACTGCTCTTCATCCTTTTTATAACGCAGTTTGACTGCTCTTCATCCTCTTGTAAAACAGGTTGACTGCTCTTCATCCTTTTGTAAAACAGTCTGACTGCTCTACATCATTGTATAAAACAGTTTGACTGCTCTTCATCCTTTTATAAAGCAGTTTGACTGCTCTTCATCCTCTTATAAATCAATTTGACTGCTCTTCATCCTCTTATAAAACCGTTTGACTGCTCTTCGTCCGATTATAAATCAGTTTGACTGCTCTTCGTCCGATTATAAATCAGTTTGACTGCTCTTCGTCCGCTTATAAAACAGTTTGACTGCTCTTCATCCTTTTATAAAGCAGTTTGACTGCTCTTCATCCTCTTATAAATCAGTTTGACTGCTCTTCATCCTTTTATAAAGCAGTTTGACTGCTCTTCATCCTCCTATAAACCAGTTTGACTGCGCTTCATCCTCCTATAGAACAGTTTGACTGCTCTTCGTCCGATTATAAACCAGTTTGACTGCTCTTCGTCCTCTTATAAAAACAGTTTGACTGCTCTTCATCCTTTTATAAAGCAGTTTGACTGCTCTTCATCCTTTTATAAATCAGTTTGACTTCTCTTCATCCGATTATAAATCAGTTTGACTGCTCTTCATCCTCTTATAAAACAGTTTGACTGCTCTTCATCCTTTTATAACGCAGTTTGACTGCTCTTCATCCTCTTATAAATCAGTTTGACTGCTCTTCATCCGATTATAAATCAGTTTGACTGCTCTTCGTCCTCTTTTAAAACAGTTTGACTGCTCTTCATCCTTTTATAATACAGTTTGACTGCTCTTCATCCTCTTATAAAACAGTTTGACTGCTCTTCATCCTCTTGTAAAACAGGTTGACTGCTCTTCATCCTCTTGTAAAACAGTCTGACTGCTCTACATCCTCGTATAAAACAGTTTGACTGCTCTTCATCCTTTTATAAAGCAGTTTGACTGCTCTTCATCCTCTTATAAATCAATTTGACTGCTCTTCATCCTCTTATAAAACCGTTTGACTGCTCTTCGTCCGATTATAAATCAGTTTGACTGCTCTTCATCCTCTTGTAAAACAGGTTGACTGCTCTTCATCCTTTTGTAAAACAGTCTGACTGCTCTACATCATTGTATAAAACAGTTTGACTGCTCTTCATCCTTTTATAAAGCAGTTTGACTGCTCTTCATCCTCTTATAAATCAATTTGACTGCTCTTCATCCTCTTATAAAACCGTTTGACTGCTCTTCGTCCGATTATAAATCAGTTTGACTGCTCTTCGTCCGATTATAAATCAGTTTGACTGCTCTTCGTCCGCTTATAAAACAGTTTGACTGCTCTTCATCCTTTTATAAAGCAGTTTGACTGCTCTTCATCCTCTTATAAATCAGTTTGACTGCTCTTCATCCTTTTATAAAGCAGTTTGACTGCTCTTCATCCTCCTATAAACCAGTTTGACTGCGCTTCATCCTCCTATAGAACAGTTTGACTGCTCTTCGTCCGATTATAAACCAGTTTGACTGCTCTTCGTCCTCTTATAAAAACAGTTTGACTGCTCTTCATCCTTTTATAAAGCAGTTTGACTGCTCTTCATCCTTTTATAAATCAGTTTGACTTCTCTTCATCCGATTATAAATCAGTTTGACTGCTCTTCATCCTCTTATAAAACAGTTTGACTGCTCTTCATCCTTTTATAACGCAGTTTGACTGCTCTTCATCCTCTTATAAATCAGTTTGACTGCTCTTCATCCGATTATAAATCAGTTTGACTGCTCTTCATCCTCTTGTAAAACAGGTTGACTGCTCTTCATCCTTTTGTAAAACAGTCTGACTGCTCTACATCATTGTATAAAACAGTTTGACTGCTCTTCATCCTTTTATAAAGCAGTTTGACTGCTCTTCATCCTCTTATAAATCAATTTGACTGCTCTTCATCCTCTTATAAAACCGTTTGACTGCTCTTCGTCCGATTATAAATCAGTTTGACTGCTCTTCGTCCGATTATAAATCAGTTTGACTGCTCTTCGTCCGCTTATAAAACAGTTTGACTGCTCTTCATCCTTTTATAAAGCAGTTTGACTGCTCTTCATCCTCTTATAAATCAGTTTGACTGCTCTTCATCCTTTTATAAAGCAGTTTGACTGCTCTTCATCCTCCTATAAACCAGTTTGACTGCGCTTCATCCTCCTATAGAACAGTTTGACTGCTCTTCGTCCGATTATAAACCAGTTTGACTGCTCTTCGTCCTCTTATAAAAACAGTTTGACTGCTCTTCATCCTTTTATAAAGCAGTTTGACTGCTCTTCATCCTTTTATAAATCAGTTTGACTTCTCTTCATCCGATTATAAATCAGTTTGACTGCTCTTCATCCTCTTATAAAACAGTTTGACTGCTCTTCATCCTTTTATAACGCAGTTTGACTGCTCTTCATCCTCTTATAAATCAGTTTGACTGCTCTTCATCCGATTATAAATCAGTTTGACTGCTCTTCGTCCTCTTTTAAAACAGTTTGACTGCTCTTCATCCTTTTATAATACAGTTTGACTGCTCTTCATCCTCTTATAAAACAGTTTGACTGCTCTTCATCCTCTTGTAAAACAGGTTGACTGCTCTTCATCCTCTTGTAAAACAGTCTGACTGCTCTACATCCTCGTATAAAACAGTTTGACTGCTCTTCATCCTTTTATAAAGCAGTTTGACTGCTCTTCATCCTCTTATAAATCAATTTGACTGCTCTTCATCCTCTTATAAAACCGTTTGACTGCTCTTCGTCCGATTATAAATCAGTTTGACTGCTCTTCATCCTCTTGTAAAACAGGTTGACTGCTCTTCATCCTTTTGTAAAACAGTCTGACTGCTCTACATCATTGTATAAAACAGTTTGACTGCTCTTCATCCTTTTATAAAGCAGTTTGACTGCTCTTCATCCTCTTATAAATCAATTTGACTGCTCTTCATCCTCTTATAAAACCGTTTGACTGCTCTTTGTCCGATTATAAATCAGTTTGACTGCTCTTCGTCCGATTATAAATCAGTTTGACTGCTCTTCGTCCGCTTATAAAACAGTTTGACTGCTCTTCATCCTTTTATAAAGCAGTTTGACTGCTCTTCATCCTCTTATAAATCAGTTTGACTGCTCTTCATCCTTTTATAAAGCAGTTTGACTGCTCTTCATCCTCCTATAAACCAGTTTGACTGCGCTTCATCCTCCTATAGAACAGTTTGACTGCTCTTCGTCCGATTATAAACCAGTTTGACTGCTCTTCGTCCTCTTATAAAAACAGTTTGACTGCTCTTCATCCTTTTATAAAGCAGTTTGACTGCTCTTCATCCTTTTATAAATCAGTTTGACTTCTCTTCATCCGATTATAAATCAGTTTGACTGCTCTTCATCCTCTTATAAAACAGTTTGACTGCTCTTCATCCTTTTATAACGCAGTTTGACTGCTCTTCATCCTCTTATAAATCAGTTTGACTGCTCTTCATCCGATTATAAATCAGTTTGACTGCTCTTCGTCCTCTTTTAAAACAGTTTGACTGCTCTTCATCCTTTTATAATGCAGTTTGACTGCTCTTCATCCTCTTATAAAACAGTTTGACTGCTCTTCATCCTCTTGTAAAACAGGTTGACTGCTCTTCATCCTCTTGTAAAACAGTCTGACTGCTCTACATCCTCGTATAAAACAGTTTGACTGCTCTTCATCCTTTTATAAAGCAGTTTGACTGCTCTTCATCCTCTTATAAATCAATTTGACTGCTCTTCATCCTCTTATAAAACCGTTTGACTGCTCTTCGTCCGATTATAAATCAGTTTGACTGCTCTTCATCCTCTTATAAAACCGTTTGACTGCTCTTCGTCCGATTATAAATCAGGTTGACTGCTCTTCGTCCGATTATAAATCAGTTTGACTGCTCTTCGTCTGCTTATAAAACAGTTTGACTGCTCTTCATCCTTTTATAAAGCAGTTTGACTGCTCTTCATCCTCCTATAAACCAGTTTGACTGCGCTTCATCCTCCTATAGAACAGTTTGACTGCTCTTCGTCCGATTATAAATCAGTTTGACTGCTCTTCATCCTCTTGTAAAACAGGTTGACTGCTCTTCATCCTCTTGTAAAACAGTCTGACTGCTCTACATCCTCGTATAAAACAGTTTGACTGCTCTTCATCCTTTTATAACGCAGTTTGACTGCTCTTCATCCTCTTGTAAAACAGTTTGACTGCTCTTCATCCTCTTATAAATCAATTTGACTGCTCTTCATCCTCTTATAAAACCGTTTGACTGCTCTTCGTCCGACTAAAATCAGTTTGACTGCTCTTCGTCCGATTATAAATCAGTTTGACTGCTCCTCGTCCGCTTATAAAACAGATTGACTGCTTTTCATCCTTTTATAAAGCAGTTTGACTGCTCTTCATCCTCTTATAAATCAGTTTGACTGCTCTTCATCCTTTTATAAAGCAGTTTGACTGCTCTTCATCCTCCTATAAACCAGTTTGACTGCGCTTCATCCTCCTATAGAACAGTTTGACTGCTCTTCGTCCTCTTATAAAACAGTTTGACTGCTCTTCGTCCTCTTATAAAACAGTTTGACTGCTCTTCATCCTTTTATAAAGCAGTTTGACTGCTCTTCATCCTCTTATAAATCAGTTTGACTGCTCTTCATCTTTTTATAAAGCAGTTTGACTGCTCTTCATCCTCTTGTAAAACAGTCTGACTGCTCTTCATCCGATTATAAATCAGTTTGACTGCTCTTCGTCCTCTTATAAAACAGTTTGACTACTCTTCATCCTTTTATAAAGCAGTTTGACTGCTCTTCATCCTTTTATAAATCAGTTTGACTTCTCTTCATCCGATTATAAATCAGTTTGACTGCTCTTCATCCTCTTATAAAACAGTTTGACTGCTCTTCATCCTTTTATAACGCAGTTTGACTGCTCTTCATCCTCTTATAAATCAGTTTGACTGCTCTTCATCCGATTATAAATCAGTTTGACTGCTCTTCGTCCTCTTTTAAAACAGTTTGACTGCTCTTCATCCTTTTATAATGCAGTTTGACTGCTCTTCATCCTCTTATAAAACAGTTTGACTGCTCTTCATCCTCTTGTAAAACAGGTTGACTGCTCTTCATCCTCTTGTAAAACAGTCTGACTGCTCTACATCCTCGTATAAAACAGTTTGACTGCTCTTCGTCCTTTTATAAAGCAGTTTGACTGCTCTTCATCCTCTTATAAATCAATTTGACTGCTCTTCATCCTCTTATAAAACCGTTTGACTGCTCTTCGTCCGATTATAAATCAGTTTGACTGCTCTTCATCCTCTTATAAAACCGTTTGACTGCTCTTCGTCCGATTATAAATCAGGTTGACTGCTCTTCGTCCAATTATAAATCAGTTTGACTGCTCTTCGTCTGCTTATAAAACAGTTTGACTGCTCTTCATCCTTTTATAAAGCAGTTTGACTGCTCTTCATCCTCCTATAAACCAGTTTGACTGCGCTTCATCCTCCTATAGAACAGTTTGACTGCTCTTCGTCCGATTATAAATCAGTTTGACTGCTCTTCATCCTCTTGTAAAACAGGTTGACTGCTCTTCATCCTCTTGTAAAACAGTCTGACTGCTCTACATCCTCGTATAAAACAGTTTGACTGCTCTTCATCCTTTTATAACGCAGTTTGACTGCTCTTCATCCTCTTGTAAAACAGTTTGACTGCTCTTCATCCTCTTATAAATCAATTTGACTGCTCTTCATCCTCTTATAAAACCGTTTGACTGCTCTTCGTCCGACTAAAATCAGTTTGACTGCTCTTCGTCCGATTATAAATCAGTTTGACTGCTCCTCGTCCGCTTATAAAACAGATTGACTGCTTTTCATCCTTTTATAAAGCAGTTTGACTGCTCTTCATCCTCTTATAAATCAGTTTGACTGCTCTTCATCCTTTTATAAAGCAGTTTGACTGCTCTTCATCCTCCTATAAACCAGTTTGACTGCGCTTCATCCTCCTATAGAACAGTTTGACTGCTCTTCGTCCTCTTATAAAACAGTTTGACTGCTCTTCGTCCTCTTATAAAACAGTTTGACTGCTCTTCATCCTTTTATAAAGCAGTTTGACTGCTCTTCATCCTCTTATAAATCAGTTTGACTGCTCTTCATCTTTTTATAAAGCAGTTTGACTGCTCTTCATCCTCTTGTAAAACAGTCTGACTGCTCTTCATCCGATTATAAATCAGTTTGACTGCTCTTCATCCTTTTATAAAGCAGTTTGACTGCTCTTCATCCTCTTGTAAAACAGTCTGACTGCTCTTCATCCGATTATAAATCAGTTTGACTGCTCTTCGTCCTCTTATAAAACAGTTTGACTGCTCTTCATCTTTTTATAACGCAGTTTGACTGCTCTTCATCCTCTTGTAAAACAGGTTGACTGCTCTTCACCCTTTTGTGAAACAGTCTGACTGCTCGACATCATTGTATAAAACAGTTTGACTGCTCTTCATCCTTTTATAAAGCAGTTTGACTGCTCTTCATCCTCTTATAAATCAATTTGACTGCTCTTCATCCTCTTATAAAACCGTTTGACTGCTCTTCGTCCGATTATAAATCAGTTTGACTGCTCTTCGTCCGATTATAAATCAGTTTGACTGCTCCTCGTCCGCTTATAAAACAGTTTGACTGCTCTTCATCCTTTTATAAAGCAGTTTGACTGCTCTTCATCCTCTTATAAATCAGTTTGACTGCTCTTCATCCTTTTATAAAGCAGTTTGACTGCTCTTCATCCTCCTATAAACCAGTTTGACTGCGCTTCATCCTCCTATAGAACAGTTTGACTGCTCTTCGTCCTCTTATAAAACAGTTTGACTGCTCTTCGTCCTCTTATAAAACAGTTTGACTGCTCTTCATCCTTTTATAAAGCAGTTTGACTGCTCTTCATCCTCTTATAAATCAGTTTGACTGCTCTTCATCCGATTATAAATCAGTTTGACTGCTCTTCATCCTCTTATAAAACAGTTTGACTGCTCTTCATCCTTTTATAACGCAGTTTGACTGCTCTTCATCCTCTTATAAATCAGTTTGCCTGCTCTTCAACCGATTATAAACCAGTTTGACTGCTCTTCGTCCTCTTATAAAACAGTTTGACTGCTCTTCATCCTTTTATAAAGCAGTTTGACTGCTCTTCATCCTCTTATAAATCAGTTTGACTGCTCTTCATCCGATTATAAATCAGTTTGACTGCTCTTCATCCTCTTATAAAACAGTTTGACTGCTCTTCATCCTTTTATAACGCAGTTTGACTGCTCTTCATCCTCTTATAAATCAGTTTGACTGCTCTTCATCCGATTATAAATCAGTTTGACTGCTCTTCATCCTTTTATAAAGCAGTTTGACTGCTCTTCATCCTCTTATAAATCAATTTGACTGCTCTTCATCCTCTTATAAAACCGTTTGACTGCTCTTCATCCTTTTATAACGCAGTTTGACTGCTCTTCATCCTCTTATAAATCAGTTTGACTGCTCTTCATCCGATTATAAATCAGTTTGACTGCTCTTCATCCTCTTATAAAAAACAGTTTGACTGCTCTTCATCCTTTTATAACGCAGTTTGACTGCTCTTCATCCTCTTATAAATCAGTTTGACTGCTCTTCATCCGATTATAAATCAGTTTGACTGCTCTTCATCCTTTTATAAAGCAGTTTGACTGCTCTTCATCCTCTTATAAATCAATTTGACTGCTCTTCGTCTGCTTATAAAACAGTTTGACTGCTCTTCATCCTTTTATAAAGCAGTTTGACTGCTCTTCATCCTCCTATAAACCAGTTTGACTGCGCTTCATCCTCCTATAGAACAGTTTGACTGCTCTTCGTCCGATTATAAATCAGTTTGACTGCTCTTCATCCTCTTGTAAAACAGGTTGACTGCTCTTCATCCTCTTGTAAAACAGTCTGACTGCTCTACATCCTCGTATAAAACAGTTTGACTGCTCTTCATCCTTTTATAACGCAGTTTGACTGCTCTTCATCCTCTTGTAAAACAGTTTGACTGCTCTTCATCCTCTTATAAATCAATTTGACTGCTCTTCATCCTCTTATAAAACCGTTTGACTGCTCTTCGTCCGACTAAAATCAGTTTGACTGCTCTTCGTCCGATTATAAATCAGTTTGACTGCTCCTCGTCCGCTTATAAAACAGATTGACTGCTTTTCATCCTTTTATAAAGCAGTTTGACTGCTCTTCATCCTCTTATAAATCAGTTTGACTGCTCTTCATCCTTTTATAAAGCAGTTTGACTGCTCTTCATCCTCCTATAAACCAGTTTGACTGCGCTTCATCCTCCTATAGAACAGTTTGACTGCTCTTCGTCCTCTTATAAAACAGTTTGACTGCTCTTCGTCCTCTTATAAAACAGTTTGACTGCTCTTCATCCTTTTATAAAGCAGTTTGACTGCTCTTCATCCTCTTATAAATCAGTTTGACTGCTCTTCATCTTTTTATAAAGCAGTTTGACTGCTCTTCATCCTCTTGTAAAACAGTCTGACTGCTCTTCATCCGATTATAAATCAGTTTGACTGCTCTTCATCCTTTTATAAAGCAGTTTGACTGCTCTTCATCCTCTTGTAAAACAGTCTGACTGCTCTTCATCCGATTATAAATCAGTTTGACTGCTCTTCGTCCTCTTATAAAACAGTTTGACTGCTCTTCATCTTTTTATAACGCAGTTTGACTGCTCTTCATCCTCTTGTAAAACAGGTTGACTGCTCTTCACCCTTTTGTGAAACAGTCTGACTGCTCGACATCATTGTATAAAACAGTTTGACTGCTCTTCATCCTTTTATAAAGCAGTTTGACTGCTCTTCATCCTCTTATAAATCAATTTGACTGCTCTTCATCCTCTTATAAAACCGTTTGACTGCTCTTCGTCCGATTATAAATCAGTTTGACTGCTCTTCGTCCGATTATAAATCAGTTTGACTGCTCCTCGTCCGCTTATAAAACAGTTTGACTGCTCTTCATCCTTTTATAAAGCAGTTTGACTGCTCTTCATCCTCTTATAAATCAGTTTGACTGCTCTTCATCCTTTTATAAAGCAGTTTGACTGCTCTTCATCCTCCTATAAACCAGTTTGACTGCGCTTCATCCTCCTATAGAACAGTTTGACTGCTCTTCGTCCTCTTATAAAACAGTTTGACTGCTCTTCGTCCTCTTATAAAACAGTTTGACTGCTCTTCATCCTTTTATAAAGCAGTTTGACTGCTCTTCATCCTCTTATAAATCAGTTTGACTGCTCTTCATCCGATTATAAATCAGTTTGACTGCTCTTCATCCTCTTATAAAACAGTTTGACTGCTCTTCATCCTTTTATAACGCAGTTTGACTGCTCTTCATCCTCTTATAAATCAGTTTGCCTGCTCTTCAACCGATTATAAACCAGTTTGACTGCTCTTCGTCCTCTTATAAAACAGTTTGACTGCTCTTCATCCTTTTATAAAGCAGTTTGACTGCTCTTCATCCTCTTATAAATCAGTTTGACTGCTCTTCATCCGATTATAAATCAGTTTGACTGCTCTTCATCCTCTTATAAAACAGTTTGACTGCTCTTCATCCTTTTATAACGCAGTTTGACTGCTCTTCATCCTCTTATAAATCAGTTTGACTGCTCTTCATCCGATTATAAATCAGTTTGACTGCTCTTCATCCTTTTATAAAGCAGTTTGACTGCTCTTCATCCTCTTATAAATCAATTTGACTGCTCTTCATCCTCTTATAAAACCGTTTGACTGCTCTTCATCCTTTTATAACGCAGTTTGACTGCTCTTCATCCTCTTATAAATCAGTTTGACTGCTCTTCATCCGATTATAAATCAGTTTGACTGCTCTTCATCATCTTATAAAAAACAGTTTGACTGCTCTTCATCCTTTTATAACGCAGTTTGACTGCTCTTCATCCTCTTATAAATCAGTTTGACTGCTCTTCATCCGATTATAAATCAGTTTGACTGCTCTTCATCCTTTTATAAAGCAGTTTGACTGCTCTTCATCCTCTTATAAATCAATTTGACTGCTCTTCATCCTCTTATAAAACCGTTTTTTCTGCTCTTCGTCCGATTATAAATCAGTTTGACTGCTCTTCATCCTCTTATAAAACCGTTTGACTGCTCTTCATCCTTTTATAACGCAGTTTGACTGCTCTTCATCCTCTTATAAATCAGTTTGACTGCTCTTCATCCGATTATAAATCAGTTTGACTGCTCTTCGTCCTCTTATAAAACAGTTTGACTGCTCTTCATCCTTTTATAAAGCAGTTTGACTGCTCTTCATCCTCTTGTAAAACAGTCTGACTGCTCTTCATCTGATAATAAATCAGTTTGACTGCTCTTCATCCTCTTATAAAGCAGTTTGACTGCTCTTCATCCTTTTATAAAGCTGTTTGACTGCTCTTCATCCTCTTATAAATCAATTTGACCGCTCTTCATCCTCTTATAAAACCGTTTGACTGCTCTTCGTCCGATTATAAATCAGTTTGACTGCTCTTCGTCCTTTTATAAATCAGTTTGACTGCTCTTCGTCCGCTTATAAAACAGTTTGACTGCTCTTCATCCTTTTATAAAGCAGTTTGACTGCTCTTCATCCTCTTATAAATCAGTTTGACTACTCTTCATCCTCCTATAAACCAGTTTGACTGCGCTTCATCCTCCTATAGAACAGTTTGACTGCTCTTCGTCCGATTATAAATCAGTTTGACTGCTCTTCGTCCTCTTATAAAACAGATTGACTGCTCTTCATCCTTTTATAAAGCAGTTTGACTGCTCTTCATCCTCTTATAAATCAGTTTGACTGCTCTTCATCCTTTTATAAAGCAGTTTGACTGCTCTTCATCCTCCTATAAACCAGTTTGACTGCGCTTCATCCTCCTATAGAACAGTTTGACTGCTCTTCGTCCTCTTATAAAACAGTTTGACTGCTCTTCGTCCTCTTATAAAACAGTTTGACTGCTCTTCATCCTTTTATAAAGCAGTTTGACTGCTCTTCATCCTCTTGTAAAACAGTTTGACTGCTCTTCATCCTCTTATAAATCAATTTGACTGCTCTTCATCCTCTTATAAAACCGTTTGACTGCTCTTCGTCCGACTAAAATCAGTTTGACTGCTCTTCGTCCGATTATAAATCAGTTTGACTGCTTCTCGTCCGCTTATAAAACAGATTGACTGCTCTTCATCCTTTTATAAAGCAGTTTGACTGCTCTTCATCCTCTTATAAATCAGTTTGACTGCTCTTCATCCTTTTATAAAGCAGTTTGACTGCTCTTCATCCTCCTATAAACCAGTTTGACTGCGCTTCATCCTCCTATAGAACAGTTTGACTGCTCTTCGTCCTCTTATAAAACAGTTTGACTGCTCTTCGTCCTCTTATAAAACAGTTTGACTGCTCTTCATCCTTTTATAAAGCAGTTTGACTGCTCTTCATCCTCTTATAAATCAGTTTGACTGCTCTTCATCTTTTTATAAAGCAGTTTGACTGCTCTTCATCCTCTTGTAAAACAGTCTGACTGCTCTTCATCCGATTATAAATCAATTTGACCGCTCTTCATCCTCTTATAAAACCGTTTGACTGCTCTTCGTCCGATTATAAATCAGTTTGACTACTCTTCATCCTCCTATAAACCAGTTTGACTGCGCTTCATCCTCCTATAGAACAGTTTGACTGCTCTTCGTCAGATTATAAATCAGTTTGACTGCTCTTCGTCCTCTTATAAAACAGATTGACTGCTCTTCATCCTTTTATAAAGCAGTTTGACTGCTCTTCATCCTCTTATAAATCAGTTTGACTGCTCTTCATCCTTTTATAAAGCAGTTTGACTGCTCTTCATCCTCCTATAAACCAGTTTGACTGCGCTTCATCCTCCTATAGAACAGTTTGACTGCTCTTCGTCCTCTTATAAAACAGTTTGACTGCTCTTCGTCCTCTTATAAAACAGTTTGACTGCTCTTCATCCTTTTATAAAGCAGTTTGACTGCTCTTCATCCTCTTGTAAAACAGTTTGACTGCTCTTCATCCTCTTATAAATCAATTTGACTGCTCTTCATCCTCTTATAAAACCGTTTGACTGCTCTTCGTCCGACTAAAATCAGTTTGACTGCTCTTCGTCCGATTATAAATCAGTTTGACTGCTCCTCGTCCGCTTATAAAACAGATTGACTGCTCTTCATCCTTTTATAAAGCAGTTTGACTGCTCTTCATCCTCTTATAAATCAGTTTGACTGCTCTTCATCCGATTACAAATCAGTTTGACTGCTCTTCATCCGATTATAAATCAGTTTGACTGCTCTTCATCCTCTTATAAAACAGTTTGACTGCTCTTCATCCTTTTATAACGCAGTTTGACTGCTCTTCATCCTCTTATAAATCAGTTTGACTGCTCTTCATCCGATTATAAATCAGTTTGACTGCTCTTCATCCTTTTATAAAGCAGTTTGACTGCTCTTCATCCTCTTATAAATCAATTTGACTGCTCTTCATCCTCTTATAAAACCGTTTTTTCTGCTCTTCGTCCGATTATAAATCAGTTTGACTGCTCTTCATCCTCTTATAAAACCGTTTGACTGCTCTTCATCCTTTTATAACGCAGTTTGACTGCTCTTCATCCTCTTATAAATCAGTTTGACTGCTCTTCATCCGATTATAAATCAGTTTGACTGCTCTTCGTCCTCTTATAAAACAGTTTGACTGCTCTTCATCCTTTTATAAAGCAGTTTGACTGCTCTTCATCCTCTTGTAAAACAGTCTGACTGCTCTTCATCTGATTATAAATCAGTTTGACTGCTCTTCATCCTCTTATAAAACAGTTTGACTGCTCTTCATCTTTTTATAACGCAGTTTGACTGCTCTTCATCCTCTTATAAAACAGGTTGACTGCTTTTCATCCTTTTGTAAAACAGTCTGACTGCTCTACATCATTGTATAAAACAGTTTGACTGCTCTTCATCCTTTTATAAAGCTGTTTGACTGCGCTTCATCCTCCTATAGAACAGTTTGACTGCTCTTCGTCCGATTATAAATCAGTTTGACTGCTCTTCGTCCTCTTATAAAACAGTTTGACCGCTCTCCATCCTTTTATAAAGCAGTTTGACTGCTCTTCATCCTCTTGTAAAACAGTCTGACTGCTCTTCATCCGATTATAAATCAGTTTGACTGCTCTTCATCCTCTTGTAAATCAGTTTGACTGCTCTTCATCCTTTTATAAAGCAGTTTGACTGCTCTTCATCTGAATATAAATCAGTTTGACTGCTCTTCATCCTCTTATATAACAGTTTGACTGCTCTTCATCTTTTTATAACGCAGTTTGACTGCTCTTCATCCTCTTGTAAAACAGGTTGACTGCTTTTCATCCTTTTGTAAAACAGTCTGACTGCTCTACATCATTGTATAAAACAGTTTGACTGCTCTTCATCCTTTTATAAAGCAGTTTGACTGCTCTTCATCCTCTTATAAATCAATTTGACCGCTCTTCATCCTCTTATAAAACCGTTTGACTGCTCTTCGTCCGATTATAAATCAGTTTGACTGCTCTTCGTCCGATTATAAATCAGTTTGACTGCTCTTCGTCCGCTTATAAAACAGTTTGACTGCTCTTCATCCTTTTATAAAGCAGTTTGACTGCTCTTCATCCTCTTATAAATCAGTTTGACTGCTCTTCATCCTTTTGTAAAGCAGTTTAACTGCTCTTCATCCTCCTATAAACCAGTTTGACTTCGCTTCATCCTCCTATAGAACAGTTTGACTGCTCTTCGTCCGATTATAAATCAGTTTGACTGCTCTTCGTCCTCTTATAAAACAGTTTGACTGCTCTTCATCCTTTTATAAAACAGTTTGACTGCTCTTCATCCTTTTATAACGCAGTTTGATTGCTCTTCATCCTCTTATAAATCAGTTTGACTGCTCTTCATCCGATTATAAATCAGTTTGACTGCTCTTCATCCTTTTATAAAGCAGTTTGACTGCTCTTCATCCTCTTATAAATCAATTTGACTGCTCTTCATCCTCTTATAAAACCGTTTTTTCTGCTCTTCGTCCGATTATAAATCAGTTTGACTGCTCTTCATCCTCTTATAAAACCGTTTGACTGCTCTTCATCCTTTTATAACGCAGTTTGACTGCTCTTCATCCTCTTATAAATCAGTTTGACTGCTCTTCATCCGATTATAAATCAGTTTGATTGCTCTTCGTCCTCTTATAAAACAGTTTGACTGCTCTTCATCCTTTTATAAAGCAGTTTGACTGCTCTTCATCCTCTTGTAAAACAGTCTGACTGCTCTTCATCTGATTATAAATCAGTTTGACTGCTCTTCATCCTCTTATAAAACAGTTTGACTGCTCTTCATCTTTTTATAACGCAGTTTGACTGCTCTTCATCCTCTTGTAAAACAGGTTGACTGCTTTTCATCCTTTTGTAAAACAGTCTGACTGCTCTACATCATTGTATAAAACAGTTTGACTGCTCTTCATCCTTTTATAAAGCTGTTTGACTGCGCTTCATCCTCCTACAGAACAGTTTGACTGCTCTTCGTCCGATTATAAATCAGTTTGACTGCTCTTCGTCCTCTTATAAAACAGTTTGACTGCTCTCCATCCTTTTATAAAGCAGTTTGACTGCTCTTCATCCTCTTGTAAAACAGTCTGACTGCTCTTCATCCGATTATAAATCAGTTTGACTGCTCTTCATCCTCTTATAAATCAGTTTGACTGCTCTTCATGCTTTTATAAAGCAGTTTGACTGCTCTTCATCTGAATATAAATCAGTTTGACTGCTCTTCATCCTCTTATAAAACAGTTTGACTGCTCTTCATCTTTTTATAACGCAGTTTGACTGCTCTTCATCCTCTTGTAAAACAGGTTGACTGCTTTTCATCCTTTTGTAAAACAGTCTGACTGCTCTACATCATTGTATAAAACAGTTTGACTGCTCTTCATCCTTTTATAAAGCAGTTTGACTGCTCTTCATCCTCTTATAAATCAATTTGACCGCTCTTCATCCTCTTATAAAACCGTTTGACTGCTCCTCGTCCGATTATAAATCAGTTTGACTGCTCTTCGTCCGATTATAAATCAGTTTGACTGCTCTTCGTCCGCTTATAAAACAGTTTGACTGCTCTTCATCCTTTTATAAAGCAGTTTGACTGCTCTTCATCCTCTTATAAATCAGTTTGACTGCTCTTCATCCTTTTATAAAGCAGTTTAACTGCTCTTCATCCTCCTATAAACCAGTTTGACTTCGCTTCATCCTCCTATAGAACAGTTTGACTGCTCTTCGTCCGATTATAAATCAGTTTGACTGCTCTTCGTCCTCTTATAAAACAGTTTGACTGCTCTTCATCCTTTTATAAAGCAGTTTGACTGCTCTTCATCCTCTTATAAACCAGTTTGACTGCTCTTCCTCCGATTATAAATCAGTTTGACTGCTCTTCATCCTCTTATAAAACAGTTTGACTGCTCTTCATCCTTTTATAACGCAGTTTGACTGCTCTTCATCCTCCTATAGAACAGTTTGACTGCTCTTCGTCCGATTATAAATCAGTTTGACTGCTCTTCGTCCTCTTATAAAACAGTTTGACTGCTCTTCATCCTTTTATAAAGCAGTTTGACTGCTCTTCATCCTCTTATAAATCAGTTTGACTGCTCTTCCTCCGATTATAAATCAGTTTGACTGGTCTTCATCCTCTTATAAAACAGTTTGACTGCTCTTCATCCTTTTATAACGCAGTTTGACTGCTCTTCATCCTCTTATAAATCAGTTTGACTGCTCTTCATCCGATTATAAATCAGTTTGACTGCTATTCATCCGATTATAAATCAGTTTGACTGCTCTTCGTCCGATTATAAATCAGTTTGACTGCTCTTCGTCCGATTATAACTCAGTTTGACTGCTCTTCGTCCTCTTATAAAACAGTTTGACTGCTCTTCATCCGATTATAAATCAGTTTGACTGCTCTTCATCCTCTTATAAAACAGTTTGACTGGTCTTCATCCTTTTATAAAACAGTTTGACTGCTCTTCATCCGATTATAAATCAGTTTGACTGCTCTTCATCCTCTTATAAAACAGTTTGACTGGTCTTCATCCTTTTATAAAGCAGTTTGACTGCTCTTCATCCTCCTATAAACCAGTTTGACTGCGCTTCATCCTCCTATAGAACAGTTTGACTGCTCTTCGTCCTATTATAAATCAGTTTGACTGCTCTTCGTCCTCTTATAAAACAGTTTGACTGCTCTTCATCCTTTTATAAAGCAGTTTGACTGCTCTTCATCCTCTTATAAATCAGTTTGACTGCTCTTCCTCCGATTATAAATCAGTTTGACTGCTCTTCATCCTCTTATAAAACAGTTTGACTGCTCTTCATCCTCTTATAAATCAATTTGACTGCTCTTCATCCTTTTATAAAGCAGTTTGACTGCTCTTCATCTGAATATAAATCAGTTTGACTGCTCTTCATCCTCTTATAAAACAGTTTGACTGCTCTTCATCTTTTTATAACGCAGTTTGACTGCTCTTCATCCTCTTGTAAAACAGGTTGACTGCTTTTCATCCTTTTGTAAAACAGTCTGACTGCTCTACATCATTGTATAAACCAGTTTGACTGCTCTTCATCCTTTTATAAAGCAGTTTGACTGCTCTTCGTCCTCTTATAAAACAGTTTGACTGCTCTTCATCCTTTTATAAAGCAGTTTGACTGCTCTTCATCCTCTTGTAAAACAGTCTGACTGCTCTTCATCTGATTATAAATCAGTTTGACTGCTCTTCATCCTCTTATAAAACAGTTTGACTGCTCTTCATCTTTTTATAACGCAGTTTGACTGCTCTTCATCCTCTTGTAAATCAGTTTGACTGCTCTTCATCCGATTATAAATCAGTTTGACTGCTCTTCATCCTCTTATAAAACAGTTTGACTGATCTTCATCCTTTTATAACGCAGTTTGACTGCTCTTCATCCTCTTATAAATCAGTTTGACTGCTCTTCATCCGATTATAAATCAGTTTGACTGCTATTCATCCGATTATAAATCAGTTTGACTGCTCTTCGTCCGATTATAAATCAGTTTGACTGCTCTTCGTCCGATTATAACTCAGTTTGACTGCTCTTCGTCCTCTTATAAAACAGTTTGACTGCTCTTCATCCGATTATAAATCAGTTTGACTGCTCTTCATCCTCTTATAAAACAGTTTGACTGGTCTTCATCCTTTTATAAAGCAGTTTGACTGCTCTTCATCCTCCTATAAACCAGTTTGACTGCGCTTCATCCTCCTATAGAACAGTTTGACTGCTCTTCGTCCGATTATAAATCAGTTTGACTGCTCTTCGTCCTCTTATAAAACAGTTTGACTGCTCTTCATCCTTTTATAAAGCAGTTTGACTGCTCTTCATCCTCTTGTAAAACAGTCTGACTGCTCTTCATCTGATTATAAATCAGTTTGACTGCTCTTCATCCTCTTATAAAACAGTTTGACTGCTCTTCATCTTTTTATAACGCAGTTTGACTGCTCTTCATCCTCTTGTAAAACAGGTTGACTGCTTTTCATCCTTTTGTAAAACAGTCTGACTGCTCTACATCATTGTATAAAACAGTTTGACTGCTCTTCATCCTTTTATAAAGCAGTTTGACTGCTCTTCATCCTCTTATAAATCAATTTGACCGCTCTTCATCCTCTTATAAAACCGTTTGACTGCTCTTCGTCCGATTATAAATCAGTTTGACTGCTCTTCGTCCGATTATAAATCAGTTTGACTGCTCTTCATCCGATTATAAATCAGTTTGACTGCTCTTCATCCTCTTATAAAACAGTTTGACTGCTCTTCATCCTTTTATAAAGCAGTTTGACTGCTCTTCATCCGATTACAAATCAGTTTGACTGCTCTTCATCCGATTATAAATCAGATTGACTGCTCTTCATCCTCTTATAAAACAGTTTGACTGCTCTTCATCCTTTTATAACGCAGTTTGACTGCTCTTCATCCTCTTATAAATCAGTTTGACTGCTCTTCATCCGATTATAAATCAGTTTGACTGCTCTTCATCCTTTTATAAAGCAGTTTGACTGCTCTTCATCCTCTTATAAATCAATTTGACTGCTCTTCATCCTCTTATAAAACCGTTTTTTCTGCTCTTCGTCCGATTATAAATCAGTTTGACTGCTCTTCATCCTCTTATAAAACCGTTTGACTGCTCTTCATCCTTTTATAACGCAGTTTGACTGCTCTTCATCCTCTTATAAATCAGTTTGACTGCTCTTCATCCGATTATAAATCAGTTTGACTGCTCTTCGTCCTCTTATAAAACAGTTTGACTGCTCTTCATCCTTTTATAAAGCAGTTTGACTGCTCTTCATCCTCTTGTAAAACAGTCTGACTGCTCTTCATCTGATTATAAATCAGTTTGACTGCTCTTCATCCTCTTATAAAACAGTTTGACTGCTCTTCATCTTTTTATAACGCAGTTTGACTGCTCTTCATCCTCTTGTAAAACAGGTTGACTGCTTTTCATCCTTTTGTAAAACAGTCTGACTGCTCTACATCATTGTATAAAACAGTTTGACTGCTCTTCATCCTTTTATAAAGCTGTTTGACTGCGCTTCATCCTCCTACAGAACAGTTTGACTGCTCTTCGTCCGATTATAAATCAGTTTGACTGCTCTTCGTCCTCTTATAAAACAGTTTGACTGCTCTCCATCCTTTTATAAAGCAGTTTGACTGCTCTTCATCCTCTTGTAAAACAGTCTGACTGCTCTTCATCCGATTATAAATCAGTTTGACTGCTCTTCATACTCTTATAAATCAGTTTGACTGCTCTTCATCCTTTTATAAAGCAGTTTGACTGCTCTTCATCTGAATATAAATCAGTTTGACTGCTCTTCATCCTCTTATAAAACAGTTTGACTGCTCTTCATCTTTTTATAACGCAGTTTGACTGCTCTTCATCCTCTTGTAAAACAGGTTGACTGCTTTTCATCCTTTTGTAAAACAGTCTGACTGCTCTACATCATTGTATAAAACAGTTTGACTGCTCTTCATCCTTTTATAAAGCAGTTTGACTGCTCTTCATCCTCTTATAAATCAATTTGACCGCTCTTCATCCTCTTATAAAACCGTTTGACTGCTCCTCGTCCGATTATAAATCAGTTTGACTGCTCTTCGTCCGATTATAAATCAGTTTCACTGCTCTTCGTCCGCTTATAAAACAGTTTGACTGCTCTTCATCCTTTTATAAAGCAGTTTGACTGCTCTTCATCCTCTTATAAATCAGTTTGACTGCTCTTCATCCTTTTATAAAGCAGTTTAACTGCTCTTCATCCTCCTATAAACCAGTTTGACTTCGCTTCATCCTCCTATAGAACAGTTTGACTGCTCTTCGTCCGATTATAAATCAGTTTGACTGCTCTTCGTCCTCTTATAAAACAGTTTGACTGCTCTTCATCCTTTTATAAAGCAGTTTGACTGCTCTTCATCCTCTTATAAACCAGTTTGACTGCTCTTCCTCCGATTATAAATCAGTTTGACTGCTCTTCATCCTCTTATAAAACAGTTTGACTGCTCTTCATCCTTTTATAACGCAGTTTGACTGCTCTTCATCCTCCTATAGAACAATTTGACTGCTCTTCGTCCGATTATAAATCAGTTTGACTGCTCTTCGTCCTCTTATAAAACAGTTTGACTGGTCTTCATCCTTTTATAAAGCAGTTTGACTGCTCTTCATCCTCTTATAAATCAGTTTGACTGCTCTTCCTCCGATTATAAATCAGTTTGACTGGTCTTCATCCTCTTATAAAACAGTTTGACTGCTCTTCATCCTTTTATAACGCAGTTTGACTGCTCTTCATCCTCTTATAAATCAGTTTGACTGCTCTTCATCCGATTATAAATCAGTTTGACTGCTATTCATCCGATTATAAATCAGTTTGACTGCTCTTCGTCCGATTATAAATCAGTTTGACTGCTCTTCGTCCGATTATAACTCAGTTTGACTGCTCTTCGTCCTCTTATAAAACAGTTTGACTGCTCTTCATCCGATTATAAATCAGTTTGACTGCTCTTCATCCTCTTATAAAACAGTTTGACTGGTCTTCATCCTTTTATAAAACAGTTTGACTGCTCTTCATCCGATTATAAATCAGTTTGACTGCTCTTCATCCTCTTATAAAACAGTTTGACTGGTCTTCATCCTTTTATAAAGCAGTTTGACTGCTCTTCATCCTCCTATAAACCAGTTTGACTGCGCTTCATCCTCCTATAGAACAGTTTGACTGCTCTTCGTCCTATTATAAATCAGTTTGACTGCTCTTCGTCCTCTTATAAAACAGTTTGACTGCTCTTCATCCTTTTATAAAGCAGTTTGACTGCTCTTCATCCTCTTATAAATCAGTTTGACTGCTCTTCCTCCGATTATAAATCAGTTTGACTGCTCTTCATCCTCTTATAAAACAGTTTGACTGCTCTTCATCCTCTTATAAATCAATTTGACTGCTCTTCATCCGATTATAAATCAGTTTGACTGCTCTTCATCCTCTTATAAATCAGTTTGACTGCTCTTCATCCTTTTATAAAGCAGTTTGACTGCTCTTCATCTGAATATAAATCAGTTTGACTGCTCTTCATCCTCTTATAAAACAGTTTGACTGCTCTTCATCTTTTTATAACGCAGTTTGACTGCTCTTCATCCTCTTGTAAAACAGGTTGACTGCTTTTCATCCTTTTGTAAAACAGTCTGACTGCTCTACATCATTGTATAAACCAGTTTGACTGCTCTTCATCCTTTTATAAAGCAGTTTGACTGCTCTTCGTCCTCTTATAAAACAGTTTGACTGCTCTTCATCCTTTTATAAAGCAGTTTGACTGCTCTTCATCCTCTTGTAAAACAGTCTGACTGCTCTTCATCTGATTATAAATCAGTTTGACTGCTCTTCATCCTCTTATAAAACAGTTTGACTGCTCTTCATCTTTTTATAACGCAGTTTGACTGCTCTTCATCCTCTTGTAAATCAGTTTGACTGCTCTTCATCCGATTATAAATCAGTTTGACTGCTCTTCATCCTCTTATAAAACAGTTTGACTGATCTTCATCCTTTTATAACGCAGTTTGACTGCTCTTCATCCTCTTATAAATCAGTTTGACTGCTCTTCATCCGATTATAAATCAGTTTGACTGCTATTCATCCGATTATAAATCAGTTTGACTGCTCTTCGTCCGATTATAAATCAGTTTGACTGCTCTTCGTCCGATTATAACTCAGTTTGACTGCTCTTCGTCCTCTTATAAAACAGTTTGACTGCTCTTCATCCGATTATAAATCAGTTTGACTGCTCTTCATCCTCTTATAAAACAGTTTGACTGGTCTTCATCCTTTTATAAAGCAGTTTGACTGCTCTTCATCCTCCTATAAACCAGTTTGACTGCGCTTCATCCTCCTATAGAACAGTTTGACTGCTCTTCGTCCGATTATAAATCAGTTTGACTGCTCTTCGTCCTCTTATAAAACAGTTTGACTGCTCTTCATCCTTTTATAAAGCAGTTTGACTGCTCTTCATCCTCTTGTAAAACAGTCTGACTGCTCTTCATCTGATTATAAATCAGTTTGACTGCTCTTCATCCTCTTATAAAACAGTTTGACTGCTCTTCATCTTTTTATAACGCAGTTTGACTGCTCTTCATCCTCTTGTAAAACAGGTTGACTGCTTTTCATCCTTTTGTAAAACAGTCTGACTGCTCTACATCATTGTATAAAACAGTTTGACTGCTCTTCATCCTTTTATAAAGCAGTTTGACTGCTCTTCATCCTCTTATAAATCAATTTGACCGCTCTTCATCCTCTTATAAAACCGTTTGACTGCTCTTCGTCCGATTATAAATCAGTTTGACTGCTCTTCGTCCGATTATAAATCAGTTTGACTGCTCTTCATCCGATTATAAATCAGTTTGACTGCTCTTCATCCTCTTATAAAACAGTTTGACTGCTCTTCATCCTTTTATAAAGCAGTTTGACTGCTCTTCATCCGATTACAAATCAGTTTGACTGCTCTTCATCCGATTATAAATCAGATTGACTGCTCTTCATCCTCTTATAAAACAGTTTGACTGCTCTTCATCCTTTTATAACGCAGTTTGACTGCTCTTCATCCTCTTATAAATCAGTTTGACTGCTCTTCATCCGATTATAAATCAGTTTGACTGCTCTTCATCCTTTTATAAAGCAGTTTGACTGCTCTTCATCCTCTTATAAATCAATTTGACTGCTCTTCATCCTCTTATAAAACCGTTTTTTCTGCTCTTCGTCCGATTATAAATCAGTTTGACTGCTCTTCATCCTCTTATAAAACCGTTTGACTGCTCTTCATCCTTTTATAACGCAGTTTGACTGCTCTTCATCCTCTTATAAATCAGTTTGACTGCTCTTCATCCGATTATAAATCAGTTTGACTGCTCTTCGTCCTCTTATAAAACAGTTTGACTGCTCTTCATCCTTTTATAAAGCAGTTTGACTGCTCTTCATCCTCTTGTAAAACAGTCTGACTGCTCTTCATCTGATTATAAATCAGTTTGACTGCTCTTCATCCTCTTATAAAACAGTTTGACTGCTCTTCATCTTTTTATAACGCAGTTTGACTGCTCTTCATCCTCTTGTAAAACAGGTTGACTGCTTTTCATCCTTTTGTAAAACAGTCTGACTGCTCTACATCATTGTATAAAACAGTTTGACTGCTCTTCATCCTTTTATAAAGCTGTTTGACTGCGCTTCATCCTCCTACAGAACAGTTTGACTGCTCTTCGTCCGATTATAAATCAGTTTGACTGCTCTTCGTCCTCTTATAAAACAGTTTGACTGCTCTCCATCCTTTTATAAAGCAGTTTGACTGCTCTTCATCCTCTTGTAAAACAGTCTGACTGCTCTTCATCCGATTATAAATCAGTTTGACTGCTCTTCATACTCTTATAAATCAGTTTGACTGCTCTTCATCCTTTTATAAAGCAGTTTGACTGCTCTTCATCTGAATATAAATCAGTTTGACTGCTCTTCATCCTCTTATAAAACAGTTTGACTGCTCTTCATCTTTTTATAACGCAGTTTGACTGCTCTTCATCCTCTTGTAAAACAGGTTGACTGCTTTTCATCCTTTTGTAAAACAGTCTGACTGCTCTACATCATTGTATAAAACAGTTTGACTGCTCTTCATCCTTTTATAAAGCAGTTTGACTGCTCTTCATCCTCTTATAAATCAATTTGACCGCTCTTCATCCTCTTATAAAACCGTTTGACTGCTCCTCGTCCGATTATAAATCAGTTTGACTGCTCTTCGTCCGATTATAAATCAGTTTCACTGCTCTTCGTCCGCTTATAAAACAGTTTGACTGCTCTTCATCCTTTTATAAAGCAGTTTGACTGCTCTTCATCCTCTTATAAATCAGTTTGACTGCTCTTCATCCTTTTATAAAGCAGTTTAACTGCTCTTCATCCTCCTATAAACCAGTTTGACTTCGCTTCATCCTCCTATAGAACAATTTGACTGCTCTTCGTCCGATTATAAATCAGTTTGACTGCTCTTCGTCCTCTTATAAAACAGTTTGACTGGTCTTCATCCTTTTATAAAGCAGTTTGACTGCTCTTCATCCTCTTATAAATCAGTTTGACTGCTCTTCCTCCGATTATAAATCAGTTTGACTGGTCTTCATCCTCTTATAAAACAGTTTGACTGCTCTTCATCCTTTTATAACGCAGTTTGACTGCTCTTCATCCTCTTATAAATCAGTTTGACTGCTCTTCATCCGATTATAAATCAGTTTGACTGCTATTCATCCGATTATAAATCAGTTTGACTGCTCTTCGTCCGATTATAAATCAGTTTGACTGCTCTTCGTCCGATTATAACTCAGTTTGACTGCTCTTCGTCCTCTTATAAAACAGTTTGACTGCTCTTCATCCGATTATAAATCAGTTTGACTGCTCTTCATCCTCTTATAAAACAGTTTGACTGGTCTTCATCCTTTTATAAAACAGTTTGACTGCTCTTCATCCGATTATAAATCAGTTTGACTGCTCTTCATCCTCTTATAAAACAGTTTGACTGGTCTTCATCCTTTTATAAAGCAGTTTGACTGCTCTTCATCCTCCTATAAATCAGTTTGACTGCGCTTCATCCTCCTATAGAACAGTTTGACTGCTCTTCGTCCTATTATAAATCAGTTTGACTGCTCTTCGTCCTCTTATAAAACAGTTTGACTGCTCTTCATCCTTTTATAAAGCAGTTTGACTGCTCTTCATCCTCTTATAAATCAGTTTGACTGCTCTTCCTCCGATTATAAATCAGTTTGACTGCTCTTCATCCTCTTATAAAACAGTTTGACTGCTCTTCATCCTCTTATAAATCAATTTGACTGCTCTTCATCCGATTATAAATCAGTTTGACTGCTCTTCATCCTCTTATAAATCAGTTTGACTGCTCTTCATCCTTTTATAAAGCAGTTTGACTGCTCTTCATCTGAATATAAATCAGTTTGACTGCTCTTCATCCTCTTATAAAACAGTTTGACTGCTCTTCATCTTTTTATAACGCAGTTTGACTGCTCTTCATCCTCTTGTAAAACAGGTTGACTGCTTTTCATCCTTTTGTAAAACAGTCTGACTGCTCTACATCATTGTATAAAACAGTTTGACTGCTCTTCATCCTTTTATAAAGCAGTTTGACTGCTCTTCGTCCTCTTATAAAACAGTTTGACTGCTCTTCATCCTTTTATAAAGCAGTTTGACTGCTCTTCATCCTCTTGTAAAACAGTCTGACTGCTCTTCATCTGATTATAAATCAGTTTGACTGCTCTTCATCCTCTTATAAAACAGTTTGACTGCTCTTCATCTTTTTATAACGCAGTTTGACTGCTCTTCATCCTCTTATAAATCAGTTTGACTGCTCTTCATCCGATTATAAATCAGTTTGACTGCTCTTCATCCTCTTATAAAACAGTTTGACTGATCTTCATCCTTTTATAACGCAGTTTGACTGCTCTTCATCCTCTTATAAATCAGTTTGACTGCTCTTCATCCGATTATAAATCAGTTTGACTGCTATTCATCCGATTATAAATCAGTTTGACTGCTCTTCGTCCGATTATAAATCAGTTTGACTGCTCTCCGTCCGATTATAACTCAGTTTGACTGCTCTTCGTCCTCTTATAAAACAGTTTGACTGCTCTTCATCCGATTATAAATCAGTTTGACTGCTCTTCATCCTCTTATAAAACAGTTTGACTGGTCTTCATCCTTTTATAAAGCAGTTTGACTGCTCTTCATCCTCCTATAAACCAGTTTGACTGCGCTTCATCCTCCTATAGAACAGTTTGACTGCTCTTCGTCCGATTATAAATCAGTTTGACTGCTCTTCGTCCTCTTATAAAACAGTTTGACTGCTCTTCATCCTTTTATAAAGCAGTTTGACTGCTCTTCATCCTCTTGTAAAACAGTCTGACTGCTCTTCATCTGATTATAAATCAGTTTGACTGCTCTTCATCCTCTTATAAAACAGTTTGACTGCTCTTCATCTTTTTATAACGCAGTTTGACTGCTCTTCATCCTCTTGTAAAACAGGTTGACTGCTTTTCATCCTTTTGTAAAACAGTCTGACTGCTCTACATCATTGTATAAAACAGTTTGACTGCTCTTCATCCTTTTATAAAGCAGTTTGACTGCTCTTCATCCTCTTATAAATCAATTTGACCGCTCTTCATCCTCTTATAAAACCGTTTGACTGCTCTTCGTCCGATTATAAATCAGTTTGACTGCTCTTCGTCCGATTATAAATCAGTTTGACTGCTCTTCATCCGATTATAAATCAGTTTGACTGCTCTTCATCCTCTTATAAAACAGTTTGACTGCTCTTCATCCTTTTATAAAGCAGTTTGACTGCTCTTCATCCGATTACAAATCAGTTTGACTGCTCTTCATCCGATTATAAATCAGATTGACTGCTCTTCATCCTCTTATAAAACAGTTTGACTGCTCTTCATCCTTTTATAACGCAGTTTGACTGCTCTTCATCCTCTTATAAATCAGTTTGACTGCTCTTCATCCGATTATAAATCAGTTTGACTGCTCTTCATCCTTTTATAAAGCAGTTTGACTGCTCTTCATCCTCTTATAAATCAATTTGACTGCTCTTCATCCTCTTATAAAACCGTTTTTTCTGCTCTTCGTCCGATTATAAATCAGTTTGACTGCTCTTCATCCTCTTATAAAACAGTTTGACTGCTCTTCATCTTTTTATAACGCAGTTTGACTGCTCTTCATCCTCTTGTAAAACAGGTTGACTGCTTTTCATCCTTTTGTAAAACAGTCTGACTGCTCTACATCTTTGTATAAAACAGTTTGACTGCTCTTCATCCTTTTATAAAGCTGTTTGACTGCGCTTCATCCTCCTATAGAACAGTTTGACTGCTCTTCGTCCGATTATAAATCAGTTTGACTGCTCTTCGTCCTCTTATAAAACAGTTTGACCGCTCTCCATCCTTTTATAAAGCAGTTTGACTGCTCTTCATCCTCTTGTAAAACAGTCTGACTGCTCTTCATCCGATTATAAATCAGTTTGACTGCTCTTCATCCTCTTATAAATCAGTTTGACTGCTCTTCATCCTTTTATAAAGCAGTTTGACTGCTCTTCATCTGAATATAAATCAGTTTGACTGCTCTTCATCCTCTTATAAAACAGTTTGACTGCTCTTCATCTTTTTATAACGCAGTTTGACTGCTCTTCATCCTCTTGTAAAACAGGTTGACTGCTCTTCATCCTTTTATAAAACAGTCTGACTGCTCTACATCATTGTATAAAACAGTTTGACTGCTCTTCATCCTTTTATAAAGCAGTTTGACTGCTCTTCATCCTCTTATAAATCAATTTGACCGCTCTTCATCCTCTTATAAAACCGTTTGACTGCTCTTTGTCCGATTATAAATCAGTTTGACTGCTCTTCGTCCGATTATAAATCAGTTTGACTGCTCTTCGTCCGCTTATAAAACAGTTTGACTGCTCTTCATCCTTTTATAAAGCAGTTTGACTGCTCTTCATCCTCATATAAATCAGTTTGACTGCTCTTTATCCTTTTATAAAGCAGTTTAACTGCTCTTCATCCTCCTATAAACCAGTTTGACTTCGCTTCATCCTCCTATAGAACAGTTTGACTGCTCTTCGTCCGATTATAAATCAGTTTGACTGCTCTTCGTCCTCTTATAAAACAGTTTGACTGCTCTTCATCCTTTTATAAAACAGTTTGACTGCTCTTCATCCTTTTATAACGCAGTTTGACTGCTCTTCATCCTCTTATAAATCAGTTTGACTGCTCTTCATCCGATTATAAATCAATTTGACTGCTCTTCATCCTCTTATAAAACCGTTTTTTCTGCTCTTCGTCCGATTATAAATCAGTTTGACTGCTCTTCATCCTCTTATAAAACCGTTTGACTGCTCTTCATCCTTTTATAACGCAGTTTGACTGCTCTTCATCCTCTTATAAATCAGTTTGACTGCTCTTCATCCGATTATAAATCAGTTTGACTGCTCTTCGTCCTCTTATAAAACAGTTTGACTGCTCTTCATCCTTTTATAAAGCAGTTTGACTGCTCTTCATCCTCTTGTAAAACAGTCTGACTGCTCTTCATCTGATTATAAATCAGTTTGACTGCTCTTCATCCTCTTATAAAACAGTTTGACTGCTCTTCATCTTTTTATAACGCAGTTTGACTGCTCTTCATCCTCTTGTAAAACAGGTTGACTGCTTTTCATCCTTTTGTAAAACAGTCTGACTGCTCTACATCATTGTATAAAACAGTTTGACTGCTCTTCATCCTTTTATAAAGCTGTTTGACTGCGCTTCATCCTCCTATAGAACAGTTTGACTGCTCTTCGTCCGATTATAAATCAGTTTGACTGCTCTTCGTCCTCTTATAAAACAGTTTGACTGCTCTCCATCCTTTTATAAAGCAGTTTGACTGCTCTTCATCCTCTTGTAAAACAGTCTGACTGCTCTTCATCCGATTATAAATCAGTTTGACTGCTCTTCATCCTCTTATAAATCAGTTTGACTGCTCTTCATCCTTTTATAAAGCAGTTTGACTGCTCTTCATCTGAATATAAATCAGTTTGACTGCTCTTCATCCTCTTATAAAACAGTTTGACTGCTCTTCATCTTTTTATAACGCAGTTTGACTGCTCTTCATCCTCTTGTAAAACAGGTTGACTGCTTTTCATCCTTTTGTAAAACAGTCTGACTGCTCTACATCATTGTATAAAACAGTTTGACTGCTCTTCATCCTTTTATAAAGCAGTTTGACTGCTCTTCATCCTCTTATAAATCAATTTGACCGCTCTTCATCCTCTTATAAAATCGTTTGACTGCTCTTCGTCCGATTATAAATCAGTTTGACTGCTCTTCGTCCGATTATAAATCAGTTTGACTGCTCTTCGTCCGCTTATAAAACAGTTTGACTGCTCTTCATCATTTTATAAAGCAGTTTGACTGCTCTTCATCCTCTTATAAATCAGTTTGACTGCTCTTCATCCTTTTATAAAGCAGTTTAACTGCTCTTCATCCTCCTATAAACCAGTTTGACTTCGCTTCATCCTCCTATAGAACAGTTTGACTGCTCTTCGTCCGATTATAAATCAGTTTGACTGCTCTTCGTCCTCTTATAAAACAGTTTGACTGCTCTTCATCCTTTTATAAAGCAGTTTGACTGCTCTTCATCCTCTTATAAATCAGTTTGACTGCTCTTCCTCCGATTATAAATCAGTTTGACTGCTCTTCATCCTCTTATAAAACAGTTTGACTGCTCTTCATCCTTTTATAACGCAGTTTGACTGCTCTTCATCCTCTTATAAATCAGTTTGACTGCTCTTCATCCGATTATAAATCAGTTTGACTGCTATTCATCCGATTATAAATCAGTTTGACTGCTCTTCGTCCGATTATAAATCAGTTTGACTGCTCTTCGTCCGATTATAACTCAGTTTGACTGCTCTTCGTCCTCTTATAAAACAGTTTGACTGCTCTTCATCCGATTATAAATCAGTTTGACTGCTCTTCATCCTCTTATAAATCAATTTGACTGCTCTTCATCCTCTTATAAAACCGTTTTTTCTGCTCTTCATCCGATTATAAATCAGTTTGACTGCTCTTCATCCTCTTATAAAACAGTTTGACTGGTCTTCATCCTTTTATAAAGCAGTTTGACTGCTCTTCATCCTCCTATAAACCAGTTTGACTGCGCTTCATCCTCCTATAGAACAGTTTGACTGCTCTTCGTCCTATTATAAATCAGTTTGACTGCTCTTCGTCCTCTTATAAAACAGTTTGACTGGTCTTCATCCTTTTATAAAACAGTTTGACTGCTCTTCATCCGATTATAAATCAGTTTGACTGCTCTTCATCCTCTTATAAAACAGTTTGACTGCTCTTCATCTTTTTATAACGCAGTTTGACTGCTCTTCATCCTCTTGTAAAACAGGTTGACTGCTTTTCATCCTTTTGTAAAACAGTCTGACTGCTCTACATCATTGTATAAAACAGTTTGACTGCTCTTCATCCTTTTATAAAGCAGTTTGACTGCTCTTCATCCTCTTATAAATCAATTTGACCGCTCTTCATCCTCTTATAAAACCGTTTTTTCTGCTCTTCGTCCGATTATAAATCAGTTTGACTGCTCTTCATCCTCTTATAAAACCGTTTGACTGCTCTTCATCCTTTTATAACGCAGTTTGACTGCTCTTCATCCTCTTATAAATCAGTTTGACTGCTCTTCATCCGATTATAAATCAGTTTGACTGCTCTTCGTCCTCTTATAAAACAGTTTGACTGCTCTTCATCCTTTTATAAAGCAGTTTGACTGCTCTTCATCCTCTTGTAAAACAGTCTGACTGCTCTTCATCTGATTATAAATCAGTTTGACTGCTCTTCATCCTCTTATAAAACAGTTTGACTGCTCTTCATCTTTTTATAACGCAGTTTGACTGCTCTTCATCCTCTTGTAAAACAGGTTGACTGCTTTTCATCCTTTTGTAAAACAGTCTGACTGCTCTACATCATTGTATAAAACAGTTTGACTGCTCTTCATCCTTTTATAAAGCTGTTTGACTGCGCTTCATCCTCCTATAGATCAGTTTGACTGCTCTTCGTCCGATTATAAATCAGTTTGACTGCTCTTCGTCCTCTTATAAAACAGTTTGACTGCTCTCCATCCTTTTATAAAGCAGTTTGACTGCTCTTCATCCTCTTGTAAAACAGTCTGACTGCTCTTCATCCGATTATAAATCAGTTTGACTGCTCTTCATCCTCTTATAAATCAGTTTGACTGCTCTTCATCCTTTTATAAAGCAGTTTGACTGCTCTTCATCTGAATATAAATCAGTTTGACTGCTCTTCATCCTCTTATAAAACAGTTTGACTGCTCTTCATCTTTTTATAACGCAGTTTGACTGCTCTTCATCCTCTTGTAAAACAGGTTGACTGCTTTTCATCCTTTTGTAAAACAGTCTGACTGCTCTACATCATTGTATAAAACAGTTTGACTGCTCTTCATCCTTTTATAAAGCAGTTTGACTGCTCTTCATCCTCTTATAAATCAATTTGACCGCTCTTCATCCTCTTATAAAACCGTTTGACTGCTCTTCGTCCGATTATAAATCAGTTTGACTGCTCTTCGTCCGATTATAAATCAGTTTGACTGCTCTTCGTCCTCTTATAAAACAGTTTGACTGCTCTTCATCCTCTTATAAAGCAGTTTGACTGCTCTTCATCCTCTTATAAATCAGTTTGACTGCTCTTCATCCTTTTATAAAGCAGTTTAACTGCTCTTCATCCTCCTATAAACCAGTTTGACTTCGCTTCATCCTCCTATAGAACAGTTTGACTGCTCTTCGTCCGATTATAAATCAGTTTGACTGCTCTTCGTCCTCTTATAAAACAGTTTGACTGCTCTTCATCCTTTTATAAAGCAGTTTGACTGCTCTTCATCCTCTTATAAATCAGTTTGACTGCTCTTCCTCCGATTATAAATCAGTTTGACTGCTCTTCATCCTCTTATAAAACAGTTTGACTGCTCTTCATCCTTTTATAACGCAGTTTGACTGCTCTTCATCCTCTTATAAATCAGTTTGACTGCTCTTCATCCGATTATAAATCAGTTTGACTGCTATTCATCCGATTATAAATCAGTTTGACTGCTCTTCGTCCGATTATAAATCAGTTTGACTGCTCTTCGTCCGATTATAACTCAGTTTGACTGCTCTTCGTCCTCTTATAAAACAGTTTGACTGCTCTTCATCCGATTATAAATCAGTTTGACTGCTCTTCATCCTCTTATAAAACAGTTTGACTGGTCTTCATCCTTTTATAAAACAGTTTGACTGCTCTTCATCCGATTATAAATCAGTTTGACTGCTCTTCATCCTCTTATAAAACAGTTTGACTGGTCTTCATCCTTTTATAAAGCAGTTTGACTGCTCTTCATCCTCCTATAAATCAGTTTGACTGCGCTTCATCCTCCTATAGAACAGTTTGACTGCTCTTCGTCCTATTATAAACCAGTTTGACTGCTCTTCGTCCTCTTATAAAACAGTTTGACTGGTCTTCATCCTCTTGTAAAACAGTCTGACTGCTCTTCATCCGATTATAAATCAGTTTGACTGCTCTTCATCCTCTTATAAAACAGTTTGACTGCTCTTCATCTTTTTATAACGCAGTTTGACTGCTCTTCATCCTCTTGTAAAACAGGTTGACTGCTTTTCATCCTTTTGTAAAACAGTCTGACTGCTCTACATCATTGTATAAAACAGTTTGACTGCTCTTCATCCTTTTATAAAGCAGTTTGACTGCTCTTCATCCTCTTATAAATCAATTTGACCGCTCTTCATCCTCTTATAAAACCGTTTGACTGCTCTTCGTCCGATTATAAATCAGTTTGACTGCTCTTCGTCCGATTATAAATCAGTTTGACTGCTCTTCATCCGATTATAAATCAGTTTGACTGCTCTTCATCCTCTTATAAAACAGTTTGACTGCTCTTCATCCTTTTATAAAGCAGTTTGACTGCTCTTCATCCGATTACAAATCAGTTTGACTGCTCTTCATCCGATTATAAATCAGTTTGACTGCTCTTCATCCTCTTATAAAACAGTTTGACTGCTCTTCATCCTTTTATAACGCAGTTTGACTGCTCTTCATCCTCTTATAAATCAGTTTGACTGCTCTTCATCCGATTATAAATCAGTTTGACTGCTCTTCATCCTTTTTATAAAGCAGTTTGACTGCTCTTCATCCTCTTATAAATCAATTTGACTGCTCTTCATCCTCTTATAAAACCGTTTTTTCTGCTCTTCGTCCGATTATAAATCAGTTTGACTGCTCTTCATCCTCTTATAAAACCGTTTGACTGCTCTTCATCCTTTTATAACGCAGTTTGACTGCTCTTCATCCTCTTATAAATCAGTTTGACTGCTCTTCATCCGATTATAAATCAGTTTGACTGCTCTTCGTCCTCTTATAAAACAGTTTGACTGCTCTTCATCCTTTTATAAAGCAGTTTGACTGCTCTTCATCCTCTTGTAAAACAGTCTGACTGCTCTTCATCTGATTATAAATCAGTTTGACTGCTCTTCATCCTCTTATAAAACAGTTTGACTGCTCTTCATCTTTTTATAACGCAGTTTGACTGCTCTTCATCCTCTTGTAAAACAGGTTGACTGCTTTTCATCCTTTTGTAAAACAGTCTGACTGCTCTACATCATTGTATAAAACAGTTTGACTGCTCTTCATCCTTTTATAAAGCTGTTTGACTGCGCTTCATCCTCCTATAGAACAGTTTGACTGCTCTTCGTCCGATTATATATCAGTTTGACTGCTTTTCGTCCTCTTATAAAACAGTTTGACTGCTCTCCATCCTTTTATAAAGCAGTTTGACTGCTCTTCATCCTCTTGTAAAACAGTCTGACTGCTCTTCATCCGATTATAAATCAGTTTGACTGCTCTTCATCCTCTTATAAATCAGTTTGACTGCTCTTCATCCTTTTATAAAGCAGTTTGACTGCTCTTCATCTGAATATAAATCAGTTTGACTGCTCTTCATCCTCTTATAAAACAGTTTGACTGCTCTTCATCTTTTTATAACGCAGTTTGACTGCTCTTCATCCTCTTGTAAAACAGGTTGACTGCTTTTCATCCTTTTGTAAAACAGTCTGACTGCTCTACATCATTGTATAAAACAGTTTGACTGCTCTTCATCCTTTTATAAAGCAGTTTGACTGCTCTTCATCCTCTTATAAATCAATTTGACCGCTCTTCATCCTCTTATAAAACCGTTTGACTGCTCTTCGTCCGATTATAAATCAGTTTGACTGCTCTTCGTCCGCTTATAAAACAGTTTGACTGCTCTTCATCCTTTTATAAAGCAGTTTGACTGCTCTTCATCCTCTTATAAATCAGTTTGACTGCTCTCCATCCTTTTATAAAGCAGTTTGACTGCTCTTCATCCTCTTGTAAAACAGTCTGACTGCTCTTCATCCGATTATAAATCAGTTTGACTGCTCTTCATCCTCTTATAAATCAGTTTGACTGCACTTCATCCTCCTATAGAACAGTTTGACTGCTCTTCGTCCGATTATATATCAGTTTGACTGCTCTTCGTCCTCTTATAAAACAGTTTGACTGCTCTCCATCCTTTTATAAAGCAGTTTGACTGCTCTTCATCCTCTTGTAAAACAGTCTGACTGCTCTTCATCCGATTATAAATCAGTTTGACTGCTCTTCATCCTCTTATAAATCAGTTTGACTGCTCTTCATCCTTTTATAAAGCAGTTTGACTGCTCTTCATCTGAATATAAATCAGTTTGACTGCTCTTCATCCTCTTATAAAACAGTTTGACTGCTCTTCATCTTTTTATAACGCAGTTTGACTGCTCTTCATCCTCTTGTAAAACAGGTTGACTGCTTTTCATCCTTTTGTAAAACAGTCTGACTGCTCTACATCATTGTATAAAACAGTTTGACTGCTCTTCATCCTTTTATAAAGCAGTTTGACTGCTCTTCATCCTCTTATAAATCAATTTGACCGCTCTTCATCCTCTTATAAAACCGTTTGACTGCCCTTCGTCCGATTATAAATCAGTTTGACTGCTCTTCGTCCGCTTATAAAACAGTTTGACTGCTCTTCATCCTTTTATAAAGCAGTTTGACTGCTCTTCATCCTCTTATAAATCAGTTTGACTGCTCTTCATCCTTTTATAATGCAGTTTAACTGCTCTTCATCCTCCTATAAACCAGTTTGACTTCGCTTCATCCTCCTATAGAACAGTTTGACTGCTCTTCGTCCGATTATAAATCAGTTTGACTGCTCTTCGTCCTCTTATAAAACAGTTTGACTGCTCTTCATCCTTTTATAAAGCAGTTTGACTGCTCTTCATCCTCTTATAAATCAGTTTGACTGCTCTTCCTCCGATTATAAATCAGTTTGACTGCTCTTCATCCTCTTATAAAACAGTTTGACTGCTCTTCATCCTTTTATAACGCAGTTTGACTGCTCTTCATCCTCTTATAAATCAGTTTGACTGCTCTTCATCCGATTATAAATCAGTTTGACTGCTATTCATCCGATTATAAATCAGTTTGACTGCTCTTCGTCCGATTATAAATCAGTTTGACTGCTCTTCGTCCGATTATAACTCAGTTTGACTGCTCTTCGTCCTCTTATAAAACAGTTTGACTGCTCTTCATCCGATTATAAATCAGTTTGACTGCTCTTCATCCTCTTATAAAACAGTTTGACTGGTCTTCATCCTTTTATAAAACAGTTTGACTGCTCTTCATCCGATTATAAATCAGTTTGACTGCTCTTCATCCTCTTATAAAACAGTTTGACTGGTCTTCATCCTTTTATAAAGCAGTTTGACTGCTCTTCATCCTCCTATAAACCAGTTTGACTGCGCTTCATCCTCCTATAGAACAGTTTGACTGCTCTTCGTCCTATTATAAATCAGTTTGACTGCTCTTCGTCCTCTTATAAAACAGTTTGACTGGTCTTCATCCTTTTATAAAACAGTTTGACTGCTCTTCATCCGATTATAAATCAGTTTGACTGCTCTTCATCCTCTTATAAAACAGTTTGACTGCTCTTCATCTTTTTATAACGCAGTTTGACTGCTCTTCATCCTCTTGTAAAACAGGTTGACTGCTTTTCATCCTTTTGTAAAACAGTCTGACTGCTCTACATCATTGTATAAAACAGTTTGACTGCTCTTCATCCTTTTATAAAGCAGTTTGACTGCTCTTCATCCTCTTATAAATCAATTTGACCGCTCTTCATCCTCTTATAAAACCGTTTTTTCTGCTCTTCGTCCGATTATAAATCAGTTTGACTGCTCTTCATCCTCTTATAAAACCGTTTGACTGCTCTTCATCCTTTTATAACGCAGTTTGACTGCTCTTCATCCTCTTATAAATCAGTTTGACTGCTCTTCATCCGATTATAAATCAGTTTGACTGCTCTTCGTCCTCTTATAAAACAGTTTGACTGCTCTTCATCCTTTTATAAAGCAGTTTGACTGCTCTTCATCCTCTTGTAAAACAGTCTGACTGCTCTTCATCTGATTATAAATCAGTTTGACTGCTCTTCATCCTCTTATAAAACAGTTTGACTGCTCTTCATCTTTTTATAACGCAGTTTGACTGCTCTTCATCCTCTTGTAAAACAGGTTGACTGCTTTTCATCCTTTTGTAAAACAGTCTGACTGCTCTACATCATTGTATAAAACAGTTTGACTGCTCTTCATCCTTTTATAAAGCTGTTTGACTGCGCTTCATCCTCCTATAGAACAGTTTGACTGCTCTTCGTCCGATTATAAATCAGTTTGACTGCTCTTCGTCCTCTTATAAAACAGTTTGACTGCTCTCCATCCTTTTATAAAGCAGTTTGACTGCTCTTCATCCTCTTGTAAAACAGTCTGACTGCTCTTCATCCGATTATAAATCAGTTTGACTGCTCTTCATCCTCTTATAAATCAGTTTGACTGCTCTTCATCCTTTTATAAAGCAGTTTGACTGCTCTTCATCTGAATATAAATCAGTTTGACTGCTCTTCATCCTCTTATAAAACAGTTTGACTGCTCTTCATCTTTTTATAACGCAGTTTGACTGCTCTTCATCCTCTTGTAAAACAGGTTGACTGCTTTTCATCCTTTTGTAAAACAGTCTGACTGCTCTACATCATTGTATAAAACAGTTTGACTGCTCTTCATCCTTTTATAAAGCAGTTTGACTGCTCTTCATCCTCTTATAAATCAATTTGACCGCTCTTCATCCTCTTATAAAACCGTTTGACTGCTCTTCGTCCGATTATAAATCAGTTTGACTGCTCTTCGTCCGATTATAAATCAGTTTGACTGCTCTTCGTCCGCTTATAAAACAGTTTGACTGCTCTTCATCCTTTTATAAAGCAGTTTGATTGCTCTTCATCCTCTTATAAATCAGTTTGACTGCTCTTCATCCTTTTATAAAGCAGTTTAACTGCTCTTCATCCTCCTATAAACCAGTTTGACTTCGCTTCATCCTCCTATAGAACAGTTTGACTGCTCTTCGTCCGATTATAAATCAGTTTGACTGCTCTTCGTCCTCTTATAAAACAGTTTGACTGCACTTCATCCTTTTATAAAGCAGTTTGACTGCTCTTCATCCTCTTATAAATCAGTTTGACTGCTCTTCCTCCGATTATAAATCAGTTTGACTGCTCTTCATCCTCTTATAAAACAGTTTGACTGCTCTTCATCCTTTTATAACGCAGTTTGACTGCTCTTCATCCTCTTATAAATCAGTTTGACTGCTCTTCATCCGATTATAAATCAGTTTGACTGCTATTCATCCGATTATAAATCAGTTTGACTGCTCTTCGTCCGATTATAAATCAGTTTGACTGCTCTTCGTCCGATTATAACTCAGTTTGACTGCTCTTCGTCCTCTTATAAAACAGTTTGACTGCTCTTCATCCGATTATAAATCAGTTTGACTGCTCTTCATCCTCTTATAAAACAGTTTGACTGGTCTTCATCCTTTTATAAAACAGTTTGACTGCTCTTCATCCGATTATAAATCAGTTTGACTGCTCTTCATCCTCTTATAAAACAGTTTGACTGGTCTTCATCCTTTTATAAAGCAGTTTGACTGCTCTTCATCCTCCTATAAATCAGTTTGACTGCGCTTCATCCTCCTATAGAACAGTTTGACTGCTCTTCGTCCTATTATAAACCAGTTTGACTGCTCTTCGTCCTCTTATAAAACAGTTTGACTGGTCTTCATCCTTTTATAAAACAGTTTGACTGCTCTTCATCCGATTATAAATCAGTTTGACTGCTCTTCATCCTCTTATAAAACAGTTTGACTGCTCTTCATCTTTTTATAACGCAGTTTGACTGCTCTTCATCCTCTTGTAAAACAGGTTGACTGCTTTTCATCCTTTTGTAAAACAGTCTGACTGCTCTACATCATTGTATAAAACAGTTTGACTGCTCTTCATCCTTTTATAAAGCAGTTTGACTGCTCTTCATCCTCTTATAAATCAATTTGACCGCTCTTCATCCTCTTATAAAACCGTTTGACTGCTCTTCGTCCGATTATAAATCAGTTTGACTGCTCTTCGTCCGATTATAAATCAGTTTGACTGCTCTTCATCCGATTATAAATCAGTTTGACTGCTCTTCATCCTCTTATAAAACAGTTTGACTGCTCTTCATCCTTTTATAAAGCAGTTTGACTGCTCTTCATCCGATTACAAATCAGTTTGACTGCTCTTCATCCGATTATAAATCAGTTTGACTGCTCTTCATCCTCTTATAAAACAGTTTGACTGCTCTTCATCCTTTTATAACGCAGTTTGACTGCTCTTCATCCTCTTATAAATCAGTTTGACTGCTCTTCATCCGATTATAAATCAGTTTGACTGCTCTTCATCCTTTTTATAAAGCAGTTTGACTGCTCTTCATCCTCTTATAAATCAATTTGACTGCTCTTCATCCTCTTATAAAACCGTTTTTTCTGCTCTTCGTCCGATTATAAATCAGTTTGACTGCTCTTCATCCTCTTATAAAACCGTTTGACTGCTCTTCATCCTTTTATAACGCAGTTTGACTGCTCTTCATCCTCTTATAAATCAGTTTGACTGCTCTTCATCCGATTATAAATCAGTTTGACTGCTCTTCGTCCTCTTATAAAACAGTTTGACTGCTCTTCATCCTTTTATAAAGCAGTTTGACTGCTCTTCATCCTCTTGTAAAACAGTCTGACTGCTCTTCATCTGATTATAAATCAGTTTGACTGCTCTTCATCCTCTTATAAAACAGTTTGACTGCTCTTCATCTTTTTATAACGCAGTTTGACTGCTCTTCATCCTCTTGTAAAACAGGTTGACTGCTTTTCATCCTTTTGTAAAACAGTCTGACTGCTCTACATCATTGTATAAAACAGTTTGACTGCTCTTCATCCTTTTATAAAGCTGTTTGACTGCGCTTCATCCTCCTATAGAACAGTTTGACTGCTCTTCGTCCGATTATATATCAGTTTGACTGCTTTTCATCCTCTTATAAAACAGTTTGACTGCTCTCCATCCTTTTATAAAGCAGTTTGACTGCTCTTCATCCTCTTGTAAAACAGTCTGACTGCTCTTCATCCGATTATAAATCAGTTTGACTGCTCTTCATCCTCTTATAAATCAGTTTGACTGCTCTTCATCCTTTTATAAAGCAGTTTGACTGCTCTTCATCTGAATATAAATCAGTTTGACTGCTCTTCATCCTCTTATAAAACAGTTTGACTGCTCTTCATCTTTTTATAACGCAGTTTGACTGCTCTTCATCCTCTTGTAAAACAGGTTGACTGCTTTTCATCCTTTTGTAAAACAGTCTGACTGCTCTACATCATTGTATAAAACAGTTTGACTGCTCTTCATCCTTTTATAAAGCAGTTTGACTGCTCTTCATCCTCTTATAAATCAATTTGACCGCTCTTCATCCTCTTATAAAACCGTTTGACTGCTCTTCGTCCTCTTATAAAACAGTTTGACTGCTCTTCGTCCGCTTATAAAACAGTTTGACTGCTCTTCATCCTTTTATAAAGCAGTTTGACTGCTCTTCATCCTCTTATAAATCAGTTTGACTGCTCTCCATCCTTTTATAAAGCAGTTTGACTGCTCTTCATCCTCTTGTAAAACAGTCTGACTGCTCTTCATCCGATTATAAATCAGTTTGACTGCTCTTCATCCTCTTATAAATCAGTTTGACTGCACTTCATCCTCCTATAGAACAGTTTGACTGCTCTTCGTCCGATTATATATCAGTTTGACTGCTCTTCGTCCTCTTATAAAACAGTTTGACTGCTCTCCATCCTTTTATAAAGCAGTTTGACTGCTCTTCATCCTCTTGTAAAACAGTCTGACTGCTCTTCATCCGATTATAAATCAGTTTGACTGCTCTTCATCCTCTTATAAATCAGTTTGACTGCTCTTCATCCTTTTATAAAGCAGTTTGACTGCTCTTCATCTGAATATAAATCAGTTTGACTGCTCTTCATCCTCTTATAAAACAGTTTGACTGCTCTTCATCTTTTTATAACGCAGTTTGACTGCTCTTCATCCTCTTGTAAAACAGGTTGACTGCTTTTCATCCTTTTGTAAAACAGTCTGACTGCTCTACATCATTGTATAAAACAGTTTGACTGCTCTTCATCCTTTTATAAAGCAGTTTGACTGCTCTTCATCCTCTTATAAATCAATTTGACCGCTCTTCATCCTCTTATAAAACCGTTTGACTGCCCTTCGTCCGATTATAAATCAGTTTGACTGCTCTTCGTCCGCTTATAAAACAGTTTGACTGCTCTTCATCCTTTTATAAAGCAGTTTGACTGCTCTTCATCCTCTTATAAATCAGTTTGACTGCTCTTCATCCTTTTATAATGCAGTTTAACTGCTCTTCATCCTCCTATAAACCAGTTTGACTTCGCTTCATCCTCCTATAGAACAGTTTGACTGCTCTTCGTCCGATTATAAATCAGTTTGACTGCTCTTCGTCCTCTTATAAAACAGTTTGACTGCTCTTCATCCTTTTATAAAGCAGTTTGACTGCTCTTCATCCTCTTATAAATCAGTTTGACTGCTCTTCCTCCGATTATAAATCAGTTTGACTGCTCTTCATCCTCTTATAAAACAGTTTGACTGCTCTTCATCCTTTTATAACGCAGTTTGACTGCTCTTCATCCTCTTATAAATCAGTTTGACTGCTCTTCATCCGATTATAAATCAGTTTGACTGCTATTCATCCGATTATAAATCAGTTTGACTGCTCTTCGTCCGATTATAAATCAGTTTGACTGCTCTTCGTCCGATTATAACTCAGTTTGACTGCTCTTCATCCGATTATAAATCAGTTTGACTGCTCTTCATCCTCTTATAAATCAATTTGACTGCTCTTCATCCTCTTATAAAACCGTTTTTTCTGCTCTTCGTCCGATTATAAATCAGTTTGACTGCTCTTCATCCTCTTATAAAACCGTTTGACTGCTCTTCATCCTTTTATAACGGCGTTTGACTGCTCTTCATCCTCTTATAAATCAGTTTGACTGCTCTTCATCCGATTATAAATCAGTTTGACTGCTCTTCGTCCTCTTATAAAACAGTTTGACTGCTCTTCATCTTTTTATAACGCAGTTTGACTGCTCTTCATCCTCTTGTAAAACAGGTTGACTGCTTTTCATCCTTTTGTAAAACAGTCTGACTGCTCTTCATCCTTTTATAAAGCAGTTTGACTGCTCTTCATCCTCTTATAAATCAATTTGACTGCTCTTCATCCTCTTATAAAACCGTTTTTTCTGCTCTTCGTCCGATTATAAATCAGTTTGACTGCTCTTCATCCTCTTATAAAACCGTTTGAATGCTCTTCATCCTTTTATAACGCAGTTTGACTGCTCTTCATCCTCTTATAAATCAGTTTGACTGCTCTTCATCCGATTATAAATCAATTTGACTGCTCTTCATCCTCTTATAAAACCGTTTTTTCTGCTCTTCGTCCGATTATAAATCAGTTTGACTGCTCTTCATCCTCTTATAAAACCGTTTGAATGCTCTTCATCCTTTTATAACGCAGTTTGACTGCTCTTCATCCTCTTATAAATCAGTTTGACTGCTCTTCGTCCTCTTATAAAACAGTTTGACTGCTCTTCATCCGATTATAAATCAGTTTGACTGCTCTTCATCCTCTTATAAAACAGTTTGACTGGTCTTCATCCTTTTATAAAACAGTTTGACTGCTCTTCATCCGATTATAAATCAGTTTGACTGCTCTTCATCCTCTTATAAAACAGTTTGACTGGTCTTCATCCTTTTATAAAGCAGTTTGACTGCTCTTCATCCTCCTATAAACCAGTTTGACTGCGCTTCATCCTCCTATAGAACAGTTTGACTGCTCTTCGTCCTATTATAAATCAGTTTGACTGCTCTTCGTCCTCTTATAAAACAGTTTGACTGCTCTTCATCCTTTTATAAAGCAGTTTGACTGCTCTTCATCCTCTTATAAATCAGTTTGACTGCTCTTCCTCCGATTATAAATCAGTTTGACTGCTCTTCATCCTCTTATAAAACAGTTTGACTGCTCTTCATCCTCTTATAAATCAGTTTGACTGCTCTTCATCCGATTATAAATCAGTTTGACTGCTCTTCATCCTCTTATAAATCAATTTGACTGCTCTTCATCCTCTTATAAAACCGTTTTTTCTGCTCTTCGTCCGATTATAAATCAGTTTGACTGCTCTTCATCCTCTTATAAAACCGTTTGACTGCTCTTCATCCTTTTATAACGGCGTTTGACTGCTCTTCATCCTCTTATAAATCAGTTTGACTGCTCTTCATCCGATTATAAATCAGTTTGACTGCTCTTCGTCCTCTTATAAAACAGTTTGACTGCTCTTCATCTTTTTATAACGCAGTTTGACTGCTCTTCATCCTCTTGTAAAACAGGTTGACTGCTTTTCATCCTTTTGTAAAACAGTCTGACTGCTCTTCATCCTTTTATAAAGCAGTTTGACTGCTCTTCATCCTCTTATAAATCAATTTGACTGCTCTTCATCCTCTTATAAAACCGTTTTTTCTGCTCTTCGTCCGATTATAAATCAGTTTGACTGCTCTTCATCCTCTTATAAAACCGTTTGAATGCTCTTCATCCTTTTATAACGCAGTTTGACTGCTCTTCATCCTCTTATAAATCAGTTTGACTGCTCTTCATCCGATTATAAATCAGTTTGACTGCTCTTCGTCCTCTTATAAAACAGTTTGACTGCTCTTCATCCTTTTATAAAGCAGTTTGACTGCTCTTCATCCTCTTGTAAAACAGTCTGACTGCTCTTCATCTGATTATAAATCAGTTTGACTGCTCTTCATCCTCTTATAAAACAGTTTGACTGCTCTTCATCTTTTTATAACGCAGTTTGACTGCTCTTCATCCTCTTATAAATCAGTCTGACTGCTCTTCATCCGATTATAAATCAGTTTGACTGCTATTCATCCGATTATAAATCAGTTTGACTGCTCTTCGTCCGATTATAAATCAGTTTGACTGCTCTTCGTCCGATTATAACTCAGTTTGACTGCTCTTCGTCCTCTTATAAAACAGTTTGACTGCTCTTCATCCGATTATAAATCAGTTTGACTGCTCTTCATCCTCTTATAAAACAGTTTGACTGGTCTTCATCCTTTTATAAAACAGTTTGACTGCTCTTCATCCGATTATAAATCAGTTTGACTGCTCTTCATCCTCTTATAAAACAGTTTGACTGGTCTTCATCCTTTTATAAAGCAGTTTGACTGCTCTTCATCCTCCTATAAACCAGTTTGACTGCGCTTCATCCTCCTATAGAACAGTTTGACTGCTCTTCGTCCTATTATAAATCAGTTTGACTGCTCTTCGTCCTCTTATAAAACAGTTTGACTGCTCTTCATCCTTTTATAAAGCAGTTTGACTGCTCTTCATCCTCTTATAAATCAGTTTGACTGCTCTTCATTGTCTTATAAAACAGTTTGACTGCTCTTCATCCTCTTATAAATCAGTTTGACTGCTCTTCATCCGATTATAAATCAGTTTGACTGCTCTTCATCCTTTTATAAATCAGTTTGACTGCTCTTCATCCTTTTATAAAGCAGTTTGACTGCTCTTCATCTGAATATAAATCAGTTTGACTGCTCTTCATCCTCTTATAAAACAGTTTGACTGCTCTTCATCTTTTTATAACGCAGTTTGACTGCTCTTCATCCTCTTGTAAAACAGGTTGACTGCTTTTCATCCTTTTGTAAAACAGTCTGACTGCTCTACATCATTGTATAAAACAGTTTGACTGCTCTTCATCCTTTTATAAAGCAGTTTGACTGCTCTTCATCCTCTTATAAATCAATTTGACTGCTCTTCGTCCTCTTATAAAACAGTTTGACTGCTCTTCATCCGATTATAAATCAGTTTGACTGCTCTTCGTCCGATTATAACACAGTTTGACTGCTCTTCGTCCTCTTATAAAACAGTTTGACTGCTCTTCATCCGATTATAAATCAGTTTGACTGCTCTTCATCCTCTTATAAAACAGTTTGACTGGTCTTCATCCTTTTATAAAGCAGTTTGACTGCTCTTCATCCTCCTATAAACCAGTTTGACTGCGCTTCATCCTCCTATAGAACAGTTTGACTGCTCTCTGCCTATTATAAATCAGTTTGACTGCTCTTCGTCCTCTTATAAAACAGTTTGACTGCTCTTCATCCTTTTATAAAGCAGTTTGACTGCTCTTCATCCGATTATAAATCAGTTTGACTGCTCTTCATCCTCTTATAAATCAGTTTGACTGCTCTTCATCCTTTTATAAAGCTGTTTGACTGCGCTTCATCCTCCTATAGAACAGTTTGACTGCTCTTCGTCCGATTATATATCAGTTTGACTGCTCTTCGTCCTCTTATAAAACAGTTTGACTGCTCTCCATCCTTTTATAAAGCAGTTTGACTGCTCTTCATCCTCTTGTAAAACAGTCTGACTGCTCTTCATCCGATTATAAATCAGTTTGACTGCTCTTCATCCTCTTATAAATCAGTTTGACTGCTCTTCATCCTTTTATAAAGCAGTTTGACTGCTCTTCATCTGAATATAAATCAGTTTGACTGCTCTTCATCCTCTTATAAAACAGTTTGACTGCTCTTCATCTTTTTATAACGCAGTTTGACTGCTCTTCATCCTCTTGTAAAACAGGTTGACTGCTTTTCATCCTTTTGTAAAACAGTCTGACTGCTCTACATCATTGTATAAAACAGTTTGACTGCTCTTCATCCTTTTATAAAGCAGTTTGACTGCTCTTCATCCTCTTATAAATCAATTTGACCGCTCTTCATCCTCTTATAAAACCGTTTGACTGCTCTTCGTCCGATTATAAATCAGTTTGACTGCTCTTCGTCCGCTTATAAAACAGTTTGACTGCTCTTCATCCTTTTATAAAGCAGTTTGACTGCTCTTCATCCTCTTATAAATCAGTTTGACTGCTCTCCATCCTTTTATAAAGCAGTTTGACTGCTCTTCATCCTCTTGTAAAACAGTCTGACTGCTCTTCATCCGATTATAAATCAGTTTGACTGCTCTTCATCCTCTTATAAATCAGTTTGACTGCTCTTCATCCTCCTATAGAACATTTTGACTGCTCTTCGTCCGATTATATATCAGTTTGACTGCTCTTCGTCCTCTTATAAAACAGTTTGACTGCTCTCCATCCTTTTATAAAGCAGTTTGACTGCTCTTCATCCTCTTGTAAAACAGTCTGACTGCTCTTCATCCGATTATAAATCAGTTTGACTGCTCTTCATCCTCTTATAAATCAGTTTGACTGCTCTTCATCCTTTTATAAAGCAGTTTGACTGCTCTTCATCTGAATATAAATCAGTTTGACTGCTCTTCATCCTCTTATAAAACAGTTTGACTGCTCTTCATCTTTTTATAACGCAGTTTGACTGCTCTTCATCCTCTTGTAAAACAGGTTGACTGCTTTTCATCCTTTTGTAAAACAGTCTGACTGCTCTACATCATTGTATAAAACAGTTTGACTGCTCTTCATCCTTTTATAAAGCAGTTTGACTGCTCTTCATCCTCTTATAAATCAATTTGACCGCTCTTCATCCTCTTATAAAACCGTTTGACTGCCCTTCGTCCGATTATAAATCAGTTTGACTGCTCTTCGTCCGCTTATAAAACAGTTTGACTGCTCTTCATCCTTTTATAAAGCAGTTTGACTGCTCTTCATCCTCTTATAAATCAGTTTGACTGCTCTTCATCCTTTTATAATGCAGTTTAACTGCTCTTCATCCTCCTATAAACCAGTTTGACTTCGCTTCATCCTCCTATAGAACAGTTTGACTGCTCTTCGTCCGATTATAAATCAGTTTGACTGCTCTTCGTCCTCTTATAAAACAGTTTGACTGCTCTTCATCCTTTTATAAAGCAGTTTGACTGCTCTTCATCCTCTTATAAATCAGTTTGACTGCTCTTCCTCCGATTATAAATCAGTTTGACTGCTCTTCATCCTCTTATAAAACAGTTTGACTGCTCTTCATCCTTTTATAACGCAGTTTGACTGCTCTTCATCCTCTTATAAATCAGTTTGACTGCTCTTCATCCGATTATAAATCAGTTTGACTGCTATTCATCCGATTATAAATCAGTTTGACTGCTCTTCGTCCGATTATAAATCAGTTTGACTGCTCTTCGTCCGATTATAACTCAGTTTGACTGCTCTTCGTCCTCTTATAAAACAGTTTGACTGCTCTTCATCCGATTATAAATCAGTTTGACTGCTCTTCATCCTCTTATAAAACAGTTTGACTGGTCTTCATCCTTTTATAAAACAGTTTGACTGCTCTTCATCCGATTATAAATCAGTTTGACTGCTCTTCATCCTCTTATAAAACAGTTTGACTGGTCTTCATCCTTTTATAAAGCAGTTTGACTGCTCTTCATCCTCCTATAAACCAGTTTGACTGCGCTTCATCCTCCTATAGAACAGTTTGACTGCTCTTCGTCCTATTATAAATCAGTTTGACTGCTCTTCGTCCTCTTATAAAACAGTTTGACTGCTCTTCATCCTTTTATAAAGCAGTTTGACTGCTCTTCATCCTCTTATAAATCAGTTTGACTGCTCTTCCTCCGATTATAAATCAGTTTGACTGCTCTTCATCCTCTTATAAAACAGTTTGACTGCTCTTCATCCTCTTATAAATCAGTTTGACTGCTCTTCATCCGATTATAAATCAGTTTGACTGCTCTTCATCCTCTTATAAATCAATTTGACTGCTCTTCATCCTCTTATAAAACCGTTTTTTCTGCTCTTCGTCCGATTATAAATCAGTTTGACTGCTCTTCATCCTCTTATAAAACCGTTTGACTGCTCTTCATCCTTTTATAACGGCGTTTGACTGCTCTTCATCCTCTTATAAATCAGTTTGACTGCTCTTCATCCGATTATAAATCAGTTTGACTGCTCTTCGTCCTCTTATAAAACAGTTTGACTGCTCTTCATCTTTTTATAACGCAGTTTGACTGCTCTTCATCCTCTTGTAAAACAGGTTGACTGCTTTTCATCCTTTTGTAAAACAGTCTGACTGCTCTTCATCCTTTTATAAAGCAGTTTGACTGCTCTTCATCCTCTTATAAATCAATTTGACTGCTCTTCATCCTCTTATAAAACCGTTTTTTCTGCTCTTCGTCCGATTATAAATCAGTTTGACTGCTCTTCATCCTCTTATAAAACCGTTCGACTGCTCTTCATCCTTTTATAACGCAGTTTGACTGATCTTCATCCTCTTATAAATCAGTTTGACTGCTCTTCATCCGATTATAAATCAGTTTGACTGCTCTTCGTCCTCTTATAAAACAGTTTGACTGCTCTTCATCCTTTTATAAAGCAGTTTGACTGCTCTTCATCCTCTTGTAAAACAGTCTGACTGCTCTTCATCTGATTATAAATCAGTTTGACTGCTCTTCATCCTCTTATAAAACAGTTTGACTGCTCTTCATCTTTTTATAACGCAGTTTGACTGCTCTTCATCCTCTTATAAATCAGTTTGACTGCTCTTCATCCGATTATAAATCAGTTTGACTGCTATTCATCCGATTATAAATCAGTTTGACTGCTCTTCGTCCGATTATAAATCAGTTTGACTGCTCTTCGTCCGATTATAACTCAGTTTGACTGCTCTTCGTCCTCTTATAAAACAGTTTGACTGCTCTTCATCCGATTATAAATCAGTTTGACTGCTCTTCATCCTCTTATAAAACAGTTTGACTGGTCTTCATCCTTTTATAAAACAGTTTGACTGCTCTTCATCCGATTATAAATCAGTTTGACTGCTCTTCATCCTCTTATAAAACAGTTTGACTGGTCTTCATCCTTTTATAAAGCAGTTTGACTGCTCTTCATCCTCCTATAAACCAGTTTGACTGCGCTTCATCCTCCTATAGAACAGTTTGACTGCTCTTCGTCCTATTATAAATCAGTTTGACTGCTCTTCGTCCTCTTATAAAACAGTTTGACTGCTCTTCATCCTTTTATAAAGCAGTTTGACTGCTCTTCATCCTCTTATAAATCAGTTTGACTGCTCTTCATCCTCTTATAAAACAGTTTGACTGCTCTTCATCCTCTTATAAATCAGTTTGACTGCTCTTCATCCGATTATAAATCAGTTTGACTGCTCTTCATCCTCTTATAAATCAGTTTGACTGCTCTTCATCCTTTTATAAAGCAGTTTGACTGCTCTTCATCTGAATATAAATCAGTTTGACTGCTCTTCATCCTCTTATAAAACAGTTTGACTGCTCTTCATCTTTTTATAACGCAGTTTGACTGCTCTTCATCCTCTTGTAAAACAGGTTGACTGCTTTTCATCCTTTTGTAAAACAGTCTGACTGCTCTACATCATTGTATAAAACAGTTTGACTGCTCTTCATCCTTTTATAAAGCAGTTTGACTGCTCTTCATCCTCTTATAAATCAATTTGACTGCTCTTCGTCCTCTTATAAAAGAGTTTGACTGCTCTTCATCCGATTATAAATCAGTTTGACTGCTCTTCGTCCGATTATAACTCAGTTTGACTGCTCTTCGTCCTCTTATAAAACAGTTTGACTGCTCTTCATCCGATTATAAAGCAGTTTGACTGCTCTTCATCCTCTTATAAAACAGTTTGACTGGTCTTCATCCTTTTATAAAGCAGTTTGACTGCTCTTCATCCTCCTATAAAACCGTTTTTTCTGCTCTTCGTCCGATTATAAATCAGTTTGACTGCTCTTCATCCTCTTATAAAACCGTTTGACTGCTCTTCATCCTTTTATAACGCAGTTTGACTGCTCTTCATCCTCTTATAAATCAGTTTGACTGCTCTTCATCCGATTATAAATCAGTTTGACTGCTCTTCTTCCGCTTATAAAACAGTTTGACTGCTCTTCATCCTTTTATAAAGCAGTTTGACTGCTCTTCATCCTCTTGTAAATCAGTTTGACTGCTCTTCATCCTTTTATAATGCAGTTTAACTGCTCTTCATCCTCCTATAAACCAGTTTGACTTCGCTTCATCCTCCTATAGAACAGTTTGACTGCTCTTCGTCCGATTATAAATCAGTTTGACTGCTCTTCGTCCTCTTATAAAACAGTTTGACTGCTCTTCATCCTTTTATAAAGCAGTTTGACTGCTCTTCATCCTCTTATAAATCAGTTTGACTGCTCTTCCTCCGATTATAAATCAGTTTGACTGCTCTTCATCCTCTTATAAAACAGTTTGACTGCTCTTCATCCTTTTATAACGCAGTTTGACTGCTCTTCATCCTCTTATAAATCAGTTTGACTGCTCTTCATCCGATTATAAATCAGTTTGACTGCTATTCATCCGATTATAAATCAGTTTGACTGCTCTTCGTCCGATTATAAATCAGTTTGACTGCTCTTCGTCCGATTATACCTCAGTTTGACTGCTCTTCGTCCTCTTATAAAACAGTTTGACTGCTCTTCATCCGATTATAAATCAGTTTGACTGCTCTTCATCCTCTTATAAAACAGTTTGACTGGTCTTCATCCTTTTATAAAACAGTTTGACTGCTCTTCATCCGATTATAAATCAGTTTGACTGCTCTTCATCCTCTTATAAAACAGTTTGACTGGTCTTCATCCTTTTATAAAGCAGTTTGACTGCTCTTCATCCTCCTATAAACCAGTTTGACTGCGCTTCATCCTCCTATAGAACAGTTTGACTGCTCTTCGTCCTATTATAAATCAGTTTGACTGCTCTTCGTCCTCTTATAAAACAGTTTGACTGCTCTTCATCCTTTTATAAAGCAGTTTGACTGCTCTTCATCCTCTTATAAATCAGTTTGACTGCTCTTCCTCCGATTATAAATCAGTTTGACTGCTCTTCATCCTCTTATAAAACAGTTTGACTGCTCTTCATCCTCTTATAAATCAGTTTGACTGCTCTTCATCCGATTATAAATCAGTTTGACTGCTCTTCATCCTCTTATAAATCAATTTGACTGCTCTTCATCCTCTTATAAAACCGTTTTTTCTGCTCTTCGTCCGATTATAAATCAGTTTGACTGCTCTTCATCCTCTTATAAAACCGTTTGACTGCTCTTCATCCTTTTATAACGGCGTTTGACTGCTCTTCATCCTCTTATAAATCAGTTTGACTGCTCTTCATCCGATTATAAATCAGTTTGACTGCTCTTCGTCCTCTTATAAAACAGTTTGACTGCTCTTCATCTTTTTATAACGCAGTTTGACTGCTCTTCATCCTCTTGTAAAACAGGTTGACTGCTTTTCATCCTTTTGTAAAACAGTCTGACTGCTCTTCATCCTTTTATAAAGCAGTTTGACTGCTCTTCATCCTCTTATAAATCAATTTGACTGCTCTTCATCCTCTTATAAAACCGTTTTTTCTGCTCTTCGTCCGATTATAAATCAGTTTGACTGCTCTTCATCCTCTTATAAAACCGTTTGACTGCTCTTCATCCTTTTATAACGCAGTTTGACTGCTCTTCATCCTCTTATAAATCAGTTTGACTGCTCTTCATCCGATTATAAATCAGTTTGACTGCTCTTCGTCCTCTTATAAAACAGTTTGACTGCTCTTCATCCTTTTATAAAGCAGTTTGACTGCTCTTCATCCTCTTGTAAAACAGTCTGACTGCTCTTCATCTGATTATAAATCAGTTTGACTGCTCTTCATCCTCTTATAAAACAGTTTGACTGCTCTTCATCTTTTTATAACGCAGTTTGACTGCTCTTCATCCTCTTATAAATCAGTTTGACTGCTCTTCATCCGATTATAAATCAGTTTGACTGCTATTCATCCGATTATAAATCAGTTTGACTGCTCTTCGTCCGATTATAAATCAGTTTGACTGCTCTTCGTCCGATTATAACTCAGTTTGACTGCTCTTCGTCCTCTTATAAAACAGTTTGACTGCTCTTCATCCGATTATAAATCAGTTTGACTGCTCTTCATCCTCTTATAAAACAGTTTGACTGGTCTTCATCCTTTTATAAAACAGTTTGACTGCTCTTCATCCGATTATAAATCAGTTTGACTGCTCTTCATCCTCTTATAAAACAGTTTGACTGGTCTTCATCCTTTTATAAAGCAGTTTGACTGCTCTTCATCCTCCTATAAACCAGTTTGACTGCGCTTCATCCTCCTATAGAACAGTTTGACTGCTCTTCGTCCTATTATAAATCAGTTTGACTGCTCTTCGTCCTCTTATAAAACAGTTTGACTGCTCTTCATCCTTTTATAAAGCAGTTTGACTGCTCTTCATCCTCTTATAAATCAGTTTGACTGCTCTTCATCCTCTTATAAAACAGTTTGACTGCTCTTCATCCTCTTATAAATCAGTTTGACTGCTCTTCATCCGATTATAAATCAGTTTGACTGCTCTTCATCCTCTTATAAATCAGTTTGACTGCTCTTCATCCTTTTATAAAGCAGTTTGACTGCTCTTCATCTGAATATAAATCAGTTTGACTGCTCTTCATCCTCTTATAAAACAGTTTGACTGCTCTTCATCTTTTTATAACGCAGTTTGACTGCTCTTCATCCTCTTGTAAAACAGGTTGACTGCTTTTCATCCTTTTGTAAAACAGTCTGACTGCTCTACATCATTGTATAAAACAGTTTGACTGCTCTTCATCCTTTTATAAAGCAGTTTGACTGCTCTTCATCCTCTTATAAATCAATTTGACTGCTCTTCGTCCTCTTATAAAAGAGTTTGACTGCTCTTCATCCGATTATAAATCAGTTTGACTGCTCTTCGTCCGATTATAACTCAGTTTGACTGCTCTTCGTCCTCTTATAAAACAGTTTGACTGCTCTTCATCCGATTATAAAGCAGTTTGACTGCTCTTCATCCTCTTATAAAACAGTTTGACTGGTCTTCATCCTTTTATAAAGCAGTTTGACTGCTCTTCATCCTCCTATAAAACCGTTTTTTCTGCTCTTCGTCCGATTATAAATCAGTTTGACTGCTCTTCATCCTCTTATAAAACCGTTTGACTGCTCTTCATCCTTTTATAACGCAGTTTGACTGCTCTTCATCCTCTTATAAATCAGTTTGACTGCTCTTCATCCGATTATAAATCAGTTTGACTGCTCTTCGTCCTCTTATAAAACAGTTTGACTGCTCTTCATCCTTTTATAAAGCAGTTTGACTGCTCTTCATCCTCTTGTAAAACAGTCTGACTGCTCTTCATCTGATTATAAATCAGTTTGACTGCTCTTCATCCTCTTATAAAACAGTTTGACTGCTCTTCATCTTTTTATAACGCAGTTTGACTGCTCTTCATCCTCTTATAAATCAGTTTGACTGCTCTTCATCCGATTATAAATCAGTTTGACTGCTATTCATCCGATTATAAATCAGTTTGACTGCTCTTCGTCCGATTATAAATCAGTTTGACTGCTCTTCGTCCGATTATAACTCAGTTTGACTGCTCTTCGTCCTCTTATAAAACAGTTTGACTGCTCTTCATCCGATTATAAATCAGTTTGACTGCTCTTCATCCTCTTATAAAACAGTTTGACTGGTCTTCATACTTTTATAAAACAGTTTGACTGCTCTTCATCCGATTATAAATCAGTTTGACTGCTCTTCATCCTCTTATAAAACAGTTTGACTGGTCTTCATCCTTTTATAAAGCAGTTTGACTGCTCTTCATCCTCCTATAAACCAGTTTGACTGCGCTTCATCCTCCTATAGAACAGTTTGACTGCTCTTCGTCCTATTATAAATCAGTTTGACTGCTCTTCGTCCTCTTATAAAACAGTTTGACTGCTCTTCATCCTTTTATAAAGCAGTTTGACTGCTCTTCATCCTCTTATAAATCAGTTTGACTGCTCTTCATCCTCTTATAAAACAGTTTGACTGCTCTTCATCCTCTTATAAATCAGTTTGACTGCTCTTCATCCGATTATAAATCAGTTTGACTGCTCTTCATCCTCTTATAAATCAGTTTGACTGCTCGTCATCCTTTTATAAAGCAGTTTGACTGCTCTTCATCTGAATATAAATCAGTTTGACTGCTCTTCATCCTATTATAAAACAGTTTGACTGCTCTTCATCTTTTTATAACGCAGTTTGACTGCTCTTCATCCTCTTGTAAAACAGGTTGACTGCTTTTCATCCTTTTGTAAAACAGTCTGACTGCTCTACATCATTGTATAAAACAGTTTGACTGCTCTTCATCCTTTTATAAAGCAGTTTGACTGCTCTTCATCCTCTTATAAATCAATTTGACTGCTCTTCGTCCTCTTATAAAACAGTTTGACTGCTCTTCATCCGATTATAAATCAGTTTGACTGCTCTTCGTCCGATTATAACTCAGTTTGACTGCTCTTCGTCCTCTTATAAAACAGTTTGACTGCTCTTCATCCGATTATAAATCAGTTTGACTGCTCTTCATCCTCTTATAAAACAGTTTGACTGGTCTTCATCCTTTTATAAAGCAGTTTGACTGCTCTTCATCCTCCTATAAACCAGTTTGACTGCGCTTCATCCTCCTATAGAACAGTTTGACTGCTCTTCGTCCTATTATAAATCAGTTTGACTGCTCTTCGTCCTCTTATAAAACAGTTTGACTGCTCTTCATCCTTTTATAAAGCAGTTTGACTGCTCTTCATCCTCTTATAAATCAGTTTGACTGCTCTTCATCCTCTTATAAAACAGTTTGACTGCTCTTCATCCTCTTATAAATCAGTTTGACTGCTCTTCATCCGATTATAAATCAGTTTGACTGCTCTTCATCCTCTTATAAATCAGTTTGACTGCTCTTCATCCTTTTATAAAGCAGTTTGACTGCTCTTCATCTGAATATAAATCAGTTTGACTGCTCTTCATCCTCTTATAAAACAGTTTGACTGCTCTTCATCTTTTTATAACGCAGTTTGACTGCTCTTCATCCTCTTGTAAAACAGGTTGACTGCTTTTCATCCTTTTGTAAAACAGTCTGACTGCTCTACATCATTGTATAAAACAGTTTGACTGCTCTTCATCCTTTTATAAAGCAGTTTGACTGCTCTTCATCCTCTTATAAATCAATTTGACTGCTCTTCGTCCTCTTATAAAACAGTTTGACTGCTCTTCATCCGATTATAAATCAGTTTGACTGCTCTTCGTCCGATTATAACTCAGTTTGACTGCTCTTCGTCCTCTTATAAAACAGTTTGACTGCTCTTCATCCGATTATAAATCAGTTTGACTGCTCTTCATCCTCTTATAAAACAGTTTGACTGGTCTTCATCCTTTTATAAAGCAGTTTGACTGCTCTTCATCCTCCTATAAACCAGTTTGACTGCGCTTCATCCTCCTATAGAACAGTTTGACTGCTCTTCGTCCTATTATAAATCAGTTTGACTGCTCTTCGTCCTCTTATAAAACAGTTTGACTGCTCTTCATCCTTTTATAAAGCAGTTTGACTGCTCTTCATCCTCTTATAAATCAGTTTGACTGCTCTTCATCCTCTTATAAAACAGTTTGACTGCTCTTCATCCTCTTATAAATCAGTTTGACTGCTCTTCATCCGATTATAAATCAGTTTGACTGCTCTTCATCCTCTTATAAATCAGTTTGACTGCTCTTCATCCTTTTATAAAGCTGTTTGACTGCGCTTCATCCTCCTATAGAACAGTTTGACTGCTCTTCGTCCGATTATATATCAGTTTGACTGCTCTTCGTCCTCTTATAAAACAGTTTGACTGCTCTCCATCCTTTTATAAAGCAGTTTGACTGCTCTTCATCCTCTTGTAAAACAGTCTGACTGCTCTTCATCCGATTATAAATCAGTTTGACTGCTCTTCATCCTCTTATAAATCAGTTTGACTGCTCTTCATCCTTTTATAAAGCAGTTTGACTGCTCTTCATCTGAATATAAATCAGTTTGACTGCTCTTCATCCTCTTATAAAACAGTTTGACTGCTCTTCATCTTTTTATAACGCAGTTTGACTGCTCTTCATCCTCTTGTAAAACAGGTTGACTGCTTTTCATCCTTTTGTAAAACAGTCTGACTGCTCTACATCATTGTATAAAACAGTTTGACTGCTCTTCATCCTTTTATAAAGCAGTTTGACTGCTCTTCATCCTCTTATAAATCAATTTGACCGCTCTTCATCCTCTTATAAAACCGTTTGACTGCTCTTCGTCCGATTATAAATCAGTTTGACTGCTCTTCGTCCGCTTATAAAACAGTTTGACTGCTCTTCATCCTTTTATAAAGCAGTTTGACTGCTCTTCATCCTCTTATAAATCAGTTTGACTGCTCTCCATCCTTTTATAAAGCAGTTTGACTGCTCTTCATCCTCTTGTAAAACAGTCTGACTGCTCTTCATCCGATTATAAATCAGTTTGACTGCTCTTCATCCTCTTATAAATCAGTTTGACTGCTCTTCATCCTCCTATAGAACAGTTTGACTGCTCTTCGTCCGATTATATATCAGTTTGACTGCTCTTCGTCCTCTTATAAAACAGTTTGACTGCTCTCCATCCTTTTATAAAGCAGTTTGACTGCTCTTCATCCTCTTGTAAAACAGTCTGACTGCTCTTCATCCGATTATAAATCAGTTTGACTGCTCTTCATCCTCTTATAAATCAGTTTGACTGCTCTTCATCCTTTTATAAAGCAGTTTGACTGCTCTTCATCTGAATATAAATCAGTTTGACTGCTCTTCATCCTCTTATAAAACAGTTTGACTGCTCTTCATCTTTTTATAACGCAGTTTGACTGCTCTTCATCCTCTTGTAAAACAGGTTGACTGCTTTTCATCCTTTTGTAAAACAGTCTGACTGCTCTACATCATTGTATAAAACAGTTTGACTGCTCTTCATCCTTTTATAAAGCAGTTTGACTGCTCTTCATCCTCTTATAAATCAATTTGACCGCTCTTCATCCTCTTATAAAACCGTTTGACTGCCCTTCGTCCGATTATAAATCAGTTTGACTGCTCTTCGTCCGCTTATAAAACAGTTTGACTGCTCTTCATCCTTTTATAAAGCAGTTTGACTGCTCTTCATCCTCTTATAAATCAGTTTGACTGCTCTTCATCCTTTTATAATGCAGTTTAACTGCTCTTCATCCTCCTATAAACCAGTTTGACTTCGCTTCATCCTCCTATAGAACAGTTTGACTGCTCTTCGTCCGATTATAAATCAGTTTGACTGCTCTTCGTCCTCTTATAAAACAGTTTGACTGCTCTTCATCCTTTTATAAAGCAGTTTGACTGCTCTTCATCCTCTTATAAATCAGTTTGACTGCTCTTCATCCGATTATAAATCAGTTTGACTGCTCTTCATCCTCTTATAAAACAGTTTGACTGGTCTTCATCCTTTTATAAAACAGTTTGACTGCTCTTCATCCGATTATAAATCAGTTTGACTGCTCTTCATCCTCTTATAAAACAGTTTGACTGGTCTTCATCCTTTTATAAAGCAGTTTGACTGCTCTTCATCCTCCTATAAACCAGTTTGACTGCGCTTCATCCTCCTATAGAACAGTTTGACTGCTCTTCGTCCTATTATAAATCAGTTTGACTGCTCTTCGTCCTCTTATAAAACAGTTTGACTGCTCTTCATCCTTTTATAAAGCAGTTTGACTGCTCTTCATCCTCTTATAAATCAGTTTGACTGCTCTTCCTCCGATTATAAATCAGTTTGACTGCTCTTCATCCTCTTATAAAACAGTTTGACTGCTCTTCATCCTCTTATAAATCAGTTTGACTGCTCTTCATCCGATTATAAATCAGTTTGACTGCTCTTCATCCTCTTATAAATCAATTTGACTGCTCTTCATCCTCTTATAAAACCGTTTTTTCTGCTCTTCGTCCGATTATAAATCAGTTTGACTGCTCTTCATCCTCTTATAAAACCGTTTGACTGCTCTTCATCCTTTTATAACGGCGTTTGACTGCTCTTCATCCTCTTATAAATCAGTTTGACTGCTCTTCATCCGATTATAAATCAGTTTGACTGCTCTTCGTCCTCTTATAAAACAGTTTGACTGCTCTTCATCTTTTTATAACGCAGTTTGACTGCTCTTCATCCTCTTGTAAAACAGGTTGACTGCTTTTCATCCTTTTGTAAAACAGTCTGACTGCTCTTCATCCTTTTATAAAGCAGTTTGACTGCTCTTCATCCTCTTATAAATCAATTTGACTGCTCTTCATCCTCTTATAAAACCGTTTTTTCTGCTCTTCGTCCGATTATAAATCAGTTTGACTGCTCTTCATCCTCTTATAAAACCGTTTGACTGCTCTTCATCCTTTTATAACGCAGTTTGACTGCTCTTCATCCTCTTATAAATCAGTTTGACTGCTCTTCATCCGATTATAAATCAGTTTGACTGCTCTTCGTCCTCTTATAAAACAGTTTGACTGCTCTTCATCCTTTTATAAAGCAGTTTGACTGCTCTTCATCCTCTTGTAAAACAGTCTGACTGCTCTTCATCTGATTATAAATCAGTTTGACTGCTCTTCATCCTCTTATAAAACAGTTTGACTGCTCTTCATCTTTTTATAACGCAGTTTGACTGCTCTTCATCCTCTTATAAATCAGTTTGACTGCTCTTCATCCGATTATAAATCAGTTTGACTGCTATTCATCCGATTATAAATCAGTTTGACTGCTCTTCGTCCGATTATAAATCAGTTTGACTGCTCTTCGTCCGATTATAACTCAGTTTGACTGCTCTTCGTCCTCTTATAAAACAGTTTGACTGCTCTTCATCCGATTATAAATCAGTTTGACTGCTCTTCATCCTCTTATAAAACAGTTTGACTGGTCTTCATCCTTTTATAAAACAGTTTGACTGCTCTTCATCCGATTATAAATCAGTTTGACTGCTCTTCATCCTCTTATAAAACAGTTTGACTGGTCTTCATCCTTTTATAAAGCAGTTTGACTGCTCTTCATCCTCCTATAAAACCGTTTTTTCTGCTCTTCGTCCGATTATAAATCAGTTTGACTGCTCTTCATCCTCTTATAAAACCGTTTGACTGCTCTTCATCCTTTTATAACGCAGTTTGACTGCTCTTCATCCTCTTATAAATCAGTTTGACTGCTCTTCATCCGATTATAAATCAGTTTGACTGCTCTTCGTCCGCTTATAAAACAGTTTGACTGCTCTTCATCCTCTTATAAATCAGTTTGACTGCTCTTCATCCGATTATAAATCAGTTTGACTGCTCTTCATCCTCTTATAAATCAGTTTGACTGCTCTTCATCCTTTTATAAAGCAGTTTGACTGCTCTTCATCTGAATATAAATCAGTTTGACTGCTCTTCATCCTCTTATAAAACAGTTTGACTGCTCTTCATCTTTTTATAACGCAGTTTGACTGCTCTTCATCCTCTTGTAAAACAGGTTGACTGCTTTTCATCCTTTTGTAAAACAGTCTGACTGCTCTACATCATTGTATAAAACAGTTTGACTGCTCTTCATCCTTTTATAAAGCAGTTTGACTGCTCTTCATCCTCTTATAAATCAATTTGACTGCTCTTCGTCCTCTTATAAAAGAGTTTGACTGCTCTTCATCCGATTATAAATCAGTTTGACTGCTCTTCGTCCGATTATAACTCAGTTTGACTGCTCTTCGTCCTCTTATAAAACAGTTTGACTGCTCTTCATCCGATTATAAAGCAGTTTGACTGCTCTTCATCCTCTTATAAAACAGTTTGACTGGTCTTCATCCTTTTATAAAGCAGTTTGACTGCTCTTCATCCTCCTATAAAACCGTTTTTTCTGCTCTTCGTCCGATTATAAATCAGTTTGACTGCTCTTCATCCTCTTATAAAACCGTTTGACTGCTCTTCATCTTTTTATAACGCAGTTTGACTGCTCTTCATCCTCTTATAAATCAGTTTGACTGCTCTTCATCCGATTATAAATCAGTTTGACTGCTCTTCGTCCGCTTATAAAACAGTTTGACTGCTCTTCATCCTTTTATAAAGCAGTTTGACTGCTCTTCATCCTCTTGTAAATCAGTTTGACTGCTCTTCATCCTTTTATAATGCAGTTTAACTGCTCTTCATCCTCCTATAAACCAGTTTGACTTCGCTTCATCCTCCTATAGAACAGTTTGACTGCTCTTCGTCCGATTATAAATCAGTTTGACTGCTCTTCGTCCTCTTATAAAACAGTTTGACTGCTCTTCATCCTTTTATAAAGCAGTTTGACTGCTCTTCATCCTCTTATAAATCAGTTTGACTGCTCTTCCTCCGATTATAAATCAGTTTGACTGCTCTTCATCCTCTTATAAAACAGTTTGACTGCTCTTCATCCTTTTATAACGCAGTTTGACTGCTCTTCATCCTCTTATAAATCAGTTTGACTGCTCTTCATCCGATTATAAATCAGTTTGACTGCTATTCATCCGATTATAAATCAGTTTGACTGCTCTTCGTCCGATTATAAATCAGTTTGACTGCTCTTCGTCTGATTATAACTCAGTTTGACTGCTCTTCGTCCTCTTATAAAACAGTTTGACTGCTCTTCATCCGATTATAAATCAGTTTGACTGCTCTTCATCCTCTTATAAAACAGTTTGACTGGTCTTCATCCTTTTATAAAACAGTTTGACTGCTCTTCATCCGATTATAAATCAGTTTGACTGCTCTTCATCCTCTTATAAAACAGTTTGACTGGTCTTCATCCTTTTATAAAGCAGTTTGACTGCTCTTCATCCTCCTATAAACCAGTTTGACTGCGCTTCATCCTCCTATAGAACAGTTTGACTGCTCTTCGTCCTATTATAAATCAGTTTGACTGCTCTTCGTCCTCTTATAAAACAGTTTGACTGCTCTTCATCCTTTTATAAAGCAGTTTGACTGCTCTTCATCCTCTTATAAATCAGTTTGACTGCTCTTCCTCCGATTATAAATCAGTTTGACTGCTCTTCATCCTCTTATAAAACAGTTTGACTGCTCTTCATCCTCTTATAAATCAGTTTGACTGCTCTTCATCCGATTATAAATCAGTTTGACTGCTCTTCATCCTCTTATAAATCAATTTGACTGCTCTTCATCCTCTTATAAAACCGTTTTTTCTGCTCTTCGTCCGATTATAAATCAGTTTGACTGCTCTTCATCCTCTTATAAAACCGTTTGACTGCTCTTCATCCTTTTATAACGGCGTTTGACTGCTCTTCATCCTCTTATAAATCAGTTTGACTGCTCTTCATCCGATTATAAATCAGTTTGACTGCTCTTCGTCCTCTTATAAAACAGTTTGACTGCTCTTCATCTTTTTATAACGCAGTTTGACTGCTCTTCATCCTCTTGTAAAACAGGTTGACTGCTTTTCATCCTTTTGTAAAACAGTCTGACTGCTCTTCATCCTTTTATAAAGCAGTTTGACTGCTCTTCATCCTCTTATAAATCAATTTGACTGCTCTTCATCCTCTTATAAAACCGTTTTTTCTGCTCTTCGTCCGATTATAAATCAGTTTGACTGCTCTTCATCCTCTTATAAAACCGTTTGACTGCTCTTCATCCTTTTATAACGCAGTTTGACTGCTCTTCATCCTCTTATAAATCAGTTTGACTGCTCTTCATCCGATTATAAATCAGTTTGACTGCTCTTCATCCTCTTATAAAACAGTTTGACTGGTCTTCATCCTTTTATAAAGCAGTTTGACTGCTCTTCATCCTCCTATAAACCAGTTTGACTGCGCTTCATCCTCCTATAGAACAGTTTGACTGCTCTTCGTCCTATTATAAATCAGTTTGACTGCTCTTCGTCCTCTTATAAAACAGTTTGACTGCTCTTCATCCTTTTATAAAGCAGTTTGACTGCTCTTCATCCTCTTATAAATCAGTTTGACTGCTCTTCATCCTCTTATAAAACAGTTTGACTGCTCTTCATCCTCTTATAAATCAGTTTGACTGGTCTTCATCCTTTTATAAAGCAGTTTGACTGCTCTTCATCCTCCTATAAACCAGTTTGACTGCGCTTCATCCTCCTATAGAACAGTTTGACTGCTCTTCGTCCTATTATAAATCAGTTTGACTGCTCTTCGTCCTCTTATAAAACAGTTTGACTGGTCTTCATCCTTTTATAAAGCAGTTTGACTGCTCTTCATCCTCCTATAAACCAGTTTGACTGCGCTTCATCCTCCTATAGAACAGTTTGACTGCTCTTCGTCCTATTATAAATCAGTTTGACTGCTCTTCGTCCTCTTATAAAACAGTTTGACTGCTCTTCATCCTTTTATAAAGCAGTTTGACTGCTCTTCATCCTCTTATAAATCAGTTTGACTGCTCTTCCTCCGATTATAAATCAGTTTGACTGCTCTTCATCCTCTTATAAAACAGTTTGACTGCTCTTCATCCTCTTATAAATCAGTTTGACTGCTCTTCATCCGATTATAAATCAGTTTGACTGCTCTTCATCCTCTTATAAATCAATTTGACTGCTCTTCATCCTCTTATAAAACCGTTTTTTCTGCTCTTCGTCCGATTATAAATCAGTTTGACTGCTCTTCATCCTCTTATAAAACCGTTTGACTGCTCTTCATCCTTTTATAACGGCGTTTGACTGCTCTTCATCCTCTTATAAATCAGTTTGACTGCTCTTCATCCGATTATAAATCAGTTTGACTGCTCTTCGTCCTCTTATAAAACAGTTTGACTGCTCTTCATCTTTTTATAACGCAGTTTGACTGCTCTTCATCCTCTTGTAAAACAGGTTGACTGCTTTTCATCCTTTTGTAAAACAGTCTGACTGCTCTTCATCCTTTTATAAAGCAGTTTGACTGCTCTTCATCCTCTTATAAATCAATTTGACTGCTCTTCATCCTCTTATAAAACCGTTTTTTCTGCTCTTCGTCCGATTATAAATCAGTTTGACTGCTCTTCATCCTCTTATAAAACCGTTTGACTGCTCTTCATCCTTTTATAACGCAGTTTGACTGCTCTTCATCCTCTTATAAATCAGTTTGACTGCTCTTCATCCGATTATAAATCAGTTTGACTGCTCTTCATCCTCTTATAAAACAGTTTGACTGGTCTTCATCCTTTTATAAAGCAGTTTGACTGCTCTTCATCCTCCTATAAACCAGTTTGACTGCGCTTCATCCTCCTATAGAACAGTTTGACTGCTCTTCGTCCTATTATAAATCAGTTTGACTGCTCTTCGTCCTCTTATAAAACAGTTTGACTGCTCTTCATCCTTTTATAAAGCAGTTTGACTGCTCTTCATCCTCTTATAAATCAGTTTGACTGCTCTTCATCCTCTTATAAAACAGTTTGACTGCTCTTCATCCTCTTATAAATCAGTTTGACTGCTCTTCATCCGATTATAAATCAGTTTGACTGCTCTTCATCCTCTTATAAATCAGTTTGACTGCTCTTCATCCTTTTATAAAGCAGTTTGACTGCTCTTCATCTGAATATAAATCAGTTTGACTGCTCTTCATCCTCTTATAAAACAGTTTGACTGCTCTTCATCTTTTTATAACGCAGTTTGACTGCTCTTCATCCTCTTGTAAAACAGGTTGACTGCTTTTCATCCTTTTGTAAAACAGTCTGACTGCTCTACATCATTGTATAAAACAGTTTGACTGCTCTTCATCCTTTTATAAAGCAGTTTGACTGCTCTTCATCCTCTTATAAATCAATTTGACTGCTCTTCGTCCTCTTATAAAAGAGTTTGACTGCTCTTCATCCGATTATAAATCAGTTTGACTGCTCTTCGTCCGATTATAACTCAGTTTGACTGCTCTTCGTCCTCTTATAAAACAGTTTGACTGCTCTTCATCCGATTATAAAGCAGTTTGACTGCTCTTCATCCTCTTATAAAACAGTTTGACTGGTCTTCATCCTTTTATAAAGCAGTTTGACTGCTCTTCATCCTCCTATAAAACCGTTTTTTCTGCTCTTCGTCCGATTATAAATCAGTTTGACTGCTCTTCATCCTCTTATAAAACCGTTTGACTGCTCTTCATCCTTTTATAACGCAGTTTGACTGCTCTTCATCCTCTTATAAATCAGTTTGACTGCTCTTCATCCGATTATAAATCAGTTTGACTGCTCTTCGTCCGCTTATAAAACAGTTTGACTGCTCTTCATCCTTTTATAAAGCAGTTTGACTGCTCTTCATCCTCTTGTAAATCAGTTTGACTGCTCTTCATCCTTTTATAATGCAGTTTAACTGCTCTTCATCCTCCTATAAACCAGTTTGACTTCGCTTCATCCTCCTATAGAACAGTTTGACTGCTCTTCGTCCGATTATAAATCAGTTTGACTGCTCTTCGTCCTCTTATAAAACAGTTTGACTGCTCTTCATCCTTTTATAAAGCAGTTTGACTGCTCTTCATCCTCTTATAAATCAGTTTGACTGCTCTTCCTCCGATTATAAATCAGTTTGACTGCTCTTCATCCTCTTATAAAACAGTTTGACTGCTCTTCATCCTTTTATAACGCAGTTTGACTGCTCTTCATCCTCTTATAAATCAGTTTGACTGCTCTTCATCCGATTATAAATCAGTTTGACTGCTATTCATCCGATTATAAATCAGTTTGACTGCTCTTCGTCCGATTATAAATCAGTTTGACTGCTCTTCGTCCGATTATAACTCAGTTTGACTGCTCTTCGTCCTCTTATAAAACAGTTTGACTGCTCTTCATCCGATTATAAATCAGTTTGACTGCTCTTCATCCTCTTATAAAACAGTTTGACTGGTCTTCATCCTTTTATAAAACAGTTTGACTGCTCTTCATCCGATTATAAATCAGTTTGACTGCTCTTCATCCTCTTATAAAACAGTTTGACTGGTCTTCATCCTTTTATAAAGCAGTTTGACTGCTCTTCATCCTCCTATAAACCAGTTTGACTGCGCTTCATCCTCCTATAGAACAGTTTGACTGCTCTTCGTCCTATTATAAATCAGTTTGACTGCTCTTCGTCCTCTTATAAAACAGTTTGACTGCTCTTCATCCTTTTATAAAGCAGTTTGACTGCTCTTCATCCTCTTATAAATCAGTTTGACTGCTCTTCCTCCGATTATAAATCAGTTTGACTGCTCTTCATCCTCTTATAAAACAGTTTGACTGCTCTTCATCCTCTTATAAATCAGTTTGACTGCTCTTCATCCGATTATAAATCAGTTTGACTGCTCTTCATCCTCTTATAAATCAATTTGACTGCTCTTCATCCTCTTATAAAACCGTTTTTTCTGCTCTTCGTCCGATTATAAATCAGTTTGACTGCTCTTCATCCTCTTATAAAACCGTTTGACTGCTCTTCATCCTTTTATAACGGCGTTTGACTGCTCTTCATCCTCTTATAAATCAGTTTGACTGCTCTTCATCCGATTATAAATCAGTTTGACTGCTCTTCGTCCTCTTATAAAACAGTTTGACTGCTCTTCATCTTTTTATAACGCAGTTTGACTGCTCTTCATCCTCTTGTAAAACAGGTTGACTGCTTTTCATCCTTTTGTAAAACAGTCTGACTGCTCTTCATCCTTTTATAAAGCAGTTTGACTGCTCTTCATCCTCTTATAAATCAATTTGACTGCTCTTCATCCTCTTATAAAACCGTTTTTTCTGCTCTTCGTCCGATTATAAATCAGTTTGACTGCTCTTCATCCTCTTATAAAACCGTTTGACTGCTCTTCATCCTTTTATAACGCAGTTTGACTGCTCTTCATCCTCTTATAAATCAGTTTGACTGCTCTTCATCCGATTATAAATCAGTTTGACTGCTCTTCGTCCTCTTATAAAACAGTTTGACTGCTCTTCATCCTTTTATAAAGCAGTTTGACTGCTCTTCATCCTCTTGTAAAACAGTCTGACTGCTCTTCATCTGATTATAAATCAGTTTGACTGCTCTTCATCCTCTTATAAAACAGTTTGACTGCTCTTCATCTTTTTATAACGCAGTTTGACTGCTCTTCATCCTCTTATAAATCAGTTTGACTGCTCTTCATCCGATTATAAATCAGTTTGACTGCTATTCATCCGATTATAAATCAGTTTGACTGCTCTTCGTCCGATTATAAATCAGTTTGACTGCTCTTCGTCCGATTATAACTCAGTTTGACTGCTCTTCGTCCTCTTATAAAACAGTTTGACTGCTCTTCATCCGATTATAAATCAGTTTGACTGCTCTTCATCCTCTTATAAAACAGTTTGACTGGTCTTCATCCTTTTATAAAACAGTTTGACTGCTCTTCATCCGATTATAAATCAGTTTGACTGCTCTTCATCCTCTTATAAAACAGTTTGACTGGTCTTCATCCTTTTATAAAGCAGTTTGACTGCTCTTCATCCTCCTATAAACCAGTTTGACTGCGCTTCATCCTCCTATAGAACAGTTTGACTGCTCTTCGTCCTATTATAAATCAGTTTGACTGCTCTTCGTCCTCTTATAAAACAGTTTGACTGCTCTTCATCCTTTTATAAAGCAGTTTGACTGCTCTTCATCCTCTTATAAATCAGTTTGACTGCTCTTCATCCTCTTATAAAACAGTTTGACTGCTCTTCATCCTCTTATAAATCAGTTTGACTGCTCTTCATCCGATTATAAATCAGTTTGACTGCTCTTCATCCTCTTATAAATCAGTTTGACTGCTCTTCATCCTTTTATAAAGCAGTTTGACTGCTCTTCATCTGAATATAAATCAGTTTGACTGCTCTTCATCCTCTTATAAAACAGTTTGACTGCTCTTCATCTTTTTATAACGCAGTTTGACTGCTCTTCATCCTCTTGTAAAACAGGTTGACTGCTTTTCATCCTTTTGTAAAACAGTCTGACTGCTCTACATCATTGTATAAAACAGTTTGACTGCTCTTCATCCTTTTATAAAGCAGTTTGACTGCTCTTCATCCTCTTATAAATCAATTTGACTGCTCTTCGTCCTCTTATAAAAGAGTTTGACTGCTCTTCATCCGATTATAAATCAGTTTGACTGCTCTTCGTCCGATTATAACTCAGTTTGACTGCTCTTCGTCCTCTTATAAAACAGTTTGACTGCTCTTCATCCGATTATAAAGCAGTTTGACTGCTCTTCATCCTCTTATAAAACAGTTTGACTGGTCTTCATCCTTTTATAAAGCAGTTTGACTGCTCTTCATCCTCCTATAAAACCGTTTTTTCTGCTCTTCGTCCGATTATAAATCAGTTTGACTGCTCTTCATCCTCTTATAAAACCGTTTGACTGCTCTTCATCCTTTTATAACGCAGTTTGACTGCTCTTCATCCTCTTATAAATCAGTTTGACTGCTCTTCATCCGATTATAAATCAGTTTGACTGCTCTTCGTCCTCTTATAAAACAGTTTGACTGCTCTTCATCCTTTTATAAAGCAGTTTGACTGCTCTTCATCCTCTTGTAAAACAGTCTGACTGCTCTTCATCTGATTATAAATCAGTTTGACTGCTCTTCATCCTCTTATAAAACAGTTTGACTGCTCTTCATCTTTTTATAACGCAGTTTGACTGCTCTTCATCCTCTTATAAATCAGTTTGACTGCTCTTCATCCGATTATAAATCAGTTTGACTGCTATTCATCCGATTATAAATCAGTTTGACTGCTCTTCGTCCGATTATAAATCAGTTTGACTGCTCTTCGTCCGATTATAACTCAGTTTGACTGCTCTTCGTCCTCTTATAAAACAGTTTGACTGCTCTTCATCCGATTATAAATCAGTTTGACTGCTCTTCATCCTCTTATAAAACAGTTTGACTGGTCTTCATCCTTTTATAAAACAGTTTGACTGCTCTTCATCCGATTATAAATCAGTTTGACTGCTCTTCATCCTCTTATAAAACAGTTTGACTGGTCTTCATCCTTTTATAAAGCAGTTTGACTGCTCTTCATCCTCCTATAAACCAGTTTGACTGCGCTTCATCCTCCTATAGAACAGTTTGACTGCTCTTCGTCCTATTATAAATCAGTTTGACTGCTCTTCGTCCTCTTATAAAACAGTTTGACTGCTCTTCATCCTTTTATAAAGCAGTTTGACTGCTCTTCATCCTCTTATAAATCAGTTTGACTGCTCTTCATCCTCTTATAAAACAGTTTGACTGCTCTTCATCCTCTTATAAATCAGTTTGACTGCTCTTCATCCGATTATAAATCAGTTTGACTGCTCTTCATCCTCTTATAAATCAGTTTGACTGCTCGTCATCCTTTTATAAAGCAGTTTGACTGCTCTTCATCTGAATATAAATCAGTTTGACTGCTCTTCATCCTCTTATAAAACAGTTTGACTGCTCTTCATCTTTTTATAACGCAGTTTGACTGCTCTTCATCCTCTTGTAAAACAGGTTGACTGCTTTTCATCCTTTTGTAAAACAGTCTGACTGCTCTACATCATTGTATAAAACAGTTTGACTGCTCTTCATCCTTTTATAAAGCAGTTTGACTGCTCTTCATCATCTTATAAATCAATTTGACTGCTCTTCGTCCTCTTATAAAACAGTTTGACTGCTCTTCATCCGATTATAAATCAGTTTGACTGCTCTTCGTCCGATTATAACTCAGTTTGACTGCTCTTCGTCCTCTTATAAAACAGTTTGACTGCTCTTCATCCGATTATAAATCAGTTTGACTGCTCTTCATCCTCTTATAAAACAGTTTGACTGGTCTTCATCCTTTTATAAAGCAGTTTGACTGCTCTTCATCCTCCTATAAACCAGTTTGACTGCGCTTCATCCTCCTATAGAACAGTTTGACTGCTCTTCGTCCTATTATAAATCAGTTTGACTGCTCTTCGTCCTCTTATAAAACAGTTTGACTGCTCTTCATCCTTTTATAAAGCAGTTTGACTGCTCTTCATCCTCTTATAAATCAGTTTGACTGCTCTTCCTCCGATTATAAATCAGTTTGACTGCTTTTCATCCTCTTATAAAACAGTTTGACTGCTCTTCATCCTCTTATAAATCAGTTTGACTGCTCTTCATCCGATTATAAATCAGTTTGACTGCTCTTCATCCTCTTATAAATCAATTTGACTGCTCTTCATCCTCTTATAAAACCGTTTTTTCTGCTCTTCGTCCGATTATAAATCAGTTTGACTGCTCTTCATCCTCTTATAAAACAGTTTGACTGCTCTTCATCTTTTTATAACGCAGTTTGACTGCTCTTCATCCTCTTGTAAAACAGGTTGACTGCTCTTCATCCTTTTGTGAAACAGTCTGACTGCTCGACATCATTGTATAAAACAGTTTGACTGCTCTTCATCCTTTTATAAATCAGTTTGACTGCTCTTCATCCTTTTATAAAGCAGTTTGACTGCTCTTCATCCTCCTATAAACCAGTTTGACTGCGCTTCATCCTCCTATAGAACAGTTTGACTGCTCTTCGTCCTCTTATAAAACAGTTTGACTGCTCTTCGTCCTCTTATAAAACAGTTTGACTGCTCTTCTTCCTTTTATAAAGCAGTTTGACTGCTCTTCATCCTCTTATAAATCAGTTTGACTGCTCTTCATCCGATTATAAATCAGTTTGACTGCTCTTCATCCTCTTATAAAACAGTTCGACTGCTCTTCATCCTTTTATAACGCAGTTTGACTGCTCTTCATCCTCTTATAAATCAGTTTGACTGCTCTTCATCCGATTATAAATCAGTTTGACTGCTCTTCATCCTCTTATAAAACAGTTTGACTGCTCTTCATCCTATTATAAAGCAGTTTGACTGCTCTTCATCCTCTTATAAATCAGTTTGACTGCTCTTCATCCGATTATAAATCAGTTTGACTGCTCTTCATCCTCTTATAAAACAGTTTGACTGCTCTTCATCCTTTTATAACGCAGCTTGACTGCTCTTCATCCTCTTATAAATCAGTTTGACTGCTCTTCATCCGATTATAAATCAGTTTGACTGCTCTTCATCCTCTTATAAAACCGTTTGACTGCTCTTCATCCTTTTATAACGCAGTTTGACTGCTCTTCATCCTCTTATAAATCAGTTTGACTGCTCTTCATCCGATTATAAAGCAGTTTGACTGCTCTTCATCCTCCTATAAACCAGTTTGACTGCGCTTCATCCTCCTATAGAACAGTTTGACTGCTCTTCGTCCTCTTATAAAACAGTTTGACTGCTCTTCGTCCTCTTATAAAACAGTTTGACTGCTCTTCATCCTTTTATAAAGCAGTTTGACTGCTCTTCATCCTCTTATAAATCAGTTTGACTGCTCTTCATCCGATTATAAATCAGTTTGACTGCTCTTCATCCTCTTATAAAACAGTTCGACTGCTCTTCATCCTTTTATAACGCAGTTTGACTGCTCTTCATCCTCTTATAAATCAGTTTGACTGCTCTTCATCCGATTATAAATCAGTTTGACTGCTCTTCATCCTCTTATAAAACAGTTTGACTGCTCTTCATCCTTTTATAAAGCAGTTTGACTGCTCTTCATCCTCTTATAAATCAGTTTGACTGCTCTTCATCCGATTATAAATCAGTTTGACTGCTCTTCATCCTCTTATAAAACAGTTTGACTGCTCTTCATCCTTTTATAACGCAGCTTGACTGCTCTTCATCCTCTTATAAATCAGTTTGACTGCTCTTCATCCGATTATAAATCAGTTTGACTGCTCTTCATCCTTTTATAAAGCAGTTTGACTGCTCTTCATCCTCTTATAAATCAATTTGACTGCTCTTCATCCTCTTATAAAACCGTTTTTTCTGCTCTTCGTCCGATTATAAATCAGTTTGACTGCTCTTCATCCTCTTATAAAACCGTTTGACTGCTCTTCATCCTTTTATAACGCAGTTTGACTGCTCTTCATCCTCTTATAAATCAGTTTGACTGCTCTTCATCCGATTATAAATCAGTTTGACTGCTCTTCGTCCTCTTATAAAACAGTTTGACTGCTCTTCATCCTTTTATAAAACAGGTTGACTGCTTTTCATCCTTTTGTAAAACAGTCTGACGGCTCTACATCATTGTATAAAACAGTTTCACTGCTCTTCATCCTTTTATAAAGCTGTTTGACTGCGCTTCATCCTCCTATAGAACAGTTTGACTGCTCTTCGTCCGATTATAAATCAGTTTGACTGCTCTTCGTCCTCTTATAAAACAGTTTGACTGCTCTCCATCCTTTTATAAAGCAGTTTGACTGCTCTTCATCCTCTTGTAAAACAGTCTGACTGCTCTTCATCCGATTATAAATCAGTTTGACTGCTCTTCATCCTCTTATAAATCAGTTTGACTGCTCTTCATCCTTTTATAAAGCAGTTTGACTGCTCTTCATCTGAATATAAATCAGTTTGACTGCTCTTCATCCTCTTATAAAACAGTTTGACTGCTCTTCATCTTTTTATAACGCAGTTTGACTGCTCTTCATCCTCTTGTAAAACAGGTTGACTGCTTTTCATCCTCTTATAAATCAGTTTGACTGCTCTTCATCCTTTTATAAAGCAGTTTAACTGCTCTTCATCCTCCTATAAACCAGTTTGACTGCGCTTCATCCTCCTATTGAACAGTTTGACTGCTCTTCGTCCGATTATAAATCAGTTTGACTGCTCTTCGTCCTCTTATAAAACAGTTTGACTGCTCTTCATCCTTTTATAAAGCAGTTTGACTGCTCTTCATTCTCTTATAAATCAGTTTGACTGCTCTTCATCCGATTATAAATCAGTTTGACTGCTCTTCATCCTCTTATAAAACAGTTTGACTGCTCTTCATCCTTTTATAACGCATTTTGACTGCTCTTCATCCTCTTATAAATCAGTTTGACTGCTCTTCATCCGATTATAAATCAGTTTGACTGCTCTTCATCCTCTTATAAAACAGTTTGACTGCTCTTCATCCTTTTATAACGCAGTTTGACTGCTCTTCATCCTCTTATAAATCAGTTTGACTGCTCTTCATCCGATTATAAATCAGTTTGACTGCTCTTCGTCCGATTATAAATCAGTTGGACTGCTCTTCGTCCGCTTATAAAACAGTTTGACTGCTCTTCATCCTTTTATAAAGCAGTTTGACTGCTCTTCATCCTCTTATAAATCAGTTTGACTGCTCTTCATCCTCTTATAAAGCAGTTTGACTGCTCTTCATCCTCCTATAAACCAGTTTGACTGCGCTTCATCCTCCTATAGAACAGTTTGACTGCTCTTCGTCCGATTATAACTCAGTTTGACTGCTCTTCGTCCTCTTCTAAAACAGTTTGACTGCTCTTCATCCTTTTATAAAGCAGTTTGACTGCTCTTCATCCTCTTGTAAAACAGTCTGACTGCTCTTCATCCGATTATAAATCAGTTTGTCTGCTCTTCATCCTCTTATAAAACAGTTTGACTGCTCTTCATCTTTTTATAACGCAGATTGACTGCTCTTCATCCTCTTGTAAAACAGGTTGACTGCTCTACATCCTTTTGTGAAACAGTCTGACTGCTCGACATCATTGTATAAAACAGTTTGACTGCTCTTCATCCTTTTATAAAGCAGTTTGACTGCTCTTCATCCTCTTATAAATCAATTTGACTGCTCTTCATCCTCTTATAAAACCGTTTGACTGCTCTTCGTCCGATTATAAATCAGTTTGACTGCTCTTCGTCCGATTATAAATCAGTTTGACTGCTCCTCGTCCGCTTATAAAACAGTTTGACTGCTCTTCATCCTTTTATAAAGCAGTTTGACTGCTCTTCATCCTCTTATAAATCAGTTTGACTGCTCTTCATCCTTTTATAAAGCAGTTTGACTGCTCTTCATCCTCCTATAAACCAGTTTGACTGCGCTTCATCCTCCTATAGAACAGTTTGACTGCTCTTCGTCCTCTTATAAAACAGTTTGACTGCTCTTCGTCCTCTTATAAAACAGTTTGACTGCTCTTCATCCTTTTATAAAGCAGTTTGACTGCTCTTCATCCTCTTATAAATCAGTTTGACTGCTCTTCATCCTTTTATAAAGCAGTTTGACTGCTCTTCATCCTCCTATAAACCAGTTTCACTGCGCTTCATCCTCCTATAGAACAGTTTGACTGCTCTTCGTCCGATTATAAATCAGTTTGACTGCTCTTCGTCCTCTTATAAAACAGTTTGACTGCTCTTCATCCTTTTATAAAGCAGTTTGACTGCTCTTCATTCTCTTATAAATCAGTTTGACTGCTCTTCATCCGATTATAAATCAGTTTGACTGCTCTTCATCCTCTTATAAAACAGTTTGACTGCTCTTCATCCTTTTATAACGCATTTTGACTGCTCTTCATCCTCTTATAAATCAGTTTGACTGCTCTTCATCCGATTATAAATCAGTTTGACTGCTCTTCATCCTCTTATAAAACAGTTTGACTGCTCTTCATCCTTTTATAACGCAGTTTGACTGCTCTTCATCCTCTTATAAATCAGTTTGACTGCTCTTCATCCGATTATAAATCAGTTTGACTGCTCTTCGTCCGATTATAAATCAGTTGGACTGCTCTTCGTCCGCTTATAAAACAGTTTGACTGCTCTTCATCCTTTTATAAAGCAGTTTGACTGCTCTTCATCCTCTTATAAAGCAGTTTGACTGCTCTTCATCCTCTTATAAAGCAGTTTGACTGCTCTTCATCCTCCTATAAACCAGTTTGACTGCGCTTCATCCTCCTATAGAACAGTTTGACTGCTCTTCGTCCGATTATAACTCAGTTTGACTGCTCTTCGTCCTCTTATAAAACAGTTTGACTGCTCTTCATCCTTTTATAAAGCAGTTTGACTGCTCTTCATCCTCTTGTAAAACAGTCTGACTGCTCTTCATCCGATTATAAATCAGTTTGACTGCTCTTCATCCTCTTATAAAACAGTTTGACTGCTCTTCATCTTTTTATAACGCAGTTTGACTGCTCTTCTTCCTCTTGTAAAACAGGTTGACTGCTCTTCATCCTTTTGTGAAACAGTCTGACTGCTCGACATCATTGAATAAAACAGTTTGACTGCTCTTCATCCTTTTATAAAGCAGTTTGACTGCTCTTCATCCTCTTATAAATCAATTTGACTGCTCTTCATCCTCTTATAAAACCGTTTGACTGCTCTTCGTCCGATTATAAATCAGTTTGACTGCTCTTCGTCCGATTATAAATCAGTTTGACTGCTCCTCGTCCGCTTATAAAACAGTTTGACTGCTCTTCATCCTTTTATAAAGCAGTTTGACTGTTCTTCATCCTCTTATAAATCAGTTTGACTGCTCTTCATCCTTTTATAAAGCAGTTTGACTGCTCTTCATCCTCCGATAAACCAGTTTGACTGCGCTTCATCCTCCTATAGAACAGTTTGACTGCTCTTCGTCCTCTTATAAAACAGTTTGACTGCTCTTCGTCCTCTTATAAAACAGTTTGACTGCTCTTCATCCTTTTATAAAGCAGTTTGCTCTTCATCCTCTTATAAATCAGTTTGACTGCTCTTCATCCGATTATAAATCAGTTTGACTGCTCTTCATCCTCTTATAAAACAGTTTGACTGCTCTTCATCCTTTTATAACGCAGTTTGACTGCTCTTCATCCTCTTATAAATCAGTTTGACTGCTCTTCATCCGGTTATAAACCAGTTTGACTGCTCTTCGTCCTCTTATAAAACAGTTTGACTGCTCTTCATCCTTTTATAAAGCAGTTTGACTGCTCTTCATCCTCTTATAAATCAGTTTGACTGCTCTTCATCCGATTATAAATCAGTTTGACTGCTCTTCATCCTCTTATAAAACAGTTTGACTGCTCTTCATCCTTTTATAACGCAGTTTGACTGCTCTTCATCCTCTTATAAATCAGTTTGACTGCTCTTCATCCGATTATAAATCAGTTTGACTGCTCTTCGTCCTCTTATAAAACAGTTTGACTGCTCTTCATCCTTTTATAAAGCAGTTTGACTGCTCTTCATCCTCTTGTAAAACAGTCTGACTGCTCTTCATCTGATTATAAATCAGTTTGACTGCTCTTCATCCTCTTATAAAACAGTTTGACTGCTCTTCATCATTTTATAACGCAGTTTGACTGCTCTTCATCCTCTTGTAAAACAGGTTGACTGCTTTTCATCCTTTTATAAAACAGTCTGACTGCTCTACATCATTGTATAAAACAGTTTGACTGCTCTTCATCCTTTTATAAAGCTGTTTGACTGCTCTTCATCCTCTTATAAATCAATTTGACCGCTCTTCATCCTCTTATAAAACCGTTTGACTGCTCTTCGTCCGATTATAAATCAGTTTGACTGCTCTTCGTCCTTTTATAAATCAGTTTGACTGCTCTTCGTCCGCTTATAAAACAGTTTGACTGCTCTTCATCCTTTTATAAAGCAGTTTGACTGCTCTTCATCCTCTTATAAATCAGTTTGACTGCTCTTCATCCTTTTATAAAGCAGTTTGACTGCTCTTCATCCTCCTATAAACCAGTTTGACTGCTCTTCGTCCGATTATAACTCAGTTTGACTGCTCTTCGTCCTCTTATAAAACAGTTTGACTGCTCTTCATCCTTTTATAAAGCAGTTTGACTGCTCTTCATCCTCTTGTAAAACAGTCTGACTGCTCTTCATCCGATTATAAATCAGTTTGACTGCTCTTCGTCCGATTATAAATCAGTTTGACTGCGCTTCGTCCGATTATAAATCAGTTTGACTGCTCCTCGTCCGCTTATAAAACAGTTTGACTGCTCTTCATCCTTTTATAAAGCAGTTTGACTGCTCTTCATCCTCTTATAAATCAGTTTGACTGCTCTTCATCCTTTTATAAAGCAGTTTGACTGCTCTTCATCCTCCTATAAACCAGTTTGACTGCGCTTCATCCTCCTATAGAACAGTTTGACTGCTCTTCGTCCTCTTATAAAACAGTTTGACTGCTCTTCGTCCTCTTATAAAACAGTTTGACTGCTCTTCATCCTTTTATAAAGCAGTTTGACTGCTCTTCATCCTCTTATAAATCAGTTTGACTGCTCTTCATCCTTTTATAAAGCAGTTTGACTGCTCTTCATCCTCCTATAAACCAGTTTCACTGCGCTTCATCCTCCTATAGAACAGTTTGACTGCTCTTCGTCCGATTATAAATCAGTTTGACTGCTCTTCGTCCTCTTATAAAACAGTTTGACTGCTCTTCATCCTTTTATAAAGCAGTTTGACTGCTCTTCATTCTCTTATAAATCAGTTTGACTGCTCTTCATCCGATTATAAATCAGTTTGACTGCTCTTCATCCTCTTATAAAACAGTTTGACTGCTCTTCATCCTTTTATAACGCATTTTGACTGCTCTTCATCCTCTTATAAATCAGTTTGACTGCTCTTCATCCGATTATAAATCAGTTTGACTGCTCTTCATCCTCTTATAAAACAGTTTGACTGCTCTTCATCCTTTTATAACGCAGTTTGACTGCTCTTCATCCTCTTATAAATCAGTTTGACTGCTCTTCATCCTCTTATAAAGCAGTTTGACTGCTCTTCATCCTCCTATAAACCAGTTTGACTGCGCTTCATCCTCCTATAGAACAGTTTGACTGCTCTTCGTCCGATTATAACTCAGTTTGACTGCTCTTCGTCCTATTATAAAACAGTTTGACTGCTCTTCATCCTTTTATAAAGCAGTTTGACTGCTCTTCATCCTCTTGTAAAACAGTCTGACTGCTCTTCATCCGATTATAAATCAGTTTGACTGCTCTTCATCCTCTTATAAAACAGTTTGACTGCTCTTCATCTTTTTATAACGCAGTTTGACTGCTCTTCATCCTCTTGTAAAACAGGTTGACTGCTCTTCATCCTTTTGTGAAACAGTCTGACTGCTCGACATCATTGAATAAAACAGTTTGACTGCTCTTCATCCTTTTATAAAGCAGTTTGACTGCTCTTCATCCTCTTATAAATCAATTTGACTGCTCTTCATCCTCTTATAAAACCGTTTGACTGCTCTTCGTCCAATTATAAATCAGTTTGACTGCTCTTCGTCCGATTATAAATCAGTTTGACTGCTCCTCGTCCGCTTATAAAACAGTTTGTCTGCTCTTCATCCTTTTATAAAGCAGTTTGACTGCTCTTCATCCTCTTATAAATCAGTTTGACTGCTCTTCATCCTCCGATAAACCAGTTTGACTGCGCTTCATCCTCCTATAGAACAGTTTGACTGCTCTTCGTCCTCTTATAAAACAGTTTGACTGCTCTTCGTCCTCTTATAAAACAGTTTGACTGCTCTTCATCCTTTTATAAAGCAGTTTGCTCTTCATCCTCTTATAAATCAGTTTGACTGCTCTTCATCCGATTATAAATCAGTTTGACTGCTCTTCATCCTCTTATAAAACAGTTTGACTGCTCTTCATCCTTTTATAACGCAGTTTGACTGCTCTTCATCCTCTTATAAATCAGTTTGACTGCTCTTCATCCGATTATAAACCAGTTTGACTGCTCTTCATCCGATTATAAATCAGTTTGACTGCTCTTCATCCTCTTATAAAACAGTTTGACTGCTCTTCATCCTTTTATAACGCATTTTGACTGCTCTTCATCCTCTTATAAATCAGTTTGACTGCTCTTCATCCGATTATAAATCAGTTTGACTGCTCTTCATCCTCTTATAAAACAGTTTGACTGCTCTTCATCCTTTTATAACGCAGTTTGACTGCTCTTCATCCGATTATAAATCAGTTTGACTGCTCTTCGTCCGATTATAAATCAGTTGGACTGCTCTTCGTCCGCTTATAAAACAGTTTGACTGCTCTTCATCCTTTTATAAAGCAGTTTGACTGCTCTTCATCCTCTTATAAATCAGTTTGACTGCTCTTCATCCTCTTATAAAGCAGTTTGATTGCTCTTCATCCTCCTATAAACCAGTTTGACTGCGCTTCATCCTCCTATAGAACAGTTTGACTGCTCTTCGTCCGATTATAACTCAGTTTGACTGCTCTTCGTCCTCTTATAAAACAGTTTGACTGCTCTTCATCCTTTTATAAAGCAGTTTGACTGCTCTTCATCCTCTTGTAAAACAGTCTGACTGCTCTTCATCCGATTATAAATTAGTTTGACTGCTCTTCATCCTCTTATAAAACTGTTTGACTGCTCTTCATCTTTTTATAACGCAGTTTGACTGCTCTTCATCCTCTTGTAAAACAGGTTGACTGCTCTTCATCCTTTTGTGAAACAGTCTGACTGCTCGACATCATTGAATAAAACAGTTTGACTGCTCTTCATCCTTTTATAAAGCAGTTTGACTGCTCTTCATCCTCTTATAAATCAATTTGACTGCTCTTCATCCTCTTATAAAACCGTTTGACTGCTCTTCGTCCGATTATAAATCAGTTTGACTGCTCTTCGTCCGATTATAAATCAGTTTGACTGCTCCTCGTCCGCTTATAAAACAGTTTGACTGCTCTTCATCCTTTTATAAAGCAGTTTGACTGCTCTTCATCCTCTTATAAATCAGTTTGACTGCTCTTCATCCTTTTATAAAGCAGTTTGACTGCTCTTCATCCTCCGATAAACCAGTTTGACTGCGCTTCATCCTCCTATAGAACAGTTTGACTGCTCTTCGTCCTCTTATAAAACAGTTTGACTGCTCTTCGTCCTCTTATAAAACAGTTTGACTGCTCTTCATCCTTTTATAAAGCAGTTTGCTCTTCATCCTCTTATAAATCAGTTTGACTGCTCTTCATCCGATTATAAATCAGTTTGACTGCTCTTCATCCTCTTATAAAACAGTTTGACTGCTCTTCATCCTTTTATAACGCAGTTTGACTGCTCTTCATCCTCTTATAAATCAGTTTGACTGCTCTTCATCCGGTTATAAACCAGTTTGACTGCTCTTCGTCCTCTTATAAAACAGTTTGACTGCTCTTCATCCTTTTATAAAGCAGTTTGACTGCTCTTCATCCTCTTATAAATCAGTTTGACTGCTCTTCATCCGATTATAAATCAGTTTGACTGCTCTTCATCCTCTTATAAAACAGTTTGACTGCTCTTCATCCTCTTATAAAACCGTTTTTTCTGCTCTTCGTCCGATTATAAATCAGTTTGACTGCTCTTCATCCTCTTATAAAACCGTTTGACTGCTCTTCATCCTTTTATAACGCAGTTTGACTGCTCTTCATCCTCTTATAAATCAGTTTGACTGCTCTTCATCCGATTATAAATCAGTTTGACTGCTCTTCGTCCTCTTATAAAACAGTTTGACTGCTCTTCATCCTTTTATAAAGCAGTTTGACTGCTCTTCATCCTCTTGTAAAACAGTCTGACTGCTCTTCATCTGATTATAAATCAGTTTGACTGCTCTTCATCCTCTTATAAAACAGTTTGACTGCTCTTCATCATTTTATAACGCAGTTTGACTGCTCTTCATCCTCTTGTAAAACAGGTTGACTGCTTTTCATCCTTTTGTAAAACAGTCTGACTGCTCTACATCATTGTATAAAACAGTTTGACTGCTCTTCATCCTTTTATAAAGCTGTTTGACTGCTCTTCATCCTCTTATAAATCAATTTGACCGCTCTTCATCCTCTTATAAAACCGTTTGACTGCTCTTCGTCCGATTATAAATCAGTTTGACTGCTCTTCGTCCTTTTATAAATCAGTTTGACTGCTCTTCGTCCGCTTATAAAACAGTTTGACTGCTCTTCATCCTTTTATAAAGCAGTTTGACTGCTCTTCATCCTCTTATAAATCAGTTTGACTGCTCTTCATCCTTTTATAAAGCAGTTTGACTGCTCTTCATCCTCCTATAAACCAGTTTGACTGCGCTTCATCCTCCTATAGAACAGTTTGACTGCTCTTCATCCTTTTATAAAGCAGTTTGACTGCTCTTCATCCTTTTATAAAGCAGTTTGACTGCTCTTCATCCTCTTATAAATCAGTTTGACTGCTCTTCATCCTCTTATAAAGCAGTTTGACTGCTCTTCATCCTCCTATAAACCAGTTTGACTGCGCTTCATCCTCCTATAGAACAGTTTGACTGCTCTTCGTCCGATTATAACTCAGTTTGACTGCTCTTCGTCCTCTTATAAAACAGTTTGACTGCTCTTCATCCTTTTATAAAGCAGTTTGACTGCTCTTCATCCTCTTGTAAAACAGTCTGACTGCTCTTCATCCGATTATAAATCAGTTTGACTGCTCTTCATCCTCTTATAAAACAGTTTGACTGCTCTTCATCTTTTTATAACGCAGTTTGACTGCTCTTCATCCTCTTGTAAAACAGGTTGACTGCTTTTCATCCTTTTGTGAAACAGTCTGACTGCTCGACATCATTGTATAAAACAGTTTGACTGCTCTTCATCCTTTTATAAAGCAGTTTGACTGCTCTTCATCCTCTTATAAATCAATTTGACTGCTCTTCATCCTCTTATAAAACCGTTTGACTGCTCTTCGTCCGATTATAAATCAGTTTGACTGCTCTTCGTCCTCTTATAAAACAGTTTGACTGCTCTTCATCCTTTTATAAAGCAGTTTGACTGCTCTTCTTCCTCTTATAAATCAGTTTGACTGCTCTTCATCCGATTATAACTCAGTTTGACTGCTCTTCGTCCTCTTATAAAACAGTTTGACTGCTCTTCATCCTTTTATAAAGCAGTTTGACTGCTCTTCATCCTCTTGTAAAACAGTCTGACTGCTCTTCATCCGATTATAAATCAGTTTGACTGCTCTTCATCCTCTTATAAAACAGTTTGACTGCTCTTCATCTTTTTATAACGCAGTTTGACTGCTCTTCATCCTCTTGTAAAACAGGTTGACTGCTCTTCATCCTTTTGTGAAACAGTCTGACTGCTCGACATCATTGTATAAAACAGTTTGACTGCTCTTCATCCTTTTATAAATCAGTTTGACTGCTCTTCATCCTTTTATAAAGCAGTTTGACTGCTCTTCATCCTCCTATAAACCAGTTTGACTGCGCTTCATCCTCCTATAGAACAGTTTGACTGCTCTTCGTCCTCTTATAAAACAGTTTGACTGCTCTTCGTCCTCTTATAAAACAGTTTGACTGCTCTTCATCCTTTTATAAAGCAGTTTGACTGCTCTTCATCCTCTTATAAATCAGTTTGACTGCTCTTCATCCGATTATAAATCAGTTTGACTGCTCTTCATCCTCTTATAAAACAGTTTGACTGCTCTTCATCCTTTTATAACGCAGTTTGACTGCTCTTCATCCTCTTATAAATCAGTTTGACTGCTCTTCATCCTCTTATAAAACAGTTTGACTGCTCTTCATCCTCTTATAAAACAGTTTGACTGCTCTTCATCCTTTTATAAAGCAGTTTGACTGCTCTTCATCCTCTTATAAATCAGTTTGACTGCTCTTCATCCGATTATAAATCAGTTTGACTGCTCTTCATCCTCTTATAAAACAGTTTGACTGCTCTTCATCCTTTTATAACGCAGTTTGACTGCTCTTCATCCTCTTATAAATCAGTTTGACTGCTCTAGATCCTTTTATAAAGCAGTTTGACTGCTCTTCATCCTCCTATAAACCAGTTTGACTGCGCTTCATCCTCCTATAGAACAGTTTGACTGCTCTTCATCCTTTTATAAAGCAGTTTGACTGCTCTTCATCCTTTTATAAAGCAGTTTGACTGCTCTTCATCCTCTTGTAAAACAGTCTGACTGCTCTTCATCCGATTATAAATCAGTTTGACTGCTCTTCATCCGATTATAAATCAGTTTGACTGCTCTTCATCCTCTTATAAAACAGTTTGACTGCTCTTCATCTTTTTATAACGCAGTTTGACTGCTCTTCATCCTCTTGTAAAACAGGTTGACTGCTCTTCATCCTTTTGTGAAACAGTCTGACTGCTCGACATCATTGTATAAAACAGTTTGACTGCTCTTCATCCTTTTATAAAGCAGTTTGACTGCTCTTCATCCTCTTATAAATCAATTTGACTGCTCTTCATCCTCTTATAAAACCGTTTGACTGCTCTTCGTCCGATTATAAATCAGTTTGACTGCTCTTCGTCCTCTTATAAAACAGTTTGACTGCTCTTAATCCTTTTATAAAGCAGTTTGACTGCTCTTCTTCCTCTTATAAATCAGTTTGACTGCTCTTCATCCGATTATAACTCAGTTTGACTGCTCTTCGTCCTCTTATAAAACAGTTTGACTGCTCTTCATCCTTTTATAAAGCAGTTTGACTGCTCTTCATCCTCTTGTAAAACAGTCTGACTGCTCTTCATCCGATTATAAATCAGTTTGACTGCTCTTCATCCTCTTATAAAACAGTTTGACTGCTCTTCATCTTTTTATAACGCAGTTTGACTGCTCTTCTTCCTCTTGTAAAACAGGTTGACTGCTCTTCATCCTTTTGTGAAACAGTCTGACTGCTCGACATCATTGTATAAAACAGTTTGACTGCTCTTCATCCTTTTATAAATCAGTTTGACTGCTCTTCATCCTTTTATAAAGCAGTTTGACTGCTCTTCATCCTCCTATAAACCAGTTTGACTGCGCTTCATCCTCCTATAGAACAGTTTGACTGCTCTTCGTCCTCTTATAAAACAGTTTGACTGCTCTTCGTCCTCTTATAAAACAGTTTGACTGCTCTTCATCCTTTTATAAAGCAGTTTGACTGCTCTTCATCCTCTTATAAATCAGTTTGACTGCTCTTTATCCGATTATAAATCAGTTTGACTGCTCTTCATCCTCTTATAAAACAGTTTGACTGCTCTTCATCCTTTTATAACGCAGTTTGACTGCTCTTCATCCTCTTATAAATCAGTTTGACTGCTCTTCATCCGATTATAAATCAGTTTGACTGCTCTTCATCCTCTTATAAAACAGTTTGACTGCTCTTCATCCTTTTATAAAGCAGTTTGACTGCTCTTCATCCTCTTATAAATCAGTTTGACTGCTCTTCATCCTATTATAAAACAGTTTGACTGCTCTTCATCCTTTTATAACGCAGTTTGACTGCTCTTCATCCTTTTATAACGCAGTTTGACTGCTCTTCATCCTCTTATAAATCAGTTTGACTGCTCTTCATCCGATTATAAATCAGTTTGACTGCTCTTCATCCTTTTATAAAGCAGTTTGACTGCTCTTCATCCTCTTATAAATCAATTTGACTGCTCTTCATCCTCTTATAAAACCGTTTTTTCTGCTCTTCGTCCGATTATAAATCAATTTGACTGCTCTTCATCCTCTTATAAAACCGTTTGACTGCTCTTCATCCGATTATAAATCAGTTTGACTGCTCTTCATCCTCTTATAAAACAGTTTGACTGCTCTTCATCCTTTTATAACGCAGTTTGACTGCTCTTCATCCTCTTATAAATCAGTTTGACTGCTCTTCATCCGATTATAAATCAGTTTGACTGCTCTTCATCCTCTTATAAAACAGTTTGACTGCTCTTCATCCTTTTATAACGCAGTTTGACTGCTCTTCATCCTCTTATAAATCAGTTTGACTGCTCTTCATCCGATTATAAATCAGTTTGACTGCTCTTCATCCTTTTATAAAGCAGTTTGACTGCTCTTCATCCTCTTATAAATCAATTTGACTGCTCTTCATCCTCTTATAAAACCGTTTTTTCTGCTCTTCGTCCGATTATAAATCAATTTGAATGCTCTTCATCCTCTTATAAAACCGTTTGACTGCTCTTCATCCGATTATAAATCAGTTTGACTGCTCTTCATCCTCTTATAAAACAGTTTGATTACGCTTCATCCTCCTATAGAACAGTTTCACTGCTCTTCGTGCGATTATAACTCAGTTTGACTGCTCTTCGTCCTCTTATAAAACAGTTTGACTGCTCTTCATCCTTTTATAAAGCAGTTTGACTGCTCTTCATCCTCTTGTAAAACAGTCTGACTGCTCTTCATCCGATTATAAATCAGTTTGACTGCTCTTCATCCTCTTATAAAACAGTTTGACTGCTCTTCATCTTTTTATAACGCAGTTTGACTGCTCTTCATCCTCTTGTAAAACAGGTTGACTGCTCTTCATCCTTTTGTGAAACAGTCTGACTGCTCGACATCATTGAATAAAACAGTTTGACTGCTCTTCATCCTTTTATAAAGCAGTTTGACTGCTCTTCATCCTCTTATAAATCAATTTGACTGCTCTTCATCCTCTTATAAAACCGTTTGACTGCTCTTCGTCCGATTATAAATCAGTTTGACTGCTCTTCGTCCGATTATAAATCAGTTTGACTGCTCCTCGTCCGCTTATAAAACAGTTTGACTGCTCTTCATCCTTTTATAAAGCAGTTTGACTGCTCTTCATCCTCTTATAAATCAGTTTGACTGCTCTTCATCCTTTTATAAAGCAGTTTGACTGCTCTTCATCCTCCTATAAACCAGTTTGACTGCGCTTCATCCTCCTATAGAACAGTTTGACTGCTCTTCGTCCTCTTATAAAACAGTTTGACTGCTCTTCGTCCTCTTATAAAACAGTTTGACTGCTCTTCATCCTTTTATAAAGCAGTTTGCTCTTCATCCTCTTATAAATCAGTTTGACTGCTCTTCATCCGATTATAAATCAGTTTGACTGCTCTTCATCCTCTTATAAATCAGTTTGACTGCTCTTCATCCGATTATAAATCAGTTTGACTGCTCTTCATCCTCTTATAAAACAGTTTGACTGCTCTTCATCCTTTTATAACGCAGTTTGACTGCTCTTCATCCTCTTATAAATCAGTTTGACTGCTCTTCATCCGATTATAAATCAGTTTGACTGCTCTTCATCCTTTTATAAAGCAGTTTGACTGCTCTTCATCCTCTTATAAATCAATTTGACTGCTCTTCATCCTCCTATAAAACCGTTTTTTCTGCTCTTCGTCCGATTATAAATCAGTTTGACTGCTCTTCATCCTCTTATAAAACCGTTTGACTGCTCTTCATCCTTTTATAACGCAGTTTGACTGCTCTTCATCCTCTTATAAATCAGTTTGACTGCTCTTCATCCGATTATAAATCAGTTTGACTGCTCTTCGTCCTCTTATAAAACAGTTTGACTGCTCTTCATCCTTTTATAAAGCAGTTTGACTGCTCTTCATCCTCTTGTAAAACAGTCTGACTGCTCTTCATCTGATTATAAATCAGTTTGACTGCTCTTCATCCTCTTATAAAACAGTTTGACTGCTCTTCATCTTTTTATAACGCAGTTTGACTGCTCTTCATCCTCTTATAAATCAGTTTGACTGCTCTTCATCCGATTATAAATCAGTTTGACTGCTATTCATCCGATTATAAATCAGTTTGACTGCTCTTCGTCCTCTTATAAAACAGTTTGACTGCTCTTCATCCTTTTATAAAGCAGTTTGACTGCTCTTCATCCTCTTGTAAAACAGTCTGACTGCTCTTCATCTGATTATAAATCAGTTTGACTGCTCTTCATCCTCTTATAAAACAGTTTGACTGCTCTTCATCTTTTTATAACGCAGTTTGACTGCTCTTCATCCTCTTATAAATCAGTTTGACTGCTCTTCATCCGATTATAAATCAGTTTGACTGCTCTTCGTCCTCTTATAAAACAGTTTGACTGCTCTTCATCCTTTTATAAAGCAGTTTGACTGCTCTTCATCCTCTTGTAAAACAGTCTGACTGCTCTTCATCTGATTATAAATCAGTTTGACTGCTCTTCATCCTCTTATAAAACAGTTTGACTGCTCTTCATCTTTTTATAACGCAGTTTGACTGCTCTTCATCCTCTTATAAATCAGTTTGACTGCTCTTCATCCGATTATAAATCAGTTTGACTGCTATTCATCCGATTATAAATCAGTTTGACTGCTCTTCATCCGATTATAAATCAGTTTGACTGCTCTTCATCCTTTTATAAAGCAGTTTGACTGCTCTTCATCCTCTTATAAATCAATTTGACTGCTCTTCATCCTCTTATAAAACCGTTTTTTCTGCTCTTCGTCCGATTATAAATCAGTTTGACTGCTCTTCATCCTCTTATAAAACCGTTTGACTGCTCTTCATCCTTTTATAACGCAGTTTGACTGCTCTTCATCCTCTTATAAATCAGTTTGACTGCTCTTCATCCGATTATAAATCAGTTTGACTGCTCTTCATCCTTTTATAAAGCAGTTTGACTGCTCTTCATCCTCTTATAAATCAATTTGACTGCTCTTCATCCTCCTATAAAACCGTTTTTTCTGCTCTTCGTCCGATTATAAATCAGTTTGACTGCTCTTCATCCTCTTATAAAACCGTTTGACTGCTCTTCATCCTTTTATAACGCAGTTTGACTGCTCTTCATCCTCTTATAAATCAGTTTGACTGCTCTTCATCCGATTATAAATCAGTTTGACTGCTCTTCATCCTTTTATAACGCAGTTTGACTGCTCTTCATCCTTTTATAACGCAGTTTGACTGCTCTTCATCCTCTTATAAATCAGTTTGACTGCTCTTCATCCGATTATAAATCAGTTTGACTGCTCTTCATCCTTTTATAAAGCAGTTTGACTGCTCTTCATCCTCTTATAAATCAATTTGACTGCTCTTCATCCTCCTATAAAACCGTTTTTTCTGCTCTTCGTCCGATTATAAATCAGTTTGACTGCTCTTCATCCTCTTATAAAACCGTTTGACTGCTCTTCATCCTTTTATAACGCAGTTTGACTGCTCTTCATCCTCTTATAAATCAGTTTGACTGCTCTTCATCCGATTATAAATCAGTTTGACTGCTCTTCGTCCTCTTATAAAACAGTTTGACTGCTCTTCATCCTTTTATAAAGCAGTTTGACTGCTCTTCATCCTCTTGTAAAACAGTCTGACTGCTCTTCATCTGATTATAAATCAGTTTGACTGCTCTTCATCCTCTTATAAAACAGTTTGACTGCTCTTCATCTTTTTATAACGCAGTTTGACTGCTCTTCATCCTCTTATAAATCAGTTTGACTGCTCTTCATCCGATTATAAATCAGTTTGACTGCTCTTCGTCCTCTTATAAAACAGTTTGACTGCTCTTCATCCTTTTATAAAGCAGTTTGACTGCTCTTCATCCTCTTGTAAAACAGTCTGACTGCTCTTCATCTGATTATAAATCAGTTTGACTGCTCTTCATCCTCTTATAAAACAGTTTGACTGCTCTTCATCTTTTTATAACGCAGTTTGACTGCTCTTCATCCTCTTATAAATCAGTTTGACTGCTCTTCATCCGATTATAAATCAGTTTGACTGCTATTCATCCGATTATAAATCAGTTTGACTGCTCTTCATCCGATTATAAATCAGTTTGACTGCTCTTCATCCTTTTATAAAGCAGTTTGACTGCTCTTCATCCTCTTATAAATCAATTTGACTGCTCTTCATCCTCTTATAAAACCGTTTTTTCTGCTCTTCGTCCGATTATAAATCAGTTTGACTGCTCTTCATCCTCTTATAAAACCGTTTGACTGCTCTTCATCCTTTTATAACGCAGTTTGACTGCTCTTCATCCTCTTATAAATCAGTTTGACTGCTCTTCATCCGATTATAAATCAGTTTGACTGCTCTTCGTCCTCTTATAAAACAGTTTGACTGCTCTTCATCCTTTTATAACGCAGTTTGACTGCTCTTCATCCTTTTATAACGCAGTTTGACTGCTCTTCATCCTCTTATAAATCAGTTTGACTGCTCTTCATCCGATTATAAATCAGTTTGACTGCTCTTCATCCTTTTATAAAGCAGTTTGACTGCTCTTCATCCTCTTATAAATCAATTTGACTGCTCTTCATCCTCCTATAAAACCGTTTTTTCTGCTCTTCGTCCGATTATAAATCAGTTTGACTGCTCTTCATCCTCTTATAAAACCGTTTGACTGCTCTTCATCCTTTTATAACGCAGTTTGACTGCTCTTCATCCTCTTATAAATCAGTTTGACTGCTCTTCATCCGATTATAAATCAGTTTGACTGCTCTTCGTCCTCTTATAAAACAGTTTGACTGCTCTTCATCCTTTTATAAAGCAGTTTGACTGCTCTTCATCCTCTTGTAAAACAGTCTGACTGCTCTTCATCTGATTATAAATCAGTTTGACTGCTCTTCATCCTCTTATAAAACAGTTTGACTGCTCTTCATCTTTTTATAACGCAGTTTGACTGCTCTTCATCCTCTTATAAATCAGTTTGACTGCTCTTCATCCGATTATAACGCAGTTTGACTGCTCTTCATCCTCTTATAAATCAGTTTGACTGCTCTTCATCCGATTATAAATCAGTTTGACTGCTCTTCATCCTTTTATAAAGCAGTTTGACTGCTCTTCATCCTCTTATAAATCAATTTGACTGCTCTTCATCCTCTTATAAAACCGTTTTTTCTGCTCTTCGTCCGATTATAAATCAGTTTGACTGCTCTTCATCCTCTTATAAAACCGTTTGACTGCTCTTCATCCTTTTATAACGCAGTTTGACTGCTCTTCATCCTCTTATAAATCAGTTTGACTGCTCTTCATCCGATTATAAATCAGTTTGACTGCTCTTCGTCCTCTTATAAAACAGTTTGACTGCTCTTCATCCTTTTATAAAGCAGTTTGACTGCTCTTCATCCTCTTGTAAAACAGTCTGACTGCTCTTCATCTGATTATAAATCAGTTTGACTGCTCTTCATCCTTTTATAACGCAGTTTGACTGCTCTTCATCCTCTTATAAATCAGTTTGACTGCTCTTCATCCGATTATAAATCAGTTTGACTGCTCTTCATCCTTTTATAAAGCAGTTTGACTGCTCTTCATCCTCTTATAAATCAATTTGACTGCTCTTCATCCTCCTATAAAACCGTTTTTTCTGCTCTTCGTCCGATTATAAATCAGTTTGACTGCTCTTCATCCTCTTATAAAACCGTTTGACTGCTCTTCATCCTTTTATAACGCAGTTTGACTGCTCTTCATCCTCTTATAAATCAGTTTGACTGCTCTTCATCCGATTATAAATCAGTTTGACTGCTCTTCGTCCTCTTATAAAACAGTTTGACTGCTCTTCATCCTTTTATAAAGCAGTTTGACTGCTCTTCATCCTCTTGTAAAACAGTCTGACTGCTCTTCATCTGATTATAAATCAGTTTGACTGCTCTTCATCCTCTTATAAAACAGTTTGACTGCTCTTCATCTTTTTATAACGCAGTTTGACTGCTCTTCATCCTCTTGTAAAACAGTCTGACTGCTCTTCATCCGATTATAAATCAGTTTGACTGCTCTTCATCCTCTTATAAATCAGTTTGACTGCTCTTCATCCGATTATAAATCAGTTTGACTGCTCTTCATCCTCTTATAAAACAGTTTGACTGCTCTTCATCCTTTTATAACGCAGTTTGACTGCTCTTCATCCTCTTATAAATCAGTTTGACTGCTCTTCATCCGATTATAAATCAGTTTGACTGCTCTTCATCCTTTTATAAAGCAGTTTGACTGCTCTTCATCCTCTTATAAATCAATTTGACTGCTCTTCATCCTCTTATAAAACCGTTTTTTCTGCTCTTCGTCCGATTATAAATCAGTTTGACTGCTCTTCATCCTCTTATAAAACCGTTTGACTGCTCTTCATCCTTTTATAACGCAGTTTGACTGCTCTTCATCCTCTTATAAATCAGTTTGACTGCTCTTCATCCGATTATAAATCAGTTTGACTGCTCTTCGTCCTCTTATAAAACAGTTTGACTGCTCTTCATCCTTTTATAAAGCAGTTTGACTGCTCTTCATCCTCTTGTAAAACAGTCTGACTGCTCTTCATCTGATTATAAATCAGTTTGACTGCTCTTCGTCCTCTTATAAAACAGTTTGACTGCTCTTCATCCTTTTATAAAGCAGTTTGACTGCTCTTCATCCTCTTGTAAAACAGTCTGACTGCTCTTCATCCGATTATAAATCAGTTTGACTGCTCTTCATCCTCTTATAAATCAGTTTGACTGCTCTTCATCCGATTATAAATCAGTTTGACTGCTCTTCATCCTCTTATAAAACAGTTTGACTGCTCTTCATCCTTTTATAACGCAGTTTGACTGCTCTTCATCCTCTTATAAATCAGTTTGACTGCTCTTCATCCGATTATAAATCAGTTTGACTGCTCTTCATCCTTTTATAAAGCAGTTTGACTGCTCTTCATCCTCTTATAAATCAATTTGACTGCTCTTCATCCTCTTATAAAACCGTTTTTTCTGCTCTTCGTCCGATTATAAATCAGTTTGACTGCTCTTCATCCTCTTATAAAACCGTTTGACTGCTCTTCATCCTTTTATAACGCAGTTTGACTGCTCTTCATCCTCTTATAAATCAGTTTGACTGCTCTTCATCCGATTATAAATCAGTTTGACTGCTCTTCGTCCTCTTATAAAACAGTTTGACTGCTCTTCATCCTTTTATAAAGCAGTTTGACTGCTCTTCATCCTCTTGTAAAACAGTCTGACTGCTCTTCATCTGATTATAAATCAGTTTGACTGCTCTTCATCCTTTTATAACGCAGTTTGACTGCTCTTCATCCTCTTATAAATCAGTTTGACTGCTCTTCATCCGATTATAAATCAGTTTGACTGCTCTTCATCCTTTTATAAAGCAGTTTGACTGCTCTTCATCCTCTTATAAATCAATTTGACTGCTCTTCATCCTCCTATAAAACCGTTTTTTCTGCTCTTCGTCCGATTATAAATCAGTTTGACTGCTCTTCATCCTCTTATAAAACCGTTTGACTGCTCTTCATCCTTTTATAACGCAGTTTGACTGCTCTTCATCCTCTTATAAATCAGTTTGACTGCTCTTCATCCGATTATAAATCAGTTTGACTGCTCTTCGTCCTCTTATAAAACAGTTTGACTGCTCTTCATCCTTTTATAAAGCAGTTTGACTGCTCTTCATCCTCTTGTAAAACAGTCTGACTGCTCTTCATCTGATTATAAATCAGTTTGACTGCTCTTCATCCTCTTATAAAACAGTTTGACTGCTCTTCATCTTTTTATAACGCAGTTTGACTGCTCTTCATCCTCTTATAAATCAGTTTGACTGCTCTTCATCCGATTATAAATCAGTTTGACTGCTATTCATCCGATTATAAATCAGTTTGACTGCACTTCGTCCGATTATAAATCAGTTTGACTGCTCTTCGTCCGATTATAACTCAGTTTGACTGCTCTTCGTCCTCTTATAAAACAGTTTGACTGCTCTTCATCCTTTTATAAAGCAGTTTGACTGCTCTTCATCCTCTTGTAAAACAGTCTGACTGCTCTTCATCTGATTATAAATCAGTTTGACTGCTCTTCATCCTCTTATAAAACAGTTTGACTGCTCTTCATCTTTTTATAACGCAGTTTGACTGCTCTTCATCCTCTTATAAATCAGTTTGACTGCTCTTCATCCGATTATAAATCAGTTTGACTGCTATTCATCCGATTATAAATCAGTTTGACTGCTCTTCGTCCTCTTATAAAACAGTTTGACTGCTCTTCATCCTTTTATAAAGCAGTTTGACTGCTCTTCATCCTCTTGTAAAACAGTCTGACTGCTCTTCATCTGATTATAAATCAGTTTGACTGCTCTTCATCCTCTTATAAAACAGTTTGACTGCTCTTCATCTTTTTATAACGCAGTTTGACTGCTCTTCATCCTCTTATAAATCAGTTTGACTGCTCTTCATCCGATTATAAATCAGTTTGACTGCTCTTCGTCCTCTTATAAAACAGTTTGACTGCTCTTCATCCTTTTATAAAGCAGTTTGACTGCTCTTCATCCTCTTGTAAAACAGTCTGACTGCTCTTCATCTGATTATAAATCAGTTTGACTGCTCTTCATCCTCTTATAAAACAGTTTGACTGCTCTTCATCTTTTTATAACGCAGTTTGACTGCTCTTCATCCTCTTATAAATCAGTTTGACTGCTCTTCATCCGATTATAAATCAGTTTGACTGCTATTCATCCGATTATAAATCAGTTTGACTGCTCTTCATCCGATTATAAATCAGTTTGACTGCTCTTCATCCTTTTATAAAGCAGTTTGACTGCTCTTCATCCTCTTATAAATCAATTTGACTGCTCTTCATCCTCTTATAAAACCGTTTTTTCTGCTCTTCGTCCGATTATAAATCAGTTTGACTGCTCTTCATCCTCTTATAAAACCGTTTGACTGCTCTTCATCCTTTTATAACGCAGTTTGACTGCTCTTCATCCTCTTATAAATCAGTTTGACTGCTCTTCATCCGATTATAAATCAGTTTGACTGCTCTTCGTCCTCTTATAAAACAGTTTGACTGCTCTTCATCCTTTTATAAAGCAGTTTGACTGCTCTTCATCCTCTTGTAAAACAGTCTGACTGCTCTTCATCTGATTATAAATCAGTTTGACTGCTCTTCATCCTCTTATAAAACAGTTTGACTGCTCTTCATCTTTTTATAACGCAGTTTGACTGCTCTTCATCCTCTTGTAAAACAGTCTGACTGCTCTTCATCCGATTATAAATCAGTTTGACTGCTCTTCATCCTCTTATAAATCAGTTTGACTGCTCTTCATCCGATTATAAATCAGTTTGACTGCTCTTCATCCTCTTATAAAACAGTTTGACTGCTCTTCATCCTTTTATAACGCAGTTTGACTGCTCTTCATCCTCTTATAAATCAGTTTGACTGCTCTTCATCCGATTATAAATCAGTTTGACTGCTCTTCATCCTTTTATAAAGCAGTTTGACTGCTCTTCATCCTCTTATAAATCAATTTGACTGCTCTTCATCCTCTTATAAAACCGTTTTTTCTGCTCTTCGTCCGATTATAAATCAGTTTGACTGCTCTTCATCCTCTTATAAAACCGTTTGACTGCTCTTCATCCTTTTATAACGCAGTTTGACTGCTCTTCATCCTCTTATAAATCAGTTTGACTGCTCTTCATCCGATTATAAATCAGTTTGACTGCTCTTCGTCCTCTTATAAAACAGTTTGACTGCTCTTCATCCTTTTATAAAGCAGTTTGACTGCTCTTCATCCTCTTGTAAAACAGTCTGACTGCTCTTCATCTGATTATAAATCAGTTTGACTGCTCTTCGTCCTCTTATAAAACAGTTTGACTGCTCTTCATCCTTTTATAAAGCAGTTTGACTGCTCTTCATCCTCTTGTAAAACAGTCTGACTGCTCTTCATCCGATTATAAATCAGTTTGACTGCTCTTCATCCTCTTATAAATCAGTTTGACTGCTCTTCATCCGATTATAAATCAGTTTGACTGCTCTTCATCCTCTTATAAAACAGTTTGACTGCTCTTCATCCTTTTATAACGCAGTTTGACTGCTCTTCATCCTCTTATAAATCAGTTTGACTGCTCTTCATCCGATTATAAATCAGTTTGACTGCTCTTCATCCTTTTATAAAGCAGTTTGACTGCTCTTCATCCTCTTATAAATCAATTTGACTGCTCTTCATCCTCTTATAAAACCGTTTTTTCTGCTCTTCGTCCGATTATAAATCAGTTTGACTGCTCTTCATCCTCTTATAAAACCGTTTGACTGCTCTTCATCCTTTTATAACGCAGTTTGACTGCTCTTCATCCTCTTATAAATCAGTTTGACTGCTCTTCATCCGATTATAAATCAGTTTGACTGCTCTTCGTCCTCTTATAAAACAGTTTGACTGCTCTTCATCCTTTTATAAAGCAGTTTGACTGCTCTTCATCCTCTTGTAAAACAGTCTGACTGCTCTTCATCTGATTATAAATCAGTTTGACTGCTCTTCATCCTTTTATAACGCAGTTTGACTGCTCTTCATCCTCTTATAAATCAGTTTGACTGCTCTTCATCCGATTATAAATCAGTTTGACTGCTCTTCATCCTTTTATAAAGCAGTTTGACTGCTCTTCATCCTCTTATAAATCAATTTGACTGCTCTTCATCCTCCTATAAAACCGTTTTTTCTGCTCTTCGTCCGATTATAAATCAGTTTGACTGCTCTTCATCCTCTTATAAAACCGTTTGACTGCTCTTCATCCTTTTATAACGCAGTTTGACTGCTCTTCATCCTCTTATAAATCAGTTTGACTGCTCTTCATCCGATTATAAATCAGTTTGACTGCTCTTCGTCCTCTTATAAAACAGTTTGACTGCTCTTCATCCTTTTATAAAGCAGTTTGACTGCTCTTCATCCTCTTGTAAAACAGTCTGACTGCTCTTCATCTGATTATAAATCAGTTTGACTGCTCTTCATCCTCTTATAAAACAGTTTGACTGCTCTTCATCTTTTTATAACGCAGTTTGACTGCTCTTCATCCTCTTATAAATCAGTTTGACTGCTCTTCATCCGATTATAAATCAGTTTGACTGCTATTCATCCGATTATAAATCAGTTTGACTGCTCTTCATCCGATTATAAATCAGTTTGACTGCTCTTCATCCTTTTATAAAGCAGTTTGACTGCTCTTCATCCTCTTATAAATCAATTTGACTGCTCTTCATCCTCTTATAAAACCGTTTTTTCTGCTCTTCGTCCGATTATAATCAGTTTGACTGCTCTTCATCCTCTTATAAAACCGTTTGACTGCTCTTCATCCTTTTATAACGCAGTTTGACTGCTCTTCATCCTCTTATAAATCAGTTTGACTGCTCTTCATCCGATTATAAATCAGTTTGACTGCTCTTCGTCCTCTTATAAAACAGTTTGACTGCTCTTCATCCTTTTATAACGCAGTTTGACTGCTCTTCATCCTTTTATAACGCAGTTTGACTGCTCTTCATCCTCTTATAAATCAGTTTGACTGCTCTTCATCCGATTATAAATCAGTTTGACTGCTCTTCATCCTTTTATAAAGCAGTTTGACTGCTCTTCATCCTCTTATAAATCAATTTGACTGCTCTTCATCCTCCTATAAAACCGTTTTTTCTGCTCTTCGTCCGATTATAAATCAGTTTGACTGCTCTTCATCCTCTTATAAAACCGTTTGACTGCTCTTCATCCTTTTATAACGCAGTTTGACTGCTCTTCATCCTCTTATAAATCAGTTTGACTGCTCTTCATCCGATTATAAATCAGTTTGACTGCTCTTCGTCCTCTTATAAAACAGTTTGACTGCTCTTCATCCTTTTATAAAGCAGTTTGACTGCTCTTCATCCTCTTGTAAAACAGTCTGACTGCTCTTCATCTGATTATAAATCAGTTTGACTGCTCTTCATCCTCTTATAAAACAGTTTGACTGCTCTTCATCTTTTTATAACGCAGTTTGACTGCTCTTCATCCTCTTATAAATCAGTTTGACTGCTCTTCATCCGATTATAAATCAGTTTGACTGCTCTTCGTCCTCTTATAAAACAGTTTGACTGCTCTTCATCCTTTTATAAAGCAGTTTGACTGCTCTTCATCCTCTTGTAAAACAGTCTGACTGCTCTTCATCTGATTATAAATCAGTTTGACTGCTCTTCATCCTCTTATAAAACAGTTTGACTGCTCTTCATCTTTTTATAACGCAGTTTGACTGCTCTTCTTCCTCTTGTAAAACAGGTTGACTGCTCTTCATCCTTTTGTGAAACAGTCTGACTGCTCGACATCATTGTATAAAACAGTTTGACTGCTAATCATCCTTTTATAAATCAGTTTGACTGCTCTTCATCCTTTTATAAAGCAGTTTGACTGCTCTTCATCCTCCTATAAACCAGTTTGACTGCGCTTCATCCTCCTATAGAACAGTTTGACTGCTCTTCGTCCTCTTATAAAACAGTTTGACTGCTCTTCGTCCTCTTATAAAACAGTTTGACTGCTCTTCATCCTTTTATAAAGCAGTTTGACTGCTCTTCATCCTCTTATAAATCAGTTTGACTGCTCTTTATCCGATTATAAATCAGTTTGACTGCTCTTCATCCTCTTATAAAACAGTTTGACTGCTCTTCATCCTTTTATAACGCAGTTTGACTGCTCTTCATCCTCTTATAAATCAGTTTGACTGCTCTTCATCCGATTATAAATCAGTTTGACTGCTCTTCATCCTCTTATAAAACAGTTTGACTGCTCTTCATCCTTTTATAAAGCAGTTTGACTGCTCTTCATCCTCTTATAAATCAGTTTGACTGCTCTTCATCCGATTATAAAACAGTTTGACTGCTCTTCATCCTTTTATAACGCAGTTTGACTGCTCTTCATCCTTTTATAACGCAGTTTGACTGCTCTTCATCCTCTTATAAATCAGTTTGACTGCTCTTCATCCGATTATAAATCAGTTTGACTGCTCTTCATCCTTTTATAAAGCAGTTTGACTGCTCTTCATCCTCTTATAAATCAATTTGACTGCTCTTCATCCTCTTATAAAACCGTTTTTTCTGCTCTTCGTCCGATTATAAATCAATTTGACTGCTCTTCATCCTCTTATAAAACCGTTTGACTGCTCTTCATCCGATTATAAATCAGTTTGACTGCTCTTCATCCTCTTATAAAACAGTTTGACTGCTCTTCATCCTTTTATAACGCAGTTTGACTGCTCTTCATCCTCTTATAAATCAGTTTGACTGCTCTTCATCCGATTATAAATCAGTTTGACTGCTCTTCATCCTCTTATAAAACAGTTTGACTGCTCTTCATCCTTTTATAACGCAGTTTGACTGCTCTTCATCCTCTTATAAATCAGTTTGACTGCTCTTCATCCGATTATAAATCAGTTTGACTGCTCTTCATCCTTTTATAAAGCAGTTTGACTGCTCTTCATCCTCTTATAAATCAATTTGACTGCTCTTCATCCTCTTATAAAACCGTTTTTTCTGCTCTTCGTCCGATTATAAATCAATTTGAATGCTCTTCATCCTCTTATAAAACCGTTTGACTGCTCTTCATCCGATTATAAATCAGTTTGACTGCTCTTCATCCTCTTATAAAACAGTTTGATTACGCTTCATCCTCCTATAGAACAGTTTCACTGCTCTTCGTGCGATTATAACTCAGTTTGACTGCTCTTCGTCCTCTTATAAAACAGTTTGACTGCTCTTCATCCTTTTATAAAGCAGTTTGACTGCTCTTCATCCTCTTGTAAAACAGTCTGACTGCTCTTCATCCGATTATAAATCAGTTTGACTGCTCTTCATCCTCTTATAAAACAGTTTGACTGCTCTTCATCTTTTTATAACGCAGTTTGACTGCTCTTCATCCTCTTGTAAAACAGGTTGACTGCTCTTCATCCTTTTGTGAAACAGTCTGACTGCTCGACATCATTGAATAAAACAGTTTGACTGCTCTTCATCCTTTTATAAAGCAGTTTGACTGCTCTTCATCCTCTTATAAATCAATTTGACTGCTCTTCATCCTCTTATAAAACCGTTTGACTGCTCTTCGTCCGATTATAAATCAGTTTGACTGCTCTTCGTCCGATTATAAATCAGTTTGACTGCTCCTCGTCCGCTTATAAAACAGTTTGACTGCTCTTCATCCTTTTATAAAGCAGTTTGACTGCTCTTCATCCTCTTATAAATCAGTTTGACTGCTCTTCATCCTTTTATAAAGCAGTTTGACTGCTCTTCATCCTCCTATAAACCAGTTTGACTGCGCTTCATCCTCCTATAGAACAGTTTGACTGCTCTTCGTCCTCTTATAAAACAGTTTGACTGCTCTTCGTCCTCTTATAAAACAGTTTGACTGCTCTTCATCCTTTTATAAAGCAGTTTGCTCTTCATCCTCTTATAAATCAGTTTGACTGCTCTTCATCCGATTATAAATCAGTTTGACTGCTCTTCATCCTCTTATAAATCAGTTTGACTGCTCTTCATCCGATTATAAATCAGTTTGACTGCTCTTCATCCTCTTATAAAACAGTTTGACTGCTCTTCATCCTTTTATAACGCAGTTTGACTGCTCTTCATCCTCTTATAAATCAGTTTGACTGCTCTTCATCCGATTATAAATCAGTTTGACTGCTCTTCATCCTTTTATAAAGCAGTTTGACTGCTCTTCATCCTCTTATAAATCAATTTGACTGCTCTTCATCCTCCTATAAAACCGTTTTTTCTGCTCTTCGTCCGATTATAAATCAGTTTGACTGCTCTTCATCCTCTTATAAAACCGTTTGACTGCTCTTCATCCTTTTATAACGCAGTTTGACTGCTCTTCATCCTCTTATAAATCAGTTTGACTGCTCTTCATCCGATTATAAATCAGTTTGACTGCTCTTCGTCCTCTTATAAAACAGTTTGACTGCTCTTCATCCTTTTATAAAGCAGTTTGACTGCTCTTCATCCTCTTGTAAAACAGTCTGACTGCTCTTCATCTGATTATAAATCAGTTTGACTGCTCTTCATCCTCTTATAAAACAGTTTGACTGCTCTTCATCTTTTTATAACGCAGTTTGACTGCTCTTCATCCTCTTATAAATCAGTTTGACTGCTCTTCATCCGGTTATAAATCAGTTTGACTGCTCTTCATCCTTTTATAAAGCAGTTTGACTGCTCTTCATCCTCTTATAAATCAATTTGACTGCTCTTCATCCTCTTATAAAACCGTTTTTTCTGCTCTTCGTCCGATTATAAATCAATTTGACTGCTCTTCATCCTCTTATAAAACCGTTTGACTGCTCTTCATCCGATTATAAATCAGTTTGACTGCTCTTCATCCTCTTATAAAACAGTTTGACTACGCTTCATCCTCCTATAGAACAGTTTGACTGCTCTTCGTGCGATTATAACTCAGTTTGACTGCTCTTCGTCCTCTTATAAAACAGTTTGACTGCTCTTCATCCTTTTATAAAGCAGTTTGACTGCTCTTCATCCTCTTGTAAAACAGTCTGACTGCTCTTCATCCGATTATAAATCAGTTTGACTGCTCTTCATCCTCTTATAAAACAGTTTGACTGCTCTTCATCTTTTTATAACGCAGTTTGACTGCTCTTCATCCTCTTGTAAAACAGGTTGACTGCTCTTCATCCTTTTGTGAAACAGTCTGACTGCTCGACATCATTGAATAAAACAGTTTGACTGCTCTTCATCCTTTTATAAAGCAGTTTGACTGCTCTTCATCCTCTTATAAATCAATTTGACTGCTCTTCATCCTCTTATAAAACCGTTTGACTGCTCTTCGTCCGATTATAAATCAGTTTGACTGCTCTTCGTCCGATTATAAATCAGTTTGACTGCTCCTCGTCCGCTTATAAAACAGTTTGACTGCTCTTCATCCTTTTATAAAGCAGTTTGACTGCTCTTCATCCTCTTATAAATCAGTTTGACTGCTCTTCATCCTTTTATAAAGCAGTTTGACTGCTCTTCATCCTCCTATAAACAAGTTTGACTGCGCTTCATCCTCCTATAGAACAGTTTGACTGCTCTTCGTCCTCTTATAAAACAGTTTGACTGCTCTTCTTCCTCTTATAAAACAGTTTGACTGCTCTTCATCCTTTTATAAAGCAGTTTGCTCTTCATCCTCTTATAAATCAGTTTGACTGCTCTTCATCCGATTATAAATCAGTTTGACTGCTCTTCATCCTCTTATAAAACAGTTTGACTGCTCTTCATCCTTTTATAACGCAGTTTGACTGCTCTTCATCCTCTTATAAATCAGTTTGACTGCTCTTCATCCGATTATAAACCAGTTTGACTGCTCTTCGTCCTTTTATAAAGCAGTTTGACTGCTCTTCATCCTCTTATAAATCAATTTGACAGCTCTTCATCCTCTTATAAAACCGTTTTTTCTGCTCTTCGTCCGATTATAAATCAATTTGACTGCTCTTCATCCTCTTATAAAACCGTTTGACTGCTCTTCATCCTCTTATAAATCAGTTTGACTGCTCTTCATCCGATTATAAACCAGTTTGACTGCTCTTCATCCTTTTATAAAGCAGTTTGACTGCTCTTCATCCTCTTATAAATCAATTTGACTGCTCTTCATCCTCTTATAAAACCGTTTTTTCTGCTCTTCGTCCGATTATAAATCAATTTGACTGCTCTTCATCCTCTTATAAAACCGTTAGACTGCTCTTCATCCGATTATAAATCAGTTTGACTGCTCTTCGTCCTCTTATAAAACAGTTTGACTGCTCTTCATCCTTTTATAAAGCAGTTTGACTGCTCTTCATCCTCTTGTAAAACAGTCTGACTGCTCTTCATCTGATTATAAATCAGTTTGACTGCTCTTCATCCTCTTATAAAACAGTTTGACTGCTCTTCATCATTTTATAACGCAGATTGACTGCTCTTCATCCTCTTGTAAAACAGGTTGACTGCTTTTCATCCTTTTGTAAAACAGTCTGACTGCTCTACATCATTGTATAAAACAGTTTGACTGCTCTTCATCCTTTTATAAAGCTGTTTGACTGCTCTTCATCCTCTTATAAATCAATTTGACCGCTCTTCATCCTCTTATAAAACCGTTTGACTGCTCTTCGTCCGATTATAAATCAGTTTGACTGCTCTTCGTCCTTTTATAAATCAGTTTGACTGCTCTTCGTCCGCTTATAAAACAGTTTGACTGCTCTTCATCCTTTTATAAAGCAGTTTGACTGCTCTTCATCCTCTTATAAATCAGTTTGACTGCTCTTCATCCTTTTATAAAGCAGTTTGACTGCTCTTCATCCTCCTATAAACCAGTTTGACTGCGCTTCATCCTCCTATAGAACAGTTTGACTGCTCTTCATCCTTTTATAAAGCAGTTTGACTGCTCTTCATCCTTTTATAAAGCAGTTTGACTGCTCTTCATCCTCTTATAAATCAGTTTGACTGCTCTTCATCCTCTTATAAAGCAGTTTGACTGCTCTTCATCCTCCTATAAACCAGTTTGACTGCGCTTCATCCTCCTATAGAACAGTTTGACTGCTCTTCGTCCGATTATAACTCAGTTTGACTGCTCTTCGTCCTCTTATAAAACAGTTTGACTGCTCTTCATCCTTTTATAAAGCAGTTTGACTGCTCTTCATCCTCTTGTAAAACAGTCTGACTGCTCTTCATCCGATTATAAATCAGTTTGACTGCTCTTCATCCTCTTATAAAACAGTTTGACTGCTCTTCATCTTTTTATAACGCAGTTTGACTGCTCTTCATCCTCTTGTAAAACAGGTTGACTGCTCTTCATTCTTTTGTGAAACAGTCTGACTGCTCGACATCATTGTATAAAACAGTTTGACTGCTCTTCATCCTTTTATAAAGCAGTTTGACTGCTCTTCATCCTCTTATAAATCAATTTGACTGCTCTTCATCCTCTTATAAAACCGTTTGACTGCTCTTCGTCCGATTATAAATCAGTTTGACTGCTCTTCGTCCTCTTATAAAACAGTTTGACTGCTCTTCATCCTTTTATAAAGCAGTTTGACTGCTCTTCTTCCTCTTATAAATCAGTTTGACTGCTCTTCATCCGATTATAACTCAGTTTGACTGCTCTTCGTCCTCTTATAAAACAGTTTGACTGCTCTTCATCCTTTTATAAAGCAGTTTGACTGCTCTTCATCCTCTTGTAAAACAGTCTGACTGCTCTTCATCCGATTATAAATCAGTTTGACTGCTCTTCATCCTCTTATAAAACAGTTTGACTGCTCTTCATCCTTTTATAACGCAGTTTGACTGCTCTTCATCCTCTTGTAAAACAGGTTGACTGCTCTTCATCCTTTTGTGAAACAGTCTGACTGCTCGACATCATTGTATAAAACAGTTTGACTGCTCTTCATCCTTTTATAAATCAGTTTGACTGCTCTTCATCCTTTTATAAAGCAGTTTGACTGCTCTTCATCCTCCTATAAACCAGTTTGACTGCGCTTCATCCTCCTATAGAACAGTTTGACTGCTCTTCGTCCTCTTATAAAACAGTTTGACTGCTCTTCGTCCTCTTATAAAACAGTTTGACTGCTCTTCATCCTTTTATAAAGCAGTTTGACTGCTCTTCATCCTCTTATAAATCAGTTTGACTGCTCTTTATCCGATTATAAATCAGTTTGACTGCTCTTCATCCTCTTATAAAACAGTTTGACTGCTCTTCATCCTTTTATAACGCAGTTTGACTGCTCTTCATCCTCTTATAAATCAGTTTGACTGCTCTTCATCCGATTATAAATCAGTTTGACTGCTCTTCATCCTCTTATAAAACAGTTTGACTGCTCTTCATCCTTTTATAAAGCAGTTTGACTGCTCTTCATCCTCTTATAAATCAGTTTGACTGCTCTTCATCCGATTATAAATCAGTTTGACTGCTCTTCATCCTCTTATAAAACAGTTTGACTGCTCTTCATCCTTTTATAACGCAGTTTGACTGCTCTTCATCCTCTTATAAATCAGTTTGACTGCTCTTCATCCGATTATAAATCAGTTTGACTGCTCTTCATCCTTTTATAAAGCAGTTTGACTGCTCTTCATCCTCTTATAAATCAATTTGACTGCTCTTCATCCTCTTATAAAACCGTTTTTTCTGCTCTTCGTCCGATTATAAATCAATTTGACTGCTCTTCATCCTCTTATAAAACCGTTTGACTGCTCTTCATCCGATTATAAATCAGTTTGACTGCTCTTCATCCTCTTATAAAACAGTTTGACTGCTCTTCATCCTTTTATAACGCAGTTTGACTGCTCTTCATCCTCTTATAAATCAGTTTGACTGCTCTTCATCCTTTTATAAAGCAGTTTGACTGCTCTTCATCCTCTTATAAATCAGTTTGACTGCTCTTCATCCGATTATAAATCAGTTTGACTGCTCTTCATCCTCTTATAAAACAGTTTGACTGCTCTTCATCCTTTTATAACGCAGTTTGACTGCTCTTCATCCTCTTATAAATCAGTTTGACTGCTCTTCATCCGATTATAAATCAGTTTGACTGCTCTTCATCCTTTTATAAAGCAGTTTGACTGCTCTTCATCCTCTTATAAATCAATTTGACTGCTCTTCATCCTCTTATAAAACCGTTTTTTCTGCTCTTCGTCCGATTATAAATCAATTTGACTGCTCTTCATCCTCTTATAAAACCGTTTGACTGCTCTTCATCCGATTATAAATCAGTTTGACTGCTCTTCATCCTCTTATAAAACAGTTTGACTACGCTTCATCCTCCTATAGAACAGTTTGACTGCTCTTCGTGCGATTATAACTCAGTTTGACTGCTCTTCGTCCTCTTATAAAACAGTTTGACTGCTCTTCATCCTTTTATAAAGCAGTTTGACTGCTCTTCATCCTCTTGTAAAACAGTCTGACTGCTCTTCATCCGATTATAAATCAGTTTGACTGCTCTTCATCCTCTTATAAAACAGTTTGACTGCTCTTCATCTTTTTATAACGCAGTTTGACTGCTCTTCATCCTCTTATAAATCAGTTTGACTGCTCTTCATCCGATTATAAACCAGTTTGACTGCTCTTCGTCCTCTTATAAAACAGTTTGACTGCTCTTCATCCTTTTATAACGCAGTTTGACTGCTCTTCATCCTCTTATAAATCAGTTTGACTGCTCTTCATCCGATTATAAATCAGTTTGACTGCTCTTCATCCTTTTATAAAGCAGTTTGACTGCTCTTCATCCTCTTATAAATCAATTTGACTGCTCTTCATCCTCTTATAAAACCGTTTTTTCTGCTCTTCGTCCGATTATAAATCAGTTTGACTGCTCTTCATCCTCTTATAAAACCGTTTGACTGCTCTTCTTCCTTTTATAACGCAGTTTGACTGCTCTTCATCCTCTTATAAATCAGTTTGACTGCTCTTCATCCGATTATAAATCAGTTTGACTGCTCTTCGTCCTCTTATAAAACAGTTTGACTGCTCTTCATCCTTTTATAAAGCAGTTTGACTGCTCTTCATCCTCTTGTAAAACAGTCTGACTGCTCTTCATCTGATTATAAATCAGTTTGACTGCTCTTCATCCTCTTATAAAACAGTTTGACTGCTCTTCATCATTTTATAACGCAGTTTGACTGCTCTTCATCCTCTTGTAAAACAGGTTGACTGCTTTTCATCCTTTTGTAAAACAGTCTGACTGCTCTACATCATTGTATAAAACAGTTTGACTGCTCTTCATCCTTTTATAAAGCTGTTTGACTGCTCTTCATCCTCTTATAAATCAATTTGACCGCTCTTCATCCTCTTATAAAACCGTTTGACTGCTCTTCGTCCGATTATAAATCAGTTTGACTGCTCTTCGTCCTTTTATAAATCAGTTTGACTGCTCTTCGTCCGCTTATAAAACAGTTTGACTGCTCTTCATCCTTTTATAAAGCAGTTTGACTGCTCTTCATCCTCTTATAAATCAGTTTGACTGCTCTTCATCCTTTTATAAAGCAGTTTGACTGCTCTTCATCCTCCTATAAACCAGTTTGACTGCGCTTCATCCTCCTATAGAACAGTTTGACTGCTCTTCATCCTTTTATAAAGCAGTTTGACTGCTCTTCATCCTTTTGTGAAACAGTCTGACTGCTCGACATCATTGAATAAAACAGTTTGACTGCTCTTCATCCTTTTATAAAGCAGTTTGACTGCTCCTCATCCTCTTATAAATCAATTTGACTGCTCTTCATCCTCTTATAAAACCGTTTTTTCTGCTCTTCGTCCGATTATAAATCAATTTGACTGCTCTTCATCCTCTTATAAAACCGTTTGACTGCTCTTCATCCGATTATAAATCAGTTTGACTGCTCTTCATCCTCTTATAAAACAGTTTGACTGCTCTTCATCCTTTTATAACGCAGTTTGACTGCTCTTCATCCTCTTATAAATCAGTTTGACTGCTCTTCATCCTTTTATAAAGCAGTTTGACTGCTCTTCATCCTCTTATAAATCAGTTTGACTGCTCTTCATCCGATTATAAATCAGTTTGACTGCTCTTCATCCTCTTATAAAACAGTTTGACTGCTCTTCATCCTTTTATAACGCAGTTTGACTGCTCTTCATCCTCTTATAAATCAGTTTGACTGCTCTTCATCCGATTATAAATCAGTTTGACTGCTCTTCATCCTTTTATAAAGCAGTTTGACTGCTCTTCATCCTCTTATAAATCAATTTGACTGCTCTTCATCCTCTTATAAAACCGTTTTTTCTGCTCTTCGTCCGATTATAAATCAATTTGACTGCTCTTCATCATCTTATAAAACCGTTTGACTGCTCTTCATCCGATTATAAATCAGTTTGACTGCTCTTCATCCTCTTATAAAACAGTTTGACTACGCTTCATCCTCCTATAGAACAGTTTGACTGCTCTTCGTGTGATTATAACTCAGTTTGACTGCTCTTCGTCCTCTTATAAAACAGTTTGACTGCTCTTCATCCTTTTATAAAGCAGTTTGACTGCTCTTCATCCTCTTGTAAAACAGTCTGACTGCTCTTCATGCGATTATAAATCAGTTTGACTGCTCTTCATCCTCTTATAAAACAGTTTGACTGCTCTTCATCTTTTTATAACGCAGTTTGACTGCTCTTCATCCTCTTGTAAAACAGGTTGACTGCTCTTCATCCTTTTGTGAAACAGTCTGACTGCTCGACATCATTGAATAAAACAGTTTGACTGCTCTTCATCCTTTTATAAAGCAGTTTGACTGCTCTTCATCCTCTTATAAATCAATTTGACTGCTCTTCATCCTCTTATAAAACCGTTTGACTGCTCTTCGTCCGATTATAAATCAGTTTGACTGCTCTTCGTCCGATTATAAATCAGTTTGACTGCTCCTCGTCCGCTTATAAAACAGTTTGACTGCTCTTCATCCTTTTATAAAGCAGTTTGACTGCTCTTCATCCTCTTATAAACAGTTTGACTGCTCTTCATCCTTTTATAAAGCAGTTTGACTGCTCTTCATCCTCCTATAAACCAGTTTGACTGCGCTTCATCCTCCTATAGAACAGTTTGACTGCTCTTCGTCCTCTTATAAAACAGTTTGACTGCTCTTCGTCCTCTTATAAAACAGTTTGACTGCTCTTCATCCTTTTATAAAGCAGTTTGCTCTTCATCCTCTTATAAATCAGTTTGACTGCTCTTCATCCGATTATAAATCAGTTTGACTGCTCTTCATCCTCTTATAAAACAGTTTGACTGCTCTTCATCCTTTTATAACGCAGTTTGACTGCTCTTCATCCTCTTATAAATCAGTTTGACTGCTCTTCATCCGATTATAAACCAGTTTGACTGCTCTTCGTCCTCTTATAAAACAGTTTGACTGCTCTTCATCCTTTTATAAAGCAGTTTGACTGCTCTTCATCCTCTTATAAATCAGTTTGACTGCTCTTCATCCGATTATAAATCAGTTTGACTGCTCTTCATCCTCTTATAAAACAGTTTGACTGCTCTTCATCCTTTTATAACGCAGTTTGACTGCTCTTCATCCTCTTATAAATCAGTTTGACTGCTCTTCATCCGATTATAAATCAGTTTGACTGCTCTTCATCCTTTTATAAAGCAGTTTGACTGCTCTTCATCCTCTTATAAATCAATTTGACTGCTCTTCATCCTCTTATAAAACCGATTTTTCTGCTCTTCGTCAGATTATAAATCAGTTTGACTGCTCTTCATCCTCTTATAAAACCGTTTGACTGCTCTTCATCCTTTTATAACGCAGTTTGACTGCTCTTCATCCTCTTATAAATCAGTTTGACTGCTCTTCATCCGATTATAAATCAGTTTGACTGCTCTTCGTCCTCTTATAAAACAGTTTGACTGCTCTTCATCCTTTTATAAAGCAGTTTGACTGCTCTTCATCCTCTTGTAAAACAGTCTGACTGCTCTTCATCTGATTATAAATCAGTTTGACTGCTCTTCATCCTCTTATAAAACAGTTTGACTGCTCTTCATCATTTTATAACGCAGTTTGACTGCTCTTCATCCTCTTGTAAAACAGGTTGACTGCTTTTCATCCTTTTGTAAAACAGTCTGACTGCTCTACATCATTGTATAAAACAGTTTGACTGCTCTTCATCCTTTTATAAAGCTGTTTGACTGCTCTTCATCCTTTTATAAAGCAGTTTGACTGTTCTTCATCCTCCTATAAACCAGTTTGACTGCGCTTCATCCTCCTATAGAACAGTTTGACTGCTCTTCATCCTTTTATAAAGCAGTTTGACTGCTCTTCATCCTTTTATAAAGCAGTTTGACTGCTCTTCATCCTCTTATAAATCAGTTTGACTGCTCTTCATCCTCTTATAAAGCAGTTTGACTGCTCTTCATCCTCCTATAAACCAGTTTGACTGCGCTTCATCCTCCTATAGAACAGTTTGACTGCTCTTCGTCCGATTATAACTCAGTTTGACTGCTCTTCGTCCTCTTATAAAACAGTTTGACTGCTCTTCATCCTTTTATAAAGCAGTTTGACTGCTCTTCATCCTCTTGTAAAACAGTCTGACTGCTCTTCATCCGATTATAAATCAGTTTGACTGCTCTTCATCCTCTTATAAAACAGTTTGACTGCTCTTCATCTTTTTATAACGCAGTTTGACTGCTCTTCATCCTCTTGTAAAACAGGTTGACTGCTCTTCATCCTTTTGTGAAACAGTCTGACTGCTCGACATCATTGTATAAAACAGTTTGACTGCTCTTCATCCTTTTATAAAGCAGTTTGACTGCTCTTCATCCTCTTATAAATCAATTTGACTGCTCTTCATCCTCTTATAAAACCGTTTTTTCTGCTCTTCGTCCGATTATAAATCAGTTTGACTGCTCTTCATCCTCTTATAAAACCGTTTGACTGCTCTTCATCCTTTTATAACGCAGTTTGACTGCTCTTCATCCTCTTATAAATCAGTTTGACTGCTCTTCATCCGATTATAAATCAGTTTGACTGCTCTTCGTCCTCTTATAAAACAGTTTGACTGCTCTTCATCCTTTTATAAAGCAGTTTGACTGCTCTTCATCCTCTTGTAAAACAGTCTGACTGCTCTTCATCTGATTATAAATCAGTTTGACTGCTCTTCATCCTCTTATAAAACAGTTTGACTGCTCTTCATCATTTTATAACGCAGTTTGACTGCTCTTCATCCTCTTGTAAAACAGGTTGACTGCTTTTCATCCTTTTGTAAAACAGTCTGACTGCTCTACATCATTGTATAAAACAGTTTGACTGCTCTTCATCCTTTTATAAAGCTGTTTGACTGCTCTTCATCCTCTTATAAATCAATTTGACCGCTCTTCATCCTCTTATAAAACCGTTTGACTGCTCTTCGTCCGATTATAAATCAGTTTGACTGCTCTTCGTCCTTTTATAAATCAGTTTGACTGCTCTTCGTCCGCTTATAAAACAGTTTGACTGCTCTTCATCCTTTTATAAAGCAGTTTGACTGCTCTTCATCCTCTTATAAATCAGTTTGACTGCTCTTCATCCTTTTATAAAGCAGTTTGACTGCTCTTCATCCTCCTATAAACCAGTTTGACTGCGCTTCATCCTCCTATAGAACAGTTTGACTGCTCTTCATCCTTTTATAAAGCAGTTTGACTGCTCTTCATCCTTTTATAAAGCAGTTTGACTGCTCTTCATCCTCTTATAAATCAGTTTGACTGCTCTTCATCCTCTTATAAAGCAGTTTGACTGCTCTTCATCCTCCTATAAACCAGTTTGACTGCGCTTCATCCTCCTATAGAACAGTTTGACTGCTCTTCGTCCGATTATAACTCAGTTTGACTGCTCTTCGTCCTCTTATAAAACAGTTTGACTGCTCTTCATCCTTTTATAAAGCAGTTTGACTGCTCTTCATCCTCTTGTAAAACAGTCTGACTGCTCTTCATCCGATTATAAATCAGTTTGACTGCTCTTCATCCTCTTATAAAACAGTTTGACTGCTCTTCATCTTTTTATAACGCAGTTTGACTGCTCTTCATCCTCTTGTAAAACAGATTGACTGCTCTTCATCCTTTTGTGAAACAGTCTGACTGCTCGACATCATTGTATAAAACAGTTTGACTGCTCTTCATCCTTTTATAAAGCAGTTTGACTGCTCTTCATCCTCTTATAAATCAATTTGACTGCTCTTCATCCTCTTATAAAACCGTTTGACTGCTCTTCGTCCGATTATAAATCAGTTTGACTGCTCTTCGTCCTCTTATAAAACAGTTTGACTGCTCTTCATCCTTTTATAAAGCAGTTTGACTGCTCTTCTTCCTCTTATAAATCAGTTTGACTGCTCTTCATCCGATTATAACTCAGTTTGACTGCTCTTCGTCCTCTTATAAAACAGTTTGACTGCTCTTCATCCTTTTATAAAGCAGTTTGACTGCTCTTCATCCTCTTGTAAAACAGTCTGACTGCTCTTCATCCGATTATAAATCAGTTTGACTGCTCTTCATCCTCTTATAAAACAGTTTGACTGCTCTTCATCTTTTTATAACGCAGTTTGACTGCTCTTCATCCTCTTGTAAAACAGGTTGACTGCTCTTCATCCTTTTGTGAAACAGTCTGACTGCTCGACATCATTGTATAAAACAGTTTGACTGCTCTTCATCCTTTTATAAATCAGTTTGACTGCTCTTCATCCTTTTATAAAGCAGTTTGACTGCTCTTCATCCTCCTATAAACCAGTTTGACTGCGCTTCATCCTCCTATAGAACAGTTTGACTGCTCTTCGTCCTCTTATAAAACAGTTTGACTGCTCTTCGTCCTCTTATAAAACAGTTTGACTGCTCTTCATCCTTTTATAAAGCAGTTTGACTGCTCTTCATCCTCTTATAAATCAGTTTGACTGCTCTTTATCCGATTATAAATCAGTTTGACTGCTCTTCATCCTCTTATAAAACAGTTTGACTGCTCTTCATCCTTTTATAACGCAGTTTGACTGCTCTTCATCCTCTTATAAATCAGTTTGACTGCTCTTCATCCGATTATAAATCAGTTCGACTGCTCTTCATCCTCTTATAAAACAGTTTGACTGCTCTTCATCCTTTTATAAAGCAGTTTGACTGCTCTTCATCCTCTTATAAATCAGTTTGACTGCTCTTCATCCGATTATAAATCAGTTTGACTGCTCTTCATCCTCTTATAAAACAGTTTGACTGCTCTTCATCCTTTTATAACGCAGTTTGACTGCTCTTCATCCTCTTATAAATCAGTTTGACTGCTCTTCATCCGATTATAAATCAGTTTGACTGCTCTTCATCCTTTTATAAAGCAGTTTGACTGCTCTTCATCCTCTTATAAATCAATTTGACTGCTCTTCATCCTCTTATAAAACCGTTTTTTCTGCTCTTCGTCCGATTATAAATCAATTTGACTGCTCTTCATCCTCTTATAAAACCGTTTGACTGCTCTTCATCCGATTATAAATCAGTTTGACTGCTCTTCATCCTCTTATAAAACAGTTTGACTGCTCTTCATCCTTTTATAACGCAGTTTGACTGCTCTTCATCCTCTTATAAATCAGTTTGACTGCTCTTCATCCTTTTATAAAGCAGTTTGACTGCTCTTCATCCTCTTATAAATCAGTTTGACTGCTCTTCATCCGATTATAAATCAGTTTGACTGCTCTTCATCCTCTTATAAAACAGTTTGACTGCTCTTCATCCTTTTATAACGCAGTTTGACTGCTCTTCATCCTCTTATAAATCAGTTTGACTGCTCTTCATCCGATTATAAATCAGTTTGACTGCTCTTCATCCTTTTATAAAGCAGTTTGACTGCTCTTCATCCTCTTATAAATCAATTTGACTGCTCTTCATCCTCTTATAAAACCGTTTTTTCTGCTCTTCGTCCGATTATAAATCAATTTGACTGCTCTTCATCCTCTTATAAAACCGTTTGACTGCTCTTCATCCGATTATAAATCAGTTTGATTGCTCTTCATCCTCTTATAAAACAGTTTGACTGCTCTTCATCCTTTTATAACGCAGTTTGACTGCTCTTCATCCTCTTATAAATCAGTTTGACTGCTCTTCATCCTCTTATAAATCAGTTTGACTGCTCTTCATCCGATTATAAATCAGTTTGACTGCTCTTCATCCTTTTATAAAGCAGTTTGACTGCTCTTCATCCTCTTATAAATCAATTTGACTGCTCTTCATCCTCTTATAAAACCGTTTTTTCTGCTCTTCGTCCGATTATAAATCAATTTGACTGCTCTTCATCCTCTTATAAAACCGTTTGACTGCTCTTCATCCGATTATAAATCAGTTTGACTGCTCTTCATCCTCTTATAAAACAGTTTGACTGCTCTTCATCCTTTTATAACGCAGTTTGACTGCTCTTCATCCTCTTATAAATCAGTTTGACTGCTCTTCATCCTCTTATAAAGCAGTTTGACTGCTCTTCATCCTCCTATAAACCAGTTTGACTGCGCTTCATCCTCCAATAGAACAGTTTGACTGCTCTTCGTCCGATTATAACTCAGTTTGACTGCTCTTCGTCCTCTTATAAAACAGTTTGACTGCTCTTCATCCTTTTATAAAGCAGTTTGACTGCTCTTCATCCTCTTGTAAAACAGTCTGACTGCTCTTCATCCGATTATAAATCAGTTTGACTGCTCTTCATCCTCTTATAAAACAGTTTGACTGCTCTTCATCTTTTTATAACGCAGTTTGACTGCTCTTCATCCTCTTGTAAAACAGGTTGACTGCTCTTCATCCTTTTGTGAAACAGTCTGACTGCTCGACATCATTGTATAAAACAGTTTGACTGCTCTTCATCCTTTTATATAGCAGTTTGACTGCTCTTCATCCTCTTATAAATCAATTTGACTGCTCTTCATCCTCTTATAAAACCGTTTTTTCTGCTCTTCGTCCGATTATAAATCAGTTTGACTGCTCTTCATCCTCTTATAAAACCGTTTGACTGCTCTTCATCCTTTTATAACGCAGTTTGACTGCTATTCATCCTCTTATAAATCAGTTTGACTGCTCTTCATCCGATTATAAATCAGTTTGACTGCTCTTCGTCCTCTTATAAAACAGTTTGACTGCTCTTCATCCTTTTATAAAGCAGTTTGACTGCTCTTCATCCTCTTGTAAAACAGTCTGACTGCTCTTCATCTGATTATAAATCAGTTTGACTGCTCTTCATCCTCTTATAAAACAGTTTGACTGCTCTTCATCATTTTATAACGCAGTTTGACTGCTCTTCGTCCGATTATAAATCAGTTTGACTGCTCTTCGTCCTTTTATAAAGCAGTTTGACTGCTCTTCGTCCGCTTATAAAACAGTTTGACTGCGCTTCATCCTTTTATAAAGCAGTTTGACTGCTCTTCATCCTCTTATAAATCAGTTTGACTGCTCTTCATCCTTTTATAAAGCAGTTTGACTGCTCTTCATCCTCCTATAAACCAGTTTGACTGCGCTTCATCCTCCTATAGAACAGTTTGACTGCTCTTCATCCTTTTATAAAGCAGTTTGACTGCTCTTCATCCTTTTATAAAGCAGTTTGACTGCTCTTCATCCTCTTATAAATCAGTTTGACTGCTCTTCATCCTCTTATAAAGCAGTTTGACTGCTCTTCATCCTCCTATAAACCAGTTTGACTGCGCTTCATCCTCTTATAAAACCGTTTTTTCTGCTCTTCGTCCGATTATAACTCAGTTTGACTGCTCTTCGTCCTCTTATAAAACAGTTTGACTGCTCTTCATCCTTTTATAAAGCAGTTTGACTGCTCTTCATCCTCTTGTAAAACAGTCTGACTGCTCTTCATCCGATTATAAATCAGTTTGACTGCTCTTCATCCTCTTATAAAACAGTTTGACTGCTCTTCATCCTTTTATAACGCAGTTTGACTGCTCTTCATCCTCTTGTAAAACAGGTTGACTGCTCTTCATCCTTTTGTGAAACAGTCTGACTGCTCGACATCATTGTATAAAACAGTTTGACTGCTCTTCATCCTTTTATAAAGCAGTTTGACTGCTCTTCATCCTCTTATAAATCAATTTGACTGCTCTTCATCTTCTTATAAAACCGTTTGACTGCTCTTCGTCCGATTATAAATCAGTTTGACTGCTCTTCGTCCTCTTATAAAACAGTTTGACTGCTCTTCATCCTTTTATAAAGCAGATTGACTGCTCTTCATCCTCTTGTAAAACAGTCTGACTGCTCTTCATCCGATTATAAATCAGTTTGACTGCTCTTCATCCTCTTATAAAACAGTTTGACTGCTCTTCATCTTTTTATAACGCAGTTTGACTGCTCTTCATCCTCTTGTAAAACAGGTTGACTGCTCTTCATCCTTTTGTGAAACAGTCTGACTGCTCGACATCATTGTATAAAACAGTTTGACTGCTCTTCATCCTTTTATAAATCAGTTTGACTGCTCTTCATCCTTTTATAAAGCAGTTTGACTGCTCTTCATCCTCCTATAAACCAGTTTGACTGCGCTTCATCCTCCTATAGAACAGTTTGACTGCTCTTCGTCCTCTTATAAAACAGTTTGACTGCTCTTCGTCCTCTTATAAAACAGTTTGACTGCTCTTCATCCTTTTGTAAAGCAGTTTGACTGCTCTTCATCCTCTTATAAATCAGTTTGACTGCTCTTTATCCGATTATAAATCAGTTTGACTGCTCTTCATCCTCTTATAAAACAGTTTGACTGCTCTTCATCCTTTTATAACGCAGTTTGACTGCTCTTCATCCTCTTATAAATCAGTTTGACTGCTCTTCATCCGATTATAAATCAGTTTGACTGCTCTTCATCCTCTTATAAAACAGTTTGACTGCTCTTCATCCTTTTATAAAGCAGTTTGACTGCTCTTCATCCTCTTATAAATCAGTTTGACTGCTCTTCATCCGATTATAAATCAGTTTGACTGCTCTTCATCCTCTTATAAAACAGTTTGACTGCTCTTCATCCTTTTATAACGCAGTTTGACTGCTCTTCATCCTCTTATAAATCAGTTTGACTGCTCTTCATCCGATTATAAATCAGTTTGACTGCTCTTCATCCTTTTATAAAGCAGTTTGACTGCTCTTCATCCTCTTATAAATCAATTTGACTGCTCTTCATCCTCTTATAAAACCGTTTTTTCTGCTCTTCGTCCGATTATAAATCAATTTGACTGCTCTTCATCCTCTTATAAAACCGTTTGACTGCTCTTCATCCGATTATAAATCAGTTTGACTGCTCTTCATCCTCTTATAAAACAGTTTGACTGCTCTTCATTCTTTTATAACGCAGTTTGACTGCTCTTCATCCTCTTATAAATCAGTTTGACTGCTCTTCATCCTTTTATAAAGCAGTTTGACTGCTCTTCATCCTCTTATAAATCAGTTTGACTGCTCTTCATCCGATTATAAATCAGTTTGACTGCTCTTCATCCTCTTATAAAACAGTTTGACTGCTCTTCATCCTTTTATAACGCAGTTTGACTGCTCTTCATCCTCTTATAAATCAGTTTGACTGCTCTTCATCCGATTATAAATCAGTTTGACTGCTCTTCATCCTTTTATAAAGCAGTTTGACTGCTCTTCATCCTCTTATAAATCAATTTGACTGCTCTTCATCCTCTTATAAAACCGTTTTTTCTGCTCTTCGTCCGATTATAAATCAATTTGACTGCTCTTCATCCTCTTATAAAACCGTTTGACTGCTCTTCATCCGATTATAAATCAGTTTGACTGCTCTTCATCCTCTTATAAAACAGTTTGACTGCTCTTCATCCTTTTATAACGCAGTTTGACTGCTCTTCATCCTCTTATAAATCAGTTTGACTGCTCTTCATCCTCTTATAAATCAGTTTGACTGCTCTTCATCCGATTATAAATCAGTTTGACTGCTCTTCATCCTTTTATAAAGCAGTTTGACTGCTCTTCATCCTCTTATAAATCAATTTGACTGCTCTTCATCCTCTTATAAAACCGTTTTTTCTGCTCTTCGTCCGATTATAAATCAATTTGACTGCTCTTCATCCTCTTATAAAACCGTTTGACTGCTCTTCATCCGATTATAAATCAGTTTGACTGCTCTTCATCCTCTTATAAAACAGTTTGACTGCTCTTCATCCTTTTATAACGCAGTTTGACTGCTCTTCATCCTCTTATAAATCAGTTTGACTGCTCTTCATCCTCTTATAAAGCAGTTTGACTGCTCTTCATCCTCCTATAAACCAGTTTGACTGCGCTTCATCCTCCAATAGAACAGTTTGACTGCTCTTCGTCCGATTATAACTCAGTTTGACTGCTCTTCATCCTCTTATAAATCAATTTGACTGCTCTTCATCCTCTTATAAAACCGTTTTTTCTGCTCTTCGTCCGATTATAAATCAATTTGACTGCTCTTCATCCTCTTATAAAACCGTTTGACTGCTCTTCATCCGATTATAAATCAGTTTGATTGCTCTTCATCCTCTTATAAAACAGTTTGACTGCTCTTCATCCTTTTATAACGCAGTTTGACTGCTCTTCATCCTCTTATAAATCAGTTTGACTGCTCTTCATCCTCTTATAAATCAGTTTGACTGCTCTTCATCCGATTATAAATCAGTTTGACTGCTCTTCATCCTTTTATAAAGCAGTTTGACTGCTCTTCGTCCGATTATAACTCAGTTTGACTGCTCTTCGTCCTCTTATAAAACAGTTTGACTGCTCTTCATCCTTTTATAAAGCAGTTTGACTGCTCTTCATCCTCTTGTAAAACAGTCTGACTGCTCTTCATCCGATTATAAATCAGTTTGACTGCTCTTCATCCTCTTATAAAACAGTTTGACTGCTCTTCATCTTTTTATAACGCAGTTTGACTGCTCTTCATCCTCTTGTAAAACAGGTTGACTGCTCTTCATCCTTTTGTGAAACAGTCTGACTGCTCGACATCATTGTATAAAACAGTTTGACTGCTCTTCATCCTTTTATATAGCAGTTTGACTGCTCTTCATCCTCTTATAAATCAATTTGACTGCTCTTCATCCTCTTATAAAACCGTTTTTTCTGCTCTTCGTCCGATTATAAATCAGTTTGACTGCTCTTCATCCTCTTATAAAACCGTTTGACTGCTCTTCATCCTTTTATAACGCAGTTTGACTGCTATTCATCCTCTTATAAATCAGTTTGACTGCTCTTCATCCGATTATAAATCAGTTTGACTGCTCTTCGTCCTCTTATAAAACAGTTTGACTGCTCTTCATCCTTTTATAAAGCAGTTTGACTGCTCTTCATCCTCTTGTAAAACAGTCTGACTGCTCTTCATCTGATTATAAATCAGTTTGACTGCTCTTCATCCTCTTATAAAACAGTTTGACTGCTCTTCATCATTTTATAACGCAGTTTGACTGCTCTTCGTCCGATTATAAATCAGTTTGACTGCTCTTCGTCCTTTTATAAAGCAGTTTGACTGCTCTTCGTCCGCTTATAAAACAGTTTGACTGCGCTTCATCCTTTTATAAAGCAGTTTGACTGCTCTTCATCCTCTTATAAATCAGTTTGACTGCTCTTCATCCTTTTATAAAGCAGTTTGACTGCTCTTCATCCTCCTATAAACCAGTTTGACTGCGCTTCATCCTCCTATAGAACAGTTTGACTGCTCTTCATCCTTTTATAAAGCAGTTTGACTGCTCTTCATCCTTTTATAAAGCAGTTTGACTGCTCTTCATCCTCTTATAAATCAGTTTGACTGCTCTTCATCCTCTTATAAAGCAGTTTGACTGCTCTTCATCCTCCTATAAACCAGTTTGACTGCGCTTCATCCTCTTATAAAACCGTTTTTTCTGCTCTTCGTCCGATTATAACTCAGTTTGACTGCTCTTCGTCCTCTTATAAAACAGTTTGACTGCTCTTCATCCTTTTATAAAGCAGTTTGACTGCTCTTCATCCTCTTGTAAAACAGTCTGACTGCTCTTCATCCGATTATAAATCAGTTTGACTGCTCTTCATCCTCTTATAAAACAGTTTGACTGCTCTTCATCTTTTTATAACGCAGTTTGACTGCTCTTCATCCTCTTGTAAAACAGGTTGACTGCTCTTCATCCTTTTGTGAAACAGTCTGACTGCTCGACATCATTGTATAAAACAGTTTGACTGCTCTTCATCCTTTTATATAGCAGTTTGACTGCTCTTCATCCTCTTATAAATCAATTTGACTGCTCTTCATCCTCTTATAAAACCGTTTTTTCTGCTCTTCGTCCGATTATAAATCAGTTTGACTGCTCTTCATCCTCTTATAAAACCGTTTGACTGCTCTTCATCCTTTTATAACGCAGTTTGACTGCTATTCATCCTCTTATAAATCAGTTTGACTGCTCTTCATCCGATTATAAATCAGTTTGACTGCTCTTCGTCCTCTTATAAAACAGTTTGACTGCTCTTCATCCTTTTATAAAGCAGTTTGACTGCTCTTCATCCTCTTGTAAAACAGTCTGACTGCTCTTCATCTGATTATAAATCAGTTTGACTGCTCTTCATCCTCTTATAAAACAGTTTGACTGCTCTTCATCATTTTATAACGCAGTTTGACTGCTCTTCGTCCGATTATAAATCAGTTTGACTGCTCTTCGTCCTTTTATAAAGCAGTTTGACTGCTCTTCGTCCGCTTATAAAACAGTTTGACTGCGCTTCATCCTTTTATAAAGCAGTTTGACTGCTCTTCATCCTCTTATAAATCAGTTTGACTGCTCTTCATCCTTTTATAAAGCAGTTTGACTGCTCTTCATCCTCCTATAAACCAGTTTGACTGCGCTTCATCCTCCTATAGAACAGTTTGACTGCTCTTCATCCTTTTATAAAGCAGTTTGACTGCTCTTCATCCTTTTATAAAGCAGTTTGACTGCTCTTCATCCTCTTATAAATCAGTTTGACTGCTCTTCATCCTCTTATAAAGCAGTTTGACTGCTCTTCATCCTCCTATAAACCAGTTTGACTGCGCTTCATCCTCTTATAAAACCGTTTTTTCTGCTCTTCGTCCGATTATAACTCAGTTTGACTGCTCTTCGTCCTCTTATAAAACAGTTTGACTGCTCTTCATCCTTTTATAAAGCAGTTTGACTGCTCTTCATCCTCTTGTAAAACAGTCTGACTGCTCTTCATCCGATTATAAATCAGTTTGACTGCTCTTCATCCTCTTATAAAACAGTTTGACTGCTCTTCATCCTTTTATAACGCAGTTTGACTGCTCTTCATCCTCTTGTAAAACAGGTTGACTGCTCTTCATCCTTTTGTGAAACAGTCTGACTGCTCGACATCATTGTATAAAACAGTTTGACTGCTCTTCATCCTTTTATAAAGCAGTTTGACTGATCTTCATCCTCTTATAAATCAATTTGACTGCTCTTCATCTTCTTATAAAACCGTTTGACTGCTCTTCGTCCGATTATAAATCAGTTTGACTGCTCTTCGTCCTCTTATAAAACAGTTTGACTGCTCTTCATCCTTTTATAAAGCAGTTTGACTGCTCTTCTTCCTCTTATAAATCAGTTTGACTGCTCTTCATCCGATTATAACTCAGTTTGACTGCTCTTCGTCCTCTTATAAAACAGTTTGACTGCTCTTCATCCTTTTATAAAGCAGATTGACTGCTCTTCATCCTCTTGTAAAACAGTCTGACTGCTCTTCATCCGATTATAAATCAGTTTGACTGCTCTTCATCCTCTTATAAAACAGTTTGACTGCTCTTCATCTTTTTATAACGCAGTTTGACTGCTCTTCATCCTCTTGTAAAACAGGTTGACTGCTCTTCATCCTTTTGTGAAACAGTCTGACTGCTCGACATCATTGTATAAAACAGTTTGACTGCTCTTCATCCTTTTATAAATCAGTTTGACTGCTCTTCATCCTTTTATAAAGCAGTTTGACTGCTCTTCATCCTCCTATAAACCAGTTTGACTGCGCTTCATCCTCCTATAGAACAGTTTGACTGCTCTTCGTCCTCTTATAAAACAGTTTGACTGCTCTTCGTCCTCTTATAAAACAGTTTGACTGCTCTTCATCCTTTTATAAAGCAGTTTGACTGCTCTTCATCCTCTTATAAATCAGTTTGACTGCTCTTTATCCGATTATAAATCAGTTTGACTGCTCTTCATCCTCTTATAAAACAGTTTGACTGCTCTTCATCCTTTTATAACGCAGTTTGACTGCTCTTCATCCTCTTATAAATCAGTTTGACTGCTCTTCATCCGATTATAAATCAGTTTGACTGCTCTTCATCCTCTTATAAAACAGTTTGACTGCTCTTCATCCTTTTATAAAGCAGTTTGACTGCTCTTCATCCTCTTATAAATCAGTTTGACTGCTCTTCATCCGATTATAAATCAGTTTGACTGCTCTTCATCCTCTTATAAAACAGTTTGACTGCTCTTCATCCTTTTATAACGCAGTTTGACTGCTCTTCATCCTCTTATAAATCAGTTTGACTGCTCTTCATCCGATTATAAATCAGTTTGACTGCTCTTCATCCTTTTATAAAGCAGTTTGACTGCTCTTCATCCTCTTATAAATCAATTTGACTGCTCTTCATCCTCTTATAAAACCGTTTTTTCTGCTCTTCGTCCGATTATAAATCAATTTGACTGCTCTTCATCCTCTTATAAAACCGTTTGACTGCTCTTCATCCGATTATAAATCAGTTTGACTGCTCTTCATCCTCTTATAAAACAGTTTGACTGCTCTTCATTCTTTTATAACGCAGTTTGACTGCTCTTCATCCTCTTATAAATCAGTTTGACTGCTCTTCATCCTTTTATAAAGCAGTTTGACTGCTCTTCATCCTCTTATAAATCAGTTTGACTGCTCTTCATCCGATTATAAATCAGTTTGACTGCTCTTCATCCTCTTATAAAACAGTTTGACTGCTCTTCATCCTTTTATAACGCAGTTTGACTGCTCTTCATCCTCTTATAAATCAGTTTGACTGCTCTTCATCCGATTATAAATCAGTTTGACTGCTCTTCATCCTTTTATAAAGCAGTTTGACTGCTCTTCATCCTCTTATAAATCAATTTGACTGCTCTTCATCCTCTTATAAAACCGTTTTTTCTGCTCTTCGTCCGATTATAAATCAATTTGACTGCTCTTCATCCTCTTATAAAACCGTTTGACTGCTCTTCATCCGATTATAAATCAGTTTGACTGCTCTTCATCCTCTTATAAAACAGTTTGACTGCTCTTCATCCTTTTATAACGCAGTTTGACTGCTCTTCATCCTCTTATAAATCAGTTTGACTGCTCTTCATCCTCTTATAAATCAGTTTGACTGCTCTTCATCCGATTATAAATCAGTTTGACTGCTCTTCATCCTTTTATAAAGCAGTTTGACTGCTCTTCATCCTCTTATAAATCAATTTGACTGCTCTTCATCCTCTTATAAAACCGTTTTTTCTGCTCTTCGTCCGATTATAAATCAATTTGACTGCTCTTCATCCTCTTATAAAACCGTTTGACTGCTCTTCATCCGATTATAAATCAGTTTGACTGCTCTTCATCCTCTTATAAAACAGTTTGACTGCTCTTCATCCTTTTATAACGCAGTTTGACTGCTCTTCATCCTCTTATAAATCAGTTTGACTGCTCTTCATCCTCTTATAAAGCAGTTTGACTGCTCTTCATCCTCCTATAAACCAGTTTGACTGCGCTTCATCCTCCAATAGAACAGTTTGACTGCTCTTCGTCCGATTATAACTCAGTTTGACTGCTCTTCGTCCTCTTATAAAACAGTTTGACTGCTCTTCATCCTTTTATAAAGCAGTTTGACTGCTCTTCATCCTCTTGTAAAACAGTCTGACTGCTCTTCATCCGATTATAAATCAGTTTGACTGCTCTTCATCCTCTTATAAAACAGTTTGACTGCTCTTCATCTTTTTATAACGCAGTTTGACTGCTCTTCATCCTCTTGTAAAACAGGTTGACTGCTCTTCATCCTTTTGTGAAACAGTCTGACTGCTCGACATCATTGTATAAAACAGTTTGACTGCTCTTCATCCTTTTATATAGCAGTTTGACTGCTCTTCATCCTCTTATAAATCAATTTGACTGCTCTTCATCCTCTTATAAAACCGTTTTTTCTGCTCTTCGTCCGATTATAAATCAGTTTGACTGCTCTTCATCCTCTTATAAAACCGTTTGACTGCTCTTCATCCTTTTATAACGCAGTTTGACTGCTATTCATCCTCTTATAAATCAGTTTGACTGCTCTTCATCCGATTATAAATCAGTTTGACTGCTCTTCGTCCTCTTATAAAACAGTTTGACTGCTCTTCATCCTTTTATAAAGCAGTTTGACTGCTCTTCATCCTCTTGTAAAACAGTCTGACTGCTCTTCATCTGATTATAAATCAGTTTGACTGCTCTTCATCCTCTTATAAAACAGTTTGACTGCTCTTCATCATTTTATAACGCAGTTTGACTGCTCTTCGTCCGATTATAAATCAGTTTGACTGCTCTTCGTCCTTTTATAAAGCAGTTTGACTGCTCTTCGTCCGCTTATAAAACAGTTTGACTGCGCTTCATCCTTTTATAAAGCAGTTTGACTGCTCTTCATCCTCTTATAAATCAGTTTGACTGCTCTTCATCCTTTTATAAAGCAGTTTGACTGCTCTTCATCCTCCTATAAACCAGTTTGACTGCGCTTCATCCTCCTATAGAACAGTTTGACTGCTCTTCATCCTTTTATAAAGCAGTTTGACTGCTCTTCATCCTTTTATAAAGCAGTTTGACTGCTCTTCATCCTCTTATAAATCAGTTTGACTGCTCTTCATCCTCTTATAAAGCAGTTTGACTGCTCTTCATCCTCCTATAAACCAGTTTGACTGCGCTTCATCCTCTTATAAAACCGTTTTTTCTGCTCTTCGTCCGATTATAACTCAGTTTGACTGCTCTTCGTCCTCTTATAAAACAGTTTGACTGCTCTTCATCCTTTTATAAAGCAGTTTGACTGCTCTTCATCCTCTTGTAAAACAGTCTGACTGCTCTTCATCCGATTATAAATCAGTTTGACTGCTCTTCATCCTCTTATAAAACAGTTTGACTGCTCTTCATCTTTTTATAACGCAGTTTGACTGCTCTTCATCCTCTTGTAAAACAGGTTGACTGCTCTTCATCCTTTTGTGAAACAGTCTGACTGCTCGACATCATTGTATAAAACAGTTTGACTGCTCTTCATCCTTTTATAAAGCAGTTTGACTGCTCTTCATCCTCTTATAAATCAATTTGACTGCTCTTCATCTTCTTATAAAACCGTTTGACTGCTCTTCGTCCGATTATAAATCAGTTTGACTGCTCTTCGTCCTCTTATAAAACAGTTTGACTGCTCTTCATCCTTTTATAAAGCAGTTTGACTGCTCTTCTTCCTCTTATAAATCAGTTTGACTGCTCTTCATCCGATTATAACTCAGTTTGACTGCTCTTCGTCCTCTTATAAAACAGTTTGACTGCTCTTCATCCTTTTATAAAGCAGTTTGACTGCTCTTCATCCTCTTGTAAAACAGTCTGACTGCTCTTCATCCGATTATAAATCAGTTTGACTGCTCTTCATCCTCTTATAAAACAGTTTGACTGCTCTTCATCTTTTTATAACGCAGTTTGACTGCTCTTCATCCTCTTGTAAAACAGGTTGACTGCTCTTCATCCTTTTGTGAAACAGTCTGACTGCTCGACATCATTGTATAAAACAGTTTGACTGCTCTTCATCCTTTTATAAATCAGTTTGACTGCTCTTCATCCTTTTATAAAGCAGTTTGACTGCTCTTCATCCTCCTATAAACCAGTTTGACTGCGCTTCATCCTCCTATAGAACAGTTTGACTGCTCTTCGTCCTCTTATAAAACAGTTTGACTGCTCTTCGTCCTCTTATAAAACAGTTTGACTGCTCTTCATCCTTTTATAAAGCAGTTTGACTGCTCTTCATCCTCTTATAAATCAGTTTGACTGCTCTTCATCCGATTATAAATCAGTTTGACTGCTCTTCATCCTCTTATAAAACAGTTTGACTGCTCTTCATCCTTTTATAACGCAGTTTGACTGCTCTTCATCCTCTTATAAATCAGTTTGACTGCTCTTCATCCGATTATAAATCAGTTTGACTGCTCTTCATCCTTTTATAAAGCAGTTTGACTGCTCTTCATCCTCTTATAAATCAATTTGACTGCTCTTCATCCTCTTATAAAACCGTTTTTTCTGCTCTTCGTCCGATTATAAATCAATTTGACTGCTCTTCATCCTCTTATAAAACCGTTTGACTGCTCTTCATCCGATTATAAATCAGTTTGACTGCTCTTCATCCTCTTATAAAACAGTTTGACTGCTCTTCATCCTTTTATAACGCAGTTTGACTGCTCTTCATCCTCTTATAAATCAGTTTGACTGCTCTTCATCCGATTATAAACCAGTTTGACTGCTCTTCGTCCTCTTATAAAACAGTTTGACTGCTCTTCATCCTTTTATAAAGCAGTTTGACTGCTCTTCATCCTCTTATAAATCAGTTTGACTGCTCTTCATCCGATTATAAATCAGTTTGACTGCTCTTCATCCTCTTATAAAACAGTTTGACTGCTCTTCATCCTTTTATAACGCAGTTTGACTGCTCTTCATCCTCTTATAAATCAGTTTGACTGCTCTTCATCCGATTATAAATCAGTTTGACTGCTCTTCATCCTTTTATAAAGCAGTTTGACTGCTCTTCATCCTCTTATAAATCAATTTGATTGCTCTTCATCCTCTTATAAAACCGTTTTTTCTGCTCTTCGTCCGATTATAAATCAGTTTGACTGCTCTTCATCCTCTTATAAAACCGTTTGACTGCTCTTCATCCTTTTATAACGCAGTTTGACTGCTCTTCATCCTCTTATAAATCAGTTTGACTGCTCTTCATCCGATTATAAATCAGTTTGACTGCTCTTCGTCCTCTTATAAAACAGTTTGACTGCTCTTCATCCTTTTATAAAGCAGTTTGACTGCTCTTCATCCTCTTGTAAAACAGTCTGACTGCTCTTCATCTGATTATAAATCAGTTTGACTGCTCTTCATCCTCTTATAAAACAGTTTGACTGCTCTTCATCATTTTATAACGCAGTTTGACTGCTCTTCATCCTCTTGTAAAACAGGTTGACTGCTTTTCATCCTTTTGTAAAACAGTCTGACTGCTCTACATCATTGTATAAAACAGTTTGACTGCTCTTCATCCTTTTATAAAGCTGTTTGACTGCTCTTCATCCTCTTATAAATCAATTTGACCGCTCTTCATCCTCTTATAAAACCGTTTGACTGCTCTTCGTCCGATTATAAATCAGTTTGACTGCTCTTCGTCCTTTTATAAATCAGTTTGACTGCTCTTCGTCCGCTTATAAAACAGTTTGACTGCTCTTCATCCTTTTATAAAGCAGTTTGACTGCTCTTCATCCTCTTATAAATCAGTTTGACTGCTCTTCATCCTTTTATAAAGCAGTTTGACTGCTCTTCATCCTCCTATAAACCAGTTTGACTGCGCTTCATCCTCCTATAGAACCGTTTGACTGCTCTTCATCCTTTTATAAAGCAGTTTGACCGCTCTTCATCCTTTTATAAAGCAGTTTGACTGCTCTTCATCCTCTTATAAATCAGTTTGACTGCTCTTCATCCTTTTATAAAGCAGTTTGACTGCTCTTCATCCTCTTATAAATCAATTTGATTGCTCTTCATCCTCTTATAAAACCGTTTTTTCTGCTCTTCGTCCGATTATAAATCAGTTTGACTGCTCTTCATCCTCTTATAAAACCGTTTGACTGCTCTTCATCCTTTTATAACGCAGTTTGACTGCTCTTCATCCTCTTATAAATCAGTTTGACTGCTCTTCATCCGATTATAAATCAGTTTGACTGCTCTTCGTCCTCTTATAAAACAGTTTGACTGCTCTTCATCCTTTTATAAAGCAGTTTGACTGCTCTTCATCCTCTTGTAAAACAGTCTGACTGCTCTTCATCTGATTATAAATCAGTTTGACTGCTCTTCATCCTCTTATAAAACAGTTTGACTGCTCTTCATCATTTTATAACGCAGTTTGACTGCTCTTCATCCTCTTGTAAAACAGGTTGACTGCTTTTCATCCTTTTGTAAAACAGTCTGACTGCTCTACATCATTGTATAAAACAGTTTGACTGCTCTTCATCCTTTTATAAAGCTGTTTGACTGCTCTTCATCCTCTTATAAATCAATTTGACCGCTCTTCATCCTCTTATAAAACCGTTTGACTGCTCTTCGTCCGATTATAAATCAGTTTGACTGCTCTTCGTCCTTTTATAAATCAGTTTGACTGCTCTTCGTCCGCTTATAAAACAGTTTGACTGCTCTTCATCCTTTTATAAAGCAGTTTGACTGCTCTTCATCCTCTTATAAATCAGTTTGACTGCTCTTCATCCTTTTATAAAGCAGTTTGACTGCTCTTCATCCTCCTATAAACCAGTTTGACTGCGCTTCATCCTCCTATAGAACCGTTTGACTGCTCTTCATCCTTTTATAAAGCAGTTTGACCGCTCTTCATCCTTTTATAAAGCAGTTTGACTGCTCTTCATCCTCTTATAAATCAGTTTGACTGCTCTTCATCCTTTTATAAAGCAGTTTGACTGCTCTTCATCCTCTTATAAATCAATTTGATTGCTCTTCATCCTCTTATAAAACCGTTTTTTCTGCTCTTCGTCCGATTATAAATCAGTTTGACTGCTCTTCATCCTCTTATAAAACCGTTTGACTGCTCTTCATCCTTTTATAACGCAGTTTGACTGCTCTTCATCCTCTTATAAATCAGTTTGACTGCTCTTCATCCGATTATAAATCAGTTTGACTGCTCTTCGTCCTCTTATAAAACAGTTTGACTGCTCTTCATCCTTTTATAAAGCAGTTTGACTGCTCTTCATCCTCTTGTAAAACAGTCTGACTGCTCTTCATCTGATTATAAATCAGTTTGACTGCTCTTCATCCTCTTATAAAACAGTTTGACTGCTCTTCATCATTTTATAACGCAGTTTGACTGCTCTTCATCCTCTTGTAAAACAGGTTGACTGCTTTTCATCCTTTTGTAAAACAGTCTGACTGCTCTACATCATTGTATAAAACAGTTTGACTGCTCTTCATCCTTTTATAAAGCTGTTTGACTGCTCTTCATCCTCTTATAAATCAATTTGACCGCTCTTCATCCTCTTATAAAACCGTTTGACTGCTCTTCGTCCGATTATAAATCAGTTTGACTGCTCTTCGTCCTTTTATAAATCAGTTTGACTGCTCTTCGTCCGCTTATAAAACAGTTTGACTGCTCTTCATCCTTTTATAAAGCAGTTTGACTGCTCTTCATCCTCTTATAAATCAGTTTGATTGCTCTTCATCCGATTATAAATCAGTTGGACTGCTCTTCATCCTCCTATAAACCAGTTTGACTGCGCTTCATCCTCCTATAGAACAGTTTGACTGCTCTTCATCCTTTTATAAAGCAGTTTGACTGCTCTTCATCCTTTTATAAAGCAGTTTGACTGCTCTTCATCCTCTTATAAATCAGTTTGACTGCTCTTCATCCTCTTATAAAGCAGTTTGACTGCTCTTCATCCTCCTATAAACCAGTTTGACTGCGCTTCATCCTCCTATAGAACAGTTTGACTGCTCTTCGTCCGATTATAACTCAGTTTGACTGCTCTTCGTCCTCTTATAAAACAGTTTGACTGCTCTTCATCCTTTTATAAAGCAGTTTGACTGCTCTTCATCCTCTTGTAAAACAGTCTGACTGCTCTTCATCCGATTATAAATCAGTTTGACTGCTCTTCATCCTCTTATAAAACAGTTTGACTGCTCTTCATCTTTTTATAACGCAGTTTGACTGCTCTTCATCCTCTTGTAAAACAGGTTGACTGCTCTTCATCCTTTTGTGAAACAGTCTGACTGCTCGACATCATTGTATAAAACAGTTTGACTGCTCTTCATCCTTTTATAAAGCAGTTTGACTGCTCTTCTTCCTCTTATAAATCAGTTTGACTGCTCTTCATCCGATTATAAATCAGTTTGACTGCTCTTCGTCCTCTTATAAAACAGTTTGACTGCTCTTCATCCTTTTATAAAGCAGTTTGACTGCTCTTCATCCTCTTGTAAAACAGTCTGACTGCTCTTCATCTGATTATAAATCAGTTTGACTGCTCTTCATCCTTTTATAAAGCAGTTTGACTGCTCTTCATCCTCTTATAAATCAATTTGACTGCTCTTCATCCTCTTATAAAACCGTTTTTTCTGCTCTTCGTCCGATTATAAATCAATTTGACTGCTCTTCATCCTCTTATAAAACCGTTTGACTGCTCTTCATCCGATTATAAATCAGTTTGACTGCTCTTCATCCTCTTATAAAACAGTTTGACTGCTCTTCATCCTTTTATAACGCAGTTTGACTGCTCTTCATCCTCTTATAAATCAGTTTGACTGCTCTTCATCCGATTATAAACCAGTTTGATTGCTCTTCGTCCTCTTATAAAACAGTTTGACTGCTCTTCATCCTTTTATAAAGCTGTTTGACTGCTCTTCATCCTCTTATAAATCAGTTAGACTGCTCTTCATCCGATTATAAATCAGTTTGACTGCTCTTCATCCTCTTATAAAACAGTTTGACTGCTCTTCATCCTTTTATAACGCAGTTTGACTGCTCTTCATCCTCTTATAAATCAGTTTGACTGCTCTTCATCCGATTATAAATCAGTTTGACTGCTCTTCATCCTTTTATAAAGCAGTTTGACTGCTCTTCATCCTCTTATAAATCAGTTTGACTGCTCTTCATCCGATTATAAATCAGTTTGACTGCTCTTCGTCCTCTTATAAAACAGTTTGACTGCTCTTCATCCTTTTATAAAGCAGTTTGATTGCTCTTCATCCTCTTGTAAAACAGTCTGACTGCTCTTCATCTGATTATAAATCAGTTTGACTGCTCTTCATCCTCTTATAAAACAGTTTGACTGCTCTTCATCATTTTATAACGCAGTTTGACTGCTCTTCATCCTCTTGTAAAACAGGTTGACTGCTTTTCATCCTTTTGTAAAACAGTCTGACTGCTCTACATCATTGTATAAAACCGTTTGACTGCTCTTCGTCCGATTATAAATCAGTTTGACTGCTCTTCGTCCTTTTATAAATCAGTTTGACTGCTCTTCGTCCGCTTATAAAACAGTTTGACTGCTCTTCATCCTTTTATAAAGCAGTTTGACTGCTCTTCATCCTCTTATAAATCAGTTTGACTGCTCTTCATCCTTTTATAAAGCAGTTTGACTGCTCTTCATCCTCCTATAAACCAGTTTGACTGCGCTTCATCCTCCTATAGAACAGTTTGACTGCTCTTCATCCTTTTATAAAGCAGTTTGACTGCTCTTCATCCTTTTATAAAGCAGTTTGACTGCTCTTCATCCTCTTATAAATCAGTTTGACTGCTCTTCATCCTCTTATAAAGCAGTTTGACTGCTCTTCATCCTCCCATAAACCAGTTTGACTGCGCTTCATCCTCCTATAGAACAGTTTGACTGCTCTTCGTCCGATTATAACTCAGTTTGACTGCTCTTCGTCCTCTTTTAAAACCGTTTGACTGCTCTTCATCCTTTTATAAAGCAGTTTGACTGCTCTTCATCCTCTTGTAAAACAGTCTGACTGCTCTTCATCTGATTATAAAACAGTTTGACTGCTCTTCATCTTTTTATAACGCAGTTTGACTGCTCTTCATCCTCTTGTAAAACAGTTTGACTGCTCTTCATCCTTTTATAAAGCAGTTTGACTGCTCTTCTTCCTCTTATAAATCAGTTTGACTGCTCTTCATCCGATTATAAATCAGTTTGACTGCTCTTCGTCCTCTTATAAAACAGTTTGACTGCTCTTCATCATTTTATAACGCAGTTTGACTGCTCTTCATCCTCTTGTAAAACAGGTTGACTGCTTTTCATCCTTTTGTAAAACAGTCTGACTGCTCTACATCATTGTATAAAACAGTTTGACTGCTCTTCATCCTTTTATAAAGCTGTTTGACTGCTCTTCATCCTCTTATAAATCAATTTGACCGCTCTTCATCCTCTTATAAAACCGTTTGACTGCTCTTCGTCCGATTATAAATCAGTTTGACTGCTCTTCGTCCTTTTATAAATCAGTTTGACTGCTCTTCGTCCGCTTATAAAACAGTTTGACTGCTCTTCATCCTTTTATAAAGCAGTTTGACTGCTCTTCATCCTCTTATAAATCAGTTTGACTGCTCTTCATCCTTTTATAAAGCAGTTTGACTGCTCTTCATCCTCCTATAAACCAGTTTGACTGCGCTTCATCCTCCTATAAACCAGTTTGACTGCGCTTCATCCTCCTATAGAACAGTTTGACTGCTCTTCGTCCGATTATAACTCAGTTTGACTGCTCTTCATCCTTTTATAAAGCAGTTTGACTGCTCTTCATCCTCTTATAAATCAGTTTGACTGCTCTTCATCCTCTTATAAAGCAGTTTGACTGCTCTTCATCCTCCTATAAACCAGTTTGACTGCGCTTCATCCTCCTATAGAACAGTTTGACTGCTCTTCATCTGATTATAAATCAGTTTGACTGCTCTTCATCCTTTTATAAAGCAGTTTGACTGCTCTTCATCCTCTTATAAATCAATTTGACTGCTCTTCATCCTCTTATAAAACCGTTTTTTCTGCTCTTCGTCCGATTATAAATCAATTTGACTGCTCTTCATCCTCTTATAAAACCGTTTGACTGCTCTTCATCCGATTATAAATCAGTTTGACTGCTCTTCATCCTCTTATAAAACAGTTTGACTGCTCTTCATCCTTTTATAACGCAGTTTGACTGCTCTTCATCCTCTTATAAATCAGTTTGACTGCTCTTCATCCGATTATAAACCAGTTTGATTGCTCTTCGTCCTCTTATAAAACAGTTTGACTGCTCTTCATCCTTTTATAAAGCTGTTTGACTGCTCTTCATCCTCTTATAAATCAGTTAGACTGCTCTTCATCCGATTATAAATCAGTTTGACTGCTCTTCATCCTCTTATAAAACAGTTTGACTGCTCTTCATCCTTTTATAACGCAGTTTGACTGCTCTTCATCCTCTTATAAATCAGTTTGACTGCTCTTCATCCGATTATAAATCAGTTTGACTGCTCTTCATCCTTTTATAAAGCAGTTTGACTGCTCTTCATCCTCTTATAAATCAGTTTGACTGCTCTTCATCCGATTATAAATCAGTTTGACTGCTCTTCGTCCTCTTATAAAACAGTTTGACTGCTCTTCATCCTTTTATAAAGCAGTTTGATTGCTCTTCATCCTCTTGTAAAACAGTCTGACTGCTCTTCATCTGATTATAAATCAGTTTGACTGCTCTTCATCCTCTTATAAAACAGTTTGACTGCTCTTCATCATTTTATAACGCAGTTTGACTGCTCTTCATCCTCTTGTAAAACAGGTTGACTGCTTTTCATCCTTTTGTAAAACAGTCTGACTGCTCTACATCATTGTATAAAACCGTTTGACTGCTCTTCGTCCGATTATAAATCAGTTTGACTGCTCTTCGTCCTTTTATAAATCAGTTTGACTGCTCTTCGTCCGCTTATAAAACAGTTTGACTGCTCTTCATCCTTTTATAAAGCAGTTTGACTGCTCTTCATCCTCTTATAAATCAGTTTGACTGCTCTTCATCCTTTTATAAAGCAGTTTGACTGCTCTTCATCCTCCTATAAACCAGTTTGACTGCGCTTCATCCTCCTATAGAACAGTTTGACTGCTCTTCATCCTTTTATAAAGCAGTTTGACTGCTCTTCATCCTTTTATAAAGCAGTTTGACTGCTCTTCATCCTCTTATAAATCAGTTTGACTGCTCTTCATCCTCTTATAAAGCAGTTTGACTGCTCTTCATCCTCCCATAAACCAGTTTGACTGCGCTTCATCCTCCTATAGAACAGTTTGACTGCTCTTCGTCCGATTATAACTCAGTTTGACTGCTCTTCGTCCTCTTTTAAAACCGTTTGACTGCTCTTCATCCTTTTATAAAGCAGTTTGACTGCTCTTCATCCTCTTGTAAAACAGTCTGACTGCTCTTCATCTGATTATAAAACAGTTTGACTGCTCTTCATCTTTTTATAACGCAGTTTGACTGCTCTTCATCCTCTTGTAAAACAGTTTGACTGCTCTTCATCCTTTTATAAAGCAGTTTGACTGCTCTTCTTCCTCTTATAAATCAGTTTGACTGCTCTTCATCCGATTATAAATCAGTTTGACTGCTCTTCGTCCTCTTATAAAACAGTTTGACTGCTCTTCATCATTTTATAACGCAGTTTGACTGCTCTTCATCCTCTTGTAAAACAGGTTGACTGCTTTTCATCCTTTTGTAAAACAGTCTGACTGCTCTACATCATTGTATAAAACAGTTTGACTGCTCTTCATCCTTTTATAAAGCTGTTTGACTGCTCTTCATCCTCTTATAAATCAATTTGACCGCTCTTCATCCTCTTATAAAACCGTTTGACTGCTCTTCGTCCGATTATAAATCAGTTTGACTGCTCTTCGTCCTTTTATAAATCAGTTTGACTGCTCTTCGTCCGCTTATAAAACAGTTTGACTGCTCTTCATCCTTTTATAAAGCAGTTTGACTGCTCTTCATCCTCTTATAAATCAGTTTGACTGCTCTTCATCCTTTTATAAAGCAGTTTGACTGCTCTTCATCCTCCTATAAACCAGTTTGACTGCGCTTCATCCTCCTATAAACCAGTTTGACTGCGCTTCATCCTCCTATAGAACAGTTTGACTGCTCTTCGTCCGATTATAACTCAGTTTGACTGCTCTTCATCCTTTTATAAAGCAGTTTGACTGCTCTTCATCCTCTTATAAATCAGTTTGACTGCTCTTCATCCTCTTATAAAGCAGTTTGACTGCTCTTCATCCTCCTATAAACCAGTTTGACTGCGCTTCATCCTCCTATAGAACAGTTTGACTGCTCTTCGTCCGATTATAACTCAGTTTGACTGCTCTTCGTCCTCTTATAAAACAGTTTGACTGCTCTTCATCCTTTTATAAAGCAGTTTGACTGCTCTTCATCCTCTTGTAAAACAGTCTGACTGCTCTTCATCCGATTATAAATCAGTTTGACTGCTCTTCATCCTCTTATAAAACAGTTTGACTGCTCTTCATATTTTTATAACGCAGTTTGACTGCTCTTCATCCTCTTGTAAAACAGGTTGACTGCTCTTCATCCTTTTGTGAAACAGTCTGACTGCTCGACATCATTGTATAAAACAGTTTGACTGCTCTTCATCCTTTTATAAAGCAGTTTGACTGCTCTTCTTCCTCTTATAAATCAGTTTGACTGCTCTTCATCCGATTATAACTCAGTTTGACTGCTCTTCGTCCTCTTATAAAACAGTTTGACTGCTCTTCATCCTTTTATAAAGCAGTTTGACTGCTCTTCATCCTCTTGTAAAACAGTCTGACTGCTCTTCATCCGATTATAAATCAGTTTGACTGCTCTTCATCCTCTTATAAAACAGTTTGACTGCTCTTCATCTTTTTATAACGCAGTTTGACTGCTCTTCATCCTCTTGTAAAACAGGTTGACTGCTCTTCATCCTTTTGTGAAACAGTCTGACTGCTCGACATCATTGTATAAAACAGTTTGACTGCTCTTCATCCTTTTATAAATCAGTTTGACTGCTCTTCATCCTTTTATAAAGCAGTTTGACTGCTCTTCATCCTCCTATAAACCAGTTTGACTGCGCTTGATCCTCCTAAAGAACAGTTTGACTGCTCTTCGTCCTCTTATAAAACAGTTTGACTGCTCTTCATCTTTTTATAACGCAGTTTGACTGCTCTTCATCCTCTTGTAAAACAGGTTGACTGCTCTTCATCCTTTTGTGAAACAGTCTGACTGCTCGACATCATTGTATAAAACAGTTTGACTGCTCTTCATCCTTTTATAAATCAGTTTGACTGCTCTTCATCCTTTTATAAAGCAGTTTGACTGCTCTTCATCCTCCTATAAACCAGTTTGACTGCGCTTGATCCTCCTAAAGAACAGTTTGACTGCTCTTCGTCCTCTTATAAAACAGTTTGACTGCTCTTCGTCCTCTTATAAAACAGTTTGACTGCTCTTCGTCCTTTTATAAAGCAGTTTGACTGCTCTTCATCCTCTTATAAATCAATTTGACTGCTCTTCATCCTCTTATAAAACCGTTTTTTCTGCTCTTCGTCCGATTATAAATCAGTTTGACTGCTCTTCATCCTCTTATAAATCAGTTTGACTGCTCTTCATCCGATTATAAATCAGTTTGACTGCTCTTCGTCCTCTTATAAAACAGTTTGACTGCTCTTCATCCTTTTATAAAGCAGTTTGACTGCTCTTCATCCTCTTGTAAAACAGTCTGACTGCTCTTCATCTGATTATAAATCAGTTTGACTGCTCTTCATCCTCTTATAAAACAGTTTGACTGCTCTTCATCATTTTATAACGCAGTTTGACTGCTCTTCATCCTCTTGTAAAACAGGTTGACTGCTTTTCATCCTTTTGTAAAACAGTCTGACTGCTCTACATCATTGTATAAAACCGTTTGACTGCTCTTCGTCCGATTATAAATCAGTTTGACTGCTCTTCGTCCTTTTATAAATCAGTTTGACTGCTCTTCGTCCGCTTATAAAACAGTTTGACTGCTCTTCATCCTTTTATAAAGCAGTTTGACTGCTCTTCATCCTCTTATAAATCAGTTTGACTGCTCTTCATCCTTTTATAAAGCAGTTTGACTGCTCTTCATCCTCCTATAAACCAGTTTGACTGCGCTTCATCCTCCTATAGAACAGTTTGACTGCTCTTCATCCTTTTATAAAGCAGTTTGACTGCTCTTCATCCTTTTATAAAGCAGTTTGACTGCTCTTCATCCTCTTATAAATCAGTTTGACTGCTCTTCATCCTCTTATAAAGCAGTTTGACTGCTCTTCATCCTCCTATAAACCAGTTTGACTGCGCTTCATCCTCCTATAGAACAGTTTGACTGCTCTTCGTCCGATTATAACTCAGTTTGACTGCTCTTCGTCCTCTTATAAAACAGTTTGACTGCTCTTCATCCTTTTATAAAGCAGTTTGACTGCTCTTCATCCTCTTGTAAAACAGTCTGACTGCTCTTCATCCGATTATAAATCAGTTTGACTGCTCTTCATCCTCTTATAAAACAGTTTGACTGCTCTTCATCTTTTTATAACGCAGTTTGACTGCTCTTCATCCTCTTGTAAAACAGGTTGACTGCTCTTCATCCTTTTGTGAAACAGTCTGACTGCTCGACATCATTGTATAAAACAGTTTGACTGCTCTTCATCCTTTTATAAAGCAGTTTGACTGCTCTTCTTCCTCTTATAAATCAGTTTGACTGCTCTTCATCCGATTATAAATCAGTTTGACTGCTCTTCGTCCTCTTATAAAACAGTTTGACTGCTCTTCATCCTTTTATAAAGCAGTTTGACTGCTCTTCATCCTCTTGTAAAACAGTCTGACTGCTCTTCATCTGATTATAAAACAGTTTGACTGCTCTTCATCTTTTTATAACGCAGTTTGACTGCTCTTCATCCTCTTGTAAAACAGTTTGACTGCTCTTCATCCTATTATAAAGCAGTTTGACTGCTCTTCTTCCTCTTATAAATCAGTTTGACTGCTCTTCATCCGATTATAAATCAGTTTGACTGCTCTTCGTCCTCTTATAAAACAGTTTGACTGCTCTTCATCATTTTATAACGCAGTTTGACTGCTCTTCATCCTCTTGTAAAACAGGTTGACTGCTTTTCATCCTTTTGTAAAACAGTCTGACTGCTCTACATCATTGTATAAAACAGTTTGACTGCTCTTCATCCTTTTATAAAGCTGTTTGACTGCTCTTCATCCTCTTATAAATCAATTTGACCGCTCTTCATCCTCTTATAAAACCGTTTGACTGCTCTTCGTCCGATTATAAATCAGTTTGACTGCTCTTCGTCCTTTTATAAATCAGTTTGACTGCTCTTCGTCCGCTTATAAAACAGTTTGACTGCTCTTCATCCTTTTATAAAGCAGTTTGACTGCTCTTCATCCTCTTATAAATCAGTTTGACTGCTCTTCATCCTTTTATAAAGCAGTTTGACTGCTCTTCATCCTCCTATAAACCAGTTTGACTGCGCTTCATCCTCCTATAAACCAGTTTGACTGCGCTTCATCCTCCTATAGAACAGTTTGACTGCTCTTCGTCCGATTATAACTCAGTTTGACTGCTCTTCATCCTTTTATAAAGCAGTTTGACTGCTCTTCATCCTCTTATAAATCAGTTTGACTGCTCTTCATCCTCTTATAAAGCAGTTTGACTGCTCTTCATCCTCCTATAAACCAGTTTGACTGCGCTTCATCCTCCTATAGAACAGTTTGACTGCTCTTCGTCCGATTATAACTCAGTTTGACTGCTCTTCGTCCTCTTATAAAACAGTTTGACTGCTCTTCATCCTTTTATAAAGCAGTTTGACTGCTCTTCATCCTCTTGTAAAACAGTCTGACTGCTCTTCATCCGATTATAAATCAGTTTGACTGCTCTTCATCCTCTTATAAAACAGTTTGACTGCTCTTCATCTTTTTATAACGCAGTTTGACTGCTCTTCATCCTCTTGTAAAACAGGTTGACTGCTCTTCATCCTTTTGTGAAACAGTCTGACTGCTCGACATCATTGTATAAAACAGTTTGACTGCTCTTCATCCTTTTATAAAGCAGTTTGACTGCTCTTCTTCCTCTTATAAATCAGTTTGACTGCTCTTCATCCGATTATAACTCAGTTTGACTGCTCTTCGTCCTCTTATAAAACAGTTTGACTGCTCTTCATCCTTTTATAAAGCAGTTTGACTGCTCTTCAACCTCTTGTAAAACAGTCTGACTGCTCTTCATCCGATTATAAATCAGTTTGACTGCTCTTCATCCTCTTATAAAACAGTTTGACTGCTCTTCATCTTTTTATAACGCAGTTTGACTGCTCTTCATCCTCTTGTAAAACAGGTTGACTGCTCTTCATCCTTTTGTGAAACAGTCTGACTGCTCGACATCATTGTATAAAACAGTTTGACTGCTCTTCATCCTTTTATAAATCAGTTTGACTGCTCTTCATCCTTTTATAAAGCAGTTTGACTGCTCTTCATCCTCCTATAAACCAGTTTGACTGCGCTTGATCCTCCTAAAGAACAGTTTGACTGCTCTTCGTCCTCTTATAAAACAGTTTGACTGCTCTTCGTCCTCTTATAAAACAGTTTGACTGCTCTTCATCCTTTTATAAAGCAGTTTGACTGCTCTTCATCCTCTTATAAATCAGTTTGACTGCTCTTCATCCGATTATAAATCAGTTTGACTGCTCTTCATCCTCTTATAAAACAGTTTGACTGCTCTTCATCCTTTTATAACGCAGTTTGACTGCTCTTCATCCTCTTATAAATCAGTTTGACTGCTCTTCATCCGATTATAAATCAGTTTGACTGCTCTTCATCCTCTTATAAAACAGTTTGACTGCTCTTCATCCTTTTATAAAGCAGTTTGACTGCTCTTCATCCTCTTATAAATCAGATTGACTGCTCTTCATCCGATTATAAATCAGTTTGACTGCTCTTCATCCTCTTATAAAACAGTTTGACTGCTCTTCATCCGATTATAAATCAGTTTGACTGCTCTTCATCCTTTTATAAAGCAGTTTGACTGCTCTTCATCCTCTTATAAATCAATTTGACTGCTCTTCATCCTCTTATAAAACCGTTTTTTCTGCTCTTCGTCCGATTATAAATCAATTTGACTGCTCTTCATCCTCTTATAAAACCGTTTGACTGCTCTTCATCCTTTTATAACGCAGTTTGACTGCTCTTCATCCTCTTATAAATCAGTTTGACTGCTCTTCATCCGATTATAAATCAGTTTGACTGCTCTTCGTCCTCTTATAAAACAGTTTGACTGCTCTTCATCCTTTTATAAAACAGGTTGACTGCTTTTCATCCTTTTGTAAAACAGTCTGACTGCTCTACATCATTGTATAAAACAGTTTGACTGCTCTTCATCCTTTTATAAAGCTGTTTGACTGCGCTTCATCCTCCTATAGAACAGTTTGACTGCTCTTCGTCCGATTATAAATCAGTTTGACTGCTCTTCGTCCTCTTATAAAACAGTTTGACTGCTCTCCATCCTTTTATAAAGCAGTTTGACTGCTCTTCATCCTCTTGTAAAACAGTCTGACTGCTCTTCATCCGATTATAAATCAGTTTGACTGCTCTTCATCCTCTTATAAATCAGTTTGACTGCTCTTCATCCTTTTATAAAGCAGTTTGACTGCTCTTCATCCGATTATAAACCAGTTTGACTGCTCTTCGTCCTCTTATAAAACAGTTTGACTGCTCTTCATCCTTTTATAAAGCAGTTTGACTGCTCTTCATCCTCTTATAAATCAGTTTGACTGCTCTTCATCCGATTATAAATCAGTTTGACTGCTCTTCATCCTCTTATAAAGCAGTTTGACTGCTCTTCATCCTCTTATAAATCAATTTGACTGCTCTTCATCCTCTTATAAAACCGTTTTTTCTGCTCTTCGTCCGATTATAAATCAGTTTGACTGCTCTTCATCCTCTTATAAAACCGTTTGACTGCTCTTCATCCTTTTATAACGCAGTTTGACTGCTCTTCATCCTCTTATAAATCAGTTTGACTGCTCTTCATCCGATTATAAATCAGTTTGACTGCTCTTCGTCCTCTTATAAAACAGTTTGACTGCTTTTCATCCTTTTATAAAGCAGTTTGACTGCTCTTCATCCTCTTGTAAAACAGTCTGACTGCTCTTCATCTGATTATAAATCAGTTTGACTGCTCTTCATCCTCTTATAAAACAGTTTGACTGCTCTTCATCATTTTATAACGCAGTTTGACTGCTCTTCATCCTCTTGTAAAACAGGTTGACTGCTTTTCATCCTTTTGTAAAACAGTCTGACTGCTCTACATCATTGTATAAAACAGTTTGACTGCTCTTCATCCTTTTATAAAGCTGTTTGACTGCTCTTCATCCTCTTATAAATCAATTTGACCGCTCTTCATCCTCTTATAAAACCGTTTGACTGCTCTTCGTCCGATTATAAATCAGTTTGACTGCTTTTCGTCCTTTTATAAATCAGTTTGACTGCTCTTCGTCCGCTTATAAATCAGTTTGACTGCTCTTCATCCTTTTATAAAGCAGTTTGACTGCTCTTCAACCTCCTATAAACCAGTTTGACTGCGCTTCATCCTCCTATAGAACAGTTTGACTGCTCTTCATCCTTTTATAAAGCAGTTTGACTGCTCTTCATCCTTTTATAAAGCAGTTTGACTGCTCTTCATCCTCTTATAAATCAGTTTGACTGCTCTTCATCCTCTTATAAAGCAGTTTGACTGCTCTTCATCCTCTTATAAATCAGTTTGACTGCTCTTCATCCTCTTATAAAGCAGTTTGACTGCTCTTCATCCTCCTATAAACCAGTTTGACTGCGCTTCATCCTCCTATAGAACAGTTTGACTGCTCTTCGTCCGATTATAACTCAGTTTGACTGCTCTTCGTCCTCTTATAAAACAGTTTGACTGCTCTTCATCCTTTTATAAAGCAGTTTGACTGCTCTTCATCCTCTTGTAAAACAGTCTGACTGCTCTTCATCTGATTATAAATCAGTTTGACTGCTCTTCATCCTCTTATAAAACAGTTTGACTGCTCTTCATCTTTTTATAACGCAGTTTGACTGCTCTTCATCCTCTTGTAAAACAGGTTGACTGCTCTTCATCCTTTTGTGAAACAGTCTGACTGCTCGACATCATTGTATAAAACAGTTTGACTGCTCTTCATCCTTTTATAAAGCAGTTTGACTGCTCTTCTTCCTCTTATAAATCAGTTTGACTGCTCTTCATCCGATTATAAATCAGTTTGACTGCTCTTCGTCCTCTTATAAAACAGTTTGACTGCTCTTCATCCTTTTATAAAACAGTTTGACTGCTCTTCATCCTTTTGTAAAACAGTCTGACTGCTCTACATCATTGTATAAAACAGTTTGACTGCTCTTCATCCTTTTATAAAGCTGTTTGACTGCTCTTCATCCTCTTATAAATCAATTTGACCGCTCTTCATCCTCTTATAAAACCGTTTGACTGCTCTTCGTCCGATTATAAATCAGTTTGACTGCTCTTCATCCTTTTATAAATCAGTTTGACTGCTCTTCGTCCGCTTATAAAACAGTTTGACTGCTCTTCATCCTTTTATAAAGCAGTTTGACTGCTCTTCATCCTCTTATAAATCAGTTTGACTGCTCTTCATCCTTTTATAAAGCAGTTTGACTGCTCTTCATCCTCCTATAAACCAGTTTGACTGCGCTTCATCCTCCTATAAACCAGTTTGACTGCGCTTCATCCTCCTATAGAACAGTTTGACTGCTCTTCGTCCGATTATAACTCAGTTTGACTGCTCTTCATCCTTTTATAAAGCAGTTTGACTGCTCTTCATCCTCTTATAAATCAGTTTGACTGCTCTTCATCCTCTTATAAAGCAGTTTGACTGCTCTTCATCCTCTTGTAAAACAGTCTGACTGCTCTTCATCCGATTATAAATCAGTTTGACTGCTCTTCATCCTCTTATAAATCAGTTTGACTGCTCTTCATCCTTTTATAAAGCAGTTTGACTGCTCTTCATCCGATTATAAACCAGTTTGACTGCTCTTCGTCCTCTTATAAAACAGTTTGACTGCTCTTCATCCTTTTATAAAGCAGTTTGACTGCTCTTCATCCTCTTATAAATCAGTTTGACTGCTCTTCATCCGATTATAAATCAGTTTGACTGCTCTTCATCCTCTTATAAAACAGTTTGACTGCTCTTCATCCTTTTATAACGCAGTTTGACTGCTCTTCATCCTCTTATAAATCAGTTTGACTGCTCTTCATCCGATTATAAATCAGTTTGACTGCTCTTCATCCTTTTATAAAGCAGTTTGACTGCTCTTCATCCTCTTATAAATCAATTTGACTGCTCTTCATCCTCTTATAAAACCGTTTTTTCTGCTCTTCGTCCGATTATAAATCAGTTTGACTGCTCTTCATCCTCTTATAAAACCGTTTGACTGCTCTTCATCCTTTTATAACGCAGTTTGACTGCTCTTCATCCTCTTATAAATCAGTTTGACTGCTCTTCATCCGATTATAAATCAGTTTGACTGCTCTTCGTCCTCTTATAAAACAGTTTGACTGCTTTTCATCCTTTTATAAAGCAGTTTGACTGCTCTTCATCCTCTTGTAAAACAGTCTGACTGCTATTCATCTGATTATAAATCAGTTTGACTGCTCTTCATCCTCTTATAAAACAGTTTGACTGCTCTTCATCATTTTATAACGCAGTTTGACTGCTCTTCATCCTCTTGTAAAACAGGTTGACTGCTTTTCATCCTTTTGTAAAACAGTCTGACTGCTCTACATCATTGTATAAAACAGTTTGACTGCTCTTCATCCTTTTATAAAGCTGTTTGACTGCTCTTCATCCTCTTATAAATCAATTTGACCGCTCTTCATCCTCTTATAAAACCGTTTGACTGCTCTTCGTCCGATTATAAATCAGTTTGACTGCTCTTCGTCCTTTTATAAATCAGTTTGACTGCTCTTCGTCCGCTTATAAAACAGTTTGACTGCTCTTCATCCTTTTATAAAGCAGTTTGACTGCTCTTCATCCTCTTATAAATCAGTTTGACTGCTCTTCATCCTTTTATAAAGCAGTTTGACTGCTCTTCAACCTCCTATAAACCAGTTTGACTGCGCTTCATCCTCCTATAGAACAGTTTGACTGCTCTTCATCCTTTTATAAAGCAGTTTGACTGCTCTTCATCCTTTTATAAAGCAGTTTGACTGCTCTTCATCCTCTTATAAATCAGTTTGACTGCTCTTCATCCTCTTATAAAGCAGTTTGACTGCTCTTCATCCTCCTATAAACCAGTTTGACTGCGCTTCATCCTCCTATAGAACAGTTTGACTGCTCTTCGTCCGATTATAACTCAGTTTGACTGCTCTTCGTCCTCTTATAAAACAGTTTGACTGCTCTTCATCCTTTTATAAAGCAGTTTGACTGCTCTTCATCCTCTTGTAAAACAGTCTGACTGCTCTTCATCCGATTATAAATCAGTTTGACTGCTCTTCATCCTCTTATAAAACAGTTTGACTGCTCTTCATCCTCCTATAAACCAGTTTGACTGCGCTTCATCCTCCTATAAACCAGTTTGACTGCGCTTCATCCTCCTATAGAACAGTTTGACTGCTCTTCGTCCGATTATAACTCAGTTTGACTGCTCTTCATCCTTTTATAAAGCAGTTTGACTGCTCTTCATCCTCTTATAAATCAGTTTGACTGCTCTTCATCCTCTTATAAAGCAGTTTGACTGCTCTTCATCCTCCTATAAACCAGTTTGACTGCGCTTCATCCTCCTATAGAACAGTTTGACTGCTCTTCGTCCGATTATAACTCAGTTTGACTGCTCTTCGTCCTCTTATAAAACAGTTTGACTGCTCTTCATCCTTTTATAAAGCAGTTTGACTGCTCTTCATCCTCTTGTAAAACAGTCTGACTGCTCTTCATCCGATTATAAATCAGTTTGACTGCTCTTCATCCTCTTATAAAACAGTTTGACTGCTCTTCATCCTTTTATAACGCAGTTTGACTGCTCTTCATCCTCTTATAAATCAGTTTGACTGCTCTTCATCCGATTATAAATCAGTTTGACTGCTCTTCGTCCTCTTTTAAAACAGTTTGACTGCTCTTCATCCTTTTATAATGCAGTTTGACTGCTCTTCATCCTCTTATAAAACAGTTTGACTGCTCTTCATCCTCTTGTAAAACAGGTTGACTGCTCTTCATCCTCTTGTAAAACAGTCTGACTTCTCTACATCCTCGTATAAAACAGTTTGACTGCTCTTCATCCTTTTATAACGCAGTTTGACTGCTCTTCATCCTCTTGTAAAACAGGTTGACTGCTCTTCATCCTTTTGTGAAACAGTCTGACTGCTCGACATCATTGTATAAAACAGTTTGACTGCTCTTCATCCTTTTATAAAGCAGTTTGACTGCTCTTCGTCCGCTTATAAAACAGTTTGACTGCTCTTCATCCTTTTATAAAGCAGTTTGACTGCTCTTCATCCTCTTATAAATCAGTTTGACTGCTCTTCATCCTTTTATAAAGCAGTTTGACTGCTCTTCATCCTCCTATAAACCAGTTTGACTGCGCTTCATCCTCCTATAAACCAGTTTGACTGCGCTTCATCCTCCTATAGAACAGTTTGACTGCTCTTCGTCCGATTATAACTCAGTTTGACTGCTCTTCATCCTTTTATAAAGCAGTTTGACTGCTCTTCATCCTCTTATAAATCAGTTTGACTGCTCTTCATCCTCTTATAAAGCAGTTTGACTGCTCTTCATCCTCTTGTAAAACAGTCTGACTGCTCTTCATCCGATTATAAATCAGTTTGACTGCTCTTCATCCTCTTATAAATCAGTTTGACTGCTCTTCATCCTTTTATAAAGCAGTTTGACTGCTCTTCATCCGATTATAAACCAGTTTGACTGCTCTTCGTCCTCTTATAAAACAGTTTGACTGCTCTTCATCCTTTTATAAAGCAGTTTGACTGCTCTTCATCATCTTATAAATCAGTTTGACTGCTCTTCATCCGATTATAAATCAGTTTGACTGCTCTTCATCCTCTTATAAAACAGTTTGACTGCTCTTCATCCTTTTATAACGCAGTTTGACTGCTCTTCATCCTCTTATAAAACCGTTTGACTGCTCTTCGTCCGATTATAAATCAGTTTGACTGCTCTTCATCCTTTTATAAATCAGTTTGACTGTTCTTCGTCCGCTTATAAAACAGTTTGACTGCTCTTCATCCTTTTATAAAGCAGTTTGACTGCTCTTCATCCTCTTATAAATCAGTTTGACTGCTCTTCATCCTCTTATAAAACCGTTTGACTGCTCTTCATCCTTTTATAACGCAGTTTGACTGCTCTTCATCCTCTTATAAATCAGTTTGACTGCTCTTCATCCGATTATAAATCAGTTTGACTGCTCTTCGTCCTCTTATAAAACAGTTTGACTGCTTTTCATCCTTTTATAAAGCAGTTTGACTGCTCTTCATCCTCTTGTAAAACAGTCTGACTGCTATTCATCTGATTATAAATCAGTTTGACTGCTCTTCATCCTCTTATAAAACAGTTTGACTGCTCTTCATCATTTTATAACGCAGTTTGACTGCTCTTCATCCTCTTGTAAAACAGGTTGACTGCTTTTCATCCTTTTTAAAACAGTCTGACTGCTCTACATCATTGTATAAAACAGTTTGACTGCTCTTCATCCTTTTATAAAGCTGTTTGACTGCTCTTCATCCTCTTATAAATCAATTTGACCGCTCTTCATCCTCTTATAAAACCGTTTGACTGCTCTTCGTCCGATTATAAATCAGTTTGACTGCTCTTCGTCCTTTTATAAATCAGTTTGACTGCTCTTCGTCCGCTTATAAAACAGTTTGACTGCTCTTCATCCTTTTATAAAGCAGTTTGACTGCTCTTCATCCTCTTATAAATCAGTTTGACTGCTCTTCATCCTTTTATAAAGCAGTTTGACTGCTCTTCAACCTCCTATAAACCAGTTTGACTGCGCTTCCTCCTCCTATAGAACAGTTTGACTGCTCTTCATCCTTTTATAAAGCAGTTTGACTGCTCTTCATCCTTTTATAAAGCAGTTTGACTGCTCTTCATCCTCTTATAAATCAGTTTGACTGCTCTTCATCCTCTTATAAAGCAGTTTGACTGCTCTTCATCCTCCTATAAACCAGTTTGACTGCGCTTCATCCTCCTATAGAACAGTTTGACTGCTCTTCGTCCGATTATAACTCAGTTTGACTGCTCTTCGTCCTCTTATAAAACAGTTTGACTGCTCTTCATCCTTCTATAAAGCAGTTTGACTGCTCTTCATCCTCTTGTAAAACAGTCTGACTGCTCTTCATCCGATTATAACGCAGTTTGACTGCTCTTCATCCTCTTGTAAAACAGGTTGACTGCTCTTCATGCTTTTGTGAAACAGTCTGACTGCTCGACATCATTGTATAAAACAGTTTGACTGCTCTTCATCCTTTTATAAAGCAGTTTGACTGCTCTTCTTCCTCTTATAAATCAGTTTGACTGCTCTTCATCCGATTATAAATCAGTTTGACTGCTCTTCGTCCTCTTATAAAACAGTTTGACTGCTCTTCATCCTCTTATAAATCAATTTGACCGCTCTTCATCCTCTTATAAAACCGTTTGACTGCTCTTCGTCCGATTATAAATCAGTTTGACTGCTCTTCGTCCTTTTATAAATCAGTTTGACTGCTCTTCGTCCGCTTATAAAACAGTTTGACTGCTCTTCATCCTTTTATAAAGCAGTTTGACTGCTCTTCATCCTCTTATAAATCAGTTTGACTGCTCTTCATCCTTTTATAAAGCAGTTTGACTGCTCTTCAACCTCCTATAAACCAGTTTGACTGCGCTTCATCCTCCTATAGAACAGTTTGACTGCTCTTCATCCTTTTATAAAGCAGTTTGACTGCTCTTCATCCTTTTATAAAGCAGTTTGACTGCTCTTCATCCTCTTATAAATCAGTTTGACTGCTCTTCATCCTCTTATAAAGCAGTTTGACTGCTCTTCATCCTCCTATAAACCAGTTTGACTGCGCTTCATCCTCCTATAGAACAGTCTGACTGCTCTTCATCCTTTTATAAATCAGTTTGACTGTTCTTCGTCCGCTTATAAAACAGTTTGACTGCTCTTCATCCTTTTATAAAGCAGTTTGACTGCTCTTCATCCTCTTATAAATCAGTTTGACTGCTCTTCATCCTCTTATAAAACCGTTTGACTGCTCTTCATCCTTTTATAACGCAGTTTGACTGCTCTTCATCCTCTTATAAATCAGTTTGACTGCTCTTCATCCGATTATAAATCAGTTTGACTGCTCTTCGTCCTCTTATAAAACAGTTTGACTGCTTTTCATCCTTTTATAAAGCAGTTTGACTGCTCTTCATCCTCTTGTAAAACAGTCTGACTGCTATTCATCTGATTATAAATCAGTTTGACTGCTCTTCATCCTCTTATAAAACAGTTTGACTGCTCTTCATCATTTTATAACGCAGTTTGACTGCTCTTCATCCTCTTGTAAAACAGGTTGACTGCTTTTCATCCTTTTGTAAAACAGTCTGACTGCTCTACATCATTGTATAAAACAGTTTGACTGCTCTTCATCCTTTTATAAAGCTGTTTGACTGCTCTTCATCCTCTTATAAATCAATTTGACCGCTCTTCATCCTCTTATAAAACCGTTTGACTGCTCTTCGTCCGATTATAAATCAGTTTGACTGCTCTTCGTCCTTTTATAAATCAGTTTGACTGCTCTTCGTCCGCTTATAAAACAGTTTGACTGCTCTTCATCCTTTTATAAAGCAGTTTGACTGCTCTTCATCCTCTTATAAATCAGTTTGACTGCTCTTCATCCTTTTATAAAGCAGTTTGACTGCTCTTCAACCTCCTATAAACCAGTTTGACTGCGCTTCCTCCTCCTATAGAACAGTTTGACTGCTCTTCATCCTTTTATAAAGCAGTTTGACTGCTCTTCATCCTTTTATAAAGCAGTTTGACTGCTCTTCATCCTCTTATAAATCAGTTTGACTGCTCTTCATCCTCTTATAAAGCAGTTTGACTGCTCTTCATCCTCCTATAAACCAGTTTGACTGCGCTTCATCCTCCTATAGAACAGTTTGACTGCTCTTCGTCCGATTATAACTCAGTTTGACTGCTCTTCGTCCTCTTATAAAACAGTTTGACTGCTCTTCATCCTTCTATAAAGCAGTTTGACTGCTCTTCATCCTCTTGTAAAACAGTCTGACTGCTCTTCATCCGATTATAAATCAGTTTGACTGCTCTTCATCCTCTTATAAAACAGTTTGACTGCTCTTCATCTTTTTATAACGCAGTTTGACTGCTCTTCATCCTCTTGTAAAACAGGTTGACTGCTCTTCATCCTTTTGTGAAACAGTCTGACTGCTCGACATCATTGTATAAAACAGTTTGACTGCTCTTCATCCTTTTATAAAGCAGTTTGACTGCTCTTCTTCCTCTTATAAATCAGTTTGACTGCTCTTCATCCGATTATAAATCAGTTTGACTGCTCTTCGTCCTCTTATAAAACAGTTTGACTGCTCTTCATCCTCTTATAAATCAATTTGACCGCTCTTCATCCTCTTATAAAACCGTTTGACTGCTCTTCGTCCGATTATAAATCAGTTTGACTGCTCTTCGTCCTTTTATAAATCAGTTTGACTGCTCTTCGTCCGCTTATAAAACAGTTTGACTGCTCTTCATCCTTTTATAAAGCAGTTTGACTGCTCTTCATCCTCTTATAAATCAGTTTGACTGCTCTTCATCCTTTTATAAAGCAGTTTGACTGCTCTTCAACCTCCTATAAACCAGTTTGACTGCGCTTCATCCTCCTATAGAACAGTTTGACTGCTCTTCATCCTTTTATAAAGCAGTTTGACTGCTCTTCATCCTTTTATAAAGCAGTTTGACTGCTCTTCATCCTCTTATAAATCAGTTTGACTGCTCTTCATCCTCTTATAAAGCAGTTTGACTGCTCTTCATCCTCCTATAAACCAGTTTGACTGCGCTTCATCCTCCTATAGAACAGTTTGACTGCTCTTCGTCCGATTATAACTCAGTTTGACTGCTCTTCGTCCTCTTATAAAACAGTTTGACTGCTCTTCATCCTTTTATAAAGCAGTTTGACTGCTCTTCATCCTCTTGTAAAACAGTCTGACTGCTCTTCATCCGATTATAAATCAGTTTGACTGCTCTTCATCCTCTTATAAAACAGTTTGACTGCTCTTCATCTTTTTATAACGCAGTTTGACTGCTCTTCATCCTCTTGTAAAACAGGTTGACTGCTCTTCATCCTTTTGTGAAACAGTCTGACTGCTCGACATCATTGTATAAAACAGTTTGACTGCTCTTCATCCTTTTATAAAGCAGTTTGACTGCTCTTCTTCCTCTTATAAATCAGTTTGACTGCTCTTCATCCGATTATAAATCAGTTTGACTGCTCTTCGTCCTCTTATAAAACAGTTTGACTGCTCTTCATCCTTTTATAAAACAGTTTGACTGCTCTTCATCCTTTTGTAAAACAGTCTGACTGCTCTACATCATTGTATAAAACAGTTTGACTGCTCTTCATCCTTTTATAAAGCTGTTTGACTGCTCTTCATCCTCTTATAAATCAATTTGACCGCTCTTCATCCTCTTATAAAACCGTTTGACTGCTCTTCGTCCGATTATAAATCAGTTTGACTGCTCTTCATCCTTTTATAAATCAGTTTGACTGCTCTTCGTCCGCTTATAAAACAGTTTGACTGCTCTTCATCCTTTTATAAAGCAGTTTGACTGCTCTTCATCCTCTTATAAATCAGTTTGACTGCTCTTCATCCTTTTATAAAGCAGTTTGACTGCTCTTCATCCTCCTATAAACCAGTTTGACTGCGCTTCATCCTCCTATAAACCAGTTTGACTGCGCTTCATCCTCCTATAGAACAGTTTGACTGCTCTTCGTCCGATTATAACTCAGTTTGACTGCTCTTCATCCTTTTATAAAGCAGTTTGACTGCTCTTCATCCTCTTATAAATCAGTTTGACTGCTCTTCATCCTCTTATAAAGCAGTTTGACTGCTCTTCATCCTCCTATAAACCAGTTTGACTGCGCTTCATCCTCCTATAGAACAGTTTGACTGCTCTTCGTCCGATTATAACTCAGTTTGACTGCTCTTCGTCCTCTTATAAAACAGTTTGACTGCTCTTCATCCTTTTATAAAGCAGTTTGACTGCTCTTCATCCTCTTGTAAAACAGTCTGACTGCTCTTCATCCGATTATAAATCAGTTTGACTGCTCTTCATCCTCTTATAAAACAGTTTGACTGCTCTTCATCCTTTTATAACGCAGTTTGACTGCTCTTCATCCTCTTATAAATCAGTTTGACTGCTCTTCATCCGATTATAAATCAGTTTGACTGCTCTTCGTCCTCTTTTAAAACAGTTTGACTGCTCTTCATCCTTTTATAATGCAGTTTGACTGCTCTTCATCCTCTTATAAAACAGTTTGACTGCTCTTCATCCTCTTGTAAAACAGGTTGACTGCTCTTCATCCTCTTGTAAAACAGTCTGACTGCTCTACATCCTCGTATAAAACAGTTTGACTGCTCTTCATCCTTTTATAACGCAGTTTGACTGCTCTTCATCCTCTTGTAAAACAGGTTGACTGCTCTTCATCCTTTTGTGAAACAGTCTGACTGCTCGACATCATTGTATAAAACAGTTTGACTGCTCTTCATCCTTTTATAAAGCAGTTTGACTGCTCTTCGTCCGCTTATAAAACAGTTTGACTGCTCTTCATCCTTTTATAAAGCAGTTTGACTGCTCTTCATCCTCTTATAAATCAGTTTGACTGCTCTTCATCCTTTTATAAAGCAGTTTGACTGCTCTTCATCCTCCTATAAACCAGTTTGACTGCGCTTCATCCTCCTATAAACCAGTTTGACTGCGCTTCATCCTGCTATAGAACAGTTTGACTGCTCTTCGTCCGATTATAACTCAGTTTGACTGCTCTTCATCCTTTTATAAAGCAGTTTGACTGCTCTTCATCCTCTTATAAATCAGTTTGACTGCTCTTCATCCTCTTATAAAGCAGTTTGACTGCTCTTCATCCTCTTGTAAAACAGTCTGACTGCTCTTCATCCGATTATAAATCAGTTTGACTGCTCTTCATCCTCTTATAAATCAGTTTGACTGCTCTTCATCCTTTTATAAAGCAGTTTGACTGCTCTTCATCCGATTATAAACCAGTTTGACTGCTCTTCGTCCTCTTATAAAACAGTTTGACTGCTCTTCATCCTTTTATAAAGCAGTTTGACTGCTCTTCATCATCTTATAAATCAGTTTGACTGCTCTTCATCCGATTATAAATCAGTTTGACTGCTCTTCATCCTCTTATAAAACAGTTTGACTGCTCTTCATCCTTTTATAACGCAGTTTGACTGCTCTTCATCCTCTTATAAAACCGTTTGACTGCTCTTCGTCCGATTATAAATCAGTTTGACTGCTCTTCATCCTTTTATAAATCAGTTTGACTGTTCTTCGTCCGCTTATAAAACAGTTTGACTGCTCTTCATCCTTTTATAAAGCAGTTTGACTGCTCTTCATCCTCTTATAAATCAGTTTGACTGCTCTTCATCCTCTTATAAAACCGTTTGACTGCTCTTCATCCTTTTATAACGCAGTTTGACTGCTCTTCATCCTCTTATAAATCAGTTTGACTGCTCTTCATCCGATTATAAATCAGTTTGACTGCTCTTCGTCCTCTTATAAAACAGTTTGACTGCTTTTCATCCTTTTATAAAGCAGTTTGACTGCTCTTCATCCTCTTGTAAAACAGTCTGACTGCTATTCATCTGATTATAAATCAGTTTGACTGCTCTTCATCCTCTTATAAAACAGTTTGACTGCTCTTCATCATTTTATAACGCAGTTTGACTGCTCTTCATCCTCTTGTAAAACAGGTTGACTGCTTTTCATCCTTTTGTAAAACAGTCTGACTGCTCTACATCATTGTATAAAACAGTTTGACTGCTCTTCATCCTTTTATAAAGCTGTTTGACTGCTCTTCATCCTCTTATAAATCAATTTGACCGCTCTTCATCCTCTTATAAAACCGTTTGACTGCTCTTCGTCCGATTATAAATCAGTTTGACTGCTCTTCGTCCTTTTATAAATCAGTTTGACTGCTCTTCGTCCGCTTATAAAACAGTTTGACTGCTCTTCATCCTTTTATAAAGCAGTTTGACTGCTCTTCATCCTCTTATAAATCAGTTTGACTGCTCTTCATCCTTTTATAAAGCAGTTTGACTGCTCTTCAACCTCCTATAAACCAGTTTGACTGCGCTTCCTCCTCCTATAGAACAGTTTGACTGCTCTTCATCCTTTTATAAAGCAGTTTGACTGCTCTTCATCCTTTTATAAAGCAGTTTGACTGCTCTTCATCCTCTTATAAATCAGTTTGACTGCTCTTCATCCTCTTATAAAGCAGTTTGACTGCTCTTCATCCTCCTATAAACCAGTTTGACTGCGCTTCATCCTCCTATAGAACAGTTTGACTGCTCTTCGTCCGATTATAACTCAGTTTGACTGCTCTTCGTCCTCTTATAAAACAGTTTGACTGCTCTTCATCCTTTTATAAAGCAGTTTGACTGCTCTTCATCCTCTTGTAAAACAGTCTGACTGCTCTTCATCCGATTATAAATCAGTTTGACTGCTCTTCATCCTCTTATAAAACAGTTTGACTGCTCTTCATCTTTTTATAACGCAGTTTGACTGCTCTTCATCCTCTTGTAAAACAGGTTGACTGCTCTTCATCCTTTTGTGAAACAGTCTGACTGCTCGACATCATTGTATAAAACAGTTTGACTGCTCTTCATCCTTTTATAAAGCAGTTTGACTGCTCTTCTTCCTCTTATAAATCAGTTTGACTGCTCTTCATCCGATTATAAATCAGTTTGACTGCTCTTCGTCCTCTTATAAAACAGTTTGACTGCTCTTCATCCTTTTATAAAACAGTTTGACTGCTCTTCATCCTTTTGTAAAACAGTCTGACTGCTCTACATCATTGTATAAAACAGTTTGACTGCTCTTCATCCTTTTATAAAGCTGTTTGACTGCTCTTCATCCTCTTATAAATCAATTTGACCGCTCTTCATCCTCTTATAAAACCGTTTGACTGCTCTTCATCCTCTTATAAATCAGTTTGACTGCTCTTCATCCTTTTATAAAGCAGTTTGACTGCTCTTCATCCTCCTATAAACCAGTTTGACTGCGCTTCATCCTCCTATAAACCAGTTTGACTGCGCTTCATCCTCCTATAGAACAGTTTGACTGCTCTTCGTCCGATTATAACTCAGTTTGACTGCTCTTCATCCTTTTATAAAGCAGTTTGACTGCTCTTCATCCTCTTATAAATCAGTTTGACTGCTCTTCATCCTCTTATAAAGCAGTTTGACTGCTCTTCATCCTCCTATAAACCAGTTTGACTGCGCTTCATCCTCCTATAGAACAGTTTGACTGCTCTTCGTCCGATTATAACTCAGTTTGACTGCTCTTCGTCCTCTTATAAAACAGTTTGACTGCTCTTCATCCTTTTATAAAGCAGTTTGACTGCTCTTCATCCTCTTGTAAAACAGTCTGACTGCTCTTCATCCGATTATAAATCAGTTTGACTGCTCTTCATCCTCTTATAAAACAGTTTGACTGCTCTTCATCCTTTTATAACGCAGTTTGACTGCTCTTCATCCTCTTATAAATCAGTTTGACTGCTCTTCATCCGATTATAAATCAGTTTGACTGCTCTTCGTCCTCTTTTAAAACAGTTTGACTGCTCTTCATCCTTTTATAATGCAGTTTGACTGCTCTTCATCCTCTTATAAAACAGTTTGACTGCTCTTCATCCTCTTGTAAAACAGGTTGACTGCTCTTCATCCTCTTGTAAAACAGTCTGACTGCTCTACATCCTCGTATAAAACAGTTTGACTGCTCTTCATCCTTTTATAACGCAGTTTGACTGCTCTTCATCCTCTTGTAAAACAGGTTGACTGCTCTTCATCCTTTTGTGAAACAGTCTGACTGCTCGACATCATTGTATAAAACAGTTTGACTGCTCTTCATCCTTTTATAAAGCAGTTTGACTGCTCTTCTTCCTCTTATAAATCAGTTTGACTGCTCTTCATCCGATTATAACTCAGTTTGACTGCTCTTCGTCCTCTTATAAAACAGTTTGACTGCTCTTCATCCTTTTATAAAGCAGTTTGACTGCTCTTCATCCTCTTGTAAAACAGTTTGACTGCTCTTCATCCGATTATAAATCAGTTTGACTGCTCTTCATCCTCTTATAAAACAGTTTGACTGCTCTTCATCTTTTTATAACGCAGTTTGACTGCTCTTCATCCTCTTGTAAAACAGGTTGACTGCTCTTCATCCTTTTGTGAAACAGTCTGACTGCTCGACATCATTGTATAAAACAGTTTGACTGCTCTTCATCCTTTTATAAATCAGTTTGACTGCTCTTCATCCTTTTATAAAGCAGTTTGACTGCGCTTCATCCTCCTATAGAACAGTTTGACTGCTCTTCGTCCTCTTATAAAACAGTTTGACTGCTCTTCGTCCGCTTATAAATCAGTTTGACTGCTCTTCATCCTTTTATAAAGCAGTTTGACTGCTCTTCATCCTCTTATAAATCAGTTTGACTGCTCTTCATCCGATTATAAATCAGTTTGACTGCTCTTCATCCTCTTATAAAACAGGTTGACTGCTCTTCATCCTTTTATAACGCAGTTTGACTGCTCTTCATCCTCTTATAAATCAGTTTGACTGCTCTTCATCCGATTATAAATCAGTTTGACTGCTCTTCATCCTCTTATAAAACAGTTTGACTGCTCTTCATCCTTTTATAAAGCAGTTTGACTGCTCTTCATCCTCTTATAAATCAGATTGACTGCTCTTCATCCGATTATAAATCAGTTTGACTGCTCTTCATCCTCTTATAAAACAGTTTGACTGCTCTTCATCCTTTTATAACGCAGTTTGACTGCTCTTCATCCTCTTATAAATCAGTTTGACTGCTCTTCATCCGATTATAAATCAGTTTGACTGCTCTTCATCCTTTTATAAAGCAGTTTGACTGCTCTTCATCCTCTTATAAATCAATTTGACTGCTCTTCATCCTCTTATAAAACCGTTTTTTCTGCTCTTCGTCCGATTATAAATCAATTTGACTGCTCTTCATCCTCTTATAAAACCGTTTGACTGCTCTTCATCCTTTTATAACGCAGTTTGACTGCTCTTCATCCTCTTATAAATCAGTTTGACTGCTCTTCATCCGATTATAAATCAGTTTGACTGCTCTTCGTCCTCTTATAAAACAGTTTGACTGCTCTTCATCCTTTTATAAAACAGGTTGACTGCTTTTCATCCTTTTGTAAAACAGTCTGACTGCTCTACATCATTGTATAAAACAGTTTGACTGCTCTTCATCCTTTTATAAAGCTGTTTGACTGCGCTTCATCCTCCTATAGAACAGTTTGACTGCTCTTCGTCCGATTATAAATCAGTTTGACTGCTCTTCGTCCTCTTATAAAACAGTTTGACTGCTCTTCATCCTTTTATAAAGCAGTTTGACTGCTCTTCTTCCTCTTATAAATCAGTTTGACTGCTCTTCATCCGATTATAACTCAGTTTGACTGCTCTTCGTCCTCTTATAAAACAGTTTGACTGCTCTTCATCCTTTTATAAAGCAGTTTGACTGCTCTTCATCCTCTTGTAAAACAGTTTGACTGCTCTTCATCCGATTATAAATCAGTTTGACTGCTCTTCATCCTCTTATAAAACAGTTTGACTGCTCTTCATCTTTTTATAACGCAGTTTGACTGCTCTTCATCCTCTTGTAAAACAGGTTGACTGCTCTTCATCCTTTTGTGAAACAGTCTGACTGCTCGACATCATTGTATAAAACAGTTTGACTGCTCTTCATCCTTTTATAAAACCGTTTGACTGCTCTTCGTCCGATTATAAATCAGTTTGACTGCTCTTCATCCTTTTATAAATCAGTTTGACTGCTCTTCGTCCGCTTATAAAACAGTTTGACTGCTCTTCATCCTTTTATAAAGCAGTTTGACTGCTCTTCATCCTCTTATAAATCAGTTTGACTGCTCTTCATCCTTTTATAAAGCAGTTTGACTGCTCTTCATCCTCCTATAAACCAGTTTGACTGCGCTTCATCCTCCTATAAACCAGTTTGACTGCGCTTCATCCTCCTATAGAACAGTTTGACTGCTCTTCGTCCGATTATAACTCAGTTTGACTGCTCTTCATCCTTTTATAAAGCAGTTTGACTGCTCTTCATCCTCTTATAAATCAGTTTGACTGCTCTTCATCCTCTTATAAAGCAGTTTGACTGCTCTTCATCCTCCTATAAACCAGTTTGACTGCGCTTCATCCTCCTATAGAACAGTTTGACTGCTCTTCGTCCGATTATAACTCAGTTTGACTGCTCTTCGTCCTCTTATAAAACAGTTTGACTGCTCTTCATCCTTTTATAAAGCAGTTTGACTGCTCTTCATCCTCTTGTAAAACAGTCTGACTGCTCTTCATCCGATTATAAATCAGTTTGACTGCTCTTCATCCTCTTATAAAACAGTTTGACTGCTCTTCATCCTTTTATAACGCAGTTTGACTGCTCTTCATCCTCTTATAAATCAGTTTGACTGCTCTTCATCCGATTATAAATCAGTTTGACTGCTCTTCGTCCTCTTTTAAAACAGTTTGACTGCTCTTCATCCTTTTATAATGCAGTTTGACTGCTCTTCATCCTCTTATAAAACAGTTTGACTGCTCTTCATCCTCTTGTAAAACAGGTTGACTGCTCTTCATCCTCTTGTAAAACAGTCTGACTGCTCTACATCCTCGTATAAAACAGTTTGACTGCTCTTCATCCTTTTATAACGCAGTTTGACTGCTCTTCATCCTCTTGTAAAACAGGTTGACTGCTCTTCATCCTTTTGTGAAACAGTCTGACTGCTCGACATCATTGTATAAAACAGTTTGACTGCTCTTCATCCTTTTATAAAGCAGTTTGACTGCTCTTCTTCCTCTTATAAATCAGTTTGACTGCTCTTCATCCGATTATAACTCAGTTTGACTGCTCTTCGTCCTCTTATAAAACAGTTTGACTGCTCTTCATCCTTTTATAAAGCAGTTTGACTGCTCTTCATCCTCTTGTAAAACAGTTTGACTGCTCTTCATCCGATTATAAATCAGTTTGACTGCTCTTCATCCTCTTATAAAACAGTTTGACTGCTCTTCATCTTTTTATAACGCAGTTTGACTGCTCTTCATCCTCTTGTAAAACAGGTTGACTGCTCTTCATCCTTTTGTGAAACAGTCTGACTGCTCGACATCATTGTATAAAACAGTTTGACTGCTCTTCATCCTTTTATAAATCAGTTTGACTGCTCTTCATCCTTTTATAAAGCAGTTTGACTGCTCTTCATCCTCCTATAAACCAGTTTGACTGCGCTTCATCCTCCTATAGAACAGTTTGACTGCTCTTCGTCCTCTTATAAAACAGTTTGACTGCTCTTCGTCCTCTTATAAAACAGTTTGACTGCTCTTCATCCTTTTATAAAGCAGTTTGACTGCTCTTCATCCTCTTATAAATCAGTTTGACTGCTCTTCATCCGATTATAAATCAGTTTGACTGCTCTTCATCCTCTTATAAAACAGGTTGACTGCTCTTCATCCTTTTATAACGCAGTTTGACTGCTCTTCATCCTCTTATAAATCAGTTTGACTGCTCTTCATCCGATTATAAATCAGTTTGACTGCTCTTCATCCTCTTATAAAACAGTTTGACTGCTCTTCATCCTTTTATAAAGCAGTTTGACTGCTCTTCATCCTCTTATAAATCAGATTGACTGCTCTTCATCCGATTATAAATCAGTTTGACTGCTCTTCATCCTCTTATAAAACAGTTTGACTGCTCTTCATCCTTTTATAACGCAGTTTGACTGCTCTTCATCCTCTTATAAATCAGTTTGACTGCTCTTCATCGGATTATAAATCAGTTTGACTGCTCTTCATCCTTTTATAAAGCAGTTTGACTGCTCTTCATCCTCTTATAAATCAATTTGACTGCTCTTCATCCTCTTATAAAACCGTTTTTTCTGCTCTTCGTCCGATTATAAATCAATTTGACTGCTCTTCATCCTCTTATAAAACCGTTTGACTGCTCTTCATCCTTTTATAACGCAGTTTGACTGCTCTTCATCCTCTTATAAATCAGTTTGACTGCTCTTCATCCGATTATAAATCAGTTTGACTGCTCTTCGTCCTCTTATAAAACAGTTTGACTGCTCTTCATCCTTTTATAAAACAGGTTGACTGCTTTTCATCCTTTTGTAAAACAGTCTGACTGCTCTACATCATTGTATAAAACAGTTTGACTGCTCTTCATCCTTTTATAAAGCTGTTTGACTGCGCTTCATCCTCCTATAGAACAGTTTGACTGCTCTTCGTCCGATTATAAATCAGTTTGACTGCTCTTCGTCCTCTTATAAAACAGTTTGACTGCTCTCCATCCTTTTATAAAGCAGTTTGACTGCTCTTCATCCTCTTGTAAAACAGTCTGACTGCTCTTCATCCGATTATAAATCAGTTTGACTGCTCTTCATCCTCTTATAAATCAGTTTGACTGCTCTTCATCCTTTTATAAAGCAGTTTGACTGCTCTTCATCCGATTATAAACCAGTTTGACTGCTCTTCGTCCTCTTATAAAACAGTTTGACTGCTCTTCATCCTTTTATAAAGCAGTTTGACTGCTCTTCATCCTCTTATAAATCAGTTTGACTGCTCTTCATCCGATTATAAATCAGTTTGACTGCTCTTCATCCTCTTATAAAACAGTTTGACTGCTCTTCATCCTTTTATAACGCAGTTTGACTGCTCTTCATCCTCTTATAAATCAGTTTGACTGCTCTTCATCCTCTTATAAATCAGTTTGACTGCTCTTCATCCTTTTATAAAGCAGTTTGACTGCTCTTCATCCTCTTATAAATCAATTTGACTGCTCTTCATCCTCTTATAAAACCGTTTTTTCTGCTCTTCGTCCGATTATAAATCAGTTTGACTGCTCTTCATCCTCTTATAAAACCGTTTGACTGCTCTTTATCCTTTTATAACGCAGTTTGACTGCTCTTCATCCTCTTATAAATCAGTTTGACTGCTCTTCATCCGATTATAAATCAGTTTGACTGCTCTTCATCCTTTTATAAAGCAGTTTGACTGCTCTTCATCCTCTTATAAATCAATTTGACTGCTCTTCATCCTCTTATAAAACCGTTTTTTCTGCTCTTCGTCCGATTATAAATCAGTTTGACTGCTCTTCATCCTCTTATAAAACCGTTTGACTGCTCTTCATCCTTTTATAACGCAGTTTGACTGCTCTTCATCCTCTTATAAATCAGTTTGACTGCTCTTCATCCGATTATAAATCAGTTTGACTGCTCTTCATCCTTTTATAAAGCAGTTTGACTGCTCTTCATCCTCTTATAAATCAATTTGACTGCTCTTCATCCTCTTATAAATCAGTTTGACTGCTCTTCATCCGATTATAAATCAGTTTGACTGCTCTTCGTCCTCTTATAAAACAGTTTGACTGCTTTTCATCCTTTTATAAAGCAGTTTGACTGCTCTTCATCCTCTTGTAAAACAGTCTGACTGCTCTTCATCTGATTATAAATCAGTTTGACTGCTCTTCATCCTCTTATAAAACAGTTTGACTGCTCTTCATCATTTTATAACGCAGTTTGACTGCTCTTCATCCTCTTGTAAAACAGGTTGACTGCTTTTCATCCTTTTGTAAAACAGTCTGACTGCTCTACATCATTGTATAAAACAGTTTGACTGCTCTTCATCCTTTTATAAAGCTGTTTGACTGCTCTTCATCCTCTTATAAATCAATTTGACCGCTCTTCATCCTCTTATAAAACCGTTTGACTGCTCTTCGTCCGATTATAAATCAGTTTGACTGCTCTTCGTCCTTTTATAAATCAGTTTGACTGCTCTTCGTCCGCTTATAAAACAGTTTGACTGCTCTTCATCCTTTTATAAAGCAGTTTGACTGCTCTTCATCCTCTTATAAATCAGTTTGACTGCTCTTCATCCTTTTATAAAGCAGTTTGACTGCTCTTCAACCTCCTATAAACCAGTTTGACTGCGCTTCATCCTCCTATAGAACAGTTTGACTGCTCTTCATCCTTTTATAAAGCAGTTTGACTGCTCTTCATCCTTTTATAAAGCAGTTTGACTGCTCTTCATCCTCTTATAAATCAGTTTGACTGCTCTTCATCCTCTTATAAAGCAGTTTGATTGCTCTTCATCCTCCTATAAACCAGTTTGACTGCTCTTCATCCGATTATAAATCAGTTTGACTGCTCTTCATCCTCTTATAAAACAGTTTGACTGCTCTTCATCCTTTTATAAAGCAGTTTGACTGCTCTTCATCCTCTTATAAATCAGATTGACTGCTCTTCATCCGATTATAAATCAGTTTGACTGATCTTCATCCTCTTATAAAACAGTTTGACTGCTCTTCATCCTTTTATAACGCAGTTTGACTGCTCTTCATCCTCTTATAAATCAGTTTGACTGCTCTTCATCCGATTATAAATCAGTTTGACTGCTCTTCGTCCTCTTATAAAGCAGTTTGACTGCTCTTCATCCTCTTATAAATCAATTTGACTGCTCTTCATCCTCTTATAAAACCGTTTTTTCTGCTCTTCGTCCTCTTATAAATCAGTTTGACTGCACTTCATCCGATTATAAATCAGTTTGACTGCTCTTCATCCGATTATAAATCAGTTTGACTGCTCTTCGTCCTCTTATAAAACAGTTTGACTGCTTTTCATCCTTTTATAAAGCAGTTTGACTGCTCTTCATCCTCTTGTAAAACAGTCTGACTGCTCTTCATCTGATTATAAATCAGTTTGACTGCTCTTCATCCTCTTATAAAACAGTTTGTCTGCTCTTCATCATTTTATAACGCAGTTTGACTGCTCTTCATCCTCTTGTAAAACAGGTTGACTGCTTTTCATCCTTTTGTAAAACAGTCTGACTGCTCTACATCATTGTATAAAACAGTTTGACTGCTCTTCATCCTTTTATAAAGCTGTTTGACTGCTCTTCATCCTCTTATAAATCAATTTGACCGCTCTTCATCCTCTTATAAAACCGTTTGACTGCTCTTCGTCCGATTATAAATCAGTTTGACTGCTCTTCGTCCTTTTATAAATCAGTTTGACTGCTCTTCGTCCGCTTATAAAACAGTTTGACTGCTCTTCATCCTTTTATAAAGCAGTTTGACTGCTCTTCATCCTCTTATAAATCAGTTTGACTGCTCGTCATCCTTTTATAAAGCAGTTTGACTGCTCTTCAACCTCCTATAAACCAGTTTGACTGCGCTTCATCCTCCTATAGAACAGTTTGACTGCTCTTCATCCTTTTATAAAGCAGTTTGACTGCTCTTCATCCTTTTATAAATCAGTTTGACTGCTCTTCATCCTCTTATAAATCAGTTTGACTGCTCTTCATCGTCTTATAAAGCAGTTTGACTGCTCTTCATCCTCCTATAAACCAGTTTGACTGCGCTTCATCCTCCTATAGAACAGTTTGACTGCTCTTCGTCCGATTATAACTCAGTTTGACTGCTCTTCTTCCTCTTATAAAACAGTTTGACTGCTCTTCATCCTTTTATAAAGCAGTTTGACTGCTCTTCATCCTCTTGTAAAACAGTCTGACTGCTCTTCATCCGATTATAAATCAGTGTGACTGCTCTTCATCCTCTTATAAAACAGTTTGACTGCTCTTCATCTTTTTATAACGCAGTTTGACTGCTCTTCATCATCTTGTAAAACAGGTTGACTGCTCTTCATCCTTTTGTGAAACAGTCTGACTGCTCGACATCATTGTATAAAACAGTTTGACTGCTCTTCATCCTTTTATAAAGCAGTTTGACTGCTCTTCTTCCTCTTATAAATCAGTTTGACTGCTCTTCATCCGATTATAAATCAGTTTGACTGCTCTTCGTCCTCTTATAAAACAGTTTGACTGCTCTTCATCCTTTTATAAAGCAGTTTGACTGCTCTTCATCCTCTTGTAAAACAGTCTGACTGCTCTTCATCTGATTATAAAACAGTTTGACTGCTCTTCATCTTTTTATAACGCAGTTTGACTGCTCTTCATCCTCTTGTAAAACAGGTTGACTGCTCTTCATCCTTTTGTGAAACAGTCTGACTGCTCGACATCATTGTATAAAACAGTTTGACTGCTCTTCATCCTTTTATAAAGCAGTTTGACTGCTCTTCTTCCTCTTATAAATCAGTTTGACTGCTCTTCATCCGATTATAAATCAGTTTGACTGCTCTTCGTCCTCTTATAAAACAGTTTGACTGCTCTTCATCATTTTATAACGCAGTTTGACTGCTCTTCATCCTCTTGTAAAACAGGTTGACTGCTTTTCATCCTTTTGTAAAACAGTCTGACTGCTCTACATCATTGTATAAAACAGTTTGACTGCTCTTCATCCTTTTATAAAGCTGTTTGACTGCTCTTCATCCTCTTATAAATCAATTTGACCGCTCTTCATCCTCTTATAAAACCGTTTGACTGCTCTTCGTCCGATTATAAATCAGTTTGACTGCTCTTCGTCCTTTTATAAATCAGTTTGACTGCTCTTCGTCCGCTTATAAAACAGTTTGACTGCTCTTCATCCTTTTATAAAGCAGTTTGACTGCTCTTCATCCTCTTATAAATCAGTTTGACTGCTCTTCATCCTTTTATAAAGCAGTTTGACTGCTCTTCATCCTCCTATAAACCAGTTTGACTGCGCTTCATCCTCCTATAAACCAGTTTGACTGCGCTTCATCCTCCTATAGAACAGTTTGACTGCTCTTCGTCCGATTATAACTCAGTTTGACTGCTCTTCATCCTTTTATAAAGCAGTTTGACTGCTCTTCATCCTCTTATAAATCAGTTTGACTGCTCTTCATCCTCTTATAAAGCAGTTTGACTGCTCTTCATCCTCCTATAAACCAGTTTGACTGCGCTTCATCCTCCTATAGAACAGTTTGACTGCTCTTCGTCCGATTATAACTCAGTTTGACTGCTCTTCGTCCTCTTATAAAACAGTTTGACTGCTCTTCATCCTTTTATAAAGCAGTTTGACTGCTCTTCATCCTCTTGTAAAACAGTCTGACTGCTCTTCATCCGATTATAAATCAGTGAGACTGCTCTTCATCCTCTTATAAAACAGTTTGACTGCTCTTCATCTTTTTATAACGCAGTTTGACTGCTCTTCATCCTCTTGTAAAACAGGTTGACTGCTCTTCATCCTTTTGTGAAACAGTCTGACTGCTCGACATCATTGTATAAAACAGTTTGACTGCTCTTCATCCTTTTATAAAGCAGTTTGACTGCTCTTCTTCCTCTTATAAATCAGTTTGACTGCTCTTCATCCGATTATAACTCAGTTTGACTGCTCTTCGTCTTCTTATAAAACAGTTTGACTGCTCTTCATCCTTTTATAAAGCAGTTTGACTGCTCTTCATCCTCTTGTAAAACAGTCTGACTGCTCTTCATCCGATTATAAATCAGTTTGACTGCTCTTCATCCTCTTATAAAACAGTTTGACTGCTCTTCATCTTTTTATAACGCAGTTTGACTGCTCTTCATCCTCTTGTAAAACAGGTTGACTGCTCTTCATCCTTTTGTGAAACAGTCTGACTGCTCGACATCATTGTATAAAACAGTTTGACTGCTCTTCATCCTTTTATAAATCAGTTTGACTGCTCTTCATCCTTTTATAAAGCAGTTTGACTGCTCTTCATCCTCCTATAAACCAGTTTGACTGCGCTTCATCCTCCTATAGAACAGTTTGACTGCTCTTCGTCCTCTTATAAAACAGTTTGACTGCTCTTCGTCCTCTTATAAAACAGTTTGACTGCTCTTCATCCTTTTATAAAGCAGTTTGACTGCTCTTCATCCTCTTATAAATCAGTTTGACTGCTCTTCATCCGATTATAAATCAGTTTGACTGCTCTTCATCCTCTTATAAAACAGTTTGACTGCTCTTCATCCTTTTATAACGCAGTTTGACTGCTCTTCATCCTCTTATAAATCAGTTTGACTGCTCTTCATCCGATTATAAATCAGTTTGACTGCTCTTCATCCTCTTATAAAACAGTTTGACTGCTCTTCATCCTTTTATAAAGCAGTTTGACTGCTCTTCATCCTCTTATAAATCAGATTGACTGCTCTTCATCCGATTATAAATCAGTTTGACTGCTCTTCATCCTCTTATAAAACAGTTTGACTGCTCTTCATCCTTTTATAACGCAGTTTGACTGCTCTTCATCCTCTTATAAATCAGTTTGACTGCTCTTCATCCGATTATAAATCAGTTTGACTGCTCTTCATCCTTTTATAAAGCAGTTTGACTGCTCTTCATCCTCTTATAAATCAATTTGACTGCTCTTCATCCTCTTATAAAACCGTTTTTTCTGCTCTTCGTCCGATTATAAATCAATTTGACTGCTCTTCATCCTCTTATAAAACCGTTTGACTGCTCTTCATCCTTTTATAACGCAGTTTGACTGCTCTTCATCCTCTTATAAATCAGTTTGACTGCTCTTCATCCGATTATAAATCAGTTTGACTGCTCTTCGTCCTCTTATAAAACAGTTTGACTGCTCTTCATCCTTTTATAAAACAGGTTGACTGCTTTTCATCCTTTTGTAAAACAGTCTGACTGCTCTACATCATTGTATAAAACAGTTTGACTGCTCTTCATCCTTTTATAAAGCTGTTTGACTGCGCTTCATCCTCCTATAGAACAGTTTGACTGCTCTTCGTCCGATTATAAATCAGTTTGACTGCTCTTCGTCCTCTTATAAAACAGTTTGACTGCTCTCCATCCTTTTATAAAGCAGTTTGACTGCTCTTCATCCTCTTGTAAAACAGTCTGACTGCTCTTCATCCGATTATAAATCAGTTTGACTGCTCTTCATCCTCTTATAAATCAGTTTGACTGCTCTTCATCCTTTTATAAAGCAGTTTGACTGCTCTTCATCTGAATATAAATCAGTTTGACTGCTCTTCATCCTCTTATAAAACAGTTTGACTGCTCTTCATCTTTTTATAACGCAGTTTGACTGCTCTTCATCCTCTTGTAAAACAGGTTGACTGCTTTTCATCCTTTTGTAAAACAGTCTGACTGCTCTACATCATTGTATAAAACAGTTTGACTGCTCTTCATCCTTTTATAAAGCAGTTTGACTGCTCTTCATCCTCTTATAAATCAATTTGGCCGCTCTTCAACCTCTTATAAAACCGTTTGACTGCTCTTCGTCCGATTATAAATCAGTTTGACTGCTCTTCGTCCGATTATAAATCAGTTTGACTGCTCTTCGTCCGCTTATAAAACAGTTTGACTGCACTTCATCCTTTTATAAAGCAGTTTGACTGCTCTTCATCCTCTTATAAATCAGTTTGACTGCTCTTCATCCTTTTATAAAGCAGGTTAACTGCTCTTCATCCTCCTATAAACCAGTTTGACTGCGCTTCATCCTCCTATAGAACAGTTTGACTGCTCTTCGTCCGATTATAAATCAGTTTGACTGCTCTTCGTCCTCTTATAAAACAGTTTCACTGCTCTTCATCCTTTTATAAAGCAGTTTGACTGCTCTTCATCCTCTTATAAATCAGTTTGACTGCTCTTCCTCCGATTATAAATCAGTTTGACTGCTCTTCATCCTCTTATAAAACAGTTTGACTGCTCTTCATCCTTTTATAACGCAGTTTGACTGCTCTTCATCCTCTTATAAATCAGTTTGACTGCTCTTCATCCGAATATAAATCAGTTTGACTGCTATTCATCCGATTATAAATCAGTTTGACTGCTCTTCGTCCGATTATAAATCAGTTTGACTGCTCTTCGTCCGATTATAAATCAGTTTGACTGCTCTTCGTCCTCTTATAAAACAGTTTGACTGCTCTTCATCCGATTATAAATCAGTTTGACTGCTCTTCATCCTCTTATAAAACAGTTTGACTGGTCTTCATCCTTTTATAAAGCAGTTTGACTGCTCTTCATCCTCCTATAAACCAGTTTGAATGCGCTTCATCCTCCTATAGAACAGTTTGACTGCTCTTCGTCCGATTATAAATCAGTTTGACTGCTCTTCGTCCTCTTATAAAACAGTTTGACTGCTCTTCATCCTTTTATAAAGCAGTTTGACTGCTCTTCATCCTCTTGTAAAACAGTCTGACTGCTCTTCATCTGATTATAAATCAGTTTGACTGCTCTTCATCCTCTTATAAAACAGTTTGACTGCTCTTCATCTTTTTATAACGCAGTTTGACTGCTCTTCATCCTCTTGTAAAACAGGTTGACTGCTCTTCATCATTTTGTAAAACAGTCTGACTGCTCTACATCATTGTATAAATCAGTTTGACTGCTCTTCGTCCGATTATAAATCAGTTTGACTGCTCTTCGTCCGCTTATAAAACAGTTTGACTGCTCTTCATCCTTTTATAAAGCAGTTTGACTGCTCTTCATCCTCTTATAAATCAGTTTGACTGCTCTTCATCCTTTTATAAAGCAGTTTGACTGCTCTTCATCCTCTTATAAATCAATTTGGCCGCTCTTCATCCTCTTATAAAACCGTTTGACTGCTCTTCGTCCGATTATAAATCAGTTTGACTGCTCTTCGTCCGCTTATAAAACAGTTTGACTGCTCTTCATCCTTTTATAAAGCAGTTTGACTGCTCTTCATCCTCTTATAAATCAGTTTGACTGCTCTTCATCCTTTTATAAAGCAGTTTAACTGCTCTTCATCCTCCTATAAACCAGTTTGAATGCGCTTCATCCTCCTATAGAACAGTTTGACTGCTCTTCGTCCGATTATAAATCAGTTTGACTGCTCTTCGTCCTCTTATAAAACAGTTTGACTGCTCTTCATCCTTTTATAAAGCAGTTTGACTGCTCTTCATCCTCTTGTAAAACAGTCTGACTGCTCTTCATCTGATTATAAATCAGTTTGACTGCTCTTCATCCTCTTATAAAACAGTTTGACTGCTCTTCATCTTTTTATAACGCAGTTTGACTGCTCTTCATCCTCTTGTAAAACAGGTTGACTGCTTTTCATCCTTTTGTAAAACAGTCTGACTGCTCTACATCATTGTATAAATCAGTTTGACTGCTCTTCGTCCGATTATAAATCAGTTTGACTGCTCTTCGTCCGCTTATAAAACAGTTTGACTGCTCTTCATCCTTTTATAAAGCAGTTTGACTGCTCTTCATCCTCTTATAAATCAGTTTGACTGCTCTTCATCCTTTTATAAAGCAGTTTGACTGCTCTTCATCCTCTTATAAATCAATTTGGCCGCTCTTCATCCTCTTATAAAACCGTTTGACTGCTCTTCGTCCGATTATAAATCAGTTTGACTGCTCTTCGTCCGCTTATAAAACAGTTTGACTGCTCTTCATCCTTTTATAAAGCAGTTTGACTGCTCTTCATCCTCTTATAAATCAGTTTGACTGCTCTTCATCCTTTTATAAAGCAGTTTAACTGCTCTTCATCCTCCTATAAACCAGTTTGAATGCGCTTCATCCTCCTATAGAACAGTTTGACTGCTCTTCGTCCGATTATAAATCAGTTTGACTGCTCTTCGTCCTCTTATAAAACAGTTTGACTGCTCTTCATCCTTTTATAAAGCAGTTTGACTGCTCTTCATCCTCTTGTAAAACAGTCTGACTGCTCTTCATCTGATTATAAATCAGTTTGACTGCTCTTCATCCTCTTATAAAACAGTTTGACTGCTCTTCATCTTTTTATAACGCAGTTTGACTGCTCTTCATCCTCTTGTAAAACAGGTTGACTGCTTTTCATCCTTTTGTAAAACAGTCTGACTGCTCTACATCATTGTATAAATCAGTTTGACTGCTCTTCGTCCGATTATAAATCAGTTTGACTGCTCTTCGTCCGCTTATAAAACAGTTTGACTGCTCTTCATCCTTTTATAAAGCAGTTTGACTGCTCTTCATCCTCTTATAAATCAGTTTGACTGCTCTTCATCCTTTTATAAAGCAGTTTGACTGCTCTTCATCCTCTTATAAATCAATTTGGCCGCTCTTCATCCTCTTATAAAACCGTTTGACTGCTCTTCGTCCGATTATAAATCAGTTTGACTGCTCTTCGTCCGCTTATAAAACAGTTTGACTGCTCTTCATCCTTTTATAAAGCAGTTTGACTGCTCTTCATCCTCTTATAAATCAGTTTGACTGCTCTTCATCCTTTTATAAAGCAGTTTAACTGCTCTTCATCCTCCTATAAACCAGTTTGACTGTGCTTCATCCTCCTATAGAACAGTTTCACTGCTCTTCATCCTTTTATAAAGCAGTTTGACTGCTCTTCATCCTCTTATAAATCAGTTTGACTGCTCTTCCTCCGATTATAAATCAGTTTGACTGCTCTTCATCCTCTTATAAAACAGTTTGACTGCTCTTCATCCTTTTATAACGCAGTTTGACTGCTCTTCATCCTCTTATAAATAAGTTTGACTGCTCTTCATCCGAATATAAATCAGTTTGACTGCTATTCATCCGATTATAAATCAGTTTGACTGCTCTTCGTCCGATTATAAATCAGTTTGACTGCTCTTCGTCCGATTATAACTCAGTTTGACTGTTCTTCGTCCTCTTATAAAACAGTTTGACTGCTCTTCATCCGATTATAAATCAGTTTGACTGCTCTTCATCCTCTTATAAAACAGTTTGACTGGTCTTTATCCTTTTATAAAGCAGTTTGACTGCTCTTCATCCTCCTATAAAGCAGTTTGACTGCGCTTCATCTTCCTATAGAACAGTTTGACTGCTCTTCGTCCGATTATAAATCAGTTTGACTGCTCTTCGTCCTCTTATAAAACAGTTTGACTGCTCTTCATCCTTTTATAAAGCAGTTTGACTGCTCTTCATCCTCTTGTAAAACAGTCTGACTGCTCTTCATCTGATTATAAATCAGTTTGACTGCTCTTCATCCTCTTATAAAACAGTTTGACTGCTCTTCATCTTTTTATAACGCAGTTTGACTGCTCTTCATCCTCTTGTAAAACAGGTTGACTGCTTTTCATCCTTTTGTAAAACAGTCTGACTGCTCTACATCATTGTATAAAACAGTTTGACTGCTCTTCATCCTTTTATAAAGCAGTTTGACTGCTCTTCATCCTCTTATAAATCAATTTGACCGCTCTTCATCCTCTTATAAAACCGTTTGACTGCTCTTCGTCCGATTATAAATCAGTTTGACTGCTCTTCGTTCGATTATAAATCAGTTTGACTGCTCTTCGTCCGCTTATAAAACAGTTTGACTGCTCTTCATCCTTTTATAAAGCAGTTTGACTGCTCTTCATCCTCTTATAAATCAGTTTGACTGCTCTTCATCCTTTTATAAAGCAGTTTGACTGCTCTTCATCCTCCTATAGAACAGTTTGACTGCTCTTCGTCCGATTATAAATCAGTTTGACTGCTCTTCGTCCTCTTATAAAACAGTTTGACTGCTCCTCGTCCGCTTATAAAACAGTTTGACTGCTCTTCATCCTTTTATAAAGCAGTTTGACTGCTCTTCATCCTCTTATAAATCAGTTTGACTGCTCTTCATCCTCTTATAAAACCGTTTGACTGCTCTTCGTCCGATTATAAATCAGTTTGACTGCTCTTCGTCCGATTATAAATCAGTTTGACTGCTCCTCGTCCGCTTATAAAACAGTTTGACTGCTCTTCATCCTTTTATAAAGCAGTTTGACTGCTCTTCATCCTCTTATAAATCAGTTTGACTGCTCTTCATCCTTTTATAAAGCAGTTTGACTGCTCTTCATCCTCCTATAAACCAGTTTGACTGCGCTTCATCCTCCTATAGAACAGTTTGACTGCTCTTCGTCCTCTTATAAAACAGTTTGACTGCTCTTCGTCCTCTTATAAAACAGTTTGACTGCTCTTCATCCTTTTATAAAGCAGTTTGACTGCTCTTCATCCTCTTACAAATAAGTTTGACTGCTCTTCATCCTTTTATAAAGCAGTTTGACTGCTCTTCATCCTCCTATAAACCAGTTTCACTGCGCTTCATCCTCATATAGAACAGTTTGACTGCTCTTCGTCCGATTATAAATCAGTTTGACTGCTCTTCGTCCTCTTATAAAACAGTTTGACTGCTCTTCATCCTTTTATAAAGCAGTTTGACTGCTCTTCATTCTCTTATAAATCAGTTTGACTGCTCTTCATCCGATTATAAATCAGTTTGACTGCTCTTCATCCTCTTATAAAACAGTTTGACTGCTCTTCATCCTTTTATAACGCATTTTGACTGCTCTTCATCCTCTTATAAATCAGTTTGACTGCTCTTCATCCGATTATAAATAAGTTTGACTGCTCTTCATCCTCTTATAAAACAGTTTGACTGCTCTTCATCCTTTTATAACGCAGTTTGACTGCTCTTCATCCTCTTATAAATCAGTTTGACTGCTCTTCATCCGATTATAAATCAGTTTGACTGCTCTTCGTCCGATTATAAATCAGTTGGACTGCTCTTCGTCCGCTTATAAAACAGTTTGACTGCTCTTCATCCTTTTATAAAGCAGTTTGACTGCTCTTCATCCTCTTATAAATCAGTTTGACTGCTCTTCATCCTCTTATAAAGCAGTTTGACTGCTCTTCATCCTCCTATAAACCAGTTTGACTGCGCTTCATCCTCCTATAGAACAGTTTGACTGCTCTTCGTCCGATTATAACTCAGTTTGACTGCTCTTCGTCCTCTTATAAAACAGTTTGACTGCTCTTCATCCTTTTATAAAGCAGTTTGACTGCTCTTCATCCTCTTGTAAAACAGTCTGACTGCTCTTCATCCGATTATAAATCAGTTTGACTGCTCTTCATCCTCTTATAAAACAGTTTGACTGCTCTTCATCTTTTTATAACGCAGTTTGACTGCTCTTCATCCTCTTGTAAAACAGGTTGACTGCTCTTCATCCTTTTGTGAAACAGTCTGACTGCTCGACATCATTGAATAAAACAGTTTGACTGCTCTTCATCCTTTTATAAAGCAGTTTGACTGCTCTTCATCCTCTTATAAATCAATTTGACTGCTCTTCATCCTCTTATAAAACCGTTTGACTGCTCTTCGTCCGATTATAAATCAGTTTGACTGCTCTTCGTCCGATTATAAATCAGTTTGACTGCTCCTCGTCCGCTTATAAAACAGTTTGACTGCTCTTCATCCTTTTATAAAGCAGTTTGACTGCTCTTCATCCTCTTATAAATCTGTTTGACTGCTCTTCATCCTTTTATAAAGCAGTTTGACTGCTCTTCATCCTCCTATAAACCAGTTTGACTGCGCTTCATCCTCCTATAGAACAGTTTGACTGCTCTTCGTCCTCTTATAAAACAGTTTGACTGCTCTTCGTCCTCTTATAAAACAGTTTGACTGCTCTTCATCCTTTTATAAAGCAGTTTGACTGCTCTTCATCCTCTTATAAATCAGTTTGACTGCTCTTCATCCGATTATAAATCAGTTTGACTGCTCTTCATCCTCTTATAAAACAGTTTGACTGCTCTTCATCCTTTTATAACGCAGTTTGACTGCTCTTCATCCTCTTATAAATCAGTTTGACTGCTCTTCATCCGATTATAAACCAGTTTGACTGCTCTTCGTCCTCTTATAAAACAGTTTGACTGCTCTTCATCCTTTTATAAAGCAGTTTGACTGCTCTTCATCCTCTTATAAATCAGTTTGACTGCTCTTCATCCGATTATAAATCAGTTTGACTGCTCTTCATCCTCTTATAAAACAGTTTGACTGCTCTTCATCCTTTTATAACGCAGTTTGACTGCTCTTCATCCTCTTATAAATCAGTTTGACTGCTCTTCATCCGATTATAAATCAGTTTGACTGCTCTTCATCCTTTTATAAAGCAGTTTGACTGCTCTTCATCCTCTTATAAATCAATTTGACTGCTCTTCATCGTCTTATAAAACCGTTTTTTCTGCTCTTCGTCCGATTATAAATCAGTTTGACTGCTCTTCATCCTCTTATAAAACCGTTTGACTACTCTTCATCCTTTTATAACGCAGTTTGACTGCTCTTCATCCTCTTATAAATCAGTTTGACTGCTCTTCATCCGATTATAAATCAGTTTGACTGCTCTTCGTCCTCTTATAAAACAGTTTGACTGCTCTTCATCCTTTTATAAAGCAGTTTGACTGCTCTTCATCCTCTTGTAAAACAGTCTGACTGCTCTTCATCTGATTATAAATCAGTTTGACTGCTCTTCATCCTCTTATAAAACAGTTTGACTGCTCTTCGTCCTCTTATAAAACAGTTTGACTGCTCTTCATCCTTTTATAAAACAGTTTGACTGCTCTTCATCCTCTTATAAATCAGTTTGACTGCTCTTCATCCGATTATAAATCAGTTTGACTGCTCTTCATCCTCTTATAAAACAGTTTGACTGCTCTTCATCCTTTTATAACGCAGTTTGACTGCTCTTCATCCTCTTATAAATCAGTTTGACTGCTCTTCATCCGATTATAAACCAGTTTGACTGCTCTTCGTCCTCTTATAAAACAGTTTGACTGCTCTTCATCCTTTTATAAAGCAGTTTGACTGCTCTTCATCCTCTTATAAATCAGTTTGACTGCTCTTCATCCGATTATAAATCAGTTTGACTGCTCTTCATCCTCTTATAAAACAGTTTGACTGCTCTTCATCCTTTTATAACGCAGTTTGACTGCTCTTCATCCTCTTATAAATCAGTTTGACTGCTCTTCATCCGATTATAAATCAGTTTGACTGCTCTTCATCCTTTTATAAAGCAGTTTGACTGCTCTTCATCCTCTTATAAATCAATTTGACTGCTCTTCATCCTCTTATAAAACCGTTTTTTCTGCTCTTCGTCCGATTATAAATCAGTTTGACTGCTCTTCGTCCGCTTATAAAACAGTTTGACTGCTCTTCATCCTTTTATAAAGCAGTTTGACTGCTCTTCATCCTCTTATAAATCAGTTTGACTGCTCTTCATCCTTTTATAAAGCAGTTTAACTGCTCTTCATCCTCCTATAAACCAGTTTGAATGCGCTTCATCCTCCTATAGAACAGTTTGACTGCTCTTCATCCGATTATAAATCAGTTTGACTGCTCTTCATCCTCTTATAAAACAGTTTGACTGCTCTTCATCCTTTTATAACGCAGTTTGACTGCTCTTCATCCTCTTATAAATCAGTTTGACTGCTCTTCATCCGATTATAAATCAGTTTGACTGCTCTTCATCCTTTTATAAAGCAGTTTGACTGCTCTTCATCCTCTTATAAATCAATTTGACTGCTCTTCATCGTCTTATAAAACCGTTTTTTCTGCTCTTCGTCCGATTATAAATCAGTTTGACTGCTCTTCATCCTCTTATAAAACCGTTTGACTACTCTTCATCCTTTTATAACGCAGTTTGACTGCTCTTCATCCTCTTATAAATCAGTTTGACTGCTCTTCATCCGATTATAAATCAGTTTGACTGCTCTTCGTCCTCTTATAAAACAGTTTGACTGCTCTTCATCCTTTTATAAAGCAGTTTGACTGCTCTTCATCCTCTTGTAAAACAGTCTGACTGCTCTTCATCTGATTATAAATCAGTTTGACTGCTCTTCATCCTCTTATAAAACAGTTTGACTGCTCTTCGTCCTCTTATAAAACAGTTTGACTGCTCTTCATCCTTTTATAAAACAGTTTGACTGCTCTTCATCCTCTTATAAATCAGTTTGACTGCTCTTCATCCGATTATAAATCAGTTTGACTGCTCTTCATCCTCTTATAAAACAGTTTGACTGCTCTTCATCCTTTTATAACGCAGTTTGACTGCTCTTCATCCTCTTATAAATCAGTTTGACTGCTCTTCATCCGATTATAAACCAGTTTGACTGCTCTTCGTCCTCTTATAAAACAGTTTGACTGCTCTTCATCCTTTTATAAAGCAGTTTGACTGCTCTTCATCCTCTTATAAATCAGTTTGACTGCTCTTCATCCGATTATAAATCAGTTTGACTGCTCTTCATCCTCTTATAAAACAGTTTGACTGCTCTTCATCCTTTTATAACGCAGTTTGACTGCTCTTCATCCTCTTATAAATCAGTTTGACTGCTCTTCATCCGATTATAAATCAGTTTGACTGCTCTTCATCCTTTTATAAAGCAGTTTGACTGCTCTTCATCCTCTTATAAATCAATTTGACTGCTCTTCATCCTCTTATAAAACCGTTTTTTCTGCTCTTCGTCCGATTATAAATCAGTTTGACTGCTCTTCGTCCGCTTATAAAACAGTTTGACTGCTCTTCATCCTTTTATAAAGCAGTTTGACTGCTCTTCATCCTCTTATAAATCAGTTTGACTGCTCTTCATCCTTTTATAAAGCAGTTTAACTGCTCTTCATCCTCCTATAAACCAGTTTGAATGCTCTTCATCCTTTTATAGAACAGTTTGACTGCTCTTCGTCCGATTATAAATCAGTTTGACTGCTCTTCGTCCTCTTATAAAACAGTTTGACTGCTCTTCATCCTTTTATAAAGCAGTTTGACTGCTCTTCATCCTCTTGTAAAACAGTCTGACTGCTCTTCATCTGATTATAAATCAGTTTGACTGCTCTTCATCCTCTTATAAAACAGTTTGACTGCTCTTCATCTTTTTATAACGCAGTTTGACTGCTCTTCATCCTCTTGTAAAACAGGTTGACTGCTTTTCATCCTTTTGTAAAACAGTCTGACTGCTCTACATCATTGTATAAATCAGTTTGACTGCTCTTCGTCCGATTATAAATCAGTTTGACTGCTCTTCGTCCGCTTATAAAACAGTTTGACTGCTCTTCATCCTTTTATAAAGCAGTTTGACTGCTCTTCATCCTCTTATAAATCAGTTTGACTGCTCTTCATCCTTTTATAAAGCAGTTTGACTGCTCTTCATCCTCTTATAAATCAATTTGGCCGCTCTTCATCCTCTTATAAAACCGTTTGACTGCTCTTCGTCCGATTATAAATCAGTTTGACTGCTCTTCGTCCGCTTATAAAACAGTTTGACTGCTCTTCATCCTTTTATAAAGCAGTTTGACTGCTCTTCATCCTCTTATAAATCAGTTTGACTGCTCTTCATCCTTTTATAAAGCAGTTTAACTGCTCTTCATCCTCCTATAAACCAGTTTGACTGTGCTTCATCCTCCTATAGAACAGTTTCACTGCTCTTCATCCTTTTATAAAGCAGTTTGACTGCTCTTCATCCTCTTATAAATCAGTTTGACTGCTCTTCCTCCGATTATAAATCAGTTTGACTGCTCTTCATCCTCTTATAAAACAGTTTGACTGCTCTTCATCCTTTTATAACGCAGTTTGACTGCTCTTCATCCTCTTATAAATAAGTTTGACTGCTCTTCATCCGAATATAAATCAGTTTGACTGCTATTCATCCGATTATAAATCAGTTTGACTGCTCTTCGTCCGATTATAAATCAGTTTGACTGCTCTTCGTCCGATTATAACTCAGTTTGACTGTTCTTCGTCCTCTTATAAAACAGTTTGACTGCTCTTCATCCGATTATAAATCAGTTTGACTGCTCTTCATCCTCTTATAAAACAGTTTGACTGGTCTTTATCCTTTTATAAAGCAGTTTGACTGCTCTTCATCCTCCTATAAACCAGTTTGACTGCGCTTCATCTTCCTATAGAACAGTTTGACTGCTCTTCGTCCGATTATAAATCAGTTTGACTGCTCTTCGTCCTCTTATAAAACAGTTTGACTGCTCTTCATCCTTTTATAAAGCAGTTTGACTGCTCTTCATCCTCTTGTAAAACAGTCTGACTGCTCTTCATCTGATTATAAATCAGTTTGACTGCTCTTCATCCTCTTATAAAACAGTTTGACTGCTCTTCATCTTTTTATAACGCAGTTTGACTGCTCTTCATCCTCTTGTAAAACAGGTTGACTGCTTTTCATCCTTTTGTAAAACAGTCTGACTGCTCTACATCATTGTATAAAACAGTTTGACTGCTCTTCATCCTTTTATTAAGCAGTTTGACTGCTCTTCATCCTCTTATAAATCAATTTGACCGCTCTTCATCCTCTTATAAAACCGTTTGACTGCTCTTCGTCCGATTATAAATCAGTTTGACTGCTCTTCGTTCGATTATAAATCAGTTTGACTGCTCTTCGTCCGCTTATAAAACAGTTTGACTGCTCTTCATCCTTTTATAAAGCAGTTTGACTGCTCTTCATCCTCTTATAAATCAGTTTGACTGCTCTTCATCCTTTTATAAAGCAGTTTGACTGCTCTTCATCCTCCTATAGAACAGTTTGACTGCTCTTCGTCCGATTATAAATCAGTTTGACTGCTCTTCGTCCTCTTATAAAACAGTTTGACTGCTCCTCGTCCGCTTATAAAACAGTTTGACTGCTCTTCATCCTTTTATAAAGCAGTTTGACTGCTCTTCATCCTCTTATAAATCAGTTTGACTGCTCTTCATCCTCTTATAAAACCGTTTGACTGCTCTTCGTCCGATTATAAATCAGTTTGACTGCTCTTCGTCCGATTATAAATCAGTTTGACTGCTCCTCGTCCGCTTATAAAACAGTTTGACTGCTCTTCATCCTTTTATAAAGCAGTTTGACTGCTCTTCATCCTCTTATAAATCAGTTTGACTGCTCTTCATCCTTTTATAAAGCAGTTTGACTGCTCTTCATCCTCCTATAAACCAGTTTGACTGCGCTTCATCCTCCTATAGAACAGTTTGACTGCTCTTCGTCCTCTTATAAAACAGTTTGACTGCTCTTCGTCCTCTTATAAAACAGTTTGACTGCTCTTCATCCTTTTATAAAGCAGTTTGACTGCTCTTCATCCTCTTACAAATAAGTTTGACTGCTCTTCATCCTTTTATAAAGCAGTTTGACTGCTCTTCATCCTCCTATAAACCAGTTTCACTGCGCTTCATCCTCATATAGAACAGTTTGACTGCTCTTCGTCCGATTATAAATCAGTTTGACTGCTCTTCGTCCTCTTATAAAACAGTTTGACTGCTCTTCATCCTTTTATAAAGCAGTTTGACTGCTCTTCATTCTCTTATAAATCAGTTTGACTGCTCTTCATCCGATTATAAATCAGTTTGACTGCTCTTCATCCTCTTATAAAACAGTTTGACTGCTCTTCATCCTTTTATAACGCATTTTGACTGCTCTTCATCCTCTTATAAATCAGTTTGACTGCTCTTCATCCGATTATAAATAAGTTTGACTGCTCTTCATCCTCTTATAAAACAGTTTGACTGCTCTTCATCCTTTTATAACGCAGTTTGACTGCTCTTCATCCTCTTATAAATCAGTTTGACTGCTCTTCATCCGATTATAAATCAGTTTGACTGCTCTTCGTCCGATTATAAATCAGTTGAACTGCTCTTCGTCCGCTTATAAAACAGTTTGACTGCTCTTCATCCTTTTATAAAGCAGTTTGACTGCTCTTCATCCTCTTATAAATCAGTTTGACTGCTCTTCATCCTCTTATAAAGCAGTTTGACTGCTCTTCATCCTCCTATAAACCAGTTTGACTGCGCTTCATCCTCCTATAGAACAGTTTGACTGCTCTTCGTCCGATTATAACTCAGTTTGACTGCTCTTCGTCCTCTTATAAAACAGTTTGACTGCTCTTCATCCTTTTATAAAGCAGTTTGACTGCTCTTCATCCTCTTGTAAAACAGTCTGACTGCTCTTCATCCGATTATAAATCAGTTTGACTGCTCTTCATCCTCTTATAAAACAGTTTGACTGCTCTTCATCTTTTTATAACGCAGTTTGACTGCTCTTCATCCTCTTGTAAAACAGGTTGACTGCTCTTCATCCTTTTGTGAAACAGTCTGACTGCTCGACATCATTGAATAAAACAGTTTGACTGCTCTTCATCCTTTTATAAAGCAGTTTGACTGCTCTTCATCCTCTTATAAATCAATTTGACTGCTCTTCATCCTCTTATAAAACCGTTTGACTGCTCTTCGTCCGATTATAAATCAGTTTGACTGCTCTTCGTCCGATTATAAATCAGTTTGACTGCTCCTCGTCCGCTTATAAAACAGTTTGACTGCTCTTCATCCTTTTATAAAGCAGTTTGACTGCTCTTCATCCTCTTATAAATCTGTTTGACTGCTCTTCATCCTTTTATAAAGCAGTTTGACTGCTCTTCATCCTCCTATAAACCAGTTTGACTGCGCTTCATCCTCCTATAGAACAGTTTGACTGCTCTTCGTCCTCTTATAAAACAGTTTGACTGCTCTTCGTCCTCTTATAAAACAGTTTGACTGCTCTTCATCCTTTTATAAAGCAGTTTGACTGCTCTTCATCCTCTTATAAATCAGTTTGACTGCTCTTCATCCGATTATAAATCAGTTTGACTGCTCTTCATCCTCTTATAAAACAGTTTGACTGCTCTTCATCCTTTTATAACGCAGTTTGACTGCTCTTCATCCTCTTATAAATCAGTTTGACTGCTCTTCATCCGATTATAAACCAGTTTGACTGCTCTTCGTCCTCTTATAAAACAGTTTGACTGCTCTTCATCCTTTTATAAAGCAGTTTGACTGCTCTTCATCCTCTTATAAATCAGTTTGACTGCTCTTCATCCGATTATAAATCAGTTTGACTGCTCTTCATCCTCTTATAAAACAGTTTGACTGCTCTTCATCCTTTTATAACGCAGTTTGACTGCTCTTCATCCTCTTATAAATCAGTTTGACTGCTCTTCATCCGATTATAAATCAGTTTGACTGCTCTTCATCCTTTTATAAAGCAGTTTGACTGCTCTTCATCCTCTTATAAATCAATTTGACTGCTCTTCATCGTCTTATAAAACCGTTTTTTCTGCTCTTCGTCCGATTATAAATCAGTTTGACTGCTCTTCATCCTCTTATAAAACCGTTTGACTACTCTTCATCCTTTTATAACGCAGTTTGACTGCTCTTCATCCTCTTATAAATCAGTTTGACTGCTCTTCATCCGATTATAAATCAGTTTGACTGCTCTTCGTCCTCTTATAAAACAGTTTGACTGCTCTTCATCCTTTTATAAAGCAGTTTGACTGCTCTTCATCCTCTTGTAAAACAGTCTGACTGCTCTTCATCTGATTATAAATCAGTTTGACTGCTCTTCATCCTCTTATAAAACAGTTTGACTGCTCTTCGTCCTCTTATAAAACAGTTTGACTGCTCTTCATCCTTTTATAAAACAGTTTGACTGCTCTTCATCCTCTTATAAATCAGTTTGACTGCTCTTCATCCGATTATAAATCAGTTTGACTGCTCTTCATCCTCTTATAAAACAGTTTGACTGCTCTTCATCCTTTTATAACGCAGTTTGACTGCTCTTCATCCTCTTATAAATCAGTTTGACTGCTCTTCATCCGATTATAAACCAGTTTGACTGCTCTTCGTCCTCTTATAAAACAGTTTGACTGCTCTTCATCCTTTTATAAAGCAGTTTGACTGCTCTTCAACCTCTTATAAATCAGTTTGACTGCTCTTCATCCGATTATAAATCAGTTTGACTGCTCTTCATCCTCTTATAAAACAGTTTGACTGCTCTTCATCCTTTTATAACGCAGTTTGACTGCTCTTCATCCTCTTATAAATCAGTTTGACTGCTCTTCATCCGATTATAAATCAGTTTGACTGCTCTTCATCCTTTTATAAAGCAGTTTGACTGCTCTTCATCCTCTTATAAATCAATTTGACTGCTCTTCATCCTCTTATAAAACCGTTTTTTCTGCTCTTCGTCCGATTATAAATCAGTTTGACTGCTCTTCATCCTTTTATAACGCAGTTTGACTGCTCTTCATCCTCTTATAAATCAGTTTGACTGCTCTTCATCCGATTATAAATCAGTTTGACTGCTCTTCGTCCTCTTATAAAACAGTTTGACTGCTCTTCATCCTTTTATAAAGCAGTTTGACTGCTCTTCATCCTCTTGTAAAACAGTCTGACTGCTCTTCATCTGATTATAAATCAGTTTGACTGCTGTTCATCCTCTTATAAAACAGTTTGACTGCTCTTCATATTTTTATAACGCAGTTTGACTGCTCTTCATCCTCTTGTAAAACAGGTTGACTGCTTTTCATCCTTTTGTAAAACAGTCTGACTGCTCTACATCATTGTATAAAACAGTTTGACTGCTCTTCATCCTCTTATAAATCAATTTGACCGCTCTTCATCCTCTTATAAAACCGTTTGACTGCTCTTCGTCCGATTATAAATCAGTTTGACTGCTCTTCGTCCTTTTATAAATCAGTTTGACTGCTCTTCGTCCGCTTATAAAACAGTTTGACTGCTCTTCGTCCTCTTATAAAACAGTTTGACTGCTCTTCATCCTTTTATAAAGCAGTTTGACTGCTCTTCATCCTCTTGTAAAACAGTCTGACTGCTCTTCATCCGATTATAAATCAGTTTGACTGCTCTTCATCCTCTTATAAAACAGTTTGACTGCTCTTCATCTTTTTATAACGCAGTTTGACTGCTCTTCATCCTCTTGTAAAACAGGTTGACTGCTCTTCATCCTTTTGTGAAACAGTCTTACTGCTCGACATCATTGAATAAAACAGTTTGACTGCTCTTCATCCTTTTATAAAGCAGTTTGACTGCTCTTCATCCTCTTATAAATCAATTTGACTGCTCTTCATCCTCTTATAAAACCGTTTGACTGCTCTTCGTCCGATTATAAATCAGTTGGACTGCTCTTCGTCCGATTATAAATCAGTTTGACTGCTCCTCGTCCGCTTATAAATCAGTTTGACTGCTCCTCGTCCGCTTATAAAACAGTTTGACTGCTCTTCATCCTTTTATAAAGCAGTTTGACTGCTCTTCATCCTCTTATAAATCAGTTTGACTGCTCTTCATCCTTTTATAAAGCAGGTTAACTGCTCTTCATCCTCCTATAAACCAGTTTGACTGCGCTTCATCCTCCTATAGAACAGTTTGACTGCTCTTCGTCCGATTATAAATCAGTTTGACTGTTCTTCGTCCTCTTATAAAACAGTTTCACTGCTCTTCATCCTTTTATAAAGCAGTTTGACTGCTCTTCATCATCTTATAAATCAGTTTGACTGCTCTTCCTCCGATTATAAATCAGTTTGACTGCTCTTCATCCTCTCATAAAACAGTTTGACTGCTCTTCATCCTTTTATAACGCAGTTTGACTGCTCTTCATCCTCTTATAAATCAGTTTGACTGCTCTTCATCCGAATATAAATCAGTTTGACTGCTATTCATCCGATTATAAATCAGTTTGACTGCTCTTCGTCCGATTATAAATCAGTTTGACTGCTCTTCGTCCGATTATAACTCAGTTTGACTGCTCTTCGTCCTCTTATAAAAACAGTTTGACTGCTCTTCATCCGATTATAAATCAGTTTGACTGCTCTTCATCCTCTTATAAAACAGTTTGACTGGTCTTCATCCTTTTATAAAGCAGTTTGACTGCTCTTCATCCTCCTATAAACCAGTTTGAATGCGCTTCATCCTCCTATAGAACAGTTTGACTGCTCTTCGTCCGATTATAAATCAGTTTGACTGCTCTTCGTCCTCTTATAAAACAGTTTGACTGCTCTTCATCCTTTTATAAAGCAGTTTGACTGCTCTTCATCCTCTTGTAAAACAGTCTGACTGCTCTTCATCTGATTATAAATCAGTTTGACTGCTCTTCATCCTCTTATAAAACAGTTTGACTGCTCTTCATCTTTTTATAACGCAGTTTGACTGCTCTTCATCCTCTTGTAAAACAGGTTGACTGCTTTTCATCCTTTTGTAAAACAGTCTGACTGCTCTACATCATTGTATAAAACAGTTTGACTGCTCTTCATCCTTTTATAACGCAGTTTGACTGCTCTTCATCCTCTTATAAATCAGTTTGACTGCTCTTCATCCGATTATAAATCAGTTTGACTGCTCTTCATCCTTTTATAAAGCAGTTTGACTGCTCTTCATCCTCTTATAAATCAATTTGACTGCTCTTCATCCTCTTATAAAACCGTTTTTTCTGCTCTTCGTCCGATTATAAATCAGTTTGACTGCTCTTCATCCTTTTATAACGCAGTTTGACTGCTCTTCATCCTCTTATAAATCAGTTTGACTGCTCTTCATCCGATTATAAATCAGTTTGACTGCTCTTCGTCCTCTTATAAAACAGTTTGACTGCTCTTCATCCTTTTATAAAGCAGTTTGACTGCTCTTCATCCTCTTGTAAAACAGTCTGACTGCTCTTCATCTGATTATAAATCAGTTTGACTGCTGTTCATCCTCTTATAAAACAGTTTGACTGCTCTTCATATTTTTATAACGCAGTTTGACTGCTCTTCATCCTCTTGTAAAACAGGTTGACTGCTTTTCATCCTTTTGTAAAACAGTCTGACTGCTCTACATCATTGTATAAAACAGTTTGACTGCTCTTCATCCTCTTATAAATCAATTTGACCGCTCTTCATCCTCTTATAAAACCGTTTGACTGCTCTTCGTCCGATTATAAATCAGTTTGACTGCTCTTCGTCCTTTTATAAATCAGTTTGACTGCTCTTCGTCCGCTTATAAAACAGTTTGACTGCTCTTCGTCCTCTTATAAAACAGTTTGACTGCTCTTCATCCTTTTATAAAGCAGTTTGACTGCTCTTCATCCTCTTGTAAAACAGTCTGACTGCTCTTCATCCGATTATAAATCAGTTTGACTGCTCTTCATCCTCTTATAAAACAGTTTGACTGCTCTTCATCTTTTTATAACGCAGTTTGACTGCTCTTCATCCTCTTGTAAAACAGGTTGACTGCTCTTCATCCTTTTGTGAAACAGTCTTACTGCTCGACATCATTGAATAAAACAGTTTGACTGCTCTTCATCCTTTTATAAAGCAGTTTGACTGCTCTTCATCCTCTTATAAATCAATTTGACTGCTCTTCATCCTCTTATAAAACCGTTTGACTGCTCTTCGTCCGATTATAAATCAGTTGGACTGCTCTTCGTCCGATTATAAATCAGTTTGACTGCTCCTCGTCCGCTTATAAATCAGTTTGACTGCTCCTCGTCCGCTTATAAAACAGTTTGACTGCTCTTCATCCTTTTATAAAGCAGTTTGACTGCTCTTCATCCTCTTATAAATCAGTTTGACTGCTCTTCATCCTTTTATAAAGCAGGTTAACTGCTCTTCATCCTCCTATAAACCAGTTTGACTGCGCTTCATCCTCCTATAGAACAGTTTGACTGCTCTTCGTCCGATTATAAATCAGTTTGACTGTTCTTCGTCCTCTTATAAAACAGTTTCACTGCTCTTCATCCTTTTATAAAGCAGTTTGACTGCTCTTCATCATCTTATAAATCAGTTTGACTGCTCTTCCTCCGATTATAAATCAGTTTGACTGCTCTTCATCCTCTCATAAAACAGTTTGACTGCTCTTCATCCTTTTATAACGCAGTTTGACTGCTCTTCATCCTCTTATAAATCAGTTTGACTGCTCTTCATCCGAATATAAATCAGTTTGACTGCTATTCATCCGATTATAAATCAGTTTGACTGCTCTTCGTCCGATTATAAATCAGTTTGACTGCTCTTCGTCCGATTATAACTCAGTTTGACTGCTCTTCGTCCTCTTATAAAAACAGTTTGACTGCTCTTCATCCGATTATAAATCAGTTTGACTGCTCTTCATCCTCTTATAAAACAGTTTGACTGGTCTTCATCCTTTTATAAAGCAGTTTGACTGCTCTTCATCCTCCTATAAACCAGTTTGAATGCGCTTCATCCTCCTATAGAACAGTTTGACTGCTCTTCGTCCGATTATAAATCAGTTTGACTGCTCTTCGTCCTCTTATAAAACAGTTTGACTGCTCTTCATCCTTTTATAAAGCAGTTTGACTGCTCTTCATCCTCTTGTAAAACAGTCTGACTGCTCTTCATCTGATTATAAATCAGTTTGACTGCTCTTCATCCTCTTATAAAACAGTTTGACTGCTCTTCATCTTTTTATAACGCAGTTTGACTGCTCTTCATCCTCTTGTAAAACCGTTTGACTGCTTTTCATCCTTTTGTAAAACAGTCTGACTGCTCTACATCATTGTATAAAACAGTTTGACTGCTCTTCATCCTTTTATAAAGCAGTTTGACTGCTCTTCATCCTCTTATAAATCAATTTGACTGCTCTTCATCGTCTTATAAAACCGTTTTTTCTGCTCTTCGTCCGATTATAAATCAGTTTGACTGCTCTTCATCCTCTTATAAAACCGTTTGACTACTCTTCATCCTTTTATAACGCAGTTTGACTGCTCTTCATCCTCTTATAAATCAGTTTGACTGCTCTTCATCCGATTATAAATCAGTTTGACTGCTCTTCGTCCTCTTATAAAACAGTTTGACTGCTCTTCATCCTTTTATAAAGCAGTTTGACTGCTCTTCATCCTCTTGTAAAACAGTCTGACTGCTCTTCATCTGATTATAAATCAGTTTGACTGCTCTTCATCCTCTTATAAAACAGTTTGACTGCTCTTCGTCCTCTTATAAAACAGTTTGACTGCTCTTCATCCTTTTATAAAACAGTTTGACTGCTCTTCATCCTCTTATAAATCAGTTTGACTGCTCTTCATCCGATTATAAATCAGTTTGACTGCTCTTCATCCTCTTATAAAACAGTTTGACTGCTCTTCATCCTTTTATAACGCAGTTTGACTGCTCTTCATCCTCTTATAAATCAGTTTGACTGCTCTTCATCCGATTATAAACCAGTTTGACTGCTCTTCGTCCTCTTATAAAACAGTTTGACTGCTCTTCATCCTTTTATAAAGCAGTTTGACTGCTCTTCATCCTCTTATAAATCAGTTTGACTGCTCTTCATCCGATTATAAATCAGTTTGACTGCTCTTCATCCTCTTATAAAACAGTTTGACTGCTCTTCATCCTTTTATAACGCAGTTTGACTGCTCTTCATCCTCTTATAAATCAGTTTGACTGCTCTTCATCCGATTATAAATCAGTTTGACTGCTCTTCATCCTTTTATAAAGCAGTTTGACTGCTCTTCATCCTCTTATAAATCAATTTGACTGCTCTTCATCCTCTTATAAAACCGTTTTTTCTGCTCTTCGTCCGATTATAAATCAGTTTGACTGCTCTTCATCCTTTTATAACGCAGTTTGACTGCTCTTCATCCTCTTATAAATCAGTTTGACTGCTCTTCATCCGATTATAAATCAGTTTGACTGCTCTTCGTCCTCTTATAAAACAGTTTGACTGCTCTTCATCCTTTTATAAAGCAGTTTGACTGCTCTTCATCCTCTTGTAAAACAGTCTGACTGCTCTTCATCTGATTATAAATCAGTTTGACTGCTGTTCATCCTCTTATAAAACAGTTTGACTGCTCTTCATATTTTTATAACGCAGTTTGACTGCTCTTCATCCTCTTGTAAAACAGGTTGACTGCTTTTCATCCTTTTGTAAAACAGTCTGACTGCTCTACATCATTGTATAAAACAGTTTGACTGCTCTTCATCCTCTTATAAATCAATTTGACCGCTCTTCATCCTCTTATAAAACCGTTTGACTGCTCTTCGTCCGATTATAAATCAGTTTGACTGCTCTTCGTCCTTTTATAAATCAGTTTGACTGCTCTTCGTCCGCTTATAAAACAGTTTGACTGCTCTTCGTCCTCTTATAAAACAGTTTGACTGCTCTTCATCCTTTTATAAAGCAGTTTGACTGCTCTTCATCCTCTTGTAAAACAGTCTGACTGCTCTTCATCCGATTATAAATCAGTTTGACTGCTCTTCATCCTCTTATAAAACAGTTTGACTGCTCTTCATCTTTTTATAACGCAGTTTGACTGCTCTTCATCCTCTTGTAAAACAGGTTGACTGCTCTTCATCCTTTTGTGAAACAGTCTTACTGCTCGACATCATTGAATAAAACAGTTTGACTGCTCTTCATCCTTTTATAAAGCAGTTTGACTGCTCTTCATCCTCTTATAAATCAATTTGACTGCTCTTCATCCTCTTATAAAACCGTTTGACTGCTCTTCGTCCGATTATAAATCAGTTTGACTGCTCTTCGTCCGATTATAAATCAGTTTGACTGCTCCTCGTCCGCTTATAAATCAGTTTGACTGCTCCTCGTCCGCTTATAAAACAGTTTGACTGCTCTTCATCCTTTTATAAAGCAGTTTGACTGCTCTTCATCCTCTTATAAATCAGTTTGACTGCTCTTCATCCTTTTATAAAGCAGGTTAACTGCTCTTCATCCTCCTATAAACCAGTTTGACTGCGCTTCATCCTCCTATAGAACAGTTTGACTGCTCTTCGTCCGATTATAAATCAGTTTGACTGTTCTTCGTCCTCTTATAAAACAGTTTCACTGCTCTTCATCCTTTTATAAAGCAGTTTGACTGCTCTTCATCATCTTATAAATCAGTTTGACTGCTCTTCCTCCGATTATAAATCAGTTTGACTGCTCTTCATCCTCTCATAAAACAGTTTGACTGCTCTTCATCCTTTTATAACGCAGTTTGACTGCTCTTCATCCTCTTATAAATCAGTTTGACTGCTCTTCATCCGAATATAAATCAGTTTGACTGCTATTCATCCGATTATAAATCAGTTTGACTGCTCTTCGTCCGATTATAAATCAGTTTGACTGCTCTTCGTCCGATTATAACTCAGTTTGACTGCTCTTCGTCCTCTTATAAAAACAGTTTGACTGCTCTTCATCCGATTATAAATCAGTTTGACTGCTCTTCATCCTCTTATAAAACAGTTTGACTGGTCTTCATCCTTTTATAAAGCAGTTTGACTGCTCTTCATCCTCCTATAAACCAGTTTGAATGCGCTTCATCCTCCTATAGAACAGTTTGACTGCTCTTCGTCCGATTATAAATCAGTTTGACTGCTCTTCGTCCTCTTATAAAACAGTTTGACTGCTCTTCATCCTTTTATAAAGCAGTTTGACTGCTCTTCATCCTCTTGTAAAACAGTCTGACTGCTCTTCATCTGATTATAAATCAGTTTGACTGCTCTTCATCCTCTTATAAAACAGTTTGACTGCTCTTCATCTTTTTATAACGCAGTTTGACTGCTCTTCATCCTCTTGTAAAACCGTTTGACTGCTTTTCATCCTTTTGTAAAACAGTCTGACTGCTCTACATCATTGTATAAAACAGTTTGACTGCTCTTCATCCTTTTATAAAGCAGTTTGACTGCTCTTCATCCTCTTATAAATCAATTTGACCGCTCTTCATCCTCTTATAAAACCGTTTGACTGCTCTTCGTCCGATTATAAATCAGTTTGACTGCTCTTCGTCCGCTTATAAAACAGTTTGACTGCTCTTCATCCTTTTATAAAGCAGTTTGACTGCTCTTCATCGTCTTATAAATCAGTTTGACTGCTCTTCATCCTTTTATAAAGCAGTTTGACTGCTCTTCATCCTCTTATAAATCAATTTGGCCGCTCTTCATCCTCTTATAAAACCGTTTGACTGCTCTTCGTCCGATTATAAATCAGTTTGACTGCTCTTCGTCCGCTTATAAAACAGTTTGACTGCTCTTCATCCTTTTATAAAGCAGTTTGACTGCTCTTCATCCTCTTATAAATCAGTTTGACTGCTCTTCATCCTTTTATAAAGCAGTTTAACTGCTCTTCATCCTCCTATAAACCAGTTTGACTGCGCTTCATCCTCCTATAGAACAGTTTGACTGCTCTTCGTCCGATTATAAATCAGTTTGACTGCTCTTCGTCCTCTTATAAAACAGTTTCACTGCTCTTCATCCTTTTATAAAGCAGTTTGACTGCTCTTCATCCTCTTATAAATCAGTTTGACTGCTCTTCCTCCGATTATAAATCAGTTTGACTGCTCTTCATCCTCTTATAAAACAGTTTGACTGCTCTTCATCCTCTTATAAAACAGTTTGACTGCTCTTCATCCTTTTATAACGCAGTTTGACTGCTCTTCATCCTCTTATAAATCAGTTTGACTGCTCTTCATCCGAATATAAATCAGTTTGACTGCTATTCATCCGATTATAAATCAGTTTGACTGCTCTTCGTCCGATTATAAATCAGTTTGACTGCTCTTCGTCCGATTATAACTCAGTTTGACTGTTCTTCGTCCTCTTATAAAACAGTTTGACTGCTCTTCATCCGATTATAAATCAGTTTGACTGCTCTTCATCCTCTTATAAAACAGTTTGACTGGTCTTCATCCTTTTATAAAGCAGTTTGACTGCTCTTCATCCTCCTATAAACCAGTTTGACTGCGCTTCATCCTCCTATAGAACAGTTTGACTGCTCTTCGTCCGATTATAAATCAGTTTGACTGCTCTTCGTCCTCTTATAAAACAGTTTGACTGCTCTTCATCCTTTTATAAAGCAGTTTGACTGCTCTTCATCCTCTTGTAAAACAGTCTGACTGCTCTTCATCTGATTATAAATCAGTTTGACTGCTCTTCATCCTCTTATAAAACAGTTTGACTGCTCTTCATCTTTTTATAACGCAGTTTGACTGCTCTTCATCCTCTTGTAAAACAGGTTGACTGCTTTTCATCCTTTTGTAAAACAGTCTGACTGCTCTACATCATTGTATAAAACAGTTTGACTGCTCTTCATCCTTTTATAAAGCAGTTTGACTGCTCTTCATCCTCTTATAAATCAATTTGACCGCTCTTCATCCTCTTATAAAACCGTTTGACTGCTCTTCGTCCGATTATAAATCAGTTTGACTGCTCTTCGTCCGATTATAAATCAGTTTGACTGCTCTTCGTCCGCTTATAAAACAGTTTGACTGCTCTTCATCCTTTTATAAAGCAGTTTGACTGCTCTTCATCCTCTTATAAATCAGTTTGACTGCTCTTCATCCTTTTATAAAGCAGTTTGACTGCTCTTCATCCTCCTATAGAACAGTTTGACTGCTCTTCGTCCGATTATAAATCAGTTTGACTGCTCTTCGTCCTCTTATAAAACAGTTTGACTGCTCTTCATCCTTTTATAAAGCAGTTTGACTGCTCTTCATTCTCTTATAAATCAGTTTGACTGCTCTTCATCCGATTATAAATCAGTTTGACTGCTCTTCATCCTCTTATAAAACAGTTTGACTGCTCTTCATCCTTTTATAACGCATTTTGACTGCTCTCCATCCTCTTATAAATCAGTTTGACTGCTCTTCATCCGATTATAAATCAGTTTGACTGCTCTTCATCCGATTATAAAACAGTTTGACTGCTCTTCATCCTTTTATAACGCAGTTTGACTGCTCTTCATCCTCTTATAAATCAGTTTGACTGCTCTTCATCCGATTATAAATCAGTTTGACTGCTCTACGTCCGATTATAAATCAGTTGGACTGCTCTTCGTCCGCTTATAAAACAGTTTGACTGCTCTTCATCCTTTTATAAAGCAGTTTGACTGCTCTTCATCCTCTTATAAATCAGTTTGACTGCTCTTCATCCTCTTATAAAGCAGTTTGACTGCTCTTCATCCTCCTATAAACCAGTTTGACTGCGCTTCATCCTCCTATAGAACAGTTTGACTGCTCTTCGTCCGATTATAACTCAGTTTGACTGCTCTTCGTCCTCTTATAAAACAGTTTGACTGCTCTTCATCCTTTTATAAAGCAGTTTGACTGCTCTTCATCCTCTTGTAAAACAGTCTGACTGCTCTTCATCCGATTATAAATCAGTTTGACTGCTCTTCATCCTCTTATAAAACAGTTTGACTGCTCTTCATCTTTTTATAACGCAGTTTGACTGCTCTTCATCCTCTTGTAAAACAGGTTGACTGCTCTTCATCCTTTTGTGAAATAGTCTGACTGCTCGACATCATTGTATAAAACAGTTTGACTGCTCTTCATCCTTTTATAAAGCAGTTTGACTGCTCTTCATCCTCTTATAAATCAATTTGACTGCTCTTCATCCTCTTATAAAACCGTTTGACTGCTCTTCGTCCGATTATAAATCAGTTTGACTGCTCTTCGTCCGATTATAAATCAGTTTGACTGCTCCTCGTCCGCTTATAAAACAGTTTGACTGCTCTTCATCCTTTTATAAAGCAGTTTGACTGCTCTTCATCCTCTTATAAATCAGTTTGACTGCTCTTCATCCTTTTATAAAGCAGTTTGACTGCTCTTCATCCTCCTATAAACCAGTTTGACTGCGCTTCATCCTCCTATAGAACAGTTTGACTGCTCTTCGTCCTCTTATAAAACAGTTTGACTGCTCTTCGTCCTCTTATAAAACAGTTTGACTGCTCTTCATCCTTTTATAAAGCAGTTTGACTGCTCTTCATCCTCTTATAAATAAGTTTGACTGCTCTTCATCCTTTTATAAAGCAGTTTGACTGTTCTTCATCCTCCTATAAACCAGTTTCACTGCGCTTCATCCTCATATAGAACAGTTTGACTGCTCTTCGTCCGATTATAAATCAGTTTGACTGCTCTTCGTCCTCTTATAAAACAGTTTGACTGCTCTTCATCCTTTTATAAAGCAGTTTGACTGCTCTTCATTCTCTTATAAATCAGTTTGACTGCTCTTCATCCTCTTATAAAACAGTTTGACTGCTCTTCATCCTTTTATAACGCATTTTGACTGCTCTTCATCCTCTTATAAATCAGTTTGACTGCTCTTCATCCGATTATAAATCAGTTTGACTGCTCTTCATCCTCTTATAAAACAGTTTGACTGCTCTTCATCCTTTTATAACGCAGTTTGACTGCTCTTCATCCTCTTATAAATCAGTTTGACTGCTCTTCATCCGATTATAAATCAGTTTGACTGCTCTTCGTCCGATTATAAATCAGTTGGACTGCTCTTCGTCCGCTTATAAAACAGTTTGACTGCTCTTCATCCTTTTATAAAGCAGTTTGACTGCTCTTCATCCTCTTATAAATCAGTTTGACTGCTCTTCATCCTCTTATAAAGCAGTTTGACTGCTCTTCATCCTCCTATAAACCGTTTTGACTGCGCTTCATCCTCCTATAGAACAGTTTGACTGCTCTTCGTCCGATTATAACTCAGTTTGACTGCTCTTCGTCCTCTTATAAAACAGTTTGACTGCTCTTCATCCTTTTATAAAGCAGTTTGACTGCTCTTCATCCTCTTGTAAAACAGTCTGACTGCTCTTCATCCGATTATAAATCAGTTTGACTGCTCTTCATCCTCTTATAAAACAGTTTGACTGCTCTTCATCTTTTTATAACGCAGTTTGACTGCTCTTCATCCTCTTGTAAAACAGGTTGACTGCTCTTCATCCTTTTGTGAAACAGTCTGACTGCTCGACATCATTGAATAAAACAGTTTGACTGCTCTTCATCCTTTTATAAAGCAGTTTGACTGCTCTTCATCCTCTTATAAATCAATTTGACTGCTCTTCATCCTCTTATAAAACCGTTTGACTGCTCTTCGTCCGATTATAAATCAGTTTGACTGCTCTTCGTCCGATTATAAATCAGTTTGACTGCTCCTCGTCCGCTTATAAAACAGTTTGACTGCTCTTCATCCTTTTATAAAGCAGTTTGACTGCTCTTCATCCTCTTATAAATCAGTTTGACTGCTCTTCATCCTTTTATAAAGCAGTTTGACTGCTCTTCATCCTCCTATAAACCAGTTTGACTGCGCTTCATCCTCCTATAGAACAGTTTGACTGCTCTTCGTCCTCTTATAAAACAGTTTGACTGCTCTTCGTCCTCTTATAAAAAAGTTTGACTGCTCTTCATCCTTTTATAAAGCAGTTTGACTGCTCTTCATCCTCTTATAAATCAGTTTGACTGCTCTCCATCCGATTATAAATCAGTTTGACTGCTCTTCATCCTCTTATAAAACAGTTTGACTGCTCTTCATCCTTTTATAACGCAGTTTGACTGCTCTTCATCCTCTTATAAATCAGTTTGACTGCTCTTCATCCGATTATAAACCAGTTTGACTGCTCTTCGTCCTCTTATAAAACAGTTTGACTGCTCTTCATCCTTTTATAAAGCAGTTTGACTGCTCTTCATCCTCTTATAAATCAGTTTGACTGCTCTTCATCCGATTATAAATCAGTTTGACTGCTCTTCATCCTCTTATAAAACAGTTTGACTGCTCTTCATCCTTTTATAACGCAGTTTGACTGCTCTTCATCCTCTTATAAATCAGTTTGACTGCTCTTCATCCTCTTATAAAACAGTTTGACTGCTCTTCATCTTTTTATAACGCAGTTTGACTGCTCTTCATCCTCTTGTAAAACAGGTTGACTGCTTTTCATCCTTTTGTAAAACAGTCTGACTGCTCTACATCATTGTATAATACAGTTTGACTGCTCTTCATCCTTTTATAAAGCAGTTTGACTGCTCTTCATCCTCTTATAAATCAGTTTGACTGCTCTTCATCCTCTTATAAAACCGTTTGACTGCTCTTCGTCCGATTATAAATCAGTTTGACTGCTCTTCGTCCGATTATAAATCAGTTTGACTGCTCTTCGTCCGCTTATAAAACAGTTTGACTGCTCTTCATCCTTTTATAAAGCAGTTTGACTGCTCTTCATCCTCTTATAAATCAGTTTGACTGCTCTTCATCCTTTTATAAAGCAGTTTGACTGCTCTTCATCCTCCTATAGAACAGTTTGACTGCTCTTCGTCCGATTATAAATCAGTTTGACTGCTCTTCGTCCTCTTATAAAACAGTTTGACTGCTCTTCATCCTTTTATAAAGCAGTTTGACTGCTCTTCATTCTCTTATAAATCAGTTTGACTGCTCTTCATCCTCTTATAAAGCAGTTTGACTGCTCTTCATCCTCCTATAAACCAGTTTGACTGCGCTTCATCCTCCTATAGAACAGTTTGACTGCTCTTCGTCCGATTATAACTCAGTTTGACTGCTCTTCGTCCTCTTATAAAACAGTTTGACTGCTCTTCATCCTTTTATAAAGCAGTTTGACTGCTCTTCATCCTCTTGTAAAACAGTCTGACTGCTCTTCATCCGATTATAAATCAGTTTGACTGCTCTTCATCCTCTTATAAAACAGTTTGACTGCTCTTCATCTTTTTATAACGCAGTTTGACTGCTCTTCATCCTCTTGTAAAACAGGTTGACTGCTCTTCATCCTTTTGTGAAATAGTCTGACTGCTCGACATCATTGTATAAAACAGTTTGACTGCTCTTCATCCTTTTATAAAGCAGTTTGACTGCTCTTCATCCTCTTATAAATCAATTTGACTGCTCTTCATCCTCTTATAAAACCGTTTGACTGCTCTTCGTCCGATTATAAATCAGTTTGACTGCTCTTCGTCCGATTATAAATCAGTTTGACTGCTCCTCGTCCGCTTATAAAACAGTTTGACTGCTCTTCATCCTTTTATAAAGCAGTTTGACTGCTCTTCATCCTCTTATAAATCAGTTTGACTGCTCTTCATCCTTTTATAAAGCAGTTTGACTGCTCTTCATCCTCCTATAAACCAGTTTGACTGCGCTTCATCCTCCTATAGAACAGTTTGACTGCTCTTCGTCCTCTTATAAAACAGTTTGACTGCTCTTCGTCCTCTTATAAAACAGTTTGACTGCTCTTCATCCTTTTATAAAGCAGTTTGACTGCTCTTCATCCTCTTATAAATAAGTTTGACTGCTCTTCATCCTTTTATAAAGCAGTTTGACTGTTCTTCATCCTCCTATAAACCAGTTTCACTGCGCTTCATCCTCATATAGAACAGTTTGACTGCTCTTCGTCCGATTATAAATCAGTTTGACTGCTCTTCGTCCTCTTATAAAACAGTTTGACTGCTCTTCATCCTTTTATAAAGCAGTTTGACTGCTCTTCATTCTCTTATAAATCAGTTTGACTGCTCTTCATCCTCTTATAAAACAGTTTGACTGCTCTTCATCCTTTTATAACGCATTTTGACTGCTCTTCATCCTCTTATAAATCAGTTTGACTGCTCTTCATCCGATTATAAATCAGTTTGACTGCTCTTCATCCTCTTATAAAACAGTTTGACTGCTCTTCATCCTTTTATAACGCAGTTTGACTGCTCTTCATCCTCTTATAAATCAGTTTGACTGCTCTTCATCCGATTATAAATCAGTTTGACTGCTCTTCGTCCGATTATAAATCAGTTGGACTGCTCTTCGTCCGCTTATAAAACAGTTTGACTGCTCTTCATCCTTTTATAAAGCAGTTTGACTGCTCTTCATCCTCTTATAAATCAGTTTGACTGCTCTTCATCCTCTTATAAAGCAGTTTGACTGCTCTTCATCCTCCTATAAACCGTTTTGACTGCGCTTCATCCTCCTATAGAACAGTTTGACTGCTCTTCGTCCGATTATAACTCAGTTTGACTGCTCTTCGTCCTCTTATAAAACAGTTTGACTGCTCTTCATCCTTTTATAAAGCAGTTTGACTGCTCTTCATCCTCTTGTAAAACAGTCTGACTGCTCTTCATCCGATTATAAATCAGTTTGACTGCTCTTCATCCTCTTATAAAACAGTTTGACTGCTCTTCATCTTTTTATAACGCAGTTTGACTGCTCTTCATCCTCTTGTAAAACAGGTTGACTGCTCTTCATCCTTTTGTGATACAGTCTGACTGCTCGATATCATTGAATAAAACAGTTTGACTGCTCTTCATCCTTTTATAAAGCAGTTTGACTGCTCTTCATCCTCTTATAAATCAATTTGACTGCTCTTCATCCTCTTATAAAACCGTTTGACTGCTCTTCGTCCGATTATAAATCAGTTTGACTGCTCTTCGTCCGATTATAAATCAGTTTGACTGCTCCTCGTCCGCTTATAAAACAGTTTGACTGCTCTTCATCCTTTTATAAAGCAGTTTGACTGCTCTTCATCCTCTTATAAATCAGTTTGACTGCTCTTCATCCTTTTATAAAGCAGTTTGACTGCTCTTCATCCTCCTATAAACCAGTTTGACTGCGCTTCATCCTCCTATAGAACAGTTTGACTGCTCTTCGTCCTCTTATAAAACAGTTTGACTGCTCTTCGTCCTCTTATAAAACAGTTTGACTGCTCTTCATCCTTTTATAAAGCAGTTTGACTGCTCTTCATCCTCTTATAAATCAGTTTGACTGCTCTCCATCCGATTATAAATCAGTTTGACTGCTCTTCATCCTCTTATAAAACAGTTTGACTGCTCTTCATCCTTTTATAACGCAGTTTGACTGCTCTTCATCCTCTTATAAATCAGTTTGACTGCTCTTCATCCGATTATAAACCAGTTTGACTGCTCTTCGTCCTCTTATAAAACAGTTTGACTGCTCTTCATCCTTTTATAAAGCAGTTTGACTGCTCTTCATCCTCTTATAAATCAGTTTGACTGCTCTTCATCCGATTATAAATCAGTTTGACTGCTCTTCATCCTCTTATAAAACAGTTTGACTGCTCTTCATCCTTTTATAACGCAGTTTGACTGCTCTTCATCCTCTTATAAATCAGTTTGACTGCTCTTCATCCTCTTATAAAACAGTTTGACTGCTCTTCATCTTTTTATAACGCAGTTTGACTGCTCTTCATCCTCTTGTAAAACAGGTTGACTGCTTTTCATCCTTTTGTAAAACAGTCTGACTGCTCTACATCATTGTATAATACAGTTTGACTGCTCTTCATCCTTTTATAAAGCAGTTTGACTGCTCTTCATCCTCTTATAAATCAGTTTGACTGCTCTTCATCCTCTTATAAAACCGTTTGACTGCTCTTCGTCCGATTATAAATCAGTTTGACTGCTCTTCGTCCGATTATAAATCAGTTTGACTGCTCTTCGTCCGCTTATAAAACAGTTTGACTGCTCTTCATCCTTTTATAAAGCAGTTTGACTGCTCTTCATCCTCTTATAAATCAGTTTGACTGCTCTTCATCCTTTTATAAAGCAGTTTGACTGCTCTTCATCCTCCTATAGAACAGTTTGACTGCTCTTCGTCCGATTATAAATCAGTTTGACTGCTCTTCGTCCTCTTATAAAACAGTTTGACTGCTCTTCATCCTTTTATAAAGCAGTTTGACTGCTCTTCATTCTCTTATAAATCAGTTTGACTGCTCTTCATCCGATTATAAATCAGTTTGACTGCTCTTCATCCTCTTATAAAACAGTTTGACTGCTCTTCATCCTTTTATAACGCATTTTGACTGCTCTCCATCCTCTTATAAATCAGTTTGACTGCTCTTCATCCGATTATAAATCAGTTTGACTGCTCTTCATCCGATTATAAAACAGTTTGACTGCTCTTCATCCTTTTATAACGCAGTTTGACTGCTCTTCATCCTCTTATAAATCAGTTTGACTGCTCTTCATCCGATTATAAATCAGTTTGACTGCTCTTCGTCCGATTATAAATCAGTTGGACTGCTCTTCGTCCGCTTATAAAACAGTTTGACTGCTCTTCATCCTTTTATAAAGCAGTTTGACTGCTCTTCATCCTCTTATAAATCAGTTTGACTGCTCTTCATCCTCTTATAAAGCAGTTTGACTGCTCTTCATCCTCCTATAAACCAGTGTGACTGCGCTTCATCCTCCTATAGAACAGTTTGACTGCTCTTCGTCCGATTATAACTCAGTTTGACTGCTCTTCGTCCTCTTATAAAACAGTTTGACTGCTCTTCATCCTTTTATAAAGCAGTTTGACTGCTCTTCATCCTCTTGTAAAACAGTCTGACTGCTCTTCATCCGATTATAAATCAGTTTGACTGCTCTTCATCCTCTTATAAAACAGTTTGACTGCTCTTCATCTTTTTATAACGCAGTTTGACTGCTCTTCATCCTCTTGTAAAACAGGTTGACTGCTCTTCATCCTTTTGTGAAATAGTCTGACTGCTCGACATCATTGTATAAAACAGTTTGACTGCTCTTCATCCTTTTATAAAGCAGTTTGACTGCGCTTCATCCTCTTATAAATCAATTTGACTGCTCTTCATCCTCTTATAAAACCGTTTGACTGCTCTTCATCCTCCTATAAACCAGTTTGACTGCGCTTCATCCTCCTATAGAACAGTTTGACTGCTCTTCGTCCTCTTATAAAACAGTTTGACTGCTCTTCGTCCTCTTATAAAACAGTTTGACTGCTCTTCATCCTTTTATAAAGCAGTTTGACTGCTCTTCATCCTCTTATAAATAAGTTTGACTGCTCTTCATCCTTTTATAAAGCAGTTTGACTGTTCTTCATCCTCCTATAAACCAGTTTCACTGCGCTTCATCCTCATATAGAACAGTTTGACTGCTCTTCGTCCGATATAAATCAGTTTGACTGCTCTTCGTCCTCTTATAAAACAGTTTGACTGCTCTTCATCCTTTTATAAAGCAGTTTGACTGCTCTTCATTCTCTTATAAATCAGTTTGACTGCTCTTCATCCTCTTATAAAACAGTTTGACTGCTCTTCATCCTTTTATAACGCATTTTGACTGCTCTTCATCCTCTTATAAATCAGTTTGACTGCTCTTCATCCGATTATAAATCAGTTTGACTGCTCTTCATCCTCTTATAAAACAGTTTGACTGCTCTTCATCCTTTTATAACGCAGTTTGACTGCTCTTCATCCTCTTATAAATCAGTTTGACTGCTCTTCATCCGATTATAAATCAGTTTGACTGCTCTTCGTCCGATTATAAATCAGTTGGACTGCTCTTCGTCCGCTTATAAAACAGTTTGACTGCTCTTCATCCTTTTATAAAGCAGTTTGACTGCTCTTCATCCTCTTATAAATCAGTTTGACTGCTCTTCATCCTCTTATAAAGCAGTTTGACTGCTCTTCATCCTCCTATAAACCAGTTTGACTGCGCTTCATCCTCCTATAGAACAGTTTGACTGCTCTTCGTCCGATTATAACTCAGTTTGACTGATCTTCGTCCTCTTATAAAACAGTTTGACTGCTCTTCATCCTTTTATAAAGCAGTTTGACTGCTCTTCATCCTCTTGTAAAACAGTCTGACTGCTCTTCATCCGATTATAAATCAGTTTGACTGCTCTTCATCCTCTTATAAAACAGTTTGACTGCTCTTCATCTTTTTATAACGCAGTTTGACTGCTCTTCATCCTCTTGTAAAACAGGTTGACTGCTTTTCATCCTTTTGTAAAACAGTCTGACTGCTCTACATCATTGTATAATACAGTTTGACTGCTCTTCATCCTTTTATAAAGCAGTTTGACTGCTCTTCATCCTCTTATAAATCAATTTGACCGCTCTTCATCCTCTTATAAAACCGTTTGACTGCTCTTCGTCCGATTATAAATCAGTTTGACTGCTCTTCGTCCGATTATAAATCAGTTTGACTGCTCTTCGTCCGCTTATAAAACAGTTTGACTGCTCTTCATCCTTTTATAAAGCAGTTTGACTGCTCTTCATTCTCTTATAAATCAGTTTGACTGCTCTTCATCCGATTATAAATCAGTTTGACTGCTCTTCATCCTCTTATAAAACAGTTTGACTGCTCTTCATCCTTTTATAACGCATTTTGACTGCTCTCCATCCTCTTATAAATCAGTTTGACTGCTCTTCATCCGATTATAAATCAGTTTGACTGCTCTTCATCCGATTATAAAACAGTTTGACTGCTCTTCATCCTTTTATAACGCAGTTTGACTGCTCTTCATCCTCTTATAAATCAGTTTGACTGCTCTTCATCCGATTATAAATCAGTTTGACTGCTCTTCGTCCGATTATAAATCAGTTGGACTGCTCTTCGTCCGCTTATAAAACAGTTTGACTGCTCTTCATCCTTTTATAAAGCAGTTTGACTGCTCTTCATCCTCTTATAAATCAGTTTGACTGCTCTTCATCCTCTTATAAAGCAGTTTGACTGCTCTTCATCCTCCTATAAACCAGTTTGACTGCGCTTCATCCTCCTATAGAACAGTTTGACTGCTCTTCGTCCGATTATAACTCAGTTTGACTGCTCTTCGTCCTCTTATAAAACAGTTTGACTGCTCTTCATCCTTTTATAAAGCAGTTTGACTGCTCTTCATCCTCTTGTAAAACAGTCTGACTGCTCTTCATCCGATTATAAATCAGTTTGACTGCTCTTCATCCTCTTATAAAACAGTTTGACTGCTCTTCATCTTTTTATAACGCAGTTTGACTGCTCTTCATCCTCTTGTAAAACAGGTTGACTGCTCTTCATCCTTTTGTGAAATAGTCTGACTGCTCGACATCATTGTATAAAACAGTTTGACTGCTCTTCATCCTTTTATAAAGCAGTTTGACTGCGCTTCATCCTCTTATAAATCAATTTGACTGCTCTTCATCCTCTTATAAAACCGTTTGACTGCTCTTCATCCTCCTATAAACCAGTTTGACTGCGCTTCATCCTCCTATAGAACAGTTTGACTGCTCTTCGTCCTCTTATAAAACAGTTTGACTGCTCTTCGTCCTCTTATAAAACAGTTTGACTGCTCTTCATCCTTTTATAAAGCAGTTTGACTGCTCTTCATCCTCTTATAAATAAGTTTGACTGCTCTTCATCCTTTTATAAAGCAGTTTGACTGTTCTTCATCCTCCTATAAACCAGTTTCACTGCGCTTCATCCTCATATAGAACAGTTTGACTGCTCTTCGTCCGATATAAATCAGTTTGACTGCTCTTCGTCCTCTTATAAAACAGTTTGACTGCTCTTCATCCTTTTATAAAGCAGTTTGACTGCTCTTCATTCTCTTATAAATCAGTTTGACTGCTCTTCATCCTCTTATAAAACAGTTTGACTGCTCTTCATCCTTTTATAACGCATTTTGACTGCTCTTCATCCTCTTATAAATCAGTTTGACTGCTCTTCATCCGATTATAAATCAGTTTGACTGCTCTTCATCCTCTTATAAAACAGTTTGACTGCTCTTCATCCTTTTATAACGCAGTTTGACTGCTCTTCATCCTCTTATAAATCAGTTTGACTGCTCTTCATCCGATTATAAATCAGTTTGACTGCTCTTCGTCCGATTATAAATCAGTTGGACTGCTCTTCGTCCGCTTATAAAACAGTTTGACTGCTCTTCATCCTTTTATAAAGCAGTTTGACTGCTCTTCATCCTCTTATAAATCAGTTTGACTGCTCTTCATCCTCTTATAAAGCAGTTTGACTGCTCTTCATCCTCCTATAAACCAGTTTGACTGCGCTTCATCCTCCTATAGAACAGTTTGACTGCTCTTCGTCCGATTATAACTCAGTTTGACTGCTCTTCGTCCTCTTATAAAACAGTTTGACTGCTCTTCATCCTTTTATAAAGCAGTTTGACTGCTCTTCATCCTCTTGTAAAACAGTCTGACTGCTCTTCATCCGATTATAAATCAGTTTGACTGCTCTTCATCCTCTTATAAAACAGTTTGACTGCTCTTCATCTTTTTATAACGCAGTTTGACTGCTCTTCATCCTCTTGTAAAACAGGTTGACTGCTCTTCATCCTTTTGTGAAACAGTCTGACTGCTCGACATCATTGAATAAAACAGTTTGACTGCTCTTCATCCTTTTATAAAGCAGTTTGACTGCTCTTCATCCTCTTATAAATCAATTTGACTGCTCCTCATCCTCTTATAAAACCGTTTGACTGCTCTTCGTCCGATTATAAATCAGTTTGACTGCTCTTCGTCCGATTATAAATCAGTTTGACTGCTCCTCGTCCGCTTATAAAACAGTTTGACTGCTCTTCATCCTTTTATAAAGCAGTTTGACTGCTCTTCATCCTCTTATAAATCAGTTTGACTGCTCTTCATCCTTTTATAAAGCAGTTTGACTGCTCTTCATCCTCCTATAAACCAGTTTGACTGCGCTTCATCCTCCTATAGAACAGTTTGACTGCTCTTCGTCCTCTTATAAAACAGTTTGACTGCTCTTCGTCCTCTTATAAAACAGTTTGACTGCTCTTCATCCTTTTATAAAGCAGTTTGACTGCTCTTCATCCTCTTATAAATCAGTTTGACTGCTCTCCATCCGATTATAAATCAGTTTGACTGCTCTTCATCCTCTTATAAAACAGTTTGACTGCTCTTCATCCTTTTATAACGCAGTTTGACTGCTCTTCATCCTCTTATAAATCAGTTTGACTGCTCTTCATCCGATTATAAACCAGTTTGACTGCTCTTCGTCCTCTTATAAAACAGTTTGACTGCTCTTCATCCTTTTATAAAGCAGTTTGACTGCTCTTCATCCTCTTATAAATCAGTTTGACTGCTCTTCATCCGATTATAAATCAGTTTGACTGCTCTTCATCCTCTTATAAAACAGTTTGACTGCTCTTCATCCTTTTATAACGCAGTTTGACTGCTCTTCATCCTCTTATAAATCAGTTTGACTGCTCTTCATCCGATTATAAATCAGTTTGACTGCTCTTCATCCTTTTATAAAGCAGTTTGACTGCTCTTCATCCTCTTATAAATCAATTTGACTGCTCTTCATCCTCTTATAAAACCGTTTTTTCTGCTCTTCGTCCGATTATAAATCAGTTTGACTGCTCTTCATCCTCTTATAAAACCGTTTGACTACTCTTCATCCTTTTATAACGCAGTTTGACTGCTCTTCATCCTCTTATAAATCAGTTTGACTGCTCTTCATCCGATTATAAATCAGTTTGACTGCTCTTCGTCCTCTTATAAAACAGTTTGACTGCTCTTCATCCTTTTATAAAGCAGTTTGACTGCTCTTCATCCTCTTGTAAAACAGTCTGACTGCTCTTCATCTGATTATAAATCAGTTTGACTGCTCTTCATCCTCTTATAAAACAGTTTGACTGCTCTTCGTCCTCTTATAAAACAGTTTGACTGCTCTTCATCCTTTTATAAAGCAGTTTGACTGCTCTTCATCCTCTTATAAATCAGTTTGACTGCTCTTCATCCGATTATAAATCAGTTTGACTGCTCTTCATCCTCTTATAAAACAGTTTGACTGCTCTTCATCCTTTTATAACGCAGTTTGACTGCTCTTCATCCTCTTATAAATCAGTTTGACTGCTCTTCATCCGATTATAAACCAGTTTGACTGCTCTTCGTCCTCTTATAAAACAGTTTGACTGCTCTTCATCCTTTTATAAAGCAGTTTGACTGCTCTTCATCCTCTTATAAATCAGTTTGACTGCTCTTCATCCGATTATAAATCAGTTTGACTGCTCTTCATCCTCTTATAAAACAGTTTGACTGCTCTTCATCCTTTTATAACGCAGTTTGACTGCTCTTCATCCTCTTATAAATCAGTTTGACTGCTCTTCATCCGATTATAAATCAGTTTGACTGCTCTTCATCCTCTTATAAAACCGTTTGACTGCTCTTCGTCCGATTATAAATCAGTTTGACTGCTCTTCGTCCGATTATAAATCAGTTTGACTGCTCCTCGTCCGCTTATAAAACAGTTTGACTGCTCTTCATCCTTTTATAAAGCAGTTTGACTGCTCTTCATCCTCTTATAAATCAGTTTGACTGCTCTTCATCCTTTTATAAAGCAGTTTGACTGCTCTTCATCCTCCTATAAACCAGTTTGACTGCGCTTCATCCTCCTATAGAACAGTTTGACTGCTCTTCGTCCTCTTATAAAACAGTTTGACTGCTCTTCGTCCTCTTATAAAACAGTTTGACTGCTCTTCATCCTTTTATAAAGCAGTTTGACTGCTCTTCATCCTCTTATAAATAAGTTTGACTGCTCTTCATCCTTTTATAAAGCAGTTTGACTGTTCTTCATCCTCCTATAAACCAGTTTCACTGCGCTTCATCCTCATATAGAACAGTTTGACTGCTCTTCGTCCGATTATAAATCAGTTTGACTGCTCTTCATCCTCTTATAAAACAGTTTGACTGCTCTTCATCCTTTTATAAAGCAGTTTGACTGCTCTTCATTCTCTTATAAATCAGTTTGACTATTCTTCATCCTCTTATAAAACAGTTTGACTGCTCTTCATCCTTTTATAACGCATTTTGACTGCTCTTCATCCTCTTATAAATCAGTTTGACTGCTCTTCATCCGATTATAAATCAGTTTGACTGCTCTTCATCCTCTTATAAAACAGTTTGACTGCTCTTCATCCTTTTATAACGCAGTTTGACTGCTCTTCATCCTCTTATAAATCAGTTTGACTGCTCTTCATCCGATTATAAATCAGTTTGACTGCTCTTCGTCCGATTATAAATCAGTTGGACTGCTCTTCGTCGGCTTATAAAACAGTTTGACTGCTCTTCATCCTTTTATAAAGCAGTTTGACTGCTCTTCATCCTCTTATAAATCAGTTTGACTGCTCTTCATCCTCTTATAAAGCAGTTTGACTGCTCTTCATCCTCCTATAAACCAGTTTGACTGCGCTTCATCCTCCTATAGAACAGTTTGACTGCTCTTCGTCCGATTATAACTCAGTTTGACTGCTCTTCGTCCTCTTATAAAACAGTTTGACTGCTCTTCATCCTTTTATAAAGCAGTTTGACTGCTCTTCATCCTCTTGTAAAACAGTCTGACTGCTCTTCATCCGATTATAAATCAGTTTGACTGCTCTTCATCCTCTTATAAAACAGTTTGACTGCTCTTCATCTTTTTATAACGCAGTTTGACTGCTCTTCATCCTCTTGTAAAACAGGTTGACTGCTCTTCATCCTTTTGTGAAACAGTCTGACTGCTCGACATCATTGAATAAAACAGTTTGACTGCTCTTCATCCTTTTATAAAGCAGTTTGACTGCTCTTCGTCCGATTATAAATCAGTTTGACTGCTCCTCGTCCGCTTATAAAACAGTTTGACTGCTCTTCATCCTTTTATAAAGCAGTTTGACTGCTCTTCATCCTCTTATAAATCAGTTTGACTGCTCTTCATCCTTTTATAAAGCAGTTTGACTGCTCTTCATCCTCCTATAAACCAGTTTGACTGCGCTTCATCCTCCTATAGAACAGTTTGACTGCTCTTCGTCCTCTTATAAAACAGTTTGACTGCTCTTCGTCCTCTTATAAAACAGTTTGACTGCTCTTCATCCTTTTATAAAGCAGTTTGACTGCTCTTCATCCTCTTATAAATCAGTTTGACTGCTCTCCATCCGATTATAAATCAGTTTGACTGCTCTTCATCCTCTTATAAAACAGTTTGACTGCTCTTCATCCTTTTATAACGCAGTTTGACTGCTCTTCATCCTCTTATAAATCAGTTTGACTGCTCTTCATCCGATTATAAATCAGTTTGACTGCTCTTCGTCCGATTATAAATCAGTTGGACTGCTCTTCGTCGGCTTATAAAACAGTTTGACTGCTCTTCATCCTTTTATAAAGCAGTTTGACTGCTCTTCATCCTCTTATAAATCAGTTTGACTGCTCTTCATCCTCTTATAAAGCAGTTTGACTGCTCTTCATCCTCCTATAAACCAGTTTGACTGCGCTTCATCCTCCTATAGAACAGTTTGACTGCTCTTCGTCCGATTATAACTCAGTTTGACTGCTCTTCGTCCTCTTATAAAACAGTTTGACTGCTCTTCATCCTTTTATAAAGCAGTTTGACTGCTCTTCATCCTCTTGTAAAACAGTCTGACTGCTCTTCATCCGATTATAAATCAGTTTGACTGCTCTTCATCCTCTTATAAAACAGTTTGACTGCTCTTCATCTTTTTATAACGCAGTTTGACTGCTCTTCATCCTCTTGTAAAACAGGTTGACTGCTCTTCATCCTTTTGTGAAACAGTCTGACTGCTCGACATCATTGAATAAAACAGTTTGACTGCTCTTCATCCTTTTATAAAGCAGTTTGACTGCTCTTCGTCCGATTATAAATCAGTTTGACTGCTCCTCGTCCGCTTATAAAACAGTTTGACTGCTCTTCATCCTTTTATAAAGCAGTTTGACTGCTCTTCATCCTCTTATAAATCAGTTTGACTGCTCTTCATCCTTTTATAAAGCAGTTTGACTGCTCTTCATCCTCCTATAAACCAGTTTGACTGCGCTTCATCCTCCTATAGAACAGTTTGACTGCTCTTCGTCCTCTTATAAAACAGTTTGACTGCTCTTCGTCCTCTTATAAAACAGTTTGACTGCTCTTCATCCTTTTATAAAGCAGTTTGACTGCTCTTCATCCTCTTATAAATCAGTTTGACTGCTCTCCATCCGATTATAAATCAGTTTGACTGCTCTTCATCCTCTTATAAAACAGTTTGACTGCTCTTCATCCTTTTATAACGCAGTTTGACTGCTCTTCATCCTCTTATAAATCAGTTTGACTGCTCTTCATCCGATTATAAACCAGTTTGACTGCTCTTCGTCCTCTTATAAAACAGTTTGACTGCTCTTCATCCTTTTATAAAGCAGTTTGACTGCTCTTCATCCTCTTATAAATCAGTTTGACTGCTCTTCATCCGATTATAAATCAGTTTGACTGCTCTTCATCCTCTTATAAAACAGTTTGACTGCTCTTCATCCTTTTATAACGCAGTTTGACTGCTCTTCATCCTCTTATAAATCAGTTTGACTGGTCTTCATCCGATTATAAATCAGTTTGACTGCTCTTCATACTTTTATAAAGCAGTTTGACTGCTCTTCATCCTCTTATAAATCAATTTGACTGCTCTTCATCCTCTTATAAAACCGTTTTTTCTGCTCTTCGTCCGATTATAAATCAGTTTGACTGCTCTTCATCCTCTTATAAAACCGTTTGACTACTCTTCATCCTTTTATAACGCAGTTTGACTGCTCTTCATCCTCTTATAAATCAGTTTGACTGCTCTTCATCCGATTATAAATCAGTTTGACTGCTCTTCGTCCTCTTATAAAACAGTTTGACTGCTCTTCATCCTTTTATAAAGCAGTTTGACTGCTCTTCATCCTCTTGTAAAACAGTCTGACTGCTCTTCATCTGATTATAAATCAGTTTGACTGCTCTTCATCCTCTTATAAAACAGTTTGACTGCTCTTCGTCCTCTTATAAAACAGTTTGACTGCTCTTCATCCTTTTATAAAGCAGTTTGACTGCTCTTCATCCTCTTATAAATCAGTTTGACTGCTCTTCATCCGATTATAAATAAGTTTGACTGCTCTTCATCCTCTTATAAAACAGTTTGACTGCTCTTCATCCTTTTATAACGCAGTTTGACTGCTCTTCATCCTCTTATAAATCAGTTTGACTGCTCTTCATCCGATTATAAACCAGTTTGACTGCTCTTCGTCCTCTTATAAAACAGTTTGACTGCTCTTCATCCTTTTATAAAGCAGTTTGACTGCTCTTCATCCTCTTATAAATCAGTTTGACTGCTCTTCATCCGATTATAAATCAGTTTGACTGCTCTTCATCCTCTTATAAAACAGTTTGACTGCTCTTCATCCTTTTATAACGCAGTTTGACTGCTCTTCATCCTCTTATAAATCAGTTTGACTGCTCTTCATCCGATTATAAATCAGTTTGACTGCTCTTCATCCTTTTATAAAGCAGTTTGACTGCTCTTCATCCTCTTATAAATCAATTTGACTGCTCTTCATCCTCTTATAAAACCGTTTTTTCTGCTCTTCGTCCGATTATAAATCAGTTTGACTGCTCTTCATCCTCTTATAAAACCGTTTGACTGCTCTTCATCCTTTTATAACGCAGTTTGACTGCTCTTCATCCTCTTATAAATCAGTTTGACTGCTCTTCATCCGATTATAAATCAGTTTGACTGCTCTTCGTCCTCTTATAAAACAGTTTGACTGCTCTTCATCCTTTTATAAAGCTGTTTGACTGCTCTTCATCCTCTTGTAAAACAGTCTGACTGCTCTTCATCTGATTATAAATCAGTTTGACTGCTGTTCATCCTCTTATAAAACAGTTTGACTGCTCTTCATATTTTTATAACGCAGTTTGACTGCTCTTCATCCTCTTGTAAAACAGGTTGACTGCTTTTCATCCTTTTGTAAAACAGTCTGACTGCTCTACATCATTGTATAAAACAGTTTGACTGCTCTTCATCTTCTTATAAATCAATTTGACCGCTCTTCATCCTCTTATAAAACCGTTTGACTGCTCTTCGTCCGATTATAAATCAGTTTGACTGCTCTTCGTCCTTTTATAAATCAGTTTGACTGCTCTTCGTCCGCTTATAAAACAGTTTGACTGCTCTTCGTCCTCTTATAAAACAGTTTGACTGCTCTTCATCCTTTTATAAAGCAGTTTGACTGCTCTTCATCCTCTTGTAAAACAGTCTGACTGCTCTTCATCCGATTATAAATCAGTTTGACTGCTCTTCATCCTCTTATAAAACAGTTTGACTGCTCTTCATCTTTTTATAACGCAGTTTGACTGCTCTTCATCCTCTTGTAAAACAGGTTGACTGCTCTTCATCCTTTTGTGAAACAGTCTTACTGCTCGACATCATTGAATAAAACAGTTTGACTGCTCTTCATCCTTTTATAAAGCAGTTTGACTGCTCTTCATCCTCTTATAAATCAATTTGACTGCTCTTCATCCTCTTATAAAACCGTTTGACTGCTCTTCGTCCGATTATAAATCAGTTTGACTGCTCTTCGTCCGATTATAAATCAGTTTGACTGCTCCTCGTCCGCTTATAAATCAGTTTGACTGCTCCTCGTCCGCTTATAAAACAGTTTGACTGCTCTTCATCCTTTTATAAAGCAGTTTGACTGCTCTTCATCCTCTTATAAATCAGTTTGACTGCTCTTCATCCTTTTATAAAGCAGTTTGACTGCTCTTCATCCTCCTATAAACCAGTTTGACTGCGCTTCATCCTCCTATAGAACAGTTTGACTGCTCTTCGTCCTCTTATAAAACAGTTTGACTGCTCTTCGTCCTCTTATAAAACAGTTTGACTGCTCTTCATCCTTTTATAAAGCAGTTTGAGTGCTCTTCATCCTCTTATAAATCAGTTTGACTGCTCTTCATCCGATTATAAATCAGTTTGACTGCTCTTCATCCTCTTATAAAACAGTTTGACTGCTCTTCATCCTTTTATAACGCAGTTTGACTGCTCTTCATCCTCTTATAAATCAGTTTGACTGCTCTTCATCCGATTATAAACCAGTTTGACTGCTCTTCGTCCTCTTATAAAACAGTTTGACTGCTCTTCATCCTTTTATAAAGCAGTTTGACTGCTCTTCATCCTCTTATAAATCAGTTTGACTGCTCTTCATCCGATTATAAATCAGTTTGACTGCTCTTCATCCTCTTATAAAACAGTTTGACTGCTCTTCATCCTTTTATAACGCAGTTTGACTGCTCTTCATCCTCTTATAAATCAGTTTGACTGCTCTTCATCCGATTATAAATCAGTTTGACTGCTCTTCATCCTTTTATAAAGCAGTTTGACTGCTCTTCATCCTCTTATAAATCAATTTGACTGCTCTTCATCCTCTTATAAAACCGTTTTTTCTGCTCTTCGTCCGATTATAAATCAGTTTGACTGCTCTTCATCCTCTTATAAAACCGTTTGACTGCTCCTCATCCTTTTATAACGCAGTTTGACTGCTCTTCATCCTCTTATAAATCAGTTTGACTGCTCTTCATCCGATTATAAATCAGTTTGACTGCTCTTCGTCCTCTTATAAAACAGTTTGACTGCTCTTCATCCTTTTATAAAGCAGTTTGACTGCTCTTCATCCTCTTGTAAAACAGTCTGACTGCTCTTCATCTGATTATAAATCAGTTTGACTGCTCTTCATCCTCTTATAAAACAGTTTGACTGCTCTTCATCCTTTTATAACGCAGTTTGACTGCTCTTCATCCTCTTATAAATCAGTTTGACTGCTCTTCATCCGATTATAAATCAGGTTGACTGCTCTTCGTCCGATTATAAATCAGTTGGACTGCTCTTCGTCCGCTTATAAAACAGTTTGACTGCTCTTCATGCTTTTATAAAGCAGTTTGACTGCTCTTCATCCTCTTATAAAGCAGTTTGACTGCTCTCCATCCTCCTATAAACCAGTTTGACTGCGCTTCATCCTCCTATAGAACAGTTTGATTGCTCTTCGTCCGATTATAACTCAGTTTGACTGCTCTTCGTCCTCTTATAAAACAGTTTGACTGCTCTTCATCTTTTTATAACGCAGTTTGACTGCTCTTCATCCTCTTGTAAAACAGGTTGACTGCTCTTCATCCTTTTGTGAAACAGTCTGACTGCTCGACATCATTGTATAAAACAGTTTGACTGCTCTTCATCCTTTTATAAAGCAGTTTGACTGCTCTTCATCCTCTTATAAAACCGTTTGACTGCTCTTCATCTTTTTATAACGCAGTTTGACTGCTCTTCATCCTCTTGTAAAACAGGTTGACTGCTTTTCATCCTTTTGTATAACAGTCTGACTGCTCTACATCATTGTATAAAACAGTTTGACTGCTCTTCATCCTTTTATAAAGCAGTTTGACTGCTCTTGATCCTCTTATAAATCAATTTGACCGCTCTTCATCCTCTTATAAAACCGTTTGACTGCTCTTCGTCCGATTATAATTCAGTTTGACTGCTCTTCGTCCGATTATAAATCAGTTTGACTGCTCTTCGTCCGCTTATAAAACAGTTTGACTGCTCTTCATCCTTTTATAAAGCAGTTTGACTGCTCTTCATCCTCTTATAAATCAGTTTGACTGCTCTTCATCCTTTTATAAAGCAGTTTAACTGCTCTTCATCCTCCTATAAACCAGTTTGACTGCGCTTCATCCTCCTATAGAACAGTTTGACTGCTCTTCGTCCGATTATAAATCAGTTTGACTGCTCTTCGTCCTCTTATAAAACAGTTTGACTGCTCTTCATCCTTTTATAAAGCAGTTTGACTGCTCTTCATCCTCTTATAAATCAGTTTGACTGCTCTTCGTCCTCTTATAAAACAGTTTGACTGCTCTTCATCCTTTTATAAAGCAGTTTGACTGCTCTTCATCCTCCTATAAACCAGTTTGACTGCGCTTCATCCTCCTATAGAACAGTTTGACTGCTCTTCGTCCTCTTATAAATCAGTTTGACTGCTCTTCATCCTCTTATAAAACAGTTTGACTGCTCTTCATCCTTTTATAACGCAGTTTGACTGCTCTTCATCCTCTTATAAATCAGTTTGACTGCTCTTCATCCGATTATAAATCAGTTTGACTGCTATTCATCCGATTATAAATCAGTTTGACTGCTCTTCGTCCGATTATAAATCAGTTTGACTGCTCTTCGTCCGATTATAACTCAGTTTGACTGCTCTTCGTCCTCTTATAAAACAGTTTGACTGCTCTTCATCCGATTATAAATCAGTTTGACTGCTCTTCATCCTCTTATAAAACAGTTTGACTGGTCTTCATCCTTTTATAAAGCAGTTTGACTGCTCTTCATCCTCCTATAAACCAGTTTGACTGCTCTTCATCCTCCTATAGAACAGTTTGACTGCTCTTCGTCCGATTATAAATCAGTTTGACTGCTCTTCGTCCTCTTATAAAACAGTTTGACTGCTCTTCATCCTTTTATAAAGCAGTTTGACTGCTCTTCATCCTCTTATAAAACAGTTTGACTGCTCTTCATCTTTTTATAACGCAGTTTGACTGCTCTTCATCCTCTTGTAAAACAGGTTGACTGCTTTTCATCCTTTTGTAAAACAGTCTGACTGCTCTACATCATTGTATAAAACAGTTTGACTGCTCTTCATCCTTTTATAAAGCAGTTTGACTGCTCTTCATCCTCTTATAAATCAGTTTGACTGCTCTTCATCCTTTTATAAAGCAGTTTAACTGCTCTTCATCCTCCTATAAACCAGTTTGACTGCGCTTCATCCTCCTATAGAACAGTTTGACTGCTCTTCGTCCGATTATAAATCAGTTTGACTGCTCTTCGTCCTCTTATAAAACAGTTTGACTGCTCTTCATCCTTTTATAAAGCAGTTTGACTGCTCTTCATCCTCTTATAAATCAGTTTGACTGCTCTTCCTCCGATTATAAATCAGTTTGACTGCTCTTCATCCTCTTATAAAACAGTTTGACTGCTCTTCATCCTTTTATAACGCAGTTTGACTGCTCTTCATCCTCTTATAAATCAGTTTGACTGCTCTTCATCCGATTATAAATCAGTTTGACTGCTATTCATCCGATTATAAATCAGTTTGACTGCTCTTCGTCCGATTATAAATCAGTTTGACTGCTCTTCGTCCGATTATAACTCAGTTTGACTGCTCTTCGTCCTCTTATAAAACAGTTTGACTGCTCTTCATCCGATTATAAATCAGTTTGACTGCTCTTCATCCTCTTATAAAACAGTTTGACTGGTCTTCATCCTTTTATAAAGCAGTTTGACTGCTCTTCATCCTCCTATAAACCAGTTTGACTGCTCTTCATCCTCCTATAGAACAGTTTGACTGCTCTTCGTCCGATTATAAATCAGTTTGACTGCTCTTCGTCCTCTTATAAAACAGTTTGACTGCTCTTCATCCTTTTATAAAGCAGTTTGACTGCTCTTCATCCTCTTATAAAACAGTTTGACTGCTCTTCATCTTTTTATAACGCATTTTGACTGCTCTTCATCCTCTTGTAAAACAGGTTGACTGCTTTTCATCCTTTTGTAAAACAGTCTGACTGCTCTACATCATTGTATAAAACAGTTTGACTGCTCTTCATCTTTTTATAACGCAGTTTGACTGCTCTTCATCCTCTTATAAATCAGTTTGACTGCTCTTCATCCTTTTATAAAGCAGTTTGACTGCTCTTCATCCTCCTATAAACCAGTTTCACTGCGCTTCATCCTCCTATAGAACAGTTTGACTGCTCTTCGTCCGATTATAAATCAGTTTGACTGCTCTTCGTCCTCTTATAAAACAGTTTGACTGCTCTTCATCCTTTTATAAAGCAGTTTGACTGCTCTTCATTCTCTTATAAATCAGTTTGACTGCTCTTCATCCGATTATAAATCAGTTTGACTGCTCTTCATCCTCTTATAAAACAGTTTGACTGCTCTTCATCCTTTTATAACGCATTTTGACTGCTCTTCATCCTCTTATAAATCAGTTTGACTGCTCTTCATCCGATTATAAATCAGTTTGACTGCTCTTCATCCTCTTATAAAACAGTTTGACTGCTCTTCATCCTTTTATAACGCAGTTTGACTGCTCTTCATCCTCTTATAAATCAGTTTGACTGCTCTTCATCCGATTATAAATCAGTTTGACTGCTCTTCGTCCGATTATAAATCAGTTTGACTGCTCTTCATCCTCTTATAAAGCAGTTTGACTGCTCTTCATCCTCTTATAAATCAGTTTGACTGCTCTTCATCCTCTTATAAAGCAGTTTGACTGCTCTTCATCCTACTATAAACCAGTTTGACTGCGCTTCATCCTCCTATAGAACAGTTTGACTGCTCTTCGTCCGATTATAACTCAGTTTGACTGCTCTTCGTCCTCTTATAAAACAGTTTGACTGCTCTTCATCCTTTTATAAAGCAGTTTGACTGCTCTTCATCCTCTTGTAAAACAGTCTGACTGCTCTTCATCCGATTATAAATCAGTTTGACTGCTCTTCATCCTCTTATAAAACAGTTTGACTGCTCTTCATCTTTTTATAACGCAGTTTGACTGCTCTTCATCCTTTTATAAAGCAGTTTGACTGCTCTTCATCCTCCTATAAACCAGTTTGACTGCGCTTCATCCTCCTATAGAACAGTTTGACTGCTCTTCGTCCTCTTATAAAACAGTTTTACTGCTCTTCGTCCTCTTATAAAACAGTTTGACTGCTCTTCATCCTTTTATAAAGCAGTTTGACTGCTCTTCATCCTCTTATAAATCAGTTTGACTGCTCTTCATCCTTTTATAAAGCAGTTTGACTGCTCTTCATCCTCCTATAAACCAGTTTGACTGCGCTTCATCCTCCTATAGAACAGTTTGACGGCTCTTCGTCCGATTATAACTCAGTTTGACTGCTCTTCGTCCTCTTATAAAACAGTTTGACTGCTCTTCATCCGATTATAAATCAGTTTGACTGCTCTTCATCCTCTTATAAAACAGTTTGACTGGTCTTCATCCTTTTATAAAGCAGTTTGACTGCTCTTCATCCTCCTATAAACCAGTTTGACTGCTCTTCATCCTCCTATAGAACAGTTTGACTGCTCTTCGTCCGATTATAAATCAGTTTGACTGCTCTTCGTCCTCTTATAAAACAGTTTGACTGCTCTTCATCCTTTTATAAAGCAGTTTGACTGCTCTTCATCCTCTTATAAAACAGTTTGACTGCTCTTCATCTTTTTATAACGCAGTTTGACTGCTCTTCATCCTCTTGTAAAACAGGTTGACTGCTTTTCATCCTTTTGTAAAACAGTCTGACTGCTCTACATCATTGTATAAAACAGTTTGACTGCTCTTCATCCTTTTATAAAGCAGTTTGACTGCTCTTCATCCTCTTATAAATCAGTTTGACTGCTCTTCATCCTTTTATAAAGCAGTTTAACTGCTCTTCATCCTCCTATAAACCAGTTTGACTGCGCTTCATCCTCCTATAGAACAGTTTGACTGCTCTTCGTCCGATTATAAATCAGTTTGACTGCTCTTCGTCCTCTTATAAAACAGTTTGACTGCTCTTCATCCTTTTATAAAGCAGTTTGACTGCTCTTCATCCTCTTATAAATCAGTTTGACTGCTCTTCCTCCGATTATAAATCAGTTTGACTGCTCTTCATCCTCTTATAAAACAGTTTGACTGCTCTTCATCCTTTTATAACGCAGTTTGACTGCTCTTCATCCTCTTATAAATCAGTTTGACTGCTCTTCATCCGATTATAAATCAGTTTGACTGCTATTCATCCGATTATAAATCAGTTTGACTGCTCTTCGTCCGATTATAAATCAGTTTGACTGCTCTTCGTCCGATTATAACTCAGTTTGACTGCTCTTCGTCCTCTTATAAAACAGTTTGACTGCTCTTCATCCGATTATAAATCAGTTTGACTGCTCTTCATCCTCTTATAAAACAGTTTGACTGGTCTTCATCCTTTTATAAAGCAGTTTGACTGCTCTTCATCCTCCTATAAACCAGTTTGACTGCTCTTCATCCTCCTATAGAACAGTTTGACTGCTCTTCGTCCGATTATAAATCAGTTTGACTGCTCTTCGTCCTCTTATAAAACAGTTTGACTGCTCTTCATCCTTTTATAAAGCAGTTTGACTGCTCTTCATCCTCTTATAAAACAGTTTGACTGCTCTTCATCTTTTTATAACGCATTTTGACTGCTCTTCATCCTCTTGTAAAACAGGTTGACTGCTTTTCATCCTTTTGTAAAACAGTCTGACTGCTCTACATCATTGTATAAAACAGTTTGACTGCTCTTCATCTTTTTATAACGCAGTTTGACTGCTCTTCATCCTCTTATAAATCAGTTTGACTGCTCTTCATCCTTTTATAAAGCAGTTTGACTGCTCTTCATCCTCCTATAAACCAGTTTCACTGCGCTTCATCCTCCTATATAACAGTTTGACTGCTCTTCGTCCGATTATAAATCAGTTTGACTGCTCTTCGTCCTCTTATAAAACAGTTTGACTGCTCTTCATCCTTTTATAAAGCAGTTTGACTGCTCTTCATTCTCTTATAAATCAGTTTGACTGCTCTTCATCCGATTATAAATCAGTTTGACTGCTCTTCATCCTCTTATAAAACAGTTTGACTGCTCTTCATCCTTTTATAACGCATTTTGACTGCTCTTCATCCTCTTATAAATCAGTTTGACTGCTCTTCATCCGATTATAAATCAGTTTGACTGCTCTTCATCCTCTTATAAAACAGTTTGACTGCTCTTCATCCTTTTATAACGCAGTTTGACTGCTCTTCATCCTCTTATAAATCAGTTTGACTGCTCTTCATCCGATTATAAATCAGTTTGACTGCTCTTCGTCCGATTATAAATCAGTTTGACTGCTCTTCATCCTCTTATAAAGCAGTTTGACTGCTCTTCATCCTCTTATAAATCAGTTTGACTGCTCTTCATCCTCTTATAAAGCAGTTTGACTGCTCTTCATCCTCCTATAAACCAGTTTGACTGCGCTTCATCCTCCTATAGAACAGTTTGACTGCTCTTCGTCCGATTATAACTCAGTTTGACTGCTCTTCGTCCTCTTATAAAACAGTTTGACTGCTCTTCATCCTTTTATAAAGCAGTTTGACTGCTCTTCATCCTCTTGTAAAACAGTCTGACTGCTCTTCATCCGATTATAAATCAGTTTGACTGCTCTTCATCCTCTTATAAAACAGTTTGACTGCTCTTCATCTTTTTATAACGCAGTTTGACTGCTCTTCATCCTTTTATAAAGCAGTTTGACTGCTCTTCATCCTCCTATAAACCAGTTTGACTGCGCTTCATCCTCCTATAGAACAGTTTGACTGCTCTTCGTCCTCTTATAAAACAGTTTTACTGCTCTTCGTCCTCTTATAAAACAGTTTGACTGCTCTTCATCCTTTTATAAAGCAGTTTGACTGCTCTTCATCCTCTTATAAATCAGTTTGACTGCTCTTCATCCTTTTATAAAGCAGTTTGACTGCTCTTCATCCTCCTATAAACCAGTTTGACTGCGCTTCATCCTCCTATAGAACAGTTTGACGGCTCTTCGTCCGATTATAACTCAGTTTGACTGCTCTTCGTCCTCTTATAAAACAGTTTGACTGCTCTTCATCCTTTTATAAAGCAGTTTGACTGCTCTTCATCCTCTTGTAAAACAGTCCGACTGCTCTTCATCCGATTATAAATCAGTTTGACTGCTCTTCATCCTCTTATAAAACAGTTTGACTGCTCTTCATCCTTTTATAACGCAGTTTGACTGCTCTTCATCCTCTTATAAATCAGTTTGACTGCTCTTCATCCACTTATAAAGCAGTTTGACTGCTCTTCATCCTCCTATAAACCAGTTTGACTGCGCTTCATCCTCCTATAGAACAGTTTGACTGCTCTTCGTCCGATTATAACTCAGTTTGACTGCTCTTCGTCCTCTTATAAAACAGTTTGACTGCTCTTCATCCTTTTATAAAGCAGTTTGACTGCTCTTCATCCTCTTGTAAAACAGTCTGACTGCTCTTCATCCGATTATAAATCAGTTTGACTGCTCTTCATCCTCTTATAAAACAGTTTGACTGCTCTTCATCTTTTTATAACGCAGTTTGACTGCTCTTCATCCTTTTATAAAGCAGTTTGACTGCTCTTCATCCTCCTATAAACCAGTTTGACTGCGCTTCATCCTCCTATAGAACAGTTTGACTGCTCTTCGTCCTCTTATAAAACAGTTTTACTGCTCTTCGTCCTCTTATAAAACAGTTTGACTGCTCTTCATCCTTTTATAAAGCAGTTTGACTGCTCTTCATCCTCTTATAAATCAGTTTGACTGCTCTTCATCCTTTTATAAAGCAGTTTGACTGCTCTTCATCCTCCTATAAACCAGTTTCACTGCGCTTCATCCTCCTATAGAACAGTTTGACTGCTCTTCGTCCGATTATAAATCAGTTTGACTGCTCTTCGTCCTCTTATAAAACAGTTTGACTGCTCTTCATCCTTTTATAAAGCAGTTCGACTGCTCTTCATTCTCTTATAAATCAGTTTGACTGCTCTTCATCCGATTATAAATCAGTTTGACTGCTCTTCATCCTCTTATAAAACAGTTTGATTGCTCTTCATCCTTTTATAACGCATTTTGACTGCTCTTCATCCTCTTATAAATCAGTTTGACTGCTCTTCATCCGATTATAAATCAGTTTGACTGCTCTTCATCCTCTTATAAAACAGTTTGACTGCTCTTCATCCTTTTATAACGCAGTTTGACTGCTCTTCATCCTCTTATAAATCAGTTTGACTGCTCTTCATCCGATTATAAATCAGTTTGACTGCTCTTCGTCCGATTATAAATCAGTTGGACTGCTCTTCGTCCGCTTATAAAACAGTTTGACTGCTCTTCATCCTTTTATAAAGCAGTTTGACTGCTCTTCATCCTCTTATAAATCAGTTTGACTGCTCTTCATCTTTTTATAACGCAGTTTGACTGCTCTTCATCCTCTTGTAAAACAGGTTGACTGCTCTTCATCCTTTTGTGAAACAGTCTGACTGCTCGACATCATTGTATAAAACAGTTTGACTGCTCTTCATCCTTTTATAAAGCAGTTTGACTGCTCTTCATCCTCTTATAAATCAATTTGACTGCTCTTCATCCTCTTATAAAACCGTTGGACTGCTCTTCGTCCGATTATAAATCAGTTTGACTGCTCTTCGTCCGATTATAAATCAGTTTGACTGTTCCTCGTCCGCTTATAAAACAGTTTGACTGCTCTTCATCCTTTTTTAAAGCAGTTTGACTGCTCTTCATCCTCTTATAAATCAGTTTGACTGCTCTTCATCCTTTTATAAAGCAGTTTGACTGCTCTTCATCCTCCTATAAACCAGTTTGACTGCGCTTCATCCTCCTATAGAACAGTTTGACTGCTCTTCGTCCTCTTATAAAACAGTTTGACTGCTCTTCGTCCTCTTATAAAACAGTTTGACTGCTTTTCATCCTTTTATAAAGCAGTTTGACTGCTCTTCATCCTCTTATAAATGTGTTTGACTGCTCTTCATCCGATTATAAATCAGTTTGACTGCTCTTCATCCTCTTATAAAACAGTTTGACTGCTCTTCATCCTTTTATAACGCAGTTTGACTGCTCTTCATCCTCTTATAAATCAGTTTAACTGCTCTTCATCCGATTATAAACCAGTTTGACTGCTCTTCGTCCTCTTATAAAACAGTTTGACTGCTCTTCATCCTTTTATAAAGCAGTTTGACTGCTCTTCATCCTCTTATAAATCAGTTTGACTGCTCTTCATCCGATTATAAATCAGTTTGACTGCTCTTCATCCTCTTATAAAACAGTTTGACTGCTCTTCATCCTTTTATAACGCAGTTTGACTGCTCTTCATCCTCTTATAAATCAGTTTGACTGCTCTTCATCCGATTATAAATCAGTTTGACTGCTCTTCATCCTTTTATAAAGCAGTTTGACTGCTCTTCATCCTCTTATAAATCAATTTGACTGCTCTTCATCCTCTTATAAAACCGTTTTTTCTGCTCTTCGTCCGATTATAAATCAGTTTGACTGCTCTTCATCCTCTTATAAAACCGTTTGACTGCTCTTCATCCTTTTATATCGCAGTTTGACTGCTCTTCATCCTCTTATAAATCAGTTTGACTGCTCTTCATCCGATTATAAATCAGTTTGACTGCTCTTCGTCCTCTTATAAAACAGTTTGACTGCTCTTCATCCTTTTATAAAGCAGTTTGACTGCTCTTCATCCTCTTGTAAAACAGTCTGACTGCTCTTCATCTGATTATAAATCAGTTTGACTGCTCTTCATCCTCTTATAAAACAGTTTGACTGCTCTTCATCTTTTTATAACGCAGTTTGACTGCTCTTCATCCTCTTGTAAAACAGGTTGACTGCTTTTCATCCTTCTGTAAAACAGTCTGACTGCTCTACATCATTGTATAAAACAGTTTGACTGCTCTTCATCCTTTTATAAAGCTGTTTGACTGCTCTTCATCCTCTTATAAATCAATTTGACCGCTCTTCATCCTCTTATAAAACCGTTTGACTGCTCTTCGTCCGATTATAAATCAGTTTGACTGCTCTTCGTCCTTTTATAAATCAGTTTGACTGCTCTTCGTCCGCTTATAAAACAGTTTGACTGCTCTTCATCCTTTTATAAAGCAGTTTGACTGCTCTTCATCCTCTTATAAATCAGTTTGACTGCTCTTCATCCTTTTATAAAGCAGTTTGACTGCTCTTCATCCTCCTATAAACCAGTTTGACTGCGCTTCATCCTCCTATAGAACAGTTTGACTGCTCTTCGTCCGATTATAAATCAGTTTGACTGCTCTTCGTCCTCTTATAAAACAGTTTGACTGCTCTTCATCCTTTTATAAAGCAGTTTGACTGCTCTTCATTCTCTTATAAATCAGTTTGGCTGCTCTTCATCCGATTATAAATCAGTTTGACTGCTCTTCATCCTCTTGTAAAACAGGTTGACTGCTCTTCATCCTTTTGTGAAACAGTCTGACTGCTCGACATCATTGTATAAAACAGTTTGACTGCTCTTCATCCTTTTATAAAGCAGTTTGACTGCTCTTCATCCTCTTATAAATCAATTTGACTGCTCTTCATCCTCTTATAAAACCGTTTGACTGCTCTTCGTCCGATTATAAATCAGTTTGACTGCTCTTCGTCCGATTATAAATCAGTTTGACTGTTCCTCGTCCGCTTATAAAACAGTTTGACTGCTCTTCATCCTTTTATAAAGCAGTTTGACTGCTCTTCATCCTCTTATAAATCAGTTTGACTGCTCTTCATCCTTTTATAAAGCAGTTTGACTGCTCTTCATCCTCCTATAAACCAGTTTGACTGCGCTTCATCCTCCTATAGAACAGTTTGACTGCTCTTCGTCCTCTTATAAAACAGTTTGACTGCTCTTCGTCCTCTTATAAAACAGTTTGACTGCTTTTCATCCTTTTATAAAGCAGTTTGACTGCTCTTCATCCTCTTATAAATGTGTTTGACTGCTCTTCATCCGATTATAAATCAGTTTGACTGCTCTTCATCCTCTTATAAAACAGTTTGACTGCTCTTCATCCTTTTATAACGCAGTTTGACTGCTCTTCATCCTCTTATAAATCAGTTTAACTGCTCTTCATCCGATTATAAACCAGTTTGACTGCTCTTCGTCCTCTTATAAAACAGTTTGACTGCTCTTCATCCTTTTATAAAGCAGTTTGACTGCTCTTCATCCTCTTATAAATCAGTTTGACTGCTCTTCATCCGATTATAAATCAGTTTGACTGCTCTTCATCCTCTTATAAAACAGTTTGACTGCTCTTCATCCTTTTATAACGCAGTTTGACTGCTCTTCATCCTCTTATAAATCAGTTTGACTGCTCTTCATCCGATTATAAATCAGTTTGACTGCTCTTCATCCTTTTATAAAGCAGTTTGACTGCTCTTCATCCTCTTATAAATCAATTTGACTGCTCTTCATCCTCTTATAAATCAGTTTGACTGCTCTTCATCCTTTTATAAAGCAGTTTGACTGCTCTTCATCCTCCTATAAACCAGTTTGACTGCGCTTCATCCTCCTATAGAACAGTTTGACTGCTCTTCGTCCGATTATAAATCAGTTTGACTGCTCTTCGTCCTCTTATAAAACAGTTTGACTGCTCTTCATCCTTTTATAAAGCAGTTTGACTGCTCTTCATTCTCTTATAAATCAGTTTGGCTGCTCTTCATCCGATTATAAATCAGTTTGACTGCTCTTCATCCTCTTGTAAAACAGGTTGACTGCTCTTCATCCTTTTGTGAAACAGTCTGACTGCTCGACATCATTGTATAAAACAGTTTGACTGCTCTTCATCCTTTTATAAAGCAGTTTGACTGCTCTTCATCCTCTTATAAATCAATTTGACTGCTCTTCATCCTCTTATAAAACCGTTTGACTGCTCTTCGTCCGATTATAAATCAGTTTGACTGCTCTTCGTCCGATTATAAATCAGTTTGACTGTTCCTCGTCCGCTTATAAAACAGTTTGACTGCTCTTCATCCTTTTATAAAGCAGTTTGACTGCTCTTCATCCTCTTATAAATCAGTTTGACTGCTCTTCATCCTTTTATAAAGCAGTTTGACTGCTCTTCATCCTCCTATAAACCAGTTTGACTGCGCTTCATCCTCCTATAGAACAGTTTGACTGCTCTTCGTCCTCTTATAAAACAGTTTGACTGCTCTTCGTCCTCTTATAAAACAGTTTGACTGCTTTTCATCCTTTTATAAAGCAGTTTGACTGCTCTTCATCCTCTTATAAATGTGTTTGACTGCTCTTCATCCGATTATAAATCAGTTTGACTGCTCTTCATCCTCTTATAAAACAGTTTGACTGCTCTTCATCCTTTTATAACGCAGTTTGACTGCTCTTCATCCTCTTATAAATCAGTTTAACTGCTCTTCATCCGATTATAAACCAGTTTGACTGCTCTTCGTCCTCTTATAAAACAGTTTGACTGCTCTTCATCCTTTTATAAAGCAGTTTGACTGCTCTTCATCCTCTTATAAATCAGTTTGACTGCTCTTCATCCGATTATAAATCAGTTTGACTGCTCTTCATCCTCTTATAAAACAGTTTGACTGCTCTTCATCCTTTTATAACGCAGTTTGACTGCTCTTCATCCTCTTATAAATCAGTTTGACTGCTCTTCATCCGATTATAAATCAGTTTGACTGCTCTTCATCCTTTTATAAAGCAGTTTGACTGCTCTTCATCCTCTTATAAATCAATTTGACTGCTCTTCATCCTCTTATAAAACCGTTTTTTCTGCTCTTCGTCCGATTATAAATCAGTTTGACTGCTCTTCGTCCTCTTATAAAACCGTTTGACTGCTCTTCATCCTTTTATATCGCAGTTTGACTGCTCTTCATCCTCTTATAAATCAGTTTGACTGCTCTTCATCCGATTATAAATCAGTTTGACTGCTCTTCGTCCTCTTATAAAACAGTTTGACTGCTCTTCATCCTTTTATAAAGCAGTTTGACTGCTCCTCATCCTCTTGTAAAACAGTCTGACTGCTCTTCATCTGATTATAAATCAGTTTGACTGCTCTTCATCCTCTTATAAAACAGTTTGACTGCTCTTCATCTTTTTATAACGCAGTTTGACTGCTCTTCATCCTCTTGTAAAACAGGTTGACTGCTTTTCATCCTTCTGTAAAACAGTCTGACTGCTCTACATCATTGTATAAAACAGTTTGACTGCTCTTCATCCTTTTATAAAGCTGTTTGACTGCTCTTCATCCTCTTATAAATCAATTTGACCGCTCTTCATCCTCTTATAAAACCGTTTGACTGCTCTTCGTCCGATTATAAATCAGTTTGACTGCTCTTCGTCCTTTTATAAATCAGTTTGACTGCTCTTCGTCCGCTTATAAAACAGTTTGACTGCTCTTCATCCTTTTATAAAGCAGTTTGACTGCTCTTCATCCTCTTATAAATCAGTTTGACTGCTCTTCATCCTTTTATAAAGCAGTTTGACTGCTCTTCATCCTCCTATAAACCAGTTTGACTGCGCTTCATCCTCCTATAGAACAGTTTGACTGCTCTTCGTCCGATTATAAATCAGTTTGACTGCTCTTCGTCCTCTTATAAAACAGTTTGACTGCTCTTCATCCTTTTATAAAGCAGTTTGACTGCTCTTCATTCTCTTATAAATCAGTTTGGCTGCTCTTCATCCGATTATAAATCAGTTTGACTGCTCTTCATCCTCTTATAAAAGAGTTTGACTGCTCTTCATCCTTTTATAACGCAGTTTGACTGCACTTCATCCTCTTATAAATCAGTTTGACTGCTCTTCATCCTCTTATAAATCAGTTTGACTGCTATTCATCCGATTATAAATCAGTTTGACTGCTCTTCGTCCGATTATAAATCAGTTTGACTGCTCTTCGTCCGATTATAACTCAGTTTGACTGCTCTTCGTCCTCTTATAAAACAGTTTGACTGCTCTTCATCCGATTATAAATCAGTTTGACTGCTCTTCATCCTCTTATAAAACAGTTTGACTGCTCTTCATCCTTTTATAAAGCAGTTTGACTGCTCTTCATCCTCCTATAAACCAGTTTGACTGCGCTTCATCCTCCTATAGAACAGTTTGACTGCTCTTCGTCCGATTATAAATCAGTTTGACTGCTCTTCGTCCTCTTATAAAACAGTTTGACTGCTCTTCATCCTTTTATAAAGCAGTTTGACTGCTCTTCATCCTCTTGTAAAACAGTCTGACTGCTCTTCATCTGATTATAAATCAGTTTGACTGCTCTTCATCCTCTTATAAAACAGTTTGACTGCTCTTCATCTTTTTATAACGCAGTTTGACTGCTCTTCATCCTCTTGTAAAACAGGTTGACTGCTTTTCATCCTTTTGTAAAACAGTCTGACTGCTCTACATCATTGTATAAAACAGTTTGACTGCTCTTCATCCTTTTATAAAGCAGTTTGACTGCTCTTCATCCTCTTATAAATCAGTTTGACTGCTCTTCATCCTTTTATAAAGCAGTTTGACTGCTCTTCATCCTCCTATAAACCAGTTTCACTGCGCTTCATCCTCCTATAGAACAGTTTGACTGCTCTTCGTCCGATTATAAATCAGTTTGACTGCTCTTCGTCCTCTTATAAAACAGTTTGACTGCTCTTCATCCTTTTATAAAGCAGTTTGACTGCTCTTCATTCTCTTATAAATCAGTTTGACTGCTCTTCATCCGATTATAAATCAGTTTGACTGCTCTTCATCCTCTTATAAAACAGTTTGACTGCTCTTCATCCTTTTATAACGCATTTTGACTGCTCTTCATCCTCTTATAAATCAGTTTGACTGCTCTTCATCCGATTATAAATCAGTTTGACTGCTCTTCATCCTCTTATAAAACAGTTTGACTGCTCTTCATCCTTTTATAACGCAGTTTGACTGCTCTTCATCCTCTTATAAATCAGTTTGACTGATCTTCATCCGATTATAAATCAGTTTGACTGCTCTTCGTCCGATTATAAATCAGTTGGACTGCTCTTCGTCCGCTTATAAAACAGTTTGACTGCTCTTCATCCTTTTATAAAGCAGTTTGACTGCTCTTCATCCTCTTATAAATCAGTTTGACTGCTCTTCATCCTCTTATAAAGCAGTTTGACTGCTCTTCATCCTCCTATAAACCAGTTTGACTGCGCTTCATCCTCCTATAGAACAGTTTGACTGCTCTTCGTCCGATTATAACTCAGTTTGACTGCTCTTCGTCCTCTTATAAAACAGTTTGACTGCTCTTCATCCTTTTATAAAGCAGTTTGACTGCTCTTCATCCTCTTGTAAAACAGTCTGACTGCTCTTCATCCGATTATAAATCAGTTTGACTGCTCTTCATCCTCTTATAAAACAGTTTGACTGCTCTTCATCTTTTTATAACGCAGTTTGACTGCTCTTCATCCTCATGTAAAACAGGTTGACTGCTCTTCATCCTTTTGTGAAACAGTCTGACTGCTCGACATCATTGTATAAAACAGTTTGACTGCTCTTCATCCTTTTATAAAGCAGTTTGTCTGCTCTTCATCCTCTTATAAATCAATTTGACTGCTCTTCATCCTCTTATAAAACCGTTTGACTGCTCTTCGTCCGATTATAAATCAGTTTGACTGCTCTTCGTCCGATTATAAATCAGTTTGACTGCTCCTCGTCCGCTTATAAAACAGTTTGACTGCTCTTCATCCTTTTATAAAGCAGTTTGACTGCTCTTCATCCTCCTATAGAACAGTTTGACTGCTCTTCGTCCGATTATAAATCAGTTTGACTGCTCTTCGTCCTCTTATAAAACAGTTTGACTGCTCTTCATCCTTTTATAAAGCAGTTTGACTGCTCTTCATTCTCTTATAAATCAGTTTGACTGCTCTTCATCCGATTATAAATCAGTTTGACTGCTCTTCATCCTCTTATAAAACAGTTTGACTGCTCTTCATCCTTTTATAACGCATTTTGACTGCTCTTCATCCTCTTATAAATCAGTTTGACTGCTCTTCATCCGATTATAAATCAGTTTGACTGCTCTTCATCCTCTTATAAAACAGTTTGACTGCTCTTCATCCTTTTATAACGCAGTTTGACTGCTCTTCATCCTCTTATAAATCAGTTTGACTGCTCTTCATCAGATTATAAATCAGTTTGACTGCTCTTCGTCCGATTATAAATCAGTTGGACTGCTCTTCGTCCGCTTATAAAACAGTTTGACTGCTCTTCATCCTTTTATAAAGCAGTTTGACTGCTCTTCATCCTCTTATAAATCAGTTTGACTGCTCTTCATCCTCTTATAAAGCAGTTTGACTGCTCTTCATCCTCCTATAAACCAGTTTGACTGCGCTTCATCCTCCTATAGAACAGTTTGACTGCTCTTCGTCCGATTATAACTCAGTTTGACTGCTCTTCGTCCTCTTATAAAACAGTTTGACTGCTCTTCATCCTTTTATAAAGCAGTTTGACTGCTCTTCATCCTCTTGTAAAACAGTCTGACTGCTCTTCATCCGATTATAAATCAGTTTGACTGCTCTTCATCCTCTTATAAAACAGTTTGACTGCTCTTCATCTTTTTATAACGCAGTTTGACTGCTCTTCATCCTCTTGTAAAACAGGTTGACTGCTCTTCATCCTTTTGTGAAACAGTCTGACTGCTCGACATCATTGTATAAAACAGTTTGACTGCTCTTCATCCTTTTATAAAGCAGTTTGACTGCTCTTCATCCTCCTATAAATCAATTTGACTGCTCTTCATCCTCTTATAAATCAGTTTGACTGCTCTTCATCCTTTTATAAAGCAGTTTGACTGCTCTTCATCCTCCTATAAACCAGTTTGACTGCGCTTCATCCTCCTATAGAACAGTTTGACTGCTCTTCGTCCTCTTATAAAACAATATGACTGCTCTTCGTCCTCTTATAAAACAGTTTGACTGCTTTTCATCCTTTTATAAAGCAGTTTGACTGCTCTTCATCCTCTTATAAATCAGTTTGACTGCTATTCATCCGATTATAAATCAGTTTGACTGCTCTTCATCCTCTTATAAAACAGTTTGACTGCTCTTCATCCTTTTATAACGCAGTTTGACTGCTCTTCATCCTCTTATAAATCAGTTTAACTGCTCTTCATCCGATTATAAACCAGTTTGACTGCTCTTCGTCCTCTTATAAAACAGTTTGACTGCTCTTCATCCTTTTATAAAGCAGTTTGACTGCTCTTCATCCTCTTATAAATCAGTTTGACTGCTCTTCATCCGATTATAAATCAGTTTGACTGCTCTTCATCCTCTTATAAAACAGTTTGACTGCTCTTCATCCTTTTATAACGCAGTTTGACTGCTCTTCATCCTCTTATAAATCAGTTTGACTGCTCTTCATCCGATTATAAATCAGTTTGACTGCTCTTCATCCTTTTATAAAGCAGTTTGACTGCTCTTCATCCTCTTATAAATCAATTTGACTGCTCTTCATCCTCTTACAAAACCGATTTTTCTGCTCTTCGTCCGATTATAAAGCAGTTTGACTGCTCTTCATCCTCTTATAAATCAATTTGACTGCTCTTCATCCTCTTATAAAACCATTTTTTCTGCTCTTCGTCCGATTATAAATCAGTTTGACTGCTCTTCATCCTCCTATAAACCAGTTTCACTGCGCTTCATCCTCCTATAGAAGAGTTTGACTGCTCTTCGTCCGATTATAAATCAGTTTGACTGCTCTTCGTCCTCTTATAAAACAGTTTGACTGCTCTTCATCCTTTTATAAAGCAGTTTGACTGCTCTTCATCCGATTATAAATCAGTTTGACTGCTCTTCATCCTCTTATAAAACAGTTTGACTGCTCTTCATCCTTTTATAACGCATTTTGACTGCTCTTCATCCTCTTATAAATCAGTTTGACTGCTCTTCATCCGATTATAAATCAGTTTGACTGCTCTTCATCCTCTTATAAAACAGTTTGACTGCTCTTCATCCTTTTATAACGCAGTTTGACTGCTCTTCATCCTCTTATAAAACAGTTTGACTGCTCTTCATCCTTTTATAACGCAGTTTGACTGCTCTTCATCCTCTTATAAATCAGTTTGACTGCTCTTCATCCGATTATAAATCAGTTTGACTGCTCTTCGTCCGATTATAAATCAGTTGGACTGCTCTTCGTCCGCTTATAAAACAGTTTGACTGCTCTTCATCCTTTTATAAAGCAGTTTGACTGCTCTTCATCCTCTTATAAATCAGTTTGACTGCTCTTCATCCTCTTATAAAGCAGTTTGACTGCTCTTCATCCTCCTATAAACCAGTTTGACTGCGCTTCATCCTCCTATAGAACAGTTTGACTGCTCTTCGTCCGATTATAACTCAGTTTGACTGCTCTTCGTCCTCTTATAAAACAGTTTGACTGCTCTTCATCCTTTTATAAAGCAGTTTGACTGCTCTTCATCCTCTTGTAAAACAGTCTGACTGCTCTTCATCCGATTATAAATCAGTTTGACTGCTCTTCATCCTCTTATAAAACAGTTTGACTGCTCTTCATCTTTTTATAACGCAGTTTGACTGCTCTTCATCCTCTTGTAAAACAGGTTGACTGCTCTTCATCCTTTTGTGAAACAGTCTGACTGCTCGACATCATTGTATAAAACAGTTTGACTGCTCTTCATCCTTTTATAAAGCAGTTTGACTGCTCTTCATCCTCTTATAAATCAATTTGACTGCTCTTCATCCTCTTATAAAACCGTTTGACTGCTCTTCGTCCGATTATAAATCAGTTTGACTGCTCTTCGTCCGATTATAAATCAGTTTGACTGCTCCTCGTCCGCTTATAAAACAGTTTGACTGCTCTTCATCCTTTTATAAAGCAGTTTGACTGCTCTTCATCCTCCTATAGAACAGTTTGACTGCTCTTCGTCCGATTATAAATCAGTTTGACTGCTCTTCGTCCTCTTATAAAACAGTTTGACTGCTCTTCATCCTTTTATAAAGCAGTTTGACTGCTCTTCATTTTCTTATAAATCAGTTTGACTGCTCTTCATCCGATTATAAATCAGTTTGACTGCTCTTCATCCTCTTATAAAACAGTTTGACTGCTCTTCATCCTTTTATAATGCATTTTGACTGCTCTTCATCCTCTTATAAATCAGTTTGACTGCTCTTCATCCGATTATAAATCAGTTTGACTGCTCTTCATCCTCTTATAAAACAGTTTGACTGATCTTCATCCTTTTATAACGCAGTTTGACTGCTCTTCATCCTCTTATAAATCAGTTTGACTGCTCTTCATCAGATTATAAATCAGTTTGACTGCTCTTCGTCCGATTATAAATCAGTTGGACTGCTCTTCGTCCGCTTATAAAACAGTTTGACTGCTCTTCATCCTTTTATAAAGCAGTTTGACTGCTCTTCATCCTCTTATAAATCAGTTTGACTGCTCTTCATCCTCTTATAAAGCAGTTTGACTGCTCTTCATCCTCCTATAAACCAGTTTGACTGCGCTTCATCCTCCTATAGAACAGTTTGACTGCTCTTCGTCCGATTATAACTCAGTTTGACTGCTCTTCGTCCTCTTATAAAACAGTTTGACTGCTCTTCATCCTTTTATAAAGCAGTTTGACTGCTCTTCATCCTCTTGTAAAACAGTCTGACTGCTCTTCATCCGATTATAAATCAGTTTGACTGCTCTTCATCCTCTTATAAAACAGTTTGACTGCTCTTCATCTTTTTATAACGCAGTTTGACTGCTCTTCATCCTCTTGTAAAACAGGTTGACTGCTCTTCATCCTTTTGTGAAACAGTCTGACTGCTCGACATCATTGTATAAAACAGTTTGACTGCTCTTCATCCTTTTATAAAGCAGTTTGACTGCTCTTCATCCTCTTATAAATCAATTTGACTGCTCTTCATCCTCTTATAAAACCGTTTGACTGCTCTTCGTCCGATTATAAATCAGTTTGACTGCTCTTCGTCCGATTATAAATCAGTTTGACTGTTCCTCGTCCGCTTATAAAACAGTTTGACTGCTCTTCATCCTTTTATAAAGCAGTTTGACTGCTCTTCATCCTCTTATAAATCAGTTTGACTGCTCTTCATCCTTTTATAAAGCAGTTTGACTGCTCTTCATCCTCCTATAAACCAGTTTGACTGCGCTTCATCCTCCTATAGAACAGTTTGACTGCTCTTCGTCCTCTTATAAAACAGTTTGACTGCTCTTCGTCCTCTTATAAAACAGTTTGACTGCTTTTCATCCTTTTATAAAGCAGTTTGACTGCTCTTCATCCTCTTATAAATCAGTTTGACTGCTCTTCATCCGATTATAAATCAGTTTGACTGCTCTTCATCCTCTTATAAAACAGTTTGACTGCTCTTCATCCTTTTATAACGCAGTTTGACTGCTCTTCATCCTCTTATAAATCAGTTTAACTGCTCTTCATCCGATTATAAACCAGTTTGACTGCTCTTCGTCCTCTTATAAACCAGTTTGACTGCTCTTCATCCTTTTATAAAGCAGTTTGACTGCTCTTCATCCTCTTATAAATCAGTTTGACTGCTCTTCATCCGATTATAAATCAGTTTGACTGCTCTTCATCCTCTTATAAAACAGTTTGACTGCTCTTCATCCTTTTATAACGCAGTTTGGCTGCTCTTCATCCTCTTATAAATCAGTTTGACTGCTCTTCATCCGATTATAAATCAGTTTGACTGCTCTTCATCCTTTTATAAAGCAGTTTGACTGCTCTTCATCCTCTTATAGATCAATTTGACTGCTCTTCATCCTCTTATAAAACCGTTTTTTCTGCTCTTCGTCCGATTATAAATCAGTTTGACTGCTCTTCATCCTCTTATAAAACCGTTTGACTGCTCTTCATCCTTTTATATCGCAGTTTGACTGCTCTTCATCCTCTTATAAATCAGTTTGACTGCTCTTCATCCGATTATAAATCAGTTTGACTGCTCTTCGTCCTCTTATAAAACAGTTTGACTGCTCTTCATCCTTTTATAAAGCAGTTTGACTGCTCTTCATCCTCTTGTAAAACAGTCTGACTGCTCTTCATCTGATTATAAATCAGTTTGACTGCTCTTCATCCTCTTATAAAACAGTTTGACTGCTCTTCATCTTTTTATAACGCAGTTTGACTGCTCTTCATCCTCTTGTAAAACAGGTTGACTGCTTTTCATCCTTCTGTAAAACAGTCTGACTGCTCTACATCATTGTATAAAACAGTTTGACTGCTCTTCATCCTTTTATAAAGCTGTTTGACTGCTCTTCATCCTCTTATAAATCAATTTGACCGCTCTTCATCCTCTTATAAAACCGTTTGACTGCTCTTCGTCCGATTATAAATCAGTTTGACTGCTCTTCGTCCTTTTATAAATCAGTTTGACTGCTCTTCGTCCGCTTATAAAACAGTTTGACTGCTCTTCATCCTTTTATAAAGCAGTTTGACTGCTCTTCATCCTCTTATAAATCAGTTTGACTGCTCTTCATCCTTTTATAAAGCAGTTTGACTGCTCTTCATCCTCCTATAAACCAGTTTGACTGCGCTTCATCCTCCTATAGAACAGTTTGACTGCTCTTCATCCTTTTATAAAGCAGTTTGACTGCTCTTCATTCTCTTATAAATCAGTTTGACTGCTCTTCATCCGATTATAAATCAGTTTGACTGCTCTTCATCCTCTTATAAAACAGTTTGACTGCTCTTCATCCTTTTATAACGCATTTTGACTGCTCTTCATCCTCTTATAAATCAGTTTGACTGCTCTTCATCCGATTATAAATCAGTTTGACTGCTCTTCATCCTCTTATAAAACAGTTTGACTGCTCTTCATCCTTTTATAACGCAGTTTGACTGCTCTTCATCCTCTTATAAATCAGTTTGACTGCTCTTCATCAGATTATAAATCAGTTTGACTGCTCTTCATCCTCTTATAAATCAGTTTGACTGCTCTTCATCCGATTATAAATCAGTTTGACTGCTCTTCGTCCGATTATAAATCAGTTGGACTGCTCTTCGTCCGCTTATAAAACAGTTTGACTGCTCTTCATCCTTTTATAAAGCAGTTTGACTGCTCTTCATCCTCTTATAAATCAGTTTGACTGCTCTTCATCCTCTTATAAAGCAGTTTGACTGCTCTTCATCCTCCTATAAACCAGTTTGACTGCGCTTCATCCTCCTATAGAACAGTTTGACTGCTCTTCGTCCGATTATAACTCAGTTTGACTGCTCTTCGTCCTATTATAAAACAGTTTGACTGCTCTTCATCCTTTTATAAAGCAGTTTGACTGCTCTTCATCCTCTTGTAAAACAGTCTGACTGCTCTTCATCCGATTATAAATCAGTTTGACTGCTCTTCATCCTCTTATAAAACAGTTTGACTGCTCTTCATCTTTTTATAACGCAGTTTGACTGCTCTTCATCCTCATGTAAAACAGGTTGACTGCTCTTCATCCTTTTGTGAAACAGTCTGACTGCTCGACATCATTGTATAAAACAGTTTGACTGCTCTTCATCCTTTTATAAAGCAGTTTGTCTGCTCTTCATCCTCTTATAAATCAATTTGACTGCTCTTCATCCTCTTATAAAACCGTTTGACTGCTCTTCGTCCGATTATAAATCAGTTTGACTGCTCTTCGTCCGATTATAAATCAGTTTGACTGCTCCTCGTCCGCTTATAAAACAGTTTGACTGCTCTTCATCCTTTTATAAAGCAGTTTGACTGCTCTTCATCCTCCTATAGAACAGTTTGACTGCTCTTCGTCAGATTATAAATCAGTTTGACTGCTCTTCGTCCTCTTATAAAACAGTTTGACTGCTCTTCATCCTTTTATAAAGCAGTTTGACTGCTCTTCATTCTCTTATAAATCAGTTTGACTGCTCTTCATCCGATTATAAATCAGTTTGACTGCTCTTCATCCTCTTATAAAACAGTTTGACTGCTCTTCATCCTTTTATAATGAATTTTGACTGCTCTTCATCCTCTTATAAATCAGTTTGACTGCTCTTCATCCGATTATAAATCAGTTTGACTGCTCTTCATCCTCTTATAAAACAGTTTGACTGATCTTCATCCTTTTATAACGCAGTTTGACTGCTCTTCATCCTCTTATAAATCAGTTTGACTGCTCTTCATCAGATTATAAATCAGTTTGACTGCTCTTCGTCCGATTATAAATCAGTTGGACTGCTCTTCGTCCGCTTATAAAACAGTTTGACTGCTCTTCATCCTTTTATAAAGCAGTTTGACTGCTCTTCATCCTCTTATAAATCAGTTTGACTGCTCTTCATCCTCTTATAAAGCAGTTTGACTGCTCTTCATCCTCCTATAAACCAGTTTGACTGCGCTTCATCCTCCTATAGAACAGTTTGACTGCTCTTCGTCCGATTATAACTCAGTTTGACTGCTCTTCGTCCTCTTATAAAACAGTTTGACTGCTCTTCATCCTTTTATAAAGCAGTTTGACTGCTCTTCATCCTCTTGTAAAACAGTCTGACTGCTCTTCATCCGATTATAAATCAGTTTGACTGCTCTTCATCCTCTTATAAAACAGTTTGACTGCTCTTCATCTTTTTATAACGCAGTTTGACTGCTCTTCATCCTCTTGTAAAACAGGTTGACTGCTCTTCATCCTTTTATAAAGCAGTTTGACTGCTCTTCATCCTCTTATAAATCAGTTTGACTGCTTTTCATCCTTTTATAAAGCAGTTTGACTGCTCTTCATCCTCCTATAAACCAGTTTGACTGCGCTTCATCCTCCTATAGAACAGTTTGACTGCTCTTCGTCCTCTTATAAAACAGTTTGACTGCTCTTCGTCCTCTTATAAAACAGTTTGACTGCTTTTCATCCTTTTATAAAGCAGTTTGACTGCTCTTCATCCTCTTGTAAATCAGTTTGACTGCTCTTCATCCGATTATAAATCAGTTTGACTGCTCTTCATCCTCTTATAAAACAGTTTGACTGCTCTTCATCCTTTTATAACGCAGTTTGACTGCTCTTCATCCTCTTATAAATCAGTTTAACTGCTCTTCATCCGATTATAAACCAGTTTGACTGCTCTTCGTCCTCTTATAAAACAGTTTGACTGCTCTTCATCCTTTTATAAAGCAGTTTGACTGCTCTTCATCCTCTTATAAATCAGTTTGACTGCTCTTCATCCGATTATAAATCAGTTTGACTGCTCTTCATCCTCTTATAAAACAGTTTGACTGCTCTTCATCCTTTTATAACGCAGTTTGGCTGCTCTTCATCCTCTTATAAATCAGTTTGACTGCTCTTCATCCGATTATAAATCAGTTTGACTGCTCTTCATCCTTTTATAAAGCAGTTTGACTGCTCTTCATCCTCTTATAGATCAATTTGACTGCTCTTCATCCTCTTATAAAACCGTTTTTTCTGCTCTTCGTCCGATTATAAATCAGTTTGACTGCTCTTCATCCTCTTATAAAACCGTTTGACTGCTCTTCATCCTTTTATATCGCAGTTTGACTGCTCTTCATCCTCTTATAAATCAGTTTGACTGCTCTTCATCCGATTATAAATCAGTTTGACTGCTCTTCGTCCTCTTATAAAACAGTTTGACTGCTCTTCATCCTTTTATAAAGCAGTTTGACTGCACTTCATCCTCTTGTAAAACAGTCTGACTGCTCTTCATCTGATTATAAATCAGTTTGACTGCTCTTCATCCTCTTATAAAACAGTTTGACTGCTCTTCATCTTTTTATAACGCAGTTTGACTGCTCTTCATCCTCTTGTAAAACAGGTTGACTGCTTTTCATCCTTCTGTAAAACAGTCTGACTGCTCTACATCATTGTATAAAACAGTTTGACTGCTCTTCATCCTTTTATAAAGCTGTTTGACTGCTCTTCATCCTCTTATAAATCAATTTGACCGCTCTTCATCCTCTTATAAAACCGTTTGACTGCTCTTCGTCCGATTATAAATCAGTTTGACTGCTCTTCGTCCTTTTATAAATCAGTTTGACTGCTCTTCGTCCGCTTATAAAACAGTTTGACTGCTCCTCATCCTTTTATAAAGCAGTTTGACTGCTCTTCATCCTCTTATAAATCAGTTTGACTGCTCTTCATCCTTTTATAAAGCAGTTTGACTGCTCTTCATCCTCCTATAAACCAGTTTGACTGCGCTTCATCCTCCTATAGAACAGTTTGACTGCTCTTCATCCTTTTATAAAGCAGTTTGACTGCTCTTCATTCTCTTATAAATCAGTTTGACTGCTCTTCGTCCTTTTATAAATCAGTTTGACTGCTCTTCGTCCGCTTATAAAACAGTTTGACTGCTCTTCATCCTTTTATAAAGCAGTTTGACTGCTCTTCATCCTCTTATAAATCAGTTTGACTGCTCTTCATCCTTTTATAAAGCAGTTTGACTGCTCTTCATCCTCCTATAAACCAGTTTGACTGCGCTTCATCCTCCTATAGAACAGTTTGACTGCTCTTCGTCCGATTATAAATCAGTTTGACTGCTCTTCGTCCTCTTATAAAACAGTTTGACTGCTCTTCATCCTTTTATAAAGCAGTTTGACTGCTCTTCATTCTCTTATAAATCAGTTTGACTGCTCTTCGTCCTCTTATAAAACAGTTTGACTGCTCTTCATCCTTTTATAAAGCAGTTTGACTGCTCTTCATCCTCTTGTAAAACAGTCTGACTGCTCTTCATCCGATTATAAATCAGTTTGACTGCTCTTCATCCTCTTATAAAACAGTTTGACTGCTCTTCATCTTTTTATAACGCAGTTTGACTGCTCTTCATCCTCTTGTAAAACAGGTTGACTGCTCTTCATCCTTTTGTGAAACAGTCTGACTGCTCGACATCATTGTATAAAACAGTTTGACTGCTCTTCATCCTTTTATAAAGCAGTTTGACTGCTCTTCATCCTCTTATAAATCAATTTGACTGCTCTTCATCCTCTTATAAAACCGTTTGACTGCTCTTCGTCCGATTATAAATCAGTTTGACTGCTCTTCGTCCGATTATAAATCAGTTTGACTGCTCCTCGTCCGCTTATAAAACAGTTTGACTGCTCTTCATCCTTTTATAAAGCAGTTTGACTGCTCTTCATCCTCTTATAAATCCGTTTGACTGCTCTTCATCCTTTTATAAAGCAGTTTGACTGCTCTTCATCCTCCTATAAACCAGTTTGACTGCGCTTCATCCTCCTATAGAACAGTTTGACTGCTCTTCGTCCGATTATAAATCAGTTTGACTGCTCTTCGTCCTCTTATAAAACAGTTTGACTGCTCTTCATCCTTTTATAAAACAGTTTGACTGCTCTTCATCCTCTTATAAATCAGTTTGACTGCTCTTCATCCTCTTATAAAGCAGTTTGACTGCTCTTCATCCTCCTATAAACCAGTTTGACTGCGCTTCATCCTCCTATAGAACAGTTTGACTGCTCTTCGTCCGATTATAACTCAGTTTGACTGCTCTTCGTCCTCTTATAAAACAGTTTGACTGCTCTTCATCCTTTTATAAAGCAGTTTGACTGCTCTTCATCCTCTTGTAAAACAGTCTGACTGCTCTTCATCCGATTATAAATCAGTTTGACTGCTCTTCATCCTCTTATAAAACAGTTTGACTGCTCTTCATCTTTTTATAACGCAGTTTGACTGCTCTTCATCCTCTTGTAAAACAGGTTGACTGCTCTTCATCCTTTTGTGAAACAGTCTGACTGCTCGACATCATTGTATAAAACAGTTTGACTGCTCTTCATCCTTTTATAAAGCAGTTTGACTGCTCTTCATCCTCTTATAAATCAATTTGACTGCTCTTCATCCTCTTATAAAACCGTTTGACTGCTCTTCGTCCGATTATAAATCAGTTTGACTGCTCTTCGTCCGATTATAAATCAGTTTGACTGCTCCTCGTCCGCTTATAAAACAGTTTGACTGCTCTTCATCCTTTTATAAAGCAGTTTGACTGCTCTTCATCCTCCTATAGAACAGTTTGACTGCTCTTCGTCCGATTATAAATCAGTTTGACTGCTCTTCGTCCTCTTATAAAACAGTTTGACTGCTCTTCATCCTTTTATAAAGCAGTTTGACTGCTCTTCATTCTCTTATAAATCAGTTTGACTGCTCTTCATCCGATTATAAATCAGTTTGACTGCTCTTCATCCTCTTATAAAACAGTTTGACTGCTCTTCATCCTTTTATAATGCATTTTGACTGCTCTTCATCCTCTTATAAATCAGTTTGACTGCTCTTCATCCGATTATAAATCAGTTTGACTGCTCTTCATCCTCTTATAAAACAGTTTGACTGATCTTCATCCTTTTATAACGCAGTTTGACTGCTCTTCATCCTCTTATAAATCAGTTTGACTGCTCTTCATCAGATTATAAATCAGTTTGACTGCTCTTCGTCCGATTATAAATCAGTTGGACTGCTCTTCGTCCGCTTATAAAACAGTTTGACTGCTCTTCATCCTTTTATAAAGCAGTTTGACTGCTCTTCATCCTCTTATAAATCAGTTTGACTGCTCTTCATCCTCTTATAAAGCAGTTTGACTGCTCTTCATCCTCCTATAAACCAGTTTGACTGCGCTTCATCCTCCTATAGAACAGTTTGACTGCTCTTCGTCCGATTATAACTCAGTTTGACTGCTCTTCGTCCTCTTATAAAACAGTTTGACTGCTCTTCATCCTTTTATAAAGCAGTTTGACTGCTCTTCATCCTCTTGTAAAACAGTCTGACTGCTCTTCATCCGATTATAAATCAGTTTGACTGCTCTTCATCCTCTTATAAAACAGTTTGACTGCTCTTCATCTTTTTATAACGCAGTTTGACTGCTCTTCATCCTCTTGTAAAACAGGTTGACTGCTCTTCATCCTTTTGTGAAACAGTCTGACTGCTCGACATCATTGTATAAAACAGTTTGACTGCTCTTCATCCTTTTATAAAGCAGTTTGACTGCTCTTCATCCTCTTATAAATCAATTTGACTGCTCTTCATCCTCTTATAAAACCGTTTGACTGCTCTTCGTCCGATTATAAATCAGTTTGACTGCTCTTCGTCCGATTATAAATCAGTTTGACTGTTCCTCGTCCGCTTATAAAACAGTTTGACTGCTCTTCATCCTTTTATAAAGCAGTTTGACTGCTCTTCATCCTCTTATAAATCAGTTTGACTGCTCTTCATCCTTTTATAAAGCAGTTTGACTGCTCTTCATCCTCCTATAAACCAGTTTGACTGCGCTTCATCCTCCTATAGAACAGTTTGACTGCTCTTCGTCCTCTTATAAAACAGTTTGACTGCTCTTCGTCCTCTTATAAAACAGTTTGACTGCTTTTCATCCTTTTATAAAGCAGTTTGACTGCTCTTCATCCTCTTATAAATCAGTTTGACTGCTCTTCATCCGATTATAAATCAGTTTGACTGCTCTTCATCCTCTTATAAAACAGTTTGACTGCTCTTCATCCTTTTATAACGCAGTTTGACTGCTCTTCATCCTCTTATAAATCAGTTTAACTGCTCTTCATCCGATTATAAACCAGTTTGACTGCTCTTCGTCCTCTTATAAACCAGTTTGACTGCTCTTCATCCTTTTATAAAGCAGTTTGACTGCTCTTCATCCTCTTATAAATCAGTTTGACTGCTCTTCATCCGATTATAAATCAGTTTGACTGCTCTTCATCCTCTTATAAAACAGTTTGACTGCTCTTCATCCTTTTATAACGCAGTTTGGCTGCTCTTCATCCTCTTATAAATCAGTTTGACTGCTCTTCATCCGATTATAAATCAGTTTGACTGCTCTTCATCCTTTTATAAAGCAGTTTGACTGCTCTTCATCCTCTTATAGATCAATTTGACTGCTCTTCATCCTCTTATAAAACCGTTTTTTCTGCTCTTCGTCCGATTATAAATCAGTTTGACTGCTCTTCATCCTCTTATAAAACCGTTTGACTGCTCTTCATCCTTTTATATCGCAGTTTGACTGCTCTTCATCCTCTTATAAATCAGTTTGACTGCTCTTCATCCGATTATAAATCAGTTTGACTGCTCTTCGTCCTCTTATAAAACAGTTTGACTGCTCTTCATCCTTTTATAAAGCAGTTTGACTGCTCTTCATCCTCTTGTAAAACAGTCTGACTGCTCTTCATCTGATTATAAATCAGTTTGACTGCTCTTCATCCTCTTATAAAACAGTTTGACTGCTCTTCATCTTTTTATAACGCAGTTTGACTGCTCTTCATCCTCTTGTAAAACAGGTTGACTGCTTTTCATCCTTCTGTAAAACAGTCTGACTGCTCTACATCATTGTATAAAACAGTTTGACTGCTCTTCATCCTTTTATAAAGCTGTTTGACTGCTCTTCATCCTCTTATAAATCAATTTGACCGCTCTTCATCCTCTTATAAAACCGTTTGACTGCTCTTCGTCCGATTATAAATCAGTTTGACTGCTCTTCGTCCTTTTATAAATCAGTTTGACTGCTCTTCGTCCGCTTATAAAACAGTTTGACTGCTCTTCATCCTTTTATAAAGCAGTTTGACTGCTCTTCATCCTCTTATAAATCAGTTTGACTGCTCTTCATCCTTTTATAAAGCAGTTTGACTGCTCTTCATCCTCCTATAAACCAGTTTGACTGCGCTTCATCCTCCTATAGAACAGTTTGACTGCTCTTCATCCTTTTATAAAGCAGTTTGACTGCTCTTCATTCTCTTATAAATCAGTTTGACTGCTCTTCATCCGATTATAAATCAGTTTGACTGCTCTTCATCCTCTTATAAAACAGTTTGACTGCTCTTCATCCTTTTATAACGCATTTTGACTGCTCTTCATCCTCTTATAAATCAGTTTGACTGCTCTTCATCCGATTATAAATCAGTTTGACTGCTCTTCATCCTCTTATAAAACAGTTTGACTGCTCTTCATCCTTTTATAACGCAGTTTGACTGCTCTTCATCCTCTTATAAATCAGTTTGACTGCTCTTCATCAGATTATAAATCAGTTTGACTGCTCTTCATCCTCTTATAAATCAGTTTGACTGCTCTTCATCCGATTATAAATCAGTTTGACTGCTCTTCGTCCGATTATAAATCAGTTGGACTGCTCTTCGTCCGCTTATAAAACAGTTTGACTGCTCTTCATCCTTTTATAAAGCAGTTTGACTGCTCTTCATCCTCTTATAAATCAGTTTGACTGCTCTTCATCCTCTTATAAAGCAGTTTGACTGCTCTTCATCCTCCTATAAACCAGTTTGACTGCGCTTCATCCTCCTATAGAACAGTTTGACTGCTCTTCGTCCGATTATAACTCAGTTTGACTGCTCTTCGTCCTATTATAAAACAGTTTGACTGCTCTTCATCCTTTTATAAAGCAGTTTGACTGCTCTTCATCCTCTTGTAAAACAGTCTGACTGCTCTTCATCCGATTATAAATCAGTTTGACTGCTCTTCATCCTCTTATAAAACAGTTTGACTGCTCTTCATCTTTTTATAACGCAGTTTGACTGCTCTTCATCCTCATGTAAAACAGGTTGACTGCTCTTCATCCTTTTGTGAAACAGTCTGACTGCTCGACATCATTGTATAAAACAGTTTGACTGCTCTTCATCCTTTTATAAAGCAGTTTGTCTGCTCTTCATCCTCTTATAAATCAATTTGACTGCTCTTCATCCTCTTATAAAACCGTTTGACTGCTCTTCGTCCGATTATAAATCAGTTTGACTGCTCTTCGTCCGATTATAAATCAGTTTGACTGCTCCTCGTCCGCTTATAAAACAGTTTGACTGCTCTTCATCCTTTTATAAAGCAGTTTGACTGCTCTTCATCCTCCTATAGAACAGTTTGACTGCTCTTCGTCAGATTATAAATCAGTTTGACTGCTCTTCGTCCTCTTATAAAACAGTTTGACTGCTCTTCATCCTTTTATAAAGCAGTTTGACTGCTCTTCATTCTCTTATAAATCAGTTTGACTGCTCTTCATCCGATTATAAATCAGTTTGACTGCTCTTCATCCTCTTATAAAACAGTTTGACTGCTCTTCATCCTTTTATAATGAATTTTGACTGCTCTTCATCCTCTTATAAATCAGTTTGACTGCTCTTCATCCGATTATAAATCAGTTTGACTGCTCTTCATCCTCTTATAAAACAGTTTGACTGATCTTCATCCTTTTATAACGCAGTTTGACTGCTCTTCATCCTCTTATAAATCAGTTTGACTGCTCTTCATCAGATTATAAATCAGTTTGACTGCTCTTCGTCCGATTATAAATCAGTTGGACTGCTCTTCGTCCGCTTATAAAACAGTTTGACTGCTCTTCATCCTTTTATAAAGCAGTTTGACTGCTCTTCATCCTCTTATAAATCAGTTTGACTGCTCTTCATCCTCTTATAAAGCAGTTTGACTGCTCTTCATCCTCCTATAAACCAGTTTGACTGCGCTTCATCCTCCTATAGAACAGTTTGACTGCTCTTCGTCCGATTATAACTCAGTTTGACTGCTCTTCGTCCTCTTATAAAACAGTTTGACTGCTCTTCATCCTTTTATAAAGCAGTTTGACTGCTCTTCATCCTCTTGTAAAACAGTCTGACTGCTCTTCATCCGATTATAAATCAGTTTGACTGCTCTTCATCCTCTTATAAAACAGTTTGACTGCTCTTCATCTTTTTATAACGCAGTTTGACTGCTCTTCATCCTCTTGTAAAACAGGTTGACTGCTCTTCATCCTTTTATAAAGCAGTTTGACTGCTCTTCATCCTCTTATAAATCAGTTTGACTGCTTTTCATCCTTTTATAAAGCAGTTTGACTGCTCTTCATCCTCCTATAAACCAGTTTGACTGCGCTTCATCCTCCTATAGAACAGTTTGACTGCTCTTCGTCCTCTTATAAAACAGTTTGACTGCTCTTCGTCCTCTTATAAAACAGTTTGACTGCTTTTCATCCTTTTATAAAGCAGTTTGACTGCTCTTCATCCTCTTGTAAATCAGTTTGACTGCTCTTCATCCGATTATAAATCAGTTTGACTGCTCTTCATCCTCTTATAAAACAGTTTGACTGCTCTTCATCCTTTTATAACGCAGTTTGACTGCTCTTCATCCTCTTATAAATCAGTTTAACTGCTCTTCATCCGATTATAAACCAGTTTGACTGCTCTTCGTCCTCTTATAAAACAGTTTGACTGCTCTTCATCCTTTTATAAAGCAGTTTGACTGCTCTTCATCCTCTTATAAATCAGTTTGACTGCTCTTCATCCGATTATAAATCAGTTTGACTGCTCTTCATCCTCTTATAAAACAGTTTGACTGCTCTTCATCCTTTTATAACGCAGTTTGGCTGCTCTTCATCCTCTTATAAATCAGTTTGACTGCTCTTCATCCGATTATAAATCAGTTTGACTGCTCTTCATCCTTTTATAAAGCAGTTTGACTGCTCTTCATCCTCTTATAGATCAATTTGACTGCTCTTCATCCTCTTATAAAACCGTTTTTTCTGCTCTTCGTCCGATTATAAATCAGTTTGACTGCTCTTCATCCTCTTATAAAACCGTTTGACTGCTCTTCATCCTTTTATATCGCAGTTTGACTGCTCTTCATCCTCTTATAAATCAGTTTGACTGCTCTTCATCCGATTATAAATCAGTTTGACTGCTCTTCGTCCTCTTATAAAACAGTTTGACTGCTCTTCATCCTTTTATAAAGCAGTTTGACTGCACTTCATCCTCTTGTAAAACAGTCTGACTGCTCTTCATCTGATTATAAATCAGTTTGACTGCTCTTCATCCTCTTATAAAACAGTTTGACTGCTCTTCATCTTTTTATAACGCAGTTTGACTGCTCTTCATCCTCTTGTAAAACAGGTTGACTGCTTTTCATCCTTCTGTAAAACAGTCTGACTGCTCTACATCATTGTATAAAACAGTTTGACTGCTCTTCATCCTTTTATAAAGCTGTTTGACTGCTCTTCATCCTCTTATAAATCAATTTGACCGCTCTTCATCCTCTTATAAAACCGTTTGACTGCTCTTCGTCCGATTATAAATCAGTTTGACTGCTCTTCGTCCTTTTATAAATCAGTTTGACTGCTCTTCGTCCGCTTATAAAACAGTTTGACTGCTCCTCATCCTTTTATAAAGCAGTTTGACTGCTCTTCATCCTCTTATAAATCAGTTTGACTGCTCTTCATCCTTTTATAAAGCAGTTTGACTGCTCTTCATCCTCCTATAAACCAGTTTGACTGCGCTTCATCCTCCTATAGAACAGTTTGACTGCTCTTCATCCTTTTATAAAGCAGTTTGACTGCTCTTCATTCTCTTATAAATCAGTTTGACTGCTCTTCGTCCTTTTATAAATCAGTTTGACTGCTCTTCGTCCGCTTATAAAACAGTTTGACTGCTCTTCATCCTTTTATAAAGCAGTTTGACTGCTCTTCATCCTCTTATAAATCAGTTTGACTGCTCTTCATCCTTTTATAAAGCAGTTTGACTGCTCTTCATCCTCCTATAAACCAGTTTGACTGCGCTTCATCCTCCTATAGAACAGTTTGACTGCTCTTCGTCCGATTATAAATCAGTTTGACTGCTCTTCGTCCTCTTATAAAACAGTTTGACTGCTCTTCATCCTTTTATAAAGCAGTTTGACTGCTCTTCATTCTCTTATAAATCAGTTTGACTGCTCTTCGTCCTCTTATAAAACAGTTTGACTGCTCTTCATCCTTTTATAAAGCAGTTTGACTGCTCTTCATCCTCTTGTAAAACAGTCTGACTGCTCTTCATCCGATTATAAATCAGTTTGACTGCTCTTCATCCTCTTATAAAACAGTTTGACTGCTCTTCATCTTTTTATAACGCAGTTTGACTGCTCTTCATCCTCTTGTAAAACAGGTTGACTGCTCTTCATCCTTTTGTGAAACAGTCTGACTGCTCGACATCATTGTATAAAACAGTTTGACTGCTCTTCATCCTTTTATAAAGCAGTTTGACTGCTCTTCATCCTCTTATAAATCAATTTGACTGCTCTTCAACCTCTTATAAAACCGTTTGACTGCTCTTCGTCCGATTATAAATCAGTTTGACTGCTCTTCGTCCGATTATAAATCAGTTTGACTGCTCCTCGTCCGCTTATAAAACAGTTTGACTGCTCTTCATCCTTTTATAAAGCAGTTTGACTGCTCTTCATCCTCTTATAAATCAGTTTGACTGCTCTTCATCCTTTTATAAAGCAGTTTGACTGCTCTTCATCCTCCTATAAACCAGTTTGACTGCGCTTCATCCTCCTATAGAACAGTTTGACTGCTCTTCGTCCTCTTATAAAACAGTTTGACTGCTCTTCGTCCTCTTATAAAACAGTTTGACTGCTCTTCATCCTTTTATAAAGCAGTTTGACTGCTCTTCATCCTCTTATAAATCAGTTTGACTGCTCTTCATCCGATTATAAATCAGTTTGACTGCTCTTCATCCTCTTATAAAACAGTTTGACTGCTCTTCATCCTTTTATAACGCAGTTTGACTGCTCTTCATCCTCTTATAAATTAGTTTAACTGCTTTTCATCCGATTATAAATCAGTTTGACTGCTCTTCATCCTTTTATAAAGCAGTTTGACTGCTCTTCATCCTCTTATAAATCAATTTGACTGCTCTTCATCCTCTTATAAAACCGTTTTTTCTGCTCTTCGTCCGATTATAAATCAGTTTGACTGCTCTTCGTCCTCTTATAAAACCGTTTGACTGCTCTTCATCCTTTTATAACGCAGTTTGACTGCTCTTCATCCTCTTATAAATCAGTTTGACTGCTCTTCATCCGGTTATAAATCAGTTTGACTGCTCTTCGTCCTCTTATAAAACAGTTTGACTGCTCTTCATCCTTTTATAAAGCAGTTTGACTGCTCTTCATCCTCTTGTAAAACAGTCTGACTGCTCTTCATCTGATTATAAATCAGTTTGACTGCTCTTCATCCTCTTATAAAACAGTTTGACTGCTCTTCATCTTTTTATAACGCAGTTTGACTGCTCTTCATCCTCTTGTAAAACAGTCTGACTGCTCTTCATCTGATTATAAATCAGTTTGACTGCTCTTCATCCTCTTATAAAACAGTTTGACTGCTCTTCATCTTTTTATAACGCAGTTTGACTGCTCTTCATCCTCTTGTAAACCAGGTTGACTGCTTTTCATCCTTCTGTAAAACAGTCTGACTGCTCTACATCATTGTATAAAACAGTTTGACTGCTCTTCATCCTCTTATAAATCAGTTTGACTGCTCTTCATCCTTTTATAAAGCAGTTTGACTGCTCTTCATCCTCCTATAAACCAGTTTGACTGCGCTTCATCCTCCTATAGAACAGTTTGACTGCTCTTCATCCTTTTATAAAGCAGTTTGACTGCTCTTCATTCTCTTATAAATCAGTTTGACTGCTCTTCATCCGATTATAAATCAGTTTGACTGCTCTTCATCCTCTTATAAAACAGTTTGACTGCTCTTCATCCTTTTATAACGCATTTTGACTGCTCTTCATCCTCTTATAAATCAGTTTGACTGCTCTTCATCCGATTATAAATCAGTTTGACTGCTCTTCATCCTCTTATAAAACAGTTTGACTGCTCTTCATCCTTTTATAACGCAGTTTGACTGCTCTTCATCCTCTTATAAATCAGTTTGACTGCTCCTCGTCCTCTTATAAAACAGTTTGACTGCTCTTCGTCCGATTATAAATCAGTTGGACTGCTCTTCGTCCGCTTATAAAACAGTTTGACTGCTCTTCATCCTTTTATAAAGCAGTTTGACTGCTCTTCATCCTCTTATAAATCAGTTTGACTGCTCTTCATCCTCTTATAAAGCAGTTTGACTGCTCTTCATCCTCCTATAAACCAGTTTGACTGCGCTTCATCCTCCTATAGAACAGTTTGACTGCTCTTCGTCCGATTATAACTCAGTTTGACTGCTCTTCGTCCTCTTATAAAACAGTTTGACTGCTCTTCATCCGATTATAAATCAGTTTGACTGCTCTTCATCCGATTATAAATCAGTTTGACTGCTCTTCATCCTTTTATAAAGCAGTTTGACTGCTCTTCATCCTCTTATAAATCAATTTGACTGCTCTTCATCCTCTTATAAAACCGTTTTTTCTGCTCTTCGTCCGATTATAAATCAGTTTGACTGCTCTTCATCCTCTTATAAATCAATTTGACTGCTCTTCATCCTCTTATAAAACCGTTTTTTCTGCTCTTCGTCCGATTATAAATCAGTTTGACTGCTCTTCATCCTCTTATAAAACCGTTTGACTGCTCTTCATCCTTTTATAACGCAGTTTGACTGCTCTTCATCCTCTTATAAATCAGTTTGACTGCTCTTCATCCGATTATAAATCAGTTTGACTGCTCTTCGTCCTCTTATAAAACAGTTTGACTGCTCTTCATCCTTTTATAAAGCAGTTTGACTGCTCTTCATCCTCTTGTAAAACAGTCTGACTGCTCTTCATCTGATTATAAATCAGTTTGACTGCTCTTCATCCTCTTATAAAACAGTTTGACTGCTCTTCATCTTTTTATAACGCAGTTTGACTGCTCTTCATCCTCTTGTAAAACAGGTTGACTGCTTTTCATCCTTCTGTAAAACAGTCTGACTGCTCTACATAATTGTATAAAACAGTTTGACTGCTCTTCATCCTTTTATATAGCTGTTTGACTGCTCTTCATCCTCTTATAAATCAATTTGACCGCTCTTCATCCTCTTATATAACCGTTTGACTGCTCTTCGTCCGATTATAAATCAGTTTGACTGCTCTTCGTCCTTTTATAAATCAGTTTGACTGCTCTTCGTCCGCTTATAAAACAGTTTGACTGCTCTTCATCCTTTTATAAAGCAGTTTGACTGCTCTTCATCCTCTTATAAATCAGTTTGACTGCTCTTCATCCTTTTATAAAGCAGTTTGACTGCTCTTCATCCTCCTATAAACCAGTTTGACTGCGCTTCATCCTCCTATAGAACAGTTTGACTGCTCTTCGTCCGATTATAAATCAGTTTGACTGCTCTTCGTCCTCTTATAAAACAGTTTGACTGCTCTTCATCCTTTTATAAAGCAGTTTGACTGCTCTTCATTCTCTTATAAATCAGTTTGACTGCTCTTCATCCGATTATAAATCAGTTTGACTGCTCTTCATCCTCTTATAAAACAGTTTGACTGCTCTTCATCCTTTTATAACGCATTTTGACTGCTCTTCATCCTCTTATAAATCAGTTTGACTGCTCTTCATCCGATTATAAATCAGTTTGACTGCTCTTCATCCTCTTATAAAACAATTTGACTGCTCTTCATCCTTTTATAACGCAGTTTGACTGCTCTTCATACTCTTATAAATCAGTTTGACTGCTCTTCATCAGATTATAAATCAGTTTGACTGCTCTTCGTCCGATTATAAATCAGTTGGACTGCTCTTCGTCCGCTTATAAAACAGTTTGACTGCTCTTCATCCTTTTATAAAGCAGTTTGACTGCTCTTCATCCTCTTATAAATCAGTTTGACTGCTCTTCATCCTCTTATAAAGCAGTTTGACTGCTCTTCATCCTCCTATAAACCAGTTTGACTGCGCTTCATCCTCCTATAGAACAGTTTGACTGCTCTTCGTCCGATTATAACTCAGTTTGACTGCTCTTCGTCCTCTTATAAAACAGTTTGACTGCTCTTCATCCTTTTATAAAGCAGTTTGACTGCTCTTCATCCTCTTGTAAAACAGTCTGACTGCTCTTCATCCGATTATAAATCAGTTTGACTGCTCTTCATCCTCTTATAAAACAGTTTGACTGCTCTTCATCTTTTTATAACGCAGTTTGACTGCTCTTCATCCTCTTGTAAAACAGGTTGACTGCTCTTCATCCTTTTGTGAAACAGTCTGACTGCTCGACATCATTGTATAAAACAGTTTGACTGCTCTTCATCCTTTTATAAAGCAGTTTGACTGCTCTTCATCCTCTTATAAATCAATTTGACTGCTCTTTATCCTCTTATAAAACCGTTTGACTGCTCTTCGTCCGATTATAAATCAGTTTGACTGCTCTTCGTCCGATTATAAATCAGTTTGACTGCTACTCGTCCGCTTATAAAACAGTTTGACTGCTCTTCATCCTTTTATAAAGCAGTTTGACTGCTCTTCATCCTCTTATAAATCAGTTTGACTGCTCTTCATCCTTTTATAAAGCAGTTTGACTGCTCTTCATCCTCCTATAAACCAGTTTGACTGCGCTTCATCCTCCTATAGAACAGTTTGACTGCTCTTCGTCCTCTTATAAAACAGTTTGACTGCTCTTCGTCCTCTTATAAAACAGTTTGACTGCTCTTCATCCTTTTATAAAGCAGTTTGACTGCTCTTCATCCTCTTATAAATCAGTTTGACTGCTCTTCATCCGATTATAAATCAGTTTGACTGCTCTTCATCCTCTTATAAAACAGTTTGACTGCTCTTCATCCTTTTATAACGCAGTTTGACTTTTCTTCATCCTCTTATAAATCAGTTTAACTGCTCTTCATCCGATTATAAACCAGTTTGACTGCTCTTCGTCCTCTTATAAAACAGTTTGACTGCTCTTCATCCTTTTATAAAGCAGTTTGACTGCTCTTCATCCTCTTATAAATCAGTTTGACTGCTCTTCATCCGATTATAAATCAGTTTGACTGCTCTTCATCCTCTTATAAAACAGTTTGACTGCTCTTCATCCTTTTATAACGCAGTTTGACTGCTCTTCATCCTCTTATAAATCAGTTTGACTGCTCTTCATCCGATTATAAATCAGTTTGACTGCTCTTCATCCTTTTATAAAGCAGTTTGACTGCTCTTCATCCTCTTATAAATCAATTTGACTGCTCTTCATCCTCTTATAAAACCGTTTTTTCTGCTCTTCGTCCGATTATAAATCAGTTTGACTGCTCTTCATCCTCTTATAAAACCGTTTGACTGCTCTTCATCCTTTTATAACGCAGTTTGACTGCTCTTCATCCTCTTATAAATCAGTTTGACTGCTCTTCATCCGATTATAAATCAGTTTGACTGCTCTTCGTCCTCTTATAAAACAGTTGGACTGCTCTTCATCCTTTTATAAAGCAGTTTGACTGCTCTTCATCCTCTTGTAAAACAGTCTGACTGCTCTTCATCTGATTATAAATCAGTTTGACTGCTCTTCATCCTCTTATAAAACAGTTTGACTGCTCTTCATCTTTTTATAACGCAGTTTGACTGCTCTTCATCCTCTTGTAAAACAGGTTGACTGCTTTTCATCCTTCTGTAAAACAGTCTGACTGCTCTACATCATTGTATAAAACAGTTTGACTGCTCTTCATCCTTTTATAAAGCTGTTTGACTGCTCTTCATCCTCTTATAAATCAATTTGACCGCTCTTCATCCTCTTATAAAACCGTTTGACTGCTCTTCGTCCGATTATAAATCAGTTTGACTGCTCTTCGTCCTTTTATAAATCAGTTTGACTGCTCTTCGTCCGCTTATAAAACAGTTTGACTGCTCTTCATCCGATTATAAATCAGTTTGACTGCTCTTCATCCGATTATAAATCAGTTTGACTGCTCTTCATCCTTTTATAAAGCAGTTTGACTGCTCTTCATTCTCTTATAAATCAATTTGACTGCTCTTCATCCTCTTATAAAACCGTTTTTTCTGCTCTTCGTCCGATTATAAATCAGTTTGACTGCTCTTCATCCTCTTATAAATCAATTTGACTGCTCTTCATCCTCTTATAAAACCGTTTTTTCTGCTCTTCGTCCGATTATAAATCAGTTTGACTGCTCTTCATCCTCTTATAAAACCGTTTGACTGCTCTTCATCCTTTTATAACGCAGTTTGACTGCTCTTCATCCTCTTATAAATCAGTTTGACTGCTCTTCATCCGGTTATAAATCAGTTTGACTGCTCTTCGTCCTCTTATAAAACAGTTTGACTGCTCTTCATCCTTTTATAAAGCAGTTTGACTGCTCTTCATCCTCTTGTAAAACAGTCTGACTGCTCTTCATCTGATTATAAATCAGTTTGACTGCTCTTCATCCTCTTATAAAACAGTTTGACTGCTCTTCATCTTTTTATAACGCAGTTTGACTGCTCTTCATCCTCTTGTAAAACAGGTTGACTGCTTTTCATCCTTCTGTAAAACAGTCTGACTGCTCTACATCATTGTATAAAACAGTTTGACTGCTCTTCATCCTTTTATAAAGCTGTTTGACTGCTCTTCATCCTCTTATAAATCAATTTGACCGCTCTTCATCCTCTTATAAAACCGTTTGACTGCTCTTCGTCCGATTATAAATCAGTTTGACTGCTCTTCGTCCTTTTATAAATCAGTTTGACTGCTCTTCGTCCGCTTATAAAACAGTTTGACTGCTCTCCATCCTTTTATAAAGCAGTTTGACTGCTCTTCATCCTCTTAAAAATCAGTTTGACTGCTCTTCATCCTTTTATAAAGCAGTTTGACTGCTCTTCATCCTCCTATAAACCAGTTTGACTGCGCTTCATCCTCCTATAGAACAGTTTGACTGCTCTTCGTCCGATTATAAATCAGTTTGACTGCTCTTCGTCCTCTTATAAAACAGTTTGACTGCTCTTCATCCTTTTATAAAGCAGTTTGACTGCTCTTCATTCTCTTATAAATCAGTTTGACTGCTCTTCATCCGATTATAAATCAGTTTGACTGCTCTTCATCCTCTTATAAAACAGTTTGACTGCTCTTCATCCTTTTATAACGCATTTTGACTGCTCTTCATCCTCTTATAAATCAGTTTGACTGCTCTTCATCCGATTATAAATCAGTTTGACTGCTCTTCATCCTCTTATAAAACAGTTTGACTGCTCTTCATCCTTTTATAACGCAGTTTGACTGCTCTTCATCCTCTTATAAATCAGTTTGACTGCTCTTCATCAGATTATAAATCAGTTTGACTGCTCTTCGTCCGATTATAAATCAGTTGGACTGCTCTTCGTCCGCTTATAAAACAGTTTGACTGCTCTTCATCCTTTTATAAAGCAGTTTGACTGCTCTTCATCCTCTTATAAATCAGTTTGACTGCTCTTCATCCTCTTATAAAGCAGTTTGACTGCTCTTCATCCTCCTATAAACCAGTTTGACTGCGCTTCATCCTCCTATAGAACAGTTTGACTGCTCTTCGTCCGATTATAACTCAGTTTGACTGCTCTTCGTCTTCTTATAAAACAGTTTGACTGCTCTTCATCCTTTTATAAAGCAGTTTGACTGCTCTTCATCCTCTTGTAAAACAGTCTGACTGCTCTTCATCCGATTATAAATCAGTTTGACTGCTCTTCATCCTCTTATAAAACAGTTTGACTGCTCTTCATCTTTTTATAACGCAGTTTGACTGCTCTTCATCCTCTTGTAAAACAGGTTGACTGCTCTTCATCCTTTTGTGAAACAGTCTGACTGCTCGACATCATTGTATAAAACAGTTTGACTGCTCTTCATCCTTTTATAAAGCAGTTTGACTGCTCTTCATCCTCTTATAAATCAATTTGACTGCTCTTCATCCTCTTATAAAACCGTTTGACTGCTCTTCGTCCGATTATAAATCAGTTTGACTGCTCTTCGTCCGATTATAAATCAGTTTGACTGCTCCTCGTCCGCTTATAAAACAGTTTGACTGCTCTTCATCCTTTTATAAAGCAGTTTGACTGCTCTTCATCCTCTTATAAATCAGTTTGACTGCTCTTCATCCTTTTATAAAGCAGTTTGACTGCTCTTCATCCTCCTATAAACCAGTTTGACTGCGCTTCATCCTCCTATAGAACAGTTTGACTGCTCTTCGTCCGATTATAACTCAGTTTGACTGCTCTTCGTCTTCTTATAAAACAGTTTGACTGCTCTTCATCCTTTTATAAAGCAGTTTGACTGCTCTTCATCCTCTTGTAAAACAGTCTGACTGCTCTTCATCCGATTATAAATCAGTTTGACTGCTCTTCATCCTCTTATAAAACAGTTTGACTGCTCTTCATCTTTTTATAACGCAGTTTGACTGCTCTTCATCCTCTTGTAAAACAGGTTGACTGCTCTTCATCCTTTTGTGAAACAGTCTGACTGCTCGACATCATTGTATAAAACAGTTTGACTGCTCTTCATCCTTTTATAAAGCAGTTTGACTGCTCTTCATCCTCTTATAAATCAATTTGACTGCTCTTCATCCTCTTATAAAACCGTTTGACTGCTCTTCGTCCGATTATAAATCAGTTTGACTGCTCTTCGTCCGATTATAAATCAGTTTGACTGCTCCTCGTCCGCTTATAAAACAGTTTGACTGCTCTTCATCCTTTTATAAAGCAGTTTGACTGCTCTTCATCCTCTTATAAATCAGTTTGACTGCTCTTCATCCTTTTATAAAGCAGTTTGACTGCTCTTCATCCTCCTATAAACCAGTTTGACTGCGCTTCATCCTCCTATAGAACAGTTTGACTGCTCTTCGTCCTCTTATAAAACAGTTTGACTGCTCTTCGTCCTCTTATAAATCAGTTTGACTGCTCTTCGTCCTCTTATAAAACAGTTTGACTGCTCTTCATCCTTTTATAACGCATTTTGACTGCTCTTCATCCTCTTATAAATCAGTTTGACTGCTCTTCATTCTCTTATAAATCAGTTTGACTGCTCTTCGTCCTCTTATAAAACAGTTTGACTGCTCTTCATCCTTTTATAAAGCAGTTTGACTGCTCTTCATCCTCTTGTAAAACAGTCTGACTGCTCTTCATCCGATTATAAATCAGTTTGACTGCTCTTCATCCTCTTATAAAACAGTTTGACTGCTCTTCATCTTTTTATAACGCAGTTTGACTGCTCTTCATCCTCTTGTAAAACAGGTTGACTGCTCTTCATCCTTTTGTGAAACAGTCTGACTGCTCGACATCATTGTATAAAACAGTTTGACTGCTCTTCGTCCTCTTATAAAACAGTTTGACTGCTCTTCATCCTTTTATAAAGCAGTTTGACTGCTCTTCATCCTCTTATAAATCAGTTTGACTGCTCTTCGTCCGATTATAAATCAGTTTGACTGCTCTTCGTCCGATTATAAATCAGTTTGACTGCTCCTCGTCCGCTTATAAAACAGTTTGACTGCTCTTCATCCTTTTATAAAGCAGTTTGACTGCTCTTCATCCTCTTATAAATCAGTTTGACTGCTCTTCATCCTTTTATAAAGCAGTTTGACTGCTCTTCATCCTCCTATAAACCAGTTTGACTGCGCTTCATCCTCCTATAGAACAGTTTGACTGCTCTTCGTCCTCTTATAAAACAGTTTGACTGCTCTTCGTCCTCTTATAAAACAGTTTGACTGCTCTTCATCCTTTTATAAAGCAGTTTGACTGCTCTTCATCCTCTTATAAATCAGTTTGACTGCTCTTCATCCGATTATAAATCAGTTTGACTGCTCTTCATCCTCTTATAAAACAGTTTGACTGCTCTTCATCCTTTTATAACGCAGTTTGACTGCTCTTCATCCTCTTATAAATCAGTTTAACTGCTCTTCATCCGATTATAAACCAGTTTGACTGCTCTTCGTCCTCTTATAAAACAGTTTGACTGCTCTTCATCCTTTTATAAAGCAGTTTGACTGCTCTTCATCCTCTTATAAATCAGTTTGACTGCTCTTCATCCGATTATAAATCAGTTTGACTGCTCTTCATCCTCTTATAAAACAGTTTGACTGCTCTTCATCCTTTTATAACGCAGTTTGACTGCTCTTCATCCTCTTATAAATCAGTTTGACTGCTCTTCATCCGATTATAAATCAGTTTGACTGCTCTTCATCCTTTTATAAAGCAGTTTGACTGCTCTTCATCCTCTTATAAATCAATTTGACTGCTCTTCATCCTCTTATAAAACCGTTTGACTGCTCTTCATCCTTTTATAACGCAGTTTGACTGCTCTTCATCCTCTTATAAATCAGTTTGACTGCTCTTCATCCGGTTATAAATCAGTTTGACTGCTCTTCGTCCTCTTATAAAACAGTTTGACTGCTCTTCATCCTTTTATAAAGCAGTTTGACTGCTCTTCATCCTCTTGTAAAACAGTCTGACTGCTCTTCATCTGATTATAAATCAGTTTGACTGCTCTTCATCCTCTTATAAAACAGTTTGACTGCTCTTCATCTTTTTATAACGCAGTTTGACTGCTCTTCATCCTCTTGTAAAACAGTCTGACTGCTCTTCATCTGATTATAAATCAGTTTGACTGCTCTTCATCCTCTTATAAAACAGTTTGACTGCTCTTCATCTTTTTATAACGCAGTTTGACTGCTCTTCATCCTCTTGTAAAACAGGTTGACTGCTTTTCATCCTTCTGTAAAACAGTCTGACTGCTCTACATCATTGTATAAAACAGTTTGACTGCTCTTCATCCTCTTATAAATCAGTTTGACTGCTCTTCATCCTTTTATAAAGCAGTTTGACTGCTCTTCATCCTCCTATAAACCAGTTTGACTGCGCTTCATCCTCCTATAGAACAGTTTGACTGCTCTTCATCCTTTTATAAAGCAGTTTGACTGCTCTTCATTCTCTTATAAATCAGTTTGACTGCTCTTCATCCGATTATAAATCAGTTTGACTGCTCTTCATCCTCTTATAAAACAGTTTGACTGCTCTTCATCCTTTTATAACGCATTTTGACTGCTCTTCATCCTCTTATAAATCAGTTTGACTGCTCTTCATCCGATTATAAATCAGTTTGACTGCTCTTCATCCTCTTATAAAACAGTTTGACTGCTCTTCATCCTTTTATAACGCAGTTTGACTGCTCTTCATCCTCTTATAAATCAGTTTGACTGCTCTTCATCAGATTATAAATCAGTTTGACTGCTCTTCGTCCGATTATAAATCAGTTGGCCTGCTCTTCGTCCGCTTATAAAACAGTTTGACTGCTCTTCATCCTTTTATAAAGCAGTTTGACTGCTCTTCATCCTCTTATAAATCAGTTTGACTGCTCTTCATCCTCTTATAAAGCAGTTTGACTGCTCTTCATCCTCCTATAAACCAGTTTGACTGCGCTTCATCCTCCTATAGAACAGTTTGACTGCTCTTCGTCCGATTATAACTCAGTTTGACTGCTCTTCGTCCTCTTATAAAACAGTTTGACTGCTCTTCATCCGATTATAAATCAGTTTGACTGCTCTTCATCCGATTATAAATCAGTTTGACTGCTCTTCATCCTTTTATAAAGCAGTTTGACTGCTCTTCATCCTCTTATAAATCAATTTGACTGCTCTTCATCCTCTTATAAAACCGTTTTTTCTGCTCTTCGTCCGATTATAAATCAGTTTGACTGCTCTTCATCCTCTTATAAATCAATTTGACTGCTCTTCATCCTCTTATAAAACCGTTTTTTCTGCTCTTCGTCCGATTATAAATCAGTTTGACTGCTCTTCATCCTCTTATAAAACCGTTTGACTGCTCTTCATCCTTTTATAACGCAGTTTGACTGCTCTTCATCCTCTTATAAATCAGTTTGACTGCTCTTCATCCGATTATAAATCAGTTTGACTGCTCTTCGTCCTCTTATAAAACAGTTTGACTGCTCTTCATCCTTTTATAAAGCAGTTTGACTGCTCTTCATCCTCTTGTAAAACAGTCTGACTGCTCTTCATCTGATTATAAATCAGTTTGACTGCTCTTCATCCTCTTATAAAACAGTTTGACTGCTCTTCATCTTTTTATAACGCAGTTTGACTGCTCTTCATCCTCTTGTAAAACAGGTTGACTGCTTTTCATCCTTCTGTAAAACAGTCTGACTGCTCTACATAATTGTATAAAACAGTTTGACTGCTCTTCATCCTTTTATATAGCTGTTTGACTGCTCTTCATCCTCTTATAAATCAATTTGACCGCTCTTCATCCTCTTATAAAACCGTTTGACTGCTCTTCGTCCGATTATAAATCAGTTTGACTGCTCTTCGTCCTTTTATAAATCAGTTTGACTGCTCTTCGTCCGCTTATAAAACAGTTTGACTGCTCTTCATCCTTTTATAAAGCAGTTTGACTGCTCTTCATCCTCTTATAAATCAGTTTGACTGCTCTTCATCCTTTTATAAAGCAGTTTGACTGCTCTTCATCCTCCTATAAACCAGTTTGACTGCGCTTCATCCTCCTATAGAACAGTTTGACTGCTCTTCGTCCGATTATAAATCAGTTTGACTGCTCTTCGTCCTCTTATAAAACAGTTTGACTGCTCTTCATCCTTTTATAAAGCAGTTTGAATGCTCTTCATTCTCTTATAAATCAGTTTGACTGCTCTTCATCCGATTATAAATCAGTTTGACTGCTCTTCATCCTCTTATAAAACAGTTTGACTGCTCCTCATCCTTTTATAACGCATTTTGACTGCTCTTCATCCTCTTATAAATCAGTTTGACTGCTCTTCATCCGATTATAAATCAGTTTGACTGCTCTTCATCCTCTTATAAAACAGTTTGACTGCTCTTCATCCTTTTATAACGCAGTTTGACTGCTCTTCATACTCTTATAAATCAGTTTGACTGCTCTTCATCAGATTATAAATCAGTTTGACTGCTCTTCGTCCGATTATAAATCAGTTGGACTGCTCTTCGTCCGCTTATAAAACAGTTTGACTGCTCTTCATCCTTTTATAAAGCAGTTTGACTGCTCTTCATCCTCTTATAAATCAGTTTGACTGCTCTTCATCCTCTTATAAAGCAGTTTGACTGCTCTTCATCCTCCTATAAACCAGTTTGACTGCGCTTCATCCTCCTATAGAACAGTTTGACTGCTCTTCGTCCGATTATAACTCAGTTTGACTGCTCTTCGTCCTCTTATAAAACAGTTTGACTGCTCTTCATCCTTTTATAAAGCAGTTTGACTGCTCTTCATCCTCTTGTAAAACAGTCTGACTGCTCTTCATCCGATTATAAATCAGTTTGACTGCTCTTCATCCTCTTATAAAACAGTTTGACTGCTCTTCATCTTTTTATAACGCAGTTTGACTGCTCTTCATCCTCTTGTAAAACAGGTTGACTGCTCTTCATCCTTTTGTGAAACAGTCTGACTGCTCGACATCATTGTATAAAACAGTTTGACTGCTCTTCATCCTTTTATAAAGCAGTTTGACTGCTCTTCATCCTCTTATAAATCAATTTGACTGCTCTTCATCCTCTTATAAAACCGTTTGACTGCTCTTCGTCCGATTATAAATCAGTTTGACTGCTCTTCGTCCGATTATAAATCAGTTTGACTGCTCTTCGTCCGATTATAAATCAGTTTGACTGCTCTTCATCCTCTTATAAATCAGTTTGACTGCTCTTCATCCTTTTATAAAGCAGTTTGACTGCTCTTCATCCTCCTATAAACCAGTTTGACTGCGCTTCATCCTCCTATAGAACAGTTTGACTGCTCTTCGTCCTCTTATAAAACAGTTTGACTGCTCTTCGTCCTCTTATAAAACAGTTTGACTGCTCTTCATCCTTTTATAAAGCAGTTTGACTGCTCTTCATCCTCTTATAAATCAGTTTGACTGCTCTTCATCCGATTATAAATCAGTTTGACTGCTCTTCATCCTCTTATAAAACAGTTTGACTGCTCTTCATCCTTTTATAACGCAGTTTGACTGCTCTTCATCCTCTTATAAATCAGTTTAACTGCTCTTCATCCGATTATAAACCAGTTTGACTGCTCTTCGTCCTCTTATAAAACAGTTTGACTGCTCTTCATCCTTTTATAAAGCAGTTTGACTGCTCTTCATCCTCTTATAAATCAGTTTGACTGCTCTTCATCCGATTATAAATCAGTTTGACTGCTCTTCATCCTCTTATAAAACAGTTTGACTGCTCTTCATCCTTTTATAACGCAGTTTGACTGCTCTTCATCCTCTTATAAATCAGTTTGACTGCTCTTCATCCGATTATAAATCAGTTTGACTGCTCTTCATCCTTTTATAAAGCAGTTTGACTGCTCTTCATCCTCTTATAAATCAATTTGACTGCTCTTCATCCTCTTATAAAACCGTTTTTTCTGCTCTTCGTCCGATTATAAATCAGTTTGACTGCTCTTCATCCTCTTATAAAACCGTTTGACTGCTCTTCATCCTTTTATAACGCAGTTTGACTGCTCTTCATCCTCTTATAAATCAGTTTTACTGCTCTTCATCCGGTTATAAATCAGTTTGACTGCTCTTCGTCCTCTTATAAAACAGTTTGACTGCTCTTCATCCTTTTATAAAGCAGTTTGACTGCTCTTCATCCTCTTGTAAAACAGTCTGACTGCTCTTCATCTGATTATAAATCAGTTTGACTGCTCTTCATCCTCTTATAAAACAGTTTGACTGCTCTTCATCTTTTTATAACGCAGTTTGACTGCTCTTCATCCTCTTGTAAAACAGGTTGACTGCTTTTCATCCTTCTGTAAAACAGTCTGACTGCTCTACATCATTGTATAAAACAGTTTGACTGCTCTTCATCCTTTTATAAAGCTGTTTGACTGCTCTTCATCCTCTTATAAATCAATTTGACCGCTCTTCATCCTCTTATAAAACCGTTTGACTGCTCTTCGTCCGATTATAAATCAGTTTGACTGCTCTTCGTCCTTTTATAAATCAGTTTGACTGCTCTTCGTCCGCTTATAAAACAGTTTGACTGCTCTTCATCCGATTATAAATCAGTTTGACTGCTCTTCATCCGATTATAAATCAGTTTGACTGCTCTTCATCCTTTTATAAAGCAGTTTGACTCCTCTTCATCCTCTTATAAATCAATTTGACTGCTCTTCATCCTCTTATAAAACCGTTTTTTCTGCTCTTCGTCCGATTATAAATCAGTTTGACTGCTCTTCATCCTCTTATAAATCAATTTGACTGCTCTTCATCCTCTTATAAAACCGTTTTTTCTGCTCTTCGTCCGATTATAAATCAGTTTGACTGCTCTTCATCCTCTTATAAAACCGTTTGACTGCTCTTCATCCTTTTATAACGCAGTTTGACTGCTCTTCATCCTCTTATAAATCAGTTTGACTGCTCTTCATCCGGTTATAAATCAGTTTGACTGCTCTTCGTCCTCTTATAAAACAGTTTGACTGCTCTTCATCCTTTTATAAAGCAGTTTGACTGCTCTTCATCCTCTTGTAAAACAGTCTGACTGCTCTTCATCTGATTATAAATCAGTTTGACTGCTCTTCATCCTCTTATAAAACAGTTTGACTGCTCTTCATCTTTTTATAACGCAGTTTGACTGCTCTTCATCCTCTTGTAAAACAGGTTGACTGCTTTTCATCCTTCTGTAAAACAGTCTGACTGCTCTACATCATTGTATAAAACAGTTTGACTGCTCTTCATCCTTTTATAAAGCTGTTTGACTGCTCTTCATCCTCTTATAAATCAATTTGACCGCTCTTCATCCTCTTATAAAACCGTTTGACTGCTCTTCGTCCGATTATAAATCAGTTTGACTGCTCTTCGTCCTTTTATAAATCAGTTTGACTGCTCTTCGTCCGCTTATAAATCAGTTTGACTGCTCTCCATCCTTTTATAAAGCAGTTTGACTGCTCTTCATCCTCCTATAAACCAGTTTGACTGCGCTTCATCCTCCTATAGAACAGTTTGACTGCTCTTCGTCCGATTATAAATCAGTTTGACTGCTCTTCGTCCTCTTATAAAACAGTTTGACTGCTCTTCATCCTTTTATAAAGCAGTTTGACTGCTCTTCATTCTCTTATAAATCAGTTTGACTGCTCTTCATCCGATTATAAATCAGTTTGACTGCTCTTCATCCTCTTATAAAACAGTTTGACTGCTCTTCATCCTTTTATAACGCATTTTGACTGCTCTTCATCCTCTTATAAATCAGTTTGACTGCTCTTCATCCGATTATAAATCAGTTTGACTGCTCTTCATCCTCTTATAAAACAGTTTGACTGCTCTTCATCATTTTATAACGCAGTTTGACTGCTCTTCATCCTCTTATAAATCAGTTTGACTGCTCTTCATCAGATTATAAATCAGTTTGACTGCTCTTCGTCCGATTATAAATCAGTTGGACTGCTCTTCGTCCGCTTATAAAACAGTTTGACTGCTCTTCATCCTTTTATAAAGCAGTTTGACTGCTCTTCATCCTCTTATAAATCAGTTTGACTGCTCTTCATCCTCTTATAAAGCAGTTTGACTGCTCTTCATCCTCCTATAAACCAGTTTGACTGCGCTTCATCCTCCTATAGAACAGTTTGACTGCTCTTCGTCCGATTATAACTCAGTTTGACTGCTCTTCGTCCTCTTATAAAACAGTTTGACTGCTCTTCATCCTTTTATAAAGCAGTTTGACTGCTCTTCATCCTCTTGTAAAACAGTCTGACTGCTCTTCATCCGATTATAAATCAGTTTGACTGCTCTTCATCCTCTTATAAAACAGTTTGACTGCTCTTCATCTTTTTATAACGCAGTTTGACTGCTCTTCATCCTCTTGTAAAACAGGTTGACTGCTCTTCATCCTTTTGTGAAACAGTCTGACTGCTCGACATCATTGTATAAAACAGTTTGACTGCTCTTCATCCTTTTATAAAGCAGTTTGACTGCTCTTCATCCTCTTATAAATCAATTTGACTGCTCTTCATCCTCTTATAAAACCGTTTGACTGCTCTTCGTCCGATTATAAATCAGTTTGACTGCTCTTCGTCCGATTATAAATCAGTTTGACTGCTCCTCGTCCGCTTATAAAACAGTTTGACTGCTCTTCATCCTTTTATAAAGCAGTTTGACTGCTCTTCATCCTCTTATAAATCAGTTTGACTGCTCTTCATCCTTTTATAAAGCAGTTTGACTGCTCTTCATCCTCCTATAAACCAGTTTGACTGCGCTTCATCCTCCTATAGAACAGTTTGACTGCTCTTCGTCCTCTTATAAAACAGTTTGACTGCTCTTCGTCCTCTTATAAAACAGTTTGACTGCTCTTCATCCTTTTATAAAGCAGTTTGACTGCTCTTCATCCTCTTATAAATCAGTTTGACTGCTCTTCATCCGATTATAAATCAGTTTGACTGCTCTTCATCCTCTTATAAAACAGTTTGACTGCTCTTCATCCTTTTATAACGCAGTTTGACTGCTCTTCATCCTTTTATAAAGCAGTTTGACTGCTCTTCATCCTCCTATAAACCAGTTTGACTGCGCTTCATCCTCCTATAGAACAGTTTGACTGCTCTTCGTCCGATTATAAATCAGTTTGACTGCTCTTCGTCCTCTTATAAAACAGTTTGACTGCTCTTCATCCTTTTATAAAGCAGTTTGACTGCTCTTCATTCTCTTATAAATCAGTTTGACTGCTCTTCATCCGATTATAAATCAGTTTGACTGCTCTTCATCCTCTTATAAAACAGTTTGACTGCTCTTCATCCTTTTATAACGCATTTTGACTGCTCTTCATCCTCTTATAAATCAGTTTGACTGCTCTTCATCCGATTATAAATCAGTTTGACTGCTCTTCATCCTCTTATAAAACAGTTTGACTGCTCTTCATCCTTTTATAACGCAGTTTGACTGCTCTTCATCCTCTTATAAATCAGTTTGACTGCTCTTCATCAGATTATAAATCAGTTTGACTGCTCTTCGTCCGATTATAAATCAGTTGGACTGCTCTTCGTCCGCTTATAAAACAGTTTGACTGCTCTTCATCCTTTTATAAAGCAGTTTGACTGCTCTTCATCCTCTTATAAATCAGTTTGACTGCTCTTCATCCTCTTATAAATCAGTTTGACTGCTCTTCATCAGATTATAAATCAGTTTGACTGCTCTTCATCCTTTTATAAAGCAGTTTGACTGCTCTTCATCCTCTTGTAAAACAGTCTGACTGCTCTTCATCCGATTATAAATCAGTTTGACTGCTCTTCATCCTCTTATAAAACAGTTTGACTGCTCTTCATCTTTTTATAACGCAGTTTGACTGCTCTTCATCCTCTTGTAAAACAGGTTGACTGCTCTTCATCCTTTTGTGAAACAGTCTGACTGCTCGACATCATTGTATAAAACAGTTTGACTGCTCTTCATCCTTTTATAAAGCAGTTTGACTGCTCTTCATCCTCTTATAAATCAATTTGACTGCTCTTCATCCTCTTATAAAACCGTTTGACTGCTCTTCGTCCGATTATAAATCAGTTTGACTGCTCTTCGTCCGATTATAAATCAGTTTGACTGCTCCTCGTCCGCTTATAAAACAGTTTGACTGCTCTTCATCCTTTTATAAAGCAGTTTGACTGCTCTTCATCCTCTTATAAATCAGTTTGACTGCTCTTCATCCTTTTATAAAGCAGTTTGACTGCTCTTCATCCTCCTATAAACCAGTTTGACTGCGCTTCATCCTCCTATAGAACAGTTTGACTGCTCTTCGTCCTCTTATAAAACAGTTTGACTGCTCTTCGTCTTCTTATTAAACAGTTTGACTGCTCTTCATCCTTTTATAAAGCAGTTTGACTGCTCTTCATCCTCTTATAAATCAGTTTGACTGCTCTTCATCCGATTATAAATCAGTTTGACTGCTCTTCATCCTCTTATAAAACAGTTTGACTGCTCTTCATCCTTTTATAACGCAGTTTGACTGCTCTTCATCCTCTTATAAATCAGTTTAACTGCTCTTCATCCGATTATAAACCAGTTTGACTGCTCTTCGTCCTCTTATAAAACAGTTTGACTGCTCTTCATCCTTTTATAAAGCAGTTTGACTGCTCTTCATCCTCTTATAAATCAGTTTGACTGCTCTTCATCCGATTATAAATCAGTTTGACTGCTCTTCATCCTCCTATAAACCAGTTTGACTGCGCTTCATCCTCCTATAGAACAGTTTGACTGCTCTTCGTCCTCTTATAAAACAGTTTGACTGCTCTTCGTCCTCTTATAAAACAGTTTGACTGCTCTTCATCCTTTTATAAAGCAATTTGACTGCTCTTCATCCTCTTATAAATCAGTTTGACTGCTCTTCATCCGATTATAAATCAGTTTGACTGCTCTTCATCCTCTTATAAAACAGTTTGACTGCTCTTCATCCTTTTATAACGCAGTTTGACTGCTCTTCATCCTCTTATAAATTAGTTTAACTGCTTTTCATCCGATTATAAATCAGTTTGACTGCTCTTCATCCTTTTATAAAGCAGTTTGACTGCTCTTCATCCTCTTATAAATCAATTTGACTGCTCTTCATCCTCTTATAAAACCGTTTTTTCTGCTCTTCGTCCGATTATAAATCAGTTTGACTGCTCTTCATCCTCTTATAAAACCGTTTGACTGCTCTTCATCCTTTTATAACGCAGTTTGACTGCTCTTCATCCTCTTATAAATCAGTTTGACTGCTCTTCATCCGGTTATAAATCAGTTTGACTGCTCTTCGTCCTCTTATAAAACAGTTTGACTGCTCTTCATCCTTTTATAAAGCAGTTTGACTGCTCTTCATCCTCTTGTAAAACAGTCTGACTGCTCTTCATCTGATTATAAATCAGTTTGACTGCTCTTCATCCTCTTATAAAACAGTTTGACTGCTCTTCATCTTTTTATAACGCAGTTTGACTGCTCTTCATCCTCTTGTAAAACAGTCTGACTGCTCTTCATCTGATTATAACTCAGTTTGACTGCTCTTCATCCTCTTATAAAACAGTTTGACTGCTCTTCATCTTTTTATAACGCAGTTTGACTGCTCTTCATCCTCTTGTAAAACAGGTTGACTGCTTATCATCCTTCTGTAAAACAGTCTGACTGCTCTACATCATTGTATAAAACAGTTTGACTGCTCTTCATCCTCTTATAAATCAGTTTGACTGCTCTTCATCCTTTTATAAAGCAGTTTGACTGCTCTTCATCCTCCTATAAACCAGTTTGACTGCGCTTCATCCTCCTATAGAACAGTTTGACTGCTCTTCATCCTTTTATAAAGCAGTTTGACTGCTCTTCATTCTCTTATAAATCAGTTTGACTGCTCTTCATCCGATTATAAATCAGTTTGACTGCTCTTCATCCTCTTATAAAACAGTTTGACTGCTCTTCATCCTTTTATAACGCATTTTGACTGCTCTTCATCCTCTTATAAATCAGTTTGACTGCTCTTCATCCGATTATAAATCAGTTTGACTGCTCTTCATCCTCTTATAAAACAGTTTGACTGCTCTTCATCCTTTTATAACGCAGTTTGACTGCTCTTCATCCTCTTATAAATCAGTTTGACTGCTCTTCGTCCTCTTATAAAACAGTTTGACTGCTCTTCGTCCGATTATAAATCAGTTGGACTGCTCTTCGTCCGCTTATAAAACAGTTTGTCTGCTCTTCATCCTTTTATAAAGCAGTTTGACTGCTCTTCATCCTCTTATAAATCAGTTTGACTGCTCTTCATCCTCTTATAAAGCAGTTTGACTGCTCTTCATCCTCCTATAAACCAGTTTGACTGCGCTTCATCCTCCTATAGAACAGTTTGACTGCTCTTCGTCCGATTATAACTCAGTTTGACTGCTCTTCGTCCTCTTATAAAACAGTTTGACTGCTCTTCATCCGATTATAAATCAGTTTGACTGCTCTTCATCCGATTATAAATCAGTTTGACTGCTCTTCATCCTTTTATAAAGCAGTTTGACTGCTCTTCATCCTCTTATAAATCAATTTGACTGCTCTTCATCCTCTTATAAAACCGTTTTTTCTGCTCTTCGTCCGATTATAAATCAGTTTGACTGCTCTTCATCCTCTTATAAATCAATTTGACTGCTCTTCATCCTCTTATAAAACCGTTTTTTCTGCTCTTCGTCCGATTATAAATCAGTTTGACTGCTCTTCATCCTCTTATAAAACCGTTTGACTGCTCTTCATCCTTTTATAACGCAGTTTGACTGCTCTTCATCCTCTTATAAATCAGTTTGACTGCTCTTCATCCGATTATAAATCAGTTTGACTGCTCTTCGTCCTCTTATAAAACAGTTTGACTGCTCTTCATCCTTTTATAAAGCAGTTTGGCTGCTCTTCATCCTCTTGTAAAACAGTCTGACTGCTCTTCATCTGATTATAAATCAGTTTGACTGCTCTTCATCCTCTTATAAAACAGTTTGACTGCTCTTCATCTTTTTATAACGCAGTTTGACTGCTCTTCATCCTCTTGTAAAACAGGTTGACTGCTTTTCATCCTTCTGTAAAACAGTCTGACTGCTCTACATAATTGTATAAAACAGTTTGACTGCTCTTCATCCTTTTATATAGCTGTTTGACTGCTCTTCATCCTCTTATAAATCAATTTGACCGCTCTTCATCCTCTTATATAACCGTTTGACTGCTCTTCGTCCGATTATAAATCAGTTTGACTGCTCTTCGTCCTTTTATAAATCAGTTTGACTGCTCTTCGTCCGCTTATAAAACAGTTTGACTGCTCTTCATCCTTTTATAAAGCAGTTTGACTGCTCTTCATCCTCTTATAAATCAGTTTGACTGCTCTTCATCCTTTTATAAAGCAGTTTGACTGCTCTTCATCCTCCTATAAACCAGTTTGACTGCGCTTCATCCTCCTATAGAACAGTTTGACTGCTCTTCGTCCGATTATAAATCAGTTTGACTGCTCTTCGTCCTCTTATAAAACAGTTTGACTGCTCTTCATCCTTTTATAAAGCAGTTTGACTGCTCTTCATTCTCTTATAAATCAGTTTGACTGCTCTTCATCCGATTATAAATCAGTTTGACTGCTCTTCATCCTCTTATAAAACAGTTTGACTGCTCTTCATCCTTTTATAACGCATTTTGACTGCTCTTCATCCTCTTATAAATCAGTTTGACTGCTCTTCATCCGATTATAAATCAGTTTGACTGCTCTTCATCCTCTTATAAAACAGTTTGACTGCTCTTCATCCTTTTATAACGCAGTTTGACTGCTCTTCATACTCTTATAAATCAGTTTGACTGCTCTTCATCAGATTATAAATCAGTTTGACTGCTCTTCGTCCGATTATAAATCAGTTGGACTGCTCTTCGTCCGCTTATAAAACAGTTTGACTGCTCTTCATCCTTTTATAAAGCAGTTTGACTGCTCTTCATCCTCTTATAAATCAGTTTGACTGCTCTTCATCCTCTTATAAAGCAGTTTGACTGCTCTTCATCCTCCTATAAACCAGTTTGACTGCGCTTCATCCTCCTATAGAACAGTTTGACTGCTCTTCGTCCGATTATAACTCAGTTTGACTGCTCTTCGTCCTCTTATAAAACAGTTTGACTGCTCTTCATCCTTTTATAAAGCAGTTTGACTGCTCTTCATCCTCTTGTAAAACAGTCTGACTGCTCTTCATCCGATTATAAATCAGTTTGACTGCTCTTCATCCTCTTATAAAACAGTTTGACTGCTCTTCATCTTTTTATAACGCAGTTTGACTGCTCTTCATCCTCTTGTAAAACAGGTTGACTGCTCTTCATCCTTTTGTGAAACAGTCTGACTGCTCGACATCATTGTATAAAACAGTTTGACTGCTCTTCATCCTTTTATAAAGCAGTTTGACTGCTCTTCATCCTCTTATAAATCAATTTGACTGCTCTTCATCCTCTTATAAAACCGTTTGACTGCTCTTCGTCCGATTATAAATCAGTTTGACTGCTCTTCGTCCGATTATAAATCAGTTTGACTGCTACTCGTCCGCTTATAAAACAGTTTGACTGCTCTTCATCCTTTTATAAAGCAGTTTGACTGCTCTTCATCCTCTTATAAATCAGTTTGACTGCTCTTCATCCTTTTATAAAGCAGTTTGACTGCTCTTCATCCTCCTATAAACCAGTTTGACTGCGCTTCATCCTCCTATAGAACAGTTTGACTGCTCTTCGTCCTCTTATAAAACAGTTTGACTGCGCTTCATCCTCCTATAGAACAGTTTGACTGCTCTTCGTCCTCTTATAAAACAGTTTGACTGCTCTTCGTCCTCTTATAAAACAGTTTGACTGCTCTTCATCCTTTTATAAAGCAATTTGACTGCTCTTCATCCTCTTATAAATCAGTTTGACTGCTCTTCATCCGATTATAAATCAGTTTGACTGCTCTTCATCCTCTTATAAAACAGTTTGACTGCTCTTCATCCTTTTATAACGCAGTTTGACTGCTCTTCATCCTCTTATAAATTAGTTTAACTGCTTTTCATCCGATTATAAATCAGTTTGACTGCTCTTCATCCTTTTATAAAGCAGTTTGACTGCTCTTCATCCTCTTATAAATCAATTTGACTGCTCTTCATCCTCTTATAAAACCGTTTTTTCTGCTCTTCGTCCGATTATAAATCAGTTTGACTGCTCTTCATCCTCTTATAAAACCGTTTGACTGCTCTTCATCCTTTTATAACGCAGTTTGACTGCTCTTCATCCTCTTATAAATCAGTTTGACTGCTCTTCATCCGGTTATAAATCAGTTTGACTGCTCTTCGTCCTCTTATAAAACAGTTTGACTGCTCTTCATCCTTTTATAAAGCAGTTTGACTGCTCTTCATCCTCTTGTAAAACAGTCTGACTGCTCTTCATCTGATTATAAATCAGTTTGACTGCTCTTCATCCTCTTATAAAACAGTTTGACTGCTCTTCATCTTTTTATAACGCAGTTTGACTGCTCTTCATCCTCTTGTAAAACAGTCTGACTGCTCTTCATCTGATTATAACTCAGTTTGACTGCTCTTCATCCTCTTATAAAACAGTTTGACTGCTCTTCATCTTTTTATAACGCAGTTTGACTGCTCTTCATCCTCTTGTAAAACAGGTTGACTGCTTATCATCCTTCTGTAAAACAGTCTGACTGCTCTACATCATTGTATAAAACAGTTTGACTGCTCTTCATCCTCTTATAAATCAGTTTGACTGCTCTTCATCCTTTTATAAAGCAGTTTGACTGCTCTTCATCCTCCTATAAACCAGTTTGACTGCGCTTCATCCTCCTATAGAACAGTTTGACTGCTCTTCATCCTTTTATAAAGCAGTTTGACTGCTCTTCATTCTCTTATAAATCAGTTTGACTGCTCTTCATCCGATTATAAATCAGTTTGACTGCTCTTCATCCTCTTATAAAACAGTTTGACTGCTCTTCATCCTTTTATAACGCATTTTGACTGCTCTTCATCCTCTTATAAATCAGTTTGACTGCTCTTCATCCGATTATAAATCAGTTTGACTGCTCTTCATCCTCTTATAAAACAGTTTGACTGCTCTTCATCCTTTTATAACGCAGTTTGACTGCTCTTCATCCTCTTATAAATCAGTTTGACTGCTCTTCGTCCTCTTATAAAACAGTTTGACTGCTCTTCGTCCGATTATAAATCAGTTGGACTGCTCTTCGTCCGCTTATAAAACAGTTTGTCTGCTCTTCATCCTTTTATAAAGCAGTTTGACTGCTCTTCATCCTCTTATAAATCAGTTTGACTGCTCTTCATCCTCTTATAAAGCAGTTTGACTGCTCTTCATCCTCCTATAAACCAGTTTGACTGCGCTTCATCCTCCTATAGAACAGTTTGACTGCTCTTCGTCCGATTATAACTCAGTTTGACTGCTCTTCGTCCTCTTATAAAACAGTTTGACTGCTCTTCATCCGATTATAAATCAGTTTGACTGCTCTTCATCCGATTATAAATCAGTTTGACTGCTCTTCATCCTTTTATAAAGCAGTTTGACTGCTCTTCATCCTCTTATAAATCAATTTGACTGCTCTTCATCCTCTTATAAAACCGTTTTTTCTGCTCTTCGTCCGATTATAAATCAGTTTGACTGCTCTTCATCCTCTTATAAATCAATTTGACTGCTCTTCATCCTCTTATAAAACCGTTTTTTCTGCTCTTCGTCCGATTATAAATCAGTTTGACTGCTCTTCATCCTCTTATAAAACCGTTTGACTGCTCTTCATCCTTTTATAACGCAGTTTGACTGCTCTTCATCCTCTTATAAATCAGTTTGACTGCTCTTCATCCGATTATAAATCAGTTTGACTGCTCTTCGTCCTCTTATAAAACAGTTTGACTGCTCTTCATCCTTTTATAAAGCAGTTTGGCTGCTCTTCATCCTCTTGTAAAACAGTCTGACTGCTCTTCATCTGATTATAAATCAGTTTGACTGCTCTTCATCCTCTTATAAAACAGTTTGACTGCTCTTCATCTTTTTATAACGCAGTTTGACTGCTCTTCATCCTCTTGTAAAACAGGTTGACTGCTTTTCATCCTTCTGTAAAACAGTCTGACTGCTCTACATAATTGTATAAAACAGTTTGACTGCTCTTCATCCTTTTATATAGCTGTTTGACTGCTCTTCATCCTCTTATAAATCAATTTGACCGCTCTTCATCCTCTTATATAACCGTTTGACTGCTCTTCGTCCGATTATAAATCAGTTTGACTGCTCTTCGTCCTTTTATAAATCAGTTTGACTGCTCTTCGTCCGCTTATAAAACAGTTTGACTGCTCTTCATCCTTTTATAAAGCAGTTTGACTGCTCTTCATCCTCTTATAAATCAGTTTGACTGCTCTTCATCCTTTTATAAAGCAGTTTGACTGCTCTTCATCCTCCTATAAACCAGTTTGACTGCGCTTCATCCTCCTATAGAACAGTTTGACTGCTCTTCGTCCGATTATAAATCAGTTTGACTGCTCTTCGTCCTCTTATAAAACAGTTTGACTGCTCTTCATCCTTTTATAAAGCAGTTTGACTGCTCTTCATTCTCTTATAAATCAGTTTGACTGCTCTTCATCCGATTATAAATCAGTTTGACTGCTCTTCATCCTCTTATAAAACAGTTTGACTGCTCTTCATCCTTTTATAACGCATTTTGACTGCTCTTCATCCTCTTATAAATCAGTTTGACTGCTCTTCATCCGATTATAAATCAGTTTGACTGCTCTTCATCCTCTTATAAAACAGTTTGACTGCTCTTCATCCTTTTATAACGCAGTTTGACTGCTCTTCATACTCTTATAAATCAGTTTGACTGCTCTTCATCAGATTATAAATCAGTTTGACTGCTCTTCGTCCGATTATAAATCAGTTGGACTGCTCTTCGTCCGCTTATAAAACAGTTTGACTGCTCTTCATCCTTTTATAAAGCAGTTTGACTGCTCTTCATCCTCTTATAAATCAGTTTGACTGCTCTTCATCCTCTTATAAAGCAGTTTGACTGCTCTTCATCCTCCTATAAACCAGTTTGACTGCGCTTCATCCTCCTATAGAACAGTTTGACTGCTCTTCGTCCGATTATAACTCAGTTTGACTGCTCTTCGTCCTCTTATAAAACAGTTTGACTGCTCTTCATCCTTTTATAAAGCAGTTTGACTGCTCTTCATCCTCTTGTAAAACAGTCTGACTGCTCTTCATCCGATTATAAATCAGTTTGACTGCTCTTCATCCTCTTATAAAACAGTTTGACTGCTCTTCATCTTTTTATAACGCAGTTTGACTGCTCTTCATCCTCTTGTAAAACAGGTTGACTGCTCTTCATCCTTTTGTGAAACAGTCTGACTGCTCGACATCATTGTATAAAACAGTTTGACTGCTCTTCATCCTTTTATAAAGCAGTTTGACTGCTCTTCATCCTCTTATAAATCAATTTGACTGCTCTTCATCCTCTTATAAAACCGTTTGACTGCTCTTCGTCCGATTATAAATCAGTTTGACTGCTCTTCGTCCGATTATAAATCAGTTTGACTGCTACTCGTCCGCTTATAAAACAGTTTGACTGCTCTTCATCCTTTTATAAAGCAGTTTGACTGCTCTTCATCCTCTTATAAATCAGTTTGACTGCTCTTCATCCTTTTATAAAGCAGTTTGACTGCTCTTCATCCTCCTATAAACCAGTTTGACTGCGCTTCATCCTCCTATAGAACAGTTTGACTGCTCTTCGTCCTCTTATAAAACAGTTTGACTGCTCTTCGTCCTCTTATAAAACAGTTTGACTGCTCTTCATCCTTTTATAAAGCAGTTTGACTGCTCTTCATCCTCTTATAAATCAGTTTGACTGCTCTTCATCCGATTATAAATCAGTTTGACTGCTCTTCATCCTCTTATAAAACAGTTTGACTGCTCTTCATCCTTTTATAACGCAGTTTGACTGCTCTTCATCCTCTTATAAATCAGTTTAACTGCTCTTCATCCGATTATAAACCAGTTTGACTGCTCTTCGTCCTCTTATAAAACAGTTTGACTGCTCTTCATCCTTTTATAAAGCAGTTTGACTGCTCTTCATCCTCTTATAAATCAGTTTGACTGCTCTTCATCCGATTATAAATCAGTTTGACTGCTCTTCATCCTCTTATAAAACAGTTTGACTGCTCTTCATCCTTTTATAACGCAGTTTGACTGCTCTTCATCCTCTTATAAATCAGTTTGACTGCTCTTCATCCGATTATAAATCAGTTTGACTGCTCTTCATCCTTTTATAAAGCAGTTTGACTGCTCTTCATCCTCTTATAAATCAATTTGACTGCTCTTCATCCTCTTATAAAACCGTTTTTTCTGCTCTTCGTCCGATTATAAATCAGTTTGACTGCTCTTCATCCTCTTATAAAACCGTTTGACTGCTCTTCATCCTTTTATAACGCAGTTTGACTGCTCTTCATCCTCTTATAAATCAGTTTGACTGCTCTTCATCCGATTATAAATCAGTTTGACTGCTCTTCGTCCTCTTATAAAACAGTTGGACTGCTCTTCATCCTTTTATAAAGCAGTTTGACTGCTCTTCATCCTCTTGTAAAACAGTCTGACTGCTCTTCATCTGATTATAAATCAGTTTGACTGCTCTTCATCCTCTTATAAAACAGTTTGACTGCTCTTCATCTTTTTATAACGCAGTTTGACTGCTCTTCATCCTCTTGTAAAACAGGTTGACTGCTTTTCATCCTTCTGTAAAACAGTCTGACTGCTCTACATCATTGTATAAAACAGTTTGACTGCTCTTCATCCTTTTATAAAGCTGTTTGACTGCTCTTCATCCTCTTATAAATCAATTTGACCGCTCTTCATCCTCTTATAAAACCGTTTGACTGCTCTTCGTCCGATTATAAATCAGTTTGACTGCTCTTCGTCCTTTTATAAATCAGTTTGACTGCTCTTCGTCCGCTTATAAAACAGTTTGACTGCTCTTCATCCGATTATAAATCAGTTTGACTGCTCTTCATCCGATTATAAATCAGTTTGACTGCTCTTCATCCTTTTATAAAGCAGTTTGACTGCTCTTCATCCTCTTATAAATCAATTTGACTGCTCTTCATCCTCTTATAAAACCGTTTTTTCTGCTCTTCGTCCGATTATAAATCAGTTTGACTGCTCTTCATCCTCTTATAAATCAATTTGACTGCTCTTCATCCTCTTATAAAACCGTTTTTTCTGCTCTTCGTCCGATTATAAATCAGTTTGACTGCTCTTCATCCTCTTATAAAACCGTTTGACTGCTCTTCATCCTTTTATAACGCAGTTTGACTGCTCTTCATCCTCTTATAAATCAGTTTTACTGCTCTTCATCCGGTTATAAATCAGTTTGACTGCTCTTCGTCCTCTTATAAAACAGTTTGACTGCTCTTCATCCTTTTATAAAGCAGTTTGACTGCTCTTCATCCTCTTGTAAAACAGTCTGACTGCTCTTCATCTGATTATAAATCAGTTTGACTGCTCTTCATCCTCTTATAAAACAGTTTGACTGCTCTTCATCTTTTTATAACGCAGTTTGACTGCTCTTCATCCTCTTATAAAACCGTTTGACTGCTCTTCGTCCGATTATAAATCAGTTTGACTGCTCTTCGTCCGATTATAAATCAGTTTGACTGCTCCTCGTCCGCTTATAAAACAGTTTGACTGCTCTTCATCCTTTTATAAAGCAGTTTGACTGCTCTTCATCCTCTTATAAATCAGTTTGACTGCTCTTCATCCTTTTATAAAGCAGTTTGACTGCTCTTCATCCTCCTATAAACCAGTTTGACTGCGCTTCATCCTCCTATAGAACAGTTTGACTGCTCTTCGTCCTCTTATAAAACAGTTTGACTGCTCTTCGTCTTCTTATTAAACAGTTTGACTGCTCTTCATCCTTTTATAAAGCAGTTTGACTGCTCTTCATCCTCTTATAAATCAGTTTGACTGCTCTTCATCCGATTATAAATCAGTTTGACTGCTCTTCATCCTCTTATAAAACAGTTTGACTGCTCTTCATCCTTTTATAACGCAGTTTGACTGCTCTTCATCCTCTTATAAATCAGTTTAACTGCTCTTCATCCGATTATAAACCAGTTTGACTGCTCTTCGTCCTCTTATAAAACAGTTTGACTGCTCTTCATCCTTTTATAAAGCAGTTTGACTGCTCTTCATCCTCTTATAAATCAGTTTGACTGCTCTTCATCCGATTATAAATCAGTTTGACTGCTCTTCATCCTCCTATAAACCAGTTTGACTGCGCTTCATCCTCCTATAGAACAGTTTGACTGCTCTTCGTCCTCTTATAAAACAGTTTGACTGCTCTTCGTCCTCTTATAAAACAGTTTGACTGCTCTTCATCCTTTTATAAAGCAATTTGACTGCTCTTCATCCTCTTATAAATCAGTTTGACTGCTCTTCATCCGATTATAAATCAGTTTGACTGCTCTTCATCCTCTTATAAAACAGTTTGACTGCTCTTCATCCTTTTATAACGCAGTTTGACTGCTCTTCATCCTCTTATAAATTAGTTTAACTGCTTTTCATCCGATTATAAATCAGTTTGACTGCTCTTCATCCTTTTATAAAGCAGTTTGACTGCTCTTCATCCTCTTATAAATCAATTTGACTGCTCTTCATCCTCTTATAAAACCGTTTTTTCTGCTCTTCGTCCGATTATAAATCAGTTTGACTGCTCTTCATCCTCTTATAAAACCGTTTGACTGCTCTTCATCCTTTTATAACGCAGTTTGACTGCTCTTCATCCTCTTATAAATCAGTTTGACTGCTCTTCATCCGGTTATAAATCAGTTTGACTGCTCTTCGTCCTCTTATAAAACAGTTTGACTGCTCTTCATCCTTTTATAAAGCAGTTTGACTGCTCTTCATCCTCTTGTAAAACAGTCTGACTGCTCTTCATCTGATTATAAATCAGTTTGACTGCTCTTCATCCTCTTATAAAACAGTTTGACTGCTCTTCATCTTTTTATAACGCAGTTTGACTGCTCTTCATCCTCTTGTAAAACAGTCTGACTGCTCTTCATCTGATTATAACTCAGTTTGACTGCTCTTCATCCTCTTATAAAACAGTTTGACTGCTCTTCATCTTTTTATAACGCAGTTTGACTGCTCTTCATCCTCTTGTAAAACAGGTTGACTGCTTATCATCCTTCTGTAAAACAGTCTGACTGCTCTACATCATTGTATAAAACAGTTTGACTGCTCTTCATCCTCTTATAAATCAGTTTGACTGCTCTTCATCCTTTTATAAAGCAGTTTGACTGCTCTTCATCCTCCTATAAACCAGTTTGACTGCGCTTCATCCTCCTATAGAACAGTTTGACTGCTCTTCATCCTTTTATAAAGCAGTTTGACTGCTCTTCATTCTCTTATAAATCAGTTTGACTGCTCTTCATCCGATTATAAATCAGTTTGACTGCTCTTCATCCTCTTATAAAACAGTTTGACTGCTCTTCATCCTTTTATAACGCATTTTGACTGCTCTTCATCCTCTTATAAATCAGTTTGACTGCTCTTCATCCGATTATAAATCAGTTTGACTGCTCTTCATCCTCTTATAAAACAGTTTGACTGCTCTTCATCCTTTTATAACGCAGTTTGACTGCTCTTCATCCTCTTATAAATCAGTTTGACTGCTCTTCGTCCTCTTATAAAACAGTTTGACTGCTCTTCGTCCGATTATAAATCAGTTGGACTGCTCTTCGTCCGCTTATAAAACAGTTTGTCTGCTCTTCATCCTTTTATAAAGCAGTTTGACTGCTCTTCATCCTCTTATAAATCAGTTTGACTGCTCTTCATCCTCTTATAAAGCAGTTTGACTGCTCTTCATCCTCCTATAAACCAGTTTGACTGCGCTTCATCCTCCTATAGAACAGTTTGACTGCTCTTCGTCCGATTATAACTCAGTTTGACTGCTCTTCGTCCTCTTATAAAACAGTTTGACTGCTCTTCATCCGATTATAAATCAGTTTGACTGCTCTTCATCCGATTATAAATCAGTTTGACTGCTCTTCATCCTTTTATAAAGCAGTTTGACTGCTCTTCATCCTCTTATAAATCAATTTGACTGCTCTTCATCCTCTTATAAAACCGTTTTTTCTGCTCTTCGTCCGATTATAAATCAGTTTGACTGCTCTTCATCCTCTTATAAATCAATTTGACTGCTCTTCATCCTCTTATAAAACCGTTTTTTCTGCTCTTCGTCCGATTATAAATCAGTTTGACTGCTCTTCATCCTCTTATAAAACCGTTTGACTGCTCTTCATCCTTTTATAACGCAGTTTGACTGCTCTTCATCCTCTTATAAATCAGTTTGACTGCTCTTCATCCGATTATAAATCAGTTTGACTGCTCTTCGTCCTCTTATAAAACAGTTTGACTGCTCTTCATCCTTTTATAAAGCAGTTTGGCTGCTCTTCATCCTCTTGTAAAACAGTCTGACTGCTCTTCATCTGATTATAAATCAGTTTGACTGCTCTTCATCCTCTTATAAAACAGTTTGACTGCTCTTCATCTTTTTATAACGCAGTTTGACTGCTCTTCATCCTCTTGTAAAACAGGTTGACTGCTTTTCATCCTTCTGTAAAACAGTCTGACTGCTCTACATAATTGTATAAAACAGTTTGACTGCTCTTCATCCTTTTATATAGCTGTTTGACTGCTCTTCATCCTCTTATAAATCAATTTGACCGCTCTTCATCCTCTTATATAACCGTTTGACTGCTCTTCGTCCGATTATAAATCAGTTTGACTGCTCTTCGTCCTTTTATAAATCAGTTTGACTGCTCTTCGTCCGCTTATAAAACAGTTTGACTGCTCTTCATCCTTTTATAAAGCAGTTTGACTGCTCTTCATCCTCTTATAAATCAGTTTGACTGCTCTTCATCCTTTTATAAAGCAGTTTGACTGCTCTTCATCCTCCTATAAACCAGTTTGACTGCGCTTCATCCTCCTATAGAACAGTTTGACTGCTCTTCGTCCGATTATAAATCAGTTTGACTGCTCTTCGTCCTCTTATAAAACAGTTTGACTGCTCTTCATCCTTTTATAAAGCAGTTTGACTGCTCTTCATTCTCTTATAAATCAGTTTGACTGCTCTTCATCCGATTATAAATCAGTTTGACTGCTCTTCATCCTCTTATAAAACAGTTTGACTGCTCTTCATCCTTTTATAACGCATTTTGACTGCTCTTCATCCTCTTATAAATCAGTTTGACTGCTCTTCATCCGATTATAAATCAGTTTGACTGCTCTTCATCCTCTTATAAAACAGTTTGACTGCTCTTCATCCTTTTATAACGCAGTTTGACTGCTCTTCATACTCTTATAAATCAGTTTGACTGCTCTTCATCAGATTATAAATCAGTTTGACTGCTCTTCGTCCGATTATAAATCAGTTGGACTGCTCTTCGTCCGCTTATAAAACAGTTTGACTGCTCTTCATCCTTTTATAAAGCAGTTTGACTGCTCTTCATCCTCTTATAAATCAGTTTGACTGCTCTTCATCCTCTTATAAAGCAGTTTGACTGCTCTTCATCCTCCTATAAACCAGTTTGACTGCGCTTCATCCTCCTATAGAACAGTTTGACTGCTCTTCGTCCGATTATAACTCAGTTTGACTGCTCTTCGTCCTCTTATAAAACAGTTTGACTGCTCTTCATCCTTTTATAAAGCAGTTTGACTGCTCTTCATCCTCTTGTAAAACAGTCTGACTGCTCTTCATCCGATTATAAATCAGTTTGACTGCTCTTCATCCTCTTATAAAACAGTTTGACTGCTCTTCATCTTTTTATAACGCAGTTTGACTGCTCTTCATCCTCTTGTAAAACAGGTTGACTGCTCTTCATCCTTTTGTGAAACAGTCTGACTGCTCGACATCATTGTATAAAACAGTTTGACTGCTCTTCATCCTTTTATAAAGCAGTTTGACTGCTCTTCATCCTCTTATAAATCAATTTGACTGCTCTTCATCCTCTTATAAAACCGTTTGACTGCTCTTCGTCCGATTATAAATCAGTTTGACTGCTCTTCGTCCGATTATAAATCAGTTTGACTGCTACTCGTCCGCTTATAAAACAGTTTGACTGCTCTTCATCCTTTTATAAAGCAGTTTGACTGCTCTTCATCCTCTTATAAATCAGTTTGACTGCTCTTCATCCTTTTATAAAGCAGTTTGACTGCTCTTCATCCTCCTATAAACCAGTTTGACTGCGCTTCATCCTCCTATAGAACAGTTTGACTGCTCTTCGTCCTCTTATAAAACAGTTTGACTGCGCTTCATCCTCCTATAGAACAGTTTGACTGCTCTTCGTCCTCTTATAAAACAGTTTGACTGCTCTTCGTCCTCTTATAAAACAGTTTGACTGCTCTTCATCCTTTTATAAAGCAATTTGACTGCTCTTCATCCTCTTATAAATCAGTTTGACTGCTCTTCATCCGATTATAAATCAGTTTGACTGCTCTTCATCCTCTTATAAAACAGTTTGACTGCTCTTCATCCTTTTATAACGCAGTTTGACTGCTCTTCATCCTCTTATAAATTAGTTTAACTGCTTTTCATCCGATTATAAATCAGTTTGACTGCTCTTCATCCTTTTATAAAGCAGTTTGACTGCTCTTCATCCTCTTATAAATCAATTTGACTGCTCTTCATCCTCTTATAAAACCGTTTTTTCTGCTCTTCGTCCGATTATAAATCAGTTTGACTGCTCTTCATCCTCTTATAAAACCGTTTGACTGCTCTTCATCCTTTTATAACGCAGTTTGACTGCTCTTCATCCTCTTATAAATCAGTTTGACTGCTCTTCATCCGGTTATAAATCAGTTTGACTGCTCTTCGTCCTCTTATAAAACAGTTTGACTGCTCTTCATCCTTTTATAAAGCAGTTTGACTGCTCTTCATCCTCTTGTAAAACAGTCTGACTGCTCTTCATCTGATTATAAATCAGTTTGACTGCTCTTCATCCTCTTATAAAACAGTTTGACTGCTCTTCATCTTTTTATAACGCAGTTTGACTGCTCTTCATCCTCTTGTAAAACAGTCTGACTGCTCTTCATCTGATTATAACTCAGTTTGACTGCTCTTCATCCTCTTATAAAACAGTTTGACTGCTCTTCATCTTTTTATAACGCAGTTTGACTGCTCTTCATCCTCTTGTAAAACAGGTTGACTGCTTATCATCCTTCTGTAAAACAGTCTGACTGCTCTACATCATTGTATAAAACAGTTTGACTGCTCTTCATCCTCTTATAAATCAGTTTGACTGCTCTTCATCCTTTTATAAAGCAGTTTGACTGCTCTTCATCCTCCTATAAACCAGTTTGACTGCGCTTCATCCTCCTATAGAACAGTTTGACTGCTCTTCATCCTTTTATAAAGCAGTTTGACTGCTCTTCATTCTCTTATAAATCAGTTTGACTGCTCTTCATCCGATTATAAATCAGTTTGACTGCTCTTCATCCTCTTATAAAACAGTTTGACTGCTCTTCATCCTTTTATAACGCATTTTGACTGCTCTTCATCCTCTTATAAATCAGTTTGACTGCTCTTCATCCGATTATAAATCAGTTTGACTGCTCTTCATCCTCTTATAAAACAGTTTGACTGCTCTTCATCCTTTTATAACGCAGTTTGACTGCTCTTCATCCTCTTATAAATCAGTTTGACTGCTCTTCGTCCTCTTATAAAACAGTTTGACTGCTCTTCGTCCGATTATAAATCAGTTGGACTGCTCTTCGTCCGCTTATAAAACAGTTTGTCTGCTCTTCATCCTTTTATAAAGCAGTTTGACTGCTCTTCATCCTCTTATAAATCAGTTTGACTGCTCTTCATCCTCTTATAAAGCAGTTTGACTGCTCTTCATCCTCCTATAAACCAGTTTGACTGCGCTTCATCCTCCTATAGAACAGTTTGACTGCTCTTCGTCCGATTATAACTCAGTTTGACTGCTCTTCGTCCTCTTATAAAACAGTTTGACTGCTCTTCATCCGATTATAAATCAGTTTGACTGCTCTTCATCCGATTATAAATCAGTTTGACTGCTCTTCATCCTTTTATAAAGCAGTTTGACTGCTCTTCATCCTCTTATAAATCAATTTGACTGCTCTTCATCCTCTTATAAAACCGTTTTTTCTGCTCTTCGTCCTCTTATAAAACAGTTTGACTGCTCTTCATCCTTTTATAAAGCAGTTTGACTGCTCTTCATTCTCTTATAAATCAGTTTGACTGCTCTTCATCCGATTATAAATCAGTTTGACTGCTCTTCATCCTCTTATAAAACAGTTTGACTGCTCTTCATCCTTTTATAACGCATTTTGACTGCTCTTCATCCTCTTATAAATCAGTTTGACTGCTCTTCATCCGATTATAAATCAGTTTGACTGCTCTTCATCCTCTTATAAAACAGTTTGACTGCTCTTCATCCTTTTATAACGCAGTTTGACTGCTCTTCATCCTCTTATAAATCAGTTTGACTGCTCTTCGTCCTCTTATAAAACAGTTTGACTGCTCTTCGTCCGATTATAAATCAGTTGGACTGCTCTTCGTCCGCTTATAAAACAGTTTGTCTGCTCTTCATCCTTTTATAAAGCAGTTTGACTGCTCTTCATCCTCTTATAAATCAGTTTGACTGCTCTTCATCCTCTTATAAAGCAGTTTGACTGCTCTTCATCCTCCTATAAACCAGTTTGACTGCGCTTCATCCTCCTATAGAACAGTTTGACTGCTCTTCGTCCGATTATAACTCAGTTTGACTGCTCTTCGTCCTCTTATAAAACAGTTTGACTGCTCTTCATCCGATTATAAATCAGTTTGACTGCTCTTCATCCGATTATAAATCAGTTTGACTGCTCTTCATCCTTTTATAAAGCAGTTTGACTGCTCTTCATCCTCTTATAAATCAATTTGACTGCTCTTCATCCTCTTATAAAACCGTTTTTTCTGCTCTTCGTCCGATTATAAATCAGTTTGACTGCTCTTCATCCTCTTATAAATCAATTTGACTGCTCTTCATCCTCTTATAAAACCGTTTTTTCTGCTCTTCGTCCGATTATAAATCAGTTTGACTGCTCTTCATCCTCTTATAAAACCGTTTGACTGCTCTTCATCCTTTTATAACGCAGTTTGACTGCTCTTCATCCTCTTATAAATCAGTTTGACTGCTCTTCATCCGATTATAAATCAGTTTGACTGCTCTTCGTCCTCTTATAAAACAGTTTGACTGCTCTTCATCCTTTTATAAAGCAGTTTGGCTGCTCTTCATCCTCTTGTAAAACAGTCTGACTGCTCTTCATCTGATTATAAATCAGTTTGACTGCTCTTCATCCTCTTATAAAACAGTTTGACTGCTCTTCATCTTTTTATAACGCAGTTTGACTGCTCTTCATCCTCTTGTAAAACAGGTTGACTGCTTTTCATCCTTCTGTAAAACAGTCTGACTGCTCTACATAATTGTATAAAACAGTTTGACTGCTCTTCATCCTTTTATATAGCTGTTTGACTGCTCTTCATCCTCTTATAAATCAATTTGACCGCTCTTCATCCTCTTATATAACCGTTTGACTGCTCTTCGTCCGATTATAAATCAGTTTGACTGCTCTTCGTCCTTTTATAAATCAGTTTGACTGCTCTTCGTCCGCTTATAAAACAGTTTGACTGCTCTTCATCCTTTTATAAAGCAGTTTGACTGCTCTTCATCCTCTTATAAATCAGTTTGACTGCTCTTCATCCTTTTATAAAGCAGTTTGACTGCTCTTCATCCTCCTATAAACCAGTTTGACTGCGCTTCATCCTCCTATAGAACAGTTTGACTGCTCTTCGTCCGATTATAAATCAGTTTGACTGCTCTTCGTCCTCTTATAAAACAGTTTGACTGCTCTTCATCCTTTTATAAAGCAGTTTGACTGCTCTTCATTCTCTTATAAATCAGTTTGACTGCTCTTCATCCGATTATAAATCAGTTTGACTGCTCTTCATCCTCTTATAAAACAGTTTGACTGCTCTTCATCCTTTTATAACGCATTTTGACTGCTCTTCATCCTCTTATAAATCAGTTTGACTGCTCTTCATCCGATTATAAATCAGTTTGACTGCTCTTCATCCTCTTATAAAACAGTTTGACTGCTCTTCATCCTTTTATAACGCAGTTTGACTGCTCTTCATACTCTTATAAATCAGTTTGACTGCTCTTCATCAGATTATAAATCAGTTTGACTGCTCTTCGTCCGATTATAAATCAGTTGGACTGCTCTTCGTCCGCTTATAAAACAGTTTGACTGCTCTTCATCCTTTTATAAAGCAGTTTGACTGCTCTTCATCCTCTTATAAATCAGTTTGACTGCTCTTCATCCTCTTATAAAGCAGTTTGACTGCTCTTCATCCTCCTATAAACCAGTTTGACTGCGCTTCATCCTCCTATAGAACAGTTTGACTGCTCTTCGTCCGATTATAACTCAGTTTGACTGCTCTTCGTCCTCTTATAAAACAGTTTGACTGCTCTTCATCCTTTTATAAAGCAGTTTGACTGCTCTTCATCCTCTTGTAAAACAGTCTGACTGCTCTTCATCCGATTATAAATCAGTTTGACTGCTCTTCATCCTCTTATAAAACAGTTTGACTGCTCTTCATCTTTTTATAACGCAGTTTGACTGCTCTTCATCCTCTTGTAAAACAGGTTGACTGCTCTTCATCCTTTTGTGAAACAGTCTGACTGCTCGACATCATTGTATAAAACAGTTTGACTGCTCTTCATCCTTTTATAAAGCAGTTTGACTGCTCTTCATCCTCTTATAAATCAATTTGACTGCTCTTCATCCTCTTATAAAACCGTTTGACTGCTCTTCGTCCGATTATAAATCAGTTTGACTGCTCTTCGTCCGATTATAAATCAGTTTGACTGCTACTCGTCCGCTTATAAAACAGTTTGACTGCTCTTCATCCTTTTATAAAGCAGTTTGACTGCTCTTCATCCTCTTATAAATCAGTTTGACTGCTCTTCATCCTTTTATAAAGCAGTTTGACTGCTCTTCATCCTCCTATAAACCAGTTTGACTGCGCTTCATCCTCCTATAGAACAGTTTGACTGCTCTTCGTCCTCTTATAAAACAGTTTGACTGCTCTTCGTCCTCTTATAAAACAGTTTGACTGCTCTTCATCCTTTTATAAAGCAGTTTGACTGCTCTTCATCCTCTTATAAATCAGTTTGACTGCTCTTCATCCGATTATAAATCAGTTTGACTGCTCTTCATCCTCTTATAAAACAGTTTGACTGCTCTTCATCCTTTTATAACGCAGTTTGACTGCTCTTCATCCTCTTATAAATCAGTTTAACTGCTCTTCATCCGATTATAAACCAGTTTGACTGCTCTTCGTCCTCTTATAAAACAGTTTGACTGCTCTTCATCCTTTTATAAAGCAGTTTGACTGCTCTTCATCCTCTTATAAATCAGTTTGACTGCTCTTCATCCGATTATAAATCAGTTTGACTGCTCTTCATCCTCTTATAAAACAGTTTGACTGCTCTTCATCCTTTTATAACGCAGTTTGACTGCTCTTCATCCTCTTATAAATCAGTTTGACTGCTCTTCATCCGATTATAAATCAGTTTGACTGCTCTTCATCCTTTTATAAAGCAGTTTGACTGCTCTTCATCCTCTTATAAATCAATTTGACTGCTCTTCATCCTCTTATAAAACCGTTTTTTCTGCTCTTCGTCCGATTATAAATCAGTTTGACTGCTCTTCATCCTCTTATAAAACCGTTTGACTGCTCTTCATCCTTTTATAACGCAGTTTGACTGCTCTTCATCCTCTTATAAATCAGTTTGACTGCTCTTCATCCGATTATAAATCAGTTTGACTGCTCTTCGTCCTCTTATAAAACAGTTGGACTGCTCTTCATCCTTTTATAAAGCAGTTTGACTGCTCTTCATCCTCTTGTAAAACAGTCTGACTGCTCTTCATCTGATTATAAATCAGTTTGACTGCTCTTCATCCTCTTATAAAACAGTTTGACTGCTCTTCATCTTTTTATAACGCAGTTTGACTGCTCTTCATCCTCTTGTAAAACAGGTTGACTGCTTTTCATCCTTCTGTAAAACAGTCTGACTGCTCTACATCATTGTATAAAACAGTTTGACTGCTCTTCATCCTTTTATAAAGCTGTTTGACTGCTCTTCATCCTCTTATAAATCAATTTGACCGCTCTTCATCCTCTTATAAAACCGTTTGACTGCTCTTCGTCCGATTATAAATCAGTTTGACTGCTCTTCGTCCTTTTATAAATCAGTTTGACTGCTCTTCGTCCGCTTATAAAACAGTTTGACTGCTCTTCATCCGATTATAAATCAGTTTGACTGCTCTTCATCCGATTATAAATCAGTTTGACTGCTCTTCATCCTTTTATAAAGCAGTTTGACTGCTCTTCATCCTCTTATAAATCAATTTGACTGCTCTTCATCCTCTTATAAAACCGTTTTTTCTGCTCTTCGTCCGATTATAAATCAGTTTGACTGCTCTTCATCCTCTTATAAATCAATTTGACTGCTCTTCATCCTCTTATAAAACCGTTTTTTCTGCTCTTCGTCCGATTATAAATCAGTTTGACTGCTCTTCATCCTCTTATAAAACCGTTTGACTGCTCTTCATCCTTTTATAACGCAGTTTGACTGCTCTTCATCCTCTTATAAATCAGTTTTACTGCTCTTCATCCGGTTATAAATCAGTTTGACTGCTCTTCGTCCTCTTATAAAACAGTTTGACTGCTCTTCATCCTTTTATAAAGCAGTTTGACTGCTCTTCATCCTCTTGTAAAACAGTCTGACTGCTCTTCATCTGATTATAAATCAGTTTGACTGCTCTTCATCCTCTTATAAAACAGTTTGACTGCTCTTCATCTTTTTATAACGCAGTTTGACTGCTCTTCATCCTCTTGTAAAACAGGTTGACTGCTTTTCATCCTTCTGTAAAACAGTCTGACTGCTCTACATCATTGTATAAAACAGTTTGACTGCTCTTCATCCTTTTATAAAGCTGTTTGACTGCTCTTCATCCTCTTATAAATCAATTTGACCGCTCTTCATCCTCTTATAAAACCGTTTGACTGCTCTTCGTCCGATTATAAATCAGTTTGACTGCTCTTCGTCCTTTTATAAATCAGTTTGACTGCTCTTCGTCCGCTTATAAAACAGTTTGACTGCTCTCCATCCTTTTATAAAGCAGTTTGACTGCTCTTCATCCTCTTATAAATCAGTTTGACTGCTCTTCATCCTTTTATAAAGCAGTTTGACTGCTCTTCATCCTCCTATAAACCAGTTTGACTGCGCTTCATCCTCCTATAGAACAGTTTGACTGCTCTTCGTCCGATTATAAATCAGTTTGACTGCTCTTCGTCCTCTTATAAAACAGTTTGACTGCTCTTCATCCTTTTATAAAGCAGTTTGACTGCTCTTCATTCTCTTATAAATCAGTTTGACTGCTCTTCATCCGATTACAAATCAGTTTGACTGCTCTTCATCCTCTTATAAAACAGTTTGACTGCTCTTCATCCTTTTATAACGCATTTTGACTGCTCTTCATCCTCTTATAAATCAGTTTGACTGCTCTTCATCCGATTATAAATCAGTTTGACTGCTCTTCATCCTCTTATAAAACAGTTTGACTGCTCTTCATCCTTTTATAACGCAGTTTGACTGCTCTTCATCCTCTTATAAATCAGTTTGACTGCTCTTCATCAGATTATAAATCAGTTTGACTGCTCTTCGTCCGATTATAAATCAGTTGGACTGCTCTTCGTCCGCTTATAAAACAGTTTGACTGCTCTTCATCCTTTTATAAAGCAGTTTGACTGCTCTTCATCCTCTTATAAATCAGTTTGACTGCTCTTCATCCTCTTATAAAGCAGTTTGACTGCTCTTCATCCTCCTATAAACCAGTTTGACTGCGCTTCATCCTCCTATAGAACAGTTTGACTGCTCTTCGTCCGATTATAACTCAGTTTGACTGCTCTTCGTCTTCTTATAAAACAGTTTGACTGCTCTTCATCCTTTTATAAAGCAGTTTGACTGCTCTTCATCCTCTTGTAAAACAGTCTGACTGCTCTTCATCCGATTATAAATCAGTTTGACTGCTCTTCATCCTCTTATAAAACAGTTTGACTGCTCTTCATCTTTTTATAACGCAGTTTGACTGCTCTTCATCCTCTTGTAAAACAGGTTGACTGCTCTTCATCCTTTTGTGAAACAGTCTGACTGCTCGACATCATTGTATAAAACAGTTTGACTGCTCTTCATCCTTTTATAAAGCAGTTTGACTGCTCTTCATCCTCTTATAAATCAATTTGACTGCTCTTCATCCTCTTATAAAACCGTTTGACTGCTCTTCGTCCGATTATAAATCAGTTTGACTGCTCTTCGTCCGATTATAAATCAGTTTGACTGCTCCTCGTCCGCTTATAAAACAGTTTGACTGCTCTTCATCCTTTTATAAAGCAGTTTGACTGCTCTTCATCCTCTTATAAATCAGTTTGACTGCTCTTCATCCTTTTATAAAGCAGTTTGACTGCTCTTCATCCTCCTATAAACCAGTTTGACTGCGCTTCATCCTCCTATAGAACAGTTTGACTGCTCTTCGTCCTCTTATAAAACAGTTTGACTGCTCTTCGTCCTCTTATAAAACAGTTTGACTGCTCTTCATCCTTTTATAAAGCAGTTTGACTGCTCTTCATCCTCTTATAAATCAGTTTGACTGCTCTTCATCCGATTATAAATCAGTTTGACTGCTCTTCATCCTCTTATAAAACAGTTTGACTGCTCTTCATCCTTTTATAACGCAGTTTGACTGCTCTTCATCCTCTTATAAATCAGTTTAACTGCTCTTCATCCGATTATAAACCAGTTTGACTGCTCTTCGTCCTCTTATAAAACAGTTTGACTGCTCTTCATCCTTTTATAAAGCAGTTTGACTGCTCTTCATCCTCTTATAAATCAGTTTGACTGCTCTTCATCCGATTATAAATCAGTTTGACTGCTCTTCATCCTCTTATAAAACAGTTTGACTGCTCTTCATCCTTTTATAACGCAGTTTGACTGCTCTTCATCCGATTATAAATCAGTTTGACTGCTCTTCATCCTTTTATAAAGCAGTTTGACTGCTCTTCATCCTCTTATAAATCAATTTGACTGCTCTTCATCCTCTTATAAAACCGTTTTTTCTGCTCTTCGTCCGATTATAAATCAGTTTGACTGCTCTTCATCCTCTTATAAAACCGTTTGACTGCTCTTCATCCTTTTATAACGCAGTTTGACTGCTCTTCATCCTCTTATAAATCAGTTTGACTGCTCTTCATCCGATTATAAATCAGTTTGACTGCTCTTCGTCCTCTTATAAAACAGTTGGACTGCTCTTCATCCTTTTATAAAGCAGTTTGACTGCTCTTCATCCTCTTGTAAAACAGTCTGACTGCTCTTCATCTGATTATAAATCAGTTTGACTGCTCTTCATCCTCTTATAAAACAGTTTGACTGCTCTTCATCTTTTTATAACGCAGTTTGACTGCTCTTCATCCTCTTGTAAAACAGGTTGACTGCTTTTCATCCTTCTGTAAAACAGTCTGACTGCTCTACATCATTGTATAAAACAGTTTGACTGCTCTTCATCCTTTTATAAAGCTGTTTGACTGCTCTTCATCCTCTTATAAATCAATTTGACCGCTCTTCATCCTCTTATAAAACCGTTTGACTGCTCTTCGTCCGATTATAAATCAGTTTGACTGCTCTTCGTCCTTTTATAAATCAGTTTGACTGCTCTTCGTCCGCTTATAAAACAGTTTGACTGCTCTTCATCCGATTATAAATCAGTTTGACTGCTCTTCATCCGATTATAAATCAGTTTGACTGCTCTTCATCCTTTTATAAAGCAGTTTGACTGCTCTTCATCCTCTTATAAATCAATTTGACTGCTCTTCATCCTCTTATAAAACCGTTTTTTCTGCTCTTCGTCCGATTATAAATCAGTTTGACTGCTCTTCATCCTCTTATAAATCAATTTGACTGCTCTTCATCCTTTTATAAAACCGTTTTTTCTGCTCTTCGTCCGATTATAAATCAGTTTGACTGCTCTTCATCCTCTTATAAAACCGTTTGACTGCTCTTCATCCTTTTATAACGCAGTTTGACTGCTCTTCATCCTCTTATAAATCAGTTTTACTGCTCTTCATCCGGTTATAAATCAGTTTGACTGCTCTTCATCCTCTTATAAAACAGTTTGACTGCTCTTCATCCTTTTATAACGCAGTTTGACTGCTCTTCATCCTCTTATAAATCAGTTTAACTGCTCTTCATCCGATTATAAACCAGTTTGACTGCTCTTCGTCCTCTTATAAAACAGTTTGACTGCTCTTCATCCTTTTATAAAGCAGTTTGACTGCTCTTCATCCTCTTATAAATCAGTTTGACTGCTCTTCATCCGATTATAAATCAGTTTGACTGCTCTTCATCCTCTTATAAAACAGTTTGACTGCTCTTCATCCTTTTATAACGCAGTTTGACTGCTCTTCATCCTCTTATAAATCAGTTTGACTGCTCTTCATCCGATTATAAATCAGTTTGACTGCTCTTCATCCTTTTATAAAGCAGTTTGACTGCTCTTCATCCTCTTATAAATCAATTTGACTGCTCTTCATCCTCTTATAAAACCGTTTTTTCTGCTCTTCGTCCGATTATAAATCAGTTTGACTGCTCTTCATCCTCTTATAAAACCGTTTGACTGCTCTTCATCCTTTTATAACGCAGTTTGACTGCTCTTCATCCTCTTATAAATCAGTTTGACTGCTCTTCATCCGATTATAAATCAGTTTGACTGCTCTTCGTCCTCTTATAAAACAGTTGGACTGCTCTTCATCCTTTTATAAAGCAGTTTGACTGCTCTTCATCCTCTTGTAAAACAGTCTGACTGCTCTTCATCTGATTATAAATCAGTTTGACTGCTCTTCATCCTCTTATAAAACAGTTTGACTGCTCTTCATCTTTTTATAACGCAGTTTGACTGCTCTTCATCCTCTTGTAAAACAGGTTGACTGCTTTTCATCCTTCTGTAAAACAGTCTGACTGCTCTACATCATTGTATAAAACAGTTTGACTGCTCTTCATCCTTTTATAAAGCTGTTTGACTGCTCTTCATCCTCTTATAAATCAATTTGACCGCTCTTCATCCTCTTATAAAACCGTTTGACTGCTCTTCGTCCGATTATAAATCAGTTTGACTGCTCTTCGTCCTTTTATAAATCAGTTTGACTGCTCTTCGTCCGCTTATAAAACAGTTTGACTGCTCTTCATCCGATTATAAATCAGTTTGACTGCTCTTCATCCGATTATAAATCAGTTTGACTGCTCTTCATCCTTTTATAAAGCAGTTTGACTGCTCTTCATCCTCTTATAAATCAATTTGACTGCTCTTCATCCTCTTATAAAACCGTTTTTTCTGCTCTTCGTCCGATTATAAATCAGTTTGACTGCTCTTCATCCTCTTATAAATCAATTTGACTGCTCTTCATCCTCTTATAAAACCGTTTTTTCTGCTCTTCGTCCGCTTATAAATCAGTTTGACTGCTCTTCATCCTCTTATAAAACCGTTTGACTGCTCTTCATCCTTTTATAACGCAGTTTGACTGCTCTTCATCCTCTTATAAATCAGTTTTACTGCTCTTCATCCGGTTATAAATCAGTTTGACTGCTCTTCGTCCTCTTATAAAACAGTTTGACTGCTCTTCATCCTTTTATAAAGCAGTTTGACTGCTCTTCATCCTCTTGTAAAACAGTCTGACTGCTCTTCATCTGATTATAAATCAGTTTGACTGCTCTTCATCCTCTTATAAAACAGTTTGACTGCTCTTCATCTTTTATAACGCAGTTTGACTGCTCTTCATCCTCTTGTAAAACAGGTTGACTGCTTTTCATCATTCTGTAAAACAGTCTGACTGCTCTACATCATTGTATAAAACAGTTTGACTGCTCTTCATCCTTTTATAAAGCTGTTTGACTGCTCTTCATCCTCTTATAAATCAATTTGACCGCTCTTCATCCTCTTATAAAACCGTTTGACTGCTCTTCGTCCGATTATAAATCAGTTTGACTGCTCTTCGTCCTTTTATAAATCAGTTTGACTGCTCTTCGTCCGCTTATAAAACAGTTTGACTGCTCTCCATCCTTTTATAAAGCAGTTTGACTGCTCTTCATCCTCTTATAAATCAGTTTGACTGCTCTTCATCCTTTTATAAAGCAGTTTGACTGCTCTTCATCCTCCTATAAACCAGTTTGACTGCGCTTCATCCTCCTATAGAACAGTTTGACTGCTCTTCGTCCGATTATAAATCAGTTTGACTGCTCTTCGTCCTCTTATAAAACAGTTTGACTGCTCTTCATCCTTTTATAAAGCAGTTTGACTGCTCTTCATTCTCTTATAAATCAGTTTGACTGCTCTTCATCCGATTACAAATCAGTTTGACTGCTCTTCATCCTCTTATAAAACAGTTTGACTGCTCTTCATCCTTTTATAACGCATTTTGACTGCTCTTCATCCTCTTATAAATCAGTTTGACTGCTCTTCATCCGATTATAAATCAGTTTGACTGCTCTTCATCCTCTTATAAAACAGTTTGACTGCTCTTCATCCTTTTATAATGCAGTTTGACTGCTCTTCATCCTCTTATAAATCAGTTTGACTGCTCTTCATCAGATTATAAATCAGTTTGACTGCTCTTCGTCCGATTATAAATCAGTTGGACTGCTCTTCGTCCGCTTATAAAACAGTTTGACTGCTCTTCATCCTTTTATAAAGCAGTTTGACTGCTCTTCATCCTCTTATAAATCAGTTTGACTGCTCTTCATCCTCTTATAAAGCAGTTTGACTGCTCTTCATCCTCCTATAAACCAGTTTGACTGCGCTTCATCCTCCTATAGAACAGTTTGACTGCTCTTCGTCCGATTATAACTCAGTTTGACTGCTCTTCGTCTTCTTATAAAACAGTTTGACTGCTCTTCATCCTTTTATAAAGCAGTTTGACTGCTCTTCATCCTCTTGTAAAACAGTCTGACTGCTCTTCATCCGATTATAAATCAGTTTGACTGCTCTTCATCCTCTTATAAAACAGTTTGACTGCTCTTCATCTTTTTATAACGCAGTTTGACTGCTCTTCATCCTCTTGTAAAACAGGTTGACTGCTCTTCATCCTTTTGTGAAACAGTCTGACTGCTCGACATCATTGTATAAAACAGTTTGACTGCTCTTCATCCTTTTATAAAGCAGTTTGACTGCTCTTCATCCTCTTATAAATCAATTTGACTGCTCTTCATCCTCTTATAAAACCGTTTGACTGCTCTTCGTCCGATTATAAATCAGTTTGACTGCTCTTCGTCCGATTATAAATCAGTTTGACTGCTCCTCGTCCGCTTATAAAACAGTTTGACTGCTCTTCATCCTTTTATAAAGCAGTTTGACTGCTCTTCATCCTCTTATAAATCAGTTTGACTGCTCTTCATCCTTTTATAAAGCAGTTTGACTGCTCTTCATCCTCCTATAAACCAGTTTGACTGCGCTTCATCCTCCTATAGAACAGTTTGACTGCTCTTCGTCCTCTTATAAAACAGTTTGACTGCTCTTCGTCCTCTTATAAAACAGTTTGACTGCTCTTCATCCTTTTATAAAGCAGTTTGACTGCTCTTCATCCTCTTATAAATCAGTTTGACTGCTCTTCATCCGATTATAAATCAGTTTGACTGCTCTTCATCCTCTTATAAAACAGTTTGACTGCACTTCATCCTTTTATAACGCAGTTTGACTGCTCTTCATCCTTTTATAAAGCAGTTTGACTGCTCTTCATCCTCCTATAAACCAGTTTGACTGCGCTTCATCCTCCTATAGAACAGTTTGACTGCTCTTCGTCCGATTATAAATCAGTTTGACTGCTCTTCGTCCTCTTATAAAACAGTTTGACTGCTCTTCATCCTTTTATAAAGCAGTTTGACTGCTCTTCATTCTCTTATAAATCAGTTTGACTGCTCTTCATCCGATTATAAATCAGTTTGACTGCTCTTCATCCTCTTATAAAACAGTTTGACTGCTCTTCATCCTTTTATAACGCATTTTGACTGCTCTTCATCCTCTTATAAATCAGTTTGACTGCTCTTCATTCTCTTATAAATCAGTTTGACTACTCTTCGTCCTCTTATAAAACAGTTTGACTGCTCTTCATCCTTTTATAAAGCAGTTTGACTGCTCTTCATCCTCTTGTAAAACAGTCTGACTGCTCTTCATCCGATTATAAATCAGTTTGACTGCTCTTCATCCTCTTATAAAACAGTTTGACTGCTCTTCATCTTTTTATAACGCAGTTTGACTGCTCTTCATCCTCTTGTAAAACAGGTTGACTGCTCTTCATCCTTTTGTGAAACAGTCTGACTGCTCGACATCATTGTATAAAACAGTTTGACTGCTCTTCGTCCTCTTATAAAACAGTTTGACTGCTCTTCATCCTTTTATAAAGCAGTTTGACTGCTCTTCATCCTCTTATAAATCAGTTTGACTGCTCTTCGTCCGATTATAAATCAGTTTGACTGCTCTTCGTCCGATTATAAATCAGTTTGACTGCTCCTCGTCCGCTTATAAAACAGTTTGACTGCTCTTCATCCTTTTATAAAGCAGTTTGACTGCTCTTCATCCTCTTATAAATCAGTTTGACTGCTCTTCATCCTTTTATAAAGCAGTTTGACTGCTCTTCATCCTCCTATAAACCAGTTTGACTGCGCTTCATCCTCCTATAGAACAGTTTGACTGCTCTTCGTCCTCTTATAAAACAGTTTGACTGCTCTTCGTCCTCTTATAAAACAGTTTGACTGCTCTTCATCCTTTTATAAAGCAGTTTGACTGCTCTTCATCCTCTTATAAATCAGTTTGACTGCTCTTCATCCGATTATAAATCAGTTTGACTGCTCTTCATCCTCTTATAAAACAGTTTGACTGCTCTTCATCCTTTTATAACGCAGTTTGACTGCTCTTCATCCTCTTATAAATCAGTTTAACTGCTCTTCATCCGATTATAAACCAGTTTGACTGCTCTTCGTCCTCTTATAAAACAGTTTGACTGCTCTTCATCCTTTTATAAAGCAGTTTGACTGCTCTTCATCCTCTTATAAATCAGTTTGACTGCTCTTCATCCGATTATAAATCAGTTTGACTGCTCTTCATCCTCTTATAAAACAGTTTGACTGCTCTTCATCCTTTTATAACGCAGTTTGACTGCTCTTCATCCTCTTATAAATCAGTTTGACTGCTCTTCATCCGATTATAAATCAGTTTGACTGCTCTTCATCCTTTTATAAAGCAGTTTGACTGCTCTTCATCCTCTTATAAATCAATTTGACTGCTCTTCATCCTCTTATAAAACCGTTTTTTCTGCTCTTCGTCCGATTATAAATCAGTTTGACTGCTCTTCATCCTCTTATAAAACCGTTTGACTGCTCTTCATCCTTTTATAACGCAGTTTGACTGCTCTTCATCCTCTTATAAATCAGTTTGACTGCTCTTCATCCGGTTATAAATCAGTTTGACTGCTCTTCGTCCTCTTATAAAACAGTTTGACTGCTCTTCATCCTTTTATAAAGCAGTTTGACTGCTCTTCATCCTCTTGTAAAACAGTCTGACTGCTCTTCATCTGATTATAAATCAGTTTGACTGCTCTTCATCCTCTTATAAAACAGTTTGACTGCTCTTCATCTTTTTATAACGCAGTTTGACTGCTCTTCATCCTCTTGTAAAACAGTCTGACTGCTCTTCATCTGATTATAAATCAGTTTGACTGCTCTTCATCCTCTTATAAAACAGTTTGACTGCTCTTCATCTTTTTATAACGCAGTTTGACTGCTCTTCATCCTCTTGTAAAACAGGTTGACTGCTTTTCATCCTTCTGTAAAACAGTCTGACTGCTCTACATCATTGTATAAAACAGTTTGACTGCTCTTCATCCTCTTATAAATCAGTTTGACTGCTCTTCATCCTTTTATAAAGCAGTTTGACTGCTCTTCATCCTCCTATAAACCAGTTTGACTGCGCTTCATCCTCCTATAGAACAGTTTGACTGCTCTTCATCCTTTTATAAAGCAGTTTGACTGCTCTTCATTCTCTTATAAATCAGTTTGACTGCTCTTCATCCGATTATAAATCAGTTTGACTGCTCTTCATCCTCTTATAAAACAGTTTGACTGCTCTTCATCCTTTTATAACGCATTTTGACTGCTCTTCATCCTCTTATAAATCAGTTTGACTGCTCTTCATCCGATTATAAATCAGTTTGACTGCTCTTCATCCTCTTATAAAACAGTTTGACTGCTCTTCATCCTTTTATAACGCAGTTTGACTGCTCTTCATCCTCTTATAAATCAGTTTGACTGCTCTTCATCAGATTATAAATCAGTTTGACTGCTCTTCGTCCGATTATAAATCAGTTGGACTGCTCTTCGTCCGCTTATAAAACAGTTTGACTGCTCTTCATCCTTTTATAAAGCAGTTTGACTGCTCTTCATCCTCTTATAAATCAGTTTGACTGCTCTTCATCCTCTTATAAAGCAGTTTGACTGCTCTTCATCCTCCTATAAACCAGTTTGACTGCGCTTCATCCTCCTATAGAACAGTTTGACTGCTCTTCGTCCGATTATAACTCAGTTTGACTGCTCTTCGTCCTCTTATAAAACAGTTTGACTGCTCTTCATCCGATTATAAATCAGTTTGACTGCTCTTCATCCGATTATAAATCAGTTTGACTGCTCTTCATCCTTTTATAAAGCAGTTTGACTGCTCTTCATCCTCTTATAAATCAATTTGACTGCTCTTCATCCTCTTATAAAACCGTTTTTTCTGCTCTTCGTCCGATTATAAATCAGTTTGACTGCTCTTCATCCTCTTATAAATCAATTTGACTGCTCTTCATCCTCTTATAAAACCGTTTTTTCTGCTCTTCGTCCGATTATAAATCAGTTTGACTGCTCTTCATCCTCTTATAAAACCGTTTGACTGCTCTTCATCCTTTTATAACGCAGTTTGACTGCTCTTCATCCTCTTATAAATCAGTTTGACTGCTCTTCATCCGATTATAAATCAGTTTGACTGCTCTTCGTCCTCTTATAAAACAGTTTGACTGCTCTTCATCCTTTTATAAAGCAGTTTGACTGCTCCTCGTCCTCTTGTAAAACAGTCTGACTGCTCTTCATCTGATTATAAATCAGTTTGACTGCTCTTCATCCTCTTATAAAACAGTTTGACTGCTCTTCATCTTTTTATAACGCAGTTTGACTGCTCTTCATCCTCTTGTAAAACAGGTTGACTGCTTTTCATCCTTCTGTAAAACAGTCTGACTGCTCTACATAATTGTATAAAACAGTTTGACTGCTCTTCATCCTTTTATATAGCTGTTTGACTGCTCTTCATCCTCTTATAAATCAATTTGACCGCTCTTCATCCTCTTATAAAACCGTTTGACTGCTCTTCGTCCGATTATAAATCAGTTTGACTGCTCTTCGTCCTTTTATAAATCAGTTTGACTGCTCTTCGTCCGCTTATAAAACAGTTTGACTGCTCTTCATCCTTTTATAAAGCAGTTTGACTGCTCTTCATCCTCTTATAAATCAGTTTGACTGCTCTTCATCCTTTTATAAAGCAGTTTGACTGCTCTTCATCCTCCTATAAACCAGTTTGACTGCGCTTCATCCTCCTATAGAACAGTTTGACTGCTCTTCGTCCGATTATAAATCAGTTTGACTGCTCTTCGTCCTCTTATAAAACAGTTTGACTGCTCTTCATCCTTTTATAAAGCAGTTTGACTGCTCTTCATTCTCTTATAAATCAGTTTGACTGCTCTTCATCCGATTATAAATCAGTTTGACTGCTCTTCATCCTCTTATAAAACAGTTTGACTGCTCCTCATCCTTTTATAACGCATTTTGACTGCTCTTCATCCTCTTATAAATCAGTTTGACTGCTCTTCATCCGATTATAAATCAGTTTGACTGCTCTTCATCCTCTTATAAAACAGTTTGACTGCTCTTCATCCTTTTATAACGCAGTTTGACTGCTCTTCATACTCTTATAAATCAGTTTGACTGCTCTTCATCAGATTATAAATCAGTTTGACTGCTCTTCGTCCGATTATAAATCAGTTGGACTGCTCTTCGTCCGCTTATAAAACAGTTTGACTGCTCTTCATCCTTTTATAAAGCAGTTTGACTGCTCTTCATCCTCTTATAAATCAGTTTGACTGCTCTTCATCCTCTTATAAAGCAGTTTGACTGCTCTTCATCCTCCTATAAACCAGTTTGACTGCGCTTCATCCTCCTATAGAACAGTTTGACTGCTCTTCGTCCGATTATAACTCAGTTTGACTGCTCTTCGTCCTCTTATAAAACAGTTTGACTGCTCTTCATCCTTTTATAAAGCAGTTTGACTGCTCTTCATCCTCTTGTAAAACAGTCTGACTACTCTTCATCCGATTATAAATCAGTTTGACTGCTCTTCATCCTCTTATAAAACAGTTTGACTGCTCTTCATCTTTTTATAACGCAGTTTGACTGCTCTTCATCCTCTTGTAAAACAGGTTGACTGCTCTTCATCCTTTTGTGAAACAGTCTGACTGCTCGACATCATTGTATAAAACAGTTTGACTGCTCTTCATCCTTTTATAAAGCAGTTTGACTGCTCTTCATCCTCTTATAAATCAATTTGACTGCTCTTCATCCTCTTATAAAACCGTTTGACTGCTCTTCGTCCGATTATAAATCAGTTTGACTGCTCTTCGTCCGATTATAAATCAGTTTGACTGCTCTTCGTCCGATTATAAATCAGTTTGACTGCTCTTCATCCTCTTATAAATCAGTTTGACTGCTCTTCATCCTTTTATAAAGCAGTTTGACTGCTCTTCATCCTCCTATAAACCAGTTTGACTGCGCTTCATCCTCCTATAGAACAGTTTGACTGCTCTTCGTCCTCTTATAAAACAGTTTGACTGCTCTTCGTCCTCTTATAAAACAGTTTGACTGCTCTTCATCCTTTTATAAAGCAGTTTGACTGCTCTTCATCCTCTTATAAATCAGTTTGACTGCTCTTCATCCGATTATAAATCAGTTTGACTGCTCTTCATCCTCTTATAAAACAGTTTGACTGCTCTTCATCCTTTTATAACGCAGTTTGACTGCTCTTCATCCTCTTATAAATCAGTTTAACTGCTCTTCATCCGATTATAAACCAGTTTGACTGCTCTTCGTCCTCTTATAAAACAGTTTGACTGCTCTTCATCCTTTTATAAAGCAGTTTGACTGCTCTTCATCCTCTTATAAATCAGTTTGACTGCTCTTCATCCGATTATAAATCAGTTTGACTGCTCTTCATCCTCTTATAAAACAGTTTGACTGCTCTTCATCCTTTTATAACGCAGTTTGACTGCTCTTCATCCTCTTATAAATCAGTTTGACTGCTCTTCATCCGATTATAAATCAGTTTGACTGCTCTTCATCCTTTTATAAAGCAGTTTGACTGCTCTTCATCCTCTTGTAAAACAGTCTGACTGCTCTTCATCTGATTATAAATCAGTTTGACTGCTCTTCATCCTCTTATAAAACAGTTTGACTGCTCTTCATCTTTTTATAACGCAGTTTGACTGCTCTTCATCCTCTTGTAAAACAGGTTGACTGCTCTTCATCCTTCTGTAAAACAGTCTGACTGCTCTACATCATTGTATAAAACAGTTTGACTGCTCTTCATCCTTTTATAAAGCTGTTTGACTGCTCTTCATCCTCTTATAAATCAATTTGACCGCTCTTCATCCTCTTATAAAACCGTTTGACTGCTCTTCGTCCGATTATAAATCAGTTTGACTGCTCTTCGTCCTTTTATAAATCAGTTTGACTGCTCTTCGTCCGCTTATAAAACAGTTTGACTGCTCTTCATCCGATTATAAATCAGTTTGACTGCTCTTCATCCGATTATAAATCAGTTTGACTGCTCTTCATCCTTTTATAAAGCAGTTTGACTCCTCTTCATCCTCTTATAAATCAATTTGACTGCTCTTCATCCTCTTATAAAACCGTTTTTTCTGCTCTTCGTCCGATTATAAATCAGTTTGACTGCTCTTCATCCTCTTATAAATCAATTTGACTGCTCTTCATCCTCTTATAAAACCGTTTTTTCTGCTCTTCGTCCGATTATAAATCAGTTTGACTGCTCTTCATCCTCTTATAAAACCGTTTGACTGCTCTTCATCCTTTTATAACGCAGTTTGACTGCTCTTCATCCTCTTATAAATCAGTTTGACTGCTCTTCATCCGGTTATAAATCAGTTTGACTGCTCTTCGTCCTCTTATAAAACAGTTTGACTGCTCTTCATCCTTTTATAAAGCAGTTTGACTGCTCTTCATCCTCTTGTAAAACAGTCTGACTGCTCTTCATCTGATTATAAATCAGTTTGACTGCTCTTCATCCTCTTATAAAACAGTTTGACTGCTCTTCATCTTTTTATAACGCAGTTTGACTGCTCTTCATCCTCTTGTAAAACAGGTTGACTGCTTTTCATCCTTCTGTAAAACAGTCTGACTGCTCTACATCATTGTATAAAACAGTTTGACTGCTCTTCATCCTTTTATAAAGCTGTTTGACTGCTCTTCATCCTCTTATAAATCAATTTGACCGCTCTTCATCCTCTTATAAAACCGTTTGACTGCTCTTCGTCCGATTATAAATCAGTTTGACTGCTCTTCGTCCTTTTATAAATCAGTTTGACTGCTCTTCGTCCGCTTATAAATCAGTTTGACTGCTCTCCATCCTTTTATAAAGCAGTTTGACTGCTCTTCATCCTCCTATAAACCAGTTTGACTGCGCTTCATCCTCTTATAAAACCGTTTGACTGCTCTTCGTCCGATTATAAATCAGTTTGACTGCTCTTCGTCCTTTTATAAATCAGTTTGACTGCTCTTCGTCCGCTTATAAATCAGTTTGACTGCTCTCCATCCTTTTATAAAGCAGTTTGACTGCTCTTCATCCTCCTATAAACCAGTTTGACTGCGCTTCATCCTCCTATAGAACAGTTTGACTGCTCTTCGTCCGATTATAAATCAGTTTGACTGCTCTTCGTCCTCTTATAAAACAGTTTGACTGCTCTTCATCCTTTTATAAAGCAGTTTGACTGCTCTTCATTCTCTTATAAATCAGTTTGACTGCTCTTCATCCGATTATAAATCAGTTTGACTGCTCTTCATCCTCTTATAAAACAGTTTGACTGCTCTTCATCCTTTTACAACGCATTTTGACTGCTCTTCATCCTCTTATAAATCAGTTTGACTGCTCTTCATCCGATTATAAATCAGTTTGACTGCTCTTCATCCTCTTATAAAACAGTTTGACTGCTCTTCATCCTTTTATAACGCAGTTTGACTGCTCTTCATCCTCTTATAAATCAGTTTGACTGCTCTTCATCAGATTATAAATCAGTTTGACTGCTCCTCGTCCGATTATAAATCAGTTGGACTGCTCTTCGTCCGCTTATAAAACAGTTTGACTGCTCTTCATCCTTTTATAAAGCAGTTTGACTGCTCTTCATCCTCTTATAAATCAGTTTGACTGCTCTTCATCCTCTTATAAAGCAGTTTGACTGCTCTTCATCCTCCTATAAACCAGTTTGACTGCGCTTCATCCTCCTATAGAACAGTTTGACTGCTCTTCGTCCGATTATAACTCAGTTTGACTGCTCTTCGTCCTCTTATAAAACAGTTTGACTGCTCTTCATCCTTTTATAAAGCAGTTTGACTGCTCTTCATCCTCTTGTAAAACAGTCTGACTGTTCTTCATCCGATTATAAATCAGTTTGACTGCTCTTCATCCGATTATAAATCAGTTTGACTGCTCTTCATCCTCTTATAAAACAGTTTGACTGCTCTTCATCTTTTTATAACGCAGTTTGACTGCTCTTCATCCTCTTGTAAAACAGTTTGACTGCTCTTCATCCTTTTATAAAGCAGTTTGACTGCTCTTCATCCTCTTATAAATCAATTTGACTGCTCTTCATCCTCTTATAAAACCGTTTGACTGCTCTTCGTCCGATTATAAATCAGTTTGACTGCTCTTCGTCCGATTATAAATCAGTTTGACTGCTCCTCGTCCGCTTATAAAACAGTTTGACTGCTCTTCATCCTTTTATAAAGCAGTTTGACTGCTCTTCATCCTCTTATAAATCAGTTTGACTGCTCTTCTTCCTTTTATAAAGCAGTTTGACTGCTCTTCATGCTCCTATAAACCAGTTTGACTGCGCTTCATCCTCCTATAGAACAGTTTGACTGCTCTTCGTCCTCTTATAAAACAGTTTGACTGCTCTTCGTCCTCTTATAAAACAGTTTGACTGCTCTTCATCCTTTTATAAAGCAGTTTGACTGCTCTTCATCCTCTTATAAATCAGTTTGACTGCTCTTCATCCGATTATAAATCAGTTTGACTGCTCTTCATCCTCTTATAAAACAGTTTGACTGCTCTTCATCCTTTTATAACGCAGTTTGACTGCTCTTCATCCTTTTATAAAGCAGTTTGACTGCTCTTCATCCTCCTATAAACCAGTTTGACTGCGCTTCATCCTCCTATAGAACAGTTTGACTGCTCTTCGTCCGATTATAAATCAGTTTGACTGCTCTTCGTCCTCTTATAAAACAGTTTGACTGCTCTTCATCCTTTTATAAAGCAGTTTGACTGCTCTTCATTCTCTTATAAATCAGTTTGACTGCTCTTCATCCGATTATAAATCAGTTTGACTGCTCTTCATCCTCTTATAAAACAGTTTGACTGCTCTTCATCCTTTTATAACGCATTTTGACTGCTCTTCATCCTCTTATAAATCAGTTTGACTGCTCTTCATCCGATTATAAATCAGTTTGACTGCTCTTCATCCTCTTATAAAACAGTTTGACTGCTCTTCATCCTTTTATAACGCAGTTTGACTGCTCTTCATCCTCTTATAAATCAGTTTGACTGCTCTTCATCAGATTATAAATCAGTTTGACTGCTCTTCGTCCGATTATAAATCAGTTGGACTGCTCTTCGTCCGCTTATAAAACAGTTTGACTGCTCTTCATCCTTTTATAAAGCAGTTTGACTGCTCTTCATCCTCTTATAAATCAGTTTGACTGCTCTTCATCCTCTTATAAATCAGTTTGACTGCTCTTCATCAGATTATAAATCAGTTTGACTGCTCTTCGTCCTCTTATAAAACAGTTTGACTGCTCTTCATCCTTTTATAAAGCAGTTTGACTGCTCTTCATCCTCTTGTAAAACAGTCTGACTGCTCTTCATCCGATTATAAATCAGTTTGACTGCTCTTCATCCTCTTATAAAACAGTTTGACTGCTCTTCATCTTTTTATAACGCAGTTTGACTGCTCTTCATCCTCTTGTAAAACAGGTTGACTGCTCTTCATCCTTTTGTGAAAGAGTCTGACTGCTCGACATCATTGTATAAAACAGTTTGACTGCTCTTCATCCTTTTATAAAGCAGTTTGACTGCTCTTCATCCTCTTATAAATCAATTTGACTGCTCTTCATCCTCTTATAAAACCGTTTGACTGCTCTTCGTCCGATTATAAATCAGTTTGACTGCTCTTCGTCCGATTATAAATCAGTTTGACTGCTCCTCGTCCGCTTATAAAACAGTTTGACTGCTCTTCATCCTTTTATAAAGCAGTTTGACTGCTCTTCATCCTCTTATAAATCAGTTTGACTGCTCTTCATCCTTTTATAAAGCAGTTTGACTGCTCTTCATCCTCCTATAAACCAGTTTGACTGCGCTTCATCCTCCTATAGAACAGTTTGACTGCTCTTCGTCCTCTTATAAAACAGTTTGACTGCTCTTCGTCCTCTTATAAAACAGTTTGACTGCTCTTCATCCTTTTATAAAGCAGTTTGACTGCTCTTCATCCTCTTATAAATCAGTTTGACTGCTCTTCATCCGATTATAAATCAGTTTGACTGCTCTTCATCCTCTTATAAAACAGTTTGACTGCTCTTCATCCTTTTATAACGCAGTTTGACTGCTCTTCATCCTCTTATAAATCAGTTTAACTGCTCTTCATCCGATTATAAACCAGTTTGACTGCTCTTCGTCCTCTTATAAAACAGTTTGACTGCTCTTCATCCTTTTATAAAGCAGTTTGACTGCTCTTCATCCTCTTATAAATCAGTTTGACTGCTCTTCATCCGATTATAAATCAGTTTGACTGCTCTTCATCCTCTTATAAAACAGTTTGACTGCTCTTCATCCTTTTATAACGCAGTTTGACTGCTCTTCATCCTCTTATAAATCAGTTTGACTGCTCTTCATCCGATTATAAATCAGTTTGACTGCTCTTCATCCTTTTATAAAGCAGTTTGACTGCTCTTCATCCTCTTATAAATCAATTTGACTGCTCTTCATCCTCTTATAAAACCGTTTTTTCTGCTCTTCGTCCGATTATAAATCAGTTTGACTGCTCTTGATCCTCTTATAAAACCGTTTGACTGCTCTTCATCCTTTTATAACGCAGTTTGACTGCTCTTCATCCTCTTATAAATCAGTTTGACTGCTCTTCATCCGATTATAAATCAGTTTGACTGCTCTTCGTCCTCTTATAAAACAGTTTGACTGCTCTTCATCCTTTTATAAAGCAGTTTGACTGCTCTTCATCCTCTTGTAAAACAGTCTGACTGCTCTTCATCTGATTATAAATCAGTTTGACTGCTCTTCATCCTCTTATAAAACAGTTTGACTGCTCTTCATCTTTTTATAACGCAGTTTGACTGCTCTTCATCCTCTTGTAAAACAGGTTGACTGCTTTTCATCCTTCTGTAAAACAGTCTGACTGCTCTACATCATTGTATAAAACAGTTTGACTGCTCTTCATCCTTTTATAAAGCTGTTTGACTGCTCTTCATCCTCTTATAAATCAATTTGACCGCTCTTCATCCTCTTATAAAACCGTTTGACTGCTCTTCGTCCGATTATAAATCAGTTTGACTGCTCTTCGTCCTTTTATAAATCAGTTTGACTGCTCTTCGTCCGCTTATAAAACAGTTTGACTGCTCTTCATCCTTTTATAAAGCAGTTTGACTGCTCTTCATCCTCTTATAAAGCAGTTTGACTGCTCTTCATCCTCCTATAAACCAGTTTGACTGCGCTTCATCCTCCTATAGAACAGTTTGACTGCTCTTCGTCCGATTATAAATCAGTTTGACTGCTCTTCGTCCTCTTATAAAACAGTTTGACTGCTCTTCATCCTTTTATAAAGCAGTTTGACTGCTCTTCATTCTCTTATAAATCAGTTTGACTGCTCTTCATCCGAATTATAAATCAGTTTGACTGCTCTTCATCCTCTTATAAAACAGTTTGACTGCTCTTCATCCTTTTATAACGCAGTTTGACTGCACTTCATCCTCTTATAAATCAGTTTGACTGCTCTTCATCCGATTATAAATCAGTTTGACTGCTCTTCATCCTCTTATAAAACAGTTTGACTGCTCTTCATCCTTTTATAACGCAGTTTGACTGCTCTTCATCCTCTTATAAATCAGTTTGACTGCTCTTCATCCGATTATAAATCAGTTTGACTGCTCTTCGTCCGATTATAAATCAGTTGGACTGCTCTTCGTCCGCTTATAAAACAGTTTGACTGCTCTTCATCCTTTTATAAAGCAGTTTGACTGCTCTTCATCCTCTTATAAATCAGTTTGACTGCTCTTCATCCTCTTATAAAGCAGTTTGACTGCTCTCCATCCTCCTATAAACCAGTTTGACTGCTCTTCATCCTCTTATAAATCAGTTTGACTGCTCTTCATCCGATTATAAATCAGTTTGACTGCTCTTCGTCCTCTTATAAAACAGTTTGACTGCTCTTCATCCTTTTATAAAGCAGTTTGACTGCTCTTCATCCTCTTGTAAAACAGTCTGACTGCTCTTCATCTTTTTATAACGCAGTTTGACTGCTCTTCATCCTCTTGTAAAACAGGTTGACTGCTCTTCATCCTTTTGTGAAACAGTCTGACTGCTCGACATCATTGTATAAAACAGTTTGACTGCTCTTCATCCTTTTATAAAGCAGTTTGACTGCTCTTCATCCTCTTATAAAACAGTTTGACTGCTCTTCATCTTTTTATAACGCAGTTTGACTGCTCTTCATCCTCTTGTAAAACAGGTTGACTGCTCTTCATCCTTTTGTGAAACAGTCTGACTGCTCGACATCATTGTATAAAACAGTTTGACTGCTCTTCATCCTTTTATAAAGCAGTTTGACTGCTCTTCATCCTCTTATAAAACCGTTTGACTGCTCTTCGTCCGATTATAAATCAGTTTGACTGCTCTTCGTCCGATTATAAATCAGTTTGACTGCTCCTCGTCCGCTTATAAAACAGTTTGACTGCTCTTCATCCTTTTATAAAGCAGTTTGACTGCTCTTCATCCTCTTATAAATCAGTTTGACTGCTCTTCATCCTTTTATAAAGTAGTTTGACTGCTCTTCATCCTCCTATAAACCAGTTTGACTGCGCTTCATCCTCCTATAGAACAGTTTGACTGCTCTTCGTCCGATTATAAACCAGTTTGACTGCTCTTCGTCCTCTTATAAAACAGTTTGACTGCTCTTCATCCTTTTATAAAGCAGTTTGACTGCTCTTCATCCTCTTATAAATCAGTTTGACTGCTCTTCATCCGATTATAAACCAGTTTGACTGCTCTTCGTCCTCTTATAAAACAGTTTGACTGCTCTTCATCCTTTTATAAAGCAGTTTGACTGCTCTTCATCCTTTTATAAAGCAGTTTGACTGCTCTTCATCCGATTATAAATCAGTTTGACTGCTCTTCATCCTCTTATAAAACAGTTTGACTTCTCTTCATCCTTTTATAACGCAGTTTGACTGCTCTTCATCCTCTTATAAATCAGTTTGACTGCTCTTCATCCGATTATAAATCAGTTTGACTGCTCTTCATCCTCTTATAAAACAGTTTGACTGCTCTTCATCCTTTTATAACGCAGTTTGACTGCTCTTCATCCTCTTATAAATCAGTTTGACTGCTCTTCATCCGATTATAAATCAGTTTGACTGCTATTCATCCGATTATAAATCAGTTTGACTGCTCTTCGTCCGATTATAAATCAGTTTGACTGCTATTCGTCCGATTATACATCAGTTGGACTGCTCTTCGTCCGCTTATAAAACATAGTTTGACTGCTCTTCATCCTTTTATAAAGCAGTTTGACTGCTCTTCATCCTCTTATAAATCAGTTTGACTGCTTTTCATCCTCTTATAAAGCAGTTTGACTGCTCTTCATCCTCCTATAAACCAGTTTGACTGCGCTTCATCCTCCTATAGAACAGTTTGACTGCTCTTCATCCTTTTATAAAGCAGTTTGACTGCTCTTCATCCTCTTATAAATCAGTTTGACTGCTCTTCATCCTCTTATAAAGCAGTTTGACTGCTCTCCATCCTCCTATAAACCAGTTTGACTGCGCTTCATCCTCCTATAGAACAGTTTGACTGCTCTTCGTCCGATTATAACTCAGTTTGACTGCTCTTCGTCCTCTTATAAAACAGTTTGACTGCTCTTCATCCTTTTATAAAGCAGTTTGACTGCTCTTCATCCTCTTGTAAAACAGTCTGACTGCTCTTCATCCGATTATAAATCAGTTTGACTGCTCTTCATCCTCTTATAAAACAGTTTGACTGCTCTTCATCTTTTTATAACGCAGTTTGACTGCTCTTCATCCTCTTGTAAAACAGGTTGACTGCTCTTCATCCTTTTGTGAAACAGTCTGACTGCTCGACATCATTGTATAAAACAGTTTGACTGCTCTTCATCCTTTTATAAAGCAGTTTGACTGCTCTTCATCCTCTTATAAAACCGTTTGACTGCTCTTCGTCCGATTATAAATCAGTTTGACTGCTCTTCGTCCGATTATAAATAGGTTTGACTGCTCCTCGTCCGCTTATAAAACAGTTTGACTGCTCTTCATCCTTTTATAAAGCAGTTTGACTGCTCTTCATCCTCTTATAAATCAGTTTGACTGCTCTTCATCCTTTTATAAAGCAGTTTGACTGCTCTTCATCCTCCTATAAACCAGTTTGACTGCGCTTCATCCTCCTATAGAACAGTTTGACTGCTCTTCGTCCGATTATAAACCAGTTTGACTGCTCTTCGTCCTCTTATAAAACAGTTTGACTGCTCTTCATCCTTTTATAAAGCAGTTTGACTGCTCTTCATCCTCTTATAAATCAGTTTGACTGCTCTTCATCCGATTATAAACCAGTTTGACTGCTCTTCGTCCTCTTATAAAACAGTTTGACTGCTCTTCATCCTTTTATAAAGCAGTTTGACTGCTCTTCATCCTTTTATAAAGCAGTTTGACTGCTCTTCATCCGATTATAAATCAGTTTGACTGCTCTTCATCCTCTTATAACGCAGTTTGACTGCTCCTCATCCTCTTATAAATCAGTTTGACTGCTCTTCATCCGATTATAAATCAGTTTGACTGCTATTCATCCGATTATAAATCAGTTTGACTGCTCTTCGTCCGATTATAAATCAGTTTGACTGCTATTCGTCCGATTATACATCAGTTGGACTGCTCTTCGTCCGCTTATAAAACATAGTTTGACTGCTCTTCATCCTTTTATAAAGCAGTTTGACTGCTCTTCATCCTCTTATAAATCAGTTTGACTGCTCTTCATCCTCTTATAAAGCAGTTTGACTGCTCTTCATTCTCCTATAAACCAGTTTGACTGCGCTTCATCCTCCTATAGAACAGTTTGACTGCTCTTCGTCCGATTATAACTCAGTTTGACTGCTCTTCGTCCACTTATAAAACAGTTTGACTGTTCTTCATCCTTTTATAAAGCAGTTTGACTGCTCTTCATCCTCTTGTAAAACAGTCTGACTGCTCTTCATCCGATTATAAATCAATTTGACTGCTCTTCATCCTCTTGTAAAACAGGTTGACTGCTCTTCATCCTTTTGTAAAATAGTCTGACTGCTCTACATCATTGTATAAAACAGTTTGACTGCTCTTCATCCTTTTATAAAGCAGTTTGACTGCTCTTCATCCTCTTATAAATCAATTTGACTGCTCTTCATCCTCTTATAAAACCGTTTGACTGCTCTTCGTCCGATTATAAATCAGTTTGACTGCTCTTCGTCCGCTTATAAAACAGTTTGACTGCTCTTCATCCTTTTATAAAGCAGTTTGACTGCTCTTCATCCTCTTATAAATCAGTTTGACTGCTCTTCATCCTTTTATAAAGCAGTTTGACTGCTCTTCATCCTCCTATAAACCAGTTTGACTGCGCTTCATCCTCCTATAGAACACTTTGACTGCTCTTCGTCCGATTATAAACCAGTTTGACTGCTCTTCGTCCTCTTATAAAAACAGTTTGACTGCTCTTCATCCTTTTATAAAGCAGTTTGACTGCTCTTCATCCTTTTATAAATCAGTTTGACTGCTCTTCATCCGATTATAAATCAATTTGACCGCTCTTCATCCTCTTATAAAACCGTTTGACTGCTCTTCGTCCGATTATAAATCAGTTTGACTGCTCTTCGTCCTTTTATAAATCAGTTTGACTGCTCTTCGTCCGCTTATAAAACAGTTTGACTGCTCTTCATCCTTTTATAAAGCAGTTTGACTGCTCTTCATCCTCTTATAAAGCAGTTTGACTGCTCTTCATCCTCCTATAAACCAGTTTGACTGCGCTTCATCCTCCTATAGAACAGTTTGACTGCTCTTCGTCCGATTATAAATTAGTTTGACTGCTCTTCGTCCTCTTATAAAACAGTTTGACTGCTCTTCATCCTTTTATAAAGCAGTTTGACTGCTCTTCATTCTCTTATAAATCAGTTTGACTGCTCTTCATCCGATTATAAATCAGTTTGACTGCTCTTCATCCTCTTATAAAACAGTTTGACTGCTCTTCATCCTTTTATAACGCAGTTTGACTGCACTTCATCCTCTTATAAATCAGTTTGACTGCTCTTCATCCGATTATAAATCAGTTTGACTGCTCTTCATCCTCTTATAAAACAGTTTGACTGCTCTTCATCCTTTTATAACGCAGTTTGACTGCTCTTCATCCTCTTATAAATCAGTTTGACTGCTCTTCATCCGATTATAAATCAGTTTGACTGCTCTTCGTCCGATTATAAATCAGTTGGACTGCTCTTCGTCCGCTTATAAAACAGTTTGATTGCTCTTCATCCTTTTATAAAGCAGTTTGACTGCTCTTCATCCTCTTATAAATCAGTTTGACTGCTCTTCATCCTCTTATAAAGCAGTTTGACTGCTCTCCATCCTCCTATAAACCAGTTTGACTGCGCTTCATCCTCCTATAGAACAGTTTGACTGCTCTTCGTCCGATTATAACTCAGTTTGACTGCTCTTCGTCCTCTTATAAAACAGTTTGACTGCTCTTCATCCTTTTATAAAGCAGTTTGACTGCTCTTCATCATCTTGTAAAACAGTCTGACTGCTCTTCATCCGATTATAAATCAGTTTGACTGCTCTTCATCCTCTTATAAAACAGTTTGACTGCTCTTCATCTTTTTATAACGCAGTTTGACTGCTCTTCATCCTCTTGTAAAACAGGTTGACTGCTCTTCATCCTTTTGTGAAACAGTCTGACTGCTCTTCATCCGATTATAAATCAGTTTGACTGCTCTTCATCCTCTTATAAAACAGTTTGACTGCTCTTCATCTTTTTATAACGCAGTTTGACTGCTCTTCATCCTCTTGTAAAACAGGTTGACTGCTCTTCATCCTTTTGTGAAATAGTCTGACTGCTCTTCATCCGATTATAAATCAGTTTGACTGCTCTTCATCCTCTTATAAAACAGTTTGACTGATCTTCATCCTTTTATAAAGCAGTTTGACTGCTCTTCATCCTCTTGTAAAACAGTCTGACTGCTCTTCATCCGATTATAAATCAGTTTGACTGCTCTTCATCCTCTTATAAAACAGTTTGACTGCTCTTCATCTTTTTATAACGCAGTTTGACTGCTCTTCATCCTCTTGTAAAACAGGTTGACTGCTCTTCATCCTTTTGTGAAACAGTCTGACTGCTCTTCATCCGATTATAAATCAGTTTGACTGCTCTTCATCCTCTTATAAAACAGTTTGACTGCTCTTCATCTTTTTATAACGCAGTTTGACTGCTCTTCATCCTCTTGTAAAACAGGTTGACTGCTCTTCATCCTTTTGTGAAACAGTCTGACTGCTCTTCATCCGATTATAAATCAGTTTGACTGCTCTTCATCCTCTTATAAAACAGTTTGACTGCTCTTCATCTTTTTATAACGCAGTTTGACTGCTCTTCATCCTCTTATAAATCAGTTTGACTGCTCTTCATCCTCTTATAAAGCAGTTTGACTGCTCTTCATCCTCCTATAGAACACTTTGACTGCTCTTCGTCCGATTATAAACCAGTTTGACTGCTCTTCGTCCGATTATAAATCAATTTGACTGCTATTCATCCTCTTATAAAACAGTTTGACTGATCTTCATCCTTTTTATAACGCAGTTTGACTGCTCTTCATCCTCTTGTAAAACAGGTTGACTGCTCTTCATCCTTTTGTAAAATAGTCTGACTGCTCTACATCATTGTATAAAACAGTTTGACTGCTCTTCATCCTTTTATAAAGCAGTTTGACTGCTCTTCATCCTCTTATAAATCAATTTGACTGCTCTTCATCCTCTTATAAAACCGTTTGACTGCTCTTCGTCCGATTATAAATCAGTTTGACTGCTCTTCGTCCGCTTATAAAACAGTTTGACTGCTCTTCATCCTTTTATAAAGCAGTTTGACTGCTCTTCATCCTCTTATAAATCAGTTTGACTGCTCTTCATCCTTTTATAAAGCAGTTTGACTGCTCTTCATCCTCCTATAAACCAGTTTGACTGCGCTTCATCCTCCTATAGAACACTTTGACTGCTCTTCGTCCGATTATAAACCAGTTTGACTGCTCTTCGTCCTCTTATAAAAACAGTTTGACTGCTCTTCATCCTTTTATAAAGCAGTTTGACTGCTCTTCATCCTTTTATAAATCAGTTTGACTGCTCTTCATCCGATTATAAATCAATTTGACCGCTCTTCATCCTCTTATAAAACCGTTTGACTGCTCTTCGTCCGATTATAAATCAGTTTGACTGCTCTTCGTCCTTTTATAAATCAGTTTGACTGCTCTTCGTCCGCTTATAAAACAGTTTGACTGCTCTTCATCCTTTTATAAAGCAGTTTGACTGCTCTTCATCCTCTTATAAAGCAGTTTGACTGCTCTTCATCCTCCTATAAACCAGTTTGACTGCGCTTCATCCTCCTATAGAACAGTTTGACTGCTCTTCGTCCGATTATAAATTAGTTTGACTGCTCTTCGTCCTCTTATAAAACAGTTTGACTGCTCTTCATCCTTTTATAAAGCAGTTTGACTGCTCTTCATTCTCTTATAAATCAGTTTGACTGCTCTTCATCCGATTATAAATCAGTTTGACTGCTCTTCATCCTCTTATAAAACAGTTTGACTGCTCTTCATCCTTTTATAACGCAGTTTGACTGCACTTCATCCTCTTATAAATCAGTTTGACTGCTCTTCATCCGATTATAAATCAGTTTGACTGCTCTTCATCCTCTTATAAAACAGTTTGACTGCTCTTCATCCTTTTATAACGCAGTTTGACTGCTCTTCATCCTCTTATAAATCAGTTTGACTGCTCTTCATCCGATTATAAATCAGTTTGACTGCTCTTCGTCCGATTATAAATCAGTTGGACTGCTCTTCGTCCGCTTATAAAACAGTTTGATTGCTCTTCATCCTTTTATAAGGCAGTTTGACTGCTCTTCATCCTCTTATAAATCAGTTTGACTGCTCTTCATCCTCTTATAAAGCAGTTTGACTGCTCTCCATCCTCCTATAAACCAGTTTGACTGCGCTTCATCCTCCTATAGAACAGTTTGACTGCTCTTCGTCCGATTATAACTCAGTTTGACTGCTCTTCGTCCTCTTATAAAACAGTTTGACTGCTCTTCATCCTTTTATAAAGCAGTTTGACTGCTCTTCATCCTCTTGTAAAACAGTCTGACTGCTCTTCATCCGATTATAAATCAGTTTGACTGCTCTTCATCCTCTTATAAAACAGTTTGACTGCTCTTCATCTTTTTATAACGCAGTTTGACTGCTCTTCATCCTCTTGTAAAACAGGTTGACTGCTCTTCATCCTTTTGTGAAACAGTCTGACTGCTCTTCATCCGATTATAAATCAGTTTGACTGCTCTTCATCCTCTTATAAAACAGTTTGACTGCTCTTCATCTTTTTATAACGCAGTTTGACTGCTCTTCATCCTCTTGTAAAACAGGTTGACTGCTCTTCATCCTTTTGTGAAATAGTCTGACTGCTCTTCATCCGATTATAAATCAGTTTGACTGCTCTTCATCCTCTTATAAAACAGTTTGACTGATCTTCATCCTTTTATAAAGCAGTTTGACTGCTCTTCATCCTCTTGTAAAACAGTCTGACTGCTCTTCATCCGATTATAAATCAGTTTGACTGCTCTTCATCCTCTTATAAAACAGTTTGACTGCTCTTCATCTTTTTATAACGCAGTTTGACTGCTCTTCATCCTCTTGTAAAACAGGTTGACTGCTCTTCATCCTTTTGTGAAACAGTCTGACTGCTCTTCATCCGATTATAAATCAGTTTGACTGCTCTTCATCCTCTTATAAAACAGTTTGACTGCTCTTCATCTTTTTATAACGCAGTTTGACTGCTCTTCATCCTCTTGTAAAACAGGTTGACTGCTCTTCATCCTTTTGTGAAACAGTCTGACTGCTCTTCATCCGATTATAAATCAGTTTGACTGCTCTTCATCCTCTTATAAAACAGTTTGACTGCTCTTCATCTTTTTATAACGCAGTTTGACTGCTCTTCATCCTCTTATAAATCAGTTTGACTGCTCTTCATCCTCTTATAAAGCAGTTTGACTGCTCTTCGTCCTCTTATAAAAACAGTTTGACTGCTCTTCATCCTTTTATAAAGCAGTTTGACTGCTCTTCATCCTTTTATAAATCAGTTTGACTGCTCTTCATCAGATTATAAATCACTTTGACCGCTCTTCATCCTCTTATAAAACCGTTTGACTGCTCTTCGTCCGATTATAAATCAGTTTGACTGCTCTTCGTCCTTTTATAAATCAGTTTGACTGCTCTTCGTCCGCTTATAAAACAGTTTGACTGCTCTTCATCCTTTTATAAAGCAGTTTGACTGCTCTTCATCCTCTTATAAAGCAGTTTGACTGCTCTTCATCCTCCTATAAACCAGTTTGACTGCGCTTCATCCTCCTATAGAACAGTTTGACTGCTCTTCGTCCGATTATAAATCAGTTTGACTGCTCTTCGTCCTCTTATAAAACAGTTTGACTGCTCTTCATCCTTTTATAAAGCAGTTTGACTGCTCTTCATTCTCTTATAAATCAGTTTGACTGCTCTTCATCCGATTATAAATCAGTTTGACTGCTCTTCATCCTCTTATAAAACAGTTTGACTGCTCTTCATCCTTTTATAACGCAGTTTGACTGCACTTCATCCCCTTATAAATCAGTTTGACTGCTCTTCATCCGATTATAAATCAGTTTGACTGCTCTTCATCCTCTTATAAAACAGTTTGACTGCTCTTCATCCTTTTATAACGCAGTTTGACTGCTCTTCATCCTCTTATAAATCAGTTTGACTGCTCTTCATCCGATTATAAATCAGTTTGACTGCTCTTCGTCCGATTATAAATCAGTTGGACTGCTCTTCGTCCGCTTATAAAACAGTTTGATTGCTCTTCATCCTTTTATAAAGCAGTTTGACTGCTCTTCATCCTCTTATAAATCAGTTTGACTGCTCTTCATCCTCTTATAAAGCAGTTTGACTGCTCTCCATCCTCCTATAAACCAGTTTGACTGCGCTTCATCCTCCTATAGAACAGTTTGACTGCTCTTCGTCCGATTATAACTCAGTTTGACTGCTCTTCGTCCTCTTATAAAACAGTTTGACTGCTCTTCATCCTTTTATAAAGCAGTTTGACTGCTCTTCATCCTCTTGTAAAACAGTCTGACTGCTCTTCATCCGATTATAAATCAGTTTGACTGCTCTTCATCCTCTTATAAAACAGTTTGACTGCTCTTCATCTTTTTATAACGCAGTTAGACTGCTCTTCATCCTCTTGTAAAACAGGTTGACTGCTCTTCATCCTTTTGTGAAACAGTCTGACTGCTCTTCATCCGATTATAAATCAGTTTGACTGCTCTTCATCCTCTTATAAAACAGTTTGACTGCTCTTCATCTTTTTATAACGCAGTTTGACTGCTCTTCATCCTCTTGTAAAACAGGTTGACTGCTCTTCATCCTTTTATGAAACAGTCTGACTGCTCTTCATCCGATTATAAATCAGTTTGACTGCTCTTCATCCTCTTATAAAACAGTTTGACTGATCTTCATCCTTTTATAAAGCAGTTTGACTGATCTTCATCTTCTTGTAAAACAGTCTGACTGCTCTTCATCCGATTATAAATCAGTTTGACTGCTCTTCATCCTCTTATAAAACAGTTTGACTGCTCTTCATCTTTTTATAACGCAGTTTGACTGCTCTTCATCCTCTTGTAAAACAGGTTGACTGCTCTTCATCCTTTTGTGAAACAGTCTGACTGCTCTTCATCCGATTATAAATCAGTTTGACTGCTCTTCATCCTCTTATAAAACAGTTTGACTGCTCTTCATCTTTTTATAACGCAGTTTGACTGCTCTTCATCCTCTTGTAAAACAGGTTGACTGCTCTTCATCCTTTTGTGAAACAGTCTGACTGCTCTTCATCCGATTATAAATCAGTTTGACTGCTCTTCATCCTCTTATAAAACAGTTTGACTGCTCTTCATCTTTTTATAACGCAGTTTGACTGCTCTTCATCCTCTTATAAATCAGTTTGACTGCTCTTCATCCTCTTATAAAGCAGTTTGACTGCTCTTCATCCTCCTATAGAACACTTTGACTGCTCTTCGTCCGATTATAAACCAGTTTGACTGCTCTTCGTCCTCTTATAAAAACAGTTTGACTGCTCTTCATCCTTTTATAAAGCAGTTTGACTGCTCTTCATCCTTTTATAAATCAGTTTGACTGCTCTTCATCAGATTATAAATCACTTTGACCGCTCTTCATCCTCTTATAAAACCGTTTGACTGCTCTTCGTCCGATTATAAATCAGTTTGACTGCTCTTCGTCCTTTTATAAATCAGTTTGACTGCTCTTCGTCCGCTTATAAAACAGTTTGACTGCTCTTCATCCTTTTATAAAGCAGTTTGACTGCTCTTCATCCTCTTATAAAGCAGTTTGACTGCTCTTCATCCTCCTATAAACCAGTTTGACTGCGCTTCATCCTCCTATAGAACAGTTTGACTGCTCTTCGTCCGATTATAAATCAGTTTGACTGCTCTTCGTCCTCTTATAAAACAGTTTGACTGCTCTTCATCCTTTTATAAAGCAGTTTGACTGCTCTTCATTCTCTTATAAATCAGTTTGACTGCTCTTCATCCGATTATAAATCAGTTTGACTGCTCTTCATCCTCTTATAAAACAGTTTGACTGCTCTTCATCCTTTTATAACGCAGTTTGACTGCACTTCATCCCCTTATAAATCAGTTTGACTGCTCTTCATCCGATTATAAATCAGTTTGACTGCTCTTCATCCTCTTATAAAACAGTTTGACTGCTCTTCATCCTTTTATAACGCAGTTTGACTGCTCTTCATCCTCTTATAAATCAGTTTGACTGCTCTTCATCCGATTATAAATCAGTTTGACTGCTCTTCGTCCGATTATAAATCAGTTGGACTGCTCTTCGTCCGCTTATAAAACAGTTTGATTGCTCTTCATCCTTTTATAAAGCAGTTTGACTGCTCTTCATCCTCTTATAAATCAGTTTGACTGCTCTTCATCCTCTTATAAAGCAGTTTGACTGCTCTCCATCCTCCTATAAACCAGTTTGACTGCGCTTCATCCTCCTATAGAACAGTTTGACTGCTCTTCGTCCGATTATAACTCAGTTTGACTGCTCTTCGTCCTCTTATAAAACAGTTTGACTGCTCTTCATCCTTTTATAAAGCAGTTTGACTGCTCTTCATCCTCTTGTAAAACAGTCTGACTGCTCTTCATCCGATTATAAATCAGTTTGACTGCTCTTCATCCTCTTATAAAACAGTTTGACTGCTCTTCATCTTTTTATAACGCAGTTTGACTGCTCTTCATCCTCTTGTAAAACAGGTTGACTGCTCTTCATCCTTTTGTGAAACAGTCTGACTGCTCTTCATCCGATTATAAATCAGTTTGACTGCTCTTCATCCTCTTATAAAACAGTTTGACTGCTCTTCATCTTTTTATAACGCAGTTTGACTGCTCTTCATCCTCTTGTAAAACAGGTTGACTGCTCTTCATCCTTTTGTGAAACAGTCTGACTGCTCTTCATCCGATTATAAATCAGTTTGACTGCTCTTCATCCTCTTATAAAACAGTTTGACTGATCTTCATCCTTTTATAAAGCAGTTTGACTGATCTTCATCCTCTTGTAAAACAGTCTGACTGCTCTTCATCCGATTATAAATCAGTTTGACTGCTCTTCATCCTCTTATAAAACAGTTTGACTGCTCTTCATCTTTTTATAACGCAGTTTGACTGCTCTTCATCCTCTTGTAAAACAGGTTGACTGCTCTTCATCCTTTTGTGAAACAGTCTGACTGCTCTTCATCCGATTATAAATCAGTTTGACTGCTCTTCATCCTCTTATAAAACAGTTTGACTGCTCTTCATCCTCTTATAAAACAGCTTGACTGCTCTTCATCTTTTTATAACGTAGTTTGACTGCTCTTCATCCTCTTATAAATCAGTTTGACTGCTCTTCATCCGATTATAAATCAGTTTGACTGCTATTCATCCGATTATAAATCAGTTTGACTGCTCTTCGTCCGATTATAAATCAGTTTGACTGCTCTTCATCCTCTTATAAATCAGTTTGACTGCTCTTCATCCTCTTATAAAGCAGTTTGACTGCTCTCCATCCTCCTATAAACCAGTTTGACTGCGCTTCATCCTCCTATAGAACAGTTTGACTGCTCTTCGTCCGATTATAACTCAGTTTGACTGCTCTTCGTCCTCTTATAAAACAGTTTGACTGCTCTTCATCCTTTTATAAAGCAGTTTGACTGCTCTTCATCCTCTTGTAAAACAGTCTGACTGCTCTTCATCCGATTATAAATCAGTTTGACTGCTCTTCATCCTCTTATAAAACAGTTTGACTGCTCTTCATCTTTTTATAACGCAGTTTGACTGCTCTTCATCCTCTTGTAAAACAGGTTGACTGCTCTTCATCCTTTTGTGAAACAGTCTGACTGCTCGACATCATTGTATAAAACAGTTTGACTGCTCTTCATCCTTTTATAAAGCAGTTTGACTGCTCTTCATCCTCTTATAAAACCGTTTGACTGCTCTTCGTCCGATTATAAATCAGTTTGACTGCTCTTCGTCCGATTATAAATCAGTTTGACTGCTCCTCGTCCGCTTATAAAACAGTTTGACTGCTCTTCATCCTTTTATAAAGCAGTTTGACTGCTCTTCATCCTCTTATAAATCAGTTTGACTGCTCTTCATCCTTTTATAAAGCAGTTTGACTGCTCTTCATCCTCCTATAAACCAGTTTGACTGCGCTTCATCCTCCTATAGAACAGTTTGACTGCTCTTCGTCCGATTATAAACCAGTTTGACTGCTCTTCGTCCTCTTATAAAACAGTTTGACTGCTCTTCATCCTTTTATAAAGCAGTTTGACTGCTCTTCATCCTCTTATAAATCAGTTTGACTGCTCTTCATCCGATTATAAACCAGTTTGACTGCTCTTCGTCCTCTTATAAAACAGTTTGACTGCTCTTCATCCTTTTATAAAGCAGTTTGACTGCTCTTCATCCTTTTATAAAGCAGTTTGACTGCTCTTCATCCGATTATAAATCAGTTTGACTGCTCTTCATCCTCTTATAAAACAGTTTGACTGCTCTTCATCCTTTTATAACGCAGTTTGACTGCACTTCATCCTCTTATAAATCAGTTTGACTGCTCTTCATCCGATTATAAATCAGTATGACTGCTCTTCATCCTCTTATAAAACAGTTTGACTGCTCTTCATCCTTTTATAACGCAGTTTGACTGCTCTTCATCCTCTTATAAATCAGTTTGACTGCTCTTCATCCGATTATAAATCAGTTTGACTGCTCTTCGTCCGATTATAAATCAGTTGGACTGCTCTTCGTCCGCTTATAAAACAGTTTGATTGCTCTTCATCCTTTTATAAAGCAGTTTGACTGCTCTTCATCCTCTTATAAATCAGTTTGACTGCTCTTCATCCTCTTATAAAGCAGTTTGACTGCTCTCCATCCTCCTATAAACCAGTTTGACTGCGCTTCATCCTCCTATAGAACAGTTTGACTGCTCTTCGTCCGATTATAACTCAGTTTGACTGCTCTTCGTCCTCTTATAAAACAGCTTGACTGCTCTTCATCCTTTTATAAAGCAGTTTGACTGCTCTTCATCCTCTTGTAAAACAGTCTGACTGCTCTTCATCCGATTATAAATCAGTTTGACTGCTCTTCATCCTCTTATAAAACAGTTTGACTGCTCTTCATCTTTTTATAACGCAGTTTGACTGTGCTTCATCCTCTTTTAAAACAGGTTGACTGCTCTTCATCCTTTTGTGAAACAGTCTGACTGCTCGACATCATTGTATAAAACAGTTTGACTGCTCTTCATCCTTTTATAAAGCAGTTTGACTGCTCTTCATCCTCTTATAAAACCGTTTGACTGCTCTTCGTCCGATTATAAATCAGTTTGACTGCTCTTCGTCCGATTATAAATCAGTTTGACTGCTCCTCGTCCGCTTATAAAACAGTTTGATTGCTCTTCATCCTTTTATAAAGCAGTTTGACTGCTCTTCATCCTCTTATAAATCAGTTTGACTGCTCTTCATCCTTTTATAAAGCAGTTTGACTGCTCTTCATCCTCCTATAAACCAGTTTGACTGCGCTTCATCCTCCTATAGAACAGTTTGACTGCTCTTCGTCCGATTATAAACCAGTTTGACTGCTCTTCGTCCTCTTATAAAACAGTTTGACTGCTCTTCATCCTTTTATAAAGCAGTTTGACTGCTCTTCATCCTCTTATAAATCAGTTTGACTGCTCTTCATCCGATTATAAACCAGTTTGACTGCTCTTCGTCCTCTTATAAAACAGTTTGACTGCTCTTCATCCTTTTATAAACCAGTTTGACTGCTCTTCGTCCTCTTATAAAACAGTTTGACTGCTCTTCATCCTTTTATAAAGCAGTTTGACTGCTCTTCATCCTTTTATAAAGCAGTTTGACTGCTCTTCATCCGATTATAAATCAGTTTGACTGCTCTTCATCCTCTTATAAAACAGTTTGACTGCTCTTCATCCTTTTATAACGCAGTTTGACTGCACTTCATCCTCTTATAAATCAGTTTGACTGCTCTTCATCCGATTATAAATCAGTTTGACTGCTCCTCGTCCGCTTATAAAACAGTTTGACTGCTCTTCATCCTTTTATAAAGCAGTTTGACTGCTCTTCATCCTCTTATAAATCAGTTTGACTGCTCTTCATCCTTTTATAAAGCAGTTTGACTGCTCTTCATCCTCCTATAAACCAGTTTGACTGCGCTTCATCCTCCTATAGAACAGTTTGACTGCTCTTCGTCCGATTATAAACCAGTTTGACTGCTCTTCGTCCTCTTATAAAACAGTTTGACTGCTCTTCATCCTTTTATAAAGCAGTTTGACTGCTCTTCATCCTCTTATAAATCAGTTTGACTGCTCTTCATCCGATTATAAACCAGTTTGACTGCTCTTCGTCCTCTTATAAAACAGTTTGACTGCTCTTCATCCTTTTATAAACCAGTTTGACTGCTCTTCGTCCTCTTATAAAACAGTTTGACTGCTCTTCATCCTTTTATAAAGCAGTTTGACTGCTCTTCATCCTTTTATAAAGCAGTTTGACTGCTCTTCATCCGATTATAAATCAGTTTGACTGCTCTTCATCCTCTTATAAAACAGTTTGACTGCTCTTCATCCTTTTATAACGCAGTTTGACTGCATTTCATCCTCTTATATATCAGTTTGACTGCTCTTCATCCGATTATAAATCAGTTTGACTGCTCTTCATCCTCTTATAAAACAGTTTGACTGCTCTTCATCCTTTTATAACGCAGTTTGACTGCTCTTCATCCTCTTATAAATCAGTTTGACTGCTCTTCATCCGATTATAAATCAGTTTGACTGCTCTTCGTCCGATTATAAATCAGTTGGACTGCTCTTCGTCCGCTTATAAAACAGTTTGATTGCTCTTAATCCTTTTATAAAGCAGTTTGACTGCTCTTCATCCTCTTATAAATCAGTTTGACTGCTCTTCATCCTCTTATAAAGCAGTTTGACTGCTCTCCATCCTCCTATAAACCAGTTTGACTGCGCTTCATCCTCCTATAGAACAGTTTGACTGCTCTTCGTCCGATTATAACTCAGTTTGACTGCTCTTCGTCCTCTTATAAAACAGTTTGACTGCTCTTCATCCTTTTATAAAGCAGTTTGACTGCTCTTCATCCTCTTGTAAAACAGTCTGACTGCTCTTCATCCGATTATAAATCAGTTTGACTGCTCTTCATCCTCTTATAAAACAGTTTGACTGCTCTTCATCTTTTTATAACGCAGTTTGACTGCTCTTCATCCTCTTGTAAAACAGGTTGACTGCTCTTCATCCTTTTGTGAAACAGTCTGACTGCTCGACATCATTGTATAAAACAGTTTGACTGCTCTTCATCCTCTTATAAATCAGTTTGACTGCTCTTCATCCGATTATAAACCAGTTTGACTGCTCTTCGTCCTCTTATAAAACAGTTTGACTGCTCTTTATCCTTTTATAAAGCAGTTTGACTGCTCTTCATCCGATTATAAATCAGTTTGACTGCTCTTCATCCTCTTATAAAACAGTTTGACTTCTCTTCATCCTTTTATAACGCAGTTTGACTGCTCTTCATCCTCTTATAAATCAGTTTGACTGCTCTTCATCCGATTATAAATCAGTTTGACTGCTCTTCATCCTCTTATAAAACAGTTTGACTGCTCTTCATCCTTTTATAACGCAGTTTGACTGCTCTTCATCCTCTTATAAATCAGTTTGACTGCTCTTCATCCGATTATAAATCAGTTTGGCTGCTATTCATCCGATTATAAATCAGTTTGACTGCTCTTCGTCCGATTATAAATCAGTTTGACTGCTATTCGTCCGATTATACATCAGTTGGACTGCTCTTCGTCCGCTTATAAAACATAGTTTGACTGCTCTTCATCCTTTTATAAAGCAGTTTGACTGCACTTCATCCTCTTATAAATCAGTTTGACTGCTCTTCATCCGATTATAAATCAGTTTGACTGCTCCTCGTCCGCTTATAAAACAGTTTGACTGCTCTTCATCCTTTTATAAAGCAGTTTGACTGCTCTTCATCCTCTTATAAATCAGTTTGACTGCTCTTCATCCTTTTATAAAGCAGTTTGACTGCTCTTCATCCTCCTATAAACCAGTTTGACTGCGCTTCATCCTCCTATAGAACAGTTTGACTGCTCTTCGTCCGATTATAAACCAGTTTGACTGCTCTTCGTCCTCTTATAAAACAGTTTGACTGCTCTTCATCCTTTTATAAAGCAGTTTGACTGCTCTTCATCCTCTTATAAATCAGTTTGACTGCTCTTCATCCGATTATAAACCAGTTTGACTGCTCTTCGTCCTCTTATAAAACAGTTTGACTGCTCTTCATCCTTTTATAAACCAGTTTGACTGCTCTTCGTCCTCTTATAAAACAGTTTGACTGCTCTTCATCCTTTTATAAAGCAGTTTGACTGCTCTTCATCCTTTTATAAAGCAGTTTGACTGCTCTTCATCCGATTATAAATCAGTTTGACTGCTCTTCATCCTCTTATAAAACAGTTTGACTGCTCTTCATCCTTTTATAACGCAGTTTGACTGCACTTCATCCTCTTATAAATCAGTTTGACTGCTCTTCATCCGATTATAAATCAGTTTGACTGCTCTTCATCCTCTTATAAAACAGTTTGACTGCTCTTCATCCTTTTATAACGCAGTTTGACTGCTCTTCATCCTCTTATAAATCAGTTTGACTGCTCTTCATCCGATTATAAATCAGTTTGACTGCTCTTCGTCCGATTATAAATCAGTTGGACTGCTCTTCGTCCGCTTATAAAACAGTTTGATTGCTCTTCATCCTTTTATAAAGCAGTTTGACTGCTCTTCATCCTCTTATAAATCAGTTTGACTGCTCTTCATCCTCTTATAAAGCAGTTTGACTGCTCTCCATCCTCCTATAAACCAGTTTGACTGCGCTTCATCCTCCTATAGAACAGTTTGACTGCTCTTCGTCCGATTATAACTCAGTTTGACTGCTCTTCGTCCTCTTATAAAACAGTTTGACTGCTCTTCATCCTTTTATAAAGCAGTTTGACTGCTCTTCATCCTCTTGTAAAACAGTCTGACTGCTCTTCATCCAATTATAAATCAGTTTGACTGCTCTTCATCCTCTTATAAAACAGTTTGACTGCTCTTCATCTTTTTATAACGCAGTTTGACTGCTCTTCATCCTCTTGTAAAACAGGTTGACTGCTCTTCATCCTTTTGTGAAACAGTCTGACTGCTCGACATCATTGTATAAAACAGTTTGACTGCTCTTCATCCTCTTATAAATCAGTTTGACTGCTCTTCATCCGATTATAAACCAGTTTGACTGCTCTTCGTCCTCTTATAAAACAGTTTGACTGCTCTTTATCCTTTTATAAAGCAGTTTGACTGCTCTTCATCCTTTTATAAAGCAGTTTGACTGCTCTTCATCCGATTATAAATCAGTTTGACTGCTCTTCATCCTCTTATAAAACAGTTTGACTTCTCTTCATCCTTTTATAACGCAGTTTGACTGCTCTTCATCCTCTTATAAATCAGTTTGACTGCTCTTCATCCGATTATAAATCAGTTTGACTGCTCTTCATCCTCTTATAAAACAGTTTGACTGCTCTTCATCCTTTTATAACGCAGTTTGACTGCTCTTCATCCTCTTATAAATCAGTTTGACTGCTCTTCATCCGATTATAAATCAGTTTGGCTGCTATTCATCCGATTATAAATCAGTTTGACTGCTCTTCGTCCGATTATAAATCAGTTTGACTGCTATTCGTCCGATTATACATCAGTTGGACTGCTCTTCGTCCGCTTATAAAACATAGTTTGACTGCTCTTCATCCTTTTATAAAGCAGTTTGACTGCTCTTCATCCTCTTATAAATCAGTTTGACTGCTCTTCATCCTCTTATAAAGCAGTTTGACTGCTCTTCTTCCTCCTATAAACCAGTTTGACTGCGCTTCATCCTCCTATAGAACAGTTTGACTGCTCTTCATCCTTTTATAAAGCAGTTTGACTGCTCGTCATCCTCTTATAAATCAGTTTGACTGCTCTTCATCCTCTTATAAAGCAGTTTGACTGCTCTCCATCCTCCTATAAACCAGTTTGACTGCGCTTCATCCTCCTATAGAACAGTTTGACTGCTCTTCATCCGATTATAAACCAGTTTGACTGCTCTTCGTCCTCTTATAAAACAGTTTGACTGCTCTTCATCCTTTTATAAACCAGTTTGACTGCTCTTCGTCCTCTTATAAAACAGTTTGACTGCTCTTCATCCTTTTATAAATCAGTTTGACTGCTCTTCATCCTCTTATAAAACAGTTTGACTGCTCTTCATCCTTTTATAAAGCAGTTTGACTGCTCTTCATCCTCTTATAAATCAGTTTGACTGCTCTTCATCCTTTTATAAAGCAGTTTGACTGCTCTTCATCCTCCTATAAACCAGTTTGACTGCGCTTCATCCTCCTATAGAACAGTTTGACTGCTCTTCGTCCGATTATAAACCAGTTTGACTGCTCTTCGTCCTCTTATAAAACAGTTTGACTGCTCTTCATCCTTTTATAAAGCAGTTTGACTGCTCTTCATCCTCTTATAAATCAGTTTGACTGCTCTTCATCCGATTATAAACCAGTTTGACTGCTCTTCGTCCTCTTATAAAACAGTTTGACTGCTCTTCATCCTTTTATAAACCAGTTTGACTGCTCTTCGTCCTCTTATAAAACAGTTTGACTGCTCTTCATCCTTTTATAAAGCAGTTTGACTGCTCTTCATCCTTTTATAAAGCAGTTTGACTGCTCTTCATCCGATTATAAATCAGTTTGACTGCTCTTCATCCTCTTATAAAACAGTTTGACTGCTCTTCATCCTCTTATAAATCAGTTTGACTGCTCTTCATCCGATTATAAACCAGTTTGACTGCTCTTCGTCCTCTTATAAAACAGTTTGACTGCTCTTCATCCTTTTATAAACCAGTTTGACTGCTCTTCGTCCTCTTATAAAACAGTTTGACTGCTCTTCATCCTTTTATAAAGCAGTTTGACTGCTCTTCATCCTTTTATAAAGCAGTTTGACTGCTCTTCATCCGATTATAAATCAGTTTGACTGCTCTTCATCCTCTTATAAAACAGTTTGACTGCTCTTCATCCTTTTATAACGCAGTTTGACTGCACTTCATCCTCTTATAAAACAGTTTGACTGCTCTTCATCCTTTTATAACGCAGTTTGACTGCTCTTCATCATCTTATAAATCAGTTTGACTGCTCTTCATCCGATTATAAATCAGTTTGACTGCTCTTCGTCCGATTATAAATCAGTTGGACTGCTCTTCGTCCGCTTATAAAACAGTTTGATTGCTCTTCATCCTTTTATAAAGCAGTTTGACTGCTCTTCATCCTCTTATAAATCAGTTTGACTGCTCTTCATCCTCTTATAAAGCAGTTTGACTGCTCTCCATCCTCCTATAAACCAGTTTGACTGCGCTTCATCCTCCTATAGAACAGTTTGACTGCTCTTCGTCCGATTATAACTCAGTTTGACTGCTCTTCGTCCTCTTATAAAACAGTTTGACTGCTCTTCATCCTTTTATAAAGCAGTTTGACTGCTCTTCATCCTCTTGTAAAACAGTCTGACTGCTCTTCATCCGATTATAAATCAGTTTGACTGCTCTTCATCCTCTTATAAAACAGTTTGACTGCTCTTCATCTTTTTATAACGCAGTTTGACTGCTCTTCATCCTCTTGTAAAACAGGTTGACTGCTCTTCATCCTTTTGTGAAACAGTCTGACTGCTCGACATCATTGTATAAAACAGTTTGACTGCTCTTCATCCTCTTATAAATCAGTTTGACTGCTCTTCATCCGATTATAAACCAGTTTGACTGCTCTTCGTCCTCTTATAAAACAGTTTGACTGCTCTTTATCCTTTTATAAAGCAGTTTGACTGCTCTTCATCCTTTTATAAAGCAGTTTGACTGCTCTTCATCCGATTATAAATCAGTTTGACTGCTCTTCATCCTCTTATAAAACAGTTTGACTTCTCTTCATCCTTTTATAACGCAGTTTGACTGCTCTTCATCCTCTTATAAATCAGTTTGACTGCTCTTCATCCGATTATAAATCAGTTTGACTGCTCTTCATCCTCTTATAAAACAGTTTGACTGCTCTTAATCCTTTTATAACGCAGTTTGACTGCTCTTCATCCTCTTATAAATCAGTTTGACTGCTCTTCATCCGATTATAAATCAGTTTGGCTGCTACTCATCCGATTATAAATCAGTTTGACTGCTCTTCGTCCGATTATAAATCAGTTTGACTGCTATTCGTCCGATTATACATCAGTTGGACTGCTCTTCGTCCGCTTATAAAACATAGTTTGACTGCTCTTCATCCTTTTATAAAGCTGTTTGACTGCTCTTCATCCTCTTATAAATCAGTTTGACTGCTCTTCATCCTCTTATAAAGCAGTTTGACTGCTCTTCTTCCTCCTATAAACCAGTTTGACTGCGCTTCATCCTCCTATAGAACAGTTTGACTGCTCTTCATCCTTTTATAAAGCAGTTTGACTGCTCTTCATCCTCTTATAAATCAGTTTGACTGCTCTTCATCCTCTTATAAAGCAGTTTGACTGCTCTCCATCCTCCTATAAACCAGTTTGACTGCGCTTCATCCTCCTATAGAACAGTTTGACTGCTCTTCGTCCGATTATAACTCAGTTTGACTGCTCTTCGTCCTCTTATAAAACAGTTTGACTGCTCTTCATCCTTTTATAAAGCAGTTTGACTGCTCTTCATCCTCTTGTAAAACAGTCTGACTGCTCTTCATCCGATTATAAATCAGTTTGACTGCTCTTCATCCTCTTATAAAACAGTTTGACTGCTCTTCATCTTTTTATAACGCAGTTTGACTGCTCTTCATCCTCTTGTAAAACAGGTTGACTGCTCTTCATCCTTTTGTGAAACAGTCTGACTGCTCGACATCATTGTATAAAACAGTTTGACTGCTCTTCATCCTTTTATAAAGCAGTTTGACTGCTCTTCATCCTCTTATAAAACCGTTTGACTGCTCTTCGTCCGATTATAAATCAGTTTGACTGCTCTTCGTCCGATTATAAATCAGTTTGACTGCTCCTCGTCCGCTTATAAAACAGTTTGACTGCTCTTCATCCTTTTATAAAGCAGTTTGACTGCTCTTCATCCTCTTATAAATCAGTTTGACTGCTCTTCATCCTCTTATAAAGCAGTTTGACTGCTCTTCATCCTCCTATAAACCAGTTTGACTGCGCTTCATCCTCCTATAGAACAGTTTGACTGCTCTTCGTCCGATTATAAACCAGTTTGACTGCTCTTCGTCCTCTTATAAAACAGTTTGACTGCTCTTCATCCTTTTATAAAGCAGTTTGACTGCTCTTCATCCTCTTATAAATCAGTTTGACTGCTCTTCATCCGATTATAAACCAGTTTGACTGCTCTTCGTCCTCTTATAAAACAGTTTGACTGCTCTTCATCCTTTTATAAAGCAGTTTGACTGCTCTTCATCCTTTTATAAAGCAGTTTGACTGCTCTTCATCCGATTATAAATCAGTTTGACTGCTCTTCATCCTCTTATAAAACAGTTTGACTTCTCTTCATCCTTTTATAACGCAGTTTGACTGCTCTTCATCCTCTTATAAATCAGTTTGACTGCTCTTCATCCGATTATAAATCAGTTTGACTGCTCTTCATCCTCTTATAAAACAGTTTGACTGCTCTTCATCCTTTTATAACGCAGTTTGACTGCTCTTCATCCTCTTATAAATCAGTTTGACTGCTCTTCATCCGATTATAAATCAGTTTGACTGCTATTCATCCGATTATAAATCAGTTTGACTGCTCTTCGTCCGATTATAAATCAGTTTGACTGCTATTCGTCCGATTATACATCAGTTGGACTGCTCTTCGTCCGCTTATAAAACATAGTTTGACTGCTCTTCATCCTTTTATAAAGCAGTTTGACTGCTCTTCATCCTCTTATAAATCAGTTTGACTGCTCTTCATCCTCTTATAAAGCAGTTTGACTGCTCTTCATCCGATTATAAATCAGTTTGACTGCTCTTCGTCCGATTATAAATCAGTTGGACTGCTCTTCGTCCGCTTATAAAACAGTTTGATTGCTCTTCATCCTTTTATAAAGCAGTTTGACTGCTCTTCATCCTCTTATAAATCAGTTTGACTGCTCTTCATCCTCTTATAAAGCAGTTTGACTGCTCTCCATCCTCCTATAAACCAGTTTGACTGCGCTTCATCCTCCTATAGAACAGTTTGACTGCTCTTCGTCCGATTATAACTCAGTTTGACTGCTCTTCGTCCTCTTATAAAACAGTTTGACTGCTCTTCATCCTTTTATAAAGCAGTTTGACTGCTCTTCATCCTCTTGTAAAACAGTCTGACTGCTCTTCATCCGATTATAAATCAGTTTGACTGCTCTTCATCCTCTTATAAAACAGTTTGACTGCTCTTCATCTTTTTATAACGCAGTTTGACTGCTCTTCATCCTCTTGTAAAACAGGTTGACTGCTCTTCATCCTTTTGTGAAACAGTCTGACTGCTCGACATCATTGTATAAAACAGTTTGACTGCTCTTCATCCTCTTATAAATCAGTTTGACTGCTCTTCATCCGATTATAAACCAGTTTGACTGCTCTTCGTCCTCTTATAAAACAGTTTGACTGCTCTTTATCATTTTATAAAGCAGTTTGACTGCTCTTCATCCTTTTATAAAGCAGTTTGACTGCTCTTCATCCGATTATAAATCAGTTTGACTGCTCTTCATCCTCTTATAAAACAGTTTGACTTCTCTTCATCCTTTTATAACGCAGTTTGACTGCTCTTCATCCTCTTATAAATCAGTTTGACTGCTCTTCATCCGATTATAAATCAGTTTGACTGCTCTTCATCCTCTTATAAAACAGTTTGACTGCTCTTCATCCTTTTATAACGCAGTTTGACTGCTCTTCATCCTCTTATAAATCAGTTTGACTGCTCTTCATCCGATTATAAATCAGTTTGGCTGCTATTCATCCGATTATAAATCAGTTTGACTGCTCTTCGTCCGATTATAAATCAGTTTGACTGCTATTCGTCCGATTATACATCAGTTGGACTGCTCTTCGTCCGCTTATAAAACATAGTTTGACTGCTCTTCATCCTTTTATAAAGCAGTTTGACTGCTCTTCATCCTCCTATAGAACAGTTTGACTGCTCTTCATCCTTTTATAAAGCAGTTTGACTGCTCTTCATCCTCTTATAAATCAGTTTGACTGCTCTTCATCCTCTTATAAAGCAGTTTGACTGCTCTCCATCCTCCTATAAACCAGTTTGACTGCGCTTCATCCTCCTATAGAACAGTTTGACTGCTCTTCGTCCGATTATAACTCAGTTTGACTGCTCTTCGTCCTCTTATAAAACAGTTTGACTGCTCTTCATCCTTTTATAAAGCAGTTTGACTGCTCTTCATCCTCTTGTAAAACAGTCTGACTGCTCTTCATCCGATTATAAATCAGTTTGACTGCTCTTCATCCTCTTATAAAACAGTTTGACTGCTCTTCATCTTTTTATAACGCAGTTTGACTGCTCTTCATCCTCTTGTAAAACAGGTTGACTGCTCTTCATCCTTTTGTGAAACAGTCTGACTGCTCGACATCATTGTATAAAACAGTTTGACTGCTCTTCATCCTTTTATAAAGCAGTTTGACTGCTCTTCATCCTCTTATAAAACCGTTTGACTGCTCTTCGTCCGATTATAAATCAGTTTGACTGCTCTTCGTCCGATTATAAATCAGTTTGACTGCTCCTCGTCCGCTTATAAAACAGTTTGACTGCTCTTCATCCTTTTATAAAGCAGTTTGACTGCTCTTCATCCTCTTATAAATCAGTTTGACTGCTCTTCATCCTTTTATAAAGCAGTTTGACTGCTCTTCATCCTCCTATAAACCAGTTTGACTGCGCTTCATCCTCCTATAGAACAGTTTGACTGCTCTTCGTCCGATTATAAACCAGTTTGACTGCTCTTCGTCCTCTTATAAAACAGTTTGACTGCTCTTCATCCTTTTATAAAGCAGTTTGACTGCTCTTCATCCTCTTATAAATCAGTTTGACTGCTCTTCATCCGATTATAAACCAGTTTGACTGCTCTTCGTCCTCTTATAAAACAGTTTGACTGCTCTTCATCCTTTTATAAAGCAGTTTGACTGCTCTTCATCCTTTTATAAAGCAGTTTGACTGCTCTTCATCCGATTATAAATCAGTTTGACTGCTCTTCATCCTCTTATAAAACAGTTTGACTTCTCTTCATCCTTTTATAACGCAGTTTGACTGCTCTTCATCCTCTTATAAATCAGTTTGACTGCTCTTCATCCGATTATAAATCAGTTTGACTGCTCTTCATCCTCTTATAAAACAGTTTGACTGCTCTTCATCCTTTTATAACGCAGTTTGACTGCTCTTCATCCTCTTATAAATCAGTTTCACTGCTCTTCATCCGATTATAAATCAGTTTGACTGCTATTCATCCGATTATAAATCAGTTTGACTGCTCTTCGTCCGATTATAAATCAGTTTGACTGCTATTCGTCCGATTATACATCAGTTGGACTGCTCTTCGTCCGCTTATAAAACAGTTTGATTGCTCTTCATCCTTTTATAAAGCAGTTTGACTGCTCTTCATCCTCTTATAAATCAGTTTGACTGCTCTTCATCCTCTTATAAAGCAGTTTGACTGCTCTCCATCCTCCTATAAACCAGTTTGACTGCGCTTCATCCTCCTATAGAACAGTTTGACTGCTCTTCGTCCGATTATAACTCAGTTTGACTGCTCTTCGTCCTCTTATAAAACAGTTTGACTGCTCTTCATCCTTTTATAAAGCAGTTTGACTGCTCTTCATCCTCTTATAAAACAGTTTGACTGCTCTTCATCTTTTTATAACGCAGTTTGACTGCTCTTCATCCTCTTGTAAAACAGGTTGACTGCTCTTCATCCTTTTGTGAAACAGTCTGACTGCTCGACATCATTGTATAAAACAGTTTGACTGCTCTTCATCCTCTTATAAATCAGTTTGACTGCTCTTCATCCGATTATAAACCAGTTTGACTGCTCTTCGTCCTCTTATAAAACAGTTTGACTGCTCTTTATCCTTTTATAAAGCAGTTTGACTGCTCTTCATCCTTTTATAAAGCAGTTTGACTGCTCTTCATCCGATTATAAATCAGTTTGACTGCTCTTCATCCTCTTATAAAACAGTTTGACTTCTCTTCATCCTTTTATAACGCAGTTTGACTGCTCTTCATCCTCTTATAAATCAGTTTGACTGCTCTTCATCCGATTATAAATCAGTTTGACTGCTCTTCATCCTCTTATAAAACAGTTTGACTGCTCTTCATCCTTTTATAACGCAGTTTGACTGCTCTTCATCCTCTTATAAATCAGTTTGACTGCTCTTCATCCGATTATAAATCAGTTTGGCTGCTATTCATCCGATTATAAATCAGTTTGACTGCTCTTCGTCCGATTATAAATCAGTTTGACTGCTATTCGTCCGATTATACATCAGTTGGACTGCTCTTCGTCCGCTTATAAAACATAGTTTGACTGCTCTTCATCCTTTTATAAAGCAGTTTGACTGCTCTTCATCCTCTTATAAATCAGTTTGACTGCTCTTCATCCTTTTATAAAGCAGTTTGACTGCTCTTCTTCCTCCTATAAACCAGTTTGACTGCGCTTCATCCTCCTATAGAACAGTTTGACTGCTCTTCATCCTTTTATAAAGCAGTTTGACTGCTCTTCATCCTCTTATAAATCAGTTTGACTGCTCTTCATCCTCTTATAAAGCAGTTTGACTGCTCTCCATCCTCCTATAAACCAGTTTGACTGCGCTTCATCCTCCTATAGAACAGTTTGACTGCTCTTCGTCCGATTATAACTCAGTTTGACTGCTCTTCGTCCTCTTATAAAACAGTTTGTCTGCTCTTCATCCTTTTATAAAGCAGTTTGACTGCTCTTCATCCTCTTGTAAAACAGTCTGACTGCTCTTCATCCGATTATAAATCAGTTTGACTGCTCTTCATCCTCTTATAAAACAGTTTGACTGCTCTTCATCTTTTTATAACGCAGTTTGACTGCTCTTCATCCTCTTGTAAAACAGGTTGACTGCTCTTCATCCTTTTGTGAAACAGTCTGACTGCTCGACATCATTGTATAAAACAGTTTGACTGCTCTTCATCCTTTTATAAAGCAGTTTGACTGCTCTTCATCCTCTTATAAAACCGTTTGACTGCTCTTCGTCCGATTATAAATCAGTTTGACTGCTCTTCGTCCGATTATAAATCAGTTTGACTGCTCCTCGTCCGCTTATAAAACAGTTTGACTGCTCTTCATCCTTTTATAAAGCAGTTTGACTGCTCTTCATCCTCTTATAAATCAGTTTGACTGCTCTTCATCCTTTTATAAAGCAGTTTGACTGCTCTTCATCCTCCTATAAACCAGTTTGACTGCGCTTCATCCTCCTATAGAACAGTTTGACTGCTCTTCGTCCGATTATAAACCAGTTTGACTGCTCTTCGTCCTCTTATAAAACAGTTTGACTGCTCTTCATCCTTTTATAAAGCAGTTTGACTGCTCTTCATCCTCTTATAAATCAGTTTGACTGCTCTTCATCCGATTATAAACCAGTTTGACTGCTCTTCGTCCTCTTATAAAACAGTTTGACTGCTCTTCATCCTTTTATAAAGCAGTTTGACTGCTCTTCATCCTTTTATAAAGCAGTTTGACTGCTCTTCATCCGATTATAAATCAGTTTGACTGCTCTTCATCCTCTTATAAAACAGTTTGACTTCTCTTCATCCTTTTATAACGCAGTTTGACTGCACTTCATCCTCTTATAAATCAGTTTGACTGCTCTTCATCCGATTATAAATCAGTTTGACTGCTCTTCATCCTCTTATAAAACAGTTTGACTGCTCTTCATCCTTTTATAACGCAGTTTGACTGCTCTTCATCCTCTTATAAATCAGTTTGACTGCTCTTCATCCGATTATAAATCAGTTTGACTGCTATTCATCCGATTATAAATCAGTTTGACTGCTCTTCGTCCGATTATAAATCAGTTTGACTGCTATTCGTCCGATTATACATCAGTTGGACTGCTCTTCGTCCGCTTATAAAACATAGTTTGACTGCTCTTCATCCTTTTATAAAGCAGTTTGACTGCTCTTCATCCTCTTATAAATCAGTTTCACTGCTCTTCATCCTCTTATAAAGCAGTTTGACTGCTCTTCATCCTCCTATAAACCAGTTTGACTGCGCTTCATCCTCCTATAGAACAGTTTGACTGCTCTTCGTCCGATTATAACTCAGTTTGACTGCTCTTCGTCCTCTTATAAAACAGTTTGACTGCTCTTCATCCTTTTATAAAGCAGTTTGACTGCTCTTCATCCTCTTGTAAAACAGTCTGACTGCTCTTCATCCGATTACAAATCAATTTGACTGCTATTCATCCTCTTATAAAACAGTTTGACTGATCTTCATCCTTTTTATAACGCAGTTTGACTGCTCTTCATCCTCTTGTAAAACAGGTTGACTGCTCTTCATCCTTTTGTAAAATAGTCTGCATGCTCTACATCATTGTATAAAACAGTTTGACTGCTCTTCATCCTTTTATAAAGCAGTTTGACTGCTCTTCATCCTCTTATAAATCAATTTGACTGCTCTTCATCCTCTTATAAAACCGTTTGACTGCTCTTCGTCCGATTATAAATCAGTTTGACTGCTCTTCGTCCGATTATAAATCAGTTTGACTGCTCTTCGTCCGCTTATAAAACAGTTTGACTGCTCTTCATCCTCTTATAAAACCGTTTGACTGCTCTTCGTCCGATTATAAATCAGTTTGACTGCTCTTCGTCCGATTATAAATCAGTTTGACTGCTCTTCATCCGATTATAAATCAGTTTGACTGCTATTCATCCGATTATAAATCAGTTTGACTGCTCTTCGTCGGATTATAAATCAGTTTGACTGCTATTCGTCCGATTATACATCAGTTGGACTGCTCTTCGTCCGCTTATAAAACATAGTTTGACTGCTCTTCATCCTTTTATAAAGCAGTTTGACTGCTCTTCATCCTCTTATAAATCAGTTTCACTGCTCTTCATCCTCTTATAAAGCAGTTTGACTGCTCTTCATCCTCCTATAAACCAGTTTGACTGCGCTTCATCCTCCTATAGAACAGTTTGACTGCTCTTCGTCCGATTATAACTCAGTTTGACTGCTCTTCGTCCTCTTATAAAACAGTTTGACTGCTCTTCATCCTTTTATAAAGCAGTTTGACTGCTCTTCATCCTCTTGTAAAACAGTCTGACTGCTCTTCATCCGATTACAAATCAATTTGACTGCTATTCATCCTCTTATAAAACAGTTTGACTGATCTTCATCCTTTTTATAACGCAGTTTGACTGCTCTTCATCCTCTTGTAAAACAGGTTGACTGCTCTTCATCCTTTTGTAAAATAGTCTGACTGCTCTACATCATTGTATAAAACAGTTTGACTGCTCTTCATCCTTTTATAAAGCAGTTTGACTGCTCTTCATCCTCTTATAAATCAATTTGACTGCTCTTCATCCTCTTATAAAACCGTTTGACTGCTCTTCGTCCGATTATAAATCAGTTTGACTGCTCTTCGTCCGATTATAAATCAGTTTGACTGCTCTTCGTCCGCTTATAAAACAGTTTGACTGCTCTTCATCCTTTTATAAAGCAGTTTGACTGCTCTTCATCCTCTTATAAATCAGTTTGACTGCTCTTCATCCTTTTATAAAGCAGTTTGACTGCTCTTCATCCTCCTATAAACCAGTTTGACTGCGCTTCATCCTCCTATAGAACACTTTGACTGCTCTTCGTCCGATTATAAACCAGTTTGACTGCTCTTCGTCCTCTTATAAAAACAGTTTGACTGCTCTTCATCCTTTTATAAAGCAGTTTGACTGCTCTTCATCCTTTTATAAATCAGTTTGACTGCTCTTCATCCGATTATAAATCAGTTTGACTGCTCTTCATCCTCTTATAAAACAGTTTGACTGCTCTTCATCTTTTTATAACGCAGTTTGACTGCTCTTCATCCTCATGTAAAACAGGTTGACTGCTCTTCATCCTTTTATAAAGCAGTTTGACTGCTCTTCATCCTCTTATAAATCAATTTGACTGCTCCTCGTCCGCTTATAAAACAGTTTGACTGCTCTTCATCCTCTTATAAAACCGTTTGACTGCTCTTCGTCCGATTATAAATCAGTTTGACTGCTCTTCGTCCGATTATAAATCAGTTTGACTGCTCTTCGTCCGATTATAAATCAGTTTGACTGCTCCTCGTCCGCTTATAAAACAGTTTAACTGCTCTTCATCCTTTTATAAAGCAGTTTGACTGCTCTTCATCCTCTTATAAATCAGTTTGACTGCTCTTCATCCTTTTATAAAGCAGTTTGACTGCTCTTCATCCTCCTATAAACCAGTTGGACTGCGCTTCATCCTCCTATAGAACAGTTTGACTGCTCTTCGTCCTCTTATAAAACAGTTTGACTGCTCTTCGTCCTCTTATAAAACAGTTTGACTGCTCTTCATCCTTTTATAAAGCAGTTTGACTGCTCTTCATCCTCTTATAAATCAGTTTGACTGCTCTTCATCCTTTTATAAAGCAGTTTGACTGCTCTTCATCCTGCTATAAACCAGTTTCACTGCGCTTCATCCTCCTATAGAACAGTTTGACTGCTCTTCGTCCGATTATAAATCAGTTTGACTGCTCTTCGTCCTCTTATAAAACAGTTTGACTGCTCTTCATCCTTTTATAAAGCAGTTTGACTGCTCTTCATTCTCTTATAAATCAGTTTGACTGCTCTTCATCCGATTATAAATCAGTTTGACTGCTCTTCATCCTCTTATAAAACAGTTTGACTGCTCTTCATCCTTTTATAACTCATTTTGACTGCTCTTCATCCTCTTATAAATCAGTTTGACTGCTCTTCATCCGATTATAAAACATAGTTTGACTGCTCTTCATCCTTTTATAAAGCAGTTTGACTGCTCTTCATCCTCTTATAAAACAGTTTGACTGCTCTTCATCCTTTTATAACGCAGTTTGACTGCACTTCATCCTCTTATAAATCAGTTTGACTGCTCTTCATCCGATTATAAATCAGTTTGACTGCTCTTCATCCTCTTATAAAACAGTTTGATTGCTCTTCATCCTCTTGTAAAACAGTCTGACTGCTCTTCATCCGATTATAAATCAGTTTGACTGCTCTTCATCCTCCTATAGAACAGTTTGACTGCTCTTCATCCGATTATAACTCAGTTTGACTGCTCTTCGTCCTCTTATAAAACAGTTTGACTGCTCTTCATCCTTTTATAAAGCAGTTTGACTGCTCTTCATCCTCTTGTAAAACAGTCTGACTGCTCTTCATTCGATTATAAATCAGTTTGACTGCTCTTCATCCTCTTATAAAACAGTTTGACTGCTCTTCATCTTTTTATAACGCAGTTTGACTGCTCTTCATCCTCTTGTAAAACAGGTTGACTGCTCTTCATCCTTTTGTGAAACAGTCTGACTGCTCGACATCATTGTATAAAACAGTTTGACTGCTCTTCATCCTTTTATAAAGCAGTTTGACTGCTCTTCATCCTCTTATAAAACCGTTTGACTGCTCTTCGTCCGATTATAAATCAGTTTGACTGCTCTTCGTCCGATTATAAATCAGTTTGACTGCTCCTCGTCCGCTTATAAAACAGTTTGACTGCTCTTCATCCTTTTATAAAGCAGTTTGACTGCTCTTCATCCTCTTATAAATCAGTTTGACTGCTCTTCATCCTTTTATAAAGCAGTTTGACTGCTCTTCATCCTCCTATAAACCAGTTTGACTGCGCTTCATCCTCCTATAGAACAGTTTGACTGCTCTTCGTCCGATTATAAACCAGTTTGACTGCTCTTCGTCCTCTTATAAAACAGTTTGACTGCTCTTCATCCTTTTATAAAGCAGTTTGACTGCTCTTCATCCTCTTATAAATCAGTTTGACTGCTCTTCATCCGATTATAAACCAGTTTGACTGCTCTTCGTCCTCTTATAAAACAGTTTGACTGCTCTTCATCCTTTTATAAAGCAGTTTGACTGCTCTTCATCCTTTTATAAAGCAGTTTGACTGCTCTTCATCCGATTATAAATCAGTTTGACTGCTCTTCATCCTCTTATAAAACAGTTTGACTTCTCTTCATCCTTTTATAACGCAGTTTGACTGCACTTCATCCTCTTATAAATCAGTTTGACTGCTCTTCATCCGATTATAAATCAGTTTGACTGCTCTTCATCCTCTTATAAAACAGTTTGACTGCTCTTCATCCTTTTATAACGCAGTTTGACTGCTCTTCATCCTCTTATAAATCAGTTTGACTGCTCTTCATCCGATTATAAATCAGTTTGACTGCTATTCATCCGATTATAAATCAGTTTGACTGCTCTTCGTCCGATTATAAATCAGTTTGACTGCTATTCGTCCGATTATACATCAGTTGGACTGCTCTTCGTCCGCTTATAAAACATAGTTTGACTGCTCTTCATCCTTTTATAAAGCAGTTTGACTGCTCTTCATCCTCTTATAAATCAGTTTCACTGCTCTTCATCCTCTTATAAAGCAGTTTGACTGCTCTTCATCCTCCTATAAACCAGTTTGACTGCGCTTCATCCTCCTATAGAACAGTTTGACTGCTCTTCGTCCGATTATAACTCAGTTTGACTGCTCTTCGTCCTCTTATAAAACAGTTTGACTGCTCTTCATCCTTTTATAAAGCAGTTTGACTGCTCTTCATCCTCTTGTAAAACAGTCTGACTGCTCTTCATCCGATTACAAATCAATTTGACTGCTATTCATCCTCTTATAAAACAGTTTGACTGATCTTCATCCTTTTTATAACGCAGTTTGACTGCTCTTCATCCTCTTGTAAAACAGTTTGTCTGCTCTTCATCCTTTTGTAAAATAGTCTGACTGCTCTACATCATTGTATAAAACAGTTTGACTGCTCTTCATCCTTTTATAAAGCAGTTTGACTGCTCTTCATCCTCTTATAAATCAATTTGACTGCTCTTCATCCTCTTATAAAACCGTTTGACTGCTCTTCGTCCGATTATAAAACAGTTTGACTGCTCTTCGTCCGATTATAAATCAGTTTGACTGCTCTTCATCCTCTTGTAAAACAGTCTGACTGCTCTTCATCCGATTATAAATCAGTTTGACTGCTCTTCATCCTCTTATAAAACAGTTTGACTGCTCTTCATCTTTTTATAACGCAGTTTGACTGCTCTTCATCCTCTTGTAAAACAGGTTGACTGCTCTTCATCCTTTTGTGAAACAGTCTGACTGCTCGACATCATTGTATAAAACAGTTTGACTGCTCTTCATCCTTTTATAAAGCAGTTTGACTGCTCTTCATCCTCTTATAAATCAATTTGACTGCTCTTCATCCTCTTATAAAACCGTTTGACTGCTCTTCGTCCGATTATAAATCAGTTTGACTGCTCTTCGTCCGATTATAAATCAGTTTGACTGCTCCTCGTCCGCTTATAAAACAGTTTGACTGCTCTTCATCCTTTTATAAAGCAGTTTGACTGCTCTTCATCCTCTTATAAATCAGTTTGACTGCTCTTCATCCTTTTATAAAGCAGTTTGACTGCTCTTCATCCTCCTATAAACCAGTTTGACTGCGCTTCATCCTCCTATAGAACAGTTTGACTGCTCTTCGTCCTCTTATAAAACAGTTTGACTGCTCTTCGTCCTCTTATAAAACAGTTTGACTGCTCTTCATCCTTTTATAAAGCAGTTTGACTGCTCTTCATCCTCTTATAAATCAGTTTGACTGCTCTTCATCCGATTATAAATCAGTATGACTGCTCTTCATCCTCTTATAAAACAGTTTGACTGCTCTTCATCCTTTTATAACGCAGTTTGACTGCTCTTCATCCTCTTATAAATCAGTTTGACTGCTCTTCATCCGATTATAAACCAGTTTGACTGCTCTTCGTCCTCTTATAAAACAGTTTGACTGCTCTTCATCCTTTTATAAAGCAGTTTGACTGCTCTTCATCCTTTTATAAAGCAGTTTGACTGCTCTTCATCCGATTATAAATCAGTTTGACTGCTCTTCATCCTCTTATAAAACAGTTTGACTGCTCTTCATCCTTTTATAACGCAGTTTGACTGCTCTTCATCCTCTTATAAATCAGTTTGACTGCTCTTCATCCGATTATAAATCAGTTTGACTGCTCTTCATCCTCTTATAAAACAGTTTGACTGCTCTTCATCCTTTTATAACGCAGTTTGACTGCTCTTCATCCTCTTATAAATCAGTTTGACTGCTCTTCATCCGATTATAAATCAGTTTGACTGCTATTCATCCGATTATAAATCAGTTTGACTGCTCTTCGTCCGATTATAAATCAGTTTGACTGCTATTCGTCCGATTATACATCAGTTGGACTGCTCTTCGTCCGCTTATAAAACATAGTTTGACTGCTCTTCATCCTTTTATAAAGCAGTTTGACTGCTCTTCATCCTCTTATAAATCAGTTTGACTGCTCTTCATCCTCTTATAAAGCAGTTTGACTGCTCTTCATCCTCCTATAAACCAGTTTGACTGCGCTTCATCCTCCTATAGAACAGTTTGACTGCTCTTCGTCCGATTATAACTCAGTTTGACTGCTCTTCGTCCTCTTATAAAACAGTTTGTCTGCTCTTCATCCTTTTATAAAGCAGTTTGACTGCTCTTCATCCTCTTGTAAAACAGTCTGACTGCTCTTCATCCGATTATAAGTCAATTTGACTGCTATTCATCCTCTTATAAAACAGTTTGACTGCTCTTCATCCTTTTTATAACGCAGTTTGACTGCTCTTCATCCTCTTGTAAAACAGGTTGACTGCTCTTCATCCTTTTGTAAAACAGTCTGACTGCTCTACATCATTGTATAAAACAGTTTGACTGCTCTTCATCCTTTTATAAAGCAGTTTGACTGCTCTTCAACCTCTTATAAATCAATTTGACTGCTCTTCATCCTCTTATAAAACCGTTTGACTGCTCTTCGTCCGATTATAAATCAGTTTGACTGCTCTTCGTCCGATTATAAATCAGTTTGACTGCTCTTCGTCCGCTTATAAAAGAGTTTGACTGCTCGTCATCCTTTTATAAAGCAGTTTGACTGCTCTTCATCCTCTTATAAATCAGTTTGACTGCTCTTCATCCTTTTATAAAGCAGTTTGACTGCTCTTCATCCTCCTATAAATCAGTTTGACTGCGCTTCATCCTCCTATAGAACACTTTGACTGCTCTTCGTCCGATTATAAACCAGTTTGACTGCTCTTCGTCCTCTTATAAAAACAGTTTGACTGCTCTTCATCCTTTTATAAAGCAGTTTGACTGCTCTTCATCCTTTTATAAATCAGTTTGACTGCTCTTCATCCGATTATAAATCAGTTTGACTGCTCTTCATCCTCTTATAAAACAGTTTGACTGCTCTTCATCCTTTTATAACGCAGTTTGACTGCTCTTCATCCTTTTATAACGCAGTTTGACTGCTCTTCATCCTCTTATAAATCAGTTTGACTGCTCTTCATCCGATTATAAAACAGTTTGACTGCTCTTCATCCTTTTATAACGCAGTTTGACTGCTCTTCATCCTCTTATAAATCAGTTTGACTGCTCTTCATCCGATTATAAATCAGTTTGACTGCTATTCATCCGATTATAAATCAGTTTGACTGCTCTTCGTCCGATTATAAATCAGTTTGACTGCTATTCGTCCGATTATACATCAGTTGGACTGCTCTTCGTCCGCTTATAAAACATAGTTTGACTGCTCTTCATCCTTTTATAAAGCAGTTTGACTGCTCTTCATCCTCTTATAAATCAGTTTGACTGCTCTTCATCCTCTTATAAAGCAGTTTGACTGCTCTTCATCCTCCTATAAACCAGTTTGACTGCGCTTCATCCTCCTATAGAACAGTTTGACTGCTCTTCGTCCGATTATAAACCAGTTTGACTGCTCTTCGTCCTCTTATAAAACAGTTTGACTGCTCTTCATCCTTTTATAAAGCAGTTTGACTGCTCTTCATCCTCTTATAAATCAGTTTGACTGCTCTTCATCCGATTATAAACCAGTTTGACTGCTCTTCGTCCTCTTATAAAACAGTTTGACTGCTCTTCATCCTTTTATAAAGCAGTTTGACTGCTCTTCATCCTTTTATAAAGCAGTTTGACTGCTCTTCATCCGATTATAAATCAGTTTGACTGCTCTTCATCCTCTTATAAAACAGTTTGACTGCTCTTCATCCTTTTATAACGCAGTTTGACTGCTCTTCATCCTCTTATAAATCAGTTTGACTGCTCTTCATCTGATTATAAATCAGTTTGACTGCTCTTCATCCTCTTATAAAACAGTTTGACTGCTCTTCATCCTTTTATAACGCAGTTTGACTGCTCTTCATCCTCTTATAAATCAGTTTGACTTCTCTTCATCCGATTATAAATCAGTTTGACTGCTATTCATCCGATTATAAATCAGTTTGACTGCTCTTCGTCCGATTATAAATCAGTTTGACTGCTATTCGTCCGATTATACATCAGTTGGACTGCTCTTCGTCCGCTTATAAAACATAGTTTGACTGCTCTTCATCCTTTTATAAAGCAGTTTGACTGCTCTTCATCCTCTTATAAATCAGTTTGACTGCTCTTCATCCTCTTATAAAGCAGTTTGACTGCTCTTCATCCTCCTATAAACCAGTTTGACTGCGCTTCATCCTCCTATAGAACAGTTTGACTGCTCTTCGTCCGATTATAACTCAGTTTGACTGCTCTTCGTCCTCTTATAAAACAGTTTGTCTGCTCTTCATCCTTTTATAAAGCAGTTTGACTGCTCTTCATCCTCTTGTAAAACAGTCTGACTGCTCTTCATCCGATTATAAATCAATTTGACTGCTATTCATCCTCTTATAAAACAGTTTGACTGCTCTTCATCCTTTTTATAACGCAGTTTGACTGCTCTTCATCCTCTTGTAAAACAGGTTGACTGCTCTTCATCCTTTTGTAAAACAGTCTGACTGCTCTACATCATTGTATAAAACAGTTTGACTGCTCTTCATCCTTTTATAAAGCAGTTTGACTGCTCTTCATCCTCTTATAAATCAATTTGACTGCTCTTCATCCTCTTATAAAACCGTTTGACTGCTCTTCGTCCGATTATAAATCAGTTTGACTGCTCTTCGTCCGATTATAAATCAGTTTGACTGCTCTTCGTCCGCTTATAAAACAGTTTGACTGCTCGTCATCCTTTTATAAAGCAGTTTGACTGCTCTTCATCCTCTTATAAATCAGTTTGACTGCTCTTCATCCTTTTATAAAGCAGTTTGACTGCTCTTCATCCTCCTATAAACCAGTTTGACTGCGCTTCATCCTCCTATAGAACACTTTGACTGCTCTTCGTCCGATTATAAATCAGTTTGACTGCTCTTCGTCCTCTTATAAAAACAGTTTGACTGCTCTTCATCCTTTTATAAAGCAGTTTGACTGCTCTTCATCCTTTTATAAATCAGTTTGACTGCTCTTCATCCGATTATAAATCAGTTTGACTGCTCTTCATCCTCTTATAAAACAGTTTGACTGCTCTTCATCCTTTTATAACGCAGTTTGACTGCTCTTCATCCTTTTATAACGCAGTTTGACTGCTCTTCATCCTCTTATAAATCAGTTTGACTGCTCTTCATCCGATTATAAATCAGTTTGACTGCTCTTCGTCCTCTTTTAAAACAGTTTCACTGCTCTTCATCCTTTTATAATGCAGTTTGACTGCACTTCATCCTCTTATAAAACAGTTTGACTGCTCTTCATCCTCTTGTAAAACAGGTTGACTGCTCTTCATCCTCTTGTAAAACAGTCTGACTGCTCTACATCCTCGTATAAAACAGGTTGACTGCTCTTCATCCTTTTATAAAGCAGTTTGACTGCTCTTCATCCTCTTATAAATCAATTTGACTGCTCCTCGTCCGCTTATAAAACAGTTTGACTGCTCTTCATCCTCTTGTAAAACAGTCTGACTGCTCTTCATCCGATTATAAATCAGTTTGACTGCTCTTCGTCCGATTATAAATCAGTTTGACTGCTCTTCGTCCGATTATAAATCAGTTTGACTGCTCCTCGTCCGCTAATAAAACAGTTTGACTGCTCTTCATCCTTTTATAAAGCAGTTTGACTGCTCTTCATCCTCTTATAAATCAGTTTGACTGCTCTTCATCCTTTTATAAAGCAGTTTGACTGCTCTTCATCCTCCTATAAACCAGTTTGACTGCGCTTCATCCTCCTATAGAACAGTTTGACTGCTCTTCGTCCTCTTATAAAACAGTTTGACTGCTCTTCGTCCTCTTATAAAACAGTTTGACTGCTCTTCATCCTTTTATAAAGCAGTTTGACTGCTCTTCATCCTCTTATAAATCAGTTTGACTGCTCTTCATCCTTTTATAAAGCAGTTTGACTGCTCTTCATCCTCCTATAAACCAGTTTCACTGCGCTTCATCCTCCTATAGAACAGTTTGACTGCTCTTCGTCCGATTATAAATCAGTTTGACTGCTCTTCGTCCTCTTATAAAACAGTTTGACTGCTCTTCATCCTTTTATAAAGCAGTTTGACTGTTCTTCATTCTCTTATAAATCAGTTTGACTGCTCTTCATCCGATTATAAATCAGTTTGACTGCTCTTCATCCTCTTATAAAACAGTTTGACTGCTCTTCATCCTTTTATAACGCATTTTGACTGCTCTTCATCCTCTTATAAATCAGTTTGACTGCTCTTCATCCGATTATAAATCAGTTTGACTGCTCTTCATCCTCTTATAAAACAGTTTGACTGCTCTTCATCCTTTTATAACGCAGTTTGACTGCTCTTCATCCTCTTATAAATCAGTTTGACTGCTCTTCATCAGATTATAATCAGTTTGACTGCTCTTCGTCCGATTATAAATCAGTTGGACTGCTCTTCGTCAACTTATAAAACAGTTTGACTGCTCTTCATCCTTTTATAAAGCAGTTTGACTGCTCTTCATCCTCTTATAAATCAATTTGACTGCTCTTCATCCTCTTATAAAGCAGTTTGACTGCTCTTCATCCTCCTATAAACCAGTTTGACTGCGCTTCATCCTCCTATAGAACAGTTTGACTGCTCTTCGTCCGATTATAACTCAGTTTGACTGCTCTTCGTCCTCTTATAAAACAGTTTGACTGCTCTTCATCCTTTTATAAAGCAGTTTGACTGCTCTTCATCCTCTTGTAAAACAGTCTGACTGCTCTTCATCCGATTATAAATCAGTTTGACTGCTCTTCATCCTCTTATAAAACAGTTTGACTGCTCTTCATCTTTTATAACGCAGTTTGACTGCTCTTCATCCTCTTGTAAAACAGGTTGACTGCTCTTCATCCTTTTGTGAAACAGTCTGACTGCTCGACATCATTGTATAAAACAGTTTGACTGCTCTTCATCCTTTTATAAAGCAGTTTGACTGCTCTTCATCCTCTTATAAATCAATTTGACTGCTCTTCATCCTCTTATAAAACCGTTTGACTGCTCTTCGTCCGATTATAAATCAGTTTGACTGCTCTTCGTCCGATTATAAATCAGTTTGACTGCTCCTCGTCCGCTTATAAAACAGTTTGACTGCTCTTCATCCTTTTATAAAGCAGTTTGACTGCTCTTCATCCTCTTATAAATCAGTTTGACTGCTCTTCATCCTTTTATAAAGCAGTTTGACTGCTCTTCATCCTCCTATAAACCAGTTTGACTGCGCTTCATCCTCCTATAGAACAGTTTGACTGCTCTTCGTCCTCTTATAAAACAGTTTGACTGCTCTTCGTCCTCTTATAAAACAGTTTGACTGCTCTTCATCCTTTTATAAAGCAGTTTGACTGCTCTTCATCCTCTTATAAATCAGTTTGACTGCTCTTCATCCGATTATAAATCAGTTTGACTGCTCTTCATCCTCTTATAAAACAGTTTGACTGCTCTTCATCCTTTTATAACGCAGTTTGACTGCTCTTCATCCTCTTATAAATCAGTTTGACTGCTCTTCATCCGATTATAAACCAGTTTGACTGCTCTTCGTCCTCTTATAAAACAGTTTGACTGCTCTTCATCCTTTTATAAAGCAGTTTGACTGCTCTTCATCCTCTTATAAATCAGTTTGACTGCTCTTCATCCGATTATAAATCAGTTTGACTGCTCTTCATCCTCTTATAAAACAGTTTGACTGCTCTTCATCCTTTTATAAAGCAGTTTGACTGCTCTTCATCCTCTTATAAATCAATTTGACTGCTCTTCATCCGATTATAAATCAGTTTGACTGCTCTTCATCCTCTTATAAAATAGTTTGACTGCTCTTCATCCTTTTATAACGCAGTTTGACTGCTCTTCATCCTCTTATAAATCAGTTTGACTGCTCTTCATCCGATTATAAACCAGTTTGACTGCTCTTCGTCCTCTTATAAAACAGTTTGACTGCTCTTCATCCTTTTATAAAGCAGTTTGACTGCTCTTCATCCTCTTATAAATCAGTTTGACTGCTCTTCATCCGATTATAAATCAGTTTGACTGCTCTTCATCCTCTTATAAAACAGTTTGACTGCTCTTCATCCTTTTATAACGCAGTTTGACTGCTCTTCATCCTCTTATAAATCAGTTTGACTGCGCTTCATCCGATTATAAATCAGTTTGACTGCTCTTCATCCTTTTATAAAGCAGTTTGACTGCTCTTCATCCTCTTATAAATCAATTTGACTGCTCTTCATCCTCTTATAAAACCGTTTTTTCTGCTCTTCGTCCGATTATAAATCAGTTTGACTGCTCTTCATCCTCTTATAAAACCATTAGACTGCTCTTCATCCTTTTATAACGCAGTTTGACTGCTCTTCATCCTCCTTATAAATCAGTTTGACTGCTCTTCATCCGATTATAAATCAGTTTGACTGCTCTTCATCCTCTTATAAAACAGTTTGACTGCTCTTCATCCTTTTATAACGCAGTTTGACTGCTCTTCATCCTCTTATAAATCAGTTTGACTGCTCTTCATCCGATTATAAATCAGTTTGACTGCTCTTCATCCTTTTATAAAGCAGTTTGACTGCTCTTCATCCTCTTATAAATCAATTTGACTGCTCTTCATCCGATTATAAACCAGTTTGACTGCTCTTCGTCCTCTTATAAAACAGTTTGACTGCTCTTCATCCTTTTATAAAGCAGTTTGACTGCTCTTCATCCTCTTATAAATCAGTTTGACTGCTCTTCATCCGATTATAAATCAGTTTGACTGCTCTTCATCCTCTTATAAAACAGTTTGACTGCTCTTCATCCTTTTATAAAGCAGTTTGACTGCTCTTCATCCTCTTATAAATCAATTTGACTGCTCTTCATCCGATTATAAATCAGTTTGACTGCTCTTCATCCTCTTATAAAATAGTTTGACTGCTCTTCATCCTTTTATAACGCAGTTTGACTGCTCTTCATCCTCTTATAAATCAGTTTGACTGCTCTTCATCCGATTATAAACCAGTTTGACTGCTCTTCGTCCTCTTATAAAACAGTTTGACTGCTCTTCATCCTTTTATAAAGCAGTTTGACTGCTCTTCATCCTCTTATAAATCAGTTTGACTGCTCTTCATCCGATTATAAATCAGTTTGACTGCTCTTCATCCTCTTATAAAACAGTTTGACTGCTCTTCATCCTTTTATAACGCAGTTTGACTGCTCTTCATCCTCTTATAAATCAGTTTGACTGCGCTTCATCCGATTATAAATCAGTTTGACTGCTCTTCATCCTTTTATAAAGCAGTTTGACTGCTCTTCATCCTCTTATAAATCAATTTGACTGCTCTTCATCCTCTTATAAAACCGTTTTTTCTGCTCTTCGTCCGATTATAAATCAGTTTGACTGCTCTTCATCCTCTTATAAAACCATTAGACTGCTCTTCATCCTTTTATAACGCAGTTTGACTGCTCTTCATCCTCCTTATAAATCAGTTTGACTGCTCTTCATCCGATTATAAATCAGTTTGACTGCTCTTCATCCTCTTATAAAACAGTTTGACTGCTCTTCATCCTTTTATAACGCAGTTTGACTGCTCTTCATCCTCTTATAAATCAGTTTGACTGCTCTTCATCCGATTATAAATCAGTTTGACTGCTCTTCATCCTTTTATAAAGCAGTTTGACTGCTCTTCATCCTCTTATAAATCAATTTGACTGCTCTTCATCCTCTTATAAAACCGTTTTTTCTGCTCTTCGTCCGATTATAACTCAGTTTGACTGCTCTTCGTCCTCTTATAAAACAGTTTGTCTGCTCTTCATCCTTTTATAAAGCAGTTTGACTGCTCTTCATCCTCTTGTAAAACAGTCTGACTGCTCTTCATCCGATTATAAGTCAATTTGACTGCTATTCATCCTCTTATAAAACAGTTTGACTGCTCTTCATCCTTTTTATAACGCAGTTTGACTGCTCTTCATCCTCTTGTAAAACAGGTTGACTGCTCTTCATCCTTTTGTAAAACAGTCTGACTGCTCTACATCATTGTATAAAACAGTTTGACTGCTCTTCATCCTTTTATAAAGGAGTTTGACTGCTCTTCATCCTCTTATAAATCAATTTGACTGCTCTTCATCCTCTTATAAAACCGTTTGACTGCTCTTCGTCCGATTATAAATCAGTTTGACTGCTCTTCGTCCGATTATAAATCAGTTTGACTGCTCTTCGTCCGCTTATAAAAGAGTTTGACTGCTCGTCATCCTTTTATAAAGCAGTTTGACTGCTCTTCATCCTCTTATAAATCAGTTTGACTGCTCTTCATCCTTTTATAAAGCAGTTTGACTGCTCTTCATCCTCCTATAAACCAGTTTGACTGCGCTTCATCCTCCTATAGAACACTTTGACTGCTCTTCGTCCGATTATAAACCAGTTTGACTGCTCTTCGTCCTCTTATAAAAACAGTTTGACTGCTCTTCATCCTTTTATAAAGCAGTTTGACTGCTCTTCATCCTTTTATAAATCAGTTTGACTGCTCTTCATCCGATTATAAATCAGTTTGACTGCTCTTCATCCTCTTATAAAACAGTTTGACTGCTCTTCATCCTTTTATAACGCAGTTTGACTGCTCTTCATCCTTTTATAACGCAGTTTGACTGCTCTTCATCCTCTTATAAATCAGTTTGACTGCTCTTCATCCGATTATAAAACAGTTTGACTGCTCTTCATCCTTTTATAACGCAGTTTGACTGCTCTTCATCCTCTTATAAATCAGTTTGACTGCTCTTCATCCGATTATAAATCAGTTTGACTGCTATTCATCCGATTATAAATCAGTTTGACTGCTCTTCGTCCGATTATAAATCAGTTTGACTGCTATTCGTCCGATTATACATCAGTTGGACTGCTCTTCGTCCGCTTATAAAACATAGTTTGACTGCTCTTCATCCTTTTATAAAGCAGTTTGACTGCTCTTCATCCTCTTATAAATCAGTTTGACTGCTCTTCATCCTCTTATAAAGCAGTTTGACTGCTCTTCATCCTCCTATAAACCAGTTTGACTGCGCTTCATCCTCCTATAGAACAGTTTGACTGCTCTTCGTCCTCTTATAAACCAGTTTGACTGCTCTTCGTCCTCTTATAAAACAGTTTGACTGCTCTTCATCCTTTTATAAAGCAGTTTGACTGCTCTTCATCCTCTTATAAATCAGTTTGACTGCTCTTCATCCGATTATAAACCAGTTTGACTGCTCTTCGTCCTCTTATAAAACAGTTTGACTGCTCTTCATCCTTTTATAAAGCAGTTTGACTGCTCTTCATCCTTTTATAAAGCAGTTTGACTGCTCTTCATCCGATTATAAATCAGTTTGACTGCTCTTCATCCTCTTATAAAACAGTTTGACTGCTCTTCATCCTTTTATAACGCAGTTTGACTGCTCTTCATCCTCTTATAAATCAGTTTGACTGCTCTTCATCCGATTATAAATCAGTTTGACTGCTCTTCATCCTCTTATAAAACAGTTTGACTGCTCTTCATCCTTTTATAACGCAGTTTGACTGCTCTTCATCCTCTTATAAATCAGTTTGACTTCTCTTCATCCGATTATAAATCAGTTTGACTGCTATTCATCCGATTATAAATCAGTTTGACTGCTCTTCGTCCGATTATAAATCAGTTTGACTGCTATTCGTCCGATTATACATCAGTTGGACTGCTCTTCGTCCGCTTATAAAACATAGTTTGACTGCTCTTCATCCTTTTATAAAGCAGTTTGACTGCTCTTCATCCTCTTATAAATCAGTTTGACTGCTCTTCATCCTCTTATAAAGCAGTTTGACTGCTCTTCATCCTCCTATAAACCAGTTTGACTGCGCTTCATCCTCCTATAGAACAGTTTGACTGCTCTTCGTCCGATTATAACTCAGTTTGACTGCTCTTCGTCCTCTTATAAAACAGTTTGTCTGCTCTTCATCCTTTTATAAAGCAGTTTGACTGCTCTTCATCCTCTTGTAAAACAGTCTGACTGCTCTTCATCCGATTATAAATCAATTTGACTGCTATTCATCCTCTTATAAAACAGTTTGACTGCTCTTCATCCTTTTTATAACGCAGTTTGACTGCTCTTCATCCTCTTGTAAAACAGGTTGACTGCTCTTCATCCTTTTGTAAAACAGTCTGACTGCTCTACATCATTGTATAAAACAGTTTGACTGCTCTTCATCCTTTTATAAAGCAGTTTGACTGCTCTTCATCCTCTTATAAATCAATTTGACTGCTCTTCATCCTCTTATAAAACCGTTTGACTGCTCTTCGTCCGATTATAAATCAGTTTGACTGCTCTTCGTCCGATTATAAATCAGTTTGACTGCTCTTCGTCCGCTTATAAAACAGTTTGACTGCTCGTCATCCTTTTATAAAGCAGTTTGACTGCTCTTCATCCTCTTATAAATCAGTTTGACTGCTCTTCATCCTTTTATAAAGCAGTTTGACTGCTCTTCATCCTCCTATAAACCAGTTTGACTGCGCTTCATCCTCCTATAGAACACTTTGACTGCTCTTCGTCCGATTATAAATCAGTTTGACTGCTCTTCGTCCTCTTATAAAAACAGTTTGACTGCTCTTCATCCTTTTATAAAGCAGTTTGACTGCTCTTCATCCTTTTATAAATCAGTTTGACTGCTCTTCATCCGATTATAAATCAGTTTGACTGCTCTTCATCCTCTTATAAAACAGTTTGACTGCTCTTCATCCTTTTATAACGCAGTTTGACTGCTCTTCATCCTTTTATAACGCAGTTTGACTGCTCTTCATCCTCTTATAAATCAGTTTGACTGCTCTTCATCCGATTATAAATCAGTTTGACTGCTCTTCGTCCTCTTTTAAAACAGTTTCACTGCTCTTCATCCTTTTATAATGCAGTTTGACTGCACTTCATCCTCTTATAAAACAGTTTGACTGCTCTTCATCCTCTTGTAAAACAGGTTGACTGCTCTTCATCCTCTTGTAAAACAGTCTGACTGCTCTACATCCTCGTATAAAACAGTTTGACTGCTCTTCATCCTTTTATAAAGCAGTTTGACTGCTCTTCATCCTCTTATAAATCAATTTGACCGCTCTTCATCCTCTTATAAAACCGTTTGACTGCTCTTCGTCCGATTATAAATCAGTTTGACTGCTCTTCGTCCTTTTATAAATCAGTTTGACTGCTCTTCGTCCGCTTATAAAACAGTTTGACTGCTCTTCATCCTTTTATAAAGCAGTTTGACTGCTCTTCATCCTCTTATAAATCAGTTTGACTACTCTTCATCCTTTTATAAAGCAGTTTGACTGCTCTTCATCCTCTTATAAAACAGTTTGACTGCTCTTCATCCTTTTATAAAGCTGTTTGACTGCTCTTCATCCTCTTATAAATCAATTTGACCGCTCTTCATCCTCTTATAAAACCGTTTGACTGCTCTTCGTCCGATTATAAATCAGTTTGACTGCTCTTCGTCCTTTTATAAATCAGTTTGACTGCTCTTCGTCCGCTTATAAAACAGTTTGACTGCTCTTCATCCTTTTATAAAGCAGTTTGACTGCTCTTCATCCTCTTATAAATCAGTTTGACTACTCTTCATCCTTTTATAAAGCAGTTTGACTGCTCTTCATCCTCCTATAAACCAGTTTGACTGCGCTTCATCCTCCTATAGAACAGTTTGACTGCTCTTCGTCCGATTATAAATCAGTTTGACTGCTCTTCGTCCTCTTATAAAACAGTTTGACTGCTCTTCATCCTTTTATAAAGCAGTTTGACTGCTCTTCATTCTCTTATAAATCAGTTTGACTGCTCTTCATCCGATTATAAATCAGTTTGACTGCTCTTCATCCTCTTATAAAACAGTTTGACTGCTCTTCATCCTTTTATAACGCAGTTTGACTGCACTTCATCCTCTTATAAATCAGTTTGACTGCTCTTCATCCGATTATAAATCAGTTTGACTGCTCTTCATCCTCTTATAAAACAGTTTGACTGCTCTTCATCCTTTTATAACGCAGTTTGACTGCTCTTCATCCTCTTATAAATCAGTTTGACTGCTCTTCATCCGATTATAAATCAGTTTGACTGCTCTTCGTCCGCTTATAAAACAGTTTGACTGCTCTTCATCCTCTTATAAATCAGTTTGACTGCTCTTCATCCTCTTATAAAGCAGTTTGACTGCTCTTCATCCTCTTATAAAACAGTTTGACTGCTCTTCATCTTTTTATAACGCAGTTTGACTGCTCTTCATCCTCTTGTAAAACAGGTTGACTGCTCTTCATCCTTTTGTGAAACAGTCTGACTGCTCGACATCATTGTATAAAACAGTTTGACTGCTCTTCATCCTTTTATAAAGCAGTTTGACTGCTCTTCATCCTCTTATAAAACCGTTTGACTGCTCTTCGTCCGATTATAAATCAGTTTGACTGCTCTTCGTCCGATTATAAATCAGTTTGACTGCTCCTCGTCCGCTTATAAAACAGTTTGACTGCTCTTCATCCTTTTATAAAGCAGTTTGACTGCTCTTCATCCTCTTATAAATCAGTTTGACTGCTCTTCATCCTTTTATAAAGCAGTTTGACTGCTCTTCATCCTCCTATAAACCAGTTTGACTGCGCTTCATCCTCCTATAGAACAGTTTGACTGCTCTTCGTCCGATTATAAACCAGTTTGACTGCTCTTCGTCCTCTTATAAAACAGTTTGACTGCTCTTCATCCTTTTATAAAGCAGTTTGACTGCTCTTCATCCTCTTATAAATCAGTTTGACTGCTCTCCATCCGATTATAAACCAGTTTGACTGCTCTTCGTCCTCTTATAAAACAGTTTGACTGCTCTTCATCCTTTTATAAAGCAGTTTGACTGCTCTTCATCCTTTTATAAATCAGTTTGACTGCTCTTCATCCGATTATAAATCAGTTTGACTGCTCTTCGTCCGCTTATAAAACAGTTTGACTGCTCTTCATCCTTTTATAAAGCAGTTTGACTGCTCTTGATCCTCTTATAAATCAGTTTGACTGCTCTTCATCCTCTTATAAAGCAGTTTGACTGCTCTTCATCCTCTTATAAATCAGTTTGACTGCTCTTCATCCGATTATAAACCAGTTTGACTGCTCTTCGTCCTCTTATAAAACAGTTTGACTGCTCTTCATCCTTTTATAACGCAGTTTGACTGCTCTTCATCCTCTTATAAATCAGTTTGACTGCTCTTCATCCGATTATAAATCAGTTTGACTGCTCTTCGTCCGCTTATAAAACAGTTTGACTGCTCTTCATCCTTTTATAAAGCAGTTTGACTGCTCTTGATCCTCTTATAAATCAGTTTGACTGCTCTTCATCCTCTTATAAAGCAGTTTGACTGCTCTCCATCCTCCTATAGAACAGTTTGACTGCTCTTCATCCTCTTATAAAACAGTTTGACTGCTCTTCATCTTTTTATAACGCAGTTTGACTGCTCTTCATCCTCTTGTAAAACAGGTTGACTGCTCTTCATCCTTTTGTGAAACAGTCTGACTGCTCGACATCATTGTATAAAACAGTTTGACTGCTCTTCATCCTTTTATAAAGCAGTTTGACTGCTCTTCATCCTCTTATAAAACCGTATGACTGCTCTTCGTCCGATTATAAATCAGTTTGACTGCTCTTCGTCCAATTATAAATCAGTTTGACTGCTCCTCGTCCGCTTATAAAACAGTTTGACTGCTCTTCATCCTTTTATAAAGCAGTTTGACTGCTCTTCATCCTCTTATAAATCAGTTTGACTGCTCTTCATCCTTTTATAAAGCAGTTTGACTGCTCTTCATCCTCCTATAAACCAGTTTGACTGCGCTTCATCCTCCTATAGAACAGTTTGACTGCTCTTCGTCCGATTATAAACCAGTTTGACTGCTCTTCGTCCTCTTATAAAACAGTTTGACTGCTCTTCATCCTTTTATAAAGCAGTTTGACTGCTCTTCATCCTCTTATAAATCAGTTTGACTGCTCTTCATCCGATTATAAACCAGTTTGACTGCTCTTTGTCCTCTTATAAAACAGTTTGACTGCTCTTCATCCTTTTATAAAGCAGTTTGACTGCGCTTCATCCTTTTATAAAGCAGTTTGACTGCTCTTCATCCGATTATAAATCAGTTTGACTGCTCTTCATCCTCTTATAAAACAGTTTGACTGCTCTTCATCCTTTTATAACGCAGTTTGACTGCTCTTCATCCTCTTATAAATCAGTTTGACTGCTCTTCATCCGATTATAAATCAGTTTGACTGCTCTTCATCCTCTTATAAAACAGTTTGACTGCTCTTCATCCTTTTATAACGCAGTTTGACTGCTCTTCATCCTCTTATAAATCAGTTTGACTGCTCTTCATCCGATTATAAATCAGTTTGACTGCTATTCATCCGATTATAAATCAGTTTGACTGCTCTTCGTCCGATTATAAATCAGTTTGACTGCTATTCGTCCGATTATACATCAGTTGGACTGCTCTTCGTCCGCTTATAAAACATAGTTTGACTGCTCTTCATCCTTTTATAAAGCAGTTTGACTGCTCTTCATCCTTTTATAACGCAGTTTGACTGCTCTTCATCCTCTTATAAATCAGTTTGACTGCTCTTCATCCTCCTATAAACCAGTTTGACTGCGCTTCATCCTCCTATAGAACAGTTTGACTGCTCTTCGTCCGATTATAACTCAGTTTGACTGCTCTTCGTCCTCTTATAAAACAGTTTGTCTGCTCTTCATCCTTTTATAAAGCAGTTTGACTGCTCTTCATCCTCTTGTAAAACAGTCTGACTGCTCTTCATCCGATTATAAATCAGTTTGACTGCTCTTCATCCGATTATAAAACAGTTTGACTGCTCTTCATCCTCTTATAAATCAGTTTGACTGCTCTTCATCCTCTTATAAAGCAGTTTGACTGCTCTTCATCCTCTTATAAAACAGTTTGACTGCTCTTCATCTTTTTATAACGCAGTTTGACTGCTCTTCATCCTCTTGTAAAACAGGTTGACTGCTCTTCATCCTTTTGTGAAACAGTCTGACTGCTCGACATCATTGTATAAAACAGTTTGACTGCTCTTCGTCCGATTATAAATCAGTTTGACTGCTCTTCGTCCTTTTATAAATCAGTTTGACTGCTCTTCGTCCGCTTATAAAACAGTTTGACTGCTCTTCATCCTTTTATAAAGCAGTTTGACTGCTCTTCATCCTCTTATAAATCAGTTTGACTACTCTTCATCCTTTTATAAAGCAGTTTGACTGCTCTTCATCCTCCTATAAACCAGTTTGACTGCGCTTCATCCTCCTATAGAACAGTTTGACTGCTCTTCGTCCGATTATAAATCAGTTTGACTGCTCTTCATCCTTTTATAAAGCTGTTTGACTGCTCTTCATCCTCTTATAAATCAATTTGACCGCTCTTCATCCTCTTATAAAACCGTTTGACTGCTCTTCGTCCGATTATAAATCAGTTTGACTGCTCTTCGTCCTTTTATAAATCAGTTTGACTGCTCTTCGTCCGCTTATAAAACAGTTTGACTGCTCTTCATCCTTTTATAAAGCAGTTTGACTGCTCTTCATCCTCTTATAAATCAGTTTGACTACTCTTCATCCTTTTATAAAGCAGTTTGACTGCTCTTCATCCTCCTATAAACCAGTTTGACTGCGCTTCATCCTCCTATAGAACAGTTTGACTGCTCTTCGTCCGATTATAAATCAGTTTGACTGCTCTTCGTCCTCTTATAAAACAGTTTGACTGCTCTTCATCCTTTTATAAAGCAGTTTGACTGCTCTTCATTCTCTTATAAATCAGTTTGACTGCTCTTCATCCGATTATAAATCAGTTTGACTGCTCTTCATCCTCTTATAAAACAGTTTGACTGCTCTTCATCCTTTTATAACGCAGTTTGACTGCACTTCATCCTCTTATAAATCAGTTTGACTGCTCTTCATCCGATTATAAATCAGTTTGACTGCTCTTCATCCTCTTATAAAACAGTTTGACTGCTCTTCATCCTTTTATAACGCAGTTTGACTGCTCTTCATCCTCTTATAAATCAGTTTGACTGCTCTTCATCCGATTATAAATCAGTTGGACTGCTCTTCGTCCGCTTATAAAACAGTTTGACTGCTCTTCATCCTCTTATAAATCAGTTTGACTGCTCTTCATCCTCTTATAAAGCAGTTTGACTGCTCTTCATCCTCTTATAAAACAGTTTGACTGCTCTTCATCTTTTTATAACGCAGTTTGACTGCTCTTCATCCTCTTGTAAAACAGGTTGACTGCTCTTCATCCTTTTGTGAAACAGTCTGACTGCTCGACATCATTGTATAAAACAGTTTGACTGCTCTTCATCCTTTTATAAAGCAGTTTGACTGCTCTTCATCCTCTTATAAAACCGTTTGACTGCTCTTCGTCCGATTATAAATCAGTTTGACTGCTCTTCGTCCGATTATAAATCAGTTTGACTGCTCCTCGTCCGCTTATAAAACAGTTTGACTGCTCTTCATCCTTTTATAAAGCAGTTTGACTGCTCTTCATCCTCTTATAAATCAGTTTGACTGCTCTTCATCCTTTTATAAAGCAGTTTGACTGCTCTTCATCCTCCTATAAACCAGTTTGACTGCGCTTCATCCTCCTATAGAACAGTTTGACTGCTCTTCGTCCGATTATAAACCAGTTTGACTGCTCTTCATCCTCTTATAAAACAGTTTGACTGCTCTTCATCCTTTTATAACGCAGTTTGACTGCACTTCATCCTCTTATAAATCAGTTTGACTGCTCTTCATCCGATTATAAATCAGTTTGACTGCTCTTCATCCTCTTATAAAACAGTTTGACTGCTCTTCATCCTTTTATAACGCAGTTTGACTGCTCTTCATCCTCTTATAAATCAGTTTGACTGCTCTTCATCCGATTATAAATCAGTTTGACTGCTCTTCGTCCGCTTATAAAACAGTTTGACTGCTCTTCATCCTCTTATAAATCAGTTTGACTGCTCTTCATCCTCTTATAAAGCAGTTTGACTGCTCTTCATCCTCTTATAAAACAGTTTGACTGCTCTTCATCTTTTTATAACGCAGTTTGACTGCTCTTCATCCTCTTGTAAAACAGGTTGACTGCTCTTCATCCTTTTGTGAAACAGTCTGACTGCTCGACATCATTGTATAAAACAGTTTGACTGCTCTTCATCCTTTTATAAAGCAGTTTGACTGCTCTTCATCCTCTTATAAAACCGTTTGACTGCTCTTCGTCCGATTATAAATCAGTTTGACTGCTCTTCGTCCGATTATAAATCAGTTTGACTGCTCCTCGTCCGCTTATAAAACAGTTTGACTGCTCTTCATCCTTTTATAAAGCAGTTTGACTGCTCTTCATCCTCTTATAAATCAGTTTGACTGCTCTTCATCCTTTTATAAAGCAGTTTGACTGCTCTTCATCCTCCTATAAACCAGTTTGACTGCGCTTCATCCTCCTATAGAACAGTTTGACTGCTCTTCGTCCGATTATAAACCAGTTTGACTGCTCTTCGTCCTCTTATAAAACAGTTTGACTGCTCTTCATCCTTTTATAAAGCAGTTTGACTGCTCTTCATCCTCTTATAAATCAGTTTGACTGCTCTCCATCCGATTATAAACCAGTTTGACTGCTCTTCGTCCTCTTATAAAACAGTTTGACTGCTCTTCATCCTTTTATAAAGCAGTTTGACTGCTCTTCATCCTTTTATAAATCAGTTTGACTGCTCTTCATCCGATTATAAATCAGTTTGACTGCTCTTCGTCCGCTTATAAAACAGTTTGACTGCTCTTCATCCTTTTATAAAGCAGTTTGACTGCTCTTGATCCTCTTATAAATCAGTTTGACTGCTCCTCATCCTCTTATAAAGCAGTTTGACTGCTCTTCATCCTCTTATAAATCAGTTTGACTGCTCTTCATCCGATTATAAACCAGTTTGACTGCTCTTCGTCCTCTTATAAAACAGTTTGACTGCTCTTCATCCTTTTATAACGCAGTTTGACTGCTCTTCATCCTCTTATAAATCAGTTTGACTGCTCTTCATCCGATTATAAATCAGTTTGACTGCTCTTCGTCCGCTTATAAAACAGTTTGACTGCTCTTCATCCTTTTATAAAGCAGTTTGACTGCTCTTGATCCTCTTATAAATCAGTTTGACTGCTCTTCATCCTCTTATAAAGCAGTTTGACTGCTCTCCATCCTCCTATAGAACAGTTTGACTGCTCTTCATCCTCTTATAAAACAGTTTGACTGCTCTTCATCTTTTTATAACGCAGTTTGACTGCTCTTCATCCTCTTGTAAAACAGGTTGACTGCTCTTCATCCTTTTGTGAAACAGTCTGACTGCTCGACATCATTGTATAAAACAGTTTGACTGCTCTTCATCCTTTTATAAAGCAGTTTGACTGCTCTTCATCCTCTTATAAAACCGTATGACTGCTCTTCGTCCGATTATAAATCAGTTTGACTGCTCTTCGTCCAATTATAAATCAGTTTGACTGCTCCTCGTCCGCTTATAAAACAGTTTGACTGCTCTTCATCCTTTTATAAAGCAGTTTGACTGCTCTTCATCCTCTTATAAATCAGTTTGACTGCTCTTCATCCTTTTATAAAGCAGTTTGACTGCTCTTCATCCTCCTATAAACCAGTTTGACTGCGCTTCATCCTCCTATAGAACAGTTTGACTGCTCTTCGTCCGATTATAAACCAGTTTGACTGCTCTTCGTCCTCTTATAAAACAGTTTGACTGCTCTTCATCCTTTTATAAAGCAGTTTGACTGCTCTTCATCCTCTTATAAATCAGTTTGACTGCTCTTCATCCGATTATAAACCAGTTTGACTGCTCTTCGTCCTCTTATAAAACAGTTTGACTGCTCTTCATCCTTTTATAAAGCAGTTTGACTGCGCTTCATCCTTTTATAAAGCAGTTTGACTGCTCTTCATCCGATTATAAATCAGTTTGACTGCTCTTCATCCTCTTATAAAACAGTTTGACTGCTCTTCATCCTTTTATAACGCAGTTTGACTGCTCTTCATCCTCTTATAAATCAGTTTGACTGCTCTTCATCCGATTATAAATCAGTTTGACTGCTCTTCATCCTCTTATAAAACAGTTTGACTGCTCTTCATCCTTTTATAACGCAGTTTGACTGCTCTTCATCCTCTTATAAATCAGTTTGACTGCTCTTCATCCGATTATAAATCAGTTTGACTGCTATTCATCCGATTATAAATCAGTTTGACTGCTCTTCGTCCGATTATAAATCAGTTTGACTGCTATTCGTCCGATTATACATCAGTTGGACTGCTCTTCGTCCGCTTATAAAACATAGTTTGACTGCTCTTCATCCTTTTATAAAGCAGTTTGACTGCTCTTCATCCTTTTATAACGCAGTTTGACTGCTCTTCATCCTCTTATAAATCAGTTTGACTGCTCTTCATCCGATTATAAAACAGTTTGACTGCTCTTCATCCTCTTATAAATCAGTTTGACTGCTCTTCATCCTCTTATAAAGCAGTTTGACTGCTCTTCATCCTCTTATAAAACAGTTTGACTGCTCTTCATCTTTTTATAACGCAGTTTGACTGCTCTTCATCCTCTTGTAAAACAGGTTGACTGCTCTTCATCCTTTTGTGAAACAGTCTGACTGCTCGACATCATTGTATAAAACAGTTTGACTGCTCTTCGTCCGATTATAAATCAGTTTGACTGCTCTTCGTCCTTTTATAAATCAGTTTGACTGCTCTTCGTCCGCTTATAAAACAGTTTGACTGCTCTTCATCCTTTTATAAAGCAGTTTGACTGCTCTTCATCCTCTTATAAATCAGTTTGACTACTCTTCATCCTTTTATAAAGCAGTTTGACTGCTCTTCATCCTCCTATAAACCAGTTTGACTGCGCTTCATCCTCCTATAGAACAGTTTGACTGCTCTTCGTCCGATTATAAATCAGTTTGACTGCTCTTCATCCTTTTATAAAGCTGTTTGACTGCTCTTCATCCTCTTATAAATCAATTTGACCGCTCTTCATCCTCTTATAAAACCGTTTGACTGCTCTTCGTCCGATTATAAATCAGTTTGACTGCTCTTCGTCCTTTTATAAATCAGTTTGACTGCTCTTCGTCCGCTTATAAAACAGTTTGACTGCTCTTCATCCTTTTATAAAGCAGTTTGACTGCTCTTCATCCTCTTATAAATCAGTTTGACTACTCTTCATCCTTTTATAAAGCAGTTTGACTGCTCTTCATCCTCCTATAAACCAGTTTGACTGCGCTTCATCCTCCTATAGAACAGTTTGACTGCTCTTCGTCCGATTATAAATCAGTTTGACTGCTCTTCGTCCTCTTATAAAACAGTTTGACTGCTCTTCATCCTTTTATAAAGCAGTTTGACTGCTCTTCATTCTCTTATAAATCAGTTTGACTGCTCTTCATCCGATTATAAATCAGTTTGACTGCTCTTCATCCTCTTATAAAACAGTTTGACTGCTCTTCATCCTTTTATAACGCAGTTTGACTGCACTTCATCCTCTTATAAATCAGTTTGACTGCTCTTCATCCGATTATAAATCAGTTTGACTGCTCTTCATCCTCTTATAAAACAGTTTGACTGCTCTTCATCCTTTTATAACGCAGTTTGACTGCTCTTCATCCTCTTATAAATCAGTTTGACTGCTCTTCATCCGATTATAAATCAGTTGGACTGCTCTTCGTCCGCTTATAAAACAGTTTGACTGCTCTTCATCCTCTTATAAATCAGTTTGACTGCTCTTCATCCTCTTATAAAGCAGTTTGACTGCTCTTCATCCTCTTATAAAACAGTTTGACTGCTCTTCATCTTTTTATAACGCAGTTTGACTGCTCTTCATCCTCTTGTAAAACAGGTTGACTGCTCTTCATCCTTTTGTGAAACAGTCTGACTGCTCGACCTCATTGTATAAAACAGTTTGACTGCTCTTCATCCTTTTATAAAGCAGTTTGACTGCTCTTCATCCTCTTATAAAACCGTTTGACTGCTCTTCGTCCGATTATAAATCAGTTTGACTGCTCTTCGTCCGATTATAAATCAGTTTGACTGCTCCTCGTCCGCTTATAAAACAGTTTGACTGCTCTTCATCCTTTTATAAAGCAGTTTGACTGCTCTTCATCCTCTTATAAATCAGTTTGACTGCTCTTCATCCTTTTATAAAGCAGTTTGACTGCTCTTCATCCTCCTATAAACCAGTTTGACTGCGCTTCATCCTCCTATAGAACAGTTTGACTGCTCTTCGTCCGATTATAAACCAGTTTGACTGCTCTTCGTCCTCTTATAAAACAGTTTGACTGCTCTTCATCCTTTTATAAAGCAGTTTGACTGCTCTTCATCCTCTTATAAATCAGTTTGACTGCTCTCCATCCGATTATAAACCAGTTTGACTGCTCTTCGTCCTCTTATAAAACAGTTTGACTGCTCTTCATCCTTTTATAAAGCAGTTTGACTGCTCTTCATCCTTTTATAAATCAGTTTGACTGCTCTTCATCCGATTATAAATCAGTTTGACTGCTCTTCGTCCGCTTATAAAACAGTTTGACTGCTCTTCATCCTTTTATAAAGCAGTTTGACTGCTCTTGATCCTCTTATAAATCAGTTTGACTGCTCTTCATCCTCTTATAAAGCAGTTTGACTGCTCTTCATCCTCTTATAAATCAGTTTGACTGCTCTTCATCCGATTATAAACAAGTTTGACTGCTCTTCGTCCTCTTATAAAACAGTTTGACTGCTCTTCATCCTTTTATAACGCAGTTTGACTGCTCTTCATCCTCTTATAAATCAGTTTGACTGCTCTTCATCCGATTATAAATCAGTTTGACTGCTCTTCGTCCGCTTATAAAACAGTTTGACTGCTCTTCATCCTTTTATAAAGCAGTTTGACTGCTCTTGATCCTCTTATAAATCAGTTTGACTGCTCTTCATCCTCTTATAAAGCAGTTTGACTGCTCTCCATCCTCCTATAGAACAGTTTGACTGCTCTTCATCCTCTTATAAAACAGTTTGACTGCTCTTCATCTTTTTATAACGCAGTTTGACTGCTCTTCATCCTCTTGTAAAACAGGTTGACTGCTCTTCATCCTTTTGTGAAACAGTCTGACTGCTCGACATCATTATATAAAACAGTTTGACTGCTCTTCATCCTTTTATAAAGCAGTTTGACTGCTCTTCATCCTCTTATAAAACCGTATGACTGCTCTTCGTCCGATTATAAATCAGTTTGACTGCTCTTCGTCCAATTATAAATCAGTTTGACTGCTCCTCGTCCGCTTATAAAACAGTTTGACTGCTCTTCATCCTTTTATAAAGCAGTTTGACTGCTCTTCATCCTCTTATAAATCAGTTTGACTGCTCTTCATCCTTTTATAAAGCAGTTTGACTGCTCTTCATCCTCCTATAAACCAGTTTGACTGCGCTTCATCCTCCTATAGAACAGTTTGACTGCTCTTCGTCCGATTATAAACCAGTTTGACTGCTCTTCGTCCTCTTATAAAACAGTTTGACTGCTCTTCATCCTTTTATAAAGCAGTTTGACTGCTCTTCATCCTCTTATAAATCAGTTTGACTGCTCTTCATCCGATTATAAACCAGTTTGACTGCTCTTCGTCCTCTTATAAAACAGTTTGACTGCTCTTCATCCTTTTATAAAGCAGTTTGACTGCGCTTCATCCTTTTATAACGCAGTTTGACTGCTCTTCATCCTCTTATAAATCAGTTTGACTGCTCTTCATCCGATTATAAATCAGTTTGACTGCTCTTCATCCTCTTATAAAACAGTTTGACTGCTCTTCATCCTTTTATAACGCAGTTTGACTGCTCTTCATCCTCTTATAAATCAGTTTGACTGCTCTTCATCCGATTATAAATCAGTTTGACTGCTATTCATCCGATTATAAATCAGTTTGACTGCTCTTCGTCCGATTATAAATCAGTTTGACTGCTATTCGTCCGATTATACATCAGTTGGACTGCTCTTCGTCCGCTTATAAAACATAGTTTGACTGCTCTTCATCCTTTTATAAAGCAGTTTGACTGCTCTTCATTCTTTTATAACGCAGTTTGACTGCTCTTCATCCTCTTATAAATCAGTTTGACTGCTCTTCATCCTCCTATAAACCAGTTTGACTGCGCTTCATCCTCCTATAGAACAGTTTGACTGCTCTTCATCCGATTATAAATCAGTTTGACTGCTCTTCGTCCGCTTATAAAACAGTTTGACTGCTCTTCATCCTCTTATAAATCAGTTTGACTGCTCTTCATCCTCTTATAAAGCAGTTTGACTGCTCTTCATCCTCTTATAAAACAGTTTGACTGCTCTTCATCTTTTTATAACGCAGTTTGACTGCTCTTCATCCTCTTGTAAAACAGGTTGACTGCTCTTCATCCTTTTGTGAAACAGTCTGACTGCTCGACATCATTGTATAAAACAGTTTGACTGCTCTTCGTCCGATTATAAATCAGTTTGACTGCTCTTCGTCCTTTTATAAATCAGTTTGACTGCTCTTCGTCCGCTTATAAAACAGTTTGACTGCTCTTCATCCTTTTATAAAGCAGTTTGACTGCTCTTCATCCTCTTATAAATCAGTTTGACTACTCTTCATCCTTTTATAAAGCAGTTTGACTGCTCTTCATCCTCCTATAAACCAGTTTGACTGCGCTTCATCCTCCTATAGAACAGTTTGACTGCTCTTCGTCCGATTATAAATCAGTTTGACTGCTCTTCGTCCTCTTATAAAACAGTTTGACTGCTCTTCATCCTTTTATAAAGCAGTTTGACTGCTCTTCATTCTCTTATAAATCAGTTTGACTGCTCTTCATCCGATTATAAATCAGTTTGACTGCTCTTCATCCTCTTATAAAACAGTTTGACTGCTCTTCATCCTTTTATAACGCAGTTTGACTGCACTTCATCCTCTTATAAATCAGTTTGACTGCTCTTCATCCGATTATAAATCAGTTTGACTGCTCTTCATCCTCTTATAAAACAGTTTGACTGCTCTTCATCCTTTTATAACGCAGTTTGACTGCTCTTCATCCTCTTATAAATCAGTTTGACTGCTCTTCATCCGATTATAAATCAGTTTGACTGCTCTTCGTCCGCTTATAAAACAGTTTGACTGCTCTTCATCCTCTTATAAATCAGTTTGACTGCTCTTCATCCTCTTATAAAGCAGTTTGACTGCTCTTCATCCTCTTATAAAACAGTTTGACTGCTCTTCATCTTTTTATAACGCAGTTTGACTGCTCTTCATCCTCTTGTAAAACAGGTTGACTGCTCTTCATCCTTTTGTGAAACAGTCTGACTGCTCGACATCATTGTATAAAACAGTTTGACTGCTCTTCATCCTTTTATAAAGCAGTTTGACTGCTCTTCATCCTCTTATAAAACCGTTTGACTGCTCTTCGTCCGATTATAAATCAGTTTGACTGCTCTTCGTCCGATTATAAATCAGTTTGACTGCTCCTCGTCCGCTTATAAAACAGTTTGACTGCTCTTCATCCTTTTATAAAGCAGTTTGACTGCTCTTCATCCTCTTATAAATCAGTTTGACTGCTCTTCATCCTTTTATAAAGCAGTTTGACTGCTCTTCATCCTCCTATAAACCAGTTTGACTGCGCTTCATCCTCCTATAGAACAGTTTGACTGCTCTTCGTCCGATTATAAACCAGTTTGACTGCTCTTCGTCCTCTTATAAAACAGTTTGACTGCTCTTCATCCTTTTATAAAGCAGTTTGACTGCTCTTCATCCTCTTATAAATCAGTTTGACTGCTCTCCATCCGATTATAAACCAGTTTGACTGCTCTTCGTCCTCTTATAAAACAGTTTGACTGCTCTTCATCCTTTTATAAAGCAGTTTGACTGCTCTTCATCCTTTTATAAATCAGTTTGACTGCTCTTCATCCGATTATAAATCAGTTTGACTGCTCTTCGTCCGCTTATAAAACAGTTTGACTGCTCTTCATCCTTTTATAAAGCAGTTTGACTGCTCTTGATCCTCTTATAAATCAGTTTGACTGCTCTTCATCCTCTTATAAAGCAGTTTGACTGCTCTTCATCCTTTTATAACGCAGTTTGACTGCTCTTCATCCTCTTATAAATCAGTTTGACTGCTCTTCATCCGATTATAAATCAGTTTGACTGCTCTTCGTCCGCTTATAAAACAGTTTGACTGCTCTTCATCCTTTTATAAAGCAGTTTGACTGCTCTTGATCCTCTTATAAATCAGTTTGACTGCTCTTCATCCTCTTATAAAGCAGTTTGACTGCTCTCCATCCTCCTATAGAACAGTTTGACTGCTCTTCATCCTCTTATAAAACAGTTTGACTGCTCTTCATCTTTTTATAACGCAGTTTGACTGCTCTTCATCCTCTTGTAAAACAGGTTGACTGCTCTTCATCCTTTTGTGAAACAGTCTGACTGCTCGACATCATTGTATAAAACAGTTTGACTGCTCTTCATCCTTTTATAAAGCAGTTTGACTGCTCTTCATCCTCTTATAAAACCGTATGACTGCTCTTCGTCCGATTATAAATCAGTTTGACTGCTCTTCGTCCAATTATAAATCAGTTTGACTGCTCCTCGTCCGCTTATAAAACAGTTTGACTGCTCTTCATCCTTTTATAAAGCAGTTTGACTGCTCTTCATCCTCTTATAAATCAGTTTGACTGCTCTTCATCCTTTTATAAAGCAGTTTGACTGCTCTTCATCCTCCTATAAACCAGTTTGACTGCGCTTCATCCTCCTATAGAACAGTTTGACTGCTCTTCGTCCGATTATAAACCAGTTTGACTGCTCTTCGTCCTCTTATAAAACAGTTTGACTGCTCTTCATCCTTTTATAAAGCAGTTTGACTGCTCTTCATCCTCTTATAAATCAGTTTGACTGCTCTTCATCCGATTATAAACCAGTTTGACTGCTCTTCGTCCTCTTATAAAACAGTTTGACTGCTCTTCATCCTTTTATAAAGCAGTTTGACTGCGCTTCATCCTTTTATAAAGCAGTTTGACTGCTCTTCATCCGATTATAAATCAGTTTGACTGCTCTTCATCCTCTTATAAAACAGTTTGACTGCTCTTCATCCTTTTATAACGCAGTTTGACTGCTCTTCATCCTCTTATAAATCAGTTTGACTGCTCTTCATCCGATTATAAATCAGTTTGACTGCTCTTCATCCTCTTATAAAACAGTTTGACTGCTCTTCATCCTTTTATAACGCAGTTTGACTGCTCTTCATCCTCTTATAAATCAGTTTGACTGCTCTTCATCCGATTATAAATCAGTTTGACTGCTATTCATCCGATTATAAATCAGTTTGACTGCTCTTCGTCCGATTATAAATCAGTTTGACTGCTATTCGTCCGATTATACATCAGTTGGACTGCTCTTCGTCCGCTTATAAAACATAGTTTGACTGCTCTTCATCCTTTTATAAAGCAGTTTGACTGCTCTTCATCCTTTTATAACGCAGTTTGACTGCTCTTCATCCTCTTATAAATCAGTTTGACTGCTCTTCATCCTCCTATAAACCAGTTTGACTGCGCTTCATCCTCCTATAGAACAGTTTGACTGCTCTTCGTCCGATTATAACTCAGTTTGACTGCTCTTCGTCCTCTTATAAAACAGTTTGTCTGCTCTTCATCCTTTTATAAAGCAGTTTGACTGCTCTTCATCCTCTTGTAAAACAGTCTGACTGCTCTTCATCCGATTATAAATCAGTTTGACTGCTCTTCGTCCGCTTATAAAACAGTTTGACTGCTCTTCATCCTCTTATAAATCAGTTTGACTGCTCTTCATCCTCTTATAAAGCAGTTTGACTGCTCTTCATCCTCTTATAAAACAGTTTGACTGCTCTTCATCTTTTTATAACGCAGTTTGACTGCTCTTCATCCTCTTGTAAAACAGGTTGACTGCTCTTCATCCTTTTGTGAAACAGTCTGACTGCTCGACATCATTGTATAAAACAGTTTGACTGCTCTTCGTCCGATTATAAATCAGTTTGACTGCTCTTCGTCCTTTTATAAATCAGTTTGACTGCTCTTCGTCCGCTTATAAAACAGTTTGACTGCTCTTCATCCTTTTATAAAGCAGTTTGACTGCTCTTCATCCTCTTATAAATCAGTTTGACTACTCTTCATCCTTTTATAAAGCAGTTTGACTGCTCTTCATCCTCCTATAAACCAGTTTGACTGCGCTTCATCCTCCTATAGAACAGTTTGACTGCTCTTCGTCCGATTATAAATCAGTTTGACTGCTCTTCGTCCTCTTATAAAACAGTTTGACTGCTCTTCATCCTTTTATAAAGCAGTTTGACTGCTCTTCATTCTCTTATAAATCAGTTTGACTGCTCTTCATCCGATTATAAATCAGTTTGACTGCTCTTCATCCTCTTATAAAACAGTTTGACTGCTCTTCATCCTTTTATAACGCAGTTTGACTGCACTTCATCCTCTTATAAATCAGTTTGACTGCTCTTCATCCGATTATAAATCAGTTTGACTGCTCTTCATCCTCTTATAAAACAGTTTGACTGCTCTTCATCCTTTTATAACGCAGTTTGACTGCTCTTCATCCTCTTATAAATCAGTTTGACTGCTCTTTATCCGATTATAAATCAGTTTGACTGCTCTTCGTCCGCTTATAAAACAGTTTGACTGCTCTTCATCCTCTTATAAATCAGTTTGACTGCTCTTCATCCTCTTATAAAGCAGTTTGACTGCTCTTCATCCTCTTATAAAACAGTTTGACTGCTCTTCATCTTTTTATAACGCAGTTTGACTGCTCTTCATCCTCTTGTAAAACAGGTTGACTGCTCTTCATCCTTTTGTGAAACAGTCTGACTGCTCGACATCATTGTATAAAACAGTTTGACTGCTCTTCATCCTTTTATAAAGCAGTTTGACTGCTCTTCATCCTCTTATAAAACCGTTTGACTGCTCTTCGTCCGATTATAAATCAGTTTGACTGCTCTTCGTCCGATTATAAATCAGTTTGACTGCTCCTCGTCCGCTTATAAAACAGTTTGACTGCTCTTCATCCTTTTATAAAGCAGTTTGACTGCTCTTCATCCTCTTATAAATCAGTTTGACTGCTCTTCATCCTTTTATAAAGCAGTTTGACTGCTCTTCATCCTCCTATAAACCAGTTTGACTGCGCTTCATCCTCCTATAGAACAGTTTGACTGCTCTTCGTCCGATTATAAACCAGTTTGACTGCTCTTCGTCCTCTTATAAAACAGTTTGACTGCTCTTCATCCTTTTATAAAGCAGTTTGACTGCTCTTCATCCTCTTATAAATCAGTTTGACTGCTCTCCATCCGATTATAAACCAGTTTGACTGCTCTTCGTCCCCTTATAAAACAGTTTGACTGCTCTTCATCCTTTTATAAAGCAGTTTGACTGCTCTTCATCCTTTTATAAATCAGTTTGACTGCTCTTCATCCGATTATAAATCAGTTTGACTGCTCTTCGTCCGCTTATAAAACAGTTTGACTGCTCTTCATCCTTTTATAAAGCAGTTTGACTGCTCTTGATCCTCTTATAAATCAGTTTGACTGCTCTTCATCCTCTTATAAATCAGTTTGACTGCTCTTCATCCGATTATAAATCAGTTTGACTGCTATTCATCCGATTATAAATCAGTTTGACTGCTCTTCGTCCGATTATAAATCAGTTTGACTGCTATTCGTCCGATTATACATCAGTTGGACTGCTCTTCGTCCGCTTATAAAACATAGTTTGACTGCTCTTCATCCTTTTATAAAGCAGTTTGACTGCTCTTCATCCTTTTATAACGCAGTTTGACTGCTCTTCATCCTCTTATAAATCAGTTTGACTGCTCTTCATCCTCCTATAAACCAGTTTGACTGCGCTTCATCCTCCTATAGAACAGTTTGACTGCTCTTCGTCCGATTATAACTCAGTTTGACTGCTCTTCGTCCTCTTATAAAACAGTTTGTCTGCTCTTCATCCTTTTATAAAGCAGTTTGACTGCTCTTCATCCTCTTGTAAAACAGTCTGACTGCTCTTCATCCGATTATAAATCAGTTTGACTGCTCTTCGTCCGCTTATAAAACAGTTTGACTGCTCTTCATCCTCTTATAAATCAGTTTGACTGCTCTTCATCCTCTTATAAAGCAGTTTGACTGCTCTTCATCCTCTTATAAAACAGTTTGACTGCTCTTCATCTTTTTATAACGCAGTTTGACTGCTCTTCATCCTCTTGTAAAACAGGTTGACTGCTCTTCATCCTTTTGTGAAACAGTCTGACTGCTCGACATCATTGTATAAAACAGTTTGACTGCTCTTCGTCCGATTATAAATCAGTTTGACTGCTCTTCGTCCTTTTATAAATCAGTTTGACTGCTCTTCGTCCGCTTATAAAACAGTTTGACTGCTCTTCATCCTTTTATAAAGCAGTTTGACTGCTCTTCATCCTCTTATAAATCAGTTTGACTACTCTTCATCCTTTTATAAAGCAGTTTGACTGCTCTTCATCCTCCTATAAACCAGTTTGACTGCGCTTCATCCTCCTATAGAACAGTTTGACTGCTCTTCGTCCGATTATAAATCAGTTTGACTGCTCTTCGTCCTCTTATAAAACAGTTTGACTGCTCTTCATCCTTTTATAAAGCAGTTTGACTGCTCTTCATTCTCTTATAAATCAGTTTGACTGCTCTTCATCCGATTATAAATCAGTTTGACTGCTCTTCATCCTCTTATAAAACAGTTTGACTGCTCTTCATCCTTTTATAACGCAGTTTGACTGCACTTCATCCTCTTATAAATCAGTTTGACTGCTCTTCATCCGATTATAAATCAGTTTGACTGCTCTTCATCCTCTTATAAAACAGTTTGACTGCTCTTCATCCTTTTATAACGCAGTTTGACTGCTCTTCATCCTCTTATAAATCAGTTTGACTGCTCTTTATCCGATTATAAATCAGTTTGACTGCTCTTCGTCCGCTTATAAAACAGTTTGACTGCTCTTCATCCTCTTATAAATCAGTTTGACTGCTCTTCATCCTCTTATAAAGCAGTTTGACTGCTCTTCATCCTCTTATAAAACAGTTTGACTGCTCTTCATCTTTTTATAACGCAGTTTGACTGCTCTTCATCCTCTTGTAAAACAGGTTGACTGCTCTTCATCCTTTTGTGAAACAGTCTGACTGCTCGACATCATTGTATAAAACAGTTTGACTGCTCTTCATCCTTTTATAAAGCAGTTTGACTGCTCTTCATCCTCTTATAAAACCGTTTGACTGCTCTTCGTCCGATTATAAATCAGTTTGACTGCTCTTCGTCCGATTATAAATCAGTTTGACTGCTCCTCGTCCGCTTATAAAACAGTTTGACTGCTCTTCATCCTTTTATAAAGCAGTTTGACTGCTCTTCATCCTCTTATAAATCAGTTTGACTGCTCTTCATCCTTTTATAAAGCAGTTTGACTGCTCTTCATCCTCCTATAAACCAGTTTGACTGCGCTTCATCCTCCTATAGAACAGTTTGACTGCTCTTCGTCCGATTATAAACCAGTTTGACTGCTCTTCGTCCTCTTATAAAACAGTTTGACTGCTCTTCATCCTTTTATAAAGCAGTTTGACTGCTCTTCATCCTCTTATAAATCAGTTTGACTGCTCTCCATCCGATTATAAACCAGTTTGACTGCTCTTCGTCCCCTTATAAAACAGTTTGACTGCTCTTCATCCTTTTATAAAGCAGTTTGACTGCTCTTCATCCTTTTATAAATCAGTTTGACTGCTCTTCATCCGATTATAAATCAGTTTGACTGCTCTTCGTCCGCTTATAAAACAGTTTGACTGCTCTTCATCCTTTTATAAAGCAGTTTGACTGCTCTTGATCCTCTTATAAATCAGTTTGACTGCTCTTCATCCTCTTATAAAGCAGTTTGACTGCTCTTCATCCTCTTATAAATCAGTTTGACTGCTCTTCATCCGATTATAAACCAGTTTGACTGCTCTTCGTCCTCTTATAAAACAGTTTGACTGCTCTTCATCCTTTTATAACGCAGTTTGACTGCTCTTCATCCTCTTATAAATCAGTTTGACTGCTCTTCATCCGATTATAAATCAGTTTGACTGCTCTTCGTCCGCTTATAAAACAGTTTGAATGCTCTTCATCCTTTTATAAAGCAGTTTGACTGCTCTTGATCCTCTTATAAATCAGTTTGACTGCTCTTCATCCTCTTATAAAGCAGTTTGACTGCTCTCCATCCTCCTATAGAACAGTTTGACTGCTCTTCATCCTCTTATAAAACAGTTTGACTGCTCTTCATCTTTTTATAACGCAGTTTGACTGCTCTTCATCCTCTTGTAAAACAGGTTGACTGCTCTTCATCCTTTTGTGAAACAGTCTGACTGCTCGACATCATTGTATAAAACAGTTTGACTGCTCTTCATCCTTTTATAAAGCAGTTTGACTGCTCTTCATCCTCTTATAAAACCGTATGACTGCTCTTCGTCCGATTATAAATCAGTTTGACTGCTCTTCGTCCAATTATAAATCAGTTTGACTGCTCCTCGTCCGCTTATAAAACAGTTTGACTGCTCTTCATCCTTTTATAAAGCAGTTTGACTGCTCTTCATCCTCTTATAAATCAGTTTGACTGCTCTTCATCCTTTTATAAAGCAGTTTGACTGCTCTTCATCCTCCTATAAACCAGTTTGACTGCGCTTCATCCTCCTATAGAACAGTTTGACTGCTCTTCGTCCGATTATAAACCAGTTTGACTGCTCTTCGTCCTCTTATAAAACAGTTTGACTGCTCTTCATCCTTTTATAAAGCAGTTTGACTGCTCTTCATCCTCTTATAAATCAGTTTGACTGCTCTTCATCCGATTATAAACCAGTTTGACTGCTCTTCGTCCTCTTATAAAACAGTTTGACTGCTCTTCATCCTTTTATAAAGCAGTTTGACTGCGCTTCATCCTTTTATAAAGCAGTTTGACTGCTCTTCATCCGATTATAAATCAGTTTGACTGCTCTTCATCCTCTTATAAAACAGTTTGACTGCTCTTCATCCTTTTATAACGCAGTTTGACTGCTCTTCATCCTCTTATAAATCAGTTTGACTGCTCTTCATCCGATTATAAATCAGTTTGACTGCTCTTCATCCTCTTATAAAACAGTTTGACTGCTCTTCATCCTTTTATAACGCAGTTTGACTGCTCTTCATCCTCTTATAAATCAGTTTGACTGCTCTTCATCCGATTATAAATCAGTTTGACTGCTATTCATCCGATTATAAATCAGTTTGACTGCTCTTCGTCCGATTATAAATCAGTTTGACTGCTATTCGTCCGATTATACATCAGTTGGACTGCTCTTCGTCCGCTTATAAAACATAGTTTGACTGCTCTTCATCCTTTTATAAAGCAGTTTGACTGCTCTTCATCCTTTTATAACGCAGTTTGACTGCTCTTCATCCGCTTATAAATCAGTTTGACTGCTCTTCATCCTCCTATAAACCAGTTTGACTGCGCTTCATTGTCCTATAGAACAGTTTGACTGCTCTTCGTCCGATTATAACTCAGTTTGACTGCTCTTCGTCCTCTTATAAAACAGTTTGTCTGCTCTTCATCCTTTTATAAAGCAGTTTGACTGCTCTTCATCCTCTTGTAAAACAGTCTGACTGCTCTTCATCCGATTATAAATCAGTTTGACTGCTCTTCGTCCGCTTATAAAACAGTTTGACTGCTCTTCATCCTCTTATAAATCAGTTTGACTGCTCTTCATCCTCTTATAAAGCAGTTTGACTGCTCTTCATCCTCTTATAAAACAGTTTGACTGCTCTTCATCTTTTTATAACGCAGTTTGACTGCTCTTCATCCTCTTGTAAAACAGGTTGACTGCTCTTCATCCTTTTGTGAAACAGTCTGACTGCTCGACATCATTGTATAAAACAGTTTGACTGCTCTTCATCCTTTTATAAAGCAGTTTGACTGCTCTTCATCCTCTTATAAAACCGTTTGACTGCTCTTCGTCCGATTATAAATCAGTTTGACTGCTCTTCGTCCGATTATAAATCAGTTTGACTGCTCCTCGTCCGCTTATAAAACAGTTTGACTGCTCTTCATCCTTTTATAAAGCAGTTTGACTGCTCTTCATCCTCTTATAAATCAGTTTGACTGCTCTTCATCCTTTTATAAAGCAGTTTGACTGCTCTTCATCCTCCTATAAACCAGTTTGACTGCGCTTCATCCTCCTATAGAACAGTTTGACTGCTCTTCGTCCGATTATAAACCAGTTTGACTGCTCTTCGTCCTCTTATAAAACAGTTTGACTGCTCTTCATCCTTTTATAAAGCAGTTTGACTGCTCTTCATCCTCTTATAAATCAGTTTGACTGCTCTCCATCCGATTATAAACCAGTTTGACTGCTCTTCGTCCTCTTATAAAACAGTTTGACTGCTCTTCATCCTTTTATAAAGCAGTTTGACTGCTCTTCATCCTTTTATAAATCAGTTTGACTGCTCTTCATCCGATTATAAATCAGTTTGACTGCTCTTCGTCCGCTTATAAAACAGTTTGACTGCTCTTCATCCTTTTATAAAGCAGTTTGACTGCTCTTGATCCTCTTATAAATCAGTTTGACTGCTCTTCATCCTCTTATAAAGCAGTTTGACTGCTCTTCATCCTCTTATAAATCAGTTTGACTGCTCTTCATCCGATTATAAACCAGTTTGACTGCTCTTCGTCCTCTTATAAAACAGTTTGACTGCTCTTCATCCTTTTATAACGCAGTTTGACTGCTCTTCATCCTCTTATAAATCAGTTTGACTGCTCTTCGTCCTCTTATAAAACAGTTTGACTGCTCTTCATCCTTTTATAAAGCAGTTTGACTGCTCTTCATCCTCCTATAAACCAGTTTGACTGCGCTTCATCCTCCTATAGAACAGTTTGACTGCTCTTCGTCCGATTATAAACCAGTTTGACTGCTCTTCGTCCTCTTATAAAACAGTTTGACTGCTCTTCATCCTTTTATAAAGCAGTTTGACTGCTCTTCATCCTCTTATAAATCAGTTTGACTGCTCTTCATCCGATTATAAACCAGTTTGACTGCTCTTCGTCCTCTTATAAAACAGTTTGACTGCTCTTCATCCTTTTATAAAGCAGTTTGACTGCGCTTCATCCTTTTATAAAGCAGTTTGACTGCTCTTCATCCGATTATAAATCAGTTTGACTGCTCTTCATCCTCTTATAAAACAGTTTGACTGCTCTTCATCCTTTTATAACGCAGTTTGACTGCTCTTCATCCTCTTATAAATCAGTTTGACTGCTCTTCATCCGATTATAAATCAGTTTGACTGCTCTTCATCCTCTTATAAAACAGTTTGACTGCTCTTCATCCTTTTATAACGCAGTTTGACTGCTCTTCATCCTCTTATAAATCAGTTTGACTGCTCTTCATCCGATTATAAATCAGTTTGACTGCTATTCATCCGATTATAAATCAGTTTGACTGCTCTTCGTCCGATTATAAATCAGTTTGACTGCTATTCGTCCGATTATACATCAGTTGGACTGCTCTTCGTCCGCTTATAAAACATAGTTTGACTGCTCTTCATCCTTTTATAAAGCAGTTTGACTGCTCTTCATCCTTTTATAACGCAGTTTGACTGCTCTTCATCCTCTTATAAATCAGTTTGACTGCTCTTCATCCTCCTATAAACCAGTTTGACTGCGCTTCATCCTCCTATAGAACAGTTTGACTGCTCTTCGTCCGATTATAACTCAGTTTGACTGCTCTTCGTCCTCTTATAAAACAGTTTGTCTGCTCTTCATCCTTTTATAAAGCAGTTTGACTGCTCTTCATCCTCTTGTAAAACAGTCTGACTGCTCTTCATCCGATTATAAATCAGTTTGACTGCTCTTCATCCGATTATAAAACAGTTTGACTGCTCTTCATCCTCTTATAAATCAGTTTGACTGCTCTTCATCCTCTTATAAAGCAGTTTGACTGCTCTTCATCCTCTTATAAAACAGTTTGACTGCTCTTCATCTTTTTATAACGCAGTTTGACTGCTCTTCATCCTCTTGTAAAACAGGTTGACTGCTCTTCATCCTTTTGTGAAACAGTCTGACTGCTCGACATCATTGTATAAAACAGTTTGACTGCTCTTCGTCCGATTATAAATCAGTTTGACTGCTCTTCGTCCTTTTATAAATCAGTTTGACTGCTCTTCGTCCGCTTATAAAACAGTTTGACTGCTCTTCATCCTTTTATAAAGCAGTTTGACTGCTCTTCATCCTCTTATAAATCAGTTTGACTACTCTTCATCCTTTTATAAAGCAGTTTGACTGCTCTTCATCCTCCTATAAACCAGTTTGACTGCGCTTCATCCTCCTATAGAACAGTTTGACTGCTCTTCGTCCGATTATAAATCAGTTTGACTGCTCTTCATCCTTTTATAAAGCTGTTTGACTGCTCTTCATCCTCTTATAAATCAATTTGACCGCTCTTCATCCTCTTATAAAACCGTTTGACTGCTCTTCGTCCGATTATAAATCAGTTTGACTGCTCTTCGTCCTTTTATAAATCAGTTTGACTGCTCTTCGTCCGCTTATAAAACAGTTTGACTGCTCTTCATCCTTTTATAAAGCAGTTTGACTGCTCTTCATCCTCTTATAAATCAGTTTGACTACTCTTCATCCTTTTATAAAGCAGTTTGACTGCTCTTCATCCTCCTATAAACCAGTTTGACTGCGCTTCATCCTCCTATAGAACAGTTTGACTGCTCTTCGTCCGATTATAAATCAGTTTGACTGCTCTTCGTCCTCTTATAAAACAGTTTGACTGCTCTTCATCCTTTTATAAAGCAGTTTGACTGCTCTTCATTCTCTTATAAATCAGTTTGACTGCTCTTCATCCGATTATAAATCAGTTTGACTGCTCTTCATCCTCTTATAAAACAGTTTGACTGCTCTTCATCCTTTTATAACGCAGTTTGACTGCACTTCATCCTCTTATAAATCAGTTTGACTGCTCTTCATCCGATTATAAATCAGTTTGACTGCTCTTCATCCTCTTATAAAACAGTTTGACTGCTCTTCATCCTTTTATAACGCAGTTTGACTGCTCTTCATCCTCTTATAAATCAGTTTGACTGCTCTTCATCCGATTATAAATCAGTTTGACTGCTCTTCGTCCGCTTATAAAACAGTTTGACTGCTCTTCATCCTCTTATAAATCAGTTTGACTGCTCTTCATCCTCTTATAAAGCAGTTTGACTGCTCTTCATCCTCTTATAAAACAGTTTGACTGCTCTTCATCTTTTTATAACGCAGTTTGACTGCTCTTCATCCTCTTGTAAAACAGGTTGACTGCTCTTCATCCTTTTGTGAAACAGTCTGACTGCTCGACATCATTGTATAAAACAGTTTGACTGCTCTTCATCCTTTTATAAAGCAGTTTGACTGCTCTTCATCCTCTTATAAAACCGTTTGACTGCTCTTCGTCCGATTATAAATCAGTTTGACTGCTCTTCGTCCGATTATAAATCAGTTTGACTGCTCCTCGTCCGCTTATAAAACAGTTTGACTGCTCTTCATCCTTTTATAAAGCAGTTTGACTGCTCTTCATCCTCTTATAAATCAGTTTGACTGCTCTTCATCCTTTTATAAAGCAGTTTGACTGCTCTTCATCCTCCTATAAACCAGTTTGACTGCGCTTCATCCTCCTATAGAACAGTTTGACTGCTCTTCGTCCGATTATAAACCAGTTTGACTGCTCTTCGTCCTCTTATAAAACAGTTTGACTGCTCTTCATCCTTTTATAAAGCAGTTTGACTGCTCTTCATCCTCTTATAAATCAGTTTGACTGCTCTCCATCCGATTATAAACCAGTTTGACTGCTCTTCGTCCTCTTATAAAACAGTTTGACTGCTCTTCATCCTTTTATAAAGCAGTTTGACTGCTCTTCATCCTTTTATAAATCAGTTTGACTGCTCTTCATCCGATTATAAATCAGTTTGACTGCTCTTCGTCCGCTTATAAAACAGTTTGACTGCTCTTCATCCTTTTATAAAGCAGTTTGACTGCTCTTGATCCTCTTATAAATCAGTTTGACTGCTCTTCATCCTCTTATAAAGCAGTTTGACTGCTCTTCATCCTCTTATAAATCAGTTTGACTGCTCTTCATCCGATTATAAACAAGTTTGACTGCTCTTCGTCCTCTTATAAAACAGTTTGACTGCTCTTCATCCTTTTATAACGCAGTTTGACTGCTCTTCATCCTCTTATAAATCAGTTTGACTGCTCTTCATCCGATTATAAATCAGTTTGACTGCTCTTCGTCCGCTTATAAAACAGTTTGACTGCTCTTCATCCTTTTATAAAGCAGTTTGACTGCTCTTGATCCTCTTATAAATCAGTTTGACTGCTCTTCATCCTCTTATAAAGCAGTTTGACTGCTCTCCATCCTCCTATAGAACAGTTTGACTGCTCTTCATCCTCTTATAAAACAGTTTGACTGCTCTTCATCTTTTTATAACGCAGTTTGACTGCTCTTCATCCTCTTGTAAAACAGGTTGACTGCTCTTCATCCTTTTGTGAAACAGTCTGACTGCTCGACATCATTGTATAAAACAGTTTGACTGCTCTTCATCCTTTTATAAAGCAGTTTGACTGCTCTTCATCCTCTTATAAAACCGTATGACTGCTCTTCGTCCGATTATAAATCAGTTTGACTGCTCTTCGTCCAATTATAAATCAGTTTGACTGCTCCTCGTCCGCTTATAAAACAGTTTGACTGCTCTTCATCCTTTTATAAAGCAGTTTGACTGCTCTTCATCCTCTTATAAATCAGTTTGACTGCTCTTCATCCTTTTATAAAGCAGTTTGACTGCTCTTCATCCTCCTATAAACCAGTTTGACTGCGCTTCATCCTCCTATAGAACAGTTTGACTGCTCTTCGTCCGATTATAAACCAGTTTGACTGCTCTTCGTCCTCTTATAAAACAGTTTGACTGCTCTTCATCCTTTTATAAAGCAGTTTGACTGCTCTTCATCCTCTTATAAATCAGTTTGACTGCTCTTCATCCGATTATAAACCAGTTTGACTGCTCTTCGTCCTCTTATAAAACAGTTTGACTGCTCTTCATCCTTTTATAAAGCAGTTTGACTGCGCTTCATCCTTTTATAACGCAGTTTGACTGCTCTTCATCCTCTTATAAATCAGTTTGACTGCTCTTCATCCGATTATAAATCAGTTTGACTGCTCTTCATCCTCTTATAAAACAGTTTGACTGCTCTTCATCCTTTTATAACGCAGTTTGACTGCTCTTCATCCTCTTATAAATCAGTTTGACTGCTCTTCATCCGATTATAAATCAGTTTGACTGCTATTCATCCGATTATAAATCAGTTTGACTGCTCTTCGTCCGATTATAAATCAGTTTGACTGCTATTCGTCCGATTATACATCAGTTGGACTGCTCTTCGTCCGCTTATAAAACATAGTTTGACTGCTCTTCATCCTTTTATAAAGCAGTTTGACTGCTCTTCATCCTTTTATAACGCAGTTTGACTGCTCTTCATCCTCTTATAAATCAGTTTGACTGCTCTTCATCCTCCTATAAACCAGTTTGACTGCGCTTCATCCTCCTATAGAACAGTTTGACTGCTCTTCGTCCGATTATAACTCAGTTTGACTGCTCTTCGTCCTCTTATAAAACAGTTTGTCTGCTCTTCATCCTTTTATAAAGCAGTTTGACTGCTCTTCATCCTCTTGTAAAACAGTCTGACTGCTCTTCATCCGATTATAAATCAGTTTGACTGCTCTTCGTCCGCTTATAAAACAGTTTGACTGCTCTTCATCCTCTTATAAATCAGTTTGACTGCTCTTCATCCTCTTATAAAGCAGTTTGACTGCTCTTCATCCTCTTATAAAACAGTTTGACTGCTCTTCATCTTTTTATAACGCAGTTTGACTGCTCTTCATCCTCTTGTAAAACAGGTTGACTGCTCTTCATCCTTTTGTGAAACAGTCTGACTGCTCGACATCATTGTATAAAACAGTTTGACTGCTCTTCGTCCGATTATAAATCAGTTTGACTGCTCTTCGTCCTTTTATAAATCAGTTTGACTGCTCTTCGTCCGCTTATAAAACAGTTTGACTGCTCTTCATCCTTTTATAAAGCAGTTTGACTGCTCTTCATCCTCTTATAAATCAGTTTGACTACTCTTCATCCTTTTATAAAGCAGTTTGACTGCTCTTCATCCTCCTATAAACCAGTTTGACTGCGCTTCATCCTCCTATAGAACAGTTTGACTGCTCTTCGTCCGATTATAAATCAGTTTGACTGCTCTTCGTCCTCTTATAAAACAGTTTGACTGCTCTTCATCCTTTTATAAAGCAGTTTGACTGCTCTTCATTCTCTTATAAATCAGTTTGACTGCTCTTCATCCGATTATAAATCAGTTTGACTGCTCTTCATCCTCTTATAAAACAGTTTGACTGCTCTTCATCCTTTTATAACGCAGTTTGACTGCACTTCATCCTCTTATAAATCAGTTTGACTGCTCTTCATCCGATTATAAATCAGTTTGACTGCTCTTCATCCTCTTATAAAACAGTTTGACTGCTCTTCATCCTTTTATAACGCAGTTTGACTGCTCTTCATCCTCTTATAAATCAGTTTGACTGCTCTTCATCCGATTATAAATCAGTTTGACTGCTCTTCGTCCGCTTATAAAACAGTTTGACTGCTCTTCATCCTCTTATAAATCAGTTTGACTGCTCTTCATCCTCTTATAAAGCAGTTTGACTGCTCTTCATCCTCTTATAAAACAGTTTGACTGCTCTTCATCTTTTTATAACGCAGTTTGACTGCTCTTCATCCTCTTGTAAAACAGGTTGACTGCTCTTCATCCTTTTGTGAAACAGTCTGACTGCTCGACATCATTGTATAAAACAGTTTGACTGCTCTTCATCCTTTTATAAAGCAGTTTGACTGCTCTTCATCCTCTTATAAAACCGTTTGACTGCTCTTCGTCCGATTATAAATCAGTTTGACTGCTCTTCGTCCGATTATAAATCAGTTTGACTGCTCCTCGTCCGCTTATAAAACAGTTTGACTGCTCTTCATCCTTTTATGAAGCAGTTTGACTGCTCTTCATCCTCTTATAAATCAGTTTGACTGCTCTTCATCCTTTTATAAAGCAGTTTGACTGCTCTTCATCCTCCTATAAACCAGTTTGACTGCGCTTCATCCTCCTATAGAACAGTTTGACTGCTCTTCGTCCGATTATAAACCAGTTTGACTGCTCTTCGTCCTCTTATAAAACAGTTTGACTGCTCTTCATCCTTTTATAAAGCAGTTTGACTGCTCTTCATCCTCTTATAAATCAGTTTGACTGCTCTCCATCCGATTATAAACCAGTTTGACTGCTCTTCGTCCTCTTATAAAACAGTTTGACTGCTCTTCATCCTTTTATAAAGCAGTTTGACTGCTCTTCATCCTTTTATAAATCAGTTTGACTGCTCTTCATCCGATTATAAATCAGTTTGACTGCTCTTCGTCCGCTTATAAAACAGTTTGACTGCTCTTCATCCTTTTATAAAGCAGTTTGACTGCTCTTGATCCTCTTATAAATCAGTTTGACTGCTCTTCATCCTCTTATAAAGCAGTTTGACTGCTCTTCATCCTTTTATAACGCAGTTTGACTGCTCTTCATCCTCTTATAAATCAGTTTGACTGCTCTTCATCCGATTATAAATCAGTTTGACTGCTCTTCGTCCGCTTATAAAACAGTTTGACTGCTCTTCATCCTTTTATAAAGCAGTTTGACTGCTCTTGATCCTCTTATAAATCAGTTTGACTGCTCTTCATCCTCTTATAAAGCAGTTTGACTGCTCTCCATCCTCCTATAGAACAGTTTGACTGCTCTTCATCCTCTTATAAAACAGTTTGACTGCTCTTCATCTTTTTATAACGCAGTTTGACTGCTCTTCATCCTCTTGTAAAACAGGTTGACTGCTCTTCATCCTTTTGTGAAACAGTCTGACTGCTCGACATCATTGTATAAAACAGTTTGACTGCTCTTCATCCTTTTATAAAGCAGTTTGACTGCTCTTCATCCTCTTATAAAACCGTATGACTGCTCTTCATCCTCTTATAAATCAGTTTGACTGCTCTTCATCCGATTATAAACCAGTTTGACTGCTCTTCGTCCTCTTATAAAACAGTTTGACTGCTCTTCATCCTTTTATAAAGCAGTTTGACTGCGCTTCATCCTTTTATAAAGCAGTTTGACTGCTCTTCATCCGATTATAAATCAGTTTGACTGCTCTTCATCCTCTTATAAAACAGTTTGACTGCTCTTCATCCTTTTATAACGCAGTTTGACTGCTCTTCATCCTCTTATAAATCAGTTTGACTGCTCTTCATCCGATTATAAATCAGTTTGACTGCTCTTCATCCTCTTATAAAACAGTTTGACTGCTCTTCATCCTTTTATAACGCAGTTTGACTGCTCTTCATCCTCTTATAAATCAGTTTGACTGCTCTTCATCCGATTATAAATCAGTTTGACTGCTATTCATCCGATTATAAATCAGTTTGACTGCTCTTCGTCCGATTATAAATCAGTTTGACTGCTATTCGTCCGATTATACATCAGTTGGACTGCTCTTCGTCCGCTTATAAAACATAGTTTGACTGCTCTTCATCCTTTTATAAAGCAGTTTGACTGCTCTTCATCCTTTTATAACGCAGTTTGACTGCTCTTCATCCTCTTATAAATCAGTTTGACTGCTCTTCATCCTCCTATAAACCAGTTTGACTGCGCTTCATCCTCCTATAGAACAGTTTGACTGCTCTTCGTCCGATTATAACTCAGTTTGACTGCTCTTCGTCCTCTTATAAAACAGTTTGTCTGCTCTTCATCCTTTTATAAAGCAGTTTGACTGCTCTTCATCCTCTTGTAAAACAGTCTGACTGCTCTTCATCCGATTATAAATCAGTTTGACTGCTCTTCGTCCGCTTATAAAACAGTTTGACTGCTCTTCATCCTCTTATAAATCAGTTTGACTGCTCTTCATCCTCTTATAAAGCAGTTTGACTGCTCTTCATCCTCTTATAAAACAGTTTGACTGCTCTTCATCTTTTTATAACGCAGTTTGACTGCTCTTCATCCTCTTGTAAAACAGGTTGACTGCTCTTCATCCTTTTGTGAAACAGTCTGACTGCTCGACATCATTGTATAAAACAGTTTGACTGCTCTTCGTCCGATTATAAATCAGTTTGACTGCTCTTCGTCCTTTTATAAATCAGTTTGACTGCTCTTCGTCCGCTTATAAAACAGTTTGACTGCTCTTCATCCTTTTATAAAGCAGTTTGACTGCTCTTCATCCTCTTATAAATCAGTTTGACTACTCTTCATCCTTTTATAAAGCAGTTTGACTGCTCTTCATCCTCCTATAAACCAGTTTGACTGCGCTTCATCCTCCTATAGAACAGTTTGACTGCTCTTCGTCCGATTATAAATCAGTTTGACTGCTCTTCGTCCTCTTATAAAACAGTTTGACTGCTCTTCATCCTTTTATAAAGCAGTTTGACTGCTCTTCATTCTCTTATAAATCAGTTTGACTGCTCTTCATCCGATTATAAATCAGTTTGACTGCTCTTCATCCTCTTATAAAACAGTTTGACTGCTCTTCATCCTTTTATAACGCAGTTTGACTGCACTTCATCCTCTTATAAATCAGTTTGACTGCTCTTCATCCGATTATAAATCAGTTTGACTGCTCTTCATCCTCTTATAAAACAGTTTGACTGCTCTTCATCCTTTTATAACGCAGTTTGACTGCTCTTCATCCTCTTATAAATCAGTTTGACTGCTCTTCATCCGATTATAAATCAGTTTGACTGCTCTTCGTCCGCTTATAAAACAGTTTGACTGCTCTTCATCCTCTTATAAATCAGTTTGACTGCTCTTCATCCTCTTATAAAGCAGTTTGACTGCTCTTCATCCTCTTATAAAACAGTTTGACTGCTCTTCATCTTTTTATAACGCAGTTTGACTGCTCTTCATCCTCTTGTAAAACAGGTTGACTGCTCTTCATCCTTTTGTGAAACAGTCTGACTGCTCGACATCATTGTATAAAACAGTTTGACTGCTCTTCATCCTTTTATAAAGCAGTTTGACTGCTCTTCATCCTCTTATAAAACCGTTTGACTGCTCTTCGTCCGATTATAAATCAGTTTGACTGCTCTTCGTCCGATTATAAATCAGTTTGACTGCTCCTCGTCCGCTTATAAAACAGTTTGACTGCTCTTCATCCTTTTATAAAGCAGTTTGACTGCTCTTCATCCTCTTATAAATCAGTTTGACTGCTCTTCATCCTTTTATAAAGCAGTTTGACTGCTCTTCATCCTCCTATAAACCAGTTTGACTGCGCTTCATCCTCCTATAGAACAGTTTGACTGCTCTTCGTCCGATTATAAACCAGTTTGACTGCTCTTCGTCCTCTTATAAAACAGTTTGACTGCTCTTCATCCTTTTATAAAGCAGTTTGACTGCTCTTCATCCTCTTATAAATCAGTTTGACTGCTCTCCATCCGATTATAAACCAGTTTGACTGCTCTTCGTCCTCTTATAAAACAGTTTGACTGCTCTTCATCCTTTTATAAAGCAGTTTGACTGCTCTTCATCCTTTTATAAATCAGTTTGACTGCTCTTCATCCGATTATAAATCAGTTTGACTGCTCTTCGTCCGCTTATAAAACAGTTTGACTGCTCTTCATCCTTTTATAAAGCAGTTTGACTGCTCTTGATCCTCTTATAAATCAGTTTGACTGCTCTTCATCCTCTTATAAAGCAGTTTGACTGCTCTTCATCCTCTTATAAATCAGTTTGACTGCTCTTCATCCGATTATAAACCAGTTTGACTGCTCTTCGTCCTCTTATAAAACAGTTTGACTGCTCTTCATCCTTTTATAACGCAGTTTGACTGCTCTTCATCCTCTTATAAATCAGTTTGACTGCTCTTCATCCGATTATAAATCAGTTTGACTGCTCTTCGTCCGCTTATAAAACAGTTTGAATGCTCTTCATCCTTTTATAAAGCAGTTTGACTGCTCTTGATCCTCTTATAAATCAGTTTGACTGCTCTTCATCCTCTTATAAAGCAGTTTGACTGCTCTCTATCCTCCTATAGAACAGTTTGACTGCTCTTCATCCTCTTATAAAACAGTTTGACTGCTCTTCATCTTTTTATAACGCAGTTTGACTGCTCTTCATCCTCTTGTAAAACAGGTTGACTGCTCTTCATCCTTTTGTGAAACAGTCTGACTGCTCGACATCATTGTATAAAACAGTTTGACTGCTCTTCATCCTTTTATAAAGCAGTTTGACTGCTCTTCATCCTCTTATAAAACCGTATGACTGCTCTTCGTCCGATTATAAATCAGTTTGACTGCTCTTCGTCCAATTATAAATCAGTTTGACTGCTCCTCGTCCGCTTATAAAACAGTTTGACTGCTCTTCATCCTTTTATAAAGCAGTTTGACTGCTCTTCATCCTCTTATAAATCAGTTTGACTGCTCTTCATCCTTTTATAAAGCAGTTTGACTGCTCTTCATCCTCCTATAAACCAGTTTGACTGCGCTTCATCCTCCTATAGAACAGTTTGACTGCTCTTCGTCCGATTATAAACCAGTTTGACTGCTCTTCGTCCTCTTATAAAACAGTTTGACTGCTCTTCATCCTTTTATAAAGCAGTTTGACTGCTCTTCATCCTCTTATAAATCAGTTTGACTGCTCTTCATCCTCTTATAAAGCAGTTTGACTGCTCTTCGTCCTCTTATAAAACAGTTTGACTGCTCTTCATCCTTTTATAAAGCAGTTTGACTGCGCTTCATCCTTTTATAAAGCAGTTTGACTGCTCTTCATCCGATTATAAATCAGTTTGACTGCTCTTCATCCTCTTATAAAACAGTTTGACTGCTCTTCATCCTTTTATAACGCAGTTTGACTGCTCTTCATCCTCTTATAAATCAGTTTGACTGCTCTTCATCCGATTATAAATCAGTTTGACTGCTCTTCATCCTCTTATAAAACAGTTTGACTGCTCTTCATCCTTTTATAACGCAGTTTGACTGCTCTTCATCCTCTTATAAATCAGTTTGACTGCTCTTCATCCGATTATAAATCAGTTTGACTGCTATTCATCCGATTATAAATCAGTTTGACTGCTCTTCGTCCGATTATAAATCAGTTTGACTGCTATTCGTCCGATTATACATCAGTTGGACTGCTCTTCGTCCGCTTATAAAACATAGTTTGACTGCTCTTCATCCTTTTATAAAGCAGTTTGACTGCTCTTCATCCTTTTATAACGCAGTTTGACTGCTCTTCATCCGCTTATAAATCAGTTTGACTGCTCTTCATCCTACTATAAACCAGTTTGACTGCGCTTCATCCTCCTATAGAACAGTTTGACTGCTCTTCGTCCGATTATAACTCAGTTTGACTGCTCTTCGTCCTCTTATAAAACAGTTTGTCTGCTCTTCATCCTTTTATAAAGCAGTTTGACTGCTCTTCATCCTCTTGTAAAACAGTCTGACTGCTCTTCATCCGATTATAAATCAGTTTGACTGCTCTTCGTCCGCTTATAAAACAGTTTGACTGCTCTTCATCCTCTTATAAATCAGTTTGACTGCTCTTCATCCTCTTATAAAGCAGTTTGACTGCTCTTCATCCTCTTATAAAACAGTTTGACTGCTCTTCATCTTTTTATAACGCAGTTTGACTGCTCTTCATCCTCTTGTAAAACAGGTTGACTGCTCTTCATCCTTTTGTGAAACAGTCTGACTGCTCGACATCATTGTATAAAACAGTTTGACTGCTCTTCATCCTCTTATAAAACCGTTTGACTGCTCTTCGTCCGATTATAAATCAGTTTGACTGCTCTTCGTCAGATTATAAATCAGTTTGACTGCTCCTCGTCCGCTTATAAAACAGTTTGACTGCTCTTCATCCTTTTATAAAGCAGTTTGACTGCTCTTCATCCTCTTATAAATCAGTTTGACTGCTCTTCATCCTTTTATAAAGCAGTTTGACTGCTCTTCATCCTCCTATAAACCAGTTTGACTGCGCTTCATCCTCCTATAGAACAGTTTGACTGCTCTTCGTCCGATTATAAACCAGTTTGACTGCTCTTCGTCCTCTTATAAAACAGTTTGACTGCTCTTCATCCTTTTATAAAGCAGTTTGACTGCTCTTCATCCTCTTATAAATCAGTTTGACTGCTCTCCATCCGATTATAAACCAGTTTGACTGCTCTTCGTCCTCTTATAAAACAGTTTGACTGCTCTTCATCCTTTTATAAAGCAGTTTGACTGCTCTTCATCCTTTTATAAATCAGTTTGACTGCTCTTCATCCGATTATAAATCAGTTTGACTGCTCTTCGTCCGCTTATAAAACAGTTTGACTGCTCTTCATCCTTTTATAAAGCAGTTTGACTGCTCTTGATCCTCTTATAAATCAGTTTGACTGCTCTTCATCCTCTTATAAAGCAGTTTGACTGCTCTTCATCCTCTTATAAATCAGTTTGACTGCTCTTCATCCGATTATAAACCAGTTTGACTGCTCTTCGTCCTCTTATAAAACAGTTTGACTGCTCTTCATCCTTTTATAACGCAGTTTGACTGCTCTTCATCCTCTTATAAATCAGTTTGACTGCTCTTCATCCGATTATAAATCAGTTTGACTGCTCTTCGTCCGCTTATAAAACAGTTTGACTGCTCTTCATCCTTTTATAAAGCAGTTTGACTGCTCTTGATCCTCTTATAAATCAGTTTGACTGCTCTTCATCCTCTTATAAAGCAGTTTGACTGCTCTCCATCCTCCTATAAACCAGTTTGACTGCGCTTCATCCTCCTATAGAACAGTTTGACTGCTCTTCATCCTCTTATAAAACAGTTTGACTGCTCTTCATCTTTTTATAACGCAGTTTGACTGCTCTTCATCCTCTTGTAAAACAGGTTGACTGCTCTTCATCCTTTTGTGAAACAGTCTGACTGCTCGACATCATTGTATAAAACAGTTTGACTGCTCTTCATCCTTTTATAAAGCAGTTTGACTGCTCTTCATCCTCTTATAAAACCGTATGACTGCTCTTCGTCCGATTATAAATCAGTTTGACTGCTCTTCGTCCGATTATAAATCAGTTTGACTGCTCCTCGTCCGCTTATAAAACAGTTTGACTGCTCTTCATCCTTTTATAAAGCAGTTTGACTGCTCTTCATCCTCTTATAAATCAGTTTGACTGCTCTTCATCCTTTTATAAAGCAGTTTGACTGCTCTTCATCCTCCTATAAACCAGTTTGACTGCGCTTCATCCTCCTATAGAACAGTTTGACTGCTCTTCGTCCGATTATAAACCAGTTTGACTGCTCTTCGTCCTCTTATAAAACAGTTTGACTGCTCTTCATCCTTTTATAAAGCAGTTTGACTGCTCTTCATCCTCTTATAAATCAGTTTGACTGCTCTTCATCCGATTATAAACCAGTTTGACTGCTCTTCGTCCTCTTATAAAACAGTTTGACTGCTCTTCATCCTTTTATAAAGCAGTTTGACTGCGCTTCATCCTTTTATAAAGCAGTTTGACTGCTCTTCATCCGATTATAAATCAGTTTGACTGCTCTTCATCCTCTTATAAAACAGTTTGACTGCTCTTCATCCTTTTATAACGCAGTTTGACTGCTCTTCATCCTCTTATAAATCAGTTTGACTGCTCTTCATCCGATTATAAATCAGTTTGACTGCTCTTCATCCTCTTATAAAACAGTTTGACTGCTCTTCATCCTTTTATAACGCAGTTTGACTGCTCTTCATCCTCTTATAAATCAGTTTGACTGCTCTTCATCCGATTATAAATCAGTTTGACTGCTATTCATCCGATTATAAATCAGTTTGACTGCTCTTCGTCCGATTATAAATCAGTTTGACTGCTATTCGTCCGATTATACATCAGTTGGACTGCTCTTCGTCCGCTTATAAAACATAGTTTGACTGCTCTTCATCCTTTTATAAAGCAGTTTGACTGCTCTTCATCCTTTTATAACGCAGTTTGACTGCTCTTCATCCTCTTATAAATCAGTTTGACTGCTCTTCATCCTCCTATAAACCAGTTTGACTGCGCTTCATCCTCCTATAGAACAGTTTGACTGCTCTTCGTCCGATTATAACTCAGTTTGACTGCTCTTCGTCCTCTTATAAAACAGTTTGTCTGCTCTTCATCCTTTTATAAAGCAGTTTGACTGCTCTTCATCCTCTTGTAAAACAGTCTGACTGCTCTTCATCCGATTATAAATCAATTTGACTGCTATTCATCCTCTTATAAAACAGTTTGACTGCTCTTCATCCTTTTTATAACGCAGTTTGACTGCTCTTCATCCTCTTGTAAAACAGTTTGACTGCTCTTCATCCTTTTATAAAGCAGTTTGACTGCTCTTCATCCTCTTATAAATCAATTTGACTGCTCTTCATCCTCTTATAAAACCGTTTGACTGCTCTTCGTCCGATTATAAATCAGTTTGACTGCTCTTCGTCCGATTATAAATCAGTTTGACTGCTCTTCGTCCGCTTATAAAACAGTTTGACTGCTCTTCATCCTTTTATAAAGCAGTTTGACTGCTCTTCATCCTCTTATAAATCAGTTTGACTGCTCTTCATCCTTTTATAAAGCAGTTTGACTGCTCTTCATCCTCCTATATACCAGTTTGACTGCGCTTCATCCTCCTATAGAACACTTTGACTACTCTTCGTCCGATTATAAACCAGTTTGACTGCTCTTCGTCCTCTTATAAAAACAGTTTGACTGCTCTTCATCCTTTTATAAAGCAGTTTGACTGCTCTTCATCCTCTTATAAATCAGTTTGACTGCTCTTCATCCTTTTATAAAGCAGTTTGACTGCTCTTCATCCTCCTATAAACCAGTTTGACTGCGCTTCATCCTCCTATAGAACAGTTTGACTGCTCTTCGTCTGATTATAAACCAGTTTGACTGCTCTTCGTCCTCTTATAAAACAGTTTGACTGCTCTTCATCCTTTATAAAGCAGTTTGACTGCTCTTCATCCTCTTATAAATCAGTTTGACTGCTCTTCATCCGAATATAAACCAGTTGGACTGCTCTTCGTCCGCTTATAAAACATAGTTTGACTGCTCTTCATCCTTTTATAAAGCAGTTTGACTGCTCTTCATCCTTTTATAACGCAGTTTGACTGCTCTTCATCCGCTTATAAATCAGTTTGACTGCTCTTCATCCTACTATAAACCAGTTTGACTGCGCTTCATCCTCCTATAGAACAGTTTGACTGCTCTTCGTCCGATTATAACTCAGTTTGACTGCTCTTCGTCCTCTTATAAAACAGTTTGTCTGCTCTTCATCCTTTTATAAAGCAGTTTGACTGCTCTTCATCCTCTTGTAAAACAGTCTGACTGCTCTTCATCCGATTATAAATCAGTTTGACTGCTCTTCGTCCGCTTATAAAACAGTTTGACTGCTCTTCATCCTCTTATAAATCAGTTTGACTGCTCTTCATCCTCTTATAAAGCAGTTTGACTGCTCTTCATCCTCTTATAAAACAGTTTGACTGCTCTTCATCTTTTTATAACGCAGTTTGACTGCTCTTCATCCTCTTGTAAAACAGGTTGACTGCTCTTCATCCTTTTGTGAAACAGTCTGACTGCTCGACATCATTGTATAAAACAGTTTGACTGCTCTTCATCCTCTTATAAAACCGTTTGACTGCTCTTCGTCCGATTATAAATCAGTTTGACTGCTCTTCGTCAGATTATAAATCAGTTTGACTGCTCCTCGTCCGCTTATAAAACAGTTTGACTGCTCTTCATCCTTTTATAAACCAGTTTGACTGCTCTTCGTCCTCTTATAAAACAGTTTGACTGCTCTTCATCCTTTTATAACGCAGTTTGACTGCTCTTCATCCTCTTATAAATCAGTTTGACTGCTCTTCATCCGATTATAAATCAGTTTGACTGCTCTTCGTCCGCTTATAAAACAGTTTGACTGCTCTTCATCCTTTTATAAAGCAGTTTGACTGCTCTTGATCCTCTTATAAATCAGTTTGACTGCTCTTCATCCTCTTATAAAGCAGTTTGACTGCTCTCCATCCTCCTATAAACCAGTTTGACTGCGCTTCATCCTCCTATAGAACAGTTTGACTGCTCTTCATCCTCTTATAAAACAGTTTGACTGCTCTTCATCTTTTTATAACGCAGTTTGACTGCTCTTCATCCTCTTGTAAAACAGGTTGACTGCTCTTCATCCTTTTGTGAAACAGTCTGACTGCTCGACATCATTGTATAAAACAGTTTGACTGCTCTTCATCCTTTTATAAAGCAGTTTGACTGCTCTTCATCCTCTTATAAAACCGTATGACTGCTCTTCGTCCGATTATAAATCAGTTTGACTGCTCTTCGTCCGATTATAAATCAGTTTGACTGCTCCTCGTCCGCTTATAAAACAGTTTGACTGCTCTTCATCCTTTTATAAAGCAGTTTGACTGCTCTTCATCCTCTTATAAATCAGTTTGACTGCTCTTCATCCTTTTATAAAGCAGTTTGACTGCTCTTCATCCTCCTATAAACCAGTTTGACTGCGCTTCATCCTCCTATAGAACAGTTTGACTGCTCTTCGTCCGATTATAAACCAGTTTGACTGCTCTTCGTCCTCTTATAAAACAGTTTGACTGCTCTTCATCCTTTTATAAAGCAGTTTGACTGCTCTTCATCCTCTTATAAATCAGTTTGACTGCTCTTCATCCGATTATAAACCAGTTTGACTGCTCTTCGTCCTCTTATAAAACAGTTTGACTGCTCTTCATCCTTTTATAAAGCAGTTTGACTGCGCTTCATCCTTTTATAAAGCAGTTTGACTGCTCTTCATCCGATTATAAATCAGTTTGACTGCTCTTCATCCTCTTATAAAACAGTTTGACTGCTCTTCATCCTTTTATAACGCAGTTTGACTGCTCTTCATCCTCTTATAAATCAGTTTGACTGCTCTTCATCCGATTATAAATCAGTTTGACTGCTCTTCATCCTCTTATAAAACAGTTTGACTGCTCTTCATCCTTTTATAACGCAGTTTGACTGCTCTTCATCCTCTTATAAATCAGTTTGACTGCTCTTCATCCGATTATAAATCAGTTTGACTGCTATTCATCCGATTATAAATCAGTTTGACTGCTCTTCGTCCGATTATAAATCAGTTTGACTGCTATTCGTCCGATTATACATCAGTTGGACTGCTCTTCGTCCGCTTATAAAACATAGTTTGACTGCTCTTCATCCTTTTATAAAGCAGTTTGACTGCTCTTCATCCTTTTATAACGCAGTTTGACTGCTCTTCATCCTCTTATAAATCAGTTTGACTGCTCTTCATCCTCCTATAAACCAGTTTGACTGCGCTTCATCCTCCTATAGAACAGTTTGACTGCTCTTCGTCCGATTATAACTCAGTTTGACTGCTCTTCGTCCTCTTATAAAACAGTTTGTCTGCTCTTCATCCTTTTATAAAGCAGTTTGACTGCTCTTCATCCTCTTGTAAAACAGTCTGACTGCTCTTCATCCGATTATAAATCAATTTGACTGCTATTCATCCTCTTATAAAACAGTTTGACTGCTCTTCATCCTTTTTATAACGCAGTTTGACTGCTCTTCATCCTCTTGTAAAACAGTTTGACTGCTCTTCATCCTTTTATAAAGCAGTTTGACTGCTCTTCATCCTCTTATAAATCAATTTGACTGCTCTTCATCCTCTTATAAAACCGTTTGACTGCTCTTCGTCCGATTATAAATCAGTTTGACTGCTCTTCGTCCGATTATAAATCAGTTTGACTGCTCTTCGTCCGCTTATAAAACAGTTTGACTGCTCTTCATCCTTTTATAAAGCAGTTTGACTGCTCTTCATCCTCTTATAAATCAGTTTGACTGCTCTTCATCCTTTTATAAAGCAGTTTGACTGCTCTTCATCCTCCTATATACCAGTTTGACTGCGCTTCATCCTCCTATAGAACACTTTGACTACTCTTCGTCCGATTATAAACCAGTTTGACTGCTCTTCGTCCTCTTATAAAAACAGTTTGACTGCTCTTCATCCTTTTATAAAGCAGTTTGACTGCTCTTCATCCTCTTATAAATCAGTTTGACTGCTCTTCATCCTTTTATAAAGCAGTTTGACTGCTCTTCATCCTCCTATAAACCAGTTTGACTGCGCTTCATCCTCCTATAGAACAGTTTGACTGCTCTTCGTCTGATTATAAACCAGTTTGACTGCTCTTCGTCCTCTTATAAAACAGTTTGACTGCTCTTCATCCTTTATAAAGCAGTTTGACTGCTCTTCATCCTCTTATAAATCAGTTTGACTGCTCTTCATCCGAATATAAACCAGTTGGACTGCTCTTCGTCCGCTTATAAAACATAGTTTGACTGCTCTTCATCCTTTTATAAAGCAGTTTGACTGCTCTTCATCCTTTTATAACGCAGTTTGACTGCTCTTCATCCGCTTATAAATCAGTTTGACTGCTCTTCATCCTACTATAAACCAGTTTGACTGCGCTTCATCCTCCTATAGAACAGTTTGACTGCTCTTCGTCCGATTATAACTCAGTTTGACTGCTCTTCGTCCTCTTATAAAACAGTTTGTCTGCTCTTCATCCTTTTATAAAGCAGTTTGACTGCTCTTCATCCTCTTGTAAAACAGTCTGACTGCTCTTCATCCGATTATAAATCAGTTTGACTGCTCTTCGTCCGCTTATAAAACAGTTTGACTGCTCTTCATCCTCTTATAAATCAGTTTGACTGCTCTTCATCCTCTTATAAAGCAGTTTGACTGCTCTTCATCCTCTTATAAAACAGTTTGACTGCTCTTCATCTTTTTATAACGCAGTTTGACTGCTCTTCATCCTCTTGTAAAACAGGTTGACTGCTCTTCATCCTTTTGTGAAACAGTCTGACTGCTCGACATCATTGTATAAAACAGTTTGACTGCTCTTCATCCTCTTATAAAACCGTTTGACTGCTCTTCGTCCGATTATAAATCAGTTTGACTGCTCTTCGTCAGATTATAAATCAGTTTGACTGCTCCTCGTCCGCTTATAAAACAGTTTGACTGCTCTTCATCCTTTTATAAAGCAGTTTGACTGCTCTTCATCCTCTTATAAATCAGTTTGACTGCTCTTCATCCTTTTATAAAGCAGTTTGACTGCTCTTCATCCTCCTATAAACCAGTTTGACTGCGCTTCATCCTCCTATAGAACAGTTTGACTGCTCTTCGTCCGATTATAAACCAGTTTGACTGCTCTTCGTCCTCTTATAAAACAGTTTGACTGCTCTTCATCCTTTTATAAAGCAGTTTGACTGCTCTTCATCCTCTTATAAATCAGTTTGACTGCTCTCCATCCGATTATAAACCAGTTTGACTGCTCTTCGTCCTCTTATAAAACAGTTTGACTGCTCTTCATCCTTTTATAAAGCAGTTTGACTGCTCTTCATCCTTTTATAAATCAGTTTGACTGCTCTTCATCCGATTATAAATCAGTTTGACTGCTCTTCGTCCGCTTATAAAACAGTTTGACTGCTCTTCATCCTTTTATAAAGCAGTTTGACTGCTCTTGATCCTCTTATAAATCAGTTTGACTGCTCTTCATCCTCTTATAAAGCAGTTTGACTGCTCTTCATCCTCTTATAAATCAGTTTGACTGCTCTTCATCCGATTATAAACCAGTTTGACTGCTCTTCGTCCTCTTATAAAACAGTTTGACTGCTCTTCATCCTTTTATAACGCAGTTTGACTGCTCTTCATCCTCTTATAAATCAGTTTGACTGCTCTTCATCCGATTATAAATCAGTTTGACTGCTCTTCGTCCGCTTATAAAACAGTTTGACTGCTCTTCATCCTTTTATAAAGCAGTTTGACTGCTCTTGATCCTCTTATAAATCAGTTTGACTGCTCTTCATCCTCTTATAAAGCAGTTTGACTGCTCTCCATCCTCCTATAAACCAGTTTGACTGCGCTTCATCCTCCTATAGAACAGTTTGACTGCTCTTCATCCTCTTATAAAACAGTTTGACTGCTCTTCATCTTTTTATAACGCAGTTTGACTGCTCTTCATCCTCTTGTAAAACAGGTTGACTGCTCTTCATCCTTTTGTGAAACAGTCTGACTGCTCGACATCATTGTATAAAACAGTTTGACTGCTCTTCATCCTTTTATAAAGCAGTTTGACTGCTCTTCATCCTCTTATAAAACCGTATGACTGCTCTTCGTCCGATTATAAATCAGTTTGACTGCTCTTCGTCCGATTATAAATCAGTTTGACTGCTCCTCGTCCGCTTATAAAACAGTTTGACTGCTCTTCATCCTTTTATAAAGCAGTTTGACTGCTCTTCATCCTCTTATAAATCAGTTTGACTGCTCTTCATCCTTTTATAAAGCAGTTTGACTGCTCTTCATCCTCCTATAAACCAGTTTGACTGCGCTTCATCCTCCTATAGAACAGTTTGACTGCTCTTCGTCCGATTATAAACCAGTTTGACTGCTCTTCGTCCTCTTATAAAACAGTTTGACTGCTCTTCATCCTTTTATAAAGCAGTTTGACTGCTCTTCATCCTCTTATAAATCAGTTTGACTGCTCTTCATCCGATTATAAACCAGTTTGACTGCTCTTCGTCCTCTTATAAAACAGTTTGACTGCTCTTCATCCTTTTATAAAGCAGTTTGACTGCGCTTCATCCTTTTATAAAGCAGTTTGACTGCTCTTCATCCGATTATAAATCAGTTTGACTGCTCTTCATCCTCTTATAAAACAGTTTGACTGCTCTTCATCCTTTTATAACGCAGTTTGACTGCTCTTCATCCTCTTATAAATCAGTTTGACTGCTCTTCATCCGATTATAAATCAGTTTGACTGCTCTTCATCCTCTTATAAAACAGTTTGACTGCTCTTCATCCTTTTATAACGCAGTTTGACTGCTCTTCATCCTCTTATAAATCAGTTTGACTGCTCTTCATCCGATTATAAATCAGTTTGACTGCTATTCATCCGATTATAAATCAGTTTGACTGCTCTTCGTCCGATTATAAATCAGTTTGACTGCTATTCGTCCGATTATACATCAGTTGGACTGCTCTTCGTCCGCTTATAAAACATAGTTTGACTGCTCTTCATCCTTTTATAAAGCAGTTTGACTGCTCTTCATCCTTTTATAACGCAGTTTGACTGCTCTTCATCCTCTTATAAATCAGTTTGACTGCTCTTCATCCTCCTATAAACCAGTTTGACTGCGCTTCATCCTCCTATAGAACAGTTTGACTGCTCTTCGTCCGATTATAACTCAGTTTGACTGCTCTTCGTCCTCTTATAAAACAGTTTGTCTGCTCTTCATCCTTTTATAAAGCAGTTTGACTGCTCTTCATCCTCTTGTAAAACAGTCTGACTGCTCTTCATCCGATTATAAATCAATTTGACTGCTATTCATCCTCTTATAAAACAGTTTGACTGCTCTTCATCCTTTTTATAACGCAGTTTGACTGCTCTTCATCCTCTTGTAAAACAGTTTGACTGCTCTTCATCCTTTTATAAAGCAGTTTGACTGCTCTTCATCCTCTTATAAATCAATTTGACTGCTCTTCATCCTCTTATAAAACCGTTTGACTGCTCTTCGTCCGATTATAAATCAGTTTGACTGCTCTTCGTCCGATTATAAATCAGTTTGACTGCTCTTCGTCCGCTTATAAAACAGTTTGACTGCTCTTCATCCTTTTATAAAGCAGTTTGACTGCTCTTCATCCTCTTATAAATCAGTTTGACTGCTCTTCATCCTTTTATAAAGCAGTTTGACTGCTCTTCATCCTCCTATATACCAGTTTGACTGCGCTTCATCCTCCTATAGAACACTTTGACTACTCTTCGTCCGATTATAAACCAGTTTGACTGCTCTTCGTCCTCTTATAAAAACAGTTTGACTGCTCTTCATCCTTTTATAAAGCAGTTTGACTGCTCTTCATCCTCTTATAAATCAGTTTGACTGCTCTTCATCCTTTTATAAAGCAGTTTGACTGCTCTTCATCCTCCTATAAACCAGTTTGACTGCGCTTCATCCTCCTATAGAACAGTTTGACTGCTCTTCGTCTGATTATAAACCAGTTTGACTGCTCTTCGTCCTCTTATAAAACAGTTTGACTGCTCTTCATCCTTTATAAAGCAGTTTGACTGCTCTTCATCCTCTTATAAATCAGTTTGACTGCTCTTCATCCGAATATAAACCAGTTTGACTGCTCTTCGTCCTCTTATAAAACAGTTTGACTGCTCCTCATCCTTTTATAAAGCAGTTTGACTGCTCTTCATCCTTTTATAAAGCAGTTTGACTGCTCTTCATCCGATTATAAATCAGTTTGACTGCTCTTCATCCTCTTATAAAACAGTTTGACTGCTCTTCATCCTTTTATAACGCAGTTTGACTGCTCTTCATCCTCTTATAAATCAGTTTGACTGCTCTTCATCCGATTATAAATCAGTTTGACTGCTCTTCATCCTCTTATAAAACAGTTTGACTGCTCTTCATCCTTTTATAACGCAGTTTGACTGCTCTTCATCCTCTTATAAATCAGTTTGACTGCTCTTCATCCGATTATAATATCAGTTTGACTGCTATTCATCCGATTATAAATCAGTTTGACTGCTCTTCGTCCGATTATAAATCAGTTTGACTGCTATTCGTCCGATTATACATCAGTTGGACTGCTCTTCGTCCGCTTATAAAACATAGTTTGACTGCTCTTCATCCTTTTATAAAGCAGTTTGACTGCTCTTCATCCTCTTATAAATCAGTTTGACTGCTCTTCATCCTCTTATAAAGCAGTTTGACTGCTCTTCATCCTCCTATAAACCAGTTTGACTGCGCTTCATCCTCCTATAGAACAGTTTGACTGCTCTTCGTCCGATTATAACTCAGTTTGACTGCTCTTCGTCCTCTTATAAAACAGTTTGTCTGCTCTTCATCCGATTATAAATCAATTTGACTGCTATTCATCCTCTTATAAAACCGTTTGACTGCTCTTCGTCCGATTATAAATCAGTTTGACTGCTCTTCGTCCGATTATAAATCAGTTTGACTGCTCTTCATCCGCTTATAAAACAGTTTGACTGCTCTTCATCCTTTTATAAATCAGTTTGACTGCTCTTCATCCGATTATAAATCAGTTTGACTGCTCTTCATCCTCTTATAAAACAGTTTGACTGCTCTTCATCCTTTTATAACGCAGTTTGACTGCTCTTCATCCTTTTATAACGCAGTTTGACTGCTCTTCATCCTCTTATAAATCAGTTTGACTGCTCTTCATCCGATTATAAATCAGTTTGACTGCTCTTCGTCCTCTTTTAAAACAGTTTGACTGCTCTTCATCCTTTTATAATGCAGTTTGACTGCACTTCATCCTCTTATAAAACAGTTTGACTGCTCTTCGTCATCTTGTAAAACAGGTTGACTGCTCTTCATCCTCTTGTTAAACAGTCTGACTGCTCTACATCCTCGTATAAAACAGTTTGACTGCTCTTCATCCTTTTATAAAGCAGTTTGACTGGTCTTCATCCTCTTATAAATCAATTTGACTGCTCTTCATCCTCTTATAAAACCGTTTGACTGCTCTTCGTCCGATTATAAATCAGTTTGACTGCTCTTCATCCTCTTATAAAACCGTTTGACTGCTCTTCGTCCGATTATAAATCAGGTTGACTGCTCTTCGTCCGATTATAAATCAGTTTGACTGCTCTTCGTCTGCTTATAAAACAGTTTGACTGCTCTTCATCCTTTTATAAAGCAGTTTGACTGCTCTTCATCCTCCTATAAACCAGTTTGACTGCGCTTCATCCTCCTATAGAACAGTTTGACTGCTCTTCGTCCGATTATAAATCAGTTTGACTGCTCTTCATCCTCTTGTAAAACAGGTTGACTGCTCTTCATCCTCTTGTAAAACAGTCTGACTGCTCTACATCCTCGTATAAAACAGTTTGACTGCTCTTCATCCTTTTATAACGCAGTTTGACTGCTCTTCATCCTCTTGTAAAACAGTTTGACTGCTCTTCATCCTCTTATAAATCAATTTGACTGCTCTTCATCCTCTTATAAAACCGTTTGACTGCTCTTCGTCCGACTAAAATCAGTTTGACTGCTCTTAGTCCGATTATAAATCAGTTTGACTGCTCCTCGTCCGCTTATAAAACAGATTGACTGCTCTTCATCCTTTTATAAAGCAGTTTGACTGCTCTTCATCCTCTTATAAATCAGTTTGACTGCTCTTCATCCTTTTATAAAGCAGTTTGACTGCTCTTCATCCTCCTATAAACCAGTTTGACTGCGCTTCATCCTCCTATAGAACAGTTTGACTGCTCTTCGTCCTCTTATAAAACAGTTTGACTGCTCTTCGTCCTCTTATAAAACAGTTTGACTGCTCTTCATCCTTTTATAAAGCAGTTTGACTGCTCTTCATCCTCTTATAAATCAGTTTGACTGCTCTTCATCCTTTTATAAAGCAGTTTGACTGCTCTTCATCCTCTTGTAAAACAGTCTGACTGCTCTTCATCCGATTATAAATCAATTTGACTGCTATTCATCCTCTTATAAAACAGTTTGACTGCTCTTCATCCTTTTTATAACGCAGTTTGACTGCTCTTCATCCTCTTGTAAAACAGGTTGACTGCTCTTCATCCTTTTGTAAAACAGTCTGACTGCTCTACATCATTGTATAAAACAGTTTGACTGCTCTTCATCCTTTTATAAAGCAGTTTGACTGCTCTTCATCCTCTTATAAATCAATTTGACTGCTCTTCATCCTCTTATAAAACCGTTTGACTGCTCTTCGTCCGATTATAAATCAGTTTGACTGCTCTTCGTCCGATTATAAATCAGTTTGACTGCTCTTCGTCCGCTTATAAAACAGTTTGACTGCTCTTCATCCTTTTATAAAGCAGTTTGACTGCTCTTCATCCTCTTATAAATCAGTTTGACTGCTCTTCATCCTTTTATAAAGCAGTTTGACTGCTCTTCATCCTCCTATAAACCAGTTTGACTGCGCTTCATCCTCCTATAGAACAGTTTGACTGCTCTTCGTCCGATTATAAACCAGTTTGACTGCTCTTCGTCCTCTTATAAAAACAGTTTGACTGCTCTTCATCCTTTTATAAAGCAGTTTGACTGCTCTTCATCCTTTTATAAATCAGTTTGACTGCTCTTCATCCGATTATAAATCAGTTTGACTGCTCTTCATCCTCTTATAAAACAGTTTGACTGCTCTTCATCCTTTTATAACGCAGTTTGACTGCTCTTCATCCTCTTATAAATCAGTTTGACTGCTCTTCGTCCGATTATAAATCAGTTTGACTGCTCTTCATCCTCTTGTAAAACAGGTTGACTGCTCTTCATCCTCTTGTAAAACAGTATGACTGCTCTACATCCTCGTATAAAACAGTTTGACTGCTCTTCATCCTTTTATAATGCAGTTTGACTGCTCTTCATCCTCTTGTAAAACAGTTTGACTGCTCTTCATCCTCTTATAAATCAATTTGACTGCTCTTCATCCTCTTATAAAACCGTTTGACTGCTCTTCGTCCGACTAAAATCAGTTTGACTGCTCCTCGTCCGCTTATAAAACAGATTGACTGCTCTTCATCCTTTTATAAAGCAGTTTGACTGCTCTTCATCCTCTTATAAATCAATTTGACTGCTCTTCATCCTCTTATAAAACCGTTTGACTGCTCTTCGTCCGATTATAAATCAGTTTGACTGCTCTTCGTCCGATTATAAATCAGTTTGACTGCTCTTCGTCCGCTTATAAAACAGTTTGACTGCTCTTCATCCTTTTATAAAGCAGTTTGACTGCTCTTCATCCTCTTATAAATCAGTTTGACTGCTCTTCATCCTTTTATAAAGCAGTTTGACTGCTCTTCATCCTCCTATATACCAGTTTGACTGCGCTTCATCCTCCTATAGAACACTTTGACTACTCTTCGTCCGATTATAAACCAGTTTGACTGCTCTTCGTCCTCTTATAAAAACAGTTTGACTGCTCTTCATCCTTTTATAAAGCAGTTTGACTGCTCTTCATCCTCTTATAAATCAGTTTGACTGCTCTTCATCCTTTTATAAAGCAGTTTGACTGCTCTTCATCCTCCTATAAACCAGTTTGACTGCGCTTCATCCTCCTATAGAACAGTTTGACTGCTCTTCGTCTGATTATAAACCAGTTTGACTGCTCTTCGTCCTCTTATAAAACAGTTTGACTGCTCTTCATCCTTTATAAAGCAGTTTGACTGCTCTTCATCCTCTTATAAATCAGTTTGACTGCTCTTCATCCGAATATAAACCAGTTTGACTGCTCTTCGTCCTCTTATAAAACAGTTTGACTGCTCCTCATCCTTTTATAAAGCAGTTTGACTGCTCTTCATCCTTTTATAAAGCAGTTTGACTGCTCTTCATCCGATTATAAATCAGTTTGACTGCTCTTCATCCTCTTATAAAACAGTTTGACTGCTCTTCATCCTTTTATAACGCAGTTTGACTGCTCTTCATCCTCTTATAAATCAGTTTGACTGCTCTTCATCCGATTATAAATCAGTTTGACTGCTCTTCATCCTCTTATAAAACAGTTTGACTGCTCTTCATCCTTTTATAACGCAGTTTGACTGCTCTTCATCCTCTTATAAATCAGTTTGACTGCTCTTCATCCGATTATAAATCAGTTTGACTGCTATTCATCCGATTATAAATCAGTTTGACTGCTCTTCGTCCGATTATAAATCAGTTTGACTGCTATTCGTCCGATTATACATCAGTTGGACTGCTCTTCGTCCGCTTATAAAACATAGTTTGACTGCTCTTCATCCTTTTATAAAGCAGTTTGACTGCTCTTCATCCTCTTATAAATCAGTTTGACTGCTCTTCATCCTCTTATAAAGCAGTTTGACTGCTCTTCATCCTCCTATAAACCAGTTTGACTGCGCTTCATCCTCCTATAGAACAGTTTGACTGCTCTTCGTCCGATTATAACTCAGTTTGACTGCTCTTCGTCCTCTTATAAAACAGTTTGTCTGCTCTTCATCCGATTATAAATCAATTTGACTGCTATTCATCCTCTTATAAAACAGTTTGACAGCTCTTCATCCTTTTTATAACGCAGTTTGACTGCTCTTCATCCTCTTGTAAAACAGTTTGACTGCTCTTCATCCTTTTATAAAGCAGTTTGACTGCTCTTCATCCTCTTATAAATCAATTTGACTGCTCTTCATCCTCTTATAAAACCGTTTGACTGCTCTTCGTCCGATTATAAATCAGTTTGACTGCTCTTCGTCCGATTATAAATCAGTTTGACTGCTCTTCGTCCGCTTATAAAACAGTTTGACTGCTCTTCATCCTTTTATAAAGCAGTTTGACTGCTCTTCATCCTCTTATAAATCAGTTTGACTGCTCTTCATCCTTTTATAAAGCAGTTTGACTGCTCTTCATCCTCCTATATACCAGTTTGACTGCGCTTCATCCTCCTATAGAACACTTTGACTGCTCTTCGTCCGATTATAAACCAGTTTGACTGCTCTTCGTCCTCTTATAAAAACAGTTTGACTGCTCTTCATCCTTTTATAAAGCAGTTTGACTGCTCTTCATCCTTTTATAAATCAGTTTGACTGCTCTTCATCCGATTATAAATCAGTTTGACTGCTCTTCATCCTCTTATAAAACAGTTTGACTGCTCTTCATCCTTTTATAACGCAGTTTGACTGCTCTTCATCCTTTTATAACGCAGTTTGACTGCTCTTCATCCTCTTATAAATCAGTTTGACTGCTCTTCATCCGATTATAAATCAGTTTGACTGCTCTTCGTCCTCTTTTAAAACAGTTTGACTGCTCTTCATCCTTTTATAATGCAGTTTGACTGCACTTCATCCTCTTATAAAACAGTTTGACTGCTCTTCGTCATCTTGTAAAACAGGTTGACTGCTCTTCATCCTCTTGTTAAACAGTCTGACTGCTCTACATCCTCGTATAAAACAGTTTGACTGCTCTTCATCCTTTTATAAAGCAGTTTGACTGGTCTTCATCCTCTTATAAATCAATTTGACTGCTCTTCATCCTCTTATAAAACCGTTTGACTGCTCTTCGTCCGATTATAAATCAGTTTGACTGCTCTTCATCCTCTTATAAAACCGTTTGACTGCTCTTCGTCCGATTATAAATCAGGTTGACTGCTCTTCGTCCGATTATAAATCAGTTTGACTGCTCTTCGTCTGCTTATAAAACAGTTTGACTGCTCTTCATCCTTTTATAAAGCAGTTTGACTGCTCTTCATCCTCCTATAAACCAGTTTGACTGCGCTTCATCCTCCTATAGAACAGTTTGACTGCTCTTCGTCCGATTATAAATCAGTTTGACTGCTCTTCATCCTCTTGTAAAACAGGTTGACTGCTCTTCATCCTCTTGTAAAACAGTCTGACTGCTCTACATCCTCGTATAAAACAGTTTGACTGCTCTTCATCCTTTTATAACGCAGTTTGACTGCTCTTCATTCTCTTGTAAAACAGTTTGACTGCTCTTCATCCTCTTATAAATCAATTTGACTGCTCTTCATCCTCTTATAAAACCGTTTGACTGCTCTTCGTCCGACTAAAATCAGTTTGACTGCTCTTAGTCCGATTATAAATCAGTTTGACTGCTCCTCGTCCGCTTATAAAACAGATTGACTGCTCTTCATCCTTTTATAAAGCAGTTTGACTGCTCTTCATCCTCTTATAAATCAGTTTGACTGCTCTTCATCCTTTTATAAAGCAGTTTGACTGCTCTTCATCCTCCTATAAACCAGTTTGACTGCGCTTCATCCTCCTATAGAACAGTTTGACTGCTCTTCGTCCTCTTATAAAACAGTTTGACTGCTCTTCGTCCTCTTATAAAACAGTTTGACTGCTCTTCATCCTTTTATAAAGCAGTTTGACTGCTCTTCATCCTCTTATAAATCAGTTTGACTGCTCTTCATCCTTTTATAAAGCAGTTTGACTGCTCTTCATCCTCTTGTAAAACAGTCTGACTGCTCTTCATCCGATTATAAATCAATTTGACTGCTATTCATCCTCTTATAAAACAGTTTGACTGCTCTTCATCCTTTTTATAACGCAGTTTGACTGCTCTTCATCCTCTTGTAAAACAGGTTGACTGCTCTTCATCCTTTTGTAAAACAGTCTGACTGCTCTACATCATTGTATAAAACAGTTTGACTGCTCTTCATCCTTTTATAAAGCAGTTTGACTGCTCTTCATCCTCTTATAAATCAATTTGACTGCTCTTCATCCTCTTATAAAACCGTTTGACTGCTCTTCGTCCGATTATAAATCAGTTTGACTGCTCTTCGTCCGATTATAAATCAGTTTGACTGCTCTTCGTCCGCTTATAAAACAGTTTGACTGCTCTTCATCCTTTTATAAAGCAGTTTGACTGCTCTTCATCCTCTTATAAATCAGTTTGACTGCTCTTCATCCTTTTATAAAGCAGTTTGACTGCTCTTCATCCTCCTATAAACCAGTTTGACTGCGCTTCATCCTCCTATAGAACAGTTTGACTGCTCTTCGTCCGATTATAAACCAGTTTGACTGCTCTTCGTCCTCTTATAAAAACAGTTTGACTGCTCTTCATCCTTTTATAAAGCAGTTTGACTGCTCTTCATCCTTTTATAAATCAGTTTGACTGCTCTTCATCCGATTATAAATCAGTTTGACTGCTCTTCATCCTCTTATAAAACAGTTTGACTGCTCTTCATCCTTTTATAACGCAGTTTGACTGCTCTTCATCCTCTTATAAATCAGTTTGACTGCTCTTCGTCCGATTATAAATCAGTTTGACTGCTCTTCATCCTCTTGTAAAACAGGTTGACTGCTCTTCATCCTCTTGTAACACAGTATGACTGCTCTACATCCTCGTATAAAACAGTTTGACTGCTCTTCATCCTTTTATAATGCAGTTTGACTGCTCTTCATCCTCTTGTAAAACAGTTTGACTGCTCTTCATCCTCTTATAAATCAATTTGACTGCTCTTCATCCTCTTATAAAACCGTTTGACTGCTCTTCGTCCGACTAAAATCAGTTTGACTGCTCCTCGTCCGCTTATAAAACAGATTGACTGCTCTTCATCCTTTTATAAAGCAGTTTGACTGCTCTTCATCCTCTTATAAATCAGTTTGACTGCTCTTCATCCTTTTATAAAGCAGTTTGACTGCTCTTCATCCTCCTATAAACCAGTTTGACTGCGCTTCATCCTCCTATAGAACAGTTTGACTGCTCTTCGTCCTCTTATAAAACAGTTTGACTGCTCTTCGTCCTCTTATAAAACAGTTTGACTGCTCTTCATCCTTTTATAAAGCAGTTTGACTGCTCTTCATCCTCTTATAAATCAGTTTGACTGCTCTTCATCCTTTTATAAAGCAGTTTGACTGCTCTTCATCCTCTTGTAAAACAGTCTGACTGCTCTTCATCCGATTATAAATCAATTTGACTGCTATTCATCCTCTTATAAAACAGTTTGACTGCTCTTCATCCTTTTTATAACGCAGTTTGACCGCTCTTCATCCTCTTATAAAACCGTTTGACTGCTCTTCGTCCGATTATAAATCAGTTTGACTGCTCTTCGTCCTTTTATAAATCAGTTTGACTGCTCTTCGTCCGCTTATAAAACAGTTTGACTGCTCTTCATCATTTTATAAAGCAGTTTGACTGCTCTTCATCCTCTTATAAATCAGTTTGACTGTTCTTCATCCTTTTATAAAGCAGTTTGACTGCTCTTCATCCTCCTATAAACCAGTTTGACTGCGCTTCATCCTCCTATAGAACAGTTTGACTGCTCTTCATCCTCCTATAGAACAGTTTGACTGCTCTTCATCCTCTTATAAAACAGTTTGACTGCTCTTCATCTTTTTATAACGCAGTTTGACTGCTCTTCATCCTCTTGTAAAACAGGTTGACTGCTCTTCATCCTTTTGTGAAACAGTCTGACTGCTCGACATCATTGTATAAAACAGTTTGACTGCTCTTCATCCTTTTATAAAGCAGTTTGACTGCTCTTCATCCTCTTATAAAACCGTATGACTGCTCTTCGTCCGATTATAAATCAGTTTGACTGCTCTTCGTCCGATTATAAATCAGTTTGACTGCTCCTCGTCCGCTTATAAAACAGTTTGACTGCTCTTCATCCTTTTATAAAGCAGTTTGACTGCTCTTCATCCTCTTATAAATCAGTTTGACTGCTCTTCATCCTTTTATAAAGCAGTTTGACTGCTCTTCATCCTCCTATAAACCAGTTTGACTGCGCTTCATCCTCCTATAGAACAGTTTGACTGCTCTTCGTCCGATTATAAACCAGTTTGACTGCTCTTCGTCCTCTTATAAAACAGTTTGACTGCTCTTCATCCTTTTATAAAGCAGTTTGACTGCTCTTCATCCTCTTATAAATCAGTTTGACTGCTCTTCATCCGATTATAAACCAGTTTGACTGCTCTTCGTCCTCTTATAAAACAGTTTGACTGCTCTTCATCCTTTTATAAAGCAGTTTGACTGCGCTTCATCCTTTTATAAAGCAGTTTGACTGCTCTTCATCCGATTATAAATCAGTTTGACTGCTCTTCGTCCTCTTATAAAACAGTTTGACTGCTCTTCATCCTTTTATAACGCAGTTTGACTGCTCTTCATCCTCTTATAAATCAGTTTGACTGCTCTTCATCCGATTATAAATCAGTTTGACTGCTCTTCATCCTCTTATAAAACAGTTTGACTGCTCTTCATCCTTTTATAACGCAGTTTGACTGCTCTTCATCCTCTTATAAATCAGTTTGACTGCTCTTCATCCGATTATAAATCAGTTTGACTGCTATTCATCCGATTATAAATCAGTTTGACTGCTCTTCGTCCGATTATAAATCAGTTTGACTGCTATTCGTCCGATTATACATCAGTTGGACTGCTCTTCGTCCGCTTATAAAACATAGTTTGACTGCTCTTCATCCTTTTATAAAGCAGTTTGACTGCTCTTCATCCTTTTATAACGCAGTTTGACTGCTCTTCATCCTCTTATAAATCAGTTTGACTGCTCTTCATCCTCCTATAAACCAGTTTGACTGCGCTTCATCCTCCTATAGAACAGTTTGACTGCTCTTCGTCCGATTATAACTCAGTTTGACTGCTCTTCGTCCTCTTATAAAACAGTTTGTCTGCTCTTCATCCTTTTATAAAGCAGTTTGACTGCTCTTCATCCTCTTGTAAAACAGTCTGACTGCTCTTCATCCGATTATAAATCAATTTGACTGCTATTCATCCTCTTATAAAACAGTTTGACTGCTCTTCATCCTTTTTATAATGCAGTTTGACTGCTCTTCATCCTCTTGTAAAACAGTTTGACTGCTCTTCATCCTTTTATAAAGCAGTTTGACTGCTCTTCATCCTCTTATAAATCAATTTGACTGCTCTTCATCCTCTTATAAAACCGTTTGACTGCTCTTCGTCCGATTATAAATCAGTTTGACTGCTCTTCGTCCGATTATAAATCAGTTTGACTGCTCTTCGTCCGCTTATAAAACAGTTTGACTGCTCTTCATCCTTTTATAAAGCAGTTTGACTGCTCTTCATCCTCTTATAAATCAGTTTGACTGCTCTTCATCCTTTTATAAAGCAGTTTGACTGCTCTTCATCCTCCTATATACCAGTTTGACTGCGCTTCATCCTCCTATAGAACACTTTGACTACTCTTCGTCCGATTATAAACCAGTTTGACTGCTCTTCGTCCTCTTATAAAAACAGTTTGACTGCTCTTCATCCTTTTATAAAGCAGTTTGACTGCTCTTCATCCTCTTATAAATCAGTTTGACTGCTCTTCATCCTTTTATAAAGCAGTTTGACTGCTCTTCATCCTCCTATAAACCAGTTTGACTGCGCTTCATCCTCCTATAGAACAGTTTGACTGCTCTTCGTCTGATTATAAACCAGTTTGACTGCTCTTCGTCCTCTTATAAAACAGTTTGACTGCTCTTCATCCTTTATAAAGCAGTTTGACTGCTCTTCATCCTCTTATAAATCAGTTTGACTGCTCTTCATCCGAATATAAACCAGTTTGACTGCTCTTCGTCCTCTTATAAAACAGTTTGACTGCTCCTCATCCTTTTATAAAGCAGTTTGACTGCTCTTCATCCTTTTATAAAGCAGTTTGACTGCTCTTCATCCGATTATAAATCAGTTTGACTGCTCTTCATCCTCTTATAAAACAGTTTGACTGCTCTTCATCCTTTTATAACGCAGTTTGACTGCTCTTCATCCTCTTATAAATCAGTTTGACTGCTCTTCATCCGATTATAAATCAGTTTGACTGCTCTTCATCCTCTTATAAAACAGTTTGACTGCTCTTCATCCTTTTATAACGCAGTTTGACTGCTCTTCATCCTCTTATAAATCAGTTTGACTGCTCTTCATCCGATTATAAATCAGTTTGACTGCTATTCATCCGATTATAAATCAGTTTGACTGCTCTTCGTCCGATTATAAATCAGTTTGACTGCTATTCGTCCGATTATACATCAGTTGGACTGCTCTTCGTCCGCTTATAAAACATAGTTTGACTGCTCTTCATCCTTTTATAAAGCAGTTTGACTGCTCTTCATCCTCTTATAAATCAGTTTGACTGCTCTTCATCCTCTTATAAAGCAGTTTGACTGCTCTTCATCCTCCTATAAACCAGTTTGACTGCGCTTCATCCTCCTATAGAACAGTTTGACTGCTCTTCGTCGGATTATAACTCAGTTTGACTGCTCTTCGTCATCTTATAAAACAGTTTGTCTGCTCTTCATCCGATTATAAATCAATTTGACTGCTATTCATCCTCTTATAAAACAGTTTGACAGCTCTTCATCCTTTTTATAACGCAGTTTGACTGCTCTTCATCCTCTTGTAAAACAGTTTGACTGCTCTTCATCCTTTTATAAAGCAGTTTGACTGCTCTTCATCCTCTTATAAATCAATTTGACTGCTCTTCATCCTCTTATAAAACCGTTTGACTGCTCTTCGTCCGATTATAAATCAGTTTGACTGCTCTTCGTCCGATTATAAATCAGTTTGACTGCTCTTCGTCCGCTTATAAAACAGTTTGACTGCTCTTCATCCTTTTATAAAGCAGTTTGACTGCTCTTCATCCTCTTATAAATCAGTTTGACTGCTCTTCATCCTTTTATAAAGCAGTTTGACTGCTCTTCATCCTCCTATATACCAGTTTGACTGCGCTTCATCCTCCTATAGAACACTTTGACTGCTCTTCGTCCGATTATAAACCAGTTTGACTGCTCTTCGTCCTCTTATAAAAACAGTTTGACTGCTCTTCATCCTTTTATAAAGCAGTTTGACTGCTCTTCATCCTTTTATAAATCAGTTTGACTGCTCTTCATCCGATTATAAATCAGTTTGACTGCTCTTCATCCTCTTATAAAACAGTTTGACTGCTCTTCATCCTTTTATAACGCAGTTTGACTGCTCTTCATCCTTTTATAACGCAGTTTGACTGCTCTTCATCCTCTTATAAATCAGTTTGACTGCTCTTCATCCGATTATAAATCAGTTTGACTGCTCTTCGTCCTCTTTTAAAACAGTTTGACTGCTCTTCATCCTTTTATAATGCAGTTTGACTGCACTTCATCCTCTTATAAAACAGTTTGACTGCTCTTCGTCATCTTGTAAAACAGGTTGACTGCTCTTCATCCTCTTGTTAAACAGTCTGACTGCTCTACATCCTCGTATAAAACAGTTTGACTGCTCTTCATCCTTTTATAAAGCAGTTTGACTGGTCTTCATCCTCTTATAAATCAATTTGACTGCTCTTCATCCTCTTATAAAACCGTTTGACTGCTCTTCGTCCGATTATAAATCAGTTTGACTGCTCTTCATCCTCTTATAAAACCGTTTGACTGCTCTTCGTCCGATTATAAATCAGGTTGACTGCTCTTCGTCCGATTATAAATCAGTTTGACTGCTCCTCGTCTGCTTATAAAACAGTTTGACTGCTCTTCATCCTTTCATAAAGCAGTTTGACTGCTCTTCATCCTCCTATAAACCAGTTTGACTGCGCTTCATCCTCCTATAGAACAGTTTGACTGCTCTTCGTCCGATTATAAATCAGTTTGACTGCTCTTCATCCTCTTGTAAAACAGGTTGACTGCTCTTCATCCTCTTGTAAAACAGTCTGACTGCTCTACATCCTCGTATAAAACAGTTTGACTGCTCTTCATCCTTTTATAACGCAGTTTGACTGCTCTTCATCCTCTTGTAAAACAGTTTGACTGCTCTTCATCCTCTTATAAATCAATTTGACTGCTCTTCATCCTCTTATAAAACCGTTTGACTGCTCTTCGTCCGACTAAAATCAGTTTGACTGCTCTTAGTCCGATTATAAATCAGTTTGACTGCTCCTCGTCCGCTTATAAAACAGATTGACTGCTCTTCATCCTTTTATAAAGCAGTTTGACTGCTCTTCATCCTCTTATAAATCAGTTTGACTGCTCTTCATCCTTTTATAAAGCAGTTTGACTGCTCTTCATCCTCCTATAAACCAGTTTGACTGCGCTTCATCCTCCTATAGAACAGTTTGACTGCTCTTCGTCCTCTTATAAAACAGTTTGACTGCTCTTCGTCCTCTTATAAAACAGTTTGACTGCTCTTCATCCTTTTATAAAGCAGTTTGACTGCTCTTCATCCTCTTATAAATCAGTTTGACTGCTCTTCATCCTTTTATAAAGCAGTTTGACTGCTCTTCATCCTCTTGTAAAACAGTCTGACTGCTCTTCATCCGATTATAAATCAATTTGACTGCTATTCATCCTCTTATAAAACAGTTTGACTGCTCTTCATCCTTTTTATAACGCAGTTTGACTGCTCTTCATCCTCTTGTAAAACAGGTTGACTGCTCTTCATCCTTTTGTAAAACAGTCTGACTGCTCTCCATCATTGTATAAAACAGTTTGACTGCTCTTCATCCTTTTATAAAGCAGTTTGACTGCTCTTCATCCTCTTATAAATCAATTTGACTGCTCTTCATCCTCTTATAAAACCGTTTGACTGCTCTTCGTCCGATTATAAATCAGTTTGACTGCTCTTCGTCCGATTATAAATCAGTTTGACTGCTCTTCGTCCGCTTATAAAACAGTTTGACTGCTCTTCATCCTTTTATAAAGCAGTTTGACTGCTCTTCATCCTCTTATAAATCAGTTTGACTGCTCTTCATCCTTTTATAAAGCAGTTTGACTGCTCTTCATCCTCCTATAAACCAGTTTGACTGCGCTTCATCCTCCTATAGAACAGTTTGACTGCTCTTCGTCCGATTATAAACCAGTTTGACTGCTCTTCGTCCTCTTATAAAAACAGTTTGACTGCTCTTCATCCTTTTATAAAGCAGTTTGACTGCTCTTCATCCTTTTATAAATCAGTTTGACTGCTCTTCATCCGATTATAAATCAGTTTGACTGCTCTTCATCCTCTTATAAAACAGTTTGACTGCTCTTCATCCTTTTATAACGCAGTTTGACTGCTCTTCATCCTCTTATAAATCAGTTTGACTGCTCTTCGTCCGATTATAAATCAGTTTGACTGCTCTTCATCCTCTTGTAAAACAGGTTGACTGCTCTTCATCCTCTTGTAAAACAGTATGACTGCTCTACATCCTCGTATAAAACAGTTTGACTGCTCTTCATCCTTTTATAATGCAGTTTGACTGCTCTTCATCCTCTTGTAAAACAGTTTGACTGCTCTTCATCCTCTTATAAATCAATTTGACTGCTCTTCATCCTCTTATAAAACCGTTTGACTGCTCTTCGTCCGACTAAAATCAGTTTGACTGCTCCTCGTCCGCTTATAAAACAGATTGACTGCTCTTCATCCTTTTATAAAGCAGTTTGACTGCTCTTCATCCTCTTATAAATCAGTTTGACTGCTCTTCATCCTTTTATAAAGCAGTTTGACTGCTCTTCATCCTCCTATAAACCAGTTTGACTGCGCTTCATCCTCCTATAGAACAGTTTGACTGCTCTTCGTCCTCTTATAAAACAGTTTGACTGCTCTTCGTCCTCTTATAAAACAGTTTGACTGCTCTTCATCCTTTTATAAAGCAGTTTGACTGCTCTTCATCCTCTTATAAATCAGTTTGACTGCTCTTCATCCTTTTATAAAGCAGTTTGACTGCTCTTCATCCTCTTGTAAAACAGTCTGACTGCTCTTCATCCGATTATAAATCAATTTGACTGCTATTCATCCTCTTATAAAACAGTTTGACTGCTCTTCATCCTTTTTATAACGCAGTTTGACCGCTCTTCATCCTCTTATAAAACCGTTTGACTGCTCTTCGTCCGATTATAAATCAGTTTGACTGCTCTTCGTCCTTTTATAAATCAGTTTGACTGCTCTTCGTCCGCTTATAAAACAGTTTGACTGCTCTTCATCCTTTTATAAAGCAGTTTGACTGCTCTTCATCCTCTTATAAATCAGTTTGACTGTTCTTCATCCTTTTATAAAGCAGTTTGACTGCTCTTCATCCTCCTATAAACCAGTTTGACTGCGCTTCATCCTCCTATAGAACAGTTTGACTGCTCTTCGTCCGATTATAAATCAGTTTGACTGCTCTTCATCCTTTTATAAAGCAGTTTGACTGCTCTTCATCCTCCTATAAACCAGTTTGACTGCGCTTCATCCTCCTATAGAACAGTTTGACTGCTCTTCGTCCGATTATAAACCAGTTTGACTGCTCTTCGTCCTCTTATAAAACAGTTTGACTGCTCTTCATCCTTTTATAACGCAGTTTGACTGCTCTTCATCCTCTTATAAATCAGTTTGACTGCTCTTCATCCGATTATAAATCAGTTTGACTGCTCTTCATCCTCTTATAAAACAGTTTGACTGCTCTTAATCCTTTTATAACGCAGTTTGACTGCTCTTCATCCTCTTATAAATCAGTTTGACTGCTCTTCATCCGATTATAAATCAGTTTGACTGGTATTCATCCGATTATAAATCAGTTTGACTGCTCTTCGTCCGATTATAAATCAGTTTGACTGCTATTCGTCCGATTATACATCAGTTGGACTGCTCTTCGTCCGCTTATAAAACAATAGTTTGACTGCTCTTCATCCTTTTATAAAGCAGTTTGACTGCTCTTCATCCTCTTATAAATCAGTTTGACTGCTCTTCATCCTCCTATAAACCAGTTTGACTGCGCTTCATCCTCCTATAGAACAGTTTGACTGCTCTTCGTCCGATTATAACTCAGTTTGACTGCTCTTCGTCCTCCTATAAAACAGTTTGACTGCTCTTCATCCTTTTATAAAGCAGTTTGACTGCTCTTCATCCTCTTGTAAAACAGTCTGACTGCTCTTCATCCGATTATAAATCAATTTGACTGCTATTCATCCTCTTATAAAACAGTTTGACTGCTCTTCATCCTTTTTATAACGCAGTTTGACTGCTCTTCATCCTCTTGTAAAACAGGTTGACTGCTGTTCATCCTTTTGTAAAACAGTCTGACTGCTCTACATCATTGTATAAAACAGTTTGACTGCTCTTCATCCTTTTATAAAGCAGTTTGACTGCTCTTCATCCTCTTATAAATCAATTTGACTGCTCTTCATCCTCTTATAAAACCGTTTGACTGCTCTTCGTCCGATTATAAATCAGTTTGACTGCTCTTCGTCCGATTATAAATCAGTTTGACTGCTCTTCGTCCGCTTATAAAACAGTTTGACTGCTCTTCATCCTTTTATAAAGCAGTTTGACTGCTCTTCATCCTCTTATAAATCAGTTTGACTGCTCTTCATCCTTTTATAAAGCAGTTTGACTGCTCTTCATCCTCCTATAAACCAGTTTGACTGCGCTTCATCCTCCTATAGAACACTTTGACTGCTCTTCGTCCGATTATAAACCAGTTTGACTGCTCTTCGTCCTCTTATAAAAACAGTTTGACTGCTCTTCATCCTTTTATAAAGCAGTTTGACTGCTCTTCATCCTTTTATAAATCAGTTTGACTGCTCTTCATCCGATTATAAAACAGTTTGACTGCTCTTCATCCTTTTATAACGCAGTTTGACTGCTCTTCATCCTCTTATAAATCAGTTTGACTGCTCTTCATCCGATTATAAATCAGTTTGACTGCTCTTCGTCCTCTTTTAAAACAGTTTGACTGCTCTTCATCCTTTTATAATGCAGTTTGACTGCTCTACATCCTCGTATAAAACAGTTTGACTGCTCTTCATCCTTTTATAAAGCAGTTTGACTGCTCTTCATCCTCTTATAAATCAATTTGACTGCTCTTCATCCTCTTATAAAACCGTTTGACTGCTCTTCGTCCGATTATAAATCAGTTTGACTGCTCTTCATCCTCTTATAAAACCGTTTGACTGCTCTTCGTCCGATTATAAATCAGGTTGACTGCTCTTCGTCCGATTATAAATCAGTTTGACTGCTCTTCGTCTGCTTATAAAACAGTTTGACTGCTCTTCATCCTTTTATAAAGCAGTTTGACTGCTCTTCATCCTCCTATAAACCAGTTTGACTGCGCTTCATCCTCCTATAGAACAGTTTGACTGCTCTTCGTCCGATTATAAATCAGTTTGACTGCTCTTCATCCTCTTGTAAAACAGGTTGACTGCTCTTTATCCTCTTGTAAAACAGTCTGACTGCTCTACATCCTCGTATAAAACAGTTTGACTGCTCTTCATCCTTTTATAACGCAGTTTGACTGCTCTTCATCCTCTTGTAAAACAGTTTGACTGCTCTTCATCCTCTTATAAATCAATTTGACTGCGCTTCATCCTCTTATAAAACCGTTTGACTGCTCTTCGTCCGACTAAAATCAGTTTGACTGCTCTTCGTCCGATTATAAATCAGTTTGACTGCTCCTCGTCCGCTTATAAAACAGATTGACTGCTCTTCATCCTTTTATAAAGCAGTTTGACTGCTCTTCATCCTCTTATAAATCAGTTTGACTGCTCTTCATCCTTTTATAAAGCAGTTTGACTGCTCTTCATCCTCCTATAAACCAGTTTGACTGCGCTTCATCCTCCTATAGAACAGTTTGACTGCTCTTCGTCCTCTTATAAAAGAGTTTGACTGCTCTTCGTCCTCTTATAAAACAGTTTGACTGCTCTTCATCCTTTTATAAAGCAGTTTGACTGCTCTTCATCCTCTTATAAATCAGTTTGACTGCTCTTCATCCTTTTATAAAGCAGTTTGACTGCTCTTCATCCTCTTGTAAAACAGTCTGACTGCTCTTCATCCGATTATAAATCAATTTGACTGCTATTCATCCTCTTATAAAACAGTTTGACTGCTCTTCATCCTTTTTATAACGCAGTTTGACTGCTCTTAATCCTCTTGTAAAACAGGTTGACTGCTCTTCATCCTTTTGTAAAACAGTCTGACTGCTCTACATCATTGTATAAAACAGTTTGACTGCTCTTCGTCCTCTTTTAAAACAGTTTGACTGCTCTTCATCCTTTTATAATGCAGTTTGACTGCTCTTCATCCTCTTATAAAACTGTTTGACTGCTCTTCATACTCTTATAAAACAGGTTGTCTGCTCTTCATCCTCTTGTAAAACAGTCTGACTGCTCTACATCCTCGTATAAAACAGTTTGACTGCTCTTCATCCTTTTATAAAGCAGTTTGACTGCTCTTCATCCTCTTATAAATCAATTTGACTGCTCTTCATCCTCTTATAAAACCGTTTGACTGCTCTTCGTCCGATTATAAATCAGTTTGACTGCTCTTCATCCTCTTATAAAACCGTTTGACTGCTCTTCGTCCGTTTATAAATCAGGTTGACTGCTCTTCGTCCGATTATAAATCAGTTTGACTGCTCTTCGTCTGCTTATAAAACAGTTTGACTGCTCTTCATCCTTTTATAAAGCAGTTTGACTGCTCTTCATCCTCCTATAAACCAGTTTGACTGCGCTTCATCCTCCTATAGAACAGTTTGACTGCTCTTCGTCCGATTATAAATCAGTATGACTGCTCTTCATCCTCTTGTAAAACAGGTTGACTGCTCTTCATCCTCTTGTAAAACAGTCTGACTGCTCTACATCCTCGTATAAAACAGTTTGACTGCTCTTCATCCTTTTATAACGCAGTTTGACTTCTCTTCATCCTCTTGTAAAACAGTTTGACTGCTCTTCATCCTCTTATAAATCAATTTGACTGCGCTTCATCCTCTTATAAAACCGTTTGACTTCTCTTCGTCCGACTAAAATCAGTTTGACTGCTCTTCGTCCGATTATAAATCAGTTTGACTGCTCCTCGTCCGCTTATAAAACAGATTGACTGCTCTTCATCCTTTTATAAAGCAGTTTGACTGCTCTTCATCCTCTTATAAATCAGTTTGACTGCTCTTCATCCTTTTATAAAGCAGTTTGACTGCTCTTCATCCTCCTATAAACCAGTTTGACTGCGCTTCATCCTCCTATAGAACAGTTTGACTGCTCTTCGTCCTCTTATAAAACAGTTTGACTGCTCTTCGTCCTCTTATAAAACAGTTTGACTGCTCTTCATCATTTTATAAAGCAGTTTGACTGCTCTTCATCCTCTTATAAATCAGTTTGACTGCTCTTCATCCTTTTATAAAGCAGTTTGACTGCTCTTCATCCTCTTGTAAAACAGTCTGACTGCTCTTCATCCGATTATAAATCAATTTGACTGCTATTCATCCTCTTATAAAACAGTTTGACTGCTCTTCATCCTTTTTATAACGCAGTTTGACTGCTCTTCATCCTCTTGTAAAACAGGTTGACTGCTCTTCATCCTTTTGTAAAACAGTCTGACTGCTCTACATCATTGTATAAAACAGTTTGACTGCTCTTCATCCTTTTATAAAGCAGTTTGACTGCTCTTCATCCTCTTATAAATCAATTTGACTGCTCTTCATCCTCTTATAAAACCGTTTGACTGCTCTTCGTCCGATTATAAATCAGTTTGACTGCTCTTCGTCCGATTATAAATCAGTTTGACTGCTCTTCGTCCGCTTATAAAACAGTTTGACTGCTCTTCATCCTTTTATAAAGCAGTTTGACTGCTCTTCATCCTCTTATAAATCAGTTTGACTGCTCTTCATCCTTTTATAAAGCAGTTTGACTGCTCTTCATCCTCCTATAAACCAGTTTGACTGCGCTTCATCCTCCTATAGAACAGTTTGACTGCTCTTCGTCCGATTATAAACCAGTTTGACTGCTCTTCGTCCTCTTATAAAAACAGTTTGACTGCTCTTCATCCTTTTATAAAGCAGTTTGACTGCTCTTCATCCTTTTATAAATCAGTTTGACTGCTCTTCATCCGATTATAAATCAGTTTGACTGCTCTTCATCCTCTTATAAAACAGTTTGACTGCTCTTCATCCTTTTATAACGCAGTTTGACTGCTCTTCATCCTCTTATAAATCAGTTTGACTGCTCTTCATCCGATTATAAATCAGTTTGACTGCTCTTCGTCCTCTTTTAAAACAGTTTGACTGCTCTTCATCCTTTTCTAATGCAGTTTGACTGCTCTTCATCCTCTTATAAAACAGTTTGACTGCTCTTCATCCTCTTGTAAAACAGGTTGACTGCTCTTCATCCTCTTGTAAAACAGTCTGACTGCTCTACATCCTCGTATAAAACAGTTTGACTGCTCTTCATCCTTTTATAAAGCAGTTTGACTGCTCTTCATCCTCTTATAAATCAATTTGACTGCTCTTCATCCTCTTATAAAACCGTTTGACTGCTCTTCGTCCGATTATAAATCAGTTTGACTGCTCTTCATCCTCTTATAAAACCGTTTGACTGCTCTTCGTCCGATTATAAATCAGGTTGACTGCTCTTCGTCCGATTATAAATCAGTTTGACTGCTCTTCGTCTGCTTATAAAACAGTTTGACTGCTCTTCATCCTTTTATAAAGCAGTTTGACTGCTCTTCATCCTCCTATAAACCAGTTTGACTGCGCTTCATCCTCCTATAGAACAGTTTGACTGCTCTTCGTCCGATTATAAATCAGTTTGACTGCTCTTCATCCTCTTGTAAAACAGGTTGACTGCTCTTCATCCTCTTGTAAAACAGTCTGACTGCTCTACATCCTCGTATAAAACAGTTTGACTGCTCTTCATCCTTTTATAACGCAGTTTGACTGCTCTTCATCCTCTTGTAAAACAGTTTGACTGCTCTTCATCCTCTTATAAATCAATTTGACTGCTCTTCATCCTCTTATAAAACCGTTTGACTGCTCTTCGTCCGACTAAAATCAGTTTGACTGCTCTTCGTCCGATTATAAATCAGTTTGACTGCTCCTCGTCCGCTTATAAAACAGATTGACTGCTCTTCATCATTTTATAAAGCAGTTTGACTGCTCTTCATCCTCTTATAAATCAGTTTGACTGCTCTTCATCCTTTTATAAAGCAGTTTGACTGCTCTTCATCCTCCTATAAACCAGTTTGACTGTGCTTCATCCTCCTATAGAACAGTTTGACTGCTCTTCGTCCTCTTATAAAACAGTTTGACTGCTCTTCGTCCTCTTATAAAACAGTTTGACTGCTCTTCATCCTTTTATAAAGCAGTTTGACTGCTCTTCATCCTCTTATAAATCAGTTTGACTGCTCTTCATCCTTTTATAAAGCAGTTTGACTGCTCTTCATCCTCTTGTAAAACAGTCTGACTGCTCTTCATCCGATTATAAATCAATTTGACTGCTATTCATCCTCTCATAAAACAGTTTGACTGCTCTTCATCCTTTTTATAACGCAGTTTGACTGCTCTTCATCCTCTTGTAAAACAGGTTGACTGCTCTTCATCCTTTTGTAAAACAGTCTGACTGCTCTACATCATTGTATAAAACAGTTTGACTGCTCTTCATCCTTTTATAAAGCAGTTTGACTGCTCTTCATCCTCTTATAAATCAATTTGACTGCTCTTCATCCTCTTATAAAACCGTTTGACTGCTCTTCGTCCGATTATAAATCAGTTTGACTGCTCTTCGTCCGATTATAAATCAGTTTGACTGCTCTTCGTCCGCTTATAAAACAGTTTGACTGCTCTTCATCCTTTTATAAAGCAGTTTGACTGCTCTTCATCCTCTTATAAATCAGTTTGACTGCTCTTCATCCTTTTATAAAGCAGTTTGACTGCTCTTCATCCTCCTATAAACCAGTTTGACTGCGCTTCATCCTCCTATAGAACAGTTTGACTGCTCTTCGTCCGATTATAAACCAGTTTGACTGCTCTTCGTCCTCTTATAAAAACAGTTTGACTGCTCTTCATCCTTTTATAAAGCAGTTTGACTGCTCTTCATCATTTTATAAATCAGTTTGACTGCTCTTCATCCGATTATAAATCAGTTTGACTGCTCTTCATCCTCTTATAAAACAGTTTGACTGCTCTTCATCCTTTTATAACGCAGTTTGACTGCTCTTCATCCTCTTATAAATCAGTTTGACTGCTCTTCATCCGATTATAAATCAGTTTGACTGCTCTTCGTCCTCTTTTAAAACAGTTTGACTGCTCTTCATCCTTTTCTAATGCAGTTTGACTGCTCTTCATCCTCTTATAAAACAGTTTGACTGCTCTTCATCCTCTTGTAAAACAGGTTGACTGCTCTTCATCCTCTTGTAAAACAGTCTGACTGCTCTACATCCTCGTATAAAACAGTTTGACTGCTCTTCATCCTTTTATAAAGCAGTTTGACTGCTCTTCATCCTCTTATAAATCAATTTGACTGCTCTTCATCCTCTTATAAAACCGTTTGACTGCTCTTCGTCCGATTATAAATCAGTTTGACTGCTCTTCATCCTCTTATAAAACCGTTTGACTGCTCTTCGTCCGATTATAAATCAGGTTGACTGCTCTTCGTCCGATTATAAATCAGTTTGACTGCTCTTCGTCTGCTTATAAAACAGTTTGACTGCTCTTCATCCTTTTATAAAGCAGTTTGACTGCTCTTCATCCTCCTATAAACCAGTTTGACTGCGCTTCATCCTCCTATAGAACAGTTTGACTGCTCTTCGTCCGATTATAAATCAGTTTGACTGCTCTTCATCCTCTTGTAAAACAGGTTGACTGCTCTTCATCCTCTTGTAAAACAGTCTGACTGCTCTACATCCTCGTATAAAACAGTTTGACTGCTCTTCATCCTTTTATAACGCAGTTTGACTGCTCTTCATCCTCTTGTAAAACAGTTTGACTGCTCTTCATCCTCTTATAAATCAATTTGACTGCTCTTCATCCTCTTATAAAACCGTTTGACTGCTCTTCGTCCGACTAAAATCAGTTTGACTGCTCTTCGTCCGATTATAAATCAGTTTGACTGCTCCTCGTCCGCTTATAAAACAGATTGACTGCTCTTCATCCTTTTATAAAGCAGTTTGACTGCTCTTCATCCTCTTATAAATCAGTTTGACTGCTCTTCATCCGATTATAAATCAGTTTGACTGCTCTTCGTCCTCTTTTAAAACAGTTTGACTGCTCTTCATCCTTTTCTAATGCAGTTTGACTGCTCTTCATCCTCTTATAAAACAGTTTGACTGCTCTTCATCCTCTTGTAAAACAGGTTGACTGCTCTTCATCCTCTTGTAAAACAGTCTGACTGCTCTACATCCTCGTATAAAACAGTTTGACTGCTCTTCATCCTTTTATAAAGCAGTTTGACTGCTCTTCATCCTCTTATAAATCAATTTGACTGCTCTTCATCCTCTTATAAAACCGTTTGACTGCTCTTCGTCCGATTATAAATCAGTTTGACTGCTCTTCATCCTCTTATAAAACCGTTTGACTGCTCTTCGTCCGATTATAAATCAGTTTGACTGCTCTTCATCCTTTTATAAAGCAGTTTGACTGCTCTTCATCCTCCTATAAACCAGTTTGAATGCGCTTCATCCTCCTATAGAACAGTTTGACTGCTCTTCGTCCTCTTATAAAACAGTTTGACTGCTCTTCGTCCTCTTATAAAACAGTTTGACTGCTCTTCATCCTTTTATAAAGCAGTTTGACTGCTCTTCATCCTCTTATAAATCAGTTTGACTGCTCTTCATCCTTTTATAAAGCAGTTTGACTGCTCTTCATCCTCTTGTAAAACAGTCTGACTGCTCTTCATCCGATTATAAATCAATTTGACTGCTATTCATCCTCTTATAAAACAGTTTGACTGCTCTTCATCCTTTTTATAACGCAGTTTGACTGCTCTTCATCCTCTTGTAAAACAGGTTGACTGCTCTTCATCCTTTTGTAAAACAGTCTGACTGCTCTACATCATTGTATAAAACAGTTTGACTGCTCTTCATCCTTTTATAAAGCAGTTTGACTGCTCTTCATCCTCTTATAAATCAATTTGACTGCTCTTCATCCTCTTATAAAACCGTTTGACTGCTCTTCGTCCGATTATAAATCAGTTTGACTGCTCTTCGTCCGATTATAAATCAGTTTGACTGCTCTTCGTCCGCTTATAAAACAGTTTGACTGCTCTTCATCCTTTTATAAAGCAGTTTGACAGCTCTTCATCCTCTTATAAATAAGTTTGACTGCTCTTCATCCTTTTATAAAGCAGTTTGACTGCTCTTCATCCTCCTATAAACCAGTTTGACTGCGCTTCATCCTCCTATCGAACAGTTTGACTGCTCTTCGTCCGATTATAAACCAGTTTGACTGCTCTTCATCCTTTTATAAAGCAGTTTGACTGCTCTTCATCCTTTTATAAATCAGTTTGACTGCTCTTCATCCGATTATAAATCAGTTTGACTGCTCTTCATCCTCTTATAAAACAGTTTGACTGCTCTTCATCCTTTTATAACGCAGTTTGACTGCTCTTCATCCTCTTATAAATCAGTTTGACTGCTCTTCATCCGATTATAAATCAGTTTGACTGCTCTTCGTCCTCTTTTAAAACAGTTTGACTGCTCTTCATCCTTTTCTAATGCAGTTTGACTGCTCTTCATCCTCTTATAAAACAGTTTGACTGCTCTTCATCCTCTTGTAAAACAGGTTGACTGCTCTTCATCCTCTTGTAAAACAGTCTGACTGCTCTACATCCTCGTATAAAACAGTTTGACTGCTCTTCATCCTTTTATAAAGCAGTTTGACTGCTCTTCATCCTCTTATAAATCAATTTGACTGCTCTTCATCCTCTTATAAAACCGTTTGACTGCTCTTCGTCCGATTATAAATCAGTTTGACTGCTCTTCATCCTCTTATAAAACCGTTTGACTGCTCTTCGTCCGATTATAAATCAGGTTGACTGCTCTTCGTCCGATTATAAATCAGTTTGACTGCTCTTCATCCTTTTATAAAGCAGTTTGACTGCTCTTCATCCTCCTATAAACCAGTTTGACTGCGCTTCATCCTCCTATAGAACAGTTTGACTGCTCTTCGTCCGATTATAAATCAGTTTGACTGCGCTTCATCCTCTTGTAAAACAGGTTGACTGCTCTTCATCCTCTTGTAAAACAGTCTGACTGCTCTACATCCTCGTATAAAACAGTTTGACTGCTCTTCATCCTTTTATAACGCAGTTTGACTGCTCTTCATCCTCTTGTAAAACAGTTTGACTGCTCTTCATCCTCTTATAAATCAATTTGACTGCTCTTCATCCTCTTATAAAACCGTTTGACTGCTCTTCGTCCGACTAAAATCAGTTTGACTGCTCTTCGTCCGATTATAAATCAGTTTGACTGCTCCTCGTCCGCTTATAAAACAGATTGACTGCTCTTCATCATTTTATAAAGCAGTTTGACTGCTCTTCATCCTCTTATAAATCAGTTTGACTGCTCTTCATCCTTTTATAAAGCAGTTTGACTGCTCTTCATCCTCCTATAAACCAGTTTGACTGCGCTTCATCCTCCTATAGAACAGTTTGACTGCTCTTCGTCCTCTTATAAAACAGTTTGACTGCTCTTCGTCCTCTTATAAAACAGTTTGACTGCTCTTCATCCTTTTATAAAGCAGTTTGACTGCTCTTCATCCTCTTATAAATCAGTTTGACTGCTCTTCATCCTTTTATAAAGCAGTTTGACTGCTCTTCATCCTTTTATAAAGCAGTTTGACTGCTCTTCATCCTCTTGTAAAACAGTCTGACTGCTCTTCATCCGATTATAAATCAATTTGACTGCTATTCATCCTCTCATAAAACAGTTTGACTGCTCTTCATCCTTTTTATAACGCAGTTTGACTGCTCTTCATCCTCTTGTAAAACAGGTTGACTGCTCTTCATCCTTTTGTAAAACAGTCTGACTGCTCTACATCATTGTATAAAACAGTTTGACTGCTCTTCGTCCTCTTTTAAAACAGTTTGACTGCTCTTCATCCTTTTATAATGCAGTTTGACTGCTCTTCATCCTCTTATAAAACAGTTTGACTGCTCTTCATCCTCTTGTAAAACAGGTTGACTGCTCTTCATCCTCTTGTAAAACAGTCTGACTGCTCTTCATCCGATTATAAATCAATTTGACTGCTATTCATCCTCTTATAAAACAGTTTGACTGCTCTTCATCCTTTTTATAACGCAGTTTGACTGCTCTTCATCCTCTTGTAAAACAGGTTGACTGCTCTTCATCCTTTTGTAAAACAGTCTGACTGCTCTACATCATTGTATAAAACAGTTTGACTGCTCTTCATCCTTTTATAAAGCAGTTTGACTGCTCTTCATCCTCTTATAAATCAATTTGACTGCTATTCATCCTCTTATAAAACCGTTTGACTGCTCTTCGTCCGATTATAAATCAGTTTGACTGCTCTTCGTCCGATTATAAATCAGTTTGACTGCTCTTCGTCCGCTTATAAAACAGTTTGACTGCTCTTCATCCTTTTATAAAGCAGTTTGACTGCTCTTCATCCTCTTATAAATCAGTTTGACTGCTCTTCATCCTTTTATAAAGCAGTTTGACTGCTCTTCATCCTCCTATAAACCAGTTTGACTGCGCTTCATCCTCCTATAGAACAGTTTGACTGCTCTTCGTCCGATTATAAACCAGTTTGACTGCTCTTCGTCCTCTTATAAAAACAGTTTGACTGCTCTTCATCCTTTTATAAAGCAGTTTGACTGCTCTTCATCCTTTTATAAATCAGTTTGACTGCTCTTCATCCAATTATAAATCAGTTTGACTGCTCTTCATCCTCTTATAAAACAGTTTGACTGCTCTTCATCCTTTTATAACGCAGTTTGACTGCTCTTCATCCTCTTATAAATCAGTTTGACTGCTCTTCATCCGATTATAAATCAGTTTGACTGCTCTTCGTCCTCTTTTAAAACAGTTTGACTGCTCTTCATCCTTTTCTAATGCAGTTTGACTGCTCTTCATCCTCTTATAAAACAGTTTGACTGCTCTTCATCCTCTTGTAAAACAGGTTGACTGCTCTTCATCCTCTTGTAAAACAGTCTGACTGCTCTACATCCTCGTATAAAACAGTTTGACTGCTCTTCATCCTTTTATAAAGCAGTTTGACTGCTCTTCATCCTCTTATAAATCAATTTGACTGCTCTTCATCCTCTTATAAAACCGTTTGACTGCTCTTCGTCCGATTATAAATCAGTTTGACTGCTCTTCATCCTCTTATAAAACCGTTTGACTGCTCTTCGTCCGATTATAAATCAGGTTGACTGCTCTTCGTCCGATTATAAATCAGTTTGACTGCTCTTCGTCTGCTTTTAAAACAGTTTGACTGCTCTTCATCCTTTTATAAAGCAGTTTGACTGTTCTTCATCCTCCTATAAACCAGTTTGACTGCTCTTCATCCTCTTATAAATCAGTTTGACTGCTCTTCATCCTTTTATAAAGCAGTTTGACTGCTCTTCATCCTCTTGTAAAACAGTCTGACTGCTCTTCATCCGATTATAAATCAATTTGACTGCTATTCATCCTCTTATAAAACAGTTTGACTGCTCTTCATCCTTTTTATAACGCAGTTTGACTGCTCTTCATCCTCTTGTACAACAGGTTGACTGCTCTTCATCCTTTTGTAAAACAGTCTGACTGCTCTACATCATTGTATAAAACAGTTTGACTGCTCTTCATCCTTTTATAAAGCAGTTTGACTGCTCTTCATCCTCTTATAAATCAATTTGACTGCTCTTCATCCTCTTATAAAACCGTTTGACTGCTCTTCGTCCGATTATAAATCAGTTTGACTGCTCTTCGTCCGATTATAAATCAGTTTGACTGCTCTTCGTCCGCTTATAAAACAGTTTGACTGCTCTTCATCCTTTTATAAAGCAGTTTGACTGCTCTTCATCCTCTTATAAATCAGTTTGACTGCTCTTCATCCTTTTATAAAGCAGTTTGACTGCTCTTCATCCTTTTATAAATCAGTTTGACTGCTCTTCATCCGATTATAAATCAGTTTGACTGCTCTTCATCCTCTTATAAAACAGTTTGACTGCTCTTCATCCTTTTCTAACGCAGTTTGACTGCTCTTCATCCTCTTATAAATCAGTTTGACTGCTCTTCATCCGATTATAAATCAGTTTGACTGCTCTTCGTCCTCTTTTAAAACAGTTTGACTGCTCTTCATCCTTTTCTAATGCAGTTTGACTGCTCTTCATCCTCTTATAAAACAGTTTGACTGCTCTTCATCCTCTTGTAAAACAGGTTGACTGCTCTTCATCCTCTTGTAAAACAGTCTGACTGCTCTACATCCTCGTATAAAACAGTTTGACTGCTCTTCATCCTTTTATAAAGCAGTTTGACTGCTCTTCATCCTCTTATAAATCAATTTGACTGCTCTTCATCCTCTTATAAAACCGTTTGACTGCTCTTCGTCCGATTATAAATCAGTTTGACTGCTCTTCATCCTCTTATAAAACCGTTTGACTGCTCTTCGTCCGATTATAAATCAGGTTGACTGCTCTTCGTCCGATTATAAATCAGTTTGACTGCTCTTCGTCTGCTTATAAAACAGTTTGACTGCTCTTCATCCTTTTATAAAGCAGTTTGACTGCTCTTCATCCTCCTATAAACCAGTTTGACTGCGCTTCATCCTCCTATAGAACAGTTTGACTGCTCTTCGTCCGATTATAAATCAGTTTGACTGCTCTTCATCCTCTTGTAAAACAGGTTGACTGCTCTTCATCCTCTTGTAAAACAGTCTGACTGCTCTACATCCTCGTATAAAACAGTTTGACTGCTCTTCATCCTTTTATAACGCAGTTTGACTGCTCTTCATCCTCTTGTAAAACAGTTTGACTGCTCTTCATCCTCTTATAAATCAATTTGACTGCTCTTCATCCTCTTATAAAACCGTTTGACTGCTCTTCGTCCGACTAAAATCAGTTTGACTGCTCTTCGTCCGATTATAAATCAGTTTGACTGCTCCTCGTCCGCTTATAAAACAGATTGACTGCGCTTCATCATTTTATAAAGCAGTTTGACTGCTCTTCATCCTCTTATAAATCAGTTTGACTGCTCTTCATCCTTTTATAAAGCAGTTTGACTGCTCTTCATCCTCCTATAAACCAGTTTGACTGCGCTTCATCCTCCTATAGAACAGTTTGACTGCTCTTCGTCCTCTTATAAAACAGTTTGACTGCTCTTCGTCCTCTTATAAAACAGTTTGACTGCTCTTCATCCTTTTATAAAGCAGTTTGACTGCTCTTCATCCTCTTATAAATCAGTTTGACTGCTCTTCATCCTTTTATAAAGCAGTTTGACTGCTCTTCATCCTCTTGTAAAACAGTCTGACTGCTCTTCATCCGATTATAAATCAATTTGACTGCTATTCATCCTCTCATAAAACAGTTTGACTGCTCTTCATCCTTTTTATAACGCAGTTTGACTGCTCTTCATCCTCTTGTAAAACAGGTTGACTGCTCTTCATCCTTTTGTAAAACAGTCTGACTGCTCTACATCATTGTATAAAACAGTTTGACTGCTCTTCGTCCTCTTGTAAAACAGGTTGACTGCTCTTCATCCTTTTATAAATCAGTTTGACTGCTCTTCATCCTCTTATAAATCAATTTGACTGCTCTTCATCCTCTTATAAAACCGTTTGACTGCTCTTCGTCCGATTATAAATCAGTTTGACTGCTCTTCGTCCGATTATAAATCAGTTTGACTGCTCTTCGTCTGCTAATAAAACAGTTTGACTGCTCTTCATCCTTTTATAAAGCAGTTTGACTGCTCTTCATCCTCCTATAAACCAGTTTGACTGCGCTTCAACCTCCTATAGAACAGTTTGACTGCTCTTCGTCCGATTATAAATCAGTTTGACTGCTCTTCATCCTCTTGTAAAACAGGTTGACTGCTCTTCATCCTCTTGTAAAACAGTCTGACTGCTCTACATCCTCGTATAAAACAGTTTGACTGCTCTTCATCCTTTTATAACGCAGTTTGACTGCTCTTCATCCTCTTGTAAAACAGTTTGACTGCTCTTCATCCTCTTATAAATCAATTTGACTGCTCTTCATCCTCTTATAAAACCGTTTGACTGCTCTTCGTCCGACTAAAATCAGTTTGACTGCTCTTCGTCCGATTATAAATCAGTTTGACTGCTCCTCGTCCGCTTATAAAACAGATTGACTGCTCTTCATCCTTTTATAAAGCAGTTTGACTGCTCTTCATCCTCTTATAAATCAGTTTGACTGCTCTTCATCCGATTATAAATCAGTTTGACTGCTCTTCGTCCTCTTTTAAAACAGTTTGACTGCTCTTCATCCTTTTCTAATGCAGTTTGACTGCTCTTCATCCTCTTATAAAACAGTTTGACTGCTCTTCATCCTCTTGTAAAACAGGTTGACTGCTCTTCATCCTCTTGTAAAACAGTCTGACTGCTCTACATCCTCGTATAAAACAGTTTGACTGCTCTTCATCCTTTTATAAAGCAGTTTGACTGCTCTTCATCCTCTTATAAATCAATTTGACTGCTCTTCATCCTCTTATAAAACCGTTTGACTGCTCTTCGTCCGATTATAAATCAGTTTGACTGCTCTTCATCCTCTTATAAAACCGTTTGACTGCTCTTCGTCCGATTATAAATCAGGTTGACTGCTCTTCGTCCGATTATAAATCAGTTTGACTGCTCTTCGTCTGCTTATAAAACAGTTTGACTGCTCTTCATCCTTTTATAAAGCAGTTTGACTGCTCTTCATCCTCCTATAAACCAGTTTGACTGCGCTTCATCCTCCTATAGAACAGTTTGACTGCTCTTCGTCCGATTATAAATCAGTTTGACTGCTCTTCATCCTCTTGTAAAACAGGTTGACTGCTCTTCATCCTCTTGTAAAACAGTCTGACTGCTCTACATCCTCGTATAAAACAGTTTGACTGCTCTTCATCCTTTTATAACGCAGTTTGACTGCTCTTCATCCTCTTGTAAAACAGTTTGACTGCTCTTCATCCTCTTATAAATCAATTTGACTGCTCTTCATCCTCTTATAAAACCGTTTGACTGCTCTTCGTCCGATTATAAATCAGTTTGACTGCTCTTCGTCTGCTTATAAATCAGTTTGACTGCTCTTCGTCCGATTATAAATCAGTTTGACTGCTCTTCGTCCGATTATAAATCAGGTTGACTGCTCTTCGTCCGATTATAAATCAGTTTGACTGCTCTTCGTCTGCTTATAAATCAGTTTGACTGCTCTTCGTCCGATTATAAATCAGTTTGACTGCTCCTCGTCCGCTTATAAAACAGATTGACTGCTCTTCATCCTTTTATAAAGCAGTTTGACTGCTCTTCATCCTCTTATAAATCAGTTTGACTGCTCTTCATCCTTTTATAAAGCAGTTTGACTGCTCTTCATCCTCCTATAAACCAGTTTGACTGCGCTTCATCCTCCTATAGAACAGTTTGACTGCTCTTCGTCCTCTTATAAAACAGTTTGACTGCTCTTCGTCCTCTTATAAAACAGTTTGACTGCTCTTCATCCTTTTATAAAGCAGTTTGACTGCTCTTCATCCTCTTATAAATCAGTTTGACTGCTCTTCATCCTTTTATAAAGCATTTTGACTGCTCTTCATCCTCTTGTAAAACAGTCTGACTGCTCTTCATCCGATTATAAATCAATTTGACTGCTATTCATCCTCTCATAAAACAGTTTGACTGCTCTTCATCCTTTTTATAACGCAGTTTGACTGCTCTTCATCCTCTTGTAAAACAGGTTGACTGCTCTTCATCCTTTTGTAAAACAGTCTGACTGCTCTACATCATTGTATAAAACAGTTTGACTGCTCTTCGTCCTCTTTTAAAACAGTTTGACTGCTCTTCATCCTTTTATAATGCAGTTTGACTGCTCTTCATCCTCTTATAAAACAGTTTGACTGCTCTTCATCCTCTTGTAAAAGAGGTTGACTGCTCTTCATGCTCTTGTAAAACAGTCTGACTGCTCTACATCCTCGTATAAAACAGTTTGACTGCTCTTCATCCTTTTATAAAGCAGTTTGACTGCTCTTCATCCTCTTATAAATCAATTTGACTGCTCTTCATCCTCTTATAAAACCGTTTGACTGCTCTTCGTCCGATTATAAATCAGGTTGACTGCTCTTCGTCCGATTATAAATCAGTTTGACTGCTCTTCGTCTGCTTATAAAACCAGTTTGACTGCTCTTCATCCTTTTATAAAGCAGTTTGACTGCTCTTCATCCTCCTATAAACCAGTTTGACTGCGCTTCATCCTCCTATAGAACAGTTTGACTGCTCTTCGTCCGACTAAAATCAGTTTGACTGCTCTTCGTCCGATTATAAATCAGTTTGACTGCTCCTCGTCCGCTTATAAAACAGATTGACTGCTCTTCATCCTTTTATAAAGCAGTTTGACTGCTCTTCATCCTCTTATAAATCAGTTTGACTGCTCTTCATCCTTTTATAAAGCAGTTTGACTGCTCTTCATCCTCCTATAAACCAGTTTGACTGCGCTTCATCCTCCTATAGAACAGTTTGACTGCTCTTCGTCCTCTTATAAAACAGTTTGACTGCTCTTCGTCCTCTTATAAAACAGTTTGACTGCTCTTCATCCTTTTATAAAGCAGTTTGACTGCTGTTCATCCTCTTATAAATCAGTTTGACTGCTCTTCATCCTTTTATAAAGCAGTTTGACTGCTCTTCATCCTCTTGTAAAACAGTCTGACTGCTCTTCATCCGATTATAAATCAATTTGACTGCTATTCATCCTCTTATAAAACAGTTTGACTGCTCTTCATCCTTTTTATAACGCAGTTTGACTGCTCTTCATCCTCTTGTAAAACAGGTTGACTGCTCTTCATCCTTTTGTAAAACAGTCTGACTGCTCTACATCATTGTATAAAACAGTTTGACTGCTCTTCATCCTTTTATAAAGCAGTTTGACTGCTCTTCATCCTCTTATAAATCAATTTGACTGCTCTTCATCCTCTTATAAAACCGTTTGACTGCTCTTCGTCCGATTATAAATCAGTTTGACTGCTCTTCGTCCGATTATAAATCAGTTTGACTGCTCTTCGTCCAATTATAAAACAGTTTGACTGCTCTTCATCCTTTTATAAAGCAGTTTGACTGCTCTTCATCCTCTTATAAATCAGTTTGACTGCTCTTCATCCTTTTATAAAGCAGTTTGACTGCTCTTCATCCTCCTATAAACCAGTTTGACTGCGCTTCATCCTCCTATAGAACAGTTTGACTGCTCTTCGTCCGATTATAAACCAGTTTGACTGCTCTTCGTCCTCTTATAAAAACAGTTTGACTGCTCTTCATCCTCCTATAAACCAGTTTGACTGCGCTTCATCCTCCTATAGAACAGTTTGACTGCTCTTCGTCCGACTAAAATCAGTTTGACTGCTCTTCGTCCGATTATAAATCAGTTTGACTGCTCCTCGTCCGCTTATAAAACAGATTGACTGCTCTTCATCCTTTTATAAAGCAGTTTGACTGCTCTTCATCCTCTTATAAATCAGTTTGACTGCTCTTCATCCTTTTATAAAGCAGTTTGACTGCTCTTCATCCTCCTATAAACCAGTTTGACTGCGCTTCATCCTCCTATAGAACAGTTTGACTGCTCTTCGTCCTCTTATAAAACAGTTTGACTGCTCTTCGTCCTCTTATAAAACAGTTTGACTGCTCTTCATCCTTTTATAAAGCAGTTTGACTGCTGTTCATCCTCTTATAAATCAGTTTGACTGCTCTTCATCCTTTTATAAAGCAGTTTGACTGCTCTTCATCCTCTTGTAAAACAGTCTGACTGCTCTTCATCCGATTATAAATCAATTTGACTGCTATTCATCCTCTTATAAAACAGTTTGACTGCTCTTCATCCTTTTTATAACGCAGTTTGACTGCTCTTCATCCTCTTGTAAAACAGGTTGACTGCTCTTCATCCTTTTGTAAAACAGTCTGACTGCTCTACATCATTGTATAAAACAGTTTGACTGCTCTTCATCCTTTTATAAAGCAGTTTGACTGCTCTTCATCCTCTTATAAATCAATTTGACTGCTCTTCATCCTCTTATAAAACCGTTTGACTGCTCTTCGTCCGATTATAAATCAGTTTGACTGCTCTTCGTCCGATTATAAATCAGTTTGACTGCTCTTCGTCCAATTATAAAACAGTTTGACTGCTCTTCATCCTTTTATAAAGCAGTTTGACTGCTCTTCATCCTCTTATAAATCAGTTTGACTGCTCTTCATCCTTTTATAAAGCAGTTTGACTGCTCTTCATCCTCCTATAAACCAGTTTGACTGCGCTTCATCCTCCTATAGAACAGTTTGACTGCTCTTCGTCCGATTATAAACCAGTTTGACTGCTCTTCGTCCTCTTATAAAAACAGTTTGACTGCTCTTCATCCTCCTATAAACCAGTTTGACTGCGCTTCATCCTCCTATAGAACAGTTTGACTGCTCTTCGTCCGACTAAAATCAGTTTGACTGCTCTTCGTCCGATTATAAATCAGTTTGACTGCTCCTCGTCCGCTTATAAAACAGATTGACTGCTCTTCATCCTTTTATAAAGCAGTTTGACTGCTCTTCATCCTCTTATAAATCAGTTTGACTGCTCTTCATCCTTTTATAAAGCAGTTTGACTGCTCTTCATCCTCCTATAAACCAGTTTGACTGCGCTTCATCCTCCTATAGAACAGTTTGACTGCTCTTCGTCCTCTTATAAAACAGTTTGACTGCTCTTCGTCCTCTTATAAAACAGTTTGACTGCTCTTCATCCTTTTATAAAGCAGTTTGACTGCTGTTCATCCTCTTATAAATCAGTTTGACTGCTCTTCATCCTTTTATAAAGCAGTTTGACTGCTCTTCATCCTCTTGTAAAACAGTCTGACTGCTCTTCATCCGATTATAAATCAATTTGACTGCTATTCATCCTCTTATAAAACAGTTTGACTGCTCTTCATCCTTTTTATAACGCAGTTTGACTGCTCTTCATCCTCTTGTAAAACAGGTTGACTGCTCTTCATCCTTTTGTAAAACAGTCTGACTGCTCTACATCATTGTATAAAACAGTTTGACTGCTCTTCATCCTTTTATACAGCAGTTTGACTGCTCTTCATCCTCTTATAAATCAATTTGACTGCTCTTCATCCTCTTATAAAACCGTTTGACTGCTCTTCGTCCGATTATAAATCAGTTTGACTGCTCTTCGTCCGATTATAAATCAGTTTGACTGCTCTTCGTCCAATTATAAAACAGTTTGACTGCTCTTCATCCTTTTATAAAGCAGTTTGACTGCTCTTCATCCTCTTATAAATCAGTTTGACTGCTCTTCATCCTTTTATAAAGCAGTTTGACTGCTCTTCATCCTCCTATAAACCAGTTTGACTGCGCTTCATCCTCCTATAGAACAGTTTGACTGCTCTTCGTCCGATTATAAACCAGTTTGACTGCTCTTCGTCCTCTTATAAAAACAGTTTGACTGCTCTTCATCCTCCTATAAACCAGTTTGACTGCGCTTCATCCTCCTATAGAACAGTTTGACTGCTCTTCGTCCGACTAAAATCAGTTTGACTGCTCTTCGTCCGATTATAAATCAGTTTGACTGCTCCTCGTCCGCTTATAAAACAGATTGACTGCTCTTCATCCTTTTATAAAGCAGTTTGACTGCTCTTCATCCTCTTATAAATCAGTTTGACTGCTCTTCATCCTTTTATAAAGCAGTTTGACTGCTCTTCATCCTCCTATAAACCAGTTTGACTGCGCTTCATCCTCCTATAGAACAGTTTGACTGCTCTTCGTCCTCTTATAAAACAGTTTGACTGCTCTTCGTCCTCTTATAAAACAGTTTGACTGCTCTTCATCCTTTTATAAAGCAGTTTGACTGCTGTTCATCCTCTTATAAATCAGTTTGACTGCTCTTCATCCTTTTATAAAGCAGTTTGACTGCTCTTCATCCTCTTGTAAAACAGTCTGACTGCTCTTCATCCGATTATAAATCAATTTGACTGCTATTCATCCTCTTATAAAACAGTTTGACTGCTCTTCATCCTTTTTATAACGCAGTTTGACTGCTCTTCATCCTCTTGTAAAACAGGTTGACTGCTCTTCATCCTTTTGTAAAACAGTCTGACTGCTCTACATCATTGTATAAAACAGTTTGACTGCTCTTCATCCTTTTATACAGCAGTTTGACTGCTCTTCATCCTCTTATAAATCAATTTGACTGCTCTTCATCCTCTTATAAAACCGTTTGACTGCTCTTCGTCCGATTATAAATCAGTTTGACTGCTCTTCGTCCGATTATAAATCAGTTTGACTGCTCTTCGTCCAATTATAAAACAGTTTGACTGCTCTTCATCCTTTTATAAAGCAGTTTGACTGCTCTTCATCCTCTTATAAATCAGTTTGACTGCTCTTCATCCTTTTATAAAGCAGTTTGACTGCTCTTCATCCTCCTATAAACCAGTTTGACTGCGCTTCATCCTCCTATAGAACAGTTTGACTGCTCTTCGTCCGATTATAAACCAGTTTGACTGCTCTTCGTCCTCTTATAAAAACAGTTTGACTGCTCTTCATCCTTTTATAAAGCAGTTTGACTGCTCTTCATCCTTTTATAAATCAGTTTGACTGCTCTTCATCCGATTATAAATCAGTTTGACTGCTCTTCATCCTCTTATAAAACAGTTTGACTGCTCTTCATCCTTTTATAACGCAGTTTGACTGCTCTTCATCCTCTTATAAATCAGTTTGACTGCTCTTCATCCGATTATAAATCAGTTTGACTGCTCTTCGTCCTCTTTTAAAACAGTTTGACTGCTCTTCATCCTTTTCTAATGCAGTTTGACTGCTCTTCATCCTCTTATAAAACAGTTTGACTGCTCTTCATCCTCTTGTAAAACAGGTTGACTGCTCTTCATCCTCTTGTAAAACAGTCTGACTGCTCTACATCCTCGTATAAAACAGTTTGACTGCTCTTCATCCTTTTATAAAGCAGTTTGACTGCTCTTCATCCTCTTATAAATCAATTTGACTGCTCTTCATCCTCTTATAAAACCGTTTGACTGCTCTTCGTCCGATTATAAATCAGTTTGACTGCTCTTCATCCTCTTATAAAACCGTTTGACTGCTCTTCGTCCGATTATAAATCAGGTTGACTGCTCTTCGTCCGATTATAAATCAGTTTGACTGCTCTTCGTCTGCTTATAAAACAGTTTGACTGCTCTTCATCCTTTTATAAAGCAGTTTGACTGCTCTTCATCCTCCTATAAACCAGTTTGACTGCGCTTCATCCTCCTATAGAACAGTTTGACTGCTCTTCGTCCGATTATAAATCAGTTTGACTTCTCTTCATCCTCTTGTAAAACAGGTTGACTGCTCTTCATCCTCTTGTAAAACAGTCTGACCGCTCTACATCCTCGTATAAAACAGTTTGACTGCTCTTCATCCTTTTATAACGCAGTTTGACTGCTCTTCATCCTCTTGTAAAACAGTTTGACTGCTCTTCATCCTCTTATAAATCAATTTGACTGCTCTTCATCCTCTTATAAAACCGTTTGACTGCTCTTCGTCCGATTATAAATTAGTTTGACTGCTCTTCGTCCGATTATAAATCAGTTTGACTGCTCTTCATCCTTTTTATAACGCAGTTTGACTGCTCTTCATCCTCTTGTAAAACAGGTTGACTGCACTTCATCCTTTTGTAAAACAGTCTGACTGCTCTACATCATTGTATAAAACAGTTTGACTGCTCTTCATCCTTTTATAAAGCAGTTTGACTGCTCTTCATCCTCTTATAAATCAGTTTGACTGCTCTTCATCCTCTTATAAAACCGTTTGACTGCTCTTCGTCCGATTATAAATCAGGTTGACTGCTCTTCGTCCGATTATAAATCAGTTTGACTGCTCTTCGTCTGCTTATAAAACAGTTTGACTGCTCTTCATCCTTTTATAAAGCAGTTTGACTGTTCTTCATCCTCCTATAAACCAGTTTGACTGCTCTTCATCCTCTTATAAATCAGTTTGACTGCTCTTCATCCTTTTATAAAGCAGTTTGACTGCTCTTCATCCTCTTGTAAAACAGTCTGACTGCTCTTCATCCGATTATAAATCAATTTGACTGCTATTCATCCTCTTATAAAACAGTTTGACTGCTCTTCATCCTTTTTATAACGCAGTTTGACTGCTCTTCATCCTCTTGTAAAACAGGTTGACTGCTCTTCATCCTTTTGTAAAACAGTCTGACTGCTCTACATCATTGTATAAAACAGTTTGACTGCTCTTCATCCTTTTATAAAGCAGTTTGACTGCTCTTCATCCTCTTATAAATCATTTTGACTGCTCTTCATCCTCTTATAAAACCGTTTGACTGCTCTTCGTCCGATTATAAATCAGTTTGACTGCTCTTCGTCCGATTATAAATCAGTTTGACTGCTCTTCGTCCGCTTATAAAACAGTTTGACTGCTCTTCATCCTTTTATAAAGCAGTTTGACTGCTCTTCATCCTCTTATAAATCAGTTTGACTGCTCTTCATCCTTTTATAAAGCAGTTTGACTGCTCTTCATCCTCCTATAAACCAGTTTGACTGCGCTTCATCCTCCTATAGAACAGTTTGACTGCTCTTCGTCCGATTATAAACCAGTTTGACTGCTCTTCGTCCTCTTATAAAAACAGTTTGACTGCTCTTCATCCTTTTATAAAGCAGTTTGACTGCTCTTCATCCTTTTATAAATCAATTTGACTGCTCTTCATCCGATGTTTGACTGCTCTTCATCCTCTTATAAAACAGTTTGACTGCTCTTCATCCTTTTATAACGCAGTTTGACTGCTCTTCATCCTCTTATAAATCAGTTTGACTGCTCTTCATCCGATTATAAATCAGTTTGACTGCTCTTCGTCCTCTTTTAAAACAGTTTGACTGCTCTTCATCCTTTTCTAATGCAGTTTGACTGCTCTTCATCCTCTTATAAAACAGTTTGACTGCTCTTCATCCTCTTGTAAAACAGGTTGACTGCTCTTCATCCTCTTGTAAAACAGTCTGACTGCTCTACATCCTCGTATAAAACAGTTTGACTGCTCTTCATCCTTTTATAAAGCAGTTTGACTGCTCTTCATCCTCTTATAAATCAATTTGACTGCTCTTCATCCTCTTATAAAACCGTTTGACTGCTCTTCGTCCGATTATAAATCAGTTTGACTGCTCTTCATCCTCTTATAAAACCGTTTGACTGCTCTTCGTCCGATTATAAATCAGGTTGACTGCTCTTCGTCCGATTATAAATCAGTTTGACTGCTCTTCGTCTGCTTATAAAACAGTTTGACTGCTCTTCATCCTTTTATAAAGCAGTTTGACTGCTCTTCATCCTCCTATAAACCAGTTTGACTGCGCTTCATCCTCCTATAGAACAGTTTGACTGCTCTTCGTCCGATTATAAATCAGTTTGACTGCTCTTCATCCTCTTGTAAAACAGGTTGACTGCTCTTCATCCTCTTGTAAAACAGTCTGACCGCTCTACATCCTCGTATAAAACAGTTTGACTGCTCTTCATCCTTTTATAAATCAATTTGACTGCTCTTCATCCGATTATAAATCAGTTTGACTGCTCTTCATCCTCTTATAAAACAGTTTGACTGCTCTTCATCCTTTTATAACGCAGTTTGACTGCTCTTCATCCTCTTATAAATCAGTTTGACTGCTCTTCATCCGATTATAAATCAGTTTGACTGCTCTTCGTCCTCTTTTAAAACAGTTTGACTGCTCTTCATCCTTTTCTAATGCAGTTTGACTGCTCTTCATCCTCTTATAAAACAGTTTGACTGCTCTTCATCCTCTTGTAAAACAGGTTGACTGCTCTTCATCCTCTTGTAAAACAGTCTGACTGCTCTACATCCTCGTATAAAACAGTTTGACTGCTCTTCATCCTTTTATAAAGCAGTTTGACTGCTCTTCATCCTCTTATAAATCAATTTGACTGCTCTTCATCCTCTTATAAAACCGTTTGACTGCTCTTCGTCCGATTATAAATCAGTTTGACTGCTCTTCATCCTCTTATAAAACCGTTTGACTGCTCTTCGTCCGATTATAAATCAGGTTGACTGCTCTTCGTCCGATTATAAATCAGTTTGACTGCTCTTCGTCTGCTTATAAAACAGTTTGACTGCTCTTCATCCTTTTATAAAGCAGTTTGACTGCTCTTCATCCTCCTATAAACCAGTTTGACTGCGCTTCATCCTCCTATAGAACAGTTTGACTGCTCTTCGTCCGATTATAAATCAGTTTGACTGCTCTTCATCCTCTTGTAAAACAGGTTGACTGCTCTTCATCCTCTTGTAAAACAGTCTGACCGCTCTACATCCTCGTATAAAACAGTTTGACTGCTCTTCATCCTTTTATAACGCAGTTTGACTGCTCTTCATCCTCTTGTAAAACAGTTTGACTGCTCTTCATCCTCTTATAAATCAATTTGACTGCTCTTCATCCTCTTATAAAACCGTTTGACTGCTCTTCGTCCGATTATAAATTAGTTTGACTGCTCTTCGTCCGATTATAAATCAGTTTGACTGCTCTTCATCCTTTTTATAACGCAGTTTGACTGCTCTTCATCCTCTTGTAAAACAGGTTGACTGCTCTTCATCCTTTTGTAAAACAGTCTGACTGCTCTACATCATTGTATAAAACAGTTTGACTGCTCTTCGTCCTCTTTTAAAACAGTTTGACTGCTCTTCATCCTTTTATAATGCAGTTTGACTGCTCTTCATCCTCTTATAAAACAGTTTGACTGCTCTTCATCCTCTTGTAAAACAGGTTGACTGCTCTTCATCCTCTTGTAAAACAGTCTGACTGCTCTTCATCCGATTATAAATCAATTTGACTGCTATTCATCCTCTTATAAAACAGTTTGACTGCTCTTCATCCTTTTTATAACGCAGTTTGACTGCTCTTCATCCTCTTGTAAAACAGGTTGACTGCTCTTCATCCTTTTGTAAAACAGTCTGACTGCTCTACATCATTGTATAAAACAGTTTGACTGCTCTTCATCCTTTTATAAAGCAGTTTGACTGCTCTTCATCCTCTTATAAATCAGTTTGACTGCTCTTCATCCTCTTATAAAACCGTTTGACTGCTCTTCGTCCGATTATAAATCAGGTTGACTGCTCTTCGTCCGATTATAAATCAGTTTGACTGCTCTTCGTCTGCTTATAAAACAGTTTGACTGCTCTTCATCCTTTTATAAAGCAGTTTGACTGTTCTTCATCCTCCTATAAACCAGTTTGACTGCTCTTCATCCTCTTATAAATCAGTTTGACTGCTCTTCATCCTTTTATAAAGCAGTTTGACTGCTCTTCATCCTCTTGTAAAACAGTCTGACTGCTCTTCATCCGATTATAAATCAATTTGACTGCTATTCATCCTCTTATAAAACAGTTTGACTGCTCTTCATCCTTTTTATAACGCAGTTTGACTGCTCTTCATCCTCTTGTAAAACAGGTTGACTGCTCTTCATCCTTTTGTAAAACAGTCTGACTGCTCTACATCCTCGTATAAAACAGTTTGACTGCTCTTCATCCTTTTATAAAGCAGTTTGACTGCTCTTCGTCCGATTATAAATCAGGTTGACTGCTCTTCGTCCGATTATAAATCAGTTTGACTGCTCTTCGTCTGCTTATAAAACAGTTTGACTGCTCTTCATCCTTTTATAAAGCAGTTTGACTGTTCTTCATCCTCCTATAAACCAGTTTGACTGCTCTTCATCCTCTTATAAATCAGTTTGACTGCTCTTCATCCTTTTATAAAGCAGTTTGACTGCTCTTCATCCTCTTGTAAAACAGTCTGACTGCTCTTCATCCGATTATAAATCAATTTGACTGCTATTCATCCTCTTATAAAACAGTTTGACTGCTCTTCATCCTTTTTATAACGCAGTTTGACTGCTCTTCATCCTCTTGTAAAACAGGTTGACTGCTCTTCATCCTTTTGTAAAACAGTCTGACTGCTCTACATCCTCGTATAAAACAGTTTGACTGCTCTTCATCCTTTTATAAAGCAGTTTGACTGCTCTTCATCCTCTTATAAATCAATTTGACTGCTCTTCATCCTCTTATAAAACCGTTTGACTGCTCTTCGTCCGATTATAAATCAGTTTGACTGCTCTTCATCCTCTTATAAAACCGTTTGACTGCTCTTCGTCCGATTATAAATCAGGTTGACTGCTCTTCGTCCGATTATAAATCAGTTTGACTGCTCTTCGTCTGCTTATAAAACAGTTTGACTGCTCTTCATCCTTTTATAAAGCAGTTTGACTGCTCTTCATCCTCCTATAAACCAGTTTGACTGCGCTTCATCCTCCTATAGAACAGTTTGACTGCTCTTCGTCCGATTATAAATCAGTTTGACTGCTCTTCATCCTCTTGTAAAACAGGTTGACTGCTCTTCATCCTCTTGTAAAACAGTCTGACCGCTCTACATCCTCGTATAAAACAGTTTGACTGCTCTTCATCCTTTTATAACGCAGTTTGACTGCTCTTCATCCTCTTGTAAAACAGTTTGACTGCTCTTCATCCTCTTATAAATCAATTTGACTGCTCTTCATCCTCTTATAAAACCGTTTGACTGCTCTTCGTCCGATTATAAATCAGTTTGACTGCTCTTCGTCCGATTATAAATCAGTTTGACTGCTCTTCATCCTTTTTATAACGCAGTTTGACTGCTCTTCATCCTCTTGTAAAACAGGTTGACTGCTCTTCATCCTTTTGTAAAACAGTCTGACTGCTCTACATCATTGTATAAAACAGTTTGACTGCTCTTCGTCCTCTTTTAAAACAGTTTGACTGCTCTTCATCCTTTTATAATGCAGTTTGACTGCTCTTCATCCTCTTATAAAACAGTTTGACTGCTCTTCATCCTCTTGTAAAACAGGTTGACTGCTCTTCATCCTCTTGTAAAACAGTCTGACTGCTCTTCATCCGATTATAAATCAATTTGACTGCTATTCATCCTCTTATAAAACAGTTTGACTGCTCTTCATCCTTTTTATAACGCAGTTTGACTGCTCTTCATCCTCTTGTAAAACAGGTTGACTGCTCTTCATCCTTTTGTAAAACAGTCTGACTGCTCTACATCATTGTATAAAACAGTTTGACTGCTCTTCATCCTTTTATAAAGCAGTTTGACTGCTCTTCATCCTCTTATAAATCAGTTTGACTGCTCTTCATCCTCTTATAAAACCGTTTGACTGCTCTTCGTCCGATTATAAATCAGGTTGACTGCTCTTCGTCCGATTATAAATCAGTTTGACTGCTCTTCGTCTGCTTATAAAACAGTTTGACTGCTCTTCATCCTTTTATAAAGCAGTTTGACTGTTCTTCATCCTCCTATAAACCAGTTTGACTGCTCTTCATCCTCTTATAAATCAGTTTGACTGCTCTTCATCCTTTTATAAAGCAGTTTGACTGCTCTTCATCCTCTTGTAAAACAGTCTGACTGCTCTTCATCCGATTATAAATCAATTTGACTGCTATTCATCCTCTTATAAAACAGTTTGACTGCTCTTCATCCTTTTTATAACGCAGTTTGACTGCTCTTCATCCTCTTGTAAAACAGGTTGACTGCTCTTCATCCTTTTGTAAAACAGTCTGACTGCTCTACATCATTGTATAAAACAGTTTGACTGCTCTTCATCCTTTTATAAAGCAGTTTGACTGCTCTTCATCCTCTTATAAATCAATTTGACTGCTCTTCATCCTCTTATAAAACCGTTTGACTGCTCTTCGTCCGATTATAAATCAGTTTGACTGCTCTTCGTCCGATTATAAATCAGTTTGACTGCTCTTCGTCCGCTTATAAAACAGTTTGACTGCTCTTCATCCTTTTATAAAGCAGTTTGACTGCTCTTCATCCTCTTATAAATCAGTTTGACTGCTCTTCATCCTTTTATAAAGCAGTTTGACTGCTCTTCATCCTCCTATAAACCAGTTTGACTGCGCTTCATCCTCCTATAGAACAGTTTGACTGCTCTTCGTCCGATTATAAACCAGTTTGACTGCTCTTCGTCCTCTTATAAAAACAGTTTGACTGCTCTTCATCCTTTTATAAAGCAGTTTGACTGCTCTTCATCCTTTTATAAATCAATTTGACTGCTCTTCATCCGATTATAAATCAGTTTGACTGCTCTTCATCCTCTTATAAAACAGTTTGACTGCTCTTCATCCTTTTATAACGCAGTTTGACTGCTCTTCATCCTCTTATAAATCAGTTTGACTGCTCTTCATCCTCTTGTAAAACAGGTTGACTGCTCTTCATCCTTTTGTAAAACAGTCTGACTGCTCTACATCATTGTATAAAACAGTTTGACTGCTCTTCATCCTTTTATAAAGCAGTTTGACTGCTCTTCATCCTCTTATAAATCAGTTTGACTGCTCTTCATCCTCTTATAAAACCGTTTGACTGCTCTTCGTCCGATTATAAATCAGGTTGACTGCTCTTCGTCCGATTATAAATCAGTTTGACTGCTCTTCGTCTGCTTATAAAACAGTTTGACTGCTCTTCATCCTTTTATAAAGCAGTTTGACTGTTTTTCATCCTCCTATAAACCAGTTTGACTGCTCTTCATCCTCTTATAAATCAGTTTGACTGCTCTTCATCCTTTTATAAAGCAGTTTGACTGCTCTTCATCCTCTTGTAAAACAGTCTGACTGCTCTTCATCCGATTATAAATCAATTTGACTGCTATTCATCCTCTTATAAAACAGTTTGACTGCTCTTCATCCTTTTTATAACGCAGTTTGACTGCTCTTCATCCTCTTGTAAAACAGGTTGACTGCTCTTCATCCTTTTGTAAAACAGTCTGACTGCTCTACATCATTGTATAAAACAGTTTGACTGCTCTTCATCCTTTTATAAAGCAGTTTGACTGCTCTTCATCCTCTTATAAATCAATTTGACTGCTCTTCATCCTCTTATAAAACCGTTTGACTGCTCTTCGTCCGATTATAAATCAGTTTGACTGCTCTTCGTCCGATTATAAATCAGTTTGACTGCTCTTCGTCCGCTTATAAAACAGTTTGACTGCTCTTCATCCTTTTATAAAGCAGTTTGACTGCTCTTCATCCTCTTATAAATCAGTTTGACTGCTCTTCATCCTTTTATAAAGCAGTTTGACTGCTCTTCATCCTCCTATAAACCAGTTTGACTGCGCTTCATCCTCCTATAGAACAGTTTGACTGCTCTTCGTCCGATTATAAACCAGTTTGACTGCTCTTCGTCCTCTTATAAAAACAGTTTGACTGCTCTTCATCCTTTTATAAAGCAGTTTGACTGCTCTTCATCCTTTTATAAATCAATTTGACTGCTCTTCATCCGATTATAAATCAGTTTGACTGCTCTTCATCCTCTTATAAAACAGTTTGACTGCTCTTCATCCTTTTATAACGCAGTTTGACTGCTCTTCATCCTCTTATAAATCAGTTTGACTGCTCTTCATCCGATTATAAATCAGTTTGACTGCTCTTCGTCCTCTTTTAAAACAGTTTGACTGCTCTTCATCCTTTTCTAATGCAGTTTGACTGCTCTTCATCCTCTTATAAAACAGTTCGACTGCTCTTCATCCTCTTGTAAAACAGGTTGACTGCTCTTCATCCTCTTGTAAAACAGTCTGACTGCTCTACATCCTCGTATAAAACAGTTTGACTGCTCTTCATCCTTTTATAAAGCAGTTTGACTGCTCTTCATCCTCTTATAAATCAATTTGACTGCTCTTCATCCTCTTATAAAACCGTTTGACTGCTCTTCGTCCGATTATAAATCAGTTTGACTGCTCTTCATCCTCTTATAAAACCGTTTGACTGCTCTTCGTCCGATTATAAATCAGGTTGACTGCTCTTCGTCCGATTATAAATCAGTTTGACTGCTCTTCGTCTGCTTATAAAACAGTTTGACTGGTCTTCATCCTTTTATAAAGCAGTTTGACTGCTCTTCATCCTCCTATAAACCAGTTTGACTGCGCTTCATCCTCCTATAGAACAGTTTGACTGCTCTTCGTCCGATTATAAATCAGTTTGACTGCTCTTCATCCTCTTGTAAAACAGGTTGACTGCTCTTCATCCTCTTATAAAACAGTTTGACTGCTCTTCATCCTTTTTATAACGCAGTTTGACTGCTCTTCATCCTCTTGTAAAACAGGTTGACTGCTCTTCATCCTTTTGTAAAACAGTCTGACTGCTCTACATCATTGTATAAAACAGTTTGACTGCTCTTCATCCTTTTATAAAGCAGTTTGACTGCTCTTCATCCTCTTATAAATCAATTTGACTGCTATTCATCCTCTTATAAAACCGTTTGACTGCTCTTCGTCCGATTATAAATCAGTTTGACTGCTCTTCGTCCGATTATAAATCAGTTTGACTGCTCTTCGTCCGCTTATAAAACAGTTTGACTGCTCTTCATCCTTTTATAAAGCAGTTTGACTGCTCTTCATCCTCTTATAAATCAGTTTGACTGCTCTTCATCCTTTTATAAAGCAGTTTGACTGCTCTTCATCCTCCTATAAACCAGTTTGACTGCGCTTCATCCTCCTATAGAACAGTTTGACTGCTCTTCGTCCGATTATAAACCAGTTTGACTGCTCTTCGTCCTCTTATAAAAACAGTTTGACTGCTCTTCATCCTTTTATAAAGCAGTTTGACTGCTCTTCATCCTTTTATAAATCAGTTTGACTGCTCTTCATCCGATTATAAATCAGTTTGACTGCTCTTCATCCTCTTATAAAACAGTTTGACTGCTCTTCATTCTTTTATAACGCAGTTTGACTGCTCTTCATCTTCTTATAAATCAGTTTGACTGCTCTTCATCCGATTATAAATCAGTTTGACTGCTCTTCGTCCTCTTTTAAAACAGTTTGACTGCTCTTCATCCTTTTCTAATGCAGTTTGACTGCTCTTCATCCTCTTATAAAACAGTTTGACTGCTCTTCATCCTCTTGTAAAACAGGTTGACTGCTCTTCATCCTCTTGTAAAACAGTCTGACTGCTCTACATCCTCGTATAAAACAGTTTGACTGCTCTTCATCCTTTTATAAAGCAGTTTGACTGCTCTTCATCCTCTTATAAATCAATTTGACTGCTCTTCATCCTCTTATAAAACCGTTTGACTGCTCTTCGTCCGATTATAAATCAGTTTGACTGCTCTTCATCCTCTTATAAAACCGTTTGACTGCTCTTCGTCCGATTATAAATCAGGTTGACTGCTCTTCGTCCGATTATAAATCAGTTTGACTGCTCTTCGTCTGCTTATAAAACAGTTTGACTGCTCTTCATCCTTTTATAAAGCAGTTTGACTGTTCTTCATCCTCCTATAAACCAGTTTGACTGCTCTTCATCCTCTTATAAATCAGTTTGACTGCTCTTCATCCTTTTATAAAGCAGTTTGACTGCTCTTCATCCTCTTGTAAAACAGTCTGACTGCTCTTCATCCGATTATAAATCAATTTGACTGCTATTCATCCTCTTATAAAACAGTTTGACTGCTCTTCATCCTTTTTATAACGCAGTTTGACTGCTCTTCATCCTCTTGTAAAACAGGTTGACTGCTCTTCATCCTTTTGTAAAACAGTCTGACTGCTCTACATCATTGTATAAAACAGTTTGACTGCTCTTCATCCTTTTATAAAGCAGTTTGACTGCTCTTCATCCTCTTATAAATCAATTTGACTGCTCTTCATCCTCTTATAAAACCGTTTGACTGCTCTTCGTCCGATTATAAATCAGTTTGACTGCTCTTCGTCCGATTATAAATCAGTTTGACTGCTCTTCGTCCGCTTATAAAACAGTTTGACTGCTCTTCATCCTTTTATAAAGCAGTTTGACTGCTCTTCATCCTCTTATAAATCAGTTTGACTGCTCTTCATCCTTTTATAAAGCAGTTTGACTGCTCTTCATCCTCCTATAAACCAGTTTGACTGCGCTTCATCCTCCTATAGAACAGTTTGACTGCTCTTCGTCCGATTATAAACCAGTTTGACTGCTCTTCGTCCTCTTATAAAAACAGTTTGACTGCTCTTCATCCTTTTATAAAGCAGTTTGACTGCTCTTCATCCTTTTATAAATCAATTTGACTGCTCTTCATCCGATTATAAATCAGTTTGACTGCTCTTCATCCTCTTATAAAACAGTTTGACTGCTCTTCATCCTTTTATAACGCAGTTTGACTGCTCTTCATCCTCTTATAAATCAGTTTGACTGCTCTTCATCCGATTATAAATCAGTTTGACTGCTCTTCGTCCTCTTTTAAAACAGTTTGACTGCTCTTCATCCTTTTCTAATGCAGTTTGACTGCTCTTCATCCTCTTATAAAACAGTTTGACTGCTCTTCATCCTCTTGTAAAACAGGTTGACTGCTCTTCATCCTCTTGTAAAACAGTCTGACTGCTCTACATCCTCGTATAAAACAGTTTGACTGCTCTTCATCCTTTTATAAAGCAGTTTGACTGCTCTTCATCCTCTTATAAATCAATTTGACTGCTCTTCATCCTCTTATAAAACCGTTTGACTGCTCTTCGTCCGATTATAAATCAGGTTGACTGCTCTTCGTCCGATTATAAATCAGTTTGACTGCTCTTCGTCTGCTTATAAAACAGTTTGACTGCTCTTCATCCTTTTATAAAGCAGTTTGACTGCTCTTCATCCTCCTATAAACCAGTTTGACTGCGCTTCATCCTCCTATAGAACAGTTTGACTGCTCTTCGTCCGATTATAAATCAGTTTGACTGCTCTTCATCCTCTTGTAAAACAGGTTGACTGCTCTTCATCCTCTTATAAAACAGTTTGACTGCTCTTCATCCTTTTTATAACGCAGTTTGACTGCTCTTCATCCTCTTGTAAAACAGGTTGACTGCTCTTCATCCTTTTGTAAAACAGTCTGACTGCTCTACATCATTGTATAAAACAGTTTGACTGCTCTTCATCCTTTTATAAAGCAGTTTGACTGCTCTTCATCCTCTTATAAATCAATTTGACTGCTCTTCATCCTCTTATAAAACCGTTTGACTGCTCTTCGTCCGATTATAAATCAGTTTGACTGCTCTTCGTCCGATTATAAATCAGTTTGACTGCTCTTCGTCCAATTATAAAACAGTTTGACTGCTCTTCATCCTTTTATAAAGCAGTTTGACTGCTCTTCATCCTCTTATAAATCAGTTTGACTGCTCTTCATCCTTTTATAAAGCAGTTTGACTGCTCTTCATCCTCCTATAAACCAGTTTGACTGCGCTTCATCCTCCTATAGAACAGTTTGACTGCTCTTCGTCCGATTATAAACCAGTTTGACTGCTCTTCGTCCTCTTATAAAAACAGTTTGACTGCTCTTCATCCTTTTATAAATCAGTTTGACTGCTCTTCATCCTTTTATAAATCAGTTTGACTGCTCTTCATCCGATTATAAATCAGTTTGACTGCTCTTCATCCTTTTATAACGCAGTTTGACTGCTCTTCATCCTCTTATAAATCAGTTTGACTGCTCTTCATCCGATTATAAATCAGTTTGACTGCTCTTCGTCCTCTTTTAAAACAGTTTGACTGCTCTTCATCCTTTTCTAATGCAGTTTGACTGCTCTTCATCCTCTTATAAAACAGTTTGACTGCTCTTCATCCTCTTGTAAAACAGGTTGACTGCTCTTCATCCTCTTGTAAAACAGTCTGACTGCTCTACATCCTCGTATAAAACAGTTTGACTGCTCTTCATCCTTTTATAAAGCAGTTTGACTGCTCTTCATCCTCTTATAAATCAATTTGACTGCTCTTCATCCTCTTATAAAACCGTTTGACTGCTCTTCGTCCGATTATAAATCAGTTTGACTGCTCTTCATCCTCTTATAAAACCGTTTGACTGCTCTTCGTCCGATTATAAATCAGGTTGACTGCTCTTCGTCCGATTATAAATCAGTTTGACTGCTCTTCGTCTGCTTATAAAACAGTTTGACTGCTCTTCATCCTTTTATAAAGCAGTTTGACTGCTCTTCATCCTCCTATAAACCAGTTTGACTGCGCTTCATCCTCCTATAGAACAGTTTGACTGCTCTTCGTCCGATTATAAATCAGTTTGACTGCTCTTCATCCTCTTGTAAAACAGGTTGACTGCTCTTCATCCTCTTGTAAAACAGTCTGACCGCTCTACATCCTCGTATAAAACAGTTTGACTGCTCTTCATCCTTTTATAACGCAGTTTGACTGCTCTTCATCCTCTTGTAAAACAGTTTGACTGCTCTTCATCCTCTTATAAATCAATTTGACTGCTCTTCATCCTCTTATAAAACCGTTTGACTGCTCTTCGTCCGATTATAAATTAGTTTGACTGCTCTTCGTCCGATTATAAATCAGTTTGACTGCTCTTCATCCTTTTTATAACGCAGTTTGACTGCTCTTCATCCTCTTGTAAAACAGGTTGACTGCTCTTCATCCTTTTGTAAAACAGTCTGACTGCTCTACATCATTGTATAAAACAGTTTGACTGCTCTTCGTCCTCTTTTAAAACAGTTTGACTGCTCTTCATCCTTTTATAATGCAGTTTGACTGCTCTTCATCCTCTTATAAAACAGTTTGACTGCTCTTCATCCTCTTGTAAAACAGGTTGACTGCTCTTCATCCTCTTGTAAAACAGTCTGACTGCTCTTCATCCGATTATAAATCAATTTGACTGCTATTCATCCTCTTATAAAACAGTTTGACTGCTCTTCATCCTTTTTATAACGCAGTTTGACTGCTCTTCATCCTCTTGTAAAACAGGTTGACTGCTCTTCATCCTTTTGTAAAACAGTCTGACTGCTCTACATCATTGTATAAAACAGTTTGACTGCTCTTCATCCTTTTATAAAGCAGTTTGACTGCTCTTCATCCTCTTATAAATCAATTTGACTGCTATTCATCCTCTTATAAAACCGTTTGACTGCTCTTCGTCCGATTATAAATCAGTTTGACTGCTCTTCGTCCGATTATAAATCAGTTTGACTGCTCTTCGTCCGCTTATAAAACAGTTTGACTGCTCTTCATCCTTTTATAAAGCAGTTTGACTGCTCTTCATCCTCTTATAAATCAGTTTGACTGCTCTTCATCCTTTTATAAAGCAGTTTGACTGCTCTTCATCCTCCTATAAACCAGTTTGACTGCGCTTCATCCTCCTATAGAACAGTTTGACTGCTCTTCGTCCGATTATAAACCAGTTTGACTGCTCTTCGTCCTCTTATAAAAACAGTTTGACTGCTCTTCATCCTTTTATAAAGCAGTTTGACTGCTCTTCATCCTTTTATAAATCAGTTTGACTGCTCTTCATCCGATTATAAATCAGTTTGACTGCTCTTCATCCTCTTATAAAACAGTTTGACTGCTCTTCATTCTTTTATAACGCAGTTTGACTGCTCTTCATCTTCTTATAAATCAGTTTGACTGCTCTTCATCCGATTATAAATCAGTTTGACTGCTCTTCGTCCTCTTTTAAAACAGTTTGACTGCTCTTCATCCTTTTCTAATGCAGTTTGACTGCTCTTCATCCTCTTATAAAACAGTTTGACTGCTCTTCATCCTCTTGTAAAACAGGTTGACTGCTCTTCATCCTCTTGTAAAACAGTCTGACTGCTCTACATCCTCGTATAAAACAGTTTGACTGCTCTTCATCCTTTTATAAAGCAGTTTGACTGCTCTTCATCCTCTTATAAATCAATTTGACTGCTCTTCATCCTCTTATAAAACCGTTTGACTGCTCTTCGTCCGATTATAAATCAGTTTGACTGCTCTTCATCCTCTTATAAAACCGTTTGAATGCTCTTCGTCCGATTATAAATCAGGTTGACTGCTCTTCGTCCGATTATAAATCAGTTTGACTGCTCTTCGTCTGCTTATAAAACAGTTTGACTGCTCTTCATCCTTTTATAAAGCAGTTTGACTGTTCTTCATCCTCCTATAAACCAGTTTGACTGCTCTTCATCCTCTTATAAATCAGTTTGACTGCTCTTCATCCTTTTATAAAGCAGTTTGACTGCTCTTCATCCTCTTGTAAAACAGTCTGACTGCTCTTCATCCGATTATAAATCAATTTGACTGCTATTCATCCTCTTATAAAACAGTTTGACTGCTCTTCATCCTTTTTATAACGCAGTTTGACTGCTCTTCATCCTCTTGTAAAACAGGTTGACTGCTCTTCATCCTTTTGTAAAACAGTCTGACTGCTCTACATCATTGTATAAAACAGTTTGACTGCTCTTCATCCTTTTATAAAGCAGTTTGACTGCTCTTCATCCTCTTATAAATCAATTTGACTGCTCTTCATCCTCTTATAAAACCGTTTGACTGCTCTTCGTCCGATTATAAATCAGTTTGACTGCTCTTCGTCCGATTATAAATCAGTTTGACTGCTCTTCGTCCGCTTATAAAACAGTTTGACTGCTCTTCATCCTTTTATAAAGCAGTTTGACTGCTCTTCATCCTCTTATAAATCAGTTTGACTGCTCTTCATCCTTTTATAAAGCAGTTTGACTGCTCTTCATCCTCCTATAAACCAGTTTGACTGCGCTTCATCCTCCTATAGAACAGTTTGACTGCTCTTCGTCCGATTATAAACCAGTTTGACTGCTCTTCGTCCTCTTATAAAAACAGTTTGACTGCTCTTCATCCTTTTATAAAGCAGTTTGACTGCTCTTCATCCTTTTATAAATCAATTTGACTGCTCTTCATCCGATTATAAATCAGTTTGACTGCTCTTCATCCTCTTATAAAACAGTTTGACTGCTCTTCATCCTTTTATAACGCAGTTTGACTGCTCTTCATCCTCTTATAAATCAGTTTGACTGCTCTTCATCCGATTATAAATCAGTTTGACTGCTCTTCGTCCTCTTTTAAAACAGTTTGACTGCTCTTCATCCTTTTCTAATGCAGTTTGACTGCTCTTCATCCTCTTATAAAACAGTTTGACTGCTCTTCATCCTCTTGTAAAACAGGTTGACTGCTCTTCATCCTCTTGTAAAACAGTCTGACTGCTCTACATCCTCGTATAAAACAGTTTGACTGCTCTTCATCCTTTTATAAAGCAGTTTGACTGCTCTTCATCCTCTTATAAATCAATTTGACTGCTCTTCATCCTCTTATAAAACCGTTTGACTGCTCTTCGTCCGATTATAAATCAGTTTGACTGCTCTTCATCCTCTTATAAAACCGTTTGACTGCTCTTCGTCCGATTATAAATCAGGTTGACTGCTCTTCGTCCGATTATAAATCAGTTTGACTGCTCTTCGTCTGCTTATAAAACAGTTTGACTGCTCTTCATCCTTTTATAAATCAGTTTGACTGCTCTTCATCCTCCTATAAACCAGTTTGACTGCGCTTCATCCTCCTATAGAACAGTTTGACTGCTCTTCGTCCGATTATAAATCAGTTTGACTGCTCTTCATCCTCTTGTAAAACAGGTTGACTGCTCTTCATCCTCTTGTAAAACAGTCTGACTGCTCTACATCCTCGTATAAAACAGTTTGACTGCTCTTCATCCTTTTATAACGCAGTTTGACTGCTCTTCATCCTCTTGTAAAACAGTTTGACTGCTCTTCATCCTCTTATAAATCAATTTGACTGCTCTTCATCCTCTTATAAAACCGTTTGACTGCTCTTCGTCCGACTAAAATCAGTTTGACTGCTCTTCGTCTGATTATAAATCAGTTTGACTGCTCCTCGTCCGCTTATAAAACAGATTGACTGCTCTTCATCATTTTATAAAGCAGTTTGACTGCTCTTCATCCTCTTATAAATCAGTTTGACTGCTCTTCATCCTTTTATAAAGCAGTTTGACTGCTCTTCATCCTCCTATAAACCAGTTTGACTGCGCTTCATCCTCCTATAGAACAGTTTGACTGCTCTTCGTCCTCTTATAAAACAGTTTGACTGCTCTTCGTCCTCTTATAAAACAGTTTGACTGCTCTTCATCCTTTTATAAAGCAGTTTGACTGCTCTTCATCCTCTTATAAATCAGTTTGACTGCTCTTCATCCTTTTATAAAGCAGTTTGACAGCTCTTCATCCTCTTGTAAAACAGTCTGACTGCTCTTCATCCGATTATAAATCAATTTGACTGCTATTCATCCTCTCATAAAACAGTTTGACTGCTCTTCATCCTTTTTATAACGCAGTTTGACTGCTCTTCATCCTCTTGTAAAACAGGTTGACTGCTCTTCATCCTTTTGTAAAACAGTCTGACTGCTCTACATCATTGTATACAACAGTTTGACTGCTCTTCGTCCTCTTTTAAAACAGTTTGACTGCTCTTCATCCTTTTATAATGCAGTTTGACTGCTCTTCATCCTCTTATAAAACAGTTTGACTGCTCTTCATCCTCTTGTAAAACAGGTTGACTGCTCTTCATCCTCTTGTAAAACAGTCTGACTGCTCTTCATCCGATTATAAATCAATTTGACTGCTATTCATCCTCTTATAAAACAGTTTGACTGCTCTTCATCCTTTTTATAACGCAGTTTGACTGCTCTTCATCCTCTTGTAAAACAGGTTGACTGCTCTTCATCCTTTTGTAAAACAGTCTGACTGCTCTACATCATTGTATAAAACAGTTTGACTGCTCTTCATCCTTTTATAAAGCAGTTTGACTGCTCTTCATCCTCTTATAAATCAATTTGACTGCTCTTCATCCTCTTATAAAACCGTTTGACTGCTCTTCGTCCGATTATAAACCAGTTTGACTGCTCTTCGTCCTCTTATAAAAACAGTTTGACTGCTCTTCATCCTTTTATAAAGCAGTTTGACTGCTCTTCATCCTTTTATAAATCAGTTTGACTGCTCTTCATCCGATTATAAATCAGTTTGACTGCTCTTCATCCTCTTATAAAACAGTTTGACTGCTCTTCATCCTTTTATAACGCAGTTTGACTGCTCTTCATCCTCTTATAAATCAGTTTGACTGCTCTTCATCCGATTATAAATCAGTTTGACTGCTCTTCGTCCTCTTTTAAAACAGTTTGACTGCTCTTCATCCTTTTCTAATGCAGTTTGACTGCTCTTCATCCTCTTATAAAACAGTTTGACTGCTCTTCATCCTCTTGTAAAACAGGTTGACTGCTCTTCATCCTCTTGTAAAACAGTCTGACTGCTCTACATCCTCGTATAAAACAGTTTGACTGCTCTTCATCCTTTTATAAAGCAGTTTGACTGCTCTTCATCCTCTTATAAATCAATTTGACTGCTCTTCATCCTCTTATTAAACCGTTTGACTGCTCTTCGTCCGATTATAAATCAGTTTGACTGCTCTTCATCCTCTTATAAAACCGTTTGACTGCTCTTCGTCCGATTATAAATCAGGTTGACTGCTCTTCGTCCGATTATAAATCAGTTTGACTGCTCTTCGTCTGCTTATAAAACAGTTTGACTGCTCTTCATCCTTTTATAAAGCAGTTTGACTGCTCTTCATCCTCCTATAAACCAGTTTGACTGCGCTTCATCCTCCTATAGAACAGTTTGACTGCTCTTCGTCCGATTATAAATCAGTTTGACTGCTCTTCATCCTCTTGTAAAACAGGTTGACTGCTCTTCATCCTCTTGTAAAACAGTCTGACTGCTCTACATCCTCGTATAAAACAGTTTGACTGCTCTTCATCCTTTTATAACGCAGTTTGACTGCTCTTCATCCTCTTGTAAAACAGTTTGACTGCTCTTCATCCTCTTATAAATCAATTTGACTGCTCTTCATCCTCTTATAAAACCGTTTGACTGCTCTTCGTCCGACTAAAATCAGTTTGACTGCTCTTCGTCCGATTATAAATCAGTTTGACTGCTCCTCGTCCGCTTATAAATCAGTTTGACTGCTCTTCATCCTTTTATAAAGCAGTTTGACTGCTCTTCATCCTCCTATAAACCAGTTTGACTGCGCTTCATCCTCCTATAGAACAGTTTGACTGCTCTTCGTCCTCTTATAAAACAGTTTGACTGCTCTTCGTCCTCTTATAAAACAGTTTGACTGCTCTTCATCCTTTTATAAAGCAGTTTGACTGCTCTTCATCCTCTTATAAATCAGTTTGACTGCTCTTCATCCTTTTATAAAGCAGTTTGACTGCTCTTCATCCTCTTGTAAAACAGTCTGACTGCTCTTCATCCGATTATAAATCAATTTGACTGCTATTCATCCTCTCATAAAACAGTTTGACTGCTCTTCATCCTTTTTATAACGCAGTTTGACTGCTCTTCATCCTCTTGTAAAACAGGTTGACTGCTCTTCATCCTTTTGTAAAACAGTCTGACTGCTCTACATCATTGTATAAAACAGTTTGACTGCTCTTCGTCCTCTTTTAAAACAGTTTGACTGCTCTTCATCCTTTTATAATGCAGTTTGACTGCTCTTCATCCTCTTATAAAACAGTTTGACTGCTCTTCATCCTCTTGTAAAACAGGTTGACTGCTCTTCATCCTCTTGTAAAACAGTCTGACTGCTCTTCATCCGATTATAAATCAATTTGACTGCTATTCATCCTCTTATAAAACATTTTGACTGCTCTTCATCCTTTTTATAACGCAGTTTGACTGCTCTTCATCCTCTTGTAAAACAGGTTGACTGCTCTTCATCCTTTTGTAAAACAGTCTGACTGCTCTACATCATTGTATAAAACAGTTTGACTGCTCTTCATCCTTTTATAAAGCAGTTTGACTGCTCTTCATCCTCTTATAAATCAATTTGACTGCTCTTCATCCTCTTATAAAACCGTTTGACTGCTCTTCGTCCGATTATAAACCAGTTTGACTGCTCTTCGTCCTCTTATAAAAACAGTTTGACTGCTCTTCATCCTTTTATAAAGCAGTTTGACTGCTCTTCATCCTTTTATAAATCAGTTTGACTGCTCTTCATCCGATTATAAATCAGTTTGACTGCTCTTCATCCTCTTATAAAACAGTTTGACTGCTCTTCATCCTTTTATAACGCAGTTTGACTGCTCTTCATCCTCTTATAAATCAGTTTGACTGCTCTTCATCCGATTATAAATCAGTTTGACTGCTCTTCGTCCTCTTTTAAAACAGTTTGACTGCTCTTCATCCTTTTCTAATGCAGTTTGACTGCTCTTCATCCTCTTATAAAACAGTTTGACTGCTCTTCATCCTCTTGTAAAACAGGTTGACTGCTCTTCATCCTCTTGTAAAACAGTCTGACTGCTCTACATCCTCGTATAAAACAGTTTGACTGCTCTTCATCCTTTTATAAAGCAGTTTGACTGCTCTTCATCCTCTTATAAATCAATTTGACTGCTCTTCATCCTCTTATTAAACCGTTTGACTGCTCTTCGTCCGATTATAAATCAGTTTGACTGCTCTTCATCCTCTTATAAAACCGTTTGACTGCTCTTCGTCCGATTATAAATCAGGTTGACTGCTCTTCGTCCGATTATAAATCAGTTTGACTGCTCTTCGTCTGCTTATAAAACAGTTTGACTGCTCTTCATCCTTTTATAAAGCAGTTTGACTGCTCTTCATCCTCCTATAAACCAGTTTGACTGCGCTTCATCCTCCTATAGAACAGTTTGACTGCTCTTCGTCCGATTATAAATCAGTTTGACTGCTCTTCATCCTCTTGTAAAACAGGTTGACTGCTCTTCATCCTCTTGTATAACAGTCTGACTGCTCTACATCCTCGTATAAAACAGTTTGACTGCTCTTCATCCTTTTATAACGCAGTTTGACTGCTCTTCATCCTCTTGTAAAACAGTTTGACTGCTCTTCATCCTCTTATAAATCAATTTGACTGCTCTTCATCCTCTTATAAAACCGTTTGACTGCTCTTCGTCCGACTAAAATCAGTTTGACTGCTCTTCGTCCGATTATAAATCAGTTTGACTGCTCCTCGTCCGCTTATAAAACAGATTGACTGCTCTTCATCCTTTTATAAAGCAGTTTGACTGCTCTTCATCCTCTTATAAATCAGTTTGACTGCTCTTCATCCGATTATAAATCAGTTTGACTGCTCTTCGTCCTCTTTTAAAACAGTTTGACTGCTCTTCATCCTTTTCTAATGCAGTTTGACTGCTCTTCATCCTCTTATAAAACAGTTTGACTGCTCTTCATCCTCTTGTAAAACAGGTTGACTGCTCTTCATCCTCTTGTAAAACAGTCTGACTGCTCTACATCCTCGTATAAAACAGTTTGACTGCTCTTCATCCTTTTATAAAGCAGTTTGACTGCTCTTCATCCTCTTATAAATCAATTTGACTGCTCTTCATCCTCTTATAAAACCGTTTGACTGCTCTTCGTCCGATTATAAATCAGTTTGACTGCTCTTCATCCTCTTATAAAACCGTTTGACTGCTCTTCGTCCGATTATAAATCAGGTTGACTGCTCTTCGTCCGATTATAAATCAGTTTGACTGCTCTTCGTCTGCTTATAAAACAGTTTGACTGCTCTTCATCCTTTTATAAAGCAGTTTGACTGCTCTTCATCCTCCTATAAACCAGTTTGACTGCGCTTCATCCTCCTATAGAACAGTTTGACTGCTCTTCGTCCGATTATAAATCAGTTTGACTGCTCTTCATCCTCTTGTAAAACAGGTTGACTGCTCTTCATCCTCTTGTAAAACAGTCTGACTGCTCTACATCCTCGTATAAAACAGTTTGACTGCTCTTCATCCTTTTATAACGCAGTTTGACTGCTCTTCATCCTCTTGTAAAACAGTTTGACTGCTCTTCATCCTCTTATAAATCAATTTGACTGCTCTTCGTCCGATTATAAATCAGTTTGACTGCTCTTCGTCCGATTATAAATCAGGTTGACTGCTCTTCGTCCGATTATAAATCAGTTTGACTGCTCTTCGTCTGCTTATAAATCAGTTTGACTGCTCTTCGTCCGATTATAAATCAGTTTGACTGCTCCTCGTCCGCTTATAAAACAGATTGACTGCTCTTCATCCTTTTATAAAGCAGTTTGACTGCTCTTCATCCTTTTATAAAGCAGTTTGACTGCTCTTCATCCTCCTATAAACCAGTTTGACTGCGCTTCATCCTCCTATAGAACAGTTTGACTGCTCTTCGTCCTCTTATAAAACAGTTTGACTGCTCTTCGTCCTCTTATAAAACAGTTTGACTGCTCTTCATCCTTTTATAAAGCAGTTTGACTGCTCTTCATCCTCTTATAAATCAGTTTGACTGCTCTTCATCCTTTTATAAAGCATTTTGACTGCTCTTCATCCTCTTGTAAAACAGTCTGACTGCTCTTCATCCGATTATAAATCAATTTGACTGCTATTCATCCTCTCATAAAACAGTTTGACTGCTCTTCATCCTTTTTATAACGCAGTTTGACTGCTCTTCATCCTCTTGTAAAACAGGTTGACTGCTCTTCATCCTTTTGTAAAACAGTCTGACTGCTCTACATCATTGTATAAAACAGTTTGACTGCTCTTCGTCCTCTTTTAAAACAGTTTGACTGCTCTTCATCCTTTTATAATGCAGTTTGACTGCTCTTCATCCTCTTATAAAACAGTTTGACTGCTCTTCATCCTCTTGTAAAACAGGTTGACTGCTCTTCATCCTCTTGTAAAACAGTCTGACTGCTCTACATCCTCGTATAAAACAGTTTGACTGCTCTTCATCCTTTTATAAAGCAGTTTGACTGCTCTTCATCCTCTTGTAAATCAATTTGACTGCTCTTCATCCTCTTATAAAACCGTTTGACTGCTCTTCGTCCGATTATAAATCAGTTTGACTGCTCTTCATCCTCTTATAAAACCGTTTGACTGCTCTTCGTCCGATTATAAATCAGGTTGACTGCTCTTCGTCCGATTATAAATCAGTTTGACTGCTCTTCGTCTGCTTATAAAACAGTTTGACTGCTCTTCATCCTTTTATAAAGCAGTTTGACTGCTCTTCATCCTCCTATAAACCAGTTTGACTGCGCTTCATCCTCCTATAGAACAGTTTGACTGCTCTTCGTCCGATTATAAACCAGTTTGACTGCTCTTCGTCCTCTTATAAAAACAGTTTGACTGCTCTTCATCCTTTTATAAAGCAGTTTGACTGCTCTTCATCCTTTTATAAATCAGTTTGACTGCTCTTCATCCGATTATAAATCAGTTTGACTGCTCTTCATCCTCTTATAAAACAGTTTGACTGCTCTTCATCCTTTTATAACGCAGTTTGACTGCTCTTCATCCTCTTATAAATCAGTTTGACTGCTCTTCATCCGATTATAAATCAGTTTGACTGCTCTTCGTCCTCTTTTAAAACAGTTTGACTGCTCTTCATCCTTTTCTAATGCAGTTTGACTGCTCTTCATCCTCTTATAAAACAGTTTGACTGCTCTTCATCCTCTTGTAAAACAGGTTGACTGCTCTTCATCCTCTTGTAAAACAGTCTGACTGCTCTACATCCTCGTATAAAACAGTTTGACTGCTCTTCATCCTTTTATAAAGCAGTTTGACTGCTCTTCATCCTCTTATAAATCAATTTGACTGCTCTTCATCCTCTTATAAAACCGTTTGACTGCTCTTCGTCCGATTATAAATCAGTTTGACTGCTCTTCATCCTCTTATAAAACCGTTTGACTGCTCTTCGTCCGATTATAAATCAGGTTGACTGCTCTTCGTCCGATTATAAATCAGTTTGACTGCTCTTCGTCTGCTTATAAAACAGTTTGACTGCTCTTCATCCTTTTATAAAGCAGTTTGACTGCTCCTCATCCTCCTATAAACCAGTTTGACTGCGCTTCATCTTCCTAGAGAAGAGTTTGACTGCTCTTCGTCCGATTATAAATCAGTTTGACTGCTCTTCATCCTCTTGTAAAACAGGTTGACTGCTCTTCATCCTCTTGTAAAACAGTCTGACCGCTCTACATCCTCGTATAAAACAGTTTGACTGCTCTTCATCCTTTTATAACGCAGTTTGACTGCTCTTCATCCTCTTGTAAAACAGTTTGACTGCTCTTCATCCTCTTATAAATCAATTTGACTGCTCTTCATCCTCTTATAAAACCGTTTGACTGCTCTTCGTCCGATTATAAATTAGTTTGACTGCTCTTCGTCCGATTATAAATCAGTTTGACTGCTCCTCGTCCGCTTATAAAACAGTTTGACTGCTCTTCATCCTTTTATAAAGCAGATTGACTGCTCTTCATCCTTTTATAAAGCAGTTTGACTGCTCTTCATCCTCCTATAAACCAGTTTGACTGCGCTTCATCCTCCTATAGAACAGTTTGACTGCTCTTCGTCCGATTATAAATCAGTTTGACTGCTCTTCATCCTCTTGTAAAACAGGTTGACTGCTCTTCATCCTCTTGTAAAACAGTCTGACCGCTCTACATCCTCGTATAAAACAGTTTGACTGCTCTTCATCCTTTTATAACGCAGTTTGACTGCTCTTCATCCTCTTGTAAAACAGTTTGACTGCTCTTCATCCTCTTATAAATCAATTTGACTGCTCTTCATCCTCTTATAAAACCGTTTGACTGCTCTTCGTCCGATTATAAATTAGTTTGACTGCTCTTCGTCTGATTATAAATCAGTTTGACTGCTCTTCATCCTTTTATAAAGCAGATTGACTGCTCTTCATCCTCTTATAAATCAGTTTGACTGCTCTTCGTCCTCTTTTAAAACAGTTTGACTGCTCTTCATCCTTTTATAACGCAGTTTGACTGCTCTTCATCCTCTTATAAATCAGTTTGACTGCTCTTCATCCGATTATAAATCAGTTTGACTGCTCTTCGTCCTCTTTTAAAACAGTTTGACTGCTCTTCATCCTTTTCTAATGCAGTTTGACTGCTCTTCATCCTCTTATAAAACAGTTTGACTGCTCTTCATCCTCTTGTAAAACAGGTTGACTGCTCTTCATCCTCTTGTAAAACAGTCTGACTGCTCTACATCCTCGTATAAAACAGTTTGACTGCTCTTCATCCTTTTATAAAGCAGTTTGACTGCTCTTCATCCTCTTATAAATCAATTTGACTGCTCTTCATCCTCTTATAAAACCGTTTGACTGCTCTTCGTCCGATTATAAATCAGTTTGACTGCTCTTCATCCTCTTATAAAACCGTTTGACTGCTCTTCGTCCGATTATAAATCAGGTTGACTGCTCTTCGTCCGATTATAAATCAGTTTGACTGCTCTTCGTCTGCTTATAAAACAGTTTGACTGCTCTTCATCCTTTTATAAAGCAGTTTGACTGCTCTTCATCCTCCTATAAACCAGTTTGACTGCGCTTCATCCTCCTATAGAACAGTTTGACTGCTCTTCGTCCGATTATAAATCAGTTTGACTGCTCTTCATCCTCTTGTAAAACAGGTTGACTGCTCTTCATCCTCTTGTAAAACAGTCTGACCGCTCTACATCCTCGTATAAAACAGTTTGACTGCTCTTCATCCTTTTATAACGCAGTTTGACTGCTCTTCATCCTCTTGTAAAACAGTTTGACTGCTCTTCATCCTCTTATAAATCAATTTGACTGCTCTTCATCCTCTTATAAAACCGTTTGACTGCTCTTCGTCCGATTATAAATTAGTTTGACTGCTCTTCGTCCGATTATAAATCAGTTTGACTGCTCCTCGTCCGCTTATAAAACAGTTTGACTGCTCTTCATCCTTTTATAAAGCAGATTGACTGCTCTTCATCCTCTTATAAATCAGTTTGACTGCTCTTCATCCTTTTATAAAGCAGTTTGACTGCTCTTCATCCTCCTATAAACCAGTTTGACTGCGCTTCATCCTCCTATAGAACAGTTTGACTGCTCTTCGTCCTCTTATAAAACAGTTTGACTGCTCTTCGTCCTCTTATAAAACAGTTTGACTGCTCTTCATCCTTTTTATAACGCAGTTTGACTGCTCTTCATCCTCTTGTAAAACAGGTTGACTGCTCTTCATCCTTTTGTAAAACAGTCTGACTGCTCTACATCATTGTATAAAACAGTTTGACTGCTCTTCATCCTTTTATAAAGCAGTTTGACTGCTCTTCATCCTCTTATAAATCAATTTGACTGCTCTTCATCCTCTTATAAAACCGTTTGACTGCTCTTCGTCCGATTATAAATCAGTTTGACTGCTCTTCGTCCGATTATAAATCAGTTTGACTGCTCTTCGTCCGCTTATAAAACAGTTTGACTGCTCTTCATCCTTTTATAAAGCAGTTTGACTGCTCTTCATCCTCTTATAAATCAGTTTGACTGCTCTTCATCCTTTTATAAAGCAGTTTGACTGCTCTTCATCCTCCTATAAACCAGTTTGACTGCGCTTCATCCTCCTATAGAACAGTTTGACTGCTCTTCGTCCGATTATAAACCAGTTTGACTGCGCTTCATCCTCCTATAAAACAGTTTGACTGCTCTTCGTAGGATTATAAATCAGTTTCACTGCTCTTCGTCCTCTTATAAAAACGTTTGACTGCTCTTCATCCTTTTATAAAGCAGTTTGACTGCTCTACATCCTCTTATAAATCAGTTTGACTGCTTTTCATCCGATTATAAATCAGTTTGACTGCTCTTCGTCCGATTATAAATCAGTTTGACTGCTCTTCGTCCGCTTATAAAACAGTTTGACTGCTCTTCATCCTTTTATAAAGCAGTTTGACTGCTCTTCATCCTCTTATAAATCAGTTTGACTGCTCTTCATCCTCTTATAAATCAATTTGACTGCACTTCATCCTCTTATAAAACCGTTTGACTGCTCTTCGTCCGATTATAAATCAGGTTGACTGCTCTTCGTCCGCTTATAAAACAGTTTGACTGCTCTTCATCCTTTTATAAAGCAGTTTGACTGCTCTTCATCCTCTTATAAATCAGTTTGACTGCTCTTCATCCTCTTATAAAGCAGTTTGACTGCTCTTCATCCTCCTATAAACAAGTTTGACTGCGCTTCATTCTCTTGTAAAACAGGTTGACTGCTTTTCATCCTTTTGTAAAACAGTCTGACTGCTCTACATCATTGTATAAAACAGTTTGACTGCTCTTCATCATTTTATAAAGCAGTTTGACTGCTCTTCATCCTCTTATAAATCAATTTGACTGCTCTTCATCCTCTTATAAAACCGTTTGACTGCTCTTCGTCCGATTATAAATCAGTTTGACTGCTCTTCGTCCAATTATAAATCAGTTTCACTGCTCTTCGTCCGCTTATAAAACAGTTTGACTGCTCTTCATCCTTTTATAAAGCAGTTTCACTGCTCTTCATCCTCTTATAAATCAGTTTGACTGCTCTTCATCCTTTTATAAAGCAGTTTGACTGCTCTTCATCCTCCTATAAACCAGTTTGACTGCGCTTCATCCTCCTATAGAACAGTTTGACTGCTCTTCGTCCGATTATAAATCAGTTTGACTGCTCTTCGTCCTCTTATAAAACAGTTTGACTGCTCTTCATCCTTTTATAAAGCAGTTTGACTGCTCTTCATCCTCTTATAAATCAGTTTGACTGCTCTTCATCCGATTATAAATCAGTTTGACTGCTCTTCATCCTCTTATAAAACAGTTTGACTGCTCTTCATCCTTTTATAAAGCAGTTTGACTGCTCTTCATCCTCTTATAAATCAGTTTGACTGCTCTTCATCCTATTATAAATCAGTTTGACTGCTCTTCATCCTCTTATAAAACAGTTTGACTGCTCTTTATCCTTTTATAACGCAGTTTGACTGCTCTTCATCCTCTTATAAAACCGTTTGACTGCTCTTCGTCCGAATATAAATCAGTTTGACTGCTCTTCATCCTCTTATAAAACCGTTTGACTGCTCTTCGTCCGATTATAAATCATTTTGACTGCTCTTCGTCTGCTTATAAAACAGTTTGACTGCTCTTCATCCTTTTATAAAGCAGTTTGACTGCTCTTCATCCTCTTATAAATCAGTTTGACTGCTCTTCATCTGTTTATAAAGCAGTTTGACTGCTCTTCATCCTCCTATAGACCAGTTTGACTGCGCATCATCCTCTTGTAAAACAGGTTGACTGCTCTTCATCCTTTTGTAAAACAGTCTGACTGCTCTACATCATTGTATAAAACAGTTTGACTGCTCTTCATCCTTTTATAAAGCAGTTTGACTGCTCTTCATCCTCTTATAAATCAATTTGACTGCTCTTCATCCTCTTATAAAACCGTTTGACTGCTCTTCGTCCGATTATAAATCAGTTTGACTGCTCTTCGTCCGATTATAAATCAGTTTGACTGCTCTTCGTCCGCTTATAAAACAGTTTGACTGCTCTTCATCCTTTTATAAAGCAGTTTGACTGCTCTTCATCCTCTTATAAATCAGTTTGACTGCTCTTCATCCTTTTATAAAGCAGTTTGACTGCTCTTCATCCTCCTATAAACCAGTTTGACTGCGCTTCATCCTCCTATAGAACAGTTTGACTGCTCTTCGTCCGATTATAAATCAGTTTGACTGCTCTTCGTCCTCTTATAAAACAGTTTGACTGCTCTTCATCCTTTTATAAAGCAGTTTGACTGCTCTTCATCCTCTTATAAATCAGTTTGACTGCTCTTCATCCTCTTATAAAGCAGTTTGACTGCTCTTCATCCTCCTATAAACCAGTTTGACTGCGCTTCATCCTCTTGTAAAACAGGTTGACTGCTCTTCATCCTTTTGTAAAACAGTCTGACTGCTCTACATCATTGTATAAAACAGTTTGACTGCTCTTCATCCTTTTATAAAGCAGTTTGACTGCTCTTCATCCTCTTATAAATCAATTTGACTGCTCTTCATCCTCTTATAAAACCGTTTGACTGCTCTTCGTCCGATTATAAATCAGTTTGACTGCTCTTCATCTGTTTATAAAGCAGTTTGACTGCTCTTCATCCTCCTATAGACCAGTTTGACTGCGCTTCATCCTCCTATAAAACAGTGTGACTGCTCTTCGTCGGATTATAAAACAGTTTGACTGCACTTTGTCCTCTTATAAAACAGTTTGACTGCTCTTCATCCTTTTATAAAGCAGTTTGACTGCTCTACATCCTCTTATAAATCAGTTTGACTGCTATTCATCCGATTATAAATCAGTTTGACTGCTCTTCGTCCGATTATAAATCAGTTTGACTGCTCTTCGTCCGATTATAAATCAGTTTGACTGCTCTTCGTCCGCTTATAAAACAGTTTGACTGCTCTTCATCCTTTTATAAAGCAGTTTCACTGCTCTTCATCCTCTTATAAATCAGTTTGACTGCTCTTCATCCTTTTATAAAGCAGTTTGACTGCTCTTCATCCTCCTATAAACCAGTTTGACTGCGCTTCATCCTCCTATAGAACAGTTTGACTGCTCTTCGTCCGATTATAAATCAGTTTGACTGCTCTTCGTCCTCTTATAAAACAGTTTGACTGCTCTTCATCCTTTTATAAAGCAGTTTGACTGCTCTTCATCTACTTATAAATCAGTTTGACTGCTCTTCATCCGATTATAAATCAGTTTGACGGCTCTTCATCCTCTTATAAAACAGTTTGACTGCTCTTCATCCTTTTATAAAGCAGTTTGACTGCTCTTCATCCCCTTATAAATCAGTTTGACTGCTCTTCATCCTATTATAAATCAGTTTGACTGCTCTTCATCCTCTTATAAAACAGTTTAACTGCTCTTTATCCTTTTATAACGCAGTTTGACTGCTCTTCATCCTTTTATAAAGCAGTTTGACTGCTCTTCATCCCCTTATAAAACCGTTTGACTGCTCTTCGTCCGATTATAAATCAGTTTGACTGCTCTTCATCCTCTTATAAAACAGTTTGACTGCTCTTCATTCTTTTATAAAGCAGTTTGACTGCTCTTCATCCTCTTATAAATCAGTTTGACTGCTCTTCATCTGTTTATAAAGCAGTTTGACTGCTCTTCATCCTCCTATAGACCAGTTTGACTGCGCTTCATCCTCCTATAAAACAGTTTGACTGCTCTTCGTAGGATTATAAATCAGTTTCACTGCTCTTCGTCCTCTTATAAAACCGTTTGACTGCTCTTCGTCCTTTTATAAAGCAGTTTGACTGCTCTACATCCTCTTATAAATCAGTTTGACTGCTTTTCATCCGATTATAAATCAGTTTGACTGCTCTTCGTCCGATTATAAATCAGTTTGACTGCTCTTCGTCCGATTATAAATCAGTTTGACTGCTCTTCGTCCGCTTATAAAACAGTTTGACTGCTCTTCATCCTTTTATAAAGCAGTTTGACTGCTCTTCATCCTCTTATAAATCAGTTTGACTGCTCTTCATCCTCTTATAAATCAATTTGACTGCACTTCATCCTCTTATAAAACCGTTTGACTGCTCTTCATTCTCTTGTAAAACAGGTTGACTGCTTTTCATCCTTTTGTAAAACAGTCTGACTGCTCTACATCATTGTATAAAACAGTTTGACTGCTCTTCATCATTTTATAAAGCAGTTTGACTGCTCTTCATCCTCTTATAAATCAATTTGACTGCTCTTCATCCTCTTATAAAACCGTTTGACTGCTCTTCGTCCGATTATAAATCAGTTCGACTGCTCTTCGTCCAATTATAAATCAGTTTCACTGCTCTTCGTCCGCTTATAAAACAGTTTGACTGCTCTTCATCCTTTTATAAAGCAGTTTCACTGCTCTTCATCCTCTTATAAATCAGTTTGACTGCTCTTCATCCTTTTATAAAGCAGTTTGACTGCTCTTCATCCTCCTATAAACCAGTTTGACTGCGCTTCATCCTCCTATAGAACAGTTTGACTGCTCTTCGTCCGATTATAAATCAGATTGACTGCTCTTCGTCCTCTTATAAAACAGTTTGACTGCTCTTCATCCTTTTATAAAGCAGTTTGACTGCTCTTCATCCTCTTATAAATCAGTTTGACTGCTCTTCATCCGATTATAAATCAGTTTGACTGCTCTTCATCCTCTTATAAAACAGTTTGACTGCTCTTCATCCTTTTATAAAGCAGTTTGACTGCTCTTCATCCTCTTATAAATCAGTTTGACTGCTCTTCATCCTATTATAAATCAGTTTGACTGCTCTTCATCCTCTTATAAAACAGTTTGACTGCTCTTTATCCTTTTATAACGCAGTTTGACTGCTCTTCATCCTCTTATAAAACCGTTTGACTGCTCTTCGTCCGATTATAAATCAGTTTGACTGCTCTTCATCCTCTTATAAAACCGTTTGACTGCTCTTCGTCCGATTATAAATCATTTTGACTGCTCTTCGTCTGCTTATAAAACAGTTTGACTGCTCTTCATCCTTTTATAAAGCAGTTTGACTGCTCTTCATCCTCTTATAAATCAGTTTGACTGCTCTTCATCTGTTTATAAAGCAGTTTGACTGCTCTTCATCCTCCTATAGACCAGTTTGACTGCGCTTCATCCTCCTATAAAACAGTTTGACTGCTCTTCGTAGGATTATAAATCAGTTTCACTGCTCTTCGTCCTCTTATAAAACCGTTTGACTGCTCTTCATCCTTTTATAAAGCAGTTTGACTGCTCTACATCCTCTTATAAATCAGTTTGACTGCTTTTCATCCGATTATAAATCAGTTTGACTGCTCTTCGTCCGATTATAAATCAGTTTGACTGCTCTTCGTCCGATTATAAATCAGTTTGACTGCTCTTCGTCCGCTTATAAAACAGTTTGACTGCTCTTCATCCTTTTATAAAGCAGTTTGACTGCTCTTCATCCTCTTATAAAGCAGTTTGACTGCTCTTCATCCTCTTATAAATCAGTTTGACTGCTCTTCATCCTCCTATAATCCAGTTTGACTGCGCTTCATCCTCTTGTAAAACAGGTTGACTGCTCTTCATCCTTTTGTAAAACAGTCTGACTGCTCTACATCATTGTATAAAACAGTTTGACTGCTCTTCATCCTTTTATAAAGCAGTTTGACTGCTCTTCATCCTCTTATAAATCAATTTGACTGCTCTTCATCCTCATAAAACCGTTTGACTGCTCTTCGTCCGATTATAAATCAGTTTGACTGCTCTTCGTCCGATTATAAATCAGTTTGACTGCTCTTCGTCCGCTTATAAAACAGTTTGACTGCTCTTCATCCTTTTATAAAGCAGTTTGACTGCTCTTCATCCTCTTATAAATCAGTTTGACTGCTCTTCATCCTTTTATAAAGCAGTTTGACTGCTCTTCATCCTCCTATAAACCAGTTTGACTGCGCTTCATCCTCCTATAGAACAGTTTGACTGCTCTTCGTCCGATTATAAATCAGTTTGACTGCTCTTCGTCCTCTTATAAAACAGTTTGACTGCTCTTCATCCTTTTATAAAGCAGTTTGACTGCTCTTCATCCTCTTATAAATCAGTTTGACTGCTCTTCTTCCGATTATAAAGCAGTTTGACTGCTCTTCATCCTTTTATAAAGCAGTTTGACTGCTCTACATCCTCTTATAAATCAGTTTGACTGCTATTCATCCGATTATAAATCAGTTTGACTGCTCTTCGTCCGATTATAAATCAGTTTGACTGCTCTTCGTCCGATTATAAATCAGTTTGACTGCTCTTCGTCCGCTTATAAAACAGTTTGACTGCTCTTCATCCTTTTATAAAGCAGTTTGACTGCTCTTCATCCTCTTATAAATCAGTTTGACTGCTCTTCATCCTCTTATAAATCAATTTGACTGCACTTCATCCTCTTATAAAACCGTTTGACTGCTCTTCGTCCGATTATAAATCAGGTTGACTGCTCTTCGTCCGCTTATAAAACAGTTTGACTGCTCTTCATCCTTTTATAAAGCAGTTTGACTGCTCTTCATCCTCTTATAAATCAGTTTGACTGCTCTTCATCCTCTTATAAAGCAGTTTGACTGCTCTTCATCCTCCTATAAACAAGTTTGACTGCGCTTCATTCTCTTGTAAAACAGGTTGACTGCTTTTCATCCTTTTGTAAAACAGTCTGACTGCTCTACATCATTGTATAAAACAGTTTGACTGCTCTTCATCATTTTATAAAGCAGTTTGACTGCTCTTCATCCTCTTATAAATCAATTTGACTGCTCTTCATCCTCTTATAAAACCGTTTGACTGCTCTTCGTCCGATTATAAATCAGTTTGACTGCTCTTCGTCTAATTATAAATCAGTTTCACTGCTCTTCGTCCGCTTATAAAACAGTTTGACTGCTCTTCATCCTTTTATAAAGCAGTTTCACTGCTCTTCATCCTCTTATAAATCAGTTTGACTGCTCTTCATCCTTTTATAAAGCAGTTTGACTGCTCTTCATCCTCCTATAAACCAGTTTGACTGCGCTTCATCCTCCTATAGAACAGTTTGACTGCTCTTCGTCCGATTATAAATCAGTTTGACTGCTCTTCGTCCTCTTATAAAACAGTTTGACTGCTCTTCATCCTTTTATAAAGCAGTTTGACTGCTCTTCATCCTCTTATAAATCAGTTTGACTGCTCTTCATCCGATTATAAATCAGTTTGACTGCTCTTCATCCTCTTATAAAACAGTTTGACTGCTCTTCATCCTTTTATAAAGCAGTTTGACTGCTCTTCATCCTCTTATAAATCAGTTTGACTGCTCTTCATCCTATTATAAATCAGTTTGACTGCTCTTCATCCTCTTATAAAACAGTTTGACTGCTCTTTATCCTTTTATAACGCAGTTTGACTGCTCTTCATCCTCTTATAAAACCGTTTGACTGCTCTTCGTCCGATTATAAATCAGTTTGACTGCTCTTCATCCTCTTATAAAACCGTTTGACTGCTCTTCGTCCGATTATAAATCATTTTGACTGCTCTTCGTCTGCTTATAAAACAGTTTGACTGCTCTTCATCCTTTTATAAAGCAGTTTGACTGCTCTTCATCCTCTTATAAATCAGTTTGACTGCTCTTCATCTGTTTATAAAGCAGTTTGACTGCTCTTCATCCTCCTATAGACCAGTTTGACTGCGCTTCATCCTCCTATAAAACAGTTTGACTGCTCTTCGTAGGATTATAAATCAGTTTCACTGCTCTTCGTCCTCTTATAAAACCGTTTGACTGCTCTTCATCCTTTTATAAAGCAGTTTGACTGCTCTACATCCTGTTATAAATCAGTTTGACTGCTTTTCATCCGATTATAAATCAGTTTGACTGCTCTTCGTCCGATTATAAATCAGTTTGACTGCTCTTCGTCCGCTTATAAAACAGTTTGACTGCTCTTCATCCTTTTATAAAGCAGTTTGACTGCTCTTCATCCTCTTATAAATCAGTTTGACTGCTCTTCATCCTCTTATAAAGCAGTTTGACTGCTCTTCATCCTCCTATAAACCAGTTTGACTGCGCTTCATCCTCTTGTAAAACAGGTTGACTGCTCTTCATCCTTTTGTAAAACAGTCTGACTGCTCTACATCATTGTATAAAACAGTTTGACTGCTCTTCATCCTTTTATAAAGCAGTTTGACTGCTCTTCATCCTCTTATAAATCAATTTGACTGCTCTTCATCCTCTTATAAAACCGTTTGACTGCTCTTCGTCCGATTATAAATCAGTTTGACTGCTCTTCATCTGTTTATAAAGCAGTTTGACTGCTCTTCATCCTCCTATAGACCAGTTTGACTGCGCTTCATCCTCCTATAAAACAGTGTGACTGCTCTTCGTCGGATTATAAAACAGTTTGACTGCACTTCGTCCTCTTATAAAACAGTTTGACTGCTCTTCATCCTTTTATAAAGCAGTTTGACTGCTCTACATCCTCTTATAAATCAGTTTGACTGCTATTCATCCGATTATAAATCAGTTTGACTGCTCTTCGTCCGATTATAAATCAGTTTGACTGCTCTTCGTCCGATTATAAATCATTTTGACTGCTCTTCGTCTGCTTATAAAACAGTTTGACTGCTCTTCATCCTTTTATAAAGCAGTTTGACTGCTCTTCATCCTCTTATAAATCAGTTTGACTGCTCTTCATCTGTTTATAAAGCAGTTTGACTGCTCTTCATCCTCCTATAGACCAGTTTGACTGCGCTTCATCCTCCTATAAAACAGTTTGACTGCTCTTCGTAGGATTATAAATCAGTTTCACTGCTCTTCGTCCTCTTATAAAACCGTTTGACTGCTCTTCATCCTTTTATAAAGCAGTTTGACTGCTCTACATCCTGTTATAAATCAGTTTGACTGCTTTTCATCCGATTATAAATCAGTTTGACTGCTCTTCGTCCGATTATAAATCAGTTTGACTGCTCTTCGTCCGATTATAAATCAGTTTGACTGCTCTTCGTCCGCTTATAAAACAGTTTGACTGCTCTTCATCCTTTTATAAAGCAGTTTGACTGCTCTTCATCCTCTTATAAATCAGTTTGACTGCTCTTCATCCTCTTATAAAGCAGTTTGACTGCTCTTCATCCTCCTATAAACCAGTTTGACTGCGCTTCATCCTCTTGTAAAACAGGTTGACTGCTCTTCATCCTTTTGTAAAACAGTCTGACTGCTCTACATCATTGTATAAAACAGTTTGACTGCTCTTCATCCTTTTATAAAGCAGTTTGACTGCTCTTCATCCTCTTATAAATCAATTTGACTGCTCTTCATCCTCTTATAAAACCGTTTGACTGCTCTTCGTCCGATTATAAATCAGTTTGACTGCTCTTCATCTGTTTATAAAGCAGTTTGACTGCTCTTCATCCTCCTATAGACCAGTTTGACTGCGCTTCATCCTCCTATAAAACAGTGTGACTGCTCTTCGTCGGATTATAAAACAGTTTGACTGCACTTCGTCCTCTTATAAAACAGTTTGACTGCTCTTCATCCTTTTATAAAGCAGTTTGACTGCTCTACATCCTCTTATAAATCAGTTTGACTGCTATTCATCCGATTATAAATCAGTTTGACTGCTCTTCGTCCGATTATAAATCAGTTTGACTGCTCTTCGTCCGATTATAAATCAGTTTGACTGCTCTTCGTCCGCTTATAAAACAGTTTGACTGCTCTTCATCCTTTTATAAAGCAGTTTCACTGCTCTTCATCCTCTTATAAATCAGTTTGACTGCTCTTCATCCTTTTATAAAGCAGTTTGACTGCTCTTCATCCTCCTATAAACCAGTTTGACTGCGCTTCATCCTCCTATAGAACAGTTTGACTGCTCTTCGTCCGATTATAAATCAGTTTGACTGCTCTTCGTCCTCTTATAAAACAGTTTGACTGCTCTTCATCCTTTTATAAAGCAGTTTGACTGCTCTTCATCTACTTATAAATCAGTTTGACTGCTCTACATCCGATTATAAATCAGTTTGACTGCTCTTCATCCTCTTATAAAACAGTTTGACTGCTCTTCATCCTTTTATAAAGCAGTTTGACTGCTCTTCATCCCCTTATAAATCAGTTTGACTGCTCTTCATCCTATTATAAATCAGTTTGACTGCTCTTCATCCTCTTATAAAACAGTTTAACTGCTCTTTATCCTTTTATAACGCAGTTTGACTGCTCTTCATCCTCTTATAAAACCGTTTGACTGCTCTTCGTCCGGTTATAAATCAGTTTGACTGCTCTTCGTCCGATTATAAATCAGTTTGACTGCTCTTCGTCCGCTTATAAAACAGTTTGACTGCTCTTCATCCTTTTATAAAGCAGTTTGACTGCTCTTCATCCTCTTATAAATCAGTTTGACTGCTCTTCATCCTTTTATAAAGCAGTTTGACTGCTCTTCATCCTCCTATAAACCAGTTTGACTGCGCTTCATCCTCCTATAGAACAGTTTGACTGCTCTTCGTCCGATTATAAATCAGTTTGACTGCTCTTCGTCCTCTTATAAAACAGTTTGACTGCTCTTCATCCTTTTATAAATCAGTTTGACTGCTCTTCATCCTCTTATAAATCAGTTTGACTGCTCTTCTTCCGATTATAAAGCAGTTTGACTGCTCTTCATCCTTTTATAAAGCAGTTTGACTGCTCTACATCCTCTTATAAATCAGTTTGACTGCTATTCATCCGATTATAAATCAGTTTGACTGCTCTTCGTCCGATTATAAATCAGTTTGACTGCTCTTCGTCCGATTATAAATCAGTTTGACTGCTCTTCGTCCGCTTATAAAACAGTTTGACTGCTCTTCATCCTTTTATAAAGCAGTTTGACTGCTCTTCATCCTCTTATAAATCAGTTTGACTGCTCTTCATCCTCTTATAAATCAATTTGACTGCACTTCATCCTCTTATAAAACCGTTTGACTGCTCTTCGTCCGATTATAAATCAGGTTGACTGCTCTTCGTCCGCTTATAAAACAGTTTGACTGCTCTTCATCCTTTTATAAAGCAGTTTGACTGCTCTTCATCCTCTTATAAATCAGTTTGACTGCTCTTCATCCTCTTATAAAGCAGTTTGACTGCTCTTCATCCTCCTATAAACAAGTTTGACTGCGCTTCATTCTCTTGTAAAACAGGTTGACTGCTTTTCATCCTTTTGTAAAACAGTCTGACTGCTCTACATCATTGTATAAAACAGTTTGACTGCTCTTCATCATTTTATAAAGCAGTTTGACTGCTCTTCATCCTCTTATAAATCAATTTGACTGCTCTTCATCCTCTTATAAAACCGTTTGACTGCTCTTCGTCCGATTATAAATCAGTTTGACTGCTCTTCGTCTAATTATAAATCAGTTTCACTGCTCTTCGTCCGCTTATAAAACAGTTTGACTGCTCTTCATCCTTTTATAAAGCAGTTTCACTGCTCTTCATCCTCTTATAAATCAGTTTGACTGCTCTTCATCCTTTTATAAAGCAGTTTGACTGCTCTTCATCCTCCTATAAACCAGTTTGACTGCGCTTCATCCTCCTATAGAACAGTTTGACTGCTCTTCGTCCGATTATAAATCAGTTTGACTGCTCTTCGTCCTCTTATAAAACAGTTTGACTGCTCTTCATCCTTTTATAAAGCAGTTTGACTGCTCTTCATCCTCTTATAAATCAGTTTGACTGCTCTTCATCCGATTATAAATCAGTTTGACTGCTCTTCATCCTCTTATAAAACAGTTTGACTGCTCTTCATCCTTTTATAAAGCAGTTTGACTGCTCTTCATCCTCTTATAAATCAGTTTGACTGCTCTTCATCCTATTATAAATCAGTTTGACTGCTCTTCATCCTCTTATAAAACAGTTTGACTGCTCTTTATCCTTTTATAACGCAGTTTGACTGCTCTTCATCCTCTTATAAAACCGTTTGACTGCTCTTCGTCCGATTATAAATCAGTTTGACTGCTCTTCATCCTCTTATAAAACCGTTTGACTGCTCTTCGTCCGATTATAAATCATTTTGACTGCTCTTCGTCTGCTTATAAAACAGTTTGACTGCTCTTCATCCTTTTATAAAGCAGTTTGACTGCTCTTCATCCTCTTATAAATCAGTTTGACTGCTCTTCATCTGTTTATAAAGCAGTTTGACTGCTCTTCATCCTCCTATAGACCAGTTTGACTGCGCTTCATCCTCCTATAAAACAGTTTGACTGCTCTTCGTAGGATTATAAATCAGTTTCACTGCTCTTCGTCCTCTTATAAAACCGTTTGACTGCTCTTCATCCTTTTATAAAGCAGTTTGACTGCTCTACATCCTGTTATAAATCAGTTTGACTGCTTTTCATCCGATTATAAATCAGTTTGACTGCTCTTCGTCCGATTATAAATCAGTTTGACTGCTCTTCGTCCGATTATAAATCAGTTTGACTGCTCTTCGTCCGCTTATAAAACAGTTTGACTGCTCTTCATCCTTTTATAAAGCAGTTTGACTGCTCTTCATCCTCTTATAAATCAGTTTGACTGCTCTTCATCCTCTTATAAAGCAGTTTGACTGCTCTTCATCCTCCTATAAACCAGTTTGACTGCGCTTCATCCTCTTGTAAAACAGGTTGACTGCTCTTCATCCTTTTGTAAAACAGTCTGACTGCTCTACATCATTGTATAAAACAGTTTGACTGCTCTTCATCCTTTTATAAAGCAGTTTGACTGCTCTTCATCCTCTTATAAATCAATTTGACTGCTCTTCATCCTCTTATAAAACCGTTTGACTGCTCTTCGTCCGATTATAAATCAGTTTGACTGCTCTTCATCTGTTTATAAAGCAGTTTGACTGCTCTTCATCCTCCTATAGACCAGTTTGACTGCGCTTCATCCTCCTATAAAACAGTGTGACTGCTCTTCGTCGGATTATAAAACAGTTTGACTGCACTTCGTCCTCTTATAAAACAGTTTGACTGCTCTTCATCCTTTTATAAAGCAGTTTGACTGCTCTACATCCTCTTATAAATCAGTTTGACTGCTATTCATCCGATTATAAATCAGTTTGACTGCTCTTCGTCCGATTATAAATCAGTTTGACTGCTCTTCGTCCGATTATAAATCAGTTTGACTGCTCTTCGTCCGCTTATAAAACAGTTTGACTGCTCTTCATCCTTTTATAAAGCAGTTTCACTGCTCTTCATCCTCTTATAAATCAGTTTGACTGCTCTTCATCCTTTTATAAAGCAGTTTGACTGCTCTTCATCCTCCTATAAACCAGTTTGACTGCGCTTCATCCTCCTATAGAACAGTTTGACTGCTCTTCGTCCGATTATAAATCAGTTTGACTGCTCTTCGTCCTCTTATAAAACAGTTTGACTGCTCTTCATCCTTTTATAAAGCAGTTTGACTGCTCTTCATCTACTTATAAATCAGTTTGACTGCTCTACATCCGATTATAAATCAGTTTGACTGCTCTTCATCCTCTTATAAAACAGTTTGACTGCTCTTCATCCTTTTATAAAGCAGTTTGACTGCTCTTCATCCCCTTATAAATCAGTTTGACTGCTCTTCATCCTATTATAAATCAGTTTGACTGCTCTTCATCCTCTTATAAAACAGTTTAACTGCTCTTTATCCTTTTATAACGCAGTTTGACTGCTCTTCATCCTCTTATAAAACCGTTTGACTGCTCTTCGTCAGATTATAAATCAGTTTGACTGCTCTTCATCCTCTTATAAAACCGTTTGACTGCTCTTCGTCCGATTATAAATCAGGTTGACTGCTCTTCGTCTGATTATAACTCATTTTGACTGCTCTTCGTCTGCTTATAAAACAGTTTGACTGCTCTTCATCCTTTTATAAAGCAGTTTGACTGCTCTTCATCCTCTTATAAATCAGTTTGACTGCTCGTCATCTGTTTATAAAGCAGTTTGACTGCTCTTCATCCTCCTATAGACCAGTTTGACTGCGCTTCATCCTCCTATAAAACAGTTTGACTGCTCTTCGTAGGATTATAAATCAGTTTCACTGCTCTTCGTCCTCTTATAAAACCGTTTGACTGCTCTTCATCCTTTTATAAAGCAGTTTGACTGCTCTACATCCTCTTATAAATCAGTTTGACTGCTTTTCATCCGATTATAAATCAGTTTGACTGCTCTTCGTCCGATTATAAATCAGTTTGACTGCTCTTCGTCCGATTATAAATCAGTTTGACTGCTCTTCGTCCGCTTATAAAACAGTTTGACTGCTCTTCATCCTTTTATAAAGCAGTTTGACTGCTCTTCATCCTCTTATAAATCAGTTTGACTGCTCTTCATCCTCTTATAAATGAATTTGACTGCACTTCATCCTCTTATAAAACCGTTTGACTGCTCTTCGTCCGATTATAAATCAGGTTGACTGCTCTTCGTCCGCTTATAAAACAGTTTGACTGCTCTTCATCCTTTTATAAAGCAGTTTGACTGCTCTTCATCCTCTTATAAATCAGTTTGACTGCTCTTCATCCTCTTATAAAGCAGTTTGACTGCTCTTCATCCTCCTATAAACAAGTTTGACTGCGCTTCATTCTCTTGTAAAACAGGTTGACTGCTTTTCATCCTTTTGTAAAACAGTCTGACTGCTCTACATCATTGTATAAAACAGTTTGACTGCTCTTCATCATTTTATAAAGCAGTTTGACTGCTCTTCATCCTCTTATAAATCAATTTGACTGCTCTTCATCCTCTTATAAAACCGTTTGACTGCTCTTCGTCCGATTATAAATCAGTTTGACTGCTCTTCGTCCAATTATAAATCAGTTTCACTGCTCTTCGTCCGCTTATAAAACAGTTTGACTGCTCTTCATCCTTTTATAAAGCAGTTTCACTGCTCTTCATCCTCTTATAAATCAGTTTGACTGCTCTTCATCCTCCTATAAACCAGTTTGACTGCGCTTCATCCTCCTATAGAACAGTTTGACTGCTCTTCGTCCGATTATAAATCAGTTTGACTGCTCTTCGTCCTCTTATAAAACAGTTTGACTGCTCTTCATCCTTTTATAAAGCAGTTTGACTGCTCTTCATCCTCTTATAAATCAGTTTGACTGCTCTTCATCCGATTATAAATCAGTTTGACTGCTCTTCATCCTCTTATAAAACAGTTTGACTGCTCTTCATCCTTTTATAAAGCAGTTTGACTGCTCTTCATCCTCTTATAAATCAGTTTGACTGCTCTTCATCCTATTATAAATCAGTTTGACTGCTCTTCGTCCTCTTATAAAACCGTTTGACTGCTCTTCATCCTTTTATAAAGCAGTTTGACTGCTCTACATCCTCTTATAAATCAGTTTGACTGCTTTTCATCCGATTATAAATCAGTTTGACTGCTCTTCGTCCGATTATAAATCAGTTTGACTGCTCTTCGTCCGATTATAAATCAGTTTGACTGCTCTTCGTCCGCTTATAAAACAGTTTGACTGCTCTTCATCCTTTTATAAAGCAGTTTGACTGCTCTTCATCCTCTTATAAATCAGTTTGACTGCTCTTCATCCTCTTATAAATCAATTTGACTGCACTTCATCCTCTTATAAAACCGTTTGACTGCTCTTCGTCCGATTATAAATCAGGTTGACTGCTCTTCGTCCGCTTATAAAACAGTTTGACTGCTCTTCATCCTTTTATAAAGCAGTTTGACTGCTCTTCATCCTCTTATAAATCAGTTTGACTGCTCTTCATCCTCTTATAAAGCAGTTTGACTGCTCTTCATCCTCCTATAAACAAGTTTGACTGCGCTTCATTCTCTTGTAAAACAGGTTGACTGCTTTTCATCCTTTTGTAAAACAGTCTGACTGCTCTACATCATTGTATAAAACAGTTTGACTGCTCTTCATCATTTTATAAAGCAGTTTGACTGCTCTTCATCCTCTTATAAATCAATTTGACTGCTCTTCATCCTCTTATAAAACCGTTTGACTGCTCTTCGTCCGATTATAAATCAGTTTGACTGCTCTTCGTCCAATTATAAATCAGTTTCACTGCTCTTCGTCCGCTTATAAAACAGTTTGACTGCTCTTCATCCTTTTATAAAGCAGTTTCACTGCTCTTCATCCTCTTATAAATCAGTTTGACTGCTCTTCATCCTCCTATAAACCAGTTTGACTGCGCTTCATCCTCCTATAGAACAGTTTGACTGCTCTTCGTCCGATTATAAATCAGTTTGACTGCTCTTCGTCCTCTTATAAAACAGTTTGACTGCTCTTCATCCTTTTATAAAGCAGTTTGACTGCTCTTCATCCTCTTATAAATCAGTTTGACTGCTCTTCATCCGATTATAAATCAGTTTGACTGCTCTTCATCCTCTTATAAAACAGTTTGACTGCTCTTCATCCTTTTATAAAGCAGTTTGACTGCTCTTCATCCTCTTATAAATCAGTTTGACTGCTCTTCATCCTATTATAAATCAGTTTGACTGCTCTTCATCCTCTTATAAAACAGTTTGACTGCTCTTTATCCTTTTATAACGCAGTTTGACTGCTCTTCATCCTCTTATAAAACCGTTTGACTGCTCTTCGTCCGATTATAAATCAGTTTGACTGCTCTTCATCCTCTTATAAAACCGTTTGACTGCTCTTCGTCCGATTATAAATCATTTTGACTGCTCTTCGTCTGCTTATAAAACAGTTTGACTGCTCTTCATCCTTTTATAAAGCAGTTTGACTGCTCTTCATCCTCTTATAAATCAGTTTGACTGCTCTTCATCTGTTTATAAAGCAGTTTGACTGCTCTTCATCCTCCTATAGACCAGTTTGACTGCGCTTCATCCTCCTATAAAACAGTTTGACTGCTCTTCGTAGGATTATAAATCAGTTTCACTGCTCTTCGTCCTCTAATAAAACCGTTTGACTGCTCTTCATCCTTTTATAAAGCAGTTTGACTGCTCTACATCCTCTTATAAATCAGTTTGACTGCTTTTCATCCGATTATAAATCAGTTTGACTGCTCTTCGTCCGATTATAAATCAGTTTGACTGCTCTTCGTCCGATTATAAATCAGTTTGACTGCTCTTCGTCCGCTTATAAAACAGTTTGACTGCTCTTCATCCTTTTATAAAGCAGTTTGACTGCTCTTCATCCTCTTATAAATCAGTTTGACTGCTCTTCATCCTCTTATAAAGCAGTTTGACTGCTCTTCATCCTCCTATAAACCAGTTTGACTGCGCTTCATCCTCTTGTAAAACAGGTTGACTGCTCTTCATCCTTTTGTAAAACAGTCTGACTGCTCTACATCATTGTATAAAACAGTTTGACTGCTCTTCATCCTTTTATAAAGCAGTTTGACTGCTCTTCATCCTCTTATAAATCAATTTGACTGCTCTTCATCCTCTTATAAAACCGTTTGACTGCTCTTCGTCCGATTATAAATCAGTTTGACTGCTCTTCATCTGTTTATAAAGCAGTTTGACTGCTCTTCATCCTCCTATAGACCAGTTTGACTGCGCTTCATCCTCCTATAAAACAGTGTGACTGCTCTTCGTCGGATTATAAAACAGTTTGACTGCACTTCGTCCTCTTATAAAACAGTTTGACTGCTCTTCATCCTTTTATAAAGCAGTTTGACTGGTCTACATCCTCTTATAAATCAGTTTGACTGCTATTCATCCGATTATAAATCAGTTTGACTGCTCTTCGTCCGATTATAAATCAGTTTGACTGCTCTTCGTCCGATTATAAATCAGTTTGACTGCTCTTCGTCCGCTTATAAAACAGTTTGACTGCTCTTCATCCTTTTATAAAGCAGTTTCACTGCTCTTCATCCTCTTATAAATCAGTTTGACTGCTCTTCATCCTTTTATAAAGCAGTTTGACTGCTCTTCATCCTCCTATAAACCAGTTTGACTGCTCTTCATCCTCTTATAAATCAATTTGACTGCTCTTCATCCTCTTATAAAACCGTTTGACTGCTCTTCGTCCGATTATAAATCAGTTTGACTGCTCTTCGTCCAATTATAAATCAGTTTCACTGCTCTTCGTCCGCTTATAAAACAGTTTGACTGCTCTTCATCCTTTTATAAAGCAGTTTCACTGCTCTTCATCCTCTTATAAATCAGTTTGACTGCTCTTCATCCTCCTATAAACCAGTTTGACTGCGCTTCATCCTCCTATAGAACAGTTTGACTGCTCTTCGTCCGATTATAAATCAGTTTGACTGCTCTTCGTCCTCTTATAAAACAGTTTGACTGCTCTTCATCCTTTTATAAAGCAGTTTGACTGCTCTTCATCCTCTTATAAATCAGTTTGACTGCTCTTCATCCGATTATAAATCAGTTTGACTGCTCTTCATCCTCTTATAAAACAGTTTGACTGCTCTTCATCCTTTTATAAAGCAGTTTGACTGCTCTTCATCCTCTTATAAATCAGTTTGACTGCTCTTCATCCTATTATAAATCAGTTTGACTGCTCTTCGTCCTCTTATAAAACCGTTTGACTGCTCTTCATCCTTTTATAAAGCAGTTTGACTGCTCTACATCCTCTTATAAATCAGTTTGACTGCTTTTCATCCGATTATAAATCAGTTTGACTGCTCTTCGTCCGATTATAAATCAGTTTGACTGCTCTTCGTCCGATTATAAATCAGTTTGACTGCTCTTCGTCCGCTTATAAAACAGTTTGACTGCTCTTCATCCTTTTATAAAGCAGTTTGACTGCTCTTCATCCTCTTATAAATCAGTTTGACTGCTCTTCATCCTCTTATAAATCAATTTGACTGCACTTCATCCTCTTATAAAACCGTTTGACTGCTCTTCGTCCGATTATAAATCAGGTTGACTGCTCTTCGTCCGCTTATAAAACAGTTTGACTGCTCTTCATCCTTTTATAAAGCAGTTTGACTGCTCTTCATCCTCTTATAAATCAGTTTGACTGCTCTTCATCCTCTTATAAAGCAGTTTGACTGCTCTTCATCCTCCTATAAACAAGTTTGACTGCGCTTCATTCTCTTGTAAAACAGGTTGACTGCTTTTCATCCTTTTGTAAAACAGTCTGACTGCTCTACATCATTGTATAAAACAGTTTGACTGCTCTTCATCATTTTATAAAGCAGTTTGACTGCTCTTCATCCTCTTATAAATCAATTTGACTGCTCTTCATCCTCTTATAAAACCGTTTGACTGCTCTTCGTCCGATTATAAATCAGTTTGACTGCTCTTCGTCCAATTATAAATCAGTTTCACTGCTCTTCGTCCGCTTATAAAACAGTTTGACTGCTCTTCATCCTTTTATAAAGCAGTTTCACTGCTCTTCATCCTCTTATAAATCAGTTTGACTGCTCTTCATCCTCCTATAAACCAGTTTGACTGCGCTTCATCCTCCTATAGAACAGTTTGACTGCTCTTCGTCCGATTATAAATCAGTTTGACTGCTCTTCGTCCTCTTATAAAACAGTTTGACTGCTCTTCATCCTTTTATAAAGCAGTTTGACTGCTCTTCATCCTCTTATAAATCAGTTTGACTGCTCTTCATCCGATTATAAATCAGTTTGACTGCTCTTCATCCTCTTATAAAACAGTTTGACTGCTCTTCATCCTTTTATAAAGCAGTTTGACTGCTCTTCATCCTCTTATAAATCAGTTTGACTGCTCTTCATCCTATTATAAATCAGTTTGACTGCTCTTCATCCTCTTATAAAACAGTTTGACTGCTCTTTATCCTTTTATAACGCAGTTTGACTGCTCTTCATCCTCTTATAAAACCGTTTGACTGCTCTTCGTCCGATTATAAATCAGTTTGACTGCTCTTCATCCTCTTATAAAACCGTTTGACTGCTCTTCGTCCGATTATAAATCATTTTGACTGCTCTTCGTCTGCTTATAAAACAGTTTGACTGCTCTTCATCCTTTTATAAAGCAGTTTGACTGCTCTTCATCCTCTTATAAATCAGTTTGACTGCTCTTCATCTGTTTATAAAGCAGTTTGACTGCTCTTCATCCTCCTATAGACCAGTTTGACTGCGCTTCATCCTCCTATAAAACAGTTTGACTGCTCTTCGTAGGATTATAAATCAGTTTCACTGCTCTTCGTCCTCTAATAAAACCGTTTGACTGCTCTTCATCCTTTTATAAAGCAGTTTGACTGCTCTACATCCTCTTATAAATCAGTTTGACTGCTTTTCATCCGATTATAAATCAGTTTGACTGCTCTTCGTCCGATTATAAATCAGTTTGACTGCTCTTCGTCCGATTATAAATCAGTTTGACTGCTCTTCGTCCGCTTATAAAACAGTTTGACTGCTCTTCATCCTTTTATAAAGCAGTTTGACTGCTCTTCATCCTCTTATAAATCAGTTTGACTGCTCTTCATCCTCTTATAAAGCAGTTTGACTGCTCTTCATCCTCCTATAAACCAGTTTGACTGCGCTTCATCCTCTTGTAAAACAGGTTGACTGCTCTTCATCCTTTTGTAAAACAGTCTGACTGCTCTACATCATTGTATAAAACAGTTTGACTGCTCTTCATCCTTTTATAAAGCAGTTTGACTGCTCTTCATCCTCTTATAAATCAATTTGACTGCTCTTCATCCTCTTATAAAACCGTTTGACTGCTCTTCGTCCGATTATAAATCAGTTTGACTGCTCTTCATCTGTTTATAAAGCAGTTTGACTGCTCTTCATCCTCCTATAGACCAGTTTGACTGCGCTTCATCCTCCTATAAAACAGTGTGACTGCTCTTCGTCGGATTATAAAACAGTTTGACTGCACTTCGTCCTCTTATAAAACAGTTTGACTGCTCTTCATCCTTTTATAAAGCAGTTTGACTGCTCTACATCCTCTTATAAATCAGTTTGACTGCTATTCATCCGATTATAAATCAGTTTGACTGCTCTTCGTCCGATTATAAATCAGTTTGACTGCTCTTCGTCCGATTATAAATCAGTTTGACTGCTCTTCGTCCGCTTATAAAACAGTTTGACTGCTCTTCATCCTTTTATAAAGCAGTTTCACTGCTCTTCATCCTCTTATAAATCAGTTTGACTGCTCTTCATCCTTTTATAAAGCAGTTTGACTGCTCTTCATCCTCCTATAAACCAGTTTGACTGCGCTTCATCCTCCTATAGAACAGTTTGACTGCTCTTCGTCCGATTATAAATCAGTTTGACTGCTCTTCGTCCTCTTATAAAACAGTTTGACTGCTCTTCATCCTTTTATAAAGCAGTTTGACTGCTCTTCATCTACTTATAAATCAGTTTGACTGCTCTACATCCGATTATAAATCAGTTTGACTGCTCTTCATCCTCTTATAAAACAGTTTGACTGCTCTTCATCCTTTTATAAAGCAGTTTGACTGCTCTTCATCCCCTTATAAATCAGTTTGACTGCTCTTCATCCTATTATAAATCAGTTTGACTGCTCTTCATCCTCTTATAAAACAGTTTAACTGCTCTTTATCCTTTTATAACGCAGTTTGACTGCTCTTCATCCTCTTATAAAACCGTTTGACTGCTCTTCGTCAGATTATAAATCAGTTTGACTGCTCTTCATCCTCTTATAAAACCGTTTGACTGCTCTTCGTCCGATTATAAATCAGGTTGACTGCTCTTCGTCTGATTATAACTCATTTTGACTGCTCTTCGTCTGCTTATAAAACAGTTTGACTGCTCTTCATCCTTTTATAATGCAGTTTGACTGCTCTTCATCCTCTTATAAATCAGTTTGACTGCTCGTCATCTGTTTATAAAGCAGTTTGACTGCTCTTCATCCTCCTATAGACCAGTTTGACTGCGCTTCATCCTCCTATAAAACAGTTTGACTGCTCTTCGTAGGATTATAAATCAGTTTCACTGCTCTTCGTCCTCTTATAAAACCGTTTGACTGCTCTTCATCCTTTTATAAAGCAGTTTGACTGCTCTACATCCTCTTATAAATCAGTTTGACTGCTTTTCATCCGATTATAAATCAGTTTGACTGCTCTTCGTCCGATTATAAATCAGTTTGACTGCTCTTCGTCCGATTATAAATCAGTTTGACTGCTCTTCGTCCGCTTATAAAACAGTTTGACTGCTCTTCGTCCGATTATAAATCAGTTTGACTGCTCTTCGTCCTCTTATAAAACAGTTTGACTGCTCTTCATCCTTTTATAAAGCAGTTTGACTGCTCTTCATCCTCTTATAAATCAGTTTGACTGCTCTTCATCCGATTATAAATCAGTTTGACTGCTCTTCATCCTCTTATAAAACAGTTTGACTGCTCTTCATCCTTTTATAAAGCAGTTTGACTGCTCTTCATCCTCTTATAAATCAGTTTGACTGCTCTTCATCCTATTATAAATCAGTTTGACTGCTCTTCATCCTCTTATAAAACAGTTTGACTGCTCTTTATCCTTTTATAACGCAGTTTGACTGCTCTTCATCCTCTTATAAAACCGTTTGACTGCTCTTCGTCCGATTATAAATCAGTTTGACTGCTCTTCATCCTCTTATAAAACCGTTTGACTGCTCTTCGTCCGATTATAAATCATTTTGACTGCTCTTCGTCTGCTTATAAAACAGTTTGACTGCTCTTCATCCTTTTATAAAGCAGTTTGACTGCTCTTCATCCTCTTATAAATCAGTTTGACTGCTCTTCATCTGTTTATAAAGCAGTTTGACTGCTCTTCATCCTCCTATAGACCAGTTTGACTGCGCTTCATCCTCCTATAAAACAGTTTGACTGCTCTTCGTAGGATTATAAATCAGTTTCACTGCTCTTCGTCCTCTTATAAAACCGTTTGACTGCTCTTCATCCTTTTATAAAGCAGTTTGACTGCTCTACATCCTCTTATAAATCAGTTTGACTGCTTTTCATCCGATTATAAATCAGTTTGACTGCTCTTCGTCCGATTATAAATCAGTTTGACTGCTCTTCGTCCGATTATAAATCAGTTTGACTGCTCTTCGTCCGCTTATAAAACAGTTTGACTGCTCTTCATCCTTTTATAAAGCAGTTTGACTGCTCTTCATCCTCTTATAAATCAGTTTGACTGCTCTTCATCCTCTTATAAAGCAGTTTGACTGCTCTTCATCCTCCTATAAACCAGTTTGACTGCGCTTCATCCTCTTGTAAAACAGGTTGACTGCTCTTCATCCTTTTGTAAAACAGTCTGAGTGCTCTACATCATTGTATAAAACAGTTTGACTGCTCTTCATCCTTTTATAAAGCAGTTTGACTGCTCTTCATCCTCTTATAAATCAATTTGACTGCTCTTCATCCTCTTATAAAACCGTTTGACTGCTCTTCGTCCGATTATAAATCAGTTTGACTGCTCTTCGTCCGATTATAAATCAGTTTGACTGCTCTTCGTCCGCTTATAAAACAGTTTGACTGCTCTTCATCCTTTTATAAAGCAGTTTGACTGCTCTTCATCCTCTTATAAATCAGTTTGACTGCTCTTCATCCTTTTATAAAGCAGTTTGACTGCTCTTCATCCTCCTATAAACCAGTTTGACTGCGCTTCATCCTCCTATAGAACAGTTTGACTGCTCTTCGTCCGATTATAAATCAGTTTGACTGCTCTTCGTCCTCTTATAAAACAGTTTGACTGCTCTTCATCCTTTTATAAAGCAGTTTGACTGCTCTTCATCCTCTTATAAATCAGTTTGACTGCTCTTCATCCTCTTATAAAGCAGTTTGACTGCTCTTCATCCTCCTATAAACCAGTTTGACTGCGCTTCATCCTCTTGTAAAACAGGTTGACTGCTCTTCATCCTTTTGTAAAACAGTCTGACTGCTCTACATCATTGTATAAAACAGTTTGACTGCTCTTCATCCTTTTATAAAGCAGTTTGACTGCTCTTCATCCTCTTATAAATCAATTTGACTGCTCTTCATCCTCTTATAAAACCGTTTGACTGCTCTTCGTCCGATTATAAATCAGTTTGACTGCTCTTCATCTGTTTATAAAGCAGTTTGACTGCTCTTCATCCTCCTATAGACCAGTTTGACTGCGCTTCATCCTCCTATAAAACAGTGTGACTGCTCTTCGTCGGATTATAAAACAGTTTGACTGCACTTCGTCCTCTTATAAAACAGTTTGACTGCTCTTCATCCTTTTATAAAGCAGTTTGACTGCTCTACATCCTCTTATAAATCAGTTTGACTGCTATTCATCCGATTATAAATCAGTTTGACTGCTCTTCGTCCGATTATAAATCAGTTTGACTGCTCTTCGTCCGATTATAAATCAGTTTGACTGCTCTTCGTCCGCTTATAAAACAGTTTGACTGCTCTTCATCCTTTTATAAAGCAGTTTCACTGCTCTTCATCCTCTTATAAATCAGTTTGACTGCTCTTCATCCTTTTATAAAGCAGTTTGACTGCTCTTCATCCTCCTATAATCCAGTTTGACTGCGCTTCATCCTCCTATAGAACAGTTTGACTGCTCTTCGTCCGATTATAAATCAGTTTGACTGCTCTTCGTCCTCTTATAAAACAGTTTGACTGCTCTTCATCCTTTTATAAAGCAGTTTGACTGCTCTTCATCTACTTATAAATCAGTTTGACTGCTCTTCATCCGATTATAAATCAGTTTGACTGCTCTTCATCCTCTTATAAAACAGTTTGACTGCTCTTCATCCTTTTATAAAGCAGTTTGACTGCTCTTCATCCCCTTATAAATCAGTTTGACTGCTCTTCATCCTATTATAAATCAGTTTGACTGCTCTTCATCCTCTTATAAAACAGTTTAACTGCTCTTTATCCTTTTATAACGCAGTTTGACTGCTCTTCATCCTTTTATAAAGCAGTTTGACTGCTCTTCATCCCCTTATAAAACCGTTTGACTGCTCTTCGTCCGATTATAAATCAGTTTGACTGCTCTTCATCCTCTTATAAAACCGTTTGACTGCTCTTCGTCCGATTATAAATCAGATTGACTGCTCTTCGTCTGATTATAAATCATTTTGACTGCTCTTCGTCTGCTTATAAAACAGTTTGACTGCTCTTCATTCTTTTATAAAGCAGTTTGACTGCTCTTCATCCTCTTATAAATCAGTTTGACTGCTCTTCATCTGTTTATAAAGCAGTTTGACTGCTCTTCATCCTCCTATAGACCAGTTTGACTGCGCTTCATCCTCCTATAAAACAGTTTGACTGCTCTTCGTAGGATTATAAATCAGTTTCACTGCTCTTCGTCCTCTTATAAAACCGTTTGACTGCTCTTCATCCTTTTATAAAGCAGTTTGACTGCTCTACATCCTCTTATAAATCAGTTTGACTGCTTTTCATCCGATTATAAATCAGTTTGACTGCTCTTCGTCCGATTATAAATCAGTTTGACTGCTCTTCGTCCGATTATAAATCAGTTTGACTGCTCTTCGTCCGCTTATAAAACAGTTTGACTGCTCTTCATCCTTTTATAAAGCAGTTTGACTGCTCTTCATCCTCTTATAAATCAGTTTGACTGCTCTTCATCCTCTTATAAATCAATTTGACTGCACTTCATCCTCTTATAAAACCGTTTGACTGCTCTTCGTCCGATTATAAATCAGGTTGACTGCTCTTCGTCCGCTTATAAAACAGTTTGACTGCTCTTCATCCTTTTATAAAGCAGTTTGACTGCTCTTCATCCTCTTATAAATCAGTTTGACTGCTCTTCATCCTCTTATAAAGCAGTTTGACTGCTCTTCATCCTCCTATAAACAAGTTTGACTGCGCTTCATTCTCTTGTAAAACAGGTTGACTGCTTTTCATCCTTTTATAAAGCAGTTTCACTGCTCTTCATCCTCTTATAAATCAGTTTGACTGCTCTTCATCCTTTTATAAAGCAGTTTGACTGCTCTTCATCCTCCTATAAACCAGTTTGACTGCGCTTCATCCTCCTATAGAACAGTTTGACTGCTCTTCGTCCGATTATAAATCAGATTGACTGCTCTTCGTCCTCTTATAAAACAGTTTGACTGCTCTTCATCCTTTTATAAAGCAGTTTGACTGCTCTTCATCCTCTTATAAATCAGTTTGACTGCTCTTCATCCGATTATAAATCAGTTTGACTGCTCTTCATCCTCTTATAAAACAGTTTGACTGCTCTTCATCCTTTTATAAAGCAGTTTGACTGCTCTTCATCCTCTTATAAATCAGTTTGACTGCTCTTCATCCTATTATAAATCAGTTTGACTGCTCTTCATCCTCTTATAAAACAGTTTGACTGCTCTTTATCCTTTTATAACGCAGTTTGACTGCTCTTCATCCTCTTATAAAACCGTTTGACTGCTCTTCGTCCGATTATAAATCAGTTTGACTGCTCTTCATCCTCTTATAAAACAGTTTGACTGCTCTTCGTCCGATTATAAATCATTTTGACTGCTCTTCGTCTGCTTATAAAACAGTTTTACTGCTCTTCATCCTTTTATAAAGCAGTTTGACTGCTCTTCATCCTCTTATAAATCAGTTTGACTGCTCTTCATCTGTTTATAAAGCAGTTTGACTGCTCTTCATCCTCCTATAGACCAGTTTGACTGCGCTTCATCCTCCTATAAAACAGTTTGACTGCTCTTCGTAGGATTATAAATCAGTTTCACTGCTCTTCGTCCTCTTATAAAACCGTTTGACTGCTCTTCATCCTTTTATAAAGCAGTTTGACTGCTCTACATCCTCTTATAAATCAGTTTGACTGCTTTTCATCCGATTATAAATCAGTTTGACTGCTCTTCGTCCGATTATAAATCAGTTTGACTGCTCTTCGTCCGATTATAAATCAGTTTGACTGCTCTTCGTCCGCTTATAAAACAGTTTGACTGCTCTTCATCCTTTTATAAAGCAGTTTGACTGCTCTTCATCCTCTTATAAATCAGTTTGACTGCTCTTCATCCTCTTATAAAGCAGTTTGACTGCTCTTCATCCTCCTATAAACCAGTTTGACTGCGCTTCATCCTCTTGTAAAACAGGTTGACTGCTCTTCATCCTTTTGTAAAACAGTCTGACTGCTCTACATCATTGTATAAAACAGTTTGACTGCTCTTCATCCTTTTATAAAGCAGTTTGACTGCTCTTCATCCTCTTATAAATCAATTTGACTGCTCTTCATCCTCATAAAACCGTTTGACTGCTCTTCGTCCGATTATAAATCAGTTTGACTGCTCTTCGTCCGATTATAAATCAGTTTGACTGCTCTTCGTCCGCTTATAAAACAGTTTGACTGCTCTTCATCCTTTTATAAAGCAGTTTGACTGCTCTTCATCCTCTTATAAATCAGTTTGACTGCTCTTCATCCTTTTATAAAGCAGTTTGACTGCTCTTCATCCTCCTATAAACCAGTTTGACTGCGCTTCATCCTCCTATAGAACAGTTTGACTGCTCTTCGTCCGATTATAAATCAGTTTGACTGCTCTTCGTCCTCTTATAAAACAGTTTGACTGCTCTTCATCCTTTTATAAAGCAGTTTGACTGCTCTTCATCCTCTTATAAATCAGTTTGACTGCTCTTCTTCCGATTATAAAGCAGTTTGACTGCTCTTCATCCTTTTATAAAGCAGTTTGACTGCTCTACATCCTCTTATAAATCAGTTTGACTGCTATTCATCCGATTATAAATCAGTTTGACTGCTCTTCGTCCGATTATAAATCAGTTTGACTGCTCTTCGTCCGATTATAAATCAGTTTGACTGCTCTTCGTCCGCTTATAAAACAGTTTGACTGCTCTTCATCCTTTTATAAAGCAGTTTGACTGCTCTTCATCCTCTTATAAATCAGTTTGACTGCTCTTCATCCTCTTATAAAGCAGTTTGACTGCTCTTCATCCTCCTATAAACAAGTTTGACTGCGCTTCATTCTCTTGTAAAACAGGTTGACTGCTTTTCATCCTTTTGTAAAACAGTCTGACTGCTCTACATCATTGTATAAAACAGTTTGACTGCTCTTCATCATTTTATAAAGCAGTTTGACTGCTCTTCATCCTCTTATAAATCAATTTGACTGTTCTTCATCCTCTTATAAAACCGTTTGACTGCTCTTCGTCCGATTATAAATCAGTTTGACTGCTCTTCGTCCAATTATAAATCAGTTTCACTGCTCTTCGTCCGCTTATAAAACAGTTTGACTGCTCTTCATCCTTTTATAAAGCAGTTTCACTGCTCTTCATCCTCTTATAAATCAGTTTGACTGCTCTTCATCCTTTTATAAAGCAGTTTGACTGCTCTTCATCCTCCTATAAACCAGTTTGACTGCGCTTCATCCTCCTATAGAACAGTTTGACTGCTCTTCGTCCGATTATAAATCAGTTTGACTGCTCTTCGTCCTCTTATAAAACAGTTTGACTGCTCTTCATCCTTTTATAAAGCAGTTTGACTGCTCTTCATCCTCTTATAAATCAGTTTGACTGCTCTTCATCCGATTATAAATCAGTTTGACTGCTCTTCATCCTCTTATAAAACAGTTTGACTGCTCTTCATCCTTTTATAAAGCAGTTTGACTGCTCTTCATCCTCTTATAAATCAGTTTGACTGCTCTTCATCCTATTATAAATCAGTTTGACTGCTCTTCATCCTCTTATAAAACAGTTTGACTGCTCTTTATCCTTTTATAACGCAGTTTGACTGCTCTTCATCCTCTTATAAAACCGTTTGACTGCTCTTCGTCCGATTATAAATCAGTTTGACTGCTCTTCATCCTCTTATAAAACCGTTTGACTGCTCTTCGTCCGATTATAAATCAGGTTGACTGCTCTTCGTCCGATTATAAATCAGTTTGACTGCTCTTCGTCTGCTTATAAAACAGTTTGACTGCTCTTCATCCTTTTATAAAGCAGTTTGACTGCTCTTCATCCTCTTATAAATCAGTTTGACTGCTCTTCATCCTTTTATAAAGCAGTTTGACTGCTCTTCATCCTCCTATAGACCAGTTTGACTGCGCTTCATCCTCCTATAAAACAGTTTGACTGCTCTTCGTAGGATTATAAATCAGTTTCACTGCTCTTCGTCCTCTTATAAAACCGTTTGACTGCTCTTCATCCTTTTATAAAGCAGTTTGACTGCTCTACATCCTCTTATAAATCAGTTTGACTGCTTTTCATCCGATTATAAATCAGTTTGACTGCTCTTCGTCCGATTATAAATCAGTTTGACTGCTCTTCGTCCGATTATAAATCAGTTTGACTGCTCTTCGTCCGCTTATAAAACAGTTTGACTGCTCTTCATCCTTTTATAAAGCAGTTTGACTGCTCTTCATCCTCTTATAAATCAGTTTGACTGCTCTTCATCCTCTTATAAAGCAGTTTGACTGCTCTTCATCCTCCTATAAACCAGTTTGACTGCGCTTCATCCTCCTATAGAACAGTTTGACTGCTCTTCGTCCGATTATAAATCAGTTTGACTGCTCTTCGTCCTCTTATAAAACAGTTTGACTGCTCTTCATCCTTTTATAAAGCAGTTTGACTGCTCTTCATCCTCTTATAAATCAGTTTGACTGCTCTTCATCCGATTATAAAGCAGTTTGACTGCTCTTCATCCTTTTATAAACCAGTTTGACTGCGCTTCATCCTCCTATAAAACAGTTTGACTGCTCTTCGTCGGATTATAAATCAGTTTGACTGCTCTTCGTCCTCTTATAAAACAGTTTGACTGCTCTTCATCCTTTTATAAAGCAGTTTGACTGCTCTACATCCTCTTATAAATCAGTTTGACTGCTATTCATCCGATTATAAATCAGTTTGACTGCTCTTCGTCCGATTATAAATCAGTTTGACTGCTCTTCGTCAGATTATAAATCAGTTTGACTGCTCTTCGTCCTCTTATAAAACAGTTTGACTGCTCTTCATCCTTTTATAAAGCAGTTTGACTGCTCTACATCCTCTTATAAATCAGTTTGACTGCTATTCATCCGATTATAAATCAGTTTGACTGCTCTTCGTCCGATTATAAATCAGTTTGACTGCTCTTCGTCCAATTATAAATCAGTTTGACTGCTCTTCATCCTCTTATAAAACAGTTTGACTGCTCTTCATCCTTTTATAAAGCAGTTTGACTGCTCTTCATCCTTTTATAAATCAGTTTGACTGCTCTTCATCCTCTTATAAAACAGTTTGACTGCTCTTCGTCCTCTTTTAAAACAGTTTGACTGCTCTTCATCCTTTTATAATGCAGTTTGACTGCTCTTCATCCTCTTATAAAACAGTTTGACTGCTCTTCATCCTCTTGTAAAATAGGTTGACTGCTCTTCATCCTCTTGTAAAACAGTCTGACTGCTCTTCATCCTCCTATAAACCAGTTTGACTGCGCTTCATCCTCCTATAGAACAGTTTGACTGCTCTTCGTCCGATTATAAATCAGTTTGACTGCTCTTCGTCCTCTTATAAAACAGTTTGACTGCTCTTCATCCTTTTATAAAGCAGTTTGACTGCTCTTCATCCTCTTATAAATCAGTTTGACTGCTCTTCATCCGATTATAAATCAGTTTGACTGCTCTTCATCCTCTTATAATACAGTTTGACTGCTCTTCATCCTTTTATAAAGCAGTTTGACTGCTCTTCATCCTCTTATAAATCAATTTGACTGCACTTCATCCTCTTATAAAACCGTTTGACTGCTCTTCGTCCGATTATAAATCAGTTTGACTGCTCTTCATCCTCCTATAAAACAGTTTGACTGCTCTTCGTCGGATTATAAATCAGTTTGACTGCTCTTCATCCTTTTATAAATCAGTTTGACTGCTCTTCATCCTCTTATAAAACAGTTTGACTGCTCTTCGTCCTCTTTTAAAACAGTTTGACTGCTCTTCATCCTTTTATAATGCAGTTTGACTGCTCTTCATCCTCTTATAAAACAGTTTGACTGCTCTTCATCCTCTTGTAAAATAGGTTGACTGCTCTTCATCCTCTTGTAAAACAGTCTGACTGCTCTACATCCTTGTATAAAACAGTTTGACTGCTCTTCATCCTTTTATAAAGCAGTTTGACTGCTCTTCATCCTCTTATAAATCAATTTGACTGCACTTCATCCTCTTATAAAACCGTTTGACTGCTCTTCGTCCGATTATAAATCAGTTTGACTGCTCTTCATCCTCTTATAAAACCGTTTGACTGCTCTTCGTCCGATTATAAATCAGGTTGACTGCTCTTCGTCCGATTATAAATCAGTTTGACTGCTCTTTGTCTGCTTATAAAACAGTTTGACTGCTCTTCATCCTCCTATAGACCAGTTTGACTGCGCTTCATCATCCTATAAAACAGTTTGACTGCTCTTCGTCGGATTATAAATCAGTTTGACTGCTCTTCGTCCTCTTATAAAACAGTTTGACTGCTCTTCATCCTTTTATAAAGCAGTTGGACTGCTCTACATCCTCTTATAAATCAATTTGACTGCTATTCATCCGATTATAAATCAGTTTGACTGCTCTTCGTCCGATTATAAATCAGTTCGACTGCTCTTCGTCCGATTATAAATCAGTTTGACTGCTCTTCGTCCGCTTATAAAACAGTTTGACTGCTCTTCATCCTTTTATAAAGCAGTTTGACTGCTCTTCATCCTCCTATAAACAAGTTTGACTGCGCTTCATTCTCTTGTAAAACAGGTTGACTGCTTTTCATCCTTTTGTAAAACAGTCTGACTGCTCTACATCATTGTATAAAACAGTTTGACTGCTCTTCATCATTTTATAAAGCAGTTTGGCTGCTCTTCATCCTCTTATAAATCAATTTGACTGCTCTTCATCCTCTTATAAAACCGTTTGACTGCTCTACATCCTCTTATAAATCAGTTTGACTGCTATTCATCCGATTATAAATCAGTTTGACTGCTCTTCGTCCGATTATAAATCAGTTTGACTGCTCTTCGTCAGATTATAAATCAGTTTGACTGCTCTTCGTCCTCTTATAAAACAGTTTGACTGCTCTTCATCCTTTTATAAAGCAGTTTGACTGCTCTACATCCTTTTATAAAGCAGTTTGACTGCTCTTCATCCTCTTATAAATCAGTTTGACTGCTCTTCATCTGTTTATAAAGCAGTTTGACTGCTCTTCATCCTCCTATAGACCAGTTTGACTGCGCTTCATCCTCCTATAAAACAGTTTGACTGCTCTTCGTAGGATTATAAATCAGTTTCACTGCTCTTCGTCCTCTAATAAAACCGTTTGACTGCTCTTCATCCTTTTATAAAGCAGTTTGACTGCTCTACATCCTCTTATAAATCAGTTTGACTGCTTTTCATCCGATTATAAATCAGTTTGACTGCTCTTCGTCCGATTATAAATCAGTTTGACTGCTCTTCGTCCGATTATAAATCAGTTTGACTGCTCTTCGTCCGCTTATAAAACAGTTTGACTGCTCTTCATCCTTTTATAAAGCAGTTTGACTGCTCTTCATCCTCTTATAAATCAGTTTGACTGCTCTTCATCCTCTTATAAAGCAGTTTGACTGCTCTTCATCCTCCTATAAACCAGTTTGACTGCGCTTCATCCTCTTGTAAAACAGGTTGACTGCTCTTCATCCTTTTGTAAAACAGTCTGACTGCTCTACATCATTGTATAAAACAGTTTGACTGCTCTTCATCCTTTTATAAAGCAGTTTGACTGCTCTTCATCCTCTTATAAATCAATTTGACTGCTCTTCATCCTCTTATAAAACCGTTTGACTGCTCTTCGTCCGATTATAAATCAGTTTGACTGCTCTTCATCTGTTTATAAAGCAGTTTGACTGCTCTTCATCCTCCTATAGACCAGTTTGACTGCGCTTCATCCTCCTATAAAACAGTGTGACTGCTCTTCGTCGGATTATAAAACAGTTTGACTGCACTTCGTCCTCTTATAAAACAGTTTGACTGCTCTTCATCCTTTTATAAAGCAGTTTGACTGCTCTACATCCTCTTATAAATCAGTTTGACTGCTATTCATCCGATTATAAATCAGTTTGACTGCTCTTCGTCCGATTATAAATCAGTTTGACTGCTCTTCGTCCGATTATAAATCAGTTTGACTGCTCTTCGTCCGCTTATAAAACAGTTTGACTGCTCTTCATCCTTTTATAAAGCAGTTTCACTGCTCTTCATCCTCTTATAAATCAGTTTGACTGCTCTTCATCCTTTTATAAAGCAGTTTGACTGCTCTTCATCCTCCTATAAACCAGTTTGACTGCTCTTCATCCTCTTATAAATCAATTTGACTGCTCTTCATCCTCTTATAAAACCGTTTGACTGCTCTTCGTCCGATTATAAATCAGTTTGACTGCTCTTCGTCCAATTATAAATCAGTTTCACTGCTCTTCGTCCGCTTATAAAACAGTTTGACTGCTCTTCATCCTTTTATAAAGCAGTTTCACTGCTCTTCATCCTCTTATAAATCAGTTTGACTGCTCTTCATCCTCCTATAAACCAGTTTGACTGCGCTTCATCCTCCTATAGAACAGTTTGACTGCTCTTCGTCCGATTATAAATCAGTTTGACTGCTCTTCGTCCTCTTATAAAACAGTTTGACTGCTCTTCATCCTTTTATAAAGCAGTTTGACTGCTCTTCATCCTCTTATAAATCAGTTTGACTGCTCTTCATCCGATTATAAATCAGTTTGACTGCTCTTCATCCTCTTATAAAACAGTTTGACTGCTCTTCATCCTTTTATAAAGCAGTTTGACTGCTCTTCATCCTCTTATAAATCAGTTTGACTGCTCTTCATCCTATTATAAATCAGTTTGACTGCTCTTCGTCCTCTTATAAAACCGTTTGACTGCTCTTCATCCTTTTATAAAGCAGTTTGACTGCTCTACATCCTCTTATAAATCAGTTTGACTGCTTTTCATCCGATTATAAATCAGTTTGACTGCTCTTCGTCCGATTATAAATCAGTTTGACTGCTCTTCGTCCGATTATAAATCAGTTTGACTGCTCTTCGTCCGCTTATAAAACAGTTTGACTGCTCTTCATCCTTTTATAAAGCAGTTTGACTGCTCTTCATCCTCTTATAAATCAGTTTGACTGCTCTTCATCCTCTTATAAATCAATTTGACTGCACTTCATCCTCTTATAAAACCGTTTGACTGCTCTTCGTCCGATTATAAATCAGGTTGACTGCTCTTCGTCCGCTTATAAAACAGTTTGACTGCTCTTCATCCTTTTATAAAGCAGTTTGACTGCTCTTCATCCTCTTATAAATCAATTTGACTGCTCTTCATCCTCATAAAACCGTTTGACTGCTCTTCGTCCGATTATAAATCAGTTTGACTGCTCTTCGTCCGATTATAAATCAGTTTGACTGCTCTTCGTCCGCTTATAAAACAGTTTGACTGCTCTTCATCCTTTTATAAAGCAGTTTGACTGCTCTTCATCCTCTTATAAATCAGTTTGACTGCTCTTCATCCTTTTATAAAGCAGTTTGACTGCTCTTCATCCTCCTATAAACCAGTTTGACTGCGCTTCATCCTCCTATAGAACAGTTTGACTGCTCTTCGTCCGATTATAAATCAGTTTGACTGCTCTTCGTCCTCTTATAAAACAGTTTGACTGCTCTTCATCCTTTTATAAAGCAGTTTGACTGCTCTTCATCCTCTTATAAATCAGTTTGACTGCTCTTCTTCCGATTATAAAGCAGTTTGACTGCTCTTCATCCTTTTATAAAGCAGTTTGACTGCTCTACATCCTCTTATAAATCAGTTTGACTGCTATTCATCCGATTATAAATCAGTTTGACTGCTCTTCGTCCGATTATAAATCAGTTTGACTGCTCTTCGTCCGATTATAAATCAGTTTGACTGCTCTTCGTCCGCTTATAAAACAGTTTGACTGCTCTTCATCCTTTTATAAAGCAGTTTGACTGCTCTTCATCCTCTTATAAATCAGTTTGACTGCTCTTCATCCTCTTATAAAGCAGTTTGACTGCTCTTCATCCTCCTATAAACAAGTTTGACTGCGCTTCATTCTCTTGTAAAACAGGTTGACTGCTTTTCATCCTTTTGTAAAACAGTCTGACTGCTCTACATCATTGTATAAAACAGTTTGACTGCTCTTCATCATTTTATAAAGCAGTTTGACTGCTCTTCATCCTCTTATAAATCAATTTGACTGTTCTTCATCCTCTTATAAAACCGTTTGACTGCTCTTCGTCCGATTATAAATCAGTTTGACTGCTCTTCGTCCAATTATAAATCAGTTTCACTGCTCTTCGTCCGCTTATAAAACAGTTTGACTGCTCTTCATCCTTTTATAAAGCAGTTTCACTGCTCTTCATCCTCTTATAAATCAGTTTGACTGCTCTTCATCCTTTTATAAAGCAGTTTGACTGCTCTTCATCCTCCTATAAACCAGTTTGACTGCGCTTCATCCTCCTATAGAACAGTTTGACTGCTCTTCGTCCGATTATAAATCAGTTTGACTGCTCTTCGTCCTCTTATAAAACAGTTTGACTGCTCTTCATCCTTTTATAAAGCAGTTTGACTGCTCTTCATCCTCTTATAAATCAGTTTGACTGCTCTTCATCCGATTATAAATCAGTTTGACTGCTCTTCATCCTCTTATAAAACAGTTTGACTGCTCTTCATCCTTTTATAAAGCAGTTTGACTGCTCTTCATCCTCTTATAAATCAGTTTGACTGCTCTTCATCCTATTATAAATCAGTTTGACTGCTCTTCATCCTCTTATAAAACAGTTTGACTGCTCTTTATCCTTTTATAACGCAGTTTGACTGCTCTTCATCCTCTTATAAAACCGTTTGACTGCTCTTCGTCCGATTATAAATCAGTTTGACTGCTCTTCATCCTCTTATAAAACCGTTTGACTGCTCTTCGTCCGATTATAAATCAGGTTGACTGCTCTTCGTCCGATTATAAATCAGTTTGACTGCTCTTCGTCTGCTTATAAAACAGTTTGACTGCTCTTCATCCTTTTATAAAGCAGTTTGACTGCTCTTCATCCTCTTATAAATCAGTTTGACTGCTCTTCATCCTTTTATAAAGCAGTTTGACTGCTCTTCATCCTCCTATAGACCAGTTTGACTGCGCTTCATCCTCCTATAAAACAGTTTGACTGCTCTTCGTAGGATTATAAATCAGTTTCACTGCTCTTCGTCCTCTTATAAAACCGTTTGACTGCTCTTCATCCTTTTATAAAGCAGTTTGACTGCTCTACATCCTCTTATAAATCAGTTTGACTGCTTTTCATCCGATTATAAATCAGTTTGACTGCTCTTCGTCCGATTATAAATCAGTTTGACTGCTCTTCGTCCGATTATAAATCAGTTTGACTGCTCTTCGTCCGCTTATAAAACAGTTTGACTGCTCTTCATCCTTTTATAAAGCAGTTTGACTGCTCTTCATCCTCTTATAAATCAGTTTGACTGCTCTTCATCCTCTTATAAAGCAGTTTGACTGCTCTTCATCCTCCTATAAACCAGTTTGACTGCGCTTCATCCTCCTATAGAACAGTTTGACTGCTCTTCGTCCGATTATAAATCAGTTTGACTGCTCTTCGTCCTCTTATAAAACAGTTTGACTGCTCTTCATCCTTTTATAAAGCAGTTTGACTGCTCTTCATCCTCTTATAAATCAGTTTGACTGCTCTTCATCCGATTATAAAGCAGTTTGACTGCTCTTCATCCTTTTATAAACCAGTTTGACTGCGCTTCATCCTCCTATAAAACAGTTTGACTGCTCTTCGTCGGATTATAAATCAGTTTGACTGCTCTTCGTCCTCTTATAAAACAGTTTGACTGCTCTTCATCCTTTTATAAAGCAGTTTGACTGCTCTACATCCTCTTATAAATCAGTTTGACTGCTATTCATCCGATTATAAATCAGTTTGACTGCTCTTCGTCCGATTATAAATCAGTTTGACTGCTCTTCGTCAGATTATAAATCAGTTTGACTGCTCTTCGTCCTCTTATAAAACAGTTTGACTGCTCTTCATCCTTTTATAAAGCAGTTTGACTGCTCTACATCCTCTTATAAATCAGTTTGACTGCTATTCATCCGATTATAAATCAGTTTGACTGCTCTTCGTCCGATTATAAATCAGTTTGACTGCTCTTCGTCCAATTATAAATCAGTTTGACTGCTCTTCATCCTCTTATAAAACAGTTTGACTGCTCTTCATCCTTTTATAAAGCAGTTTGACTGCTCTTCATCCTTTTATAAATCAGTTTGACTGCTCTTCATCCTCTTATAAAACAGTTTGACTGCTCTTCGTCCTCTTTTAAAACAGTTTGACTGCTCTTCATCCTTTTATAATGCAGTTTGACTGCTCTTCATCCTCTTATAAAACAGTTTGACTGCTCTTCATCCTCTTGTAAAATAGGTTGACTGCTCTTCATCCTCTTGTAAAACAGTCTGACTGCTCTTCATCCTCCTATAAACCAGTTTGACTGCGCTTCATCCTCCTATAGAACAGTTTGACTGCTCTTCGTCCGATTATAAATCAGTTTGACTGCTCTTCGTCCTCTTATAAAACAGTTTGACTGCTCTTCATCCTTTTATAAAGCAGTTTGACTGCTCTTCATCCTCTTATAAATCAGTTTGACTGCTCTTCATCCGATTATAAATCAGTTTGACTGCTCTTCATCCTCTTATAATACAGTTTGACTGCTCTTCATCCTTTTATAAAGCAGTTTGACTGCTCTTCATCCTCTTATAAATCAATTTGACTGCACTTCATCCTCTTATAAAACCGTTTGACTGCTCTTCGTCCGATTATAAATCAGTTTGACTGCTCTTCATCCTCCTATAAAACAGTTTGACTGCTCTTCGTCGGATTATAAATCAGTTTGACTGCTCTTCATCCTTTTATAAATCAGTTTGACTGCTCTTCATCCTCTTATAAAACAGTTTGACTGCTCTTCGTCCTCTTTTAAAACAGTTTGACTGCTCTTCATCCTTTTATAATGCAGTTTGACTGCTCTTCATCCTCTTATAAAACAGTTTGACTGCTCTTCATCCTCTTGTAAAATAGGTTGACTGCTCTTCATCCTCTTGTAAAACAGTCTGACTGCTCTACATCCTTGTATAAAACAGTTTGACTGCTCTTCATCCTTTTATAAAGCAGTTTGACTGCTCTTCATCCTCTTATAAATCAATTTGACTGCACTTCATCCTCTTATAAAACCGTTTGACTGCTCTTCGTCCGATTATAAATCAGTTTGACTGCTCTTCATCCTCTTATAAAACCGTTTGACTGCTCTTCGTCCGATTATAAATCAGGTTGACTGCTCTTCGTCCGATTATAAATCAGTTTGACTGCTCTTTGTCTGCTTATAAAACAGTTTGACTGCTCTTCATCCTCCTATAGACCAGTTTGACTGCGCTTCATCCTCCTATAAAACAGTTTGACTGCTCTTCGTCGGATTATAAATCAGTTTGACTGCTCTTCGTCCTCTTATAAAACAGTTTGACTGCTCTTCATCCTTTTATAAAGCAGTTGGACTGCTCTACATCCTCTTATAAATCAATTTGACTGCTATTCATCCGATTATAAATCAGTTTGACTGCTCTTCGTCCGATTATAAATCAGTTCGACTGCTCTTCGTCCGATTATAAATCAGTTTGACTGCTCTTCGTCCGCTTATAAAACAGTTTGACTGCTCTTCATCCTTTTATAAAGCATTTTGTCTGCTCTTCATCCTCTGATAAATCAGTTTGACTGCTCTTCATCCTCTTATAAAGCAGTTTGACTGCTCTTCATCCTCCTATAAACAAGTTTGACTGCGCTTCATTCTCTTGTAAAACAGGTTGACTGCTTTTCATCCTTTTGTAAAACAGTCTGACTGCTCTACATCATTGTATAAAACAGTTTGACTGCTCTTCATCATTTTATAAAGCAGTTTGGCTGCTCTTCATCCTCTTATAAATCAATTTGACTGCTCTTCATCCTCTTATAAAACCGTTTGACTGCTCTACATCCTCTTATAAATCAGTTTGACTGCTATTCATCCGATTATAAATCAGTTTGACTGCTCTTCGTCCGATTATAAATCAGTTTGACTGCTCTTCGTCAGATTATAAATCAGTTTGACTGCTCTTCGTCCTCTTATAAAACAGTTTGACTGCTCTTCATCCTTTTATAAAGCAGTTTGACTGCTCTACATCCTTTTATAAAGCAGTTTGACTGCTCTTCATCCTCTTATAAATCAGTTTGACTGCTCTTCATCTGTTTATAAAGCAGTTTGACTGCTCTTCATCCTCCTATAGACCAGTTTGACTGCGCTTCATCCTCCTATAAAACAGTTTGACTGCTCTTCGTAGGATTATAAATCAGTTTCACTGCTCTTCGTCCTCTAATAAAACCGTTTGACTGCTCTTCATCCTTTTATAAAGCAGTTTGACTGCTCTACATCCTCTTATAAATCAGTTTGACTGCTTTTCATCCGATTATAAATCAGTTTGACTGCTCTTCGTCCGATTATAAATCAGTTTGACTGCTCTTCGTCCGATTATAAATCAGTTTGACTGCTCTTCGTCCGCTTATAAAACAGTTTGACTGCTCTTCATCCTTTTATAAAGCAGTTTGACTGCTCTTCATCCTCTTATAAATCAGTTTGACTGCTCTTCATCCTCTTATAAAGCAGTTTGACTGCTCTTCATCCTCCTATAAACCAGTTTGACTGCGCTTCATCCTCTTGTAAAACAGGTTGACTGCTCTTCATCCTTTTGTAAAACAGTCTGACTGCTCTACATCATTGTATAAAACAGTTTGACTGCTCTTCATCCTTTTATAAAGCAGTTTGACTGCTCTTCATCCTCTTATAAATCAATTTGACTGCTCTTCATCCTCTTATAAAACCGTTTGACTGCTCTTCGTCCGATTATAAATCAGTTTGACTGCTCTTCATCTGTTTATAAAGCAGTTTGACTGCTCTTCATCCTCCTATAGACCAGTTTGACTGCGCTTCATCCTCCTATAAAACAGTGGACTGCTCTTCGTCGGATTATAAAACAGTTTGACTGCACTTCGTCCTCTTATAAAACAGTTTGACTGCTCTTCATCCTTTTATAAAGCAGTTTGACTGCTCTACATCCTCTTATAAATCAGTTTGACTGCTATTCATCCGATTATAAATCAGTTTGACTGCTCTTCGTCCGATTATAAATCAGTTTGACTGCTCTTCGTCCGATTATAAATCAGTTTGACTGCTCTTCGTCCGCTTATAAAACAGTTTGACTGCTCTTCATCCTTTTATAAAGCAGTTTCACTGCTCTTCATCCTCTTATAAATCAGTTTGACTGCTCTTCATCCTTTTATAAAGCAGTTTGACTGCTCTTCATCCTCCTATAAACCAGTTTGACTGCTCTTCATCCTCTTATAAATCAATTTGACTGCTCTTCATCCTCTTATAAAACCGTTTGACTGCTCTTCGTCCGATTATAAATCAGTTTGACTGCTCTTCGTCCAATTATAAATCAGTTTCACTGCTCTTCGTCCGCTTATAAAACAGTTTGACTGCTCTTCATCCTTTTATAAAGCAGTTTCACTGCTCTTCATCCTCTTATAAATCAGTTTGACTGCTCTTCATCCTCCTATAAACCAGTTTGACTGCGCTTCATCCTCCTATAGAACAGTTTGACTGCTCTTCGTCCGATTATAAATCAGTTTGACTGCTCTTCGTCCTCTTATAAAACAGTTTGACTGCTCTTCATCCTTTTATAAAGCAGTTTGACTGCTCTTCATCCTCTTATAAATCAGTTTGACTGCTCTTCATCCGATTATAAATCAGTTTGACTGCTCTTCATCCTCTTATAAAACAGTTTGACTGCTCTTCATCCTTTTATAAAGCAGTTTGACTGCTCTTCATCCTCTTATAAATCAGTTTGACTGCTCTTCATCCTATTATAAATCAGTTTGACTGCTCTTCGTCCTCTTATAAAACCGTTTGACTGCTCTTCATCCTTTTATAAAGCAGTTTGACTGCTCTACATCCTCTTATAAATCAGTTTGACTGCTTTTCATCCGATTATAAATCAGTTTGACTGCTCTTCGTCCGATTATAAATCAGTTTGACTGCTCTTCGTCCGATTATAAATCAGTTTGACTGCTCTTCGTCCGCTTATAAAACAGTTTGACTGCTCTTCATCCTTTTATAAAGCAGTTTGACTGCTCTTCATCCTCTTATAAATCAGTTTGACTGCTCTTCATCCTCTTATAAATCAATTTGACTGCACTTCATCCTCTTATAAAACCGTTTGACTGCTCTTCGTCCGATTATAAATCAGGTTGACTGCTCTTCGTCCGCTTATAAAACAGTTTGACTGCTCTTCATCCTTTTATAAAGCAGTTTGACTGCTCTTCATCCTCTTATAAATCAGTTTGACTGCTCTTCATCCTCTTATAAAGCAGTTTGACTGCTCTTCATCCTCCTATAAACAAGTTTGACTGCGCTTCATTCTCTTGTAAAACAGGTTGACTGCTTTTCATCCTTTTGTAAAACAGTCTGACTGCTCTACATCATTGTATAAAACAGTTTGACTGCTCTTCATCATTTTATAAAGCAGTTTGACTGCTCTTCATCCTCTTATAAATCAATTTGACTGCTCTTCATCCTCTTATAAAACCGTTTGACTGCTCTTCGTCCGATTATAAATCAGTTTGACTGCTCTTCGTCCAATTATAAATCAGTTTCACTGCTCTTCGTCCGCTTATAAAACAGTTTGACTGCTCTTCATCCTTTTATAAAGCAGTTTCACTGCTCTTCATCCTCTTATAAATCAGTTTGACTGCTCTTCATCCTCCTATAAACCAGTTTGACTGCGCTTCATCCTCCTATAGAACAGTTTGACTGCTCTTCGTCCGATTATAAATCAGTTTGACTGCTCTTCGTCCTCTTATAAAACAGTTTGACTGCTCTTCATCCTTTTATAAAGCAGTTTGACTGCTCTTCATCCTCTTATAAATCAGTTTGACTGCTCTTCATCCGATTATAAATCAGTTTGACTGCTCTTCATCCTCTTATAAAACAGTTTGACTGCTCTTCATCCTTTTATAAAGCAGTTTGACTGCTCTTCATCCTCTTATAAATCAGTTTGACTGCTCTTCATCCTATTATAAATCAGTTTGACTGCTCTTCATCCTCTTATAAAACAGTTTGACTGCTCTTTATCCTTTTATAACGCAGTTTGACTGCTCTTCATCCTCTTATAAAACCGTTTGACTGCTCTTCGTCCGATTATAAATCAGTTTGACTGCTCTTCATCCTCTTATAAAACCGTTTGACTGCTCTTCGTCCGATTATAAATCATTTTGACTGCTCTTCGTCTGCTTATAAAACAGTTTGACTGCTCTTCATCCTTTTATAAAGCAGTTTGACTGCTCTTCATCCTCTTATAAATCAGTTTGACTGCTCTTCATCTGTTTATAAAGCAGTTTGACTGCTCTTCATCCTCCTATAGACCAGTTTGACTGCGCTTCATCCTCCTATAAAACAGTTTGACTGCTCTTCGTAGGATTATAAATCAGTTTCACTGCTCTTCGTCCTCTAATAAAACCGTTTGACTGCTCTTCATCCTTTTATAAAGCAGTTTGACTGCTCTACATCCTCTTATAAATCAGTTTGACTGCTTTTCATCCGATTATAAATCAGTTTGACTGCTCTTCGTCCGATTATAAATCAGTTTGACTGCTCTTCGTCCGATTATAAATCAGTTTGACTGCTCTTCGTCCGCTTATAAAACAGTTTGACTGCTCTTCATCCTTTTATAAAGCAGTTTGACTGCTCTTCATCCTCTTATAAATCAGTTTGACTGCTCTTCATCCTCTTATAAAGCAGTTTGACTGCTCTTCATCCTCCTATAAACCAGTTTGACTGCGCTTCATCCTCTTGTAAAACAGGTTGACTGCTCTTCATCCTTTTGTAAAACAGTCTGACTGCTCTACATCATTGTATAAAACAGTTTGACTGCTCTTCATCCTTTTATAAAGCAGTTTGACTGCTCTTCATCCTCTTATAAATCAATTTGACTGCTCTTCATCCTCTTATAAAACCGTTTGACTGCTCTTCGTCCGATTATAAATCAGTTTGACTGCTCTTCATCTGTTTATAAAGCAGTTTGACTGCTCTTCATCCTCCTATAGACCAGTTTGACTGCGCTTCATCCTCCTATAAAACAGTGTGACTGCTCTTCGTCGGATTATAAAACAGTTTGACTGCACTTCGTCCTCTTATAAAACAGTTTGACTGCTCTTCATCCTTTTATAAAGCAGTTTGACTGCTCTACATCCTCTTATAAATCAGTTTGACTGCTATTCATCCGATTATAAATCAGTTTGACTGCTCTTCGTCCGATTATAAATCAGTTTGACTGCTCTTCGTCCGATTATAAATCAGTTTGACTGCTCTTCGTCCGCTTATAAAACAGTTTGACTGCTCTTCATCCTTTTATAAAGCAGTTTCACTGCTCTTCATCCTCTTATAAATCAGTTTGACTGCTCTTCATCCTTTTATAAAGCAGTTTGACTGCTCTTCATCCTCCTATAAACCAGTTTGACTGCGCTTCATCCTCCTATAGAACAGTTTGACTGCTCTTCGTCCGATTATAAATCAGTTTGACTGCTCTTCGTCCTCTTATAAAACAGTTTGACTGCTCTTCATCCTTTTATAAAGCAGTTTGACTGCTCTTCATCTACTTATAAATCAGTTTGACTGCTCTACATCCGATTATAAATCAGTTTGACTGCTCTTCATCCTCTTATAAAACAGTTTGACTGCTCTTCATCCTTTTATAAAGCAGTTTGACTGCTCTTCATCCCCTTATAAATCAGTTTGACTGCTCTTCATCCTATTATAAATCAGTTTGACTGCTCTTCATCCTCTTATAAAACAGTTTAACTGCTCTTTATCCTTTTATAACGCAGTTTGACTGCTCTTCATCCTCTTATAAAACCGTTTGACTGCTCTTCGTCAGATTATAAATCAGTTTGACTGCTCTTCATCCTCTTATAAAACCGTTTGACTGCTCTTCGTCCGATTATAAATCAGGTTGACTGCTCTTCGTCTGATTATAACTCATTTTGACTGCTCTTCGTCTGCTTATAAAACAGTTTGACTGCTCTTCATCCTTTTATAATGCAGTTTGACTGCTCTTCATCCTCTTATAAATCAGTTTGACTGCTCGTCATCTGTTTATAAAGCAGTTTGACTGCTCTTCATCCTCCTATAGACCAGTTTGACTGCGCTTCATCCTCCTATAAAACAGTTTGACTGCTCTTCGTAGGATTATAAATCAGTTTCACTGCTCTTCGTCCTCTTATAAAACCGTTTGACTGCTCTTCATCCTTTTATAAAGCAGTTTGACTGCTCTACATCCTCTTATAAATCAGTTTGACTGCTTTTCATCCGATTATAAATCAGTTTGACTGCTCTTCGTCCGATTATAAATCAGTTTGACTGCTCTTCGTCCGATTATAAATCAGTTTGACTGCTCTTCGTCCGCTTATAAAACAGTTTGACTGCTCTTCGTCCGATTATAAATCAGTTTGACTGCTCTTCGTCCTCTTATAAAACAGTTTGACTGCTCTTCATCCTTTTATAAAGCAGTTTGACTGCTCTTCATCCTCTTATAAATCAGTTTGACTGCTCTTCATCCGATTATAAATCAGTTTGACTGCTCTTCATCCTCTTATAAAACAGTTTGACTGCTCTTCATCCTTTTATAAAGCAGTTTGACTGCTCTTCATCCTCTTATAAATCAGTTTGACTGCTCTTCATCCTATTATAAATCAGTTTGACTGCTCTTCATCCTCTTATAAAACAGTTTGACTGCTCTTTATCCTTTTATAACGCAGTTTGACTGCTCTTCATCCTCTTATAAAACCGTTTGACTGCTCTTCGTCCGATTATAAATCAGTTTGACTGCTCTTCATCCTCTTATAAAACCGTTTGACTGCTCTTCGTCCGATTATAAATCATTTTGACTGCTCTTCGTCTGCTTATAAAACAGTTTGACTGCTCTTCATCCTTTTATAAAGCAGTTTGACTGCTCTTCATCCTCTTATAAATCAGTTTGACTGCTCTTCATCTGTTTATAAAGCAGTTTGACTGCTCTTCATCCTCCTATAGACCAGTTTGACTGCGCTTCATCCTCCTATAAAACAGTTTGACTGCTCTTCGTAGGATTATAAATCAGTTTCACTGCTCTTCGTCCTCTTATAAAACCGTTTGACTGCTCTTCATCCTTTTATAAAGCAGTTTGACTGCTCTACATCCTCTTATAAATCAGTTTGACTGCTTTTCATCCGATTATAAATCAGTTTGACTGCTCTTCGTCCGATTATAAATCAGTTTGACTGCTCTTCGTCCGATTATAAATCAGTTTGACTGCTCTTCGTCCGCTTATAAAACAGTTTGACTGCTCTTCATCCTTTTATAAAGCAGTTTGACTGCTCTTCATCCTCTTATAAATCAGTTTGACTGCTCTTCATCCTCTTATAAAGCAGTTTGACTGCTCTTCATCCTCCTATAAACCAGTTTGACTGCGCTTCATCCTCTTGTAAAACAGGTTGACTGCTCTTCATCCTTTTGTAAAACAGTCTGAGTGCTCTACATCATTGTATAAAACAGTTTGACTGCTCTTCATCCTTTTATAAAGCAGTTTGACTGCTCTTCATCCTCTTATAAATCAATTTGACTGCTCTTCATCCTCTTATAAAACCGTTTGACTGCTCTTCGTCCGATTATAAATCAGTTTGACTGCTCTTCGTCCGATTATAAATCAGTTTGACTGCTCTTCGTCCGCTTATAAAACAGTTTGACTGCTCTTCATCCTTTTATAAAGCAGTTTGACTGCTCTTCATCCTCTTATAAATCAGTTTGACTGCTCTTCATCCTTTTATAAAGCAGTTTGACTGCTCTTCATCCTCCTATAAACCAGTTTGACTGCGCTTCATCCTCCTATAGAACAGTTTGACTGCTCTTCGTCCGATTATAAATCAGTTTGACTGCTCTTCGTCCTCTTATAAAACAGTTTGACTGCTCTTCATCCTTTTATAAAGCAGTTTGACTGCTCTTCATCCTCTTATAAATCAGTTTGACTGCTCTTCATCCTCTTATAAAGCAGTTTGACTGCTCTTCATCCTCCTATAAACCAGTTTGACTGCGCTTCATCCTCTTGTAAAACAGGTTGACTGCTCTTCATCCTTTTGTAAAACAGTCTGACTGCTCTACATCATTGTATAAAACAGTTTGACTGCTCTTCATCCTTTTATAAAGCAGTTTGACTGCTCTTCATCCTCTTATAAATCAATTTGACTGCTCTTCATCCTCTTATAAAACCGTTTGACTGCTCTTCGTCCGATTATAAATCAGTTTGACTGCTCTTCATCTGTTTATAAAGCAGTTTGACTGCTCTTCATCCTCCTATAGACCAGTTTGACTGCGCTTCATCCTCCTATAAAACAGTGTGACTGCTCTTCGTCGGATTATAAAACAGTTTGACTGCACTTCGTCCTCTTATAAAACAGTTTGACTGCTCTTCATCCTTTTATAAAGCAGTTTGACTGCTCTACATCCTCTTATAAATCAGTTTGACTGCTATTCATCCGATTATAAATCAGTTTGACTGCTCTTCGTCCGATTATAAATCAGTTTGACTGCTCTTCGTCCGATTATAAATCAGTTTGACTGCTCTTCGTCCGCTTATAAAACAGTTTGACTGCTCTTCATCCTTTTATAAAGCAGTTTCACTGCTCTTCATCCTCTTATAAATCAGTTTGACTGCTCTTCATCCTTTTATAAAGCAGTTTGACTGCTCTTCATCCTCCTATAATCCAGTTTGACTGCGCTTCATCCTCCTATAGAACAGTTTGACTGCTCTTCGTCCGATTATAAATCAGTTTGACTGCTCTTCGTCCTCTTATAAAACAGTTTGACTGCTCTTCATCCTTTTATAAAGCAGTTTGACTGCTCTTCATCTACTTATAAATCAGTTTGACTGCTCTTCATCCGATTATAAATCAGTTTGACTGCTCTTCATCCTCTTATAAAACAGTTTGACTGCTCTTCATCCTTTTATAAAGCAGTTTGACTGCTCTTCATCCCCTTATAAATCAGTTTGACTGCTCTTCATCCTATTATAAATCAGTTTGACTGCTCTTCATCCTCTTATAAAACAGTTTAACTGCTCTTTATCCTTTTATAACGCAGTTTGACTGCTCTTCATCCTTTTATAAAGCAGTTTGACTGCTCTTCATCCCCTTATAAAACCGTTTGACTGCTCTTCGTCCGATTATAAATCAGTTTGACTGCTCTTCATCCTCTTATAAAACCGTTTGACTGCTCTTCGTCCGATTATAAATCAGATTGACTGCTCTTCGTCTGATTATAAATCATTTTGACTGCTCTTCGTCTGCTTATAAAACAGTTTGACTGCTCTTCATTCTTTTATAAAGCAGTTTGACTGCTCTTCATCCTCTTATAAATCAGTTTGACTGCTCTTCATCTGTTTATAAAGCAGTTTGACTGCTCTTCATCCTCCTATAGACCAGTTTGACTGCGCTTCATCCTCCTATAAAACAGTTTGACTGCTCTTCGTAGGATTATAAATCAGTTTCACTGCTCTTCGTCCTCTTATAAAACCGTTTGACTGCTCTTCATCCTTTTATAAAGCAGTTTGACTGCTCTACATCCTCTTATAAATCAGTTTGACTGCTTTTCATCCGATTATAAATCAGTTTGACTGCTCTTCGTCCGATTATAAATCAGTTTGACTGCTCTTCGTCCGATTATAAATCAGTTTGACTGCTCTTCGTCCGCTTATAAAACAGTTTGACTGCTCTTCATCCTTTTATAAAGCAGTTTGACTGCTCTTCATCCTCTTATAAATCAGTTTGACTGCTCTTCATCCTCTTATAAATCAATTTGACTGCACTTCATCCTCTTATAAAACCGTTTGACTGCTCTTCGTCCGATTATAAATCAGGTTGACTGCTCTTCGTCCGCTTATAAAACAGTTTGACTGCTCTTCATCCTTTTATAAAGCAGTTTGACTGCTCTTCATCCTCTTATAAATCAGTTTGACTGCTCTTCATCCTCTTATAAAGCAGTTTGACTGCTCTTCATCCTCCTATAAACAAGTTTGACTGCGCTTCATTCTCTTGTAAAACAGGTTGACTGCTTTTCATCCTTTTGTAAAACAGTCTGACTGCTCTACATCATTGTATAAAACAGTTTGACTGCTCTTCATCATTTTATAAAGCAGTTTGACTGCTCTTCATCCTCTTATAAATCAATTTGACTGCTCTTCATCCTCTTATAAAACCGTTTGACTGCTCTTCGTCCGATTATAAATCAGTTTGACTGCTCTTCGTCCAATTATAAATCAGTTTCACTGCTCTTCGTCCGCTTATAAAACAGTTTGACTGCTCTTCATCCTTTTATAAAGCAGTTTCACTGCTCTTCATCCTCTTATAAATCAGTTTGACTGCTCTTCATCCTTTTATAAAGCAGTTTGACTGCTCTTCATCCTCCTATAAACCAGTTTGACTGCGCTTCATCCTCCTATAGAACAGTTTGACTGCTCTTCGTCCGATTATAAATCAGATTGACTGCTCTTCGTCCTCTTATAAAACAGTTTGACTGCTCTTCATCCTTTTATAAAGCAGTTTGACTGCTCTTCATCCTCTTATAAATCAGTTTGACTGCTCTTCATCCGATTATAAATCAGTTTGACTGCTCTTCATCCTCTTATAAAACAGTTTGACTGCTCTTCATCCTTTTATAAAGCAGTTTGACTGCTCTTCATCCTCTTATAAATCAGTTTGACTGCTCTTCATCCTATTATAAATCAGTTTGACTGCTCTTCATCCTCTTATAAAACAGTTTGACTGCTCTTTATCCTTTTATAACGCAGTTTGACTGCTCTTCATCCTCTTATAAAACCGTTTGACTGCTCTTCGTCCGATTATAAATCAGTTTGACTGCTCTTCATCCTCTTATAAAACAGTTTGACTGCTCTTCGTCCGATTATAAATCATTTTGACTGCTCTTCGTCTGCTTATAAAACAGTTTTACTGCTCTTCATCCTTTTATAAAGCAGTTTGACTGCTCTTCATCCTCTTATAAATCAGTTTGACTGCTCTTCATCTGTTTATAAAGCAGTTTGACTGCTCTTCATCCTCCTATAGACCAGTTTGACTGCGCTTCATCCTCCTATAAAACAGTTTGACTGCTCTTCGTAGGATTATAAATCAGTTTCACTGCTCTTCGTCCTCTTATAAAACCGTTTGACTGCTCTTCATCCTTTTATAAAGCAGTTTGACTGCTCTACATCCTCTTATAAAGCAGTTTGACTGCTTTTCATCCGATTATAAATCAGTTTGACTGCTCTTCGTCCGATTATAAATCAGTTTGACTGCTCTTCGTCCGATTATAAATCAGTTTGACTGCTCTTCGTCCGCTTATAAAACAGTTTGACTGCTCTTCATCCTTTTATAAAGCAGTTTGACTGCTCTTCATCCTCTTATAAATCAGTTTGACTGCTCTTCATCCTCTTATAAAGCAGTTTGACTGCTCTTCATCCTCCTATAAACCAGTTTGACTGCGCTTCATCCTCTTGTAAAACAGGTTGACTGCTCTTCATCCTTTTGTAAAACAGTCTGACTGCTCTACATCATTGTATAAAACAGTTTGACTGCTCTTCATCCTTTTATAAAGCAGTTTGACTGCTCTTCATCCTCTTATAAATCAATTTGACTGCTCTTCATCCTCATAAAACCGTTTGACTGCTCTTCGTCCGATTATAAATCAGTTTGACTGCTCTTCGTCCGATTATAAATCAGTTTGACTGCTCTTCGTCCGCTTATAAAACAGTTTGACTGCTCTTCATCCTTTTATAAAGCAGTTTGACTGCTCTTCATCCTCTTATAAATCAGTTTGACTGCTCTTCATCCTTTTATAAAGCAGTTTGACTGCTCTTCATCCTCCTATAAACCAGTTTGACTGCGCTTCATCCTCCTATAGAACAGTTTGACTGCTCTTCGTCCGATTATAAATCAGTTTGACTGCTCTTCGTCCTCTTATAAAACAGTTTGACTGCTCTTCATCCTTTTATAAAGCAGTTTGACTGCTCTTCATCCTCTTATAAATCAGTTTGACTGCTCTTCTTCCGATTATAAAGCAGTTTGACTGCTCTTCATCCTTTTATAAAGCAGTTTGACTGCTCTACATCCTCTTATAAATCAGTTTGACTGCTATTCATCCGATTATAAATCAGTTTGACTGCTCTTCGTCCGATTATAAATCAGTTTGACTGCTCTTCGTCCGATTATAAATCAGTTTGACTGCTCTTCGTCCACTTATAAAACAGTTTGACTGCTCTTCATCCTTTTATAAAGCAGTTTGACTGCTCTTCATCCTCTTATAAATCAGTTTGACTGCTCTTCATCCTCTTATAAAGCAGTTTGACTGCACTTCATCCTCCTATAAACAAGTTTGACTGCGCTTCATTCTCTTGTAAAACAGGTTGACTGCTTTTCATCCTTTTGTAAAACAGTCTGACTGCTCTACATCATTGTATAAAACAGTTTGACTGCTCTTCATCATTTTATAAAGCAGTTTGACTGCTCTTCATCCTCTTATAAATCAATTTGACTGTTCTTCATCCTCTTATAAAACCGTTTGACTGCTCTTCGTCCGATTATAAATCAGTTTGACTGCTCTTCGTCCAATTATAAATCAGTTTCACTGCTCTTCGTCCGCTTATAAAACAGTTTGACTGCTCTTCATCCTTTTATAAAGCAGTTTCACTGCTCTTCATCCTCTTATAAATCAGTTTGACTGCTCTTCATCCTTTTATAAAGCAGTTTGACTGCTCTTCATCCTCCTATAAACCAGTTTGACTGCGCTTCATCCTCCTATAGAACAGTTTGACTGCTCTTCGTCCGATTATAAATCAGTTTGACTGCTCTTCGTCCTCTTATAAAACAGTTTGACTGCTCTTCATCCTTTTATAAAGCAGTTTGACTGCTCTTCATCCTCTTATAAATCAGTTTGACTGCTCTTCATCCGATTATAAATCAGTTTGACTGCTCTTCATCCTCTTATAAAACAGTTTGACTGCTCTTCATCCTTTTATAAAGCAGTTTGACTGCTCTTCATCCTCTTATAAATCAGTTTGACTGCTCTTCATCCTATTATAAATCAGTTTGACTGCTCTTCATCCTCTTATAAAACAGTTTGACTGCTCTTTATCCTTTTATAACGCAGTTTGACTGCTCTTCATCCTCTTATAAAACCGTTTGACTGCTCTTCGTCCGATTATAAATCAGTTTGACTGCTCTTCATCCTCTTATAAAACCGTTTGACTGCTCTTCGTCCGATTATAAATCAGGTTGACTGCTCTTCGTCCGATTATAAATCAGTTTGACTGCTCTTCGTCTGCTTATAAAACAGTTTGACTGCTCTTCATCCTTTTATAAAGCAGTTTGACTGCTCTTCATCCTCTTATAAATCAGTTTGACTGCTCTTCATCCTTTTATAAAGCAGTTTGACTGCTCTTCATCCTCCTATAGACCAGTTTGACTGCGCTTCATCCTCCTATAAAACAGTTTGACTGCTCTTCGTAGGATTATAAATCAGTTTCACTGCTCTTCGTCCTCTTATAAAACCGTTTGACTGCTCTTCATCCTTTTATAAAGCAGTTTGACTGCTCTACATCCTCTTATAAATCAGTTTGACTGCTTTTCATCCGATTATAAATCAGTTTGACTGCTCTTCGTCCGATTATAAATCAGTTTGACTGCTCTTCGTCCGATTATAAATCAGTTTGACTGCTCTTCGTCCGCTTATAAAACAGTTTGACTGCTCTTCATCCTTTTATAAAGCAGTTTGACTGCTCTTCATCCTCTTATAAATCAGTTTGACTGCTCTTCATCCTCTTATAAAGCAGTTTGACTGCTCTTCATCCTCCTATAAACCAGTTTGACTGCGCTTCATCCTCCTATAGAACAGTTTGACTGCTCTTCGTCCGATTATAAATCAGTTTGACTGCTCTTCGTCCTCTTATAAAACAGTTTGACTGCTCTTCATCCTTTTATAAAGCAGTTTGACTGCTCTTCATCCTCTTATAAATCAGTTTGACTGCTCTTCATCCGATTATAAAGCAGTTTGACTGCTCTTCATCCTTTTATAAACCAGTTTGACTGCGCTTCATCCTCCTATAAAACAGTTTGACTGCTCTTCGTCGGATTATAAATCAGTTTGACTGCTCTTCGTCCTCTTATAAAACAGTTTGACTGCTCTTCATCCTTTTATAAAGCAGTTTGACTGCTCTACATCCTCTTATAAATCAGTTTGACTGCTATTCATCCGATTATAAATCAGTTTGACTGCTCTTCGTCCGATTATAAATCAGTTTGACTGCTCTTCGTCCGATTATAAATCAGTTTGACTGCTCTTCGTCCGCTTTTAAAACAGTTTGACTGCTCTTCATCCTCTTATAAATCAGTTTGACTGCTCTTCATCCTTTTATAAAGCAGTTTGACTGCTCTTCATCCTCCTATAAACCAGTTTGACTGCGCTTCATCCTCCTATAGAACAGTTTGACTGCTCTTCGTCCGATTATAAATCAGTTTGACTGCTCTTCGTCCTCTTATAAAACAGTTTGACTGCTCTTCATCCTTTTATAAAGCAGTTTGACTGCTCTTCATCCTCTTATAAATCAGTTTGACTGCTCTTCATCCGATTATAAATCAGTTTGACTGCTCTTCATCCTCTTATAAAACAGTTTGACTGCTCTTCATCCTTTTATAAAGCAGTTTGACTGCTCTTCATCCTTTTATAAATCAGTTTGACTGCTCTTCATCCTCTTATAAAACAGTTTGACTGCTCTTCGTCCTCTTGTAAAATAGGTTGACTGCTCTTCATCCTCTTGTAAAACAGTCTGACTGCTCTACATCCTCGTATAAAACAGTTTGACTGCTCTTCATCCTTTTATAAAGCAGTTTGACTGCTCTTCATCCTCTTATAAATCAATTTGACTGCACTTCATCCTCTTATAAAATCGTTTGACTGCTCTTCGTCCGATTATAAATCAGTTTGACTGCTCTTCATCCTCTTATAAAACCGTTTGACTGCTCTTCGTCCGATTATAAATCAGGTTGACTGCTCTTCGTCCGATTATAAATCAGTTTGACTGCTCTTCGTCTGCTTATAAAACAGTTTGACTGCTCTTCATCCTTTTATAAAGCAGTTTGACTGCTCTTCATCCTCTTATAAATCAGTTTGACTGCTCTTCATCTGTTTATAAAGCAGTTTTACTGCTCTTCATCCTCCTATAGACCAGTTTGACTGCGCTTCATCCTCCTATAAAACAGTTTGACTGCTCTTCGTCGGATTATAAATCAGTTTGACTGCTCTTCGTCCTCTTATAAAGCAGTTTGACTGCTCTACATCCTCTTATAAATCAATTTGACTGCTATTCATCCGATTATAAATCAGTTTGACTGCTCTTCGTCCGATTATAAATCAGTTCGACTGCTCTTCGTCCGATTATAAATCAGTTTGACTGCTCTTCGTCCGCTTATAAAACAGTTTGACTGCTCTTTATCCTTTTATAAAGCATTTTGACTGCTCTTCATCCTCTGATAAATCAGTTTGACTGCTCTTCATCCTCTTATAAAGCAGTTTGACTGCTCTTCATCCTCCTATAAACAAGTTTGACTGCGCTTCATTCTCTTGTAAAACAGGTTGACTGCTTTTCATCCTTTTGTAAAACAGTCTGACTGCTCTACATCATTGTATAAAACAGTTTGACTGCTCTTCATCATTTTATAAAGCAGTTTGGCTGCTCTTCATCCTCTTATAAATCAATTTGACTGCTCTTCATCCTCTTATAAAACCGTTTGACTGCTCTACATCCTCTTATAAATCAGTTTGACTGCTATTCATCCGATTATAAATCAGTTTGACTGCTCTTCGTCCGATTATAAATCAGTTTGACTGCTCTTCGTCAGATTATAAATCAGTTTGACTGCTCTTCGTCCTCTTATAAAACAGTTTGACTGCTCTTCATCCTTTTATAAAGCAGTTTGACTGCTCTACATCCTCTTATAAATCAGTTTGACTGCTATTCATCCGATTATAAATCAGTTTGACTGCTCTTCGTCCGATTATAAATCAGTTTGACTGCTCTTCGTCCAATTATAAATCAGTTTGACTGCTCTTCGTCCGCTTTTAAAACAGTTTGACTGCTCTTCATCCTCTTATAAATCAGTTTGACTGCTCTTCATCCTTTTATAAAGCAGTTTGACTGCTCTTCATCCTCCTATAAACCAGTTTGACTGCGCTTCATCCTCCTATAGAACAGTTTGACTGCTCTTCGTCCGATTATAAATCAGTTTGACTGCTCTTCGTCCTCTTATAAAACAGTTTGACTGCTCTTCATCCTTTTATAAAGCAGTTTGACTGCTCTTCATCCTCTTATAAATCAGTTTGACTGCTCTTCATCCGATTATAAATCAGTTTGACTGCTCTTCATCCTCTTATAAAACAGTTTGACTGCTCTTCATCCTTTTATAAAGCAGTTTGACTGCTCTTCATCCTTTTATAAATCAGTTTGACTGCTCTTCATCCTCTTATAAAACAGTTTGACTGCTCTTCGTCCTCTTTTAAAACAGTTTGACTGCTCTTCATCCTTTTATAATGCAGTTTGACTGCTCTTCATCCTCTTATAAAACAGTTTGACTGCTCTTCATCCTCTTGTAAAATAGGTTGACTGCTCTTCATCCTCTTGTAAAACAGTCTGACTGCTCTTCATCCTCCTATAAACCAGTTTGACTGCGCTTCATCCTCCTATAGAACAGTTTGACTGCTCTTCGTCCGATTATAAATCAGTTTGACTGCTCTTCGTCCTCTTATAAAACAGTTTGACTGCTCTTCATCCTTTTATAAAGCAGTTTGACTGCTCTTCATCCTCTTATAAATCAGTTTGACTGCTCTTCATCCGATTATAAATCAGTTTGACTGCTCTTCATCCTCTTATAATACAGTTTGACTGCTCTTCATCCTTTTATAAAGCAGTTTGACTGCTCTTCATCCTCTTATAAATCAATTTGACTGCACTTCATCCTCTTATAAAACCGTTTGACTGCTCTTCGTCCGATTATAAATCAGTTTGACTGCTCTTCATCCTCCTATAAAACAGTTTGACTGCTCTTCGTCGGATTATAAATCAGTTTGACTGCTCTTCATCCTTTTATAAATCAGTTTGACTGCTCTTCATCCTCTTATAAAACAGTTTGACTGCTCTTCGTCCTCTTTTAAAACAGTTTGACTGCTCTTCATCCTTTTATAATGCAGTTTGACTGCTCTTCATCCTCTTATAAAACAGTTTGACTGCTCTTCATCCTCTTGTAAAATAGGTTGACTGCTCTTCATCCTCTTGTAAAACAGTCTGACTGCTCTACATCCTTGTATAAAACAGTTTGACTGCTCTTCATCCTTTTATAAAGCAGTTTGACTGCTCTTCATCCTCTTATAAATCAATTTGACTGCACTTCATCCTCTTATAAAACCGTTTGACTGCTCTTCGTCCGATTATAAATCAGTTTGACTGCTCTTCATCCTCTTATAAAACCGTTTGACTGCTCTTCGTCCGATTATAAATCAGGTTGACTGCTCTTCGTCCGATTATAAATCAGTTTGACTGCTCTTTGTCTGCTTATAAAACAGTTTGACTGCTCTTCATCCTCCTATAGACCAGTTTGACTGCGCTTCATCCTCCTATAAAACAGTTTGACTGCTCTTCGTCGGATTATAAATCAGTTTGACTGCTCTTCGTCCTCTTATAAAACAGTTTGACTGCTCTTCATCCTTTTATAAAGCAGTTGGACTGCTCTACATCCTCTTATAAATCAATTTGACTGCTATTCATCCGATTATAAATCAGTTTGACTGCTCTTCGTCCGATTATAAATCAGTTCGACTGCTCTTCGTCCGATTATAAATCAGTTTGACTGCTCTTCGTCCGCTTATAAAACAGTTTGACTGCTCTTCATCCTTTTATAAAGCATTTTGTCTGCTCTTCATCCTCTGATAAATCAGTTTGACTGCTCTTCATCCTCTTATAAAGCAGTTTGACTGCTCTTCATCCTCCTATAAACAAGTTTGACTGCGCTTCATTCTCTTGTAAAACAGGTTGACTGCTTTTCATCCTTTTGTAAAACAGTCTGACTGCTCTACATCATTGTATAAAACAGTTTGACTGCTCTTCATCATTTTATAAAGCAGTTTGGCTGCTCTTCATCCTCTTATAAATCAATTTGACTGCTCTTCATCCTCTTATAAAACCGTTTGACTGCTCTACATCCTCTTATAAATCAGTTTGACTGCTATTCATCCGATTATAAATCAGTTTGACTGCTCTTCGTCCGATTATAAATCAGTTTGACTGCTCTTCGTCAGATTATAAATCAGTTTGACTGCTCTTCGTCCTCTTATAAAACAGTTTGACTGCTCTTCATCCTTTTATAAAGCAGTTTGACTGCTCTACATCCTCTTATAAATCAGTTTGACTGCTATTCATCCGATTATAAATCAGTTTGACTGCTCTTCGTCCGATTATAAATCAGTTTGACTGCTCTTCGTCCGATTATAAAACAGTTTGACTGCTCTTCATCCTTTTATAAAGCAGTTTGACTGCTCTTCATCCTCTTATAAATCAGTTTGACTGCTCTTCATCCTTTTATAAAGCAGTTTGACTGCTCTTCATCCTCCTATAAACCAGTTTGACTGCGCTTCATCCTCCTATAGAACAGTTTGACTGCTCTTCGTCCGATTATAAATCAGTTTGACTGCTCTTCGTCCTCTTATAAAACAGTTTGACTGCTCTTCATCCTTTTATAAAGCAGTTTGACTGCTCTTCATCCCCTTATAAATCAGTTTGACTGCTCTTCATCCGATTATAAATCAGTTTGACTGCTCTTCATCCTCTTATAAAACAGTTTGACTGCTCTTCATCCTTTTATAAAGCAGTTTGACTGCTCTTCATCCTTTTATAAATCAGTTTGACTGCTCTTCATCCTCTTATAAAACAGTTTGACTGCTCTTCGTCCTCTTTTAAAACAGTTTGACTGCTCTTCATCCTTTTATAATGCAGTTTGACTGCTCTTCATCCTCTTATAAAACAGTTTGACTGCTCTTCATCCTCTTGTAAAATAGGTTGACTGCTCTTCATCCTCTTGTAAAACAGTCTGACTGCTCTACATCCTCGTATAAAACAGTTTGACTGCTCTTCATCCTTTTATAAAGCAGTTTGACTGCTCTTCATCCTCTTATAAATCAATTTGACTGCACTTCATCCTCTTATAAAACCGTTTGACTGCTCTTCGTCCGATTATAAATCAGTTTGACTGCTCTTCATCCTCCTATAAAACAGTTTGACTGCTCTTCGTCGGATTATAAATCAGTTTGACTGCTCTTCATCCTTTTATAAATCAGTTTGACTGCTCTTCATCCTCTTATAAAACAGTTTGACTGCTCTTCGTCCTCTTTTAAAACAGTTTGACTGCTCTTCATCCTTTTATAATGCAGTTTGACTGCTCTTCATCCTCTTATAAAACAGTTTGACTGCTCTTCATCCTCTTGTAAAATAGGTTGACTGCTCTTCATCCTCTTGTAAAACAGTCTGACTGCTCTACATCCTCGTATAAAACAGTTTGACTGCTCTTCATCCTTTTATAAAGCAGTTTGACTGCTCTTCATCCTCTTATAAATCAATTTGACTGCACTTCATCCTCTTATAAAACCGTTTGACTGCTCTTCGTCCGATTATAAATCAGTTTGACTGCTCTTCATCCTCTTATAAAACCGTTTGACTGCTCTTCGTCCGATTATAAATCAGGTTGACTGCTCTTCGTCCGATTATAAATCAGTTTGACTGCTCTTTGTCTGCTTATAAAACAGTTTGACTGCTCTTCATCCTCCTATAGACCAGTTTGACTGCGCTTCATCCTCCTATAAAACAGTTTGACTGCTCTTCGTCGGATTATAAATCAGTTTGACTGCTCTTCGTCCTCTTATAAAACAGTTTGACTGCTCTTCATCCTTTTATAAAGCAGTTTGACTGCTCTACATCCTCTTATAAATCAATTTGACTGCTATTCATCCGATTATAAATCAGTTTGACTGCTCTTCGTCCGATTATAAATCAGTTCGACTGCTCTTCGTCCGATTATAAAACAGTTTGACTGCTCTTCATCCTTTTATAAAGCATTTTGTCTGCTCTTCATCCTCTGATAAATCAGTTTGACTGCTCTTCATCCTCTTATAAAGCAGTTTGACTGCTCTTCATCCTCCTATAAACAAGTTTGACTGCGCTTCATTCTCTTGTAAAACAGGTTGACTGCTTTTCATCCTTTTGTAAAACAGTCTGACTGCTCTACATCATTGTATAAAACAGTTTGACTGCTCTTCATCATTTTATAAAGCTGTTTGGCTGCTCTTCATCCTCTTATAAATCAATTTGACTGCTCTTCATCCTCTTATAAAACCGTTTGACTGCTCTTCGTCCGATTATAAATCAGTTTGACTGCTCTTCGTCCTCTTATAAAACAGTTTGACTGCTCTTCATCCTTTTATAAAGCAGTTTGACTGCTCTTCATCCTCTTATAAATCAGTTTGACTGCTCTTCATCCGATTATAAATCAGTTTGACTGCTCTTCATCCTCTTAAAAAACAGTTTGACTGCTCTTCATCCTTTTATAATGCAGTTTGACTGCTCTTCATCCTCTTATAAAACAGTTTGACTGCTCTTCATCCTCTTGTAAAACAGGTTGACTGCTCTTCATCCTTTTATAAAGCAGTTTGACTGCTCTTCATCCTCTTATAAATCAATTTGACTGCACTTCATCCTCTTATAAAACCGCTTGACTGCTCTTCATCCTCTTATAAATCAATTTGACTGCACTTCATCCTCTTATAAAACCGTTTGACTGCTCTTCGTCCGATTATAAATCAGGTTGACTGCTCTTCGTCCGATTATAAATCAGTTTGACTGCTCTTCGTCTGCTTATAAAACAGTTTGACTGCTCTTCATCCTTTTATAAAGCAGTTTGACTGCTCTTCATCCTCTTATAAATCAGTTTGACTGCTCTTCATCTGTTTATAAAGCAGTTTTACTGCTCTTCATCCTCCTATAGACCAGTTTGACTGCGCTTCATCCTCCTATAAAACAGTTTGACTGCTCTTCGTCGGATTATAAATCAGTTTGACTGCTCTTCGTCCTCTTATAAAACAGTTTGACTGCTCTTCATCCTTTTATAAAGCAGTTTGACTGCTCTACATCCTCTTATAAATCCGTTTGACTGCTATTCATCCGATTATAAATCAGTTTGACTGCTCTTCGTCCGATTATAAATCAGTTTGACTGCTCTTCGTCCGCTTATAAAACAGTTTGACTGCTCTTCATCCTTTTATAAAGCAGTTTGACTGCTCTTCATCCTCTTATAAATCAGTTTGACTGCTCTTCATCCTCTTATAAAGCAGTTTGACTGCTCTTCATCCTCCTATAAACAAGTTTGACTGCGCTTAATTCTCTTGTAAAACAGGTTGACTGCTTTTCATCCTTTTGTAAAACAGTCTGACTGCTCTACATCATTGTATAAAACAGTTTGACTGCTCTTCATCATTTTATAAAGCAGTTTGACTGCTCTTCATCCTCTTATAAATCAATTTGACTGCTCTTCATCCTCTTATAAAACCGTTTGACTGCTCTTCGTCCGATTATAAATCAGTTTGACTGCTCTTCGTCCAATTATAAATCAGTTTCACTGCTCTTCGTCCGCTTATAAAACAGTTTGACTGCTCTTCATCCTTTTATAAAGCAGTTTCACTGCTCTTCATCCTCTTATAAATCAGTTTGACTGCTCTTCATCCTTTTATAAAGCAGTTTGACTGCTCTTCATCCTCCTTTAAACCAGTTTGACTGCGCTTCATCCTCCTATAGAACAGTGTGACTGCTCTTCGTCCGATTATAAATCAGTTTGACTGCTCTTCGTCCTCTTATAAAACGGTTTGACTGCTCTTCATCCTTTTATAAAGCAGTTTGACTGCTCTTCATCCTCTTATAAATCAGTTTGACTGCTCTTCATCCGATTATAAATCAGTTTGACTGCTCTTCATCCTCTTATAAAACAGTTTGACTGCTCTTCGTCGGATTATAAATCAGTTTGACTGCTCTTCATCCTCTTATAAAACAGTTTGACTGCTCTTCGTCGGATTATAAATCAGTTTGACTGCGCTTCATCCTCCTATAAAACAGTTTGACTGCTCTTCGTCGGATTATAAATCAGTTTGACTGCTCTTCGTCCTCTTATAAAACAGTTTGACTGCTCTTCATCCTTTTATAAAGCAGTTTGACTGCTCTACATCCTCTTATAAATCCGTTTGACTGCTATTCATCCGATTATAAATCAGTTTGACTGCTCTTCGTCCGATTATAAATCAGTTTGACTGCTCTTCGTCCGCTTATAAAACAGTTTGACTGCTCTTCGTCCGATTATAAATCAGTTTGACTGCTCTTCATCCTCTTATAAAACCGTTTGACTGCTCTTCGTCCGATTATAAATCAGGTTGACTGCTCTTCGTCCGATTATAAATCAGTTTGACTGCTCTTTGTCTGCTTATAAAACAGTTTGACTGCTCTTCATCCTCCTATAGACCAGTTTGACTGCGCTTCATCCTCCTATAAAACAGTTTGACTGCTCTTCGTCGGATTATAAATCAGTTTGACTGCTCTTCGTCCGCTTATAAAACAGTTTGACTGCTCTTCGTCCGATTATAAATCAGTTTGACTGCTCTTCATCCTCTTATAAAACCGTTTGACTGCTCTTCGTCCGATTATAAATCAGTTTGACTGCTCTTCATCCTCCTATAAAACAGTTTGACTGCTCTTCGTCGGATTATAAATCAGTTTGACTGCTCTTCATCCTTTTATAAATCAGTTTGACTGCTCTTCATCCTCTTATAAAACAGTTTGACTGCTCTTCGTCCTCTTTTAAAACAGTTTGACTGCTCTTCATCCTTTTATAATGCAGTTTGACTGCTCTTCATCCTCTTATAAAACAGTTTGACTGCTCTTCATCCTCTTGTAAAATAGGTTGACTGCTCTTCATCCTCTTGTAAAACAGTCTGACTGCTCTACATCCTTGTATAAAACAGTTTGACTGCTCTTCATCCTTTTATAAAGCAGTTTGACTGCTCTTCATCCTCTTATAAATCAATTTGACTGCACTTCATCCTCTTATAAAACCGTTTGACTGCTCTTCGTCCGATTATAAATCAGTTTGACTGCTCTTCATCCTCTTATAAAACCGTTTGACTGCTCTTCGTCCGATTATAAATCAGGTTGACTGCTCTTCGTCCGATTATAAATCAGTTTGACTGCTCTTTGTCTGCTTATAAAACAGTTTGACTGCTCTTCATCCTCCTATAGACCAGTTTGACTGCGCTTCATCCTCCTATAAAACAGTTTGACTGCTCTTCGTCGGATTATAAATCAGTTTGACTGCTCTTCGTCCTCTTATAAAACAGTTTGACTGCTCTTCATCCTTTTATAAAGCAGTTGGACTGCTCTACATCCTCTTATAAATCAATTTGACTGCTATTCATCCGATTATAAATCAGTTTGACTGCTCTTCGTCCGATTATAAATCAGTTCGACTGCTCTTCGTCCGATTATAAATCAGTTTGACTGCTCTTCGTCCGCTTATAAAACAGTTTGACTGCTCTTCATCCTTTTATAAAGCATTTTGTCTGCTCTTCATCCTCTGATAAATCAGTTTGACTGCTCTTCATCCTCTTATAAAGCAGTTTGACTGCTCTTCATCCTCCTATAAACAAGTTTGACTGCGCTTCATTCTCTTGTAAAACAGGTTGACTGCTTTTCATCCTTTTGTAAAACAGTCTGACTGCTCTACATCATTGTATAAAACAGTTTGACTGCTCTTCATCATTTTATAAAGCAGTTTGGCTGCTCTTCATCCTCTTATAAATCAATTTGACTGCTCTTCATCCTCTTATAAAACCGTTTGACTGCTCTACATCCTCTTATAAATCAGTTTGACTGCTATTCATCCGATTATAAATCAGTTTGACTGCTCTTCGTCCGATTATAAATCAGTTTGACTGCTCTTCGTCAGATTATAAATCAGTTTGACTGCTCTTCGTCCTCTTATAAAACAGTTTGACTGCTCTTCATCCTTTTATAAAGCAGTTTGACTGCTCTACATCCTCTTATAAATCAGTTTGACTGCTATTCATCCGATTATAAATCAGTTTGACTGCTCTTCGTCCGATTATAAATCAGTTTGACTGCTCTTCGTCCGATTATAAAACAGTTTGACTGCTCTTCATCCTTTTATAAAGCAGTTTGACTGCTCTTCATCCTCTTATAAATCAGTTTGACTGCTCTTCATCCTTTTATAAAGCAGTTTGACTGCTCTTCATCCTCCTATAAACCAGTTTGACTGCGCTTCATCCTCCTATAGAACAGTTTGACTGCTCTTCGTCCGATTATAAATCAGTTTGACTGCTCTTCGTCCTCTTATAAAACAGTTTGACTGCTCTTCATCCTTTTATAAAGCAGTTTGACTGCTCTTCATCCCCTTATAAATCAGTTTGACTGCTCTTCATCCGATTATAAATCAGTTTGACTGCTCTTCATCCTCTTATAAAACAGTTTGACTGCTCTTCATCCTTTTATAAAGCAGTTTGACTGCTCTTCATCCTTTTATAAATCAGTTTGACTGCTCTTCATCCTCTTATAAAACAGTTTGACTGCTCTTCGTCCTCTTTTAAAACAGTTTGACTGCTCTTCATCCTTTTATAATGCAGTTTGACTGCTCTTCATCCTCTTATAAAACAGTTTGACTGCTCTTCATCCTCTTGTAAAATAGGTTGACTGCTCTTCATCCTCTTGTAAAACAGTCTGACTGCTCTACATCCTCGTATAAAACAGTTTGACTGCTCTTCATCCTTTTATAAAGCAGTTTGACTGCTCTTCATCCTCTTATAAATCAATTTGACTGCACTTCATCCTCTTATAAAACCGTTTGACTGCTCTTCGTCCGATTATAAATCAGTTTGACTGCTCTTCATCCTCCTATAAAACAGTTTGACTGCTCTTCGTCGGATTATAAATCAGTTTGACTGCTCTTCATCCTTTTATAAATCAGTTTGACTGCTCTTCATCCTCTTATAAAACAGTTTGACTGCTCTTCGTCCTCTTTTAAAACAGTTTGACTGCTCTTCATCCTTTTATAATGCAGTTTGACTGCTCTTCATCCTCTTATAAAACAGTTTGACTGCTCTTCATCCTCTTGTAAAATAGGTTGACTGCTCTTCATCCTCTTGTAAAACAGTCTGACTGCTCTACATCCTCGTATAAAACAGTTTGACTGCTCTTCATCCTTTTATAAAGCAGTTTGACTGCTCTTCATCCTCTTATAAATCAATTTGACTGCACTTCATCCTCTTATAAAACCGTTTGACTGCTCTTCGTCCGATTATAAATCAGTTTGACTGCTCTTCATCCTCTTATAAAACCGTTTGACTGCTCTTCGTCCGATTATAAATCAGGTTGACTGCTCTTCGTCCGATTATAAATCAGTTTGACTGCTCTTTGTCTGCTTATAAAACAGTTTGACTGCTCTTCATCCTCCTATAGACCAGTTTGACTGCGCTTCATCCTCCTATAAAACAGTTTGACTGCTCTTCGTCGGATTATAAATCAGTTTGACTGCTCTTCGTCCTCTTATAAAACAGTTTGACTGCTCTTCATCCTTTTATAAAGCAGTTTGACTGCTCTACATCCTCTTATAAATCAATTTGACTGCTATTCATCCGATTATAAATCAGTTTGACTGCTCTTCGTCCGATTATAAATCAGTTCGACTGCTCTTCGTCCGATTATAAAACAGTTTGACTGCTCTTCATCCTTTTATAAAGCATTTTGTCTGCTCTTCATCCTCTGATAAATCAGTTTGACTGCTCTTCATCCTCTTATAAAGCAGTTTGACTGCTCTTCATCCTCCTATAAACAAGTTTGACTGCGCTTCATTCTCTTGTAAAACAGGTTGACTGCTTTTCATCCTTTTGTAAAACAGTCTGACTGCTCTACATCATTGTATAAAACAGTTTGACTGCTCTTCATCATTTTATAAAGCTGTTTGGCTGCTCTTCATCCTCTTATAAATCAATTTGACTGCTCTTCATCCTCTTATAAAACCGTTTGACTGCTCTTCGTCCGATTATAAATCAGTTTGACTGCTCTTCGTCCTCTTATAAAACAGTTTGACTGCTCTTCATCCTTTTATAAAGCAGTTTGACTGCTCTTCATCCTCTTATAAATCAGTTTGACTGCTCTTCATCCGATTATAAATCAGTTTGACTGCTCTTCATCCTCTTAAAAAACAGTTTGACTGCTCTTCATCCTTTTATAATGCAGTTTGACTGCTCTTCATCCTCTTATAAAACAGTTTGACTGCTCTTCATCCTCTTGTAAAACAGGTTGACTGCTCTTCATCCTTTTATAAAGCAGTTTGACTGCTCTTCATCCTCTTATAAATCAATTTGACTGCACTTCATCCTCTTATAAAACCGCTTGACTGCTCTTCATCCTCTTATAAATCAATTTGACTGCACTTCATCCTCTTATAAAACCGTTTGACTGCTCTTCGTCCGATTATAAATCAGGTTGACTGCTCTTCGTCCGATTATAAATCAGTTTGACTGCTCTTCGTCTGCTTATAAAACAGTTTGACTGCTCTTCATCCTTTTATAAAGCAGTTTGACTGCTCTTCATCCTCTTATAAATCAGTTTGACTGCTCTTCATCTGTTTATAAAGCAGTTTTACTGCTCTTCATCCTCCTATAGACCAGTTTGACTGCGCTTCATCCTCCTATAAAACAGTTTGACTGCTCTTCGTCGGATTATAAATCAGTTTGACTGCTCTTCGTCCTCTTATAAAACAGTTTGACTGCTCTTCATCCTTTTATAAAGCAGTTTGACTGCTCTACATCCTCTTATAAATCCGTTTGACTGCTATTCATCCGATTATAAATCAGTTTGACTGCTCTTCGTCCGATTATAAATCAGTTTGACTGCTCTTCGTCCGCTTATAAAACAGTTTGACTGCTCTTCATCCTTTTATAAAGCAGTTTGACTGCTCTTCATCCTCTTATAAATCAGTTTGACTGCTCTTCATCCTCTTATAAAGCAGTTTGACTGCTCTTCATCCTCCTATAAACAAGTTTGACTGCGCTTAATTCTCTTGTAAAACAGGTTGACTGCTTTTCATCCTTTTGTAAAACAGTCTGACTGCTCTACATCATTGTATAAAACAGTTTGACTGCTCTTCATCATTTTATAAAGCAGTTTGACTGCTCTTCATCCTCTTATAAATCAATTTGACTGCTCTTCATCCTCTTATAAAACCGTTTGACTGCTCTTCGTCCGATTATAAATCAGTTTGACTGCTCTTCGTCCAATTATAAATCAGTTTCACTGCTCTTCGTCCGCTTATAAAACAGTTTGACTGCTCTTCATCCTTTTATAAAGCAGTTTCACTGCTCTTCATCCTCTTATAAATCAGTTTGACTGCTCTTCATCCTTTTATAAAGCAGTTTGACTGCTCTTCATCCTCCTTTAAACCAGTTTGACTGCGCTTCATCCTCCTATAGAACAGTGTGACTGCTCTTCGTCCGATTATAAATCAGTTTGACTGCTCTTCGTCCTCTTATAAAACGGTTTGACTGCTCTTCATCCTTTTATAAAGCAGTTTGACTGCTCTTCATCCTCTTATAAATCAGTTTGACTGCTCTTCATCCGATTATAAATCAGTTTGACTGCTCTTCATCCTCTTATAAAACAGTTTGACTGCTCTTCGTCGGATTATAAATCAGTTTGACTGCTCTTCATCCTCTTATAAAACAGTTTGACTGCTCTTCGTCGGATTATAAATCAGTTTGACTGCGCTTCATCCTCCTATAAAACAGTTTGACTGCTCTTCGTCGGATTATAAATCAGTTTGACTGCTCTTCGTCCTCTTATAAAACAGTTTGACTGCTCTTCATCCTTTTATAAAGCAGTTTGACTGCTCTACATCCTCTTATAAATCCGTTTGACTGCTATTCATCCGATTATAAATCAGTTTGACTGCTCTTCGTCCGATTATAAATCAGTTTGACTGCTCTTCGTCCGCTTATAAAACAGTTTGACTGCTCTTCGTCCGATTATAAATCAGTTTGACTGCTCTTCATCCTCTTATAAAACCGTTTGACTGCTCTTCGTCCGATTATAAATCAGGTTGACTGCTCTTCGTCCGATTATAAATCAGTTTGACTGCTCTTTGTCTGCTTATAAAACAGTTTGACTGCTCTTCATCCTCCTATAGACCAGTTTGACTGCGCTTCATCCTCCTATAAAACAGTTTGACTGCTCTTCGTCGGATTATAAATCAGTTTGACTGCTCTTCGTCCTCTTATAAAACAGTTTGACTGCTCTTCATCCTTTTATAAAGCAGTTTGACTGCTCTACATCCTCTTATAAATCAATTTGACTGCTATTCATCCGATTATAAATCAGTTTGACTGCTCTTCGTCCGATTATAAATCAGTTCGACTGCTCTTCGTCCGATTATAAATCAGTTTGACTGCTCTTCGTCCGCTTATAAAACAGTTTGACTGCTCTTCATCCTTTTATAAAGCATTTTGTCTGCTCTTCATCCTCTGATAAATCAGTTTGACTGCTCTTCATCCTCTTATAAAGCAGTTTGACTGCTCTTCATCCTCCTATAAACAAGTTTGACTGCGCTTCATTCTCTTGTAAAACAGGTTGACTGCTTTTCATCCTTTTGTAAAACAGTCTGACTGCTCTACATCATTGTATAAAACAGTTTGACTGCTCTTCATCATTTTATAAAGCAGTTTGGCTGCTCTTCATCCTCTTATAAATCAATTTGACTGCTCTTCATCCTCTTATAAAACCGTTTGACTGCTCTACATCCTCTTATAAATCAGTTTGACTGCTATTCATCCGATTATAAATCAGTTTGACTGCTCTTCGTCCGATTATAAATCAGTTTGACTGCTCTTCGTCAGATTATAAATCAGTTTGACTGCTCTTCGTCCTCTTATAAAACAGTTTGACTGCTCTTCATCCTTTTATAAAGCAGTTTGACTGCTCTACATCCTCTTATAAATCAGTTTGACTGCTATTCATCCGATTATAAATCAGTTTGACTGCTCTTCGTCCGATTATAAATCAGTTTGACTGCTCTTCGTCCGATTATAAAACAGTTTGACTGCTCTTCATCCTTTTATAAAGCAGTTTGACTGCTCTTCATCCTCTTATAAATCAGTTTGACTGCTCTTCATCCTTTTATAAAGCAGTTTGACTGCTCTTCATCCTCCTATAAACCAGTTTGACTGCGCTTCATCCTCCTATAGAACAGTTTGACTGCTCTTCGTCCGATTATAAATCAGTTTGACTGCTCTTCGTCCTCTTATAAAACAGTTTGACTGCTCTTCATCCTTTTATAAAGCAGTTTGACTGCTCTTCATCCCCTTATAAATCAGTTTGACTGCTCTTCATCCGATTATAAATCAGTTTGACTGCTCTTCATCCTCTTATAAAACAGTTTGACTGCTCTTCATCCTTTTATAAAGCAGTTTGACTGCTCTTCATCCTTTTATAAATCAGTTTGACTGCTCTTCATCCTCTTATAAAACAGTTTGACTGCTCTTCGTCCTCTTTTAAAACAGTTTGACTGCTCTTCATCCTTTTATAATGCAGTTTGACTGCTCTTCATCCTCTTATAAAACAGTTTGACTGCTCTTCATCCTCTTGTAAAATAGGTTGACTGCTCTTCATCCTCTTGTAAAACAGTCTGACTGCTCTACATCCTCGTATAAAACAGTTTGACTGCTCTTCATCCTTTTATAAAGCAGTTTGACTGCTCTTCATCCTCTTATAAATCAATTTGACTGCACTTCATCCTCTTATAAAACCGTTTGACTGCTCTTCGTCCGATTATAAATCAGTTTGACTGCTCTTCATCCTCCTATAAAACAGTTTGACTGCTCTTCGTCGGATTATAAATCAGTTTGACTGCTCTTCATCCTTTTATAAATCAGTTTGACTGCTCTTCATCCTCTTATAAAACAGTTTGACTGCTCTTCGTCCTCTTTTAAAACAGTTTGACTGCTCTTCATCCTTTTATAATGCAGTTTGACTGCTCTTCATCCTCTTATAAAACAGTTTGACTGCTCTTCATCCTCTTGTAAAATAGGTTGACTGCTCTTCATCCTCTTGTAAAACAGTCTGACTGCTCTACATCCTCGTATAAAACAGTTTGACTGCTCTTCATCCTTTTATAAAGCAGTTTGACTGCTCTTCATCCTCTTATAAATCAATTTGACTGCACTTCATCCTCTTATAAAACCGTTTGACTGCTCTTCGTCCGATTATAAATCAGTTTGACTGCTCTTCATCCTCTTATAAAACCGTTTGACTGCTCTTCGTCCGATTATAAATCAGGTTGACTGCTCTTCGTCCGATTATAAATCAGTTTGACTGCTCTTTGTCTGCTTATAAAACAGTTTGACTGCTCTTCATCCTCCTATAGACCAGTTTGACTGCGCTTCATCCTCCTATAAAACAGTTTGACTGCTCTTCGTCGGATTATAAATCAGTTTGACTGCTCTTCGTCCTCTTATAAAACAGTTTGACTGCTCTTCATCCTTTTATAAAGCAGTTTGACTGCTCTACATCCTCTTATAAATCAATTTGACTGCTATTCATCCGATTATAAATCAGTTTGACTGCTCTTCGTCCGATTATAAATCAGTTCGACTGCTCTTCGTCCGATTATAAATCAGTTTGACTGCTCTTCGTCCGCTTATAAAACAGTTTGACTGCTCTTCATCCTTTTATAAAGCATTTTGTCTGCTCTTCATCCTCTGATAAATCAGTTTGACTGCTCTTCATCCTCTTATAAAGCAGTTTGACTGCTCTTCATCCTCCTATAAACAAGTTTGACTGCGCTTCATTCTCTTGTAAAACAGGTTGACTGCTTTTCATCCTTTTGTAAAACAGTCTGACTGCTCTACATCATTGTATAAAACAGTTTGACTGCTCTTCATCATTTTATAAAGCTGTTTGGCTGCTCTTCATCCTCTTATAAATCAATTTGACTGCTCTTCATCCTCTTATAAAACCGTTTGACTGCTCTTCGTCCGATTATAAATCAGTTTGACTGCTCTTCGTCCTCTTATAAAACAGTTTGACTGCTCTTCATCCTTTTATAAAGCAGTTTGACTGCTCTTCATCCTCTTATAAATCAGTTTGACTGCTCTTCATCCGATTATAAATCAGTTTGACTGCTCTTCATCCTCTTAAAAAACAGTTTGACTGCTCTTCATCCTTTTATAATGCAGTTTGACTGCTCTTCATCCTCTTATAAAACAGTTTGACTGCTCTTCATCCTCTTGTAAAACAGGTTGACTGCTCTTCATCCTTTTATAAAGCAGTTTGACTGCTCTTCATCCTCTTATAAATCAATTTGACTGCACTTCATCCTCTTATAAAACCGCTTGACTGCTCTTCATCCTCTTATAAATCAATTTGACTGCACTTCATCCTCTTATAAAACCGTTTGACTGCTCTTCGTCCGATTATAAATCAGGTTGACTGCTCTTCGTCCGATTATAAATCAGTTTGACTGCTCTTCGTCTGCTTATAAAACAGTTTGACTGCTCTTCATCCTTTTATAAAGCAGTTTGACTGCTCTTCATCCTCTTATAAATCAGTTTGACTGCTCTTCATCTGTTTATAAAGCAGTTTTACTGCTCTTCATCCTCCTATAGACCAGTTTGACTGCGCTTCATCCTCCTATAAAACAGTTTCACTGCTCTTCGTCGGATTATAAATCAGTTTGACTGCTCTTCGTCCTCTTATAAAACAGTTTGACTGCTCTTCATCCTTTTATAAAGCAGTTTGACTGCTCTACATCCTCTTATAAATCCGTTTGACTGCTATTCATCCGATTATAAATCAGTTTGACTGCTCTTCGTCCGATTATAAATCAGTTTGACTGCTCTTCGTCCGCTTATAAAACAGTTTGACTGCTCTTCATCCTTTTATAAAGCAGTTTGACTGCTCTTCATCCTCTTATAAATCAGTTTGACTGCTCTTCATCCTCTTATAAAGCAGTTTGACTGCTCTTCATCCTCCTATAAACAAGTTTGACTGCGCTTAATTCTCTTGTAAAACAGGTTGACTGCTTTTCATCCTTTTGTAAAACAGTCTGACTGCTCTACATCATTGTATAAAACAGTTTGACTGCTCTTCATCATTTTATAAAGCAGTTTGACTGCTCTTCATCCTCTTATAAATCAATTTGACTGCTCTTCATCCTCTTATAAAACCGTTTGACTGCTCTTCGTCCGATTATAAATCAGTTTGACTGCTCTTCGTCCAATTATAAATCAGTTTCACTGCTCTTCGTCCGCTTATAAAACAGTTTGACTGCTCTTCATCCTTTTATAAAGCAGTTTCACTGCTCTTCATCCTCTTATAAATCAGTTTGACTGCTCTTCATCCTTTTATAAAGCAGTTTGACTGCTCTTCATCCTCCTTTAAACCAGTTTGACTGCGCTTCATCCTCCTATAGAACAGTGTGACTGCTCTTCGTCCGATTATAAATCAGTTTGACTGCTCTTCGTCCTCTTATAAAACGGTTTGACTGCTCTTCATCCTTTTATAAAGCAGTTTGACTGCTCTTCATCCTCTTATAAATCAGTTTGACTGCTCTTCATCCGATTATAAATCAGTTTGACTGCTCTTCATCCTCTTATAAAACAGTTTGACTGCTCTTCGTCGGATTATAAATCAGTTTGACTGCTCTTCATCCTCTTATAAAACAGTTTGACTGCTCTTCGTCGGATTATAAATCAGTTTGACTGCGCTTCATCCTCCTATAAAACAGTTTGACTGCTCTTCGTCGGATTATAAATCAGTTTGACTGCTCTTCGTCCTCTTATAAAACAGTTTGACTGCTCTTCATCCTTTTATAAAGCAGTTTGACTGCTCTACATCCTCTTATAAATCCGTTTGACTGCTATTCATCCGATTATAAATCAGTTTGACTGCTCTTCGTCCGATTATAAATCAGTTTGACTGCTCTTCGTCCGCTTATAAAACAGTTTGACTGCTCTTCATCCTTTTATAAAGCAGTTTGACTGCTCTTCATCCTCTTATAAATCAGTTTGACTGCTCTTCATCCTCTTATAAAGCAGTTTGACTGCTCTTCATCCTCCTATAAACAAGTTTGACTGCGCTTAATTCTCTTGTAAAACAGGTTGACTGCTTTTCATCCTTTTGTAAAACAGTCTGACTGCTCTACATCATTGTATAAAACAGTTTGACTGCTCTTCATCATTTTATAAAGCAGTTTGACTGCTCTTCATCCTCTTATAAATCAATTTGACTGCTCTTCATCCTCTTATAAAACCGTTTGACTGCTCTTCGTCCGATTATAAATCAGTTTGACTGCTCTTCGTCCAATTATAAATCAGTTTCACTGCTCTTCGTCCGCTTATAAAACAGTTTGACTGCTCTTCATCCTTTTATAAAGCAGTTTCACTGCTCTTCATCCTCTTATAAATCAGTTTGACTGCTCTTCATCCTTTTATAAAGCAGTTTGACTGCTCTTCATCCTCCTTTAAACCAGTTTGACTGCGCTTCATCCTCCTATAGAACAGTTTGACTGCTCTTCGTCCGATTATAAATCAGTTTGACTGCTCTTCGTCCTCTTATAAAACAGTTTGACTGCTCTTCATCCTTTTATAAAGCAGTTTGACTGCTCTTCATCCTCTTATAAATCAGTTTGACTGCTCTTCATCCGATTATAAATCAGTTTGACTGCTCTTCATCCTCTTATAAAACAGTTTGACTGCTCTTCATCCTTTTATAAAGCAGTTTGACTGCTCTTCATCCTCTTATAAATCAGTTTGACTGCTCTTCATCCTATTATAAATCAGTTTGACTGCTCTTCATCCTCTTATAAAACAGTTTGACTGCTCTTTATCCTTTTATAACGCAGTTTGACTGCTCTTCATCCTCTTATAAAACCGTTTGACTGCTCTTCGTCCGATTATAAATCAGTTTGACTGCTCTTCATCCTCTTATAAAACCGTTTGACTGCTCTTCGTCCGATTATAAATCAGGTTGACTGCTCTTCGTCCGATTATAAATCAGTTTGACTGCTCTTCGTCTGCTTATAAAACAGTTTGACTGCTCTTCATCCTTTTATAAAGCAGTTTGACTGCTCTTCATCCTCTTATAAATCAGTTTGACTGCTCTTCATCTGTTTATAAAGCAGTTTTACTGCTCTTCATCCTCCTATAGACCAGTTTGACTGCGCTTCATCCTCCTATAAAACAGTTTGACTGCTCTTCGTCGGATTATAAATCAGTTTGACTGCTCTTCGTCCTCTTATAAAGCAGTTTGACTGCTCTACATCCTCTTATAAATCAATTTGACTGCTATTCATCCGATTATAAATCAGTTTGACTGCTCTTCGTCCGATTATAAATCAGTTCGACTGCTCTTCGTCCGATTATAAATCAGTTTGACTGCTCTTCGTCCGCTTATAAAACAGTTTGACTGCTCTTCATCCTTTTATAAAGCATTTTGACTGCTCTTCATCCTCTGATAAATCAGTTTGACTGCTCTTCATCCTCTTATAAAGCAGTTTGACTGCTCTTCATCCTCCTATAAACAAGTTTGACTGCGCTTCATTCTCTTGTAAAACAGGTTGACTGCTTTTCATCCTTTTGTAAAACAGTCTGACTGCTCTACATCATTGTATAAAACAGTTTGACTGCTCTTCATCATTTTATAAAGCAGTTTGGCTGCTCTTCATCCTCTTATAAATCAATTTGACTGCTCTTCATCCTCTTATAAAACCGTTTGACTGCTCTACATCCTCTTATAAATCAGTTTGACTGCTATTCATCCGATTATAAATCAGTTTGACTGCTCTTCGTCCGATTATAAATCAGTTTGACTGCTCTTCGTCAGATTATAAATCAGTTTGACTGCTCTTCGTCCTCTTATAAAACAGTTTGACTGCTCTTCATCCTTTTATAAAGCAGTTTGACTGCTCTACATCCTCTTATAAATCAGTTTGACTGCTATTCATCCGATTATAAATCAGTTTGACTGCTCTTCGTCCGATTATAAATCAGTTTGACTGCTCTTCGTCCGATTATAAATCAGTTTGACTGCTCTTCGTCCGCTTTTAAAACAGTTTGACTGCTCTTCATCCTCTTATAAATCAGTTTGACTGCTCTTCATCCTTTTATAAAGCAGTTTGACTGCTCTTCATCCTCCTATAAACCAGTTTGACTGCGCTTCATCCTCCTATAGAACAGGTTGACTGCTCTTCGTCCGATTATAAATCAGTTTGACTGCTCTTCGTCCTCTTATAAAACAGTTTGACTGCTCTTCATCCTTTTATAAAGCAGTTTGACTGCTCTTCATCCTCTTATAAATCAGTTTGACTGCTCTTCATCCGATTATAAATCAGTTTGACTGCTCTTCATCCTCTTATAAAACAGTTTGACTGCTCTTCATCCTTTTATAAAGCAGTTTGACTGCTCTTCATCCTTTTATAAATCAGTTTGACTGCTCTTCATCCTCTTATAAAACAGTTTGACTGCTCTTCGTCCTCTTTTAAAACAGTTTGACTGCTCTTCATCCTTTTATAATGCAGTTTGACTGCTCTTCATCCTCTTATAAAACAGTTTGACTGCTCTTCATCCTCTTGTAAAATAGGTTGACTGCTCTTCATCCTCTTGTAAAACAGTCTGACTGCTCTACATCCTCGTATAAAACAGTTTGACTGCTCTTCATCCTTTTATAAAGCAGTTTGACTGCTCTTCATCCTCTTATAAATCAATTTGACTGCACTTCATCCTCTTATAAAACCGTTTGACTGCTCTTCGTCCGATTATAATTCAGTTTGACTGCTCTTCATCCTCCTATAAAACAGTTTGACTGCTCTTCGTCGGATTATAAATCAGTTTGACTGCTCTTCATCCTTTTATAATGCAGTTTGACTGCTCTTCATCCTCGTATAAAACAGTTTGACTGCTCTTCGTCCTCTTTTAAAACAGTTTGACTGCTCTTCATCCTTTTATAATGCAGTTTGACTGCTCTTCATCCTCTTATAAAACAGTTTGACTGCTCTTCATCCTCTTGTAAAATAGGTTGACTGCTCTTCATCCTCCTATAAACAAGTTTGACTGCGCTTCATTCTCTTGTAAAACAGGTTGACTGCTTTTCATCCTTTTGTAAAACAGTCTGACTGCTCTACATCATTGTATAAAACAGTTTGACTGCTCTTCATCATTTTATAAAGCAGTTTGGCTGCTCTTCATCCTCTTATAAATCAATTTGACTGCTCTTCATCCTCTTATAAAACCGTTTGACTGCTCTACATCCTCTTATAAATCAGTTTGACTGCTATTCATCCGATTATAAATCAGTTTGACTGCTCTTCGTCCGATTATAAATCAGTTTGACTGCTCTTCGTCAGATTATAAATCAGTTTGACTGCTCTTCGTCCTCTTATAAAACAGTTTGACTGCTCTTCATCCTTTTATAAAGCAGTTTGACTGCTCTACATCCTCTTATAAATCAGTTTGACTGCTATTCATCCGATTATAAATCAGTTTGACTTCTCTTCGTCCGATTATAAATCAGTTTGACTGCTCTTCGTCCGATTATAAATCAGTTTGACTGCTCTTCGTCCGCTTTTAAAACAGTTTGACTGCTCTTCATCCTCTTATAAATCAGTTTGACTGCTCTTCATCCTTTTATAAAGCAGTTTGACTGCTCTTCATCCTCCTATAAACCAGTTTGACTGCGCTTCATCCTCCTATAGAACAGTTTGACTGCTCTTCGTCCGATTATAAATCAGTTTGACTGCTCTTCGTCCTCTTATAAAACAGTTTGACTGCTCTTCATCCTTTTATAAAGCAGTTTGACTGCTCTTCATCCTCTTATAAATCAGTTTGACTGCTCTTCATCCGATTATAAATCAGTTTGACTGCTCTTCATCCTCTTATAAAACAGTTTGACTGCTCTTCATCCTTTTATAAAGCAGTTTGACTGCTCTTCATCCTTTTATAAATCAGTTTGACTGCTCTTCATCCTCTTATAAAACAGTTTGACTGCTCTTCGTCCTCTTTTAAAACAGTTTGACTGCTCTTCATCCTTTTATAATGCAGTTTGACTGCTCTTCATCCTCTTATAAAACAGTTTGACTGCTCTTCATCCTCTTGTAAAATAGGTTGACTGCTCTTCATCCTCTTGTAAAACAGTCTGACTGCTCTACATCCTCGTATAAAACAGTTTGACTGCTCTTCATCCTCTTATAAATCAATTTGACTGCACTTCATCCTCTTATAAAACCGTTTGACTGCTCTTCGTCCGATTATAATTCAGTTTGACTGCTCTTCATCCTCCTATAAAACAGTTTGACTGCTCTTCGTCGGATTATAAATCAGTTTGACTGCTCTTCATCCTTTTATAAATCAGTTTGACTGCTCTTCATCCTCTTATAAAACAGTTTGACTGCTCTTCGTCCTCTTTTAAAACAGTTTGACTGCTCTTCATCCTTTTATAATGCAGTTTGACTGCTCTTCATCCTCTTATAAAACAGTTTGACTGCTCTTCATCCTCTTGTAAAATAGGTTGACTGCTCTTCATCCTCCTATAAACAAGTTTGACTGCGCTTCATTCTCTTGTAAAACAGGTTGACTGCTTTTCATCCTTTTGTAAAACAGTCTGACTGCTCTACATCATTGTATAAAACAGTTTGACTGCTCTTCATCATTTTATAAAGCAGTTTGGCTGCTCTTCATCCTCTTATAAATCAATTTGACTGCTCTTCATCCTCTTATAAAACCGTTTGACTGCTCTACATCCTCTTATAAATCAGTTTGACTGCTATTCATCCGATTATAAATCAGTTTGACTGCTCTTCGTCCGATTATAAATCAGTTTGACTGCTCTTCGTCAGATTATAAATCAGTTTGACTGCTCTTCGTCCTCTTATAAAACAGTTTGACTGCTCTTCATCCTTTTATAAAGCAGTTTGACTGCTCTACATCCTCTTATAAATCAGTTTGACTGCTATTCATCCGATTATAAATCAGTTTGACTGCTCTTCGTCCGATTATAAATCAGTTTGACTGCTCTTCGTCCGATTATAAATCAGTTTGACTGCTCTTCGTCCGCTTTTAAAACAGTTTGACTGCTCTTCATCCTCTTATAAATCAGTTTGACTGCTCTTCATCCTTTTATAAAGCAGTTTGACTGCTCTTCATCCTCCTATAAACCAGTTTGACTGCGCTTCATCCTCCTATAGAACAGTTTGACTGCTCTTCGTCCGATTATAAATCAGTTTGACTGCTCTTCGTCCTCTTATAAAACAGTTTGACTGCTCTTCATCCTTTTATAAAGCAGTTTGACTGCTCTTCATCCTCTTATAAATCAGTTTGACTGCTCTTCATCCGATTATAAATCAGTTTGACTGCTCTTCATCCTCTTATAAAACAGTTTGACTGCTCTTCATCCTTTTATAAAGCAGTTTGACTGCTCTTCATCCTTTTATAAATCAGTTTGACTGCTCTTCATCCTTTTATAATGCAGTTTGACTGCTCTTCATCCTCTTATAAAACAGTTTGACTGCTCTTCATCCTCTTGTAAAATAGGTTGACTGCTCTTCATCCTCTTGTAAAACAGTCTGACTGCTCTACATCCTCGTATAAAACAGTTTGACTGCTCTTCATCCTTTTATAAAGCAGTTTGACTGCTCTTCATCCTCTTATAAATCAATTTGACTGCACTTCATCCTCTTATAAAACCGTTTGACTGCTCTTCGTCCGATTATAATTCAGTTTGACTGCTCTTCATCCTCCTATAAAACAGTTTGACTGCTCTTCGTCGGATTATAAATCAGTTTGACTGCTCTTCATCCTTTTATAAATCAGTTTGACTGCTCTTCATCCTCTTATAAAACAGTTTGACTGCTCTTCGTCCTCTTTTAAAACAGTTTGACTGCTCTTCATCCTTTTATAATGCAGTTTGACTGCTCTTCATCCTCTTATAAAACAGTTTGACTGCTCTTCATCCTCTTGTAAAATAGGTTGACTGCTCTTCATCCTCTTGTAAAACAGTCTGACTGCTCTACATCCTCGTATAAAACAGTTTGACTGCTCTTCATCCTTTTATAAAGCAGTTTGACTGCTATTCATCTTCTTATAAATCAATTTGACTGCACTTCATCCTCTTATAAAACCGTTTGACTGCTCTTCGTCCGATTATAAATCAGTTTGACTGCTCTTCATCCTCTTATAAAACCGTTTGACTGCTCTTCGTCCGATTATAAATCAGGTTGACTGCTCTTCGTCCGATTATAAATCAGTTTGACTGCTCTTTGTCTGCTTATAAAACAGTTTGACTGCTCTTCATCCTCCTATAGACCAGTTTGACTGCGCTTCATCCTCCTATAAAACAGTTTGACTGCTCTTCGTCGGATTATAAATCAGTTTGACTGCTCTTCGTCCTCTTATAAAACAGTTTGACTGCTCTTCATCCTTTTATAAAGCAGTTTGACTGCTCTACATCCTCTTATAAATCAATTTGACTGCTATTCATCCGATTATAAATCAGTTTGACTGCTCTTCGTCCGATTATAAATCAGTTCGACTGCTCTTCGTCCGATTATAAATCAGTTTGACTGCTCTTCATCCTTTTATAAAGCATTTTGACTGCTCTTCATCCTCTGATAAATCAGTTTGACTGCTCTTCATCCTCTTATAAAGCAGTTTGACTGCTCTTCATCCTCCTATAAACAAGTTTGACTGCGCTTCATTCTCTTGTAAAACAGGTTGACTGCTTTTCATCCTTTTGTAAAACAGTCTGACTGCTCTACATCATTGTATAAAACAGTTTGACTGCTCTTCATCATTTTATAAAGCAGTTTGGCTGCTCTTCATCCTCTTATAAATCAATTTGACTGCTCTTCATCCTCTTATAAAACCGTTTGACTGCTCTACATCCTCTTATAAATCAGTTTGACTGCTATTCATCCGATTATAAATCAGTTTGACTGCTCTTCGTCCGATTATAAATCAGTTTGACTGCTCTTCGTCAGATTATAAATCAGTTTGACTGCTCTTCGTCCTCTTATAAAACAGTTTGACTGCTCTTCATCCTTTTATAAAGCAGTTTGACTGCTCTACATCCTCTTATAAATCAGTTTGACTGCTATTCATCCGATTATAAATCAGTTTGACTGCTCTTCGTCCGATTATAAATCAGTTTGACTGCTCTTCGTCCGATTATAAATCAGTTTGACTGCTCTTCGTCCGCTTTTAAAACAGTTTGACTGCTCTTCATCCTCTTATAAATCAGTTTGACTGCTCTTCATCCTTTTATAAAGCAGTTTGACTGCTCTTCATCCTCCTATAAACCAGTTTGACTGCGCTTCATCCTCCTATAGAACAGTTTGACTGCTCTTCGTCCGATTATAAATCAGTTTGACTGCTCTTCGTCCTCTTATAAAACAGTTTGACTGCTCTTCATCCTTTTATAAAGCAGTTTGACTGCTCTTCATCCTCTTATAAATCAGTTTGACTGCTCTTCATCCGATTATAAATCAGTTTGACTGCTCTTCATCCTCTTATAAAACAGTTTGACTGCTCTTCATCCTTTTATAAAGCAGTTTGACTGCTCTTCATCCTTTTATAAATCAGTTTGACTGCTCTTCATCCTCTTATAAAACAGTTTGACTGCTCTTCGTCCTCTTTTAAAACAGTTTGACTGCTCTTCATCCTTTTATAATGCAGTTTGACTGCTCTTCATCCTCTTATAAAACAGTTTGACTGCTCTTCATCCTCTTGTAAAATAGGTTGACTGCTCTTCATCCTCTTGTAAAACAGTCTGACTGCTCTACATCCTCGTATAAAACAGTTTGACTGCTCTTCATCCTTTTATAAAGCAGTTTGACTGCTCTTCATCCTCTTATAAATCAATTTGACTGCACTTCATCCTCTTATAAAACCGTTTGACTGCTCTTCGTCCGATTATAATTCAGTTTGACTGCTCTTCATCCTCCTATAAAACAGTTTGACTGCTCTTCGTCGGATTATAAATCAGTTTGACTGCTCTTCATCCTTTTATAAATCAGTTTGACTGCTCTTCATCCTCTTATAAAACAGTTTGACTGCTCTTCGTCCTCTTTTAAAACAGTTTGACTGCTCTTCATCCTTTTATAATGCAGTTTGACTGCTCTTCATCCTCTTATAAAACAGTTTGACTGCTCTTCATCCTCTTGTAAAATAGGTTGACTGCTCTTCATCCTCTTGTAAAACAGTCTGACTGCTCTACATCCTCGTATAAAACAGTTTGACTGCTCTTCATCCTTTTATAAAGCAGTTTGACTGCTATTCATCTTCTTATAAATCAATTTGACTGCACTTCATCCTCTTATAAAACCGTTTGACTGCTCTTCGTCCGATTATAAATCAGTTTGACTGCTCTTCATCCTCTTATAAAACCGTTTGACTGCTCTTCGTCCGATTATAAATCAGGTTGACTGCTCTTCGTCCGATTATAAATCAGTTTGACTGCTCTTTGTCTGCTTATAAAACAGTTTGACTGCTCTTCATCCTCCTATAGACCAGTTTGACTGCGCTTCATCCTCCTATAAAACAGTTTGACTGCTCTTCGTCGGATTATAAATCAGTTTGACTGCTCTTCGTCCTCTTATAAAACAGTTTGACTGCTCTTCATCCTTTTATAAAGCAGTTTGACTGCTCTACATCCTCTTATAAATCAATTTGACTGCTATTCATCCGATTATAAATCAGTTTGACTGCTCTTCGTCCGATTATAAATCAGTTCGACTGCTCTTCGTCCGATTATAAATCAGTTTGACTGCTCTTCGTCCGCTTATAAAACAGTTTGACTGCTCTTCATCCTTTTATAAAGAATTTTGTCTGCTCTTCATCCTCTGATAAATCAGTTTGACTGCTCTTCATCCTCTTATAAAGCAGTTTGACTGCTCTTCATTCTCCTATAAACAAGTTTGACTGCGCTTCATTCTCTTGTAAAACAGGTTGACTGCTTTTCATCCTTTTGTAAAACAGTCTGACTGCTCTACATCATTGTATAAAACAGTTTGACTGCTCTTCATCATTTTATAAAGCTGTTTGGCTGCTCTTCATCCTCTTATAAATCAATTTGACTGCTCTTCATCCTCTTATAAAACCGTTTGACTGCTCTTCGTCCGATTATAAATCAGTTTGACTGCTCTTCGTCCTCTTATAAAACAGTTTGACTGCTCTTCATCCTTTTATAAAGCAGTTTGACTGCTCTTCATCCTCTTGTAAAACAGGTTGACTGCTCTTCATCCTTTTATAAAGCAGTTTGACTGCTCTTCATCCTCTTATAAATCAATTTGACTGCACTTCATCCTCTTATAAAACCGCTTGACTGCTCTTCATCCTCTTATAAATCAATTTGACTGCACTTCATCCTCTTATAAAGTCGTTTGACTGCTCTTCGTCCGATTATAAATCAGGTTGACTGCTCTTCGTCCGATTATAAATCAGTTTGACTGCTCTTCGTCTGCTTATAAAACAGTTTGACTGCTCTTCATCCTTTTATAAAGCAGTTTGACTGCTCTTCATCCTCTTATAAATCAGTTTGACTGCTCTTCATCTGTTTATAAAGCAGTTTTACTGCTCTTCATCCTCCTATAGACCAGTTTGACTGCGCTTCATCCTCCTATAAAACAGTTTGACTGCTCTTCGTCGGATTATAAATCAGTTTGACTGCTCTTCGTCCTCTTATAAAACAGTTTGACTGCTCTTCATCCTTTTATAAAGCAGTTTGACTGCTCTACATCCTCTTATAAATCCGTTTGACTGCTATTCATCCGATTATAAATCAGTTTGACTGCTCTTCGTCCGATTATAAATCAGTTTGACTGCTCTTCGTCCGATTATAAATCAGTTTGACTGCTCTTCGTCCGCTTATAAAACAGTTTGACTGCTCTTCATCCTTTTATAAAGCAGTTTGACTGCTCTTCATCCTCTTATAAATCAGTTTGACTGCTCTTCATCCTCTTATAAAGCAGTTTGACTGCTCTTCATCCTCCTATAAACAAGTTTGACTGCGCTTAATTCTCTTGTAAAACAGGTTGACTGCTTTTCATCCTTTTGTAAAACAGTCTGACTGCTCTACATCATTGTATAAAACAGTTTGACTGCTCTTCATCATTTTATAAAGCAGTTTGACTGCTCTTCATCCTCTTATAAATCAATTTGACTGCTCTTCATCCTCTTATAAAACCGTTTGACTGCTCTTCGTCCGATTATAAATCAGTTTGACTGCTCTTCGTCCAATTATAAATCAGTTTCACTGCTCTTCGTCCGCTTATAAAACAGTTTGACTGCTCTTCATCCTTTTATAAAGCAGTTTCACTGCTCTTCATCCTCTTATAAATCAGTTTGACTGCTCTTCATCCTTTTATAAAGCAGTTTGACTGCTCTTCATCCTCCTTTAAACCAGTTTGACTGCGCTTCATCCTCCTATAGAACAGTTTGACTGCTCTTCGTCCGATTATAAATCAGTTTGACTGCTCTTCGTCCTCTTATAAAACAGTTTGACTGCTCTTCATCCTTTTATAAAGCAGTTTGACTGCTCTTCATCCTCTTATAAATCAGTTTGACTGCTCTTCATCCGATTATAAATCAGTTTGACTGCTCTTCATCCTCTTATAAAACAGTTTGACTGCTCTTCATCCTTTTATAAAGCAGTTTGACTGCTCTTCATCCTCTTATAAATCAGTTTGACTGCTCTTCATCCTATTATAAATCAGTTTGACTGCTCTTCATCCTCTTATAAAACAGTTTGACTGCTCTTTATCCTTTTATAACGCAGTTTGACTGCTCTTCATCCTCTTATAAAACCGTTTGACTGCTCTTCATCCTCTTATAAAACCGTTTGACTGCTCTTCGTCCGATTATAAATCAGGTTGACTGCTCTTCGTCCGATTATAAATCAGTTTGACTGCTCTTCGTCTGCTTATAAAACAGTTTGACTGCTCTTCATCCTTTTATAAAGCAGTTTGACTGCTCTTCATCCTCTTATAAATCAGTTTGACTGCTCTTCATCTGTTTATAAAGCAGTTTTACTGCTCTTCATCCTCCTATAGACCAGTTTGACTGCGCTTCATCCTCCTATAAAACAGTTTGACTGCTCTTCGTCGGATTATAAATCAGTTTGACTGCTCTTCGTCCTCTTATAAAGCAGTTTGACTGCTCTACATCCTCTTATAAATCAATTTGACTGCTATTCATCCGATTATAAATCAGTTTGACTGCTCTTCGTCCGATTATAAATCAGTTCGACTGCTCTTCGTCCGATTATAAATCAGTTTGACTGCTCTTCGTCCGCTTATAAAACAGTTTGACTGCTCTTCATCCTTTTATAAAGCATTTTGACTGCTCTTCATCCTCTGATAAATCAGTTTGACTGCTCTTCATCCTCTTATAAAGCAGTTTGACTGCTCTTCATCCTCCTATAAACAAGTTTGACTGCGCTTCATTCTCTTGTAAAACAGGTTGACTGCTTTTCATCCTTTTGTAAAACAGTCTGACTGCTCTACATCATTGTATAAAACAGTTTGACTGCTCTTCATCATTTTATAAAGCAGTTTGGCTGCTCTTCATCCTCTTATAAATCAATTTGACTGCTCTTCATCCTCTTATAAAACCGTTTGACTGCTCTACATCCTCTTATAAATCAGTTTGACTGCTATTCATCCGATTATAAATCAGTTTGACTGCTCTTCGTCCGATTATAAATCAGTTTGACTGCTCTTCGTCAGATTATAAATCAGTTTGACTGCTCTTCGTCCTCTTATAAAACAGTTTGACTGCTCTTCATCCTTTTATAAAGCAGTTTGACTGCTCTACATCCTCTTATAAATCAGTTTGACTGCTATTCATCCGATTATAAATCAGTTTGACTGCTCTTCGTCCGATTATAAATCAGTTTGACTGCTCTTCGTCCGATTATAAATCAGTTTGACTGCTCTTCGTCCGCTTTTAAAACAGTTTGACTGCTCTTCATCCTCTTATAAATCAGTTTGACTGCTCTTCATCCTTTTATAAAGCAGTTTGACTGCTCTTCATCCTCCTATAAACCAGTTTGACTGCGCTTCATCCTCCTATAGAACAGTTTGACTGCTCTTCGTCCGATTATAAATCAGTTTGACTGCTCTTCGTCCTCTTATAAAACAGTTTGACTGCTCTTCATCCTTTTATAAAGCAGTTTGACTGCTCTTCATCCTCTTATAAATCAGTTTGACTGCTCTTCATCCGATTATAAATCAGTTTGACTGCTCTTCATCCTCTTATAAAACAGTTTGACTGCTCTTCATCCTTTTATAAAGCAGTTTGACTGCTCTTCATCCTTTTATAAATCAGTTTGACTGCTCTTCATCCTCTTATAAAACAGTTTGACTGCTCTTCGTCCTCTTTTAAAACAGTTTGACTGCTCTTCATCCTTTTATAATGCAGTTTGACTGCTCTTCATCCTCTTATAAAACAGTTTGACTGCTCTTCATCCTCTTGTAAAATAGGTTGACTGCTCTTCATCCTCTTGTAAAACAGTCTGACTGCTCTACATCCTCGTATAAAACAGTTTGACTGCTCTTCATCCTTTTATAAAGCAGTTTGACTGCTCTTCATCCTCTTATAAATCAATTTGACTGCACTTCATCCTCTTATAAAACCGTTTGACTGCTCTTCGTCCGATTATAATTCAGTTTGACTGCTCTTCATCCTCCTATAAAACAGTTTGACTGCTCTTCGTCGGATTATAAATCAGTTTGACTGCTCTTCATCCTTTTATAAATCAGTTTGACTGCTCTTCATCCTCTTATAAAACAGTTTGACTGCTCTTCGTCCTCTTTTAAAACAGTTTGACTGCTCTTCATCCTTTTATAATGCAGTTTGACTGCTCTTCATCCTCTTATAAAACAGTTTGACTGCTCTTCATCCTCTTGTAAAATAGGTTGACTGCTCTTCATCCTCTTGTAAAACAGTCTGACTGCTCTACATCCTCGTATAAAACAGTTTGACTGCTCTTCATCCTTTTATAAAGCAGTTTGACTGCTCTTCATCCTCTTATAAATCAATTTGACTGCACTTCATCCTCTTATAAAACCGTTTGACTGCTCTTCGTCCGATTATAAATCAGTTTGACTGCTCTTCATCCTCTTATAAAACCGTTTGACTGCTCTTCGTCCGATTATAAATCAGGTTGACTGCTCTTCGTCCGATTATAAATCAGTTTGACTGCTCTTTGTCTGCTTATAAAACAGTTTGACTGCTCTTCATCCTCCTATAGACCAGTTTGACTGCGCTTCATCCTCCTATAAAACAGTTTGACTGCTCTTCGTCGGATTATAAATCAGTTTGACTGCTCTTCGTCCTCTTATAAAACAGTTTGACTGCTCTTCATCCTTTTATAAAGCAGTTTGACTGCTCTACATCCTCTTATAAATCAATTTGACTGCTATTCATCTGATTATAAATCAGTTTGACTGCTCTTCGTCCGATTATAAATCAGTTCGACTGCTCTTCGTCCGATTATAAATCAGTTTGACTGCTCTTCGTCCGCTTATAAAACAGTTTGACTGCTCTTCATCCTTTTATAAAGCATTTTGTATGCTCTTCATCCTCTGATAAATCAGTTTGACTGCTCTTCATCCTCTTATAAAGCAGTTTGACTGCTCTTCATTCTCCTATAAACAAGTTTGACTGCGCTTCATTCTCTTGTAAAACAGGTTGACTGCTTTTCATCCTTTTGTAAAACAGTCTGACTGCTCTACATCATTGTATAAAACAGTTTGACTGCTCTTCATCATTTTATAAAGCTGTTTGGCTGCTCTTCATCCTCTTATAAATCAATTTGACTGCTCTTCATCCTCTTATAAAACCGTTTGACTGCTCTTCGTCCGATTATAAATCAGTTTGACTGCTCTTCGTCCTCTTATAAAACAGTTTGACTGCTCTTCATCCTTTTATAAAGCAGTTTGACTGCTCTTCATCCTCTTATAAATCAGTTTGACTGCTCTTCATCCGATTATAAATCAGTTTGACTGCTCTTCATCCTCTTAAAAAACAGTTTGACTGCTCTTCATCCTTTTATAATGCAGTTTGACTGCTCTTCATCCTCTTATAAAACAGTTTGACTGCTCTTCATCCTCTTGTAAAACAGGTTGACTGCTCTTCATCCTTTTATAAAGCAGTTTGACTGCTCTTCATCCTCTTATAAATCAATTTGACTGCACTTCATCCTCTTATAAAACCGCTTGACTGCTCTTCATCCTCTTATAAATCAATTTGACTGCACTTCATCCTCTTATAAAACCGTTTGACTGCTCTTCGTCCGATTATAAATCAGGTTGACTGCTCTTCGTCCGATTATAAATCAGTTTGACTGCTCTTCGTCTGCTTATAAAACAGTTTGACTGCTCTTCATCCTTTTATAAAGCAGTTTGACTGCTCTTCATCCTCTTATAAATCAGTTTGACTGCTCTTCATCTGTTTATAAAGCAGTTTTACTGCTCTTCATCCTCCTATAGACCAGTTTGACTGCGCTTCATCCTCCTATAAAACAGTTTGACTGCTCTTCGTCGGATTATAAATCAGTTTGACTGCTCTTCGTCCTCTTATAAAACAGTTTGACTGCTCTTCATCCTTTTATAAAGCAGTTTGACTGCTCTACATCCTCTTATAAATCCGTTTGACTGCTATTCATCCGATTATAAATCAGTTTGACTGCTCTTCGTCCGATTATAAATCAGTTTGACTGCTCTTCGTCCGATTATAAATCAGTTTGACTGCTCTTCGTCCGCTTATAAAACAGTTTGACTGCTCTTCATCCTTTTATAAAGCAGTTTGACTGCTCTTCATCCTCTTATAAATCAGTTTGACTGCTCTTCATCCTCTTATAAAGCAGTTTGACTGCTCTTCATCCTCCTATAAACAAGTTTGACTGCGCTTAATTCTCTTGTAAAACAGGTTGACTGCTTTTCATCCTTTTGTAAAACAGTCTGACTGCTCTACATCATTGTATAAAACAGTTTGACTGCTCTTTATCCTTTTATAACGCAGTTTGACTGCTCTTCATCCTCTTATAAAACCGTTTGACTGCTCTTCGTCCGATTATAAATCAGTTTGACTGCTCTTCATCCTCTTATAAAACCGTTTGACTGCTCTTCGTCCGATTATAAATCAGGTTGACTGCTCTTCGTCCGATTATAAATCAGTTTGACTGCTCTTCGTCTGCTTATAAAACAGTTTGACTGCTCTTCATCCTTTTATAAAGCAGTTTGACTGCTCTTCATCCTCTTATAAATCAGTTTGACTGCTCTTCATCTGTTTATAAAGCTGTTTTACTGCTCTTCATCCTCCTATAGACCAGTTTGACTGCGCTTCATCCTCCTATAAAACAGTTTGACTGCTCTTCGTCGGATTATAAATCAGTTTGACTGCTCTTCGTCCTCTTATAAAGCAGTTTGACTGCTCTACATCCTCTTATAAATCAATTTGACTGCTATTCATCCGATTATAAATCAGTTTGACTGCTCTTCGTCCGATTATAAATCAGTTCGACTGCTCTTCGTCCGATTATAAATCAGTTTGACTGCTCTTCGTCCGCTTATAAAACAGTTTGACTGCTCTTCATCCTTTTATAAAGCATTTTGACTGCTCTTCATCCTCTGATAAATCAGTTTGACTGCTCTTCATCCTCTTATAAAGCAGTTTGACTGCTCTTCATCCTCCTATAAACAAGTTTGACTGCGCTTCATTCTCTTGTAAAACAGGTTGACTGCTTTTCATCCTTTTGTAAAACAGTCTGACTGCTCTACATCATTGTATAAAACAGTTTGACTGCTCTTCATCATTTTATAAAGCAGTTTGGCTGCTCTTCATCCTCTTATAAATCAATTTGACTGCTCTTCATCCTCTTATAAAACCGTTTGACTGCTCTACATCCTCTTATAAATCAGTTTGACTGCTATTCATCCGATTATAAATCAGTTTGACTGCTCTTCGTCCGATTATAAATCAGTTTGACTGCTCTTCGTCAGATTATAAATCAGTTTGACTGCTCTTCGTCCTCTTATAAAACAGTTTGACTGCTCTTCATCCTTTTATAAAGCAGTTTGACTGCTCTACATCCTCTTATAAATCAGTTTGACTGCTATTCATCCGATTATAAATCAGTTTGACTGCTCTTCGTCCGATTATAAATCAGTTTGACTGCTCTTCGTCCGATTATAAATCAGTTTGACTGCTCTTCGTCCGCTTTTAAAACAGTTTGACTGCTCTTCATCCTCTTATAAATCAGTTTGACTGCTCTTCATCCTTTTATAAAGCAGTTTGACTGCTCTTCATCCTCCTATAAACCAGTTTGACTGCGCTTCATCCTCCTATAGAACAGTTTGACTGCTCTTCGTCCGATTATAAATCAGTTTGACTGCTCTTCGTCCTCTTATAAAACAGTTTGACTGCTCTTCATCCTTTTATAAAGCAGTTTGACTGCTCTTCATCCTCTTATAAATCAGTTTGACTGCTCTTCATCCGATTATAAATCAGTTTGACTGCTCTTCATCCTCTTATAAAACAGTTTGACTGCTCTTCATCCTTTTATAAAGCAGTTTGACTGCTCTTCATCCTTTTATAAATCAGTTTGACTGCTCTTCATCCTCTTATAAAACAGTTTGACTGCTCTTCGTCCTCTTTTAAAACAGTTTGACTGCTCTTCATCCTTTTATAATGCAGTTTGACTGCTCTTCATCCTCTTATAAAACAGTTTGACTGCTCTTCATCCTCTTGTAAAATAGGTTGACTGCTCTTCATCCTCTTGTAAAACAGTCTGACTGCTCTACATCCTCGTATAAAACAGTTTGACTGCTCTTCATCCTTTTATAAAGCAGTTTGACTGCTCTTCATCCTCTTATAAATCAATTTGACTGCACTTCATCCTCTTATAAAACCGTTTGACTGCTCTTCGTCCGATTATAATTCAGTTTGACTGCTCTTCATCCTCCTATAAAACAGTTTGACTGCTCTTCGTCGGATTATAAATCAGTTTGACTGCTCTTCATCCTTTTATAAATCAGTTTGACTGCTCTTCATCCTCTTATAAAACAGTTTGACTGCTCTTCGTCCTCTTTTAAAACAGTTTGACTGCTCTTCATCCTTTTATAATGCAGTTTGACTGCTCTTCATCCTCTTATAAAACAGTTTGACTGCTCTTCATCCTCTTGTAAAATAGGTTGACTGCTCTTCATCCTCTTGTAAAACAGTCTGACTGCTCTACATCCTCGTATAAAACAGTTTGACTGCTCTTCATCCTTTTATAAAGCAGTTTGACTGCTCTTCATCCTCTTATAAATCAATTTGACTGCACTTCATCCTCTTATAAAACCGTTTGACTGCTCTTCGTCCGATTATAAATCAGTTTGACTGCTCTTCATCCTCTTATAAAACCGTTTGACTGCTCTTCGTCCGATTATAAATCAGGTTGACTGCTCTTCGTCCGATTATAAATCAGTTTGACTGCTCTTTGTCTGCTTATAAAACAGTTTGACTGCTCTTCATCCTCCTATAGACCAGTTTGACTGCGCTTCGTCCTCCTATAAAACAGTTTGACTGCTCTTCGTCGGATTATAAATCAGTTTGACTGCTCTTCGTCCTCTTATAAAACAGTTTGACTGCTCTTCATCCTTTTATAAAGCAGTTTGACTGCTCTACATCCTCTTATAAATCAATTTGACTGCTATTCATCCGATTATAAATCAGTTTGACTGCTCTTCGTCCGATTATAAATCAGTTCGACTGCTCTTCGTCCGATTATAAATCAGTTTGACTGCTCTTCGTCCGCTTATAAAACAGTTTGACTGCTCTTCATCCTTTTATAAAGCATTTTGTCTGCTCTTCATCCTCTGATAAATCAGTTTGACTGCTCTTCATCCTCTTATAAAGCAGTTTGACTGCTCTTCATCCTCCTATAAACAAGTTTGACTGCGCTTCATTCTCTTGTAAAACAGGTTGACTGCTTTTCATCCTTTTGTAAAACAGTCTGACTGCTCTACATCATTGTATAAAACAGTTTGACTGCTCTTCATCATTTTATAAAGCAGTTTGACTGCTCTTCATCCTCCTATAAAACAGTGTGACTGCTCTTCGTCGGATTATAAATCAGTTTGACTGCTCTTCGTCCTCTTATAAAACAGTTTGACTGCTCTTCATCCTTTTATAAAGCAGTTTGACTGCTCTTCATCCTCTTATAAATCAGTTTGACTGCTCTTCATCCGATTATAAATCAGTTTGACTGCTCTTCATCCTCTTAAAAAACAGTTTGACTGCTCTTCATCCTTTTATAATGCAGTTTGACTGCTCTTCATCCTCTTATAAAACAGTTTGACTGCTCTTCATCCTCTTGTAAAACAGGTTGACTGCTCTTCATCCTCTTATAAATCAATTTGACTGCACTTCATCCTCTTATAAAACCGTTTGACTGCTCTTCGTCCGATTATAAATCAGGTTGACTGCTCTTCGTCCGATTATAAATCAGTTTGACTGCTCTTCGTCTGCTTATAAAACAGTTTGACTGCTCTTCATCCTTTTATAAAGCAGTTTGACTGCTCTTCATCCTCTTATAAATCAGTTTGACTGCTCTTCATCTGTTTATAAAGCAGTTTTACTGCTCTTCATCCTCCTATAGACCAGTTTGACTGCGCTTCATCCTCCTATAAAACAGTTTGACTGCTCTTCGTCGGATTATAAATCAGTTTGACTGCTCTTCGTCCTCTTATAAAACAGTTTGACTGCTCTTCATCCTTTTATAAAGCAGTTTGACTGCTCTACATCCTCTTATAAATCCGTTTGACTGCTATTCATCCGATTATAAATCAGTTTGACTGCTCTTCGTCCGATTATAAATCAGTTTGACTGCTCTTCGTCCGATTATAAATCAGTTTGACTGCTCTTCGTCCGCTTATAAAACAGTTTGACTGCTCTTCATCCTTTTATAAAGCAGTTTGACTGCTCTTCATCCTCTTATAAATCAGTTTGACTGCTCTTCATCCTCTTATAAAGCAGTTTGACTGCTCTTCATCCTCCTATAAACAAGTTTGACTGCGCTTAATTCTCTTGTAAAACAGGTTGACTGCTTTTCATCCTTTTGTAAAACAGTCTGACTGCTCTACATCATTGTATAAAACAGTTTGACTGCTCTTCATCATTTTATAAAGCAGTTTGACTGCTCTTCATCCTCTTATAAATCAATTTGACTGCTCTTCATCCTCTTATAAAACCGTTTGACTGCTCTTCGTCCGATTATAAATCAGTTTGACTGCTCTTCGACAAATTATAAATCAGTTTCACTGCTCTTCATCCTCTTATAAATCAGTTTGACTGCTCTTCATCCTTTTATAAAGCAGTTTGACTGCTCTTCATCCTCCTTTAAACCAGTTTGACTGCGCTTCATCCTCCTATAGAACAGTTTGACTGCTCTTCGTCCGATTATAAATCAGTTTGACTGCTCTTCGTCCTCTTATAAAACAGTTTGACTGCTCTTCATCCTTTTATAAAGCAGTTTGACTGCTCTTCATCCTCTTATAAATCAGTTTGACTGCTCTTCATCCGATTATAAATCAGTTTGACTGCTCTTCATCCTCTTATAAAACAGTTTGACTGCTCTTCATCCTTTTATAAAGCAGTTTGACTGCTCTTCATCCTCTTATAAATCAGTTTGACTGCTCTTCATCCTATTATAAATCAGTTTGACTGCTCTTCATCCTCTTATAAAACAGTTTGACTGCTCTTTATCCTTTTATAACGCAGTTTGACTGCTCTTCATCCTCTTATAAAACCGTTTGACTGCTCTTCGTCCGATTATAAATCAGTTTGACTGCTCTTCATCCTCTTATAAAACCGTTTGACTGCTCTTCGTCCGATTATAAATCAGATTGACTTCTCTTCGTCCGATTATAAATCAGTTTGACTGCTCTTCGTCTGCTTATAAAACAGTTTGACTGCTCTTCATCCTTTTATAAAGCAGTTTGACTGCCCTTCATCCTCTTATAAATCAGTTTGACTGCTCTTCATCCTTTTATAAAGCAGTTTGACTGCTCTTCATCCTCCTATAGACCAGTTTGACTGCGCTTCATCCTCCTATAAAACAGTTTGACTGCTCTTCGTAGGATTATAAATCAGTTTCACTGCTCTTCGTCCTCTTATAAAACCGTTTGACTGCTCTTCATCCTTTTATAAAGCAGTTTGACTGCTCTACATCCTCTTATAAATCAGTTTGACTGCTTTTCATCCGATTATAAATCAGTTTGACTGCTCTTCGTCCGATTATAAATCAGTTTGACTGCTCTTCGTCCGATTATAAATCAGTTTGACTGCTCTTCGTCCGCTTATAAAACAGTTTGACTGCTCTTCATCCTTTTATAAAGCAGTTTGACTGCTCTTCATCCTCTTATAAATCAGTTTGACTGCTCTTCATCCTCTTATAAAGCAGTTTGACTGCTCTTCATCCTCCTATAAACAAGTTTGACTGCGCTTAATTCTCTTGTAAAACAGGTTGACTGCTTTTCATCCTTTTGTAAAACAGTCTGACTGCTCTACATCATTGTATAAAACAGTTTGACTGCTCTTCATCATTTTATAAAGCAGTTTGACTGCTCTTCATCCTCTTATAAATCAATTTGACTGCTCTTCATCCTCTTATAAAACCGTTTGACTGCTCTTCGTCCGATTATAAATCAGTTTGACTGCTCTTCGTCCTCTTATAAAACAGTTTGACTGCTCTTCATCCTTTTATAAAGCAGTTTGACTGCTCTTCATCCTCTTATAAATCAGTTTGACTGCTCTTCATCCGATTATAAATCAGTTTGACTGCTCTTCATCCTCTTAAAAAACAGTTTGACTGCTCTTCATCCTTTTATAATGCAGTTTGACTGCTCTTCATCCTCTTATAAAACAGTTTGACTGCTCTTCATCCTCTTGTAAAACAGGTTGACTGCTCTTCGTCCGATTATAAATCAGTTTGACTGCTCTTCGACAAATTATAAATCAGTTTCACTGCTCTTCGTCCGCTTATAAAACAGTTTGACTGCTCTTCGACAAATTATAAATCAGTTTCACTGCTCTTCATCCTCTTATAAATCAGTTTGACTGCTCTTCATCCTTTTATAAAGCAGTTTGACTGCTCTTCATCCTCCTTTAAACCAGTTTGACTGCGCTTCATCCTCCTATAGAACAGTTTGACTGCTCTTCGTCCGATTATAAATCAGTTTGACTGCTCTTCGTCCTCTTATAAAACAGTTTGACTGCTCTTCATCCTTTTATAAAGCAGTTTGACTGCTCTTCATCCTCTTATAAATCAGTTTGACTGCTCTTCATCCGATTATAAATCAGTTTGACTGCTCTTCATCCTCTTATAAAACAGTTTGACTGCTCTTCATCCTTTTATAAAGCAGTTTGACTGCTCTTCATCCTCTTATAAATCAGTTTGACTGCTCTTCATCCTATTATAAATCAGTTTGACTGCTCTTCATCCTCTTATAAAACAGTTTGACTGCTCTTTATCCTTTTATAACGCAGTTTGACTGCTCTTCGTCCGCTTATAAAACCGTTTGACTGCTCTTCGTCCGATTATAAATCAGTTTGACTGCTCTTCATCCTCTTATAAAACCGTTTGACTGCTCTTCGTCCGATTATAAATCAGATTGACTTCTCTTCGTCCGATTATAAATCAGTTTGACTGCTCTTCGTCTGCTTATAAAACAGTTTGACTGCTCTTCATCCTTTTATAAAGCAGTTTGACTGCTCTTCATCCTCTTATAAATCAGTTTGACTGCTCTTCATCATTTTATAAAGCAGTTTGACTGCTCTTCATCCTCCTATAGACCAGTTTGACTGCGCTTCATCCTCCTATAAAACAGTTTGACTGCTCTTCGTAGGATTATAAATCAGTTTCACTGCTCTTCGTCCTCTTATAAAACCGTTTGACTGCTCTTCATCCTTTTATAAAGCAGTTTGACTGCTCTACATCCTCTTATAAATCAGTTTGACTGCTTTTCATCCGATTATAAATCAGTTTGACTGCTCTTCGTCCGATTATAAATCAGTTTGACTGCTCTTCGTCCGATTATAAATCAGTTTGACTGCTCTTCGTCCGCTTATAAAACAGTTTGACTGCTCTTCATCCTTTTATAAAGCAGTTTGACTGCTCTTCATCCTCTTATAAATCAGTTTGACTGCTCTTCATCCTCTTATAAAGCAGTTTGACTGCTCTTCATCCTCCTATAAACCAGTTTGACTGCGCTTCATCCTCCTATAGAACAGTTTGACTGCTCTTCGTCCGATTATAAATCAGTTTGACTGCTCTTCGTCCTCTTATAAAACAGTTTGACTGCTCTTCATCCTTTTATAAAGCAGTTTGACTGCTCTTCATCCTCTTATAAATCAGTTTGACTGCTCTTCATCCGATTATAAAGCAGTTTGACTGCTCTTCATCCTTTTATAAACCAGTTTGACTGCGCTTCATCCTCCTATAAAACAGTTTGACTGCTCTTCGTCGGATTATAAATCAGTTTGACTGCTCTTCGTCCTCTTATAAAACAGTTTGACTGCTCTTCATCCTTTTATAAAGCAGTTTGACTGCTCTACATCCTCTTATAAATCAGTTTGACTGCTATTCATCCGATTATAAATCAGTTTGACTGCTCTTCGTCCGATTATAAATCAGTTTGACTGCTCTTCGTCCGATTATAAATCAGTTTGACTGCTCTTCGTCCGCTTTTAAAACAGTTTGACTGCTCTTCATCCTCTTATAAATCAGTTTGACTGCTCTTCATCCTTTTATAAAGCAGTTTGACTGCTCTTCATCCTCCTATAAACCAGTTTGACTGCGCTTCATCCTCCTATAGAACAGTTTGACTGCTCTTCGTCCGATTATAAATCAGTTTGACTGCTCTTCGTCCTCTTATAAAACAGTTTGACTGCTCTTCATCCTTTTATAAAGCAGTTTGACTGCTCTTCATCCTCTTATAAATCAGTTTGACTGCTCTTCATCCGATTATAAATCAGTTTGACTGCTCTTCATCCTCTTATAAAACAGTTTGACTGCTCTTCATCCTTTTATAAAGCAGTTTGACTGCTCTTCATCCTTTTATAAATCAGTTTGACTGCTCTTCATCCTCTTATAAAACAGTTTGACTGCTCTTCGTCCTCTTTTAAAACAGTTTGACTGCTCTTCATCCTTTTATAATGCAGTTTGACTGCTCTTCATCCTCTTATAAAACAGTTTGACTGCTCTTCATCCTCTTGTAAAATAGGTTGACTGCTCTTCATCCTCTTGTAAAACAGTCTGACTGCTCTACATCCTCGTATAAAACAGTTTGACTGCTCTTCATCCTTTTATAAAGCAGTTTGACTGCTCTTCATCCTCTTATAAATCAATTTGACTGCACTTCATCCTCTTATAAAACCGTTTGACTGCTCTTCGTCCGATTATAAATCAGTTTTACTGCTCTTCATCCTCTTATAAAACCGTTTGACTGCTCTTCGTCCGATTATAAATCAGGTTGACTGCTCTTCGTCCGATTATAAATCAGTTTGACTGCTCTTCGTCTGCTTATAAAACAGTTTGACTGCTCTTCATCCTTTTATAAAGCAGTTTGACTGCTCTTCATCCTCTTATAAATCAGTTTGACTGCTCTTCATCTGTTTATAAAGCAGTTTTACTGCTCTTCATCCTCCTATAGACCAGTTTGACTGCGCTTCATCCTCCTATAAAACAGTTTGACTGCTCTTCGTCGGATTATAAATCAGTTTGACTGCTCTTCGTCCTCTTATAAAGCAGTTTGACTGCTCTACATCCTCTTATAAATCAATTTGACTGCTATTCATCCGATTATAAATCAGTTTGACTGCTCTTCGTCCGATTATAAATCAGTTCGACTGCTCTTCGTCCGATTATAAATCAGTTTGACTGCTCTTCGTCCGCTTATAAAACAGTTTGACTGCTCTTCATCCTTTTATAAAGCATTTTGACTGCTCTTCATCCTCTGATAAATCAGTTTGACTGCTCTTCATCCTCTTATAAAGCAGTTTGACTGCTCTTCATCCTCCTATAAACAAGTTTGACTGCGCTTCATTCTCTTGTAAAACAGGTTGACTGCTTTTCATCCTTTTGTAAAACAGTCTGACTGCTCTACATCATTGTATAAAACAGTTTGACTGCTCTTCATCATTTTATAAAGCAGTTTGGCTGCTCTTCATCCTCTTATAAATCAATTTGACTGCTCTTCATCCTCTTATAAAACCGTTTGACTGCTCTACATCCTCTTATAAATCAGTTTGACTGCTATTCATCCGATTATAAATCAGTTTGACTGCTCTTCGTCCGATTATAAATCAGTTTGACTGCTCTTCGTCAGATTATAAATCAGTTTGACTGCTCTTCGTCCTCTTATAAAACAGTTTGACTGCTCTTCATCCTTTTATAAAGCAGTTTGACTGCTCTACATCCTCTTATAAATCAGTTTGACTGCTATTCATCCGATTATAAATCAGTTTGACTGCTCTTCGTCCGATTATAAATCAGTTTGACTGCTCTTCGTCCGATTATAAATCAGTTTGACTGCTCTTCGTCCGCTTTTAAAACAGTTTGACTGCTCTTCGTCCTCTTATAAAACAGTTTGACTGCTCTTCATCCTTTTATAAAGCAGTTTGACTGCTCTTCATCCTCTTATAAATCAGTTTGACTGCTCTTCATCCGATTATAAATCAGTTTGACTGCTCTTCATCCTCTTATAAAACAGTTTGACTGCTCTTCATCCTTTTATAAAGCAGTTTGACTGCTCTTCATCCTCTTATAAATCAGTTTGACTGCTCTTCATCCTATTATAAATCAGTTTGACTGCTCTTCATCCTCTTATAAAACAGTTTGACTGCTCTTTATCCTTTTATAACGCAGTTTGACTGCTCTTCATCCTCTTATAAAACCGTTTGACTGCTCTTCGTCCGATTATAAATCAGTTTGACTGCTCTTCATCCTCTTATAAAACCGTTTGACTGCTCTTCGTCCGATTATAAATCAGGTTGACTGCTCTTCGTCCGATTATAAATCAGTTTGACTGCTCTTCGTCTGCTTATAAAACAGTTTGACTGCTCTTCATCCTTTTATAAAGCAGTTTGACTGCTCTTCATCCTCTTATAAATCAGTTTGACTGCTCTTCATCCTTTTATAAAGCAGTTTGACTGCTCTTCATCCTCCTATAGACCAGTTTGACTGCGCTTCATCCTCCTATAAAACAGTTTGACTGCTCTTCGTAGGATTATAAATCAGTTTCACTGCTCTTCGTCCTCTTATAAAACCGTTTGACTGCTCTTCATCCTTTTATAAAGCAGTTTGACTGCTCTACATCCTCTTATAAATCAGTTTGACTGCTTTTCATCCGATTATAAATCAGTTTGACTGCTCTTCGTCCGATTATAAATCAGTTTGACTGCTCTTCGTCCGATTATAAATCAGTTTGACTGCTCTTCGTCCGCTTATAAAACAGTTTGACTGCTCTTCATCCTTTTATAAAGCAGTTTGACTGCTCTTCATCCTCTTATAAATCAGTTTGACTGCTCTTCATCCTCTTATAAAGCAGTTTGACTGCTCTTCATCCTCCTATAAACCAGTTTGACTGCGCTTCATCCTCCTATAGAACAGTTTGACTGCTCTTCGTCCGATTATAAATCAGTTTGACTGCTCTTCGTCCTCTTATAAAACAGTTTGACTGCTCTTCATCCTTTTATAAAGCAGTTTGACTGCTCTTCATCCTCTTATAAATCAGTTTGACTGCTCTTCATCCGATTATAAAGCAGTTTGACTGCTCTTCATCCTTTTATAAACCAGTTTGACTGCGCTTCATCCTCCTATAAAACAGTTTGACTGCTCTTCGTCGGATTATAAATCAGTTTGACTGCTCTTCGTCCTCTTATAAAACAGTTTGACTGCTCTTCATCCTTTTATAAAGCAGTTTGACTGCTCTTCATCCTCTTATAAAGCAGTTTGACTGCTCTTCATCCTCCTATAAACAAGTTTGACTGCGCTTCATTCTCTTGTAAAACAGGTTGACTGCTTTTCATCCTTTTGTAAAACAGTCTGACTGCTCTACATCATTGTATAAAACAGTTTGACTGCTCTTCATCATTTTATAAAGCAGTTTGGCTGCTCTTCATCCTCTTATAAATCAATTTGACTGCTCTTCATCCTCTTATAAAACCGTTTGACTGCTCTACATCCTCTTATAAATCAGTTTGACTGCTATTCATCCGATTATAAATCAGTTTGACTGCTCTTCGTCCGATTATAAATCAGTTTGACTGCTCTTCGTCAGATTATAAATCAGTTTGACTGCTCTTCGTCCTCTTATAAAACAGTTTGACTGCTCTTCATCCTTTTATAAAGCAGTTTGACTGCTCTACATCCTCTTATAAATCAGTTTGACTGCTATTCATCCGATTATAAATCAGTTTGACTGCTCTTCGTCCGATTATAAATCAGTTTGACTGCTCTTCGTCCGATTATAAATCAGTTTGACTGCTCTTCGTCCGCTTTTAAAACAGTTTGACTGCTCTTCGTCCTCTTATAAAACAGTTTGACTGCTCTTCATCCTTTTATAAAGCAGTTTGACTGCTCTTCATCCTCTTATAAATCAGTTTGACTGCTCTTCATCCGATTATAAATCAGTTTGACTGCTCTTCATCCTCTTATAAAACAGTTTGACTGCTCTTCATCCTTTTATAAAGCAGTTTGACTGCTCTTCATCCTCTTATAAATCAGTTTGACTGCTCTTCATCCTATTATAAATCAGTTTGACTGCTCTTCATCCTCTTATAAAACAGTTTGACTGCTCTTTATCCTTTTATAACGCAGTTTGACTGCTCTTCATCCTCTTATAAAACCGTTTGACTGCTCTTCGTCCGATTATAAATCAGTTTGACTGCTCTTCATCCTCTTATAAAACCGTTTGACTGCTCTTCGTCCGATTATAAATCAGGTTGACTGCTCTTCGTCCGATTATAAATCAGTTTGACTGCTCTTCGTCTGCTTATAAAACAGTTTGACTGCTCTTCATCCTTTTATAAAGCAGTTTGACTGCTCTTCATCCTCTTATAAATCAGTTTGACTGCTCTTCATCCTTTTATAAAGCAGTTTGACTGCTCTTCATCCTCCTATAGACCAGTTTGACTGCGCTTCATCCTCCTATAAAACAGTTTGACTGCTCTTCGTAGGATTATAAATCAGTTTCACTGCTCTTCGTCCTCTTATAAAACCGTTTGACTGCTCTTCATCCTTTTATAAAGCAGTTTGACTGCTCTACATCCTCTTATAAATCAGTTTGACTGCTTTTCATCCGATTATAAATCAGTTTGACTGCTCTTCGTCCGATTATAAATCAGTTTGACTGCTCTTCGTCCGATTATAAATCAGTTTGACTGCTCTTCGTCCGCTTATAAAACAGTTTGACTGCTCTTCATCCTTTTATAAAGCAGTTTGACTGCTCTTCATCCTCTTATAAATCAGTTTGACTGCTCTTCATCCTCTTATAAAGCAGTTTGACTGCTCTTCATCCTCCTATAAACCAGTTTGACTGCGCTTCATCCTCCTATAGAACAGTTTGACTGCTCTTCGTCCGATTATAAATCAGTTTGACTGCTCTTCGTCCTCTTATAAAACAGTTTGACTGCTCTTCATCCTTTTATAAAGCAGTTTGACTGCTCTTCATCCTCTTATAAATCAGTTTGACTGCTCTTCATCCGATTATAAATCAGTTTGACTGCTCTTCGTCCGATTATAAATCAGTTCGACTGCTCTTCGTCCGATTATAAATCAGTTTGACTGCTCTTCGTCCGCTTATAAAACAGTTTGACTGCTCTTCATCCTTTTATAAAGCATTTTGACTGCTCTTCATCCTCTGATAAATCAGTTTGACTGCTCTTCATCCTCTTATAAAGCAGTTTGACTGCTCTTCATCCTCCTATAAACAAGTTTGACTGCGCTTCATTCTCTTGTAAAACAGGTTGACTGCTTTTCATCCTTTTGTAAAACAGTCTGACTGCTCTACATCATTGTATAAAACAGTTTGACTGCTCTTCATCATTTTATAAAGCAGTTTGGCTGCTCTTCATCCTCTTATAAATCAATTTGACTGCTCTTCATCCTCTTATAAAACCGTTTGACTGCTCTACATCCTCTTATAAATCAGTTTGACTGCTATTCATCCGATTATAAATCATTTTGACTGCTCTTCGTCCGATTATAAATCAGTTTGACTGCTCTTCGTCAGATTATAAATCAGTTTGACTGCTCTTCGTCCTCTTATAAAACAGTTTGACTGCTCTTCATCCTTTTATAAAGCAGTTTGACTGCTCTACATCCTCTTATAAATCAGTTTGACTGCTATTCATCCGATTATAAATCAGTTTGACTGCTCTTCGTCCGATTATAAATCAGTTTGACTGCTCTTCGTCCGATTATAAATCAGTTTGACTGCTCTTCGTCCGCTTTTAAAACAGTTTGACTGCTCTTCGTCCTCTTATAAAACAGTTTGACTGCTCTTCATCCTTTTATAAAGCAGTTTGACTGCTCTTCATCCTCTTATAAATCAGTTTGACTGCTCTTCATCCGATTATAAATCAGTTTGACTGCTCTTCATCCTCTTATAAAACAGTTTGACTGCTCTTCATCCTTTTATAAAGCAGTTTGACTGCTCTTCATCCTCTTATAAATCAGTTTGACTGCTCTTCATCCTATTATAAATCAGTTTGACTGCTCTTCATCCTCTTATAAAACAGTTTGACTGCTCTTTATCCTTTTATAACGCAGTTTGACTGCTCTTCATCCTCTTATAAAACCGTTTGACTGCTCTTCGTCCGATTATAAATCAGTTTGACTGCTCTTCATCCTCTTATAAAACCGTTTGACTGCTCTTCGTCCGATTATAAATCAGGTTGACTGCTCTTCGTCCGATTATAAATCAGTTTGACTGCTCTTCGTCTGCTTATAAAACAGTTTGACTGCTCTTCATCCTTTTATAAAGCAGTTTGACTGCTCTTCATCCTCTTATAAATCAGTTTGACTGCTCTTCATCCTTTTATAAAGCAGTTTGACTGCTCTTCATCCTCCTATAGACCAGTTTGACTGCGCTTCATCCTCCTATAAAACAGTTTGACTGCTCTTCGTAGGATTATAAATCAGTTTCACTGCTCTTCGTCCTCTTATAAAACCGTTTGACTGCTCTTCATCCTTTTATAAAGCAGTTTGACTGCTCTACATCCTCTTATAAATCAGTTTGACTGCTTTTCATCCGATTATAAATCAGTTTGACTGCTCTTCGTCCGATTATAAATCAGTTTGACTGCTCTTCGTCCGATTATAAATCAGTTTGACTGCTCTTCGTCCGCTTATAAAACAGTTTGACTGCTCTTCATCCTTTTATAAAGCAGTTTGACTGCTCTTCATCCTCTTATAAATCAGTTTGACTGCTCTTCATCCTCTTATAAAGCAGTTTGACTGCTCTTCATCCTCCTATAAACCAGTTTGACTGCGCTTCATCCTCCTATAGAACAGTTTGACTGCTCTTCGTCCGATTATAAATCAGTTTGACTGCTCTTCGTCCTCTTATAAAACAGTTTGACTGCTCTTCATCCTTTTATAAAGCAGTTTGACTGCTCTTCATCCTCTTATAAATCAGTTTGACTGCTCTTCATCCGATTATAAAGCAGTTTGACTGCTCTTCATCCTTTTATAAACCAGTTTGACTGCGCTTCATCCTCCTATAAAACAGTTTGACTGCTCTTCGTCGGATTATAAATCAGTTTGACTGCTCTTCGTCCTCTTATAAAACAGTTTGACTGCTCTTCATCCTTTTATAAAGCAGTTTGACTGCTCTTCATCCTCTTATAAAGCAGTTTGACTGCTCTTCATCCTCCTATAAACAAGTTTGACTGCGCTTCATTCTCTTGTAAAACAGGTTGACTGCTTTTCATCCTTTTGTAAAACAGTCTGACTGCTCTACATCATTGTATAAAACAGTTTGACTGCTCTTCATCATTTTATAAAGCAGTTTGGCTGCTCTTCATCCTCTTATAAATCAATTTGACTGCTCTTCATCCTCTTATAAAACCGTTTGACTGCTCTACATCCTCTTATAAATCAGTTTGACTGCTATTCATCCGATTATAAATCAGTTTGACTGCTCTTCGTCCGATTATAAATCAGTTTGACTGCTCTTCGTCAGATTATAAATCAGTTTGACTGCTCTTCGTCCTCTTATAAAACAGTTTGACTGCTCTTCATCCTTTTATAAAGCAGTTTGACTGCTCTACATCCTCTTATAAATCAGTTTGACTGCTATTCATCCGATTATAAATCAGTTTGACTGCTCTTCGTCCGATTATAAATCAGTTTGACTGCTCTTCGTCCGATTATAAATCAGTTTGACTGCTCTTCGTCCGCTTTTAAAACAGTTTGACTGCTCTTCGTCCTCTTATAAAACAGTTTGACTGCTCTTCATCCTTTTATAAAGCAGTTTGACTGCTCTTCATCCTCTTATAAATCAGTTTGACTGCTCTTCATCCGATTATAAATCAGTTTGACTGCTCTTCATCCTCTTATAAAACAGTTTGACTGCTCTTCATCCTTTTATAAAGCAGTTTGACTGCTCTTCATCCTCTTATAAATCAGTTTGACTGCTCTTCATCCTATTATAAATCAGTTTGACTGCTCTTCATCCTCTTATAAAACAGTTTGACTGCTCTTTATCCTTTTATAACGCAGTTTGACTGCTCTTCATCCTCTTATAAAACCGTTTGACTGCTCTTCGTCCGATTATAAATCAGTTTGACTGCTCTTCATCCTCTTATAAAACCGTTTGACTGCTCTTCGTCCGATTATAAATCAGGTTGACTGCTCTTCGTCCGATTATAAATCAGTTTGACTGCTCTTCGTCTGCTTATAAAACAGTTTGACTGCTCTTCATCCTTTTATAAAGCAGTTTGACTGCTCTTCATCCTCTTATAAATCAGTTTGACTGCTCTTCATCCTTTTATAAAGCAGTTTGACTGCTCTTCATCCTCCTATAGACCAGTTTGACTGCGCTTCATCCTCCTATAAAACAGTTTGACTGCTCTTCGTAGGATTATAAATCAGTTTCACTGCTCTTCGTCCTCTTATAAAACCGTTTGACTGCTCTTCATCCTTTTATAAAGCAGTTTGACTGCTCTACATCCTCTTATAAATCAGTTTGACTGCTTTTCATCCGATTATAAATCAGTTTGACTGCTCTTCGTCCGATTATAAATCAGTTTGACTGCTCTTCGTCCGATTATAAATCAGTTTGACTGCTCTTCGTCCGCTTATAAAACAGTTTGACTGCTCTTCATCCTTTTATAAAGCAGTTTGACTGCTCTTCATCCTCTTATAAATCAGTTTGACTGCTCTTCATCCTCTTATAAAGCAGTTTGACTGCTCTTCATCCTCCTATAAACCAGTTTGACTGCGCTTCATCCTCCTATAGAACAGTTTGACTGCTCTTCGTCCGATTATAAATCAGTTTGACTGCTCTTCGTCCTCTTATAAAACAGTTTGACTGCTCTTCATCCTTTTATAAAGCAGTTTGACTGCTCTTCATCCTCTTATAAATCAGTTTGACTGCTCTTCATCCGATTATAAAGCAGTTTGACTGCTCTTCATCCTTTTATAAACCAGTTTGACTGCGCTTCATCCTCCTATAAAACAGTTTGACTGCTCTTCGTCGGATTATAAATCAGTTTGACTGCTCTTCGTCCTCTTATAAAACAGTTTGACTGCTCTTCATCCTTTTATAAAGCAGTTTGACTGCTCTTCATCCTCTTATAAAGCAGTTTGACTGCTCTTCATCCTCCTATAAACAAGTTTGACTGCGCTTCATTCTCTTGTAAAACAGGTTGACTGCTTTTCATCCTTTTGTAAAACAGTCTGACTGCTCTACATCATTGTATAAAACAGTTTGACTGCTCTTCATCATTTTATAAAGCAGTTTGGCTGCTCTTCATCCTCTTATAAATCAATTTGACTGCTCTTCATCCTCTTATAAAACCGTTTGACTGCTCTACATCCTCTTATAAATCAGTTTGACTGCTATTCATCCGATTATAAATCAGTTTGACTGCTCTTCGTCCGATTATAAATCAGTTTGACTGCTCTTCGTCAGATTATAAATCAGTTTGACTGCTCTTCGTCCTCTTATAAAACAGTTTGACTGCTCTTCATCCTTTTATAAAGCAGTTTGACTGCTCTACATCCTCTTATAAATCAGTTTGACTGCTATTCATCCGATTATAAATCAGTTTGACTGCTCTTCGTCCGATTATAAATCAGTTTGACTGCTCTTCGTCCGATTATAAATCAGTTTGACTGCTCTTCGTCCGCTTTTAAAACAGTTTGACTGCTCTTCGTCCTCTTATAAAACAGTTTGACTGCTCTTCATCCTTTTATAAAGCAGTTTGACTGCTCTTCATCCTCTTATAAATCAGTTTGACTGCTCTTCATCCGATTATAAATCAGTTTGACTGCTCTTCATCCTCTTATAAAACAGTTTGACTGCTCTTCATCCTTTTATAAAGCAGTTTGACTGCTCTTCATCCTCTTATAAATCAGTTTGACTGCTCTTCATCCTATTATAAATCAGTTTGACTGCTCTTCATCCTCTTATAAAACAGTTTGACTGCTCTTTATCCTTTTATAACGCAGTTTGACTGCTCTTCATCCTCTTATAAAACCGTTTGACTGCTCTTCGTCCGATTATAAATCAGTTTGACTGCTCTTCATCCTCTTATAAAACCGTTTGACTGCTCTTCGTCCGATTATAAATCAGGTTGACTGCTCTTCGTCCGATTATAAATCAGTTTGACTGCTCTTCGTCTGCTTATAAAACAGTTTGACTGCTCTTCATCCTTTTATAAAGCAGTTTGACTGCTCTTCATCCTCTTATAAATCAGTTTGACTGCTCTTCATCCTTTTATAAAGCAGTTTGACTGCTCTTCATCCTCCTATAGACCAGTTTGACTGCGCTTCATCCTCCTATAAAACAGTTTGACTGCTCTTCGTAGGATTATAAATCAGTTTCACTGCTCTTCGTCCTCTTATAAAACCGTTTGACTGCTCTTCATCCTTTTATAAAGCAGTTTGACTGCTCTACATCCTCTTATAAATCAGTTTGACTGCTTTTCATCCGATTATAAATCAGTTTGACTGCTCTTCGTCCGATTATAAATCAGTTTGACTGCTCTTCGTCCGATTATAAATCAGTTTGACTGCTCTTCGTCCGCTTATAAAACAGTTTGACTGCTCTTCATCCTTTTATAAAGCAGTTTGACTGCTCTTCATCCTCTTATAAATCAGTTTGACTGCTCTTCATCCTCTTATAAAGCAGTTTGACTGCTCTTCATCCTCCTATAAACCAGTTTGACTGCGCTTCATCCTCCTATAGAACAGTTTGACTGCTCTTCGTCCGATTATAAATCAGTTTGACTGCTCTTCGTCCTCTTATAAAACAGTTTGACTGCTCTTCATCCTTTTATAAAGCAGTTTGACTGCTCTTCATCCTCTTATAAATCAGTTTGACTGCTCTTCATCCGATTATAAAGCAGTTTGACTGCTCTTCATCCTTTTATAAACCAGTTTGACTGCGCTTCATCCTCCTATAAAACAGTTTGACTGCTCTTCGTCGGATTATAAATCAGTTTGACTGCTCTTCGTCCTCTTATAAAACAGTTTGACTGCTCTTCATCCTTTTATAAAGCAGTTTGACTGCTCTACATCCTCTTATAAATCAGTTTGACTGCTATTCATCCGATTATAAATCAGTTTGACTGCTCTTCGTCCGATTATAAATCAGTTTGACTGCTCTTCGTCCGATTATAAATCAGTTTGACTGCTCTTCGTCCGCTTTTAAAACAGTTTGACTGCTCTTCATCCTCTTATAAATCAGTTTGACTGCTCTTCATCCTTTTATAAAGCAGTTTGACTGCTCTTCATCCTCCTATAAACCAGTTTGACTGCGCTTCATTCTCCTATAGAACAGTTTGACTGCTCTTCGTCCGATTATAAATCAGTTTGACTGCTCTTCGTCATCTTATAAAACAGTTTGACTGCTCTTCATCCTTTTATAAAGCAGTTTGACTGCTCTTCATCCTCTTATAAATCAGTTTGACTGCTCTTCATCCGATTATAAATCAGTTTGACTGCTCGTCATCCTCTTATAAAACAGTTTGACTGCTCTTCATCCTTTTATAAAGCAGTTTGACTGCTCTTCATCCTTTTATAAATCAGTTTGACTGCTCTTCATCCTCTTATAAAACAGTTTGACTGCTCTTCGTCCTCTTTTAAAACAGTTTGACTGCTCTTCATCCTCTTGTAAAATAGGTTGACTGCTCTTCATCCTCTTGTAAAACAGTCTGACTGCTCTACATCCTCGTATAAAACAGTTTGACTGCTCTTCATCCTTTTATAAAGCAGTTTGACTGCTCTTCATCCTCTTATAAATCAATTTGACTGCACTTCATCCTCTTATAAAACCGTTTGACTGCTCTTCGTCCGATTATAAATCAGTTTGACTGCTCTTCATCCTCTTATAAAACCGTTTGACTGCTCTTCGTCCGATTATAAATCAGGTTGACTGCTCTTCGTCCGATTATAAATCAGTTTGACTGCTCTTCGTCTGCTTATAAAACAGTTTGACTGCTCTTCATCCTTTTATAAAGCAGTTTGACTGCTCTTCATCCTCTTATAAATCAGTTTGACTGCTCTTCATCTGTTTATAAAGCAGTTTTACTGCTCTTCATCCTCCTATAGACCAGTTTGACTGCGCTTCATCCTCCTATAAAACAGTTTGACTGCTCTTCGTCGGATTATAAATCAGTTTGACTGCTCTTCGTCCTCTTATAAAGCAGTTTGACTGCTCTACATCCTCTTATAAATCAATTTGACTGCTATTCATCCGATTATAAATCAGTTTGACTGCTCTTCGTCCGATTATAAATCAGTTCGACTGCTCTTCGTCCGATTATAAATCAGTTTGACTGCTCTTCGTCCGCTTATAAAACAGTTTGACTGCTCTTCATCCTTTTATAAAGCATTTTGACTGCTCTTCATCCTCTGATAAATCAGTTTGACTGCTCTTCATCCTCTTATAAAGCAGTTTGACTGCTCTTCATCCTCCTATAAACAAGTTTGACTGCGCTTCATTCTCTTGTAAAACAGGTTGACTGCTTTTCATCCTTTTGTAAAACAGTCTGACTGCTCTACATCATTGTATAAAACAGTTTGACTGCTCTTCATCATTTTATAAAGCAGTTTGGCTGCTCTTCATCCTCTTATAAATCAATTTGACTGCTCTTCATCCTCTTATAAAACCGTTTGACTGCTCTACATCCTCTTATAAATCAGTTTGACTGCTATTCATCCGATTATAAATCAGTTTGACTGCTCTTCGTCCGATTATAAATCAGTTTGACTGCTCTTCGTCAGATTATAAATCAGTTTGACTGCTCTTCGTCCTCTTATAAAACAGTTTGACTGCTCTTCATCCTTTTATAAAGCAGTTTGACTGCTCTACATCCTCTTATAAATCAGTTTGACTGCTATTCATCCGATTATAAATCAGTTTGACTGCTCTTCGTCCGATTATAAATCAGTTTGACTGCTCTTCGTCCGATTATAAATCAGTTTGACTGCTCTTCGTCCGCTTTTAAAACAGTTTGACTGCTCTTCATCCTCTTATAAATCAGTTTGACTGCTCTTCATCCTTTTATAAAGCAGTTTGACTGCTCTTCATCCTCCTATAAACCAGTTTGACTGCGCTTCATCCTCCTATAGAACAGTTTGACTGCTCTTCGTCCGATTATAAATCAGTTTGACTGCTCTTCGTCCGCTTTTAAAACAGTTTGACTGCTCTTCATCCTCTTATAAATCAGTTTGACTGCTCTTCATCCTTTTATAAATCAGTTTGACTGCTCTTCATCCTCTTATAAAACAGTTTGACTGCTCTTCATCCTTTTATAAAGCAGTTTGACTGCTCTTCATCCTTTTATAAATCAGTTTGACTGCTCTTCATCCTCTTATAAAACAGTTTGACTGCTCTTCGTCCTCTTTTAAAACAGTTTGACTGCTCTTCATCCTTTTATAATGCAGTTTGACTGCTCTTCATCCTCTTATAAAACAGTTTGACTGCTCTTCATCCTCTTGTAAAATAGGTTGACTGCTCTTCATCCTCTTGTAAAACAGTCTGACTGCTCTACATCCTCGTATAAAACAGTTTGACTGCTCTTCATCCTTTTATAAAGCAGTTTGACTGCTCTTCATCCTCTTATAAATCAATTTGACTGCACTTCATCCTCTTATAAAACCGTTTGACTGCTCTTCGTCCGATTATAAATCAGTTTGACTGCTCTTCATCCTCTTATAAAACCGTTTGACTGCTCTTCGTCCGATTATAAATCAGGTTGACTGCTCTTCGTCCGATTATAAATCAGTTTGACTGCTCTTCGTCTGCTTATAAAACAGTTTGACTGCGCTTCATCCTCCTATAGACCAGTTTGACTGCGCTTCATCCTCCTATAAAACAGTTTGACTGCTCTTCGTCGGATTATAAATCAGTTTGACTGCTCTTCGTCCTCTTATAAAACAGTTTGACTGCTCTTCATCCTTTTATAAAGCAGTTTGACTGCTCTACATCCTCTTATAAATCAATTTGACTGCTATTCATCCGATTATAAATCAGTTTGACTGCTCTTCGTCCGATTATAAATCAGTTCGACTGCTCTTCGTCCGATTATAAATCAGTTTGACTGCTCTTCGTCCGCTTATAAAACAGTTTGACTGCTCTTCATCCTTTTATAAAGCAGTTTGACTGCTCTTCATCCTCTTATAAATCAGTTTGACTGCTCTTCATCCGATTATAAATCAGTTTGACTGCTCGTCATCCTCTTATAAAACAGTTTGACTGCTCTTCATCCTTTTATAAAGCAGTTTGACTGCTCTTCATCCTTTTATAAATCAGTTTGACTGCTCTTCATCCTCTTATAAAACAGTTTGACTGCTCTTCGTCCGATTATAAATCAGTTTGACTGCTCTTCGTCATCTTATAAAACAGTTTGACTGCTCTTCATCCTTTTATAAAGCAGTTTGACTGCTCTTCATCCTCTTATAAATCAGTTTGACTGCTCTTCATCCGATTATAAATCAGTTTGACTGCTCGTCATCCTCTTATAAAACAGTTTGACTGCTCTTCATCCTTTTATAAAGCAGTTTGACTGCTCTTCATCCTTTTATAAATCAGTTTGACTGCTCTTCATCCTCTTATAAAACAGTTTGACTGCTCTTCGTCCTCTTTTAAAACAGTTTGACTGCTCTTCATCCTTTTATAATGCAGTTTGACTGCTCTTCATCCTCTTATAAAACAGTTTGACTGCTCTTCATCCTCTTGTAAAATAGGTTGACTGCTCTTCATCCTCTTGTAAAACAGTCTGACTGCTCTACATCCTCGTATAAAACAGTTTGACTGCTCTTCATCCTTTTATAAAGCAGTTTGACTGCTCTTCATCCTCTTATAAATCAATTTGACTGCACTTCATCCTCTTATAAAACCGTTTGACTGCTCTTCGTCCGATTATAAATCAGTTTGACTGCTCTTCATCCTCTTATAAAACCGTTTGACTGCTCTTCGTCCGATTATAAATCAGGTTGACTGCTCTTCATCCGATTATAAATCAGTTTGACTGCTCTTCGTCTGCTTATAAAACAGTTTGACTGCTCTTCATCCTTTTATAAAGCAGTTTGACTGCTCTTCATCCTCTTATAAATCAGTTTGACTGCTCTTCATCTGTTTATAAAGCAGTTTTACTGCTCTTCATCCTCCTATAGACCAGTTTGACTGCGCTTCATCCTCCTATAAAACAGTTTGACTGCTCTTCGTCGGATTATAAATCAGTTTGACTGCTCTTCGTCCTCTTATAAAGCAGTTTGACTGCTCTACATCCTCTTATAAATCAATTTGACTGCTATTCATCCGATTATAAATCAGTTTGACTGCTCTTCGTCCGATTATAAATCAGTTCGACTGCTCTTCGTCCGATTATAAATCAGTTTGACTGCTCTTCGTCCGCTTATAAAACAGTTTGACTGCTCTTCATCCTTTTATAAAGCATTTTGACTGCTCTTCATCCTCTGATAAATCAGTTTGACTGCTCTTCATCCTCTTATAAAGCAGTTTGACTGCTCTTCATCCTCCTATAAACAAGTTTGACTGCGCTTCATTCTCTTGTAAAACAGGTTGACTGCTTTTCATCCTTTTGTAAAACAGTCTGACTGCTCTACATCATTGTATAAAACAGTTTGACTGCTCTTCATCATTTTATAAAGCAGTTTGGCTGCTCTTCATCCTCTTATAAATCAATTTGACTGCTCTTCATCCTCTTATAAAACCGTTTGACTGCTCTACATCCTCTTATAAATCAGTTTGACTGCTATTCATCCGATTATAAATCAGTTTGACTGCTCTTCGTCCGATTATAAATCAGTTTGACTGCTCTTCGTCAGATTATAAATCAGTTTGACTGCTCTTCGTCCTCTTATAAAACAGTTTGACTGCTCTTCATCCTTTTATAAAGCAGTTTGACTGCTCTACATCCTCTTATAAATCAGTTTGACTGCTATTCATCCGATTATAAATCAGTTTGACTGCTCTTCGTCCGATTATAAATCAGTTTGACTGCTCTTCGTCCGATTATAAATCAGTTTGACTGCTCTTCGTCCGCTTTTAAAACAGTTTGACTGCTCTTCATCCTCTTATAAATCAGTTTGACTGCTCTTCATCCTTTTATAAAGCAGTTTGACTGCTCTTCATCCTCCTATAAACCAGTTTGACTGCGCTTCATCCTCCTATAGAACAGTTTGACTGCTCTTCGTCCGATTATAAATCAGTTTGACTGCTCTTCGTCCGCTTTTAAAACAGTTTGACTGCTCTTCATCCTCTTATAAATCAGTTTGACTGCTCTTCATCCTTTTATAAATCAGTTTGACTGCTCTTCATCCTCTTATAAAACAGTTTGACTGCTCTTCATCCTTTTATAAAGCAGTTTGACTGCTCTTCATCCTTTTATAAATCAGTTTGACTGCTCTTCATCCTCTTATAAAACAGTTTGACTGCTCTTCGTCCTCTTTTAAAACAGTTTGACTGCTCTTCATCCTTTTATAATGCAGTTTGACTGCTCTTCATCCTCTTATAAAACAGTTTGACTGCTCTTCATCCTCTTGTAAAATAGGTTGACTGCTCTTCATCCTCTTGTAAAACAGTCTGACTGCTCTACATCCTCGTATAAAACAGTTTGACTGCTCTTCATCCTTTTATAAAGCAGTTTGACTGCTCTTCATCCTCTTATAAATCAATTTGACTGCACTTCATCCTCTTATAAAACCGTTTGACTGCTCTTCGTCCGATTATAAATCAGTTTGACTGCTCTTCATCCTCTTATAAAACCGTTTGACTGCTCTTCGTCCGATTATAAATCAGGTTGACTGCTCTTCGTCCGATTATAAATCAGTTTGACTGCTCTTCGTCTGCTTATAAAACAGTTTGACTGCGCTTCATCCTCCTATAGACCAGCTTGACTGCGCTTCATCCTCCTATAAAACAGTTTGACTGCTCTTCGTCGGATTATAAATCAGTTTGACTGCTCTTCGTCCTCTTATAAAACAGTTTGACTGCTCTTCATCCTTTTATAAAGCAGTTTGACTGCTCTACATCCTCTTATAAATCAATTTGACTGCTATTCATCCGATTATAAATCAGTTTGACTGCTCTTCGTCCGATTATAAATCAGTTCGACTGCTCTTCGTCCGATTATAAATCAGTTTGACTGCTCTTCGTCCGCTTATAAAACAGTTTGACTGCTCTTCATCCTTTTATAAAGCATTTTGACTGCTCTTCATCCTCTGATAAATCAGTTTGACTGCTCTTCATCCTCTTATAAAGCAGTTTGACTGCTCTTCATCTTCCTATAAACAAGTTTGACTGCGCTTCATTCTCTTGTAAAACAGGTTGACTGCTTTTCATCCTTTTGTAAAACAGTCTGACTGCTCTACATCATTGTATAAAACAGTTTGACTGCTCTTCATCATTTTATAAAGCTGTTTGGCTGCTCTTCATCCTCTTATAAATCAATTTGACTGCTCTTCATCCTCTTATAAAACCGTTTGACTGCTCTTCGTCCGATTATAAATCAGTTTGACTGCTCTTCGTCCTCTTATAAAACAGTTTGACTGCTCTTCATCCTTTTATAAAGCAGTTTGACTGCTCTTCATCCTCTTATAAATCAGTTTGACTGCTCTTCATCCGATTATAAATCAGTTTGACTGCTCTTCATCCTCTTAAAAAACAGTTTGACTGCTCTTCATCCTTTTATAATGCAGTTTGACTGCTCTTCATCCTCTTATAAAACAGTTTGACTGCTCTTCATCCTCTTGTAAAACAGGTTGACTGCTCTTCATCCTTTTATAAAGCAGTTTGACTGCTCTTCATCCTCTTATAAATCAATTTGACTGCACTTCATCCTCTTATAAAACCGCTTGACTGCTCTTCATCCTCTTATAAATCAATTTGACTGCACTTCATCCTCTTATAAAACCGTTTGACTGCTCTTCGTCCGATTATAAATCAGGTTGACTGCTCTTCGTCCGATTATAAATCAGTTTGACTGCTCTTCGTCTGCTTATAAAACAGTTTGACTGCTCTTCATCCTTTTATAAAGCAGTTTGACTGCTCTTCATCCTCTTATAAATCAGTTTGACTGCTCTTCATCTGTTTATAAAGCAGTTTTACTGCTCTTCATCCTCCTATAGACCAGTTTGACTGCGCTTCATCCTCCTATAAAACAGTTTGACTGCTCTTCGTCGGATTATAAATCAGTTTGACTGCTCTTCGTCCTCTTATAAAACAGTTTGACTGCTCTTCATCCTTTTATAAAGCAGTTTGACTGCTCTACATCCTCTTATAAATCCGTTTGACTGCTATTCATCCGATTATAAATCAGTTTGACTGCTCTTCGTCCGATTATAAATCAGTTTGACTGCTCTTCGTCCGATTATAAATCAGTTTGACTGCTCTTCGTCCGCTTATAAAACAGTTTGACTGCTCTTCATCCTTTTATAAAGCAGTTTGACTGCTCTTCATCCTCTTATAAATCAGTTTGACTGCTCTTCATCCTCTTATAAAGCAGTTTGACTGCTCTTCATCCTCCTATAAACAAGTTTGACTGCGCTTCATTCTCTTGTAAAACAGGTTGACTGCTTTTCATCCTTTTGTAAAACAGTCTGACTGCTCTACATCATTGTATAAAACAGTTTGACTGCTCTTCATCATTTTAATAAAGCAGTTTGACTGCTCTTCATCCTCTTATAAATCAATTTGACTGCTCTTCATCCTCTTATAAAACCGTTTGACTGCTCTTCGTCCATTTATAAATCAGTTTGACTGCTCTTCGTCCAATTATAAATCAGTTTCACTGCTCTTCGTCCGCTTATAAAACAGTTTGACTGCTCTTCATCCTTTTATAAAGCAGTTTCACTGCTCTTCATCCTCTTATAAATCAGTTTGACTGCTCTTCATCCTTTTATAAAGCAGTTTGACTGCTCTTCATCCTCCTTTAAACCAGTTTGACTGCGCTTCATCCTCCTATAGAACAGTTTGACTGCTCTTCGTCCGATTATAAATCAGTTTGACTGCTCTTCGTCCTCTTATAAAACAGTTTGACTGCTCTTCATCCTTTTATAAAGCAGTTTGACTGCTCTTCATCCTCTTATAAATCAGTTTGACTGCTCTTCATCCGATTATAAATCAGTTTGACTGCTCTTCATCCTCTTATAAAACAGTTTGACTGCTCTTCATCCTTTTATAAAGCAGTTTGACTGCTCTTCATCCTCTTATAAATCAGTTTGACTGCTCTTCATCCTATTATAAATCAGTTTGACTGCTCTTCATCCTCTTATAAAACAGTTTGACTGCTCTTTATCCTTTTATAACGCAGTTTGACTGCTCTTCATCCTCTTATAAAACCGTTTGACTGCTCTTCGTCCGATTATAAATCAGTTTGACTGCTCTTCATCCTCTTATAAAACCGTTTGACTGCTCTTCGTCCGATTATAAATCAGGTTGACTACTCTTCGTCCGATTATAAATCATTTTGACTGCTCTTCTTCTGCTTATAAAACAGTTTGACTGCTCTTCATCCTTTTATAAAGCAGTTTGACTGCTCTTCATCCTCTTATAAATCAGTTTGACTGCTCTTCATCTGTTTATAAAGCAGTTTGACTGCTCTTCATCCTCCTATAGACCAGTTTGACTGCGCTTCATCCTCCTATAAAACAGTTTGACTGATCTTCGTAGGATTATAAATCAGTTTCACTGCTCTTCGTCCTCTTATAAAACCGTTTGACTGCTCTTCATCCTTTTATAAAGCAGTTTGACTGCTCTACATCCTCTTATAAATCAGTTTGACTGCTTTTCATCCGATTATAAATCAGTTTGACTGCTCTTCGTCCGATTATAAATCAGTTTGACTGCTCTTCGTCCGATTATAAATCAGTTTGACTGCTCTTCGTCCGCTTATAAAACAGTTTGACTGCTCTTCATCCTTTTATAAAGCAGTTTGACTGCTCTTCATCCTCTTATAAATCAGTTTGACTGCTCTTCATCTGTTTATAAAGCAGTTTTACTGCTCTTCATCCTCCTATAGACCAGTTTGACTGCGCTTCATCCTCCTATAAAACAGTTTGACTGCTCTTCGTCGGATTATAAATCAGTTTGACTGCTCTTCGTCCTCTTATAAAGCAGTTTGACTGCTCTACATCCTCTTATAAATCAATTTGACTGCTATTCATCCGATTATAAATCAGTTTGACTGCTCTTCGTCCGATTATAAATCAGTTCGACTGCTCTTCGTCCGATTATAAATCAGTTTGACTGCTCTTCGTCCGCTTATAAAACAGTTTGACTGCTCTTCATCCTTTTATAAAGCATTTTGACTGCTCTTCATCCTCTGATAAATCAGTTTGACTGCTCTTCATCCTCTTATAAAGCAGTTTGACTGCTCTTCATCCTCCTATAAACAAGTTTGACTGCGCTTCATTCTCTTGTAAAACAGGTTGACTGCTTTTCATCCTTTTGTAAAACAGTCTGACTGCTCTACATCATTGTATAAAACAGTTTGACTGCTCTTCATCATTTTATAAAGCAGTTTGGCTGCTCTTCATCCTCTTATAAATCAATTTGACTGCTCTTCATCCTCTTATAAAACCGTTTGACTGCTCTACATCCTCTTATAAATCAGTTTGACTGCTATTCATCCGATTATAAATCAGTTTGACTGCTCTTCGTCCGATTATAAATCAGTTTGACTGCTCTTCGTCAGATTATAAATCAGTTTGACTGCTCTTCGTCCTCTTATAAAACAGTTTGACTGCTCTTCATCCTTTTATAAAGCAGTTTGACTGCTCTACATCCTCTTATAAATCAGTTTGACTGCTATTCATCCGATTATAAATCAGTTTGACTGCTCTTCGTCCGATTATAAATCAGTTTGACTGCTCTTCGTCCGATTATAAATCAGTTTGACTGCTCTTCGTCCGCTTTTAAAACAGTTTGACTGCTCTTCATCCTCTTATAAATCAGTTTGACTGCTCTTCATCCTTTTATAAAGCAGTTTGACTGCTCTTCATCCTCCTATAAACCAGTTTGACTGCGCTTCAGCCTCCTATAGAACAGTTTGACTGCTCTTCGTCCGATTATAAATCAGTTTGACTGCTCTTCGTCCTCTTATAAAACAGTTTGACTGCTCTTCATCCTTTTATAAAGCAGTTTGACTGCTCTTCATCCTCTTATAAATCAGTTTGACTGCTCTTCATCCGATTATAAATCAGTTTGACTGCTCTTCATCCTCTTATAAAACAGTTTGACTGCTCTTCATCCTTTTATAAAGCAGTTTGACTGCTCTTCATCCTTTTATAAATCAGTTTGACTGCTCTTCATCCTCTTATAAAACAGTTTGACTGCTCTTCGTCCTCTTTTAAAACAGTTTGACTGCTCTTCATCCTTTTATAATGCAGTTTGACTGCTCTTCATCCTCTTATAAAACAGTTTGACTGCTCTTCATCCTCTTGTAAAATAGGTTGACTGCTCTTCATCCTCTTGTAAAACAGTCTGACTGCTCTACATCCTCGTATAAAACAGTTTGACTGCTCTTCATCCTTTTATAAAGCAGTTTGACTGCTCTTCATCCTCTTATAAATCAATTTGACTGCACTTCATCCTCTTATAAAACCGTTTGACTGCTCTTCGTCCGATTATAAATCAGTTTGACTGCTCTTCATCCTCTTATAAAACCGTTTGACTGCTCTTCGTCCGATTATAAATCAGGTTGACTGCTCTTCGTCCGATTATAAATCAGTTTGACTGCTCTTCGTCTGCTTATAAAACAGTTTGACTGCGCTTCATCCTCCTATAGACCAGTTTGACTGCGCTTCATCCTCCTATAAAACAGTTTGACTGCTCTTCGTCGGATTATAAATCAGTTTGACTGCTCTTCGTCCTCTTATAAAACAGTTTGACTGCTCTTCATCCTTTTATAAAGCAGTTTGACTGCTCTACATCCTCTTATAAATCAATTTGACTGCTATTCATCCGATTATAAATCAGTTTGACTGCTCTTCGTCCGATTATAAATCAGTTCGACTGCTCTTCGTCCGATTATAAATCAGTTTGACTGCTCTTCGTCCGCTTATAAAACAGTTTGACTGCTCTTCATCCTTTTATAAAGCATTTTGACTGCTCTTCATCCTCTGATAAATCAGTTTGACTGCTCTTCATCCTCTTATAAAGCAGTTTGACTGCTCTTCATCTTCCTATAAACAAGTTTGACTGCGCTTCATTCTCTTGTAAAACAGGTTGACTGCTTTTCATCCTTTTGTAAAACAGTCTGACTGCTCTACATCATTGTATAAAACAGTTTGACTGCTCTTCATCATTTTATAAAGCTGTTTGGCTGCTCTTCATCCTCTTATAAATCAATTTGACTGCTCTTCATCCTCTTATAAAACCGTTTGACTGCTCTTCGTCCGATTATAAATCAGTTTGACTGCTCTTCGTCCTCTTATAAAACAGTTTGACTGCTCTTCATCCTTTTATAAAGCAGTTTGACTGCTCTTCATCCTCTTATAAATCAGTTTGACTGCTCTTCATCCGATTATAAATCAGTTTGACTGCTCTTCATCCTCTTAAAAAACAGTTTGACTGCTCTTCATCCTTTTATAATGCAGTTTGACTGCTCTTCATCCTCTTATAAAACAGTTTGACTGCTCTTCATCCTCTTGTAAAACAGGTTGACTGCTCTTCATCCTTTTATAAAGCAGTTTGACTGCTCTTCATCCTCTTATAAATCAATTTGACTGCACTTCATCCTCTTATAAAACCGCTTGACTGCTCTTCATCCTCTTATAAATCAATTTGACTGCACTTCATCCTCTTATAAAACCGTTTGACTGCTCTTCGTCCGATTATAAATCAGGTTGACTGCTCTTCGTCCGATTATAAATCAGTTTGACTGCTCTTCGTCTGCTTATAAAACAGTTTGACTGCTCTTCATCCTTTTATAAAGCAGTTTGACTGCTCTTCATCCTCTTATAAATCAGTTTGACTGCTCTTCATCTGTTTATAAAGCAGTTTTACTGCTCTTCATCCTCCTATAGACCAGTTTGACTGCGCTTCATCCTCCTATAAAACAGTTTGACTGCTCTTCGTCGGATTATAAATCAGTTTGACTGCTCTTCGTCCTCTTATAAAACAGTTTGACTGCTCTTCATCCTTTTATAAAGCAGTTTGACTGCTCTACATCCTCTTATAAATCCGTTTGACTGCTATTCATCCGATTATAAATCAGTTTGACTGCTCTTCGTCCGATTATAAATCAGTTTGACTGCTCTTCGTCCGATTATAAATCAGTTTGACTGCTCTTCGTCCGCTTATAAAACAGTTTGACTGCTCTTCATCCTTTTATAAAGCAGTTTGACTGCTCTTCATCCTCTTATAAATCAGTTTGACTGCTCTTCATCCTCTTATAAAGCAGTTTGACTGCTCTTCATCCTCCTATAAACAAGTTTGACTGCGCTTCATTCTCTTGTAAAACAGGTTGACTGCTTTTCATCCTTTTGTAAAACAGTCTGACTGCTCTACATCATTGTATAAAACAGTTTGACTGCTCTTCATCATTTTAATAAAGCAGTTTGACTGCTCTTCATCCTCTTATAAATCAATTTGACTGCTCTTCATCCTCTTATAAAACCGTTTGACTGCTCTTCGTCCATTTATAAATCAGTTTGACTGCTCTTCGTCCAATTATAAATCAGTTTCACTGCTCTTCGTCCGCTTATAAAACAGTTTGACTGCTCTTCATCCTTTTATAAAGCAGTTTCACTGCTCTTCATCCTCTTATAAATCAGTTTGACTGCTCTTCATCCTTTTATAAAGCAGTTTGACTGCTCTTCATCCTCCTTTAAACCAGTTTGACTGCGCTTCATCCTCCTATAGAACAGTTTGACTGCTCTTCGTCCGATTATAAATCAGTTTGACTGCTCTTCGTCCTCTTATAAAACAGTTTGACTGCTCTTCATCCTTTTATAAAGCAGTTTGACTGCTCTTCATCCTCTTATAAATCAGTTTGACTGCTCTTCATCCGATTATAAATCAGTTTGACTGCTCTTCATCCTCTTATAAAACAGTTTGACTGCTCTTCATCCTTTTATAAAGCAGTTTGACTGCTCTTCATCCTCTTATAAATCAGTTTGACTGCTCTTCATCCTATTATAAATCAGTTTGACTGCTCTTCATCCTCTTATAAAACAGTTTGACTGCTCTTTATCCTTTTATAACGCAGTTTGACTGCTCTTCATCCTCTTATAAAACCGTTTGACTGCTCTTCGTCCGATTATAAATCAGTTTGACTGCTCTTCATCCTCTTATAAAACCGTTTGACTGCTCTTCGTCCGATTATAAATCAGGTTGACTACTCTTCGTCCGATTATAAATCAGTTTGACTGCTCTTCATCCTCTTATAAAACCGTTTGACTGCTCTTCGTCCGATTATAAATCAGTTTGACTGCTCTTCGTCCGATTATAAATCAGTTTGACTGCTCTTCGTCCGCTTATAAAACAGTTTGACTGCTCTTCATCCTTTTATAAAGCAGTTTGACTGCTCTTCATCCTCTTATAAATCAGTTTGACTGCTCTTCATCCTCTTATAAAGCAGTTTGACTGCTCTTCATCCTCCTATAAACAAGTTTGACTGCGCTTCATTCTCTTGTAAAACAGGTTGACTGCTTTTCATCCTTTTGTAAAACAGTCTGACTGCTCTACATCATTGTATAAAACAGTTTGACTGCTCTTCATCATTTTAATAAAGCAGTTTGACTGCTCTTCATCCTCTTATAAATCAATTTGACTGCTCTTCATCCTCTTATAAAACCGTTTGACTGCTCTTCGTCCATTTATAAATCAGTTTGACTGCTCTTCGTCCAATTATAAATCAGTTTCACTGCTCTTCGTCCGCTTATAAAACAGTTTGACTGCTCTTCATCCTTTTATAAAGCAGTTTCACTGCTCTTCATCCTCTTATAAATCAGTTTGACTGCTCTTCATCCTTTTATAAAGCAGTTTGACTGCTCTTCATCCTCCTTTAAACCAGTTTGACTGCGCTTCATCCTCCTATAGAACAGTTTGACTGCTCTTCGTCCGATTATAAATCAGTTTGACTGCTCTTCGTCCTCTTATAAAACAGTTTGACTGCTCTTCATCCTTTTATAAAGCAGTTTGACTGCTCTTCATCCTCTTATAAATCAGTTTGACTGCTCTTCATCCGATTATAAATCAGTTTGACTGCTCTTCATCCTCTTATAAAACAGTTTGACTGCTCTTCATCCTTTTATAAAGCAGTTTGACTGCTCTTCATCCTCTTATAAATCAGTTTGACTGCTCTTCATCCTATTATAAATCAGTTTGACTGCTCTTCATCCTCTTATAAAACAGTTTGACTGCTCTTTATCCTTTTATAACGCAGTTTGACTGCTCTTCATCCTCTTATAAAACCGTTTGACTGCTCTTCGTCCGATTATAAATCAGTTTGACTGCTCTTCATCCTCTTATAAAACCGTTTGACTGCTCTTCGTCCGATTATAAATCAGGTTGACTACTCTTCGTCCGATTATAAATCATTTTGACTGCTCTTCTTCTGCTTATAAAACAGTTTGACTGCTCTTCATCCTTTTATAAAGCAGTTTGACTGCTCTTCATCCTCTTATAAATCAGTTTGACTGCTCTTCATCTGTTTATAAAGCAGTTTGACTGCTCTTCATCCTCCTATAGACCAGTTTGACTGCGCTTCATCCTCCTATAAAACAGTTTGACTGATCTTCGTAGGATTATAAATCAGTTTCACTGCTCTTCGTCCTCTTATAAAACCGTTTGACTGCTCTTCATCCTTTTATAAAGCAGTTTGACTGCTCTACATCCTCTTATAAATCAGTTTGACTGCTTTTCATCCGATTATAAATCAGTTTGACTGCTCTTCGTCCGATTATAAATCAGTTTGACTGCTCTTCGTCCGATTATAAATCAGTTTGACTGCTCTTCGTCCGCTTATAAAACAGTTTGACTGCTCTTCATCCTTTTATAAAGCAGTTTGACTGCTCTTCATCCTCTTATAAATCAGTTTGACTGCTCTTCATCCTCTTATAAAGCAGTTTGACTGCTCTTCATCCTCCTATAAACCAGTTTGACTGCGCTTCATCCTCTTGTAAAACAGGTTGACTGCTCTTCATCCTTTTGTAAAACAGTCTGACTGCTCTACATCATTGTATAAAACAGTTTGACTGCTCTTCATCCTTTTATAAAGCAGTTTGACTGCTCTTCATCCTCTTATAAATCAATTTGACTGCTCTTCATCCTCTTATAAAACCGTTTGACTGCTCTTCGTCCGATTATAAATCAGTTTGACTGCTCTTCGTCCTCTTATAAAACAGTTTGACTGCTCTTCATCCTTTTATAAAGCAGTTTGACTGCTCTTCATCCTCTTATAAATCAGTTTGACTGCTCTTCATCCGATTATAAATCAGTTTGACTGCTCTTCATCCTCTTAAAAAACAGTTTGACTGCTCTTCATCCTTTTATAATGCAGTTTGACTGCTCTTCATCCTCTTATAAAACAGTTTGACTGCTCTTCATCCTCTTGTAAAACAGGTTGACTGCTCTTCATCCTTTTATAAAGCAGTTTGACTGCTCTTCATCCTCTTATAAATCAATTTGACTGCACTTCATCCTCTTATAAAACCGCTTGACTGCTCTTCATCCTCTTATAAATCAATTTGACTGCACTTCATCCTCTTATAAAACCGTTTGACTGCTCTTCGTCCGATTATAAATCAGGTTGACTGCTCTTCGTCCGATTATAAATCAGTTTGACTGCTCTTCGTCTGCTTATAAAACAGTTTGACTGCTCTTCATCCTTTTATAAAGCAGTTTGACTGCTCTTCATCCTCTTATAAATCAGTTTGACTGCTCTTCATCTGTTTATAAAGCAGTTTTACTGCTCTTCATCCTCCTATAGACCAGTTTGACTGCGCTTCATCCTCCTATAAAACAGTTTGACTGCTCTTCGTCGGATTATAAATCAGTTTGACTGCTCTTCGTCCGCTTATAAAACAGTTTGACTGCTCTTCATCCTTTTATAAAGCAGTTTGACTGCTCTTCATCCTCTTATAAATCAGTTTGACTGCTCTTCATCCTCTTATAAAGCAGTTTGACTGCTCTTCATCCTCCTATAAACAAGTTTGACTGCGCTTCATTCTCTTGTAAAACAGGTTGACTGCTTTTCATCCTTTTGTAAAACAGTCTGACTGCTCTACATCATTGTATAAAACAGTTTGACTGCTCTTCATCATTTTATAAAGCAGTTTGACTGCTCTTCATCCTCTTATAAATCAATTTGACTGCTCTTCATCCTCTTATAAAACCGTTTGACTGCTCTTCGTCCGATTATAAATCAGTTTGACTGCTCTTCGTCCAATTATAAATCAGTTTCACTGCTCTTCGTCCGCTTATAAAACAGTTTGACTGCTCTTCATCCTTTTATAAAGCAGTTTCACTGCTCTTCATCCTCTTATAAATCAGTTTGACTGCTCTTCATCCTTTTATAAAGCAGTTTGACTGCTCTTCATCCTCCTTTAAACCAGTTTGACTGCGCTTCATCCTCCTATAGAACAGTTTGACTGCTCTTCGTCCGATTATAAATCAGTTTGACTGCTCTTCGTCCTCTTATAAAACAGTTTGACTGCTCTTCATCTGTTTATAAAGCAGTTTGACTGCTCTTCATCCTCCTATAGACCAGTTTGACTGCGCTTCATCCTCCTATAAAACAGTTTGACTGCTCTTCGTAGGATTATAAATCAGTTTCACTGCTCTTCGTCCTCTTATAAAACCGTTTGACTGCTCTTCATCCTTTTATAAAGCAGTTTGACTGCTCTACATCCTCTTATAAATCAGTTTGACTGCTTTTCATCCGATTATAAATCAGTTTGACTGCTCTTCGTCCGATTATAAATCAGTTTGACTGCTCTTCGTCCGATTATAAATCAGTTTGACTGCTCTTCGTCCGCTTATAAAACAGTTTGACTGCTCTTCATCCTTTTATAAAGCAGTTTGACTGCTCTACATCCTCTTATAAATCAATTTGACTGCTATTCATCCGATTATAAATCAGTTTGACTGCTCTTCGTCCGATTATAAATCAGTTCGACTGCTCTTCGTCCGATTATAAATCAGTTTGACTGCTCTTCGTCCGCTTATAAAACAGTTTGACTGCTCTTCATCCTTTTATAAAGCATTTTGACTGCTCTTCATCCTCTGATAAATCAGTTTGACTGCTCTTCATCCTCTTATAAAGCAGTTTGACTGCTCTTCATCTTCCTATAAACAAGTTTGACTGCGCTTCATTCTCTTGTAAAACAGGTTGACTGCTTTTCATCCTTTTGTAAAACAGTCTGACTGCTCTACATCATTGTATAAAACAGTTTGACTGCTCTTCATCATTTTATAAAGCTGTTTGGCTGCTCTTCATCCTCTTATAAATCAATTTGACTGCTCTTCATCCTCTTATAAAACCGTTTGACTGCTCTTCGTCCGATTATAAATCAGTTTGACTGCTCTTCGTCCTCTTATAAAACAGTTTGACTGCTCTTCATCCTTTTATAAAGCAGTTTGACTGCTCTTCATCCTCTTATAAATCAGTTTGACTGCTCTTCATCCGATTATAAATCAGTTTGACTGCTCTTCATCCTCTTAAAAAACAGTTTGACTGCTCTTCATCCTTTTATAATGCAGTTTGACTGCTCTTCATCCTCTTATAAAACAGTTTGACTGCTCTTCATCCTCTTGTAAAACAGGTTGACTGCTCTTCATCCTTTTATAAAGCAGTTTGACTGCTCTTCATCCTCTTATAAATCAATTTGACTGCACTTCATCCTCTTATAAAACCGCTTGACTGCTCTTCATCCTCTTATAAATCAATTTGACTGCACTTCATCCTCTTATAAAACCGTTTGACTGCTCTTCGTCCGATTATAAATCAGGTTGACTGCTCTTCGTCCGATTATAAATCAGTTTGACTGCTCTTCGTCTGCTTATAAAACAGTTTGACTGCTCTTCATCCTTTTATAAAGCAGTTTGACTGCTCTTCATCCTCTTATAAATCAGTTTGACTGCTCTTCATCTGTTTATAAAGCAGTTTTACTGCTCTTCATCCTCCTATAGACCAGTTTGACTGCGCTTCATCCTCCTATAAAACAGTTTGACTGCTCTTCGTCGGATTATAAATCAGTTTGACTGCTCTTCGTCCTCTTATAAAACAGTTTGACTGCTCTTCATCCTTTTATAAAGCAGTTTGACTGCTCTACATCCTCTTATAAATCCGTTTGACTGCTATTCATCCGATTATAAATCAGTTTGACTGCTCTTCGTCCGATTATAAATCAGTTTGACTGCTCTTCGTCCGATTATAAATCAGTTTGACTGCTCTTCGTCCGCTTATAAAACAGTTTGACTGCTCTTCATCCTTTTATAAAGCAGTTTGACTGCTCTTCATCCTCTTATAAATCAGTTTGACTGCTCTTCATCCTCTTATAAAGCAGTTTGACTGCTCTTCATCCTCCTATAAACAAGTTTGACTGCGCTTCATTCTCTTGTAAAACAGGTTGACTGCTTTTCATCCTTTTGTAAAACAGTCTGACTGCTCTACATCATTGTATAAAACAGTTTGACTGCTCTTCATCATTTTAATAAAGCAGTTTGACTGCTCTTCATCCTCTTATAAATCAATTTGACTGCTCTTCATCCTCTTATAAAACCGTTTGACTGCTCTTCGTCCATTTATAAATCAGTTTGACTGCTCTTCGTCCAATTATAAATCAGTTTCACTGCTCTTCGTCCGCTTATAAAACAGTTTGACTGCTCTTCATCCTTTTATAAAGCAGTTTCACTGCTCTTCATCCTCTTATAAATCAGTTTGACTGCTCTTCATCCTTTTATAAAGCAGTTTGACTGCTCTTCATCCTCCTTTAAACCAGTTTGACTGCGCTTCATCCTCCTATAGAACAGTTTGACTGCTCTTCGTCCGATTATAAATCAGTTTGACTGCTCTTCGTCCTCTTATAAAACAGTTTGACTGCTCTTCATCCTTTTATAAAGCAGTTTGACTGCTCTTCATCCTCTTATAAATCAGTTTGACTGCTCTTCATCCGATTATAAATCAGTTTGACTGCTCTTCATCCTCTTATAAAACAGTTTGACTGCTCTTCATCCTTTTATAAAGCAGTTTGACTGCTCTTCATCCTCTTATAAATCAGTTTGACTGCTCTTCATCCTATTATAAATCAGTTTGACTGCTCTTCATCCTCTTATAAAACAGTTTGACTGCTCTTTATCCTTTTATAACGCAGTTTGACTGCTCTTCATCCTCTTATAAAACCGTTTGACTGCTCTTCGTCCGATTATAAATCAGTTTGACTGCTCTTCATCCTCTTATAAAACCGTTTGACTGCTCTTCGTCCGATTATAAATCAGGTTGACTGCTCTTCGTCCGATTATAAATCATTTTGACTGCTCTTCTTCTGCTTATAAAACAGTTTGACTGCTCTTCATCCTTTTATAAAGCAGTTTGACTGCTCTTCATCCTCTTATAAATCAGTTTGACTGCTCTTCATCTGTTTATAAAGCAGTTTGACTGCTCTTCATCCTCCTATAGACCAGTTTGACTGCGCTTCATCCTCCTATAAAACAGTTTGACTGATCTTCGTAGGATTATAAATCAGTTTCACTGCTCTTCGTCCTCTTATAAAACCGTTTGACTGCTCTTCATCCTTTTATAAAGCAGTTTGACTGCTCTACATCCTCTTATAAATCAGTTTGACTGCTTTTCATCCGATTATAAATCAGTTTGACTGCTCTTCGTCCGATTATAAATCAGTTTGACTGCTCTTCGTCCGATTATAAATCAGTTTGACTGCTCTTCGTCCGCTTATAAAACAGTTTGACTGCTCTTCATCCTTTTATAAAGCAGTTTGACTGCTCTTCATCCTCTTATAAATCAGTTTGACTGCTCTTCATCCTCTTATAAAGCAGTTTGACTGCTCTTCATCCTCCTATAAACCAGTTTGACTGCGCTTCATCCTCTTGTAAAACAGGTTGACTGCTCTTCATCCTTTTGTAAAACAGTCTGACTGCTCTACATCATTGTATAAAACAGTTTGACTGCTCTTCATCCTTTTATAAAGCAGTTTGACTGCTCTTCATCCTCTTATAAATCAATTTGACTGCTCTTCATCCTCTTATAAAACCGTTTGACTGCTCTTCGTCCGATTATAAATCAGTTTGACTGCTCTTCGTCCTCTTATAAAACAGTTTGACTGCTCTTCATCCTTTTATAAAGCAGTTTGACTGCTCTTCATCCTCTTATAAATCAGTTTGACTGCTCTTCATCCGATTATAAATCAGTTTGACTGCTCTTCATCCTCTTAAAAAACAGTTTGACTGCTCTTCATCCTTTTATAATGCAGTTTGACTGCTCTTCATCCTCTTATAAAACAGTTTGACTGCTCTTCATCCTCTTGTAAAACAGGTTGACTGCTCTTCATCCTTTTATAAAGCAGTTTGACTGCTCTTCATCCTCTTATAAATCAATTTGACTGCACTTCATCCTCTTATAAAACCGCTTGACTGCTCTTCATCCTCTTATAAATCAATTTGACTGCACTTCATCCTCTTATAAAACCGTTTGACTGCTCTTCGTCCGATTATAAATCAGGTTGACTGCTCTTCGTCCGATTATAAATCAGTTTGACTGCTCTTCGTCTGCTTATGAAACAGTTTGACTGCTCTTCATCCTTTTATAAAGCAGTTTGACTGCTCTTCATCCTCTTATAAATCAGTTTGACTGCTCTTCATCTGTTTATAAAGCAGTTTTACTGCTCTTCATCCTCCTATAGACCAGTTTGACTGCGCTTCATCCTCCTATAAAACAGTTTGACTGCTCTTCGTCGGATTATAAATCAGTTTGACTGCTCTTCGTCCGCTTATAAAACAGTTTGACTGCTCTTCATCCTTTTATAAAGCAGTTTGACTGCTCTTCATCCTCTTATAAATCAGTTTGACTGCTCTTCATCCTCTTATAAAGCAGTTTGACTGCTCTTCATCCTCCTATAAACAAGTTTGACTGCGCTTCATTCTCTTGTAAAACAGGTTGACTGCTTTTCATCCTTTTGTAAAATCAGTCTGACTGCTCTACATCATTGTATAAAACAGTTTGACTGCTCTTCATCATTTTATAAAGCAGTTTGACTGCTCTTCATCCTCTTATAAATCAATTTGACTGCTCTTCATCCTCTTATAAAACCGTTTGACTGCTCTTCGTCCGATTATAAATCAGTTTGACTGCTCTTCGTCCAATTATAAATCAGTTTCACTGCTCTTCGTCCGCTTATAAAACAGTTTGACTGCTCTTCATCCTTTTATAAAGCAGTTTCACTGCTCTTCATCCTCTTATAAATCAGTTTGACTGCTCTTCATCCTTTTATAAAGCAGTTTGACTGCTCTTCATCCTCCTTTAAACCAGTTTGACTGCGCTTCATCCTCCTATAGAACAGTTTGACTGCTCTTCGTCCGATTATAAATCAGTTTGACTGCTCTTCGTCCTCTTATAAAACAGTTTGACTGCTCTTCATCTGTTTATAAAGCAGTTTGACTGCTCTTCATCCTCCTATAGACCAGTTTGACTGCGCTTCATCCTCCTATAAAACAGTTTGACTGCTCTTCGTAGGATTATAAATCAGTTTCACTGCTCTTCGTCCTCTTATAAAACCGTTTGACTGCTCTTCGTCCTCTTATAAAACAGTTTGACTGCTCTTCATCCTTTTATAAAGCAGTTTGACTGCTCTACATCCTCTTATAAATCCGTTTGACTGCTATTCATCCGATTATAAATCAGTTTGACTGCTCTTCGTCCGATTATAAATCAGTTTGACTGCTCTTCGTCCGATTATAAATCAGTTTGACTGCTCTTCGTCCGCTTATAAAACAGTTTGACTGCTCTTCATCCTTTTATAAAGCAGTTTGACTGCTCTTCATCCTCTTATAAATCAGTTTGACTGCTCTTCATCCTCTTATAAAGCAGTTTGACTGCTCTTCATCCTCCTATAAACAAGTTTGACTGCGCTTCATTCTCTTGTAAAACAGGTTGACTGCTTTTCATCCTTTTGTAAAACAGTCTGACTGCTCTACATCATTGTATAAAACAGTTTGACTGCTCTTCATCATTTTAATAAAGCAGTTTGACTGCTCTTCATCCTCTTATAAATCAATTTGACTGCTCTTCATCCTCTTATAAAACCGTTTGACTGCTCTTCGTCCATTTATAAATCAGTTTGACTGCTCTTCGTCCAATTATAAATCAGTTTCACTGCTCTTCGTCCGCTTATAAAACAGTTTGACTGCTCTTCATCCTTTTATAAAGCAGTTTCACTGCTCTTCATCCTCTTATAAATCAGTTTGACTGCTCTTCATCCTTTTATAAAGCAGTTTGACTGCTCTTCATCCTCCTTTAAACCAGTTTGACTGCGCTTCATCCTCCTATAGAACAGTTTGACTGCTCTTCGTCCGATTATAAATCAGTTTGACTGCTCTTCGTCCTCTTATAAAACAGTTTGACTGCTCTTCATCCTTTTATAAAGCAGTTTGACTGCTCTTCATCCTCTTATAAATCAGTTTGACTGCTCTTCATCCGATTATAAATCAGTTTGACTGCTCTTCATCCTCTTATAAAACAGTTTGACTGCTCTTCATCCTTTTATAAAGCAGTTTGACTGCTCTTCATCCTCTTATAAATCAGTTTGACTGCTCTTCATCCTATTATAAATCAGTTTGACTGCTCTTCATCCTCTTATAAAACAGTTTGACTGCTCTTTATCCTTTTATAACGCAGTTTGACTGCTCTTCATCCTCTTATAAAACCGTTTGACTGCTCTTCGTCCGATTATAAATCAGTTTGACTGCTCTTCATCCTCTTATAAAACCGTTTGACTGCTCTTCGTCCGATTATAAATCAGGTTGACTGCTCTTCGTCCGATTATAAATCATTTTGACTGCTCTTCTTCTGCTTATAAAACAGTTTGACTGCTCTTCATCCTTTTATAAAGCAGTTTGACTGCTCTTCATCCTCTTATAAATCAGTTTGACTGCTCTTCATCTGTTTATAAAGCAGTTTGACTGCTCTTCATCCTCCTATAGACCAGTTTGACTGCGCTTCATCCTCCTATAAAACAGTTTGACTGATCTTCGTAGGATTATAAATCAGTTTCACTGCTCTTCGTCCTCTTATAAAACCGTTTGACTGCTCTTCATCCTTTTATAAAGCAGTTTGACTGCTCTACATCCTCTTATAAATCAGTTTGACTGCTTTTCATCCGATTATAAATCAGTTTGACTGCTCTTCGTCCGATTATAAATCAGTTTGACTGCTCTTCGTCCGATTATAAATCAGTTTGACTGCTCTTCGTCCGCTTATAAAACAGTTTGACTGCTCTTCATCCTTTTATAAAGCAGTTTGACTGCTCTTCATCCTCTTATAAATCAGTTTGACTGCTCTTCATCCTCTTATAAAGCAGTTTGACTGCTCTTCATCCTCCTATAAACCAGTTTGACTGCGCTTCATCCTCTTGTAAAACAGGTTGACTGCTCTTCATCCTTTTGTAAAACAGTCTGACTGCTCTACATCATTGTATAAAACAGTTTGACTGCTCTTCATCCTTTTATAAAGCAGTTTGACTGCTCTTCATCCTCTTATAAATCAATTTGACTGCTCTTCATCCTCTTATAAAACCGTTTGACTGCTCTTCGTCCGATTATAAATCAGTTTGACTGCTCTTCGTCCTCTTATAAAACAGTTTGACTGCTCTTCATCCTTTTATAAAGCAGTTTGACTGCTCTTCATCCTCTTATAAATCAGTTTGACTGCTCTTCATCCGATTATAAATCAGTTTGACTGCTCTTCATCCTCTTAAAAAACAGTTTGACTGCTCTTCATCCTTTTATAATGCAGTTTGACTGCTCTTCATCCTCTTATAAAACAGTTTGACTGCTCTTCATCCTCTTGTAAAACAGGTTGACTGCTCTTCATCCTTTTATAAAGCAGTTTGACTGCTCTTCATCCTCTTATAAATCAATTTGACTGCACTTCATCCTCTTATAAAACCGCTTGACTGCTCTTCATCCTCTTATAAATCAATTTGACTGCACTTCATCCTCTTATAAAACCGTTTGACTGCTCTTCGTCCGATTATAAATCAGGTTGACTGCTCTTCGTCCGATTATAAATCAGTTTGACTGCTCTTCGTCTGCTTATGAAACAGTTTGACTGCTCTTCATCCTTTTATAAAGCAGTTTGACTGCTCTTCATCCTCTTATAAATCAGTTTGACTGCTCTTCATCTGTTTATAAAGCAGTTTTACTGCTCTTCATCCTCCTATAGACCAGTTTGACTGCGCTTCATCCTCCTATAAAACAGTTTGACTGCTCTTCGTCGGATTATAAATCAGTTTGACTGCTCTTCGTCCGCTTATAAAACAGTTTGACTGCTCTTCATCCTTTTATAAAGCAGTTTGACTGCTCTTCATCCTCTTATAAATCAGTTTGACTGCTCTTCATCCTCTTATAAAGCAGTTTGACTGCTCTTCATCCTCCTATAAACAAGTTTGACTGCGCTTCATTCTCTTGTAAAACAGGTTGACTGCTTTTCATCCTTTTGTAAAACAGTCTGACTGCTCTACATCATTGTATAAAACAGTTTGACTGCTCTTCATCATTTTATAAAGCAGTTTGACTGCTCTTCATCCTCTTATAAATCAATTTGACTGCTCTTCATCCTCTTATAAAACCGTTTGACTGCTCTTCGTCCGATTATAAATCAGTTTGACTGCTCTTCGTCCAATTATAAATCAGTTTCACTGCTCTTCGTCCTCTTATAAAACAGTTTGACTGCTCTTCATCCTTTTATAAAGCAGTTTCACTGCTCTTCATCCTCTTATAAATCAGTTTGACTGCTCTTCATCCTTTTATAAAGCAGTTTGACTGCTCTTCATCCTCCTTTAAACCAGTTTGACTGCGCTTCATCCTCCTATAGAACAGTTTGACTGCTCTTCGTCCGATTATAAATCAGTTTGACTGCTCTTCGTCCTCTTATAAAACAGTTTGACTGCTCTTCATCTGTTTATAAAGCAGTTTGACTGCTCTTCATCCTCCTATAGACCAGTTTGACTGCGCTTCATCCTCCTATAAAACAGTTTGACTGCTCTTCGTAGGATTATAAATCAGTTTCACTGCTCTTCGTCCTCTTATAAAACCGTTTGACTGCTCTTCATCCTTTTATAAAGCAGTTTGACTGCTCTACATCCTCTTATAAATCAGTTTGACTGCTTTTCATCCGATTATAAATCAGTTTGACTGCTCTTCGTCCGATTATAAATCAGTTTGACTGCTCTTCGTCCGATTATAAATCAGTTTGACTGCTCTTCGTCCGCTTATAAAACAGTTTGACTGCTCTTCATCCTTTTATAAAGCAGTTTGACTGCTCTTCATCCTCTTATAAATCAGTTTGACTGCTCTTCATCCTCTTATAAAGCAGTTTGACTGCTCTTCATCCTCCTATAAACCAGTTTGACTGCGCTTCATCCTCTTGTAAAACAGGTTGACTGCTCTTCATCCTTTTGTAAAACAGTCTGACTGCTCTACATCATTGTATAAAACAGTTTGACTGCTCTTCATCCTTTTATAAAGCAGTTTGACTGCTCTTCATCCTCTTATAAATCAATTTGACTGCTCTTCATCCTCTTATAAAACCGTTTGACTGCTCTTCGTCCGATTATAAATCAGTTTGACTGCTCTTCGTCCTCTTATAAAACAGTTTGACTGCTCTTCATCCTTTTATAAAGCAGTTTGACTGCTCTTCATCCTCTTATAAATCAGTTTGACTGCTCTTCATCCGATTATAAATCAGTTTGACTGCTCTTCATCCTCTTAAAAAACAGTTTGACTGCTCTTCATCCTTTTATAATGCAGTTTGACTGCTCTTCATCCTCTTATAAAACAGTTTGACTGCTCTTCATCCTCTTGTAAAACAGGTTGACTGCTCTTCATCCTTTTATAAAGCAGTTTGACTGCTCTTCATCCTCTTATAAATCAATTTGACTGCACTTCATCCTCTTATAAAACCGCTTGACTGCTCTTCATCCTCTTATAAATCAATTTGACTGCACTTCATCCTCTTATAAAACCGTTTGACTGCTCTTCGTCCGATTATAAATCAGGTTGACTGCTCTTCGTCCGATTATAAATCAGTTTGACTGCTCTTCGTCTGCTTATAAAACAGTTTGACTGCTCTTCATCCTTTTATAAAGCAGTTTGACTGCTCTTCATCCTCTTATAAATCAGTTTGACTGCTCTTCATCTGATTATAAAGCAGTTTGACTGCTCTTCATCCTCCTATAGACCAGTTTGACTGCGCTTCATCCTCCTATAAAACAGTTTGACTGCTCTTCGTCGGATTATAAATCAGTTTGACTGCTCTTCGTCCTCTTATAAAACAGTTTGACTGCTCTTCATCCTTTTATAAAGCAGTTTGACTGCTCTACATCCTCTTATAAATCCGTTTGACTGCTATTCATCCGATTATAAATCAGTTTGACTGCTCTTCGTCCGATTATAAATCAGTTTGACTGCTCTTCGTCCGATTATAAATCAGTTTGACTGCTCTTCGTCCGCTTATAAAACAGTTTGACTGCTCTTCATCCTTTTATAAAGCAGTTTGACTGCTCTTCATCCTCTTATAAATCAGTTTGACTGCTCTTCATCCTCTTATAAAGCAGTTTGACTGCTCTTCATCCTCCTATAAACAAGTTTGACTGCGCTTCATTCTCTTGTAAAACAGGTTGACTGCTTTTCATCCTTTTGTAAAACAGTCTGACTGCTCTACATCATTGTATAAAACAGTTTGACTGCTCTTCATCATTTTATAAAGCAGTTTGACTGCTCTTCATCCTCTTATAAATCAATTTGACTGCTCTTCATCCTCTTATAAAACCGTTTGACTGCTCTTCGTCCGATTATAAATCAGTTTGACTGCTCTTCGTCCAATTATAAATCAGTTTCACTGCTCTTCGTCCGCTTATAAAACAGTTTGACTGCTCTTCATCCTTTTATAAAGCAGTTTCACTGCTCTTCATCCTCTTATAAATCAGTTTGACTGCTCTTCATCCTTTTATAAAGCAGTTTGACTGCTCTTCATCCTCCTTTAAACCAGTTTGACTGCGCTTCATCCTCCTATAGAACAGTTTGACTGCTCTTCGTCCGATTATAAATCAGTTTGACTGCTCTTCGTCCTCTTATAAAACAGTTTGACTGCTCTTCATCCTTTTATAAAGCAGTTTGACTGCTCTTCATCCTCTTATAAATCAGTTTGACTGCTCTTCATCCGATTATAAATCAGTTTGACTGCTCTTCATCCTCTTATAAAACAGTTTGACTGCTCTTCATCCTTTTATAAAGCAGTTTGACTGCTCTTCATCCTCTTATAAATCAGTTTGACTGCTCTTCATCCTATTATAAATCAGTTTGACTGCTCTTCATCCTCTTATAAAACAGTTTGACTGCTCTTTATCCTTTTATAACGCAGTTTGACTGCTCTTCATCCTCTTATAAAACCGTTTGACTGCTCTTCGTCCGATTATAAATCAGTTTGACTGCTCTTCATCCTCTTATAAAACCGTTTGACTGCTCTTCGTCCGATTATAAATCAGGTTGACTGCTCTTCGTCCGATTATAAATCATTTTGACTGCTCTTCTTCTGCTTATAAAACAGTTTGACTGCTCTTCATCCTTTTATAAAGCAGTTTGACTGCTCTTCATCCTCTTATAAATCAGTTTGACTGCTCTTCATCTGTTTATAAAGCAGTTTGACTGCTCTTCATCCTCCTATAGACCAGTTTGACTGCGCTTCATCCTCCTATAAAACAGTTTGACTGCTCTTCGTAGGATTATAAATCAGTTTCACTGCTCTTCGTCCTCTTATAAAACAGTTTGACTGCTCTTCATCCTTTTATAAAGCAGTTTGACTGCTCTACATCCTCTTATAAATCAGTTTGACTGCTCTTCGTCCGATTATAAATCAGTTTGACTGCTCTTCGTCCGATTATAAATCAGTTTGACTGCTCTTCGTCCGCTTATAAAACAGTTTGACTGCTCTTCATCCTTTTATAAAGCAGTTTGACTGCTCTTCATCCTCTTATAAATCAGTTTGACTGCTCTTCATCCTCTTATAAAGCAGTTTGACTGCTCTTCATCCTCCTATAAACCAGTTTGACTGCGCTTCATCCTCTTGTAAAACAGGTTGACTGCTCTTCGTCCGATTATAAATCAGTGTGACTGCTCTTCGTCCGATTATAAATCAGTTTGACTGCTCTTCGTCCGCTTATAAAACAGTTTGACTGCTCTTCATCCTTTTATAAAGCAGTTTGACTGCTCTTCATCCTCTTATAAATCAGTTTGACTGCTCTTCATCCGATTATAAAGCAGTTTGACTGCTCTTCATCCTTTTATAAAGCAGTTTGACTGCTCTTCATCCTCTTATAAAACAGTTTGACTGCTCTTCATCTGTTTATAAAGCAGTTTTACTGCTCTTCATCCTCCTATAGACCAGTTTGACTGCGCTTCATCCTCCTATAAAACAGTTTGACTGCTCTTCGTCGGATTATAAATCAGTTTGACTGCTCTTCATCATTTTATAAAGCAGTTTGACTGCTCTTCATCCTCTTATAAATCAATTTGACTGCTCTTCATCCTCTTATAAAACCGTTTGACTGCTCTTCGTCCGATTATAAATCAGTTTGACTGCTCTTCGTCCAATTATAAATCAGTTTCACTGCTCTTCGTCCGCTTATAAAACAGTTTGACTGCTCTTCATCCTTTTATAAAGCAGTTTCACTGCTCTTCATCCTCTTATAAATCAGTTTGACTGCTCTTCATCCTTTTATAAAGCAGTTTGACTGCTCTTCATCCTCCTATAAACCAGTTTGACTGCGCTTCATCCTCCTATAGAACAGTTTGACTGCTCTTCGTCCGATTATAAATCAGTTTGACTGCTCTTCGTCCTCTTATAAAACAGTTTGACTGCTCTTCATCCTTTTATAAAGCAGTTTGACTGCTCTTCATCCTCTTATAAATCAGTTTGACTGCTCTTCATCCGATTATAAATCAGTTTGACTTCTCTTCATCCTCTTATAAAACAGTTTGACTGCTCTTCATCCTTTTATAAAGCAGTTTGACTGCTCTTCATCCTCTTATAAATCAGTTTGACTGCTCTTCATCCTATTATAAATCAGTTTGACTGCTCTTCATCCTCTTATAAAACAGTTTGACTGCTCTTTATCCTTTTATAACGCAGTTTGACTGCTCTTCATCCTCTTATAAAACCGTTTGACTGCTCTTCGTCCGATTATAAATCAGTTTGACTGCTCTTCATCCTCTTATAAAACCGTTTGACTGCTCTTCGTCCGATTATAAATCAGGTTGACTGCTCTTCGTCCGATTATAAATCATTTTGACTGCTCTTCTTCTGCTTATAAAACAGTTTGACTGCTCTTCATCCTTTTATAAAGCAGTTTGACTGCTCTTCATCCTCTTATAAATCAGTTTGACTGCTCTTCATCTGTTTATAAAGCAGTTTGACTGCTCTTCATCCTCCTATAGACCAGTTTGACTGCGCTTCATCCTCCTATAAAACAGTTTGACTGCTCTTCGTAGGATTATAAATCAGTTTCACTGCTCTTCGTCCTCTTATAAAACCGTTTGACTGCTCTTCATCCTTTTATAAAGCAGTTTGACTGCTCTACATCCTCTTATAAATCAGTTTGACTGCTTTTCATCCGATTATAAATCAGTTTGACTGCTCTTCGTCCGATTATAAATCAGTTTGACTGCTCTTCGTCCGATTATAAATCAGTTTGACTGCTCTTCGTCCGCTTATAAAACAGTTTGACTGCTCTTCATCCTTTTATAAAGCAGTTTGACTGCTCTTCATCCTCTTATAAATCAGTTTGACTGCTCTTCATCCTCTTATAAAGCAGTTTGACTGCTCTTCATCCTCCTATAAACCAGTTTGACTGCGCTTCATCCTCTTGTAAAACAGGTTGACTGCTCTTCATCCTTTTGTAAAACAGTCTGACTGCTCTACATCATTGTATAAAACAGTTTGACTGCTCTTCATCCTTTTATAAAGCAGTTTGACTGCTCTTCATCCTCTTATAAATCAATTTGACTGCTCTTCATCCTCTTATAAAACCGTTTGACTGCTCTTCGTCCGATTATAAATCAGTTTGACTGCTCTTCGTCCGATTATAAATCAGTTTGACTGCTCTTCATCCTTTTATAAAGCAGTTTGACTGCTCTTCATCCTCTTATAAATCAGTTTGACTGCTCTTCATCTGTTTATAAAGCAGTTTTACTGCTCTTCATCCTCCTATAGACCAGTTTGACTGCGCTTCATCCTCCTATAAAACAGTTTGACTGCTCTTCGTCGGATTATAAATCAGTTTGACTGCTCTTCATCATTTTATAAAGCAGTTTGACTGCTCTTCATCCTCTTATAAATCAATTTGACTGCTCTTCATCCTCTTATAAAACCGTTTGACTGCTCTTCGTCCGATTATAAATCAGTTTGACTGCTCTTCGTCCAATTATAAATCAGTTTCACTGCTCTTCGTCCGCTTATAAAACAGTTTGACTGCTCTTCATCCTTTTATAAAGCAGTTTCACTGCTCTTCATCCTCTTATAAATCAGTTTGACTGCTCTTCATCCTTTTATAAAGCAGTTTGACTGCTCTTCATCCTCCTATAAACCAGTTTGACTGCGCTTCATCCTCCTATAGAACAGTTTGACTGCTCTTCGTCCGATTATAAATCAGTTTGACTGCTCTTCGTCCTCTTATAAAACAGTTTGACTGCTCTTCATCCTTTTATAAAGCAGTTTGACTGCTCTTCATCCTCTTATAAATCAGTTTGACTGCTCTTCATCCGATTATAAATCAGTTTGACTTCTCTTCATCCTCTTATAAAACAGTTTGACTGCTCTTCATCCTTTTATAAAGCAGTTTGACTGCTCTTCATCCTCTTATAAATCAGTTTGACTGCTCTTCATCCTATTATAAATCAGTTTGACTGCTCTTCATCCTCTTATAAAACAGTTTGACTGCTCTTTATCCTTTTATAACGCAGTTTGACTGCTCTTCATCCTCTTATAAAACCGTTTGACTGCTCTTCGTCCGATTATAAATCAGTTTGACTGCTCTTCATCCTCTTATAAAACCGTTTGACTGCTCTTCGTCCGATTATAAATCAGGTTGACTGCTCTTCGTCCGATTATAAATCAGTTTGACTGCTCTTCGTCCGATTATAAATCAGTTTGACTGCTCTTCGTCCGCTTATAAAACAGTTTGACTGCTCTTCATCCTTTTATAAAGCAGTTTGACTGCTCTTCATCCTCTTATAAATCAGTTTGACTGCTCTTCATCCTCTTATAAAGCAGTTTGACTGCTCTTCATCCTCCTATAAAACAGTTTGACTGCTCTTCGTAGGATTATAAATCAGTTTCACTGCTCTTCGTCCTCTTATAAATCAGTTTGACTGCTCTTCATCCTTTTATAAAGCAGTTTGACTGCTCTACATCCTCTTATAAATCAGTTTGACTGCTTTTCATCCGATTATAAATCAGTTTGACTGCTCTTCGTCCGATTATAAATCAGTTTGACTGCTCTTCGTCCGATTATAAATCAGTTTGACTGCTCTTCGTCCGCTTATAAAACAGTTTGACTGCTCTTCATCCTTTTATAAAGCAGTTTGACTGCTCTTCATCCTCTTATAAATCAGTTTGACTGCTCTTCATCCTCTTATAAAGCAGTTTGACTGCTCTTCGTCCTCCTATAAACCAGTTTGACTGCGCTTCATCCTCTTGTAAAACAGGTTGACTGCTCTTCATCCTTTTGTAAAACAGTCTGACTGCTCTACATCATTGTATAAAACAGTTTGACTGCTCTTCATCCTTTTATAAAGCAGTTTGACTGCTCTTCATCCTCTTATAAATCAATTTGACTGCTCTTCATCCTCTTATAAAACCGTTTGACTGCTCTTCGTCCGATTATAAATCAGTTTGACTGCTCTTCGTCCGATTATAAATCAGTTTGACTGCTCTTCGTCCGCTTATAAAACAGTTTGACTGCACTTCGTCGTATTATAAATCAGTTTGACTGCTCTTCGTCTGATTATAAATCAGTTTGACTGCTCTTCGTCTGCTTATAAAACAGTTTGACTGCTCTTCATCCTTTTATAAAGCAGTTTGACTGCTCTTCATCCTCTTATAAATCAGTTTGACTGCTCTTCATCTGTTTATAAAGCAGTTTTACTGCTCTTCATCCTCCTATAGACCAGTTTGACTGCGCTTCATCCTCCTATAAAACAGTTTGACTGCTCTTCGTCGGATTATAAATCAGTTTGACTGCTCTTCGTCCTCTTATAAAACAGTTTGACTGCTCTTCATCCTTTTATAAAGCAGTTTGACTGCTCTACATCCTCTTATAAATCAGTTTGACTGCTATTCATCCGATTATAAATCAGTTTGACTGCTCTTCGTCCGATTATAAATCAGTTTGACTGCTCTTCGTCCGATTATAAATCAGTTTGACTGCTCTTCGTCCGCTTTTAAAACAGTTTGACTGCTCTTCATCCTCTTATAAATCAGTTTGACTGCTCTTCATCCTTTTATAAAGCAGTTTGACTGCTCTTCATCCTCCTATAAACCAGTTTGACTGCGCTTCATCCTCCTATAGAACAGTTTGACTGCTCTTCGTCCGATTATAAATCAGTTTGACTGCTCTTCGTCCTCTTATAAAACAGTTTGACTGCTCTTCATCCTTTTATAAAGCAGTTTGACTGCTCTTCATCCTCTTATAAATCAGTTTGACTGCTCTTCATCCGATTATAAATCAGTTTGACTGCTCTTCATCCTCTTATAAAACAGTTTGACTGCTCTTCATCCTTTTATAAAATAGTTTGACTGCTCTTCATCCTCTTATAAATCAGTTTGACTGCTCTTCATCCTATTATAAATCAGTTTGACTGCTCTTCATCCTCTTATAAAACAGTTTGACTGCTCTTTATCCTTTTATAACGCAGTTTGACTGCTCTTCATCCTCTTATAAATCAGTTTGACTGCTCTTCATCCGATTATAAATCAGTTTGACTGCTCTTCGTCCTCTTTTAAAACAGTTTGACTGCTCTTCATCCTTTTATAATGCAGTTTGACTGCTCTTCATCCTCTTATAAAACAGTTTGACTGCTCTTCATCCTCTTGTAAAACAGTTTGACTGCTCTTCATCCTCTTGTAAAACAATCTGACTGCTCTACATCCTCGTATAAAACAATTTGACTGCTCTTCATCCTTTTATAAAGCAGTTTGACTGCTCTTCATCCTCTTATAAAACCGTTTGACTGCTCTTCATCCTCTTATAAAACCGTTTGACTGCTCTTCGTCCGATTATAAATCAGTTTGACTGCTCTTCATCCTCTTATAAAACCGTTTGACTGCTCTTCGTCCGATTATAAATCAGGTTGACTGCTCTTCGTCCGATTATAAATCAGATTGACTGCTCTTCATCCTTTTATAAAGCAGTTTGACTGCTCTTCATCCTCTTATAAATCAGTTTGACTGCTCTTCATCTGTTTATAAAGCAGTTTGACTGCTCTTCATCCTCCTATAGACCAGTTTGACTGCGCTTCATCCTCCTATAAAACAGTTTGACTGCTCTTCGTCGTATTATAAATCAGTTTGACTGCTCTTCGTCTGATTATAAATCAGTTTGACTGCTCTTCGTCTGCTTATAAAACAGTTTGACTGCTCTTCATCCTTTTATAAAGCAGTTTGACTGCTCTTCATCCTCTTATAAATCAGTTTGACTGCTCTTCATCTGTTTATAAAGCAGTTTGACTGCTCTTCATCCTCCTATAGACCAGTTTGACTGCGCTTCATCCTCCTATAAAACAGTTTGACTGCTCTTCGTCGGATTATAAATCAGTTTGACTGCTCTTCGTCCTCTTATAAAACAGTTTGACTGCTCTTCATCCTTTTATAAAGCAGTTTGACTGCTCTACATCCTCTTATAAATCAGTTTGACTGCTTTTCGTCCAATTATAAATCAGTTTGACTGCTCTTCGTCCGATTATAAATCAGTTTGACTGCTCTTCGTCCGATTATAAATCAGTTTGACTGCTCTTCGTCCGCTTATAAAACAGTTTGACTGCTCTTCATCCTTTTATAAAGCAGTTTGACTGCTCTTCATCCTCTTATATATCAGTTTGACTGCTCTTCATCCTCTTATAAAGCAGCTTGACTGCTCTTCATCCTCCTATAAACCAGTTTGACTGCGCTTCATCCTCTTGTAAAACAGGTTGACTGCTTTTCATCCTTTTGTAAAACAGTCTGACTGCTCTACATCATTGTATAAAACAGTTTGACTGCTCTTCATCCTTTTATAAAGCAGTTTGACTGCTCTTCATCCTCTTATAAATCAATTTGACTGCTCTTCATTCTCTTATAAAACCGTTTGACTGCTCTTCGTCCGATTATAAATCAGTTTGACTGCTCTTCGTCCGATTATAAATCAGTTTGACTGCTCTTCGTCCGCTTATAAAACAGTTTGACTGCTCTTCATCCTTTTATAAAGCAATCTGACTGCTCTACATCCTCGTATAAAACAATTTGACTGCTCTTCATCCTTTTATAAAGCAGTTTGACTGCTCTTCATCCTCTTATAAAACCGTTTGACTGCTCTTCATCCTCTTATAAAACCGTTTGACTGCTCTTCGTCCGATTATAAATCAGTTTGACTGCTCTTCATCCTCTTATAAAACCGTTTGACTGCTCTTCGTCCGATTATAAATCAGGTTGACTGCTCTTCGTCCGATTATAAATCAGTTTGACTGCTCTTCATCCTTTTATAAAGCAGTTTGACTGCTCTTCATCCTCTTATAAATCAGTTTGACTGCTCTTCATCTGTTTATAAAGCAGTTTGACTGCTCTTCATCCTCCTATAGACCAGTTTGACTGCGCTTCATCCTCCTATAAAACAGTTTGACTGCTCTTCGTCGTATTATAAATCAGTTTGACTGCTCTTCGTCTGATTATAAATCAGTTTGACTGCTCTTCGTCTGCTTATAAAACAGTTTGACTGCTCTTCATCCTTTTATAAAGCAGTTTGACTGCTCTTCATCCTCTTATAAAGCAGTTTGACTGCTCTTCATCTGTTTATAAAGCAGTTTGACTGCTCTTCATCCTCCTATAGACCAGTTTGACTGCGCTTCATCCTCCTATAAAACAGTTTGACTGCTCTTCGTCGGATTATAAATCAGTTTGACTGCTCTTCGTCCTCTTATAAAACAGTTTGACTGCTCTTCATCCTTTTATAAAGCAGTTTGACTGCTCTTCATCCTCTTATAAATCAGTTTGACTGCTCTTCATCTGTTTATAAAGCAGTTTGACTGCTCTTCATCCTCCTATAGACCAGTTTGACTGCGCTTCATCCTCCTATAAAACAGTTTGACTGCTCTTCGTCGTATTATAAATCAGTTTGACTGCTCTTCGTCTGATTATAAATCAGTTTGACTGCTCTTCGTCTGCTTATAAAACAGTTTGACTGCTCTTCATCCTTTTATAAAGCAGTTTGACTGCTCTTCATCCTCTTATAAATCAATTTGACTGCTCTTCATCTGTTTATAAAGCAGTTTGACTGCTCTTCATCCTCCTATAGACCAGTTTGACTGCGCTTCATCCTCCTATAAAACAGTTTGACTGCTCTTCGTCGGATTATAAATCAGTTTGACTGCTCTTCGTCCTCTTATAAAACAGTTTGACTGCTTTTCATCCTTTTATAAAGCAGTTTGACTGCTCTACATCCTCTTATAAATCAGTTTGACTGCTTTTCGTCCAATTATAAATCAGTTTGACTGCTCTTCGTCCGATTATAAATCAGTTTGACTGCTCTTCGTCCGATTATAAATCAGTTTGACTGCTCTTCGTCCGCTTATAAAACAGTTTGACTGCTCTTCATCCTTTTATAAAGCAGTTTGACTGCTCTTCATCCTCTTATATATCAGTTTGACTGCTCTTCATCCTCTTATAAAGCAGCTTGACTGCTCTTCATCCTCCTATAAACCAGTTTGACTGCGCTTCATCCTCTTGTAAAACAGGTTGACTGCTTTTCATCCTTTTGTAAAACAGTCTGACTGCTCTACATCATTGTATAAAACAGTTTGACTGCTCTTCATCCTTTTATAAAGCAGTTTGACTGCTCTTCATCCTCTTATAAATCAATTTGACTGCTCTTCATTCTCTTATAAAACCGTTTGACTGCTCTTCGTCCGATTATAAATCAGTTTGACTGCTCTTCGTCCGATTATAAATCAGTTTGACTGCTCTTCGTCCGCTTATAAAACAGTTTGACTGCTCTTCATCCTTTTATAAAGCAATCTGACTGCTCTACATCCTCGTATAAAACAATTTGACTGCTCTTCATCCTTTTATAAAGCAGTTTGACTGCTCTTCATCCTCTTATAAAACCGTTTGACTGCTCTTCATCCTCTTATAAAACCGTTTGACTGCTCTTCGTCCGATTATAAATCAGTTTGACTGCTCTTCATCCTCTTATAAAACCGTTTGACTGCTCTTCGTCCGATTATAAATCAGGTTGACTGCTCTTCGTCCGATTATAAATCAGTTTGACTGCTCTTCATCCTTTTATAAAGCAGTTTGACTGCTCTTCATCCTCTTATAAATCAGTTTGACTGCTCTTCATCTGTTTATAAAGCAGTTTGACTGCTCTTCATCCTCCTATAGACCAGTTTGACTGCGCTTCATCCTCCTATAAAACAGTTTGACTGCTCTTCGTCGTATTATAAATCAGTTTGACTGCTCTTCGTCGTATTATAAATCAGTTTGACTGCTCTTCGTCTGATTATAAATCAGTTTGACTGCTCTTCGTCTGCTTATAAAACAGTTTGACTGCTCTTCATCCTTTTATAAAGCAGTTTGACTGCTCTTCATCCTCTTATAAATCAGTTTGACTGCTCTTCATCTGTTTATAAAGCAGTTTGACTGCTCTTCATCCTCCTATAGACCAGTTTGACTGCGCTTCATCCTCCTATAAAACAGTTTGACTGCTCTTCGTCGGATTATAAATCAGTTTGACTGCTCTTCGTCCTCTTATAAAACAGTTTGACTGCTCTTCATCCTTTTATAAAGCAGTTTGACTGCTCTACATCCTCTTATAAATCAGTTTGACTGCTTTTCGTCCAATTATAAATCAGTTTGACTGCTCTTCGTCCGATTATAAATGAGTTTGACTGCTCTTCGTCCGATTATAAATCAGTTTGACTGCTCTTCGTCCGCTTATAAAACAGTTTGACTGCTCTTCATCCTTTTATAAAGCAGTTTGACTGCTCTTCATCCTCTTATATATCAGTTTGACTGCTCTTCATCCTCTTATAAAGCAGCTTGACTGCTCTTCATCCTCCTATAAACCAGTTTGACTGCGCTTCATCCTCTTGTAAAACAGGTTGACTGCTTTTCATCCTTTTGTAAAACAGTCTGACTGCTCTACATCATTGTATAAAACAGTTTGACTGCTCTTCATCCTTTTATAAAGCAGTTTGACTGCTCTTCATCCTCTTATAAATCAATTTGACTGCTCTTCATCCTCTTATAAAACCGTTTGACTGCTCTTCGTCCGATTATAAATCAGTTTGACTGCTCTTCGTCCGATTATAAATCAGTTTGACTGCTCTTCGTCCGCTTATAAAACAGTTTGACTGCTCTTCATCCTTTTATAAAGCAGTTTGACTGCTCTTCATCCTCCTATAAAACAGTTTGACTGCTCTTCGTCGGATTATAAATCAGTTTGACTGCTCTTCGTCCTCTTATAAAACAGTTTGACTGCTCTTCATCCTTTTATAAAGCAGTTTAACTGCTCTACATCCTCTTATAAATCAGTTTGACTGCTTTTCATCCGATTATAAATCAGTTTGACTGCTCTTCGTCCGATTATAAATCAGTTTGACTGCTCTTCGTCCGATTATAAATCAGTTTGACTGCTCTTCGTCCGCTTATAAAACAGTTTGACTGCTCTTCATCCTTTTATAAAGCAGTTTGACTGCTCTTCATCCTCTTATAAATCAGTTTGACTGCTCTTCATCCTCTTATAAAGCAGTTTGACTGCTCTTCATCCTCCTATAAACCAGTTTGACTGCGCTTCATCCTCTTGTAAAACAGGTTGACTGCTTTTCATCCTTTTGTAAAACAGTCTGACTGCTCTACATCATTGTATAAAACAGTTTGACTGCTCTTCATCCTTTTATAAAGCAGTTTGACTGCTCTACATCCTCTTATAAATCAGTTTGACTGCTATTCATCCGATTATAAATCAGTTTGACTGCTCTTCGTCCGATTATAAATCAGTTTGACTGCTCTTCGTCCGATTATAAATCAGTTTGACTGCTCTTCGTCCGCTTATAAAACAGTTTGACTGCTCTTCATCCTTTTATAAAGCAGTTTCACTGCTCTTCATCCTCTTATAAATCAGTTTGACTGCTCTTCATCCTTTTATAAAGCAGTTTGACTGCTCTTCATCCTCCTATAAACCAGTTTGACTGCGCTTCATCCTCCTATAGAACAGTTTGACTGCTCTTCGTCCGATTATAAATCAGTTTGACTGCTCTTCGTCCTCTTATAAAACAGTTTGACTGCTCTTCATCCTTTTATAAAGCAGTTTGACTGCTCTTCATCCTCTTATAAATCAGTTTGACTGCTCTTCATCCGATTATAAATCAGTTTGACTGCTCTTCATCCTCTTATAAAACAGTTTGACTGCTCTTCATCCTTTTATAAAGCAGTTTGACTGCTCTTCATCCTCTTATAAATCAGTTTGACTGCTCTTCATCCTATTATAAATCAGTTTGACTGCTCTTCATCCTCTTATAAATCAGTTTGACTGCTCTTCATCTGTTTATAAAGCAGTTTGACTGCTCTTCATCCTCCTATAGACCAGTTTGACTGCTCTTCATCCTCTTATAAAACCGTTTGACTGCTCTTCGTCCGATTATAAATCAGTTTGACTGCTCTTCGTCCGATTATAAATCAGTTTGACTGCTCTTCGTCCGCTTATAAAACAGTTTGACTGCTCTTCATCCTTTTATAAAGCAGTTTGACTGCTCTTCATCCTCTTATAAATCAGTTTGACTGCTCTTCATCCGATTATAAAGCAGTTTGACTGCTCTTCATCCTTTTATAAAGCAGTTTGACTGCTCTTCATCCTCTTATAAATCAGTTTGACTGCTCTTCATCTGTTTATAAAGCAGTTTTACTGCTCTTCATCCTCCTATAGACCAGTTTGACTGCGCTTCATCCTCCTATAAAACAGTTTGACTGCTCTTCGTCGGATTATAAATCAGTTTGACTGCTCTTCGTCCTCTTATAAAACAGTTTGACTGCTCTTCATCCTTTTATAAAGCAGTTTGACTGCTCTACATCCTCTTATAAATCAGTTTGACTGCTATTCATCCGATTATAAATCAGTTTGACTGCTCTTCGTCCGATTATAAATCAGTTTGACTGCTCTTCGTCCGATTATAAATCAGTTTGACTGCTCTTCGTCCGCTTTTAAAACAGTTTGACTGCTCTTCATCCTCTTATAAATCAGTTTGACTGCTCTTCATCCTTTTATAAAGCAGTTTGACTGCTCTTCATCCTCCTATAAACCAGTTTGACTGCGCTTCATCCTCCTATAGAACAGTTTGACTGCTCTTCGTCCGATTATAAATCAGTTTGACTGCTCTTCGTCCTCTTATAAAACAGTTTGACTGCTCTTCATCCTTTTATAAAGCAGTTTGACTGCTCTTCATCCTCTTATAAATCAGTTTGACTGCTCTTCATCCGATTATAAATCAGTTTGACTGCTCTTCATCCTCTTATAAAACAGTTTGACTGCTCTTCATCCTTTTATAAAGCAGTTTGACTGCTCTTCATCCTCTTATAAATCAGTTTGACTGCTCTTCATCCTATTATAAATCAGTTTGACTGCTCTTCATCCTCTTATAAAACAGTTTGACTGCTCTTTATCCTTTTATAACGCAGTTTGACTGCTCTTCATCCTCTTATAAATCAGTTTGACTGCTCTTCATCCGATTATAAATCAGTTTGACTGCTCTTCGTCCTCTTTTAAAACAGTTTGACTGCTCTTCATCCTTTTATAATGCAGTTTGACTGCTCTTCATCCTCTTATAAAACAGTTTGACTGCTCTTCATCCTCTTGTAAAACAGTTTGACTGCTCTTCATCCTCTTGTAAAACAATCTGACTGCTCTACATCCTCGTATAAAACAATTTGACTGCTCTTCATCCTTTTATAAAGCAGTTTGACTGCTCTTCATCCTCTTATAAAACCGTTTGACTGCTCTTCATCCTCTTATAAAACCGTTTGACTGCTCTTCGTCCGATTATAAATCAGTTTGACTGCTCTTCATCCTCTTATAAAACCGTTTGACTGCTGTTCGTCCGATTATAAATCAGGTTGACTGCTCTTCGTCCGATTATAAATCAGATTGACTGCTCTTCATCCTTTTATAAAGCAGTTTGACTGCTCTTCATCCTCTTATAAATCAATTTGACTGCTCTTCATCTGTTTATAAAGCAGTTTGACTGCTCTTCATCCTCCTATAGACCAGTTTGACTGCGCTTCATCCTCCTATAAAACAGTTTGACTGCTCTTCGTCGTATTATAAATCAGTTTGACTGCTCTTCGTCTGATTATAAATCAGTTTGACTGCTCTTCGTCTGCTTATAAAACAGTTTGACTGCTCTTCATCCTTTTATAAAGCAGTTTGACTGCTCTTCATCCTCTTATAAATCAGTTTGACTGCTCTTCATCTGTTTATAAAGCAGTTTGACTGCTCTTCATCCTCCTATAGACCAGTTTGACTGCGCTTCATCCTCCTATAAAACAGTTTGACTGCTCTTCGTCGGATTATAAATCAGTTTGACTGCTCTTCGTCCTCTTATAAAACAGTTTGACTGCTCTTCATCCTTTTATAAAGCAGTTTGACTGCTCTACATCCTCTTATAAATCAGTTTGACTGCTTTTCGTCCAATTATAAATCAGTTTGACTGCTCTTCGTCCGATTATAAATCAGTTTGACTGCTCTTCATCCTCTTATATATCAGTTTGACTGCTCTTCATCCTCTTATAAAGCAGCTTGACTGCTCTTCATCCTCCTATAAACCAGTTTGACTGCGCTTCATCCTCTTGTAAAACAGGTTGACTGCTTTTCATCCTTTTGTAAAACAGTCTGACTGCTCTACATCATTGTATAAAACAGTTTGACTGCTCTTCATCCTTTTATAAAGCAGTTTGACTGCTCTTCATCCTCTTATAAATCAATTTGACTGCTCTTCATCCTCTTATAAAACCGTTTGACTGCTCTTCGTCCGATTATAAATCAGTTTGACTGCTCTTCGTCCGATTATAAATCAATTTGACTGCTCTTCATTCTCTTATAAAACCGTTTGACTGCTCTTCGTCCGATTATAAATCAGTTTGACTGCTCTTCGTCCGATTATAAATCAGTTTGACTGCTCTTCGTCCGCTTATAAAACAGTTTGACTGCTCTTCATCCTTTTATAAAGCAATCTGACTGCTCTACATCCTCGTATAAAACAATTTGACTGCTCTTCATCCTTTTATAAAGCAGTTTGACTGCTCTTCATCCTCTTATAAAACCGTTTGACTGCTCTTCATCCTCTTATAAAACCGTTTGACTGCTCTTCGTCCGATTATAAATCAGGTTGACTGCTCTTCGTCCGATTATAAATCAGTTTGACTGCTCTTCATCCTTTTATAAAGCAGTTTGACTGCTCTTCATCCTCTTATAAATCAGTTTGACTGCTCTTCATCTGTTTATAAAGCAGTTTGACTGCTCTTCATCCTCCTATAGACCAGTTTGACTGCGCTTCATCCTCCTATAAAACAGTTTGACTGCTCTTCGTCGTATTATAAATCAGTTTGACTGCTCTTCGTCTGATTATAAATCAGTTTGACTGCTCTTCGTCTGCTTATAAAACAGTTTGACTGCTCTTCATCCTTTTATAAAGCAGTTTGACTGCTCTTCATCCTCTTATAAAGCAGTTTGACTGCTCTTCATCTGTTTATAAAGCAGTTTGACTGCTCTTCATCCTCCTATAGACCAGTTTGACTGCGCTTCATCCTCCTATAAAACAGTTTGACTGCTCTTCGTCGGATTATAAATCAGTTTGACTGCTCTTCGTCCTCTTATAAAACAGTTTGACTGCTCTTCATCCTTTTATAAAGCAGTTTGACTGCTCTTCATCCTCTTATAAATCAGTTTGACTGCTCTTCATCTGTTTATAAAGCAGTTTGACTGCACTTCATCCTCCTATAGACCAGTTTGACTGCGCTTCATCCTCCTATAAAACAGTTTGACTGCTCTTCGTCGTATTATAAATCAGTTTGACTGCTCTTCGTCTGATTATAAATCAGTTTGACTGCTCTTCGTCTGCTTATAAAACAGTTTGACTGCTCTTCATCCTTTTATAAAGCAGTTTGACTGCTCTTCATCCTCTTATAAATCAGTTTGACTGCTCTTCATCTGTTTATAAAGCAGTTTGACTGCTCTTCATCCTCCTATAGACCAGTTTGACTGCGCTTCATCCTCCTATAAAACAGTTTGACTGCTCTTCGTCGGATTATAAATCAGTTTGACTGCTCTTCGTCCTCTTATAAAACAGTTTGACTGCTCTTCATCCTTTTATAAAGCAGTTTGACTGCTCTACATCCTCTTATAAATCAGTTTGACTGCTTTTCGTCCAATTATAAATCAGTTTGACTGCTCTTCGTCCGATTATAAATCAGTTTGACTGCTCTTCGTCCGATTATAAATCAGTTTGACTGCTCTTCGTCCGCTTATAAAACAGTTTGACTGCTCTTCATCCTTTTATAAAGCAGTTTGACTGCTCTTCATCCTCTTATATATCAGTTTGACTGCTCTTCATCCTCTTATAAAGCAGCTTGACTGCTCTTCATCCTCCTATAAACCAGTTTGACTGCGCTTCATCCTCTTGTAAAACAGGTTGACTGCTTTTCATCCTTTTGTAAAACAGTCTGACTGCTCTACATCATTGTATAAAACAGTTTGACTGCTCTTCATCCTTTTATAAAGCAGTTTGACTGCTCTTCATCCTCTTATAAATCAATTTGACTGCTCTTCATTCTCTTATAAAACCGTTTGACTGCTCTTCGTCCGATTATAAATCAGTTTGACTGCTCTTCGTCCGATTATAAATCAGTTTGACTGCTCTTCGTCCGCTTATAAAACAGTTTGACTGCTCTTCATCCTTTTATAAAGCAATCTGACTGCTCTACATCCTCGTATAAAACAATTTGACTGCTCTTCATCCTTTTATAAAGCAGTTTGACTGCTCTTCATCCTCTTATAAAACCGTTTGACTGCTCTTCATCCTCTTATAAAACCGTTTGACTGCTCTTCGTCCGATTATAAATCAGTTTGACTGCTCTTCATCCTCTTATAAAACCGTTTGACTGCTCTTCGTCCGATTATAAATCAGGTTGACTGCTCTTCGTCCGATTATAAATCAGTTTGACTGCTCTTCATCCTTTTATAAAGCAGTTTGACTGCTCTTCATCCTCTTATAAATCAGTTTGACTGCTCTTCATCTGTTTATAAAGCAGTTTGACTGCTCTTCATCCTCCTATAGACCAGTTTGACTGCGCTTCATCCTCCTATAAAACAGTTTGACTGCTCTTCGTCGTATTATAAATTAGTTTGACTGCTCTTCGTCTGATTATAAATCAGTTTGACTGCTCTTCGTCTGCTTATAAAACAGTTTGACTGCTCTTCATCCTTTTATAAAGCAGTTTGACTGCTCTTCATCCTCTTATAAATCAGTTTGACTGCTCTTCATCTGTTTATAAAGCAGTTTGACTGCTCTTCATCCTCCTATAGACCAGTTTGACTGCGCTTCATCCTCCTATAAAACAGTTTGACTGCTCTTCGTCGGATTATAAATCAGTTTGACTGCTCTTCGTCCTCTTATAAAACAGTTTGACTGCTCTTCATCCTTTTATAAAGCAGTTTGACTGCTCTACATCCTCTTATAAATCAGTTTGACTGCTTTTCGTCCAATTATAAATCAGTTTGACTGCTCTTCGTCCGATTATAAATGAGTTTGACTGCTCTTCGTCCGATTATAAATCAGTTTGACTGCTCTTCGTCCGCTTATAAAACAGTTTGACTGCTCTTCATCCTTTTATAAAGCAGTTTGACTGCTCTTCATCCTCTTATATATCAGTTTGACTGCTCTTCATCCTCTTATAAAGCAGCTTGACTGCTCTTCATCCTCCTATAAACCAGTTTGACTGCGCTTCATCCTCTTGTAAAACAGGTTGACTGCTTTTCATCCTTTTGTAAAACAGTCTGACTGCTCTACATCATTGTATAAAACAGTTTGACTGCTCTTCATCCTTTTATAAAGCAGTTTGACTGCTCTTCATCCTCTTATAAATCAATTTGACTGCTCTTCATCCTCTTATAAAACCGTTTGACTGCTCTTCGTCCGATTATAAATCAGTTTGACTGCTCTTCGTCCGATTATAAATCAGTTTGACTGCTCTTCGTCCGCTTATAAAACAGTTTGACTGCTCTTCATCCTTTTATAAAGCAGTTTGACTGCTCTTCATCCTCCTATAAAACAGTTTGACTGCTCTTCGTCGGATTATAAATCAGTTTGACTGCTCTTCGTCCTCTTATAAAACAGTTTGACTGCTCTTCATCCTTTTATAAAGCAGTTTAACTGCTCTACATCCTCTTATAAATCAGTTTGACTGCTTTTCATCCGATTATAAATCAGTTTGACTGCTCTTCGTCCGATTATAAATCAGTTTGACTGCTCTTCGTCCGATTATAAATCAGTTTGACTGCTCTTCGTCCGCTTATAAAACAGTTTGACTGCTCTTCATCCTTTTATAAAGCAGTTTGACTGCTCTTCATCCTCTTATAAATCAGTTTGACTGCTCTTCATCCTCTTATAAAGCAGTTTGACTGCTCTTCATCCTCCTATAAACCAGTTTGACTGCGCTTCATCCTCTTGTAAAACAGGTTGACTGCTTTTCATCCTTTTGTAAAACAGTCTGACTGCTCTACATCATTGTATAAAACAGTTTGACTGCTCTTCATCCTTTTATAAAGCAGTTTGACTGCTCTACATCCTCTTATAAATCAGTTTGACTGCTATTCATCCGATTATAAATCAGTTTGACTGCTCTTCGTCCGATTATAAATCAGTTTGACTGCTCTTCGTCCGATTATAAATCAGTTTGACTGCTCTTCGTCCGCTTATAAAACAGTTTGACTGCTCTTCATCCTTTTATAAAGCAGTTTCACTGCTCTTCATCCTCTTATAAATCAGTTTGACTGCTCTTCATCCTTTTATAAAGCAGTTTGACTGCTCTTCATCCTCCTATAAACCAGTTTGACTGCGCTTCATCCTCCTATAGAACAGTTTGACTGCTCTTCGTCCGATTATAAATCAGTTTGACTGCTCTTCGTCCTCTTATAAAACAGTTTGACTGCTCTTCATCCTTTTATAAAGCAGTTTGACTGCTCTTCATCCTCTTATAAATCAGTTTGACTGCTCTTCATCCGATTATAAATCAGTTTGACTGCTCTTCATCCTATTATAAATCAGTTTGACTGCTCTTCATCCTCTTATAAATCAGTTTGACTGCTCTTCATCTGTTTATAAAGCAGTTTGACTGCTCTTCATCCTCCTATAGACCAGTTTGACTGCGCTTCATCCTCCTATAAAACAGTTTGACTGCTCTTCGTAGGATTATAAATCAGTTTCACTGCTCTTCGTCCTCTTATAAAACCGTTTGACTGCTCTTCATCCTTTTATAAAGCAGTTTGACTGCTCTACATCCTCTTATAAATCAGTTTGACTGCTTTTCATCCGATTATAAATCAGTTTGACTGCTCTTCGTCCGATTATAAATCAGTTTGACTGCTCTTCGTCCGATTATAAATCAGTTTGACTGCTCTTCGTCCGCTTATAAAACAGTTTGACTGCTCTTCATCCTTTTATAAAGCAGTTTGACTGCTCTTCATCCTCTTATAAATCAGTTTGACTGCTCTTCATCCTCTTATAAAGCAGTTTGACTGCTCTTCATCCTCCTATAAACCAGTTTGACTGCGCTTCATCCTCTTGTAAAACAGGTTGACTGCTTTTCATCCTTTTGTAAAACAGTCTGACTGCTCTACATCATTGTATAAAACAGTTTGACTGCTCTTCGTCCGATTATAAATCAGTTTGACTGCTCTTCGTCCTCTTATAAAACAGTTTGACTGCTCTCCATCCTTTTATAAAGCAGTTTGACTGCTCTTCATCCTCTTATAAATCAGTTTGACTGCTCTTCATCCGATTATAAAGCAGTTTGACTGCTCTTCATCCTTTTATAAAGCAGTTTGACTGCTCTTCATCCTCTTATAAAACAGGTTGACTGCTTTTCATCCTTTTGTAAAACAGTCTGACTGCTCTACATCATTGTATAAAACAGTTTGACTGCTCTTCATCCTTTTATAAAGCAGTTTGACTGCTCTTCATCCTCTTATAAATCAATTTGACTGCTCTTCATTCTCTTATAAAACCGTTTGACTGCTCTTCGTCCGATTATAAATCAGTTTGACTGCTCTTCGTCCGATTATAAATCAGTTTGACTGCTCTTCGTCCGCTTATAAAACAGTTTGACTGCTCTTCATCCTTTTATAAAGCAATCTGACTGCTCTACATCCTCGTATAAAACAATTTGACTGCTCTTCATCCTTTTATAAAGCAGTTTGACTGCTCTTCATCCTCTTATAAAACCGTTTGACTGCTCTTCATCCTCTTATAAAACCGTTTGACTGCTCTTCGTCCGATTATAAATCAGTTTGACTGCTCTTCATCCTCTTATAAAACCGTTTGACTGCTCTTCGTCCGATTATAAATCAGGTTGACTGCTCTTCGTCCGATTATAAATCAGTTTGACTGCTCTTCATCCTTTTATAAAGCAGTTTGACTGCTCTTCATCCTCTTATAAATCAGTTTGACTGCTCTTCATCTGTTTATAAAGCAGTTTGACTGCTCTTCATCCTCCTATGGACCAGTTTGACTGCGCTTCATCCTCCTATAAAACAGTTTGACTGCTCTTCGTCGTATTATAAATCAGTTTGACTGCTCTTCGTCTGATTATAAATCAGTTTGACTGCTCTTCGTCTGCTTATAAAACAGTTTGACTGCTCTTCATCCTTTTATAAAGCAGTTTGACTGCTCTTCATCCTCTTATAAATCAGTTTGACTGCTCTTCATCTGTTTATAAAGCAGTTTGACTGCTCTTCATCCTCCTATAGACCAGTTTGACTGCGCTTCATCCTCCTATAAAACAGTTTGACTGCTCTTCGTCGGATTATAAATCAGTTTGACTGCTCTTCGTCCGCTTATAAAACAGTTTGACTGCTCTTCATCCTTTTATAAAGCAGTTTGACTGCTCTTCATCCTCTTATATATCAGTTTGACTGCTCTTCATCCTCTTATAAAGCAGCTTGACTGCTCTTCATCCTCCTATAAACCAGTTTGACTGCGCTTCATCCTCTTGTAAAACAGGTTGACTGCTTTTCATCCTTTTGTAAAACAGTCTGACTGCTCTACATCATTGTATAAAACAGTTTGACTGCTCTTCATCCTTTTATAAAGCAGTTTGACTGCTCTTCATCCTCTTATAAATCAATTTGACTGCTCTTCATCCTCTTATAAAACCGTTTGACTGCTCTTCGTCCGATTATAAATCAGTTTGACTGCTCTTCGTCCGATTATAAATCAGTTTGACTGCTCTTCGTCCGCTTATAAAACAGTTTGACTGCTCTTCATCCTTTTATAAAGCAGTTTGACTGCTCTTCATCCTCCTATAAAACAGTTTGACTGCTCTTCGTCGGATTATAAATCAGTTTGACTGCTCTTCGTCCTCTTATAAAACAGTTTGACTGCTCTTCATCCTTTTATAAAGCAGTTTAACTGCTCTACATCCTCTTATAAATCAGTTTGACTGCTTTTCATCCGATTATAAATCAGTTTGACTGCTCTTCGTCCGATTATAAATCAGTTTGACTGCTCTTCGTCCGATTATAAATCAGTTTGACTGCTCTTCGTCCGCTTATAAAACAGTTTGACTGCTCTTCATCCTTTTATAAAGCAGTTTGACTGCTCTTCATCCTCTTATAAATCAGTTTGACTGCTCTTCATCCTCTTATAAAGCAGTTTGACTGCTCTTCATCCTCCTATAAACCAGTTTGACTGCGCTTCATCCTCTTGTAAAACAGGTTGACTGCTTTTCATCCTTTTGTAAAACAGTCTGACTGCTCTACATCATTGTATAAAACAGTTTGACTGCTCTTCATCCTTTTATAAAGCAGTTTGACTGCTCTACATCCTCTTATAAATCAGTTTGACTGCTATTCATCCGATTATAAATCAGTTTGACTGCTCTTCGTCCGATTATAAATCAGTTTGACTGCTCTTCGTCCGATTATAAATCAGTTTGACTGCTCTTCGTCCGCTTATAAAACAGTTTGACTGCTCTTCATCCTTTTATAAAGCAGTTTCACTGCTCTTCATCCTCTTATAAATCAGTTTGACTGCTCTTCATCCTTTTATAAAGCAGTTTGACTGCTCTTCATCCTCCTATAAACCAGTTTGACTGCTCTTCATCCGATTATAAATCAGTTTGACTGCTCTTCATCCTCTTATAAAACAGTTTGACTGCTCTTCATCCTTTTATAAAGCAGTTTGACTGCTCTTCATCCTCTTATAAATCAGTTTGACTGCTCTTCATCCTATTATAAATCAGTTTGACTGCTCTTCATCCTCTTATAAATCAGTTTGACTGCTCTTCATCTGTTTATAAAGCAGTTTGACTGCTCTTCATCCTCCTATAGACCAGTTTGACTGCGCTTCATCCTCCTATAAAACAGTTTGACTGCTCTTCGTAGGATTATAAATCAGTTTCACTGCTCTTCGTCCTCTTATAAAACCGTTTGACTGCTCTTCATCCTTTTATAAAGCAGTTTGACTGCTCTACATCCTCTTATAAATCAGTTTGACTGCTTTTCATCCGATTATAAATCAGTTTGACTGCTCTTCGTCCGATTATAAATCAGTTTGACTGCTCTTCGTCCGCTTATAAAACAGTTTGACTGCTCTTCATCCTTTTATAAAGCAGTTTGACTGCTCTTCATCCTCTTATAAAACCGTTTGACTGCTCTTCATCCTCTTATAAAACCGTTTGACTGCTCTTCGTCCGATTATAAATCAGTTTGACTGCTCTTCATCCTCTTATAAAACCGTTTGACTGCTCTTCGTCCGATTATAAATCAGGTTGACTGCTCTTCGTCCGATTATAAATCAGTTTGACTGCTCTTCATCCTTTTATAAAGCAGTTTGACTGCTCTTCATCCTCTTATAAATCAGTTTGACTGCTCTTCATCTGTTTATAAAGCAGTTTGACTGCTCTTCATCCTCCTATGGACCAGTTTGACTGCGCTTCATCCTCCTATAAAACAGTTTGACTGCTCTTCGTCGTATTATAAATCAGTTTGACTGCTCTTCGTCTGATTATAAATCAGTTTGACTGCTCTTCGTCTGCTTATAAAACAGTTTGACTGCTCTTCATCCTTTTATAAAGCAGTTTGACTGCTCTTCATCCTCTTATAAATCAGTTTGACTGCTCTTCATCTGTTTATAAAGCAGTTTGACTGCTCTTCATCCTCCTATAGACCAGTTTGACTGCGCTTCATCCTCCTATAAAACAGTTTGACTGCTCTTCGTCGGATTATAAATCAGTTTGACTGCTCTTCGTCCGCTTATAAAACAGTTTGACTGCTCTTCATCCTTTTATAAAGCAGTTTGACTGCTCTTCATCCTCTTATATATCAGTTTGACTGCTCTTCATCCTCTTATAAAGCAGCTTGACTGCTCTTCATCCTCCTATAAACCAGTTTGACTGCGCTTCATCCTCTTGTAAAACAGGTTGACTGCTTTTCATCCTTTTTTAAAACAGTCTGACTGCTCTACATCATTGTATAAAACAGTTTGACTGCTCTTCATCCTTTTATAAAGCAGTTTGACTGCTCTTCATCCTCTTATAAATCAATTTGACTGCTCTTCATCCTCTTATAAAACCGTTTGACTGCTCTTCGTCCGATTATAAATCAGTTTGACTGCTCTTCATCCTCTTATAAAACCGTTTGACTGCTCTTCGTCCGATTATAAATCAGGTTGACTGCTCTTCGTCCGATTATAAATCAGTTTGACTGCTCTTCATCCTTTTATAAAGCAGTTTGACTGCTCTTCATCCTCTTATAAATCAGTTTGACTGCTCTTCATCTGTTTATAAAGCAGTTTGACTGCTCTTCATCCTCCTATAGACCAGTTTGACTGCGCTTCATCCTCCTATAAAACAGTTTGACTGCTCTTCGTCGTATTATAAATCAGTTTGACTGCTCTTCGTCTGATTATAAATCAGTTTGACTGCTCTTCGTCTGCTTATAAAACAGTTTGACTGCTCTTCATCCTTTTATAAAGCAGTTTGACTGCTCTTCATCCTCTTATAAATCAGTTTGACTGCTCTTCATCTGTTTATAAAGCAGTTTGACTGCTCTTCATCCTCCTATAGACCAGTTTGACTGCGCTTCATCCTCCTATAAAACAGTTTGACTGCTCTTCGTCGGATTATAAATCAGTTTGACTGCTCTTCGTCCTCTTATAAAACAGTTTGACTGCTCTTCATCCTTTTATAAAGCAGTTTGACTGCTCTACATCCTCTTATAAATCAGTTTGACTGCTTTTCGTCCAATTATAAATCAGTTTGACTGCTCTTCGTCCGATTATAAATGAGTTTGACTGCTCTTCGTCCGATTATAAATCAGTTTGACTGCTCTTCGTCCGCTTATAAAACAGTTTGACTGCTCTTCATCCTTTTATAAAGCAGTTTGACTGCTCTTCATCCTCTTATATATCAGTTTGACTGCTCTTCATCCTCTTATAAAGCAGCTTGACTGCTCTTCATCCTCCTATAAACCAGTTTGACTGCGCTTCATCCTCTTGTAAAACAGGTTGACTGCTTTTCATCCTTTTGTAAAACAGTCTGACTGCTCTACATCATTGTATAAAACAGTTTGACTGCTCTTCATCCTTTTATAAAGCAGTTTGACTGCTCTTCATCCTCTTATAAATCAATTTGACTGCTCTTCATCCTCTTATAAAACCGTTTGACTGCTCTTCGTCCGATTATAAATCAGTTTGACTGCTCTTCGTCCGATTATAAATCAGTTTGACTGCTCTTCGTCCGCTTATAAAACAGTTTGACTGCTCTTCATCCTTTTATAAAGCAGTTTGACTGCTCTTCATCCTCCTATAAAACAGTTTGACTGCTCTTCGTCGGATTATAAATCAGTTTGACTGCTCTTCGTCCTCTTATAAAACAGTTTGACTGCTCTTCATCCTTTTATAAAGCAGTTTAACTGCTCTACATCCTCTTATAAATCAGTTTGACTGCTTTTCATCCGATTATAAATCAGTTTGACTGCTCTTCGTCCGATTATAAATCAGTTTGACTGCTCTTCGTCCGATTATAAATCAGTTTGACTGCTCTTCGTCCGCTTATAAAACAGTTTGACTGCTCTTCATCCTTTTATAAAGCAGTTTGACTGCTCTTCATCCTCTTATAAATCAGTTTGACTGCTCTTCATCCTCTTATAAAGCAGTTTGACTGCTCTTCATCCTCCTATAAACCAGTTTGACTGCGCTTCATCCTCTTGTAAAACAGGTTGACTGCTTTTCATCCTTTTGTAAAACAGTCTGACTGCTCTACATCATTGTATAAAACAGTTTGACTGCTCTTCATCCTTTTATAAAGCAGTTTGACTGCTCTACATCCTCTTATAAATCAGTTTGACTGCTATTCATCCGATTATAAATCAGTTTGACTGCTCTTCGTCCGATTATAAATCAGTTTGACTGCTCTTCGTCCGATTATAAATCAGTTTGACTGCTCTTCGTCCGCTTATAAAACAGTTTGACTGCTCTTCATCCTTTTATAAAGCAGTTTCACTGCTCTTCATCCTCTTATAAATCAGTTTGACTGCTCTTCATCCTTTTATAAAGCAGTTTGACTGCTCTTCATCCTCCTATAAACCAGTTTGACTGCGCTTCATCCTCCTATAGAACAGTTTGACTGCTCTTCGTCCGATTATAAATCAGTTTGACTGCTCTTCGTCCTCTTATAAAACAGTTTGACTGCTCTTCATCCTTTTATAAAGCAGTTTGACTGCTCTTCATCCTCTTATAAATCAGTTTGACTGCTCTTCATCCGATTATAAATCAGTTTGACTGCTCTTCATCCTCTTATAAAACAGTTTGACTGCTCTTCATCCTTTTATAAAGCAGTTTGACTGCTCTTCATCCTCTTATAAATCAGTTTGACTGCTCTTCATCCTATTATAAATCAGTTTGACTGCTCTTCATCCTCTTATAAATCAGTTTGACTGCTCTTCATCTGTTTATAAAGCAGTTTGACTGCTCTTCATCCTCCTATAGACCAGTTTGACTGCGCTTCATCCTCCTATAAAACAGTTTGACTGCTCTTCGTAGGATTATAAATCAGTTTCACTGCTCTTCGTCCTCTTATAAAACCGTTTGACTGCTCTTCATCCTTTTATAAAGCAGTTTGACTGCTCTACATCCTCTTATAAATCAGTTTGACTGCTTTTCATCCGATTATAAATCAGTTTGACTGCTCTTCGTCCGATTATAAATCAGTTTGACTGCTCTTCGTCCGATTATAAATCAGTTTGACTGCTCTTCGTCCGCTTATAAAACAGTTTGACTGCTCTTCATCCTTTTATAAAGCAGTTTGACTGCTCTTCATCCTCTTATAAATCAGTTTGACTGCTCTTCATCCTCTTATAAAGCAGTTTGACTGCTCTTCATCCTCCTATAAACCAGTTTGACTGCGCTTCATCCTCTTGTAAAACAGGTTGACTGCTTTTCATCCTTTTGTAAAACAGTCTGACTGCTCTACATCATTGTATAAAACAGTTTGACTGCTCTTCGTCCGATTATAAATCAGTTTGACTGCTCTTCGTCCTCTTATAAAACAGTTTGACTGCTCTCCATCCTTTTATAAAGCAGTTTGACTGCTCTTCATCCTCTTATAAATCAGTTTGACTGCTCTTCATCCGATTATAAAGCAGTTTGACTGCTCTTCATCCTTTTATAAAGCAGTTTGACTGCTCTTCGTCCTCTTATAAAACAGGTTGACTGCTTTTCATCCTTTTGTAAAACAGTCTGACTGCTCTACATCATTGTATAAAACAGTTTGACTGCTCTTCATCCTTTTATAAAGCAGTTTGACTGCTCTTCATCCTCTTATAAATCAATTTGACTGCTCTTCATTCTCTTATAAAACCGTTTGACTGCTCTTCGTCCGATTATAAATCAGTTTGACTGCTCTTCGTCCGATTATAAATCAGTTTGACTGCTCTTCGTCCGCTTATAAAACAGTTTGACTGCTCTTCATCCTTTTATAAAGCAATCTGACTGCTCTACATCCTCGTATAAAACAATTTGACTGCTCTTCATCCTTTTATAAAGCAGTTTGACTGCTCTTCATCCTCTTATAAAACCGTTTGACTGCTCTTCATCCTCTTATAAAACCGTTTGACTGCTCTTCGTCTGATTATAAATCAGTTTGACTGCTCTTCATCCTCTTATAAAACCGTTTGACTGCTCTTCGTCCGATTATAAATCAGGTTGACTGCTCTTCGTCCGATTATAAATCAGTTTGACTGCTCTTCATCCTTTTATAAAGCAGTTTGACTGCTCTTCATCCTCTTATAAATCAGTTTGACTGCTCTTCATCTGTTTATAAAGCAGTTTGACTGCTCTTCATCCTCCTATGGACCAGTTTGACTGCGCTTCATCCTCCTATAAAACAGTTTGACTGCTCTTCGTCGTATTATAAATCAGTTTGACTGCTCTTCGTCTGATTATAAATCAGTTTGACTGCTCTTCGTCTGCTTATAAAACAGTTTGACTGCTCTTCATCCTTTTATAAAGCAGTTTGACTGCTCTTCATCCTCTTATAAATCAGTTTGACTGCTCTTCATCTGTTTATAAAGCAGTTTGACTGCTCTTCATCCTCCTATAGACCAGTTTGACTGCGCTTCATCCTCCTATAAAACAGTTTGACTGCTCTTCGTCGGATTATAAATCAGTTTGACTGCTCTTCGTCCGCTTATAAAACAGTTTGACTGCTCTTCATCCTTTTATAAAGCAGTTTGACTGCTCTTCATCCTCTTATATATCAGTTTGACTGCTCTTCATCCTCTTATAAAGCAGCTTGACTGCTCTTCATCCTCCTATAAACCAGTTTGACTGCGCTTCATCCTCTTGTAAAACAGGTTGACTGCTTTTCATCCTTTTGTAAAACAGTCTGACTGCTCTACATCATTGTATAAAACAGTTTGACTGCTCTTCATCCTTTTATAAAGCAGTTTGACTGCTCTTCATCCTCTTATAAATCAATTTGACTGCTCTTCATCCTCTTATAAAACCGTTTGACTGCTCTTCGTCCGATTATAAATCAGTTTGACTGCTCTTCGTCCGATTATAAATCAGTTTGACTGCTCTTCGTCCTCTTATAAAACAGTTTGACTGCTCTTCATCCTTTTATAAAGCAGTTTAACTGCTCTACATCCTCTTATAAATCAGTTTGACTGCTTTTCATCCGATTATAAATCAGTTTGACTGCTCTTCGTCCGATTATAAATCAGTTTGACTGCTCTTCGTCCGATTATAAATCAGTTTGACTGCTCTTCGTCCGCTTATAAAACAGTTTGACTGCTCTTCATCCTTTTATAAAGCAGTTTGACTGCTCTTCATCCTCTTATAAATCAGTTTGACTGCTCTTCATCCTCTTATAAAGCAGTTTGACTGCTCTTCATCCTCCTATAAACCAGTTTGACTGCGCTTCATCCTCTTGTAAAACAGGTTGACTGCTTTTCATCCTTTTGTAAAACAGTCTGACTGCTCTACATCATTGTATAAAACAGTTTGACTGCTCTTCATCCTTTTATAAAGCAGTTTGACTGCTCTACATCCTCTTATAAATCAGTTTGACTGCTATTCATCCGATTATAAATCAGTTTGACTGCTCTTCGTCCGATTATAAATCAGTTTGACTGCTCTTCGTCCGATTATAAATCAGTTTGACTGCTCTTCGTCCGCTTATAAAACAGTTTGACTGCTCTTCATCCTTTTATAAAGCAGTTTCACTGCTCTTCATCCTCTTATAAATCAGTTTGACTGCTCTTCATCCTTTTATAAAGCAGTTTGACTGCTCTTCATCCTCCTATAAACCAGTTTGACTGCGCTTCATCCTCCTATAGAACAGTTTGACTGCTCTTCGTCCGATTATAAATCAGTTTGACTGCTCTTCGTCCTCTTATAAAACAGTTTGACTGCTCTTCATCCTTTTATAAAGCAGTTTGACTGCTCTTCATCCTCTTATAAATCAGTTTGACTGCTCTTCATCCGATTATAAATCAGTTTGACTGCTCTTCATCCTCTTATAAAACAGTTTGACTGCTCTTCATCCTTTTATAAAGCAGTTTGACTGCTCTTCATCCTCTTATAAATCAGTTTGACTGCTCTTCATCCTATTATAAATCAGTTTGACTGCTCTTCATCCTCTTATAAATCAGTTTGACTGCTCTTCATCTGTTTATAAAGCAGTTTGACTGCTCTTCATCCTCCTATAGACCAGTTTGACTGCGCTTCATCCTCCTATAAAACAGTTTGACTGCTCTTCGTAGGATTATAAATCAGTTTCACTGCTCTTCGTCCTCTTATAAAACCGTTTGACTGCTCTTCATTCTTTTATAAAGCAGTTTGACTGCTCTACATCCTCTTATAAATCAGTTTGACTGCTTTTCATCCGATTATAAATCAGTTTGACTGCTCTTCGTCCGATTATAAATCAGTTTGACTGCTCTTCGTCCGATTATAAATCAGTTTGACTGCTCTTCGTCCGCTTATAAATCAGTTTGACTGCTCTTCATCCTTTTATAAAGCAGTTTGACTGCTCTTCATCCTCTTATAAAACCGTTTGACTGCTCTTCATCCTCTTATAAAACCGTTTGACTGCTCTTCGTCCGATTATAAATCAGTTTGACTGCTCTTCATCCTCTTATAAAACCGTTTGACTGCTCTTCGTCCGATTATAAATCAGGTTGACTGCTCTTCGTCCGATTATAAATCAGTTTGACTGCTCTTCATCCTTTTATAAAGCAGTTTGACTGCTCTTCATCCTCTTATAAATCAGTTTGACTGCTCTTCATCTGTTTATAAAGCAGTTTGACTGCTCTTCATCCTCCTATGGACCAGTTTGACTGCGCTTCATCCTCCTATAAAACAGTTTGACTGCTCTTCGTCGTATTATAAATCAGTTTGACTGCTCTTCGTCTGATTATAAATCAGTTTGACTGCTCTTCGTCTGCTTATAAAACAGTTTGACTGCTCTTCATCCTTTTATAAAGCAGTTTGACTGCTCTTCATCCTCTTATAAATCAGTTTGACTGCTCTTCATCTGTTTATAAAGCAGTTTGACTGCTCTTCATCCTCCTATAGACCAGTTTGACTGCGCTTCATCCTCCTATAAAACAGTTTGACTGCTCTTCGTCGGATTATAAATCAGTTTGACTGCTCTTCGTCCGCTTATAAAACAGTTTGACTGCTCTTCATCCTTTTATAAAGCAGTTTGACTGCTCTTCATCCTCTTATATATCAGTTTGACTGCTCTTCATCCTCTTATAAAGCAGCTTGACTGCTCTTCATCCTCCTATAAACCAGTTTGACTGCGCTTCATCCTCTTGTAAAACAGGTTGACTGCTTTTCATCCTTTTTTAAAACAGTCTGACTGCTCTACATCATTGTATAAAACAGTTTGACTGCTCTTCATCCTTTTATAAAGCAGTTTGACTGCTCTTCATCCTCTTATAAATCAATTTGACTGCTCTTCATCCTCTTATAAAACCGTTTGACTGCTCTTCGTCCGATTATAAATCAGTTTGACTGCTCTTCGTCCGATTATAAATCAGTTTGACTGCTCTTCGTCCGCTTATAAAACAGTTTGACTGCTCTTCATCCTTTTATAAAGCAGTTTGACTGCTCTTCATCCTCCTATAAAACAGTTTGACTGCTCTTCGTCGGATTATAAATCAGTTTGACTGCTCTTCGTCCTCTTATAAAACAGTTTGACTGCTCTTCATCCTTTTATAAAGCAGTTTAACTGCTCTACATCCTCTTATAAATCAGTTTGACTGCTTTTCATCCGATTATAAATCAGTTTGACTGCTCTTCGTCCGATTATAAATCAGTTTGACTGCTCTTCGTCCGATTATAAATCAGTTTGACTGCTCTTCGTCCGCTTATAAAACAGTTTGACTGCTCTTCATCCTTTTATAAAGCAGTTTGACTGCTCTTCATCCTCTTATAAATCAGTTTGACTGCTCTTCATCCTCTTATAAAGCAGTTTGACTGCTCTTCATCCTCCTATAAACCAGTTTGACTGCGCTTCATCCTCTTGTAAAACAGGTTGACTGCTTTTCATCCTTTTGTAAAACAGTCTGACTGCTCTACATCATTGTATAAAACAGTTTGACTGCTCTTCATCCTTTTATAAAGCAGTTTGACTGCTCTACATCCTCTTATAAATCAGTTTGACTGCTATTCATCCGATTATAAATCAGTTTGACTGCTCTTCGTCCGATTATAAATCAGTTTGACTGCTCTTCGTCCGATTATAAATCAGTTTGACTGCTCTTCGTCCGCTTATAAAACAGTTTGACTGCTCTTCATCCTTTTATAAAGCAGTTTCACTGCTCTTCATCCTCTTATAAATCAGTTTGACTGCTCTTCATCCTTTTATAAAGCAGTTTGACTGCTCTTCATCCTCCTATAAACCAGTTTGACTGCGCTTCATCCTCCTATAGAACAGTTTGACTGCTCTTCGTCCGATTATAAATCAGTTTGACTGCTCTTCGTCCTCTTATAAAACAGTTTGACTGCTCTTCATCTTTTATAAAGCAGTTTGACTGCTCTTCATCCTCTTATAAATCAGTTTGACTGCTCTTCATCCGATTATAAATCAGTTTGACTGCTCTTCATCCTCTTATAAAACAGTTTGACTGCTCTTCATCCTTTTATAAAGCAGTTTGACTGCTCTTCATCCTCTTATAAATCAGTTTGACTGCTCTTCATCCTATTATAAATCAGTTTGACTGCTCTTCATCCTCTTATAAATCAGTTTGACTGCTCTTCATCTGTTTATAAAGCAGTTTGACTGCTCTTCATCCTCCTATAGACCAGTTTGACTGCGCTTCATCCTCCTATAAAACAGTTTGACTGCTCTTCGTAGGATTATAAATCAGTTTCACTGCTCTTCGTCCTCTTATAAAACCGTTTGACTGCTCTTCATCCTTTTATAAAGCAGTTTGACTGCTCTACATCCTCTTATAAATCAGTTTGACTGCGCTTCATCCTCCTATAAAACAGTTTGACTGCTCTTCGTCGTATTATAAATCAGTTTGACTGCTCTTCGTCTGATTATAAATCAGTTTGACTGCTCTTCGTCTGCTTATAAAACAGTTTGACTGCTCTTCATCCTTTTATAAAGCAGTTTGACTGCTCTTCATCCTCTTATAAATCAGTTTGACTGCTCTTCATCTGTTTATAAAGCAGTTTGACTGCTCTTCATCCTCCTATAGACCAGTTTGACTGCGCTTCATCCTCCTATAAAACAGTTTGACTGCTCTTCGTCGGATTATAAATCAGTTTGACTGCTCTTCGTCCGCTTATAAAACAGTTTGACTGCTCTTCATCCTTTTATAAAGCAGTTTGACTGCTCTTCATCCTCTTATATATCAGTTTGACTGCTCTTCATCCTCTTATAAAGCAGCTTGACTGCTCTTCATCCTCCTATAAACCAGTTTGACTGCGCTTCATCCTCTTGTAAAACAGGTTGACTGCTTTTCATCCTTTTGTAAAACAGTCTGACTGCTCTACATCATTGTATAAAACAGTTTGACTGCTCTTCATCCTTTTATAAAGCAGTTTGACTGCTCTTCATCCTCTTATAAATCAATTTGACTGCTCTTCATCCTCTTATAAAACCGTTTGACTGCTCTTCGTCCGATTATAAATCAGTTTGACTGCTCTTCGTCCGATTATAAATCAGTTTGACTGCTCTTCGTCCGCTTATAAAACAGTTTGACTGCTCTTCATCCTTTTATAAAGCAGTTTGACTGCTCTTCATCCTCCTATAAAACAGTTTGACTGCTCTTCGTCGGATTATAAATCAGTTTGACTGCTCTTCGTCCTCTTATAAAACAGTTTGACTGCTCTTCATCCTTTTATAAAGCAGTTTAACTGCTCTACATCCTCTTATAAATCAGTTTGACTGCTTTTCATCCGATTATAAATCAGTTTGACTGCTCTTCGTCCGATTATAAATCAGTTTGACTGCTCTTCATCCTCTTATAAAACAGTTTGACTGCTCTTCATCCTTTTATAAAGCAGTTTGACTGCTCTTCATCCTCTTATAAATCAGTTTGACTGCTCTTCATCCTATTATAAATCAGTTTGACTGCTCTTCATCCTCTTATAAATCAGTTTGACTGCTCTTCATCTGTTTATAAAGCAGTTTGACTGCTCTTCATCCTCCTATAGACCAGTTTGACTGCGCTTCATCCTCCTATAAAACAGTTTGACTGCTCTTCGTAGGATTATAAATCAGTTTCACTGCTCTTCGTCCTCTTATAAAACCGTTTGACTGCTCTTCATCCTTTTATAAAGCAGTTTGACTGCTCTACATCCTCTTATAAATCAGTTTGACTGCGCTTCATCCTCCTATAAAACAGTTTGACTGCTCTTCGTCGTATTATAAATCAGTTTGACTGCTCTTCGTCTGATTATAAATCAGTTTGACTGCTCTTCGTCTGCTTATAAAACAGTTTGACTGCTCTTCATCCTTTTATAAAGCAGTTTGACTGCTCTTCATCCTCTTATAAATCAGTTTGAATGCTCTTCATCTGTTTATAAAGCAGTTTGACTGCTCTTCATCCTCCTATAGACCAGTTTGACTGCGCTTCATCCTCCTATAAAACAGTTTGACTGCTCTTCGTCGGATTATAAATCAGTTTGACTGCTCTTCGTCCGCTTATAAAACAGTTTGACTGCTCTTCATCCTTTTATAAAGCAGTTTGACTGCTCTTCATCCTCTTATATATCAGTTTGACTGCTCTTCATCCTCTTATAAAGCAGCTTGACTGCTCTTCATCCTCCTATAAACCAGTTTGACTGCGCTTCATCCTCTTGTAAAACAGGTTGACTGCTTTTCATCCTTTTGTAAAACAGTCTGACTGCTCTACATCATTGTATAAAACAGTTTGACTGCTCTTCATCCTTTTATAAAGCAGTTTGACTGCTCTTCATCCTCTTATAAATCAATTTGACTGCTCTTCATCCTCTTATAAAACCGTTTGACTGCTCTTCGTCCGATTATAAATCAGTTTGACTGCTCTTCGTCCGATTATAAATCAGTTTGACTGCTCTTCGTCCGCTTATAAAACAGTTTGACTGCTCTTCATCCTTTTATAAAGCAGTTTGACTGCTCTTCATCCTCCTATAAAACAGTTTGACTGCTCTTCGTCGGATTATAAATCAGTTTGACTGCTCTTCGTCCTCTTATAAAACAGTTTGACTGCTCTTCATCCTTTTATAAAGCAGTTTAACTGCTCTACATCCTCTTATAAATCAGTTTGACTGCTTTTCATCCGATTATAAATCAGTTTGACTGCTCTTCGTCCGATTATAAATCAGTTTGACTGCTCTTCGTCCGATTATAAATCAGTTTGACTGCTCTTCGTCCGCTTATAAAACAGTTTGACTGCTCTTCATCCTTTTATAAAGCAGTTTGACTGCTCTTCATCCTCTTATAAATCAGTTTGACTGCTCTTCATCCTCTTATAAAGCAGTTTGACTGCTCTTCATCCTCCTATAAACCAGTTTGACTGCGCTTCATCCTCTTGTAAAACAGGTTGACTGCTTTTCATCCTTTTGTAAAACAGTCTGACTGCTCTACATCATTGTATAAAACAGTTTGACTGCTCTTCATCCTTTTATAAAGCAGTTTGACTGCTCTACATCCTCTTATAAATCAGTTTGACTGCTATTCATCCGATTATAAATCAGTTTGACTGCTCTTCGTCCGATTATAAATCAGTTTGACTGCTCTTCGTCCGATTATAAATCAGTTTGACTGCTCTTCGTCCGCTTATAAAACAGTTTGACTGCTCTTCATCCTTTTATAAAGCAGTTTCACTGCTCTTCATCCTCTTATAAATCAGTTTGACTGCTCTTCATCCTTTTATAAAGCAGTTTGACTGCTCTTCATCCTCCTATAAACCAGTTTGACTGCGCTTCATCCTCCTATAGAACAGTTTGACTGCTCTTCGTCCGATTATAAATCAGTTTGACTGCTCTTCGTCCTCTTATAAAACAGTTTGACTGCTCTTCATCCTTTTATAAAGCAGTTTGACTGCTCTTCATCCTCTTATAAATCAGTTTGACTGCTCTTCATCCGATTATAAATCAGTTTGACTGCTCTTCATCCTCTTATAAAACAGTTTGACTGCTCTTCATCCTTTTATAAAGCAGTTTGACTGCTCTTCATCCTCTTATAAATCAGTTTGACTGCTCTTCATCCTATTATAAATCAGTTTGACTGCTCTTCATCCTCTTATAAATCAGTTTGACTGCTCTTCATCTGTTTATAAAGCAGTTTGACTGCTCTTCATCCTCCTATAGACCAGTTTGACTGCGCTTCATCCTCCTATAAAACAGTTTGACTGCTCTTCGTAGGATTATAAATCAGTTTCACTGCTCTTCGTCCTCTTATAAAACCGTTTGACTGCTCTTCATCCTTTTATAAAGCAGTTTGACTGCTCTACATCCTCTTATAAATCAGTTTGACTGCTTTTCATCCGATTATAAATCAGTTTGACTGCTCTTCGTCCGATTATAAATCAGTTTGACTGCTCTTCGTCCGATTATAAATCAGTTTGACTGCTCTTCGTCCGCTTATAAAACAGTTTGACTGCTCTTCATCCTTTTATAAAGCAGTTTGACTGCTCTTCATCCTCTTATAAATCAGTTTGACTGCTCTTCATCCTCTTATAAAGCAGTTTGACTGCTCTTCATCCTCCTATAAACCAGTTTGACTGCGCTTCATCCTCTTGTAAAACAGGTTGACTGCTTTTCATCCTTTTGTAAAACAGTCTGACTGCTCTACATCATTGTATAAAACAGTTTGACTGCTCTTCGTCCGATTATAAATCAGTTTGACTGCTCTTCGTCCTCTTATAAAACAGTTTGACTGCTCTTCATCCTTTTATAAAGCAGTTTGACTGCTCTTCATCCTCTTATAAATCAGTTTGACTGCTCTTCATCCGATTATAAAGCAGTTTGACTGCTCTTCATCCTTTTATAAAGCAGTTTGACTGCTCTTCATCCTCTTATAAATCAGTTTGACTGCTCTTCATTTGTTTATAAAGCAGTTTTACTGCTCTTCATCCTCCTATAGACCAGTTTGACTGCGCTTCATCCTCCTATAAAACAGTTTGACTGCTCTTCGTCGGATTATAAATCAGTTTGACTGCTCTTCGTCCTCTTATAAAACAGTTTGACTGCTCTTCATCCTTTTATAAAGCAGTTTGACTGCTCTACATCCTCTTATAAATCAGTTTGACTGCTATTCATCCGATTATAAATCAGTTTGACTGCTCTTCGTCCGATTATAAATCAGTTTGACTGCTCTTCGTCCGATTATAAATCAGTTTGACTGCTCTTCGTCCGCTTTTAAAACAGTTTGACTGCTCTTCATCCTCTTATAAATCAGTTTGACTGCTCTTCATCCTTTTATAAAGCAGTTTGACTGCTCTTCATCCTCCTATAAACCAGTTTGACTGCGCTTCATCCTCCTATAGAACAGTTTGACTGCTCTTCGTCCGATTATAAATCAGTTTGACTGCTCTTCGTCCTCTTATAAAACAGTTTGACTGCTCTTCATCCTTTTATAAAGCAGTTTGACTGCTCTTCATCCTCTTATAAATCAGTTTGACTGCTCTTCATCCGATTATAAATCAGTTTGACTGCTCTTCATCCTCTTATAAAACAGTTTGACTGCTCTTCATCCTTTTATAAAGCAGTTTGACTGCTCTTCATCCTCTTATAAATCAGTTTGACTGCTCTTCATCCTATTATAAATCAGTTTGACTGCTCTTCATCCTCTTATAAAACAGTTTGACTGCTCTTTATCCTTTTATAACGCAGTTTGACTGCTCTTCATCCTCTTATAAATCAGTTTGACTGCTCTTCATCCGATTATAAATCAGTTTGACTGCTCTTCGTCCTCTTTTAAAACAGTTTGACTGCTCTTCATCCTTTTATAATGCAGTTTGACTGCTCTTCATCCTCTTATAAAACAGTTTGACTGCTCTTCATCCTCTTGTAAAACAGGTTGACTGCTCTTCATCCTCTTGTAAAACAGTCTGACTGCTCTACATCCTCGTATAAAACAATTTGACTGCTCTTCATCCTTTTATAAAGCAGTTTGACTGCTCTTCATCCTCTTATAAAACCGTTTGACTGCTCTTCATCCTCTTATAAAACCGTTTGACTGCTCTTCGTCCGATTATAAATCAGGTTGACTGCTCTTCGTCCGATTATAAATCAGTTTGACTGCTCTTCATCCTTTTATAAAGCAGTTTGACTGCTCTTCATCCTCTTATAAATCAGTTTGACTGCTCTTCATCTGTTTATAAAGCAGTTTGACTGCTCTTCATCCTCCTATAGACCAGTTTGACTGCGCTTCATCCTCCTATAAAACAGTTTGACTGCTCTTCGTCGTATTATAAATCAGTTTGACTGCTCTTCGTCTGATTATAAATCAGTTTGACTGCTCTTTGTCTGCTTATAAAACAGTTTGACTGCTCTTCATCCTTTTATAAAGCAGTTTGACTGCTCTTCATCCTCTTATAAATCAGTTTGACTGCTCTTCATCTGTTTATAAAGCAGTTTGACTGCTCTTCATCCTCCTATAGACCAGTTTGACTGCGCTTCATCCTCCTATAAAACAGTTTGACTGCTCTTCGTCGGATTATAAATCAGTTTGACTGCTCTTCGTCCTCTTATAAAACAGTTTGACTGCTCTTCATCCTTTTATAAAGCAGTTTGACTGCTCTACATCCTCTTATAAATCAGTTTGACTGCTTTTCATCCGATTATAAATCAGTTTGACTGCTCTTCGTCCGATTATAAATCAGTTTGACTGCTCTTCGTCCGATTATAAATCAGTTTGACTGCTCTTCGTCCGCTTATAAAACAGTTTGACTGCTCTTCATCCTTTTATAAATCAGTTTGACTGCTCTTCATCCTCTTATAAATCAGTTTGACTGCTCTTCATCCTCTTATAAAGCAGCTTGACTGCTCTTCATCCTCCTATAAACCAGTTTGACTGCGCTTCATCCTCTTGTAAAACAGGTTGACTGCTTTTCATCCTTTTGTAAAACAGTCTGACTGCTCTACATCATTGTATAAAACAGTTTGACTGCTCTTCATCCTTTTATAAAGCAGTTTGACTGCTCTTCATCCTCTTATAAATCAATTTGACTGCTCTTCATCCTCTTATAAAACCGTTTGACTGCTCTTCGTCCGATTATAAATCAGTTTGACTGCTCTTCGTCCGATTATAAATCAGTTTGACTGCTCTTCGTCCTCTTATAAAACAGTTTGACTGCTCTTCATCCTTTTATAAAGCAGTTTGACTGCTCTTCGTCCTCTTATAAAACAGTTTGACTGCTCTTCATCCTTTTATAAAGCAGTTTGACTGCTCTACATCCTCTTATAAAACAGTTTGACTGCTCTTCATCCTTTTATAACGCAGTTTGACTGCTCTTCATCCTCTTATAAATCAGTTTGACTGCTCTTCATCCGATTATAAATCAGTTTGACTGCTCTTCATCCTCTTATAAAACAGTTTGACTGCTCTTTATCCTTTTATAACGCAGTTTGACTGCTCTTCATCCTCTTATAAATCAGTTTAACTGCTCTTCATCCGATTATAAATCAGTTTGACTGCTCTTCGTCCTCTTTTAAAACAGTTTGACTGCTCTTCATCCTTTTATAATGCAGTTTGACTGCTCTTCATCCTCTTATAAAACAGTTTGACTGCTCTTCATCCTCTTGTAAAACAGGTTGACTGCTCTTCATCCTCTTGTAAAACAGTCTGACTGCTCTACATCCTCGTATAAAACAATTTGACTGCTCTTCATCCTTTTATAAAGCAGTTTGACTGCTCTTCATCCTCTTATAAAACCGTTTGACTGCTCTTCATCCTCTTATAAAACCGTTTGACTGCTCTTCGTCCGATTATAAATCAGTTTGACTGCTCTTCATCATCTTATAAAACCGTTTGACTGCTCTTCATCCTTTTATAAAGCAGTTTGACTGCTCTTCATCCTCATATAAATCAGTTTGACTGCTCTTCATCCTATTATAAATCAGTTTGACTGCTCTTCATCCTCTTATAAAACAGTTTGACTGCTCTTTATCCTTTTATAACGCAGTTTGACTGCTCTTCATCCTCTTATAAATCAGTTTGACTGCTCTTCATCCGATTATAAATCAGTTTGACTGCTCTTCGTCCTCTTTTAAAACAGTTTGACTGCTCTTCATCCTTTTATAATGCAGTTTGACTGCTCTTCATCCTCTTATAAAACAGTTTGACTGCTCTTCATCCTCTTGTAAAACAGGTTGACTGCTCTTCATCCTCTTGTAAAACAGTCTGACTGCTCTACATCCTCGTATAAAACAATTTGACTGCTCTTCATCCTTTTATAAAGCAGTTTGACTGCTCTTCATCCTCTTATAAAACCGTTTGACTGCTCTTCATCCTCTTATAAAACCGTTTGACTGCTCTTCGTCCGATTATAAATCAGTTTGACTGCTCTTCATCCTCTTATAAAACCGTTTGACTGCTCTTCGTCCGATTATAAATCAGGTTGACTGCTCTTCGTCCGATTATAAATCAGTTTGACTGCTCTTCATCCTTTTATAAAGCAGTTTGACTGCTCTTCATCCTCTTATAAATCAGTTTGACTGCTCTTCATCTGTTTATAAAGCAGTTTGACTGCTCTTCATCCTCCTATAGACCAGTTTGACTGCGCTTCATCCTCCTATAAAACAGTTTAACTGCTCTTCGTCGTATTATAAATCAGTTTGACTGCTCTTCGTCTGATTATAAATCAGTTTGACTGCTCTTCGTCTGCTTATAAAACAGTTTGACTGCTCTTCATCCTTTTATAAAGCAGTTTGACTGCTCTTCATCCTCTTATAAATCAGTTTGACTGCTCTTCATCTGTTTATAAAGCAGTTTGACTGCTCTTCATCCTCCTATAGACCAGTTTGACTGCGCTTCATCCTCCTATAAAACAGTTTGACTGCTCTTCGTCGGATTATAAATCAGTTTGACTGCTCTTCGTCCTCTTATAAAACAGTTTGACTGCTCTTCATCCTTTTATAAAGCAGTTTGACTGCTCTACATCCTCTTATAAATCAGTTTGACTGCTTTTCATCCGATTATAAATCAGTTTGACTGCTCTTCGTCTGATTATAAATCAGTTTGACTGCTCTTCGTCCGATTATAAATCAGTTTGACTGCTCTTCGTCCGCTTATAAAACAGTTTGACTGCTCTTCATCCTTTTATAAAGCAGTTTGACTGCTCTTCATCCTCTTATAAATCAGTTTGACTGCTCTTCATCCTCTTATAAAGCAGCTTGACTGCTCTTCATCCTCCTATAAACCAGTTTGACTGCGCTTCATCCTCTTGTAAAACAGGTTGACTGCTTTTCATCCTTTTGTAAAACAGTCTGACTGCTCTACATCATTGTATAAAACAGTTTGACTGCTCTTCATCCTTTTATAAAGCAGTTTGACTGCTCTTCATCCTCTTATAAAACAGTTTGACTGCTCTTCGTCGGATTATAAATCAGTTTGACTGCTCTTCGTCCTCTTATAAAACAGTTTGACTGCTCTTCATCCTTTTATAAAGCAGTTTGACTGCTCTACATCCTCTTATAAATCAGTTTGACTGCTTTTCATCCGATTATAAATCAGTTTGACTGCTCTTCGTCTGATTATAAATCAGTTTGACTGCTCTTCGTCCTCTTTTAAAACAGTTTGACTGCTCTTCATCCTTTTATAATGCAGTTTGACTGCTCTTCATCCTCTTATAAAACAGTTTGACTGCTCTTCATCCTCTTGTAAAACAGGTTGACTGCTCTTCATCCTCTTGTAAAACAGTCTGACTGCTCTACATCCTCGTATAAAACAATTTGACTGCTCTTCATCCTTTTATAAAGCAGTTTGACTGCTCTTCATCCTCTTATAAAACCGTTTGACTGCTCTTCATCCTCTTATAAAACCGTTTGACTGCTCTTCGTCCGATTATAAATCAGTTTGACTGCTCTTCATCATCTTATAAAACCGTTTGACTGCTCTTCATCCTTTTATAAAGCAGTTTGACTGCTCTTCATCCTCATATAAATCAGTTTGACTGCTCTTCATCCTATTATAAATCAGTTTGACTGCTCTTCATCCTCTTATAAAACAGTTTGACTGCTCTTTATCCTTTTATAACGCAGTTTGACTGCTCTTCATCCTCTTATAAATCAGTTTGACTGCTCTTCATCCGATTATAAATCAGTTTGACTGCTCTTCGTCCTCTTTTAAAACAGTTTGACTGCTCTTCATCCTTTTATAATGCAGTTTGACTGCTCTTCATCCTCTTATAAAACAGTTTGACTGCTCTTCATCCTCTTGTAAAACAGGTTGACTGCTCTTCATCCTCTTGTAAAACAGTCTGACTGCTCTACATCCTCGTATAAAACAATTTGACTGCTCTTCATCCTTTTATAAAGCAGTTTGACTGCTCTTCATCCTCTTATAAAACCGTTTGACTGCTCTTCATCCTCTTATAAAACCGTTTGACTGCTCTTCGTCCGATTATAAATCAGTTTGACTGCTCTTCATCCTCTTATAAAACCGTTTGACTGCTCTTCGTCCGATTATAAATCAGGTTGACTGCTCTTCGTCCGATTATAAATCAGTTTGACTGCTCTTCATCCTTTTATAAAGCAGTTTGACTGCTCTTCATCCTCTTATAAATCAGTTTGACTGCTCTTCATCTGTTTATAAAGCAGTTTGACTGCTCTTCATCCTCCTATAGACCAGTTTGACTGCGCTTCATCCTCCTATAAAACAGTTTGACTGCTCTTCGTCGTATTATAAATCAGTTTGACTGCTCTTCGTCTGATTATAAATCAGTTTGACTTCTCTTCGTCTGCTTATAAAACAGTTTGACTGCTCTTCATCCTTTTATAAAGCAGTTTGACTGCTCTTCATCCTCTTATAAATCAGTTTGACTGCTCTTCATCTGTTTATAAAGCAGTTTGACTGCTCTTCATCCTCCTATAGACCAGTTTGACTGCGCTTCATCCTCCTATAAAACAGTTTGACTGCTCTTCGTCGGATTATAAATCAGTTTGACTGCTCTTCGTCCTCTTATAAAACAGTTTGACTGCTCTTCATCCTTTTATAAAGCAGTTTGACTGCTCTACATCCTCTTATAAATCAGTTTGACTGCTTTTCATCCGATTATAAATCAGTTTGACTGCTCTTCGTCCGATTATAAATCAGTTTGACTGCTCTTCGTCCGCTTATAAAACAGTTTGACTGCTCTTCATCCTTTTATAAAGCAGTTTGACTGCTCTTCATCCTCTTATAAATCAGTTTGACTGCTCTTCATCCTCTTATAAAGCAGCTTGACTGCTCTTCATCCTCCTATAAACCAGTTTGACTGCGCTTCATCCTCTTGTAAAACAGGTTGACTGCTTTTCATCCTTTTGTAAAACAGTCTGACTGCTCTACATCATTGTATAAAACAGTTTGACTGCTCTTCATCCTTTTATAAAGCAGTTTGACTGCTCTTCATCCTCTTATAAAACAGTTTGACTGCTCTTCGTCGGATTATAAATCAGTTTGACTGCTCTTCGTCCTCTTATAAAACAGTTTGACTGCTCTTCATCCTTTTATAAAGCAGTTTGACTGCTCTACATCCTCTTATAAATCAGTTTGACTGCTCTTCATCCTCTTATAAATCAGTTTGACTGCTCTTCATCTGTTTATAAAGCAGTTTGACTGCTCTTCATCCTCCTATAGACCAGTTTGACTGCGCTTCATCCTCCTATAAAACAGTTTGACTGCTCTTCGTCGGATTATAAATCAGTTTGACTGCTCTTCGTCCTCTTATAAAACAGTTTGACTGCTCTTCATCCTTTTATAAAGCAGTTTGACTGCTCTACATCCTCTTATAAATCAGTTTGACTGCTTTTCATCCGATTATAAATCAGTTTGACTGCTCTTCGTCCGATTATAAATCAGTTTGACTGCTCTTCGTCCGATTATAAATCAGTTTGACTGCTCTTCGTCCGCTTATAAAACAGTTTGACTGCTCTTCATCCTTTTATAAATCAGTTTGACTGCTCTTCATCCTCTTATAAATCAGTTTGACTGCTCTTCATCCTCTTATAAAGCAGCTTGACTGCTCTTCATCCTCCTATAAACCAGTTTGACTGCGCTTCATCCTCTTGTAAAACAGGTTGACTGCTTTTCATCCTTTTGTAAAACAGTCTGACTGCTCTACATCATTGTATAAAACAGTTTGACTGCTCTTCATCCTTTTATAAAGCAGTTTGACTGCTCTTCATCCTCTTATAAATCAATTTGACTGCTCTTCATCCTCTTATAAAACCGTTTGACTGCTCTTCGTCCGATTATAAATCAGTTTGACTGCTCTTCGTCCGATTATAAATCAGTTTGACTGCTCTTCGTCCTCTTATAAAACAGTTTGACTGCTCTTCATCCTTTTATAAAGCAGTTTGACTGCTCTTCGTCCTCTTATAAAACAGTTTGACTGCTCTTCATCCTTTTATAAAGCAGTTTGACTGCTCTACATCCTCTTATAAAACAGTTTGACTGCTCTTCATCCTTTTATAACGCAGTTTGACTGCTCTTCATCCTCTTATAAATCAGTTTGACTGCTCTTCATCCGATTATAAATCAGTTTGACTGCTCTTCATCCTCTTATAAAACAGTTTGACTGCTCTTTATCCTTTTATAACGCAGTTTGACTGCTCTTCATCCTCTTATAAATCAGTTTAACTGCTCTTCATCCGATTATAAATCAGTTTGACTGCTCTTCGTCCTCTTTTAAAACAGTTTGACTGCTCTTCATCCTTTTATAATGCAGTTTGACTGCTCTTCATCCTCTTATAAAACAGTTTGACTGCTCTTCATCCTCTTGTAAAACAGGTTGACTGCTCTTCATCCTCTTGTAAAACAGTCTGACTGCTCTACATCCTCGTATAAAACAATTTGACTGCTCTTCATCCTTTTATAAAGCAGTTTGACTGCTCTTCATCCTCTTATAAAACCGTTTGACTGCTCTTCATCCTCTTATAAAACCGTTTGACTGCTCTTCGTCCGATTATAAATCAGTTTGACTGCTCTTCATCATCTTATAAAACCGTTTGACTGCTCTTCATCCTTTTATAAAGCAGTTTGACTGCTCTTCATCCTCATATAAATCAGTTTGACTGCTCTTCATCCTATTATAAATCAGTTTGACTGCTCTTCATCCTCTTATAAAACAGTTTGACTGCTCTTTATCCTTTTATAACGCAGTTTGACTGCTCTTCATCCTCTTATAAATCAGTTTGACTGCTCTTCATCCGATTATAAATCAGTTTGACTGCTCTTCGTCCTCTTTTAAAACAGTTTGACTGCTCTTCATCCTTTTATAATGCAGTTTGACTGCTCTTCATCCTCTTATAAAACAGTTTGACTGCTCTTCATCCTCTTGTAAAACAGGTTGACTGCTCTTCATCCTCTTGTAAAACAGTCTGACTGCTCTACATCCTCGTATAAAACAATTTGACTGCTCTTCATCCTTTTATAAAGCAGTTTGACTGCTCTTCATCCTCTTATAAAACCGTTTGACTGCTCTTCATCCTCTTATAAAACCGTTTGACTGCTCTTCGTCCGATTATAAATCAGTTTGACTGCTCTTCATCCTCTTATAAAACCGTTTGACTGCTCTTCGTCCGATTATAAATCAGGTTGACTGCTCTTCGTCCGATTATAAATCAGTTTGACTGCTCTTCATCCTTTTATAAAGCAGTTTGACTGCTCTTCATCCTCTTATAAATCAGTTTGACTGCTCTTCATCTGTTTATAAAGCAGTTTGACTGCTCTTCATCCTCCTATAGACCAGTTTGACTGCGCTTCATCCTCCTATAAAACAGTTTAACTGCTCTTCGTCGTATTATAAATCAGTTTGACTGCTCTTCGTCTGATTATAAATCAGTTTGACTGCTCTTCGTCTGCTTATAAAACAGTTTGACTGCTCTTCATCCTTTTATAAAGCAGTTTGACTGCTCTTCATCCTCTTATAAATCAGTTTGACTGCTCTTCATCTGTTTATAAAGCAGTTTGACTGCTCTTCATCCTCCTATAGACCAGTTTGACTGCGCTTCATCCTCCTATAAAACAGTTTGACTGCTCTTCGTCGGATTATAAATCAGTTTGACTGCTCTTCGTCCTCTTATAAAACAGTTTGACTGCTCTTCATCCTTTTATAAAGCAGTTTGACTGCTCTACATCCTCTTATAAATCAGTTTGACTGCTTTTCATCCGATTATAAATCAGTTTGACTGCTCTTCGTCTGATTATAAATCAGTTTGACTGCTCTTCGTCCGATTATAAATCAGTTTGACTGCTCTTCGTCCGCTTATAAAACAGTTTGACTGCTCTTCATCCTTTTATAAAGCAGTTTGACTGCTCTTCATCCTCTTATAAATCAGTTTGACTGCTCTTCATCCTCTTATAAAGCAGCTTGACTGCTCTTCATCCTCCTATAAACCAGTTTGACTGCGCTTCATCCTCTTGTAAAACAGGTTGACTGCTTTTCATCCTTTTGTAAAACAGTCTGACTGCTCTACATCATTGTATAAAACAGTTTGACTGCTCTTCATCCTTTTATAAAGCAGTTTGACTGCTCTTCATCCTCTTATAAAACAGTTTGACTGCTCTTCGTCGGATTATAAATCAGTTTGACTGCTCTTCGTCCTCTTATAAAACAGTTTGACTGCTCTTCATCCTTTTATAAAGCAGTTTGACTGCTCTACATCCTCTTATAAATCAGTTTGACTGCTTTTCATCCGATTATAAATCAGTTTGACTGCTCTTCGTCTGATTATAAATCAGTTTGACTGCTCTTCGTCCTCTTTTAAAACAGTTTGACTGCTCTTCATCCTTTTATAATGCAGTTTGACTGCTCTTCATCCTCTTATAAAACAGTTTGACTGCTCTTCATCCTCTTGTAAAACAGGTTGACTGCTCTTCATCCTCTTGTAAAACAGTCTGACTGCTCTACATCCTCGTATAAAACAATTTGACTGCTCTTCATCCTTTTATAAAGCAGTTTGACTGCTCTTCATCCTCTTATAAAACCGTTTGACTGCTCTTCATCCTCTTATAAAACCGTTTGACTGCTCTTCGTCCGATTATAAATCAGTTTGACTGCTCTTCATCATCTTATAAAACCGTTTGACTGCTCTTCATCCTTTTATAAAGCAGTTTGACTGCTCTTCATCCTCATATAAATCAGTTTGACTGCTCTTCATCCTATTATAAATCAGTTTGACTGCTCTTCATCCTCTTATAAAACAGTTTGACTGCTCTTTATCCTTTTATAACGCAGTTTGACTGCTCTTCATCCTCTTATAAATCAGTTTGACTGCTCTTCATCCGATTATAAATCAGTTTGACTGCTCTTCGTCCTCTTTTAAAACAGTTTGACTGCTCTTCATCCTTTTATAATGCAGTTTGACTGCTCTTCATCCTCTTATAAAACAGTTTGACTGCTCTTCATCCTCTTGTAAAACAGGTTGACTGCTCTTCATCCTCTTGTAAAACAGTCTGACTGCTCTACATCCTCGTATAAAACAATTTGACTGCTCTTCATCCTTTTATAAAGCAGTTTGACTGCTCTTCATCCTCTTATAAAACCGTTTGACTGCTCTTCATCCTCTTATAAAACCGTTTGACTGCTCTTCGTCCGATTATAAATCAGTTTGACTGCTCTTCATCCTCTTATAAAACCGTTTGACTGCTCTTCGTCCGATTATAAATCAGGTTGACTGCTCTTCGTCCGATTATAAATCAGTTTGACTGCTCTTCATCCTTTTATAAAGCAGTTTGACTGCTCTTCATCCTCTTATAAATCAGTTTGACTGCTCTTCATCTGTTTATAAAGCAGTTTGACTGCTCTTCATCCTCCTATAGACCAGTTTGACTGCGCTTCATCCTCCTATAAAACAGTTTGACTGCTCTTCGTCGTATTATAAATCAGTTTGACTGCTCTTCGTCTGATTATAAATCAGTTTGACTTCTCTTCGTCTGCTTATAAAACAGTTTGACTGCTCTTCATCCTTTTATAAAGCAGTTTGACTGCTCTTCATCCTCTTATAAATCAGTTTGACTGCTCTTCATCTGTTTATAAAGCAGTTTGACTGCTCTTCATCCTCCTATAGACCAGTTTGACTGCGCTTCATCCTCCTATAAAACAGTTTGACTGCTCTTCGTCGGATTATAAATCAGTTTGACTGCTCTTCGTCCTCTTATAAAACAGTTTGACTGCTCTTCATCCTTTTATAAAGCAGTTTGACTGCTCTACATCCTCTTATAAATCAGTTTGACTGCTTTTCATCCGATTATAAATCAGTTTGACTGCTCTTCGTCCGATTATAAATCAGTTTGACTGCTCTTCGTCCGCTTATAAAACAGTTTGACTGCTCTTCATCCTTTTATAAAGCAGTTTGACTGCTCTTCATCCTCTTATAAATCAGTTTGACTGCTCTTCATCCTCTTATAAAGCAGCTTGACTGCTCTTCATCCTCCTATAAACCAGTTTGACTGCGCTTCATCCTCTTGTAAAACAGGTTGACTGCTTTTCATCCTTTTGTAAAACAGTCTGACTGCTCTACATCATTGTATAAAACAGTTTGACTGCTCTTCATCCTTTTATAAAGCAGTTTGACTGCTCTTCATCCTCTTATAAAACAGTTTGACTGCTCTTCGTCGGATTATAAATCAGTTTGACTGCTCTTCGTCCTCTTATAAAACAGTTTGACTGCTCTTCATCCTTTTATAAAGCAGTTTGACTGCTCTACATCCTCTTATAAATCAGTTTGACTGCTTTTCATCCGATTATAAATCAGTTTGACTGCTCTTCGTCTGATTATAAATCAGTTTGACTGCTCTTCGTCCGATTATAAATCAGTTTGACTGCTCTTCGTCCGCTTATAAAACAGTTTGACTGCTCTTCATCCTTTTATAAAGCAGTTTGACTGCTCTTCATCCTCTTATAAATCAGTTTGACTGCTCTTCATCCTCTTATAAAGCAGCTTGACTGCTCTTCATCCTCCTATAAACCAGTTTGACTGCGCTTCATCCTCTTGTAAAACAGGTTGACTGCTTTTCATCCTTTTGTAAAACAGTCTGACTGCTCTACATCATTGTATAAAACAGTTTGACTGCTCTTCATCATTTTATAAAGCAGTTTGACTGCTCTTCATCCTCTTATAAATCAATTTGACTGCGCTTCATCCTCTTATAAAACCGTTTGACTGCTCTTCGTCCGATTATAAATCAGTTTGACTGCTCTTCGTCCGATTATAAATCAGTTTGACTGCTCTTCGTCCGCTTATAAAACAGTTTGACTGCTCTTCATCCTTTTATAAAGCAGTTTGACTGCTCTTCATCCTCCTATAAAACAGTTTGACTGCTCTTCGTCGGATTATAAATCAGTTTGACTGCTCTTCGTCCTCTTATAAAACAGTTTGACTGCTCTTCATCCTTTTATAAAGCAGTTTGACTGCTCTACATCCTCTTATAAAACAGTTTGACTGCTCTTCATCCTTTTATAACGCAGTTTGACTGCTCTTCATCCTCTTATAAATCAGTTTGACTGCTCTTTATCCTTTTATAACGCAGTTTGACTGCTCTTCATCCTCTTATAAATCAGTTTGACTGCTCTTCATCCGATTATAAATCAGTTTGACTGCTCTTCATCCTCTTATAAAACAGTTTGACTGCTCTTTATCCTTTTATAACGCAGTTTGACTGCTCTTCATCCTCTTATAAATCAGTTTGACTGCTCTTCATCCGATTATAAATCAGTTTGACTGCTCTTCGTCCTCTTTTAAAACAGTTTGACTGCTCTTCATCCTTTTATAATGCAGTTTGACTGCTCTTCATCCTCTTATAAAACAGGTTGACTGCTCTTCATCCTCTTGTAAAACAGGTTGACTGCTCTTCATCCTCTTGTAAAACAGTCTGACTGCTCTACATCCTCGTATAAAACAATTTGACTGCTCTTCATCCTTTTATAAAGCAGTTTGACTGCTCTTCATCCTCTTATAAAACCGTTTGACTGCTCTTTATCCTTTTATAACGCAGTTTGACTGCTCTTCATCCTCTTATAAATCAGTTTGACTGCTCTTCATCCGATTATAAATCAGTTTGACTGCTCTTCGTCCTCTTTTAAAACAGTTTGACTGCTCTTTATCCTTTTATAACGCAGTTTGACTGCTCTTCATCCTCTTATAAATCAGTTTGACTGCTCTTCATCCGATTATAAATCAGTTTGACTGCTCTTCATCCTCTTATAAAACAGTTTGACTGCTCTTTATCCTTTTATAACGCAGTTTGACTGCTCTTCATCCTCTTATAAATCAGTTTGACTGCTCTTCATCCGATTATAAATCAGTTTGACTGCTCTTCGTCCTCTTTTAAAACAGTTTGACTGCTCTTCATCCTTTTATAATGCAGTTTGACTGCTCTTCGTCCGATTATAAATCAGTTTGACTGCTCTTCATCCTCTTGTAAAACAGGTTGACTGCTCTTCATCCTCTTGTAAAACAGTCTGACTGCTCTACATCCTCGTATAAAACAATTTGACTGCTCTTCATCCTTTTATAAAGCAGTTTGACTGCTCTTCATCCTCTTATAAAACCGTTTGACTGCTCTTCATCCTCTTATAAAACCGTTTGACTGCTCTTCGTCCGATTATAAATCAGTTTGACTGCTCTTCATCCTCTTATAAAACCGTTTGACTGCTCTTCATCCGATTATAAATCAGTTTGACTGCTCTTCATCCTCTTATAAAACAGTTTGACTGCTCTTTATCCTTTTATAACGCAGTTTGACTGCTCTTCATCCTCTTATAAATCAGTTTGACTGCTCTTCATCCGATTATAAATCAGTTTGACTGCTCTTCGTCCTCTTTTAAAACAGTTTGACTGCTCTTCATCCTTTTATAACGCAGTTTGACTGCTCTTCATCCTCTTATAAATCAGTTTGACTGCTCTTTATCCTTTTATAACGCAGTTTGACTGCTCTTCATCCTCTTATAAATCAGTTTGACTGCTCTTCATCCGATTATAAATCAGTTTGACTGCTCTTCATCCTCTTATAAAACAGTTTGACTGCTCTTTATCCTTTTATAACGCAGTTTGACTGCTCTTCATCCTCTTATAAATCAGTTTGACTGCTCTTCATCCGATTATAAATCAGTTTGACTGCTCTTCGTCCTCTTTTAAAACAGTTTGACTGCTCTTCATCATCTTATAAAACCGTTTGACTGCTCTTCATCCTTTTATAAAGCAGTTTGACTGCTCTTCATCCTCATATAAATCAGTTTGACTGCTCTTCATCCTATTATAAATCAGTTTGACTGCTCTTCATCCTCTTATAAAACAGTTTGACTGCTCTTTATCCTTTTATAACGCAGTTTGACTGCTCTTCATCCTCTTATAAATCAGTTTGACTGCTCTTCATCCGATTATAAATCAGTTTGACTGCTCTTCGTCCTCTTTTAAAACAGTTTGACTGCTCTTCATCCTTTTATAATGCAGTTTGACTGCTCTTCATCCTCTTATAAAACAGTTTGACTGCTCTTCATCCTCTTGTAAAACAGGTTGACTGCTCTTCATCCTCTTGTAAAACAGTCTGACTGCTCTACATCCTCGTATAAAACAATTTGACTGCTCTTCATCCTTTTATAAAGCAGTTTGACTGCTCTTCATCCTCTTATAAAACCGTTTGACTGCTCTTCATCCTCTTATAAAACCGTTTGACTGCTCTTCGTCCGATTATAAATCAGTTTGACTGCTCTTCATCCTCTTATAAAACCGTTTGACTGCTCTTCGTCCGATTATAAATCAGGTTGACTGCTCTTCGTCCGATTATAAATCAGTTTGACTGCTCTTCATCCTTTTATAAAGCAGTTTGACTGCTCTTCATCCTCTTATAAATCAGTTTGACTGCTCTTCATCTGTTTATAAAGCAGTTTGACTGCTCTTCATCCTCCTATAGACCAGTTTGACTGCTCTTCGTCCGATTATAAAACAGTTTGACTGCTCTTCGTCGTATTATAAATCAGTTTGACTGCTCTTCGTCTGATTATAAATCAGTTTGACTGCTCTTCGTCTGCTTATAAAACAGTTTGACTGCTCTTCATCCTTTTATAAAGCAGTTTGACTGCTCTTCATCCTCTTATAAATCAGTTTGACTGCTCTTCATCTGTTTATAAAGCAGTTTGACTGCTCTTCATCCTCCTATAGACCAGTTTGACTGCGCTTCATCCTCCTATAAAACAGTTTGACTGCTCTTCGTCGGATTATAAATCAGTTTGACTGCTCTTCGTCCTCTTATAAAACAGTTTGACTGCTCTTCATCCTTTTATAAAGCAGTTTGACTGCTCTACATCCTCTTATAAATCAGTTTGACTGCTTTTCATCCGATTATAAATCAGTTTGACTGCTTTTCGTCTGATTATAAATCAGTTTGACTGCTCTTCGTCCGATTATAAATCAGTTTGACTGCTCTTCGTCCGCTTATAAAACAGTTTGACTGCTCTTCATCCTTTTATAAAGCAGTTTGACTGCTCTTCATCCTCTTATAAATCAGTTTGACTGCTCTTCATCCTCTTATAAAGCAGCTTGACTGCTCTTCATCCTCCTATAAACCAGTTTGACTGCGCTTCATCCTCTTGTAAAACAGGTTGACTGCTTTTCATCCTTTTGTAAAACAGTCTGACTGCTCTACATCATTGTATAAAACAGTTTGACTGCTCTTCATCCTTTTATAAAGCAGTTTGACTGCTCTTCATCCTCTTATAAAACAGTTTGACTGCTCTTCGTCGGATTATAAATCAGTTTGACTGCTCTTCGTCCTCTTATAAAACAGTTTGACTGCTCTTCATCCTTTTATAAAGCAGTTTGACTGCTCTACATCCTCTTATAAATCAGTTTGACTGCTTTTCATCCGATTATAAATCAGTTTGACTGCTCTTCGTCTGATTATAAATCAGTTTGACTGCTCTTCGTCCGATTATAAATCAGTTTGACTGCTCTTCGTCCGCTTATAAAACAGTTTGACTGCTCTTCATCCTTTTATAAAGCAGTTTGACTGCTCTTCATCCTCTTATAAATCAGTTTGACTGCTCTTCATCCTCTTATAAAGCAGCTTGACTGCTCTTCATCCTCCTATAAACCAGTTTGACTGCGCTTCATCCTCTTGTAAAACAGGTTGACTGCTTTTCATCCTTTTGTAAAACAGTCTGACTGCTCTACATCATTGTATAAAACAGTTTGACTGCTCTTCATCATTTTATAAAGCAGTTTGACTGCTCTTCATCCTCTTATAAATCAATTTGACTGCTCTTCATCCTCTTATAAAACCGTTTGACTGCTCTTCGTCCGATTATAAATCAGTTTGACTGCTCTTCGTCCGATTATAAATCAGTTTGACTGCTCTTCGTCCGCTTATAAAACAGTTTGACTGCTCTTCATCCTTTTATAAAGCAGTTTGACTGCTCTTCATCCTCCTATAAAACAGTTTGACTGCTCTTCGTCGGATTATAAATCAGTTTGACTGCTCTTCGTCCTCTTATAAAACAGTTTGACTGCTCTTCATCCTTTTATAAAGCAGTTTGACTGCTCTACATCCTCTTATAAAACAGTTTGACTGCTCTTCATCCTTTTATAACGCAGTTTGACTGCTCTTCATCCTCTTATAAATCAGTTTGACTGCTCTTCATCCGATTATAAATCAGTTTGACTGCTCTTCATCCTCTTATAAAACAGTTTGACTGCTCTTTATCCTTTTATAACGCAGTTTGACTGCTCTTCATCCTCTTATAAATCAGTTTGACTGCTCTTCATCCGATTATAAATCAGTTTGACTGCTCTTCGTCCTCTTTTAAAACAGTTTGACTGCTCTTCATCCTTTTATAATGCAGTTTGACTGCTCTTCATCCTCTTATAAAACAGTTTGACTGCTCTTCATCCTCTTGTAAAACAGGTTGACTGCTCTTCATCCTCTTGTAAAACAGTCTGACTGCTCTACATCCTCGTATAAAACAGTTTGACTGCTCTTCATCCTTTTATAAAGCAGTTTGACTGCTCTTCATCCTCTTATAAAACCGTTTGACTGCTCTTCATCCTCTTATAAAACCGTTTGACTGCTCTTCGTCCGATTATAAATCAGTTTGACTGCTCTTCATCATCTTATAAAACCGTTTGACTGCTCTTCGTCCGATTATAAATCAGGTTGACTGCTCTTCGTCCGATTATAAATCAGTTTGACTGCTCTTCATCCTTTTATAAAGCAGTTTGACTGCTCTTCATCCTCTTATAAATCAGTTTGACTGCTCTTCATCTGTTTATAAAGCAGTTTGACTGCTCTTCATCCTCCTATAGACCAGTTTGACTGCGCTTCATCCTCCTATAAAACAGTTTGACTGCTCTTCGTCGTATTATAAATCAGTTTGACTGCTCTTCGTCTGATTATAAATCAGTTTGACTGCTCTTCGTCTGCTTATAAAACAGTTTGACTGCTCTTCATCCTTTTATAAAGCAGTTTGACTGCTCTTCATCCTCTTATAAATCAGTTTGACTGCTCTTCATCTGTTTATAAAGCAATTTGACTGCTCTTCATCCTCCTATAGACCAGTTTGACTGCGCTTCATCCTCCTATAAAACAGTTTGACTGCTCTTCGTCGGATTATAAATCAGTTTGACTGCTCTTCGTCCTCTTATAAAACAGTTTGACTGCTCTTCATCCTTTTATAAAGCAGTTTGACTGCTCTACATCCTCTTATAAATCAGTTTGACTGCTTTTCATCCGATTATAAATCAGTTTGACTGCTCTTCGTTCGATTATAAATCAGTTTGACTGCTCTTCGTCCGATTATAAATCAGTTTGACTGCTCTTCGTCCGCTTATAAAACAGTTTGACTGCTCTTAATCCTTTTATAAAGCAGTTTGACTGCTCTTCATCCTCTTATAAAACAGTTTGACTGCTCTTTATCCTTTTATAACGCAGTTTGACTGCTCTTCATCCTCTTATAAATCAGTTTGACTGCTCTTCATCCGATTATAAATCGGTTTGACTGCTCTTCGTCCTCTTTTAAAACAGTTTGACTGCTCTTCATCCTTTTATAATGCAGTTTGACTGCTCTTCTTCCTCTTATAAAACAGTTTGACTGCTCTTCATCCTCTTGTAAAACAGGTTGACTGCTCTTCATCCTCTTGTAAAACAGTCTGACTGCTCTACATCCTCGTATAAAACAATTTGACTGCTCTTCATCCTTTTATAAAGCAGTTTCACTGCTCTTCATCCTCTTATAAAACCGTTTGACTGCTCTTCATCCTCTTATAAAACCGTTTGACTGCTCTTCGTCCGATTATAAATCAGTTTGACTGCTCTTCATCATCTTATAAAACCGTTTGACTGCTCTTCATCCTTTTATAAAGCAGTTTGACTGCTCTTCATCCTCTTATAAATCAGTTTGACTGCTCTTCATCCTATTATAAATCAGTTTGACTGCTCTTCATCCTCTTATAAAACAGTTTGACTGCTCTTTATCCTTTTATAACGCAGTTTGACTGCTCTTCATCCTCTTATAAATCAGTTTGACTGCTCTTCATCCGATTATAAATCAGTTTGACTGCTCTTCGTCCTCTTTTAAAACAGTTTGACTGCTCTTCATCCTTTTATAATGCAGTTTGACTGCTCTTCATCCTCTTATAAAACAGTTTGACTGCTCTTCATCCTCTTGTAAAACAGGTTGACTGCTCTTCATCCTCTTGTAAAACAGTCTGACTGCTCTACATCCTCGTATAAAACAATTTGACTGCTCTTCATCCTTTTATAAAGCAGTTTGACTGCTCTTCATCCTCTTATAAAACCGTTTGACTGCTCTTCATCCTCTTATAAAACCGTTTGACTGCTCTTCGTCCGATTATAAATCAGTTTGACTGCTCTTCATCCTCTTATAAAACCGTTTGACTGCTCTTCGTCCGATTATAAATCAGTTTGACTGCTCTTCATCCTTTTATAAAGCAGTTTGACTGCTCTTCATCCTCTTATAAATCAGTTTGACTGCTCTTCATCTGTTTATAAAGCAGTTTGACTGCTCTTCATCCTCCTATAGACCAGTTTGACTGCGCTTCATCCTCCTATAAAACAGTTTGACTGCTCTTCGTCTGATTATAAATCAGTTTGACTGCTCTTCGTCTGCTTATAAAACAGTTTGACTGCTCTTCATCCTTTTATAAAGCAGTTTGACTGCTCTTCATCCTCTTATAAATCAGTTTGACTGCTCTTCATCTGTTTATAAAGCAGTTTGACTGCTCTTCATCCTCCTATAGACCATTTTGACTGCGCTTCATCCTCCTATAAAACAGTTTGACTGCTCTTCGTCGGATTATAAATCAGTTTGACTGCTCTTCGTCCTCTTATAAAACAGTTTGACTGCTCTTCATCCTTTTATAAAGCAGTTTGACTGCTCTACATCCTCTTATAAATCAGTTTGACTGCTTTTCATCCGATTATAAATCAGTTTGACTGCTCTTCGTTCGATTATAAATCAGTTTGACTGCTCTTCGTCCGATTATAAATCAGTTTGACTGCTCTTCGTCCGCTTATAAAACAGTTTGACTGCTCTTCATCCTTTTATAATGCAGTTTGACTGCTCTTCATCCTCTTATAAAACAGTTTGACTGCTCTTCATCCTCTTGTAAAACAGGTTGACTGCTCTTCATCCTCTTGTAAAACAGTCTGACTGCTCTACATCCTCGTGTAAAACAATTTGACTGCTCTTCATCCTTTTATAAAGCAGTTTGACTGCTCTTCATCCTCTTATAAAACCGTTTGACTGCTCTTCATCCTCTTATAAAACCGTTTGACTGCTCTTCGTCCGATTATAAATCAGTTTGACTGCTCTTCATCCTTTTATAAAGCAGTTTGACTGCTCTTCATCCTCTTATAAATCAGTTTGACTGCTCTTCATCTGTTTATAAAGCAGTTTGACTGCTCTTCATCCTCCTATAGACCAGTTTGACTGCGCTTCATCCTCCTATAAAACAGTTTGACTGCTCTTCGTCTGATTATAAATCAGTTTGACTGCTCTTCGTCTGCTTATAAAACAGTTTGACTGCTCTTCATCCTTTTATAAAGCAGTTTGACTGCTCTTCATCCTCTTATAAATCAGTTTGACTGCTCTTCATCTGTTTATAAAGCAGTTTGACTGCTCTTCATCCTCCTATAGACCATTTTGACTGCGCTTCATCCTCCTATAAAACAGTTTGACTGCTCTTCGTCGGATTATAAATCAGTTTGACTGCTCTTCGTTCGATTATAAATCAGTTTGACTGCTCTTCGTCCTCTTATAAAACAGTTTGACTGCTCTTCATCCTTTTATAAAGCAGTTTGACTGCTCTACATCCTCTTATAAATCAGTTTGACTGCTTTTCATCCGATTATAAATCAGTTTGACTGCTCTTCGTTCGATTATAAATCAGTTTGACTGCTCTTCGTCCGATTATAAATCAGTTTGACTGCTCTTCGTCCGCTTATAAAACAGTTTGACTGCTCTTCATCCTTTTATAATGCAGTTTGACTGCTCTTCATCCTCTTATAAAACAGTTTGACTGCTCTTCATCCTCTTGTAAAACAGGTTGACTGCTCTTCATCCTCTTGTAAAACAGTCTGACTGCTCTACATCCTCGTGTAAAACAATTTGACTGCTCTTCATCCTTTTATAAAGCAGTTTGACTGCTCTTCATCCTCTTATAAAACCGTTTGACTGCTCTTCATCCTCTTATAAAACCGTTTGACTGCTCTTCGTCCGATTATAAATCAGTTTGACTGCTCTTCATCCTCTTATAAAACCGTTTGACTGCTCTTCGTCCGATTATAAATCAGTTTGACTGCTCTTCATCCTTTTTTAAAGCAGTTTGACTGCTCTTCATCCTCTTATAAATCAGTTTGACTGCTCTTCATCTGTTTATAAAGCAGTTTGACTGCTCTTCATCCTCCTATAGACCAGTTTGACTGCGCTTCATCCTCCTATAAAACAGTTTGACTGCTCTTCGTCTGATTATAAATCAGTTTGACTGCTCTTCGTCTGCTTATAAAACAGTTTGACTGCTCTTCATCCTTTTATAAAGCAGTTTGACTGCTCTTCATCCTCTTATAAATCAGTTTGACTGCTCTTCATCTGTTTATAAAGCAGTTTGACTGCTCTTCATCCTCCTATAGACCATTTTGACTGCGCTTCATCCTCCTATAAAACAGTTTGACTGCTCTTCGTCGGATTATAAATCAGTTTGACTGCTCTTCGTTCGATTATAAATCAGTTTGACTGCTCTTCGTTCGATTATAAATCAGTTTGACTGCTCTTCGTCCGATTATAAATCAGTTTGACTGCTCTTCGTCCGCTTATAAAACAGTTTGACTGCTCTTCATCCTTTTATAAAGCAGTTTGACTGCTCTTCATCCTCTTATAAAACAGTTTGACTGCTCTTTATCCTTTTATAACGCAGTTTGACTGCTCTTCATCCTCTTATAAATCAGTTTGACTGCTCTTCATCCTCTTATAAAGCAGCTTGACTGCTCTTCATCCTCCTATAAACCAGTTTGACTGCGCTTCATCCTCTTGTAAAACAGGTTGACTGCTTTTCATCCTTTTGTAAAACAGTCTGACTGCTCTACATCATTGTATAAAACAGTTTGACTGCTCTTCATCATTTTATAAAGCAGTTTGACTGCTCTTCATCCTCTTATAAATCAATTTGACTGCTCTTCATCCTCTTATAAAACCGTTTGACTGCTCTTCGTCCGATTATAAATCAGTTTGACTGCTCTTCGTCCGATTATAAATCAGTTTGACTGCTCTTCGTCCGCTTATAAAACAGTTTGACTGCTCTTCATCCTTTTATAAAGCAGTTTGACTGCTCTTCATCCTCCTATAAAACAGTTTGACTGCTCTTCGTCGGATTATAAATCAGTTTGACTGCTCTTCGTCCTCTTATAAAACAGTTTGACTGCTCTTCATCCTTTTATAAAGCAGTTTGACTGCTCTACATCCTCTTATAAAACAGTTTGACTGCTCTTCATCCTTTTATAATGCAGTTTGACTGCTCTTCATCCTCTTATAAATCAGTTTGACTGCTCTTCATCCGATTATAAATCAGTTTGACTGCTCTTCATCCTCTTATAAAACAGTTTGACTGCTCTTTATCCTTTTATAACGCAGTTTGACTGCTCTTCATCCTCTTATAAATCAGTTTGACTGCTCTTCATCCGATTATAAATCAGTTTGACTGCTCTTCGTCCTCTTTTAAAACAGTTTGACTGCTCTTCATCCTTTTATAATGCAGTTTGACTGCTCTTCATCCTCTTATAAAACAGTTTGACTGCTCTTCATCCTCTTGTAAAACAGGTTGACTGCTCTTCATCCTCTTGTAAAACAGTCTGACTGCTCTACATCCTCGTATAAAACAGTTTGACTGCTCTTCATCCTTTTATAAAGCAGTTTGACTGCTCTTCATCCTCTTATAAAACCGTTTGACTGCTCTTCATCCTCTTATAAAACCGTTTGACTGCTCTTCGTCCGATTATAAATCAGTTTGACTGCTCTTCATCATCTTATAAAACCGTTTGACTGCTCTTCGTCCGATTATAAATCAGGTTGACTGCTCTTCGTCCGATTATAAATCAGTTTGACTGCTCTTCATCCTTTTATAAAGCAGTTTGACTGCTCTTCATCCTCTTATAAATCAGTTTGACTGCTCTTCATCTGTTTATAAAGCAGTTTGACTGCTCTTCATCCTACTATAGACCAGTTTGACTGCGCTTCATCCTCCTATAAAACAGTTTGACTGCTCTTCGTCGTATTATAAATCAGTTTGACTGCTCTTCGTCTGATTATAAATCAGTTTGACTGCTCTTCGTCTGCTTATAAAACAGTTTGACTGCTCTTCATCCTTTTATAAAGCAGTTTGACTGCTCTTCATCCTCTTATAAATCAGTTTGACTGCTCTTCATCTGTTTATAAAGCAGTTTGACTGCTCTTCATCCTCCTATAGACCAGTTTGACTGCGCTTCATCCTCCTATAAAACAGTTTGACTGCTCTTCGTCGGATTATAAATCAGTTTGACTGCTCTTCGTCCTCTTATAAAACAGTTTGACTGCTCTTCATCCTTTTATAAAGCAGTTTGACTGCTCTACATCCTCTTATAAATCAGTTTGACTGCTTTTCATCCGATTATAAATCAGTTTGACTGCTCTTCGTTCGATTATAAATCAGTTTGACTGCTCTTCGTCCGATTATAAATCAGTTTGACTGCTCTTCGTCCGCTTATAAAACAGTTTGACTGCTCTTCATCCTTTTATAAAGCAGTTTGACTGCTCTTCATCCTCTTATAAAACAGTTTGACTGCTCTTTATCCTTTTATAACGCAGTTTGACTGCTCTTCATCCTCTTATAAATCAGTTTGACTGCTCTTCATCCGATTATAAATCGGTTTGACTGCTCTTCGTCCTCTTTTAAAACAGTTTGACTGCTCTTCATCCTTTTATAATGCAGTTTGACTGCTCTTCTTCCTCTTATAAAACAGTTTGACTGCTCTTCATCCTCTTGTAAAACAGGTTGACTGCTCTTCATCCTCTTGTAAAACAGTCTGACTGCTCTACATCCTCGTATAAAACAATTTGACTGCTCTTCATCCTTTTATAAAGCAGTTTCACTGCTCTTCATCCTCTTATAAAACCGTTTGACTGCTCTTCATCCTCTTATAAAACCGTTTGACTGCTCTTCGTCCGATTATAAATCTGTTTGACTGCTCTTCATCATCTTATAAAACCGTTTGACTGCTCTTCATCCTTTTATAAAGCAGTTTGACTGCTCTTCATCCTCTTATAAATCAGTTTGACTGCTCTTCATCCTATTATAAATCAGTTTGACTGCTCTTCATCCTCTTATAAAACAGTTTGACTGCTCTTTATCCTTTTATAACGCAGTTTGACTGCTCTTCATCCTCTTATAAATCAGTTTGACTGCTCTTCATCCGATTATAAATCAGTTTGACTGCTCTTCGTCCTCTTTTAAAACAGTTTGACTGCTCTTCATCCTTTTATAATGCAGTTTGACTGCTCTTCATCCTCTTATAAAACAGTTTGACTGCTCTTCATCCTCTTGTAAAACAGGTTGACTGCTCTTCATCCTCTTGTAAAACAGTCTGACTGCTCTACATCCTCGTATAAAACAATTTGACTGCTCTTCATCCTTTTATAAAGCAGTTTGACTGCTCTTCATCCTCTTATAAAACCGTTTGACTGCTCTTCATCCTCTTATAAAACCGTTTGACTGCTCTTCGTCCGATTATAAATCAGTTTGACTGCTCTTCATCCTCTTATAAAACCGTTTGACTGCTCTTCGTCCGATTATAAATCAGTTTGACTGCTCTTCATCCTTTTATAAAGCAGTTTGACTGCTCTTCATCCTCTTATAAATCAGTTTGACTGCTCTTCATCTGTTTATAAAGCAGTTTGACTGCTCTTCATCCTCCTATAGACCAGTTTGACTGCGCTTCATCCTCCTATAAAACAGTTTGACTGCTCTTCGTCTGATTATAAATCAGTTTGACTGCTCTTCGTCTGCTTATAAAACAGTTTGACTGCTCTTCATCCTTTTATAAAGCAGTTTGACTGCTCTTCATCCTCTTATAAATCAGTTTGACTGCTCTTCATCTGTTTATAAAGCAGTTTGACTGCTCTTCATCCTCCTATAGACCATTTTGACTGCGCTTCATCCTCCTATAAAACAGTTTGACTGCTCTTCGTCGGATTATAAATCAGTTTGACTGCTCTTCGTCCTCTTATAAAACAGTTTGACTGCTCTTCATCCTTTTATAAAGCAGTTTGACTGATCTACATCCTCTTATAAATCAGTTTGACTGCTCTTCATCCGATTATAAATCAGTTTGACTGCTCTTCGTTCGATTATAAATCAGTTTGACTGCTCTTCGTCCGATTATAAATCAGTTTGACTGCTCTTCGTCCGCTTATAAAACAGTTTGACTGCTCTTCATCCTTTTATAATGCAGTTTGACTGCTCTTCATCCTCTTATAAAACAGTTTGACTGCTCTTCATCCTCTTGTAAAACAGGTTGACTGCTCTTCATCCTCTTGTAAAACAGTCTGACTGCTCTACATCCTCGTGTAAAACAATTTGACTGCTCTTCATCCTTTTATAAAGCAGTTTGACTGCTCTTCATCCTCTTATAAAACCGTTTGACTGCTCTTCATCCTCTTATAAAACCGTTTGACTGCTCTTCGTCCGATTATAAATCAGTTTGACTGCTCTTCATCCTCTTATAAAACCGTTTGACTGCTCTTCGTCCGATTATAAATCAGTTTGACTGCTCTTCATCCTTTTATAAAGCAGTTTGACTGCTCTTCATCCTCTTATAAATCAGTTTGACTGCTCTTCATCTGTTTATAAAGCAGTTTGACTGCTCTTCATCCTCCTATAGACCAGTTTGACTGCGCTTCATCCTCCTATAAAACAGTTTGACTGCTCTTCGTCTGATTATAAATCAGTTTGACTGCTCTTCGTCTGCTTATAAAACAGTTTGACTGCTCTTCATCCTTTTATAAAGCAGTTTGACTGCTCTTCATCCTCTTATAAATCAGTTTGACTGCTCTTCATCTGTTTATAAAGCAGTTTGACTGCTCTTCATCCTCCTATAGACCATTTTGACTGCGCTTCATCCTCCTATAAAACAGTTTGACTGCTCTTCGTCGGATTATAAATCAGTTTGACTGCTCTTCGTTCGATTATAAATCAGTTTGACTGCTCTTCGTTCGATTATAAATCAGTTTGACTGCTCTTCGTCCGATTATAAATCAGTTTGACTGCTCTTCGTCCGCTTATAAAACAGTTTGACTGCTCTTCATCCTTTTATAAAGCAGTTTGACTGCTCTTCATCCTCTTATAAAACAGTTTGACTGCTCTTTATCCTTTTATAACGCAGTTTGACTGCTCTTCATCCTCTTATAAATCAGTTTGACTGCTCTTCATCCGATTATAAATCGGTTTGACTGCTCTTCGTCCTCTTTTAAAACAGTTTGACTGCTCTTCATCCTTTTATAATGCAGTTTGACTGCTCTTCTTCCTCTTATAAAACAGTTTGACTGCTCTTCATCCTCTTGTAAAACAGGTTGACTGCTCTTCATCCTCTTGTAAAACAGTTTGACTGCTCTACATCCTCGTATAAAACAATTTGACTGCTCTTCATCCTTTTATAAAGCAGTTTCACTGCTCTCCATCCTCTTATAAAACCGTTTGACTGCTCTTCATTATCTTATAAAACCGTTTGACTGCTCTTCGTCCGATTATAAATCAGTTTGACTGCTCTTCATCATCTTATAAAACCGTTTGACTGCTCTTCATCCTTTTATAAAGCAGTTTGACTGCTCTTCATCCTCTTATAAATCAGTTTGACTGCTCTTCATCCTATTATAAATCAGTTTGACTGCTCTTCATCCTCTTATAAAACAGTTTGACTGCTCTTTATCCTTTTATAACGCAGTTTGACTGCTCTTCATCCTCTTATAAAACCGTTTGACTGCTCTTCATCCTCTTATAAAACCGTTTGACTGCTCTTCGTCCGATTATAAATCAGTTTGACTGCTCTTCATCATCTTATAAAACCGTTTGACTGCTCTTCGTCCGATTATAAATCAGGTTGACTGCTCTTCGTCCGATTATAAATCAGTTTGACTGCTCTTCATCCTTTTATAAAGCAGTTTGACTGCTCTTCATCCTCTTATAAATCAGTTTGACTGCTCTTCATCTGTTTATAAAGCAGTTTGACTGCTCTTCATCCTCCTATAGACCAGTTTGACTGCTCTTCATCCTATTATAAATCAGTTTGACTGCTCTTCATCCTCTTATAAAACAGTTTGACTGCTCTTTATCGTTTTATAACGCAGTTTGACTGCTCTTCATCCTCTTATAAAACCGTTTGACTGCTCTTCATCCTCTTATAAAACCGTTTGACTGCTCTTCGTCCGATTATAAATCAGTTTGACTGCTCTTCATCATCTTATAAAACCGTTTGACTGCTCTTCGTCCGATTATAAATCAGGTTGACTGCTCTTCGTCCGATTATAAATCAGTTTGACTGCTCTTCATCCTTTTATAAAGCAGTTTGACTGCTCTTCATCCTCTTATAAATCAGTTTGACTGCTCTTCATCTGTTTATAAAGCAGTTTGACTGCTCTTCATCCTCCTATAGACCAGTTTGACTGCGCTTCATCCTCCTATAAAACAGTTTGACTGCTCTTCGTCGGATTATAAATCAGTTTGACTGCTCTTCGTCCTCTTATAAAACAGTTTGACTGCTCTTCATCCTTTTATAAAGCAGTTTGACTGCTCTACATCCTCTTATAAATCAGTTTGACTGCTTTTCATCCGATTATAAATCAGTTTGACTGCTCTTCGTTCGATTATAAATCAGTTTGACTGCTCTTCGTCCGATTATAAATCAGTTTGACTGCTCTTCGTCCGCTTATAAAACAGTTTGACTGCTCTTCATCCTTTTATAAAGCAGTTTGACTGCTCTTCATCCTCTTATAAAACAGTTTGACTGCTCTTTATCCTTTTATAACGCAGTTTGACTGCTCTTCATCCTCTTATAAATCAGTTTGACTTCTCTTCATCCGATTATAAATCGGTTTGACTGCTCTTCGTCCTCTTTTAAAACAGTTTGACTGCTCTTCATCCTTTTATAATGCAGTTTGACTGCTCTTCTTCCTCTTATAAAACAGTTTGACTGCTCTTCATCCTCTTGTAAAACAGTCTGACTGCTCTACATCCTCGTATAAAACAATTTGACTGCTCTTCATCCTTTTATAAAGCAGTTTGACTGCTCTTCATCCTCTTATAAAACCGTTTGACTGCTCTTCATCCTCTTATAAAACCGTTTGACTGCTCTTCGTCCGATTATAAATCAGTTTGACTGCTCTTCATCCTCTTATAAAACCGTTTGACTGCTCTTCGTCCGATTATAAATCAGTTTGACTGCTCTTCATCCTTTTATAAAGCAGTTTGACTGCTCTTCATCCTCTTATAAATCAGTTTGACTGCTCTTCATCTGTTTATAAAGCAGTTTGACTGCTCTTCATCCTCCTATAGACCAGTTTGACTGCGCTTCATCCTCCTATAAAACAGTTTGACTGCTCTTCGTCTGATTATAAATCAGTTTGACTGCTCTTCGTCTGCTTATAAAACAGTTTGACTGCTCTTCATCCTTTTATAAAGCAGTTTGACTGCTCTTCATCCTCTTATAAATCAGTTTGACTGCTCTTCATCTGTTTATAAAGCAGTTTGACTGCTCTTCATCCTCCTATAGACCATTTTGACTGCGCTTCATCCTCCTATAAAACAGTTTGACTGCTCTTCGTCGGATTATAAATCAGTTTGACTGCTCTTCGTTCGATTATAAATCAGTTTGACTGCTCTTCGTTCGATTATAAATCAGTTTGACTGCTCTTCGTCCGATTATAAATCAGTTTGACTGCTCTTCGTCCGCTTATAAAACAGTTTGACTGCTCTTCATCCTTTTATAAAGCAGTTTGACTGCTCTTCATCCTCTTATAAAACAGTTTGACTGCTCTTTATCCTTTTATAACGCAGTTTGACTGCTCTTCATCCTCTTATAAATCAGTTTGACTGCTCTTCATCCGATTATAAATCGGTTTGACTGCTCTTCGTCCTCTTTTAAAACAGTTTGACTGCTCTTCATCCTTTTATAATGCAGTTTGACTGCTCTTCTTCCTCTTATAAAACAGTTTGACTGCTCTTCATCCTCTTGTAAAACAGGTTGACTGCTCTTCATCCTCTTGTAAAACAGTCTGACTGCTCTACATCCTCGTATAAAACAATTTGACTGCTCTTCATCCTTTTATAAAGCAGTTTCACTGCTCTTCATCCTCTTATAAAACCGTTTGACTGCTCTTCATCCTCTTATAAAACCGTTTGACTGCTCTTCGTCCGATTATAAATCAGTTTGACTGCTCTTCATCATCTTATAAAACCGTTTGACTGCTCTTCATCCTTTTATAAAGCAGTTTGACTGCTCTTCATCCTCGTATAAATCAGTTTGACTGCTCTTCATCCTATTATAAATCAGTTTGACTGCTCTTCATCCTCTTATAAAACAGTTTGACTGCTCTTTATCCTTTTATAACGCAGTTTGACTGCTCTTCATCCTCTTATAAAACCGTTTGACTGCTCTTCATCCTCTTATAAAACCGTTTGACTGCTCTTCGTCCGATTATAAATCAGTTTGACTGCTCTTCATCATCTTATAAAACCGTTTGACTGCTCTTCGTCCGATTATAAATCAGGTTGACTGCTCTTCGTCCGATTATAAATCAGTTTGACTGCTCTTCATCCTTTTATAAAGCAGTTTGACTGCTCTTCATCCTCTTGTAAATCAGTTTGACTGCTCTTCATCTGTTTATAAAGCAGTTTGACTGCTCTTCATCCTCCTATAGACCAGTTTGACTGCTCTTCATCCTATTATAAATCAGTTTGACTGCTCTTCATCCTCTTATAAAACAGTTTGACTGCTCTTTATCCTTTTATAACGCAGTTTGACTGCTCTTCATCCTCTTATAAAACCGTTTGACTGCTCTTCATCCTCTTATAAAACCGTTTGACTGCTCTTCGTCCGATTATAAATCAGTTTGACTGCTCTTCATCATCTTATAAAACCGTTTGACTGCTCTTCGTCCGATTATAAATCAGGTTGACTGCTCTTCGTCCGATTATAAATCAGTTTGACTGCTCTTCATCCTTTTATAAAGCAGTTTGACTGCTCTTCATCCTCTTATAAATCAGTTTGACTGCTCTTCATCTGTTTATAAAGCAGTTTGACTGCTCTTCATCCTCCTATAGACCAGTTTGACTGCGATTCATCCTCCTATAAAACAGTTTGACTGCTCTTCGTCGTATTATAAATCAGTTTGACTGCTCTTCGTCTGATTATAAATCAGTTTGACTGCTCTTCGTCTGCTTATAAAACAGTTTGACTGCTCTTCATCCTTTTATAAAGCAGTTTGACTGCTCTTCATCCTCTTATAAATCAGTTTGACTGCTCTTCATCTGTTTATAAAGCAGTTTGACTGCTCTTCATCCTCCTATAGACCAGTTTGACTGCGCTTCATCCTCCTATAAAACAGTTTGACTGCTCTTCGTCGGATTATAAATCAGTTTGACTGCTCTTCGTTCGATTATAAATCAGTTTGACTGCTCTTCGTTCGATTATAAATCAGTTTGACTGCTCTTCGTCCGATTATAAATCAGTTTGACTGCTCTTCGTCCGCTTATAAAACAGTTTGACTGCTCTTCATCCTTTTATAAAGCAGTTTGACTGCTCTTCATCCTCTTATAAAACAGTTTGACTGCTCTTTATCCTTTTATAACGCAGTTTGACTGCTCTTCATCCTCTTATAAATCAGTTTGACTGCTCTTCATCCGATTATAAATCGGTTTGACTGCTCTTCGTCCTCTTTTAAAACAGTTTGACTGCTCTTCATCCTTTTATAATGCAGTTTGACTGCTCTTCTTCCTCTTATAAAACAGTTTGACTGCTCTTCATCCTCTTGTAAAACAGGTTGACTGCTCTTCATCCTCTTGTAAAACAGTCTGACTGCTCTACATCCTCGTATAAAACAATTTGACTGCTCTTCATCCTTTTATAAAGCAGTTTCACTGCTCTTCATCCTCTTATAAAACCGTTTGACTGCTCTTCATCCTCTTATAAAACCGTTTGACTGCTCTTCGTCCGATTATAAATCAGTTTGACTGCTCTTCATCATCTTATAAAACCGTTTGACTGCTCTTCATCCTTTTATAAAGCAGTTTGACTGCTCTTCATCCTCGTATAAATCAGTTTGACTGCTCTTCATCCTATTATAAATCAGTTTGACTGCTCTTCATCCTCTTATAAAACAGTTTGACTGCTCTTTATCCTTTTATAACGCAGTTTGACTGCTCTTCATCCTCTTATAAAACCGTTTGACTGCTCTTCATCCTCTTATAAAACCGTTTGACTGCTCTTCGTCCGATTATAAATCAGTTTGACTGCTCTTCATCATCTTATAAAACCGTTTGACTGCTCTTCGTCCGATTATAAATCAGGTTGACTGCTCTTCGTCCGATTATAAATCAGTTTGACTGCTCTTCATCCTTTTATAAAGCAGTTTGACTGCTCTTCATCCTCTTGTAAATCAGTTTGACTGCTCTTCATCTGTTTATAAAGCAGTTTGACTGCTCTTCATCCTCCTATAGACCAGTTTGACTGCTCTTCATCCTATTATAAATCAGTTTGACTGCTCTTCATCCTCTTATAAAACAGTTTGACTGCTCTTTATCCTTTTATAACGCAGTTTGACTGCTCTTCATCCTCTTATAAAACCGTTTGACTGCTCTTCATCCTCTTATAAAACCGTTTGACTGCTCTTCGTCCGATTATAAATCAGTTTGACTGCTCTTCATCATCTTATAAAACCGTTTGACTGCTCTTCGTCCGATTATAAATCAGGTTGACTGCTCTTCGTCCGATTATAAATCAGTTTGACTGCTCTTCATCCTTTTATAAAGCAGTTTGACTGCTCTTCATCCTCTTATAAATCAGTTTGACTGCTCTTCATCTGTTTATAAAGCAGTTTGACTGCTCTTCATCCTCCTATAGACCAGTTTGACTGCGATTCATCCTCCTATAAAACAGTTTGACTGCTCTTCGTCGTATTATAAATCAGTTTGACTGCTCTTCGTCTGATTATAAATCAGTTTGACTGCTCTTCGTCTGCTTATAAAACAGTTTGACTGCTCTTCATCCTTTTATAAAGCAGTTTGACTGCTCTTCATCCTCTTATAAATCAGTTTGACTGCTCTTCATCTGTTTATAAAGCAGTTTGACTGCTCTTCATCCTCCTATAGACCAGTTTGACTGCGCTTCATCCTCCGATAAAACAGTTTGACTGCTCTTCGTCGGATTATAAATCAGTTTGACTGCTCTTCGTCATCTTATAAAACAGTTTGACTGCTCTTCATCCTTTTATAAAGCAGTTTGACTGCTCTACATCCTCTTATAAATCAGTTTGACTGCTTTTCATCCGATTATAAATCAGTTTGACTGCTCTTCGTTCGATTATAAATCAGTTTGACTGCTCTTCGTCCGATTATAAATCAGTTTGACTGCTCTTCGTCCGCTTATAAAACAGTTTGACTGCTCTTCATCCTTTTATAAAGCAGTTTGACTGCTCTTCATCCTCTTATAAAACAGTTTGACTGCTCTTTATCCTTTTATAACGCAGTTTGACTGCTCTTCATCCTCTTATAAATCAGTTTGACTGCTCTTCATCCGATTATAAATCGGTTTGACTGCTCTTCGTCCTCTTTTAAAACAGTTTGACTGCTCTTCATCCTTTTATAATGCAGTTTGACTGCTCTTCTTCCTCTTATAAAACAGTTTGACTGCTCTTCATCCTCTTGTAAAACAGGTTGACTGCTCTTCATCCTCTTGTAAAACAGTCTGACTGCTCTACATCCTTGTATAAAACAATTTGACTGCTCTTCATCCTTTTATAAAGCAGTTTCACTGCTCTTCATCCTCTTATAAAACCGTTTGACTGCTCTTCATCCTCTTATAAAACCGTTTGACTGCTCTTCGTCCGATTATAAATCAGTTTGACTGCTCTTCATCATCTTATAAAACCGTTTGACTGCTCTTCATCCTTTTATAAAGCAGTTTGACTGCTCTTCATCCTCTTATAAATCAGTTTGACTGCTCTTCATCCTATTATAAATCAGTTTGACTGCTCTTCATCCTCTTATAAAACAGTTTGACTGCTCTTTATCCTTTTATAACGCAGTTTGACTGCTCTTCATCCTCTTATAAATCAGTTTGACTGCTCTTCATCCGATTATAAATCAGTTTGACTGCTCTTTGTCCTCTTTTAAAACAGTTTGACTGCTCTTCATCCTCTTGTAAAACAGTCTGACTGCTCTACATCCTCGTATAAAACAATTTGACTGCTCTTCATCCTTTTATAAAGCAGTTTGACTGCTCTTCATCCTCTTATAAAACCGTTTGACTGCTCTTCATCCTCTTATAAAACCGTTTGACTGCTCTTCGTCCGATTATAAATCAGTTTGACTGCTCTTCATCCTCTTATAAAACCGTTTGACTGCTCTTCGTCCGATTATAAATCAGTTTGACTGCTCTTCATCCTTTTATAAAGCAGTTTGACTGCTCTTCATCCTCTTATAAATCAGTTTGACTGCTCTTCATCTGTTTATAAAGCAGTTTGACTGCTCTTCATCCTCCTATAGACCAGTTTGACTGCGCTTCATCCTCCTATAAAACAGTTTGACTGCTCTTCGTCTGATTATAAATCAGTTTGACTGCTCTTCGTCTGCTTATAAAACAGTTTGACTGCTCTTCATCCTTTTATAAAGCAGTTTGACTGCTCTTCATCCTCTTATAAATCAGTTTGACTGCTCTTCATCTGTTTATAAAGCAGTTTGACTGCTCTTCATCCTCCTATAGACCATTTTGACTGCGCTTCATCCTCCTATAAAACAGTTTGACTGCTCTTCGTCGGATTATAAATCAGTTTGACTGCTCTTCGTTCGATTATAAATCAGTTTGACTGCTCTTCGTTCGATTATAAATCAGTTTGACTGCTCTTCGTCCGATTATAAATCAGTTTGACTGCTCTTCGTCCGCTTATAAAACAGTTTGACTGCTCTTCATCCTTTTATAAAGCAGTTTGACTGCTCTTCATCCTCTTATAAAACAGTTTGACTGCTCTTTATCCTTTTATAACGCAGTTTGACTGCTCTTCATCCTCTTATAAATCAGTTTGACTGCTCTTCATCCGATTATAAATCGGTTTGACTGCTCTTCGTCCTCTTTTAAAACAGTTTGACTGCTCTTCATCCTTTTATAATGCAGTTTGACTGCTCTTCTTCCTCTTATAAAACAGTTTGACTGCTCTTCATCCTCTTGTAAAACAGGTTGACTGCTCTTCATCCTCTTGTAAAACAGTCTGACTGCTCTACATCCTCGTATAAAACAATTTGACTGCTCTTCATCCTTTTATAAAGCAGTTTCACTGCTCTTCATCCTCTTATAAAACCGTTTGACTGCTCTTCATCCTCTTATAAAACCGTTTGACTGCTCTTCGTCCGATTATAAATCAGTTTGACTGCTCTTCATCATCTTATAAAACCGTTTGACTGCTCTTCATCCTTTTATAAAGCAGTTTGACTGCTCTTCATCCTCGTATAAATCAGTTTGACTGCTCTTCATCCTATTATAAATCAGTTTGACTGCTCTTCATCCTCTTATAAAACAGTTTGACTGCTCTTTATCCTTTTATAACGCAGTTTGACTGCTCTTCATCCTCTTATAAAACCGTTTGACTGCTCTTCATCCTCTTATAAAACCGTTTGACTGCTCTTCGTCCGATTATAAATCAGTTTGACTGCTCTTCATCATCTTATAAAACCGTTTGACTGCTCTTCGTCCGATTATAAATCAGGTTGACTGCTCTTCGTCCGATTATAAATCAGTTTGACTGCTCTTCATCCTTTTATAAAGCAGTTTGACTGCTCTTCATCCTCTTGTAAATCAGTTTGACTGCTCTTCATCTGTTTATAAAGCAGTTTGACTGCTCTTCATCCTCCTATAGACCAGTTTGACTGCTCTTCATCCTATTATAAATCAGTTTGACTGCTCTTCATCCTCTTATAAAACAGTTTGACTGCTCTTTATCCTTTTATAACGCAGTTTGACTGCTCTTCATCCTCTTATAAAACCGTTTGACTGCTCTTCATCCTCTTATAAAACCGTTTGACTGCTCTTCGTCCGATTATAAATCAGTTTGACTGCTCTTCATCATCTTATAAAACCGTTTGACTGCTCTTCGTCCGATTATAAATCAGGTTGACTGCTCTTCGTCCGATTATAAATCAGTTTGACTGCTCTTCATCCTTTTATAAAGCAGTTTGACTGCTCTTCATCCTCTTATAAATCAGTTTGACTGCTCTTCATCTGTTTATAAAGCAGTTTGACTGCTCTTCATCCTCCTATAGACCAGTTTGACTGCGATTCATCCTCCTATAAAACAGTTTGACTGCTCTTCGTCGTATTATAAATCAGTTTGACTGCTCTTCGTCTGATTATAAATCAGTTTGACTGCTCTTCGTCTGCTTATAAAACAGTTTGACTGCTCTTCATCCTTTTATAAAGCAGTTTGACTGCTCTTCATCCTCTTATAAATCAGTTTGACTGCTCTTCATCTGTTTATAAAGCAGTTTGACTGCTCTTCATCCTCCTATAGACCAGTTTGACTGCGCTTCATCCTCCTATAAAACAGTTTGACTGCTCTTCGTCGGATTATAAATCAGTTTGACTGCTCTTCGTCATCTTATAAAACAGTTTGACTGCTCTTCATCCTTTTATAAAGCAGTTTGACTGCTCTACATCCTCTTATAAATCAGTTTGACTGCTTTTCATCCGATTATAAATCAGTTTGACTGCTCTTCGTTCGATTATAAATCAGTTTGACTGCTCTTCGTCCGATTATAAATCAGTTTGACTGCTCTTCGTCCGCTTATAAAACAGTTTGACTGCTCTTCATCCTTTTATAAAGCAGTTTGACTGCTCTTCATCCTCTTATAAAACAGTTTGACTGCTCTTTATCCTTTTATAACGCAGTTTGACTGCTCTTCATCCTCTTATAAATCAGTTTGACTGCTCTTCATCCGATTATAAATCGGTTTGACTGCTCTTCGTCCTCTTTTAAAACAGTTTGACTGCTCTTCATCCTTTTATAATGCAGTTTGACTGCTCTTCTTCCTCTTATAAAACAGTTTGACTGCTCTTCATCCTCTTGTAAAACAGGTTGACTGCTCTTCATCCTCTTGTAAAACAGTCTGACTGCTCTACATCCTTGTATAAAACAATTTGACTGCTCTTCATCCTTTTATAAAGCAGTTTCACTGCTCTTCATCCTCTTATAAAACCGTTTGACTGCTCTTCATCCTCTTATAAAACCGTTTGACTGCTCTTCGTCCGATTATAAATCAGTTTGACTGCTCTTCATCATCTTATAAAACCGTTTGACTGCTCTTCATCCTTTTATAAAGCAGTTTGACTGCTCTTCATCCTCTTATAAATCAGTTTGACTGCTCTTCATCCTATTATAAATCAGTTTGACTGCTCTTCATCCTCTTATAAAACAGTTTGACTGCTCTTTATCCTTTTATAACGCAGTTTGACTGCTCTTCATCCTCTTATAAATCAGTTTGACTGCTCTTCATCCGATTATAAATCAGTTTGACTGCTCTTTGTCCTCTTTTAAAACAGTTTGACTGCTCTTCATCCTTTTATAATGCAGTTTGACTGCTCTTCATCCTCTTATAAAACAGTTTGACTGCTCTTCATCCTCTTGTAAAACAGGTTGACTGCTCTTCATCCTCTTGTAAAACAGTCTGACTGCTCTACATCCTCGTATAAAACAATTTGACTGCTCTTCATCCTTTTATAAAGCAGTTTGACTGCTCTTCATCCTCTTATAAAACCGTTTGACTGCTCTTCATCCTCTTATAAAACCGTTTGACTGCTCTTCGTCCGATTATAAATCAGTTTGACTGCTCTTCATCCTCATATAAAACCGTTTGACTGCTCTTCGTCCGATTATAAATCAGTTTGACTGCTCTTCATCCTTTTATAAAGCAGTTTGACTGCTCTTCATCCTCTTATAAATCAGTTTGACTGCTCTTCATCTGTTTATAAAGCAGTTTGACTGCTCTTCATCCTCCTATAGACCAGTTTGACTGCGCTTCATCCTCCTATAAAACAGTTTGACTGCTCTTCGTCTGATTATAAATCAGTTTGACTGCTCTTCGTCTGCTTATAAAACAGTTTGACTGCTCTTCATCCTTTTATAAAGCAGTTTGACTGCTCTTCATCCTCTTATAAATCAGTTTGACTTCTCTTCATCTGTTTATAAAGCAGTTTGACTGCTCTTCATCCTCCTATAGACCAGTTTGACTGCGCTTCATCCTCCTATAAAACAGTTTGACTGCTCTTCGTCGGATTATAAATCAGTTTGACTGCTCTTCGTCCTCTTATAAAACAGTTTGACTGCTCTTCATCCTTTTATAAAGCAGTTTGACTGCTCTACATCCTCTTATAAATCAGTTTGACTGCTTTTCATCCGATTATAAATCAGTTTGACTGCTCTTCGTTCGATTATAAATCAGTTTGACTGCTCTTCGTCCGATTATAAATCAGTTTGACTGCTCTTCATCCTTTTATAAAGCAGTTTGACTGCTCTTCATCCTCTTATAAAACAGTTTGACTGCTCTTCATCCTCTTGTAAAACAGGTTGACTGCTCTTCATCCTCTTGTAAAACAGTCTGACTGCTCTACATCCTCGTATAAAACAGTTTGACTGCTCTTCATCCTTTTATAACGCAGTTTGACTGCTCTTCATCCTCTTATAAATCAGTTTGACTGCTCTTCATCCGATTATAAATCGGTTTGACTGCTCTTCGTCCTCTTTTAAAACAGTTTGACTGCTCTTCATCCTTTTATAATGCAGTTTGACTGCTCTTCTTCCTCTTATAAAACAGTTTGACTGCTCTTCATCCTCTTGTAAAACAGGTTGACTGCTCTTCATCCTCTTGTAAAACAGTCTGACTGCTCTACATCCTCGTATAAAACAATTTGACTGCTCTTCATCCTTTTATAAAGCAGTTTCACTGCTCTTCATCCTCTTATAAAACCGTTTGACTGCTCTTCATCCTCTTATAAAACCGTTTGACTGCTCTTCGTCCGATTATAAATCAGTTTGACTGCTCTTCATCATCTTATAAAACCGTTTGACTGCTCTTCATCCTTTTATAAAGCAGTTTGACTGCTCTTCATCCTCTTATAAATCAGTTTGACTGCTCTTCATCCTATTATAAATCAGTTTGACTGCTCTTCGTTCGATTATAAATCAGTTTGACTGCTCTTCATCCTCTTATAAAACCGTTTGACTGCTCTTCGTCCGATTATAAATCAGTTTGACTGCTCTTCATCCTCTTATAAAACCGTTTGACTGCTCTTCGTCCGATTATAAATCAGTTTGACTGCTCTTCATCCTTTTATAAAGCAGTTTGACTGCTCTTCATCCTCTTATAAATCAGTTTGACTGCTCTTCATCTGTTTATAAAGCAGTTTGACTGCTCTTCATCCTCCTATAGACCAGTTTGACTGCGCTTCATCCTCCTATAAAACAGCTTGACTGCTCTTCGTCTGATTATAAATCAGTTTGACTGCTCTTCGTCTGCTTATAAAACAGTTTGACTGCTCTTCATCCTTTTATAAAGCAGTTTGACTGCTCTTCATCCTCTTATAAATCAGTTTGACTGCTCTTCATCTGTTTATAAAGCAGTTTGACTGCTCTTCATCCTCCTATAGACCAGTTTGACTGCGCTTCATCCTCCTATAAAACAGTTTGACTGCTCTTCGTCGGATTATAAATCAGTTTGACTGCTCTTCGTCCTCTTATAAAACAGTTTGACTGCTCTTCATCCTTTTATAAAGCAGTTTGACTGCTCTACATCCTCTTATAAATCAGTTTGACTGCTTTTCATCCGATTATAAATCAGTTTGACTGCTCTTCGTTCGATTATAAATCAGTTTGACTGCTCTTCGTCCGATTATAAATCAGTTTGACTGCTCTTCGTCCGCTTATAAAACAGTTTGACTGCTCTTCATCCTTTTATAAAGCAGTTTGACTGCTCTTCATCCTCTTATAAAACAGTTTGACTGCTCTTTATCCTTTTATAACGCAGTTTGACTGCTCTTCATCCTCTTATAAATCAGTTTGACTGCTCTTCGTCCGATTATAAATCAGTTTGACTGCTCTTCGTCCGCTTATAAAACAGTTTGACTGCTCTTCATCCTTTTATAAAGCAATTTGACTGCTCTTCATCCTCTTATAAAACAGTTTGACTGCTCTTTATCCTTTTATAACGCAGTTTGACTGCTCTTCATCCTCTTATAAATCAGTTTGACTGCTCTTCATCCGATTATAAATCGGTTTGACTGCTCTTCGTCCTCTTTTAAAACAGTTTGACTGCTCTTCATCCTTTTATAATGCAGTTTGACTGCTCTTCTTCCTCTTATAAAACAGTTTGACTGCTCTTCATCCTCTTGTAAAACAGGTTGACTGCTCTTCATCCTCTTGTAAAACAGTCTGACTGCTCTACATCCTCGTATAAAACAATTTGACTGCTCTTCATCCTTTTATAAAGCAGTTTCACTGCTCTTCATCCTCTTATAAAACCGTTTGACTGCTCTTCATCCTTTTATAAAGCAGTTTGACTGCTCTTCATCCTCTTATAAATCAGTTTGACTGCTCTTCATCCTATTATAAATCAGTTTGACTGCTCTTCATCCTCTTATAAAACAGTTTGACTGCTCTTTATCCTTTTATAACGCAGTTTGACTGCTCTTCATCCTCTTATAAATCAGTTTGACTGCTCTTCATCCGATTATAAATCAGTTTGACTGCTCTTCGTCCTCTTTTAAAACAGTTTGACTGCTCTTCGTCGGATTATAAATCAGTTTGACTGCTCTTCATCCTCTTATAAAACCGTTTGACTGCTCTTCGTCCGATTATAAATCAGTTTGACTGCTCTTCATCCTTTTATAAAGCAGTTTGACTGCTCTTCATCCTCTTATAAATCAGTTTGACTGCTCTTCATCTGTTTATAAAGCAGTTTGACTGCTCTTCATCCTCCTATAGACCAGTTTGACTGCGCTTCATCCTCCTATAAAACAGCTTGACTGCTCTTCGTCTGATTATAAATCAGTTTGACTGCTCTTCGTCTGCTTATAAAACAGTTTGACTGCTCTTCATCCTTTTATAAAGCAGTTTGACTGCTCTTCATCCTCTTATAAATCAGTTTGACTGCTCTTCATCTGTTTATAAAGCAGTTTGACTGCTCTTCATCCTCCTATAGACCAGTTTGACTGCGCTTCATCCTCCTATAAAACAGTTTGACTGCTCTTCGTCGGATTATAAATCAGTTTGACTGCTCTTCGTCCTCTTATAAAACAGTTTGACTGCTCTTCATCCTTTTATAAAGCAGTTTGACTGCTCTACATCCTCTTATAAATCAGTTTGACTGCTTTTCATCCGATTATAAATCAGTTTGACTGCTCTTCGTTCGATTATAAATCAGTTTGACTGCTCTTCGTCCGATTATAAATCAGTTTGACTGCTCTTCGTCCGCTTATAAAACAGTTTGACTGCTCTTCATCCTTTTATAAAGCAGTTTGACTGCTCTTCATCCTCTTATAAAACAGTTTGACTGCTCTTTATCCTTTTATAACGCAGTTTGACTGCTCTTCATCCTCTTATAAATCAGTTTGACTGCTCTTCGTCCGATTATAAATCAGTTTGACTGCTCTTCGTCCGCTTATAAAACAGTTTGACTGCTCTTCATCCTTTTATAAAGCAATTTGACTGCTCTTCATCCTCTTATAAAACAGTTTGACTGCTCTTTATCCTTTTATAACGCAGTTTGACTGCTCTTCATCCTCTTATAAATCAGTTTGACTGCTCTTCATCCGATTATAAATCGGTTTGACTGCTCTTCGTCCTCTTTTAAAACAGTTTGACTGCTCTTCATCCTTTTATAATGCAGTTTGACTGCTCTTCTTCCTCTTATAAAACAGTTTGACTGCTCTTCATCCTCTTGTAAAACAGGTTGACTGCTCTTCATCCTCTTGTAAAACAGTCTGACTGCTCTACATCCTCGTATAAAACAATTTGACTGCTCTTCATCCTTTTATAAAGCAGTTTCACTGCTCTTCATCCTCTTATAAAACCGTTTGACTGCTCTTCATCCTTTTATAAAGCAGTTTGACTGCTCTTCATCCTCTTATAAATCAGTTTGACTGCTCTTCATCCTATTATAAATCAGTTTGACTGCTCTTCATCCTCTTATAAAACAGTTTGACTGCTCTTTATCCTTTTATAACGCAGTTTGACTGCTCTTCATCCTCTTATAAATCAGTTTGACTGCTCTTCATCCGATTATAAATCAGTTTGACTGCTCTTCGTCCTCTTTTAAAACAGTTTGACTGCTCTTCGTCGGATTATAAATCAGTTTGACTGCTCTTCGTCCTCTTATAAAACAGTTTGACTGCTCTTCATCCTTTTATAAAGCAGTTTGACTGCTCTACATCCTCTTATAAAACAGTTTGACTGCTCTTCATCCTTTTATAACGCAGTTTGACTGCTCTTCATCCTCTTATAAATCAGTTTGACTGCTCTTCATCCGATTATAAATCAGTTTGACTGCTCTTCATCCTCTTATAAAACAGTTTGACTGCTCTTTATCCTTTTATAACGCAGTTTGACTGCTCTTCATCCTCTTATAAATCAGTTTGACTGCTCTTCATCCGATTATAAATCAGTTTGACTGCTCTTCGTCCTCTTTTAAAACAGTTTGACTGCTCTTCATCCTTTTATAATGCAGTTTGACTGCTCTTCATCCTCTTATAAAGCAGCTTGACTGCTCTTCATCCTCCTATAAACCAGTTTGACTGCGCTTCATCCTCTTGTAAAACAGGTTGACTGCTTTTCATCCTTTTGTAAAACAGTCTGACTGCTCTACATCATTGTATAAAACAGTTTGACTGCTCTTCATCCTTTTATAAAGCAGTTTGACTGCTCTTCATCCTCTTATATATATCCTCTTATAAAGCAGCTTGACTGCTCTTCATCCTCCTATAAACCAGTTTGACTGCGCTTCATCCTCTTGTAAAACAGGTTGACTGCTTTTCATCCTTTTGTAAAACAGTCTGACTGCTCTACATCATTGTATAAAACAGTTTGACTGCTCTTCATCCTTTTATAAAGCAGTTTGACTGCTCTTCATCCTCTTATAAAACAGTTTGACTGCTCTTCGTCGGATTATAAATCAGTTTGACTGCTCTTCGTCCTCTTATAAAACAGTTTGACTGCTCTTCATCCTTTTATAAAGCAGTTTGACTGCTCTACATCCTCTTATAAATCAGTTTGACTGCTTTTCATCCGATTATAAATCAGTTTGACTGCTCTTCGTCTGATTATATATCAGTTTGACTGCTCTTCGTCCGATTATAAATCAGTTTGACTGCTCTTCGTCCGCTTATAAAACAGTTTGACTGCTCTTCATCCTTTTATAAAGCAGTTTGACTGCTCTTCATCCTCTTATAAATCAGTTTGACTGCTCTTCATCCTCTTATAAAGCAGCTTGACTGCTCTTCATCCTCCTATAAACCAGTTTGACTGCGCTTCATCCTCTTGTAAAACAGGTTGACTGCTTTTCATCCTTTTGTAAAACAGTCTGACTGCTCTACATCATTGTATAAAACAGTTTGACTGCTCTTCATCCTTTTATAAAGCAGTTTGACTGCTCTTCATCCTCTTATAAATCAATTTGACTGCTCTTCATCCTCTTATAAAACCGTTTGACTGCTCTTCGTCCGATTATAAATCAGTTTGACTGCTCTTCGTCCGATTATAAATCAGTTTGACTACTCTTCGTCCGCTTATAAAACAGTTTGACTGCTCTTCATCCTTTTATAAAGCAGTTTGACTGCTCTTCATCCTCCTATAAAACAGTTTGACTGCTCTTCGTCGGATTATAAATCAGTTTGACTGCTCTTCGTCCTCTTATAAAACAGTTTGACTGCTCTTCATCCTTTTATAAAGCAGTTTGACTGCTCTACATCCTCTTATAAAACAGTTTGACTGCTCTTCATCCTTTTATAACGCAGTTTGACTGCTCTTCATCCTCTTATAAATCAGTTTGACTGCTCTTCATCCGATTATAAATCAGTTTGACTGCTCTTCATCCTCTTATAAAACAGTTTGACTGCTCTTTATCCTTTTATAACGCAGTTTGACTGCTCTTCATCCTCTTATAAATCAGTTTGACTGCTCTTCATCCGATTATAAATCAGTTTGACTGCTCTTCGTCCTCTTTTAAAACAGTTTGACTGCTCTTCATCCTTTTATAATGCAGTTTGACTGCTCTTCATCCTCTTATAAAACAGTTTGACTGCTCTTCATCCTCTTGTAAAACAGGTTGACTGCTCTTCATCCTCTTGTAAAACAGTCTGACTGCTCTACATCCTCGTATAAAACAATTTGACTGCTCTTCATCCTTTTATAAAGCAGTTTGACTGCTCTTCATCCTCTTATAAAACCGTTTGACTGCTCTTCATCCTCTTATAAAACCGTTTGACTGCTCTTCGTCCGATTATAAATCAGTTTGACTGCTCTTCATCCTCTTATAAAACCGTTTGACTGCTCTTCGTCCAATTATAAATCAGGTTGACTGCTCTTCGTCCGATTATAAATCAGTTTGACTGCTCTTCATCCTTTTATAAAGCAGTTTGACTGCTCTTCATCCTCTTATAAATCAGTTTGACTGCTCTTCATCTGTTTATAAAGCAGTTTGACTGCTCTTCATCCTCCTATAGACCAGTTTGACTGCGCTTCATCCTCCTATAAAACAGTTTGACTGCTCTTCGTCCGATTATAAATCAGGTTGACTGCTCTTCGTCTGATTATAAATCAGTTTGACTGCTCTTCGTCTGCTTATAAAACAGTTTGACTGCTCTTCATCCTTTTATAATGCAGTTTGACTGCTCTTCATCCTCTTATAAATCAGTTTGACTGCTCTTCATCTGTTTATAAAGCAGTTTGACAGCTCTTCATCCTCCTATAGACCAGTTTGACTGCGCTTCATCCTCCTATAAAACAGTTTGACTGCTCTTCGTCGGATTATAAATCAGTTTGACTGCTCTTCGTCCTCTTATAAAACAGTTTGACTGCTCTTCATCCTTTTATAAAGCAGTTTGACTGCTCTACATCCTCTTATAAATCAGTTTGACTGCTTTTCATCCGATTATAAATCAGTTTGACTGCTCTTCGTCCGATTATAAATCAGTTTGACTGCTCTTCGTCCGATTATAAATCAGTTTGACTGCTCTTCGTCCGCTTATAAAACAGTTTGACTGCTCTTCATCCTTTTATAAAGCAGTTTGACTGCTCTTCATCCTCTTATAAATCAGTTTGACTGCTCTTCATCCTCTTATAAAGCAGCTTGACTGCTCTTCATCCTCCTATAAACCAGTTTGACTGCGCTTCATCCTCTTGTAAAACAGGTTGACTGCTTTTCATCCTTTTGTAAAACAGTCTGACTGCTCTACATCATTGTATAAAACAGTTTGACTGCTCTTCATCCTTTTATAAAGCAGTTTGACTGCTCTTCATCCTCTTATAAATCAATTTGACTGCTCTTCATCCTCTTATAAAACCGTTTGACTGCTCTTCGTCCGATTATAAATCAGTTTGACTGCTCTTCGTCCGATTATAAATCAGTTTGACTGCTCTTCGTCCGCTTATAAAACAGTTTGACTGCTCTTCATCCTTTTATAAAGCAGTTTGACTGCTCTTCATCCTCCTATAAAACAGTTTGACTGCTCTTCGTCGGATTATAAATCAGTTTGACTGCTCTTCGTCCTCTTATAAAACAGTTTGACTGCTCTTCATCCTTTTATAAAGCAGTTTGACTGCTCTACATCCTCTTATAAATCAGTTTGACTGCTTTTCATCCGATTATAAATCAGTTTGACTGCTCTTTGTCCATTTATAAATCAGTTTGACTGCTCTTCGTCCGATTATAAATCAGTTTGACTGCTCTTCGTCCGCTTATAAAACAGTTTGACTGCTCTTCATCCTTTTATAAAGCAGTTTGACTGCTCTTCATCCTCTTATAAATCAGTTTGACTGCTCTTCATCCTCTTATAAAGCAGTTTGACTGCTCTTCATCCTCCTATAAACCAGTTTGACTGCGCTTCATCCTCTTGTAAAACAGGTTGACTGCTTTTCATCCTTTTGTAAAACAGTCTGACTGCTCTACATCATTGTATAAAACAGTTTGACTGCTCTTCATCCTTTTATAAAACAGTTTGACTGCTCTTCATCCTCTTATAAATCAATTTGACTGCTCTTCATCCTCTTATAAAACCGTTTGACTGCTCTTCGTCCGATTATAAATCAGTTTGACTGCTCTTCGTCCGATTATAAATCAGTTTGACTGCTCTTCGTCCGCTTATAAAACAGTTTGACTGCTCTTCATCCTTTTATAAAGCAGTTTGACTGCTCTTCATCCTCTTGTAAAACAGGTTGACTGCTTTTCATCCTTTTGTAAAACAGTCTGACTGCTCTACATCATTGTATGAAACAGTTTGACTGCTCTTCATCCTTTTATAAAACAGTTTGACTGCTCTTCATCCTCTTATAAATCAATTTGACTGCTCTTCATCCTCTTATAAAACCGTTTGACTGCTCTTCGTCCGATTATAAATCAGTTTGACTGCTCTTCGTCCGATTATAAATCAGTTTGACTGCTCTTCGTCCGCTTATAAAACAGTTTGACTGCTCTTCATCCTTTTATAAAGCAGTTTGACTGCTCTTCATCCTCTTATAAATCAGTTTGACTGCTCTTCATCCTTTTATAAAGCAGTTTGACTGCTCTTCATCCTCCTATAAACCAGTTTGACTGCGCTTCATCCTCCTATAGAACAGTTTGACTGCTCTTCGTCCGATTATAAATCAGTTTGACTGCTCTTCGTCCTCTTATAAAACAGTTTAACTGCTCTTCATCCTTTTATAAAGCAGTTTGACTGCTCGTCATCCTCTTATAAATCAGTTTGACTGCTCTTCATCCGATCATAAATCAGTTTGACTGCTCTTCATCCTCTTATAAATCAGTTTGACTGCTCTTCATCCTTTTATAACGCAGTTTGACTGCTCTTCATCCTCTTATAAATCAGTTTGACTGCTCTTCATCCGATTATAAATCAGTTTGACTGCTCTTCGTCCTCTTTTAAAACAGTTTGACTGCTCTTCATCCTCTTGTAAAACAGGTTGACTGCTCTTCATCATCTTGTAAAACAGTCTGACTGCTCTACATCCTCGTATAAAACAGTTTGACTGCTCTTCATCATTTTATAAAGCAGTTTCACTGCTCTTCATCCTCTTATAAATCAATTTGACTGCTCTTCATCCTCTTATAAAACCGTTTGACTGCTCTTCGTCCGATTATAAATCAGTTTGACTGCTCTTCGTCCGATTATAAATCAGTTTGACTGCTCTTCGTCCGCTTACAAAACAGTTTGACTGCTCTTCATCCTTTTATAAAGCTGTTTGACTGCTCTTCATACTCTTATAAATCAGTTTGACTGCTCTTCATCCTCTTATAAAGCAGTTTCACTGCTCTTTCATCCTCTTATAAATCAATTTGACTGCTCTTCATCCTTTTATAAAGCTGTTTGACTGCTCTTCGTCCGCTTACAAAACAGTTTGACTGCTCTTCATCCTTTTATAAAGCTGTTTGACTGCTCTTCATACTCTTATAAATCAATTTGACTGCTTTTCATCCGATTATAAATCAGTTTGACTGCTCTTCGTCCGATTATAAATCAGTTTGACTGCTCTTCGTCCGATTATAAATCAGTTTGACTGCTCTTCGTCCGCTTATAAAACAGTTTGACTGCTCTTCATCCTTTTATAAAGCAGTTTGACTGCTCTTCATCCTCTTATAAATCAGTTTGACTGCTCTTCATCCTCTTATAAAGCAGTTTGACTGCTCTTCATCCTCCTATAAACCAGTTTGACTGCGCTTCATCCTCTTGTAAAACAGGTTGACTGCTTTTCATCCTTTTGTAAAACAGTCTGACTGCTCTACATCATTGTATAAAACAGTTTGACTGCTCTTCATCCTTTTATAAAACAGTTTGACTGCTCTTCATCCTCTTATAAATCAATTTGACTGCTCTTAATCCTCTTATAAAACCGTTTGACTGCTCTTCGTCCGATTATAAATCAGTTTGACTGCTCTTCGTCCGATTATAAATCAGTTTGACTGCTCTTCGTCCGCTTACAAAACAGTTTGACTGCTCTTCATCCTTTTATAAAGCTGTTTGACTGCTCTTCATACTCTTATAAATCAGTTTGACTGCTCTTCATCCTCTTATAAAGCAGTTTCACTGCTCTTTCATCCTCTTATAAATCAATTTGACTGCTCTTCATCCTTTTATAAAGCTGTTTGACTGCTCTTCGTCCGCTTACAAAACAGTTTGACTGCTCTTCATCCTTTTATAAAGCTGTTTGACTGCTCTTCATACTCTTATAAATCAATTTGACTGCTTTTCATCCGATTATAAATCAGTTTGACTGCTCTTCGTCCGATTATAAATCAGTTTGACTGCTCTTCGTCCGATTATAAATCAGTTTGACTGCTCTTCGTCCGCTTATAAAACAGTTTGACTGCTCTTCATCCTTTTATAAAGCAGTTTGACTGCTCTTCATCCTCTTATAAATCAGTTTGACTGCTCTTCATCCTCTTATAAAGCAGTTTGACTGCTCTTCATCCTCCTATAAACCAGTTTGACTGCGCTTCATCCTCTTGTAAAACAGGTTGACTGCTTTTCATCCTTTTGTAAAACAGTCTGACTGCTCTACATCATTGTATAAAACAGTTTGACTGCTCTTCATCCTTTTATAAAACCGTTTGACTGCGCTTCATCCTCCTATAAAACAGTTTGACTGCTCTTCGTCGGATTATAAATCAGTTTGACTGCTCTTCGTCCTCTTATAAAACAGTTTGACTGCTCTTCATCCTTTTATAAAGCAGTTTGACTGCTCTACATCCTCTTATAAATCAGTTTGACTGCTTTTCATCCGATTATAAATCAGTTTGACTGCTCTTCGTCTGATTATAAATCAGTTTGACTGCTCTTCGTCCGATTATAAATCAGTTTGACTGCTCTTCGTCCGCTTATAAAACAGTTTGACTGCTCTTCATCCTTTTATAAAGCAGTTTGACTGCTCTTCATCCTCTTATAAATCAGTTTGACTGCTCTTCATCCTCTTATAAAGCAGCTTGACTGCTCTTCATCCTCCTATAAACCAGTTTGACTGCGCTTCATCCTCTTGTAAAACAGGTTGACTGCTTTTCATCCTTTTGTAAAACAGTCTGACTGCTCTACATCATTGTATAAAACAGTTTGACTGCTCTTCTTCCTTTTATAAAGCAGTTTGACTGCTCTACATCCTCTTATAAAACAGTTTGACTGCTCTTCGTCGGATTATAAATCAGTTTGACTGCTCTTCGTCCTCTTATAAAACAGTTTGACTGCTCTTCATCCTTTTATAAAGCAGTTTGACTGCTCTACATCCTCTTATAAATCAGTTTGACTGCTTTTCATCCGATTATAAATCAGTTTGACTGCTCTTCGTCCGATTATAAATCAGTTTGACTGCTCTTCGTCCGATTATAAATCAGTTTGACTGCTCTTCGTCCGCTTATAAAACAGTTTGACTGCTCTTCATCCTTTTATAAAGCAGTTTGACTGCTCTTCATCCTCTTATAAATCAGTTTGACTGCTCTTCATCCTCTTATAAAGCAGCTTGACTGCTCTTCATCCTCCTATAAACCAGTTTGACTGCGCTTCATCCTCTTGTAAAACAGGTTGACTGCTTTTCATCCTTTTGTAAAACAGTCTGACTGCTCTACATCATTGTATAAAACAGTTTGACTGCTCTTCATCCTTTTATAAAGCAGTTTGACTGCTCTTCATCCTCTTATAAATCAATTTGACTGCTCTTCATCCTCTTATAAAACCGTTTGACTGCTCTTCGTCCGATTATAAATCAGTTTGACTGCTCTTCGTCCGATTATAAATCAGTTTGACTGCTCTTCGTCCGCTTATAAAACAGTTTGACTGCTCTTCATCCTTTTATAAAGCAGTTTGACTGCTCTTCATCCTCTTATAAATCAGTTTGACTGCTCTTCATCCTTTTATAAAGCAGTTTGACTGCTCTTCATCCTCCTATAAACCAGTTTGACTGCGCTTCATCCTCCTATAGAACAGTTTGACTGCTCTTCGTCCGATTATAAATCAGTTTGACTGCTCTTCGTCCTCTTATAAAACAGTTTGACTGCTCTTCATCCTTTTATAAAGCAGTTGTACTGCTCTTCATCCTCTTATAAATCAGTTTGACTGCTCTTCGTTCGATTATAAATCAGTTTGACTGCTCTTCATCCTCTTATAAAACCGTTTGACTGCTCTTCGTCCGATTATAAATCAGTTTGACTGCTCTTCATCCTCTTATAAAACCGTTTGACTGCTCTTCGTCCGATTATAAATCAGTTTGACTGCTCTTCATCCTTTTATAAAGCAGTTTGACTGCTCTTCATCCTCTTATAAATCAGTTTGACTGCTCTTCATCTGTTTATAAAGCAGTTTGACTGCTCTTCATCCTCCTATAGACCAGTTTGACTGCGCTTCATCCTCCTATAAAACAGCTTGACTGCTCTTCGTCTGATTATAAATCAGTTTGACTGCTCTTCGTCTGCTTATAAAACAGTTTGACTGCTCTTCATCCTTTTATAAAGCAGTTTGACTGCTCTTCATCCTCTTATAAATCAGTTTGACTGCTCTTCATCTGTTTATAAAGCAGTTTGACTGCTCTTCATCCTCCTATAGACCAGTTTGACTGCGCTTCATCCTCCTATAAAACAGTTTGACTGCTCTTCGTCGGATTATAAATCAGTTTGACTGCTCTTCGTCCTCTTATAAAACAGTTTGACTGCTCTTCATCCTTTTATAAAGCAGTTTGACTGCTCTACATCCTCTTATAAATCAGTTTGACTGCTTTTCATCCGATTATAAATCAGTTTGACTGCTCTTCGTTCGATTATAAATCAGTTTGACTGCTCTTCGTCCGATTATAAATCAGTTTGACTGCTCTTCGTCCGCTTATAAAACAGTTTGACTGCTCTTCATCCTTTTATAAAGCAGTTTGACTGCTCTTCATCCTCTTATAAAACAGTTTGACTGCTCTTTATCCTTTTATAACGCAGTTTGACTGCTCTTCATCCTCTTATAAATCAGTTTGACTGCTCTTCGTCCGATTATAAATCAGTTTGACTGCTCTTCGTCCGCTTATAAAACAGTTTGACTGCTCTTCATCCTTTTATAAAGCAGTTTGACTGCTCTTCATCCTCTTATAAAACAGTTTGACTGCTCTTTATCCTTTTATAACGCAGTTTGACTGCTCTTCATCCTCTTATAGATCAGTTTGACTGCTCTTCATCCGATTATAAATCGGTTTGACTGCTCTTCGTCCTCTTTTAAAACAGTTTGACTGCTCTTCATCCTTTTATAATGCAGTTTGACTGCTCTTCTTCCTCTTATAAAACAGTTTGACTGCTCTTCATCCTCTTGTAAAACAGGTTGACTGCTCTTCATCCTCTTGTAAAACAGTCTGACTGCTCTACATCCTCGTATAAAACAATTTGACTGCTCTTCATCCTTTTATAAAGCAGTTTCACTGCTCTTCATCCTCTTATAAAACCGTTTGACTGCTCTTCGTCCGATTATAAATCAGTTTGACTGCTCTTCATCATCTTATAAAACCGTTTGACTGCTCTTCATCCTTTTATAAAGCAGTTTGACTGCTCTTCATCCTCTTATAAATCAGTTTGACTGCTCTTCATCCTATTAAAAATATGTTTGACTGCTCTTCATCCTCTTATAAAACAGTTTGACTACTCTTTATCCTTTTATAACGCAGTTTGACTGCTCTTCATCCTCTTATAAATCAGTTTGACTGCTCTTCATCCGATTATAAATCAGTTTGACTGCTCTTCGTCCTCTTTTAAAACAGTTTGACTGCTCTTCGTCGGATTATAAATCAGTTTGACTGCTCTTCGTCCTCTTATAAAACAGTTTGACTGCTCTTCATCCTTTTATAAAGCAGTTTGACTGCTCTACATCCTCTAATAAAACAGTTTGACTGCTCTTCATCCTTTTATAACGCAGTTTGACTGCTCTTCATCCTCTTATAAATCAGTTTGACTGCTCTTCATCCGATTATAAATCAGTTTGACTGCTCTTCATCCTCTTATAAAACAGTTTGACTGCTCTTTATCCTTTTATAACGCAGTTTGACTGCTCTTCATCCTCTTATAAATCAGTTTGACTGCTCTTCATCCGATTATAAATCAGTTTGACTGCTCTTCGTCCTCTTTTAAAACAGTTTGACTGCTCTTCATCCTTTTATAATGCAGTTTGACTGCTCTTCATCCTCTTGTAAAACAGGTTGACTGCTCTTCATCCTCTTGTAAAACAGTCTGACTGCTCTACATCCTCGTATAAAACAATTTGACTGCTCTTCATCCTTTTATAATGCAGTTTGACTGCTCTTCATCGTTTTATAAAGCAGTTTGACTGCTCTTCATCCTCTTATAAAACCGTTTGACTGCTCTTCGTCCGATTATAAATCAGTTTGACTGCTCTTCATCCTCTTATAAAACCGTTTGACTGCTCTTCGTCCGATTATAAATCAGTTTGACTGCTCTTCATCCTTTTATAAAGCAGTTTGACTGCTCTTCATCCTCTTATAAATCAGTTTGACTGCTCTTCATCTGTTTATAAAGCAGTTTGACTGCTCTTCATCCTCCTATAGACCAGTTTGACTGCGCTTCATCCTCCTATAAAACAGTTTGACTGCTCTTCGTCGTATTATAAATCAGTTTGACTGCTCTTCGTCTGATTATCAATCAGTTTGACTGCTATTCGTCTGCTTATAAAACAGTTTGACTGCGCTTCATCCTTTTATAAAGCAGTTTGACTGCTCTTCATCCTCTTATAAATCAGTTTGACTGCTCTTCATCTGTTTATAAAGCAGTTTGACTGCTCTTCATCCTCCTATAGACCAGTTTGACTGCGCTTCATCCTCCTATAAAACAGTTTGACTGCTCTTCGTCGGATTATAAATCAGTTTGACTGCTCTTCGTCCTCTTATAAAACAGTTTGACTGCTCTTCATCCTTTTATAAAGCAGTTTGACTGCTCTACATCCTCTTATAAATCAGTTTGACTGCTTTTCATCCGATTATAAATCAGTTTGACTGCTCTTCGTCTGATTATAAATCAGTTTGACTGCTCTTCGTCCGATTATAAATCAGTTTGACTGCTCTTCGTCCGCTTATAAAACAGTTTGACTGCTCTTCATCCTTTTATGAAGCAGTTTGACTGCTCTTCATCCTCTTATAAATCAGTTTGACTGCTCTTCATCCTCTTATAAAGCAGCTTGACTGCTCTTCATCCTCCTATAAACCAGTTTGACTGCGCTTCATCCTCTTGTAAAACAGGTTGACTGCTTTTCATCCTTTTGTAAAACAGTCTGACTGCTCTACATCATTGTATAAAACAGTTTGACTGCTCTTCATCCTTTTATAAAGCAGTTTGACTGCTCTTCATCCTCTTATATATATCCTCTTATAAAGCAGCTTGACTGCTCTTCATCCTCCTATAAACCAGTTTGACTGCGCTTCATCCTCTTGTAAAACAGGTTGACTGCTTTTCATCCTTTTGTAAAACAGTCTGACTGCTCTACATCATTGTATAAAACAGTTTGACTGCTCTTCATCCTTTTATAAAGCAGTTTGACTGCTCTTCATCCTCTTATAAAACAGTTTGACTGCTCTTCGTCGGATTATAAATCAGTTTGACTGCTCTTCGTCCTCTTATAAAACAGTTTGACTGCTCTTCATCCTTTTATAAAGCAGTTTGACTGCTCTACATCCTCTTATAAATCAGTTTGACTGCTTTTCATCCTATTATAAATCAGTTTGACTGCTCTTCGTCTGATTATATATCAGTTTGACTGCTCTTCGTCCGATTATAAATCAGTTTGACTGCTCTTCGTCCGCTTATAAAACAGTTTGACTGCTCTTCATCCTTTTATAAAGCAGTTTGACTGCTCTTCATCCTCTTATAAATCAGTTTGACTGCTCTTCATCCTCTTATAAAGCAGCTTGACTGCTCTTCATCCTCCTATAAACCAGTTTGACTGCGCTTCATCCTCTTGGAAAACAGGTTGACTGCTTTTCATCCTTTTGTAAAACAGTCTGACTGCTCTACATCATTGTATAAAACAGTTTGACTGCTCTTCATCCTTTTATAAAGCAGTTTGACTGCTCTTCATCCTCTTATAAATCAATTTGACTGCTCTTCATCCTCTTATAAAACCGTTTGACTGCTCTTCGTCCGATTATAAATCAGTTTGACTGCTCTTCGTCCGATTATAAATCAGTTTGACTACTCTTCGTCCGCTTATAAAACAGTTTGACTGCTCTTCATCCTTTTATAAAGCAGTTTGACTGCTCTTCATCCTCCTATAAAACAGTTATACTGCTCTTCGTCGGAATATAAATCAGTTTGACTGCTCTTCGTCCTCTTATAAAACAGTTTGACTGCTCTTCATCCTTTTATAAAGCAGTTTGACTGCTCTACATCCTCTTATAAAACAGTTTGACTGCTCTTCATCCTTTTATAACGCAGTTTGACTGCTCTTCATCCTCTTATAAATCAGTTTGACTGCTCTTCATCCGATTATAAATCAGTTTGACTGTTCTTCATCCTCTTATAAAACAGTTTGACTGCTCTTTATCCTTTTATAACGCAGTTTGACTGCTCTTCATCCTCTTATAAATCAGTTTGACTGCTCTTCATCCGATTATAAATCAGTTTGACTGCTCTTCGTCCTCTTTTAAAACAGTTTGACTGCTCTTCATCCTTTTATAATGCAGTTTGACTGCTCTTCATCCTATTATAAAACAGTTTGACTGCTCTTCATCCTCTTGTAAAACAGGTTGACTGCTCTTCATCCTCTTGTAAAACAGTCTGACTGCTCTACATCCTCGTATAAAACAATTTGACTGCTCTTCATTCTTTTATAAAGCAGTTTGACTGCTCTTCATCCTCTTATAAAACCGCTTGACTGCTCTTCATCCTCTTATAAAACCGTTTGACTGCTCTTCGTCCGATTATAAATCAGTTTGACTGCTCTTCATCATCTTATAAAACCGTTTGACTGCTCTTCGTCCGATTATAAATCAGGTTGACTGCTCTTCGTCCGATTATAAATCAGTTTGACTGCTCTTCATCCTTTTATAAAGCAGTTTGACTGCTCTTCATCCTCTTATAAATCAGTTTGACTGCTCTTCATCTGTTTATAAAGCAGTTTGACTGCTCTTCATCCTCCTATAGACCAGTTTGACTGCGCTTCATCCTCCTATAAAACAGTTTGACTGCTCTTCGTCGTATTATAAATCAGTTTGACTGCTCTTCGTCTGATTATAAATCAGTTTGACTGCTCTTCGTCTGCTTATAAAACAGTTTGACTGCTCTTCATCCTTTTATAATGCAGTTTGACTGCTCTTCATCCTCTTATAAATCAGTTTGACTGCTCTTCATCTGTTTATAAAGCAGTTTGACTGCTCTTCATCCTCCTATAGACCAGTTTAACTGCGCTTCATCCTCCTATAAAACAGTTTGACTGCTCTTCGTCGGATTATAAATCAGTTTGACTGCTCTTCGTCCTCTTATAAAACAGTTTGACTGCTCTTCATCCTTTTATAAAGCAGTTTGACTGCTCTACATCCTCTTATAAATCAGTTTGACTGCTTTTCATCCGATTATAAATCAGTTTGACTGCTCTTCGTCCGATTATAAATCAGTTTGACTGCTCTTCGTCCGATTATAAATCAGTTTGACTGCTCTTCGTCCGCTTATAAAACAGTTTGACTGCTCTTCATCCTTTTATAAAGCAGTTTGACTGCTCTTCATCCTCTTATAAATCAGTTTGACTGCTCTTCATCCTCTTATAAAGCAGCTTGACTGCTCTTCATCCTCCTATAAACCAGTTTGACTGCGCTTCATCCTCTTGTAAAACAGGTTGACTGCTTTTCATCCTTTTGTAAAACAGTCTGACTGCTCTACATCATTGTATAAAACAGTTTGACTGCTCTTCATCCTTTTATAAAGCAGTTTGACTGCTCTTCATCCTCTTATAAATCAATTTGACTGCTCTTCATCCTCTTATAAAACCGTTTGACTGCTCTTCGTCCGATTATAAAACAGTTTGACTGCTCTTCGTCCGATTATAAATCAGTTTGACTGCTCTTCGTCCGCTTATAAAACAGTTTGACTGCTCTTCATCCTTTTATAAAGCAGTTTGACTGCTCTTCATCCTCCTATAAAACAGTTTGACTGCTCTTCGTCGGATTATAAATCAGTTTGACTGCTCTTCGTCCTCTTATAAAACAGTTTGACTGCTCTTCATCCTTTTATAAAGCAGTTTGACTGCTCTACATCCTCTTATAAATCAGTTTGACTGCTTTTCATCCGATTATAAATCAGTTTGACTGCTCTTTGTCCATTTATAAATCAGTTTGACTGCTCTTCGTCCGATTATAAATCAGTTTGACTGCTCTTCGTCCGCTTATAAAACAGTTTGACTGCTCTTCATCCTTTTATAAAGCAGTTTGACTGCTCTTCATCCTCTTATAAATCAGTTTGACTGCTCTTCATCCTCTTATAAAGCAGTTTGACTGCTCTTCATCCTCCTATAAACCAGTTTGACTGCGCTTCATCCTCTTGTAAAACAGGTTGACTGCTTTTCATCCTTTTGTAAAACAGTCTGACTGCTCTACATCATTGTATAAAACAGTTTGACTGCTCTTCATCCTTTTATAAAACAGTTTGACTGCTCTTCATCCTCTTATAAATCAATTTGACTGCTCTTCATCCTCTTATAAAACCGTTTGACTGCTCTTCGTCCGATTATAAATCAGTTTGACTGCTCTTCGTCCGATTATAAATCAGTTTGACTGCTCTTCGTCCGCTTATAAAACAGTTTGACTGCTCTTCATCCTTTTATAAAGCAGTTTGACTGCTCTTCATCCTCTTATAAATCAGTTTGACTGCTCTTCATCCTTTTATAAAGCAGTTTGACTGCTCTTCATCCTCCTATAAACCAGTTTGACTGCGCTTCATCCTCCTATAGAACAGTTTGACTGCTCTTCGTCCGATTATAAATCAGTTTGACTGCTCTTCGTCCTCTTATAAAACAGTTTGACTGCTCTTCATCCTTTTATAAAGCAGTTTGACTGCTCGTCATCCTCTTATAAATCAGTTTGACTGCTCTTCATCCGATCATAAATCAGTTTGACTGCTCTTCATCCTCTTATAAAACAGTTTGACTGCTCTTCATCCTTTTATAACGCAGTTTGACTGCTCATCATCCTCTTATAAATCAGTTTGACTGCTCTTCATCGATTATAAATCAGTTTGACTGCTCTTCGTCCTCTTTTAAAACAGTTTGACTGCTCTTCATCCTCTTGTAAAACAGGTTGACTGCTCTTCATCATCTTGTAAAACAGTCTGACTGCTCTACATCCTCGTATAAAACAGTTTGACTGCTCTTCATCATTTTATAAAGCAGTTTCACTGCTCTTCATCCTCTTATAAATCAATTTGACTGCTCTTCATCCTCTTATAAAACCGTTTGACTGCTCTTCGTCCGATTATAAATCAGTTTGACTGCTCTTCGTCCGATTATAAATCAGTTTGACTGCTCTTCGTCCGCTTACAAAACAGTTTGACTGCTCTTCATCCTTTTATAAAGCTGTTTGACTGCTCTTCATACTCTTATAAATCAGTTTGACTGCTCTTCATCCTCTTATAAAGCAGTTTCACTGCTCTTTCATCCTCTTATAAATCAATTTGACTGCTCTTCATCCTTTTATAAAGCTGTTTGACTGCTCTTCGTCCGCTTACAAAACAGTTTGACTGCTCTTCATCCTTTTATAAAGCTGTTTGACTGCTCTTCATACTCTTATAAATCAATTTGACTGCTTTTCATCCGATTATAAATCAGTTTGACTGCTCTTCGTCCGATTATAAATCAGTTTGACTGCTCTTCGTCCGATTATAAATCAGTTTGACTGCTCTTCGTCCGCTTATAAAACAGTTTGACTGCTCTTCATCCTTTTATAAAGCAGTTTGACTGCTCTTCATCCTCTTATAAATCAGTTTGACTGCTCTTCATCCTCTTATAAAGCAGTTTGACTGCTCTTCATCCTCCTATAAACCAGTTTGACTGCGCTTCATCCTCTTGTAAAACAGGTTGACTGCTTTTCATCCTTTTGTAAAACAGTCTGACTGCTCTACATCATTGTATAAAACAGTTTGACTGCTCTTCATCCTTTTATAAAACAGTTTGACTGCTCTTCATCCTCTTATAAATCAATTTGACTGCTCTTAATCCTCTTATAAAACCGTTTGACTGCTCTTCGTCCGATTATAAATCAGTTTGACTGCTCTTCATCCTTTTATAAAGCTGTTTGACTGCTCTTCATACTCTTATAAATCAATTTGACTGCTTTTCATCCGATTATAAATCAGTTTGACTGCTCTTCGTCCGATTATAAATCAGTTTGACTGCTCTTCGTCCGATTATAAATCAGTTTGACTGCTCTTCGTCCGCTTATAAAACAGTTTGACTGCTCTTCATCCTTTTATAAAGCAGTTTGACTGCTCTTCATCCTCTTATAAATCAGTTTGACTGCTCTTCATCCTCTTATAAAGCAGTTTGACTGCTCTTCATCCTCCTATAAACCAGTTTGACTGCGCTTCATCCTCTTGTAAAACAGGTTGACTGCTTTTCATCCTTTTGTAAAACAGTCTGACTGCTCTACATCATTGTATAATACAGTTTGACTGCTCTTCATCCTTTTATAAAACCGTTTGACTGCGCTTCATCCTCCTATAAAACAGTTTGACTGCTCTTCGTCGGATTATAAATCAGTTTGACTGCTCTTCGTCCTCTTATAAAACAGTTTGACTGCTCTTCATCCTTTTATAAAGCAGTTTGACTGCTCTACATCCTCTTATAAATCAGTTTGACTGCTTTTCATCCGATTATAAATCAGTTTGACTGCTCTTCGTCTGATTATAAATCAGTTTGACTGCTCTTCGTCCGATTATAAATCAGTTTGACTGCTCTTCGTCCGCTTATAAAACAGTTTGACTGCTCTTCATCCTTTTATAAAGCAGTTTGACTGCTCTTCATCCTCTTATAAATCAGTTTGACTGCTCTTCATCCTCTTATAAAGCAGCTTGACTGCTCTTCATCCTCCTATAAACCAGTTTGACTGCGCTTCATCCTCTTGTAAAACAGGTTGACTGCTTTTCATCCTTTTGTAAAACAGTCTGACTGCTCTACATCATTGTATAAAACAGTTTGACTGTTCTTCATCCTTTTATAAAACAGTTTGACTGCTCTTCATCCTCTTATAAATCAATTTGACTGCTCTTAATCCTCTTATAAAACCGTTTGACTGCTCTTCGTCCGATTATAAATCAGTTTGACTGCTCTTCGTCCGATTATAAATCAGTTTGACTGCTCTTCGTCCGCTTACAAAACAGTTTGACTGCTCTTCATCCTTTTATAAAGCTGTTTGACTGCTCTTCATACTCTTATAAATCAGTTTGACTGCTCTTCATCCTCTTATAAAGCAGTTTCACTGCTCTTTCATCCTCTTATAAGTCAATTTGACTGCTCTTCATCCTTTTATAAAGCTGTTTGACTGCTCTTCGTCCGCTTACAAAACAGTTTGACTGCTCTTCATCCTTTTATAAAGCTGTTTGACTGCTCTTCATACTCTTATAAATCAATTTGACTGCTTTTCATCCGATTATAAATCAGTTTGACTGCTCTTCGTCCGATTATAAATCAGTTTGACTGCTCTTCGTCCGATTATAAATCAGTTTGACTGCTCTTCGTCCGCTTATAAAACAGTTTGACTGCTCTTCATCCTTTTATAAAGCAGTTTGACTGCTCTTCATCCTCTTATAAATCAGTTTGACTGCTCTTCATCCTCTTATAAAGCAGTTTGACTGCTCTTCATCCTCCTATAAACCAGTTTGACTGCGCTTCATCCTCTTGTAAAACAGGTTGACTGCTTTTCATCCTTTTGTAAAACAGTCTGACTGCTCTACATCATTGTATAATACAGTTTGACTGCTCTTCATCCTTTTATAAAACCGTTTGACTGCGCTTCATCCTCCTATAAAACAGTTTGACTGCTCTTCGTCGGATTATAAATCAGTTTGACTGCTCTTCGTCCTCTTATAAAACAGTTTGACTGCTCTTCATCCTTTTATAAAGCAGTTTGACTGCTCTACATCCTCTTATAAATCAGTTTGACTGCTTTTCATCCGATTATAAATCAGTTTGACTGCTCTTCGTCTGATTATAAATCAGTTTGACTGCTCTTCGTCCGATTATAAATCAGTTTGACTGCTCTTCGTCCGCTTATAAAACAGTTTGACTGCTCTTCATCCTTTTATAAAGCAGTTTGACTGCTCTTCATCCTCTTATAAATCAGTTTGACTGCTCTTCATCCTCTTATAAAGCAGCTTGACTGCTCTTCATCCTCCTATAAACCAGTTTGACTGCGCTTCATCCTCTTGTAAAACAGGTTGACTGCTTTTCATCCTTTTGTAAAACAGTCTGACTGCTCTACATCATTGTATAAAACAGTTTGACTGCTCTTCTTCCTTTTATAAAGCAGTTTGACTGCTCTACATCCTCTTATAAAACAGTTTGACTGCTCTTCGTCGGATTATAAATCAGTTTGACTGCTCTTCGTCCTCTTATAAAACAGTTTGACTGCTCTTCATCCTTTTATAAAGCAGTTTGACTGCTCTACATCCTCTTATAAATCAGTTTGACTGCTTTTCATCCGATTATAAATCAGTTTGACTGCTCTTCGTCTGATTATAAATCAGTTTGACTGCTCTTCGTCCGATTATAAATCAGTTTGACTGCTCTTCGTCCGCTTATAAAACAGTTTGACTGCTCTTCATCCTTTTATAAAGCAGTTTGACTGCTCTTCATCCTCTTATAAATCAGTTTGACTGCTCTTCATCCTCTTATAAAGCAGCTTGACTGCTCTTCATCCTCCTATAAACCAGTTTGACTGCGCTTCATCCTCTTGTAAAACAGGTTGACTGCTTTTCATCCTTTTGTAAAACAGTCTGACTGCTCTACATCATTGTATAAAACAGTTTGACTGCTCTTCATCCTTTTATAAAGCAGTTTGACTGCTCTTCATCCTCTTATAAATCAATTTGACTGCTCTTCATCCTCTTATAAAACCGTTTGACTGCTCTTCGTCCGATTATAAATCAGTTTGACTGCTCTTCGTCCGATTATAAATCAGTTTGACTGCTCTTCGTCCGCTTATAAAACAGTTTGACTGCTCTTCATCCTTTTATAAAGCAGTTTGACTGCTCTTCATCCTCCTATAAAACAGTTTGACTGCTCTTCGTCGGATTATAAATCAGTTTGACTGCTCTTCGTCCTCTTATAAAACAGTTTGACTGCTCTTCATCCTTTTATAAAGCAGTTTGACTGCTCTACATCCTCTTATAAAACAGTTTGACTGCTCTTCATCCTTTTATAACGCAGTTTGACTGCTCTTCATCCTCTTATAAATCAGTTTGACTGCTCTTCATCCGATTATAAATCAGTTTGACTGCTCTTCATCCTCTTATAAAACAGTTTGACTGCTCTTTATCCTTTTATAACGCAGTTTGACTGCTCTTCATCCTCTTATAAATCAGTTTGACTGCTCTTCATCCGATTATAAATCAGTTTGACTGCTCTTCGTCCTCTTTTAAAACAGTTTGACTGCTCTTCATCCTTTTATAATGCAGTTTGACTGCTCTTCATCCTCTTATAAAACAGTTTGACTGCTCTTCATCCTCTTGTAAAACAGGTTGACTGCTCTTCATCCTCTTGTAAAACAGTCTGACTGCTCTACATCCTCGTATAAAACAATTTGACTGCTCTTCATCCTTTTATAAAGCAGTTTGACTGCTCTTCATCCTCTTATAAAACCGTTTGACTGCTCTTCATCCTCTTATAAAACCGTTTGACTGCTCTTCGTCCGATTATAAATCAGTTTGACTGCTCTTCATCATCTTATAAAACCGTTTGACTGCTCTTCGTCCGATTATAAATCAGGTTGACTGCTCTTCGTCCGATTATAAATCAGTTTGACTGCTCTTCATCCTTTTATAAAGCAGTTTGACTGCTCTTCATCCTCTTATAAATCAGTTTTACTGCTCTTCATCTGTTTATAAAGCAGTTTGACTGCTCTTCATCCTCCTATAGACCAGTTTGACTGCGCTTCATCCTCCTATAAAACAGTTTGACTGCTCTTCGTCGTATTATAAATCAGTTTGACTGCTCTTCGTCTGATTATAAATCAGTTTGACTGCTCTTCATCCGATTATAAATCAGTTTGACTGCTCTTCATCCTCTTATAAAACAGTTTGACTGCTCTTTATCCTTTTATAACGCAGTTTGACTGCTCTTCATCCTCTTATAAATCAGTTTGACTGCTCTTCATCCGATTATAAATCAGTTTGACTGCTCTTCGTCCTCTTTTAAAACAGTTTGACTGCTCTTCATCCTTTTATAATGCAGTTTGACTGCTCTTCATCCTCTTATAAAACAGTTTGACTGCTCTTCATCCTCTTGTAAAACAGGTTGACTGCTCTTCATCCTCTTGTAAAACAGTCTGACTGCTCTACATCCTCGTATAAAACAATTTGACTGCTCTTCATCCTTTTATAAAGCAGTTTGACTGCTCTTCATCCTCTTATAAAACCGTTTGACTGCTCTTCATCCTCTTATAAAACCGTTTGACTGCTCTTCGTCCGATTATAAATCAGTTTGACTGCTCTTCATCATCTTATAAAACCGTTTGACTGCTCTTCGTCCGATTATAAATCAGGTTGACTGCTCTTCGTCCGATTATAAATCAGTTTGACTGCTCTTCATCCTTTTATAAAGCAGTTTGACTGCTCTTCATCCTCTTATAAATCAGTTTGACTGCTCTTCATCTGTTTATAAAGCAGTTTGACTGCTCTTCATCCTCCTATAGACCAGTTTGACTGCGCTTCATCCTCCTATAAAACAGTTTGACTGCTCTTCGTCGTATTATAAATCAGTTTGACTGCTCTTCGTCTGATTATAAATCAGTTTGACTGCTCTTCGTCTTCTTATAAAACAGTTTGACTGCTCTTCATCCTTTTATAATGCAGTTTGACTGCTCTTCATCCTCTTATAAATCAGTTTGACTGCTCTTCATCTGTTTATAAAGCAGTTTGACTGCTCTTCATCCTCCTATAGACCAGTTTGACTGCGCTTCATCCTCCTATAAAACAGTTTGACTGCTCTTCGTCGGATTATAAATCAGTTTGACTGCTCTTCGTCCTCTTATAAAACAGTTTGACTGCTCTTCATCCTTTTATAAAGCAGTTTGACTGCTCTACATCCTCTTATAAATCAGTTTGACTGCTTTTCATCCGATTATAAATCAGTTTGACTGCTCTTCGTCCGATTATAAATCAGTTTGACTGCTCTTCGTCCGATTATAAATCAGTTTGACTGCTCTTCGTCCGCTTATAAAACAGTTTGACTGCTCTTCATCCTTTTATAAAGCAGTTTGACTGCTCTTCATCCTCTTATTAATCAGTTTGACTGCTCTTCATCCTCTTATAAACAGCTTGACTGCTCTTCATCCTCCTATAAACCAGTTTGACTGCGCTTCATCCTCTTGTAAAACAGGTTGACTGCTTTTCATCCTTTTGTAAAACAGTCTGACTGCTCTACATCATTGTATAAAACAGTTTGACTGCTCTTCATCCTTTTATAAAGCAGTTTGACTGCTCTTCATCCTCTTATAAATCAATTTGACTGCTCTTCATCCTCTTATAAAACCGTTTGACTGCTCTTCGTCCGATTATAAATCAGTTTGACTGCTCTTCGTCCGATTATAAATCAGTTTGACTGCTCTTCGTCCGCTTATAAAACAGTTTGACTGCTCTTCATCCTTTTATAAAGCAGTTTGACTGCTCTTCATCCTCCTATAAAACAGTTTGACTGCTCTTCGTCGGATTACAAATCAGTTTGACTGCTCTTCGTCCTCTTATAAAACAGTTTGACTGCTCTTCATCCTTTTATAAAGCAGTTTGACTGCTCTACATCCTCTTATAAATCAGTTTGACTGCTTTTCATCCGATTATAAATCAGTTTGACTGCTCTTCGTCCGATTATAAATCAGTTTGACTGCTCTTCGTCCGATTATAAATCAGTTTGACTGCTCTTCGTCCGCTTATAAAACAGTTTGACTGCTCTTCATCCTTTTATAAAGCAATTTGACTGCTCTTCATCCTCTTATAAATCAGTTTGACTGCTCTTCATCCTCTTATAAAGCAGTTTGACTGCTCTTCATCCTCCTATAAACCAGTTTGACTGCGCTTCATCCTCTTGTAAAACAGGTTGACTGCTTTTCATCCTTTTGTAAAACAGTCTGACTGCTCTACATCATTGTATAAAACAGTTTGACTGCTCTTCATCCTTTTATAAAACAGTTTGACTGCTCTTCATCCTCTTATAAATCAATTTGACTGCTCTTCATCCTCTTATAAAACCGTTTGACTGCTCTTCGTCCGATTATAAATCAGTTTGACTGCTCTTCGTCCGATTATAAATCAGTTTGACTGCTCTTCGTCCGCTTATAAAACAGTTTGACTGCTCTTCATCCTTTTATAAAGCAGTTTGACTGCTCTTCATCCTCTTATAAATCAGTTTGACTGCTCTTCATCCTTTTATAAAGCAGTTTGACTGCTCTTCGTCCTCTTATAAAACAGTTTGACTGCTCTTCATCCATTTATAAAGCAGTTTGACTGCTCTACATCCTCTTATAAATCAGTTTTACTGCTATTCATCCGATTATAAATCAGTTTGACTGCTCTTCGTCTGATTATAAATCAGTTTGACTGCTCTTCGTCCGATTATAAATCAGTTTGACTGCTCTTCGTCCGCTTATAAAACAGTTTGACTGCTCTTCATCCTTTTATAAAGCAGTTTGACTGCTCTTCATCCTCTTATAAATCAGTTTGACTGCTCTTCATCCTCTTATAAAGCAGTTTGACTGCTCTTCATCCTCCTATAAACCAGTTTGACTGCGCTTCATCCTCTTGTAAAACAGGTTGACTGCTTTTCATCCTTTTGTAAAACAGTCTGACTGCTCTACATCATTGTATAAAACAGTTTGACTGCTCTTCATCCTTTTATAAAACAGTTTGACTGCTCTTCATCCTCTTATAAATCAATTTGACTGCTCTTCATCCTCTTATAAAACCGTTTGACTGCTCTTCGTCCGATTATAAATCAGTTTGACTGCTCTTCGTCCGATTATAAATCAGTTTGACTGCTCTTCGTCCGCTTATAAAACAGTTTGACTGCTCTTCATCCTTTTATAAAGCAGTTTGACTGCTCTTCATCCTCTTATAAATCAGTTTGACTGCTCTTCATCCTTTTATAAAGCAGTTTGACTGCTCTTCATCCTCCTATAAACCAGTTTGACTGCGCTTCATCCTCCTATAGAACAGTTTGACTGCTCTTCGTCCGATTATAAATCAGTTTGACTGCTCTTCGTCCTCTTATAAAACAGTTTGACTGCTCTTCATCCTTTTATAAAGCAGTTTGACTGCTCTTCATCCTCTTATAAATCAGTTTGACTGCTCTTCATCCGATCATAAATCAGTTTGACTGCTCTTCATCCTCTTATAAAACAGTTTGCCTGCTCTTCATCCTTTTATAACGCAGTTTGACTGCTCTTCATCCTCTTATAAATCAGTTTGACTGCTCTTCATCCGATTATAAATCAGTTTGACTGCTCTTCGTCCTCTTTTAAAACAGTTTGACTGCTCTTCATCCTCTTGTAAAACAGGTTGACTGCTCTTCATCCTCTTGTAAAACAGTCTGACTGCTCTACATCCTCGTATAAAACAGTTTGACTGCTCTTCATCATTTTATAAAGCAGTTTCACTGCTCTTCATCCTCTTATAAATCAATTTGACTGCTCTTCATCCTCTTATAAAACCGTTTGACTGCTCTTCGTCCGATTATAAATCAGTTTGACTGCTCTTCGTCCGATTATAAATCAGTTTGACTGCTCTTCGTCCGCTTACAAAACAGTTTGACTGCTCTTCATCCTTTTATAAAGCTGTTTGACTGCTCTTCATACTCTTATAAATCAGTTTGACTGCTCTTCATCCTCTTATAAAGCAGTTTCACTGCTCTTTCATCCTCTTATAAATCAATTTGACTGCTCTTCATCCTTTTATAAAGCTGTTTGACTGCTCTTCGTCCGCTTACAAAACAGTTTGACTGCTCTTCATCCTTTTATAAAGCTGTTTGACTGCTCTTCATACTCTTATAAATCAATTTGACTGCTCTTCATCCTCTTATAAAGCAGTTTGACTGCTCTTCGTCCGATTATAAATCAGTTTGACTGCTCTTCGTCCGCTTATAAAACAGTTTGACTGCTCTTCATCCTTTTATAAAGCAGTTTGACTGCTCTTCATCCTCTTATAAATCAGTTTGACTGCTCTTCATCCTCTTATAAAGCAGTTTGACTGCTCTTCATCCTCCTATAAACCAGTTTGACTGCGCTTCATCCTCTTGTAAAACAGGTTGACTGCTTTTCATCCTTTTGTAAAACAGTCTGACTGCTCTACATCATTGTATAAAACAGTTTGACTGCTCTTCATCCTTTTATAAAACAGTTTGACTGCTCTTCATCCTCTTATAAATCAATTTGACTGCTCTTCATCCTCTTATAAAACCGTTTGACTGCTCTTCGTCCGATTATAAATCAGTTTGACTGCTCTTCGTCCCATTATAAATCAGTTTGACTGCTCTTCGTCCGCTTATAAAACAGTTTGACTGCTCTTCATCCTTTTATAAAGCAGTTTGACTGCTCTTCATCCTCTTATAAATCAGTTTGACTGCTCTTCATCCTTTTATAAAGCAGTTTGACTGCTCTCCATCCTCCTATAAACCAGTTTGACTGCGCTTCATCCTCCTATAAAACAGTTTGACTGCTCTTCGTCCGATTATAAATCAGTTTGACTGCTCTTCGTCCTCTTATAAAACAGTTTGACTGCTCTTCATCCTTTTATAAAGCAGTTTGACTGCTCTTCATCCTCTTATAAATCAGTTTGACTGCTCTTCATCCGATCATAAATCAGTTTGACTGCTCTTCATCCTCTTATAAATCAATTTGACTGCTCTTCATCCTCTTATAAAACCGTTTGACTGCTCTTCGTCCGATTATAAATCAGTTTGACTGCTCTTCGTCCGATTATAAATCAGTTTGACTGCTCTTCGTCCGCTTATAAAACAGTTTGACTGCTCTTCATCCTTTTATAAAGCAGTTTGACTGCTCTTCATTCTCTTATAAATCAGTTTGACTGCTCTTCATCCTTTTATAAAGCAGTTTGACTGCTCTTCGTCCTCTTATAAAACAGTTTGACTGCTCTTCATCCTTTTATAAAGCAGTTTGACTGCTCTACATCCTCTTATAAATCAGTTTGACTGCTCTTCATCCGATTATAAATCAGTTTGACTGCTCTTCGTCCGATTATAAATCAGTTTGACTGCTCTTCGTCCGATTATAAATCAGTTTGACTGCTCTTCGTCCGCTTATAAAACAGTTTGACTGCTCTTCATCCTTTTATAAAGCAGTTTGACTGCTCTTCATCCTCTTATAAATCAGTTTGACTGCTCTTCATCCTCTTATAAAGCAGTTTGACTGCTCTTCATCCTCCTATAAACCAGTTTGACTGCGCTTCATCCTCTTGTAAAACAGGTTGACTGCTTTTCATCCTTTTGTAAAACAGTCTGACTGCTCTACATCATTGTATAAAACAGTTTGACTGCTCTTCATCCTTTTATAAAACAGTTTGACTGCTCTTCATCCTCTTATAAATCAATTTGACTGCTCTTCATCCTCTTATAAAACCGTTTGACTGCTCTTCGTCCGATTATAAATCAGTTTGACTGCTCTTCGTCCGATTATAAATCAGTTTGACTGCTCTTCGTCCGCTTATAAAACAGTTTGACTGCTCTTCATCCTTTTATAAAGCAGTTTGACTGCTCTTCATCCTCTTATAAATCAGTTTGACTGCTCTTCATCCTTTTATAAAGCAGTTTGACTGCTCTTCATCCTCCTATAAACCAGTTTGACTGCGCTTCATCCTCCTATAGAACAGTTTGACTGCTCTTCGTCCGATTATAAATCAGTTTGACTGCTCTTCGTCCTCTTATAAAACAGTTTGACTGCTCTTCATCCTTTTATAAAGCAGTTTGACTGCTCTTCATCCTCTTATAAATCAGTTTGACTGCTCTTCATCCGATCATAAATCAGTTTGACTGCTCTTCATCCTCTTATAAAACAGTTTGCCTGCTCTTCATCCTTTTATAACGCAGTTTGACTGCTCTTCATCCTCTTATAAATCAGTTTGACTGCTCTTCATCCGATTATAAATCAGTTTGACTGCTCTTCGTCCTCTTTTAAAACAGTTTGACTGCTCTTCATCCTCTTGTAAAACAGGTTGACTGCTCTTCATCCTCTTGTAAAACAGTCTGACTGCTCTACATCCTCGTATAAAACAGTTTGACTGCTCTTCATCATTTTATAAAGCAGTTTCACTGCTCTTCATCCTCTTATAAATCAATTTGACTGCTCTTCATCCTCTTATAAAACCGTTTGACTGCTCTTCGTCCGATTATAAATCAGTTTGACTGCTCTTCGTCCGATTATAAATCAGTTTGACTGCTCTTCGTCCGCTTACAAAACAGTTTGACTGCTCTTCATCCTTTTATAAAGCTGTTTGACTGCTCTTCATACTCTTATAAATCAGTTTGACTGCTCTTCATCCTCTTATAAAGCAGTTTCACTGCTCTTTCATCCTCTTATAAATCAATTTGACTGCTCTTCATCCTTTTATAAAGCTGTTTGACTGCTCTTCGTCCGCTTACAAAACAGTTTGACTGCTCTTCATCCTTTTATAAAGCTGTTTGACTGCTCTTCATACTCTTATAAATCAATTTGACTGCTTTTCATCCGATTATAAATCAGTTTGACTGCTCTTCGTCCGATTATAAATCAGTTTGACTGCTCTTCGTCCGATTATAAATCAGTTTGACTGCTCTTCGTCCGCTTATAAAACAGTTTGACTGCTCTTCATCCTTTTATAAAGCAGTTTGACTGCTCTTCATCCTCTTATAAATCAGTTTGACTGCTCTTCATCCTCTTATAAAGCAGTTTGACTGCTCTTCATCCTCCTATAAACCAGTTTGACTGCGCTTCATCCTCTTGTAAAACAGGTTGACTGCTTTTCATCCTTTTGTAAAACAGTCTGACTGCTCTACATCATTGTATAAAACAGTTTGACTGCTCTTCATCCTTTTATAAAACAGTTTGACTGCTCTTCATCCTCTTATAAATCAATTTGACTGCTCTTCATCCTCTTATAAAACCGTTTGACTGCTCTTCGTCCGATTATAAATCAGTTTGACTGCTCTTCGTCCGATTATAAAACAGTTTGACTGCTCTTCATCCTCCTATAAACCAGTTTGACTGCGCTTCATCCTCTTGTAAAACAGGTTGACTGCTTTTCATCCTTTTGTAAAACAGTCTGACTGCTCTACATCATTGTATAAAACAGTTTGACTGCTCTTCATCCTTTTATAAAACAGTTTGACTGCTCTTCATCCTCTTATAAATCAATTTGACTGCTCTTCATCCTCTTATAAAACCGTTTGACTGCTCTTCGTCCGATTATAAATCAGTTTGACTGCTCTTCGTCCGATTATAAATCAGTTTGACTGCTCTTCGTCCGCTTATAAAACAGTTTGACTGCTCTTCATCCTTTTATAAAGCAGTTTGACTGCTCTTCATCCTCTTATAAATCAGTTTGACTGCTCTTCATCCTTTTATAAAGCAGTTTGACTGCTCTTCATCCTCCTATAAACCAGTTTGACTGCGCTTCATCCTCCTATAGAACAGTTTGACTGCTCTTCGTCCGATTATAAATCAGTTTGACTGCTCTTCGTCCTCTTATAAAACAGTTTGACTGCTCTTCATCCTTTTATAAAGCAGTTTGACTGCTCTTCATCCTCTTATAAATCAGTTTGACTGCTCTTCATCCGATCATAAATCAGTTTGACTGCTCTTCATCCTCTTATAAAACAGTTTGCCTGCTCTTCATCCTTTTATAACGCAGTTTGACTGCTCTTCATCCTCTTATAAATCAGTTTGACTGCTCTTCATCCGATTATAAATCAGTTTGACTGCTCTTCGTCCTCTTTTAAAACAGTTTGACTGCTCTTCATCCTCTTGTAAAACAGGTTGACTGCTCTTCATCCTCTTGTAAAACAGTCTGACTGCTCTACATCCTCGTATAAAACAGTTTGACTGCTCTTCATCATTTTATAAAGCAGTTTCACTGCTCTTCATCCTCTTATAAATCAATTTGACTGCTCTTCATCCTCTTATAAAACCGTTTGACTGCTCTTCGTCCGATTATAAATCAGTTTGACTGCTCTTCGTCCGATTATAAATCAGTTTGACTGCTCTTCGTCCGCTTACAAAACAGTTTGACTGCTCTTCATCCTTTTATAAAGCTGTTTGACTGCTCTTCATACTCTTATAAATCAGTTTGACTGCTCTTCATCCTCTTATAAAGCAGTTTCACTGCTCTTTCATCCTCTTATAAATCAATTTGACTGCTCTTCATCCTTTTATAAAGCTGTTTGACTGCTCTTCGTCCGCTTACAAAACAGTTTGACTGCTCTTCATCCTTTTATAAAGCTGTTTGACTGCTCTTCATACTCTTATAAATCAATTTGACTGCTCTTCATCCTCTTATAAAGCAGTTTGACTGCTCTTCGTCCGATTATAAATCAGTTTGACTGCTCTTCGTCCGCTTATAAAACAGTTTGACTGCTCTTCATCCTTTTATAAAGCAGTTTGACTGCTCTTCATCCTCTTATAAATCAGTTTGACTGCTCTTCATCCTCTTATAAAGCAGTTTGACTGCTCTTCATCCTCCTATAAACCAGTTTGACTGCGCTTCATCCTCTTGTAAAACAGGTTGACTGCTTTTCATCCTTTTGTAAAACAGTCTGACTGCTCTACATCATTGTATAAAACAGTTTGACTGCTCTTCATCCTTTTATAAAACAGTTTGACTGCTCTTCATCCTCTTATAAATCAATTTGACTGCTCTTCATCCTCTTATAAAACCGTTTGACTGCTCTTCGTCCGATTATAAATCAGTTTGACTGCTCTTCGTCCCATTATAAATCAGTTTGACTGCTCTTCGTCCGCTTATAAAACAGTTTGACTGCTCTTCATCCTTTTATAAAGCAGTTTGACTGCTCTTCATCCTCTTATAAATCAGTTTGACTGCTCTTCATCCTTTTATAAAGCAGTTTGACTGCTCTCCATCCTCCTATAAACCAGTTTGACTGCGCTTCATCCTCCTATAAAACAGTTTGACTGCTCTTCGTCCGATTATAAATCAGTTTGACTGCTCTTCGTCCTCTTATAAAACAGTTTGACTGCTCTTCATCCTTTTATAAAGCAGTTTGACTGCTCTTCATCCTCTTATAAATCAGTTTGACTGCTCTTCATCCGATCATAAATCAGTTTGACTGCTCTTCATCCTCTTATAAATCAATTTGACTGCTCTTCATCCTCTTATAAAACCGTTTGACTGCTCTTCGTCCGATTATAAATCAGTTTGACTGCTCTTCGTCCGATTATAAATCAGTTTGACTGCTCTTCGTCCGCTTATAAAACAGTTTGACTGCTCTTCATCCTTTTATAAAGCAGTTTGACTGCTCTTCATTCTCTTATAAATCAGTTTGACTGCTCTTCATCCTTTTATAAAGCAGTTTGACTGCTCTTCGTCCTCTTATAAAACAGTTTGACTGCTCTTCATCCTTTTATAAAGCAGTTTGACTGCTCTACATCCTCTTATAAATCAGTTTGACTGCTCTTCATCCGATTATAAATCAGTTTGACTGCTCTTCGTCCGATTATAAATCAGTTTGACTGCTCTTCGTCCGATTATAAATCAGTTTGACTGCTCTTCGTCCGCTTATAAAACAGTTTGACTGCTCTTCATCCTTTTATAAAGCAGTTTGACTGCTCTTCATCCTCTTATAAATCAGTTTGACTGCTCTTCATCCTCTTATAAAGCAGTTTGACTGCTCTTCATCCTCCTATAAACCAGTTTGACTGCGCTTCATCCTCTTGTAAAACAGGTTGACTGCTTTTCATCCTTTTGTAAAACAGTCTGACTGCTCTACATCATTGTATAAAACAGTTTGACTGCTCTTCATCCTTTTATAAAACAGTTTGACTGCTCTTCATCCTCTTATAAATCAATTTGACTGCTCTTCATCCTCTTATAAAACCGTTTGACTGCTCTTCGTCCGATTATAAATCAGTTTGACTGCTCTTCGTCCGATTATAAATCAGTTTGACTGCTCTTCGTCCGCTTATAAAACAGTTTGACTGCTCTTCATCCTTTTATAAAGCAGTTTGACTGCTCTTCATCCTCTTATAAATCAGTTTGACTGCTCTTCATCCTTTTATAAAGCAGTTTGACTGCTCTTCATCCTCCTATAAACCAGTTTGACTGCGCTTCATCCTCCTATAGAACAGTTTGACTGCTCTTCGTCCGATTATAAATCAGTTTGACTGCTCTTCGTCCTCTTATAAAACAGTTTGACTGCTCTTCATCCTTTTATAAAGCAGTTTGACTGCTCTTCATCCTCTTATAAATCAGTTTGACTGCTCTTCATCCGATCATAAATCAGTTTGACTGCTCTTCATCCTCTTATAAAACAGTTTGCCTGCTCTTCATCCTTTTATAACGCAGTTTGACTGCTCTTCATCCTCTTATAAATCAGTTTGACTGCTCTTCATCCGATTATAAATCAGTTTGACTGCTCTTCGTCCTCTTTTAAAACAGTTTGACTGCTCTTCATCCTCTTGTAAAACAGGTTGACTGCTCTTCATCCTCTTGTAAAACAGTCTGACTGCTCTACATCCTCGTATAAAACAGTTTGACTGCTCTTCATCATTTTATAAAGCAGTTTCACTGCTCTTCATCCTCTTATAAATCAATTTGACTGCTCTTCATCCTCTTATAAAACCGTTTGACTGCTCTTCGTCCGATTATAAATCAGTTTGACTGCTCTTCGTCCGATTATAAATCAGTTTGACTGCTCTTCGTCCGCTTACAAAACAGTTTGACTGCTCTTCATCCTTTTATAAAGCTGTTTGACTGCTCTTCATACTCTTATAAATCAGTTTGACTGCTCTTCATCCTCTTATAAAGCAGTTTCACTGCTCTTTCATCCTCTTATAAATCAATTTGACTGCTCTTCATCCTTTTATAAAGCTGTTTGACTGCTCTTCCTCCGCTTACAAAACAGTTTGACTGCTCTTCATCCTTTTATAAAGCTGTTTGACTGCTCTTCATACTCTTATAAATCAATTTGACTGCTTTTCATCCGATTATAAATCAGTTTGACTGCTCTTCGTCCGATTATAAATCAGTTTGACTGCTCTTCGTCCGATTATAAATCAGTTTGACTGCTCTTCGTCCGCTTATAAAACAGTTTGACTGCTCTTCATCCTTTTATAAAGCAGTTTGACTGCTCTTCATCCTCTTATAAATCAGTTTGACTGCTCTTCATCCTCTTATAAAGCAGTTTGACTGCTCTTCATCCTCCTATAAACCAGTTTGACTGCGCTTCATCCTCTTGTAAAACAGGTTGACTGCTTTTCATCCTTTTGTAAAACAGTCTGACTGCTCTACATCATTGTATAAAACAGTTTGACTGCTCTTCATCCTTTTATAAAACAGTTTGACTGCTCTTCATCCTCTTATAAATCAATTTGACTGCTCTTCATCCTCTTATAAAACCGTTTGACTGCTCTTCGTCCGATTATAAATCAGTTTGACTGCTCTTCGTCCGATTATAAATCAGTTTGACTGCTCTTCGTCCGCTTATAAAACAGTTTGACTGCTCTTCATCCTTTTATAAAGCAGTTTGACTGCTCTTCATCCTCTTATAAATCAGTTTGACTGCTCTTCATCCTTTTATAAAGCAGTTTGACTGCTCTTCATCCTCCTATAAACCAGTTTGACTGCGCTTCATCCTCCTATAGAACAGTTTGAAATGCTCTTCGTCCGATTATAAATCAGTTTGACTGCTCTTCGTCCTCTTATAAAACAGTTTGACTGCTCTTCATCCTTTTATAAAGCAGTTTGACTGCTCTTCATCCTCTTATAAATCAGTTTGACTGCTCTTCATCCGATCATAAATCAGTTTGACTGCTCTTCATCCTCTTATAAAACAGTTTGACTGCTCTTCATCCTTTTATAACGCAGTTTGACTGCTCTTCATCCTCTTATAAATCAGTTTGACTGCTCTTCATCCGATTATAAATCAGTTTGACTGCTCTTCGTCCTCTTTTAAAACAGTTTGACTGCTCTTCATCCTCTTGTAAAACAGGTTGACTGCTCTTCATCCTCTTGTAAAACAGTCTGACTGCTCTACATCCTCGTATAAAACAGTTTGACTGCTTTTCATCATTTTATAAAGCAGTTTCACTGCTCTTCATCCTCTTATAAATCAATTTGACTGCTCTTCATCCTCTTATAAAACCGTTTGACTGCTCTTCGTCCGATTATAAATCAGTTTGACTGCTCTTCGTCCGATTATAAATCAGTTTGACTGCTCTTCGTCCGCTTACAAAACAGTTTGACTGCTCTTCATCCTTTTATAAAGCTGTTTGACTGCTCTTCATACTCTTATAAATCAGTTTGACTGCTCTTCATCCTCTTTTAAAGCTGTTTCACTGCTCTTCATCCTCTTATAAATCAATTTGACTGCTCTTCATCCTTTTATAAAGCTGTTTGACTGCTCTTCGTCCGCTTACAAAACAGTTTGACTGCTCGTCATCCTTTTATAAAGCTGTTTGACTGCTCTTCATACTCTTATAAATCAGTTTGACTGCTTTTCGTCCGATTATAAATCAGTTTGACTGCTCTTTGTCCTCGTATAAAACAGTTTGACTGCTCTTCATCCTTTTATAAAGCAGTTTGACTGCTCTTCATCCTCTTATAAAACAGATTGACTGCTCTTCATCCTCTTGTAAAACAGGTTGACTGCTTTTCATCCTTTTGTAAAACAGTCTGACTGCTCTACCTCATTGTATAAAACAGTTTGACTGCTCTTCATCCTTTTATAAAGCAGTTTGACTGCTCTTCATCCTCTTATAAATCAATTTGATTGCTCTTCATCCTCTTATAAAACCGTTTGACTGCTCTTCGTCCGATTATAAATCCGTTTGACTGCTCTTCGTCCGATTATAAATCAGTTTGACTGCTCTTCGTCCGCTTATAAAACAGTTTGACTGCTCTTCATCCTTTTATAAAGCAGTTTGACTGCTCTTCATCCTCTTATAAATCAGTTTGACTGCTCTTCATCCTTTTATAAAGCAGTTTGACTGCTCTTCATCCTCCTATAAACCATTTTGACTGCGCTTCATCCTCCTATAGAACAGTTTGACTGCTCTTCGTCCGATTATAAATCAGTTTGACTGCTCTTCGTCCTCTTATAAAACAGTTTGACTGCTCTTCATCCTTTTATAAAGCAGTTTGACTGCTCTTCATCCTCTTATAAATCAGTTTGACTGCTCTTCATCCGATTATAAATCAGTTTGACTGCTCTTCATCCTCTTATAAAACAGTTTGACTGCTCTTCATCCTTTTATAAAGCAGTTTGACTGCTCTTCATCCTCTTATAAATCAGTTTGACTGCTCTTCATCCTATTATAAATCAGTTTGACTGCTCTTCATCCTCTTATAAAACAGTTTGACTGCTCTTTATCCTTTTATAACGCAGTTTGACTGCTCTTCATCCTCTTATAAATCAGTTTGACTGCTCTTCATCCGATTATAAATCAGTTTGACTGCTCTTCGTCCGATTATAAATCAGTTTGACTGCTCTTCATCCTTTTATAATGCAGTTTGACTGCTCTTCATCCTCTTATAAAACAGTTTGACTGCTCTTCATCCTCTTGTAAAACAGGTTGACTGCTCTTCATCCTCTTGTAAAACAGGTTGACTGCTCTTCATCCTCGTATAAAACAGTTTGACTGCTCTTCATCCTTTTATAAAGCAGTTTGACTGCTCTTCATCCTCTTATAAATCAATTTGACTGCTCTTCATCCTCTTATAAAACCGTTTGAATGCTCTTCGTCCGATTATAAATCAGTTTGACTGCTCTTCATCCTCTTATAAAACCGTTTGACTGCTCTTCGTCCGATTATAAATCAGGTTGACTGCTCTTCGTCCGATTATAAATCAGTTTGACTGCTCTTCGTCTGCTTATAAAACAGTTTGACTGCTCTTCATCCTTTTATAAAGCAGTTTGACTGCTCTTCATCCTCTTATAAATCAGTTTGACTGCTCTTCATCTGTTTATAAAGCAGTTTGACTGCTCTTCATCCTCCTATAGACCAGTTTGACTGCGCTTCATCCTCCTATAAAACAGTGTGACTGCTCTTCGTCGGATTATAAATCAGTTTGACTGCTCTACATCCTCTTATAAATCAGTTTGACTGCTATTCATCCGATTATAAATCAGTTTGACTGCTCTTCGTCCGATTATAAAGCAGTTTGACTGCTCTTCATACTCCTATAAAACAGTTTGACTGCTCTTCATCCTTTTATAAAACCGTTTGACTGCTCTTCGTCCGTTTATAAATCAGTTTGACTGCTCTTCGTCCGATTATAAATCAGTTTGACTGCTCTTCGTCCGCTTATAAATCAGTTTGACTGCTCTTCATCCTCTTATAAAGCAGTTTGACTGCTCTTCATCCTCCTATAAACCAGTTTGACTGCGCTTCATCCTCCTATAGAACAGTTTGACTGCTCTTCGTCCGATTATAAATCAATTTGACTGCTCTTCGTCCTCGTATAAAACAGTTTGACTGCTCTTCATCGTTTTATAAAGCAGTTTGACTGCTCTACATCCTCTTATAAATCAGTTTGACTGCTATTCATCTGATTATAAATCAGTTTGACTGCTCTTCGTCCAATTATAAATCAGTTTGACTGCTCTTCGTCCGATTATACATCAGTTTGACTGCTCTTCGTCCGCTTATAAAACAGTTTGACTGCTCTTCATCCTTTTATAAAGCAGTTTGACTGCTCTTCATCCTCTTATAAATCAGTTTGACTGCTCTTCATCCTATTATAAATCAGTTTGACTGCTCTTCATCCGATTATAAACCAGTTTGACTGCTCTTCATCCTCCTATAGAACAGTTTGACTGCTCTTCGTCCGATTATAAATCAGTTTGACTGCTCTTCGTCCTCTTATAAAACAGTTTGACTGCTCTTCATCCTTTTATAAAGCAGTTTGACTGCTCTTCATCCTCTTATAAATCAGTTTGACTGCTCTTCATCCGATTATAAATCAGTTTGACTGCTCTTCATCCTCTTAAAAAACAGTTTGACTGCTCTTCATCCTTTTATAAAGCAGTTTGACTGCTCTTCATCCTCTTATAAATCAGTTTGACTGCTCTTCATCCGATTATAAATCAGTTTGACTGCTCTTCATCCTCTTATAAAACAGTTTGACTGCTCTTCATCCTTTTATAACGCAGTTTGACTGCTCTTCATCCTCTTATTAATCAGTTTGACTGCTCTTCATCCGATTATAAATCAGTTTGACTGCTCTTCGTCCTCTTTTAAAACAGTTGGACTGCTCTTCATCCTTTTATAATGCAGTTTGACTGTTCTTCATCCTCTTATAAAACAGATTGACTGCTCTTCATCCTCTTGTAAAACAGGTTGACTGCTCTTCATCCTCTTGTAAAACAGTCTGACTGCTCTACATCCTCGTATAAAACAGTTTGACTGCTCTTCATCCTTTTATAAAGCAGTTTGACTGCTCTTCATCCTCTTATAAATCAATTTGACTGCTCTTCATCCTCTTATAAAACCGTTTGACTGCTCTTCGTCCGATTATTAATCAGTTTGACTGCTCTTCATCCTCTTATAAAACCGTTTGACTGCTCTTCGTCCGATTATAAATCAGGTTGACTGCTCTTCGTCCGATTATAAATCAGTTTGACTGCTCTTCGTCTGCTTATAAAACAGTTTGACTTCTCTTCATCCTTTTATAAAGCAGTTTGACTGCTCTTCATCCTCTTATAAATCAGTTTGACTGCTCTTCATCTGTTTATAAAGCAGTTTTACTGCTCTTCATCCTCCTATAGACCAGTTTGACTGCGCTTCATCCTCCTATAAAACAGTTTGACTGCTCTTCGTCGGATTATAAATCAGTTTGACTGCTCTTCATCCTCTTATAAATCAGTTTGACTGCTCTTCATCCTCTTATAAAACAGTTTGACTGCTCTTCATCCTTTTATAACGCAGTTTGACTGCTCTTCATCCTCTTATTAATCAGTTTGACTGCTCTTCATCCGATTATAAATCAGTTTGACTGCTCTTCGTCCTCTTTTAAAACAGTTGGACTGCTCTTCATCCTTTTATAATGCAGTTTGACTGTTCTTCATCCGATTATAAATCAGTTTGACTGCTCTTCATCCTCTTGTAAAACAGGTTGACTGCTCTTCATCCTCTTGTAAAACAGTCTGACTGCTCTACATCCTCGTATAAAACAGTTTGACTGCTCTTCATCCTTTTATAAAGCAGTTTGACTGCTCTTCATCCTCTTATAAATCAATTTGACTGCTCTTCATCCTCTTATAAAACCGTTTGACTGCTCTTCGTCCGATTATTAATCAGTTTGACTGCTCTTCATCCTCTTATAAAACCGTTTGACTGCTCTTCGTCCGATTATAAATCAGGTTGACTGCTCTTCGTCCGATTATAAATCAGTTTGACTGCTCTTCGTCTGCTTATAAAACAGTTTGACTTCTCTTCATCCTTTTATAAAGCAGTTTGACTGCTCTTCATCCTCTTATAAAACCGTTTGACTGCTCTTCGTCCGATTATTAATCAGTTTGACTGCTCTTCATCCTCTTATAAAACCGTTTGACTGCTCTTCGTCCGATTATAAATCAGGTTGACTGCTCTTCGTCCGATTATAAATCAGTTTGACTGCTCTTCGTCTGCTTATAAAACAGTTTGACTGCTCTTCATCCTTTTATAAAGCAGTTTGACTGCTCTTCATCCTCTTATAAATCAGTTTGACTGCTCTTCATCTGTTTATAAAGCAGTTTGACTGCTCTTCATCCTCCTATAGACCAGTTTGACTGCGCTTCATCCTCCTATAAAACAGTGTGACTGCTCTTCGTCGGATTATAAATCAGTTTGACTGCTCTTCGTCCTCATATAAAACAGTTTGACTGCTCTTCATCCTTTTATAAAGCAGTTTGACTGCTCTACATCCTCTTATAAATCAGTTTGACTGCTATTCATCCGATTATAAATCAGTTTGACTGCTCTTCGTCCGATTATAAAGCAGTTTGACTGCTCTTCATACTCCTATAAACCAGTTTGACTGCGCTTCATCCTCCTGTAGAACAGTTTGACTGCTTTTCGTCCGATTATAAATCAGTTTGACTGCTCTTCGTCCTCGTATAAAACAGTTTGACTGCTCTTCATCCTTTTATAAAGCAGTTTGACTGCTCTTCATCCTCTTATAAAACAGATTGACTGCTCTTCATCCTCTTGTAAAACAGTCTGACTGCTCTACATCCTCGTATAAAACAGTTTGACTGCTCTTCATCCTTTTATAAAACCGTTTGACTGCTCTTCGTCCGTTTATAAATCAGTTTGACTGCTCTTCGTCCGATTATAAATCAGTTTGACTGCTCTTCGTCCGCTTATAAATCAGTTTGACTGCTCTTCATCCTCTTATAAAGCAGTTTGACTGCTCTTCATCCTTTTATAAAGCAGTTTGACTGCGCTTCATCCTCCTATAGAACAGTTTGACTGCTCTTCGTCCGATTATAAATCAATTTGACTGCTCTTCGTCCTCGTATAAAACAGTTTGACTGCTCTTCATCGTTTTATAAAGCAGTTTGACTGCTCTACATCCTCTTATAAATCAGTTTGACTGCTATTCATCTGATTATAAATCAGTTTGACTGCTCTTCGTCCAATTATAAATCAGTTTGACTGCTCTTCGTCCGATTATAAATCAGTTTGACTGCTCTTCGTCCGCTTATAAAACAGTTTGACTGCTCTTCATCCTTTTATAAAGCAGTTTGACTGCTCTTCATCCTCTTATAAATCAGTTTGACTGCTCTTCATCCTCTTATAAATCAGTTTGACTGCTCTTCATCCGATTATAAACCAGTTTGACTGCTCTTCATCCTCCTATAGAACAGTTTGACTGCTCTTCGTCCGATTATAAATCAGTTTGACTGCTCTTCGTCCTCTTATAAAACAGTTTGACTGCTCTTCATCCTTTTATAAAGCAGTTTGACTGCTCTTCATCCTCTTATAAATCAGTTTGACTGCTCTTCATCCGATTATAAATCAGTTTGACTGCTCTTCATCCTCTTAAAAAACAGTTTGACTGCTCTTCATCCTTTTATAAAGCAGTTTGACTGCTCTTCATCCTCTTATAAATCAGTTTGACTGCTCTTCATCCGATTATAAATCAGTTTGACTGCTCTTCATCCTCTTATAAAACAGTTTGACTGCTCTTCATCCTTTTATAACGCAGTTTGACTGCTCTTCATCCTCTTATTAATCAGTTTGACTGCTCTTCATCCGATTATAAATCAGATTGACTGCTCTTCGTCCTCTTTTAAAACAGTTGGACTGCTCTTCATCCTTTTATAATGCAGTTTGACTGTTCTTCATCCTCTTATAAAACAGATTGACTGCTCTTCATCCTCTTGTAAAACAGGTTGACTGCTCTTCATCCTCTTGTAAAACAGTCTGACTGCTCTACATCCTCGTATAAAACAGTTTGACTGCTCTTCATCCTTTTATAAAGCAGTTTGACTGCTCTTCATCCTCTTATAAATCAATTTGACTGCTCTTCATCCTCTTATAAAACCGTTTGACTGCTCTTCGTCCGATTATTAATCAGTTTGACTGCTCTTCATCCTCTTATAAAACCGTTTGACTGCTCTTCGTCCGATTATAAATCAGGTTGACTGCTCTTCGTCCGATTATAAATCAGTTTGACTGCTCTTCGTCTGCTTATAAAACAGTTTGACTTCTCTTCATCCTTTTATAAAGCAGTTTGACTGCTCTTCATCCTCTTATAAATCAGTTTGACTGCTCTTCATCTGTTTATAAAGCAGTTTTACTGCTCTTCATCCTCCTATAGACCAGTTTGACTGCGCTTCATCCTCCTATAAAACAGTTTGACTGCTCTTCGTCGGATTATAAATCAGTTTGACTGCTCTTCGTCCTCTTATAAAACAGGTTGACTGCTCTTCATCCTCTTGTAAAACAGTCTGACTGCTCTACATCCTCGTATAAAACAGTTTGACTGCTCTTCATCCTTTTATAAAGCAGTTTCACTGCTCTTCATCCTCTTATAAATCAGTTTGACTGCTCTTCATCCTCTTATAAAGCAGTTTGACTGCTCTTCATCCTCCTATAAACCAGTTTGACTGCGCTTCATCCTCCTATAGAACAGTTTGACTGCTCTTCGTCCGATTATAAATCAGTTTGACTGCTCTTCGTCCTCTTATAAAACAGTTTGACTGCTCTTCATCCTTTTATAAAGCAGTTTGACTGCTCTTCATCCTCTTATAAATCAGTTTGACTGCTCTTCATCCTTTTATAAAGCAGTTTGACTGCTCTTCATCCTCCTATAAACCAGTTTGACTGCGCTTCATCCTCCTATAGAACAGTTTGACTGCTCTTCGTCCGATTATAAATCAGTTTGACTGCTCTTCGTCCTCTTATAAAACAGTTTGACTGCTCTTCATCCTTTTATAAAGCAGTTTGACTGCTCTTCATCCTCTTATAAATCAGTTTGACTGCTCTTCATCCGATTATAAATCAGTTTGACTGCTCTTCATCCTCTTAAAAAACAGTTTGACTGCTCTTCATCCTTTTATAAAGCAGTTTGACTGCTCTTCATCCTCTTATAAATCAGTTTGACTGCTCTTCATCCGATTATAAATCAGTTTGACTGCTCTTCATCCTCTTATAAAACAGTTTGACTGCTCTTCATCCTTTTATAACGCAGTTTGACTGCTCTTCATCCTCTTATTAATCAGTTTGACTGCTCTTCATCCGATTATAAATCAGTTTGACTGCTCTTCGTCCTCTTTTAAAACAGTTTGACTGCTCTTCATCCTTTTATAATGCAGTTTGACTGTTCTTCATCCTCTTATAAAACAGATTGACTGCTCTTCATCCTCTTGTAAAACAGGTTGACTGCTCTTCATCCTCTTGTAAAACAGTCTGACTGCTCTACATCCTCGTATAAAACAGTTTGACTGCTCTTCATCCTTTTATAAAGCAGTTTGACTGCTCTTCATCCTCTTATAAATCAATTTGACTGCTCTTCATCCTCTTATAAAACCGTTTGACTGCTCTTCGTCCGATTATTAATCAGTTTGACTGCTCTTCATCCTCTTATAAAACCGTTTGACTGCTCTTCGTCCGATTATAAATCAGGTTGACTGCTCTTCGTCCGATTATAAATCAGTTTGACTGCTCTTCGTCTGCTTATAAAACAGTTTGACTGCTCTTCATCCTTTTATAAAGCAGTTTGACTGCTCTTCATCCTCTTATAAATCAGTTTGACTGCTCTTCATCTGTTTATAAAGCAGTTTTACTGCTCTTCATCCTCCTATAGACCAGTTTGACTGCGCTTCATCCTCCTATAAAACAGTTTGACTGCTCTTCGTCGGATTATAAATCAGTTTGACTGCTCTTCGTCCTCTTATAAAACAGGTTGACTGCTCTTCATCCTCTTGTAAAACAGTCTGACTGCTCTATATCCTCGTATAAAACAGTTTGACTGCTCTTCATCCTTTTATAAAGCAGTTTCACTGCTCTTCATCCTCTTATAAATCAATTTGACTGCTCTTCATACTTTTATAAAACCGTTTGACTGCTCTTCGTCCGATTATAAATCAGTTTGACTGCTCTTCGTCCGATTATAAATCAGTTTGACTGCTCTTCGTCCGCTTACAAAACAGTTTGACTGCTCTTCATCCTTTTATAAAGCTGTTTGACTGCTCTTCATACTCTTATAAATCAGTTTGACTGCTCTTCATCCTCTTATAAAACCGTTTGACTGCTCTTCGTCCAATTATAAATCAGTTTGACTGCTCTTCGTCCGATTATAAATCAGTTTCACTGCTCTTCGTCCGCTTATAAAACAGTTTGACTGCTCTTCATCCTTTTATAAAGCAGTTTGACTGCACTTCATCCTCTTATAAATCAGTTTGACTGCTCTTCATCCTTTTATAAAGCAGTTTGACTGCTCTTCATCCTCCTATAAACCAGTTTGACTGCGCTTCATCCTCCTATAGAACAGTTTGACTGCTCTTCGTCCGATTATAAATCAGTTTGACTGCTCTTCGTCCTCTTATAAAACAGTTTGACTGCTCTTCATCCTTTTATAAAGCAGTTTGACTGCTCTTCATCCTCCTATAAATCAGTTTGACTGCTCTTCATCCGATTATAAATCAGTTTGACTGCTCTTCATCCTATTATAAATCAGTTTGACTGCTCTTCATCCTCTTATAAAACAGTTTGACTGCTCTTCATCCTTTTATAAATCAGTTTGACTGCTCCTCGTCTGCTTATAAATCAGTTTGACTGCTCTTCATCCTATTATAAATCAGTTTGACTGCTCTTCATCCTCTTATAAAACAGTTTGACTGCTCTTCATCCATTTATAAAGCAGTTTGACTGCTCTTCATCCTCTTATAAATCAGTTTGACTGCTCTTCATCCTCTTATAAAGCAGTTTGACTGCTCTTCATCCTCCTATAAACCAGTTTGACTGCGCTTCATCCTCCTATAGAACAGTTTGACTGCTCTTCGTCCGATTATAAATCAGTTTGACTGCTCTTCGTCCTCTTATAAAACAGTTTGACTGCTCTTCATCCTTTTATAAAGCAGTTTGACTGCTCTTCATCCTCTTATAAATCAGTTTGACTGCTCTTCATCCGATTATAAATCAGTTTGACTGCTCTTCATCCTCTTGTAAAACAGTTTGACTGCTCTTCATCCTTTTATAAAGCCGTTTGACTGCTCTACATCCTCTTATAAATCAGTTTGACTGCTCTTCATCCTATTATAAATCAGTTTGACTGCTCTTCATCCTCTTATAAAACAGTTTGACTGCTCTTTATCCTTTTATAACGCAGTTTGACTGCTCTTCATCCTCTTATAAATCAGTTTGACTGCTCTTCATCCGATTATAAATCAGTTTGACTGCTCTTCGTCCGATTATAAATCAGTTTGACTGCTCTTCATCCTTTTATAATGCAGTTTGACTGCTCTTCATCCTCTTATAAAACAGTTTGACTGCTCTTCATCCTCTTGTAAAACAGGTTGACTGCTCTTCATCCTCTTGTAAAACAGGTTGACTGCTCTTCATCCTCGTATAAAACAGTTTGACTGCTCTTCATCCTCTTATAAATCAGTTTGACTGCTCTTCATCCGATTATAAATCAGTTTGACTTCTCTTCGTCCTCTTTTAAAACAGTTTGACTGCTCTTCATCCTGTTATAAAGCAGTTTGACTGCTCTTCATCCTCTTATAAAACAGTTTGACTGCTCTTCATCCTCTTGTAAAACAGGTTGACTGCTCTTCATCCTCTTGTAAAACAGTCGGACTGCTCTACATCCTCGTATAAAACAGTTTGACTGCTCTTCATCCTTTTATAAAGCAGTTTCACTGCTCTTCATCAACTTATAAATCAATTTGACTGCTCTTCATCCTCTTATAAAACCGTTGGACTGCTCTTCGTCCGATTATAAATCAGTTTGCCTGCTCTTCATCCTCTTATAAAACCGTTTGACTGCTCTTCGTCCGATTATAAATCAGGTTGACTGCTCTTCGTCCGATTATAAATCAGTTTGACTGCTCTTCGTCTGCTTATAAAACAGTTTGACTGCTCTTCATCCTTTTATAAAGCAGTTTGACTGCTCTTCATCCTCTTATAAATCAGTTTGACTGCTCTTCATCTGTTTATAAAGCAGTTTGACTGCTCTTCATCCTCCTATAGACCAGTTTGACTGTGCTTCATCCTCCTATAAAACAGTTTGACTGCTCTTCGTCGGATTATAAATCAGTTTGACTGCTCTTCGTCCTCTTTTAAAACAGGTTGACTGCTCTTCATCCTCTTGTAAAACAGTCTGACTGCTCTACATCCTCGTATAAAACAGTTTGACTGCTCTTCATCCTATTATAAATCAGTTTGACTGCTCTTCATCCTCTTATAAAACAGTTTGACTGCTCTTCATCCTTTTATAAATCAGTTTGACTGCTCTTCGTCTGCTTATAAAGCAGTTTGACTGCTCTTCATCCTCTTATAAATCAGTTTGACTGCTCTTCATCCGATTATAAATCAGTTTGACTGCTCTTCATCCTCTTATAAAACAGTTTGACTGCTCTTCATCCTTTTATAAATCAGTTAGACTGCTCTACGTCCTCTTATAAAACAGTTTGACTGCTCTTCATCCTTTTATAAAGCAGTTTGACTGCTCTTCATCCTCTTATAAATCAGTTTGACTGCTCTTCATCCGATTATAAATCAGTTTGACTGCTCTTCATCCTCTTAAAAAAACAGTTTGACTGCTCTTCATCCTTTTATAAAGCAGTTTGACTGATATTCATCCTCTTATACATCAGTTTGACTGCTCTTCATCCGATTATAAATCAGTTTGACTGCTCTTCGTCCTCTTTTAAAACAGTTTGACTGCTCTTCATCCTTTTATAATGCAGTTTGACTGCTCTTCATCCTCTTATAAAACAGTTTGACTGCTCTTCATCCTCTTGTAAAACAGGTTGACTGCTCTTCATCCTCTTGTAAAACAGTCTGACTGCTCTACATCCTCGTATAAAACAGTTTGACTGCTCTTGATCCTTTTATAAAGCAGTTTGACTGCTCTTCATCCTCTTATAAAACCGTTTGACTGCTCTTCGTCCGATTATAAATCAGTTTGACTGCTCTTCATCCTCTTATAAAACCGTTTGACTGCTCTTCGTCCGATTATAAATCAGGTTGACTGCTCTTCGTCCGATTATAAATCAGTTTGACTGCTCTTCGTCTGCTTATAAAACAGTTTGACTGCTCTTCATCCTTTTATAAAGCAGTTTGACTGCTCTTCATCCTCTTATAAATCAGTTTGACTGCTCTTCATCTGTTTATAAAGCAGTTTTACTGCTCTTCATCCTCCTATAGACCAGTTTGACTGCGCTTCATCCTCCTATAAAACAGTTTGACTGCTCTTCGTCGGATTATAAATCAGTTTGACTGCTCTTCGTCCTCTTATAAAACAGGTTGACTGCTCTTCATCCTCTTGTAAAACAGTCTGACTGCTCTACATCCTCGTATAAAACAGTTTGACTGCTCTTCATCCTATTATAAATCAGTTTGACTGCTCTTCATCCTCTTATAAAACAGTTTGACTGCTCTTCATCCTTTTATAAATCAGTTTGACTGCTCTTCGTCTGCTTATAAAGCAGTTTGACTGCTCTTCATCCTCTTATAAATCAGTTTGACTGCTCTTCATCCGATTATAAATCAGTTTGACTGCTCTTCATCCTCTTATAAAACAGTTTGACTGCTCTTCATCCTTTTATAAAGCCGTTTGACTGCTCTTCATCCTCTTATAAATCAGTTTGACTGCTCTTCATCCTATTATAAATCAGTTTGACTGCTCTTCATCCTCTTATAAAACAGTTTGACTGCTCTTTATCCTTTTATAACGCAGTTTGACTGCTCTTCATCCTCTTATAAATCAGTTTGACTGCTCTTCATCCGATTATAAATCAGTTTGACTGCTCTTCGTCCGATTATAAATCAGTTTGACTGCTCTTCATCCTTTTATAATGCAGTTTGACTGCTCTTCATCCTCTTATAAAACAGTTTGACTGCTCTTCATCCTCTTGTAAAACAGGTTGACTGCTCTTCATCCTCTTGTAAAACAGGTTGACTGGTCTTCATCCTCGTATAAAACAGTTTGACTGCTCTTCATCCTTTTATAAAGCAGTTTGACTGCTCTTCATCCTCTTATAAATCAATTTGACTGCTCTTCATCCTCTTATAAAACCGTTTGACTGCTCTTCGTCCGATTATAAATCAGTTTGACTGCTCTTCATCCTCTTATAAAACCGTTTGACTGCTCTTCGTCCGATTATAAATCAGGTTGACTGCTCTTCGTCCGATTATAAATCAGTTTGACTGCTCTTCGTCTGCTTATAAAACAGTTTGACTGCTCTTCATCCTTTTATAAAGCAGTTTGACTGCTCTTCATCCTCTTATAAATCAGTTTGACTGCTCTTCATCTGTTTATAAAGCAGTTTGACTGCTCTTCATCCTCTTATAAATCAGTTTGACTGCTCTTCGTCCGATTATAAATCAGTTTGACTGCTCTTCATCCTTTTATAATGCAGTTTGACTGCTCTTCATCCTCTTATAAAACAGTTTGACTGCTCTTCATCCTCTTGTAAAACAGGTTGACTGCTCTTCATCCTCTTGTAAAACAGGTTGACTGCTCTTCATCCTCGTATAAAACAGTTTGACTGCTCTTCATCCTTTTATAAAGCAGTTTGACTGCTCTTCATCCTCTTATAAATCAATTTGACTGCTCTTCATCCTCTTATAAAACCGTTTGACTGCTCTTCGTCCGATTATAACTCAGTTTGACTGCTCTTCATCCTCTTATAAAACCGTTTGACTGCTCTTCGTCCGATTATAAATCAGGTTGACTGCTCTTCGTCCGATTATAAATCAGTTTGACTGCTCTTCGTCTGCTTATAAAACAGTTTGACTGCTCTTCGTCCTCTTATAAAACAGTTTGACTGCTCTTCATCCTTTTATAAAGCAGTTTGACTGCTCTACATCCTCTTATAAATCAGTTTGACTGCTATTCATCCGATTATAAATCAGTTTGACTGCTCTTCGTCCGATTATAAATCAGTTTGACTGCTCTTCGTCCGATTATAAATCAGTTTGACTGCTCTTCGTCCGCTTATAAAACAGTTTGAATGCTCTTCATCCTTTTATAAAGCAGTTTGACTGCTCTTCATCCTCTTATAAATCATTTTGACTGCTCTTCATCCTCTTATAAAGCAGTTTGACTGCTCTTCATCCTCCTATAAACCAGTTTGACTGCGCTTCATCCTCTTGTAAAACAGGTTGACTGCTTTTCATCCTTTTGTAAAACAGTCTGACTGCTCTACATCATTGTATAAAACAGTTTGACTGCTCTTCATCCTTTTATAAAGCAGTTTGACTGCTCTTCATCCTCTTATAAATCAATTTGACTGCTCTTCATCCTCTTATAAAACCGTTTGACTGCTCTTCGTCTGATTATAAATCAGTTTGACTGCTCTTCGTCCGATTGTAAATCAGTTTGACTGCTCTTCGTCCGCTTATAAAACAGTTTGACTGCTCTTCATCCTTTTATAAAGCAGTTTGACTGCTCTTCATCCTCTTATAAATCAGTTTGACTGCTCTTCATCCTTTTATAAAGCAGTTTGACTGCTCTTCATCCTCCTATAAACCAGTTTGACTGCGCTTCATCCTCCTATAGAACAGTTTGACTGCTCTTCGTCCGATTATAAATCAGTTTGACTGCTCTTCGTCCTCTTATAAAACAGTTTGACTGCTCTTCATCCTTTTATAAAGCAGTTTGACTGCTCTTCATCCTCTTATAAATCAGTTTGACTGCTCTTCATCCGATTATAAATCAGTTTGACTTTTCTTCATCCTCTTATAAAACAGTTTGACTGCTCTTCATCCTCTTATAAATCAGTTTGACTGCTCTTCATCCGATTATAAATCAGTTTGACTTATCTTCGTCCTCTTTTAAAACAGTTTGACTGCTCTTCATCCTGTTATAAAGCAGTTTGACTGCTCTACATCCTCGTATAAAACAGTTTGACTGCTCTTCATCCTTTTATAAAGCAGTTTCACTGCTCTTCATCAACTTATAAATCAATTTGACTGCTCTTCATCCTCTTATAAAACCGTTGGACTGCTCTTCGTCCGATTATAAATCAGTTTGACTGCTCTTCGTCCGATTATAAATCAGTTTGACTGCTCTTCGTCCGCTTACAAAGCAGTTTGACTGCTCTTCATCCTTTTATAAAGCTGTTTGACTGCTCTTCATACTCTTATAAATCAGTTTGACTGCTCTTCATCCTCTTATAAAGCAGTTTGACTGCTCTTCATACTCCTATAAACCAGTTTGACTGCGCTTCATCCTCCTGTAGAACAGTTTGACTGCTTTTCATCCGATTATAAATCAGTTTGACTGCTCTTCGTCCTCGTATAAAACAGTTTGACTGCTCTTCATCCTTTTATAAAGCAGTTTGACTGCTCTTCATCCTCTTATAAAACAGATTGACTGCTCTTCATCCTCTTGTAAAACAGGTTGACTGCCCTTCATCCTCTTGTAAAACAGTCTGACTGCTCTACATCCTCGTATAAAACAGTTTGACTGCTCTTCATCCTTTTATAAAACCGTTTGACTGCTCTTCGTCCGTTTATAAATCAGTTTGACTGCTCTTCGTCCGATTATAAATCAGTTTGACTGCTCTTCGTCCGCTTATAAATCAGTTTGACTGCTCTTCATCCTCTTATAAAGCAGTTTGACTGCTCTTCATCCTCCTATAAACCAGTTTGACTGCGCTTCATCCTCCTATAGAACAGTTTGACTGCTCTTCGTCCGATTATAAATCAATTTGACTGCTCTTCGTCCTCGTATAAAACAGTTTGACTGCTCTTCATCGTTTTATAAAGCAGTTTGACTGCTCTACATCCTCTTATAAATCAGTTTGACTGCTATTCATCTGATTATAAATCAGTTTGACTGCTCTTCGTCCAATTATAAATCAGTTTGACTGCTCTTCGTCCGATTATAAATCAGTTTGACTGCTCTTCGTCCGCTTATAAAACAGTTTGACTGCTCTTCATCCTTTTATAAAGCAGTTTGACTGCTCTTCATCCTCTTATAAATCAGTTTGACTGCTCTTCATCCTCTTATAAAGCAGTTTGACTGCTCTTCATCCTCCTATAAACCAGTTTGACTGCGCTTCATCCTCCTATAGAACAGTTTGACTGCTCTTCGTCCGATTATAAATCAGTTTGACTGCTCTTCGTCCTCTTATAAAACAGTTTGACTGCTCTTCATCCTTTTATAAAGCAGTTTGACTGCTCTTCATCCTCTTATAAATCAGTTTGACTGCTCTTCATCCTTTTATAAAGCAGTTTGACTGCTCTTCATCCTCCTATAAACCAGTTTGACTGCGCTTCATCCTCCTATAGAACAGTTTGACTGCTCTTCGTCCGATTATAAATCAGTTTGACTGCTCTTCGTCCTCTTATAAAACAGTTTGACTGCTCTTCATCCTTTTATAAAGCAGTTTGACTGCTCTTCATCCTCTTATAAATCAGTTTGACTGCTCTTCATCCGATTATAAATCAGTTTGACTGCTCTTCATCCTCTTAAAAAACAGTTTGACTGCTCTTCATCCTTTTATAAAGCAGTTTGACTGCTCTTCATCCTCTTATAAATCAGTTTGACTGCTCTTCATCCGATTATAAATCAGTTTGACTGCTCTTCATCCTCTTATAAAACAGTTTGACTGCTCTTCATCCTTTTATAACGCAGTTTGACTGCTCTTCATCCTCTTATTAATCAGTTTGACTGCTCTTCATCCGATTATAAATCAGTTTGACTGTTCTTCATCCTCTTATAACACAGATTGGCTGCTCTTCATCCTCTTGTAAAACAGGTTGACTGCTCTTCATCCTCTTGTAAAACAGTCTGACTGCTCTACATCCTCGTATAAAACAGTTTGACTGCTCTTCGTCCTTTTATAAAGCAGTTTGACTGCTCTTCATCCTCTTATAAATCAATTTGACTGCTCTTCATCCTCTTATAAAACCGTTTGACTGCTCTTCGTCCGATTATTAATCAGTTTGACTGCTCTTCATCCTCTTATAAAACCGTTTGACTGCTCTTCGTCCGATTATAAATCAGGTTGACTGCTCTTCGTCCTCTTATAAATCAGTTTGACTGCTCTTCGTCTGCTTATAAAACAGTTTGACTGCTCTTCATCCTTTTATAAAGCAGTTTGACTGCTCTTCATCCTCTTACAAATCAGTTTGACTGCTCTTCATCTGTTTATAAAGCAGTTTTACTGCTCTTCATCCTCCTATAGACCAGTTTGACTGCGCTTCATCCTCCTATAAAACAGTTTGACTGCTCTTCGTCGGATTATAAATCAGTTTGACTGCTCTTCGTCCTCTTATAAAACAGGTTGACTGCTCTTCATCCTCTTGTAAAACAGTCTGACTGCTCTACATCCTCGTATAAAACAGTTTGACTGCTCTTCATCCTTTTATAAAGCAGTTTCACTGCTCTTCATCCTCTTATAAATCAATTTGACTGCTCTTCATACTCTTATAAAACCGTTTGACTCCTCTTCGTCCGATTATAAATCAGTTTGACTGCTCTTCTTCCGATTATAAATCAGTTTGACTGCTCTTCGTCCGCTTACAAAACAGTTTGACTGCTCTTCATCCTTTTATAAAGCTGTTTGACTGCTCTTCATACTCTTATAAATCAGTTTGACTGCTCTTCATCCTCTTATAAAGCAGTTTGACTGCTCTTCATACTCCTATAAACCAGTTTGACTGCGCTTCATCCTCCTGTAGAACAGTTTGACTGCTCTTCGTCCAATTATAAATCAGTTTGACTGCTCTTCGTCCTCGTATAAAACAGTTTGACTGCTCTTCATCCTTTTATAAAGCAGTTTGACTGCTCTTCATCCTCTTATAAAACAGATTGATTGCTCTTCATCCTCTTGTAAAACAGGTTGACTGCCCTTCATCCTCTTGTAAAACAGTCTGACTGCTCTTCATCCTCTTATAAAGCAGTTTGACTGCTCTTCATCCTCCTATAAACCAGTTTGACTGCGCTTCATCCTCTTGTAAAACAGGTTGACTGCTTTTCATCCTTTTGTAAAACAGTCTGACTGCTCTACATCATTGTATAAAACAGTTTGACTGCTCTTCATCCTTTTATAAAGCAGTTTGACTGCTCTTCATCCTCTTATAAATCAATTTGACTGCTCTTCATCCTCTTATAAAACCGTTTGACTGCTCTTCGTCCGCTTATAAAACAGTTTGACTGCTCTTCATCCTTTTATAAAGCAGTTTGACTGCTCTTCATCCTCCTATAAACCAGTTTGACTGCGCTTCATCCTCCTATAGAACAGTTTGACTGCTCTTCGTCCGATTATAAATCAGTTTGACTGCTCTTCGTCCTCTTATAAAACAGTTTGACTGCTCTTCATCCTTTTATAAAGCAGTTTGACTGCTCTTCATCCTCCTATAAATCAGTTTGACTGCTCTTCATCCGATTATAAATCAGTTTGACTGCTCTTCATCCTATTATAAATCAGTTTGACTGCTCTTCATCCTCTTATAAAACAGTTTGACTGCTCTTCATCCTTTTATAAATCAGTTTGACTGCTCTTCGTCTGCTTATAAATCAGTTTGACTGCTCTTCATCCTATTATAAATCAGTTTGACTGCTCTTCATCCTCTTATAAAACAGTTTGACTGCTCTTCATCCATTTATAAAGCAGTTTGACTGCTCTTCATCCTCTTATAAATCAGTTTGACTGCTCTTCATCCTCTTATAAAGCAGTTTGACTGCTCTTCATCCTCCTATAAACCAGTTTGACTGCGCTTCATCCTCCTATAGAACAGTTTGACTGCTCTTCGTCCGATTATAAATCAGTTTGACTGCTCTTCGTCCTCTTATAAAACAGTTTGACTGCTCTTCATCCTTTTATAAAGCAGTTTGACTGCTCTTCATCCTCTTATAAATCAGTTTGACTGCTCTTCATCCGATTATAAATCAGTTTGACTGCTCTTCATCCTCTTATAAAACAGTTTGACTGCTCTTCATCCTTTTATAAAGCCGTTTGACTGCTCTTCATCCTCTTATAAATCAGTTTGACTGCTCTTCATCCTATTATAAATCAGTTTGACTGCTCTTCATCCTCTTATAAAACAGTTTGACTGCTCTTTATCCTTTTATAACGCAGTTTGACTGCTCTTCATCCTCTTATAAATCAGTTTGACTGCTCTTCATCCTCGTATAAAACAGTTTGACTGCTCTTCATCCTTTTATAAAGCAGTTTGACTGCTCTTCATCCTCTTATAAATCAATTTGACTGCTCTTCATCCTCTTATAAAACCGTTTGACTGCTCTTCGTCCGATTATAAATCAGTTTGACTGCTCTTCATCCTCTTATAAAACCGTTTGACTGCTCTTCGTCCGATTATAAATCAGGTTGACTGCTCTTCGTCCGATTATAAATCAGTTTGACTGCTCTTCGTCTGCTTATAAAACAGTTTGACTGCTCTTCATCCTTTTATAAAGCAGTTTGACTGCTCTTCATCCTCTTATAAATCAGTTTGACTGCTCTTCATCCTCCTATAAAACAGTGTGACTGCTCTTCGTCGGATTATAAATCAGTTTGACTGCTCTTCGTCCTCTTATAAAACAGTTTGACTGCTCTTCATCCTTTTATAAAGCAGTTTGACTGCTCTACATCCTCTTATAAATCAGTTTGACTGCTATTCATCCGATTATAAATCAGTTTGACTGCTCTTCGTCCGATTATAAATCAGTTTGACTCCTCTTCGTCCGATTATAAATCAGTTTGACTGCTCTTCGTCCGCTTATAAAACAGTTTGACTGCTCTTCATCCTTTTATAAAGCAGTTTGACTGCTCTTCATCCTCCTATAAATCAGTTTGACTGCTCTTCATCCTATTATAAATCAGTTTGACTGCTCTTCATCCTCTTATAAAACAGTTTGACTGCTCTTCATCCTTTTATAAATCAGTTTGACTGCTCTTCGTCTGCTTATAAATCAGTTTGACTGCTCTTCATCCTATTATAAATCAGTTTGACTGCTCTTCATCCTCTTATAAAACAGTTTGACTGCTCTTCATCCATTTATAAAGCAGTTTGACTGCTCTTCATCCTCTTATAAATCAGTTTGACTGCTCTTCATCCTCTTATAAAGCAGTTTGACTGCTCTTCATCCTCCTATAAACCAGTTTGACTGCGCTTCATCCTCCTATAGAACAGTTTGACTGCTCTTCGTCCGATTATAAATCAGTTTGACTGCTCTTCGTCCTCTTATAAAACAGTTTGACTGCTCTTCATCCTTTTATAAAGCAGTTTGACTGCTCTTCATCCTCTTATAAATCAGTTTGACTGCTCTTCATCCGATTATAAATCAGTTTGACTGCTCTTCATCCTCTTATAAAACAGTTTGACTGCTCTTCATCCTTTTATAAAGCCGTTTGACTGCTCTTCATCCTCTTATAAATCAGTTTGACTGCTCTTCATCCTATTATAAATCAGTTTGACTGCTCTTCATCCTCTTATAAAACAGTTTGACTGCTCTTTATCCTTTTATAACGCAGTTTGACTGCTCTTCATCCTCTTATAAATCAGTTTGACTGCTCTTCATCCGATTATAAATCAGTTTGACTGCTCTTCGTCCGATTATAAATCAGTTTGACTGCTTTTCATCCTTTTGTAAAACAGTCTGACTGCTCTACATCATTGTATAAAACAGTTTGACTGCTCTTCATCCTTTTATAAAGCAGTTTGACTGCTCTTCATCCTCTTATAAATCAATTTGACTGCTCTTCATCCTCTTATAAAACCGTTTGACTGCTCTTCGTCTGATTATAAATCAGTTTGACTGCTCTTCGTCCGATTGTAAATCAGTTTGACTGCTCTTCGTCCGCTTATAAAACAGTTTGACTGCTCTTCATCCTTTTATAAAGCAGTTTGACTGCTCTTCATCCTCTTATAAATCAGTTTGACTGCTCTTCATCCTTTTATAAAGCAGTTTGACTGCTCTTCATCCTCCTATAAACCAGTTTGACTGCGCTTCATCCTCCTATAGAACAGTTTGACTGCTCTTCGTCCGATTATAAATCAGTTTGACTGCTCTTCGTCCTCTTATAAAACAGTTTGACTGCTCTTCATCCTTTTATAAAGCAGTTTGACTGCTCTTCATCCTCTTATAAATCAGTTTGACTGCTCTTCATCCGATTATAAATCAGTTTGACTTTTCTTCATCCTCTTATAAAACAGTTTGACTGCTCTTCATCCTCTTATAAATCAGTTTGACTGCTCTTCATCCGATTATAAATCAGTTTGACTTATCTTCGTCCTCTTTTAAAACAGTTTGACTGCTCTTCATCCTGTTATAAAGCAGTTTGACTGCTCTACATCCTCGTATAAAACAGTTTGACTGCTCTTCATCCTTTTATAAAGCAGTTTCACTGCTCTTCATCAACTTATAAATCAATTTGACTGCTCTTCATCCTCTTATAAAACCGTTGGACTGCTCTTCGTCCGATTATAAATCAGTTTGACTGCTCTTCGTCCGATTATAAATCAGTTTGACTGCTCTTCGTCCGCTTACAAAGCAGTTTGACTGCTCTTCATCCTTTTATAAAGCTGTTTGACTGCTCTTCATACTCTTATAAATCAGTTTGACTGCTCTTCATCCTCTTATAAAGCAGTTTGACTGCTCTTCATACTCCTATAAACCAGTTTGACTGCGCTTCATCCTCCTGTAGAACAGTTTGACTGCTTTTCATCCGATTATAAATCAGTTTGACTGCTCTTCGTCCTCGTATAAAACAGTTTGACTGCTCTTCATCCTTTTATAAAGCAGTTTGACTGCTCTTCATCCTCTTATAAAACAGATTGACTGCTCTTCATCCTCTTGTAAAACAGGTTGACTGCCCTTCATCCTCTTGTAAAACAGTCTGACTGCTCTACATCCTCGTATAAAACAGTTTGACTGCTCTTCATCCTTTTATAAAACCGTTTGACTGCTCTTCGTCCGTTTATAAATCAGTTTGACTGCTCTTCGTCCGATTATAAATCAGTTTGACTGCTCTTCGTCCGCTTATAAATCAGTTTGACTGCTCTTCATCCTCTTATAAAGCAGTTTGACTGCTCTTCATCCTCCTATAAACCAGTTTGACTGCGCTTCATCCTCCTATAGAACAGTTTGACTGCTCTTCGTCCGATTATAAATCAATTTGACTGCTCTTCGTCCTCGTATAAAACAGTTTGACTGCTCTTCATCGTTTTATAAAGCAGTTTGACTGCTCTACATCCTCTTATAAATCAGTTTGACTGCTATTCATCTGATTATAAATCAGTTTGACTGCTCTTCGTCCAATTATAAATCAGTTTGACTGCTCTTCGTCCGATTATAAATCAGTTTGACTGCTCTTCGTCCGCTTATAAAACAGTTTGACTGCTCTTCATCCTTTTATAAAGCAGTTTGACTGCTCTTCATCCTCTTATAAATCAGTTTGACTGCTCTTCATCCTCTTATAAAGCAGTTTGACTGCTCTTCATCCTCCTATAAACCAGTTTGACTGCGCTTCATCCTCCTATAGAACAGTTTGACTGCTCTTCGTCCGATTATAAATCAGTTTGACTGCTCTTCGTCCTCTTATAAAACAGTTTGACTGCTCTTCATCCTTTTATAAAGCAGTTTGACTGCTCTTCATCCTCTTATAAATCAGTTTGACTGCTCTTCATCCTTTTATAAAGCAGTTTGACTGCTCTTCATCCTCCTATAAACCAGTTTGACTGCGCTTCATCCTCCTATAGAACAGTTTGACTGCTCTTCGTCCGATTATAAATCAGTTTGACTGCTCTTCGTCCTCTTATAAAACAGTTTGACTGCTCTTCATCCTTTTATAAAGCAGTTTGACTGCTCTTCATCCTCTTATAAATCAGTTTGACTGCTCTTCATCCGATTATAAATCAGTTTGACTGCTCTTCATCCTCTTAAAAAACAGTTTGACTGCTCTTCATCCTTTTATAAAGCAGTTTGACTGCTCTTCATCCTCTTATAAATCAGTTTGACTGCTCTTCATCCGATTATAAATCAGTTTGACTGCTCTTCATCCTCTTATAAAACAGTTTGACTGCTCTTCATCCTTTTATAACGCAGTTTGACTGCTCTTCATCCTCTTATTAATCAGTTTGACTGCTCTTCATCCGATTATAAATCAGTTTGACTGTTCTTCATCCTCTTATAACACAGATTGGCTGCTCTTCATCCTCTTGTAAAACAGGTTGACTGCTCTTCATCCTCTTGTAAAACAGTCTGACTGCTCTACATCCTCGTATAAAACAGTTTGACTGCTCTTCGTCCTTTTATAAAGCAGTTTGACTGCTCTTCATCCTCTTATAAATCAATTTGACTGCTCTTCATCCTCTTATAAAACCGTTTGACTGCTCTTCGTCCGATTATTAATCAGTTTGACTGCTCTTCATCCTCTTATAAAACCGTTTGACTGCTCTTCGTCCGATTATAAATCAGGTTGACTGCTCTTCGTCCTCTTATAAATCAGTTTGACTGCTCTTCGTCTGCTTATAAAACAGTTTGACTGCTCTTCATCCTTTTATAAAGCAGTTTGACTGCTCTTCATCCTCTTACAAATCAGTTTGACTGCTCTTCATCTGTTTATAAAGCAGTTTTACTGCTCTTCATCCTCCTATAGACCAGTTTGACTGCGCTTCATCCTCCTATAAAACAGTTTGACTGCTCTTCGTCGGATTATAAATCAGTTTGACTGCTCTTCGTCCTCTTATAAAACAGGTTGACTGCTCTTCATCCTCTTGTAAAACAGTCTGACTGCTCTACATCCTCGTATAAAACAGTTTGACTGCTCTTCATCCTTTTATAAAGCAGTTTCACTGCTCTTCATCCTCTTATAAATCAATTTGACTGCTCTTCATACTCTTATAAAACCGTTTGACTGCTCTTCGTCCGATTATAAATCAGTTTGACTGCTCTTCTTCCGATTATAAATCAGTTTGACTGCTCTTCGTCCGCTTACAAAACAGTTTGACTGCTCTTCATCCTTTTATAAAGCTGTTTGACTGCTCTTCATACTCTTATAAATCAGTTTGACTGCTCTTCATCCTCTTATAAAGCAGTTTGACTGCTCTTCATACTCCTATAAACCAGTTTGACTGCGCTTCATCCTCTTGTAAAACAGGTTGACTGCTTTTCATCCTTTTGTAAAACAGTCTGACTGCTCTACATCATTGTATAAAACAGTTTGACTGCTCTTCATCCTTTTATAAAGCAGTTTGACTGCTCTTCATCCTCTTATAAATCAATTTGACTGCTCTTCATCCTCTTATAAAACCGTTTGACTGCTCTTCGTCCGCTTATAAAACAGTTTGACTGCTCTTCATCCTCTTGTAAAACAGGTTGACTGCCCTTCATCCTCTTGTAAAACAGTCTGACTGCTCTTCATCCTCTTATAAAGCAGTTTGACTGCTCTTCATCCTCCTATAAACCAGTTTGACTGCGCTTCATCCTCTTGTAAAACAGGTTGACTGCTTTTCATCCTTTTGTAAAACAGTCTGACTGCTCTACATCATTGTATAAAACAGTTTGACTGCTCTTCATCCTTTTATAAAGCAGTTTGACTGCTCTTCATCCTCTTATAAATCAATTTGACTGCTCTTCATCCTCTTATAAAACCGTTTGACTGCTCTTCGTCCGCTTATAAAACAGTTTGACTGCTCTTCATCCTTTTATAAAGCAGTTTGACTGCTCTTCATCCTCCTATAAACCAGTTTGACTGCGCTTCATCCTCCTATAGAACAGTTTGACTGCTCTTCGTCCGATTATAAATCAGTTTGACTGCTCTTCGTCCTCTTATAAAACAGTTTGACTGCTCTTCATCCTTTTATAAAGCAGTTTGACTGCTCTTCATCCTCCTATAAATCAGTTTGACTGCTCTTCATCCGATTATAAATCAGTTTGACTGCTCTTCATCCTATTATAAATCAGTTTGACTGCTCTTCATCCTCTTATAAAACAGTTTGACTGCTCTTCATCCTTTTATAAATCAGTTTGACTGCTCTTCGTCTGCTTATAAATCAGTTTGACTGCTCTTCATCCTATTATAAATCAGTTTGACTGCTCTTCATCCTCTTATAAAACAGTTTGACTGCTCTTCATCCATTTATAAAGCAGTTTGACTGCTCTTCATCCTCTTATAAATCAGTTTGACTGCTCTTCATCCTCTTATAAAGCAGTTTGACTGCTCTTCATCCTCCTATAAACCAGTTTGACTGCGCTTCATCCTCCTATAGAACAGTTTGACTGCTCTTCGTCCGATTATAAATCAGTTTGACTGCTCTTCGTCCTCTTATAAAACAGTTTGACTGCTCTTCATCCTTTTATAAAGCAGTTTGACTGCTCTTCATCCTCTTATAAATCAGTTTGACTGCTCTTCATCCGATTATAAATCAGTTTGACTGCTCTTCATCCTCTTATAAAACAGTTTGACTGCTCTTCATCCTTTTATAAAGCCGTTTGACTGCTCTTCATCCTCTTATAAATCAGTTTGACTGCTCTTCATCCTATTATAAATCAGTTTGACTGCTCTTCATCCTCTTATAAAACAGTTTGACTGCTCTTTATCCTTTTATAACGCAGTTTGACTGCTCTTCATCCTCTTATAAATCAGTTTGACTGCTCTTCATCCTCGTATAAAACAGTTTGACTGCTCTTCATCCTTTTATAAAGCAGTTTGACTGCTCTTCATCCTCTTATAAATCAATTTGACTGCTCTTCATCCTCTTATAAAACCGTTTGACTGCTCTTCGTCCGATTATAAATCAGTTTGACTGCTCTTCATCCTCTTATAAAACCGTTTGACTGCTCTTCGTCCGATTATAAATCAGTTTGACTGCTCTTCGTCTGCTTATAAAACAGTTTGACTGCTCTTCATCCTTTTATAAAGCAGTTTGACTGCTCTTCATCCTCTTATAAATCAGTTTGACTGCTCTTCATCCTCCTATAAAACAGTGTGACTGCTCTTCGTCGGATTATAAATCAGTTTGACTGCTCTTCGTCCTCTTATAAAACAGTTTGACTGCTCTTCATCCTTTTATAAAGCAGTTTGACTGCTCTACATCCTCTTATAAATCAGTTTGACTGCTATTCATCCGATTATAAATCAGTTTGACTGCTCTTCGTCCGATTATAAATCAGTTTGACTCCTCTTCGTCCGATTATAAATCAGTTTGACTGCTCTTCGTCCGCTTATAAAACAGTTTGACTGCTCTTCATCCTTTTATAAAGCAGTTTGACTGCTCTTCATCCTCCTATAAATCAGTTTGACTGCTCTTCATCCTATTATAAATCAGTTTGACTGCTCTTCATCCTCTTATAAAACAGTTTGACTGCTCTTCATCCTTTTATAAATCAGTTTGACTGCTCTTCGTCTGCTTATAAATCAGTTTGACTGCTCTTCATCCTATTATAAATCAGTTTGACTGCTCTTCATCCTCTTATAAAACAGTTTGACTGCTCTTCATCCATTTATAAAGCAGTTTGACTGCTCTTCATCCTCTTATAAATCAGTTTGACTGCTCTTCATCCTCTTATAAAGCAGTTTGACTGCTCTTCATCCTCCTATAAACCAGTTTGACTGCGCTTCATCCTCCTATAGAACAGTTTGACTGCTCTTCGTCCGATTATAAATCAGTTTGACTGCTCTTCGTCCTCTTATAAAACAGTTTGACTGCTCTTCATCCTTTTATAAAGCAGTTTGACTGCTCTTCATCCTCTTATAAATCAGTTTGACTGCTCTTCATCCGATTATAAATCAGTTTGACTGCTCTTCATCCTCTTATAAAACAGTTTGACTGCTCTTCATCCTTTTATAAAGCCGTTTGACTGCTCTTCATCCTCTTATAAATCAGTTTGACTGCTCTTCATCCTATTATAAATCAGTTTGACTGCTCTTCATCCTCTTATAAAGCAGTTTGACTGCTCTACATCCTCGTATAAAACAGTTTGACTGCTCTTCATCCTTTTATAAAGCAGTTTCACTGCTCTTCATCAACTTATAAATCAATTTGACTGCTCTTCATCCTCTTATAAAACCGTTGGACTGCTCTTCGTCCGATTATAAATCAGTTTGACTGCTCTTCGTCCGATTATAAATCAGTTTGACTGCTCTTCGTCCGCTTACAAAGCAGTTTGACTGCTCTTCATCCTTTTATAAAGCTGTTTGACTGCTCTTCATACTCTTATAAATCAGTTTGACTGCTCTTCATCCTCTTATAAAGCAGTTTGACTGCTCTTCATACTCCTATAAACCAGTTTGACTGCGCTTCATCCTCCTGTAGAACAGTTTGACTGCTTTTCATCCGATTATAAATCAGTTTGACTGCTCTTCGTCCTCGTATAAAACAGTTTGACTGCTCTTCATCCTTTTATAAAGCAGTTTGACTGCTCTTCATCCTCTTATAAAACAGATTGACTGCTCTTCATCCTCTTGTAAAACAGGTTGACTGCCCTTCATCCTCTTGTAAAACAGTCTGACTGCTCTACATCCTCGTATAAAACAGTTTGACTGCTCTTCATCCTTTTATAAAACCGTTTGACTGCTCTTCGTCCGTTTATAAATCAGTTTGACTGCTCTTCGTCCGATTATAAATCAGTTTGACTGCTCTTCGTCCGCTTATAAATCAGTTTGACTGCTCTTCATCCTCTTATAAAGCAGTTTGACTGCTCTTCATCCTCCTATAAACCAGTTTGACTGCGCTTCATCCTCCTATAGAACAGTTTGACTGCTCTTCGTCCGATTATAAATCAATTTGACTGCTCTTCGTCCTCGTATAAAACAGTTTGACTGCTCTTCATCGTTTTATAAAGCAGTTTGACTGCTCTACATCCTCTTATAAATCAGTTTGACTGCTATTCATCTGATTATAAATCAGTTTGACTGCTCTTCGTCCAATTATAAATCAGTTTGACTGCTCTTCGTCCGATTATAAATCAGTTTGACTGCTCTTCGTCCGCTTATAAAACAGTTTGACTGCTCTTCATCCTTTTATAAAGCAGTTTGACTGCTCTTCATCCTCTTATAAATCAGTTTGACTGCTCTTCATCCTCTTATAAAGCAGTTTGACTGCTCTTCATCCTCCTATAAACCAGTTTGACTGCGCTTCATCCTCCTATAGAACAGTTTGACTGCTCTTCGTCCGATTATAAATCAGTTTGACTGCTCTTCGTCCTCTTATAAAACAGTTTGACTGCTCTTCATCCTTTTATAAAGCAGTTTGACTGCTCTTCATCCTCTTATAAATCAGTTTGACTGCTCTTCATCCTTTTATAAAGCAGTTTGACTGCTCTTCATCCTCCTATAAACCAGTTTGACTGCGCTTCATCCTCCTATAGAACAGTTTGACTGCTCTTCGTCCGATTATAAATCAGTTTGACTGCTCTTCGTCCTCTTATAAAACAGTTTGACTGCTCTTCATCCTTTTATAAAGCAGTTTGACTGCTCTTCATCCTCTTATAAATCAGTTTGACTGCTCTTCATCCGATTATAAATCAGTTTGACTGCTCTTCATCCTCTTAAAAAACAGTTTGACTGCTCTTCATCCTTTTATAAAGCAGTTTGACTGCTCTTCATCCTCTTATAAATCAGTTTGACTGCTCTTCATCCGATTATAAATCAGTTTGACTGCTCTTCATCCTCTTATAAAACAGTTTGACTGCTCTTCATCCTTTTATAACGCAGTTTGACTGCTCTTCATCCTCTTATTAATCAGTTTGACTGCTCTTCATCCGATTATAAATCAGTTTGACTGTTCTTCATCCTCTTATAACACAGATTGGCTGCTCTTCATCCTCTTGTAAAACAGGTTGACTGCTCTTCATCCTCTTGTAAAACAGTCTGACTGCTCTACATCCTCGTATAAAACAGTTTGACTGCTCTTCGTCCTTTTATAAAGCAGTTTGACTGCTCTTCATCCTCTTATAAATCAATTTGACTGCTCTTCATCCTCTTATAAAACCGTTTGACTGCTCTTCGTCCGATTATTAATCAGTTTGACTGCTCTTCATCCTCTTATAAAACCGTTTGACTGCTCTTCGTCCGATTATAAATCAGGTTGACTGCTCTTCGTCCTCTTATAAATCAGTTTGACTGCTCTTCGTCTGCTTATAAAACAGTTTGACTGCTCTTCATCCTTTTATAAAGCAGTTTGACTGCTCTTCATCCTCTTACAAATCAGTTTGACTGCTCTTCATCTGTTTATAAAGCAGTTTTACTGCTCTTCATCCTCCTATAGACCAGTTTGACTGCGCTTCATCCTCCTATAAAACAGTTTGACTGCTCTTCGTCGGATTATAAATCAGTTTGACTGCTCTTCGTCCTCTTATAAAACAGTTTGACTGCTCTTCATCCTTTTGTAAAGCAGTTTGACTGCTCTTCATCCTCTTATAAATCAGTTTGACTGCTCTTCATCCGATTATAAATCAGTTTGACTGCTCTTCATCCTCTTAAAAAACAGTTTGACTGCTCTTCATCCTTTTATAAAGCAGTTTGACTGCTCTTCATCCTCTTATAAATCAGTTTGACTGCTCTTCATCCTCTTATAAAACAGTTTGACTGCTCTTCATCCTTTTATAACGCAGTTTGACTGCTCTTCATCCTCTTATTAATCAGTTTGACTGCTCTTCATCCGATTATAAATCAGTTTGACTGCTCTTCGTCCTCTTTTAAAACAGTTTGACTGCTCTTCATCCTTTTATAATGCAGTTTGACTGTTCTTCATACTCTTATAAAACAGATTGACTGCTCTTCATCCTCTTGTAAAACAGGTTGACTGCTCTTCATCCTCTTGTAAAACAGTCTGACTGCTCTACATCCTCGTATAAAACAGTTTGACTGCTCTTCATCCTTTTATAAAGCAGTTTGACTGCTCTTCATCCTCTTATAAATCAATTTGACTGCTCTTCATCCTCTTATAAAACCGTTTGACTGCTCTTCGTCCGATTATAAATCAGTTTGACTGCTCTTCATCCTCTTATAAAACCGTTTGACTGCTCTTCGTCCGATTATAAATCAGGTTGACTGCTCTTCGTCCGATTATAAATCAGTTTGACTGCTCTTCGTCTGCTTATAAAACAGTTTGACTGCTCTTCATCCTTTTATAAAGCAGTTTGACTGCTCTTCATCCTCTTATAAATCAGTTTGACTGCTCTTCATCTGTTTATAAAGCAGTTTTACTGCTCTTCATCCTCCTATAGACCAGTTTGACTGCGCTTCATCCTCCTATAAAACAGTTTGACTGCTCTTCGTCGGATTATAAATCAGTTTGACTGCTCTTCGTCCTCTTATAAAACAGGTTGACTGCTCTTCATCCTCTTGTAAAACAGGTTGACTGCCCTTCATCCTCTTGTAAAACAGTCTGACTGCTCTACATCCTCGTATAAAACAGATTGACTGCTCTTCATCCTTTTATAAAACCGTTTGACTGCTCTTCGTCCGTTTATAAATCAGTTTGACTGCTCTTCGTCCGATTATAAATCAGTTTGACTGCTCTTCGTCCGCTTATAAATCAGTTTGACTGCTCTTCATCCTCTTATAAAGCAGTTTGACTGCTCTTCATCCTCCTATAAACCAGTTTGACTGCGCTTCATCCTCCTATAGAACAGTTTGACTGCTCTTCGTCAGATTATAAATCAATTTGACTGCTCTTCCTCCTCGTATAAAACAGTTTGACTGCTCTTCATCGTTTTATAAAGCAGTTTGACTGCTCTACATCCTCTTATAAATCAGTTTGACTGCTATTCATCTGATTATAAATCAGTTTGACTGCTCTTCGTCCAATTATAAATCAGTTTGACTGCTCTTCGTCCGATTATAAATGAGTTTGACTGCTCTTCGTCCTCGTTTAAAACAGTTTGACTGCTCTTCATCCTTTTATAAAGCAGTTTGACTGCTCTTCATCCTCTTATAAAACAGATTGACTGCTCTTCATCCTCTTGTAAAACAGGTTGACTGCCCTTCATCCTCTTGTAAAACAGTCTGACTGCTCTACATCCTCGTATAAAACAGATTGACTGCTCTTCATCCTTTTATAAAACCGTTTGACTGCTCTTCGTCCGTTTATAAATCAGTTTGACTGCTCTTCGTCCGATTATAAATCAGTTTGACTGCTCTTCGTCCGCTTATAAATCAGTTTGACTGCTCTTCATCCTCTTATAAAGCAGTTTGACTGCTCTTCATCCTCCTATAAACCAGTTTGACTGCGCTTCATCCTCCTATAGAACAGTTTGACTGCTCTTCGTCAGATTATAAATCAATTTGACTGCTCTTCGTCCTCGTATAAAACAGTTTGACTGCTCTTCATCGTTTTATAAAGCAGTTTGACTGCTCTACATCCTCTTATAAATCAGTTTGACTGCTATTCATCTGATTATAAATCAGTTTGACTGCTCTTCGTCCAATTATAAATCAGTTTGACTGCTCTTCGTCCGATTATAAATCAGTTTGACTGCTCTTCGTCCGCTTATAAAACAGTTTGACTGCTCTTCATCGTTTTATAAAGCAGTTTGACTGCTCTACATCCTCTTATAAATCAGTTTGACTGCTATTCATCTGATTATAAATCAGTTTGACTGCTCTTCGTCCAATTATAAATCAGTTTGACTGCTCTTCGTCCGATTATAAATCAGTTTGACTGCTCTTCGTCCGCTTATAAAACAGTTTGACTGCTCTTCATCCTTTTATAAAGCAGTTTGACTGCTCTTCATCCTCTTATAAATCAGTTTGACTGCTTTTCATCCTCTTATAAAGCAGTTTGACTGCTCTTCATCCTCCTATAAACCAGTTTGACTGCGCTTCATCCTCCTATAGAACAGTTTGACTGCTCTTCGTCCGATTATAAATCAGTTTGACTGCTCTTCGTCCTCTTATAAAACAGTTTGACTGCTCTTCGTCCTTTTATAAAGCAGTTTGACTGCTCTTCATCCTCTTATAAATCAGTTTGACTGCTCTTCATCCTTTTATAAAGCAGTTTGACTGCTCTTCATCCTCCTATAAACCAGTTTGACTGCGCTTCATCCTCCTATAGAACAGTTTGACTGCTCTTCGTCCGATTATAAATCAGTTTGACTGCTCTTCGTCCTCTTATAAAACAGTTTGACTGCTCTTCATCCTTTTATAAAGCAGTTTGACTGCTCTTCATCCTCTTATAAATCAGTTTGACTGCTCTTCATCCGATTATAAATCAGTTTGACTGCTCTTCATCCTTTTATAAAGCAGTTTGACTGCTCTTCATCCTCTTATAAATCAGTTTGACTGCTCTTCATCCGATTATAAATCAGTTTGACTGCTCTTCATCCTCTTATAAAACAGTTTGACTGCTCTTCATCCTTTTATAACGCAGTTTGACTGCTCTTCATCCTCTTATTAATCAGTTTGACTGCTCTTCATCCTCTTATAAATCAGTTTGACTGCTCTTCGTCCTCTTTTAAAACAGTTTGACTGCTCTTCGTCCGATTATAAATCAGTTTGACTGCTCTTCATCCTCTTATAAAACCGTTTGACAGCTCTTCGTCCGATTATAAATCAGGTTGACTGCTCTTCGTCCGATTATAAATCAGTTTGACTGCTCTTCGTCTGCTTATAAAACAGTTTGACTGCTCTTCATCCTTTTATAAAGCAGTTTGACTGCTCTTCATCCTCTTATAAATCAGTTTGACTGCTCTTCATCTGTTTATAAAGCAGTTTTACTGCTCTTCATCCTCCTATAGACCAGTTTGACTGCGCTTCATCCTCCTATAAAACAGTTTGACTGCTCTTCGTCGGATTATAAATCAGTTTGACTGCTCTTCGTCCTCTTATAAAACAGGTTGACTGCTCTTCATCCTCTTGTAAAACAGTCTGACTGCTCTACATCCTCGTATAAAACAGTTTGACTGCTCTTCATCCTTTTATAAAGCAGTTTCACTGCTCTTCATCCTCTTATAAATCAATTTGACTGCTCTTCATACTCTTATAAAACCGTTTGACTGCTCTTCGTCCGATTATAAATCAGTTTGACTGCTCTTCGTCCGATTATAAATCAGTTTGACTGCTCTTCGTCCGCTTACAAAACAGTTTGACTGCTCTTCATCCTTTTATAAAGCTGTTTGACTGCTCTTCATACTCTTATAAATCAGTTTGACTGCTCTTCATCCTCTTATAAAGCAGTTTGACTGCTCTTCATACTCCTATAAACAAGTTTGACTGCGCTTCATCCTCCTGTAGAACAGTTTGACTGCTTTTCGTCCGATTATAAATCAGTTTGACTGCTCTTCGTCCTCGTATAAAACAGTTTGACTGCTCTTCATCCTTTTATAAAGCAGTTTGACTGCTCTTCATCCTCTTATAAAACAGATTGACTGCTCTTCATCTGTTTATAAAGCAGTTTTACTGCTCTTCATCCTCCTATAGACCAGTTTGACTGCGCTTCATCCTCCTATAAAACAGTTTGACTGCTCTTCGTCGGATTATAAATCAGTTTGACTGCTCTTCGTCCTCTTATAAAACAGGTTGACTGCTCTTCATCCTCTTGTAAAACAGTCTGACTGCTCTACATCCTCGTATAAAACAGTTTGACTGCTCTTCATCCTATTATAAATCAGTTTGACTGCTCTTCATCCTCTTATAAAACAGTTTGACTGTTCTTCCTCCTTTTATAAATCAGTTTGACTGCTCTTCGTCTGCTTATAAATCAGTTTTACTGCTCTTCATCCTATTATAAATCAGGTTGACTGCTCTTCATCCTCTTATAAAACAGTTTGACTGCTCTTCATCCATTTATAAAGCAGTTTGACTGCTCTTCATCCTCTTATAAATCAGTTTGACTGCTCTTCATCCTCTTATAAAGCAGTTTGACTGCTCTTCATCCTCCTATAAACCAGTTTGACTGCGCTACATCCTCCTATAGAACAGTTTGACTGCTCTTCGTCCGATTATAAATCAGTTTGACTGCTCTACGTCCTCTTATAAATCAGTTTGACTGCTATTCATCTGATTATAAATCAGTTTGACTGCTCTTCGTCCAATTATAAATCAGTTTGACTGCTCTTCGTCCGATTATAAATCAGTTTGACTGCTCTTCGTCCGCTTATAAAACAGTTTGACTGCTCTTCATCCTTTTATAAAGCAGTTTGACTGCTCTTCATCCTCTTATAAATCAGTTTGACTGCTTTTCATCCTCTTATAAAGCAGTTTGACTGCTCTTCATCCTCCTATAAACCAGTTTGACTGCGCTTCATCCTCCTATAGAACAGTTTGACTGCTCTTCGTCCGATTATAAATCAGTTTGACTGCTCTTCGTCCTCTTATAAAACAGTTTGACTGCTCTTCGTCCTTTTATAAAGCAGTTTGACTGCTCTTCATCCTCTTATAAATCAGTTTGACTGCTCTTCATCCTTTTATAAAGCAGTTTGACTGCTCTTCATCCTCCTATAAACCAGTTTGACTGCGCTTCATCCTCCTATAGAACAGTTTGACTGCTCTTCGTCCGATTATAAATCAGTTTGACTGCTCTTCGTCCTCTTATAAAACAGTTTGACTGCTCTTCATCCTTTTATAAAGCAGTTTGACTGCTCTTCATCCTCTTATAAATCAGTTTGACTGCTCTTCATCCGATTATAAATCAGTTTGACTGCTCTTCATCCTTTTATAAAGCAGTTTGACTGCTCTTCATCCTCTTATAAATCAGTTTGACTGCTCTTCATCCGATTATAAATCAGTTTGACTGCTCTTCATCCTCTTATAAAACAGTTTGACTGCTCTTCATCCTTTTATAACGCAGTTTGACTGCTCTTCATCCTCTTATTAATCAGTTTGACTGCTCTTCATCCGATTATAAATCAGTTTGACTGCTCTTCGTCCTCTTTTAAAACAGTTTGACTGCTCTTCGTCCTTTTATAATGCAGTTTGACTGTTCTTCATCCTCTTATAAAACAGATTGACTGCTCTTCATCTTCTTGTAAAACAGGTTGACTGCTCTTCATCCTCTTGTAAAACAGTCTGACTGCTCTACATCCTCGTATAAAACAGTTTGACTGCTCTTCATCCTTTTATAAAGCAGTTTGACTGATCTTCATTCTCTTATAAATCAATTTGACTGCTCTTCATCCTCTTATAAAACCGTTTGACTGCTCTTCGTCCGATTATAAATCAGTTTGACTGCTCTTCATCCTCTTATAAAACCGTTTGACAGCTCTTCGTCCGATTATAAATCAGGTTGACTGCTCTTCGTCCGATTATAAATCAGTTTGACTGCTCTTCGTCTGCTTATAAAACAGTTTGACTGCTCTTCATCCTTTTATAAAGCAGTTTGACTGCTCTTCATCCTCTTATAAATCAGTTTGACTGCTCTTCATCTGTTTATAAAGCAGTTTTACTGCTCTTCATCCTCCTATAGACCAGTTTGACTGCGCTTCATCCTCCTATAAAACAGTTTGACTGCTCTTCGTCGGATTATAAATCAGTTTGACTGCTCTTCGTCCTCTTATAAAACAGGTTGACTGCTCTTCATCCTCTTGTAAAACAGTCTGACTGCTCTACATCCTCGTATAAATCAGTTTGACTGCTCTTCGTCCTCTTATAAAACAGTTTGACTGCTCTTCATCCTTTTATAAATCAATTTGACTGCTCTTCATACTCTTATAAAACCGTTTGACTGCTCTTCGTCCGATTATAAATCAGTTTGACTGCTCTTCGTCCGATTATAAATCAGTTTGACTGCTCTTCGTCCGCTTACAAAACAGTTTGACTGCTCTTCATCCTTTTATAAAGCTGTTTGACTGCTCTTCATACTCTTATAAATCAGTTTGACTGCTCTTCATCCTCTTATAAAGCAGTTTGACTGCTCTTCATACTCCTATAAACAAGTTTGACTGCGCTTCATCCTCCTGTAGAACAGTTTGACTGCTTTTCGTCCGATTATAAATCAGTTTGACTGCTCTTCGTCCTCGTATAAAACAGTTTGACTGCTCTTCATCCTTTTATAAAGCAGTTTGACTGCTCTTCATCCTCTTATAAAACAGATTGACTGCTCTTCATCCTCTTGTAAAACAGGTTGACTGCCCTTCATCCTCTTGTAAAACAGTCTGACTGCTCTTCATCCTCTTATAAAGCAGTTTGACTGCTCTTCATCCTCCTATAAACCAGTTTGACTGCGCTTCATCCTCTTGTAAAACAGGTTGACTGCCCTTCATCCTCTTATAAATCAGTTTGACTGCTCTTCATCCTTTTATAAAGCAGTTTGACTGCTCTTCATCCTCCTATAAACCAGTTTGACTGCGCTTCATCCTCCTATAGAACAGTTTGACTGCTCTTCGTCCGATTATAAATCAGTTTGACTGCTCTTCGTCCTCTTATAAAACAGTTTGACTGCTCTTCATCCTTTTATAAAGCAGTTTGACTGCTCTTCATCCTCTTATAAATCAGTTTGACTGCTCTTCATCCGATTATAAATCAGTTTGACTGCTCTTCATACTCTTATAAAACCGTTTGACTGCTCTTCGTCCGATTATAAATCAGTTTGACTGCTCTTCGTCCGATTATAAATCAGTTTGACTGCTCTTCGTCCGCTTACAAAACAGTTTGACTGCTCTTCATCCTTTTATAAAGCTGTTTGACTGCTCTTCATACTCTTATAAATCAGTTTGACTGCTCTTCATCCTCTTATAAAGCAGTTTGTGTTAGGGTTTGTAGAACGAACCCAATAGCGACAACACAAGACAAAGTAAAGCACCAACCTGGCAGGACTCGTAGAGGAGAGCCGGCCGGGCCTGGACAGAAGGGGGAGGCGCTTCAGGCGGAACTTGAGAATAGCTTCTTAAAAATGGGAAAACGTAAACTGCCCCCTTAATCCGAAAAGGAAAAAACGTAAACTGCTCCTTTAAAGTCCGAAAGGGAAAAAACGTAAACTGCTCCTTTAAAGTCCGAAAGGGAAAAAAAACACAAACTGCTCCTTTAAAGTCCGAAAGGGGAAAAAACACAAACTGCTCCTTTAAGGTAGAAGTCCAACCGAGTAATAAGATCCACAGTGAGAGAGGAGAAATTAGAATATCAAAAACTTGATCTCAACTAGAAAATCACGATGGGAAAATCCAATGGGGAAAACACAAAGAGAGTTCTTCTCCGAACAAGCTCTCAAGGAGAACTGACACAAGGGAATAATCAAACAAGCAAAAACACGGAGAATACTACAATCTGTACTCCACCGGGAGACACAGAAATGTCACAAAACTCGAGACGAAGAATTTACTCACGGGACTGTTCAGGACGAACTCGCGACGAGTTCTGGAAAGCAAACAAACTTATACTAGAGTGGTTAACGAGTAGGTAGGCTGCAGGTGTTTCAGACGCGCCCTTCCCCCGCTCTCATTGCTGGTTGCCAGGTTGGTCAACAGACCGAGCCCTAACAGTACCCCCCCCCTCTACGGGAGCCACCAGGCGACCTGCCAGGCTTGTCAGGGTGACGGCGATAGAACTCAGCGAGCAGACCAGGGTCCATGATGAGCTGGCGGGATACCCAGCTTCGTTCCTCCACCCCATAGCCCTCCCAGTCAACCAAATACTGGAACCCCCGTCCCCTGCGTCGGACGTCCATCAGCCGACGGACCTTCCACTGTGGATGCCCATCCACAATCTCAGGGGGAGGCGGAGCTGGGGCCGGAGGCATAAGGGGGCTATCGGAGACAGGCTTTACTCGGGACACATGAAAAACCGGATGGATCTTCATGGAGGCCGGGAGCTTAAGACGCACAACTGCAGGACTGGGTACTTCCTGGATCTCGAAGGGTCCAACGAACCGGGGATTCAGCTTCTTGGCAGAGGACTGAAGGGGGAGATCCTTGGTGGACAGCCAGACTCTCTGTCCGGGTTGGTAAGCTGGTGCTGTGGATCGGCGACGGTTAGCTCCTCGTCTGGCACGTTCCGTAGCACGGAGCAGCGCAGCCCTGGTGATCTCCCAGACACGACGACAGCGGTCCAGATGGGTCTGCACGGAGGGAACCTCCACTTCGGACTCCTGTGCAGAGAAGACGGGCGGCTGGTAACCCAGGGATGCCTCAAAGGGCGAGAGGCCGGTGGCGGAGCTGACCAGGGAGTTGACCGCATACTCGACCCAGGGGAGAAACTGACTCCAGGAGGTTGGCTTCTTGGCAGCGACGCAACGGAGAGCAGATTCCACACTCTGGTTCATCCTCTCAGTCTGTCCGTTAGTCTGCGGATGATATCCCGACGAAAGGCTGACCGAGGCGCCCAACCCCTTGCAGAAAGCACGCCACACACGGGAAACAAACTGGGGCCCTCTGTCTGACAAAATGTCCTTGGGAAGTCCATGCAAACGGAAGACGTGACGTTGGCGCCCCATAGGTCTCATTGACAGTGCATGTGCGCACTTGTCGTTCAGAAAACCTTTGATGGGAGACGGTTTGCAGAGTGCGATTGTTGGAGAGAAATATACTGTCTGCTGCACTTCGGTGTTGTGATTTCACAAGCCAACACCTGTCTGAAATATTTTTCTGAGTTCGTACTGTTAGGGTTTGTAGAACGAACCCAATAGCGACAACACAAGACAAAGTAAAGCACCAACCTGGCAGGACTCGTAGAGGAGAGCCGGCCGGGCCTGGACAGAAGGGGGAGGCGCTTCAGGCGGAACTTGAGAATAGCTTCTTAAAAATGGGAAAACGTAAACTGCCCCCTTAATCCGAAAAGGAAAAAACGTAAACTGCTCCTTTAAAGTCCGAAAGGGAAAAAACGTAAACTGCTCCTTTAAAGTCCGAAAGGGAAAAAAAACACAAACTGCTCCTTTAAAGTCCGAAAGGGGAAAAAACACAAACTGCTCCTTTAAGGTAGAAGTCCAACCGAGTAATAAGATCCACAGTGAGAGAGGAGAAATAAGAATATCAAAAACTTGATCTCAACTAGAAAATCACGATGGGAAAATCCAATGGGGAAAACACAAAGAGAGTTCTTCTCCGAACAAGCTCTCAAGGAGAACTGACACAAGGGAATAATCAAACAAGCAAAAACACGGAGAATACTACAATCTGTACTCCACCGGGAGACACAGAAATGTCACAAAACTCGAGACGAAGAATTTACTCACGGGACTGTTCAGGACGAACTCGCGACGAGTTCTGGAAAGCAAACAAACTTATACTAGAGTGGTTAACGAGTAGGTAGGCTGCAGGTGTTTCAGACGCGCCCTTCCCCCGCTCTCATTGCTGGTTGCCAGGTTGGTCAACAGACCGAGCCCTAACAGTTTGACTGCTCTTCATACTCCTATAAACAAGTTTGACTGCGCTTCATCCTCCTGTAGAACAGTTTGACTGCTTTTCGTCCGATTATAAATCAGTTTGACTGCTCTTCGTCCTCGTATAAAACAGTTTGACTGCTCTTCATCCTTTTATAAAGCAGTTTGACTGCTCTTCATCCTCTTATAAAACAGATTGACTGCTCTTCATCCTCTTGTAAAACAGGTTGACTGCCCTTCATCCTCTTGTAAAACAGTCTGACTGCTCTTCATCCTCTTATAAAGCAGTTTGACTGCTCTTCATCCTCCTATAAACCAGTTTGACTGCGCTTCATCCTCTTGTAAAACAGGTTGACTGCCCTTCATCCTCTTATAAATCAGTTTGACTGCTCTTCATCCTTTTATAAAGCAGTTTGACTGCTCTTCATCCTCCTATAAACCAGTTTGACTGCGCTTCATCCTCCTATAGAACAGTTTGACTGCTCTTCGTCCGATTATAAATCAGTTTGACTGCTCTTCGTCCTCTTATAAAACAGTTTGACTGCTCTTCATCCTTTTATAAAGCAGTTTGACTGCTCTTCATCCTCTTATAAATCAGTTTGACTGCTCTTCGTCCGATTATAAATCAGTTTGACTGCTCTTCATCCTTTTATAAAGCAGTTTGACTGCTCTTCATCCTCTTATAAATCAGTTTGACTGCTCTTCATCCGATTATAAATCAGTTTGACTGCTCTTCATCCTCTTATAAAACAGTTTGACTGCTCTTCATCCTTTTATAACGCAGTTTGACTGCTCTTCATCCTCTTATTAATCAGTTTGACTGCTCTTCATCCGATTATAAATCAGTTTGACTGCTCTTCGTCCTCTTTTAAAACAGTTTGACTGCTCTTCGTCCTTTTATAATGCAGTTTGACTGTTCTTCATCCTCTTATAAAACAGATTGACTGCTCTTCATCTTCTTGTAAAACAGGTTGACTGCTCTTCATCCTCTTGTAAAACAGTCTGACTGCTCTACATCCTCGTATAAAACAGTTTGACTGCTCTTCATCCTTTTGTAAAGCAGTTTGACTGATCTTCATTCTCTTATAAATCAATTTGACTGCTCTTCATCCTCTTATAAAACCGTTTGACTGCTCTTCGTCCGATTATAAATCAGTTTGACTGCTCTTCATCCTCTTATAAAACCGTTTGACAGCTCTTCGTCCGATTATAAATCAGGTTGACTGCTCTTCGTCCGATTATAAATCAGTTTGACTGCTCTTCGTCTGCTTATAAAACAGTTTGACTGCTCTTCATCCTTTTATAAAGCAGTTTGACTGCTCTTCATCCTCTTATAAATCAGTTTGACTGCTCTTCATCTGTTTATAAAGCAGTTTTACTGCTCTTCATCCTCCTATAGACCAGTTTGACTGCGCTTCATCCTCCTATAAAACAGTTTGACTGCTCTTCGTCGGATTATAAATCAGTTTGACTGCTCTTCGTCCTCTTATAAAACAGGTTGACTGCTCTTCATCCTCTTGTAAAACAGTCTGACTGCTCTACATCCTCGTATAAAACAGTTTGACTGCTCTTCATCCTTTTATAAAGCAGTTTCACTGCTCTTCATCCTCTTATAAATCAATTTGACTGCTCTTCATACTCTTATAAAACCGTTTGACTGCTCTTCGTCCGATTATAAATCAGTTTGACTGCTCTTCGTCCGATTATAAATCAGTTTGACTGCTCTTCGTCCGCTTACAAAACAGTTTGACTGCTCTTCATCCTTTTATAAAGCTGTTTGACTGCTCTTCATACTCTTATAAATCAGTTTGACTGCTCTTCATCCTCTTATAAAGCAGTTTGACTGCTCTTCATACTCCTATAAACAAGTTTGACTGCGCTTCATCCTCCTGTAGAACAGTTTGACTGCTTTTCGTCCGATTATAAATCAGTTTGACTGCTCTTCGTCCTCGTATAAAACAGTTTGACTGCTCTTCATCCTTTTATAAAGCAGTTTGACTGCTCTTCATCCTCTTATAAAACAGATTGACTGCTCTTCATCTGTTTATAAAGCAGTTTTACTGCTCTTCATCCTCCTATAGACCAGTTTGACTGCGCTTCATCCTCCTATAAAACAGTTTGACTGCTCTTCGTCGGATTATAAATCAGTTTGACTGCTCTTCGTCCTCTTATAAAACAGGTTGACTGCTCTTCATCCTCTTGTAAAACAGTCTGACTGCTCTACATCCTCGTATAAAACAGTTTGACTGCTCTTCATCCTATTATAAATCAGTTTGACTGCTCTTCATCCTCTTATAAAACAGTTTGACTGTTCTTCCTCCTTTTATAAATCAGTTTGACTGCTCTTCGTCTGCTTATAAATCAGTTTTACTGCTCTTCATCCTATTATAAATCAGGTTGACTGCTCTTCATCCTCTTATAAAACAGTTTGACTGCTCTTCATCCATTTATAAAGCAGTTTGACTGCTCTTCATCCTCTTATAAATCAGTTTGACTGCTCTTCATCCTCTTATAAAGCAGTTTGACTGCTCTTCATCCTCCTATAAACCAGTTTGACTGCGCTACATCCTCCTATAGAACAGTTTGACTGCTCTTCGTCCGATTATAAATCAGTTTGACTGCTCTACGTCCTCTTATAAATCAGTTTGACTGCTATTCATCTGATTATAAATCAGTTTGACTGCTCTTCGTCCAATTATAAATCAGTTTGACTGCTCTTCGTCCGATTATAAATCAGTTTGACTGCTCTTCGTCCGCTTATAAAACAGTTTGACTGCTCTTCATCCTTTTATAAAGCAGTTTGACTGCTCTTCATCCTCTTATAAATCAGTTTGACTGCTTTTCATCCTCTTATAAAGCAGTTTGACTGCTCTTCATCCTCCTATAAACCAGTTTGACAGCGCTTCATCCTCCTATAGAACAGTTTGACTGCTCTTCGTCCGATTATAAATCAGTTTGACTGCTCTTCGTCCTCTTATAAAACAGTTTGACTGCTCTTCGTCCTTTTATAAAGCAGTTTGACTGCTCTTCATCCTCTTATAAATCAGTTTGACTGCTCTTCATCCTTTTATAAAGCAGTTTGACTGCTCTTCATCCTCCTATAAACCAGTTTGACTGCGCTTCATCCTCCTATAGAACAGTTTGACTGCTCTTCGTCCGATTATAAATCAGTTTGACTGCTCTTCGTCCTCTTATAAAACAGTTTGACTGCTCTTCATCCTTTTATAAAGCAGTTTGACTGCTCTTCATCCTCTTATAAATCAGTTTGACTGCTCTTCATCCGATTATAAATCAGTTTGACTGCTCTTCATCCTTTTATAAAGCAGTTTGACTGCTCTTCATCCTCTTATAAATCAGTTTGACTGCTCTTCATCCGATTATAAATCAGTTTGACTGCTCTTCATCCTCTTATAAAACAGTTTGACTGCTCTTCATCCTTTTATAACGCAGTTTGACTGCTCTTCATCCTCTTATTAATCAGTTTGACTGCTCTTCATCCGATTATAAATCAGTTTGACTGCTCTTCGTCCTCTTTTAAAACAGTTTGACTGCTCTTCGTCCTTTTATAATGCAGTTTGACTGTTCTTCATCCTCTTATAAAACAGATTGACTGCTCTTCATCTTCTTGTAAAACAGGTTGACTGCTCTTCATCCTCTTGTAAAACAGTCTGACTGCTCTACATCCTCGTATAAAACAGTTTGACTGCTCTTCATCCTTTTATAAAGCAGTTTGACTGATCTTCATTCTCTTATAAATCAATTTGACTGCTCTTCATCCTCTTATAAAACCGTTTGACTGCTCTTCGTCCGATTATAAATCAGTTTGACTGCTCTTCATCCTCTTATAAAACCGTTTGACAGCTCTTCGTCCGATTATAAATCAGGTTGACTGCTCTTCGTCCGATTATAAATCAGTTTGACTGCTCTTCGTCTGCTTATAAAACAGTTTGACTGCTCTTCATCCTTTTATAAAGCAGTTTGACTGCTCTTCATCCTCTTATAAATCAGTTTGACTGCTCTTCATCTGTTTATAAAGCAGTTTTACTGCTCTTCATCCTCCTATAGACCAGTTTGACTGCGCTTCATCCTCCTATAAAACAGTTTGACTGCTCTTCGTCGGATTATAAATCAGTTTGACTGCTCTTCGTCCTCTTATAAAACAGGTTGACTGCTCTTCATCCTCTTGTAAAACAGTCTGACTGCTCTACATCCTCGTATAAATCAGTTTGACTGCTCTTCGTCCTCTTATAAAACAGTTTGACTGCTCTTCATCCTTTTATAAATCAATTTGACTGCTCTTCATACTCTTATAAAACCGTTTGACTGCTCTTCGTCCGATTATAAATCAGTTTGACTGCTCTTCGTCCGATTATAAATCAGTTTGACTGCTCTTCGTCCGCTTACAAAACAGTTTGACTGCTCTTCATCCTTTTATAAAGCTGTTTGACTGCTCTTCATACTCTTATAAATCAGTTTGACTGCTCTTCATCCTCTTATAAAGCAGTTTGACTGCTCTTCATACTCCTATAAACAAGTTTGACTGCGCTTCATCCTCCTGTAGAACAGTTTGACTGCTTTTCGTCCGATTATAAATCAGTTTGACTGCTCTTCGTCCTCGTATAAAACAGTTTGACTGCTCTTCATCCTTTTATAAAGCAGTTTGACTGCTCTTCATCCTCTTATAAAACAGATTGACTGCTCTTCATCCTCTTGTAAAACAGGTTGACTGCCCTTCATCCTCTTGTAAAACAGTCTGACTGCTCTTCATCCTCTTATAAAGCAGTTTGACTGCTCTTCATCCTCCTATAAACCAGTTTGACTGCGCTTCATCCTCTTGTAAAACAGGTTGACTGCCCTTCATCCTCTTATAAATCAGTTTGACTGCTCTTCATCCTTTTATAAAGCAGTTTGACTGCTCTTCATCCTCCTATAAACCAGTTTGACTGCGCTTCATCCTCCTATAGAACAGTTTGACTGCTCTTCGTCCGATTATAAATCAGTTTGACTGCTCTTCGTCCTCTTATAAAACAGTTTGACTGCTCTTCATCCTTTTATAAAGCAGTTTGACTGCTCTTCATCCTCTTATAAATCAGTTTGACTGCTCTTCATCCGATTATAAATCAGTTTGACTGCTCTTCATACTCTTATAAAACCGTTTGACTGCTCTTCGTCCGATTATAAATCAGTTTGACTGCTCTTCGTCCGATTATAAATCAGTTTGACTGCTCTTCGTCCGCTTACAAAACAGTTTGACTGCTCTTCATCCTTTTATAAAGCTGTTTGACTGCTCTTCATACTCTTATAAATCAGTTTGACTGCTCTTCATCCTCTTATAAAGCAGTTTGACTGCTCTTCATACTCCTATAAACAAGTTTGACTGCGCTTCATCCTCCTGTAGAACAGTTTGACTGCTTTTCGTCCGATTATAAATCAGTTTGACTGCTCTTCGTCCTCGTATAAAACAGTTTGACTGCTCTTCATCCTTTTATAAAGCAGTTTGACTGCTCTTCATCCTCTTATAAAACAGATTGACTGCTCTTCATCCTCTTGTAAAACAGATTGACTGCCCTTCATCCTCTTGTAAAACAGTCTGACTGCTCTTCATCCTCTTATAAAGCAGTTTGACTGCTCTTCATCCTCCTATAAACCAGTTTGACTGCGCTTCATCCTCTTGTAAAACAGGTTGACTGCCCTTCATCCTCTTATAAATCAGTTTGACTGCTCTTCATCCTTTTATAAAGCAGTTTGACTGCTCTTCATCCTCCTATAAACCAGTTTGACTGCGCTTCATCCTCCTATAGAACAGTTTGACTGCTCTTCGTCCGATTATAAATCAGTTTGACTGCTCTTCGTCCTCTTATAAAACAGTTTGACTGCTCTTCATCCTTTTATAAAGCAGTTTGACTGCTCTTCATCCTCTTATAAATCAGTTTGACTGCTCTTCGTCCGATTATAAATCAGTTTGACTGCTCTTCATCCTTTTATAAAGCAGTTTGACTGCTCTTCATCCTCTTATAAATCAGTTTGACTGCTCTTCATCCGATTATAAATCAGTTTGACTGCTCTTCATCCTCTTATAAAACAGTTTGACTGCTCTTCATCCTTTTATAACGCAGTTTGACTGCTCTTCATCCTCTTATTAATCAGTTTGACTGCTCTTCATCCGATTATAAATCAGTTTGACTGCTCTTCGTCCTCTTTTAAAACAGTTTGACTGCTCTTCGTCCTTTTATAATGCAGTTTGACTGTTCTTCATCCTCTTATAAAACAGATTGACTGCTCTTCATCTTCTTGTAAAACAGGTTGACTGCTCTTCATCCTCTTGTAAAACAGTCTGACTGCTCTACATCCTCGTATAAAACAGTTTGACTGCTCTTCATCCTTTTATAAAGCAGTTTGACTGATCTTCATTCTCTTATAAATCAATTTGACTGCTCTTCATCCTCTTATAAAACAGTTTGACTGCTCTTCGTCCGATTATAAATCAGTTTGACTGCTCTTCATCCTCTTATAAAACCGTTTGACAGCTCTTCGTCCGATTATAAATCAGGTTGACTGCTCTTCGTCCGATTATAAATCAGTTTGACTGCTCTTCGTCTGCTTATAAAACAGTTTGACTGCTCTTCATCCTTTTATAAAGCAGTTTGACTGCTCTTCATCCTCTTATAAATCAGTTTGACTGCTCTTCATCTGTTTATAAAGCAGTTTTACTGCTCTTCATCCTCCTATAGACCAGTTTGACTGCGCTTCATCCTCCTATAAAACAGTTTGACTGCTCTTCGTCGGATTATAAATCAGTTTGACTGCTCTTCGTCCTCTTATAAAACAGGTTGACTGCTCTTCATCCTCTTGTAAAACAGTCTGACTGCTCTACATCCTCGTATAAAACAGTTTGACTGCTCTTCATCCTTTTATAAAGCAGTTTCACTGCTCTTCATCCTCTTATAAATCAATTTGACTGCTCTTCATACTCTTATAAAACCGTTTGACTGCTCTTCGTCCGATTATAAATCAGTTTGACTGCTCTTCGTCCGATTATAAATCAGTTTGACTGCTCTTCGTCCGCTTACAAAACAGTTTGACTGCTCTTCATCCTTTTATAAAGCTGTTTGACTGCTCTTCATACTCTTATAAATCAGTTTGACTGCTCTTCATCCTCTTATAAAGCAGTTTGACTGCTCTTCATACTCCTATAAACAAGTTTGACTGCGCTTCATCCTCCTGTAGAACAGTTTGACTGCTTTTCGTCCGATTATAAATCAGTTTGACTGCTCTTCGTCCTCGTATAAAACAGTTTGACTGCTCTTCATCCTTTTATAAAGCAGTTTGACTGCTCTTCATCCTCTTATAAAACAGATTGACTGCTCTTCATCCTCTTGTAAAACAGGTTGACTGCCCTTCATCCTCTTGTAAAACAGTCTGACTGCTCTTCATCCTCTTATAAAGCAGTTTGACTGCTCTTCATCCTCCTATAAACCAGTTTGACTGCGCTTCATCCTCTTGTAAAACAGGTTGACTGCCCTTCATCCTCTTGTAAAACAGTCTGACTGTTCTACATCCTCGTATAAAACAGTTTGACTGCTCTTCATCCTTTTATAAAACCGTTTGACTGCTCTTCGTCCGTTTATAAATCAGTTTGACTGCTCTTCGTCCGATTATAAATCAGTTTGACTGCTCTTCGTCCGCTTATAAATCAGTTTGACTGCTCTTCATCCTCTTATAAAGCAGTTTGACTGCTCTTCATCCTCCTATAAACCAGTTTGACTGCGCTTCATCCTCCTATAGAACAGTTTGACTGCTCTTCGTCCGATTATAAATCAATTTGACTGCTCTTCGTCCTCGTATAAAACAGTTTGACTGCTCTTCATCGTTTTATAAAGCAGTTTGACTGCTCTACATCCTCTTATAAATCAGTTTGACTGCTATTCATCTGATTATAAATCAGTTTGACTGCTCTTCGTCCAATTATAAATCAGTTTGACTGCTCTTCGTCCGATTATAAATCAGTTTGACTGCTCTTCGTCCGCTTATAAAACAGTTTGACTGCTCTTCATCCTTTTATAAAGCAGTTTGACTGCTCTTCATCCTCTTATAAAGCAGTTTGACTGCTCTTCATCCTCCTATAAACCAGTTTGACTGCGCTTCATCCTCCTATAGAACAGTTTGATTGCTCTTCGTCCGATTATAAATCAGTTTGACTGCTCTTCGTCCTCTTATAAAACAGTTTGACTGCTCTTCATCCTTTTATAAAGCAGTTTGACTGCTCTTCATCCTCTTATAAATCAGTTTGACTGCTCTTCATCCTTTTATAAAGCAGTTTGACTGCTCTTCATCCTCCTATAAACCAGTTTGACTGCGCTTCATCCTCCTATAGAACAGTTTGACTGCTCTTCGTCCTCTTGTAAAACAGTTTGACTGTTCTTCGTCCTCTTATAAAACAGTTTGACTGCTCTTCATCCTTTTGTAAAGCAGTTTGACTGCTCTTCATCCTCTTATAAATCAGTTTGACTGCTCTTCATCCGATTATAAATCAGTTTGACTGCTCTTCATCCTCTTATAAAACAGTTTGACTGCTCTTCATCCTTTTATAACGCAGTTTGACTGCTCTTCATCCTCTTATTAATCAGTTTGACTGCTCTTCATCTGATTATAAATCAGTTTGACTGCTCTTCGTCCTCTTTTAAAACAGTTTGACTGCTCTTCATCCTTTTATAATGCAGTTTGACTGTTCTTCATCCTCTTATAAAACAGATTGACTGCTCTTCATCCTCTTGTAAAACAGGTTGACTGCTCTTCATCCTCTTGTAAAACAGTCTGACTGCTCTACATCCTCGTATAAAACAGTTTGACTGCTCTTCATCCTTTTATAAAGCAGTTTGACTGCTCTTCATCCTCTTATAAATCAATTTGACTGCTCTTCATCCTCTTATAAAACCGTTTGACTGCTCTTCGTCCGATTATAAATCAGTTTGACTGCTCTTCATCCTCTTATAAAACCGATTGACTGCTCTTCGTCCGATTATAAATCAGGTTGACTGCTCTTCGTCCGATTATAAATCAGTTTGACTGCTCTTCGTCTGCTTATAAAACAGTTTGACTGCTCTTCATCCTTTTATAAAGCAGTTTGACTGCTCTTCATCCTCTTATAAATCAGTTTGACTGCTCTTCATCTGTTTATAAAGCAGTTTTACTGCTCTTCATCCTCCTATAGACCAGTTTGACTGCGCTTCATCCTCCTATAAAACAGTTTGACTGCTCTTCGTCGGATTATAAATCAGTTTGACTGCTCTTCGTCCTCTTATAAAACAGGTTGACTGCTCTTCATCCTTTTGTAAAACAGTCTGACTGCTCTACATCCTCGTATAAAACAGTTTGACTGCTCTTCATCCTTTTATAAAGCAGTTTCACTGCTCTTCATCCTCTTATAAATCAATTTGACTGCTCTTCATACTCTTATAAAACCGTTTGACTGCTCTTCGTCCGATTATAAATCAGTTTGACTGCTCTTCGTCCGATTATAAATCAGTTTGACTGCTCTTCGTCCGCTTACAAAACAGTTTGACTGCTCTTCATCCTTTTATAAAGCTGTTTGACTGCTCTTCATACTCTTATAAATCAGTTTGACTGCTCTTCATCCTCTTATAAAGCAGTTTGACTGCTCTTCATACTCCTATAAACCAGTTTGACTGCGCTTCATCCTCCTGTAGAACTGTTTGACTGCTTTTCGTCCGATTATAAATCAGTTTGACTGCTCTTCGTCCTCGTATAAAACAGTTTGACTGCTCTTCATCCTTTTATAAAGCAGTTTGACTGCTCTTCATCCTATTATAAAACAGATTGACTGCTCTTCATCCTCTTGTAAAACAGGTTGACTGCCCTTCATCCTCTTGTAAAACAGTCTGACTGCTCTTCATCCTCTTATAAAGCAGTTTGACTGCTCTTCATCCTCCTATAAACCAGTTTGACTGCGCTTCATCCTCTTGTAAAACAGGTTGACTGCTTTTCATCCTTTTGTAAAACAGTCTGACTGCTCTACATCATTGTATAAAACAGTTTGACTGCTCTTCATCCTTTTATAAAGCAGTTTGACTGCTCTTCATCCTCTTATAAAACAGATTGACTGCTCTTCATCTGTTTATAAAGCAGTTTTACTGCTCTTCATCCTCCTATAGACCAGTTTGACTGTGCTTCATCCTCCTATTAAAACAGTTTGACTGCTCTTCGTCGGATTATAAATCAGTTTGACTGCTCTTCGTCCTCTTATAAAACAGGTTGACTGCTCTTCATCCTCTTGTAAAACAGTATGACTGCTCTACATCCTCGTATAAAACAGTTTGACTGCTCTTCATCCTATTATAAATCAGTTTGACTGCTCTTCATCCTCTTATAAAACAGTTTGAAAGCTCTTCCTCCTTTTATAAATCAGTTTGACTGCTCTTCGTCTGCTTATAAATCAGTTTTACTGCTCTTCATCCTATTATAAATCAGGTTGACTGCTCTTCATCCTCTTATAAAACAGTTTGACTGCTCTTCATCCATTTATAAAGCAGTTTGACTGCTCTTCATCCTCTTATAAATCAGTTTGACTGCTCTTCATCCTCTTATAAAGCAGTTTGACTGCTCTTCATCCTCCTATAAACCAGTTTGACTGCGCTACATCCTCCTATAGAACAGTTTGACTGCTCTTCGTCCGATTATAAATCAGTTTGACTGCTCTTCGTCCTCTTATAAAACAGTTTGACTGCTCTTCATCCTTTTATAAAGCAGTTTGACTGCTCTTCATCCTCTTATAAATCAGTTTGACTGCTCTTCATCCTTTTATAAAGCAGTTTGACTGCTCTTCATCCTCCTATAAACCAGTTTGACTGCGCTTCATCCTCCTATAGAACAGTTTGACTGCTCTTCGTCCGATTATAAATCAGTTAGACTGCTCTTCGTCCTCTTATAAAACAGTTTGACTGCTCTTCATCCTTTTATAAAGCAGTTTGACTGCTCTTCATCCTCTTATAAATCAGTTTGACTGCTCTTCATCCTCTTAAAAAAACAGTTTGACTGCTCTTCATCCTTTTATAAAGCAGTTTGACTGCACTTCATCCTCTTATAAATCAGTTTGACTGCTCTTCATCCGATTATAAATCAGTTTGACTGCTCTTCATCCTCTTATAAAACAGTTTGACTGATCTTCATCCTTTTATAACGCAGTTTGACTGCTCTTCATCCTCTTACAAATCAGTTTGACTGCTCTTCATCCGATTATAAATCAGTTTGACTGCTCTTCGTCCTCTTTTAAAACAGTTTGACTGCTCTTCATCCTTTTATAATGCAGTTTGACTGCTCTTCATCCTCTTATAAAACAGTTTGACTGCTCTTCATCCTCTTGTAAAACAGGTTGACTGCTCTTCATCCTCTTGTAAAACAGTCTGACTGCTCTACATCCTCGTATAAAACAGTTTGACTGCTCTTCATCCTTTTATAAAGCAGTTTGACTGCTCTTCATCCTCTTATAAATCAATTTGACTGCTCTTCATCCTCTTATAAAACCGTTTGACTGCTCTTCGTCCGATTATAAATCAGTTTGACTGCTCTTCATCCTCTTATAAAACCGTTTAACTGCTCTTCGTCCGATTATAAATCAGTTAGACTGCTCTTCGTCCTCTTATAAAACAGTTTGACTGCTCTTCATCCGATTATAAATCAGTTTGACTGCTCTTCATCCTCTTATAAAGCAGTTTGACTGCTCTTCATCCTTTTATAACGCAGTTTGACTGCTCTTCATCCTCTTATAAATCAGTTTGACTGCTCTTCATCCGATTATAAATCAGTTTGACTGCTCTTCGTCCTCTTTTAAAACAGTTTGACTGCTCTTCATCCTTTTATAATGCAGTTTGACTGCTCTTCATCCTCTTATAAAAGTTTGACTGCTCTTCATCCTCCTGTAAAACAGGTTGACTGATCTTCATCCTCTTATAAAACAGTTTGACTGCTCTTCATCCTCTTATAAAACAGTTTGACTGCTCTTCATCCTCTTGTAAAACAGGTTGACTGCTCTTCATCCTCTTGTAAAACAGTCTGACTGCTCTACATCCTCGTATAAAACAGTTTGACTGCTCCTCATCCTTTTATAAAGCAGTTTCACTGCTCTTCATCAACTTATAAATCAATTTGACTGCTCTTCATCCTCTTATAAAACCGTTTGACTGCTCTTCGTCCGATTATAAATCAGTTTGACTGCTCTTCGTCCGATTATAAATCAGTTTGACTGCTCTTCGTCCGCTTACAAAACAGTTTGACTGCTCTTCATCCTCTTATAAAGCAGTTTGACTGCTCTTCATACTCCTATAAACCAGTTTGACTGCGCTTCATCCTCCTGTAGAACAGTTAGACTGCTTTTCGTCCGATTATAAATCAGTTTGACTGCTCTTCGTCCTCGTATAAAACAGTTTGACTGCTCTTCATCCTTTTATAAAGCAGTTTGACTGCTCTTCATCCTCTTATAAATCAGTTTGACTGCTCTTCATCTGTTTATAAAGCAGTTTTACTGCTCTTCATCCTCCTATAGACCAGTTTGACTGCGCTTCATCCTCCTATAAAACAGTTTGACTGCTCTTCGTCGGATTATAAATCAGTTTGACTGCTCTTCGTCCTCTTATAAAACAGGTTGACTGCTCTTCATCCTTTTATAAAGCAGTTTGACTGCTCTTCATCCTCTTATAAATCAGTTTGACTGCTCTTCATCTGTTTATAAAGCAGTTTTACTGCTCTTCATCCTCCTATAGACCAGTTTGACTGCGCTTCATCCTCCTATAAAACAGTTTGACTGCTCTTCGTCGGATTATAAATCAGTTTGACTGCTCTTCGTCCTCTTATAAAACAGGTTGACTGCTCTTCATCCTCTTGTAAAACAGTCTGACTGCTCTACATCCTCGTATAAAACAGTTTGACTGCTCTTCATCCTTTTATAAAGCAGTTTCACTGCTCTTCATCCTCTTATAAATCAATTTGACTGCTCTTCATACTCTTATAAAACCGTTTGACTGCTCTTCGTCCGATTATAAATCAGTTTGACTGCTCTTCGTCCGATTATAAATCAGTTTGACTGCTCTTCGTCCGCTTACAAAACAGTTTGACTGCTCTTCATCCTTTTATAAAGCTGTTTGACTGCTCTTCATACTCTTATAAATCAGTTTGACTGCTCTTCATCCTCTTATAAAGCAGTTTGACTGCTCTTCATACTCCTATAAACAAGTTTGACTGCGCTTCATCCTCCTGTAGAACAGTTTGACTGCTTTTCGTCCGATTATAAATCAGTTTGACTGCTCTTCGTCCTCGTATAAAACAGTTTGACTGCTCTTCATCCTTTTATAAAGCAGTTTGACTGCTCTTCATCCTCTTATAAAACAGATTGACTGCTCTTCATCTGTTTATAAAGCAGTTTTACTGCTCTTCATCCTCCTATAGACCAGTTTGACTGCGCTTCATCCTCCTATAAAACAGTTTGACTGCTCTTCGTCGGATTATAAATCAGTTTGACTGCTCTTCGTCCTCTTATAAAACAGGTTGACTGCTCTTCATCCTCTTGTAAAACAGTCTGACTGCTCTACATCCTCGTATAAAACAGTTTGACTGCTCTTCATCCTAATATAAATCAGTTTGACTGCTCTTCATCCTCTTATAAAACAGTTTGACTGTTCTTCCTCCTTTTATAAATCAGTTTGACTGCTCTTCGTCTGCTTATAAATCAGTTTTACTGCTCTTCATCCTATTATAAATCAGGTTGACTGCTCTTCATCCTCTTATAAAACAGTTTGACTGCTCTTCATCCATTTATAAAGCAGTTTGACTGCTCTTCATCCTCTTATAAATCAGTTTGACTGCTCTTCATCCTCTTATAAAGCAGTTTGACTGCTCTTCATCCTCCTATAAACCAGTTTGACTGCGCTACATCCTCCTATAGAACAGTTTGACTGCTCTTCGTCCGATTATAAATCAGTTTGACTGCTCTACGTCCTCTTATAAATCAGTTTGACTGCTATTCATCTGATTATAAATCAGTTTGACTGCTCTTCGTCCAATTATAAATCAGTTTGACTGCTCTTCGTCCGATTATAAATCAGTTTGACTGCTCTTCGTCCGCTTATAAAACAGTTTGACTGCTCTTCATCCTTTTATAAAGCAGTTTGACTGCTCTTCATCCTCTTATAAATCAGTTTGACTGCTTTTCATCCTCTTATAAAGCAGTTTGACTGCTCTTCATCCTCCTATAAACCAGTTTGACTGCGCTTCATCCTCCTATAGAACAGTTTGACTGCTCTTCGTCCGATTATAAATCAGTTTGACTGCTCTTCGTCCTCTTATAAAACAGTTTGACTGCTCTTCGTCCTTTTATAAAGCAGTTTGACTGCTCTTCATCCTCTTATAAATCAGTTTGACTGCTCTTCATCCTTTTATAAAGCAGTTTGACTGCTCTTCATCCTCCTATAAACCAGTTTGACTGCGCTTCATCCTCCTATAGAACAGTTTGACTGCTCTTCGTCCGATTATAAATCAGTTTGACTGCTCTTCGTCCTCTTATAAAACAGTTTGACTGCTCTTCATCCTTTTATAAAGCAGTTTGACTGCTCTTCATCCTCTTATAAATCAGTTTGACTGCTCTTCATCCGATTATAAATCAGTTTGACTGCTCTTCATCCTTTTATAAAGCAGTTTGACTGCTCTTCATCCTCTTATAAATCAGTTTGACTGCTCTTCATCCGATTATAAATCAGTTTGACTGCTCTTCATCCTCTTATAAAACAGTTTGACTGCTCTTCATCCTTTTATAACGCAGTTTGACTGCTCTTCATCCTCTTATTAATCAGTTTGACTGCTCTTCATCCGATTATAAATCAGTTTGACTGCTCTTCGTCCTCTTTTAAAACAGTTTGACTGCTCTTCGTCCTTTTATAATGCAGTTTGACTGTTCTTCATCCTCTTATAAAACAGATTGACTGCTCTTCATCTTCTTGTAAAACAGGTTGACTGCTCTTCATCCTCTTGTAAAACAGTCTGACTGCTCTACATCCTCGTATAAAACAGTTTGACTGCTCTTCATCCTTTTATAAAGCAGTTTGACTGATCTTCATTCTCTTATAAATCAATTTGACTGCTCTTCATCCTCTTATAAAACCGTTTGACTGCTCTTCGTCCGATTATAAATCAGTTTGACTGCTCTTCATCCTCTTATAAAACCGTTTGACAGCTCTTCGTCCGATTATAAATCAGGTTGACTGCTCTTCGTCCGATTATAAATCAGTTTGACTGCTCTTCGTCTGCTTATAAAACAGTTTGACTGCTCTTCATCCTTTTATAAAGCAGTTTGACTGCTCTTCATCCTCTTATAAATCAGTTTGACTGCTCTTCATCTGTTTATAAAGCAGTTTTACTGCTCTTCATCCTCCTATAGACCAGTTTGACTGCGCTTCATCCTCCTATAAAACAGTTTGACTGCTCTTCGTCGGATTATAAATCAGTTTGACTGCTCTTCGTCCTCTTATAAAACAGGTTGACTGCTCTTCATCCTCTTGTAAAACAGTCTGACTGCTCTACATCCTCGTATAAATCAGTTTGACTGCTCTTCGTCCTCTTATAAAACAGTTTGACTGCTCTTCATCCTTTTATAAATCAATTTGACTGCTCTTCATACTCTTATAAAACCGTTTGACTGCTCTTCGTCCGATTATAAATCAGTTTGACTGCTCTTCGTCCGATTATAAATCAGTTTGACTGCTCTTCGTCCGCTTACAAAACAGTTTGACTGCTCTTCATCCTTTTATAAAGCTGTTTGACTGCTCTTCATACTCTTATAAATCAGTTTGACTGCTCTTCATCCTCTTATAAAGCAGTTTGACTGCTCTTCATACTCCTATAAACAAGTTTGACTGCGCTTCATCCTCCTGTAGAACAGTTTGACTGCTTTTCGTCCGATTATAAATCAGTTTGACTGCTCTTCGTCCTCGTATAAAACAGTTTGACTGCTCTTCATCCTTTTATAAAGCAGTTTGACTGCTCTTCATCCTCTTATAAAACAGATTGACTGCTCTTCATCCTCTTGTAAAACAGGTTGACTGCCCTTCATCCTCTTGTAAAACAGTCTGACTGCTCTTCATCCTCTTATAAAGCAGTTTGACTGCTCTTCATCCTCCTATAAACCAGTTTGACTGCGCTTCATCCTCTTGTAAAACAGGTTGACTGCCCTTCATCCTCTTATAAATCAGTTTGACTGCTCTTCATCCTTTTATAAAGCAGTTTGACTGCTCTTCATCCTCCTATAAACCAGTTTGACTGCGCTTCATCCTCCTATAGAACAGTTTGACTGCTCTTCGTCCGATTATAAATCAGTTTGACTGCTCTTCGTCCTCTTATAAAACAGTTTGACTGCTCTTCATCCTTTTATAAAGCAGTTTGACTGCTCTTCATCCTCTTATAAATCAGTTTGACTGCTCTTCATCCGATTATAAATCAGTTTGACTGCTCTTCATACTCTTATAAAACCGTTTGACTGCTCTTCGTCCGATTATAAATCAGTTTGACTGCTCTTCGTCCGATTATAAATCAGTTTGACTGCTCTTCGTCCGCTTACAAAACAGTTTGACTGCTCTTCATCCTTTTATAAAGCTGTTTGACTGCTCTTCATACTCTTATAAATCAGTTTGACTGCTCTTCATCCTCTTATAAAGCAGTTTGACTGCTCTTCATACTCCTATAAACAAGTTTGACTGCGCTTCATCCTCCTGTAGAACAGTTTGACTGCTTTTCGTCCGATTATAAATCAGTTTGACTGCTCTTCGTCCTCGTATAAAACAGTTTGACTGCTCTTCATCCTTTTATAAAGCAGTTTGACTGCTCTTCATCCTCTTATAAAACAGATTGACTGCTCTTCATCCTCTTGTAAAACAGATTGACTGCCCTTCATCCTCTTGTAAAACAGTCTGACTGCTCTTCATCCTCTTATAAAGCAGTTTGACTGCTCTTCATCCTCCTATAAACCAGTTTGACTGCGCTTCATCCTCTTGTAAAACAGGTTGACTTCCCTTCATCCTCTTATAAATCAGTTTGACTGCTCTTCATCCTTTTATAAAGCAGTTTGACTGCTCTTCATCCTCCTATAAACCAGTTTGACTGCGCTTCATCCTCCTATAGAACAGTTTGACTGCTCTTCGTCCGATTATAAATCAGTTTGACTGCTCTTCGTCCTCTTATAAAACAGTTTGACTGCTCTTCATCCTTTTATAAAGCAGTTTGACTGCTCTTCATCCTCTTATAAATCAGTTTGACTGCTCTTCGTCCGATTATAAATCAGTTTGACTGCTCTTCATCCTTTTATAAAGCAGTTTGACTGCTCTTCATCCTCTTATAAATCAGTTTGACTGCTCTTCATCCGATTATAAATCAGTTTGACTGCTCTTCATCCTCTTATAAAACAGTTTGACTGCTCTTCATCCTTTTATAACGCAGTTTGACTGCTCTTCATCCTCTTATTAATCAGTTTGACTGCTCTTCATCCGATTATAAATCAGTTTGACTGCTCTTCGTCCTCTTTTAAAACAGTTTGACTGCTCTTCGTCCTTTTATAATGCAGTTTGACTGTTCTTCATCCTCTTATAAAACAGATTGACTGCTCTTCATCTTCTTGTAAAACAGGTTGACTGCTCTTCATCCTCTTGTAAAACAGTCTGACTGCTCTACATCCTCGTATAAAACAGTTTGACTGCTCTTCATCCTTTTATAAAGCAGTTTGACTGATCTTCATTCTCTTATAAATCAATTTGACTGCTCTTCATCCTCTTATAAAACAGTTTGACTGCTCTTCGTCCGATTATAAATCAGTTTGACTGCTCTTCATCCTCTTATAAAACCGTTTGACAGCTCTTCGTCCGATTATAAATCAGGTTGACTGCTCTTCGTCCGATTATAAATCAGTTTGACTGCTCTTCGTCTGCTTATAAAACAGTTTGACTGCTCTTCATCCTTTTATAAAGCAGTTTGACTGCTCTTCATCCTCTTATAAATCAGTTTGACTGCTCTTCATCTGTTTATAAAGCAGTTTTACTGCTCTTCATCCTCCTATAGACCAGTTTGACTGCGCTTCATCCTCCTATAAAACAGTTTGACTGCTCTTCGTCGGATTATAAATCAGTTTGACTGCTCTTCGTCCTCTTATAAAACAGGTTGACTGCTCTTCATCCTCTTGTAAAACAGTCTGACTGCTCTACATCCTCGTATAAAACAGTTTGACTGCTCTTCATCCTTTTATAAAGCAGTTTCACTGCTCTTCATCCTCTTATAAATCAATTTGACTGCTCTTCATACTCTTATAAAACCGTTTGACTGCTCTTCGTCCGATTATAAATCAGTTTGACTGCTCTTCGTCCGATTATAAATCAGTTTGACTGCTCTTCGTCCGCTTACAAAACAGTTTGACTGCTCTTCATCCTTTTATAAAGCTGTTTGACTGCTCTTCATACTCTTATAAATCAGTTTGACTGCTCTTCATCCTCTTATAAAGCAGTTTGACTGCTCTTCATACTCCTATAAACAAGTTTGACTGCGCTTCATCCTCCTGTAGAACAGTTTGACTGCTTTTCGTCCGATTATAAATCAGTTTGACTGCTCTTCGTCCTCGTATAAAACAGTTTGACTGCTCTTCATCCTTTTATAAAGCAGTTTGACTGCTCTTCATCCTCTTATAAAACAGATTGACTGCTCTTCATCCTCTTGTAAAACAGATTGACTGCCCTTCATCCTCTTGTAAAACAGTCTGACTGCTCTTCATCCTCTTATAAAGCAGTTTGACTGCTCTTCATCCTCCTATAAACCAGTTTGACTGCGCTTCATCCTCTTGTAAAACAGGTTGACTTCCCTTCATCCTCTTATAAATCAGTTTGACTGCTCTTCATCCTTTTATAAAGCAGTTTGACTGCTCTTCATCCTCCTATAAACCAGTTTGACTGCGCTTCATCCTCCTATAGAACAGTTTGACTGCTCTTCGTCCGATTATAAATCAGTTTGACTGCTCTTCGTCCTCTTATAAAACAGTTTGACTGCTCTTCATCCTTTTATAAAGCAGTTTGACTGCTCTTCATCCTCTTATAAATCAGTTTGACTGCTCTTCGTCCGATTATAAATCAGTTTGACTGCTCTTCATCCTTTTATAAAGCAGTTTGACTGCTCTTCATCCTCTTATAAATCAGTTTGACTGCTCTTCATCCGATTATAAATCAGTTTGACTGCTCTTCATCCTCTTATAAAACAGTTTGACTGCTCTTCATCCTTTTATAACGCAGTTTGACTGCTCTTCATCCTCTTATTAATCAGTTTGACTGCTCTTCATCCGATTATAAATCAGTTTGACTGCTCTTCGTCCTCTTTTAAAACAGTTTGACTGCTCTTCGTCCTTTTATAATGCAGTTTGACTGTTCTTCATCCTCTTATAAAACAGATTGACTGCTCTTCATCTTCTTGTAAAACAGGTTGACTGCTCTTCATCCTCTTGTAAAACAGTCTGACTGCTCTACATCCTCGTATAAAACAGTTTGACTGCTCTTCATCCTTTTATAAAGCAGTTTGACTGATCTTCATTCTCTTATAAATCAATTTGACTGCTCTTCATCCTCTTATAAAACAGTTTGACTGCTCTTCGTCCGATTATAAATCAGTTTGACTGCTCTTCATCCTCTTATAAAACCGTTTGACAGCTCTTCGTCCGATTATAAATCAGGTTGACTGCTCTTCGTCCGATTATAAATCAGTTTGACTGCTCTTCGTCTGCTTATAAAACAGTTTGACTGCTCTTCATCCTTTTATAAAGCAGTTTGACTGCTCTTCATCCTCTTATAAATCAGTTTGACTGCTCTTCATCTGTTTATAAAGCAGTTTTACTGCTCTTCATCCTCCTATAGACCAGTTTGACTGCGCTTCATCCTCCTATAAAACAGTTTGACTGCTCTTCGTCGGATTATAAATCAGTTTGACTGCTCTTCGTCCTCTTATAAAACAGGTTGACTGCTCTTCATCCTCTTGTAAAACAGTCTGACTGCTCTACATCCTCGTATAAAACAGTTTGACTGCTCTTCATCCTTTTATAAAGCAGTTTCACTGCTCTTCATCCTCTTATAAATCAATTTGACTGCTCTTCATACTCTTATAAAACCGTTTGACTGCTCTTCGTCCGATTATAAATCAGTTTGACTGCTCTTCGTCCGATTATAAATCAGTTTGACTGCTCTTCGTCCGCTTACAAAACAGTTTGACTGCTCTTCATCCTTTTATAAAGCTGTTTGACTGCTCTTCATACTCTTATAAATCAGTTTGACTGCTCTTCATCCTCTTATAAAGCAGTTTGACTGCTCTTCATACTCCTATAAACAAGTTTGACTGCGCTTCATCCTCCTGTAGAACAGTTTGACTGCTTTTCGTCCGATTATAAATCAGTTTGACTGCTCTTCGTCCTCGTATAAAACAGTTTGACTGCTCTTCATCCTTTTATAAAGCAGTTTGACTGCTCTTCATCCTCTTATAAAACAGATTGACTGCTCTTCATCCTCTTGTAAAACAGGTTGACTGCCCTTCATCCTCTTGTAAAACAGTCTGACTGCTCTTCATCCTCTTATAAAGCAGTTTGACTGCTCTTCATCCTCCTATAAACCAGTTTGACTGCGCTTCATCCTCTTGTAAAACAGGTTGACTGCCCTTCATCCTCTTGTAAAACAGTCTGACTGTTCTACATCCTCGTATAAAACAGTTTGACTGCTCTTCATCCTTTTATAAAACCGTTTGACTGCTCTTCGTCCGTTTATAAATCAGTTTGACTGCTCTTCGTCCGATTATAAATCAGTTTGACTGCTCTTCGTCCGCTTATAAATCAGTTTGACTGCTCTTCATCCTCTTATAAAGCAGTTTGACTGCTCTTCATCCTCCTATAAACCAGTTTGACTGCGCTTCATCCTCCTATAGAACAGTTTGACTGCTCTTCGTCCGATTATAAATCAATTTGACTGCTCTTCGTCCTCGTATAAAACAGTTTGACTGCTCTTCATCGTTTTATAAAGCAGTTTGACTGCTCTACATCCTCTTATAAATCAGTTTGACTGCTATTCATCTGATTATAAATCAGTTTGACTGCTCTTCGTCCAATTATAAATCAGTTTGACTGCTCTTCGTCCGATTATAAATCAGTTTGACTGCTCTTCGTCCGCTTATAAAACAGTTTGACTGCTCTTCATCCTTTTATAAAGCAGTTTGACTGCTCTTCATCCTCTTATAAAGCAGTTTGACTGCTCTTCATCCTCCTATAAACCAGTTTGACTGCGCTTCATCCTCCTATAGAACAGTTTGATTGCTCTTCGTCCGATTATAAATCAGTTTGACTGCTCTTCGTCCTCTTATAAAACAGTTTGACTGCTCTTCATCCTTTTATAAAGCAGTTTGACTGCTCTTCATCCTCTTATAAATCAGTTTGACTGCTCTTCATCCTTTTATAAAGCAGTTTGACTGCTCTTCATCCTCCTATAAACCAGTTTGACTGCGCTTCATCCTCCTATAGAACAGTTTGACTGCTCTTCGTCCTCTTGTAAAACAGTTTGACTGTTCTTCGTCCTCTTATAAAACAGTTTGACTGCTCTTCATCCTTTTGTAAAGCAGTTTGACTGCTCTTCATCCTCTTATAAATCAGTTTGACTGCTCTTCATCCGATTATAAATCAGTTTGACTGCTCTTCATCCTCTTAAAAAACAGTTTGACTGCTCTTCATCCTTTTATAAAGCAGTTTGACTGCTCTTCATCCTCTTATAAATCAGTTTGACTGCTCTTCATCCGATTATAAATCAGTTTGACTGCTCTTCATCCTCTTATAAAACAGTTTGACTGCTCTTCATCCTTTTATAACGCAGTTTGACTGCTCTTCATCCTCTTATTAATCAGTTTGACTGCTCTTCATCTGATTATAAATCAGTTTGACTGCTCTTCGTCCTCTTTTAAAACAGTTTGACTGCTCTTCATCCTTTTATAATGCAGTTTGACTGTTCTTCATCCTCTTATAAAACAGATTGACTGCTCTTCATCCTCTTGTAAAACAGGTTGACTGCTCTTCATCCTCTTGTAAAACAGTCTGACTGCTCTACATCCTCGTATAAAACAGTTTGACTGCTCTTCATCCTTTTATAAAGCAGTTTGACTGCTCTTCATCCTCTTATAAATCAATTTGACTGCTCTTCATCCTCTTATAAAACCGTTTGACTGCTCTTCGTCCGATTATAAATCAGTTTGACTGCTCTTCATCCTCTTATAAAACCGATTGACTGCTCTTCGTCCGATTATAAATCAGGTTGACTGCTCTTCGTCCGATTATAAATCAGTTTGACTGCTCTTCGTCTGCTTATAAAACAGTTTGACTGCTCTTCATCCTTTTATAAAGCAATTTGACTGCTCTTCATCCTCTTATAAATCAGTTTGACTGCTCTTCATCTGTTTATAAAGCAGTTTTACTGCTCTTCATCCTCCTAGAGACCAGTTTGACTGCGCTTCATCCTCCTATAAAACAGTTTGACTGCTCTTCGTCGGATTATAAATCAGTTTGACTGCTCTTCGTCCTCTTATAAAACAGGTTGACTGCTCTTCATCCTTTTGTAAAACAGTCTGACTGCTCTACATCCTCGTATAAAACAGTTTGACTGCTCTTCATCCTTTTATAAAGCAGTTTCACTGCTCTTCATCCTCTTATAAATCAATTTGACTGCTCTTCATACTCTTATAAAACCGTTTGACTGCTCTTCGTCCGATTATAAATCAGTTTGACTGCTCTTCGTCCGATTATAAATCAGTTTGACTGCTCTTCGTCCGCTTACAAAACAGTTTGACTGCTCTTCATCCTTTTATAAAGCTGTTTGACTGCTCTTCATCCTCTTATAAAGCAGTTTGACTGCTCTTCATCCTCCTATAAACCAGTTTGACTGCGCTTCATCCTCCTATAGAACAGTTTGATTGCTCTTCGTCCGATTATAAATCAGTTTGACTGCTCTTCGTCCTCTTATAAAACAGTTTGACTGCTCTTCATCCTTTTATAAAGCAGTTTGACTGCTCTTCATCCTCTTATAAATCAGTTTGACTGCTCTTCATCCTTTTATAAAGCAGTTTGACTGCTCTTCATCCTCCTATAAACCAGTTTGACTGCGCTTCATCCTCCTATAGAACAGTTTGACTGCTCTTCGTCCTCTTGTAAAACAGTTTGACTGTTCTTCGTCCTCTTATAAAACAGTTTGACTGCTCTTCATCCTTTTGTAAAGCAGTTTGACTGCTCTTCATCCTCTTATAAATCAGTTTGACTGCTCTTCATCCGATTATAAATCAGTTTGACTGCTCTTCATCCTCTTAAAAAACAGTTTGACTGCTCTTCATCCTTTTATAAAGCAGTTTGACTGCTCTTCATCCTCTTATAAATCAGTTTGACTGCTCTTCATCCGATTATAAATCAGTTTGACTGCTCTTCATCCTCTTATAAAACAGTTTGACTGCTCTTCATCCTTTTATAACGCAGTTTGACTGCTCTTCATCCTCTTATTAATCAGTTTGACTGCTCTTCATCTGATTATAAATCAGTTTGACTGCTCTTCGTCCTCTTTTAAAACAGTTTGACTGCTCTTCATCCTTTTATAATGCAGTTTGACTGTTCTTCATCCTCTTATAAAACAGATTGACTGCTCTTCATCCTCTTGTAAAACAGGTTGACTGCTCTTCATCCTCTTGTAAAACAGTCTGACTGCTCTACATCCTCGTATAAAACAGTTTGACTGCTCTTCATCCTTTTATAAAGCAGTTTGACTGCTCTTCATCCTCTTATAAATCAATTTGACTGCTCTTCATCCTCTTATAAAACCGTTTGACTGCTCTTCGTCCGATTATAAATCAGGTTGACTGCTCTTCGTCCGATTATAAATCAGTTTGACTGCTCTTCGTCTGCTTATAAAACAGTTTGACTGCTCTTCATCCTTTTATAAAGCAATTTGACTGCTCTTCATCCTCTTATAAATCAGTTTGACTGCTCTTCATCTGTTTATAAAGCAGTTTTACTGCTCTTCATCCTCCTATAGACCAGTTTGACTGCGCTTCATCCTCCTATAAAACAGTTTGACTGCTCTTCGTCGGATTATAAATCAGTTTGACTGCTCTTCGTCCTCTTATAAAACAGGTTGACTGCTCTTCATCCTTTTGTAAAACAGTCTGACTGCTCTACATCCTCGTATAAAACAGTTTGACTGCTCTTCATCCTTTTATAAAGCAGTTTCACTGCTCTTCATCCTCTTATAAATCAATTTGACTGCTCTTCATACTCTTATAAAACCGTTTGACTGCTCTTCGTCCGATTATAAATCAGTTTGACTGCTCTTCGTCCGATTATAAATCAGTTTGACTGCTCTTCGTCCGCTTACAAAACAGTTTGACTGCTCTTCATCCTTTTATAAAGCTGTTTGACTGCTCTTCATACTCTTATAAATCAGTTTGACTGCTCTTCATCCTCTTATAAAGCAGTTTGACTGCTCTTCATACTCCTATAAACCAGTTTGACTGCGCTTCATCCTCCTGTAGAACTGTTTGACTGCTTTTCGTCCGATTATAAATCAGTTTGACTGCTCTTCGTCCTCGTATAAAACAGTTTGACTGCTCTTCATCCTTTTATAAAGCAGTTTGACTGCTCTTCATCCTATTATAAAACAGATTGACTGCTCTTCATCCTCTTGTAAAACAGGTTGACTGCCCTTCATCCTCTTGTAAAACAGTCTGACTACTCTTCATCCTCTTATAAAGCAGTTTGACTGCTCTTCATCCTCCTATAAACCAGTTTGACTGCGCTTCATCCTCTTGTAAAACAGGCTGACTGCTTTTCATCCTTTTGTAAAACAGTCTGACTGCTCTACATCATTGTATAAAACAGTTTGACTGCTCTTCATCCTTTTATAAAGCAGTTTGACTGCTCTTCATCCTCTTATAAAACAGATTGACTGCTCTTCATCTGTTTATAAAGCAGTTTTACTGCTCTTCATCCTCCTATAGACCAGTTTGACTGTGCTTCATCCTCCTATTAAAACAGTTTGACTGCTCTTCGTCGGATTATAAATCAGTTTGACTGCTCTTCGTCCTCTTATAAAACAGGTTGACTGCTCTTCATCCTCTTGTAAAACAGTATGACTGCTCTACATCCTCGTATATAACAGTTTGACTGCTCTTCATCCTATTATAAATCAGTTTGACTGCTCTTCATCCTCTTATAAAACAGTTTGAAAGCTCTTCCTCCTTTTATAAATCAGTTTGACTGCTCTTCGTCTGCTTATAAATCAGTTTTACTGCTCTTCATCCTATTATAAATCAGGTTGACTGCTCTTCATCCTCTTATAAAACAGTTTGACTGCTCTTCATCCATTTATAAAGCAGTTTGACTGCTCTTCATCCTCTTATAAATCAGTTTGACTGCTCTTCATCCTCTTATAAAGCAGTTTGACTGCTCTTCATCCTCCTATAAACCAGTTTGACTGCGCTACATCCTCCTATAGAACAGTTTGACTGCTCTTCGTCCGATTATAAATCAGTTTGACTGCTCTTCGTCCTCTTATAAAACAGTTTGACTGCTCTTCATCCTTTTATAAAGCAGTTTGACTGCTCTTCATCCTCTTATAAATCAGTTTGACTGCTCTTCATCCTTTTATAAAGCAGTTTGACTGCTCTTCATCCTCCTATAAACCAGTTTGACTGCGCTTCATCCTCCTATAGAACAGTTTGACTGCTCTTCGTCCGATTATAAATCAGTTAGACTGCTCTTCGTCCTCTTATAAAACAGTTTGACTGCTCTTCATCCTTTTATAAAGCAGTTTGACTGCTCTTCATCCTCTTATAAATCAGTTTGACTGCTCTTCATCCTCTTAAAAAAACAGTTTGACTGCTCTTCATCCTTTTATAAAGCAGTTTGACTGCACTTCATCCTCTTATAAATCAGTTTGACTGCTCTTCATCCGATTATAAATCAGTTTGACTGCTCTTCATCCTCTTATAAAACAGTTTGACTGATCTTCATCCTTTTATAACGCAGTTTGACTGCTCTTCATCCTCTTACAAATCAGTTTGACTGCTCTTCATCCGATTATAAATCAGTTTGACTGCTCTTCGTCCTCTTTTAAAACAGTTTGACTGCTCTTCATCCTTTTATAATGCAGTTTGACTGCTCTTCATCCTCTTATAAAACAGTTTGACTGCTCTTCATCCTCTTGTAAAACAGGTTGACTGCTCTTCATCCTCTTGTAAAACAGTCTGACTGCTCTACATCCTCGTATAAAACAGTTTGACTGCTCTTCATCCTTTTATAAAGCAGTTTGACTGCTCTTCATCCTCTTATAAATCAATTTGACTGCTCTTCATCCTCTTATAAAACCGTTTGACTGCTCTTCGTCCGATTATAAATCAGTTTGACTGCTCTTCATCCTCTTATAAAACCGTTTAACTGCTCTTCGTCCGATTATAAATCAGTTAGACTGCTCTTCGTCCTCTTATAAAACAGTTTGACTGCTCTTCATCCGATTATAAATCAGTTTGACTGCTCTTCATCCTCTTATAAAGCAGTTTGACTGCTCTTCATCCTTTTATAACGCAGTTTGACTGCTCTTCATCCTCTTATAAATCAGTTTGACTGCTCTTCATCCGATTATAAATCAGTTTGACTGCTCTTCGTCCTCTTTTAAAACAGTTTGACTGCTCTTCATCCTTTTATAATGCAGTTTGACTGCTCTTCATCCTCTTATAAAAGTTTGACTGCTCTTCATCCTCCTGTAAAACAGGTTGACTGATCTTCATCCTCTTATAAAACAGTTTGACTGCTCTTCATCCTCTTATAAAACAGTTTGACTGCTCTTCATCCTCTTGTAAAACAGGTTGACTGCTCTTCATCCTCTTGTAAAACAGTCTGACTGCTCTACATCCTCGTATAAAACAGTTTGACTGCTCCTCATCCTTTTATAAAGCAGTTTCACTGCTCTTCATCAACTTATAAATCAATTTGACTGCTCTTCATCCTCTTATAAAACCGTTTGACTGCTCTTCGTCCGATTATAAATCAGTTTGACTGCTCTTCGTCCGATTATAAATCAGTTTGACTGCTCTTCGTCCGCTTACAAAACAGTTTGACTGCTCTTCATCCTCTTATAAAGCAGTTTGACTGCTCTTCATACTCCTATAAACCAGTTTGACTGCGCTTCATCCTCCTGTAGAACAGTTAGACTGCTTTTCGTCCGATTATAAATCAGTTTGACTGCTCTTCGTCCTCGTATAAAACAGTTTGACTGCTCTTCATCCTTTTATAAAGCAGTTTGACTGCTCTTCATCCTCTTATAAAACAGATTGACTGCTCTTCATCCTCTTGTAAAACAGGTTGACTGCCCTTCATCCTCTTGTAAAACATTCTGACTGCTCTACATCCTCGTATAAAACAGTTTGACTGCTCTTCATCCTTTTATAAAACCGTTTGACTGCTCTTCGTCCGTTTATAAATCAGTTTGACTGCTCTTCGTCCGATTATAAATCAGTTTGACTGCTCTTCGTCCGCTTATAAATCAGTTTGACTGCTCTTCATCCTCTTATAAAGCAGTTTGACTGCTCTTCATCCTCCTATAAACCAGTTTGACTGCGCTTCATCCTCCTATAGAACAGTTTGACTGCTCTTCTTCCGATTATAAATCAATTTGACTGCTCTTCGTCCTCGTATAAAACAGTTTGACTGCTCTTCATCGTTTTATAAAGCAGTTTGACTGCTCTTCGTCCAATTATAAATCAGTTTGACTGCTCTTCGTCCGATTATAAATCAATTTGACTGCTCTTCGTCCGCTTATAAAACAGTTTGACTGCTCTTCATCCTTTTATAAAGCAGTTTGACTGCTCTTCATCCTCTTATAAATCAGTTTGACTGCTCTTCATCCTCTTATAAAGCAGTTTGACTGCTCTTCATCCTCCTATAAACCAGTTTGACTGCGCTTCATCCTCCTATAGAGCAGTTTGACTACTCTTCGTCCGATTATAAATCAGTTTTACTGCTCTTCGTCCTCTTATAAAACAGTTTGACTGCTCTTCATCCTTTTATAAAGCAGTTTGACTGCTCTTCATCCTCTTATAAATCAGTTTGACTGCTCTTCATCCTTTTATAAAGCAGTTTGACTGCTCTTCATCCTCCTATAAACCAGTTTGACTGCGCTTCATCCTCCTATAGAACAGTTTGACTGCTCTTCGTCCGATTATAAATCAGTTTGACTGCTCTTCGTCCTCTTATAAAACAGTTTGACTGCTCTTCATCCTTTTATAAAGCAGTTTGACTGCTCTTCATCCTCTTATAAATCAGTTTGACTGCTCTTCATCCGATTATAAATCAGTTTGACTGCTCTTCATCCTCTTAAAAAACAGTTTGACTGCTCTTCATCCTTTTATAAAGCAGTTTGACTGCTCTTCATCCTCTTATAAATCAGTTTGACTGCTCTTCATCCGATTACAAATCAGTTTGACTGCTCTTCATCCTCTTATAAAACAGTTTGACTGCTCTTCATCCTTTTATAACGCAGTTTGACTGCTTTTCATCCTCTTATTAATCAGTTTGACTGCTCTTCATCCGATTATAAATCAGTTTGACTGCTCTTCGTCCTCTTTTAAAACAGTTTGACTGCTCTTCATCCTTTTATAATGCAGTTTGACTGTTCTTGATCCTCTTATAAAACAGATTGACTGCTCTTCATCCTCTTGTAAAACAGGTTGACTGCTCTTCATCCTCTTGTAAAACAGTCTGACTGCTCTACATCCTCGTATAAAACAGTTTGACTGCTCTTCATCCTTTTATAAAGCAGTTTGACTGCTCTTCATCCTCTTATAAATCAATTTGACTGCTCTTCATCCTCTTATAAAACCGTTTGACTGCTCTTCGTCCGATTATAAATCAGTTTGACTGCTCTTCATCCTCTTATAAAACCGTTTGACTGCTCTTCGTCCGATTATAAATCAGGTTGACTGCTCTTCGTCCGATTATAAATCAGTTTGACTGCTCTTCGTCTGCTTATAAAACAGTTTGACTGCTCTTCATCCTTTTATAAAGCAGTTTGACTGCTCTTCATCCTCTTATAAATCAGTTTGACTGCTCTTCATCTGTTTATAAAGCAGTTTTACTGCTCTTCATCCTCCTATAGACCAGTTTGACTGCGCTTCATCCTCCTATAAAACAGTTTGACTGCTCTTCGTCGGATTATAAATCAGTTTGACTGCTCTTCGTCCTCTTATAAAACAGTTTGACTGCTCTTCATCCTTTTATTAAGCAGTTTCACTGCTCTTCATCCTCTTATAAATCAATTTGACTGCTCTTCATACTCTTATAAAACCGTTTGACTGCTCTTCGTCCGATTATAAATCAGTTTGACTGCTCTTCGTCCGATTATAAATCAGTTTGACTGCTCTTCGTCCGCTTACAAAACAGTTTGACTGCTCTTCATCCTTTTATAAAGCTGTTTGACTGCTCTTCATACTCTTATAAATCAGTTTGACTGCTCTTCATCCTCTTATAAAGCAGTTTGACTGCTCTTCATACTCCTATAAACCAGTTTGACTGCGCTTCATCCTCCTGTAGAACAGTTTGACTGCTTTTCGTCCGATTATAAATCAGTTTGACTGCTCTTCGTCCTCGTATAAAACAGTTTGACTGCTCTTCATCCTTTTATAAAGCAGTTTGACTGCTCTTCATCCTCTTATAAAACAGATTGACTGCTCTTCATCCTCTTGTAAAACAGGTTGACTGCCCTTCATCCTCTTGTAAAACAGTCTGACTGCTCTTCATCCTCTTATAAAGCAGTTTGACTGCTCTTCATCCTCCTATAAACCAGTTTGACTGCGCTTCATCCTCTTGTAAAACAGGTTGACTGCTTTTCATCCTTTTGTAAAACAGTCTGACTGCTCTACATCATTGTATAAAACAGTTTGACTGCACTTCATCCTTTTATAAATCAGTTTGACTGCTCTTCATCCTCTTATAAATCAGTTTGACTGCTCTTCATCCTCTTATAAAGCAGTTTGACTGCTCTTCATACTCCTATAAACCAGTTTGACTGCGCTTCATCCTCCTGTAGAACAGTTTGACTGCTTTTCGTCCGATTATAAATCAGTTTGACTGCTCTTCGTCCTCGTATAAAACAGTTTGACTGCTCTTTATCCTTTTATAAAGCAGTTTGACTGCTCTTCATCCTCTTGTAAAACAGATTGACTGCTCTTCATCCTCTTGTAAAACAGGTTGACTGCCCTTCATCCTCTTGTAAAACATTCTGACTGCTCTACATCCTCGTATAAAACAGTTTGACTGCTCTTCATCCTTTTATAAAACCGTTTGACTGCTCTTCGTCCGTTTATAAATCAGTTTGACTGCTCTTCGTCCGATTATAAATCAGTTTGACTGCTCTTCGTCCGCTTATAAATCAGTTTGACTGCTCTTCATCCTCTTATAAAGCAGTTTGACTGCTCTTCATCCTCCTATAAACCAGTTTGACTGCGCTTCATCCTCCTATAGAACAGTTTGACTGCTCTTCATCCGATTATAAATCAATTTGACTGCTCTTCATCCTCGTATAAAACAGTTTGACTGCTCTTCATCGTTTTATAAAGCAGTTTGACTGCTCTACATCCTCTTATAAATCAGTTTGACTGCTATTCATCTGATTATAAATCAGTTTGACTGCTCTTCGTCCAATTATAAATCAGTTTGACTGCTCTTCGTCCGATTATAAATCAATTTGACTGCTCTTCGTCCGCTTATAAAACAGTTTGACTGCTCTTCATCCTTTTATAAAGCAGTTTGACTGCTCTTCATCCTCTTATAAATCAGTTTGACTGCTCTTCATCCTCTTATAAAGCAGTTTGACTGCTCTTCATCCTCCTATAAACCAGTTTGACTGCGCTTCATCCTCCTATAGAGCAGTTTGACTGCTCTTCGTCCGATTATAAATCAGTTTGACTGCTCTTCGTCCTCTTATAAAACAGTTTGACTGCTCTTCATCCTTTTATAAAGCACTTTGACTGCTCTTCATCCTCTTATAAATCAGTTTGACTGCTCTTCATCCTTTTATAAAGCAGTTTGACTGCTTTTCATCCTCCTATAAACCAGTTTGACTGCGCTTCATCCTCCTATAGAACAGTTTGACTGCTCTTCGTCCGATTATAAATCAGTTTGACTGCTCTTCGTCCTCTTATAAAACAGTTTGACTGCTCTTCATCCTTTTATAAAGCAGTTTGACTGCTCTTCATCCTCTTATAAATCAGTTTGACTGCTCTTCATCCGATTATAAATCAGTTTGACTGCTCTTCATCCTCTTAAAAAACAGTTTGACTGCTCTTCATCCTTTTATAAAGCAGTTTGACTGCTCTTCATCCTCTTATAAATCAGTTTGACTGCTCTTCATCCGATTACAAATCAGTTGGACTGCTCTTCATCCTCTTATAAAACAGTTTGACTGCTCTTCATCCTTTTATAACGCAGTTTGACTGCTTTTCATCCTCTTATTAATCAGTTTGACTGCTCTTCATCCGATTATAAATCAGTTTGACTGCTCTTCGTCCTCTTTTAAAACAGTTTGACTGCTCTTCATCCTTTTATAATGCAGTTTGACTGTTCTTGATCCTCTTATAAAACAGATTGACTGCTCTTCATCCTCTTGTAAAACAGGTTGACTGCTCTTCATCCTCTTGTAAAACAGTCTGACTGCTCTACATCCTCGTATAAAACAGTTTGACTGCTCTTCATCCTTTTATAAAGCAGTTTGACTGCTCTTCATCCTCTTATAAATCAATTTGACTGCTCTTCATCCTCTTATAAAACCGTTTGACTGCTCTTCGTCCGATTATAAATCAGTTTGACTGCTCTTCATCCTCTTATAAAACCGTTTGACTGCTCTTCGTCCGATTATAAATCAGGTTGACTGCTCTTCGTCCGATTATAAATCAGTTTGACTGCTCTTCGTCTGCTTATAAAACAGTTTGACTGCTCTTCATCCTTTTATAAAGCAGTTTGACTGCTCTTCATCCTCTTATAAATCAGTTTGACTGCTCTTTATCTGTTTATAAAGCAGTTTTACTGCTCTTCATCCTCCTATAGACCAGTTTGACTGCGCTTCATCCTCCTATAAAACAGTTTGACTGCTCTTCGTCCGATTATAAATCAGTTTGACTGCTCTTCGTCCGATTATAAATCAGTTTGACTGCTCTTCGTCCGCTTACAAAACAGTTTGACTGCTCTTCATCCTTTTATAAAGCTGTTTGACTGCTCTTCATACTCTTATAAATCAGTTTGACTGCTCTTCATCCTCTTATAAAGCAGTTTGACTGCTCTTCAAACTCCTATAAACCAGTTTGACTGCGCTTCATCCTCCTGTAGAACAGTTTGACTGCTTTTCGTCCGATTATAAATCAGTTTGACTGCTCTTCGTCCGCTTACAAAACAGTTTGACTGCTCTTCATCCTTTTATAAAGCTGTTTGACTGCTCTTCATACTCTTATAAATCAGTTTGACTGCTCTTCATCCTCTTATAAAGCAGTTTGACTGCTCTTCATACTCCTATAAACCAGTTTGACTGCGCTTCATCCTCCTGTAGAACAGTTTGACTGCTTTTCGTCCGATTATAAATCAGTTTGACTGCTCTTCGTCCTCGTATAAAACAGTTTGACTGCTCTTCATCCTTTTATAAAGCAGTTTGACTGCTCTTCATCCTCTTATAAAACAGATTGACTGCTCTTCATCCTCTTGTAAAACAGGTTGACTGCCCTTCATCCTCTTGTAAAACAGTCTGACTGCTCTTCATCCTCTTATAAAGCAGTTTGACTGCTCTTCATCCTCCTATAAACCAGTTTGACTGCGCTTCATCCTCTTGTAAAACAGGTTGACTGCTTTTCATCCTTTTGTAAAACAGTCTGACTGCTCTACATCATTGTATAAAACAGTTTGACTGCACTTCATCCTTTTATAAAGCAGTTTGACTGCTCTTCATCCTCTTATAAATCAGTTTGACTGCTCTTCATCCTCTTATAAAGCAGTTTGACTGCTCTTCATACTCCTATAAACCAGTTTGACTGCGCTTCATCCTCCTGTAGAACAGTTTGACTGCTTTTCGTCCGATTATAAATCAGTTTGACTGCTCTTCGTCCTCGTATAAAACAGTTTGACTGCTCTTTATCCTTTTATAAAGCAGTTTGACTGCTCTTCATCCTCTTATAAAACAGATTGACTGCTCTTCATCCTCTTGTAAAACAGGTTGACTGCCCTTCATCCTCTTGTAAAACATTCTGACTGCTCTACATCCTCGTATAAAACAGTTTGACTGCTCTTCATCCTTTTATAAAACCGTTTGACTGCTCTTCGTCCGTTTATAAATCAGTTTGACTGCTCTTCGTCCGATTATAAATCAGTTTGACTGCTCTTCGTCCGCTTATAAATCAGTTTGACTGCTCTTCATCCTCTTATAAAGCAGTTTGACTGCTCTTCATCCTCCTATAAACCAGTTTGACTGCGCTTCATCCTCCTATAGAACAGTTTGACTGCTCTTCATCCGATTATAAATCAATTTGACTGCTCTTCATCCTCGTATAAAACAGTTTGACTGCTCTTCATCGTTTTATAAAGCAGTTTGACTGCTCTACATCCTCTTATAAATCAGTTTGACTGCTATTCATCTGATTATAAATCAGTTTGACTGCTCTTCGTCCAATTATAAATCAGTTTGACTGCTCTTCGTCCGATTATAAATCAATTTGACTGCTCTTCGTCCGCTTATAAAACAGTTTGACTGCTCTTCATCCTTTTATAAAGCAGTTTGACTGCTCTTCATCCTCTTATAAATCAGTTTGACTGCTCTTCATCCTCTTATAAAGCAGTTTGACTGCTCTTCATCCTCCTATAAACCAGTTTGACTGCGCTTCATCCTCCTATAGAGCAGTTTGACTGCTCTTCGTCCGATTATAAATCAGTTTGACTGCTCTTCGTCCTCTTATAAAACAGTTTGACTGCTCTTCATCCTTTTATAAAGCAGTTTGACTGCTCTTCATCCTCTTATAAATCAGTTTGACTGCTCTTCATCCTTTTATAAAGCAGTTTGACTGCTCTTCATCCTCCTATAAACCAGTTTGACTGCGCTTCATCCTCCTATAGAACAGTTTGACTGCTCTTCATCCGATTATAAATCAGTTTGACTGCTCTTCGTCCTCTTATAAAACAGTTTGACTGCTCTTCATCCTTTTATAAAGCAGTTTGACTGCTCTTCATCCTCTTATAAATCAGTTTGACTGCTCTTCATCCGATTATAAATCAGTTTGACTGCTCTTCATCCTCTTAAAAAACAGTTTGACTGCTCTTCATCCTTTTATAAAGCAGTTTGACTGCTCTTCATCCTCTTATAAATCAGTTTGACTGCTCTTCATCCGATTACAAATCAGTTGGACTGCTCTTCATCCTCTTATAAAACAGTTTGACTGCTCTTCGTCCGATTATAAATCAGGTTGACTGCTCTTCGTCCGATTATAAATCAGTTTGACTGCTCTTCGTCTGCTTATAAAACAGTTTGACTGCTCTTCATCCTTTTATAAAGCAGTTTGACTGCTCTTCATCCTCTTATAAATCAGTTTGACTGCTCTTTATCTGTTTATAAAGCAGTTTTACTGCTCTTCATCCTCCTATAGACCAGTTTGACTGCGCTTCATCCTCCTATAAAACAGTTTGACTGCTCTTCGTCCGATTATAAATCAGTTTGACTGCTCTTCGTCCGATTATAAATCAGTTTGACTGCTCTTCGTCCGCTTACAAAACAGTTTGACTGCTCTTCATCCTTTTATAAAGCTGTTTGACTGCTCTTCATACTCTTATAAATCAGTTTGACTGCTCTTCATCCTCTTATAAAGCAGTTTGACTGCTCTTCAAACTCCTATAAACCAGTTTGACTGCGCTTCATCCTCCTGTAGAACAGTTTGACTGCTTTTCGTCCGATTATAAATCAGTTTGACTGCTCTTCGTCCTCGTATAAAACAGTTTGACTGCTCTTCATCCTTTTATAAAGCAGTTTGACTGCTCTTCATCCTCTTATAAAACAGATTGACTGCTCTTCATCCTCTTGTAAAACAGGTTGACTGCCCTTCATCCTCTTGTAAAACAGTCTGACTGCTCTTCATCATCTTATAAAGCAGTTTGACTGCTCTTCATCCTCCTATAAACCAGTTTGACTGCGCTTCATCCTCTTATAAAACCGTTTGACTGCTCTTCGTCCGATTATAAATCAGGTTGACTGCTCTTCGTCCGATTATAAATCAGTTTGACTGCTCTTCGTCTGCTTATAAAACAGTTTGACTGCTCTTCATCCTTTTATAAAGCAGTTTGACTGCTCTTCATCCTCTTATAAATCAGTTTGACTGCTCTTCATCTGTTTATAAAGCAGTTTTACTGCTCTTCATCCTCCTATAGACCAGTTTGACTGCGCTTCATCCTCCTATAAAACAGTTTGACTGCTCTTCGTCGGATTATAAATCAGTTTGACTGCTCTTCGTCCTCTTATAAAACAGTTTGACTGCTCTTCATCCTTTTATTAAGCAGTTTCACTGCTCTTCATCCTCTTATAAATCAATTTGACTGCTCTTCATACTCTTATAAAACCGTTTGACTGCTCTTCGTCCGATTATAAATCAGTTTGACTGCTCTTCGTCCGATTATAAATCAGTTTGACTGCTCTTCGTCCGCTTACAAAACAGTTTGACTGCTCTTCATCCTTTTATAAAGCTGTTTGACTGCTCTTCATACTCTTATAAATCAGTTTGACTGCTCTTCATCCTCTTATAAAGCAGTTTGACTGCTCTTCATACTCCTATAAACCAGTTTGACTGCGCTTCATCCTCCTGTAGAACAGTTTGACTGCTTTTCGTCCGATTATAAATCAGTTTGACTGCTCTTCGTCCTCGTATAAAACAGTTTGACTGCTCTTCATCCTTTTATAAAGCAGTTTGACTGCTCTTCATCCTCTTATAAAACAGATTGACTGCTCTTCATCCTCTTGTAAAACAGGTTGACTGCCCTTCATCCTCTTGTAAAACAGTCTGACTGCTCTTCATCCTCTTATAAAGCTGTTTGACTGCTCTTCATCCTCCTATAAACCAGTTTGACTGCGCTTCATCCTCTTGTAAAACAGGTTGACTGCTTTTCATCCTTTTGTAAAACAGTCTGACTGCTCTACATCATTGTATAAAACAGTTTGACTGCTCTTCATCCTTTTATAAAGCAGTTTGACTGCTCTTCATCCTCTTATAAATCAGTTTGACTGCTCTTCATCCTCTTATAAAGCAGTTTGACTGCTCTTCATACTCCTATAAACCAGTTTGACTGCGCTTCATCCTCCTGTAGAACAGTTTGACTGCTTTTCGTCCGATTATAAATCAGTTTGACTGCTCTTCGTCCTCGTATAAAACAGTTTGACTGCTCTTCATCCTTTTATAAAGCAGTTTGACTGCTCTTCATCCTCTTATAAAACAGATTGACTGCTCTTCATCCTCTTGTAAAACAGGTTGACTGCCCTTCATCCTCTTGTAAAACATTCTGACTGCTCTACATCCTCGTATAAAACAGTTTGACTGCTCTTCATCCTTTTATAAAACCGTTTGACTGCTCTTCGTCCGTTTATAAATCAGTTTGACTGCTCTTCGTCCGATTATAAATCAGTTTGACTGCTCTTCGTCCGCTTATAAATCAGTTTGACTGCTCTTCATCCTCTTATAAAGCAGTTTGACTGCTCTTCATCCTCCTATAAACCAGTTTGACTGCGCTTCATCCTCCTATAGAACAGTTTGACTGCTCTTCGTCCGATTATAAATCAATTTGACTGCTCTTCGTCCTCGTATAAAACAGTTTGACTGCTCTTCATCGTTTTATAAAGCAGTTTGACTGCTCTACATCCTCTTATAAATCAGTTTGACTGCTATTCATCTGATTATAAATCAGTTTGACTGCTCTTCGTCCAATTATAAATCAGTTTGACTGCTCTTCGTCCGATTATAAATCAATTTGACTGCTCTTCGTCCGCTTATAAAACAGTTTGACTGCTCTTCATCCTTTTATAAAGCAGTTTGACTGCTCTTCATCCTCTTATAAATCAGTTTGACTGCTCTTCATCCTCTTATAAAGCAGTTTGACTGCTCTTCATCCTCCTATAAACCAGTTTGACTGCGCTTCATCCTCCTATAGAGCAGTTTGACTGCTCTTCGTCCGATTATAAATCAGTTTGACTGCTCTTCGTCCTCTTATAAAACAGTTTGACTGCTCTTTATAAAGCAGTTTGACTGCTCTTCATCCTCTTATAAATCAGTTTGACTGCTCTTCATCCTTTTATAAAGCAGTTTGACTGCTCTTCATCCTCCTATAAACCAGTTTGACTGCGCTTCATCCTCCTATAGAACAGTTTGACTGCTCTTCGTCCGATTATAAATCAGTTTGACTGCTCTTCGTCCTCTTATAAAACAGTTTGACTGCTCTTCATCCTTTTATAAAGCAGTTTGACTGCTCTTCATCCTCTTATAAATCAGTTTGACTGCTCTTCATCCGATTATAAATCAGTTTGACTGCTCTTCATCCTCTTAAAAAACAGTTTGACTGCTCTTCATCCTTTTATAAAGCAGTTTGACTGCTCTTCATCCTCTTATAAATCAGTTTGACTGCTCTTCATCCGATTACAAATCAGTTTGACTGCTCTTCATCCTCTTATAAAACAGTTTGACTGCTCTTCATCCTTTTATAACGCAGTTTGACTGCTTTTCATCCTCTTATTAATCAGTTTGACTGCTCTTCATCCGATTATAAATCAGTTTGACTGCTCTTCGTCCTCTTTTAAAACAGTTTGACTGCTCTTCATCCTTTTATAATGCAATTTGACTGTTCTTCATCCTCTTATAAAACAGATTGACTGCTCTTCATCCTCTTGTAAAACAGGTTGACTGCTCTTCATCCTCTTGTAAAACAGTCTGACTGCTCTACATCCTCGTATAAAACAGTTTGACTGCTCTTCATCCTTTTATAAAGCAGTTTGACTGCTCTTCATCCTCTTATAAATCAATTTGACTGCTCTTCATCCTCTTATAAAACCGTTTGACTGCTCTTCGTCCAATTATAAATCAGTTTGACTGCTCTTCATCCTCTTATAAAACCGTTTGACTGCTCTTCGTCCGATTATAAATCAGGTTGACTGCTCTTCGTCCGATTATAAATCAGTTTGACTGCTCTTCGTCTGCTTATAAAACAGTTTGACTGCTCTTCATCCTTTTATAAAGCAGTTTGACTGCTCTTCATCCTCTTATAAATCAGTTTGACTGCTCTTCATCTGTTTATAAAGCAGTTTTACTGCTCTTCATCCTCCTATAGACCAGTTTGACTGCGCTTCATCCTCCTATAAAACAGTTTGACTGCTCTTCGTCCGATTATAAATCAGTTTGACTGCTCTTCGTCCTCTTATAAAACAGTTTGACTGCTCTTCATCCTTTTATTAAGCAGTTTCACTGCTCTTCATCCTCTTATAAATCAATTTGACTGCTCTTCATCCTCTTATAAAACAGATTGACTGCTCTTCATCCTCTTGTAAAACAGGTTGACTGCCCTTCATCCTCTTGTAAAACAGTCTGACTGCTCTTCATCCTCTTATAAAGCAGTTTGACTGCTCTTCATCCTCCTATAAACCAGTTTGACTGCGCTTCATCCTCTTATAAAACCGTTTGACTGCTCTTCGTCCGATTATAAATCAGGTTGACTGCTCTTCGTCCGATTATAAATCAGTTTGACTGCTCTTCGTCTGCTTATAAAACAGTTTGACTGCTCTTCATCCTTTTATAAAGCAGTTTGACTGCTCTTCATCCTCTTATAAATCAGTTTGACTGCTCTTCATCTGTTTATAAAGCAGTTTTACTGCTCTTCATCCTCCTATAGACCAGTTTGACTGCGCTTCATCCTCCTATAAAACAGTTTGACTGCTCTTCGTCGGATTATAAATCAGTTTGACTGCTCTTCGTCCTCTTATAAAACAGTTTGACTGCTCTTCATCCTTTTATTAAGCAGTTTCACTGCTCTTCATCCTCTTATAAATCAATTTGACTGCTCTTCATACTCTTATAAAACCGTTTGACTGCTCTTCGTCCGATTATAAATCAGTTTGACTGCTCTTCGTCCGATTATAAATCAGTTTGACTGCTCTTCGTCCGCTTACAAAACAGTTTGACTGCTCTTCATCCTTTTATAAAGCTGTTTGACTGCTCTTCATACTCTTATAAATCAGTTTGACTGCTCTTCATCCTCTTATAAAGCAGTTTGACTGCTCTTCATACTCCTATAAACCAGTTTGACTGCGCTTCATCCTCCTGTAGAACAGTTTGACTGCTTTTCGTCCGATTATAAATCAGTTTGACTGCTCTTCGTCCTCGTATAAAACAGTTTGACTGCTCTTCATCCTTTTATAAAGCAGTTTGACTGCTCTTCATCCTCTTATAAAACAGATTGACTGCTCTTCATCCTCTTGTAAAACAGGTTGACTGCCCTTCATCCTCTTGTAAAACAGTCTGACTGCTCTTCATCCTCTTATAAAGCAGTTTGACTGCTCTTCATCCTCCTATAAACCAGTTTGACTGCGCTTCATCCTCTTGTAAAACAGGTTGACTGCTTTTCATCCTTTTGTAAAACAGTCTGACTGCTCTACATCATTGTATAAAACAGTTTGACTGCTCTTCATCCTTTTATAAAGCAGTTTGACTGCTCTTCATCCTCTTATAAATCAGTTTGACTGCTCTTCATCCTCTTATAAAGCAGTTTGACTGCTCTTCATACTCCTATAAACCAGTTTGACTGCGCTTCATCCTCCTGTAGAACAGTTTGACTGCTTTTCGTCCGATTATAAATCAGTTTGACTGCTCTTCGTCCTCGTATAAAACAGTTTGACTGCTCTTCATCCTTTTATAAAGCAGTTTGACTGCTCTTCATCCTCTTATAAAACAGATTGACTGCTCTTCATCCTCTTGTAAAACAGGTTGACTGCCCTTCATCCTCTTGTAAAACATTCTGACTGCTCTACATCCTCGTATAAAACAGTTTGACTGCTCTTCATCCTTTTATAAAACCGTTTGACTGCTCTTCGTCCGTTTATAAATCAGTTTGACTGCTCTTCGTCCGATTATAAATCAGTTTGACTGCTCTTCGTCCGCTTATAAATCAGTTTGACTGCTCTTCATCCTCTTATAAAGCAGTTTGACTGCTCTTCATCCTCCTATAAACCAGTTTGACTGCGCTTCATCCTCCTATAGAACAGTTTGACTGCTCTTCGTCCGATTATAAATCAATTTGACTGCTCTTCGTCCTCGTATAAAACAGTTTGACTGCTCTTCATCGTTTTATAAAGCAGTTTGACTGCTCTACATCCTCTTATAAATCAGTTTGACTGCTATTCATCTGATTATAAATCAGTTTGACTGCTCTTCGTCCAATTATAAATCAGTTTGACTGCTCTTCGTCCGATTATAAATCAATTTGACTGCTCTTCGTCCGCTTATAAAACAGTTTGACTGCTCTTCATCCTTTTATAAAGCAGTTTGACTGCTCTTCATCCTCTTATAAATCAGTTTGACTGCTCTTCATCCTCTTATAAAGCAGTTTGACTGCTCTTCATCCTCCTATAAACCAGTTTGACTGCGCTTCATCCTCCTATAGAGCAGTTTGACTGCTCTTCGTCCGATTATAAATCAGTTTGACTGCTCTTCGTCCTCTTATAAAACAGTTTGACTGCTCTTTATAAAGCAGTTTGACTGCTCTTCATCCTCTTATAAATCAGTTTGACTGCTCTTCATCCTTTTATAAAGCAGTTTGACTGCTCTTCATCCTCCTATAAACCAGTTTGACTGCGCTTCATCCTCCTATAGAACAGTTTGACTGCTCTTCGTCCGATTATAAATCAGTTTGACTGCTCTTCGTCCTCTTATAAAACAGTTTGACTGCTCTTCATCCTTTTATAAAGCAGTTTGACTGCTCTTCATCCTCTTATAAATCAGTTTGACTGCTCTTCATCCGATTATAAATCAGTTTGACTGCTCTTCATCCTCTTAAAAAACAGTTTGACTGCTCTTCATCCTTTTATAAAGCAGTTTGACTGCTCTTCATCCTCTTATAAATCAGTTTGACTGCTCTTCATCCGATTACAAATCAGTTTGACTGCTCTTCATCCTCTTATAAAACAGTTTGACTGCTCTTCATCCTTTTATAACGCAGTTTGACTGCTTTTCATCCTCTTATTAATCAGTTTGACTGCTCTTCATCCGATTATAAATCAGTTTGACTGCTCTTCGTCCTCTTTTAAAACAGTTTGACTGCTCTTCATCCTTTTATAATGCAATTTGACTGTTCTTGATCCTCTTATAAAACAGATTGACTGCTCTTCATCCTCTTGTAAAACAGGTTGACTGCTCTTCATCCTCTTGTAAAACAGTCTGACTGCTCTACATCCTCGTATAAAACAGTTTGACTGCTCTTCATCCTTTTATAAAGCAGTTTGACTGCTCTTCATCCTCTTATAAATCAATTTGACTGCTCTTCATCCTCTTATAAAACCGTTTGACTGCTCTTCGTCCGATTATAAATCAGTTTGACTGCTCTTCATCCTCTTATAAAACCGTTTGACTGCTCTTCGTCCGATTATAAATCAGGTTGACTGCTCTTCGTCCGATTATAAATCAGTTTGACTGCTCTTCGTCTGCTTATAAAACAGTTTGACTGCTCTTCATCCTTTTATAAAGCAGTTTGACTGCTCTTCATCCTCTTATAAATCAGTTTGACTGCTCTTCATCTGTTTATAAAGCAGTTTTACTGCTCTTCATCCTCCTATAGACCAGTTTGACTGCGCTTCATCCTCCTATAAAACAGTTTGACTGCTCTTCGTCCGATTATAAATCAGTTTGACTGCTCTTCGTCCTCTTATAAAACAGTTTGACTGCTCTTCATCCTTTTATTAAGCAGTTTCACTGCTCTTCATCCTCTTATAAATCAATTTGACTGCTCTTCATCCTCTTATAAAACAGATTGACTGCTCTTCATCCTCTTGTAAAACAGGTTGACTGCCCTTCATCCTCTTGTAAAACAGTCTGACTGCTCTTCATCCTCTTATAAAGCAGTTTGACTGCTCTTCATCCTCCTATAAACCAGTTTGACTGCGCTTCATCCTCTTATAAAACCGTTTGACTGCTCTTCGTCCGATTATAAATCAGGTTGACTGCTCTTCGTCCGATTATAAATCAGTTTGACTGCTCTTCGTCTGCTTATAAAACAGTTTGACTGCTCTTCATCCTTTTATAAAGCAGTTTGACTGCTCTTCATCCTCTTATAAATCAGTTTGACTGCTCTTCATCTGTTTATAAAGCAGTTTTACTGCTCTTCATCCTCCTATAGACCAGTTTGACTGCGCTTCATCCTCCTATAAAACAGTTTGACTGCTCTTCGTCGGATTATAAATCAGTTTGACTGCTCTTCGTCCTCTTATAAAACAGTTTGACTGCTCTTCATCCTTTTATTAAGCAGTTTCACTGCTCTTCATCCTCTTATAAATCAATTTGACTGCTCTTCATACTCTTATAAAACCGTTTGACTGCTCTTCGTCCGATTATAAATCAGTTTGACTGCTCTTCGTCCGATTATAAATCAGTTTGACTGCTCTTCGTCCGCTTACAAAACAGTTTGACTGCTCTTCATCCTTTTATAAAGCTGTTTGACTGCTCTTCATACTCTTATAAATCAGTTTGACTGCTCTTCATCCTCTTATAAAGCAGTTTGACTGCTCTTCATACTCCTATAAACCAGTTTGACTGCGCTTCATCCTCCTGTAGAACAGTTTGACTGCTTTTCGTCCGATTATAAATCAGTTTGACTGCTCTTCGTCCTCGTATAACACAGTTTGACTGCTCTTCATCCTTTTATAAAGCAGTTTGACTGCTCTTCATCCTCTTATAAAACAGATTGACTGCTCTTCATCCTCTTGTAAAACAGGTTGACTGCCCTTCATCCTCTTGTAAAACAGTCTGACTGCTCTTCATCCTCTTATAAAGCAGTTTGACTGCTCTTCATCCTCCTATAAACCAGTTTGACTGCGCTTCATCCTCTTGTAAAACAGGTTGACTGCTTTTCATCCTTTTGTAAAACAGTCTGACTGCTCTACATCATTGTATAAAACAGTTTGACTGCTCTTCATCCTTTTATAAAGCAGTTTGACTGCTCTTCATCCTCTTATAAATCAGTTTGACTGCTCTTCATCCTCTTATAAAGCAGTTTGACTGCTCTTCATACTCCTATAAACCAGTTTGACTGCGCTTCATCCTCCTGTAGAACAGTTTGACTGCTTTTCGTCCGATTATAAATCAGTTTGACTGCTCTTCGTCCTCGTATAAAACAGTTTGACTGCTCTTCATCCTTTTATAAAGCAGTTTGACTGCTCTTCATCCTCTTATAAAACAGATTGACTGCTCTTCATCCTCTTGTAAAACAGGTTGACTGCCCTTCATCCTCTTGTAAAACATTCTGACTGCTCTACATCCTCGTATAAAACAGTTTGACTGCTCTTCATCCTTTTATAAAACCGTTTGACTGCTCTTCGTCCGTTTATAAATCAGTTTGACTGCTCTTCGTCCGATTATAAATCAGTTTGACTGCTCTTCGTCCGCTTATAAATCAGTTTGACTGCTCTTCATCCTCTTATAAAGCAGTTTGACTGCTCTTCATCCTCCTATAAACCAGTTTGACTGCGCTTCATCCTCCTATAGAACAGTTTGACTGCTCTTCGTCCGATTATAAATCAATTTGACTGCTCTTCGTCCTCGTATAAAACAGTTTGACTGCTCTTCATCGTTTTATAAAGCAGTTTGACTGCTCTACATCCTCTTATAAATCAGTTTGACTGCTATTCATCTGATTATAAATCAGTTTGACTGCTCTTCGTCCAATTATAAATCAGTTTGACTGCTCTTCGTCCGATTATAAATCAATTTGACTGCTCTTCGTCCGCTTATAAAACAGTTTGACTGCTCTTCATCCTTTTATAAAGCAGTTTGACTGCTCTTCATCCTCTTATAAATCAGTTTGACTGCTCTTCATCCTCTTATAAAGCAGTTTGACTGCTCTTCATCCTCCTATAAACCAGTTTGACTGCGCTTCATCCTCCTATAGAGCAGTTTGACTGCTCTTCGTCCGATTATAAATCAGTTTGACTGCTCTTCGTCCTCTTATAAAACAGTTTGACTGCTCTTTATAAAGCAGTTTGACTGCTCTTCATCCTCTTATAAATCAGTTTGACTGCTCTTCATCCTTTTATAAAGCAGTTTGACTGCTCTTCATCCTCCTATAAACCAGTTTGACTGCGCTTCATCCTCCTATAGAACAGTTTGACTGCTCTTCGTCCGATTATAAATCAGTTTGACTGCTCTTCGTCCTCTTATAAAACAGTTTGACTGCTCTTCATCCTTTTATAAAGCAGTTTGACTGCTCTTCATCCTCTTATAAATCAGTTTGACTGCTCTTCATCCGATTATAAATCAGTTTGACTGCTCTTCGTCCTCGTATAAAACAGTTTGACTGCTCTTCATCCTTTTATAAAGCAGTTTGACTGCTCTTCATCCTCTTATAAATCAGTTTGACTGCTCTTCATCCGATTACAAATCAGTTTGACTGCTCTTCATCCTCTTATAAAACAGTTTGACTGCTCTTCATCCTTTTATAACGCAGTTTGACTGCTTTTCATCCTCTTATTAATCAGTTTGACTGCTCTTCATCCGATTATAAATCAGTTTGACTGCTCTTCGTCCTCTTTTAAAACAGTTTGACTGCTCTTCATCCTTTTATAATGCAATTTGACTGTTCTTGATCCTCTTATAAAACAGATTGACTGCTCTTCATCCTCTTGTAAAACAGGTTGACTGCTCTTCATCCTCTTGTAAAACAGTCTGACTGCTCTACATCCTCGTATAAAACAGTTTGACTGCTCTTCATCCTTTTATAAAGCAGTTTGACTGCTCTTCATCCTCTTATAAATCAATTTGACTGCTCTTCATCCTCTTATAAAACCGTTTGACTGCTCTTCGTCCGATTATAAATCAGTTTGACTGCTCTTCATCCTCTTATAAAACCGTTTGACTGCTCTTCGTCCGATTATAAATCAGGTTGACTGCTCTTCGTCCGATTATAAATCAGTTTGACTGCTCTTCGTCTGCTTATAAAACAGTTTGACTGCTCTTCATCCTTTTATAAAGCAGTTTGACTGCTCTTCATCCTCTTATAAATCAGTTTGACTGCTCTTCATCTGTTTATAAAGCAGTTTTACTGCTCTTCATCCTCCTATAGACCAGTTTGACTGCGCTTCATCCTCCTATAAAACAGTTTGACTGCTCTTCGTCCGATTATAAATCAGTTTGACTGCTCTTCGTCCTCTTATAAAACAGTTTGACTGCTCTTCATCCTTTTATTAAGCAGTTTCACTGCTCTTCATCCTCTTATAAATCAATTTGACTGCTCTTCATACTCTTATAAAACCGTTTGACTGCTCTTCGTCCGATTATAAATCAGTTTGACTGCTCTTCGTCCGATTATAAATCAGTTTGACTGCTCTTCGTCCGCTTACAAAACAGTTTGACTGCTCTTCATCCTTTTATAAAGCTGTTTGACTGCTCTTCATACTCTTATAAATCAGTTTGACTGCTCTTCATCCTCTTATAAAGCAGTTTGACTGCTCTTCATACTCCTATAAACCAGTTTGACTGCGCTTCATCCTCCTGTAGAACAGTTTGACTGCTTTTCGTCCGATTATAAATCAGTTTGACTGCTCTTCGTCCTCGTATAAAACAGTTTGACTGCTCTTCATCCTTTTATAAAGCAGTTTGACTGCTCTTCATCCTCTTATAAAACAGATTGACTGCTCTTCATCCTCTTGTAAAACAGGTTGACTGCCCTTCATCCTCTTGTAAAACAGTCTTACTGCTCTACATCCTCGTATAAAACAGTTTGACTGCTCTTCATCCTTTTATAAAGCAGTTTGACTGCTCTTCATCCTCTTATAAATCAATTTGACTGCTCTTCATCCTCTTATAAAACCGTTTGACTGCTCTTCGTCCGATTATAAATCAGTTTGACTGCTCTTCATCCTCTTATAAAACCGTTTGACTGCTCTTCGTCCGATTATAAATCAGGTTGACTGCTCTTCGTCCGATTATAAATCAGTTTGACTGCTCTTCGTCTGCTTATAAAACAGTTTGACTGCTCTTCATCCTTTTATAAAGCAGTTTGACTGCTCTTCATCCTCTTATAAATCAGTTTGACTGCTCTTCATCTGTTTATAAAGCAGTTTTACTGCTCTTCATCCTCCTATAGACCAGTTTGACTGCGCTTCATCCTCCTATAAAACAGTTTGACTGCTCTTCGTCGGATTATAAATCAGTTTGACTGCTCTTCGTCCTCTTATAAAACAGTTTGACTGCTCTTCATCCTTTTATAAAGCAGTTTGACTGCTCTTCATCCTCTTATAAAACAGATTGACTGCTCTTCATCCTCTTGTAAAACAGGTTGACTGCCCTTCATCCTCTTGTAAAACAGTCTGACTGCTCTTCATCCTCTTATAAAGCAGTTTGACTGCTCTTCATCCTCCTATAAACCAGTTTGACTGCGCTTCATCCTCTTGTAAAACAGGTTGACTGTTTTTCATCCTTTTGTAAAACAGTATGACTGCTCTACATCATTGTATAAAACAGTTTGACTGCTCTTCATCCTTTTATAAAGCAGTTTGACTGCTCTTCATCCTCTTATAAATCAGTTTGACTGCTCTTCATCCTTTTATAAAGCAGTTTGACTGCTCTTCATCCTCCTATAAACCAGTTTGACTGCGCTTCATCCTCCTATAGAACAGTTTGACTGCTCTTCGTCCGATTATAAATCAGTTTGACTGCTCTTCATCCTCCTATAAACCAGTTTGACTGCGCTTCATCCTCTTGTAAAACAGGTTGACTGCTTTTCATCCTTTTGTAAAACAGTCTGACTGCTCTACATCATTGTATAAAACAGTTTGACTGCTCTTCATCCTTTTATAAAGCAGTTTGACTGCTCTTCATCCTCTTATAAATCAATTTGACTGCTCTTCATCCTTTTATAAAGCAGTTTGACTGCTCTTCATCCTCTTATATATCAATTTGACTGCTCTTCATCCTCTTATAAAACCGTTTGACTGCTCTTCGTCCGATTATAACTCAGTTTGACTGCTCTTCGTCCGATTATAAATCAGTTTGACTGCTCTTCGTCCGCTTATAAAACAGTTTGACTGCTCTTCATCCTTTTATAAAGCAGTTTGACTGCTCTTCATCCTCCTATAAACCAGTTTGACTGCGCTTCATCCTCCTATAGAACAGTTTGACTGCTCTTCGTCCGATTATAAATCAGTTTGACTGCTCTTCGTCCTCTTATAAAACAGTTTGACTGCTCTTCATCCTTTTATAAAGCAGTTTGACTGCTCTTCATCCTCCTATAAATCAGTTTGACTGCTCTTCATCCTTTTATAAAGCAGTTTGACTGCTCTTCATCCTCCTATAAACCAGTTTGACTGCGCTTCATCCTCCTATAGAACAGTTTGACTGCTCTTCGTCCGATTATAAATCAGTTTGACTGCTCTTCGTCCTCTTATAAAACAGTTTGACTGCTCTTCATCCTTTTATAAACCAGTTTGACTGCGCTTCATCCTCCTATAGAACAGTTTGACTGCTCTTCGTCCGATTATAAATCAGTTTGACTGCTCTTCGTCCTCTTATAAAACAGTTTGACTGCTCTTCATCCTTTTATAAAGCAGTTTGACTGCTCTTCATCCTCTTATAAATCAGTTTGACTGCTCTTCATCCGATTATAAATCAGTTTGACTGCTCTTCATCCTCTTAAAAAACAGTTTGACTGCTCTTCATCCTTTTATAAAGCAGTTTGACTGCTCTTCATCCTCTTATAAATCAGTTTGACTGCTCTTCATCCGATTACAAATCAGTTTGACTGCTCTTCATCCTCTTATAAAACAGTTTGACTGCTCTTCATCGTTTTATAATGCAGTTTGACTGCTCTTCATCCTCTTATAAAACAGTTTGACTGCTCTTCATCCTTTTATAACGCAGTTTGACTGCTTTTCATCCTCTTATTAATCAGTTTGACTGCTCTTCATCCGATTATAAATCAGTTTGACTGCTCTTCGTCCTCTTTTAAAACAGTTTGACTGCTCTTCATCCTTTTATAATGCAGTTTGACTGTTCTTGATCCTCTTATAAAACAGATTGACTGCTCTTCATCCTCTTGTAAAACAGGTTGACTGCTCTTCATCCTCTTGTAAAACAGTCTGACTGCTCTACATCCTCGTATAAAACAGTTTGACTGCTCTTCATCCTTTTATAAAGCAGTTTGACTGCTCTACATCCTCTTATAAATCAATTTGACTGCTCTTCATCCTCTTATAAAACCGTTTGACTGCTCTTCGTCCGATTATAAATCAGTTTGACTGCTCTTCATCCTCTTATAAAACCGTTTGACTGCTCTTCGTCCGATTATAAATCAGGTTGACTGCTCTTCGTCCGATTATAAATCAGTTTGACTGCTCTTCGTCTGCTTATAAAACAGTTTGACTGCTCTTCATCCTTTTATAAAGCAGTTTGACTGCTCTTCATCCTCTTATAAATCAGTTTGACTGCTCTTCATCTGTTTATAAAGCAGTTTTACTGCTCTTCATCCTCCTATAGACCAGTTTGACTGCGCTTCATCCTCCTATAAAACAGTTTGACTGCTCTTCGTCCGATTATAAATCAGTTTGACTGCTCTTCGTCCGATTATAAATCAGTTTGACTGCTCTTCGTCCGCTTACAAAACAGTTTGACTGCTCTTCATCCTTTTATAAAGCTGTTTGACTGCTCTTCATACTCTTATAAATCAGTTTGACTGCTCTTCATCCTCTTATAAAGCAGTTTGACTGCTCTTCATACTCCTATAAACCAGTTTGACTGCGCTTCATCCTCCTGTAGAACAGTTTGACTGCTTTTCGTCCGATTATAAATCAGTTTGACTGCTCTTCGTCCTCGTATAAAACAGTTTGACTGCTCTTCATCCTTTTATAAAGCAGTTTGACTGCTCTTCATCCTCTTATAAAACAGATTGACTGCTCTTCATCCTCTTGTAAAACAGGTTGACTGCCCTTCATCCTCTTGTAAAACAGTCTGACTGCTCTTCATCCTCTTATAAAGCAGTTTGACTGCTCTTCATCCTCCTATAAACCAGTTTGACTGCGCTTCATCCTCTTATAAAACCGTTTGACTGCTCTTCGTCCGATTATAAATCAGTTTGACTGCTCTTCATCCTCTTATAAAACCGTTTGACTGCTCTTCGTCCGATTATAAATCAGGTTGACTGCTCTTCGTCCGATTATAAATCAGTTTGACTGCTCTTCGTCTGCTTATAAAACAGTTTGACTGCTCTTCATCCTTTTATAAAGCAGTTTGACTGCTCTTCATCCTCTTATAAATCAGTTTGACTGCTCTTCATCTGTTTATAAAGCAGTTTTACTGCTCTTCATCCTCCTATAGACCAGTTTGACTGCGCTTCATCCTCCTATAAAACAGTTTGACTGCTCTTCGTCCGATTATAAATCAGTTTGACTTCTCTTCGTCCGATTATAAATCAGTTTGACTGCTCTTCGTCCGCTTACAAAACAGTTTGACTGCTCTTCATCCTCTTATAAAGCAGTTTGACTGCTCTTCATACTCCTATAAACCAGTTTGACTGCGCTTCATCCTCCTGTAGAACAGTTTGACTGCTTTTCGTCCGATTATAAATCAGTTTGACTGCTCTTCGTCCTCGTATAAAACAGTTTGACTGCTCTTCATCCTTTTATAAAGCAGTTTGACTGCTCTTCATCCTCTTATAAAACAGATTGACTGCTCTTCATCCTCTTGTAAAACAGGTTGACTGCCCTTCATCCTCTTGTAAAACAGTCTGACTGCTCTTCATCCTCTTATAAAGCAGTTTGACTGCTCTTCATCCTCCTATAAACCAGTTTGACTGCGCTTCATCCTCTTATAAAACCGTTTGACTGCTCTTCGTCCGATTATAAATCAGGTTGACTGCTCTTCGTCCGATTATAAATCAGTTTGACTGCTCTTCGTCTGCTTATAAAACAGTTTGACTGCTCTTCATCCTTTTATAAAGCAGTTTGACTGCTCCTCATCCTCTTATAAATCAGTTTGACTGCTCTTCATCTGTTTATAAAGCAGTTTTACTGCTCTTCATCCTCCTATAGACCAGTTTGACTGCGCTTCATCCTCCTATAAAACAGTTTGACTGCTCTTCGTCGGATTATAAATCAGTTTGACTGCTCTTCGTCCTCTTATAAAACAGTTTGACTGCTCTTCATCCTTTTATTAAGCAGTTTCACTGCTCTTCATCCTCTTATAAATCAATTTGACTGCTCTTCATACTCTTATAAAACCGTTTGACTGCTCTTCGTCCGATTATAAATCAGTTTGACTGCTCTTCGTCCGATTATAAATCAGTTTGACTGCTCTTCGTCCGCTTACAAAACAGTTTGACTGCTCTTCATCCTTTTATAAAGCTGTTTGACTGCTCTTCATACTCTTATAAATCAGTTTGACTGCTCTTCATCCTCTTATAAAGCAGTTTGACTGCTCTTCATACTCCTATAAACCAGTTTGACTGCGCTTCATCCTCCTGTAGAACAGTTTGACTGCTTTTCGTCCCATTATAAATCAGTTTGACTGCTCTTCGTCCTCGTATAACACAGTTTGACTGCTCTTCATCCTTTTATAAAGCAGTTTGACTGCTCTTCATCCTCTTATAAAACAGATTGACTGCTCTTCATCCTCTTGTAAAACAGGTTGACTGCCCTTCATCCTCTTGTAAAACAGTCTGACTGCTCTTCATCCTCTTATAAAGCAGTTTGACTGCTCTTCATCCTCCTATAAACCAGTTTGACTGCGCTTCATCCTCTTGTAAAACAGGTTGACTGCTTTTCATCCTTTTGTAAAACAGTCTGACTGCTCTACATCATTGTATAAAACAGTTTGACTGCTCTTCATCCTTTTATAAAGCAGTGTGACTGCTCTTCATCCTCTTATAAATCAGTTTGACTGCTCTTCATCCTCTTATAAAGCAGTTTGACTGCTCTTCATACTCCTATAAACCAGTTTGACTGCGCTTCATCCTCCTGTAGAACAGTTTGACTGCTTTTCGTCCAATTATAAATCAGTTTGACTGCTCTTCGTCCTCGTATAAAACAGTTTGACTGCTCTTCATCCTTTTATAAAGCAGTTTGACTGCTCTTCATCCTCTTATAAAACAGATTGACTGCTCTTCATCCTCTTGTAAAACAGGTTGACTGCCCTTCATCCTCTTGTAAAACATTCTGACTGCTCTACATCCTCGTATAAAACAGTTTGACTGCTCTTCATCCTTTTATAAAACCGTTTGACTGCTCTTCGTCCGTTTATAAATCAGTTTGACTGCTCTTCGTCCGATTATAAATCAGTTTGACTGCTCTTCGTCCGCTTATAAATCAGTTTGACTGCTCTTCATCCTCTTATAAAGCAGTTTGACTGCTCTTCATCCTCCTATAAACCAGTTTGACTGCGCTTCATCCTCCTATAGAACAGTTTGACTGCTCTTCGTCCGATTATAAATCAATTTGACTGCTCTTCGTCCTCGTATAAAACAGTTTGACTGCTCTTCATCGTTTTATAAAGCAGTTTGACTGCTCTACATCCTCTTATAAATCAGTTTGACTGCTATTCATCTGATTATAAATCAGTTTGACTGCTCTTCGTCCAATTATAAATCAGTTTGACTGCTCTTCGTCCGATTATAAATCAATTTGACTGCTCTTCGTCCGCTTATAAAACAGTTTGACTGCTCTTCATCCTTTTATAAAGCAGTTTGACTGCTCTTCATCCTCTTATAAATCAGTTTGACTGCTCTTCATCCTCTTATAAAGCAGTTTGACTGCTCTTCATCCTCCTATAAACCAGTTTGACTGCGCTTCATCCTCCTATAGAGCAGTTTGACTGCTCTTCGTCCGATTATAAATCAGTTTGACTGCTCTTCGTCCGCTTATAAAACAGTTTGACTGCTCTTCATCCTTTTATTAAGCAGTTTCACTGCTCTTCATCCTCTTATAAATCAATTTGACTGCTCTTCATACTCTTATAAAACCGTTTGACTGCTCTTCGTCCGATTATAAATCAGTTTGACTGCTCTTCGTCCGATTATAAATCAGTTTGACTGCTCTTCGTCCGCTTACAAAACAGTTTGACTGCTCTTCATCCTTTTATAAAGCTGTTTGACTGCTCTTCATACTCTTATAAATCAGTTTGACTGCTCTTCATCCTCTTATAAAGCAGTTTGACTGCTCTTCATACTCCTATAAACCAGTTTGACTGCGCTTCATCCTCCTGTAGAACAGTTTGACTGCTTTTCGTCCCATTATAAATCAGTTTGACTGCTCTTCGTCCTCGTATAACACAGTTTGACTGCTCTTCATCCTTTTATAAAGCAGTTTGACTGCTCTTCATCCTCTTATAAAACAGATTGACTGCTCTTCATCCTCTTGTAAAACAGGTTGACTGCCCTTCATCCTCTTGTAAAACAGTCTGACTGCTCTTCATCCTCTTATAAAGCAGTTTGACTGCTCTTCATCCTCCTATAAACCAGTTTGACTGCGCTTCATCCTCTTGTAAAACAGGTTGACTGCTTTTCATCCTTTTGTAAAACAGTCTGACTGCTCTACATCATTGTATAAAACAGTTTGACTGCTCTTCATCCTTTTATAAAGCAGTGTGACTGCTCTTCATCCTCTTATAAATCAGTTTGACTGCTCTTCATCCTCTTATAAAGCAGTTTGACTGCTCTTCATACTCCTATAAACCAGTTTGACTGCGCTTCATCCTCCTGTAGAACAGTTTGACTGCTTTTCGTCCAATTATAAATCAGTTTGACTGCTCTTCGTCCTCGTATAAAACAGTTTGACTGCTCTTCATCCTTTTATAAAGCAGTTTGACTGCTCTTCATCCTCTTATAAAACAGATTGACTGCTCTTCATCCTCTTGTAAAACAGGTTGACTGCCCTTCATCCTCTTGTAAAACATTCTGACTGCTCTACATCCTCGTATAAAACAGTTTGACTGCTCTTCATCCTTTTATAAAACCGTTTGACTGCTCTTCGTCCGTTTATAAATCAGTTTGACTGCTCTTCGTCCGATTATAAATCAGTTTGACTGCTCTTCGTCCGCTTATAAATCAGTTTGACTGCTCTTCATCCTCTTATAAAGCAGTTTGACTGCTCTTCATCCTCCTATAAACCAGTTTGACTGCGCTTCATCCTCCTATAGAACAGTTTGACTGCTCTTCGTCCGATTATAAATCAATTTGACTGCTCTTCGTCCTCGTATAAAACAGTTTGACTGCTCTTCATCGTTTTATAAAGCAGTTTGACTGCTCTACATCCTCTTATAAATCAGTTTGACTGCTATTCATCTGATTATAAATCAGTTTGACTGCTCTTCGTCCAATTATAAATCAGTTTGACTGCTCTTCGTCCGATTATAAATCAATTTGACTGCTCTTCGTCCGCTTATAAAACAGTTTGACTGCTCTTCATCCTTTTATAAAGCAGTTTGACTGCTCTTCATCCTCTTATAAATCAGTTTGACTGCTCTTCATCCTCTTATAAAGCAGTTTGACTGCTCTTCATCCTCCTATAAACCAGTTTGACTGCGCTTCATCCTCCTATAGAGCAGTTTGACTGCTCTTCGTCCGATTATAAATCAGTTTGACTGCTCTTCGTCCTCTTATAAAACAGTTTGACTGCTCTTCATCCTTTTATAAAGCAGTTTGACTGCTCTTCATCCTCTTATAAATCAGTTTGACTGCTCTTCATCCTTTTATAAATCAGTTTGACTGCTCTTCATCCTCCTATAAACCAGTTTGACTGCGCTTCATCCTCCTATAGAACAGTTTGACTGCTCTTCGTCCGATTATAAATCAGTTTGACTGCTCTTCGTCCTCTTATAAAACAGTTTGACTGCTCTTCATCCTTTTATAAAGCAGTTTGACTGCTCTTCATCCTCTTATAAATCAGTTTGACTGCTCTTCATCCGATTATAAATCAGTTTGACTGCTCTTCATCCTCTTAAAAAACAGTTTGACTGCTCTTCATCCTTTTATAAAGCAGTTTGACTGCTCTTCATCCTCTTATAAATCAGTTTGACTGCTCTTCATCCGATTACAAATCAGTTTGACTGCTCTTCATCCTCTTATAAAACAGTTTGACTGCTCTTCATCCTTTTATAACGCAGTTTGACTGCTTTTCATCCTCTTATTAATCAGTTTGACTGCTCTTCATCCGATTATAAATCAGTTTGACTGCTCTTCGTCCTCTTTTAAAACAGTTTGACTGCTCTTCATCCTTTTATAATGCAATTTGACTGTTCTTGATCCTCTTATAAAACAGATTGACTGCTCTTCATCCTCTTGTAAAACAGGTTGACTGCTCTTCATCCTCTTGTAAAACAGTCTGACTGCTCTACATCCTCGTATAAAACAGTTTGACTGCTCTTCATCCTTTTATAAAGCAGTTTGACTGCTCTTCATCCTCTTATAAATCAATTTGACTGCTCTTCATCCTCTTATAAAACCGTTTGACTGCTATTCGTCCGATTATAAATCAGTTTGACTGCTCTTCATCCTCTTATAAAACCGTTTGACTGCTCTTCGTCCGATTATAAATCAGGTTGACTGCTCTTCGTCCGATTATAAATCAGTTTGACTGCTCTTCGTCTGCTTATAAAACAGTTTGACTGCTCTTCATCCTTTTATAAAGCAGTTTGACTGCTCTTCATCCTCTTATAAATCAGTTTGACTGCTCTTCATCTGTTTATAAAGCAGTTTTACTGCTCTTCATCCTCCTATAGACCAGTTTGACTGCGCTTCATCCTCCTATAAAACAGTTTGACTGCTCTTCGTCGGATTATAAATCAGTTTGACTGCTCTTCGTCCTCTTATAAAACAGTTTGACTGCTCTTCATCCTTTTATTAAGCAGTTTCACTGCTCTTCATCCTCTTATAAATCAATTTGACTGCTCTTCATACTCTTATAAAACCGTTTGACTGCTCTTCGTCCGATTATAAATCAGTTTGACTGCTCTTCGTCCGATTATAAATCAGTTTGACTGCTCTTCGTCCGCTTACAAAACAGTTTGACTGCTCTTCATCCTTTTATAAAGCTGTTTGACTGCTCTTCATACTCTTATAAATCAGTTTGACTGCTCTTCATCCTCTTATAAAGCAGTTTGACTGCTCTTCATACTCCTATAAACCAGTTTGACTGCGCTTCATCCTCCTGTAGAACAGTTTGACTGCTTTTCGTCCGATTATAAATCAGTTTGACTGCTCTTCGTCCTCGTATAACACAGTTTGACTGCTCTTCATCCTTTTATAAAGCAGTTTGACTGCTCTTCATCCTCTTATAAAACAGATTGACTGCTCTTCATCCTCTTGTAAAACAGGTTGACTGCCCTTCATCCTCTTGTAAAACAGTCTGACTGCTCTTCATCCTCTTATAAAGCAGTTTGACTGCTCTTCATCCTCCTATAAACCAGTTTGACTGCGCTTCATCCTCTTGTAAAACAGGTTGACTGCTTTTCATCCTTTTGTAAAACAGTCTGACTGCTCTACATCATTGTATAAAACAGTTTGACTGCTCTTCATCCTTTTATAAAGCAGTGTGACTGCTCTTCATCCTCTTATAAATCAGTTTGACTGCTCTTCATCCTCTTATAAAGCAGTTTGACTGCTCTTCATACTCCTATAAACCAGTTTGACTGCGCTTCATCCTCCTGTAGAACAGTTTGACTGCTTTTCGTCCAATTATAAATCAGTTTGACTGCTCTTCGTCCTCGTATAAAACAGTTTGACTGCTCTTCATCCTTTTATAAAGCAGTTTGACTGCTCTTCATCCTCTTATAAAACAGATTGACTGCTCTTCATCCTCTTGTAAAACAGGTTGACTGCCCTTCATCCTCTTGTAAAACATTCTGACTGCTCTACATCCTCGTATAAAACAGTTTGACTGCTCTTCATCCTTTTATAAAACCGTTTGACTGCTCTTCGTCCGTTTATAAATCAGTTTGACTGCTCTTCGTCCGATTATAAATCAGTTTGACTGCTCTTCGTCCGCTTATAAATCAGTTTGACTGCTCTTCATCCTCTTATAAAGCAGTTTGACTGCTCTTCATCCTCCTATAAACCAGTTTGACTGCGCTTCATCCTCCTATAGAACAGTTTGACTGCTCTTCGTCCGATTATAAATCAATTTGACTGCTCTTCGTCCTCGTATAAAACAGTTTGACTGCTCTTCATCGTTTTATAAAGCAGTTTGACTGCTCTACATCCTCTTATAAATCAGTTTGACTGCTATTCATCTGATTATAAATCAGTTTGACTGCTCTTCGTCCAATTATAAATCAGTTTGACTGCTCTTCGTCCGATTATAAATCAATTTGACTGCTCTTCGTCCGCTTATAAAACAGTTTGACTGCTCTTCATCCTTTTATAAAGCAGTTTGACTGCTCTTCATCCTCTTATAAATCAGTTTGACTGCTCTTCATCCTCTTATAAAGCAGTTTGACTGCTCTTCATCCTCCTATAAACCAGTTTGACTGCGCTTCATCCTCCTATAGAGCAGTTTGACTGCTCTTCGTCCGATTATAAATCAGTTTGACTGCTCTTCGTCCTCTTATAAAACAGTTTGACTGCTCTTCATCCTTTTATAAAGCAGTTTGACTGCTCTTCATCCTCTTATAAATCAGTTTGACTGCTCTTCATCCTTTTATAAATCAGTTTGACTGCTCTTCATCCTCCTATAAACCAGTTTGACTGCGCTTCATCCTCCTATAGAACAGTTTGACTGCTCTTCGTCCGATTATAAATCAGTTTGACTGCTCTTCGTCCTCTTATAAAACAGTTTGACTGCTCTTCATCCTTTTATAAAGCAGTTTGACTGCTCTTCATCCTCTTATAAATCAGTTTGACTGCTCTTCATCCGATTATAAATCAGTTTGACTGCTCTTCATCCTCTTAAAAAACAGTTTGACTGCTCTTCATCCTTTTATAAAGCAGTTTGACTGCTCTTCATCCTCTTATAAATCAGTTTGACTGCTCTTCATCCGATTACAAATCAGTTTGACTGCTCTTCATCCTCTTATAAAACAGTTTGACTGCTCTTCATCCTTTTATAACGCAGTTTGACTGCTTTTCATCCTCTTATTAATCAGTTTGACTGCTCTTCATCCGATTATAAATCAGTTTGACTGCTCTTCGTCCTCTTTTAAATCAGTTTGACTGCTCTTCATCCTCTTATAAAACAGATTGACTGCTCTTCATCCTCTTGTAAAACAGGTTGACTGCCCTTCATCCTCTTGTAAAACATTCTGACTGCTCTACATCCTCGTATAAAACAGTTTGACTGCTCTTCATCCTTTTATAAAACCGTTTGACTGCTCTTCGTCCGTTTATAAATCAGTTTGACTGCTCTTCGTCCGATTATAAATCAGTTTGACTGCTCTTCGTCCGCTTATAAATCAGTTTGACTGCTCTTCATCCTCTTATAAAGCAGTTTGACTGCTCTTCATCCTCCTATAAACCAGTTTGACTGCGCTTCATCCTCCTATAGAACAGTTTGACTGCTCTTCGTCCGATTATAAATCAATTTGACTGCTCTTCGTCCTCGTATAAAACAGTTTGACTGCTCTTCATCGTTTTATAAAGCAGTTTGACTGCTCTACATCCTCTTATAAATCAGTTTGACTGCTATTCATCTGATTATAAATCAGTTTGACTGCTCTTCGTCCAATTATAAATCAGTTTGACTGCTCTTCGTCCGATTATAAATCAATTTGACTGCTCTTCGTCCGCTTATAAAACAGTTTGACTGCTCTTCATCCTTTTATAAAGCAGTTTGACTGCTCTTCATCCTCTTATAAATCAGTTTGACTGCTCTTCATCCTCTTATAAAGCAGTTTGACTGCTCTTCATCCTCCTATAAACCAGTTTGACTGCGCTTCATCCTCCTATAGAGCAGTTTGACTGCTCTTCGTCCGATTATAAATCAGTTTGACTGCTCTTCGTCCTCTTATAAAACAGTTTGACTGCTCTTCATCCTTTTATAAAGCAGTTTGACTGCTCTTCATCCTCTTATAAATCAGTTTGACTGCTCTTCATCCTTTTATAAATCAGTTTGACTGCTCTTCATCCTCCTATAAACCAGTTTGACTGCGCTTCATCCTCCTATAGAACAGTTTGACTGCTCTTCGTCCGATTATAAATCAGTTTGACTGCTCTTCGTCCTCTTATAAAACAGTTTGACTGCTCTTCATCCTTTTATAAAGCAGTTTGACTGCTCTTCATCCTCTTATAAATCAGTTTGACTGCTCTTCATCCGATTATAAATCAGTTTGACTGCTCTTCATCCTCTTAAAAAACAGTTTGACTGCTCTTCATCCTTTTATAAAGCAGTTTGACTGCTCTTCATCCTCTTATAAATCAGTTTGACTGCTCTTCATCCGATTACAAATCAGTTTGACTGCTCTTCATCCTCTTATAAAACAGTTTGACTGCTCTTCATCCTTTTATAACGCAGTTTGACTGCTTTTCATCCTCTTATTAATCAGTTTGACTGCTCTTCATCCGATTATAAATCAGTTTGACTGCTCTTCGTCCTCTTTTAAAACAGTTTGACTGCTCTTCATCCTTTTATAATGCAATTTGACTGTTCTTGATCCTCTTATAAAACAGATTGACTGCTCTTCATCCTCTTGTAAAACAGGTTGACTGCTCTTCATCCTCTTGTAAAACAGTCTGACTGCTCTACATCCTCGTATAAAACAGTTTGACTGCTCTTCATCCTTTTATAAAGCAGTTTGACTGCTCTTCATCCTCTTATAAATCAATTTGACTGCTCTTCATCCTCTTATAAAACCGTTTGACTGCTCTTCGTCCGATTATAAATCAGTTTGACTGCTCTTCATCCTCTTATAAAACCGTTTGACTGCTCTTCGTCCGATTATAAATCAGGTTGACTGCTCTTCGTCCGATTATAAATCAGTTTGACTGCTCTTCGTCTGCTTATAAAACAGTTTGACTGCTCTTCATCCTTTTATAAAGCAGTTTGACTTCTCTTCATCCTCTTATAAATCAGTTTGACTGCTCTTCATCTGTTTATAAAGCAGTTTTACTGCTCTTCATCCTCCTATAGACCAGTTTGACTGCGCTTCATCCTCCTATAAAACAGTTTGACTGCTCTTCATCCTTTTATAAAGCAGTTTGACTGCTCTTCATCCTCTTATAAATCAGTTTGACTGCTCTTCATCCGATTACAAATCAGTTTGACTGCTCTTCATCCTCTTATAAAACAGTTTGACTGCTCTTCATCCTTTTATAACGCAGCTTGACTGCTTTTCATCCTCTTATTAATCAGTTTGACTGCTCTTCATCCGATTATAAATCAGTTTGACTGCTCTTCGTCCTCTTTTAAAACAGTTTGACTGCTCTTCATCCTTTTATAATGCAATTTGACTGTTCTTGATCCTCTTATAAAACAGATTGACTGCTCTTCATCCTCTTGTAAAACAGGTTGACTGCTCTTCATCCTCTTGTAAAACAGTCTGACTGCTCTACATCCTCGTATAAAACAGTTTGACTGCTCTTCATCCTTTTATAAAGCAGTTTGACTGCTCTTCATCCTCTTATAAATCAATTTGACTGCTCTTCATCCTCTTATAAAACCGTTTGACTGCTCTTCGTCCGATTATAAATCAGTTTGACTGCTCTTCATCCTCTTATAAAACCGTTTGACTGCTCTTCGTCCGATTATAAATCAGGTTGACTGCTCTTCGTCCGATTATAAATCAGTTTGACTGCTCTTCGTCTGCTTATAAAACAGTTTGACTGCTCTTCATCCTTTTATAAAGCAGTTTGACTTCTCTTCATCCTCTTATAAATCAGTTTGACTGCTCTTCATCTGTTTATAAAGCAGTTTTACTGCTCTTCATCCTCCTATAGACCAGTTTGACTGCGCTTCATCCTCCTATAAAACAGTTTGACTGCTCTTCGTCGGATTATAAATCAGTTTGACTGCTCTTCGTCCTCTTATAAAACAGTTTGACTGCTCTTCATCCTTTTATTAAGCAGTTTGACTGCTCTTCATCCTCTTATAAATCAATTTGACTGCTCTTCATCCTCTTATAAAACCGTTTGACTGCTCTTCGTCCGATTATAAATCAGTTTGACTGCTCTTCATCCTCTTATAAAACCGTTTGACTGCTCTTCGTCCGATTATAAATCAGGTTGACTGCTCTTCGTCCGATTATAAATCAGTTTGACTGCTCTTCGTCTGCTTATAAAACAGTTTGACTGCTCTTCATCCTTTTATAAAGCAGTTTGACTTCTCTTCATCCTCTTATAAATCAGTTTGACTGCTCTTCATCTGTTTATAAAGCAGTTTTACTGCTCTTCATCCTCCTATAGACCAGTTTGACTGCGCTTCATCCTCCTATAAAACAGTTTGACTGCTCTTCATCCTTTTATAAAGCAGTTTGACTGCTCTTCATCCTCTTATAAATCAGTTTGACTGCTCTTCATCCGATTACAAATCAGTTTGACTGCTCTTCATCCTCTTATAAAACAGTTTGACTGCTCTTCATCCTTTTATAACGCAGTTTGACTGCTTTTCATCCTCTTATTAATCAGTTTGACTGCTCTTCATCCGATTATAAATCAGTTTGACTGCTCTTCGTCCTCTTTTAAAACAGTTTGACTGCTCTTCATCCTTTTATAATGCAATTTGACTGTTCTTGATCCTCTTATAAAACAGATTGACTGCTCTTCATCCTCTTGTAAAACAGGTTGACTGCTCTTCATCCTCTTGTAAAACAGTCTGACTGCTCTACATCCTCGTATAAAACAGTTTGACTGCTCTTCATCCTTTTATAAAGCAGTTTGACTGCTCTTCATCCTCTTATAAATCAATTTGACTGCTCTTCATCCTCTTATAAAACCGTTTGACTGCTCTTCGTCCGATTATAAATCAGTTTGACTGCTCTTCATCCTCTTATAAAACCGTTTGACTGCTCTTCGTCCGATTATAAATCAGGTTGACTGCTCTTCGTCCGATTATAAATCAGTTTGACTGCTCTTCGTCTGCTTATAAAACAGTTTGACTGCTCTTCATCCTTTTATAAAGCAGTTTGACTTCTCTTCATCCTCTTATAAATCAGTTTGACTGCTCTTCATCTGTTTATAAAGCAGTTTTACTGCTCTTCATCCTCCTATAGACCAGTTTGACTGCGCTTCATCCTCCTATAAAACAGTTTGACTGCTCTTCGTCGGATTATAAATCAGTTTGACTGCTCTTCGTCCTCTTATAAAACAGTTTGACTGCTCTTCATCCTTTTATTAAGCAGTTTGACTGCTCTTCATCCTCTTATAAATCAATTTGACTGCTCTTCATACTCTTATAAAACCGTTTGACTGCTCTTCGTCCGATTATAAATCAGTTAGACTGCTCTTCGTCCGATTATAAATCAGTTTGACTGCTCTTCGTCCGCTTACAAAACAGTTTGACTGCTCTTCATCCTTTTATAAAGCTGTTTGACTGCTCTTCATACTCTTATAAATCAGTTTGACTGCTCTTCATCCTCTTATAAAGCAGTTTGACTGCTCTTCATCCTCCTATAAACCAGTTTGACTGCGCTTCATCCTCCTATAGAGCAGTTTGACTGCTCTTCGTCCGATTATAAATCAGTTTGACTGCTCTTCGTCCTCTTATAAAACAGTTTGACTGCTCTTCATCCTTTTATAAAGCAGTTTGACTGCTCTTCATCCTCTTATAAAACAGTTTGACTGCTCTTCATCCTTTTATAAAGCAGTTTGACTGCTCTTCATCCTCCTATAAACCAGTTTGACTGCGCTTCATCCTCCTATAGAACAGTTTGACTGCTCTTCGTCCGATTATAAATCAGTTTGACTGCTCTTCGTCCTCTTATAAAACAGTTTGACTGCTCTTCATCCTTTTATAAAGCAGTTTGACTGCTCTTCATCCTCTTATAAATCAGTTTGACTGCTCTTCATCCGATTATAAATCAGTTTGACTGCTCTTCATCCTCTTAAAAAACAGTTTGACTGCTCTTCATCCTTTTATAAAGCAGTTTGACTGCTCTTCATCCTCTTATAAATCAGTTTGACTGCTCTTCATCCGATTACAAATCAGTTTGACTGCTCTTCATCCTCTTATAAAACAGTTTGACTGCTCTTCATCCTTTTATAACGCAGTTTGACTGCTTTTCATCCTCTTATTAATCAGTTTGACTGCTCTTCATCCGATTATAAATCAGTTTGACTGCTCTTCGTCCTCTTTTAAAACAGTTTGACTGCTCTTCATCCTTTTATAATGCAATTTGACTGTTCTTGATCCTCTTATAAAACAGATTGACTGCTCTTCATCCTCTTGTAAAACAGGTTGACTGCTCTTCATCCTCTTGTAAAACAGTCTGACTGCTCTACATCCTCGTATAAAACAGTTTGACTGCTCTTCATCCTTTTATAAAGCAGTTTGACTGCTCTTCATCCTCTTATAAATCAATTTGACTGCTCTTCATCCTCTTATAAAACCGTTTGACTGCTCTTCGTCCGATTATAAATCAGTTTGACTGCTCTTCATCCTCTTATAAAACCGTTTGACTGCTCTTCGTCCGATTATAAATCAGGTTGACTGCTCTTCGTCCGATTATAAATCAGTTTGACTGCTCTTCGTCTGCTTATAAAACAGTTTGACTGCTCTTCATCCTTTTATAAAGCAGTTTGACTTCTCTTCATCCTCTTATAAATCAGTTTGACTGCTCTTCATCTGTTTATAAAGCAGTTTTACTGCTCTTCATCCTCCTATAGACCAGTTTGACTGCGCTTCATCCTCCTATAAAACAGTTTGACTGCTCTTCGTCGAATTATAAATCAGTTTGACTGCTCTTCGTCCTCTTATAAAACAGTTTGACTGCTCTTCATCCTTTTATTAAGCAGTTTCACTGCTCTTCATCCTCTTATAAATCAATTTGACTGCTCTTCATACTCTTATAAAACCGTTTGACTGCTCTTCGTCCGATTATAAATCAGTTTGACTGCTCTTCGTCCGATTATAAATCAGTTTGACTGCTCTTCGTCCGCTTACAAAACAGTTTGACTGCTCTTCATCCTTTTATAAAGCTGTTTGACTGCTCTTCATACTCTTATAAATCAGTTTGACTGCTCTTCATCCTCTTATAAAGCAGTTTGACTGCTCTTCATACTCCTATAAACCAGTTTGACTGCGCTTCATCCTCCTGTAGAACAGTTTGACTGCTTTTCGTCCGATTATAAATCAGTTTGACTGGTCTTCGTCCTCGTATAAAACAATTTGACTGCTCTTCATCCTTTTATAAAGCAGTTTGACTGCTCTTCATCCTCTTATAAAACAGATTGACTGCTCTTCATCCTCTTGTAAAACAGGTTGACTGCCCTTCATCCTCTTGTAAAACAGTCTGACTGCTCTTCATCCTCTTATAAAGCAGTTTGACTGCTCTTCATCCTCCTATAAACCAGTTTGACTGCGCTTCATCCTCTTGTAAAACAGGTTGACTGCTTTTCATCCTTTTGTAAAACAGTCTGACTGCTCTACATCATTGTATAAAACAGTTTGACTGCTCTTCATCCTTTTATAAAGCAGTTTGACTGCTCTTCATCCTCTTATAAATCAGTTTGACTGCTCTTCATCCTTTTATAAAGCAGTTTGACTGCTCTTCATCCTCCTATAAACCAGTTTGACTGCGCTTCATCCTCCTATAGAACAGTTTGACTGCTCTTCGTCCGATTATAAATCAGTTTGACTGCTCTTCGTCCGATTATAAATCAGTTTGACTGCTCTTCGTCCGCTTATAAAACAGTTTGACTGCTCTTCATCCTTTTATAAAGCAGTTTGACTGCTCTTCATCCTCTTATAAATCAGTTTGACTGCTCTTCATCCTTTTATAAAGCAGTTTGACTGCTCTTCATCCTCCTATAAACCAGTTTGACTGCGCTTCATCCTCCTATAGAACAGTTTGACTGCTCTTCGTCCGATTATAAATCAGTTTGACTGCTCTTCGTCCTCTTATAAAACAGTTTGACTGCTCTTCATCCTTTTATAAAGCAGTTTGACTGCTCTTCATCCTCTTATAAAACAGATTGACTGCTCTTCATCCTCTTGTAAAACAGGTTGACTGCCCTTCATCCTCTTGTAAAACAGTCTGACTGCTCTTCATCCTCTTATAAAGCAGTTTGACTGCTCTTCATCCTCCTATAAACCAGTTTGACTGCGCTTCATCCTCTTGTAAAACAGGTTGACTGCTTTTCATCCTTTTGTAAAACAGTCTGACTGCTCTACATCATTGTATAAAACAGTTTGACTGCTCTTCATCCTTTTATAAAGCAGTTTGACTGCTCTTCATCCTCTTATAAATCAGTTTGACTGCTCTTCATCCTTTTATAAAGCAGTTTGACTGCTCTTCATCCTCCTATAAACCAGTTTGACTGCGCTTCATCCTCCTATAGAACAGTTTGACTGCTCTTCGTCCGATTATAAATCAGTTTGACTGCTCTTCGTCCGATTATAAATCAGTTTGACTGCTCTTCGTCCGCTTATAAAACAGTTTGACTGCTCTTCATCCTTTTATAAAGCAGTTTGACTGCTCTTCATCCTCTTATAAATCAGTTTGACTGCTCTTCATCCTTTTATAAAGCAGTTTGACTGCTCTTCATCCTCCTATAAACCAGTTTGACTGCGCTTCATCCTCCTATAGAACAGTTTGACTGCTCTTCGTCCGATTATAAATCAGTTTGACTGCTCTTCGTCCTCTTATAAAACAGTTTGACTGCTCTTCATCCTTTTATAAAGCAGTTTGACTGCTCTTCATCCTCCTATAAATCAGTTTGACTGCTCTTCATCCGATTATAAATCAGTTTGACTGCTCTTCATCCTATTATAAATCAGTTTGACTGCTCTTCATCCTCTTATAAAACAGTTTGACTGCTCTTCATCCTTTTATAAATCAGTTTGACTGCTCTTCGTCTGCTTATAAATCAGTTTGACTGCTCTTCATCCTATTATAAATCAGTTTGACTGCTCTTCATCCTCTTATAAAACAGTTTGACTGCTCTTCATCCATTTATAAAGCAGTTTGACTGCTCTTCATCCTGTTATAAATCAGTTTGACTGCTCTTCATCCTCTTATAAAGCAGTTTGACTGCTCTTCATCCTCCTATAAACCAGTTTGACTGCGCTTCATCCTCCTATAGAACAGTTTGACTGCTCTTCGTCCGATTATAAATCAGTTAGACTGCTCTACGTCCTCTTATAAAACAGTTTGACTGCTCTTCATCCTTTTATAAAGCAGTTTGACTGCTCTTCATCCTCTTATAAATCAGTTTGACTGCTCTTCATCCGATTATAAATCAGTTTGACTGCTCTTCATCCTCTTAAAAAACAGTTTGACTGCTCTTCATCCTTTTATAAAGCAGTTTGACTGCTCTTCATCCATTTATAAAGCAGTTTGACTGCTCTTCATCCTCCTATAAACCAGTTTGACTGCGCTTCATCCTCCTATAGAACAGTTTGACTGCTCTTCATCCTCTTATAAAACAGTTTGACTGCTCTTCATCCTTTTATAACGCAGTTTGACTGCTCTTCATCCTCTTATAAATCAGTTTGACTGCTCTTCATCCGATTTTAAATCAGTTTGACTGCTCTTCGTCCTCTTTTAAAACAGTTTGACTGCTCTTCATCCTTTTATAATGCAGTTTGACTGCTCTTCATCCTCTTATAAAAGTTTGACTGCTCTTCATCCTCCTGTAAAACAGGTTGACTGATCTTCATCCTCTTATAAAACAGTTTGACTGCTCTTCATCCTCTTATAAATCAATTTGACTGCTCTTCATACTCTTATAAAACCGTTTGACTGCTCTTCGTCCGATTATAAATCAGTTTGACTGCTCTTCGTCCGATTATAAATCAGTTTGACTGCTCTTCGTCCGCTTACAAAACAGTTTGACTGCTCTTCATCCTTTTATAAAGCTGTTTGACTGCTCTTCATACTCTTATAAATCAGTTTGACTGCTCTTCATCCTCTTATAAAGCAGTTTGACTGCTCTTCATACTCCTATAAACCAGTTTGACTGCGCTTCATCCTCCTGTAGAACAGTTTGACTGCTTTTCGTCCGATTATAAATCAGTTTGACTGCTCTTCGTCCTCGTATAAAACAATTTGACTGCTCTTCATCCTTTTATAAAGCAGTTTGACTGCTCTTCATCCTCTTATAAAACAGATTGACTGCTCTTCATCCTCTTGTAAAACAGGTTGACTGCCCTTCATCCTCTTGTAAAACGGTCTGACTGCTCTTCATCCTCTTATAAAGCAGTTTGACTGCTCTTCATCCTCCTATAAACCAGTTTGACTGCGCTTCATCCTCTTGTAAAACAGGTTGACTGCTTTTCATCCTTTTGTAAAACAGTCTGACTGCTCTACATCATTGTATAAAACAGTTTGACTGCTCTTCATCCTTTTATAAAGCAGTTTGACTGCTCTTCATCCTCTTATAAATCAGTTTGACTGCTCTTCATCCTTTTATAAAGCAGTTTGACTGCTCTTCATCCTCCTATAAACCAGTTTGACTGCGCTTCATCCTCCTATAGAACAGTTTGACTGCTCTTCGTCCGATTATAAATCAGTTTGACTGCTCTTCATCCTCCTATAAACCAGTTTGACTGCGCTTCATCCTCTTGTAAAACAGGTTGACTGCTTTTCATCCTTTTGTAAAACAGTCTGACTGCTCTACATCATTGTATAAAACAGTTTGACTGCTCTTCATCCTTTTATAAAGCAGTTTGACTGCTCTTCATCCTCTTATAAATCAATTTGACTGCTCTTCATCCTTTTATAAAGCAGTTTGACTGCTCTTCATCCTCTTATAAATCAATTTGACTGCTCTTCATCCTCTTATAAAACCGTTTGACTGCTCTTCGTCCGATTATAAATCAGTTTGACTGCTCTTCGTCCGATTATAAATCAGTTTGACTGCTCTTCGTCCGCTTATAAAACAGTTTGACTGCTCTTCATCCTTTTATAAAGCAGTTTGACTGCTCTTCATCCTCTTATAAATCAGTTTGACTGCTCTTCATCCTTTTATAAAGCAGTTTGACTGCTCTTCATCCTCCTATAAACCAGTTTGACTGCGCTTCATCCTCCTATAGAACAGTTTGACTGCTCTTCGTCCGATTATAAATCAGTTTGACTGCTCTTCGTCCTCTTATAAAACAGTTTGACTGCTCTTCATCCTTTTATAAAGCAGTTTGACTGCTCTTCATCCTCCTATAAATCAGTTTGACTGCTCTTCATCCGATTATAAATCAGTTTGACTGCTCTTCATCCTATTATAAATCAGTTTGACTGCTCTTCATCCTCTTATAAAACAGTTTGACTGCTCTTCATCCTTTTATAAATCAGTTTGACTGCTCTTCGTCTGCTTATAAATCAGTTTGACTGCTCTTCATCCTATTATAAATCAGTTTGACTGCTCTTCATCCTCTTATAAAACAGTTTGACTGCTCTTCATCCATTTATAAAGCAGTTTGACTGCTCTTCATCCTGTTATAAATCAGTTTGACTGCTCTTCATCCTCTTATAAATCAGTTTGACTGCTCTTCATCCTCCTATAAACCAGTTTGACTGCGCTTCATCCTCCTATAGAACAGTTTGACTGCTCTTCGTCCGATTATAAATCAGTTTGACTGCTCTTCGTCCTCTTATAAAACAGTTTGACTGCTCTTCATCCTTTTATAAAGCAGTTTGACTGCTCTTCATCCTCTTATAAATCAGTTTGACTGCTCTTCATCCTTTTATAAAGCAGTTTGACTGCTCTTCATCCTCCTATAAACCAGTTTGACTGCGCTTCATCCTCCTATAGAACAGTTTGACTGCTCTTCGTCCGATTATAAATCAGTTAGACTGCTCTACGTCCTCTTATAAAACAGTTTGACTGCTCTTCATCCTTTTATAAAGCAGTTTGACTGCTCTTCATCCTCTTATAAATCAGTTTGACTGCTCTTCATCCGATTATAAATCAGTTTGACTGCTCTTCATCCTCTTAAAAAACAGTTTGACTGCTCTTCATCCTTTTATAAAGCAGTTTGACTGCTCTTCATCCTTTTATAAAGCAGTTTGACTGCTCTTCATCCTCCTATAAACCAGTTTGACTGCGCTTCATCCTCCTATAGAACAGTTTGACTGCTCTTCATCCTCTTATAAAACAGTCTGACTGCTCTTCATCCTTTTATAACGCACTTTGACTGCTCTTCATCCTCTTATAAATCAGTTTGACTGCTCTTCATCCGATTATAAATCAGTTTGACTGCTCTTCGTCCTCTTTTAAAACAGTTTGACTGCTCTTCATCCTTTTATAATGCAGTTTGACTGCTCTTCATCCTCTTATAAAAGTTTGACTGCTCTTCATCCTCCTGTAAAACAGGTTGACTGATCTTCATCCTCTTATAAAACAGTTTGACTGCTCTTCATTTTCTTATAAAACAGTTTGACTGCTCTTCATCCTCTTGTAAAACAGGTTGACTGCTCTTCATCCTCTTGTAAAACAGTCTGACTGCTCTACATCCTCGTATAAAACAGTTTGACTGCTCTTCATCCTTTTATAAAGCAGTTTCACTGCTCTTCATCAACTTATAAATCAATTTGACTGCTCTTCATCCTCTTATAAAACCGTTTGACTGCTCTTCGTCCGATTATAAATCAGTTTGACTGCTCTTCGTCCGATTATAAATCAGTTTGACTGCTCTTCGTCCGCTTACAAAACAGTTTGACTGCTCTTCATCCTTTTATAAAGCTGTTTGACTGCTCTTCATACTCTTATAAATCAGTTTGACTGCTCTTCATCCTCTTATAAAGCAGTTTGACTGCTCTTCATACTCCTATAAACCAGTTTGACTGCGCTTCATCCTCCTGTAGAACAGTTTGACTGCTTTTCGTCCGATTATAAATCAGTTTGACTGCTCTTCGTCCTCGTATAAAACAGTTTGACTGCTCTTCATCCTTTTATAAAGCAGTTTGACTGCTCTTCATCGTCTTATAAAACAGATTGACTGCTCTTCATCCTCTTGTAAAACAGGTTGACTGCCGTTCATCCTCTTGTAAAACATTCTGACTGCTCTACATCCTCGTATAAAACAGTTTGACTGCTCTTCATCCTTTTATAAAACCGTTTGACTGCTCTTCGTCCGTTTATAAATCAGTTTGACTGCTCTTCGTCCGATTATAAATCAGTTTGACTGCTCTTCGTCCGCTTATAAATCAGTTTGACTGCTCTTCATCCTCTTATAAAGCAGTTTGACTGCTCTTCATCCTCCTATAAACCAGTTTGACTGCGCTTCATCCTCCTATAGAACAGTTTGACTGCTCTTCGTCCGATTATAAATCAATTTGACTGCTCTTCGTCCTCGTATAAAACAGTTTGACTGCTCTTCATCGTTTTATAAAGCAGTTTGACTGCTCTACATCCTCTTATAAATCAGTTTGACTGCTATTCATCTGATTATAAATCAGTTTGACTGCTCTTCGTCCAATTATAAATCAGTTTGACTGCTCTTCGTCCGATTATAAATCAATTTGACTGCTCTTCGTCCGCTTATAAAACAGTTTGACTGCTCTTCATCCTTTTATAAAGCAGTTTGACTGCTCTTCATCCTCTTATAAATCAGTCTGACTGCTCTTCATCCTCTTATAAAACAGTTTGACTGCTCTTCATCCTCCTATAAACCAGTTTGACTGCGCTTCATCCTCCTATAGAACAGTTTGACTGCTCTTCGTCCGATTATAAATCAGTTTGACTGCTCTTCGTCCTCTTATAAAACAGTTTGACTGCTCTTCATCCTTTTATAAAGCAGTTTGACTGCTCTTCATCCTCTTATAAATCAGTTTGACTGCTCTTCATCCTTTTATAAAGCAGTTTGACTGCTCTTCATCCTCCTATAAACCAGTTTGACTGCGCTTCATCCTCCTATAGAACAGTTTGACTGCTCTTCGTCCGATTATAAATCAGTTTGACTGCTCTTCGTCCTCTTATAAAACAGTTTGACTGCTCTTCATCCTTTTATAAAGCAGTTTGACTGCTCTTCATCCTCTTAAAAAACAGTTTGCCTGCTCTTCATCCTTTTATAAAGCAGTTTGACTGCTCTTCATCCTCTTATAAATCAGTTTGACTGCTCTTCATCCGATTACAAATCAGTTTGACTGCTCTTCATCCTCTTATAAAACAGTTTGACTGCTCTTCATCCTTTTATAACGCAGTTTGACTGCTTTTCATCCTCTTATTAATCAGTTTGACTGCTCTTCATCCGATTATAAATCAGTTTGACTGCTCTTCGTCCTCTTTTAAAACAGTTTGACTGCTCTTCATCCTTTTATAATGCAGTTTGACTGTTCTTGATCCTCTTATAAAACAGAGTGACTGCTCTTCATCCTCTTGTAAAACAGGTTGACTGCTCTTCATCCTCTTGTAAAACAGTCTGACTGCTCTACATCCTCGTATAAAACAGTTTGACTGCTCTTCATCCTTTTATAAAGCAGTTTGACTGCTCTTCATCCTCTTATAAATCAATTTGACTGCTCTTCATCCTCTTATAAAACCGTTTGACTGCTCTTCGTCCGATTATAAATCAGTTTGACTGCTCTTCATCCTCTTATAAAACCGTTTGACTGCTCTTCGTCCGATTATAAATCAGGTTGACTGCTCTTCGTCCGATTATAAATCAGTTTGACTGCTCTTCGTCTGCTTATAAAACAGTTTGACTGCTCTTCATCCTTTTATAAAGCAGTTTGACTGCTCTTCATCCTCTTATAAATCAGTTTGACTGCTCTTCATCTGTTTATAAAGCAGTTTTACTGCTCTTCATCCTCCTATAGACCAGTTTGACTGCGCTTCATCCTCCTATAAAACAGTTTGACTGCTCTTCGTCGGATTATAAATCAGTTTGACTGCTCTTCGTCCTCTTATAAAACAGTTTGACTGCTCTTCATCCTTTTATTAAGCAGTTTCACTGCTCTTCATCCTCTTATAAATCAATTTGACTGCTCTTCATACTCTTATAAAACCGTTTGACTGCTCTTCGTCCGATTATAAATCAGTTTGACTGCTCTTCGTCCGATTATAAATCAGTTTGACTGCTCTTCGTCCGCTTACAAAACAGTTTGACTGCTCTTCATCCTTTTATAAAGCTGTTTGACTGCTCTTCATACTCTTATAAATCAGTTTGACTGCTCTTCATCCTCTTATAAAGCAGTTTGACTGCTCTTCATACTCCTATAAACCAGTTTGACTGCGCTTCATCCTCCTGTAGAACAGTTTGACTGCTTTTCGTCCGATTATAAATCAGTTTGACTGCTCTTCGTCCTCGTATAAAACAGTTTGACTGCTCTTCATCCTTTTATAAAGCAGTTTGACTGCTCTTCATCCTCTTATAAAACAGATTGACTGCTCTTCATCCTCTTGTAAAACAGGTTGACTGCCCTTCATCCTCTTGTAAAACAGTTTGACTGCTCTTCATCCTCTTATAAAGCAGTTTGACTGCTCTTCATCCTCCTATAAACCAGTTTGACTGCGCTTCATCCTCTTGTAAAACAGGTTGACTGCTTTTCATCCTTTTGTAAAACAGTCTGACTGCTCTACATCATTGTATAAAACAGTTTGACTGCTCTTCATCCTTTTATAAAGCAGTTTGACTGCTCTTCATCCTCTTATAAATCAATTTGACTGCTCTTCATCCTCTTATAAAACCGTTTGACTGCTCTTCGTCCGATTATAAATCAGTTTGACTGCTCTTCGTCCGATTATAAATCAGTTTGACTGCTCTTCGTCCGCTTATAAAACAGTTTGACTGCTCTTCATCCTTTTATAAAGCAGTTTGACTGCTCTTCATACTCTTATAAATCAGTTTGACTGCTCTTCATCCTCTTATAAAGCAGTTTGACTGCTCTTCATACTCCTATAAACCAGTTTGACTGCGCTTCATCCTCCTGTAGAACAGTTTGACTGCTTTTCGTCCGATTATAAATCAGTTTGACTGCTCTTCGTCCTCGTATAAAACAGTTTGACTGCTCTTCATCCTTTTATAAAGCAGTTTGACTGCTCTTCATCCTCTTATAAAACAGATTGACTGCTCTTCATCCTCTTGTAAAACAGGTTGACTGCCGTTCATCCTCTTGTAAAACATTCTGACTGCTCTACATCCTCGTATAAAACAGTTTGACTGCTCTTCATCCTTTTATAAAACCGTTTGACTGCTCTTCGTCCGTTTATAAATCAGTTTGACTGCTCTTCGTCCGATTATAAATCAGTTTGACTGCTCTTCGTCCGCTTATAAATCAGTTTGACTGCTCTTCATCCTCTTATAAAGCAGTTTGACTGCTCTTCATCCTCCTATAAACCAGTTTGACTGCGCTTCATCCTCCTATAGAACAGTTTGACTGCTCTTCGTCCGATTATAAATCAATTTGACTGCTCTTCGTCCTCGTATAAAACAGTTTGACTGCTCTTCATCGTTTTATAAAGCAGTTTGACTGCTCTACATCCTCTTATAAATCAGTTTGACTGCTATTCATCTGATTATAAATCAGTTTGACTGCTCTTCGTCCAATTATAAATCAGTTTGACTGCTCTTCGTCCGATTATAAATCAATTTGACTGCTCTTCGTCCGCTTATAAAACAGTTTGACTGCTCTTCATCCTTTTATAAAGCAGTTTGACTGCTCTTCATCCTCTTATAAATCAGTCTGACTGCTCTTCATCCTCTTATAAAACAGTTTGACTGCTCTTCATCCTCCTATAAACCAGTTTGACTGCGCTTCATCCTCCTATAGAACAGTTTGACTGCTCTTCGTCCGATTATAAATCAGTTTGACTGCTCTTCGTCCTCTTATAAAACAGTTTGACTGCTCTTCATCCTTTTATAAAGCAGTTTGACTGCTCTTCATCCTCTTATAAATCAGTTTGACTGCTCTTCATCCTTTTATAAAGCAGTTTGACTGCTCTTCATCCTCCTATAAACCAGTTTGACTGCGCTTCATCCTCCTATAGAACAGTTTGACTGCTCTTCGTCCGATTATAAATCAGTTTGACTGCTCTTCGTCCTCTTATAAAACAGTTTGACTGCTCTTCATCCTTTTATAAAGCAGTTTGACTGCTCTTCATCCTCTTAAAAAACAGTTTGACTGCTCTTCATCCTTTTATAAAGCAGTTTGACTGCTCTTCATCCTCTTATAAATCAGTTTGACTGCTCTTCATCCGATTACAAATCAGTTTGACTGCTCTTCATCCTCTTATAAAACAGTTTGACTGCTCTTCATCCTTTTATAACGCAGTTTGACTGCTTTTCATCCTCTTATTAATCAGTTTGACTGCTCTTCATCCGATTATAAATCAGTTTGACTGCTCTTCGTCCTCTTTTAAAACAGTTTGACTGCTCTTCATCCTTTTATAATGCAGTTTGACTGTTCTTGATCCTCTTATAAAACAGAGTGACTGCTCTTCATCCTCTTGTAAAACAGGTTGACTGCTCTTCATCCTCTTGTAAAACAGTCTGACTGCTCTACATCCTCGTATAAAACAGTTTGACTGCTCTTCATCCTTTTATAAAGCAGTTTGACTGCTCTTCATCCTCTTATAAATCAATTTGACTGCTCTTCATCCTCTTATAAAACCGTTTGACTGCTCTTCGTCCGATTATAAATCAGTTTGACTGCTCTTCATCCTCTTATAAAACCGTTTGACTGCTCTTCGTCCGATTATAAATCAGGTTGACTGCTCTTCGTCCGATTATAAATCAGTTTGACTGCTCTTCGTCTGCTTATAAAACAGTTTGACTGCTCTTCATCCTTTTATAAAGCAGTTTGACTGCTCTTCATCCTCTTATAAATCAGTTTGACTGCTCTTCATCTGTTTATAAAGCAGTTTTACTGCTCTTCATCCTCCTATAGACCAGTTTGACTGCGCTTCATCCTCCTATAAAACAGTTTGACTGCTCTTCGTCGGATTATAAATCAGTTTGACTGCTCTTCGTCCTCTTATAAAACAGTTTGACTGCTCTTCATCCTTTTATTAAGCAGTTTCACTGCTCTTCATCCTCTTATAAATCAATTTGACTGCTCTTCATACTCTTATAAAACCGTTTGACTGCTCTTCGTCCGATTATAAATCAGTTTGACTGCTCTTCGTCCGATTATAAATCAGTTTGACTGCTCTTCGTCCGCTTACAAAACAGTTTGACTGCTCTTCATCCTTTTATAAAGCTGTTTGACTGCTCTTCATACTCTTATAAATCAGTTTGACTGCTCTTCATCCTCTTATAAAGCAGTTTGACTGCTCTTCATACTCCTATAAACCAGTTTGACTGCGCTTCATCCTCCTGTAGAACAGTTTGACTGCTTTTCGTCCGATTATAAATCAGTTTGACTGCTCTTCGTCCTCGTATAAAACAGTTTGACTGCTCTTCATCCTTTTATAAAGCAGTTTGACTGCTCTTCATCCTCTTATAAAACAGATTGACTGCTCTTCATCCTCTTGTAAAACAGGTTGACTGCCCTTCATCCTCTTGTAAAACAGTTTGACTGCTCTTCATCCTCTTATAAAGCAGTTTGACTGCTCTTCATCCTCCTATAAACCAGTTTGACTGCGCTTCATCCTCTTGTAAAACAGGTTGACTGCTTTTCATCCTTTTGTAAAACAGTCTGACTGCTCTACATCATTGTATAAAACAGTTTGACTGCTCTTCATCCTTTTATAAAGCAGTTTGACTGCTCTTCATCCTCTTATAAATCAATTTGACTGCTCTTCATCCTCTTATAAAACCGTTTGACTGCTCTTCGTCCGATTATAAATCAGTTTGACTGCTCTTCGTCCGATTATAAATCAGTTTGACTGCTCTTCGTCCGCTTATAAAACAGTTTGACTGCTCTTCATCCTTTTATAAAGCAGTTTGACTGCTCTTCATCCTCTTATAAATCAGTTTGACTGCACTTCATCCTTTTATAAAGCAGTTTGACTGCTCTTCATCCTCCTATAAACCAGTTTGACTGCGCTTCATCCTCCTATAGAACAGTTTGACTGCTCTTCGTCCGATTATAAATCAGTTTGACTGCTCTTCATCCTCCTATAAACCAGTTTGACTGCGCTTCATCCTCTTGTAAAACAGGTTGACTGCTTTTCATCCTTTTGTAAAACAGTCTGACTGCTCTACATCATTGTATAAAACAGTTTGACTGCTCTTCATCCTTTTATAAAGCAGTTTGACTGCTCTTCATCCTCTTATAAATCAATTTGACTGCTCTTCATCCTTTTATAAAGCAGTTTGACTGCTCTTCATCCTCTTATAAATCAATTTGACTGCTCTTCATCCTCTTATAAAACCGTTTGACTGCTCTTCGTCCGATTATAAATCAGTTTGACTGCTCTTCGTCCGATTATAAATCAGTTTGACTGCTCTTCGTCCGCTTATAAAACAGTTTGACTGCTCTTCATCCTTTTATAAAGCAGTTTGACTGCTCTTCATCCTCTTATAAATCAGTTTGACTGTTCTTCATCCTTTTATAAAGCAGTTTGACTGCTCTTCATCCTCCTATAAAGCAGTTTGACTGCGCTTCATCCCCCTATAGAACAGTTTGACTGCTCTTCATCCTCTTGTAAAACAGGTTGACTGCTCTTCATCCTCTTGTAAAACAGTCTGACTGCTCTACATCCTCGTATAAAACAGTTTGACTGCTCTTCATCCTTTTATAAAGCAGTTTGACTGCTCTTCATCCTCTTATAAATCAATTTGACTGCTCTTCATCCTCTTATAAAACCGTTTGACTGCTCTTCGTCCGATTATAAATCAGTTTGACTGCTCTTCATCCTCTTATAAAACCGTTTGACTGCTCTTCGTCCGATTATAAATCAGGTTGACTGCTCTTCGTCCGATTATAAATCAGTTTGACTGCTCTTCGTCTGCTTATAAAACAGTTTGACTGCTCTTCATCCTTTTATAAAGCAGTTTGACTGCTCTTCATCCTCTTATAAATCAGTTTGACTGCTCTTCATCTGTTTATAAAGCAGTTTTACTGCTCTTCATCCTCCTATAGACCAGTTTGACTGCGCTTCATCCTCCTATAAAACAGTTTGACTGCTCTTCGTCGGATTATAAATCAGTTTGACTGCTCTTCGTCCTCTTATAAAACAGTTTGACTGCTCTTCATCCTTTTATTAAGCAGTTTCACTGCTCTTCATCCTCTTATAAATCAATTTGACTGCTCTTCATACTCTTATAAAACCGTTTGACTGCTCTTCGTCCGATTATAAATCAGTTTGACTGCTCTTCGTCCGATTATAAATCAGTTTGACTGCTCTTCATACTCTTATAAATCAGTTTGACTGCTCTTCATACTCCTATAAACCAGTTTGACTGCGCTTCATCCTCCTGTAGAACAGTTTGACTGCTTTTCGTCCGATTATAAATCAGTTTGACTGCTCTTCGTCCTCGTATAAAACAGTTTGACTGCTCTTCATCCTTTTATAAAGCAGTTTGACTGCTCTTCATCCTCTTATAAAACAGATTGACTGCTCTTCATCCTCTTGTAAAACAGGGTGACTGCCCTTCATCCTCTTGTAAAACAGTCTGACTGCTCTTCATCCTCTTATAAAGCAGTTTGACTGCTCTTCATCCTCCTATAAACCAGTTTGACTGCGCTTCATCCTCTTGTAAAACAGGTTGACTGCTTTTCATCCTTTTGTAAAACAGTCTGACTGCTCTACATCATTGTATAAAACAGTTTGACTGCTCTTCATCCTTTTATAAAGCAGTTTGACTGCTCTTCATCCTCTTATAAATCAATTTGACTGCTCTTCATCCTCTTATAAAACCGTTTGACTGCTCTTCGTCCGATTATAAATCAGTTTGACTGCTCTTCGTCCGATTATAAATCAGTTTGACTGCTCTTCGTCCGCTTATAAAACAGTTTGACTGCTCTTCATCCTTTTATAAAGCAGTTTGACTGCTCTTCATCCTCTTATAAATCAGTTTGACTGCTCTTCATCCTTTTATAAAGCAGTTTGACTGCTCTTCATCCTCCTATAAACCAGTTTGACTGCGCTTCATCCTGCTATAGAACAGTTTGACTGCTCTTCGTCCGATTATAAATCAGTTTGACTGCTCTTCATCCTCCTATAAACCAGTTTGACTGCGCTTCATCCTCTTGTAAAACAGGTTGACTGCTTTTCATCCTTTTGTAAAACAGTCTGACTGCTCTACATCATTGTATAAAACAGTTTGACTGCTCTTCATCCTTTTATAAAGCAGTTTGACTGCTCTTCATCCTCTTATAAATCAATTTGACTGCTCTTCATCCTTTTATAAAGCAGTTTGACTGCTCTTCATCCTCTTATAAATCAATTTGACTGCTCTTCATCCTCTTATAAAACCGTTTGACTGCTCTTCGTCCGATTATAAATCAGTTTGACTGCTCTTCGTCCGATTATAAATCAGTTTGACTGCTATTCGTCCGCTTATAAAACAGTTTGACTGCTCTTCATCCTTTTATAAAGCAGTTTGACTGCTCTTCATCCTCTTATAAATCAGTTTGACTGCTCTTCATCCTTTTATAAAGCAGTTTGACTGCTCTTCATCCTCCTATAAACCAGTTTGACTGCGCTTCATCCTCCTATAGAACAGTTTGACTGCTCTTCGTCCGATTATAAATCAGTTTGACTGCTCTTCGTCCTCTTATAAAACAGTTTGACTGCTCTTCATCCTTTTATAAAGCAGTTTGACTGCTCTTCATCCTCCTATAAATCAGTTTGACTGCTCTTCATCCGATTATAAATCAGTTTGACTGCTCTTCATCCTATTATAAATCAGTTTGACTGCTCTTCATCCTCTTATAAAACAGTTTGACTGCTCTTCATCCTTTTATAAATCAGTTTGACTGCTCTTCGTCTGCTTATAAATCAGTTTGACTGCTCTTCATCCTATTATAAATCAGTTTGACTGCTCTTCATCCTCTTATAAAACAGTTTGACTGCTCTTCATCCATTTATAAAGCAGTTTGACTGCTCTTCATCCTCTTATAAATCAGTTTGACTGCTCTTCATCCTCTTATAAAGCAGTTTGACTGCTCTTCATCCTCCTATAAACCAGTTTGACTGCGCTTCATCCTCCTATAGAACAGTTTGACTGCTCTTCGTCCGATTATAAATCAGTTTGACTGCTCTTCATCCTCTTAAAAAACAGTTTGACTGCTCTTCATCCTTTTATAAAGCAGTTTGACCGCTCTTCATCCTCTTATACATCAGTTTGACTGCTCTTCATCCGATTATAAATCAGTTTGACTGCTCTTCATCCTCTTATAAAACAGTTTGACTGCTCTTCATCCTTTTATAACGCAGTTTGACTGCTCTTCATCCTCTTATAAATCAGTTTGACTGCTCTTCATCAGATTATAAATCAGTTTGATTGCTCTTCGTCCTCTTTTAAAACAGTTTGACTGCTCTTCATCCTTTTATAATGCAGTTTGACTGCTCTTCATACTCTTATAAAACAGTTTGACTGCTCTTCATCCTTTTTGTAAAACAGGTTGACTGCTCTTCATCCTCTTGTAAAACAGTCTGACTGCTCTACATCCTCGTATAAAACAGTTTGACTGCTCTTCATCCTTTTATAAAGCAGTTTGACTGCTCTTCATCCTCTTATAAATCAATTTGACTGCTCTTCATCCTCTTATAAAACCGTTTGACTGCTCTTCGTCCGATTATAAATCAGTTTGACTGCTCTTCATCCTCTTATAAAACCGTTTGACTGCTCTTCGTCCGATTATAAATCAGGTTGACTGCTCTTCGTCCGATTATAAATCAGTTTGACTGCTCTTCGTCTGCTTATAAAACAGTTTGACTGCTCTTCATCCTTTTATAAAGCAGTTTGACTGCTCTTCATCCTCTTATAAATCAGTTTGACTGCTCTTCATCTGTTTATAAAGCAGTTTTACTGCTCTTCATCCTCCTATAGACCAGTTTGACTGCGCTTCATCCTCCTATAAAACAGTTTGACTGCTCTTCGTCGGATTATAAATCAGTTTGACTGCTCTTCGTCCTCTTATAAAACAGTTTGACTGCTCTTCATCCTTTTATTAAGCAGTTTCACTGCTCTTCATCCTCTTATAAATCAATTTGACTGCTCTTCATACTCTTATAAAACCGTTTGACTGCTCTTCGTCCTATTATAAATCAGTTTGACTGCTCTTTGTCCGATTATAAATCAGTTTGACTGCTCTTCGTCCGCTTACAAAACAGTTTGACTGCTCTTCATCCTTTTATAAAGCTGTTTGACTGCTCTTCATACTCTTATAAATCAGTTTGACTGCTCTTCATCCTCTTATAAAGCAGTTTGACTGCTCTTCATCCTTTTATAAAGCAGTTTGACTGCTCTTCATCCTCTTATAAATCAGTTTGACTGCTCTTCATCCTTTTATAAAGCAGTTTGACTGCTCTTCATCCTCCTATAAACCAGTTTGACTGCGCTTCATCCTGCTATAGAACAGTTTGACTGCTCTTCGTCCGATTATAAATCAGTTTGACTGCTCTTCATCCTCCTATAAACCAGTTTGACTGCGCTTCATCCTCTTGTAAAACAGGTTGACTGCTTTTCATCCTTTTGTAAAACAGTCTGACTGCTCTACATCATTGTATAAAACAGTTTGACTGCTCTTCATCCTTTTATAAAGCAGTTTGACTGCTCTTCATCCTCTTATAAATCAATTTGACTGCTCTTCATCCTTTTATAAAGCAGTTTGACTGCTCTTCATCCTCTTATAAATCAATTTGACTGCTCTTCATCCTCTTATAAAACCGTTTGACTGCTCTTCGTCCGATTATAAATCAGTTTGACTGCTCTTCGTCCGATTATAAATCAGTTTGACTGCTCTTCGTCCGCTTATAAAACAGTTTGACTGCTCTTCATCCTTTTATAAAGCAGTTTGACTGCTCTTCATCCTCTTATAAATCAGTTTGACTGCTCTTCATCCTTTTATAAAGCAGTTTGACTGCTCTTCATCCTCCTATAAACCAGTTTGACTGCGCTTCATCCTCCTATAGAACAGTTTGACTGCTCTTCGTCCGATTATAAATCAGTTTGACTGCTCTTCGTCCTCTTATAAAACAGTTTGACTGCTCTTCATCCTTTTATAAAGCAGTTTGACTGCTCTTCATCCTCCTATAAATCAGTTTGACTGCTCTTCATCCGATTATAAATCAGTTTGACTGCTCTTCATCCTATTATAAATCAGTTTGACTGCTCTTCATCCTCTTATAAAACAGTTTGACTGCTCTTCATCCTTTTATAAATCAGTTTGACTGCTCTTCGTCTGCTTATAAATCAGTTTGACTGCTCTTCATCCTATTATAAATCAGTTTGACTGCTCTTCATCCTCTTATAAAACAGTTTGACTGCTCTTCATCCATTTATAAAGCAGTTTGACTGCTCTTCATCCTCTTATAAATCAGTTTGACTGCTCTTCATCCTCTTATAAAGCAGTTTGACTGCTCTTCATCCTCCTATAAACCAGTTTGACTGCGCTTCATCCTCCTATAGAACAGTTTGACTGCTCTTCGTCCGATTATAAATCAGTTTGACTGCTCTTCATCCTCTTAAAAAACAGTTTGACTGCTCTTCATCCTTTTATAAAGCAGTTTGACTGCTCTTCATCCTCTTATACATCAGTTTGACTGCTCTTCATCCGATTATAAATCAGTTTGACTGCTCTTCATCCTCTTATAAAACAGTTTGACTGCTCTTCATCCTTTTATAACGCAGTTTGACTGCTCTTCATCCTCTTATAAATCAGTTTGACTGCTCTTCATCAGATTATAAATCAGTTTGATTGCTCTTCGTCCTCTTTTAAAACAGTTTGACTGCTCTTCATCCTTTTATAATGCAGTTTGACTGCTCTTCATACTCTTATAAAACAGTTTGACTGCTCTTCATCCTTTTTGTAAAACAGGTTGACTGCTCTTCATCCTCTTGTAAAACAGTCTGACTGCTCTACATCCTCGTATAAAACAGTTTGACTGCTCTTCATCCTTTTATAAAGCAGTTTGACTGCTCTTCATCCTCTTATAAATCAATTTGACTGCTCTTCATCCTCTTATAAAACCGTTTGACTGCTCTTCGTCCGATTATAAATCAGTTTGACTGCTCTTCATCCTCTTATAAAACCGTTTGACTGCTCTTCGTCCGATTATAAATCAGGTTGACTGCTCTTCGTCCGATTATAAATCAGTTTGACTGCTCTTCGTCTGCTTATAAAACAGTTTGACTGCTCTTCATCCTTTTATAAAGCAGTTTGACTGCTCTTCATCCTCTTATAAATCAGTTTGACTGCTCTTCATCTGTTTATAAAGCAGTTTTACTGCTCTTCATCCTCCTATAGACCAGTTTGACTGCGCTTCATCCTCCTATAAAACAGTTTGACTGCTCTTCGTCGGATTATAAATCAGTTTGACTGCTCTTCGTCCTCTTATAAAACAGTTTGACTGCTCTTCATCCTTTTATTAAGCAGTTTCACTGCTCTTCATCCTCTTATAAATCAATTTGACTGCTCTTCATACTCTTATAAAACCGTTTGACTGCTCTTCGTCCTATTATAAATCAGTTTGACTGCTCTTTGTCCGATTATAAATCAGTTTGACTGCTCTTCGTCCGCTTACAAAACAGTTTGACTGCTCTTCATCCTTTTATAAAGCTGTTTGACTGCTCTTCATACTCTTATAAATCAGTTTGACTGCTCTTCATCCTCTTATAAAGCAGTTTGACTGCTCTTCATACTCCTATAAACCAGTTTGACTGCGCTTCATCCTCCTGTAGAACAGTATGACTGCTTTTCGTCCGATTATAAATCAGTTTGACTGCTCTTCGTCCTCGTATAAAACAGTTTGACTGCTCTTCATCCTTTTATAAAGCAGTTTGACTGCTCTTCATCCTCTTATAAAACAGATTGACTGCTCTTCATCCTCTTGTAAAACAGGTTGACTGCCCTTCATCCTCTTGTAAAACAGTCTGACTGCTCTTCATCCTCTTATAAAGCAGTTTGACTGCTCTTCATCCTCCTATAAACCAGTTTGACTGCGCTTCATCCTCTTGTAAAACAGGTTGACTGCTTTTCATCCTTTTGTAAAACAGTCTGACTGCTCTACATCATTGTATAAAACAGTTTGACTGCTCTTCATCCTTTTATAAAGCAGTTTGACTGCTCTTCATCCTCTTATAAATCAATTTGACTGCTCTTCATCCTCTTATAAAACCGTTTGACTGCTCTTCGTCCGATTATAAATCAGTTAGACTGCTCTTCGTCCGATTATAAATCAGTTTGACTGCTCTTCGTCCGCTTATAAAACAGTTTGACTGCTCTTCATCGTTTTATAAAGCAGTTTGACTGCTCTTCATCCTCTTATAAATCAGTTTGACTGCTCTTCATCCTTTTATAAAGCAGTTTGACTGCTCTTCATCCTCCTATAAACCAGTTTGACTGCGCTTCATCCTCCTATAGAACAGTTTGACTGCTCTTCGTCCGATTATAAATCAGTTTGACTGCTCTTCATCCTCCTATAAACCAGTTTGACTGCGCTTCATCCTCTTGTAAAACAGGTTGACTGCTTTTCATCCTTTTGTAAAACAGTCTGACTGCTCTACATCATTGTATAAAACAGTTTGACTGCTCTTCATCCTTTTATAAAGCAGTTTGACTGCTCTTCATCCTCTTATAAATCAATTTGACTGCTCTTCATCCTTTTATAAAGCAGTTTGACTGCTCTTCATCCTCTTATAAATCAATTTGACTGCTCTTCATCCTCTTATAAAACCGTTTGACTGCTCTTCGTCCGATTATAAATCAGTTTGACTGCTCTTCGTCCGATTATAAATCAGTTTGACTGCTCTTCGTCCGCTTATAAAACAGTTTGACTGCTCTTCATCCTTTTATAAAGCAGTTTGACTGCTCTTCATCCTCTTATAAATCAGTTTGACTGCTCTTCATCCTTTTATAAAGCAGTTTGACTGCTCTTCATCCTCCTATAAACCAGTTTGACTGCGCTTCATCCTCCTATAGAACAGTTTGACTGCTCTTCGTCCGATTATAAATCAGTTTGACTGCTCTTCGTCCTCTTATAAAACAGTTTGACTGCTCTTCATCCTTTTATAAAGCAGTTTGACTGCTCTTCATCCTCCTATAAATCAGTTTGACTGCTCTTCATCCGATTATAAATCAGTTTGACTGCTCTTCATCCTATTATAAATCAGTTTGACTGCTCTTCATCCTATTATAAATCAGTTTGACTGCTCTTCATCCTCTTATAAAACAGTTTGACTGCTCTTCATCCATTTATAAAGCAGTTTGACTGCTCTTCATCCTCTTATAAATCAGTTTGACTGCTCTTCATCCTCTTATAAAGCAGTTTGACTGCTCTTCATCCTCCTATAAACCAGTTTGACTGCGCTTCATCCTCCTATAGAACAGTTTGACTGCTCTTCGTCCGATTATAAATCAGTTTGACTGCTCTTCGTCCTCTTATAAAACAGTTTGACTGCTCTTCATCCTTTTATAAAGCAGTTTGACTGCTCTTCATCCTCTTATAAATCAGTTTGACTGCTCTTCATCCTTTTATAAAGCAGTTTGACTGCTCTTCATCCTCCTATAAACCAGTTTGACTGCGCTTCATCCTCCTATAGAACAGTTTGACTGCTCTTCGTCCGATTATAAATCAGTTAGACTGCTCTACGTCCTCTTATAAAACAGTTTGACTGCTCTTCATCCTTTTATAAAGCAGTTTGACTGCTCTTCATCCTCTTATAAATCAGTTTGACTGCTCTTCATCCGATTATAAATCAGTTTGACTGCTCTTCATCCTCTTAAAAAACAGTTTGACTGCTCTTCATCCTTTTATAAAGCAGTTTGACTGCTCTTCATCCTTTTATAAAGCAGTTTGACTGCTCTTCATCCTCCTATAAACCAGTTTGACTGCGCTTCATCCTCCTATAGAACAGTTTGACTGCTCTTCATCCTCTTATAAAACAGTTTGACTGCTCTTCATCCTTTTATAACGCAGTTTGACTGCTCTTCATCCTCTTATAAATCAGTTTGACTGCTCTTCATCCGATTATAAATCAGTTTGACTGCTCTTCGTCCTCTTTTAAAACAGTTTGACTGCTCTTCATCCTTTTATAATGCAGTTTGACTGCTCTTCATCCTCCTGTAAAACAGGTTGACTGATCTTCATCCTCTTATAAAACAGTTTGACTGCTCTTCATCCTCTTATAAAACAGTTTGACTGCTCTTCATCCTCTTGTAAAACAGGTTGACTGCTCTTCGTCCGATTATAAATTAGTTTGACTGCTCTTCGTACGCTTACAAAACAGTTTGACTGCTCTTCATCCTTTTATAAAGCTGTTTGACTGCTCTTCATACTCTTATAAATCAGTTTGACTGCTCTTCATCCTCTTATAAAGCAGTTTGACTGCTCTTCATACTCCTATAAACCAGTTTGACTGCGCTTCATCCTCCTGTAGAACAGTTTGACTGCTTTTCGTCCGATTATAAATCAGTTTGACTGCTCTTCGTCCTCGTATAAAACAGTTTGACTGCTCTTCATCCTTTTATAAAGCAGTTTGACTGCTCTTCATCCTCTTATAAAACAGATTGACTGCTCTTCATCCTATTGTAAAACAGGTTGACTGCCCTTCATCCTCTTGTAAAACATTCTGACTGCTCTACATCCTCGTATAAAACAGTTTGACTGCTCTTCATCCTTTTATAAAACCGTTTGACTGCTCTTCGTCCGTTTATAAATCAGTTTGACTGCTCTTCGTCCGATTATAAATCAGTTTGACTGCTCTTCATCCTCTTATAAAGCAGTTTGACTGCTCTTCATCCTCCTATAAACCAGTTTGACTGCGCTTCATCCTCCTATAGAACAGTTTGACTGCTCTTCGTCCGATTATAAATCAATTTGACTGCTCTTCGTCCTCGTATAAAACAGTTTGACTGCTCTTCATCGTTTTATAAAGCAGTTTGACTGCTCTACATCCTCTTATAAATCAGTTTGACTGCTATTCATCTGATTATAAATCAGTTTGACTGCTCTTCGTCCAATTATAAATCAGTTTGACTGCTCTTCAACCGATTATAAATCAATTTGACTGCTCTTCGTCCGCTTATAAAACAGTTTGAATGCTCTTCATCCTTTTATAAAGCAGTTTGACTGCTCTTCATCCTCTTATAAATCAGTTTGACTGCTCTTCATCCTCTTATAAAGCAGTTTGACTGCTCTTCATCCTCCTATAAACCAGTTTGACTGCGCTTCATCCTCCTATAGAACAGTTTGACTGCTCTTCGTCCGATTATAAATCAGTTTGACTGCTCTTCGTCCTCTTATAAAACAGTTTGACTGCTCTTCATCCTTTTATAAAGCAGTTTGACTGCTCTTCATCCTCTTATAAATCAGTTTGACTGCTCTTCATCCTTTTATAAAGCAGTTTGACTGCTCTTCATCCTCCTATAAACCAGTTTGACTGCGCTTCATCCTCCTATAGAACAGTTTGACTGCTCTTCGTCCGATTATAAATCAGTTTGACTGCTCTTCGTCCTCTTATAAAACAGTTTGACTGCTCTTCATCCTTTTATAAAGCAGTTTGACTGCTCTTCATCCTCTTATAAATCAGTTTGACTGCTCTTCATCCGATTATAAATCAGTTTGACTGCTCTTCATCCTCTTAAAAAACAGTTTGACTGCTCTTCATCCTTTTATAAAGCAGTTTGACTGCTCTTCATCCTCTTATAAATCAGTTTGACTGCTCTTCATCCGATTACAAATCAGTTTGACTGCTCTTCATCCTCTTATAAAACAGTTTGACTGCTCTTCATCCTTTTATAACGCAGTTTGACTGCTTTTCATCCTCTTATTAATCAGTTTGACTGCTCTTCATCCGATTACAAATCAGTTTGACTGCTCTTCGTCCTCTTTTAAAACAGTTTGACTGCTCTTCATCCTTTTATAATGCAGTTAGACTGTTCTTGATCCTCTTATAAAACAGATTGACTGCTCTTCATCCTCTTGTAAAACAGGTTGACTGCTCTTCATCCTCTTGTAAAACAGTCTGACTGCTCTACATCCTCGTATAAAACAGTTTGACTGCTCTTCATCCTCTTATAAAACCGTTTGACTGCTCTTCGTCCGATTATAAATCAGGTTGACTGCTCTTCGTCCGATTATAAATCAGTTTGACTGCTCTTCGTCTGCTTATAAAACAGTTTGACTGCTCTTCATCCTTTTATAAAGCAGTTTGACTGCTCTTCATCCTCTTATAAATCAGTTTGACTGCTCTTCATCTGTTTATAAAGCAGTTTTACTGCTCTTCATCCTCCTATAGACCAGTTTGACTGCGCTTCATCCTCCTATAAAACAGTTTGACTGCTCTTCGTCGGATTATAAATCAGTTTGACTGCTCTTCGTCCTCTTATAAAACAGTTTGACTGCTCTTCATCCTTTTATTAAGCAGTTTCACTGCTCTTCATCCTCTTATAAATCAATTTGACTGCTCTTCATACTCTTATAAAACCGTTTGACTGCACTTCGTCCGATTATAAATCAGTTTGACTGCTCTTCGTCCGATTATAAATCAGTTTGACTGCTCTTCGTCCGCTTACAAAACAGTTTGACTGCTCTTCATCCTTTTATAAAGCTGTTTGACTGCTCTTCATACTCTTATAAATCAGTTTGACTGCTCTTCATCCTCTTATAAAGCAGTTTGACTGCTCTTCATACTCCTATAAACCAGTTTGACTGCGCTTCATCCTCCTGTAGAACAGTTTGACTGCTTTTCGTCCGATTATAAATCAGTTTGACTGCTCTTCGTCCTCGTATAAAACAGTTTGACTGCTCTTCATCCTTTTATAAAGCAGTTTGACTGCTCTTCATCCTCTTATAAAACAGATTGACTGCTCTTCATCCTCTTGTAAAACAGGTTGACTGCCCTTCATCCTCTTGTAAAACAGTCTGACTGCTCTTCATCCTCTTATAAAGCAGTATGACTGCTCTTCATCCTCCTATAAACCAGTTTGACTGCGCTTCATCCTCTTGTAAAACAGGTTGACTGCTTTTCATCCTTTTGTAAAACAGTCTGACTGCTCTACATCATTGTATAAAACAGTTTGACTGCTCTTCATCCTTTTATAAAGCAGTTTGACTTCTCTTCATCCTCTTATAAATCAATTTGACTGCTCTTCATCCTCTTATAAAACCGTTTGACTGCTCTTCGTCCGATTATAAATCAGTTTGACTGCTCTTCGTCCGATTATAAATCAGTTTGACTGCTCTTCGTCCGCTTATAAAACAGTTTGACTGCTCTTCATCCTTTTATAAAGCAGTTTGACTGCTCTTCATCCTCTTATAAATCAGTTTGACTGCTCTTCATCCTTTTATAAAGCAGTTTGACTGCTCTTCATCCTCCTATAAACCAGTTTGACTGCGCTTCATCCTCCTATAGAACAGTTTGACTGCTTTTCATCCTTTTGTAAAACAGTCTGACTGCTCTACATCATTGTATAAAACAGTTTGACTGCTCTTCATCCTTTTATAAAGCAGTTTGACTGCTCTTCATCCTCTTATAAATCAATTTGACTGCTCTTCATCCTTTTATAAAGCAGTTTGACTGCTCTTCATCCTCTTATAAATCAATTTGACTACTCTTCATCCTCTTATAAAACCGTTTGACTGCTCTTCGTCCGATTATAAATCAGTTTGACTGCTCTTCGTCCGATTATAAATCAGTTTGACTGGTCTTCGTCCGCTTATAAAACAGTTTGACTGCTCTTCATCCTTTTATAAAGCAGTTTGACTGCTCTTCATCCTCTTATAAATCAGTTTGACTGCTCTTCATCCGATTATAAATCAGTTTGACTGCTCTTCATCCTCTTAAAAAACAGTTTGACTGCTCTTCATCCTTTTATAAAGCAGTTTGACTGCTCTTCATCCTCTTATAAATCAGTTTGACTGCTCTTCATCCGATTACAAATCAGTTTGACTGCTCTTCATCCTCTTATAAAACAGTTTGACTGCTCTTCATCCTTTTATAACGCAGTTTGACTGCTTTTCATCCTCTTATTAATCAGTTTGACTGCTCTTCATCCGATTATAAATCAGTTTGACTGCTCTTCGTCCTCTTTTAAAACAGTTTGACTGCTCTTCATCCTTTTATAATGCAGTTTGACTGTTCTTGATCCTCTTATAAAACAGATTGACTGCTCTTCATCCTCTTGTAAAACAGGTTGACTGCTCTTCATCCTCTTGTAAAACAGTCTGACTGCTCTACATCCTCGTATAAAACAGTTTGACTGCTCTTCATCCTTTTATAAAGCAGTTTGACTGCTCTTCATCCTCTTATAAATCAATTTGACTGCTCTTCATCCTCTTATAAAACCGTTTGACTGCTCTTCGTCCGATTATAAATCAGTTTGACTGCTCTTCATCCTCTTATAAAACCGTTTGACTGCTCTTCGTCCGATTATAAATCAGGTTGACTGCTCTTCGTCCGATTATAAATCAGTTTGACTGCTCTTCGTCTGCTTATAAAACAGTTTGACTGCTCTTCATCCTTTTATAAAGCAGTTTGACTGCTCTTCATCCTCTTATAAATCAGTTTGACTGCTCTTCATCTGTTTATAAAGCAGTTTTACTGCTCTTCATCCTCCTATAGACCAGTTTGACTGCGCTTCATCCTCCTATAAAACAGTTTGACTGCTCTTCGTCGGATTATAAATCAGTTTGACTGCTCTTCGTCCTCTTATAAAACAGTTTGACTGCTCTTCATCCTTTTATTAAGCAGTTTCACTGCTCTTCATCCTCTTATAAATCAATTTGACTGCTCTTCATACTCTTATAAAACCGTTTGACTGCACTTCGTCCGATTATAAATCAGTTTGACTGCTCTTCGTCCGATTATAAATCAGTTTGACTGCTCTTCGTCCGCTTACAAAACAGTTTGACTGCTCTTCATCCTTTTATAAAGCTGTTTGACTGCTCTTCATACTCTTATAAATCAGTTTGACTGCTCTTCATCCTCTTATAAAGCAGTTTGACTGCTCTTCATACTCCTATAAACCAGTTTGACTGCGCTTCATCCTCCTGTAGAACAGTTTGACTGCTTTTCGTCCGATTATAAATCAGTTTGACTGCTCTTCGTCCTCGTATAAAGCAGTTTGACTGCTCTTCATCCTTTTATAAATCAGTTTGACTGCTCTTCATCCTCTTATAAAACAGATTGACTGCTCTTCATCCTCTTGTAAAACAGGTTGACTGCCCTTCATCCTCTTGTAAAACAGTCTGACTGCTCTACATCATTGTATAAAACAGTTTGACTGCTCTTCATCCTCCTATAAACCAGTTTGACTGCGCTTCATCCTCTTGTAAAACAGGTTGACTGCTTTTCATCCTTTTGTAAAACAGTCTGACTGCTCTACATCATTGTATAAAACAGTTTGACTGCTCTTCATCCTTTTATAAAGCAGTTTGACTGCTCTTCATCCTCTTATAAATCAATTTGACTGCTCTTCATCCTCTTATAAAACCGTTTGACTGCTCTTCGTCCGATTATAAATCAGTTTGACTGCTCTTCGTCCGATTATAAATCAGTTTGACTGCTCTTCGTCCGCTTATAAAACAGTTTGACTGCTCTTCATCCTTTTATAAAGCAGTTTGACTGCTCTTCATCCTCTTATAAATCAGTTTGACTGCTCTTCATCCTTTTATAAAGCAGTTTGACTGCTCTTCATCCTCCTATAAACCAGTTTGACTGCGCTTCATCCTCCTATAGAACAGTTTGACCGCTCTTCGTCCGATTATAAATCAGTTTGACTGCTCTTCATCCTCCTATAAACCAGTTTGACTGCGCTTCATCCTCTTGTAAAACAGGTTGACTGCTCTTCATCCTTTTGTAAAACAGTCTGACTGCTCTACATCATTGTATAAAACAGTTTGACTGCTCTTCATCCTTTTATAAAGCAGTTTGACTGCTCTTCATCCTCTTATAAATCAATTTGACTGCTCTTCATCCTTTTATAAAGCAGTTTGACTGCTCTTCATCCTCTTATAAATCAATTTGACTGCTCTTCATCCTCTTATAAAACCGTTTGACTGCTCTTCGTCCGATTATAAGTCAGTTTGACTGCTCTTCGTCCGATTATAAATCAGTTTGACTGCTCTTCGTCCGCTTATAAAACAGTTTGACTGCTCTTCATCCTTTTATAAAGCAGTTTGACTGCTCTTCATCCTCTTATAAATCAGTTTGACTGCTCTTCATCCTTTTATAAAGCAGTTTGACTGCTCTTCATCCTCCTATAAACCAGTTTGACTGCGCTTCATCCTCCTATAGAACAGTTTGACTGCTCTTCGTCCGATTATAAATCAGTTTGACTGCTCTTCATCCTTTTATAAAGCAGTTTGACTGCTCTTCATCCTCCTATAAATCAGTTTGACTGCTCTTCATCCGATTATAAATCAGTTTGACTGCTCTTCATCCTATTATAAATCAGTTTGACTGCTCTTCATCCTCTTATAAAACAGTTTGACTGCTCTTCATCCTTTTATAAATCAGTTTGACTGCTCTTCGTCTGCTTATAAATCAGTTTGACTGCTCTTCATCCTATTATAAATCAGTTTGACTGCTCTTCATCCTCTTATAAAACAGTTTGACTGCTCTTCATCCATTTATAAAGCAGTTTGACTGCTCTTCATCCTCTTATAAATCAGTTTGACTGCTCTTCATCCTATTATAAATCAGTTTGACTGCTCTTCATCCTCTTATAAAACAGTTTGACTGCTCTTCGTCCGATTATAAATCAGTTTGACTGCTCTTCGTCCTCTTATAAAACAGTTTGACTGCTCTTCATCCTTTTATAAAGCAGTTTGACTGCTCTTCATCCTCTTATAAATCAGTTTGACTGCTCTTCATCCTTTTATAAAGCAGTTTGACTGCTCTTCATCCTCCTATAAACCAGTTTGACTGCGCTTCATCCTCCTATAGAACAGTTTGACTGCTCTTCGTCCGATTATAAATCAGTTTGACTGCTCTTCATCCTTTTATAAAGCAGTTTGACTGCTCTTCATCCTCTTATAAATCAATTTGACTGCTCTTCATCCTCTTATACATCAGTTTGACTGCTCTTCATCCGATTATAAATCAGTTTGACTGCTCTTCATCCTCTTATAAAACAGTTTGACTGCTCTTCATCCTTTTATAACGCAGTTTGACTGCTCTTCATCCTCTTATAAATCAGTTTGACTGCTCTTCATCAGATTATAAATCAGTTTGACTGCTCTTCGTCCTCTTTTAAAACAGTTTGACTTCTCTTCATCCTTTTATAATGCAGTTTGACTGTTCTTGATCCTCTTATAAAACAGATTGACTGCTCTTCATCCTCTTGTAAAACAGGTTGACTGCTCTTCATCCTCTTGTAAAACAGTCTGACTGCTCTACATCCTCGTATAAAACAGTTTGACTGCTCTTCATCCTTTTATAAAGCAGTTTGACTGCTCTTCATCCTCTTATAAATCAATTTGACTGCTCTTCATCCTCTTATAAAACCGTTTGACTGCTCTTCGTCCGATTATAAATCAGTTTGACTGCTCTTCATCCTCTTATAAAACCGTTTGACTGCTCTTCGTCCGATTATAAATCAGGTTGACTGCTCTTCGTCCGATTATAAATCAGTTTGACTGCTCTTCGTCTGCTTATAAAACAGTTTGACTGCTCTTCATCCTTTTATAAAGCAGTTTGACTGCTCTTCATCCTCTTATAAATCAGTTTGACTGCTCTTCATCTGTTTATAAAGCAGTTTTACTGCTCTTCATCCTCCTATAGACCAGTTTGACTGCGCTTCATCCTCCTATAAAACAGTTTGACTGCTCTTCGTCGGATTATAAATCAGTTTGACTGCTCTTCGTCCTCTTATAAAACAGTTTGACTGCTCTTCATCCTTTTATTAAGCAGTTTCACTGCTCTTCATCCTCTTATAAATCAATTTGACTGCTCTTCATACTCTTATAAAACCGTTTGACTGCACTTTGTCTGATTATAAATCAGTTTGACTGCTCTTCGTCCGATTATAAATCAGTTTGACTGCTCTTCGTCCGCTTACAAAACAGTTTGACTGCTCTTCATCCATTTATAAAGCTGTTTGACTGCTCTTCATACTCTTATAAATCAGTTTGACTGCTCTTCATCCTCTTATAAAGCAGTTTGACTGCTCTTCATACTCCTATAAACCAGTTTGACTGCGCTTCATCCTCCTGTAGAACAGTTTGACTGCTTTTCGTCCGATTATAAATCAGTTTGACTGCTCTTCGTCCTCGTATAAAACAGTTTGACTGCTCTTCATCCTTTTATAAAGCAGTTTGACTGCTCTTCATCCTCTTATAAAACAGATTGACTGCTCTTCATCCTCTTGTAAAACAGGTTGACTGCCCTTCATCCTCTTGTAAAACAGTCTGACTGCTCTTCATCCTCTTATAAAGCAGTTTGACTGCTCTTCATCCTCCTATAAACCAGTTTGACTGCGCTTCATCCTCTTGTAAAACAGGTTGACTTCTTTTCATCCTTTTGTAAAACAGTCTGACTGCTCTACATCATTGTATAAAACAGTTTGACTGCTCTTCATCCTTTTATAAAGCAGTTTGACTGCTCTTCATCCTCTTATAAATCAATTTGACTGCTCTTCATCCTCTTATAAAACCGTTTGACTGCTCTTCGTCCGATTATAAATCAGTTTGACTGCTCTTCGTCCGATTATAAATCAGTTTGACTGCTCTTCGTCCGCTTATAAAACAGTTTGACTGCTCTTCATCCTTTTATTAAGCAGTTTCACTGCTCTTCATCCTCTTATAAATCAATTTGACTGCTCTTCATACTCTTATAAAACCGTTTGACTGCTCTTCGTCCGATTATAAATCAGTTTGACTGCTCTTCATCCTCTTATAAAACCGTTTGACTGCTCTTCGTCCGATTATAAATCAGGTTGACTGCTCTTCGTCCGATTATAAATCAGTTTGACTGCTCTTCGTCTGCTTATAAAACAGTTTGACTGCTCTTCATCCTTTTATAAAGCAGTTTGACTGCTCTTCATCCTCTTATAAATCAGTTTGACTGCTCTTCATCTGTTTATAAAGCAGTTTTACTGCTCTTCATCCTCCTATAGACCAGTTTGACTGCGCTTCATCCTCCTATAAAACAGTTTGACTGCTCTTCGTCGGATTATAAATCAGTTTGACTGCTCTTCGTCCTCTTATAAAACAGTTTGACTGCTCTTCATCCTTTTATTAAGCAGTTTCACTGCTCTTCATCCTCTTATAAATCAATTTGACTGCTCTTCATACTCTTATAAAACCGTTTGACTGCACTTTGTCTGATTATAAATCAGTTTGACTGCTCTTCGTCCGATTATAAATCAGTTTGACTGCTCTTCGTCCGCTTACAAAACAGTTTGACTGCTCTTCATCCATTTATAAAGCTGTTTGACTGCTCTTCATACTCTTATAAATCAGTTTGACTGCTCTTCATCCTCTTATAAAGCAGTTTGACTGCTCTTCATACTCCTATAAACCAGTTTGACTGCGCTTCATCCTCCTGTAGAACAGTTTGACTGCTTTTCGTCCGATTATAAATCAGTTTGACTGCTCTTCGTCCTCGTATAAAACAGTTTGACTGCTCTTCATCCTTTTATAAAGCAGTTTGACTGCTCTTCATCCTCTTATAAAACAGATTGACTGCTCTTCATCCTCTTGTAAAACAGGTTGACTGCCCTTCATCCTCTTGTAAAACAGTCTGACTGCTCTTCATCCTCTTATAAAGCAGTTTGACTGCTCTTCATCCTCCTATAAACCAGTTTGACTGCGCTTCATCCTCTTGTAAAACAGGTTGACTTCTTTTCATCCTTTTGTAAAACAGTCTGACTGCTCTACATCATTGTATAAAACAGTTTGACTGCTCTTCATCCTTTTATAAAGCAGTTTGACTGCTCTTCATCCTCTTATAAATCAATTTGACTGCTCTTCATCCTCTTATAAAACCGTTTGACTGCTCTTCGTCCGATTATAAATCAGTTTGACTGCTCTTCGTCCGATTATAAATCAGTTTGACTGCTCTTCGTCCGCTTATAAAACAGTTTGACTGCTCTTCATCCTTTTATAAAGCAGTTTGACTGCTCTTCATCCTCTTATAAATCAGTTTGACTGCTCTTCATCCTTTTATAAAGCAGTTTGACTGCTCTTCATCCTCCTATAAACCAGTTTGACTGCGCTTCATCCTCCTATAGAACAGTTTGACTGCTCTTCGTCCGATTATAAATCAGTTTGACTGCTCTTCATCCTCCTATAAACCAGTTTGACTGCGCTTCATCCTCTTGTAAAACAGGTTGACTGCTTTTCATCCTTTTGTAAAACAGTCTGACTGCTCTACATCATTGTATAAAACAGTTTGACTGCTCTTCATCCTTTTATAAAGCAGTTTGACTGCTCTTCATCCTCTTATAAATCAATTTGACTGCTCTTCATCCTTTTATAAAGCAGTTTGACTGCTCTTCATCCTCTTATAAATCAATTTGACTGCTCTTCATCCTCTTATAAAACCGTTTGACTGCTCTTCGTCCGATTATAAATCAGTTTGACTGCTCTTCGTCCGATTATAAATCAGTTTGACTGCTCTTCGTCCGCTTATAAAACAGTTTGACTGCTCTTCATCCTTTTATAAAGCAGTTTGACTGCTCTTCATCCTCTTATAAATCAGTTTGACTGCTCTTCATCCTTTTATAAAGCAGTTTGACTGCTCTTCATCCTCCTATAAACCAGTTTGACTGCGCTTCATCCTCCTATAGAACAGTTTGACTGCTCTTCGTCCGATTATAAATCAGTTTGACTGCTCTTCGTCCTCTTATAAAACAGTTTGACTGCTCTTCATCCTTTTATAAAGCAGTTTGACTGCTCTTCATCCTCCTATAAATCAGTTTGACTGCTCTTCATCCGATTATAAATCAGTTTGACTGCTCTTCATCCTATTATAAATCAGTTTGACTGCTCTTCATCCTCTTATAAAACAGTTTGACTGCTCTTCATCCTTTTATAAATCAGTTTGACTGCTCTTCGTCTGCTTATAAATCAGTTTGACTGCTCTTCATCCTATTATAAATCAGTTTGACTGCTCTTCATCCTCTTATAAAACAGTTTGACTGCTCTTCATCCATTTATAAAGCAGTTTGACTGCTCTGCATCCTCTTATAAATCAGTTTGACTGCTCTTCATCCTCTTATAAAGCAGTTTGACTGCTCTTCATCCTCCTATAAACCAGTTTGACTGCGCTTCATCCTCCTATAGAACAGTTTGACTGCTCTTCGTCCGATTATAAATCAGTTTGACTGCTCTTCGTCCTCTTATAAAACAGTTTGACTGCTCTTCATCCTTTTATAAAGCAGTTTGACTGCTCTTCATCCTCTTATAAATCAGTTTGACTGCTCTTCATCCTTTTATAAAGCAGTTTGACTGCTCTTCATCCTCCTATAAACCAGTTTGACTGCGCTTCATCCTCCTATAGAACAGTTTGACTGCTCTTCGTCCGATTATAAATCAGTTAGACTGCTCTACGTCCTCTTATAAAACAGTTTGACTGCTCTTCATCCTTTTATAAAGCAGTTTGACTGCTCTTCATCCTCTTATAAATCAGTTTGACTGCTCTTCATCCTCTTATACATCAGTTTGACTGCTCTTCATCCGATTATAAATCAGTTTGACTGCTCTTCATCCTCTTATAAAACAGTTTGACTGCTCTTCATCCTTTTATAACGCAGTTTGACTGCTCTTCATCCTCTTATAAATCAGTTTGACTGCTCTTCATCAGATTATAAATCAGTTTGATTGCTCTTCGTCCTCTTTTAAAACAGTTTGACTGCTCTTCATCCTTTTATAATGCAGTTTGACTGCTCTTCATACTCTTATAAAACAGTTTGACTGCTCTTCATCCTTTTTGTAAAACAGGTTGACTGCTCTTCATCCTCTTGTAAAACAGTCTGACTGCTCTACATCCTCGTATAAAACAGTTTGACTGCTCTTCATCCTTTTATAAAGCAGTTTGACTGCTCTTCATCCTCTTATAAATCAATTTGACTGCTCTTCATCCTCTTATAAAACCGTTTGACTGCTCTTCGTCCGATTATAAATCAGTTTGACTGCTCTTCATCCTCTTATAAAACCGTTTGACTGCTCTTCGTCCGATTATAAATCAGGTTGACTGCTCTTCGTCCGATTATAAATCAGTTTGACTGCTCTTCGTCTGCTTATAAAACAGTTTGACTGCTCTTCATCCTCTTATAAATCAGTTTGACTGCTCTTCATCTGTTTATAAAGCAGTTTTACTGCTCTTCATCCTCCTATAGACCAGTTTGACTGCGCTTCATCCTCCTATAAAACAGTTTGACTGCTCTTCGTCGGATTATAAATCAGTTTGACTGCTCTTCGTCCTCTTATAAAACAGGTTGACTGCTCTTCATCCTCTTGTAAAACAGTCTGACTGCTCTACATCCTCGTATAAAACAGTTTGACTGCTCTTCATCCTATTATAAATCAGTTTGACTGCTCTTCATCCTCTTATAAAACAGTTTGACTGCTCTTCATCCTTTTATAAATCAGTTTGACTGCTCTTCGTCTGCTTATAAATCAGTTTGACTGCTCTTCATCCTATTATAAATCAGTTTGACTGCTCTTCATCCTCTTATAAAACAGTTTGACTGCTCTTCATCCATTTATAAAGCAGTTTGACTGCTCTTCATCCTCTTATAAATCAGTTTGATTGCTCTTCATCCTCTTATAAAGCAGTTTGACTGCTCTTCATCCTCCTATAAACCAGTTTGACTGCGCTTCATCCTCCTATAGAACAGTTTGACTGCTCTTCGTCCGATTATAAATCAGTTTGACTGCTCTTCGTCCTCTTATAAAACAGTTTGACTGCTCTTCATCCTTTTATAAAGCAGTTTGACTGCTCTTCATCCTCTTATAAATCAGTTTGACTGCTCTTCATCCTTTTATAAAGCAGTTTGACTGCTCTTCATCCTCCTATAAACCAGTTTGACTGCGCTTCATCCTCCTATAGAACAGTTTGACTGCTCTTCGTCCGATTATAAATCAGTTAGACTGCTCTTCGTCCTCTTATAAAACAGTTTGACTGCTCTTCATCCTTTTATAAAGCAGTTTGACTGCTCTTCATCCTCTTATAAATCAGTTTGACTGCTCTTCATCCGATTATAAATCAGTTTGACTGCTCTTCATCCTCTTAAAAAAACAGTTTGACTGCTCTTCATCCTTTTATAAAGCAGTTTGACTGCTCTTCATCCTCTTATAAATCAGTTTGACTGCTCTTCATCCGATTATAAATCAGTTTGACTGCTCTTCATCCTCTTATAAAACAGTTTGACTGCTCTTCATCCTTTTATAACGCAGTTTGACTGCTCTTCATCCTCTTATAAATCAGTTTGACTGCTCTTCATCCGATTATAAATCAGTTTGACTGCTCTTCGTCCTCTTTTAAAACAGTTTGACTGCTCTTCATCCTTTTATAATGCAGTTTGACTGCTCTTCATCCTCTTATAAAACAGTTTGACTGCTCTTCATCCTCTTGTAAAACAGGTTGACTGCTCTTCATCCTCTTGTAAAACAGTCTGACTGCTCTACATCCTCGTATAAAACAGTTTGACTGCTCTTCATCCTTTTATAAAGCAGGTTGACTGCTCTTCATCCTCTTATAAATCAATTTGACTGCTCTTCATCCTCTTATAAAACCGTTTGACTGCTCTTCGTCCGATTATAAATCAGTTTGACTGCTCTTCATCCTCTTATAAATCAGTTTGACTGCTCTTCATCCTCTTATAAAGCAGTTTGACTGCTCTTCATCCTCCTATAAACCAGTTTGACTGCGCTTCATCCTCCTTTAGAACAGTTTGACTGCTCTTCGTCCGATTATAAATCAGTTTGACTGCTCTTCGTCCTCTTATCAAACAGTTTGACTGCTCTTCATCCTTTTATAAAGCAGTTTGACTGCTCTTCATCCTCTTATAAATCAGTTTGACTGCTCTTCATCCTTTTATAAAGCAGTTTGACTGCTCTTCATCCTCCTATAAACCAGTTTGACTGCGCTTCATCCTCCTATAGAACAGTTTGACTGCTCTTCGTCCGATTATAAATAGGTTAGACTGCTCGTCGTCCTCTTATAAAACAGTTTGACTGCTCTTCATCCTTTTATAAAGCAGTTTGACTGCTCTTCATCCTCTTATAAATCAGTTTGACTGCTCTTCATCCGATTATAAATCAGTTTGACTGCTCTTCATCCTCTTAAAAAAACAGTTTGACTGCTCTTCATCCTTTTATAAAGCAGTTTGACTGCTCTTCATCCTCTTATAAATCAGTTTGACTGCTCTTCATCCGATTATAAATCAGTTTGACTGCTCTTCATCCTCTTAAAAAAACAGTTTGACTGCTCTTCATCCTTTTATAAAGCAGTTTGACTGCTCTTCATCCTCTTATAAATAAGTTTGACTGCTCTTCATCCGATTATAAATCAGTTTGACTGCTCTTCATCCTCTTATAAAACAGTTTGACTGCTCTTCATCCTTTTACAACGCAGTTTGACTGCTCTTCATCCTCTTATAAATCAGTTTGACTGCTCTTCATCCGATTATAAATCAGTTTGACTGCTCTTCGTCCTCTTTTAAAACAGTTTGACTGCTCTTCATCCTTTTATAATGCAGTTTGACTGCTCTTCATCCTCTTATAAAACAGTTTGACTGCTCTTCATCCTCTTGTAAAACAGGTTGACTGCTCTTCATCCTCTTGTAAAACAGTCTGACTGCTCTACATCCTCGTATAAAACAGTTTGACTGCTCTTCATCCTTTTATAAAGCAGTTTGACTGCTCTTCATCCTCTTATAAATCAATTTGACTGCTCTTCATCCTCTTATAAAACCGTTTGACTGCTCTTCGTCCGATTATAAATCAGTTTGACTGCTCTTCATCCTCTTATAAAACCGTTTAACTGCTCTTCGTCCGATTATAAATCAGGTTGACTGCTCTTCGTCCGATTATAAATCAGTTTGACTGCTCTTCGTCTGCTTATAAAACAGTTTGACTGCTCTTCATCCTTTTATAAAGCAGTCTGACTGCTCTTCATCCTCTTATAAATCAGTTTGACTGCTCTTCATCTGTTTATAAAGCAGTATTACTGCTCTTCATCCTCCTATAGACCAGTTTGACTGCGCTTCATCCTCCTATAAAACAGTTTGACTGCTCTTCGTCGGATTATAAATCAGTTTGACTGCTTTTCGTCTGCTTATAAAACAGGTTGACTGCTCTTCATCCTCTTGTAAAACAGTCTGACTGCTCTACATCCTCGTATAAAACAGTTTGACTGCTCTTCATCCTTTTATAAAGCAGTTTCACTGCTCTTCATCCTCTTATAAAACCGTTTGACTGCTCTTCGTCCGATTATAAATCAGTTTGACTGCTCTTCATCCTCTTATAAAACCGTTTGACTGCTCTTCGTCCGATTATAAATCAGGTTGACTGCTCTTCGTCCGATTATAAATCAGTTTGACTGCTCTTCGTCTGCTTATAAAACAGTTTGACTGCTCTTCATCCTTTTATAAAGCAGTTTGACTGCTCTTCATCCTCTTATAAATCAGTTTGACTGCTCTTCATCTGTTTATAAAGCAGTTTTACTGCTCTTCATCCTCCTATAGACCAGTTTGACTGCGCTTCATCCTCCTATAAAACAGTCTGACTGCTCTACATCCTCGTATAAAACAGTTTGACTGCTCTTCATCCTTTTATAAAGCAGTTTCACTGCTCTTCATCCTCTTATAAATCAATTTGACTGCTCTTCATACTCTTATAAATCAGTTTGACTGCTCTTCATCCTCTTATAAAGCAGTTTGACTGCTCTTCATACTCCTATAAACCAGTTTGACTGCGCTTCATCCTCCTGTAGAACAGTTTGACTGCTTTTCGTCCGATTATAAATCAGTTTGACTGCTCTTTGTCCTCGTATAAAACAGTTTGACTGCTCTTCATCCTTTTATAAAGCAGTTTGACTGCTCTTCATCCTCTTATAAAACAGATTGACTGCTCTTCATCCTCTTGTAAACAGGTTGACTGCCCTTCATCCTCTTGTAAAACAGTCTGACTGCTCTTCATCCTCTTATAAAGCAGTTTGACTGCTCTTCATCCTTTTATAAAGCAGTTTGATTGCTCTTCATCCTCTTATAAATCAATTTGACTGCTCTTCATCCTCTTATAAAACCGTTTGACTGCTCTTCGTCCGATTATAAATCAGTTTGACTGCTCTTAGTCCGATTATAAATCAGTTTGACTGCTCTTCGTCCGCTTATAAAACAGTTTGACTGCTCTTCATCCTTTTATAAAGCAGTTTGACTGCTCTTCATCCTCTTATAAATCAGTTTGACTGCTCTTCATCCTTTTATAAAGCAGTTTGACTGCTCTTCATCCTCCTATAAACCAGTTTGACTGCGCTTCATCCTCCTATAGAACAGTTTGACTGCTCTTCGTCCAATTATAAATCAGTTTGACTGCTCTTCGTCCTCTTATAAAACAGTTTGACTGTTCTTCATCCTTTTATAAAGCAGTTTGACTGCTCTTCATCCTCTTATAAATCAGTTTGACTGCTCTTCATCCTTTTATAAAGCAGTTTGACTGCTCTTCATCCTCCTATAAACCAGTTTGACTGCGCTTCATCCTCCTATAGAACAGTTTGACTGCTCTTCGTCCGATTATAAATCAGTTAGACTGCTCTTCGTCCTCTTATAAAACAGTTTGACTGCTCTTCATCCTTTTATAAAGCAGTTTGACTGCTCTTCATCCTCTTATAAATCAGTTTGACTGCTCTTCATCCGATTATAAATCAGTTTGACTGCTCTTCATCCTCTTAAAAAAACAGTTTGACTGCTCTTCATCCGTTTATAAAGCAGTTTGACTGCTCTTCATCCTCTTATAAATCAGTTTGACTGCTCTTCATCCGATTATAAATCAGTTTGACTGCTCTTCATCCTCTTATAAAACAGTTTGACTGCTCTTCATCCTTTTATAACGCAGTTTGACTGCACTTCATCCTCTTATAAATCAGTTTGACTGCTCTTCATCCGATTATAAATCAGTTTGACTGCTCTTCGTCCTCTTTTAAAACAGTTTGACTGCTCTTCATCCTTTTATAATGCAGTTTGACTGCTCTTCATCCTCTTATAAAACAGTTTGACTGCTCTTCATCCTCTTGTAAAACAGGTTGACTGCTCTTCATCCTCTTGTAAAACAGTCTGACTGCTCTACATCCTCGTATAAAACAGTTTGACTGCTCTTCATCCTTTTATAAAGCAGTTTGACTGCTCTTCATCCTCTTATAAATCAATTTGACTGCTCTTCATCCTCTTATAAAACCGTTTGACTGCTCTTCGTCCGATTATAAATCAGTTTGACTGCTCTTCATCCTCTTATAAAACCGTTTGACTGCTCTTCGTCCGATTATAAATCAGGTTGACTGCTCTTCGTCCGATTATAAATCAGTTTGACTGCTCTTCGTCTGCTTATAAAACAGTTTGACTGCTCTTCATCCTTTTATAAAGCAGTTTGACTGCTCTTCATCCTCTTATAAATCAGTTTGACTGCTCTTCATCTGTTTATAAATCAGTTTTACTGCTCTTCATCCTGCTATAGACCAGTTTGACTGCGCTTCATCCTCCTATAAAACAGTTTGACTGCTCTTCGTCGGATTATAAATCAGTTTGACTGCTCTTCGTCCTCTTATAAAACAGGTTGACTGCTCTTCATCCTCTTGTAAAACAGTCTGACTGCTCTTCATCCTTTTATAAAGCAGTTTCACTGCTCTTCATCCTCTTATAAAACCGTTTGACTGCTCTTCGTCCGATTATAAATCAGTTTGACTGCTCTTCATCCTCTTATAAAACCGTTTGACTGCTCTTCGTCCGATTATAAATCAGGTTGACTGCTCTTCGTCCGATTATAAATCAGTTTGACTGCTCTTCGTCTGCTTATAAAACAGTTTGACTGCTCTTCATCCTTTTATAAAGCAGTTTGACTGCTCTTCATCCTCTTATAAATCAGTTTGACTGCTCTTCATCTGTTTATAAAGCAGTTTTACTGCTCTTCATCCTCCTATAGACCAGATTGACTGCGCTTCATCCTCCTATAAAACAGTTTGACTGCTCTTCGTCGGATTATAAATCAGTTTGACTGCTCTTCATCCTCTTGTAAAACAGTCTGACTGCTCTACATCCTCGTATAAAACAGTTTGACTGCTCTTCATCCTTTTATAAAGCAGTTTCACTGCTCTTCATCCTCTTATAAATCAATTTGACTGCTCTTCATACTCTTATAAAACCGTTTGACTGCACTTCGTCCGATTATAAATCAGTTTGACTGCTCTTCGTCCGATTATAAATCAGTTTGACTGCTCTTCGTCCGCTTACAAAACAGTTTGACTGCTCTTCATCCATTTATAAAGCAGTTTGACTGCTCTTCATCCTCTTATAAATCAATTTGACTGCTCTTCATACTCCTATAAACCAGTTTGACTGCGCTTCATCCTCCTGTAGAACAGTTTGACTGCTTTTCGTCCGATTATAAATCAGTTTGACTGCTCTTCGTCCTCGTATAAAACAGTTTGACTGCTCTTCATCCTTTTATAAAGCAGTCTGACTGCTCTTCATCCTCTTATAAAGCAGTTTGACTGCTCTTCATCCTCCTATAAACCAGTTTGACTGCGCTTCATCCTCTTGTAAAACAGGTTGACTGCTTTTCATCCTTTTGTAAAACAGTCTGACTGCTCTACATCATTGTATAAAACAATTTGACTGCTCTTCATCCTTTTATAAAGCAGTTTGACTGATCTTCATCCTCTTATAAATCAATTTGACTGCTCTTCATCCTCTTATAAAACCGTTTGACTGCTCTTCGTCCGATTATAAATCAGTTTGACTGCTCTTCGTCCGATTATAAATCAGTTTGACTGCTCTTCGTCCGCTTATAAAACAGTTTGACTGCTCTTCATCCTTTTATAAAGCAGTTTGACTGCTCTTCATCCTCTTATAAATCAGTTTGACTGCTCTTCATCCTTTTATAAAGCAGTTTGACTGCTCTTCATCCTCCTATAAACCAGTTTGACTGCGCTTCATCCTCCTATAGAACAGTTTGACTTCTCTTCGTCCGATTATAAATCAGTTTGACTGCTCTTCGTCCTCTTATAAAACAGTTTGACTGCTCTTCATCCTTTTATAAAGCAGTTTGACTGCTCTTCATCCTCTTATAAATCAGTTTGACTGCTCTTCATCCGATTATAAATCAGTTTGACTGCTCTTCATCCTCTTATAAAACAGTTTGACTGCTCTTCATCCTTTTATAAAGCAGTTTGACTGCTCTTCATCCTCTTATAAATCAGTTTGACTGCTCTTCATCCTATTATAAATCAGTTTGACTGCTCTTCATCCTCTTATAAAACAGTTTGACTGCTCTTCATCCTTTTATAAAGCAGTTTGACTGCTCTTCATCCTCTTATAAATCAGTTTGACTGCTCTTCATCCTATTATAAATCAGTTTGACTGCTCTTCATCCTCTTATAAAACAGTTTGACTGCTCTTCATCCATTTATAAAGCAGTTTGACTGCTCTTCATCCTCTTATAAATCAGTTTGACTGCTCTTCATCCTCTTTTAAAGCAGTTTGACTGCTCTTCATCCTCCTATAAACCAGTTTGACTGCGCTTCATCCTCCTATAGAACAGTTTGACTGCTCTTCGTCCGATTATAAATCAGTTTGACTGCTCTTCGTCCTCTTATAAAACAGTTTGACTGCTCTTCATCCTTTTATAAAGCAGTTTGACTGCTCTTCATCCTCTTATAAATCAGTTTGACTGCTCTTCATCCTTTTATAAAGCAGTTTGACTGCTCTTCATCCTCCTATAAACCAGTTTGACTGCGCTTCATCCTCCTATAGAACAGTTTGACTGCTCTTCGTCCGATTATAAATCAGTTAGACTGCTCTTCGTCCTCTTATAAAACAGTTTGACTGCTCTTCATCCTTTTATAAAGCAGTTTGACTGCTCTTCATCCTCTTATAAATCAGTTTGACTGCTCTTCATCCGATTATAAATCAGTTTGACTGCACTTCATCCTCTTAAAAAAACAGTTTGATTGCTCTTCATCCTTTTATAAAGCAGTTTGACTGCTCTTCATCCTCTTATAAATCAGTTTGACTGCTCTTCATCCGATTATAAATCAGTTTGACTGCTCTTCATCCTCTTATAAAACAGTTTGACTGCTCTTCATCCTTTTATAACGCAGTTTGACTGCACTTCATCCTCTTATAAATCAGTTTGACTGCTCTTCATCCGATTATAAATCAGTTTGACTGCTCTTCGTCCTCTTTTAAAACAGTTTGACTGCTCTTCATCCTTTTATAATGCAGTTTGACTGCTCTTCATCCTCTTATAAAACAGTTTGACTGCTCTTCATCCTCTTGTAAAACAGGTTGACTGCTCTTCATCCTCTTGTAAAACAGTCTGACTGCTTTACATCCTCGTATAAAACAGTTTGACTGCTCTTCATCCTTTTATAAAGCAGTTTGACTGCTCTTCATCCTCTTATAAATCAATTTGACTGCTCTTCATCCTCTTATAAAACCGTTTGACTGCTCTTCGTCCGATTATAAATCAGTTTGACTGCTCTTCATCCTCTTATAAAACCGTTTGACTGCTCTTCGTCCGATTATAAATCAGGTTGACTGCTCTTCGTCCGATTATAAATCAGTTTGACTGCTCTTCGTCTGCTTATAAAACAGTTTGACTGCTCTTCATCCTTTTATAAAGCAGTTTGACTGCTCTTCATCCTCTTATAAATCAGTTTGACTGCTCTTCATCTGTTTATAAAGCAGTTTTACTGCTCTTCATCCTCCTATAGACCAGTTTGACTGCGCTTCATCCTCCTATAAAACAGTTTGACTGCTCTTCGTCGGATTATAAATCAGTTTGACTGCTCTTCGTCCTCTTATAAAACAGGTTGACTGCTCTTCATCCTCTTGTAAAACAGTCTTACTGCTCTACATCCTCGTATAAAACAGTTTGACTGCTCTTCATCCTTTTATAAAGCAGTTTCACTGCTCTTCATCCTCTTATAAATCAATTTGACTGCTCATCATACTCTTATAAAACCGTTTGACTGCTCTTCGTCCGATTATAAATCAGTTTGACTGCTCTTCGTCCGATTATAAATCAGTTTGACTGCTCTTCGTCCGCTTACAAAACAGTTTGACTGCTCTTCATCCTTTTATAAAGCTGTTTGACTGCTCTTCATACTCTTATAAATCAGTTTGACTGCTCTTCATCCTCTTATAAAGCAGTTTGACTGCTCTTCATCCTCCTATAAACCAGTTTGACTGCGCTTCATCCTGTTGTAAAACAGGTTGACTGCTTTTCATCCTTTTGTAAAACAGTCTGACTGCTCTACATCATTGTATAAAACAGTTTGACTGCTCTTCATCCTTTTATAAAGCAGTTTGACTGCTCTTCATCCTCTTATAAATCAATTTGACTGCTCTTCATCCTCTTATAAAACCGTTTGACTGCTCTTCGTCCGATTATAAATCAGTTTGACTGCTCTTCGTCCGATTATAAATCAGTTTGACTGCTCTTCGTCCGCTTATAAAACAGTTTGACTGCTCTTCATCCTTTTATAAAGCAGTTTGACTGCTCTTCATCCTCTTATAAATCAGTTTGACTGCTCTTCATCCTTTTGTAAAGCAGTTTGACTGCTCTTCATCCTCCTATAAACCAGTTTGACTGCGCTTCATCCTCCTATAGAATAGTTTGACTGCTCTTCGTCCGATTATAAATCAGTTTGACTGCTCTTCGTCCTCTTATAAAACAGTTTGACTGCTCTTCATCCTTTTATAAAGCAGTTTGACTGTTCTTCATCCTCTTATAAATCAGTTTGACTGCTCTTCATCCGATTATAAATCAGTTTGACTGCTCTTCATCCTCTTATAAAACAGTTTGACTGCTCTTCATCCTTTTATAAAGCAGTTTGACTGCTCTTCATCCTCTTATAAATCAGTTTGACTGCTCTTCATCCTATTATAAATCAGTTTGACTGCTCTTCATCCTCTTATAAAACAGTTTGACTGCTCTTCATCCTTTTATAAAGCAGTTTGACTGCTCTTCATCCTCTTATAAATCAGTTTGACTGCTCTTCATCCGATTATAAATCAGTTTGACTGCTCTTCATCCTATTATAAATCAGTTTGACTGCTCTTCATCCTCTTATAAAACAGTTTGACTGCTCTTTATCCTTTTATAACGCAGTTTGACTGCTCTTCATCCTCTTATAAAACAGTTTGACTGCTCTTCATCCTCTTGTAAAACAGGTTGACTGCTCTTCATCCTCTTGTAAAACAGTCTGACTGCTCTACATCCTCGTATAAAACAGTTTGACTGCTCTTCATCCTTTTATAAAGCAGTTTGACTGCTCTTCATCCTCTTATAAATCAATTTGACTGCTCTTCATCCTCTTATAAAACCGTTTGACTGCTCTTCGTCCGATTATAAATCAGTTTGACTGCTCTTCATCCTCTTATAAAACCGTTTGACTGCTCTTCGTCCGATTATAAATCAGGTTGACTGCTCTTCGTCCGATTATAAATCAGTTTGACTGCTCTTCGTCTGCTTATAAAACAGTTTGACTGCTCTTCATCCTTTTATAAAGCAGTTTGACTGCTCTTCATCCTCTTATAATTCAGTTTGACTGCTCTTCATCTGTTTATAAAGCAGTTTGACTGCTCTTCATCCTCCTATAGACCAGTTTGACTGCGCTTCATCCTCCTATAAAACAGTTTGACTGCTCTTCGTCCGATTATAAATCAGTTTGACTGCTCTTCGTCTGCTTATAAAACAGTTTGACTGCTCTTCATCCTTTTATAAAGCAGTTTGACTGCTCTTCATCCTCTTATAAATCAGTTTGACTGCTCTTCATCTGTTTATAAAGCAGTTTTACTGCTCTTCATCCTCCTATAGACCAGTTTGACTGCGCTTCATCCTCCTATAAAACAGTTTGACTGCTCTTCGTCGGATTATAAATCAGTTTGACTGCTCTTCGTCCTCTTATAAAACAGGTTGACTGCTCTTCATCCTCTTGTAAAACAGTCTGACTGCTCTACATCCTCGTATAAAACAGTTTGACTGCTCTTCATCCTTTTATAAAGCAGTTTGACTGCTCTTCATCCTCTTATAAATCAGTTTGACTGCTCTTCATCCGATTATAAATCAGTTTGACTGCTCTTCATCCTATTATAAATCAGTTTGACTGCTCTTCATCCTCTTATAAAACAGTTTGACTGCTCTTTATCCTTTTATAACGCAGTTTGACTGCTCTTCATCCTCTTATAAAACAGTTTGACTGCTCTTCATCCTCTTGTAAAACAGGTTGACTGCTCTTCATCCTCTTGTAAAACAGTCTGACTGCTCTACATCCTCGTATAAAACAGTTTGACTGCTCTTCATCCTTTTATAAAGCAGTTTGACTGCTCTTCATCCTCTTATAAATCAATTTGACTGCTCTTCATCCTCTTATAAAACCGTTTGACTGCTCTTCGTCCGATTATAAATCAGTTTGACTGCTCTTCATCCGATTATAAATCAGGTTGACTGCTCTTCGTCCGATTATAAATCAGTTTGACTGCTCTTCGTCTGCTTATAAAACAGTTTAACTGCTCTTCATCCTTTTATAAAGCAGTTTGACTGCTCTTCATCCTCTTATAATTCAGTTTGACTGCTCTTCATCTGTTTATAAAGCAGTTTGACTGCTCTTCATCCTCCTATAGACCAGTTTGACTGCGCTTCATCCTCCTATAAAACAGTTTGACTGCTCTTCGTCCGATTATAAATCAGTTTGACTGCTCTTCGTCTGCTTATAAAACAGTTTGACTGCTCTTCATCCTTTTATAAAGCAGTTTGACTGCTCTTCATCCTCTTATAAATCAGTTTGACTGCTCTTCATCTGTTTATAAAGCAGTTTTACTGCTCTTCATCCTCCTATAGACCAGTTTGACTGCGCTTCATCCTCCTATAAAACAGTTTGACTGCTCTTCGTCGGATTATAAATCAGTTTGACTGCTCTTCGTCCTCTTATAAAACAGGTTGACTGCTCTTCATCCTCTTGTAAAACAGTCTGACTGCTCTACATCCTCGTATAAAACAGTTTGACTGCTCTTCATCCTTTTATAAAGCAGTTTCACTGCTCTTCATCCTCTTATAAATCAATTTGACTGCTCTTCATACTCTTATAAAACCGTTTGACTGCTCTTCGTCCGATTATAAATCAGTTTGACTGCTCTTCGTCCGATTATAAATCAGTTTGACTGCTCTTCGTCCGCTTACAAAACAGTTTGACTGCTCTTCATCCTTTTATAAAGATGTTTGAATGCTCTTCATACTCTTATAAATCAGTTTGACTGCTCTTCATCCTCTTATAAAGCAGTTTGACTGCTCTTCATCCTCCTATAAACCAGTTTGACTGCGCTTCATCCTCTTGTAAAACAGGTTGACTGCTTTTCATCCTTTTGTAAAACAGTCTGACTGCTCTACATCATTGTATAAAACAGTTTGACTGCTCTTCATCCTTTTATAAAGCAGTTTGACTGCTCTTCATCCTATTATAAATCAATTTGACTGCTCTTCATCCTCTTATAAAACCGTTTGACTGCTCTTCGTCCGATTATACATCAGTTTGACTGCTCTTCGTCCGATTATAAATCAGTTTGACTGCTCTTCGTCCGCTTATAAAACAGTTTGACTGCTCTTCATCCTTTTATAAATCAGTTTGACTGCTCTTCATCCTCTTATAAATCAGTTTGACTGCTCTTCATCCTTTTATAAAGCAGTTTGACTGCTCTTCATCCTCCTATAAACCAGTTTGACTGCGCTTCATCCTCCTATAGAACAGTTTGACTGCTCTTCGTCCGATTATAAATCAGTTTGACTGCTCTTCGTCCTCTTATAAAACAGTTTGACTGCTCTTCATCCTTTTATAAAGCAGTTTGACTGCTCTTCATCCTCTTATAAATCAGTTTGACTGCTCTTCATCCGATTATAAATCAGTTTGACTGCTCTTCATCCTCTTATAAAACAGTTTGACTGCTCTTCATCCTTTTATAAAGCAGTTTGACTGCTCTTCATCCTCTTATAAATCAGTTTGACTGCTCTTCATCCTATTATAAATCCGTTTGACTGCTCTTCATCCTCTTATAAAACAGTTTGACTGCTCTTCATCCTTTTATAAAGCAGTTTGACTGCTCTTCATCCTCTTATAAATCAGTTTGACTGCTCTTCATCCGATTATAAATCAGTTTGACTGCTCTTCATCCTATTATAAATCAGTTTGACTGCTCTTCATCCTCTTATAAAACAGTTTGACTGCTCTTTATCCTTTTATAACGCAGTTTGACTGCTCTTCATCCTCTTATAAAACAGTTTGACTGCTCTTCATCCTCTTGTAAAACAGGTTGACTGCTCTTCATCCTCTTGTAAAACAGTCTGACTGTTCTACATCCTCGTATAAAACAGTTTGACTGCTCTTCATCCTTTTATAAAGCAGTTTGACTGCTCTTCATCCTCTTATAAATCAATTTGACCGCTCTTCGTCCGATTATAAATCAGGTTGACTGCTCTTCGTCCGATTATAAATCAGTTTGACTGCTCTTCGTCTGCTTATAACACAGTTTGACTGCTCTTCATCCTTTTATAAAGCAGTTTGACTGCTCTTCATCCTCTTATAAATCAGTTTGACTGCTCTTCATCTGTTTATAAAGCAGTTTGACTGCTCTTCATCCTCCTATAGACCAGTTTGACTGCGCTTCATCCTCCTATAAAACAGTTTGACTGCTCTTCGTCGGATTATAAATCAGTTTGACTGCTCTTCGTCCTCTTATAAAACAGTTTGACTGCTCTTCATCCTTTTATAAAGCAGTTTGACTGCTCTACATCCTCTTATAAATCAGTTTGACTGCTATTCATCCGATTATAAATCAGTTTGACTGCTCTTCGTCCGATTATAAATCAGTTTGACTGCTCTACATCCTCTTATAAATCAGTTTGACTGCTATTCATCCGATTATAAATCAGTTCGACTGCTCTTCGTCTGCTTATAAATCAGTTTGACTGCTCTTCATCCTATTATAAATCAGTTTGACTGCTCTTCATCCTCTTATAAAACAGTTTGACTGCTCTTTATCCTTTTATAACGCAGTTTGACTGCTCTTCATCCTCTTATAAAACAGTTTGACTGCTCTTCATCCTCTTGTAAAACAGGTTGACTGCTCTTCATCCTCTTGTAAAACAGTCTGACTGCTCTACATCCTCGTATAAAACAGTTTGACTGCTCTTCATCCTTTTATAAAGCAGTTTGACTGCTCTTCATCCTCTTATAAATCAATTTGACTGCTCTTCATCCTCTTATAAAACCGTTTGACTGCTCTTCGTCCGATTATAAATCAGTTTGACTGCTCTTCATCCTCTTATAAAACCGTTTGACTGCTCTTCGTCCGATTATAAATCAGGTTGACTGCTCTTCGTCCGATTATAAATCAGTTTGACTGCTCTTCGTCTGCTTATAAAACAGTTTGACTGCTCTTCATCCTTTTATAAAGCAGTTTGACTGCTCTTCATCCTCTTATAAATCAGTTTGACTGCTCTTCATCTGTTTATAAAGCAGTTTGACTGCTCTTCATCCTCCTATAGACCAGTTTGACTGCGCTTCATACTCCTATAAAACAGTTTGACTGCTCTTCGTCGGATTATAAATCAGTTTGACTGCTCTTCGTCCTCTTATAAAACAGTTTGACTGCTCTTCATCCTTTTATAAAGCAGTTTGACTGCTCTTCATCCTCTTATAAAACAGTTTGACTGCTCTTCATCCTTTTATAAATCAGTTTGACTGCTCTTCGTCTGCTTATAAATCAGTTTGACTGCTCTTCATCCTATTATAAATCAGTTTGACTGCTCTTCATCCTCTTATAAAACAGTTTGACTGCTCTTTATCCTTTTATAACGCAGTTTGACTGCTCTTCATCCTCTTATAAAGCAGTTTGACTGCTCTTCATCCTCTTGTAAAACAGTCTGACTGCTCTACATCCTCATATAAAACAGTTTGACTGCTCTTCATCCTTTTATAAAGCAGTTTGACTGCTCTTCATCCTCTTATAAATCAATTTGACTGCTCTTCATCCTCTTATAAAACCGTTTGACTGCTCTTCGTCCGATTATAAATCAGTTTGACTGCTCTTCATCCTCTTATAAAACCGTTTGACTGCTCTTCGTCCGATTATAAATCAGGTTGACTGCTCTTCGTCCGATTATAAATCAGTTTGACTGCTCTTCGTCTGCTTATAAAACAGTTTGACTTCTCTTCATCCTTTTATAAAGCAGTTTGACTGCTCTTCATCCTCTTATAAATCAGTTTGACTGCTCTTCATCTGTTTATAAAGCAGTTTGACTGCTCTTCATCCTCCTATAGACCAGTTTGACTGCGCTTCATCCTCCTATAAAACAGTTTGACTGCTCTTCGTCGGACTATAAATCAGTTTGACTGCTCTTCGTCCTCTTATAAAACAGTTTGACTGCTCTTCATCCTTTTATAAAGCAGTTTGACTGCTCTACATCCTCTTATAAATCAGTTTGACTGCTATTCATCCGATTATAAATCAGTTTGACTGCTCTTCGTCCGATTATAAATCAGTTTGACTGCTCTACATCCTCTTATAAATCAGTTTGACTGCTATTCATCCGATTATAAATCAGTTTGACTGCTCTTCGTCTGCTTATAAATCAGTTTGACTGCTCTTCATCCTATTATAAATCAGTTTGACTGCTCTTCATCCTCTTATAAAACAGTTTGACTGCTCTTTATCCTTTTATAACGCAGTTTGACTGCTCTTCATCCTCTTATAAAACAGTTTGACTGCTCTTCATCCTCTTGTAAAACAGGTTGACTGCTCTTCATCCTCTTGTAAAACAGTCTGACTGCTCTACATCCTCGTATAAAACAGTTTGACTGCCTTTCATCCTTTTATAAAGCAGTTTGACTGCTCTTCATCCTCTTATAAATCAATTTGACTGCTCTTCATCCTCTTATAAAACCGTTTGACTGCTCTTCGTCCGATTATAAATCAGTTTGACTGCTCTTCATCCTCTTATAAATCAATTTGACTGCTCTTCATCCTCTTATAAAACCGTTTGACTGCTCTTCGTCCGATTATAAATCAGTTTGACTGCTCTACATCCTCTTATAAATCAATTTGACTGCTCTTCATCCTCTTATAAAACCGTTTGACTGCTCTTCGTCCGATTATAAATCAGTTTGACTGCTCTTCATCCTCTTATAAAACCGTTTGACTGCTCTTCGTCCGATTATAAATCAGGTTGACTGCTCTTCGTCCGATTATAAATCAGTTTGACTGCTCTTCGTCTGCTTATAAAACAGTTTGACTGCTCTTCATCCTTTTATAAAGCAGTTTGACTGCTCTTCATCCTTTTCTAAATCAGTTTGACTGCTCTTCATCTGTTTATAAAGCAGTTTGACTGCTCTTCATCCTCCTATAGACCAGTTTGACTGCGCTTCATCCTCCTATAAAACAGTTTGACTGCTCTTCGTCGGATTATAAATCAGTTTGACTGCTCTTCGTCCTCTTATAAAACAGTTTGACTGCTCTTCATCCTTTTATAAAGCAGTTTGACTGCTCTACATCCTCTTATAAATCAGTTTGACTGCTATTCATCCGATTATAAATCAGTTTGACTGCTCTTCGTCCGATTATAAATCAGTTTGACTGCTCTACATCCTCTTATAAATCAGTTTGACTGCTATTCATCCGATTATAAATCAGTTTGACTGCTCTTCGTCTGCTTATAAATCAGTTTGACTGCTCTTCATCCTATTATAAATCAGTTTGACTGCTCTTCATCCTCTTATAAAACAGTTTAACTGCTCTTTATCCTTTTATAACGCAGTTTGACTGCTCTTCATCCTCTTATAAAACAGTTTGACTGCTCTTCATCCCCCTGTAAAACAGGTTGACTGCTCTTCATCCTCTTATAAATCAATTTGACTGCTCTTCATCCTCTTATAAAACCGTTTGACTGCTCTTCGTCCGATTATAAATCAGTTTGACTGCTCTTCATCCTCTTATAAAACCGTTTGACTGCTCTTCGTCCGATTATAAATCAGGTTGACTGCTCTTCGTCCGATTATAAATCAGTTTGACTGCTCTTCGTCTGCTTATAAAACAGTTTGACTGCTCTTCATCCTTTTATAAAGCAGTTTGACTGCTCTTCATCCTTTTATAACGCAGTTTGACTGCTCTTCATCCTCTTATAAATCAGTTTGACTGCTCTTCATCCGATTATAAATCAGTTTGACTGCTCTTCGTCCTCTTTTAAAACAGTTTGACTGCTCTTCATCCTTTTATAATGCAGTTTGACTGCTCTTCATCCTCTTATAAAACAGTTTGACTGCTCTTCATCCTCTTGTAAAACAGGTTGACTGCTCTTCATCCTCTTGTAAAACAGTCTGACTGCTCTACATCCTCGTATAAAACAGTTTGACTGCTCTTCATCCTTTTATAAAGCAGTTTGACTGCTCTTCATCCTCTTATAAATCAATTTGACTGCTCTTCATCCTCTTATAAAACCGTTTGACTGCTCTTCGTCCGATTATAAATCAGTTTGACTGCTCTTCATCCTCTTATAAAACCGTTTGACTGCTCTTCGTCCGATTATAAATCAGGTTGACTGCTCTTCGTCCGATTATAAATCAGTTTGACTGCTCTTCGTCTGCTTATAAAACAGTTTGACTGCTCTTCATCCTTTTATAAAGCAGTTTGACTGCTCTACATCCTCTTATAAATCAGTTTGACTGCTATTCATCCGATTATAAATCAGTTTGACTGCTCTTCGTCCGATTATAAATCAGTTTGACTGCTCTACATCCTCTTATAAATCAGTTTGACTGCTATTAATCCGATTATAAATCAGTTTGACTGCTCTTCATCCTCTTATAAAACAGTTTGACTGCTCTTTATCCTTTTATAACGCAGTTTGACTGCTCTTCATCCTCTTATGAAACAGTTTGACTGCTCTTCATCCTCTTGTAAAACAGGTTGACTGCTCTTCATCCTCTTGTAAAACAGTCTGACTGCTCTACATCCTCGTATAAAACAGTTTGACTGCCTTTCATCCTTTTATAAAGCAGTTTGACTGTTCTTCATCCTCTTATAAATCAATTTGACTGCTCTTCATCCTCTTATAAAACCGTTTGACTGCTCTTCGTCCGATTATAAATCAGTTTGACTGCTCTTCATCCTCTTATAAATCAATTTGACTGCTCTTCATCCTCTTATAAAACCGTTTGACTGCTCTTCGTCCGATTATAAATCAGTTTGACTGCTCTACATCCTCTTATAAATCAATTTGACTGCTCTTCATCCTCTTATAAAACCGTTTGACTGCTCTTCGTCCGATTATAAATCAGTTTGACTGCTCTTCATCCTCTTATAAAACCGTTTGACTGCTCTTCGTCCGATTATAAATCAGGTTGACTGCTCTTCGTCCGATTATAAATCAGTTTGACTGCTCTTCGTCTGCTTATAAAACAGTTTTACTGCTCTTCATCCTTTTATAAAGCAGTTTGACTGCTCTTCATCCTTTTCTAAATCAGTTTGACTGCTCTTCATCTGTTTATAAAGCAGTTTGACTGCTCTTCATCCTCCTATAGACCAGTTTGACTGCGCTTCATCCTCCTATAAAACAGTTTGACTGCTCTTCGTCGGATTATAAATCAGTTTGACTGCTCTTCGTCCTCTTATAAAACAGTTTGACTGCTCTTCATCCTTTTATAAAGCAGTTTGACTGCTCTACATCCTCTTATAAATCAGTTTGACTGCTATTCATCAGATTATAAATCAGTTTGACTGCTCTTCGTCCGATTATAAATCAGTTTGACTGCTCTACATCCTCTTATAAATCAGTTTGACTGCTATTCATCCGATTATAAATCAGTTTGACTGCTCTTCGTCTGCTTATAAATCAGTTTGACTGCTCTTCATCCTATTATAAATCAGTTTGACTGCTCTTCATCCTCTTATAAAACAGTTTGACTGCTCTTTATCCTTTTATAACGCAGTTTGACTGCTCTTCATCCTCTTATAAAACAGTTTGACTGCTCTTCATCCTCTTGTAAAACAGGTTGACTGCTCTTCATCCTCTTATAAATCAATTTGACTGCTCTTCATCCTCTTATAAAACCGTTTGACTGCTCTTCGTCCGATTATAAATCAGTTTGACTGCTCTTCATCCTCTTATAAAACCGTTTGACTGCTCTTCGTCCGATTATAAATCAGGTTGACTGCTCTTCGTCCGATTATAAATCAGTTTGACTGCTCTTCGTCTGCTTATAAAACAGTTTGACTGCTCTTCATCCTTTTATAAAGCAGTTTGACTGCTCTTCATCCTTTTATAACGCAGTTTGACTGCTCTTCATCCTCTTATAAATCAGTTTGACTGCTCTTCATCCGATTATAAATCAGTTTGACTGCTCTTCGTCCTCTTTTAAAACAGTTTGACTGCTCTTCATCCTTTTATAATGCAGTTTGACTGCTCTTCATCCTCTTATAAAACAGTTTGACTGCTCTTCATCCTCTTGTAAAACAGGTTGACTGCTCTTCATCCTCTTGTAAAACAGTCTGACTGCTCTACATCCTCGTATAAAACAGTTTGACTGCTCTTCATCCTTTTATAAAGCAGTTTGACTGCTCTTCATCCTCTTATAAATCAATTTGACTGCTCTTCATCCTCTTATAAAACCGTTTGACTGCTCTTCGTCCGATTATAAATCAGTTTGACTGCTCTTCATCCTCTTATAAAACCGTTTGACTGCTCTTCGTCCGATTATAAATCAGGTTGACTGCTCTTCGTCCGATTATAAATCAGTTTGACTGCTCTTCGTCTGCTTATAAAACATTTTGACTGCTCTTCATCCTTTTATAAAGCAGTTTGACTGCTCTTCATCCTCTTATAAATCAGTTTGACTGCTCTTCATCTGTTTATAAAGCAGTTTTACTGCTCTTCATCCTCCTATAGACCAGTTTGACTGCGCTTCATCCTCCTATAAAACAGTTTGACTGCTCTTCGTCGGATTATAAATCAGTTTGACTGCTTTTCGTCCTCTTATAAAACAGGTTGACTGCTCTTCATCCTCTTGTAAAACAGTCTGACTGCTCTACATCCTCGTATAAAACAGTTTGACTGCTCTTCATCCTTTTATAAAGCAGTTTCACTGTTCTTCATCCTCTTATAAATCAATTTGACTGCTCTTCATACTCTTATAAAACCGTTTGACTGCTCTTCGTCCGATTATAAATCAGTTTGAATGCTCTTCGTCCGATTATAAATCAGTTTGACTGCTCTTCGTCCGCTTACAAAACAGTTTGACTGCTCTTCATCCTTTTATAAAGCTGTTTGACTGCTCTTCATACTCTTATAAATCAGTTTGACTGCTCTTCATCCTCTTATAAAGCAGTTTGACTGCTCTTCATACTCCTATAAACCAGTTTGACTGCGCTTCATCCTCCTGTAGAACAGTTTGACTGCTTTTCGTCCGATTATAAATCAGTTTGACTGCTCTTCGTCCTCGTATAAAACAGTTTGACTGCTCTTCATCCTTTTATAAAGCAGTTTGACTGCTCTTCATCCTCTTGTAAAACAGTCTGACTGCTCTACATCCTCGTATAAAACAGTTTGACTGCTCTTTATCCTTTTATAAAGCAGTTTGACTGCTCTTCATCCTCTTATAAAGCAGTTTGACTGCTTTTCATCCTCCTATAAACCAGTTTGACTGCGCTTCATCCTCTTGTAAAACAGGTTGACTGCTTTTCATCCTTTTGTAAAACAGTCTGACTGCTCTACATCATTGTATAAAACAGTTTGACTGCTCTTCATCCTTTTATAAAGCAGTTTGACTGCTCTTCATCCTCTTATAAATCAGTTTGACTGCTCTTCATCCGATTATAAATCAGTTTGACTGCTCTTCATCCTCTTATAAAACAGTTTGACTGCTCTTCATCCTTTTATAAAGCAGTTTGACTGCTCTTCATCCTCTTGTAAAACAGGTTGACTGCTCTTCATCCTCTTATAAATCAATTTGACTGCTCTTCATCCTCTTATAAAACCGTTTGACTGCTCTTCGTCCGATTATAAATCAGTTTGACTGCTCTTCATCCTCTTATAAAACCGTTTGACTGCTCTTCGTCCGATTATAAATCAGGTTGACTGCTCTTCGTCCGATTATAAATCAGTTTGACTGCTCTTCGTCTGCTTATAAAACAGTTTGACTGCTCTTCATCCTTTTATAAAGCAGTTTGACTGCTCTTCATCCTTTTATAACGCAGTTTGACTGCTCTTCATCCTCTTATAAATCAGTTTGACTGCTCTTCATCCGATTATAAATCAGTTTGACTGCTCTTCGTCCTCTTTTAAAACAGTTTGACTGCTCTTCATCCTTTTATAATGCAGTTTGACTGCTCTTCATCCTCTTATAAAACAGTTTGACTGCTCTTCATCCTCTTGTAAAACAGGTTGACTGCTCTTCATCCTCTTGTAAAACAGTCTGACTGCTCTACATCCTCGTATAAAACAGTTTGACTGCTCTTCATCCTTTTATAAAGCAGTTTGACTGCTCTTCATCCTCTTATAAATCAATTTGACTGCTCTTCATCCTCTTATAAAACCGTTTGACTGCTCTTCGTCCGATTATAAATCAGTTTGACTGCTCTTCATCCTCTTATAAAACCGTTTGACTGCTCTTCGTCCGATTATAAATCAGGTTGACTGCTCTTCGTCCGATTATAAATCAGTTTGACTGCTCTTCGTCTGCTTATAAAACATTTTGACTGCTCTTCATCCTTTTATAAAGCAGTTTGACTGCTCTTCATCCTCTTATAAATCAGTTTGACTGCTCTTCATCTGTTTATAAAGCAGTTTTACTGCTCTTCATCCTCCTATAGACCAGTTTGACTGCGCTTCATCCTCCTATAAAACAGTTTGACTGCTCTTCGTCGGATTATAAATCAGTTTGACTGCTTTTCGTCCTCTTATAAAACAGGTTGACTGCTCTTCATCCTCTTGTAAAACAGTCTGACTGCTCTACATCCTCGTATAAAACAGTTTGACTGCTCTTCATCCTTTTATAAAGCAGTTTCACTGTTCTTCATCCTCTTATAAATCAATTTGACTGCTCTTCATACTCTTATAAAACCGTTTGACTGCTCTTCGTCCGATTATAAATCAGTTTGAATGCTCTTCGTCCGATTATAAATCAGTTTGACTGCTCTTCGTCCGCTTACAAAACAGTTTGACTGCTCTTCATCCTTTTATAAAGCTGTTTGACTGCTCTTCATACTCTTATAAATCAGTTTGACTGCTCTTCATCCTCTTATAAAGCAGTTTGACTGCTCTTCATACTCCTATAAACCAGTTTGACTGCGCTTCATCCTCCTGTAGAACAGTTTGACTGCTTTTCGTCCGATTATAAATCAGTTTGACTGCTCTTCGTCCTCGTATAAAACAGTTTGACTGCTCTTCATCCTTTTATAAAGCAGTTTGACTGCTCTTCATCCTCTTGTAAAACAGTCTGACTGCTCTACATCCTCGTATAAAACAGTTTGACTGCTCTTTATCCTTTTATAAAGCAGTTTGACTGCTCTTCATCCTCTTATAAAGCAGTTTGACTGCTTTTCATCCTCCTATAAACCAGTTTGACTGCGCTTCATCCTCTTGTAAAACAGGTTGACTGCTTTTCATCCTTTTGTAAAACAGTCTGACTGCTCTACATCATTGTATAAAACAGTTTGACTGCTCTTCATCCTTTTATAAAGCAGTTTGACTGCTCTTCATCCTCTTATAAATCAGTTTGACTGCTCTTCATCCGATTATAAATCAGTTTGACTGCTCTTCATCCTCTTATAAAACAGTTTGACTGCTCTTCATCCTTTTATAAAGCAGTTTGACTGCTCTTCATCCTCTTATAAATCAGTTTGACTGCTCTTCATCCTCTTATAAATCAATTTGACTGCTCTTCATCCTCTTATAAAACCGTTTGACTGCTCTTCGTCCGATTATAAATCAGTTTGACTGCTCTTCATCCTCTTATAAAACCGTTTGACTGCTCTTCGTCCGATTATAAATCAGGTTGACTGCTCTTCGTCCGATTATAAATCAGTTTGACTGCTCTTTATCCTTTTATAACGCAGTTTGACTGCTCTTCATCCTCTTATAAATCAGTTTGACTGCTCTTCATACTCTTATAAATCAGTTTGACTGCTCTTCATACTCCTATAAACCAGTTTGACTGCGCTTCATCCTCCTGTAGAACAGTTTGACTGCTTTTCGTCCGATTATAAATCAGTTTGACTGCTCTTCGTCCTCGTATAAAACAGTTTGACTGCTCTTCATCCTTTTATAAAGCAGTTTGACTGCTCTTCATCCTCTTGTAAAACAGTCTGACTGCTCTACATCCTCGTATAAAACAGTTTGACTGCTCTTCATCCTTTTATAAAGCAGTTTGACTGCTCTTCATCCTCTTATAAAGCAGTTTGACTGCTCTTCATCCTCCTATAAACCAGTTTGACTGCGCTTCATCCTCTTGTAAAACAGGTTGACTGCTTTTCATCCTTTTGTAAAACAGTCTGACTGCTCTACATCATTGTATAAAACAGTTTGACTGCTCTTCATCCTTTTATAAAGCAGTTTGACTGCTCTTCATCCTCTTATAAATCAATTTGACAGCTCTTCATCCTCTTATAAAACCGTTTGACTGCTCTTCGTCCGATTATAAATCAGTTTGACTGCTCTTCGTCCGATTATAAATCAGTTTGACTGCTCTTCGTCCGCTTATAAAACAGTTTGACTGCTCTTCATCCTTTTATAAAGCAGTTTGACTGCTCTTCATCCTCTTATAAATCAGTTTGACTGCTCTTCATCCTTTTATAAAGCAGTTTGACTGCTCTTCATCCTCCTATAAACCAGTTTGACTGCGCTTCATCCTCCTATAGAACAGTTTGACTGCTCTTCGTCCGATTATAAATCAGTTTGACTGCTCTTCGTCCTCTTATAAAACAGTTTGACTGCTCTTCATACTTTTATAAAGCAGTTTGACTGCTCTTCATCCTCTTATAAATCAGTTTGACTGCTCTTCATCCGATTATAAATCAGTGTGACTGCTCTTCATCCTCTTATAAAACAGTTTGACTGCTCTTCATCCTTTTATAAATCAGTTTGACTGCTCTTCATCCTCTTATAAAACCGTTTGACTGCTCTTCATCCTATTATAAATCAGTTTGACTGCTCTTCATCCTCTTATAAAACAGTTTGACTGCTCTTCATCCTTTTATAAATCAGTTTGACTGCTCTTCGTCTGCTTATAAATCAGTTTGACTGCTCTTCATCCTATTATAAATCAGTTTGACTGCTCTTCATCCTCTTATAAAACAGTTTGACTGCTCTTTATCCTTTTATAACGCAGTTTGACTGCTCTTCATCCTCTTATAAAACAGTTTGACTGCTCTTCATCCTCTTGTAAAACAGGTTGACTGCTCTTCATCCTCTTGTAAAACAGTCTGACTGCTCTACATCCTCGTATAAAACAGTTTGACTGCTCTTCATCCTTTTATAAAGCAGTTTGACTGCTCTTCATCCTCTTATAAATCAATTTGACTGCTCTTCATCCTCTTATAAAACCGTTTGACTGCTCTTCGTCCGATTATAAATCAGTTTGACTGCTCTTCATCCTCTTATAAAACCGTTTGACTGCTCTTCGTCCGATTATAAATCAGGTTGACTGCTCTTCGTCCGATTATAAATCAGTTTGACTGCTCTTCGTCTGCTTATAAAACAGTTTGACTGCTCTTCATCCTTTTATAAAGCAGTTTGACTGCTCTTCATCCTTTTATAAATCAGTTTGACTGCTCTTCATCCGTTTATAAAGCAGTTTGACTGCTCTTCATCCTCCTATAGACCAGTTTGACTGCGCTTCATCCTCCTATAAAACAGTTTGACTGCTCTTCGTCGGATTATAAATCAGTTTGACTGCTCTTCGTCCTCTTATAAAACAGTTTGACTGCTCTTCATCCTTTTATAAAGCAGTTTGACTGCTCTACATCCTCTTATAAATCAGTTTGACTGCTAGTCATCCGATTATAAATCAGTTTGACTGCTCTTCGTCCGATTATAAATCAGTTTGACTGCTCTACATCCTCTTATAAATCAGTTTGACTGCTATTCATCCGATTATAAATCAGTTTGACTGCTCTTCGTCTGCTTATAAATCAGTTTGACTGCTCTTCATCCTATTATAAATCAGTTTGACTGCTCTTCATCCTCTTATAAAACAGTTTGACTGCTCTTCATCCTCTTATAAAACAGTTTGACTGCTCTTCATCCTCTTGTAAAACAGGTTGACTGCTCTTCATCCTCTTGTAAAACAGTCTGACTGCTCTACATCCTCGTATAAAACAGTTTGACTGCTCTTCATCCTTTTATAAAGCAGTTTCACTGCTCTTCATCCTCTTATAAATCAATTTGACTGCTCTTCATCCTCTTATAAAACCGTTTGACTGCTCTTCGTCCGATTATAAATGAGTTTGACTGCTCTTCGTCCGATTATAAATCAGTTTGACTGCTCTTCGTCCGCTTATAAAACAGTTTGACTGCTCTTCATCCTTTTATAAAGCAGTTTGACTGCTCTTCATCCTCTTATAAATCAGTTTGACTGCTCTTCATCCTTTTATAAAGCAGTTTGACTGCTCTTCATCCTCCTATAAACCAGTTTGACTGCGCTTCATCCTCCTATAGAACAGTTTGACTGCTCTTCGTCCGATTATAAATCAGTTTGACTGCTCTTCGTTCTCTTATAAAACAGTTTGACTGCTCTTCATCCTATTATAAATCAGTTTGACTGCTCTTCATCCTCTTATAAAACAGTTTGACTGCTCTTTATCCTTTTATAACGCAGTTTGACTGCTCTTCATCCTCTTATAAAACAGTTTGACTGCTCTTCATCCTCTTGTAAAACAGTCTGACTGCTCTACACCTCGTATAAAACAGTTTGACTGCTCTTCATCCTTTTATAAAGCAGTTTGACTGCTCTTCATCCTCTTATAAATCAATTTGACTGCTCTTCATCCTCTTATAAAACCGTTTGACTGCTCTTCGTCCGATTATAAATCAGTTTGACTGCTCTTCGTCTGCTTATAAAACAGTTTGACTGCTCTTCATCCTTTTATAAAGCAGTTTGACTGCTCTTCATCCTTTTATAACGCTGTTTGACTAATCTTCACACTCTTATAAATCAGTTTGACTGCTCTTCATCCTCTTATAAAGCAGTTGGACTGCTCTTCGTCCTCTTTTAAAACAGTTTGACTGCTCTTCATCCTTTTATAATGCAGTTTGACTGCTCTTCATCTGCTTATAAAACAGTTTGACTGCTCTTCATCCTCTTATAAAACCGTTTGAATGCTCTTCGTCCGATTATAAATCAGTTTGACTGCTCTTCGTCCGAGTATAAATCAGTTTGATTGCTCTTCGTCCGCTTATAAAACAGTTTGACTGCTGTTAATCCTTTGATAAAGCAGTTTGACTGCTCTTCATCCGATTATAAATCAGTTTGACTGCTCTTCATCCTTTTATAAAGCAGTTTGACTGCTCTTCATCCTCCTATAAACCAGTTTGACTGCGCTTCATCCTCCTATAGAACAGTTTTACTGCTCTTCGTCCGATTATAAATCAGTTTGACTGCTCTTCATCCTATTATAAATCAGTTTGACTGCTCTTCATCCTCTTATAAAACAGTTTGACTGCTCTTTATCCTTTTATAACGCAGTTTGACTGCTCTTCATCCTCTTATAAAACAGTTTGACTGCTCTTCATCCTCTTGTAAAACAGGTTGACTGCTCTTCATCCTCTTGTAAAACAGTCTGACTGCTCTACACCTCGTATAAAACCGTTTGACTGCTCTTCGTCCGATTATAAATCAGTTTGACTGCTCTTCATCCTCTTATAAAACCGTTTGACTGCTCTTCGTCCGATTATAAATCAGGTTGACTGCTCTTCGTCCGATTATAAATCAGTTTGACTGCTCTTCGTCTGCTTATAAAACAGTTTGACTGCTCTTCATCCTTTTATAAAGCAGTTTGACTGCTCTTCATCCTTTTCTAAATCAGTTTGACTGCTCTTCATCTGTTTATAAAGCAGTTTGACTGCTCTTCATCCTCCTATAGACCAGTTTGACTGCGCTTCATCCTCCTATAAAACAGTTTGACTGCTCTTCGTCGGATTATAAATCAGTTTGACTGCTCTTCGTCCTCTTATAAAACAGTTTGACTGCTCTTCATCCTTTTATAAAGCAGTTTGACTGCTCTACATCCTCTTATAAATCAGTTTGACTGCTATTCATCCGATTATAAATCAGTTTGACTGCTCTTCGTCCGATTATAAATCAGTTTGACTGCTCTACATCCTCTTATAAATCAGTTTGACTGCTATTCATCCGATTATAAATCAGTTTGACTGCTCTTCGTCTGCTTATAAATCAGTTTGACTGCTCTTCATCCTATTATAAATCAGTTTGACTGCTCTTCATCCTCTTATAAAACAGTTTGACTGCTCTTTATCCTTTTATAACGCAGTTTGACTGCTCTTCATCCTCTTATAAAACAGTTTGACTGCTCTTCATCCTCTTGTAAAACAGGTTGACTGCTCTTCATCCTCTTATAAATCAATTTGACTGCTCTTCATCCTCTTATAAAACCGTTTGACTGCTCTTCGTCCGATTATAAATCAGTTTGACTGCTCTTCATCCTCTTATAAAACCGTTTGACTGCTCTTCGTCCGATTATAAATCAGGTTGACTGCTCTTCGTCCGATTAAAAATCAGTTTGACTGCTCTTCGTCTGCTTATAAAACAGTTTGACTGCTCTTCATCCTTTTATAAAGCAGTTTGACTGCTCTTCATCCTTTTATAACGCAGTTTGACTGCTCTTCGTCCTCTTTTAAAACAGTTTGACTGCTCTTCATCCTTTTATAATGCAGTTTGACTGCTCTTCATCCTCTTATAAAACAGTTTGACTGCTCTTCATCCTCTTGTAAAACAGGTTGACTGCTCTTCATCCTCTTGTAAAACAGTCTGACTGCTCTACATCCTCGTATAAAACAGTTTGACTGCTCTTCATCCTTTTATAAAGCAGTTTGACTGCTCTTCATCCTCTTATAAATCAATTTGACTGCTCTTCATCCTCTTATAAAACCGTTTGACTGCTCTTCGTCCGATTATAAATCAGTTTGACTGCTCTTCATCCTCTTATAAAACCGTTTGACTGCTCTTCGTCCGATTATAAATCAGGTTGACTGCTCTTCGTCCGATTATAAATCAGTTTGACTGCTCTTCGTCTGCTTATAAAACAGTTTGACTGCTCTTCATCCTTTTATAAAGCAGTTTGACTGCTCTTCATCCTCTTATAAATCAGTTTGACTGCTCTTCATCTGTTTATAAAGCAGTTTTACTGCTCTTCATCCTCCTATAGACCAGTTTGACTGCGCTTCATCCTCCTATAAAACAGTTTGACTGCTCTTCGTCCTCTTATAAATCAGTTTGACTGCTCTTCGTCCTCTTATAAAACAGGTTGACTGCTCTTCATCCTCTTGTAAAACAGTCTGACTGCTCTACATCCTCGTATAAAACAGTTTGACTGCTCTTCATCCTTTTATAAAGCAGTTTCACTGTTCTTCATCCTCTTATAAATCAATTTGACTGCTCTTCATACTCTTATAAAACCGTTTGACTGCTCTTCGTCCGATTATAAATCAGTTTGAATGCTCTTCGTCCGATTATAAATCAGTTTGACTGCTCTTCGTCCGCTTACAAAACAGTTTGACTGCTCTTCATCCTTTTATAAAGCTGTTTGACTGCTCTTCATACTCTTATAAATCAGTTTGACTGCTCTTCATCCTCTTATAAAGCAGTTTGACTGCTCTTCATACTCCTATAAACCAGTTTGACTGCGCTTCATCCTCCTGTAGAACAGTTTGACTGCTTTTCGTCCGATTATAAATCAGTTTGACTGCTCTTCGTCCTCGTATAAAACAGTTTGACTGCTCTTCATCCTTTTATAAAGCAGTTTGACTGCTCTTCATCCTCTTATAAAGCAGTTTGACTGCTCTTCATCCTCCTATAAACCAGTTTGACTGCGCTTCATCCTCTTGTAAAACAGGTTGACTGCTTTTCATCCTTTTGTAAAACAGTCTGACTGCTCTACATCATTGTATAAAACAGTTTGACTGCTCTTCATCCTTTTATAAAGCAGTTTGACTGCTCTTCATCCTCTTATAAATCAATTTGACAGCTCTTCATCCTCTTATAAAACCGTTTGACTGCTCTTCGTCCGATTATAAATCAGTTTGACTGCTCTTCGTCCGATTATAAATCAGTTTGACTGCTCTTCGTCCGCTTATAAAACAGTTTGACTGCTCTTCATCCTTTTATAAAGCAGTTTGACTGCTCTTCATCCTCTTATAAATCAGTTTGACTGCTCTTCATCCTTTTATAAAGCAGTTTGACTGCTCTTCATCCTCCTATAAACCAGTTTGACTGCGCTTCATCCTCCTATAGAACAGTTTGACTGCTCTTCGTCCGATTATAAATCAGTTTGACTGCTCTTCGTCCTCTTATAAAACAGTTTGACTGCTCTTCATCCTTTTATAAAGCAGTTTGACTGCTCTTCATCCTCTTATAAATCAGTTTGACTGCTCTTCATCCGATTATAAATCAGTTTGACTGCTCTTCATCCTCTTATAAAACAGTTTGACTGCTCTTCATCCTTTTATAAAGCAGTTTGACTGCTCTTCATCCTCTTATATATCAGTTTGACTGCTCTTCATCCTCTTATAAATCAATTTGACTGCTCTTCATCCTCTTATAAAACCGTTTGACTGCTCTTCGTCCGATTATAAATCAGTTTGACTGCTCTTCATCCTCTTATAAAACCGTTTGACTGCTCTTCGTCCGATTATAAATCAGGTTGACTGCTCTTCGTCCGATTATAAATCAGTTTGACTGCTCTTTATCCTTTTATAACGCAGTTTGACTGCTCTTCATCCTCTTATAAAACAGTTTGACTGCTCTTCATCCTCTTGTAAAACAGGTTGACTGCTCTTCATCCTCTTGTAAAACAGTCTGACTGCTCTACATCCTCGTATAAAACAGTTTGACTGCTCTTCATCCTTTTATAAAGCAGTTTGACTGCTCTTCATCCTCTTATAAATCAATTTGACTGCTCTTCATCCTCTTATAAAACCGTTTGACTGCTCTTCGTCCGATTATAAATCAGTTTGACTGCTCTTCATCCTCTTATAAAACCGTTTGACTGCTCTTCGTCCGATTATAAATCAGGTTGACTGCTCTTCGTCCGATTATAAATCAGTTTGACTGCTCTTCGTCTGCTTATAAAACAGTTTGACTGCTCTTCATCCTTTTATAAAGCAGTTTGACTGCTCTTCATCCTTTTATAAATCAGTTTGACTGCTCTTCATCCGTTTATAAAGCAGTTTGACTGCTCTTCATCCTCCTATAGACCAGTTTGACTGCGCTTCATCCTCCTATAAAACAGTTTGACTGCTCTTCGTCGGATTATAAATCAGTTTGACTGCTCTTCGTCCTCTTATAAAACAGTTTGACTGCTCTTCATCCTTTTATAAAGCAGTTTGACTGCTCTACATCCTCTTATAAATCAGTTTGACTGCTAGTCATCCGATTATAAATCAGTTTGACTGCTCTTCGTCCGATTATAAATCAGTTTGACTGCTCTACATCCTCTTATAAATCAGTTTGACTGCTATTCATCCGATTATAAATCAGTTTGACTGCTCTTCGTCTGCTTATAAATCAGTTTGACTGCTCTTCATCCTATTATAAATCAGTTTGACTGCTCTTCATCCTCTTATAAAACAGTTTGACTGCTCTTCATCCTCTTATAAAACAGTTTGACTGCTCTTCATCCTCTTGTAAAACAGGTTGACTGCTCTTCATCCTCTTGTAAAACAGTCTGACTGCTCTACATCCTCGTATAAAACAGTTTGACTGCTCTTCATCCTTTTATAAAGCAGTTTCACTGCTCTTCATCCTCTTATAAATCAATTTGACTGCTCTTCATCCTCTTATAAAACCGTTTGACTGCTCTTCGTCCGATTATAAATCAGTTTGACTGCTCTTCGTCCGATTATAAATCAGTTTGACTGCTCTTCGTCCGCTTATAAAACAGTTTGACTGCTCTTCATCCTTTTATAAAGCAGTTTGACTGCTCTTCATCCTCTTATAAATCAGTTTGACTGCTCTTCATCCTTTTATAAAGCAGTTTGACTGCTCTTCATCCTCCTATAAACCAGTTTGACTGCGCTTCATCCTCCTATAGAACAGTTTGACTGCTCTTCGTCCGATTATAAATCAGTTTGACTGCTCTTCGTTCTCTTATAAAACAGTTTGACTGCTCTTCATCCTATTATAAATCAGTTTGACTGCTCTTCATCCTCTTATAAAACAGTTTGACTGCTCTTTATCCTTTTATAACGCAGTTTGACTGCTCTTCATCCTCTTATAAAACAGTTTGACTGCTCTTCATCCTCTTGTAAAACAGGTTGACTGCTCTTCATCCTCTTGTAAAACAGTCTGACTGCTCTACACCTCGTATAAAACAGTTTGACTGCTCTTCATCCTTTTATAAAGCAGTTTGACTGCTCTTCATCCTCTTATAAATCAATTTGACTGCTCTTCATCCTCTTATAAAACCGTTTGACTGCTCTTCGTCCGATTATAAATCAGTTTGACTGCTCTTCGTCTGCTTATAAAACAGTTTGACTGCTCTTCATCCTTTTATAAAGCAGTTTGACTGCTCTTCATCCTTTTATAACGCTGTTTGACTGCTCTTCACACTCTTATAAATCAGTTTGACTGCTCTTCATCCTCTTATAAAGCAGTTGGACTGCTCTTCGTCCTCTTTTAAAACAGTTTGACTGCTCTTCATCCTTTTATAATGCAGTTTGACTGCTCTTCATCTGCTTATAAAACAGTTTGACTGCTCTTCATCCTCTTATAAAACCGTTTGACTGCTCTTCGTCCGATTATAAATCAGTTTGACTGCTCTTCGTCCGAGTATAAATCAGTTTGATTGCTCTTCGTCCGCTTATAAAACAGTTTGACTGCTGTTAATCCTTTGATAAAGCAGTTTGACTGCTCTTCATCCTCATATAAATCAGTTTGACTGCTCTTCATCCTTTTATAAAGCAGTTTGACTGCTCTTCATCCTCCTATAAACCAGTTTGACTGCGCTTCATCCTCCTATAGAACAGTTTTACTGCTCTTCGTCCGATTATAAATCAGTTTGACTGCCCTTCATCCTATTATAAATCAGTTTGACTGCTCTTCATCCTCTTATAAAACAGTTTGACTGCTCTTTATCCTTTTATAACGCAGTTTGACTGCTCTTCATCCTCTTATAAAACAGTTTGACTGCTCTTCATCCTCTTGTAAAACAGGTTGACTGCTCTTCATCCTCTTGTAAAACAGTCTGACTGCTCTACACCTCGTATAAAACCGTTTGACTGCTCTTCGTCCGATTATAAATCAGTTTGACTGCTCTTCATCCTCTTATAAAACCGTTTGACTGCTCTTCGTCCGATTATAAATCAGGTTGACTGCTCTTCGTCCGATTATAAATCAGTTTGACTGCTCTTCGTCTGCTTATAAAACAGTTTGACTGCTCTTCATCCTTTTATAAAGCAGTTTGACTGCTCTTCATCCTTTTCTAAATCAGTTTGACTGCTCTTCATCTGTTTATAAAGCAGTTTGACTGCTCTTCATCCTCCTATAGACCAGTTTGACTGCGCTTCATCCTCCTATAAAACAGTTTGACTGCTCTTCGTCGGATTATAAATCAGTTTGACTGCTCTTCGTCCTCTTATAAAACAGTTTGACTGCTCTTCATCCTTTTATAAAGCAGTTTGACTGCTCTACATCCTCTTATAAATCAGTTTGACTGCTATTCATCCGATTATAAATCAGTTTGACTGCTCTTCGTCCGATTATAAATCAGTTTGACTGCTCTACATCCTCTTATAAATCAGTTTGACTGCTATTCATCCGATTATAAAGCTGTTTGACTGCTCTTCGTCTGCTTATAAATCAGTTTGACTGCTCTTCATCCTATTATAAATCAGTTTGACTGCTCTTCATCCTCTTATAAAACAGTTTGACTGCTCTTTATCCTTTTATAACGCAGTTTCACTGCTCTTCATCCTCTTATAAAACAGTTTGACTGCTCTTCATCCTCTTGTAAAACAGGTTGACTGCTCTTCATCCTCTTATAAATCAATTTGACTGCTCTTCATCCTCTTATAAAACCGTTTGACTGCTCTTCGTCCGATTATAAATCAGTTTGACTGCTCTTCATCCTCTTATAAAACCGTTTGACTGCTCTTCGTCCGATTATAAATCAGGTTGACTGCTCTTCGTCCGATTATAAATCAGTTTGACTGCTCTTCGTCTGCTTATAAAACAGTTTGACTGCTCTTCATCCTTTTATAAAGCAGTTTGACTGCTCTTCATCCTTTTATAACGCAGTTTGACTGCTCTTCGTCCTCTTTTAAAACAGTTTGACTGCTCTTCATCCTTTTATAATGCAGTTTGACTGCTCTTCATCCTCTTATAAAACAGTTTGACTGCTCTTCATCCTCTTGTAAAACAGGTTGACTGCTCTTCATCCTCTTGTAAAACAGTCTGACTGCTCTACATCCTCGTATAAAACAGTTTGACTGCTCTTCATCCTTTTATAAAGCAGTTTGACTGCTCTTCATCCTCTTATAAATCAATTTGACTGCTCTTCATCCTCTTATAAAACCGTCTGACTGCTCTTCGTCCGATTATAAATCAGTTTGACTGCTCTTCATCCTCTTATAAAACCGTTTGACTGCTCTTCGTCCGATTATAAATCAGGTTGACTGCTCTTCGTCCGATTATAAATCAGTTTGACTGCTCTTCGTCTGCTTATAAAACAGTTTGACTGCTCTTCATCCTTTTATAAAGCAGTTTGACTGCTCTTCATCCTCTTATAAATCAGTTTGACTGCTCTTCATCTGTTTATAAAGCAGTTTTACTGCTCTTCATCCTCCTATAGACCAGTTTGACTGCGCTTCATCCTCCTATAAAACAGTTTGACTGCTCTTCGTCGGATTATAAATCAGTTTGACTGCTCTTCGTCCTCTTATAAAACAGGTTGACTGCTCTTCATCCTCTTGTAAAACAGTCTGACTGCTCTACATCCTCGTATAAAACAGTTTGACTGCTCTTCATCCTCTTATAAATCAATTTGACTGCTCTTCATACTCTTATAAAACCGTTTGACTGCTCTTCGTCCGATTATAAATCAGTTTGAATGCTCTTCGTCCGATTATAAATCAGTTTGACTGCTCTTCGTCCGCTTACAAAACAGTTTGACTGCTCTTCATCCTTTTATAAAGCTGTTTGACTGCTCTTCATACTCTTATAAATCAGTTTGACTGCTCTTCATCCTCTTATAAAGCAGTTTGACTGCTCTTCATACTCCTATAAACCAGTTTGACTGCGCTTCATCCTCCTGTAGAACAGTTTGACTGCTTTTCGTCCGATTATAAATCAGTTTGACTGCTCTTCGTCCTCGTATAAAACAGTTTGACTGCTCTTCATCCTTTTATAAAGCAGTTTGACTGCTCTTCATCCTCTTATAAAGCAGTTTGACTGCTCTTCATCCTCCTATAAACCAGTTTGACTGCGCTTCATCCTCTTGTAAAACAGGTTGACTGCTTTTCATCCTTTTGTAAAACAGTCTGACTGCTCTACATCATTGTATAAAACAGTTTGACTGCTCTTCATCCTTTTATAAAGCAGTTTGACTGCTCTTCATCCTCTTATAAATCAATTTGACAGCTCTTCATCCTCTTATAAAACCGTTTGACTGCTCTTCGTCCGATTATAAATCAGTTTGACTGCTCTTCGTCCGATTATAAATCAGTTTGACTGCTCTTCGTCCGCTTATAAAACAGTTTGACTGCTCTTCATCCTTTTATAAAGCAGTTTGACTGCTCTTCATCCTCTTATAAATCAGTTTGACTGCTCTTCATCCTTTTATAAAGCAGTTTGACTGCTCTTCATCCTCCTATAAACCAGTTTGACTGCGCTTCATCCTCCTATAGAACAGTTTGACTGCTCTTCGTCCGATTATAAATCAGTTTGACTGCTCTTCGTCCTCTTATAAAACAGTTTGACTGCTCTTCATCCTTTTATAAAGCAGTTTGACTGCTCCTCATCCTCTTATAAATCAGTTTGACTGCTCTTCATCCGATTATAAATCAGTTTGACTGCTCTTCATCCTCTTATAAAACAGTTTGACTGCTCTTAATCCTTTTATAAAGCAGTTTGACTGCTCTTCATCCTCTTATAAATCAGTTTGACTGCTCTTCATCCTCTTATAAATCAATTTGACTGCTCTTCATCCTCTTATAAAACCGTTTGACTGCTCTTCGTCCGATTATAAATCAGTTTGACTGCTCTTCATCCTCTTATAAAACCGTTTGACTGCTCTTCGTCCGATTATAAATCAGGTTGACTGCTCTTCGTCCGATTATAAATCAGTTTGACTGCTCTTTATCCTTTTATAACGCAGTTTGACTGCTCTTCATCCTCTTATAAATCAGTTTGACTGCTCTTCATACTCTTATAAATCAGTTTGACTGCTCTTCATACTCCTATAAACCAGTTTGACTGCGCTTCATCCTCCTGTAGAACAGTTTGACTGCTTTTCGTCCGATTATAAATCAGTTTGACTGCTCTTCGTCCTCGTATAAAACAGTTTGACTGCTCTTCATCCTTTTATAAAGCAGTTTGACTGCTCTTCATCCTCTTGTAAAACAGTCTGACTGCTCTACATCCTCGTATAAAACAGTTTGACTGCTCTTCATCCTTTTATAAAGCAGTTTGACTGCTCTTCATCCTCTTATAAAGCAGTTTGACTGCTCTTCATCCTCCTATAAACCAGTTTGACTGCTCTTCATCCTCTTATAAAGCAGTTTGACTGCTCTTCATCCTCCTATAAACCAGTTTGACTGCGCTTCATCCTCTTGTAAAACAGGTTGACTGCTTTTCATCCTTTTGTAAAACAGTTTGACTGCTCTTCATCCTTTTATAAAGCAGTTTGACTGCTCTTCATCCTCTTATAAATCAATTTGACAGCTCTTCATCCTCTTATAAAACCGTTTGACTGCTCTTCGTCCGATTATAAATCAGTTTGACTGCTCTTCGTCCGATTATAAATCAGTTTGACTGCTCTTCGTCCGCTTATAAAACAGTTTGACTGCTCTTCATCCTTTTATAAAGCAGTTTGACTGCTCTTCATCCTCTTATAAATCAGTTTGACTGCTCTTCATCCTTTTATAAAGCAGTTTGACTGCTCTTCATCCTCCTATAAACCAGTTTGACTGCGCTTCATCCTCCTATAGAACAGTTTGACTGCTCTTCGTCCGATTATAAATCAGTTTGACTGCTCTTCGTCCTCTTATAAAACAGTTTGACTGCTCTTCATCCTTTTATAAAGCAGTTTGACTGCTCTTCATCCTCTTATAAATCAGTTTGACTGCTCTTCATCCGATTATAAATCAGTTTGACTGCTCTTCATCCTCTTATAAAACAGTTTGACTGCTCTTCATCCTTTTATAAAGCAGTTTGACTGCTCTTCATCCTCTTATAAATCAGTTTGACTGCTCTTCATCCTATTATAAATCAGTTTGACTGCTCTTCATCCTCTTATAAAACAGTTTGACTGCTCTTCATCCTTTTATAAATCAGTTTGACTGCTCTTCGTCTGCTTATAAATCAGTTTGACTGCTCTTCATCCTATTATAAATCAGTTTGACTGCTCTTCATCCTCTTATAAAACAGTTTGACTGCTCTTCATCCTCTTGTAAAATAGGTTGACTGCTCTTCATCCTCTTGTAAAACAGTCTGACTGCTCTACATCCTCGTATAAAACAGTTTGACTGCTCTTCATCCTTTTATAAATCAGTTTGACTGCTCTTCATCCGATTATAAATCAGTTTGACTGCTCTACATCCTCTTATAAATCAGTTTGACTGCTATTCATCCGATTATAAATCAGTTTGACTGCTCTTCGTCTGCTTATAAATCAGTTTGACTGCTCTTCATCCTATTATAAATCAGTTTGACTGCTCTTCATCCTCTTATAAAACAGTTTAACTGCTCTTTATCCTTTTATAACGCAGTTTGACTGCTCTTCATCCTCTTATAAAACAGTTTGACTGCTCTTCATCCCCCTGTAAAACAGGTTGACTGCTCTTCATCCTCTTATAAATCAATTTGACTGCTCTTCATCCTCTTATAAAACCGTTTGACTGCTCTTCGTCCGATTATAAATCAGTTTGACTGCTCTTCATCCTCTTATAAAACCGTTTGACTGCTCTTCGTCCGATTATAAATCAGGTTGACTGCTCTTCGTCCGATTATAAATCAGTTTGACTGCTCTTCGTCTGCTTATAAAACAGTTTGACTGCTCTTCATCCTTTTATAAAGCAGTTTGACTGCTCTTCATCCTTTTATAACGCAGTTTGACTGCTCTTCATCCTCTTATAAATCAGTTTGACTGCTCTTCATCCGATTATAAATCAGTTTGACTGCTCTTCGTCCTCTTTTAAAACAGTTTGACTGCTCTTCATCCTTTTATAATGCAGTTTGACTGCTCTTCATCCTCTTATAAAACAGTTTGACTGCTCTTCATCCTCTTGTAAAACAGGTTGACTGCTCTTCATCCTCTTGTAAAACAGTCTGACTGCTCTACATCCTCGTATAAAACAGTTTGACTGCTCTTCATCCTTTTATAAAGCAGTTTGACTGCTCTTCATCCTCTTATAAATCAATTTGACTGCTCTTCATCCTCTTATAAAACCGTTTGACTGCTCTTCGTCCGATTATAAATCAGTTTGACTGCTCTTCATCCTCTTATAAAACCGTTTGACTGCTCTTCGTCCGATTATAAATCAGGTTGACTGCTCTTCGTCCGATTATAAATCAGTTTGACTGCTCTTCGTCTGCTTATAAAACAGTTTGACTGCTCTTCATCCTTTTATAAAGCAGTTTGACTGCTCTACATCCTCTTATAAATCAGTTTGACTGCTATTCATCCGATTATAAATCAGTTTGACTGCTCTTCGTCCGATTATAAATCAGTTTGACTGCTCTACATCTTCTTATAAATCAGTTTGACTGCTATTAATCCGATTATAAATCAGTTTGACTGCTCTTCGTCTGCTTATAAATCAGTTTGACTGCTCTTCATCCTATTATAAATCAGTTTGACTGCTCTTCATCCTCTTATAAAACAGTTTGACTGCTCTTTATCCTTTTATAACGCAGTTTGACTGCTCTTCATCCTCTTATGAAACAGTTTGACTGCTCTTCATCCTCTTGTAAAACAGGTTGACTGCTCTTCATCCTCTTGTAAAACAGTCTGACTGCTCTACATCCTCGTATAAAACAGTTTGACTGCCTTTCATCCTTTTATAAAGCAGTTTGACTGTTCTTCATCCTCTTATAAATCAATTTGACTGCTCTTCATCCTCTTATAAAACCGTTTGACTGCTCTTCGTCCGATTATAAATCAGTTTGACTGCTCTTCATCCTCTTATAAATCAATTTGACTGCTCTTCATCCTCTTATAAAACCGTTTGACTGCTCTTCGTCCGATTATAAATCAGTTTGACTGCTCTACATCCTCTTATAAATCAATTTGACTGCTCTTCATCCTCTTATAAAACCGTTTGACTGCTCTTCGTCCGATTATAAATCAGTTTGACTGCTCTTCATCCTCTTATAAAACCGTTTGACTGCTCTTCGTCCGATTATAAATCAGGTTGACTGCTCTTCGTCCGATTATAAATCAGTTTGACTGCTCTTCGTCTGCTTATAAAACAGTTTTACTGCTCTTCATCCTTTTATAAAGCAGTTTGACTGCTCTTCATCCTTTTCTAAATCAGTTTGACTGCTCTTCATCTGTTTATAAAGCAGTTTGACTGCTCTTCATCCTCCTATAGACCAGTTTGACTGCGCTTCATCCTCCTATAAAACAGTTTGACTGCTCTTCGTCGGATTATAAATCAGTTTGACTGCTCTTCGTCCTCTTATAAAACAGTTTGACTGCTCTTCATCCTTTTATAAAGCAGTTTGACTGCTCTACATCCTCTTATAAATCAGTTTGACTGCTATTCATCAGATTATAAATCAGTTTGACTGCTCTTCGTCCGATTATAAATCAGTTTGACTGCTCTACATCCTCTTATAAATCAGTTTGACTGCTATTCATCCGATTATAAATCAGTTTGACTGCTCTTCGTCTGCTTATAAATCAGTTTGACTGCTCTTCATCCTATTATAAATCAGTTTGACTGCTCTTCATCCTCTTATAAAACAGTTTGACTGCTCTTTATCCTTTTATAACGCAGTTTGACTGCTCTTCATCCTCTTATAAAACAGTTTGACTGCTCTTCATCCTCTTGTAAAACAGGTTGACTGCTCTTCATCCTCTTATAAATCAATTTGACTGCTCTTCATCCTCTTATAAAACCGTTTGACTGCTCTTCGTCCGATTATAAATCAGTTTGACTGCTCTTCATCCTCTTATAAAACCGTTTGACTGCTCTTCGTCCGATTATAAATCAGGTTGACTGCTCTTCGTCCGATTATAAATCAGTTTGACTGCTCTTCGTCTGCTTATAAAACAGTTTGACTGCTCTTCATCCTTTTATAAAGCAGTTTGACTGCTCTTCATCCTTTTATAACGCAGTTTGACTGCTCTTCATCCTCTTATAAATCAGTTTGACTGCTCTTCATCCGATTATAAATCAGTTTGACTGCTCTTCGTCCTCTTTTAAAACAGTTTGACTGCTCTTCATCCTTTTATAATGCAGTTTGACTGCTCTTCATCCTCTTATAAAACAGTTTGACTGCTCTTCATCCTCTTGTAAAACAGGTTGACTGCTCTTCATCCTCTTGTAAAACAGTCTGACTGCTCTACATCCTCGTATAAAACAGTTTGACTGCTCTTCATCCTTTTATAAAGCAGTTTGACTGCTCTTCATCCTCTTATAAATCAATTTGACTGCTCTTCATCCTCTTATAAAACCGTTTGACTGCTCTTCGTCCGATTATAAATCAGTTTGACTGCTCTTCATCCTCTTATAAAACCGTTTGACTGCTCTTCGTCCGATTATAAATCAGGTTGACTGCTCTTCGTCCAATTATAAATCAGTTTGACTGCTCTTCGTCTGCTTATAAAACATTTTGACTGCTCTTCATCCTTTTATAAAGCAGTTTGACTGCTCTTCATCCTCTTATAAATCAGTTTGACTGCTCTTCATCTGTTTATAAAGCAGTTTTACTGCTCTTCATCCTCCTAGAGACCAGTTTGACTGCGCTTCATCCTCCTATAAAACAGTTTGACTGCTCTTCGTCGGATTATAAATCAGTTTGACTGCTCTTCGTCCTCTTATAAAACAGGTTGACTGCTCTTCATCCTCTTGTAAAACAGTCTGACTGCTCTACATCCTCGTATAAAACAGTTTGACTGCTCTTCATCCTTTTATAAAGCAGTTTCACTGTTCTTCATCCTCTTATAAATCAATTTGACTGCTCTTCATACTCTTATAAAACCGTTTGACTGCTCTTCGTCCGATTATAAATCAGTTTGAATGCTCTTCGTCCGATTATAAATCAGTTTGACTGCTCTTCGTCCGCTTACAAAACAGTTTGACTGCTCTTCATCCTTTTATAAAGCTGTTTGACTGCTCTTCATACTCTTATAAATCAGTTTGACTGCTCTTCATCCTCTTATAAAGCAGTTTGACTGCTCTTCATACTCCTATAAACCAGTTTGACTGCGCTTCATCCTCCTGTAGAACAGTTTGACTGCTTTTCGTCCGATTATAAATCAGTTTGACTGCTCTTCGTCCTCGTATAAAACAGTTTGACTGCTCTTCATCCTTTTATAAAGCAGTTTGACTGCTCTTCATCCTCTTGTAAAACAGTCTGACTGCTCTACATCCTCGTATAAAACAGTTTGACTGCTCTTTATCCTTTTATAAAGCAGTTTGACTGCTCTTCATCCTCTTATAAAGCAGTTTGACTGCTTTTCATCCTCCTATAAACCAGTTTGACTGCGCTTCATCCTCTTGTAAAACAGGTTGACTGCTTTTCATCCTTTTGTAAAACAGTCTGACTGCTCTACATCATTGTATAAAACAGTTTGACTGCTCTTCATCCTTTTATAAAGCAGTTTGACTGCTCTTCATCCTCTTATAAATCAGTTTGACTGCTCTTCATCCGATTATAAATCAGTTTGACTGCTCTTCATCCTCTTATAAAACAGTTTGACTGCTCTTCATCCTTTTATAAAGCAGTTTGACTGCTCTTCATCCTCTTATAAATCAGTTTGACTGCTCTTCATCCTCTTATAAATCAATTTGACTGCTCTTCATCCTCTTATAAAACCGTTTGACTGCTCTTCGTCCGATTATAAATCAGTTTGACTGCTCTTCATCCTCTTATAAAACCGTTTGACTGCTCTTCGTCCGATTATAAATCAGGTTGACTGCTCTTCGTCCGATTATAAATCAGTTTGACTGCTCTTTATCCTTTTATAACGCAGTTTGACTGCTCTTCATCCTCTTATAAATCAGTTTGACTGCTCTTCATACTCTTATAAATCAGTTTGACTGCTCTTCATACTCCTATAAACCAGTTTGACTGCGCTTCATCCTCCTGTAGAACAGTTTGACTGCTTTTCGTCCGATTATAAATCAGTTTGACTGCTCTTCGTCCTCGTATAAAACAGTTTGACTGCTCTTCATCCTTTTATAAAGCAGTTTGACTGCTCTTCATCCTCTTGTAAAACAGTCTGACTGCTCTACATCCTCGTATAAAACAGTTTGACTGCTCTTCATCCTTTTATAAAGCAGTTTGACTGCTCTTCATCCTCTTATAAAGCAGTTTGACTGCTCTTCATCCTCCTATAAACCAGTTTGACTGCGCTTCATCCTCTTGTAAAACAGGTTGACTGCTTTTCATCCTTTTGTAAAACAGTCTGACTGCTCTACATCATTGTATAAAACAGTTTGACTGCTCTTCATCCTTTTATAAAGCAGTTTGACTGCTCTTCATCCTCTTATAAATCAATTTGACAGCTCTTCATCCTCTTATAAAACCGTTTGACTGCTCTTCGTCCGATTATAAATCAGTTTGACTGCTCTTCGTCCGATTATAAATCAGTTTGACTGCTCTTCGTCCGCTTATAAAACAGTTTGACTGCTCTTCATCCTTTTATAAAGCAGTTTGACTGCTCTTCATCCTCTTATAAATCAGTTTGACTGCTCTTCATCCTTTTATAAAGCAGTTTGACTGCTCTTCATCCTCCTATAAACCAGTTTGACTGCGCTTCATCCTCCTATAGAACAGTTTGACTGCTCTTCGTCCGATTATAAATCAGTTTGACTGCTCTTCGTCCTCTTATAAAACAGTTTGACTGCTCTTCATACTTTTATAAAGCAGTTTGACTGCTCTTCATCCTCTTATAAATCAGTTTGACTGCTCTTCATCCGATTATAAATCAGTGTGACTGCTCTTCATCCTCTTATAAAACAGTTTGACTGCTCTTCATCCTTTTATAAATCAGTTTGACTGCTCTTCATCCTCTTATAAAACCGTTTGACTGCTCTTCATCCTATTATAAATCAGTTTGACTGCTCTTCATCCTCTTATAAAACAGTTTGACTGCTCTTCATCCTTTTATAAATCAGTTTGACTGCTCTTCGTCTGCTTATAAATCAGTTTGACTGCTCTTCATCCTATTATAAATCAGTTTGACTGCTCTTCATCCTCTTATAAAACAGTTTGACTGCTCTTTATCCTTTTATAACGCAGTTTGACTGCTCTTCATCCTCTTATAAAACAGTTTGACTGCTCTTCATCCTCTTGTAAAACAGGTTGACTGCTCTTCATCCTCTTGTAAAACAGTCTGACTGCTCTACATCCTCGTATAAAACAGTTTGACTGCTCTTCATCCTTTTATAAAGCAGTTTGACTGCTCTTCATCCTCTTATAAATCAATTTGACTGCTCTTCATCCTCTTATAAAACCGTTTGACTGCTCTTCGTCCGATTATAAATCAGTTTGACTGCTCTTCATCCTCTTATAAAACCGTTTGACTGCTCTTCGTCCGATTATAAATCAGGTTGACTGCTCTTCGTCCGATTATAAATCAGTTTGACTGCTCTTCGTCTGCTTATAAAACAGTTTGACTGCTCTTCATCCTTTTATAAAGCAGTTTGACTGCTCTTCATCCTTTTATAAATCAGTTTGACTGCTCTTCATCCGTTTATAAAGCAGTTTGACTGCTCTTCATCCTCCTATAGACCAGTTTGACTGCGCTTCATCCTCCTATAAAACAGTTTGACTGCTCTTCGTCGGATTATAAATCAGTTTGACTGCTCTTCGTCCTCTTATAAAACAGTTTGACTGCTCTTCATCCTTTTATAAAGCAGTTTGACTGCTCTACATCCTCTTATAAATCAGTTTGACTGCTAGTCATCCGATTATAAATCAGTTTGACTGCTCTTCGTCCGATTATAAATCAGTTTGACTGCTCTACATCCTCTTATAAATCAGTTTGACTGCTATTCATCCGATTATAAATCAGTTTGACTGCTCTTCGTCTGCTTATAAATCAGTTTGACTGCTCTTCATCCTATTATAAATCAGTTTGACTGCTCTTCATCCTCTTATAAAACAGTTTGACTGCTCTTCATCCTCTTATAAAACAGTTTGACTGCTCTTCATCCTCTTGTAAAACAGGTTGACTGCTCTTCATCCTCTTGTAAAACAGTCTGACTGCTCTACATCCTCGTATAAAACAGTTTGACTGCTCTTCATCCTTTTATAAAGCAGTTTGACTGCTCTTCATCCTCTTATAAATCAATTTGACTGCTCTTCATCCTCTTATAAAACCGTTTGACTGCTCTTCGTCCGATTATAAATCAGTTTGACTGCTCTTCGTCCGATTATAAATCAGTTTGACTGCTCTTCGTCCGCTTATAAAACAGTTTGACTGCTCTTCATCCTTTTATAAAGCAGTTTGACTGCTCTTCATCCTCTTATAAATCAGTTTGACTGCTCTTCATCCTTTTATAAAGCAGTTTGACTGCTCTTCATCCTCCTATAAACCAGTTTGACTGCGCTTCATCCTCCTATAGAACAGTTTGACTGCTCTTCGTCCGATTATAAATCAGTTTGACTGCTCTTCGTTCTCTTATAAAACAGTTTGACTGCTCTTCATCCTATTATAAATCAGTTTGACTGCTCTTCATCCTCTTATAAAACAGTTTGACTGCTCTTTATCCTTTTATAACGCAGTTTGACTGCTCTTCATCCTCTTATAAAACAGTTTGACTGCTCTTCATCCTCTTGTAAAACAGTCTGACTGCTCTACACCTCGTATAAAACAGTTTGACTGCTCTTCATCCTTTTATAAAGCAGTTTGACTGCTCTTCATCCTCTTATAAATCAATTTGACTGCTCTTCATCCTCTTATAAAACCGTTTGACTGCTCTTCGTCCGATTATAAATCAGTTTGACTGCTCTTCGTCTGCTTATAAAACAGTTTGACTGCTCTTCATCCTTTTATAAAGCAGTTTGACTGCTCTTCATCCTTTTATAACGCTGTTTGACTGCTCTTCACACTCTTATAAATCAGTTTGACTGCTCTTCATCCTCTTATAAAGCAGTTGGACTGCTCTTCGTCCTCTTTTAAAACAGTTTGACTGCTCTTCATCCTTTTATAATGCAGTTTGACTGCTCTTCATCTGCTTATAAAACAGTTTGACTGCTCTTCATCCTCTTATAAAACCGTTTGAATGCTCTTCGTCCGATTATAAATCAGTTTGACTGCTCTTCGTCCGAGTATAAATCAGTTTGATTGCTCTTCGTCCGCTTATAAAACAGTTTGACTGCTGTTAATCCTTTGATAAAGCAGTTTGACTGCTCTTCATCCGATTATAAATCAGTTTGACTGCTCTTCATCCTTTTATAAAGCAGTTTGACTGCTCTTCATCCTCCTATAAACCAGTTTGACTGCGCTTCATCCTCCTATAGAACAGTTTTACTGCTCTTCGTCCGATTATAAATCAGTTTGACTGCTCTTCATCCTATTATAAATCAGTTTGACTGCTCTTCATCCTCTTATAAAACAGTTTGACTGCTCTTTATCCTTTTATAACGCAGTTTGACTGCTCTTCATCCTCTTATAAAACAGTTTGACTGCTCTTCATCCTCTTGTAAAACAGGTTGACTGCTCTTCATCCTCTTGTAAAACAGTCTGACTGCTCTACACCTCGTATAAAACCGTTTGACTGCTCTTCGTCCGATTATAAATCAGTTTGACTGCTCTTCATCCTCTTATAAAACCGTTTGACTGCTCTTCGTCCGATTATAAATCAGGTTGACTGCTCTTCGTCCGATTATAAATCAGTTTGACTGCTCTTCGTCTGCTTATAAAACAGTTTGACTGCTCTTCATCCTTTTATAAAGCAGTTTGACTGCTCTTCATCCTTTTCTAAATCAGTTTGACTGCTCTTCATCTGTTTATAAAGCAGTTTGACTGCTCTTCATCCTCCTATAGACCAGTTTGACTGCGCTTCATCCTCCTATAAAACAGTTTGACTGCTCTTCGTCGGATTATAAATCAGTTTGACTGCTCTTCGTCCTCTTATAAAACAGTTTGACTGCTCTTCATCCTTTTATAAAGCAGTTTGACTGCTCTACATCCTCTTATAAATCAGTTTGACTGCTATTCATCCGATTATAAATCAGTTTGACTGCTCTTCGTCCGATTATAAATCAGTTTGACTGCTCTACATCCTCTTATAAATCAGTTTGACTGCTATTCATCCGATTATAAATCAGTTTGACTGCTCTTCGTCTGCTTATAAATCAGTTTGACTGCTCTTCATCCTATTATAAATCAGTTTGACTGCTCTTCATCCTCTTATAAAACAGTTTGACTGCTCTTTATCCTTTTATAACGCAGTTTGACTGCTCTTCATCCTCTTATAAAACAGTTTGACTGCTCTTCATCCTCTTGTAAAACAGGTTGACTGCTCTTCATCCTCTTATAAATCAATTTGACTGCTCTTCATCCTCTTATAAAACCGTTTGACTGCTCTTCGTCCGATTATAAATCAGTTTGACTGCTCTTCATCCTCTTATAAAACCGTTTGACTGCTCTTCGTCCGATTATAAATCAGGTTGACTGCTCTTCGTCCGATTATAAATCAGTTTGACTGCTCTTCGTCTGCTTATAAAACAGTTTGACTGCTCTTCATCCTTTTATAAAGCAGTTTGACTGCTCTTCATCCTTTTATAACGCAGTTTGACTGCTCTTCGTCCTCTTTTAAAACAGTTTGACTGCTCTTCATCCTTTTATAATGCAGTTTGACTGCTCTTCATCCTCTTATAAAACAGTTTGACTGCTCTTCATCCTCTTGTAAAACAGGTTGACTGCTCTTCATCCTCTTGTAAAACAGTCTGACTGCTCTACATCCTCGTATAAAACAGTTTGACTGCTCTTCATCCTTTTATAAAGCAGTTTGACTGCTCTTCATCCTCTTATAAATCAATTTGACTGCTCTTCATCCTCTTATAAAACCGTTTGACTGCTCTTCGTCCGATTATAAATCAGTTTGACTGCTCTTCATCCTCTTATAAAACCGTTTGACTGCTCTTCGTCCGATTATAAATCAGGTTGACTGCTCTTCGTCCGATTATAAATCAGTTTGACTGCTCTTCGTCTGCTTATAAAACAGTTTGACTGCTCTTCATCCTTTTATAAAGCAGTTTGACTGCTCTTCATCCTCTTATAAATCAGTTTGACTGCTCTTCATCTGTTTATAAAGCAGTTTTACTGCTCTTCATCCTCCTATAGACCAGTTTGACTGCGCTTCATCCTCCTATAAAACAGTTTGACTGCTCTTCGTCCTCTTATAAATCAGTTTGACTGCTCTTCGTCCGATTATAAATCAGTTTGACTGCTCTTCGTCCTCTTATAAAACAGTTTGACTGCTCTTCATACTTTTATAAAGCAGTTTGACTGCTCTTCATCCTCTTATAAATCAGTTTGACTGCTCTTCATCCGATTATAAATCAGTGTGACTGCTCTTCATCCTCTTATAAAACAGTTTGACTGCTCTTCATCCTTTTATAAATCAGTTTGACTGCTCTTCATCCTCTTATAAAACCGTTTGACTGCTCTTCATCCTATTATAAATCAGTTTGACTGCTCTTCATCCTCTTATAAAACAGTTTGACTGCTCTTCATCCTTTTATAAATCAGTTTGACTGCTCTTCGTCTGCTTATAAATCAGTTTGACTGCTCTTCATCCTATTATAAATCAGTTTGACTGCTCTTCATCCTCTTATAAAACAGTTTGACTGCTCTTTATCCTTTTATAACGCAGTTTGACTGCTCTTCATCCTCTTATAAAACAGTTTGACTGCTCTTCATCCTCTTGTAAAACAGGTTGACTGCTCTTCATCCTCTTGTAAAACAGTCTGACTGCTCTACATCCTCGTATAAAACAGTTTGACTGCTCTTCATCCTTTTATAAAGCAGTTTGACTGCTCTTCATCCTCTTATAAATCAATTTGACTGCTCTTCATCCTCTTATAAAACCGTTTGACTGCTCTTCGTCCGATTATAAATCAGTTTGACTGCTCTTCATCCTCTTATAAAACCGTTTGACTGCTCTTCGTCCGATTATAAATCAGGTTGACTGCTCTTCGTCCGATTATAAATCAGTTTGACTGCTCTTCGTCTGCTTATAAAACAGTTTGACTGCTCTTCATCCTTTTATAAAGCAGTTTGACTGCTCTTCATCCTTTTATAAATCAGTTTGACTGCTCTTCATCCGTTTATAAAGCAGTTTGACTGCTCTTCATCCTCCTATAGACCAGTTTGACTGCGCTTCATCCTCCTATAAAACAGTTTGACTGCTCTTCGTCGGATTATAAATCAGTTTGACTGCTCTTCGTCCTCTTATAAAACAGTTTGACTGCTCTTCATCCTTTTATAAAGCAGTTTGACTGCTCTACATCCTCTTATAAATCAGTTTGACTGCTAGTCATCCGATTATGAATCAGTTTGACTGCTCTTCGTCCGATTATAAATCAGTTTGACTGCTCTACATCCTCTTATAAATCAGTTTGACTGCTATTCATCCGATTATAAATCAGTTTGACTGCTCTTCGTCTGCTTATAAATCAGTTTGACTGCTCTTCATCCTATTATAAATCAGTTTGACTGCTCTTCATCCTCTTATAAAACAGTTTGACTGCTCTTCATCCTCTTATAAAACAGTTTGACTGCTCTTCATCCTCTTGTAAAACAGGTTGACTGCTCTTCATCCTCTTGTAAAACAGTCTGACTGCTCTACATCCTCGTATAAAACAGTTTGACTGCTCTTCATCCTTTTATAAAGCAGTTTGACTGCTCTTCATCCTCTTATAAATCAATTTGACTGCTCTTCATCCTCTTATAAAACCGTTTGACTGCTCTTCGTCCGATTATAAATCAGTTTGACTGCTCTTCGTCCGATTATAAATCAGTTTGACTGCTCTTCGTCCGCTTATAAAACAGTTTGACTGCTCTTCATCCTTTTATAAAGCAGTTTGACTGCTCTTCATCCTCTTATAAATCAGTTTGACTGCTCTTCATCCTTTTATAAAGCAGTTTGACTGCTCTTCATCCTCCTATAAACCAGTTTGACTGCGCTTCATCCTCCTATAGAACAGTTTGACTGCTCTTCGTCCGATTATAAATCAGTTTGACTGCTCTTCGTTCTCTTATAAAACAGTTTGACTGCTCTTCATCCTATTATAAATCAGTTTGACTGCTCTTCATCCTCTTATAAAACAGTTTGACTGCTCTTTATCCTTTTATAACGCAGTTTGACTGCTCTTCATCCTCTTATAAAACAGTTTGACTGCTCTTCATCCTCTTGTAAAACAGTCTGACTGCTCTACACCTCGTATAAAACAGTTTGACTGCTCTTCATCCTTTTATAAAGCAGTTTGACTGCTCTTCATCCTCTTATAAATCAATTTGACTGCTCTTCATCCTCTTATAAAACCGTTTGACTGCTCTTCGTCCGATTATAAATCAGTTTGACTGCTCTTCGTCTGCTTATAAAACAGTTTGACTGCTCTTCATCCTTTTATAAAGCAGTTTGACTGCTCTTCATCCTTTTATAACGCTGTTTGACTGCTCTTCACACTCTTATAAATCAGTTTGACTGCTCTTCATCCTCTTATAAAGCAGTTGGACTGCTCTTCGTCCTCTTTTAAAACAGTTTGACTGCTCTTCATCCTTTTATAATGCAGTTTGACTGCTCTTCATCTGCTTATAAAACAGTTTGACTGCTCTTCATCCTCTTATAAAACCGTTTGAATGCTCTTCGTCCGATTATAAATCAGTTTGACTGCTCTTCGTCCGAGTATAAATCAGTTTGATTGCTCTTCGTCCGCTTATAAAACAGTTTGACTGCTGTTAATCCTTTGATAAAGCAGTTTGACTGCTCTTCATCCGATTATAAATCAGTTTGACTGCTCTTCATCCTTTTATGAAGCAGTTTGACTGCTCTTCATCCTCCTATAAACCAGTTTGACTGCGCTTCATCCTCCTATAGAACAGTTTTACTGCTCTTCGTCCGATTATAAATCAGTTTGACTGCTCTTCATCCTATTATAAATCAGTTTGACTGCTCTTCATCCTCTTATAAAACAGTTTGACTGCTCTTTATCCTTTTATAACGCAGTTTGACTGCTCTTCATCCTCTTATAAAACAGTTTGACTGCTCTTCATCCTCTTGTAAAACAGGTTGACTGCTCTTCATCCTCTTGTAAAACAGTCTGACTGCTCTACACCTCGTATAAAACCGTTTGACTGCTCTTCGTCCGATTATAAATCAGTTTGACTGCTCTTCATCCTCTTATAAAACCGTTTGACTGCTCTTCGTCCGATTATAAATCAGGTTGACTGCTCTTCGTCCGATTATAAATCAGTTTGACTGCTCTTCGTCTGCTTATAAAACAGTTTGACTGCTCTTCATCCTTTTATAAAGCAGTTTGACTGCTCTTCATCCTTTTCTAAATCAGTTTGACTGCTCTTCATCTGTTTATAAAGCAGTTTGACTGCTCTTCATCCTCCTATAGACCAGTTTGACTGCGCTTCATCCTCCTATAAAACAGTTTGACTGCTCTTCGTCGGATTATAAATCAGTTTGACTGCTCTTCGTCCTCTTATAAAACAGTTTGACTGCTCTTCATCCTTTTATAAAGCAGTTTGACTGCTCTACATCCTCTTATAAATCAGTTTGACTGCTATTCATCCGATTATAAATCAGTTTGACTGCTCTTCGTCCGATTATAAATCAGTTTGACTGCTCTACATCCTCTTATAAATCAGTTTGACTGCTATTCATCCGATTATAAATCAGTTTGACTGCTCTTCGTCTGCTTATAAATCAGTTTGACTGCTCTTCATCCTATTATAAATCAGTTTGACTGCTCTTCATCCTCTTATAAAACAGTTTGACTGCTCTTTATCCTTTTATAACGCAGTTTGACTGCTCTTCATCCTCTTATAAAACAGTTTGACTGCTCTTCATCCTCTTGTAAAACAGGTTGACTGCTCTTCATCCTCTTATAAATCAATTTGACTGCTCTTCATCCTCTTATAAAACCGTTTGACTGCTCTTCGTCCGATTATAAATCAGTTTGACTGCTCTTCATCCTCTTATAAAACCGTTTGACTGCTCTTCGTCCGATTATAAATCAGGTTGACTGCTCTTCGTCCGATTATAAATCAGTTTGACTGCTCTTCGTCTGCTTATAAAACAGTTTGACTGCTCTTCATCCTTTTATAAAGCAGTTTGACTGCTCTTCATCCTTTTATAACGCAGTTTGACTGCTCTTCGTCCTCTTTTAAAACAGTTTGACTGCTCTTCATCCTTTTATAATGCAGTTTGACTGCTCTTCATCCTCTTATAAAACAGTTTGACTGCTCTTCATCCTCTTGTAAAACAGGTTGACTGCTCTTCATCCTCTTGTAAAACAGTCTGACTGCTCTACATCCTCGTATAAAACAGTTTGACTGCTCTTCATCCTTTTATAAAGCAGTTTGACTGCTCTTCATCCTCTTATAAATCAATTTGACTGCTCTTCATCCTCTTATAAAACCGTCTGACTGCTCTTCGTCCGATTATAAATCAGTTTGACTGCTCTTCATCCTCTTATAAAACCGTTTGACTGCTCTTCGTCCGATTATAAATCAGGTTGACTGCTCTTCGTCCGATTATAAATCAGTTTGACTGCTCTTCGTCTGCTTATAAAACAGTTTGACTGCTCTTCATCCTTTTATAAAGCAGTTTGACTGCTCTTCATCCTCTTATAAATCAGTTTGACTGCTCTTCATCTGTTTATAAAGCAGTTTTACTGCTCTTCATCCTCCTATAGACCAGTTTGACTGCGCTTCATCCTCCTATAAAACAGTTTGACTGCTCTTCGTCCTCTTATAAATCAGTTTGACTGCTCTTCGTCCTCTTATAAAACAGGTTGACTGCTCTTCATCCTCTTGTAAAACAGTCTGACTGCTCTACATCCTCGTATAAAACAGTTTGACTGCTCTTCATCCTTTTATAAAGCAGTTTCACTGTTCTTCATCCTCTTATAAATCAATTTGACTGCTCTTCATACTCTTATAAAACCGTTTGACTGCTCTTCGTCCGATTATAAATCAGTTTGAATGCTCTTCGTCCGATTATAAATCAGTTTGACTGCTCTTCGTCCGCTTACAAAACAGTTTGACTGCTCTTCATCCTTTTATAAAGCTGTTTGACTGCTCTTCATACTCTTATAAATCAGTTTGACTGCTCTTCATCCTCTTATAAAGCAGTTTGACTGCTCTTCATACTCCTATAAACCAGTTTGACTGCGCTTCATCCTCCTGTAGAACAGTTTGACTGCTTTTCGTCCGATTATAAATCAGTTTGACTGCTCTTCGTCCTCGTATAAAACAGTTTGACTGCTCTTCATCCTTTTATAAAGCAGTTTGACTGCTCTTCATCCTCTTATAAAGCAGTTTGACTGCTCTTCATCCTCCTATAAACCAGTTTGACTGCGCTTCATCCTCTTGTAAAACAGGTTGACTGCTTTTCATCCTTTTGTAAAACAGTCTGACTGCTCTACATCATTGTATAAAACAGTTTGACTGCTCTTCATCCTTTTATAAAGCAGTTTGACTGCTCTTCATCCTCTTATAAATCAATTTGACAGCTCTTCATCCTCTTATAAAACCGTTTGACTGCTCTTCGTCCGATTATAAATCAGTTTGACTGCTCTTCGTCCGATTATAAATCAGTTTGACTGCTCTTCGTCCGCTTATAAAACAGTTTGACTGCTCTTCATCCTTTTATAAAGCAGTTTGACTGCTCTTCATCCTCTTATAAATCAGTTTGACTGCTCTTCATCCTTTTATAAAGCAGTTTGACTGCTCTTCATCCTCCTATAAACCAGTTTGACTGCGCTTCATCCTCCTATAGAACAGTTTGACTGCTCTTCGTCCGATTATAAATCAGTTTGACTGCTCTTCGTCCTCTTATAAAACAGTTTGACTGCTCTTCATCCTTTTATAAAGCAGTTTGACTGCTCCTCATCCTCTTATAAATCAGTTTGACTGCTCTTCATCCGATTATAAATCAGTTTGACTGCTCTTCATCCTCTTATAAAACAGTTTGACTGCTCTTCATCCTTTTATAAAGCAGTTTGACTGCTCTTCATCCTCTTATAAATCAGTTTGACTGCTCTTCATCCTCTTATAAATCAATTTGACTGCTCTTCATCCTCTTATAAAACCGTTTGACTGCTCTTCGTCCGATTATAAATCAGTTTGACTGCTCTTCATCCTCTTATAAAACCGTTTGACTGCTCTTCGTCCGATTATAAATCAGGTTGACTGCTCTTCGTCCGATTATAAATCAGTTTGACTGCTCTTTATCCTTTTATAACGCAGTTTGACTGCTCTTCATCCTCTTATAAATCAGTTTGACTGCTCTTCATACTCTTATAAATCAGTTTGACTGCTCTTCATACTCCTATAAACCAGTTTGACTGCGCTTCATCCTCCTGTAGAACAGTTTGACTGCTTTTCGTCCGATTATAAATCAGTTTGACTGCTCTTCGTCCTCGTATAAAACAGTTTGACTGCTCTTCATCCTTTTATAAAGCAGTTTGACTGCTCTTCATCCTCTTGTAAAACAGTCTGACTGCTCTACATCCTCGTATAAAACAGTTTGACTGCTCTTCATCCTTTTATAAAGCAGTTTGACTGCTCTTCATCCTCTTATAAAGCAGTTTGACTGCTCTTCATCCTCCTATAAACCAGTTTGACTGCTCTTCATCCTCTTATAAAGCAGTTTGACTGCTCTTCATCCTCCTATAAACCAGTTTGACTGCGCTTCATCCTCTTGTAAAACAGGTTGACTGCTTTTCATCCTTTTGTAAAACAGTTTGACTGCTCTTCATCCTTTTATAAAGCAGTTTGACTGCTCTTCATCCTCTTATAAATCAATTTGACAGCTCTTCATCCTCTTATAAAACCGTTTGACTGCTCTTCGTCCGATTATAAATCAGTTTGACTGCTCTTCGTCCGATTATAAATCAGTTTGACTGCTCTTCGTCCGCTTATAAAACAGTTTGACTGCTCTTCATCCTCTTGTAAAACAGTCTGACTGCTCTACATCCTCGTATAAAACAGTTTGACTGCTCTTCATCCTTTTATAAAGCAGTTTGACTGCTCTTCATCCTCTTATAAATCAATTTGACTGCTCTTCATCCTCTTATAAAACCGTCTGACTGCTCTTCGTCCGATTATAAATCAGTTTGACTGCTCTTCATCCTCTTATAAAACCGTTTGACTGCTCTTCGTCCGATTATAAATCAGGTTGACTGCTCTTCGTCCGATTATAAATCAGTTTGACTGCTCTTCGTCTGCTTATAAAACAGTTTGACTGCTCTTCATCCTTTTATAAAGCAGTTTGACTGCTCTTCATCCTCTTATAAATCAGTTTGACTGCTCTTCATCTGTTTATAAAGCAGTTTTACTGCTCTTCATCCTCCTATAGACCAGTTTGACTGCGCTTCATCCTCCTATAAAACAGTTTGACTGCTCTTCGTCGGATTATAAATCAGTTTGACTGCTCTTCGTCCTCTTATAAAACAGGTTGACTGCTCTTCATCCTCTTGTAAAACAGTCTGACTGCTCTACATCCTCGTATAAAACAGTTTGACTGCTCTTCATCCTTTTATAAAGCAGTTTCACTGTTCTTCATCCTCTTATAAATCAATTTGACTGCTCTTCATACTCTTATAAAACCGTTTGACTGCTCTTCGTCCGATTATAAATCAGTTTGAATGCTCTTCGTCCGATTATAAATCAGTTTGACTGCTCTTCGTCCGCTTACAAAACAGTTTGACTGCTCTTCATCCTTTTATAAAGCTGTTTGACTGCTCTTCATACTCTTATAAATCAGTTTGACTGCTCTTCATCCTCTTATAAAGCAGTTTGACTGCTCTTCATACTCCTATAAACCAGTTTGACTGCGCTTCATCCTCCTGTAGAACAGTTTGACTGCTTTTCGTCCGATTATAAATCAGTTTGACTGCTCTTCGTCCTCGTATAAAACAGTTTGACTGCTCTTCATCCTTTTATAAAGCAGTTTGACTGCTCTTCATCCTCTTATAAAGCAGTTTGACTGCTCTTCATCCTCCTATAAACCAGTTTGACTGCGCTTCATCCTCTTGTAAAACAGGTTGACTGCTTTTCATCCTTTTGTAAAACAGTCTGACTGCTCTACATCATTGTATAAAACAGTTTGACTGCTCTTCATCCTTTTATAAAGCAGTTTGACTGCTCTTCATCCTCTTATAAATCAATTTGACAGCTCTTCATCCTCTTATAAAACCGTTTGACTGCTCTTCGTCCGATTATAAATCAGTTTGACTGCTCTTCGTCCGATTATAAATCAGTTTGACTGCTCTTCGTCCGCTTATAAAACAGTTTGACTGCTCTTCATCCTTTTATAAAGCAGTTTGACTGCTCTTCATCCTCTTATAAATCAGTTTGACTGCTCTTCATCCTTTTATAAAGCAGTTTGACTGCTCTTCATCCTCCTATAAACCAGTTTGACTGCGCTTCATCCTCCTATAGAACAGTTTGACTGCTCTTCGTCCGATTATAAATCAGTTTGACTGCTCTTCGTCCTCTTATAAAACAGTTTGACTGCTCTTCATCCTTTTATAAAGCAGTTTGACTGCTCCTCATCCTCTTATAAATCAGTTTGACTGCTCTTCATCCGATTATAAATCAGTTTGACTGCTCTTCATCCTCTTATAAAACAGTTTGACTGCTCTTAATCCTTTTATAAAGCAGTTTGACTGCTCTTCATCCTCTTATAAATCAGTTTGACTGCTCTTCATCCTCTTATAAATCAATTTGACTGCTCTTCATCCTCTTATAAAACCGTTTGACTGCTCTTCGTCCGATTATAAATCAGTTTGACTGCTCTTCATCCTCTTATAAAACCGTTTGACTGCTCTTCGTCCGATTATAAATCAGGTTGACTGCTCTTCGTCCGATTATAAATCAGTTTGACTGCTCTTTATCCTTTTATAACGCAGTTTGACTGCTCTTCATCCTCTTATAAATCAGTTTGACTGCTCTTCATACTCTTATAAATCAGTTTGACTGCTCTTCATACTCCTATAAACCAGTTTGACTGCGCTTCATCCTCCTGTAGAACAGTTTGACTGCTTTTCGTCCGATTATAAATCAGTTTGACTGCTCTTCGTCCTCGTATAAAACAGTTTGACTGCTCTTCATCCTTTTATAAAGCAGTTTGACTGCTCTTCATCCTCTTGTAAAACAGTCTGACTGCTCTACATCCTCGTATAAAACAGTTTGACTGCTCTTCATCCTTTTATAAAGCAGTTTGACTGCTCTTCATCCTCTTATAAAGCAGTTTGACTGCTCTTCATCCTCCTATAAACCAGTTTGACTGCTCTTCATCCTCTTATAAAGCAGTTTGACTGCTCTTCATCCTCCTATAAACCAGTTTGACTGCGCTTCATCCTCTTGTAAAACAGGTTGACTGCTTTTCATCCTTTTGTAAAACAGTTTGACTGCTCTTCATCCTTTTATAAAGCAGTTTGACTGCTCTTCATCCTCTTATAAATCAATTTGACAGCTCTTCATCCTCTTATAAAACCGTTTGACTGCTCTTCGTCCGATTATAAATCAGTTTGACTGCTCTTCGTCCGATTATAAATCAGTTTGACTGCTCTTCGTCCGCTTATAAAACAGTTTGACTGCTCTTCATCCTTTTATAAAGCAGTTTGACTGCTCTTCATCCTCTTATAAATCAGTTTGACTGCTCTTCATCCTTTTATAAAGCAGTTTGACTGCTCTTCATCCTCCTATAAACCAGTTTGACTGCGCTTCATCCTCCTATAGAACAGTTTGACTGCTCTTCGTCCGATTATAAATCAGTTTGACTGCTCTTCGTCCTCTTATAAAACAGTTTGACTGCTCTTCATCCTTTTATAAAGCAGTTTGACTGCTCTTCATCCTCTTATAAATCAGTTTGACTGCTCTTCATCCGATTATAAATCAGTTTGACTGCTCTTCATCCTCTTATAAAACAGTTTGACTGCTCTTCATCCTTTTATAAAGCAGTTTGACTGCTCTTCATCCTCTTATAAATCAGTTTGACTGCTCTTCATCCTATTATAAATCAGTTTGACTGCTCTTCATCCTCTTATAAAACAGTTTGACTGCTCTTCATCCTTTTATAAATCAGTTTGACTGCTCTTCGTCTGCTTATAAATCAGTTTGACTGCTCTTCATCCTATTATAAATCAGTTTGACTGCTCTTCATCCTCTTATAAAACAGTTTGACTGCTCTTCATCCTCTTGTAAAATAGGTTGACTGCTCTTCATCCTCTTGTAAAACAGTCTGACTGCTCTACATCCTCGTATAAAACAGTTTGACTGCTCTTCATCCTTTTATAAATCAGTTTGACTGCTCTTCATCCTCTTATAAAACAGTTTGACTGCTCTTTATCCTTTTATAACGCAGTTTGACTGCTCTTCATCCTCTTATAAAACAGTTTGACTGCTCTTCATCCTCTTGTAAAACAGGTTGACTGCTCTTCATCCTCTTATAAATCAATTTGACTGCTCTTCATCCTCTTATAAAACCGTTTGACTGCTCTTCGTCCGATTATAAATCAGTTTGACTGCTCTTCATCCTCTTATAAAACCGTTTGACTGCTCTTCGTCCGATTATAAATCAGGTTGACTGCTCTTCGTCCGATTATAAATCAGTTTGACTGCTCTTCGTCTGCTTATAAAACAGTTTGACTGCTCTTCATCCTTTTATAAAGCAGTTTGACTGCTCTTCATCCTTTTATAACGCAGTTTGACTGCTCTTCGTCCTCTTTTAAAACAGTTTGACTGCTCTTCATCCTTTTATAATGCAGTTTGACTGCTCTTCATCCTCTTATAAAACAGTTTGACTGCTCTTCATCCTCTTGTAAAACAGGTTGACTGCTCTTCATCCTCTTGTAAAACAGTCTGACTGCTCTACATCCTCGTATAAAACAGTTTGACTGCTCTTCATCCTTTTATAAAGCAGTTTGACTGCTCTTCATCCTCTTATAAATCAATTTGACTGCTCTTCATCCTCTTATAAAACCGTCTGACTGCTCTTCGTCCGATTATAAATCAGTTTGACTGCTCTTCATCCTCTTATAAAACCGTTTGACTGCTCTTCGTCCGATTATAAATCAGGTTGACTGCTCTTCGTCCGATTATAAATCAGTTTGACTGCTCTTCGTCTGCTTATAAAACAGTTTGACTGCTCTTCATCCTTTTATAAAGCAGTTTGACTGCTCTTCATCCTCTTATAAATCAGTTTGACTGCTCTTCATCTGTTTATAAAGCAGTTTTACTGCTCTTCATCCTCCTATAGACCAGTTTGACTGCGCTTCATCCTCCTATAAAACAGTTTGACTGCTCTTCGTCGGATTATAAATCAGTTTGACTGCTCTTCGTCCTCTTATAAAACAGGTTGACTGCTCTTCATCCTCTTGTAAAACAGTCTGACTGCTCTACATCCTCGTATAAAACAGTTTGACTGCTCTTCATCCTTTTATAAAGCAGTTTCACTGTTCTTCATCCTCTTATAAATCAATTTGACTGCTCTTCATACTCTTATAAAACCGTTTGACTGCTCTTCGTCCGATTATAAATCAGTTTGAATGCTCTTCGTCCGATTATAAATCAGTTTGACTGCTCTTCGTCCGCTTACAAAACAGTTTGACTGCTCTTCATCCTTTTATAAAGCTGTTTGACTGCTCTTCATACTCTTATAAATCAGTTTGACTGCTCTTCATCCTCTTATAAAGCAGTTTGACTGCTCTTCATACTCCTATAAACCAGTTTGACTGCGCTTCATCCTCCTGTAGAACAGTTTGACTGCTTTTCGTCCGATTATAAATCAGTTTGACTGCTCTTCGTCCTCGTATAAAACAGTTTGACTGCTCTTCATCCTTTTATAAAGCAGTTTGACTGCTCTTCATCCTCTTATAAATCAGTTTGACTGCTCTTCATCCTTTTATAAAGCAGTTTGACTGCTCTTCATCCTCCTATAAACCAGTTTGACTGCGCTTCATCCTCCTATAGAACAGTTTGACTGCTCTTCGTCCGATTATAAATCAGTTTGACTGCTCTTCGTCCTCTTATAAAACAGTTTGACTGCTCTTCATCCTTTTATAAAGCAGTTTGACTGCTCTTCATCCTCTTATAAATCAGTTTGACTGCTCTTCATCCGATTATAAATCAGTTTGACTGCTCTTCATCCTCTTATAAAACAGTTTGACTGCTCTTCATCCTTTTATAAAGCAGTTTGACTGCTCTTCATCCTCTTATAAATCAGTTTGACTGCTCTTCATCCTCTTATAAATCAATTTGACTGCTCTTCATCCTCTTATAAAACCGTTTGACTGCTCTTCGTCCGATTATAAATCAGTTTGACTGCTCTTCATCCTCTTATAAAACCGTTTGACTGCTCTTCGTCCGATTATAAATCAGGTTGACTGCTCTTCGTCCGATTATAAATCAGTTTGACTGCTCTTTATCCTTTTATAACGCAGTTTGACTGCTCTTCATCCTCTTATAAATCAGTTTGACTGCTCTTCATACTCTTATAAATCAGTTTGACTGCTCTTCATACTCCTATAAACCAGTTTGACTGCGCTTCATCCTCCTGTAGAACAGTTTGACTGCTTTTCGTCCGATTATAAATCAGTTTGACTGCTCTTCGTCCTCGTATAAAACAGTTTGACTGCTCTTCATCCTTTTATAAAGCAGTTTGACTGCTCTTCATCCTCTTGTAAAACAGTCTGACTGCTCTACATCCTCGTATAAAACAGTTTGACTGCTCTTCATCCTTTTATAAAGCAGTTTGACTGCTCTTCATCCTCTTATAAAGCAGTTTGACTGCTCTTCATCCTCCTATAAACCAGTTTGACTGCTCTTCATCCTCTTATAAAGCAGTTTGACTGCTCTTCATCCTCCTATAAACCAGTTTGACTGCGCTTCATCCTCTTGTAAAACAGGTTGACTGCTTTTCATCCTTTTGTAAAACAGTTTGACTGCTCTTCATCCTTTTATAAAGCAGTTTGACTGCTCTTCATCCTCTTATAAATCAATTTGACAGCTCTTCATCCTCTTATAAAACCGTTTGACTGCTCTTCGTCCGATTATAAATCAGTTTGACTGCTCTTCGTCCGATTATAAATCAGTTTGACTGCTCTTCGTCCGCTTATAAAACAGTTTGACTGCTCTTCATCCTTTTATAAAGCAGTTTGACTGCTCTTCATCCTCTTATAAATCAGTTTGACTGCTCTTCATCCTTTTATAAAGCAGTTTGACTGCTCTTCATCCTCCTATAAACCAGTTTGACTGCACTTCATCCTCCTATAGAACAGTTTGACTGCTCTTCGTCCGATTATAAATCAGTTTGACTGCTCTTCGTCCTCTTATAAAACAGTTTGACTGCTCTTCATCCTTTTATAAAGCAGTTTGACTGCTCTTCATCCTCTTATAAATCAGTTTGACTGCTCTTCATCCGATTATAAATCAGTTTGACTGCTCTTCATCCTCTTATAAAACAGTTTGACTGCTCTTCATCCTTTTATAAAGCAGTTTGACTGCTCTTCATCCTCTTATAAATCAGTTTGACTGCTCTTCATCCTATTATAAATCAGTTTGACTGCTCTTCATCCTCTTATAAAACAGTTTGACTGCTCTTCATCCTTTTATAAATCAGTTTGACTGCTCTTCGTCTGCTTATAAATCAGTTTGACTGCTCTTCATCCTATTATAAATCAGTTTGACTGCTCTTCATCCTCTTATAAAACAGTTTGACTGCTCTTTATCCTTTTATAACGCAGTTTGACTGCTCTTCATCCTCTTATAAAACAGTTTGACTGCTCTTCATCCTCTTGTAAAACAGGTTGACTGCTCTTCATCCCCTTGTAAAACAGTCTGACTGCTCTACATCCTCGTATAAAACAGTTTGACTGCTCTTCATCCTTTTATAAAGCAGTTTGACTGCTCTTCATCCTCTTATAAATCAATTTGACTGCTCTTCATCCTCTTATAAAACCGTTTGACTGCTCTTCGTCCGATTATAAATCAGTTTTACTGCTCTTCATCCTCTTATAAAACCGTTTGACTGCTCTTCGTCCGATTATAAATCAGGTTGACTGCTCTTCGTCCGATTATAAATCAGTTTGACTGCTCTTCGTCTGCTTATAAAACAGTTTGACTGCTCTTCATCCTTTTATAAAGCAGTTTGACTGCTCTTCATCCTTTTATAAATCAGTTTGACTGCTCTTCATCTGTTTATAAAGCAGTTTGACTGCTCTTCATCCTCCTATAGACCAGTTTGACTGCGCTTCATCCTCCTATAAAACAGTTTGACTGCTCTTCGTCGGATTATAAATCAGTTTGACTGCTCTTCGTCCTCTTATAAAACAGTTTGACTGCTCTTCATCCTTTTATAAAGCAGTTTGACTGCTCTACATCCTCTTATAAATCAGTTTGACTGCTAGTCATCCGATTATAAATCAGTTTGACTGCTCTTCGTCCGATTATAAATCAGTTTGACTGCTCTACATCCTCTTATAAATCAGTTTGACTGCTATTCATCCGATTATAAATCAGTTTGACTGCTCTTCGTCCGATTATAAATCAGTTTGACTGCTCTACATCCTCTTATAAATCAGTTTGACTGCTATTCATCCGATTATAAATCAGTTTGACTGCTCTTCGTCTGCTTATAAATCAGTTTGACTGCTCTTCATCCTATTATAAATCAGTTTGACTGCTCTTCATCCTCTTATAAAACAGTTTGACTGCTCTTTATCCTTTTATAACGCAGTTTGACTGCTCTTCATCCTCTTATAAAACAGTTTGACTGCTCTTCATCCTCTTGTAAAACAGGTTGACTGCTCTTCATCCTCTTATAAATCAATTTGACTGCTCTTCATCCTCTTATAAATCAGTTTGACTGCTCTTCGTCTGATTATAAATCAGTTTGACTGCTCTTCATCCTCTTATAAAACCGTTTGACTGCTCTTCGTCCGATTATAAATCAGGTTGACTGCTCTTCGTCCGATTATAAATCAGTTTGACTGCTCTTCGTCTGCTTATAAAACAGTTTGACTGCTCTTCATCCTTTTATAAAGCAGTTTGACTGCTCTTCATCCTTTTATAACGCAGTTTGACTGCTCTTCGTCCTCTTTTAAAACAGTTTGACTGCTCTTCATCCTTTTATAATGCAGTTTGACTGCTCTTCATCCTCTTATAAAACAGTTTGACTGCTCTTCATCCTCTTGTAAAACAGGTTGACTGCTCTTCATCCTCTTGTAAAACAGTCTGACTGCTCTACATCCTCGTATAAAACAGTTTGACTGCTCTTCATCCTTTTATAAAGCAGTTTGACTGCTCTTCATCCTCTTATAAATCAATTTGACTGCTCTTCATCCTCTTATAAAACCGTTTGACTGCTCTTCGTCCGATTATAAATCAGTTTGACTGCTCTTCATCCTCTTATAAAACCGTTTGACTGCTCTTCGTCCGATTATAAATCAGGTTGACTGCTCTTCGTCCGATTATAAATCAGTTTGACTGCTCTTCGTCTGCATATAAAACAGTTTGACTGCTCTTCATCCTTTTATAAAGCAGTTTGACTGCTCTTCATCCTCTTATAAATCAGTTTGACTGCTCTTCATCTGTTTATAAAGCAGTTTTACTGCTCTTCATCCTCCTATAGACCAGTTTGACTGCGCTTCATCCTCCTATAAAACAGTTTGACTGCTCTTCGTCGGATTATAAATCAGTTTGACTGCTCTTCGTCCTCTTATAAAACAGGTTGACTGCTCTTCATCCTCTTGTAAAACAGTCTGACTGCTCTACATCCTCGTATAAAACAGTTTGACTGCTCTTCATCCTTTTATAAAGCAGTTTCACTGTTCTTCATCCTCTTATAAATCAATTTGACTGCTCTTCATACTCTTATAAAACCGTTTGACTGCTCTTCGTCCGATTATAAATCAGTTTGAATGCTCTTCGTCCGATTATAAATCAGTTTGACTGCTCTTCGTCCGCTTACAAAACAGTTTGACTGCTCTTCATCCTTTTATAAAGCTGTTTGACTGCTCTTCATACTCTTATAAATCAGTTTGACTGCTCTTCATCCTCTTATAAAGCAGTTTGACTGCTCTTCATACTCCTATAAACCAGTTTGACTGCGCTTCATCCTCCTGTAGAACAGTTTGACTGCTTTTCGTCCGATTATAAATCAGTTTGACTGCTCTTCGTCCTCGTATAAAACAGTTTGACTGCTCTTCATCCTTTTATAAAGCAGTTTGACTGCTCTTCATCCTCTTATAAAGCAGTTTGACTGCTCTTCATACTCCTATAAACCAGTTTGACTGCGCTTCATCCTCCTGTAGAACAGTTTGACTGCTTTTCGTCCGATTATAAATCAGTTTGACTGCTCTTCGTCCTCGTATAAAACAGTTTGACTGCTCTTCATCCTTTTATAAAGCAGTTTGACTGCTCTTCATCCTCTTATAAAGCAGTTTGACTGCTCTTCATCCTCCTATAAACCAGTTTGACTGCGCTTCATCCTCTTGTAAAACAGGTTGACTGCTTTTCATCCTTTTGTAAAACAGTCTGACTGCTCTACATCATTGTATAAAACAGTTTGACTGCTCTTCATCCTTTTATAAAGCAGTTTGACTGCTCTTCATCCTCTTATAAATCAATTTGACAGCTCTTCATCCTCTTATAAAACCGTTTGACTGCTCTTCGTCCGATTATAAATCAGTTTGACTGCTCTTCGTCCGATTATAAATCAGTTTGACTGCTCTTCGTCCGCTTATAAAACAGTTTGACTGCTCTTCATCCTTTTATAAAGCAGTTTGACTGCTCTTCATCCTCTTATAAATCAGTTTGACTGCTCTTCATCCTTTTATAAAGCAGTTTGACTGCTCTTCATCCACCTATAAACCAGTTTGACTGCGCTTCATCCTCCTAGAGAACAGTTTGACTGCTCTTCGTCCGATTATAAATCAGTTTGACTGCTCTTCGTCCTCTTATAAAACAGTTTGACTGCTCTTCATCCTTTTATAAAGCAGTTTGACTGCTCTTCATCCTCTTATAAATCAGTTTGACTGCTCTTCATCCGATTATAAATCAGTTTGACTGCTCTTCATCCTCTTATAAAACAGTTTGACTGCTCTTCATCCTTTTATAAAGCAGTTTGACTGCTCTTCATCCTCTTATAAATCAGTTTGACTGCTCTTCATCCTCTTATAAATCAATTTGACTGCTCTTCATCCTCTTATAAAACCGTTTGACTGCTCTTCGTCCGATTATAAATCAGTTTGACTGCTCTTCATCCTCTTATAAAACCGTTTGACTGCTCTTCGTCCGATTATAAATCAGGTTCACTGCTAATCGTCCGATTATAAATCAGTTTGACTGCTCTTTATCCTTTTATAACGCAGTTTGACTGCTCTTCATCCTCTTATAAATCAGTTTGACTGCTCTTCATACTCTTATAAATCAGTTTGACTGCTCTTCATACTCCTATAAACCAGTTTGACTGCGCTTCATCCTCCTGTAGAACAGTTTGACTGCTTTTCGTCCGATTATAAATCAGTTTGACTGCTCTTCGTCCTCGTATAAAACAGTTTGACTGCTCTTCATCCTTTTATAAAGCAGTTTGACTGCTCTTCATCCTCTTGTAAAACAGTCTGACTGCTCTACATCCTCGTATAAAACAGTTTGACTGCTCTTCATCCTTTTATAAAGCAGTTTGACTGCTCTTCATCCTCTTATAAAGCAGTTTGACTGCTCTTCATCCTCCTATAAACCAGTTTGACTGCTCTTCATCCTCTTATAAAGCAGTTTGACTGCTCTTCATCCTCCTATAAACCAGTTTGACTGCGCTTCATCCTCTTGTAAAACAGGTTGACTGCTTTTCATCCTTTTGTAAAACAGTTTGACTGCTCTTCATCCTTTTATAAAGCAGTTTGACTGCTCTTCATCCTCTTATAAATCAATTTGACAGCTCTTCATCCTCTTATAAAACCGTTTGACTGCTCTTCGTCCGATTATAAATCAATTTGACTGCTCTTCGTCCGATTATAAATCAGTTTGACTGCTCTTCGTCCGCTTATAAAACAGTTTGACTGCTCTTCATCCTTTTATAAAGCAGTTTGACTGCTCTTCATCCTCTTATAAATCAGTTTGACTGCTCTTCATCCTTTTATAAAGCAGTTTGACTGCTCTTCATCCTCCTATAAACCAGTTTGACTGCGCTTCATCCTCCTATAGAACAGTTTGACTGCTCTTCGTCCGATTATAAATCAGTTTGACTGCTCTTCGTCCTCTTATAAAACAGTTTGACTGCTCTTCATCCTTTTATAAAGCAGTTTGACTGCTCTTCATCCTCTTATAAATCAGTTTGACTGCTCTTCATCCGATTATAAATCAGTTTGACTGCTCTTCATCCTCTTATAAAACAGTTTGACTGCTCTTCATCCTTTTATAAAGCAGTTTGACTGCTCTTCATCCTCTTATAAATCAGTTTGACTGCTCTTCATCCTATTATAAATCAGTTTGACTGCTCTTCATCCTCTTATAAATCAGTTTGACTGCTCTTCGTCCGATTATAAATCAGTTTGACTGCTCTTCGTCCTCTTATAAAACAGTTTGACTGCTCTTCATCCTTTTATAAAGCAGTTTGACTGCTCTTCATCCTCTTATAAATCAGTTTGACTGCTCTTCATCCGATTATAAATCAGTTTGACTGCTCTTCATCCTCTTATAAAACAGTTTGACTGCTCTTCATCCTTTTATAAAGCAGTTTGACTGCTCTTCATCCTCTTATAAATCAGTTTGACTGCTCTTCATCCTTTTATAAATCAGTTTGACTGCTCTTCGTCTGCTTATAAATCAGTTTGACTGCTCTTCATCCTATTATAAATCAGTTTGACTGCTCTTCATCCTCTTATAAAACAGTTTGACTGCTCTTTATCCTTTTATAACGCAGTTTGACTGCTCTTCATCCTCTTATAAAACAGTTTGACTGCTCTTCATCCTCTTGTAAAACAGGTTGATTGCTCTTCATCCTCTTGTAAAACAGTCTGACTGCTCTACATCCTCGTATAAAACAGTTTGACTGCTCTTCATCCTTTTATAAAGCAGTTTGACTGCTCTTCATCCTCTTATAAATCAATTTGACTGCTCTTCATCCTCTTATAAAACCGTTTGACTGCTCTTCGTCCGATTATAAATCAGTTTGACTGCTCTTCATCCTCTTATAAAACCGTTTGACTGCTCTTCGTCCGATTATAAATCAGGTTGACTGCTCTTCGTCCGATTATAAATCAGTTTGACTGCTCTTCGTCTGCTTATAAAACAGTTTGACTGCTCTTCATCCTTTTATAAAGCAGTTTGACTGCTCTTCATCCTTTTATAAATCAGTTTGACTGCTCTTCATCTGTTTATAAAGCAGTTTGACTGCTCTTCATCCTCCTATAGACCAGTTTGACTGCGCTTCATCCTCCTATAAAACAGTTTGACTGCTCTTCGTCGGATTATAAATCAGTTTGACTGCTCTTCGTCCTCTTATAAAACAGTTTGACTGCTCTTCATCCTTTTATAAAGCAGTTTGACTGCTCTACATCCTCTTATAAATCAGTTTGACTGCTAGTCATCCGATTATAAATCAGTTTGACTGCTCTTCGTCCGATTATAAATCAGTTTGACTGCTCTACATCCTCTTATAAATCAGTTTGACTGCTATTCATCCGATTATAAATCAGTTTGACTGCTCTTCGTCCTCTTATAAATCAGTTTGACTGCTCTTCATCCTATTATAAATCAGTTTGACTGCTCTTCATCCTCTTATAAAACAGTTTGACTGCTCTTCATCCTCTTATAAAACAGTTTGACTGCTCTTCATCCTCTTGTAAAACAGGTTGACTGCTCTTCATCCTCTTGTAAAACAGTCTGACTGCTCTACATCCTCGTATAAAACAGTTTGACTGCTCTTCATCCTTTTATAAAGCAGTTTCACTGCTCTTCATCCTCTTATAAATCAATTTGACTGCTCTTCATCCTCTTATAAAACCGTTTGACTGCTCTTCGTCCGATTATAAATCAGTTTGACTGCTCTTCGTCCGATTATAAATCAGTTTGACTGCTCTTCGTCCGCTTATAAAACAGTTTGACTGCTCTTCATCCTTTTATAAAGCAGTTTGACTGCTCTTCATCCTCTTATAAATCAGTTTGACTGCTCTTCATCCTTTTATAAAGCAGTTTGACTGCTCTTCATCCTCCTATAAACCAGTTTGACTGCGCTTCATCCTCCTATAGAACAGTTTGACTGCTCTTCGTCCGATTATAAATCAGTTTGACTGCTCTTCGTTCTCTTATAAAACAGTTTGACTGCTCTTCATCCTATTATAAATCAGTTTGACTGCTCTTCATCCTCTTATAAAACAGTTTGACTGCTCTTTATCCTTTTATAACGCAGTTTGACTGCTCTTCATCCTCTTATAAAACAGTTTGACTGCTCTTCATCCTCTTGTAAAACAGGTTGACTGCTCTTCATCCTCTTGTAAAACAGTCTGACTGCTCTACACCTCGTATAAAACAGTTTGACTGCTCTTCATCCTTTTATAAAGCAGTTTGACTGCTCTTCATCCTCTTATAAATCAATTTGACTGCTCTTCATCCTCTTATAAAACCGTTTGACTGCTCTTCGTCCAATTATAAATCAGTTTGACTGCTCTTCGTCTGCTTATAAAACAGTTTGACTGCTCTTCATCCTTTTATAAAGCAGTTTGACTGCTCTTCATCCTTTTATAACGCTGTTTGACTGCTCTTCATACTCTTATAAATCAGTTTGACTGCTCTTCATCCTCTTATAAAGCAGTTGGACTGCTCTTCGTCCTCTTTTAAAACAGTTTGACTGCTCTTCATCCTTTTATAATGCAGTTTGACTGCTCTTCTTCTGCTTATAAAACAGTTTGACTGCTCTTCATCCTCTTATAAAACCGTTTGACTGCTCTTCGTCCGATTATAAATCAGTTTGACTGCTCTTCGTCCGAGTATAAATCAGTTTGATTGCTCTTCGTCCGCTTATAAAACAGTTTGGCTGCTGTTCATCCTTTGATAAAGCAGTTTGACTGCTCTTCATCCTCATATAAATCAGTTTGACTGCTCTTCATCCTTTTATAAAGCAGTTTGACTGCTCTTCATCCTCCTATAAACCAGTTTGACTGCGCTTCATCCTCCTATAGAACAGTTTTACTGCTCTTCGTCCGATTATAAATCAGTTTGACTGCTCTTCATCCTATTATAAATCAGTTTGACTGCTCTTCATCCTCTTATAAAACAGTTTGACTGCTCTTTATCCTTTTATAACGCAGTTTGACTGCTCTTCATCCTCTTATAAAACAGTTTGACTGCTCTTCATCCTCTTGTAAAACAGGTTGACTGCTCTTCATCCTCTTGTAAAACAGTCTGACTGCTCTACACCTCGTATAAAACAGTTTGACTGCTCTTCATCCTTTTATAAAGCAGTTTGACTGCTCTTCATCCTCTTATAAATCAATTTGACTGCTCTTCATCCTCTTATAAAACCGTTTGACTGCTCTTCGTCCGATTATAAATCAGTTTGACTGCTCTTTATCCTTTTATAACGCAGTTTGACTGCTCTTCATCCTCTTATAAAACAGTTTGACTGCTCTTCATCCTCTTGTAAAACAGGTTGACTGCTCTTCATCCTCTTGTAAAACAGTCTGACTGCTCTACACCTCGTATAAAACAGTTTGACTGCTCTTCATCCTTTTATAAAGCAGTTTGACTGCTCTTCATCCTCTTATAAATCAATTTGACTGCTCTTCATCCTCTTATAAAACCGTTTGACTGCTCTTCGTCCGATTATAAATCAGTTTGACTGCTCTTCGTCTGCTTATAAAACAGTTTGACTCCTCTTCATCCTTTTATAAAGCAGTTTGAATGCTCTTCATCCGATTATAAATCAGTTTGACTGCTCTTCATCCTCTTATAAAACAGTTTGACTGCTCTTCATCCTATTATAAATCAGTTTGACTGCTCTTCATCCTCTTATAAAACAGTTTGACTGCTCTTCATCCTCTTATAAATCAGTTTGACTGCTCTTCGTCCGATTATAAATCAGTTTGACTGCTCTTTATCCTTTTATAACGCAGTTTGACTGCTCTTCATCCTCTTATAAAACAGTTTGACTGCTCTTCATCCTCTTATAAAACAGTTTGACTGCTCTTCGTCCGATTATAAATCAGTTTGACTGCTCTTTATCCTTTTATAACGCAGTTTGACTGCTCTTCATCCGATTATAAATCAGTTTGACTGCTCTTCATCCTCTTATAAAACAGTTTGACTGCTCTTCGTCCGATTATAAATCAGTTTGACTGCTCTTTATCCTTTTATAACGCAGTTTGACTGCTCTTCATCCTCTTATAAAACAGTTTGACTGCTCTTCATCCTCTTGTAAAACAGGTTGACTGCTCTTCATCCTCTTGTAAAACAGTCTGACTGCTCTACACCTCGTATAAAACAGTTTGACTGCTCTTCATCCTTTTATAAAGCAGTTTGACTGCTCTTCATCCTCTTATAAATCAATTTGACTGCTCTTCATCCTCTTATAAAACCGTTTGACTGCTCTTCGTCCGATTATAAATCAGTTTGACTGCTCTTCGTCTGCTTATAAAACAGTTTGACTCCTCTTCATCCTTTTATAAAGCAGTTTGAATGCTCTTCATCCGATTATAAATCAGTTTGACTGCTCTTCATCCTCTTATAAAACAGTTTGACTGCTCTTCATCCTATTATAAATCAGTTTGACTGCTCTTCATCCTCTTATAAAACAGTTTGACTGCTCTTCATCCTCTTATAAATCAGTTTGACTGCTCTTCATCCTATTATAAATCAGTTTGACTGCTCTTCATCCTCTTATAAAACAGTTTGACTGCTCTTCATCCTTTTATAAATCAGTTTGACTGCTCTTCGTCTGCTTATAAATCAGTTTGACTGCTCTTCATCCTATTATAAATCAGTTTGACTGCTCTTCATCCTCTTATAAAACAGTTTGACTGCTCTTTATCCTTTTATAACGCAGTTTGACTGCTCTTCATCCTCTTATAAAACAGTTTGACTGCTCTTCATCCTCTTGTAAAACAGGTTGACTGCTCTTCATCCTCTTGTAAAACAGTCTGACTGCTCTACATCCTCGTATAAAACCGTTTGACTGCTCTTCATCCGATTATAAATCAGTTTGACTGCTCTTCATCCTCTTATAAAACCGTTTGACTGCTCTTCGTCCGATTATAAATCAGGTTGACTGCTCTTCGTCCGATTATAAATCAGTTTGACTGATCTTCGTCTGCTTATAAAACAGTTTGACTGCTCTTCATCCTTTTATAAAGCAGTTTGACTGCTCTTCATCCTTTTATAAATCAGTTTGACTGCTCTTCATCTGTTTATAAAGCAGTTTGACTGCTCTTCATCCTCCTATAGACCAGTTTGACTGCGCTTCATCCTCCTATAAAACAGTTTGACTGCTCTTCGTCGGATTATAAATCAGTTTGACTGCTCTTCGTCCTCTTATAAAACAGTTTGACTGCTCTTCATCCTTTTATAAAGCAGTTTGACTGCTCTACATCCTCTTATAAATCAGTTTGACTGCTAGTCATCCGATTATAAATCAGTTTGACTGCTCTTCGTCCGATTATAAATCAGTTTGACTGCTCTACATCCTCTGATAAATCAGTTTGACTGCTATTCATCCGATTATAAATCAGTTTGACTGCTCTTCGTCTGCTTATAAATCAGTTTGACTGCTCTTCATCCTATTATAAATCAGTTTGACTGCTCTTCATCCTCTTATAAAACAGTTTGACTGCTCTTTATCCTTTTATAACGCAGTTTGACTGCTCTTCATCCTCTTATAAAACAGTTTGACTGCTCTTCATCCTCTTGTAAAACAGGTTGACTGCTCTTCATCCTCTTGTAAAACAGTCTGACTGCTCTACATCCTCGTATAAAACAGTTTGACTGCTCTTCATCCTTTTATAAAGCAGTTTGACTGCTCTTCATCCTCTTATAAATCAATTTGACTGCTCTTCATCCTCTTATAAAACCGTTTGACTGCTCTTCGTCCGATTATAAATCAGTTTGACTGCTCTTCATCCTCTTATAAAACCGTTTGACTGCTCTTCGTCCGATTATAAATCAGGTTGACTGCTCTTCGTCCGATTATAAATCAGTTTGACTGCTCTTCGTCTGCTCATAAAACAGTTTGACTGCTCTTCATCCTTTTATAAAGCAGTTTGACTGCTCTTCATCCTCTTATAAATCAGTTTGACTGCACTTCATCCGATTATAAATCAGTTTGACTGCTCTTCGTCCTCTTTTAAAACAGTTTGACTGCTCTTCATCCTTTTATAATGCAGTTTGACTGCTCTTCATCCTTTTATAACGCTGTTTGACTGCTCTTCATACTCTTATAAATCAGTTTGACTGCTCTTCATCCTCTTATAAAGCAGTTGGACTGCTCTTCGTCCTCTTTTAAAACAGTTTGACTGCTCTTCATCCTTTTATAATGCAGTTTGACTGCTCTTCATCTGCTTATAAAACAGTTTGACTGCTCTTCATCCTCTTATAAAACCGTTTGACTGCTCTTCGTCCGATTATAAATCAGTTTGACTGCTCTTCGTCCGAGTATAAATCAGTTTGACTGCTCTTCGTCCGCTTATAAAACAGTTTGACTGCTGTTCATCCTTTGATAAAGCAGTTTGACTGCTCTTCATCCTCATATAAATCAGTTTGACTGCTCTTCATCCTTTTATAAAGCAGTTTGACTGCTCTTCATCCTCCTATAAACCAGTTTGACTGCGCTTCATCCTCCTATAGAACAGTTTGACTGCTCTTCGTCCGATTATAAATCAGTTTGACTGCTCTTCATCCTATTATAAATCAGTTTGACTGCTCTTCATCCTCTTATAAAACAGTTTGACTGCTCTTTATCCTTTTATAACGCAGTTTGACTGCTCTTCATCCTCTTATAAAACAGTTTGACTGTTCTTCATCCTCTTGTAAAACAGGTTGACTGCTCTTCATCCTCTTGTAAAACAGTCTGACTGCTCTACACCTCGTATAAAACAGTTTGACTGCTCTTCATCCTTTTATAAAGCAGTTTGACTGCTCTTCATCCTCTTATAAATCAATTTGACTGCTCTTCATCCTCTTATAAAACCGTTTGACTGCTCTTCGTCCGATTATAAATCAGTTTGACTGCTCTTTATCCTTTTATAACGCAGTTTGACTGCTCTTCATCCTCTTATAAAACAGTTTGACTGCTCTTCATCCTCTTGTAAAACAGGTTGACTGCTCTTCATCCTCTTGTAAAACAGTCTGACTGCTCTACACCTCGTATAAAACAGTTTGACTGCTCTTCATCCTTTTATAAAGCAGTTTGACTGCTCTTCATCCTCTTATAAATCAATTTGACTGCTCTTCATCCTCTTATAAAACCGTTTGACTGCTCTTCGTCCGATTATAAATCAGTTTGACTGCTCTTCGTCTGCTTATAAAACAGTTTGACTCCTCTTCATCCTTTTATAAAGCAGTTTGAATGCTCTTCATCCTTTTATAACGCTGTTTGACTGCTCTTCATACTCTTATAAATCAGTTTGACTGCTCTTCATCCTCTTATAAAGCAGTTGGACTGCTCTTCGTCCTCTTTTAAAACAGTTTGACTGCTCTTCATCCTTTTATAAAGCAGTTTGACTGCTCTTCATCCTTTTATAAAGCAGTTTGACTGCTCTACATCCTCTTATAAATCAGTTTGACTGCTATTCATCCGATTATAAATCAGTTTGACTGCTCTTCGTCCGATTATAAATCAGTTTGAATGCCCTACATCCTCTTATAAATCAGTTTGACTGCTATTCATCCGATTATAAATCAGTTTGACTGCTCTTCGTCTGCTTATAAATCAGTTTGACTGCTCTTCATCCTATTATAAATCAGTTTGACTGCTCTTCATCCTCTTATAAAACAGTTTGACTGCTCTTTATCCTTTTATAACGCAGTTTGACTGCTCTTCATCCTCTTATAAAACAGTTTGACTGCTCTTCATCCTCTTGTAAAACAGGTTGACTGCTCTTCATCCTCTTGTAAAACAGTCTGACTGCTCTACACCTCGTATAAAACAGTTTGACTGCTCTTCATCCTTTTATAAAGCAGTTTGACTGCTCTTCATCCTCTTATAAATCAATTTGACTGCTCTTCATCCTCTTATAAAACCGTTTGACTGCTCTTCGTCCGATTATAAATCAGTTTGACTGCTCTTTATCCTTTTATAACGCAGTTTGACTGCTCTTCATCCTCTTATAAAACAGTTTGACTGCTCTTCATCCTCTTGTAAAACAGGTTGACTGCTCTTCATCCTCTTGTAAAACAGTCTGACTGCTCTACACCTCGTATAAAACAGTTTGACTGCTCTTCATCCTTTTATAAAGCAGTTTGACTGCTCTTCATCCTCTTATAAATCAATTTGACTGCTCTTCATCCTCTTATAAAACCGTTTGACTGCTCTTCGTCCGATTATAAATCAGTTTGACTGCTCTTCGTCCGAGTATAAATCAGTTTGACTGCTCTTCGTCCGCTTATAAAACAGTTTGACTGCTGTTCATCCTTTGATAAAGCAGTTTGACTGCTCTTCATCCTCATATAAATCAGTTTGACTGCTCTTCATCCTTTTATAAAGCAGTTTGACTGCTCTTCATCCTCCTATAAACCAGTTTGACTGCGCTTCATCCTCCTATAGAACAGTTTGACTGCTCTTCGTCCGATTATAAATCAGTTTGACTGCTCTTCGTCTGCTTATAAATCAGTTTGACTGCTCTTCATCCTATTATAAAGCAGTTTGACTGCTCTTCGTCCGATTATAAATCAGTTTGACTGCTCTACATCCTCTTATAAATCAGTTTGACTGCTAGTCATCCGATTATAAATCAGTTTGACTGCTCTTCGTCCGATTATAAATCAGTTTGACTGCTCTACATCCTCTGATAAATCAGTTTGACTGCTATTCATCCGATTATAAATCAGTTTGACTGCTCTTCGTCTGCTTATAAATCAGTTTGACTGCTCTTCATCCTATTATAAATCAGTTTGACTGCTCTTCATCCTCTTATAAAACAGTTTGACTGCTCTTTATCCTTTTATAACGCAGTTTGACTGCTCTTCATCCTCTTATAAAACAGTTTGACTGCTCTTCATCCTCTTGTAAAACAGGTTGACTGCTCTTCATCCTCTTGTAAAACAGTCTGACTGCTCTACATCCTCGTATAAAACAGTTTGACTGCTCTTCATCCTTTTATAAAGCAGTTTGACTGCTCTTCATCCTCTTATAAATCAATTTGACTGCTCTTCATCCTCTTATAAAACCGTTTGACTGCTCTTCGTCCGATTATAAATCAGTTTGACTGCTCTTCATCCTCTTATAAAACCGTTTGACTGCTCTTCGTCCGATTATAAATCAGGTTGACTGCTCTTCGTCCGATTATAAATCAGTTTGACTGCTCTTCGTCTGCTCATAAAACAGTTTGACTGCTCTTCATCCTTTTATAAAGCAGTTTGACTGCTCTTCATCCTCTTATAAATCAGTTTGACTGCACTTCATCCGATTATAAATCAGTTTGACTGCTCTTCGTCCTCTTTTAAAACAGTTTGACTGCTCTTCATCCTTTTATAATGCAGTTTGACTGCTCTTCATCCTCTTATAAAACAGTTTGACTGCTCTTCATCCTCTTGTAAAACAGGTTGACTGCTCTTCATCCTCTTGTAAAACAGTCTGACTGCTCTACATCCTCGTATAAAACAGTTTGACTGCTCTTCATCCTTTTATAAAGCAGTTTCACTGCTCTTCATCCTCTTATAAATCAATTTGACTGCTCTTCATCCTCTTATAAAACTGTTTGACTGCTCTTCGTCCGATTATAAATCAGTTTGACTGCTCTTCGTCCGATTATAAATCAGTTTGACTGCTCTTCGTCCGCTTATAAAACAGTTTGACTGCTCTTCATCCTTTTATAAAGCAGTTTGACTGCTCTTCATCCTCTTGTAAATCAGTTTGACTGCTCTTCATCCTTTTATAAAGCAGTTTGACTGCTCTTCATCCTCCTATAAACCAGTTTGACTGCGCTTCATCCTCCTATAGAACAGTTTGACTGCTCTTCGTCCGATTATAAATCTGTTTGACTGCTCTTCGTTCTCTTATAAAACAGTTTGACTGCTCTTCATCCTATTATAAATCAGTTTTACTGCTCTTCATCCTCTTATAAAACAGTTTGACTGCTCTTTATCCTTTTATAACGCAGTTTGACTGCTCTTCATCCTCTTATAAAACAGTTTGACTGCTCTTCATCCTCTTGTAAAACAGGTTGACTGCTCTTCATGCTCTTGTAAAACAGTCTGACTGCTCTACACCTCGTATAAAACAGTTTGACTGCTCTTCATCCTTTTATAAAGCAGTTTGACTGCTCTTCATCCTCTTATAAATCAATTTGACTGCTCTTCATCGTCTTATAAAACCGTTTGACTGCTCTTCGTCCGATTATAAATCAGTTTGACTGCTCTTCGTCTGCTTATAAAACAGTTTGACTGCTCTTCATCCTTTTATAAAGCAGTTTGACTGCTCTTCATCCTTTTATAAAGCTGTTTGACTGCTCTTCATACTCTTATAAATCAGTTTGACTGCTCTTCATCCTCTTATAAAGCAGTTGGACTGCTCTTCGTCCTCTTTTAAAACAGTTTGACTGCTCTTCATCCTTTTATAATGCAGTTTGACTGCTCTTCATCCTTTTATAACGCTGTTTGACTGCTCTTCATACTCTTATAAATCAGTTTGACTGCTCTTCATCCTCTTATAAAGCAGTTGGACTGCTCTTCGTCCTCTTTTAAAACAGTTTGACTGCTCTTCATCCTTTTATAATGCAGTTTGACTGCTCTTCATCTGCTTATAAAACAGTTTGACTGCTCTTCATCCTCTTATAAAACCGTTTGACTGCTCTTCGTCCGATTATAAATCAGTTTGACTGCTCTTCGTCCGAGTATAAATCAGTTTGACTGCTCTTCGTCCGCTTATAAAACAGTTTGACTGCTGTTCATCCTTTGATAAAGCAGTTTGACTGCTCTTCATCCTCATATAAATCAGTTTGACTGCTCTTCATCCTTTTATAAAGCAGTTTGACTGCTCTTCATCCTCCTATAAACCAGTTTGACTGCGCTTCATCCTCCTATAGAACAGTTTGACTGCTCTTCGTCCGATTATAAATCAGTTTGACTGCTCTTCATCCTATTATAAATCAGTTTGACTGCTCTTCATCCTCTTATAAAACAGTTTGACTGCTCTTTATCCTTTTATAACGCAGTTTGACTGCTCTTCATCCTCTTATAAAACAGTTTGACTGCTCTTCATCCTCTTGTAAAACAGGTTGACTGCTCTTCATCCTCTTGTAAAACAGTCTGACTGCTCTACACCTCGTATAAAACAGTTTGACTGCTCTTCATCCTTTTATAAAGCAGTTTGACTGCTCTTCATCCTCTTATAAATCAATTTGACTGCTCTTCATCCTCTTATAAAACCGTTTGACTGCTCTTCGTCCGATTATAAATCAGTTTGACTGCTCTTCGTCTGCTTATAAAACAGTTTGACTCCTCTTCATCCTTTTATAAAGCAGTTTGAATGCTCTTCATCCGATTATAAATCAGTTTGACTGCTCTTCATCCTCTTATAAAACAGTTTGACTGCTCTTCATCCTATTATAAATCAGTTTGACTGCTCTTCATCCTCTTATAAAACAGTTTGACTGCTCTTCATCCTCTTATAAATCAGTTTGACTGCTCTTCGTCCGATTATAAATCAGTTTGACTGCTCTTTATCCTTTTATAACGCAGTTTGACTGCTCTTCATCCTCTTATAAAACAGTTTGACTGCTCTTCATCCTCTTGTAAAACAGGTTGACTGCTCTTCATCCTCTTGTAAAACAGTCTGACTGCTCTACACCTCGTATAAAACAGTTTGACTGCTCTTCATCCTTTTATAAAGCAGTTTGACTGCTCTTCATCCTCTTATAAATCAATTTGACTGCTCTTCATCCTCTTATAAAACCGTTTGACTGCTCTTCGTCCGATTATAAATCAGTTTGACTGCTCTTCGTCTGCTTATAAAACAGTTTGACTCCTCTTCATCCTTTTATAAAGCAGTTTGAATGCTCTTCATCCGATTATAAATCAGTTTGACTGCTCTTCATCCTCTTATAAAACAGTTTGACTGCTCTTCATCCTATTATAAATCAGTTTGACTGCTCTTCATCCTCTTATAAAACAGTTTGACTGCTCTTCATCCTCTTATAAATCAGTTTGACTGCTCTTCGTCCGATTATAAATCAGTTTGACTGCTCTTTATCCTTTTATAACGCAGTTTGACTGCTCTTCATCCTCTTATAAAACAGTTTGACTGCTCTTCATCCTCTTATAAAACAGTTTGACTGCTCTTCGTCCGATTATAAATCAGTTTGACTGCTCTTTATCCTTTTATAACGCAGTTTGACTGCTCTTCATCCGATTATAAATCAGTTTGACTGCTCTTCATCCTCTTATAAAACAGTTTGACTGCTCTTCGTCCGATTATAAATCAGTTTGACTGCTCTTTATCCTTTTATAACGCAGTTTGACTGCTCTTCATCCTCTTATAAAACAGTTTGACTGCTCTTCATCCTCTTGTAAAACAGGTTGACTGCTCTTCATCCTCTTGTAAAACAGTCTGACTGCTCTACACCTCGTATAAAACAGTTTGACTGCTCTTCATCCTTTTATAAAGCAGTTTGACTGCTCTTCATCCTCTTATAAATCAATTTGACTGCTCTTCATCCTCTTATAAAACCGTTTGACTGCTCTTCGTCCGATTATAAATCAGTTTGACTGCTCTTCGTCTGCTTATAAAACAGTTTGACTCCTCTTCATCCTTTTATAAAGCAGTTTGAATGCTCTTCATCCGATTATAAATCAGTTTGACTGCTCTTCATCCTCTTATAAAACAGTTTGACTGCTCTTCATCCTATTATAAATCAGTTTGACTGCTCTTCATCCTCTTATAAAACAGTTTGACTGCTCTTCATCCTCATATAAATCAGTTTGACTGCTCTTCATCCTATTATAAATCAGTTTGACTGCTCTTCATCCTCTTATAAAACAGTTTGACTGCTCTTCATCCTTTTATAAATCAGTTTGACTGCTCTTCGTCTGCTTATAAATCAGTTTGACTGCTCTTCATCCTATTATAAATCAGTTTGACTGCTCTTCATCCTCTTATAAAACAGTTTGACTGCTCTTTATCCTTTTATAACGCAGTTTGACTGCTCTTCATCCTCTTATAAAACAGTTTGACTGCTCTTCATCCTCTTGTAAAACAGGTTGACTGCTCTTCATCCTCTTGTAAAACAGTCTGACTGCTCTACATCCTCGTATAAAACCGTTTGACTGCTCTTCATCCGATTATAAATCAGTTTGACTGCTCTTCATCCTCTTATAAAACCGTTTGACTGCTCTTCGTCCGATTATAAATCAGGTTGACTGCTCTTCGTCCGATTATAAATCAGTTTGACTGATCTTCGTCTGCTTATAAAACAGTTTGACTGCTCTTCATCCTTTTATAAAGCAGTTTGACTGCTCTTCATCCTTTTATAAATCAGTTTGACTGCTCTTCATCTGTTTATAAAGCAGTTTGACTGCTCTTCATCCTCCTATAGACCAGTTTGACTGCGCTTCATCCTCCTATAAAACAGTTTGACTGCTCTTCGTCGGATTATAAATCAGTTTGACTGCTCTTCGTCCTCTTATAAAACAGTTTGACTGCTCTTCATCCTTTTATAAAGCAGTTTGACTGCTCTACATCCTCTTATAAATCAGTTTGACTGCTAGTCATCCGATTATAAATCAGTTTGACTGCTCTTCGTCCGATTATAAATCAGTTTGACTGCTCTACATCCTCTGATAAATCAGTTTGACTGCTATTCATCCGATTATAAATCAGTTTGACTGCTCTTCGTCTGCTTATAAATCAGTTTGACTGCTCTTCATCCTATTATAAATCAGTTTGACTGCTCTTCATCCTCTTATAAAACAGTTTGACTGCTCTTTATCCTTTTATAACGCAGTTTGACTGCTCTTCATCCTCTTATAAAACAGTTTGACTGCTCTTCATCCTCTTGTAAAACAGGTTGACTGCTCTTCATCCTCTTGTAAAACAGTCTGACTGCTCTACATCCTCGTATAAAACAGTTTGACTGCTCTTCATCCTTTTATAAAGCAGTTTGACTGCTCTTCATCCTCTTATAAATCAATTTGACTGCTCTTCATCCTCTTATAAAACCGTTTGACTGCTCTTCGTCCGATTATAAATCAGTTTGACTGCTCTTCATCCTCTTATAAAACCGTTTGACTGCTCTTCGTCCGATTATAAATCAGGTTGACTGCTCTTCGTCCGATTATAAATCAGTTTGACTGCTCTTCGTCTGCTCATAAAACAGTTTGACTGCTCTTCATCCTTTTATAAAGCAGTTTGACTGCTCTTCATCCTCTTATAAATCAGTTTGACTGCACTTCATCCGATTATAAATCAGTTTGACTGCTCTTCGTCCTCTTTTAAAACAGTTTGACTGCTCTTCATCCTTTTATAATGCAGTTTGACTGCTCTTCATCCTTTTATAACGCTGTTTGACTGCTCTTCATACTCTTATAAATCAGTTTGACTGCTCTTCATCCTCTTATAAAGCAGTTGGACTGCTCTTCGTCCTCTTTTAAAACAGTTTGACTGCTCTTCATCCTTTTATAATGCAGTTTGACTGCTCTTCATCTGCTTATAAAACAGTTTGACTGCTCTTCATCCTCTTATAAAACCGTTTGACTGCTCTTCGTCCGATTATAAATCAGTTTGACTGCTCTTCGTCCGAGTATAAATCAGTTTGACTGCTCTTCGTCCGCTTATAAAACAGTTTGACTGCTGTTCATCCTTTGATAAAGCAGTTTGACTGCTCTTCATCCTCATATAAATCAGTTTGACTGCTCTTCATCCTTTTATAAAGCAGTTTGACTGCTCTTCATCCTCCTATAAACCAGTTTGACTGCGCTTCATCCTCCTATAGAACAGTTTGACTGCTCTTCGTCCGATTATAAATCAGTTTGACTGCTCTTCATCCTATTATAAATCAGTTTGACTGCTCTTCATCCTCTTATAAAACAGTTTGACTGCTCTTTATCCTTTTATAACGCAGTTTGACTGCTCTTCATCCTCTTATAAAACAGTTTGACTGTTCTTCATCCTCTTGTAAAACAGGTTGACTGCTCTTCATCCTCTTGTAAAACAGTCTGACTGCTCTACACCTCGTATAAAACAGTTTGACTGCTCTTCATCCTTTTATAAAGCAGTTTGACTGCTCTTCATCCTCTTATAAATCAATTTGACTGCTCTTCATCCTCTTATAAAACCGTTTGACTGCTCTTCGTCCGATTATAAATCAGTTTGACTGCTCTTTATCCTTTTATAACGCAGTTTGACTGCTCTTCATCCTCTTATAAAACAGTTTGACTGCTCTTCATCCTCTTGTAAAACAGGTTGACTGCTCTTCATCCTCTTGTAAAACAGTCTGACTGCTCTACACCTCGTATAAAACAGTTTGACTGCTCTTCATCCTTTTATAAAGCAGTTTGACTGCTCTTCATCCTCTTATAAATCAATTTGACTGCTCTTCATCCTCTTATAAAACCGTTTGACTGCTCTTCGTCCGATTATAAATCAGTTTGACTGCTCTTCGTCTGCTTATAAAACAGTTTGACTCCTCTTCATCCTTTTATAAAGCAGTTTGAATGCTCTTCATCCTTTTATAACGCTGTTTGACTGCTCTTCATACTCTTATAAATCAGTTTGACTGCTCTTCATCCTCTTATAAAGCAGTTGGACTGCTCTTCGTCCTCTTTTAAAACAGTTTGACTGCTCTTCATCCTTTTATAAAGCAGTTTGACTGCTCTTCATCCTTTTATAAAGCAGTTTGACTGCTCTACATCCTCTTATAAATCAGTTTGACTGCTATTCATCCGATTATAAATCAGTTTGACTGCTCTTCGTCCGATTATAAATCAGTTTGAATGCCCTACATCCTCTTATAAATCAGTTTGACTGCTATTCATCCGATTATAAATCAGTTTGACTGCTCTTCGTCTGCTTATAAATCAGTTTGACTGCTCTTCATCCTATTATAAATCAGTTTGACTGCTCTTCATCCTCTTATAAAACAGTTTGACTGCTCTTTATCCTTTTATAACGCAGTTTGACTGCTCTTCATCCTCTTATAAAACAGTTTGACTGCTCTTCATCCTCTTGTAAAACAGGTTGACTGCTCTTCATCCTCTTGTAAAACAGTCTGACTGCTCTACACCTCGTATAAAACAGTTTGACTGCTCTTCATCCTTTTATAAAGCAGTTTGACTGCTCTTCATCCTCTTATAAATCAATTTGACTGCTCTTCATCCTCTTATAAAACCGTTTGACTGCTCTTCGTCCGATTATAAATCAGTTTGACTGCTCTTTATCCTTTTATAACGCAGTTTGACTGCTCTTCATCCTCTTATAAAACAGTTTGACTGCTCTTCATCCTCTTGTAAAACAGGTTGACTGCTCTTCATCCTCTTGTAAAACAGTCTGACTGCTCTACACCTCGTATAAAACAGTTTGACTGCTCTTCATCCTTTTATAAAGCAGTTTGACTGCTCTTCATCCTCTTATAAATCAATTTGACTGCTCTTCATCCTCTTATAAAACCGTTTGACTGCTCTTCGTCCGATTATAAATCAGTTTGACTGCTCTTCGTCCGAGTATAAATCAGTTTGACTGCTCTTCGTCCGCTTATAAAACAGTTTGACTGCTGTTCATCCTTTTATAAAGCAGTTTGACTGCTCTTCATCCTCATATAAATCAGTTTGACTGCTCTTCATCCTTTTATAAAGCAGTTTGACTGCTCTTCATCCTCCTATAAACCAGTTTGACTGCGCTTCATCCTCCTATAGAACAGTTTGACTGCTCTTCGTCCGATTATAAATCAGTTTGACTGCTCTTCGTCTGCTTATAAATCAGTTTGACTGCTCTTCATCCTATTATAAAGCAGTTTGACTGCTCTTCGTCCGATTATAAATCAGTTTGACTGCTCTACATCCTCTTATAAATCAGTTTGACTGCTAGTCATCCGATTATAAATCAGTTTGACTGCTCTTCGTCCGATTATAAATCAGTTTGACTGCTCTACATCCTCTGATAAATCAGTTTGACTGCTATTCATCCGATTATAAATCAGTTTGACTGCTCTTCGTCTGCTTATAAATCAGTTTGACTGCTCTTCATCCTATTATAAATCAGTTTGACTGCTCTTCATCCTCTTATAAAACAGTTTGACTGCTCTTTATCCTTTTATAACGCAGTTTGACTGCTCTTCATCCTCTTATAAAACAGTTTGACTGCTCTTCATCCTCTTGTAAAACAGGTTGACTGCTCTTCATCCTCTTGTAAAACAGTCTGACTGCTCTACATCCTCGTATAAAACAGTTTGACTGCTCTTCATCCTTTTATAAAGCAGTTTGACTGCTCTTCATCCTCTTATAAATCAATTTGACTGCTCTTCATCCTCTTATAAAACCGTTTGACTGCTCTTCGTCCGATTATAAATCAGTTTGACTGCTCTTCATCCTCTTATAAAACCGTTTGACTGCTCTTCGTCCGATTATAAATCAGGTTGACTGCTCTTCGTCCGATTATAAATCAGTTTGACTGCTCTTCGTCTGCTCATAAAACAGTTTGACTGCTCTTCATCCTTTTATAAAGCAGTTTGACTGCTCTTCATCCTCTTATAAATCAGTTTGACTGCACTTCATCCGATTATAAATCAGTTTGACTGCTCTTCGTCCTCTTTTAAAACAGTTTGACTGCTCTTCATCCTTTTATAATGCAGTTTGACTGCTCTTCATCCTCTTATAAAACAGTTTGACTGCTCTTCATCCTCTTGTAAAACAGGTTGACTGCTCTTCATCCTCTTGTAAAACAGTCTGACTGCTCTACATCCTCGTATAAAACAGTTTGACTGCTCTTCATCCTTTTATAAAGCAGTTTCACTGCTCTTCATCCTCTTATAAATCAATTTGACTGCTCTTCATCCTCTTATAAAACTGTTTGACTGCTCTTCGTCCGATTATAAATCAGTTTGACTGCTCTTCGTCCGATTATAAATCAGTTTGACTGCTCTTCGTCCGCTTATAAAACAGTTTGACTGCTCTTCATCCTTTTATAAAGCAGTTTGACTGCTCTTCATCCTCTTGTAAATCAGTTTGACTGCTCTTCATCCTTTTATAAAGCAGTTTGACTGCTCTTCATCCTCCTATAAACCAGTTTGACTGCGCTTCATCCTCCTATAGAACAGTTTGACTGCTCTTCGTCCGATTATAAATCTGTTTGACTGCTCTTCGTTCTCTTATAAAACAGTTTGACTGCTCTTCATCCTATTATAAATCAGTTTTACTGCTCTTCATCCTCTTATAAAACAGTTTGACTGCTCTTTATCCTTTTATAACGCAGTTTGACTGCTCTTCATCCTCTTATAAAACAGTTTGACTGCTCTTCATCCTCTTGTAAAACAGGTTGACTGCTCTTCATGCTCTTGTAAAACAGTCTGACTGCTCTACACCTCGTATAAAACAGTTTGACTGCTCTTCATCCTTTTATAAAGCAGTTTGACTGCTCTTCATCCTCTTATAAATCAATTTGACTGCTCTTCATCCTCTTATAAAACCGTTTGACTGCTCTTCGTCCGATTATAAATCAGTTTGACTGCTCTTCGTCTGCTTATAAAACAGTTTGACTGCTCTTCATCCTTTTATAAAGCAGTTTGACTGCTCTTCATCCTTTTATAACGCTGTTTGACTGCTCTTCATACTCTTATAAATCAGTTTGACTGCTCTTCATCCTCTTATAAAGCAGTTGGACTGCTCTTCGTCCTCTTTTAAAACAGTTTGACTGCTCTTCATCCTTTTATAATGCAGTTTGACTGCTCTTCATCCTTTTATAACGCTGTTTGACTGCTCTTCATACTCTTATAAATCAGTTTGACTGCTCTTCATCCTCTTATAAAGCAGTTGGACTGCTCTTCGTCCTCTTTTAAAACAGTTTGACTGCTCTTCATCCTTTTATAATGCAGTTTGACTGCTCTTCATCTGCTTATAAAACAGTTTGACTGCTCTTCATCCTCTTATAAAACCGTTTGACTGCTCTTCGTCCGATTATAAATCAGTTTGACTGCTCTTCGTCCGAGTATAAATCAGTTTGACTGCTCTTCGTCCGCTTATAAAACAGTTTGACTGCTGTTCATCCTTTGATAAAGCAGTTTGACTGCTCTTCATCCTCATATAAATCAGTTTGACTGCTCTTCATCCTTTTATAAAGCAGTTTGACTGCTCTTCATCCTCCTATAAACCAGTTTGACTGCGCTTCATCCTCCTATAGAACAGTTTGACTGCTCTTCGTCCGATTATAAATCAGTTTGACTGCTCTTCATCCTATTATAAATCAGTTTGACTGCTCTTCATCCTCTTATAAAACAGTTTGACTGCTCTTTATCCTTTTATAACGCAGTTTGACTGCTCTTCATCCTCTTATAAAACAGTTTGACTGCTCTTCATCCTCTTGTAAAACAGGTTGACTGCTCTTCATCCTCTTGTAAAACAGTCTGACTGCTCTACACCTCGTATAAAACAGTTTGACTGCTCTTCATCCTTTTATAAAGCAGTTTGACTGCTCTTCATCCTCTTATAAATCAATTTGACTGCTCTTCATCCTCTTATAAAACCGTTTGACTGCTCTTCGTCCGATTATAAATCAGTTTGACTGCTCTTCGTCTGCTTATAAAACAGTTTGACTCCTCTTCATCCTTTTATAAAGCAGTTTGAATGCTCTTCATCCTTTTATAACGCTGTTTGACTGCTCTTCATACTCTTATAAATCAGTTTGACTGCTCTTCATCCTCTTATAAAGCAGTTGGACTGCTCTTCGTCCTCTTTTAAAACAGTTTGACTGCTCTTCATCCTTTTATAAAGCAGTTTGACTGCTCTTCATCCTTTTATAAAGCAGTTTGACTGCTCTACATCCTCTTATAAATCAGTTTGACTGCTATTCATCCGATTATAAATCAGTTTGACTGCTCTTCGTCCGAATATAAATCAGTTTGAATGCCCTACATCCTCTTATAAATCAGTTTGACTGCTATTCATCCGATTATAAATCAGTTTGACTGCTCTTCGTCTGCTTATAAATCAGTTTGACTGCTCTTCATCCTATTATAAATCAGTTTGACTGCTCTTCATCCTCTTATAAAACAGTTTGACTGCTCTTTATCCTTTTATAACGCAGTTTGACTGCTCTTCATCCTCTTATAAAACAGTTTGACTGCTCTTCATCCTCTTGTAAAACAGGTTGACTGCTCTTCATCCTCTTGTAAAACAGTCTGACTGCTCTACACCTCGTATAAAACAGTTTGACTGCTCTTCATCCTTTTATAAAGCAGTTTGACTGCTCTTCATCCTCTTATAAATCAATTTGACTGCTCTTCATCCTCTTATAAAACCGTTTGACTGCTCTTCGTCCGATTATAAATCAGTTTGACTGCTCTTTATCCTTTTATAACGCAGTTTGACTGCTCTTCATCCTCTTATAAAACAGTTTGACTGCTCTTCATCCTCTTGTAAAACAGGTTGACTGCTCTTCATCCTCTTGTAAAACAGTCTGACTGCTCTACACCTCGTATAAAACAGTTTGACTGCTCTTCATCCTTTTATAAAGCAGTTTGACTGCTCTTCATCCTCTTATAAATCAATTTGACTGCTCTTCATCCTCTTATAAAACCGTTTGACTGCTCTTCGTCCGATTATAAATCAGTTTGACTGCTCTTCGTCCGAGTATAAATCAGTTTGACTGCTCTTCGTCCGCTTATAAAACAGTTTGACTGCTGTTCATCCTTTGATAAAGCAGTTTGACTGCTCTTCATCCTCATATAAATCAGTTTGACTGCTCTTCATCCTTTTATAAAGCAGTTTGACTGCTCTTCATCCTCCTATAAACCAGTTTGACTGCGCTTCATCCTCCTATAGAACAGTTTGACTGCTCTTCGTCCGATTATAAATCAGTTTGACTGCTCTTCATCCTATTATAAATCAGTTTGACTGCTCTTCATCCTCTTATAAAACAGTTTGACTGCTCTTCATCCTTTTATAAAGCAGTTTCACTGCTCTTCATCCTCTTATAAATCAATTTGACTGCTCTTCATCCTCTTATAAAACCGTTTGACTGCTCTTCGTCCGATTATAAATCAGTTTGACTGCTCTTCGTCCGATTATAAATCAGTTTGACTGCTCTTCGTCCGCTTATAAAACAGTTTGACTGCTCTTCATCCTTTTATAAAGCAGTTTGACTGCTCTTCATCCTCTTATAAATCAGTTTGACTGCTCTTCATCCTTTTATAAAGCAGTTTGACTGCTCTTCATCCTCCTATAAACCAGTTTGACTGCGCTTCATCCTCCTATAGAACAGTTTGACTGCTCTTCGTCCGATTATAAATCTGTTTGACTGCTCTTCGTTCTCTTATAAAACAGTTTGACTGCTCTTCATCCTATTATAAATCAGTTTTACTGCTCTTCATCCTCTTATAAAACAGTTTGACTGCTCTTTATCCTTTTATAACGCAGTTTGACTGCTCTTCATCCTCTTATAAAACAGTTTGACTGCTCTTCATCCTCTTGTAAAACAGGTTGACTGCTCTTCAAGCTCTTGTAAAACAGTCTGACTGCTCTACACCTCGTATAAAACAGTTTGACTGCTCTTCATCCTTTTATAAAGCAGTTTGACTGCTCTTCATCCTCTTATAAATCAATTTGACTGCTCTTCATCCTCTTATAAAACCGTTTGACTGCTCTTCGTCCGATTATAAATCAGTTTGACTGCTCTTCGTCTGCTTATAAAACAGTTTGACTGCTCTTCATCCTTTTATAAAGCAGTTTGACTGCTCTTCATCCTTTTATAACGCTGTTTGACTGCTCTTCATACTCTTATAAATCAGTTTGACTGCTCTTCATCCTCTTATAAAGCAGTTGGACTGCTCTTCGTCCTCTTTTAAAACAGTTTGACTGCTCTTCATCCTTTTATAATGCAGTTTGACTGCTCTTCATCCTTTTATAACGCTGTTTGACTGCTCTTCATACTCTTATAAATCAGTTTGACTGCTCTTCATCCTCTTATAAAGCAGTTGGACTGCTCTTCGTCCTCTTTTAAAACAGTTTGACTGCTCTTCATCCTTTTATAATGCAGTTTTACTGCTCTTCATCTGCTTATAAAACAGTTTGACTGCTCTTCATCCTCTTATAAAACCGTTTGACTGCTCTTCGTCCGATTATAAATCAGTTTGACTGCTCTTCGTCCGAGTATAAATCAGTTTGACTGCTCTTCGTCCGCTTATAAAACAGTTTGACTGCTGTTCATCCTTTGATAAAGCAGTTTGACTGCTCTTCATCCTCATATAAATCAGTTTGACTGCTCTTCATCCTTTTATAAAGCAGTTTGACTGCTCTTCATCCTCTTATAAAACAGTTTGACTGCTCTTCATCCTCTTGTAAAACAGGTTGACTGCTCTTCATCCTCTTGTAAAACAGTCTGACTGCTCTACACCTCGTATAAAACAGTTTGACTGCTCTTCATCCTTTTATAAAGCAGTTTGACTGCTCTTCATCCTCTTATAAATCAATTTGACTGCTCTTCATCCTCTTATAAAACCGTTTGACTGCTCTTCGTCCGATTATAAATCAGTTTGACTGCTCTTTATCCTTTTATAACGCAGTTTGACTGCTCTTCATCCTCTTATAAAACAGTTTGACTGCTCTTCATCCTCTTGTAAAACAGGTTGACTGCTCTTCATCCTCTTGTAAAACAGTCTGACTGCTCTACACCTCGTATAAAACAGTTTGACTGCTCTTCATCCTTTTATAAAGCAGTTTGACTGCTCTTCATCCTCTTATAAATCAATTTGACTGCTCTTCATCCTCTTATAAAACCGTTTGACTGCTCTTCGTCCGATTATAAATCAGTTTGACTGCTCTTCGTCCGAGTATAAATCAGTTTGACTGCTCTTCGTCCGCTTATAAAACAGTTTGACTGCTGTTCATCCTTTGATAAAGCAGTTTGACTGCTCTTCATCCTCATATAAATCAGTTTGACTGCTCTTCATCCTTTTATAAAGCAGTTTGACTGCTCTTCATCCTTTTATAAATCAATTTGACTGCTCTTCATCCTCTTATAAAACCGTTTGACTGCTCTTCGTCCGATTATAAATCAGTTTGACTGCTCTTCGTCCGAGTATAAATCAGTTTGACTGCTCTTCATCCTCTTATAAAACAGTTTGACTGCTCTTCATCCTCTTGTAAAACAGGTTGACTGCTCTTCATCCTCTTGTAAAACAGTCTGACTGCTCTACACCTCGTATAAAACAGTTTGACTGCTCTTCATCCTTTTATAAAGCAGTTTGACTGCTCTTCATCCTCTTATAAATCAATTTGACTGCTCTTCATCCTCTTATAAAACCGTTTGACTGCTCTTCGTCCGATTATAAATCAGTTTGACTGCTCTTCGTCTGCTTATAAAACAGTTTGACTCCTCTTCATCCTTTTATAAAGCAGTTTGAATGCTCTTCATCCTTTTATAACGCTGTTTGACTGCTCTTCATACTCTTATAAATCAGTTTGACTGCTCTTCATCCTCTTATAAAGCAGTTTGACTGCTCTTCATCCTCTTATAAATCAATTTGACTGCTCTTCATCCTCTTATAAAACCGTTTGACTGCTCTTCGTCCGATTATAAATCAGTTTGACTGCTCTTTATCCTTTTATAACGCAGTTTGACTGCTCTTCATCCTCTTATAAAACAGTTTGACTGCTCTTCATCCTCTTGTAAAACAGGTTGACTGCTCTTCATCCTCTTGTAAAACAGTCTGACTGCTCTACACCTCGTATAAAACAGTTTGACTGCTCTTCATCCTTTTATAAAGCAGTTTGACTGCTCTTCATCCTCTTATAAATCAATTTGACTGCTCTTCATCCTCTTATAAAACAGTTTGACTGCTCTTCGTCCGATTATAAATCAGTTTGACTGCTCTTCGTCCGAGTATAAATCAGTTTGACTGCTCTTCGTCCGCTTATAAAACAGTTTGACTGCTGTTCATCCTTTGATAAAGCAGTTTGACTGCTCTTCATCCTCATATAAATCAGTTTGACTGCTCTTCATCCTTTTATAAAGCAGTTTGACTGCTCTTCATCCTCCTATAAACCAGTTTGACTGCGCTTCATCCTCCTATAGAACAGTTTGACTGCTCTTCGTCCGATTATAAATCAGTTTGACTGCTCTTCATCCTATTATAAATCAGTTTGACTGCTCTTCATCCTCTTATAAAACAGTTTGACTGCTCTTCATCCTTTTATAAAGCAGTTTCACTGCTCTTCATCCTCTTATAAATCAATTTGACTGCTCTTCATCCTCTTATAAAACCGTTTGACTGCTCTTCGTCCGATTATAAATCAGTTTGACTGCTCTTCGTCCGATTATAAATCAGTTTGACTGCTCTTCGTCCGCTTATAAAACAGTTTGACTGCTCTTCATCCTTTTATAAAGCAGTTTGACTGCTCTTCATCCTCTTATAAATCAGTTTGACTGCTCTTCATCCTTTTATAAAGCAGTTTGACTGCTCTTCATCCTCCTATAAACCAGTTTGACTGCGCTTCATCCTCCTATAGAACAGTTTGACTGCTCTTCGTCCGATTATAAATCTGTTTGACTGCTCTTCGTTCTCTTATAAAACAGTTTGACTGCTCTTCATCCTATTATAAATCAGTTTTACTGCTCTTCATCCTCTTATAAAACAGTTTGACTGCTCTTTATCCTTTTATAACGCAGTTTGACTGCTCTTCATCCTCTTATAAAACAGTTTGACTGCTCTTCATCCTCTTGTAAAACAGGTTGACTGCTCTTCAAGCTCTTGTAAAACAGTCTGACTGCTCTACACCTCGTATAAAACAGTTTGACTGCTCTTCATCCTTTTATAAAGCAGTTTGACTGCTCTTCATCCTCTTATAAATCAATTTGACTGCTCTTCATCCTCTTATAAAACCGTTTGACTGCTCTTCGTCCGATTATAAATCAGTTTGACTGCTCTTCGTCTGCTTATAAAACAGTTTGACTGCTCTTCATCCTTTTATAAAGCAGTTTGACTGCTCTTCATCCTTTTATAACGCTGTTTGACTGCTCTTCATACTCTTATAAATCAGTTTGACTGCTCTTCATCCTCTTATAAAGCAGTTGGACTGCTCTTCGTCCTCTTTTAAAACAGTTTGACTGCTCTTCATCCTTTTATAATGCAGTTTGACTGCTCTTCATCCTTTTATAACGCTGTTTGACTGCTCTTCATACTCTTATAAATCAGTTTGACTGCTCTTCATCCTCTTATAAAGCAGTTGGACTGCTCTTCGTCCTCTTTTAAAACAGTTTGACTGCTCTTCATCCTTTTATAATGCAGTTTTACTGCTCTTCATCTGCTTATAAAACAGTTTGACTGCTCTTCATCCTCTTATAAAACCGTTTGACTGCTCTTCGTCCGATTATAAATCAGTTTGACTGCTCTTCGTCCGAGTATAAATCAGTTTGACTGCTCTTCGTCCGCTTATAAAACAGTTTGACTGCTGTTCATCCTTTGATAAAGCAGTTTGACTGCTCTTCATCCTCATATAAATCAGTTTGACTGCTCTTCATCCTTTTATAAAGCAGTTTGACTGCTCTTCATCCTCTTATAAAACAGTTTGACTGCTCTTCATCCTCTTGTAAAACAGGTTGACTGCTCTTCATCCTCTTGTAAAACAGTCTGACTGCTCTACACCTCGTATAAAACAGTTTGACTGCTCTTCATCCTTTTATAAAGCAGTTTGACTGCTCTTCATCCTCTTATAAATCAATTTGACTGCTCTTCATCCTCTTATAAAACCGTTTGACTGCTCTTCGTCCGATTATAAATCAGTTTGACTGCTCTTTATCCTTTTATAACGCAGTTTGACTGCTCTTCATCCTCTTATAAAACAGTTTGACTGCTCTTCATCCTCTTGTAAAACAGGTTGACTGCTCTTCATCCTCTTGTAAAACAGTCTGACTGCTCTACACCTCGTATAAAACAGTTTGACTGCTCTTCATCCTTTTATAAAGCAGTTTGACTGCTCTTCATCCTCTTATAAATCAATTTGACTGCTCTTCATCCTCTTATAAAACCGTTTGACTGCTCTTCGTCCGATTATAAATCAGTTTGACTGCTCTTCGTCCGAGTATAAATCAGTTTGACTGCTCTTCGTCCGCTTATAAAACAGTTTGACTGCTGTTCATCCTTTGATAAAGCAGTTTGACTGCTCTTCATCCTCATATAAATCAGTTTGACTGCTCTTCATCCTTTTATAAAGCAGTTTGACTGCTCTTCATCCTTTTATAAATCAATTTGACTGCTCTTCATCCTCTTATAAAACCGTTTGACTGCTCTTCGTCCGATTATAAATCAGTTTGACTGCTCTTCGTCCGAGTATAAATCAGTTTGACTGCTCTTCATCCTCTTATAAAACAGTTTGACTGCTCTTCATCCTCTTGTAAAACAGGTTGACTGCTCTTCATCCTCTTGTAAAACAGTCTGACTGCTCTACACCTCGTATAAAACAGTTTGACTGCTCTTCATCCTTTTATAAAGCAGTTTGACTGCTCTTCATCCTCTTATAAATCAATTTGACTGCTCTTCATCCTCTTATAAAACCGTTTGACTGCTCTTCGTCCGATTATAAATCAGTTTGACTGCTCTTCGTCTGCTTATAAAACAGTTTGACTCCTCTTCATCCTTTTATAAAGCAGTTTGAATGCTCTTCATCCTTTTATAACGCTGTTTGACTGCTCTTCATACTCTTATAAATCAGTTTGACTGCTCTTCATCCTCTTATAAAGCAGTTGGACTGCTCTTCGTCCTCTTTTAAAACAGTTTGACTGCTCTTCATCCTTTTATAAAGCAGTTTGACTGCTCTTCATCCTTTTATAAAGCAGTTTGACTGCTCTACATCCTCTTATAAATCAGTTTGACTGCTATTCATCCGATTATAAATCAGTTTGACTGCTCTTCGTCCGAATATAAATCAGTTTGAATGCCCTACATCCTCTTATAAATCAGTTTGACTGCTATTCATCCGATTATAAATCAGTTTGACTGCTCTTCGTCTGCTTATAAATCAGTTTGACTGCTCTTCATCCTATTATAAATCAGTTTGACTGCTCTTCATCCTCTTATAAAACAGTTTGACTGCTCTTTATCCTTTTATAACGCAGTTTGACTGCTCTTCATCCTCTTATAAAACAGTTTGACTGCTCTTCATCCTCTTGTAAAACAGGTTGACTGCTCTTCATCCTCTTGTAAAACAGTCTGACTGCTCTACACCTCGTATAAAACAGTTTGACTGCTCTTCATCCTTTTATAAAGCAGTTTGACTGCTCTTCATCCTCTTATAAATCAATTTGACTGCTCTTCATCCTCTTATAAAACCGTTTGACTGCTCTTCGTCCGATTATAAATCAGTTTGACTGCTCTTTATCCTTTTATAACGCAGTTTGACTGCTCTTCATCCTCTTATAAAACAGTTTGACTGCTCTTCATCCTCTTGTAAAACAGGTTGACTGCTCTTCATCCTCTTGTAAAACAGTCTGACTGCTCTACACCTCGTATAAAACAGTTTGACTGCTCTTCATCCTTTTATAAAGCAGTTTGACTGCTCTTCATCCTCTTATAAATCAATTTGACTGCTCTTCATCCTCTTATAAAACCGTTTGACTGCTCTTCGTCCGATTATAAATCAGTTTGACTGCTCTTCGTCCGAGTATAAATCAGTTTGACTGCTCTTCGTCCGCTTATAAAACAGTTTGACTGCTGTTCATCCTTTGATAAAGCAGTTTGACTGCTCTTCATCCTCATATAAATCAGTTTGACTGCTCTTCATCCTTTTATAAAGCAGTTTGACTGCTCTTCATCCTCCTATAAACCAGTTTGACTGCGCTTCATCCTCCTATAGAACAGTTTGACTGCTCTTCGTCCGATTATAAATCAGTTTGACTGCTCTTCATCCTATTATAAATCAGTTTGACTGCTCTTCATCCTCTTATAAAACAGTTTGACTGCTCTTCATCCTTTTATAAAGCAGTTTCACTGCTCTTCATCCTCTTATAAATCAATTTGACTGCTCTTCATCCTCTTATAAAACCGTTTGACTGCTCTTCGTCCGATTATAAATCAGTTTGACTGCTCTTCGTCCGATTATAAATCAGTTTGACTGCTCTTCGTCCGCTTATAAAACAGTTTGACTGCTCTTCATCCTTTTATAAAGCAGTTTGACTGCTCTTCATCCTCTTATAAATCAGTTTGACTGCTCTTCATCCTTTTATAAAGCAGTTTGACTGCTCTTCATCCTCCTATAAACCAGTTTGACTGCGCTTCATCCTCCTATAGAACAGTTTGACTGCTCTTCGTCCGATTATAAATCTGTTTGACTGCTCTTCGTTCTCTTATAAAACAGTTTGACTGCTCTTCATCCTATTATAAATCAGTTTTACTGCTCTTCATCCTCTTATAAAACAGTTTGACTGCTCTTTATCCTTTTATAACGCAGTTTGACTGCTCTTCATCCTCTTATAAAACAGTTTGACTGCTCTTCATCCTCTTGTAAAACAGGTTGACTGCTCTTCATGCTCTTGTAAAACAGTCTGACTGCTCTACACCTCGTATAAAACAGTTTGACTGCTCTTCATCCTTTTATAAAGCAGTTTGACTGCTCTTCATCCTCTTATAAATCAATTTGACTGCTCTTCATCCTCTTATAAAACCGTTTGACTGCTCTTCGTCCGATTATAAATCAGTTTGACTGCTCTTCGTCTGCTTATAAAAAAGTTTGACTGCTCTTCATCCTTTTATAAAGCAGTTTGACTGCTCTTCATCCTTTTATAACGCTGTTTGACTGCTCTTCATACTCTTATAAATCAGTTTGACTGCTCTTCATCCTCTTATAAAGCAGTTGGACTGCTCTTCGTCCTCTTTTAAAACAGTTTGACTGCTCTTCATCCTTTTATAATGCAGTTTGACTGCTCTTCATCCTTTTATAACGCTGTTTGACTGCTCTTCATACTCTTATAAATCAGTTTGACTGCTCTTCATCCTCTTATAAAGCAGTTGGACTGCTCTTCGTCCTCTTTTAAAACAGTTTGACTGCTCTTCATCCTTTTATAATGCAGTTTTACTGCTCTTCATCTGCTTATAAAACAGTTTGACTGCTCTTCATCCTCTTATAAAACCGTTTGACTGCTCTTCGTCCGATTATAAATCAGTTTGACTGCTCTTCGTCCGAGTATAAATCAGTTTGACTGCTCTTCGTCCGCTTATAAAACAGTTTGACTGCTGTTCATCCTTTGATAAAGCAGTTTGACTGCTCTTCATCCTCATATAAATCAGTTTGACTGCTCTTCATCCTTTTATAAAGCAGTTTGACTGCTCTTCATCCTCTTATAAAACAGTTTGACTGCTCTTCATCCTCTTGTAAAACAGGTTGACTGCTCTTCATCCTCTTGTAAAACAGTCTGACTGCTCTACACCTCGTATAAAACAGTTTGACTGCTCTTCATCCTTTTATAAAGCAGTTTGACTGCTCTTCATCCTCTTATAAATCAATTTGACTGCTCTTCATCCTCTTATAAAACCGTTTGACTGCTCTTCGTCCGATTATAAATCAGTTTGACTGCTCTTTATCCTTTTATAACGCAGTTTGACTGCTCTTCATCCTCTTATAAAACAGTTTGACTGCTCTTCATCCTCTTGTAAAACAGGTTGACTGCTCTTCATCCTCTTGTAAAACAGTCTGACTGCTCTACACCTCGTATAAAACAGTTTGACTGCTCTTCATCCTTTTATAAAGCAGTTTGACTGCTCTTCATCCTCTTATAAATCAATTTGACTGCTCTTCATCCTCTTATAAAACCGTTTGACTGCTCTTCGTCCGATTATAAATCAGTTTGACTGCTCTTCGTCCGAGTATAAATCAGTTTGACTGCTCTTCGTCCGCTTATAAAACAGTTTGACTGCTGTTCATCCTTTGATAAAGCAGTTTGACTGCTCTTCATCCTCATATAAATCAGTTTGACTGCTCTTCATCCTTTTATAAAGCAGTTTGACTGCTCTTCATCCTCCTATAAACCAGTTTGACTGCGCTTCATCCTCCTATAGAACAGTTTGACTGCTCTTCGTCCGATTATAAATCAGTTTGACTGCTCTTCATCCTATTATAAATCAGTTTGACTGCTCTTCATCCTCTTATAAAACAGTTTGACTGCTCTTCATCCTTTTATAAAGCAGTTTCACTGCTCTTCATCCTCTTATAAATCAATTTGACTGCTCTTCATCCTCTTATAAAACCGTTTGACTGCTCTTCGTCCGATTATAAATCAGTTTGACTGCTCTTCGTCCGATTATAAATCAGTTTGACTGCTCTTCGTCCGCTTATAAAACAGTTTGACTGCTCTTCATCCTTTTATAAAGCAGTTTGACTGCTCTTCATCCTCTTATAAATCAGTTTGACTGCTCTTCATCCTTTTATAAAGCAGTTTGACTGCTCTTCATCCTCCTATAAACCAGTTTGACTGCGCTTCATCCTCCTATAGAACAGTTTGACTGCTCTTCGTCCGATTATAAATCTGTTTGACTGCTCTTCGTTCTCTTATAAAACAGTTTGACTGCTCTTCATCCTATTATAAATCAGTTTTACTGCTCTTCATCCTCTTATAAAACAGTTTGACTGCTCTTTATCCTTTTATAACGCAGTTTGACTGCTCTTCATCCTCTTATAAAACAGTTTGACTGCTCTTCATCCTCTTGTAAAACAGGTTGACTGCTCTTCATCCTATTGTAAAACAGTCTGACTGCTCTACATCCTCGTATAAAACAGTTTGACTGCTCTTCATCCTTTTATAAAGCAGTTTGACTGCTCTTCATCCTCTTATAAATCAATTTGACTGCTCTTCATCCTCTTATAAAGCAGTTTGACTGCTCTTCGTCCGATTATAAATCAGTTTGACTGCTCTTCGTCTGCTTATAAATCAGTTTGACTGCTCTTCATCCTATTATAAATCAGTTTGACTGCTCTTCATCCTCTTATAAATCAGTTTGACTGCTCTTCATCCGATTATAAATCAGTTTGACTGCTCTTCATCCTCTTATAAAACAGTTTGACTGCTCTTCATCCTTTTATAACGCAGTTTGACTGCTCTTCATCCTCTTATAAATCAGTTTGACTGCTCTTCATCCGATTATAAATCAGTTTGACTGCTCTTCGTCCTCTTTTAAAACAGTTTGACTGCTCTTCATCCTTTTATAATGCAGTTTGACTGCTCTTCATCCTCTTATAAAACAGTTTGACTGCTCTTCATCCTCTTGTAAAACAGGTTGACTGCTCTTCATCCTCTTGTAAAACAGTCTGACTGCTCTACATCCTCGTATAAAACAGTTTGACTGCTCTTCATCCTTTTATAAAGCAGTTTGACTGCTCTTCATCCTCTTATAAATCAATTTGACTGCTCTTCATCCTCTTATAAAACCGTTTGACTGCTCTTCGTCCGATTATAAATCAGTTTGACTGCTCTTCATCCTTTTATAAAGCAGTTTGACTGCTCTTCATCCTCTTATAAATCAATTTGACTGCTCTTCATCCTCTTATAAAACCGTTTGACTGCTCTTCGTCCGATTATAAATCAGTTTGACTGCTCTTCGTCCGAGTATAAATCAGTTTGACTGCTCTTCGTCCGCTTATAAAACAGTTTGACTGCTGTTCATCCTTTGATAAAGCAGTTTGACTGCTCTTCATCCTCATATAAATCAGTTTGACTGCTCTTTATCCTTTTATAACGCAGTTTGACTGCTCTTCATCCTCTTATAAAACAGTTTGACTGCTCTTCATCCTCTTGTAAAACAGGTTGACTGCTCTTCATCCTCTTGTAAAACAGTCTGACTGCTCTACACCTCGTATAAAACAGTTTGACTGCTCTTCATCCTTTTATAAAGCAGTTTGACTGCTCTTCATCCTCTTATAAATCAATTTGACTGCTCTTCATCCTCTTATAAAACCGTTTGACTGCTCTTCGTCCGATTATAAATCAGTTTGACTGCTCTTTATCCTTTTATAACGCAGTTTGACTGCTCTTCATCCTCTTATAAAACAGTTTGACTGCTCTTCATCCTCTTGTAAAACAGGTTGACTGCTCTTCATCCTCTTGTAAAACAGTCTGACTGCTCTACACCTCGTATAAAACAGTTTGACTGCTCTTCATCCTTTTATAAAGCAGTTTGACTGCTCTTCATCCTCTTATAAATCAATTTGACTGCTCTTCATCCTCTTATAAAACCGTTTGACTGCTCTTCGTCCGATTATAAATCAGTTTGACTGCTCTTCGTCCGAGTATAAATCAGTTTGACTGCTCTTCGTCCGCTTATAAAACAGTTTGACTGCTGTTCATCCTTTGATAAAGCAGTTTGACTGCTCTTCATCCTCATATAAATCAGTTTGACTGCTCTTCATCCTTTTATAAAGCAGTTTGACTGCTCTTCATCCTCCTATAAACCAGTTTGACTGCGCTTCATCCTCCTATAGAACAGTTTGACTGCTCTTCGTCCGATTATAAATCAGTTTGACTGCTCTTCATCCTATTATAAATCAGTTTGACTGCTCTTCATCCTCTTATAAAACAGTTTGACTGCTCTTCATCCTTTTATAAAGCAGTTTCACTGCTCTTCATCCTCTTATAAATCAATTTGACTGCTCTTCATCCTCTTATAAAACCGTTTGACTGCTCTTCGTCCGATTATAAATCAGTTTGACTGCTCTTCGTCCGATTATAAATCAGTTTGACTGCTCTTCGTCCGCTTATAAAACAGTTTGACTGCTCTTCATCCTTTTATAAAGCAGTTTGACTGCTCTTCATCCTCTTATAAATCAGTTTGACTGCTCTTCATCCTTTTATAAAGCAGTTTGACTGCTCTTCATCCTCCTATAAACCAGTTTGACTGCGCTTCATCCTCCTATAGAACAGTTTGACTGCTCTTCGTCCGATTATAAATCTGTTTGACTGCTCTTCGTTCTCTTATAAAACAGTTTGACTGCTCTTCATCCTATTATAAATCAGTTTTACTGCTCTTCATCCTCTTATAAAACAGTTTGACTGCTCTTTATCCTTTTATAACGCAGTTTGACTGCTCTTCATCCTCTTATAAAACAGTTTGACTGCTCTTCATCCTCTTGTAAAACAGGTTGACTGCTCTTCATGCTCTTGTAAAACAGTCTGACTGCTCTACACCTCGTATAAAACAGTTTGACTGCTCTTCATCCTTTTATAAAGCAGTTTGACTGCTCTTCATCCTCTTATAAATCAATTTGACTGCTCTTCATCCTCTTATAAAACCGTTTGACTGCTCTTCGTCCGATTATAAATCAGTTTGACTGCTCTTCGTCTGCTTATAAAAAAGTTTGACTGCTCTTCATCCTTTTATAAAGCAGTTTGACTGCTCTTCATCCTTTTATAACGCTGTTTGACTGCTCTTCATACTCTTATAAATCAGTTTGACTGCTCTTCATCCTCTTATAAAGCAGTTGGACTGCTCTTCGTCCTCTTTTAAAACAGTTTGACTGCTCTTCATCCTTTTATAATGCAGTTTGACTGCTCTTCATCCTTTTATAACGCTGTTTGACTGCTCTTCATACTCTTATAAATCAGTTTGACTGCTCTTCATCCTCTTATAAAGCAGTTGGACTGCTCTTCGTCCTCTTTTAAAACAGTTTGACTGCTCTTCATCCTTTTATAATGCAGTTTTACTGCTCTTCATCTGCTTATAAAACAGTTTGACTGCTCTTCATCCTCTTATAAAACCGTTTGACTGCTCTTCGTCCGATTATAAATCAGTTTGACTGCTCTTCGTCCGAGTATAAATCAGTTTGACTGCTCTTCGTCCGCTTATAAAACAGTTTGACTGCTGTTCATCCTTTGATAAAGCAGTTTGACTGCTCTTCATCCTCATATAAATCAGTTTGACTGCTCTTCATCCTTTTATAAAGCAGTTTGACTGCTCTTCATCCTCTTATAAAACAGTTTGACTGCTCTTCATCCTCTTGTAAAACAGGTTGACTGCTCTTCATCCTCTTGTAAAACAGTCTGACTGCTCTACACCTCGTATAAAACAGTTTGACTGCTCTTCATCCTTTTATAAAGCAGTTTGACTGCTCTTCATCCTCTTATAAATCAATTTGACTGCTCTTCATCCTCTTATAAAACCGTTTGACTGCTCTTCGTCCGATTATAAATCAGTTTGACTGCTCTTTATCCTTTTATAACGCAGTTTGACTGCTCTTCATCCTCTTATAAAACAGTTTGACTGCTCTTCATCCTCTTGTAAAACAGGTTGACTGCTCTTCATCCTCTTGTAAAACAGTCTGACTGCTCTACACCTCGTATAAAACAGTTTGACTGCTCTTCATCCTTTTATAAAGCAGTTTGACTGCTCTTCATCCTCTTATAAATCAATTTGACTGCTCTTCATCCTCTTATAAAACCGTTTGACTGCTCTTCGTCCGATTATAAATCAGTTTGACTGCTCTTCGTCCGAGTATAAATCAGTTTGACTGCTCTTCGTCCGCTTATAAAACAGTTTGACTGCTGTTCATCCTTTGATAAAGCAGTTTGACTGCTCTTCATCCTCATATAAATCAGTTTGACTGCTCTTCATCCTTTTATAAAGCAGTTTGACTGCTCTTCATCCTCCTATAAACCAGTTTGACTGCGCTTCATCCTCCTATAGAACAGTTTGACTGCTCTTCGTCCGATTATAAATCAGTTTGACTGCTCTTCATCCTATTATAAATCAGTTTGACTGCTCTTCATCCTCTTATAAAACAGTTTGACTGCTCTTCATCCTTTTATAAAGCAGTTTCACTGCTCTTCATCCTCTTATAAATCAATTTGACTGCTCTTCATCCTCTTATAAAACCGTTTGACTGCTCTTCGTCCGATTATAAATCAGTTTGACTGCTCTTCGTCCGATTATAAATCAGTTTGACTGCTCTTCGTCCGCTTATAAAACAGTTTGACTGCTCTTCATCCTTTTATAAAGCAGTTTGACTGCTCTTCATCCTCTTATAAATCAGTTTGACTGCTCTTCATCCTTTTATAAAGCAGTTTGACTGCTCTTCATCCTCCTATAAACCAGTTTGACTGCGCTTCATCCTCCTATAGAACAGTTTGACTGCTCTTCGTCCGATTATAAATCTGTTTGACTGCTCTTCGTTCTCTTATAAAACAGTTTGACTGCTCTTCATCCTATTATAAATCAGTTTTACTGCTCTTCATCCTCTTATAAAACAGTTTGACTGCTCTTTATCCTTTTATAACGCAGTTTGACTGCTCTTCATCCTCTTATAAAACAGTTTGACTGCTCTTCATCCTCTTGTAAAACAGGTTGACTGCTCTTCATCCTATTGTAAAACAGTCTGACTGCTCTACATCCTCGTATAAAACAGTTTGACTGCTCTTCATCCTTTTATAAAGCAGTTTGACTGCTCTTCATCCTCTTATAAATCAATTTGACTGCTCTTCATCCTCTTATAAAACCGTTTGACTGCTCTTCGTCCGATTATAAATCAGTTTGACTGCTCTTCGTCTGCTTATAAATCAGTTTGACTGCTCTTCATCCTATTATAAATCAGTTTGACTGCTCTTCATCCTCTTATAAATCAGTTTGACTGCTCTTCATCCGATTATAAATCAGTTTGACTGCTCTTCATCCTCTTATAAAACAGTTTGACTGCTCTTCATCCTTTTATAACGCAGTTTGACTGCTCTTCATCCTCTTATAAATCAGTTTGACTGCTCTTCATCCGATTATAAATCAGTTTGACTGCTCTTCGTCCTCTTTTAAAACAGTTTGACTGCTCTTCATCCTTTTATAATGCAGTTTGACTGCTCTTCATCCTCTTATAAAACAGTTTGACTGCTCTTCATCCTCTTGTAAAACAGGTTGACTGCTCTTCATCCTCTTGTAAAACAGTCTGACTGCTCTACATCCTCGTATAAAACAGTTTGACTGCTCTTCATCCTTTTATAAAGCAGTTTGACTGCTCTTCATCCTCTTATAAATCAATTTGACTGCTCTTCATCCTCTTATAAAACCGTTTGACTGCTCTTCGTCCGATTATAAATCAGTTTGACTGCTCTTCATCCTCTTATAAAACCGTTTGACTGCTCTTCGTCCGATTATAAATCAGGTTGACTGCTCTTCGTCCGATTATAAATCAGTTTGACTGCTCATCGTCTGCTTATAAAACAGTTTGACTGCTCTTCATCCTTTTATAAAGCAGTTTGACTGCTCTTCATCCTCTTATAAATCAGTTTGACTGCTCTTGATCTGTTTATAAAGCAGTTTTACTGCTCTTCATCCTCCTATAGACCAGTTTGACTGCGCTTCATCCTCCTATAAAACAGTTTGACTGCTCTTCGTCCGATTATAAATCAGTTTGACTGCTCTTCGTCCTCTTATAAAACAGGTTGACTGCTCTTCATCCTCTTGTAAAACAGTCTGACTGCTCTACATCCTCGTATAAAACAGTTTGACTGCTCTTCATCCTTTTATAAAGCAGTTTCACTGCTCTTCATCCTCTTATAAATCAATTTGACTGCTCTTCATACTCTTATAAAACCGTTTGACTGCTCTTCGTCCGATTATAAATCAGTTTGACTGCTCTTCGTCCGATTATAAATCAGTTTGACTGCTCTTCGTCCGCTTACAAAACAGTTTGACTGCTCTTCATCCTTTTATAAAGCTGTTTGACTGCTCTTCATACTCTTATAAAACAGTTTGACTGCTCTTCATCCTCTTGTAAAACAGGTTGACTGCTCTTCATCCTATTGTAAAACAGTCTGACTGCTCTACATCCTCGTATAAAACAGTTTGACTGCTCTTCATCCTTTTATAAAGCAGTTTGACTGCTCTTCATCCTCTTATAAATCAATTTGACTGCTCTTCATCCTCTTATAAAACCGTTTGACTGCTCTTCGTCCGATTATAAATCAGTTTGACTGCTCTTCATCCTCTTATAAAACCGTTTGACTGCTCTTCGTCCGATTATAAATCAGGTTGACTGCTCTTCGTCCGATTATAAATCAGTTTGACTGCTCTTCGTCTGCTTATAAAACAGTTTGACTGCTCTTCATCCTTTTATAAAGCAGTTTGACTGCTCTTCATCCTCTTATAAATCAGTTTGACTGCTCTTCATCTGTTTATAAAGCAGTTTGACTGCTCTTCATCCTCCTATAGACCAGTTTGACTGCGCTTCATCCTCCTATAAAACAGTTTGACTGCTCTTCGTCGGATTATAAATCAGTTTGACTGCTCTTCGTCCTCTTATAAAACAGTTTGACTGCTCTTCATCCTTTTATAAAGCAGTTTGACTGCTCTACATCCTCTTATAAATCAGTTTGACTGCTATTCATCCGATTATAAATCAGTTTGACTGCTCTTCGTCCGATTATAAATCAGTTTGACTGCTCTACATCCTCTTATAAATCAGTTTGACAGCTATTCATCCGATTATAAATCAGTTTGACTGCTCTTCGTCTGCTTATAAATCAGTTTGACTGCTCTTCATCCTATTATAAATCAGTTTGACTGCTCTTCATCCTCTTATAAAACCGTTTGACTGCTCTTCGTCCCATTGTAAATCAGTTTGACTGCTCTTCGTCCGATTATAAATCAGTTTGACTGCTCTTCGTCCGCTTACAAAACAGTTTGACTGCTCTTCATCCTTTTATAAAGCAGTTTGACTGCTCTTCATCCTCTTATAAATCAGTTTGACTGCTCTTCATCTATTTATAAAGCAGTTTTACTGCTCTTCATCATCCTATAGACCAGTTTGACTGCGCTTCATCCTCCTATAAAACAGTTTGACTGCTCTTCGTCGGATTATAAATCAGTTTGACTGCTCTTCGTCCTCTTATAAAACAGGTTGACTGCTCTTCATCCTCTTGTAAAACAGTCTGACTGCTCTACATCCTCGTATAAAACAGTTTGACTGCTCTTCATCCTTTTATAAAGCAGTTTCACTGCTCTTCATCCTTTTATAAATCAATTTGACTGCTCTTCATACTCTTATAAAACAGTTTGACTGCTCTTCGTCCGATTATAAATCAGGTTGACTGCTCTTCTTCCGATTATAAATCAGTTTGACTGCTCTTCGTACGCTTATAAAACAGTTTGACTGCTCTTCGTCCTTTTATAAAGCAGTTTGACTGCTCTTCATCCTCTTATAAATCAGTTTGACTGCTCTTCATCCTTTTATAAAGCAGTTTGACTGCTCTTCATCCTCCTATAAACCAGTTTGACTGCGCTTCATCCTCCTATAGAACAGTTTGACTGCTCTTCGTCCGATTATAAATCAGTTTGACTGCTCTTCGTCCTCTTATAAAACAGTTTGACTGCTCTTCATCCTTTTATAAAGCAGTTTGACTGCTCTTCATCCTCTTATAAATCAGTTTGACTGCTCTTCATCCGATTATAAATCAGTTTGACTTTTCTTCATCCTCTTATAAAACAGTTTGACTGCTCTTCATCCTCTTATAAATCAGTTTGACTGCTCTTCATCCGATTATAAATCAGTTTGACTGCTCTTCATCCTCTTAAAAAACAGTTTGACTGCTCTTCATCCTTTTATAAAGCAGTTTGACTGCTCTTCATCCTCTTATAAATCAGTTTGACTGCTCTTCATCCGATTATAAATCAGTTTGACTGCTCTTCATCCTCTTATAAAACAGTTTGACTGCTCTTCATCCTTTTATAACGCAGTTTGACTGCTCTTCATCCTCTTATAAATCAGTTTGACTGCTCTTCATCCGATTATAAATCAGTTTGACTGCTCTTCGTCCTCTTTTAAAACAGTTTGACTGCTCTTCATCCTTTTATAATGCAGTTTGACTGCTCTTCATCCTCTTATAAAACAGTTTGACTGCTCTTCATCCTCTTGTAAAACAGGTTGACTGCTCTTCATCCTCTTGTAAAACAGTCTGACTGCTCTACATCCTCGTATAAAACAGTTTGACTGCTCTTCATCCTTTTATAAAGCAGTTTGACTGCTCTTCATCCTCTTATAAATCAATTTGACTGCTCTTCATCCTCTTATAAAACCGTTTGACTGCTCTTCGTCCGATTATAAATCAGTTTGACTGCTCTTCGTCCGATTATAAATCAGTTTGACTGCTCTTCGTCCGATTATAAATCAGGTTGACTGCTCTTCGTCCGATTATAAATCAGTTTGACTGCTCTTCGTCTGCTTATAAAACAGTTTGACTGCTCTTCATCCTTTTATAAAGCAGTTTGACTGCTCTTCATCCTCTTATAAATCAGTTTGACTGCTCTTCATCTGTTTATAAAGCAGTTTTACTGCTCTTCATCCTCCTATAGACCAGTTTGACTGCGCTTCATCCTCCTATAAAACAGTTTGACTGCACTTCGTCGGATTATAAATCAGTTTGACTGCTCTTCGTCCTCTTATAAAACAGTTTGACTGCTCTTCATCCTTTTATAAAGCAGTTTGACTGCTCTTCATCCTCTTATAAATCAGTTTGACTGCTCTTCATCCTATTATAAATCAGTTTGACTGCTCTTCATCCTCTTATAAAACAGTTTGACTGCTCTTCATCCTTTTATAAATCAGTTTGACTGCTCTTCGTCTGCTTATAAATCAGTTTGACTGCTCTTCATCCTATTATAAATCAGTTTGACTGCTCTTCATCCTCTTATAAAACAGTTTGACTTCTCTTTATCCTTTTATAACGCAGTTTGACTGCTCTTCATCCTCTTATAAAACAGTTTGACTGCTCTTCATCCTCTTGTAAAACAGGTTGACTGCTCTTCATCCTATTGTAAAACAGTCTGACTGCTCTACATCCTCGTATAAAACAGTTTGACTGCTCTTCATCCTTTTATAAAGCAGTTTGACTGCTCTTCATCCTCTTATAAATCAATTTTACTGCTCTTCATCCTCTTATAAAACCGTTTGACTGCTCTTCGTCCGATTATAAATCAGTTTGACTGCTCTTCGTCTGCTTATAAATTAGTTTGACTGCTCTTCATCCTATTATAAATCAGTTTGACTGCTCTTCATCCTCTTATAAATCAGTTTGACTGCTCTTCATCCGATTATAAATCAGTTTGACTGCTCTTCATCCTCTTATAAAACAGTTTGACTGCTCTTCATCCTTTTATAACGCAGTTTGACTGCTCTTCATCCTCTTATAAATCAGTTTGACTGCTCTTCATCCGATTATAAATCAGTTTGACTGCTCTTCGTCCTCTTTTAAAACAGTTTGACTGCTCTTCATCCTTTTATAATGCAGTTTGACTGCTCTTCATCCTCTTATAAAACAGTTTGACTGCTCTTCATCCTCTTGTAAAACAGGTTGACTGCTCTTCATTCTCTTGTAAAACAGTCTGACTGCTCTACATCCTCGTATAAAACAGTTTGACTGCTCTTCATCCTTTTATAAAGCAGTTTGACTGCTCTTCATCCTCTTATAAATCAATTTGACTGCTCTTCATCCTCTTATAAAACCGTTTGACTGCTCTTCGTCCGATTATAAATCAGTTTGACTGCTCTTCATCCTCTTATAAAACCGTTTGACTGCTCTTCGTCCGATTATAAATCAGGTTGACTGCTCTTCGTCCGATTATAAATCAGTTTGACTGCTCATCGTCTGCTTATAAAACAGTTTGACTGCTCTTCATCCTTTTATAAAGCAGTTTGACTGCTCTTCATCCTCTTATAAATCAGTTTGACTGCTCTTGATCTGTTTATAAAGCAGTTTTACTGCTCTTCATCCTCCTATAGACCAGTTTGACTGCGCTTCATCCTCCTATAAAACAGTTTGACTGCTCTTCGTCGGATTATAAATCAGTTTGACTGCTCTTCGTCCTCTTATAAAACAGGTTGACTGCTCTTCATCCTCTTGTAAAACAGTCTGACTGCTGTACATCCTCGTATAAAACAGTTTGACTGCTCTTCATCCTTTTATAAAGCAGTTTCACTGCTCTTCATCCTCTTATAAATCAATTTGACTGCTCTTCATACTCTTATAAAACCGTTTGACTGCTCTTCGTCCGATTATAAATCAGTTTGACTGCTCTTCGTCCGATTATAAATCAGTTTGACTGCTCTTCGTCCGCTTACAAAACAGTTTGACTGCTCTTCATCCTTTTATAAAGCTGTTTGACTGCTCTTCATACTCTTATAAATCAGTTTGACTGCTCTTCATCCTCTTATAAAGCAGTTTGACTGCTCTTCATACTCCTATAAACCAGTTTGACTGCGCTTCATCCTCCTGTAGAACAGTTTGACTGCTTTTCGTCCGATTATAAATCAGTTTGACTGCTCTTCGTCCTCGTATAAAACAGTTTGACTGTTCTTCATCCTTTTATAAAGCAGTTTGACTGCTCTTCATCCTCTTATAAAACAGATTGACTGCTCTTCATCCTCTTGTAAAACAGGTTGACTGCCCTTCATCCTCTTGTAAAACAGTCTGACTGCTCTTCATCCTCTTATAAAGCAGTTTGACTGCTCTTCATCCTCCTATAAACCAGTTTGACTGCGCTTCATCCTCTTGTAAAACAGGTTGACTGCTTTTCATCCTTTTGTAAAACAGTCTGACTGCTCTACATCATTGTATAAAACAGTTTGACTGCTCTTCATCCTTTTATAAAGCAGTTTTACTGCTCTTCATCCTCCTATAGACCAGTTTGACTGCGCTTCATCCTCCTATAAAACAGTTTGACTGCACTTCGTCGGATTATAAATCAGTTTGACTGCTCTTCGTCCTCTTATAAAACAGTTTGACTGCTCTTCATCCTTTTATAAAGCAGTTTGACTGCTCTTCATCCTCTTATAAATCAGTTTGACTGCTCTTCATCCTATTATAAATCAGTTTGACTGCTCTTCATCCTCTTATAAAACAGTTTGACTGCTCTTCATCCTTTTATAAATCAGTTTGACTGCTCTTCATCCTCTTATAAATCAGTTTGACTGCTCTTCATCCGATTATAAATCAGTTTGACTGCTCTTCATCCTCTTATAAAACAGTTTGACTGCTCTTCATCCTTTTATAACGCAGTTTGACTGCTCTTCATCCTCTTATAAATCAGTTTGACTGCTCTTCATCCGATTATAAATCAGTTTGACTGCTCTTCGTCCTCTTTTAAAACAGTTTGACTGCTCTTCATCCTTTTATAATGCAGTTTGACTGCTCTTCATCCTCTTATAAAACAGTTTGACTGCTCTTCATCCTCTTGTAAAACAGGTTGACTGCTCTTCATCCTCTTGTAAAACAGTCTGACTGCTCTACATCCTCGTATAAAACAGTTTGACTGCTCTTCATCCTTTTATAAAGCAGTTTGACTGCTCTTCATCCTCTTATAAATCAATTTGACTGCTCTTCATCCTCTTATAAAACCGTTTGACTGCTCTTCGTCCGATTATAAATCAGTTTGACTGCTCTTCATCCTCTTATAAAACCGTTTGACTGCTCTTCGTCCGATTATAAATCAGGTTGACTGCTCTTCGTCCGATTATAAATCAGTTTGACTGCTCTTCGTCTGCTTATAAAACAGTTTGACTGCTCTTCATCCTTTTATAAAGCAGTTTGACTGCTCTTCATCCTTTTTTAAATCAGTTTGACTGCTCTTCATCTGTTTATAAAGCAGTTTTACTGCTCTTCATCCTCCTATAGACCAGTTTGACTGCGCTTCATCCTCCTATAAAACAGTTTGACTGCACTTCGTCGGATTATAAATCAGTTTGACTGCTCTTCGTCCTCTTATAAAACAGTTTGACTGCTCTTCATCCTTTTATAAAGCAGTTTGACTGCTCTTCATCCTCTTATAAATCAGTTTGACTGCTCTTCATCCTATTATAAATCAGTTTGACTGCTCTTCATCCTCTTATAAAACAGTTTGACTTCTCTTTATCCTTTTATAATGCAGTTTGACTGCTCTTCATCCTCTTATAAAACAGTTTGACTGCTCTTCATCCTCTTGTAAAACAGGTTGACTGCTCTTCATCCTATTGTAAAACAGTCTGACTGCTCTACATCCTCGTATAAAACAGTTTGACTGCTCTTCATCCTTTTATAAAGCAGTTTGACTGCTCTTCATCCTCTTATAAATCAATTTGACTGCTCTTCATCCTCTTATAAAACCGTTTGACTGCTCTTCGTCCGATTATAAATCAGTTTGACTGCTCTTCGTCTGCTTATAAATCAGTTTGACTGCTCTTCATCCTATTATAAATCAGTTTGACTGCTCTTCATCCTCTTATAAATCAGTTTGACTGCTCTTCATCCGATTATAAATCAGTTTGACTGCTCTTCATCTGTTTATAAAGCAGTTTGACTGCTCTTCATCCTCCTATAGACCAGTTTGACTGCGCTTCATCCTCCTATAAAACAGTTTGACTGCTCTTCGTCGGATTATAAATCAGTTTGACTGCTCTTCGTCCTCTTATAAAACAGTTTGACTGCTCTTCATCCTTTTATAAAGCAGTTTGACTGCTCTACATCCTCTTATAAATCAGTTTGACTGCTATTCATCCGATTATAAATCAGTTTGACTGCTCTTCGTCCGATTATAAATCAGTTTGACTGCTCTACATCCTCTTATAAATCAGTTTGACAGCTATTCATCCGATTATAAATCAGTTTGACTGCTCTTCGTCTGCTTATAAATCAGTTTGACTGCTCTTCATCCTATTATAAATCAGTTTGACTGCTCTTCATCCTCTTATAAAACCGTTTGACTGCTCTTCGTCCCATTATAAATCAGTTTGACTGCTCTTCGTCCGATTATAAATCAGTTTGACTGCTCTTCGTCCGCTTACAAAACAGTTTGACTGCTCTTCATCCTTTTATAAAGCAGTTTGACTGCTCTTCATCCTCTTATAAATCAGTTTGACTGCTCTTCATCTATTTATAAAGCAGTTTTACTGCTCTTCATCATCCTATAGACCAGTTTGACTGCGCTTCATCCTCCTATAAAACAGTTTGACTGCTCTTCGTCGGATTATAAATCAGTTTGACTGCTCTTCGTCCTCTTATAAAACAGGTTGACTGCTCTTCATCCTCTTGTAAAACAGTCTGACTGCTCTACATCCTCGTATAAAACAGTTTGACTGCTCTTCATCCTTTTATAAAGCAGTTTGACTGCTCTTCATCCTCTTATAAATCAGTTTGACTGCTCTTCATCCTATTATAAATCAGTTTGACTGCTCTTCATCCTCTTATAAAACAGTTTGACTGCTCTTCATCCTTTTATAAATCAGTTTGACTGCTCTTCGTCTGCTTATAAATCAGTTTGACTGCTCTTCATCCTATTATAAATCAGTTTGACTGCTCTTCATCCTCTTATAAAACAGTTTGACTTCTCTTTATCCTTTTATAACGCAGTTTGACTGCTCTTCATCCTCTTATAAAACAGTTTGACTGCTCTTCATCCTCTTGTAAAACAGGTTGACTGCTCTTCATCCTATTGTAAAACAGTCTGACTGCTCTACATCCTCGTATAAAACAGTTTGACTGCTCTTCATCCTTTTATAAAGCAGTTTGACTGCTCTTCATCCTCTTATAAATCAATTTTACTGCTCTTCATCCTCTTATAAAACCGTTTGACTGCTCTTCGTCCGATTATAAATCAGTTTGACTGCTCTTCGTCTGCTTATAAATTAGTTTGACTGCTCTTCATCCTATTATAAATCAGTTTGACTGCTCTTCATCCTCTTATAAATCAGTTTGACTGCTCTTCATCCGATTATAAATCAGTTTGACTGCTCTTCATCCTCTTATAAAACAGTTTGACTGCTCTTCATCCTTTTATAACGCAGTTTGACTGCTCTTCATCCTCTTATAAATCAGTTTGACTGCTCTTCATCCGATTATAAATCAGTTTGACTGCTCTTCGTCCTCTTTTAAAACAGTTTGACTGCTCTTCATCCTTTTATAATGCAGTTTGACTGCTCTTCATCCTCTTATAAAACAGTTTGACTGCTCTTCATCCTCTTGTAAAACAGGTTGACTGCTCTTCATTCTCTTGTAAAACAGTCTGACTGCTCTACATCCTCGTATAAAACAGTTTGACTGCTCTTCATCCTTTTATAAAGCAGTTTGACTGCTCTTCATCCTCTTATAAATCAATTTGACTGCTCTTCATCCTCTTATAAAACCGTTTGACTGCTCTTCGTCCGATTATAAATCAGTTTGACTGCTCTTCATCCTCTTATAAAACCGTTTGACTGCTCTTCGTCCGATTATAAATCAGGTTGACTGCTCTTCGTCCGATTATAAATCAGTTTGACTGCTCATCGTCTGCTTATAAAACAGTTTGACTGCTCTTCATCCTTTTATAAAGCAGTTTGACTGCTCTTCATCCTCTTATAAATCAGTTTGACTGCTCTTGATCTGTTTATAAAGCAGTTTTACTGCTCTTCATCCTCCTATAGACCAGTTTGACTGCGCTTCATCCTCCTATAAAACAGTTTGACTGCTCTTCGTCGGATTATAAATCAGTTTGACTGCTCTTCGTCCTCTTATAAAACAGGTTGACTGCTCTTCATCCTCTTGTAAAACAGTCTGACTGCTGTACATCCTCGTATAAAACAGTTTGACTGCTCTTCATCCTTTTATAAAGCAGTTTCACTGCTCTTCATCCTCTTATAAATCAATTTGACTGCTCTTCATACTCTTATAAAACCGTTTGACTGCTCTTCGTCCGATTATAAATCAGTTTGACTGCTCTTCGTCCGATTATAAATCAGTTTGACTGCTCTTCGTCCGCTTACAAAACAGTTTGACTGCTCTTCATCCTTTTATAAAGCTGTTTGACTGCTCTTCATACTCTTATAAATCAGTTTGACTGCTCTTCATCCTCTTATAAAGCAGTTTGACTGCTCTTCATACTCCTATAAACCAGTTTGACTGCGCTTCATCCTCCTGTAGAACAGTTTGACTGCTTTTCGTCCGATTATAAATCAGTTTGACTGCTCTTCGTCCTCGTATAAAACAGTTTGACTGTTCTTCATCCTTTTATAAAGCAGTTTGACTGCTCTTCATCCTCTTATAAAACAGATTGACTGCTCTTCATCCTCTTGTAAAACAGGTTGACTGCCCTTCATCCTCTTGTAAAACAGTCTGACTGCTCTTCATCCTCTTATAAAGCAGTTTGACTGCTCTTCATCCTCCTATAAACCAGTTTGACTGCGCTTCATCCTCTTGTAAAACAGGTTGACTGCTTTTCATCCTTTTGTAAAACAGTCTGACTGCTCTACATCATTGTATAAAACAGTTTGACTGCTCTTCATCCTTTTATAAAGCAGTTTTACTGCTCTTCATCCTCCTATAGACCAGTTTGACTGCGCTTCATCCTCCTATAAAACAGTTTGACTGCACTTCGTCGGATTATAAATCAGTTTGACTGCTCTTCGTCCTCTTATAAAACAGTTTGACTGCTCTTCATCCTTTTATAAAGCAGTTTGACTGCTCTTCATCCTCTTATAAATCAGTTTGACTGCTCTTCATCCTATTATAAATCAGTTTGACTGCTCTTCATCCTCTTATAAAACAGTTTGACTGCTCTTCATCCTTTTATAAATCAGTTTGACTGCTCTTCATCCTCTTATAAATCAGTTTGACTGCTCTTCATCCGATTATAAATCAGTTTGACTGCTCTTCATCCTCTTATAAAACAGTTTGACTGCTCTTCATCCTTTTATAACGCAGTTTGACTGCTCTTCATCCTCTTATAAATCAGTTTGACTGCTCTTCATCCGATTATAAATCAGTTTGACTGCTCTTCGTCCTCTTTTAAAACAGTTTGACTGCTCTTCATCCTTTTATAATGCAGTTTGACTGCTCTTCATCCTCTTATAAAACAGTTTGACTGCTCTTCATCCTCTTGTAAAACAGGTTGACTGCTCTTCATCCTCTTGTAAAACAGTCTGACTGCTCTACATCCTCGTATAAAACAGTTTGACTGCTCTTCATCCTTTTATAAAGCAGTTTGACTGCTCTTCATCCTCTTATAAATCAATTTGACTGCTCTTCATCCTCTTATAAAACCGTTTGACTGCTCTTCGTCCGATTATAAATCAGTTTGACTGCTCTTCATCCTCTTATAAAACCGTTTGACTGCTCTTCGTCCGATTATAAATCAGGTTGACTGCTCTTCGTCCGATTATAAATCAGTTTGACTGCTCTTCGTCTGCTTATAAAACAGTTTGACTGCTCTTCATCCTTTTATAAAGCAGTTTGACTGCTCTTCATCCTTTTTTAAATCAGTTTGACTGCTCTTCATCTGTTTATAAAGCAGTTTTACTGCTCTTCATCCTCCTATAGACCAGTTTGACTGCGCTTCATCCTCCTATAAAACAGTTTGACTGCACTTCGTCGGATTATAAATCAGTTTGACTGCTCTTCGTCCTCTTATAAAACAGTTTGACTGCTCTTCATCCTTTTATAAAGCAGTTTGACTGCTCTTCATCCTCTTATAAATCAGTTTGACTGCTCTTCATCCTATTATAAATCAGTTTGACTGCTCTTCATCCTCTTATAAAACAGTTTGACTTCTCTTTATCCTTTTATAATGCAGTTTGACTGCTCTTCATCCTCTTATAAAACAGTTTGACTGCTCTTCATCCTCTTGTAAAACAGGTTGACTGCTCTTCATCCTATTGTAAAACAGTCTGACTGCTCTACATCCTCGTATAAAACAGTTTGACTGCTCTTCATCCTTTTATAAAGCAGTTTGACTGCTCTTCATCCTCTTATAAATCAATTTGACTGCTCTTCATCCTCTTATAAAACCGTTTGACTGCTCTTCGTCCGATTATAAATCAGTTTGACTGCTCTTCGTCTGCTTATAAATCAGTTTGACTGCTCTTCATCCTATTATAAATCAGTTTGACTGCTCTTCATCCTCTTATAAATCAGTTTGACTGCTCTTCATCCGATTATAAATCAGTTTGACTGCTCTTCATCTGTTTATAAAGCAGTTTGACTGCTCTTCATCCTCCTATAGACCAGTTTGACTGCGCTTCATCCTCCTATAAAACAGTTTGACTGCTCTTCGTCGGATTATAAATCAGTTTGACTGCTCTTCGTCCTCTTATAAAACAGTTTGACTGCTCTTCATCCTTTTATAAAGCAGTTTGACTGCTCTACATCCTCTTATAAATCAGTTTGACTGCTATTCATCCGATTATAAATCAGTTTGACTGCTCTTCGTCCGATTATAAATCAGTTTGACTGCTCTACATCCTCTTATAAATCAGTTTGACAGCTATTCATCCGATTATAAATCAGTTTGACTGCTCTTCGTCTGCTTATAAATCAGTTTGACTGCTCTTCATCCTATTATAAATCAGTTTGACTGCTCTTCATCCTCTTATAAAACCGTTTGACTGCTCTTCGTCCCATTATAAATCAGTTTGACTGCTCTTCGTCCGATTATAAATCAGTTTGACTGCTCTTCGTCCGCTTACAAAACAGTTTGACTGCTCTTCATCCTTTTATAAAGCAGTTTGACTGCTCTTCATCCTCTTATAAATCAGTTTGACTGCTCTTCATCTATTTATAAAGCAGTTTTACTGCTCTTCATCATCCTATAGACCAGTTTGACTGCGCTTCATCCTCCTATAAAACAGTTTGACTGCTCTTCGTCGGATTATAAATCAGTTTGACTGCTCTTCGTCCTCTTATAAAACAGGTTGACTGCTCTTCATCCTCTTGTAAAACAGTCTGACTGCTCTACATCCTCGTATAAAACAGTTTGACTGCTCTTCATCCTTTTATAAAGCAGTTTCACTGCTCTTCATCCTTTTATAAATCAATTTGACTGCTCTTCATACTCTTATAAAACAGTTTGACTGCTCTTCGTCCGATTATAAATCAGGTTGACTGCTCTTCTTCCGATTATAAATCAGTTTGACTGCTCTTCATCCTTTTATAAAGCAGTTTGACTGCTCTTCATCCTCTTATAAATCAGTTTGACTGCTCTTCATCCGATTATAAATCAGTTTGACTTTTCTTCATCCTCTTATAAAACAGTTTGACTGCTCTTCATCCTCTTATAAATCAGTTTGACTGCTCTTCATCCGATTATAAATCAGTTTGACTGCTCTTCATCCTCTTAAAAAACAGTTTGACTGCTCTTCATCCTTTTATAAAGCAGTTTGACTGCTCTTCATCCTCTTATAAATCAGTTTGACTGCTCTTCATCCGATTATAAATCAGTTTGACTGCTCTTCATCCTCTTATAAAACAGTTTGACTGCTCTTCATCCTTTTATAACGCAGTTTGACTGCTCTTCATCCTCTTATAAATCAGTTTGACTGCTCTTCATCCGATTATAAATCAGTTTGACTGCTCTTCGTCCTCTTTTAAAACAGTTTGACTGCTCTTCATCCTTTTATAATGCAGTTTGACTGCTCTTCATCCTCTTATAAAACAGTTTGACTGCTCTTCATCCTCTTGTAAAACAGGTTGACTGCTCTTCATCCTCTTGTAAAACAGTCTGACTGCTCTACATCCTCGTATAAAACAGTTTGACTGCTCTTCATCCTTTTATAAAGCAGTTTGACTGCTCTTCATCCTCTTATAAATCAATTTGACTGCTCTTCATCCTCTTATAAAACCGTTTGACTGCTCTTCGTCCGATTATAAATCAGTTTGACTGCTCTTCGTCCTCTTATAAAACCGTTTGACTGCTCTTCGTCCGATTATAAATCAGGTTGACTGCTCTTCGTCCGATTATAAATCAGTTTGACTGCTCTTCGTCTGCTTATAAAACAGTTTGACTGCTCTTCATCCTTTTATAAAGCAGTTTGACTGCTCTTCATCCTCTTATAAATCAGTTTGACTGCTCTTCATCTGTTTATAAAGCAGTTTTACTGCACTTCATCCTCCTATAGACCAGTTTGACTGCGCTTCATCCTCCTATAAAACAGTTTGACTGCACTTCGTCGGATTATAAATCAGTTTGACTGCTCTTCGTCCTCTTATAAAACAGTTTGACTGCTCTTCATCCTTTTATAAAGCAGTTTGACTGCTCTTCATCCTCTTATAAATCAGTTTGACTGCTCTTCATCCTATTATAAATCAGTTTGACTGCTCTTCATCCTCTTATAAAACAGTTTGACTGCTCTTCATCCTTTTATAAATCAGTTTGACTGCTCTTCGTCTGCTTATAAATCAGTTTGACTGCTCTTCATCCTATTATAAATCAGTTTGACTGCTCTTCATCCTCTTATAAAACAGTTTGACTTCTCTTTATCCTTTTATAACGCAGTTTGACTGCTCTTCATCCTCTTATAAAACAGTTTGACTGCTCTTCATCCTCTTGTAAAACAGGTTGACTGCTCTTCATCCTATTGTAAAACAGTCTGACTGCTCTACATCCTCGTATAAAACAGTTTGACTGCTCTTCATCCTTTTATAAAGCAGTTTGACTGCTCTTCATCCTCTTATAAATCAATTTTACTGCTCTTCATCCTCTTATAAAACCGTTTGACTGCTCTTCGTCCGATTATAAATCAGTTTGACTGCTCTTCGTCTGCTTATAAATTAGTTTGACTGCTCTTCATCCTATTATAAATCAGTTTGACTGCTCTTCATCCTCTTATAAATCAGTTTGACTGCTCTTCATCCGATTATAAATCAGTTTGACTGCTCTTCATCCTCTTATAAAACAGTTTGACTGCTCTTCATCCTTTTATAACGCAGTTTGACTGCTCTTCATCCTCTTATAAATCAGTTTGACTGCTCTTCATCCGATTATAAATCAGTTTGACTGCTCTTCGTCCTCTTTTAAAACAGTTTGACTGCTCTTCATCCTTTTATAATGCAGTTTGACTGCTCTTCATCCTCTTATAAAACAGTTTGACTGCTCTTCATCCTCTTGTAAAACAGGTTGACTGCTCTTCATTCTCTTGTAAAACAGTCTGACTGCTCTACATCCTCGTATAAAACAGTTTGACTGCTCTTCATCCTTTTATAAAGCAGTTTGACTGCTCTTCATCCTCTTATAAATCAATTTGACTGCTCTTCATCCTCTTATAAAACCGTTTGACTGCTCTTCGTCCGATTATAAATCAGTTTGACTGCTCTTCATCCTCTTATAAAACCGTTTGACTGCTCTTCGTCCGATTATAAATCAGGTTGACTGCTCTTCGTCCGATTATAAATCAGTTTGACTGCTCATCGTCTGCTTATAAAACAGTTTGACTGCTCTTCATCCTTTTATAAAGCAGTTTGACTGCTCTTCATCCTCTTATAAATCAGTTTGACTGCTCTTGATCTGTTTATAAAGCAGTTTTACTGCTCTTCATCCTCCTATAGACCAGTTTGACTGCGCTTCATCCTCCTATAAAACAGTTTGACTGCTCTTCGTCGGATTATAAATCAGTTTGACTGCTCTTCGTCCTCTTATAAAACAGGTTGACTGCTCTTCATCCTCTTGTAAAACAGTCTGACTGCTGTACATCCTCGTATAAAACAGTTTGACTGCTCTTCATCCTTTTATAAAGCAGTTTCACTGCTCTTCATCCTCTTATAAATCAATTTGACTGCTCTTCATACTCTTATAAAACCGTTTGACTGCTCTTCGTCCGATTATAAATCAGTTTGACTGCTCTTCGTCCGATTATAAATCAGTTTGACTGCTCTTCGTCCGCTTACAAAACAGTTTGACTGCTCTTCATCCTTTTATAAAGCTGTTTGACTGCTCTTCATACTCTTATAAATCAGTTTGACTGCTCTTCATCCTCTTATAAAGCAGTTTGACTGCTCTTCATACTCCTATAAACCAGTTTGACTGCGCTTCATCCTCCTGTAGAACAGTTTGACTGCTTTTCGTCCGATTATAAATCAGTTTGACTGCTCTTCGTCCTCGTATAAAACAGTTTGACTGTTCTTCATCCTTTTATAAAGCAGTTTGACTGCTCTTCATCCTCTTATAAAACAGATTGACTGCTCTTCATCCTCTTGTAAAACAGGTTGACTGCTCTTCATCCTCTTGTAAAACAGTCTGACTGCTCTTCATCCTCTTATAAAGCAGTTTGACTGCTCTTCATCCTCCTATAAACCAGTTTGACTGCGCTTCATCCTCTTGTAAAACAGGTTGACTGCTTTTCATCCTTTTGTAAAACAGTCTGACTGCTCTACATCATTGTATAAAACAGTTTGACTGCTCTTCATCCTCTTATAAATCAGTTTGACTGCTCTTCATCCGATTATAAATCAGTTTGACTGCTCTTCATCCTCTTATAAAACAGTTTGACTGCTCTTCATCCTTTTATAACGCAGTTTGACTGCTCTTCATCCTCTTATAAATCAGTTTGACTGCTCTTCATCCGATTATAAATCAGTTTGACTGCTCTTCGTCCTCTTTTAAAACAGTTTGACTGCTCTTCATCCTTTTATAATGCAGTTTGACTGCTCTTCATCCTCTTATAAAACAGTTTGACTGCTCTTCATCCTCTTGTAAAACAGGTTGACTGCTCTTCATCCTATTGTAAAACAGTCTGACTGCTCTACATCCTCGTATAAAACAGTTTGACTGCTCTTCATCCTTTTATAAAGCAGTTTGACTGCTCTTCATCCTCTTATAAATCAATTTGACTGCTCTTCATCCTCTTATAAAACCGTTTGACTGCTCTTCGTCCGATTATAAATCAGTTTGACTGCTCTTCGTCCGATTATAAATCAGTTTGACTGCTCTTCGTCCGATTATAAATCAGGTTGACTGCTCTTCGTCCGATTATAAATCAGTTTGACTGCTCTTCGTCTGCTTATAAAACAGTTTGACTGCTCTTCATCCTTTTATAAAGCAGTTTGACTGCTCTTCATCCTCTTATAAATCAGTTTGACTGCTCTTCATCTGTTTATAAAGCAGTTTTACTGCTCTTCATCCTCCTATAGACCAGTTTGACTGCGCTTCATCCTCCTATAAAACAGTTTGACTGCACTTCGTCGGATTATAAATCAGTTTGACTGCTCTTCGTCCTCTTATAAAACAGTTTGACTGCTCTTCATCCTTTTATAAAGCAGTTTGACTGCTCTTCATCCTCTTATAAATCAGTTTGACTGCTCTTCATCCTATTATAAATCAGTTTGACTGCTCTTCATCCTCTTATAAAACAGTTTGACTGCTCTTCATCCTTTTATAAATCAGTTTGACTGCTCTTCGTCTGCTTATAAATCAGTTTGACTGCTCTTCATCCTATTATAAATCAGTTTGACTGCTCTTCATCCTCTTATAAAACAGTTTGACTTCTCTTTATCCTTTTATAACGCAGTTTGACTGCTCTTCATCCTCTTATAAAACAATTTGACTGCTCTTCATCCTCTTGTAAAACAGGTTGACTGCTCTTCATCCTATTGTAAAACAGTCTGACTGCTCTACATCCTCGTATAAAACAGTTTGACTGCTCTTCATCCTTTTATAAAGCAGTTTGACTGCTCTTCATCCTCTTATAAATCAATTTTACTGCTCTTCATCCTCTTATAAAACCGTTTGACTGCTCTTCGTCCGATTATAAATCAGTTTGACTGCTCTTCGTCTGCTTATAAATTAGTTTGACTGCTCTTCATCCTATTATAAATCAGTTTGACTGCTCTTCATCCTCTTATAAATCAGTTTGACTGCTCTTCATCCGATTATAAATCAGTTTGACTGCTCTTCATCCTCTTATAAAACAGTTTGACTGCTCTTCATCCTTTTATAACGCAGTTTGACTGCTCTTCATCCTCTTATAAATCAGTTTGACTGCTCTTCATCCGATTATAAATCAGTTTGACTGCTCTTCGTCCTCTTTTAAAACAGTTTGACTGCTCTTCATCCTTTTATAATGCAGTTTGACTGCTCTTCATCCTCTTATAAAACAGTTTGACTGCTCTTCATCCTCTTGTAAAACAGGTTGACTGCTCTTCATTCTCTTGTAAAACAGTCTGACTGCTCTACATCCTCGTATAAAACAGTTTGACTGCTCTTCATCCTTTTATAAAGCAGTTTGACTGCTCTTCATCCTCTTATAAATCAATTTGACTGCTCTTCATCCTCTTATAAAACCGTTTGACTGCTCTTCGTCCGATTATAAATCAGTTTGACTGCTCTTCATCCTCTTATAAAACCGTTTGACTGCTCTTCGTCCGATTATAAATCAGGTTGACTGCTCTTCGTCCGATTATAAATCAGTTTGACTGCTCATCGTCTGCTTATAAAACAGTTTGACTGCTCTTCATCCTTTTATAAAGCAGTTTGACTGCTCTTCATCCTCTTATAAATCAGTTTGACTGCTCTTGATCTGTTTATAAAGCAGTTTTACTGCTCTTCATCCTCCTATAGACCAGTTTGACTGCGCTTCATCCTCCTATAAAACAGTTTGACTGCTCTTCGTCGGATTATAAATCAGTTTGACTGCTCTTCGTCCTCTTATAAAACAGGTTGACTGCTCTTCATCCTCTTGTAAAACAGTCTGACTGCTGTACATCCTCGTATAAAACAGTTTGACTGCTCTTCATCCTTTTATAAAGCAGTTTCACTGCTCTTCATCCTCTTATAAATCAATTTGACTGCTCTTCATACTCTTATAAAACCGTTTGACTGCTCTTCGTCCGATTATAAATCAGTTTGACTGCTCTTCGTCCGATTATAAATCAGTTTTACTGCTCTTCGTCCGCTTACAAAACAGTTTGACTGCTCTTCATCCTTTTATAAAGCTGTTTGACTGCTCTTCATACTCTTATAAATCAGTTTGACTGCTCTTCATCCTCTTATAAAGCAGTTTGACTGCTCTTCATACTCCTATAAACCAGTTTGACTGCGCTTCATCCTCCTGTAGAACAGTTTGACTGCTTTTCGTCCGATTATAAATCAGTTTGACTGCTCTTCGTCCTCGTATAAAACAGTTTGACTGTTCTTCATCCTTTTATAAAGCAGTTTGACTGCTCTTCATCCTCTTATAAAACAGATTGACTGCTCTTCATCCTCTTGTAAAACAGGTTGACTGCCCTTCATCCTCTTGTAAAACAGTCTGACTGCTCTTCATCCTCTTATAAAGCAGTTTGACTGTTCTTCATCCTTTTATAAAGCAGTTTGACTGCTCTTCATCCTCTTATAAATCAGTTTGACTGCTCTTGATCTGTTTATAAAGCAGTTTTACTGCTCTTCATCCTCCTATAGACCAGTTTGACTGCGCTTCATCCTCCTATAAAACAGTTTGACTGCTCTTCGTCGGATTATAAATCAGTTTGACTGCTCTTCGTCCTCTTATAAAACAGGTTGACTGCTCTTCATCCTCTTGTAAAACAGTCTGACTGCTGTACATCCTCGTATAAAACAGTTTGACTGCTCTTCATCCTTTTATAAAGCAGTTTCACTGCTCTTCATCCTCTTATAAATCAATTTGACTGCTCTTCATACTCTTATAAAACCGTTTGACTGCTCTTCGTCCGATTATAAATCAGTTTGACTGCTCTTCGTCCGATTATAAATCAGTTTGACTGCTCTTCGTCCGCTTACAAAACAGTTTGACTGCTCTTCATCCTTTTATAAAGCTGTTTGACTGCTCTTCATACTCTTATAAATCAGTTTGACTGCTCTTCATCCTCTTATAAAGCAGTTTGACTGCTCTTCATACTCCTATAAACCAGTTTGACTGCGCTTCATCCTCCTGTAGAACAGTTTGACTGCTTTTCGTCCGATTATAAATCAGTTTGACTGCTCTTCGTCCTCGTATAAAACAGTTTGACTGTTCTTCATCCTTTTATAAAGCAGTTTGACTGCTCTTCATCCTCTTATAAAACAGATTGACTGCTCTTCATCCTCTTGTAAAACAGGTTGACTGCTCTTCATCCTCTTGTAAAACAGTCTGACTGCTCTTCATCCTCTTATAAAGCAGTTTGACTGCTCTTCATCCTCCTATAAACCAGTTTGACTGCGCTTCATCCTCTTGTAAAACAGGTTGACTGCTTTTCATCCTTTTGTAAAACAGTCTGACTGCTCTACATCATTGTATAAAACAGTTTGACTGCTCTTCATCCTCTTATAAATCAGTTTGACTGCTCTTCATCCGATTATAAATCAGTTTGACTGCTCTTCATCCTCTTATAAAACAGTTTGACTGCTCTTCATCCTTTTATAACGCAGTTTGACTGCTCTTCATCCTCTTATAAATCAGTTTGACTGCTCTTCATCCGATTATAAATCAGTTTGACTGCTCTTCGTCCTCTTTTAAAACAGTTTGACTGCTCTTCATCCTTTTATAATGCAGTTTGACTGCTCTTCATCCTCTTATAAAACAGTTTGACTGCTCTTCATCCTCTTGTAAAACAGGTTGACTGCTCTTCATCCTATTGTAAAACAGTCTGACTGCTCTACATCCTCGTATAAAACAGTTTGACTGCTCTTCATCCTTTTATAAAGCAGTTTGACTGCTCTTCATCCTCTTATAAATCAATTTGACTGCTCTTCATCCTCTTATAAAACCGTTTGACTGCTCTTCGTCCGATTATAAATCAGTTTGACTGCTCTTCGTCCGATTATAAATCAGTTTGACTGCTCTTCGTCCGATTATAAATCAGGTTGACTGCTCTTCGTCCGATTATAAATCAGTTTGACTGCTCTTCGTCTGCTTATAAAACAGTTTGACTGCTCTTCATCCTTTTATAAAGCAGTTTGACTGCTCTTCATCCTCTTATAAATCAGTTTGACTGCTCTTCATCTGTTTATAAAGCAGTTTTACTGCTCTTCATCCTCCTATAGACCAGTTTGACTGCGCTTCATCCTCCTATAAAACAGTTTGACTGCACTTCGTCGGATTATAAATCAGTTTGACTGCTCTTCGTCCTCTTATAAAACAGTTTGACTGCTCTTCATCCTTTTATAAAGCAGTTTGACTGCTCTTCATCCTCTTATAAATCAGTTTGACTGCTCTTCATCCTATTATAAATCAGTTTGACTGCTCTTCATCCTCTTATAAAACAGTTTGACTGCTCTTCATCCTTTTATAAATCAGTTTGACTGCTCTTCGTCTGCTTATAAATCAGTTTGACTGCTCTTCATCCTATTATAAATCAGTTTGACTGCTCTTCATCCTCTTATAAAACAGTTTGACTTCTCTTTATCCTTTTATAACGCAGTTTGACTGCTCTTCATCCTCTTATAAAACAGTTTGACTGCTCTTCATCCTCTTGTAAAACAGGTTGACTGCTCTTCATCCTATTGTAAAACAGTCTGACTGCTCTACATCCTCGTATAAAACAGTTTGACTGCTCTTCATCCTTTTATAAAGCAGTTTGACTGCTCTTCATCCTCTTATAAATCAATTTTACTGCTCTTCATCCTCTTATAAAACCGTTTGACTGCTCTTCGTCCGATTATAAATCAGTTTGACTGCTCTTCGTCTGCTTATAAATTAGTTTGACTGCTCTTCATCCTATTATAAATCAGTTTGACTGCTCTTCATCCTCTTATAAATCAGTTTGACTGCTCTTCATCCGATTATAAATCAGTTTGACTGCTCTTCATCCTCTTATAAAACAGTTTGACTGCTCTTCATCCTTTTATAACGCAGTTTGACTGCTCTTCATCCTCTTATAAATCAGTTTGACTGCTCTTCATCCGATTATAAATCAGTTTGACTGCTCTTCGTCCTCTTTTAAAACAGTTTGACTGCTCTTCATCCTTTTATAATGCAGTTTGACTGCTCTTCATCCTCTTATAAAACAGTTTGACTGCTCTTCATCCTCTTGTAAAACAGGTTGACTGCTCTTCATTCTCTTGTAAAACAGTCTGACTGCTCTACATCCTCGTATAAAACAGTTTGACTGCTCTTCATCCTTTTATAAAGCAGTTTGACTGCTCTTCATCCTCTTATAAATCAATTTGACTGCTCTTCATCCTCTTATAAAACCGTTTGACTGCTCTTCGTCCGATTATAAATCAGTTTGACTGCTCTTCATCCTCTTATAAAACCGTTTGACTGCTCTTCGTCCGATTATAAATCAGGTTGACTGCTCTTCGTCCGATTATAAATCAGTTTGACTGCTCATCGTCTGCTTATAAAACAGTTTGACTGCTCTTCATCCTTTTATAAAGCAGTTTGACTGCTCTTCATCCTCTTATAAATCAGTTTGACTGCTCTTGATCTGTTTATAAAGCAGTTTTACTGCTCTTCATCCTCCTATAGACCAGTTTGACTGCGCTTCATCCTCCTATAAAACAGTTTGACTGCTCTTCGTCGGATTATAAATCAGTTTGACTGCTCTTCGTCCTCTTATAAAACAGGTTGACTGCTCTTCATCCTCTTGTAAAACAGTCTGACTGCTGTACATCCTCGTATAAAACAGTTTGACTGCTCTTCATCCTTTTATAAAGCAGTTTCACTGCTCTTCATCCTCTTATAAATCAATTTGACTGCTCTTCATACTCTTATAAAACCGTTTGACTGCTCTTCGTCCGATTATAAATCAGTTTGACTGCTCTTCGTCCGATTATAAATCAGTTTTACTGCTCTTCGTCCGCTTACAAAACAGTTTGACTGCTCTTCATCCTTTTATAAAGCTGTTTGACTGCTCTTCATACTCTTATAAATCAGTTTGACTGCTCTTCATCCTCTTATAAAGCAGTTTGACTGCTCTTCATACTCCTATAAACCAGTTTGACTGCGCTTCATCCTCCTGTAGAACAGTTTGACTGCTTTTCGTCCGATTATAAATCAGTTTGACTGCTCTTCGTCCTCGTATAAAACAGTTTGACTGTTCTTCATCCTTTTATAAAGCAGTTTGACTGCTCTTCATCCTCTTATAAAACAGATTGACTGCTCTTCATCCTCTTGTAAAACAGGTTGACTGCCCTTCATCCTCTTGTAAAACAGTCTGACTGCTCTTCATCCTCTTATAAAGCAGTTTGACTGTTCTTCATCCTCCTATAAACCAGTTTGACTGCGCTTCATCCTCTTGTAAAACAGGTTGACTGCTTTTCATCCTTTTGTAAAACAGTCTGACTGCTCTACATCATTGTATAAAACAGTTTGACTGCTCTTCATCCTTTTATAAAGCAGTTTTACTGCTCTTCATCCTCCTATAGACCAGTTTGACTGCGCTTCATCCTCCTATAAAACAGTTTGACTGCACTTCGTCGGATTATAAATCAGTTTGACTGCTCTTCGTCCTCTTATAAAACAGTTTGACTGCTCTTCATCCTTTTATAAAGCAGTTTGACTGCTCTTCATCCTCTTATAAATCAGTTTGACTGCTCTTCATCCTATTATAAATCAGTTTGACTGCTCTTCATCCTCTTATAAAACAGTTTGACTGCTCTTCATCCTTTTATAAATCAGTTTGACTGCTCTTCGTCTGCTTATAAATCAGTTTGACTGCTCTTCATCCTATTATAAATCAGTTTGACTGCTCTTCATCCTCTTATAAAACAGTTTGACTTCTCTTTATCCTTTTATAACGCAGTTTGACTGCTCTTCATCCTCTTATAAAACAGTTTGACTGCTCTTCATCCTCTTGTAAAACAGGTTGACTGCTCTTCATCCTATTGTAAAACAGTCTGACTGCTCTACATCCTCGTATAAAACAGTTTGACTGCTCTTCATCCTTTTATAAAGCAGTTTGACTGCTCTTCATCCTCTTATAAATCAATTTTACTGCTCTTCATCCTCTTATAAAACCGTTTGACTGCTCTTCGTCCGATTATAAATCAGTTTGACTGCTCTTCGTCTGCTTATAAATTAGTTTGACTGCTCTTCATCCTATTATAAATCAGTTTGACTGCTCTTCATCCTCTTATAAATCAGTTTGACTGCTCTTCATCCGATTATAAATCAGTTTGACTGCTCTTCATCCTCTTATAAAACAGTTTGACTGCTCTTCATCCTTTTATAACGCAGTTTGACTGCTCTTCATCCTCTTATAAATCAGTTTGACTGCTCTTCATCCGATTATAAATCAGTTTGACTGCTCTTCGTCCTCTTTTAAAACAGTTTGACTGCTCTTCATCCTTTTATAATGCAGTTTGACTGCTCTTCATCCTCTTATAAAACAGTTTGACTGCTCTTCATCCTCTTGTAAAACAGGTTGACTGCTCTTCATTCTCTTGTAAAACAGTCTGACTGCTCTACATCCTCGTATAAAACAGTTTGACTGCTCTTCATCCTTTTATAAAGCAGTTTGACTGCTCTTCATCCTCTTATAAATCAATTTGACTGCTCTTCATCCTCTTATAAAACCGTTTGACTGCTCTTCGTCCGATTATAAATCAGTTTGACTGCTCTTCATCCTCTTATAAAACCGTTTGACTGCTCTTCGTCCGATTATAAATCAGGTTGACTGCTCTTCGTCCGATTATAAATCAGTTTGACTGCTCATCGTCTGCTTATAAAACAGTTTGACTGCTCTTCATCCTTTTATAAAGCAGTTTAACTGCTCTTCATCCTCTTATAAATCAGTTTGACTGCTCTTGATCTGTTTATAAAGCAGTTTTACTGCTCTTCATCCTCCTATAGACCAGTTTGACTGCGCTTCATCCTCCTATAAAACAGTTTGACTGCTCTTCGTCGGATTATAAATCAGTTTGACTGCTCTTCGTCCTCTTATAAAACAGGTTGACTGCTCTTCATCCTCTTGTAAAACAGTCTGACTGCTGTACATCCTCGTATAAAACAGTTTGACTGCTCTTCATCCTTTTATAAAGCAGTTTCACTGCTCTTCATCCTCTTATAAATCAATTTGACTGCTCTTCATACTCTTATAAAACCGTTTGACTGCTCTTCGTCCGATTATAAATCAGTTTGACTGCTCTTCGTCCGATTATAAATCAGTTTGACTGCTCTTCGTCCGCTTACAAAACAGTTTGACTGTTCTTCATCCTTTTATAAAGCTGTTTGACTGCTCTTCATACTCTTATAAATCAGTTTGACTGCTCTTCATCCTCTTATAAAGCAGTTTGACTGCTCTTCATACTCCTATAAACCAGTTTGACTGCGCTTCATCCTCCTGTAGAACAGTTTGACTGCTTTTCGTCCGATTATAAATCAGTTTGACTGCTCTTCGTCCTCGTATAAAACAGTTTGACTGTTCTTCATCCTTTTATAAAGCAGTTTGACTGCTCCTCATCCTCTTATAAAACAGATTGACTGCTCTTCATCCTCTTGTAAAACAGGTTGACTGCCCTTCATCCTCTTGTAAAACAGTCTGACTGCTCTTCATCCTCTTATAAAGCAGTTTGACTGCTCTTCATCCTCCTATAAACCAGTTTGACTGCGCTTCATCCTCTTGTAAAACAGGTTGACTGCTTTTCATCCTTTTGTAAAACAGTCTGACTGCTCTACATCATTGTATAAAACAGTTTGACTGCTCTTCATCCTTTTATAAAGCAGTTTGACTGCTCTTCATCCTTTTATAAAGCAGTTTGACTGCTCTTCATCCTCTTATAAATCAGTTTGACTGCTCTTCATCCTATTATAAATCAGTTTGACTGCTCTTCATCCTCTTATAAAACAGTTTGACTGCTCTTCATCCTTTTATAAATCAGTTTGACTGCTCTTCGTCTGCTTATAAATCAGTTTGACTGCTCTTCATCCTATTATAAATCAGTTTGACTGCTCTTCATCCTCTTATAAAACAGTTTGACTTCTCTTTATCCTTTTATAACGCAGTTTGACTGCTCTTCATCCTCTTATAAAACAGTTTGACTGCTCTTCATCCTCTTGTAAAACAGGTTGACTGCTCTTCATCCTATTGTAAAACAGTCTGACTGCTCTACATCCTCGTATAAAACAGTTTGACTGCTCTTCATCCTTTTATAAAGCAGTTTGACTGCTCTTCATCCTCTTATAAATCAATTTTACTGCTCTTCATCCTCTTATAAAACCGTTTGACTGCTCTTCGTCCGATTATAAATCAGTTTGACTGCTCTTCGTCTGCTTATAAATTAGTTTGACTGCTCTTCATCCTATTATAAATCAGTTTGACTGCTCTTCATCCTCTTATAAATCAGTTTGACTGCTCTTCATCCGATTATAAATCAGTTTGACTGCTCTTCATCCTCTTATAAAACAGTTTGACTGCTCTTCATCCTTTTATAACGCAGTTTGACTGCTCTTCATCCTCTTATAAATCAGTTTGACTGCTCTTCATCCGATTATAAATCAGTTTGACTGCTCTTCGTCCTCTTTTAAAACAGTTTGACTGCTCTTCATCCTTTTATAATGCAGTTTGACTGCTCTTCATCCTCTTATAAAACAGTTTGACTGCTCTTCATCCTCTTGTAAAACAGGTTGACTGCTCTTCATTCTCTTGTAAAACAGTCTGACTGCTCTACATCCTCGTATAAAACAGTTTGACTGCTCTTCATCCTTTTATAAAGCAGTTTGACTGCTCTTCATCCTCTTATAAATCAATTTGACTGCTCTTCATCCTCTTATAAAACGGTTTGACTTCTCTTCGTCCGATTATAAATCAGTTTGACTGCTCTTCATCCTCTTATAAAACCGTTTGACTGCTCTTCGTCCGATTATAAATCAGGTTGACTGCTCTTCGTCCGATTATAAATCAGTTTGACTGCTCATCGTCTGCTTATAAAACAGTTTGACTGCTCTTCATCCTTTTATAAAGCAGTTTGACTGCTCTTCATCCTCTTATAAATCAGTTTGACTGCTCTTGATCTGTTTATAAAGCAGTTTTACTGCTCTTCATCCTCCTATAGACCAGTTTGACTGCGCTTCATCCTCCTATAAAACAGTTTGACTGCTCTTCGTCGGATTATAAATCAGTTTGACTGCTCTTCGTCCTCTTATAAAACAGGTTGACTGCTCTTCATCCTCTTGTAAAACAGTCTGACTGCTGTACATCCTCGTATAAAACAGTTTGACTGCTCTTCATCCTTTTATAAAGCAGTTTCACTGCTCTTCATCCTCTTATAAATCAATTTGACTGCTCTTCATACTCTTATAAAACCGTTTGACTGCTCTTCGTCCGATTATAAATCAGTTTGACTGCTCTTCGTCCGATTATAAATCAGTTTGACTGCTCTTCGTCCGCTTACAAAACAGTTTGACTGCTCTTCATCCTTTTATAAAGCTGTTTGACTGCTCTTCATACTCTTATAAATCAGTTTGACTGCTCTTCATCCTCTTATAAAGCAGTTTGACTGCTCTTCATACTCCTATAAACCAGTTTGACTGCGCTTCATCCTCCTGTAGAACAGTTTGACTGCTTTTCGTCCGATTATAAATCAGTTTGACTGCTCTTCGTCCTCGTATAAAACAGTTTGACTGTTCTTCATCCTTTTATAAAGCAGTTTGACTGCTCTTCATCCTCTTATAAAACAGATTGACTGCTCTTCATCCTCTTGTAAAACAGGTTGACTGCCCTTCATCCTCTTGTAAAACAGTCTGACTGCTCTTCATCCTCTTATAAAGCAGTTTGACTGCTCTTCATCCTCCTATAAACCAGTTTGACTGCGCTTCATCCTCTTGTAAAACAGGTTGACTGCTTTTCATCCTTTTGTAAAACAGTCTGACTGCTCTACATCATTGTATAAAACAGTTTGACTGCTCTTCATCCTTTTATAAAGCAGTTTTACTGCTCTTCATCCTCCTATAGACCAGTTTGACTGCGCTTCATCCTCCTATAAAACAGTTTGACTGCACTTCGTCGGATTATAAATCAGTTTGACTGCTCTTCGTCCTCTTATAAAACAGTTTGACTGCTCTTCATCCTTTTATAAAGCAGTTTGACTGCTCTTCATCCTCTTATAAATCAGTTTGACTGCTCTTCATCCTATTATAAATCAGTTTGACTGCTCTTCATCCTCTTATAAAACAGTTTGACTGCTCTTCATCCTTTTATAAATCAGTTTGACTGCTCTTCGTCTGCTTATAAATCAGTTTGACTGCTCTTCATCCTATTATAAATCAGTTTGACTGCTCTTCATCCTCTTATAAAACAGTTTGACTTCTCTTTATCCTTTTATAACGCAGTTTGACTGCTCTTCATCCTCTTATAAAACAGTTTGACTGCTCTTCATCCTCTTGTAAAACAGGTTGACTGCTCTTCATCCTATTGTAAAACAGTCTGACTGCTCTACATCCTCGTATAAAACAGTTTGACTGCTCTTCATCCTTTTATAAAGCAGTTTGACTGCTCTTCATCCTCTTATAAATCAATTTTACTGCTCTTCATCCTCTTATAAAACCGTTTGACTGCTCTTCGTCCGATTATAAATCAGTTTGACTGCTCTTCGTCTGCTTATAAATTAGTTTGACTGCTCTTCATCCTATTATAAATCAGTTTGACTGCTCTTCATCCTCTTATAAATCAGTTTGACTGCTCTTCATCCGATTATAAATCAGTTTGACTGCTCTTCATCCTCTTATAAAACAGTTTGACTGCTCTTCATCCTTTTATAACGCAGTTTGACTGCTCTTCATCCTCTTATAAATCAGTTTGACTGCTCTTCATCCGATTATAAATCAGTTTGACTGCTCTTCGTCCTCTTTTAAAACAGTTTGACTGCTCTTCATCCTTTTATAATGCAGTTTGACTGCTCTTCATCCTCTTATAAAACAGTTTGACTGCTCTTCATCCTCTTGTAAAACAGGTTGACTGCTCTTCATTCTCTTGTAAAACAGTCTGACTGCTCTACATCCTCGTATAAAACAGTTTGACTGCTCTTCATCCTTTTATAAAGCAGTTTGACTGCTCTTCATCCTCTTATAAATCAATTTGACTGCTCTTCATCCTCTTATAAAACCGTTTGACTGCTCTTCGTCCGATTATAAATCAGTTTGACTGCTCTTCATCCTCTTATAAAACCGTTTGACTGCTCTTCGTCCGATTATAAATCAGGTTGACTGCTCTTCGTCCGATTATAAATCAGTTTGACTGCTCATCGTCTGCTTATAAAACAGTTTGACTGCTCTTCATCCTTTTATAAAGCAGTTTAACTGCTCTTCATCCTCTTATAAATCAGTTTGACTGCTCTTGATCTGTTTATAAAGCAGTTTTACTGCTCTTCATCCTCCTATAGACCAGTTTGACTGCGCTTCATCCTCCTATAAAACAGTTTGACTGCTCTTCGTCGGATTATAAATCAGTTTGACTGCTCTTCGTCCTCTTATAAAACAGGTTGACTGCTCTTCATCCTCTTGTAAAACAGTCTGACTGCTGTACATCCTCGTATAAAACAGTTTGACTGCTCTTCATCCTTTTATAAAGCAGTTTCACTGCTCTTCATCCTCTTATAAATCAATTTGACTGCTCTTCATACTCTTATAAAACCGTTTGACTGCTCTTCGTCCGATTATAAATCAGTTTGACTGCTCTTCGTCCGATTATAAATCAGTTTGACTGCTCTTCGTCCGCTTACAAAACAGTTTGACTGTTCTTCATCCTTTTATAAAGCTGTTTGACTGCTCTTCATACTCTTATAAATCAGTTTGACTGCTCTTCATCCTCTTATAAAGCAGTTTGACTGCTCTTCATACTCCTATAAACCAGTTTGACTGCGCTTCATCCTCCTGTAGAACAGTTTGACTGCTTTTCGTCCGATTATAAATCAGTTTGACTGCTCTTCGTCCTCGTATAAAACAGTTTGACTGTTCTTCATCCTTTTATAAAGCAGTTTGACTGCTCTTCATCCTCTTATAAAACAGATTGACTGCTCTTCATCCTCTTGTAAAACAGGTTGACTGCCCTTCATCCTCTTGTAAAACAGTCTGACTGCTCTTCATCCTCTTATAAAGCAGTTTGACTGCTCTTCATCCTCCTATAAACCAGTTTGACTGCGCTTCATCCTCTTGTAAAACAGGTTGACTGCTTTTCATCCTTTTGTAAAACAGTCTGACTGCTCTACATCATTGTATAAAACAGTTTGACTGCTCTTCATCCTTTTATAAAGCAGTTTGACTGCTCTTCATCCTTTTATAAAGCAGTTTGACTGCTCTTCATCCTCTTATAAATCAGTTTGACTGCTCTTCATCCTATTATAAATCAGTTTGACTGCTCTTCATCCTCTTATAAAACAGTTTGACTGCTCTTCATCCTTTTATAAATCAGTTTGACTGCTCTTCGTCTGCTTATAAATCAGTTTGACTGCTCTTCATCCTATTATAAATCAGTTTGACTGCTCTTCATCCTCTTATAAAACAGTTTGACTTCTCTTTATCCTTTTATAACGCAGTTTGACTGCTCTTCATCCTCTTATAAAACAGTTTGACTGCTCTTCATCCTCTTGTAAAACAGGTTGACTGCTCTTCATCCTATTGTAAAACAGTCTGACTGCTCTACATCCTCGTATAAAACAGTTTGACTGCTCTTCATCCTTTTATAAAGCAGTTTGACTGCTCTTCATCCTCTTATAAATCAATTTTACTGCTCTTCATCCTCTTATAAAACCGTTTGACTGCTCTTCGTCCGATTATAAATCAGTTTGACTGCTCTTCGTCTGCTTATAAATTAGTTTGACTGCTCTTCATCCTATTATAAATCAGTTTGACTGCTCTTCATCCTCTTATAAATCAGTTTGACTGCTCTTCATCCGATTATAAATCAGTTTGACTGCTCTTCATCCTCTTATAAAACAGTTTGACTGCTCTTCATCCTTTTATAACGCAGTTTGACTGCTCTTCATCCTCTTATAAATCAGTTTGACTGCTCTTCATCCGATTATAAATCAGTTTGACTGCTCTTCGTCCTCTTTTAAAACAGTTTGACTGCTCTTCATCCTTTTATAATGCAGTTTGACTGCTCTTCATCCTCTTATAAAACAGTTTGACTGCTCTTCATCCTCTTGTAAAACAGGTTGACTGCTCTTCATTCTCTTGTAAAACAGTCTGACTGCTCTACATCCTCGTATAAAACAGTTTGACTGCTCTTCATCCTTTTATAAAGCAGTTTGACTGCTCTTCATCCTCTTATAAATCAATTTGACTGCTCTTCATCCTCTTATAAAACCGTTTGACTGCTCTTCGTCCGATTATAAATCAGTTTGACTGCTCTTCATCCTCTTATAAAACCGTTTGACTGCTCTTCGTCCGATTATAAATCAGGTTGACTGCTCTTCGTCCGATTATAAATCAGTTTGACTGCTCATCGTCTGCTTATAAAACAGTTTGACTGCTCTTCATCCTTTTATAAAGCAGTTTGACTGCTCTTCATCCTCTTATAAATCAGTTTGACTGCTCTTGATCTGTTTATAAAGCAGTTTTACTGCTCTTCATCCTCCTATAGACCAGTTTGACTGCGCTTCATCCTCCTATAAAACAGTTTGACTGCTCTTCGTCGGATTATAAATCAGTTTGACTGCTCTTCGTCCTCTTATAAAACAGGTTGACTGCTCTTCATCCTCTTGTAAAACAGTCTGACTGCTGTACATCCTCGTATAAAACAGTTTGACTGCTCTTCATCCTTTTATAAAGCAGTTTCACTGCTCTTCATCCTCTTATAAATCAATTTGACTGCTCTTCATACTCTTATAAAACCGTTTGACTGCTCTTCGTCCGATTATAAATCAGTTTGACTGCTCTTCGTCCGATTATAAATCAGTTTGACTGCTCTTCGTCCGCTTACAAAACAGTTTGACTGCTCTTCATCCTTTTATAAAGCTGTTTGACTGCTCTTCATACTCTTATAAATCAGTTTGACTGCTCTTCATCCTCTTATAAAGCAGTTTGACTGCTCTTCATACTCCTATAAACCAGTTTGACTGCGCTTCATCCTCCTGTAGAACAGTTTGACTGCTTTTCGTCCGATTATAAATCAGTTTGACTGCTCTTCGTCCTCTTTTAAAACAGTTTGACTGCTCTTCATCCTTTTATAATGCAGTTTGACTGCTCTTCATCCTCTTATAAAACAGTTTGACTGCTCTTCATCCTCTTGTAAAACAGGTTGACTGCTCTTCATTCTCTTGTAAAACAGTCTGACTGCTCTACATCCTCGTATAAAACAGTTTGACTGCTCTTCATCCTTTTATAAAGCAGTTTGACTGCTCTTCATCCTCTTATAAATCAATTTGACTGCTCTTCATCCTCTTATAAAACCGTTTGACTGCTCTTCGTCCGATTATAAATCAGTTTGACTGCTCTTCATCCTCTTATAAAACCGTTTGACTGCTCTTCGTCCGATTATAAATCAGGTTGACTGCTCTTCGTCCGATTATAAATCAGTTTGACTGCTCATCGTCTGCTTATAAAACAGTTTGACTGCTCTTCATCCTTTTATAAAGCAGTTTAACTGCTCTTCATCCTCTTATAAATCAGTTTGACTGCTCTTGATCTGTTTATAAAGCAGTTTTACTGCTCTTCATCCTCCTATAGACCAGTTTGACTGCGCTTCATCCTCCTATAAAACAGTTTGACTGCTCTTCGTCGGATTATAAATCAGTTTGACTGCTCTTCGTCCTCTTATAAAACAGGTTGACTGCTCTTCATCCTCTTGTAAAACAGTCTGACTGCTGTACATCCTCGTATAAAACAGTTTGACTGCTCTTCATCCTTTTATAAAGCAGTTTCACTGCTCTTCATCCTCTTATAAATCAATTTGACTGCTCTTCATACTCTTATAAATCAGTTTGACTGCTCTTCATCCTCTTATAAAGCAGTTTGACTGCTCTTCATACTCCTATAAACCAGTTTGACTGCGCTTCATCCTCCTGTAGAACAGTTTGACTGCTTTTCGTCCGATTATAAATCAGTTTGACTGCTCTTCGTCCTCGTATAAAACAGTTTGACTGTTCTTCATCCTTTTATAAAGCAGTTTGACTGCTCTTCATCCTCTTATAAAACAGATTGACTGCTCTTCATCCTCTTGTAAAACAGGTTGACTGCCCTTCATCCTCTTGTAAAACAGTCTGACTGCTCTTCATCCTCTTATAAAGCAGTTTGACTGCTCTTCATCCTCCTATAAACCAGTTTGACTGCGCTTCATCCTCTTGTAAAACAGGTTGACTGCTTTTCATCCTTTTGTAAAACAGTCTGACTGCTCTACATCATTGTATAAAACAGTTTGACTGCTCTTCATCCTTTTATAAAGCAGTTTGACTGCTCTTCATCCTTTTATAAAGCAGTTTGACTGCTCTTCATCCTCTTATAAATCAGTTTGACTGCTCTTCATCCTATTATAAATCAGTTTGACTGCTCTTCATCCTCTTATAAAACAGTTTGACTGCTCTTCATCCTTTTATAAATCAGTTTGACTGCTCTTCGTCTGCTTATAAATCAGTTTGACTGCTCTTCATCCTATTATAAATCAGTTTGACTGCTCTTCATCCTCTTATAAAACAGTTTGACTTCTCTTTATCCTTTTATAACGCAGTTTGACTGCTCTTCATCCTCTTATAAAACAGTTTGACTGCTCTTCATCCTCTTGTAAAACAGGTTGACTGCTCTTCATCCTATTGTAAAACAGTCTGACTGCTCTACATCCTCGTATAAAACAGTTTGACTGCTCTTCATCCTTTTATAAAGCAGTTTGACTGCTCTTCATCCTCTTATAAATCAATTTTACTGCTCTTCATCCTCTTATAAAACCGTTTGACTGCTCTTCGTCCGATTATAAATCAGTTTGACTGCTCTTCGTCTGCTTATAAATTAGTTTGACTGCTCTTCATCCTATTATAAATCAGTTTGACTGCTCTTCATCCTCTTATAAATCAGTTTGACTGCTCTTCATCCGATTATAAATCAGTTTGACTGCTCTTCATCCTCTTATAAAACAGTTTGACTGCTCTTCATCCTTTTATAACGCAGTTTGACTGCTCTTCATCCTCTTATAAATCAGTTTGACTGCTCTTCATCCGATTATAAATCAGTTTGACTGCTCTTCGTCCTCTTTTAAAACAGTTTGACTGCTCTTCATCCTTTTATAATGCAGTTTGACTGCTCTTCATCCTCTTATAAAACAGTTTGACTGCTCTTCATCCTCTTGTAAAACAGGTTGACTGCTCTTCATTCTCTTGTAAAACAGTCTGACTGCTCTACATCCTCGTATAAAACAGTTTGACTGCTCTTCATCCTTTTATAAAGCAGTTTGACTGCTCTTCATCCTCTTATAAATCAATTTGACTGCTCTTCATCCTCTTATAAAACCGTTTGACTGCTCTTCGTCCGATTATAAATCAGTTTGACTGCTCTTCATCCTCTTATAAAACCGTTTGACTGCTCTTCGTCCGATTATAAATCAGGTTGACTGCTCTTCGTCCGATTATAAATCAGTTTGACTGCTCATCGTCTGCTTATAAAATAGTTTGACTGCTCTTCATCCTTTTATAAAGCAGTTTGACTTCTCTTCATCCTCTTATAAATCAGTTTGACTGCTCTTGATCTGTTTATAAAGCAGTTTTACTGCTCTTCATCCTCCTATAGACCAGTTTGACTGCGCTTCATCCTCCTATAAAACAGTTTGACTGCTCTTCGTCGGATTATAAATCAGTTTGACTGCTCTTCGTCCTCTTATAAAACAGGTTGACTGCTCTTCATCCTCTTGTAAAACAGTCTGACTGCTGTACATCCTCGTATAAAACAGTTTGACTGCTCTTCATCCTTTTATAAAGCAGTTTCACTGCTCTTCATCCTCTTATAAATCAATTTGACTGCTCTTCATACTCTTATAAAACCGTTTGACTGCTCTTCGTCCGATTATAAATCAGTTTGACTGCTCTTCGTCCGATTATAAATCAGTTTGACTGCTCTTCGTCCGCTTACAAAACAGTTTGACTGCTCTTCATCCTTTTATAAAGCTGTTTGACTGCTCTTCATACTCTTATAAATCAGTTTGACTGCTCTTCATCCTCTTATAAAGCAGTTTGACTGCTCTTCATACTCCTATAAACCAGTTTGACTGCGCTTCATCCTCCTGTAGAACAGTTTGACTGCTTTTCGTCCGATTATAAATCAGTTTGACTGCTCTTCGTCCTCGTATAAAACAGTTTGACTGTTCTTCATCCTTTTATAAAGCAGTTTGACTGCTCTTCATCCTCTTATAAAACAGATTGACTGCTCTTCATCCTCTTGTAAAACAGGTTGACTGCCCTTCATCCTCTTGTAAAACAGTCTGACTGCTCTTCATCCTCTTATAAAGCAGTTTGACTGCTCTTCATCCTCCTATAAACCAGTTTGACTGCGCTTCATCCTCTTGTAAAACAGGTTGACTGCTTTTCATCCTTTTGTAAAACAGTCTGACTGCTCTACATCATTGTATAAAACAGTTTGACTGCTCTTCATCCTTTTATAAAGCAGTTTTACTGCTCTTCATCCTCCTATAGACCAGTTTGACTGCGCTTCATCCTCCTATAAAACAGTTTGACTGCACTTCGTCGGATTATAAATCAGTTTGACTGCTCTTCGTCCTCTTATAAAACAGTTTGACTGCTCTTCATCCTTTTATAAAGCAGTTTGACTGCTCTTCATCCTCTTATAAATCAGTTTGACTGCTCTTCATCCTATTATAAATCAGTTTGACTGCTCTTCATCCTCTTATAAAACAGTTTGACTGCTCTTCATCCTTTTATAAATCAGTTTGACTGCTCTTCGTCTGCTTATAAATCAGTTTGACTGCTCTTCATCCTATTATAAATCAGTTTGACTGCTCTTCATCCTCTTATAAAACAGTTTGACTTCTCTTTATCCTTTTATAACGCAGTTTGACTGCTCTTCATCCTCTTATAAAACAGTTTGACTGCTCTTCATCCTCTTGTAAAACAGGTTGACTGCTCTTCATCCTATTGTAAAACAGTCTGACTGCTCTACATCCTCGTATAAAACAGTTTGACTGCTCTTCATCCTTTTATAAAGCAGTTTGACTGCTCTTCATCCTCTTATAAATCAATTTTACTGCTCTTCATCCTCTTATAAAACCGTTTGACTGCTCTTCGTCCGATTATAAATCAGTTTGACTGCTCTTCGTCTGCTTATAAATTAGTTTGACTGCTCTTCATCCTATTATAAATCAGTTTGACTGCTCTTCATCCTCTTATAAATCAGTTTGACTGCTCTTCATCCGATTATAAATCAGTTTGACTGCTCTTCATCCTCTTATAAAACAGTTTGACTGCTCTTCATCCTTTTATAACGCAGTTTGACTGCTCTTCATCCTCTTATAAATCAGTTTGACTGCTCTTCATCCGATTATAAATCAGTTTGACTGCTCTTCGTCCTCTTTTAAAACAGTTTGACTGCTCTTCATCCTTTTATAATGCAGTTTGACTGCTCTTCATCCTCTTATAAAACAGTTTGACTGCTCTTCATCCTCTTGTAAAACAGGTTGACTGCTCTTCATTCTCTTGTAAAACAGTCTGACTGCTCTACATCCTCGTATAAAACAGTTTGACTGCTCTTCATCCTTTTATAAAGCAGTTTGACTGCTCTTCATCCTCTTATAAATCAATTTGACTGCTCTTCATCCTCTTATAAAACCGTTTGACTGCTCTTCGTCCGATTATAAATCAGTTTGACTGCTCTTCATCCTCTTATAAAACCGTTTGACTGCTCTTCGTCCGATTATAAATCAGGTTGACTGCTCTTCGTCCGATTATAAATCAGTTTGACTGCTCATCGTCTGCTTATAAAACAGTTTGACTGCTCTTCATCCTTTTATAAAGCAGTTTAACTGCTCTTCATCCTCTTATAAATCAGTTTGACTGCTCTTGATCTGTTTATAAAGCAGTTTTACTGCTCTTCATCCTCCTATAGACCAGTTTGACTGCGCTTCATCCTCCTATAAAACAGTTTGACTGCTCTTCGTCGGATTATAAATCAGTTTGACTGCTCTTCGTCCTCTTATAAAACAGGTTGACTGCTCTTCATCCTCTTGTAAAACAGTCTGACTGCTGTACATCCTCGTATAAAACAGTTTGACTGCTCTTCATCCTTTTATAAAGCAGTTTCACTGCTCTTCATCCTCTTATAAATCAATTTGACTGCTCTTCATACTCTTATAAAACCGTTTGACTGCTCTTCGTCCGATTATAAATCAGTTTGACTGCTCTTCGTCCGATTATAAATCAGTTTGACTGCTCTTCGTCCGCTTACAAAACAGTTTGACTGTTCTTCATCCTTTTATAAAGCTGTTTGACTGCTCTTCATACTCTTATAAATCAGTTTGACTGCTCTTCATCCTCTTATAAAGCAGTTTGACTGCTCTTCATACTCCTATAAACCAGTTTGACTGCGCTTCATCCTCCTGTAGAACAGTTTGACTGCTTTTCGTCCGATTATAAATCAGTTTGACTGCTCTTCGTCCTCGTATAAAACAGTTTGACTGTTCTTCATCCTTTTATAAAGCAGTTTGACTGATCTTCATCCTCTTATAAAACAGATTGACTGCTCTTCATCCTCTTGTAAAACAGGTTGACTGCCCTTCATCCTCTTGTAAAACAGTCTGACTGCTCTTCATCCTCTTATAAAGCAGTTTGACTGCTCTTCATCCTCCTATAAACCAGTTTGACTGCGCTTCATCCTCTTGTAAAACAGGTTGACTGCTTTTCATCCTTTTGTAAAACAGTCTGACTGCTCTACATCATTGTATAAAACAGTTTGACTGCTCTTCATCCTTTTATAAAGCAGTTTGACTGCTCTTCATCCTTTTATAAAGCAGTTTGACTGCTCTTCATCCTCTTATAAATCAGTTTGACTGCTCTTCATCCTATTATAAATCAGTTTGACTGCTCTTCATCCTCTTATAAAACAGTTTGACTGCTCTTCATCCTTTTATAAATCAGTTTGACTGCTCTTCGTCTGCTTATAAATCAGTTTGACTGCTCTTCATCCTATTATAAATCAGTTTGACTGCTCTTCAACCTCTTATAAAACAGTTTGACTTCTCTTTATCCTTTTATAACGCAGTTTGACTGCTCTTCATCCTCTTATAAAACAGTTTGACTGCTCTTCATCCTCTTGTAAAACAGGTTGACTGCTCTTCATCCTATTGTAAAACAGTCTGACTGCTCTACATCCTCGTATAAAACAGTTTGACTGCTCTTCATCCTTTTATAAAGCAGTTTGACTGCTCTTCATCCTCTTATAAATCAATTTTACTGCTCTTCATCCTCTTATAAAACCGTTTGACTGCTCTTCGTCCGATTATAAATCAGTTTGACTGCTCTTCGTCTGCTTATAAATTAGTTTGACTGCTCTTCATCCTATTATAAATCAGTTTGACTGCTCTTCATCCTCTTATAAATCAGTTTGACTGCTCTTCATCCGATTATAAATCAGTTTGACTGCTCTTCATCCTCTTATAAAACAGTTTGACTGCTCTTCATCCTTTTATAACGCAGTTTGACTGCTCTTCATCCTCTTATAAATCAGTTTGACTGCTCTTCATCCGATTATAAATCAGTTTGACTGCTCTTCGTCCTCTTTTAAAACAGTTTGACTGCTCTTCATCCTTTTATAATGCAGTTTGACTGCTCTTCATCCTCTTATAAAACAGTTTGACTGCTCTTCATCCTCTTGTAAAACAGGTTGACTGCTCTTCATTCTCTTGTAAAACAGTCTGACTGCTCTACATCCTCGTATAAAACAGTTTGACTGCTCTTCATCCTTTTATAAAGCAGTTTGACTGCTCTTCATCCTCTTATAAATCAATTTGACTGCTCTTCATCCTCTTATAAAACCGTTTGACTGCTCTTCGTCCGATTATAAATCAGTTTGACTGCTCTTCATCCTCTTATAAAACCGTTTGACTGCTCTTCGTCCGATTATAAATCAGGTTGACTGCTCTTCGTCCGATTATAAATCAGTTTGACTGCTCATCGTCTGCTTATAAAACAGTTTGACTGCTCTTCATCCTTTTATAAAGCAGTTTGACTGCTCTTCATCCTCTTATAAATCAGTTTGACTGCTCTTGATCTGTTTATAAAGCAGTTTTACTGCTCTTCATCCTCCTATAGACCAGTTTGACTGCGCTTCATCCTCCTATAAAACAGTTTGACTGCTCTTCGTCGGATTATAAATCAGTTTGACTGCTCTTCGTCCTCTTATAAAACAGGTTGACTGCTCTTCATCCTCTTGTAAAACAGTCTGACTGCTGTACATCCTCGTATAAAACAGTTTGACTGCTCTTCATCCTTTTATAAAGCAGTTTCACTGCTCTTCATCCTCTTATAAATCAATTTGACTGCTCTTCATACTCTTATAAAACCGTTTGACTGCTCTTCGTCCGATTATAAATCAGTTTGACTGCTCTTCGTCCGATTATAAATCAGTTTGACTGCTCTTCGTCCGCTTACAAAACAGTTTGACTGCTCTTCATCCTTTTATAAAGCTGTTTGACTGCTCTTCATACTCTTATAAATCAGTTTGACTGCTCTTCATCCTCTTATAAAGCAGTTTGACTGCTCTTCATACTCCTATAAACCAGTTTGACTGCGCTTCATCCTCCTGTAGAACAGTTTGACTGCTTTTCGTCCGATTATAAATCAGTTTGACTGCTCTTCGTCCTCGTATAAAACAGTTTGACTGTTCTTCATCCTTTTATAAAGCAGTTTGACTGCTCTTCATCCTCTTATAAAACAGATTGACTGCTCTTCATCCTCTTGTAAAACAGGTTGACTGCCCTTCATCCTCTTGTAAAACAGTCTGACTGCTCTTCATCCTCTTATAAAGCAGTTTGACTGCTCTTCATCCTCCTATAAACCAGTTTGACTGCGCTTCATCCTCTTGTAAAACAGGTTGACTGCTTTTCATCCTTTTGTAAAACAGTCTGACTGCTCTACATCATTGTATAAAACAGTTTGACTGCTCTTCATCCTTTTATAAAGCAGTTTGACTGCTCTTCATCCTTTTATAAAGCAGTTTGACTGCTCTTCATCCTCCTGTAGAACAGTTTGACTGCTTTTCGTCCGATTATAAATCAGTTTGACTGCTCTTCGTCCTCGTATAAAACAGTTTGACTGTTCTTCATCCTTTTATAAAGCAGTTTGACTGATCTTCATCCTCTTATAAAACAGATTGACTGCTCTTCATCCTCTTGTAAAACAGGTTGACTGCCCTTCATCCTCTTGTAAAACAGTCTGACTGCTCTTCATCCTCTTATAAAGCAGTTTGACTGCTCTTCATCCTCCTATAAACCAGTTTGACTGCGCTTCATCCTCTTGTAAAACAGGTTGACTGCTTTTCATCCTTTTGTAAAACAGTCTGACTGCTCTACATCATTGTATAAAACAGTTTGACTGCTCTTCATCCTTTTATAAAGCAGTTTGACTGCTCTTCATCCTTTTATAAAGCAGTTTGACTGCTCTTCATCCTCTTATAAATCAGTTTGACTGCTCTTCATCCTATTATAAATCAGTTTGACTGCTCTTCATCCTCTTATAAAACAGTTTGACTGCTCTTCATCCTTTTATAAATCAGTTTGACTGCTCTTCGTCTGCTTATAAATCAGTTTGACTGCTCTTCATCCTATTATAAATCAGTTTGACTGCTCTTCAACCTCTTATAAAACAGTTTGACTTCTCTTTATCCTTTTATAACGCAGTTTGACTGCTCTTCATCCTCTTATAAAACAGTTTGACTGCTCTTCATCCTCTTGTAAAACAGGTTGACTGCTCTTCATCCTATTGTAAAACAGTCTGACTGCTCTACATCCTCGTATAAAACAGTTTGACTGCTCTTCATCCTTTTATAAAGCAGTTTGACTGCTCTTCATCCTCTTATAAATCAATTTTACTGCTCTTCATCCTCTTATAAAACCGTTTGACTGCTCTTCGTCCGATTATAAATCAGTTTGACTGCTCTTCGTCTGCTTATAAATTAGTTTGACTGCTCTTCATCCTATTATAAATCAGTTTGACTGCTCTTCATCCTCTTATAAATCAGTTTGACTGCTCTTCATCCGATTATAAATCAGTTTGACTGCTCTTCATCCTCTTATAAAACAGTTTGACTGCTCTTCATCCTTTTATAACGCAGTTTGACTGCTCTTCATCCTCTTATAAATCAGTTTGACTGCTCTTCATCCGATTATAAATCAGTTTGACTGCTCTTCGTCCTCTTTTAAAACAGTTTGACTGCTCTTCATCCTTTTATAATGCAGTTTGACTGCTCTTCATCCTCTTATAAAACAGTTTGACTGCTCTTCATCCTCTTGTAAAACAGGTTGACTGCTCTTCATTCTCTTGTAAAACAGTCTGACTGCTCTACATCCTCGTATAAAACAGTTTGACTGCTCTTCATCCTTTTATAAAGCAGTTTGACTGCTCTTCATCCTCTTATAAATCAATTTGACTGCTCTTCATCCTCTTATAAAACCGTTTGACTGCTCTTCGTCCGATTATAAATCAGTTTGACTGCTCTTCATCCTCTTATAAAACCGTTTGACTGCTCTTCGTCCGATTATAAATCAGGTTGACTGCTCTTCGTCCGATTATAAATCAGTTTGACTGCTCATCGTCTGCTTATAAAACAGTTTGACTGCTCTTCATCCTTTTATAAAGCAGTTTGACTGCTCTTCATCCTCTTATAAATCAGTTTGACTGCTCTTGATCTGTTTATAAAGCAGTTTTACTGCTCTTCATCCTCCTATAGACCATTTTGACTGCGCTTCATCCTCCTATAAAACAGTTTGACTGCTCTTCGTCGGATTATAAATCAGTTTGACTGCTCTTCGTCCTCTTATAAAACAGGTTGACTGCTCTTCATCCTCTTGTAAAACAGTCTGACTGCTGTACATCCTCGTATAAAACAGTTTGACTGCTCTTCATCCTTTTATAAAGCAGTTTCACTGCTCTTCATCCTCTTATAAATCAATTTGACTGCTCTTCATACTCTTATAAAACCGTTTGACTGCTCTTCGTCCGATTATAAATCAGTTTGACTGCTCTTCGTCCGATTATAAATCAGTTTGACTGCTCTTCGTCCGCTTACAAAACAGTTTGACTGCTCTTCATCCTTTTATAAAGCTGTTTGACTGCTCTTCATACTCTTATAAATCAGTTTGACTGCTCTTCATCCTCTTATAAAGCAGTTTGACTGCTCTTCATACTCCTATAAACCAGTTTGACTGCGCTTCATCCTCCTGTAGAACAGTTTGACTGCTTTTCGTCCGATTATAAATCAGTTTGACTGCTCTTCGTCCTCGTATAAAACAGTTTGACTGTTCTTCATCCTTTTATAAAGCAGTTTGACTGCTCTTCATCCTCTTATAAAACAGATTGACTGCTCTTCATCCTCTTGTAAAACAGGTTGACTGCCCTTCATCCTCTTGTAAAACAGTCTGACTGCTCTTCATCCTCTTATAAAGCAGTTTGACTGCTCTTCATCCTCCTATAAACCAGTTTGACTGCGCTTCATCCTCTTGTAAAACAGGTTGACTGCTTTTCATCCTTTTGTAAAACAGTCTGACTGCTCTACATCATTGTATAAAACAGTTTGACTGCTCTTCATCCTTTTATAAAGCAGTTTTACTGCTCTTCATCCTCCTATAGACCAGTTTGACTGCGCTTCATCCTCCTATAAAACAGTTTGACTGCACTTCGTCGGATTATAAATCAGTTTGACTGCTCTTCGTCCTCTTATAAAACAGTTTGACTGCTCTTCATCCTTTTATAAAGCAGTTTGACTGCTCTTCATCCTCTTATAAATCAGTTTGACTGCTCTTCATCCTATTATAAATCAGTTTGACTGCTCTTCATCCTCTTATAAAACAGTTTGACTGCTCTTCATCCTTTTATAAATCAGTTTGACTGCTCTTCGTCTGCTTATAAATCAGTTTGACTGCTCTTCATCCTATTATAAATCAGTTTGACTGCTCTTCATCCTCTTATAAAACAGTTTGACTTCTCTTTATCCTTTTATAACGCAGTTTGACTGCTCTTCATCCTCTTATAAAACAGTTTGACTGCTCTTCATCCTCTTGTAAAACAGGTTGACTGCTCTTCATCCTATTGTAAAACAGTCTGACTGCTCTACATCCTCGTATAAAACAGTTTGACTGCTCTTCATCCTTTTATAAAGCAGTTTGACTGCTCTTCATCCTCTTATAAATCAATTTTACTGCTCTTCATCCTCTTATAAAACCGTTTGACTGCTCTTCGTCCGATTATAAATCAGTTTGACTGCTCTTCGTCTGCTTATAAATTAGTTTGACTGCTCTTCATCCTATTATAAATCAGTTTGACTGCTCTTCATCCTCTTATAAATCAGTTTGACTGCTCTTCATCCGATTATAAATCAGTTTGACTGCTCTTCATCCTCTTATAAAACAGTTTGACTGCTCTTCATCCTTTTATAACGCAGTTTGACTGCTCTTCATCCTCTTATAAATCAGTTTGACTGCTCTTCATCCGATTATAAATCAGTTTGACTGCTCTTCGTCCTCTTTTAAAACAGTTTGACTGCTCTTCATCCTTTTATAATGCAGTTTGACTGCTCTTCATCCTCTTATAAAACAGTTTGACTGCTCTTCATCCTCTTGTAAAACAGGTTGACTGCTCTTCATTCTCTTGTAAAACAGTCTGACTGCTCTACATCCTCGTATAAAACAGTTTGACTGCTCTTCATCCTTTTATAAAGCAGTTTGACTGCTCTTCATCCTCTTATAAATCAATTTGACTGCTCTTCATCCTCTTATAAAACCGTTTGACTGCTCTTCGTCCGATTATAAATCAGTTTGACTGCTCTTCATCCTCTTATAAAACCGTTTGACTGCTCTTCGTCCGATTATAAATCAGGTTGACTGCTCTTCGTCCGATTATAAATCAGTTTGACTGCTCATCGTCTGCTTATAAAACAGTTTGACTGCTCTTCATCCTTTTATAAAGCAGTTTAACTGCTCTTCATCCTCTTATAAATCAGTTTGACTGCTCTTGATCTGTTTATAAAGCAGTTTTACTGCTCTTCATCCTCCTATAGACCAGTTTGACTGCGCTTCATCCTCCTATAAAACAGTTTGACTGCTCTTCGTCGGATTATAAATCAGTTTGACTGCTCTTCGTCCTCTTATAAAACAGGTTGACTGCTCTTCATCCTCTTGTAAAACAGTCTGACTGCTGTACATCCTCGTATAAAACAGTTTGACTGCTCTTCATCCTTTTATAAAGCAGTTTCACTGCTCTTCATCCTCTTATAAATCAATTTGACTGCTCTTCATACTCTTATAAAACCGTTTGACTGCTCTTCGTCCGATTATAAATCAGTTTGACTGCTCTTCGTCCGATTATAAATCAGTTTGACTGCTCTTCGTCCGCTTACAAAACAGTTTGACTGTTCTTCATCCTTTTATAAAGCTGTTTGACTGCTCTTCATACTCTTATAAATCAGTTTGACTGCTCTTCATCCTCTTATAAAGCAGTTTGACTGCTCTTCATACTCCTATAAACCAGTTTGACTGCGCTTCATCCTCCTGTAGAACAGTTTGACTGCTTTTCGTCCGATTATAAATCAGTTTGACTGCTCTTCGTCCTCGTATAAAATAGTTTGACTGTTCTTCATCCTTTTATAAAGCAGTTTGACTGCTCTTCATCCTCTTATAAAACAGATTGACTGCTCTTCATCCTCTTGTAAAACAGGTTGACTGCCCTTCATCCTCTTGTAAAACAGTCTGACTGCTCTTCATCCTCTTATAAAGCAGTTTGACTGCTCTTCATCCTCCTATAAACCAGTTTGACTGCGCTTCATCCTCTTGTAAAACAGGTTGACTGCTTTTCATCCTTTTGTAAAACAGTCTGACTGCTCTACATCATTGTATAAAACAGTTTGACTGCTCTTCATCCTTTTATAAAGCAGTTTGACTGCTCTTCATCCGATTATAAATCAGTTTGACTGCTCTTCGTCCGCTTATAAAACAGTTTGACTGCTCTTCATCCTTTTATAAAGCAGTTTGACTGCTATTCATCCTCTTATAAATCAGTTTGACTGCTCTTCATCCTTTTATAAAGCAGTTTGACTGCTCTTCATCCTCCTATAAACCAGTTTGACTGCGCTTCATCCTCCTATAGAACAGTTTGACTGCTCTTCGTCCGATTATAAATCAGTTTGACTGCTCTTCGTCCTCTTATAAAACAGTTTGACTGCTCTTCATCCTTTTATAAAGCAGTTTGACTGCTCTTCATCCTCTTATAAATCAGTTTGACTGCTCTTCATCCGATTATAAATCAGTTTGACTGCTCTTCATCCTCTTATAAAACAGTTTGACTGCTCTTCATCCTTTTATAAAGCAGTTTGACTGCTCTTCATCCTCTTATAAATCAGTTTGACTGCTCTTCATCCTATTATAAATCAGTTTGACTGCTCTTCATCCTCTTATAAAACAGTTTGACTGCTCTTCATCCTTTTATAAATCAGTTTGACTGCTCTTCGTCTGCTTATAAATCAGTTTGACTGCTCTTCATCCTATTATAAATCAGTTTGACTGCTCTTCATCCTCTTATAAAACAGTTTGACTGCTCTTTATCCTTTTATAACGCAGTTTGACTGCTCTTCATCCTCTTATAAAACAGTTTGACTGCTCTTCATCCTCTTGTAAAACAGGTTGACTGCTCTTCATCCTATTGTAAAACAGTCTGACTGCTCTACATCCTCGTATAAAACAGTTTGACTGCTCTTCATCCTTTTATAAAGCAGTTTGACTGCTCTTCATCCTCTTATAAATCAATTTGACTGCTCTTCATCCTCTTATAAAACCGTTTGACTGCTCTTCGTCCGATTATAAATCAGTTTGACTGCTCTTCATCCTCTTATAAAACCGTTTGACTGCTCTTCGTCCGATTATAAATCAGGTTGACTGCTCTTCGTCCGATTATAAATCAGTTTGACTGCTCTTCCTCTGCTTATAAAACAGTTTGACTGCTCTTCATACTTTTATAAAGCAGTTTGACTGCTCTTCATCCTCTTATAAATCAGTTTGACTGCTCTTCATCTGTTTATAAAGCAGTTTGACTGCTCTTCATCCTCCTATAGACCAGTTTGACTGCGCTTCGTCCTCTTATAAAACAGTTTGACTGCTCTTCATCCTTTTATAAAGCAGTTTGACTGCTCTACATCCTCTTATAAATCAGTTTGACTGCTATTCATCCGATTATAAATCAGTTTGACTGCTCTTCGTCCGATTATAAATCAGTTTGACTGCTCTACATCCTCTTATAAATCAGTTTGACTGCTATTCATCCAATTATAAATCAGTTTGACTGCTCTTCGTCTGCTTATAAATCAGTTTGACTGCTCTTCATCCTATTATAAATCAGTTTGACTGCTCTTCATCCTCTTATAAAACCGTTTGACTGCTCTTCGTCCCATTATAAATCAGTTTGACTGCTCTTCGTCCGATTATAAATCAGTTTGACTGCTCTTCGTCCGCTTACAAAACAGTTTGACTGCTCTTCATCCTTTTATAAAGCTGTTTGACTGCTCTTCATACTCCTATAAACCAGTTTGACTGCGCTTCATCCTCCTATAAAACAGTTTGACTGCTCTTCGTCGGATTATAAATCAGTTTGACTGCTCTTCGTCCTCTTATAAAACAGGTTGACTGCTCTTCATCCTCTTGTAAAACAGTCTGACTGCTCTTCATCCTCTTATAAATCAGTTTGACTGCTCTTCATCTATTTATAAAGCAGTTTTACTGCTCTTCATCCTCCTATAGACCAGTTTGACTGCGCTTCATCCTCCTATAAAACAGTTTGACTGCTCTTCGTCGGATTATAAATCAGTTTGACTGCTCTTCGTCCTCTTATAAAACAGGTTGACTGCTCTTCATCCTCTTGTAAAACAGTCTGACTGCTCTACATCCTCGTATAAAACAGTTTGACTGCTCTTCATCCTTTTATAAAGCAGTTTCACTGCTCTTCATCCTTTTATAAATCAATTTGACTGCTCTTCATACTCTTATAAAACAGTTTGACTGCTCTTCGTCCGATTATAAATCAGGTTGACTGCTCTTCGTCCGATTATAAATCAGTTTGACTGCTCTTCGTACGCTTATAAAACAGTTTGACTGCTCTTCGTCCTTTTATAAAGCAGTTTGACTGCTCTTCATCCTCTTATAAATCAGTTTGACTGCTCTTCATCCTTTTATAAAGCAGTTTGACTGCTCTTCATCCTCCTATAAACCAGTTTGACTGCGCTTCATCCTCCTATAGAACAGTTTGACTGCTCTTCGTCCGATTATAAATCAGTTTGACTGCTCTTCGTCCTCTTATAAAACAGTTTGACTGCTTTTCATCCTTTTATAAAGCAGTTTGACTGCTCTTCATCCTCTTATAAATCAGTTTGACTGCTCTTCATCCGATTATAAATCAGTTTGACTTTTCTTCATCCTCTTATAAAACAGTTTGACTGCTCTTCATCCTCTTATAAATCAGTTTGACTGCTCTTCATCCGATTATAAATCAGTTTGACTGCTCTTCATCCACTTAAAAAACAGTTTGACTGCTCTTCATCCTTTTATAAAGCAGTTTGACTGCTCTTCATCCTCTTATAAATCAGTTTGACTGCTCTTCATCCGATTATAAATCAGTTTGACTGCTCTTCATCCTCTTATAAAACAGTTTGACTGCTCTTCATCCTTTTATAACGCAGTTTGACTGCTCTTCATCCTCTTATAAATCAGTTTGACTGCTCTTCATCCGATTATAAATCAGTTTGACTGCTCTTCGTCCTCTTTTAAAACAGTTTGACTGCTCTTCATCCTTTTATAATGCAGTTTGACTGCTCTTCATCCTCTTATAAAACAGTTTGACTGCTCTTCATCCTCTTGTAAAACAGGTTGACTGCTCTTCATCCTCTTGTAAAACAGTCTGACTGCTCTACATCCTCGTATAAAACAGTTTGACTGCTCTTCATCCTTTTATAAAGCAGTTTGACTACTCTTCATCCTCTTATAAATCAATTTGACTGCTCTTCATCCTCTTATAAAACCGTTTGACTGCTCTTCGTCCGATTATAAATCAGTTTGACTGCTCTTCATCCTCTTATAAAACCGTTTGACTGCTCTTCGTCCGATTATAAATCAGGTTGACTGCTCTTCGTCCGATTATAAATCAGTTTGACTGCTCTTCGTCTGCTTATAAAACAGTTTGACTGCTCTTCATCCTTTTATAAAGCAGTTTGACTGCTCTTCATCCTCTTATAAATCAGTTTGACTGCTCTTCATCTGTTTATAAAGCAGTTTTACTGCTCTTCATCCTCCTATAGACCAGTTTGACTGCGCTTCATCCTCCTATAAAACAGTTTGACTGCACTTCGTCGGATTATAAATCAGTTTGACTGCTCTTCGTCCTCTTATAAAACAGTTTGACTGCTCTTCATCCTTTTATAAAGCAGTTTGACTGCTCTTCATCCTCTTATAAATCAGTTTGACTGCTCTTCATCCTATTATAAATCAGTTTGACTGCTCTTCATCCTCTTATAAAACAGTTTGACTGCTCTTCATCCTTTTATAAATCAGTTTGACTGCTCTTCGTCCGCTTACAAATCAGTTTGACTGCTCTTCATCCTATTATAAATCAGTTTGACTGCTCTTCATCCTCTTATAAAACAGTTTGACTTCTCTTTATCCTTTTATAACGCAGTTTGACTGCTCTTCATCCTCTTATAAAACAGTTTGACTGCTCTTCATCCTCTTGTAAAACAGGTTGACTGCTCTTCATCCTATTGTAAAACAGTCTGACTGCTCTACATCCTCGTATAAAACAGTTTGACTGCTCTTCATCCTTTTATAAAGCAGTTTAACTGCTCTTCATCCTCTTATAAATCAATTTGACTGCTCTTCATCCTCTTATAAAACCGTTTGACTGCTCTTCGTCCGATTATAAATCAGTTTGACTGCTCTTCATCCTCTTATAAAACCGTTTGACTGCTCTTCGTCCGAATTATAAATCAGGTTGACTGCTCTTCGTCCGATTATAAATCAGTTTGACTGCTCTTCGTCTGCTTATAAAACAGTTTGACTGCTCTTCATACTTTTATAAAGCAGTTTGACTGCTCTTCATCCTCTTATAAATCAGTTTGACTGCTCTTCATCTGTTTATAAAGCAGTTTGACTGCTCTTCATCCTCCTATAGTCCAGTTTGACTGCGCTTCATCCTCCTGTAGAACAGTTTGACTGCTTTTCGTCCGATTATAAATCAGTTTGACTGCTCTTCGTCCTCGTATAAAACAGTTTGACTGTTCTTCATCCTTTTATAAAGCAGTTTGACTGCTCTTCATCCTCTTATAAAACAGATTGACTGCTCTTCATCCTCTTGTAAAACAGGTTGACTGCCCTTCATCCTCTTGTAAAACAGTCTGACTGCTCTTCATCCTCTTATAAAGCAGTTTGACTGCTCTTCATCCTCCTATAAACCAGTTTGACTGCGCTTCATCCTCTTGTAAAACAGGTTGACTGCTTTTCATCCTTTTGTAAAACAGTCTGACTGCTCTACATCATTGTATAAAACAGATTGACTGCTCTTCATCCTTTTATAAAGCAGTTTGACTGCTCTTCATCCTCTTATAAATCAATTTGACTGCTCTTCATCCTCTTATAAAACCGTTTGACTGCTCTTCGTCCGATTATAAATCAGTTTGACTGCTCTTCATCCTTTTATAAAGCAGTTTGACTGCTCTTCATCCTCCTATAAACCAGTTTGACTGCGCTTCATCCTCCTATAGAACAGTTTGACTGCTCTTCGTCCGATTATAAATCAGTTTGACTGCTCTTCGTCCTCTTATAAAACAGTTTGACTGCTCTTCATCCTTTTATAAAGCAGTTTGACTGCTCTTCATCCTCTTATAAATCAGTTTGACTGCTCTTCATCCTATTATAAATCAGTTTGACTGCTCTTCATCCTCTTATAAAACAGTTTGACTGCTCTTCATCCTTTTATAAATCAGTTTGACTGCTCTTCGTCCGCTTACAAAACAGTTTGACTTCTCTTTATCCTTTTATAACGCAGTTTGACTGCTCTTCATCCTATTATAAAACAGTTTGACTGCTCTTCATCCTCTTGTAAAACAGGTTGACTGCTCTTCATCCTATTGTAAAACAGTCTGACTGCTCTACATCCTCGTATAAAACAGTTTGACTGCTCTTCATCCTTTTATAAAGCAGTTTGACTGCTCTTCATCCTCTTATAAATCAATTTGACTGCTCTTCATCCTCTTATAAAACCGTTTGACTGCTCTTCGTCCGATTATAAATCAGTTTGACTGCTCTTCATCCTCTTATAAAACCGTTTGACTGCTCTTCGTCCGATTATAAATCAGGTTGACTGCTCTTCGTCCGATTATAAATCAGTTTGACTGCTCTTCGTCTGCTTATAAAACAGTTTGACTGCTCTTCATACTTTTATAAAGCAGTTTGACTGCTCTTCATCCTCTTATAAATCAGTTTGACTGCTCTTCATCTGTTTATAAAGCAGTTTGACTGCTCTTCATCCTCCTATAGACCAGTTTGACTGCGCTTCGTCCTCTTATAAAACAGTTTGACTGCTCTTCATCCTTTTATAAAGCAGTTTGACTGCTCTACATCCTCTTATAAATCAGTTTGACTGCTATTCATCCGATTATAAATCAGTTTGACTGCTCTTCGTCCGATTATAAATCAGTTTGACTGCTCTACATCCTCTTATAAATCAGTTTGACTGCTATTCATCCAATTATAAATCAGTTTGACTGCTCTTCGTCTGCTTATAAATCAGTTTGACTGCTCTTCATCCTATTATAAATCAGTTTGACTGCTCTTCATCCTCTTATAAAACCGTTTGACTGCTCTTCGTCCCATTATAAATCAGTTTGACTGCTCTTCGTCCGATTATAAATCAGTTTGACTGCTCTTCGTCCGCTTACAAAACAGTTTGACTGCTCTTCATCCTTTTATAAAGCTGTTTGACTGCTCTTCATACTCCTATAAACCAGTTTGACTGCGCTTCATCCTCCTATAAAACAGTTTGACTGCTCTTCGTCGGATTATAAATCAGTTTGACTGCTCTTCGTCCTCTTATAAAACAGGTTGACTGCTCTTCATCCTCTTGTAAAACAGTCTGACTGCTCTTCATCCTCTTATAAATCAGTTTGACTGCTCTTCATCTATTTATAAAGCAGTTTTACTGCTCTTCATCCTCCTATAGACCAGTTTGACTGCGCTTCATCCTCCTATAAAACAGTTTGACTGCTCTTCGTCGGATTATAAATCAGTTTGACTGCTCTTCGTCCTCTTATAAAACAGGTTGACTGCTCTTCATCCTCTTGTAAAACAGTCTGACTGCTCTACATCCTCGTATAAAACAGTTTGACTGCTCTTCATCCTTTTATAAAGCAGTTTCACTGCTCTTCATCCTTTTATAAATCAATTTGACTGCTCTTCATACTCTTATAAAACAGTTTGACTGCTCTTCGTCCGATTATAAATCAGGTTGACTGCTCTTCGTCCGATTATAAATCAGTTTGACTGCTCTTCGTACGCTTATAAAACAGTTTGACTGCTCTTCGTCCTTTTATAAAGCAGTTTGACTGCTCTTCATCCTCTTATAAATCAGTTTGACTGCTCTTCATCCTTTTATAAAGCAGTTTGACTGCTCTTCATCCTCCTATAAACCAGTTTGACTGCGCTTCATCCTCCTATAGAACAGTTTGACTGCTCTTCGTCCGATTATAAATCAGTTTGACTGCTCTTCGTCCTCTTATAAAACAGTTTGACTGCTTTTCATCCTTTTATAAAGCAGTTTGACTGCTCTTCATCCTCTTATAAATCAGTTTGACTGCTCTTCATCCGATTATAAATCAGTTTGACTTTTCTTCATCCTCTTATAAAACAGTTTGACTGCTCTTCATCCTCTTATAAATCAGTTTGACTGCTCTTCATCCGATTATAAATCAGTTTGACTGCTCTTCATCCACTTAAAAAACAGTTTGACTGCTCTTCATCCTTTTATAAAGCAGTTTGACTGCTCTTCATCCTCTTATAAATCAGTTTGACTGCTCTTCATCCGATTATAAATCAGTTTGACTGCTCTTCATCCTCTTATAAAACAGTTTGACTGCTCTTCATCCTTTTATAACGCAGTTTGACTGCTCTTCATCCTCTTATAAATCAGTTTGACTGCTCTTCATCCGATTATAAATCAGTTTGACTGCTCTTCGTCCTCTTTTAAAACAGTTTGACTGCTCTTCATCCTTTTATAATGCAGTTTGACTGCTCTTCATCCTCTTATAAAACAGTTTGACTGCTCTTCATCCTCTTGTAAAACAGGTTGACTGCTCTTCATCCTCTTGTAAAACAGTCTGACTGCTCTACATCCTCGTATAAAACAGTTTGACTGCTCTTCATCCTTTTATAAAGCAGTTTGACTACTCTTCATCCTCTTATAAATCAATTTGACTGCTCTTCATCCTCTTATAAAACCGTTTGACTGCTCTTCGTCCGATTATAAATCAGTTTGACTGCTCTTCATCCTCTTATAAAACCGTTTGACTGCTCTTCGTCCGATTATAAATCAGGTTGACTGCTCTTCGTCCGATTATAAATCAGTTTGACTGCTCTTCGTCTGCTTATAAAACAGTTTGACTGCTCTTCATCCTTTTATAAAGCAGTTTGACTGCTCTTCATCCTCTTATAAATCAGTTTGACTGCTCTTCATCTGTTTATAAAGCAGTTTTACTGCTCTTCATCCTCCTATAGACCAGTTTGACTGCGCTTCATCCTCCTATAAAACAGTTTGACTGCACTTCGTCGGATTATAAATCAGTTTGACTGCTCTTCGTCCTCTTATAAAACAGTTTGACTGCTCTTCATCCTTTTATAAAGCAGTTTGACTGCTCTTCATCCTCTTATAAATCAGTTTGACTGCTCTTCATCCTATTATAAATCAGTTTGACTGCTCTTCATCCTCTTATAAAACAGTTTGACTGCTCTTCATCCTTTTATAAATCAGTTTGACTGCTCTTCGTCCGCTTACAAATCAGTTTGACTGCTCTTCATCCTATTATAAATCAGTTTGACTGCTCTTCATCCTCTTATAAAACAGTTTGACTTCTCTTTATCCTTTTATAACGCAGTTTGACTGCTCTTCATCCTCTTATAAAACAGTTTGACTGCTCTTCATCCTCTTGTAAAACAGGTTGACTGCTCTTCATCCTATTGTAAAACAGTCTGACTGCTCTACATCCTCGTATAAAACAGTTTGACTGCTCTTCATCCTTTTATAAAGCAGTTTAACTGCTCTTCATCCTCTTATAAATCAATTTGACTGCTCTTCATCCTCTTATAAAACCGTTTGACTGCTCTTCGTCCGATTATAAATCAGTTTGACTGCTCTTCATCCTCTTATAAAACCGTTTGACTGCTCTTCGTCCGAATTATAAATCAGGTTGACTGCTCTTCGTCCGATTATAAATCAGTTTGACTGCTCTTCGTCTGCTTATAAAACAGTTTGACTGCTCTTCATACTTTTATAAAGCAGTTTGACTGCTCTTCATCCTCTTATAAATCAGTTTGACTGCTCTTCATCTGTTTATAAAGCAGTTTGACTGCTCTTCATCCTCCTATAGTCCAGTTTGACTGCGCTTCATCCTCCTGTAGAACAGTTTGACTGCTTTTCGTCCGATTATAAATCAGTTTGACTGCTCTTCGTCCTCGTATAAAACAGTTTGACTGTTCTTCATCCTTTTATAAAGCAGTTTGACTGCTCTTCATCCTCTTATAAAACAGATTGACTGCTCTTCATCCTCTTGTAAAACAGGTTGACTGCCCTTCATCCTCTTGTAAAACAGTCTGACTGCTCTTCATCCTCTTATAAAGCAGTTTGACTGCTCTTCATCCTCCTATAAACCAGTTTGACTGCGCTTCATCCTCTTGTAAAACAGGTTGACTGCTTTTCATCCTTTTGTAAAACAGTCTGACTGCTCTACATCATTGTATAAAACAGATTGACTGCTCTTCATCCTTTTATAAAGCAGTTTGACTGCTCTTCATCCTCTTATAAATCAATTTGACTGCTCTTCATCCTCTTATAAAACCGTTTGACTGCTCTTCGTCCGATTATAAATCAGTTTGACTGCTCTTCATCCTTTTATAAAGCAGTTTGACTGCTCTTCATCCTCCTATAAACCAGTTTGACTGCGCTTCATCCTCCTATAGAACAGTTTGACTGCTCTTCGTCCGATTATAAATCAGTTTGACTGCTCTTCGTCCTCTTATAAAACAGTTTGACTGCTCTTCATCCTTTTATAAAGCAGTTTGACTGCTCTTCATCCTCTTATAAATCAGTTTGACTGCTCTTCATCCTATTATAAATCAGTTTGACTGCTCTTCATCCTCTTATAAAACAGTTTGACTGCTCTTCATCCTTTTATAAATCAGTTTGACTGCTCTTCGTCCGCTTACAAAACAGTTTGACTGCTCTTCATCCTATTATAAATCAGTTTGACTGCTCTTCATCCTCTTATAAAACAGTTTGACTTCTCTTTATCCTTTTATAACGCAGTTTGACTGCTCTTCATCCTATTATAAAACAGTTTGACTGCTCTTCATCCTCTTGTAAAACAGGTTGACTGCTCTTCATCCTATTGTAAAACAGTCTGACTGCTCTACATCCTCGTATAAAACAGTTTGACTGCTCTTCATCCTTTTATAAAGCAGTTTGACTGCTCTTCATCCTCTTATAAATCAATTTGACTGCTCTTCATCCTCTTATAAAACCGTTTGACTGCTCTTCGTCCGATTATAAATCAGTTTGACTGCTCTTCATCCTCTTATAAAACCGTTTGACTGCTCTTCGTCCGATTATAAATCAGGTTGACTGCTCTTCGTCCGATTATAAATCAGTTTGACTGCTCTTCGTCTGCTTATAAAACAGTTTGACTGCTCTTCATACTTTTATAAAGCAGTTTGACTGCTCTTCATTCTCTAATAAATCAGTTTGACTGCTCTTCATCTGTTTATAAAGCAGTTTGACTGCTCTTCATCCTCCTATAGACCAGTTTGACTGCGCTTCATCCTCCTGTAGAACAGTTTGACTGCTTTTCGTCCGATTATAAATCAGTTTGACTGCTCTTCGTCCTCGTATAAAACAGTTTGACTGTTCTTCATCCTTTTATAAAGCAGTTTGACTGCTCTTCATCCTCTTATAAAACAGATTGACTGCTCTTCATCCTCTTGTAAAACAGGTTGACTGCCCTTCATCCTCTTGTAAAACAGTCTGACTGCTCTTCATCCTCTTATAAAGCAGTTTGACTGCTCTTCATCCTCCTATAAACCAGTTTGACTGCGCTTCATCCTCTTGTAAAACTGGTTGACTGCTTTTCATCCTTTTGTAAAACAGTCTGACTGCTCTACATCATTGTATAAAACAGTTTGACTGCTCTTCATCCTTTTATAAAGCAGTTTGACTGCTCTTCATCCTCTTATAAATCAATTTGACTGCTCTTCATCCTCTTATAAAACCGTTTGACTGCTCTTCGTCCGATTATAAATCAGTTTGACTGCTCTTCGTCCGATTATAAATCAGTTTGACTGCTCTTCGTCCGCTTATAAAACAGTTTGACTGCTCTTCATCCTTTTATAAAGCAGTTTGACTGCTATTCATCCTCTTATAAATCAGTTTGACTGCTCTTCATCCTTTTATAAAGCAGTTTGACTGCTCTTCATCCTCCTATAAACCAGTTTGACTGCGCTTCATCCTCCTATAGAACAGTTTGACTGCTCTTCGTCCGATTATAAATCAGTTTGACTGCTCTTCGTCCTCTTATAAAACAGTTTGACTGCTCTTCATCCTTTTATAAAGCAGTTTGACTGCTCTTCATCCTCTTATAAATCAATTTGACTGCTCTTCATCCGATTATAAATCAGTTTGACTGCTCTTCATCCTCTTATAAAACAGTTTGACTGCTCTTCATCCTTTTATAAAGCAGTTTGACTGCTCTTCATCCTCTTATAAATCAGTTTGACTGCTCTTCATCCTATTATAAATCAGTTTGACTGCTCTTCATCCTCTTATAAAACAGTTTGACTGCTCTTCATCCTTTTATAAATCAGTTTGACTGCTCTTCGTCTGCTTATAAATCAGTTTGACTGCTCTTCATCCTATTATAAATCAGTTTGACTGCTCTTCATCCTCTTATAAAACAGTTTGACTGCTCTTTATCCTTTTATAACGCAGTTTGACTGCTCTTCATCCTCTTATAAAACAGTTTGACTGCTCTTCATCCTCTTGTAAAACAGGTTGACTGCTCTTCATCCTATTGTAAAACAGTCTGACTGCTCTACATCCTCGTATAAAACAGTTTGACTGCTCTTCATCCTTTTATAAAGCAGTTTGACTGCTCTTCATCCTCTTATAAATCAATTTGACTGCTCTTCATCCTCTTATAAAACCGTTTGACTGCTCTTCGTCCGATTATAAATCAGTTTGACTGCTCTTCATCTTCTTATAAAACCGTTTGACTGCTCTTCGTCCGATTATAAATCAGGTTGACTGCTCTTCGTCCGATTATAAATCAGTTTGACTGCTCTTCGTCTGCTTATAAAACAGTTTGACTGCTCTTCATCCTTTTATAAAGCAGTTTGACTGCTCTACATCCTCTTATAAATAAGTTTGACTGCTATTCATCCGATTATAAATCAGTTTGACTGCTCTTCGTCCGATTATAAATCAGTTTGACTGCTCTACATCCTCTTATAAATCAGTTTGACTGCTATTCATCCGATTATAAATCAGTTTGACTGCTCTTCGTCTGCTTATAAATCAGTTTGACTGCTCTTCATCCTATTATAAATCAGTTTGACTGCTCTTCATCCTCTTATAAAACCGTTTGACTGCTCTTCGTCCCGTTATAAATCAGTTTGACTGCTCTTCGTCCGATTATAAATCAGTTTGACTGCTCTTCGTCCGCTTACAAAACAGTTTGACTGCTCTTCATCCTTTTATAAAGCTGTTTGACTGCTCTTCATACTCCTATAAACCAGTTTGACTGCGCTTCATCCTCCTGTAGAACAGTTTGACTGCTATCTGCTATCTGCTCTTCATCCTTTTATAAAGCAGTTTGACTGCTCTTCATCCTCTTATAAATCAGTTTGACTGCTCTTCATCTATTTATAAAGCAGTTTTACTGCTCTTCATCCTCCTATAAAACAGTTTGACTGCTCTTCGTCGGATTATAAATCAGTTTGACTGCTCTTCGTCCTCTTATAAAACAGGTTGACTGCTCTTCATCCTCTTGTAAAACAGTCTGACTGCTCTACATCCTCGTATAAAACAGTTTGACTGCTCTTCATCCTTTTATAAAGCAGTTTCACTGCTCTTCATCCTTTTATAAATCAATTTGACTGCTCTTCATACTCTTATAAAACAGTTTGACTGCTCTTCGTCCGATTATAAATCAGGTTGACTGCTCTTCGTCCGATTATAAATCAGTTTGACTGCTCTTCGTACGCTTATAAAACAGTTTGACTGCTCTTCGTCCTTTTATAAAGCAGTTTGACTGCTCTTCATCCTCTTATAAATAAGTTTGACTGCTCTTCATCCTTTTATAAAGCAGTTTGACTGCTCTTCAGCCTCCTATAAACCAGTTTGACTGCGCTTCATCCTCCTATAGAACAGTTTGACTGCTCTTCGTCCGATTATAAATCAGTTTGACTGCTCTTCGTCCTCTTATAAAACAGTTTGACTGCTCTTCATCCTTTTATAAAGCAGTTTGACTGCTCTTCATCCTCTTATAAATCAGTTTGACTGCTCTTCATCCGATTATAAATCAGTTTGACTTTTCTTCATCCTCTTATAAAACAGTTTGACTGCTCTTCATCCTCTTATAAATCAGTTTGACTGCTCTTCATCCGATTATAAATCAGTTTGACTGCTCTTCATCCTCTTAAAAAACAGTTTGACTGCTCTTCATCCTTTTATAAATCAGTTTGACTGCTCTTCGTCTGCTTATAAATCAGTTTGACTGCTCTTCATCCTATTATAAATCAGTTTGACTGCTCTTCATCCTCTTATAAAACAGTTTGACTGCTCTTTATCCTTTTATAACGCAGTTTGACTGCTCTTCATCCTCTTATAAAACAGTTTGACTGCTCTTCATCCTCTTGTAAAACAGGTTGACTGCTCTTCATCCTATTGTAAAACAGTCTGACTGCTCTACATCCTCGTATAAAACAGTTTGACTGCTCTTCATCCTTTTATAAAGCAGTTTGACTGCTCTTCATCCTCTTATAAATCAATTTGACTGCTCTTCATCCTCTTATAAAACCGTTTGACTGCTCTTCGTCCGATTATAAATCAGTTTGACTGCTCTTCATCCTCTTATAAAACCGTTTGACTGCTCTTCGTCCGATTATAAATCAGGTTGACTGCTCTTCGTCCGATTATAAATCAGTTTGACTGCTCTTCGTCTGCTTATAAAACAGTTTGACTGCTCTTCATACTTTTATAAAGCAGTTTGACTGCTCTTCATCCTCTTATAAATCAGTTTGACTGCTCTTCATCTGTTTATAAAGCAGTTTGACTGCTCTTCATCCTCCTATAGACCAGTTTGACTGCGCTTCATCCTCCTATAAAACAGTTTGACTGCTCTTCGTCGGATTATAAATCAGTTTGACTGCTCTTCGTCCTCTTATAAAACAGTTTGACTGCTCTTCATCCTTTTATAAAGCAGTTTGACTGCTCTACATCCTCTTATAAATCAGTTTGACTGCTATTCATCCGATTATAAATCAGTTTGACTGCTCTTCGTCCGATTATAAATCAGTTTGACTGCTCTACATCCTCTTATAAATCAGTTTGACTGCTATTCATCCGATTATAAATCAGTTTGACTGCTCTTCGTCTGCTTATAAATCAGTTTGACTGCTCTTCATCCTATTATAAATCAGTTTGACTGCTCTTCATCCTCTTATAAAACCGTTTGACTGCTCTTCGTCCCGTTATAAATCAGTTTGACTGCTCTTCGTCCGATTATAAATCAGTTTGACTGCTCTTCGTCCGCTTACAAAACAGTTTGACTGCTCTTCATCCTTTTATAAAGCTGTTTGACTGCTCTTCATACTCCTATAAACCAGTTTGACTGCGCTTCATCCTCCTGTAGAACAGTTTGACTGCTATCTGCTATCTGCTCTTCATCCTTTTATAAAGCAGTTTGACTGCTCTTCATCCTCTTATAAATCAGTTTGACTGCTCTTCATCTATTTATAAAGCAGTTTTACTGCTCTTCATCCTCCTATAGACCAGTTTGACTGCGCTTCATCCTCCTATAAAACAGTTTGACTGCTCTTCGTCGGATTATAAATCAGTTTGACTGCTCTTCGTCCTCTTATAAAACAGGTTGACTGCTCTTCATCCTCTTGTAAAACAGTCTGACTGCTCTACATCCTCGTATAAAACAGTTTGACTGCTCTTCATCCTTTTATAAAGCAGTTTCACTGCTCTTCATCCTTTTATAAATCAATTTGACTGCTCTTCATACTCTTATAAAACAGTTTGACTGCTCTTCGTCCGATTATAAATCAGGTTGACTGCTCTTCGTCCGATTATAAATCAGTTTGACTGCTCTTCGTACGCTTATAAAACAGTTTGACTGCTCTTCGTCCTTTTATAAAGCAGTTTGACTGCTCTTCATCCTCTTATAAATAAGTTTGACTGCTCTTCATCCTTTTATAAAGCAGTTTGACTGCTCTTCAGCCTCCTATAAACCAGTTTGACTGCGCTTCATCCTCCTATAGAACAGTTTGACTGCTCTTCGTCCGATTATAAATCAGTTTGACTGCTCTTCGTCCTCTTATAAAACAGTTTGACTGCTCTTCATCCTTTTATAAAGCAGTTTGACTGCTCTTCATCCTCTTATAAATCAGTTTGACTGCTCTTCATCCGATTATAAATCAGTTTGACTTTTCTTCATCCTCTTATAAAACAGTTTGACTGCTCTTCATCCTCTTATAAATCAGTTTGACTGCTCTTCATCCGATTATAAATCAGTTTGACTGCTCTTCATCCTCTTAAAAAACAGTTTGACTGCTCTTCATCCTTTTATAAATCAGTTTGACTGCTCTTCGTCTGCTTATAAATCAGTTTGACTGCTCTTCATCCTATTATAAATCAGTTTGACTGCTCTTCATCCTCTTATAAAACAGTTTGACTGCTCTTTATCCTTTTATAACGCAGTTTGACTGCTCTTCATCCTCTTATAAAACAGTTTGACTGCTCTTCATCCTCTTGTAAAACAGGTTGACTGCTCTTCATCCTATTGTAAAACAGTCTGACTGCTCTACATCCTCGTATAAAACAGTTTGACTGCTCTTCATCCTTTTATAAAGCAGTTTGACTGCTCTTCATCCTCTTATAAATCAATTTGACTGCTCTTCATCCTCTTATAAAACCGTTTGACTGCTCTTCGTCCGATTATAAATCAGTTTGACTGCTCTTCATCCTCTTATAAAACCGTTTGACTGCTCTTCGTCTGATTATAAATCAGGTTGACTGCTCTTCGTCCGATTATAAATCAGTTTGACTGCTCTTCGTCTGCTTATAAAACAGTTTGACTGCTCTTCATACTTTTATAAAGCAGTTTGACTGCTCTTCATCCTCTTATAAATCAGTTTGACTGCTCTTCATCTGTTTATAAAGCAGTTTGACTGCTCTTCATCCTCCTATAGACCAGTTTGACTGCGCTTCATCCTCCTATAAAACAGTTTGACTGCTCTTCGTCGGATTATAAATCAGTTTGACTGCTCTTCGTCCTCTTATAAAACAGTTTGACTGCTCTTCATCCTTTTATAAAGCAGTTTGACTGCTCTACATCCTCTTATAAATCAGTTTGACTGCTATTCATCCGATTATAAATCAGTTTGACTGCTCTTCGTCCGATTATAAATCAGTTTGACTGCTCTACATCCTCTTATAAATCAGTTTGACTGCTATTCATCCGATTATAAATCAGTTTGACTGCTCTTCGTCTGCTTATAAATCAGTTTGACTGCTCTTCATCCTATTATAAATCAGTTTGACTGCTCTTCATCCTCTTATAAAACCGTTTGACTGCTCTTCGTCCCATTATAAATCAGTTTGACTGCTCTTCGTCCGCTTACAAAACAGTTTGACTGCTCTTCATCCTTTTATAAAGCTGTTTAACTGCTCTTCATACTCCTATAAACCAGTTTGACTGCGCTTCATCCTCCTGTAGAACAGTTTGACTGCTATCTGCTATCTGCTCTTCATCCTTTTATAAAGCAGTTTGACTGCTCTTCATCCTCTTATAAATCAGTTTGACTGCTCTTCATCTATTTATAAAGCAGTTTTACTGCTCTTCATCCTCCTATAGACCAGTTTGACTGCGCTTCATCCTCCTATAAAACAGTTTGACTGCTCTTCGTCGGATTATAAATCAGTTTGACTGCTCTTCGTCCTCTTATAAAACAGGTTGACTGCTCTTCATCCTCTTGTAAAACAGTCTGACTGCTCTACATCCTCGTATAAAACAGTTTGACTGCTCTTCATCCTTTTATAAAGCAGTTTCACTGCTCTTCATCCTTTTATAAATCAATTTGACTGCTCTTCATACTCTTATAAAACAGTTTGACTGCTCTTCGTCCGATTATAAATCAGGTTGACTGCTCTTCGTCCGATTATAAATCAGTTTGACTGCTCTTCGTACGCTTATAAAACAGTTTGACTGCTCTTCGTCCTTTTATAAAGCAGTTTGACTGCTCTTCATCCTCTTATAAATAAGTTTGACTGCTCTTCATCCTTTTATAAAGCAGTTTGACTGCTCTTCAGCCTCCTATAAACCAGTTTGACTGCGCTTCATCCTCCTATAGAACAGTTTGACTGCTCTTCGTCCGATTATACATCAGTTTGACTGCTCTTCGTCCTCTTATAAAACAGTTTGACTGCTCTTCATCCTTTTATAAAGCAGTTTGACTGCTCTTCATCCTCTTATAAATCAGTTTGACTGCTCTTCATCCGATTATAAATCAGTTTGACTTTTCTTCATCCTCTTATAAAACAGTTTGACTGCTCTTCATCCTCTTATAAATCAGTTTGACTGCTCTTCATCCGATTATAAATCAGTTTGACTGCTCTTCATCCTCTTATAAAGCAGTTTGACTGCTCTTCATCCTTTTATAAAGCAGTTTGACTGCTCTTCATCCTCTTATAAATCAGTTTGACTGCTCTTCATCCGATTATAAATCAGTTTGACTGCTCTTCATCCTCTTATAAAACAGTTTGACTGCTCTTCATCCTTTTATAAAGCAGTTTGACTGCTCTTCATCCTCTTATAAATCAGTTTGACTGCTCTTCATCCGATTATAAATCAGTTTGACTGCTCTTCGTCCTCTTTTAAAACAGTTTGACTGCTCTTCATCCTTTTATAATGCAGTTTGACTGCTCTTCATCCTCTTATAAAACAGTTTGACTGCTCTTCATCCTCTTGTAAAACAGGTTGACTGCTCTTCATCCTCTTGTAAAACAGTCTGACTGCTCTACATCCTCGTATAAAACAGTTTGACTGCTCTTCATCCTTTTATAAAGCAGTTTGACTGCTCTTCATCCTCTTATAAATCAATTTGACTGCTCTTCATCCTCTTATAAAACCGTTTGACTGCTCTTCGTCCGATTATAAATCAGTTTGACTGCTCTTCATCCTCTTATAAAACCGTTTGACTGCTCTTCGTCCGATTATAAATCAGGTTGACTGCTCTTCATCCTCTTATAAATCAGTTTGACTGCTCTTCATCTGTTTATAAAGCAGTTTTACTGCTCTTCATCCTCCTATAGACCAGTTTGACTGCGCTTCATCCTCCTATAAAACAGTTTGACTGCACTTCGTCGGATTATAAATCAGTTTGACTGCTCTTCGTCCTCTTATAAAACAGTTTGACTGCTCTTCATCCTTTTATAAAGCAGTTTGACTGCTCTTCATCCTCTTATAAATCAGTTTGACTGCTCTTCATCCTATTATAAATCAGTTTGACTGCTCTTCATCCTCTTATAAAACAGTTTGACTGCTCTTCATCCTTTTATAAATCAGTTTGACTGCTCTTCGTCTGCTTATAAATCAGTTTGACTGCTCTTCATCCTATTATAAATCAGTTTGACTGCTCTTCATCCTCTTATAAAACAGTTTGACTTCTCTTTATCCTTTTATAACGCAGTTTGACTGCTCTTCATCCTCTTATAAAACAGTTTGACTGCTCTTCATCCTCTTGTAAAACAGGTTGACTGCTCTTCATCCTATTGTAAAACAGTCTGACTGCTCTACATCCTCGTATAAAACAGTTTGACTGCTCTTCATCCTTTTATAAAGCAGTTTGACTGCTCTTCATCCTCTTATAAATTAATTTGACTGCTCTTCATCCTCTTATAAAACCGTTTGACTGCTCTTCGTCCGATTATAAATCAGTTTGACTGCTCTTCATCCTCTTATAAAACCGTTTGACTGCTCTTCGTCCGATTATAAATCAGGTTGACTGCTCTTCGTCCGATTATAAATCAGTTTGACTGCTCTTCGTCTGCTTATAAAACAGTTTGACTGCTCTTCATACTTTTATAAAGCAGTTTGACTGCTCTTCATCCTCTTATAAATCAGTTTGACTGCTCTTCATCTGTTTATAAAGCAGTTTGACTGCTCTTCATCCTCCTATAGACCAGTTTGACTGCGCTTCATCCTCCTATAAACCAGTTTGACTGCGCTTCATCCTCCTATAGAACAGTTTGACTGCTCTTCGTCCGATTATAAATCAGTTTGACTGCTCTTCGTCCTCTTATAAAGCAGTTTGACTGCTCTTCATCCTTTTATAAAGCAGTTTGACTGCTCTTCATCCTCTTATAAATCAGTTTGACTGCTCTTCATCCGATTATAAATCAGTTTGACTGCTCTTCATCCTCTTATAAAACAGCTTGACTGCTCTTCATCCTTTTATAAAGCACTTTGACTGCTCTTCATCCTCTTATAAATCAGTTTGACTGCTCTTCATCCTATTATAAATCAGTTTGACTGCTCTTCATCCTCTTATAAAACAGTTTGACTGCTCTTCATCCTTTTATAAATCAGTTTGACTGCTCTTCGTCTGCTTATAAATCAGTTTGACTGCTCTTCATCCTATTATAAATCAGTTTGACTGCTCTTCATCCTCTTATAAAACAGTTTGACTGCTCTTTATCCTTTTATAACGCAGTTTGACTGCTCTTCATCCTCTTATAAAACAGTTTGACTGCTCTTCATCCTCTTGTAAAACAGGTTGACTGCTCTTCATCCTCTTGTAAAACAGTCTGACTGCTCTACATCCTCGTATAAAACAGTTTGACTGCTCTTCATCCTTTTATAAAGCAGTTTGACTGCTCTTCATCCTCTTATAAATCAATTTGACTGCTCTTCATCCTCTTATAAAACCGTTTGACTTCTCTTCGTCCGATTATAAATCAGGTTGACTGCTCTTCGTCCGATTATAAATCAGTTTGACTGCTCTTCGTCCGCTTATAAAACAGTTTGACTGCTCTTCGTCCTTTTATAAAGCAGATTTTGACTGCTCTTCATCCTCTTATAAATCAGTTTGACTACTCTTCAACCTTTTATAAAGCAGTTTGACTGCTCTTCATCCTCCTATAAACCAGTTTGACTGCGCTTCATCCTCCTATAGAACAGTTTGACTGCTCTTCGTCCGATTATAAATCAGTTTGACTGCTCTTCGTCCTCTTATAAAACAGTTTGACTGCTCTTCATCCTTTTATAAAGCAGTTTGACTGCTCTTCATCCTCTTATAAATCAGTTTGACTGCTCTTCATCCGATTATAAATCAGTTTGACTTTTCTTCATCCTCTTATAAAACAGTTTGACTGCTCTTCATCCTCTTATAAATCAGTTTGACTGCTCTTCATCCGATTATAAATCAGTTTGACTGCTCTTCATCCTCTTAAAAAACAGTTTGACTGCTCTTCATCCTTTTATAATGCAGTTTGACTGCTCTTCATCCTTTTATAAATCAGTTTGACTGCTCTTCATCCGATTATAAATCAGTTTGACTGCTCTTCATCCTCTTATAAAACAGTTTGACTGCTCTTCATCCTTTTATAACGCAGTTTGACTGCTCTTCATCCTCTTATAAATCAGTTTGACTGCTCTTCATCCGATTATAAATCAGTTTGACTGCTCTTCGTCCTCTTTTAAAACAGTTTGACTGCTCTTCATCCTTTTATAATGCAGTTTGACTGCTCTTCATCCTCTTATAAAACAGTTTGACTGCTCTTCATCCTCTTGTAAAACAGGTTGACTGCTCTTCATCCTCTTGTAAAACAGTCTGACTGCTCTACATCCTCGTATAAAACAGTTTGACTGCTCTTCATCCTTTTATAAAGCAGTTTGACTGCTCTTCATCCTCTTATAAATCAATTTGACTGCTCTTCATTCTCTTATAAAACCGTTTGACTGCTCTTCGTCCGATTATAAATCAGTTTGACTGCTCTTCATCCTCTTATAAAACCGTTTGACTGCTCTTCGTCCGATTATAAATCAGGTTGACTGCTCTTCGTCCGATTATAAATCAGTTTGACTGCTCATCGTCTGCTTATAAAACAGTTTGACTGCTCTTCATCCTTTTATAAAGCAGTTTGACTGCTCTTCATCCTCTTATAAATCAGTTTGACTGCTCTTCATCTGTTTATAAAGCAGTTTTACTGCTCTTCATCCTCCTATAGACCAGTTTGACTGCGCTTCATCCTCCTATAAAACAGTTTGACTGCTCTTCGTCGGATTATAAATCAGTTTGACTGCTCTTCGTCCTCTTATAAAACAGGTTGACTGCTCTTCATCCTCTTGTAAAACAGTCTGACTGCTCTACATCCTCGTATAAAACAGTTTGACTGCTCTTCATCCTTTTATAAAGCAGTTTCACTGCTCTTCATCCTCTTATAAATCAATTTGACTGCTCTTCATACTCTTATAAAACCGTTTGACTGCTCTTCGTCCGATTATAAATCAGTTTGACTGCTCTTCGTCCGATTATAAATCAGTTTGACTGCTCTTCGTCCGCTTACAAAACAGTTTGACTGCTCTTCATCCTTTTATAAAGCAGTTTGACTGCTCTTCATCCGATTATAAATCAGTTTGACTGCTCTTCATCCTCTTATAAAACAGTTTGACTGCTCTTCATCCTTTTATAACGCAGTTTGACTGCTCTTCATCCTCTTATAAATCAGTTTGACTGCTCTTCATCCGATTATAAATCAGTTTGACTGCTCTTCGACCTCTTTTAAAACAGTTTGACTGCTCTTCATCCTTTTATAATGCAGTTTGACTGCTCTTCATCCTCTTATAAAACAGTTTGACTGCTCTTCGTCCGATTATAAATCAGTTTGACTGCTCTTCGTCCGATTATAAATCAGTTTGACTGCTCTTCGTCCGCTTACAAAACAGTTTGACTGCTCTTCATCCTTTTATAAAGCTGTTTGACTGCTCTTCGTCCGATTATAAATCAGGTTGACTGCTCTTCGTCCGATTATAAATCAGTTTGACTGCTCATCGTCTGCTTATAAAACAGTTTGACTGCTCTTCATCCTTTTATAAAACAGGTTGACTGCTCTTCATCCTCTTGTAAAACAGTCTGACTGCTCTACATCCTCGTATAAAACAGTTTGACTGCTCTTCATCCTTTTATAAAGCAGTTTCACTGCTCTTCATCCTCTTATAAATCAATTTGACTGCTCTTCATACTCTTATAAAACCGTTTGACTGCTCTTCGTCCGATTATAAATCAGTTTGATTGCTCTTCGTCCGATTATAAATCAGTTTGACTGCTCTTCGTCCGCTTACAAAACAGTTTGACTGCTCTTCATCCTTTTATAAAGCTGTTTGACTGCTCTTCATACTCTTATAAATCAGTTTGACTGCTCTTCATCCTCTTATAAAGCAGTTTGACTGCTCTTCATACTCCTATAAACCAGTTTGACTGCGCTTCATCCTCCTGTAGAACAGTTTGACTGCTTTTCGTCCGATTATAAATCAGTTTGACTGCTCTTCGTCCTCGTATAAAACAGTTTGACTGTTCTTCATCCTTTTATAAAGCAGTTTGACTGCTCTTCATCCTCTTATAAAACAGATTGACTGCTCTTCATCCTCTTGTAAAACAGGTTGACTGCCCTTCATCCTCTTGTAAAACAGTCTGACTGCTCTTCATCCTCTTATAAAGCAGTTTGACTGCTCTTCATCCTCCTATAAACCAGTTTGACTGCGCTTCATCCTCTTGTAAAACAGGTTGACTGCTTTTCATCCTTTTGTAAAACAGTCTGACTGCTCTACATCATTGTATAAAACAGTTTGACTGCTCTTCATCCGATTATAAATCAGTTTGACTGCTCTTCATCCTCTTAAAAAATAGTTTGACTGCTCTTCATCCTTTTATAAAGCAGTTTGACTGCTCTTCATCCTCTTATAAATCAGTTTGACTGCTCTTCATCCGATTATAAATCAGTTTGACTGCTCTTCATCCTCTTATAAATCAGTTTGACTGCTCTTCATCCGATTATAAATCAGTTTGACTGCTCTTCGTCCTCTTTTAAAACAGTTTGACTGCTCTTCATCCTTTTATAATGCAGTTTGACTGCTCTTCATCCTCTTATAAATCAGTTTGACTGCTCTTCATCCGATTATAAATCAGTTTGACTGCTCTTCGTCCTCTTTTAAAACAGTTTGACTGCTCTTCATCCTTTTATAATGCAGTTTGACTGCTCTTCATCCTCTTATAAAACAGTTTGACTGCTCTTCATCCTCTTGTAAAACAGGTTGACTGCTCTTCATCCTCTTGTAAAACAGTCTGACTGCTCTACATCCTCGTATAAAACAGTTTGACTGCTCTTCATCCTTTTATAAAGCAGTTTGACTGCTCTTCATCCTCTTATAAATCAATTTGACTGCTCTTCATTCTCTTATAAAACCGTTTGACTGCTCTTCGTCCGATTATAAATCAGTTTGACTGCTCTTCATCCTCTTATAAAACCGTTTGACTGCTCTTCGTCCGATTATAAATCAGGTTGACTGCTCTTCGTCCGATTATAAATCAGTTTGACTGCTCATCGTCTGCTTATAAAACAGTTTGACTGCTCTTCATCCTTTTATAAAGCAGTTTGACTGCTCTTCATCCTCTTATAAATCAGTTTGACTGCTCTTCATCTGTTTATAAAGCAGTTTTACTGCTCTTCATCCTCCTATAGACCAGTTTGACTGCGCTTCATCCTCCTATAAAACAGTTTGACTGCTCTTCGTCGGATTATAAATCAGTTTGACTGCTCTTCGTCCTCTTATAAAACAGGTTGACTGCTCTTCATCCTCTTGTAAAACAGTCTGACTGCTCTACATCCTCGTATAAAACAGTTTGACTGCTCTTCATCCTTTTATAAAGCAGTTTCACTGCTCTTCATCCTCTTATAAATCAATTTGACTGCTCTTCATACTCTTATAAAACCGTTTGACTGCTCTTCGTCCGATTATAAATCAGTTTGACTGCTCTTCGTCCGATTATAAATCAGTTTGACTGCTCTTCGTCCGCTTACAAAACAGTTTGACTGCTCTTCATCCTTTTATAAAGCAGTTTGACTGCTCTTCATCCGATTATAAATCAGTTTGACTGCTCTTCATCCTCTTATAAAACAGTTTGACTGCTCTTCATCCTTTTATAACGCAGTTTGACTGCTCTTCATCCTCTTATAAATCAGTTTGACTGCTCTTCATCCGATTATAAATCAGTTTGACTGCTCTTCGTCCTCTTTTAAAACAGTTTGACTGCTCTTCATCCTTTTATAATGCAGTTTGACTGCTCTTCATCCTCTTATAAAACAGTTTGACTGCTCTTCGTCCGATTATAAATCAGTTTGACTGCTCTTCGTCCGATTATAAATCAGTTTGACTGCTCTTCGTCCGCTTACAAAACAGTTTGACTGCTCTTCATCCTTTTATAAAGCTGTTTGACTGCTCTTCGTCCGATTATAAATCAGGTTGACTGCTCTTCGTCCGATTATAAATCAGTTTGACTGCTCATCGTCTGCTTATAAAACAGTTTGACTGCTCTTCATCCTCTTGTAAAACAGTCTGACTGCTCTACATCCTCGTATAAAACAGTTTGACTGCTCTTCATCCTTTTATAAAGCAGTTTCACTGCTCTTCATCCTCTTATAAATCAATTTGACTGCTCTTCATACTCTTATAAAACCGTTTGACTGCTCTTCGTCCGATTATAAATCAGTTTGATTGCTCTTCGTCCGATTATAAATCAGTTTGACTGCTCTTCGTCCGCTTACAAAACAGTTTGACTGCTCTTCATCCTTTTATAAAGCTGTTTGACTGCTCTTCATACTCTTATAAATCAGTTTGACTGCTCTTCATCCTCTTATAAAGCAGTTTGACTGCTCTTCATACTCCTATAAACCAGTTTGACTGCGCTTCATCCTCCTGTAGAACAGTTTGACTGCTTTTCGTCCGATTATAAATCAGTTTGACTGCTCTTCGTCCTCGTATAAAACAGTTTGACTGTTCTTCATCCTTTTATAAAGCAGTTTGACTGCTCTTCATCCTCTTATAAAACAGATTGACTGCTCTTCATCCTCTTGTAAAACAGGTTGACTGCCCTTCATCCTCTTGTAAAACAGTCTGACTGCTCTTCATCCTCTTATAAAGCAGTTTGACTGCTCTTCATCCTCCTATAAACCAGTTTGACTGCGCTTCATCCTCTTGTAAAACAGGTTGACTGCTTTTCATCCTTTTGTAAAACAGTCTGACTGCTCTACATCATTGTATAAAACAGTTTGACTGCTCTTCATCCGATTATAAATCAGTTTGACTGCTCTTCATCCTCTTAAAAAATAGTTTGACTGCTCTTCATCCTTTTATAAAGCAGTTTGACTGCTCTTCATCCTCTTATAAATCAGTTTGACTGCTCTTCATCCGATTATAAATCAGTTTGACTGCTCTTCATCCTCTTATAAATCAGTTTGACTGCTCTTCATCCGATTATAAATCAGTTTGACTGCTCTTCGTCCTCTTTTAAAACAGTTTGACTGCTCTTCATCCTTTTATAATGCAGTTTGACTGCTCTTCATCCTCTTATAAAACAGTTTGACTGCTCTTCATCCTCTTGTAAAACAGGTTGACTGCTCTTCATCCTATTGTAAAACAGTCTGACTGCTCTACATCCTCGTATAAAACAGTTTGACTGCTCTTCATCCTTTTATAAAGCAGTTTGACTGCTCTTCATCCTCTTATAAATCAATTTGACTGCTCTTCATCCTCTTATAAAACCGTTTGACTGCTCTTCGTCCGATTATAAATCAGTTTGACTGCTCTTCATCCTCTTATAAAACCGTTTGACTGCTCTTCGTCCGATTATAAATCAGGTTGACTGCTCTTCGTCCGATTATAAATCAGTTTGACTGCTCTTCGTCTGCTTATAAAACAGTTTGACTGCTCTTCATACTTTTATAAAGCAGTTTGACTGCTCTTCATCCTCTTATAAATCAGTTTGACTGCTCTTCATCTGTTTATAAAGCAGTTTGACTGCTCTTCATCCTCCTATAGACCAGTTTGACTGCTCTTCATCCTCCTATAAAACAGTTTGACTGCTCTTCGTCGGATTATAAATCAGTTTGACTGCTCTTCGTCCTCTTATAAAACAGGTTGACTGCTCTTCATCCTCTTGTAAAACAGTCTGACTGCTCTACATCCTCGTATAAAACAGTTTGACTGCTCTTCATCCTTTTATAAAGCAGTTTCACTGCTCTTCATCCTCTTATAAATCAATTTGACTGCTCTTCATACTCTTATAAAACCGTTTGACTGCTCTTCGTCCGATTATAAATCAGTTTGACTGCTCTTAGTCCGATTATAAATCAGTTTGACTGCTCTTCGTCCGCTTACAAAACAGTTTGACTGCTCTTCATCCTTTTATAAAGCAGTTTGACTGCTCTTCATCCTCTTATAAATCAGTTTGACTGCTCTTCATCCGATTATAAATCAGTTTGGCTGCTCTTCATCCTTTTATAACGCAGTTTGACTGCTCTTCATCCTCTTATAAATCAGTTTGACTGCTCTTCATCCGATTATAAATCAGTTTGACTGCTCTTCGTCCTCTTTTAAAACAGTTTGACTGCTCTTCATCCTTTTATAATGCAGTTTGACTGCTCTTCATCCTCTTATAAAACAGTTTGACTGCTCTTCGTCCGATTATAAATCAGTTTGACTGCTCTTCGTCCGATTATAAATCAGTTTGACTGCTCTTCGTCCGCTTACAAAACAGTTTGACTGCTCTTCATCCTTTTATAAAGCTGTTTGACTGCTCTTCGTCCGATTATAAATCAGGTTGACTGCTCTTCGTCCGATTATAAATCAGTTTGACTGCTCATCGTCTGCTTATAAAACAGTTTGACTGCTCTTCATCCTTTTATAAAACAGGTTGACTGCTCTTCATCCTCTTGTAAAACAGTCTGACTGCTCTACATCCTCGTATAAAACAGTTTGACTGCTCTTCATCCTTTTATAAAGCAGTTTCACTGCTCTTCATCCTCTTATAAATCAATTTGACTGCTCTTCATACTCTTATAAAACCGTTTGACTGCTCTTCGTCCGATTATAAATCAGTTTGACTGCTCTTCGTCCGATTATAAATCAGTTTGACTGCTCTTCGTCCGCTTACAAAACAGTTTGACTGCTCTTCATCCTTTTATAAAGCTGTTTGACTGCTCTTCATACTCTTATAAATCAGTTTGACTGCTCTTCATCCTCTTATAAAGCAGTTTGACTGCTCTTCATACTCCTATAAACCAGTTTGACTGCGCTTCATCCTCCTGTAGAACAGTTTGACTGCTTTTCGTCCGATTATAAATCAGTTTGACTGCTCTTCGTCCTCGTATAAAACAGTTTGACTGTTCTTCATCCTTTTATAAAGCAGTTTGACTGCTCTTCATCCTCTTATAAAACAGATTGACTGCTCTTCATCCTCTTGTAAATCAGGTTGACTGCCCTTCATCCTCTTGTAAAACAGTCTGACTGCTCTTCATCCTCTTATAAAGCAGTTTGACTGCTCTTCATCCTCCTATAAACCAGTTTGACTGCGCTTCATCCTCTTGTAAAACAGGTTGACTGCTTTTCATCCTTTTGTAAAACAGTCTGACTGCTCTACATCATTGTATAAAACAGTTTGACTGCTCTTCATCCTTTTATAAAGCAGTTTGACTGCTCTTCATCCTCTTATAAATCAATTTGACTGCTCTTCATCCTCTTATAAAACCGTTTGACTGCTCTTCGTCCGATTATAAATCAGTTTGACTGCTCTTCGTCCGATTATAAATCAGTTTGACTGCTCTTCGTCCGCTTATAAAACAGTTTGACTGCTCTTCATCCTTTTATAAAGCAGTTTGACTGCTATTCATCCTCTTATAAATCAGTTTGACTGCTCTTCATCCTTTTATAAAGCAGTTTGACTGCTCTTCATCCTCCTATAAACCAGTTTGACTGCGCTTCATCCTCCTATAGAACAGTTTGACTGCTCTTCGTCCGATTATAAATCAGTTTGACTGCTCTTCGTCCTCTTATAAAACAGTTTGACTGCTCTTCATCCTTTTATAAATCAGTTTGACTGCTCTTCATCCTCTTATAAATCAGTTTGACTGCTCTTCATCCGATTATAAATCAGTTTGACTTTTCTTCATCCTCTTATAAAACAGTTTGACTGCTCTTCATCCTCTTATAAATCAGTTTGACTGCTCTTCATCCGATTATAAATCAGTTTGACTGCTCTTCATCCTCTTAAAAAACAGTTTGACTGCTCTTCATCCTTTTATAAATCAGTTTGACTGCTCTTCGTCTGCTTATAAATCAGTTTGACTGCTCTTCATCCTATTATAAATCAGTTTGACTGCTCTTCATCCTCTTATAAAACAGTTTGACTGCTCTTTATCCTTTTATAACGCAGTTTGACTGCTCTTCATCCTCTTATAAAACAGTTTGACTGCTCTTCATCCTCTTGTAAAACAGGTTGACTGCTCTTCATCCTATTGTAAAACAGTCTGACTGCTCTACATCCTCGTATAAAACAGTTTGACTGCTCTTCATCCTTTTATAAAGCAGTTTGACTGCTCTTCATCCTCTTATAAATCAATTTGACTGCTCTTCATCCTCTTATAAAACCGTTTGACTGCTCTTCGTCCGATTATAAATCAGTTTGACTGCTCTTCATCCTCTTATAAAACCGTTTGACTGCTCTTCGTCCGATTATAAATCAGGTTGACTGCTCTTCGTCCGATTATAAATCAGTTTGACTGCTCTTCGTCTGCTTATAAAACAGTTTGACTGCTCTTCATACTTTTATAAAGCAGTTTGACTGCTCTTCATCCTCTTATAAATCAGTTTGACTGCTCTTCATCTGTTTATAAAGCAGTTTGACTGCTCTTCATCCTCCTATAGACCAGTTTGACTGCGCTTCATCCTCCTATAAAACAGTTTGACTGCTCTTCGTCGGATTATAAATCAGTTTGACTGCTCTTCGTCCTCTTATAAAACAGTTTGACTGCTCTTCATCCTTTTATAAAGCAGTTTGACTGCTCTACATCCTCTTATAAATCAGTTTGACTGCTATTCATCCGATTATAAATCAGTTTGACTGCTCTTCGTCCGATTATAAATCAGTTTGACTGCTCTACATCCTCTTATAAATCAGTTTGACTGCTATTCATCCGATTATAAATCAGTTTGACTGCTCTTCGTCTGCTTATAAATCAGTTTGACTGCTCTTCATCCTATTATAAATCAGTTTGACTGCTCTTCATCCTCTTATAAAACCGTTTGACTGCTCTTCGTCCCATTATAAATCAGTTTGACTGCTCTTCGTCCGCTTACAAAACAGTTTGACTGCTCTTCATCCTTTTATAAAGCTGTTTAACTGCTCTTCATACTCCTATAAACCAGTTTGACTGCGCTTCATCCTCCTGTAGAACAGTTTGACTGCTATCTGCTATCTGCTCTTCATCCTTTTATAAAGCAGTTTGACTGCTCTTCATCCTCTTATAAATCAGTTTGACTGCTCTTCATCTATTTATAAAGCAGTTTTACTGCTCTTCATCCTCCTATAGACCAGTTTGACTGCGCTTCATCCTCCTATAAAACAGTTTGACTGCTCTTCGTCGGATTATAAATCAGTTTGACTGCTCTTCGTCCTCTTATAAAACAGGTTGACTGCTCTTCATCCTCTTGTAAAACAGTCTGACTGCTCTACATCCTCGTATAAAACAGTTTGACTGCTCTTCATCCTTTTATAAAGCAGTTTCACTGCTCTTCATCCTTTTATAAATCAATTTGACTGCTCTTCATACTCTTATAAAACAGTTTGACTGCTCTTCGTCCGATTATAAATCAGGTTGACTGCTCTTCGTCCGATTATAAATCAGTTTGACTGCTCTTCGTACGCTTATAAAACAGTTTGACTGCTTTTCGTCCTTTTATAAAGCAGTTTGACTGCTCTTCATCCTCTTATAAATAAGTTTGACTGCTCTTCATCCTTTTATAAAGCAGTTTGACTGCTCTTCAGCCTCCTATAAACCAGTTTGACTGCGCTTCATCCTCCTATAGAACAGTTTGACTGCTCTTCGTCCGATTATACATCAGTTTGACTGCTCTTCGTCCTCTTATAAAACAGTTTGACTGCTCTTCATCCTTTTATAAAGCAGTTTGACTGCTCTTCATCCTCTTATAAATCAGTTTGACTGCTCTTCATCCGATTATAAATCAGTTTGACTTTTCTTCATCCTCTTATAAAACAGTTTGACTGCTCTTCATCCTCTTATAAATCAGTTTGACTGCTCTTCATCCGATTATAAATCAGTTTGACTGCTCTTCATCCTCTTATAAAGCAGTTTGACTGCTCTTCATCCTTTTATAAAGCAGTTTGACTGCTCTTCATCCTCTTATAAAACAGTTTGACTGCTCTTCATCCTTTTATAAAGCAGTTTGACTGCTCTTCATCCTCTTATAAATCAGTTTGACTGCTCTTCATCCGATTATAAATCAGTTTGACTGCTCTTCGTCCTCTTTTAAAACAGTTTGACTGCTCTTCATCCTTTTATAATGCAGTTTGACTGCTCTTCATCCTCTTATAAAACAGTTTGACTGCTCTTCATCCTCTTGTAAAACAGGTTGACTGCTCTTCATCCTCTTGTAAAACAGTCTGACTGCTCTACATCCTCGTATAAAACAGTTTGACTGCTCTTCATCCTTTTATAAAGCAGTTTGACTGCTCTTCATCCTCTTATAAATCAATTTGACTGCTCTTCATCCTCTTATAAAACCGTTTGACTGCTCTTCGTCCGATTATAAATCAGTTTGACTGCTCTTCATCCTCTTATAAAACCGTTTGACTGCTCTTCGTCCGATTATAAATCAGGTTGACTGCTCTTCGTCCGATTATAAATCAGTTTGACTGCTCTTCGTCTGCTTATAAAACAGTTTGACTGCTCTTCATCCTTTTATAAAGCAGTTTGACTGCTCTTCATCCTCTTATAAATCAGTTTGACTGCTCTTCATCTGTTTATAAAGCAGTTTTACTGCTCTTCATCCTCCTATAGACCAGTTTGACTGCGCTTCATCCTCCTATAAAACAGTTAGACTGCACTTCGTCGGATTATAAATCAGTTTGACTGCTCTTCGTCCTCTTATAAAACAGTTTGACTGCTCTTCATCCTTTTATAAAGCAGTTTGACTGCTCTTCATCCTCTTATAAATCAGTTTGACTGCTCTTCATCCTATTATAAATCAGTTTGACTGCTCTTCATCCTCTTATAAAACAGTTTGACTGCTCTTCATCCTTTTATAAATCAGTTTGACTGCTCTTCGTCTGCTTATAAATCAGTTTGACTGCTCTTCATCCTATTATAAATCAGTTTGACTGCTCTTCATCCTCTTATAAAACAGTTTGACTTCTCTTTATCCTTTTATAACGCAGTTTGACTGCTCTTCATCCTCTTATAAAACAGTTTGACTGCTCTTCATCCTCTTGTAAAACAGGTTGACTGCTCTTCATCCTATTGTAAAACAGTCTGACTGCTCTACATCCTCGTATAAAACAGTTTGACTGCTCTTCATCCTTTTATAAAGCAGTTTGACTGCTCTTCATCCTCTTATAAATCAATTTGACTGCTCTTCATCCTCTTATAAAACCGTTTGACTGCTCTTCGTCCGATTATAAATCAGTTTGACTGCTCTTCATCCTCTTATAAAACCGTTTGACTGCTCTTCGTCCGATTATAAATCAGGTTGACTGCTCTTCGTCCGATTATAAATCAGTTTGACTGCTCTTCGTCTGCTTATAAAACAGTTTGACTGCTCTTCATACTTTTATAAAGCAGTTTGACTGCTCTTCATCCTCTTATAAATCAGTTTGACTGCTCTTCATCTGTTTATAAAGCAGTTTGACTGCTCTTCATCCTCCTATAGACCAGTTTGACTGCGCTTCATCCTCCTATAAACCAGTTTGACTGCGCTTCATCCTCCTATAGAACAGTTTGACTGCTCTTCGTCCGATTATAAATCAGTTTGACTGCTCTTCGTCCTCTTATAAAGCAGTTTGACTGCTCTTCATCCTTTTATAAAGCAGTTTGACTGCTCTTCATCCTCTTATAAATCAGTTTGACTGCTCTTCATCCGATTATAAATCAGTTTGACTGCTCTTCATCCTCTTATAAAACAGCTTGACTGCTCTTCATCCTTTTATAAAGCACTTTGACTGCTCTTCATCCTCTTATAAATCAGTTTGACTGCTCTTCATCCTATTATAAATCAGTTTGACTGCTCTTCATCCTCTTATAAAACAGTTTGACTGCTCTTCATCCTTTTATAAATCAGTTTGACTGCTCTTCGTCTGCTTATAAATCAGTTTGACTGCTCTTCATCCTATTATAAATCAGTTTGACTGCTCTTCATCCTCTTATAAAACAGTTTGACTGCTCTTTATCCTTTTATAACGCAGTTTGACTGCTCTTCATCCTCTTATAAAACAGTTTGACTGCTCTTCATCCTCTTGTAAAACAGGTTGACTGCTCTTCATCCTCTTGTAAAACAGTCTGACTGCTCTACATCCTCGTATAAAACAGTTTGACTGCTCTTCATCCTTTTATAAAGCAGTTTGACTGCTCTTCATCCTCTTATAAATCAATTTGACTGCTCTTCATCCTCTTATAAAACCGTTTGACTTATCTTCGTCCGATTATAAATCAGGTTGACTGCTCTTCGTCCGATTATAAATCAGTTTGACTGCTCTTCGTCCGCTTATAAAACAGTTTGACTGCTCTTCGTCCTTTTATAAAGCAGATTTTGACTGCTCTTCATCCTCTTATAAATCAGTTTGACTACTCTTCAACCTTTTATAAAGCAGTTTGACTGCTCTTCATCCTCCTATAAACCAGTTTGACTGCGCTTCATCCTCCTATAGAACAGTTTGACTGCTCTTCGTCCAATTATAAATCAGTTTGACTGCTCTTCGTCCGATTATAAATCAGTTTGACTGCTCTTCATCCTTTTATAAAGCAGTTTGACTGCTCTTCATCCTCTTATAAATCAGTTTGACTGCTCTTCATCCGATTATAAATCAGTTTGACTTTTCTTCATCCTCTTATAAAACAGTTTGACTGCTCTTCATCCTCTTATAAATCAGTTTGACTGCTCTTCATCCGATTATAAATCAGTTTGACTGCTCTTCATCCTCTTAAAAAACAGTTTGACTGCTCTTCATCCTTTTATAAAGCAGTTTGACTGCTCTTCATCCTTTTATAAATCAGTTTGACTGCTCTTCATCCGATTATAAATCAGTTTGACTGCTCTTCATCCTCTTATAAAACAGTTTGACTGCTCTTCATCCTTTTATAACGCAGTTTGACTGCTCTTCATCCTCTTATAAATCAGTTTGACTGCTCTTCATCCGATTATAAATCAGTTTGACTGCTCTTCGTCCTCTTTTAAAACAGTTTGACTGCTCTTCATCCTTTTATAATGCAGTTTGACTGCTCTTCATCCTCTTATAAAACAGTTTGACTGCTCTTCATCCTCTTGTAAAACAGGTTGACTGCTCTTCATCCTCTTGTAAAACAGTCTGACTGCTCTACATCCTCGTATAAAACAGTTTGACTGCTCTTCATCCTTTTATAAAGCAGTTTGACTGCTCTTCATCCTCTTATAAATCAATTTGACTGCTCTTCATTCTCTTATAAAACCGTTTGACTGCTCTTCGTCCGATTATAAATCAGTTTGACTGCTCTTCATCCTCTTATAAAACCGTTTGACTGCTCTTCGTCCGATTATAAATCAGGTTGACTGCTCTTCGTCCGATTATAAATCAGTTTGACTGCTCATCGTCTGCTTATAAAACAGTTTGACTGCTCTTCATCCTTTTATAAAGCAGTTTGACTGCTCTTCATCCTCTTATAAATCAGTTTGACTGCTCTTCATCTGTTTATAAAGCAGTTTTACTGCTCTTCATCCTCCTATAGACCAGTTTGACTGCGCTTCATCCTCCTATAAAACAGTTTGACTGCTCTTCGTCGGATTATAAATCAGTTTGACTGCTCTTCGTCCTCTTATAAAACAGGTTGACTGCTCTTCATCCTCTTGTAAAACAGTCTGACTGCTCTACATCCTCGTATAAAACAGTTTGACTGCTCTTCATCCTTTTATAAAGCAGTTTCACTGCTCTTCATCCTCTTATAAATCAATTTGACTGCTCTTCATACTCTTATAAAACCGTTTGACTGCTCTTCGTCCGATTATAAATCAGTTTGACTGCTCTTCGTCCGATTATAAATCAGTTTGACTGCTCTTCGTCCGCTTACAAAACAGTTTGACTGCTCTTCATCCTTTTATAAAGCAGTTTGACTGCTCTTCATCCGATTATAAATCAGTTTGACTGCTCTTCATCCTCTTATAAAACAGTTTGACTGCTCTTCATCCTTTTATAACGCAGTTTGACTGCTCTTCATCCTCTTATAAATCAGTTTGACTGCTCTTCATCCGATTATAAATCAGTTTGACTGCTCTTCGTCCTCTTTTAAAACAGTTTGACTGCTCTTCATCCTTTTATAATGCAGTTTGACTGCTCTTCATCCTCTTATAAAACAGTTTGACTGCTCTTCGTCCGATTATAAATCAGTTTGACTGCTCTTCGTCCGATTATAAATCAGTTTGACTGCTCTTCGTCCGCTTACAAAACAGTTTGACTGCTCTTCATCCTTTTATAAAGCTGTTTGACTGCTCTTCGTCCGATTATAAATCAGGTTGACTGCTCTTCGTCCGATTATAAATCAGTTTGACTGCTCATCGTCTGCTTATAAAACAGTTTGACTGCTCTTCATCCTTTTATAAAACAGGTTGACTGCTCTTCATCCTCTTGTAAAACAGTCTGACTGCTCTACATCCTCGTATAAAACAGTTTGACTGCTCTTCATCCTTTTATAAAGCAGTTTCACTGCTCTTCATCCTCTTATAAATCAATTTGACTGCTCTTCATACTCTTATAAAACCGTTTGACTGCTCTTCGTCCGATTATAAATCAGTTTGACTGCTCTTCGTCCGATTATAAATCAGTTTGACTGCTCTTCGTCCGCTTACAAAACAGTTTGACTGCTCTTCATCCTTTTATAAAGCTGTTTGACTGCTCTTCATACTCTTATAAATCAGTTTGACTGCTCTTCATCCTCTTATAAAGCAGTTTGACTGCTCTTCATACTCCTATAAACCAGTTTGACTGCGCTTCATCCTCCTGTAGAACAGTTTGACTGCTTTTCGTCCGATTATAAATCAGTTTGACTGCTCTTCGTCCTCGTATAAAACAGTTTGACTGTTCTTCATCCTTTTATAAAGCAGTTTGACTGCTCTTCATCCTCTTATAAAACAGATTGACTGCTCTTCATCCTCTTGTAAAACAGGTTGACTGCCCTTCATCCTCTTGTAAAACAGTCTGACTGCTCTTCATCCTCTTATAAAGCAGTTTGACTGCTCTTCATCCTCCTATAAACCAGTTTGACTGCGCTTCATCCTCTTGTAAAACAGGTTGACTGCTTTTCATCCTTTTGTAAAACAGTCTGACTGCTCTACATCATTGTATAAAACAGTTTGACTGCTCTTCATCCGATTATAAATCAGTTTGACTGCTCTTCATCCTCTTAAAAAATAGTTTGACTGCTCTTCATCCTTTTATAAAGCAGTTTGACTGCTCTTCATCCTCTTATAAATCAGTTTGACTGCTCTTCATCCGATTATAAATCAGTTTGACTGCTCTTCATCCTCTTATAAATCAGTTTGACTGCTCTTCATCCGATTATAAATCAGTTTGACTGCTCTTCGTCCTCTTTTAAAACAGTTTGACTGCTCTTCATCCTTTTATAATGCAGTTTGACTGCTCTTCATCCTCTTATAAAACAGTTTGACTGCTCTTCATCCTCTTGTAAAACAGGTTGACTGCTCTTCATCCTATTGTAAAACAGTCTGACTGCTCTACATCCTCGTATAAAACAGTTTGACTGCTCTTCATCCTTTTATAAAGCAGTTTGACTGCTCTTCATCCTCTTATAAATCAATTTGACTGCTCTTCATCCTCTTATAAAACCGTTTGACTGCTCTTCGTCCGATTATAAATCAGTTTGACTGCTCTTCATCCTCTTATAAAACCGTTTGACTGCTCTTCGTCCGATTATAAATCAGGTTGACTGCTCTTCGTCCGATTATAAATCAGTTTGACTGCTCTTCGTCTGCTTATAAAACAGTTTGACTGCTCTTCATACTTTTATAAAGCAGTTTGACTGCTCTTCATCCTCTTATAAATCAGTTTGACTGCTCTTCATCTGTTTATAAAGCAGTTTGACTGCTCTTCATCCTCCTATAGACCAGTTTGACTGCGCTTCATCCTCCTATAAAACAGTTTGACTGCTCTTCGTCGGATTATAAATCAGTTTGACTGCTCTTCGTCCTCTTATAAAACAGGTTGACTGCTCTTCATCCTCTTGTAAAACAGTCTGACTGCTCTACATCCTCGTATAAAACAGTTTGACTGCTCTTCATCCTTTTATAAAGCAGTTTCACTGCTCTTCATCCTCTTATAAATCAATTTGACTGCTCTTCATACTCTTATAAAACCGTTTGACTGCTCTTCGTCCGATTATAAATCAGTTTGACTGCTCTTAGTCCGATTATAAATCAGTTTGACTGCTCTTCGTCCGCTTACAAAACAGTTTGACTGCTCTTCATCCTTTTATAAAGCAGTTTGACTGCTCTTCATCCTCTTATAAATCAGTTTGACTGCTCTTCATCCGATTATAAATCAGTTTGACTGCTCTTCATCCTTTTATAACGCAGTTTGACTGCTCTTCATCCTCTTATAAATCAGTTTGACTGCTCTTCATCCGATTATAAATCAGTTTGACTGCTCTTCGTCCTCTTTTAAAACAGTTTGACTGCTCTTCATCCTTTTATAATGCAGTTTGACTGCTCTTCATCCTCTTATAAAACAGTTTGACTGCTCTTCGTCCGATTATAAATCAGTTTGACTGCTCTTCGTCCGATTATAAATCAGTTTGACTGCTCTTCGTCCGCTTACAAAACAGTTTGACTGCTCTTCATCCTTTTATAAAGCTGTTTGACTGCTCTTCGTCCGATTATAAATCAGGTTGACTGCTCTTCGTCCGATTATAAATCAGTTTGACTGCTCATCGTCTGCTTATAAAACAGTTTGACTGCTCTTCATCCTTTTATAAAACAGGTTGACTGCTCTTCATCCTCTTGTAAAACAGTCTGACTGCTCTACATCCTCGTATAAAACAGTTTGACTGCTCTTCATCCTTTTATAAAGCAGTTTCACTGCTCTTCATCCTCTTATAAATCAATTTGACTGCTCTTCATACTCTTATAAAACCGTTTGACTGCTCTTCGTCCGATTATAAATCAGTTTGACTGCTCTTCGTCCTCTTATAAATCAATTTGACTGCTCTTCGTCCGCTTACAAAACAGTTTGACTGCTCTTCATCCTTTTATAAAGCTGTTTGACTGCTCTTCATACTCTTATAAATCAGTTTGACTGCTCTTCATCCTCTTATAAAGCAGTTTGACTGCTCTTCATACTCCTATAAACCAGTTTGACTGCGCTTCATCCTCCTGTAGAACAGTTTGACTGCTTTTCGTCCGATTATAAATCAGTTTGACTGCTCTTCGTCCTCGTATAAAACAGTTTGACTGTTCTTCATCCTTTTATAAAGCAGTTTGACTGCTCTTCATCCTCTTATAAAACAGATTGACTGCTCTTCATCCTCTTGTAAATCAGGTTGACTGCCCTTCATCCTCTTGTAAAACAGTCTGACTGCTCTTCATCCTCTTATAAAGCAGTTTGACTGCTCTTCATCCTCCTATAAACCAGTTTGACTGCGCTTCATCCTCTTGTAAAACAGGTTGACTGCTTTTCATCCTTTTGTAAAACAGTCTGACTGCTCTACATCATTGTATAAAACAGTTTGACTGCTCTTCATCCTTTTATAAAGCAGTTTGACTGCTCTTCATCCTCTTATAAATCAATTTGACTGCTCTTCATCCTCTTATAAAACCGTTTGACTGCTCTTCGTCCGATTATAAATCAGTTTGACTGCTCTTCGTCCGATTATAAATCAGTTTGACTGCTCTTCGTCCGCTTATAAAACAGTTTGACTGCTCTTCATCCTTTTATAAAGCAGTTTGACTGCTATTCATCCTCTTATAAATCAGTTTGACTGCTCTTCATCCTTTTATAAAGCAGTTTGACTGCTCTTCATCCTCCTATAAACCAGTTTGACTGCGCTTCATCCTCCTATAGAACAGTTTGACTGCTCTTCGTCCGATTATAAATCAGTTTGACTGCTCTTCGTCCTCTTATAAAACAGTTTGACTGCTCTTCATCCTTTTATAAATCAGTTTGACTGCTCTTCATCCTCTTATAAATCAGTTTGACTGCTCTTCATCCGATTATAAATCAGTTTGACTGCTCTTCATCCTCTTATAAAACAGTTTGACTGCTCTTTATCCTTTTATAACGCAGTTTGACTGCTCTTCATCCTCTTATAAAACAGTTTGACTGCTCTTCATCCTCTTGTAAAACAGGTTGACTGCTCTTCATCCTATTGTAAAACAGTCTGACTGCTCTACATCCTCGTATAAAACAGTTTGACTGCTCTTCATCCTTTTATAAAGCAGTTTGACTGCTCTTCATCCTCTTATAAATCAATTTGACTGCTCTTCATCCTCTTATAAAACAGTCTGACTGCTCTACATCCTCGTATAAAACAGTTTGACTGCTCTTCATCCTTTTATAAAGCAGTTTCACTGCTCTTCATCCTCTTATAAATCAATTTGACTGCTCTTCATACTCTTATAAAACCGTTTGACTGCTCTTCGTCCGATTATAAATCAGTTTGACTGCTCTTCGTCCGATTATAAATCAGTTTGACTGCTCTTCGTCCGCTTACAAAACAGTTTGACTGCTCTTCATCCTTTTATAAAGCTGTTTGACTGCTCTTCATACTCTTATAAATCAGTTTGACTGCTCTTCATCCTCTTATAAAGCAGTTTGACTGCTCTTCATACTCCTATAAACCAGTTTGACTGCGCTTCATCCTCCTGTAGAACAGTTTGACTGCTTTTCGTCCGATTATAAATCAGTTTGACTGCTCTTCGTCCTCGTATAAAACAGTTTGACTGTTCTTCATCCTTTTATAAAGCAGTTTGACTGCTCTTCATCCTCTTATAAAACAGATTGACTGCTCTTCATCCTCTTGTAAAACAGGTTGACTGCCCTTCATCCTCTTGTAAAACAGTCTGACTGCTCTTCATCCTCTTATAAAGCAGTTTGACTGCTCTTCATCCTCCTATAAACCAGTTTGACTGCGCTTCATCCTCTTGTAAAACAGGTTGACTGCTTTTCATCCTTTTGTAAAACAGTCTGACTGCTCTACATCATTGTATAAAACAGTTTGACTGCTCTTCATCCGATTATAAATCAGTTTGACTGCTCTTCATCCTCTTAAAAAATAGTTTGACTGCTCTTCATCCTTTTATAAAGCAGTTTGACTGCTCTTCATCCTCTTATAAATCAGTTTGACTGCTCTTCATCCGATTATAAATCAGTTTGACTGCTCTTCATCCTCTTATAAAACAGTTTGACTGCTCTTCATCCTTTTATAACGCAGTTTGACTGCTCTTCATCCTCTTATAAATCAGTTTGACTGCTCTTCATCCGATTATAAATCAGTTTGACTGCTCTTCGTCCTCTTTTAAAACAGTTTGACTGCTCTTCATCCTTTTATAATGCAGTTTGACTGCTCTTCATCCTCTTATAAAACAGTTTGACTGCTCTTCATCCTCTTGTAAAACAGGTTGACTGCTCTTCATCCTCTTGTAAAACAGTCTGACTGCTCTACATCCTCGTATAAAACAGTTTGACTGCTCTTCCTCCTTTTATAAAGCAGTTTGACTGCTCTTCATCCTCTTATAAATCAATTTGACTGCTCTTCATCCTCTTATAAAACCGTTTGACTGCTCTTCGTCCGATTATAAATCAGTTTGACTGCTCTTCATCCTCTTATAAAACCGTTTGACTGCTCTTCGTCCGATTATAAATCAGGTTGACTGCTCTTCGTCCGATTATAAATCAGTTTGACTGCTCATCGTCTGCTTATAAAACAGTTTGACTGCTCTTCATCCTTTTATAAAGCAGTTTGACTGCTCTTCATCCTCTTATAAATCAGTTTGACTGCTCTTCATCTGTTTATAAAGCAGTTTTACTGCTCTTCATCCTCCTATAGACCAGTTTGACTGCGCTTCATCCTCCTATAAAACAGTTTGACTGCTCTTCGTCGGATTATAAATCAGTTTGACTGCTCTTCGTCCTCTTATAAAACAGGTTGACTGCTCTTCATCCTCTTGTAAAACAGTCTGACTGCTCTACATCCTCGTATAAAACAGTTTGACTGCTCTTCATCCTTTTATAAAGCAGTTTCACTGCTCTTCATCCTCTTATAAATCAATTTGACTGCTCTTCATACTCTTATAAAACCGTTTGACTGCTCTTCGTCCGATTATAAATCAGTTTGACTGCTCTTAGTCCGATTATAAATCAGTTTGACTGCTCTTCGTCCGCTTACAAAACAGTTTGACTGCTCTTCATCCTTTTATAAAGCAGTTTGACTGCTCTTCATCCTCTTATAAATCAGTTTGACTGCTCTTCATCCGATTATAAATCAGTTTGACTGCTCTTCATCCTTTTATAACGCAGTTTGACTGCTCTTCATCCTCTTATAAATCAGTTTGACTGCTCTTCATCCGATTATAAATCAGTTTGACTGCTCTTCGTCCTCTTTTAAAACAGTTTGACTGCTCTTCATCCTTTTATAATGCAGTTTGACTGCTCTTCATCCTCTTATAAAACAGTTTGACTGCTCTTCGTCCGATTATAAATCAGTTTGACTGCTCTTCGTCCGATTATAAATCAGTTTGACTGCTCTTCGTCCGCTTACAAAACAGTTTGACTGCTCTTCATCCTTTTATAAAGCTGTTTGACTGCTCTTCGTCCGATTATAAATCAGGTTGACTGCTCTTCGTCCGATTATAAATCAGTTTGACTGCTCATCGTCTGCTTATAAAACAGTTTGACTGCTCTTCATCCTTTTATAAAACAGGTTGACTGCTCTTCATCCTCTTGTAAAACAGTCTGACTGCTCTACATCCTCGTATAAAACAGTTTGACTGCTCTTCATCCTTTTATAAAGCAGTTTCACTGCTCTTCATCCTCTTATAAATCAATTTGACTGCTCTTCATACTCTTATAAAACCGTTTGACTGCTCTTCGTCCGATTATAAATCAGTTTGACTGCTCTTCGTCCGATTATAAATCAGTTTGACTGCTCTTCGTCCGCTTACAAAACAGTTTGACTGCTCTTCATCCTTTTATAAAGCTGTTTGACTGCTCTTCATACTCTTATAAATCAGTTTGACTGCTCTTCATCCTCTTATAAAGCAGTTTGACTGCTCTTCATACTCCTATAAACCAGTTTGACTGCGCTTCATCCTCCTGTAGAACAGTTTGACTGCTTTTCGTCCGATTATAAATCAGTTTGACTGCTCTTCGTCCTCGTATAAAACAGTTTGACTGTTCTTCATCCTTTTATAAAGCAGTTTGACTGCTCTTCATCCTCTTATAAAACAGATTGACTGCTCTTCATCCTCTTGTAAATCAGGTTGACTGCCCTTCATCCTCTTGTAAAACAGTCTGACTGCTCTTCATCCTCTTATAAAGCAGTTTGACTGCTCTTCATCCTCCTATAAACCAGTTTGACTGCGCTTCATCCTCTTGTAAAACAGGTTGACTGCTTTTCATCCTTTTGTAAAACAGTCTGACTGCTCTACATCATTGTATAAAACAGTTTGACTGCTCTTCATCCTTTTATAAAGCAGTTTGACTGCTCTTCATCCTCTTATAAATCAATTTGACTGCTCTTCATCCTCTTATAAAACCGTTTGACTGCTCTTCGTCCGATTATAAATCAGTTTGACTGCTCTTCGTCCGATTATAAATCAGTTTGACTGCTCTTCGTCCGCTTATAAAACAGTTTGACTGCTCTTCATCCTTTTATAAAGCAGTTTGACTGCTATTCATCCTCTTATAAATCAGTTTGACTGCTCTTCGTCCGATTATAAATCAGTTTGACTGCTCTTCATCCTCTTATAAAACCGTTTGACTGCTCTTCGTCCGATTATAAATCAGGTTGACTGCTCTTCGTCCGATTATAAATCAGTTTGACTGCTCATCGTCTGCTTATAAAACAGTTTGACTGCTCTTCATCCTTTTATAAAGCAGTTTGACTGCTCTTCATCCTCTTATAAATCAGTTTGACTGCTCTTCATCTGTTTATAAAGCAGTTTTATTGCTCTTCATCCTCCTATAGACCAGTTTGACTGCGCTTCATCCTCCTATAAAACAGTTTGACTGCTCTTCGTCGGATTATAAATCAGTTTGACTGCTCTTCGTCCTCTTATAAAACAGGTTGACTGCTCTTCATCCTCTTGTAAAACAGTCTGACTGCTCTACATCCTCGTATAAAACAGTTTGACTGCTCTTCATCCTTTTATAAAGCAGTTTCACTGCTCTTCATCCTCTTATAAATCAATTTGACTGCTCTTCATACTCTTATAAAACCGTTTGACTGCTCTTCGTCCGATTATAAATCAGTTTGACTGCTCTTAGTCCGATTATAAATCAGTTTGACTGCTCTTCATCCTCTTATAAAACAGTTTGACTGCTCTTCATCCTTTTATAAAGCAGTTTGACTGCTCTTCATCCTCTTATAAATCAGTTTGACTGCTCTTCATCCGATTATAAATCAGTTTGACTGCTCTTCATCCTTTTATAACGCAGTTTGACTGCTCTTCATCCTCTTATAAATCAGTTTGACTGCTCTTCATCCGATTATAAATCAGTTTGACTGCTCTTCGTCCTCTTTTAAAACAGTTTGACTGCTCTTCATCCTTTTATAATGCAGTTTGACTGCTCTTCATCCTCTTATAAAACAGTTTGACTGCTCTTCGTCCGATTATAAATCAGTTTGACTGCTCTTCGTCCGATTATAAATCAGTTTGACTGCTCTTCGTCCGCTTACAAAACAGTTTGACTGCTCTTCATCCTTTTATAAAGCTGTTTGACTGCTCTTCGTCCGATTATAAATCAGGTTGACTGCTCTTCGTCCGATTATAAATCAGTTTGACTGCTCATCGTCTGATTATAAAACAGTTTGACTGCTCTTCATCCTTTTATAAAACAGGTTGACTGCTCTTCATCCTCTTGTAAAACAGTCTGACTGCTCTACATCCTCGTATAAAACAGTTTGACTGCTCTTCATCCTTTTATAAAGCAGTTTCACTGCTCTTCATCCTCATATAAATCAATTTGACTGCTCTTCATACTCTCATAAAACCGTTTGACTGCTCTTCGTCCGATTATAAATCAGTTTGACTGCTCTTCGTCCGATTATAAATCAGTTTGACTGCTCTTCGTCCGCTTACAAAACAGTTTGACTGCTCTTCATCCTTTTATAAAGCTGTTTGACTGCTCTTCATACTCTTATAAATCAGTTTGACTGCTCTTCATCCTCTTATAAAGCAGTTTGACTGCTCTTCATACTCCTATAAACCACTTTGACTGCGCTTCATCCTCCTGTAGAACAGTTTGACTGCTTTTCGTCCGATTATAAATCAGTTTGACTGCTCTTCGTCCTCGTATAAAACAGTTTGACTGTTCTTCATCCTTTTATAAAGCAGTTTGACTGCTCTTCATCCTCTTATAAAACAGATTGACTGCTCTTCATCCTCTTGTAAATCAGGTTGACTGCCCTTCATCCTCTTGTAAAACAGTCTGACTGCTCTTCATCCTCTTATAAAGCAGTTTGACTGCTCTTCATCCTCCTATAAACCAGTTTGACTGCGCTTCATCCTCTTGTAAAACAGGTTGACTGCTTTTCATCCTTTTGTAAAACAGTCTGACTGCTCTACATCATTGTATAAAACAGTTTGACTGCTCTTCATCCTTTTATAAAGCAGTTTGACTGCTCTTCATCCTCTTATAAATCAATTTGACTGCTCTTCATCCTCTTATAAAACCGTTTGACTGCTCTTCGTCCGATTATAAATCAGTTTGACTGCTCTTCGTCCGATTATAAATCAGTTTGACTGCTCTTCGTCCGCTTATAAAACAGTTTGACTGCTCTTCATCCTTTTATAAAGCAGTTTGACTGCTATTCATCCTCTTATAAATCAGTTTGACTGCTCTTCATCCTTTTATAAAGCAGTTTGACTGCTCTTCATCCTCCTATAAACCAGTTTGACTGCGCTTCATCCTCCTATAGAACAGTTTGACTGCTCTTCGTCCGATTATAAATCAGTTTGACTGCTCTTCGTCCTCTTATAAAACAGTTTGACTGCTCTTCATCCTTTTATAAAGCAGTTTGACTGCTCTTCATCCTCTTATAAATCAGTTTGACTGCTCTTCATCCGATTATAAATCAGTTTGACTGCTCTTCATCCTCTTATAAAACAGTTTGACTGCTCTTCATCCTTTTATAAAGCAGTTTGACTGCTCTTCATCCTCTTATAGATCAGTTTGACTGCTCTTCATCCTATTATAAATCAGTTTGACTGCTCTTCATCCTCTTATAAAACAGTTTGACTGCTCTTCATCTTTTTATAAATCAGTTTGACTGCTCTTCGTCTGCTTATAAATCAGTTTGACTGCTCTTCATCCTATTATAAATCAGTTTGACTGCTCTTCATCCTCTTATAAAACAGTTTGACTGCTCTTTATCCTTTTATAACGCAGTTTGACTGCTCTTCATCCTCTTATAAAACAGTTTGACTGCTCTTCATCCTCTTGTAAAACAGGTTGACTGATCTTCATCCTATTGTAAAACAGTCTGACTGCTCTACATCCTCGTATAAAACAGTTTGACTGCTCTTCATCCTTTTATAAAGCAGTTTGACTGCTCTTCATCCTCTTATAAATCAATTTGACTGCTCTTCATCCTCTTATAAAACCGTTTGACTGCTCTTCGTCCGATTATAAATCAGTTTGACTGCTCTTCATCCTCTTATAAAACCGTTTGACTGCTCTTCGTCCGATTATAAATCAGTTTGACTGCTCTTCGTCTGCTTATAAAACAGTTTGACTGCTCTTCATACTTTTATAAAGCAGTTTGACTGCTCTTCATCCTCTTATAAATCAGTTTGACTGCTCTTCATCTGTTTATAAAGCAGTTTGACTGCTCTTCATCCTCCTATAGACCAGTTTGACTGCGCTTCATCCTCCTATAAAACAGTTTGACTGCTCTTCATCTGTTTATAAAGCAGTTTGACTGCGCTTCATCCTCCTATAAAACAGTTTGACTGCACTTCGTCGGATTATAAATCAGTTTGACTGCTCTTCGTCCTCTTATAAAACAGTTTGACTGCTCTTCATCCTTTTATAAAGCAGTTTGACTGCTCTTCATCCTCTTATAAATCAGTTTGACTGCTCTTCATGCTATTATAAATCAGTTTGACTGCTCTTCATCCTCTTATAAAACAGTTTGACTGCTCTTCATCCTTTTATAAATCAGTTTGACTGCTCTTCGTCTGCTTATAAATCAGTTTGACTGCTCTTCATCCTATTATAAATCAGTTTGACTGATCTTCATCCTCTTATAAAACAGTTTGACTTCTCTTTATCCTTCTATAACGCAGTTTGACTGCTCTTCATCCTCTTATAAAACAGTTTGACTGCTCTTCATCCTCTTGTAAAACAGGTTGACTGCTCTTCATCCTATTGTAAAACAGTCTGACTGCTCTACATCCTCGTATAAAACAGTTTGACTGCTCTTCATGCTTTTATAAAGCAGTTTGACTGCTCTTCATCCTCTTATAAATCAATTTGACTGCTCTTCATCCTCTTATAAAACCGTTTGACTGCTCTTCGTCCGATTATAAATCAGTTTGACTGCTCTTCATCCTCTTATAAAACCGTTTGACTGCTCTTCGTCCGATTATAAATCAGGTTGACTGCTCTTCGTCCGATTATAAATCAGTTTGACTGCTCTTCGTCTGCTTATAAAACAGTTTGACTGCTCTTCATACTTTTATAAAGCAGTTTGACTGCTCTTCATCCTCTTATAAATCAGTTTGACTGCTCTTCATCTGTTTATAAAGCAGTTTGACTGCTCTTCATCCTCCTATAGACCAGTTTGACTGCGCTTCATCCTCCTATAAACCAGTTTGACTGCGCTTCATCCTCCTATAGAACAGTTTGACTGCTCTTCGTCGGATTATAAATCAGTTTGACTGCTCTTCGTCCTCTTATAAAGCAGTTTGACTGCTCTTCATCCTCCTATAGACCAGTTTGACTGCGCTTCATCCTCCTATAAAACAGTTTGACTGCTCTTCGTCGGATTATAAATCAGTTTGACTGCTCTTCGTCCTCTTATAAATCAGTTTGACTGCTCTTCATCCTCTTATAAAGCAGTTTGACTGCTCTTCATCCTCCTATAAACCAGTTTGACTGCGCTTCATCCTCCTATAGAACAGTTTGACTGCTCTTCGTCCGATTATAAATCAGTTTGACTGCTCTTCGTCCTCTTATAAAGCAGTTTGACTGCTCTTCATCCTTTTATAAATCAGTTTGACTGCTCTTCATCCTCTTATAAAACAGTTTGACTGCTCTTTATCCTTTTATAACGCAGTTTGACTGCTCTTCATCCTCTTATAAAACAGTTTGACTGCTCTTCATCCTCTTGTAAAACAGGTTGACTGCTCTTCATCCTATTGTAAAACAGTCTGACTGCTCTACATCCTCGTATAAAACAGTTTGACTGCTCTTCATCCTTTTATAAAGCAGTTGGACTGCTCTTCATCCTCTTATAAATCAATTTGACTGCTCTTCATCATCTTATAAAACCGTTTGACTGCTCTTCGTCCTCTTATAAATCAGTTTGACTGCTCTTCATCCTCTTATAAAACCGTTTGACTGCTCTTCGTCCGATTATAAATCAGTTTGACTGCTCTTCGTCTGCTTATAAAACAGTTTGACTGCTCTTCATACTTTTATAAAGCAGTTTGACTGCTCTTCATCCTCTTATAAATCAGTTTGACTGCTCTTCATCTGTTTATAAAGCAGTTTGACTGCTCTTCATCCTCCTATAAAACAGTTTGACTGCACTTCGTCGGATTATAAATCAGTTTGACTGCTCTTCGTCCTCTTATAAAACAGTTTGACTGCTCTTCATCCTTTTATAAAGCAGTTTGACTGCTCTTCATCCTCTTATAAATCAGTTTGACTGCTCTTCATCCTATTATAAATCAGTTTGACTGCTCTTCATCCTCTTATAAAACAGTTTGACTGCTCTTCATCCTTTTATAAATCAGTTTGACTGCTCTTCGTCTGCTTATAAATCAGTTTGACTGCTCTTCATCCTATTATAAATCAGTTTGACTGCTCTTCATCCTCTTATAAAACAGTTTGACTTCTCTTTATCCTTTTATAACGCAGTTTGACTGCTCTTCATCCTCTTGTAAAACAGGTTGACTGCTCTTCATCCTATTGTAAAACAGTCTGACTGCTCTACATCCTCGTATAAAACAGTTTGACTGCTCTTCATCCTTTTATAAAGCAGTTTGACTGCTCTTCATCCTCTTATAAATCAATTTGACTGCTCTTCATCCTCTTATAAAACCGTTTGACTGCTCTTCGTCCGATTATAAATCAGGTTGACTGCTCTTCGTCCGATTATAAATCAGTTTGACTGCTCTTCGTCTGCTTATAAAACAGTTTGACTGCTCTTCATACTTTTATAAAGCAGTTTGACTGCTCTTCATCCTCTTATAAATCAGTTTGACTGCTCTTCATCTGTTTATAAAGCAGTTTGACTGCTCTTCATCCTCCTATAGACCAGTTTGACTGCGCTTCATCCTCCTATAAACCAGTTTGACTGCGCTTCATCCTCCTATAGAACAGTTTGACTGCTCTTCGTCGGATTATAAATCAGTTTGACTGCTCTTCGTCCTCTTATAAAGCAGTTTGACTGCTCTTCATCCTCCTATAGACCAGTTTGACTGCGCTTCATCCTCCTATAAAACAGTTTGACTGCTCTTCGTCGGATTATAAATCAGTTTGACTGCTCTTCGTCCTCTTATAAATCAGTTTGACTGCTCTTCATCCTCTTATAAAGCAGTTTGACTGCTCTTCATCCTCCTATAAACCAGTTTGACTGCGCTTCATCCTCCTATAGAACAGTTTGATTGCTCTTCGTCCGATTATAAATCAGTTTGACTGCTCTTCGTCCTCTTATAAAGCAGTTTGACTGCTCTTCATCCTTTTATAAAGCAGTTTGACTGCTCTTCATCCTCTTATAAATCAGTTTGACTGCTCTTCATCCGATTATAAATCAGTTTGACTGCTCTTCATCCTCTTATAAAACAGTTTGACTGCTCTTCATCCTTTTATAAAGCAGTTTGACTGCTCTTCATCCTCTTATAAATCAGTTTGACTGCTCTTCATCCTATTATAAATCAGTTTGACTGCTCTTCATCCTCTTATAAAACAGTTTGACTTCTCTTTATCCTTTTATAACGCAGTTTGACTGCTCTTCATCCTATTATAAATCAGTTTGACTGCTCTTCATCCTCTTATAAATCAGTTTGACTGCTCTTCATCCGATTATAAATCAGTTTGACTGCTCTTCATCCTCTTATAAAACAGTTTGACTGCTCTTCATCCTTTTATAAAGCAGTTTGACTGCTCTTCATCCTCTTATAAATCAGTTTGACTGCTCTTCATCCTATTATAAATCAGTTTGACTGATCTTCATCCTCTTATAAAACAGTTTGACTTCTCTTTATCCTTTTATAACGCAGTTTGACTGCTCTTCATCCTCTTATAAAACAGTTTGACTGCTCTTCATCCTCTTGTAAAACAGGTTGACTGCTCTTCATCCTATTGTAAAACAGTCTGACTGCTCTACATCCTCGTATAAAACAGTTTGACTGCTCTTCATCCTTTTATAAAGCAGTTTGACTGCTCTTCATCCTCTTATAAATCAATTTGACTGCTCTTCATCCTCTTATAAAACCGTTTGACTGCTCTTCGTCCGATTATAAATCAGTTTGACTGCTCTTCATCCTCTTATAAAACCGTTTGACTGCTCTTCGTCCGATTATAAATCAGGTTGACTGCTCTTCGTCCGATTATAAATCAGTTTGACTGCTCTTCGACTGCTTATAAAACAGTTTGACTGCTCTTCATACTTTTATAAAGCAGTTTGACTGCTCTTCATCCTCTTATAAATCAGTTTGACTGCTCTTCATCTGTTTATAAAGCAGTTTGACTGCTCTTCATCCTCCTATAGACCAGTTTGACTGCGCTTCATCCTCCTATAAACCAGTTTGACTGCGCTTCATCCTCCTATAGAACAGTTTGACTGCTCTTCGTCGGATTATAAATCAGTTTGACTGCTCTTCGTCCTCTTATAAAGCAGTTTGACTGCTCTTCATCCTCTTATAAAGCAGTTTGACTGCTCTTCATCCTCCTATAAACCAGTTTGACTGCGCTTCATCCTCCTATAGAACAGTTTGACTGCTCTTCGTCCGATTATAAATCAGTTTGACTGCTCTTCGTCCTCTTATAAAGCAGTTTGACTGCTCTTCATCCTTTTATAAATCAGTTTGACTGCTCTTCATCCTCTTATAAAACAGTTTGACTGCTCTTTATCCTTTTATAACGCAGTTTGACTGCTCTTCATCCTCTTATAAAGCAGTTTGACTGCTCTTCATCCTTTTATAAATCAGTTTGACTGCTCTTCATCCTCTTATAAAACAGTTTGACTGCTCTTCATCCTTTTATAAATCAGTTTGACTGCTCTTCATCCTCTTATAAAACAGTTTGACTGCTCTTTATCCTTTTATAACGCAGTTTGACTGCTCTTCATCCTCTTATAAAACAGTTTGACTGCTCTTCATCCTCTTGTAAAACAGGTTGACTGCTCTTCATCCTATTGTAAAACAGTCTGACTGCTCTACATCCTCGTATAAAACAGTTTGACTGCTCTTCATCCTTTTATAAAGCAGTTTGACTGCTCTTCATCCTCTTATAAATCAATTTGACTGCTCTTCATCCTCTTATAAAACCGTTTGACTGCTCTTCATCCTATTATAAATCAGGTTGACTGCTCTTCATCCTCTTATAAAACAGTTTGACTGCTCTTCATCCTTTTATAAATCAGTTTGACTGCTCTTCGTCTGCTTATAAATCAGTTTGACTGCTCTTCATCCTATTATAAATCAGTTTGACTGCTCTTCATCCTCTTATAAAACAGTTTGACTTCTCTTTATCCTTTTATAACGCAGTTTGACTGCTCTTCATCCTCTTGTAAAACAGGTTGACTGCTCTTCATCCTATTGTAAAACAGTCTGACTGCTCTACATCCTCGTATAAAACAGTTTGACTGCTCTTCATCCTTTTATAAAGCAGTTTGACTGCTCTTCATCCTCTTATAAATCAATTTGACTGCTCTTCATCCTCTTATAAAACCGTTTGACTGCTCTTCGTCCGATTATAAATCAGGTTGACTGCTCTTCGTCCGATTATAAATCAGTTTGACTGCTCTTCGTCTGCTTATAAAACAGTTTGACTGCTCTTCATACTTTTATAAAGCAGTTTGACTGCTCTTCATCCTCTTATAAATCAGTTTGACTGCTCTTCATCTGTTTATAAAGCAGTTTGACTGCTCTTCATCCTCCTATAGACCAGTTTGACTGCGCTTCATCCTCCTATAAACCAGTTTGACTGCGCTTCATCCTCCTATAGAACAGTTTGACTGCTCTTCGTCGGATTATAAATCAGTTTGACTGCTCTTCGTCCTCTTATAAAGCAGTTTGACTGCTCTTCATCCTCCTATAGACCAGTTTGACTGCGCTTCATCCTCCTATAAAACAGTTTGACTGCTCTTCGTCGGATTATAAATCAGTTTGACTGCTCTTCGTCCTCTTATAAATCAGTTTGACTGCTCTTCATCCTCTTATAAAGCAGTTTGACTGCTCTTCATCCTCCTATAAACCAGTTTGACTGCGCTTCATCCTCCTATAGAACAGTTTGATTGCTCTTCGTCCGATTATAAATCAGTTTGACTGCTCTTCGTCCTCTTATAAAGCAGTTTGACTGCTCTTCATCCTTTTATAAAGCAGTTTGACTGCTCTTCATCCTCTTATAAATCAGTTTGACTGCTCTTCATCCGATTATAAATCAGTTTGACTGCTCTTCATCCTCTTATAAAACAGTTTGACTGCTCTTCATCCTTTTATAAAGCAGTTTGACTGCTCTTCATCCTCTTATAAATCAGTTTGACTGCTCTTCATCCTATTATAAATCAGTTTGACTGCTCTTCATCCTCTTATAAAACAGTTTGACTTCTCTTTATCCTTTTATAACGCAGTTTGACTGCTCTTCATCCTATTATAAATCAGTTTGACTGCTCTTCATCCTCTTATAAATCAGTTTGACTGCTCTTCATCCGATTATAAATCAGTTTGACTGCTCTTCATCCTCTTATAAAACAGTTTGACTGCTCTTCATCCTTTTATAAAGCAGTTTGACTGCTCTTCATCCTCTTATAAATCAGTTTGACTGCTCTTCATCCTATTATAAATCAGTTTGACTGATCTTCATCCTCTTATAAAACAGTTTGACTTCTCTTTATCCTTTTATAACGCAGTTTGACTGCTCTTCATCCTCTTATAAAACAGTTTGACTGCTCTTCATCCTCTTGTAAAACAGGTTGACTGCTCTTCATCCTATTGTAAAACAGTCTGACTGCTCTACATCCTCGTATAAAACAGTTTGACTGCTCTTCATCCTTTTATAAAGCAGTTTGACTGCTCTTCATCCTCTTATAAATCAATTTGACTGCTCTTCATCCTCTTATAAAACCGTTTGACTGCTCTTCGTCCGATTATAAATCAGTTTGACTGCTCTTCATCCTCTTATAAAACCGTTTGACTGCTCTTCGTCCGATTATAAATCAGGTTGACTGCTCTTCGTCCGATTATAAATCAGTTTGACTGCTCTTCGACTGCTTATAAAACAGTTTGACTGCTCTTCATACTTTTATAAAGCAGTTTGACTGCTCTTCATCCTCTTATAAATCAGTTTGACTGCTCTTCATCTGTTTATAAAGCAGTTTGACTGCTCTTCATCCTCCTATAGACCAGTTTGACTGCGCTTCATCCTCCTATAAACCAGTTTGACTGCGCTTCATCCTCCTATAGAACAGTTTGACTGCTCTTCGTCGGATTATAAATCAGTTTGACTGCTCTTCGTCCTCTTATAAAGCAGTTTGACTGCTCTTCATCCTCCTATAGACCAGTTTGACTGCGCTTCATCCTCCTATAAAACAGTTTGACTGCTCTTCGTCGGATTATAAATCAGTTTGACTGCTCTTCGTCCTCTTATAAATCAGTTTGACTGCTCTTCATCCTCTTATAAAGCAGTTTGACTGCTCTTCATCCTCCTATAAACCAGTTTGACTGCGCTTCATCCTCCTATAGAACAGTTTGACTGCTCTTCGTCCGATTATAAATCAGTTTGACTGCTCTTCGTCCTCTTATAAAGCAGTTTGACTGCTCTTCATCCTTTTATAAATCAGTTTGACTGCTCTTCATCCTCTTATAAAACAGTTTGACTGCTCTTTATCCTTTTATAACGCAGTTTGACTGCTCTTCATCCTCTTATAAAGCAGTTTGACTGCTCTTCATCCTTTTATAAATCAGTTTGACTGCTCTTCATCCTCTTATAAAACAGTTTGACTGCTCTTCATCCTTTTATAAATCAGTTTGACTGCTCTTCATCCTCTTATAAAACAGTTTGACTGCTCTTTATCCTTTTATAACGCAGTTTGACTGCTCTTCATCCTCTTATAAAACAGTTTGACTGCTCTTCATCCTCTTGTAAAACAGGTTGACTGCTCTTCATCCTATTGTAAAACAGTCTGACTGCTCTACATCCTCGTATAAAACAGTTTGACTGCTCTTCATCCTTTTATAAAGCAGTTTGACTGCTCTTCATCCTCTTATAAATCAATTTGACTGCTCTTCATCCTCTTATAAAACCGTTTGACTGCTCTTCGTCCTCTTATAAATCAGTTTGACTGCTCTTCATCCTCTTATAAAACCGTTTGACTGCTCTTCGTCCGATTATAAATCAGTTTGACTGCTCTTCGTCTGCTTATAAAACAGTTTGACTGCTCTTCATACTTTTATAAAGCAGTTTGACTGCTCTTCATCCTCTTATAAATCAGTTTGACTGCTCTTCATCTGTTTATAAAGCAGTTTGACTGCTCTTCATCCTCCTATAAAACAGTTTGACTGCACTTCGTCGGATTATAAATCAGTTTGACTGCTCTTCGTCCTCTTATAAAACAGTTTGACTGCTCTTCATCCTTTTATAAAGCAGTTTGACTGCTCTTCATCCTCTTATAAATCAGTTTGACTGCTCTTCATCCTATTATAAATCAGTTTGACTGCTCTTCATCCTCTTATAAAACAGTTTGACTGCTCTTCATCCTTTTATAAATCAGTTTGACTGCTCTTCGTCTGCTTATAAATCAGTTTGACTGCTCTTCATCCTATTATAAATCAGTTTGACTGCTCTTCATCCTCTTATAAAACAGTTTGACTTCTCTTTATCCTTTTATAACGCAGTTTGACTGCTCTTCATCCTCTTATAAAACAGTTTGACTGCTCTTCATCCTCTTGTAAAACAGGTTGACTGCTCTTCATCCTATTGTAAAACAGTCTGACTGCTCTACATCCTCGTATAAAACAGTTTGACTGCTCTTCATCCTTTTATAAAGCAGTTTGACTGCTCTTCATCCTCTTATAAATCAATTTGACTGCTCTTCATCCTCTTATAAAACCGTTTGACTGCTCTTCGTCCGATTATAAATCAGGTTGACTGCTCTTCGTCCGATTATAAATCAGTTTGACTGCTCTTCGTCTGCTTATAAAACAGTTTGACTGCTCTTCATACTTTTATAAAGCAGTTTGACTGCTCTTCATCCTCTTATAAATCAGTTTGACTGCTCTTCATCTGTTTATAAAGCAGTTTGACTGCTCTTCATCCTCCTATAGACCAGTTTGACTGCGCTTCATCCTCCTATAAACCAGTTTGACTGCGCTTCATCCTCCTATAGAACAGTTTGACTGCTCTTCGTCGGATTATAAATCAGTTTGACTGCTCTTCGTCCTCTTATAAAGCAGTTTGACTGCTCTTCATCCTCCTATAGACCAGTTTGACTGCGCTTCATCCTCCTATAAAACAGTTTGACTGCTCTTCGTCGGATTATAAATCAGTTTGACTGCTCTTCGTCCTCTTATAAATCAGTTTGACTGCTCTTCATCCTCTTATAAAGCAGTTTGACTGCTCTTCATCCTCCTATAAACCAGTTTGACTGCGCTTCATCCTCTTATAAATCAGTTTGACTGCTCTTCATCCGATTATAAATCAGTTTGACTGCTCTTCATCCTCTTATAAAACAGTTTGACTGCTCTTCATCCTTTTATAAAGCAGTTTGACTGCTCTTCATCCTCTTATAAATCAGTTTGACTGCTCTTCATCCTATTATAAATCAGTTTGACTGCTCTTCATCCTCTTATAAAACAGTTTGACTGCTCTTCATCCTTTTATAAATCAGTTTGACTGCTCTTCGTCTGCTTATAAATCAGTTTGACTGCTCTTCATCCTATTATAAATCAGTTTGACTGCTCTTCATCCTCTTATAAAACAGTTTGACTGCTCTTTATCCTTTTATAACGCAGTTTGACTGCTCTTCATCCTCTTATAAAACAGTTTGACTGCTCTTCATCCTCTTGTAAAACAGGTTGACTGCTCTTCATCCTCTTGTAAAACAGTCTGACTGCTCTACATCCTCGTATAAAACAGTTTGACTGCTCTTCATCCTTTTATAAAGCAGTTTGACTGCTCTTCATCCTCTTATAAATCAATTTGACTGCTCTTCATCCTCTTATAAAACCGTTTGACTTCTCTTCGTCCGATTATAAATCAGGTTGACTGCTCTTCGTCCGATTATAAATCAGTTTGACTGCTCTTCGTCCGCTTATAAAACAGTTTGACTGCTCTTCGTCCTTTTATAAAGCAGATTTTGACTGCTCTTCATCCTCTTATAAATCAGTTTGACTGCTCTTCATCCTTTTATAAAGCAGTTTGACTGCTCTTCATCCTCCTATAAACCAGTTTGACTGCGCTTCATCCTCCTATAGAACAGTTTGACTGCTCTTCGTCCGATTATAAATCAGTTTGACTGCTCTTCGTCCTCTTATAAAACAGTTTGACTGCTCTTCATCCTTTTATAAAGCAGTTTGACTGCTCTTCATCCTCTTATAAATCAGTTTGACTGCTCTTCATCCGATTATAAATCAGTTTGACTTTTCTTCATCCTCTTATAAAACAGTTTGACTGCTCTTCATCCTCTTATAAATCAGTTTGACTGCTCTTCATCCGATTACAAATCAGTTTGACTGCTCTTCATCCTCTTAAAAAACAGTTTGACTGCTCTTCATCCTTTTATAAAGCAGTTTGACTGCTCTTCATCCTCTTATAAATCAGTTTGACTGCTCTTCATCCGATTATAAATCAGTTTGACTGCTCTTCATCCTCTTATAAAACAGTTTGACTGCTCTTCATCCTTTTATAACGCAGTTTGACTGCTCTTCATCCTCTTATAAATCAGTTTGACTGCTCTTCATCCGATTATAAATCAGTTTGACTGCTCTTCGTCCTCTTTTAAAACAGTTTGACTGCTCTTCATCCTTTTATAATGCAGTTTGACTGCTCTTCATCCTCTTATAAAACAGTTTGACTGCTCTTCATCCTCTTGTAAAACAGGTTGACTGCTCTTCATCCTCTTGTAAAACAGTCTGACTGCTCTACATCCTCGTACAAAACAGTTTGACTGCTCTTCATCCTTTTATAAAGCAGTTTGACTGCTCTTCATCCTCTTATAAATCAATTTGACTGCTCTTCATCCTCTTATAAAACCGTTTGACTGCTCTTCGTCCGATTATAAATCAGTTTGACTGCTCTTCATCCTCTTATAAAACCGTTTGACTGCTCTTCGTCCGATTATAAATCAGGTTGACTGCTCTTCGTCCGATTATAAAACAGTTTGACTGCTCTTCGTCGGATTATAAATCAGTTTGACTGCTCTTCGTCCTCTTATAAAACAGGTTGACTGCTCTTCATCCTCTTGTAAAACAGTCTGACTGCTCTACATCCTCGTATAAAACAGTTTGACTGCTCTTCATCCTTTTATAAATCAGTTTGACTGCTCTTCGTCTGCTTATAAATCAGTTTGACTGCTCTTCATCCTATTATAAATCAGTTTGACTGCTCTTCATCCTCTTATAAAACAGTTTGACTGCTCTTTATCCTTTTATAACGCAGTTTGACTGCTCTTCATCCTCTTATAAAACAGTTTGACTGCTCTTCATCCTCTTGTAAAACAGGTTGACTGCTCTTCATCCTCTTGTAAAACAGTCTGACTGCTCTACATCCTCGTATAAAACAGTTTGACTGCTCTTCATCCTTTTATAAAGCAGTTTGACTGCTCTTCATCCTCTTATAAATCAATTTGACTGCTCTTCATCCTCTTATAAAACCGTTTGACTTCTCTTCGTCCGATTATAAATCAGGTTGACTGCTCTTCGTCCGATTATAAATCAGTTTGACTGCTCTTCGTCCGCTTATAAAACAGTTTGACTGCTCTTCGTCCTTTTATAAAGCAGATTTTGACTGCTCTTCATCCTCTTATAAATCAGTTTGACTGCTCTTCATCCTTTTATAAAGCAGTTTGACTGCTCTTCATCCTCCTATAAACCAGTTTGACTGCGCTTCATCCTCCTATAGAACAGTTTGACTGCTCTTCGTCCGATTATAAATCAGTTTGACTGCTCTTCGTCCTCTTATAAAACAGTTTGACTGCTCTTCATCCTTTTATAAAGCAGTTTGACTGCTCTTCATCCTCTTATAAATCAGTTTGACTGCTCTTCATCCGATTATAAATCAGTTTGACTTTTCTTCATCCTCTTATAAAACAGTTTGACTGCTCTTCATCCTCTTATAAATCAGTTTGACTGCTCTTCATCCGATTACAAATCAGTTTGACTGCTCTTCATCCTCTTAAAAAACAGTTTGACTGCTCTTCATCCTTTTATAAAGCAGTTTGACTGCTCTTCATCCTCTTATAAATCAGTTTGACTGCTCTTCATCCGATTATAAATCAGTTTGACTGCTCTTCATCCTCTTATAAAACAGTTTGACTGCTCTTCATCCTTTTATAACGCAGTTTGACTGCTCTTCATCCTCTTATAAATCAGTTTGACTGCTCTTCATCCGATTATAAATCAGTTTGACTGCTCTTCGTCCTCTTTTAAAACAGTTTGACTGCTCTTCATCCTTTTATAATGCAGTTTGACTGCTCTTCATCCTCTTATAAAACAGTTTGACTGCTCTTCATCCTCTTGTAAAACAGGTTGACTGCTCTTCATCCTCTTGTAAAACAGTCTGACTGCTCTACATCCTCGTACAAAACAGTTTGACTGCTCTTCATCCTTTTATAAAGCAGTTTGACTGCTCTTCATCCTCTTATAAATCAATTTGACTGCTCTTCATCCTCTTATAAAACCGTTTGACTGCTCTTCGTCCGATTATAAATCAGTTTGACTGCTCTTCATCCTCTTATAAAACCGTTTGACTGCTCTTCGTCCGATTATAAATCAGGTTGACTGCTCTTCGTCCGATTATAAAACAGTTTGACTGCTCTTCGTCGGATTATAAATCAGTTTGACTGCTCTTCGTCCTCTTATAAAACAGGTTGACTGCTCTTCATCCTCTTGTAAAACAGTCTGACTGCTCTACATCCTCGTATAAAACAGTTTGACTGATCTTCATCCTTTTATAAAGCAGTTTCACTGCTCTTCATCCTCTTATAAATCAATTTGACTGCTCTTCATACTCTTATAAAACCGTTTGACTGCTCTTCGTCCGATTATAAATCAGTTTGACTGCTCTTCGTCCGATTATAAATCAGTTTGACTGCTCTTCGTCCGCTTACAAAACAGTTTGACTGCTCTTCATCCTTTTATAAAGCAGTTTGACTGCTCTTCATCCTCTTATAAATCAGTTTGACTGCTCTTCATCCGATTATAAATCAGTTTGACTGCTCTTCATCCTCTTATAAAACAGTTTGACTGCTCTTCATCCTTTTACAACGCAGTTTGACTGCTCTTCATCCTCTTATAAATCAGTTTGACTGCTCTTCATCCGATTATAAATCAGTTTGACTGCTCTTCGTCCTCTTTTAAAACAGTTTGACTGCTCTTCATCCTTTTATAATGCAGTTTGACTGCTCTTCATCCTCTTATAAAACAGTTTGACTGCTCTTCATCCTCTTGTAAAACAGGTTGACTGCTCTTCATCCTCTTGTAAAACAGTCTGACTGCTCTACATCCTCGTATAAAACAGTTTGACTGCTCTTCATCCTTTTATAAAGCAGTTTGACTGCTCTTCATCCTCTTATAAATCAATTTGACTGCTCTTCATCCTCTTATAAAACCGTTTGACTGCTCTTCGTCCGATTATAAATCAGTTTGACTGCTCTTCATCCTCTTATAAAACCGTTTGACTGCTCTTCGTCCGATTATAAATCAGGTTGACTGCTCTTCGTCCGATTATAAATCAGTTTGACTGCTCATCGTCTGCTTATAAAACAGTTTGACTGCTCTTCATCCTTTTATAAAGCAGTTTGACTGCTCTTCATCCTCTTATAAATCAGTTTGACTGCTCTTCATCTGTTTATAAAGCAGTTTTACTGCTCTTCATCCTCCTATAGACCAGTTTGACTGCGCTTCATCCTCCTATAAAACAGTTTGACTGCTCTTCGTCGGATTATAAATCAGTTTGACTGCTCTTCGTCCTCTTATAAAACAGGTTGACTGCTCTTCATCCTCTTGTAAAACAGTCTGACTGCTCTACATCCTCGTATAAAACAGTTTGACTGCTCTTCATCCTCTTATAAAGCAGTTTGACTGCTCTTCATACTCCTATAAACCAGTTTGACTGCGCTTCATCCTCCTGTAGAACAGTTTGACTGCTCTTCATCCGATTATAAATCAGTTTGACTGCTCTTCATCCTCTTAAAAAACAGTTTGACTGCTCTTCATCCTTTTATAAAGCAGTTTGACTGCTCTTCATCCTCTTATAAATCAGTTTGACTGCTCTTCATCCGATTATAAATCAGTTTGACTGCTCTTCATCCTCTTATAAAACAGTTTGACTGCTCTTCATCCTTTTATAACGCAGTTTGACTGCTCTTCATCCTCTTATAAATCAGTTTGACTGCTCTTCATCCGATTATAAATCAGTTTGACTGCTCTTCGTCCTCTTTTAAAACAGTTTGACTGCTCTTCATCCTTTTATAATGCAGTTTGACTGCTCTTCATCCTCTTATAAAACAGTTTGACTGCTCTTCATCCTCTTGTAAAACAGGTTGACTGCTCTTCATCCTCTTGTAAAACAGTCTGACTGCTCTACATCCTCGTACAAAACAGTTTGACTGCTCTTCATCCTTTTATAAAGCAGTTTGACTGCTCTTCATCCTCTTATAAATCAATTTGACTGCTCTTCATCCTCTTATAAAACCGTTTGACTGCTCTTCGTCCGATTATAAATCAGTTTGACTGCTCTTCATCCTCTTATAAAACCGTTTGACTGCTCTTCGTCCGATTATAAATCAGGTTGACTGCTCTTCGTCCGATTATAAATCAGTTTGACTGCTCATCGTCTGCTTATAAAACAGTTTGACTGCTCTTCATCATTTTATAAAGCAGTTTGACTGCTCTTCATCCTCTTATAAATCAGTTTGACTGCTCTTTATCTGTTTATAAAGCAGTTTTACTGCTCTTCATCTTCCTATAGACCAGTTTGACTGCGCTTCATCCTCCTATAAAACAGTTTGACTGCTCTTCGTCGGATTATAAATCAGTTTGACTGCTCTTCGTCCTCTTATAAAACAGGTTGACTGCTCTTCATCCTCTTGTAAAACAGTCTGACTGCTCTACATCCTCGTATAAAACAGTTTGACTGATCTTCATCCTTTTATAAAGCAGTTTCACTGCTCTTCATCCTCTTATAAATCAATTTGACTGCTCTTCATACTCTTATAAAACCGTTTGACTGCTCTTCGTCCGATTATAAATCAGTTTGACTGCTCTTCGTCCGATTATAAATCAGTTTGACTGCTCTTCGTCCGCTTACAAAACAGTTTGACTGCTCTTCATCCTTTTATAAAGCAGTTTGACTGCTCTTCATCCTCTTATAAATCAGTTTGACTGCTCTTCATCCGATTATAAATCAGTTTGACTGCTCTTCATCCTCTTATAAAACAGTTTGACTGCTCTTCATCCTTTTATAACGCAGTTTGACTGCTCTTCATCCTCTTATAAAACAGTTTGACTGCTCTTCATCCTCTTGTAAAACAGGTTGACTGCTCTTCATCCTCTTGTAAAACAGTCTGACTGCTCTACATCCTCGTATAAAACAGTTTGACTGCTCTTCATCCTTTTATAAAGCAGTTTGACTGCTCTTCATCCTCTTATAAATCAATTTGACTGCTCTTCATCCTCTTATAAAACCGTTTGACTGCTCTTCGTCCGATTATAAATCAGTTTGACTGCTCTTCATCCTCTTATAAAACCGTTTGACTGCTCTTCGTCCGATTATAAATCAGGTTGACTGCTCTTCGTCCGATTATAAATCAGTTTGACTGCTCATCGTCTGCTTATAAAACAGTTTGACTGCTCTTCATCCTTTTATAAAGCAGTTTGACTGCTCTTCATCCTCTTATAAATCAGTTTGACTGCTCTTCATCTGTTTATAAAGCAGTTTTACTGCTCTTCATCCTCCTATAGACCAGTTTGACTGCGCTTCATCCTCCTATAAAACAGTTTGACTGCTCTTCGTCGGATTATAAATCAGTTTGACTGCTCTTCGTCCTCTTATAAAACAGGTTGACTGCTCTTCATCCTCTTGTAAAACAGTCTGACTGCTCTACATCCTCGTATAAAACAGTTTGACTGCTCTTCATCCTTTTATAAAGCAGTTTCACTGCTCTTCATCCTCTTATAAATCAATTTGACTGCTCTTCATACTCTTATAAAACCGTTTGACTGCTCTTCGTCCGATTATAAATCAGTTTGACTGCTCTTCGTCCGATTATAAATCAGTTTGACTGCTCTTCGTCCGCTTACAAAAAAGTTTGACTGCTCTTCATTCTTTTATAAAGCAGTTTGACTGCTCTTCATACTCTTATAAATCAGTTTGACTGCTCTTCATCCTCTTATAAAGCAGTTTGACTGCTCTTCATACTCCTATAAACCAGTTTGACTGCGCTTCATCCTCCTGTAGAACAGTTTGACTGCTTTTCGTCCGATTATAAATCAGTTTGACTGCTCTTCGTCCTCGTATAAAACAGTTTGACTGTTCTTCATCCTTTTATAAAGCAGTTTGACTGCTCTTCATCCTCTTATAAAACAGATTCACTGCTCTTCATCCTCTTGTAAAACAGGTTGACTGCCCTTCATCCTCTTGTAAAACAGTCTGACTGCTCTTCATCCTCTTATAAAGCAGTTTGACTGCTCTTCATCCTCCTATAAACCAGTTTGACTGCGCTTCATCCTCTTGTAAAACAGGTTGACTGCTTTTCATCCTTTTGTAAAACAGTCTGACCGCTCTACAACATTGTATAAAACAGTTTGACTGCTCTTCATCCTTTTATAAAGTAGTTTGTCTGCTCTTCATCCTCTTATAAATCAATTTGACTGCTCTTCATCCTCGTATAAAACCATTTGACTGCTCTTCGTCCGATTATAAATCAGTTTGACTGCTCTTCGTCCGATTATAAATCAGTTTGACTGCTCTTCGTCCGCTTATAAAACAGTTTGACTGCTCTTCATCCTTTTATAAAGCAGTTTGACTGCTATTCATCCTCTTATAAATCAGTTTGACTGCTCTTCATCCTTTTATAAAGCAGTTTGATTGCTCTTCATCCTCCTATAAACCAGTTTGACTGCGCTTCATCCTCCTATAGAACAGTTTGACTGCTCTTCATCCTCTTATAAAACAGTTTGACTGCTCTTCATCCTTTTATAAAGCAGTTTGACTGCTCTTCATCCTCTTATAAATCAGTTTGACTGCTCTTCATCCTATTATAAATCAGTTTGACTGCTCTTCATCCTCTTATAAAACAGTTTGACTGCTCTTCATCCTTTTATAAATCAGTTTGACTGCTCTTCGTCTGCTTATAAATCAGTTTGACTGCTCTTCATCCTATTATAAATCAGTTTGACTGCTCTTCATCCTCTTATAAAACAGTTTGACTGCTCTTTATCCTTTTATAACGCAGTTTGACTGCTCTTCATCCTCTTATAAAACAGTTTGACTGCTCTTCATCCTCTTGTAAAACAGGTTGACTGCTCTTCATCCTATTGTAAAACAGTCTGACTGCTCTACATCCTCGTATAAAACAGTTTGACTGCTCTTCATCCTTTTATAAAGCAGTTTGACTGCTCTTCATCCTCTTATAAATCAATTTGACTGCTCTTCATCCTCTTATAAAACCGTTTGACTGCTCTTCGTCCGATTATAAATCAGTTTGACTGCTCTTCATCCTCTTATAAAACCGTTTGACTGCTCTTCGTCCGATTATAAATCAGGTTGACTGCTCTTCGTCCGATTATAAATCAGTTTGACTGCTCTTCGTCTGCTTATAAAACAGTTTGACTGCTCTTCATACTTTTATAAAGCAGTTTGACTGCTCTTCATCCTCTTATAAATCAGTTTGACTGCTCTTCATCTGTTTATAAAGCAGTTTGACTGCTCTTCATCCTCCTATAGACCAGTTTGACTGCGCTTCATCCTCCTATAAAACAGTTTGACTGCTCTTCGTCGGATTATAAATCAGTTTGACTGCTATTCGTCCTCTTATAAAACAGTTTGACTGCTCTTCATCCTTTTATAAAGCAGTTTGACTGCTCTACATCCTCTTATAAATCAGTTTGACTGCTCTTCGTCCGATTATAAATCAGTTTGACTGCTCTACATCCTCTTATAATTCAGTTTGACTGCTATTCATCCGATTATAAATCAGTTTGACTGCTCTTCGTCTGCTTATAAATCAGTTTGACTGCTCTTCATCCTATTATAAATCAGTTTGACTGCTCTTCATGCTCTTATAAAACCGTTTGACTGCTCTTCGTCCCATTATAAATCAGTTTGACTGCTCTTCGTCAGATTATAAATCAGTTTGACTGCTCTTCGTCCGCTTACAAAACAGTTTGACTGCTCTTCATCCTTTTATAAAGCTGTTTGACTGCTCTTCATACTCCTATAAACCAGTTTGACTGCGCTTCATCCTCCTGTAGAACAGTTTGACTGCTTTTCGTCCGATTATAAATCAGTTTGACTGCTCTTCGTCCTCGTATAAAACAGTTTGACTGTTCTTCATCCTTTTATAAAGCAGTTTGACTGCTCTTCATCCTCTTATAAAACAGATTGACTGCTCTTCATCCTCTTGTAAAACAGGTTGACTGCTTTTCATCCTTTTGTAAAACAGTCTGACTGCTCTACATCATTGTATAAAACAGTTTGACTACTCTTCATCCTTTTATAAAGCAGTTTGACTGCTCTTCATCCTCTTATAAATCAATTTGACTGCTCTTCATCCTCTTATAAAACCGTTTGACTGCTCTTCGTCCGATTATAAATCAGTTTGACTGCTCTTCGTCCGATTATAAATCAGTTTGACTGCTCTTCGTCCGCTTATAAAACAGTTTGACTGCTCTTCATCCTTTTATAAAGCAGTTTGACTGCTCTTCATCCTCTTATAAATCAGTTTGACTGCTCTTCATCCTTTTATAAAGCAGTTTGACTGCTCTTCATCCTCCTATAAACCAGTTTGACTGCGCTTCATCCTCCTATAGAACAGTTTGACTGCTCTTCGTCCGATTATAAATCAGTTTGACTGCTCTTCGTCCTCTTATAAAACAGTTTGACTGCTCTTCATCCTTTTATAAAGCAGTTTGACTGCTCTTCATCCTCTTATAAATCAGTTTGACTGCTCTTCATCCGATTATAAATCAGTTTGACTGCTCTTCATCCTCTTATAAAACAGTTTGACTGCTCTTCATCCTTTTATAAAGCAGTTTGACTGCTCTTCATCCTCTTATAAATCAGTTTGACTGCTCTTCATCCTATTATAAATCAGTTTGACTGCTCTTCATCCTCTTATAAAACAGTTTGACTGCTCTTCATCCTTTTATAAATCAGTTTGACTGCTCTTCGTCTGCTTATAAATCAGTTTGACTGCTCTTCATCCTATTATAAATCAGTTTGACTGCTCTTCATCCTCTTATAAAACAGTTTGACTGCTCTTTATCCTTTTATAACGCAGTTTGACTGCTCTTCATCCTCTTATAAAACAGTTTGACTGCTCTTCATCCTCTTGTAAAACAGGTTGACTGCTCTTCATCCTATTGTAAAACAGTCTGACTGCTCTACATCCTCGTATAAAACAGTTTGACTGCTCTTCATCCTTTTATAAAGCAGTTTGACTGCTCTTCATCCTCTTATAAATCAATTTGACTGCTCTTCATCCTCTTATAAAACCGTTTGACTGCTCTTCGTCCGATTATAAAGCAGTTTGACTGCTCTTCATCCTCTTATAAATCAGTTTGACTGCTCTTCATCTGTTTATAAAGCAGTTTGACTGCTCTTCATCCTCCTATAGACCAGTTTGACTGCGCTTCATCCTCCTATAAAACAGTTTGACTGCTCTTCGTCGGATTATAAATCAGTTTGACTGCTCTTCGTCCTCTTATAAAACAGTTTGACTGCTCTTCATCCTTTTATAAAGCAGTTTGACTGCTCTACATCCTCTTATAAATCAGTTTGACTGCTATTCATCCGATTATAAATCAGTTTGACTGCTCTTCATCTGCTTATAAATCAGTTTGACTGCTCTTCATCCTATTATAAAGCAGTTTGACTGCTCTTCGTCCTTTTATAAAGCAGTTTGACTGCTCTTCGTCCGCTTACAAAACAGTTTGACTGCTCTTCATCCTTTTATAAAGCTGTTTGACTGCTCTTCATACTCCTATAAACCAGTTTGACTGCGCTTCATCCTCCTGTAGAACAGTTTGACTGCTATCTGCTATCTGCTCTTCATCCTTTTATAAAGCAGTTTGACTGCTCTTCATCCTCTTATAAATCAGTTTGACTGCTCTTCATCTGTTTATAAAGCAGTTTTACTGCTCTTCATCCTCCTATAGACCAGTTTGACTGCGCTTCATCCTCCTATAAAACAGTTTGACTGCTCTTCGTCGGATTATAAATCAGTTTGACTGTTCTTCGTCCTCTTATAAAACAGGTTGACTGCTCTTCATCCTCTTGTAAAACAGTCTGACTGCTCTACATCCTCGTATAAAACAGTTTGACTGCTCTTCATCCTTTTATAAAGCAGTTTCACTGCTCTTCATCCTCTTATAAATCAATTTGACTGCTCTTCATCCTCTTATAAAACCGTTTGACTGCTCTTCGTCCGATTATAAATCAGGTTGACTGCTCTTCGTCACATTATAAATCAGTTTGACTGCTCTTCGTCCGCTTATAAAACAGTTTGACTGCTCTTCGTCCATTTATAAAGCAGTTTGACTGCTCTTCATCCTCTTATAAATCAGTTTGACTGCTCTTCATCCTTTTATAAAGCAGTTTGACTGCTCTTCATCCTCCTGTAAACCAGTTTGACTGCGCTTCATCCTCCTATAGAACAGTTTGACTGCTCTTCGTCCGATTATAAATCAGTTTGACTGCTCTTCGTCCTCTTATAAAACAGTTTGACTGCTCTTCATCCTTTTATAAAGCAGTTTGACTGCTCTTCATCCTCTTATAAATCAGTTTGACTGCTTTTCATCCGATTATAAATCAGTTTGACTTTTCTTCATCCTCTTATAAAACAGTTTGACTGCTCTTCATCCTCTTATAAATCAGTTTGACTGCTCTTCATCCGATTATAAATCAGTTTGACTGCTCTTCATCCTCTTAAAAAACAGTTTGACTGCTCTTCATCCTTTTATAAAGCAGTTTGACTGCTCTTCATCCTCTTATAAATCAGTTTGACTGCTCTTCATCCGATTATAAATCAGTTTGACTGCTCTTCATCCTCTTATAAAACAGTTTGACTGCTCTTCATCCTTTTATAACGCAGTTTGACTGCTCTTCATCCTCTTATAAATCAGTTTGACTGCTCTTCATCCTCTTATAAATTAGTTTGACTGCTCTTCATCCTTTTATAAAGCAGTTTGACTGCTCTTCATCCTCCTATAAACCAGTTTGACTGTGCTTCATCCTCCTATAGAACAGTTTGACTGCTCTTCGTCCGATTATAAATCAGTTTGACTGCTCTTCGTCCTCTTATAAAACAGTTTGACTGCTCTTCATCCTTTTATAAAGCAGTTTGACTGCTCTTCATCTTCTTATAAATCAGTTTGACTGCTCTTCATCCGATTATAAATCAGTTTGACTGCTCTTCATCCTCTTAGAAAACAGTTTGACTGCTCTTCATCCTTTTATAAAGCAGTTTGACTGCTCTTCATCCTCTTATAAATCAGTTTGACTGCTCTTCATCCTATTATAAATCAGTTTGACTGCTCTTCATCCTCTTATAAACCAGTTTGACTGCGCTTCATCCTCCTATAGAACAGTTTGACTGCTCTTCGTCGGATTATAAATCAGTTTGACTGCTCTTCGTCCTCTTATAAAGCAGTTTGACTGCTCTTCATCCTCCTATAGACCAGTTTGACTGCGCTTCATCCTCCTATAAAACAGTTTGACTGCTCTTCGTCGGATTATAAATCAGTTTGACTGCTCTTCGTCCTCTTATAAATCAGTTTGACTGCTCTTCATCCTCTTATAAAGCAGTTTGACTGCTCTTCATCCTCCTATAAACCAGTTTGACTGCGCTTCATCCTCCTATAGAACAGTTTGACTGCTCTTCGTCCGATTATAAATCAGTTTGACTGCTCTTCGTCCTCTTATAAAGCAGTTTGACTGCTCTTCATCCTTTTATAAATCAGTTTGACTGCTCTTCATCCTCTTATAAAACAGTTTGACTGCTCTTTATCCTTTTATAACGCAGTTTGACTGCTCTTCATCCTCTTATAAAACAGTTTGACTGCTCTTCATCCTCTTGTAAAACAGGTTGACTGCTCTTCATCCTATTGTAAAACAGTCTGACTGCTCTACATCCTCGTATAAAACAGTTTGACTGCTCTTCATCCTTTTATAACGCAGTTTGACTGCTCTTCATCCTCTTATAAATCAATTTGACTGCTCTTCATCCTCTTATAAAACCGTTTGACTGCTCTTCGTCCTCTTATAAATCAGTTTGACTGCTCTTCATCCTCTTATAAAACCGTTTGACTGCTCTTCGTCCGATTATAAATCAGTTTGACTGCTCTTCGTCTGCTTATAAAACAGTTTGACTGCTCTTCATACTTTTATAAAGCAGTTTGACTGCTCTTCATCCTCTTATAAATCAGTTTGACTGCTCTTCATCTGTTTATAAAGCAGTTTGACTGCTCTTCATCCTCCTATAAAACAGTTTGACTGCACTTCGTCGGATTATAAATCAGTTTGACTGCTCTTCGTCCTCTTATAAAACAGTTTGACTGCTCTTCATCCTTTTATAAAGCAGTTTGACTGCTCTTCATCCTCTTATAAATCAGTTTGACTGCTCTTCATCCTATTATAAATCAGTTTGACTGCTCTTCATCCTCTTATAAAACAGTTTGACTGCTCTTCATCCTTTTATAAATCAGTTTGACTGCTCTTCGTCTGCTTATAAATCAGTTTGACTGCTCTTCATCCTATTATAAATCAGTTTGACTGCTCTTCATCCTCTTATAAAACAGTTTGACTTCTCTTTATCCTTTTATAACGCAGTTTGACTGCTCTTCATCCTCTTATAAAACAGTTTGACTGCTCTTCATCCTCTTGTAAAACAGGTTGACTGCTCTTCATCCTATTGTAAAACAGTCTGACTGCTCTACATCCTCGTATAAAACAGTTTGACTGCTCTTCATCCTTTTATAAAGCAGTTTGACTGCTCTTCATCCTCTTATAAATCAATTTGACTGCTCTTCATCCTCTTATAAAACCGTTTGACTGCTCTTCGTCCGATTATAAATCAGTTTGACTGCTCTTCATCCTCTTATAAAACCGTTTGACTGCTCTTCGTCCGATTATAAATCAGGTTGACTGCTCTTCGTCCGATTATAAATCAGTTTGACTGCTCTTCGTCTGCTTATAAAACAGTTTGACTGCTCTTCATACTTTTATAAAGCAGTTTGACTGCTCTTCATCCTCTTATAAATCAGTTTGACTGCTCTTCATCTGTTTATAAAGCAGTTTGACTGCTCTTCATCCTCCTATAGACCAGTTTGACTGCGCTTCATCCTCCTATAAACCAGTTTGACTGCGCTTCATCCTCCTATAGAACAGTTTGACTGCTCTTCGTCGGATTATAAATCAGTTTGACTGCTCTTCGTCCTCTTATAAAGCAGTTTGACTGCTCTTCATCCTCCTATAGACCAGTTTGACTGTGCTTCATCCTCCTATAAAACAGTTTGACTGCTCTTCGTCGGATTATAAATCAGTTTGACTGCTCTTCGTCCTCTTATAAATCAGTTTGACTGCTCTTCATCCTCTTATAAAGCAGTTTGACTGCTCTTCATCCTCCTATAAACCAGTTTGACTGCGCTTCATCCTCCTATAGAACAGTTTGATTGCTCTTCGTCCGATTATAAATCAGTTTGACTGCTCTTCGTCCTCTTATAAAGCAGTTTGACTGCTCTTCATCCTTTTATAAAGCAGTTTGACTGCTCTTCATCCTCTTATAAATCAGTTTGACTGCTCTTCATCCGATTATAAATCAGTTTGACTGCTCTTCATCCTCTTATAAAACAGTTTGACTGCTCTTCATCCTTTTATAAAGCAGTTTGACTGCTCTACATCCTCTTATAAATCAGTTTGACTGCTCTTCATCCTATTATAAATCAGTTTGACTGCTCTTCATCCTCTTATAAAACAGTTTGACTGCTCTTCATCCTTTTATAAATCAGTTTGACTGCTCTTCGTCTGCTTATAAATCAGTTTGACTGCTCTTCATCCTATTATAAATCAGTTTGACTGCTCTTCATCCTCTTATAAAACAGTTTGACTGCTCTTTATCCTTTTATAACGCAGTTTGACTGCTCTTCATCCTCTTATAAAACAGTTTGACTGCTCTTCATCCTCTTGTAAAACAGGTTGACTGCTCTTCATCCTCTTGTAAAACAGTCTGACTGCTCTACATCCTCGTATAAAACAGTTTGACTGCTCTTCATCCTTTTATAAAGCAGTTTGACTGCTCTTCATCCTCTTATAAATCAATTTGACTGCTCTTCATCCTCTTATAAAACCGTTTGACTTCTCTTCGTCCGATTATAAATCAGGTTGACTGCTCTTCGTCCGATTATAAATCAGTTTGACTGCTCTTCGTCCGCTTATAAAACAGTTTGACTGCTCTTCGTCCTTTTATAAAGCAGATTTTGACTGCTCTTCATCCTCTTATAAATCAGTTTGACTGCTCTTCATCCTTTTATAAAGCAGTTTGACTGCTCTTCATCCTCCTATAAACCAGTTTGACTGCGCTTCATCCTCCTATAGAACAGTTTGACTGCTCTTCGTCCGATTATAAATCAGTTTGACTGCTCTTCGTCCTCTTATAAAACAGTTTGACTGCTCTTCATCCTTTTATAAAGCAGTTTGACTGCTCTTCATCCTCTTATAAATCAGTTTGACTGCTCTTCATCCGATTATAAATCAGTTTGACTTTTCTTCATCCTCTTATAAAACAGTTTGACTGCTCTTCATCCTCTTATAAATCAGTTTGACTGCTCTTCATCCGATTATAAATCAGTTTGACTGCTCTTCATCCTCTTAAAAAACAGTTTGACTGCTCTTCATCCTTTTATAAAGCAGTTTGACTGCTCTTCATCCTCTTATAAATCAGTTTGACTGCTCTTCATCCGATTATAAATCAGTTTGACTGCTCTTCATCCTCTTATAAAACAGTTTGACTGCTCTTCATCCTTTTATAACGCAGTTTGACTGCTCTTCATCCTCTTATAAATCAGTTTGACTGCTCTTCATCCGATTATAAATCAGTTTGACTGCTCTTCGTCCTCTTTTAAAACAGTTTGACTGCTCTTCATCCTTTTATAATGCAGTTTGACTGCTCTTCATCCTCTTATAAAACAGTTTGACTGCTCTTCATCCTCTTGTAAAACAGGTTGACTGCTCTTCATCCTCTTGTAAAACAGTCTGACTGCTCTACATCCTCGTACAAAACAGTTTGACTGCTCTTCATCCTTTTATAAAGCAGTTTGACTGCTCTTCATCCTCTTATAAATCAATTTGACTGCTCTTCATCCTCTTATAAAACCGTTTGACTGCTCTTCGTCCGATTATAAATCAGTTTGACTGCTCTTCATCCTCTTATAAAACCGTTTGACTGCTCTTCGTCCGATTATAAATCAGGTTGACTGCTCTTCGTCCGATTATAAATCAGTTTGACTGCTCATCGTCTGCTTATAAAACAGTTTGACTGCTCTTCATCCTTTTATAAAGCAGTTTGACTGCTCTTCATCCTCTTATAAATCAGTTTGACTGCTCTTCATCTGTTTATAAAGCAGTTTTACTGCTCTTCATCCTCCTATAGACCAGTTTGACTGCGCTTCATCCTCCTATAAAACAGTTTGACTGCTCTTCGTCGGATTATAAATCAGTTTGACTGCTCTTCGTCCTCTTATAAAACAGGTTGACTGCTCTTCATCCTCTTGTAAAACAGTCTGACTGCTCTACATCCTCGTATAAAACAGTTTGACTGATCTTCATCCTTTTATAAAGCAGTTTCACTGCTCTTCATCCTCTTATAAATCAATTTGACTGCTCTTCATACTCTTATAAAACCGTTTGACTGCTCTTCGTCCGATTATAAATCAGTTTGACTGCTCTTCGTCCGATTATAAATCAGTTTGACTGCTCTTCGTCCGCTTACAAAACAGTTTGACTGCTCTTCATCCTTTTATAAAGCAGTTTGACTGCTCTTCATCCTCTTATAAATCAGTTTGACTGCTCTTCATCCGATTATAAATCAGTTTGACTGCTCTTCATCCTCTTATAAAACAGTTTGACTGCTCTTCATCCTTTTATAACGCAGTTTGACTGCTCTTCATCCTCTTATAAATCAGTTTGACTGCTCTTCATCCGATTATAAATCAGTTTGACTGCTCTTCGTCCTCTTTTAAAACAGTTTGACTGCTCTTCATCCTTTTATAATGCAGTTTGACTGCTCTTCATCCTCTTATAAAACAGTTTGACTGCTCTTCATCCTCTTGTAAAACAGGTTGACTGCTCTTCATCCTCTTGTAAAACAGTCTGACTGCTCTACATCCTCGTATAAAACAGTTTGACTGCTCTTCATCCTTTTATAAAGCAGTTTGACTGCTCTTCATCCTCTTATAAATCAATTTGACTGCTCTTCATCCTCTTATAAAACCGTTTGACTGCTCTTCGTCCGATTATAAATCAGTTTGACTGCTCTTCATCCTCTTATAAAACCGTTTGACTGCTCTTCGTCCGATTATAAATCAGGTTGACTGCTCTTCGTCCGATTATAAATCAGTTTGACTGCTCATCGTCTGCTTATAAAACAGTTTGACTGCTCTTCATCCTTTTATAAAGCAGTTTGACTGCTCTTCATCCTCTTATAAATCAGTTTGACTGCTCTTCATCTGTTTATAAAGCAGTTTTACTGCTCTTCATCCTCCTATAGACCAGTTTGACTGCGCTTCATCCTCCTATAAAACAGTTTGACTGCTCTTCGTCGGATTATAAATCAGTTTGACTGCTCTTCGTCCTCTTATAAAACAGGTTGACTGCTCTTCATCCTCTTGTAAAACAGTCTGACTGCTCTACATCCTCGTATAAAACAGTTTGACTGCTCTTCATCCTTTTATAAAGCAGTTTCACTGCTCTTCATCCTCTTATAAATCAATTTGACTGCTCTTCATACTCTTATAAAACCGTTTGACTGCTCTTCGTCCGATTATAAATCAGTTTGACTGCTCTTCGTCCGATTATAAATCAGTTTGACTGCTCTTCGTCCGCTTACAAAAAAGTTTGACTGCTCTTCATTCTTTTATAAAGCTGTTTGACTGCTCTTCATACTCTTATAAATCAGTTTGACTGCTCTTCATCCTCTTATAAATCAGTTTGACTGCTCTTCATCCGATTATAAATCAGTTTGACTGCTCTTCATCCTCTTATAAAACAGTTTGACTGCTCTTCATCCTTTTATAACGCAGTTTGACTGCTCTTCATCCTCTTATAAATCAGTTTGACTGCTCTTCATCCGATTATAAATCAGTTTGACTGCTCTTCGTCCTCTTTTAAAACAGTTTGACTGCTCTTCATCCTTTTATAATGCAGTTTGACTGCTCTTCATCCTCTTATAAAACAGTTTGACTGCTCTTCATCCTCTTGTAAAACAGGTTGACTGCTCTTCATCCTCTTGTAAAACAGTCTGACTGCTCTACATCCTCGTACAAAACAGTTTGACTGCTCTTCATCCTTTTATAAAGCAGTTTGACTACTCTTCATCCTCTTATAAATCAATTTGACTGCTCTTCATCCTCTTATAAAACCGTTTGACTGCTCTTCGTCCGATTATAAATCAGTTTGACTGCTCTTCATCCTCTTATAAAACCGTTTGACTGCTCTTCGTCCGATTATAAATCAGGTTGACTGCTCTTCGTCTTTTTATAAATCAGTTTGACTGCTCATCGTCTGCTTATAAAACAGTTTGACTGCTCTTCATCCTTTTATAAAGCAGTTTGACTGCTCTTCATCCTCTTATAAATCAGTTTGACTGCTCTTCATCTGTTTATAAAGCAGTTTTACTGCTCTTCATCCTCCTATAGACCAGTTTGACTGCGCTTCATCCTCCTATAAAACAGTTTGACTGCTCTTCGTCGGATTATAAATCAGTTTGACTGCTCTTCGTCCTCTTATAAAACAGGTTGACTGCTCTTCATCCTCTTGTAAAACAGTCTGACTGCTCTACATCCTCGTATAAAACAGTTTGACTGATCTTCATCCTTTTATAAAGCAGTTTCACTGCTCTTCATCCTCTTATAAATCAATTTGACTGCTCTTCATACTCTTATAAAACCGTTTGACTGCTCTTCGTCCGATTATAAATCAGTTTGACTGCTCTTCGTCCGATTATAAATCAGTTTGACTGCTCTTCGTCCGCTTACAAAACAGTTTGACTGCTCTTCATCCTTTTATAAAGCAGTTTGACTGCTCTTCATCCTCTTATGAATCAGTTTGACTGCTCTTCATCCGATTATAAATCAGTTTGACTGCTCTTCATCCTCTTATAAAACAGTTTGACTGCTCTTCATCCTTTTATAACGCAGTTTGACTGCTCTTCATCCTCTTATAAAACAGGTTGACTGCTCTTCATCCGATTATAAATCAGTTTGACTGCTCTTCGTCCTCTTTTAAAACAGTTTGACTGCTCTTCATCCTTTTATAATGCAGTTTGACTGCTCTTCATCCTCTTATAAAACAGTTTGACTGCTCTTCATCCTCTTGTAAAACAGGTTGACTGCTCTTCATCCTCTTGTAAAACAGTCTGACTGCTCTACATCCTCGTATAAAACAGTTTGACTGCTCTTCATCCTTTTATAAAGCAGTTTGACTGCTCTTCATCCTCTTATAAATCAATTTGACTGCTCTTCATCCTCTTATAAAACCGTTTGACTGCTCTTCGTCCGATTATAAATCAGTTTGACTGCTCTTCATCCTCTTATAAAACCGTTTGACTGCTCTTCGTCCGATTATAAATCAGGTTGACTGCTCTTCGTCCGATTATAAATCAGTTTGACTGCTCATCGTCTGCTTATAAAACAGTTTGACTGCTCTTCATCCTTTTATAAAGCAGTTTGACTGCTCTTCATCCTCTTATAAATCAGTTTGACTGCTCTTCATCTGTTTATAAAGCAGTTTTACTGCTCTTCATCCTCCTATAGACCAGTTTGACTGCGCTTCATCCTCCTATAAAACAGTTTGACTGCTCTTCGTCGGATTATAAATCAGTTTGACTGCTCTTCGTCCTCTTATAAAACAGGTTGACTGCTCTTCATCCTCTTGTAAAACAGTCTGACTGCTCTACATCCTCGTATAAAACAGTTTGACTGCTCTTCATCCTTTTATAAAGCAGTTTCACTGCTCTTCATCCTCTTATAAATCAATTTGACTGCTCTTCATACTCTTATAAAACCGTTTGACTGCTCTTCGTCCGATTATAAATCAGTTTGACTGCTCTTCGTCCGATTATAAATCAGTTTGACTGCTCTTCGTCCGCTTACAAAAAAGTTTGACTGCTCTTCATTCTTTTATAAAGCTGTTTGACTGCTCTTCATACTCTTATAAATCAGTTTGACTGCTCTTCATCCTCTTATAAAGCAGTTTGACTGCTCTTCATACTCCTATAAACCAGTTTGACTGCGCTTCATCCTCCTGTAGAACAGTTTGACTGCTTTTCGTCCGATTATAAATCAGTTTGACTGCTCTTCGTCCTCGTATAAAACAGTTTGACTGTTCTTCATCCTTTTATAAAGCAGTTTGACTGCTCTTCATCCTCTTATAAAACAGATTGACTGCTCTTCATCCTCTTGTAAAACAGGTTGACTGCCCTTCATCCTCTTGTAAAACAGTCTGACTGCTCTTCATCCTCTTATAAAGCAGTTTGACTGCTCTTCATCCTCCTATAAACCAGTTTGACTGCGCTTCATCCTCTTGTAAAACAGGTTGACTGCTTTTCATCCTTTTGTAAAACAGTCTGACCGCTCTACAACATTGTATAAAACAGTTTGACTGCTCTTCATCCTTTTATAAAGTAGTTTGTCTGCTCTTCATCCTCTTATAAATCAATTTGACTGCTCTTCATCCTCGTATAAAACCATTTGACTGCTCTTCGTCCGATTATAAATCAGTTTGACTGCTCTTCGTCCGATTATAAATCAGTTTGACTGCTCTTCGTCCGCTTATAAAACAGTTTGACTGCTCTTCATCCTTTTATAAAGCAGTTTGACTGGTATTCATCCTCTTATAAATCAGTTTGACTGCTCTTCATCCTTTTATAAAGCAGTTTGACTGCTCTTCATCCTCCTATAAACCAGTTTGACTGCGCTTCATCCTCCTATAGAACAGTTTGACTGCTCTTCGTCCGATTATAAATCAGTTTGACTGCTCTTCGTCCTCTTATAAAACAGTTTGACTGCTCTTCATCCTTTTATAAAGCAGTTTGACTGCTCTTCATCCTCTTATAAATCAGTTTGACTGCTCTTCATCCTCTTATAAAACAGTTTGACTGCTCTTCATCCTTTTATAAAGCAGTTTGACTGCTCTTCATCCTCTTATAAATCAGTTTGACTGCTCTTCATCCTATTATAAATCAGTTTGACTGCTCTTCATCCTCTTATAAAACAGTTTGACTGCTCTTCATCCTTTTATAAATCAGTTTGACTGCTCTTCGTCTGCTTATAAATCAGTTTGACTGCTCTTCATCCTATTATAAATCAGTTTGACTGCTCTTCATCCTCTTATAAAACAGTTTGACTGCTCTTTATCCTTTTATAACGCAGTTTGACTGCTCTTCATCCTCTTATAAAACAGTTTGACTGCTCTTCATCCTCTTGTAAAACAGGTTGACTGCTCTTCATCCTATTGTAAAACAGTCTGACTGCTCTACATCCTCGTATAAAACAGTTTGACTGCTCTTCATCCTTTTATAAAGCAGTTTGACTGCTCTTCATCCTCTTATAAATCAATTTGACTGCTCTTCATCCTCTTATAAAACCGTTTGACTGCTCTTCGTCCGATTATAAATCAGTTTGACTGCTCTTCATCCTCTTATAAAACCGTTTGACTGCTCTTTGTCCGATTATAAATCAGGTTGACTGCTCTTCGTCCGATTATAAATCAGTTTGACTGCTCTTCGTCTGCTTATAAAACAGTTTGACTGCTCTTCATACTTTTATAAAGCAGTTTGACTGCTCTTCATCCTCTTATAAATCAGTTTGACTGCGCTTCATCCTCCTATAAAACAGTTTGACTGCTCTTCGTCGGATTATAAATCAGTTTGACTGCTCTTCGTCCTCTTATAAAACAGTTTGACTGCTCTTCATCCTTTTATAAAGCAGTTTGACTGCTCTACATCCTCTTATAAATCAGTTTGACTGCTCTTCGTCCGATTATAAATCAGTTTGACTGCTCTACATCCTCTTATAATTCAGTTTGACTGCTATTCATCCGATTATAAATCAGTTTGACTGCTCTTCGTCTGCTTATAAAACCGTTTGACTGCTCTTCGTCCCATTATAAATCAGTTTGACTGCTCTTCGTCAGATTATAAATCAGTTTGACTGCTCTTCGTCCGCTTACAAAACAGTTTGACTGCTCTTCATCCTTTTATAAAGCTGTTTGACTGCTCTTCATACTCCTATAAACCAGTTTGACTGCGCTTCATCCTCCTGTAGAACAGTTTGACTGCTTTTCGTCCGATTATAAATCAGTTTGACTGCTCTTCGTCCTCGTATAAAACAGTTTGACTGTTCTTCATCCTTTTATAAAACAGTTTGACTGCTCTTCATCCTCTTATAAAACAGATTGACTGCTCTTCATCCTCTTGTAAAACAGGTTGACTGCTTTTCATCCTTTTGTAAAACAGTCTGACTGCTCTACATCATTGTATAAAACAGTTTGACTACTCTTCATCCTTTTATAAAGCAGTTTGACTGCTCTTCATCTTCTTATAAATCAATTTGACTGCTCTTCATCCTCTTATAAAACCGTATGAATGCTCTTCGTCCGATTATAAATCAGTTTGACTGCTCTTCGTCCGATTATAAATCAGTTTGACTGCTCTTCGTCCGCTTATAAAACAGTTTGACTGCTCTTCATCCTTTTATAAAGCAGTTTGACTGCTCTTCATCCTCTTATAAATCAGTTTGACTGCTCTTCATCCTTTTATAAAGCAGTTTGACTGCTCTTCATCCTCCTATAAACCAGTTTGACTGCGCTTCATCCTCCTATAGAACAGTTTGACTGCTCTTCGTCCGATTATTAATCAGTTTGACTGCTCTTCGTCCTCTTATAAAACAGTTTGACTGCTCTTCATCCTTTTATAAAGCAGTTTGACTGCTCTTCATCCTCTTATAAATCAGTTTGACTGCTCTTCATCCGATTATAAATCAGTTTGACTGCTCTTCATCCTCTTATAAAACAGTTTGACTGCTCTTCATCCTTTTATAAAGCAGTTTGACTGCTCTTCATCCTCTTATAAATCAGTTTGACTGCTCTTCATCCTATTATAAATCAGTTTGACTGCTCTTCATCCTCTTATAAAACAGTTTGACTGCTCTTCATCCTTTTATAAATCAGTTTGACTGCTCTTCGTCTGCTTATAAATCAGTTTGACTGCTCTTCATCCTATTATAAATCAGTTTGACTGCTCTTCATCCTCTTATAAAACAGTTTGACTGCTCTTTATCCTTTTATAACGCAGTTTGACTGCTCTTCATCCTCTTATAAAACAGTTTGACTGCTCTTCATCCTCTTGTAAAACAGGTTGACTGCTCTTCATCCTATTGTAAAACAGTCTGACTGCTCTACATCCTCGTATAAAACAGTTTGACTGCTCTTCATCCTTTTATAAAGCAGTTTGACTGCTCTTCATCCTCTTATAAATCAATTTGACTGCTCTTCATCCTCTTATAAAACCGTTTGACTGCTCTTCGTCCGATTATAAAGCAGTTTGACTGCTCTTCATCCTCTTATAAATCAGTTTGACTGCTCTTCATCTGTTTATAAAGCAGTTTGACTGCTCTTCATCCTCCTATAGACCAGTTTGACTGCGCTTCATCCTCCTATAAAACAGTTTGACTGCTCTTCGTCGGATTATAAATCAGTTTGACTGCTCTTCGTCCTCTTATAAAACAGTTTGACTGCTCTTCATCCTTTTATAAAGCAGTTTGACTGCTCTACATCCTCTTATAAATCAGTTTGACTGCTATTCATCCGATTATAAATCAGTTTGACTGCTCTTCGTCTGCTTATAAATCAGTTTGACTGCTCTTCATCCTATTATAAATCAGTTTGACTGCTCTTCATCCTCTTATAAAACCGTTTGACTGCTCTTCGTCCCATTATAAATCAGATTGACTGCTCTTCGTCCGATTATAAATCAGTTTGACTGCTCTTCGTCCGCTTACAAAACAGTTTGACTGCTCTTCATCCTTTTATAAAGCTGTTTGACTGCTCTTCATACTCCTATAAACCAGTTTGACTGCGCTTCATCCTCCTGTAGAACAGTTTGACTGCTATCTGCTATCTGCTCTTCATCCTTTTATAAAGCAGTTTGACTGCTCTTCATCCTCTTATAAATCAGTTTGACTGCTCTTCATCTGTTTATAAAGCAGTTTTACTGCTCTTCATCCTCCTATAGACCAGTTTGACTGCGCTTCATCCACCTATAAAACAGTTTGACTGCTCTTCGTCGGATTATAAATCAGTTTGACTGTTCTTCGTCCTCTTATAAAACAGGTTGACTGCTCTTCATCCTCTTGTAAAACAGTCTGACTGCTCTACATCCTCGTATAAAACAGTTTGACTGCTCTTCATCCTTTTATAAAGCAGTTTCACTGCTCTTCATCCTCTTATAAATCAATTCGACTGCTCTTCATCCTCTTATAAAACCGTTTGACTGCTCTTCGTCCGATTATAAATCAGGTTGACTGCTCTTCGTCACATTATAAATCAGTTTGACTGCTCTTCGTCCGCTTATAAAACAGTTTGACTGCTCTTCGTCCTTTTATAAAGCAGTTTGACTGCTCTTCATCCTCTTATAAATCAGTTTGACTGCTCTTCATCCTTTTATAAAGCAGTTTGACTGCTCTTCATCCTCCTGTAAACCAGTTTGACTGCGCTTCATCCTCCTATAGAACAGTTTGACTGCTCTTCGTCCGATTATAAATCAGTTTGACTGCTCTTCGTCCTCTTATAAAACAGTTTGACTGCTCTTCATCCTTTTATAAAGCAGTTTGACTGCTCTTCATCCTCTTATAAATCAGTTTGACTGCTTTTCATCCGATTATAAATCAGTTTGACTTTTCTTCATCCTCTTATAAAACAGTTTGACTGCTCTTCATCCTCTTATAAATCAGTTTGACTGCTCTTCATCCGATTATAAATCAGTTTGACTGCTCTTCATCCTCTTAAAAAACAGTTTGACTGCTCTTCATCCTTTTATAAAGCAGTTTGACTGCTCTTCATCCTCTTATAAATCAGTTTGACTGCTCTTCATCCGATTATAAATCAGTTTGACTGCTCTTCATCCTCTTATAAAACAGTTTGACTGCTCTTCATCCTTTTATAACGCAGTTTGACTGCTCTTCATCCTCTTATAAATCAGTTTGACTGCTCTTCATCCTCTTATAAATTAGTTTGACTGCTCTTCATCCTTTTATAAAGCAGTTTGACTGCTCTTCATCCTCCTATAAACCAGTTTGACTGTGCTTCATCCTCCTATAGAACAGTTTGACTGCTCTTCGTCCGATTATAAACCAGTTTGACTGCTCTTCGTCCTCTTATAAAACAGTTTGACTGCTCTTCATCCTTTTATAAAGCAGTTTGACTGCTCTTCATCCTCTTATAAATCAGTTTGACTGCTCTTCATCCGATTATAAATCAGTTTGACTGCTCTTCATCCTCTTAGAAAACAGTTTGACTGCTCTTCATCCTTTTATAAAGCAGTTTGACTGCTCTTCATCCTCTTATAAATCAGTTTGACTGCTCTTCATCCTATTATAAATCAGTTTGACAGCTCTTCATCCTCTTATAAAACAGTTTGTCTGCTCTTCATCCTTTTATTAATCAGTTTGACTGCTCTTCGTCTGCTTATAAATCAGTTTGACTGCTCTTCATCCTATTATAAATCAGTTTGACTGCTCTTCATCCTCTTATAAAACAGTTTGACTGCTCTTCATCCTCTTGTAAAACAGGTTGACTGCTCTTCATCCTATTGTAAAACAGTCTGACTGCTCTACATCCTCGTATAAAACAGTTTGACTGCTCTTCATCCTTTTATAAAGCAGTTTGACTGCTCTTCATCCTCTTATAAATCAATTTGACTGCTCTTCATCCTCTTATAAAACCGTTTGACTGCTCTTCGTCCGATTATAAATCAGTTTGACTGCTCTTCATCCTCTTATAAAACCGTTTGACTGCTCTTCGTCCGATTATAAATCAGGTTGACTGCTCTTCGTCCGATTATAAATCAGTTTGACTGCTCTTCGTCTGCTTATAAAACAGTTTGACTGCTCTTCATACTTTTATAAAGCAGTTTGACTGCTCTTCATCCTCTTATAAATCAGTTTGACTGCTCTTCATCTGTTTATAAAGCAGTTTGACTGCTCTTCATCCTCCTATAGACCAGTTTGACTGCGCTTCATCCTCCTATAAAACAGTTTGACTGCTCTTCGTCGGATTATAAATCAGTTTGACTGCTCTTCGTCCTCTTATAAAACAGGTTGACTGCTCTTCATCCTCTTGTAAAACAGTCTGACTGCTCTACATCCTCGTATAAAACAGTTTGACTGCTCTTCATCCTTTTATAAAGCAGTTTCACTGCTCTTCATCCTCTTATAAATCAATTTGACTGCTCTTCATCCTCTTATAAAACCGTTTGACTGCTCTTCGTCCGATTATAAATCAGGTTGACTGCTCTTCGTCACATTATAAATCAGTTTGACTGCTCTTCGTCCGCTTATAAAACAGTTTGACTGCTCTTCGTCCTTTTATAAAGCAGTTTGACTGCTCTTCATCCTCTCATAAATCAGTTTGACTGCTCTTCATCCTTTTATAAAGCAGTTTGACTGCTCTTCATCCTCCTGTAAACCAGTTTGACTGCGCTTCATCCTCCTATAGAACAGTTTGACTGCTCTTCGTCCGATTATAAATCAGTTTGACTGCTCTTCGTCCTCTTATAAAACAGTTTGACTGCTCTTCATCCTTTTATAAAGCAGTTTGACTGCTCTTCATCCTCTTATAAATCAGTTTGACTGCTCTTCATCCGATTATAAATCAGTTTGACTTTTCTTCATCCTCTTATAAAACAGTTTGACTGCTCTTCATCCTCTTATAAATCAGTTTGACTGCTCTTCATCCGATTATAAATCAGTTTGACTGCTCTTCATCCTCTTAAAAAACAGTTTGACTGCTCTTCATCCTTTTATAAAGCAGTTTGACTGCTCTTCATCCTCTTATAAATCAGTTTGACTGCTCTTCATCCGATTATAAATCAGTTTGACTGCTCTTCATCCTCTTATAAAACAGTTTGACTGCTCTTCATCCTTTTATAACGCAGTTTGACTGCTCTTCATCCTCTTATAAATCAGTTTGACTGCTCTTCATCCTCTTATAAATCAGTTTGACTGCTCTTCATCCTTTTATAAAGCAGTTTGACTGCTCTTCATCCTCCTATAAACCAGTTTGACTGTGCTTCATCCTCCTATAGAACAGTTTGACTGCTCTTCGTCCGATTATAAATCAGTTTGACTGCTCTTCGTCCTCTTATAAAACAGTTTGACTGCTCTTCATCCTTTTATAAAGCAGTTTGACTGCTCTTCATCCTCTTATAAATCAGTTTGACTGCTCTTCATCCGATTATAAATCAGTTTGACTGCTCTTCATCCTCTTATAAAACAGTTTGACTGCTCTTCATCCTTTTATAAAGCAGTTTGACTGCTCTTCATCCTCTTATAAAACAGTTTGACTGCTCTTCATCCTATTATAAATCAGTTTGACAGCTCTTCATCCTCTTATAAAACAGTTTGTCTGCTCTTCATCCTTTTATAAATCAGTTTGACTGCTCTTCATCCTCTTGTAAAACAGGTTGACTGCTCTTCATCCTCTTGTAAAACAGTCTGACTGCTCTACATCCTCGTATAAAACAGTTTGACTGCTCTTCATCCTTTTATAAAGCAGTTTGACTGCTCTTCATCCTCTTATAAATCAATTCGACTGCTCTTCATCCTCTTATAAAACCGTTTGACTGCTCTTCGTCCGATTATAAATCAGTTTGACTGCTCTTCATCCTCTTATAAAACCGTTTGACTGCTCTTCGTCCGATTATAAATCAGGTTGACTGCTCTTCGTCCGATTATAAATCAGTTTGACTGCTCATCGTCTGCTTATAAAACAGTTTGACTGCTCTTCATCCTTTTATAAAGCAGTTTGACTGCTCTTCATCCTCTTATAAATCAGTTTGACTGCTCTTCATCTGTTTATAAAGCAGTTTTACTGCTCTTCATCCTCATATAGACCAGTTTGACTGCGCTTCATCCTCCTATAAAACAGTTTGACTGCTCTTCGTGGGATTATAAATCAGTTTGACTGCTCTTCGTCCTCTTATAAAACAGATTGACTGCTCTTCATCCTCTTGTAAAACAGTCTGACTGCTCTACATCCTCGTATAAAACAGTTTGACTGCTCTTCATCATTTTATAAAGCAGTTTCACTGCTCTTCATCCTCTTATAAATCAATTTGACTGCTCTTCATACTCTTATAAAACCGTTTGACTGCTCTTCGTCCGATTATAAATCAGTTTGACTGCTCTTCGTCCGATTATAAATCAGTTTGACTGCTCTTCGTCCGCTTACAAAAAAGTTTGACTGCTCTTCATTCTTTTATAAAGCTGTTTGACTGCTCTTCATACTCTTATAAATCAGTTTGACTGCTCTTCATCCTCTTATAAAGCAGTTTGACTGCTCTTCATACTCCTATAAACCAGTTTGACTGCGCTTCATCCTCCTGTAGAACAGTTTGACTGCTTTTCGTCCGATTATAAATCAGTTTGACTGCTCTTCGTCCTCGTATAAAACAGTTTGACTGTTCTTCATCCTTTTATAAAGCAGTTTGACTGCTCTTCATCCTCTTATAAAACAGATTGACTGCTCTTCATCCTCTTGTAAAACAGGTTGACTGCCCTTCATCCTCTTGTAAAACAGTCTGACTGCTCTTCATCCTCTTATAAAGCAGTTTGACTGCTCTTCATCCTCCTATAAACCAGTTTGACTGCGCTTCATCCTCTTGTAAAACAGGTTGACTGCTTTTCATCCTTTTGTAAAACAGTCTGACCGCTCTACAACATTGTATAAAACAGTTTGACTGCTCTTCATCCTTTTATAAAGTAGTTTGTCTGCTCTTCATCCTCTTATAAATCAATTTGACTGCTCTTCATCCTCGTATAAAACCATTTGACTGCTCTTCGTCCGATTATAAATCAGTTTGACTGCTCTTCGTCCGATTATAAATCAGTTTGACTGCTCTTCGTCCGCTTATAAAACAGTTTGACTGCTCTTCATCCTTTTATAAAGCAGTTTGACTGCTATTCATCCTCTTATAAATCAGTTTGACTGCTCTTCATCCTTTTATAAAGCAGTTTGACTGCTCTTCATCCTCCTATAAACCAGTTTGACTGCGCTTCATCCTCCTATAGAACAGTTTGACTGCTCTTCGTCCGATTATAAATCAGTTTGACTGCTCTTCGTCCTCTTATAAAACAGTTTGACTGCTCTTCATCCTTTTATAAAGCAGTTTGACTGCTCTTCATCCTCTTATAAATCAGTTTGACTGCTCTTCATCCGATTATAAATCAGTTTGACTGCTCTTCATCCTCTTATAAAACAGTTTGACTGCTCTTCATCCTTTTATAAAGCAGTTTGACTGCTCTTCATCCTCTTATAAATCAGTTTGACTGCTCTTCATCCTATTATAAATCAGTTTGACTGCTCTTCATCCTCTTATAAAACAGTTTGACTGCTCTTCATCCTTTTATAAATCAGTTTGACTGCTCTTCGTCTGCTTATAAATCAGTTTGACTGCTCTTCATCCTATTATAAATCAGTTTGACTGCTCTTCATCCTCTTATAAAACAGTTTGACTGCTCTTTATCCTTTTATAACGCAGTTTGACTGCTCTTCATCCTCTTATAAAACAGTTTGACTGCTCTTCATCCTCTTGTAAAACAGGTTGACTGCTCTTCATCCTATTGTAAAACAGTCTGACTGCTCTACATCCTCGTATAAAACAGTTTGACTGCTCTTCATCCTTTTATAAAGCAGTTTGACTGCTCTTCATCCTCTTATAAATCAATTTGACTGCTCTTCATCCTCTTATAAAACCGTTTGACTGCTCTTCGTCCGATTATAAATCAGTTTGACTGCTCTTCATCCTCTTATAAAACCGTTTGACTGCTCTTCGTCCGATTATAAATCAGGTTGACTGCTCTTCGTCCGATTATAAATCAGTTTGACTGCTCTTCGTCTGCTTATAAAACAGTTTGACTGCTCTTCATACTTTTATAAAGCAGTTTGACTGCTCTTCATCCTCTTATAAATCAGTTTGACTGCTCTTCATCTGTTTATAAAGCAGTTTGACTGCTCTTCATCCTCCTATAGACCAGTTTGACTGCGCTTCATCCTCCTATAAAACAGTTTGACTGCTCTTCGTCGGATTATAAATCAGTTTGACTGCTCTTCGTCCTCTTATAAAACAGTTTGACTGCTCTTCATCCTTTTATAAAGCAGTTTGACTGCTCTACATCCTCTTATAAATCAGTTTGACTGCTATTCATCCGATTATAAATCAGTTTGACTGCTCTTCGTCCGATTATAAATCAGTTTGACTGCTCTTCATCCTTTTATAAAGCAGTTTGACTGCTCTTCATCCTCTTATAAATCAGTTTGACTGCTCTTCATCCTATTATAAATCAGTTTGACTGCTCTTCATCCTCTTATAAAACAGTTTGACTGCTCTTCATCCTTTTATAAATCAGTTTGACTGCTCTTCGTCTGCTTATAAATCAGTTTGACTGCTCTTCATCCTATTATAAATCAGTTTGACTGCTCTTCATCCTCTTATAAAACAGTTTGACTGCTCTTTATCCTTTTATAACGCAGTTTGACTGCTCTTCATCCTCTTATAAAACAGTTTGACTGCTCTTCATCCGATTATAAATCAGTTTGACTTTTCTTCATCCTCTTATAAAACAGTTTGACTGCTCTTCATCCTCTTATAAATCAGTTTGACTGCTCTTCATCCGATTATAAATCAGTTTGACTGCTCTTCATCCTCTTAAAAAACAGTTTGACTGCTCTTCATCCTTTTATAAAGCAGTTTGACTGCTCTTCATCCTCTTATAAATCAGTTTGACTGCTCTTCATCCGATTATAAATCAGTTTGACTGCTCTTCATCCTCTTATAAAACAGTTTGACTGCTCTTCATCCTTTTATAACGCAGTTTGACTGCTCTTCATCCTCTTATAAATCAGTTTGACTGCTCTTCATCCTCTTATAAATCAGTTTGACTGCTCTTCATCCTTTTATAAAGCAGTTTGACTGCTCTTCATCCTCCTATAAACCAGTTTGACTGTGCTTCATCCTCCTATAGAACAGTTTGACTGCTCTTCGTCCGATTATAAATCAGTTTGACTGCTCTTCGTCCTCTTATAAAACAGTTTGACTGCTCTTCATCCTTTTATAAAGCAGTTTGACTGCTCTTCATCCTCTTATAAATCAGTTTGACTGCTCTTCATCCGATTATAAATCAGTTTGACTGCTCTTCATCCTCTTATAAAACAGTTTGACTGCTCTTCATCCTTTTATAAAGCAGTTTGACTGCTCTTCATCCTCTTATAAAACAGTTTGACTGCTCTTCATCCTATTATAAATCAGTTTGACAGCTCTTCATCCTCTTATAAAACAGTTTGTCTGCTCTTCATCCTTTTATAAATCAGTTTGACTGCTCTTCATCCTCTTGTAAAACAGGTTGACTGCTCTTCATCCTCTTGTAAAACAGTCTGACTGCTCTACATCCTCGTATAAAACAGTTTGACTGCTCTTCATCCTTTTATAAAGCAGTTTGACTGCTCTTCATCCTCTTATAAATCAATTCGACTGCTCTTCATCCTCTTATAAAACCGTTTGACTGCTCTTCGTCCGATTATAAATCAGTTTGACTGCTCTTCATCCTCTTATAAAACCGTTTGACTGCTCTTCGTCCGATTATAAATCAGGTTGACTGCTCTTCGTCCGATTATAAATCAGTTTGACTGCTCATCGTCTGCTTATAAAACAGTTTGACTGCTCTTCATCCTTTTATAAAGCAGTTTGACTGCTCTTCATCCTCTTATAAATCAGTTTGACTGCTCTTCATCTGTTTATAAAGCAGTTTTACTGCTCTTCATCCTCATATAGACCAGTTTGACTGCGCTTCATCCTCCTATAAAACAGTTTGACTGCTCTTCGTGGGATTATAAATCAGTTTGACTGCTCTTCGTCCTCTTATAAAACAGATTGACTGCTCTTCATCCTCTTGTAAAACAGTCTGACTGCTCTACATCCTCGTATAAAACAGTTTGACTGCTCTTCATCATTTTATAAAGCAGTTTCACTGCTCTTCATCCTCTTATAAATCAATTTGACTGCTCTTCATACTCTTATAAAACCGTTTGACTGCTCTTCGTCCGATTATAAATCAGTTTGACTGCTCTTCGTCCGATTATAAATCAGTTTGACTGCTCTTCGTCCGCTTACAAAAAAGTTTGACTGCTCTTCATTCTTTTATAAAGCTGTTTGACTGCTCTTCATACTCTTATAAATCAGTTTGACTGCTCTTCATCCTCTTATAAAGCAGTTTGACTGCTCTTCATACTCCTATAAACCAGTTTGACTGCGCTTCATCCTCCTGTAGAACAGTTTGACTGCTTTTCGTCCGATTATAAATCAGTTTGACTGCTCTTCGTCCTCGTATAAAACAGTTTGACTGTTCTTCATCCTTTTATAAAGCAGTTTGACTGCTCTTCATCCTCTTATAAAACAGATTGACTGCTCTTCATCCTCTTGTAAAACAGGTTGACTGCCCTTCATCCTCTTGTAAAACAGTCTGACTGCTCTTCATCCTCTTATAAAGCAGTTTGACTGCTCTTCATCCTCCTATAAACCAGTTTGACTGCGCTTCATCCTCTTGTAAAACAGGTTGACTGCTTTTCATCCTTTTGTAAAACAGTCTGACCGCTCTACAACATTGTATAAAACAGTTTGACTGCTCTTCATCCTTTTATAAAGTAGTTTGTCTGCTCTTCATCCTCTTATAAATCAATTTGACTGCTCTTCATCCTCGTATAAAACCATTTGACTGCTCTTCGTCCGATTATAAATCAGTTTGACTGCTCTTCGTCCGATTATAAATCAGTTTGACTGCTCTTCGTCCGCTTATAAAACAGTTTGACTGCTCTTCATCCTTTTATAAAGCAGTTTGACTGCTATTCATCCTCTTATAAATCAGTTTGACTGCTCTTCATCCTTTTATAAAGCAGTTTGACTGCTCTTCATCCTCCTATAAACCAGTTTGACTGCGCTTCATCCTCCTATAGAACAGTTTGACTGCTCTTCGTCCGATTATAAATCAGTTTGACTGCTCTTCGTCCTCTTATAAAACAGTTTGACTGCTCTTCATCCTTTTATAAAGCAGTTTGACTGCTCTTCATCCTCTTATAAATCAGTTTGACTGCTCTTCATCCGATTATAAATCAGTTTGACTGCTCTTCATCCTCTTATAAAACAGTTTGACTGCTCTTCATCCTTTTATAAAGCAGTTTGACTGCTCTTCATCCTCTTATAAATCAGTTTGACTGCTCTTCATCCTATTATAAATCAGTTTGACTGCTCTTCATCCTCTTATAAAACAGTTTGACTGCTCTTCATCCTTTTATAAATCAGTTTGACTGCTCTTCGTCTGCTTATAAATCAGTTTGACTGCTCTTCATCCTATTATAAATCAGTTTGACTGCTCTTCATCCTCTTATAAAACAGTTTGACTGCTCTTTATCCTTTTATAACGCAGTTTGACTGCTCTTCATCCTCTTATAAAACAGTTTGACTGCTCTTCATCCTCTTGTAAAACAGGTTGACTGCTCTTCATCCTATTGTAAAACAGTCTGACTGCTCTACATCCTCGTATAAAACAGTTTGACTGCTCTTCATCCTTTTATAAAGCAGTTTGACTGCTCTTCATCCTCTTATAAATCAATTTGACTGCTCTTCATCCTCTTATAAAACCGTTTGACTGCTTTTCGTCCGATTATAAATCAGTTTGACTGCTCTTCATCCTCTTATAAAACCGTTTGACTGCTCTTCGTCCGATTATAAATCAGGTTGACTGCTCTTCGTCCGATTATAAATCAGTTTGACTGCTCTTCGTCTGCTTATAAAACAGTTTGACTGCTCTTCATACTTTTATAAAGCAGTTTGACTGCTCTTCATCCTCTTATAAATCAGTTTGACTGCTCTTCATCTGTTTATAAAGCAGTTTGACTGCTCTTCATCCTCCTATAGACCAGTTTGACTGCGCTTCATCCTCCTATAAAACAGTTTGACTGCTCTTCGTCGGATTATAAATCAGTTTGACTGCTCTTCGTCCTCTTATAAAACAGTTTGACTGCTCTTCATCCTTTTATAAAGCAGTTTGACTGCTCTACATCCTCTTATAAATCAGTTTGACTGCTATTCATCCGATTATAAATCAGTTTGACTGCTCTTCGTCCGATTATAAATCAGTTTGACTGCTCTACATCCTCTTATAAATCAGTTTGACTGCTATTCATCCGATTATAAATCAGTTTGACTGCTCTTCGTCTGCTTATAAATCAGTTTGACTGCTCTTCATCCTATTATAAATCAGTTTGACTGCTCTTCATGCTCTTATAAAACCGTTTGACTGCTCTTCGTCCCATTATAAATCAGTTTGACTGCTCTTCGTCAGATTATAAATCAGTTTGACTGCTCTTCGTCCGCTTACAAAACAGTTTGACTGCTCTTCATCCTTTTATAAAGCTGTTTGACTGCTCTTCATACTCCTATAAACCAGTTTGACTGCGCTTCATCCTCCTGTAGAACAGTTTGACTGCTTTTCGTCCGATTATAAATCAGTTTGACTGTTCTTCATCCTCTTATAAAACAGATTGACTGCTCTTCATCCTCTTGTAAAACAGGTTGACTGCTTTTCATCCTTTTGTAAAACAGTCTGACTGCTCTACATCATTGTATAAAACAGTTTGACTACTCTTCATCCTTTTATAAAGCAGTTTGACTGCTCTTCATCCTCTTATAAATCAATTTGACTGCTCTTCATCCTCTTATAAAACCGTTTGACTGCTCTTCGTCCGATTATAAATCAGTTTGACTGCTCTTCGTCCGATTATAAATCAGTTTGACTGCTCTTCGTCCGCTTATAAAACAGTTTGACTGCTCTTCATCCTTTTATAAAGCAGTTTGACTGCTCTTCATCCTCTTATAAATCAGTTTGACTGCTCTTCATCCTTTTATAAAGCAGTTTGACTGCTCTTCATCCTCCTATAAACCAGTTTGACTGCGCTTCATCCTCCTATAGAACAGTTTGACTGCTCTTCGTCCGATTATAAATCAGTTTGACTGCTCTTCGTCCTCTTATAAAACAGTTTGACTGCTCTTCATCCTTTTATAAAGCAGTTTGACTGCTCTTCATCCTCTTATAAATCAGTTTGACTGCTCTTCATCCGATTATAAATCAGTTTGACTGCTCTTCATCCTCTTATAAAACAGTTTGACTGCTCTTCATCCTTTTATAAAGCAGTTTGACTGCTCTTCATCCTCTTATAAATCAGTTTGACTGCTCTTCATCCTATTATAAATCAGTTTGACTGCTCTTCATCCTCTTATAAAACAGTTTGACTGCTCTTCATCCTTTTATAAATCAGTTTGACTGCTCTTCGTCTGCTTATAAATCAGTTTGACTGCTCTTCATCCTATTATAAATCAGTTTGACTGCTCTTCATCCTCTTATAAAACAGTTTGACTGCTCTTTATCCTTTTATAACGCAGTTTGACTGCTCTTCATCCTCTTATAAAACAGTTTGACTGCTCTTCATCCTCTTGTAAAACAGGTTGACTGCTCTTCATCCTATTGTAAAACAGTCTGACTGCTCTACATCCTCGTATAAAACAGTTTGACTGCTCTTCATCCTTTTATAAAGCAGTTTGACTGCTCTTCATCCTCTTATAAATCAATTTGACTGCTCTTCATCCTCTTATAAAACCGTTTGACTGCTCTTCGTCCGATTATAAAGCAGTTTGACTGCTCTTCATCCTCTTATAAATCAGTTTGACTGCTCTTCATCTGTTTATAAAGCAGTTTGACTGCTCTTCATCCTCCTATAGACCAGTTTGACTGCGCTTCATCCTCCTTTAAAACAGTTTGACTGCTCTTCGTCGGATTATAAATCAGTTTGACTGCTCTTCGTCCTCTTATAAAACAGTTTGACTGCTCTTCATCCTTTTATAAAGCAGTTTGACTGCTCTACATCCTCTTATAAATCAGTTTGACTGCTATTCATCCGATTATAAATCAGTTTGACTGCTCTTCGTCTGCTTATAAATCAGTTTGACTGCTCTTCATCCTATTATAAATCAGTTTGACTGCTCTTCATCCTCTTATAAAACCGTTTGACTGCTCTTCGTCCCATTATAAATCAGATTGACTGCTCTTCGTCCGATTATAAATCAGTTTGACTGCTCTTCGTCCGCTTACAAAACAGTTTGACTGCTCTTCATCCTTTTATAAAGCTGTTTGACTGCTCTTCATACTCCTATAAACCAGTTTGACTGCGCTTCATCCTCCTGTAGAACAGTTTGACTGCTATCTGCTATCTGCTCTTCATCCTTTTATAAAGCAGTTTGACTGCTCTTCATCCTCTTATAAATCAGTTTGACTGCTCTTCATCTGTTTATAAAGCAGTTTTACTGCTCTTCATCCTCCTATAGACCAGTTTGACTGCGCTTCATCCTCCTATAAAACAGTTTGACTGCTCTTCGTCGGATTATAAATCAGTTTGACTGTTCTTCGTCCTCTTATAAAACAGGTTGACTGCTCTTCATCCTCTTGTAAAACAGTCTGACTGCTCTACATCCTCGTATAAAACAGTTTGACTGCTCTTCATCCTTTTATAAAGCAGTTTCACTGCTCTTCATCCTCTTATAAATCAGTTTGACTGCTCTTCATCCTATTATAAATCAGTTTGACTGCTCTTCATCCTCTTATAAAACAGTTTGACTGCTCTTCATCCTTTTATAAATCAGTTTGACTGCTCTTCGTCTGCTTATAAATCAGTTTGACTGCTCTTCATCCTATTATAAATCAGTTTGACTGCTCTTCATCCTCTTATAAAACAGTTTGACTGCTCTTTATCCTTTTATAACGCAGTTTGACTGCTCTTCATCCTCTTATAAAACAGTTTGACTGCTCTTCATCCTCTTGTAAAACAGGTTGACTGCTCTTCATCCTATTGTAAAACAGTCTGACTGCTCTACATCCTCGTATAAAACAGTTTGACTGCTCTTCATCCTTTTATAAAGCAGTTTGACTGCTCTTCATCCTCTTATAAATCAATTTGACTGCTCTTCATCCTCTTATAAAACCGTTTGACTGCTCTTCGTCCGATTATAAATCAGTTTGACTGCTCTTCATCCTCTTATAAAACCGTTTGACTGCTCTTCGTCCGATTATAAATCAGGTTGACTGCTCTTCGTCCGATTATAAATCAGTTTGACTGCTCTTCGTCTGCTTATAAAACAGTTTGACTGCTCTTCATACTTTTATAAAGCAGTTTGACTGCTCTTCATCCTCTTATAAATCAGTTTGACTGCTCTTCATCTGTTTATAAAGCAGTTTGACTGCTCTTCATCCTCCTATAGACCAGTTTGACTGCGCTTCATCCTCCTATAAAACAGTTTGACTGCTCTTCGTCGGATTATAAATCAGTTTGACTGCTCTTCGTCCTCTTATAAAACAGTTTGACTGCTCTTCATCCTTTTATAAAGCAGTTTGACTGCTCTACATCCTCTTATAAATCAGTTTGACTGCTATTCATCCGATTATAAATCAGTTTGACTGCTCTTCGTCCGATTATAAATCAGTTTGACTGCTCTACATCCTCTTATAAATCAGTTTGACTGCTATTCATCCGATTATAAATCAGTTTGACTGCTCTTCGTCTGCTTATAAATCAGTTTGACTGCTCTTCATCCTATTATAAATCAGTTTGACTGCTCTTCATGCTCTTATAAAACCGTTTGACTGCTCTTCGTCCCATTATAAATCAGTTTGACTGCTCTTCGTCAGATTATAAATCAGTTTGACTGCTCTTCGTCCGCTTACAAAACAGTTTGACTGCTCTTCATCCTTTTATAAAGCTGTTTGACTGCTCTTCATACTCCTATAAACCAGTTTGACTGCGCTTCATCCTCCTGTAGAACAGTTTGACTGCTTTTCGTCCGATTATAAATCAGTTTGACTGTTCTTCGTCCTCGTATAAAACAGTTTGACTGTTCTCCATCCTTTTATAAAGCAGTTTGACTGCTCTTCATCCTCTTATAAAACAGATTGACTGCTCTTCATCCTCTTGTAAAACAGGTTGACTGCTTTTCATCCTTTTGTAAAACAGTCTGACTGCTCTACATCATTGTATAAAACAGTTTGACTACTCTTCATCCTTTTATAAAGCAGTTTGACTGCTCTTCATCCTCTTATAAATCAATTTGACTGCTCTTCATCCTCTTATAAAACCGTTTGACTGCTCTTCGTCCGATTATAAATCAGTTTGACTGCTCTTCGTCCGATTATAAATCAGTTTGACTGCTCTTCGTCCGCTTATAAAACAGTTTGACTGCTCTTCATCCTTTTATAAAGCAGTTTGACTGCTCTTCATCCTCTTATAAATCAGTTTGACTGCTCTTCATCCTTTTATAAAGCAGTTTGACTGCTCTTCATCCTCCTATAAACCAGTTTGACTGCGCTTCATCCTCCTATAGAACAGTTTGACTGCTCTTCGTCCGATTATAAATCAGTTTGACTGCTCTTCGTCCTCTTATAAAACAGTTTGACTGCTCTTCATCCTTTTATAAAGCAGTTTGACTGCTCTTCATCCTCTTATAAATCAGTTTGACTGCTCTTCATCCGATTATAAATCAGTTTGACTGCTCTTCATCCTCTTATAAAACAGTTTGACTGCTCTTCATCCTTTTATAAAGCAGTTTGACTGCTCTTCATCCTCTTATAAATCAGTTTGACTGCTCTTCATCCTATTATAAATCAGTTTGACTGCTCTTCATCCTCTTATAAAACAGTTTGACTGCTCTTCATCCTTTTATAAATCAGTTTGACTGCTCTTCGTCTGCTTATAAATCAGTTTGACTGCTCTTCATCCTATTATAAATCAGTTTGACTGCTCTTCATCCTCTTATAAAACAGTTTGACTGCTCTTTATCCTTTTATAACGCAGTTTGACTGCTCTTCATCCTCTTATAAAACAGTTTGACTGCTCTTCATCCTCTTGTAAAACAGGTTGACTGCTCTTCATCCTATTGTAAAACAGTCTGACTGCTCTACATCCTCGTATAAAACAGTTTGACTGCTCTTCATCCTTTTATAAAGCAGTTTGACTGCTCTTCATCCTCTTATAAATCAATTTGACTGCTCTTCATCCTCTTATAAAACCGTTTGACTGCTCTTCGTCCGATTATAAAGCAGTTTGACTGCTCTTCATCCTCTTATAAATCAGTTTGACTGCTCTTCATCTGTTTATAAAGCAGTTTGACTGCTCTTCATCCTCCTATAGACCAGTTTGACTGCGCTTCATCCTCCTATAAAACAGTTTGACTGCTCTTCGTCCGATTATAAATCAGTTTGACTGCTCTTCGTCCTCTTATAAAACAGTTTGACTGCTCTTCATCCTTTTATAAAGCAGTTTGACTGCTCTACATCCTCTTATAAATCAGTTTGACTGCTATTCATCCGATTATAAATCAGTTTGACTGCTCTTCGTCTGCTTATAAATCAGTTTGACTGCTCTTCATCCTATTATAAATCAGTTTGACTGCTCTTCATCCTCTTATAAAACCGTTTGACTGCTCTTCGTCCCATTATAAATCAGATTGACTGCTCTTCGTCCGCTTACAAAACAGTTTGACTGCTCTTCATCCTTTTATAAAGCTGTTTGACTGCTCTTCATACTCCTATAAACCAGTTTGACTGCGCTTCATCCTCCTGTAGAACAGTTTGACTGCTATCTGCTATCTGCTCTTCATCCTTTTATAAAGCAGTTTGACTGCTCTTCATCCTCTTATAAATCAGTTTGACTGCTCTTCATCTGTTTATAAAGCAGTTTTACTGCTCTTCATCCTCCTATAGACCAGTTTGACTGCGCTTCATCCTCCTATAAAACAGTTTGACTGCTCTTCGTCGGATTATAAATCAGTTTGACTGTTCTTCGTCCTCTTATAAAACAGGTTGACTGCTCTTCATCCTCTTGTAAAACAGTCTGACTGCTGTACATCCTCGTATAAAACAGTTTGACTGCTCTTCATCCTTTTATAAAGCAGTTTCACTGCTCTTCATCCTCTTATAAATCAATTTGACTGCTCTTCATCCTCTTATAAAACCGTTTGACTGCTCTTCGTCCGATTATAAATCAGGTTGACTGCTCTTCGTCACATTATAAATCAGTTTGACTGCTCTTCGTCCGCTTATAAAACAGTTTGACTGCTCTTCGTCCTTTTATAAAGCAGTTTGACTGCTCTTCATCCTCTTATAAATCAGTTTGACTGCTCTTCATCCTTTTATAAAGCAGTTTGACTGCTCTTCATCCTCCTGTAAACCAGTTTGACTGCGCTTCATCCTCCTATAGAACAGTTTGACTGCTCTTCGTCCGATTATAAATCAGTTTGACTGCTCTTCGTCCTCTTATAAAACAGTTTGACTGCTCTTCATCCTTTTATAAAGCAGTTTGACTGCTCTTCATCCTCTTATATATCAGTTTGACTGCTCTTCATCCGATTATAAATCAGTTTGACTGCTCTTCATCCTCTTATAAAACAGTTTGACTGCTCTTCATCCTTTTATAACGCAGTTTGACTGCTCTTCATCCTCTTATAAATCAGTTTGACTGCTCTTCATCCTCTTATAAATTAGTTTGACTGCTCTTCATCCTTTTATAAAGCAGTTTGACTGCTCTTCATCCTCCTATAAACCAGTTTGACTGTGCTTCATCCTCCTATAGAACAGTTTGACTGCTCTTCGTCCGATTATAAATCAGTTTGACTGCTCTTCGTCCTCTTATAAAACAGTTTGACTGCTCTTCATCCTTTTAAAAAGCAGTTTGACTGCTCTTCATCCTCTTATAAATCAGTTTGACTGCTCTTCATCCGATTATAAATCAGTAGGACTGCTCTTCATCCTCTTATAAAACAGTTTGACTGCTCTTCATCCTTTTATAAAGCAGTTTGACTGCTCTTCATCCTCTTATAAATCAGTTTGACTGCTCTTCATCCTATTATAAATCAGTTTGACAGCTCTTCATCCTCTTATAAAACAGTTTGTCTGCTCTTCATCCTTTTATTAATCAGTTTGACTGCTCTTCGTCTGCTTATAAATCAGTTTGACTGCTCTTCATCCTATTATAAATCAGTTTGACTGCTCTTCATCCTCTTATAAAACAGTTTGACTGCTCTTCATCCTCTTGTAAAACAGGTTGACTGCTCTTCATCCTATTGTAAAACAGTCTGACTGCTCTACATCCTCGTATAAAACAGTTTGACTGCTCTTCATCCTTTTATAAAGCAGTTTGACTGCTCTTCATCCTCTTATAAATCAATTTGACTGCTCTTCATCCTCTTATAAAACCGTTTGACTGCTCTTCGTCCGATTATAAATCAGTTTGACTGCTCTTCATCCTCTTATAAAACCGTTTGACTGCTCTTCGTCCGATTATAAATCAGGTTGACTGCTCTTCGTCCGATTATAAATCAGTTTGACTGCTCTTCGTCTGCTTATAAAACAGTTTGACTGCTCTTCATACTTTTATAAAGCAGTTTGACTGCTCTTCATCCTCTTATAAATCAGTTTGACTGCTCTTCATCTGTTTATAAAGCAGTTTGACTGCTCTTCATCCTCCTATAGACCAGTTTGACTGCGCTTCATCCTCCTATAAAACAGTTTGACTGCTCTTCGTCGGATTATAAATCAGTTTGACTGCTCTTCGTCCTCTTATAAAACAGGTTGACTGCTCTTCATCCTCTTGTAAAACAGTCTGACTGCTCTACATCCTCGTATAAAACAGTTTGACTGCTCTTCATCCTTTTATAAAGCAGTTTCACTGCTCTTCATCCTCTTATAAATCAATTTGACTGCTCTTCATCCTCTTATAAAACCGTTTGACTGCTCTTCGTCCGATTATAAATCAGGTTGACTGCTCTTCGTCACATTATAAATCAGTTTGACTGCTCTTCGTCCGCTTATAAAACAGTTTGACTGCTCTTCGTCCTTTTATAAAGCAGTTTGACTGCTCTTCATCCTCTTATAAATCAGTTTGACTGCTCTTCATCCTTTTATAAAGCAGTTTGACTGCTCTTCATCCTCCTGTAAACCAGTTTGACTGCGCTTCATCCTCCTTTAGAACAGTTTGACTGCTCTTCGTCCGATTATAAATCAGTTTGACTGCTCTTCGTCCTCTTATAAAACAGTTTGACTGCTCTTCATCCTTTTATAAAGCAGTTTGACTGCTCTTCATCCTCTTATAAATCAGTTTGACTGCTCTTCATCCGATTATAAATCAGTTTGACTTTTCTTCATCCTCTTATAAAACAGTTTGACTGCTCTTCATCCTCTTATAAATCAGTTTGACTGCTCTTCATCCGATTATAAATCAGTTTGACTGCTCTTCATCCTCTTAAAAAACAGTTTGACTGCTCTTCATCCTTTTATAAAGCAGTTTGACTGCTCTTCATCCTCTTATAAATCAGTTTGACTGCTCTTCATCCGATTATAAATCAGTTTGACTGCTCTTCATCCTCTTATAAAACAGTTTGACTGCTCTTCATCCTTTTATAACGCAGTTTGACTGCTCTTCATCCTCTTATAAATCAGTTTGACTGCTCTTCATCCTCTTATAAATCAGTTTGACTGCTCTTCATCCTTTTATAAAGCAGTTTGACTGCTCTTCATCCTCCTATAAACCAGTTTGACTGTGCTTCATCCTCCTATAGAACAGTTTGACTGCTCTTCGTCCGATTATAAATCAGTTTGACTGCTCTTCGTCCTCTTATAAAACAGTTTGACTGCTCTTCATCCTTTTATAAAGCAGTTTGACTGCTCTTCATCCTCTTATAAATCAGTTTGACTGCTCTTCATCCGATTATAAATCAGTTTGACTGCTCTTCATCCTCTTATAAAACAGTTTGACTGCTCTTCATCCTTTTATAAAGCAGTTTGACTGCTCTTCATCCTCTTATAAATCAGTTTGACTGCTCTTCATCCTATTATAAATCAGTTTGACAGCTCTTCATCCTCTTATAAAACAGTTTGTCTGCTCTTCATCCTTTTATAAATCAGTTTGACTGCTCTTCGTCTGCTTATAAATCAGTTTGACTGCTCTTCATCCTATTATAAATCAGTTTGACTGCTCTTCATCCTCTTATAAAACAGTTTGACTGCTCTTCATCCTCTTGTAAAACAGGTTGACTGCTCTTCATCCTATTATAAATCAGTTTGACTGCTCTTCGTCAGATTATAAATCAGTTTGACTGCACTTCATCCTCTTATAAAACCGTTTGACTGCTCTTCGTCCGATTATAAATCAGGTTGACTGCTCTTCGTCCGATTATAAATCAGTTTGACTGCTCTTCATACTTTTATAAAGCAGTTTGACTGCTCTTCATCCTCTTATAAATCAGTTTGACTGCTCTTCATCTGTTTATAAAGCAGTTTGACTGCTCTTCATCCTCCTATAGACCAGTTTGACTGCGCTTCATCCTCCTATAAAACAGTTTGACTGCTCTTCGTCGGATTATAAATCAGTTTGACTGCTCTTCGTCCTCTTATAAAACAGTTTGACTGCTCTTCATCCTTTTATAAAGCAGTTTGACTGCTCTACATCCTCTTATAAATCAGTTTGACTGCTATTCATCCGATTATAAATCAGTTTGACTGCTCTTCGTCCGATTATAAATCAGTTTGACTGCTCTACATCCTCTTATAAATCAGTTTGACTGCTATTCATCCGATTATAAATCAGTTTGACTTCTCTTCGTCTGCTTATAAATCAGTTTGACTGCTCTTCATCCTATTATAAATCAGTTTGACTGCTCTTCATCCTCTTATAAAACCGTTTGACTGCTCTTCGTCCCATTATAAATCAGTTTGACTGCTCTTCGTCCGATTATAAATCAGTTTGACTGCTCTTCGTCCGCTTACAAAACAGTTTGACTGCTCTTCATCCTTTTATAAAGCTGTTTAACTGCTCTTCATACTCCTATAAACAAGTTTGACTGCGCTTCATCCTCCTGTAGAACAGTTTGACTGCTATCTGCTATCTGCTCTTCATCCTTTTATAAATCAGTTTGACTGCTCTTCATCCTCTTATAAATCAGTTTGACTGCTCTTCATGTTTATAAAGCAGTTTGACTGCTCTTCATCCTCCTATAAACCAGTTTGACTGTGCTTCATCCTCCTATAGAACAGTTTGACTGCTCTTCGTCCGATTATAAATCAGTTTGACTGCTCTTCGTCCTCTTATAAAACAGTTTGACTGCTCTTCATCCTCTTGTAAAACAGGTTGACTGCTCTTCATCCTATTGTAAAACAGTCTGACTGCTCTACATCCTCGTATAAAACAGTTTGACTGCTCTTCATCCTTTTATAAAGCAGTTTGACTGCTCTTCATCCTCTTATAAATCAATTTGACTGCTCTTCATCCTCTTATAAAACCGTTTGACTGCTCTTCGTCCGATTATAAATCAGTTTGACTGCTCTTCATCCTCTTATAAAACCGTTTGACTGCTCTTCGTCCGATTATAAATCAGGTTGACTGCTCTTCGTCCGATTATAAATCAGTTTGACTGCTCTTCGTCTGCTTATAAAACAGTTTGACTGCTCTTCATACTTTTATAAAGCAGTTTGACTGCTCTTCATCCTCTTATAAATCAGTTTGACTGCTCTTCATCTGTTTATAAAGCAGTTTGACTGCTCTTCATCCTCCTATAGACCAGTTTGACTGCGCTTCATCCTCCTATAAAACAGTTTGACTGCTCTTCGTCGGATTATAAATCAGTTTGACTGCTCTTCGTCCTCTTATAAAACAGGTTGACTGCTCTTCATCCTCTTGTAAAACAGTCTGACTGCTCTACATCCTCGTATAAAACAGTTTGACTGCTCTTCATCCTTTTATAAAGCAGTTTCACTGCTCTTCATCCTCTTATAAATCAATTTGACTGCTCTTCATCCTCTTATAAAACCGTTTGACTGCTCTTCGTCCGATTATAAATCAGGTTGACTGCTCTTCGTCACATTATAAATCAGTTTGACTGCTCTTCGTCCGCTTATAAAACAGTTTGACTGCTCTTCATCCTTTTATAAAGCAGTTTGACTGCTCTTCATCCTCTTATAAATCAGTTTGACTGCTCTTCATCCTTTTATAAAGCAGTTTGACTGCTCTTCATCCTCCTGTAAACCAGTTTGACTGCGCTTCATCCTCCTATAGAACAGTTTGACTGCTCTTCGTCCTTTTATAAATCAGTTTGACTGCTCTTCGTCCTCTTATAAAAAAGTTTGACTGCTCTTCATCCTCTTATAAAGCAGTTTGACTGCTCTTCATCCTCTTATAAATCAGTTTGACTGCTCTTCATCCGATTATAAATCAGTTTGACTTTTCTTCATCCTCTTATAAAACAGTTTGACTGCTCTTCATCCTCTTATAAATCAGTTTGACTGCTCTTCATCCGATTATAAATCAGTTTGACTGCTCTTCATCCTCTTAAAAAACAGTTTGACTGCTCTTCATCCTTTTATAAAGCAGTTTGACTGCTCTTCATCCTCTTATAAATCAGTTTGACTGCTCTTCATCCGATTATAAATCAGTTTGACTGCTCTTCATCCTCTTATAAAACAGTTTGACTGCTCTTCATCCTTTTATAACGCAGTTTGACTGCTCTTCATCCTCTTATAAATCAGTTTGACTGCTCTTCATCCTCTTATAAATCAGTTTGACTGCTCTTCATCCTTTTATAAAGCAGTTTGACTGCTCTTCATCCTCCTATAAACCAGTTTGACTGTGCTTCATCCTCCTATAGAACAGTTTGACTGCTCTTCGTCCGATTATAAATCAGTTTGACTGCTCTTCGTCCTCTTATAAAACAGTTTGACTGCTCTTCATCCTTTTATAAAGCAGTTTGACTGCTCTTCATCCTCTTATAAATCAGTTTGACTGCTCTTCATCCGATTATAAATCAGTTTGACTGCTCTTCATCCTCTTATAAAACAGTTTGACTGCTCTTCATCCTTTTATAAAGCAGTTTGACTGCTCTTCATCCTCTTATAAATCAGTTTGACTGCTCTTCATCCTATTATAAATCAGTTTGACAGCTCTTCATCCTCTTATAAAACAGTTTGTCTGCTCTTCATCCTTTTATAAATCAGTTTGACTGCTCTTCGTCTGCTTATAAATCAGTTTGACTGCTCTTCATCCTATTATAAATCAGTTTGACTGCTCTTCATCCTCTTATAAAACAGTTTGACTGCTCTTCATCCTCTTGTAAAACAGGTTGACTGCTCTTCATCCTATTGTAAAACAGTCTGACTGCTCTACATCCTCGTATAAAACAGTTTGACTGCTCTTCATCCTTTTATAAAGCAGTTTGACTGCTCTTCATCCTCTTATAAATCAATTTGACTGCTCTTCATCCTCTTATAAAACCGTTTGACTGCTCTTCGTCCGATTATAAATCAGTTTGACTGCTCTTCATCCTCTTATAAAACCGTTTGACTGCTCTTCGTCCGATTATAAATCAGGTTGACTGCTCTTCGTCCGATTATAAATCAGTTTGACTGCTCTTCGTCTGCTTATAAAACAGTTTGACTGCTCTTCATACTTTTATAAAGCAGTTTGACTGCTCTTCATCCTCTTATAAATCAGTTTGACTGCTCTTCATCTGTTTATAAAGCAGTTTGACTGCTCTTCATCCTCCTATAGACCAGTTTGACTGCGCTTCATCCTCCTATAAAACAGTTTGACTGCTCTTCGTCGGATTATAAATCAGTTTGACTGCTCTTCGTCCTCTTATAAAACAGTTTGACTGCTCTTCATCCTTTTATAAAGCAGATTGACTGCTCTACATCCTCTTATAAATCAGTTTGACTGCTATTCATCCGATTATAAATCAGTTTGACTGCTCTTCGTCCGATTATAAATCAGTTTGACTGCTCTACATCCTCTTATAAATCAGTTTGACTGCTATTCATCCGATTATAAATCAGTTTGACTGCTCTTCGTCTGCTTATAAATCAGTTTGACTGCTCTTCATCCTATTATAAATCAGTTTGACTGCTCTTCATCCTCTTATAAAACCGTTTGACTGCTCTTCGTCCCATTATAAATCAGTTTGACTGCTCTTCGTCCGATTGTAAATCAGTTTGACTGCTCTTCGTCCGCTTACAAAACAGTTTTACTGCTCTTCATCCTTTTATAAAGCTGTTTAACTGCTCTTCATACTCCTATAAACAAGTTTGACTGCGCTTCATCCTCCTGTAGAACAGTTTGACTGCTATCTGCTATCTGCTCTTCATCCTTTTATAAAGCAGTTTGACTGCTCTTCATCCTCTTATAAATCAGTTTGACTGCTCTTCATCTGTTTATAAAGCAGTTTGACTGCTCTTCATCCTCCTATAAACCAGTTTGACTGTGCTTCATCCTCCTATAGAACAGTTTGACTGCTCTTCGTCCGATTATAAATCAGTTTGACTGCTCTTCGTCCTCTTATAAAACAGTTTGACTGCTCTTCATCCTTTTATAAAGCAGTTTGACTGCTCTTCATCCTCTTATAAATCAGTTTGACTGCTCTTCATCCGATTATAAATCAGTTTGACTGCTCTTCATCCTCTTATAAAACAGTTTGACTGCTCTTCATCCTTTTATAAAGCAGTTTGACTGCTCTTCATCCTCTTATAAATCAGTTTGACTGCTCTTCATCCTATTATAAATCAGTTTGACAGCTCTTCATCCTCTTATAAAACAGTTTGTCTGCTCTTCATCCTTTTATAAATCAGTTTGACTGCTCTTCGTCTGCTTATAAATCAGTTTGACTGCTCTTCATCCTATTATAAATCAGTTTGACTGCTCTTCATCCTCTTATAAAACAGTTTGACTGCTCTTCATCCTCTTGTAAAACAGGTTGACTGCTCTTCATCCTATTGTAAAACAGTCTGACTGCTCTACATCCTCGTATAAAACAGTTTGACTGCTCTTCATCCTTTTATAAAGCAGTTTGACTGCTCTTCATCCTCTTATAAATCAATTTGACTGCTCTTCATCCTCTTATAAAACCGTTTGACTGCTTTTCGTCCGATTATAAATCAGTTTGACTGCTCTTCATCCTCTTATAAAACCGTTTGACTGCTCTTCGTCCGATTATAAATCAGGTTGACTGCTCTTCGTCCGATTATAAATCAGTTTGACTGCTCTTCGTCTGCTTATAAAACAGTTTGACTGCTCTTCATACTTTTATAAAGCAGTTTGACTGCTCTTCATCCTCTTATAAATCAGTTTGACTGCTCTTCATCTGTTTATAAAGCAGTTTGACTGCTCTTCATCCTCCTATAGACCAGTTTGACTGCGCTTCATCCTCCTATAAAACAGTTTGACTGCTCTTCGTCGGATTATAAATCAGTTTGACTGCTCTTCGTCCTCTTATAAAACAGGTTGACTGCTCTTCATCCTCTTGTAAAACAGTCTGACTGCTCTACATCCTCGTATAAAACAGTTTGACTGCTCTTCATCCTTTTATAAAGCAGTTTCACTGCTCTTCATCCTCTTATAAATCAATTTGACTGCTCTTCATCCTCTTATAAAACCGTTTGACTGCTCTTCGTCCGATTATAAATCAGGTTGACTGCTCTTCGTCACATTATAAATCAGTTTGACTGCTCTTCGTCCGCTTATAAAACAGTTTGACTGCTCTTCGTCCTTTTATAAAGCAGTTTGACTGCTCTTCATCCTTTTATAAAGCAGTTTGACTGCTCTTCATCCTCCTGTAAACCAGTTTGACTGCGCTTCATCCTCCTATAGAACAGTTTGACTGCTCTTCGTCCGATTATAAATCAGTTTGACTGCTCTTCGTCCTCTTATAAAACAGTTTGACTGCTCTTCATCCTTTTATAAAGCAGTTTGACTGCTCTTCATCCTCTTATAAATCAGTTTGACTGCTCTTCATCCGATTAAAATCAGTTTGACTTTTCTTCATCCTCTTATAAATCAGTTTGACTGCTTTTCATCCGATTATAAATCAGTTTGACTGCTCTTCATCCTCTTAAAAAACAGTTTGACTGCTCTTCATCCTTTTATAAAGCAGTTTGACTGATCTTCATCCTCTTATAAATCAGTTTGACTGCTCTTCATCCGATTATAAATCAGTTTGACTGCTCTTCATCCTCTTATAAAACAGTTTGACTGCTCTTCATCCTTTTATAACGCAGTTTGACTGCTCTTCATCCTCTTATAAATCAGTTTGACTGCTCTTCATCCTCTTATAAATCAGTTTGACTGCTCTTCATCCTTTTATAAAGCAGTTTGACTGCTCTTCACCCTCCTATAAACCAGTTTGACTGTGTTTCATCCTCCTATAGAACAGTTTGACTGCTCTTCGTCCGATTATAAATCAGTTTGACTGCTCTTCGTCCTCTTATAAAACAGTTTGACTGCTCTTCATCCTTTTATAAAGCAGTTTGACTGCTCTTCATCCTCTTATAAATCAGTTTGACTGCTCTTCATCCGATTATAAATCAGTTTGACTGCTCTTCATCCTCTTATAAAACAGTTTGACTGCTCTTCATCCTTTTATAAAGCAGTTTGACTGCTCTTCATCCTCTTATAAATCAGTTTGACTGCTCTTCATCCTATTATAAATCAGTTTGACAGCTCTTCATCCTCTTATAAAACAGTTTGTCTGCTCTTCATCCTTTTATAAATCAGTTTGACTGCTCTTCGTCTGCTTATAAATCAGTTTGACTGCTCTTCATCCTATTATAAATCAGTTTGACTGCTCTTCATCCTCTTATAAAACAGTTTGACTGCTCTTCATCCTCTTGTAAAACAGGTTGACTGCTCTTCATCCTATTGTAAAACAGTCTGACTGCTCTACATCCTCGTATAAAACAGTTTGACTGCTCTTCATCCTTTTATAAAGCAGTTTGACTGCTCTTCATCCTCTTATAAATCAATTTGACTGCTCTTCATCCTCTTATAAAACCGTTTGACTGCTCTTCGTCCGATTATAAATCAGTTTGACTGCTCTTCATCCTCTTATAAAACCGTTTGACTGCTCTTCGTCCGATTATAAATCAGGTTGACTGCTCTTCGTCCGATTATAAATCAGTTTGACTGCTCTTCGTCTGCTTATAAAACAGTTTGACTGCTCTTCATCCTTTTATAAAGCAGTTTGACTGCTCTTCATCCTCTTATAAATCAGTTTGACTGCTCTTCATCTGTTTATAAAGCAGTTTTACTGCTCTTCATCCTCCTATAGACCAGTTTGACTGCGCTTCATCCTCCTATAAAACAGTTTGACTGCACTTCGTCGGATTATAAATCAGTTTGACTGCTCTTCGTCCTCTTATAAAACAGTTTGACTGCTCTTCATCCTTTTATAAAGCAGTTTGACTGCTCTTCATCCTCTTATAAATCAGTTTGACTGCTCTTCATCCTATTATAAATCAGTTTGACTGCTCTTCATCCTCTTATAAAACAGTTTGACTGCTCTTCATCCTTTTATAAATCAGTTTGACTGCTCTTCGTCTGCTTATAAATCAGTTTGACTGCTCTTCATCCTATTATAAATCAGTTTGACTGCTCTTCATCCTCTTATAAAACAGTTTGACTTCTCTTTATCCTTTTATAACGCAGTTTGACTGCTCTTCATCCTCTTATAAAACAGTTTGACTGCTCTTCATCCTTTTATAATGCAGTTTGTCTGCTCTTCATCCTCTTATAAAACAGTTTGACTGCTCTTCATCCTCTTGTAAAACAGGTTGACTGCTCTTCATCCGATTATAAAACAGTCTGACTGCTCTACATCCTCGTATAAAACAGTTTGACTGCTCTTCATCCTTTTATAAAGCAGTTTGACTGCTCTTCATCCTCTTATAAATCAATTTGACTGCTCTTCATCCTCTTATAAAACCGTTTGACTGCTCTTCGTCCGATTATAAATCATTTTGACTGCTCTTCATCCTCTTATAAAACCGTTTGACTGCTCTTCGTCCGATTATAAATCAGGTTGACTGCTCTTCGTCCGATTATAAATCAGTTTGACTGCTCTTCGTCTGCTTATAAAACAGTTTGACTGCTCTTCATCCTTTTATAAAGCAGTTTGACTGCTCTTCATCCTCTTATAAATCAGTTTGACTGCTCTTCATCCGATTATAAATCAGTTTGACTTTTCTTCATCCTCTTATAAAACAGTTTGACTGCTCTTCATCCTCTTATAAATCAGTTTGACTGCTCTTCATCCGATTATAAATCAGTTTGACTGCTCTTCATCCTCTTAAAAAACAGTTTGACTGCTCTTCATCTTTTTATAAAGCAGTTTGACTGCTCTTCATCCTCTTATAAATCAGTTTGACTGCTCTTCATCCGATTATAAATCAGTTTGACTGCTCTTCATCTGTTTATAAAGCAGTTTGACTGCTCTTCATCCTCCTATAGACCAGTTTGACTGCGCTTCATCCTCCTATAAAACAGTTTGACTGCTCTTCGTCGGATTATAAATCAGTTTGACTGCTCTTCGTCCTCTTATAAAACAGGTTGACTGCTCTTCATCCTCTTGTAAAACAGTCTGACTGCTCTACATCCTCGTATAAAACAGTTTGACTGCTCTTCATCCTTTTATAAAGCAGTTTCACTGCTCTTCATCCTCTTATAAATCAATTTGACTGCTCTTCATCCTCTTATAAAACCGTTTGACTGCTCTTCGTCCGATTATAAATCAGGTTGACTGCTCTTCGTCACATTATAAATCAGTTTGACTGCTCTTCGTCCGCTTATAAAACAGTTTGACTGCTCTTCGTCCTTTTATAAAGCAGTTTGACTGCTCTTCATCCTTTTATAAAGCAGTTTGACTGCTCTTCATCCTCCTGTAAACCAGTTTGACTGCGCTTCATCCTCCTATAGAACAGTTTGACTGCTCTTCGTCCGATTATAAATCAGTTTGACTGCTCTTCGTCCTCTTATAAAACAGTTTGACTGCTCTTCATCCTTTTATAAAGCAGTTTGACTGCTCTTCATCCTCTTATAAATCAGTTTGACTGCTCTTCATCCGATTAAAATCAGTTTGACTTTTCTTCATCCTCTTATAAATCAGTTTGACTGCTTTTCATCCGATTATAAATCAGTTTGACTGCTCTTCATCCTCTTAAAAAACAGTTTGACTGCTCTTCATCCTTTTATAAAGCAGTTTGACTGATCTTCATCCTCTTATAAATCAGTTTGACTGCTCTTCATCCGATTATAAATCAGTTTGACTGCTCTTCATCCTCTTATAAAACAGTTTGACTGCTCTTCATCCTTTTATAACGCAGTTTGACTGCTCTTCATCCTCTTATAAATCAGTTTGACTGCTCTTCATCCTCTTATAAATCAGTTTGACTGCTCTTCATCCTTTTATAAAGCAGTTTGACTGCTCTTCACCCTCCTATAAACCAGTTTGACTGTGTTTCATCCTCCTATAGAACAGTTTGACTGCTCTTCGTCCGATTATAAATCAGTTTGACTGCTCTTCGTCCTCTTATAAAACAGTTTGACTGCTCTTCATCCTTTTATAAAGCAGTTTGACTGCTCTTCATCCTCTTATAAATCAGTTTGACTGCTCTTCATCCGATTATAAATCAGTTTGACTGCTCTTCATCCTCTTATAAAACAGTTTGACTGCTCTTCATCCTTTTATAAAGCAGTTTGACTGCTCTTCATCCTCTTATAAATCAGTTTGACTGCTCTTCATCCTATTATAAATCAGTTTGACAGCTCTTCATCCTCTTATAAAACAGTTTGTCTGCTCTTCATCCTTTTATAAATCAGTTTGACTGCTCTTCGTCTGCTTATAAATCAGTTTGACTGCTCTTCATCCTATTATAAATCAGTTTGACTGCTCTTCATCCTCTTATAAAACAGTTTGACTGCTCTTCATCCTCTTGTAAAACAGGTTGACTGCTCTTCATCCTATTGTAAAACAGTCTGACTGCTCTACATCCTCGTATAAAACAGTTTGACTGCTCTTCATCCTTTTATAAAGCAGTTTGACTGCTCTTCATCCTCTTATAAATCAATTTGACTGCTCTTCATCCTCTTATAAAACCGTTTGACTGCTCTTCGTCCGATTATAAATCAGTTTGACTGCTCTTCATCCTCTTATAAAACCGTTTGACTGCTCTTCGTCCGATTATAAATCAGGTTGACTGCTCTTCGTCCGATTATAAATCAGTTTGACTGCTCTTCGTCTGCTTATAAAACAGTTTGACTGCTCTTCATCCTTTTATAAAGCAGTTTGACTGCTCTTCATCCTCTTATAAATCAGTTTGACTGCTCTTCATCTGTTTATAAAGCAGTTTTACTGCTCTTCATCCTCCTATAGACCAGTTTGACTGCGCTTCATCCTCCTATAAAACAGTTTGACTGCACTTCGTCGGATTATAAATCAGTTTGACTGCTCTTCGTCCTCTTATAAAACAGTTTGACTGCTCTTCATCCTTTTATAAAGCAGTTTGACTGCTCTTCATCCTCTTATAAATCAGTTTGACTGCTCTTCATCCTATTATAAATCAGTTTGACTGCTCTTCATCCTCTTATAAAACAGTTTGACTGCTCTTCATCCTTTTATAAATCAGTTTGACTGCTCTTCGTCTGCTTATAAATCAGTTTGACTGCTCTTCATCCTATTATAAATCAGTTTGACTGCTCTTCATCCTCTTATAAAACAGTTTGACTTCTCTTTATCCTTTTATAACGCAGTTTGACTGCTCTTCATCCTCTTATAAAACAGTTTGACTGCTCTTCATCCTTTTATAATGCAGTTTGTCTGCTCTTCATCCTCTTATAAAACAGTTTGACTGCTCTTCATCCTCTTGTAAAACAGGTTGACTGCTCTTCATCCGATTATAAAACAGTCTGACTGCTCTACATCCTCGTATAAAACAGTTTGACTGCTCTTCATCCTTTTATAAAGCAGTTTGACTGCTCTTCATCCTCTTATAAATCAATTTGACTGCTCTTCATCCTCTTATAAAACCGTTTGACTGCTCTTCGTCCGATTATAAATCATTTTGACTGCTCTTCATCCTCTTATAAAACCGTTTGACTGCTCTTCGTCCGATTATAAATCAGGTTGACTGCTCTTCGTCCGATTATAAATCAGTTTGACTGCTCTTCGTCTGCTTATAAAACAGTTTGACTGCTCTTCATCCTTTTATAAAGCAGTTTGACTGCTCTTCATCCTCTTATAAATCAGTTTGACTGCTCTTCATCCGATTATAAATCAGTTTGACTTTTCTTCATCCTCTTATAAAACAGTTTGACTGCTCTTCATCCTCTTATAAATCAGTTTGACTGCTCTTCATCCGATTATAAATCAGTTTGACTGCTCTTCATCCTCTTAAAAAACAGTTTGACTGCTCTTCATCTTTTTATAAAGCAGTTTGACTGCTCTTCATCCTCTTATAAATCAGTTTGACTGCTCTTCATCCGATTATAAATCAGTTTGACTGCTCTTCATCCTCTTATAAAACAGTTTGACTGCTCTTCATCCTTTTATAACGCAGTTTGACTGCTCTTCATCCTCTTATAAATCAGTTTGACTGCTCTTCATCCGATTATAAATCAGTTTGACTGCTCTTCGTCCTCTTTTAAAACAGTTTGACTGCTCTTCATCCTTTTATAATGCAGTTTGTCTGCTCTTCATCCTCTTATAAAACAGTTTGACTGCTCTTCATCCTCTTGTAAAACAGGTTGACTGCTCTTCATCCGATTATAAAACAGTCTGACTGCTCTACATCCTCGTATAAAACAGTTTGACTGCTCTTCATCCTTTTATAAAGCAGTTTGACTGCTCTTCATCCTCTTATAAATCAGTTTGACTGCTCTTCATCTGTTTATAAAGCAGTTTTACTGCTCTTCATCCTCCTATAGACCAGTTTGACTGCGCTTCATCCTCCTATAAAACAGTTTGACTGCTCTTCGTCGGATTATAAATCAGTTTGACTGCTCTTCGTCCTCTTATAAAACAGGTTGACTGCTCTTCATCCTCTTGTAAAACAGTCTGACTGCTCTACATCCTCGTATAAAACAGTTTGACTGCTCTTCATCCTTTTATAAAGCAGTTTCACTGCTCTTCATCCTCTTATAAATCAATTTGACTGCTCTTCATACACTTATAAAACCGTTTGACTGCTCTTCGTCCGATTATAAATCAGTTTGACTGCTCTTCGTCCGATTATAAATCAGTTTGACTGCTCTTCGTCCGCTTATAAATCAGTTTGACTGCTCTTCATCCGATTATAAATCAGTTTGACTGCTCTTCATCCTTTTATAAAGCAGTTTGACTGCTCTTCATCCTCCTATAAACCAGTTTGACTGCGCTTCATCCTCCTATAGAACAGTTTGACTGCTCTTCGTCCGATTATAAATCAGTTTGACTGCTCTTCGTCCTCTTATAAAACAGTTTGTCTGCTCTTCATCCTTTTATAAAGCAGTTTGACTGCTCTTCATCCTCTTATAAATCAGTTTGACTGCTCTTCATCCGATTATAAATCAGTTTGACTTTTCTTCATCCTCTTATAAAACAGTTTGACTGCTCTTCATCCTCTTATAAATCAGTTTGACTGCTCTTCATCCTCTTAAAAAACAGTTTGACTGCTCTTCATCCTTTTATAAAGCAGTTTGACTGCTCTTCATCCTCTTATAAATCAGTTTGACTGCTCTTCATCCGATTATATATCAGTTTGACTGCTCTTCATCCTCTTATAAAACAGTTTGACTGCTCTTCATCCTTTTATAACGCAGTTTGACTGCTCTTCATCCTCTTATAAATCAGTTTGACTGCTCTTCATCCGATTATAAATCAGTTTGACTGCTCTTCGTCCTCTTTTAAAACAGTTTGACTGCTCTTCATCCTTTTATAATACAGTTTGTCTGCTCTTCATCCTCTTATAAAACAGTTTGACTGCTCTTCATCCTCTTGTAAAACAGGTTGACTGCTCTTCATCCGATTATAAAACAGTCTGACTGCTCTACATCCTCGTATAAAACAGTTTGACTGCTCTTCATCCTTTTATAAAGCAGTTTGACTGCTCTTCATCCTCTTATAAATCAATTTGACTGCTCTTCATCCTCTTATAAAACCGTTTGACTGCTCTTCGTCCGATTATAAATCATTTTGACTGCTCTTCATCCTCTTATAAAACCGTTTGACTGCTCTTCGTCCGATTATAAATCAGGTTGACTGCTCTTCGTCCGATTATAAATCAGTTTGACTGCTCTTCGTCTGCTTATAAAACAGTTTGACTGCTCTTCATCCTTTTATAAAGCAGTTTGACTGCTCTTCATCCGATTATAAATCAGTTTGACTTTTCTTCATCCTCTTATAAAACAGTTTGACTGCTCTTCATCCTCTTATAAATCAGTTTGACTGCTCTTCATCCGATTATAAATCAGTTTGACTGCTCTTCATCCTCTTAAAAAACAGTTTGACTGCTCTTCATCCTTTTATAAAGCAGTTTGACTGCTCTTCATCCTCTTATAAATCAGTTTGACTGCTCTTCATCCGATTATAAATCAGTTTGACTGCTCTTCATCCTCTTATAAAACAGTTTGACTGCTCTTCATCCTTTTATAACGCAGTTTGACTGCTCTTCATCCTCTTATAAATCAGTTTGACTGCTCTTCATCCGATTATAAATCAGTTTGACTGCTCTTCGTCCTCTTTTAAAACAGTTTGACTGCTCTTCATCCTTTTATAATGCAGTTTGTCTGCTCTTCATCCTCTTATAAAACAGTTTGACTGCTCTTCATCCTCTTGTAAAACAGGTTGACTGCTCTTCATCCGATTATAAAACAGTCTGACTGCTCTACATCCTCGTATAAAACAGTTTGACTGCTCTTCATCCTTTTATAAAGCAGTTTGACTGCTCTTCATCCTCTTATAAATCAATTTGACTGCTCTTCATCCTCTTATAAAACCGTTTGACTGCTCTTCGTCCGATTATAAATCATTTTGACTGCTCTTCATCCTCTTATAAAACCGTTTGACTGCTCTTCGTCCGATTATAAATCAGGTTGACTGCTCTTCGTCCGATTATAAATCAGTTTGACTGCTCTTCGTCCGATTATAAATCAGGTTGACTGCTCTTCGTCCGATTATAAATCAGTTTGACTGCTCTTCGTCTGCTTATAAAACAGTTTGACTGCTCTTCATCCTTTTATAAAGCAGTTTGACTGCTCTTCATCCTCTTATAAATCAGTTTGACTGCTCTTCATCTGTTTATAAAGCAGTTTTACTGCTCTTCATCCTCCTATAGACCAGTTTGACTGCGCTTCATCCTCCTATAAAACAGTTTGACTGCACTTCGTCGGATTATAAATCAGTTTGACTGCTCTTCGTCCTCTTATAAAACAGTTTGACTGCTCTTCATCCTTTTATAAAGCAGTTTGACTGCTCTTCATCCTCTTATAAATCAGTTTGACTGCTCTTCATCCTATTATAAATCAGTTTGACTGCTCTTCATCCTCTTATAAAACAGTTTGACTGCTCTTCATCCTTTTATAAATCAGTTTGACTGCTCTTCGTCTGCTTATAAATCAGTTTGACTGCTCTTCATCCTATTATAAATCAGTTTGACTGCTCTTCATCCTCTTATAAAACAGTTTGACTTCTCTTTATCCTTTTATAACGCAGTTTGACTGCTCTTCATCCTCTTATAAAACAGTTTGACTGCTCTTCATCCTTTTATAATGCAGTTTGTCTGCTCTTCATCCTCTTATAAAACAGTTTGACTGCTCTTCATCCTCTTGTAAAACAGGTTGACTGCTCTTCATCCGATTATAAAACAGTCTGACTGCTCTACATCCTCGTATAAAACAGTTTGACTGCTCTTCATCCTTTTATAAAGCAGTTTGACTGCTCTTCATCCTCTTATAAATCAATTTGACTGCTCTTCATCCTCTTATAAAACCGTTTGACTGCTCTTCGTCCGATTATAAATCATTTTGACTGCTCTTCATCCTCTTATAAAACCGTTTGACTGCTCTTCGTCCGATTATAAATCAGGTTGACTGCTCTTCGTCCGATTATAAATCAGTTTGACTGCTCTTCGTCTGCTTATAAAACAGTTTGACTGCTCTTCATCCTTTTATAAAGCAGTTTGACTGCTCTTCATCCTCTTATAAATCAGTTTGACTGCTCTTCATCCGATTATAAATCAGTTCGACTTTTCTTCATCCTCTTATAAAACAGTTTGACTGCTCTTCATCCTCTTATAAATCAGTTTGACTGCTCTTCATCCGATTATAAATCAGTTTGACTGCTCTTCATCCTCTTAAAAAACAGTTTGACTGCTCTTCATCCTTTTATAAAGCAGTTTGACTGCTCTTCATCCTCTTATAAATCAGTTTGACTGCTCTTCATCCGATTATAAATCAGTTTGACTGCTCTTCATCCTCTTATAAAACAGTTTGACTGCTCTTCATCCTTTTATAACGCAGTTTGACTGCTCTTCATCCTCTTATAAAACAGTTTGACTGCTCTTCATCCGATTATAAATCAGTTTGACTGCTCTTCGTCCTCTTTTAAAACAGTTTGACTGCTCTTCATCCTTTTATAATGCAGTTTGTCTGCTCTTCATCCTCTTATAAAACAGTTTGACTGCTCTTCATCCTCTTGTAAAACAGGTTGACTGCTCTTCATCCGATTATAAAACAGTCTGACTGCTCTACATCCTCGTATAAAACAGTTTGACTGTTCTTCATCCTTTTATAAAGCAGTTTGACTGCTCTTCATCCTCTTATAAATCAATTTGACTGCTCTTCATCCTCTTATAAAACCGTTTGACTGCTCTTCGTCCGATTATAAATCATTTTGACTGCTCTTCATCCTCTTATAAAACCGTTTGACTGCTCTTCGTCCGATTATAAATCAGGTTGACTGCTCTTCGTCCGATTATAAATCAGTTTGACTGCTCTTCGTCCGATTATAAATCAGGTTGACTGCTCTTCGTCCGATTATAAATCAGTTTGACTGCTCTTCGTCTGCTTATAAAACAGTTTGACTGCTCTTCATCCTTTTATAAAGCAGTTTGACTGCTCTTCATCCTCTTATAAATCAGTTTGACTGCTCTTCATCTGTTTATAAAGCAGTTTTACTGCTCTTCATCCTCCTATAGACCAGTTTGACTGCGCTTCATCCTCCTATAAAACAGTTTGACTGCACTTCGTCTGATTATAAATCAGTGTGACTGCTCTTCGTCCTCTTATAAAACAGGTTGACTGCTCTTCATCCTCTTGTAAAACAGTCTGACTGCTCTTTATCCTTTTATAACGCAGTTTGACTGCTCGTCGTCCGCTTATAAAACAGTTTGACTGCTCTTCATCCTTTTATAAAGCAGTTTGACTGCTCTTCGTCCTCTTATAAATCAGTTTGACTGCTCTTCATCCTCTTATAAAGCAGTTTGACTGCTCTTCATCCTCCTATAAACCAGTTTGACTGCGCTTCATCCTCCTATAGAACAGTTTGACTGCTCTTCGTCCGATTATAAATCAGTTTGACTGCTCTTCTTCCTCTTATAAAGCAGTTTGACTGCTCTTCATCCTTTTATAAAGCAGTTTGACTGCTCTTCATCCTCTTATAAATCAGTTTGACTGCTCTTCATCCGATTATAAATCAGTTTGACTGCTCTTCATCCTCTTATAAAACAGTTTGACTGCTCTTCATCCTTTTATAAAGCAGTTTGACTGCTCTTCATCCTCTTATAAATCAGTTTGACTGCTCTTCATCCTATTATAAATCAGTTTGACTGCTCTTCATCCTCTTATAAAACAGTTTGACTGCTCTTCATCCTTTTATAAATCAGTTTGACTGCTCTTCGTCTGCTTATAAATCATTTTGACTGCTCTTCATCCTATTATAAATCAGTTTGACTGCTCTTCATCCTCTTATAAAACAGTTTGACTGCTCTTTATCCTTTTATAACGCAGTTTGACTGCTCTTCATCCTCTTATAAAACAGTTTGACTGCTCTTCATCCTTTTATAAATCAGTTTGACTGCTCTTCGTCTGCTTATAAATCAGTTTGACTGCTCTTCATCCTATTATAAATCAGTTTGACTGCTCTTCATCCTCTTATAAAACAGTTTGACTTCTCTTTATCCTTTTATAACGCAGTTTGACTGCTCTTCATCCTCTTATAAAACAGTTTGACTGCTCTTCATCCTTTTATAATGCAGTTTGTCTGCTCTTCATCCTCTTATAAAACAGTTTGACTGCTCTTCATCCTCTTGTAAAACAGGTTGACTGCTCTTCATCCGATTATAAAACAGTCTGACTGCTCTACATCCTCGTATAAAACAGTTTGACTGCTCTTCATCCTTTTATAAAGCAGTTTGACTGCTCTTCATCCTCTTATAAATCAATTTGACTGCTCTTCATCCTCTTATAAAACCGTTTGACTGCTCTTCGTCCGATTATAAATCATTTTGACTGCTCTTCATCCTCTTATAAAACCGTTTGACTGCTCTTCGTCCGATTATAAATCAGGTTGACTGCTCTTCGTCCGATTATAAATCAGTTTGACTGCTCTTCGTCTGCTTATAAAACAGTTTGACTGCTCTTCATCCTTTTATAAAGCAGTTTGACTGCTCTTCATCCTCTTATAAATCAGTTTGACTGCTCTTCATCCGATTATAAATCAGTTCGACTTTTCTTCATCCTCTTATAAAACAGTTTGACTGCTCTTCATCCTCTTATAAATCAGTTTGACTGCTCTTCATCCGATTATAAATCAGTTTGACTGCTCTTCATCCTCTTAAAAAACAGTTTGACTGCTCTTCATCCTTTTATAAAGCAGTTTGACTGCTCTTCATCCTCTTATAAATCAGTTTGACTGCTCTTCATCCGATTATAAATCAGTTTGACTGCTCTTCATCCTCTTATAAAACAGTTTGACTGCTCTTCATCCTTTTATAACGCAGTTTGACTGCTCTTCATCCTCTTATAAAACAGTTTGACTGCTCTTCATCCGATTATAAATCAGTTTGACTGCTCTTCGTCCTCTTTTAAAACAGTTTGACTGCTCTTCATCCTTTTATAATGCAGTTTGTCTGCTCTTCATCCTCTTATAAAACAGTTTGACTGCTCTTCATCCTCTTGTAAAACAGGTTGACTGCTCTTCATCCGATTATAAAACAGTCTGACTGCTCTACATCCTCGTATAAAACAGTTTGACTGTTCTTCATCCTTTTATAAAGCAGTTTGACTGCTCTTCATCCTCTTATAAATCAATTTGACTGCTCTTCATCCTCTTATAAAACCGTTTGACTGCTCTTCGTCCGATTATAAATCATTTTGACTGCTCTTCATCCTCTTATAAAACCGTTTGACTGCTCTTCGTCCGATTATAAATCAGGTTGACTGCTCTTCGTCCGATTATAAATCAGTTTGACTGCTCTTCGTCCGATTATAAATCAGGTTGACTGCTCTTCGTCCGATTATAAATCAGTTTGACTGCTCTTCGTCTGCTTATAAAACAGTTTGACTGCTCTTCATCCTTTTATAAAGCAGTTTGACTGCTCTTCATCCTCTTATAAATCAGTTTGACTGCTCTTCATCTGTTTATAAAGCAGTTTTACTGCTCTTCATCCTCCTATAGACCAGTTTGACTGCGCTTCATCCTCCTATAAAACAGTTTGACTGCACTTCGTCTGATTATAAATCAGTGTGACTGCTCTTCGTCCTCTTATAAAACAGGTTGACTGCTCTTCATCCTCTTGTAAAACAGTCTGACTGCTCTTTATCCTTTTATAACGCAGTTTGACTGCTCGTCGTCCGCTTATAAAACAGTTTGACTGCTCTTCATCCTTTTATAAAGCAGTTTGACTGCTCTTCGTCCTCTTATAAATCAGTTTGACTGCTCTTCATCCTCTTATAAAGCAGTTTGACTGCTCTTCATCCTCCTATAAACCAGTTTGACTGCGCTTCATCCTCCTATAGAACAGTTTGACTGCTCTTCGTCCGATTATAAATCAGTTTGACTGCTCTTCTTCCTCTTATAAAGCAGTTTGACTGCTCTTCATCCTTTTATAAAGCAGTTTGACTGCTCTTCATCCTCTTATAAATCAGTTTGACTGCTCTTCATCCGATTATAAATCAGTTTGACTGCTCTTCATCCTCTTATAAAACAGTTTGACTGCTCTTCATCCTTTTATAAAGCAGTTTGACTGCTCTTCATCCTCTTATAAATCAGTTTGACTGCTCTTCATCCTATTATAAATCAGTTTGACTGCTCTTCATCCTCTTATAAAACAGTTTGACTGCTCTTCATCCTTTTATAAATCAGTTTGACTGCTCTTCGTCTGCTTATAAATCATTTTGACTGCTCTTCATCCTATTATAAATCAGTTTGACTGCTCTTCATCCTCTTATAAAACAGTTTGACTGCTCTTTATCCTTTTATAACGCAGTTTGACTGCTCTTCATCCTCTTATAAAACAGTTTGACTGCTCTTCATCCTCTTGTAAAACAGGTTGACTGCTCTTCATCCTCTTGTAAAACAGTCTGACTGCTCTACATCCTCGTATAAAACAGTTTGACTGCTCTTCATCCTTTTATAAATCAATTTGACTGCTCTTCATCCTCTTATAAAACCGTTTGACTGCTGTTCGTCCGATTATAAATCAGGTTGACTGCTCTTCGTCCGATTATAAATCAGTTTGACTGCTCTTCGTCCGATTATAAAACAGTTTGACTGCTCTTCGTCCTTTTATAAAGCAGTTTGACTGCTCTTCATCCTCTTATAAATCAGTTTGACTGCTCTTCATCCTTTTATAAAGCAGTTTGACTGCTCTTCATCCTCCTATAAACCAGTTTGACTGCGCTTCATCCTCCTATAAGTCAGTTTGACTGCTCTTCATCCGATTATAAATCAGTTTGACTGCTCTTCATCCTCTTAAAAAACAGTTTGACTGCTCTTCATCCTTTTATAAAGCAGTTTGACTGCTCTTCATCCTCTTATAAATCAGTTTGACTGCTCTTCATCCGATTATAAATCAGTTTGACTGCTCTTCATCCTCTTATAAATCAGTTTGACTGCTCTTCATCTGTTTATAAAGCAGTTTGACTGCTCTTCATCCTCTTATAAATCAGTTTGACTGCTCTTCATCCGATTATAAATCAGTTTGACTGCTCTTCATCCTCTTATAAAACAGTGTGACTGCTCTTCATCCTTTTATAACGCAGTTTGACTGCTCTTCATCCTCTTATAAATCAGTTTGACTGCTCTTCATCCTTTTATAAAGCAGTTTGACTGCTCTTCATCCTCTTATAAATCAGTTTGACTGCTCTTCATCTGTTTATAAAGCAGTTTTACTGCTCTTCATCCTCCTATAGACCAGTTTGACTGCGCTTCATCCTCCTATAAAACAGTTTGACTGCTCTTCGTCGGATTATAAATCAGTTTGACTGCTCTTCGTCCTCTTATAAAACAGGTTGACTGCTCTTCATCCTCTTATAAAACCGTTTGACTGCTCTTCGTCCGATTATAAATCAGGTTGACTGCTCTTCGTCCGATTATAAATCAGTTTGACTGCTCTTTGTCTGCTTATAAAACAGTTTGACTGCTCTTCATCCTTTTATAAAGCAGTTTGACTGCTCTTCATCCTCTTATAAATCAGTTTGACTGCTCTTCATCTGTTTATAAAGCAGTTTTACTGCTCTTCATCCTCCTATAGACCAGTTTGACTGCGCTTCATCCTCCTATAAAACAGTTTGACTGCACTTCGTCGGATTATAAATCAGTTTGACTGCTCTTCGTCCTCTTATAAAACAGGTTGACTGCTCTTCATCCTCTTGTAAAACAGTCTGACTGCTCTTTATCCTTTTATAACGCAGTTTGACTGCTCTTCGTCCGCTTATAAAACAGTTTGACTGCTCTTCATCCTTTTATAAAGCAGTTTGACTGCTCTTCGTCCTCTTATAAATCAATTTGACTGCTCTTCATCCTCTTATAAAGCAGTTTGACTGCTCTTCATCCTCCTATAAACCAGTTTGACTGCGCTTCATCCCATTATAAATCAGATTGACTGCTCTTCGTCCGATTATAAATCAGTTTGACTGCTCTTCGTCCGCTTACAAAACAGTTTGACTGCTCTTCATCCTTTTATAAAGCTGTTTGACTGCTCTTCATACTCCTATAAACCAGTTTGACTGCGCTTCATCCTCCTGTAGAACAGTTTGACTGCTATCTGCTATCTGCTCTTCATCCTTTTATAAAGCAGTTTGACTGCTCTTCATCCTCTTATAAATCAGTTTGACTGCTCTTCATCTGTTTATAAAGCAGTTTTACTGCTCTTCATCCTCCTATAGACCAGTTTGACTGCGCTTCATCCTCCTATAAAACAGTTTGACTGCTCTTCGTCCGATTATAAATCAGTTTGACTGCTCTTCGTCCTCTTATAAAACAGGTTGACTGCTCTTCATCCTCTTGTAAAACAGTCTGACTGCTCTACATCCTCGTATAAAACAGTTTGACTGCTCTTCATCCTTTTATAAAGCAGTTTCACTGCTCTTCATCCTCTTATAAATCAATTTGACTGCTCTTCATCCTCTTATAAAACCGTTTGACTGCTCTTCGTCCGATTATAAATCAGGTTGACTGCTCTTCGTCACATTATAAATCAGTTTGACTGCTCTTCGTCCGCTTATAAAACAGTTTGACTGCTCTTCGTCCTTTTATAAAGCAGTTTGACTGCTCTTCATCATCTTATAAATCAGTTTGACTGCTCTTCATCCTTTTATAAAGCAGTTTGACTGCTCTTCATCCTCCTGTAAACCAGTTTGACTGCGCTTCATCCTCCTATAGAACAGTTTGACTGCTCTTCGTCCGATTATAAATCAGTTTGACTGCTCTTCGTCCTCTTATAAAACAGTTTGACTGCTCTTCATCCTTTTATAAAGCAGTTTGACTGCTCTTCATCCTCTTATAAATCAGTTTGACTGCTCTTCATCCGATTATAAATCAGTTTGACTTTTCTTCATCCTCTTATAAAACAGTTTGACTGCTCTTCATCCTCTTATAAATCAGTTTGACTGCTCTTCATCCGATTATAAATCAGTTTGACTGCTCTTCATCCTCTTAAAAAACAGTTTGACTGCTCTTCATCCTTTTATAAAGCAGTTTGACTGCTCTTCATCCTCTTATAAATTAGTTTGACTGCTCTTCATCCGATTATAAATCAGTTTGACTGCTCTTCATCCTCTTATAAAACAGTTTGACTGCTCTTCATCCTTTTATAACGCAGTTTGACTGCTCTTCATCCTCTTATAAATCAGTTTGACTGCTCTTCATCCTCTTATAAATCAGTTTGACTGCTCTTCATCCTTTTATAAAGCAGTTTGACTGCTCTTCATCCTCCTATAAACCAGTTTGACTGCGCTTCATCCTCCTATAGAACAGTTTGACTGCTCTTCGTCCGATTATAAATCAGTTTGACTGCTCTTCGTCCTCTTATAAAACAGTTTGACTGCTCTTCATCCTTTTATAAAGCAGTTTGACTGCTCTTCATCCTCTTATAAATCAGTTTGACTGCTCTTCATCCGATTATAAATCAGTTTGACTGCTCTTCATCCTCTTATAAAACAGTTTGACTGCTCTTCATCCTTTTATAAAGCAGTTTGACTGCTCTTCATCCTCTTATAAATCAGTTTGACTGCTCTTCATCCTATTATAAATCAGTTTGACAGCTCTTCATCCTCTTATAAAACAGTTTGTCTGCTCTTCATCCTTTTATAAATCAGTTTGACTGCTCTTCGTCTGCTTATAAATCAGTTTGACTGCTCTTCATCCTATTATAAATCAGTTTGACTGCTCTTCATCCTCTTATAAAACAGTTTGACTGCTCTTCATCCTCTTGTAAAACAGGTTGACTGCTCTTCATCCTATTGTAAAACAGTCTGACTGCTCTACATCCTCGTATAAAACAGTTTGACTGCTCTTCATCCTTTTATAAAGCAGTTTGACTGCTCTTCATCCTCTTATAAATCAATTTGACTGCTCTTCATCCTCTTATAAAACCGTTTGACTGCTCTTCGTCCGATTATAAATCAGTTTGACTGCTCTTCATCCTCTTATAAAACCGTTTGACTGCTCTTCGTCCGATTATAAATCAGGTTGACTGCTCTTCGTCCGATTATAAATCAGTTTGACTGCTCTTCGTCTGCTTATAAAACAGTTTGACTGCTCTTCATACTTTTATAAAGCAGTTTGACTGCTCTTCATCCTCTTATAAATCAGTTTGACTGCTCTTCATCTGTTTATAAAGCAGTTTGACAGCTCTTCATCCTCCTATAGACCAGTTTGACTGCGCTTCATCCTCCTATAAAACAGTTTGACTGCTCTTCGTCGGATTATAAATCAGTTTGAGTGCTCTTCGTCCTCTTATAAAACAGTTTGACTGCTCTTCATCCTTTTATAAAGCAGTTTGACTGCTCTACATCCTCTTATAAATCAGTTTGACTGCTATTCATCCGATTATAAATCAGTTTGACTGCTCTTCGTCCGATTATAAATCAGTTTGACTGCTCTACATCCTCTTATAAATCAGTTTGACTGCTATTCATCCGATTATAAATCAGTTTGACTGCTCTTCGTCTGCTTATAAATCAGTTTGACTGCTCTTCATCCTATTATAAATCAGTTTGACTGCTCTTCATCCTCTTATAAAACCGTTTGACTGCTCTTCGTCCCATTATAAATCAGTTTGACTGCTCTTCGTCCTCTTATAAAACAGTTTGACTGCTCTTCATCCTTTTATAAAGCAGTTTGACTGCTCTTCATCCTCTTATAAATCAGTTTGACTGCTCTTCATCCGATTATAAATCAGTTTGACTTTTCTTCATCCTCTTATAAAACAGTTTGACTGCTCTTCATCCTCTTATAAATCAGTTTGACTGCTCTTCATCCGATTATAAATCAGTTTGACTGCTCTTCATCCTCTTAAAAAACAGTTTGACTGCTCTTCATCCTTTTATAAAGCAGTTTGACTGCTCTTCATCCTCTTATAAATTAGTTTGACTGCTCTTCATCCGATTATAAATCAGTTTGACTGCTCTTCATCCTCTTATAAAACAGTTTGACTGCTCTTCATCCTTTTATAACGCAGTTTGACTGCTCTTCATCCTCTTATAAATCAGTTTGACTGCTCTTCATCCTCTTATAAATCAGTTTGACTGCTCTTCATCCTTTTATAAAGCAGTTTGACTGCTCTACATCCTCTTATAAATCAGTTTGACTGCTATTCATCCGATTATAAATCAGTTTGACTGCTCTTCGTCCGATTATAAATCAGTTTGACTGCTCTACATCCTCTTATAAATCAGTTTGACTGCTATTCATCCGATTATAAATCAGTTTGACTGCTCTTCGTCTGCTTATAAATCAGTTTGACTGCTCTTCATCCTATTATAAATCAGTTTGACTGCTCTTCATCCTCTTATAAAACCGTTTGACTGCTCTTCGTCCCATTATAAATCAGTTTGACTGCTCTTCGTCCTCTTATAAAACAGTTTGACTGCTCTTCATCCTTTTATAAAGCAGTTTGACTGCTCTTCATCCTCTTATAAATCAGTTTGACTGCTCTTCATCCGATTATAAATCAGTTTGACTTTTCTTCATCCTCTTATAAAACAGTTTGACTGCTCTTCATCCTCTTATAAATCAGTTTGACTGCTCTTCATCCGATTATAAATCAGTTTGACTGCTCTTCATCCTCTTAAAAAACAGTTTGACTGCTCTTCATCCTTTTATAAAGCAGTTTGACTGCTCTTCATCCTCTTATAAATTAGTTTGACTGCTCTTCATCCGATTATAAATCAGTTTGACTGCTCTTCATCCTCTTATAAAACAGTTTGACTGCTCTTCATCCTTTTATAACGCAGTTTGACTGCTCTTCATCCTCTTATAAATCAGTTTGACTGCTCTTCATCCTCTTATAAATCAGTTTGACTGCTCTTCATCCTCTTATAAATCAGTTTGACTGCTCTTCATCCTTTTATAAAGCAGTTTGACTGCTCTTCATCCTCCTATAAACCAGTTTGACTGCGCTTCATCCTCCTATAGAACAGTTTGACTGCTCTTCGTCCGATTATAAATCAGTTTGACTGCTCTTCGTCCTCTTATAAAACAGTTTGACTGCTCTTCATCCTTTTATAAAGCAGTTTGACTGCTCTTCATCCTCTTATAAATCAGTTTGACTGCTCTTCATCCTTTTATAAAGCAGTTTGACTGCTCTTCATCCTCCTGTAAACCAGTTTGACTGCGCTTCATCCTCCTATAGAACAGTTTGACTGCTCTTCGTCCGATTATAAATCAGTTTGACTGCTCTTCGTCCTCTTATAAAACAGTTTGACTGCTCTTCATCCTTTTATAAAGCAGTTTGACTGCTCTTCATCCTCTTATAAATCAGTTTGACTGCTCTTCATCCTCTTATAAATCAGTTTGACTGCTCTTCATCCTCTTATAAATCAGTTTGACTGCTCTTCATCTGTTTATAAAGCAGTTTGACTGCTCTTCATCCGATTATAAATCAGTTTGACTGCTCTTCATCCTCTTAAAAAACAGTTTGACTGCTCTTCATCTTTTATAAAGCAGTTTGACTGCTCTTCATCCTCTTATAAATTAGTTTGACTGCTCTTCATCCGATTATAAATCAGTTTGACTGCTCTTCATCCTCTTATAAAACAGTTTGACTGCTCTTCATCCTTTTATAACGCAGTTTGACTGCTCTTCATCCTCTTATAAATCAGTTTGACTGCTCTTCATCCTCTTATAAATCAGTTTGACTGCTCTTCATCCTTTTATAAAGCAGTTTGACTGCTCTTCATCCTCCTATAAACCAGTTTGACTGCGCTTCATCCTCCTATAGAACAGTTTGACTGCTCTTCGTCCGATTATAAATCAGTTTGACTGCTCTTCGTCCTCTTATAAAACAGTTTGACTGCTCTTCATCCTTTTATAAAGCAGTTTGACTGCTCTTCATCCTCTTATAAATCAGTTTGACTGCTCTTCATCCGATTATAAATCAGTTTGACTGCTCTTCATCCTCTTATAAAACAGTTTGACTGCTCTTCATCCTTTTATAAAGCAGTTTGACTGCTCTTCATCCTCTTATAAATCAGTTTGACTGCTCTTCATCCTATTATAAATCAGTTTGACAGCTCTTCATCCTCTTATAAAACAGTTTGTCTGCTCTTCATCCTTTTATAAATCAGTTTGACTGCTCTTCGTCTGCTTATAAATCAGTTTGACTGCTCTTCATCCTATTATAAATCAGTTTGACTGCTCTTCATCCTCTTATAAAACAGTTTGACTGCTCTTCATCCTCTTGTAAAACAGGTTGACTGCTCTTCATCCTATTGTAAAACAGTCTGACTGCTCTACATCCTCGTATAAAACAGTTTGACTGCTCTTCATCCTTTTATAAAGCAGTTTGACTGCTCTTCATCCTCTTATAAATCAATTTGACTGCTCTTCATCCTCTTATAAAACCGTTTGACTGCTCTTCGTCCGATTATAAATCAGTTTGACTGCTCTTCATCCTCTTATAAAACCGTTTGACTGCTCTTCGTCCGATTATAAATCAGGTTGACTGCTCTTCGTCCGATTATAAATCAGTTTGACTGCTCTTCGTCTGCTTATAAAACAGTTTGACTGCTCTTCATACTTTTATAAAGCAGTTTGACTGCTCTTCATCCTCTTATAAATCAGTTTGACTGCTCTTCATCTGTTTATAAAGCAGTTTGACAGCTCTTCATCCTCCTATAGACCAGTTTGACTGCGCTTCATCCTCCTATAAAACAGTTTGACTGCTCTTCGTCGGATTATAAATCAGTTTGAGTGCTCTTCGTCCTCTTATAAAACAGTTTGACTGCTCTTCATCCTTTTATAAAGCAGTTTGACTGCTCTACATCCTCTTATAAATCAGTTTGACTGCTATTCATCCGATTATAAATCAGTTTGACTGCTCTTCGTCCGATTATAAATCAGTTTGACTGCTCTACATCCTCTTATAAATCAGTTTGACTGCTATTCATCCGATTATAAATCAGTTTGACTGCTCTTCGTCTGCTTATAAATCAGTTTGACTGCTCTTCATCCTATTATAAATCAGTTTGACTGCTCTTCATCCTCTTATAAAACCGTTTGACTGCTCTTCGTCCCATTATAAATCAGTTTGACTGCTCTTCGTCCTCTTATAAAACAGTTTGACTGCTCTTCATCCTTTTATAAAGCAGTTTGACTGCTCTTCATCCTCTTATAAATCAGTTTGACTGCTCTTCATCCGATTATAAATCAGTTTGACTTTTCTTCATCCTCTTATAAAACAGTTTGACTGCTCTTCATCCTCTTATAAATCAGTTTGACTGCTCTTCATCCGATTATAAATCAGTTTGACTGCTCTTCATCCTCTTAAAAAACAGTTTGACTGCTCTTCATCCTTTTATAAAGCAGTTTGACTGCTCTTCATCCTCTTATAAATTAGTTTGACTGCTCTTCATCCGATTATAAATCAGTTTGACTGCTCTTCATCCTCTTATAAAACAGTTTGACTGCTCTTCATCCTTTTATAACGCAGTTTGACTGCTCTTCATCCTCTTATAAATCAGTTTGACTGCTCTTCATCCTCTTATAAATCAGTTTGACTGCTCTTCATCCTTTTATAAAGCAGTTTGACTGCTCTTCATCCTCCTATAAACCAGTTTGACTGCGCTTCATCCTCCTATAGAACAGTTTGACTGCTCTTCATCCTCTTATAAATCAGTTTGACTGCTCTTCGTCCTCTTATAAAACAGTTTGACTGCTCTTCATCCTTTTATAAAGCAGTTTGACTGCTCTTCATCCTCTTATAAATCAGTTTGACTGCTCTTCATCCGATTATAAATCAGTTTGACTGCTCTTCATCCTCTTATAAAACAGTTTGACTGCTCTTCATCCTTTTATAAAGCAGTTTGACTGCTCTTCATCCTCTTATAAATCAGTTTGACTGCTCTTCATCCTATTATAAATCAGTTTGACAGCTCTTCATCCTCTTATAAAACAGTTTGTCTGCTCTTCATCCTTTTATAAATCAGTTTGACTGCTCTTCGTCTGCTTATAAATCAGTTTGACTGCTCTTCATCCTATTATAAATCAGTTTGACTGCTCTTCATCCTCTTATAAAACAGTTTGACTGCTCTTCATCCTCTTGTAAAACAGGTTGACTGCTCTTCATCCTATTGTAAAACAGTCTGACTGCTCTACATCCTCGTATAAAACAGTTTGACTGCTCTTCATCCTTTTATAAAGCAGTTTGACTGCTCTTCATCCTCTTATAAATCAATTTGACTGCTCTTCATCCTCTTATAAAACCGTTTGACTGCTCTTCGTCCGATTATAAATCAGTTTGACTGCTCTTCATCCTCTTATAAAACCGTTTGACTGCTCTTCGTCCGATTATAAATCAGGTTGACTGCTCTTCGTCCTTTTATAAAGCAGTTTGACTGCTCTTCATCCTCTTATAAATCAGTTTGACTGCTCTTCATCCTTTTATAAAGCAGTTTGACTGCTCTTCATCCTCTTATAAATCAGTTTGACTGCTCTTCATCTGTTTATAAAGCAGTTTGACAGCTCTTCATCCTCCTATAGACCAGTTTGACTGCGCTTCATCCTCCTATAAAACAGTTTGACTGCTCTTCGTCGGATTATAAATCAGTTTGAGTGCTCTTCGTCCTCTTATAAAACAGTTTGACTGCTCTTCATCCTTTTATAAAGCAGTTTGACTGCTCTACATCCTCTTATAAATCAGTTTGACTGCTATTCATCCGATTATAAATCAGTTTGACTGCTCTTCGTCCGATTATAAATCAGTTTGACTGCTCTACATCCTCTTATAAATCAGTTTGACTGCTATTCATCCGATTATAAATCAGTTTGACTGCTCTTCGTCTGCTTATAAATCAGTTTGACTGCTCTTCATCCTATTATAAATCAGTTTGACTGCTCTTCATCCTCTTATAAAACCGTTTGACTGCTCTTCGTCCCATTATAAATCAGTTTGACTGCTCTTCGTCCGATTATAAATCAGTTTGACTGCTCTTCGTCCGCTTACAAAACAGTTTGACTGCTCTTCATCCTTTTATAAAGCTGTTTAACTGCTCTTCATACTCCTATAAACCAGTTTGACTGCGCTTCATCCTCCTGTAGAACAGTTTGACTGCTATCTGCTATCTGCTCTTCATCCTTTTATAAAGCAGTTTGACTGCTCTTCATCCTCTTATAAATCAGTTTGACTGCTCTTCATCTGTTTATAAAGCAGTTTTACTGCTCTTCATCCTCCTATAGACCAGTTTGACTGCGCTTCATCCTCCTATAAAACAGTTTGACTGCTCTTCGTCGGATTATAAATCAGTTTGACTGCTCTTCGTCCTCTTATAAAACAGGTTGACTGCTCTTCATCCTCTTGTAAAACAGTCTGACTGCTCTACATCCTCGTATAAAACAGTTTGACTGCTCTTCATCCTTTTATAAAGCAGTTTCACTGCTCTTCATCCTCTTATAAATCAATTTGACTGCTCTTCATACACTTATAAAACCGTTTGACTGCTCTTCGTCCGATTATAAATCAGGTTGACTGCTCTTCGTCCGATTATAAATCAGTTTGACTGCTCTTCGTCCGCTTATAAAACAGTTTGACCGCTCTTCGTCCTTTTATAAAGCAGTTTGACTGCTCTTCATCCTCTTATAAATCAGTTTGACTGCTCTTCATCCTTTTATAAAGCAGTTTGACTGCTCTTCATCCTTTTATAAAGCAGTTTGACTGCTCTTCATCCTCCTATAAACCAGTTTGACTGCGCTTCATCCTACTATAGAACAGTTTGACTGCTCTTCGTCCGATTATAAATCAGTTTGACTGCTCTTCGTCCTCTTATAAAACAGTTTGACTGCTCTTCATCCTTTTATAAAGCAGTTTGACTGCTCTTCATCCTCTTATAAATCAGTTTGACTGCTCTTCATCCGATTATAAATCAGTTTGACTGCTCTTCATCCTCTTATAAAACAGTTTGACTGCTCTTCATCCTTTTATAAAGCAGTTTGACTGCTCTTCATCCTCTTATAAATCAGTTTGACTGCTCTTCATCCTATTATAAATCAGTTTGACAGCTCTTCATCCTCTTATAAAACAGTTTGTCTGCTCTTCATCCTTTTATAAATCAGTTTGACTGCTCTTCGTCTGCTTATAAATCAGTTTGACTGCTCTTCATCCTATTATAAATCAGTTTGACTGCTCTTCATCCTCTTATAAAACAGTTTGACTGCTCTTCATCCTCTTGTAAAACAGGTTGACTGCTCTTCATCCTATTGTAAAACAGTCTGACTGCTCTACATCCTCGTATAAAACAGTTTGACTGCTCTTCATCCTTTTATAAAGCAGTTTGACTGCTCTTCATCCTCTTATAAATCAATTTGACTGCTCTTCATCCTCTTATAAAACCGTTTGACTGCTCTTCGTCCGATTATAAATCAGTTTGACTGCTCTTCATCCTCTTATAAAACCGTTTGACTGCTCTTCGTCCGATTATAAATCAGGTTGACTGCTCTTCGTCCGATTATAAATCAGTTTGACTGCTCTTCGTCTGCTTATAAAACAGTTTGACTGCTCTTCATACTTTTATAAAGCAGTTTGACTGCTCTTCATCCTCTTATAAATCAGTTTGACTGCTCTTCATCTGTTTATAAAGCAGTTTGACAGCTCTTCATCCTCCTATAGACCAGTTTGACTGCGCTTCATCCACCTATAAAACAGTTTGACTGCTCTTCGTCGGATTATAAATCAGTTTGACTGCTCTTCGTCCTCTTATAAAACAGTTTGACTGCTCTTCATCCTTTTATAAAGCAGTTTGACTGCTCTACATCCTCTTATAAATCAGTTTGACTGCTATTCATCCGATTAATAATCAGTTTGACTGCTCTTCGTCCGATTATAAATCAGTTTGACTGCTCTACATCCTCTTATAAATCAGTTTGACTGCTATTCATCCGATTATAAATCAGTTTGACTGCTCTTCGTCTGCTTATAAATCAGTTTGACTGCTCTTCATCCTATTATAAATCAGTTTGACTGCTCTTCATCCTCTTATAAAACCGTTTGACTGCTCTTCGTCCCATTATAAATCAGTTTGACTGCTCTTCGTCCGATTATAAATCAGTTTGACTGCTCTTCGTCCGCTTACAAAACAGTTTGACTGCTCTTCATCCTTTTAAAAAGCTGTTTAACTCCTCTTCATACTCCTATAAACCAGTTTGACTGCGCTTCATCCTCCTGTAGAACAGTTTGACTGCTATCTGCTATCTGCTCTTCATCCTTTTATAAAGCAGTTTTACTGCTCTTCATCCTCCTATAGACCAGTTTGACTGTGCTTCATCCTCCTATAAAACAGTTTGACTGCTCTTCGTCGGATTATAAATCAGTTTGACTGCTCTTCGTCCTCTTATAAAACAGGTTGACTGCTCTTCATCCTCTTGTAAAACAGTCTGACTGCTCTACATCCTCGTATAAAACAGTTTGACTGCTCTTCATCCTTTTATAAAGCAGTTTCACTGCTCTTCATCCTCTTATAAATCAATTTGACTGCTCTTCATACACTTATAAAACCGTTTGACTGCTCTTCGTCCGATTATAAATCAGGTTGACTGCTCTTCGTCCGATTATAAATCAGTTTGACTGCTCTTCGTCCGCTTATAAAACAGTTTGACCGCTCTTCGTCCTTTTATAAAGCAGTTTGAATGCTCTTCATCCTCTTATAAATCAGTTTGACTGCTCTTCATCCTTTTATAAAGCAGTTTGACTGCTCTTCATCCTCCTATAAACCAGTTTGACTGCGCTTCATCCTCCTATAGAACAGTTTGACTGCTCTTCGTCCGATTATAAATCAGTTTGACTGCTCTTCGTCCTCTTATAAAACAGTTTGTCTGCTCTTCATCCTTTTATAAAGCAGTTTGACTGCTCTTCATCCTCTTATAAATCAGTTTGACTGCTCTTCATCCGATTATAAATCAGTTTGACTTTTCTTCATCCTCTTATAAAACAGTTTGACTGCTCTTCATCCTCTTATAAATCAGTTTGACTGCTCTTCATCCGATTATAAATCAGTTTGACTGCTCTTCATCCTCTTAAAAAACAGTTTGACTGCTCTTCATCCTTTTATAAAGCAGTTTGACTGCTCTTCATCCTCTTATAAATCAGTTTGACTGCTCTTCATCCGATTATAAATCAGTTTGACTGCTCTTCATCCTCTTATAAAACAGTTTGACTGCTCTTCATCCTTTTATAACGCAGTTTGACTGCTCTTCATCCTCTTATAAATCAGTTTGACTGCTCTTCATCCGATTATAAATCAGTTTGACTGCTCTTCGTCCTCTTTTAAAACAGTTTGACTGCTCTTCATCCTTTTATAATGCAGTTTGTCTGCTCTTCATCCTCTTATAAAACAGTTTGACTGCTCTTCATCCTCTTGTAAAACAGGTTGACTGCTCTTCATCCGATTATAAAACAGTCTGACTGCTCTACATCCTCGTATAAAACAGTTTGACTGCTCTTCATCCTTTTATAAAGCAGTTTGACTGCTCTTCATCCTCTTATAAATCAATTTGACTGCTCTTCATCCTCTTATAAAACCGTTTGACTGCTCTTCGTCCGATTATAAATCATTTTGACTGCTCTTCATCCTCTTATAAAACCGTTTGACTGCTCTTCGTCCGATTATAAATCAGGTTGACTGCTCTTCGTCCGATTATAAATCAGTTTGACTGCTCTTCGTCTGCTTATAAAACAGTTTGACTGCTCTTCATCCTTTTATAAAGCAGTTTGACTGCTCTTCATCCTCTTATAAATCAGTTTGACTGCTCTTCATCCGATTATAAATCAGTTTGACTTTTCTTCATCCTCTTATAAAACAGTTTGACTGCTCTTCATCCTCTTATAAATCAGTTTGACTGCTCTTCATCCGATTATAAATCAGTTTGACTGCTCTTCATCCTCTTAAAAAACAGTTTGACTGCTCTTCATCCTTTTATAAAGCAGTTTGACTGCTCTTCATCCTCTTATAAATCAGTTTGACTGCTCTTCATCCGATTATAAATCAGTTTGACTGCTCTTCATCCTCTTATAAAACAGTTTGACTGCTCTTCATCCTTTTATAACGCAGTTTGACTGCTCTTCATCCTCTTATAAATCAGTTTGACTGCTCTTCATCCGATTATAAATCAGTTTGACTGCTCTTCGTCCTCTTTTAAAACAGTTTGACTGCTCATCATCCTTTTATAATGCAGTTTGTCTGCTCTTCATCCTCTTATAAAACAGTTTGACTGCTCTTCATCCTCTTGTAAAACAGGTTGACTGCTCTTCATCCGATTATAAAACAGTCTGACTGTTCTACATCCTCGTATAAAACAGTTTGACTGCTCTTCATCCTTTTATAAAGCAGTTTGACTGCTCTTCATCCTCTTATAAATCAATTTGACTGCTCTTCATCCTCTTATAAAACCGTTTGACTGCTCTTCGTCCGATTATAAATCATTTTGACTGCTCTTCATCCTCTTATAAAACCGTTTGACTGCTCTTCGTCCGATTATAAATCAGGTTGACTGCTCTTCGTCCGATTATAAATCAGTTTGACTGCTCTTCGTCTGCTTATAAAACAGTTTGACTGCTCTTCATCCTTTTATAAAGCAGTTTGACTGCTCTTCATCCTCTTATAAATCAGTTTGACTGCTCTTCATCTGTTTATAAAGCAGTTTTACTGCTCTTCATCCTCCTATAGACCAGTTTGACTGCGCTTCATCCTCCTATAAAACAGTTTGACTGCACTTCGTCGGATTATAAATCAGTTTGACTGCTCTTCGTCCTCTTATAAAACAGGTTGACTGCTCTTCATCCTCTTGTAAAACAGTCTGACTGCTCTTTATCCTTTTATAACGCAGTTTGACTGCTCTTCGTCCACTTATAAAACAGTTTGACTGCTCTTCATCCTTTTATAAAGCAGTTTGACTGCTCTTCGTCCTCTTATAAATCAATTTGACTGCTCTTCATCCTCTTATAAAGCAGTTTGACTGCTCTTCATCCTCCTATAAACCAGTTTGACTGCGCTTCATCCTCCTATAGAACAGTTTGACTGCTCTTCGTCCGATTATAAATCAGTTTGACTGCTCTTCGTCCTCTTATAAAGCAGTTTGACTGCTCTTCATCCTTTTATAAAGCAGTTTGACTGCTCTTCATCCTCTTATAAATCAGTTTGACTGCTCTTCATCCGATTATAAATCAGTTTGACTGCTCTTCATCCTCTTATAAAACCGTTTGACTGCTCTTCGTCCGATTATAAATCATTTTGACTGCTCTTCATCCTCTTATAAAACCGTTTGACTGCTCTTCGTCCGATTATAAATCAGGTTGACTGCTCTTCGTCCGATTATAAATCAGTTTGACTGCTCTTCGTCTGCTTATAAAACAGTTTGACTGCTCTTCATCCTTTTATAAAGCAGTTTGACTGCTCTTCATCCTCTTATAAATCAGTTTGACTGCTCTTCATCTGTTTATAAAGCAGTTTTACTGCTCTTCATCCTCCTATAGACCAGTTTGACTGCGCTTCATCCTCCTATAAAACAGTTTGACTGCACTTCGTCGGATTATAAATCAGTTTGACTGCTCTTCGTCCTCTTATAAAACAGGTTGACTGCTCTTCATCCTCTTGTAAAACAGTCTGACTGCTCTTTATCCTTTTATAACGCAGTTTGACTGCTCTTCGTCCACTTATAAAACAGTTTGACTGCTCTTCATCCTTTTATAAAGCAGTTTGACTGCTCTTCGTCCTCTTATAAATCAATTTGACTGCTCTTCATCCTCTTATAAAGCAGTTTGACTGCTCTTCATCCTCCTATAAACCAGTTTGACTGCGCTTCATCCTCCTATAGAACAGTTTGACTGCTCTTCGTCCGATTATAAATCAGTTTGACTGCTCTTCGTCCTCTTATAAAGCAGTTTGACTGCTCTTCATCCTTTTATAAAGCAGTTTGACTGCTCTTCATCCTCTTATAAATCAGTTTGACTGCTCTTCATCCGATTATAAATCAGTTTGACTGCTCTTCATCCTCTTATAAAACAGTTTGACTGCTCTTCATCCTTTTATAAAGCAGTTTGACTGCTCTTCATCCTCTTATAAATCAGTTTGACTGCTCTTCATCCTATTATAAATCAGTTTGACTGCTCTTCATCCTCTTATAAAACAGTTTGACTGCTCTTCATCCTTTTATAAATCAGTTTGACTGCTCTTCGTCTGCTTATAAATCAGTTTGACTGCTCTTCATCCTATTATAAATCAGTTTGACTGCTCTTCATCCTCTTATAAAACAGTTTGACTGCTCTTTATCCTTTTATAACGCAGTTTGACTGCTCTTCATCCTCTTATAAAACAGTTTGACTGCTCTTCATCCTCTTGTAAAACAGGTTGACTGCTCTTCATCCTCTTGTAAAACAGTCTGACTGCTCTACATCCTCGTATAAAACAGTTTGACTGCTCTTCATCCTTTTATAAATCAATTTGACTGCTCTTCATCCTCTTATAAAACCGTTTGACTGCTGTTCGTCCGATTATAAATCAGGTTGACTGCTCTTCGTCCGATTATAAATCAGTTTGACTGCTCTTCGTCCGATTATAAAACAGTTTGACTGCTCTTCGTCCTTTTATAAAGCAGTTTGACTGCTCTTCATCCTCTTATAAATCAGTTTGACTGCTCTTCATCCTTTTATAAAGCAGTTTGACTGCTCTTCATCCTCCTATAAACCAGTTTGACTGCGCTTCATCCTCCTATAGAACAGTTTGACTGCTCTTCGTCCGATTATAAATCAGTTTGACTGCTCTTCGTCCTCTTATAAAACAGTTTGACTGCTCTTCATCCTTTTATAAAGCAGTTTGACTGCTCTTCATCCTCTTATAAATCAGTTTGACTGCTCTTCATCCGATTATAAATCAGTTTGACTTTTCTTCATCCTCTTATAAAACAGTTTGACTGCTCTTCATCCTCTTATAAATCAGTTTGACTGCTCTTCATCCGATTATAAATCAGTTTGACTGCTCTTCATCCTCTTAAAAAACAGTTTGACTGCTCTTCATCCTTTTATAAAGCAGTTTGACTGCTCTTCATCCTCTTATAAATCAGTTTGACTGCTCTTCATCCGATTATAAATCAGTGTGACTGCTCTTCATCCTCTTATAAAACAGTTTGACTGCTCTTCATCCTTTTATAACGCAGTTTGACTGCTCTTCATCCCCTTATAAATCAGTTTGACTGCTCTTCATCCGATTATAAATCAGTTTGACTGCTCTTCGTCCTCTTTTAAAACAGTTTGACTGCTCTTCATCCTTTTATAATGCAGTTTGACTGCTCTTCATCCTCTTGTAAAACAGGTTGACTGCTCTTCATCCTCTTGTAAAACAGTCTGACTGCTCTACATCCTCGTATAAAACAGTTTGACTGCTCTTCATCCTTTTATAAAGCAGTTTGACTGCTCTTCATCCTCTTATAAATCAATTTGACTGCTCTTCATCCTCTTATAAAACCGGTTTACTGCTCTTCGTCCGATTATAAATCAGTTTGACTGCTCTTCATCATCTTATAAAACCGTTTGACTGCTCTTCGTCCGATTATAAATCAGGTTGACTGCTCTTCGTCCGATTATAAATCAGTTTGACTGCTCTTCGTCTGCTTATAAAACAGTTTGACTGCTCTTCATCCTTTTATAAAGCAGTTTGACTGCTCTTCATCCTCTTATAAATCAGTTTGATTGCTCTTCATCTGTTTATAAAGCAGTTTTACTGCTCTTCATCCTCCTATAGACCAGTTTGACTGCGCTTCATCCTCCTATAAAACAGTTTGACTGCACTTCATCGGATTATAAATCAGTTTGACTGCTCTTCGTCCTCTTATAAAACAGGTTGACTGCTCTTCATCCTCTTGTAAAACAGTCTGACTGCTCTTTATCCTTTTATAACGCAGTTTGACTGCTCTTCGTCCGCTTATAAAACAGTTTGACTGCTCTTCATCCTTTTATAAAGCAGTTTGACTGCTCTTCGTCCTCTTATAAATCAGTTTGACTGCTCTTCATCCTCTTATAAAGCAGTTTGACTGCTCTTCATCCTCCTATAAACCAGTTTGACTGCGCTTCATCCTCCTATAGAACAGTTTGACTGCTCTTCGTCCGATTATAAATCAGTTTGACTGCTCTTCGTCCTCTTATAAAGCAGTTTGACTGCTCTTCATCCTTTTATAAAGCAGTTTGACTGCTCTTCATCCTCTTATAAATCAGTTTGACTGCTCTTCATCCGATTATAAATCAGTTTGACTGCTCTTCATCCTCTTATAAAACAGTTTGACTGCTCTTCATCCTTTTATAAAACCGTTTGACTGCTCTTCGTCCGATTATAAATCAGTTTGACTGCTCTTCATCCTCTTATAAAACAGTTTGACTGCTCTTCATCCTCTTATAAATCAGTTTGACTGCTCTTCATCCGATTATAAATCAGTTTGACTGCTCTTCATCCTCTTAAAAAACAGTTTGACTGCTCTTCATCCTTTTATAAAGCAGTTTGACTGCTCTTCATCCTCTTATAAATCAGTTTGACTGCTCTTCATCCGATTATAAATCAGTTTGACTGCTCTTCATCCTCTTATAAAACAGTTTGACTGCTCTTCATCCTTTTATAACGCAGTTTGACTGCTCTTCATCCCCTTATAAATCAGTTTGACTGCTCTTCATCCGATTATAAATCAGTTTGACTGCTCTTCGTCCTCTTTTAAAACAGTTTGACTGCTCTTCATCCTTTTATAATGCAGTTTGACTGCTCTTCATCCTCTTATAAAACAGTTTGACTGCTCTTCATCCTCTTGTAAAACAGGTTGACTGCTCTTCATCCTCTTGTAAAACAGTCTGACTGCTCTACATCCTCGTATAAAACAGTTTGACTGCTCTTCATCCTTTTATAAAGCAGTTTGACTGCTCTTCATCCTCTTATAAATCAGTTTGACTGCTCTTCATCCGATTATAAATCAGTTTGACTGCTCATCGCCATCTTTTATAACAGTTTGACTGCTCTTCATCCTTTTATAATGCAGTTTGACTGCTCTTCATCCTCTTATAAAACAGTTTGACTGCTCTTCATCCTCTTGTAAAACAGGTTGACTGCTCTTCATCCTCTTGTAAAACAGTCTGACTGCTCTACATCCTCGTATAAAACATTTTGACTGCTCTTCATCCTTTTATAAAGCAGTTTGACTGCTCTTCATCCTCTTATAAATCAATTTGACTGCTTTTCATCCTCTTATAAAACCGTTTGACTGCTCTTCGTCCGATTATAAATCAGTTTGACTGCTCTTCGTCTGCTTATAAAACAGTTTGACTGCTCTTCATCCTTTTATAAAGCAGTTTGACTGCTCTTCATCCTCTTATAAATCAGTTTGACTGCTCTTCATCTGTTTATAAAGCAGTTTTACTGCTCTTCATCCTCCTATAGACCAGTTTGACTGCGCTTCATCCTCCTATAAAACAGTTTGACTGCACTTCATCGGATTATAAATCAGTTTGACTGCTCTTCGTCCTCTTATAAAACAGGTTGACTACTCTTCATCCTCTTGTAAAACAGTCTGACTGCTCTTTATCCTTTTATAACGCAGTTTGACTGCTCTTCGTCCGCTTATAAAACAGTTTGACTGCTCTTCATCCTTTTATAAAGCAGTTTGACTGCTCTTCGTCCTCTTATAAATCAGTTTGACTGCTCTTCATCCTCTTATAAAGCAGTTTGACTGCTCTTCATCCTCCTATAAACCAGTTTGACTGCGCTTCATCCTCCTATAGAACAGTTTGACTGCTCTTCGTCCGATTATAAATCAGTTTGACTGCTCTTCGTCCTCTTATAAAGCAGTTTGACTGCTCTTCATCCTTTTATAAAGCAGTTTGACTGCTCTTCATCCTCTTATAAAACCGGTTTACTGCTCTTCGTCCGATTATAAATCAGTTTGACTGCTCTTCATCCTCTTATAAAACAGTTTGACTGCTCTTCATCCTTTTATAAAACCGTTTGACTGCTCTTCGTCCGATTATAAATCAGTTTGACTGCTCTTCATCCTCTTATAAAACAGTTTGACTGCTCTTCATCCTTTTATAAAGCAGTTTGACTGCTCTTCATCCTCTTATAAATCAGTTTGACTGCTCTTCATCTGTTTATAAAGCAGTTTTACTGCTCTTCATCCTCCTATAGACCAGTTTGACTGCGCTTCATCCTCCTATAAAACAGTTTGACTGCACTTCATCGGATTATAAATCAGTTTGACTGCTCTTCGTCCTCTTATAAAACAGGTTGACTGCTCTTTATCCTCTTGTAACACAGTCTGACTGCTCTTTATCCTTTTATAACGCAGTTTGACTGCTCTTCGTCCGCTTATAAAACAGTTTCACTGCTCTTCATCCTTTTATAAAGCAGTTTGACTGCTCTTCGTCCTCTTATAAATCAGTTTGACTGCTCTTCATCCTCTTATAAAGCAGTTTGACTGCTCTTCATCCTCCTATAAACCAGTTTGACTGCGCTTCATCCTGCTATAGAACAGTTTGACTGCTCTTCGTCCGATTATAAATCAGTTTGACTGCTCTTCGTCCTCTTATAAAGCAGTTTGACTGCTCTTCATCCTTTTATAAAGCAGTTTGACTGCTCTTCATCCTCTTATAAATCAGTTTGACTGCTCTTCATCCGATTATAAATCAGTTTGACTGCTCTTCATCCTCATATAAAACAGTTTGACTGCTCTTCATCCTTTTATAAAGCAGTTTGACTGCTCTTCGTCCTCTTATAAATCAGTTTGACTGCTCTTCATCCTATTATAAATCAGTTTGACTGCTCTTCATCCTCTTATAAAACAGTTTGACTGCTCTTCATCCTTTTATAAATCAGTTTGACTGCTCTTCGTCTGCTTATAAATCAGTTTGACTGCTCTTCATCCTATTATAAATCAGTTTGACTGCTCTTCATCCTCTTATAAAACAGTTTGACTGCTCTTTATCCTTTTATAACGCAGTTTGACTGCTCTTCATCCTCTTATAAAACAGTTTGACTGCTCTTCATCCTCTTGTAAAACAGGTTGACTGCTCTTCATCCTCTTGTAAAACAGTCTGACTGCTCTACATCCTCGTATAAAACAGTTTGACTGCTCTTCATCCTTTTATAAAGCAGTTTGACTGCTCTTCATCCTCTTATAAATCAATTTGACTGCTCTTCATCCTCTTATAAAACCGTTTGACTGCTCTTCGTCCGATTATAAATCAGTTTGACTGCTCTTCATCCTCTTATAAAACCGTTTGACTGCTCTTCGTCCAATTATAAATCAGTTTGACTGCTCTTCGTCTGCTTATAAAACAGTTTGACTGCTCTTCATCCTTTTATAAAGCAGTTTGACTGCTCTTCATCCTCTTATAAATCAGTTTGACTGCTCTTCATCTGTTTATAAAGCAGTTTGACTGCTCTTCATCCTCCTATAGACCAGTTTGACTGCGCTTCATCCTCCTATAAAACAGTTTGACTGCTCTTCGTCGGATTATAAATCAGTTTGACTGCTCTTCATCCTATTATAAATCAGTTTGACTGCTCTTCATCCTCTTATAAAACAGTTTGACTGCTCTTCATCCTTTTATAAATCAGTTTGACTGCTCTTCGTCTGCTTATAAATCAGTTTGACTGCTCTTCATCCTCCTATAGACCAGTTTGACTGCGCTTCATCCTCCTATAAAACAGTTTGACTGCTCTTCGTCGGATTATAAATCAGTTTGACTGCTCTTCGTCCTCTTATAAAACAGTTTGACTGCTCTTCATCCTTTTATAAAGCAGTTTGACTGCTCTTCATCCTATTATAAAGCAGTTTGACTGCTCTTCATCCTCTTATAAATCAGTTTGACTGCTCTTCATCCGATTATAAATCAGTTTGACTGCTCTTCATCCTCTTATAAAACAGTTTGACTGCTCTTCATCCTTTTATAAAACCGTTTGACTGCTCTTCGTCCGATTATAAATCAGTTTGACTGCTCTTCATCCTCTTATAAAACAGTTTGACTGCTCTTCATCCTCTTATAAATCAGTTTGACTGCTCTTCATCCGATTATAAATCAGTTTGACTGCTCTTCATCCTCTTAAAAAACAGTTTGACTGCTCTTCATCCTTTTATAAAGCAGTTTGACTGCTCTTCATCCTCTTATAAATCAGTTTGACTGCTCTTCATCCGATTATAAATCAGTTTGACTGCTCTTCATCCTCTTATAAAACAGTTTGACTGCTCTTCATCCTTTTATAACGCAGTTTGACTGCTCTTCATCCCCTTATAAATCAGTTTGACTGCTCTTCATCCGATTATAAATCAGTTTGACTGCTCTTCGTCCTCTTTTAAAACAGTTTGACTGCTCTTCATCCTTTTATAATGCAGTTTGACTGCTCTTCATCCTCTTATAAAACAGTTTGACTGCTCTTCATCCTCTTGTAAAACAGGTTGACTGCTCTTCATCCTCTTGTAAAACAGTCTGACTGCTCTACATCCTCGTATAAAACAGTTTGACTGCTCTTCATCCTTTTATAAAGCAGTTTGACTGCTCTTCATCCTCTTATAAATCAGTTTGACTGCTCTTCATCCGATTATAAATCAGTTTGACTGCTCATCGCCATCTTTTATAACAGTTTGACTGCTCTTCATCCTTTTATAATGCAGTTTGACTGCTCTTCATCCTCTTATAAAACAGTTTGACTGCTCTTCATCCTCTTGTAAAACAGGTTGACTGCTCTTCATCCTCTTGTAAAACAGTCTGACTGCTCTACATCCTCGTATAAAACATTTTGACTGCTCTTCATCCTTTTATAAAGCAGTTTGACTGCTCTTCATCCTCTTATAAATCAATTTGACTGCTTTTCATCCTCTTATAAAACCGTTTGACTGCTCTTCGTCCGATTATAAATCAGTTTGACTGCTCTTCGTCTGCTTATAAAACAGTTTGACTGCTCTTCATCCTTTTATAAAGCAGTTTGACTGCTCTTCATCCTCTTATAAATCAGTTTGACTGCTCTTCATCTGTTTATAAAGCAGTTTTACTGCTCTTCATCCTCCTATAGACCAGTTTGACTGCGCTTCATCCTCCTATAAAACAGTTTGACTGCACTTCATCGGATTATAAATCAGTTTGACTGCTCTTCGTCCTCTTATAAAACAGGTTGACTACTCTTCATCCTCTTGTAAAACAGTCTGACTGCTCTTTATCCTTTTATAACGCAGTTTGACTGCTCTTCGTCCGCTTATAAAACAGTTTGACTGCTCTTCATCCTTTTATAAAGCAGTTTGACTGCTCTTCGTCCTCTTATAAATCAGTTTGACTGCTCTTCATCCTCTTATAAAGCAGTTTGACTGCTCTTCATCCTCCTATAAACCAGTTTGACTGCGCTTCATCCTCCTATAGAACAGTTTGACTGCTCTTCGTCCGATTATAAATCAGTTTGACTGCTCTTCGTCCTCTTATAAAGCAGTTTGACTGCTCTTCATCCTTTTATAAAGCAGTTTGACTGCTCTTCATCCTCTTATAAAACCGGTTTACTGCTCTTCGTCCGATTATAAATCAGTTTGACTGCTCTTCATCCTCTTATAAAACAGTTTGACTGCTCTTCATCCTTTTATAAAACCGTTTGACTGCTCTTCGTCCGATTATAAATCAGTTTGACTGCTCTTCATCCTCTTATAAAACAGTTTGACTGCTCTTCATCCTTTTATAAAGCAGTTTGACTGCTCTTCATCCTCTTATAAATCAGTTTGACTGCTCTTCATCTGTTTATAAAGCAGTTTTACTGCTCTTCATCCTCCTATAGACCAGTTTGACTGCGCTTCATCCTCCTATAAAACAGTTTGACTGCACTTCATCGGATTATAAATCAGTTTGACTGCTCTTCGTCCTCTTATAAAACAGGTTGACTGCTCTTTATCCTCTTGTAACACAGTCTGACTGCTCTTTATCCTTTTATAACGCAGTTTGACTGCTCTTCGTCCGCTTATAAAACAGTTTCACTGCTCTTCATCCTTTTATAAAGCAGTTTGACTGCTCTTCGTCCTCTTATAAATCAGTTTGACTGCTCTTCATCCTCTTATAAAGCAGTTTGACTGCTCTTCATCCTCCTATAAACCAGTTTGACTGCGCTTCATCCTGCTATAGAACAGTTTGACTGCTCTTCGTCCGATTATAAATCAGTTTGACTGCTCTTCGTCCTCTTATAAAGCAGTTTGACTGCTCTTCATCCTTTTATAAAGCAGTTTGACTGCTCTTCATCCTCTTATAAATCAGTTTGACTGCTCTTCATCCGATTATAAATCAGTTTGACTGCTCTTCATCCTCATATAAAACAGTTTGACTGCTCTTCATCCTTTTATAAAGCAGTTTGACTGCTCTTCGTCCTCTTATAAATCAGTTTGACTGCTCTTCATCCTATTATAAATCAGTTTGACTGCTCTTCATCCTCTTATAAAACAGTTTGACTGCTCTTCATCCTTTTATAAATCAGTTTGACTGCTCTTCGTCTGCTTATAAATCAGTTTGACTGCTCTTCATCCTATTATAAATCAGTTTGACTGCTCTTCATCCTCTTATAAAACAGTTTGACTGCTCTTTATCCTTTTATAACGCAGTTTGACTGCTCTTCATCCTCTTATAAAACAGTTTGACTGCTCTTCATCCTCTTGTAAAACAGGTTGACTGCTCTTCATCCTCTTGTAAAACAGTCTGACTGCTCTACATCCTCGTATAAAACAGTTTGACTGCTCTTCATCCTTTTATAAAGCAGTTTGACTGCTCTTCATCCTCTTATAAATCAATTTGACTGCTCTTCATCCTCTTATAAAACCGTTTGACTGCTCTTCGTCCGATTATAAATCAGTTTGACTGCTCTTCATCCTCTTATAAAACCGTTTGACTGCTCTTCGTCCAATTATAAATCAGTTTGACTGCTCTTCGTCTGCTTATAAAACAGTTTGACTGCTCTTCATCCTTTTATAAAGCAGTTTGACTGCTCTTCATCCTCTTATAAATCAGTTTGACTGCTCTTCATCTGTTTATAAAGCAGTTTGACTGCTCTTCATCCTCCTATAGACCAGTTTGACTGCGCTTCATCCTCCTATAAAACAGTTTGACTGCTCTTCGTCGGATTATAAATCAGTTTGACTGCTCTTCATCCTATTATAAATCAGTTTGACTGCTCTTCATCCTCTTATAAAACAGTTTGACTGCTCTTCATCCTTTTATAAATCAGTTTGACTGCTCTTCGTCTGCTTATAAATCAGTTTGACTGCTCTTCATCCTCCTATAGACCAGTTTGACTGCGCTTCATCCTCCTATAAAACAGTTTGACTGCTCTTCGTCGGATTATAAATCAGTTTGACTGCTCTTCGTCCTCTTATAAAACAGTTTGACTGCTCTTCATCCTTTTATAAAGCAGTTTGACTGCTCTACATCCTCTTATAAATCAGTTTGACTGCTATTCATCCGATTATAAATCAGTTTGACTGCTTTTCGTCCGATTATAAATCAGTTTGACTGCTCTTCGTCCTCGTATAAAACAGTTTGACTGCTCTTCATCCTTTTATAAAGCAGTTTGACTGCTCTTCATCCTCTTATAAAACAGATTGACTGCTCTTCATCCTCTTGTAAAACAGGTTGACTGCCCTTCATCCTCTTGTAAAACAGTCTGACTGCTCTTCATCCTCTTATAAAGCAGTTTGACTGCTCTTCATCCTCCTATAAACCAGTTTGACTGCGCTTCATCCTCTTGTAAAACAGGTTGACTGCTTTTCATCCTTTTGTAAAACAGTCTGACTGCTCTACATCATTGTATAAAACAGTTTGACTGCTCTTCATCCTTTTATAAAGCAGTTTGACTGCTCTTCATCCTCTTATAAATCAATTTGACTGCTATTCATCCTCTTATAAAACCGTTTGACTGCTCTTCGTCCAATTATAAATCAGTTTGACTGCTCTTCGTCCGATTATAAATCAGTTTGACTGCTCTTCGTCCGCTTATAAAACAGTTTGACTGCTCTTCATCCTTTTATAAAGCAGTTTGACTGCTCTTCATCCTCTTATAAATCAGTTTGACTGCTCTTCATCCTTTTATAAAGCAGTTTGACTGCTCTTCATCCTCCTATAAACCAGTTTGACTGCGCTTCATCCTCCTATAGAACAGTTTGACTGCTCTTCGTCCGATTATAAATCAGTTTGACTGCTCTTCGTCCTCTTATAAAACAGTTTGACTGCTCTTCATCCTTTTATAAAGCAGTTTGACTGCTCTTCATCCTCTTATAAATCAGTTTGACTGCTCTTCATCCGATTATAAATCAGTTTGACTGCTCTTCGTCCTCTTATAAAACAGTTTGACTGCTCTTCATCCTTTTATAAAGCAGTTTGACTGCTCTTCATCCTCTTATAAATCAGTTTGACTGCTCTTCATCCTATTATAAATCAGTTTGACTGCTCTTCATCCTCTTATAAAACAGTTTGACTGCTCTTCATCCTTTTATAAATCAGTTTGACTGCTCTTCGTCTGCGTAGAAATCAGTTTGACTGCTCTTCATCCTATTATAAATCAGTTTGACTGCTCTTCATCCTCTTATAAAACAGTTTGACTGCTCTTTATCCTTTTATAACGCAGTTTGACTGCTCTTCATCCTCTTATAAAACAGTTTGACTGCTCTTCATCCTCTTGTAAAACAGGTTGACTGCTCTTCATCCTCTTGTAAAACAGTCTGACTGCTCTACATCCTCGTATAAAACAGTTTGACTGCTCTTCATCCTTTTATAAAGCAGTTTGACTGCTCTTCATCCTCTTATAAATCAATTTGACTGCTCTTCATCCTCTTATAAAACCGTTTGACTGCTCTTCGTCCGATTATAAATCTGTTTGACTGCTCTTCATCCTCTTATAAAACCGTTTGACTGCTCTTCGTCCGATTATAAATCAGGTTGACTGCTCTTCGTCCGATTATAAATCAGTTTGACTGCTCTTCGTCTGCTTATAAAACAGTTTGACTGCTCTTCATCCTTTTATAAAGCAGTTTGACTGCTCTTCATCCTCTTATAAATCAGTTTGACTGCTCTTCATCTGTTTATAAAGCAGTTTGACTGCTCTTCATCCTCCTATAGACCAGTTTGACTGCACTTCATCCTCCTATAAAACAGTTTGACTGCTCTTCGTCGGATTATAAATCAGTTTGACTGCTCTTCGTCCTCTTATAAAACAGTTTGACTGCTCTTCATCCTTTTATAATGCAGTTTGACTGCTCTTCATCCTCTTATAAAACAGTTTGACTGCTCTTCATCCTCTTGTAAAACAGGTTGACTGCTCTTCATCCTCTTGTAAAACAGTCTGACTGCTCTACATCCTCGTATAAAACAGTTTGACTGCTCTTCATCCTTTTATAAAGCAGTTTGACTGCTCTTCATCCTCTTATAAATCAATTTGACTGCTCTTCATCCTCTTATAAAACCGGTTTACTGCTCTTCGTCAAATTATAAATCAGTTTGACTGCTCTTCATCCTCTTATAAAACCGTTGACTGCTCTTCGTCCGATTATAAATCAGGTTGACTGCTCTTCGTCCGATTATAAATCAGTTTGACTGCTCTTCGCCTGCTTATAAAACAGTTTGACTGCTCTTCATCCTTTTATAAAGCAGTTTGACTGCTCTTCATCCTCTTATAAATCAGTTTGACTGCTCTTCATCTGTTTATAAAGCAGTTTTACTGCTCTTCATCCTCCTATAGACCAGTTTGACTGCGCTTCATCCTCCTATAAAAGAGTTTGACTGCACTTCATCGGATTATAAATCAGTTTGACTGCTCTTCGTCCTCTTATAAAACAGGTTGACTGCTCTTCATCCTCTTGTAAAACAGTCTGACTGCTCTTTATCCTTTTATAACGCAGTTTGACTGCTCTTCGTCCGCTTATAAAACAGTTTGACTGCTCTTCATCCTCTTATAAAGCAGTTTGACTGCTCTTCATCCTCCTATAAACCAGTTTGACTGCGCTTCATCCTCCTATAGAACAGTTTGACTGCTCTTCGTCCGATTATAAATCAGTTTGACTGCTCTTCGTCCTCTTATAAAGCAGTTTGACTGCTCTTCATCCTTTTATAAAGCAGTTTGACTGCTCTTCATCCTCTTATAAATCAGTTTGACTGCTCTTCATCCGATTATAAATCAGTTTGACTGCTCTTCATCCTCTTATAAAACAGTTTGACTGCTCTTCATCCTTTTATAAAACCGTTTGACTGCTCTTCGTCCGATTATAAATCAGTTTGACTGCTCTTCATCCTCTTATAAAACCGTTTGACTGCTCTTCGTCCGATTATAAATCAGGATGACTGCTCTTCGTCCTATTATAAATCAGTTTGACTGCTCTTCGTCTGCTTATAAAACAGTTTGACTGCTCTTCATCCTTTTATAAAGCAGTTTGACTGCTCTTCATCCTCTTATAAATCAGTTTGACTGCTCTTCATCTGTTTATAAAGCAGTTTTACTGCTCTTCATCCTCCTATAGACCAGTTTGACTGCGCTTCATCCTCCTATAAAACAGTTTGACTGCACTTCATCGGATTATAAATCAGTTTGACTGCTCTTCGTCCTCTTATAAAACAGGTTGACTGCTCTTTATCCTCTTGTAAAACAGTCTGACTGCTCTTTATCCTTTTATAACGCAGTTTGACTGCTCTTCGTCCGCTTATAAAACAGTTTGACTGCTCTTCATCCTTTTATAAAGCAGTTTGACTGCTCTTCGTCCTCTTATAAATCAGTTTGACTGCTCTTCATCCTCTTATAAAGCAGTTTGACTGCTCTTCATCCTCCTATAAACCAGTTTGACTGCACTTCATCCTCCTATAGAACAGTTTGACTGCTCTTCGTCCGATTATAAATCAGTTTGACTGCTCTTCGTCCTCTTATAAAGCAGTTTGACTGCTCTTCATCCTTTTATAAAGCAGTTTGACTGCTCTTCATCCTCTTATAAATCAGTTTGACTGCTCTTCATCCGATTATAAATCAGTTTGACTGCTATTCATCCTCATATAAAACAGTTTGACTGCTCTTCATCCTATTATAAAGTAGTTTGACTGCTCTTCGTCCTCTTATAAATCAGTTTGACTGCTCTTCATACTATTATAAATCAGTTTGACTGCTCTTCATCCTCTTATAAAACAGTTTGACTGCTCTTCATCCTTTTATAAATCAGTTTGACTGCTCTTCGTCTGCTTATAAATCAGTTTGACTGCTCTTCATCCTATTATAAATCAGTTTGACTGCCCTTCATCCTCTTATAAAACAGTTTGACTGCTCTTTATCCTTTTATAACGCAGTTTGACTGCTCTTCATCCTCTTATAAAACAGTTTGACTGCTCTTCATCCTCTTGTAAAACAGGTTGACTGCTCTTCATCCTCTTGTAAAACAGTCTGACTGCTCTACATCCTCGTATAAAACAGTTTGACTGCTCTTCATCCTTTTATAAAGCAGTTTGACTGCTCTTCATCCTCTTATAAATCAATTTGACTGCTCTTCGTCCGATTATAAATCAGTTTGACTGCTCTTCGTCTGCTTATAAAACAGTTTGACTGCTCTTCATCCTTTTATAAAGCAGTTTGACTGCTCTTCATCCTCTTATAAATCAGTTTGACTGCTCTTCATCTGTTTATAAAGCAGGTTGACTGCTCTTCATCCTCCTATAGACCAGTTTGACTGCGCTTCATCCTCCTATAAAACAGTTTGACTGCTCTTTGTCGGATTATAAATTAGTTTGACTGCTCTTCATCCTATTATAAATCAGTTTGACTGCTCTTCATCCTCTTATAAAGCAGTTTGACTGCTCTTCATCCTCTTATAAATCAGTTTGACTGCTCTTCATCCTCTTATAAAGCAGTTTGACTGCTCTTCATCCTCCTATAAACCAGTTTGACTGCGCTTCATCCTCCTATAGAACAGTTTGACTGCTCTTCGTCCGATTATAAATCAGTTTGACTGCTCTTCGTCCTCTTATAAAACAGTTTGACTGCTCTTCATCCTTTTATAAAGCAGTTTGACTGCTCTTCATCCTCTTATAAATCAGTTTGACTGCTCTTCGTCCTCTTATAAATCAGTTTGACTGCTCTTCATCCTCTTATAAAACAGTTTGACTGCTCTTCATCCTTTTATAACGCAGTTTGACTGCTCTTCATCCTCTTATAAAACAGTTTGACTGCTCTTCATCCTCTTGTAAAATAGGTTGACTGCTCTTCATCCTCTTGTAAAACAGTCTGACTGCTCTACATCCTCGTATAAAACAGTTTGACTGCTCTTCATCCTTTTATAAAGCAGTTTGACTGCTCTTCATCCTCTTATAAATCAATTTGACTGCACTTCATCCTCTTATAAAACCGTTTGACTGCTCTTCGTCCGATTATAAATCAGTTTGACTGCTCTTCATCCTCTTATAAAACCGTTTGACTGATCTTCGTCCGATTATAAATCAGGTTGACTGCTCTTCGTCAGATTATAAATCAGTTTGACTGCTCTTCGTCTGCTTATAAAACAGTTTGACTGCTCTTCATCCTTTTATAAAGCAGTTTGACTGCTCTTCATCCTCTTATAAATCAGTTTGACTGCTCTTCATCTGTTTATAAAGCAGTTTTACTGCTCTTCATCCTCCTATATACCAGTTTGACTGCGCTTCATCCTCCTATAAAACAGTTTGACTGCTCTTCGTCGGATTATAAATCAGTTTGACTGCTCTTCGTCCTCTTATAAAACAGTTTGACTGCTCTTCATCCTTTTATAAAGCAGTTTGACTGCTCTACATCCTCTTATAAATCAATTTGACTGCTATTCATCCGATTATAAATCATTTTGACTGCTCTTCGTCCGATTATAAATCAGTTCGACTGCTCTTCGTCCGATTATAAATCAGTTTGACTGCTCTTCGTCCGCTTATAAAACAGTTTGACTGCTCTTCATCCTTTTATAAAGCATTTTGACTGCTCTTCATCCTCTGATAAATCAGTTTGACTGCTCTTCATCCTCTTATAAAGCAGTTTGACTGCTCTTCATCCTCCTATAAACAAGTTTGACTGCGCTTCATTCTCTTGTAAAACAGGTTGACTGCTTTTCATCCTTTTGTAAAACAGTCTGACTGCTCTACATCATTGTATAAAACAGTTTGACTGCTCTTCATCATTTTATGAAGCAGTTTGGCTGCTCTTCATCCTCTTATAAATCAATTTGACTGCTCTTCATCCTCTTATAAAACCGTTTGACTGCTCTTCGTCCGATTATAAATCAGTTTGACTGCTCTTCGTCCGATTATAAATCAGTTTGACTGCTCTTCGTCCGCTTATAAAACAGTTTGACTGCTCTTCATCCTTTTATAAAGTAGTTTGACTGCTCTTCATCCTCTTATAAATCAGTTTGACTGCTCTTCATCCTTTTATAAAGCAGTTTGACTGCTCTTCATCCTCCTATAAACCAGTTTGACTGCGCTTCATCCTCCTATAGAACAGTTTGACTGCTCTTCGTCCGATTATAAATCAGTTTGACTGCTGTTCGTCCTCTTATAAAACAGTTTGACTTCTCTTCATCCTTTTATAAAGCAGTTTGACTGCTCTTCATCCTCTTATAAATCAGTTTGACTACTCTTCATCCGATTATAAATCAGTTTGACTGCTCTTCATCCTCTTAAAAAACAGTTTGACTGCTCTTCATCCTTTTATAAAGCAGTTTGACTGCTCTTCATCCTTTTATAATGCAGTTTGACTGCTCTTAATCCTCTTATAAAACAGTTTGACTGCTCTTCATCCTCTTGTAAAACAGGTTGACTGCTCTTCATCCTTTTATAAAGCAGTTTGACTGCTCTTCATCCTCTTATAAATCAATTTGACTGCACTTCATCCTCTTATAAAACCGCTTGACTGCTCTTCATCCTCTTATAAATCAATTTGACTGCACTTCATCCTCTTATAAAACCGTTTGACTGCTCTTCGTCCGATTATAAATCAGGTTGACTGCTCTTCGTCCGATTATAAATCAGTTTGACTGCTCTTCGTCTGCTTATAAAACAGTTTGACTGCTCTTCATCCTTTTATAAAGCAGCTTGACTGCTCTTCATCCTCTTATAAATCAGTTTGACTGCTCTTCATCTGTTTATAAAGCAGTTTTACTGCTCTTCATCCTCCTATAGACCAGTTTGACTGCGCTTCATCCTCCTATAAAACAGTTTGACTGCTCTTCGTCGGATTATAAATCAGTTTGACTGCTCTTCGTCCTCTTATAAAACAGTTTGACTGCTCTTCATCCTTTTATAAAGCATTTTGACTGCTCTACATCCTCTTATAAATCAGTTTGACTGCTATTCATCCGATTATAAATCAGTTTGACTGCTCTTCGTCCGATTATAAATCAGTTTGACTGCTCTTCGTCCGATTATAAATCAGTTTGACTGCTCTTCGTCCGCTTATAAAACAGTTTGACTGCTCTTCATCCTTTTATAAAGCAGTTTGACTGCTCTTCATCCTCTTATAAATCAGTTTGACTGCTCTTCATCCTCTTATAAAGCAGTTTGACTGCTCTTCATCCTCCTATAAACAAGTTTGACTGTGCTTCATTCTCTTGTAAAACAGGTTGACTGCTTTTCATCCTTTTGTAAAACAGTCTGACTGCTCTACATCATTGTATAAAACAGTTTGACTGCTCTTCATCATTTTATAAAGCAGTTTGACTGCTCTTCATCCTCTTATAAATCAATTTGACTGCTCTTCATCCTCTTATAAAACCGTTTGACTGCTCTTCGTCCGATTATAAATCAGTTTGACTGCTCTTCGTCCAATTATAAATCAGTTTCACTGCTCTTCGTCCGCTTATAAAACAGTTTGACTGCTCTTCATCCTTTTATAAAGCAGTTTCACTGCTCTTCATCCTCTTATAAATCAGTTTGACTGCTCTTCATCCTTTTATAAAGCAGTTTGACTGCTCTTCATCCTCCTATAAACCAGTTTGACTGCGCTTCATCCTCCTATAGAACAGTTTGACTGCTCTTCGTCCGATTATAAATCAGTTTGACTGCTCTTCGTCCTCTTATAAAACAGTTTGACTGCTCTTCATCCTTTTATAAAGCAGTTTGACTGCTCTTCATCCTCTTATAAATCAGTTTGACTGCTCTTCATCCGATTATAAATCAGTTTGACTGCTCTTCATCCTCTTATAAAACAGTTTGACTGCTCTTCATCCTTTTATAAAGCAGTTTGACTGCTCTTCATCCTCTTATAAATCAGTTTGACTGCTCTTCATCCTATTATAAATCAGTTTGACTGCTCTTCATCCTCTTATAAAACAGTTCGACTGCTCTTTATCCTTTTATAACGCAGTTTGACTGCTCTTCATCCTCTTATAAAACCGTTTGACTGCTCTTCGTCCGATTATAAATCAGTTTGACTGCTCTTCATCCTCTTATAAAACCGTTTGACTGCTCTTCGTCCGATTATAAATCAGGTTGACTGCTCTTCGTCCGATTATAAATCATTTTGACTGCTCTTCGTCTGCTTATAAAACAGTTTGACTGCTCTTCATCCTTTTATAAAGCAGTTTGACTGCTCTTCATCCTCTTATAAATCAGTTTGACTGCTCTTCATCTGTTTATAAAGCAGTTTGACTGCTCTTCATCCTCCTATAGACCAGTTTGACTGCGCTTCATCCTCCTGTAAAACAGTTTGACTGCTCTTCGTAGGATTATAAATCAGTTTCACTGCTCTTCGTCCTCTTATAAAACCGTTTGACTGCTCTTCATCCTTTTATAAAGCAGTTTGACTGCTCTACATCCTCTTATAAATCAGTTTGACTGCTTTTCATCCGATTATAAATCAGTTTGACTGCTCTTCGTCCGATTATAAATCAGTTTGACTGCTCTTCGTCCGCTTATAAAACAGTTTGACTGCTCTTCATCCTTTTATAAAGCAGTTTGACTGCTCTTCATCCTCTTATAAATCAGTTTGACTGCTCTTCATCCTCTTATAAAGCAGTTTGACTGCTCTTCATCCTCCTATAAACCAGTTTGACTGCGCTTCATCCTCTTGTAAAACAGGTTGACTGCTCTTCACCCTTTTGTAAAACAGTCTGACTGCTCTACATCATTGTAAAAAACAGTTTGACTGCTCTTCATCCTTTTATAAAGCAGTTTGACTGCTCTTCATCCTCTTATAAATCAATTTGACTGCTCTTCATCCTCTTAAAAAACCGTTTGACTGCTCTTCGTCTGATTATAAATCAGTTTGACTGCTCTTCGTCCGATTATAAATCAGTTTGACTGCTCTTCGTCCGCTTATAAAACAGTTTGACTGCTCTTCATCCTTTTATAAAGCAGTTTGACTGCTCTTCATCCTCTTATAAATCAGTTTGACTGCTCTTCATCCTTTTATAAAGCAGTTTGACTGCTCTTCATCCTCCTATAAACCAGTTTGACTGCGCTTCATCCTCCTATAGAACAGTTTGACTGCTCTTCGTCCGATTATAAATCAGTTTGACTGCTCTTCGTCCTCTTATAAAACAGTTTGACTGCTCTTCATCCTTTTATAAAGCAGTTTGACTGCTCTTCATCCTCTTATAAATCAGTTTGACTGCTCTTCATCCGATTATAAAGCAGTTTGACTGCTCTTCATCCTTTTATAAAGCAGTTTGACTGCTCTTCATCCTCTTATAAATCAGTTTGACTGCTCTTCATCTGTTTATAAAGCAGTTTTACTGCTCTTCATCCTCCTATAGACCAGTTTGACTGCGCTTCATCCTCCTATAAAACAGTTTGACTGCTCTTCGTCGGATTATAAATCAGTTTGACTGCTCTTCGTCCTCTTATAAAACAGTTTGACTGCTCTTCATCCTTTTATAAAGCAGTTTGACTGCTCTTCATCCTCTTATAAATCAGTTTGACTGCTATTCATCCGATTATAAATCAGTTTGACTGCTCTTCGTCCAATTATAAATCAGTTTGACTGCTCTTCATCCTCTTATAAAACAGTTTGACTGCTCTTCATCCTTTTATAAAGCAGTTTCACTGCTCTTCATCCTCTTATAAATCAGTTTGACTGCTCTTCATCCTTTTATAAAGCAGTTTGACTGCTCTTCATCCTCCTATAAACCAGTTTGACTGCGCTTCATCCTCCTATAGAACAGTTTGACTGCTCTTCGTCCGATTATAAATCAGTTTGACTGCAATTCGTCCTCTTATAAAACAGTTTGACTGCTCTTCATCCTTTTATAAAGCAGTTTGACTGCTCTTCATCCTCTTATAAATCAGTTTGACTGCTCTTCATCCGATTATAAATCAGTTTGACTGCTCTTCATCCTCTTATAAAACAGTTTGACTGCTCTTCATCCTTTTATAAAGCAGTTTGACTGCTCTTCATCATCTTATAAATCAGTTTGACTGCTCTTCATCCTATTATAAATCAGTTTGACTGCTCTTCATCCTCTTATAAAACAGTTTGACTGCTCTTTATCCTTTTATAACGCAGTTTGACTGCTCTTCATCCTCTTATAAAACCGTTTGACTGCTCTTCGTCCGATTATAAATCAGTTTGACTGCTCTTCATCCTCTTATAAAACCGTTTGACTGCTCTTCGTCCGATTATAAATCAGGTTGACTGCTCTTCGTCCGATTATAAATCATTTTGACTGCTCTTCGTCTGCTTATAAAACAGTTTGACTGCTCTTCATCCTTTTATAAAGCAGTTTGACTGCTCTTCATCCTCTTATAAATCAGTTTGACTGCTCTTCATCTGTTTATAAAGCAGTTTGACTGCTCTTCATCCTCCTATAGACCAGTTTGACTGCGCTTCATCCTCCTATAAAACAGTTTGACTGCTCTTCGTAGGATTATAAATCAGTTTCACTGCTCTTCGTCCTCTTATAAAACCGTTTGACTGCTCTTCATCCTTTTATAAAGCAGTTTGACTGCTCTACATCCTCTTATAAATCAGTTTGACTGCTTTTCATCCGATTATAAATCAGTTTGACTGCTTTTCATCCGATTATAAATCAGTTTGACTGCTCTTCGTCCGATTATAAATCAGTTTGACTGCTCTTCGTCCGATTATAAATCAGTTTGACTGCTCTTCGTCCGCTTATAAAACAGTTTGACTGCTCTTCATCCTTTTATAAAGCAGTTTGACTGCTCTTCATCCTCTTATAAATCAGTTTGACTGCTCTTCATCCTCTTATAAAGCAGTTTGACTGCTCTTCATCCTCCTATAAACCAGTTTGACTGCGCTTCATCCTCTTGTAAAACAGGTTGACTGCTCTTCATCCTTTTGTAAAACAGTCTGACTGCTCTTCATCATCCTATAAACAAGTTTGACTGCGCTTCATTCTCTTGTAAAACAGGTTGACTGCTTTTCATCCTTTTGTAAAACAGTCTGACTGCTCTACATCATTGTATAAAACAGTTTGACTGCTCTTCATCATTTTATAAAGCAGTTTGACTGCTCTTCATCCTCTTATAAATCAATTTGACTGCTCTTCATCCTCTTACAAAACCGTTTGACTGCTCTTCGTCCGATTATAAATCAGTTTGACTGCTCTTCGTCCAATTATAAATCAGTTTCACTGCTCTTCGTCCGCTTATAAAACAGTTTGACTGCTCTTCATCCTTTTATAAAGCAGTTTCACTGCTCTTCATCCTCTTATAAATCAGTTTGACTGCTCTTCATCCTTTTATAAAGCAGTTTGACTGCTCTTCATCCTCCTATAAACCAGTTTGACTGCGCTTCATCCTCCTATAGAACAGTTTGACTGCTCTTCGTCCGATTATAAATCAGTTTGACTGCTCTTCGTCCTCTTATAAAACAGTTTGACTGCTCTTCATCCTTTTATAAAGCAGTTTGTCTGCTCTTCATCCTCTTATAAATCAGTTTGACTGCTCTTCATCCGATTATAAATCAGTTTGACTGCTCTTCATCCTCTTATAAAACAGTTTGACTGCTCTTCATCCTTTTATAAAGCAGTTTGACTGCTCTTCATCCTCTTATAAATCAGTTTGACTGCTCTTCATCCTATTATAAATCAGTTTGACTGCTCTTCATCCTCTTATAAACCAGTTTGACTGCTCTTTATCCTTTTATAACGCAGTTTGACTGCTCTTCATCCTCTTATAAAACCGTTTGACTGCTCTTCGTCCGATTATAAATCAGTTTGACTGCTCTTCATCCTCTTATAAAACCGTTTGACTGCTCTTCGTCCGATTATAAATCAGGTTGACTGCTCTTCGTCCGATTATAAATCATTTTGACTGCTCTTCGTCTGCTTATAAAACAGTTTGACTGCTCTTCATCCTTTTATAAAGCAGTTTGACTGCTCTTCATCCTCTTATAAATCAGTTTGACTGCTCTTCATCTGTTTATAAAGCAGTTTGACTGCTCTTCATCCTCCTATAGACCAGTTTGACTGCGCTTCATCCTCCTATAAAACAGTTTGACTGCTCTTCGTAGGATTATAAATCAGTTTCACTGCTCTTCGTCCTCTTATAAAACCGTTTGACTGCTCTTCATCCTTTTATAAAGCAGTTTGACTGCTCTACATCCTCTTATAAATCAGTTTGACTGCTTTTCATCCGATTATAAATCAGTTTGACTGCTCTTCGTCCGATTATAAATCAGTTTGACTGCTCTTCGTCCGCTTATAAAACAGTTTGACTGCTCTTCATCCTTTTATAAAGCAGTTTGACTGCTCTTCATCCTCTTATAAATCAGTTTGACTGCTCTTCATCCTCTTATAAAGCAGTTTGACTGCTCTTCATCCTCCTATAAACCAGTTTGACTGCGCTTCATCCTCTTGTAAAACAGGTTGACTGCTCTTCACCCTTTTGTAAAACAGTCTGACTGCTCTACATCATTGTATAAAACAGTTTGACTGCTCTTCATCCTTTTATAAAGCAGTTTGACTGCTCTTCATCCTCTTATAAATCAATTTGACTGCTCTTCATCCTCTTAAAAAACCGTTTGACTGCTCTTCGTCTGATTATAAATCAGTTTGACTGCTCTTCGTCCGATTATAAATCAGTTTGACTGCTCTTCGTCCGCTTATAAAACAGTTTGACTGCTCTTCATCCTTTTATAAAGCAGTTTGACTGCTCTTCATCCTCTTATAAATCAGTTTGACTGCTCTTCATCCTTTTATAAAGCAGTTTGACTGCTCTTCATCCTCCTATAAACCAGTTTGACTGCGCTTCATCCTCCTATAGAACAGTTTGACTGCTCTTCGTCCGATTATAAATCAGTTTCACTGCTCTTCGTCCGCTTATAAAACAGTTTGACTGCTCTTCATCCTTTTATAAAGCAGTTTCACTGCTCTTCATCCTCTTATAAATCAGTTTGACTGCTCTTCATCCGATTATAAAGCAGTTTGACTGCTCTTCATCCTTTTATAAAGCAGTTTGACTGCTCTTCATCCTCTTATAAATCAGTTTGACTGCTCTTCATCCTTTTATAAAGCAGTTTGACTGCTCTTCATCCTCCTATAAACCAGTTTGACTGCGCTTCATCCTCCTATAGAACAGTTTGACTGCTCTTCGTCCGATTATAAATCAGTTTCACTGCTCTTCGTCCGCTTATAAAACAGTTTGACTGCTCTTCATCCTTTTATAAAGCAGTTTCACTGCTCTTCATCCTCTTATAAATCAGTTTGACTGCTCTTCATCCGATTATAAAGCAGTTTGACTGCTCTTCATCCTTTTATAAAGCAGTTTGACTGCTCTTCATCCTCTTATAAATCAGTTTGACTGCTCTTCATCTGTTTATAAAGCAGTTTTACTGCTCTTCATCCTCCTATAGACCAGTTTGACTGCGCTTCATCCTCCTATAAAACAGTTTGACTGCTCTTCGTCCGATTATAAATCAGTTTGACTGCTCTTCGTCCTCTTATAAAACAGTTTGACTGCTCTTCATCCTTTTATAAAGCAGTTTGACTGCTCTACATCCTCTTATAAATCAGTTTGACTGCTATTCATCCGATTATAAATCAGTTTGACTGCTCTTCGTCCGATTATAAATCAGTTTGACTGCTCTTCATCCTCTTATAAAACAGTTTGACTGCTCTTCATCCTTTTATAAAGCAGTTTCACTGCTCTTCATCCTCTTATAAATCAGTTTGACTGCTCTTCATCCTTTTATAAAGCAGTTTGACTGCTCTTCATCCTCCTATAAACCAGTTTGACTGCGCTTCATCCTCCTATAGAACAGTTTGACTGCTCTTCGTCCGATTATAAATCAGTTTGACTGCTCTTCGTCCTCTTATAAAACAGTTTGACTGCTCTTCATCCTTTTATAAAGCAGTTTGACTGCTCTTCATCCTCTTATAATTCAGTTTGACTGCTCTTCATCCGATTATAAATCTGTTTGACTGCTCTTCATCCTCTTATAAAACAGTTTGACTGCTCTTCATCCTTTTATAAAGCAGTTTGACTGCTCTTCATCCTCTTATAAATCAGTTTGACTGCTCTTCATCCTATTATAAATCAGTTTGACTGCTCTTCATCCTCTTATAAAACAGTTTGACTGCTCTTTATCCTTTTATAACGCAGTTTGACTGCTCTTCATCCTCTGATAAAACCGTTTGACTGCTCTTCGTCCGATTATAAATCAGTTTGACTGCTCTTCATCCACTTATAAAACCGTTTGACTGCTCTTCGTCCGATTATAAATCAGGTTGACTGCTCTTCGTCCGATTATAAATCATTTTGACTGCTCTTCGTCTGCTTATAAAACAGTTTGACTGCTCTTCATCCTTTTATAAAGCAGTTTGACTGCTCTTCATCCTCTTATAAATCAGTTTGACTGCTCTTCATCTGTTTATAAAGCAGTTTGACTGCTCTTCATCCTCCTATAGACCAGTTTGACTGCGCTTCATCCTCCTATAAAACAGTTTGACTGCTCTTCGTAGGATTATAAATCAGTTTCACTGCTCTTCGTCCTCTTATAAAACCGTTTGACTGCTCTTCATCCTTTTATAAAGCAGTTTGACTGCTCTACATCCTCTTATAAATCAGTTTGACTGCTTTTCATCCGATTATAAATCAGTTTGACTGCTCTTCGTCCGATTATAAATCAGTTTGACTGCTCTTCGTCCGATTATAAATCAGTTTGACTGTTCTTCGTCCGCTTATAAAACAGTTTGACTGCTCTTCATCCTTTTATAAAGCAGTTTGACTGCTCTTCATCCTCTTATAAATCAGTTTGACTGCTCTTCATCCTCTTATAAAGCAGTTTGACTGCTCTTCATCCTCCTATAAACCAGTTTGACTGCGCTTCATCCTCTTGTAAAACAGGTTGACTGCTCTTCATCCTTTTGTAAAACAGTCTGACTGCTCTACATCATTGTATAAAACAGTTTGACTGCTCTTCATCCTTTTATAAAGCAGTTTGACTGCTCTTCATCCTCTTATAAATCAGTTTGACTGCTCTTCATCCTTTTATAAAGCAGTTTGACTGCTCTTCATCCTCCTATAGAACAGTTTGACTGCTCTTCGTCCGATTATAAATCAGTTTGACTGCTCTTCGTCCTCTTATAAAACAGTTTGACTGCTCTTCATCCTTTTATAAAGCACTTTGACTGCTCTTCATCCTCTTATAAATCAGTTTGACTGCTCTTCATCCGATTATAAAGCAGTTTGAATGCTCTTCATCCTTTTATAAAGCAGTTTGACTGCTCTTCATCCTCTTATAAATCAGTTTGACTGCGCTTCATCCTCCTATAAAACAGTTTGACTGCTCTTCGTCGGATTATAAATCAGTTTGACTGCTCTTCGTCCTCTTATAAAACAGTTTGACTGCTCTTAATCCTTTTATAAAGCAGTTTGACTGCTCTACATCCTCTTATAAATCAGTTTGACTGCTATTCATCCGATTATAAATCAGTTTGACTGCTCTTCGTCCGATTATAAATCAGTTTGACTGCTCTTCGTCCGATTATAAATCAGTTTGACTGCTCTTCGTCCGCTTTTAAAACAGTTTGACTGCTCTTCATCCTCTTATAAATCAGTTTGACTGCTCTTCATCCTTTTATAAAGCAGTTTGACTGCTCTTCATCCTCCTATAAACCAGTTTGACTGTGCTTCATCCTCCTATAGAACAGTTTGACTGCTCTTCGTCCGATTATAAATCAGTTTGACTGCTCTTCTTCCTCTTATAAAACAGTTTGACTGCTCTTCATCCTTTTATAAAGCAGTTTGACTGCTCTTCATCCTCTTATAAATCAGTTTGACTGCTCTTCATCCGATTATAAATCAGTTTGACTGCTCTTCATCCTCTTATAAAACAGTTTGACTGCTCTTCATACTTTTATAAAGCAGTTTGACTGCTCTTCATCCTTTTATAAATCAGTTTGACTGCTCTTCATCCTCTTATAAAACAGTTTGACTGCTCTTCGTCCTCTTTTAAAACAGTTTGACTGCTCTTCATCCTTTTATAATGCAGTTTGACTGCTCTTCATCCTCTTATAAAACAGTTTGACTGCTCTTCATCCTCTTGTAAAATAGGTTGACTGCTTTTCATCCTTTTGTAAAACAGTCTGACTGCTCTACATCATTGTATAAAACAGTTTGACTGCTCTTCATCATTTTATAAAGCAGTTTGACTGCTCTTCATCCTCTTATAAATCAATTTGACTGCTCTTCATCCTCTTACAAAACCGTTTGACTGCTCTTCGTCCGATTATAAATCAGTTTGACTGCTCTTCGTCCAATTATAAATCAGTTTCACTGCTCTTCGTCCGCTTATAAAACAGTTTGACTGCTCTTCATCCTTTTATAAAGCAGTTTCACTGCTCTTCATCCTCTTATAAATCAGTTTGACTGCTCTTCATCCTTTTATAAAGCAGTTTGACTGCTCTTCATCCTCTTATAAACCAGTTTGACTGCGCTTCATCCTCCTATAGAACAGTTTGACTGCTCTTCGTCCGATTATAAATCAGTTTGACTGCTCTTCGTCCTCTTATAAAACAGTTTGACTGCTCTTCATCCTTTTATAAAGCAGTTTGACTGCTCTTCATCCTCTTATAAATCAGTTTGACTGCTCTTCATCCGATTATAAATCAGTTTGACTGCTCTTCATCCTCTTATAAAACAGTTTGACTGCTCTTCATCCTTTTATAAAGCAGTTTGACTGCTCTTCATCCTCTTATAAATCAGTTTGACTGCTCTTCATCCTATTATAAATCAGTTTGACTGCTCTTCATCCTCTTATAAAACAGTTTGACTGCTCTTTATCCTTTTATAACGCAGTTTGACTGCTCTTCATCCTCTTATAAAACCGTTTGACTGCTCTTCGTCCGATTATAAATCAGTTTGACTGCTCTTCATCCTCTTATAAAACCGTTTGACTGCTCTTCGTCCGATTATAAATCAGGTTGACTGCTCTTCGTCCGATTATAAATCATTTTGACTGCTCTTCGTCTGCTTATAAAACAGTTTGACTGCTCTTCATCCTTTTATAAAGCAGTTTGACTGCTCTTCATCCTCTTATAAATCAGTTTGACTGCTCTTCATCCGATTATAAATCAGTTTGACTGCTCTTCATCCTCTTATAAAACAGTTTGACTGCTCTTCATACTTTTATAAAGCAGTTTGACTGCTCTTCATCCTTTTATAAATCAGTTTGACTGCTCTTCATCCTCTTATAAAACAGTTTGACTGCTCTTCGTCCTCTTTTAAAACAGTTTGACTGCTCTTCATCCTTTTATAATGCAGTTTGACTGCTCTTCATCCTCTTATAAAACAGTTTGACTGCTCTTCATCCTCTTGTAAAATAGGTTGACTGCTTTTCATCCTTTTGTAAAACAGTCTGACTGCTCTACATCATTGTATAAAACAGTTTGACTGCTCTTCATCATTTTATAAAGCAGTTTGACTGCTCTTCATCCTCTTATAAATCAATTTGACTGCTCTTCATCCTCTTACAAAACCGTTTGACTGCTCTTCGTCCGATTATAAATCAGTTTGACTGCTCTTCGTCCAATTATAAATCAGTTTCACTGCTCTTCGTCCGCTTATAAAACAGTTTGACTGCTCTTCATCCTTTTATAAAGCAGTTTCACTGCTCTTCATCCTCTTATAAATCAGTTTGACTGCTCTTCATCCTTTTATAAAGCAGTTTGACTGCTCTTCATCCTCTTATAAACCAGTTTGACTGCGCTTCATCCTCCTATAGAACAGTTTGACTGCTCTTCGTCCGATTATAAATCAGTTTGACTGCTCTTCGTCCTCTTATAAAACAGTTTGACTGCTCTTCATCCTTTTATAAAGCAGTTTGACTGCTCTTCATCCTCTTATAAATCAGTTTGACTGCTCTTCATCCGATTATAAATCAGTTTGACTGCTCTTCATCCTCTTATAAAACAGTTTGACTGCTCTTCATCCTTTTATAAAGCAGTTTGACTGCTCTTCATCCTCTTATAAATCAGTTTGACTGCTCTTCATCCTATTATAAATCAGTTTGACTGCTCTTCATCCTCTTATAAAACAGTTTGACTGCTCTTTATCCTTTTATAACGCAGTTTGACTGCTCTTCATCCTCTTATAAAACCGTTTGACTGCTCTTCGTCCGATTATAAATCAGTTTGACTGCTCTTCATCCTCTTATAAAGCCGTTTGACTGCTCTTCGTCCGATTATAAATCAGGTTGACTGCTCTTCGTCCGATTATAAATCATTTTGACTGCTCTTCGTCTGCTTATAAAACAGTTTGACTGCTCTTCATCCTTTTATAAAGCTGTTTGACTGCTCTTCATCCTCTTATAAATCAGTTTGACTGCTCTTCATCTGTTTATAAAGCAGTTTGACTGCTCTTCATCCACCTATAGACCAGTTTGACTGCGCTTCATCCTCCTATAAAACAGTTTGACTGCTCTTCGTAGGATTATAAATCAGTTTCACTGCTCTTCGTCCTCTTATAAAACCGTTTGACTGCTCTTCATCCTTTTATAAAGCAGTTTGACTGCTCTACATCCTCTTATAAATCAGTTTGACTGCTCTTCATCCGATTATAAATCAGTTTGACTGCTCTTCGTCCGATTATAAATCAGTTTGACTGCTCTTCGTCCGCTTATAAAACAGTTTGACTGCTCTTCATCCTTTTATAAAGCAGTTTGACTGCTCGTCATCCTCTTATAAATCAGTTTGACTGCTCTTCATCCTCTTATAAAGCAGTTTGACTGCTCTTCATCCTCCTATAAACCAGTTTGACTGCGCTTCATCCTCTTGTAAAACAGGTTGACTGCTCTTCACCCTTTTGTAAAACAGTCTGACTGCTCTACATCATTGTATAAAACAGTTTGACTGCTCTTCATCCTTTTATAAAGCAGTTTGACTGCTCTTCATCCTCTTATAAATCAATTTGACTGCTCTTCATCCTCTTAAAAAACCGTTTGACTGCTCTTCGTCTGATTATAAATCAGTTTGACTGCTCTTCGTCCGATTATAAATCAGTTTGACTGCTCTTCGTCCGCTTATAAAACAGTTTGACTGCTCTTCATCCTTTTATAAAGCAGTTTGACTGCTCTTCATCCTCTTATAAATCAGTTTGACTGCTCTTCATCCTTTTATAAAGCAGTTTGACTGCTCTTCATCCTCCTATAAACCAGTTTGACTGCGCTTCATCCTCCTATAGAACAGTTTGACTGCTCTTCGTCCGATTATAAATCAGTTTGACTGCTCTTCGTCCTCTTATAAAACAGTTTGACTGCTCTTCATCCTTTTATAAAGCAGTTTGACTGCTCTTCATCCTCTTATAAATCAGTTTGACTGCTCTTCATCCGATTATAAAGCAGTTTGACTGCTCTTCATCCTTTTATAAAGCAGTTTGACTGCTCTTCATCCTCTTATAAATCAGTTTGACTGCTCTTCATCTGTTTATAAAGCAGTTTTACTGCTCTTCATCCTCCTATAGACCAGTTTGACTGCGCTTCATCCTCCTATAAAACAGTTTGACTGCTCTTCGTCGGATTATAAATCAGTTTGACTGCTCTTCGTCCTCTTATAAAACAGTTTGACTGCTCTTCATCCTTTTATAAAGCAGTTTGACTGCTCTACATCCTCTTATAAATCAGTTTGACTGCTATTCATCCGATTATAAATCAGTTTGACTGCTCTTCGTCCGATTATAAATCAGTTTGACTGCTCTTCATCCTCTTATAAAACAGTTTGACTGCTCTTCATCCTTTTATAAAGCAGTTTGACTGCTCTTCATCCTCTTATAAATCAGTTTGACTGCTCTTCATCCTTTTATAAAGCAGTTTGACTGCTCTTCATCCTCCTATAAACCAGTTTGACTGCGCTTCATCCTCCTATAGAACAGTTTGACTGCTCTTCGTCCGATTATAAATCAGTTTGACTGCTCTTCGTCCTCTTATAAAACAGTTTGACTGCTCTTCATCCTTTTATAAAGCAGTTTGACTGCTCTTCATCCTCTTATAAATCAGTTTGACTGCTCTTCATCCTATTATAAATCAGTTTGACTGCTCTTCATCCTCTTATAAAACAGTTTGACTGCTCTTTATCCTTTTATAACGCAGTTTGACTGCTCTTCATCCTCTTATAAAACCGTTTGACTGCTCTTAGTCCGATTATAAATCAGTTTGACTGCTCTTCATCCTCTTATAAAACAGTTTGACTGCTCTTTATCCTTTTATAACGCAGTTTGACTGCTCTTCATCCTCTTATAAAACCGTTTGACTGCTCTTCGTCCGATTATAAATCAGTTTGACTGCTCTTCGTCCGATTATAAATCAGTTTGACTGTTCTTCGTCCGCTTATAAAACAGTTTGACTGCTCTTCATCCTTTTATAAAGCAGTTTGACTGCTCTTCATCCTCTTATAAATCAGTTTGACTGCTCTTCATCCTCTTATAAAGCAGTTTGACTGCTCTTCATCCTCCTATAAACCAGTTTGACTGCGCTTCATCCTCTTGTAAAACAGGTTGACTGCTCTTCATCCTTTTGTAAAACAGTCTGACTGCTCTACATCATTGTATAAAACAGTTTGACTGCTCTTCATCCTTTTATAAAGCAGTTTGACTGCTCTTCATCCTCTTATAAATCAATTTGACTGCTCTTCATCCTCTTATAAAACCGTTTGACTGCTCTTCGTCCGATTATAAATCAGTTTGACTGCTCTTCGTCCGATTATAAAACAGTTTGACTGCTCTTCATCCTTTTATAAAGCAGTTTGACTGCTCTTCATCCTCTTATAAATCAGTTTGACTGCTCTTCATCTGTTTATAAAGCAGTTTGACTGCTCTTCATCCTCCTATAGACCAGTTTGACTGCGCTTCATCCTCCTATAAAACAGTTTGACTGCTCTTCGTAGGATTATAAATCAGTTTCACTGCTCTTCGTCCTCTTATAAAACCGTTTGACTGCTCTTCATCCTTTTATAAAGCAGTTTGACTGCTCTACATCCTCTTATAAATCAGTTTGACTGCTTTTCATCCGATTATAAATCAGTTTGACTGCTCTTCGTCCGATTATAAATCAGTTTGACTGCTCTTCGTCCGATTATAAATCAGTTTGACTGCTCTTCGTCCGCTTATAAAACAGTTTGACTGCTCTTCATCCTTTTATAAAGCAGTTTGACTGCTCTTCATCCTCTTATAAATCAGTTTGACTGCTCTTCATCCTCTTATAAAGCAGTTTGACTGCTCTTCATCCTCCTATAAACCAGTTTGACTGCGCTTCATCCTCTTGTAAAACAGGTTGACTGCTCTTCATCCTTTTGTAAAACAGTCTGACTGCTCTACATCATTGTATAAAACAGTTTGACTGCTCTTCATCCTTTTATAAAGCAGTTTGACTGCTCTTCATCCTCTTATAAATCAATTTGACTGCTCTTCATCCTCTTATAAAACCGTTTGACTGCTCTTCGTCCGATTATAAATCAGTTTGACTGCTCTTCGTCCGATTATAAAACAGTTTGACTGCTCTTCATCCTTTTATAAAGCAGTTTGACTGCTCTTCATCCTCTTATAAATCAGTTTGACTGCTCTTCATCTGTTTATAAAGCAGTTTGACTGCTCTTCATCCTCCTATAGACCAGTTTGACTGCGCTTCATCCTCCTATAAAACAGTTTGACTGCTCTTCGTAGGATTATAAATCAGTTTCACTGCTCTTCGTCCTCTTATAAAACCGTTTGACTGCTCTTCATCCTTTTATAAAGCAGTTTGACTGCTCTACATCCTCTTATAAATCAGTTTGACTGCTTTTCATCCGATTATAAATCAGTTTGACTGCTCTTCGTCCGATTATAAATCAGTTTGACTGCTCTTCGTCCGATTATAAATCAGTTTGACTGCTCTTCGTCCGCTTATAAAACAGTTTGACTGCTCTTCATCCTTTTATAAAGCAGTTTGACTGCTCTTCATCCTCTTATAAATCAGTTTGACTGCTCTTCATCCTCTTATAAAGCAGTTTGACTGCTCTTCATCCTCCTATAAACCAGTTTGACTGCGCTTCATCCTCTTGTAAAACAGGTTGACTGCTCTTCATCCTTTTGTAAAACAGTCTGACTGCTCTACATCATTGTATAAAACAGTTTGACTGCTCTTCATCCTTTTATAAAGCAGTTTGACTGCTCTTCATCCTCTTATAAATCAGTTTGACTGCTCTTCATCCTTTTATAAAGCAGTTTGACTGCTCTTCATCCTCCTATAAACCAGTTTGACTGCGCTTCATCCTCCTATAGAACAGTTTGACTGCTCTTCGTCCGATTATAAATCAGTTTGACTGCTCTTCGTCCTCTTATAAAACAGTTTGACTGCTCTTCATCCTTTTATAAAGCAGTTTGACTGCTCTTCATCCTCTTATAAATCAGTTTGACTGCTCTTCATCCGATTATAAAGCAGTTTGACTGCTCTTCATCCTTTTATAAATCAGTTTGACTGCGCTTCATCCTCCTATAAAACAGTTTGACTGCTCTTCGTCGGATTATAAATCAGTTTGACTGCTCTTCGTCCTCTTATAAAACAGTTTGACTGCTCTTCATCCTTTTATAAAGCAGTTTGACTGCTCTACATCCTCTTATAAATCAGTTTGACTGCTATTCATCCGATTATAAATCAGTTTGACTGCTCTTCGTCCGATTATAAATCAGTTTGACTGCTCTTCGTCCGATTATAAATCAGTTTGACTGCTCTTCGTCCGCTTTTAAAACAGTTTGACTGCTCTTCATCCTCTTATAAATCAGTTTGACTGCTCTTCATCCTTTTATAAAGCAGTTTGACTGCTCTTCATCCTCCTATAAACCAGTTTGACTGCGCTTCATCCTCCTATAGAACAGTTTGACTGCTCTTCGTCCGATTATAAATCAGTTTGACTGCTCTTCTTCCTCTTATAAAACAGTTTGACTGCTCTTCATCCTTTTATAAAGCAGTTTGACTGCTCTTCATCCTCTTATAAATCAGTTTGACTGCTCTTCATCCGATTATAAATCAGTTTGACTGCTCTTCATCCTCTTATAAAACAGTTTGACTGCTCTTCATCCTTTTATAAAGCAGTTTGTCTGCTCTTCATCCTTTTATAAATCAGTTTGACTGCTCTTCATCCTCTTATAAAACAGTTTGACTGCTCTTCGTCCTCTTTTAAAACAGTTTGACTGCTCTTCATCCTTTTATAATGCAGTTTGACTGCTCTTCATCCTCTTATAAAACAGTTTGACTGCTCTTCATCCTCTTGTAAAATAGGTTGACTGCTCTTCATCCTCTTGTAAAACAGTCTGACTGCTCTACATCCTCGTATAAAACAGTTTGACTGCTCTTCATCCTTTTATAAAGCAGTTTGACTGCTCTTCATCCTCTTATAAATCAATTTGACTGCACTTCATCCTCTTATAAAACCGTTTGACTGCTCTTCGTCCGATTATAAATCAGTTTGACTGCTCTTCATCCTCTTATAAAACCGTTTGAATGCTCTTCGTCCGATTATAAATCAGGTTGACTGCTCTTCGTCCGATTATAAATCAGTTTGACTGCTCTTCGTCTGCTTATAAAACAGTTTGACTGCTCTTCATCCTTTTATAAAGCAGTTTGACTGCTCTTCATCCTCTTATAAATCAGTTTGACTGCTCTTCATCTGTTTATAAAGCAGTTTTACTGCTCTTCATCCTCCTATAGACCAGTTTGACTGCGCTTCATCCTCCTATAAAACAGTTTGACTGCTCTTCGTCGGATTATAAATCAGTTTGACTGCTCTTCGTCCTCTTATAAAACAGTTTGACTGCTCTTCATCCTTTTACAAAGCAGTTTGACTGCTCTACATCCTCTTATAAATCAGTTTGACTGCTCTTCATCCGATTATAAATCAGTTTGACTGCTCTTCATCCTCTTAAAAAACAGTTTGACTGCTCTTCATCCTTTTATAAAGCAGTTTGACTGCTCTTCATCCTTTTATAATGCAGTTTGACTGCTCTTCATCCTCTTATAAAACAGTTTGACTGCTCTTCATCCTCTTGTAATACAGGTTGACTGCTCTTCATCCTTTTATAAAGCAGTTTGACTGCTCTTCATCCTCTTATAAATCAATTTGACTGCACTTCATCCTCTTATAAAACCACTTGACTGCTCTTCATCCTCTTATAAATCAATTTGACTGCACTTCATCCTCTTATAAAACCGTTTGACTGCTCTTCGTCCGATTATAAATCAGGTTGACTGCTCTTCGTCCGATTATAAATCAGTTTGACTGCTCTTCGTCTGCTTATAAAACAGTTTGACTGCTCTTCATCCTTTTATAAAGCAGTTTGACTGCTCTTCATCCTCTTATAAATCAGTTTGACTGCTCTTCATCTGTTTATAAAGCAGTTTTACTGCTCTTCATCCTCCTATAGACCAGTTTGACTGCGCTTCATCCTCCTATAAAACAGTTTGACTGCTCTTCGTCGGATTATAATTCAGTTTGACTGCTCTTCGTCCTCTTATAAAACAGTTTGACTGCTCTTCATCCTTTTATAAAGCAGTTTGACTGCTCTACATCCTCTTATAAATCAGTTTGACTGCTATTCATCCGATTATAAATCAGTTTGACTGCTCTTCGTCCGATTATAAATCAGTTTGACTGCTCTTCGTCCGCTTATAAAACAGTTTGACTGCTCTTCATCCTTTTATAAAGCAGTTTGACTGCTCTTCATCCTCTTATAAATCAGTTTGACTGCTCTTCATCCTCTTATAAAGCAGTTTGACTGCTCTTCATCCTCCTATAAACCAGTTTGACTGCGCTTCATCCTCTTGTAAAACAGGTTGACTGCTCTTCATCCTTTTGTAAAACAGTCTGACTGCTCTACATCATTGTATAAAACAGTTTGACTGCTCTTCATCCTTTTATAAAGCAGTTTGACTGCTCTTCATCCTCTTATAAATCAGTTTGACTGCTCTTCATCCTTTTATAAAGCAGTTTGACTGCTCTTCATCCTCCTATAAACCAGTTTGACTGCGCTTCATCCTCCTATAGAACAGTTTGACTGCTCTTCGTCCGATTATAAATCAGTTTGACTGCTCTTCGTCCTCTTATAAAACAGTTTGACTGCTCTTCATCCTTTTATAAAGCAGTTTGACTGCTCTTCATCCTCTTATAAATCAGTTTGACTGCTCTTCATCCGATTATAAAGCAGTTTGACTGCTCTTCATCCTTTTATAAATCAGTTTGACTGCGCTTCATCCTCCTATAAAACAGTTTGACTGCTCTTCGTCGGATTATAAATCAGTTTGACTGCTCTTCGTCCTCTTATAAAACAGTTTGACTGCTCTTCATCCTTTTATAAAGCAGTTTGACTGCTCTACATCCTCTTATAAATCAGTTTGACTGCTATTCATCCGATTATAAATCAGTTTGACTGCTCTTCGTCCGATTATAAATCAGTTTGACTGCTCTTCGTCCGATTATAAATCAGTTTGACTGCTCTTCGTCCGCTTTTAAAACAGTTTGACTGCTCTTCATCCTCTTATAAATCAGTTTGACTGCTCTTCATCCTTTTATAAAGCAGTTTGACTGCTCTTCATCCTCCTATAAACCAGTTTGACTGCGCTTCATCCTCCTATAGAACAGTTTGACTGCTCTTCGTCCGATTATAAATCAGTTTGACTGCTCTTCTTCCTCTTATAAAACAGTTTGACTGCTCTTCATCCTTTTATAAAGCAGTTTGACTGCTCTTCATCCTCTTATAAATCAGTTTGACTGCTCTTCATCCGATTATAAATCAGTTTGACTGCTCTTCATCCTCTTATAAAACAGTTTGACTGCTCTTCATCCTTTTATAAAGCAGTTTGTCTGCTCTTCATCCTTTTATAAATCAGTTTGACTGCTCTTCATCCTCTTATAAAACAGTTTGACTGCTCTTCGTCCTCTTTTAAAACAGTTTGACTGCTCTTCATCCTTTTATAATGCAGTTTGACTGCTCTTCATCCTCTTATAAAACAGTTTGACTGCTCTTCATCCTCTTGTAAAATAGGTTGACTGCTCTTCATCCTCTTGTAAAACAGTCTGACTGCTCTACATCCTCGTATAAAACAGTTTGACTGCTCTTCATCCTTTTATAAAGCAGTTTGACTGCTCTTCATCCTCTTATAAATCAATTTGACTGCACTTCATCCTCTTATAAAACCGTTTGACTGCTCTTCGTCCGATTATAAATCAGTTTGACTGCTCTTCATCCTCTTATAAAACCGTTTGAATGCTCTTCGTCCGATTATAAATCAGGTTGACTGCTCTTCGTCCGATTATAAATCAGTTTGACTGCTCTTCGTCTGCTTATAAAACAGTTTGACTGCTCTTCATCCTTTTATAAAGCAGTTTGACTGCTCTTCATCCTCTTATAAATCAGTTTGACTGCTCTTCATCTGTTTATAAAGCAGTTTTACTGCTCTTCATCCTCCTATAGACCAGTTTGACTGCGCTTCATCCTCCTATAAAACAGTTTGACTGCTCTTCGTCGGATTATAAATCAGTTTGACTGCTCTTCGTCCTCTTATAAAACAGTTTGACTGCTCTTCATCCTTTTACAAAGCAGTTTGACTGCTCTACATCCTCTTATAAATCAGTTTGACTGCTCTTCATCCGATTATAAATCAGTTTGACTGCTCTTCATCCTCTTAAAAAACAGTTTGACTGCTCTTCATCCTTTTATAAAGCAGTTTGACTGCTCTTCATCCTTTTATAATGCAGTTTGACTGCTCTTCATCCTCTTATAAAACAGTTTGACTGCTCTTCATCCTCTTGTAATACAGGTTGACTGCTCTTCATCCTTTTATAAAGCAGTTTGACTGCTCTTCATCCTCTTATAAATCAATTTGACTGCACTTCATCCTCTTATAAAACCACTTGACTGCTCTTCATCCTCTTATAAATCAATTTGACTGCACTTCATCCTCTTATAAAACCGTTTGACTGCTCTTCGTCCGATTATAAATCAGGTTGACTGCTCTTCGTCCGATTATAAATCAGTTTGACTGCTCTTCGTCTGCTTATAAAACAGTTTGACTGCTCTTCATCCTTTTATAAAGCAGTTTGACTGCTCTTCATCCTCTTATAAATCAGTTTGACTGCTCTTCATCTGTTTATAAAGCAGTTTTACTGCTCTTCATCCTCCTATAGACCAGTTTGACTGCGCTTCATCCTCCTATAAAACAGTTTGACTGCTCTTCGTCGGATTATAATTCAGTTTGACTGCTCTTCGTCCTCTTATAAAACAGTTTGACTGCTCTTCATCCTTTTATAAAGCAGTTTGACTGCTCTACATCCTCTTATAAATCAGTTTGACTGCTATTCATCCGATTATAAATCAGTTTGACTGCTCTTCGTCCGATTATAAATCAGTTTGACTGCTCTTCGTCCGATTATAAATCAGTTTGACTGCTCTTCGTCCGCTTATAAAACAGTTTGACTGCTCTTCATCCTTTTATAAAGCAGTTTGACTGCTCTTCATCCTCTTATAAATCAGTTTGACTGCTCTTCATCCTTTTATAATGCAGTTTGACTGCTCTTCATCCTCTTATTAATCAGTTTGACTGCGCTTCATTCTCTTGTAAAACAGGTTGACTGCTTTTCATCCTTTTGTAAAACAGTCTGACTGCTCTACATCATTGTATAAAACAGTTTGACTGCTCTTCATCATTTTATAAAGCAGTTTGACTGCTCTTCATCCTCTTATAAATCAATTTGACTGCTCTTCATCCTCTTATAAAACCGTTTGACTGCTATTCGTCCGATTATAAATCAGTTTCACTGCTCTTCGTCCGCTTATAAAACAGTTTGACTGCTCTTCATCCTTTTATAAAGCAGTTTCACTGCTCTTCATCCTCTTATAAATCAGTTTGACTGCTCTTCATCCTTTTATAAAGCAGTTTGACTGCTCTTCATCCTCCTATAAACCAGTTTGACTGCGCTTCATCCTCCTATAGAACAGTTTGACTGCTCTTCGTCCGATTATAAATCAGTTTGACTGCTCTTCGTCCTCTTATAAAACAGTTTGACTGCACTTCATCCTTTTATAAAGCAGTTTGACTGCTCTTCATCCTCTTATAAATCAGTTTGACAGCTCTTCATCCGATTTTAAATCAGTTTGACTGCTCTTCATCCTCTTATAAAACAGTTTGACTGCTCTTCATCCTTTTATAAAGCAGTTTGACTGCTCTTCATCCTCTTATAAATCAGTTTGACTGCTCTTCATCCTATTATAAATCAGTATGACTGTTCTTCATCCTCTTATAAAACAGTTTGACTGCTCTTTATCCTTTTATAACGCAGTTTGACTGCTCTTCATCCTCTTATAAAACCGTTTGACTGCTCTTCGTCCGATTATAAATCAGTTTGACTGCTCTTCATCCTCTTATAAAACCGTTTGACTGCTCTTCGTCCGATTATAAATCAGGTTGACTGCTCTTCGTCCGATTATAAATCATTTTGACTGCTCTTCGTCTGCTTATAAAACAGTTTGACTGCTCTTCATCCTTTTATAAAGCAGTTTGACTGCTCTTCATCCTCTTATAAATCAGTTTGACTGCTCTTCATCTGTTTATAAAGCAGTTTGACTGCTCTTCATCCTCCTATAGACCAGTTTGACTGCGCTTCATCCTCCTATAAAACAGTTTGACTGCTCTACATCCTCTTATAAATCAGTTTGACTGCTTTTCATCCGATTATAAATCAGTTTGACTGCTCTTCGTCCGATTATAAATCAGTTTGACTGCTCTTCGTCCGATTATAAATCAGTTTGACTGCTCTTCGTCCGCTTATAAAACAGTTTGACTGCTCTTCATCCTTTTATAAAGCAGTTTGACTGCTCTTCATCCTCTTATAAATCAGTCTGACTGCTCTTCATCCTCTTATAAAGCAGTTTGACTGCTCTTCATCCTCCTATAAACCAGTTTGACTGCGCTTCATCCTTTTATAAAGCAGTTTGACTGCTCTTCATCCTCTTATAAATCAATTTGACTGCTCTTCATCCTCTTATAAAACCGTTTGACTGCTCTTCGTCCGATTATAAATCAGTTTGACTGCTCTTCGTCCGATTATAAATCAGTTTGACTGCTCTTCGTCCGCTTATAAAACAGTTTGACTGCTCTTCATCCTTTTATAAAGCAGTTTGACTGCTCTTCATCCTCTTATAAATCAGTTTGTCTGCTCTTCATCCTTTCATACAGCAGTTTGACTGCTCTTCATCCTCCTATAAACCAGTTTGACTGCGCTTCATCCTCCTATAGAACAGTTTGACTGCTCTTCGTCCGATTATAAATCAGTTTGACTGCTCTTCGTCCTCTTATAAAACAGTTTGACTGCTCTTCATCCTTTTATAAAGCAGTTTGACTGCTCTTCATCCTCTTATAAATCAGTTTGACTGCTCTTCATCCGATTATAAATCAGTTTGACTGCTCTTCATCCTCTTATAAAACAGTTTGACTGCTCTTCATCCTTTTATAAAGCAGTTTGACTGCTCTTCATCCTCTTATAAATCAGTTTGACTGCTCTTCATCCTATTATAAATCAATTTGACTGCTCTTCATCCTCTTATAAAACAGTTTGACTGCTCTTTATCCTTTTATAACGCAGTTTGACTGCTCTTCATCCTCTTATAAAACCGTTTGACTGCTCTTCGTCCGATTATAAATCAGTTTGACTGCTCTTCATCCTCTTATAAAACCGTTTGACTGCTCTTCGTCCGATTATAAATCAGGTTGACTGCTCTTCGTCCGATTATAAATCATTTTGACTGCTCTTCGTCTGCTTATAAAACAGTTTGACTGCTCTTCATCCTTTTATAAAGCAGTTTGACTGCTCTTCATCCTCTTATAAATCAGTTTGACTGCTCTTCATCTGTTTATAAAGCAGTTTGACTGCTCTTCATCCTCCTATAGACCAGTTTGACTGCGCTTCATCCTCCTATAAAACAGTTTGACTGCTCTTCGTAGGATTATAAATCAGTTTCACTGCTCTTCGTCCTCTTATAAAACCGTTTGACTGCTCTTCATCCTTTTATAAAGCAGTTTGACTGCTCTACATCCTCTTATAAATCAGTTTGACTGCTTTTCATCCGATTATAAATCAGTTTGACTGCTCTTCGTCCGATTATAAATCAGTTTGACTGCTCTTCGTCCGATTATAAATCAGTTTGACTGCTCTTCGTCCGCTTATAAAACAGTTTGACTGCTCTTCATCCTTTTATAAAGCAGTTTGACTGCTCTTCATCCTCTTATAAATCAGTTTGACTGCTCTTCATCCTCTTATAAAGCAGTTTGACTGCTCTTCATCCTCCTATAAACCAGTTTGACTGCGCTTCATCCTTTTATAAAGCAGTTTGACTGCTCTTCATCCTCTTATAAATCAATTTGACTGCTCTTCATCCTCTTATAAAACCGTTTGACTGCTCTTCGTCCGATTATAAATCAGTTTGACTGCTCTTCGTCCGATTATAAATCAGTTTGACTGCTCTTCGTCCGCTTATAAAACAGTTTGACTGCTCTTCATCCTTTTATAAAGCAGTTTGACTGCTCTTCATCCTCTTATAAATCAGTTTGACTGCTCTTCATCCTTTTATAAACCAGTTTGACTGCGCTTCATCCTCCTATAGAACAGTTTGACTGCTCTTCGTCCGATTATAAATCAGTTTGACTGCTCTTCGTCCTCTTATAAAACAGTTTGACTGCTCTTCATCCTTTTATAAAGCAGTTTGACTGCTCTTCATCCTCTTATAAATCAGTTTGACTGCTCTTCATCCGATTATAAAGCAGTTTGACTGCTCTTCATCCTTTTATAAAGCAGTTTGACTGCTCTTCATCCTCTTATAAATCAGTTTGACTGCGCTTCATCCTCCTATAAAACAGTTTGACTGCTCTTCGTCAGATTATAAATCAGTTTGACTGCTCTTCGTCCTCTTATAAAACAGTTTGACTGCTCTTCATCCTTTTATAAAGCAGTTTGACTGCTCTACATCCTCTTATAAATCAGTTTGACTGCTATTCATCCGATTATAAATCAGTTTGACTGCTCTTCGTCCGATTATAAATCAGTTTGACTGCTCTTCGTCCGATTATAAATCAGTTTGACTGCTCTTCGTCCGCTTTTAAAACAGTTTGACTGCTCTTCATCCTCTTATAAATCAGTTTGACTGCTCTTCATCCTTTTATAAAGCAGTTTGACTGCTCTTCATCCTCCTATAAACCAGTTTGACTGCGCTTCATCCTCCTATAGAACAGTTTGACTGCTCTTCGTCCGATTATAAATCAGTTTGACTGCTCTTCTTCCTCTTATAAAACAGTTTGACTGCTCTTCATCCTTTTATAAAGCAGTTTGACTGCTCTTCATCCTCTTATAAATCAGTTTGACTGCTCTTCATCCGATTATAAATCAGTTTGACTGCTCTTCATCCTCTTATAAAACAGTTTGACTGCTCTTCATCCTTTTATAAAGCAGTTTGACTGCTCTTCATCCTTTTATAAATCAGTTTGACTGCTCTTCATCCTCTTATAAAACAGTTTGACTGCTATTCGTCCTCTTTTAAAACAGTTTGACTGCTCTTCATCCTTTTATAATGCAGTTTGACTGCTCTTCATCCTCTTATAAAACAGTTTGACTGCTCTTCATCCTCTTGTAAAATAGGTTGACTGCTCTTCATCCTCTTGTAAAACAGTCTGACTGCTCTACATCCTCGTATAAAACAGTTTGACTGCTCTTCATCCTTTTATAAAGCAGTTTGACTGCTCTTCATCCTCTTATAAATCAATTTGACTGCACTTCATCCTCTTATAAAACCGTTTGACTGCTCTTCGTCCGATTATAAATCAGTTTGACTGCTCTTCATCCTCTTATAAAACCGTTTGACTGCTCTTCGTCCGATTATAAATCAGGTTGACTGCTCTTCGTCCGATTATAAATCAGTTTGACTGCTCTTCGTCTGCTTATAAAACAGTTTGACTGCTCTTCATCCTTTTATAAAGCAGTTTGACTGCTCTTCATCCTCTTATAAATCAGTTTGACTGCTCTTCATCTGTTTATAAAGCAGTTTTACTGCTCTTCATCCTCCTATAGACCAGTTTGACTGCGCTTCATCCTCCTATAAAACAGTTTGACTGCTCTTCATCCTCTTATAAATCAGTTTGACTGCTCTTCGTCCTCTTATAAAACAGTTTGACTGCTCTTCATCCTTTTATAATACAGTTTGACTGCTCTTCATCCTCTTATAAAACAGTTTGACTGCTCTTCATCCTCTTGTAAAACAGGTTGACTGCTCTTCATCCTTTTATAAAGCAGTTTGACTGCTCTTCATCCTCTTATAAATCAATTTGACTGCACTTCATCCTCTTATAAAACCGCTTGACTGCTCTTCATCCTCTTATAAATCAATTTGACTGCACTTCATCCTCTTATAAAACCGTTTGACTGCTCTTCGTCCGATTATAAATCAGGTTGACTGCTCTTCGTCCGATTATAAATCAGTTTGACTGCTCTTCGTCTGCTTATAAAACAGTTTGACTGCTCTTCATCCTTTTATAAAGCAGTTTGACTGCTCTTCATCTTCTTATAAATCAGTTTGACTGCTCTTCATCTGTTTATAAAGCAGTTTTACTGCTCTTCATCCTCCTATAGACCAGTTTGACTGCGCTTCATCCTCCTATAAATCAGTTTGACTGCTCTTCGTCCTCTTATAAAACAGTTTGACTGCTCTTCATCCTTTTATAAAGCAGTTTGACTGCTCTACATCCTCTTATAAATCAGTTTGACTGCTATTCATCCGATTATAAATCAGTTTGACTGCTCTTCGTCCGATTATAAATCAGTTTGACTGCTCTTCGTCCGATTATAAATCAGTTTGACTGCTCTTCGTCCGCTTATAAAACAGTTTGACTGCTCTTCATCCTTTTATAAAGCAGTTTGACTGCTCTTCATCCTCTTATAAATCAGTTTGACTGCTCTTCATCCTCTTATAAAGCAGTTTGACTGCTCTTCATCCTCCTATAAACAAGTTTGACTGCGCTTCATTCTCTTGTAAAACAGGTTGACTGCTTTTCATCCTTTTGTAAAACAGTCTGACTGCTCTACATCATTGTATAAAACAGTTTGACTGCTCTTCATCATTTTATAAAGCAGTTTGACTGCTCTTCATCCTCTTATAAATCAATTTGACTGCTCTTCATCCTCTTATAAAACCGTTTGACTGCTATTCGTCCGATTATAAATCAGTTTGACTGCTCTTCGTCCTCTTATAAAACAGTTTGACTGCTCTTCATCCTTTTATAATGCAGTTTGACTGCTCTTCATCATTTTATAAAGCAGTTTTACTGCTCTTCATCCTCCTATAGACCAGTTTGACTGCGCTTCATCCTCCTATAAAACAGTTTGACTGCTCTTCGTCGGATTATAAATCAGTTTGACTGCTCTTCGTCCTCTTATAAAACAGTTTGACTGCTCTTCATCCTTTTATAATGCAGTTTGACTGCTCTTCATCCTCTTATAAAACAGTTTGACTGCTCTTCATCCTCTTGTAAAACAGGTTGACTGCTCTTCATCCTTTTATAAAGCAGTTTGACTGCTCTTCATCCTCTTATAAATCAATTTGACTGCACTTCATCCTCTTATAAAACCGCTTGACTGCTCTTCATCCTCTTATAAATCAATTTGACTGCACTTAATCCTCTTATAAAACCGTTTGACTGCTCTTCGTCCGATTATAAATCAGGTTGACTGCTCTTCGTCCGATTATAAATCAGTTTGACTGCTCTTCGTCTGCTTATAAAACAGTTTGACTGCTCTTCATCCTTTTATAAAGCAGTTTGACTGCTCTTCATCCTCTTATAAATCAGTTTGACTGCTCTTCATCTGTTTATAAAGCAGTTTTACTGCTCTTCATCCTCCTATAGACCAGTTTGACTGCGCTTCATCCTCCTATAAAACAGTTTGACTGCTCTTCGTCGGATTATAAATCAGTTTGACTGCTCTTCGTCCTCTTATAAAACAGTTTGACTGCTCTTCATCCTTTTATAAAGCAGTTTGACTGCTCTACATCCTCTTATAAATCAGTTTGACTGCTATTCATCCGATTATAAATCAGTTTGACTGCTCTTCGTCCGATTATAAATCAGTTTGACTGCTCTTCGTCCGATTATAAATCAGTTTGACTGCTCTTCGTCCGCTTATAAAACAGTTTGACTGCTCTTCATCCTTTTATAAAGCAGTTTGACTGCTCTTCATCCTCTTATAAATCAGTTTGACTGCTCTTCATCCTCTTATAAAGCAGTTTGACTGCTCTTCATCCTCCTATAAACAAGTTTGACTGCGCTTCATTCTCTTGTAAAACAGGTTGACTGCTTTTCATCCTTTTGTAAAACAGTCTGACTGCTCTACATCATTGTATAAAACAGTTTGACTGCTCTTCATCATTTTATAAAGCAGTTTGACTGCTCTTCATCCTCTTATAAATCAATTTGACTGATCTTCATCCTCTTATAAAACCGTTTGACTGCTATTCGTCCGATTATAAATCAGTTTCACTGCTCTTCGTCCGCTTATAAAACAGTTTGACTGCTCTTCATCCTTTTATAAAGCAGTTTCACTGCTCTTCATCCTCTTATAAATCAGTTTGACTGCTCTTCATCCTTTTATAAAGCAGTTTGACTGCTCTTCATCCTCCTATAAACCAGTTTGACTGCGCTTCATCCTCCTATAGAACAGTTTGACTGCTCTTCGTCCGATTATAAATCAGTTTGACTGCTCTTCGTCCTCTTATAAAACAGTTTGACTGCACTTCATCCTTTTATAAAGCAGTTTGACTGCTCTTCATCCTCTTATAAATCAGTTTGACAGCTCTTCATCCGATTTTAAATCAGTTTGACTGCTCTTCATCCTCTTATAAAACAGTTTGACTGCTCTTCATCCTTTTATAAAGCAGTTTGACTGCTCTTCATCCTCTTATAAATCAGTTTGACTGCTCTTCATCCTATTATAAATCAGTATGACTGTTCTTCATCCTCTTATAAAACAGTTTGACTGCTCTTTATCCTTTTATAACGCAGTTTGACTGCTCTTCATCCTCTTATAAAACCGTTTGACTGCTCTTCGTCCGATTATAAATCAGTTTGACTGCTCTTCATCCTCTTATAAAACCGTTTGACTGCTCTTCGTCCGATTATAAATCAGGTTGACTGCTCTTCGTCCGATTATAAATCATTTTGACTGCTCTTCGTCTGCTTATAAAACAGTTTGACTGCTCTTCATCCTTTTATAAAGCAGTTTGACTGCTCTTCATCCTCTTATAAATCAGTTTGACTGCTCTTCATCTGTTTATAAAGCAGTTTGACTGCTCTTCATCCTCCTATAGACCAGTTTGACTGCGCTTCATCCTCCTATAAAACAGTTTGACTGCTCTACATCCTCTTATAAATCAGTTTGACTGCTTTTCATCCGATTATAAATCAGTTTGACTGCTCTTCGTCCGATTATAAATCAGTTTGACTGCTCTTCGTCCGATTATAAATCAGTTTGACTGCTCTTCGTCCGCTTATAAAACAGTTTGACTGCTCTTCATCCTTTTATAAAGCAGTTTGACTGCTCTTCATCCTCTTATAAATCAGTTTGACTGCTCTTCATCCTCTTATAAAGCAGTTTGACTGCTCTTCATCCTCCTATAAACCAGTTTGACTGCGCTTCATCCTTTTATAAAGCAGTTTGACTGCTCTTCATCCTCTTATAAATCAATTTGACTGCTCTTCATCCTCTTATAAAACCGTTTGACTGCTCTTCGTCCGATTATAAATCAGTTTGACTGCTCTTCGTCCGATTATAAATCAGTTTGACTGCTCTTCGTCCGCTTATAAAACAGTTTGACTGCTCTTCATCCTTTTATAAAGCAGTTTGACTGCTCTTCATCCTCTTATAAATCAGTTTGTCTGCTCTTCATCCTTTCATAAAGCAGTTTGACTGATCTTCATCCTCTTATAAAACCGTTTGACTGCTATTCGTCCGATTATAAATCAGTTTCACTGCTCTTCGTCCGCTTATAAAACAGTTTGACTGCTCTTCATCCTTTTATAAAGCAGTTTCACTGCTCTTCATCCTCTTATAAATCAGTTTGACTGCTCTTCATCCTTTTATAAAGCAGTTTGACTGCTCTTCATCCTCCTATAAACCAGTTTGACTGCGCTTCATCCTCCTATAGAACAGTTTGACTGCTCTTCGTCCGATTATAAATCAGTTTGACTGCTCTTCGTCCTCTTATAAAACAGTTTGACTGCTCTTCATCCTTTTATAAAGCAGTTTGACTGCTCTTCATCCTCTTATAAATCAGTTTGACTGCTCTTCATCCGATTATAAATCAGTTTGACTGCTCTTCATCCTCTTATAAAACAGTTTGACTGCTCTTCATCCTTTTATAAAGCAGTTTGACTGCTCTTCATCCTCTTATAAATCAGTTTGACTGCTCTTCATCCTATTATAAATCAGTTTGACTGCTCTTCATCCTCTTATAAAACAGTTTGACTGCTCTTTATCCTTTTATAACGCAGTTTGACTGCTCTTCATCCTCTTATAAAACCGTTTGACTGCTCTTCGTCCGATTATAAATCAGTTTGACTGCTCTTCATCCTCTTATAAAACCGTTTGACTGCTCTTCGTCCGATTATAAATCAGGTTGACTGCTCTTCGTCCGATTATAAATCATTTTGACTGCTCTTCGTCTGCTTATAAAACAGTTTGACTGCTCTTCATCCTTTTATAAAGCAGTTTGACTGCTCTTCATCCTCTTATAAATCAGTTTGACTGCTCTTCATCTGTTTATAAAGCAGTTTGACTGCTCTTCATCCTCCTATAGACCAGTTTGACTGCGCTTCATCCTCCTATAAAACAGTTTGACTGCTCTTCGTAGGATTATAAATCAGTTTCACTGCTCTTCGTCCTCTTATAAAACCGTTTGACTGCTCTTCATCCTTTTATAAAGCAGTTTGACTGCTCTACATCCTCTTATAAATCAGTTTGACTGCTTTTCATCCGATTATAAATCAGTTTGACTGCTCTTCGTCCGATTATAAATCAGTTTGACTGCTCTTCGTCCGCTTATAAAACAGTTTGACTGCTCTTCATCCTTTTATAAAGCAGTTTGACTGCTCTTCATCCTCTTATAAATCAGTTTGACTGCTCTTCATCCTCTTATAAAGCAGTTTGACTGCTCTTCATCCTCCTATAAACCAGTTTGACTGCGCTTCATCCTTTTATAAAGCAGTTTGACTGCTCTTCATCCTCTTATAAATCAATTTGACTGCTCTTCATCCTCTTATAAAACCGTTTGACTGCTCTTCGTCCGATTATAAATCAGTTTGACTGCTCTTCATCTGTTTATAAAGCAGTTTGACTGCTCTTCATCCTCCTATAGACCAGTTTGACTGCGCTTCATCCTCCTATAAAACAGTTTGACTGCTCTTCGTAGGATTATAAATCAGTTTCACTGCTCTTCGTCCTCTTATAAAACCGTTTGACTGCTCTTCATCCTTTTATAAAGCAGTTTGACTGCTCTACATCCTCTTATAAATCAGTTTGACTGCTTTTCATCCGATTATAAATCAGTTTGACTGCTCTTCGTCCGATTATAAATCAGTTTGACTGCTCTTCGTCCGCTTATAAAACAGTTTGACTGCTCTTCATCCTTTTATAAAGCAGTTTGACTGCTCTTCATCCTCTTATAAATCAGTTTGACTGCTCTTCATCCTCTTATAAAGCAGTTTGACTGCTCTTCATCCTCCTATAAACCAGTTTGACTGCGCTTCATCCTTTTATAAAGCAGTTTGACTGCTCTTCATCCTCTTATAAATCAATTTGACTGCTCTTCATCCTCTTATAAAACCGTTTGACTGCTCTTCGTCCGATTATAAATCAGTTTGACTGCTCTTCGTCCGATTATAAATCAGTTTGACTGCTCTTCGTCCGCTTATAAAACAGTTTGACTGCTCTTCGTCCTTTTATAAAGCAGTTTGACTGCTCTTCATCCTCTTATAAATCAGTTTGACTGCTCTTCATCCTTTTATAAACCAGTTTGACTGCGCTTCATCCTCCTATAGAACAGTTTGACTGCTCTTCGTCCGATTATAAATCAGTTTGACTGCTCTTCGTCCTCTTATAAAACAGTTTGACTGCTCTTCATCCTTTTATAAAGCAGTTTGACTGCTCTTCATCCTCTTATAAATCAGTTTGACTGCTCTTCATCCGATTATAAAGCAGTTTGACTGCTCTTCATCCTTTTATAAAGCAGTTTGACTGCTCTTCATCCTCTTATAAATCAGTTTGACTGCGCTTCATCCTCCTATAAAACAGTTTGACTGCTCTTCGTCGGATTATAAATCAGTTTGACTGCTCTTCGTCCTCTTATAAAACAGTTTGACTGCTCTTCATCCTTTTATAAAGCAGTTTGACTGCTCTACATCCTCTTATAAATCAGTTTGACTGCTATTCATCCGATTATAAATCAGTTTGACTGCTCTTCGTCCGATTATAAATCAGTTTGACTGCTCTTCGTCCGATTATAAATCAGTTTGACTGCTCTTCGTCCGCTTTTAAAACAGTTTGACTGCTCTTCATCCTCTTATAAATCAGTTTGACTGCTCTTCATCCTTTTATAAAGCAGTTTGACTGCTCTTCATCCTCCTATAAACCAGTTTGACTGCGCTTCATCCTCCTATAGAACAGTTTGACTGCTCTTCGTCCGATTATAAATCAGTTTGACTGCTCTTCTTCCTCTTATAAAACAGTTTGACTGCTCTTCATCCTTTTATAAAGCAGTTTGACTGCTCTTCATCCTCTTATAAATCAGTTTGACTGCTCTTCATCCGATTATAAATCAGTTTGACTGCTCTTCATCCTCTTATAAAACAGTTTGACTGCTCTTCATCCTTTTATAAAGCAGTTTGACTGCTCTTCATCCTTTTATAAATCAGTTTGACTGCTCTTCATCCTCTTATAAAACAGTTTGACTGCTCTTCGTCCTCTTTTAAAACAGTTTGACTGCTCTTCATCCTTTTATAATGCAGTTTGACTGCTCTTCATCCTCTTATAAAACAGTTTGACTGCTCTTCATCCTCTTGTAAAATAGGTTGACTGCTCTTCATCCTCTTGTAAAACAGTCTGACTGCTCTACATCCTCGTATAAAACAGTTTGACTGCTCTTCATCCTTTTATAAAGCAGTTTGACTGCTCTTCATCCTCTTATAAATCAATTTGACTGCACTTCATCCTCTTATAAAACCGTTTGACTGCTCTTCGTCCGATTATAAATCAGTTTGACTGCTCTTCATCCTCTTATAAAACCGTTTGACTGCTCTTCGTCCGATTATAAATCAGGTTGACTGCTCTTCGTCCGATTATAAATCAGTTTGACTGCTCTTCGTCTGCTTATAAAACAGTTTGACTGCTCTTCATCCTTTTATAAAGCAGTTTGACTGCTCTTCATCCTCTTATAAATCAGTTTGACTGCTCTTCATCTGTTTATAAAGCAGTTTTACTGCTCTTCATCCTCCTATAGACCAGTTTGACTGCGCTTCATCCTCCTATAAAACAGTTTGACTGCTCTTCATCCTCTTATAAATCAGTTTGACTGCTCTTCGTCCTCTTATAAAACAGTTTGACTGCTCTTCATCCTTTTATAATGCAGTTTGACTGCTCTTCATCCTCTTATAAAACAGTTTGACTGCTCTTCATCCTCTTGTAAAACAGGTTGACTGCTCTTCATCCTTTTATAAAGCAGTTTGACTGCTCTTCATCCTCTTATAAATCAATTTGACTGCACTTCATCCTCTTATAAAACCGCTTGACTGCTCTTCATCCTCTTATAAATCAATTTGACTGCACTTCATCCTCTTATAAAACCGTTTGACTGCTCTTCGTCCGATTATAAATCAGGTTGACTGCTCTTCGTCCGATTATAAATCAGTTTGACTGCTCTTCGTCTGCTTATAAAACAGTTTGACTGCTCTTCATCCTTTTATAAAGCAGTTTGACTGCTCTTCATCCTCTTATAAATCAGTTTGACTGCTCTTCATCTGTTTATAAAGCAGTTTTACTGCTCTTCATCCTCCTATAGACCAGTTTGACTGCGCTTCATCCTCCTATAAAACAGTTTGACTGCTCTTCGTCGGATTATAAATCAGTTTGACTGCTCTTCGTCCTCTTATAAAACAGTTTGACTGCTCTTCATCCTTTTATAAAGCAGTTTGACTGCTCTACATCCTCTTATAAATCAGTTTGACTGCTATTCATCCGATTATAAATCAGTTTGACTGCTCTTCGTCCGATTATAAATCAGTTTGACTGCTCTTCGTCCGATTATAAATCAGTTTGACTGCTCTTCGTCCGCTTATAAAACAGTTTGACTGCTCTTCATCCTTTTATAAAGCAGTTTGACTGCTCTTCATCCTCTTATAAATCAGTTTGACTGCTCTTCATCCTCTTATAAAGCAGTTTGACTGCTCTTCATCCTCCTATAAACAAGTTTGACTGCGCTTCATTCTCTTGTAAAACAGGTTGACTGCTTTTCATCCTTTTGTAAAACAGTCTGACTGCTCTACATCATTGTATAAAACAGTTTGACTGCTCTTCATCATTTTATAAAGCAGTTTGACTGCTCTTCATCCTCTTATAAATCAATTTGACTGCTCTTCATCCTCTTATAAAACCGTTTGACTGCTATTCGTCCGATTATAAATCAGTTTGACTGCTCTTCGTCCTCTTATAAAACAGTTTGACTGCTCTTCATCCTTTTATAATGCAGTTTGACTGCTCTTCATCATTTTATAAAGCAGTTTTACTGCTCTTCATCCTCCTATAGACCAGTTTGACTGCGCTTCATCCTCCTATAAAACAGTTTGACTGCTCTTCGTCGGATTATAAATCAGTTTGACTGCTCTTCGTCCTCTTATAAAACAGTTTGACTGCTCTTCATCCTTTTATAATGCAGTTTGACTGCTCTTCATCCTCTTATAAAACAGTTTGACTGCTCTTCATCCTCTTGTAAAACAGGTTGACTGCTCTTCATCCTTTTATAAAGCAGTTTGACTGCTCTTCATCCTCTTATAAATCAATTTGACTGCACTTCATCCTCTTATAAAACCGCTTGACTGCTCTTCATCCTCTTATAAATCAATTTGACTGCACTTAATCCTCTTATAAAACCGTTTGACTGCTCTTCGTCCGATTATAAATCAGGTTGACTGCTCTTCGTCCGATTATAAATCAGTTTGACTGCTCTTCGTCTGCTTATAAAACAGTTTGACTGCTCTTCATCCTTTTATAAAGCAGTTTGACTGCTCTTCATCCTCTTATAAATCAGTTTGACTGCTCTTCATCTGTTTATAAAGCAGTTTTACTGCTCTTCATCCTCCTATAGACCAGTTTGACTGCGCTTCATCCTCCTATAAAACAGTTTGACTGCTCTTCGTCGGATTATAAATCAGTTTGACTGCTCTTCGTCCTCTTATAAAACAGTTTGACTGCTCTTCATCCTTTTATAAAGCAGTTTGACTGCTCTACATCCTCTTATAAATCAGTTTGACTGCTATTCATCCGATTATAAATCAGTTTGACTGCTCTTCGTCCGATTATAAATCAGTTTGACTGCTCTTCGTCCGATTATAAATCAGTTTGACTGCTCTTCGTCCGCTTATAAAACAGTTTGACTGCTCTTCATCCTTTTATAAAGCAGTTTGACTGCTCTTCATCCTCTTATAAATCAGTTTGACTGCTCTTCATCCTCTTATAAAGCAGTTTGACTGCTCTTCATCCTCCTATAAACAAGTTTGACTGCGCTTCATTCTCTTGTAAAACAGGTTGACTGCTTTTCATCCTTTTGTAAAACAGTCTGACTGCTCTACATCATTGTGTAAAACAGTTTGACTGCTCTTCATCATTTTATAAAGCAGTTTGACTGCTCTTCATCCTCTTATAAATCAATTTGACTGCTCTTCATCCTCTTATAAAACCGTTTGACTGCTATTCGTCCGATTATAAATCAGTTTGACTGCTCTTCGTCCAATTATAAATCAGTTTCACTGCTCTTCGTCCGCTTATAAAACAGTTTGACTGCTCTTCATCCTTTTATAAAGCAGTTTCACTGCTCTTCATCCTCTTATAAATCAGTTTGACTGCTCTTCATCCTTTTATAAAGCAGTTTGACTGCTCTTCATCCTCCTATAAACCAGTTTGACTGCGCTTCATCCTCCTATAGAACAGTTTGACTGCTCTTCGTCCGATTATAAATCAGTTTGACTGCTCTTCGTCCTCTTATAAAACAGTTTGACTGCACTTCATCCTTTTATAAAGCAGTTTGACTGCTCTTCATCCTCTTATAAATCAGTTTGACTGCTCTTCATCCGATTATAAATCAGTTTGACTGCTCTTCATCCTCTTATAAAACAGTTTGACTGCTCTTCATCCTTTTATAAATCAGTTTGACTGCTCTTCATCCTCTTATAAATCAGTTTGACTGCTCTTCATCCTATTATAAATCACTTTGACTGCTCTTCATCCTCTTATAAAACAGTTTGACTGCTCTTTATCCTTTTATAACGCAGTTTGACTGCTCTTCATCCTCTTATAAAACCGTTTGACTGCTCTTCGTCCGATTATAAATCAGTTTGACTGCTCTTCATCCTCTTATAAAACCGTTTGACTGCTCTTCGTCCGATTATAAATCAGGTTGACTGCTCTTCGTCCGATTATAAATCATTTTGACTGCTCTTCGTCTGCTTATAAAACAGTTTGACTGCTCTTCATCCTTTTATAAAGCAGTTTGACTGCTCTTCATCCTCTTATAAATCAGTTTGACTGCTCTTCATCTGTTTATAAAGCAGTTTGACTGCTTTTCATCCGATTATAAATCAGTTTGACTGCTCTTCGTCCGATTATAAATCAGTTTGACTGCTCTTCGTCCGATTATAAATCAGTTTGACTGCTCTTCGTCCGCTTATAAAACAGTTTGACTGCTCTTCATCCTTTTATAAAGCAGTTTGACTGCTCTTCATCCTCTTATAAATCAGTTTGACTGCTCTTCATCCTCTTATAAAGCAGTTTGACTGCTCTTCATCCTCCTATAAACCAGTTTGACTGCGCTTCATCCTCTTGTAAAACAGGTTGACTGCTCTTCATCCTTTTGTAAAACAGTCTGACTGCTCTACATCATTGTATAAAACAGTTTGACTGCTCTTCATCCTTTTATAAAGCAGTTTGACTGCTCTTCATCCTCTTATAAATCAATTTGACTGCTCTTCATCCTCTTATAAAACCGTTTGACTGCTCTTCGTCCGATTATAAATCAGTTTGACTGCTCTTCGTCCGATTATAAATCAGTTTGACTGCTCTTCGTTCGCTTATAAAACAGTTTGACTGCTCTTCATCCTTTTATAAAGCAGTTTGACTGCTCTTCATCCTCTTATAAATCAGTTTGACTGCTCTTCATCCTTTTATAAAGCAGTTTGACTGCTCTTCATCCTCCTATAAACCAGTTTGACTGCGCTTCATCCTCCTATAGAACAGTTTGACTGCTCTTCGTCCGATTATAAATCAGTTTGACTGCTCTTCGTCCTCTTATAAAACAGTTTGACTGCTCTTCATCCACTTATAAATCAGTTTGACTGCTCTTCATCCGATTATAAAGCAGTTTGACTGCTCTTCATCCTTTTATAAAGCAGTTTGACTGCACTTCATCCTCTTATAAATCAGTTTGACTGCTCTTCATCTGTTTATAAAGCAGTTTTACTGCTCTTCATCCTCCTATAGACCAGTTTGACTGCGCTTCATCCTCCTATAAAACAGTTTGACTGCTCTTCGTCGGATTATAAATCAGTTTGACTGCTCTTCGTCCTCTTATAAAACAGTTTGACTGCTCTTCATCCTTTTATAAAGCAGTTTGACTGCTCTACATCCTCTTATAAATCAGTTTGACTGCTATTCATCCGATTATAAATCAGTTTGACTGCTCTTCGTCCGATTATAAATCAGTTTGACTGCTCTTCGTCCGATTATAAATCAGTTTGACTGCTCTTCGTCCGCTTTTAAAACAGTTTGACTGCTCTTCATCCTCTTATAAATCAGTTTGACTGCTCTTCATCCTTTTATAAAGCAGTTTGACTGCTCTTCATCCTCCTATAAACCAGTTTGACTGCGCTTCATCCTCCTATAGAACAGTTTGACTGCTCTTCGTCCGATTACAAATCAGTTTGACTGCTCTTCGTCCTCTTATAATACAGTTTGACTGCTCTTCATCCTTTTATAAAGCAGTTTGACTGCTCTTCATCCTCTTATAAATCAGTTTGACTGCTCTTCATCCGATTATAAATCAGTTTGACTGCTCTTCATCCTCTTATAAAACAGTTTGACTGCTCTTCATCCTTTTATAAAGCAGTTTGACTGCTCTTCATCCTCTTATAAATCAGTTTGACTGCTCTTCATCCTATTATAAATCAGTTTGACTGCTCTTCATCCTCTTATAAAACAGTTTGACTGCTCTTTATCCTTTTATAACGCAGTTTGACTGCTCTTCATCCTCTTATAAATCAGTTTGACTGCTCTTCATCCGATTATAAATCAGTTTGACTGCTCTTCGTCCTCTTTTAAAACAGTTTGACTGCTCTTCATCCTTTTATAATGCAGTTTGACTGCTCTTCATCCTCTTATAAAACAGTTTGACTGCTCTTCATCCTCTTGTAAAACAGGTTGACTGCTCTTCATCCTCTTGTAAAACAATCTGACTGCTCTACATCCTCGTATAAAACAATTTGACTGCTCTTCATCCTTTTATAAAGCAGTTTGACTGCTCTTCATCCTCTTATAAAACCGTTTGACTGCTCTTCATCCTCTTATAAAACCGTTTGACTGCTCTTCGTCCGATTATAAATCAGTTTGACTGCTCTTCATCCTCTTATAAAACCGTTTGACTGCTCTTCGTCCGATTATAAATCAGGTTGACTGCTCTTCGTCCGATTATAAATCAGTTTGACTGCTCTTCATCCTTTTATAAAGCAGTTTGACTGCTCTTCATCCTCTTATAAATCAGTTTGACTGCTCTACATCAGTTTATAAAGCAGTTTGACTGCTCTTCATCCTCCTATAGACCAGTTTGACTGCGCTTCATCCTCCTATAAAACAGTTTGACTGCTCTTCGTCGTATTATAAATCAGTTTGACTGCTCTTCGTCTGATTATAAATCAGTTTGACTGCTCTTCGTCTGCTTATAAAACAGTTTGACTGCTCTTCGTCCGATTATAAATCAGTTTGACTGCTCTTCGTCCGCTTTTAAAACAGTTTGACTGCTCTTCATCCTCATAAATCAGTTTGACTGCTCTTCATCCTTTTATAAAGCAGTTTGACTGCTCTTCATCCTCCTATAAACCAGTTTGACTGCGCTTCATCCTCCTATAGAACAGTTTGACTGCTCTTCGTCCGATTACAAATCAGTTTGACTGCTCTTCGTCCTCTTATAATACAGTTTGACTGCTCTTCATCCTCTTATAAAACCGTTTGACTGCTATTCGTCCGATTATAAATCAGTTTGACTGCTCTTCGTCCAATTATAAATCAGTTTCACTGCTCTTCATCCGCTTATAAAACAGTTTGACTGCTCTTCATCCTTTTATAAAGCAGTTTCACTGCTCTTCATCCTCTTATAAATCAGTTTGACTGCTCTTCATCCTTTTATAAAGCAGTTTGACTGCTCTTCATCCTCCTATAAACCAGTTTGACTGCGCTTCATCCTCCTATCGAACAGTTTGACTGCTCTTCGTCCGATTATAAATCAGTTTGACTGCTCTTCGTCCTCTTATAAAACAGTTTGACTGCACTTCATCCTTTTATAAAGCAGTTTGACTGCTCTTCATCCTCTTATAAATCAGTTTGACTGCTCTTCATCCGATTATAAATCAGTTTGACTGCTCTTCATCCTCTTATAAAACAGTTTGACTGCTCTTCATCCTTTTATAAAGCAGTTTGACTGCTCTTCATCCTCTTATAAATCAGTTTGACTGCTCTTCATCCTATTATAAATCAGTTTGACTGCTCTTCATCCTCTTATAAAACAGTTTGACTGCTCTTTATCCTTTTATAACGCAGTTTGACTGCTCTTCATCCTCTTATAAATCAGTTTGACTGCTCTTCATCCGATTATAAATCAGTTTGACTGCTCTTCGTCCTCTTTTAAAACAGTTTGACTGCTCTTCATCCTTTTATAATGCAGTTTGACTGCTCTTCATCCTCTTATAAAACAGTTTGACTGCTCTTCATCCTCTTGTAAAACAGGTTGACTGCTCTTCATCCTCTTGTAAAACAATCTGACTGCTCTACATCCTCGTATAAAACAATTTGACTGCTCTTCATCCTTTTATAAAGCAGTTTGACTGCTCTTCATCCTCTTATAAAACCGTTTGACTGCTCTTCATCCTCTTATAAAACCGTTTGACTGCTCTTCGTCCGATTATAAATCAGTTTGACTGCTCTTCATCCTCTTATAAAACCGTTTGACTGCTCTTCGTCCGATTATAAATCAGGTTGACTGCTCTTCGTCCGATTATAAATCAGTTTGACTGCTCTTCATCCTTTTATAAAGCAGTTTGACTGCTCTTCATCCTCTTATAAATCAGTTTGACTGCTCTACATCAGTTTATAAAGCAGTTTGACTGCTCTTCATCCTCCTATAGACCAGTTTGACTGCGCTTCATCCTCCTATAAAACAGTTTGACTGCTCTTCGTCGTATTATAAATCAGTTTGACTGCTCTTCGTCTGATTATAAATCAGTTTGACTGCTCTTCGTCTGCTTATAAAACAGTTTGACTGCTCTTCATCCTTTTATAAAGCAGTTTGACTGCTCTTCATCCTCTTATAAATCAGTTTGACTGCTCTTCATCTGTTTATAAAGCAGTTTGACTGCTCTTCATCCTCCTATAGACCAGTTTGACTGCGCTTCATCCTCCTATAAAACAGTTTGACTGCTCTTCGTCGGATTATAAATCAGTTTGACTGCTCTTCGTCTGCTTATAAATCAGTTTGACTGCTCTTCATCCGATTATAAATCAGTTTGACTGCTCTTCATCCTCTTATAAAACAGTTTGACTGCTCTTCATCCTTTTATAAAGCAGTTTGACTGCTCTTCATCCTCTTATAAATCAGTTTGACTGCTCTTCATCCTACTATAAATCAGTTTGACTGCTCTTCATCCTCTAATAAAACAGTTTGACTGCTCTTTATCCTTTTATAACGCAGTTTGACTGCTCTTCATCCTCTTATAAAACCGTTTGACTGCTCTTCGTCCGATTATAAATCAGTTTGACTGCTCTTCATCCTCTTATAAAACCGTTTGACTGCTCTTCGTCCGATTATAAATCAGGTTGACTGCTCTTCGTCCGATTATAAATCATTTTGACTGCTCTTCGTCTGCTTATAAAACAGTTTGACTGCTCTTCATCCTTTTATAAAGCAGTTTGACTGCTCTTCATCCTCTTATAAATCAGTTTGACTGCTCTTCATCTGTTTATAAAGCAGTTTGACTGCTCTTCATCCTCCTATAGACCAGTTTGACTGCGCTTCATCCTCCTATAAAACAGTTTGACTGCTCTTCGTAGGATTATAAATCAGTTTCACTGCTCTTCGTCCTCTTATAAAACCGTTTGACTGCTGTTCATCCTTTTATAAAGCAGTTTGACTGCTCTACATCCTCTTATAAATCAGTTTGACTGCTTTTCATCCGATTATAAATCAGTTTGACTGCTCTTCGTCCGATTATAAATCAGTTTGACTGCTCTTCGTCCGATTATAAATCAGTTTGACTGCTCTTCGTCCGCTTATAAAACAGTTTGACTGCTCTTCATCCTTTTATAAAGCAGTTTGACTGCTCTTCATCCTCTTATAAATCAGTTTGACTGCTCTTCATCCTCTTATAAAGCAGTTTGACTGCTCTTCATCCTCCTATAAACCAGTTTGACTGCGCTTCATCCTCTTGTAAAACAGGTTGACTGCTCTTCATCCTTATGTAAAACAGTCTGACTGCTCTACATCATTGTATAAAACAGTTTGACTGCTCTTCATCCTTTTATAAAGCAGTTTGACTGCTCTTCATCCTCTTATAAATCAATTTGACTGCTCTTCATCCTCTTATAAAACCGTTTGACTGCTCTTCGTCCGATTATAAATCAGTTTGACTGCTCTTCATCCGATTATAAATCAGTCTGAATGCTCTTCGTCCGCTTATAAAACAGTTTGACTGCTCTTCATCCTTTTATAAAGCAGTTTGACTGCTCTTCATCCTCTTATAAATCAGTTTGACTGCTCTTCATCCTTTTATAAAGCAGTTTGACTGCTCTTCATCCTCCTATAAACCAGTTTGACTGCGCTTCATCCTCCTATAGAACAGTTTGACTGCTCTTCGTCCGATTATAAATCAGTTTGACTGCTCTTCGTCCTCTTATAAAACAGTTTGACTGCTCTTCATCCTCTTATAAATCAGTTTGACTGCTCTTCATCCGATTATAAAGCAGTTTGACTGCTCTTCATCCTTTTATAAAGCAGTTTGACTGCTCTTCATCCTCTTATAAATCAGTTTGACTGCTCTTCATCTGTTTATAAAGCAGTTTTACTGCTCTTCATCCTCCTATAGACCAGTTTGACTGCGCTTCATCCTCCTATAAAACAGTTTGACTGCTCTTCGTCGGATTATAAATCAGTTTGACTGCTCTTCGTCCTCTTATAAAACAGTTTGACTGCTCTTCATCCTTTTATAAAGCAGTTTGACTGCTCTACATCCTCTTATAAATCAGTTTGACTGCTATTCATCCGATTATAAATCAGTTTGACTGCTCTTCGTCCGATTATAAATCAGTTTGACTGCTCTTCGTCCGATTATAAATCAGTTTGACTGCTCTTCGTCCGCTTTTAAAACAGTTTGACTGCTCTTCATCCTCTTATAAATCAGTTTGACTGCTCTTCATCCTTTTATAAAGCAGTTTGACTGCTCTTCATCCTCCTATAAACCAGTTTGACTGCGCTTCATCCTCCTATAGAACAGTTTGACTGCTCTTCGTCCGATTACAAATCAGTTTGACTGCTCTTCGTCCTCTTATAATACAGTTTGACTGCTCTTCATCCTTTTATAAAGCAGTTTGACTGCTCTTCATCCTCTTATAAATCAGTTTGACTGCTCTTCATCTGTTTATAAAGCAGTTTGACTGCTCTTCATCCTCCTATAGACCAGTTTGACTGCGCTTCATCCTCCTATAAAACAGTTTGACTGCTCTTCGTCGGATTATAAATCAGTTTGACTGCTCTTCGTCTGCTTATAAATCAGTTTGACTGCTCTTCATCCGATTATAAATCAGTTTGACTGCTCTTCATCCTCTTATAAAACAGTTTGACTGCTCTTCATCCTTTTATAAAGCAGTTTGACTGCTCTTCATCCTCTTATAAATCAGTTTGACTGCTCTTCATCCTATTATAAATCAGTTTGACTGCTCTTCATCCTCTAATAAAACAGTTTGACTGCTCTTTATCCTTTTATAACGCAGTTTGACTGCTCTTCATCCTCTTATAAAACCGTTTGACTGCTCTTCGTCCGATTATAAATCAGTTTGACTGCTCTTCATCCTCTTATAAAACCGTTTGACTGCTCTTCGTCCGATTATAAATCAGGTTGACTGCTCTTCGTCCGATTATAAATCATTTTGACTGCTCTTCGTCCTCTTATAATACAGTTTGACTGCTCTTCATCCTTTTATAAAGCAGTTTGACTGCTCTTCATCCTCTTATAAATCAGTTTGACTGCTCTTCATCTGTTTATAAAGCAGTTTGACTGCTCTTCATCCTCCTATAGACCAGTTTGACTGCGCTTCATCCTCCTATAAAACAGTTTGACTGCTCTTCGTAGGATTATAAATCAGTTTCACTGCTCTTCGTCCTCTTATAAAACCGTTTGACTGCTGTTCATCCTTTTATAAAGCAGTTTGACTGCTCTACATCCTCTTATAAATCAGTTTGACTGCTTTTCATCCGATTATAAATCAGTTTGACTGCTCTTCGTCCGATTATAAATCAGTTTGACTGCTCTTCGTCCGATTATAAATCAGTTTGACTGCTCTTCGTCCGCTTATAAAACAGTTTGACTGCTCTTCATCCTTTTATAAAGCAGTTTGACTGCTCTTCATCCTCTTATAAAGCAGTTTGACTGCTCTTCATCCTCTTATAAAGCAGTTTGACTGCTCTTCATCCTCCTATAAACCAGTTTGACTGCGCTTCATCCTCTTGTAAAACAGGTTGACTGCTCTTCATCCTTATGTAAAACAGTCTGACTGCTCTACATCATTGTATAAAACAGTTTGACTGCTCTTCATCCTTTTATAAAGCAGTTTGACTGCTCTTCATCCTCTTATAAATCAATTTGACTGCTCTTCATCCTCTTATAAAACCGTTTGACTGCTCTTCGTCCGATTATAAAGCAGTTTGACTGCTCTTCATCCTCTTATAAATCAGTTTGACTGCTCTTCATCCTATTATAAATCAGTTTGACTGCTCTTCATCCTCTAATAAAACAGTTTGACTGCTCTTTATCCTTTTATAACGCAGTTTGACTGCTCTTCATCCTCTTATAAAACCGTTTGACTGCTCTTCGTCCGATTATAAATCAGTTTGACTGCTCTTCATCCTCTTATAAAACCGTTTGACTGCTCTTCGTCCGATTATAAATCAGGTTGACTGCTCTTCGTCCGATTATAAATCAATTTGACTGCTCTTCGTCTGCTTATAAAACAGTTTGACTGCTCTTCATCCTTTTATAAAGCAGTTTGACTGCTCTTCATCCTCTTATAAATCAGTTTGACTGCTCTTCATCTGTTTATAAAGCAGTTTGACTGCTCTTCATCCTCCTATAGACCAGTTTGACTGCGCTTCATCCTCCTATAAAACAGTTTGACTGCTCTTCGTAGGATTATAAATCAGTTTCACTGCTCTTCGTCCTCTTATAAAACCGTTTGACTGCTGTTCATCCTTTTATAAAGCAGTTTGACTGCTCTACATCCTCTTATAAATCAGTTTGACTGCTCTTCATCCTCTTATAAAGCAGTTTGACTGCTCTTCATCCTCCTATAAACCAGTTTGACTGCGCTTCATCCTCTTGTAAAACAGGTTGACTGCTCTTCATCCTTATGTAAAACAGTCTGACTGCTCTACATCATTGTATAAAACAGTTTGACTGCTCTTCATCCTTTTATAAAGCAGTTTGACTGCTCTTCATCCTCTTATAAATCAATTTGACTGCTCTTCATCCTCTTATAAAACCGTTTGACTGCTCTTCGTCCGATTATAAAGCAGTTTGACTGCTCTTCATCCTTTTATAAAGCAGTTTGACTGCTCTTCATCCTCTTATAAATCAGTTTGACTGCTCTTCATCTGTTTATAAAGCAGTTTTACTGCTCTTCATCCTCCTATAGACCAGTTTGACTGCGATTCATCCTCCTATAAAACAGTTTGACTGCTCTTCGTCGGATTATAAATCAGTTTGACTGCTCTTCGTCCTCTTATAAAACAGTTTGACTGCTCTTCATCCTTTTATAAAGCAGTTTGACTGCTCTACATCCTCTTATAAATCAGTTTGACTGCTATTCATCCGATTATAAATCAGTTTGACTGCTCTTCGTCCGATTATAAATCAGTTTGACTGCTCTTCGTCCGATTATAAATCAGTTTGACTGCTCTTCGTCCGCTTTTAAAACAGTTTGACTGCTCTTCATCCTCTTATAAATCAGTTTGACTGCTCTTCATCCTTTTATAAAGCAGTTTGACTGCTCTTCATCCTCCTATAAACCAGTTTGACTGCGCTTCATCCTCCTATAGAACAGTTTGACTGCTCTTCGTCCGATTACAAATCAGTTTGACTGCTCTTCGTCCTCTTATAATACAGTTTGACTGCTCTTCATCCTTTTATAAAGCAGTTTGACTGCTCTTCATCCTCTTATAAATCAGTTTGACTGCTCTTCATCTGTTTATAAAGCAGTTTGACTGCTCTTCATCCTCCTATAGACCAGTTTGACTGCGCTTCATCCTCCTATAAAACAGTTTGACTGCTCTTCGTCGGATTATAAATCAGTTTGACTGCTCTTCGTCTGCTTATAAATCAGTTTGACTGCTCTTCATCCGATTATAAATCAGTTTGACTGCTCTTCATCCTCTTATAAAACAGTTTGACTGCTCTTCATCCTTTTATAAAGCAGTTTGACTGCTCTTCATCCTCTTATAAATCAGTTTGACTGCTCTTCATCCTATTATAAATCAGTTTGACTGCTCTTCATCCTCTAATAAAACAGTTTGACTGCTCTTTATCCTTTTATAACGCAGTTTGACTGCTCTTCATCCTCTTATAAAACCGTTTGACTGCTCTTCGTCCGATTATAAATCAGTTTGACTGCTCTTCATCCTCTTATAAAACCGTTTGACTGCTCTTCGTCCGATTATAAATCAGGTTGACTGCTCTTCGTCCGATTATAAATCATTTTGACTGCTCTTCGTCTGCTTATAAAACAGTTTGACTGCTCTTCATCCTTTTATAAAGCAGTTTGACTGCTCTTCATCCTCTTATAAATCAGTTTGACTGCTCTTCATCTGTTTATAAAGCAGTTTGACTGCTCTTCATCCTCCTATAGACCAGTTTGACTGCGCTTCATCCTCCTATAAAACAGTTTGACTGCTCTTCGTAGGATTATAAATCAGTTTCACTGCTCTTCGTCCTCTTATAAAACCGTTTGACTGCTGTTCATCCTTTTATAAAGCAGTTTGACTGCTCTACATCCTTTTATAAATCAGTTTGACTGCTTTTCATCCGATTATAAATCAGTTTGACTGCTCTTCGTCCGATTATAAATCAGTTTGACTGCTCTTCGTCCGATTATAAATCAGTTTGACTGCTCTTCGTCCGCTTATAAAACAGTTTGACTGCTCTTCATCCTTTTATAAAGCAGTTTGACTGCTCTTCATCCTCTTATAAATCAGTTTGACTGCTCTTCATCCTCTTATAAAGCAGTTTGACTGCTCTTCATCCTCCTATAAACCAGTTTGACTGCGCTTCATCCTCTTGTAAAACAGGTTGACTGCTCTTCATCCTTATGTAAAACAGTCTGACTGCTCTACATCATTGTATAAAACAGTTTGACTGCTCTTCATCCTTTTATAAAGCAGTTTGACTGCTCTTCATCCTCTTATAAATCAATTTGACTGCTCTTCATCCTCTTATAAAACCGTTTGACTGCTCTTCGTCCGATTATAAATCAGTTTGACTGCTCTTCGTCCGATTATAAATCAGTCTGAATGCTCTTCGTCCGCTTATAAAACAGTTTGACTGCTCTTCATCCTTTTATAAAGCAGTTTGACTGCTCTTCATCCTCTTATAAATCAGTTTGACTGCTCTTCATCCTTTTATAAAGCAGTTTGACTGCTCTTCATCCTCCTATAAACCAGTTTGACTGCGCTTCATCCTCCTATAGAACAGTTTGACTGCTCTTCGTCCGATTATAAATCAGTTTGACTGCTCTTCGTCCTCTTATAAAACAGTTTGACTGCTCTTCATCCTCTTATAAATCAGTTTGACTGCTCTTCATCCGATTATAAAGCAGTTTGACTGCTCTTCATCCTTTTATAAAGCAGTTTGACTGCTCTTCATCCTCTTATAAATCAGTTTGACTGCTCTTCATCTGTTTATAAAGCAGTTTTACTGCTCTTCATCCTCCTATAGACCAGTTTGACTGCGCTTCATCCTCCTATAAAACAGTTTGACTGCTCTTCGTCGGATTATAAATCAGTTTGACTGCTCTTCGTCCTCTTATAAAACAGTTTGACTGCTCTTCATCCTTTTATAAAGCAGTTTGACTGCTCTACATCCTCTTATAAATCAGTTTGACTGCTATTCATCCGATTATAAATCAGTTTGACTGCTCTTCGTCCGACTATAAATCAGTTTGACTGCTCTTCATCCTCTTATAAAGCAGTTTGACTGCTCTTCATCCTCCTATAAACAAGTTTGACTGCGCTTCATTCTCTTGTAAAACAGGTTGACTGCTTTTCATCCTTTTGTAAAACAGTCTGACTGCTCTACATCATTGTGTAAAACAGTTTGACTGCTCTTCATCATTTTATAAAGCAGTTTGACTGCTCTTCATCCTCTTATAAATCAATTTGACTGCTCTTCATCCTCTTATAAAACCGTTTGACTGCTATTCGTCCGATTATAAATCAGTTTGACTGCTCTTCGTCCAATTATAAATCAGTTTCACTGCTCTTCATCCGCTTATAAAACAGTTTGACTGCTCTTCATCCTTTTATAAAGCAGTTTCACTGCTCTTCATCCTCTTATAAATCAGTTTGACTGCTCTTCATCCTTTTATAAAGCAGTTTGTCTGCTCTTCATCCTCCTATAAACCAGTTTGACTGCGCTTCATCCTCCTATAGAACAGTTTGACTGCTCTTCGTCCGATTATAAATCAGTTTGACTGCTCTTCGTCCTCTTATAAAACAGTTTGACTGCACTTCATCCTTTTATAAAGCAGTTTGACTGCTCTTCATCCTCTTATAAATCAGTTTGACTGCTCTTCATCCGATTATAAATCAGTTTGACTGCTCTTCATCCTCTTATAAAACAGTTTGACTGCTCTTCATCCTTTTATAAAGCAGTTTGACTGCTCTTCATCCTCTTATAAATCAGTTTGACTGCTCTTCATCCTATTATAAATCAGTTTGACTGCTCTTCATCCTCTTATAAAACAGTTTGACTGCTCTTTATCCTTTTATAACGCAGTTTGACTGCTCTTCATCCTCTTATAAAACCGTTTGACTGCTCTTCGTCCGATTATAAATCAGTTTGACTGCTCTTCATCCTCTTATAAAACCGTTTGACTGCTCTTCGTCCGATTATAAATCAGGTTGACTGCTCTTCGTCCGATTATAAATCATTTTGACTGCTCTTCGTCTGCTTATAAAACAGTTTGACTGCTCTTCATCCTTTTATAAAGCAGTTTGACTGCTCTTCATCCTCTTATAAATCAGTTTGACTGCTCTTCATCTGTTTATAAAGCAGTTTGACTGCTCTTCATCCTCCTATAGACCAGTTTGACTGCTCTTCGTAGGATTATAAATCAGTTTCACTGCTCTTCGTCCTCTTATAAAACCGTTTGACTGCTCTTCATCCTTTTATAAAGCAGTTTGACTGCTCTACATCCTCTTATAAATTAGTTTGACTGCTTTTCATCCGATTATAAATCAGTTTGACTGCTCTTCGTCCGATTATAAATCAGTTTGACTGCTCTTCGTCCGATTATAAATCAGTTTGACTGCTCTTCGTCCGCTTATAAAACAGTTTGACTGCTCTTCATCCTTTTATAAAGCAGTTTGACTGCTCTTCATCCTCTTATAAATCAGTTTGACTGCTCTTCATCCTCTTATAAAGCAGTTTGACTGCTCTTCATCCTCCTATAAACCAGTTTGACTGCGCTTCATCCTCTTGTAAAACAGGTTGACTGCTCTTCATCCTTTTGTAAAACAGTCTGACTGCTCTACATCATTGTATAAAACAGTTTGACTGCTCTTCATCCTTTTATAAAGCAGTTTGACTGCTCTTCATCCTCTTATAAATCAATTTGACTGCTCTTCATCCTCTTATAAAACCGTTTGACTGCTCTTCGTCCGATTATAAATCAGTTTGACTGCTCTTCGTCCGATTATAAATCAGTTTGACTGCTCTTCGTTCGCTTATAAAACAGTTTGACTGCTCTTCATCCTTTTATAAAGCAGTTTGACTGCTCTTCATCCTCTTATAAATCAGTTTGACTGCTCTTCATCCTTTTATAAAGCAGTTTGACTGCTCTTCATCCTCCTATAGAACAGTTTGACTGCTCTTCGTCCGATTATAAATCAGTTTGACTGCTCTTCATCCTCTTATAAAACCGTTTGACTGCTCTTCGTCCGATTATAAATCAGGTTGACTGCTCTTCGTCCGATTATAAATCATTTTGACTGCTCTTCGTCTGCTTATAAAACAGTTTGACTGCTCTTCATCCTTTTATAAAGCAGTTTGACTGCTCTTCATCCTCTTATAAATCAGTTTGACTGCTCTTCATCTGTTTATAAAGCAGTTTGACTGCTCTTCATCCTCCTATAGACCAGTTTGACTGCGCTTCATCCTCCTATAAAACAGTTTGACTGCTCTTCGTAGGATTATAAATCAGTTTCACTGCTCTTCGTCCTCTTATAAAACCGTTTGACTGCTGTTCATCCTTTTATAAAGCAGTTTGACTGCTCTACATCCTCTTATAAATCAGTTTGACTGCTTTTCATCCGATTATAAATCTGTTTGACTGCTCTTCGTCCGATTATAAATCAGTTTGACTGCTCTTCGTCCGATTATAAATCAGTTTGACTGCTCTTCGTCCGCTTATAAAACAGTTTGACTGCTCTTCATCCTTTTATAAAGCAGTTTGACTGCTCTTCATCCTCTTATAAATCAGTTTGACTGCTCTTCATCCTCTTATAAAGCAGTTTGACTGCTCTTCATCCTCCTATAAACCAGTTTGACTGCGCTTCATCCTCTTGTAAAACAGGTTGACTGCTCTTCATCCTTATGTAAAACAGTCTGACTGCTCTACATCATTGTATAAAACAGTTTGACTGCTCTTCATCCTTTTATAAAGCAGTTTGACTGCTCTTCATCCTCTTATAAATCAATTTGACTGCTCTTCATCCTCTTATAAAACCGTTTGACTGCTCTTCGTCCGATTATAAATCAGTTTGACTGCTCTTCGTCCGATTATAAATCAGTCTGAATGCTCTTCGTCCGCTTATAAAACAGTTTGACTGCTCTTCATCCTTTTATAAAGCAGTTTGACTGCTCTTCATCCTCTTATAAATCAGTTTGACTGCTCTTCATCCTTTTATAAAGCAGTTTGACTGCTCTTCATCCTCCTATAAACCAGTTTGACTGCGCTTCATCCTCCTATAGAACAGTTTGACTGCTCTTCGTCCGATTATAAATCAGTTTGACTGCTCTTCGTCCTCTTATAAAACAGTTTGACTGCTCTTCATCCTCTTATAAATCAGTTTGACTGCTCTTCATCCGATTATAAAGCAGTTTGACTGCTCTTCATCCTTTTATAAAGCAGTTTGACTGCTCTTCATCCTCTTATAAATCAGTTTGACTGCTCTTCATCTGTTTATAAAGCAGTTTTACTGCTCTTCATCCTCCTATAGACCAGTTTGACTGCGCTTCATCCTCCTATAAAACAGTTTGACTGCTCTTCGTCGGATTATAAATCAGTTTGACTGCTCTTCGTCCTCTTATAAAACAGTTTGACTGCTCTTCATCCTTTTATAAAGCAGTTTGACTGCTCTACATCCTCTTATAAATCAGTTTGACTGCTATTCATCCGATTATAAATCAGTTTGACTGCTCTTCGTCCGACTATAAATCAGTTTGACTGCTCTTCATCCTCTTATAAAGCAGTTTGACTGCTCTTCATCCTCCTATAAACAAGTTTGACTGCGCTTCATTCTCTTGTAAAACAGGTTGACTGCTTTTCATCCTTTTGTAAAACAGTCTGACTGCTCTACATCATTGTGTAAAACAGTTTGACTGCTCTTCATCATTTTATAAAGCAGTTTGACTGCTCTTCATCCTCTTATAAATCAATTTGACTGCTCTTCATCCTCTTATAAAACCGTTTGACTGCTATTCGTCCGATTATAAATCAGTTTGACTGCTCTTCGTCCAATTATAAATCAGTTTCACTGCTCTTCATCCGCTTATAAAACAGTTTGACTGCTCTTCATCCTTTTATAAAGCAGTTTCACTGCTCTTCATCCTCTTATAAATCAGTTTGACTGCTCTTCATCCTTTTATAAAGCAGTTTGACTGCTCTTCATCCTCCTATAAACCAGTTTGACTGCGCTTCATCCTCCTATAGAACAGTTTGACTGCTCTTCGTCCGATTATAAATCAGTTTGACTGCTCTTCGTCCTCTTATAAAACAGTTTGACTGCTCTTCATCCTCTTATAAATCAGTTTGACTGCTCTTCATCCGATTATAAAGCAGTTTGACTGCTCTTCATCCTTTTATAAAGCAGTTTGACTGCTCTTCATCCTCTTATAAATCAGTTTGACTGCTCTTCATCTGTTTATAAAGCAGTTTTACTGCTCTTCATCCTCCTATAGACCAGTTTGACTGCGCTTCATCCTCCTATAAAACAGTTTGACTGCTCTTCGTCGGATTATAAATCAGTTTGACTGCTCTTCGTCCTCTTATAAAACAGTTTGACTGCTCTTCATCCTTTTATAAAGCAGTTTGACTGCTCTACATCCTCTTATAAATCAGTTTGACTGCTATTCATCCGATTATAAATCAGTTTGACTGCTCTTCGTCCGATTATAAATCAGTTTGACTGCTCTTCGTCCGATTATAAATCAGTTTGACTGCTCTTCGTCCGCTTTTAAAACAGTTTGACTGCTCTTCATCCTCTTATAAATCAGTTTGACTGCTCTTCATCCTTTTATAAAGCAGTTTGACTGCTCTTCATCCTCCTATAAACCAGTTTGACTGCGCTTCATCCTCCTATAGAACAGTTTGACTGCTCTTCGTCCGATTACAAATCAGTTTGACTGCTCTTCGTCCTCTTATAATACAGTTTGACTGCTCTTCATCCTTTTATAAAGCAGTTTGACTGCTCTTCATCCTCTTATAAATCAGTTTGACTGCTCTTCATCTGTTTATAAAGCAGTTTGACTGCTCTTCATCCTCCTATAGACCAGTTTGACTGCGCTTCATCCTCCTATAAAACAGTTTGACTGCTCTTCGTCGGATTATAAATCAGTTTGACTGCTCTTCGTCTGCTTATAAATCAGTTTGACTGCTCTTCATCCGATTATAAATCAGTTTGACTGCTCTTCATCCTCTAATAAAACAGTTTGACTGCTCTTCATCCTTTTATAAAGCAGTTTGACTGCTCTTCATCCTCTTATAAATCAGTTTGACTGCTCTTCATCCTATTATAAATCAGTTTGACTGCTCTTCATCCTCTAATAAAACAGTTTGACTGCTCTTTATCCTTTTATAACGCAGTTTGACTGCTCTTCATCCTCTTATAAAACCGTTTGACTGCTCTTCGTCCGATTATAAATCAGTTTGACTGCTCTTCATCCTCTTATAAAACCGTTTGACTGCTCTTCGTCCGATTATAAATCAGGTTGACTGCTCTTCGTCCGATTATAAATCATTTTGACTGCTCTTCGTCTGCTTATAAAACATTTTGACTGCTCTTCATCCTTTTATAAAGCAGTTTGACTGCTCTTCATCCTCTTATAAATCAGTTTGACTGCTCTTCATCTGTTTATAAAGCAGTTTGACTGCTCTTCATCCTCCTATAGACCAGTTTGACTGCGCTTCATCCTCCTATAAAACAGTTTGACTGCTCTTCGTAGGATTATAAATCAGTTTCACTGCTCTTCGTCCTCTTATAAAACCGTTTGACTGCTGTTCATCCTTTTATAAAGCAGTTTGACTGCTCTACATCCTCTTATAAATCAGTTTGACTGCTTTACATCCGATTATAAATCAGTTTGACTGCTCTTCGTCCGATTATAAATCAGTTTGACTGCTCTTCGTCCGATTATAAATCAGTTTGACTGCTCTTCGTCCGCTTATAAAACAGTTTGACTGCTCTTCATCCTTTTATAAAGCAGTTTGACTGCTCTTCATCCTCTTATAAAGCAGTTTGACTGCTCTTCATCCTCTTATAAAGCAGTTTGACTGCTCTTCATCCTCCTATAAACCAGTTTGACTGCGCTTCATCCTCTTGTAAAACAGGTTGACTGCTCTTCATCCTTATGTAAAACAGTCTGACTGCTCTACATCATTGTATAAAACAGTTTGACTGCTCTTCATCCTTTTATAAAGCAGTTTGACTGCTCTTCATCCTCTTATAAATCAATTTGACTGCTCTTCATCCTCTTATAAAACCGTTTGACTGCTCTTCGTCCGATTATAAAGCAGTTTGACTGCTCTTCATCCTCTTATAAATCAGTTTGACTGCTCTTCATCCTATTATAAATCAGTTTGACTGCTCTTCATCCTCTAATAAAACAGTTTGACTGCTCTTTATCCTTTTATAACGCAGTTTGACTGCTCTTCATCCTCTTATAAAACCGTTTGACTGCTCTTCGTCCGATTATAAATCAGTTTGACTGCTCTTCATCCTCTTATAAAACCGTTTGACTGCTCTTCGTCCGATTATAAATCAGGTTGACTGCTCTTCGTCCGATTATAAATCAATTTGACTGCTCTTCGTCTGCTTATAAAACAGTTTGACTGCTCTTCATCCTTTTATAAAGCAGTTTGACTGCTCTTCATCCTCTTATAAATCAGTTTGACTGCTCTTCATCTGTTTATAAAGCAGTTTGACTGCTCTTCATCCTCCTATAGACCAGTTTGACTGCGCTTCATCCTCCTATAAAACAGTTTGACTGCTCTTCGTAGGATTATAAATCAGTTTCACTGCTCTTCGTCCTCTTATAAAACCGTTTGACTGCTGTTCATCCTTTTATAAAGCAGTTTGACTGCTCTACATCCTCTTATAAATCAGTTTGACTGCTCTTCATCCTCTTATAAAGCAGTTTGACTGCTCTTCATCCTCCTATAAACCAGTTTGACTGCGCTTCATCCTCTTGTAAAACAGGTTGACTGCTCTTCATCCTTATGTAAAACAGTCTGACTGCTCTACATCATTGTATAAAACAGTTTGACTGCTCTTCATCCTTTTATAAAGCAGTTTGACTGCTCTTCATCCTCTTATAAATCAATTTGACTGCTCTTCATCCTCTTATAAAACCGTTTGACTGCTCTTCGTCCGATTATAAAGCAGTTTGACTGCTCTTCATCCTTTTATAAAGCAGTTTGACTGCTCTTCATCCTCTTATAAATCAGTTTGACTGCTCTTCATCTGTTTATAAAGCAGTTTTACTGCTCTTCATCCTCCTATAGACCAGTTTGACTGCGATTCATCCTCCTATAAAACAGTTTGACTGCTCTTCGTCGGATTATAAATCAGTTTGACTGCTCTTCGTCCTCTTATAAAACAGTTTGACTGCTCTTCATCCTTTTATAAAGCAGTTTGACTGCTCTACATCCTCTTATAAATCAGTTTGACTGCTATTCATCCGATTATAAATCAGTTTGACTGCTCTTCGTCCGATTATAAATCAGTTTGACTGCTCTTCGTCCGATTATAAATCAGTTTGACTGCTCTTCGTCCGCTTTTAAAACAGTTTGACTGCTCTTCATCCTCTTATAAATCAGTTTGACTGCTCTTCATCCTTTTATAAAGCAGTTTGACTGCTCTTCATCCTCCTATAAACCAGTTTGACTGCGCTTCATCCTCCTATAGAACAGTTTGACTGCTCTTCGTCCGATTACAAATCAGTTTGACTGCTCTTCGTCCTCTTATAATACAGTTTGACTGCTCTTCATCCTTTTATAAAGCAGTTTGACTGCTCTTCATCCTCTTATAAATCAGTTTGACTGCTCTTCATCTGTTTATAAAGCAGTTTGACTGCTCTTCATCCTCCTATAGACCAGTTTGACTGCGCTTCATCCTCCTATAAAACAGTTTGACTGCTCTTCGTCGGATTATAAATCAGTTTGACTGCTCTTCGTCTGCTTATAAATCAGTTTGACTGCTCTTCATCCGATTATAAATCAGTTTGACTGCTCTTCATCCTCTTATAAAACAGTTTGACTGCTCTTCATCCTTTTATAAAGCAGTTTGACTGCTCTTCATCCTCTTATAAATCAGTTTGACTGCTCTTCATCCTATTATAAATCAGTTTGACTGCTCTTCATCCTCTAATAAAACAGTTTGACTGCTCTTTATCCTTTTATAACGCAGTTTGACTGCTCTTCATCCTCTTATAAAACCGTTTGACTGCTCTTCGTCCGATTATAAATCAGTTTGACTGCTCTTCATCCTCTTATAAAACCGTTTGACTGCTCTTCGTCCGATTATAAATCAGGTTGACTGCTCTTCGTCCGATTATAAATCATTTTGACTGCTCTTCGTCTGCTTATAAAACAGTTTGACTGCTCTTCATCCTTTTATAAAGCAGTTTGACTGCTCTTCATCCTCTTATAAATCAGTTTGACTGCTCTTCATCTGTTTATAAAGCAGTTTGACTGCTCTTCATCCTCCTATAGACCAGTTTGACTGCGCTTCATCCTCCTATAAAACAGTTTGACTGCTCTTCATAGGATTATAAATCAGTTTCACTGCTCTTCGTCCTCTTATAAAACCGTTTGACTGCTGTTCATCCTTTTATAAAGCAGTTTGACTGCTCTACATCCTCTTATAAATCAGTTTGACTGCTTTTCATCCGATTATAAATCAGTTTGACTGCTCTTCGTCCGATTATAAATCAGTTTGACTGCTCTTCGTCCGATTATAAATCAGTTTGACTGCTCTTCGTCCGCTTATAAAACAGTTTGACTGCTCTTCATCCTTTTATAAAGCAGTTTGACTGCTCTTCATCCTCTTATAAATCAGTTTGACTGCTCTTCATCCTCTTATAAAGCAGTTTGACTGCTCTTCATCCTCCTATAAACCAGTTTGACTGCGCTTCATCCTCTTGTAAAACAGGTTGACTGCTCTTCATCCTTATGTAAAACAGTCTGACTGCTCTACATCATTGTATAAAACAGTTTGACTGCTCTTCATCCTTTTATAAAGCAGTTTGACTGCTCTTCATCCTCTTATAAATCAATTTGACTGCTCTTCATCCTCTTATAAAACCGTTTGACTGCTCTTCGTCCGATTATAAATCAGTTTGACTGCTCTTCGTCCGATTATAAATCAGTCTGAATGCTCTTCGTCCGCTTATAAAACAGTTTGACTGCTCTTCATCCTTTTATAAAGCAGTTTGACTGCTCTTCATCCTCTTATAAATCAGTTTGACTGCTCTTCATCCTTTTATAAAGCAGTTTGACTGCTCTTCATCCTCCTATAAACCAGTTTGACTGCGCTTCATCCTCCTATAGAACAGTTTGACTGCTCTTCGTCCGATTATAAATCAGTTTGACTGCTCTTCGTCCTCTTATAAAACAGTTTGACTGCTCTTCATCCTCTTATAAATCAGTTTGACTGCTCTTCATCCGATTATAAAGCAGTTTGACTGCTCTTCATCCTTTTATAAAGCAGTTTGACTGCTCTTCATCCTCTTATAAATCAGTTTGACTGCTCTTCATCTGTTTATAAAGCAGTTTTACTGCTCTTCATCCTCCTATAGACCAGTTTGACTGCGCTTCATCCTCCTATAAAACAGTTTGACTGCTCTTCGTCGGATTATAAATCAGTTTGACTGCTCTTCGTCCTCTTATAAAACAGTTTGACTGCTCTTCATCCTTTTATAAAGCAGTTTGACTGCTCTACATCCTCTTATAAATCAGTTTGACTGCTATTCATCCGATTATAAATCAGTTTGACTGCTCTTCGTCCGACTATAAATCAGTTTGACTGCTCTTCATCCTCTTATAAAGCAGTTTGACTGCTCTTCATCCTCCTATAAACAAGTTTGACTGCGCTTCATTCTCTTGTAAAACAGGTTGACTGCTTTTCATCCTTTTGTAAAACAGTCTGACTGCTCTACATCATTGTGTAAAACAGTTTGACTGCTCTTCATCATTTTATAAAGCAGTTTGACTGCTCTTCATCCTCTTATAAATCAATTTGACTGCTCTTCATCCTCTTATAAAACCGTTTGACTGCTATTCGTCCGATTATAAATCAGTTTGACTGCTCTTCGTCCAATTATAAATCAGTTTCACTGCTCTTCATCCGCTTATAAAACAGTTTGACTGCTCTTCATCCTTTTATAAAGCAGTTTCACTGCTCTTCATCCTCTTATAAATCAGTTTGACTGCTCTTCATCCTTTTATAAAGCAGTTTGTCTGCTCTTCATCCTCCTATAAACCAGTTTGACTGCGCTTCATCCTCCTATAGAACAGTTTGACTGCTCTTCGTCCGATTATAAATCAGTTTGACTGCTCTTCGTCTGCTTATAAATCAGTTTGACTGCACTTCATCCTTTTATAAAGCAGTTTGACTGCTCTTCATCCTCTTATAAATCAGTTTGACTGCTCTTCATCCGATTATAAATCAGTTTGACTGCTCTTCATCCTCTTATAAAACAGTTTGACTGCTCTTCATCCTTTTATAAAGCAGTTTGACTGCTCTTCATCCTCTTATAAATCAGTTTGACTGCTCTTCATCCTATTATAAATCAGTTTGACTGCTCTTCATCCTCTTATAAAACAGTTTGACTGCTCTTTATCCTTTTATAACGCAGTTTGACTGCTCTTCATCCTCTTATAAAACCGTTTGACTGCTCTTCGTCCGATTATAAATCAGTTTGACTGCTCTTCATCCTCTTATAAAACCGTTTGACTGCTCTTCGTCCGATTATAAATCAGGTTGACTGCTCTTCGTCCGATTATAAATCATTTTGACTGCTCTTCGTCTGCTTATAAAACAGTTTGACTGCTCTTCATCCTTTTATAAAGCAGTTTGACTGCTCTTCATCCTCTTATAAATCAGTTTGACTGCTCTTCATCTGTTTATAAAGCAGTTTGACTGCTCTTCATCCTCCTATAGACCAGTTTGACTGCTCTTCGTAGGATTATAAATCAGTTTCACTGCTCTTCGTCCTCTTATAAAACCGTTTGACTGCTCTTCATCCTTTTATAAAGCAGTTTGACTGCTCTACATCCTCTTATAAATCAGTTTGACTGCTTTTCATCCGATTATAAATCAGTTTGACTGCTCTTCGTCCGATTATAAATCAGTTTGACTGCTCTTCGTCCGATTATAAATCAGTTTGACTGCTCTTCGTCCGCTTATAAAACAGTTTGACTGCTCTTCATCCTTTTATAAAGCAGTTTGACTGCTCTTCATCCTCTTATAAATCAGTTTGACTGCTCTTCATCCTCTTATAAAGCAGTTTGACTGCTCTTCATCCTCCTATAAACCAGTTTGACTGCGCTTCATCCTCTTGTAAAACAGGTTGACTGCTCTTCATCCTTTTGTAAAACAGTCTGACTGCTCTACATCATTGTATAAAACAGTTTGACTGCTCTTCATCCTTTTATAAAGCAGTTTGACTGCTCTTCATCCTCTTATAAATCAATTTGACTGCTCTTCATCCTCTTATAAAACCGTTTGACTGCTCTTCGTCCGATTATAAATCAGTTTGACTGCTCTTCGTCCGATTATAAATCAGTTTGACTGCTCTTCGTTCGCTTATAAAACAGTTTGACTGCTCTTCATCCTTTTATAAAGCAGTTTGACTGCTCTTCATCCTCTTATAAATCAGTTTGACTGCTCTTCATCCTTTTATAAAGCAGTTTGACTGCTCTTCATCCTCCTATAGAACAGTTTGACTGCTCTTCGTCCGATTATAAATCAGTTTGACTGCTCTTCATCCTCTTATAAAACCGTTTGACTGCTCTTCGTCCGATTATAAATCAGGTTGACTGCTCTTCGTCCGATTATAAATCATTTTGACTGCTCTTCGTCTGCTTATAAAACAGTTTGACTGCTCTTCATCCTTTTATAAAGCAGTTTGACTGCTCTTCATCCTCTTATAAATCAGTTTGACTGCTCTTCATCTGTTTATAAAGCAGTTTGACTGCTCTTCATCCTCCTATAGACCAGTTTGACTGCGCTTCATCCTCCTATAAAACAGTTTGACTGCTCTTCGTAGGATTATAAATCAGTTTCACTGCTCTTCGTCCTCTTATAAAACCGTTTGACTGCTGTTCATCCTTTTATAAAGCAGTTTGACTGCTCTACATCCTCTTATAAATCAGTTTGACTGCTTTTCATCCGATTATAAATCAGTTTGACTGCTCTTCGTCCGATTATAAATCAGTTTGACTGCTCTTCGTCCGATTATAAATCAGTTTGACTGCTCTTCGTCCGCTTATAAAACAGTTTGACTGCTCTTCATCCTTTTATAAAGCAGTTTGACTGCTCTTCATCCTCTTATAAATCAGTTTGACTGCTCTTCATCCTCTTATAAAGCAGTTTGACTGCTCTTCATCCTCCTATAAACCAGTTTGACTGCGCTTCATCCTCTTGTAAAACAGGTTGACTGCTCTTCATCCTTATGTAAAACAGTCTGACTGCTCTACATCATTGTATAAAACAGTTTGACTGCTCTTCATCCTTTTATAAAGCAGTTTGACTGCTCTTCATCCTCTTATAAATCAATTTGACTGCTCTTCATCCTCTTATAAAACCGTTTGACTGCTCTTCGTCCGATTATAAATCAGTTTGACTGCTCTTCGTCCGATTATAAATCAGTCTGAATGCTCTTCGTCCGCTTATAAAACAGTTTGACTGCTCTTCATCCTTTTATAAAGCAGTTTGACTGCTCTTCATCCTCTTATAAATCAGTTTGACTGCTCTTCATCCTTTTATAAAGCAGTTTGACTGCTCTTCATCCTCCTATAAACCAGTTTGACTGCGCTTCATCCTCCTATAGAACAGTTTGACTGCTCTTCGTCCGATTATAAATCAGTTTGACTGCTCTTCGTCCTCTTATAAAACAGTTTGACTGCTCTTCATCCTCTTATAAATCAGTTTGACTGCTCTTCATCCGATTATAAAGCAGTTTGACTGCTCTTCATCCTTTTATAAAGCAGTTTGACTGCTCTTCATCCTCTTATAAATCAGTTTGACTGCTCTTCATCTGTTTATAAAGCAGTTTTACTGCTCTTCATCCTCCTATAGACCAGTTTGACTGCGCTTCATCCTCCTATAAAACAGTTTGACTGCTCTTCGTCGGATTATAAATCAGTTTGACTGCTCTTCGTCCTCTTATAAAACAGTTTGACTGCTCTTCATCCTTTTATAAAGCAGTTTGACTGCTCTACATCCTCTTATAAATCAGTTTGACTGCTATTCATCCGATTATAAATCAGTTTGACTGCTCTTCGTCCGACTATAAATCAGTTTGACTGCTCTTCATCCTCTTATAAAGCAGTTTGACTGCTCTTCATCCTCCTATAAACAAGTTTGACTGCGCTTCATTCTCTTGTAAAACAGGTTGACTGCTTTTCATCCTTTTGTAAAACAGTCTGACTGCTCTACATCATTGTGTAAAACAGTTTGACTGCTCTTCATCATTTTATAAAGCAGTTTGACTGCTCTTCATCCTCTTATAAATCAATTTGACTGCTCTTCATCCTCTTATAAAACCGTTTGACTGCTATTCGTCCGATTATAAATCAGTTTGACTGCTCTTCGTCCAATTATAAATCAGTTTCACTGCTCTTCATCCGCTTATAAAACAGTTTGACTGCTCTTCATCCTTTTATAAAGCAGTTTCACTGCTCTTCATCCTCTTATAAATCAGTTTGACTGCTCTTCATCCTTTTATAAAGCAGTTTGACTGCTCTTCATCCTCCTATAAACCAGTTTGACTGCGCTTCATCCTCCTATAGAACAGTTTGACTGCTCTTCGTCCGATTATAAATCAGTTTGACTGCTCTTCGTCCTCTTATAAAACAGTTTGACTGCACTTCATCCTTTTATAAAGCAGTTTGACTGCTCTTCATCCTCTTATAAATCAGTTTGACTGCTCTTCATCCGATTATAAATCAGTTTGACTGCTCTTCATCCTCTTATAAAACAGTTTGACTGCTCTTCATCCTTTTATAAAGCAGTTTGACTGCTCTTCATCCTCTTATAAATCAGTTTGACTGCTCTTCATCCTATTATAAATCAGTTTGACTGCTCTTCATCCTCTTATAAAACAGTTTGACTGCTCTTTATCCTTTTATAACGCAGTTTGACTGCTCTTCATCCTCTTATAAAACCGTTTGACTGCTCTTCGTCCGATTATAAATCAGTTTGACTGCTCTTCATCCTCTTATAAAACCGTTTGACTGCTCTTCGTCCGATTATAAATCAGGTTGACTGCTCTTCGTCCGATTATAAATCATTTTGACTGCTCTTCGTCTGCTTATAAAACAGTTTGACTGCTCTTCATCCTTTTATAAAGCAGTTTGACTGCTCTTCATCCTCTTATAAATCAGTTTGACTGCTCTTCATCTGTTTATAAAGCAGTTTGACTGCTCTTCATCCTCCTATAGACCAGTTTGACTGCTCTTCGTAGGATTATAAATCAGTTTCACTGCTCTTCGTCCTCTTATAAAACCGTTTGACTGCTCTTCATCCTTTTATAAAGCAGTTTGACTGCTCTACATCCTCTTATAAATCAGTTTGACTGCTTTTCATCCGATTATAAATCAGTTTGACTGCTCTTCGTCCGATTATAAATCAGTTTGACTGCTCTTCGTCCGATTATAAATCAGTTTGACTGCTCTTCGTCCGCTTATAAAACAGTTTGACTGCTCTTCATCCTTTTATAAAGCAGTTTGACTGCTCTTCATCCTCTTATAAATCAGTTTGACTGCTCTTCATCCTCTTATAAAGCAGTTTGACTGCTCTTCATCCTCCTATAAACCAGTTTGACTGCGCTTCATCCTCTTGTAAAACAGGTTGACTGCTCTTCATCCTTTTGTAAAACAGTCTGACTGCTCTACATCATTGTATAAAACAGTTTGACTGCTCTTCATCCTTTTATAAAGCAGTTTGACTGCTCTTCATCCTCTTATAAATCAATTTGACTGCTCTTCATCCTCTTATAAAACCGTTTGACTGCTCTTCGTCCGATTATAAATCAGTTTGACTGCTCTTCGTCCGATTATAAATCAGTTTGACTGCTCTTCGTTCGCTTATAAAACAGTTTGACTGCTCTTCATCCTTTTATAAAGCAGTTTGACTGCTCTTCATCCTCTTATAAATCAGTTTGACTGCTCTTCATCCTTTTGTAAAGCAGTTTGACTGCTCTTCATCCTCCTATAGAACAGTTTGACTGCTCTTCGTCCGATTATAAATCAGTTTGACTGCTCTTCGTCCTCTTATAAAACAGTTTGACTGCTCTTCATCCACTTATAAATCAGTTTGACTGCTCTTCATCCGATTATAAAGCAGTTTGACTGCTCTTCATCCTTTTATAAAGCAGTTTGACTGCACTTCATCCTCTTATAAATCAGTTTGACTGCTCTTCATCTGTTTATAAAGCAGTTTTACTGCTCTTCATCCTCCTATAGACCAGTTTGACTGCGCTTCATCCTCCTATAAAACAGTTTGACTGCTCTTCGTCGGATTATAAATCAGTTTGACTGCTCTTCGTCCTCTTATAAAACAGTTTGACTGCTCTTCATCCTTTTATAAAGCAGTTTGACTGCTCTACATCCTCTTATAAATCAGTTTGACTGCTATTCATCCGATTATAAATCAGTTTGACTGCTCTTCGTCCGATTATAAATCAGTTTGACTGCTCTTCGTCCGATTATAAATCAGTTTGACTGCTCTTCGTCCGCTTTTAAAACAGTTTGACTGCTCTTCATCCTCTTATAAATCAGTTTGACTGCTCTTCATCCTTTTATAAAGCAGTTTGACTGCTCTTCATCCTCCTATAAACCAGTTTGACTGCGCTTCATCCTCCTATAGAACAGTTTGACTGCTCTTCGTCCGATTACAAATCAGTTTGACTGCTCTTCGTCCTCTTATAATACAGTTTGACTGCTCTTCATCCTTTTATAAAGCAGTTTGACTGCTCTTCATCCTCTTATAAAACAGTTTGACTGCTCTTCATCCTTTTATAAAGCTGTTTGACTGCTCTTCATCCTCTTATAAATCAGTTTGACTGCACTTCATCCTCTTATAAAACAGTTTGACTGCTCTTTATCCTTTTATAACGCAGTTTGACTGCTCTTCATCCTCTTATAAATCAGTTTGACTGCTCTTCATCCGATTATAAATCAGTTTGACTGCTCTTCGTCCTCTTTTAAAACAGTTTGACTGCTCTTCATCCTTTTATAATGCAGTTTGACTGCTCTTCATCCTCTTATAAAACAGTTTGACTGCTCTTCATCCTCTTGTAAAACAGGTTGACTGCTCTTCATCCTCTTGTAAAACAATCTGACTGCTCTACATCCTCGTATAAAACAATTTGACTGCTCTTCATCCTTTTATAAAGCAGTTTGACTGCTCTTCATCCTCTTATAAAACCGTTTGACTGCTCTTCATCCTCTTATAAAACCGTTTGACTGCTCTTCGTCCGATTATAAATCAGTTTGACTGCTCTTCATCCTCTTATAAAACCGTTTGACTGCTCTTCGTCCGATTATAAATCAGGTTGACTGCTCTTCGTCCGATTATAAATCAGTTTGACTGCTCTTCATCCTCCTATAGACCAGTTTGACTGCGCTTCATCCTCCTATAAAACAGTTTGACTGCTCTTCGTCGTATTAAAAATCAGTTTGACTGCTCCTCGTCTGATTATAAATCAGTTTGACTGCTCTTCGTCTGCTTATAAAACAGTTTGACTGCTCTTCATCCTTTTATAAAGCAGTTTGACTGCTCTTCATCCTCTTATAAATCAGTTTGACTGCTCTTCATCTGTTTATAAAGCAGTTTGACTGCTCTTCATCCTCCTATAGACCAGTTTGACTGCGCTTCATCCTCCTATAAAACAGTTTGACTGCTCTTCGTCGGATTATAAATCAGTTTGACTGCTCTTCGTCCTCTTATAAAACAGTTTGACTGCTCTTCATCCTTTTATAAAGCAGTTTGACTGCTCTACATCCTCTTATAAATCAGTTTGACTGGTTTTCGTCCAATTATAAATCAGTTTGACTGCTCTTCGTCCGATTATAAATCAGTTTGACTGCTCTTCGTCCGATTATAAATCAGTTTGACTGCTCTTCGTCCGCTTATAAAACAGTTTGACTGCTCTTCATCCTTTTATAAAGCAGTTTGACTGCTCTTCATCCTCTTATATATCAGTTTGACTGCTCTTCATCCTCTTATAAAGCAGCTTGACTGCTCTTCATCCTCCTATAAACCAGTTTGACTGCGCTTCATCCTCTTGTAAAACAGGTTGACTGCTTTTCATCCTTTTGTAAAACAGTCTGACTGCTCTACATCATTGTATAAAACAGTTTGACTGCTCTTCATCCGATTATAAATCAGTTTGACTGCTCTTCATCCTCTTATAAAACAGTTTGACTGCTCTTCATCCTTTTATAAAGCAGTTTGACTGCTCTTCATCCTCTTATAAATCAGTTTGACTGCTCTTCGTCCTCTTATAAAACAGTTTGACTGCTCTTCATCCTTTTATAAAGCAGTTTGACTGCTCTACATCCTCTTATAAATCAGTTTGACTGCTATTCATCCGATTATAAATCAGTTTGACTGCTCTTCGTCGGATTATAAATCAGTTTGACTGCTCTTCGTCCTCTTATAAAACAGTTTGACTGCTCTTCATCCTTTTATAAAGCAGTTTGACTGCTCTACATCCTCTTATAAATCAGTTTGACTGCTATTCATCCGATTATAAATCAGTTTGACTGCTCTTCGTCCGATTATAAATCAGTTTGACTGCTCTTCATCCTCTTATAAAACCGTTTGACTGCTCTTCGTCCGATTATAAATCAGGTTGACTGCTCTTCGTCCGATTATAAATCATTTTGACTGCTCTTCGTCTGCTTATAAAACAGTTTGACTGCTCTTCATCCTTTTATAAAGCAGTTTGACTGCTCTTCATCCTCTTATAAATCAGTTTGACTGCTCTTCATCTGTTTATAAAGCAGTTTGACTGCTCTTCATCCTCCTATAGACCAGTTTGACTGCGCTTCATCCTCCTATAAAACAGTTTGACTGCTCTTCGTAGGATTATAAATCAGTTTCACTGCTCTTCATCCTCTTATAAAACCGTTTGACTGCTGTTCATCCTTTTATAAAGCAGTTTGACTGCTCTACATCCTCTTATAAATCCGTTTGACTGCTTTTCATCCGATTATAAATCAGTTTGACTGCTCTTCGTCCGATTATAAATCAGTTTGACTGCTCTTCGTCCGATTATAAATCAGTTTGACTGCTCTTCGTCCGCTTATAAAACAGTTTGACTGCTCTTCATCCTTTTATAAAGCAGTTTGACTGCTCTTCATCCTCTTATAAATCAGTTTGACTGCTCTTCATCCTCTTATAAAGCAGTTTGACTGCTCTTCATCCTCCTATAAACCAGTTTGACTGCGCTTCATCCTCTTGTAAAACAGGTTGACTGCTCTTCATCCTTTTGTAAAACAGTCTGACTGCTCTACATCATTGTATAAAACAGTTTGACTGCTCTTCATCCTTTTATAAAGCAGTTTGACTGCTCTTCATCCTCTTATAAATCAATTTGACTGCTCTTCATCCTCTTATAAAACCGTTTGACTGCTCTTCGTCCGATTATAAATCAGTTTGACTGCTCTTCGTCCGATTATAAATCAGTTTGACTGCTCTTCGTCCGCTTATAAAACAGTTTGACTGCTCTTCATCCTTTTATAAAGCAGTTTGACTGCTCTTCATCCTCTTATAAATCAGTTTGACTGCTCTTCATCCTTTTATAAAGCAGTTTGACTGCTCTTCATCCTCCTATAAACCAGTTTGACTGCGCTTCATCCTCCTATAGAACAGTTTGACTGCTCTTCGTCCGATTATAAATCAGTTTGACTGCTCTTCGTCCTCTTATAAAACAGTTTGACTGCTCTTCATCCTCTTATAAATCAGTTTGACTGCTCTTCATCCGATTATAAAGCAGTTTGACTGCTCTTCATCCTTTTATAAAGCAGTTTGACTGCTCTTCATCCTCTTATAAATCAGTTTGACTGCTCTTCATCTGTTTATAAAGCAGTTTTACTGCTCTTCATCCTCCTATAGACCAGTTTGACTGCGCTTCATCCTCCTATAAAACAGTTTGACTGCTCTTCGTCGGATTATAAATCAGTTTGACTGCTCTTCGTCCTCTTATAAAACAGTTTGACTGCTCTTCATCCTTTTATAAAGCAGTTTGACTGCTCTACATCCTCTTATAAATCAGTTTGACTGCTATTCATCCGATTATAAATCAGTTTGACTGCTCTTCGTCCGATTATAAATCAGTTTGACTGCTCTTCATCCTCTTATAAAACCGTTTGACTGCTCTTCGTCCGATTATAAATCAGGTTGACTGCTCTTCGTCCGATTATAAATCATTTTGACTGCTCTTCGTCTGCTTATAAAACAGTTTGACTGCTCTTCATCCTTTTATAAAGCAGTTTGACTGCTCTTCATCCTCTTATAAATCAGTTTGACTGCTCTTCATCTGTTTATAAAGCAGTTTGACTGCTCTTCATCCTCCTATAGACCAGTTTGACTGCGCTTCATCCTCCTATAAAACAGTTTGACTGCTCTTCGTAGGATTATAAATCAGTTTCACTGCTCTTCGTCCTCTTATAAAACCGTTTGACTGCTGTTCATCCTTTTATAAAGCAGTTTGACTGCTCTACATCCTCTTATAAATCCGTTTGACTGCTTTTCATCCGATTATAAATCAGTTTGACTGCTCTTCGTCCGATTATAAATCAGTTTGACTGCTCTTCGTCCGATTATAAATCAGTTTGACTGCTCTTCGTCCGCTTATAAAACAGTTTGACTGCTCTTCATCCTTTTATAAAGCAGTTTGACTGCTCTTCATCCTCTTATAAATCAGTTTGACTGCTCTTCATCCTCTTATAAAGCAGTTTGACTGCTCTTCATCCTCCTATAAACCAGTTTGACTGCGCTTCATCCTCTTGTAAAACAGGTTGACTGCTCTTCATCCTTTTGTAAAACAGTCTGACTGCTCTACATCATTGTATAAAACAGTTTGACTGCTCTTCATCCTTTTATAAAGCAGTTTGACTGCTCTTCATCCTCTTATAAATCAATTTGACTGCTCTTCATCCTCTTATAAAACCGTTTGACTGCTCTTCGTCCGATTATAAATCAGTTTGACTGCTCTTCGTCCGATTATAAATCAGTTTGACTGCTCTTCGTCCGCTTATAAAACAGTTTGACTGCTCTTCATCCTTTTATAAAGCAGTTTGACTGCTCTTCATCCTCTTATAAATCAGTTTGACTGCTCTTCATCCTTTTATAAAGCAGTTTGACTGCTCTTCATCCTCCTATAAACCAGTTTGACTGCGCTTCATCCTCCTATAGAACAGTTTGACTGCTCTTCGTCCGATTATAAATCAGTTTGACTGCTCTTCGTCCTCTTATAAAACAGTTTGACTGCTCTTCATCCTCTTATAAATCAGTTTGACTGCTCTTCATCCGATTATAAAGCAGTTTGACTGCTCTTCATCCTTTTATAAAGCAGTTTGACTGCTCTTCATCCTCTTATAAATCAGTTTGACTGCTCTTCATCTGTTTATAAAGCAGTTTTACTGCTCTTCATCCTCCTATAGACCAGTTTGACTGCGCTTCATCCTCCTATAAAACAGTTTGACTGCTCTTCGTCGGATTATAAATCAGTTTGACTGCTCTTCGTCCTCTTATAAAACAGTTTGACTGCTCTTCATCCTTTTATAAAGCAGTTTGACTGCTCTACATCCTCTTATAAATCAGTTTGACTGCTATTCATCCGATTATAAATCAGTTTGACTGCTCTTCGTCCGATTATAAATCAGTTTGACTGCTCTTCGTCCGATTATAAATCAGTTTGACTGCTCTTCGTCCGCTTTTAAAACAGTTTGACTGCTCTTCATCCTCTTATAAATCAGTTTGACTGCTCTTCATCCTTTTATAAAGCAGTTTGACTGCTCTTCATCCTCTTATAAATCAATTTGACTGCTCTTCATCCTCTTATAAAACCGTTTGACTGCTCTTCGTCCGATTATAAATCAGTTTGACTGCTCTTCGTCCGATTATAAATCAGTTTGACTGCTCTTCGTCCGCTTATAAAACAGTTTGACTGCTCTTCATCCTTTTATAAAGCAGTTTGACTGCTCTTCATCCTCTTATAAATCAGTTTGACTGCTCTTCATCCTTTTATAAAGCAGTTTGACTGCTCTTCATCCTCCTATAAACCAGTTTGACTGCGCTTCATCCTCCTATAGAACAGTTTGACTGCTCTTCGTCCGATTATAAATCAGTTTGACTGCTCTTCGTCCTCTTATAAAACAGTTTGACTGCTCTTCATCCTCTTATAAATCAGTTTGACTGCTCTTCATCCGATTATAAAGCAGTTTGACTGCTCTTCATCCTTTTATAAAGCAGTTTGACTGCTCTTCATCCTCTTATAAATCAGTTTGACTGCTCTTCATCTGTTTATAAAGCAGTTTTACTGCTCTTCATCCTCCTATAGACCAGTTTGACTGCGCTTCATCCTCCTATAAAACAGTTTGACTGCTCTTCGTCGGATTATAAATCAGTTTGACTGCTCTTCGTCCTCTTATAAAACAGTTTGACTGCTCTTCATCCTTTTATAAAGCAGTTTGACTGCTCTAAATCCTCTTATAAATCAGTTTGACTGCTATTCATCCGATTATAAATCAGTTTGACTGCTCTTCGTCCGATTATAAATCAGTTTGACTGCTCTTCGTCCGATTATAAATCAGTTTGACTGCTCTTCGTCCGCTTTTAAAACAGTTTGACTGCTCTTCATCCTCTTATAAATCAGTTTGACTGCTCTTCATCCTTTTATAAAGCAGTTTGACTGCTCTTCATCCTCCTATAAACCAGTTTGACTGCGCTTCATCCTCCTATAGAACAGTTTGACTGCTCTTCGTCCGATTACAAATCAGTTTGACTGCTCTTCGTCCTCTTATAAAACAGTTTGACTGCTCTTCATCCTTTTATAAAGCAGTTTGACTGCTCTTCATCCTCTTATAAATCAGTTTGACTGCTCTTCATCCGATTATAAATCAGTTTGACTGCTCTTCATCCTCTTATAAAACAGTTTGACTGCTCTTCATCCTTTTATAAAGCAGTTTGACTGCTCTTCATCCTCTTATAAATCAGTTTGACTGCTCTTCATCCTATTATAAATCAGTTTGACTGCTCTTCATCCTCTTATAAAACAGTTTGACTGCTCTTTATCCTTTTATAACGCAGTTTGACTGCTCTTCATCCTCTTATAAATCAGTTTGACTGCTCTTCATCCGATTATAAATCAGTTTGACTGCTCTTCGTCCTCTTTTAAAACAGTTTGACTGCTCTTCATCCTTTTATAATGCAGTTTGACTGCTCTTCATCCTCTTATAAAACAGTTTGACTGCTCTTCATCCTCTTGTAAAACAGGTTGACTGCTCTTCATCCTCTTGTAAAACAATCTGACTGCTCTACATCCTCGTATAAAACAATTTGACTGCTCTTCATCCTTTTATAAAGCAGTTTGACTGCTCTTCATCCTCTTATAAAACCGTTTGACTGCTCTTCATCCTCTTATAAAACCGTTTGACTGCTCTTCGTCCGATTATAAATCAGTTTGACTGCTCTTCATCCTCTTATAAAACCGTTTGACTGCTCTTCGTCCGATTATAAATCAGGTTGACTGCTCTTCGTCCGATTATAAATCAGTTTGACTGCTCTTCATCCTTTTATAAAGCAGTTTGACTGCTCTTCATCCTCTTATAAATCAGTTTGACTGCTCTTCATCTGTTTATAAAGCAGTTTGACTGCTCTTCATCCTCCTATAGACCAGTTTGACTGCGCTTCATCCTCCTATAAAACAGTTTGACTGCTCTTCGTCGTATTATAAATCAGTTTGACTGCTCTTCGTCTGATTATAAATCAGTTTGACTGCTCTTCGTCTGCTTATAAAACAGTTTGACTGCTCTTCATCCTTTTATAAAGCAGTTTGACTGCTCTTCATCCTCTTATAAATCAGTTTGACTGCTCTTCATCTGTTTATAAAGCAGTTTGACTGCTCTTCATCCTCCTATAGACCAGTTTGACTGCGCTTCATCCTCCTATAAAACAGTTTGACTGCTCTTCGTCGGATTATAAATCAGTTTGACTGCTCTTCATCCTTTTATAAAGCAGTTTGACTGCTCTTCATCCTCTTATAAATCAATTTGACTGCTCTTCATCCTCTTATAAAACCGTTTGACTGCTCTTCGTCCGATTATAAATCAGTTTGACTGCTCTTCGTCCGATTATAAATCAGTTTGACTGCTCTTCGTCCGCTTATAAAACAGTTTGACTGCTCTTCGTTGGATTATAAATCAGTTTGACTGCTCTTCGTCCTCTTATAAAACAGTTTGACTGCTCTTCATCCTTTTATAAAGCAGTTTGACTGCTCTACATCCTCTTATAAATCAGTTTGACTGCTTTTCATCCGATTATAAATCAGTTTGACTGCTCTTCGTCCGATTATAAATCAGTTTGACTGCTCTTCGTCCGATTATAAATCAGTTTGACTGCTCTTCGTCCGCTTATAAAACAGTTTGACTGCTCTTCATCCTTTTATAAAGCAGTTTGACTGCTCTTCATCCTCTTATAAATCAGTTTGACTGCTCTTCATCCTCTTATAAAGCAGTTTGACTGCTCTTCATCCTCCTATAAACCAGTTTGACTGCGCTTCATCCTCTTGTAAAACAGGTTGACTGCTTTTCATCCTTTTGTAAAACAGTCTGACTGCTCTACATCATTGTATAAAACAGTTTGACTGCTCTTCATCCTTTTATAAAACAGTTTGACTGCTCTTCATCCTCTTATAAATCAATTTGACTGCTCTTCATCCTCTTATAAAACCGTTTGACTGCTCTTCGTCCGATTATAAATCAGTTTGACTGCTCTTCGTCAGATTATAAATCAGTTTGACTGCTCTTCGTCCGCTTATAAAACAGTTTGACTGCTCTTCATCCTTTTATAAAGCAGTTTGACTGCTCTTCATCCTCTTATAAATCAGTTTTACTGCTCTTCATCCTTTTATAAAGCAGTTTGACTGCTCTTCATCCTCCTATAAACCAGTTTGACTGCGCTTCATCCTCCTATAGAACAGTTTGACTGCTCTTCGTCCAATTATAAATCAGTTTGACTGCTCTTCGTCCTCTTATAAAACAGTTTGACTGCTCTTCATCCTTTTATAAAGCAGTTTGACTGCTCTTCATCCTCTTATAAATCAGTTTGACTGCTCTTCATCCGATTATAAATCAGTTTGACTGCTCTTCATCCTCTTATAAAACAGTTTGACTGCTCTTCATCCTTTTATAACGCAGTTTTACTGCTCTTCATCCTCTTATAAATCAGTTTGACTGCTCTTCATCCGATTATAAATCAGTTTGACTGCTCTTCGTCCTCTTTTAAAACAGTTTGACTGCTCTTCATCCTCTTGTAAAACAGGTTGACTGCTCTTCATCCTCTTGTAAAACAGTCTGACTGCTCTACATCCTCGTATAAAACAGTTTGACTGCTCTTCATCCTCTTGTAAAACAGTCTGACTGCTCTACATCCTCGTATAAAACAGTTTGACTGCTCTTCATCCTCTTATAAAGCAGTTTCACTGCTCTTCATCCTCTTATAAATAAATTTGACTGCTCTTCATCCTTTTATAAAGCTGTTTGACTGCTCTTCGTCCGCTTACAAAACAGTTTGACTGCTCTTCATCCTTTTATAAAGCTGTTTGACTGCTCTTCATACTCTTATAAATCAGTTTGACTGCTTTTCGTCCGATTATAAATCAGTTTGACTGCTCTTCGTCCTCGTATAAAACAGTTTGACTGCTCTTCATCCTTTTATAAAGCAGTTTGACTGCTCTTCATCCTCTTATAAAACAGATTGACTGCTCTTCATCCTCTTGTAAAACAGGTTGACTGCCCTTCATCCTCTTGTAAAACAGTCTTACTGCTCTTCATCCTCTTATAAAGCAGTTTGACTGCTCTTCATCCTCCTATAAACCAGTTTGACTGCACTTCATCCTCTTGTAAAACAGGTTGACTGCTCTTCATCCTTTTATAAAGCAGTTTGACTGCTCTTCATCCTCTTATAAATCAATTTGATTGCTCTTCATCCTCTTGTAAAACAGTCTGACTGCTCTTCGTCCGATTATAAAGCAGTTTGACTGCTCTTCATCCTCCTATAAACCAGTTTGACTGCACTTCATCCTCTTGTAAAACAGGTTGACTGCTTTTCATCCTTTTGTAAAACAGTCTGACTGCTCTACCTCATTGTATAAAACAGTTTGACTGCTCTTCATCCTTTTATAAAGCAGTTTGACTGCTTTTCATCCTCTTATAAATCAATTTGATTGCTCTTCATCCTCTTATAAAACCGTTTGACTGCTCTTCGTCCGATTATAAATCAGTTTGACTGCTCTTCGTCCGATTATAAATCAGTTTGACTGCTCTTCGTCCGCTTATAAAACAGTTTGACTGCTCTTCATCCTTTTATAAAGCAGTTTGACTGCTCTTCATCTTCTTATAAATCAGTTTGACTGCTCTTCATCCTTTTATAAAGCAGTTTGACTGCTCTTCATCCTCCTATAAACCAGTTTGACTGCGCTTCATCCTCCTATAGAACAGTTTGACTGCTCTTCGTCCGATTATAAATCATTTTGACTGCTCTTCGTCCTCTTATAAAACAGTTTGACTGCTCTTCATCCTTTTATAAAGCAGTTTGACTGCTCTTCATCCTCTTATAAATCAGTTTGACTGCTCTTCATCCTCTTATAAATCAGTTTGACTGCTCTTCATCCGATTATAAATCAGTTTGACTGCTCTTCATCCTCTTATAAAACAGTTTGACTGCTCTTCATACTTTTATAAAGCAGTTTGACTGCTCTTCATCCTCTTATAAAACAGTTTGACTGCTCTTCATCCTTTTATAAAGCAGTTTGACTGCTCTTCATCCTCTTATAAATCAGTTTGACTGCTCTTCATCCGATTATAAATCAGTTTGACTGCTCTTCATCCTCTTGTAAAACAGTTTGACTGCTCTTCATCCTTTTATAAAGCCGTTTGACTGCTCTTCATCCTCTTATAAATCAGTTTGACTGCTCTTCATCCTATTATAAATCAGTTTGACTGCTCTTCATCCTCTTATAAAACAGTTTGACTGCTCTTTATCCTTTTATAAAGCAGTTTGACTGCTCTTCATCCTCTTATAAATCAGTTTGACTGCTCTTCATCCGATTATAAATCAGTTTGACTGCTCTTCGTCCGATTATAAATCAGTTTGACTGCTCTTCATCCTTTTATAATGCAGTTTGACTGCTCTTCATCCTCTTATAAAACAGTTTGACTGCTCTTCATCCTCTTGTAAAACAGGTTGACTGCTCTTCATCCTCTTGTAAAACAGGTTGACTGCTCTTCATCCTCGTATAAAACAGTTTGACTGCTCTTCATCCTTTTATAAAGCAGTTTGACTGCTCTTCATCCTCTTATAAATCAATTTGACTGCTCTTCATCCTCTTATAAAACCGTTTGACTGCTCTTCGTCCGATTATAAATCAGTTTGACTGCTCTTCATCCTCTTATAAAACCGTTTGACTGCTCTTCGTCCGATTATAAATCAGGTTGACTGCTCTTCGTCTGCTTATAAAACAGTTTGACTGCTCTTCATCCTTTTATAAAGCAGTTTGACTGCTCTTCATCCTCTTATAAATCAGTTTGACTGCTCTTCATCTGTTTATAAAGCTGTTTGACTGCTCTTCATCCTCCTATAGACCAGTTTGACTGCGCTTCATCCTCCTATAAAACAGTTTGACTGCTTTTCATCCGATTATAAATCAGTTTGACTGCTCTTCGTCCGATTATAAATCAGTTTGACTGCTCTTCATCCTATTATAAAGCAGTTTGACTGCTCTTCATCCTCTTATAAAACAGTTTGACTGCTCTTCATCATTTTATAAAGCAGTTTGACTGCTCTTCATCCTCTTATAAATCAGTTTGACTGCTCTTCATCCGATTATAAATCAGTTTGACTGCTCTTCATCCTCTTATAAAACAGTTTGACTGCTCTTCATCCTTTTATAAAGCCGTTTGACTGCTCTTCATCCTCTTATAAATCAGTTTGACTGCTCTTCATCCTATTATAAATCAGTTTGACTGCTCTTCATCCTCTTATAAAACAGTTTGACTGCTCTTTATCCTTTTATAACGCAGTTTGACTGCTCTTCATCCTCTTATAAATCAGTTTGACTGCTCTTCATCCGATTATAAATCAGTTTGACTGCTCTTCGTCCGATTATAAATCAGTTTGACTGCTCTTCATCCTTTTATAATGCAGTTTGACTGCTCTTCATCCTCTTATAAAACAGTTTGACTGCTCTTCATCCTCTTGTAAAACAGGTTGACTGCTCTTCATCCTCTTGTAAAACAGGTTGACTGCTCTTCATCCTCGTATAAAACAGTTTGACTGCTATTCATCCTTTTATAAAGCAGTTTGACTGCTCTTCATCCTCTTATAAATCAATTTGACTGCTCTTCATCCTCTTATAAAACCGTTTGACTGCTCTTCGTCCGATTATAAATCAGTTTGACTGCTCTTCATCCTCTTATAAAACCGTTTGACTGCTCTTCGTCCGATTATAAATCAGGTTGACTGCTCTTCGTCCAATTATAAATCAGTTTGACTGCTCTTCGTCTGCTTATAAAACAGTTTGACTGCTCTTCATCCTTTTATAAAGCCGTTTGACTGCTCTTCATCCTCTTATAAATCAGTTTGACTGCTCTTCATCTGTATATAAAGCTGTTTGACTGCTCTTCATCCTCCTATAGACCAGTTTGACTGCGCTTCATCCTCCTATAAAACAGTTTGACTGCTTTTCATCCGATTATAAATCAGTTTGACTGCTCTTCGTCCGATTATAAATCAGTTTGACTGCTCTTCGTCCGATTATAAATCAGTTTGACTGCTCTTCGTCCGCTTATAAAACAGTTTGACTGCTCTTCATGCTTTTATAAAGCAGTTTGACTGCTCTTCATCCTCTTATAAATCAGTTTGACTGCTCTTCATCCTCTTATAAAGCAGTTTGACTGCTCTTCATCCTCTTATAAAACAGTCTGACTGCTCTTCATCCTCTTATAAAGCAGTTTGACTGCTCTTCCTCCTCTTGTAAAACAGGTTGACTGCTCTTCATCCTTTTATAAAGCAGTTTGACTGCTCTTCATCCTCTTATAAATCAGTTTGACTGCTCTTCATCCTCTTATAAATCAGTTTGACTGCTCTTCATCCGATTATAAATCAGTTTGACTGCTTTTCATCCTCTTATAAAACAGTTTGACTGCTCTTCATCCTATTATAAAGCAGTTTGACTGCTCTTCATCCTCTTATAAAACAGTTTGACTGCTCTTCATCCTTTTATAAAGCAGTTTGACTGCTCTTCATCCTCTTATAAATCAGTTTGACTGCTCTTCATCCGATTATAAATCCGTTTGACTGCTCTTCATCCTCTTATAAAACAGTTTGACTGCTCTTCATCCTTTTATAAAGCCGTTTGACTGCTCTTCATCCTCTTATAAATCAGTTTGACTGCTCTTCATCCTATTATAAATCAGTTTGACTGCTCTTCATCCTCTTATAAAACAGTTTGACTGCTCTTTATCCTTTTATAACGCAGTTTGACTGCTCTTCATCCTCTTATAAATCAGTTTGACTGCTCTTCATCCGATTATAAATCAGTTTGACTGCTCTTCGTCCGATTATAAATCAGTTTGACTGCTCTTCATCCTTTTATAATGCAGTTTGACTGCTCTTCATCCTCTTATAAAACAGTTTGACTGCTCTTCATCCTCTTGTAAAACAGGTTGACTGCTCTTCATCCTCTTGTAAAACAGGTTGACTGCTCTTCATCCTCGTATAAAACAGTTTGACTGCTCTTCATCCTTTTATAAAGCAGTTTGACTGCTCTTCATCCTCTTATAAATCAATTTGACTGCTCTTCATCCTCTTATAAAACCGTTTGACTGCTCTTCGTCTGATTATAAATCAGTTTGACTGCTCTTCATCCTCTTATAAAACCGTTTGACTGCTCTTCGTCCGATTATAAATCAGGTTGACTGCTCTTCGTCCGATTATAAATCAGTTTGACTGCTTTTCATCCTCTTATAAAACAGTTTGACTGCTCTTCATCCTATTATAAAGCAGTTTGACTGCTCTTCATCCTCTTATAAAACAGTTTGACTGCTCTTCATCATTTTATAAAGCAGTTTGACTGCTCTTCATCCTCTTATAAATCAGTTTGACTGCTCTTCATCCGATTATAAATCAGTTTGACTGCTCTTCATCCTCTTATAAAACAGTTTGACTGCTCTTCATCCTTTTATAAAGCCGTTTGACTGCTCTTCATCCTCTTATAAATCAGTTTGACTGCTCTTCATCCTATTATAAATCAGTTTGACTGCTCTTCATCCTCTTATAAAACAGTTTGACTGCTCTTTATCCTTTTATAACGCAGTTTGACTGCTCTTCATCCTCTTATAAATCAGTTTGACTGCTCTTCATCCGATTATAAATCAGTTTGACTGCTCTTCATCCTTTTATAAAGCCGTTTGACTGCTCTTCATCCTCTTATAAATCAGTTTGACTGCTCTTCATCCTATTATAAATCAGGTTGACTGCTCTTCGTCCGATTATAAATCAGTTTGACTGCTTTTCATCCTCTTATAAAACAGTTTGACTGCTCTTCATCCTATTATAAAGCAGTTTGACTGCTCTTCATCCTCTTATAAAACAGTTTGACTGCTCTTCATCATTTTATAAAGCAGTTTGACTGCTCTTCATCCTCTTATAAATCAGTTTGACTGCTCTTCATCCGATTATAAATCAGTTTGACTGCTCTTCATCCTCTTATAAAACAGTTTGACTGCTCTTCATCCTTTTATAAAGCCGTTTGACTGCTCTTCATCCTCTTATAAATCAGTTTGACTGCTCTTCATCCTATTATAAATCAGTTTGACTGCTCTTCATCCTCTTATAAAACAGTTTGACTGCTCTTTATCCTTTTATAACGCAGTTTGACTGCTCTTCATCCTCTTATAAATCAGTTTGACTGCTCTTCATCCGATTATAAATCAGTTTGACTGCTCTTCGTCCGATTATAAATCAGTTTGACTGCTCTTCATCCTTTTATAATGCAGTTTGACTGCTCTTCATCCTCTTATAAAACAGTTTGACTGCTCTTCATCCTCTTGTAAAACAGGTTGACTGCTCTTCATCCTCTTGTAAAACAGGTTGACTGCTCTTCATCCTCGTATAAAACAGTTTGACTGCTATTCATCCTTTTATAAAGCAGTTTGACTGCTCTTCATCCTCTTATAAATCAATTTGACTGCTCTTCATCCTCTTATAAAACCGTTTGACTGCTCTTCGTCCGATTATAAATCAGTTTGACTGCTCTTCATCCTCTTATAAAACCGTTTGACTGCTCTTCGTCCGATTATAAATCAGGTTGACTGCTCTTCGTCCAATTATAAATCAGTTTGACTGCTCTTCGTCTGCTTATAAAACAGTTTGACTGCTCTTCATCCTTTTATAAAGCCGTTTGACTGCTCTTCATCCTCTTATAAATCAGTTTGACTGCTCTTCATCTGTATATAAAGCTGTTTGACTGCTCTTCATCCTCCTATAGACCAGTTTGACTGCGCTTCATCCTCCTATAAAACAGTTTGACTGCTTTTCATCCGATTATAAATCAGTTTGACTGCTCTTCGTCCGATTATAAATCAGTTTGACTGCTCTTCGTCCGATTATAAATCAGTTTGACTGCTCTTCGTCCGCTTATAAAACAGTTTGACTGCTCTTCATGCTTTTATAAAGCAGTTTGACTGCTCTTCATCCTCTTATAAATCAGTTTGACTGCTCTTCATCCTCTTATAAAGCAGTTTGACTGCTCTTCATCCTCTTATAAAACAGTCTGACTGCTCTTCATCCTCTTATAAAGCAGTTTGACTGCTCTTCCTCCTCTTGTAAAACAGGTTGACTGCTCTTCATCCTTTTATAAAGCAGTTTGACTGCTCTTCATCCTCTTATAAATCAGTTTGACTGCTCTTCATCCTCTTATAAATCAGTTTGACTGCTCTTCATCCGATTATAAATCAGTTTGACTGCTTTTCATCCTCTTATAAAACAGTTTGACTGCTCTTCATCCTATTATAAAGCAGTTTGACTGCTCTTCATCCTCTTATAAAACAGTTTGACTGCTCTTCATCCTTTTATAAAGCAGTTTGACTGCTCTTCATCCTCTTATAAATCAGTTTGACTGCTCTTCATCCGATTATAAATCCGTTTGACTGCTCTTCATCCTCTTATAAAACAGTTTGACTGCTCTTCATCCTTTTATAAAGCCGTTTGACTGCTCTTCATCCTCTTATAAATCAGTTTGACTGCTCTTCATCCTATTATAAATCAGTTTGACTGCTCTTCATCCTCTTATAAAACAGTTTGACTGCTCTTTATCCTTTTATAACGCAGTTTGACTGCTCTTCATCCTCTTATAAATCAGTTTGACTGCTCTTCATCCGATTATAAATCAGTTTGACTGCTCTTCGTCCGATTATAAATCAGTTTGACTGCTCTTCATCCTTTTATAATGCAGTTTGACTGCTCTTCATCCTCTTATAAAACAGTTTGACTGCTCTTCATCCTCTTGTAAAACAGGTTGACTGCTCTTCATCCTCTTGTAAAACAGGTTGACTGCTCTTCATCCTCGTATAAAACAGTTTGACTGCTCTTCATCCTTTTATAAAGCAGTTTGACTGCTCTTCATCCTCTTATAAATCAATTTGACTGCTCTTCATCCTCTTATAAAACCGTTTGACTGCTCTTCGTCCGATTATAAATCAGTTTGACTGCTCTTCATCCTCTTATAAAAAAGTTTGACTGCTCTTCGTCCGATTATAAATCAGGTTGACTGCTCTTCGTCCGATTATAAATCAGTTCGACTGCTCTTCGTCTGCTTATAAAACAGTTTGACTGCTCTTCATCCTTTTATAAAGCAGTTTGACTGCTCTTCATCCTCTTATAAATCAGTTTGACTGCTCTTCATCTGTTTATAAAGCAGTTTGACTGCTCTTCATCCTCTTATAAAACAGTCTGACTGCTCTTCATCCTCTTATAAAGCAGTTTGACTGCTCTTCCTCCTCTTGTAAAACAGGTTGACTGCTCTTCATCCTTTTATAAAGCAGTTTGACTGCTCTTCATCCTCTTATAAATCAGTTTGACTGCTCTTCATCCTCTTATAAATCAGTTTGACTGCTCTTCATCCGATTATAAATCAGTTTGACTGCTTTTCATCCTCTTATAAAACAGTTTGACTGCTCTTCATCCTATTATAAAGCAGTTTGACTGCTCTTCATCCTCTTATAAAACAGTTTGACTGCTCTTCATCCTTTTATAAAGCAGTTTGACTGCTCTTCATCCTCTTATAAATCAGTTTGACTGCTCTTCATCCGATTATAAATCCGTTTGACTGCTCTTCATCCTCTTATAAAACAGTTTGACTGCTCTTCATCCTTTTATAAAGCCGTTTGACTGCTCTTCATCCTCTTATAAATCAGTTTGACTGCTCTTCATCCTATTATAAATCAGTTTGACTGCTCTTCATCCTCTTATAAAACAGTTTGACTGCTCTTTATCCTTTTATAACGCAGTTTGACTGCTCTTCATCCTCTTATAAATCAGTTTGACTGCTCTTCATCCGATTATAAATCAGTTTGACTGCTCTTCGTCCGATTATAAATCAGTTTGACTGCTCTTCATCCTTTTATAATGCAGTTTGACTGCTCTTCATCCTCTTATAAAACAGTTTGACTGCTCTTCATCCTCTTGTAAAACAGGTTGACTGCTCTTCATCCTCTTGTAAAACAGGTTGACTGCTCTTCATCCTCGTATAAAACAGTTTGACTGCTCTTCATCCTTTTATAAAGCAGTTTGACTGCTCTTCATCCTCTTATAAATCAATTTGACTGCTCTTCATCCTCTTATAAAACCGTTTGACTGCTCTTCGTCCGATTATAAATCAGTTTGACTGCTCTTCATCCTCTTATAAAAAAGTTTGACTGCTCTTCGTCCGATTATAAATCAGGTTGACTGCTCTTCGTCCGATTATAAATCAGTTCGACTGCTCTTCGTCTGCTTATAAAACAGTTTGACTGCTCTTCATCCTTTTATAAAGCAGTTTGACTGCTCTTCATCCTCTTATAAATCAGTTTGACTGCTCTTCATCAGTTTATAAAGCAGTTTGACTGCTCTTCATCCTCCTATAGACCAGTTTGACTGCGCTTCATCCTCCTATAAAACAGTGTGACTGCTCTTCGTCGGATTGTAAAACAGTTTGACTGCACTTCGTCCTCTTATAAAACAGTTTGACTGCTCTTCATCCTTTTATAAATCAGTTTGACTGCTCTTCGTCCGATTATAAATCAGTTTGACTGCTCTTCATCCTTTTATAATGCAGTTTGACTGCTCTTCATCCTCTTATAAAACAGTTTGACTGCTCTTCATCCTCTTGTAAAACAGGTTGACTGCTCTTCATCCTCTTGTAAAACAGGTTGACTGCTCTTCATCCTCGTATAAAACAGTTTGACTGCTATTCATCCTTTTATAAAGCAGTTTGACTGCTCTTCATCCTCTTATAAATCAATTTGACTGCTCTTCATCCTCTTATAAAGCAGTTTGACTGCTCTTCGTCCGATTATAAATCAGTTTGACTGCTCTTCATCCTCTTATAAAACCGTTTGACTGCTCTTCGTCCGATTATAAATCAGGTTGACTGCTCTTCGTCCAATTATAAATCAGTTTGACTGCTCTTCGTCTGCTTATAAAACAGTTTGACTGCTCTTCATCCTTTTATAAAGCAGTTTGACTGCTCTTCATCCTCTTATAAATCAGTTTGACTGCTCTTCATCTGTATATAAAGCTGTTTGACTGCTCTTCATCCTCCTATAGACCAGTTTGACTGCGCTTCATCCTCCTATAAAACAGTTTGACTGCTTTTCATCCGATTATAAATCAGTTTGACTGCTCTTCGTCCGATTATAAATCAGTTTGACTGCTCTTCGTCCGATTATAAATCAGTTTGACTGCTCTTCGTCCGCTTATAAAACAGTTTGACTGCTCTTCATCCTTTTATAAAGCAGTTTGACTGCTCTTCATCCTCTTATAAATTAGTTTGACTGCTCTTCATCCTCTTATAAAGCAGTTTGACTGCTCTTCATCCTCTTATAAAACAGTCTGACTGCTCTTCATCCTCTTATAAAGCAGTTTGACTGCTCTTCATCCTCTTGTAAAACAGGTTGACTGCTCTTCATCCTTTTATAAAGCAGTTTGACTGCTCTTCATCCTCTTATAAATCAGTTTGACTGCTCTTCATCCTCTTATAAATCAGTTTGACTGCTCTTCATCCGATTATAAATCAGTTTGACTGCTTTTCATCCTCTTATAAAACAGTTTGACTGCTCTTCATCCTATTATAAAGCAGTTTGACTGCTCTTCATCCTCTTATAAAACAGTTTGACTGCTCTTCATCCTTTTATAAAGCAGTTTGACTGCTCTTCATCCTCTTATAAATCAGTTTGACTGCTCTTCATCCGATTATAAATCAGTTTGACTGCTCTTCATCCTCTTATAAAACAGTTTGACTGCTCTTCATCCTTTTATAAAGCCGTTTGACTGCTCTTCATCCTCTTATAAATCAGTTTGACTGCTCTTCATCCTATTATAAATCAGTTTGACTGCTCTTCATCCTCTTATAAAACAGTTTGACTGCTCTTTATCCTTTTATAACGCAGTTTGACTGCTCTTCATCCTCTTTAAATCAGTTTGACTGCTCTTCATCCGATTATAAATCAGTTTGACTGCTCTTCGTCCGATTATAAATCAGTTTGACTGCTCTTCATCCTTTTATAATGCAGTTTGACTGCTCTTCATCCTCTTATAAAACAGTTTGACTGCTCTTCATCCTCTTGTAAAACAGGTTGACTGCTCTTCATCCTCTTGTAAAACAGGTTGACTGCTCTTCATCCTCGTATAAAACAGTTTGACTGCTCTTCATCCTTTTATAAAGCAGTTTGACTGCTCTTCATCCTCTTATAAATCAATTTGACTGCTCTTCATCCTCTTATAAAACCGTTTGACTGCTCTTCGTCCGATTATAAATCAGTTTGACTGCTCTTCATCCTCTTATAAAACTGTTTGACTGCTCTTCGTCCGATTATAAATCAGGTTGACTGCTCTTCGTCCGATTATAAATCAGTTTGACTGCTCTTCGTCTGCTTATAAAACAGTTTGACTGCTCTTCATCCTTTTATAAAGCAGTTTGACTGCTCTCCATCCTCTTATAAATCAGTTTGACTGCTCTTCATCTGTTTATAAAGCAGTTTGACTGCTCTTCATCCTCCTATAGACCAGTTTGACTGCGCTTCATCCTCCTATAAAACAGTGTGACTGCTCTTCGTCGGATTGTAAAACAGTTTGACTGCACTTCGTCCTCTTATAAAACAGTTTGACTGCTCTTCATCCTTTTATAAAGCAGTTTGACTGCTCTACATCCTCTTATAAATCAGTTTGACTGCTATTCATCCGATTATAAATCAGTTTGACTGCTCTTCGTCCGATTATAAATCAGTTTGACTGCTCTTCGTCCGATTATAAATCAGTTTGACTGCTCTTCGTCCGCTTATAAAACAGTTTGACTGCTCTTCATCCTTTTATAAAGCAGTTTCACTGCTCTTCATCCTCTTATAAATCAGTTTGACTGCTCTTCATCCTTTTATAAAGCAGTTTGACTGCTCTTCATCCTCCTATAAACCAGTTTGACTGCGCTTCATCCTCCTATAGAACAGTTTGACTGCTCTTCGTCCGATTATAAATCAGTTTGACTGCTCTTCGTCCTCTTATAAAACAGTTTGACTGCTCTTCATCCTTTTATAAAGCAGTTTGACTGCTCTTCATCTACTTATAAATCAGTTTGACTGCTCTTCATCCGATTATAAATCAGATTGACTGCTCTTCATCCTCTTATAAAACAGTTTGACTGCTCTTCATCCTTTTATAAAGCAGTTTGACTGCTCTTCATCCCCTTATAAATCAGTTTGACTGCTCTTCATCCTATTATAAATCAGTTTGACTGCTCTTCATCCTCTTATAAAACAGTTTAACTGCTCTTTATCCTTTTATAACGCAGTTTGACTGCTCTTCATCCTCTTATAAAACCGTTTGACTGCTCTTCGTCCGATTATAAATCAGTTTGACTGCTCTTCATCCTCTTATAAAACCGTTTGACTGCTCTTCGTCCGATTATAAATCAGGTTGACTGCTCTTCGTCTGATTATAAATCATTTTGACTGCTCTTCGTCTGCTTATAAAACAGTTTGACTGCTCTTCATCCTTTTATAAAGCAGTTTGACTGCTCTTCATCCTCTTATAAATCAGTTTGACTGCTCTTCATCTGTTTATAAAGCAGTTTGACTGCTCTTCATCCTCCTATAGACCAGTTTGACTGCGCTTCATCCTCCTATAAAACAGTTTGACTGCTCTTCGTAGGATTATAAATCAGTTTCACTGCTCTTCGTCATCTTATAAAACCGTTTGACTGCTCTTCGTCCGATTATAAATCAGTTTGACTGCTCTTCATCCTCTTATAAAAAAGTTTGACTGCTCTTCGTCCGATTATAAATCAGGTTGACTGCTCTTCGTCCGATTATAAATCAGTTTGACTGCTCTTCGTCTGCTTATAAAACAGTTTGACTGCTCTTCATCCTTTTATAAAGCAGTTTGACTGCTCTTCATCCTCTTATAAATCAGTTTGACTGCTCTTCATCTGTTTATAAAGCAGTTTGACTGCTCTTCATCCTCCTATAGACCAGTTTGACTGCGCTTCATCCTCCTATAAAACAGTGTGACTGCTCTTCGTCGGATTGTAAAACAGTTTGACTGCACTTCGTCCTCTTATAAAACAGTTTGACTGCTCTTCATCCTTTTATAAATCAGTTTGACTGCTCTTCGTCCGATTATAAATCAGTTTGACTGCTCTTCATCCTTTTATAATGCAGTTTGACTGCTCTTCATCCTCTTATAAAACAGTTTGACTGCTCTTCATCCTCTTGTAAAACAGGTTGACTGCTCTTCATCCTCTTGTAAAACAGGTTGACTGCTCTTCATCCTCGTATAAAACAGTTTGACTGCTATTCATCCTTTTATAAAGCAGTTTGACTGCTCTTCATCCTCTTATAAATCAATTTGACTGCTCTTCATCCTCTTATAAAGCAGTTTGACTGCTCTTCGTCCGATTATAAATCAGTTTGACTGCTCTTCATCCTCTTATAAAACCGTTTGACTGCTCTTCGTCCGATTATAAATCAGGTTGACTGCTCTTCGTCCAATTATAAATCAGTTTGACTGCTCTTCGTCTGCTTATAAAACAGTTTGACTGCTCTTCATCCTTTTATAAAGCAGTTTGACTGCTCTTCATCCTCTTATAAATCAGTTTGACTGCTCTTCATCTGTATATAAAGCTGTTTGACTGCTCTTCATCCTCCTATAGACCAGTTTGACTGCGCTTCATCCTCCTATAAAACAGTTTGACTGCTTTTCATCCGATTATAAATCAGTTTGACTGCTCTTCGTCCGATTATAAATCAGTTTGACTGCTCTTCGTCCGATTATAAATCAGTTTGACTGCTCTTCGTCCGCTTATAAAACAGTTTGACTGCTCTTCATCCTTTTATAAAGCAGTTTGACTGCTCTTCATCCTCTTATAAATTAGTTTGACTGCTCTTCATCCTCTTATAAAGCAGTTTGACTGCTCTTCATCCTCTTATAAAACAGTCTGACTGCTCTTCATCCTCTTATAAAGCAGTTTGACTGCTCTTCATCCTCTTGTAAAACAGGTTGACTGCTCTTCATCCTTTTATAAAGCAGTTTGACTGCTCTTCATCCTCTTATAAATCAGTTTGACTGCTCTTCATCCTCTTATAAATCAGTTTGACTGCTCTTCATCCGATTATAAATCAGTTTGACTGCTTTTCATCCTCTTATAAAACAGTTTGACTGCTCTTCATCCTATTATAAAGCAGTTTGACTGCTCTTCATCCTCTTATAAAACAGTTTGACTGCTCTTCATCCTTTTATAAAGCAGTTTGACTGCTCTTCATCCTCTTATAAATCAGTTTGACTGCTCTTCATCCGATTATAAATCAGTTTGACTGCTCTTCATCCTCTTATAAAACAGTTTGACTGCTCTTCATCCTTTTATAAAGCCGTTTGACTGCTCTTCATCCTCTTATAAATCAGTTTGACTGCTCTTCATCCTATTATAAATCAGTTTGACTGCTCTTCATCCTCTTATAAAACAGTTTGACTGCTCTTTATCCTTTTATAACGCAGTTTGACTGCTCTTCATCCTCTTTAAATCAGTTTGACTGCTCTTCATCCGATTATAAATCAGTTTGACTGCTCTTCGTCCGATTATAAATCAGTTTGACTGCTCTTCATCCTTTTATAATGCAGTTTGACTGCTCTTCATCCTCTTATAAAACAGTTTGACTGCTCTTCATCCTCTTGTAAAACAGGTTGACTGCTCTTCATCCTCTTGTAAAACAGGTTGACTGCTCTTCATCCTCGTATAAAACAGTTTGACTGCTCTTCATCCTTTTATAAAGCAGTTTGACTGCTCTTCATCCTCTTATAAATCAATTTGACTGCTCTTCATCCTCTTATAAAACCGTTTGACTGCTCTTCGTCCGATTATAAATCAGTTTGACTGCTCTTCATCCTCTTATAAAACTGTTTGACTGCTCTTCGTCCGATTATAAATCAGGTTGACTGCTCTTCGTCCGATTATAAATCAGTTTGACTGCTCTTCGTCTGCTTATAAAACAGTTTGACTGCTCTTCATCCTTTTATAAAGCAGTTTGACTGCTCTCCATCCTCTTATAAATCAGTTTGACTGCTCTTCATCTGTTTATAAAGCAGTTTGACTGCTCTTCATCCTCCTATAGACCAGTTTGACTGCGCTTCATCCTCCTATAAAACAGTGTGACTGCTCTTCGTCGGATTGTAAAACAGTTTGACTGCACTTCGTCCTCTTATAAAACAGTTTGACTGCTCTTCATCCTTTTATAAAGCAGTTTGACTGCTCTACATCCTCTTATAAATCAGTTTGACTGCTATTCATCCGATTATAAATCAGTTTGACTGCTCTTCGTCCGATTATAAATCAGTTTGACTGCTCTTCGTCCGATTATAAATCAGTTTGACTGCTCTTCGTCCGCTTATAAAACAGTTTGACTGCTCTTCATCCTTTTATAAAGCAGTTTCACTGCTCTTCATCCTCTTATAAATCAGTTTGACTGCTCTTCATCCTTTTATAAAGCAGTTTGACTGCTCTTCATCCTCCTATAAACCAGTTTGACTGCGCTTCATCCTCCTATAGAACAGTTTGACTGCTCTTCGTCCGATTATAAATCAGTTTGACTGCTCTTCGTCCTCTTATAAAACAGTTTGACTGCTCTTCATCCTTTTATAAAGCAGTTTGACTGCTCTTCATCTACTTATAAATCAGTTTGACTGCTCTTCATCCGATTATAAATCAGTTTGACTGCTCTTCATCCTCTTATAAAACAGTTTGACTGCTCTTCATCCTTTTATAAAGCAGTTTGACTGCTCTTCATCCCCTTATAAATCAGTTTGACTGCTCTTCATCCTATTATAAATCAGTTTGACTGCTCTTCATCCTCTTATAAAACAGTTTAACTGCTCTTTATCCTTTTATAACGCAGTTTGACTGCTCTTCATCCTCTTATAAAACCGTTTGACTGCTCTTCGTCCGATTATAAATCAGTTTGACTGCTCTTCATCCTCTTATAAAACCGTTTGACTGCTCTTCGTCCGATTATAAATCAGGTTGACTGCTCTTCGTCTGATTATAAATCATTTTGACTGCTCTTCGTCTGCTTATAAAACAGTTTGACTGCTCTTCATCCTTTTATAAAGCAGTTTGACTGCTCTTCATCCTCTTATAAATCAGTTTGACTGCTCTTCATCTGTTTATAAAGCAGTTTGACTGCTCTTCATCCTCCTATAGACCAGTTTGACTGCGCTTCATCCTCCTATAAAACAGTTTGACTGCTCTTCGTAGGATTATAAATCAGTTTCACTGCTCTTCGTCATCTTATAAAACCGTTTGACTGCTCTTCATCCTTTTATAAAGCAGTTTGACTGCTCTACATCCTCTTATAAATCAGTTTGACTGCTTTTCATCCGATTATAAATCAGTTTGACTGCTCTTCGTCCGATTATAAATCAGTTTGACTGCTCTTCGTCCGATTATAAATCAGTTTGACTGCTCTTCGTCCGCTTATAAAACAGTTTGACTGCTCTTCATCCTTTTATAAAGCAGTTTGACTGCTCTTCATCCTCTTATAAATCAGTTTGACTGCTCTTCATCCTCTTATAAATCAATTTGACTGCACTTCATCCTCTTATAAAACCGTTTGACTGCTCTTCGTCCGATTATAAATCAGGTTGACTGCTCTTCGTCCGCTTATAAAACAGTTTGACTGCTCTTCATCCTTTTATAAAGCAGTTTGACTGCTCTTCATCCTCTTATAAATCAGTTTGACTGCTCTTCATCCTCTTATAAAGCAGTTTGACTGCTCTTCATCCTCCTATAAGCAAGTTTGACTGCGCTTCATTCTCTTGTAAAACAGGTTGACTGCTTTTCATCCTTTTGTAAAACAGTGTGACTGCTCTACATCATTGTATAAAACAGTTTGACTGCTCTTCATCATTTTATAAAGCAGTTTGACTGCTCTTCATCCTCTTATAAATCAATTTGACTGCTCTTCATCCTCTTATAAAACCGTTTGACTGCTCTTCGTCCGATTATAAATCAGTTTGACTGCTCTTCGTCTAATTATAAATCAGTTTCACTGCTCTTCGTCCGCTTATAAAACAGTTTGACTGCTCTTCATCCTTTTATAAAGCAGTTTCACTGCTCTTCATCCTCTTATAAATCAGTTTGACTGCTCTTCATCCTTTTATAAAGCAGTTTGACTGCTCTTCATCCTCCTTTAAACCAGTTTGACTGCGCTTCATCCTCCTATAGAACAGTTTGACTGCTCTTCGTCCGATTATAAATCAGTTTGACTGCTCTTCGTCCTCTTATAAAACAGTTTGACTGCTCTTCATCCTTTTATAAAGCAGTTTGACTGCTCTTCATCCTCTTATAAATCAGTTTGACTGCTCTTCATCCGATTATAAATCAGTTTGACTGCTCTTCATCCTCTTATAAAACAGTTTGACTGCTCTTCATCCTTTTATAAAGCAGTTTGACTGCTCTTCATCCTCTTATAAATCAGTTTGACTGCTCTTCATCCTATTATAAATCAGTTTGACTGCTCTTCATCCTCTTATAAAACAGTTTGACTGCTCTTTATCCTTTTATAACGCAGTTTGACTGCTCTTCATCCTCTTATAAAACCGTTTGACTGCTCTTCGTCCGATTATAAATCAGTTTGACTGCTCTTCATCCTCTTATAAAACCGTTTGACTGCTCTTCGTCCGATTATAAATCATTTTGACTGCTCTTCGTCTGCTTATAAAACAGTTTGACTGCTCTTCATCCTTTTATAAAGCAGTTTGACTGCTCTTCATCCTCTTATAAATCAGTTTGACTGCTCTTCATCTGTTTATAAAGCAGTTTGACTGCTCTTCATCCTCCTATAGACCAGTTTGACTGCGCTTCATCCTCCTATAAAACAGTTTGACTGCTCTTCGTAGTATTATAAATCAGTTTCACTGCTCTTCGTCCTCTTATAAAACCGTTTGACTGCTCTTCATCCTTTTATAAAGCAGTTTGACTGCTCTACATCCTGTTATAAATCAGTTTGACTGCTTTTCATCCGATTATAAATCAGTTTGACTGCTCTTCGTCCGATTATAAATCAGTTTGACTGCTCTTCGTCCGATTATAAATCAGTTTGACTGCTCTTCGTCCGCTTATAAAACAGTTTGACTGCTCTTCATCCTTTTATAAAGCAGTTTGACTGCTCTTCATCCTCTTATAAATCAGTTTGACTGCTCTTCATCCTCTTATAAAGCAGTTTGACTGCTCTTCATCCTCCTATAAACCAGTTTGACTGCGCTTCATCCTCTTGTAAAACAGGTTGACTGCTCTTCATCCTTTTGTAAAACAGTCTGACTGCTCTACATCATTGTATAAAACAGTTTGACTGCTCTTCATCCTTTTATAAAGCAGTTTGACTGCTCTTCATCCTCTTATAAATCAATTTGACTGCTCTTCATCCTCTTATAAAACCGTTTGACTGCTCTTCGTCCGATTATAAATCAGTTTGACTGCTCTTCATCTGTTTATAAAGCAGTTTGACTGCTCTTCATCCTCCTATAGACCAGTTTGACTGCGCTTCATCCTCCTATAAAACAGTGTGACTGCTCTTCGTCGGATTATAAAACAGTTTGACTGCACTTCGTCCTCTTATAAAACAGTTTGACTGCTCTTCATCCTTTTATAAAGCAGTTTGACTGCTCTACATCCTCTTATAAATCAGTTTGACTGCTATTCATCCGATTATAAATCAGTTTGACTGCTCTTCGTCCGATTATAAATCAGTTTGACTGCTCTTCGTCCGCTTATAAAACAGTTTGACTGCTCTTCATCCTTTTATAAAGCAGTTTCACTGCTCTTCATCCTCTTATAAATCAGTTTGACTGCTCTTCATCCTTTTATAAAGCAGTTTGACTGCTCTTCATCCTCCTATAAACCAGTTTGACTGCGCTTCATCCTCCTATAGAACAGTTTGACTGCTCTTCGTCCGATTATAAATCAGTTTGACTGCTCTTCGTCCTCTTATAAAACAGTTTGACTGCTCTTCATCCTTTTATAAAGCAGTTTGACTGCTCTTCATCTACTTATAAATCAGTTTGACTGCTCTTCATCCGATTATAAATCAGTTTGACTGCTCTTCATCCTCTTATAAAACAGTTTGACTGCTCTTCATCCTTTTATAAAGCAGTTTGACTGCTCTTCATCCCCTTATAAATCAGTTTGACTGCTCTTCATCCTATTATAAATCAGTTTGACTGCTCTTCATCCTCTTATAAAACAGTTTAACTGCTCTTTATCCTTTTATAACGCAGTTTGACTGCTCTTCATCCTCTTATAAAACCGTTTGACTGCTCTTCGTCAGATTATAAATCAGTTTGACTGCTCTTCATCCTCTTATAAAACCGTTTGACTGCTCTTCGTCCGATTATAAATCAGGTTGACTGCTCTTCGTCTGATTATAAATCATTTTGACTGCTCTTCGTCTGCTTATAAAACAGTTTGACTGCTCTTCATCCTTTTATAAAGCAGTTTGACTGCTCTTCATCCTCTTATAAATCAGTTTGACTGCTCTTCATCTGTTTATAAAGCAGTTTGACTGCTCTTCATCCTCCTATAGACCAGTTTGACTGCGCTTCATCCTCCTATAAAACAGTTTGACTGCTCTTCGTAGGATTATAAATCAGTTTCACTGCTCTTCGTCCTCTTATAAAACCGTTTGACTGCTCTTCATCCTTTTATAAAGCAGTTTGACTGCTCTACATCCTCTTATAAATCAGTTTGACTGCTTTTCATCCGATTATAAATCAGTTTGACTGCTCTTCGTCCGATTATAAATCAGTTTGACTGCTCTTCGTCCGATTATAAATCAGTTTGACTGCTCTTCGTCCGCTTATAAAACAGTTTGACTGCTCTTCATCCTTTTATAAAGCAGTTTGACTGCTCTTCATCCTCTTATAAATCAGTTTGACTGCTCTTCATCCTCTTATAAATCAATTTGACTGCACTTCATCCTCTTATAAAACCGTTTGACTGCTCTTCGTCCGATTATAAATCAGGTTGACTGCTCTTCGTCCGCTTATAAAACAGTTTGACTGCTCTTCATCCTTTTATAAAGCAGTTTGACTGCTCTTCATCCTCTTATAAATCAGTTTGACTGCTCTTCATCCTCTTATAAAGCAGTTTGACTGCTCTTCATCCTCCTATAAACAAGTTTGACTGCGCTTCATTCTCTTGTAAAACAGGTTGACTGCTTTTCATCCTTTTGTAAAACAGTCTGACTGCTCTACATCATTGTATAAAACAGTTTGACTGCTCTTCATCATTTTATAAAGCAGTTTGACTGCTCTTCATCCTCTTATAAATCAATTTGACTGCTCTTCATCCTCTTATAAAACCGTTTGACTGCTCTTCGTCCGATTATAAATCAGTTTGACTGCTCTTCGTCCAATTATAAATCAGTTTCACTGCTCTTCGTCCGCTTATAAAACAGTTTGACTGCTCTTCATCCTTTTATAAAGCAGTTTCACTGCTCTTCATCCTCTTATAAATCAGTTTGACTGCTCTTCATTCTTTTTCTAAAGCAGTTTGACTGCTCTTCATCCTCCTATAAACCAGTTTGACTGCGCTTCATCCTCCTATAGAACAGTTTGACTGCTCTTCGTCCGATTATAAATCAGTTTGACTGCTCTTCGTCCTCTTATAAAACAGTTTGACTGCTCTTCATCCTTTTATAAAGCAGTTTGACTGCTCTTCATCCTCTTATAAATCAGTTTGACTGCTCTTCATCCGATTATAAATCAGTTTGACTGCTCTTCATCCTCTTATAAAACAGTTTGACTGCTCTTCATCCTTTTATAAAGCAGTTTGACTGCTCTTCATCCTCTTATAAATCAGTTTGACTGCTCTTCATCCTATTATAAATCAGTTTGACTGCTCTTCATCCTCTTATAAAACAGTTTGACTGCTCTTTATCCTTTTATAACGCAGTTTGACTGCTCTTCATCCTCTTATAAAACCGTTTGACTGCTCTTCGTCCGATTATAAATCAGTTTGACTGCTCTTCATCCTCTTATAAAACCGTTTGACTGCTCTTCGTCCGATTATAAATCATTTTGACTGCTCTTCGTCTGCTTATAAAACAGTTTGACTGCTCTTCATCCTTTTATAAAGCAGTTTGACTGCTCTTCATCCTCTTATAAATCAGTTTGACTGCTCTTCATCTGTTTATAAAGCAGTTTGACTGCTCTTCATCCTCCTATAGACCAGTTTGACTGCGCTTCATCCTCCTATAAAACAGTTTGACTGCTCTTCGTAGGATTATAAATCAGTTTCACTGCTCTTCGTCCTCTTATAAAACCGTTTGACTGCTCTTCATCCTTTTATAAAGCAGTTTGACTGCTCTACATCCTCTTATAAATCAGTTTGACTGCTTTTCATCCGATTATAAATCAGTTTGACTGCTCTTCGTCCGATTATAAATCAGTTTGACTGCTCTTCGTCCGATTATAAATCAGTTTGACTGCTCTTCGTCCGCTTATAAAACAGTTTGACTGCTCTTCATCCTTTTATAAAGCAGTTTGACTGCTCTTCATCCTCTTATAAATCAGTTTGACTGCTCTTCATCCTCTTATAAAGCAGTTTGACTGCTCTTCATCCTCCTATAAACCAGTTTGACTGCGCTTCATCCTCTTGTAAAACAGGTTGACTGCTCTTCATCCTTTTGTAAAACAGTCTGACTGCTCTACATCATTGTATAAAACAGTTTGACTGCTCTTCATCCTTTTATAAAGCAGTTTGACTGCTCTTCATCCTCTTATAAATCAATTTGACTGCTCTTCATCCTCTTATAAAACCGTTTGACTGCTCTTCGTCCTCTTATAAATCAGTTTGACTGCTCTTCGTCCGATTATAAATCAGTTTGACTGCTCTTCGTCCGCTTATAAAACAGTTTGACTGCTCTTCATCCTTTTATAAAGCAGTTTGACTGCTCTTCATCCTCTTATAAATCAGTTTGACTGCTCTTCATCCTTTTATAAAGCAGTTTGACTGCTCTTCATCCTCCTATAAACCAGTTTGACTGCGCTTCATCCTCCTATAGAACAGTTTGACTGCTCTTCGTCCGATTATAAATCAGTTTGACTGCTCTTCGTCCTCTTATAAAACAGTTTGACTGCTCTTCATCCTTTTATAAAGCAGTTTGACTGCTCTTCATCCTCTTATAAATCAGTTTGACTGCTCTTCATCCTCTTATAAAGCAGTTTGACTGCTCTTCATCCTCCTATAAACCAGTTTGACTGCGCTTCATCCTCTTGTAAAACAGGTTGACTGCTCTTCATCCTTTTGTAAAACAGTCTGACTGCTCTACATCATTGTATAAAACAGTTTGACTGCTCTTCATCCTTTTATAAAGCAGTTTGACTGCTCTTCATCCTCTTATAAATCAATTTGACTGCTCTTCATCCTCTTATAAAACCGTTTGACTGCTCTTCGTCCGATTATAAATCAGTTTGACTGCTCTTCATCTGTTTATAAAGCAGTTTGACTGCTCTTCATCCTCCTATAGACCAGTTTGACTGCGCTTCATCCTCCTATAAAACAGTGTGACTGCTCTTCGTCGGATTATAAAACAGTTTGACTGCACTTCGTCCTCTTATAAAACAGTTTGACTGCTCTTCATCCTTTTATAAAGCAGTTTGACTGCTCTACATCCTCTTATAAATCAGTTTGACTGCTATTCATCCGATTATAAATCAGTTTGACTGCTCTTCGTCCGATTATAAATCAGTTTGACTGCTCTTCGTCCGATTATAAATCAGTTTGACTGCTCTTCGTCCGCTTATAAAACAGGTTGACTGCTCTTCATCCTTTTATAAAGCAGTTTCACTGCTCTTCATCCTCTTATAAATCAGTTTGACTGCTCTTCATCCTTTTATAAAGCAGTTTGACTGCTCTTCATCCTCCTATAAACCAGTTTGACTGCGCTTCATCCTCCTATAGAACAGTTTGACTGCTCTTCGTCCGATTATAAATCAGTTTGACTGCTCTTCGTCCTCTTATAAAACAGTTTGACTGCTCTTCATCCTTTTATAAAGCAGTTTGACTGCTCTTCATCTACTTATAAATCAGTTTGACTGCTCTTCATCCGATTATAAATCAGTTTGACTGCTCTTCATCCTCTTATAAAACAGTTTGACTGCTCTTCATCCTTTTATAAAGCAGTTTGACTGCTCTTCATCCCCTTATAAATCAGTTTGACTGCTCTTCATCCTATTATAAATCAGTTTGACTGCTCTTCATCCTCTTATAAAACAGTTTAACTGCTCTTTATCCTTTTATAACGCAGTTTGACTGCTCTTCATCCTTTTATAAAGCAGTTTGACTGCTCTTCATCCCCTTATAAAACCGTTTGACTGCTCTTCGTCCGATTATAAATCAGTTTGACTGCTCTTCATCCTCTTATAAAACAGTTTGACTGCTCTTCATTCTTTTATAAAGCAGTTTGACTGCTCTTCATCCTCTTATAAATCAGTTTGACTGCTCTTCATCTGTTTATAAAGCAGTTTGACTGCTCTTCATCCTCCTATAGACCAGTTTGACTGCGCTTCATCCTCCTATAAAACAGTTTGACTGCTCTTCGTAGGATTATAAATCAGTTTCACTGCTCTTCGTCCTCTTATAAAACCGTTTGACTGCTCTTCATCCTTTTATAAAGCAGTTTGACTGCTCTACATCCTCTTATAAATCAGTTTGACTGCTTTTCATCCGATTATAAATCAGTTTGACTGCTCTTCGTCCGATTATAAATCAGTTTGACTGCTCTTCGTCCGATTATAAATCAGTTTGACTGCTCTTCGTCCGCTTATAAAACAGTTTGACTGCTCTTCATCCTTTTATAAAGCAGTTTGACTGCTCTTCATCCTCTTATAAATCAGTTTGACTGCTCTTCATCCTCTTATAAATCAATTTGACTGCACTTCATCCTCTTATAAAACCGTTTGACTGCTCTTCGTCCGATTATAAATCAGGTTGACTGCTCTTCGTCCGCTTATAAAACAGTTTGACTGCTCTTCATCCTTTTATAAAGCAGTTTGACTGCTCTTCATCCTCTTATAAATCAGTTTGACTGCTCTTCATCCTCTTATAAAGCAGTTTGACTGCTCTTCATCCTCCTATAAACAAGTTTGACTGCGCTTCATTCTCTTGTAAAACAGGTTGACTGCTTTTCATCCTTTTGTAAAACAGTCTGACTGCTCTACATCATTGTATAAAACAGTTTGACTGCTCTTCATCATTTTATAAAGCAGTTTGACTGCTCTTCATCCTCTTATAAATCAATTTGACTGCTCTTCATCCTCCTATAGACCAGTTTGACTGCGCTTCATCCTCCTATAAAACAGTGTGACTGCTCTTCGTCGGATTATAAAACAGTTTGACTGCACTTCGTCCTCTTATAAAACAGTTTGACTGCTCTTCATCCTTTTATAAAGCAGTTTGACTGCTCTACATCCTCTTATAAATCAGTTTGACTGCTATTCATCCGATTATAAATCAGTTTGACTGCTCTTCGTCCGATTATAAATCAGTTTGACTGCTCTTCGTCCGATTATAAATCAGTTTGACTGCTCTTCGTCCGCTTATAAAACAGGTTGACTGCTCTTCATCCTTTTATAAAGCAGTTTCACTGCTCTTCATCCTCTTATAAATCAGTTTGACTGCTCTTCATCCTTTTATAAAGCAGTTTGACTGCTCTTCATCCTCCTATAAACCAGTTTGACTGCGCTTCATCCTCCTATAGAACAGTTTGACTGCTCTTCGTCCGATTATAAATCAGTTTGACTGCTCTTCGTCCTCTTATAAAACAGTTTGACTGCTCTTCATCCTTTTATAAAGCAGTTTGACTGCTCTTCATCTACTTATAAATCAGTTTGACTGCTCTTCATCCGATTATAAATCAGTTTGACTGCTCTTCATCCTCTTATAAAACAGTTTGACTGCTCTTCATCCTTTTATAAAGCAGTTTGACTGCTCTTCATCCCCTTATAAATCAGTTTGACTGCTCTTCATCCTATTATAAATCAGTTTGACTGCTCTTCATCCTCTTATAAAACAGTTTAACTGCTCTTTATCCTTTTATAACGCAGTTTGACTGCTCTTCATCCTTTTATAAAGCAGTTTGACTGCTCTTCATCCCCTTATAAAACCGTTTGACTGCTCTTCGTCCGATTATAAATCAGTTTGACTGCTCTTCATCCTCTTATAAAACAGTTTGACTGCTCTTCATTCTTTTATAAAGCAGTTTGACTGCTCTTCATCCTCTAATAAATCAGTTTGACTGCTCTTCATCTGTTTATAAAGCAGTTTGACTGCTCTTCATCCTCCTATAGACCAGTTTGACTGCGCTTCATCCTCCTATAAAACAGTTTGACTGCTCTTCGTAGGATTATAAATCAGTTTCACTGCTCTTCGTCCTCTTATAAAACCGTTTGACTGCTCTTCATCCTTTTATAAAGCAGTTTGACTGCTCTACATCCTCTTATAAATCAGTTTGACTGCTTTTCATCCGATTATAAATCAGTTTGACTGCTCTTCGTCCGATTATAAATCAGTTTGACTGCTCTTCGTCCGATTATAAATCAGTTTGACTGCTCTTCGTCCGCTTATAAAACAGTTTGACTGCTCTTCATCCTTTTATAAAGCAGTTTGACTGCTCTTCATCCTCTTATAAATCAGTTTGACTGCTCTTCATCCTCTTATAAATCAATTTGACTGCACTTCATCCTCTTATAAAACCGTTTGACTGCTCTTCGTCCGATTATAAATCAGGTTGACTGCTCTTCGTCCGCTTATAAAACAGTTTGACTGCTCTTCATCCTTTTATAAAGCAGTTTGACTGCTCTTCATCCTCTTATAAATCAGTTTGACTGCTCTTCATCCTCTTATAAAGCAGTTTGACTGCTCTTCATCCTCCTATAAACAAGTTTGACTGCGCTTCATTCTCTTGTAAAACAGGTTGACTGCTTTTCATCCTTTTGTAAAACAGTCTGACTGCTCTACATCATTGTATAAAACAGTTTGACTGCTCTTCATCATTTTATAAAGCAGTTTGACTGCTCTTCATCCTCTTATAAATCAATTTGACTGCTCTTCATCCTCTTATAAAACCGTTTGACTGCTCTTCGTCCGATTATAAATCAGTTTGACTGCTCTTCGTCCAATTATAAATCAGTTTCACTGCTCTTCGTCCGCTTATAAAACAGTTTGACTGCTCTTCATCCTTTTATAAAGCAGTTTCACTGCTCTTCATCCTCTTATAAATTAGTTTGACTGCTCTTCATCCTTTTATAAAGCAGTTTGACTGCTCTTCATCCTCCTATAAACCAGTTTGACTGCGCTTCATCCTCCTATAGAACAGTTTGACTGCTCTTCGTCCGATTATAAATCAGTTTGACTGCTCTTCGTCCTCTTATAAAACAGTTTGACTGCTCTTCATCCTTTTATAAAGCAGTTTGACTGCTCTTCATCCTCTTATAAATCAGTTTGACTGCTCTTCATCCGATTATAAATCAGTTTGACTGCTCTTCATCCTCTTATAAAACAGTTTGACTGCTCTTCATCCTTTTATAAAGCAGTTTGACTGCTCTTCATCCTCTTATAAATCAGTTTGACTGCTCTTCATCCTATTATAAATCAGTTTGACTGCTCTTCATCCTCTTATAAAACAGTTTGACTGCTCTTTATCCTTTTATAACGCAGTTTGACTGCTCTTCATCCTCTTATAAAACCGTTTGACTGCTCTTCGTCCGATTATAAATCAGTTTGACTGCTCTTCATCCTCTTATAAAACCGTTTGACTGCTCTTCGTCCGATTATAAATCATTTTGACTGCTCTTCGTCTGCTTATAAAACAGTTTGACTGCTCTTCATCCTTTTATAAAGCAGTTTGACTGCTCTTCATCCTCTTATAAATCAGTTTGACTGCTCTTCATCCTCTTATAAATCAATTTGACTGCACTTCATCCTCTTATAAAACCGTTTGACTGCTCTTCGTCCGATTATAAATCAGGTTGACTGCTCTTCGTCCGCTTATAAAACAGTTTGACTGCTCTTCATCCTTTTATAAAGCAGTTTGACTGCTCTTCATCCTCTTATAAATCAGTTTGACTGCTCTTCATCCTCTTATAAAGCAGTTTGACTGCTCTTCATCCTCCTATAAACAAGTTTGACTGCGCTTCATTCTCTTGTAAAACAGGTTGACTGCTTTTCATCCTTTTGTAAAACAGTCTGACTGCTCTACATCATTGTATAAAACAGTTTGACTGCTCTTCATCATTTTATAAAGCAGTTTGACTGCTCTTCATCCTCTTATAAATCAATTTGACTGCTCTTCATCCTCTTATAAAACCGTTTGACTGCTCTTCGTCCGATTATAAATCAGTTTGACTGCTCTTCGTCTAATTATAAATCAGTTTCACTGCACTTCGTCCGCTTATAAAACAGTTTGACTGCTCTTCATCCTTTTATAAAGCAGTTTCACTGCTCTTCATCCTCTTATAAATCAGTTTGACTGCTCTTCATCCTTTTATAAAGCAGTTTGACTGCTCTTCATCCTCCTATAAACCAGTTTGACTGCGCTTCATCCTCCTATAGAACAGTTTGACTGCTCTTCGTCCGATTATAAATCAGTTTGACTGCTCTTCGTCCTCTTATAAAACAGTTTGACTGCTCTTCATCCTTTTATAAAGCAGTTTGACTGCTCTTCATCCTCTTATAAATCAGTTTGACTGCTCTTCATCCGATTATAAATCAGTTTGACTGCTCTTCATCCTCTTATAAAACAGTTTGACTGCTCTTCATCCTTTTATAAAGCAGTTTGACTGCTCTTCATCCTCTTATAAATCAGTTTGACTGCTCTTCATCCTATTATAAATCAGTTTGACTGCTCTTCATCCTCTTATAAAACAGTTTGACTGCTCTTTATCCTTTTATAACGCAGTTTGACTGCTCTTCATCCTCTTATAAAACCGTTTGACTGCTCTTCGTCCGATTATAAATCAGTTTGACTGCTCTTCATCCTCTTATAAAACCGTTTGACTGCTCTTCGTCCGATTATAAATCATTTTGACTGCTCTTCGTCTGCTTATAAAACAGTTTGACTGCTCTTCATCCTTTTATAAAGCAGTTTGACTGCTCTTCATCCTCTTATAAATCAGTTTGACTGCTCTTCATCTGTTTATAAAGCAGTTTGACTGCTCTTCATCCTCCTATAGACCAGTTTGACTGCGCTTCATCCTCCTATAAAACAGTTTGACTGCTCTTCGTAGGATTATAAATCAGTTTCACTGCTCTTCGTCCTCTTATAAAACCGTTTGACTGCTCTTCATCCTTTTATAAAGCAGTTTGACTGCTCTACATCCTGTTATAAATCAGTTTGACTGCTTTTCATCCGATTATAAATCAGTTTGACTGCTCTTCGTCCGATTATAAATCAGTTTGACTGCTCTTCGTCCGATTATAAATCAGTTTGACTTCTCTTCGTCCGCTTATAAAACAGTTTGACTGCTCTTCATCCTTTTATAAAGCAGTTTGACTGCTCTTCATCCTCTTATAAATCAGTTTGACTGCTCTTCATCCTCTTATAAAGCAGTTTGACTGCTCTTCATCCTCCTATAAACCAGTTTGACTGCGCTTCATCCTCTTGTAAAACAGGTTGACTGCTCTTCATCCTTTTGTAAAACAGTCTGACTGCTCTACATCATTGTATAAAACAGTTTGACTGCTCTTCATCCTTTTATAAAGCAGTTTGACTGCTCTTCATCCTCTTATAAATCAATTTGACTGCTCTTCATCCTCTTATAAAACCGTTTGACTGCTCTTCGTCCGATTATAAATCAGTTTGACTGCTCTTCATCTGTTTATAAAGCAGTTTGACTGCTCTTCATACTCCTATAGACCAGTTTGACTGCGCTTCATCCTCCTATAAAACAGTGTGACTGCTCTTCGTCGGATTATAAAACAGTTTGACTGCACTTCGTCCTCTTATAAAACAGTTTGACTGCTCTTCATCCTTTTATAAAGCAGTTTGACTGCTCTACATCCTCTTATAAATCAGTTTGACTGCTATTCATCCGATTATAAATCAGTTTGACTGCTCTTCGTCCGATTATAAATCAGTTTGACTGCTCTTCGTCCCATTATAAATCAGTTTGACTGCTCTTCGTCCGCTTATAAAACAGTTTGACTGCTCTTCATCCTTTTATAAAGCGGTTTCACTGCTCTTCATCCTCTTATAAATCAGTTTGACTGCTCTTCATCCTTTTATAAAGCAGTTTGACTGCTCTTCATCCTCCTATAAACCAGTTTGACTGCGCTTCATCCTCCTATAGAACAGTTTGACTGCTCTTCGTCCGATTATAAATCAGTTTGACTGCTCTTCGTCCTCTTATAAAACAGTTTGACTGCTCTTCATCCTTTTATAAAGCAGTTTGACTGCTCTTCATCCCCTTATAAATCAGTTTGACTGCTCTTCATCCTATTATAAATCAGTTTGACTGCTCTTCATCCTCTTATAAAACAGTTTAACTGCTCTTTATCCTTTTTATAACGCAGTTTGACTGCTCTTCATCCTCTTATAAAACCGTTTGACTGCTCTTCGTCAGATTATAAATCAGTTTGACTGCTCTTCATCCTCTTATAAAACCGTTTGACTGCTCTTCGTCCGATTATAAATCAGGTTGACTGCTCTTCGTCTGATTATAAATCATTTTGACTGCTCTTCGTCTGCTTATAAAACAGTTTGACTGCTCTTCATCCTTTTATAAAGCAGTTTGACTGCTCTTCATCCTCTTATAAATCAGTTTGACTGCTCGTCATCTGTTTATAAAGCAGTTTGACTGCTCTTCATCCTCCTATAGACCAGTTTGACTGCGCTTCATCCTCCTATAAAACAGTTTGACTGCTCTTCGTAGGATTATAAATCAGTTTCACTGCTCTTCGTCCTCTTATAAAACCGTTTGACTGCTCTTCATCCTTTTATAAAGCAGTTTGACTGCTCTACATCCTCTTATAAATCAGTTTGACTGCTTTTCATCCGATTATAAATCAGTTTGACTGCTCTTCGTCCGATTATAAATCAGTTTGACTGCTCTTCGTCCGATTATAAATCAGTTTGACTGCTCTTCGTCCGCTTATAAAACAGTTTGACTGCTCTTCATCCTTTTATAAAGCAGTTTGACTGCTCTTCATCCTCTTATAAATCAGTTTGACTGCTCTTCATCCTCTTATAAATCAATTTGACTGCACTTCATCCTCTTATAAAACCGTTTGACTGCTCTTCGTCCGATTATAAATCAGGTTGACTGCTCTTCGTCCGCTTATAAAACAGTTTGACTGCTCTTCATCCTTTTATAAAGCAGTTTGACTGCTCTTCATCCTCTTATAAATCAGTTTGACTGCTCTTCATCCTCTTATAAAGCAGTTTGACTGCTCTTCATCCTCCTATAAACAAGTTTGACTGCGCTTCATTCTCTTGTAAAACAGGTTGACTGCTTTTCATCCTTTTGTAAAACAGTCTGACTGCTCTACATCATCTTATAAAACAGTTTGACTGCTCTTCATCATTTTATAAAGCAGTTTGACTGCTCTTCATCCTCTTATAAATCAATTTGACTGCTCTTCATCCTCTTATAAAACCGTTTGACTGCTCTTCGTCCGATTATAAATCAGTTTGACTGCTCTTCGTCCAATTATAAATCAGTTTCACTGCTCTTCGTCCGCTTATAAAACAGTTTGACTGCTCTTCATCCTTTTATAAAGCAGTTTCACTGCTCTTCATCCTCTTATAAATCAGTTTGACTGCTCTTCATCCTTTTATAAAGCAGTTTGACTGCTCTTCATCCTCCTATAAACCAGTTTGACTGCGCTTCATCCTCCTATAGAACAGTTTGACTGCTCTTCGTCCGATTATAAATCAGTTTGACTGCTCTTCGTCCTCTTATAAAACAGTTTGACTGCTCTTCATCCTTTTATAAAGCAGTTTGACTGCTCTTCATCCTCTTATAAATCAGTTTGACTGCTCTTCATCCGATTATAAATCAGTTTGACTGCTCTTCATCCTCTTATAAAACAGTTTGACTGCTCTTCATCCTTTTATAAAGCAGTTTGACTGCTCTTCATCCTCTTATAAATCAGTTTGACTGCTCTTCATCCTATTATAAATCAGTTTGACTGCTCTTCATCCTCTTATAAAACAGTTTGACTGCTCTTTATCCTTTTATAACGCAGTTTGACTGCTCTTCATCCTCTTATAAAACCGTTTGACTGCTCTTCGTCCGATTATAAATCAGTTTGACTGCTCTTCATCCTCTTATAAAACCGTTTGACTGCTCTTCGTCCGATTATAAATCATTTTGACTGCTCTTCGTCTGCTTATAAAACAGTTTGACTGCTCTTCATCCTTTTATAAAGCAGTTTGACTGCTCTTCATCCTCTTATAAATCAGTTTGACTGCTCTTCATCTGTTTATAAAGCAGTTTGACTGCTCTTCATCCTCCTATAGACCAGTTTGACTGCGCTTCATCCTCCTATAAAACAGTTTGACTGCTCTTCGTAGGATTATAAATCAGTTTCACTGCTCTTCGTCCTCTTATAAAACCGTTTGACTGCTCTTCATCCTTTTATAAAGCAGTTTGACTGCTCTACATCCTCTTATAAATCAGTTTGACTGCTTTTCATCCGATTATAAATCAGTTTGACTGCTCTTCGTCCGATTATAAATCAGTTTGACTGCTCTTCGTCCGATTATAAATCAGTTTGACTGCTCTTCGTCCGCTTATAAAACAGTTTGACTGCTCTTCATCCTTTTATAAAGCAGTTTGACTGCTCTTCATCCTCTTATAAATCAGTTTGACTGCTCTTCATCCTCTTATAAAGCAGTTTGACTGCTCTTCATCCTCCTATAAACCAGTTTGACTGCGCTTCATCCTCTTGTAAAACAGGTTGACTGCTCTTCATCCTTTTGTAAAACAGTCTGACTGCTCTACATCATTGTATAAAACAGTTTGACTGCTCTTCATCCTTTTATAAAGCAGTTTGACTGCTCTTCATCCTCTTATAAATCAATTTGACTGCTCTTCATCCTCTTATAAAACCGTTTGACTGCTCTTCGTCCGATTATAAATCAGTTTGACTGCTCTTCGTCCGATTATAAATCAGTTTGACTGCTCTTCGTCCGCTTATAAAACAGTTTGACTGCTCTTCATCCTTTTATAAAGCAGTTTGACTGCTCTTCATCCTCTTATAAATCAGTTTGACTGCTCTTCATCCTTTTATAAAGCAGTTTGACTGCTCTTCATCCTCCTATAAACCAGTTTGACTGCGCTTCATCCTCCTATAGAACAGTTTGACTGCTCTTCGTCCGATTATAAATCAGTTTGACTGCTCTTCGTCCTCTTATAAAACAGTTTGACTGCTCTTCATCCTTTTATAAAGCAGTTTGACTGCTCTTCATCCTCTTATAAATCAGTTTGACTGCTCTTCATCCTCTTATAAAGCAGTTTGACTGCTCTTCATCCTCCTATAAACCAGTTTGACTGCGCTTCATCCTCTTGTAAAACAGGTTGACTGCTCTTCATCCTTTTGTAAAACAGTCTGACTGCTCTACATCATTGTATAAAACAGTTTGACTGCTCTTCATCCTTTTATAAAGCAGTTTGACTGCTCTTCATCCTCTTATAAATCAATTTGACTGCTCTTCATTCTCTTATAAAACCGTTTGACTGCTCTTCGTCCGATTATAAATCAGTTTGACTGCTCTTCGTCCGATTATAAATCAGTTTGACTGCTCTTCGTCCGCTTATAAAACAGTTTGACTGCTCTTCATCCTTTTATAAAGCAATCTGACTGCTCTACATCCTCGTGTAAAACAATTTGACTGCTCTTCATCCTTTTATAAAGCAGTTTGACTGCTCTTCATCCTCTTATAAAACCGTTTGACTGCTCTTCATCCTCTTATAAAACCGTTTGACTGCTCTTCGTCCGATTATAAATCAGTTTGACTGCTCTTCATCCTCTTATAAAACCGTTTGACTGCTCTTCGTCCGATTATAAATCAGGTTGACTGCTCTTCGTCCGATTATAAATCAGTTTGACTGCTCTTCATCCTTTTGTAAAGCAGTTTGACTGCTCTTCATCCTCTTATAAATCAGTTTGACTGCTCTTCATCTGTTTATAAAGCAGTTTGACTGCTCTTCATCCTCCTATAGACCAGTTTGACTGCGCTTCATCCTCCTATAAAACAGTTTGACTGCTCTTCGTCGTATTATAAATCAGTTTGACTGCTCTTCGTCTGATTATAAATCAGTTTGACTGCTCTTCGTCTGCTTATAAAACAGTTTGACTGCTCTTCATCCTTTTATAAAGCAGTTTGACTGCTCTTCATCCTCCTATAGACCAGTTTGACTGCGCTTCATCCTCCTATAAAACAGTTTGACTGCTCTTCGTCGGATTATAAATCAGTTTGACTGCTCTTCGTCCTCTTATAAAACAGTTTGACTGCTCTTCATCCTTTTATAAAGCAGTTTGACTGCTCTTCATCCTCTTATAAATGAGTTTGACTGCTCTTCATCTGTTTATAAAGCAGTTTGACTGCTCTTCATCCTCCTATAGACCAGTTTGACTGCGCTTCATCCTCCTATAAAACAGTTTGACTGCTCTTCGTCGTATTATAAATCATTTTGACTGCTCTTCGTCTGATTATAAATCAGTTTGACTGCTCTTCGTCTGCTTATAAAACAGTTTGACTGCTCTTCATCCTTTTATAAAGCAGTTTGACTGCTCTTCATCCTCTTATAAATCAGTTTGACTGCTCTTCATCTGTTTATAAAGCAGTTTGACTGCTCTTCATCCTCCTATAGACCAGTTTGACTGCGCTTCATCCTCCTATAAAACAGTTTGACTGCTCTTCGTCGGATTATAAATCAGTTTGACTGCTCTTCGTCCTCTTATAAAACAGTTTGACTGCTCTTCATCCTTTTATAAAGCAGTTTGACTGCTCTACATCCTCTTATAAATCAGTTTGACTGCTTTTCGTCCAATTATAAATCAGTTTGACTGCTCTTCGTCCGATTATAAATCAGTTTGACTGCTCTTCGTCCGATTATAAATCAGTTTGACTGCTCTTCGTCCGCTTATAAAACAGTTTGACTGCTCTTCATCCTTTTATAAAGCAGTTTGACTGCTCTTCATCCTCTTATATATCAGTTTGACTGCTCTTCATCCTCTTATAAAGCAGCTTGACTGCTCTTCATCCTCCTATAAACCAGTTTGACTGCGCTTCATCCTCTTGTAAAACAGGTTGACTGCTTTTCATCCTTTTGTAAAACAGTCTGACTGCTCTACATCATTGTATAAAACAGTTTGACTGCTCTTCATCCTTTTATAAAGCAGTTTGACTGCTCTTCATCCTCTTATAAATCAATTTGACTGCTCTTCATTCTCTTATAAAACCGTTTGACTGCTCTTCGTCCGATTATAAATCAGTTTGACTGCTCTTCGTCCGATTATAAATCAGTTTGACTGCTCTTCGTCCGCTTATAAAACAGTTTGACTGCTCTTCATCCTTTTATAAAGCAATCTGACTGCTCTACATCCTCGTATAAAACAATTTGACTGCTCTTCATCCTTTTATAAAGCAGTTTGACTGCTCTTCATCCTCTTATAAAACCGTTTGACTGCTCTTCATCCTCTTATAAAACCGTTTGACTGCTCTTCGTCCGATTATAAATCAGTTTGACTGCTCTTCATCCTCTTATAAAACCGTTTGACTGCTCTTCGTCCGATTATAAATCAGGTTGACTGCTCTTCGTCCGATTATAAATCAGTTTGACTGCTCTTCATCCTTTTATAAAGCAGTTTGACTGCTCTTCATCCTCTTATAAATCAGTTTGACTGCTCTTCATCTGTTTATAAAGCAGTTTGACTGCTCTTCATCCTCCTATAGACCAGTTTGACTGCGCTTCATCCTCCTATAAAACAGTTTGACTGCTCTTCGTCGTATTATAAATCAGTTTGACTGCTCTTCGTCTGATTATAAATCAGTTTGACTGCTCTTCGTCTGCTTATAAAACAGTTTGACTGCTCTTCATCCTTTTATAATGCAGTTTGACTGCTCTTCATCCTCTTATAAATCAGTTTGACTGCTCTTCATCTGTTTATAAAGCAGTTTGACTGCTCTTCATCCTCCTATAGACCAGTTTGACTGCGCTTCATCCTCCTATAAAACAGTTTGACTGCTCTTCGTCGGATTATAAATCAGTTTGACTGCTCTTCGTCCTCTTATAAAACAGTTTGACTGCTCTTCATCCTTTTATAAAGCAGTTTGACTGCTCTACATCCTCTTATAAATCAGTTTGACTGCTTTTCGTCCAATTATAAATCAGTTTGACTGCTCTTCGTCCGATTATAAATCAGTTTGACTGCTCTTCGTCCGATTATAAATCAGTTTGACTGCTCTTCGTCCGCTTATAAAACAGTTTGACTGCTCTTCATCCTTTTATAAAGCAGTTTGACTGCTCTTCATCCTCTTATATATCAGTTTGACTGCTCTTCATCCTCTTATAAAGCAGCTTGACTGCTCTTCATCCTCCTATAAACCAGTTTGACTGCGCTTCATCCTCTTGTAAAACAGGTTGACTGCTTTTCATCCTTTTGTAAAACAGTCTGACTGCTCTACATCATTGTATAAAACAGTTTGACTGCTCTTCATCCTTTTATAAAGCAGTTTGACTGCTCTTCATCCTCTTATAAATCAATTTGACTGCTCTTCATCCTCTTATAAAACCGTTTGACTGCTCTTCGTCCGATTATAAATCAGTTTGACTGCTCTTCGTCCGCTTATAAAACAGTTTGACTGCTCTTCATCCTTTTATAAAGCAGTTTGACTGCTCTTCATCCTCCTATAAAACAGTTTGACTGCTCTTCGTCGGATTATAAATCAGTTTGACTGCTCTTCGTCCTCTTATAAAACAGTTTGACTGCTCTTCATCCTTTTATAAAGCAGTTTAACTGCTCTACATCCTCTTATAAATCAGTTTGACTGCTTTTCATCCGATTATAAATCAGTTTGACTGCTCTTCGTCCGATTATAAATCAGTTTGACTGCTCTTCGTCCGATTATAAATCAGTTTGACTGCTCTTCGTCCGCTTATAAAACAGTTTGACTGCTCTTCATTCTTTTATAAAGCAGTTTGACTGCTCTTCATCCTCTTATAAATCAGTTTGACTGCTCTTCATCCTCTTATAAAGCAGTTTGACTGCTCTTCATCCTCCTATAAACCAGTTTGACTGCGCTTCATCCTCTTGTAAAACAGGTTGACTGCTTTTCATCCTTTTGTAAAACAGTCTGACTGCTCTACATCATTGTATAAAACAGTTTGACTGCTCTTCATCCTTTTATAAAGCAGTTTGACTGCTCTACATCCTCTTATAAATCAGTTTGACTGCTATTCATCCGATTATAAATCAGTTTGACTGCTCTTCGTCCGATTATAAATCAGTTTGACTGCTCTTCGTCCGATTATAAATCAGTTTGACTGCTCTTCGTCCGCTTATAAAACAGTTTGACTGCTCTTCATCCTTTTATAAAGCAGTTTCACTGCTCTTCATCCTCTTATAAATCAGTTTGACTGCTCTTCATCCTTTTATAAAGCAGTTTGACTGCTCTTCATCCTCCTATAAACCAGTTTGACTGCGCTTCATCCTCCTATAGAACAGTTTGACTGCTCTTCGTCCGATTATAAATCAGTTTGACTGCTCTTCGTCCTCTTATAAAACAGTTTGACTGCTCTTCATCCTTTTATAAAGCAGTTTGACTGCTCTTCATCCTCTTATAAATCAGTTTGACTGCTCTTCATCCGATTATAAATCAGTTTGACTGCTCTTCATCCTCTTATAAAACAGTTTGACTGCTCTTCATCCTTTTATAAAGCAGTTTGACTGCTCTTCATCCTCTTATAAATCAGTTTGACTGCTCTTCATCCTATTATAAATCAGTTTGACTGCTCTTCATCCTTTTATAAAGCAGTTTGACTGCTCTTCATCCTCTTATAAATCAGTTTGACTGCTCTTCATCCGATTATAAATCAGTTTGACTGCTCTTCATCCTCTTATAAAACAGTTTGACTGCTCTTCATCCTTTTATAAAGCAGTTTGACTGCTCTACATCCTCTTATAAATCAGTTTGACTGCTCTTCATCTGTTTATAAAGCAGTTTGACTGCTCTTCATCCTCCTATAGACCAGTTTGACTGCGCTTCATCCTCCTATAAAACAGTTTGACTGCTCTTCGTAGGATTATAAATCAGTTTCACTGCTCTTCGTCCTCTTATAAAACCGTTTGACTGCTCTTCATCCTTTTATAAAGCAGTTTGGCTGCTCTACATCCTCTTATAAATCAGTTTGACTGCTTTTCATCCGATTATAAATCAGTTTGACTGCTCTTCGTCCGATTATAAATCAGTTTGACTGCTCTTCGTCCGATTATAAATCAGTTTGACTGCTCTTCGTCCGCTTATAAAACAGTTTGACTGCTCTTCATCCTTTTATAAAGCAGTTTGACTGCTCTTCATCCTCTTATAAATCAGTTTGACTGCTCTTCATCCTCTTATAAAGCAGTTTGACTGCTCTTCATCCTCCTATAAACCAGTTTGACTGCGCTTCATCCTCTTGTAAAACAGGTTGACTGCTTTTCATCCTTTTGTAAAACAGTCTGACTGCTCTACATCATTGTATAAAACAGTTTGACTGCTCTTCGTCCGATTATAAATCAGTTTGACTGCTCTTCGTCCTCTTATAAAACAGTTTGACTGCTCTCCATCCTTTTATAAAGCAGTTTGACTGCTCTTCATCCTCTTATAAATCAGTTTGACTGCTCTTCATCCGATTATAAAGCAGTTTGACTGCTCTTCATCCTTTTATAAAGCAGTTTGACTGCTCTTCATCCTCTTATAAAACAGGTTGACTGCTTTTCATCCTTTTGTAAAACAGTCTGACTGCTCTACATCATTGTATAAAACAGTTTGACTGCTCTTCATCCTTTTATAAAGCAGTTTGACTGCTCTTCATCCTCTTATAAATCAATTTGACTGCTCTTCATTCTCTTATAAAACCGTTTGACTGCTCTTCGTCCGATTATAAATCAGTTTGACTGCTCTTCGTCCGATTATAAATCAGTTTGACTGCTCTTCGTGCGCTTATAAAACAGTTTGACTGCTCTTCATCCTTTTATAAAGCAATCTGACTGCTCTACATCCTCGTATAAAACAATTTGACTGCTCTTCATCCTTTTATAAAGCAGTTTGACTGCTCTTCATCCTCTTATAAAACCGTTTGACTGCTCTTCATCCTCTTATAAAACCGTTTGACTGCTCTTCGTCAGATTATAAATCAGTTTGACTGCTCTTCATCCTCTTATAAAACCGTTTGACTGCTCTTCGTCCGATTATAAATCAGGTTGACTGCTCTTCGTCCGATTATAAATCAGTTTGACTGCTCTTCATCCTTTTATAAAGCAGTTTGACTGCTCTTCATCCTCTTATAAATCAGTTTGACTGCTCTTCATCTGTTTATAAAGCAGTTTGACAGCTCTTCATCCTCCTATAGACCAGTTTGACTGCGCTTCATCCTCCTATAAAACAGTTTGACTGCTCTTCGTCGTATTATAAATCAGTTTGACTGCTCTTCGTCTGATTATAAATCAGTTTGACTGCTCTTCGTCTGCTTATAAAACAGTTTGACTGCTCTTCATCCTTTTATAAAGCAGTTTGACTGCTCTTCATCCTCTTATAAATCAGTTTGACTGCTCTTCATCTGTTTATAAAGCAGTTTGACTGCTCTTCATCCTCCTATAGACCAGTTTGACTGCGCTTCATCCTCCTATAAAACAGTTTGACTGCTCTTCGTCGGATTATAAATCAGTTTGACTGCTCTTCGTCCGCTTATAAAACAGTTTGACTGCTCTTCATCCTTTTATAAAGCAGTTTGACTGCTCTTCATCCTCTTATATATCAGTTTGACTGCTCTTCATCCTCTTATAAAGCAGCTTGACTGCTCTTCATCCTCCTATAAACCAGTTTGCCTGCGCTTCATCCTCTTGTAAAACAGGTTGACTGCTTTTCATCCTTTTGTAAAACAGTCTGACTGCTCTACATCATTGTATAAAACAGTTTGACTGCTCTTCATCCTTTTATAAAGCAGTTTGACTGCTCTTCATCCTCTTATAAATCAATTTGACTGCTCTTCATCCTCTTATAAAACCGTTTGACTGCTCTTCGTCCGATTATAAATCAGTTTGACTGCTCTTCGTCCGATTATAAATCAGTTTGACTGCTCTTCGTCCGCTTATAAAACAGTTTGACTGCTCTTCATCCTTTTATAAAGCAGTTTGACTGCTCTTCATCCTCCTATAAAACAGTTTGACTGCTCTTCGTCGGATTATAAATCAGTTTGACTGCTCTTCGTCCGATTATAAATCAGTTTGACTGCTCTTCGTCCGATTATAAATCAGTTTGACTGCTCTTCGTCCGCTTATAAAACAGTTTGACTGCTCTTCATCCTTTTATAAAGCAGTTTGACTGCTCTTCATCCTCTTATAAATCAGTTTGACTGCTCTTCATCCTCTTATAAAGCAGTTTGACTGCTCTTCATCCTCCTATAAACCAGTTTGACTGCGCTTCATCCTCTTGTAAAACAGGTTGACTGCTTTTCATCCTTTTGTAAAACAGTCTGACTGCTCTACATCATTGTATAAAACAGTTTGACTGCTCTTCATCCTTTTATAAAGCAGTTTGACTGCTCTACATCCTCTTATAAATCAGTTTGACTGCTATTCATCCGATTATAAATCAGTTTGACTGCTCTTCGTCCGATTATAAATCAGTTTGACTGCTCTTCGTCCGATTATAAATCAGTTTGACTGCTCTTCGTCCGCTTATAAAACAGTTTGACTGCTCTTCATCCTTTTATAAAGCAGTTTCACTGCTCTTCATCCTCTTATAAATCAGTTTGACTGCTCTTCATCCTTTTATAAAGCAGTTTGACTGCTCTTCATCCTCCTATAAACCAGTTTGACTGCGCTTCATCCTCCTATAGAACAGTTTGACTGCTCTTCGTCCGATTATAAATCAGTTTGACTGCTCTTCGTCCTCTTATAAAACAGTTTGACTGCTCTTCATCCTTTTATAAAGCAGTTTGACTGCTCTTCATCCTCTTATAAATCAGTTAGACTGCTCTTCATCCGATTATAAATCAGTTTGACTGCTCTTCATCCTCTTATAAAACAGTTTGACTGCTCTTCATCCTTTTATAAAGCAGTTTGACTGCTCTTCATCCTCTTATAAATCAGTTTGACTGCTCTTCATCCTATTATAAATCAGTTTGACTGCTCTTCATCCTCTTATAAATCAGTTTGACTGCTCTTCATCTGTTTATAAAGCAGTTTGACTGCTCTTCATCCTCCTATAGACCAGTTTGACTGCGCTTCATCCTCCTATAAAACAGTTTGACTGCTCTTCGTAGGATTATAAATCAGTTTCACTGCTCTTCGTCCTCTTATAAAACCGTTTGACTGCTCTTCATCCTTTTATAAAGCAGTTTGACTGCTCTACATCCTCTTATAAATCAGTTTGACTGCTTTTCATCCGATTATAAATCAGTTTGACTGCTCTTCGTCCGATTATAAATCAGTTTGACTGCTCTTCGTCCGATTATAAATCAGTTTGACTGCTCTTCGTCCGCTTATAAAACAGTTTGACTGCTCTTCATCCTTTTATAAAGCAGTTTGACTGCTCTTCATCCTCTTATAAATCAGTTTGACTGCTCTTCATCCTCTTATAAAGCAGTTTGACTGCTCTTCATCCTCCTATAAACCAGTTTGACTGCGCTTCATCCTCTTGTAAAACAGGTTGACTGCTTTTCATCCTTTTGTAAAACAGTCTGACTGCTCTACATCATTGTATAAAACAGTTTGACTGCTCTTCGTCCGATTATAAATCAGTTTGACTGCTCTTCGTCCTCTTATAAAACAGTTTGACTGCTCTTCATCCTTTTATAAAGCAGTTTGACTGCTCTTCATCCTCTTATAAATCAGTTTGACTGCTCTTCATCCGATTATAAAGCAGTTTGACTGCTCTTCATCCTTTTATAAAGCAGTTTGACTGCTCTTCATCCTCTTATAAATCAGTTTGACTGCTCTTCATTTGTTTATAAAGCAGTTTTACTGCTCTTCATCCTCCTATAGACCAGTTTGACTGCGCTTCATCCTCCTATAAAACAGTTTGACTGCTCTTCGTCGGATTATAAATCAGTTTGACTGCTCTTCGTCCTCTTATAAAACAGTTTGACTGCTCTTCATCCTTTTATAAAGCAGTTTGACTGCTCTACATCCTCTTATAAATCAGTTTGACTGCTATTCATCCGATTATAAATCAGTTTGACTGCTCTTCGTCCGATTATAAATCAGTTTGACTGCTCTTCGTCCGATTATAAATCAGTTTGACTGCTCTTCGTCCGCTTTTAAAACAGTTTGACTGCTCTTCATCCTCTTATAAATCAGTTTGACTGCTCTTCATCCTTTTATAAAGCAGTTTGACTGCTCTTCATCCTCCTATAAACCAGTTTGACTGCGCTTCATCCTCCTATAGAACAGTTTGACTGCTCTTCGTCCGATTATAAATCAGTTTGACTGCTCTTCGTCCTCTTATAAAACAGTTTGACTGCTCTTCATCCTTTTATAAAGCAGTTTGACTGCTCTTCATCCTCTTATAAATCAGTTTGACTGCTCTTCATCCGATTATAAATCAGTTTGACTGCTCTTCATCCTCTTATAAAACAGTTTGACTGCTCTTCATCCTTTTATAAAGCAGTTTGACTGCTCTTCATCCTCTTATAAATCAGTTTGACTGCTCTTCATCCTATTATAAATCAGTTTGACTGCTCTTCATCCTCTTATAAAACAGTTTGACTGCTCTTTATCCTTTTATAACGCAGTTTGACTGCTCTTCATCCTCTTATAAATCAGTTTGACTGCTCTTCATCCTCTTGTAAAACAGTCTGACTGCTCTACATCCTCGTATAAAACAATTTGACTGCTCTTCATCCTTTTATAAAGCAGTTTGACTGCTCTTCATCCTCTTATAAAACCGTTTGACTGCTCTTCATCCTCTTATAAAACCGTTTGACTGCTCTTCGTCCGATTATAAATCAGTTTGACTGCTTGCTCTTCATCCTCTTATAAAACCGTTTGACTGCTCTTCGTCCGATTATAAATCAGGTTGACTGCTCTTCGTCCGATTATAAATCAGTTTGACTGCTCTTCATCCTTTTATAAAGCAGTTTGACTGCTCTTCATCCTCTTATAAATCAGTTTGACTGCTCTTCATCTGTTTATAAAGCAGTTTGACTGCTCTTCATCCTCCTATAGACCAGTTTGACTGCGCTTCATCCTCCTATAAAACAGTTTGACTGCTCTTCGTCGTATTATAAATCAGTTTGACTGCTCTTCGTCTGATTATAAATCAGTTTGACTGCTCTTTGTCTGCTTATAAAACAGTTTGACTGCTCTTCATCCTTTTATAAAGCAGTTTGACTGCTCTTCATCCTCTTATAAATCAGTTTGACTGCTCTTCATCTGTTTATAAAGCAGTTTGACTGCTCTTCATCCTCCTATAGACCAGTTTGACTGCGCTTCATCCTCCTATAAAACAATTTGACTGCTCTTCGTCGGATTATAAATCAGTTTGACTGCTCTTCGTCCTCTTATAAAACAGTTTGACTGCTCTTCATCCTTTTATAAAGCAGTTTGACTGCTCTACATCCTCTTATAAATCAGTTTGACTGCTTTTCATCCGATTATAAATCAGTTTGACTGCTCTTCGTCCGATTATAAATCAGTTTGACTGCTCTTCGTCCGATTATAAATCAGTTTGACTGCTCTTCGTCCGCTTATAAAACAGTTTGACTGCTCTTCATCCTTTTATAAATCAGTTTGACTGCTCTTCATCCTCTTATAAATCAGTTTGACTGCTCTTCATCCTCTTATAAAGCAGCTTGACTGCTCTTCATCCTCCTATAAACCAGTTTGACTGCGCTTCATCCTCTTGTAAAACAGGTTGACTGCTTTTCATCCTTTTGTAAAACAGTCTGACTGCTCTACATCATTGTATAAAACAGTTTGACTGCTCTTCATCCTTTTATAAAGCAGTTTGACTGCTCTTCATCCTCTTATAAATCAATTTGACTGCTCTTCATCCTCTTATAAAACCGTTTGACTGCTCTTCGTCCGATTATAAATCAGTTTGACTGCTCTTCGTCCGATTATAAATCAGTTTGACTGCTCTTCGTCCTCTTATAAAACAGTTTGACTGCTCTTCATCCTTTTATAAAGCAGTTTGACTGCTCTTCGTCCTCTTATAAAACAGTTTGACTGCTCTTCATCCTTTTATAAAGCAGTTTGACTGCTCTACATCCTCTTATAAAACAGTTTGACTGCTCTTCATCCTTTTATAACGCAGTTTGACTGCTCTTCATCCTCTTATAAATCAGTTTGACTGCTCTTCATCCGATTATAAATCAGTTTGACTGCTCTTCATCCTCTTATAAAACAGTTTGACTGCTCTTTATCCTTTTATAACGCAGTTTGACTGCTCTTCATCCTCTTATAAATCAGTTTAACTGCTCTTCATCCGATTATAAATCAGTTTGACTGCTCTTCGTCCTCTTTTAAAACAGTTTGACTGCTCTTCATCCTTTTATAATGCAGTTTGACTGCTCTTCATCCTCTTATAAAACAGTTTGACTGCTCTTCATCCTCTTGTAAAACAGGTTGACTGCTCTTCATCCTCTTGTAAAACAGTCTGACTGCTCTACATCCTCGTATAAAACAATTTGACTGCTCTTCATCCTTTTATAAAGCAGTTTGACTGCTCTTCATCCTCTTATAAAACCGTTTGACTGCTCTTCGTCCGATTATAAATCAGTTTGACTGCTCTTCATCATCTTATAAAACCGTTTGACTGCTCTTCATCCTTTTATAAAGCAGTTTGACTGCTCTTCATCCTCATATAAATCAGTTTGACTGCTCTTCATCCTATTATAAATCAGTTTGACTGCTCTTCATCCTCTTATAAAACAGTTTGACTGCTCTTTATCCTTTTATAACGCAGTTTGACTGCTCTTCATCCTCTTATAAATCAGTTTGACTGCTCTTCATCCGATTATAAATCAGTTTGACTGCTCTTCGTCCTCTTTTAAAACAGTTTGACTGCTCTTCATCCTTTTATAATGCAGTTTGACTGCTCTTCATCCTCTTATAAAACAGTTTGACTGCTCTTCATCCTCTTGTAAAACAGGTTGACTGCTCTTCATCCTCTTGTAAAACAGTCTGACTGCTCTACATCCTCGTATAAAACAATTTGACTGCTCTTCATCCTTTTATAAAGCAGTTTGACTGCGCTTCATCCTCTTATAAAACCGTTTGACTGCTCTTCATCCTCTTATAAAACCGTTTGACTGCTCTTCGTCCGATTATAAATCAGTTTGACTGCTCTTCATCCTCTTATAAAACCGTTTGACTGCTCTTCGTCCGATTATAAATCAGGTTGACTGCTCTTCGTCCGATTATAAATCAGTTTGACTGCTCTTCATCCTTTTATAAAGCAGTTTGACTGCTCTTCATCCTCTTATAAATCAGTTTGACTGCTCTTCATCTGTTTATAAAGCAGTTTGACTGCTCTTCATCCTCCTATAGACCAGTTTGACTGCGCTTCATCCTCCTATAAAACAGTTTGACTGCTCTTCGTCGTATTATAAATCAGTTTGACTGCTCTTCGTCTGATTATAAATCAGTTTGACTGCTCTTCGTCTGCTTATAAAACAGTTTGACTGCTCTTCATCCTTTTATAAAGCAGTTTGACTGCTCTTCATCCTCTTATAAATCAGTTTGACTGCTCTTCATCTGTTTATAAAGCAGTTTGACTGCTCTTCATCCTCCTATAGACCAGTTTGACTGCGCTTCATCCTCCTATAAAACAGTTTGACTGCTCTTCGTCGGATTATAAATCAGTTTGACTGCTCTTCGTCCTCTTATAAAACAGTTTGACTGCTCTTCATCCTTTTATAAAGCAGTTTGACTGCTCTACATCCTCTTATAAATCAGTTTGACTGCTTTTCATCCGATTATAAATCAGTTTGACTGCTCTTCGTCTGATTATAAATCAGTTTGACTGCTCTTCGTCCGATTATAAATCAGTTTGACTGCTCTTCGTCCGCTTATAAAACAGTTTGACTGCTCTTCATCCTTTTATAAAGCAGTTTGACTGCTCTTCATCCTCTTATAAATCAGTTTGACTGCTCTTCATCCTCTTATAAAGCAGCTTGACTGCTCTTCATCCTCCTATAAACCAGTTTGACTGCGCTTCATCCTCTTGTAAAACAGGTTGACTGCTTTTCATCCTTTTGTAAAACAGTCTGACTGCTCTACATCATTGTATAAAACAGTTTGACTGCTCTTCATCCTTTTATAAAGCAGTTTGACTGCTCTTCATCCTCTTATAAAACAGTTTGACTGCTCTTCGTCGGATTATAAATCAGTTTGACTGCTCTTCGTCCTCTTATAAAACAGTTTGACTGCTCTTCATCCTTTTATAAAGCAGTTTGACTGCTCTACATCCTCTTATAAATCAGTTTGACTGCTTTTCATCCGATTATAAATCAGTTTGACTGCTCTTCGTCTGATTATAAATCAGTTTGACTGCTCTTCGTCCTCTTTTAAAACAGTTTGACTGCTCTTCATCCTTTTATAATGCAGTTTGACTGCTCTTCATCCTCTTATAAAACAGTTTGACTGCTCTTCATCCTCTTGTAAAACAGGTTGACTGCTCTTCATCCTCTTGTAAAACAGTCTGACTGCTCTACATCCTCGTATAAAACAATTTGACTGCTCTTCATCCTTTTATAAAGCAGTTTGACTGCTCTTCATCCTCTTATAAAACCGTTTGACTGCTCTTCATCCTCTTATAAAACCGTTTGACTGCTCTTCGTCCGATTATAAATCAGTTTGACTGCTCTTCATCATCTTATAAAACCGTTTGACTGCTCTTCATCCTTTTATAAAGCAGTTTGACTGCTCTTCATCCTCATATAAATCAGTTTGACTGCTCTTCATCCTATTATAAATCAGTTTGACTGCTCTTCGTCCGATTATAAATCAGTTTGACTGCTCTTCGTCCGATTATAAATCAGTTTGACTGCTCTTCGTCCGCTTTTAAAACAGTTTGACTGCTCTTCATCCTCTTATAAATCAGTTTGACTGCTCTTCATCCTTTTATAAAGCAGTTTGACTGCTCTTCATCCTCCTATAAACCAGTTTGACTGCGCTTCATCCTCCTATAGAACAGTTTGACTGCTCTTCGTCCGATTATAAATCAGTTTGACTGCTCTTCGTCCTCTTATAAACAGTTTGACTGCTCTTCATCCTTTTATAAAGCAGTTTGACTGCTCTTCATCCTCTTATAAATCAGTTTGACTGCTCTTCATCCGATTATAAATCAGTTTGACTGCTCTTCATCCTCTTATAAAACAGTTTGACTGCTCTTCATCCTTTTATAAAGCAGTTTGACTGCTCTTCATCCTCTTATAAATCAGTTTGACTGCTCTTCATCCTATTATAAATCAGTTTGACTGCTCTTCATCCTCTTATAAAACAGTTTGACTGCTCTTTATCCTTTTATAACGCAGTTTGACTGCTCTTCATCCTCTTATAAATCAGTTTGACTGCTCTTCATCCTCTTGTAAAACAGTCTGACTGCTCTACATCCTCGTATAAAACAATTTGACTGCTCTTCATCCTTTTATAAAGCAGTTTGACTGCTCTTCATCCTCTTATAAAACCGTTTGACTGCTCTTCATCCTCTTATAAAACCGTTTGACTGCTCTTCGTCCGATTATAAATCAGTTTGACTGCTCTTCATCCTCTTATAAAACCGTTTGACTGCTCTTCGTCCGATTATAAATCAGGTTGACTGCTCTTCGTCCGATTATAAATCAGTTTGACTGCTCTTCATCCTTTTATAAAGCAGTTTGACTGCTCTTCATCCTCTTATAAATCAGTTTGACTGCTCTTCATCTGTTTATAAAGCAGTTTGACTGCTCTTCATCCTCCTATAGACCAGTTTGACTGCGCTTCATCCTCCTATAAAACAGTTTGACTGCTCTTTGTCGTATTATAAATCAGTTTGACTGCTCTTCGTCTGATTATAAATCAGTTTGACTGCTCTTTGTCTGCTTATAAAACAGTTTGACTGCTCTTCATCCTTTTATAAAGCAGTTTGACTGCTCTTCATCCTCTTATAAATCAGTTTGACTGCTCTTCATCTGTTTATAAAGCAGTTTGACTGCTCTTCATCCTCCTATAGACCAGTTTGACTGCGCTTCATCCTCCTATAAAACAGTTTGACTGCTCTTCGTCGTATTATAAATCAGTTTGACTGCTCTTCGTCCTCTTATAAAACAGTTTGACTGCTCTTCATCCTTTTATAAAGCAGTTTGACTGCTCTACATCCTCTTATAAATCAGTTTGACTGCTATTCATCCGATTATAAATCAGTTTGACTGCTCTTCGTCCGATTATAAATCAGTTTGACTGCTCTTCGTCCGATTATAAATCAGTTTGACTGCTCTTCGTCCGCTTTTAAAACAGTTTGACTGCTCTTCATCCTCTTATAAATCAGTTTGACTGCTCTTCATCCTTTTATAAAGCAGTTTGACTGCTCTTCATCCTCCTATAAACCAGTTTGACTGCGCTTCATCCTCCTATAGAACAGTTTGACTGCTCTTCGTCCGATTATAAATCAGTTTGACTGCTCTTCGTCCTCTTATAAAACAGTTTGACTGCTCTTCATCCTTTTATAAAGCAGTTTGACTGCTCTTCATCCTCTTATAAATCAGTTTGACTGCTCTTCATCCGATTATAAATCAGTTTGACTGCTCTTCATCCTCTTATAAAACAGTTTGACTGCTCTTCATCCTTTTATAAAGCAGTTTGACTGCTCTTCATCCTCTTATAAATCAGTTTGACTGCTCTTCATCCTATTATAAATCAGTTTGACTGCTCTTCATCCTCTTATAAAACAGTTTGACTGCTCTTTATCCTTTTATAACGCAGTTTGACTGCTCTTCATCCTCTTATAAATCAGTTTGACTGCTCTTCATCCTCTTGTAAAACAGTCTGACTGCTCTACATCCTCGTATAAAACAATTTGACTGCTCTTCATCCTTTTATAAAGCAGTTTGACTGCTCTTCATCCTCTTATAAAACCGTTTGACTGCTCTTCATCCTCTTATAAAACCGTTTGACTGCTCTTCGTCCGATTATAAATCAGTTTGACTGCTCTTCATCCTCTTATAAAACCGTTTGACTGCTCTTCGTCCGATTATAAATCAGGTTGACTGCTCTTCGTCCGATTATAAATCAGTTTGACTGCTCTTCATCCTTTTATAAAGCAGTTTGACTGCTCTTCATCCTCTTATAAATCAGTTTGACTGCTCTTCATCTGTTTATAAAGCAGTTTGACTGCTCTTCATCCTCCTATAGACCAGTTTGACTGCGCTTCATCCTCCTATAAAACAGTTTGACTGCTCTTCGTCGTATTATAAATCAGTTTGACTGCTCTTCGTCTGATTATAAATCAGTTTGACTGCTCTTTGTCTGCTTATAAAACAGTTTGACTGCTCTTCATCCTTTTATAAAGCAGTTTGACTGCTCTTCATCCTCTTATAAATCAGTTTGACTGCTCTTCATCTGTTTATAAAGCAGTTTGACTGCTCTTCATCCTCCTATAGACCAGTTTGACTGCGCTTCATCCTCCTATAAAACAATTTGACTGCTCTTCGTCGGATTATAAATCAGTTTGACTGCTCTTCGTCCTCTTATAAAACAGTTTGACTGCTCTTCATCCTTTTATAAAGCAGTTTGACTGCTCTACATCCTCTTATAAATCAGTTTGACTGCTTTTCATCCGATTATAAATCAGTTTGACTGCTCTTCGTCCGATTATAAATCAGTTTGACTGCTCTTCGTCCGATTATAAATCAGTTTGACTGCTCTTCGTCCGCTTATAAAACAGTTTGACTGCTCTTCATCCTTTTATAAATCAGTTTGACTGCTCTTCATCCTCTTATAAATCAGTTTGACTGCTCTTCATCCTCTTATAAAGCAGCTTGACTGCTCTTCATCCTCCTATAAACCAGTTTGACTGCGCTTCATCCTCTTGTAAAACAGGTTGACTGCTTTTCATCCTTTTGTAAAACAGTCTGACTGCTCTACATCATTGTATAAAACAGTTTGACTGCTCTTCATCCTTTTATAAAGCAGTTTGACTGCTCTTCATCCTCTTATAAATCAATTTGACTGCTCTTCATCCTCTTATAAAACCGTTTGACTGCTCTTCGTCCGATTATAAATCAGTTTGACTGCTCTTCGTCCGATTATAAATCAGTTTGACTGCTCTTCGTCCTCTTATAAAACAGTTTGACTGCTCTTCATCCTTTTATAAAGCAGTTTGACTGCTCTTCGTCCTCTTATAAAACAGTTTGACTGCTCTTCATCCTTTTATAAAGCAGTTTGACTGCTCTACATCCTCTTATAAAACAGTTTGACTGCTCTTCATCCTTTTATAACGCAGTTTGACTGCTCTTCATCCTCTTATAAATCAGTTTGACTGCTCTTCATCCGATTATAAATCAGTTTGACTGCTCTTCATCCTCTTATAAAACAGTTTGACTGCTCTTTATCCTTTTATAACGCAGTTTGACTGCTCTTCATCCTCTTATAAATCAGTTTAACTGCTCTTCATCCGATTATAAATCAGTTTGACTGCTCTTCGTCCTCTTTTAAAACAGTTTGACTGCTCTTCATCCTTTTATAATGCAGTTTGACTGCTCTTCATCCTCTTATAAAACAGTTTGACTGCTCTTCATCCTCTTGTAAAACAGGTTGACTGCTCTTCATCCTCTTGTAAAACAGTCTGACTGCTCTACATCCTCGTATAAAACAATTTGACTGCTCTTCATCCTTTTATAAAGCAGTTTGACTGCTCTTCATCCTCTTATAAAACCGTTTGACTGCTCTTCGTCCGATTATAAATCAGTTTGACTGCTCTTCATCATCTTATAAAACCGTTTGACTGCTCTTCATCCTTTTATAAAGCAGTTTGACTGCTCTTCATCCTCATATAAATCAGTTTGACTGCTCTTCATCCTATTATAAATCAGTTTGACTGCTCTTCATCCTCTTATAAAACAGTTTGACTGCTCTTTATCCTTTTATAACGCAGTTTGACTGCTCTTCATCCTCTTATAAATCAGTTTGACTGCTCTTCATCCGATTATAAATCAGTTTGACTGCTCTTCGTCCTCTTTTAAAACAGTTTGACTGCTCTTCATCCTTTTATAATGCAGTTTGACTGCTCTTCATCCTCTTATAAAACAGTTTGACTGCTCTTCATCCTCTTGTAAAACAGGTTGACTGCTCTTCATCCTCTTGTAAAACAGTCTGACTGCTCTACATCCTCGTATAAAACAATTTGACTGCTCTTCATCCTTTTATAAAGCAGTTTGACTGCTCTTCATCCTCTTATAAAACCGTTTGACTGCTCTTCATCCTCTTATAAAACCGTTTGACTGCTCTTCGTCCGATTATAAATCAGTTTGACTGCTCTTCATCCTCTTATAAAACCGTTTGACTGCTCTTCGTCCGATTATAAATCAGGTTGACTGCTCTTCGTCCGATTATAAATCAGTTTGACTGCTCTTCATCCTTTTATAAAGCAGTTTGACTGCTCTTCATCCTCTTATAAATCAGTTTGACTGCTCTTCATCTGTTTATAAAGCAGTTTGACTGCTCTTCATCCTCCTATAGACCAGTTTGACTGCGCTTCATCCTCCTATAAAACAGTTTGACTGCTCTTCGTCGTATTATAAATCAGTTTGACTGCTCTTCGTCTGATTATAAATCAGTTTGACTGCTCTTCGTCTGCTTATAAAACAGTTTGACTGCTCTTCATCCTTTTATAAAGCAGTTTGACTGCTCTTCATCCTCTTATAAATCAGTTTGACTGCTCTTCATCTGTTTATAAAGCAGTTTGACTGCTCTTCATCCTCCTATAGACCAGTTTGACTGCGCTTCATCCTCCTATAAAACAGTTTGACTGCTCTTCGTCGGATTATAAATCAGTTTGACTGCTCTTCGTCCTCTTATAAAACAGTTTGACTGCTCTTCATCCTTTTATAAAGCAGTTTGACTGCTCTACATCCTCTTATAAATCAGTTTGACTGCTTTTCATCTGATTATAAATCAGTTTGACTGCTCTTCGTCTGATTATAAATCAGTTTGACTGCTCTTCGTCCGATTATAAATCAGTTTGACTGCTCTTCGTCCGCTTATAAAACAGTTTGACTGCTCTTCATCCTTTTATAAAGCAGTTTGACTGCTCTTCATCCTCTTATAAATCAGTTTGACTGCTCTTCATCCTCTTATAAAGCAGCTTGACTGCTCTTCATCCTCCTATAAACCAGTTTGACTGCGCTTCATCCTCTTGTAAAACAGGTTGACTGCTTTTCATCCTTTTGTAAAACAGTCTGACTGCTCTACATCATTGTATAAAACAGTTTGACTGCTCTTCATCCTTTTATAAAGCAGTTTGACTGCTCTTCATCCTCTTATAAAACAGTTTGACTGCTCTTCGTCGGATTATAAATCAGTTTGACTGCTCTTCGTCCTCTTATAAAACAGTTTGACTGCTCTTCATCCTTTTATAAAGCAGTTTGACTGCTCTACATCCTCTTATAAATCAGTTTGACTGCTTTTCATCCGATTATAAATCAGTTTGACTGCTCTTCGTCTGATTATAAATCAGTTTGACTGCTCTTCGTCCTCTTTTAAAACAGTTTGACTGCTCTTCATCCTTTTATAATGCAGTTTGACTGCTCTTCATCCTCTTATAAAACAGTTTGACTGCTCTTCATCCTCTTGTAAAACAGGTTGACTGCTCTTCATCCTCTTGTAAAACAGTCTGACTGCTCTACATCCTCGTATAAAACAATTTGACTGCTCTTCATCCTTTTATAAAGCAGTTTGACTGCTCTTCATCCTCTTATAAAACCGTTTGACTGCTCTTCATCCTCTTATAAAACCGTTTGACTGCTCTTCGTCCGATTATAAATCAGTTTGACTGCTCTTCATCATCTTATAAAACCGTTTGACTGCTCTTCATCCTTTTATAAAGCAGTTTGACTGCTCTTCATCCTCATATAAATCAGTTTGACTGCTCTTCATCCTATTATAAATCAGTTTGACTGCTCTTCGTCCGATTATAAATCAGTTTGACTGCTCTTCGTCCGATTATAAATCAGTTTGACTGCTCTTCGTCCGCTTTTAAAACAGTTTGACTGCTCTTCATCCTCTTATAAATCAGTTGGACTGCTCTTCATCCTTTTATAAAGCAGTTTGACTGCTCTTCATCCTCCTATAAACCAGTTTGACTGCGCTTCATCCTCCTATAGAACAGTTTGACTGCTCTTCGTCCGATTATAAATCAGTTTGACTGCTCTTCGTCCTCTTATAAAACAGTTTGACTGCTCTTCATCCTTTTATAAAGCAGTTTGACTGCTCTTCATCCTCTTATAAATCAGTTTGACTGCTCTTCATCCGATTATAAATCAGTTTGACTGCTCTTCATCCTCTTATAAAACAGTTTGACTGCTCTTCATCCTTTTATAAAGCAGTTTGACTGCTCTTCATCCTCTTATAAATCAGTTTGACTGCTCTTCATCCTATTATAAATCAGTTTGACTGCTCTTCATCCTCTTATAAAACAGTTTGACTGCTCTTTATCCTTTTATAACGCAGTTTGACTGCTCTTCATCCTCTTATAAATCAGTTTGACTGCTCTTCATCCTCTTGTAAAACAGTCTGACTGCTCTACATCCTCGTATAAAACAATTTGACTGCTCTTCATCCTTTTATAAAGCAGTTTGACTGCTCTTCATCCTCTTATAAAACCGTTTGACTGCTCTTCATCCTCTTATAAAACCGTTTGACTGCTCTTCGTCCGATTATAAATCAGTTTGACTGCTCTTCATCCTCTTATAAAACCGTTTGACTGCTCTTCGTCCGATTATAAATCAGGTTGACTGCTCTTCGTCCGATTATAAATCAGTTTGACTGCTCTTCATCCTTTTATAAAGCAGTTTGACTGCTCTTCATCCTCTTATAAATCAGTTTGACTGCTCTTCATCTGTTTATAAAGCAGTTTGACTGCTCTTCATCCTCCTATAGACCAGTTTGACTGCGCTTCATCCTCCTATAAAACAGTTTGACTGCTCTTCGTCGTATTATAAATCAGTTTGACTGCTCTTCGTCTGATTATAAATCAGTTTGACTGCTCTTTGTCTGCTTATAAAACAGTTTGACTGCTCTTCATCCTTTTATAAAGCAGTTTGACTGCTCTTCATCCTCTTATAAATCAGTTTGACTGCTCTTCATCTGTTTATAAAGCAGTTTGACTGCTCTTCATCCTCCTATAGACCAGTTTGACTGCGCTTCATCCTCCTATAAAACAATTTGACTGCTCTTCGTCGGATTATAAATCAGTTTGACTGCTCTTCGTCCTCTTATAAAACAGTTTGACTGCTCTTCATCCTTTTATAAAGCAGTTTGACTGCTCTACATCCTCTTATAAATCAGTTTGACTGCTTTTCATCCGATTATAAATCAGTTTGACTGCTCTTCGTCCGATTATAAATCAGTTTGACTGCTCTTCGTCCGATTATAAATCAGTTTGACTGCTCTTCGTCCGCTTATAAAACAGTTTGACTGCTCTTCATCCTTTTATAAATCAGTTTGACTGCTCTTCATCCTCTTATAAATCAGTTTGACTGCTCTTCATCCTCTTATAAAGCAGCTTGACTGCTCTTCATCCTCCTATAAACCAGTTTGACTGCGCTTCATCCTCTTGTAAAACAGGTTGACTGCTTTTCATCCTTTTGTAAAACAGTCTGACTGCTCTACATCATTGTATAAAACAGTTTGACTGCTCTTCATCCTTTTATAAAGCAGTTTGACTGCTCTTCATCCTCTTATAAATCAATTTGACTGCTCTTCATCCTCTTATAAAACCGTTTGACTGCTCTTCGTCCGATTATAAATCAGTTTGACTGCTCTTCGTCCGATTATAAATCAGTTTGACTGCTCTTCGTCCTCTTATAAAACAGTTTGACTGCTCTTCATCCTTTTATAAAGCAGTTTGACTGCTCTTCGTCCTCTTATAAAACAGTTTGACTGCTCTTCATCCTTTTATAAAGCAGTTTGACTGCTCTACATCCTCTTATAAAACAGTTTGACTGCTCTTCATCCTTTTATAACGCAGTTTGACTGCTCTTCATCCTCTTATAAATCAGTTTGACTGCTCTTCATCCGATTATAAATCAGTTTGACTGCTCTTCATCCTCTTATAAAACAGTTTGACTGCTCTTTATCCTTTTATAACGCAGTTTGACTGCTCTTCATCCTCTTATAAATCAGTTTAACTGCTCTTCATCCGATTATAAATCAGTTTGACTGCTCTTCGTCCTCTTTTAAAACAGTTTGACTGCTCTTCATCCTTTTATAATGCAGTTTGACTGCTCTTCATCCTCTTATAAAACAGTTTGACTGCTCTTCATCCTCTTGTAAAACAGGTTGACTGCTCTTCATCCTCTTGTAAAACAGTCTGACTGCTCTACATCCTCGTATAAAACAATTTGACTGCTCTTCATCCTTTTATAAAGCAGTTTGACTGCTCTTCATCCTCTTATAAAACCGTTTGACTGCTCTTCGTCCGATTATAAATCAGTTTGACTGCTCTTCATCATCTTATAAAACCGTTTGACTGCTCTTCATCCTTTTATAAAGCAGTTTGACTGCTCTTCATCCTCATATAAATCAGTTTGACTGCTCTTCATCCTATTATAAATCAGTTTGACTGCTCTTCATCCTCTTATAAAACAGTTTGACTGCTCTTTATCCTTTTATAACGCAGTTTGACTGCTCTTCATCCTCTTATAAATCAGTTTGACTGCTCTTCATCCGATTATAAATCAGTTTGACTGCTCTTCGTCCTCTTTTAAAACAGTTTGACTGCTCTTCATCCTTTTATAATGCAGTTTGACTGCTCTTCATCCTCTTATAAAACAGTTTGACTGCTCTTCATCCTCTTGTAAAACAGGTTGACTGCTCTTCATCCTCTTGTAAAACAGTCTGACTGCTCTACATCCTCGTATAAAACAATTTGACTGCTCTTCATCCTTTTATAAAGCAGTTTGACTGCTCTTCATCCTCTTATAAAACCGTTTGACTGCTCTTCATCCTCTTATAAAACCGTTTGACTGCTCTTCGTCCGATTATAAATCAGTTTGACTGCTCTTCATCCTCTTATAAAACCGTTTGACTGCTCTTCGTCCGATTATAAATCAGGTTGACTGCTCTTCGTCCGATTATAAATCAGTTTGACTGCTCTTCATCCTTTTATAAAGCAGTTTGACTGCTCTTCATCCTCTTATAAATCAGTTTGACTGCTCTTCATCTGTTTATAAAGCAGTTTGACTGCTCTTCATCCTCCTATAGACCAGTTTGACTGCGCTTCATCCTCCTATAAAACAGTTTGACTGCTCTTCGTCGTATTATAAATCAGTTTGACTGCTCTTCGTCTGATTATAAATCAGTTTGACTGCTCTTCGTCTGCTTATAAAACAGTTTGACTGCTCTTCATCCTTTTATAAAGCATTTTGACTGCTCTTCATCCTCTTATAAATCAGTTTGACTGCTCTTCATCTGTTTATAAAGCAGTTTGACTGCTCTTCATCCTCCTATAGACCAGTTTGACTGCGCTTCATCCTCCTATAAAACAGTTTGACTGCTCTTCGTCGGATTATAAATCAGTTTGACTGCTCTTCGTCCTCTTATAAAACAGTTTGACTGCTCTTCATCCTTTTATAAAGCAGTTTGACTGCTCTACATCCTCTTATAAATCAGTTTGACTGCTTTTCATCCGATTATAAATCAGTTTGACTGCTCTTCGTCTGATTATAAATCAGTTTGACTGCTCTTCGTCCGATTATAAATCAGTTTGACTGCTCTTCGTCCGCTTATAAAACAGTTTGACTGCTCTTCATCCTTTTATAAAGCAGTTTGACTGCTCTTCATCCTCTTATAAATCAGTTTGACTGCTCTTCATCCTCTTATAAAGCAGCTTGACTGCTCTTCATCCTCCTATAAACCAGTTTGACTGCGCTTCATCCTCTTGTAAAACAGGTTGACTGCTTTTCATCCTTTTGTAAAACAGTCTGACTGCTCTACATCATTGTATAAAACAGTTTGACTGCTCTTCATCCTTTTATAAAGCAGTTTGACTGCTCTTCATCCTCTTATAAAACAGTTTGACTGCTCTTCGTCGGATTATAAATCAGTTTGACTGCTCTTCGTCCTCTTATAAAACAGTTTGACTGCTCTTCATCCTTTTATAAAGCAGTTTGACTGCTCTACATCCTCTTATAAATCAGTTTGACTGCTTTTCATCCGATTATAAATCAGTTTGACTGCTCTTCGTCTGATTATAAATCAGTTTGACTGCTCTTCGTCCTCTTTTAAAACAGTTTGACTGCTCTTCATCCTTTTATAATGCAGTTTGACTACTCTTCATCCTCTTATAAAACAGTTTGACTGCTCTTCATCCTCTTGTAAAACAGGTTGACTGCTCTTCATCCTCTTGTAAAACAGTCTGACTGCTCTACATCCTCGTATAAAACAATTTGACTGCTCTTCATCCTTTTATAAAGCAGTTTGACTGCTCTTCATCCTCTTATAAAACCGTTTGACTGCTCTTCATCCTCTTATAAAACCGTTTGACTGCTCTTCGTCCGATTATAAATCAGTTTGACTGCTCTTCATCATCTTATAAAACCGTTTGACTGCTCTTCATCCTTTTACAAAAGCAGTTTGACTGCTCTTCATCCTCATATAAATCAGTTTGACTGCTCTTCATCCGATTATAAATCAGTTTGACTGCTCTTCGTCCTCTTTTAAAACAGTTTGACTGCTCTTCATCCTTTTATAATGCAGTTTGACTGCTCTTCATCCTCTTATAAAACAGTTTGACTGCTCTTCATCCTCTTGTAAAACAGGTTGACTGCTCTTCATCCTCTTGTAAAACAGTCTGACTGCTCTACATCCTCGTATAAAACAATTTGACTGCTCTTCATCCTTTTATAAAGCAGTTTGACTGCTCTTCATCCTCTTATAAAACCGTTTGACTGCTCTTCATCCTCTTATAAAACCGTTTGACTGCTCTTCGTCCGATTATAAATCAGTTTGACTGCTCTTCATCCTCTTATAAAACCGTTTGACTGCTCTTCGTCCGATTATAAATCAGGTTGACTGCTCTTCGTCCGATTATAAATCAGTTTGACTGCTCTTCATCCTTTTATAAAGCAGTTTGACTGCTCTTCATCCTCTTATAAATCAGTTTGACTGCTCTTCATCTGTTTATAAAGCAGTTTGACTGCTCTTCATCCTCCTATAGACCAGTTTGACTGCGCTTCATCCTCCTATAAAACAGTTTGACTGCTCTTCGTCGTATTATAAATCAGTTTGACTGCTCTTCGTCTGATTATAAATCAGTTTGACTGCTCTTCGTCTGCTTATAAAACAGTTTGACTGCTCTTCATCCTTTTATAAAGCAGTTTGACTGCTCTTCATCCCTCTTATAAATCAGTTTGACTGCTCTTCGTCTGCTTATAAAACAGTTTGACTGCTCTTCATCCTTTTATAACGCAGTTTGACTGCTCTTCATCCTCTTATAAATCAGTTTGACTGCTCTTCATCCGATTATAAATCAGTTTGACTGCTCTTCATCCTCTTATAAAACAGTTTGACTGCTCTTTATCCTTTTATAACGCAGTTTGACTGCTCTTCATCCTCTTATAAATCAGTTTAACTGCTCATCATCCGATTATAAATCAGTTTGACTGCTCTTCGTCCTCTTTTAAAACAGTTTGACTGCTCTTCATCCTTTTATAATGCAGTTTGACTGCTCTTCATCCTCTTATAAAACAGTTTGACTGCTCTTCATCCTCTTGTAAAACAGGTTGACTGCTCTTCATCCTCTTGTAAAACAGTCTGACTGCTCTACATCCTCGTATAAAACAATTTGACTGCTCTTCATCCTTTTATAAAGCAGTTTGACTGCTCTTCATCCTCTTATAAAACCGTTTGACTGCTCTTCATCCTCTTATAAAACCGTTTGACTGCTCTTCGTCCGATTATAAATCAGTTTGACTGCTCTTCATCATCTTATAAAACCGTTTGACTGCTCTTCATCCTTTTATAAAGCAGTTTGACTGCTCTTCATCCTCATATAAATCAGTTTGACTGCTCTTCATCCTATTATAAATCAGTTTGACTGCTCTTCATCCTCTTATAAAACAGTTTGACTGCTCTTTATCCTTTTATAACGCAGTTTGACTGCTCTTCATCCTCTTATAAATCAGTTTGACTGCTCTTCATCCGATTATAAATCAGTTTGACTGCTCTTCGTCCTCTTTTAAAACAGTTTGACTGCTCTTCATCCTTTTATAATGCAGTTTGACTGCTCTTCATCCTCTTATAAAACAGTTTGACTGCTCTTCATCCTCTTGTAAAACAGGTTGACTGCTCTTCATCCTCTTGTAAAACAGTCTGACTGCTCTACATCCTCGTATAAAACAATTTGACTGCTCTTCATCCTTTTATAAAGCAGTTTGACTGCTCTTCATCCTCTTATAAAACCGTTTGACTGCTCTTCATCCTCTTATAAAACCGTTTGACTGCTCTTCGTCCGATTATAAATCAGTTTGACTGCTCTTCATCCTCTTATAAAACCGTTTGACTGCTCTTCGTCCGATTATAAATCAGGTTGACTGCTCTTCGTCCGATTATAAATCAGTTTGACTGCTCTTCATCCTTTTATAAAGCAGTTTGACTGCTCTTCATCCTCTTATAAATCAGTTTGACTGCTCTTCATCTGTTTATAAAGCAGTTTGACTGCTCTTCATCCTCCTATAGACCAGTTTGACTGCGCTTCATCCTCCTATAAAACAGTTTGACTGCTCTTCGTCGTATTATAAATCAGTTTGACTGCTCTTCGTCTGATTATAAATCAGTTTGACTGCTCTTCGTCTGCTTATAAAACAGTTTGACTGCTCTTCATCCTTTTATAAAGCAGTTTGACTGCTCTTCATCCTCTTATAAATCAGTTTGACTGCTCTTCATCTGTTTATAAAGCAGTTTGACTGCTCTTCATCCTCCTATAGACCAGTTTGACTGCGCTTCATCCTCCTATAAAACAGTTTGACTGCTCTTCGTCGGATTATAAATCAGTTTGACTGCTCTTCGTCCTCTTATAAAACAGTTTGACTGCTCTTCATCCTTTTATAAAGCAGTTTGACTGCTCTACATCCTCTTATAAATCAGTTTGACTGCTTTTCATCCGATTATAAATCAGTTTGACTGCTCTTCGTCTGATTATAAATCAGTTTGACTGCTCTTCGTCCGATTATAAATCAGTTTGACTGCTCTTCGTCCGCTTATAAAACAGTTTGACTGCTCTTCATCCTTTTATAAAGCAGTTTGACTGCTCTTCATCCTCTTATAAATCAGTTTGACTGCTCTTCATCCTCTTATAAAGCAGCTTGACTGCTCTTCATCCTCCTATAAACCAGTTTGACTGCGCTTCATCCTCTTGTAAAACAGGTTGACTGCTTTTCATCCTTTTGTAAAACAGTCTGACTGCTCTACATCATTGTATAAAACAGTTTGACTGCTCTTCATCCTTTTATAAAGCAGTTTGACTGCTGTTCATCCTCTTATAAAACAGTTTGACTGCTCTTCGTCGGATTATAAATCAGTTTGACTGCTCTTCGTCCTCTTATAAAACAGTTTGACTGCTCTTCATCCTTTTATAAAGCAGTTTGACTGCTCTACATCCTCTTATAAATCAGTTTGACTGCTTTTCATCCGATTATAAATCAGTTTGACTGCTCTTCGTCTGATTATAAATCAGTTTGACTGCTCTTCGTCCTCTTTTAAAACAGTTTGACTGCTCTTCATCCTTTTATAATGCAGTTTGACTGCTCTTCATCCTCTTATAAAACAGTTTGACTGCTCTTCATCCTCTTGTAAAACAGGTTGACTGCTCTTCATCCTCTTGTAAAACAGTCTGACTGCTCTACATCCTCGTATAAAACAATTTGACTGCTCTTCATCCTTTTATAAAGCAGTTTGACTGCTCTTCATCCTCTTATAAAACCGTTTGACTGCTCTTCATCCTCTTATAAAACCGTTTGACTGCTCTTCGTCCGATTATAAATCAGTTTGACTGCTCTTCATCATCTTATAAAACCGTTTGACTGCTCTTCATCCTTTTATAAAGCAGTTTGACTGCTCTTCATCCTCATATAAATCAGTTTGACTGCTCTTCATCCGATTATAAATCAGTTTGACTGCTCTTCGTCCTCTTTTAAAACAGTTTGACTGCTCTTCATCCTTTTATAATGCAGTTTGACTGCTCTTCATCCTCTTATAAAACAGTTTGACTGCTCTTCATCCTCTTGTAAAACAGGTTGACTGCTCTTCATCCTCTTGTAAAACAGTCTGACTGCTCTACATCCTCGTATAAAACAATTTGACTGCTCTTCATCCTTTTATAAAGCAGTTTGACTGCTCTTCATCCTCTTATAAAACCGTTTGACTGCTCTTCATCCTCTTATAAAACCGTTTGACTGCTCTTCGTCCGATTATAAATCAGTTTGACTGCTCTTCATCCTCTTATAAAACCGTTTGACTGCTCTTCGTCCGATTATAAATCAGGTTGACTGCTCTTCGTCCGATTATAAATCAGTTTGACTGCTCTTCATCCTTTTATAAAGCAGTTTGACTGCTCTTCATCCTCTTATAAATCAGTTTGACTGCTCTTCATCTGTTTATAAAGCAGTTTGACTGCTCTTCATCCTCCTATAGACCAGTTTGACTGCGCTTCATCCTCCTATAAAACAGTTTGACTGCTCTTCGTCGTATTATAAATCAGTTTGACTGCTCTTCGTCTGATTATAAATCAGTTTGACTGCTCTTCGTCTGCTTATAAAACAGTTTGACTGCTCTTCATCCTTTTATAAAGCAGTTTGACTGCTCTTCATCCTCTTATAAATCAGTTTGACTGCTCTTCATCTGTTTATAAAGCAGTTTGACTGCTCTTCATCCTCCTATAGACCAGTTTGACTGCGCTTCATCCTCCTATAAAACAGTTTGACTGCTCTTCGTCGGATTATAAATCAGTTTGACTGCTCTTCGTCCTCTTATAAAACAGTTTGACTGCTCTTCATCCTTTTATAAAGCAGTTTGACTGCTCTACATCCTCTTATAAATCAGTTTGACTGCTTTTCATCCGATTATAAATCAGTTTGACTGCTTTTCGTCTGATTATAAATCAGTTTGACTGCTCTTCGTCCGATTATAAATCAGTTTGACTGCTCTTCGTCCGCTTATAAAACAGTTTGACTGCTCTTCATCCTTTTATAAAGCAGTTTGACTGCTCTTCATCCTCTTATAAATCAGTTTGACTGCTCTTCATCCTCTTATAAAGCAGCTTGACTGCTCTTCATCCTCCTATAAACCAGTTTGACTGCGCTTCATCCTCTTGTAAAACAGGTTGACTGCTTTTCATCCTTTTGTAAAACAGTCTGACTGCTCTACATCATTGTATAAAACAGTTTGACTGCTCTTCATCCTTTTATAAAGCAGTTTGACTGCTCTTCATCCTCTTATAAAACAGTTTGACTGCTCTTCGTCGGATTATAAATCAGTTTGACTGCTCTTCGTCCTCTTATAAAACAGTTTGACTGCTCTTCATCCTTTTATAAAGCAGTTTGACTGCTCTACATCCTCTTATAAATCAGTTTGACTGCTTTTCATCCGATTATAAATCAGTTTGACTGCTCTTCGTCTGATTATAAATCAGTTTGACTGCTCTTCGTCCGATTATAAATCAGTTTGACTGCTCTTCGTCCGCTTATAAAACAGTTTGACTGCTCTTCATCCTTTTATAAAGCAGTTTGACTGCTCTTCATCCTCTTATAAATCAGTTTGACTGCTCTTCATCCTCTTATAAAGCAGCTTGACTGCTCTTCATCCTCCTATAAACCAGTTTGACTGCGCTTCATCCTCTTGTAAAACAGGTTGACTGCTTTTCATCCTTTTGTAAAACAGTCTGACTGCTCTACATCATTGTATAAAACAGTTTGACTGCTCTTCATCATTTTATAAAGCAGTTTGACTGCTCTTCATCCTCTTATAAATCAATTTGACTGCTCTTCATCCTCTTATAAAACCGTTTGACTGCTCTTCGTCCGATTATAAATCAGTTTGACTGCTCTTCGTCCGATTATAAATCAGTTTGACTGCTCTTCGTCCTTTTATAAAGCAGTTTGACAGCTCTACATCCTCTTATAAAACAGTTTGACTGCTCTTCATCCTTTTATAACGCAGTTTGACTGCTCTTCATCCTCTTTTAAATCAGTTTGACTGCTCTTCATCCGATTATAAATCAGTTTGACTGCTCTTCATCCTCTTATAAAACAGTTTGACTGCTCTTTATCCTTTTATAACGCAGTTTGACTGCTCTTCATCCTCTTATAAATCAGTTTGACTGCTCTTCATCCGATTATAAATCAGTTTGACTGCTCTTCGTCCTCTTTTAAAACAGTTTGACTGCTCTTCATCCTTTTATAATGCAGTTTGACTGCTCTTCATCCTCTTATAAAACAGTTTGACTGCTCTTCATCCTCTTGTAAAACAGGTTGACTGCTCTTCATCCTCTTGTAAAACAGTCTGACTGCTCTACATCCTCGTATAAAACAATTTGACTGCTCTTCATCCTTTTATAAAGCAGTTTGACTGCTCTTCATCCTCTTATAAAACCGTTTGACTGCTCTTCATCCTCTTATAAAACCGTTTGACTGCTCTTCGTCCGATTATAAATCAGTTTGACTGCTCTTCATCATCTTATAAAACCGTTTGACTGCTCTTCGTCCGATTATAAATCAGGTTGACTGCTCTTCGTCCGATTATAAATCAGTTTGACTGCTCTTCATCCTTTTATAAAGCAGTTTGACTGCTCTTCATCCTCTTATAAATCAGTTTGACTGCTCTTCATCTGTTTATAAAGCAGTTTGACTGCTCTTCATCCTCCTATAGACCAGTTTGACTGCGCTTCATCCTCCTATAAAACAGTTTGACTGCTCTTCGTCGTATTATAAATCAGTTTGACTGCTCTTCGTCTGATTATAAATCAGTTTGACTGCTCTTCGTCTGCTTATAAAACAGTTTGACTGCTCTTCATCCTTTTATAAAGCAGTTTGACTGCTCTTCATCCTCTTATAAATCAGTTTGACTGCTCTTCATCTGTTTATAAAGCAGTTTGACTGCTCTTCATCCTCCTATAGACCAGTTTGACTGCGCTTCATCCTCCTATAAAACAGTTTGACTGCTCTTCGTCGGATTATAAATCAGTTTGACTGCTCTTCGTCCTCTTATAAAACAGTTTGACTGCTCTTCATCCTTTTATAAAGCAGTTTGACTGCTCTACATCCTCTTATAAATCAGTTTGACTGCTTTTCATCCGATTATAAATCAGTTTGACTGCTCTTCGTTCGATTATAAATCAGTTTGACTGCTCTTCGTCCGATTATAAATCAGTTTGACTGCTCTTCGTCCGCTTATAAAACAGTTTGACTGCTCTTCATCCTTTTATAAAGCAGTTTGACTGCTCTTCATCCTCTTATAAAACAGTTTGACTGCTCTTTATCCTTTTATAACGCAGTTTGACTGCTCTTCATCCTCTTATAAATCAGTTTGACTGCTCTTCATCCGATTATAAATCGGTTTGACTGCTCTTCGTCCTCTTTTAAAACAGTTTGACTGCTCTTCATCCTTTTATAATGCAGTTTGACTGCTCTTCTTCCTCTTATAAAACAGTTTGACTGCTCTTCATCCTCTTGTAAAACAGGTTGACTGCTCTTCATCCTCTTGTAAAACAGTCTGACTGCTCTACATCCTCGTATAAAACAATTTGACTGCTCTTCATCCTTTTATAAAGCAGTTTCACTGCTCTTCATCCTCTTATAAAACCGTTTGACTGCTCTTCATCCTCTTATAAAACCGTTTGACTGCTCTTCGTCCGATTATAAATCAGTTTGACTGCTCTTCATCATCTTATAAAACCGTTTGACTGCTCTTCATCCTTTTATAAAGCAGTTTGACTGCTCTTCATCCTCTTATAAATCAGTTTGACTGCTCTTCATCCTATTATAAATCAGTTTGACTGCTCTTCATCCTCTTATAAAACAGTTTGACTGCTCTTTATCCTTTTATAACGCAGTTTGACTGCTCTTCATCCTCTTATAAATCAGTTTGACTGCTCTTCATCCGATTATAAATCAGTTTGACTGCTCTTCATCCTCTTTTAAAACAGTTTGACTGCTCTTCATCCTTTTATAATGCAGTTTGACTGCTCTTCATCCTCTTATAAAACAGTTTGACTGCTCTTCATCCTCTTGTAAAACAGGTTGACTGCTCTTCATCCTCTTGTAAAACAGTCTGACTGCTCTACATCCTCGTATAAAACAATTTGACTGCTCTTCATCCTTTTATAAAGCAGTTTGAATGCTCTTCATCCTCGTATAAAACTGTTTGACTGCTCTTCATCCTCTTATAAAACCGTTTGACTGCTCTTCGTCCGATTATAAATCAGTTTGACTGCTCTTCATCCTCTTATAAAACCGTTTGACTGCTCTTCGTCCGATTATAAATCAGTTTGACTGCTCTTCATCCTTTTATAAAGCAGTTTGACTGCTCTTCATCCTCTTATAAATCAGTTTGACTGCTCTTTATCCTTTTATAAAGCAGTTTGACTGCTCTTCATCCTCCTATAGACCAGTTTGACTGCGCTTCATCCTCCTATAAAACAGTTTGACTGCTCTTCGTCTGATTATAAATCAGTTTGACTGCTCTTCGTCTGCTTATAAAACAGTTTGACTGCTCTTCATCCTTTTATAAAGCAGTTTGACTGCTCTTCATCTGTTTATAAAGCAGTTTGACTGCTCTTCATCCTCCTATAGACCATTTTGACTGCGCTTCATCCTCCTATAAAACAGTTTGACTGCTCTTCGTCGGATTATAAATCAGTTTGACTGCTCTTCGTCCTCTTATAAAGCAGTTTGACTGCTCTTCATCCTCTTATAAATCAGTTTGACTGCTCTTCATCCTCTTATAAAGCAGCTTGACTGCTCTTCATCCTCCTATAAACCAGTTTGACTGCGCTTCATCCTCTTGTAAAACAGGTTGACTGCTTTTCATCCTTTTGTAAAACAGTCTGACTGCTCTACATCATTGTATAAAACAGTTTGACTGCTCTTCATCCTTTTATAAAGCAGTTTGACTGCTCTTCATCCTCTTATAAAACAGTTTGACTGCTCTTCGTCGGATTATAAATCAGTTTGACTGCTCTTCGTCCTCTTATAAAACAGTTTGACTGCTCTTCATCCTTTTATAAAGCAGTTTGACTGCTCTACATCCTCTTATAAATCAGTTTGACTGCTTTTCATCCGATTATAAATCAGTTTGACTGCTCTTCGTCTGATTATAAATCAGTTTGACTGCTCTTCGTCCGATTATAAATCAGTTTGACTGCTCTTCGTCCGCTTATAAAACAGTTTGACTGCTCTTCATCCTTTTATAAAGCAGTTTGACTGCTCTTCATCCTCTTATAAATCAGTTTGACTGCTCTTCATCCTCTTATAAAGCAGCTTGACTGCTCTTCATCCTCCTATAAACCAGTTTGACTGCGCTTCATCCTCTTGTAAAACAGGTTGACTGCTTTTCATCCTTTTGTAAAACAGTCTGACTGCTCTACATCATTGTATAAAACAGTTTGACTGCTCTTCATCATTTTATAAAGCAGTTTGACTGCTCTTCATCCTCTTATAAATCAATTTGACTGCTCTTCATCCTCTTATAAAACCGTTTGACTGCTCTTCGTCCGATTATAAATCAGTTTGACTGCTCTTCGTCCGATTATAAATCAGTTTGACTGCTCTTCGTCCGCTTATAAAACAGTTTGACTGCTCTTCATCCTTTTATAAAGCAGTTTGACTGCTCTTCATCCTCCTATAAAACAGTTTGACTGCTCTTCGTCGGATTATAAATCAGTTTGACTGCTCTTCGTCCTCTTATAAAACAGTTTGACTGCTCTTCATCCTTTTATAAAGCAGTTTGACTGCTCTACATCCTCTTATAAAACAGTTTGACTGCTCTTCATCCTTTTATAACGCAGTTTGACTGCTCTTCATCCTCTTATAAATCGGTTTGACTGCTCTTCATCCGATTATAAATCAGTTTGACTGCTCTTCATCCTCTTATAAAACAGTTTGACTGCTCTTTATCCTTTTATAACGCAGTTTGACTGCTCTTCATCCTCTTATAAATCAGTTTGACTGCTCTTCATCCGATTATAAATCAGTTTGACTGCTCTTCGTCCTCTTTTAAAACAGTTTGACTGCTCTTCATCCTTTTATAATGCAGTTTGACTGCTCTTCATCCTCTTATAAAACAGTTTGACTGCTCTTCATCCTCTTGTAAAACAGGTTGACTGCTCTTCATCCTCTTGTAAAACAGTCTGACTGCTCTACATCCTCGTATAAAACAATTTGACTGCTCTTCATCCTTTTATAAAGCAGTTTGACTGCTCTTCATCCTCTTATAAAACCGTTTGACTGCTCTTCATCCTCTTATAAAACCGTTTGACTGCTCTTCGTCCGATTATAAATCAGTTTGACTGCTCTTCATCATCTTATAAAACCGTTTGACTGCTCTTCGTCCGATTATAAATCAGGTTGACTGCTCTTCGTCCGATTATAAATCAGTTTGACTGCTCTTCATCCTTTTATAAAGCAGTTTGACTGCTCTTCATCCTCTTATAAATCAGTTTGACTGCTCTTCATCTGTTTATAAAGCAGTTTGACTGCTCTTCATCCTCCTATAGACCAGTTTGACTGCGCTTCATCCTCCTATAAAACAGTTTGACTGCTCTTCGTCGTATTATAAATCAGTTTGACTGCTCTTCGTCTGATTATAAATCAGTTTGACTGCTCTTCGTCTGCTTATAAAACAGTTTGACTGCTCTTCATCCTTTTATAAAGCAGTTTGACTGCTCTTCATCCTCTTATAAATCAGTTTGACTGCTCTTCATCTGTTTATAAAGCAGTTTGACTGCTCTTCATCCTCCTATAGACCAGTTTGACTGCGCTTCATCCTCCTATAAAACAGTTTGACTGCTCTTCGTCGGATTATAAATCAGTTTGACTGCTCTTCGTCCTCTTATAAAACAGTTTGACTGCTCTTCATCCTTTTATAAAGCAGTTTGACTGCTCTACATCCTCTTATAAATCAGTTTGACTGCTTTTCATCCGATTATAAATCAGTTTGACTGCTCTTCGTTCGATTATAAATCAGTTTGACTGCTCTTTATCCTTTTATAACGCAGTTTGACTGCTCTTCATCCTCTTATAAATCAGTTTGACTGCTCTTCATCCGATTATAAATCAGTTTGACTGCTCTTCATCCTCTTATAAAACAGTTTGACTGCTCTTTATCCTCTTTTAAAACAGTTTGACTGCTCTTCATCCTCTTATAAATCAGTTTGACTGCTCTTCATCCGATTATAAATCAGTTTGACTGCTCTTCGTCCTCTTTTAAAACAGTTTGACTGCTCTTCATCCTTTTATAATGCAGTTTGACTGCTCTTCATCCTCTTATAAAACAGTTTGACTGCTCTTCATCCTCTTGTAAAACAGGTTGACTGCTCTTCATCCTCTTGTAAAACAGTCTGACTGCTCTACATCCTCGTATAAAACAATTTGACTGCTCTTCATCCTTTTATAAAGCAGTTTGATTGCTCTTCATCCTCTTATAAAACCGTTTGACTGCTCTTCATCCTCTTATAAAACCGTTTGACTGCTCTTCGTCCGATTATAAATCAGTTTGACTGCTCTTCATCATCTTATAAAACCGTTTGACTGCTCTTCGTCCGATTATAAATCAGGTTGACTGCTCTTCGTCCGATTATAAATCAGTTTGACTGCTCTTCATCCTTTTATAAAGCAGTTTGACTGCTCTTCATCCTCTTATAAATCAGTTTGACTGCTCTTCATCTGTTTATAAAGCAGTTTGACTGCTCTTCATCCTCCTATAGACCAGTTTGACTGCGCTTCATCCTCCTATAAAACAGTTTGACTGCTCTTCGTCGTATTATAAATCAGTTTGACTGCTCTTCGTCTGATTATAAATCAGTTTGACTGCATTTCGTCTGCTTATAAAACAGTTTGACTGCTCTTCATCCTTTTATAAAGCAGTTTGACTGCTCTTCATCCTCTTATAAATCAGTTTGACTGCTCTTCATCTGTTTATAAAGCAGTTTGACTGCTCTTCATCCTCCTATAGACCAGTTTGACTGTGCTTCATCCTCCTATAAAACAGTTTGACTGCTCTTCGTCGGATTATAAATCAGTTTGACTGCTCTTCGTCCTCTTATAAAACAGTTTGACTGCTCTTCATCCTTTTATAAAGCAGTTTGACTGCTCTACATCCTCTTATAAATCAGTTTGACTGCTTTTCATCCGATTATAAATCAGTTTGACTGCTCTTCGTTCGATTATAAATCAGTTTGACTGCTCTTCGTCCGATTATAAATCAGTTTGATTGCTCTTCGTCCGCTTATAAAACAGTTTGACTGCTCTTCATCCTTTTATAAAGCAGTTTGACTGCTCTTCATCCTCTTATAAAACAGTTTGACTGCTCTTTATCCTTTTATAACGCAGTTTGACTGCTCTTCATCCTCTTATAAATCAGTTTGACTGCTCTTCATCCGATTATAAATCGGTTTGACTGCTCTTCGTCCTCTTTTAAAACAGTTTGACTGCTCTTCATCCTTTTATAATGCAGTTTGACTGCTTTTCTTCCTCTTATAAATCAGTTTGACTGCTCTTCATCTGTTTATAAAACAGTTTGACTGCTCTTCATCCTCTTGTAAAACAGGTTGACTGCTCTTCATCCTCTTGTAAAACAGTCTGACTGCTCTACATCCTCGTATAAAACAATTTGACTGCTCTTCATCCTTTTATAAAGCAGTTTCACTGCTCTTCATCCTCTTATAAAACCGTTTGACTGCTCTTCATCCTCTTATAAAACCGTTTGACTGCTCTTCGTCCGATTATAAATCAGTTTGACTGCTCTTCATCATCTTATAAAACCGTTTGACTGCTCTTCATCCTTTTATAAAGCAGTTTGACTGCTCTTCATCCTCTTATAAATCAGTTTGACTGCTCTTCATCCTATTATAAATCAGTTTGACTGCTCTTCATCCTCTTATAAAACAGTTTGACTGCTCTTTATCCTTTTATAACGCAGTTTGACAGCTCTTCATCCTCTTATAAATCAGTTTGACTGCTCTTCATCCGATTATAAATCAGTTTGACTGCTCTTCGTCCTCTTTTAAAACAGTTTGACTGCTCTTCATCCTTTTATAATGCAGTTTGACTGCTCTTCATCCTCTTATAAAACAGTTTGACTGCTCTTCATCCTCTTGTAAAACAGGTTGACTGCTCTTCATCCTCTTGTAAAACAGTCTGACTGCTCTACATCCTCGTATAAAACAATTTGACTGCTCTTCATCCTTTTATAAAGCAGTTTGAATGCTCTTCATCCTCTTATAAAACTGTTTGACTGCTCTTCATCCTCTTATAAAACCGTTTGACTGCTCTTCGTCCGATTATAAATCAGTTTGACTGCTCTTCATCCTCTTATAAAACCGTTTGACTGCTCTTCGTCCGATTATAAATCAGTTTGACTGCTCTTCATCCTTTTATAAAGCAGTTTGACTGCTCTTCATCCTCTTATAAATCAGTTTGACTGCTCTTCATCTGTTTATAAAGCAGTTTGACTGCTCTTCATCCTCCTATAGACCAGTTTGACTGCGCTTCATCCTCCTATAAAACAGTTTGACTGCTCTTCGTCTGATTATAAATCAGTTTGACTGCTCTTCGTCTGCTTATAAAACAGTTTGACTGCTCTTCATCCTTTTATAAAGCAGTTTGACTGCTCTTCATCCTCTTATAAATCAGTTTGACTGCTCTTCATCTGTTTATAAAGCAGTTTGACTGCTCTTCATCCTCCTATAGACCATTTTGACTGCGCTTCATCCTCCTATAAAACAGTTTGACTGCTCTTCGTCGGATTATAAATCAGTTTGACTGCTCTTCGTCCTCTTATAAAACAGTTTGACTGCTCTTCATCCTTTTATAAAGCAGTTTGACTGCTCTACATCCTCTTATAAATCAGTTTGACTGCTTTTCATCCGATTATAAATCAGTTTGACTGCTCTTCGTTCGATTATAAATCAGTTTGACTGCTCTTCGTCCGATTATAAATCAGTTTGACTGCTCTTCGTCCGCTTATAAAACAGTTTGACTGCTCTTCATCCTTTTATAAAGCAGTTTGACTGCTCTTCATCCTCTTATAAAACAGTTTGACTGCTCTTTATCCTTTTATAACGCAGTTTGACTGCTCTTCATCCTCTTATAAATCAGTTTGACTGCTCTTCATCCGATTATAAATCGGTTTGACTGCTCTTCGTCCTCTTTTAAAACAGTTTGACTGCTCTTCATCCTTTTATAATGCAGTTTGACTGCTCTTCTTCCTCTTATAAAACAGTTTGACTGCTCTTCATCCTCTTGTAAAACAGGTTGACTGCTCTTCATCCTCTTGTAAAACAGTCTGACTGCTCTACATCCTCGTATAAAACAATTTGACTGCTCTTCATCCTTTTATAAAGCAGTTTCACTGCTCTTCATCCTCTTATAAAACCGTTTGACTGCTCTTCATCCTCTTATAAAACCGTTTGACTGCTCTTCGTCCGATTATAAATCAGTTTGACTGCTCTTCATCATCTTATAAAACCGTTTGACTGCTCTTCATCCTTTTATAAAGCAGTTTGACTGCTCTTCATCCTCTTATAAATCAGTTTGACTGCTCTTCATCCTATTATAAATCAGTTTGACTGCTCTTCATCCTCTTATAAAACAGTTTGACTGCTCTTTATCCTTTTATAACGCAGTTTGACTGCTCTTCATCCTCTTATAAAACCGTTTGACTGCGCTTCATCCTCCTATAAAACAGTTTGACTGCTCTTCGTCTGATTATAAATCAGTTTGACTGCTCTTCGTCTGCTTATAAAACAGTTTGACTGCTCTTCATCCTTTTATAAAGCAGTTTGACTGCTCTTCATCCTCTTATAAATCAGTTTGACTGCTCTTCATCTGTTTATAAAGCAGTTTGACTGCTCTTCATCCTCCTATAGACCATTTTGACTGCGCTTCATCCTCCTATAAAACAGTTTGACTGCTCTTCGTCGGATTATAAATCAGTTTGACTGCTCTTCGTCCTCTTATAAAACAGTTTGACTGCTCTTCATCCTTTTATAAAGCAGTTTGACTGCTCTACATCCTCTTATAAATCAGTTTGACTGCTTTTCATCCGATTATAAATCAGTTTGACTGCTCTTCGTTCGATTATAAATCAGTTTGACTGCTCTTCGTCCGATTATAAATCAGTTTGACTGCTCTTCGTCCGCTTATAAAACAGTTTGACTGCTCTTCATCCTTTTATAAAGCAGTTTGACTGCTCTTCATCCTCTTATAAAACAGTTTGACTGCTCTTTATCCTTTTATAACGCAGTTTGACTGCTCTTCATCCTCTTATAAATCAGTTTGACTGCTCTTCATCCGATTATAAATCGGTTTGACTGCTCTTCGTCCTCTTTTAAAACAGTTTGACTGCTCTTCATCCTTTTATAATGCAGTTTGACTGCTCTTCTTCCTCTTATAAAACAGTTTGACTGCTCTTCATCCTCTTGTAAAACAGGTTGACTGCTCTTCATCCTCTTGTAAAACAGTCTGACTGCTCTACATCCTCGTATAAAACAATTTGACTGCTCTTCATCCTTTTATAAAGCAGTTTCACTGCTCTTCATCCTCTTATAAAACCGTTTGACTGCTCTTCATCCTCTTATAAAACCGTTTGACTGCTCTTCGTCCGATTATAAATCAGTTTGACTGCTCTTCATCATCTTATAAAACCGTTTGACTGCTCTTCATCCTTTTATAAAGCAGTTTGACTGCTCTTCATCCTCTTATAAATCAGTTTGACTGCTCTTCATCCTATTATAAATCAGTTTGACTGCTCTTCATCCTCTTATAAAACAGTTTGACTGCTCTTTATCCTTTTATAACGCAGTTTGACTGCTCTTCATCCTCTTATAAAACCGTTTGACTGCTCTTCATCCTCTTATAAAACCGTTTGACTGCTCTTCGTCCGATTATAAATCAGTTTGACTGCTCTTCATCATCTTATAAAACCGTTTGACTGCTCTTCGTCCGATTATAAATCAGGTTGACTGCTCTTCGTCCGATTATAAATCAGTTTGACTGCTCTTCATCCTTTTATAAAGCAGTTTGACTGCTCTTCATCCTCTTATAAATCAGTTTGACTGCTCTTCATCTGTTTATAAAGCAGTTTGACTGCTCTTCATCCTCCTATAGACCAGTTTGACTGCTCTTCATCCTATTATAAATCAGTTTGACTGCTCTTCATCCTCTTATAAAACAGTTTGACTGCTCTTTATCCTTTTATAACGCAGTTTGACTGCTCTTCATCCTCTTATAAAACCGTTTGACTGCTCTTCATCCTCTTATAAAACCGTTTGACTGCTCTTCGTCCGATTATAAATCAGTTTGACTGCTCTTCATCATCTTATAAAACCGTTTGACTGCTCTTCGTCCGATTATAAATCAGGTTGACTGCTCTTCGTCCGATTATAAATCAGTTTGACTGCTCTTCATCCTTTTATAAAGCAGTTTGACTGCTCTTCATCCTCTTATAAATCAGTTTGACTGCTCTTCATCTGTTTATAAAGCAGTTTGACTGCTCTTCATCCTCCTATAGACCAGTTTGACTGCGCTTCATCCTCCTATAAAACAGTTTGACTGCTCTTCGTCGTATTATAAATCAGTTTGACTGCTCTTCGTCTGATTATAAATCAGTTTGACTGCTCTTCGTCTGCTTATAAAACAGTTTGACTGCTCTTCATCCTTTTATAAAGCAGTTTGACTGCTCTTCATCCTCTTATAAATCAGTTTGACTGCTCTTCATCTGTTTATAAAGCAGTTTGACTGCTCTTCATCCTCCTATAGACCAGTTTGACTGCGCTTCATCCTCCTATAAAACAGTTTGACTGCTCTTCGTCGGATTATAAATCAGTTTGACTGCTCTTCGTCCTCTTATAAAACAGTTTGACTGCTCTTCATCCTTTTATAAAGCAGTTTGACTGCTCTACATCCTCTTATAAATCAGTTTGACTGCTTTTCATCCGATTATAAATCAGTTTGACTGCTCTTCGTTCGATTATAAATCAGTTTGACTGCTCTTCGTCCGATTATAAATCAGTTTGACTGCTCTTCGTCCGCTTATAAAACAGTTTGACTGCTCTTCATCCTTTTATAAAGCAGTTTGACTGCTCTTCATCCTCTTATAAAACAGTTTGACTGCTCTTTATCCTTTTATAACGCAGTTTGACTGCTCTTCATCCTCTTATAAATCAGTTTGACTGCTCTTCATCCGATTATAAATCGGTTTGACTGCTCTTCGTCCTCTTTTAAAACAGTTTGACTGCTCTTCATCCTTTTATAATGCAGTTTGACTGCTCTTCTTCCTCTTATAAAACAGTTTGACTGCTCTTCATCCTCTTGTAAAACAGGTTGACTGCTCTTCATCCTCTTGTAAAACAGTCTGACTGCTCTACATCCTCGTATAAAACAATTTGACTGCTCTTCATCCTTTTATAAAGCAGTTTCACTGCTCTTCGTCCGATTATAAATCAGTTTGACTGCTCTTCATCATCTTATAAAACCGTTTGACTGCTCTTCATCCTTTTATAAAGCAGTTTGACTGCTCTTCATCCTCTTATAAATCAGTTTGACTGCTCTTCATCCTATTATAAATCAGTTTGACTGCTCTTCATCCTCTTATAAAACAGTTTGACTGCTCTTTATCCTTTTATAACGCAGTTTGACTGCTCTTCATCCTCTTATAAATCAGTTTGACTGCTCTTCATCCGATTATAAATCAGTTTGACTGCTCTTCGTCCTCTTTTAAAACAGTTTGACTGCTCTTCATCCTTTTATAATGCAGTTTGACTGCTCTTCATCCTCTTATAAAACAGTTTGACTGCTCTTCATCCTCTTGTAAAACAGGTTGACTGCTCTTCATCCTCTTGTAAAACAGTCTGACTGCTCTACATCCTCGTATAAAACAATTTGACTGCTCTTCATCCTTTTATAAAGCAGTTTGACTGCTCTTCATCCTCTTATAAAACCGTTTGACTGCTCTTCATCCTCTTATAAAACCGTTTGACTGCTCTTCGTCCGATTATAAATCAGTTTGACTGCTCTTCATCCTCATATAAAACCGTTTGACTGCTCTTCGTCCGATTATAAATCAGTTTGACTGCTCTTCATCCTTTTATAAAGCAGTTTGACTGCTCTTCATCCTCTTATAAATCAGTTTGACTGCTCTTCATCCTCTTATAAATCAGTTTGACTGCTCTTCATCTGTTTATAAAGCAGTTTGACTGCTCTTTATCCTCCTATAGACCAGTTTGACTGCGCTTCATCCTCCTATAAAACAGTTTGACTGCTCTTCGTCTGATTATAAATCAGTTTGACTGCTCTTCGTCTGCTTATAAAACAGTTTGACTGCTCTTCATCCTTTTATAAAGCAGTTTGACTGCTCTTCATCCTCTTATAAATCAGTTTGACTGCTCTTCATCTGTTTATAAAGCAGTTTGACTGCTCTTCATCCTCCTATAGACCAGTTTGACTGCGCTTCATCCTCCTATAAAACAGTTTGACTGCTCTTCGTCGGATTATAAATCAGTTTGACTGCTCTTCGTCCTCTTATAAAACAGTTTGACTGCTCTTCATCCTTTTATAAAGCAGTTTGACTGCTCTACATCCTCTTATAAATCAGTTTGACTGCTTTTCATCCGATTATAAATCAGTTTGACTGCTCTTCGTTCGATTATAAATCAGTTTGACTGCTCTTCGTCCGATTATAAATCAGTTTGACTGCTCTTCATCCTTTTATAAAGCAGTTTGACTGCTCTTCATCCTCTTATAAAACAGTTTGACTGCTCTTCATCCTCTTGTAAAACAGGTTGACTGCTCTTCATCCTCTTGTAAAACAGTCTGACTGCTCTACATCCTCGTATAAAACAGTTTGACTGCTCTTCATCCTTTTATAACGCAGTTTGACTGCTCTTCATCCTCTTATAAATCAGTTTGACTGCTCTTCATCCGATTATAAATCGGTTTGACTGCTCTTCGTCCTCTTTTAAAACAGTTTGACTGCTCTTCATCCTTTTATAATGCAGTTTGACTGCTCTTCTTCCTCTTATAAAACAGTTTGACTGCTCTTCATCCTCTTGTAAAACAGGTTGACTGCTCTTCATCCTCTTGTAAAACAGTCTGACTGCTCTACATCCTCGTATAAAACAATTTGACTGCTCTTCATCCTTTTATAAAGCAGTTTCACTGCTCTTCATCCTCTTATAAAACCGTTTGACTGCTCTTCATCCTCTTATAAAACCGTTTGACTGCTCTTCGTCCGATTATAAATCAGTTTGACTGCTCTTCATCATCTTATAAAACCGTTTGACTGCTCTTCATCCTTTTATAAAGCAGTTTGACTGCTCTTCATCCTCTTATAAATCAGTTTGACTGCTCTTCATCCTCTTATAAATCAGTTTGACTGCTCTTCATCCTCTTATAAAACAGTTTGACTGCTCTTTATCCTTTTATAACGCAGTTTGACTGCTCTTCATCCTCTTATAAATCAGTTTGACTGCTCTTCATCCGATTATAAATCAGTTTGACTGCTCTTCGTCCTCTTTTAAAACAGTTTGACTGCTCTTCGTCGGATTATAAATCAGTTTGACTGCTCTTCGTCCTCTTATAAAACAGTTTGACTGCTCTTCATCCTTTTATAAAGCAGTTTGACTGCTCTACATCCTCTTATAAATCAGTTTGACTGCTTTTCATCCGATTATAAATCAGTTTGACTGCTCTTCGTTCGATTATAAATCAGTTTGACTGCTCTTCGTCCGATTATAAATCAGTTTGACTGCTCTTCATCCTTTTATAAAGCAGTTTGACTGCTCTTCATCCTCTTATAAAACAGTTTGACTGCTCTTCATCCTCTTGTAAAACAGGTTGACTGCTCTTCATCCTCTTGTAAAACAGTCTGTCTGCTCTACATCCTCGTATAAAACAGTTTGACTGCTCTTCATCCTTTTATAACGCAGTTTGACTGCTCTTCATCCTCTTATAAATCAGTTTGACTGCTCTTCATCCGATTATAAATCGGTTTGACTGCTCTTCGTCCTCTTTTAAAACAGTTTGACTGCTCTTCATCCTTTTATAATGCAGTTTGACTGCTCTTCTTCCTCTTATAAAACAGTTTGACTGCTCTTCATCCTCTTGTAAAACAGGTTGACTGCTCTTCATCCTCTTGTAAAACAGTCTGACTGCTCTACATCCTCGTATAAAACAATTTGACTGCTCTTCATCCTTTTATAAAGCAGTTTCACTGCTCTTCATCCTCTTATAAAACCGTTTGACTGCTCTTCATCCTCTTATAAAACCGTTTGACTGCTCTTCGTCCGATTATAAATCAGTTTGACTGCTCTTCATCATCTTATAAAACCGTTTGACTGCTCTTCATCCTTTTATAAAGCAGTTTGACTGCTCTTCATCCTCTTATAAATCAGTTTGACTGCTCTTCATCCTATTATAAATCAGTTTGACTGCTCTTCATCCTCTTATAAAACAGTTTGACTGCTCTTTATCCTTTTATAACGCAGTTTGACTGCTCTTCATCCTCTTATAAATCAGTTTGACTGCTCTTCATCCGATTATAAATCAGTTTTACTGCTCTTCGTCCTCTTTTAAAACAGTTTGACTGCTCTTCGTCGGATTATAAATCAGTTTGACTGCTCTTCGTCCTCTTATAAAACAGTTTGACTGCTCTTCATCCTTTTATAAAGCAGTTTGACTGCTCTACATCCTCTTATAAAACAGTTTGACTGCTCTTCATCCTTTTATAACGCAGTTTGACTGCTCTTCATCCTCTTATAAATCAGTTTGACTGCTCTTCATCCGATTATAAATCAGTTTGACTGCTCTTCGTCCTCTTTTAAAACAGTTTGACTGCTCTTCATCCTTTTATAATGCAGTTTGACTGCTCTTCATCCTCTTGTAAAACAGGTTGACTGCTCTTCATCATCTTGTAAAACAGTCTGACTGCTCTACATCCTCGTATAAAACAATTTGACTGCTCTTCATCCTTTTATAATGCAGTTTGACTGCTCTTCATCGTTTTATAAAGCAGTTTGACTGCTCTTCATCCTCTTATAAAACCGTTTGACTGCTCTTCGTCCGATTATAAATCAGTTTGACTGCTCTTCATCCTCTTATAAAACCGTTTGACTGCTCTTCGTCCGATTATAAATCAGGTTGACTGCTCTTCGTCCGATTATAAATCAGTTTGACTGCTCTTCATCCTTTTATAAAGCAGTTTGACTGCTCTTCATCCTCTTATAAATCAGTTTGACTGCTCTTCATCTGTTTATAAAGCAGTTTGACTGCTCTTCATCCTCCTATAGACCAGTTTGACTGCTCTTCATCCTATTATAAATCAGTTTGACTGCTCTTCATCCTCTTATAAAACAGTTTGACTGCTCTTTATCCTTTTATAACGCAGTTTGACTGCTCTTCATCCTCTTATAAAACCGTTTGACTGCTCTTCATCCTCTTATAAAACCGTTTGACTGCTCTTCGTCCGATTATAAATCAGTTTGACTGCTCTTCATCATCTTATAAAACCGTTTGACTGCTCTTCGTCCGATTATAAATCAGGTTGACTGCTCTTCGTCCGATTATAAATCAGTTTGACTGCTCTTCATCCTTTTATAAAGCAGTTTGACTGCTCTTCATCCTCTTATAAATCAGTTTGACTGCTCTTCATCTGTTTATAAAGCAGTTTGACTGCTCTTCATCCTCCTATAGACCAGTTTGACTGCGCTTCATCCTCCTATAAAACAGTTTGACTGCTCTTCGTCGTATTATAAATCAGTTTGACTGCTCTTCGTCTGATTATAAATCAGTTTGACTGCTCTTCGTCTGCTTATAAAACAGTTTGACTGCTCTTCATCCTTTTATAAAGCAGTTTGACTGCTCTTCATCCTCTTATAAATCAGTTTGACTGCTCTTCATCTGTTTATAAAGCAGTTTGACTGCTCTTCATCCTCCTATAGACCAGTTTGACTGCGCTTCATCCTCCTATAAAACAGTTTGACTGCTCTTCGTCGGATTATAAATCAGTTTGACTGCTCTTCGTCCTCTTATAAAACAGTTTGACAGCTCTTCATCCTTTTATAAAGCAGTTTGACTGCTCTACATCCTCTTATAAATCAGTTTGACTGCTTTTCATCCGATTATAAATCAGTTTGACTGCTCTTCGTTCGATTATAAATCAGTTTGACTGCTCTTCGTCCGATTATAAATCAGTTTGACTGCTCTTCGTCCGCTTATAAAACAGTTTGACTGCTCTTCATCCTTTTATAAAGCAGTTTGACTGCTCTTCATCCTCTTATAAAACAGTTTGACTGCTCTTTATCCTTTTATAACGCAGTTTGACTGCTCTTCATCCTCTTATAAATCAGTTTGACTGCTCTTCATCCGATTATAAATCGGTTTGACTGCTCTTCGTCCTCTTTTAAAACAGTTTGACTGCTCTTCATCCTTTTATAATGCAGTTTGACTGCTCTTCTTCCTCTTATAAAACAGTTTGACTGCTCTTCATCCTCTTATAAAACAGGTTGACTGCTCTTCATCCTCTTGTAAAACAGTCTGACTGCTCTACATCCTCGTATAAAACAATTTGACTGCTCTTCATCCTTTTATAAAGCAGTTTCACTGCTCTTCGTCCGATTATAAATCAGTTTGACTGCTCTTCATCATCTTATAAAACCGTTTGACTGCTCTTCATCCTTTTATAAAGCAGTTTGACTGCTCTTCATCCTCTTATAAATCAGTTTGACTGCTCTTCATCCTATTATAAATCAGTTTGACTGCTCTTCATCCTCTTATAAAACAGTTTGACTGCTCTTTATCCTTTTATAACGCAGTTTGACTGCTCTTCATCCTCTTATAAATCAGTTTGACTGCTCTTCATCCGATTATAAATCAGTTTGACTGCTCTTCGTCCTCTTTTAAAACAGTTTGACTGCTCTTCATCCTTTTATAATGCAGTTTGACTGCTCTTCATCCTCTTATAAAACAGTTTGACTGCTCTTCATCCTCTTGTAAAACAGGTTGACTGCTCTTCATCCTCTTGTAAAACAGTCTGACTGCTCTACATCCTCGTATAAAACAATTTGACTGCTCTTCATCCTTTTATAAAGCAGTTTGACTGCTCTTCATCCTCTTATAAAACCGTTTGACTGCTCTTCATCCTCTTATAAAACCGTTTGACTGCTCTTCATCTGTTTATAAAGCAGTTTGACTGCTCTTCATCCTCCTATAGACCAGTTTGACTGCGCTTCATCCTCCTATAAAACAGTTTGACTGCTCTTCGTCGGATTATAAATCAGTTTGACTGCTCTTCGTCCTCTTATAAAACAGTTTGACTGCTCTTCATCCTTTTATAAAGCAGTTTGACTGCTCTACATCCTCTTATAAATCAGTTTGACTGCTTTTCATCCGATTATAAATCAGTTTGACTGCTCTTCGTTCGATTATAAATCAGTTTGACTGCTCTTCGTCCGATTATAAATCAGTTTGACTGCTCTTCATCCTTTTATAAAGCAGTTTGACTGCTCTTCATCCTCTTATAAAACAGTTTGACTGCTCTTCATCCTCTTGTAAAACAGGTTGACTGCTCTTCATCCTCTTGTAAAACAGTCTGACTGCTCTACATCCTCGTGTAAAACAGTCTGACTGCTCTTCATCCTTTTATAACGCAGTTTGACTGCTCTTCATCCTCTTATAAATCAGTTTGACTGCTCTTCATCCGATTATAAATCGGTTTGACTGCTCTTCGTCCTCTTTTAAAACAGTTTGACTGCTCTTCATCCTTTTATAATGCAGTTTGACTGCTCTTCTTCCTCTTATAAAACAGTTTGACTGCTCTTCATCCTCTTGTAAAACAGGTTGACTGCTCTTCATCCTCTTGTAAAACAGTCTGACTGCTCTACATCCTCGTATAAAACAATTTGACTGCTCTTCATCCTTTTATAAAGCAGTTTCACTGCTCTTCATCCTCTTATAAAACCGTTTGACTGCTCTTCATCCTCTTATAAAACCGTTTGACTGCTCTTCGTCCGATTATAAATCAGTTTGACTGCTCTTCATCATCTTATAAAACCGTTTGACTGCTCTTCATCCTTTTATAAAGCAGTTTGACTGCTCTTCATCCTCTTATAAATCAGTTTGACTGCTCTTCATCCTATTATAAATCAGTTTGACTGCTCTTCATCCTCTTATAAAACAGTTTGACTGCTCTTTATCCTTTTATAACGCAGTTTGACTGCTCTTCATCCTCTTATAAATCAGTTTGACTGCTCTTCATCCGATTATAAATCAGTTTGACTGCTCTTCGTCCTCTTTTAAAACAGTTTGACTGCTCTTCGTCGGATTATAAATCAGTTTGACTGCTCTTCGTCCTCTTATAAAACAGTTTGACTGCTCTTCATCCTTTTATAAAGCAGTTTGACTGCTCTACATCCTCTTATAAATCAGTTTGACTGCTTTTCATCCGATTATAAATCAGTTTGACTGCTCTTCGTTCGATTATAAATCAGTTTGACTGCTCTTCTTCCGATTATAAATCAGTTTGACTGCTCTTCATCCTTTTATAAAGCAGTTTGACTGCTCTTCATCCTCTTATAAAACAGTTTGACTGCTCTTCATCCTCTTGTAAAACAGGTTGACTGCTCTTCATCCTCTTGTAAAACAGTCTGTCTGCTCTACATCCTCGTATAAAACAGTTTGACTGCTCTTCATCCTTTTATAACGCAGTTTGACTGCTCTTCATCCTCTTATAAATCAGTTTGACTGCTCTTCATCCGATTATAAATCGGTTTGACTGCTCTTCGTCCTCTTTTAAAACAGTTTGACTGCTCTTCATCCTTTTATAATGCAGTTTGACTGCTCTTCTTCCTCTTATAAAACAGTTTGACTGCTCTTCATCCTCTTGTAAAACAGGTTGACTGCTCTTCATCCTCTTGTAAAACAGTCTGACTGCTCTACATCCTCGTATAAAACAATTTGACTGCTCTTCATCCTTTTATAAAGCAGTTTCACTGCTCTTCATCCTCTTATAAAACCGTTTGACTGCTCTTCATCCTCTTATAAAACCGTTTGACTGCTCTTCGTCCGATTATAAATCAGTTTGACTGCTCTTCATCATCTTATAAAACCGTTTGACTGCTCTTCATCCTTTTATAAAGCAGTTTGACTGCTCTTCATCCTCTTATAAATCAGTTTGACTGCTCTTCATCCTATTATAAATCAGTTTGACTGCTCTTCATCCTCTTATAAAACAGTTTGACTGCTCTTTATCCTTTTATAACGCAGTTTGACTGCTCTTCATCCTCTTATAAATCAGTTTGACTGCTCTTCATCCGATTATAAATCAGTTTGACTGCTCTTCGTCCTCTTTTAAAACAGTTTGACTGCTCTTCGTCGGATTATAAATCAGTTTGACTGCTCTTCGTCCTCTTATAAAACAGTTTGACTGCTCTTCATCCTTTTATAAAGCAGTTTGACTGCTCTACATCCTCTTATAAAACAGTTTGACTGCTCTTCATCCTTTTATAACGCAGTTTGACTGCTCTTCATCCTCTTATAAATCAGTTTGACTGCTCTTCATCCGATTATAAATCAGTTTGACTGCTCTTCATCCTCTTATAAAACAGTTTGACTGCTCTTTATCCTTTTATAACGCAGTTTGACTGCTCTTCATCCTCTTATAAATCAGTTTGACTGCTCTTCATCCGATTATAAATCAGTTTGACTGCTCTTCGTCCTCTTTTAAAACAGTTTGACTGCTCTTCATCCTTTTATAATGCAGTTTGACTGCTCTTCATCCTCTTGTAAAACAGGTTGACTGCTCTTCATCATCTTGTAAAACAGTCTGACTGCTCTACATCCTCGTATAAAACAATTTGACTGCTCTTCATCCTTTTATAATGCAGTTTGACTGCTCTTCATCGTTTTATAAAGCAGTTTGACTGCTCTTCATCCTCTTATAAAACCGTTTGACTGCTCTTCGTCCGATTATAAATCAGTTTGACTGCTCTTCATCCTCTTATAAAACCGTTTGACTGCTCTTCGTCCGATTATAAATCAGGTTGACTGCTCTTCGTCCGATTATAAATCAGTTTGACTGCTCTTCATCCTTTTATAAAGCAGTTTGACTGCTCTTCATCCTCTTATAAATCAGTTTGACTGCTCTTCATCTGTTTATAAAGCAGTTTGACTGCTCTTCATCCTCCTATAGACCAGTTTGACTGCTCTTCATCCTATTATAAATCAGTTTGACTGCTCTTCATCCTCTTATAAAACAGTTTGACTGCTCTTTATCCTTTTATAACGCAGTTTGACTGCTCTTCATCCTCTTATAAAACCGTTTGACTGCTCTTCATCCTCTTATAAATCAGTTTGACTGCTCTTCGTCCGATTATAAATCAGTTTGACTGCTCTTCATCATCTTATAAAACCGTTTGACTGCTCTTCGTCCGATTATAAATCAGGTTGACTGCTCTTCGTCCGATTATAAATCAGTTTGACTGCTCTTCATCCTTTTATAAAGCAGTTTGACTGCTCTTCATCCTCTTATAAATCAGTTTGACTGCTCTTCATCTGTTTATAAAGCAGTTTGACTGCTCTTCATCCTCCTATAGACCAGTTTGACTGCGCTTCATCCTCCTATAAAACAGTTTGACTGCTCTTCGTCGTATTATAAATCAGTTTGACTGCTCTTCGTCTGATTATAAATCAGTTTGACTGCTCTTCGTCTGCTTATAAAACAGTTTGACTGCTCTTCATCCTTTTATAAAGCAGTTTGACTGCTCTTCATCCTCTTATAAATCAGTTTGACTGCTCTTCATCTGTTTATAAAGCAGTTTGACTGCTCTTCATCCTCCTATAGACCAGTTTGACTGCGCTTCATCCTCCTATAAAACAGTTTGACTGCTCTTCGTCGGATTATAAATCAGTTTGACTGCTCTTCGTCCTCTTATAAAACAGTTTGACTGCTCTTCATCCTTTTATAAAGCAGTTTGACTGCTCTACATCCTCTTATAAATCAGTTTGACTGCTTTTCATCCGATTATAAATCAGTTTGACTGCTCTTCGTTCGATTATAAATCAGTTTGACTGCTCTTTGTCCGATTATAAATCAGTTTGACTGCTCTTCGTCCGCTTATAAAACAGTTTGACTGCTCTTCATCCTTTTATAAAGCAGTTTGACTGCTCTTCATCCTCTTATAAAACAGTTTGACTGCTCTTTATCCTTTTATAACGCAGTTTGACTGCTCTTCATCCTCTTATAAATCAGTTTGACTGCTCTTCATCCGATTATAAATCGGTTTGACTGCTCTTCGTCCTCTTTTAAAACAGTTTGACTGCTCTTCATCCTTTTATAATGCAGTTTGACTGCTCTTCTTCCTCTTATAAAACAGTTTGACTGCTCTTCATCCTCTTGTAAAACAGGTTGACTGCTCTTCATCCTCTTGTAAAACAGTCTGACTGCTCTACATCCTCGTATAAAACAATTTGACTGCTCTTCATCCTTTTATAAAGCAGTTTCACTGCTCTTCGTCCGATTATAAATCAGTTTGACTGCTCTTCATCATCTTATAAAACCGTTTGACTGCTCTTCATCCTTTTATAAAGCAGTTTGACTGCTCTTCATCCTCTTATAAATCAGTTTGACTGCTCTTCATCCTATTATAAATCAGTTTGACTGCTCTTCATCCTCTTATAAAACAGTTTGACTGCTCTTTATCCTTTTATAACGCAGTTTGACTGCTCTTCATCCTCTTATAAATCAGTTTGACTGCTCTTCATCCGATTATAAATCAGTTTGACTGCTCTTCGTCCTCTTTTAAAACAGTTTGACTGCTCTTCATCCTTTTATAATGCAGTTTGACTGCTCTTCATCCTCTTATAAAACAGTTTGACTGCTCTTCATCCTCTTGTAAAACAGGTTGACTGCTCTTCATCCTCTTGTAAAACAGTCTGACTGCTCTACATCCTCGTATAAAACAATTTGACTGCTCTTCATCCTTTTATAAAGCAGTTTGACTGCTCTTCATCCTCTTATAAAACCGTTTGACTGCTCTTCATCCTCTTATAAAACCGTTTGACTGCTCTTCGTCCGATTATAAATCAGTTTGACTGCTCTTCATCCTCATATAAAACCGTTTGACTGCTCTTCGTCCGATTATAAATCAGTTTGACTGCTCTTCATCCTTTTATAAAGCAGTTTGACTGCTCTTCATCCTCTTATAAATCAGTTTGACTGCTCTTCATCCTCTTATAAATCAGTTTGACTGCTCTTCATCTGTTTATAAAGCAGTTTGACTGCTCTTCATCCTCCTATAGACCAGTTTGACTGCGCTTCATCCTCCTATAAAACAGTTTGACTGCTCTTCGTCTGATTATAAATCAGTTTGACTGCTCTTCGTCTGCTTATAAAACAGTTTGACTGCTCTTCATCCTTTTATAAAGCAGTTTGACTGCTCTTCATCCTCTTATAAATCAGTTTGACTGCTCTTCATCTGTTTATAAAGCAGTTTGACTGCTCTTCATCCTCCTATAGACCAGTTTGACTGCGCTTCATCCTCCTATAAAACAGTTTGACTGCTCTTCGTCGGATTATAAATCAGTTTGACTGCTCTTCGTCCTCTTATAAAACAGTTTGACTGCTCTTCATCCTTTTATAAAGCAGTTTGACTGCTCTACATCCTCTTATAAATCAGTTTGACTGCTTTTCATCCGATTATAAATCAGTTTGACTGCTCTTCGTTCGATTATAAATCAGTTTGACTGCTCTTCGTCCGATTATAAATCAGTTTGACTGCTCTTCATCCTTTTATAAAGCAGTTTGACTGCTCTTCATCCTCTTATAAAACAGTTTGACTGCTCTTCATCCTCTTGTAAAACAGGTTGACTGCTCTTCATCCTCTTGTAAAACAGTCTGACTGCTCTACATCCTCGTATAAAACAGTTTGACTGCTCTTCATCCTTTTATAACGCAGTTTGACTGCTCTTCATCCTCTTATAAATCAGTTTGACTGCTCTTCATCCGATTATAAATCGGTTTGACTGCACTTCGTCCTCTTTTAAAACAGTTTGACTGCTCTTCATCCTTTTATAATGCAGTTTGACTGCTCTTCTTCCTCTTATAAAACAGTTTGACTGCTCTTCATCCTCTTGTAAAACAGGTTGACTGCTCTTCATCCTCTTGTAAAACAGTCTGACTGCTCTACATCCTCGTATAAAACAATTTGACTGCTCTTCATCCTTTTATAAAGCAGTTTCACTGCTCTTCATCCTCTTATAAAACCGTTTGACTGCTCTTCATCCTCTTATAAAACCGTTTGACTGCTCTTCGTCCGATTATAAATCAGTTTGACTGCTCTTCATCATCTTATAAAACCGTTTGACTGCTCTTCATCCTTTTATAAAGCAGTTTGACTGCTCTTCATCCTCTTATAAATCAGTTTGACTGCTCTTCATCCTATTATAAATCAGTTTGACTGCTCTTCATCCTCTTATAAAACAGTTTGACTGCTCTTTATCCTTTTATAACGCAGTTTGACTGCTCTTCATCCTCTTATAAATCAGTTTGACTGCTCTTCATCCGATTATAAATCAGTTTGACTGCTCTTCGTCCTCTTTTAAAACAGTTTGACTGCTCTTCGTCGGATTATAAATCAGTTTGACTGCTCTTCGTCCTCTTATAAAACAGTTTGACTGCTCTTCATCCTTTTATAAAGCAGTTTGACTGCTCTACATCCTCTTATAAAACAGTTTGACTGCTCTTCATCCTTTTATAACGCAGTTTGACTGCTCTTCATCCTCTTATAAATCAGTTTGACTGCTCTTCATCCGATTATAAATCAGTTTGACTGCTCTTCATCCTCTTATAAAACAGTTTGACTGCTCTTTATCCTTTTATAACGCAGTTTGACTGCTCTTCATCCTCTTATAAATCAGTTTGACTGCTCTTCATCCGATTATAAATCAGTTTGACTGCTCTTCGTCCTCTTTTAAAACAGTTTGACTGCTCTTCATCCTTTTATAATGCAGTTTGACTGCTCTTCATCCTCTTGTAAAACAGGTTGACTGCTCTTCATCCTCTTGTAAAACAGTCTGACTGCTCTACATCCTCGTATAAAACAATTTGACTGCTCTTCATCCTTTTATAATGCAGTTTGACTGCTCTTCATCGTTTTATAAAGCAGTTTGACTGCTCTTCATCCTCTTATAAAACCGTTTGACTGCTCTTCGTCCGATTATAAATCAGTTTGACTGCTCTTCATCCTCTTATAAAACCGTTTGACTGCTCTTCGTCCGATTATAAATCAGTTTGACTGCTCTTCATCCTTTTATAAAGCAGTTTGACTGCTCTTCATCCTCTTATAAATCAGTTTGACTGCTCTTCATCTGTTTATAAAGCAGTTTGACTGCTCTTCATCCTCCTATAGACCAGTTTGACTGCGCTTCATCCTCCTATAAAACAGTTTGACTGCTCTTCGTCGTATTATAAATCAGTTTGACTGCTCTTCGTCTGATTATCAATCAGTTTGACTGCTCTTCGTCTGCTTATAAAACAGTTTGACTGCGCTTCATCCTTTTATAAAGCAGTTTGACTGCTCTTCATCCTCTTATAAATCAGTTTGACTGCTCTTCATCTGTTTATAAAGCAGTTTGACTGCTCTTCATCCTCCTATAGACCAGTTTGACTGCGCTTCATCCTCCTATAAAACAGTTTGACTGCTCTTCGTCGGATTATAAATCAGTTTGACTGCTCTTCGTCCTCTTATAAAACAGTTTGACTGCTCTTCATCCTCTTATAAAGCAGTTTGACTGCTCTACATCCTCTTATAAATCAGTTTGACTGCTTTTCATCCGATTATAAATCAGTTTGACTGCTCTTCGTCTGATTATAAATCAGTTTGACTGCTCTTCGTCCGATTATAAATCAGTTTGACTGCTCTTCGTCCGCTTATAAAACAGTTTGACTGCTCTTCATCCTTTTATAAAGCAGTTTGACTGCTCTTCATCCTCTTATAAATCAGTTTGACTGCTCTTCATCCTCTTATAAAGCAGCTTGACTGCTCTTCATCCTCCTATAAACCAGTTTGACTGCGCTTCATCCTCTTGTAAAACAGGTTGACTGCTTTTCATCCTTTTGTAAAACAGTCTGACTGCTCTACATCATTGTATAAAACAGTTTGACTGCTCTTCATCCTTTTATAAAGCAGTTTGACTGCTCTTCATCCTCTTATATATATCCTCTTATAAAGCAGCTTGACTGCTCTTCATCCTCCTATAAACCAGTTTGACTGCGCTTCATCCTCTTGTAAAACAGGTTGACTGCTTTTCATCCTTTTGTAAAACAGTCTGACTGCTCTACATCATTGTATAAAACAGTTTGACTGCTCTTCATCCTTTAAAAAGCAGTTTGACTGCTCTTCATCCTCTTATAAAACAGTTTGACTGCTCTTCGTCGGATTATAAATCAGTTTGACTGCTCTTCGTCCTCTTATAAAACAGTTTGACTGCTCTTCATCCTTTTATAAAGCAGTTTGACTGCTCTACATCCTCTTATAAATCAGTTTGACTGCTTTTCATCCGATTATAAATCAGTTTGACTGCTCTTCGTCTGATTATATATCAGTTTGACTGCTCTTCGTCCTTTTATAAAGCAGTTTGACTGCTCTTCATCCTCTTATAAATCAGTTTGACTGCTCTTCATCCTCTTATAAAGCAGCTTGACTGCTCTTCATCCTCCTATAAACCAGTTTGACTGCGCTTCATCCTCTTGTAAAACAGGTTGACTGCTTTTCATCCTTTTGTAAAACAGTCTGACTGCTCTACATCATTGTATAAAACAGTTTGACTGCTCTTCATCCTTTTATAAAGCAGTTTGACTGCTCTTCATCCTCTTATAAATCAATTTGACTGCTCTTCATCCTCTTATAAAACCGTTTGACTGCTCTTCGTCCGATTATAAATCAGTTTGACTGCTCTTCGTCCGATTATAAATCAGTTTGACTACTCTTCGTCCGCTTATAAAACCGTTTGACTGCTCTTCATCCTCTTATAAAACCGTTTGACTGCTCTTCGTCCGATTATAAATCAGTTTGACTGCTCTTCATCCTCATATAAAACCGTTTGACTGCTCTTCGTCCGATTATAAATCAGTTTGACTGCTCTTCATCCTTTTATAAAGCAGTTTGACTGCTCTTCATCCTCTTATAAATCAGTTTGACTGCTCTTCATCTGTTTATAAAGCAGTTTGAGTGCTCTTCATCCTCCTATAGACCAGTTTGACTGCGCTTCATCCTCCTATAAAACAATTTGACTGCTCTTCGTCTGATTATAAATCAGTTTGACTGCTCTTCGTCTGCTTATAAAACAGTTTGACTGCTCTTCATCCTTTTATAAAGCAGTTTGACTGCTCTTCATCCTCTTATAAATCAGTTTGACTGCTCTTCATCTGTTTATAAAGCAGTTTGACTGCTCTTCATCCTCCTATAGACCAGTTTGACTGCGCTTCATCCTCCTATAAAACAGTTTGACTGCTCTTCGTCGGATTATAAATCAGTTTGACTGCTCTTCGTCCTCTTATAAAACAGTTTGACTGCTCTTCATCCTTTTATAAAGCAGTTTGACTGCTCTACATCCTCTTATAAATCAGTTTGACTGCTTTTCATCCGATTATAAATCAGTTTGACTGCTCTTCGTTCGATTATAAATCAGTTTGACTGCTCTTCGTCCGATTATAAATCAGTTTGACTGCTCTTCATCCTTTTATAAAGCAGTTTGACTGCTCTTCATCCTCTTATAAAACAGTTTGACTGCTCTTCATCCTCTTGTAAAACAGGTTGACTGCTCTTCATCCTCTTGTAAAACAGTCTGACTGCTCTACATCCTCGTATAAAACAGTTTGACTGCTCTTCATCCTTTTATAACGCAGTTTGACTGCTCTTCATCCTCTTATAAATCAGTTTGACTGCTCTTCATCCGATTATAAATCGGTTTGACTGCTCTTCGTCCTCTTTTAAAACAGTTTGACTGCTCTTCATCCTTTTATAATGCAGTTTGACTGCTCTTCTTCCTCTTATAAAACAGTTTGACTGCTCTTCATCCTCTTGTAAAACAGGTTGACTGCTCTTCATCCTCTTGTAAAACAGTCTGACTGCTCTACATCCTCGTATAAAACAATTTGACTGCTCTTCATCCTTTTATAAAGCAGCTTCACTGCTCTTCATCCTCTTATAAAACCGTTTGACTGCTCTTCATCCTCTTATAAAACCGTTTGACTGCTCTTCGTCCGATTATAAATCAGTTTGACTGCTCTTCATCATCTTATAAAACCGTTTGACTGCTCTTCATCCTTTTATAAAGCAGTTTGACTGCTCTTCATCCTCTTATAAATCAGTTTGACTGCTCTTCATCCTATTATAAATCAGTTTGACTGCTCTTCGTTCGATTATAAATCAGTTTGACTGCTCTTCATCCTCTTATAAAACCGTTTGACTGCTCTTCGTCCGATTATAAATCAGTTTGACTGCTCTTCATCCTCTTATAAAACCGTTTGACTGCTCTTCGTCCGATTATAAATCAGTTTGACTGCTCTTCATCCTTTTATAAAGCAGTTTGACTGCTCTTCATCCTCTTATAAATCAGTTTGACTGCTCTTCATCTGTTTATAAAGCAGTTTGACTGCTCTTCATCCTCCTATAGACCAGTTTGACTGCGCTTCATCCTCCTATAAAACAGCTTGACTGCTCTTCGTCGGATTATAAATCAGTTTGACTGCTCTTCGTCTGCTTATAAAACAGTTTGACTGCTCTTCATCCTTTTATAAAGCAGTTTGACTGCTCTTCATCCTCTTATAAATCAGTTTGACTGCTCTTCATCTGTTTATAAAGCAGTTTGACTGCTCTTCATCCTCCTATAGACCAGTTTGACTGCGCTTCATCCTCCTATAAAACAGTTTGACTGCTCTTCGTCGGATTATAAATCAGTTTGACTGCTCTTCGTCCTCTTATAAAACAGTTTGACTGCTCTTCATCCTTTTATAAAGCAGTTTGACTGCTCTACATCCTCTTATAAATCAGTTTGACTGCTTTTCATCCGATTATAAATCAGTTTGACTGCTCTTCGTTCGATTATAAATCAGTTTGACTGCTCTTCGTCCGATTATAAATCAGTTTGACTGCTCTTCGTCCGCTTATAAAACAGTTTGACTGCTCTTCATCCTTTTATAAAGCAGTTTGACTGCTCTTCATCCTCTTATAAAACAGTTTGACTGCTCTTTATCCTTTTATAACGCAGTTTGACTGCTCTTCATCCTCTTATAAATCAGTTTGACTGCTCTTCGTCCGATTATAAATCAGTTTGACTGCTCTTCGTCCGCTTATAAAACAGTTTGACTGCTCTTCATCCTTTTATAAAGCAGTTTGACTGCTCTTCATCCTCTTATAAAACAGTTTGACTGCTCTTTATCCTTTTATAACGCAGTTTGACTGCTCTTCATCCTCTTATAAATCAGTTTGACTGCTCTTCATCCGATTATAAATCGGTTTGACTGCTCTTCGTCCTCTTTTAAAACAGTTTGACTGCTCTTCATCCTTTTATAATGCAGTTTGACTGCTCTTCTTCCTCTTATAAAACAGTTTGACTGCTCTTCATCCTCTTGTAAAACAGGTTGACTGCTCTTCATCCTCTTGTAAAACAGTCTGACTGCTCTACATCCTCGTATAAAACAATTTGACTGCTCTTCATCCTTTTATAAAGCAGTTTCACTGCTCTTCATCCTCTTATAAAACCGTTTGACTGCTCTTCATCCTCTTATAAAACCGTTTGACTGCTCTTCGTCCGATTATAAATCAGTTTGACTGCTCTTCATCATCTTATAAAACCGTTTGACTGCTCTTCATCCTTTTATAAAGCAGTTTGACTGCTCTTCATCCTCTTATAAATCAGTTTGACTGCTCTTCATCCTATTATAAATCAGTTTGACTGCTCTTCATCCTCTTATAAAACAGTTTGACTGCTCTTTATCCTTTTATAACGCAGTTTGACTGCTCTTCATCCTCTTATAAATCTGTTTGACTGCTCTTCATCCGATTATAAATCAGTTTGACTGCTCTTCGTCCTCTTTTAAAACAGTTTGACTGCTCTTCGTCGGATTATAAATCAGTTTGACTGCTCTTCGTCCTCTTATAAAACAGTTTGACTGCTCTTCATCCTTTTATAAAGCAGTTTGACTGCTCTACATCCTCTTATAAAACAGTTTGACTGCTCTTCATCCTTTTATAACGCAGTTTGACTGCTCTTCATCCTCTTATAAATCAGTTTGACTGCTCTTCATCCGATTATATATCAGTTTGACTGCTCTTCATCCTCTTATAAAACAGTTTGACTGCTCTTTATCCTTTTATAACGCAGTTTGACTGCTCTTCATCCTCTTATAAATCAGTTTGACTGCTCTTCATCCGATTATAAATCAGTTTGACTGCTCTTCGTCCTCTTTTAAAACAGTTTGACTGCTCTTCATCCTTTTATAATGCAGTTTGACTGCTCTTCATCCTCTTGTAAAACAGGTTGACTGCTCTTCATCCTCTTGTAAAACAGTCTGACTGCTCTACATCCTCGTATAAAACAATTTGACTGCTCTTCATCCTTTTATAATGCAGTTTGACTGCTCTTCATCGTTTTATAAAGCAGTTTGACTGCTCTTCATCCTCTTATAAAACCGTTTGACTGCTCTTCGTCCGATTATAAATCAGTTTGACTGCTCTTCATCCTCTTATAAAACCGTTTGACTGCTCTTCGTCCGATTATAAATCAGTTTGACTGCTCTTCATCCTTTTATAAAGCAGTTTGACTGCTCTTCATCCTCTTATAAATCAGTTTGACTGCTCTTCATCTGTTTATAAAGCAGTTTGACTGCTCTTCATCCTCCTATAGACCAGTTTGACTGCGCTTCATCCTCCTATAAAACAGTTTGACTGCTCTTCGTCGTATTATAAATCAGTTTGACTGCTCTTCGTCTGATTATCAATCAGTTTGACTGCTCTTCGTCTGCTTATAAAACAGTTTGACTGCGCTTCATCCTTTTATAAAGCAGTTTGACTGCTCTTCATCCTCTTATAAATCAGTTTGACTGCTCTTCATCCTATTATAAATCAGTTTGACTGCTCTTCATCCTCTTATAAAACAGTTTGACTGCTCTTTATCCTTTTATAACGCAGTTTGACTGCTCTTCATCCTCTTATAAATCTGTTTGACTGCTCTTCATCCGATTATAAATCAGTTTGACTGCTCTTCGTCCTCTTTTAAAACAGTTTGACTGCTCTTCGTCGGATTATAAATCAGTTTGACTGCTCTTCGTCCTCTTATAAAACAGTTTGACTGCTCTTCATCCTTTTATAAAGCAGTTTGACTGCTCTACATCCTCTTATAAAACAGTTTGACTGCTCTTCATACTTTTATAACGCAGTTTGACTGCTCTTCATCCTCTTATAAATCAGTTTGACTGCTCTTCATCCGATTATATATCAGTTTGACTGCTCTTCATCCTCTTATAAAACAGTTTGACTGCTCTTTATCCTTTTATAACGCAGTTTGACTGCTCTTCATCCTCTTATAAATCAGTTTGACTGCTCTTCATCCGATTATAAATCAGTTTGACTGCTCTTCGTCCTCTTTTAAAACAGTTTGACTGCTCTTCATCCTTTTATAATGCAGTTTGACTGCTCTTCATCCTCTTGTAAAACAGGTTGACTGCTCTTCATCCTCTTGTAAAACAGTCTGACTGCTCTACATCCTCGTATAAAACAATTTGACTGCTCTTCATCCTTTTATAATGCAGTTTGACTGCTCTTCATCGTTTTATAAAGCAGTTTGACTGCTCTTCATCCTCTTATAAAACCGTTTGACTGCTCTTCGTCCGATTATAAATCAGTTTGACTGCTCTTCATCCTCTTATAAAACCGTTTGACTGCTCTTCGTCCGATTATAAATCAGTTTGACTGCTCTTCATCCTTTTATAAAGCAGTTTGACTGCTCTTCATCCTCTTATAAATCAGTTTGACTGCTCTTCATCTGTTTATAAAGCAGTTTGACTGCTCTTCATCCTCCTATAGACCAGTTTGACTGCGCTTCATCCTCCTATAAAACAGTTTGACTGCTCTTCGTCGTATTATAAATCAGTTTGACTGCTCTTCGTCTGATTATCAATCAGTTTGACTGCTCTTCGTCTGCTTATAAAACAGTTTGACTGCGCTTCATCCTTTTATAAAGCAGTTTGACTGCTCTTCATCCTCTTATAAATCAGTTTGACTGCTCTTCATCTGTTTATAAAGCAGTTTGACTGCTCTTCATCCTCCTATAGACCAGTTTGACTGCGCTTCATCCTCCTATAAAACAGTTTGACTGCTCTTCGTCGGATTATAAATCAGTTTGACTGCTCTTCGTCCTATTATAAAACAGTTTGACTGCTCTTCATCCTTTTATAAAGCAGTTTGACTGCTCTACATCCTCTTATAAATCAGTTTGACTGCTTTTCATCCGATTATAAATCAGTTTGACTGCTCTTCGTCTGATTATAAATCAGTTTGACTGCTCTTCGTCCGATTATAAATCAGTTTGACTGCTCTTCGTCCGCTTATAAAACAGTTTGACTGCTCTTCATCCTTTTATAAAGCAGTTTGACTGCTCTTCATCCTCTTATAAATCAGTTTGACTGCTCTTCATCCTCTTATAAAGCAGCTTGACTGCTCTTCATCCTCCTATAAACCAGTTTGACTGCGCTTCATCCTCTTGTAAAACAGGTTGACTGCTTTTCATCCTTTTGTAAAACAGTCTGACTGCTCTACATCATTGTATAAAACAGTTTGACTGCTCTTTATCCTTTTATAAAGCAGTTTGACTGCTCTTCATCCTCTTATATATATCCTCTTATAAAGCAGCTTGACTGCTCTTCATCCTCCTATAAACAAGTTTGACTGCGCTTCATCCTCTTGTAAAACAGGTTGACTGCTTTTCATCCTTTTGTAAAACAGTCTGACTGCTCTACATCATTGTATAAAACAGTTTGACTGCTCTTCATCCTTTTATAAAGCAGTTTGACTGCTCTTCATCCTCTTATAAAACAGTTTGACTGCTCTTCGTCGGATTATAAATCAGTTTGACTGCTCTTCGTCCTCTTATAAAACAGTTTGACTGCTCTTCATCCTTTTATAAAGCAGTTTGACTGCTCTACATCCTCTTATAAATCAGTTTGACTGCTTTTCATCCGATTATAAATCAGTTTGACTGCTCTTCGTCTGATTATATATCAGTTTGACTGCTCTTCGTCCGATTATAAATCAGTTTGACTGCTCTTCGTCCGCTTATAAAACAGTTTGACTGCTCTTCATCCTTTTATAAAGCAGTTTGACTGCTCTTCATCCTCTTATAAATCAGTTTGACTGTTCTTCATCCTCTTATAAAGCAGCTTGACTGCTCTTCATCCTCCTATAAACCAGTTTGACTGCGCTTCATCCTCTTGTAAAACAGGTTGACTGCTTTTCATCCTTTTGTAAAACAGTCTGACTGCTCTACATCATTGTATAAAACAGTTTGACTGCTCTTCATCCTTTTATAAAGCAGTTTGACTGCTCTTCATCCTCTTATAAATCAATTTGACTGCTCTTCATCCTCTTATAAAACCGTTTGACTGCTCTTCGTCCGATTATAAATCAGTTTGACTGCTCTTCGTCCGATTATAAATCAGTTTGACTACTCTTCGTCCGCTTATAAAACAGTTTGACTGCTCTTCATCCTTTTATAAAGCAGTTTGACTGCTCTTCATCCTCCTATAAAACAGTTTGACTGCTCTTCGTCGGATTATAAATCAGTTTGACTGCTCTTCATCCTCTTGTAAAACAGGTTGACTGCTTTTCATCCTTTTGTAAAACAGTCTGACTGCTCTACATCATTGTATAAAACAGTTTGACTGCTCTTCATCCTTTTATAAAGCAGTTTGACTGCTCTTCATCCTCTTATAAATCAATTTGACTGCTCTTCATCCTCTTATAAAACCGTTTGACTGCTCTTCGTCCGATTATAAATCAGTTTGACTGCTCTTCGTCCGATTATAAATCAGTTTGACTACTCTTCGTCCGCTTATAAAACAGTTTGACTGCTCTTCATCCTCTTATAAAACAGTTTGACTGCTCTTTATCCTTTTATAACGCAGTTTGACTGCTCTTCATCCTCTTATAAATCAGTTTGACTGCTCTTCATCCGATTATAAATCAGTTTGACTGCTCTTCGTCCTCTTTTAAAACAGTTTGACTGCTCTTCATCCTTTTATAATGCAGTTTGACTGCTCTTCATCCTCTTATAAAACAGTTTGACTGCTCTTCATCCTCTTGTAAAACAGGTTGACTGCTCTTCATCCTCTTGTAAAACAGTCTGACTGCTCTACATCCTCGTATAAAACAATTTGACTGCTCTTCATCCTTTTATAAAGCAGTTTGACTGCTCTTCATCCTCTTATAAAACCGTTTGACTGCTCTTCATCCTCTTATAAAACCGTTTGACTGCTCTTCGTCCGATTATAAATCAGTTTGACTGCTCTTCATCATCTTATAAAACCGTTTGACTGCTCTTCGTCCGATTATAAATCAGGTTGACTGCTCTTCGTCCGATTATAAATCAGTTTGACTGCTCTTCATCCTTTTATAAAGCAGTTTGACTGCTCTTCATCCTCTTATAAATCAGTTTGACTGCTCTTCATCTGTTTATAAAGCAGTTTGACTGCTCTTCATCCTCCTATAGACCAGTTTAACTGCGCTTCATCCTCCTATAAAACAGTTTGACTGCTCTTCGTCGTATTATAAATCAGTTTGACTGCTCTTCGTCTGATTATAAATCAGTTTGACTGCTCTTCGTCTGCTTATAAAACAGTTTGACTGCTCTTCATCCTTTTATAATGCAGTTTGACTGCTCTTCATCCTCTTATAAATCAGTTTGACTGCTCTTCATCTGTTTATAAAGCAGTTTGACTGCTCTTCATCCTCCTATAGACCAGTTTGACTGCGCTTCATCCTCCTATAAAACAGTTTGACTGCTCTTCGTCGGATTATAAATCAGTTTGACTGCTCTTCGTCCTCTTATAAAACAGTTTGACTGCTCTTCATCCTTTTATAAAGCAGTTTGACTGCTCTACATCCTCTTATAAATCAGTTTGACTGCTTTTCATCCGATTATAAATCAGTTTGACTGCTCTTCGTCCGATTATAAATCAGTTTGACTGCTCTTCGTCCGATTATAAATCAGTTTGACTGCTCTTCGTCCGCTTATAAAACAGTTTGACTGCTCTTCATCCTTTTATAAAGCAGTTTGACTGCTCTTCATCCTCTTATAAATCAGTTTGACTGCTCTTCATCCTCTTATAAAGCAGCTTGACTGCTCTTCATCCTCCTATAAACCAGTTTGACTGCGCTTCATCCTCTTGTAAAACAGGTTGACTGCTCTTCATCCTTTTGTAAAACAGTCTGACTGCTCTACATCATTGTATAAAACAGTTTGACTGCTCTTCATCCTTTTATAAAGCAGTTTGACTGCTCTTCATCCTCTTATAAATCAATTTGACTGCTCTTCATCCTCTTATAAAACCGTTTGACTGCTCTTCGTCCGATTATAAATCAGTTTGACTGCTCTTCGTCCGATTATAAATCAGTTTGACTGCTCTTCGTCCGCTTATAAAACAGTTTGACTGCTCTTCATCCTTTTATAAAGCAGTTTGACTGCTCTTCATCCTCCTATAAAACAGTTTGACTGCTCTTCGTCGGATTATAAATCAGTTTGACTGCTCTTCGTCCTCTTATAAAACAGTTTGACTGCTCTTCATCCTTTTATAAAGCAGTTTGACTGCTCTACATCCTCTTATAAATCAGTTTGACTGCTTTTCATCCGATTATAAATCAGTTTGACTGCTCTTTGTCCATTTATAAATCAGTTTGACTGCTCTTCGTCCGATTATAAATCAGTTTGACTGCTCTTCGTCCGCTTATAAAACAGTTTGACTGCTCTTCATCCTTTTATAAAGCAGTTTGACTGCTCTTCATCCTCTTATAAATCAGTTTGACTGCTCTTCATCCTCTTATAAAGCAGTTTGACTGCTCTTCATCCTCCTATAAACCAGTTTGACTGCGCTTCATCCTCTTGTAAAACAGGTTGACTGCTTTTCATCCTTTTGTAAAACAGTCTGACTGCTCTACATCATTGTATAAAACAGTTTGACTGCTCTTCATCCTTTTATAAAACAGTTTGACTGCTCTTCATCCTCTTATAAATCAATTTGACTGCTCTTCATCCTCTTATAAAACCGTTTGACTGCTCTTCGTCCGATTATAAATCAGTTTGACTGCTCTTCGTCCGATTATAAATCAGTTTGACTGCTCTTCGTCCGCTTATAAAACAGTTTGACTGCTCTTCATCCTTTTATAAAGCAGTTTGACTGCTCTTCATCCTCTTATAAATCAGTTTGACTGCTCTTCATCCTTTTATAAAGCAGTTTGACTGCTCTTCGTCCTCTTATAAAACAGTTTGACTGCTCTTCATCCTTTTATAAAGCAGTTTGACTGCTCTACATCCTCTTATAAATCAGTTTGACTGCTCTTCATCCGATTATAAATCAGTTTGACTGCTCTTCGTCCGATTATAAATCAGTTTGACTGCTCTTCGTCCGATTATAAATCAGTTTGACTGCTCTTCGTCCGCTTATAAAACAGTTTGACTGCTCTTCATCCTTTTATAAAGCAGTTTGACTGCTCTTCATCCTCTTATAAATCAGTTTGACTGCTCTTCATCCTCTTATAAAGCAGTTTGACTGCTCTTCATCCTCCTATAAACCAGTTTGACTGCGCTTCATCCTCTTGTAAAACAGGTTGACTGCTTTTCATCCTTTTGTAAAACAGTCTGACTGCTCTACATCATTGTATAAAACAGTTTGACTGCTCTTCATCCTTTTATAAAACAGTTTGACTGCTCTTCATCCTCTTATAAATCAATTTGACTGCTCTTCATCCTCTTATAAAACCGTTTGACTGCTCTTCGTCCGATTATAAATCAGTTTGACTGCTCTTCGTCCGATTATAAATCAGTTTGACTGCTCTTCGTCCGCTTATAAAACAGTTTGACTGCTCTTCATCCTTTTATAAAGCAGTTTGACTGCTCTTCATCCTCTTATAAATCAGTTTGACTGCTCTTCATCCTTTTATAAAGCAGTTTGACTGCTCTTCATCCTCCTATAAACCAGTTTGACTGCGCTTCATCCTCCTATAGAACAGTTTGACTGCTCTTCGTCCGATTATAAATCAGTTTGACTGCTCTTCGTCCTCTTATAAAACAGTTTGACTGCTCTTCATCCTTTTATAAAGCAGTTTGACTGCTCGTCATCCTCTTATAAATCAGTTTGACTGCTCTTCATCCGATCATAAATCAGTTTGACTGCTCTTCATCCTCTTATAAAACAGTTTGACTGCTCTTCATCCTTTTATAACGCAGTTTGACTGCTCTTCATCCTCTTATAAATCAGTTTGACTGCTCTTCATCCGATTATAAATCAGTTTGACTGCTCTTCGTCCTCTTTTAAAACAGTTTGACTGCTCTTCATCCTCTTGTAAAACAGGTTGACTGCTCTTCATCATCTTGTAAAACAGTCTGACTGCTCTACATCCTCGTATAAAACAGTTTGACTGCTCTTCATCATTTTATAAAGCAGTTTCACTGCTCTTCATCCTCTTATAAATCAATTTGACTGCTCTTCATCCTCTTATAAAACCGTTTGACTGCTCTTCGTCCGATTATAAATCAGTTTGACTGCTCTTCGTCCGATTATAAATCAGTTTGACTGCTCTTCGTCCGCTTACAAAACAGTTTGACTGCTCTTCATCCTTTTATAAAGCTGTTTGACTGCTCTTCATACTCTTATAAATCAGTTTGACTGCTCTTCATCCTCTTATAAAGCAGTTTCACTGCTCTTTCATCCTCTTATAAATCAATTTGACTGCTCTTCATCCTTTTATAAAGCTGTTTGACTGCTCTTCGTCCGCTTACAAAACAGTTTGACTGCTCTTCATCCTTTTATAAAGCTGTTTGACTGCTCTTCATACTCTTATAAATCAATTTGACTGCTTTTCATCCTATTATAAATCAGTTTGACTGCTCTTCGTCCGATTATAAATCAGTTTGACTGCTCTTCGTCCGATTATAAATCAGTTTGACTGCTCTTCGTCCGCTTATAAAACAGTTTGACTGCTCTTCATCCTTTTATAAAGCAGTTTGACTGCTCTTCATCCTCTTATAAATCAGTTTGACTGCTCTTCATCCTCTTATAAAGCAGTTTGACTGCTCTTCATCCTCCTATAAACCAGTTTGACTGCGCTTCATCCTCTTGTAAAACAGGTTGACTGCTTTTCATCCTTTTGTAAAACAGTCTGACTGCTCTACATCATTGTATAAAACAGTTTGACTGCTCTTCATCCTTTTATAAAACAGTTTGACTGCTCTTCATCCTCTTATAAATCAATTTGACTGCTCTTAATCCTCTTATAAAACCGTTTGACTGCTCTTCGTCCGATTATAAATCAGTTTGACTGCTCTTCGTCCGATTATAAATCAGTTTGACTGCTCTTCGTCCGCTTACAAAACAGTTTGACTGCTCTTCATCCTTTTATAAAGCTGTTTGACTGCTCTTCATACTCTTATAAATCAGTTTGACTGCTCTTCATCCTCTTATAAAGCAGTTTCACTGCTCTTTCATCCTCTTATAAATCAATTTGACTGCTCTTCATCCTTTTATAAAGCTGTTTGACTGCTCTTCGTCCGCTTACAAAACAGTTTGACTGCTCTTCATCCTTTTATAAAGCTGTTTGACTGCTCTTCATACTCTTATAAATCAATTTGACTGCTTTTCATCCGATTATAAATCAGTTTGACTGCTCTTCGTCCGATTATAAATCAGTTTGACTGCTCTTCGTCCGATTATAAATCAGTTTGACTGCTCTTCGTCCGCTTATAAAACAGTTTGACTGCTCTTCATCCTTTTATAAAGCAGTTTGACTGCTCTTCATCCTCTTATAAATCAGTTTGACTGCTCTTCATCCTCTTATAAAGCAGTTTGACTGCTCTTCATCCTCCTATAAACCAGTTTGACTGCGCTTCATCCTCTTGTAAAACAGGTTGACTGCTTTTCATCCTTTTGTAAAACAGTCTGACTGCTCTACATCATTGTATAAAACAGTTTGACTGCTCTTCATCCTTTTATAAAACCGTTTGACTGCGCTTCATCCTCCTATAAAACAGTTTGACTGCTCTTCGTCGGATTATAAATCAGTTTGACTGCTCTTCGTCCTCTTATAAAACAGTTTGACTGCTCTTCATCCTTTTATAAAGCAGTTTGACTGCTCTACATCCTCTTATAAATCAGTTTGACTGCTTTTCATCCGATTATAAATCAGTTTGACTGCTCTTCGTCTGATTATAAATCAGTTTGACTGCTCTTCGTCCGATTATAAATCAGTTTGACTGCTCTTCGTCCGCTTATAAAACAGTTTGACTGCTCTTCATCCTTTTATAAAGCAGTTTGACTGCTCTTCATCCTCTTATAAATCAGTTTGACTGCTCTTCATCCTCTTATAAAGCAGCTTGACTGCTCTTCATCCTCCTATAAACCAGTTTGACTGCGCTTCATCCTCTTGTAAAACAGGTTGACTGCTTTTCATCCTTTTGTAAAACAGTCTGACTGCTCTACATCATTGTATAAAACAGTTTGACTGCTCTTCTTCCTTTTATAAAGCAGTTTGACTGCTCTACATCCTCTTATAAAACAGTTTGACTGCTCTTCGTCGGATTATAAATCAGTTTGACTGCTCTTCGTCCTCTTATAAAACAGTTTGACTGCTCTTCATCCTTTTATAAAGCAGTTTGACTGCTCTACATCCTCTTATAAATCAGTTTGACTGCTTTTCATCCGATTATAAATCAGTTTGACTGCTCTTCGTCTGATTATAAATCAGTTTGACTGCTCTTCGTCCGATTATAAATCAGTTTGACTGCTCTTCGTCTGCTTATAAAACAGTTTGACTGCTCTTCATCCTTTTATAAAGCAGTTTGACTGCTCTTCATCCTCTTATAAATCAGTTTGACTGCTCTTCATCCTCTTATAAAGCAGCTTGACTGCTCTTCATCCTCCTATAAACCAGTTTGACTGCGCTTCATCCTCTTGTAAAACAGGTTGACTGCTTTTCATCCTTTTGTAAAACAGTCTGACTGCTCTACATCATTGTATAAAACAGTTTGACTGCTCTTCATCCTTTTATAAAGCAGTTTGACTGCTCTTCATCCTCTTATAAATCAATTTGACTGCTCTTCATCCTCTTATAAAACCGTTTGACTGCTCTTCGTCCGATTATAAATCAGTTTGACTGCTCTTCGTCCGATTATAAATCAGTTTGACTGCTCTTCGTCCGCTTATAAAACAGTTTGACTGCTCTTCATCCTTTCATAAAGCAGTTTGACTGCTCTTCATCCTCCTATAAAACAGTTTGACTGCTCTTCGTCGGATTATAAATCAGTTTGACTGCTCTTCGTCCTCTTATAAAACAGTTTGACTGCTCTTCATCCTTTTATAAAGCAGTTTGACTGCTCTACATCCTCTTATAAAACAGTTTGACTGCTCTTCATCCTTTTATAACGCAGTTTGACTGCTCTTCATCCTCTTATAAATCAGTTTGACTGCTCTTCATCCGATTATAAATCAGTTTGACTGCTCTTCATCCTCTTATAAAACAGTTTGACTGCTCTTTATCCTTTTATAACGCAGTTTGACTGCTCTTCATCCTCTTATAAATCAGTTTGACTGCTCTTCATCCGATTATAAATCAGTTTGACTGCTCTTCGTCCTCTTATAAAACAGTTTGACTGCTCTTCATCCTTTTATAACGCAGTTTGACTGCTCTTCATCCTCTTATAAAACAGTTTGACTGCTCTTCATCCTCTTGTAAAACAGGTTGACTGCTCTTCATCCTCTTGTAAAACAGTCTGACTGCTCTACATCCTCGTATAAAACAATTTGACTGCTCTTCATCCTTTTATAAAGCAGTTTGACTGCTCTTCATCCTCTTATAAAACCGTTTGACTGCTCTTCATCCTCTTATAAAACCGTTTGACTGCTCTTCGTCCGATTATAAATCAGTTTGACTGCTCTTCATCATCTTATAAAACCGTTTGACTGCTCTTCGTCCGATTATAAATCAGGTTGACTGCTCTTCGTCCGATTATAAATCAGTTTGACTGCTCTTCATCCTTTTATAAAGCAGTTTGACTGCTCTTCATCCTCTTATAAATCAGTTTGACTGCTCTTCATCTGTTTATAAAGCAGTTTGACTGCTCTTCATCCTCCTATAGACCAGTTTGACTGCGCTTCATCCTCCTATAAAACAGTTTGACTGCTCTTCGTCGTATTATAAATCAGTTTGACTGCTCTTCGTCTGATTATAAATCAGTTTGACTGCTCTTCGTCTGCTTATAAAACAGTTTGACTGCTCTTCATCCTTTTATAATGCAGTTTGACTGCTCTTCATCCTCTTATAAATCAGTTTGACTGCTCTTCATCTGTTTATAAAGCAGTTTGACTGCTCTTCATCCTCCTATAGACCAGTTTGACTGCGCTTCATCCTCCTATAAAACAGTTTGACTGCTCTTCGTCGGATTATAAATCAGTTTGACTGCTCTTCGTCCTCTTATAAAATAGTTTGACTGCTCTTCATCCTTTTATAAAGCAGTTTGACTGCTCTACATCCTCTTATAAATCAGTTTGACTGCTTTTCATCCGATTATAAATCAGTTTGACTGCTCTTCGTCCGATTATAAATCAGTTTGACTGCTCTTCGTCCGATTATAAATCAGTTTGACTGCTCTTCGTCCGCTTATAAAACAGTTTGACTGCTCTTCATCCTTTTATAAAGCAGTTTGACTGCTCTTCATCCTCTTATAAATCAGTTTGACTGCTCTTCATCCTCTTATAAACAGCTTGACTGCTCTTCATCCTCCTATAAACCAGTTTGACTGCGCTTCATCCTCTTGTAAAACAGGTTGACTGCTTTTCATCCTTTTGTAAAACAGTCTGACTGCTCTACATCATTGTATAAAACAGTTTGACTGCTCTTCATCCTTTTATAAAGCAGTTTGACTGCTCTTCATCCTCTTATAAATCAATTTGACTGCTCTTCATCCTCTTATAAAACCGTTTGACTGCTCTTCGTCCGATTATAAATCAGTTTGACTGCTCTTCGTCCGATTATAAATCAGTTTGACTGCTCTTCGTCCGCTTATAAAACAGTTTGACTGCTCTTCATCCTTTTATAAAGCAGTTTGACTGCTCTTCATCCTCCTATAAAACAGTTTGACTGCTCTTCGTCGGATTACAAATCAGTTTGACTGCTCTTCGTCCTCTTATAAAACAGTTTGACTGCTCTTCATCCTTTTATAAAGCAGTTTGACTGCTCTACATCCTCTTATAAATCAGTTTGACTGCTTTTCATCCGATTATAAATCAGTTTGACTGCTCTTCGTCCGATTATAAATCAGTTTGACTGCTCTTCGTCCGATTATAAATCAGTTTGACTGCTCTTCGTCCGCTTATAAGACAGTTTGACTGCTCTTCATCCTTTTATAAAGCAGTTTGACTGCTCTTCATCCTCTTATAAATCAGTTTGACTGCTCTTCATCCTCTTATAAAGCAGTTTGACTGCTCTTCATCCTCCTATAAACCAGTTTGACTGCGCTTCATCCTCTTGTAAAACAGGTTGACTGCTTTTCATCCTTTTGGAAAACAGTCTGACTGCTCTACATCATTGTATAAAACAGTTTGACTGCTCTTCATCCTTTTATAAAACAGTTTGACTGCTCTTCATCCTCTTATAAATCAATTTGACTGCTCTTCATCCTCTTATAAAACCGTTTGACTGCTCTTCGTCCGATTATAAATCAGTTTGACTGCTCTTCGTCCGATTATAAATCAGTTTGACTGCTCTTCGTCCGCTTATAAAACAGTTTGACTGCTCTTCATCCTTTTATAAAGCTGTTTGACTGCTCTTCATCCTCTTATAAATCAGTTTGACTGCTCTTCATCCTTTTATAAAGCAGTTTGACTGCTCTTCGTCCTCTTATAAAACAGTTTGACTGCTCTTCATCCTTTTATAAAGCATTTTGACTGCTCTACATCCTCTTATAAATCAGTTTGACTGCTCTTCATCCGATTATAAATCAGTTTGACTGCTCTTCGTCCGATTATAAATCAGTTTGACTGCTCTTCGTCCGATTATAAATCAGTTTGACTGCTCTTCGTCCGCTTATAAAACAGTTTGACTGCTCTTCATCCTTTTATAAAGCAGTTTGACTGCTCTTCATCCTCTTATAAATCAGTTTGACTGCTCTTCATCCTCTTATAAAGCAGTTTGACTGCTCTTCATCCTCCTATAAACCAGTTTGACTGCGCTTCATCCTCTTGTAAAACAGGTTGACTGCTTTTCATCCTTTTGTAAAACAGTCTGACTGCTCTACATCATTGTATAAAACAGTTTGACTGCTCTTCATCCTTTTATAAAACAGTTTGACTGCTCTTCATCCTCTTATAAATCAATTTGACTGCTCTTCATCCTCTTATAAAACCGTTTGACTGCTCTTCGTCCGATTATAAATCAGTTTGACTGCTCTTCGTCCGATTATAAATCAGTTTGACTGCTCTTCGTCCGCTTATAAAACAGTTTGACTGCTCTTCATCCTTTTATAAAGCAGTTTGACTGCTCTTCATCCTCTTATAAATCAGTTTGACTGCTCTTCATCCTTTTATAAAGCAGTTTGACTGCTCTTCATCCTCCTATAAACCAGTTTGACTGCGCTTCATCCTCCTATAGAACAGTTTGACTGCTCTTCGTCCGATTATAAATCAGTTTGACTGCTCTTCGTCCTCTTATAAAACAGTTTGACTGCTCTTCATCCTTTTATAAAGCAGTTTGACTGCTCTTCATCCTCTTATAAATCAGTTTGACTGCTCTTCATCCGATCATAAATCAGTTTGACTGCTCTTCATCCTCTTATAAAACAGTTTGCCTGCTCTTCATCCTTTTATAACGCAGTTTGACTGCTCTTCATCCTCTTATAAATCAGTTTGACTGCTCTTCATCCGATTATAAATCAGTTTGACTGCTCTTCGTCCTCTTTTAAAACAGTTTGACTGCTCTTCATCCTCTTGTAAAACAGGTTGACTGCTCTTCATCCTCTTGTAAAACAGTCTGACTGCTCTACATCCTCGTATAAAACAGTTTGACTGCTCTTCATCATTTTATAAAGCAGTTTCACTGCTCTTCATCCTCTTATAAATCAATTTGACTGCTCTTCATCCTCTTATAAAACCGTTTGACTGCTCTTCGTCCGATTATAAATCAGTTTGACTGCTCTTCGTCCGATTATAAATCAGTTTGACTGCTCTTCGTCCGCTTACAAAACAGTTTGACTGCTCTTCATCCTTTTATAAAGCTGTTTGACTGCTCTTCATACTCTTATAAATCAGTTTGACTGCTCTTCATCCTCTTATAAAGCAGTTTCACTGCTCTTTCATCCTCTTATAAATCAATTTGACTGCTCTTCATCCTTTTATAAAGCTGTTTGACTGCTCTTCGTCCGCTTACAAAACAGTTTGACTGCTCTTCATCCTTTTATAAAGCTGTTTGACTGCTCTTCATACTCTTATAAATCAATTTGACTGCTTTTCATCCGATTATAAATCAGTTTGACTGCTCTTCGTCCGATTATAAATCAGTTTGACTGCTCTTCGTCCGATTATAAATCAGTTTGACTGCTCTTCGTCCGCTTATAAAACAGTTTGACTGCTCTTCATCCTTTTATAAAGCAGTTTGACTGCTCTTCATCCTCTTATAAATCAGTTTGACTGCTCTTCATCCTCTTATAAAGCAGTTTGACTGCTCTTCATCCTCCTATAAACCAGTTTGACTGCGCTTCATCCTCTTGTAAAACAGGTTGACTGCTTTTCATCCTTTTGTAAAACAGTCTGACTGCTCTATATCATTGTATAAAACAGTTTGACTGCTCTTCATCCTTTTATAAAACAGTTTGACTGCTCTTCATCCTCTTATAAATCAATTTGACTGCTCTTCATCCTCTTATAAAACCGTTTGACTGCTCTTCGTCCGATTATAAATCAGTTTGACTGCTCTTCGTCCCATTATAAATCAGTTTGACTGCTCTTCGTCCGCTTATAAAACAGTTTGACTGCTCTTCATCCTTTTATAAAGCAGTTTGACTGCTCTTCATCCTCTTATAAATCAGTTTGACTGCTCTTCATCCTTTTATAAAGCAGTTTGACTGCTCTTCATCCTCCTATAAACCAGTTTGACTGCGCTTCATCCTCCTATAGAACAGTTTGACTGCTCTTCGTCCGATTATAAATCAGTTTGACTGCTCTTCGTCCTCTTATAAAACAGTTTGACTGCTCTTCATCCTTTTATAAAGCAGTTTGACTGCTCTTCATCCTCTTATAAATCAGTTTGACTGCTCTTCATCCGATCATAAATCAGTTTGACTGCTCTTCATCCTCTTATAAAACAGTTTGCCTGCTCTTCATCCTTTTATAACGCAGTTTGACTGCTCTTCATCCTCTTATAAATCAGTTTGACTGCTCTTCATCCGATTATAAATCAGTTTGACTGCTCTTCGTCCTCTTTTAAAACAGTTTGACTGCTCTTCATCCTCTTGTAAAACAGGTTGACTGCTCTTCATCCTCTTGTAAAACAGTCTGACTGCTCTACATCCTCGTATAAAACAGTTTGACTGCTCTTCATCATTTTATAAAGCAGTTTCACTGCTCTTCATCCTCTTATAAATCAATTTGACTGCCCTTCATCCTCTTATAAAACCGTTTGACTGCTCTTCGTCCGATTATAAATCAGTTTGACTGCTCTTCGTCCGATTATAAATCAGTTTGACTGCTCTTCGTCCGCTTACAAAACAGTTTGACTGCTCTTCATCCTTTTATAAAGCTGTTTGACTGCTCTTCATACTCTTATAAATCAGTTTGACTGCTCTTCATCCTCTTATAAAGCAGTTTCACTGCTCTTTCATCCTCTTATAAATCAATTTGACTGCTCTTCATCCTTTTATAAAGCTGTTTGACTGCTCTTCGTCCGCTTACAAAACAGTTTGACTGCTCTTCATCCTTTTATAAAGCTGTTTGACTGCTCTTCATACTCTTATAAATCAATTTGACTGCTTTTCATCCGATTATAAATCAGTTTGACTGCTCTTCGTCCAATTATAAATCAGTTTGACTGCTCTTCGTCCGATTATAAATCAGTTTGACTGCTCTTCGTCCGCTTATAAAACAGTTTGACTGCTCTTCATCCTTTTATAAAGCAGTTTGACTGCTCTTCATCCTCTTATAAATCAGTTTGACTGCTCTTCATCCTCTTATAAAGCAGTTTGACTGCTCTTCATCCTCCTATAAACCAGTTTGACTGCGCTTCATCCTCTTGTAAAACAGGTTGACTGCTTTTCATCCTTTTGTAAAACAGTCTGACTGCTCTACATCATTGTATAAAACAGTTTGACTGCTCTTCATCCTTTTATAAAACAGTTTGACTGCTCTTCATCCTCTTATAAATCAATTTGACTGCTCTTCATCCTCTTATAAAACCGTTTGACTGCTCTTCGTCCGATTATAAATCAGTTTGACTGCTCTTCGTCCCATTATAAATCAGTTTGACTGCTCTTCATCCGCTTATAAAACAGTTTGACTGCTCTTCATCCTTTTATAAAGCAGTTTGACTGCTCTTCATCCTCTTATAAATCAGTTTGACTGCTCTTCATCCTTTTATAAAGCAGTTTGACTGCTCTTCATCCTCCTATAAACCAGTTTGACTGCGCTTCATCCTCCTATAGAACAGTTTGACTTCTCTTCGTCCGATTATAAATCAGTTTGACTGCTCTTCGTCCTCTTATAAAACAGTTTGACTGCTCTTCATCCTTTTATAAAGCAGTTTGACTGCTCTTCATCCTCTTATAAATCAGTTTGTCTGCTCTTCATCCGATCATAAATCAGTTTGACTGCTCTTCATCCTCTTATAAATCAATTTGACTGCTCTTCATCCTCTTATAAAACCGTTTGACTGCTCTTCGTCCGATTATAAATCAGTTTGACTGCTCTTCGTCCGATTATAAATCAGTTTGACTGCTCTTCGTCCGCTTATAAAACAGTTTGACTGCTCTTCATCCTTTTATAAAGCAGTTTGACTGCTCTTCATTCTCTTATAAATCAGTTTGATTGCTCTTCATCCTTTTATAAAGCAGTTTGACTGCTCTTCGTCCTCTTATAAAACAGTTTGACTGCTCTTCATCCTTTTATAAAGCAGTTTGACTGCTCTACATCCTCTTATAAATCAGTTTGACTGCTCTTCATCCGATTATAAATCAGTTTGACTGCTCTTCGTCCGATTATAAATCAGTTTGACTGCTCTTCGTCCGATTATAAATCAGTTTGACTGCTCTTCGTCTGCTTATAAAACAGTTTGACTGCTCTTCATCCTTTTATAAAGCAGTTTGACTGCTCTTCATCCTCTTATAAATCAGTTTGACTGCTCTTCATCCTCTTATAAAGCAGTTTGACTGCTCTTCATCCTCCTATAAACCAGTTTGACTGCGCTTCATCCTCTTGTAAAACAGGTTGACTGCTTTTCATCCTTTTGTAAAACAGTCTGACTGCTCTACATCATTGTATAAAACAGTTTGACTGCTCTTCATCCTTTTATAAAACAGTTTGACTGCTCTTCATCCTCTTATAAATCAATTTGACTGCTCTTCATCCTCTTATAAAACCGTTTGACTGCTCTTCGTCTGATTATAAATCAGTTTGACTGCTCTTCGTCCGATTATAAATCAGTTTGACTGCTCTTCGTCCGCTTATAAAACAGTTTGACTGCTCTTCATCCTTTTATAAAGCAGTTTGACTGCTCTTCATCCTCTTATAAAACCGTTTGACTGCTCTTCGTCCGATTATAAATCAGTTTGACTGCTCTTCGTCCCATTATAAATCAGTTTGACTGCTCTTCGTCCGCTTATAAAACAGTTTGACTGCTCTTCATCCTTTTATAAAGCAGTTTGACTGCTCTTCATCCTCTTATAAATCAGTTTGACTGCTCTTCATCCTTTTATAAAGCAGTTTGACTGCTCTTCATCCTCCTATAAACCAGTTTGACTGCGCTTCATCCTCCTATAGAACAGTTTGACTGCTCTTCGTCCGATTATAAATCAGTTTGACTGCTCTTCGTCCTCTTATAAAACAGTTTGACTGCTCTTCATCCTTTTATAAAGCAGTTTGACTGCTCTTCATCCTCTTATAAATCAGTTTGACTGCTCTTCATCCGATCATAAATCAGTTTGACTGCTCTTCATCCTCTTATAAAACAGTTTGCCTGCTCTTCATCCTTTTATAACGCAGTTTGACTGCTCTTCATCCTCTTATAAATCAGTTTGACTGCTCTTCATCCGATTATAAATCAGTTTGACTGCTCTTCGTCCTCTTTTAAAACAGTTTGACTGCTCTTCATCCTCTTGTAAAACAGGTTGACTGCTCTTCATCCTCTTGTAAAACAGTCTGACTGCTCTACATCCTCGTATAAAACAGTTTGACTGCTCTTCATCATTTTATAAAGCAGTTTCACTGCTCTTCATCCTCTTATAAATCAATTTGACTGCCCTTCATCCTCTTATAAAACCGTTTGACTGCTCTTCGTCCGATTATAAATCAGTTTGACTGCTCTTCGTCCGATTATAAATCAGTTTGACTGCTCTTCGTCCGCTTACAAAACAGTTTGACTGCTCTTCATCCTTTTATAAAGCTGTTTGACTGCTCTTCATACTCTTATAAATCAGTTTGACTGCTCTTCATCCTCTTATAAAGCAGTTTCACTGCTCTTTCATCCTCTTATAAATCAATTTGACTGCTCTTCATCCTTTTATAAAGCTGTTTGACTGCTCTTCGTCCGCTTACAAAACAGTTTGACTGCTCTTCATCCTTTTATAAAGCTGTTTGACTGCTCTTCATACTCTTATAAATCAATTTGACTGCTTTTCATCCGATTATAAATCAGTTTGACTGCTCTTCGTCCAATTATAAATCAGTTTGACTGCTCTTCGTCCGATTATAAATCAGTTTGACTGCTCTTCGTCCGCTTATAAAACAGTTTGACTGCTCTTCATCCTTTTATAAAGCAGTTTGACTGCTCTTCATCCTCTTATAAATCAGTTTGACTGCTCTTCATCCTCTTATAAAGCAGTTTGACTGCTCTTCATCCTCCTATAAACCAGTTTGACTGCGCTTCATCCTCTTGTAAAACAGGTTGACTGCTTTTCATCCTTTTGTAAAACAGTCTGACTGCTCTACATCATTGTATAAAACAGTTTGACTGCTCTTCATCCTTTTATAAAACAGTTTGACTGCTCTTCATCCTCTTATAAATCAATTTGACTGCTCTTCATCCTCTTATAAAACCGTTTGACTGCTCTTCGTCCGATTATAAATCAGTTTGACTGCTCTTCGTCCCATTATAAATCAGTTTGACTGCTCTTCATCCGCTTATAAAACAGTTTGACTGCTCTTCATCCTTTTATAAAGCAGTTTGACTGCTCTTCATCCTCTTATAAATCAGTTTGACTGCTCTTCATCCTTTTATAAAGCAGTTTGACTGCTCTTCATCCTCCTATAAACCAGTTTGACTGCGCTTCATCCTCCTATAGAACAGTTTGACTTCTCTTCGTCCGATTATAAATCAGTTTGACTGCTCTTCGTCCTCTTATAAAACAGTTTGACTGCTCTTCATCCTTTTATAAAGCAGTTTGACTGCTCTTCATCCTCTTATAAATCAGTTTGTCTGCTCTTCATCCGATCATAAATCAGTTTGACTGCTCTTCATCCTCTTATAAATCAATTTGACTGCTCTTCATCCTCTTATAAAACCGTTTGACTGCTCTTCGTCCGATTATAAATCAGTTTGACTGCTCTTCGTCCGATTATAAATCAGTTTGACTGCTCTTCGTCCGCTTATAAAACAGTTTGACTGCTCTTCATCCTTTTATAAAGCAGTTTGACTGCTCTTCATTCTCTTATAAATCAGTTTGATTGCTCTTCATCCTTTTATAAAGCAGTTTGACTGCTCTTCGTCCTCTTATAAAACAGTTTGACTGCTCTTCATCCTTTTATAAAGCAGTTTGACTGCTCTACATCCTCTTATAAATCAGTTTGACTGCTCTTCATCCGATTATAAATCAGTTTGACTGCTCTTCGTCCGATTATAAATCAGTTTGACTGCTCTTCGTCCGATTATAAATCAGTTTGACTGCTCTTCGTCTGCTTATAAAACAGTTTGACTGCTCTTCATCCTTTTATAAAGCAGTTTGACTGCTCTTCATCCTCTTATAAATCAGTTTGACTGCTCTTCATCCTCTTATAAAGCAGTTTGACTGCTCTTCATCCTCCTATAAACCAGTTTGACTGCGCTTCATCCTCTTGTAAAACAGGTTGACTGCTTTTCATCCTTTTGTAAAACAGTCTGACTGCTCTACATCATTGTATAAAACAGTTTGACTGCTCTTCATCCTTTTATAAAACAGTTTGACTGCTCTTCATCCTCTTATAAATCAATTTGACTGCTCTTCATCCTCTTATAAAACCGTTTGACTGCTCTTCGTCTGATTATAAATCAGTTTGACTGCTCTTCGTCCGATTATAAATCAGTTTGACTGCTCTTCGTCCGCTTATAAAACAGTTTGACTGCTCTTCATCCTTTTATAAAGCAGTTTGACTGCTCTTCATCCTCTTATAAATCAGTTTGACTGCTCTTCATCCTTTTATAAAGCAGTTTGACTGCTCTTCATCCTCCTATAAACCAGTTTGACTGCGCTTCATCCTCCTATAGAACAGTTTGACTGCTCTTCGTCCGATTATAAATCAGTTTGACTGCTCTTCGTCCTCTTATAAAACAGTTTGACTGCTCTTCATCCTTTTATAAAGCAGTTTGACTGCTCTTCATCCTCTTATAAATCAGTTTGACTGCTCTTCATCCGATCATAAATCAGTTTGACTGCTCTTCATCCTCTTATAAAACAGTTTGCCTGCTCTTCATCCTTTTATAACGCAGTTTGACTGCTCTTCATCCTCTTATAAATCAGTTTGACTGCTCTTCATCCGATTATAAATCAGTTTGACTGCTCTTCGTTTTCTTTTAATACAGTTTGACTGCTCTTCATCCTCTTGTAAAACAGGTTGACTGCTCTTCATCCTCTTGTAAAACAGTCTGACTGCTCTACATCCTCGTATAAAACAGTTTGACTGCTCTTCATCATTTTATAAAGCAGTTTCACTGCTCTTCATCCTCTTATAAATCAATTTGACTGCTCTTCATCCTCTTATAAAACCGTTTGACTGCTCTTCGTCCGATTATAAATCAGTTTGACTGCTCTTCGTCCGATTATAAATCAGTTTGACTGCTCTTCGTCCGCTTACAAAACAGTTTGACTGCTCTTCATCCTTTTATAAAGCTGTTTGACTGCTCTTCATACTCTTATAAATCAGTTTGACTGCTCTTCATCCTCTTATAAAGCAGTTTCACTGCTCTTTCATCCTCTTATAAATCAATTTGACTGCTCTTCATCCTTTTATAAAGCTGTTTGACTGCTCTTCGTCCGCTTACAAAACAGTTTGACTGCTCTTCATCCTTTTATAAAGCTGTTTGACTGCTCTTCATACTCTTATAAATCAATTTGACTGCTTTTCATCCGATTATAAATCAGTTTGACTGCTCTTCGTCCGATTATAAATCAGTTTGACTGCTCTTCGTCCGATTATAAATCAGTTTGACTGCTCTTCGTCCGCTTATAAAACAGTTTGACTGCTCTTCATCCTTTTATAAAGCAGTTTGACTGCTCTTCATCCTCTTATAAATCAGTTTGCCTGCTCTTCATCCTCTTATACAGCAGTTTGACTGCTCTTCATCCTCCTATAAACCAGTTTGACTGCGCTTCATCCTCTTGTAAAACAGGTTGACTGCTTTTCATCCTTTTGTAAAACAGTCTGACTGCTCTACATCATTGTATAAAACAGTTTGACTGCTCTTCATCCTTTTATAAAACAGTTTGACTGCTCTTCATCCTCTTAAAAATCAATTTGACTGCTCTTCATCCTCTTATAAAACCGTTTGACTGCTCTTCGTCCGATTATAAATCAGTTTGACTGCTCTTCGTCCGATTATAAATCAGTTTGACTGCTCTTCGTCCGCTTATAAAACAGTTTGACTGCTCTTCATCCTTTTATAAAGCAGTTTGACTGCTCTTCATCCTCTTATAAATCAGTTTGACTGCTCTTCATCCTTTTATAAAGCAGTTTGACTGCTCTTCATCCTCCTATAAACCAGTTTGACTGCGCTTCATCCTCCTATAGAACAGTTTGACTGCTCTTCGTCCGATTATAAATCAGTTTGACTGCTCTTCGTCCTCTTATAAAACAGTTTGACTGCTCTTCATCCTTTTATAAAGCAGTTTGACTGCTCTTCATCCTCTTATAAATCAGTTTGACTGCTCTTCATCCGATTATAAATCAGTTTGACTGCTCTTCGTCCTCTTTTAAAACAGTTTGACTGCTCTTCATCCTCTTGTAAAACAGGTTGACTGCTCTTCATCCTCTTGTAAAACAGTCTGACTGCTCTACATCCTCGTATAAAACAGTTTGACTGCTTTTCATCATTTTATAAAGCAGTTTCACTGCTCTTCATCCTCTTATAAATCAATTTGACTGCTCTTCATCCTCTTATAAAACCGTTTGACTGCTCTTCGTCCGATTATAAATCAGTTTGACTGCTCTTCGTCCGATTATAAATCAGTTTGACTGCTCTTCGTCCGCTTACAAAACAGTTTGACTGCTCTTCATCCTTTTATAAAGCTGTTTGACTGCTCTTCATACTCTTATAAATCAGTTTGACTGCTCTTCATCCTCTTTTAAAGCAGTTTCACTGCTCTTCATCCTCTTATAAATCAATTTGACTGCTCTTCATCCTTTTATAAAGCTGTTTGACTGCTCTTCGTCCGCTTACAAAACAGTTTGACTGCTCGTCATCCTTTTATAAAGCTGTTTGACTGCTCTTCATACTCTTATAAATCAGTTTGACTGCTTTTCGTCCGATTATAAATCAGTTTGACTGCTCTTTGTCCTCGTATAAAACAGTTTGACTGCTCTTCATCCTTTTATAAAGCAGTTTGACTGCTCTTCATCCTCTTATAAAACAGATTGACTGCTCTTCATCCTCTTGTAAAACAGGTTGACTGCTTTTCATCCTTTTGTAAAACAGTCTGACTGCTCTACCTCATTGTATAAAACAGTTTGACTGCTCTTCATCCTTTTATAAAGCAGTTTGACTGCTCTTCATCCTCTTATAAATCAATTTGATTGCTCTTCATCCTCTTATAAAACCGTTTGACTGCTCTTCGTCCGATTATAAATCCGTTTGACTGCTCTTCGTCCGATTATAAATCAGTTTGACTGCTCTTCGTCCGCTTATAAAACAGTTTGACTGCTCTTCATCCTTTTATAAAGCAGTTTGACTGCTCTTCATCCTCTTATAAATCAGTTTGACTGCTCTTCATCCTTTTATAAAGCAGTTTGACTGCTCTTCATCCTCCTATAAACCATTTTGACTGCGCTTCATCCTCCTATAGAACAGTTTGACTGCTCTTCGTCCGATTATAAATCAGTTTGACTGCTCTTCATCCTCTTATAAAACAGTTTGACTGCTCTTCATCCTTTTATAAAGCAGTTTGACTGCTCTTCATCCTCTTATAAATCAGTTTGACTGCTCTTCATCCGATTATAAATCAGTTTGACTGCTCTTCATCCTCTTATAAAACAGTTTGACTGCTCTTCATCCTTTTATAAAGCCGTTTGACTGCTCTTCATCCTCTTATAAATCAGTTTGACTGCTCTTCATCCTATTATAAATCAGTTTGACTGCTCTTCATCCTCTTATAAAACAGTTTGACTGCTCTTTATCCTTTTATAACGCAGTTTGACTGCTCTTCATCCTCTTATAAATCAGTTTGACTGCTCTTCATCCGATTATAAATCAGTTTGACTGCTCTTCGTCCGATTATAAATCAGTTTGACTGCTCTTCATCCTTTTATAATGCAGTTTGACTGCTCTTCATCCTCTTATAAAACAGTTTGACTGCTCTTCATCCTCTTGTAAAACAGGTTGACTGCTCTTCATCCTCTTGTAAAACAGGTTGACTGCTCTTCATCCTCGTATAAAACAGTTTGACTGCTCTTCATCCTTTTATAAAGCAGTTTGACTGCTCTTCATCCTCTTATAAATCAATTTGACTGCTCTTCATCCTCTTATAAAACCGTTTGAATGCTCTTCGTCCGATTATAAATCAGTTTGACTGCTCTTCATCCTCTTATAAAACCGTTTGACTGCTCTTCGTCCGATTATAAATCAGGTTGACTGCTCTTCGTCCGATTATAAATCAGTTTGACTGCTCTTCGTCTGCTTATAAAACAGTTTGACTGCTCTTCATCCTTTTATAAAGCAGTTTGACTGCTCTTCATCCTCTTATAAATCAGTTTGACTGCTCTTCATCTGTTTATAAAGCAGTTTGACTGCTCTTCATCCTCCTATAGACCAGTTTGACTGCGCTTCATCCTCCTATAAAACAGTGTGACTGCTCTTCGTCGGATTATAAATCAGTTTGACTGCTCTTCGTCCTCTTATAAAACAGTTTGACTGCTCTTCATCCTTTTATAAAGCAGTTTGACTGCTCTACATCCTCTTATAAATCAGTTTGACTGCTATTCATCCGATTATAAATCAGTTTGACTGCTCTTCGTCCGATTATAAAGCAGTTTGACTGCTCTTCATACTCCTATAAACCAGTTTGACTGCGCTTCATCCTCCTGTAGAACAGTTTGACTGCTTTTCGTCCGATTATAAATCAGTTTGACTGCTCTTCGTCCTCGTATAAAACAGTTTGACTGCTCTTCATCCTTTTATAAAGCAGTTTGACTGCTCTTCATCCTCTTATAAAACAGATTGACTGCTCTTCATCCTCTTGTAAAACAGGTTGACTGCCCTTCATCCTCTTGTAAAACAGTCTGACTGCTCTACATCCTCGTATAAAACAGTTTGACTGCTCTTCATCCTTTTATAAAACCGTTTGACTGCTCTTCGTCCGTTTATAAATCAGTTTGACTGCTCTTCGTCCGATTATAAATCAGTTTGACTGCTCTTCGTCCGCTTATAAATCAGTTTGACTGCTCTTCATCCTCTTATAAAGCAGTTTGACTGCTCTTCATCCTCCTATAAACCAGTTTGACTGCGCTTCATCCTCCTATAGAACAGTTTGACTGCTCTTCGTCCGATTATAAATCAATTTGACTGCTCTTCGTCCTCGTATAAAACAGTTTGACTGCTCTTCATCGTTTTATAAAGCAGTTTGACTGCTCTACATCCTCTTATAAATCAGTTTGACTGCTATTCATCTGATTATAAATCAGTTTGACTGCTCTTCGTCCAATTATAAATCAGTTTGACTGCTCTTCGTCCGATTATAAATCAGTTTGACTGCTCTTCATCCTTTTATAAAGCAGTTTGACTGCTCTTCATCCTCTTATAAATCAGTTTGACTGCTCTTCATCTGTTTATAAAGCAGTTTGACTGCTCTTCATCCTCCTATAGACCAGTTTGACTGCGCTTCATCCTCCTATAAAACAGTGTGACTGCTCTTCGTCGGATTATAAATCAGTTTGACTGCTCTTCGTCCTCTTATAAAACAGTTTGACTGCTCTTCATCCTTTTATAAAGCAGTTTGACTGCTCTACATCCTCTTATAAATCAGTTTGACTGCTATTCATCCGATTATAAATCAGTTTGACTGCTCTTCGTCCGATTATAAAGCAGTTTGACTGCTCTTCATACTCCTATAAACCAGTTTGACTGCGCTTCATCCTCCTGTAGAACAGTTTGACTGCTTTTCGTCCGATTATAAATCAGTTTGACTGCTCTTCGTCCTCGTATAAAACAGTTTGACTGCTCTTCATCCTTTTATAAAGCAGTTTGACTGCTCTTCATCCTCTTATAAAACAGATTGACTGCTCTTCATCCTCTTGTAAAACAGGTTGACTGCCCTTCATCCTCTTGTAAAACAGTCTGACTGCTCTACATCCTCGTATAAAACAGTTTGACTGCTCTTCATCCTTTTATAAAACCGTTTGACTGCTCTTCGTCCGTTTATAAATCAGTTTGACTGCTCTTCGTCCGATTATAAATCAGTTTGACTGCTCTTCGTCCGCTTATAAATCAGTTTGACTGCTCTTCATCCTCTTATAAAGCAGTTTGACTGCTCTTCATCCTCCTATAAACCAGTTTGACTGCGCTTCATCCTCCTATAGAACAGTTTGACTGCTCTTCGTCCGATTATAAATCAATTTGACTGCTCTTCGTCCTCGTATAAAACAGTTTGACTGCTCTTCATCGTTTTATAAAGCAGTTTGACTGCTCTACATCCTCTTATAAATCAGTTTGACTGCTATTCATCTGATTATAAATCAGTTTGACTGCTCTTCGTCCAATTATAAATCAGTTTGACTGCTCTTCGTCCGATTATAAATCAGTTTGACTGCTCTTCGTCCGCTTATAAAACAGTTTGACTGCTCTTCATCCTTTTATAAAGCAGTTTGACTGCTCTTCATCCTCTTATAAATCAGTTTGACTGCTCTTCATCCTCTTATAAATCAGTTTGACTGCTCTTCATCCGATTATAAACCAGTTTGACTGCTCTTCATCCTCCTATAGAACAGTTTGACTGCTCTTCGTCCGATTATAAATCAGTTTGACTGCTCTTCGTCCTCTTATAAAACAGTTTGACTGCTCTTCATCCTTTTATAAAGCAGTTTGACTGCTCTTCATCCTCTTATAAATCAGTTTGACTGCTCTTCATCCGATTATAAATCAGTTTGACTGCTCTTCATCCTCTTAAAAAACAGTTTGACTGCTCTTCATCCTTTTATAAAGCAGTTTGACTGCTCTTCATCCTCTTATAAATCAGTTTGACTGCTCTTCATCCGATTATAAATCAGTTTGACTGCTCTTCATCCTCTTATAAAACAGTTTGACTGCTCTTCATCCTTTTATAACGCAGTTTGACTGCTCTTCATCCTCTTATTAATCAGTTTGACTGCTCTTCATCCGATTATAAATCAGTTTGACTGCTCTTCGTCCTCTTTTAAAACAGTTGGACTGCTCTTCATCCTTTTATAATGCAGTTTGACTGTTCTTCATCCTCTTATAAAACAGATTGACTGCTCTTCATCCTCTTGTAAAACAGGTTGACTGCTCTTCATCCTCTTGTAAAACAGTCTGACTGCTCTACATCCTCGTATAAAACAGTTTGACTGCTCTTCATCCTTTTATAAAGCAGTTTGACTGCTCTTCATCCTCTTATAAATCAATTTGACTGCTCTTCATCCTCTTATAAAACCGTTTGACTGCTCTTCGTCCGATTATTAATCAGTTTGACTGCTCTTCATCCTCTTATAAAACCGTTTGACTGCTCTTCGTCCGATTATAAATCAGGTTGACTGCTCTTCGTCCGATTATAAATCAGTTTGACTGCTCTTCGTCTGCTTATAAAACAGTTTGACTTCTCTTCATCCTTTTATAAAGCAGTTTGACTGCTCTTCATCCTCTTATAAATCAGTTTGACTGCTCTTCATCTGTTTATAAAGCAGTTTTACTGCTCTTCATCCTCCTATAGACCAGTTTGACTGCGCTTCATCCTCCTATAAAACAGTTTGACTGCTCTTCGTCGGATTATAAATCAGTTTGACTGCTCTTCGTCCTCTTATAAAACAGGTTGACTGCTCTTCATCCTCTTGTAAAACAGTCTGACTGCTCTACATCCTCGTATAAAACAGTTTGACTGCTCTTCATCCTTTTATAAAGCAGTTTCACTGCTCTTCATCCTCTTATAAATCAGTTTGACTGCTCTTCATCCTCTTATAAAGCAGTTTGACTGCTCTTCATCCTCCTATAAACCAGTTTGACTGCGCTTCATCCTCCTATAGAACAGTTTGACTGCTCTTCGTCCGATTATAAATCAGTTTGACTGCTCTTCGTCCTCTTATAAAACAGTTTGACTGCTCTTCATCCTTTTATAAAGCAGTTTGACTGCTCTTCATCCTCTTATAAATCAGTTTGACTGCTCTTCATCCGATTATAAATCAGTTTGACTGCTCTTCATCCTCTTAAAAAACAGTTTGACTGCTCTTCATCCTTTTATAAAGCAGTTTGACTGCTCTTCATCCTCTTATAAATCAGTTTGACTGCTCTTCATCCGATTATAAATCAGTTTGACTGCTCTTCATCCTCTTATAAAACAGTTTGACTGCTCTTCATCCTTTTATAACGCAGTTTGACTGCTCTTCATCCTCTTATTAATCAGTTTGACTGCTCTTCATCCGATTATAAATCAGTTTGACTGCTCTTCGTCCTCTTTTAAAACAGTTTGACTGCTCTTCATCCTTTTATAATGCAGTTTGACTGTTCTTCATCCTCTTATAAAACAGATTGACTGCTCTTCATCCTCTTGTAAAACAGGTTGACTGCTCTTCATCCTCTTGTAAAACAGTCTGACTGCTCTACGTCCTCGTATAAAACAGTTTGACTGCTCTTCATCCTTTTATAAAGCAGTTTGACTGCTCTTCATCCTCTTATAAATCAATTTGACTGCTCTTCATCCTCTTATAAAACCGTTTGACTGCTCTTCGTCCGATTATTAATCAGTTTGACTGCTCTTCATCCTCTTATAAAACCGTTTGACTGCTCTTCGTCCGATTATAAATCAGTTTGACTGCTCTTCGTCTGCTTATAAAACAGTTTGACTGCTCTTCATCCTTTTATAAAGCAGTTTGACTGCTCTTCATCCTCTTATAAATCAGTTTGACTGCTCTTCATCTGTTTATAAAGCAGTTTTACTGCTCTTCATCCTCCTATAGACCAGTTTGACTGCGCTTCATCCTCCTATAAAACAGTTTGACTGCTCTTCGTCGGATTATAAATCAGTTTGACTGCTCTTCGTCCTCTTATAAAACAGGTTGACTGCTCTTCATCCTCTTGTAAAACATTCTGACTGCTCTACATCCTCGTATAAAACAGTTTGACTGCTCTTCATCCTTTTATAAAGCAGTTTGACTGCTCTTCATCCTCTTATAAATCAGTTTGACTGCTCTTCATCTGTTTATAAAGCAGTTTTACTGCTCTTCATCCTCCTATAGACCAGTTTGACTGCGCTTCATCCTCCTATAAAACAGTTTGACTGCTCTTCGTCCGATTATAAATCAGTTTGACTGCTCTTCGTCCGATTATAAATCAGTTTGACTGCTCTTCGTCCGCTTACAAAACAGTTTGACTGCTCTTCATCCTTTTATAAAGCTGTTTGACTGCTCTTCATACTCTTATAAATCAGTTTGACTGCTCTTCATCCTCTTATAAAACCGTTTGACTGCTCTTCGTCCAATTATAAATCAGTTTGACTGCTCTTCGTCCGATTATAAATCAGTTTCACTGCTCTTCGTCCGCTTATAAAACAGTTTGACTGCTCTTCATCCTTTTATAAAGCAGTTTGACTGCACTTCATCCTCTTATAAATCAGTTTGACTGCTCTTCATCCTTTTATAAAGCAGTTTGACTGCTCTTCATCCTCCTATAAACCAGTTTGACTGCGCTTCATCCTCCTATAGAACAGTTTGACTGCTCTTCGTCCGATTATAAATCAGTTTGACTGCTCTTCGTCCTCTTATAAAACAGTTTGACTGCTCTTCATCCTTTTATAAAGCAGTTTGACTGCTCTTCATCCTCCTATAAATCAGTTTGACTGCTCTTCATCCGATTATAAATCAGTTTGACTGCTCTTCATCCTATTATAAATCAGTTTGACTGCTCTTCATCCTCTTATAAAACAGTTTGACTGCTCTTCATCCTTTTATAAATCAGTTTGACTGCTCCTCGTCTGCTTATAAATCAGTTTGACTGCTCTTCATCCTATTATAAATCAGTTTGACTGCTCTTCATCCTCTTATAAAACAGTTTGACTGCTCTTCATCCATTTATAAAGCAGTTTGACTGCTCTTCATCCTCTTATAAATCAGTTTGACTGCTCTTCATCCTCTTATAAAGCAGTTTGACTGCTCTTCATCCTCCTATAAACCAGTTTGACTGCGCTTCATACTCCTATAGAACAGTTTGACTGCTCTTCGTCCGATTATAAATCAGTTTGACTGCTCTTCGTCCTCTTATAAAACAGTTTGACTGCTCTTCATCCTTTTATAAAGCAGTTTGACTGCTCTTCATCCTCTTATAAATCAGTTTGACTGCTCTTCATCCGATTATAAATCAGTTTGACTGCTCTTCATCCTCTTGTAAAACAGTTTGACTGCTCTTCATCCTTTTATAAAGCCGTTTGACTGCTCTACATCCTCTTATAAATCAGTTTGACTGCTCTTCATCCTATTATAAATCAGTTTGACTGCTCTTCATCCTCTTATAAAACAGTTTGACTGCTCTTTATCCTTTTATAACGCAGTTTGACTGCTCTTCATCCTCTTATATATCAGTTTGACTGCTCTTCGTCCTCGATTATAAATCAGTTTGACTGCTCTTCGTCCGATTATAAATCAGTTTGACTGCTCTTCATCCTTTTATAATGCAGTTTGACTGCTCTTCATCCTCTTATAAAACAGTTTGACTGCTCTTCATCCTCTTGTAAAACAGGTTGACTGCTCTTCATCCTCTTGTAAAACAGTTTGACTGCTCTTCATCCTCGTATAAAACAGTTTGACTGCTCTTCATCCTTTTATAAAGCAGTTTGACTGCTCTTCATCCTCTTATAAATCAATTTGACTGCTCTTCATCCTCTTATAAAACCGTTTGACTGCTCTTCGTCCGATTATAAATCAGTTTGACTGCTCTTCATCCTCTTATAAAACCGTTTGACTGCTCTTCGTCCGATTATAAATCAGGTTGACTGCTCTTCGTCCGATTATAAATCAGTTTGACTGCTGTTCGTCTGCTTATAAAACAGTTTGACTGCTCTTCATCCTTTTATAAAGCAGTTTGACTGCTCTTCATCCTCTTATAAATCAGTTTGACTGCTCTTCATCCTCCTATAGACCAGTTTGACTGCGCTTCATCCTCCTATAAAACAGTGTGACTGCTCTTCGTCGGATTATAAATCAGTTTGACTGCTCTTCGTCCTCTTATAAAACAGTTTGACTGCTCTTCATCCTTTTATAAAGCAGTTTGACTGCTCTACATCCTCTTATAAATCAGTTTGACTGCTATTCATCCGATTATAAATCAGTTTGACTGCTCTTCGTCCGATTATAAATCAGTTTGACTCCTCTTCGTCCGATTATAAATCAGTTTTACTGCTCTTCGTCCGCTTATAAAACAGTTTGACTGCCCTTCATCCTTTTATAAAGCAGTTTGACTGCTCTTCATCCTCTTATAAATCAGTTTGACTGCTCTTCATCCGATTATAAATCACTTTGACTTTTCTTCATCCTCTTATAAAACAGTTTGACTGCTCTTCATCCTCTTTTAAAACAGTTTGACTGCTCTTCATCCTGTTATAAAGCAGTTTGACTGCTCTTCATCCTCTTATAAAACAGTTTGACTGCTCTTCATCCTCTTGTAAAACAGGTTGACTGCTCTTCATCCTCTTGTAAAACAGTCTGACTGCTCTACATCCTCGTATAAAACAGTTTGACTGCTCTTCATCCTTTTATAAAGCAGTTTCACTGCTCTTCATCAACTTATAAATCAATTTGACTGTTCTTCATCCTCTTATAAAACCGTTTGACTGCTCTTCGTCCGATTATAAATCAGTTTGACTGCTCTTCGTCCGATTATAAATCAGTTTGACTGCTCTTCGTCCGCTTACAAAACAGTTTGACTGCTCTTCATCCTTTTATAAAGCTGTTTGACTGCTCTTCATCCTCTTATAAATCAGTTTGACTGCTCTTCATCCGATTATAAATCAGTTTGACTGCTCTTCATCCTCTTAAAAAACAGTTTGACTGCTCTTCATCCTTTTATAAAGCAGTTTGACTGCTCTTCATCCTCTTATAAATCAGTTTGACTGCTCTTCATCCGATTATAAATCAGTTTGACTGCTCTTCATCCTCTTATAAAACAGTTTGACTGCTCTTCTTCCTTTTATAACGCAGTTTGACTGCTCTTCATCCTCTTATTAATCAGTTTGACTGCTCTTCATCCGATTATAAATCAGTTTGACTGCTCTTCGTCCTCTTTTAAAACAGTTTGACTGCTCTTCATCCTTTTATAATGCAGTTTGACTGTTCTTCATCCTCTTATAAAACAGATTGACTGCTCTTCATCCTCTTGTAAAACAGGTTGACTGCTCTTCATCCTCTTGTAAAACAGTCTGACTGCTCTACATCCTCGTATAAAACAGTTTGACTGCTCTTCATCCTTTTATAAAGCAGTTTGACTGCTCTTCATCCTCTTATAAATCAATTTGACTGCTCTTCATCCTCTTATAAAACCGTTTGACTGCTCTTCGTCCGATTATTAATCAGTTTGACTGCTCTTCATCCTCTTATAAAACCGTTTGACTGCTCTTCGTCCGATTATAAATCAGGTTGACTGCTCTTCGTCCGATTATAAATCAGTTTGACTGCTCTTCGTCTGCTTATAAAACAGTTTGACTGCTCTTCATCCTTTTATAAAGCAGTTTGACTGCTCTTCATCCTCTTATAAATCAGTTTGACTGCTCTTCATCTGTTTATAAAGCAGTTTTACTGCTCTTCATCCTCCTATAGACCAGTTTGACTGCGCTTCATCCTCCTATAAAACAGTTTGACTGCTCTTCGTCGGATTATAAATCAGTTTGACTGCTCTTCGTCCTCTTATAAAACAGGTTGACTGCTCTTCATCCTCTTGTAAAACAGTCTGACTGCTCTACATCCTCGTATAAAACAGTTTGACTGCTCTTCATCCTTTTATAAAGCAGTTTCACTGCTCTTCATCCTCTTATAAATCAATTTGACTGCTCTTCATACTTTTATAAAACCGTTTGACTGCTCTTCGTCCGATTATAAATCAGTTTGACTGCTCTTCGTCCGATTATAAATCAGTTTGACTGCTCTTCGTCCGCTTACAAAACAGTTTGACTGCTCTTCATCCTTTTATAAAGCTGTTTGACTGCTCTTCATACTCTTATAAATCAGTTTGACTGCTCTTCATCCTCTTATAAAACCGTTTGACTGCTCTTCGTCCAATTATAAATCAGTTTGACTGCTCTTCGTCCGATTATAAATCAGTTTCACTGCTCTTCGTCCGCTTATAAAACAGTTTGACTGCTCTTCATCCTTTTATAAAGCAGTTTGACTGCACTTCATCCTCTTATAAATCAGTTTGACTGCTCTTCATCCTTTTATAAAGCAGTTTGACTGCTCTTCATCCTCCTATAAACCAGTTTGACTGCGCTTCATCCTCCTATAGAACAGTTTGACTGCTCTTCGTCCGATTATAAATCAGTTTGACTGCTCTTCGTCCTCTTATAAAACAGTTTGACTGCTCTTCATCCTTTTATAAAGCAGTTTGACTGCTCTTCATCCTCCTATAAATCAGTTTGACTGCTCTTCATCCGATTATAAATCAGTTTGACTGCTCTTCATCCTATTATAAATCAGTTTGACTGCTCTTCATCCTCTTATAAAACAGTTTGACTGCTCTTCATCCTTTTATAAATCAGTTTGACTGCTCCTCGTCTGCTTATAAATCAGTTTGACTGCTCTTCATCCTATTATAAATCAGTTTGACTGCTCTTCATCCTCTTATAAAACAGTTTGACTGCTCTTCATCCATTTATAAAGCAGTTTGACTGCTCTTCATCCTCTTATAAATCAGTTTGACTGCTCTTCATCCTCTTATAAAGCAGTTTGACTGCTCTTCATCCTCCTATAAACCAGTTTGACTGCGCTTCATCCTCCTATAGAACAGTTTGACTGCTCTTCGTCCGATTATAAATCAGTTTGACTGCTCTTCGTCCTCTTATAAAACAGTTTGACTGCTCTTCATCCTTTTATAAAGCAGTTTGACTGCTCTTCATCCTCTTATAAATCAGTTTGACTGCTCTTCATCCGATTATAAATCAGTTTGACTGCTCTTCATCCTCTTGTAAAACAGTTTGACTGCTCTTCATCCTTTTATAAAGCCGTTTGACTGCTCTACATCCTCTTATAAATCAGTTTGACTGCTCTTCATCCTATTATAAATCAGTTTGACTGCTCTTCATCCTCTTATAAAACAGTTTGACTGCTCTTTATCCTTTTATAACGCAGTTTGACTGCTCTTCATCCTCTTATAAATCAGTTTGACTGCTCTTCATCCGATTATAAATCAGTTTGACTGCTCTTCGTCCGATTATAAATCAGTTTGACTGCTCTTCATCCTTTTATAATGCAGTTTGACTGCTCTTCATCCTCTTATAAAACAGTTTGACTGCTCTTCATCTTCTTGTAAAACAGGTTGACTGCTCTTCATCCTCTTGTAAAACAGGTTGACTGCTCTTCATCCTCGTATAAAACAGTTTGACTGCTCTTCATCCTTTTATAAAGCAGTTTGACTGCTCTTCATCCTCTTATAAATCAATTTGACTGCTCTTCATCCTCTTATAAAACCGTTTGACTGCTCTTCGTCCGATTATAAATCAGTTTGACTGCTCTTCATCCTCTTATAAAACCGTTTGACTGCTCTTCGTCCGATTATAAATCAGGTTGACTGCTCTTCGTCCGATTATAAATCAGTTTGACTGCTCTTCGTCTGCTTATAAAACAGTTTGACTGCTCTTCATCCTTTTATAAAGCAGTTTGACTGCTCTTCATCCTCTTATAAATCAGTTTGACTGCTCTTCATCCTCCTATAGACCAGTTTGACTGCGCTTCATCCTCCTATAAAACAGTGTGACTGCTCTTCGTCGGATTATAAATCAGTTTGACTGCTCTTCGTCCTCTTATAAAACAGTTTGACTGCTCTTCATCCTTTTATAAAGCAGTTTGACTGCTCTACATCCTCTTATAAATCAGTTTGACTGCTATTCATCCGATTATAAATCAGTTTGACTGCTCTTCGTCCGATTATAAATCAGTTTGACTCCTCTTCGTCCGATTATAAATCAGTTTTACTGCTCTTCGTCCGCTTATAAAACAGTTTGACTGCTCTTCATCCTTTTATAAAGCAGTTTGACTGCTCTTCATCCTCTTATAAATCAGTTTGACTGCTCTTCATCCGATTATAAATCACTTTAACTTTTCTTCATCCTCTTATAAAACAGTTTGACTGCTCTTCATCCTCTTTTAAAACAGTTTTACTGCTCTTCATCCTGTTATAAAGCAGTTTGACTGCTCTTCATCCTCTTATAAAACAGTTTGACTGCTCTTCATCCTCTTGTAAAACAGGTTGACTGCTCTTCATCCTCTTGTAAAACAGTCTGACTGCTCTACATCCTCGTATAAAACAGTTTGACTGCTCTTCATCCTTTTATAAAGCAGTTTCACTGCTCTTCATCAACTTATAAATCAATTTGACTGTTCTTCATCCTCTTATAAAACCGTTTGACTGCTCTTCGTCCGATTATAAATCAGTTTGACTGCTCTTCGTCCGCTTACAAAACAGTTTGACTGCTCTTCATCCTTTTATAAAGCTGTTTGACTGCTCTTCATCCTCTTATAAATCAGTTTGACTGCTCTTCATCCGAATTTAAATCAGTTTGACTGCTCTTCATCCTCTTAAAAAACAGTTTGACTGCTCTTCATCCTTTTATAAAGCAGTTTGACTGCTCTTCATCCTCTTATAAATCAGTTTGACTGCTCTTCATCCGATTATAAATCAGTTTGACTGCTCTTCGTCCTCTTATAAAACAGTTTGACTGCTCTTCATCCTTTTATAACGCAGTTTGACTGCTCTTCATCCTCTTATTAATCAGTTTGACTGCTCTTCATCCGATTATAAATCAGTTTGACTGCTCTTCGTCCTCTTTTAAAACAGTTTGACTGCTCTTCATCCTTTTATAATGCAGTTTGACTGTTCTTCATCCTCTTATAAAACAGATTGACTGCTCTTCATCCTCTTGTAAAACAGGTTGACTGCTCTTCATCCTCTTGTAAAACAGTCTGACTGCTCTACATCCTCGTATAAAACAGTTTGACTGTTCTTCATCCTTTTATAAAGCAGTTTGACTGCTCTTCATCCTCTTATAAATCAATTTGACTGCTCTTCATCCTCTTATAAAACCGTTTGACTGCTCTTCGTCCGATTATTAATCAGTTTGACTGCTCTTCATCCTCTTATAAAACCGTTTGACTGCTCTTCGTCCGATTATAAATCAGGTTGACTGCTCTTCGTCCGATTATAAATCAGTTTGACTGCTCTTCGTCTGCTTATAAAACAGTTTGACTGCTCTTCATCCTTTTATAAAGCAGTTTGACTGCTCTTCATCCTCTTATAAATCAGTTTGACTGCTCTTCATCTGTTTATAAAGCAGTTTTACTGCTCTTCATCCTCCTATAGACCAGTTTGACTGCGCTTCATCCTCCTATAAAACAGTTTGACTGCTCTTCGTCGGATTATAAATCAGTTTGACTGCTCTTCGTCCTCTTATAAAACAGGTTGACTGCTCTTCATCCTCTTGTAAAACAGTCTGACTGCTCTACATCCTCGTATAAAACAGTTTGACTGCTCTTCATCCTTTTATAAAGCAGTTTCACTGCTCTTCATCCTCTTATAAATCAATTTGACTGCTCTTCATACTTTTATAAAACCGTTTGACTGCTCTTCGTCCGATTATAAATCAGTTTGACTGCTCTTCGTCCGATTATAAATCAGTTTGACTGCTCTTCGTCCGCTTACAAAACAGTTTGACTGCTCTTCATCCTTTTATAAAGCTGTTTGACTGCTCTTCATACTCTTATAAATCAGTTTGACTGCTCTTCATCCTCTTATAAAACCGTTTGACTGCTCTTCGTCCAATTATAAATCAGTTTGACTGCTCTTCGTCCGATTATAAATCAGTTTCACTGCTCTTCGTCCGCTTATAAAACAGTTTGACTGCTCTTCATCCTTTTATAAAGCAGTTTGACTGCACTTCATCCTCTTATAAATCAGTTTGACTGCTCTTCATCCTTTTATAAAGCAGTTTGACTGCTCTTCATCCTCCTATAAACCAGTTTGACTGCGCTTCATCCTCCTATAGAACAGTTTGACTGCTCTTCGTCCGATTATAAATCAGTTTGACTGCTCTTCGTCCTCTTATAAAACAGTTTGACTGCTCTTCATCCTTTTATAAAGCAGTTTGACTGCTCTTCATCCTCCTATAAATCAGTTTGACTGCTCTTCATCCGATTATAAATCAGTTTGACTGCTCTTCATCCTATTATAAATCAGTTTGACTGCTCTTCATCCTCTTATAAAACAGTTTGACTGCTCTTCATCCTTTTATAAATCAGTTTGACTGCTCCTCGTCTGCTTATAAATCAGTTTGACTGCTCTTCATCCTATTATAAATCAGTTTGACTGCTCTTCATCCTCTTATAAAACAGTTTGACTGCTCTTCATCCATTTATAAAGCAGTTTGACTGCTCTTCATCCTCTTATAAATCAGTTTGACTGCTCTTCATCCTCTTATAAAGCAGTTTGACTGCTCTTCATCCTCCTATAAACCAGTTTGACTGCGCTTCATCCTCCTATAGAACAGTTTGACTGCTCTTCGTCCGATTATAAATCAGTTTGACTGCTCTTCGTCCTCTTATAAAACAGTTTGACTGCTCTTCATCCTTTTATAAAGCAGTTTGACTGCTCTTCATCCTCTTATAAATCAGTTTGACTGCTCTTCATCCGATTATAAATCAGTTTGACTGCTCTTCATCCTCTTGTAAAACAGTTTGACTGCTCTTCATCCTTTTATAAAGCCGTTTGACTGCTCTACATCCTCTTATAAATCAGGTTGACTGCTCTTCATCCTATTATAAATCAGTTTGACTGCTCTTCATCCTCTTATAAAACAGTTTGACTGCTCTTTATCCTTTTATAACGCAGTTTGACTGCTCTTCATCCTCTTATAAATCAGTTTGACTGCTCTTCATCCGATTATAAATCAGTTTGACTGCTCTTCGTCCGATTATAAATCAGTTTGACTGCTCTTCATCCTTTTATAATGCAGTTTGACTGCTCTTCATCCTCTTATAAAACAGTTTGACTGCTCTTCATCCTCTTTTAAAACAGGTTGACTGCTCTTCATCCTCTTGTAAAACAGGTTGACTGCTCTACATCCTCGTATAAAACAGTTTGACTGCTCTTCATCCTTTTATAAAGCAGTTTGACTGCTCTTCATCCTCTTATAAATCAATTTGACTGCTCTTCATCCTCTTATAAAACCGTTTGACTGCTCTTCGTCCGATTATAAATCAGTTTGACTGCTCTTCATCCTCTTATAAAACCGTTTGACTGCTCTTCGTCCGATTATAAATCAGGTTGACTGCTCTTCGTCCGATTATAAATCAGTTTGACTGCTCTTCGTCTGCTTATAAAACAGTTTGACTGCTCTTCATCCTCTTATAAATCAGTTTGACTGCTCTTCATCCTCCTATAGACCAGTTTGACTGCGCTTCATCCTCCTATAAAACAGTGTGACTGCTCTTCGTCGGATTATAAATCAGTTTGACTGCTCTTCGTCCTCTTATAAAACAGTTTGACTGCTCTTCATCCTTTTATAAAGCAGTTTGACTGCTCTACATCCTCTTATAAATCAGTTTGACTGCTATTCATCCGATTATAAATCAGTTTGACTGCTCTTCGTCCGATTATAAATCAGTTTGACTCCTCTTCGTCCGATTATAAATCAGTTTTACTGCTCTTCGTCCGCTTATAAAACAGTTTGACTGCTCTTCATCCTTTTATAAAGCAGTTTGACTGCTCTTCATCCTCTTATAAATCAGTTTGACTGCTCTTCATCCGATTATAAATCACTTTGACTTTTCTTCATCCTCTTATAAAACAGTTTGACTGCTCTTCATCCTCTTTTAAAACAGTTTGACTGCTCTTCATCCTGTTATAAAGCAGTTTGACTGCTCTTCATCCTCTTATAAAACAGTTTGACTGCTCTTCATCCTCTTGTAAAACAGGTTGACTGCTCTTCATCCTCTTGTAAAACAGTCTGACTGCTCTACATCCTCGTATAAAACAGTTTGACTGCTCTTCATCCTTTTATAAAGCAGTTTCACTGCTCTTCATCAACTTATAAATCAATTTGACTGTTCTTCATCCTCTTATAAAACCGTTTGACTGCTCTTCGTCCGATTATAAATCAGTTTGACTGCTCTTCGTCCGATTATAAATCAGTTTGACTGCTCTTCGTCCGCTTACAAAACAGTTTGACTGCTCTTCATCCTTTTATAAAGCTGTTTGACTGCTCTTCATACTCTTATAAATCAGTTTGACTGCTCTTCATCCTCTTATAAAGCAGTTTGACTGCTCTTCATACTCCTATAAACCAGTTTGACTGCGCTTCATCCTCCTGTAGAACAGTTTGACTGCTTTTCGTCCGATTATAAATCAGTTTGACTGCTCTTCGTCCTCGTTTAAAACAGTTTGACTGCTCTTCATCCTTTTATAAAGCAGTTTGACTGCTCTTCATCCTCTTATAAAACAGATTGACTGCTCTTCATCCTCTTGTAAAACAGGTTGACTGCCCTTCATCCTCTTGTAAAACAGTCTGACTGCTCTACATCCTCGTATAAAACAGATTGACTGCTCTTCGTCCTTTTATAAAACCGTTTGACTGCTCTTCGTCCGTTTATAAATCAGTTTGACTGCTATTCATCTGATTATAAATCAGTTTGACTGCTCTTCGTCCAATTATAAATCAGTTTGACTGCTCTTCGTCCGATTATAAATCAGTTTGACTGCTCTTCGTCCGCTTATAAAACAGTTTGACTGCTCTTCATCCTTTTATAAAGCAGTTTGACTGCTCTTCATCCTCTTATAAAACAGTTTGACTGCTCTTCATCCTTTTATAACGCAGTTTGACTGCTCTTCATCCTCTTATTAATCAGTTTGACTGCTCTTCATCCGATTATAAATCAGTTTGACTGCTCTTCGTCCTTTTTTAAAACAGTTTGACTGCTCTTCATCCTTTTATAATGCAGTTTGACTGTTCTTCATCCTCTTATAAAACAGATTGACTGCTCTTCATCCTCTTGTAAAACAGGTTGACTGCTCTTCATCCTCTTGTAAAACAGTCTGACTGCTCTACATCCTCGTATAAAACAGTTTGACTGCTCTTCATCCTTTTATAAAGCAGTTTGACTGCTCTTCATCCTCTTATAAATCAATTTGACTGCTCTTCATCCTCTTATAAAACCGTTTGACTGCTCTTCGTCCGATTATTAATCAGTTTGACTGCTCTTCATCCTCTTATAAAACCGTTTGACTGCTCTTCGTCCGATTATAAATCAGGTTGACTGCTCTTCGTCCGATTATAAATCAGTTTGACTGCTCTTCGTCTGCTTATAAAACAGTTTGACTTCTCTTCATCCTATTATAAAGCAGTTTGACTGCTCTTCATCCTCTTATAAATCAGTTTGACTGCTCTTCATCTGTTTATAAAGCAGTTTTACTGCTCTTCATCCTCCTATAGACCAGTTTGACTGCGCTTCATCCTCCTATAAAACAGTTTGACTGCTCTTCGTCGGATTATAAATCAGTTTGACTGCTCTTCGTCCTCTTATAAAACAGGTTGACTGCTCTTCATCCTCTTGTAAAACAGTCTGACTGCTCTACATCCTCGTATAAAACAGTTTGACTGCTCTTCATCCTTTTATAAAGCAGTTTCACTGCTCTTCATCCTCTTATAAATCAGTTTGACTGCTCTTCATCCTCTTATAAAGCAGTTTGACTGCTCTTCATCCTCCTATAAACCAGTTTGACTGCGCTTCATCCTCCTATAGAACAGTTTGACTGCTCTTCGTCCGATTATAAATCAGTTTGACTGCTCTTCGTCCTCTTATAAAACAGTTTGACTGCTCTTCATCCTTTTATAAAGCAGTTTGACTGCTCTTCATCCTCTTATAAATCAGTTTGACTGCTCTTCATCCTTTTATAAAGCAGTTTGACTGCTCTTCATCCTCTTATAAATCAGTTTGACTGCTCTTCATCCGATTATAAATCAGTTTGACTGCTCTTCATCCTCTTAAAAAACAGTTTGACTGCTCTTCATCCTTTTATAAAGCAGTTTGACTGCTCTTCATCCTCTTATAAATCAGTTTGACTGCTCTTCATCCGATTATAAATCAGTTTGACTGCTCTTCATCCTCTTATAAAACAGTTTGACTGCTCTTCATCCTTTTATAACGCAGTTTGACTGCTCTTCATCCTCTTATTAATCAGTTTGACTGCTCTTCATCCGATTATAAATCAGTTTGACTGCTCTTCGTCCTCTTTTAAAACAGTTTGACTGCTCTTCATCCTTTTATAATGCAGTTTGACTGTTCTTCATCCTCTTATAAAACAGATTGACTGCTCTTCATCCTCTTGTAAAACAGGTTGACTGCTCTTCATCCTCTTGTAAAACAGTCTGACTGCTCTACATCCTCGTATAAAACAGTTTGACTGCTCTTCATCCTTTTATAAAGCAGTTTGACTGCTCTTCTTCCTCTTATAAATCAATTTGACTGCTCTTCATTCTCTTATAAAACCGTTTGACTGCTCTTCGTCCGATTATTAATCAGTTTGACTGCTCTTCATCCTCTTATAAAACCGTTTGACTGCTCTTCGTCCGATTATAAATCAGGTTGACTGCTCTTCGTCCGATTATAAATCAGTTTGACTGCTCTTCGTCTGCTTATAAAACAGTTTGACTGCTCTTCATCCGATTATAAATCAGTTTGACTGCTCTTCATCCTCTTATAAATCAGTTTGACTGCTCTTCATCTGTTTATAAAGCAGATTTACTGCTCTTCATCCTCCTATAGACCAGTTTGACTGCGCTTCATCCTCCTATAAAACAGTTTGACTGCTCTTCGTCGGATTATAAATCAGTTTGACTGCTCTTCGTCCTCTTATAAAACAGGTTGACTGCTCTTCATCCTCTTGTAAAACAGTCTGACTGCTCTACATCCTCGTATAAAACAGTTTGACTGCTCTTCATCCTTTTATAAAGCAGTTTCACTGCTCTTCATCCTCTTATAAATCAATTTGACTGCTCTTCATACTTTTATAAAACCGTTTGACTGCTCTTCGTCCGATTATAAATCAGTTTGACTGCTCTTCGTCCGATTATAAATCAGTTTGACTGCTCTTCGTCCACTTACAAAACAGTTTGACTGCTCTTCATCCTTTTATAAAGCTGTTTGACTGCTCTTCATACTCTTATAAATCAGTTTGACTGCTCTTCATCCTCTTATAAAACCGTTTGACTGCTCTTCGTCCAATTATAAATCAGTTTGACTGCTCTTCGTCCGATTATAAATCAGTTTCACTGCTCTTCGTCCGCTTATAAAACAGTTTGACTGCTCTTCATCCTTTTATAAAGCAGTTTGACTGCACTTCATCCTCTTATAAATCAGTTTGACTGCTCTTCATCCTTTTATAAAGCAGTTTGACTGCTCTTCATCCTCCTATAAACCAGTTTGACTGCGCTTCATCCTCCTATAGAACAGTTTGACTGCTCTTCGTCCGATTATAAATCAGTTTGACTGCTCTTCGTCCTATTATAAATCAGTTTGACTGCTCTTCATCCTCTTATAAAACAGTTTGACTGCTCTTCGTCCTATTATAAATCAGTTTGACTGCTCTTCATCCTCTTATAAAACAGTTTGACTGCTCTTCATCCTCTTATAAAACCGTTTGACTGCTCTTCGTCCGATTATAAATCAGGTTGACTGCTCTTCGTCCGATTATAAATCAGTTTGACTGCTCTTCGTCTGCTTATAAAACAGTTTGACTGCTCTTCATCCTTTTATAAAGCAGTTTGACTGCTCTTCATCCTCTTATAAATCAGTTTGACTGCTCTTCATCTGTTTATAAAGCAGATTTACTGCTCTTCATCCTCCTATAGACCAGTTTGACTGCGCTTCATCCTCCTATAAAACAGTTTGACTGCTCTTCGTCGGATTATAAATCAGTTTGACTGCTCTTCGTCCTCTTATAAAACAGGTTGACTGCTCTTCATCCTCTTGTAAAACAGTCTGACTGCTCTACATCCTCGTATAAAACAGTTTGACTGCTCTTCATCCTTTTATAAAGCAGTTTCACTGCTCTTCATCCTCTTATAAATCAATTTGACTGCTCTTCATACTTTTATAAAACCGTTTGACTGCTCTTCGTCCGATTATAAATCAGTTTGACTGCTCTTCGTCCGATTATAAATCAGTTTGACTGCTCTTCGTCCGCTTACAAAACAGTTTGACTGCTCTTCATCCCTTTATAAAGCTGTTTGACTGCTCTTCTTACTCTTATAAATCAGTTTGACTGCTCTTCATCCTCTTATAAAACCGTTTGACTGCTCTTCGTCCAATTGTAAATCAGTTTGACTGCTCTTCGTCCGATTATAAATCAGTTTCACTGCTCTTCGTCCGCTTATAAAACAGTTTGACTGCTCTTCATCCTTTTAAAAAGCAGTTTGACTGCACTTCATCCTCTTATAAATCAGTTTGACTGCTCTTCATCCTTTTATAAAGCAGTTTGACTGCTCTTCATCCTCCTATAAACCAGTTTGACTGCGCTTCATCCTCCTATAGAACAGTTTGACTGCTCTTCGTCCGATTATAAATCAGTTTGACTGCTCTTCGTCCTATTATAAATCAGTTTGACTGCTCTTCATCCTCTTATAAAACAGTTTGACTGCTCTTCATCCTTTTATAAATCAGTTTGACTGCTCCTCGTCTGCTTATAAATCAGTTTGACTGCTCTTCATCCTATTATAAATCAGTTTGACTGCTCTTCATCCTCTTATAAAACAGTTTGACTGCTCTTCATCCATTTATAAAGCAGTTTGACTGCTCTTCATCCTCTTATAAATCAGTTTGACTGCTCTTCATCCTCTTATAAAGCAGTTTGACTGCTCTTCATCCTCCTATAAACCAGTTTGACTGCGCTTCATCCTCCTATAGAACAGTTTGACTGCTCTTCGTCCGATTATAAATCAGTTTGACTGCTCTTCGTCCTCTTATAAAACAGTTTGACTGCTCTTCATCCTTTTATAAAGCAGTTTGACTGCTCTTCATCCTCTTATAAATCAGTTTGACTGCTCTTCATCCGATTATAAATCAGTTTGACTGCTCTTCATCCTCTTGTAAAACAGTTTGACTGCTCTTCATCCTTTTATAAAGCCGTTTGACTGCTCTTCATCCTCTTATAAATCAGTTTGACTGCTCTTCATCCTATTATAAATCAGTTTGACTGCTCTTCATCCTCTTATAAAACAGTTTGACTGCTCTTTATCCTTTTATAACGCAGTTTGACTGCTCTTCATCCTCTTATAAATCAGTTTGACTGCTCTTCATCCGATTATAAATCAGTTTGACTGCTCTTCGTCCGATTATAAATCAGTTTGACTGCTCTTCATCCTTTTATAATGCAGTTTGACTGCTCTTCATCCTCTTATAAAACAGATTGACTGCTCTTCATCCTCTTGTAAAACAGGTTGACTGCTCTTCATCCTCTTGTAAAACAGTCTGACTGCTCTATATCCTCGTATAAAACAGTTTGACTGCTCTTCATCCTTTTATAAAGCAGTTTGACTGCTCTTCATCCTCTTATAAATCAATTTGACTGCTCTTCATCCTCTTATAAAACCGTTTGACTGCTCTTCGTCCGATTATTAATCAGTTTGACTGCTCTTCATCCTCTTATAAAACCGTTTGACTGCTCTTCGTCCGATTATAAATCAGGTTGACTGCTCTTCGTCCGATTATAAATCAGTTTGACTGCTCTTCGTCTGCTTATAAAACAGTTTGACTGCTCTTCATCCTTTTATAAAGCAGTTTGACTGCTCTTCATCCTCTTATAAATCAGTTTGACTGCTCTTCATCTGTTTATAAAGCAGATTTACTGCTCTTCATCCTCCTATAGACCAGTTTGACTGCGCTTCATCCTCCTATAAAACAGTTTGACTGCTCTTCGTCGGATTATAAATCAGTTTGACTGCTCTTCGTCCTCTTATAAAACAGGTTGACTGCTCTTCATCCTCTTGTAAAACAGTCTGACTGCTCTACATCCTCGTATAAAACAGTTTGACTGCTCTTCATCCTTTTATAAAGCAGTTTCACTGCTCTTCATCCTCTTATAAATCAATTTGACTGCTCTTCATACTTTTATAAAACCGTTTGACTGCTCTTCGTCCGATTATAAATCAGTTTGACTGCTCTTCGTCCGATTATAAATCAGTTTGACTGCTCTTCGTCCACTTACAAAACAGTTTGACTGCTCTTCATCCTTTTATAAAGCTGTTTGACTGCTCTTCATACTCTTATAAATCAGTTTGACTGCTCTTCATCCTCTTATAAAACCGTTTGACTGCTCTTCGTCCAATTATAAATCAGTTTGACTGCTCTTCGTCCGATTATAAATCAGTTTCACTGCTCTTCGTCCGCTTATAAAACAGTTTGACTGCTCTTCATCCTTTTATAAAGCAGTTTGACTGCACTTCATCCTCTTATAAATCAGTTTGACTGCTCTTCATCCTTTTATAAAGCAGTTTGACTGCTCTTCATCCTCCTATAAACCAGTTTGACTGCGCTTCATCCTCCTATAGAACAGTTTGACTGCTCTTCGTCCGATTATAAATCAGTTTGACTGCTCTTCGTCCTATTATAAATCAGTTTGACTGCTCTTCATCCTCTTATAAAACAGTTTGACTGCTCTTCGTCCTATTATAAATCAGTTTGACTGCTCTTCATCCTCTTATAAAACAGTTTGACTGCTCTTCATCCTCTTATAAAACCGTTTGACTGCTCTTCGTCCGATTATAAATCAGGTTGACTGCTCTTCGTCCGATTATAAATCAGTTTGACTGCTCTTCGTCTGCTTATAAAACAGTTTGACTGCTCTTCATCCTTTTATAAAGCAGTTTGACTGCTCTTCATCCTCTTATAAATCAGTTTGACTGCTCTTCATCTGTTTATAAAGCAGATTTACTGCTCTTCATCCTCCTATAGACCAGTTTGACTGCGCTTCATCCTCCTATAAAACAGTTTGACTGCTCTTCGTCGGATTATAAATCAGTTTGACTGCTCTTCGTCCTCTTATAAAACAGGTTGACTGCTCTTCATCCTCTTGTAAAACAGTCTGACTGCTCTACATCCTCGTATAAAACAGTTTGACTGCTCTTCATCCTTTTATAAAGCAGTTTCACTGCTCTTCATCCTCTTATAAATCAATTTGACTGCTCTTCATACTTTTATAAAACCGTTTGACTGCTCTTCGTCCGATTATAAATCAGTTTGACTGCTCTTCGTCCGATTATAAATCAGTTTGACTGCTCTTCGTCCGCTTACAAAACAGTTTGACTGCTCTTCATCCTTTTATAAAGCTGTTTGACTGCTCTTCATACTCTTATAAATCAGTTTGACTGCTCTTCATCCTCTTATAAAACCGTTTGACTGCTCTTCGTCCAATTATAAATCAGTTTGACTGCTCTTCGTCCGATTATAAATCAGTTTCACTGCTCTTCGTCCGCTTATAAAACAGTTTGACTGCTCTTCATCCTTTTAAAAAGCAGTTTGACTGCACTTCATCCTCTTATAAATCAGTTTGACTGCTCTTCATCCTTTTATAAAGCAGTTTGACTGCTCTTCATCCTCCTATAAACCAGTTTGACTGCGCTTCATCCTCCTATAGAACAGTTTGACTGCTCTTCGTCCGATTATAAATCAGTTTGACTGCTCTTCGTCCTATTATAAATCAGTTTGACTGCTCTTCATCCTCTTATAAAACAGTTTGACTGCTCTTCATCCTTTTATAAATCAGTTTGACTGCTCCTCGTCTGCTTATAAATCAGTTTGACTGCTCTTCATCCTATTATAAATCAGTTTGACTGCTCTTCATCCTTTTATAAAACAGTTTGACTGCTCTTCATCCATTTATAAAGCAGTTTGACTGCTCTTCATCCTCTTATAAATCAGTTTGACTGCTCTTCATCCTCTTATAAAGCAGTTTGACTGCTCTTCATCCTCCTATAAACCAGTTTGACTGCGCTTCATCCTCCTATAGAACAGTTTGACTGCTCTTCGTCCGATTATAAATCAGTTTGACTGCTCTTCGTCCTCTTATAAAACAGTTTGACTGCTCTTCATCCTTTTATAAAGCAGTTTGACTGCTCTTCATCCTCTTATAAATCAGTTTGACTGCTCTTCATCCGATTATAAATCAGTTTGACTGCTCTTCATCCTCTTGTAAAACAGTTTGACTGCTCTTCATCCTTTTATAAAGCCGTTTGACTGCTCTTCATCCTCTTATAAATCAGTTTGACTGCTCTTCATCTGTTTATAAAGCAGATTTACTGCTCTTCATCCTCCTATAGACCAGTTTGACTGCGCTTCATCCTCCTATAAAACAGTTTGACTGCTCTTCGTCGGATTATAAATCAGTTTGACTGCTCTTCGTCCTCTTATAAAACAGGTTGACTGCTCTTCATCCTCTTGTAAAACAGTCTGACTGCTCTACATCCTCGTATAAAACAGTTTGACTGCTCTTCATCCTTTTATAAAGCAGTTTCACTGCTCTTCATCCTCTTATAAATCAATTTGACTGCTCTTCATACTTTTATAAAACCGTTTGACTGCTCTTCGTCCGATTATAAATCAGTTTGACTGCTCTTCGTCCGATTATAAATCAGTTTGACTGCTCTTCGTCCGCTTACAAAACAGTTTGACTGCTCTTCATCCTTTTATAAAGCTGTTTGACTGCTCTTCATACTCTTATAAATCAGTTTGACTGCTCTTCATCCTCTTATAAAACCGTTTGACTGCTCTTCGTCCAATTATAAATCAGTTTGACTGCTCTTCGTCCGATTATAAATCAGTTTCACTGCTCTTCGTCCGCTTATAAAACAGTTTGACTGCTCTTCATCCTTTTAAAAAGCAGTTTGACTGCACTTCATCCTCTTATAAATCAGTTTGACTGCTCTTCATCCTTTTATAAAGCAGTTTGACTGCTCTTCATCCTCCTATAAACCAGTTTGACTGCGCTTCATCCTCCTATAGAACAGTTTGACTGCTCTTCGTCCGATTATAAATCAGTTTGACTGCTCTTCGTCCTATTATAAATCAGTTTGACTGCTCTTCATCCTCTTATAAAACAGTTTGACTGCTCTTCATCCTTTTATAAATCAGTTTGACTGCTCCTCGTCTGCTTATAAATCAGTTTGACTGCTCTTCATCCTATTATAAATCAGTTTGACTGCTCTTCATCCTTTTATAAAACAGTTTGACTGCTCTTCATCCATTTATAAAGCAGTTTGACTGCTCTTCATCCTCTTATAAATCAGTTTGACTGCTCTTCATCCTCTTATAAAGCAGTTTGACTGCTCTTCATCCTCCTATAAACCAGTTTGACTGCGCTTCATCCTCCTATAGAACAGTTTGACTGCTCTTCGTCCGATTATAAATCAGTTTGACTGCTCTTCGTCCTCTTATAAAACAGTTTGACTGCTCTTCATCCTTTTATAAAGCAGTTTGACTGCTCTTCATCCTCTTATAAATCAGTTTGACTGCTCTTCATCCGATTATAAATCAGTTTGACTGCTCTTCATCCTCTTGTAAAACAGTTTGACTGCTCTTCATCCTTTTATAAAGCCGTTTGACTGCTCTTCATCCTCTTATAAATCAGTTTGACTGCTCTTCATCCTATTATAAATCAGTTTGACTGCTCTTCATCCTCTTATAAAACAGTTTGACTGCTCTTTATCCTTTTATAACGCAGTTTGACTGCTCTTCATCCTCTTATAAATCAGTTTGACTGCTCTTCATCCGATTATAAATCAGTTTGACTGCTCTTCGTCCGATTATAAATCAGTTTGACTGCTCTTCATCCTTTTATAATGCAGTTTGACTGCTCTTCATCCTCTTATAAAACAGTTTGACTGCTCTTCATCCTCTTGTAAAACAGGTTGACTGCTCTTCATCCTCTTGTAAAACAGGTTGACTGCTCTTCATCCTCGTATACAACAGTTTGACTGCTCTTCATCCTTTTATAAAGCAGTTTGACTGCTCTTCATCCTCTTATAAATCAGTTTGACTGCTCTTCATCTGTTTATAAAGCAGTTTTACTGCTCTTCATCCTCCTATAGACCAGTTTGACTGCGCTTCATCCTCCTATAAAACAGTTTGACTGCTCTTCGTCGGATTATAAATCAGTTTGACTGCTCTTCGTCCTCTTATAAAACAGGTTGACTGCTCTTCATCCTCTTGTAAAACAGTCTGACTGCTCTACATCCTCGTATAAAACAGTTTGACTGCTCTTCATCCTTTTATAAAGCAGTTTCACTGCTCTTCATCCTCTTATAAATCAGTTTGACTGCTCTTCATCCTCTTATAAAGCAGTTTGACTGCTCTTCATCCTCCTATAAACCAGTTTGACTGCGCTTCATCCTCCTATAGAACAGTTTGACTGCTCTTCGTCCGATTATAAATCAGTTTGACTGCTCTTCGTCCTCTTATAAAACAGTTTGACTGCTCTTCATCCTTTTATAAAGCAGTTTGACTGCTCTTCATCCTCTTATAAATCAGTTTGACTGCTCTTCATCCTTTTATAAAGCAGTTTGACTGCTCTTCATCCTCTTATAAATCAGTTTGACTGCTCTTCATCCGATTATAAATCAGTTTGACTGCTCTTCATCCTCTTAAAAAACAGTTTGACTGCTCTTCATCCTTTTATAAAGCAGTTTGACTGCTCTTCATCCTCTTATAAATCAGTTTGACTGCTCTTCATCCGATTATAAATCAGTTTGACTGCTCTTCATCCTCTTATAAAACAGTTTGACTGCTCTTCATCCTTTTATAACGCAGTTTGACTGCTCTTCATCCTCTTATTAATCAGTTTGACTGCTCTTCATCCGATTATAAATCAGTTTGACTGCTCTTCGTCCTCTTTTAAAACAGTTTGACTGCTCTTCATCCTTTTATAATGCAGTTTGACTGTTCTTCATCCTCTTATAAAACAGATTGACTGCTCTTCATCCTCTTGTAAAACAGGTTGACTGCTCTTCATCCTCTTGTAAAACAGTCTGACTGCTCTACATCCTCGTATAAAACAGTTTGACTGCTCTTCATCCTTTTATAAAGCAGTTTGACTGCTCTTCTTCCTCTTATAAATCAATTTGACTGCTCTTCATCCTCTTATAAAACCGTTTGACTGCTCTTCGTCCGATTATTAATCAGTTTGACTGCTCTTCATCCTCTTATAAAACCGTTTGACTGCTCTTCGTCCGATTATAAATCAGGTTGACTGCTCTTCGTCCGATTATAAATCAGTTTGACTGCTCTTCGTCTGCTTATAAAACAGTTTGACTGCTCTTCATCCTTTTATAAAGCAGTTTGACTGCTCTTCATCCTCTTATAAATCAGTTTGACTGCTCTTCATCTGTTTATAAAGCAGATTTACTGCTCTTCATCCTCCTATAGACCAGTTTGACTGCGCTTCATCCTCCTATAAAACAGTTTGACTGCTCTTCGTCGGATTATAAATCAGTTTGACTGCTCTTCGTCCTCTTATAAAACAGGTTGACTGCTCTTCATCCTCTTGTAAAACAGTCTGACTGCTCTACATCCTCGTATAAAACAGTTTGACTGCTCTTCATCCTTTTATAAAGCAGTTTCACTGCTCTTCATCCTCTTATAAATCAATTTGACTGCTCTTCATACTTTTATAAAACCGTTTGACTGCTCTTCGTCCGATTATAAATCAGTTTGACTGCTCTTCGTCCGATTATAAATCAGTTTGACTGCTCTTCGTCCACTTACAAAACAGTTTGACTGCTCTTCATCCTTTTATAAAGCTGTTTGACTGCTCTTCATACTCTTATAAATCAGTTTGACTGCTCTTCATCCTCTTATAAAACCGTTTGACTGCTCTTCGTCCAATTATAAATCAGTTTGACTGCTCTTCGTCCGATTATAAATCAGTTTCACTGCTCTTCGTCCGCTTATAAAACAGTTTGACTGCTCTTCATCCTTTTATAAAGCAGTTTGACTGCACTTCATCCTCTTATAAATCAGTTTGACTGCTCTTCATCCTTTTATAAAGCAGTTTGACTGCTCTTCATCCTCCTATAAACCAGTTTGACTGCGCTTCATCCTCCTATAGAACAGTTTGACTGCTCTTCGTCCGATTATAAATCAGTTTGACTGCTCTTCGTCCTATTATAAATCAGTTTGACTGCTCTTCATCCTCTTATAAAACAGTTTGACTGCTCTTCGTCCTATTATAAATCAGTTTGACTGCTCTTCATCCTCTTATAAAACAGTTTGACTGCTCTTCATCCTCTTATAAAACCGTTTGACTGCTCTTCGTCCGATTATAAATCAGGTTGACTGCTCTTCGTCCGATTATAAATCAGTTTGACTGCTCTTCGTCTGCTTATAAAACAGTTTGACTGCTCTTCATCCTTTTATAAAGCAGTTTGACTGCTCTTCATCCTCTTATAAATCAGTTTGACTGCTCTTCATCTGTTTATAAAGCAGATTTACTGCTCTTCATCCTCCTATAGACCAGTTTGACTGCGCTTCATCCTCCTATAAAACAGTTTGACTGCTCTTCGTCGGATTATAAATCAGTTTGACTGCTCTTCGTCCTCTTATAAAACAGGTTGACTGCTCTTCATCCTCTTGTAAAACAGTCTGACTGCTCTACATCCTCGTATAAAACAGTTTGACTGCTCTTCATCCTTTTATAAATCAGTTTGACTGCTCTTCATCCTCTTATAAATCAATTTGACTGCTCTTCATACTTTTATAAAACCGTTTGACTGCTCTTCGTCCGATTATAAATCAGTTTGACTGCTCTTCGTCCGATTATAAATCAGTTTGACTGCTCTTCGTCCGCTTACAAAACAGTTTGACTGCTCTTCATCCTTTTATAAAGCTGTTTGACTGCTCTTCATACTCTTATAAATCAGTTTGACTGCTCTTCATCCTCTTATAAAACCGTTTGACTGCTCTTCGTCCAATTATAAATCAGTTTGACTGCTCTTCGACCGATTATAAATCAGTTTCACTGCTCTTCGTCCGCTTATAAAACAGTTTGACTGCTCTTCATCCTTTTAAAAAGCAGTTTGACTGCACTTCATCCTCTTATAAATCAGTTTGACTGCTCTTCATCCTTTTATAAAGCAGTTTGACTGCTCTTCATCCTCCTATAAACCAGTTTGACTGCGCTTCATCCTCCTATAGAACAGTTTGACTGCTCTTCGTCCGATTATAAATCAGTTTGACTGCTCTTCGTCCTATTATAAATCAGTTTGACTGCTCTTCATCCTCTTATAAAACAGTTTGACTGCTCTTCATCCTTTTATAAATCAGTTTGACTGCTCCTCGTCTGCTTATAAATCAGTTTGACTGCTCTTCATCCTATTATAAATCAGTTTGACTGCTCTTCATCCTCTTATAAAACAGTTTGACTGCTCTTCATCCATTTATAAAGCAGTTTGACTGCTCTTCATCCTCTTATAAATCAGTTTGACTGCTCTTCATCCTCTTATAAAGCAGTTTGACTGCTCTTCATCCTCCTATAAACCAGTTTGACTGCGCTTCATCCTCCTATAGAACAGTTTGACTGCTCTTCGTCCGATTATAAATCAGTTTGACTGCTCTTCGTCCTCTTATAAAACAGTTTGACTGCTCTTCATCCTTTTATAAAGCAGTTTGACTGCTCTTCATCCTCTTATAAATCAGTTTGACTGCTCTTCATCCGATTATAAATCAGTTTGACTGCTCTTCATCCTCTTGTAAAACAGTTTGACTGCTCTTCATCCTTTTATAAAGCCGTTTGACTGCTCTTCATCCTCTTATAAATCAGTTTGACTGCTCTTCATCCTATTATAAATCAGTTTGACTGCTCTTCATCCTCTTATAAAACAGTTTGACTGCTCTTTATCCTTTTATAACGCAGTTTGACTGCTCTTCATCCTCTTATAAATCAGTTTGACTGCTCTTCATCCGATTATAAATCAGTTTGACTGCTCTTCGTCCGATTATAAATCAGTTTGACTGCTCTTCATCCTTTTATAATGCAGTTTGACTGCTCTTCATCCTCTTATAAAACAGATTGACTGCTCTTCATCCTCTTGTAAAACAGGTTGACTGCTCTTCATCCTCTTGTAAAACAGTCTGACTGCTCTACATCCTCGTATAAAACAGTTTGACTGCTCTTCATCCTTTTATAAAGCAGTTTGACTGCTCTTCATCCTCTTATAAATCAATTTGACTGCTCTTCATCCTCTTATAAAGCCGTTTGACTGCTCTTCGTCCGATTATTAATCAGTTTGACTGCTCTTCATCCTCTTATAAAACCGTTTGACTGCTCTTCGTCCGATTATAAATCAGGTTGACTGCTCTTCGTCCGATTATAAATCAGTTTGACTGCTCTTCGTCTGCTTATAAAACAGTTTGACTGCTCTTCATCCTTTTATAAAGCAGTTTGACTGCTCTTCATCCTCTTATAAATCAGTTTGACTGCTCTTCATCTGTTTATAAAGCAGATTTACTGCTCTTCATCCTCCTATAGACCAGTTTGACTGCGCTTCATCCTCCTATAAAACAGTTTGACTGCTCTTCGTCGGATTATAAATCAGTTTGACTGCTCTTCGTCCTCTTATAAAACAGGTTGACTGCTCTTCATCCTCTTGTAAAACAGTCTGACTGCTCTACATCCTCGTATAAAACAGTTTGACTGCTCTTCATCCTTTTATAAAGCAGTTTCACTGCTCTTCATCCTCTTATAAATCAATTTGACTGCTCTTCATACTTTTATAAAACCGTTTGACTGCTCTTCGTCCGATTATAAATCAGTTTGACTGCTCTTCGTCCGATTATAAATCAGTTTGACTGCTCTTCGTCCACTTACAAAACAGTTTGACTGCTCTTCATCCTTTTATAAAGCTGTTTGACTGCTCTTCATACTCTTATAAATCAGTTTGACTGCTCTTCATCCTCTTATAAAACCGTTTGACTGCTCTTCGTCCAATTATAAATCAGTTTGACTGCTCTTCGTCCGATTATAAATCAGTTTCACTGCTCTTCGTCCGCTTATAAAACAGTTTGACTGCTCTTCATCCTTTTATAAAGCAGTTTGACTGCACTTCATCCTCTTATAAATCAGTTTGACTGCTCTTCATCCTTTTATAAAGCAGTTTGACTGCTCTTCATCCTCCTATAAACCAGTTTGACTGCGCTTCATCCTCCTATAGAACAGTTTGACTGCTCTTCGTCCGATTATAAATCAGTTTGACTGCTCTTCGTCCTATTATAAATCAGTTTGACTGCTCTTCATCCTCTTATAAAACAGTTTGACTGCTCTTCGTCCTATTATAAATCAGTTTGACTGCTCTTCATCCTCTTATAAAACAGTTTGACTGCTCTTCATCCTCTTATAAAACCGTTTGACTGCTCTTCGTCCGATTATAAATCAGGTTGACTGCTCTTCGTCCGATTATAAAGCAGTTTGACTGCTCTTCGTCTGCTTATAAAACAGTTTGACTGCTCTTCATCCTTTTATAAAGCAGTTTGACTGCTCTTCATCCTCTTATAAATCAGTTTGACTGCTCTTCATCTGTTTATAAAGCAGATTTACTGCTCTTCATCCTCCTATAGACCAGTTTGACTGCGCTTCATCCTCCTATAAAACAGTTTGACTGCTCTTCGTCGGATTATAAATCAGTTTGACTGCTCTTCGTCCTCTTATAAAACAGGTTGACTGCTCTTCATCCTCTTGTAAAACAGTCTGACTGCTCTACATCCTCGTATAAAACAGTTTGACTGCTCTTCATCCTTTTATAAAGCAGTTTCACTGCTCTTCATCCTTTTATAAAGCTGTTTGACTGCTCTTCATACTCTTATAAATCAGTTTGACTGCTCTTCATCCTCTTATAAAACCGTTTGACTGCTCTTCGTCCAATTATAAATCAGTTTGACTGCTCTTCGTCCGATTATAAATCAGTTTCACTGCTCTTCGTCCGCTTATAAAACAGTTTGACTGCTCTTCATCCTTTTAAAAAGCAGTTTGACTGCACTTCATCCTCTTATAAATCAGTTTGACTGCTCTTCATCCTTTTATAAAGCAGTTTGACTGCTCTTCATCCTCCTATAAACCAGTTTGACTGCGCTTCATCCTCCTATAGAACAGTTTGACTGCTCTTCGTCCGATTATAAATCAGTTTGACTGCTCTTCGTCCTATTATAAATCAGTTTGACTGCTCTTCATCCTCTTATAAAACAGTTTGACTGCTCTTCATCCTTTTATAAATCAGTTTGACTGCTCCTCGTCTGCTTATAAATCAGTTTGACTGCTCTTCATCCTATTATAAATCAGTTTGACTGCTCTTCATCCTCTTATAAAACAGTTTGACTGCTCTTCATCCATTTATAAAGCAGTTTGACTGCTCTTCATCCTCTTATAAATCAGTTTGACTGCTCTTCATCCTCTTATAAAGCAGTTTGACTGCTCTTCATCCTCCTATAAACCAGTTTGACTGCGCTTCATCCTCCTATAGAACAGTTTGACTGCTCTTCGTCCGATTATAAATCAGTTTGACTGCTCTTCGTCCTCTTATAAAACAGTTTGACTGCTCTTCATCCTTTTATAAAGCAGTTTGACTGCTCTTCATCCTCTTATAAATCAGTTTGACTGCTCTTCATCCGATTATAAATCAGTTTGACTGCTCTTCATCCTCTTGTAAAACAGTTTGACTGCTCTTCATCCTTTTATAAAGCCGTTTGACTGCTCTTCATCCTCTTATAAATCAGTTTGACTGCTCTTCATCCTATTATAAATCAGTTTGACTGCTCTTCATCCTCTTATAAAACAGTTTGACTGCTCTTTATCCTTTTATAACGCAGTTTGACTGCTCTTCATCCTCTTATAAATCAGTTTGACTGCTCTTCATCCGATTATAAATCAGTTTGACTGCTCTTCGTCCGATTATAAATCAGTTTGACTGCTCTTCATCCTTTTATAATGCAGTTTGACTGCTCTTCATCCTCTTATAAAACAGATTGACTGCTCTTCATCCTCTTGTAAAACAGGTTGACTGCTCTTCATCCTCTTGTAAAACAGTCTGACTGCTCTACATCCTCGTATAAAACAGTTTGACTGCTCTTCATCCTTTTATAAAGCAGTTTGACTGCTCTTCATCCTCTTATAAATCAATTTGACTGCTCTTCATCCTCTTATAAAGCCGTTTGACTGCTCTTCGTCCGATTATTAATCAGTTTGACTGCTCTTCATCCTCTTATAAAACCGTTTGACTGCTCTTCGTCCGATTATAAATCAGGTTGACTGCTCTTCGTCCGATTATAAATCAGTTTGACTGCTCTTCGTCTGCTTATAAAACAGTTTGACTGCTCTTCATCCTTTTATAAAGCAGTTTGACTGCTCTTCATCCTCTTATAAATCAGTTTGACTGCTCTTCATCTGTTTATAAAGCAGATTTACTGCTCTTCATCCTCCTATAGACCAGTTTGACTGCGCTTCATCCTCCTATAAAACAGTTTGACTGCTCTTCGTCGGATTATAAATCAGTTTGACTGCTCTTCGTCCTCTTATAAATCAGTTTGACTGCTCTTCATCCTCTTGTAAAACAGTCTGACTGCTCTACATCCTCGTATAAAACAGTTTGACTGCTCTTCATCCTTTTATAAAGCAGTTTCACTGCTCTTCATCCTCTTATAAATCAATTTGACTGCTCTTCATACTTTTATAAAACCGTTTGACTGCTCTTCGTCCGATTATAAATCAGTTTGACTGCTCTTCGTCCGATTATAAATCAGTTTGACTGCTCTTCGTCCACTTACAAAACAGTTTGACTGCTCTTCATCCTTTTATAAAGCTGTTTGACTGCTCTTCATACTCTTATAAATCAGTTTGACTGCTCTTCATCCTCTTATAAAACCGTTTGACTGCTCTTCGTCCAATTATAAATCAGTTTGACTGCTCTTCGTCCGATTATAAATCAGTTTCACTGCTCTTCGTCCGCTTATAAAACAGTTTGACTGCTCTTCATCCTTTTATAAAGCAGTTTGACTGCACTTCATCCTCTTATAAATCAGTTTGACTGCTCTTCATCCTTTTATAAAGCAGTTTGACTGCTCTTCATCCTCCTATAAACCAGTTTGACTGCGCTTCATCCTCCTATAGAACAGTTTGACTGCTCTTCGTCCGATTATAAATCAGTTTGACTGCTCTTCGTCCTATTATAAATCAGTTTGACTGCTCTTCATCCTCTTATAAAACAGTTTGACTGCTCTTCGTCCTATTATAAATCAGTTTGACTGCTCTTCATCCTCTTATAAAACAGTTTGACTGCTCTTCATCCTCTTATAAAACCGTTTGACTGCTCTTCGTCCGATTATAAATCAGGTTGACTGCTCTTCGTCCGATTATAAAGCAGTTTGACTGCTCTTCGTCTGCTTATAAAACAGTTTGACTGCTCTTCATCCTTTTATAAAGCAGTTTGACTGCTCTTCATCCTCTTATAAATCAGTTTGACTGCTCTTCATCTGTTTATAAAGCAGATTTACTGCTCTTCATCCTCCTATAGACCAGTTTGACTGCGCTTCATCCTCCTATAAAACAGTTTGACTGCTCTTCGTCGGATTATAAATCAGTTTGACTGCTCTTCGTCCTCTTATAAAACAGGTTGACTGCTCTTCATCCTCTTGTAAAACAGTCTGACTGCTCTACATCCTCGTATAAAACAGTTTGACTGCTCTTCATCCTTTTATAAAGCAGTTTCACTGCTCTTCATCCTCTTATAAATCAATTTGACTGCTCTTCATACTTTTATAAAACCGTTTGACTGCTCTTCGTCCGATTATAAATCAGTTTGACTGCTCTTCGTCCGATTATAAATCAGTTTGACTGCTCTTCGTCCACTTACAAAACAGTTTGACTGCTCTTCATCCTTTTATAAAGCTGTTTGACTGCTCTTCATACTCTTATAAATCAGTTTGACTGCTCTTCATCCTCTTATAAAACCGTTTGACTGCTCTTCGTCCAATTATAAATCAGTTTGACTGCTCTTCGTCCGATTATAAATCAGTTTCACTGCTCTTCGTCCGCTTATAAAACAGTTTGACTGCTCTTCATCCTTTTATAAAGCAGTTTGACTGCACTTCATCCTCTTATAAATCAGTTTGACTGCTCTTCATCCTTTTATAAAGCAGTTTGACTGCTCTTCATCCTCCTATAAACCAGTTTGACTGCGCTTCATCCTCCTATAGAACAGTTTGACTGCTCTTCGTCCGATTATAAATCAGTTTGACTGCTCTTCGTCCTATTATAAATCAGTTTGACTGCTCTTCATCCTCTTATAAAACAGTTTGACTGCTCTTCGTCCTATTATAAATCAGTTTGACTGCTCTTCATCCTCTTATAAAACAGTTTGACTGCTCTTCATCCTCTTATAAAACCGTTTGACTGCTCTTCGTCCGATTATAAATCAGGTTGACTGCTCTTCGTCCGATTATAAAGCAGTTTGACTGCTCTTCGTCTGCTTATAAAACAGTTTGACTGCTCTTCATCCTTTTATAAAGCAGTTTGACTGCTCTTCATCCTCTTATAAATCAGTTTGACTGCTCTTCATCTGTTTATAAAGCAGATTTACTGCTCTTCATCCTCCTATAGACCAGTTTGACTGCGCTTCATCCTCCTATAAAACAGTTTGACTGCTCTTCGTCGGATTATAAATCAGTTTGACTGCTCTTCGTCCTCTTATAAAACAGGTTGACTGCTCTTCATCCTCTTGTAAAACAGTCTGACTGCTCTACATCCTCGTATAAAACAGTTTGACTGCTCTTCATCCTTTTATAAAGCAGTTTCACTGCTCTTCATCCTCTTATAAATCAATTTGACTGCTCTTCATACTTTTATAAAACCGTTTGACTGCTCTTCGTCCGATTATAAATCAGTTTGACTGCTCTTCGTCCGATTATAAATCAGTTTGACTGCTCTTCGTCCACTTACAAAACAGTTTGACTGCTCTTCATCCTTTTATAAAGCTGTTTGACTGCTCTTCATACTCTTATAAATCAGTTTGACTGCTCTTCATCCTCTTATAAAACCGTTTGACTGCTCTTCGTCCAATTATAAATCAGTTTGACTGCTCTTCGTCCGATTATAAATCAGTTTCACTGCTCTTCGTCCGCTTATAAAACAGTTTGACTGCTCTTCATCCTTTTATAAAGCAGTTTGACTGCACTTCATCCTCTTATAAATCAGTTTGACTGCTCTTCATCCTTTTATAAAGCAGTTTGACTGCTCTTCATCCTCCTATAAACCAGTTTGACTGCGCTTCATCCTCCTATAGAACAGTTTGACTGCTCTTCGTCCGATTATAAATCAGTTTGACTGCTCTTCGTCCTATTATAAATCAGTTTGACTGCTCTTCATCCTCTTATAAAACAGTTTGACTGCTCTTCGTCCTATTATAAATCAGTTTGACTGCTCTTCATCCTCTTATAAAACAGTTTGACTGCTCTTCATCCTCTTATAAAACCGTTTGACTGCTCTTCGTCCGATTATAAATCAGGTTGACTGCTCTTCGTCCGATTATAAAGCAGTTTGACTGCTCTTCGTCTGCTTATAAAACAGTTTGACTGCTCTTCATCCTTTTATAAAGCAGTTTGACTGCTCTTCATCCTCTTATAAATCAGTTTGACTGCTCTTCATCTGTTTATAAAGCAGATTTACTGCTCTTCATCCTCCTATAGACCAGTTTGACTGCGCTTCATCCTCCTATAAAACAGTTTGACTGCTCTTCGTCGGATTATAAATCAGTTTGACTGCTCTTCGTCCTCTTATAAAACAGGTTGACTGCTCTTCATCCTCTTGTAAAACAGTCTGACTGCTCTACATCCTCGTATAAAACAGATTGACTGCTCTTCATCCTCTTGTAAAACAGGTTGACTGCTCTTCATCCTCTTGTAAAACAGTCTGACTGCTCTACATCCTCGTATAAAACAGTTTGACTGCTCTTCATCCTTTTATAAAGCAGTTTGACTGCTCTTCATCCTCTTATAAATCAATTTGACTGCTCTTCATCCTCTTATAAAGCCGTTTGACTGCTCTTCGTCCGATTATTAATCAGTTTGACTGCTCTTCATCCTCTTATAAAACCGTTTGACTGCTCTTCGTCCGATTATAAATCAGGTTGACTGCTCTTCGTCCGATTATAAATCAGTTTGACTGCTCTTCGTCTGCTTATAAAACAGTTTGACTGCTCTTCATCCTTTTATAAAGCAGTTTGACTGCTCTTCATCCTCTTATAAATCAGTTTGACTGCTCTTCATCTGTTTATAAAGCAGATTTACTGCTCTTCATCCTCCTATAGACCAGTTTGACTGCGCTTCATCCTCCTATAAAACAGTTTGACTGCTCTTCGTCGGATTATAAATCAGTTTGACTGCTCTTCGTCCTCTTATAAAACAGGTTGACTGCTCTTCATCCTCTTGTAAAACAGTCTGACTGCTCTACATCCTCGTATAAAACAGTTTGACTGCTCTTCATCCTTTTATAAAGCAGTTTCACTGCTCTTCATCCTCTTATAAATCAATTTGACTGCTCTTCATACTTTTATAAAACCGTTTGACTGCTCTTCGTCCGATTATAAATCAGTTTGACTGCTCTTCGTCCGATTATAAATCAGTTTGACTGCTCTTCGTCCACTTACAAAACAGTTTGACTGCTCTTCATCCTTTTATAAAGCTGTTTGACTGCTCTTCATACTCTTATAAATCAGTTTGACTGCTCTTCATCCTCTTATAAAACCGTTTGACTGCTCTTCGTCCAATTATAAATCAGTTTGACTGCTCTTCGTCCGATTATAAATCAGTTTCACTGCTCTTCGTCCGCTTATAAAACAGTTTGACTGCTCTTCATCCTTTTATAAAGCAGTTTGACTGCACTTCATCCTCTTATAAATCAGTTTGACTGCTCTTCATCCTTTTATAAAGCAGTTTGACTGCTCTTCATCCTCCTATAAACCAGTTTGACTGCGCTTCATCCTCCTATAGAACAGTTTGACTGCTCTTCGTCCGATTATAAATCAGTTTGACTGCTCTTCGTCCTATTATAAATCAGTTTGACTGCTCTTCATCCTCTTATAAAACAGTTTGACTGCTCTTCGTCCTATTATAAATCAGTTTGACTGCTCTTCATCCTCTTATAAAACAGTTTGACTGCTCTTCATCCTCTTATAAAACCGTTTGACTGCTCTTCGTCCGATTATAAATCAGGTTGACTGCTCTTCGTCCGATTATAAAGCAGTTTGACTGCTCTTCGTCTGCTTATAAAACAGTTTGACTGCTCTTCATCCTTTTATAAAGCAGTTTGACTGCTCTTCATCCTCTTATAAATCAGTTTGACTGCTCTTCATCTGTTTATAAAGCAGATTTACTGCTCTTCATCCTCCTATAGACCAGTTTGACTGCGCTTCATCCTCCTATAAAACAGTTTGACTGCTCTTCGTCGGATTATAAATCAGTTTGACTGCTCTTCGTCCTCTTATAAAACAGGTTGACTGCTCTTCATCCTCTTGTAAAACAGTCTGACTGCTCTACATCCTCGTATAAAACAGTTTGACTGCTCTTCATCCTTTTATAAAGCAGTTTCACTGCTCTTCATCCTCTTATAAATCAATTTGACTGCTCTTCATACTTTTATAAAACCGTTTGACTGCTCTTCGTCCGATTATAAATCAGTTTGACTGCTCTTCGTCCGATTATAAATCAGTTTGACTGCTCTTCGTCCGCTTACAAAACAGTTTGACTGCTCTTCATCCTTTTATAAAGCTGTTTGACTGCTCTTCATACTCTTATAAATCAGTTTGACTGCTCTTCATCCTCTTATAAAACCGTTTGACTGCTCTTCGTCCAATTATAAATCAGTTTGACTGCTCTTCGTCCGATTATAAATCAGTTTCACTGCTCTTCGTCCGCTTATAAAACAGTTTGACTGCTCTTCATCCTTTTAAAAAGCAGTTTGACTGCACTTCATCCTCTTATAAATCAGTTTGACTGCTCTTCATCCTTTTATAAAGCAGTTTGACTGCTCTTCATCCTCCTATAAACCAGTTTGACTGCGCTTCATCCTCCTATAGAACAGTTTGACTGCTCTTCGTCCGATTATAAATCAGTTTGACTGCTCTTCGTCCTATTATAAATCAGTTTGACTGCTCTTCATCCTCTTATAAAACAGTTTGACTGCTCTTCATCCTTTTATAAATCAGTTTGACTGCTCCTCGTCTGCTTATACATCAGTTTGACTGCTCTTCATCCTATTATAAATCAGTTTGACTGCTCTTCATCCTTTTATAAAACAGTTTGACTGCTCTTCATCCATTTATAAAGCAGTTTGACTGCTCTTCATCCTCTTATAAATCAGTTTGACTGCTCTTCATCCTCTTATAAAGCAGTTTGACTGCTCTTCATCCTCCTATAAACCAGTTTGACTGCGCTTCATCCTCCTATAGAACAGTTTGACTGCTCTTCGTCCGATTATAAATCAGTTTGACTGCTCTTCGTCCTCTTATAAAACAGTTTGACTGCTCTTCATCCTTTTATAAAGCAGTTTGACTGCTCTTCATCCTCTTATAAATCAGTTTGACTGCTCTTCATCCGATTATAAATCAGTTTGACTGCTCTTCATCCTCTTGTAAAACAGTTTGACTGCTCTTCATCCTTTTATAAAGCCGTTTGACTGCTCTTCATCCTCTTATAAATCAGTTTGACTGCTCTTCATCCTATTATAAATCAGTTTGACTGCTCTTCATCCTCTTATAAAACAGTTTGACTGCTCTTTATCCTTTTATAACGCAGTTTGACTGCTCTTCATCCTCTTATAAATCAGTTTGACTGCTCTTCATCCGATTATAAATCAGTTTGACTGCTCTTCGTCCGATTATAAATCAGTTTGACTGCTCTTCATCCTTTTATAATGCAGTTTGACTGCTCTTCATCCTCTTATAAAACAGTTTGACTGCTCTTCATCCTCTTGTAAAACAGGTTGACTGCTCTTCATCCTCTTGTAAAACAGGTTGACTGCTCTTCATCCTCGTATACAACAGTTTGACTGCTCTTCATCCTTTTATAAAGCAGTTTGACTGCTCTTCATCCTCTTATAAATCAGTTTGACTGCTCTTCATCTGTTTATAAAGCAGTTTTACTGCTCTTCATCCTCCTATAGACCAGTTTGACTGCGCTTCATCCTCCTATAAAACAGTTTGACTGCTCTTCGTCGGATTATAAATCAGTTTGACTGCTCTTCGTCCTCTTATAAAACAGGTTGACTGCTCTTCATCCTCTTGTAAAACAGTCTGACTGCTCTACATCCTCGTATAAAACAGTTTGACTGCTCTTCATCCTTTTATAAAGCAGTTTCACTGCTCTTCATCCTCTTATAAATCAGTTTGACTGCTCTTCATCCTCTTATAAAGCAGTTTGACTGCTCTTCATCCTCCTATAAACCAGTTTGACTGCGCTTCATCCTCCTATAGAACAGTTTGACTGCTCTTCGTCCGATTATAAATCAGTTTGACTGCTCTTCGTCCTCTTATAAAACAGTTTGACTGCTCTTCATCCTTTTATAAAGCAGTTTGACTGCTCTTCATCCTCTTATAAATCAGTTTGACTGCTCTTCATCCTTTTATAAAGCAGTTTGACTGCTCTTCATCCTCTTATAAATCAGTTTGACTGCTCTTCATCCGATTATAAATCAGTTTGACTGCTCTTCATCCTCTTAAAAAACAGTTTGACTGCTCTTCATCCTTTTATAAAGCAGTTTGACTGCTCTTCATCCTCTTATAAATCAGTTTGACTGCTCTTCATCCGATTATAAATCAGTTTGACTGCTCTTCATCCTCTTATAAAACAGTTTGACTGCTCTTCATCCTTTTATAACGCAGTTTGACTGCTCTTCATCCTCTTATTAATCAGTTTGACTGCTCTTCATCCGATTATAAATCAGTTTGACTGCTCTTCGTCCTCTTTTAAAACAGTTTGACTGCTCTTCATCCTTTTATAATGCAGTTTGACTGTTCTTCATCCTCTTATAAAACAGATTGACTGCTCTTCATCCTCTTGTAAAACAGGTTGACTGCTCTTCATCCTCTTGTAAAACAGTCTGACTGCTCTACATCCTCGTATAAAACAGTTTGACTGCTCTTCATCCTTTTATAAAGCAGTTTGACTGCTCTTCTTCCTCTTATAAATCAATTTGACTGCTCTTCATCCTCTTATAAAACCGTTTGACTGCTCTTCGTCCGATTATTAATCAGTTTGACTGCTCTTCATCCTCTTATAAAACCGTTTGACTGCTCTTCGTCCGATTATAAATCAGGTTGACTGCTCTTCGTCCGATTATAAATCAGTTTGACTGCTCTTCGTGTGCTTATAAAACAGTTTGACTGCTCTTCATCCTTTTATAAAGCAGTTTGACTGCTCTTCATCCTCTTATAAATCAGTTTGACTGCTCTTCATCTGTTTATAAAGCAGATTTACTGCTCTTCATCCTCCTATAGACCAGTTTGACTGCGCTTCATCCTCCTATAAAACAGTTTGACTGCTCTTCGTCGGATTATAAATCAGTTTGACTGCTCTTCGTCCTCTTATAAAACAGGTTGACTGCTCTTCATCCTCTTGTAAAACAGTCTGACTGCTCTACATCCTCGTATAAAACAGTTTGACTGCTCTTCATCCTTTTATAAAGCAGTTTCACTGCTCTTCATCCTCTTATAAATCAATTTGACTGCTCTTCATACTTTTATAAAACCGTTTGACTGCTCTTCGTCCGATTATAAATCAGTTTGACTGCTCTTCGTCCGATTATAAATCAGTTTGACTGCTCTTCGTCCACTTACAAAACAGTTTGACTGCTCTTCATCCTTTTATAAAGCTGTTTGACTGCTCTTCATACTCTTATAAATCAGTTTGACTGCTCTTCATCCTCTTATAAAACCGTTTGACTGCTCTTCGTCCAATTATAAATCAGTTTGACTGCTCTTCGTCCGATTATAAATCAGTTTCACTGCTCTTCGTCCGCTTATAAAACAGTTTGACTGCTCTTCATCCTTTTATAAAGCAGTTTGACTGCACTTCATCCTCTTATAAATCAGTTTGACTGCTCTTCATCCTTTTATAAAGCAGTTTGACTGCTCTTCATCCTCCTATAAACCAGTTTGACTGCGCTTCATCCTCCTATAGAACAGTTTGACTGCTCTTCGTCCGATTATAAATCAGTTTGACTGCTCTTCGTCCTATTATAAATCAGTTTGACTGCTCTTCATCCTCTTATAAAACAGTTTGACTGCTCTTCGTCCTATTATAAATCAGTTTGACTGCTCTTCATCCTCTTATAAAACAGTTTGACTGCTCTTCATCCTCTTATAAAACCGTTTGACTGCTCTTCGTCCGATTATAAATCAGGTTGACTGCTCTTCGTCCGATTATAAATCAGTTTGACTGCTCTTCGTCTGCTTATAAAACAGTTTGACTGCTCTTCATCCTTTTATAAAGCAGTTTGACTGCTCTTCATCCTCTTATAAATCAGTTTGACTGCTCTTCATCTGTTTATAAAGCAGATTTACTGCTCTTCATCCTCCTATAGACCAGTTTGACTGCGCTTCATCCTCCTATAAAACAGTTTGACTGCTCTTCGTCGGATTATAAATCAGTTTGACTGCTCTTCGTCCTCTTATAAAACAGGTTGACTGCTCTTCATCCTCTTGTAAAACAGTCTGACTGCTCTACATCCTCGTATAAAACAGTTTGACTGCTCTTCATCCTTTTATAAAGCAGTTTCACTGCTCTTCATCCTCTTATAAATCAATTTGACTGCTCTTCATACTTTTATAAAACCGTTTGACTGCTCTTCGTCCGATTATAAATCAGTTTGACTGCTCTTCGTCCGATTATAAATCAGTTTGACTGCTCTTCGTCCGCTTACAAAACAGTTTGACTGCTCTTCATCCTTTTATAAAGCTGTTTGACTGCTCTTCATACTCTCATAAATCAGTTTGACTGCTCTTCATCCTCTTATAAAACCGTTTGACTGCTCTTCGTCCAATTATAAATCAGTTTGACTGCTCTTCGTCCGATTATAAATCAGTTTCACTGCTCTTCGTCCGCTTATAAAACAGTTTGACTGCTCTTCATCCTTTTAAAAAGCAGTTTGACTGCACTTCATCCTCTTATAAATCAGTTTGACTGCTCTTCATCCTTTTATAAAGCAGTTTGACTGCTCTTCATCCTCCTATAAACCAGTTTGACTGCGCTTCATCCTCCTATAGAACAGTTTGACTGCTCTTCGTCCGATTATAAATCAGTTTGACTGCTCTTCGTCCTATTATAAATCAGTTTGACTGCTCTTCATCCTCTTATAAAACAGTTTGACTGCTCTTCATCCTTTTATAAATCAGTTTGACTGCTCCTCGTCTGCTTATAAATCAGTTTGACTGCTCTTCATCCTATTATAAATCAGTTTGACTGCTCTTCATCCTCTTATAAAACAGTTTGACTGCTCTTCATCCATTTATAAAGCAGTTTGACTGCTCTTCATCCTCTTATAAATCAGTTTGACTGCTCTTCATCCTCTTATAAAGCAGTTTGACTGCTCTTCATCCTCCTATAAACCAGTTTGACTGCGCTTCATCCTCCTATAGAACAGTTTGACTGCTCTTCGTCCGATTATAAATCAGTTTGACTGCTCTTCGTCCTCTTATAAAACAGTTTGACTGCTCTTCATCCTTTTATAAAGCAGTTTGACTGCTCTTCATCCTCTTATAAATCAGTTTGACTGCTCTTCATCCGATTATAAATCAGTTTGACTGCTCTTCATCCTCTTGTAAAACAGTTTGACTGCTCTTCATCCTTTTATAAAGCCGTTTGACTGCTCTTCATCCTCTTATAAATCAGTTTGACTGCTCTTCATCCTATTATAAATCAGTTTGACTGCTCTTCATCCTCTTATAAAACAGTTTGACTGCTCTTTATCCTTTTATAACGCAGTTTGACTGCTCTTCATCCTCTTATAAATCAGTTTGACTGCTCTTCATCGGATTATAAATTAGTTTGACTGCTCTTCGTCCGATTATAAATCAGTTTGACTGCTCTTCATCCTTTTATAATGCAGTTTGACTGCTCTTCATCCTCTTATAAAACAGATTGACTGCTCTTCATCCTCTTGTAAAACAGGTTGACTGCTCTTCATCCTCTTGTAAAACAGTCTGACTGCTCTACATCCTCGTATAAAACAGTTTGACTGCTCTTCATCCTTTTATAAAGCAGTTTGACTGCTCTTCATCCTCTTATAAATCAATTTGACTGCTCTTCATCCTCTTATAAAACCGTTTGACTGCTCTTCGTCCGATTATTTATCAGTTTGACTGCTCTTCATCCTCTTATAAAACCGTTTGACTGCTCTTCGTCCGATTATAAATCAGGTTGACTGCTCTTCGTCCGATTATAAATCAGTTTGACTGCTCTTCGTCTGCTTATAAAACATTTTGACTGCTCTTCATCCTTTTATAAAGCAGTTTGACTGCTCTTCATCCTCTTATAAATCAGTTTGACTGCTCTTCATCTGTTTATAAAGCAGATTTACTGCTCTTCATCCTCCTATAGACCAGTTTGACTGTGCTTCATCCTCCTATAAAACAGTTTGACTGCTCTTCGTCGGATTATAAATCAGTTTGACTGCTCTTCGTCCTCTTATAAAACAGGTTGACTGCTCTTCATCCTCTTGTAAAACAGTCTGACTGCTCTACATCCTCGTATAAAACAGTTTGACTGCTCTTCATCCTTTTATAAAGCAGTTTCACTGCTCTTCATCCTCTTATAAATCAATTTGACTGCTCTTCATACTTTTATAAAACCGTTTGACTGCTCTTCGTCCGATTATAAATCAGTTTGACTGCTCTTCGTCCGATTATAAATCAGTTTGACTGCTCTTCGTCCACTTACAAAACAGTTTGACTGCTCTTCATCCTTTTATAAAGCTGTTTGACTGCTCTTCATACTCTTATAAATCAGTTTGACTGCTCTTCATCCTCTTATAAAACCGTTTGACTGCTCTTCGTCCAATTATAAATCAGTTTGACTGCTCTTCGTCCGATTATAAATCAGTTTCACTGCTCTTCGTCCGCTTATAAAACAGTTTGACTGCTCTTCATCCTTTTATAAAGCAGTTTGACTGCACTTCATCCTCTTATAAATCAGTTTGACTGCTCTTCATCCTTTTATAAAGCAGTTTGACTGCTCTTCATCCTCCTATAAACCAGTTTGACTGCGCTTCATCCTCCTATAGAACAGTTTGACTGCTCTTCGTCCGATTATAAATCAGTTTGACTGCTCTTCGTCCTATTATAAATCAGTTTGACTGCTCTTCATCCTCTTATAAAACAGTTTGACTGCTCTTCGTCCTATTATAAATCAGTTTGACTGCTCTTCATCCTCTTATAAAACAGTTTGACTGCTCTTCATCCTCTTATAAAACCGTTTGACTGCTCTTCGTCCGATTATAAATCAGGTTGACTGCTCTTCGTCCGATTATAAATCAGTTTGACTGCTCTTCGTCTGCTTATAAAACAGTTTGACTGCTCTTCATCCTTTTATAAAGCAGTTTGACTGCTCTTCATCCTCTTATAAATCAGTTTGACTGCTCTTCATCTGTTTATAAAGCAGATTTACTGCTCTTCATCCTCCTATAGACCAGTTTGACTGCGCTTCATCCTCCTATAAAACAGTTTGACTGCTCTTCGTCGGATTATAAATCAGTTTGACTGCTCTTCGTCCTCTTATAAAACAGGTTGACTGCTCTTCATCCTCTTGTAAAACAGTCTGACTGCTCTACATCCTCGTATAAAACAGTTTGACTGCTCTTCATCCTTTTATAAAGCAGTTTGACTGCTCTTCATCCTCTTATAAATCAATTTGACTGCTCTTCATACTTTTATAAAACCGTTTGACTGCTCTTCGTCCGATTATAAATCAGTTTGACTGCTCTTCGTCCGATTATAAATCAGTTTGACTGCTCTTCGTCCGCTTACAAAACAGTTTGACTGCTCTTCATCCTTTTATAAAGCTGTTTGACTGCTCTTCATACTCTTATAAATCAGTTTGACTGCTCTTCATCCTCTTATAAAACCGTTTGACTGCTCTTCGTCCAATTATAAATCAGTTTGACTGCTCTTCGTCCGATTATAAATCAGTTTCACTGCTCTTCGTCCGCTTATAAAACAGTTTGACTGCTCTTCATCCTTTTAAAAAGCAGTTTGACTGCACTTCATCCTCTTATAAATCAGTTTGACTGCTCTTCATCCTTTTATAAAGCAGTTTGACTGCTCTTCATCCTCCTATAAACCAGTTTGACTGCGCTTCATCCTCCTATAGAACAGTTTGACTGCTCTTCGTCCGATTATAAATCAGTTTGACTGCTCTTCGTCCTATTATAAATCAGTTTGACTGCTCTTCATCCTCTTATAAAACAGTTTGACTGCTCTTCATCCTTTTATAAATCAGTTTGACTGCTCCTCGTCTGCTTATAAATCAGTTTGACTGCTCTTCATCCTATTATAAATCAGTTTGACTGCTCTTCATCCTTTTATAAAACAGTTTGACTGCTCTTCATCCATTTATAAAGCAGTTTGACTGCTCTTCATCCTCTTATAAATCAGTTTGACTGCTCTTCATCCTCTTATAAAGCAGTTTGACTGCTCTTCATCCTCCTATAAACCAGTTTGACTGCGCTTCATCCTCCTATAGAACAGTTTGACTGCTCTTCGTCCGATTATAAATCAGTTTGACTGCTCTTCGTCCTCTTATAAAACAGTTTGACTGCTCTTCATCCTTTTATAAAGCAGTTTGACTGCTCTTCATCCTCTTATAAATCAGTTTGACTGCTCTTCATCCGATTATAAATCAGTTTGACTGCTCTTCATCCTCTTGTAAAACAGTTTGACTGCTCTTCATCCTTTTATAAAGCCGTTTGACTGCTCTTCATCCTCTTATAAATCAGTTTGACTGCTCTTCATCCTATTATAAATCAGTTTGACTGCTCTTCATCCTCTTATAAAACAGTTTGACTGCTCTTTATCCTTTTATAACGCAGTTTGACTGCTCTTCATCCTCTTGTAAAACAGGTTGACTGCTCTTCATCCTCTTGTAAAACAGGTTGACTGCTCTTCATCCTCGTATAAAACAGTTTGACTGCTCTTCATCCTTTTATAAAGCAGTTTGACTGCTCTTCATCCTCTTATAAATCAATTTGACTGCTCTTCATCCTCTTATAAAACCGTTTGACTGCTCTTCGTCTGCTTATAAAACAGTTTGACTGCTCTTCATCCTTTTATAAAGCAGTTTGACTGCTCTTCATCCTCTTATAAATCAGTTTGACTGCTCTTCATCCTCCTATAGACCAGTTTGACTGCGCTTCATCCTCCTATAAAACAGTGTGACTGCTCTTCGTCGGATTATAAACCAGTTTGACTGCGCTTCATCCTCCTATAGAACAGTTTGACTGCTCTTCGTCCGATTATAAATCAGTTTGACTGCTCTTCGTCCTCTTATAAAACAGTTTGACTGCTCTTCATCCTTTTATAAAGCAGTTTGACTGCTCTTCATCCTCTTATAAATCAGTTTGACTGCTCTTCATCCGATTATAAATCAGTTTGACTGCTCTTCATCCTCTTGTAAAACAGTTTGACTGCTCTTCATCCTTTTATAAAGCCGTTTGACTGCTCTTCATCCTCTTATAAATCAGTTTGACTGCTCTTCATCCTATTATAAATCAGTTTGACTGCTCTTCATCCTCTTATAAAACAGTTTGACTGCTCTTTATCCTTTTATAACGCAGTTTGACTGCTCTTCATCCTCTTATAAATCAGTTTGACTGCTCTTCATCCGATTATAAATCAGTTTGACTGCTCTTCGTCCGATTATAAATCAGTTTGACTGCTCTTCATCCTTTTATAATGCAGTTTGACTGCTCTTCATCCTCTTATAAAACAGTTTGACTGCTCTTCATCCTCTTGTAAAACAGGTTGACTGCTCTTCATCCTCTTGTAAAACAGGTTGACTGCTCTTCATCCTCGTATAAAACAGTTTGACTGCTCTTCATCCTTTTATAAAGCAGTTTGACTGCTCTTCATCCTCTTATAAATCAATTTGACTGCTCTTCATCCTCTTATAAAACCGTTTGACTGCTCTTCGTCTGCTTATAAAACAGTTTGACTGCTCTTCATCCTTTTATAAAGCAGTTTGACTGCTCTTCATCCTCTTATAAATCAGTTTGACTGCTCTTCATCCTCCTATAGACCAGTTTGACTGCGCTTCATCCTCCTATAAAACAGTGTGACTGCTCTTCGTCGGATTATAAATCAGTTTGACTGCTCTTCGTCCTCTTATAAAACAGTTTGACTGCTCTTTCTTCCTTTTATAAAGCAGTTTGACTGCTCTACATCCTCTTATAAATCAGTTTGACTGCTATTCATCCGATTATAAATCAGTTTGACTGCTCTTCGTCCGATTATAAATCATTTTGACTCCTCTTCGTCCGATTATAAATCAGTTTGACTGCTCTTCGTCCTCTTATAAATCAGTTTGACTGCTCTTCATTCTTTTATAAAGCAGTTTGACTGCTCTTCATCCTCTTATAAATCAGTTTGACTGCTCTTCATCCGATTATAAATCACTTTGACTTTTCTTCATCCTCTTATAAAACAGTTTGACTGCTCTTCATCCTCTTTTAAAACAGTTTGACTGCTCTTCATCCTGTTATAAAGCAGTTTGACTGCTCTTCATCCTCTTATAAAACAGTTTGACTGCTCTTCATCCTCTTGTAAAACAGGTTGACTGCTCTTCATCCTCTTGTAAAACAGTCTGACTGCTCTACATCCTCGTATAAAACAGTTTGACTGCTCTTCATCCTTTTATAAAGCAGTTTCACTGCTCTTCATCAACTTATAAATCAATTTGACTGTTCTTCATCCTCTTATAAAACCGTTTGACTGCTCTTCGTCCGATTATAAATCAGTTTGACTGCTCTTCGTCCGATTATAAATCAGTTTGACTGCTCTTCGTCCGCTTACAAAACAGTTTGACTGCTCTTCATCCTTTTATAAAGCTGTTTGACTGCTCTTCATACTCTTATAAATCAGTTTGACTGCTCTTCATCCTCTTATAAAGCAGTTTGACTGCTCTTCATACTCCTATAAACCAGTTTGACTGCGCTTCATCCTCCTGTAGAACAGTTTGACTGCTTTTCGTCCGATTATAAATCAGTTTGACTGCTCTTCGTCCTCGTTTAAAACAGTTTGACTGCTCTTCATCCTTTTATAAAGCAGTTTGACTGCTCTTCATCCTCTTATAAAACAGATTGACTGCTCTTCATCCTCTTGTAAAACAGGTTGACTGCCATTCATCCTCTTGTAAAACAGTCTGACTGCTCTACATCCTCGTATAAAACAGATTGACTGCTCTTCGTCCTTTTATAAAACCGTTTGACTGCTCTTCGTCCGTTTATAAATCAGTTTGACTGCTATTAATCTGATTATAAATCAGTTTGACTGCTCTTCGTCCAATTATAAATCAGTTTGACTGCTCTTCGTCCGATTATAAATCAGTTTGACTGCTCTTCGTCCGCTTATAAAACAGTTTGACTGCTCTTCATCCTTTTATAAAGCAGTTTGACTGCTCTTCATCCTCTTATAAATCAGTTTGACTGCTTTTCATCCTCTTATAAAGCAGTTTGACTGCTCTTCATCCTCCTATAAACCAGTTTGACTGCGCTTCATCCTCCTATAGAACAGTTTGACTGCTCTTCGTCCGATTATAAATCAGTTTGACTGCTCTTCGTGCTCTTATAAAACAGTTTGACTGCTCTTCATCCTTTTATAAAGCAGTTTGACTGCTCTTCATCCTCTTATAAATCAGTTTGACTGCTCTTCATCCTTTTATAAAGCAGTTTGACTGCTCTTCATCCTCCTATAAACCAGTTTGACTGCGCTTCATCCTCCTATAGAACAGTTTGACTGCTCTTCGTCCGATTATAAATCAGTTTGACTGCTCTTCGTCCTCTTATAAAACAGTTTGACTGTTCTTCATCCTTTTATAAAGCAGTTTGACTGCTCTTCATCCTCTTATAAATCAGTTTGACTGCTCTTCATCCGATTATAAATCAGTTTGTCTGCTCTTCATCCTCTTATAAAACAGGTTGACTGCTCTTCATCCTTTTATAACGCAGTTTGACTGCTCTTCATCCTCTTATTAATCAGTTTGACTGCTCTTCATCCGATTATAAATCAGTTTGACTGCTCTTCGTCCTCTTTTAAAACAGTTTGACTGCTCTTCGTCCTTTTATAATGCAGTTTGACTGTTCTTCATCCTCTTATAAAACAGATTGACTGCTCTTCATCTTCTTGTAAAACAGGTTGACTGCTCTTCATCCTCTTGTAAAACAGTCTGACTGCTCTACATCCTCTTATAAAACAGTTTGACTGCTCTTCATCCTTTTATAAAGCAGTTTGACTGCTCTTCATCCTCTTATAAATCAATTTGACTGCTCATCATCCTCTTATAAAACCGTTTGACTGCTCTTCGTCCGATTATAAATCAGTTTGACTGCTCTTCATCCTCTTATAAAACCGTTTGACAGCTCTTCGTCCGATTATAAATCAGGTTGACTGCTCTTCGTCCGATTATAAATCAGTTTGACTGCTCTTCGTCTGCTTATAAAACAGTTTGACTGCTCTTCATCCTTTTATAAAGCAGTTTGACTGCTCTTCATCCTCTTATAAATCAGTTTGACTGCTCTTCATCTGTTTATAAAGCAGTTTTACTGCTCTTCATCCTCCTATAGACCAGTTTGACTGCGCTTCATCCTCCTATAAAACAGTTTGACTGCTCTTCGTCGGATTATAAATCAGTTTGACTGCTCTTCGTCCTCTTATAAAACAGGTTGACTGCTCTTCATCCTCTTGTAAAACAGTCTGACTGCTCTACATCCTCGTATAAAACAGTTTGACTGCTCTTCATCCTTTTATAAAGCTGTTTGACTGCTCTTCATACTCTTATAAATCAGTTTGACTGCTCTTCATCCTCTTATAAAGCAGTTTGACTGCTCTTCATACTCCTATAAACAAGTTTGACTGCGCTTCATCCTCCTGTAGAACAGTTTGACTGCTTTTCGTCCGATTATAAATCAGTTTGACTGCTCTTCGTCCTCGTATAAAACAGTTTGACTGCTCTTCATCCTTTTATAAAGCAGTTTGACTGCTCTTCATCCTCTTATAAAACAGATTGACTGCTCTTCATCCTCTTGTAAAACAGGTTGACTGCCCTTCATCCTCTTGTAAAACAGTCTGACTGCTCTTCATCCTCTTATAAATCAGTTTGACTGCTCTTCGTCCGCTTATAAAACAGTTTGACTGCTCTTCATCCTTTTATAAAGCAGTTTGACTGCTCTTCATCCTCTTATAAATCAGTTTGACTGCTCTTCATCCTTTTATAAAGCAGTTTGACTGCTCTTCATCCTCCTATAAACCAGTTTGACTGCGCTTCATCCTCCTATAGAACAGTTTGACTGCTCTTCGTCCGATTATAAATCAGTTTGACTGCTCTTCATCCTCCTATAAACCAGTTTGACTGCGCTTCATCCTCTTGTAAAACAGGTTGACTGCTTTTCATCCTTTTGTAAAACAGTCTGACTGCTCTACATCATTGTATAAAACAGTTTGACTGCTCTTCATCCTTTTATAAAGCAGTTTGACTGCTCTTCATCCTCTTATAAATCAATTTGACTGCTCTTCATCCTTTTATAAAGCAGTTTGACTGCTTTTCATCCTCTTATAAATCAATTTGACTGCTCTTCATCCTCTTATAAAACCGTTTGACTGCTCTTCGTCCGATTATAAATCAGTTTGACTGCTCTTCATCCTCCTATAAACCAGTTTGACTGCACTTCATCCTCCTATAGAACAGTTTGACTGCTCTTCGTCCGATTATAAATCAGTTTGACTGCTCTTCATCCTCCTATAAATCAGTTTGACTGCTCTTCATCCGATTATATATCAGTTTGACTGCTCTTCATCCTATTATAAATCAGTTTGACTGCTCTTCATCCTCTTATAAAACAGTTTGACTGCTCTTCATCCTTTTATAAATCAGTTTGACTGCTCTTCGTCTGCTTATAAATCAGTTTGACTGCTCTTCATCCTATTATAAATCAGTTTGACTGCTCTTCATCCTCTTATAAAACAGTTTGACTGCTCTTCATCCATTTATAAAGCAGTTTGACTGCTCTTCATCCTCTTATAAATCAGTTTGACTGCTCTTCATCCTCTTATAAAGCAGTTTGACTGCTCTTCATCCTCCTATAAACCAGTTTGACTGCGCTTCATCCTCCTATAGAACAGTTTGACTGCTCTTCGTCCGATTATAAATCAGTTTGACTGCTCTTCGTCCTCTTATAAAACAGTTTGACTGCTCTTCATCCTTTTATAAAGCAGTTTGACTGCTCTTCATCCTCTTATAAATCAGTTTGACTGCTCTTCATCCTTTTATAAAGCAGTTTGACTGCTCTTCATCCTCCTATAAACCAGTTTGACTGCGCTTCATCCTCCTATAGAACAGTTTGACTGCTCTTCGTCCGATTATAAATCAGTTAGACTGCTCTACGTCCTCTTATAAAACAGTTTGACTGCTCTTCATCCTTTTATAAAGCAGTTTGACTGCTCTTCATCCTCTTATAAAACAGTTTGACTGCTCTTCATCCTTTTATAACGCAGTTTGACTGCTCTTCATCCTCTTATTAATCAGTTTGACTGCTCTTCATCCGATTATAAATCAGTTTGACTGCTCTTCGTCCTCTTTTAAAACAGTTTGACTGCTCTTCGTCCTTTTATAATGCAGTTTGACTGTTCTTCATCCTCTTATAAAACAGATTGACTGCTCTTCATCTTCTTGTAAAACAGGTTGACTGCTCTTCATCCTCTTGTAAAACAGTCTGACTGCTCTACATCCTCTTATAAAACAGTTTGACTGCTCTTCATCCTTTTATAAAGCAGTTTGACTGCTCTTCATCCTCTTATAAATCAATTTGACTGCTCATCATCCTCTTATAAAACCGTTTGACTGCTCTTCGTCCGATTATAAATCAGTTTGACTGCTCTTCATCCTCTTATAAAACCGTTTGACAGCTCTTCGTCCGATTATAAATCAGGTTGACTGCTCTTCGTCCGATTATAAATCAGTTTGACTGCTCTTCGTCTGCTTATAAAACAGTTTGACTGCTCTTCATCCTTTTATAAAGCAGTTTGACTGCTCTTCATCCTCTTATAAATCAATTTGACTGCTCTTCATCCTTTTATAAAGCAGTTTGACTGCTTTTCATCCTCTTATAAATCAATTTGACTGCTCTTCATCCTCTTATAAAACCGTTTGACTGCTCTTCGTCCGATTATAAATCAGTTTGACTGCTCTTCATCCTCCTATAAACCAGTTTGACTGCACTTCATCCTCCTATAGAACAGTTTGACTGCTCTTCGTCCGATTATAAATCAGTTTGACTGCTCTTCATCCTCCTATAAATCAGTTTGACTGCTCTTCATCCGATTATATATCAGTTTGACTGCTCTTCATCCTATTATAAATCAGTTTGACTGCTCTTCATCCTCTTATAAAACAGTTTGACTGCTCTTCATCCTTTTATAAATCAGTTTGACTGCTCTTCGTCTGCTTATAAATCAGTTTGACTGCTCTTCATCCTATTATAAATCAGTTTGACTGCTCTTCATCCTCTTATAAAACAGTTTGACTGCTCTTCATCCATTTATAAAGCAGTTTGACTGCTCTTCATCCTCTTATAAATCAGTTTGACTGCTCTTCATCCTCTTATAAAGCAGTTTGACTGCTCTTCATCCTCCTATAAACCAGTTTGACTGCGCTTCATCCTCCTATAGAACAGTTTGACTGCTCTTCGTCCGATTATAAATCAGTTTGACTGCTCTTCGTCCTCTTATAAAACAGTTTGACTGCTCTTCATCCTTTTATAAAGCAGTTTGACTGCTCTTCATCCTCTTATAAATCAGTTTGACTGCTCTTCATCCTTTTATAAAGCAGTTTGACTGCTCTTCATCCTCCTATAAACCAGTTTGACTGCGCTTCATCCTCCTATGGAACAGTTTGACTGCTCTTCGTCCGATTATAAATCAGTTAGACTGCTCTACGTCCTCTTATAAAACAGTTTGACTGCTCTTCATCCTTTTATAAAGCAGTTTGACTGCTCTTCATCCTCTTATAAAACAGTTTGACTGCTCTTCATCCTTTTATAACGCAGTTTGACTGCTCTTCATCCTCTTATTAATCAGTTTGACTGCTCTTCATCCGATTATAAATCAGTTTGACTGCTCTTCGTCCTCTTTTAAAACAGTTTGACTGCTCTTCGTCCTTTTATAATGCAGTTTGACTGTTCTTCATCCTCTTATAAAACAGATTGACTGCTCTTCATCTTCTTGTAAAACAGGTTGACTGCTCTTCATCCTCTTGTAAAACAGTCTGACTGCTCTACATCCTCTTATAAAACAGTTTGACTGCTCTTCATCCTTTTATAAAGCAGTTTGACTGCTCTTCATCCTCTTATAAATCAATTTGACTGCTCATCATCCTCTTATAAAACCGTTTGACTGCTCTTCGTCCGATTATAAATCAGTTTGACTGCTCTTCATCCTCTTATAAAACCGTTTGACAGCTCTTCGTCCGATTATAAATCAGGTTGACTGCTCTTCGTCCGATTATAAATCAGTTTGACTGCTCTTCGTCTGCTTATAAAACAGTTTGACTGCTCTTCATCCTTTTATAAAGCAGTTTGACTGCTCTTCATCCTCTTATAAATCAGTTTGACTGCTCTTCATCTGTTTATAAAGCAGTTTTACTGCTCTTCATCCTCCTATAGACCAGTTTGACTGCGCTTCATCCTCCTATAAAACAGTTTGACTGCTCGTCGTCGGATTATAAATCAGTTTGACTGCTCTTCGTCCTCTTATAAAACAGGTTGACTGCTCTTCATCATCTTGTAAAACAGTCTGACTGCTCTACATCCTCGTATAAAACAGTTTGACTGCTCTTCATCCTTTTATAAAGCAGTTTCACTGCTCTTCATCCTCTTATAAATCAATTTGACTGCTCTTCATACTCTTATAAAACCGTTTGACTGTTCTTCGTCTGATTATAAATCAGTTTGACTGCTCTTCGTCCGATTATAAATCAGTTTGACTGCTCTTCGTCCGCTTACAAAACAGTTTGACTGCTCTTCATCCTTTTATAAAGCTGTTTGACTGCTCTTCATACTCTTATAAATCAGTTTGACTGCTCTTCATCCTCTTATAAAGCAGTTTGACTGCTCTTCATACTCCTATAAACAAGTTTGACTGCGCTTCATCCTCCTGTAGAACAGTTTGACTGCTTTTCGTCCGATTATAAATCAGTTTGACTGCTCTTCGTCCTCGTATAAAACAGTTTGACTGCTCTTCATCCTTTTATAAAGCAGTTTGACTGCTCTTCATCCTCTTATAAAACAGATTGACTGCTCTTCATCCTCTTGTAAAACAGTTTGACTGCTCTTCATCCTTTTATAAAGCAGTTTGACTGCTCTTCATCCTCCTATAGAACAGTTTGACTGCTCTTCGTCCGATTATAAATCAGTTTGACTGCTCTTCATCCTCCTATAAACCAGTTTGACTGCGCTTCATCCTCTTGTAAAACAGGTTGACTGCTTTTCATCCTTTTGTAAAACAGTCTGACTGCTCTACATCATTGTATAAAACAGTTTGACTGCTCTTCATCCTTTTATAAAGCAGTTTGACTGCTCTTCATCCTCTTATAAATCAATTTGACTGCTCTTCATCCTTTTATAAAGCAGTTTGACTGCTTTTCATCCTCTTATAAATCAATTTGACTGCTCTTCATCCTCTTATAAAACCGTTTGACTGCTCTTCGTCCGATTATAAATCAGTTTGACTGCTCTTCATCCTCCTATAAACCAGTTTGACTGCACTTCATCCTCCTATAGAACAGTTTGACTGCTCTTCGTCCGATTATAAATCAGTTTGACTGCTCTTCATCCTCCTATAAATCAGTTTGACTGCTCTTCATCCGATTATATATCAGTTTGACTGCTCTTCATCCTATTATAAATCAGTTTGACTGCTCTTCATCCTCTTATAAAACAGTTTGACTGCTCTTCATCCTTTTATAAATCAGTTTGACTGCTCTTCGTCTGCTTATAAATCAGTTTGACTGCTCTTCATCCTATTATAAATCAGTTTGACTGCTCTTCATCCTCTTATAAAACAGTTTGACTGCTCTTCATCCATTTATAAAGCAGTTTGACTGCTCTTCATCCTCTTATAAATCAGTTTGACTGCTCTTCATCCTCTTATAAAGCAGTTTGACTGCTCTTCATCCTCCTATAAACCAGTTTGACTGCGCTTCATCCTCCTATAGAACAGTTTGACTGCTCCTCGTCCGATTATAAATCAGTTTGACTGCTCTTCGTCCTCTTATAAAACAGTTTGACTGCTCTTCATCCTTTTATAAAGCAGTTTGACTGCTCTTCATCCTCTTATAAATCAGTTTGACTGCTCTTCATCCTTTTATAAAGCAGTTTGACTGCTCTTCATCCTCCTATAAACCAGTTTGACTGCGCTTCATCCTCCTATAGAACAGTTTGACTGCTCTTCGTCCGATTATAAATCAGTTAGACTGCTCTACGTCCTCTTATAAAACAGTTTGACTGCTCTTCATCCTTTTATAAAGCAGTTTGACTGCTCTTCATCCTCTTATAAAACAGTTTGACTGCTCTTCATCCTTTTATAACGCAGTTTGACTGCTCTTCATCCTCTTATTAATCAGTTTGACTGCTCTTCATCCGATTATAAATCAGTTTGACTGCTCTTCGTCCTCTTTTAAAACAGTTTGACTGCTCTTCGTCCTTTTATAATGCAGTTTGACTGTTCTTCATCCTCTTATAAAACAGATTGACTGCTCTTCATCTTCTTGTAAAACAGGTTGACTGCTCTTCATCCTCTTGTAAAACAGTCTGACTGCTCTACATCCTCTTATAAAACAGTTTGACTGCTCTTCATCCTTTTATAAAGCAGTTTGACTGCTCTTCATCCTCTTATAAATCAATTTGACTGCTCATCATCCTCTTATAAAACCGTTTGACTGCTCTTCGTCCGATTATAAATCAGTTTGACTGCTCTTCATCCTCTTATAAAACCGTTTGACAGCTCTTCGTCCGATTATAAATCAGGTTGACTGCTCTTCGTCCGATTATAAATCAGTTTGACTGCTCTTCGTCTGCTTATAAAACAGTTTGACTGCTCTTCATCCTTTTATAAAGCAGTTTGACTGCTCTTCATCCTCTTATAAATCAGTTTGACTGCTCTTCATCTGTTTATAAAGCAGTTTTACTGCTCTTCATCCTCCTATAGACCAGTTTGACTGCGCTTCATCCTCCTATAAAACAGTTTGACTGCTCTTCGTCGGATTATAAATCAGTTTGACTGCTCTTCGTCCTCTTATAAAACAGGTTGACTGCTCTTCATCCTCTTGTAAAACAGTCTGACTGCTCTACATCCTCGTATAAAACAGTTTGACTGCTCTTCATCCTTTTATAAAGCAGTTTCACTGCTCTTCATCCTCTTATAAATCAATTTGACTGCTCTTCATACTCTTATAAAACCGTTTGACTGTTCTTCGTCTGATTATAAATCAGTTTGACTGCTCTTCGTCCGATTATAAATCAGTTTGACTGCTCTTCGTCCGCTTACAAAACAGTTTGACTGCTCTTCATCCTTTTATAAAGCTGTTTGACTGCTCTTCATACTCTTATAAATCAGTTTGACTGCTCTTCATCCTCTTATAAAGCAGTTTGACTGCTCTTCATACTCCTATAAACAAGTTTGACTGCGCTTCATCCTCCTGTAGAACAGTTTGACTGCTTTTCGTCCGATTATAAATCAGTTTGACTGCTCTTCGTCCTCGTATAAAACAGTTTGACTGCTCTTCATCCTTTTATAAAGCAGTTTGACTGCTCTTCATCCTCTTATAAAACAGATTGACTGCTCTTCATCCTCTTGTAAAACAGGTTGACTGCCCTTCATCCTCTTGTAAAACAGTCTGACTGCTCTTCATCCTCTTATAAATCAGTTTGACTGCTCTTCGTCCGCTTATAAAACAGTTTGACTGCTCTTCATCCTTTTATAAAGCAGTTTGACTGCTCTTCATCCTCTTATAAATCAGTTTGACTGCTCTTCATCCTTTTATAAAGCAGTTTGACTGCTCTTCATCCTCCTATAAACCAGTTTGACTGCGCTTCATCCTCCTATAGAACAGTTTGACTGCTCTTCGTCCGATTATAAATCAGTTTGACTGCTCTTCATCCTCCTATAAACCAGTTTGACTGCGCTTCATCCTCTTGTAAAACAGGTTGACTGCTTTTCATCCTTTTGTAAAACAGTCTGACTGCTCTACATCATTGTATAAAACAGTTTGACTGCTCTTCATCCTTTTATAAAGCAGTTTGACTGCTCTTCATCCTCTTATAAATCAATTTGACTGCTCTTCATCCTTTTATAAAGCAGTTTGACTGCTTTTCATCCTCTTATAAATCAATTTGACTGCTCTTCATCCTCTTATAAAACCGTTTGACTGCTCTTCGTCCGATTATAAATCAGTTTGACTGCTCTTCATCCTCCTATAAACCAGTTTGACTGCACTTCATCCTCCTATAGAACAGTTTGACTGCTCTTCGTCCGATTATAAATCAGTTTGACTGCTCTTCATCCTCCTATAAATCAGTTTGACTGCTCTTCATCCGATTATATATCAGTTTGACTGCTCTTCATCCTATTATAAATCAGTTTGACTGCTCTTCATCCTCTTATAAAACAGTTTGACTGCTCTTCATCCTTTTATAAATCAGTTTGACTGCTCTTCGTCTGCTTATAAATCAGTTTGACTGCTCTTCATCCTATTATAAATCAGTTTGACTGCTCTTCATCCTCTTATAAAACAGTTTGACTGCTCTTCATCCATTTATAAAGCAGTTTGACTGCTCTTCATCCTCTTATAAATCAGTTTGACTGCTCTTCATCCTCTTATAAAGCAGTTTGACTGCTCTTCATCCTCCTATAAACCAGTTTGACTGCGCTTCATCCTCCTATAGAACAGTTTGACTGCTCTTCGTCCGATTATAAATCAGTTTGACTGCTCTTCGTCCTCTTATAAAACAGTTTGACTGCTCTTCATCCTTTTATAAAGCAGTTTGACTGCTCTTCATCCTCTTATAAATCAGTTTGACTGCTCTTCATCCTTTTATAAAGCAGTTTGACTGCTCTTCATCCTCCTATAAACCAGTTTGACTGCGCTTCATCCTCCTATAGAACAGTTTGACTGCTCTTCGTCCGATTATAAATCAGTTAGACTGCTCTACGTCCTCTTATAAAACAGTTTGACTGCTCTTCATCATTTTATAAAGCAGTTTGACTGCTCTTCATCCTCTTATAAATCAGTTTGACTGCTCTTCATCCGATTATAAATCAGTTTGACTGCTCTTCATCCTCTTAAAAAAACAGTTTGACTGCTCTTCATCCTTTTATAAAGCAGTTTGACTGATATTCATCCTCTTATACATCAGTTTGACTGCTCTTCATCCGATTATAAATCAGTTTGACTGCTATTCATCCTCTTATAAAACAGTTTGACTGCTCTTCATCCTTTTATAACGCAGTTTGACTGCTCTTCATCCTCTTATAAATCAGTTTGACTGCTCTTCATCCGATTATAAATCAGTTTGACTGCTCTTCGTCCTCTTTTAAAACAGTTTGACTGCTCTTCATCCTTTTATAATGCAGTTTGACTGCTCTTCATCCTCTTGTAAAACAGGTTGACTGCTCTTCATCCTCTTGTAAAACAGTCTGACTGCTCTACATCCTCGTATAAAACAGTTTGACTGCTCTTCATCCTTTTATAAAGCAGTTTGACTGCTCTTCATCCTCTTATAAATCAATTTGACTGCTCTTCATCCTCTTATAAAACCGTTTGACTGCTCTTCGTCCGATTATAAATCAGTTTGACTGCTCTTCATCCTCTTATAAAACCGTTTGACTGCTCTTCGTCCGATTATAAATCAGGTTGACTGCTCTTCGTCCGATTATAAATCAGTTTGACTGCTCTTCGTCTGCTTATAAAACAGTTTGACTGCTTTTCATCCTTTTATAAAGCAGTTTGACTGCTCTTCATCCTCTTATAAATCAGTTTGACTGCTCTTCATCTGTTTATAAAGCAGTTTTACTGCTCTTCATCCTCCTATAGACCAGTTTGACTGCGCTTCATCCTCCTATAAAACAGTTTGACTGCTCTTCGTCGGATTATAAATCAGTTTGACTGCTCTTCGTCCTCTTATAAAACAGGTTGACTGCTCTTCATCCTCTTGTAAAACAGTCTGACTGCTCTACATCCTCGTATAAAACAGTTTGACTGCTCTTCATCCTATTATAAATCAGTTTGACTGCTCTTCATCCTCTTATAAAACAGTTTGACTGCTCTTCATCCTTTTATAAATCAGTTTGACTGCTCTTCGTCTGCTTATAAAGCAGTTTGACTGCTCTTCATCCTCTTATAAATCAGTTTGACTGCTCTTCATCCGATTATAAATCAGTTTGACTGCTCTTCATCCTCTTATAAAACAGTTTGACTGCTCTTCATCCTTTTATAAAGCCGTTTGACTGCTCTTCATCCTCTTATAAATCAGTTTGACTGCTCTTCATCCTATTATAAATCAGTTTGACTGCTCTTCATCCTCTTATAAAACAGTTTGACTGCTCTTTATCCTTTTATAACGCAGTTTGACTGCTCTTCATCCTCTTATAAATCAGTTTGACTGCTCTTCATCCGATTATAAATCAGTTTGACTGCTCTTCGTCCGATTATAAATCAGTTTGACTGCTCTTCATCATTTTATAATGCAGTTTGACTGCTCTTCATCCTCTTATAAAACAGTTTGACTGCTCTTCATCCTCTTGTAAAACAGGTTGACTGCTCTTCATCCTCTTGTAAAACAGGTTGACTGCTCTTCATCCTCGTATAAAACAGTTTGACTGCTCTTCATCCTTTTATAAAGCAGTTTGACTGCTCTTCATCCTCTTATAAATCAATTTGACTGCTCTTCATCCTCTTATAAAACCGTTTGACTGCTCTTCGTCCGATTATAAATCAGTTTGACTGCTCTTCATCCTCTTATAAAACCGTTTGACTGCTCTTCGTCCGATTATAAATCAGGTTGACTGCTCTTCGTCCGATTATAAATCAGTTAGACTGCTCTACGTCCTCTTATAAAACAGTTTGACTGCTCTTCATCCTTTTATAAAGCAGTTTGACTGCTCTTCATCCTCTTATAAATCAGTTTGACTGCTCTTCATCCGATTATAAATCAGTTTGACTGCTCTTCATCCTCTTAAAAAAACAGTTTGACTGCTCTTCATCCTTTTATAAAGCAGTTTGACTGATATTCATCCTCTTATACATCAGTTTGACTGCTCTTCATCCTTTTATAAAGCAGTTTGACTGCTATTCATCCTCTTATAAAACAGTTTGACTGCTCTTCATCCTTTTATAACGCAGTTTGACTGCTCTTCATCCTCTTATAAATCAGTTTGACTGCTCTTCATCCGATTATAAATCAGTTTGACTGCTCTTCGTCCTCTTTTAAAACAGTTTGACTGCTCTTCATCCTTTTATAATGCAGTTTGACTGCTCTTCATCCTCTTGTAAAACAGGTTGACTGCTCTTCATCCTCTTGTAAAACAGTCTGACTGCTCTACATCCTCGTATAAAACAGTTTGACTGCTCTTCATCCTTTTATAAAGCAGTTTGACTGCTCTTCATCCTCTTATAAATCAATTTGACTGCTCTTAATCCTTTTATAAAGCAGTTTTACTGCTCTTCATCCTCCTATAGACCAGTTTGACTGCGCTTCATCCTCCTATAAAACAGTTTGACTGCTCTTCGTCGGATTATAAATCAGTTTGACTGCTCTTCGTCCTCTTATAAAACACGTTGACTGCTCTTCATCCTCTTGTAAAACAGTCTGACTGCTCTACATCCTCGTATAAAACAGTTTGACTGCTCTTCATCCTATTATAAATCAGTTTGACTGCTCTTCATCTGTTTATAAAGCAGTTTTACTGCTCTTCATCCTCCTATAGACCAGTTTGACTGCGCTTCATCCTCCTATAAAACAGTTTGACTGCTCTTCATCCGATTATAAATCAGTTTGACTGCTCTTCATCCTCTTAAAAAAACAGTTTGACTGCTCTTCATTCTTTTATAAAGCAGTTTGACTGATATTCATCCTCTTATACATCAGTTTGACTGCTCTTCATCCGATTATAAATCAGTTTGACTGCTATTCATCCTCTTATAAAACAGTTTGACTGCTCTTCATCCTTTTATAACGCAGTTTGACTGCTCTTCATCCTCTTATAAATCAGTTTGACTGCTCTTCATCCGATTATAAATCAGTTTGACTGCTCTTCGTCCTCTTTTAAAACAGTTTGACTGCTCTTCATCCTTTTATAATGCAGTTTGACTGCTCTTCATCCTCTTGTAAAACAGGTTGACTGCTCTTCATCCTCTTGTAAAACAGTCTGACTGCTCTACATCCTCGTATAAAACAGTTTGACTGCTCTTCATCCTTTTATAAAGCAGTTTGACTGCTCTTCATCCTCTTATAAATCAATTTGACTGCTCTTCATCCTCTTATAAAACCGTTTGACTGCTCTTCGTCCGATTATAAATCAGTTTGACTGCTCTTCATCCTCTTATAAAACCGTTTGACTGCTCTTCGTCCGATTATAAATCAGGTTGACTGCTCTTCGTCCGATTATAAATCAGTTTGACTTCTCTTCGTCTGCTTATAAAACAGTTTGACTGCTTTTCATCCTTTTATAAAGCAGTTTGACTGCTCTTCATCCTCTTATAAATCAGTTTGACTGCTCTTCATCTGTTTATAAAGCAGTTTTACTGCTCTTCATCCTCCTATAGACCAGTTTGACTGCGCTTCATCCTCCTATAAAACAGTTTGACTGCTCTTCGTCGGATTATAAATCAGTTTGACTGCTCTTCGTCCTCTTATAAAACAGGTTGACTGCTCTTCATCCTCTTGTAAAACAGTCTGACTGCTCTACATCCTCGTATAAAACAGTTTGACTGCTCTTCATCCTTTTATAAAGCCGTTTGACTGCTCTTCATCCTCTTATAAATCAGTTTGACTGCTCTTCATCCTATTATAAATCAGTTTGACTGCTCTTCATCCTCTTATAAAACAGTTTGACTGCTCTTTATCCTTTTATAACGCAGTTTGACTGCTCTTCATCCTCTTATAAATCAGTTTGACTGCTCTTCATCCGATTATAAATCAGTTTGACTGCTCTTCGTCCGATTATAAATCAGTTTGACTGCTCTTCATCATTTTATAATGCAGTTTGACTGCTCTTCATCCTCTTATAAAACAGGTTGACTGCTCTTCATCCTCTTGTAAAACAGGTTGACTGCTCTTCATCCTCGTATAAAACAGTTTGACTGCTCTTCATCCTTTTATAAAGCAGTTTGACTGCTCTTCATCCTCTTATAAATCAATTTGACTGCTCTTCATCCTCTTATAAAACCGTTTGACTGCTCTTGTCCGATTATAAATCAGTTTGACTGCTCTTCATCCTCTTATAAAACCGTTTGACTGCTCTTCGTCCGATTATAAATCAGGTTGACTGCTCTTCGTCCGATTATAAATCAGTTAGACTGCTCTACGTCCTCTTATAAAACAGTTTGACTGCTCTTCATCCTTTTATAAAGCAGTTTTACTGCTCTTCATCCTCTTATAAATCAGTTTGACTGCTCTTCATCCGATTATAAATCAGTTTGACTGCTCTTCATCCTCTTAAAAAAACAGTTTGACTGCTCTTCATCCTTTTATAAAGCAGTTTGACTGATATTCATCCTCTTATACATCAGTTTGACTGCTCTTCATCCGATTATAAATCAGTTTGACTGCTATTCATCCTCTTATAAAACAGTTTGACTGCTCTTCATCCTTTTATAACGCAGTTTGACTGCTCTTCATCCTCTTATAAATCAGTTTGACTGCTCTTCATCCGATTATAAATCAGTTTGACTGCTCTTCGTCCTCTTTTAAAACAGTTTGACTGCTCTTCATCCTTTTATAATGCAGTTTGACTGCTCTTCATCCTCTTGTAAAACAGGTTGACTGCTCTTCATCCTCTTGTAAAACAGTCTGACTGCTCTACATCCTCGTATAAAACAGTTTGACTGCTCTTCATCCTTTTATAAAGCAGTTTGACTGCTCTTCATCCTCTTATAAATCAATTTGACTGCTCTTCATCCTCTTATAAAACCGTTTGACTGCTCTTCGTCCGATTATAAATCAGTTTGACTGCTCTTCATCCTCTTATAAAACCGTTTGACTGCTCTTCGTCCGATTATAAATCAGGTTGACTGCTCTTCGTCCGATTATAAATCAGTTTGACTGCTCTTCGTCTGCTTATAAAACAGTTTGACTGCTTTTCATCCTTTTATAAAGCAGTTTGACTGCTCTTCATCCTCTTATAAATCAGTTTGACTGCTCTTCATCTGTTTATAAAGCAGTTTTACTGCTCTTCATCCTCCTATAGACCAGTTTGACTGCGCTTCATCCTCCTATAAAACAGTTTGACTGCTCTTCGTCGGATTATAAATCAGTTTGACTGCTCTTCGTCCTCTTATAAAACACGTTGACTGCTCTTCATCCTCTTGTAAAACAGTCTGACTGCTCTACATCCTCGTATAAAACAGTTTGACTGCTCTTCATCCTATTATAAATCAGTTTGACTGCTCTTCATCTGTTTATAAAGCAGTTTTACTGCTCTTCATCCTCCTATAGACCAGTTTGACTGCGCTTCATCCTCCTATAAAACAGTTTGACTGCTCTTCATCCGATTATAAATCAGTTTGACTGCTCTTCATCCTCTTAAAAAAACAGTTTGACTGCTCTTCATCCTTTTATAAAGCAGTTTGACTGATATTCATCCTCTTATACATCAGTTTGACTGCTCTTCATCCGATTATAAATCAGTTTGACTGCTATTCATCCTCTTATAAAACAGTTTGACTGCTCTTCATCCTTTTATAACGCAGTTTGACTGCTCTTCATCCTCTTATAAATCAGTTTGACTGCTCTTCATCCGATTATAAATCAGTTTGACTGCTCTTCGTCCTCTTTTAAAACAGTTTGACTGCTCTTCATCCTTTTATAATGCAGTTTGACTGCTCTTCATCCTCTTGTAAAACAGGTTGACTGCTCTTCATCCTCTTGTAAAACAGTCTGACTGCTCTACATCCTCGTATAAAACAGTTTGACTGCTCTTCATCCTTTTATAAAGCAGTTTGACTGCTCTTCATCCTCTTATAAATCAATTTGACTGCTCTTCATCCTCTTATAAAACCGTTTGACTGCTCTTCGTCCGATTATAAATCAGTTTGACTGCTCTTCATCCTCTTATAAAACCGTTTGACTGCTCTTCGTCCGATTATAAATCAGGTTGACTGCTCTTCGTCCGATTATAAATCAGTTTGACTGCTCTTCGTCTGCTTATAAAACAGTTTGACTGCTTTTCATCCTTTTATAAAGCAGTTTGACTGCTCTTCATCCTCTTATAAATCAGTTTGACTGCTCTTCATCTGTTTATAAAGCAGTTTTACTGCTCTTCATCCTCCTATAGACCAGTTTGACTGCGCTTCATCCTCCTATAAAACAGTTTGACTGCTCTTCGTCGGATTATAAATCAGTTTGACTGCTCTTCGTCCTCTTATAAAACAGGTTGACTGCTCTTCATCCTCTTGTAAAACAGTCTGACTGCTCTACATCCTCGTATAAAACAGTTTGACTGCTCTTCATCCTATTATAAATCAGTTTGACTGCTCTTCATCCTCTTATAAAACAGTTTGACTGCTCTTCATCCTTTTATAAATCAGTTTGACTGCTCTTCGTCTGCTTATAAAGCAGTTTGACTGCTCTTCATCCTCTTATAAATCAGTTTGACTGCTCTTCATCCGATTATAAATCAGTTTGACTGCTCTTCATCCTCTTATAAAACAGTTTGACTGCTCTTCATCCTTTTATAAAGCCGTTTGACTGCTCTTCATCCTCTTATAAATCAGTTTGACTGCTCTTCATCCTTTTATAAATCAGTTTGACTGCTCTTCATCCTCTTATAAAACAGTTTGACTGCTCTTTATCCTTTTATAACGCAGTTTGACTGCTCTTCATCCTCTTATAAATCAGTTTGACTGCTCTTCATCCGATTATAAATCAGTTTGACTGCTCTTCGTCCGATTATAAATCAGTTTGACTGCTCTTCATCATTTTATAATGCAGTTTGACTGCTCTTCATCCTCTTATAAAACAGTTTGACTGCTCTTCATCCTCTTGTAAAACAGGTTGACTGCTCTTCATCCTCTTGTAAAACAGGTTGACTGCTCTTCATCCTCGTATAAAACAGTTTGACTGCTCTTCATCCTTTTATAAAGCAGTTTGACTGCTCTTCATCCTCTTATAAATCAATTTGACTGCTCTTCATCCTCTTATAAAACCGTTTGACTGCTCTTCGTCCGATTATAAATCAGTTTGACTGCTCTTCATCCTCTTATAAAACCGTTTGACTGCTCTTCGTCCGATTATAAATCAGGTTGACTGCTCTTCGTCCGATTATAAATCAGTTAGACTGCTCTACGTCCTCTTATAAAACAGTTTGACTGCTCTTCATCCTTTTATAAAGCAGTTTGACTGCTCTTCATCCTCTTATAAATCAGTTTGACTGCTCTTCATCCGATTATAAATCAGTTTGACTGCTCTTCATCCTCTTAAAAAAACAGTTTGACTGCTCTTCATCCTTTTATAAAGCAGTTTGACTGATATTCATCCTCTTATACATCAGTTTGACTGCTCTTCATCCGATTATAAATCAGTTTGACTGCTCTTCATCCTCTTATAAAACAGTTTGACTGCTCTTCATCCTTTTATAACGCAGTTTGACTGCTCTTCATCCTCTTATAAATCAGTTTGACTGCTCTTCATCCGATTATAAATCAGTTTGACTGCTCTTCGTCCTCTTTTAAAACAGTTTGACTGCTCTTCATCCTTTTATAACGCAGTTTGACTGCTCTTCATCCTCTTATAAATCAGTTTGACTGCTCTTCATCCGATTATAAATCAGTTTGACTGCTCTTCGTCCTCGTATAAAACAGTTTGACTGCTCTTCATCCTTTTATAAAGCAGTTTGACTGCTCTTCATCCTCTTATAAATCAATTTGACTGCTCTTCATCCTCTTATAAAACCGTTTGACTGCTCTTCGTCCGATTATAAATCAGTTTGACTGCTCTTCATCCTCTTATAAAACCGTTTGACTGCTCTTCGTCCGATTATAAATCAGGTTGACTGCTCTTCGTCCGATTATAAATCAGTTTGACTGCTCTTCGTCTGCTTATAAAACAGTTTGACTGCTTTTCATCCTTTTATAAAGCAGTTTGACTGCTCTTCATCCTCTTATAAATCAGTTTGACTGCTCTTCATCTGTTTATAAAGCAGTTTTACTGCTCTTCATCCTCCTATAGACCAGTTTGACTGCGCTTCATCCTCCTATAAAACAGTTTGACTGCTCTTCGTCGGATTATAAATCAGTTTGACTGCTCTTCGTCCTCTTATAAAACAGGTTGACTGCTCTTCATCCTCTTGTAAAACAGTCTGACTGCTCTACATCCTCGTATAAAACAGTTTGACTGCTCTTCATCCTATTATAAATCAGTTTGACTGCTCTTCATCCTCTTATAAAACAGTTTGACTGCTCTTCATCCTTTTATAAATCAGTTTGACTGCTCTTCGTCTGCTTATAAAGCAGTTTGACTGCTCTTCATCCTCTTATAAATCAGTTTGACTGCTCTTCATCCGATTATAAATCAGTTTGACTGCTCTTCATCCTCTTATAAAACAGTTTGACTGCTCTTCATCCTTTTATAAAGCCGTTTGACTGCTCTTCATCCTCTTATAAATCAGTTTGACTGCTCTTCATCCTATTATAAATCAGTTTGACTGCTCTTCATCCTCTTATAAAACAGTTTGACTGCTCTTTATCCTTTTATAACGCAGTTTGACTGCTCTTCATCCTCTTATAAATCAGTTTGACTGCTCTTCATCCGATTATAAATCAGTTTGACTGCTCTTCGTCCGATTATAAATCAGTTTGACTGCTCTTCATCATTTTATAATGCAGTTTGACTGCTCTTCATCCTCTTATAAAACAGTTTGACTGCTCTTCATCCTCTTGTAAAACAGGTTGACTGCTCTTCATCCTCTTGTAAAACAGGTTGACTGCTCTTCATCCTCGTATAAAACAGTTTGACTGCTCTTCATCCTTTTATAAAGCAGTTTGACTGCTCTTCATCCTCTTATAAATCAATTTGACTGCTCTTCATCCTCTTATAAAACCGTTTGACTGCTCTTCGTCCGATTATAAATCAGTTTGACTGCTCTTCATCCTCTTATAAAACCGTTTGACTGCTCTTCGTCCGATTATAAATCAGGTTGACTGCTCTTCGTCCGATTATAAATCAGTTAGACTGCTCTACGTCCTCTTATAAAACAGTTTGACTGCTCTTCATCCTTTTATAAAGCAGTTTGACTGCTCTTCATCCTCTTATAAATCAGTTTGACTGCTCTTCATCCGATTATAAATCAGTTTGACTGCTCTTCATCCTCTTAAAAAAACAGTTTGACTGCTCTTCATCCTTTTATAAAGCAGTTTGACTGATATTCATCCTCTTATACATCAGTTTGACTGCTCTTCATCCGATTATAAATCAGTTTGACTGCTATTCATCCTCTTATAAAACAGTTTGACTGCTCTTCATCCTTTTATAACGCAGTTTGACTGCTCTTCATCCTCTTATAAATCAGTTTGACTGCTCTTCATCCGATTATAAATCAGTTTGACTGCTCTTCGTCCTCTTTTAAAACAGTTTGACTGCTCTTCATCCTTTTATAATGCAGTTTGACTGCTCTTCATCCTCTTGTAAAACAGGTTGACTGCTCTTCATCCTCTTGTAAAACAGTCTGACTGCTCTTCATCCTCGTATAAAACAGTTTGACTGCTCTTCATCCTTTTATAAAGCAGTTTGACTGCTCTTCATCCTCTTATAAATCAATTTGACTGCTCTTCATCCTCTTATAAAACCGTTTGACTGCTCTTCGTCCGATTATAAATCAGTTTGACTGCTCTTCATCCTCTTATAAAACCGTTTGACTGCTCTTCGTCCGATTATAAATCAGGTTGACTGCTCTTCGTCCGATTATAAATCAGTTTGACTGCTCTTCGTCTGCTTATAAAACAGTTTGACTGCTTTTCATCCTTTTATAAAGCAGTTTGACTGCTCTTCATCCTCTTATAAATCAGTTTGACTGCTCTTCATCTGTTTATAAAGCAGTTTGACTGCTCTTCATCCTCCTATAGACCAGTTTGACTGCGCTTCATCCTCCTATAAAACAGTTTGACTGCTCTTCGTCGGATTATAAATCAGTTTGACTGCTCTTCGTCCTCTTATAAAACACGTTGACTGCTCTTCATCCTCTTGTAAAACAGTCTGACTGCTCTACATCCTCGTATAAAACAGTTTGACTGCTCTTCATCCTATTATAAATCAGTTTGACTGCTCTTCATCCTCTTATAAAACAGTTTGACTGCTCTTCATCCTTTTATAAATCAGTTTGACTGCTCTTCGTCTGCTTATAAAGCAGTTTGACTGCTCTTCATCCTCTTATAAATCAGTTTGACTGCTCTTCATCCGATTATAAATCAGTTTGACTGCTCTTCATCCTCTTATAAAACAGTTTGACTGCTCTTCATCCTTTTATAAAACCGTTTGACTGCTCTTCATCCTCTTATAAATCAGTTTGACTGCTCTTCATCCTATTATAAATCAGTTTAACTGCTCTTCATCCTCTTATAAAACAGATTGACTGCTCTTTATCCTTTTATAACGCAGTTTGACTGCTCTTCATCCTCTTATAAATCAGTTTGACTGCTCTTCATCCGATTATAAATCAGTTTGACTGCTCTTCGTCCGATTATAAATCAGTTTGACTGCTCTTCATCATTTTATAATGCAGTTTGACTGCTCTTCATCCTCTTATAAAACAGTTTGACTGCTCTTCATCCTCTTGTAAAACAGGTTGACTGCTCTTCATCCTCTTGTAAAACAGGTTGACTGCTCTTCATCCTCGTATAAAACAGTTTGACTGCTCTTCATCCTTTTATAAAGCAGTTTGACTGCTCTTCATCCTCTTATAAATCAATTTGACTGCTCTTCATCCTCTTATAAAACCGTTTGACTGCTCTTCGTCCGATTATAAATCAGTTTGACTGCTCTTCATCCTCTTATAAAACCGTTTGACTGCTCTTCGTCCGATTATAAATCAGGTTGACTGCTCTTCGTCCGATTATAAATCAGTTTGACTGCTCTTCGTCTGCTTATAAAACAGTTTGACTGCTCTTCATCCTTTTATAAAGCAGTTTGACTGCTCTTCATCCTCTTATAAATCAGTTTGACTGCTCTTCATCTGTTTATAAAGCAGTTTGACTGCTCTTCATCCTATTATAAATCAGTTTGACTGCGCTTCATCCTCCTATAAAACAGTGTGACTGCTCTTCGTCGGATTATAAATCAGTTTGACTGCTCTTCGTCCTCTTATAAAACAGTTTGACTGCTCTTCATCCTTTTATAAAGCAGTTTGACTGCTCTACATCCTCTTATAAATCAGTTTGACTGCTATTCATCCGATTATAAATCAGTTTGACTGCTCTTCGTCCGATTATAAATCAGTTTGACTGCTCTTCGTCCTCTTATAAATCAGTTTGACTGCTCTTCGTCAGCTTATAAAACAGTTTGACTGCTCTTCATCCTTTTATAAAGCAGTTTGACTGCTCTTCATCCTCTTATAAATCAGTTTGACTGCTCTTCATCCTCTTATAAAGCAGTTTGACTGCTCTTCATCCTCCTATAAACCAGTTTGACTGCGCTTCATCCTCTTGTAAAACAGGTTGACTGCTTTTCATCCTTTTGTAAAACAGTCTGACTGCTCTACATCATTGTATAAAACAGTTTGACTGCTCTTCATCCTTTTATAAAGCAGTTTGACTGCTCTTCATCCTCTTATAAATCAATTTGACTGCTCTTCATCCTCTTATAAAACCGTTTGACTGCTCTTCGTCTGATTATAAATCAGTTTGACTGCTCTTCGTCCGATTATAAATCAGTTTGACTGCTCTTCGTCCGCTTATAAAACAGTTTGACTGCTCTTCATCCTTTTATAAAGCAGTTTGACTGCTCTTCATCCTCTTATAAATCAGTTTGACTGCTCTTCATCCTTTTATAAAGCAGTTTGACTGCTCTTCATCCTCCTATAAACCAGTTTGACTGCGCTTCATCCTCCTATAGAACAGTTTGACTGCTCTTCGTCCGATTATAAATCAGTTTGACTGCTCTTCGTCCTCTTATAAAACAGTTTGACTGCTCTTCATCATTTTATAAAGCAGTTTGACTGCTCTTCATCCTCTTATAAATCAGTTTAACTGCTCATCATCCGATTATAAATCAGTTTGACTACTCTTCATCCGATTATAAATCAGTTTGACTGCTCTTCGTCTGCTTATAAAGCAGTTTGACTGCTCTTCATCCTCTTATAAATCAGTTTGACTGCTCTTCATCCGATTATAAATCAGTTTGACTGCTCTTCATCCTCTTATAAAACAGTTTGACTGCTCTTCATCCTTTTATAAAACCGTTTGACTGCTCTTCATCCTCTTATAAATCAGTTTGACTGCTCTTCATCCTATTATAAATCAGTTTAACTGCTCTTCATCCTCTTATAAAACAGTTTGACTGCTCTTTATCCTTTTATAACGCAGTTTGACTGCTCTTCATCCTCTTATAAATCAGTTTGACTGCTCTTCATCCGATTATAAATCAGTTTGACTGCTCTTCGTCCGATTATAAATCAGTTTGACTGCTCTTCATCATTTTATAATGCAGTTTGACTGCTCTTCATCCTCTTATAAAACAGTTTGACTGCTCTTCATCCTCTTGTAAAACAGGTTGACTGCTCTTCATCCTCTTGTAAAACAGGTTGACTGCTCTTCATCCTCGTATAAAACAGTTTGACTGCTCTTCATCCTTTTATAAAGCAGTTTGACTGCTCTTCATCCTCTTATAAATCAATTTGACTGCTCTTCATCCTCTTATAAAACCGTTTGACTGCTCTTCGTCCGATTATAAATCAGTTTGACTGCTCTTCATCCTCTTATAAAACCGTTTGACTGCTCTTCGTCCGATTATAAATCAGGTTGACTGCTCTTCGTCCGATTATAAATCAGTTTGACTGCTCTTCGTCTGCTTATAAAACAGTTTGACTGCTCTTCATCCTTTTATAAAGCAGTTTGACTGCTCTTCATCCTCTTATAAATCAGTTTGACTGCTCTTCATCTGTTTATAAAGCAGTTTGACTGCTCTTCATCCTCCTATAGACCAGTTTGACTGCGCTTCATCCTCCTATAAAACAGTGTGACTGCTCTTCGTCGGATTATAAATCAGTTTGACTGCTCTTCGTCCTCTTATAAAACAGTTTGACTGCTCTTCATCCTTTTATAAAGCAGTTTGACTGCTATTCATCCGATTATAAATCAGTTTGACTGCTCTTCGTCCGATTATAAATCAGTTTGACTGCTCTTCGTCCGATTATAAATCAGTTTGACTGCTCTTCGTCAGCTTATAAAACAGTTTGACTGCTCTTCATCCTTTTATAAAGCAGTTTGACTGCTCTTCATCCTCTTATAAATCAGTTTGACTGCTCTTCATCCTCTTATAAAGCAGTTTGACTGCTCTTCATCCTCCTATAAACCAGTTTGACTGCGCTTCATCCTCTTGTAAAACAGGTTGACTGCTTTTCATCCTTTTGTAAAACAGTCTGACTGCTCTACATCATTGTATAAAACAGTTTGACTGCTCTTCATCCTTTTATAAAGCAGTTTGACTGCTCTTCATCCTCTTATAAATCAATTTGACTGCTCTTCATCCTCTTATAAAACAGTTTGACTGCTCTTCATCCTTTTATAAAGCAGTTTGACTGCTCTTCATCCTCTTATAAATCAGTTTGACTGCTCTTCATCCTCTTATAAAGCAGTTTGACTGCTCTTCATCCTCCTATAAACCAGTTTGACTGCGCTTCATCCTCTTGTAAAACAGGTTGACTGCTTTTCATCCTTTTGTAAAACAGTCTGACTGCTCTACATCCTCGTATAAAACAGTTTGACTGCTCTTCATCCTATTATAAATCAGTTTGACTGCTCTTCATCCTCTTATAAAACAGTTTGACTGCTCTTCATCCTTTTATAAATCAGTTTGACTGCTCTTCGTCTGCTTATAAAGCAGTTTGACTGCTCTTCATCCTCTTATAAATCAGTTTGACTGCTCTTCATCCGATTATAAATCAGTTTGACTGCTCTTCATCCTCTTATAAAACAGTTTGACTGCTCTTCATCCTTTTATAAAACCGTTTGACTGCTCTTCATCCTCTTATAAATCAGTTTGACTGCTCTTCATCCTATTATAAATCAGTTTAACTGCTCTTCATCCTCTTATAAAACAGATTGACTGCTCTTTATCCTTTTATAACGCAGTTTGACTGCTCTTCATCCTCTTATAAATCAGTTTGACTGCTCTTCATCCGATTATAAATCAGTTTGACTGCTCTTCGTCCGATTATAAATCAGTTTGACTGCTCTTCATCATTTTATAATGCAGTTTGACTGCTCTTCATCCTCTTATAAAACAGTTTGACTGCTCTTCATCCTCTTGTAAAACAGGTTGACTGCTCTTCATCCTCTTGTAAAACAGGTTGACTGCTCTTCATCCTCGTATAAAACAGTTTGACTGCTCTTCATCCTTTTATAAAGCAGTTTGACTGCTCTTCATCCTCTTATAAATCAATTTGACTGCTCTTCATCCTCTTATAAAACCGTTTGACTGCTCTTCGTCCGATTATAAATCAGTTTGACTGCTCTTCATCCTCTTATAAAACCGTTTGACTGCTCTTCGTCCGATTATAAATCAGGTTGACTGCTCTTCGTCCGATTATAAATCAGTTTGACTGCTCTTCGTCTGCTTATAAAACAGTTTGACTGCTCTTCATCCTTTTATAAAGCAGTTTGACTGCTCTTCATCCTCTTATAAATCAGTTTGACTGCTCTTCATCTGTTTATAAAGCAGTTTGACTGCTCTTCATCCTCCTATAGACCAGTTTGACTGCGCTTCATCCTCCTATAAAACAGTGTGACTGCTCTTCGTCGGATTATAAATCAGTTTGACTGCTCTTCGTCCTCTTATAAAACAGTTTGACTGCTCTTCATCCTTTTATAAAGCAGTTTGACTGCTCTACATCCTCTTATAAATCAGTTTGACTGCTATTCATCCGATTATAAATCAGTTTGACTGCTCTTCGTCCGATTATAAATCAGTTTGACTGCTCTTCGTCCTCTTATAAATCAGTTTGACTGCTCTTCGTCAGCTTATAAAACAGTTTGACTGCTCTTCATCCTTTTATAAAGCAGTTTGACTGCTCTTCATCCTCTTATAAATCAGTTTGACTGCTCTTCATCCTCTTATAAAGCAGTTTGACTGCTCTTCATCCTCCTATAAACCAGTTTGACTGCGCTTCATCCTCTTGTAAAACAGGTTGACTGCTTTTCATCCTTTTGTAAAACAGTCTGACTGCTCTACATCATTGTATAAAACAGTTTGACTGCTCTTCATCCTTTTATAAAGCAGTTTGACTGCTCTTCATCCTCTTATAAATCAATTTGACTGCTCTTCATCCGATTATAAATCAGTTTGACTGCTCTTCATCCGATTATAAATCAGTTTGACTGCTCTTCATCCTCTTATAAAACAGTTTGACTGCTCTTCATCCTTTTATAAAACCGTTTGACTGCTCTTCATCCTCTTATAAATCAGTTTGACTGCTCTTCATCCTATTATAAATCAGTTTAACTGCTCTTCATCCTCTTATAAAACAGATTGACTGCTCTTTATCCTTTTATAACGCAGTTTGACTGCTCTTCATCCTCTTATAAATCAGTTTGACTGCTCTTCATCCGATTATAAATCAGTTTGACTGCTCTTCGTCCGATTATAAATCAGTTTGACTGCTCTTCATCATTTTATAATGCAGTTTGACTGCTCTTCATCCTCTTATAAAACAGTTTGACTGCTCTTCATCCTCTTGTAAAACAGGTTGACTGCTCTTCATCCTCTTGTAAAACAGGTTGACTGCTCTTCATCCTCGTATAAAACAGTTTGACTGCTCTTCATCCTTTTATAAAGCAGTTTGACTGCTCTTCATCCTCTTATAAATCAATTTGACTGCTCTTCATCCTCTTATAAAACCGTTTGACTGCTCTTCGTCCGATTATAAATCAGTTTGACTGCTCTTCATCCTCTTATAAAACCGTTTGACTGCTCTTCGTCCGATTATAAATCAGGTTGACTGCTCTTCGTCCGATTATAAATCAGTTTGACTGCTCTTCGTCTGCTTATAAAACAGTTTGACTGCTCTTCATCCTTTTATAAAGCAGTTTGACTGCTCTTCATCCTCTTATAAATCAGTTTGACTGCTCTTCATCTGTTTATAAAGCAGTTTGACTGCTCTTCATCCTCCTATAGACCAGTTTGACTGCGCTTCATCCTCCTATAAAACAGTGTGACTGCTCTTCATCCTTTTATAAATCAGTTTGACTGCTCTTCGTCCTCTTATAAAACAGTTTGACTGCTCTTCATCCTTTTATAAAGCAGTTTGACTGCTCTACATCCTCTTATAAATCAGTTTGACTGCTATTCATCCGATTATAAATCAGTTTGACTGCTCTTCGTCCGATTATAAATCAGTTTGACTGCTCTTCGTCCTCTTATAAATCAGTTTGACTGCTCTTCGTCAGCTTATAAAACAGTTTGACTGCTCTTCATCCTTTTATAAAGCAGTTTGACTGCTCTTCATCCTCTTATAAATCAGTTTGACTGCTCTTCATCCTCTTATAAAGCAGTTTGACTGCTCTTCATCCTCCTATAAACCAGTTTGACTGCGCTTCATCCTCTTGTAAAACAGGTTGACTGCTTTTCATCCTTTTGTAAAACAGTCTGACTGCTCTACATCATTGTATAAAACAGTTTGACTGCTCTTCATCCTTTTATAAAGCAGTTTGACTGCTCTTCATCCTCTTATAAATCAATTTGACTGCTCTTCATCCTCTTATAAAACCGTTTGACTGCTCTTCGTCTGATTATAAATCAGTTTGACTGCTCTTCGTCCGATTATAAATCAGTTTGACTGCTCTTCGTCCGCTTATAAAACAGTTTGACTGCTCTTCATCCTTTTATAAAGCAGTTTGACTGCTCTTCATCCTCTTATAAATCAGTTTGACTGCTCTTCATCCTTTTATAAAGCAGTTTGACTGCTCTTCATCCTCCTATAAACCAGTTTGACTGCGCTTCATCCTCCTATAGAACAGTTTGACTGCTCTTCGTCCGATTATAAATCAGTTTGACTGCTCTTCGTCCTCTTATAAAACAGTTTGACTGCTCTTCATCATTTTATAAAGCAGTTTGACTGCTCTTCATCCTCTTATAAATCAGTTTAACTGCTCATCATCCGATTATAAATCAGTTTGACTACTCTTCATCCGATTATAAATCAGTTTGACTGCTCTTCGTCTGCTTATAAAGCAGTTTGACTGCTCTTCATCCTCTTATAAATCAGTTTGACTGCTCTTCATCCGATTATAAATCAGTTTGACTGCTCTTCATCCTCTTATAAAACAGTTTGACTGCTCTTCATCCTTTTATAAAACCGTTTGACTGCTCTTCATCCTCTTATAAATCAGTTTGACTGCTCTTCATCCTATTATAAATCAGTTTAACTGCTCTTCATCCTCTTATAAAACAGATTGACTGCTCTTTATCCTTTTATAACGCAGTTTGACTGCTCTTCATCCTCTTATAAATCAGTTTGACTGCTCTTCATCCGATTATAAATCAGTTTGACTGCTCTTCGTCCGATTATAAATCAGTTTGACTGCTCTTCATCATTTTATAATGCAGTTTGACTGCTCTTCATCCTCTTATAAAACAGTTTGACTGCTCTTCATCCTCTTGTAAAACAGGTTGACTGCTCTTCATCCTCTTGTAAAACAGGTTGACTGCTCTTCATCCTCGTATAAAACAGTTTGACTGCTCTTCATCCTTTTATAAAGCAGTTTGACTGCTCTTCATCCTCTTATAAATCAATTTGACTGCTCTTCATCCTCTTATAAAACCGTTTGACTGCTCTTCGTCCGATTATAAATCAGTTTGACTGCTCTTCATCCTCTTATAAAACCGTTTGACTGCTCTTCGTCCGATTATAAATCAGGTTGACTGCTCTTCGTCCGATTATAAATCAGTTTGACTGCTCTTCGTCTGCTTATAAAACAGTTTGACTGCTCTTCATCCTTTTATAAAGCAGTTTGACTGCTCTTCATCCTCTTATAAATCAGTTTGACTGCTCTTCATCTGTTTATAAAGCAGTTTGACTGCTCTTCATCCTCCTATAGACCAGTTTGACTGCGCTTCATCCTCCTATAAAACAGTGTGACTGCTCTTCGTCGGATTATAAATCAGTTTGACTGCTCTTCGTCCTCTTATAAAACAGTTTGACTGCTCTTCATCCTTTTATAAAGCAGTTTGACTGCTCTACATCCTCTTATAAATCAGTTTGACTGCTATTCATCCGATTATAAATCAGTTTGACTGCTCTTCGTCCGATTATAAATCAGTTTGACTGCTCTTCGTCCTCTTATAAATCAGTTTGACTGCTCTTCGTCAGCTTATAAAACAGTTTGACTGCTCTTCATCCTTTTATAAAGCAGTTTGACTGCTCTTCATCCTCTTATAAATCAGTTTGACTGCTCTTCATCCTCTTATAAAGCAGTTTGACTGCTCTTCATCCTCCTATAAACCAGTTTGACTGCGCTTCATCCTCTTGTAAAACAGGTTGACTGCTTTTCATCCTTTTGTAAAACAGTCTGACTGCTCTACATCATTGTATAAAACAGTTTGACTGCTCTTCATCCTTTTATAAAGCAGTTTGACTGCTCTTCATCCTCTTATAAATCAATTTGACTGCTCTTCATCCTCTTATAAAACCGTTTGACTGCTCTTCGTCTGATTATAAATCAGTTTGACTGCTCTTCGTCCGATTATAAATCAGTTTGACTGCTCTTCGTCCGCTTATAAAACAGTTTGACTGCTCTTCATCCTTTTATAAAGCAGTTTGACTGCTCTTCATCCTCTTATAAATCAGTTTGACTGCTCTTCATCCTTTTATAAAGCAGTTTGACTGCTCTTCATCCTCCTATAAACCAGTTTGACTGCGCTTCATCCTCCTATAGAACAGTTTGACTGCTCTTCGTCCGATTATAAATCAGTTTGACTGCTCTTCGTCCTCTTATAAAACAGTTTGACTGCTCTTCATCATTTTATAAAGCAGTTTGACTGCTCTTCATCCTCTTATAAATCAGTTTAACTGCTCATCATCCGATTATAAATCAGTTTGACTACTCTTCATCCGATTATAAATCAGTTTGACTGCTCTTCGTCTGCTTATAAAGCAGTTTGACTGCTCTTCATCCTCTTATAAATCAGTTTGACTGCTCTTCATCCGATTATAAATCAGTTTGACTGCTCTTCATCCTCTTATAAAACAGTTTGACTGCTCTTCATCCTTTTATAAAACCGTTTGACTGCTCTTCATCCTCTTATAAATCAGTTTGACTGCTCTTCATCCTATTATAAATCAGTTTAACTGCTCTTCATCCTCTTATAAAACAGTTTGACTGCTCTTTATCCTTTTATAACGCAGTTTGACTGCTCTTCATCCTCTTATAAATCAGTTTGACTGCTCTTCATCCGATTATAAATCAGTTTGACTGCTCTTCGTCCGATTATAAATCAGTTTGACTGCTCTTCATCATTTTATAATGCAGTTTGACTGCTCTTCATCCTCTTATAAAACAGTTTGACTGCTCTTCATCCTCTTGTAAAACAGGTTGACTGCTCTTCATCCTCTTGTAAAACAGGTTGACTGCTCTTCATCCTCGTATAAAACAGTTTGACTGCTCTTCATCCTTTTATAAAGCAGTTTGACTGCTCTTCATCCTCTTATAAATCAATTTGACTGCTCTTCATCCTCTTATAAAACCGTTTGACTGCTCTTCGTCTGATTATAAATCAGTTTGACTGCTCTTCGTCCGATTATAAATCAGTTTGACTGCTCTTCGTCCGCTTATAAAACAGTTTGACTGCTCTTCATCCTTTTATAAAGCAGTTTGACTGCTCTTCATCCTCTTATAAACCAGTTTGACTGCGCTTCATCCTCCTATAGAACAGTTTGACTGCTCTTCGTCCGATTATAAATCAGTTTGACTGCTCTTCGTCCTCTTATAAAACAGTTTGACTGCTCTTCATCATTTTATAAAGCAGTTTGACTGCTCTTCATCCTCTTATAAATCAGTTTAACTGCTCATCATCCGATTATAAATCAGTTTGACTACTCTTCATCCGATTATAAATCAGTTTGACTGCTCTTCGTCTGCTTATAAAGCAGTTTGACTGCTCTTCATCCTCTTATAAATCAGTTTGACTGCTCTTCATCCGATTATAAATCAGTTTGACTGCTCTTCATCCTCTTATAAAACAGTTTGACTGCTCTTCATCCTTTTATAAAACCGTTTGACTGCTCTTCATCCTCTTATAAATCAGTTTGACTGCTCTTCATCCTATTATAAATCAGTTTAACTGCTCTTCATCCTCTTATAAAACAGTTTGACTGCTCTTTATCCTTTTATAACGCAGTTTGACTGCTCTTCATCCTCTTATAAATCAGTTTGACTGCTCTTCATCCGATTATAAATCAGTTTGACTGCTCTTCGTCCGATTATAAATCAGTTTGACTGCTCTTCATCATTTTATAATGCAGTTTGACTGCTCTTCATCCTCTTATAAAACAGTTTGACTGCTCTTCATCCTCTTGTAAAACAGGTTGACTGCTCTTCATCCTCTTGTAAAACAGGTTGACTGCTCTTCATCCTCGTATAAAACAGTTTGACTGCTCTTCATCCTTTTATAAAGCAGTTTGACTGCTCTTCATCCTCTTATAAATCAATTTGACTGCTCTTCATCCTCTTATAAAACCGTTTGACTGCTCTTCGTCCGATTATAAATCAGTTTGACTGCTCTTCATCCTCTTATAAAACCGTTTGACTGCTCTTCGTCCGATTATAAATCAGGTTGACTGCTCTTCGTCCGATTATAAATCAGTTTGACTGCTCTTCGTCTGCTTATAAAACAGTTTGACTGCTCTTCATCCTTTTATAAAGCAGTTTGACTGCTCTTCATCCTCTTATAAATCAGTTTGACTGCTCTTCATCTGTTTATAAAGCAGTTTGACTGCTCTTCATCCTCCTATAGACCAGTTTGACTGCGCTTCATCCTCCTATAAAACAGTGTGACTGCTCTTCGTCGGATTATAAATCAGTTTGACTGCTCTTCGTCCTCTTATAAAACAGTTTGACTGCTCTTCATCCTTTTATAAAGCAGTTTGACTGCTATTCATCCGATTATAAATCAGTTTGACTGCTCTTCGTCCGATTATAAATCAGTTTGACTGCTCTTCGTCCGATTATAAATCAGTTTGACTGCTCTTCGTCAGCTTATAAAACAGTTTGACTGCTCTTCATCCTTTTATAAAGCAGTTTGACTGCTCTTCATCCTCTTATAAATCAGTTTGACTGCTCTTCATCCTCTTATAAAGCAGTTTGACTGCTCTTCATCCTCCTATAAACCAGTTTGACTGCGCTTCATCCTCTTGTAAAACAGGTTGACTGCTTTTCATCCTTTTGTAAAACAGTCTGACTGCTCTACATCATTGTATAAAACAGTTTGACTGCTCTTCATCCTTTTATAAAGCAGTTTGACTGCTCTTCATCCTCTTATAAATCAATTTGACTGCTCTTCATCCTCTTATAAAACCGTTTGACTGCTCTTCGTCTGATTATAAATCAGTTTGACTGCTCTTCGTCCGATTATAAATCAGTTTGACTGCTCTTCGTCCGCTTATAAAACAGTTTGACTGCTCTTCATCCTTTTATAAAGCAGTTTGACTGCTCTTCATCCTCTTATAAATCAGTTTGACTGCTCTTCATCCTTTTATAAAGCAGTTTGACTGCTCTTCATCCTCCTATAAACCAGTTTGACTGCGCTTCATCCTCCTATAGAACAGTTTGACTGCTCTTCGTCCGATTATAAATCAGTTTGACTGCTCTTCGTCCTCTTATAAAACAGTTTGACTGCTCTTCATCATTTTATAAAGCAGTTTGACTGCTCTTCATCCTCTTATAAATCAGTTTGACTGCTTTTCATCCGATTATAAATCAGTTTGACTGCTCTTCATCCGATTATAAATCAGTTTGACTTTTCTTCATCCTCTTATAAAACAGTTTGACTGCTCTTCATCCTCTTATAAATCAGTTTGACTGCTCTTCATCCGATTATAACTCAGTTTGACTTCTCTTCGTCCTCTTTTAAAACAGTTTGACTGCTCTTCATCCTGTTATAAAGCAGTTTGACTGCTCTTCATCCTCTTATAAAACAGTTTGACTGCTCTTCATCCTCTTGTAAAACAGGTTGACTGCTCTTCATCCTCTTGTAAAACAGTCGGACTGCTCTACATCCTCGTATAAAACAGTTTGACTGCTCTTCATCCTTTTATAAAGCAGTTTCACTGCTCTTCATCAACTTATAAATCAATTTGACTGCTCTTCATCCTCTTATAAAACCGTTGGACTGCTCTTCGTCCGATTATAAATCAGTTTGACTGCTCTTCATCCTCTTATAAAACCGTTTGACTGCTCTTCGTCCGATTATAAATCAGGTTGACTGCTCTTCGTCCGATTATAAATCAGTTTGACTGCTCTTCGTCTGCTTATAAAACAGTTTGACTGCTCTTCATCCTTTTATAAAGCAGTTTGACTGCTCTTCATCCTCTTATAAATCAGTTTGACTGCTCTTCATCTGTTTATAAAGCAGTTTTACTGCTCTTCATCCTCCTATAGACCAGTTTGACTGCGCTTCATCCTCCTATAAAACAGTTTGACTGCTCTTCGTCGGATTATAAATCAGTTTGACTGCTCTTCGTCCTCTTTTAAAACAGGTTGACTGCTCTTCATCCTCTTGTAAAACAGTCTGACTGCTCTACATCCTCGTATAAAACAGTTTGACTGCTCTTCATCCTATTATAAATCAGTTTGACTGCTCTTCATCCTCTTATAAAACAGTTTGACTGCTCTTCATCCTTTTATAAATCAGTTTGACTGCTCTTCGTCTGCTTATAAAGCAGTTTGACTGCTCTTCATCCTCTTATAAATCAGTTTGACTGCTCTTCATCCGATTATAAATCAGTTTGACTGCTCTTCATCCTCTTATAAAACAGTTTGACTGCTCTTCATCCTTTTATAAATCAGTTAGACTGCTCTACGTCCTCTTATAAAACAGTTTGACTGCTCTTCATCCTTTTATAAAGCAGTTTGACTGCTCTTCATCCTCTTATAAATCAGTTTGACTGCTCTTCATCCGATTATAAATCAGTTTGACTGCTCTTCATCCTCTTAAAAAAACAGTTTGACTGCTCTTCATCCTTTTATAAAGCAGTTTGACTGATATTCATCCTCTTATACATCAGTTTGACTGCTCTTCATCCGATTATAAATCAGTTTGACTGCTCTTCGTCCTCTTTTAAAACAGTTTGACTGCTCTTCATCCTTTTATAATGCAGTTTGACTGCTCTTCATCCTCTTATAAAACAGTTTGACTGCTCTTCATCCTCTTGTAAAACAGGTTGACTGCTCTTCATCCTCTTGTAAAACAGTCTGACTGCTCTACATCCTCGTATAAAACAGTTTGACTGCTCTTCATCCTTTTATAAAGCAGTTTGACTGCTCTTCATCCTCTTATAAAACCGTTTGACTGCTCTTCGTCCGATTATAAATCAGTTTGACTGCTCTTCATCCTCTTATAAAACCGTTTGACTGCTCTTCGTCCGATTATAAATCAGGTTGACTGCTCTTCGTCCGATTATAAATCAGTTTGACTGCTCTTCGTCTGCTTATAAAACAGTTTGACTGCTCTTCATCCTTTTATAAAGCAGTTTGACTGCTCTTCATCCTCTTATAAATCAGTTTGACTGCTCTTCATCTGTTTATAAAGCAGTTTTACTGCTCTTCATCCTCCTATAGACCAGTTTGACTGCGCTTCATCCTCCTATAAAACAGTTTGACTGCTCTTCGTCGGATTATAAATCAGTTTGACTGCTCTTCGTCCTCTTATAAAACAGGTTGACTGCTCTTCATCCTCTTGTAAAACAGTCTGACTGCTCTACATCCTCGTATAAAACAGTTTGACTGCTCTTCATCCTATTATAAATCAGTTTGACTGCTCTTCATCCTCTTATAAAACAGTTTGACTGCTCTTCATCCTTTTATAAATCAGTTTGACTGCTCTTCGTCTGCTTATAAAGCAGTTTGACTGCTCTTCATCCTCTTATAAATCAGTTTGACTGCTCTTCATCCGATTATAAATCAGTTTGACTGCTCTTCATCCTCTTATAAAACAGTTTGACTGCTCTTCATCCTTTTATAAAGCCGTTTGACTGCTCTTCATCCTCTTATAAATCAGTTTGACTGCTCTTCATCCTATTATAAATCAGTTTGACTGCTCTTCATCCTCTTATAAAACAGTTTGACTGCTCTTTATCCTTTTATAACGCAGTTTGACTGCTCTTCATCCTCTTATAAATCAGTTTGACTGCTCTTCATCCGATTATAAATCAGTTTGACTGCTCTTCGTCCGATTATAAATCAGTTTGACTGCTCTTCATCCTTTTATAATGCAGTTTGACTGCTCTTCATCCTCTTATAAAACAGTTTGACTGCTCTTCATCCTCTTGTAAAACAGGTTGACTGCTCTTCATCCTCTTGTAAAACAGGTTGACTGGTCTTCATCCTCGTATAAAACAGTTTGACTGCTCTTCATCCTTTTATAAAGCAGTTTGACTGCTCTTCATCCTCTTATAAATCAATTTGACTGCTCTTCATCCTCTTATAAAACCGTTTGACTGCTCTTCGTCCGATTATAAATCAGTTTGACTGCTCTTCATCCTCTTATAAAACCGTTTGACTGCTCTTCGTCCGATTATAAATCAGGTTGACTGCTCTTCGTCCGATTATAAATCAGTTTGACTGCTCTTCGTCTGCTTATAAAACAGTTTGACTGCTCTTCATCCTTTTATAAAGCAGTTTGACTGCTCTTCATCCTCTTATAAATCAGTTTGACTGCTCTTCATCTGTTTATAAAGCAGTTTGACTGCTCTTCATCCTCTTATAAATCAGTTTGACTGCTCTTCGTCCGATTATAAATCAGTTTGACTGCTCTTCATCCTTTTATAATGCAGTTTGACTGCTCTTCATCCTCTTATAAAACAGTTTGACTGCTCTTCATCCTCTTGTAAAACAGGTTGACTGCTCTTCATCCTCTTGTAAAACAGGTTGACTGGTCTTCATCCTCGTATAAAACAGTTTGACTGCTCTTCATCCTTTTATAAAGCAGTTTGACTGCTCTTCATCCTCTTATAAATCAATTTGACTGCTCTTCATCCTCTTATAAAACCGTTTGACTGCTCTTCGTCCGATTATAACTCAGTTTGACTGCTCTTCATCCTCTTATAAAACCGTTTGACTGCTCTTCGTCCGATTATAAATCAGGTTGACTGCTCTTCGTCCGATTATAAATCAGTTTGACTGCTCTTCGTCTGCTTATAAAACAGTTTGACTGCTCTTCGTCCTCTTATAAAACAGTTTGACTGCTCTTCATCCTTTTATAAAGCAGTTTGACTGCTCTACATCCTCTTATAAATCAGTTTGACTGCTATTCATCCGATTATAAATCAGTTTGACTGCTCTTCGTCCGATTATAAATCAGTTTGACTGCTCTTCGTCCGATTATAAATCAGTTTGACTGCTCTTCGTCCGCTTATAAAACAGTTTGAATGCTCTTCATCCTTTTATAAAGCAGTTTGACTGCTCTTCATCCTCTTATAAATCATTTTGACTGCTCTTCATCCTCTTATAAAGCAGTTTGACTGCTCTTCATCCTCCTATAAACCAGTTTGACTGCGCTTCATCCTCTTGTAAAACAGGTTGACTGCTTTTCATCCTTTTGTAAAACAGTCTGACTGCTCTACATCATTGTATAAAACAGTTTGACTGCTCTTCATCCTTTTATAAAGCAGTTTGACTGCTCTTCATCCTCTTATAAATCAATTTGACTGCTCTTCATCCTCTTATAAAACCGTTTGACTGCTCTTCGTCTGATTATAAATCAGTTTGACTGCTCTTCGTCCGATTGTAAATCAGTTTGACTGCTCTTCGTCCGCTTATAAAACAGTTTGACTGCTCTTCATCCTTTTATAAAGCAGTTTGACTGCTCTTCATCCTCTTATAAATCAGTTTGACTGCTCTTCATCCTTTTATAAAGCAGTTTGACTGCTCTTCATCCTCCTATAAACCAGTTTGACTGCGCTTCATCCTCCTATAGAACAGTTTGACTGCTCTTCGTCCGATTATAAATCAGTTTGACTGCTCTTCGTCCTCTTATAAAACAGTTTGACTGCTCTTCATCCTTTTATAAAGCAGTTTGACTGCTCTTCATCCTCTTATAAATCAGTTTGACTGCTCTTCATCCGATTATAAATCAGTTTGACTTTTCTTCATCCTCTTATAAAACAGTTTGACTGCTCTTCATCCTCTTATAAATCAGTTTGACTGCTCTTCATCCGATTATAAATCAGTTTGACTTATCTTCGTCCTCTTTTAAAACAGTTTGACTGCTCTTCATCCTGTTATAAAGCAGTTTGACTGCTCTTCATCCTCTTATAAAACAGTTTGACTGCTCTTCATCCTCTTGTAAAACAGGTTGACTGCTCTTCATCCTCTTGTAAAACAGTCTGACTGCTCTACATCCTCGTATAAAACAGTTTGACTGCTCTTCATCCTTTTATAAAGCAGTTTCACTGCTCTTCATCAACTTATAAATCAATTTGACTGCTCTTCATCCTCTTATAAAACCGTTGGACTGCTCTTCGTCCGATTATAAATCAATTTGACTGCTCTTCGTCCGATTATAAATCAGTTTGACTGCTCTTCGTCCGCTTACAAAGCAGTTTGACTGCTCTTCATCCTTTTATAAAGCTGTTTGACTGCTCTTCATACTCTTATAAATCAGTTTGACTGCTCTTCATCCTCTTATAAAGCAGTTTGACTGCTCTTCATACTCCTATAAACCAGTTTGACTGCGCTTCATCCTCCTGTAGAACAGTTTGACTGCTTTTCGTCCGATTATAAATCAGTTTGACTGCTCTTCGTCCTCGTATAAAACAGTTTGACTGCTCTTCATCCTTTTATAAAGCAGTTTGACTGCTCTTCATCCTCTTATAAAACAGATTGACTGCTCTTCATCCTCTTGTAAAACAGGTTGACTGCCCTTCATCCTCTTGTAAAACAGTCTGACTGCTCTAAATCCTCGTATAAAACAGTTTGACTGCTCTTCATCCTTTTATAAAACCGTTTGACTGCTCTTCGTCCGTTTATAAATCAGTTTGACTGCTCTTCGTCCGATTATAAATCAGTTTGACTGCTCTTCGTCCGCTTATAAATCAGTTTGACTGCTCTTCATCCTCTTATAAAGCAGTTTGACTGCTCTTCATCCTCCTATAAACCAGTTTGACTGCGCTTCATCCTCCTATAGAACAGTTTGACTGCTCTTCGTCCGATTATAAATCAATTTGACTGCTCTTCGTCCTCGTATAAAACAGTTTGACTGCTCTTCATCGTTTTATAAAGCAGTTTGACTGCTCTACATCCTCTTATAAATCAGTTTGACTGCTATTCATCTGATTATAAATCAGTTTGACTGCTCTTCGTCCAATTATAAATCAGTTTGACTGCTCTTCGTCCGATTATAAATCAGTTTGACTGCTCTTCGTCCGCTTATAAAACAGTTTGACTGCTCTTCATCCTTTTATAAAGCAGTTTGACTGCACTTCATCCTCTTATAAATCAGTTTGACTGCTCTTCATCCTCTTATAAAGCAGTTTGACTGCTCTTCATCCTCCTATAAACCAGTTTGACTGCGCTTCATCCTCCTATAGAACAGTTTGACTGCTCTTCGTCCGATTATAAATCAGTTTGACTGCTCTTCGTCCTCTTATAAAACAGTTTGACTGCTCTTCATCCTTTTATAAAGCAGTTTGACTGCTCTTCATCCTCTTATAAATCAGTTTGACTGCTCTTCATCCTTTTATAAAGCAGTTTGACTGCTCTTCATCCTCCTATAAACCAGTTTGACTGCGCTTCATCCTCCTATAGAACAGTTTGACTGCTCTTCGTCCTCTTATAAAACAGTTTGACTGCTCTTCATCCTTTTATAAAGCAGTTTGACTGCTCTTCATCCTCTTATAAATCAGTTTGACTGCTCTTCATCCGATTATAAATCAGTTTGACTGCTCTTCATCCTCTTAAAAAACAGTTTGACTGCTCTTCATCCTTTTATAAAGCAGTTTGACTGCTCTTCATCCTCTTATAAATCAGTTTGACTGCTCTTCATCCGATTATAAATCAGTTTGACTGCTCTTCATCCTCTTATAAAACAGTTTGACTGCTCTTCATCCTTTTATAACGCAGTTTGACTGCTCTTCATCCTCTTATTAATCAGTTTGACTGCTCTTCATCCGATTATAAATCAGTTTGACTGCTCTTCGTCCTCTTTTAAAACAGTTTGACTGCTCTTCATCCTTTTATAATGCAGTTTGACTGTTCTTCATCCTCTTATAAAACAGATTGGCTGCTCTTCATCCTCTTGTAAAACAGGTTGACTGCTCTTCATCCTCTTGTAAAACAGTCTGACTGCTCTACATCCTCGTATAAAACAGTTTGACTGCTCTTCATCCTTTTATAAAGCAGTTTGACTGCTCTTCATCCTCTTATAAATCAATTTGACTGCTCTTCATCCTCTTATAAAACCGTTTGACTGCTCTTCGTCCGATTATTAATCAGTTTGACTGCTCTTCATCCTCTTATAAAATCGTTTGACTGCTCTTCGTCCGATTATAAATCAGGTTGACTGCTCTTCGTCCTCTTATAAATCAGTTTGACTGCTCTTCGTCTGCTTATAAAACAGTTTGACTGCTCTTCATCCTTTTATAAAGCAGTTTGACTGCTCTTCATCCTCTTACAAATCAGTTTGACTGCTCTTCATCTGTTTATAAAGCAGTTTTACTGCTCTTCATCCTCCTATAGACCAGTTTGACTGCGCTTCATCCTCCTATAAAACAGTTTGACTGCTCTTCGTCGGATTATAAATCAGTTTGACTGCTCTTCGTCCTCTTATAAAACAGGTTGACTGCTCTTCATCCTCTTGTAAAACAGTCTGACTGCTCTACATCCTCGTATAAAACAGTTTGACTGTTCTTCATCCTTTTATAAAGCAGTTTCACTGCTCTTCATCCTCTTATAAATCAATTTGACTGCTCTTCATACTCTTATAAAACCGTTTGACTGCTCTTCTTCCGATTATAAATCAGTTTGACTGCTCTTCGTCCGCTTACAAAACAGTTTGACTGCTCTTCATCCTTTTATAAAGCTGTTTGACTGCTCTTCATACTCTTATAAATCAGTTTGACTGCTCTTCATCCTCTTATAAAGCAGTTGGACTGCTCTTCATACTCCTATAAACCAGTTTGACTGCGCTTCATCCTCCTGTAGAACAGTTTGACTGCTCTTCGTCCAATTATAAATCAGTTTGACTGCTCTTCGTCCTCGTATAAAACAGTTTGACTGCTCTTCATCCTTTTATAAAGCAGTTTGACTGCTCTTCATCCTCTTATAAAACAGATTGATTGCTCTTCATCCTCTTGTAAAACAGGTTGACTGCCCTTCATCCTCTTGTAAAACAGTCTGACTGCTCTTCATCCTCTTATAAAGCAGTTTGACTGCTCTACATCCTCGTATAAATCAGTTTGACTGCTATTCATCCGATTATAAATCAGTTTGACTGCTCTTCGTCCGATTATAAATCAGTTTGACTCCTCTTCGTCCGATTATAAATCAGTTTGACTGCTCTTCGTCCGCTTATAAAACAGTTTGACTGCTCTTCATCCTTTTATAAAGCAGTTTGACTGCTCTTCATCCTCTTATAAATCAGTTTGACTGCTCTTCATCCTCTTATAAAGCAGTTTGACTGCTCTTCATCCTCCTATAAACCAGTTTGACTGCGCTTCATCCTCTTGTAAAACAGGTTGACTGCTTTTCATCCTTTTGTAAAACAGTCTGACTGCTCTACATCATTGTATAAAACAGTTTGACTGCTCTTCATCCTTTAATAAAGCAGTTTGACTGCTCTTCATCCTCTTATAAATCAATTTGACTGCTCTTCATCCTCTTATAAAACCGTTTGACTGCTCTTCGTCTGATTATAAATCAGTTTGACTGCTCTTCGTCCGATTATAAATCAGTTTGACTGCTCTTCGTCCGCTTATAAAACAGTTTGACTGCTCTTCATCCTTTTATAAAGCAGTTTGACTGCTCTTCATCCTCTTATAAATCAGTTTGACTGCTCTTCATCCTTTTATAAAGCAGTTTGACTGCTCTTCATCCTCCTATAAACCAGTTTGACTGCGCTTCATCCTCCTATAGAACAGTTTGACTGCTCTTCGTCCGATTATAAATCAGTTTGACTTTTCTTCATCCTCTTATAAAACAGTTTGACTGCTCTTCATCCTCTTATAAATCAGTTTGACTGCTCTTCATCCGATTATAAATCAGTTTGACTGCTCTTCGTCCTCTTTTAAAACAGTTTGACTGCTCTTCATCCTGTTATAAAGCAGTTTGACTGCTCTTCATCCTCTTATAAAACAGTTTGACTGCTCTTCATCCTCTTGTAAAACAGGTTGACTGCTCTTCATCCTCTTGTAAAACAGTCTGACTGCTCTACATCCTCGTATAAAACAGTTTGACTGCTCTTCATCCTTTTATAAAGCAGTTTGACTGCTCTTCATCAACTTATAAATCAATTTGACTGCTCTTCATCCTCTTATAAAACCGTTTGACTGCTCTTCGTCCGATTATAAATCAGTTTGACTGCTCTTCGTCCGATTATAAATCAGTTTGACTGCTCTTCGTCCGCTTACAAAACAGTTTGACTGCTCTTCATCCTTTTATAAAGCAGTTTGACTGCTCTTCATCCTCTTATAAATCAGTTTGACTGCTCTTCATCCTCTTATAAAGCAGTTTGACTGCTCTTCATACTCCTATAAACCAGTTTGACTGCGCTTCATCCTCCTGTAAAACAGTTTGACTGCTTTTCGTCCGATTATAAATGAGTTTGACTGCTCTTCGTCCTCGTTTAAAACAGTTTGACTGCTCTTCATCCTTTTATAAAGCAGTTTGACTGCTCTTCATCCTCTTATAAAACAGATTGACTGCTCTTCATCCTCTTGTAAAACAGGTTGACTGCCCTTCATCCTCTTGTAAAACAGTCTGACTGCTCTACATCCTCGTATAAAACAGATTGACTGCTCTTCATCCTTTTATAAAACCGTTTGACTGCTCTTCGTCCGTTTATAAATCAGTTTGACTGCTCTTCGTCCGATTATAAATCAGTTTGACTGCTCTTCGTCCGCTTATAAATCAGTTTGACTGCTCTTCATCCTCTTATAAAGCAGTTTGACTGCTCTTCATCCTCCTATAAACCAGTTTGACTGCGCTTCATCCTCCTATAGAACAGTTTGACTGCTCTTCGTCAGATTATAAATCAATTTGACTGTTCTTCCTCCTCGTATAAAACAGTTTGACTGCTCTTCATCGTTTTATAAAGCAGTTTGACTGCTCTACATCCTCTTATAAATCAGTTTGACTGCTATTCATCTGATTATAAATCAGTTTGACTGCTCTTCGTCCAATTATAAATCAGTTTGACTGCTCTTCATCCTTTTATAAAGCCGTTTGACTGCTCTTCATCCTCTTATAAATCAGTTTGACTGCTCTTCATCCTATTATAAATCAGTTTGACTGCTCTTCATCCTCTTATAAAACAGTTTGACTGCTCTTTATCCTTTTATAACGCAGTTTGACTGCTCTTCATCCTCTTATAAATCAGTTTGACTGCTCTTCATCCGATTATAAATCAGTTTGACTGCTCTTCGTCCGATTATAAATCAGTTTGACTGCTCTTCATCCTTTTATAATGCAGTTTGACTGCTCTTCATCCTCTTATAAAACAGTTTGACTGCTCTTCATCCGCTTGTAAAACAGGTTGACTGCTCTTCATCCTCTTGTAAAACAGGTTGACTGCTCTTCATCCTCTTATAAAACAGTTTGACTGCTCTTCATCCTTTTATAAAGCAGTTTAACTGCTCTTCATCCTCTTATAAATCAATTTGACTGCTCTTCATCCTCTTATAAAACCGTTTGACTGCTCTTCGTCCGATTATAAATCAGTTTGACTGCTCTTCATCCTCTTATAAAACCGTTTGACTGCTCTTCGTCCGATTATAAATCAGGTTGACTGCTCTTCGTCCGATTATAAATCAGTTTGACTGCTCTTCGTCTGCTTATAAAACAGTTAGACTGCTCTTCATCCTTTTATAAAGCAGTTTGACTGCTCTTCATCCTCTTATAAATCAGTTTGACTGCTCTTCATCTGTTTATAATGCAGCTTGACTGCTCTTAATCCTCCTATAGACCAGTTTGACTGCGCTTCATCCTCCTATAAAACAGTGTGACTGCTCTTCGTCGGATTATAAATCAGTTTGACTGCTCTTCGTCCTCTTATAAAACAGTTTGACTGCTCTTCATCCTTTTATAAAGCAGTTTGACTGCTCTACATCCTCTTATAAATCAGTTTGACTGCTATTCATCCGATTATAAATCAGTTTGACTGCTCTTCGTCCGATTATAAATCAGTTTGACTCCTCTTCGTCCGATTATAAATCAGTTTGACTGCTCTTCGTCCGCTTATAAAACAGTTTGACTGCTCTTCATCCTTTTATAAAGCAGTTTGACTGCTCTTCATCCTCTTATAAATCAGTTTGACTGCTCTTCATCCTCTTATAAAGCAGTTTGACTGCTCTTCATCCTCCTATAAACCAGTTTGACTGCGCTTCATCCTCTTGTAAAACAGGTTGACTGCTTTTCATCCTTTTGTAAAACAGTCTGACTGCTCTACATCATTGTATAAAACAGTTTGACTGCTCTTCATCCTTTTATAAAGCAGTTTGACTGCTCTTCATCCTCTTATAAATCAATTTGACTGCTCTTCATCCTCTTATAAAACCGTTTGACTGCTCTTCGTCTGATTATAAATCAGTTTGACTGCTCTTCGTCCGATTATAAATCAGTTTGACTGCTCTTCGTCCGCTTATAAAACAGTTTGACTGCTCTTCATCCTTTTATAAAGCAGTTTGACTGCTCTTCATCCTCTTATAAATCAGTTTGACTGCTCTTCATCCTTTTATAAAGCAGTTTGACTGCTCTTCATCCTCCTATAAACCAGTTTGACTGCGCTTCATCCTCCTATAGAACAATTTGACTGCTCTTCGTCCGATTATAAATCAGTTTGACTTTTCTTCATCCTCTTATAAAACAGTTTGACTGCTCTTCATCCTCTTATAAATCAGTTTGACTGCTCTTCATCCGATTATAAATCAGTTTGACTGCTCTTCGTCCTCTTTTAAAACAGTTTGACTGCTCTTCATCCTGTTATAAAGCAGTTTGACTGCTCTTCATCCTCTTATAAAACAGTTTGACTGCTCTTCATCCTCTTGTAAAACAGGTTGACTGCTCTTCATCCTCTTGTAAAACAGTCTGACTGCTCTACATCCTCGTATAAAACAGTTTGACTGCTCTTCATCCTTTTATAAAGCAGTTTGACTGCTCTTCATCAACTTATAAATCAATTTGACTGCTCTTCATCCTCTTATAAAACCGTTTGACTGCTCTTCGTCCGATTATAAATCAGTTTGACTGCTCTTCGTCCGATTATAAATCAGTTTGACTGCTCTTCGTCCGCTTACAAAACAGTTTGACTGCTCTTCATCCTTTTATAAAGCTGTTTGACTGCTCTTCATACTCTTATAAATCAGTTTGACTGCTCTTCATCCTCTTATAAAGCAGTTTGACTGCTCTTCATACTCCTATAAACCAGTTTGACTGCGCTTCATCCTCCTGTAGAACAGTTTGACTGCTTTTCGTCCGATTATAAATGAGTTTGACTGCTCTTCGTCCTCGTTTAAAACAGTTTGACTGCTCTTCATCCTTTTATAAAGCAGTTTGACTGCTCTTCATCCTCTTATAAAACAGATTGACTGCTCTTCATCCTCTTGTAAAACAGGTTGACTGCCCTTCATCCTCTTGTAAAACAGTCTGACTGCTCTACATCCTCGTATAAAACAGATTGACTGCTCTTCATCCTTTTATAAAACCGTTTGACTGCTCTTCGTCCGTTTATAAATCAGTTTGACTGCTCTTCGTCCGATTATAAATCAGTTTGACTGCTCTTCGTCCGCTTATAAATCAGTTTGACTGCTCTTCATCCTCTTATAAAGCAGTTTGACTGCTCTTCATCCTCCTATAAACCAGTTTGACTGCGCTTCATCCTCCTATAGAACAGTTTGACTGCTCTTCGTCAGATTATAAATCAATTTGACTGTTCTTCCTCCTCGTATAAAACAGTTTGACTGCTCTTCATCGTTTTATAAAGCAGTTTGACTGCTCTACATCCTCTTATAAATCAGTTTGACTGCTATTCATCTGATTATAAATCAGTTTGACTGCTCTTCGTCCAATTATAAATCAGTTTGACTGCTCTTCGTCCGATTATAAATGAGTTTGACTGCTCTTCGTCCTCGTTTAAAACAGTTTGACTGCTCTTCATCCTTTTATAAAGCAGTTTGACTGCTCTTCATCCTCTTATAAAACAGATTGACTGCTCTTCATCCTCTTGTAAAACAGGTTGACTGCCCTTCATCCTCTTGTAAAACAGTCTGACTGCTCTACATCCTCGTATAAAACAGATTGACTGCTCTTCATCCTTTTATAAAACCGTTTGACTGCTCTTCGTCCGTTTATAAATCAGTTTGACTGCTCTTCATACTCCTATAAACCAGTTTGACTGCGCTTCATCCTCCTGTAGAACAGTTTGACTGCTTTTCGTCCGATTATAAATGAGTTTGACTGCTCTTCGTCCTCGTTTAAAACAGTTTGACTGCTCTTCATCCTTTTATAAAGCAGTTTGACTGCTCTTCATCCTCTTATAAAACAGATTGACTGCTCTTCATCTTCTTGTAAAACAGGTTGACTGCTCTTCATCCTCTTATAAATCAGTTTGACTGCTTTTCATCCTCTTATAAATCAGTTTGACTGCTCTTCGTACTCTTATAAAACAGTTTGACTGCTCTTCATCCTTTTATAAAGCAGTTTGACTGCTCTTCGTCCGATTATAAAGCAGTTTGACTGCTCTTCATCCTCTTATAAAACAGTTTGACTGCTCTTCGTCCTTTTATAAAGCAGTTTGACTGCTCTTCATCCTCTTATAAATCAGTTTGACTGCTCTTCATCCTTTTATAAAGCAGTTTGACTGCTCTTCATCCTCCTATAAACCAGTTTGACTGCGCTTCATCCTCCTATAGAACAGTTTGACTGCTCTTCGTCCGATTATAAATCAGTTTGACTGCTCTTCGTACTCTTATAAAACAGTTTGACTGCTCTTCATCCTTTTATAAAGCAGTTTGACTGCTCTTCATCCTCTTATAAATCAGTTTGACTGCTCTTCATCCGATTATAAATCAGTTTGACTGCTCTTCATCCTTTTATAAAGCAGTTTGACTGCTCTTCATCCTCTTATAAATCAGTTTGACTGCTCTTCATCCGATTATAAATCAGTTTGACTGCTCTTCATCCTCTTATAAAACAGTTTGACTGCTCTTCATCCTTTTATAACGCAGTTTGACTGCTCTTCATCCTCTTATTAATCAGTTTGACTGCTCTTCATCCGATTATAAATCAGTTTGACTGCTCTTCGTCCTCTTTTAAAACAGTTTGACTGCTCTTCGTCCTTTTATAATGCAGTTTGACTGTTCTTCATCCTCTTATAAAACAGATTGACTGCTCTTCATCTTCTTGTAAAACAGGTTGACTGCTCTTCATCCTCTTGTAAAACAGTCTGACTGCTCTACATCCTCGTATAAAACAGTTTGACTGCTCTTCATGCTTTTATAAAGCAGTTTGACTGCTCTTCATTCTCATATAAATCAATTTGACTGCTCTTCATCCTCTTATAAAACCGTTTGACTGCTCTTCGTCCGATTATAAATCAGTTTGACTGCTCTTCATCCTCTTATAAAACCGTTTGACAGCTCTTCGTCCGATTATAAATCAGGTTGACTGCTCTTCGTCCGATTATAAATCAGTTTGACTGCTCTTCGTCTGCTTATAAAACAGTTTGACTGCTCTTCATCCTTTTATAAAGCAGTTTGACTGCTCTTCATCCTCTTATAAATCAGTTTGACTGCTCTTCATCTGTTTATAAAGCAGTTTTACTGCTCTTCATCCTCCTATAGACCAGTTTGACTGCGCTTCATCCTCCTATAAAACAGTTTGACTGCTCTTCGTCGGATTAAAAATCAGTTTGACTGCTCTTCGTCCTCTTATAAAACAGGTTGACTGCTCTTCATCCTCTTGTAAAACAGTCTGACTGCTCTACATCCTCGTATAAAACAGTTTGACTGCTCTTCATCCTTTTATAAAGCAGTTTCACTGCTCTTCATCCTCTTATAAATCAATTTGACTGCTCTTCATACTCTTATAAAACCGTTTGACTGCTCTTCGTCCGATTATAAATCAGTTTGACTGCTCTTCGTCCGATTATAAATCAGTTTGACTGCTCTTCGTCCGCTTACAAAACAGTTTGACTGCTCTTCATCCTTTTATAAAGCTGTTTGACTGCTCTTCATACTCTTATAAAGCAGTTTGACTGCTCTTCATACTCCTATAAACAAGTTTGACTGCGCTTCATCCTCCTGTAGAACAGTTTGACTGCTTTTCGTCCGATTATAAATCAGTTTGACTGCTCTTCGTCCTCGTATAAAACAGTTTGACTGCTCTTCATCCTTTTATAAAGCAGTTTGACTGCTCTTCATCCTCTTATAAAACAGATTGACTGCTCTTCATCCTCTTGTAAAACAGGTTGACTGCCCTTCATCCTCTTGTAAAACAATCTGACTGCTCTTCATCCTCTTATAAAGCAGTTTGACTGCTCTTCATCCTCCTATAAACCAGTTTGACTGCGCTTCATCCTCTTGTAAAACAGGTTGACTGCCCTTCATCCTCTTGTAAAACAGTCTGACTGTTCTACATCCTCGTATAAAACAGTTTGACTGCTCTTCATCCTTTTATAAAACCGTTTGACTGCTCTTCGTCCGTTTATAAATCAGTTTGACTGCTCTTCGTCCGATTATAAATCAGTTTGACTGCTCTTCGTCCGCTTATAAATCAGTTTGACTGCTCTTCATCCTCTTATAAAGCAGTTTGACTGCTCTTCATCCTCCTATAAACCAGTTTGACTGCGCTTCATCCTCCTATAGAACAGTTTGACTGCTCTTCGTCCGATTATAAATCAATTTGACTGCTCTTCGTCCTCGTATAAAACAGTTTGACTGCTCTTCATCGTTTTATAAAGCAGTTTGACTGCTCTACATCCTCTTATAAATCAGTTTGACTGCTATTCATCTGATTATAAATCAGTTTGACTGCTCTTCGTCCAATTATAAATCAGTTTGACTGCTCTTCGTCCGATTATAAATCAGTTTGACTGCTCTTCGTCCGCTTATAAAACAGTTTGACTGCTCTTCATCCTTTTATAAAGCAGTTTGACTGCTCTTCATCCTCTTATAAAGCAGTTTGACTGCTCTTCATCCTCTTATAAAGCAGTTTGACTGCTCTTCATCCTCCTATAAACCAGTTTGACTGCGCTTCATCCTCCTATAGAACAGTTTGATTGCTCTTCGTCCGATTATAAATCAGTTTGACTGCTCTTCGTCCTCTTATAAAACAGTTTGACTGCTCTTCATCCTTTTATAAAGCAGTTTGACTGCTCTTCATCCTCTTATAAATCAGTTTGACTGCTCTTCATCCTTTTATAAAGCAGTTTGACTGCTCTTCATCCTCCTATAAACCAGTTTGACTGCGCTTCATCCTCCTATAGAACAGTTTGACTGCTCTTCGTCCGATTATAAATCAGTTTGACTGCTCTTCGTCCTCTTATAAAACAGTTTGACTGCTCTTCATCCTTTTGTAAAGCAGTTTGACTGCTCTTCATCCTCTTATAAATCAGTTTGACTGCTCTTCATCCGATTATAAATCAGTTTGACTGCTCTTCATCCTCTTAAAAAACAGTTTGACTGCTCTTCATCCTTTTATAAAGCAGTTTGACTGCTCTTCATCCTCTTATAAATCAGTTTGACTGCTCTTCATCCGATTATAAATCAGTTTGACTGCTCTTCATCCTCTTATAAAACAGTTTGACTGCTCTTCATCCTTTTATAACGCAGTTTGACTGCTCTTCATCCTCTTATTAATCAGTTTGACTGCTCTTCATCCGATTATAAATCAGTTTGACTGCTCTTCGTCCTCTTTTAAAACAGTTTGACTGCTCTTCATCCTTTTATAATGCAGTTTGACTGTTCTTCATACTCTTATAAAACAGATTGACTGCTCTTCATCCTCTTGTAAAACAGGTTGACTGCTCTTCATCCTCTTGTAAAACAGTCTGACTGCTCTACATCCTCGTATAAAACAGTTTGACTGCTCTTCATCCTTTTATAAAGCAGTTTGACTGCTCTTCATCCTCTTATAAATAAATTTGACTGCTCTTCATCCTCTTATAAAACCGTTTGACTGCTCTTCGTCCGATTATAAATCAGTTTGACTGCTCTTCATCCTCTTATAAAACCGTTTGACTGCTCTTCGTCCGATTATAAATCAGGTTGACTGCTCTTCGTCCGATTATAAATCAGTTTGACTGCTCTTCGTCTGCTTATAAAACAGTTTGACTGCTCTTCATCCTTTTATAAAGCAGTTTGACTGCTCTTCATCCTCTTATAAAACAGTTTGACTGCTCTTCATCCTTTTATAAAGCAGTTTGACTGCTCTTCATCCTCTTATAAATCAGTTTGACTGCTCTTCATCCTCTTAAAAAACAGTTTGACTGCTCTTCATCCTTTTATAAAGCAGTTTGACTGCTCTTCATCCTCTTATAAATCAGTTTGACTGCTCTTCATCCGATTATAAATCAGTTTGACTGCTCTTCATCCTCTTATAAAACAGTTTGACTGCTCTTCATCCTTTTATAACGCAGTTTGACTGCTCTTCATCCTCTTATTAATCAGTTTGACTGCTCTTCATCCGATTATAAATCAGTTTGACTGCTCTTCGTCCTCTTTTAAAACAGTTTGACTGCTCTTCATCCTTTTATAATGCAGTTTGACTGTTCTTCATACTCTTATAAAACAGATTGACTGCTCTTCATCCTCTTGTAAAACAGGTTGACTGCTCTTCATCCTCTTGTAAAACAGTCTGACTGCTCTACATCCTCGTATAAAACAGTTTGACTGCTCTTCATCCTTTTATAAAGCAGTTTGACTGCTCTTCATCCTCTTATAAATAAATTTGACTGCTCTTCATCCTCTTATAAAACCGTTTGACTGCTCTTCGTCCGATTATAAATCAGTTTGACTGCTCTTCATCCTCTTATAAAACCGTTTGACTGCTCTTCGTCCGATTATAAATCAGGTTGACTGCTCTTCGTCCGATTATAAATCAGTTTGACTGCTCTTCGTCTGCTTATAAAACAGTTTGACTGCTCTTCATCCTTTTATAAAGCAGTTTGACTGCTCTTCATCCTCTTATAAATCAGTTTGACTGCTCTTCATCTGTTTATAAAGCAGTTTTACTGCTCTTCATCCTCCTATAGACCAGTTTGACTGCGCTTCATCCTCCTATAAAACAGTTTGACTGCTCTTCGTCGGATTATAAATCAGTTTGACTGCTCTTCGTCCTCTTATAAAACAGGTTGACTGCTCTTCATCCTCTTGTAAAACAGGTTGACTGCCCTTCATCCTCTTGTAAAACAGTCTGACTGCTCTACATCCTCGTATAAAACAGATTGACTGCTCTTCATCCTTTTATAAAACCGTTTGACTGCTCTTCGTCCGTTTATAAATCAGTTTGACTGCTCTTCGTCCGATTATAAATCAGTTTGACTGCTCTTCGTCCGCTTATAAATCAGTTTGACTGCTCTTCATCCTCTTATAAAGCCGTTTGACTGCTCTTCATCCTCCTATAAACCAGTTTGACTGCGCTTCATCCTCCTATAGAACAGTTTGACTGCTCTTCGTCAGATTATAAATCAATTTGACTGCTCTTCCTCCTCGTATAAAACAGTTTGACTGCTCTTCATCGTTTTATAAAGCAGTTTGACTGCTCTACATCCTCTTATAAATCAGTTTGACTGCTATTCATCTGATTATAAATCAGTTTGACTGCTCTTCGTCCAATTATAAATCAGTTTGACTGCTCTTCGTCCGATTATAAATGAGTTTGACTGCTCTTCGTCCTCGTTTAAAACAGTTTGACTGCTCTTCATCCTTTTATAAAGCAGTTTGACTGCTCTTCATCCTCTTATAAAACAGATTGACTGCTCTTCATCCTCTTGTAAAACAGGTTGACTGCCCTTCATCCTCTTGTAAAACAGTCTGACTGCTCTACATCCTCGTATAAAACAGATTGACTGCTCTTCATCCTTTTATAAAACCGTTTGACTGCTCTTCGTCCGTTTATAAATCAGTTTGACTGCTCTTCGTCCGATTATAAATCAGTTTGACTGCTCTTCGTCCGCTTATAAATCAGTTTGACTGCTCTTCATCCTCTTATAAAGCAGTTTGACTGCTCTTCATCCTCCTATAAACCAGTTTGACTGCGCTTCATCCTCCTATAGAACAGTTTGACTGCTCTTCGTCAGATTATAAATCAATTTGACTGCTCTTCGTCCTCGTATAAAACAGTTTGACTGCTCTTCATCGTTTTATAAAGCAGTTTGACTGCTCTACATCCTCTTATAAATCAGTTTGACTGCTATTCATCTGATTATAAATCAGTTTGACTGCTCTTCGTCCAATTATAAATCAGTTTGACTGCTCTTCGTCCGATTATAAATCAGTTTGACTGCTCTTCGTCCGCTTATAAAACAGTTTGACTGCTCTTCATCGTTTTATAAAGCAGTTTGACTGCTCTACATCCTCTTATAAATCAGTTTGACTGCTATTCATCTGATTATAAATCAGTTTGACTGCTCCTCGTCCAATTATAAATCAGTTTGACTGCTCTTCGTCCGATTATAAATCAGTTTGACTGCTCTTCGTCCGCTTATAAAACAGTTTGACTGCTCTTCATCCTTTTATAAAGCAGTTTGACTGCTCTTCATCCTCTTATAAATCAGTTTGACTGCTTTTCATCCTCTTATAAAGCAGTTTGACTGCTCTTCATCCTCCTATAAACCAGTTTGACTGCGCTTCATCCTCCTATAGAACAGTTTGACTGCTCTTCGTCCGATTATAAATCAGTTTGACTGCTCTTCGTCCTCTTATAAAACAGTTTGACTGCTCTTCGTCCTTTTATAAAGCAGTTTGACTGCTCTTCATCCTCTTCTAAATCAGTTTGACTGCTCTTCATCCTTTTATAAAGCAGTTTGACTGCTCTTCATCCTCCTATAAACCAGTTTGACTGCGCTTCATCCTCCTATAGAACAGTTTGACTGCTCTTCGTCCGATTATAAATCAGTTTGACTGCTCTTCGTCCTCTTATAAAACAGTTTGACTGCTCTTCATCCTTTTATAAAGCAGTTTGACTGCTCTTCATCCTCTTATAAATCAGTTTGACTGCTCTTCATCCGATTATAAATCAGTTTGACTGCTCTTCATCCTCCTATAAACCAGTTTGACTGCTCTTCATCCTCTTATAAATCAGTTTGACTGCTCTTCATCCGATTATAAATCAGTTTGACTGCTCTTCATCCTCTTATAAAACAGTTTGACTGCTCTTCATCCTTTTATAACGCAGTTTGACTGCTCTTCATCCTCTTATTAATCAGTTTGACTGCTCTTCATCCGATTATAAATCAGTTTGACTGCTCTTCGTCCTCTTTTAAAACAGTTTGACTGCTCTTCGTCCTTTTATAATGCAGTTTGACTGTTCTTCATCCTCTTATAAAACAGATTGACTGCTCTTCATCTTCTTGTAAAACAGGTTGACTGCTCTTCATCCTCTTGTAAAACAGTCTGACTGCTCTACATCCTCGTATAAAACAGTTTGACTGCTCTTCATCCTTTTATAAAGCAGTTTGACTGCTCTTCATTCTCATATAAATCAATTCGACTGCTCTTCATCCTCTTATAAAACCGTTTGACTGCTCTTCGTCCGATTATAAATCAGTTTGACTGCTCTTCATCCTCTTATAAAACCGTTTGACAGCTCTTCGTCCGATTATAAATCAGGTTGACTGCTCTTCGTCCGATTATAAATCAGTTTGACTGCTCTTCGTCTGCTTATAAAACAGTTTGACTGCTCTTCATCCTTTTATAAAGCAGTTTGACTGCTCTTCATCCTCTTATAAATCAGTTTGACTGCTCTTTATCTGTTTATAAAGCAGTTTTACTGCTCTTCATCCTCCTATAGACCAGTTTGACTGCGCTTCATCCTCCTATAAAACAGTTTGACTGCTCTTCGTCGGATTATAAATCAGTTTGACTGCTCTTCGTCCTCTTATAAAACAGGTTGACTGCTCTTCATCCTCTTGTAAAACAGTCTGACTGCTCTACATCCTCGTATAAAACAGTTTGACTGCTCTTCATCCTTTTATAAAGCAGTTTCACTGCTCTTCATCCTCTTATAAATCAATTTGACTGCTCTTCATACTCTTATAAAACCGTTTGACTGCTCTTCGTCCGATTATAAATCAGTTTGACTGCTCTTCGTCCGATTATAAATCAGTTTGACTGCTCTTCGTCCGCTTACAAAACAGTTTGACTGCTCTTCATCCTTTTATAAAGCTGTTTGACTGCTCTTCATACTCTTATAAATCAGTTTGACTGCTCTTCATCCTCTTATAAAGCAGTTTGACTGCTCTTCATACTCCTATAAACAAGTTTGACTGCGCTTCATCCTCCTGTAGAACAGTTTGACTGCTTTTCGTCCGATTATAAATCAGTTTGACTGCTCTTCGTCCTCGTATAAAACAGTTTGACTGCTCTTCATCCTTTTATAAAGCAGTTTGACTGCTCTTCATCCTCTTATAAAACAGATTGACTGCTCTTCATCTGTTTATAAAGCAGTTTTACTGCTCTTCATCCTCCTATAGACCAGTTTGACTGCGCTTCATCCTCCTATAAAACAGTTTGACTGCTCTTCGTCGGATTATAAATCAGTTTGACTGCTCTTCGTCCTCTTATAAAACAGGTTGACTGCTCTTCATCCTCTTGTAAAACAGTCTGACTGCTCTACATCCTCGTATAAAACAGTTTGACTGCTCTTCATCCTATTATAAATCAGTTTGACTGCTCTTCATCCTCTTATAAAACAGTTTGACTGCTCTTCCTCCTTTTATAAATCAGTTTGACTGCTCTTCGTCTGCTTATAAATCAGTTTTACTGCTCTTCATCCTATTATAAATCAGGTTGACTGCTCTTCATCCTCTTATAAAACAGTTTGACTGCTCTTCATCCATTTATAAAGCAGTTTGACTGCTCTTCATCCTCTTATAAATCAGTTTGACTGCTCTTCATCCTCTTATAAAGCAGTTTGACTGCTCTTCATCCTCCTATAAACCAGTTTGACTGCGCTACATCCTCCTATAGAACAGTTTGACTGCTCTTCGTCCGATTATAAATCAGTTTGACTGCTCTACGTCCTCTTATAAATCAGTTTGACTGCTATTCATCTGATTATAAATCAGTTTGACTGCTCTTCGTCCAATTATAAATCAGTTTGACTGCTCTTCGTCCGATTATAAATCAGTTTGACTGCTCTTCGTCCGCTTATAAAACAGTTTGACTGCTCTTCATCCTTTTATAAAGCAGTTTGACTGCTCTTCATCCTCTTATAAATCAGTTTGACTGCTTTTCATCCTCTTATAAAGCAGTTTGACTCCTCTTCATCCTCCTATAAACCAGTTTGACTGCGCTTCATCCTCCTATAGAACAGTTTGACTGCTCTTCGTCCGATTATAAATCAGTTTGACTGCTCTTCGTCCTCTTATAAAACAGTTTGACTGCTCTTCGTCCTTTTATAAAGCAGTTTGACTGCTCTTCATCCTCTTATAAATCAGTTTGACTGCTCTTCATCCTTTTATAAAGCAGTTTGACTGCTCTTCATCCTCCTATAAACCAGTTTGACTGCGCTTCATCCTCCTATAGAACAGTTTGACTGCTCTTCGTCCGATTATAAATCAGTTTGACTGCTCTTCGTCCTCTTATAAAACAGTTTGACTGCTCTTCATCCTTTTATAAAGCAGTTTGACTGCTCTTCATCCTCTTATAAATCAGTTTGACTGCTCTTCATCCGATTATAAATCAGTTTGACTGCTCTTCATCCTTTTATAAAGCAGTTTGACTGCTCTTCATCCTCTTATAAATCAGTTTGACTGCTCTTCATCCGATTATAAATCAGTTTGACTGCTCTTCATCCTCTTATAAAACAGTTTGACTGCTCTTCATCCTTTTATAACGCAGTTTGACTGCTCTTCATCCTCTTATTAATCAGTTTGACTGCTCTTCATCCGATTATAAATCAGTTTGACTGCTCTTCGTCCTCTTTTAAAACAGTTTGACTGCTCTTCGTCCTTTTATAATGCAGTTTGACTGTTCTTCATCCTCTTATAAAACAGATTGACTGCTCTTCATCTTCTTGTAAAACAGGTTGACTGCTCTTCATCCTCTTGTAAAACAGTCTGACTGCTCTACATCCTCGTATAAAACAGTTTGACTGCTCTTCATCCTTTTATAAAGCAGTTTGACTGATCTTCATTCTCTTATAAATCAATTTGACTGCTCTTCATCCTCTTATAAAACCGTTTGACTGCTCTTCGTCCGATTATAAATCAGTTTGACTGCTCTTCATCCTCTTATAAAACCGTTTGACAGCTCTTCGTCCGATTATAAATCAGGTTGACTGCTCTTCGTCCGATTATAAATCAGTTTGACTGCTCTTCGTCTGCTTATAAAACAGTTTGACTGCTCTTCATCCTTTTATAAAGCAGTTTGACTGCTCTTCATCCTCTTATAAATCAGTTTGACTGCTCTTCATCTGTTTATAAAGCAGTTTTACTGCTCTTCATCCTCCTATAGACCAGTTTGACTGCGCTTCATCCTCCTATAAAACAGTTTGACTGCTCTTCGTCGGATTATAAATCAGTTTGACTGCTCTTCGTCCTCTTATAAAACAGGTTGACTGCTCTTCATCCTCTTGTAAAACAGTCTGACTGCTCTACATCCTCGTATAAAACAGTTTGACTGCTCTTCATCCTTTTATAAAGCAGTTTCACTGCTCTTCATCCTCTTATAAATCAATTTGACTGCTCTTCATACTCTTATAAAACCGTTTGACTGCTCTTCGTCCGATTATAAATCAGTTTGACTGCTCTTCGTCCGATTATAAATCAGTTTGACTGCTCTTCGTCCGCTTACAAAACAGTTTGACTGCTCTTCATCCTTTTATAAAGCTGTTTGACTGCTCTTCATACTCTTATAAATCAGTTTGACTGCTCTTCATCCTCTTATAAAGCAGTTTGACTGCTCTTCATACTCCTATAAACAAGTTTGACTGCGCTTCATCCTCCTGTAGAACAGTTTGACTGCTTTTCGTCCGATTATAAATCAGTTTGACTGCTCTTCGTCCTCGTATAAAACAGTTTGACTGCTCTTCATCCTTTTATAAAGCAGTTTGACTGCTCTTCATCCTCTTATATAACAGATTGACTGCTCTTCATCCTCTTGTAAAACAGGTTGACTGCCCTTCATCCTCTTGTAAAACAGTCTGACTGCTCTTCATCCTCTTATAAAGCAGTTTGACTGCTCTTCATCCTCCTATAAACCAGTTTGACTGCGCTTCATCCTCTTGTAAAACAGGTTGACTGCCCTTCATCCTCTTGTAAAACAGTCTGACTGTTCTACATCCTCGTATAAAACAGTTTGACTGCTCTTCATCCTTTTATAAAACCGTTTGACTGCTCTTCGTCCGTTTATAAAACAGTTTGACTGCTCTTCGTCCGATTATAAATCAGTTTGACTGCTCTTCGTCCGCTTATAAATCAGTTTGACTGCTCTTCATCCTCTTATAAAGCAGTTTGACTGCTCTTCATCCTCCTATAAACCAGTTTGACTGCGCTTCATCCTCCTATAGAACAGTTTGACTGCTCTTCGTCCGATTATAAATCAATTTGACTGCTCTTCGTCCTCGTATAAAACAGTTTGACTGCTCTTCATCGTTTTATAAAGCAGTTTGACTGCTCTACATCCTCTTATAAATCAGTTTGACTGCTATTCATCTGATTATAAATCAGTTTGACTGCTCTTCGTCCAATTATAAATCAGTTTGACTGCTCTTCGTCCGATTATAAATCAGTTTGACTGCTCTTCGTCCGCTTATAAAACAGTTTGACTGCTCTTCATCCTTTTATAAAGCAGTTTGACTGCTCTTCATCCTCTTATAAATCAGTTTGACTGCTCTTCATCCTCTTATAAAGCAGTTTGACTGCTCTTCATCCTCCTATAAACCAGTTTGACTGCGCTTCATCCTCCTATAGAACAGTTTGATTGCTCTTCGTCCGATTATAAATCAGTTTGACTGCTCTTCGTCCTCTTATAAAACAGTTTGACTGCTCTTCATCCTTTTATAAAGCAGTTTGACTGCTCTTCATCCTCTTATAAATCAGTTTGACTGCTCTTCATCCTTTTATAAAGCAGTTTGACTGCTCTTCATCCTCCTATAAACCAGTTTGACTGCGCTTCATCCTCCTATAGAACAGTTTGACTGCTCTTCGTCCTCTTGTAAAACAGTTTGACTGTTCTTCGTCCTCTTATAAAACAGTTTGACTGCTCTTCATCCTTTTGTAAAGCAGTATGACTGCTCTTCATCCTCTTATAAATCAGTTTGACTGCTCTTCATCCGATTATAAATCAGTTTGACTGCTCTTCATCCTCTTAAAAAACAGTTTGACTGCTCTTCATCCTTTTATAAAGCAGTTTGACTGCTCTTCATCCTCTTATAAATCAGTTTGACTGCTCTTCATCCGATTATAAATCAGTTTGACTGCTCTTCATCCTCTTATAAAACAGTTTGACTGCTCTTCATCCTTTTATAACGCAGTTTGACTGCTCTTCATCCTCTTATTAATCAGTTTGACTGCTCTTCATCTGATTATAAATCAGTTTGACTGCTCTTCGTCCTCTTTTAAAACAGTTTGACTGCTCTTCATCCTTTTATAATGCAGTTTGACTGTTCTTCATCCTCTTATAAAACAGATTGACTGCTCTTCATCCTCTTGTAAAACAGGTTGACTGCTCTTCATCCTCTTGTAAAACAGTCTGACTGCTCTACATCCTCGTATAAAACAGTTTGACTGCTCTTCATCCTTTTATAAAGCAGTTTGACTGCTCTTCATCCTCTTATAAATCAATTTGACTGCTCTTCATCCTCTTATAAAACCGTTTGACTGCTCTTCGTCCGATTATAAATCAGTTTGACTGCTCTTCATCCTCTTATAAAACCGTTTGACTGCTCTTCGTCCGATTATAAATCAGGTTGACTGCTCTTCGTCCGATTATAAATCAGTTTGACTGCTCTTCGTCTGCTTATAAAACAGTTTGACTGCTCTTCATCCTTTTATAAAGCAGTTTGACTGCTCTTCATCCTCTTATAAATCAGTTTGACTGCTCTTCATCTGTTTATAAAGCAGTTTTACTGCTCTTCATCCTCCTATAGACCAGTTTGACTGCGCTTCATCCTCCTATAAAACAGTTTGACTGCTCTTCGTCGGATTATAAATCAGTTTGACTGCTCTTCGTCCTCTTATAAAACAGGTTGACTGCTCTTCATCCTCTTGTAAAACAGTCTGACTGCTCTACATCCTCGTATAAAACAGTTTGACTGCTCTTCATCCTTTTATAAAGCAGTTTCACTGCTCTTCATCCTCTTATAAATCAATTTGACTGCTCTTCATACTCTTATAAAACCGTTTGACTGCTCTTCGTCCGATTATAAATCAGTTTGACTGCTCTTCGTCCGATTATAAATCAGTTTGACTGCTCTTCGTCCGCTTACAAAACAGTTTGACTGCTCTTCATCCTTTTATAAAGCTGTTTGACTGCTCTTCATACTCTTATAAATCAGTTTGACTGCTCTTCATCCTCTTATAAAGCAGTTTGACTGCTCTTCATACTCCTATAAACAAGTTTGACTGCGCTTCATCCTCCTGTAGAACAGTTTGACTGCTTTTCGTCCGATTATAAATCAGTTTGACTGCTCTTCGTCCTCGTATAAAACAGTTTGACTGCTCTTCATCCTTTTATAAAGCAGTTTGACTGCTCTTCATCCTATTATAAAACAGATTGACTGCTCTTCATCCTCTTGTAAAACAGGTTGACTGCCCTTCATCCTCTTGTAAAACAGTCTGACTGCTCTTCATCCTCTTATAAAGCAGTTTGACTGCTCTTCATCCTCCTATAAACCAGTTTGACTGCGCTTCATCCTCTTGTAAAACAGGTTGACTGCTTTTCATCCTTTTGTAAAACAGTTTGACTGCTCTACATCATTGTATAAAACAGTTTGACTGCTCTTCATCCTTTTATAAAGCAGTTTGACTGCTCTTCATCCTCTTATAAAACAGATTGACTGCTCTTCATCTGTTTATAAAGCAGTTTTACTGCTCTTCATCCTCCTATAGACCAGTTTGACTGTGCTTCATCCTCCTATAAAACAGTTTGACTGCTCTTCGTCGGATTATAAATCAGTTTGACTGCTCTTCGTCCTCTTATAAAACAGGTTGACTGCTCTTCATCCTCTTGTAAAACAGTCTGACTGCTCTACATCCTCGTATAAAACAGTTTGACTGCTCTTCATCCTATTATAAATCAGTTTGACTGCTCTTCATCCTCTTATAAAACAGTTTGACTGCTCTTCCTCCTTTTATAAATCAGTTTGACTGCTCTTCGTCTGCTTATAAATCAGTTTTACTGCTCTTCATCCTATTATAAATCAGGTTGACTGCTCTTCATCCTCTTATAAAACAGTTTGACTGCTCTTCATCCATTTATAAAGCAGTTTGACTGCTCTTCATCCTCTTATAAATCAGTTTGACTGCTCTTCATCCTCTTATAAAGCAGTTTGACTGCTCTTCATCCTCCTATAAACCAGTTTGACTGCGCTACATCCTCCTATAGAACAGTTTGACTGCTCTTCGTCCGATTATAAATCAGTTTGACTGCTCTTCGTCCTCTTATAAAACAGTTTGACTGCTCTTCATCCTTTTATAAAGCAGTTTGACTGCTCTTCATCCTCTTATAAATCAGTTTGACTGCTCTTCATCCTTTTATAAAGCAGTTTGACTGCTCTTCATCCTCCTATAAACCAGTTTGACTGCGCTTCATCCTCCTATAGAACAGTTTGACTGCTCTTCGTCCGATTATAAATCAGTTAGACTGCTCTTCGTCCTCTTATAAAACAGTTTGACTGCTCTTCATCCTTTTATAAAGCAGTTTGACTGCTCTTCATCCTCTTATAAATCAGTTTGACTGCTCTTCATCCTCTTAAAAAAACAGTTTGACTGCTCTTCATCCTTTTATAAAGCAGTTTGACTGCACTTCATCCTCTTATAAATCAGTTTGACTGCTCTTCATTCGATTATAAATCAGTTTGACTGCTCTTCATCCTCTTATAAAACAGATTGACTGATCTTCATCCTTTTATAACGCAGTTTGACTGCTCATCATCCTCTTATAAATCAGTTTGACTGCTCTTCATCCGATTATAAATCAGTTTGACTGCTCTTCGTCCTCTTTTAAAACAGTTTGACTGCTCTTCATCCTTTTATAATGCAGTTTGACTGCTCTTCATCCTCTTATAAAACAGTTTGACTGCTCTTCATCCTCTTGTAAAACAGGTTGACTGCTCTTCATCCTCTTGTAAAGCAGTCTGACTGCTCTACATCCTCGTATAAAACAGTTTGACTGCTCTTCATCCTTTTATAAAGCAGTTTGACTGCTCTTCATCCTCTTATAAATCAATTTGACTGCTCTTCATCCTCTTATAAAACCGTTTGACTGCTCTTCGTCCGATTATAAATCAGTTTGACTGCTCTTCATCCTCTTATAAAACCGTTTAACTGCTCTTCGTCCGATTATAAATCAGTTAGACTGCTCTTCGTCCTCTTATAAAACAGTTTGACTGCTCTTCATCCGATTATAAATCAGTTTGACTGCTCTTCATCCTCTTATAAAACAGTTTGACTGCTCTTCATCCTTTTATAACGCAGTTTGACTGCTCTTCATCCTCTTATAAATCAGTTTGACTGCTCTTCATCCGATTATAAATCAGTTTGACTGCTCTTCATCCTCTTTTAAAACAGTTTGACTGCTCTTCATCCTTTTATAATGCAGTTTGACTGCTCTTCATCCTCTTATAAAAGTTTGACTGCTCTTCATCTTCCTGTAAAACAGGTTGACTGATCTTCATCCTCTTATAAAACAGTTTGACTGCTCTTCATCCTCTTATAAAACAGTTTGACTGCTCTTCATCCTCTAGTAAAACAGGTTGACTGCTCTTCATCCTCTTGTAAAACAGTCTGACTGCTCTACATCCTCGTATAAAACAGTTTGACTGCTCCTCATCCTTTTATAAAGCAGTTTCACTGCTCTTCATCAACTTATAAATCAATTTGACTGCTCTTCATCCTCTTATAAAACCGTTTGACTGCTCTTCGTCCGATTATAAATCAGTTTGACTGCTCTTCGTCCGATTATAAATCAGTTTGACTGCTCTTCGTCCGCTTACAAAACAGTTTGACTGCTCTTCATCCTTTTATAAAGCTGTTTGACTGCTCTTCATACTCTTATAAATCAGTTTGACTGCTCTTCATCCTCTTATAAAGCAGTTTGACTGCTCTTCATACTCCTATAAACCAGTTTGACTGCGCTTCATCCTCCTGTAGAACAGTTAGACTGCTTTTCGTCCGATTATAAATCAGTTTGACTGCTCTTCGTCCTCGTATAAAACAGTTTGACTGCTCTTCATCCTTTTATAAAGCAGTTTGACTGCTCTTCATCCTCTTATAAAACAGATTGACTGCTCTTCATCCTCTTGTAAAACAGGTTGACTGCCCTTCATCCTCTTGTAAAACATTCTGACTGCTCTACATCCTCGTATAAAACAGTTTGACTGCTCTTCATCCTTTTATAAAGCAGTTTCACTGCTCTTCGTCCTTTTATAAAGCAGTTTGACTGCTCTTCATCCTCTTATAAATCAGTTTGACTGCTCTTCATCTGTTTATAAAGCAGTTTTACTGCTCTTCATCCTCCTATAGACCAGTTTGACTGCGCTTCATCCTCCTATAAAACAGTTTGACTGCTCTTCGTCGGATTATAAATCAGTTTGACTGCTCTTCGTCCTCTTATAAAACAGGTTGACTGCTCTTCATCCTCTTGTAAAACAGTCTGACTGCTCTACATCCTCGTATAAAACAGTTTGACTGCTCTTCATCCTTTTATAAAGCAGTTTCACTGCTCTTCATCCTCTTATAAATCAATTTGACTGCTCTTCATACTCTTATAAAACCGTTTGACTGCTCTTCGTCCGATTATAAATCAGTTTGACTGCTCTTCGTCCGATTATAAATCAGTTTGACTGCTCTTCGTCCGCTTACAAAACAGTTTGACTGCTCTTCATCCTTTTATAAAGCTGTTTGACTGCTCTTCATACTCTTATAAATCAGTTTGACTGCTCTTCATCCTCTTATAAAGCAGTTTGACTGCTCTTCATACTCCTATAAACAAGTTTGACTGCGCTTCATCCTCCTGTAGAACAGTTTGACTGCTTTTCGTCCGATTATAAATCAGTTTGACTGCTCTTCGTCCTCGTATAAAACAGTTTGACTGCTCTTCATCCTTTTATAAAGCAGTTTGACTGCTCTTCATCCTCTTATAAAACAGATTGACTGCTCTTCATCTGTTTATAAAGCAGTTTTACTGCTCTTCATCCTCCTATAGACCAGTTTGACTGCGCTTCATCCTCCTATAAAACAGTTTGACTGCTCTTCGTCGGATTATAAATCAGTTTGACTGCTCTTCGTCCTCTTATAAAACAGGTTGACTGCTCTTCATCCTCTTGTAAAACAGTCTGACTGCTCTACATCCTCGTATAAAACAGTTTGACTGCTCTTCATCCTATTATAAATCAGTTTGACTGCTCTTCATCCTCTTATAAAACAGTTTGACTGCTCTTCCTCCTTTTATAAATCAGTTTGACTGCTCTTCGTCTGCTTATAAATCAGTTTTACTGCTCTTCATCCTATTATAAATCAGGTTGACTGCTCTTCATCCTCTTATAAAACAGTTTGACTGCTCTTCATCCATTTATAAAGCAGTTTGACTGCTCTTCATCCTCTTATAAATCAGTTTGACTGCTCTTCATCCTCTTATAAAGCAGTTTGACTGCTCTTCATCCTCCTATAAACCAGTTTGACTGCGCTACATCCTCCTATAGAACAGTTTGACTGCTCTTCGTCCGATTATAAATCAGTTTGACTGCTCTACGTCCTCTTATAAATCAGTTTGACTGCTATTCATCTGATTATAAATCAGTTTGACTGCTCTTCGTCCAATTATAAATCAGTTTGACTGCTCTTCGTCCGATTATAAATCAGTTTGATTGCTCTTCGTCCGCTTATAAAACAGTTTGACTGCTCTTCATCCTTTTATAAAGCAGTTTGACTGCTCTTCATCCTCTTATAAATCAGTTTGACTGCTTTTCATCCTCTTATAAAGCAGTTTGACTGCTCTTCATCCTCCTATAAACCAGTTTGACTGCGCTTCATCCTCCTATAGAACAGTTTGACTGCTCTTCGTCCGATTATAAATCAGTTTGACTGCTCTTCGTCCTCTTATAAAACAGTTTGACTGCTCTTCGTCCTTTTATAAAGCAGTTTGACTGCTCTTCATCCTCTTATAAATCAGTTTGACTGCTCTTCATCCTTTTATAAAGCAGTTTGACTGCTCTTCATCCTCCTATAAACCAGTTTGACTGCGCTTCATCCTCCTATAGAACAGTTTGACTGCTCTTCGTCCGATTATAAATCAGTTTGACTGCTCTTCGTCCTCTTATAAAACAGTTTGACTGCTCTTCATCCTTTTATAAAGCAGTTTGACTGCTCTTCATCCTCTTATAAATCAGTTTGACTGCTCTTCATCCGATTATAAATCAGTTTGACTGCTCTTCATCCTTTTATAAAGCAGTTTGACTGCTCTTCATCCTCTTATAAATCAGTTTGACTGCTCTTCATCCGATTATAAATCAGTTTGACTGCTCTTCATCCTCTTATAAAACAGTTTGACTGCTCTTCATCCTTTTATAACGCAGTTTGACTGCTCTTCATCCTCTTATTAATCAGTTTGACTGCTCTTCATCCGATTATAAATCAGTTTGACTGCTCTTCGTCCTCTTTTAAAACAGTTTGACTGCTCTTCGTCCTTTTATAATGCAGTTTGACTGTTCTTCATCCTCTTATAAAACAGATTGACTGCTCTTCATCTTCTTGTAAAACAGGTTGACTGCTCTTCATCCTCTTGTAAAACAGTCTGACTGCTCTACATCCTCGTATAAAACAGTTTGACTGCTCTTCATCCTTTTATAAAGCAGTTTGACTGATCTTCATTCTCTTATAAATCAATTTGACTGCTCTTCATCCTCTTATAAAACCGTTTGACTGCTCTTCGTCCGATTATAAATCAGTTTGACTGCTCTTCATCCTCTTATAAAACCGTTTGACAGCTCTTCGTCCGATTATAAATCAGGTTGACTGCTCTTCGTCCGATTATAAATCAGTTTGACTGCTCTTCGTCTGCTTATAAAACAGTTTGACTGCTCTTCATCCTTTTATAAAGCAGTTTGACTGCTCTTCATCCTCTTATAAATCAGTTTGACTGCTCTTCATCTGTTTATAAAGCAGTTTTACTGCTCTTCATCCTCCTATAGACCAGTTTGACTGCGCTTCATCCTCCTATAAAACAGTTTGACTGCTCTTCGTCGGATTATAAATCAGTTTGACTGCTCTTCGTCCTCTTATAAAACAGGTTGACTGCTCTTCATCCTCTTGTAAAACAGTCTGACTGCTCTACATCCTCGTATAAAACAGTTTGACTGCTCTTCATCCTTTTATAAAGCAGTTTCACTGCTCTTCATCCTCTTATAAATCAATTTGACTGCTCTTCATACTCTTATAAAACCGTTTGACTGCTCTTCGTCCGATTATAAATCAGTTTGACTGCTCTTCGTCCGATTATAAATCAGTTTGACTGCTCTTCGTCCGCTTACAAAACAGTTTGACTGCTCTTCATCCTTTTATAAAGCTGTTTGACTGCTCTTCATACTCTTATAAATCAGTTTGACTGCTCTTCATCCTCTTATAAAGCAGTTTGACTGCTCTTCATACTCCTATAAACAAGTTTGACTGCGCTTCATCCTCCTGTAGAACAGTTTGACTGCTTTTCGTCCGATTATAAATCAGTTTGACTGCTCTTCGTCCTCGTATAAAACAGTTTGACTGCTCTTCATCCTTTTATAAAGCAGTTTGACTGCTCTTCATCCTCTTATAAAACAGATTGACTGCTCTTCATCCTCTTGTAAAACAGGTTGACTGCCCTTCATCCTCTTGTAAAACAGTCTGACTGCTCTTCATCCTCTTATAAAGCAGTTTGACTGCTCTTCATCCTCCTATAGACCAGTTTGACTGCTCTTCATCCTCTTATAAATCAGTATGACTGCTCTTCATCCGATTATAAATCAGTTTGACTGCTCTTCGTCCTCTTTTAAAACAGTTTGACTGCTCTTCATCCTTTTATAATGCAGTTTGACTGCTCTTCATCCTCTTATAAAACAGTTTGACTGCTCTTCATCCTCTTGTAAAACAGGTTGACTGCTCTTCATCCTCTTGTAAAACAGTCTGACTGCTCTACATCCTCGTATAAAACAGTTTGACTGCTCTTCATCCTTTTATAAAGCAGTTTGACTGCTCTTCATCCTCTTATAAATCAATTTGACTGCTCTTCATCCTCTTATAAAACCGTTTGACTGCTCTTCGTCCGATTATAAATCAGTTTGACTGCTCTTCATCCTCTTATAAAACCGTTTAACTGCTCTTCGTCCGATTATAAATCAGTTAGACTGCTCTTCGTCCTCTTATAAAACAGTTTGACTGCTCTTCATCCGATTATAAATCAGTTTGACTGCTCTTCATCCTCTTATAAAACAGTTTGACTGCTCTTCATCCTTTTATAACGCAGTTTGACTGCTCTTCATCCTCTTATAAATCAGTTTGACTGCTCTTCATCCGATTATAAATCAGTTTGACTGCTCTTCGTCCTCTTTTAAAACAGTTTGACTGCTCTTCATCCTTTTATAATGCAGTTTGACTGCTCTTCATCCTCTTATAAAAGTTTGACTGCTCTTCATCTTCCTGTAAAACAGGTTGACTGATCTTCATCCTCTTATAAAACAGTTTGACTGCTCTTCATCCTCTTATAAAACAGTTTGACTGCTCTTCATCCTCTTGTAAAACAGGTTGACTGCTCTTCATCCTCTTGTAAAACAGTCTGACTGCTCTACATCCTCGTATAAAACAGTTTGACTGCTCCTCATCCTTTTATAAAGCAGTTTCACTGCTCTTCATCAACTTATAAATCAATTTGACTGCTCTTCATCCTCTTATAAAACCGTTTGACTGCTCTTCGTCCGATTATAAATCAGTTTGACTGCTCTTCGTCCGATTATAAATCAGTTTGACTGCTCTTCGTCCGCTTACAAAACAGTTTGACTGCTCTTCATCCTTTTATAAAGCTGTTTGACTGCTCTTCATACTCTTATAAATCAGTTTGACTGCTCTTCATCCTCTTATAAAGCAGTTTGACTGCTCTTCATACTCCTATAAACCAGTTTGACTGCGCTTCATCCTCCTGTAGAACAGTTAGACTGCTTTTCGTCCGATTATAAATCAGTTTGACTGCTCTTCGTCCTCGTATAAAACAGTTTGACTGCTCTTCATCCTTTTATAAAGCAGTTTGACTGCTCTTCATCCTCTTATAAAACAGATTGACTGCTCTTCATCCTCTTGTAAAACAGGTTGACTGCCCTTCATCCTCTTGTAAAACATTCTGACTGCTCTACATCCTCGTATAAAACAGTTTGACTGCTCTTCATCCTTTTATAAAGCAGTTTCACTGCTCTTCGTCCTTTTATAAAGCAGTTTGACTGCTCTTCATCCTCTTATAAATCAGTTTGACTGCTCTTCATCTGTTTATAAAGCAGTTTTACTGCTCTTCATCCTCCTATAGACCAGTTTGACTGCGCTTCATCCTCCTATAAAACAGTTTGACTGCTCTTCGTCGGATTATAAATCAGTTTGACTGCTCTTCGTAATCTTATAAAACAGGTTGACTGCTCTTCATCCTCTTGTAAAACAGTCTGACTGCTCTACATCCTCGTATAAAACAGTTTGACTGCTCTTCATCCTTTTATAAAGCAGTTTCACTGCTCTTCATCCTCTTATAAATCAATTTGACTGCTCTTCATACTCTTATAAAACCGTTTGACTGCTCTTCGTCCGATTATAAATCAGTTTGACTGCTCTTCGTCCGATTATAAATCAGTTTGACTGCTCTTCGTCCGCTTACAAAACAGTTTGACTGCTCTTCATCCTTTTATAAAGCTGTTTGACTGCTCTTCATACTCTTATAAATCAGTTTGACTGCTCTTCATCCTCTTATAAAGCAGTTTGACTGCTCTTCATACTCCTATAAACAAGTTTGACTGCGCTTCATCCTCCTGTAGAACAGTTTGACTGCTTTTCGTCCGATTATAAATCAGTTTGACTGCTCTTCGTCCTCGTATAAAACAGTTTGACTGCTCTTCATCCTTTTATAAAGCAGTTTGACTGCTCTTCATCCTCTTATAAAACAGATTGACTGCTCTTCATCTGTTTATAAAGCAGTTTTACTGCTCTTCATCCTCCTATAGACCAGTTTGACTGCGCTTCATCCTCCTATAAAACAGTTTGACTGCTCTTCGTCGGATTATAAATCAGTTTGACTGCTCTTCGTCCTCTTATAAAACAGGTTGACTGCTCTTCATCCTCTTGTAAAACAGTCTGACTGCTCTACATCCTCGTATAAAACAGTTTGACTGCTCTTCATCCTATTATAAATCAGTTTGACTGCTCTTCATCCTCTTATAAAACAGTTTGACTGCTCTTCCTCCTTTTATAAATCAGTTTGACTGCTCTTCGTCTGCTTATAAATCAGTTTTACTGCTCTTCATCCTATTATAAATCAGGTTGACTGCTCTTCATCCTCTTATAAAACAGTTTGACTGCTCTTCATCCATTTATAAAGCAGTTTGACTGCTCTTCATCCTCTTATAAATCAGTTTGACTGCTCTTCATCCTCTTATAAAGCAGTTTGACTGCTCTTCATCCTCCTATAAACCAGTTTGACTGCGCTACATCCTCCTATAGAACAGTTTGACTGCTCTTCGTCCGATTATAAATCAGTTTGACTGCTCTACGTCCTCTTATAAATCAGTTTGACTGCTATTCATCTGATTATAAATCAGTTTGACTGCTCTTCGTCCAATTATAAATCAGTTTGACTGCTCTTCGTCCGATTATAAATCAGTTTGACTGCTCTTCGTCCGCTTATAAAACAGTTTGACTGCTCTTCATCCTTTTATAAAGCATTTTGACTGCTCTTCATCCTCTTATAAATCAGTTTGACTGCTTTTCATCCTCTTATAAAGCAGTTTGACTGCTCTTCATCCTCCTATAAACCAGTTTGACTGCGCTTCATCCTCCTATAGAACAGTTTGACTGCTCTTCGTCCGATTATAAATCAGTTTGACTGCTCTTCGTCCTCTTATAAAACAGTTTGACTGCTCTTCATCCTTTTATAAAGCAGTTTGACTGCTCTTCATCCTCTTATAAATCAGTTTGACTGCTCTTCATCCGATTATAAATCAGTTTGACTGCTCTTCATCCTTTTATAAAGCAGTTTGACTGCTCTTCATCCTCTTATAAATCAGTTTGACTGCTCTTCATCCGATTATAAATCAGTTTGACTGCTCTTCATCCTCTTATAAAACAGTTTGACTGCTCTTCATCCTTTTATAACGCAGTTTGACTGCTCTTCATCCTCTTATTAATCAGTTTGACTGCTCTTCATCCGATTATAAATCAGTTTGACTGCTCTTCGTCCTCTTTTAAAACAGTTTGACTGCTCTTCGTCCTTTTATAATGCAGTTTGACTGTTCTTCATCCTCTTATAAAACAGATTGACTGCTCTTCATCTTCTTGTAAAACAGGTTGACTGCTCTTCATCCTCTTGTAAAACAGTCTGACTGCTCTACATCCTCGTATAAAACAGTTTGACTGCTCTTCATCCTTTTATAAAGCAGTTTGACTGATCTTCATTCTCTTATAAATCAATTTGACTGCTCTTCATCCTCTTATAAAACCGTTTGACTGCTCTTCGTCCGATTATAAATCAGTTTGACTGCTCTTCATCCTCTTATAAAACCGTTTGACAGCTCTTCGTCCGATTATAAATCAGGTTGACTGCTCTTCGTCCGATTATAAATCAGTTTGACTGCTCTTCGTCTGCTTATAAAACAGTTTGACTGCTCTTCATCCTTTTATAAAGCAGTTTGACTGCTCTTCATCCTCTTATAAATCAGTTTGACTGCTCTTCATCTGTTTATAAAGCAGTTTTACTGCTCTTCATCCTCCTATAGACCAGTTTGACTGCGCTTCATCCTCCTATAAAACAGTTTGACTGCTCTTCGTCGGATTATAAATCAGTTTGACTGCTCTTCGTCCTCTTATAAAACAGGTTGACTGCTCTTCATCCTCTTGTAAAACAGTCTGACTGCTCTACATCCTCGTATAAAACAGTTTGACTGCTCTTCATCCTTTTATAAAGCAGTTTCACTGCTCTTCATCCTCTTATAAATCAATTTGACTGCTCTTCATACTCTTATAAAACCGTTTGACTGCTCTTCGTCCGATTATAAATCAGTTTGACTGCTCTTCGTCCGATTATAAATCAGTTTGACTGCTCTTCGTCCGCTTACAAAACAGTTTGACTGCTCTTCATCCTTTTATAAAGCTGTTTGACTGCTCTTCATACTCTTATAAATCAGTTTGACTGCTCTTCATCCTCTTATAAAGCAGTTTGACTGCTCTTCATACTCCTATAAACAAGTTTGACTGCGCTTCATCCTCCTGTAGAACAGTTTGACTGCTTTTCGTCCGATTATAAATCAGTTTGACTGCTCTTCGTCCTCGTATAAAACAGTTTGACTGCTCTTCATCCTTTTATAAAGCAGTTTGACTGCTCTTCATCCTCTTATAAAACAGATTGACTGCTCTTCATCCTCTTGTAAAACAGGTTGACTGCCCTTCATCCTCTTGTAAAACAGTCTGACTGCTCTTCATCCTCTTATAAAGCAGTTTGACTGCTCTTCATCCTCCTATAGACCAGTTTGACTGCGCTTCATCCTCCTATAAAACAGTTTGACTGCTCTTCGTCGGATTATAAATCAGTTTGACTGCTCTTCGTCCTCTTATAAAACAGGTTGACTGCTCTTCATCCTCTTGTAAAACAGTCTGACTGCTCTACATCCTCGTATAAAACAGTTTGACTGCTCTTCATCCTTTTATAAAGCAGTTTCACTGCTCTTCATCCTCTTATAAATCAATTTGACTGCTCTTCATACTCTTATAAAACCGTTTGACTGCTCTTCGTCCGATTATAAATCAGTTTGACTGCTCTTCGTCCGATTATAAATCAGTTTGACTGCTCTTCGTCCGCTTACAAAACAGTTTGACTGCTCTTCATCCTTTTATAAAGCTGTTTGACTGCTCTTCATACTCTTATAAATCAGTTTGACTGCTCTTCATCCTCTTATAAAGCAGTTTGACTGCTCTTCATACTCCTATAAACAAGTTTGACTGCGCTTCATCCTCCTGTAGAACAGTTTGACTGCTTTTCGTCCGATTATAAATCAGTTTGACTGCTCTTCGTCCTCGTATAAAACAGTTTGACTGCTCTTCATCCTTTTATAAAGCAGTTTGACTGCTCTTCATCCTCTTATAAAACAGATTGACTGCTCTTCATCCTCTTGTAAAACAGGTTGACTGCCCTTCATCCTCTTGTAAAACAGTCTGACTGCTCTTCATCCTCTTATAAAGCAGTTTGACTGCTCTTCATCCTCCTATAAACCAGTTTGACTGCGCTTCATCCTCTTGTAAAACAGGTTGACTGACCTTCATCCTCTTGTAAAACAGTCTGACTGTTCTACATCCTCGTATAAAACAGTTTGACTGCTCTTCATCCTTTTATAAAACCGTTTGACTGCTCTTCGTCCGTTTATAAATCAGTTTGACTGCTCTTCGTCCGATTATAAATCAGTTTGACTGCTCTTCGTCCGCTTATAAATCAGTTTGACTGCTCTTCATCCTCTTATAAAGCAGTTTGACTGCTCTTCATCCTCCTATAAACCAGTTTGACTGCGCTTCATCCTCCTATAGAACAGTTTGACTGCTCTTCGTCCGATTATAAATAAATTTGACTGCTCTTCGTCCTCGTATAAAACAGTTTGACTGCTCTTCATCGTTTTATAAAGCAGTTTGACTGCTCTACATCCTCTTATAAATCAGTTTGACTGCTATTCATCTGATTATAAATCAGTTTGACTGCTCTTCGTCCAATTATAAATCAGTTTGACTGCTCTTCGTCCAATTATAAATCAGTTTGACTGCTCTTCGTCCGCTTATAAAACAGTTTGACTGCTCTTCATCCTTTTATAAAGCAGTTTGACTGCTCTTCATCCTCTTATAAATCAGTTTGACTGCTCTTCATCCTCTTATAAAGCAGTTTGACTGCTCTTCATCCTCCTATAAACCAGTTTGACTGCGCTTCATCCTCCTATAGAACAGTTTGATTGCTCTTCGTCCGATTATAAATCAGTTTGACTGCTCTTCGTCCTCTTATAAAACAGTTTGACTGCTCTTCATCCTTTTATAAAGCAGTTTGACTGCTCTTCATCCTCTTATAAATCAGTTTGACTGCTCTTCATCCTTTTATAAAGCAGTTTGACTGCTCTTCATCCTCCTATAAACCAGTTTGACTGCGCTTCATCCTCCTATAGAACAGTTTGACTGCTCTTCGTCCTCTTGTAAAACAGTTTGACTGTTCTTCGTCCTCTTATAAAACAGTTTGACTGCTCTTCATCCTTTTGTAAAGCAGTTTGACTGCTCTTCATCCTCTTATAAATCAGTTTGACTGCTCTTCATCCGATTATAAATCAGTTTGACTGCTCTTCATCCTCTTAAAAACAGTTTGACTGCTCTTCATCCTTTTATAAAGCAGTTTGACTGCTCTTCATCCTCTTATAAATCAGTTTGACTGCTCTTCATCCGATTATAAATCAGTTTGACTGCTCTTCATCCTCTTATAAAACAGTTTGACTGCTCTTCATCCTTTTATAACGCAGTTTGACTGCTCTTCATCCCCTTATTAATCAGTTTGACTGCTCTTCATCTGATTATAAATCAGTTTGACTGCTCTTCGTCCTCTTTTAAAACAGTTTGACTGCTCTTCATCCTTTTATAATGCAGTTTGACTGTTCTTCATCCTCTTATAAAACAGATTGACTGCTCTTCATCCTCTTGTAAAACAGGTTGACTGCTCTTCATCCTCTTGTAAAACAGTCTGACTGCTCTACATCCTCGTATAAAACAGTTTGACTGCTCTTCATCCTTTTATAAAGCAGTTTGACTGCTCTTCATCCTCTTATAAATCAATTTGACTGCTCTTCATCCTCTTATAAAACCGTTTGACTGCTCTTCGTCCGATTATAAATCAGTTTGACTGCTCTTCATCCTCTTATAAAACCGTTTGACTGCTCTTCGTCCGATTATAAATCAGGTTGACTGCTCTTCGTCCGATTATAAATCAGTTTGACTGCTCTTCGTCTGCTTATAAAACAGTTTGACTGCTCTTCATCCTTTTATAAAGCAGTTTGACTGCTCTTCATCCTCTTATAAATCAGTTTGACTGCTCTTCATCTGTTTATAAAGCAGTTTTACTGCTCTTCATCCTCCTATAGACCAGTTTGACTGCGCTTCATCCTCCTATAAAACAGTTTGACTGCTCTTCGTCGGATTATAAATCAGTTTGACTGCTCTTCGTCCTCTTATAAAACAGGTTGACTGCTCTTCATCCTCTTGTAAAACAGTCTGACTGCTCTACATCCTCGTATAAAACAGTTTGACTGCTCTTCATCCTTTTATAAAGCAGTTTCACTGCTCTTCATCCTCTTATAAATCAATTTGACTGCTCTTCATACTCTTATAAAACCGTTTGACTGCTCTTAGTCCGATTATAAATCAGTTTGACTGCTCTTCGTCCGATTATAAATCAGTTTGACTGCTCTTCGTCCGCTTACAAAACAGTTTGACTGCTCTTCATCCTTTTATAAAGCTGTTTGACTGCTCTTCATACTCTTATAAATCAGTTTGACTGCTCTTCATCCTCTTATAAAGCAGTTTGACTGCTCTTCATACTCCTATAAACCAGTTTGACTGCGCTTCATCCTCCTGTAGAACAGTTTGACTGCTTTTCGTCCGATTATAAATCAGTTTGACTGCTCTTCGTCCTCGTATAAAACAGTTTGACTGCTCTTCATCCTTTTATAAAGCAGTTTGACTGCTCTTCATCCTATTATAAAACAGATTGACTGCTCTTCATCCTCTTGTAAAACAGGTTGACTGCCCTTCATCCTCTTGTAAAACAGTCTGACTGCTCTTCATCCTCTTATAAAGCAGTTTGACTGCTCTTCATCCTCCTATAAACCAGTTTGACTGCGCTTCATCCTCTTGTAAAACAGGTTGACTGCTTTTCATCCTTTTGTAAAACAGTCTGACTGCTCTACATCATTGTATAAAACAGTTTGACTGCTCTTCATCCTTTTATAAAGCAGTTTGACTGCTCTTCATCCTCTTATAAAACAGATTGACTGCTCTTCATCTGTTTATAAAGCAGTTTTACTGCTCTTCATCCTCCTATAGACCAGTTTGACTGTGCTTCATCCTCCTATAAAACAGTTTGACTGCTCTTCGTCGGATTATAAATCAGTTTGACTGCTCTTCGTCCTCTTATAAAACAGGTTGACTGCTCTTCATCCTCTTGTAAAACAGTCTGACTGCTCTACATCCTCGTATAAAACAGTTTGACTGCTCTTCATCCTATTATAAATCAGTTTGACTGCTCTTCATCCTCTTATAAAACAGTTTGACTGCTCTTCCTCCTTTTATAAATCAGTTTGACTGCTCTTCGTCTGCTTATAAATCAGTTTTACTGCTCTTCATCCTATTATAAATCAGGTTGACTGCTCTTCATCCTCTTATAAAACAGTTTGACTGCTCTTCATCCATTTATAAAGCAGTTTGACTGCTCTTCATCCTCTTATAAATCAGTTTGACTGCTCTTCATCCTCTTATAAAGCAGTTTGACTGCTCTTCATCCTCCTATAAACCAGTTTGACTGCGCTACATCCTCCTATAGAACAGTTTGACTGCTCTTCGTCCGATTATAAATCAGTTTGACTGCTCTTCGTCCTCTTATAAAACAGTTTGACTGCTCTTCATCCTTTTATAAAGCAGTTTGACTGCTCTTCATCCTCTTATAAATCAGTTTGACTGCTCTTCATCCTTTTATAAAGCAGTTTGACTGCTCTTCATCCTCCTATAAACCAGTTTGACTGCGCTTCATCCTCCTATAGAACAGTTTGACTGCTCTTCGTCCGATTATAAATCAGTTAGACTGCTCTTCGTCCTCTTATAAAACAGTTTGACTGCTCTTCATCCTTTTATAAAGCAGTTTGACTGCTCTTCATCCTCTTATAAATCAGTTTGACTGCTCTTCATCCTCTTATAAAACAGTTTGACTGATCTTCATCCTTTTATAACGCAGTTTGACTGCTCTTCATCCTCTTATAAATCAGTTTGACTGCTCTTCATCCGATTATAAATCAGTTTGACTGCTCTTCGTCCTCTTTTAAAACAGTTTGACTGCTCTTCATCCTTTTATAATGCAGTTTGACTGCTCTTCATCCTCTTATAAAACAGTTTGAATGCTCTTCATCCTCTTGTAAAACAGGTTGACTGCTCTTCATCCTCTTGTAAAACAGTCTGACTGCTCTACATCCTCGTATAAAACAGTTTGACTGCTCTTCATCCTTTTATAAAGCAGTTTGACTGCTCTTCATCCTCTTATAAATCAATTTGACTGCTCTTCATCCTCTTATAAAACCGTTTGACTGCTCTTCGTCCGATTATAAATCAGTTTGACTGCTCTTCATCCTCTTATAAAACCGTTTAACTGCTCTTCGTCCGATTATAAATCAGTTAGACTGCTCTTCGTCCTCTTATAAAACAGTTTGACTGCTCTTCATCCGATTATAAATCAGTTTGACTGCTCTTCATCCTCTTATAAAACAGTTTGACTGCTCTTCATCCTTTTATAACGCAGTTTGACTGCTCTTCATCCTCTTATAAATCAGTTTGACTGCTCTTCATCCGATTATAAATCAGTTTGACTGCTCTTCGTCCTCTTTTAAAACAGTTTGACTGCTCTTCATCCTTTTATAATGCAGTTTGACTGCTCTTCATCCTCTTATAAAAGTTTGACTGCTCTTCATCCTCCTGTAAAACAGGTTGACTGATCTTCATCCTCTTATAAAACAGTTTGACTGCTCTTCATCCTCTTATAAAACAGTTTGACTGCTCTTCATCCTCTTGTAAAACAGGTTGACTGCTCTTCATCCTCTTGTAAAACAGTCTGACTGCTCTACATCCTCGTATAAAACAGTTTGACTGCTCCTCATCCTTTTATAAAGCAGTTTCACTGCTCTTCATCAACTTATAAATCAATTTGACTGCTCTTCATCCTCTTATAAAACCGTTTGACTGCTCTTCGTCCGATTATAAATCAGTTTGACTGCTCTTCGTCCGATTATAAATCAGTTTGACTGCTCTTCGTCCGCTTACAAAACAGTTTGACTGCTCTTCATCCTTTTATAAAGCTGTTTGACTGCTCTTCATACTCTTATAAATCAGTTTGACTGCTCTTCATCCTCTTATAAAGCAGTTTGACTGCTCTTCATACTCCTATAAACCAGTTTGACTGCGCTTCATCCTCCTGTAGAACAGTTAGACTGCTTTTCGTCCGATTATAAATCAGTTTGACTGCTCTTCGTCCTCGTATAAAACAGTTTGACTGCTCTTCATCGTTTTATAAAGCAGTTTGACTGCTCTTCATCCTCTTATAAAACAGATTGACTGCTCTTCATCCTCTTGTAAAACAGGTTGACTGCCCTTCATCCTCTTGTAAAACATTCTGACTGCTCTACATCCTCGTATAAAACAGTTTGACTGCTCTTCATCCTTTTATAAAACCGTTTGACTGCTCTTCGTCCGTTTATAAATCAGTTTGACTGCTCTTCGTCCGATTATAAATCAGTTTGACTGCTCTTCGTCCGCTTATAAATCAGTTTGACTGCTCTTCATCCTCTTATAAAGCAGTTTGACTGCTCTTCATCCTCCTATAAACCAGTTTGACTGCGCTTCATCCTCCTATAGAACAGTTTGACTGCTCTTCTTCCGATTATAAATCAATTTGACTGCTCTTCGTCCTCGTATAAAACAGTTTGACTGCTCTTCATCGTTTTATAAAGCAGTTTGACTGCTCTACATCCTCTTATAAATCAGTTTGACTGCTATTCATCTGATTATAAATCAGTTTGACTGCTCTTCGTCCAATTATAAATCAGTTTGACTGCTCTTCGTCCGATTATAAATCAATTTGACTGCTCTTCGTCCGCTTATAAAACAGTTTGACTGCTCTTCATCCTTTTATAAAGCAGTTTGACTGCTCTTCATCCTCTTATAAATCAGTTTGACTGCTCTTCATCCTCTTATAAAGCAGTTTGACTGCTCTTCATCCTCCTATAAACCAGTTTGACTGCGCTTCATCCTCCTATAGAGCAGTTTGACTGCTCTTCGTCCGATTATAAATCAGTTTGACTGCTCTTCGTCCTCTTATAAAACAGTTTGACTGCTCTTCATCCTTTTATAAAGCAGTTTGACTGCTCTTCATCCTCTTATAAATCAGTTTGACTGCTCTTCATCCTTTTATAAAGCAGTTTGACTGCTCTTCATCCTCCTATAAACCAGTTTGACTGCGCTTCATCCTCCTATAGAACAGTTTGACTGCTCTTCGTCCGATTATAAATCAGTTTGACTGCTCTTCGTCCTCTTATAAAACAGTTTGACTGCTCTTCATCCTTTTATAAAGCAGTTTGACTGCTCTTCATCCTCTTATAAATCAGTTTGACTGCTCTTCATCCGATTATAAAACCGTTTAACTGCTCTTCGTCCGATTATAAATCAGTTAGACTGCTCTTCGTCCTCTTATAAAACAGTTTGACTGCTCTTCATCCGATTATAAATCAGTTTGACTGCTCTTCATCCTCTTATAAAACAGTTTGACTGCTCTTCATCCTTTTATAACGCAGTTTGACTGCTCTTCATCCTCTTATAAATCAGTTTGACTGCTCTTCATCCGATTATAAATCAGTTTGACTGCTCTTCGTCCTCTTTTAAAACAGTTTGACTGCTCTTCATCCTTTTATAATGCAGTTTGACTGCTCTTCATCCTCTTATAAAAGTTTGACTGCTCTTCATCCTCCTGTAAAACAGGTTGACTGATCTTCATCCTCTTATAAAACAGTTTGACTGCTCTTCATCCTCTTATAAAACAGTTTGACTGCTCTTCATCCTCTTGTAAAACAGGTTGACTGCTCTTCATCCTCTTGTAAAACAGTCTGACTGCTCTACATCCTCGTATAAAACAGTTTGACTGCTCCTCATCCTTTTATAAAGCAGTTTCACTGCTCTTCATCAACTTATAAATCAATTTGACTGCTCTTCATCCTCTTATAAAACCGTTTGACTGCTCTTCGTCCGATTATAAATCAGTTTGACTGCTCTTCGTCCGATTATAAATCAGTTTGACTGCTCTTCGTCCGCTTACAAAACAGTTTGACTGCTCTTCATCCTTTTATAAAGCTGTTTGACTGCTCTTCATACTCTTATAAATCAGTTTGACTGCTCTTCATCCTCTTATAAAGCAGTTTGACTGCTCTTCATACTCCTATAAACCAGTTTGACTGCGCTTCATCCTCCTGTAGAACAGTTAGACTGCTTTTCGTCCGATTATAAATCAGTTTGACTGCTCTTCGTCCTCGTATAAAACAGTTTGACTGCTCTTCATCGTTTTATAAAGCAGTTTGACTGCTCTTCATCCTCTTATAAAACAGATTGACTGCTCTTCATCCTCTTGTAAAACAGGTTGACTGCCCTTCATCCTCTTGTAAAACATTCTGACTGCTCTACATCCTCGTATAAAACAGTTTGACTGCTCTTCATCCTTTTATAAAACCGTTTGACTGCTCTTCGTCCGTTTATAAATCAGTTTGACTGCTCTTCGTCCGATTATAAATCAGTTTGACTGCTCTTCGTCCGCTTATAAATCAGTTTGACTGCTCTTCATCCTCTTATAAAGCAGTTTGACTGCTCTTCATCCTCCTATAAACCAGTTTGACTGCGCTTCATCCTCCTATAGAACAGTTTGACTGCTCTTCTTCCGATTATAAATCAATTTGACTGCTCTTCGTCCTCGTATAAAACAGTTTGACTGCTCTTCATCGTTTTATAAAGCAGTTTGACTGCTCTACATCCTCTTATAAATCAGTTTGACTGCTATTCATCTGATTATAAATCAGTTTGACTGCTCTTCGTCCAATTATAAATCAGTTTGACTGCTCTTCGTCCGATTATAAATCAATTTGACTGCTCTTCGTCCGCTTATAAAACAGTTTGACTGCTCTTCATCCTTTTATAAAGCAGTTTGACTGCTCTTCATCCTCTTATAAATCAGTTTGACTGCTCTTCATCCTCTTATAAAGCAGTTTGACTGCTCTTCATCCTCCTATAAACCAGTTTGACTGCGCTTCATCCTCCTATAGAGCAGTTTGACTGCTCTTCGTCCGATTATAAATCAGTTTGACTGCTCTTCGTCCTCTTATAAAACAGTTTGACTGCTCTTCATCCTTTTATAAAGCAGTTTGACTGCTCTTCATCCTCTTATAAATCAGTTTGACTGCTCTTCATCCTTTTATAAAGCAGTTTGACTGCTCTTCATCCTCCTATAAACCAGTTTGACTGCGCTTCATCCTCCTATAGAACAGTTTGACTGCTCTTCGTCCGATTATAAATCAGTTTGACTGCTCTTCGTCCTCTTATAAAACAGTTTGACTGCTCTTCATCCTTTTATAAAGCAGTTTGACTGCTCTTCATCCTCTTATAAATCAGTTTGACTGCTCTTCATCCGATTATAAATCAGTTTGACTGCTCTTCATCCTCTTAAAAAACAGTTTGACTGCTCTTCATCCTTTTATAAAGCAGTTTGACTGCTCTTCATCCTCTTATAAATCAGTTTGACTGCTCTTCATCCGATTACAAATCAGTTTGACTGCTCTTCATCCTCTTATAAAACAGTTTGACTGCTCTTCATCCTTTTATAACGCAGTTTGACTGCTTTTCATCCTCTTATTAATCAGTTTGACTGCTCTTCATCCGATTATAAATCAGTTTGACTGCTCTTCGTCCTCTTTTAAAACAGTTTGACTGCTCTTCATCCTTTAATAATGCAGTTTGACTGTTCTTGATCCTCTTATAAAACAGATTGACTGCTCTTCATCCTCTTGTAAAACAGGTTGACTGCTCTTCATCCTCTTGTAAAACAGTCTGACTGCTCTACATCCTCGTATAAAACAGTTTGACTGCTCTTCATCCTTTTATAAAGCAGTTTGACTGCTCTTCATCCTCTTATAAATCAATTTGACTGCTCTTCATCCTCTTTTAAAACCGTTTGACTGCTCTTCGTCCGATTATAAATCAGTTTGACTGCTCTTCATCCTCTTATAAAACCGTTTGACTGCTCTTCGTCCGATTATAAATCAGGTTGACTGCTCTTCGTCCGATTATAAATCAGTTTGACTGCTCTTCGTCTGCTTATAAAACAGTTTGACTGCTCTTCATCCTTTTATAAAGCAGTTTGACTGCTCTTCATCCTCTTATAAATCAGTTTGACTGCTCTTCATCTGTTTATAAAGCAGTTTTACTGCTCTTCATCCTCCTATAGACCAGTTTGACTGCGCTTCATCCTCCTATAAAACAGTTTGACTGCTCTTCGTCGGATTATAAATCAGTTTGACTGCTCTTCGTCCTCTTATAAAACAGTTTGACTGCTCTTCATCCTTTTATTAAGCAGTTTCACTGCTCTTCATCCTCTTATAAATCAATTTGACTGCTCTTCATACTCTTATAAAACCGTTTGACTGCTCTTCGTCCGATTATAAATCAGTTTGACTGCTCTTCGTCCGATTATAAATCAGTTTGACTGCTCTTCGTCCGCTTACAAAACAGTTTGACTGCTCTTCATCCTTTTATAAAGCTGTTTGACTGCTCTTCATACTCTTATAAATCAGTTTGACTGCTCTTCATCCTCTTATAAAGCAGTTTGACTGCTCTTCATACTCCTATAAACCAGTTTGACTGCGCTTCATCCTCCTGTAGAACATTTTGACTGCTTTTCGTCCGATTATAAATCAGTTTGACTGCTCTTCGTCCTCGTATAAAACAGTTTGACTGCTCTTCATCCTTTTATAAAGCAGTTTGACTGCTCTTCATCCTCTTATAAAACAGATTGACTGCTCTTCATCCTCTTGTAAAACAGGTTGACTGCCCTTCATCCTCTTGTAAAACAGTCTGACTGCTCTTCATCCTCTTATAAAGCAGTTTGACTGCTCTTCATCCTCCTATAAACCAGTTTGACTTTCGCTTCATCCTCTTGTAAAACAGGTTGACTGCTTTTCATCCTTTTGTAAAACAGTCTGACTGCTCTACATCATTGTATAAAACAGTTTGACTGCACTTCATCCTTTTATAAAGCAGTTTGACTGCTCTTCATCCTCTTATAAATCAGTTTGACTGCTCTTCATCCTCTTATAAAGCAGTTTGACTGCTCTTCATACTCCTATAAACCAGTTTGACTGCGCTTCATCCTCCTGTAGAACAGTTTGACTGCTTTTCGTCCGATTATAAATCAGTTTGACTGCTCTTCGTCCTCGTATAAAACAGTTTGACTGCTCTTTATCCTTTTATAAAGCAGTTTGACTGCTCTTCATCCTCTTATAAAACAGATTGACTGCTCTTCATCCTCTTGTAAAACAGGTTGACTGCCCTTCATCCTCTTGTAAAACATTCTGACTGCTCTACATCCTCGTATAAAACAGTTTGACTGCTCTTCATCCTTTTATAAAACCGTTTGACTGCTCTTCGTCCGTTTATAAATCAGTTTGACTGCTCTTCGTCCGATTATAAATCAGTTTGACTGCTCTTCGTCCGCTTATAAATCAGTTTGACTGCTCTTCATCCTCTTATAAAGCAGTTTGACTGCTCTTCATCCTCCTATAAACCAGTTTGACTGCGCTTCATCCTCCTATAGAACAGTTTGACTGCTCTTCGTCCGATTATAAATCAATTTGACTGCTCTTCGTCCTCGTATAAAACAGTTTGACTGCTCTTCATCGTTTTATAAAGCAGTTTGACTGCTCTACATCCTCTTATAAATCAGTTTGACTGCTATTCATCTGATTATAAATCAGTTTGACTGCTCTTCGTCCAATTATAAATCAGTTTGACTGCTCTTCGTCCGATTATAAATCAATTTGACTGCTCTTCGTCCGCTTATAAAACAGTTTGACTGCTCTTCATCCTTTTATAAAGCAGTTTGACTGCTCTTCATCCTCTTATAAATCAGTTTGACTGCTCTTCATCCTCTTATAAAGCAGTTTGACTGCTCTTCATCCTCCTATAAACCAGTTTGACTGCGCTTCATCCTCCTATAGAGCAGTTTGACTGCTCTTCGTCCGATTATAAATCAGTTTGACTGCTCTTCGTCCTCTTATAAAACAGTTTGACTGCTCTTCATCCTTTTATAAAGCAGTTTGACTGCTCTTCATCCTCTTATAAATCAGTTTGACTGCTCTTCATCCTTTTATAAAGCAGTTTGACTGCTCTTCATCCTCCTATAAACCAGTTTGACTGCGCTTCATCCTCCTATAGAACAGTTTGACTGCTCTTCGTCCGATTATAAATCAGTTTGACTGCTCTTCGTCCTCTTATAAAACAGTTTGACTGCTCTTCATCCTTTTATAAAGCAGTTTGACTGCTCTTCATCCTCTTATAAATCAGTTTGACTGCTCCTCATCCGATTATAAATCAGTTTGACTGCTCTTCATCCTCTTAAAAAACAGTTTGACTGCTCTTCATCCTTTTATAAAGCAGTTTGACTGCTCTTCATCCTCTTATAAATCAGTTTGACTGCTCTTCATCCGATTACAAATCAGTTGGACTGCTCTTCATCCTCTTATAAAACAGTTTGACTGCTCTTCATCCTTTTATAACGCAGTTTGACTGCTTTTCATCCTCTTATTAATCAGTTTGACTGCTCTTCATCCGATTATAAATCAGTTTGACTGCTCTTCGTCCTCTTTTAAAACAGTTTGACTGCTCTTCATCCTTTTATAATGCAGTTTGACTGTTCTTGATCCTCTTATAAAACAGATTGACTGCTCTTCATCCTCTTGTAAAACAGGTTGACTGCTCTTCATCCTCTTGTAAAACAGTCTGACTGCTCTACATCCTCGTATAAAACAGTTTGACTGCTCTTCATCCTTTTATAAAGCAGTTTGACTGCTCTTCATCCTCTTATAAATCAATTTGACTGCTCTTCATCCTCTTATAAAACCGTTTGACTGCTCTTCATCCTTTTATAAAACCGTTTGACTGCTCTTCGTCCGTTTATAAATCAGTTTGACTGCTCTTCGTCCGATTATAAATCAGTTTGACTGCTCTTCGTCCGCTTATAAATCAGTTTGACTGCTCTTCATCCTCTTATAAAGCAGTTTGACTGCTCTTCATCCTCCTATAAACCAGTTTGACTGCGCTTCATCCTCCTATAGAACAGTTTGACTGCTCTTCGTCCGATTATAAATCAATTTGACTGCTCTTCGTCCTCGTATAAAACAGTTTGACTGCTCTTCATCGTTTTATAAAGCAGTTTGACTGCTCTACATCCTCTTATAAATCAGTTTGACTGCTATTCATCTGATTATAAATCAGTTTGACTGCTCTTCGTCCAATTATAAATCAGTTTGACTGCTCTTCGTCCGATTATAAATCAATTTGACTGCTCTTCGTCCGCTTATAAAACAGTTTGACTGCTCTTCATCCTTTTATAAAGCAGTTTGACTGCTCTTCATCCTCTTATAAATCAGTTTGACTGCTCTTCATCCTCTTATAAAGCAGTTTGACTGCTCTTCATCCTCCTATAAACCAGTTTGACTGCGCTTCATCCTCCTATAGAGCAGTTTGACTGCTCTTCGTCCGATTATAAATCAGTTTGACTGCTCTTCGTCCTCTTATAAAACAGTTTGACTGCTCTTCATCCTTTTATAAAGCAGTTTGACTGCTCTTCATCCTCTTATAAATCAGTTTGACTGCTCTTCATCCTTTTATAAAGCAGTTTGACTGCTCTTCATCCTCCTATAAACCAGTTTGACTGCGCTTCATCCTCCTATAGAACAGTTTGACTGCTCTTCGTCCGATTATAAATCAGTTTGACTGCTCTTCGTCCTCTTATAAAACAGTTTGACTGCTCTTCATCCTCTTATAAATCAGTTTGACTGCTCTTCATCCGATTATAAATCAGTTTGACTGCTCTTCATCCTCTTAAAAAACAGTTTGACTGCTCTTCATCCTTTTATAAAGCAGTTTGACTGCTCTTCATCCTCTTATAAATCAGTTTGACTGCTCTTCATCCGATTACAAATCAGTTGGACTGCTCTTCATCCTCTTATAAAACAGTTTGACTGCTCTTCATCCTTTTATAACGCAGTTTGACTGCTTTTCATCCTCTTATTAATCAGTTTGACTGCTCTTCATCCGATTATAAATCAGTTTGACTGCTCTTCGTCCTCTTTTAAAACAGTTTGACTGCTCTTCATCCTTTTATAATGCAGTTTGACTGTTCTTGATCCTCTTATAAAACAGATTGACTGCTCTTCATCCTCTTGTAAAACAGGTTGACTGCTCTTCATCCTCTTGTAAAACAGTCTGACTGCTCTACATCCTCGTATAAAACAGTTTGACTGCTCTTCATCCTTTTATAAAGCAGTTTGACTGCTCTTCATCCTCTTATAAATCAATTTGACTGCTCTTCATCCTCTTATAAAACCGTTTGACTGCTCTTCGTCCGATTATAAATCAGTTTGACTGCTCTTCATCCTCTTATAAAACCGTTTGACTGCTCTTCGTCCGATTATAAATCAGGTTGACTGCTCTTCGTCCGATTATAAATCAGTTTGACTGCTCTTCGTCTGCTTATAAAACAGTTTGACTGCTCTTCATCCTTTTATAAAGCAGTTTGACTGCTCTTCATCCTCTTATAAATCAGTTTGACTGCTCTTTATCTGTTTATAAAGCAGTTTTACTGCTCTTCGTCCTCGTATAAAACAGTTTGACTGCTCTTCATCCTTTTATAAAGCAGTTTGACTGCTCTTCATCCTCTTATAAAACAGATTGAATGCTCTTCATCCTCTTGTAAAACAGGTTGACTGCCCTTCATCCTCTTGTAAAACAGTCTGACTGCTCTTCATCCTCTTATAAAGCAGTTTGACTGCTCTTCATCCTCCTATAAACCAGTTTGACTGCGCTTCATCCTCTTATAAAACCGTTTGACTGCTCTTCGTCCGATTATAAATCAGGTTGACTGCTCTTCGTCCGATTATAAATCAGTTTGACTGCTCTTCGTCTGCTTATAAAACAGTTTGACTGCTCTTCATCCTTTTATAAAGCAGTTTGACTGCTCTTCATCCTCTTATAAATCAGTTTGACTGCTCTTCATCTGTTTATAAAGCAGTTTTACTGCTCTTCATCCTCCTATAGACCAGTTTGACTGCGCTTCATCCTCCTATAAAACAGTTTGACTGCTCTTCGTCGGATTATAAATCAGTTTGACTGCTCTTCGTCCTCTTATAAAACAGTTTGACTGCTCTTCATCCTTTTATTAAGCAGTTTCACTGCTCTTCATCCTCTTATAAATCAATTTGACTGCTCTTCATACTCTTATAAAACCGTTTGACTGCTCTTCGTCCGATTATAAATCAGTTTGACTGCTCTTCGTCCGATTATAAATCAGTTTGACTGCTCTTCGTCCGCTTACAAAACAGTTTGACTGCTCTTCATCCTTTTATAAAGCTGTTTGACTGCTCTTCATACTCTTATAAATCAGTTTGACTGCTCTTCATCCTCTTATAAAGCAGTTTGACTGCTCTTCATACTCCTATAAACCAGTTTGACTGCGCTTCATCCTCCTGTAGAACAGTTTGACTGCTTTTCGTTCGATTATAAATCAGTTTGACTGCTCTTCGTCCTCGTATAAAACAGTTTGACTGCTCTTCATCCTTTTATAAAGCAGTTTGACTGCTCTTCATCCTCTTATAAAACAGATTGACTGCTCTTCATCCTCTTGTAAAACAGGTTGACTGCCCTTCATCCTCTTGTAAAACAGTCTGACTGCTCTTCATCCTCTTATAAAGCAGTTTGAATGCTCTTCATCCTCCTATAAACCAGTTTGACTGCGCTTCATCCTCTTGTAAAACAGGTTGACTGCTTTTCATCCTTTTGTAAAACAGTCTGACTGCTCTACATCATTGTATAAAACAGTTTGACTGCTCTTCATCCTTTTATAAAGCAGTTTGACTGCTCTTCATCCTCTTATAAATCAGTTTGACTGCTCTTCATCCTCTTATAAAGCAGTTTGACTGCTCTTCATACTCCTATAAACCAGTTTGACTGCGCTTCATCCTCCTGTAGAACAGTTTGACTGCTTTTCGTCCGATTATAAATCAGTTTGACTGCTCTTCGTCCTCGTATAAAACAGTTTGACTGCTCTTCATCCTTTTATAAAGCAGTTTGACTGCTTTTCATCCTCTTATAAAACAGATTGACTGCTCTTCATCCTCTTGTAAAACAGGTTGACTGCCCTTCATCCTCTTGTAAAACATTCTGACTGCTCTACATCCTCGTATAAAACAGTTTGACTGCTCTTCATCCTTTTATAAAGCCGTTTGACTGCTCTTCGTCCGTTTATAAATCAGTTTGACTGCTCTTCGTCCGATTATAAATCAGTTTGACTGCTCTTCGTCCGCTTATAAATCAGTTTGACTGCTCTTCATCCTCTTATAAAGCAGTTTGACTGCTCTTCATCCTCCTATAAACCAGTTTGACTGCGCTTCATCCTCCTATAGAACAGTTTGACTGCTCTTCGTCCGATTATAAATCAATTTGACTGCTCTTCGTCCTCGTATAAAACAGTTTGACTGCTCTTCATCGTTTTATAAAGCAGTTTGACTGCTCTACATCCTCTTATAAATCAGTTTGACTGCTATTCATCTGATTATAAATCAGTTTGACTGCTCTTCGTCCAATTATAAATCAGTTTGACTGCTCTTCGTCCGATTATAAATCAATTTGACTGCTCTTCGTCCGCTTATAAAACAGTTTGACTGCTCTTCATCCTTTTATAAAGCAGTTTGACTGCTCTTCATCCTCTTATAAATCAGTTTGACTGCTCTTCATCCTCTTATAAAGCAGTTTGACTGCTCTTCATCCTCCTATAAACCAGTTTGACTGCGCTTCATCCTCCTATAGAGCAGTTTGACTGCTCTTCGTCCGATTATAAATCAGTTTGACTGCTCTTCGTCCTCTTATAAAACAGTTTGACTGCTCTTTATAAAGCAGTTTGACTGCTCTTCATCCTCTTATAAATCAGTTTGACTGCTCTTCATCCTTTTATAAAGCAGTTTGACTGCTCTTCATCCTCCTATAAACCAGTTTGACTGCGCTTCATCCTCCTATAGAACAGTTTGACTGCTCTTCGTCCGATTATAAATCAGTTTGACTGCTCTTCGTCCTCTTATAAAACAGTTTGACTGCTCTTCATCCTTTTATAAAGCAGTTTGACTGCTCTTCATCCTCTTATAAATCAGTTTGACTGCTCTTCATCCGATTATAAATCAGTTTGACTGCTCTTCATCCTCTTAAAAAACAGTTTGACTGCTCTTCATCCTTTTATAAATCAGTTTGACTGCTCTTCATCCTCTTATAAATCAGTTTGACTGCTCTTCATCCGATTACAAATCAGTTTGACTGCTCTTCATCCTCTTATAAAACAGTTTGACTGCTCTTCATCCTTTTATAACGCAGTTTGACTGCTTTTCATCCTCTTATTAATCAGTTTGACTGCTCTTCATCCGATTATAAATCAGTTTGACTGCTCTTCGTCCTCTTTTAAAACAGTTTGACTGCTCTTCATCCTTTTATAATGCAATTTGACTGTTCTTGATCCTCTTATAAAACAGATTGACTGCTCTTCATCCTCTTGTAAAACAGGTTGACTGCTCTTCATCCTCTTGTAAAACAGGTTGACTGCCCTTCATCCTCTTGTAAAACAGTCTGACTGCTCTTCATCCTCTTATAAAGCAGTTTGACTGCTCTTCATCCTCATATAAACCAGTTTGACTGCGCTTCATCCTCTTATAAAACCGTTTGACTGCTCTTCGTCCGATTATAAATCAGGTTGACTGCTCTTCGTCCGATTATAAATCAGTTTGACTGCTCTTCGTCTGCTTATAAAACAGTTTGACTGCTCTTCATCCTTTTATAAAGCAGTTTGACTGCTCTTCATCCTCTTATAAATCAGTTTGACTGCTCTTCATCTGTTTATAAAGCAGTTTTACTGCTCTTCATCCTCCTATAGACCAGTTTGACTGCGCTTCATCCTCCTATAAAACAGTTTGACTGCTCTTCGTCGGATTATAAATCAGTTTGACTGCTCTTCGTCCTCTTATAAAACAGTTTGACTGCTCTTCATCCTTTTATTAAGCAGTTTCACTGCTCTTCATCCTCTTATAAATCAATTTGACTGCTCTTCATACTCTTATAAAACCGTTTGACTGCTCTTCGTCCGATTATAAATCAGTTTGACTGCTCTTCGTCCGCTTACAAAACAGTTTGACTGCTCTTCATCCTTTTATAAAGCTGTTTGACTGCTCTTCATACTCTTATAAATCAGTTTGACTGCTCTTCATCCTCTTATAAAGCAGTTTGACTGCTCTTCATACTCCTATAAACCAGTTTGACTGCGCTTCATCCTCCTGTAGAACAGTTTGACTGCTTTTCGTCCGATTATAAATCAGTTTGACTGCTCTTCGTCCTCGTATAAAACAGTTTGACTGCTCTTCATCCTTTTATAAAGCAGTTTGACTGCTCTTCATCCTCTTATAAAACAGATTGACTGCTCTTCATCCTCTTGTAAAACAGGTTGACTGCCCTTCATCCTCTTGTAAAACAGTCTGACTGCTCTTCATCCTCTTATAAAGCAGTTTGACTGCTCTTCATCCTCCTATAAACCAGTTTGACTGCGCTTCATCCTCTTGTAAAACAGGTTGACTGCTTTTCATCCTTTTGTAAAACAGTCTGACTGCTCTACATCATTGTATAAAACAGTTTGACTGCAATTCATCCTTTTATAAAGCAGTTTGACTGCTCTTCATCCTCTTATAAATCAGTTTGACTGCTATTCATCCTCTTATAAAGCAGTTTGACTGCGCTTCATCCTCCTATAGAACAGTTTGACTGCTCTTCGTCCGATTATAAATCAATTTGACTGCTCTTCGTCCTCGTATAAAACAGTTTGACTGCTCTTCATCGTTTTATAAAGCAGTTTGACTGCTCTACATCCTCTTATAAATCAGTTTGACTGCTATTCATCTGATTATAAATCAGTTTGACTGCTCTTCGTCCAATTATAAATCAGTTTGACTGCTCTTCGTCCGATTATAAATCAATTTGACTGCTCTTCGTCCGCTTATAAAACAGTTTGACTGCTCTTCATCCTTTTATAAATCAGTTTGACTGCTCTTCGTCCGATTATAAATCAATTTGACTGCTCTTCATCCTCTTATAAATCAGTTTGACTGCTCTTCATCCTCTTATAAAGCAGTTTGACTGCTCTTCATCCTCCTATAAACCAGTTTGACTGCGCTTCATCCTCCTATAGAGCAATTTGACTGCTCTTCGTCCGATTATTAATCAGTTTGACTGCTCTTCATCCGATTATAAATCAGTTTGACTGCTCTTCGTCCTCTTTTAAAACAGTTTGACTGCTCTTCATCCTTTTATAATGCAATTTGACTGTTCTTCGTCCTCTTATAAAACAGATTGACTGCTCTTCATCCTCTTGTAAAACAGGTTGACTGCTCTTCATCCTCTTGTAAAACAGTCTGACTGCTCTACATCCTCGTATAAAACAGTTTGACTGCTCTTCATCCTTTTATAAAGCAGTTTGACTGCTCTTCATCCTCTTATAAATCAATTTGACTGCTCTTCATCCTCTTATAAAACCGTTTGACTGCTCTTCGTCCGATTATAAATCAGTTTGACTGCTCTTCATCCTCTTATAAAACCGTTTGACTGCTCTTCGTCCGATTATAAATCAGGTTGACTGCTCTTCGTCCGATTATAAATCAGTTTGACTGCTCTTCGTCTGCTTATAAAACAGTTTGACTGCTCTTCATCCTTTTATAAAGCAGTTTGACTGCTCTTCATCCTCTTATAAATCAGTTTGACTGCTCTTCATCTGTTTATAAAGCAGTTTTACTGCTCTTCATCCTCCTATAGACCAGTTTGACTGCGCTTCATCCTCCTATAAAACAGTTTGACTGCTCTTCGTCCGATTATAAATCAGTTTGACTGCTCTTCGTCCTCTTATAAAACAGTTTGACTGCTCTTCATCCTTTTATTAAGCAGTTTCACTGCTCTTCATCCTCTTATAAATCAATTTGACTGCTCTTCATCCTCTTATAAAACAGATTGACTGCTCTTCATCCTCTTGTAAAACAGGTTGACTGCCCTTCATCCTCTTGTAAAACAGTCTGACTGCTCTTCATCCTCTTATAAAGCAGTTTGACTGCTCTTCATCCTCCTATAAACCAGTTTGACTGCGCTTCATCCTCTTATAAAACCGTTTGACTGCTCTTCGTCCGATTATAAATCAGGTTGACTGCTCTTCGTCCGATTATAAATCAGTTTGACTGCTCTTCGTCTGCTTATAAAACAGTTTGACTGCTCTTCATCCTTTTATAAAGCAGTTTGACTGCTCTTCATCCTCTTATAAATCAGTTTGACTGCTCTTCATCTGTTTATAAAGCAGTTTTACTGCTCTTCATCCTCCTATAGACCAGTTTGACTGCTCTTCATCCTCCTATAAAACAGTTTGACTGCTCTTCGTCGGATTATAAATCAGTTTGACTGCTCTTCGTCCTCTTATAAAACAGTTTGACTGCTCTTCATCCTTTTATTAAGCAGTTTCACTGCTCTTCATCCTCTTATAAATCAATTTGACTGCTCTTCATACTCTTATAAAACCGTTTGACTGCTCTTCGTCCGATTATAAATCAGTTTGACTGCTCTTCGTCCGATTATAAATCAGTTTGACTGCTCTTCGTCCGCTTACAAAACAGTTTGACTGCTCTTCATCCTTTTATAAAGCTGTTTGACTGCTCTTCATACTCTTATAAATCAGTTTGACTGCTCTTCATCCTCTTATAAAGCAGTTTGACTGCTCTTCATACTCCTATAAACCAGTTTGACTGCGCTTCATCCTCCTGTAGAACAGTTTGACTGCTTTTCGTCCGATTATAAATCAGTTTGACTGCTCTTCGTCCTCGTATAAAACAGTTTGACTGCTCTTCATCCTTTTATAAAGCAGTTTGACTGCTCTTCATCCTCTTATAAAACAGATTGACTGCTCTTCATCCTCTTGTAAAACAGGTTGACTGCCCTTCATCCTCTTGTAAAACAGTCTGACTGCTCTTCATCCTCTTATAAAGCAGTTTGACTGCTCTTCATCCTCCTATAAACCAGTTTGACTGCGCTTCATCCTCTTGTAAAACAGGTTGACTGCTTTTCATCCTTTTGTAAAACAGTCTGACTGCTCTACATCATTGTATAAAACAGTTTGACTGCAATTCATCCTTTTATAAAGCAGTTTGACTGCTCTTCATCCTCTTATAAATCAGTTTGACTGCTCTTCATCCTCTTATAAAGCAGTTTGACTGCGCTTCATCCTCCTATAGAACAGTTTGACTGCTCTTCGTCCGATTATAAATCAATTTGACTGCTCTTCGTCCTCGTATAAAACAGTTTGACTGCTCTTCATCGTTTTATAAAGCAGTTTGACTGCTCTACATCCTCTTATAAATCAGTTTGACTGCTATTCATCTGATTATAAATCAGTTTGACTGCTCTTCGTCCAATTATAAATCAGTTTGACTGCTCTTCGTCCGATTATAAATCAATTTGACTGCTCTTCGTCCGCTTATAAAACAGTTTGACTGCTCTTCATCCTTTTATAAAGCAGTTTGACTGCTCTTCATCCTCTTATAAATCAGTTTGACTGCTCTTCATCCTCTTATAAAGCAGTTTGACTGCTCTTCATCCTCCTATAAACCAGTTTGACTGCGCTTCATCCTCCTATAGAGCAGTTTGACTGCTCTTCGTCCGATTATAAATCAGTTTGACTGCTCTTCGTCCTCTTATAAAACAGTTTGACTGCTCTTTATAAAGCAGTTTGACTGCTCTTCATCCTCTTATAAATCAGTTTGACTGCTCTTCATCCTTTTATAAAGTAGTTTGACTGCTCTTCATCCTCCTATAAACCAGTTTGACTGCGCTTCATCCTCCTATAGAACAGTTTGACTGCTCTTCGTCCGATTATAAATCAGTTTGACTGCTCTTCGTCCTCTTATAAAACAGTTTGACTGCTCTTCATCCTTTTATAAAGCAGTTTGACTGCTCTTCATCCTCTTATAAATCAGTTTGACTGCTCTTCATCCGATTATAAATCAGTTTGACTGCTCTTCATCCTCTTAAAAAACAGTTTGACTGCTCTTCATCCTTTTATAAAGCAGTTTGACTGCTCTTCATCCTCTTATAAATCAGTTTGACTGCTCTTCATCCGATTACAAATCAGTTTGACTGCTCTTCATCCTCTTATAAAACAGTTTGACTGCTCTTCATCCTTTTATAACGCAGTTTGACTGCTTTTCATCCTCTTATTAATCAGTTTGACTGCTCTTCATCCGATTATAAATCAGTTTGACTGCTCTTCGTCCTCTTTTAAAACAGTTTGACTGCTCTTCATCCTTTTATAATGCAATTTGACTGTTCTTGATCCTCTTATAAAACAGATTGACTGCCCTTCATCCTCTTGTAAAACAGGTTGACTGCTCTTCATCCTCTTGTAAAACAGTCTGACTGCTCTACATCCTCGTATAAAACAGTTTGACTGCTCTTCATCCTTTTATAAAGCAGTTTGACTGCTCTTCATCCTCTTATAAATCAATTTGACTGCTCTTCATCCTCTTATAAAACCGTTTGACTGCTCTTCGTCCGATTATAAATCAGTTTGACTGCTCTTCATCCTCTTATAAAACCGTTTGACTGCTCTTCGTCCGATTATAAATCAGGTTGACTGCTCCTCGTCCGATTATAAATCAGTTTGACTGCTCTTCGTCTGCTTATAAAACAGTTTGACTGCTCTTCATCCTTTTATAAAGCAGTTTGACTGCTCTTCATCCTCTTATAAATCAGTTTGACTGCTCTTCATCTGTTTATAAAGCAGTTTTACTGCTCTTCATCCTCCTATAGACCAGTTTGACTGCGCTTCATCCTCCTATAAAACAGTTTGACTGCTCTTCGTCCGATTATAAATCAGTTTCACTGCTCTTCGTCCTCTTATAAAACAGTTTGACTGCTCTTCATCCTTTTATTAAGCAGTTTCACTGCTCTTCATCCTCTTATAAATCAATTTGACTGCTCTTCATACTCTTATAAAACCGTTTGACTGCTCTTCGTCCGATTATAAATCAGTTTGACTGCTCTTCGTCCGATTATAAATCAGTTTGACTGCTCTTCGTCCGCTTACAAAACAGTTTGACTGCTCTTCATCCTTTTATAAAGCTGTTTGACTGCTCTTCATACTCTTATAAATCAGTTTGACTGCTCTTCATCCTCTTATAAAGCAGTTTGACTGCTCTTCATACTCCTATAAACCAGTTTGACTGCGCTTCATCCTCCTGTAGAACAGTTTGACTGCTTTTCGTCCGATTATAAATCAGTTTGACTGCTCTTCGTCCTCGTATAAAACAGTTTGACTGCTCTTCATCCTTTTATAAAGCAGTTTGACTGCTCTTCATCCTCTTATAAAACAGATTGACTGCTCTTCATCCTCTTGTAAAACAGGTTGACTGCCCTTCATCCTCTTGTAAAACAGTCTGACTGCTCTACATCCTCGTATAAAACAGTTTGACTGCTCTTCATCCTTTTATAAAGCAGTTTGACTGCTCTTCATCCTCTTATAAATCAATTTGACTGCTCTTCATCCTCTTATAAAACCGTTTGACTGCTCTTCGTCCGATTATAAATCAGTTTGACTGCTCTTCATCCTCTTATAAAACCGTTTGACTGCTCTTCGTCCGATTATAAATCAGGTTGACTGCTCTTCGTCCGATTATAAATCAGTTTGACTGCTCTTCGTCTGCTTATAAAACAGTTTGACTGCTCTTCATCCTTTTATAAAGCAGTTTGACTGCTCTTCATCCTCTTATAAATCAGTTTGACTGCTCTTCATCTGTTTATAAAGCAGTTTTACTGCTCTTCATCCTCCTATAGACCAGTTTGACTGCGCTTCATCCTCCTATAAAACAGTTTGACTGCTCTTCGTCGGATTATAAATCAGTTTGACTGCTCTTCGTCCTCTTATAAAACAGTTTGACTGCTCTTCATCCTTTTATTAAGCAGTTTCACTGCTCTTCATCCTCTTATAAATCAATTTGACTGCTCTTCATACTCTTATAAAACCGTTTGACTGCTCTTCGTCCGATTATAAATCAGTTTGACTGCTCTTCGTCCGATTATAAATCAGTTTGACTGCTCTTCGTCCGCTTACAAAACAGTTTGACTGCTCTTCATCCTTTTATAAAGCTGTTTGACTGCTCTTCATACTCTTATAAATCAGTTTGACTGCTCTTCATCCTCTTATAAATCAGTTTGACTGCTCTTCATACTCCTATAAACCAGTTTGACTGCGCTTCATCCTCCTGTAGAACAGTTTGACTGCTTTTCGTCCGATTATAAATCAGTTTGACTGCTCTTCGTCCTCGTATAACACAGTTTGACTGCTCTTCATCCTTTTATAAAGCAGTTTGACTGCTCTTCATCCTCTTATAAAACAGATTGACTGCTCTTCATCCTCTTGTAAAACAGGTTGACTGCCCTTCATCCTCTTGTAAAACAGTCTGACTGCTCTTCATCCTCTTATAAAGCAGTTTGACTGCTCTTCATCCTCCTATAAACCAGTTTGACTGCGCTTCATCCTCTTGTAAAACAGGTTGACTGCTTTTCATCCTTTTGTAAAACAGTCTGACTGCTCTACATCATTGTATAAAACAGTTTGACTGCTCTTCATCCTTTTATAAAGCAGTTTGACTGCTCTTCATCCTCTTATAAATTAGTTTGACTGCTCTTCATCCTTTTATAAAGCAGTTTGACTGCTCTTCATCCTCCTATAAACCAGTTTGACTGCGCTTCATCCTCCTATAGAACAGTTTGACTGCTCTTCGTCCGATTATAAATCAGTTTGACTGCTCTTCATCCTCCTATAAACCAGTTTGACTGCGCTTCATCCTCTTGTAAAACAGGTTGACTGCTTTTCATCCTTTTGTAAAACAGTCTGACTGCTCTACATCATTGTATAAAACAGTTTGACTGCTCTTCATCCTTTTATAAAGCAGTTTGACTGCTCTTCATCCTCTTATAAATCAATTTGACTGCTCTTCATCCTTTTATAAAGCAGTTTGACTGCTCTTCATCCTCTTATATATCAATTTGACTGCTCTTCATCCTCTTATAAAACCGTATGACTGCTCTTCGTCCGATTATAAATCAGTTTGACTGCTCTTCGTCCGATTATAAATCAGTTTGACTGCTCTTCGTCCGCTTATAAAACAGTTTGACTGCTCTTCATCCTTTTATAAAGCAGTTTGACTGCTCTTCATCCTCTTATAAATCAGTTTGACTGCTCTTCATCCTTTTATAAAGCAGTTTGACTGCTCTTCATCCTCCTATAAACCAGTTTGACTGCGCTTCATCCTCCTATAGAACAGTTTGACTGCTCTTCGTCCGATTATAAATCAGTTTGACTGCTCTTCGTCCTCTTATAAAACAGTTTGACTGCTCTTCATCCTTTTATAAAGCAGTTTGACTGCTCTTCATCCTCCTATAAATCAGTTTGACTGCTCTTCATCCTTTTATAAAGCAGTTTGACTGCTCTTCATCCTCCTATAAACCAGTTTGACTGCGCTTCATCCTCCTATAGAACAGTTTGACTGCTCTTCGTCCGATTATAAATCAGTTTGACTGCTCTTCGTCCTCTTATAAAACAGTTTGACTGCTCTTCATCCTTTTATAAACCAGTTTGACTGCGCTTCATCCTCCTATAGAACAGTTTGACTGCTCTTCGTCCGATTATAAATCAGTTTGACTGCTCTTCGTCCTCTTATAAAACAGTTTGACTGCTCTTCATCCTTTTATAAAGCAGTTTGACTGCTCTTCATCCTCTTATAAATCAGTTTGACTGCTCTTCATCCGATTATAAATCAGTTTGACTGCTCTTCATCCTCTTAAAAAACAGTTTGACTGCTCTTCATCCTTTTATAAAGCAGTTTGACTGCTCTTCATCCTCTTATAAATCAGTTTGACTGCTCTTCATCCGATTACAAATCAGTTTGACTGCTCTTCATCCTCTTATAAAACAGTTTGACTGCTCTTCATCCTTTTATAACGCAGTTTGACTGCTTTTCATCCTCTTATTAATCAGTTTGACTGCTCTTCATCCGATTATAAATCAGTTTGACTGCTCTTCGTCCTCTTTTAAAACAGTTTGACTGCTCTTCATCCTTTTATAATGCAGTTTGACTGTTCTTGATCCTCTTATAAAACAGATTGACTGCTCTTCATCCTCTTGTAAAACAGGTTGACTGCTCTTCATCCTCTTGTAAAACAGTCTGACTGCTCTACATCCTCGTATAAAACAGTTTGACTGCTCTTCATCCTTTTATAAAGCAGTTTGACTGCTCTTCATCCTCTTATAAATCAATTTGACTGCTCTTCATCCTCTTATAAAACCGTTTGACTGCTCTTCGTCCGATTATAAATCAGTTTGACTGCTCTTCATCCTCTTATAAAACCGTTTGACTGCTCTTCGTCCGATTATAAATCAGGTTGACTGCTCTTCGTCCGATTATAAATCAGTTTGACTGCTCTTCGTCTGCTTATAAAACAGTTTGACTGCTCTTCATCCTTTTATAAAGCAGTTTGACTGCTCTTCATCCTCTTATAAATCAGTTTGACTGCTCTTCATCTGTTTATAAAGCAGTTTTACTGCTCTTCATCCTCCTATAGACCAGTTTGACTGCGCTTCATCCTCCTATAAAACAGTTTGACTGCTCTTCGTCCGATTATAAATCAGTTTGACTGCTCTTCGTCCGATTATAAATCAGTTTGACTGCTCTTCGTCCGCTTACAAAACAGTTTGACTGCTCTTCATCCTTTTATAAAGCTGTTTGACTGCTCTTCATACTCTTATAAATCAGTTTGACTGCTCTTCATCCTCTTATAAAGCAGTTTGACTGCTCTTCATACTCCTATAAACCAGTTTGACTGCGCTTCATCCTCCTGTAGAACAGTTTGACTGCTTTTCGTCCGATTATAAATCAGTTTGACTGCTCTTCGTCCTCGTATAAAACAGTTTGACTGCTCTTCATCCTTTTATAAAGCAGTTTGACTGCTCTTCATCCTCTTATAAATCAGTTTGACTGCTCTTCATCCGATTACAAATCAGTTTGACTGCTCTTCATCCTCTTATAAAACAGTTTGACTGCTCTTCATCCTTTTATAACGCAGTTTGACTGCTTTTCATCCTCTTATTAATCAGTTTGACTGCTCTTCATCCGATTATAAATCAGTTTGACTGCTCTTCGTCCTCTTTTAAAACAGTTTGACTGCTCTTCATCCTTTTATAATGCAATTTGACTGTTCTTGATCCTCTTATAAAACAGATTGACTGCTCTTCATCCTCTTGTAAAACAGGTTGACTGCTCTTCATCCTCTTGTAAAACAGTCTGACTGCTCTACATCCTCGTATAAAACAGTTTGACTGCTCTTCATCCTTTTATAAAGCAGTTTGACTGCTCTTCATCCTCTTATAAATCAATTTGACTGCTCTTCATCCTCTTATAAAACCGTTTGACTGCTCTTCGTCCGATTATAAATCAGTTTGACTGCTCTTCATCCTCTTATAAAACCGTTTGACTGCTCTTCGTCCGATTATAAATCAGGTTGACTGCTCTTCGTCCGATTATAAATCAGTTTGACTGCTCTTCGTCTGCTTATAAAACAGTTTGACTGCTCTTCATCCTTTTATAAAGCAGTTTGACTGCTCTTCATCCTCTTATAAATCAGTTTGACTGCTCTTCATCTGTTTATAAAGCAGTTTTACTGCTCTTCATCCTCCTATAGACCAGTTTGACTGCGCTTCATCCTCCTATAAAACAGTTTGACTGCTCTTCGTCCGATTATAAATCAGTTTGACTGCTCTTCGTCCTCTTATAAAACAGTTTGACTGCTCTTCATCCTTTTATTAAGCAGTTTCACTGCTCTTCATCCTCTTATAAATCAATTTGACTGCTCTTCATACTCTTATAAAACCGTTTGACTGCTCTTCGTCCGATTATAAATCAGTTTGACTGCTCTTCGTCCGATTATAAATCAGTTTGACTGCTCTTCGTCCGCTTACAAAACAGTTTGACTGCTCTTCATCCTTTTATAAAGCTGTTTGACTGCTCTTCATACTCTTATAAATCAGTTTGACTGCTCTTCATCCTCTTATAAAGCAGTTTGACTGCTCTTCATACTCCTATAAACCAGTTTGACTGCGCTTCATCCTCCTGTAGAACAGTTTGACTGCTTTTCGTCCGATTATAAATCAGTTTGACTGCTCTTCGTCCTCGTATAAAACAGTTTGACTGCTCTTCATCCTTTTATAAAGCAGTTTGACTGCTCTTCATCCTCTTATAAAACAGATTGACTGCTCTTCATCCTCTTGTAAAACAGGTTGACTGCCCTTCATCCTCTTGTAAAACAGTCTGACTGCTCTACATCCTCGTATAAAACAGTTTGACTGCTCTTCATCCTTTTATAAAGCAGTTTGACTGCTCTTCATCCTCTTATAAATCAATTTGACTGCTCTTCATCCTCTTATAAAACCGTTTGACTGCTCTTCGTCCGATTATAAATCAGTTTGACTGCTCTTCATCCTCTTATAAAACCGTTTGAGTGCTCTTCGTCCGATTATAAATCAGGTTGACTGCTCTTCGTCCGATTATAAATCAGTTTGACTGCTCTTCGTCTGCTTATAAAACAGTTTGACTGCTCTTCATCCTTTTATAAAGCAGTTTGACTGCTCTTCATCCTCTTATAAATCAGTTTGACTGCTCTTCATCTGTTTATAAAGCAGTTTTACTGCTCTTCATCCTCCTATAGACCAGTTTGACTGCGCTTCATCCTCCTATAAAACAGTTTGACTGCTCTTCGTCGGATTATAAATCAGTTTGACTGCTCTTCGTCCTCTTATAAAACAGTTTGACTGCTCTTCATCCTTTTATTAAGCAGTTTCACTGCTCTTCATCCTCTTATAAATCAATTTGACTGCTCTTCATACTCTTATAAAACCGTTTGACTGCACTTCGTCCGATTATAAATCAGTTTGACTGCTCTTCGTCCGATTATAAATCAGTTTGACTGCTCTTCGTCCGCTTACAAAACAGTTTGACTGCTCTTCATCCTTTTATAAAGCTGTTTGACTGCTCTTCATACTCCTATAAATCAGTTTGACTGCTCTTCGTCCTCTTATAAAGCACTTTGACTGCTCTTCATACTCCTATAAACCAGTTTGACTGCGCTTCATCCTCCTGTAGAACAGTTTGACTGCTTTTCGTCCGATTATAAATCAGTTTGACTGCTCTTCGTCCTCGTATAACACAGTTTGACTGCTCTTCATCCTTTTATAAAGCAGTTTGACTGCTCTTCATCCTCTTATAAAACAGATTGACTGCTCTTCATCCTCTTGTAAAACAGGTTGACTGCCCTTCATCCTCTTGTAAAACAGTCTGACTGCTCTTCATCCTCTTATAAAGCAGTTTGACTGCTCTTCATCCTCCTATAAACCAGTTTGACTGCGCTTCATCCTCTTGTAAAACAGGTTGACTGCTTTTCATCCTTTTGTAAAACAGTCTGACTGCTCTACATCATTGTATAAAACAGTTTGACTGCTCTTCATCCTTTTATAAAGCAGTTTGACTGCTCTTCATCCTCTTATAAATCAGTTTGACTGCTCTTCATCCTTTTATAAAGCAGTTTGACTGCTCTTCATCCTCCTATAAACCAGTTTGACTGCGCTTCATCCTCCTATAGAACAGTTTGACTGCTCTTCGTCCGATTATAAATCAGTTTGACTGCTCTTCATCCTCCTATAAACCAGTTTGACTGCGCTTCATCCTCTTGTAAAACAGGTTGACTGCTTTTCATCCTTTTGTAAAACAGTCTGACTGCTCTACATCATTGTATAAAACAGTTTGACTGCTCTTCATCCTTTTATAAAGCAGTTTGACTGCTCTTCATCCTCTTATAAATCAGTTTGACTGCTCTTCATCCTTTTATAAAGCAGTTTGACTGCTCTTCATCCTCTTATATATCAATTTGACTGCTCTTCATCCTCTTATAAAACCGTTTGACTGCTCTTCGTCCGATTATAACTCAGTTTGACTGCTCTTCGTCCGATTATAAATCAGTTTGACTGCTCTTCGTCCGCTTATAAAACAGTTTGACTGCTCTTCATCCTTTTATAAAGCAGTTTGACTGCTCTTCATCCTCTTATAAATCAGTTTGACTGCTCTTCATCCTTTTATAAAGCAGTTTGACTGCTCTTCATCCTCCTATAAACCAGTTTGACTGCGCTTCATCCTCCTATAGAACAGTTTGACTGCTCTTCGTCCGATTATAAATCAGTTTGACTGCTCTTCGTCCTCTTATAAAACAGTTTGACTGCTCTTCATCCTTTTATAAAGCAGTTTGACTGCTCTTCATCCTCCTATAAATCAGTTTGACTGCTCTTCATCCTTTTATAAAGCAGTTTGACTGCTCTTCATCCTCCTATAAACCAGTTTGACTGCGCTTCATCCTCCTATAGAACAGTTTGACTGCTCTTCGTCCGATTATAAATCAGTTTGACTGCTCTTCGTCCTCTTATAAAACAGTTTGACTGCTCTTCATCCTTTTATAAACCAGTTTGACTGCGCTTCATCCTCCTATAGAACAGTTTGACTGCTCTTCGTCCGATTATAAATCAGTTTGACTGCTCTTCGTCCTCTTATAAAACAGTTTGACTGCTCTTCATCCTTTTATAAAGCAGTTTGACTGTTCTTCATCCTCTTATAAATCAGTTTGACTGCTCTTCATCCGATTATAAATCAGTTTGACTGCTCTTCATCCTCTTAAAAAACAGTTTGACTGCTCTTTATCCTTTTATAAAGCAGTTTGACTGCTCTTCATCCTCTTATAAATCAGTTTGACTGCTCTTCATCCGATTACAAATCAGTTTGACTGCTCTTCATCCTCTTATAAAACAGTTTGACTGCTCTTCATCCTTTTATAACGCAGTTTGACTGCTTTTCATCCTCTTATTAATCAGTTTGACTGCTCTTCATCCGATTATAAATCAGTTTGACTGCTCTTCGTCCTCTTTTAAAACAGTTTGACTGCTCTTCATCCTTTTATAATGCAGTTTGACTGTTCTTGATCCTCTTATAAAACAGATTGACTGCTCTTCATCCTCTTGTAAAACAGGTTGACTGCTCTTCATCCTCTTGTAAAACAGTTTGACTGCTCTTCGTCTGCTTATAAAACAGTTTGACTGCTCTTCATCCTTTTATAAAGCAGTTTGACTGCTCTTCATCCTCTTATAAATCAATTTGACTGCTCTTCATCCTCTTATAAAACCGTTTGACTGCTCTTCGTCCGATTATAAATCAGTTTGACTGCTCTTCATCCTCTTATAAAACCGTTTGACTGCTCTTCGTCCGATTATAAATCAGGTTGACTGCTCTTCGTCCGATTATAAATCAGTTTGACTGCTCTTCGTCTGCTTATAAAACAGTTTGACTGCTCTTCATCCTTTTATAAAGCAGTTTGACTGCTCTTCATCCTCTTATAAATCAGTTTGACTGCTCTTCATCTGTTTATAAAGCAGTTTTACTGCTCTTCATCCTCCTATAGACCAGTTTGACTGCGCTTCATCCTCCTATAAAACAGTTTGACTGCTCTTCGTCCGATTATAAATCAGTTTGACTGCTCTTCGTCCGATTATAAATCAGTTTGACTGCTCTTCGTCCGCTTACAAAACAGTTTGACTGCTCTTCATCCTTTTATAAAGCTGTTTGACTGCTCTTCATACTCTTATAAATCAGTTTGACTGCTCTTCATCCTCTTATAAAGCAGTTTGACTGCTCTTCATACTCCTATAAACCAGTTTGACTGCGCTTCATCCTCCTGTAGAACAGTTTGACTGCTTTTCGTCCGATTATAAATCAGTTTGACTGCTCTTCGTCCTCGTATAAAACAGTTTGACTGCTCTTCATCCTTTTATAAAGCAGTTTGACTGCTCTTCATCCTCTTATAAAACAGATTGACTGCTCTTCATCCTCTTGTAAAACAGGTTGACTGCCCTTCATCCTCTTGTAAAACAGTCTGACTGCTCTTCATCCTCTTATAAAGCAGTTTGACTGCTCTTCATCCTCCTATAAACCAGTTTGACTGCGCTTCATCCTCTTATAAAACCGTTTGACTGCTCTTCGTCCGATTATAAATCAGTTTGACTGCTCTTCATCCTCTTATAAAACCGTTTGACTGCTCTTCGTCCGATTATAAATCAGGTTGACTGCTCTTCGTCCGATTATAAATCAGTTTGACTGCTCTTCGTCTGCTTATAAAACAGTTTGACTGCTCTTCATCCTTTTATAAAGCAGTTTGACTGCTCTTCATCCTCTTATAAATCAGTTTGACTGCTCTTCATCTGTTTATAAAGCAGTTTTACTGCTCTTCATCCTCCTATAGACCAGTTTGACTGCGCTTCATCCTCCTATAAAACAGTTTGACTGCTCTTTGTCCGATTATAAATCAGTTTGACTGCTCTTCGTCCGATTATAAATCAGTTTGACTGCTCTTCGTCCGCTTACAAAACAGTTTGACTGCTCTTCATCCTTTTATAAAGCTGTTTGACTGCTCTTCATACTCTTATAAATCAGTTTGACTGCTCTTCATCCTCTTATAAAGCAGTTTGACTGCTCTTCATACTCCTATAAACCAGTTTGACTGCGCTTCATCCTCCTGTAGAACAGTTTGACTGCTTTTCGTCCGATTATAAATAGTCTGACTGCTCTACATCATTGTATAAAACAGTTTGACTGCTCTTCATCCTTTTATAAAGCAGTTTGACTGCTCTTCATCCTCTTATAAATCAATTTGACTGCTCTTCATCCTCTTATAAAACCGTTTGACTGCTCTTCGTCCGATTATAAATCAGTTTGACTGCTCTTCGTCCGATTATAAATCAGTTTGACTGCTCTTCGTCCGCTTATAAAACAGTTTGACTGCTCTTCATCCTTTTATAAAGCAGTTTGACTGCTCTTCATCCTCTTATAAATCAGTTTGACTGCTCTTCATCCTTTTATAAAGCAGTTTGACTGCTCTTCATCCTCCTATAAACCAGTTTGACTGCGCTTCATCCTCCTATAGAACAGTTTGACTGCTCTTCGTCCGATTATAAATCAGTTTGACTGCTCTTCATCCTCCTATAAACCAGTTTGACTGCGCTTCATCCTCTTGTAAAACAGGTTGACTGCTTTTCATCCTTTTGTAAAACAGTCTGACTGCTCTACATCATTGTATAAAACAGTTTGACTGCTCTTCATCCTTTTATAAAGCAGTTTGACTGCTCTTCATCCTCTTATAAATCAATTTGACTGCTCTTCATCCTCTTATAAAACCGTTTGACTGCTCTTCGTCCGATTATAAATCAGTTTGACTGCTCTTCGTCCGATTATAAATCAGTTTGACTGCTCTTCGTCCGCTTATAAAACAGTTTGACTGCTCTTCATCCTTTTATAAAGCAGTTTGACTGCTCTTCATCCTCTTATAAATCAGTTTGACTGCTCTTCATCCTTTTATAAAGCAGTTTGACTGCTCTTCATCCTCCTATAAACCAGTTTGACTGCGCTTCATCCTCCTATAGAACAGTTTGACTGCTCTTCGTCCGATTATAAATCAGTTTGACTGCTCTTCGTCCTCTTATAAAACAGTTTGACTGCTCTTCATCCTTTTATAAAGCAGTTTGACTGCTCTTCATCCTCCTATAAATCAGTTTGACTGCTCTTCATCCGATTATAAATCAGTTTGACTGCTCTTCATCCTATTATAAATCAGTTTGACTGCTCTTCATCCTCTTATAAAACAGTTTGACTGCTCTTCATCCTTTTATAAATCAGTTTGACTGCTCTTCGTCTGCTTATAAATCAGTTTGACTGCTCTTCATCCTATTATAAATCAGTTTGACTGCTCTTCATCCTCTTATAAAACAGTTTGACTGCTCTTCATCCATTTATAAAGCAGTTTGACTGCTCTTCATCCTCTTATAAATCAGTTTGACTGCTCTTCATCCTCTTATAAAGCAGTTTGACTGCTCTTCATCCTCCTATAAACCAGTTTGACTGCGCTTCATCCTCCTATAGAACAGTTTGACTGCTCTTCGTCCGATTATAAATCAGTTTGACTGCTCTTCATCCTTTTATAAAGCAGTTTGACTGCTCTTCATCCTCTTATAAATCAGTTTGACTGCTCTTCATCCTTTTATAAAGCAGTTTGACTGCTCTTCATCCTCCTATAAACCAGTTTGACTGCGCTTCATCCTCCTATAGAACAGTTTGACTGCTCTTCGTCCGATTATAAATCAGTTAGACTGCTCTACGTCCTCTTATAAAACAGTTTGACTGCTCTTCATCCTTTTATAAAGCAGTTTGACTGCTCTTCATCCTCTTATAAATCAGTTTGACTGCTCTTCATCCTCTTATACATCAGTTTGACTGCTCTTCATCCGATTATAAATCAGTTTGACTGCTCTTCATCCTCTTATAAAACAGTTTGACTGCTCTTCATCCTTTTATAACGCAGTTTGACTGCTCTTCATCCTCTTATAAATCAGTTTGACTGCTCTTCATCAGATTATAAATCAGTTTGACTGCTCTTCGTCCTCTTTTAAAACAGTTTGACTGCTCTTCATCCTCTTAAAAAACAGTTTGACTGCTCTTCATCCTTTTATAAAGCAGTTTGACTGCTCTTTATCCTCTTATAAATCAGTTTGACTGCTCTTCATCCGATTACAAATCCGTTTGACTGCTCTTCATCCTCTTATAAAACAGTTTGACTGCTCTTCATCCTTTTATAACGCAGTTTGACTGCTTTTCATCCTCTTATTAATCAGTTTGACTGCTCTTCATCCGATTATAAATCAGTTTGACTGCTCTTCGTCCTCTTTTAAAACAGTTTGACTGCTCTTCATCCTTTTATAATGCAGTTTGACTGTTCTTGATCCTCTTATAAAACAGATTGACTGCTCTTCATCCTCTTGTAAAACAGGTTGACTGCTCTTCATCCTCTTGTAAAACAGTCTGACTGCTCTACATCCTCGTATAAAACAGTTTGACTGCTCTTCATCCTTTTATAAAGCAGTTTGACTGCTCTTCATCCTCTTATAAATCAATTTGACTGCTCTTCATCCTCTTATAAAACCGTTTGACTGCTCTTCGTCCGATTATAAATCAGTTTGACTGCTCTTCATCCTCTTATAAAACCGTTTGACTGCTCTTCGTCCGATTATAAATCAGGTTGACTGCTCTTCGTCCGATTATAAATCAGTTTGACTGCTCTTCGTCTGCTTATAAAACAGTTTGACTGCTCTTCATCCTTTTATAAAGCAGTTTGACTGCTCTTCATCCTCTTATAAATCAGTTTGACTGCTCTTCATCTGTTTATAAAGCAGTTTTACTGCTCTTCATCCTCCTATAGACCAGTTTGACTGCGCTTCATCCTCCTATAAAACAGTTTGACTGCTCTTCGTCGGATTATAAATCAGTTTGACTGCTCTTCGTCCTCTTATAAAACAGTTTGACTGCTCTTCATCCTTTTATTAAGCAGTTTCACTGCTCTTCATCCTCTTATAAATCAATTTGACTGCTCTTCATACTCTTATAAAACCGTTTGACTGCACTTCGTCCGATTATAAATCAGTTTGACTGCTCTTCGTCCGATTATAAATCAGTTTGACTGCTCTTCGTCCGCTTACAAAACAGTTTGACTGCTCTTCATCCTTTTATAAAGCTGTTTGACTGCTCTTCATACTCTTATAAATCAGTTTGACTGCTCTTCATCCTCTTATAAAGCAGTTTGACTGCTCTTCATACTCCTATAAACCAGTTTGACTGCGCTTCATCCTCCTGTAGAACAGTTTGACTGCTTTTCGTCCGATTATAAATCAGTTTGACTGCTCTTCGTCCTCGTATAAAACAGTTTGACTGCTCTTCATCCTTTTATAAAGCAGTTTGACTGCTCTTCATCCTCTTATAAAACAGATTGACTGCTCTTCATCCTCTTGTAAAACAGGTTGACTGCCCTTGATCCTCTTGTAAAACAGTCTGACTGCTCTTCATCCTCTTATAAAGCAGTTTGACTGCTCTTCATCCTCCTATAAACCAGTTTGACTGCGCTTCATCCTCTTGTAAAACAGGTTGACTGCTTTTCATCCTTTTGTAAAACAGTCTGACTGCTCTACATCATTGTATAAAACAGTTTGACTGCTCTTCATCCTTTTATAAAGCAGTTTGACTGCTCTTCATCCTCTTATAAATCAATTTGACTGCTCTTCATCCTCTTATAAAACCGTTTGACTGCTCTTCGTCCGATTATAAATCAGTTTGACTGCTCTTCGTCCGATTATAAATCAGTTTGACTGCTCTTCGTCCGCTTATAAAACAGTTTGACTGCTCTTCATCCTTTTATAAAGCAGTTTGACTGCTCTTCATCCTCTTATAAATCAGTTTGACTGCTCTTCATCCTTTTATAAAGCAGTTTGACTGCTCTTCATCCTCCTATAAACCAGTTTGACTGCACTTCATCCTCCTATAGAACAGTTTGACTGCTCTTCGTCCGATTATAAATCAGTTTGACTGCTCTTCATCCTCCTATAAACCAGTTTGACTGCGCTTCATCCTCTTGTAAAACAGGTTGACTGCTTTTCATCCTTTTGTAAAACAGTCTGACTGCTCTACATCATTGTATAAAACAGTTTGACTGCTCTTCATCCTTTTATAAAGCAGTTTGACTGCTCTTCATCCTCTTATAAATCAATTTGACTGCTCTTCATCCTTTTATAAAGCAGTTTGACTGCTCTTCATCCTCTTATAAATCAATTTGACTGCTCTTCATCCTCTTATAAAACCGTTTGACTGCTCTTCGTCCGATTATAAATCAGTTTGACTGCTCTTCGTCCGATTATAAATCAGTTTGACTGGTCTTCGTCCGCTTATAAAACAGTTTGACTGCTCTTCATCCTTTTATAAAGCAGTTTGACTGCTCTTCATCCTCTTATAAATCAGTTTGACTGCTCTTCATCCGATTATAAATCAGTTTGACTGCTCTTCATCCTCTTAAAAAACAGTTTGACTGCTCTTCATCCTTTTATAAAGCAGTTTGACTGCTCTTTATCCTCTTATAAATCAGTTTGACTGCTCTTCATCCGATTACAAATCAGTTTGACTGCTCTTCATCCTCTTATAAAACAGTTTGACTGCTCTTCATCCTTTTATAACGCAGTTTGACTGCTTTTCATCCTCTTATTAATCAGTTTGACTGCTCTTCATCCGATTATAAATCAGTTTGACTGCTCTTCGTCCTCTTTTAAAACAGTTTGACTGCTCTTCATCCTTTTATAATGCAGTTTGACTGTTCTTGATCCTCTTATAAAACAGATTGACTGCTCTTCATCCTCTTGTAAAACAGGTTGACTGCTCTTCATCCTCTTGTAAAACAGTCTGACTGCTCTACATCCTCGTATAAAACAGTTTGACTGCTCTTCATCCTTTTAGAAAGCAGTTTGACTGCTCTTCATCCTCTTATAAATCAATTTGACTGCTCTTCATCCTCTTATAAAACCGTTTGACTGCTCTTCGTCCGATTATAAATCAGTTTGACTGCTCTTCATCCTCTTATAAAACCGTTTGACTGCTCTTCGTCCGATTATAAATCAGGTTGACTGCTCTTCGTCCGATTATAAATCAGTTTGACTGCTCTTCGTCTGCTTATAAAACAGTTTGACTGCTCTTCATCCTTTTATAAAGCAGTTTGACTGCTCTTCATCCTCTTATAAATCAGTTTGACTGCTCTTCATCTGTTTATAAAGCAGTTTTACTGCTCTTCATCCTCCTATAGACCAGTTTGACTGCGCTTCATCCTCCTATAAAACAGTTTGACTGCTCTTCGTCGGATTATAAATCAGTTTGACTGCTCTTCGTCCTCTTATAAAACAGTTTGACTGCTCTTCATCCTTTTATTAAGCAGTTTCACTGCTCTTCATCCTCTTATAAATCAATTTGACTGCTCTTCATACTCTTATAAAACCGTTTGACTGCATTTCGTCCGATTATAAATCAGTTTGACTGCTCTTCGTCCGATTATAAATCAGTTTGACTGCTCTTCGTCCGCTTACAAAACAGTTTGACTGCTCTTCATCCTTTTATAAAGCTGTTTGACTGCTCTTCATACTCTTATAAATCAGTTTGACTGCTCTTCATCCTCTTATAAAGCAGTTTGACTGCTCTTCATACTCCTATAAACCAGTTTGACTGCGCTTCATCCTCCTGTAGAACAGTTTGACTGCTTTTCGTCCGATTATAAATCAGTTTGACTGCTCTTCGTCCTCGTATAAAACAGTTTGACTGCTCTTCATCCTTTTATAAAGCAGTTTGACTGCTCTTCATCCTCTTATAAAACAAATTGACTGCTCTTCATCCTCTTGTAAAACAGGTTGACTGCCCTTCATCCTCTTGTAAAACAGTCTGACTGCTCTTCATCCTCTTATAAAGCAGTTTGACTGCTCTTCATCCTCCTATAAACCAGTTTGACTGCGCTTCATCCTCTTGTAAAACAGGTTGACTGCTTTTCATCCTTTTGTAAAACAGTCTGACTGCTCTACATCATTGTATAAAACAGTTTGACTGCTCTTCATCCTTTTATAAAGCAGTTTGACTGCTCTTCATCCTCTTATAAATCAATTTGACTGCTCTTCATCCTCTTATAAAACCGTTTGACTGCTCTTCGTCCGATTATAAATCAGTTTGACTGCTCTTCGTCCGATTATAAATCAGTTTGACTGCTCTTCGTCCGCTTATAAAACAGTTTGACTGCTCTTCATCCTTTTATAAAGCAGTTTGACTGCTCTTCATCCTCTTATAAATCAGTTTGACTGCTCTTCATCCTTTTATAAAGCAGTTTGACTGCTCTTCATCCTCCTATAAACCAGTTTGACTGCGCTTCATCCTCCTATAGAACAGTTTGACTGCTCTTCGTCCGATTATAAATCAGTTTGACTGCTCTTCATCCTCCTATAAACCAGTTTGACTGCGCTTCATCCTCTTGTAAAACAGGTTGACTGCTTTTCATCCTTTTGTAAAACAGTCTGACTGCTCTACATCATTGTATAAAACAGTTTGACTGCTCTTCATCCTTTTATAAAGCAGTTTGACTGCTCTTCATCCTCTTATAAATCAATTTGACTGCTCTTCATCCTCTTATAAAACCGTTTGACTGCTCTTCGTCCGATTATAAATCAGTTTGACTGCTCTTCGTCCGATTATAAATCAGTTTGACTGCTCTTCGTCCGCTTATAAAACAGTTTGACTGCTCTTCATCCTTTTATAAAGCAGTTTGACTGCTCTTCATCATCTTATAAATCAGTTTGACTGCTCTTCATCCTTTTATAAAGCAGTTTGACTGCTCTTCATCCTCCTATAAACCAGTTTGACTGCGCTTCATCCTCCTATAGAACAGTTTGACTGCTCTTCGTCCGATTATAAATCAGTTTGACTGCTCTTCGTCCTCTTATAAAACAGTTTGACTGCTCTTCATCCTTTTATAAAGCAGTTTGACTGCTCTTCATCCTCCTATAAATCAGTTTGACTGCTCTTCATCCGATTATAAATCAGTTTGACTGCTCTTCATCCTATTATAAATCAGTTTGACTGCTCTTCATCCTCTTATAAAACAGTTTGACTGCTCTTCATCCTTTTATAAATCAGTTTGACTGCTCTTCGTCTGCTTATAAATCAGTTTGACTGCTCTTCATCCTATTATAAATCAGTTTGACTGCTCTTCATCCTCTTATAAAACAGTTTGACTGCTCTTCATCCATTTATAAAGCAGTTTGACTGCTCTTCATCCTCTTATAAATCAGTTTGACTGCTCTTCATCCTCTTATAAAGCAGTTTGACTGCTCTTCATCCTCCTATAAACCAGTTTGACTGCGCTTCATCCTCCTATAGAACAGTTTGACTGCTCTTCGTCCGATTATAAATCAGTTTGACTGCTCTTCGTCCTCTTATAAAACAGTTTGACTGCTCTTCATCCTTTTATAAAGCAGTTTGACTGCTCTTCATCCTCTTATAAATCAGTTTGACTGCTCTTCATCCTTTTATAAAGCAGTTTGACTGCTCTTCATCCTCCTATAAACCAGTTTGACTGCGCTTCATCCTCCTATAGAACAGTTTGACTGCTCTTCGTCCGATTATAAATCAGTTAGACTGCTCTACGTCCTCTTATAAAACAGTTTGACTGCTCTTCATCCTTTTATAAAGCAGTTTGACTGCTCTTCATCCTCTTATAAATCAGTTTGACTGCTCTTCATCCTCTTATACATCAGTTTGACTGCTCTTCATCCGATTATAAATCAGTTTGACTGCTCTTCATCCTCTTATAAAACAGTTTGACTGCTCTTCATCCTTTTATAACGCAGTTTGACTGCTCTTCATCCTCTTATAAATCAGTTTGACTGCTCTTCATCAGATTATAAATCAGTTTGACTGCTCTTCGTCCTCTTTTAAAACAGTTTGACTGCTCTTCATCCTTTTATAATGCAGTTTGACTGTTCTTGATCCTCTTATAAAACAGATTGACTGCTCTTCATCCTCTTGTAAAACAGGTTGACTGCTCTTCATCCTCTTGTAAAACAGTCTGACTGCTCTACATCCTCGTATAAAACAGTTTGACTGCTCTTCATCCTTTTATAAAGCAGTTTGACTGCTCTTCATCCTCTTATAAATCAATTTGACTGCTCTTCATCCTCTTATAAAACCGTTTGACTGCTCTTCGTCCGATTATAAATCAGTTTGACTGCTCTTCATCCTCTTATAAAACCGTTTGACTGCTCTTCGTCCGATTATAAATCAGGTTGACTGCTCTTCGTCCGATTATAAATCAGTTTGACTGCTCTTCGTCTGCTTATAAAACAGTTTGACTGCTCTTCATCCTTTTATAAAGCAGTTTGACTGCTCTTCATCCTCTTATAAATCAGTTTGACTGCTCTTCATCTGTTTATAAAGCAGTTTTACTGCTCTTCATCCTCCTATAGACCAGTTTGACTGCGCTTCATCCTCCTATAAAACAGTTTGACTGCTCTTCGTCGGATTATAAATCAGTTTGACTGCTCTTCGTCCTCTTATAAAACAGTTTGACTGCTCTTCATCCTTTTATTAAGCAGTTTCACTGCTCTTCATCCTCTTATAAATCAATTTGACTGCTCTTCATACTCTTATAAAACCGTTTGACTGCACTTCGTCCGATTATAAATCAGTTTGACTGCTCTTCGTCCGATTATAAATCAGTTTGACTGCTCTTCGTCCGCTTACAAAACAGTTTGACTGCTCTTCATCCTTTTATAAAGCTGTTTGACTGCTCTTCATACTCTTATAAATCAGTTTGACTGCTCTTCATCCTCTTATAAAGCAGTTTGACTGCTCTTCATACTCCTATAAACCAGTTTGACTGCGCTTCATCCTCCTGTAGAACAGTTTGACTGCTTTTCGTCCGATTATAAATCAGTTTGACTGCTCTTCGTCCTCGTATAAAACAGTTTGACTGCTCTTCATCCTTTTATAAAGCAGTTTGACTGCTCTTCATCCTCTCATAAAACAGATTGACTGCTCTTCATCCTCTTGTAAAACAGGTTGACTGCCCTTCATCCTCTTGTAAAACAGTCTGACTGCTCTTCATCCTCTTATAAAGCAGTTTGACTGCTCTTCATCCTCCTATAAACCAGTTTGACTGCGCTTCATCCTCTTGTAAAACAGGTTGACTGCTTTTCATCCTTTTGTAAAACAGTCTGACTGCTCTACATCATTGTATAAAACAGTTTGACTGCTCTTCATCCTTTTATAAAGCAGTTTGACTGCTCTTCATCCTCTTATAAATCAATTTGACTGCTCTTCATCCTCTTATAAAACCGTTTGACTGCTCTTCGTCCGATTATAAATCAGTTTGACTGCTCTTCGTCCGATTATAAATCAGTTTGACTGCTCTTCGTCCGCTTATAAAACAGTTTGACTGCTCTTCATCCTTTTATAAAGCAGTTTGACTGCTCTTCATCCTCTTATAAATCAGTTTGACTGCTCTTCATCCTTTTATAAAGCAGTTTGACTGCTCTTCATCCTCCTATAAACCAGTTTGACTGCGCTTCATCCTCCTATAGAACAGTTTGACTGCTCTTCGTCCGATTATAAATCAGTTTGACTGCTCTTCATCCTCCTATAAACCAGTTTGACTGCGCTTCATCCTCTTGTAAAACAGGTTGACTGCTTTTCATCCTTTTGTAAAACAGTCTGACTGCTCTACATCATTGTATAAAACAGTTTGACTGCTCTTCATCCTTTTATAAAGCAGTTTGACTGCTCTTCATCCTCTTATAAATCAATTTGACTGCTCTTCATCCTCTTATAAAACCGTTTGACTGCTCTTCGTCCGATTATAAATCAGTTTGACTGCTCTTCGTCCGATTATAAATCAGTTTGACTGCTCTTCGTCCGCTTATAAAACAGTTTGACTGCTCTTCATCCTTTTATAAAGCAGTTTGACTGCTCTTCATCCTCTTATAAATCAGTTTGACTGCTCTTCATCCTTTTATAAAGCAGTTTGACTGCTCTTCATCCTCCTATAAACCAGTTTGACTGCGCTTCATCCTCCTATAGAACAGTTTGACTGCTCTTCGTCCGATTATAAATCAGTTTGACTGCTCTTCGTCCTCTTATAAAACAGTTTGACTGCTCTTCATCCTTTTATAAAGCAGTTTGACTGCTCTTCATCCTCCTATAAATCAGTTTGACTGCTCTTCATCCGATTATAAATCAGTTTGACTGCTCTTCATCCTATTATAAATCAGTTTGACTGCTCTTCATCCTTTTGTAAATCAGTTTGACTGCTCTTCGTCTGCTTATAAATCAGTTTGACTGCTCTTCATCCTATTATAAATCAGTTTGACTGCTCTTCATCCTCTTATAAAACAGTTTGACTGCTCTTCATCCATTTATAAAGCAGTTTGACTGCTCTTCATCCTCTTATAAATCAGTTTGACTGCTCTTCATCCTCTTATAAAGCAGTTTGACTGCTCTTCATCCTCCTATAAACCAGTTTGACTGCGCTTCATCCTCCTATAGAACAGTTTGACTGCTCTTCGTCCGATTATAAAACAGTTTGACTGCTCTTCGTCCTCTTATAAAACAGTTTGACTGCTCTTCATCCTTTTATAAAGCAGTTTGACTGCTCTTCATCCTCTTATAAATCAGTTTGACTGCTCTTCATCCTTTTATAAAGCAGTTTGACTGCTCTTCATCCTCCTATAAACCAGTTTGACTGCGCTTCATCCTCCTATAGAACAGTTTGACTGCTCTTCGTCCGATTATAAATCAGTTAGACTGCTCTACGTCCTCTTATAAAACAGTTTGACTGCTCTTCATCCTTTTATAAAGCAGTTTGACTGCTCTTCATCCTCTTATAAATCAGTTTGACTGCTCTTCATCCTCTTATACATCAGTTTGACTGCTCTTCATCCGATTATAAATCAGTTTGACTGCTCTTCATCCTCTTATAAAACAGTTTGACTGCTCTTCATCCTTTTATAACGCAGTTTGACTGCTCTTCATCCTCTTATAAATCAGTTTGACTACTCTTCATCAGATTATAAATCAGTTTGATTGCTCTTCGTCCTCTTTTAAAACAGTTTGACTGCTCTTCATCCTTTTATAATGCAGTTTGACTGCTCTTCATACTCTTATAAAACAGTTTGACTGCTCTTCATCCTTTTTGTAAAACAGGTTGACTGCTCTTCATCCTCTTGTAAAACAGTCTGACTGCTCTACATCCTCGTATAAAACAGTTTGACTGCTCTTCATCCTTTTATAAAGCAGTTTGACTGCTCTTCATCCTCTTATAAATCAATTTGACTGCTCTTCATCCTCTTATAAAACCGTTTGACTGCTCTTCGTCCGATTATAAATCAGTTTGACTGCTCTTCATCCTCTTATAAAACCGTTTGACTGCTCTTCGTCCGATTATAAATCAGGTTGACTGCTCTTCGTCCGATTATAAATCAGTTTGACTGCTCTTCGTCTGCTTATAAAACAGTTTGACTGCTCTTCATCCTCTTATAAATCAGTTTGACTGCTCTTCATCTGTTTATAAAGCAGTTTTACTGCTCTTCATCCTCCTATAGACCAGTTTGACTGCGCTTCATCCTCCTATAAAACAGTTTGACTGCTCTTCGTCGGATTATAAATCAGTTTGACTGCTCTTCGTCCTCTTATAAAACAGGTTGACTGCTCTTCATCCTCTTGTAAAACAGTCTGACTGCTCTACATCCTCGTATAAAACAGTTTGACTGCTCTTTATCCTATTATAAATCAGTTTGACTGCTCTTCATCCTCTTATAAAACAGTTTGACTGCTCTTCATCCTTTTATAAATCAGTTTGACTGCTCTTCGTCTGCTTATAAATCAGTTTGACTGCTCTTCATCCTATTATAAATCAGTTTGACTGCTCTTCATCCTCTTATAAAACAGTTTGACTGCTCTTCATCCATTTATAAAGCAGTTTGACTGCTCTTCATCCTCTTATAAATCAGTTTGATTGCTCTTCATCCTCTTATAAAGCAGTTTGACTGCTCTTCATCCTCCTATAAACCAGTTTGACTGCGCTTCATCCTCCTATAGAACAGTTTGACTGCTCTTCGTCCGATTATAAATCAGTTTGACTGCTCTTCGTCCTCTTATAAAACAGTTTGACTGCTCTTCATCCTTTTATAAAGCAGTTTGACTGCTCTTCATCCTCTTATAAATCAGTTTGACTGCTCTTCATCCTTTTATAAAGCAGTTTGACTGCTCTTCATCCTCCTATAAACCAGTTTGACTGCGCTTCATCCTCCTATAGAACAGTTTGACTGCTCTTCGTCCGATTATAAATCAGTTAGACTGCTCTTCGTCCTCTTATAAAACAGTTTGACTGCTCTTCATCCTTTTATAAAGCAGTTTGACTGCTCTTCATCCTCTTATAAATCAGTTTGACTGCTCTTCATCCGATTATAAATCAGTTTGACTGCTCTTCATCCTCTTAAAAAAACAGTTTGACTGCTCTTCATCCTTTTATAAAGCAGTTTGACTGCTCTTCATCCTCTTCTAAATCAGTTTGACTGCTCTTCATCCGATTATAAATCAGTTTGACTGCTCTTCATCCTCTTATAAAACAGTTTGACTGCTCTTCATCCTTTTATAACGCAGTTTGACTGCTCTTCATCCTCTTATAAATCAGTTTGACTGCTCTTCATCCTTTTATAAAGCAGTTTGACTGCTCTTCATCCTCCTATAAACCAGTTTGACTGCGCTTCATCCTCCTATAGAACAGTTTGACTGCTCTTCGTCCGATTATAAATCAGTTAGACTGCTCTTCGTCCTCTTATAAAACAGTTTGACTGCTCTTCATCCTTTTATAAAGCAGTTTGACTGCTCTTCATCCTCTTATAAATCAGTTTGACTGCTCTTCATCCGATTATAAATCAGTTTGACTGCTCTTCATCCTCTTAAAAAAACAGTTTGACTGCTCTTCATCCTTTTATAAAGCAGTTTGACTGCTCTTCATCCTCTTCTAAATCAGTTTGACTGCTCTTCATCCGATTATAAATCAGTTTGACTGCTCTTCATCCTCTTATAAAACAGTTTGACTGCTCTTCATCCTTTTATAACGCAGTTTGACTGCTCTTCATCCTCTTATAAATCAGTTTGACTGCTCTTCATCCGATTATAAATCAGTTTGACTGCTCTTCGTCCTCTTTTAAAACAGTTTGACTGCTCTTCATCCTTTTATAATGCAGTTTGACTGCTCTTCATCCTCTTATAAAACAGTTTGACTGCTCTTCATCCTCTTGTAAAACAGGTTGACTGCTCTTCATCCTCTTGTAAACAGTCTGACTGCTCTACATCCTCGTATAAAACAGTTTGACTGCTCTTCATCCTTTTATAAAGCAGGTTGACTGCTCTTCATCCTCTTATAAATCAATTTGACTGCTCTTCATCCTCTTATAAAACCGTTTGACTGCTCTTCGTCCGATTATAAATCAGTTTGACTGCTCTTCATCCTCTTATAAATCAGTTTGACTGCTCTTCATCCTCTTATAAAGCAGTTTGACTGCTCTTCATCCTCCTATAAACCAGTTTGACTGTGCTTCATCCTCCTTTAGAACAGTTTGACTGCTCTTCGTCCGATTATAAATCAGTTTGACTGCTCTTCGTCCTCTTATCAAACAGTTTGACTGCTCTTCATCCTTTTATAAAGCAGTTTGACTGCTCTTCATCCTCTTATAAATCAGTTTGACTGCTCTTCATCCTTTTATAAAGCAGTTTGACTGCTCTTCATCCTCCTATAAACCAGTTTGACTGCGCTTCATCCTCCTATAGAACAGTTTGACTGCTCTTCGTCCGATTATAAAAAGGTTAGACTGCTCGTCGTCCTCTTATAAAACAGTTTGACTGCTCTTCATCCTTTTATAAAGCAGTTTGACTGCTCTTCATCCTCTTATAAATCAGTTTGACTGCTCTTCATCCGATTATAAATCAGTTTGACTGCTCTTCATCCTCTTAAAAAAACAGTTTGACTGCTCTTCATCCTTTTATAAAGCAGTTTGACTGCTCTTCATCCTCTTATAAATCAGTTTGACTGCTCTTCATCCGATTATAAATCAGTTTGACTGCTCTTCATCCTCTTATAAAACAGTTTGACTGCTCTTCATCCTTTTACAACGCAGTTTGACTGCTCTTCATCCTCTTATAAATCAGTTTGACTGCTCTTCATCCGATTATAAATCAGTTTGACTGCTCTTCGTCCTCTTTTAAAACAGTTTGACTGCTCTTCATCCTTTTATAATGCAGTTTGACTGCTCTTCATCCTCTTATAAAACAGTTTGACTGCTCTTCATCCTCTTGTAAAACAGGTTGACTGCTCTTCATCCTCTTGTAAAACAGTCTGACTGCTCTACATCCTCGTATAAAACAGTTTGACTATTCTTCATCCTTTTATAAAGCAGTTTCACTGCTCTTCATCCTCTTATAAAACCGTTTGACTGCTCTTCGTCCGATTATAAATCAGTTTGACTGCTCTTCATCCTCTTATAAAACCGTTTGACTGCTCTTCGTCCGATTATAAATCAGGTTGACTGCTCTTCGTCCGATTATAAATCAGTTTGACTGCTCTTCGTCTGCTTATAAAACAGTTTGACTGCTCTTCATCCTTTTATAAAGCAGTTTGACTGCTCTTCATCCTCTTATAAATCAGTTTGACTGCTCTTCATCTGTTTATAAAGCAGTTTTACTGCTCTTCATCCTCCTATAGACCAGTTTGACTGCGCTTCATCCTCCTATAAAACAGTCTGACTGCTCTACATCCTCGTATAAAGCAGTTTGACTGCTCTTCATCCTTTTATAAAGCAGTTTCACTGCTCTTCATCCTCTTATAAATCAATTTGACTGCTCTTCATACTCTTATAAATCAGTTTGACTGCTCTTCATCCTCTTATAAAGCAGTTTGACTGCTCTTCATACTCCTATAAACCAGTTTGACTGCGCTTCATCCTCCTGTAGAACAGTTTGACTGCTTTTCGTCCGATTATAAATCAGTTTGACTGCTCTTCGTCCTCGTATAAAACAGTTTGACTGCTCTTCATCCTTTTATAAAGCAGTTTGACTGCTCTTCATCCTCTTATAAAACAGATTGACTGCTCTTCATCCTCTTGTAAACAGGTTGACTGCCCTTCATCCTCTTGTAAAACAGTCTGACTGCTCTTCATCCTCTTATAAAGCAGTTTGACTGCTCTTCATCCTTTTATAAAGCAGCTTGATTGCTCTTCATCCTCTTATAAATCAATTTGACTGCTCTTCATCCTCTTATAAAACCGTTTGACTGCTCTTCGTCCGATTATAAATCAGTTTGACTGCTCTTAGTCCGATTATAAATCAGTTTGACTGCTCTTCGTCCGCTTATAAAACAGTTTGACTGCTCTTCATCCTTTTATAAAGCATTTTGACTGCTCTTCATCCTCTTATAAATCAGTTTGACTGCTCTTCATCCTTTTATAAAGCAGTTTGACTGCTCTTCATCCTCCTATAAACCAGTTTGACTGCGCTTCATCCTCCTATAGAACAGTTTGACTGCTCTTCGTCCAATTATAAATCAGTTTGACTGCTCTTCGTCCTCTTATAAAACAGTTTGACTGTTCTTCATCCTTTTATAAAGCAGTTTGACTGCTCTTCATCCTCCTATAAACCAGTTTGACTGCGCTTCATCCTCCTATAGAACAGTTTGACTGCTCTTCGTCCGATTATAAATCAGTTTGACTGCTCTTCGTCCTCTTATAAAACAGTTTGACTGCTCTTCATCCTTTTATAAAGCAGTTTGACTGCTCTTCATCCTCTTATAAATCAGTTTGACTGCTCTTCATCCTTTTATAAAGCAGTTTGACTGCTCTTCATCCTCCTATAAACCAGTTTGCCTGCGCTTCATCCTCCTATAGAACAGTTTGACTGCTCTTCGTCCGATTATAAATCAGTTAGACTGCTCTTCGTCCACTTATAAAACTGTTTGACTGCTCTTCATCCTTTTATAAAGCAGTTTGACTGCTCTTCATCCTCTTATAAATCAGTTTGACTGCTCTTCATCCGATTATAAATCAGTTTGACTGCTCTTCATCCTCTTAAAAAAACAGTTTGACTGCTCTTCATCCTTTTATAAAGCAGTTTGACTGCTCTTCATCCTCTTATAAATCAGTTTGACTGCTCTTCATCCGATTATAAATCAGTTTGACTGCTCTTCATCCTCTTATAAAACAGTTTGACTGCTCTTCATCCTTTTATAACGCAGTTTGACTGCTCTTCATCCTCTTATAAATCAGTTTGACTGCTCTTCATCCGATTATAAATCAGTTTGACTGCTCTTCGTCCTCTTTTAAAACAGTTTGACTGCTCTTCATCCTTTTATAATGCAGTTTGACTGCTCTTCATCCTCTTATAAAACAGTTTGACTGCTCTTCATCCTCTTGTAAAACAGGTTGACTGCTCTTCATCCTCTTGTAAAACAGTCTGACTGCTCTACATCCTCGTATAAAACAGTTTGACTGCTCTTCATCCTTTTATAAAGCAGGTTGACTGCTCTTCATCCTCTTATAAATCAATTTGACTGCTCTTCATCCTCTTATAAAACCGTTTGACTGCTCTTCGTCCGATTATAAATCAGTTTGACTGCTCTTCATCCTCTTATAAATCAGTTTGACTGCTCTTCATCCTCTTATAAAGCAGTTTGACTGCTCTTCATCCTCCTATAAACCAGTTTGACTGCGCTTCATCCTCCTTTAGAACAGTTTGACTGCTCTTCGTCCGATTATAAATCAGTTTGACTGCTCTTCGTCCTCTTATCAAACAGTTTGACTGCTCTTCATCCTTTTATAAAGCAGTTTGACTGCTCTTCATCCTCTTATAAATCAGTTTGACTGCTCTTCATCCTTTTATAAAGCAGTTTGACTGCTCTTCATCCTCCTATAAACCAGTTTGACTGCGCTTCATCCTCCTATAGAACAGTTTGACTGCTCTTCGTCCGATTATAAATAGGTTAGACTGCTCGTCGTCCTCTTATAAAACAGTTTGACTGCTCTTCATCCTTTTATAAAGCAGTTTGACTGCTCTTCATCCTCTTATAAATCAGTTTGACTGCTCTTCATCCGATTATAAATCAGTTTGACTGCTCTTCATCCTCTTAAAAAAACAGTTTGACTGCTCTTCATCCTTTTATAAAGCAGTTTGACTGCTCTTCATCCTCTTATAAATCAGTTTGACTGCTCTTCATCCGATTATAAATCAGTTTGACTGCTCTTCATCCTCTTATAAAACAGTTTGACTGCTCTTCATCCTTTTACAACGCAGTTTGACTGCTCTTCATCCTCTTATAATTCAGTTTGACTGCTCTTCATCCGATTATAAATCAGTTTGACTGCTCTTCGTCCTCTTTTAAAACAGTTTGACTGCTCTTCATCCTTTTATAATGCAGTTTGACTGCTCTTCATCCTCTTATAAAACAGTTTGACTGCTCTTCATCCTCTTGTAAAACAGGTTGACTGCTCTTCATCCTCTTGTAAAACAGTCTGACTGCTCTACATCCTCGTATAAAACAGTTTGACTGCTCTTCATCCTTTTATAAAGCAGTTTGACTGCTCTTCATCCTCTTATAAATCAATTTGACTGCTCTTCATCCTCTTATAAAACCGTTTGACTGCTCTTCGTCCGATTATAAATCAGTTTGACTGCTCTTCATCCTCTTATAAAACCGTTTAACTGCTCTTCGTCCGATTATAAATCAGGTTGACTGCTCTTCGTCCGATTATAAATCAGTTTGACTGCTCTTCGTCTGCTTATAAAACAGTTTGACTGCTCTTCATCCTTTTATAAAGCAGTTTGACTGCTCTTCATCCTCTTATAAATCAGTTTGACTGCTCTTCATCTGTTTATAAAGCAGTATTAATGCTCTTCATCCTCCTATAGACCAGTTTGACTGCGCTTCATCCTCCTATAAAACAGTTTGACTGCTCTTCGTCGGATTATAAATCAGTTTGACTACTTTTCGTCTGCTTATAAAACAGGTTGACTGCTCTTCATCCTCTTGTAAAACAGTCTGACTGCTCTACATCCTCGTATAAAACAGTTTGACTGCTCTTCATCCTTTTATAAAGCAGTTTCACTGCTCTTCATCCTCTTATAAAACCGTTTGACTGCTCTTCGTCCGATTATAAATCAGTTTGACTGCTCTTCATCCTCTTATAAAACCGTTTGACTGCTCTTCGTCCGATTATAAATCAGGTTGACTGCTCTTCGTCCGATTATAAATCAGTTTGACTGCTCTTCGTCTGCTTATAAAACAGTTTGACTGCTCTTCATCCTTTTATAAAGCAGTTTGACTGCTCTTCATCCTCTTATAAATCAGTTTGACTGCTCTTCATCTGTTTATAAAGCAGTTTTACTGCTCTTCATCCTCCTATAGACCAGTTTGACTGCGCTTCATCCTCCTATAAAACAGTCTGACTGCTCTACATCCTCGTATAAAACAGTTTGACTGCTCTTCATCCTTTTATAAAGCAGTTTCACTGCTCTTCATCCTCTTATAAATCAATTTGACTGCTCTTCATACTCTTATAAATCAGTTTGACTGCTCTTCATCCTCTTATAAAGCAGTTTGACTGCTCTTCATCCTCCTATAAACCAGTTTGACTGCGCTTCATCCTCCTGTAGAACAGTTTGACTGCTTTTCGTCCGATTATAAATCAGTTTGACTGCTCTTCGTCCTCGTATAAAACAGTTTGACTGCTCTTCATCCTTTTATAAAGCAGTTTGACTGCTCTTCATCCTCTTATAAAACAGATTGACTGCTCTTCATCCTCTTGTAAACAGGTTGACTGCCCTTCATCCTCTTGTAAAACAGTCTGACTGCTCTTCATCCTCTTATAAAGCAGTTTGACTGCTCTTCATCCTTTTATAAAGCAGCTTGATTGCTCTTCATCCTCTTATAAATCAATTTGACTCCTCTTCATCCTCTTATAAAACCGTTTGACTGCTCTTCGTCCGATTATAAATCAGTTTGACTGCTCTTAGTCCGATTATAAATCAGTTTGACTGCTCTTCGTCCGCTTATAAAACAGTTTGACTGCTCTTCATCCTTTTATTAAGCATTTTGACTGCTCTTCATCCTCTTATAAATCAGTTTGACTGCTCTTCATCCTTTTATAAAGCAGTTTGACTGCTCTTCATCCTCCTATAAACCAGTTTGACTGCGCTTCATCCTCCTATAGAACAGTTTGACTGCTCTTCGTTCAATTATAAATCAGTTTGACTGCTCTTCGTCCTCTTATAAAACAGTTTGACTGTTCTTCATCCTTTTATAAAGCAGTTTGACTGCTCTTCATCCTCTTATAAATCAGTTTGACTGCTCTTCATCCTTTTATAAAGCAGTTTGACTGCTCTTCATCCTCCTATAAACCAGTTTGACTGCGCTTCATCCTCCTATAGAACAGTTTGACTGCTCTTCGTCCGATTATAAATCAGTTAGACTGCTCTTCGTCCTCTTATAAAACAGTTTGACTGCTCTTCATCCTTTTATAAAGCAGTTTGACTGCTCTTCATCCTCTTATAAATCAGTTTGACTGCTCTTCATCCGATTATAAATCAGTTTGACTGCTCTTCATCCTCTTAAAAAAACAGTTTGACTGCTCTTCATCCGTTTATAAAGCAGTTTGACTGCTCTTCATCCTCTTATAAATCAGTTTGACTGCTCTTCATCCGATTATAAATCAGTTTGTCTGCTCTTCATCCTCTTATAAAACAGTTTGACTGCTCTTCATCCTTTTATAACGCAGTTTGACTGCACTTCATCCTCTTATAAATCAGTTTGACTGCTCTTCATCCGATTATAAATCAGTTTGACTGCTCTTCGTCCTCTTTTAAAACAGTTTGACTGCTCTTCATCCTTTTATAATGCAGTTTGACTGCTCTTCATCCTCTTATAAAACAGTTTGACTGCTCTTCATCCTCTTGTAAAACAGGTTGACTGCTCTTCATCCTCTTGTAAAACAGTCTGACTGCTCTACATCCTCGTATAAAACAGTTTGACTGCTCTTCATCCTTTTATAAAGCAGTTTGACTGCTCTTCATCCTCTTATAAATCAATTTGACTGCTCTTCATCCTCTTATAAAACCGTTTGACTGCTCTTCGTCCGATTATAAATCAGTTTGACTGCTCTTCATCCTCTTATAAAACCGTTTGACTGCTCTTCGTCCGATTATAAATCAGGTTGACTGCTCTTCGTCCGATTATAAATCAGTTTGACTGCTCTTCGTCTGCTTATAAAACAGTTTGACTGCTCTTCATCCTTTTATAAAGCAGTTTGACTGCTCTTCATCCTCTTATAAATCAGTTTGACTGCTCTTCATCTGTTTATAAAGCAGTTTTACTGCTCTTCATCCTCCTATAGACCAGTTTGACTGCGCTTCATCCTCCTATAAAACAGTTTGACTGCTCTTCGTCGGATTATAAATCAGTTTGACTGCTCTTCGTCCTCTTATAAAACAGGTTGACTGCTCTTCATCCTCTTGTAAAACAGTCTGACTGCTCTTCATCCTTTTATAAAGCAGTTTCACTGCTCTTCATCCTCTTATAAAACCGTTTGACTGCTCTTCGTCCGATTATAAATCAGTTTGACTGCTCTTCATCCTCTTATAAAACCGTTTGACTGCTCTTCGTCCGATTATAAATCAGGTTGACTGCTCTTCGTCCGATTATAAATCAGTTTGACTGCTCTTCGTCTGCTTATAAAACAGTTTGACTGCTCTTCATCCTTTTATAAAGCAGTTTGACTGCTCTTCATCCTCTTATAAATCAGTTTGACTGCTCTTCATCTGTTTATAAAGCAGTTTTACTGCTCTTCATCCTCCTATAGACCAGATTGACTGCGCTTCATCCTCCTATAAAACAGTTTGACTGCTCTTCGTCGGATTATAAATCAGTTTGACTGCTCTTCATCCTCTTGTAAAACAGTCTGACTGCTCTACATCCTCGTATAAAACAGTTTGACTGCTCTTCATCCTTTTATAAAGCAGTTTCACTGCTCTTCATCCTCTTATAAATCAATTTGACTGCTCTTCATACTCTTACAAAACCGTTTGACTGCACTTCGTCCGATTATAAATCAGTTTGACTGCTCTTCGTCCGATTATAAATCAGTTTGACTGCTCTTCGTCCGCTTACAAAACAGTTTGACTGCTCTTCATCCATTTATAAAGCAGTTTGACTGCTCTTCATCCTCTTATAAATCAATTTGACTGCTCTTCATACTCCTATAAACCAGTTTGACTGCGCTTCATCCTCCTGTAGAACAGTTTGACTGCTTTTCGTCCGATTATAAATCAGTTTGACTGCTCTTCGTCCTCGTATAAAACAGTTTGACTGCTCTTCATCCTTTTATAAAGCAGTCTGACTGCTCTTCATCCTCTTATAAAGCAGTTTGACTGCTCTTCATCCTCCTATAAACCAGTTTGACTGCGCTTCATCCTCTTGTAAAACAGGTTGACTGCTTTTCATCCTTTTGTAAAACAGTCTGACTGCTCTACATCATTGTATAAATCAGTTTGACTGCTCTTCATCCTCTTATAAAACAGTTTGACTGCTCTTCATCCTTTTATAAAGCAGTTTGACTGATCTTCATCCTCTTATAAATCAGTTTGACTGCTCTTCATCCTATTATAAATCAGTTTGACTGCTCTTCATCCTCTTATAAAACAGTTTGACTGCTCTTCATCCTTTTATAAATCAGTTTGACTGCTCTTCGTCTGCTTATAAATCAGTTTGACTGCTCTTCATCCTATTATAAATCAGTTTGACTGCTCTTCATCCTCTTATAAAACAGTTTGACTGCTCTTCATCCATTTATAAAGCAGTTTGACTGCTCTTCATCCTCTTATAAACAGTTTGACTGCTCTTCATCCTCTTTTAAAGCAGTTTGACTGCTCTTCATCCTCCTATAAACCAGTTTGACTGCGCTTCATCCTCCTATAGAACAGTTTGACTGCTCTTCGTCCGATTATAAATCAGTTTGACTGCTCTTCGTCCTCTTATAAAACAGTTTGACTGCTCTTCATCCTTTTATAAATCAGTTTGACTGCTCTTCATCCTCTTATAAATCAGTTTGACTGCTCTTCATCCTTTTATAAAGCAGTTTGACTGCTCTTCATCCTCCTATAAACCAGTTTGACTGCGCTTCATCCTCCTATAGAACAGTTTGACTGCTCTTCGTCCGATTATAAATCAGTTAGACTGCTCTTCGTCCTCTTATAAAACAGTTTGACTGCTCTTCATCCTTTTATAAAGCAGTTTGACTGCTCTTCATCCTCTTATAAATCAGTTTGACTGCTCTTCATCCGATTATAAATCAGTTTGACTGCTCTTCATCCTCTTAAAAAAACAGTTTGATTGCTCTTCATCCTTTTATAAAGCAGTTTGACTGCTCTTCATCCTCTTATAAATCAGTTTGACTGCTCTTCATCCGATTATAAATCAGTTTGACTGCTCTTCATCCTCTTATAAAACAGTTTGACTGCTCTTCATCCTTTTATAACGCAGTTTGACTGCACTTCATCCTCTTATAAATCAGTTTGACTGCTCTTCATCCGATTATAAATCAGTTTGACTGCTCTTCGTCCTCTTTTAAAACAGTTTGACTGCTCTTCATCCTTTAATAATGCAGTTTGACTGCTCTTCATCCTCTTATAAAACAGTTTGACTGCTCTTCATCCTCTTGTAAAACAGGTTGACTGCTCTTCATCCTCTTGTAAAACAGTCTGACTGCTCTACATCCTCGTATAAAACAGTTTGACTGCTCTTCGTCCGATTATAAATCAGTTAGACTGCTCTTCGTCCTCTTATAAAACAGTTTGACTGCTCTTCATCCTTTTATAAAGCAGTTTGACTGCTCTTCATCCTCTTATAAATCAGTTTGACTGCTCTTCATCCGATTATAAATCAGTTTGACTGCTCTTCATCCTCTTATAAAACAGTTTGACTGCTCTTCATCCTTTTATAAAGCAGTTTGACTGCTCTTCATCCTCCTATAAACCAGTTTGACTGCGCTTCATCCTCCTATAGAACAGTTTGACTGCTCTTCGTCCGATTATAAATCAGTTAGACTGCTCTTCGTCCTCTTATAAAACAGTTTGACTGCTCTTCATCCTTTTATAAAGCAGTTTGACTGCTCTTCATCCTCTTATAAATCAGTTTGACTGCTCTTCATCCGATTATAAATCAGTTTGACTGCTCTTCATCCTCTTAAAAAAACAGTTTGATTGCTCTTCATCCTTTTATAAAGCAGTTTGACTGCTCTTCATCCTCTTATAAATCAGTTTGACTGCTCTTCATCCGATTATAAATCAGTTTGACTGCTCTTCATCCTCTTATAAAACAGTTTGACTGCTCTTCATCCTTTTATAACGCAGTTTGACTGCACTTCATCCTCTTATAAATCAGTTTGACTGCTCTTCATCCGATTATAAATCAGTTTGACTGCTCTTCGTCCTCTTTTAAAACAGTTTGACTGCTCTTCATCCTTTTATAATGCAGTTTGACTGCTCTTCATCCTCTTATAAAACAGTTTGACTGCTCTTCATCCTCTTGTAAAACAGGTTGACTGCTCTTCATCCTCTTGTAAAAGAGTCTGACTGCTCTACATCCTCGTATAAAACAGTTTGACTGCTCTTCATCCTTTTATAAAGCAGTTTGACTGCTCTTCATCCTCTTATAAATCAATTTGACTGCTCTTCATCCTCTTATAAAACCGTTTGACTGCTCTTCGTCCGATTATAAATCAGTTTGACTGCTCTTCATCCTCTTATAAAACCGTTTGACTGCTCTTCGTCCGATTATAAATCAGGTTGACTGCTCTTCGTCCGATTATAAATCAGTTTGACTGCTCTTCGTCTGCTTATAAAACAGTTTGACTGCTCTTCATCCTTTTATAAAGCAGTTTGACTGCTCTTCATCCTCTTATAAATCAGTTTGACTGCTCTTCATCTGTTTATAAAGCAGTTTTACTGCTCTTCATCCTCCTATAGACCAGTTTGACTGCGCTTCATCCTCCTATAAAACAGTTTGACTGCTCTTCGTCGGATTATAAATCAGTTTGACTGCTCTTCGTCCTCTTATAAAACAGGTTGACTGCTCTTCATCCTCTTGTAAAACAGTCTGACTGCTCTACATCCTCGTATAAAACAGTTTGACTGCTCTTCATCCTTTTATAAAGCAGTTTCACTGCTCTTCATCCTCTTATAAATCAATTTGACTGCTCTTCATACTCTTATAAAACCGTTTGACTGCTCTTCGTCCGATTATAAATCAGTTTGACTGCTCTTCGTCCGATTATAAATCAGTTTGACTGCTCTTCGTCCGCTTACAAAACAGTTTGACTGCTCTTCATCCTTTTATAAAGCTGTTTGACTGCTCTTCATACTCTTATAAATCAGTTTGACTGCTCTTCATCCGATTATAAATCAGTTTGACTGCTCTTCATCCTCTTAAAAAAACAGTTTGATTGCTCTTCATCCTTTTATAAAGCAGTTTGACTGCTCTTCATCCTCTTATAAATCAGTTTGACTGCTCTTCATCCGATTATAAATCAGTTTGACTGCTCTTCATCCTCTTATAAAACAGTTTGACTGCTCTTCATCCTTTTATAACGCAGTTTGACTGCACTTCATCCTCTTATAAATCAGTTTGACTGCTCTTCATCCGATTATAAATCAGTTTGACTGCTCTTCGTCCTCTTTTAAAACAGTTTGACTGCTCTTCATCCTTTTATAATGCAGTTTGACTGCTCTTCATCCTCTTATAAAACAGTTTGACTGCTCTTCATCCTCTTGTAAAACAGGTTGACTGCTCTTCATCCTCTTGTAAAACAGTCTGACTGCTCTACATCCTCGTATAAAACAGTTTGACTGCTCTTCATCCTTTTATAAAGCAGTTTGACTGCTCTTCATCCTCTTATAAATCAATTTGACTGCTCTTCATCCTCTTATAAAACCGTTTGACTGCTCTTCGTCCGATTATAAATCAGTTTGACTGCTCTTCATCCTCTTATAAAACCGTTTGACTGCTCTTCGTCCGATTATAAATCAGGTTGACTGCTCTTCGTCCGATTATAAATCAGTTTGACTGCTCTTCGTCTGCTTATAAAACAGTTTGACTGCTCTTCATCCTTTTATAAAGCAGTTTGACTGCTCTTCATCCTCTTATAAATCAGTTTGACTGCTCTTCATCTGTTTATAAAGCAGTTTTACTGCTCTTCATCCTCCTATAGACCAGTTTGACTGCGCTTCATCCTCCTATAAAACAGTTTGACTGCTCTTCGTCGGATTATAAATCAGTTTGACTGCTCTTCGTCCTCTTATAAAACAGGTTGACTGCTCTTCATCCTCTTGTAAAACAGTCTGACTGCTCTACATCCTCGTATAAAACAGTTTGACTGCTCTTCATCCTTTTATAAAGCAGTTTCACTGCTCTTCATCCTCTTATAAATCAATTTGACTGCTCTTCATACTCTTATAAAACCGTTTGACTGCTCTTCGTCCGATTATAAATCAGTTTGACTGCTCTTCGTCCGATTATAAATCAGTTTGACTGCTCTTCGTCCGCTTACAAAACAGTTTGACTGCTCTTCATCCTTTTATAAAGCTGTTTGACTGCTCTTCATACTCTTATAAATCAGTTTGACTGCTCTTCATCCTCTTATAAAGCAGTTTGACTGCTCTTCATCCTCCTATAAACCAGTTTGACTGCGCTTCATCCTCTTGTAAAACAGGTTGACTGCTTTTCATCCTTTTGTAAAACAGTCTGACTGCTCTACATCATTGTATAAAACAGTTTGACTGCTCTTCATCCTTTTATAAAGCAGTTTGACTGCTCTTCATCCTATTATAAATCAATTTGACTGCTCTTCATCCTCTTATAAAACCGTTTGACTGCTCTTCGTCCGATTATAAATCAGTTTGACTGCTCTTCGTCCGATTATAAATCAGTTTGACTGCTCTTCGTCCGCTTATAAAACAGTTTGACTGCTCTTCATCCTTTTATAAAGCAGTTTGACTGCTCTTCATCCTCTTATAAATCAGTTTGACTGCTCTTCATCCTTTTGTAAAGCAGTTTGACTGCTCTTCATCCTCCTATAAACCAGTTTGACTGCGCTTCATCCTCCTATAGAATAGTTTGACTGCTCTTCGTCCGATTATAAATCAGTTTGACTGCTCTTCGTCCTCTTATAAAACAGGTTGACTGCTCTTCATCCTCTTGTAAAACAGTCTGACTGCTCTACATCCTCGTATAAAACAGTTTGACTGCTCTTCATCCTTTTATAAAGCAGTTTCACTGCTCTTCATCCTCTTATAAATCAATTTGACTGCTCTTCATACTCTTATAAAACCGTTTGACTGCTCTTCGTCCGATTATAAATCAGTTTGACTGCTCTTCGTCCGATTATAAATCAGTTTGACTGCTCTTCGTCCGCTTACAAAACAGTTTGACTGCTCTTCATCCTTTTATAAAGCTGTTTGACTGCTCTTCATACTCTTATAAATCAGTTTGACTGCTCTTCATCCGATTATAAATCAGTTTGACTGCTCTTCATCCTCTTAAAAAAACAGTTTGATTGCTCTTCATCCTTTTATAAAGCAGTTTGACTGCTCTTCATCCTCTTATAAATCAGTTTGACTGCTCTTCATCCGATTATAAATCAGTTTGACTGCTCTTCATCCTCTTATAAAACAGTTTGACTGCTCTTCATCCTTTTATAACGCAGTTTGACTGCACTTCATCCTCTTATAAATCAGTTTGACTGCTCTTCATCCGATTATAAATCAGTTTGACTGCTCTTCGTCCTCTTTTAAAACAGTTTGACTGCTCTTCATCCTTTTATAATGCAGTTTGACTGCTCTTCATCCTCTTATAAAACAGTTTGACTGCTCTTCATCCTCTTGTAAAACAGGTTGACTGCTCTTCATCCTCTTGTAAAACAGTCTGACTGCTCTACATCCTCGTATAAAACAGTTTGACTGCTCTTCATCCTTTTATAAAGCAGTTTGACTGCTCTTCATCCTCTTATAAATCAATTTGACTGCTCTTCATCCTCTTATAAAACCGTTTGACTGCTCTTCGTCCGATTATAAATCAGTTTGACTGCTCTTCATCCTCTTATAAAACCGTTTGACTGCTCTTCGTCCGATTATAAATCAGGTTGACTGCTCTTCGTCCGATTATAAATCAGTTTGACTGCTCTTCGTCTGCTTATAAAACAGTTTGACTGCTCTTCATCCTTTTATAAAGCAGTTTGACTGCTCTTCATCCTCTTATAAATCAGTTTGACTGCTCTTCATCTGTTTATAAAGCAGTTTTACTGCTCTTCATCCTCCTATAGACCAGTTTGACTGCGCTTCATCCTCCTATAAAACAGTTTGACTGCTCTTCGTCGGATTATAAATCAGTTTGACTGCTCTTCGTCCTCTTATAAAACAGGTTGACTGCTCTTCATCCTCTTGTAAAACAGTCTGACTGCTCTACATCCTCGTATAAAACAGTTTGACTGCTCTTCATCCTTTTATAAAGCAGTTTCACTGCTCTTCATCCTCTTATAAATCAATTTGACTGCTCTTCATACTCTTATAAAACCGTTTGACTGCTCTTCGTCCGATTATAAATCAGTTTGACTGCTCTTCGTCCGATTATAAATCAGTTTGACTGCTCTTCGTCCGCTTACAAAACAGTTTGACTGCTCTTCATCCTTTTATAAAGCTGTTTGACTGCTCTTCATACTCTTATAAATCAGTTTGACTGCTCTTCATCCTCTTATAAAGCAGTTTGACTGCTCTTCATCCTCCTATAAACCAGTTTGACTGCGCTTCATCCTCTTGTAAAACAGGTTGACTGCTTTTCATCCTTTTGTAAAACAGTCTGACTGCTCTACATCATTGTATAAAACAGTTTGACTGCTCTTCATCCTTTTATAAAGCAGTTTGACTGCTCTTCATCCTATTATAAATCAATTTGACTGCTCTTCATCCTCTTATAAAACCGTTTGACTGCTCTTCGTCCGATTATAAATCAGTTTGACTGCTCTTCGTCCGATTATAAATCAGTTTGACTGCTCTTCGTCCGCTTATAAAACAGTTTGACTGCTCTTCATCCTTTTATAAAGCAGTTTGACTGCTCTTCATCCTCTTATAAATCAGTTTGACTGCTCTTCATCCTTTTGTAAAGCAGTTTGACTGCTCTTCATCCTCCTATAAACCAGTTTGACTGCGCTTCATCCTCCTATAGAATAGTTTGACTGCTCTTCGTCCGATTATAAATCAGTTTGACTGCTCTTCGTCCTCTTATAAAACAGTTAGACTGCTCTTCATCCTTTTATAAAGCAGTTTGACTGTTCTTCATCCTCTTATAAATCAGTTTGACTGCTCTTCATCCGATTATAAATCAGTTTGACTGCTCTTCATCCTCTTATAAAACAGATTGACTGCTCTTCATCCTTTTATAAAGCAGTTTGATTGCTCTTCATCCTCTTATAAATCAGTTTGACTGCTCTTCATCCTATTATAAATCAGTTTGACTGCTCTTCATCCTCTTATAAAACAGTTGACTGCTCTTCATCCTTTTATAAAGCAGTTTGACTGCTCTTCATCCTCTTATAAATCAGTTTGACTGCTCTTCATCCGATTATAAATCAGTTTGACTGCTCTTCATCCTATTATAAATCAGTTTGACTGCTCTTCATCCTCTTATAAAACAGTTTGACTGCTCTTTATCCTTTTATAACGCAGTTTGACTGCTCTTCATCCTCTTATAAAACAGTTTGACTGCTCTTCATCCTCTTGTAAAACAGGTTGACTGCTCTTCATCCTCTTGTAAAACAGTCTGACTGCTCTACATCCTCGTATAAAACAGTTTGACTGCTCTTCATCCTTTTATAAAGCAGTTTGACTGCTCTTCATCCTCTTATAAATCAATTTGACTGCTCTTCATCCTCTTATAAAACCGTTTGACTGCTCTTCGTCCGATTATAAATCAGTTTGACTGCTCTTCATCCTCTTATAAAACCGTTTGACTGCTCTTCGTCCGATTATAAATCAGGTTGACTGCTCTTCGTCCGATTATAAATCAGTTTGACTGCTCTTCGTCTGCTTATAAAACAGTTTGACTGCTCTTCATCCTTTTATAAAGCAGTTTGACTGCTCTTCATCCTCTTATAAATCAGTTTGACTGCTCTTCATCTGTTTATAAAGCAGTTTGACTGCTCTTCATCCTCCTATAGACCAGTTTGACTGCGCTTCATCCTCCTATAAAACAGTTTGACTGCTCTTCGTCCGATTATAAATCAGTTTGACTGCTCTTCGTCTGCTTATAAAACAGTTTGACTGCTCTTCATCCTTTTATAAAGCAGTTTGACTGCTCTTCATCCTCTTATAAATCAGTTTGACTGCTCTTCATCTGTTTATAAAGCAGTTTTACTGCTCTTCATCCTCCTATAGACCAGTTTGACTGCGCTTCATCCTCCTATAAAACAGTTTGACTGCTCTTCGTCGGATTATAAATCAGTTTGACTGCTCTTCGTCCTCTTATAAAACAGGTTGACTGCTCTTCATCCTCTTGTAAAACAGTCTGACTGCTCTACATCCTCGTATAAAACAGTTTGACTGCTCTTCATCCTTTTATAAAGCAGTTTCACTGCTCTTCATCCTCTTATAAATCAATTTGACTGCTCTTCATACTCTTATAAAACCGTTTGACTGCTCTTCGTCCGATTATAAATCAGTTTGACTGCTCTTCGTCCGATTATAAATCAGTTTGACTGCTCTTCGTCCGCTTACAAAACAGTTTGACTGCTCTTCATCCTTTTATAAAGATGTTTGAATGCTCTTCATACTCTTATAAATCAGTTTGACTGCTCTTCATCCTCTTATAAAGCAGTTTGACTGCTCTTCATCCTCCTATAAACCAGTTTGACTGCGCTTCATCCTCTTGTAAAACAGGTTGACTGCTTTTCATCCTTTTGTAAAACAGTCTGACTGCTCTACATCATTGTATAAAACAGTTTGACTGCTCTTCATCCTTTTATAAAGCAGTTTGACTGCTCTTCATCCTATTATAAATCAATTTGACTGCTCTTCATCCTCTTATAAAACCGTTTGACTGCTCTTCGTCCGATTATAAATCAGTTTGACTGCTCTTCGTCCGATTATAAATCAGTTTGACTGCTCTTCGTCCGCTTATAAAACAGTTTGACTGCTCTTCATCCTTTTATAAAGCAGTTTGACTGCTCTTCATCCTCTTATAAATCAGTTTGACTGCTCTTCATCCTTTTATAAAGCAGTTTGACTGCTCTTCATCCTCCTATAAACCAGTTTGACTGCTCTTCATCCTCTTATAAAACAGTTTGACTGCTCTTCATCCTTTTATAAAGCAGTTTGACTGCTCTTCATCCTCTTATAAATCAGTTTGACTGCTCTTCATCCGATTATAAATCAGTTTGACTGCTCTTCATCCTATTATAAATCAGTTTGACTGCTCTTCATCCTCTTATAAAACAGTTTGACTGCTCTTTATCCTTTTATAACGCAGTTTGACTGCTCTTCATCCTCTTATAAAACAGTTTGACTGCTCTTCATCCTCTTGTAAAACAGGTTGACTGCTCTTCATCCTCTTGTAAAACAGTATGACTGCTCTACATCCTCGTATAAAACAGTTTGACTGGTCTTCATCCTTTTATAAAGCAGTTTGACTGCTCTTCATCCTCTTATAAATCAATTTGACTGCTCTTCGTCCGATTATAAATCAGGTTGACTGCTCTTCGTCCGATTATAAATCAGTTTGACTGCTCTTCGTCTGCTTATAACACAGTTTGACTGCTCTTCATCCTTTTATAAAGCAGTTTGACTGCTCTTCATCCTCTTATAAATCAGTTTGACTGCTCTTCATCTGTTTATAAAGCAGTTTGACTGCTCTTCATCCTCCTATAGACCAGTTTGACTGCGCTTCATCCTCCTATAAAACAGTTTGACTGCTCTTCGTCGGATTATAAATCAGTTTGACTGCTCTTCGTCCTCTTATAAAACAGTTTGACTGCTCTTCATCCTTTTATAAAGCAGTTTGACTGCTCTACATCCTCTTATAAATCAGTTTGACTGCTATTCATCCGATTATAAATCAGTTTGACTGCTCTTCGTCCGATTATAAATCAGTTTGACTGCTCTACATCCTCTTATAAACCAGTTTGACTGCTATTCATCCGATTATAAATCAGTTCGACTGCTCTTCGTCTGCTTATAAATCAGTTTGACTGCTCTTCATCCTATTATAAATCAGTTTGACTGCTCTTCATCCTCTTATAAAACAGTTTGACTGCTCTTTATCCTTTTATAACGCATTTTGACTGCTCTTCATCCTCTTATAAAACAGTTTGACTGCTCTTCATCCTCTTGTAAAACAGGTTGACTGCTCTTCATCCTCTTGTAAAACAGTCTGACTGCTCTACATCCTCGTATAAAACAGTTTGACTGCTCTTCATCCTTTTATAAAGCAGTTTGACTGCTCTTCATCCTCTTATAAATCAATTTGACTGCTCTTCATCCTCTTATAAAACCGTTTGACTGCTCTTCGTCCGATTATAAATCAGTTTGACTGCTCTTCATCCTCTTATAAAACCGTTTGACTGCTCTTCGTCCGATTATAAATCAGGTTGACTGCTCTTCGTCCGATTATAAATCAGTTTGACTGCTCTTCGTCCGATTATAAATCAGTTTGACTGCTCTTCGTCTGCTTATAAAACAGTTTGACTGCTCTTCATCCTTTTATAAATCAATTTGACTGCTCTTCATCCTCTTATAAAACCGTTTGACTGCTCTTCGTCCGATTATAAATCAGTTTGACTGCTCTTCATCCTCTTATAAAACAGTTTGACTGCTCTTCATCCTCTTGTAAAACAGGTTGACTGCTCTTCATCCTCTTGTAAAACAGTATGACTGCTCTACATCCTCGTATAAAACAGTTTGACTGGTCTTCATCCTTTTATAAAGCAGTTTGACTGCTCTTCATCCTCTTATAAATCAATTTGACTGCTCTTCGTCCGATTATAAATCAGGTTGACTGCTCTTCGTCCGATTATAAATCAGTTTGACTGCTCTTCGTCTGCTTATAACACAGTTTGACTGCTCTTCATCCTTTTATAAAGCAGTTTGACTGCTCTTCATCCTCTTATAAATCAGTTTGACTGCTCTTCATCTGTTTATAAAGCAGTTTGACTGCTCTTCATCCTCCTATAGACCAGTTTGACTGCGCTTCATCCTCCTATAAAACAGTTTGACTGCTCTTCGTCGGATTATAAATCAGTTTGACTGCTCTTCGTCCTCTTATAAAACAGTTTGACTGCTCTTCATCCTTTTATAAAGCAGTTTGACTGCTCTACATCCTCTTATAAATCAGTTTGACTGCTATTCATCCGATTATAAATCAGTTTGACTGCTCTTCGTCCGATTATAAATCAGTTTGACTGCTCTACATCCTCTTATAAACCAGTTTGACTGCTATTCATCCGATTATAAATCAGTTCGACTGCTCTTCGTCTGCTTATAAATCAGTTTGACTGCTCTTCATCCTATTATAAATCAGTTTGACTGCTCTTCATCCTCTTATAAAACAGTTTGACTGCTCTTTATCCTTTTATAACGCAGTTTGACTGCTCTTCATCCTCTTATAAAACAGTTTGACTGCTCTTCATCCTCTTGTAAAACAGGTTGACTGCTCTTCATCCTCTTGTAAAACAGTCTGACTGCTCTACATCCTCGTATAAAACAGTTTGACTGCTCTTCATCCTTTTATAAAGCAGTTTGACTGCTCTTCATCCTCTTATAAATCAATTTGACTGCTCTTCATCCTCTTATAAAACCGTTTGACTGCTCTTCGTCCGATTATAAATCAGTTTGACTGCTCTTCATCCTCTTATAAAACCGTTTGACTGCTCTTCGTCCGATTATAAATCAGGTTGACTGCTCTTCGTCCGATTATAAATCAGTTTGACTGCTCTTCGTCCGATTATAAATCAGTTTGACTGCTCTTCGTCTGCTTATAAAACAGTTTGACTGCTCTTCATCCTTTTATAAATCAATTTGACTGCTCTTCATCCTCTTATAAAACCGTTTGACTGCTCTTCGTCCGATTATAAATCAGTTTGACTGCTCTTCGTCCGATTATAAATCAGTTTGACTGCTCTTCGTCCGCTTATAAAACAGTTTGACTGCTCTTCATCCTTTTATAAAGCAGTTTGACTGCTCTTCATCCTCTTATAAATCAGTTTGACTGCTCTTCATCCTTTTATAAAGCAGTTTGACTGCTCTTCATCCTCCTATAAACCAGTTTGACTGCGCTTCATCCTCCTATAGAACAGTTTGACTGCTCTTCGTCCGATTATAAATCAGTTTGACTGCTCTTCGTCCTCTTATAAAACAGTTTGACTGCTCTTCATCCTTTTATAAAGCAGTTTGACTGCTCTTCATCCTCTTATAAATCAGTTTGACTGCTCTTCATCCGATTATAAATCAGTTTGACTGCTCTTCATCCTCTTATATAACAGTTTGACTGCTCTTCATCCTTTTATAAAGCAGTTTGACTGCTCTTCATCCTCTTATAAATCAGTTTGACTGCTCTTCATCCTATTATAAATCCGTTTGACTGCTCTTCATCCTCTTATAAAACAGTTTGACTGCTCTTCATCCTTTTATAAAGCAGTTTGACTGCTCTTCATCCTCTTATAAATCAGTTTGACTGCTCTTCATCCGATTATAAATCAGTTTGACTGCTCTTCATCCTATTATAAATCAGTTTGACTGCTCTTCATCCTCTTATAAAACAGTTTGACTGCTCTTTATCCTTTTATAACGCAGTTTGACTGCTCTTCATCCTCTTATAAAACAGTTTGACTGCTCTTCATCCTCTTGTAAAACAGGTTGACTGCTCTTCATCCTCTTGTAAAACAGTATGACTGCTCTACATCCTCGTATAAAACAGTTTGACTGGTCTTCATCCTTTTATAAAGCAGTTTGACTGCTCTTCATCCTCTTATAAATCAATTTGACTGCTCTTCGTCCGATTATAAATCAGGTTGACTGCTCTTCGTCCGATTATAAATCAGTTTGACTGCTCTTCGTCTGCTTATAACACAGTTTGACTGCTCTTCATCCTTTTATAAAGCAGTTTGACTGCTCTTCATCCTCTTATAAATCAGTTTGACTGCTCTTCATCTGTTTATAAAGCAGTTTGACTGCTCTTCATCCTCCTATAGACCAGTTTGACTGCGCTTCATCCTCCTATAAAACAGTTTGACTGCTCTTCGTCGGATTATAAATCAGTTTGACTGCTCTTCGTCCTCTTATAAAACAGTTTGACTGCTCTTCATCCTTTTATAAAGCAGTTTGACTGCTCTACATCCTCTTATAAATCAGTTTGACTGCTATTCATCCGATTATAAATCAGTTTGACTGCTCTTCGTCCGATTATAAATCAGTTTGACTGCTCTACATCCTCTTATAAATCAGTTTGACTGCTATTCATCCGATTATAAATCAGTTCGACTGCTCTTCGTCTGCTTATAAATCAGTTTGACTGCTCTTCATCCTATTATAAATCAGTTTGACTGCTCTTCATCCTCTTATAAAACAGTTTGACTGCTCTTTATCCTTTTATAACGCAGTTTGACTGCTCTTCATCCTCTTATAAAACAGTTTGACTGCTCTTCATCCTCTTGTAAAACAGGTTGACTGCTCTTCATCCTCTTGTAAAACAGTCTGACTGCTCTACATCCTCGTATAAAACAGTTTGACTGCTCTTCATCCTTTTATAAAGCAGTTTGACTGCTCTTCATCCTCTTATAAAACCGTTTGACTGCTCTTCGTCCGATTATAAATCAGTTTGACTGCTCTTCATCCTCTTATAAAACCGTTTGACTGCTCTTCGTCCGATTATAAATCAGGTTGACTGCTCTTCGTCCGATTATAAATCAGTTTGACTGCTCTTCGTCTGCTTATAAAACAGTTTGACTGCTCTTCATCCTTTTATAAAGCAGTTTGACTGCTCTTCATCCTCTTATAAATCAGTTTGACTGCTCTTCATCTGTTTATAAAGCAGTTTGACTGCTCTTCATCCTCCTATAGACCAGTTTGACTGCGCTTCATCCTCCTATAAAACAGTTTGACTGCTCTTCGTCGGATTATAAATCAGTTTGACTGCTCTTCGTCCTCTTATAAAACAGTTTGACTGCTCTTCATCCTTTTATAAAGCAGTTTGACTGCTCTTCATCCTCTTATAAAACAGTTTGACTGCTCTTCATCCTTTTATAAATCAGTTTGACTGCTCTTCGTCTGCTTATAAATCAGTTTGACTGCTCTTCATCCTATTATAAATCAGTTTGACTGCTCTTCATCCTCTTATAAAACAGTTTGACTGCTCTTTATCCTTTTATAACGCAGTTTGACTGCTCTTCATCCTCTTATAAAGCAGTTTGACTGCTCTTCATCCTCTTGTAAAACAGTCTGACTGCTCTACATCCTCATATAAAACAGTTTGACTGCTCTTCATCCTTTTATAAAGCAGTTTGACTGCTCTTCATCCTCTTATAAATCAATTTGACTGCTCTTCATCCTCTTATAAAACCGTTTGACTGCTCTTCGTCCGATTATAAATCAGTTTGACTGCTCTTCATCCTCTTATAAAACCGTTTGACTGCTCTTCGTCCGATTATAAATCAGGTTGACTGCTCTTCGTCCGATTATAAATCAGTTTGACTGCTCTTCGTCTGCTTATAAAACAGTTTGACTGCTCTTCATCCTTTTATAAAGCAGTTTGACTGCTCTTCATCCTCTTATAAATCAGTTTGACTGCTCTTCATCTGTTTATAAAGCAGTTTGACTGCTCTTCATCCTCCTATAGACCAGTTTGACTGCGCTTCATCCTCCTATAAAACAGTTTGACTGCTCTTCGTCGGACTATAAATCAGTTTGACTGCTCTTCGTCCTCTTATAAAACAGTTTGACTGCTCTTCATCCTTTTATAAAGCAGTTTGACTGCTCTACATCCTCTTATACATCAGTTTGACTGCTATTCATCCGATTATAAATCAGTTTGACTGCTCTTCGTCCTCTTTTAAAACAGTTTGACTGCTCTTCATCCTCTTATAAATCAGTTTGACTGCTATTCATCCGATTATAAATCAGTTTGACTGCTCTTCGTCTGCTTATAAATCAGTTTGACTGCTCTTCATCCTATTATAAATCAGTTTGACTGCTCTTCATCCTCTTATAAAACAGTTTGACTGCTCTTTATCCTTTTATAACGCAGTTTGACTGCTCTTCATCCTCTTATAAAACAGTTTGACTGCTCTTCATCCTCTTGTAAAACAGGTTGACTGCTCTTCATCCTCTTGTAAAACAGTCTGACTGCTCTACATCCTCGTATAAAACAGTTTGACTGCCTTTCATCCTTTTATAAAGCAGTTTGACTGCTCTTCATCCTCTTATAAATCAATTTGACTGCTCTTCATCCTCTTATAAAACCGTTTGACTGCTCTTCGTCCGATTATAAATCAGTTTGACTGCTCTTCATCCTCTTATAAATCAATTTGACTGCTCTTCATCCTCTTATAAAACCGTTTGACTGCTCTTCGTCCGATTATAAAACCGTTTGACTGCTCTTCATCCTCTTATAAATCAATTTGACTGCTCTTCATCCTCTTATAAAACCGTTTGACTGCTCTTCATCCTCTTATAAAACCGTTTGACTGCTCTTCGTCCGATTATAAATCAGGTTGACTGCTCTTCGTCCGATTATAAATCAGTTTGACTGCTCTTCGTCTGCTTATAAAACAGTTTGACTGCTCTTCATCCTTTTATAAAGCAGTTTGACTGCTCTTCATCCTCTTATAAATCAGTTTGACTGCTCTTCATCTGTTTATAAAGCAGTTTGACTGCTCTTCATCCTCCTATAGACCAGTTTGACTGCGCTTCATCCTCCTATAAAACAGTTTGACTGCTCTTCGTCGGACTATAAATCAGTTTGACTGCTCTTCGTCCTCTTATAAAACAGTTTGACTGCTCTTCATCCTTTTATAAAGCAGTTTGACTGCTCTACATCCTCTTATACATCAGTTTGACTGCTATTCATCCGATTATAAATCAGTTTGACTGCTCTTCGTCCTCTTTTAAAACAGTTTGACTGCTCTTCATCCTCTTATAAATCAGTTTGACTGCTATTCCTCCGATTATAAATCAGTTTGACTGGTCTTCGTCTGCTTATAAATCAGTTTGACTGCTCTTCATCCTATTATAAATCAGTTTGACTGCTCTTCATCCTCTTATAAAACAGTTTGACTGCTCTTTATCCTTTTATAACGCAGTTTGACTGCTCTTCATCCTCTTATAAAACAGTTTGACTGCTCTTCATCCTCTTGTAAAACAGGTTGACTGCTCTTCATCCTCTTGTAAAACAGTCTGACTGCTCTACATCCTCGTATAAAACAGTTTGACTGCCTTTCATCCTTTTATAAAGCAGTTTGACTGCTCTTCATCCTCTTATAAATCAATTTGACTGCTCTTCATCCTCTTATAAAACCGTTTGACTGCTCTTCGTCCGATTATAAATCAGTTTGACTGCTCTTCATCCTCTTATAAATCAATTTGACTGCTCTTCATCCTCTTATAAAACCGTTTGACTGCTCTTCGTCCGATTATAAATCAGTTTGACTGCTCTACATCCTCTTATAAATCAATTTGACTGCTCTTCATCCTCTTATAAAACCGTTTGACTGCTCTTCGTCCGATTATAAATCAGTTTGACTGCTCTTCATCCTCTTATAAAACCGTTTGACTGCTCTTCGTCCGATTATAAATCAGGTTGACTGCTCTTCGTCCGATTATAAATCAGTTTGACTGCTCTTCGTCTGCTTATAAAACAGTTTGACTGCTCTTCATCCTTTTATAAAGCAGTTTGACTGCTCTTCATCCTCTTATAAATCAGTTTGACTGCTCTTCATCTGTTTATAAAGCAGTTTGACTGCTCTTCATCCTCCTATAGACCAGTTTGACTGCGCTTCATCCTCCTATAAAACAGTTTGACTGCTCTTCGTCCGATTATAAATCAGTTTGACTGCTCTTCGTCCTCTTATAAAACAGTTTGACTGCTCTTCATCCTTTTATAAAGCAGTTTGACTGCTCTACATCCTCTTATACATCAGTTTGACTGCTATTCATCCGATTATAAATCAGTTTGACTGCTCTTCGTCCTCTTTTAAAACAGTTTGACTGCTCTTCATCCTCTTATAAATCAGTTTGACTGCTATTCATCCGATTATAAATCAGTTTGACTGCTCTTCGTCTGCTTATAAATCAGTTTGACTGCTCTTCATCCTATTATAAATCAGTTTGACTGCTCTTCATCCTCTTATAAAACAGTTTGACTGCTCTTTATCCTTTTATAACGCAGTTTGACTGCTCTTCATCCTCTTATAAAACAGTTTGACTGCTCTTCATCCTCTTGTAAAACAGGTTGACTGCTCTTCATCCTCTTGTAAAACAGTCTGACTGCTCTACATCCTCGTATAAAACAATTTGACTGCCTTTCATCATTTTATAAAGCAGTTTGACTGCTCTTCATCCTCTTATAAATCAATTTGACTGCTCTTCATCCTCTTATAAAACCGTTTGACTGCTCTTCGTCCGATTATAAATCAGTTTGACTGCTCTTCATCCTTTTATAAAGCAGTTTGACTGCTCTTCATCCTCTTATAAAACAGTTTGACTGCTCTTCATCCTTTTATAAATCAGTTTGACTGCTCTTCGTCTGCTTATAAATCAGTTTGACTGCTCTTCATCCTATTATAAATCAGTTTGACTGCTCTTCATCCTCTTATAAAACAGTTTGACTGCTCTTTATCCTTTTATAACGCAGTTTGACTGCTCTTCATCCTCTTATAAAGCAGTTTGACTGCTCTTCATCCTCTTGTAAAACAGTCTGACTGCTCTACATCCTCATATAAAACAGTTTGACTGCTCTTCATCCTTTTATAAAGCAGTTTGACTGCTCTTCATCCTCTTATAAATCAATTTGACTGCTCTTCATCCTCTTATAAAACCGTTTGACTGCTCTTCGTCCGATTATAAATCAGTTTGACTGCTCTTCATCCTCTTATAAAACCGTTTGACTGCTCTTCGTCCGATTATAAATCAGGTTGACTGCTCTTCGTCCGATTATAAATCAGTTTGACTGCTCTTCGTCTGCTTATAAAACAGTTTGACTGCTCTTCATCCTTTTATAAAGCAGTTTGACTGCTCTTCATCCTCTTATAAATCAGTTTGACTGCTCTTCATCTGTTTATAAAGCAGTTTGACTGCTCTTCATCCTCCTATAGACCAGTTTGACTGCGCTTCATCCTCCTATAAAACAGTTTGACTGCTCTTCGTCGGACTATAAATCAGTTTGACTGCTCTTCGTCCTCTTATAAAACAGTTTGACTGCTCTTCATCCTTTTATAAAGCAGTTTGACTGCTCTACATCCTCTTATACATCAGTTTGACTGCTATTCATCCGATTATAAATCAGTTTGACTGCTCTTCGTCCTCTTTTAAAACAGTTTGACTGCTCTTCGTCCGATTATAAATCAGGTTGACTGCTCTTCGTCCGATTATAAATCAGTTTGACTGCTCTTCGTCTGCTTATAAAACAGTTTGACTGCTCTTCATCCTTTTATAAAGCAGTTTGACTGCTCTTCATCCTCTTATAAATCAGTTTGACTGCTCTTCATCTGTTTATAAAGCAGTTTGACTGCTCTTCATCCTCCTATAGACCAGTTTGACTGCGCTTCATCCTCCTATAAAACAGTTTGACTGCTCTTCGTCGGACTATAAATCAGTTTGACTGCTCTTCGTCCTCTTATAAAACAGTTTGACTGCTCTTCATCCTTTTATAAAGCAGTTTGACTGCTCTACATCCTCTTATACATCAGTTTGACTGCTATTCATCCGATTATAAATCAGTTTGACTGCTCTTCGTCCTCTTTTAAAACAGTTTGACTGCTCTTCATCCTCTTATAAATCAGTTTGACTGCTATTCATCCGATTATAAATCAGTTTGACTGCTCTTCGTCTGCTTATAAATCAGTTTGACTGCTCTTCATCCTATTATAAATCAGTTTGACTGCTCTTCATCCTCTTATAAAACAGTTTGACTGCTCTTTATCCTTTTATAACGCAGTTTGACTGCTCTTCATCCTCTTATAAAACAGTTTGACTGCTCTTCATCCTCTTGTAAAACAGGTTGACTGCTCTTCATCCTCTTGTAAAACAGTCTGACTGCTCTACATCCTCGTATAAAACAGTTTGACTGCCTTTCATCCTTTTATAAAGCAGTTTGACTGCTCTTCATCCTCTTATAAATCAATTTGACTGCTCTTCATCCTCTTATAAAACCGTTTGACTGCTCTTCGTCCGATTATAAATCAGTTTGACTGCTCTTCATCCTCTTATAAATCAATTTGACTGCTCTTCATCCTCTTATAAAACCGTTTGACTGCTCTTCGTCCGATTATAAAACCGTTTGACTGCTCTTCATCCTCTTATAAATCAATTTGACTGCTCTTCATCCTCTTATAAAACCGTTTGACTGCTCTTCATCCTCTTATAAAACCGTTTGACTGCTCTTCGTCCGATTATAAATCAGGTTGACTGCTCTTCGTCCGATTATAAATCAGTTTGACTGCTCTTCGTCTGCTTATAAAACAGTTTGACTGCTCTTCATCCTTTTATAAAGCAGTTTGACTGCTCTTCATCCTCTTATAAATCAGTTTGACTGCTCTTCATCTGTTTATAAAGCAGTTTGACTGCTCTTCATCCTCCTATAGACCAGTTTGACTGCGCTTCATCCTCCTATAAAACAGTTTGACTGCTCTTCGTCGGACTATAAATCAGTTTGACTGCTCTTCGTCCTCTTATAAAACAGTTTGACTGCTCTTCATCCTTTTATAAAGCAGTTTGACTGCTCTACATCCTCTTATACATCAGTTTGACTGCTATTCATCCGATTATAAATCAGTTTGACTGCTCTTCGTCCTCTTTTAAAACAGTTTGACTGCTCTTCATCCTCTTATAAATCAGTTTGACTGCTATTCCTCCGATTATAAATCAGTTTGACTGGTCTTCGTCTGCTTATAAATCAGTTTGACTGCTCTTCATCCTATTATAAATCAGTTTGACTGCTCTTCATCCTCTTATAAAACAGTTTGACTGCTCTTTATCCTTTTATAACGCAGTTTGACTGCTCTTCATCCTCTTATAAAACAGTTTGACTGCTCTTCATCCTCTTGTAAAACAGGTTGACTGCTCTTCATCCTCTTGTAAAACAGTCTGACTGCTCTACATCCTCGTATAAAACAGTTTGACTGCCTTTCATCCTTTTATAAAGCAGTTTGACTGCTCTTCATCCTCTTATAAATCAATTTGACTGCTCTTCATCCTCTTATAAAACCGTTTGACTGCTCTTCGTCCGATTATAAATCAGTTTGACTGCTCTTCATCCTCTTATAAATCAATTTGACTGCTCTTCATCCTCTTATAAAACCGTTTGACTGCTCTTCGTCCGATTATAAATCAGTTTGACTGCTCTACATCCTCTTATAAATCAATTTGACTGCTCTTCATCCTCTTATAAAACCGTTTGACTGCTCTTCGTCCGATTATAAATCAGTTTGACTGCTCTTCATCCTCTTATAAAACCGTTTGACTGCTCTTCGTCCGATTATAAATCAGGTTGACTGCTCTTCGTCCGATTATAAATCAGTTTGACTGCTCTTCGTCTGCTTATAAAACAGTTTGACTGCTCTTCATCCTTTTATAAAGCAGTTTGACTGCTCTTCATCCTCTTATAAATCAGTTTGACTGCTCTTCATCTGTTTATAAAGCAGTTTGACTGCTCTTCATCCTCCTATAGACCAGTTTGACTGCGCTTCATCCTCCTATAAAACAGTTTGACTGCTCTTCGTCCGATTATAAATCAGTTTGACTGCTCTTCGTCCTCTTATAAAACAGTTTGACTGCTCTTCATCCTTTTATAAAGCAGTTTGACTGCTCTACATCCTCTTATACATCAGTTTGACTGCTATTCATCCGATTATAAATCAGTTTGACTGCTCTTCGTCCTCTTTTAAAACAGTTTGACTGCTCTTCATCCTCTTATAAATCAGTTTGACTGCTATTCATCCGATTATAAATCAGTTTGACTGCTCTTCGTCTGCTTATAAATCAGTTTGACTGCTCTTCATCCTATTATAAATCAGTTTGACTGCTCTTCATCCTCTTATAAAACAGTTTGACTGCTCTTTATCCTTTTATAACGCAGTTTGACTGCTCTTCATCCTCTTATAAAACAGTTTGACTGCTCTTCATCCTCTTGTAAAACAGGTTGACTGCTCTTCATCCTCTTGTAAAACAGTCTGACTGCTCTACATCCTCGTATAAAACAATTTGACTGCCTTTCATCATTTTATAAAGCAGTTTGACTGCTCTTCATCCTCTTATAAATCAATTTGACTGCTCTTCATCCTCTTATAAAACCGTTTGACTGCTCTTCGTCCGATTATAAATCAGTTTGACTGCTCTTCATCCTTTTATAAAGCAGTTTGACTGCTCTTCATCCTCTTATAAAACAGTTTGACTGCTCTTCATCCTTTTATAAATCAGTTTGACTGCTCTTCGTCTGCTTATAAATCAGTTTGACTGCTCTTCATCCTATTATAAATCAGTTTGACTGCTCTTCATCCTCTTATAAAACAGTTTGACTGCTCTTTATCCTTTTATAACGCAGTTTGACTGCTCTTCATCCTCTTATAAAGCAGTTTGACTGCTCTTCATCCTCTTGTAAAACAGTCTGACTGCTCTACATCCTCATATAAAACAGTTTGACTGCTCTTCATCCTTTTATAAAGCAGTTTGACTGCTCTTCATCCTCTTATAAATCAATTTGACTGCTCTTCATCCTCTTATAAAACCGTTTGACTGCTCTTCGTCCGATTATAAATCAGTTTGACTGCTCTTCATCCTCTTATAAAACCGTTTGACTGCTCTTCGTCCGATTATAAATCAGGTTGACTGCTCTTCGTCCGATTATAAATCAGTTTGACTGCTCTTCGTCTGCTTATAAAACAGTTTGACTGCTCTTCATCCTTTTATAAAGCAGTTTGACTGCTCTTCATCCTCTTATAAATCAGTTTGACTGCTCTTCATCTGTTTATAAAGCAGTTTGACTGCTCTTCATCCTCCTATAGACCAGTTTGACTGCGCTTCATCCTCCTATAAAACAGTTTGACTGCTCTTCGTCGGACTATAAATCAGTTTGACTGCTCTTCGTCCTCTTATAAAACAGTTTGACTGCTCTTCATCCTTTTATAAAGCAGTTTGACTGCTCTACATCCTCTTATACATCAGTTTGACTGCTATTCATCCGATTATAAATCAGTTTGACTGCTCTTCGTCCTCTTTTAAAACAGTTTGACTGCTCTTCATCCTCTTATAAATCAGTTTGACTGCTATTCATCCGATTATAAATCAGTTTGACTGCTCTTCGTCTGCTTATAAATCAGTTTGACTGCTCTTCATCCTATTATAAATCAGTTTGACTGCTCTTCATCCTCTTATAAAACAGTTTGACTGCTCTTTATCCTTTTATAACGCAGTTTGACTGCTCTTCATCCTCTTATAAAACAGTTTGACTGCTCTTCATCCTCTTATAAAACAGGTTGACTGCTCTTCATCCTCTTGTAAAACAGTCTGACTGCTCTACATCCTCGTATAAAACAGTTTGACTGCCTTTCATCCTTTTATAAAGCAGTTTGACTGCTCTTCATCCTCTTATAAATCAATTTGACTGCTCTTCATCCTCTTATAAAACCGTTTGACTGCTCTTCGTCCGATTATAAATCAGTTTGACTGCTCTTCATCCTCTTATAAATCAATTTGACTGCTCTTCGTCCTCTTTTAAAACAGTTTGACTGCTCTTCATCCTCTTATAAATCAGTTTGACTGCTATTCATCCGATTATAAATCAGTTTGACTGCTCTTCGTCTGCTTATAAATCAGTTTGACTGCTCTTCATCCTATTATAAATCAGTTTGACTGCTCTTCATCCTCTTATAAAACAGTTTGACTGCTCTTTATCCTTTTATAACGCAGTTTGACTGCTCTTCATCCTCTTATAAAACAGTTTGACTGCTCTTCATCCTCTTGTAAAACAGGTTGACTGCTCTTCATCCTCTTGTAAAACAGTCTGACTGCTCTACATCCTCTTATAAAACCGTTTGACTGCTCTTCGTCCGATTATAAATCAGTTTGACTGCTCTACATCCTCTTATAAATCAATTTGACTGCTCTTCATCCTCTTATAAAACCGTTTGACTGCTCTTCGTCCGATTATAAATCAGTTTGACTGCTCTTCATCCTCTTATAAAACCGTTTGACTGCTCTTCGTCCGATTATAAATCATGTTGACTGCTCTTCGTCCGATTATAAATCAGTTTGACTGCTCTTCGTCTGCTTATAAAACAGTTTGACTGCTCTTCATCCTTTTATAAAGCAGTTTGACTGCTGTTCATCCTTTTCTAAATCAGTTTGACTGCTCTTCATCTGTTTATAAAGCAGTTTGACTGCTCTTCATCCTCCTATAGACCAGTTTGACTGCGCTTCATCCTCCTATAAAACAGTTTGACTGCTCTTCGTCGGATTATAAATCAGTTTGACTGCTCTTCGTCCTCTTATAAAACAGTTTGACTGCTCTTCATCCTTTTATAAAGCAGTTTGACTGCTCTACATCCTCTTATAAATCAGTTTGACTGCTATTCATCCGATTATAAATCAGTTTGACTGCTCTTCGTCCGATTATAAATCAGTTTGACTGCTCTACATCCTCTTATAAATCAGTTTGACTGCTATTCATCCGATTATAAATCAGTTTGACTGCTCTTCGTCTGCTTATAAATCAGTTTGACTGCTCTTCATCCTATTATAAATCAGTTTGACTGCTCTTCATCCTCTTATAAAACAGTTTAACTGCTCTTTATCCTTTTATAACGCAGTTTGACTGCTCTTCATCCTCTTATAAAACAGTTTGACTGCTCTTCATCCTCTTGTAAAACAGGTTGACTGCTCTTTATCCTCTTATAAATCAATTTGACTGCTCTTCATCCTCTTATAAAACCGTTTGACTGCTCTTCGTCTGCTTATAAAACAGTTTGACTGCTCTTCATCCTTTTATAAAGCATTTTGACTGCTCTTCGTCCGATTATAAATCAGGTTGACTGCTCTTCGTCCGATTATAAATCAGTTTGACTGCTCTTCGTCTGCTTATAAAACAGTTTGACTGCTCTTTATCCTTTTATAAAGCAGTTTGACTGCTCTTCATCCTTTTATAACGCAGTTTGACTGCTCTTCATCCTCTTATAAATCAGTTTGACTGCTCTTCATCCGATTATAAATCAGTTTGACTGCTCTTCGTCCTCTTTTAAAACAGTTTGACTGCTCTTCATCCTTTTATAATGCAGTTTGACTGCTCTTCATCCTCTTATAAAACAGTTTGACTGCTCTTCATCATCTTGTAAAACAGGTTGACTGCTCTTCATCCTCTTGTAAAACAGTCTGACTGCTCTACATCCTCGTATAAAACAGTTTGACTGCTCTTCATCCTTTTATAAAGCAGTTTGACTGCTCTTCATCCTCTTATAAATCAATTTGACTGCTCTTCATCCTCTTATAAAACCGTTTGACTGCTCTTCGTCCGATTATAAATCAGTTTGACTGCTCTTCATCCTCTTATAAAACCGTTTGACTGCTCTTCGTCCGATTATAAATCAGGTTGACTGCTCTTCGTCCGATTATAAATCAGTTTGACTGCTCTTCGTCTGCTTATAAAACAGTTTGACTGCTCTTCATCCTTTTATAAAGCAGTTTGACTGCTCTACATCCTCTTATAAATCAGTTTGACTGCTATTCATCTGATTTTAAATCAGTTTGACTGCTCTTCGTCCGATTATAAATCAGTTTGACTGCTCTACATCCTCTTATATATCAGTTTGACTGCTATTCATCCGATTATAAATCAGTTTGACTGCTCTTCGTCTGCTTATAAATCAGTTTGACTGCTCTTCATCCTATTATAAATCAGTTTGACTGCTCTTCATCCTCTTATAAAACAGTTTGCCTGCTCTTTATCCTTTTATAACGCAGTTTGACTGCTCTTCATCCTCTTATGAAACAGTTTGACTGCTCTTCATCCTCTTGTAAAACAGGTTGACTGCTCTTCATCCTCTTGTAAAACAGTCTGACTGCTCTACATCCTCGTATAAAACAGTTTGACTGCCTTTCATCCTTTTATAAAGCAGTTTGACTGCTCTTCGTCTGCTTATAAAACAGTTTGACTGCTCTTTATCCTTTTATAAAGCAGTTTGACTGCTCTTCATCCTTTTATAACGCAGTTTGACTGCTCTTCATCCTCTTATAAATCAGTTTGACTGCTCTTCATCCGATTATAAATCAGTTTGACTGCTCTTCGTCCTCTTTTAAAACAGTTTGACTGCTCTTCATCCTTTTATAATGCAGTTTGACTGCTCTTCATCCTCTTATAAAACAGTTTGACTGCTCTTCATCATCTTGTAAAACAGGTTGACTGCTCTTCATCCTCTTGTAAAACAGTCTGACTGCTCTACATCCTCGTATAAAACAGTTTGACTGCTCTTCATCCTTTTATAAAGCAGTTTGACTGCTCTTCATCCTCTTATAAATCAATTTGACTGCTCTTCATCCTCTTATAAAACCGTTTGACTGCTCTTCGTCCGATTATAAATCAGTTTGACTGCTCTTCATCCTCTTATAAAACCGTTTGACTGCTCTTCGTCCGATTATAAATCAGGTTGACTGCTCTTCGTCCGATTATAAATCAGTTTGACTGCTCTTCGTCTGCTTATAAAACAGTTTGACTGCTCTTCATCCTTTTATAAAGCAGTTTGACTGCTCTACATCCTCTTATAAATCAGTTTGACTGCTATTCATCTGATTTTAAATCAGTTTGACTGCTCTTCGTCCGATTATAAATCAGTTTGACTGCTCTACATCCTCTTATATATCAGTTTGACTGCTATTCATCCGATTATAAATCAGTTTGACTGCTCTTCGTCTGCTTATAAATCAGTTTGACTGCTCTTCATCCTATTATAAATCAGTTTGACTGCTCTTCATCCTCTTATAAAACAGTTTGCCTGCTCTTTATCCTTTTATAACGCAGTTTGACTGCTCTTCATCCTCTTATGAAACAGTTTGACTGCTCTTCATCCTCTTGTAAAACAGGTTGACTGCTCTTCATCCTCTTGTAAAACAGTCTGACTGCTCTACATCCTCGTATAAAACAGTTTGACTGCCTTTCATCCTTTTATAAAGCAGTTTGACTGCTCTTCATCCTCTTATAACTCAATTTGACTGCTCTTCATCCTCTTATAAAACCGTTTGACTGCTCTTCGTCCGATTATAAATCAGTTTGACTGCTCTTCATCCTCTTATAAATCAATTTGACTGCTCTTCATCCTCTTATAAAACCGTTTGACTGCTCTTCGTCCGATTATAAATCAGTTTGACTGCTCTACATCCTCTTATAAATCAATTTGACTGCTCTTCATCCTCTTATAAAACCGTTTGACTGCTCTTCGTCCGATTATAAATCAGTTTGACTGCTCTTCATCCTCTTATAAAACCGTTTGACTGCTCTTCGTCCGATTATAAATCAGGTTGACTGCTCTTTATCCTTTTATAACGCAGTTTGACTGCTCTTCATCCTCTTATAAAACAGTTTGACTGCTCTTTATCCTTTTATAACGCAGTTTGACTGCTCTTCATCCTCTTATAAAACAGTTTGACTGCTCTTCATCCTCTTGTAAAACAGGTTGACTGCTCTTCATCCTCTTGTAAAACAGTATGACTGCTCTACATCCTCGTATAAAACAGTTTGACTGGTCTTCATCCTTTTATAAAGCAGTTTGACTGCTCTTCATCCTCTTATAAATCAATTTGACTGCTCTTCGTCCGATTATAAATCAGGTTGACTGCTCTTCGTCCGATTATAAATCAGTTTGACTGCTCTTCGTCTGCTTATAACACAGTTTGACTGCTCTTCATCCTTTTATAAAGCAGTTTGACTGCTCTTCATCCTCTTATAAATCAGTTTGACTGCTCTTCATCTGTTTATAAAGCAGTTTGACTGCTCTTCATCCTCCTATAGACCAGTTTGACTGCGCTTCATCCTCCTATAAAACAGTTTGACTGCTCTTCGTCGGATTATAAATCAGTTTGACTGCTCTTCGTCCTCTTATAAAACAGTTTGACTGCTCTTCATCCTTTTATAAAGCAGTTTGACTGCTCTACATCCTCTTATAAATCAGTTTGACTGCTATTCATCCGATTATAAATCAGTTTGACTGCTCTTCGTCCGATTATAAATCAGTTTGACTGCTCTACATCCTCTTATAAATCAGTTTGACTGCTATTCATCCGATTATAAATCAGTTCGACTGCTCTTCGTCTGCTTATAAATCAGTTTGACTGCTCTTCATCCTATTATAAATCAGTTTGACTGCTCTTCATCCTCTTATAAAACAGTTTGACTGCTCTTTATCCTTTTATAACGCAGTTTGACTGCTCTTCATCCTCTTATAAAACAGTTTGACTGCTCTTCATCCTCTTGTAAAACAGGTTGACTGCTCTTCATCCTCTTGTAAAACAGTCTGACTGCTCTACATCCTCGTATAAAACAGTTTGACTGCTCTTCATCCTTTTATAAAGCAGTTTGACTGCTCTTCATCCTCTTATAAATCAATTTGACTGCTCTTCATCCTCTTATAAAACCGTTTGACTGCTCTTCGTCCGATTATAAATCAGTTTGACTGCTCTTCATCCTCTTATAAAACCGTTTGACTGCTCTTCGTCCGATTATAAATCAGGTTGACTGCTCTTCGTCCGATTATAAATCAGTTTGACTGCTCTTCGTCTGCTTATAAAACAGTTTGACTGCTCTTCATCCTTTTATAAAGCAGTTTGACTGCTCTACATCCTCTTATAAATCAGTTTGACTGCTATTCATCTGATTTTAAATCAGTTTGACTGCTCTTCGTCCGATTATAAATCAGTTTGACTGCTCTACATCCTCTTATATATCAGTTTGACTGCTATTCATCCGATTATAAATCAGTTTGACTGCTCTTCGTCTGCTTATAAATCAGTTTGACTGCTCTTCATCCTATTATAAATCAGTTTGACTGCTCTTCATCCTCTTATAAAACAGTTTGCCTGCTCTTTATCCTTTTATAACGCAGTTTGACTGCTCTTCATCCTCTTATGAAACAGTTTGACTGCTCTTCATCCTCTTGTAAAACAGGTTGACTGCTCTTCATCCTCTTGTAAAACAGTCTGACTGCTCTACATCCTCGTATAAAACAGTTTGACTGCCTTTCATCCTTTTATAAAGCAGTTTGACTGCTCTTCATCCTCTTATAAATCAATTTGACTGCTCTTCATCCTCTTATAAAACCGTTTGACTGCTCTTCGTCCGATTATAAATCAGTTTGACTGCTCTTCATCCTCTTATAAATCAATTTGACTGCTCTTCATCCTCTTATAAAACCGTTTGACTGCTCTTCGTCCGATTATAAATCAGTTTGACTGCTCTACATCCTCTTATAAATCAATTTGACTGCTCTTCATCCTCTTATAAAACCGTTTGACTGCTCTTCGTCCGATTATAAATCAGTTTGACTGCTCTTCATCCTCTTATAAAACCGTTTGACTGCTCTTCGTCCGATTATAAATCAGGTTGACTGCTCTTTATCCTTTTATAACGCAGTTTGACTGCTCTTCATCCTCTTATAAAACAGTTTGACTGCTCTTTATCCTTTTATAACGCAGTTTGACTGCTCTTCATCCTCTTATAAAACAGTTTGACTGCTCTTCATCCTCTTGTAAAACAGGTTGACTGCTCTTCATCCTCTTGTAAAACAGTATGACTGCTCTACATCCTCGTATAAAACAGTTTGACTGGTCTTCATCCTTTTATAAAGCAGTTTGACTGCTCTTCATCCTCTTATAAATCAATTTGACTGCTCTTCGTCCGATTATAAATCAGGTTGACTGCTCTTCGTCCGATTATAAATCAGTTTGACTGCTCTTCGTCTGCTTATAACACAGTTTGACTGCTCTTCATCCTTTTATAAAGCAGTTTGACTGCTCTTCATCCTCTTATAAATCAGTTTGACTGCTCTTCATCTGTTTATAAAGCAGTTTGACTGCTCTTCATCCTCCTATAAACCAGTTTGACTGCGCTTCATCCTCCTATAAAACAGTTTGACTGCTCTTCGTCGGATTATAAATCAGTTTGACTGCTCTTCGTCCTCTTATAAAACAGTTTGACTGCTCTTCATCCTTTTATAAAGCAGTTTGACTGCTCTACATCCTCTTATAAATCAGTTTGACTGCTATTCATCCGATTATAAATCAGTTTGACTGCTCTTCGTCCGATTATAAATCAGTTTGACTGCTCTACATCCTCTTATAAATCAGTTTGACTGCTATTCATCCGATTATAAATCAGTTCGACTGCTCTTCGTCTGCTTATAAATCAGTTTGACTGCTCTTCATCCTATTATAAATCAGTTTGACTGCTCTTCATCCTCTTATAAAACAGTTTGACTGCTCTTTATCCTTTTATAACGCAGTTTGACTGCTCTTCATCCTCTTATAAAACAGTTTGACTGCTCTTCATCCTCTTGTAAAACAGGTTGACTGCTCTTCATCCTCTTGTAAAACAGTCTGACTGCTCTACATCCTCGTATAAAACAGTTTGACTGCTCTTCATCCTTTTATAAAGCAGTTTGACTGCTCTACATCCTCTTATAAATCAGTTTGACTGCTATTCATCCGATTATAAATCAGTTTGACTGCTCTTCGTCCGATTATAAATCAGTTTGACTGCTCTACATCCTCTTATAAATCAGTTTGACTGCTATTCATCCGATTATAAATCAGTTCGACTGCTCTTCGTCTGCTTATAAATCAGTTTGACTGCTCTTCATCCTATTATAAATCAGTTTGACTGCTCTTCATCCTCTTATAAAACAGTTTGACTGCTCTTTATCCTTTTATAACGCAGTTTGACTGCTCTTCATCCTCTTATAAAACAGTTTGACTGCTCTTCATCCTCTTGTAAAACAGGTTGACTGCTCTTCATCCTCTTGTAAAACAGTCTGACTGCTCTACATCCTCGTATAAAACAGTTTGACTGCTCTTCATCCTTTTATAAAGCAGTTTGACTGCTCTTCATCCTCTTATAAATCAATTTGACTGCTCTTCATCCTCTTATAAAACCGTTTGACTGCTCTTCGTCCGATTATAAATCAGTTTGACTGCTCTTCATCCTCTTATAAAACCGTTTGACTGCTCTTCGTCCGATTATAAATCAGGTTGACTGCTCTTCGTCCGATTATAAATCAGTTTGACTGCTCTTCGTCTGCTTATAAAACAGTTTGACTGCTCTTCATCCTTTTATAAAGCAGTTTGACTGCTCTACATCCTCTTATAAATCAGTTTGACTGCTATTCATCTGATTTTAAATCAGTTTGACTGCTCTTCGTCCGATTATAAATCAGTTTGACTGCTCTACATCCTCTTATATATCAGTTTGACTGCTATTCATCCGATTATAAATCAGTTTGACTGCTCTTCGTCTGCTTATAAATCAGTTTGACTGCTCTTCATCCTATTATAAATCAGTTTGACTGCTCTTCATCCTCTTATAAAACAGTTTGCCTGCTCTTTATCCTTTTATAACGCAGTTTGACTGCTCTTCATCCTCTTATGAAACAGTTTGACTGCTCTTCATCCTCTTGTAAAACAGGTTGACTGCTCTTCATCCTCTTGTAAAACAGTCTGACTGCTCTACATCCTCGTATAAAACAGTTTGACTGCCTTTCATCCTTTTATAAAGCAGTTTGACTGCTCTTCATCCTCTTATAAATCAATTTGACTGCTCTTCATCCTCTTATAAAACCGTTTGACTGCTCTTCGTCCGATTATAAATCAGTTTGACTGCTCTTCATCCTCTTATAAATCAATTTGACTGCTCTTCATCCTCTTATAAAACCGTTTGACTGCTCTTCGTCCGATTATAAATCAGTTTGACTGCTCTACATCCTCTTATAAATCAATTTGACTGCTCTTCATCCTCTTATAAAACCGTTTGACTGCTCTTCGTCCGATTATAAATCAGTTTGACTGCTCTTCATCCTCTTATAAAACCGTTTGACTGCTCTTCGTCCGATTATAAATCAGGTTGACTGCTCTTTATCCTTTTATAACGCAGTTTGACTGCTCTTCATCCTCTTATAAAACAGTTTGACTGCTCTTTATCCTTTTATAACGCAGTTTGACTGCTCTTCATCCTCTTATAAAACAGTTTGACTGCTCTTCATCCTCTTGTAAAACAGGTTGACTGCTCTTCATCCTCTTGTAAAACAGTATGACTGCTCTACATCCTCGTATAAAACAGTTTGACTGGTCTTCATCCTTTTATAAAGCAGTTTGACTGCTCTTCATCCTCTTATAAATCAATTTGACTGCTCTTCGTCCGATTATAAATCAGGTTGACTGCTCTTCGTCCGATTATAAATCAGTTTGACTGCTCTTCGTCTGCTTATAACACAGTTTGACTGCTCTTCATCCTTTTATAAAGCAGTTTGACTGCTCTTCATCCTCTTATAAATCAGTTTGACTGCTCTTCATCTGTTTATAAAGCAGTTTGACTGCTCTTCATCCTCCTATAAACCAGTTTGACTGCGCTTCATCCTCCTATAAAACAGTTTGACTGCTCTTCGTCGGATTATAAATCAGTTTGACTGCTCTTCGTCCTCTTATAAAACAGTTTGACTGCTCTTCATCCTTTTATAAAGCAGTTTGACTGCTCTACATCCTCTTATAAATCAGTTTGACTGCTATTCATCCGATTATAAATCAGTTTGACTGCTCTTCGTCCGATTATAAATCAGTTTGACTGCTCTACATCCTCTTATAAATCAGTTTGACTGCTATTCATCCGATTATAAATCAGTTCGACTGCTCTTCGTCTGCTTATAAATCAGTTTGACTGCTCTTCATCCTATTATAAATCAGTTTGACTGCTCTTCATCCTCTTATAAAACAGTTTGACTGCTCTTTATCCTTTTATAACGCAGTTTGACTGCTCTTCATCCTCTTATAAAACAGTTTGACTGCTCTTCATCCTCTTGTAAAACAGGTTGACTGCTCTTCATCCTCTTGTAAAACAGTCTGACTGCTCTACATCCTCGTATAAAACAGTTTGACTGCTCTTCATCCTTTTATAAAGCAGTTTGACTGCTCTTCATCCTCTTATAAAACCGTTTGACTGCTCTTCGTCCGATTATAAATCAGTTTGACTGCTCTTCATCCTCTTATAAAACCGTTTGACTGCTCTTCGTCCGATTATAAATCAGGTTGACTGCTCTTCGTCCGATTATAAATCAGTTTGACTGCTCTTCGTCTGCTTATAAAACAGTTTGACTGCTCTTCATCCTTTTATAAAGCAGTTTGACTGCTCTTCATCCTCTTATAAATCAGTTTGACTGCTCTTCATCTGTTTATAAAGCAGTTTGACTGCTCTTCATCCTCCTATAGACCAGTTTGACTGCGCTTCATCCTCCTATAAAACAGTTTGACTGCTCTTCGTCGGATTATAAATCAGTTTGACTGCTCTTCGTCCTCTTATAAAACAGTTTGACTGCTCTTCATCCTTTTATAAAGCAGTTTGACTGCTCTTCATCCTCTTATAAAACAGTTTGACTGCTCTTCATCCTTTTATAAATCAGTTTGACTGCTCTTCGTCTGCTTATAAATCAGTTTGACTGCTCTTCATCCTATTATAAATCAGTTTGACTGCTCTTCATCCTCTTATAAAACAGTTTGACTGCTCTTTATCCTTTTATAACGCAGTTTGACTGCTCTTCATCCTCTTATAAAGCAGTTTGACTGCTCTTCATCCTCTTGTAAAACAGTCTGACTGCTCTACATCCTCATATAAAACAGTTTGACTGCTCTTCATCCTTTTATAAAGCAGTTTGACTGCTCTTCATCCTCTTATAAATCAATTTGACTGCTCTTCATCCTCTTATAAAACCGTTTGACTGCTCTTCGTCCGATTATAAATCAGTTTGACTGCTCTTCATCCTCTTATAAAACCGTTTGACTGCTCTTCGTCCGATTATAAATCAGGTTGACTGCTCTTCGTCCGATTATAAATCAGTTTGACTGCTCTTCGTCTGCTTATAAAACAGTTTGACTGCTCTTCATCCTTTTATAAAGCAGTTTGACTGCTCTTCATCCTCTTATAAATCAGTTTGACTGCTCTTCATCTGTTTATAAAGCAGTTTGACTGCTCTTCATCCTCCTATAGACCAGTTTGACTGCGCTTCATCCTCCTATAAAACAGTTTGACTGCTCTTCGTCGGACTATAAATCAGTTTGACTGCTCTTCGTCCTCTTATAAAACAGTTTGACTGCTCTTCATCCTTTTATAAAGCAGTTTGACTGCTCTACATCCTCTTATACATCAGTTTGACTGCTATTCATCCGATTATAAATCAGTTTGACTGCTCTTCGTCCTCTTTTAAAACAGTTTGACTGCTCTTCATCCTCTTATAAATCAGTTTGACTGCTATTCATCCGATTATAAATCAGTTTGACTGCTCTTCGTCTGCTTATAAATCAGTTTGACTGCTCTTCATCCTATTATAACTCAGTTTGACTGCTCTTCATCCTCTTATAAAACAGTTTGACTGCTCTTTATCCTTTTATAACGCAGTTTGACTGCTCTTCATCCTCTTATAAAACAGTTTGACTGCTCTTCATCCTCTTGTAAAACAGGTTGACTGCTCTTCATCCTCTTGTAAAACAGTCTGACTGCTCTACATCCTCGTATAAAACAGTTTGACTGCCTTTCATCCTTTTATAAAGCAGTTTGACTGCTCTTCATCCTCTTATAAATCAATTTGACTGCTCTTCATCCTCTTATAAAACCGTTTGACTGCTCTTCGTCCGATTATAAATCAGTTTGACTGCTCTTCATCCTCTTATAAAACAGTTTGACTGCTCTTCATCCTCTTATAAAACAGTTTGACTGCTCTTCATCCTTTTATAAATCAGTTTGACTGCTCTTCGTCTGCTTATAAATCAGTTTGACTGCTCTTCATCCTATTATAAATCAGTTTGACTGCTCTTCATCCTCTTATAAAACAGTTTGACTGCTCTTTATCCTTTTATAACGCAGTTTGACTGCTCTTCATCCTCTTATAAAGCAGTTTGACTGCTCTTCATCCTCTTGTAAAACAGTCTGACTGCTCTACATCCTCATATAAAACAGTTTGACTGCTCTTCATCCTTTTATAAAGCAGTTTGACTGCTCTTCATCCTCTTATAAATCAATTTGACTGCTCTTCATCCTCTTATAAAACCGTTTGACTGCTCTTCGTCCGATTATAAATCAGTTTGACTGCTCTTCATCCTCTTATAAAACCGTTTGACTGCTCTTCGTCCGATTATAAATCAGGTTGACTGCTCTTCGTCCGATTATAAATCAGTTTGACTGCTCTTCGTCTGCTTATAAAACAGTTTGACTGCTCTTCATCCTTTTATAAAGCAGTTTGACTGCTCTTCATCCTCTTATAAATCAGTTTGACTGCTCTTCATCTGTTTATAAAGCAGTTTGACTGCTCTTCATCCTCCTATAGACCAGTTTGACTGCGCTTCATCCTCCTATAAAACAGTTTGACTGCTCTTCGTCGGACTATAAATCAGTTTGACTGCTCTTCGTCCTCTTATAAAACAGTTTGACTGCTCTTCATCCTTTTATAAAGCAGTTTGACTGCTCTACATCCTCTTATACATCAGTTTGACTGCTATTCATCCGATTATAAATCAGTTTGACTGCTCTTCGTCCTCTTTTAAAACAGTTTGACTGCTCTTCATCCTCTTATAAATCAGTTTGACTGCTATTCATCCGATTATAAATCAGTTTGACTGCTCTTCGTCTGCTTATAAATCAGTTTGACTGCTCTTCATCCTATTATAACTCAGTTTGACTGCTCTTCATCCTCTTATAAAACAGTTTGACTGCTCTTTATCCTTTTATAACGCAGTTTGACTGCTCTTCATCCTCTTATAAAACAGTTTGACTGCTCTTCATCCTCTTGTAAAACAGGTTGACTGCTCTTCATCCTCTTGTAAAACAGTCTGACTGCTCTACATCCTCGTATAAAACAGTTTGACTGCCTTTCATCCTTTTATAAAGCAGTTTGACTGCTCTTCATCCTCTTATAAATCAATTTGACTGCTCTTCATCCTCTTATAAAACCGTTTGACTGCTCTTCGTCCGATTATAAATCAGTTTGACTGCTCTTCATCCTCTTATAAATCAATTTGACTGCTCTTCATCCTCTTATAAAACCGTTTGACTTCTCTTCGTCCGATTATAAATCAGTTTGACTGCTCTACATCCTCTTATAAATCAATTTGACTGCTCTTCATCCTCTTATAAAACCGTTTGACTGCTCTTCGTCCGATTATAAATCAGTTTGACTGCTCTTCATCCTCTTATAAAACCGTTTGACTGCTCTTCGTCCGATTATAAATCAGGTTGACTGCTCTTCGTCCGATTATAAATCAGTTTGACTGCTCTTCGTCTGCTTATAAAACAGTTTGACTGCTCTTCATCCTTTTATAAAGCAGTTTGACTGCTCTTCATCCTCTTATAAATCAGTTTGACTGCTCTTCATCTGTTTATAAAGCAGTTTGACTGCTCTTCATCCTCCTATAGACCAGTTTGACTGCGCTTCATCCTCCTATAAAACAGTTTGACTGCTCTTCGTCGGACTATAAATCAGTTTGACTGCTCTTCGTCCTCTTATAAAACAGTTTGACTGCTCTTCATCCTTTTATAAAGCAGTTTGACTGCTCTACATCCTCTTATACATCAGTTTGACTGCTATTCATCCGATTATAAATCAGTTTGACTGCTCTTCGTCCTCTTTTAAAACAGTTTGACTGCTCTTCATCCTCTTATAAATCAGTTTGACTGCTATTCATCCGATTATAAATCAGTTTGAATGCTCTTCGTCTGCTTATAAATCAGTTTGACTGCTCTTCATCCTATTATAAATCAGTTTGACTGCTCTTCATCCTCTTATAAAACAGTTTGACTGCTCTTTATCCTTTTATAACGCAGTTTGACTGCTCTTCATCCTCTTATAAAACAGTTTGACTGCTCTTCATCCTCTTGTAAAACAGGTTGACTGCTCTTCATCCTCTTGTAAAACAGTCTGACTGCTCTACATCCTCGTATAAAACAGTTTGACTGCCTTTCATCCTTTTATAAAGCAGTTTGACTGCTCTTCATCCTCTTATAAATCAATTTGACTGCTCTTCATCCTCTTATAAAACCGTTTGACTGCTCTTCGTCCGATTATAAATCAGTTTGACTGCTCTTCATCCTCTTATAAATCAATTTGACTGCTCTTCATCCTCTTATAAAACCGTTTGACTGCTCTTCGTCCGATTATAAATCAGTTTGACTGCTCTACATCCTCTTATAAATCAATTTGACTGCTCTTCATCCTCTTATAAAACCGTTTGACTGCTCTTCGTCCGATTATAAATCAGTTTGACTGCTCTTCATCCTCTTATAAAACCGTTTGACTGCTCTTCGTCCGATTATAAATCAGGTTGACTGCTCTTCGTCCGATTATAAATCAGTTTGACTGCTCTTCGTCTGCTTATAAAACAGTTTGACTGCTCTTCATCCTTTTATAAAGCAGTTTGACTGCTCTTCATCCTCTTATAAATCAGTTTGACTGCTCTTCATCTGTTTATAAAGCAGTTTGACTGCTCTTCATCCTCCTATAGACCAGTTTGACTGCGCTTCATCCTCCTATAAAACAGTTTGACTGCTCTTCGTCCGATTATAAATCAGTTTGACTGCTCTTCGTCCTCTTATAAAACAGTTTGACTGCTCTTCATCCTTTTATAAAGCAGTTTGACTGCTCTACATCCTCTTATACATCAGTTTGACTGCTATTCATCCGATTATAAATCAGTTTGACTGCTCTTCGTCCTCTTTTAAAACAGTTTGACTGCTCTTCATCCTCTTATAAATCAGTTTGACTGCTATTCATCCGATTATAAATCAGTTTGACTGCTCTTCGTCTGCTTATAAATCAGTTTGACTGCTCTTCATCCTATTATAAATCAGTTTGACTGCTCTTCATCCTCTTATAAAACAGTTTGACTGCTCTTTATCCTTTTATAACGCAGTTTGACTGCTCTTCATCCTCTTATAAAACAGTTTGACTGCTCTTCATCCTCTTGTAAAACAGGTTGACTGCTCTTCATCCTCTTGTAAAACAGTCTGACTGCTCTACATCCTCGTATAAAACAATTTGACTGCCTTTCATCCTTTTATAAAGCAGTTTGACTGCTCTTCATCCTCTTATAAATCAATTTGACTGCTCTTCATCCTCTTATAAAACCCTTTGACTGCTCTTCGTCCGATTATAAATCAGTTTGACTGCTCTTCATCCTCTTATAAATCAATTTGACTGCTCTTCATCCTCTTATAAAACCGTTTGACTGCTCTTCGTCCGATTATAAATCAGTTTGACTGCTCTACATCCTCTTATAAATCAATTTGACTGCTCTTCATCCTCTTATAAAACCGTTTGACTGCTCTTCGTCCGATTATAAATCAGTTTGACTGCTCTTCATCCTCTTATAAAACCGTTTGACTGCTCTTCGTCCGATTATAAATCAGGTTGACTGCTCTTCGTCCGATTATAAATCAGTTTGACTGCTCTTCGTCTGCTTATAAAACAGTTTGACTGCTCTTCATCCTTTTATAAAGCAGTTTGACTGCTCTTCATCCTCTTATAAATCAGTTTGACTGCTCTTCATCTGTTTATAAAGCAGTTTGACTGCTCTTCATCCTCCTATAGACCAGTTTGACTGCGCTTCATCCTCCTATAAAACAGTTTGACTGCTCTTCGTCGGATTATAAATCAGTTTGACTGCTCTTCGTCCTCTTATAAAACAGTTTGACTGCTCTTCATCCTTTTATAAAGCAGTTTGACTGCTCTTCATCCTCTTATAAAACAGTTTGACTGCTCTTCATCCTTTTATAAATCAGTTTGACTGCTCTTCGTCTGCTTATAAATCAGTTTGACTGCTCTTCATCCTATTATAAATCAGTTTGACTGCTCTTCATCCTCTTATAAAACAGTTTGACTGCTCTTTATCCTTTTATAACGCAGTTTGACTGCTCTTCATCCTCTTATAAAGCAGTTTGACTGCTCTTCATCCTCTTGTAAAACAGTCTGACTGCTCTACATCCTCATATAAAACAGTTTGACTGCTCTTCATCCTTTTATAAAGCAGTTTGACTGCTCTTCATCCTCTTATAAATCAATTTGACTGCTCTTCATCCTCTTATAAAACCGTTTGACTGCTCTTCGTCCGATTATAAATCAGTTTGACTGCTCTTCATCCTCTTATAAAACCGTTTGACTGCTCTTCGTCCGATTATAAATCAGGTTGACTGCTCTTCGTCCGATTATAAATCAGTTTGACTGCTCTTCGTCTGCTTATAAAACAGTTTGACTGCTCTTCATCCTTTTATAAAGCAGTTTGACTGCTCTTCATCCTCTTATAAATCAGTTTGACTGCTCTTCATCTGTTTATAAAGCAGTTTGACTGCTCTTCATCCTCCTATAGACCAGTTTGACTGCGCTTCATCCTCCTATAAAACAGTTTGACTGCTCTTCGTCGGACTATAAATCAGTTTGACTGCTCTTCGTCCTCTTATAAAACAGTTTGACTGCTCTTCATCCTTTTATAAAGCAGTTTGACTGCTCTACATCCTCTTATACATCAGTTTGACTGCTATTCATCCGATTATAAATCAGTTTGACTGCTCTTCGTCCTCTTTTAAAACAGTTTGACTGCTCTTCATCCTCTTATAAATCAGTTTGACTGCTATTCATCCGATTATAAATCAGTTTGACTGCTCTTCGTCTGCTTATAAATCAGTTTGACTGCTCTTCATCCTATTATAAATCAGTTTGACTGCTCTTCATCCTCTTATAAAACAGTTTGACTGCTCTTTATCCTTTTATAACGCAGTTTGACTGCTCTTCATCCTCTTATAAAACAGTTTGACTGCTCTTCATCCTCTTGTAAAACAGGTTGACTGCTCTTCATCCTCTTGTAAAACAGTCTGACTGCTCTACATCCTCGTATAAAACAGTTTGACTGCCTTTCATCCTTTTATAAAGCAGTTTGACTGCTCTTCATCCTCTTATAAATCAATTTGACTGCTCTTCATCCTCTTATAAAACCGTTTGACTGCTCTTCGTCCGATTATAAATCAGTTTGACTGCTCTTCATCCTCTTATAAATCAATTTGACTGCTCTTCATCCTCTTATAAAACCGTTTGACTGCTCTTCGTCCGATTATAAATCAGTTTGACTGCTCTACATCCTCTTATAAATCAATTTGACTGCTCTTCATCCTCTTATAAAACCGTTTGACTGCTCTTCGTCCGATTATAAATCAGTTTGACTGCTCTTCATCCTCTTATAAAACCGTTTGACTGCTCTTCGTCCGATTATAAATCAGGTTGACTGCTCTTCGTCCGATTATAAATCAGTTTGACTGCTCTTCGTCTGCTTATAAAACAGTTTGACTGCTCTTCATCCTTTTATAAAGCAGTTTGACTGCTGTTCATCCTTTTCTAAATCAGTTTGACTGCTCTTCATCTGTTTATAAAGCAGTTTGACTGCTCTTCATCCTCCTATAGACCAGTTTGACTGCGCTTCATCCTCCTATAAAACAGTTTGACTGCTCTTCGTCGGATTATAAATCAGTTTGACTGCTCTTCGTCCTCTTATAAAACAGTTTGACTGCTCTTCATCCTTTTATAAAGCAGTTTGACTGCTCTACATCCTCTTATAAATCAGTTTGACTGCTATTCATCCGATTATAAATCAGTTTGACTGCTCTTCGTCCGATTATAAATCAGTTTGACTGCTCTACATCCTCTTATAAATCAGTTTGACTGCTATTCATCCGATTATAAATCAGTTTGACTGCTCTTCGTCTGCTTATAAATCAGTTTGACTGCTCTTCATCCTATTATAAATCAGTTTGACTGCTCTTCATCCTCTTATAAAACAGTTTAACTGCTCTTTATCCTTTTATAACGCAGTTTGACTGCTCTTCATCCTCTTATAAAACAGTTTGACTGCTCTTCATCCTCTTGTAAAACAGGTTGACTGCTCTTCATCCTCTTATAAATCAATTTGACTGCTCTTCATCCTCTTATAAAACCGTTTGACTGCTCTTCGTCCGATTATAAATCAGTTTGACTGCTCTTCATCCTCTTATAAAACCGTTTGACTGCTCTTCGTCCGATTATAAATCAGGTTGACTGCTCTTCGTCCGATTATAAATCAGTTTGACTGCTCTTCGTCTGCTTATAAAACAGTTTGACTGCTCTTCATCCTTTTATAAAGCAGTTTGACTGCTCTTCATCCTTTTATAACGCAGTTTGACTGCTCTTCATCCTCTTATAAATCAGTTTGACTGCTCTTCATCCGATTATAAATCAGTTTGACTGCTCTTCATCCTCTTATAAAACCGTTTGACTGCTCTTCGTCCGATTATAAATCAGGTTGACTGCTCTTCGTCCGATTATAAATCAGTTTGACTGCTCTTCGTCTGCTTATAAAACAGTTTGACTGCTCTTCATCCTTTTATAAAGCAGTTTGACTGCTGTTCATCCTTTTCTAAATCAGTTTGACTGCTCTTCATCTGTTTATAAAGCAGTTTGACTGCTCTTCATCCTCCTATAGACCAGTTTGACTGCGCTTCATCCTCCTATAAAACAGTTTGACTGCTCTTCGTCGGATTATAAATCAGTTTGACTGCTCTTCGTCCTCTTATAAAACAGTTTGACTGCTCTTCATCCTTTTATAAAGCAGTTTGACTGCTCTACATCCTCTTATAAATCAGTTTGACTGCTATTCATCCGATTATAAATCAGTTTGACTGCTCTTCGTCCGATTATAAATCAGTTTGACTGCTCTACATCCTCTTATAAATCAGTTTGACTGCTATTCATCCGATTATAAATCAGTTTGACTGCTCTTCGTCTGCTTATAAATCAGTTTGACTGCTCTTCATCCTATTATAAATCAGTTTGACTGCTCTTCATCCTCTTATAAAACAGTTTAACTGCTCTTTATCCTTTTATAACGCAGTTTGACTGCTCTTCATCCTCTTATAAAACAGTTTGACTGCTCTTCATCCTCTTGTAAAACAGGTTGACTGCTCTTCATCCTCTTATAAATCAATTTGACTGCTCTTCATCCTCTTATAAAACCGTTTGACTGCTCTTCGTCCGATTATAAATCAGTTTGACTGCTCTTCATCCTCTTATAAAACCGTTTGACTGCTCTTCGTCCGATTATAAATCAGGTTGACTGCTCTTCGTCCGATTATAAATCAGTTTGACTGCTCTTCATCCTCTTATAAATCAGTTTGACTGCTCTTCATCCGATTATAAATCAGTTTGACTGCTCTTCGTCCTCTTTTAAAACAGTTTGACTGCTCTTCATCCTTTTATAATGCAGTTTGACTGCTCTTCATCCTCTTATAAAACAGTTTGACTGCTCTTCATCCTCTTGTAAAACAGGTTGACTGCTCTTCATCCTCTTGTAAAACAGTCTGACTGCTCTACATCCTCGTATAAAACAGTTTGACTGCTCTTCATCCTTTTATAAAGCAGTTTGACTGCTCTTCATCCTCTTATAAATCAATTTGACTGCTCTTCATCCTCTTATAAAACCGTTTGACTGCTCTTCGTCCGATTATAAATCAGTTTGACTGCTCTTCATCCTCTTATAAAACCGTTTGACTGCTCTTCGTCCGATTATAAATCAGGTTGACTGCTCTTCGTCCGATTATAAATCAGTTTGACTGCTCTTCGTCTGCTTATAAAACAGTTTGACTGCTCTTCATCCTTTTATAAAGCAGTTTGACTGCTCTACATCCTCTTATAAATCAGTTTGACTGCTATTCATCTGATTTTAAATCAGTTTGACTGCTCTTCGTCCGATTATAAATCAGTTTGACTGCTCTACATCCTCTTATATATCAGTTTGACTGCTATTCATCCGATTATAAATCAGTTTGACTGCTCTTCGTCTGCTTATAAATCAGTTTGACTGCTCTTCATCCTATTATAAATCAGTTTGACTGCTCTTCATCCTCTTATAAAACAGTTTGCCTGCTCTTTATCCTTTTATAACGCAGTTTGACTGCTCTTCATCCTCTTATGAAACAGTTTGACTGCTCTTCATCCTCTTGTAAAACAGGTTGACTGCTCTTCATCCTCTTGTAAAACAGTCTGACTGCTCTACATCCTCGTATAAAACAGTTTGACTGCCTTTCATCCTTTTATAAAGCAGTTTGACTGCTCTTCATCCTCTTATAAATCAATTTGACTGCTCTTCATCCTCTTATAAAACCGTTTGACTGCTCTTCGTCCGATTATAAATCAGTTTGACTGCTCTTCATCCTCTTATAAATCAATTTGACTGCTCTTCATCCTCTTATAAAACCGTTTGACTGCTCTTCGTCCGATTATAAATCAGTTTGACTGCTCTACATCCTCTTATAAATCAATTTGACTGCTCTTCATCCTCTTATAAAACCGTTTGACTGCTCTTCGTCCGATTATAAATCAGTTTGACTGCTCTTCATCCTCTTATAAAACCGTTTGACTGCTCTTCGTCCGATTATAAATCAGGTTGACTGCTCTTCGTCCGATTATAAATCAGTTTGACTGCTCTTCGTCTGCTTATAAAACAGTTTTACTGCTCTTCATCCTTTTATAAAGCAGTTTGACTGCTCTTCATCCTTTTCTAAATCAGTTTGACTGCTCTTCATCTGTTTATAAAGCAGTTTGACTGCTCTTCATCCTCCTATAGACCAGTTTGACTGCGCTTCATCCTCCTATAAAACAGTTTGACTGCTCTTCGTCGGATTATAAATCAGTTTGACTGCTCTTCGTCCTCTTATAAAACAGTTTGACTGCTCTTCATCCTTTTATAAAGCAGTTTGACTGCTCTACATCCTCTTATAAATCAGTTTGACTGCTATTCATCCGATTATAAATCAGTTTGACTGCTCTTCGTCCGATTATAAATCAGTTTGACTGCTCTACATCCTCTTATAAATCAGTTTGACTGCTATTCATCCGATTATAAATCAGTTTGACTGCTCTTCGTCTGCTTATAAATCAGTTTGACTGCTCTTCATCCTATTATAAATCAGTTTGACTGCTCTTCATCCTCTTATAAAACAGTTTGACTGCTCTTTATCCTTTTATAACGCATTTTGACTGCTCTTCATCCTCTTATAAAACAGTTTGACTGCTCTTCATCCTCTTGTAAAACAGGTTGACTGCTCTTCATCCTCTTATAAATCAATTTGACTGCTCTTCATCCTCTTATAAAACCGTTTGACTGCTCTTCGTCCGATTATAAATCAGTTTGACTGCTCTTCATCCTCTTATAAAACCGTTTGACTGCTCTTCGTCCGATTATAAATCAGGTTGACTGCTCTTCGTCCGATTATAAATCAGTTTGACTGCTCTTCGTCTGCTTATAAAACAGTTTGACTGCTCTTCATCCTTTTATAAAGCAGTTTGACTGCTCTTCATCCTTTTATAACGCAGTTTGACTGCTCTTCATCCTCTTATAAATCAGTTTGACTGCTCTTCATCCGATTATAAATCAGTTTGACTGCTCTTCGTCCTCTTTTAAAACAGTTTGACTGCTCTTCATCCTTTTATAATGCAGTTTGACTGCTCTTCATCCTCTTATAAAACAGTTTGACTGCTCTTCATCCTCTTGTAAAACAGGTTGACTGCTCTTCATCCTCTTGTAAAACAGTCTGACTGCTCTACATCCTCGTATAAAACAGTTTGACTGCTCTTCATCCTTTTATAAAGCAGTTTGACTGCTCTTCATCCTCTTATAAATCAATTTGACTGCTCTTCATCCTCTTATAAAACCGTTTGACTGCTCTTCGTCCGATTATAAATCAGTTTGACTGCTCTTCATCCTCTTATAAAACCGTTTGACTGCTCTTCGTCCGATTATAAATCAGGTTGACTGCTCTTCGTCCGATTATAAATCAGTTTGACTGCTCTTCGTCTGCTTATAAAACAGTTTGACTGCTCTTCATCCTTTTATAAAGCAGTTTGACTGCTCTTCATCCTCTTATAAATCAGTTTGACTGCTCTTCATCTGTTTATAAAGCAGTTTTACTGCTCTTCATCCTCCTATAGACCAGTTTGACTGCGCTTCATCCTCCTATAAAACAGTTTGACTGCTCTTCGTCGGATTATAAATCAGTTTGACTGCTCTTCGTCCTCTTATAAAACAGGTTGACTGCTCTTCATCCTCTTGTAAAACAGTCTGACTGCTCTACATCCTCGTATAAAACAGTTTGACTGCTCTTCATCCTTTTATAAAGCAGTTTCACTGTTCTTCATCCTCTTATAAATCAATTTGACTGCTCTTCATACTCTTATAAATCAGTTTGACTGCTCTTCATCCTCTTATAAAACCGTTTGACTGCTCTTCGTCCGATTATAAATCAGGTTGACTGCTCTTCGTCCGATTATAAATCAGTTTGACTGCTCTTCGTCTGCTTATAAAACAGTTTTACTGCTCTTCATCCTTTTATAAAGCAGTTTGACTGCTCTTCATCCTTTTCTAAATCAGTTTGACTGCTCTTCATCTGTTTATAAAGCAGTTTGACTGCTCTTCATCCTCCTATAGACCAGTTTGACTGCGCTTCATCCTCCTATAAAACAGTTTGACTGCTCTTCGTCGGATTATAAATCAGTTTGACTGCTCTTCGTCCTCTTATAAAACAGTTTGACTGCTCTTCATCCTTTTATAAAGCAGTTTGACTGCTCTACATCCTCTTATAAATCAGTTTGACTGCTATTCATCCGATTATAAATCAGTTTGACTGCTCTTCGTCCGATTATAAATCAGTTTGACTGCTCTACATCCTCTTATAAATCAGTTTGACTGCTATTCATCCGATTATAAATCAGTTTGACTGCTCTTCGTCTGCTTATAAATCAGTTTGACTGCTCTTCATCCTATTATAAATCAGTTTGACTGCTCTTCATCCTCTTATAAAACAGTTTGACTGCTCTTTATCCTTTTATAACGCATTTTGACTGCTCTTCATCCTCTTATAAAACAGTTTGACTGCTCTTCATCCTCTTATAAAGCAGTTTGACTGCTCTTCATCCTCCTATAAACCAGTTTGACTGCGCTTCATCCTCCTATAGAACAGTTTGACTGCTCTTCGTCCGATTATAAAACAGTTTGACTGCTCTTCGTCCTCTTATAAAACAGTTTGACTGCTCTTCATCCTTTTATAAAGCAGTTTGACTGCTCTTCATCCTCTTATAAATCAATTTGACTGCTCTTCATCCTTTTATAAATCAGTTTGACTGCTCTTCATCCTCTTATAAATCAATTTGACTGCTCTTCATCCTCTTATAAAACCGTTTGACTGCTCTTCGTCCGATTATAAATCAGTTTGACTGCTCTACATCCTCTTATAAATCAATTTGACTGCTCTTCATCCTCTTATAAAACCGTTTGACTGCTCTTCGTCCGATTATAAATCAGTTTGACTGCTCTTCATCCTCTTATAAAACCGTTTGACTGCTCTTCGTCCGATTATAAATCAGGTTGACTGCTCTTCGTCCGATTATAAATCAGTTTGACTGCTCTTCGTCTGCTTATAAAACAGTTTTACTGCTCTTCATCCTTTTATAAAGCAGTTTGACTGCTCTTCATCCTTTTCTAAATCAGTTTGACTGCTCTTCATCTGTTTATAAAGCAGTTTGACTGCTCTTCATCCTCCTATAGACCAGTTTGACTGCGCTTCATCCTCCTATAAAACAGTTTGACTGCTCTTCGTCGGATTATAAATCAGTTTGACTGCTCTTCGTCCTCTTATAAAACAGTTTGACTGCTCTTCATCCTTTTATAAAGCAGTTTGACTGCTCTACATCCTCTTATAAATCAGTTTGACTGCTATTCATCCGATTATAAATCAGTTTGACTGCTCTTCGTCCGATTATAAATCAGTTTGACTGCTCTATATCCTCTTATAAATCAGTTTGACTGCTATTCATCCGATTATAAATCAGTTTGACTGCTCTTCGTCTGCTTATAAATCAGTTTGACTGCTCTTCATCCTATTATAAATCAGTTTGACTGCTCTTCATCCTCTTATAAAACAGTTTGACTGCTCTTTATCCTTTTATAACGCATTTTGACTGCTCTTCATCCTCTTATAAAACAGTTTGACTGCTCTTCATCCTCTTGTAAAACAGGTTGACTGCTCTTCATCCTCTTATAAATCAATTTGACTGCTCTTCATCCTCTTATAAAACCGTTTGACTGCTCTTCGTCCTTTTATAAATCAGTTCGACTGCTCTTCATCCTCTTATAAAACCGTTTGACTGCTCTTCGTCCGATTATAAATCAGGTTGACTGCTCTTCGTCCGATTATAAATCAGTTTGACTGCTCTTCGTCTGCTTATAAAACAGTTTGACTGCTCTTCATCCTTTTATAAAGCAGTTTGACTGCTCTTCATCCTTTTATAACGCAGTTTGACTGCTCTTCATCCTCTTATAAATCAGTTTGACTGCTCTTCATCCGATTATAAATCAGTTTGACTGCTCTTCGTCCTCTTTTAAAACAGTTTGACTGCTCTTCATCCTTTTATAATGCAGTTTGACTGCTCTTCATCCTCTTATAAAACAGTTTGACTGCTCTTCATCCTCTTGTAAAACAGGTTGACTGCTCTTCATCCTCTTGTAAAACAGTCTGACTGCTCTACATCCTCGTATAAAACAGTTTGACTGCTCTTCATCCTTTTATAAAGCAGTTTGACTGCTCTTCATCCTCTTATAAATCAATTTGACTGCTCTTCATCCTCTTATAAAACCGTTTGACTGCTCTTCGTCCGATTATAAATCAGTTTGACTGCTCTTCATCCTCTTATAAAACCGTTTGACTGCTCTTCGTCCGATTATAAATCAGGTTGACTGCTCTTCGTCCGATTATAAATCAGTTTGACTGCTCTTCGTCTGCTTATAAAACAGTTTGACTGCTCTTCATCCTTTTATAAAGCAGTTTGACTGCTCTTCATCCTCTTATAAATCAGTTTGACTGCTCTTCATCTTTTTATAAAGCAGTTTTACTGCTCTTCATCCTCCTATAGACCAGTTTGACTGCGCTTCATCCTCCTATAAAACAGTTTGACTGCTCTTCGTCGGATTATAAATCAGTTTGACTGCTCTTCGTCCTCTTATAAAACAGGTTGACTGCTCTTCATCCTCTTGTAAAACAGTCTGACTGCTCTACATCCTCGTATAAAACAGTTTGACTGCTCTTCATCCTTTTATAAAGCAGTTTCACTGTTCTTCATCCTCTTATAAATCAATTTGACTGCTCTTCATACTCTTATAAATCAGTTTGACTGCTCTTCATCCTCTTATAAAACCGTTTGACTGCTCTTCGTCCGATTATAAATCAGGTTGACTGCTCTTCGTCCGATTATAAATCAGTTTGACTGCTCTTCGTCTGCTTATAAAACAGTTTTACTGCTCTTCATCCTTTTATAAAGCAGTTTGACTGCTCTTCATCCTTTTCTAAATCAGTTTGACTGCTCTTCATCTGTTTATAAAGCAGTTTGACTGCTCTTCATCCTCCTATAGACCAGTTTGACTGCGCTTCATCCTCCTATAAAACAGTTTGACTGCTCTTCGTCGGATTATAAATCAGTTTGACTGCTCTTCGTCCTCTTATAAAACAGTTTGACTGCTCTTCATCCTTTTATAAAGCAGTTTGACTGCTCTACATCCTCTTATAAATCAGTTTGACTGCTATTCATCCGATTATAAATCAGTTTGACTGCTCTTCGTCCGATTATAAATCAGTTTGACTGCTCTACATCCTCTTATAAATCAGTTTGACTGCTATTCATCCGATTATAAATCAGTTTGACTGCTCTTCGTCTGCTTATAAATCAGTTTGACTGCTCTTCATCCTATTATAAATCAGTTTGACTGCTCTTCATCCTCTTATAAAACAGTTTGACTGCTCTTTATCCTTTTATAACGCATTTTGACTGCTCTTCATCCTCTTATAAAACAGTTTGACTGCTCTTCATCCTCTTGTAAAACAGGTTGACTGCTCTTCATCCTCTTATAAATCAATTTGACTGCTCTTCATCCTCTTATAAAACCGTTTGACTGCTCTTCGTCCGATTATAAATCAGTTTGACTGCTCTTCATCCTCTTATAAAACCGTTTGACTGCTCTTCGTCCGATTATAAATCAGGTTGACTGCTCTTCGTCCGATTATAAATCAGTTTGACTGCTCTTCGTCTGCTTATAAAACAGTTTGACTGCTCTTCATCCTTTTATAAAGCAGTTTGACTGCTCTACATCCTCTTATAAATCAGTTTGACTGCTATTCATCCGATTATAAATCAGTTTGACTGCTCTTCGTCCGATTATAAATCAGTTTGACTGCTCTACATCCTCTTATAAATCAGTTTGACTGCTATTCATCCGATTATAAATCAGTTTGACTGCTCTTCGTCTGCTTATAAATCAGTTTGACTGCTCTTCATCCTATTATAAATCAGTTTGACTGCTCTTCATCCTCTTATAAAACAGTTTGACTGCTCTTTATCCTTTTATAACGCATTTTGACTGCTCTTCATCCTCTTATAAAACAGTTTGACTGCTCTTCATCCTCTTGTAAAACAGGTTGACTGCTCTTCATCCTCTTATAAATCAATTTGACTGCTCTTCATCCTCTTATAAAACCGTTTGACTGCTCTTCGTCCGATTATAAATCAGTTTGACTGCTCTTCATCCTCTTATAAAACCGTTTGACTGCTCTTCGTCCGATTATAAATCAGGTTGACTGCTCTTCGTCCGATTATAAATCAGTTTGACTGCTCTTCGTCTGCTTATAAAACAGTTTGACTGCTCTTCATCCTTTTATAAAGCAGTTTGACTGTTCTTCATCCTTTTATAACGCAGTTTGACTGCTCTTCATCCTCTTATAAATCAGTTTGACTGCTCTTCATCCGATTATAAATCAGTTTGACTGCTCTTCGTCCTCTTTTAAAACAGTTTGACTGCTCTTCATCCTTTTATAATGCAGTTTGACTGCTCTTCATCCTCTTATAAAACAGTTTGACTGCTCTTCATCCTCTTGTAAAACAGGTTGACTGCTCTTCATCCTCTTGTAAAACAGTCTGACTGCTCTACATCCTCGTATAAAACAGTTTGACTGCTCTTCATCCTTTTATAAAGCAGTTTGACTGCTCTTCATCCTCTTATAAATCAATTTGACTGCTCTTCATCCTCTTATAAAACCGTTTGACTGCTCTTCGTCCGATTATAAATCAGTTTGACTGCTCTTCATCCTCTTATAAAACCGTTTGACTGCTCTTCGTCCGATTATAAATCAGGTTGACTGCTCTTCGTCCGATTATAAATCAGTTTGACTGCTCTTCGTCTGCTTATAAAACAGTTTGACTGCTCTTCATCCTTTTATAAAGCAGTTTGACTGCTCTTCATCCTCTTATAAATCAGTTTGACTGCTCTTCATCTGTTTATAAAGCAGTTTTACTGCTCTTCATCCTCCTATAGACCAGTTTGACTGCGCTTCATCCTCCTATAAAACAGTTTGACTGCTCTTCGTCGGATTATAAATCAGTTTGACTGCTCTTCGTCCTCTTATAAAACAGGTTGACTGCTCTTCATCCTCTTGTAAAACAGTCTGACTGCTCTACATCCTCGTATAAAACAGTTTGACTGCTCTTCATCCTTTTATAAAGCAGTTTCACTGTTCTTCATCCTCTTATAAATCAATTTGACTGCTCTTCATACTCTTATAAAACCGTTTGACTGCTCTTCGTCCGATTATAAATCAGTTTGAATGCTCTTCGTCCGATTATAAATCAGTTTGACTGCTCTTCGTCCGCTTACAAAACAGTTTGACTGCTCTTCATCCTTTTATAAAGCTGTTTGACTGCTCTTCATACTCTTATAAATCAGTTTGACTGCTCTTCATCCTCTTATAAAGCAGTTTGACTGCTCTTCATACTCCTATAAACCAGTTTGACTGCGCTTCATCCTCCTGTAGAACAGTTTGACTGCTTTTCGTCCGATTATAAATCAGTTTGACTGCTCTTCGTCCTCGTATAAAACAGTTTGACTGCTCTTCATCCTTTTATAAAGCAGTTTGACTGCTCTTCATCCTCTTGTAAAACAGTCTGACTGCTCTACATCCTCGTATAAAACAGTTTGACTGCTCTTTATCCTTTTATAAAGCAGTTTGACTGCTCTTCATCCTCTTATAAAGCAGTTTGACTGCTTTTCATCCTCCTATAAACCAGTTTGACTGCGCTTCATCCTCTTGTAAAACAGGTTGACTGCTTTTCATCCTTTTGTAAAACAGTCTGACTGCTCTACATCATTGTATAAAACAGTTTGACTGCTCTTCATCCTTTTATAAAGCAGTTTGACTGCTCTTCATCCTCTTATAAATCAATTTGACAGCTCTGCATCCTCTTATAAAACCGTTTGACTGCTCTTCGTCCGATTATAAATCAGTTTGACTGCTCTTCGTCCGATTATAAATCAGTTTGACTGCTCTTCGTCCGCTTATAAAACAGTTTGACTGCTCTTCATCCTTTTATAAAGCAGTTTGACTGCTCTTCATCCTCTTATAAATCAGTTTGACTGCTCTTCATCCTTTTATAAAGCAGTTTGACTGCTCTTCATCCTCCTATAAACCAGTTTGACTGCGCTTCATCCTCCTATAGAACAGTTTGACTGCTCTTCGTCCGATTATAAATCAGTTTGACTGCTCTTCGTCCTCTTATAAAACAGTTTGACTGCTCTTCATCCTTTTATAAAGCAGTTTGACTGCTCTTCATCCTCTTATAAATCAGTTTGACTGCTCTTCATCCGATTATAAATCAGTTTGACTGCTCTTCATCCTCTTATAAAACAGTTTGACTGCTCTTCATCCTTTTATAAAGCAGTTTGACTGCTCTTCATCCTCTTATAAATCAGTTTGACTGCTCTTCATCCTCTTATAAATCAATTTGACTGCTCTTCATCCTCTTATAAAACCGTTTGACTGCTCTTCGTCCGATTATAAATCAGTTTGACTGCTCTTCATCCTCTTATAAAACCGTTTGACTGCTCTTCGTCCGATTATAAATCAGGTTGACTGCTCTTCGTCCGAATATAAATCAGTTTGACTGCTCTTTATCCTTTTATAACGCAGTTTGACTGCTCTTCATCCTCTTATAAATCAGTTTGACTGCTCTTCATACTCTTATAAATCAGTTTGACTGCTCTTCATACTCCTATAAACCAGTTTGACTGCGCTTCATCCTCCTGTAGAACAGTTTGACTGCTTTTCGTCCGATTATAAATCAGTTTGACTGCTCTTCGTCCTCGTATAAAACAGTTTGACTGCTCTTCATCCTTTTATAAAGCAGTTTGACTGCTCTTCATCCTCTTGTAAAACAGTCTGACTGCTCTACATCCTCGTATAAAACAGTTTGACTGCTCTTCATCCTTTTGTAAAGCAGTTTGACTGCTCTTCATCCTCTTATAAAGCAGTTTGACTGCTCTTCATCCTCCTATAAACCAGTTTGACTGCGCTTCATCCTCTTGTAAAACAGGTTGACTGCTTTTCATCCTTTTGTAAAACAGTCTGACTGCTCTACATCATTGTATAAAACAGTTTGACTGCTCTTCATCCTTTTATAAAGCAGTTTGACTGCTCTTCATCCTCTTATAAATCAATTTGACAGCTCTTCATCCTCTTATAAAACCGTTTGACTGCTCTTCGTCCGATTATAAATCAGTTTGACTGCTCTTCGTCCGATTATAAATCAGTTTGACTGCTCTTCGTCCGCTTATAAAACAGTTTGACTGCTCTTCATCCTTTTATAAAGCAGTTTGACTGCTCTTCATCCTCTTATAAATCAGTTTGACTGCTCTTCATCCTTTTATAAAGCAGTTTGACTGCTCTTCATCCTCCTATAAACCAGTTTGACTGCGCTTCATCCTCCTATAGAACAGTTTGACTGCTCTTCGTCCGATTATAAATCAGTTTGACTGCTCTTCGTCCTCTTATAAAACAGTTTGACTGCTCTTCATACTTTTATAAAGCAGTTTGACTGCTCTTCATCCTCTTATAAATCAGTTTGACTGCTCTTCATCCGATTATAAATCAGTGTGACTGCTCTTCATCCTCTTATAAAACAGTTTGACTGCTCTTCATCCTTTTATAAAGCAGTTTGACTGCTCTTCATCCTCTTATAAATCAGTTTGACTGCTCTTCATCCTATTATAAATCAGTTTGACTGCTCTTCATCCTCTTATAAAACAGTTTGACTGCTCTTCATCCTTTTATAAATCAGTTTGACTGCTCTTCGTCTGCTTATAAATCAGTTTGACTGCTCTTCATTCTATTATAAATCAGTTTGACTGCTCTTCATCCTCTTATAAAACAGTTTGACTGCTCTTTATCCTTTTATAACGCAGTTTGACTGCTCTTCATCCTCTTATAAAACAGTTTGACTGCTCTTCATCCTCTTGTAAAACAGGTTGACTGCTCTTCATCCTCTTGTAAAACAGTCTGACTGCTCTACATCCTCGTATAAAACAGTTTGACTGCTCTTCATCCTTTTATAAAGCAGTTTGACTGCTCTTCATCCTCTTATAAATCAATTTGACTGCTCTTCATCCTCTTATAAAACCGTTTGACTGCTCTTCGTCCGATTATAAATCAGTTTGACTGCTCTTCATCCTCTTATAAAACCGTTTGACTGCTCTTCGTCCGATTATAAATCAGGTTGACTGCTCTTCGTCCGATTATAAATCAGTTTGACTGCTCTTCGTCTGCTTATAAAACAGTTTGACTGCTCTTCATCCTTTTATAAAGCAGTTTGACTGCTCTTCATCCTTTTATAAATCAGTTTGACTGCTCTTCATCTGTTTATAAAGCAGTTTGACTGCTCTTCATCCTCCTATAGACCAGTTTGACTGCGCTTCATCCTCCTATAAAACAGTTTGACTGCTCTTCGTCGGATTATAAATCAGTTTGACTGCTCTTCGTCCTCTTATAAAACAGTTTGACTGCTCTTCATCCTTTTATAAAGCAGTTTGACTGCTCTACATCCTCTTATAAATCAGTTTGACTGCTAGTCATCCGATTATAAATCAGTTTGACTGCTCTTCGTCCGATTATAAATCAGTTTGACTGCTCTACATCCTCTTATAAATCAGTTTGACTGCTATTCATCCGATTATAAATCAGTTTGACTGCTCTTCGTCTGCTTATAAATCAGTTTGACTGCTCTTCATCCTATTATAAATCAGTTTGACTGCTCTTCATCCTCTTATAAAACAGTTTGACTGCTCTTCATCCTCTTATAAAACAGTTTGACTGCTCTTCATCCTCTTGTAAAACAGGTTGACTGCTCTTCATCCTCTTGTAAAACAGTCTGACTGCTCTACATCCTCGTATAAAACAGTTTGACTGCTCTTCATCCTTTTATAAAGCAGTTTCACTGCTCTTCATCCTCTTATAAATCAATTTGACTGCTCTTCATCCTCTTATAAAACCGTTTGACTGCTCTTCGTCCGATTATAAATCAGTTTGACTGCTCTTCGTCCGATTATAAATCAGTTTGACTGCTCTTCGTCCGCTTATAAAACAGTTTGACTGCTCTTCATCCTTTTATAAAGCAGTTTGACTGCTCTTCATCCTCTTATAAATCAGTTTGACTGCTCTTCATCCTTTTATAAAGCAGTTTGACTGCTCTTCATCCTCCTATAAACCAGTTTGACTGCGCTTCATCCTCCTATAGAACAGTTTGACTGCTCTTCGTCCGATTATAAATCAGTTTGACTGCTCTTCGTTCTCTTATAAAACAGTTTGACTGCTCTTCATCCTATTATAAATCAGTTTGACTGCTCTTCATCCTCTTATAAAACAGTTTGACTGCTCTTTATCCTTTTATAACGCAGTTTGACTGCTCTTCATCCTCTTATAAAACAGTTTGACTGCTCTTCATCCTCTTGTAAAACAGGTTGACTGCTCTTCATCCTCTTGTAAAACAGTCTGACTGCTCTACACCTCGTATAAAACAGTTTGACTGCTCTTCATCCTTTTATAAAGCAGTTTGACTGCTCTTCATCCTCTTATAAATCAATTTGACTGCTCTTCATCCTCTTATAAAACCGTTTGACTGCTCTTCGTCCGATTATAAATCAGTTTGACTGCTCTTCGTCTGCTTATAAAACAGTTTGACTGCTCTTCATCCTTTTATAAAGCAGTTTGACTGCTCTTCATCCTTTTATAACGCTGTTTGACTGCTCTTCACACTCTTATAAATCAGTTTGACTGCTCTTCATCCTCTTATAAAGCAGTTGGACTGCTCTTCGTCCTCTTTTAAAACAGTTTGACTGCTCTTCATCCTTTTATAATGCAGTTTGACTGCTCTTCATCTGCTTATAAAACAGTTTGACTGCTCTTCATCCTCTTATAAAACCGTTTGACTGCTCTTCGTCCGATTATAAATCAGTTTGACTGCTCTTCGTCCGAGTATAAATCAGTTTGATTGCTCTTCGTCCGCTTATAAAACAGTTTGACTGCTGTTCATCCTTTGATAAAGCAGTTTGACTGCTCTTCATCCTCATATAAATCAGTTTGACTGCTCTTCATCCTTTTATAAAGCAGTTTGACTGCTCTTCATCCTCCTATAAACCAGTTTGAATGCGCTTCATCCTCCTATAGAACAGTTTTACTGCTCTTCGTCCGATTATAAATCAGTTTGACTGCTCTTCATCCTATTATAAATCAGTTTGACTGCTCTACATCCTCTTATAAAACAGTTTGACTGCTCTTTATCCTTTTATAACGCAGTTTGACTGCTCTTCATCCTCTTATAAAACAGTTTGACTGCTCTTCATCCTCTTGTAAAACAGGTTAACTGCTCTTCATCCTCTTGTAAAACAGTCTGACTGCTCTACACCTCGTATAAAACCGTTTGACTGCTCTTCGTCCGATTATAAATCAGTTTGACTGCTCTTCATCCTCTTATAAAACCGTTTGACTGCTCTTCGTCCGATTATAAATCAGGTTGACTGCTCTTCGTCCGATTATAAATCAGTTTGACTGCTCTTCGTCTGCTTATAAAACAGTTTGACTGCTCTTCATCCTTTTATAAAGCAGTTTGACTGCTCTTCATCCTTTTATAACGCAGTTTGACTGCTCTTCATCCTCTTATAAATCAGTTTGACTGCTCTTCATCCGATTATAAATCAGTTTGACTGCTCTTCGTCCTCTTTTAAAACAGTTTGACTGCTCTTCATCCTTTTATAATGCAGTTTGACTGCTCTTCATCCTCTTATAAAACAGTTTGACTGCTCTTCATCCTCTTGTAAAACAGGTTGACTGCTCTTCATCCTCTTGTAAAACAGTCTGACTGCTCTACATCCTCGTATAAAACAGTTTGACTGCTCTTCATCCTTTTATAAAGCAGTTTGACTGCTCTTCATCCTCTTATAAATCAATTTTAACTGCTCTTCATCCTCTTATAAAACCGTTTGACTGCTCTTCGTCCGATTATAAATCAGTTTGACTGCTCTTCATCCTCTTATAAAACCGTTTGACTGCTCTTCGTCCGATTATAAATCAGGTTGACTGCTCTTCGTCCGATTATAAATCAGTTTGACTGCTCTTCGTCTGCTTATAAAACAGTTTGACTGCTCTTCATCCTTTTATAAAGCAGTTTGACTGCTCTTCATCCTCTTATAAATCAGTTTGACTGCTCTTCATCTGTTTATAAATCAGTTTTACTGCTCTTCATCCTCCTATAGACCAGTTTGACTGCGCTTCATCCTCCTATAAAACAGTTTGACTGCTCTTCGTCGGATTATAAATCAGTTTGACTGCTCTTCGTCCTCTTATAAAACAGGTTGACTGCTCTTCATCCTCTTGTAAAACAGTCTGACTGCTCTACATCCTCGTATAAAACAGTTTGACTGCTCTTCATCCTTTTATAAAGCAGTTTCACTGTTCTTCATCCTCTTATAAATCAATTTGACTGCTCTTCATACTCTTATAAATCAGTTTGACTGCTCTTCATCCTCTTATAAAACCGTTTGACTGCTCTTCGTCCGATTATAAATCAGGTTGACTGCTCTTCGTCCGATTATAAATCAGTTTGACTGCTCTTCGTCTGCTTATAAAACAGTTTTACTGCTCTTCATCCTTTTATAAAGCAGTTTGACTGCTCTTCATCCTTTTCTAAATCAGTTTGACTGCTCTTCATCTGTTTATAAAGCAGTTTGACTGCTCTTCATCCTCCTATAGACCAGTTTGACTGCGCTTCATCCTCCTATAAAACAGTTTGACTGCTCTTCGTCGGATTATAAATCAGTTTGACTGCTCTTCGTCCTCTTATAAAACAGTTTGACTGCTCTTCATCCTTTTATAAAGCAGTTTGACTGCTCTACATCCTCTTATAAATCAGTTTGACTGCTATTCATCCGATTATAAATCAGTTTGACTGCTCTTCGTCCGATTATAAATCAGTTTGACTGCTCTACATCCTCTTATAAATCAGTTTGACTGCTATTCATCCGATTATAAATCAGTTTGACTGCTCTTCGTCTGCTTATAAATCAGTTTGACTGCTCTTCATCCTATTATAAATCAGTTTGACTGCTCTTCATCCTCTTATAAAACAGTTTGACTGCTCTTTATCCTTTTATAACGCATTTTGACTGCTCTTCATCCTCTTATAAAACAGTTTGACTGCTCTTCATCCTCTTGTAAAACAGGTTGACTGCTCTTCATCCTCTTATAAATCAATTTGACTGCTCTTCATCCTCTTATAAAACCGTTTGACTGCTCTTCGTCCGATTATAAATCAGTTTGACTGCTCTTCATCCTCTTATAAAACCGTTTGACTGCTCTTCGTCCGATTATAAATCAGGTTGACTGCTCTTCGTCCGATTATAAATCAGTTTGACTGCTCTTCGTCTGCTTATAAAACAGTTTGACTGCTCTTCATCCTTTTATAAAGCAGTTTGACTGTTCTTCATCCTTTTATAACGCAGTTTGACTGCTCTTCATCCTCTTATAAATCAGTTTGACTGCTCTTCATCCGATTATAAATCAGTTTGACTGCTCTTCGTCCTCTTTTAAAACAGTTTGACTGCTCTTCATCCTTTTATAATGCAGTTTGACTGCTCTTCATCCTCTTATAAAACAGTTTGACTGCTCTTCATCCTCTTGTAAAACAGGTTGACTGCTCTTCATCCTCTTGTAAAACAGTCTGACTGCTCTACATCCTCGTATAAAACAGTTTGACTGCTCTTCATCCTTTTATAAAGCAGTTTGACTGTTCTTCATCCTCTTATAAATCAATTTGACTGCTCTTCATCCTCTTATAAAACCGTTTGACTGCTCTTCGTCCGATTATAAATCAGTTTGACTGCTCTTCATCCTCTTATAAAACCGTTTGACTGCTCTTCGTCCGATTATAAATCAGGTTGACTGCTCTTCGTCCGATTATAAATCAGTTTGACTGCTCTTCGTCTGCTTATAAAACAGTTTGACTGCTCTTCATCCTTTTATAAAGCAGTTTGACTGCTCTTCATCCTCTTATAAATCAGTTTGACTGCTCTTCATCTGTTTATAAAGCAGTTTTACTGCTCTTCATCCTCCTATAGACCAGTTTGACTGCGCTTCATCCTCCTATAAAACAGTTTGACTGCTCTTCGTCGGATTATAAATCAGTTTGACTGCTCTTCGTCCTCTTATAAAACAGGTTGACTGCTCTTCATCCTCTTGTAAAACAGTCTGACTGCTCTACATCCTCGTATAAAACAGTTTGACTGCTCTTCATCCTTTTATAAAGCAGTTTCACTGTTCTTCATCCTCTTATAAATCAATTTGACTGCTCTTCATACTCTTATAAAACCGTTTGACTGCTCTTCGTCCGATTATAAATCAGTTTGAATGCTCTTCGTCCGATTATAAATCAGTTTGACTGCTCTTCGTCCGCTTACAAAACAGTTTGACTGCTCTTCATCCTTTTATAAAGCTGTTTGACTGCTCTTCATACTCTTATAAATCAGTTTGACTGCTCTTCATCCTCTTATAAAGCAGTTTGACTGCTCTTCATACTCCTATAAACCAGTTTGACTGCGCTTCATCCTCCTGTAGAACAGTTTGACTGCTTTTCGTCCGATTATAAATCAGTTTGACTGCTCTTCGTCCTCGTATAAAACAGTTTGACTGCTCTTCATCCTTTTATAAAGCAGTTTGACTGCTCTTCATCCTCTTGTAAAACAGTCTGACTGCTCTACATCCTCGTATAAAACAGTTTGACTGCTCTTTATCCTTTTATAAAGCAGTTTGACTGCTCTTCATCCTCTTATAAAGCAGTTTGACTGCTTTTCATCCTCCTATAAACCAGTTTGACTGCGCTTCATCCTCTTGTAAAACAGGTTGACTGCTTTTCATCCTTTTGTAAAACAGTCTGACTGCTCTACATCATTGTATAAAACAGTTTGACTGCTCTTCATCCTTTTATAAAGCAGTTTGACTGCTCTTCATCCTCTTATAAATCAATTTGACAGCTCTTCATCCTCTTATAAAACCGTTTGACTGCTCTTCGTCCGATTATAAATCAGTTTGACTGCTCTTCGTCCGATTATAAATCAGTTTGACTGCTCTTCGTCCGCTTATAAAACAGTTTGACTGCTCTTCATCCTTTTATAAAGCAGTTTGACTGCTCTTCATCCTCTTATAAATCAGTTTGACTGCTCTTCATCCTTTTATAAAGCAGTTTGACTGCTCTTCATCCTCCTATAAACCAGTTTGACTGCGCTTCATCCTCCTATAGAACAGTTTGACTGCTCTTCGTCCGATTATAAATCAGTTTGACTGCTCTTCGTCCTCTTATAAAACAGTTTGACTGCTCTTCATCCTTTTATAAAGCAGTTTGACTGCTCTTCATCCTCTTATAAATCAGTTTGACTGCTCTTCATCCGATTATAAATCAGTTTGACTGCTCTTCATCCTCTTATAAAACAGTTTGACTGCTCTTCATCCTTTTATAAAGCAGTTTGACTGCTCTTCATCCTCTTATAAATCAGTTTGACTGCTCTTCATCCTCTTATAAATCAATTTGACTGCTCTTCATCCTCTTATAAAACCGTTTGACTGCTCTTCGTCCGATTATAAATCAGTTTGACTGCTCTTCATCCTCTTATAAAACCGTTTGACTGCTCTTCGTCCGATTATAAATCAGGTTGACTGCTCTTCGTCCGAATATAAATCAGTTTGACTGCTCTTTATCCTTTTATAACGCAGTTTGACTGCTCTTCATCCTCTTATAAATCAGTTTGACTGCTCTTCATACTCTTATAAATCAGTTTGACTGCTCTTCATACTCCTATAAACCAGTTTGACTGCGCTTCATCCTCCTGTAGAACAGTTTGACTGCTTTTCGTCCGATTATAAATCAGTTTGACTGCTCTTCGTCCTCGTATAAAACAGTTTGACTGCTCTTCATCCTTTTATAAAGCAGTTTGACTGCTCTTCATCCTCTTGTAAAACAGTCTGACTGCTCTACATCCTCGTATAAAACAGTTTGACTGCTCTTCATCCTTTTGTAAAGCAATTTGACTGCTCTTCATCCTCTTATAAAGCAGTTTGACTGCTCTTCATCCTCCTATAAACCAGTTTGACTGCGCTTCATCCTCTTGTAAAACAGGTTGACTGCTTTTCATCCTTTTGTAAAACAGTCTGACTGCTCTACATCATTGTATAAAACAGTTTGACTGCTCTTCATCCTTTTATAAAGCAGTTTGACTGCTCTTCATCCTCTTATAAATCAATTTGACAGCTCTTCATCCTCTTATAAAACCGTTTGACTGCTCTTCGTCCGATTATAAATCAGTTTGACTGCTCTTCGTCCGATTATAAATCAGTTTGACTGCTCTTCGTCCGCTTATAAAACAGTTTGACTGCTCTTCATCCTTTTATAAAGCAGTTTGACTGCTCTTCATCCTCTTATAAATCAGTTTGACTGCTCTTCATCCTTTTATAAAGCAGTTTGACTGCTCTTCATCCTCCTATAAACCAGTTTGACTGCGCTTCATCCTCCTATAGAACAGTTTGACTGCTCTTCGTCCGATTATAAATCAGTTTGACTGCTCTTCGTCCTCTTATAAAACAGTTTGACTGCTCTTCATACTTTTATAAAGCAGTTTGACTGCTCTTCATCCTCTTATAAATCAGTTTGACTGCTCTTCATCCGATTATAAATCAGTGTGACTGCTCTTCATCCTCTTATAAAACAGTTTGACTGCTCTTCATCCTTTTATAAAGCAGTTTGACTGCTCTTCATCCTCTTATAAATCAGTTTGACTGCTCTTCATCCTATTATAAATCAGTTTGACTGCTCTTCATCCTCTTATAAAACAGTTTGACTGCTCTTCATCCTTTTATAAATCAGTTTGACTGCTCTTCGTCTGCTTATAAATCAGTTTGACTGCTCTTCATTCTATTATAAATCAGTTTGACTGCTCTTCATCCTCTTATAAAACAGTTTGACTGCTCTTTATCCTTTTATAACGCAGTTTGACTGCTCTTCATCCTCTTATAAAACAGTTTGACTGCTCTTCATCCTCTTGTAAAACAGGTTGACTGCTCTTCATCCTCGTGTAAAACAGTCTGACTGCTCTACATCCTCGTATAAAACAGTTTGACTGCTCTTCATCCTTTTATAAAGCAGTTTGACTGCTCTTCATCCTCTTATAAATCAATTTGACTGCTCTTCATCCTCTTATAAAACCGTTTGACTGCTCTTCGTCCGATTATAAATCAGTTTGACTGCTCTTCATCCTCTTATAAAACCGTTTGACTGCTCTTCGTCCGATTATAAATCAGGTTGACTGCTCTTCGTCCGATTATAAATCAGTTTGACTGCTCTTCGTCTGCTTATAAAACAGTTTGACTGCTCTTCATCCTTTTATAAAGCAGTTTGACTGCTCTTCATCCTTTTATAAATCAGTTTGACTGCTCTTCATCTGTTTATAAAGCAGTTTGACTGCTCTTCATCCTCCTATAGACCAGTTTGACTGCGCTTCATCCTCCTATAAAACAGTTTGACTGCTCTTCGTCGGATTATAAATCAGTTTGACTGCTCTTCGTCCTCTTATAAAACAGTTTGACTGCTCTTCATCCTTTTATAAAGCAGTTTGACTGCTCTACATCCTCTTATAAATCAGTTTGACTGCTAGTCATCCGATTATAAATCAGTTTGACTGCTCTTCGTCCGATTATAAATCAGTTTGATTGCTCTACATCCTCTTATAAATCAGTTTGACTGCTATTCATCCGATTATAAATCAGTTTGACTGCTCTTCGTCTGCTTATAAATCAGTTTGACTGCTCTTCATCCTATTATAAATCAGTTTGACTGCTCTTCATCCTCTTATAAAACAGTTTGACTGCTCTTCATCCTCTTATAAAACAGTTTGACTGCTCTTCATCCTCTTGTAAAACAGGTTGACTGCTCTTCATCCTCTTGTAAAACAGTCTGACTGCTCTACATCCTCGTATAAAACAGTTTGACTGCTCTTCATCCTTTTATAAAGCAGTTTCACTGCTCTTCATCCTCTTATAAATCAATTTGACTGCTCTTCATCCTCTTATAAAACCGTTTGACTGCTCTTCGTCCGATTATAAATCAGTTTGACTGCTCTTCGTCCGATTATAAATCAGTTTGACTGCTCTTCGTCCGCTTATAAAACAGTTTGACTGCTCTTCATCCTTTTATAAAGCAGTTTGACTGCTCTTCATCCTCTTATAAATCAGTTTGACTGCTCTTCATCCTTTTATAAAGCAGTTTGACTGCTCTTCATCCTCCTATAAACCAGTTTGACTGCGCTTCATCCTCCTATAGAACAGTTTGACTGCTCTTCGTCCGATTATAAATCAGTTTGACTGCTCTTCGTTCTCTTATAAAACAGTTTGACTGCTCTTCATCCTATTATAAATCAGTTTGACTGCTCTTCATCCTCTTATAAAACAGTTTGACTGCTCTTTATCCTTTTATAACGCAGTTTGACTGCTCTTCATCCTCTTATAAAACAGTTTGACTGCTCTTCATCCTCTTGTAAAACAGGTTGACTGCTCTTCATCCTCTTGTAAAACAGTCTGACTGCTCTACACCTCGTATAAAACAGTTTGACTGCTCTTCATCCTTTTATAAAGCAGTTTGACTGCTCTTCATCCTCTTATAAATCAATTTGACTGCTCTTCATCCTCTTATAAAACCGTTTGACTGCTCTTCGTCCGATTATAAATCAGTTTGACTGCTCTTCGTCTGCTTATAAAACAGTTTGACTGCTCTTCATCCTTTTATAAAGCAGTTTGACTGCTCTTCATCCTTTTATAACGCTGTTTGACTGCTCTTCACACTCTTATAAATCAGTTTGACTGCTCTTCATCCTCTTATAAAGCAGTTGGACTGCTCTTCGTCCTCTTTTAAAACAGTTTGACTGCTCTTCATCCTTTTATAATGCAGTTTGACTGCTCTTCATCTGCTTATAAAACAGTTTGACTGCTCTTCATCCTCTTATAAAACCGTTTGACTGCTCTTCGTCCGATTATAAATCAGTTTGACTGCTCTTCGTCCGAGTATAAATCAGTTTGATTGCTCTTCGTCCGCTTATAAAACAGTTTGACTGCTGTTCATCCTTTGATAAAGCAGTTTGACTGCTCTTCATCCTCATATAAATCAGTTTGACTGCTCTTCATCCTTTTATAAAGCAGTTTGACTGCTCTTCATCCTCCTATAAACCAGTTTGAATGCGCTTCATCCTCCTATAGAACAGTTTTACTGCTCTTCGTCCGATTATAAATCAGTTTGACTGCTCTTCATCCTATTATAAATCAGTTTGACTGCTCTTCATCCTCTTATAAAACAGTTTGACTGCTCTTTATCCTTTTATAACGCAGTTTGACTGCTCTTCATCCTCTTATAAAACAGTTTGACTGCTCTTCATCCTCTTGTAAAACAGGTTAACTGCTCTTCATCCTCTTGTAAAACAGTCTGACTGCTCTACACCTCGTATAAAACCGTTTGACTGCTCTTCGTCCGATTATAAATCAGTTTGACTGCTCTTCATCCTCTTATAAAACCGTTTGACTGCTCTTCGTCCGATTATAAATCAGGTTGACTGCTCTTCGTCCGATTATAAATCAGTTTGACTGCTCTTCGTCTGCTTATAAAACAGTTTGACTGCTCTTCATCCTTTTATGAAGCAGTTTGACTGCTCTTCATCCTTTTCTAAATCAGTTTGACTGCTCTTCATCTGTTTATAAAGCAGTTTGACTGCTCTTCATCCTCCTATAGACCAGTTTGACTGCGCTTCATCCTCCTATAAAACAGTTTGACTGCTCTTCGTCGGATTATAAATCAGTTTGACTGCTCTTCGTCCTCTTATAAAACAGTTTGACTGCTCTTCATCCTTTTATAAAGCAGTTTGACTGCTCTACATCCTCTTATAAATCAGTTTGACTGCTATTCATCCGATTATAAATCAGTTTGACTGCTCTTCGTCCGATTATAAATCAGTTTGACTGCTCTACATCCTCTTATAAATCAGTTTGACTGCTCTTCGTCCTCTTATAAAACAGTTTGACTGCTCTTCGTCTGCTTATAAATCAGTTTGACTGCTCTTCATCCTATTATAAATCAGTTTGACTGCTCTTCATCCTCTTATAAAACAGTTTGACTGCTCTTTATCCTTTTATAACGCAGTTTGACTGCTCTTCATCCTCTTATAAAACAGTTTGACTGCTCTTCATCCTCTTGTAAAACAGGTTGACTGCTCTTCATCCTCTTATAAATCAATTTGACTGCTCTTCATCCTCTTATAAAACCGTTTGACTGCTCTTCGTCCGATTATAAATCAGTTTGACTGCTCTTCATCCTCTTATAAAACCGTTTGACTGCTCTTCGTCCGATTATAAATCAGTTTGACTGCTCTTCGTTCTCTTATAAAACCGTTTGACTGCTCTTCGTCCGATTATAAATCAGTTTGACTGCTCTTCGTTCTCTTATAAAACAGTTTGACTGCTCTTCATCCTATTATAAATCAGTTTGACTGCTCTTCGTCCTCTTTTAAAACAGTTTGACTGCTCTTCATCCTTTTATAATGCAGTTTGACTGCTCTTCATCCTCTTATAAAACAGTTTGACTGCTCTTCATCCTCTTGTAAAACAGGTTGACTGCTCTTCATCCTCTTGTAAAACAGTCTGACTGCTCTACATCCTCGTATAAAACAGTTTGACTGCTCTTCATCCTTTTATAAAGCAGTTTGACTGCTCTTCATCCTCTTATAAATCAATTTGACTGCTCTTCATCCTCTTATAAAACCGTTTGACTGCTCTTCGTCCGATTATAAATCAGTTTGACTGCTCTTCATCCTCTTATAAAACCGTTTGACTGCTCTTCGTCCGATTATAAATCAGGTTGACTGCTCTTCGTCCGATTATAAATCAGTTTGACTGCTCTCCGTCTGCTTATAAAACAGTTTGACTGCTCTTCATCCTTTTATAAAGCAGTTTGACTGCTCTTCATCCTCTTATAAATCAGTTTGACTGCTCTTCATCTGTTTATAAAGCAGTTTTACTGCTCTTCATCCTCCTATAGACCAGTTTGACTGCGCTTCATCCTCCTATAAAACAGTTTGACTGCTCTTCGTCGGATTATAAATCAGTTTGACTGCTCTTCGTCCTCTTATAAAACAGGTTGACTGCTCTTCATCCTCTTGTAAAACAGTCTGACTGCTCTACATCCTCGTATAAAACAGTTTGACTGCTCTTCATCCTTTTATAAAGCAGTTTCACTGTTCTTCATCCTCTTATAAATCAATTTGACTGCTCTTCATACTCTTATAAAACCGTTTGACTGCTCTTCGTCCGATTATAAATCAGTTTGAATGCTCTTCGTCCGATTATAAATCAGTTTGACTGCTCTTCGTCCGCTTACAAAACAGTTTGACTGCTCTTCATCCTTTTATAAAGCTGTTTGACTGCTCTTCATACTCTTATAAATCAGTTTGACTGCTCTTCATCCTCTTATAAAGCAGTTTGACTGCTCTTCATACTCCTATAAACCAGTTTGACTGCGCTTCATCCTCCTGTAGAACAGTTTGACTGCTTTTCGTCCGATTATAAATCAGTTTGACTGCTCTTCGTCCTCGTATAAAACAGTTTGACTGCTCTTCATCCTTTTATAAAGCAGTTTGACTGCTCTTCATCCTCTTATAAAGCAGTTTGACTGCTCTTCATCCTCCTATAAACCAGTTTGACTGCGCTTCATCCTCTTGTAAAACAGGTTGACTGCTTTTCATCCTTTTGTAAAACAGTCTGACTGCTCTACATCATTGTATAAAACAGTTTGACTGCTCTTCATCCTTTTATAAAGCAGTTTGACTGCTCTTCATCCTCTTATAAATCAATTTGACAGCTCTTCATCCTCTTATAAAACCGTTTGACTGCTCTTCGTCCGATTATAAATCAGTTTGACTGCTCTTCGTCCTCTTATAAAACAGTTTGACTGCTCTTCATACTTTTATAAAGCAGTTTGACTGCTCTTCATCCTCTTATAAATCAGTTTGACTGCTCTTCATCCGATTATAAATCAGTGTGACTGCTCTTCATCCTCTTATAAAACAGTTTGACTGCTCTTCATCCTTTTATAAAGCAGTTTGACTGCTCTTCATCCTCTTATAAATCAGTTTGACTGCTCTTCATCCTATTATAAATCAGTTTGACTGCTCTTCATCCTCTTATAAAACAGTTTGACTGCTCTTCATCCTTTTATAAATCAGTTTGACTGCTCTTCGTCTGCTTATAAATCAGTTTGACTGCTCTTCATTCTATTATAAATCAGTTTGACTGCTCTTCATCCTCTTATAAAACAGTTTGACTGCTCTTTATCCTTTTATAACGCAGTTTGACTGCTCTTCATCCTCTTATAAAACAGTTTGACTGCTCTTCATCCTCTTGTAAAACAGGTTGACTGCTCTTCATCCTCTTGTAAAACAGTCTGACTGCTCTACATCCTCGTATAAAACAGTTTGACTGCTCTTCATCCTTTTATAAAGCAGTTTGACTGCTCTTCATCCTCTTATAAATCAATTTGACTGCTCTTCATCCTCTTATAAAACCGTTTGACTGCTCTTCGTCCGATTATAAATCAGTTTGACTGCTCTTCATCCTCTTATAAAACCGTTTGACTGCTCTTCGTCCGATTATAAATCAGGTTGACTGCTCTTCGTCCGATTATAAATCAGTTTGACTGCTCTTCGTCTGCTTATAAAACAGTTTGACTGCTCTTCATCCTTTTATAAAGCAGTTTGACTGCTCTTCATCCTTTTATAAATCAGTTTGACTGCTCTTCATCTGTTTATAAAGCAGTTTGACTGCTCTTCATCCTCCTATAGACCAGTTTGACTGCGCTTCATCCTCCTATAAAACAGTTTGACTGCTCTTCGTCGGATTATAAATCAGTTTGACTGCTCTTCGTCCTCTTATAAAACAGTTTGACTGCTCTTCATCCTTTTATAAAGCAGTTTGACTGCTCTACATCCTCTTATAAATCAGTTTGACTGCTAGTCATCCGATTATAAATCAGTTTGACTGCTCTTCGTCCGATTATAAATCAGTTTGACTGCTCTACATCCTCTTATAAATCAGTTTGACTGCTATTCATCCGATTATAAATCAGTTTGACTGCTCTTCGTCTGCTTATAAATCAGTTTGACTGCTCTTCATCCTATTATAAATCAGTTTGACTGCTCTTCATCCTCTTATAAAACAGTTTGACTGCTCTTCATCCTCTTATAAAACAGTTTGACTGCTCTTCATCCTCTTGTAAAACAGGTTGACTGCTCTTCATCCTCTTGTAAAACAGTCTGACTGCTCTACATCCTCGTATAAAACAGTTTGACTGCTCTTCATCCTTTTATAAAGCAGTTTCACTGCTCTTCATCCTCTTATAAATCAATTTGACTGCTCTTCATCCTCTTATAAAACCGTTTGACTGCTCTTCGTCCGATTATAAATCAGTTTGACTGCTCTTCGTCCGATTATAAATCAGTTTGACTGCTCTTCGTCCGCTTATAAAACAGTTTGACTGCTCTTCATCCTTTTATAAAGCAGTTTGACTGCTCTTCATCCTCTTATAAATCAGTTTGACTGCTCTTCATCCTTTTATAAAGCAGTTTGACTGCTCTTCATCCTCCTATAAACCAGTTTGACTGCGCTTCATCCTCCTATAGAACAGTTTGACTGCTCTTCGTCCGATTATAAATCAGTTTGACTGCTCTTCGTTCTCTTATAAAACAGTTTGACTGCTCTTCATCCTATTATAAATCAGTTTGACTGCTCTTCATCCTCTTATAAAACAGTTTGACTGCTCTTTATCCTTTTATAACGCAGTTTGACTGCTCTTCATCCTCTTATAAAACAGTTTGACTGCTCTTCATCCTCTTGTAAAACAGGTTGACTGCTCTTCATCCTCTTGTAAAACAGTCTGACTGCTCTACACCTCGTATAAAACAGTTTGACTGCTCTTCATCCTTTTATAAAGCAGTTTGACTGCTCTTCATCCTCTTATAAATCAATTTGACTGCTCTTCATCCTCTTATAAAACCGTTTGACTGCTCTTCGTCCGATTATAAATCAGTTTGACTGCTCTTCGTCTGCTTATAAAACAGTTTGACTGCTCTTCATCCTTTTATAAAGCAGTTTGACTGCTCTTCATCCTTTTATAACGCTGTTTGACTGCTCTTCACACTCTTATAAATCAGTTTGACTGCTCTTCATCCTCTTATAAAGCAGTTGGACTGCTCTTCGTCCTCTTTTAAAACAGTTTGACTGCTCTTCATCCTTTTATAATGCAGTTTGACTGCTCTTCATCTGCTTATAAAACAGTTTGACTGCTCTTCATCCTCTTATAAAACCGTTTGACTGCTCTTCGTCCGATTATAAATCAGTTTGACTGCTCTTCGTCCGAGTATAAATCAGTTTGATTGCTCTTCGTCCGCTTATAAAACAGTTTGACTGCTGTTCATCCTTTGATAAAGCAGTTTGACTGCTCTTCATCCTCATATAAATCAGTTTGACTGCTCTTCATCCTTTTATAAAGCAGTTTGACTGCTCTTCATCCTCCTATAAACCAGTTTGAATGCGCTTCATCCTCCTATAGAACAGTTTTACTGCTCTTCGTCCGATTATAAATCAGTTTGACTGCTCTTCATCCTATTATAAATCAGTTTGACTGCTCTTCATCCTCTTATAAAACAGTTTGACTGCTCTTTATCCTTTTATAACGCAGTTTGACTGCTCTTCATCCTCTTATAAAGCAGTTTGACTGCTCTTCATCCTCTTGTAAAACAGGTTAACTGCTCTTCATCCTCTTGTAAAACAGTCTGACTGCTCTACACCTCGTATAAAACCGTTTGACTGCTCTTCGTCCGATTATAAATCAGTTTGACTGCTCTTCATCCTCTTATAAAACCGTTTGACTGCTCTTCGTCCGATTATAAATCAGGTTGACTGCTCTTCGTCCGATTATAAATCAGTTTGACTGCTCTTCGTCTGCTTATAAAACAGTTTGACTGCTCTTCATCCTTTTATAAAGCAGTTTGACTGCTCTTCATCCTTTTCTAAATCAGTTTGACTGCTCTTCATCTGTTTATAAAGCAGTTTGACTGCTCTTCATCCTCCTATAGACCAGTTTGACTGCGCTTCATCCTCCTATAAAACAGTTTGACTGCTCTTCGTCGGATTATAAATCAGTTTGACTGCTCTTCGTCCTCTTATAAAACAGTTTGACTGCTCTTCATCCTTTTATAAAGCAGTTTGACTGCTCTACATCCTCTTATAAATCAGTTTGACTGCTATTCATCCGATTATAAATCAGTTTGACTGCTCTTCGTCCGATTATAAATCAGTTTGACTGCTCTACATCCTCTTATAAATCAGTTTGACTGCTCTTCGTCCTCTTATAAAACAGTTTGACTGCTCTTCGTCTGCTTATAAATCAGTTTGACTGCTCTTCATCCTATTATAAATCAGTTTGACTGCTCTTCATCCTCTTATAAAACAGTTTGACTGCTCTTTATCCTTTTATAACGCAGTTTGACTGCTCTTCATCCTCTTATAAAACAGTTTGACTGCTCTTCATCCTCTTGTAAAACAGGTTGACTGCTCTTCATCCTCTTATAAATCAATTTGACTGCTCTTCATCCTCTTATAAAACCGTTTGACTGCTCTTCGTCCGATTATAAATCAGTTTGACTGCTCTTCATCCTCTTATAAAACCGTTTGACTGCTCTTCGACCGATTATAAATCAGTTTGACTGCTCTTCGTTCTCTTATAAAACCGTTTGACTGCTCTTCGTCCGATTATAAATCAGTTTGACTGCTCTTCGTTCTCTTATAAAACAGTTTGACTGCTCTTCATCCTATTATAAATCAGTTTGACTGCTCTTCGTCCTCTTTTAAAACAGTTTGACTGCTCTTCATCCTTTTATAATGCAGTTTGACTGCTCTTCATCCTCTTATAAAACAGTTTGACTGCTCTTCATCCTCTTGTAAAACAGGTTGACTGCTCTTCATCCTCTTGTAAAACAGTCTGACTGCTCTACATCCTCGTATAAAACAGTTTGACTGCTCTTCATCCTTTTATAAAGCAGTTTGACTGCTCTTCATCCTCTTATAAATCAATTTGACTGCTCTTCATCCTCTTATAAAACCGTTTGACTGCTCTTCGTCCGATTATAAATCAGTTTGACTGCTCTTCATCCTCTTATAAAACCGTTTGACTGCTCTTCGTCCGATTATAAATCAGGTTGACTGCTCTTCGTCCGATTATAAATCAGTTTGACTGCTCTTCGTCTGCTTATAAAACAGTTTGACTGCTCTTCATCCTTTTATAAAGCAGTTTGACTGCTCTTCATCCTCTTATAAATCAGTTTGACTGCTCTTCATCTGTTTATAAAGCAGTTTTACTGCTCTTCATCCTCCTATAGACCAGTTTGACTGCGCTTCATCCTCCTATAAAACAGTTTGACTGCTCTTCGTCGGATTATAAATCAGTTTGACTGCTCTTCGTCCTCTTATAAAACAGGTTGACTGCTCTTCATCCTCTTGTAAAACAGTCTGACTGCTCTACATCCTCGTATAAAACAGTTTGACTGCTCTTCATCCTTTTATAAAGCAGTTTCACTGTTCTTCATCCTCTTATAAATCAATTTGACTGCTCTTCATACTCTTATAAAACCGTTTGACTGCTCTTCGTCCGATTATAAATCAGTTTGAATGCTCTTCGTCCGATTATAAATCAGTTTGACTGCTCTTCGTCCGCTTACAAAACAGTTTGACTGCTCTTCATCCTTTTATAAAGCTGTTTGACTGCTCTTCATACTCTTATAAATCAGTTTGACTGCTCTTCATCCTCTTATAAAGCAGTTTGACTGCTCTTCATACTCCTATAAACCAGTTTGACTGCGCTTCATCCTCCTGTAGAACAGTTTGACTGCTTTTCGTCCGATTATAAATCAGTTTGACTGCTCTTCGTCCTCGTATAAAACAGTTTGACTGCTCTTCATCCTTTTATAAAGCAGTTTGACTGCTCTTCATCCTCTTATAAAGCAGTTTGACTGCTCTTCATCCTCCTATAAACCAGTTTGACTGCGCTTCATCCTCTTGTAAAACAGGTTGACTGCTTTTCATCCTTTTGTAAAACAGTCTGACTGCTCTACATCATTGTATAAAACAGTTTGACTGCTCTTCATCCTTTTATAAAGCAGTTTGACTGCTCTTCATCCTCTTATAAATCAATTTGACAGCTCTTCATCCTCTTATAAAACCGTTTGACTGCTCTTCGTCCGATTATAAATCAGTTTGACTGCTCTTCGTCCGATTATAAATCAGTTTGACTGCTCTTCGTCCGCTTATAAAACAGTTTGACTGCTCTTCATCCTTTTATAAAGCAGTTTGACTGCTCTTCATCCTCTTATAAATCAGTTTGACTGCTCTTCATCCTTTTATAAAGCAGTTTGACTGCTCTTCATCCTCCTATAAACCAGTTTGACTGCGCTTCATCCTCCTATAGAACAGTTTGACTGCTCTTCGTCCGATTATAAATCAGTTTGACTGCTCTTCGTCCTCTTATAAAACAGTTTGACTGCTCTTCATCCTTTTATAAAGCAGTTTGACTGCTCTTCATCCTCTTATAAATCAGTTTGACTGCTCTTCATCCGATTATAAATCAGTTTGACTGCTCTTCATCCTCTTATAAAACAGTTTGACTGCTCTTCATCCTTTTATAAAGCAGTTTGACTGCTCTTCATCCTCTTATAAATCAGTTTGACTGCTCTTCATCCTCTTATAAATCAATTTGACTGCTCTTCATCCTCTTATAAAACCGTTTGACTGCTCTTCGTCCGATTATAAATCAGTTTGACTGCTCTTCATCCTCTTATAAAACCGTTTGACTGCTCTTCGTCCGATTATAAATCAGGTTGACTGCTCTTCGTCCGATTATAAATCAGTTTGAATGCTCTTCGTCCGATTATAAATCAGTTTGACTGCTCTTCGTCCGCTTACAAAACAGTTTGACTGCTCTTCATCCTTTTATAAAGCTGTTTGACTGCTCTTCATACTCTTATAAATCAGTTTGACTGCTCTTCATCCTCTTATAAAGCAGTTTGACTGCTCTTCATACTCCTATAAACCAGTTTGACTGCGCTTCATCCTCCTGTAGAACAGTTTGACTGCTTTTCGTCCGATTATAAATCAGTTTGACTGCTCTTCGTCCTCGTATAAAACAGTTTGACTGCTCTTCATCCTTTTATAAAGCAGTTTGACTGCTCTTCATCCTCTTATAAAGCAGTTTGACTGCTCTTCATCCTCCTATAAACCAGTTTGACTGCGCTTCATCCTCTTGTAAAACAGGTTGACTGCTTTTCATCCTTTTGTAAAACAGTCTGACTGCTCTACATCATTGTATAAAACAGTTTGACTGCTCTTCATCCTTTTATAAAGCAGTTTGACTGCTCTTCATCCTCTTATAAATCAATTTGACAGCTCTTCATCCTCTTATAAAACCGTTTGACTGCTCTTCGTCCGATTATAAATCAGTTTGACTGTTCTTCGTCCGATTATAAATCAGTTTGACTGCTCTTCGTCCGCTTATAAAACAGTTTGACTGCTCTTCATCCTTTTATAAAGCAGTTTGACTGCTCTTCATCCTCTTATAAATCAGTTTGACTGCTCTTCATCCTTTTATAAAGCAGTTTGACTGCTCTTCATCCTCCTATAAACCAGTTTGACTGCGCTTCATCCTCCTATAGAACAGTTTGACTGCTCTTCGTCCGATTATAAATCAGTTTGACTGCTCTTCGTCCTCTTATAAAACAGTTTGACTGCTCTTCATCCTTTTATAAAGCAGTTTGACTGCTCTTCATCCTCTTATAAATCAGTTTGACTGCTCTTCATCCGATTATAAATCAGTTTGACTGCTCTTCATCCTCTTATAAAACAGTTTGACTGCTCTTCATCCTTTTATAAAGCAGTTTGACTGCTCTTCATCCTCTTATAAATCAGTTTGACTGCTCTTCATCCTCTTATAAATCAATTTGACTGCTCTTCATCCTCTTATAAAACCGTTTGACTGCTCTTCGTCCGATTATAAATCAGTTTGACTGCTCTTCATCCTCTTATAAAACCGTTTGACTGCTCTTCGTCCGATTATAAATCAGGTTGACTGCTCTTCGTCCGATTATAAATCAGTTTGACTGCTCTTTATCCTTTTATAACGCAGTTTGACTGCTCTTCATCCTCTTATAAATCAGTTTGACTGCTCTTCATACTCTTATAAATCAGTTTGACTGCTCTTCATACTCCTATAAACCAGTTTGACTGCGCTTCATCCTCCTGTAGAACAGTTTGACTGCTTTTCGTCCGATTATAAATCAGTTTGACTGCTCTTCGTCCTCGTATAAAACAGTTTGACTGCTCTTCATCCTTTTATAAAGCAGTTTGACTGCTCTTCATCCTCTTGTAAAACAGTCTGACTGCTCTACATCCTCGTATAAAACAGTTTGACTGCTCTTCATCCTTTTATAAAGCAGTTTGACTGCTCTTCATCCTCTTATAAAGCAGTTTGACTGCTCTTCATCCTCCTATAAACCAGTTTGACTGCTCTTCATCCTCTTATAAAGCAGTTTGACTGCTCTTCATCCTCCTATAAACCAGTTTGACTGCGCTTCATCCTCTTGTAAAACAGGTTGACTGCTTTTCATCCTTTTGTAAAACAGTTTGACTGCTCTTCATCCTTTTATAAAGCAGTTTGACTGCTCTTCATCCTCTTATAAATCAATTTGACAGCTCTTCATCCTCTTATAAAACCGTTTGACTGCTCTTCGTCCGATTATAAATCAGTTTGACTGCTCTTCGTCCGATTATAAATCAGTTTGACTGCTCTTCGTCCGCTTATAAAACAGTTTGACTGCTCTTCATCCTTTTATAAAGCAGTTTGACTGCTCTTCAACCTCTTATAAATCAGTTTGACTGCTCTTCATCCTTTTATAAAGCAGTTTGACTGCTCTTCATCCTCCTATAAACCAGTTTGACTGCGCTTCATCCTCCTATAGAACAGTTTGACTGCTCTTCGTCCGATTATAAATCAGTTTGACTGCTCTTCGTCCTCTTATAAAACAGTTTGACTGCTCTTCATCCTTTTATAAAGCAGTTTGACTGCTCTTCATCCTCTTATAAATCAGTTTGACTGCTCTTCATCCGATTATAAATCAGTTTGACTGCTCTTCATCCTCTTATAAAACAGTTTGACTGCTCTTCATCCTTTTATAAAGCAGTTTGACTGCTCTTCATCCTCTTATAAATCAGTTTGACTGCTCTTCATCCTATTATAAATCAGTTTGACTGCTCTTCATCCTCTTATAAAACAATTTGACTGCTCTTCATCCTTTTATAAATCAGTTTGACTGCTCATCGTCTGCTTATAAATCAGTTTGACTGCTCTTCATCCTATTATAAATCAGTTTGACTGCTCTTCATCCTCTTATAAAACAGTTTGACTGCTCTTTATCCTTTTATAACGCAGTTTGACTGCTCTTCATCCTCTTATAAAACAGTTTGACTGCTCTTCATCCTCTTGTAAAACAGGTTGACTGCTCTTCATCCTCTTGTAAAACAGTCTGACTGCTCTACATCCTCGTATAAAACAGTTTGACTGCTCTTCATCCTTTTATAAAGCAGTTTGACTGCTCTTCATCCTCTTATAAATCAATTTGACTGCTCTTCATCCTCTTATAAAACCGTTTGACTGCTCTTCGTCCGATTATAAATCAGTTTGACTGCTCTTCATCCTCTTATAAAACCGTTTGACTGCTCTTCGTCCGATTATAAATCAGGTTGACTGCTCTTCGTCCGATTATAAATCAGTTTGACTGCTCTTCGTCTGCTTATAAAACAGTTTGACTGCTCTTCATCCTTTTATAAAGCAGTTTGACTGCTCTTCATCCTTTTATAAATCAGTTTGACTGCTCTTCATCTGTTTATAAAGCAGTTTGACTGCTCTTCATCCTCCTATAGACCAGTTTGACTGCGCTTCATCCTCCTATAAAACAGTTTGACTGCTCTTCGTCGGATTATAAATCAGTTTGACTGCTCTTCGTCCTCTTATAAAACAGTTTGACTGCTCTTCATCCTTTTATAAAGCAGTTTGACTGCTCTACATCCTCTTATAAATCAGTTTGACTGCTAGTCATCCGATTATAAATCAGTTTGACTGCTCTTCGTCCGATTATAAATCAGTTTGACTGCTCTACATCCTCTTATAAATCAGTTTGACTGCTATTCATCCGATTATAAATCAGTTTGACTGCTCTTCGTCCGATTATAAATCAGTTTGACTGCTCTACATCCTCTTATAAATCAGTTTGACTGCTATTCATCCGATTATAAATCAGTTTGACTGCTCTTCGTCTGCTTATAAATCAGTTTGACTGCTCTTCATCCTATTATAAATCAGTTTGACTGCTCTTCATCCTCTTATAAAACAGTTTGATTGCTCTTTATCCTTTTATAACGCAGTTTGACTGCTCTTCATCCTCTTATAAAACAGTTTGACTGCTCTTCATCCTCTTGTAAAACAGGTTGACTGCTCTTCATCCTCTTATAAATCAATTTGACTGCTCTTCATCCTCTTATAAAACCGTTTGACTGCTCTTCGTCCGATTATAAATCAGTTTGACTGCTCTTCATCCTCTTATAAAACCGTTTGACTGCTCTTCGTCCGATTATAAATCAGGTTGACTGCTCTTCGTCCGATTATAAATCAGTTTGACTGCTCTTCGTCTGCTTATAAAACAGTTTGACTGCTCTTCATCCTTTTATAAAGCAGTTTGACTGCTCTTCATCCTTTTATAACGCAGTTTGACTGCTCTTCGTCCTCTTTTAAAACAGTTTGACTGCTCTTCATCCTTTTATAATGCAGTTTGACTGCTCTTCATCCTCTTATAAAACAGTTTGACTGCTCTTCATCGTCTTGTAAAACAGGTTGACTGCTCTTCATCCTCTTGTAAAACAGTCTGACTGCTCTACATCCTCGTATAAAACAGTTTGACTGCTCTTCATCCTTTTATAAAGCAGTTTGACTGCTCTTCATCCTCTTATAAATCAATTTGACTGCTCTTCATCCTCTTATAAAACCGTTTGACTGCTCTTCGTCCGATTATAAATCAGTTTGACTGCTCTTCATCCTCTTATAAAACCGTTTGACTGCTCTTCGTCCGATTATAAATCAGGTTGACTGCTCTTCGTCCGATTATAAATCAGTTTGACTGCTCTTCGTCTGCTTATAAAACAGTTTGACTGCTCTTCATCCTTTTATAAAGCAGTTTGACTGCTCTTCATCCTCTTATAAATCAGTTTGACTGCTCTTCATCTGTTTATAAAGCAGTTTTACTGCTCTTCATCCTCCTATAGACCAGTTTGACTGCGCTTCATCCTCCTATAAAACAGTTTGACTGCTCTTCGTCGGATTATAAATCAGTTTGACTGCTCTTCGTCCTCTTATAAAACAGGTTGACTGCTCTTCATCCTCTTGTAAAACAGTCTGACTGCTCTACATCCTCGTATAAAACAGTTTGACTGCTCTTCATCCTTTTATAAAGCAGTTTCACTGTTCTTCATCCTCTTATAAATCAATTTGACTGCTCTTCATACTCTTATAAAACCGTTTAACTGCTCTTCGTCCGATTATAAATCAGTTTGAATGCTCTTCGTCCGATTATAAATCAGTTTGACTGCTCTTCGTCCGCTTACAAAACAGTTTGACTGCTCTTCATCCTTTTATAAAGCTGTTTGACTGCTCTTCATACTCTTATAAATCAGTTTGACTGCTCTTCATCCTCTTATAAAGCAGTTTGACTGCTCTTCATACTCCTATAAACCAGTTTGACTGCGCTTCATCCTCCTGTAGAACAGTTTGACTGCTTTTCGTCCGATTATAAATCAGTTTGACTGCTCTTCGTCCTCGTATAAAACAGTTTGACTGCTCTTCATCCTTTTATAAAGCAGTTTGACTGCTCTTCATCCTCTTATAAAGCAGTTTGACTGCTCTTCATCCTCCTATAAACCAGTTTGACTGCGCTTCATCCTCTTGTAAAACAGGTTGACTGCTTTTCATCCTTTTGTAAAACAGTCTGACTGCTCTACATCATTGTATAAAACAGTTTGACTGCTCTTCATCCTTTTATAAAGCAGTTTGACTGCTCTTCATCCTCTTATAAATCAATTTGACAGCTCTTCATCCTCTTATAAAACCGTTTGACTGCTCTTCGTCCGATTATAAATCAGTTTGACTGCTCTTCGTCCGATTATAAATCAGTTTGACTGCTCTTCGTCCGCTTATAAAACAGTTTGACTGCTCTTCATCCTTTTATAAAGCAGTTTGACTGCTCTTCATCCTCTTATAAATCAGTTTGACTGCTCTTCATCCTTTTATAAAGCAGTTTGACTGCTCTTCATCCTCCTATAAACCAGTTTGACTGCGCTTCATCCTCCTATAGAACAGTTTGACTGCTCTTCGTCCGATTATAAATCAGTTTGACTGCTCTTCGTCCTCTTATAAAACAGTTTGACTGCTCTTCATCCTTTTATAAAGCAGTTTGACTGCTCTTCATCCTCTTATAAATCAGTTTGACTGCTCTTCATCCGATTATAAATCAGTTTGACTGCTCTTCATCCTCTTATAAAACAGTTTGACTGCTCTTCATCCTTTTATAAAGCAGTTTGACTGCTCTTCATCCTCTTATAAATCAGTTTGACTGCTCTTCATCCTCTTATAAATCAATTTGACTGCTCTTCATCCTCTTATAAAACCGTTTGACTGCTCTTCGTCCGATTATAAATCAGTTTGACTGCTCTTCGTCCGATTATAAATCAGGTTGACTGCTTTTATCCTTTTATAACGCAGTTTGACTGCTCTTCATCCTCTTATAAATCAGTTTGACTGCTCTTCATACTCTTATAAATCAGTTTGACTGCTCTTCATACTCCTATAAACCAGTTTGACCTAGCTTCATCCTCCTGTAGAACAGTTTGACTGCTTTTCGTCCGATTATAAATCAGTTTGACTGCTCTTCGTCCTTTTATAAAGCAGTTTGACTGCTCTTCATCCTCCTATAAAACAGTTTGACTGCTCTACATCCTCGTATAAAACAGTTTGACTGCTCTTCATCCTTTTATAAAGCAGTTTGACTGCTCTTCATCCTCTTATAAAGCAGTTTGACTGCTCTTAATCCTCCTATAAACCAGTTTGACTGCTCTTCATCCTCTTATAAAGCAGTTTGACTGCTCTTCATCCTCCTATAAACCAGTTTGACTGCGCTTCATCCTCTTGTAAAACAGGTTGACTGCTTTTCATCCTTTTGTAAAACAGTTTGACTGCTCTTCATCCTTTTATAAAGCAGTTTGACTGCTCTTCATCCTCTTATAAATCAATTTGACAGCTCTTCATCCTCTTATAAAACCGTTTGACTGCTCTTCGTCCGATTATAAATCAGTTTGACTGCTCTTCGTCCGATTATAAATCAGTTTGACTGCTCTTCGTCCGCTTATAAAACAGTTTGACTGCTCTTCATCCTTTTATAAAGCAGTTTGACTGCTCTTCATCCTCTTATAAATCAGTTTGACTGCTCTTCATCCTTTTATAAAGCAGTTTGACTGCTCTTCATCCTCCTATAAACCAGTTTGACTGCGCTTCATCCTCCTATAGAACAGTTTGACTGCTCTTCGTCCGATTATAAATCAGTTTGACTGCTCTTCGTCCTCTTATAAAACAGTTTGACTGCTATTCATCCTTTTATAAAGCAGTTTGACTGCTCTTCATCCTCTTATAAATCAGTTTGACTGCTCTTCATCCGATTATAAATCAGTTTGACTGCTCTTCATCCTCTTATAAAACAGTTTGACTGCTCTTCATCCTTTTATAAAGCAGTTTGACTGCTCTTCATCCTCTTATAAATCAGTTTGACTGCTCTTCATCCTATTATAAATCAGTTTGACTGCTCTTCATCCTCTTATAAAACAGTTTGACTGCTCTTCATCCTTTTATAAATCAGTTTGACTGCTCTTCGTCTGCTTATAAATCAGTTTGACTGCTCTTCATCCTATTATAAATCAGTTTGACTGCTCTTCATCCTCTTATAAAACAGTTTGACTGCTCTTTATCCTTTTATAACGCAGTTTGACTGCTCTTCATCCTCTTATAAAACAGTTTGACTGCTCTTCATCCTCTTGTAAAACAGGTTGATTGCTCTTCATCCTCTTGTAAAACAGTCTGACTGCTCTACATCCTCGTATAAAACAGTTTGACTGCTCTTCATCCTTTTATAAAGCAGTTTGACTGCTCTTCATCCTCTTATAAATCAATTTGACTGCTCTTCATCCTCTTATAAAACCGTTTGACTGCTCTTCGTCCGATTATAAATCAGTTTGACTGCTCTTCATCCTCTTATAAAACCGTTTGACTGCTCTTCGTCGGATTATAAATCAGGTTGACTGCTCTTCGTCCGATTATAAATCAGTTTGACTGCTCTTCGTCTGCTTATAAAACAGTTTGACTGCTCTTCATCCTTTTATAAAGCAGTTTGACTGCTCTTCATCCTTTTATAAATCAGTTTGACTGCTCTTCATCTGTTTATAAAGCAGTTTGACTGCTCTTCATCCTCCTATAGACCAGTTTGACTGCGCTTCATCCTCCTATAAAACAGTTTGACTGCTCTTCGTCGGATTATAAATCAGTTTGACTGCTCTTCGTCCTCTTATAAAACAGTTTGACTGCTCTTCATCCTTTTATAAAGCAGTTTGACTGCTCTACATCCTCTTATAAATCAGTTTGACTGCTAGTCATCCGATTATAAATCAGTTTGACTGCTCTTCGTCCGATTATAAATCAGTTTGACTGCTCTACATCCTCTTATAAATCAGTTTGACTGCTATTCATCCGATTATAAATCAGTTTGACTGCTCTTCGTCTGCTTATAAATCAGTTTGACTGCTCTTCATCCTATTATAAATCAGTTTGACTGCTCTTCATCCTCTTATAAAACAGTTTGACTGCTCTTCATCCTCTTATAAAACAGTTTGACTGCTCTTCATCCTCTTGTAAAACAGGTTGACTGCTCTTCATCCTCTTGTAAAACAGTCTGACTGCTCTACATCCTCGTATAAAACAGTTTGACTGCTCTTCATCCTTTTATAAAGCAGTTTCACTGCTCTTCATCCTCTTATAAATCAATTTGACTGCTCTTCATCCTCTTATAAAACCGTTTGACTGCTCTTCGTCCGATTATAAATCAGTTTGACTGCTCTTCGTCCGATTATAAATCAGTTTGACTGCTCTTCGTCCGCTTATAAAACAGTTTGACTGCTCTTCATCCTTTTATAAAGCAGTTTGACTGCTCTTCATCCTCTTATAAATCAGTTTGACTGCTCTTCATCCTTTTATAAAGCAGTTTGACTGCTCTTCATCCTCCTATAAACCAGTTTGACTGCGCTTCATCCTCCTATAGAACAGTTTGACTGCTCTTCGTCCGATTATAAATCAGTTTGACTGCTCTTCGTCCTCTTATAAAACAGTTTGACTGCTCTTCATCCTTTTATAAAGCAGTTTGACTGCTCTACATCCTCTTATAAATCAGTTTGACTGCTAGTCATCCGATTATAAATCAGTTTGACTGCTCTTCGTCCGATTATAAATCAGTTTGACTGCTCTACATCCTCTTATAAATCAGTTTGACTGCTATTCATCCGATTATAAATCAGTTTGACTGCTCTTCGTCTGCTTATAAATCAGTTTGACTGCTCTTCATCCTATTATAAATCAGTTTGACTGCTCTTCATCCTCTTATAAAACAGTTTGACTGCTCTTCATCCTCTTATAAAACAGTTTGACTGCTCTTCATCCTCTTGTAAAACAGGTTGACTGCTCTTCATCCTCTTGTAAAACAGTCTGACTGCTCTACATCCTCGTATAAAACAGTTTGACTGCTCTTCATCCTTTTATAAAGCAGTTTCACTGCTCTTCATCCTCTTATAAATCAATTTGACTGCTCTTCATCCTCTTATAAAACCGTTTGACTGCTCTTCGTCCGATTATAAATCAGTTTGACTGCTCTTCGTCCGATTATAAATCAGTTTGACTGCTCTTCGTCCGCTTATAAAACAGTTTGACTGCTCTTCATCCTTTTATAAAGCAGTTTGACTGCTCTTCATCCTCTTATAAATCAGTTTGACTGCTCTTCATCCTTTTATAAAGCAGTTTGACTGCTCTTCATCCTCCTATAAACCAGTTTGACTGCGCTTCATCCTCCTATAGAACAGTTTGACTGCTCTTCGTCCGATTATAAATCAGTTTGACTGCTCTTCGTTCTCTTATAAAACAGTTTGACTGCTCTTCATCCTATTATAAATCAGTTTGACTGCTCTTCATCCTCTTATAAAACAGTTTGACTGCTCTTTATCCTTTTATAACGCAGTTTGACTGCTCTTCATCCTCTTATAAAACAGTTTGACTGCTCTTCATCCTCTTGTAAAACAGGTTGACTGCTCTTCATCCTCTTGTAAAACAGTCTGACTGCTCTACACCTCGTATAAAACAGTTTGACTGCTCTTCATCCTTTTATAAAGCAGTTTGACTGCTCTTCATCCTCTTATAAATCAATTTGACTGCTCTTCATCCTCTTATAAAACCGTTTGACTGCTCTTCGTCCAATTATAAATCAGTTTGACTGCTCTTCGTCTGCTTATAAAACAGTTTGACTGCTCTTCATCCTTTTATAAAGCAGTTTGACTGCTCTTCATCCTTTTATAACGCTGTTTGACTGCTCTTCATACTCTTATAAATCAGTTTGACTGCTCTTCATCCTCTTATAAAGCAGTTGGACTGCTCTTCGTCCTCTTTTAAAACAGTTTGACTGCTCTTCATCCTTTTATAATGCAGTTTGACTGCTCTTCATCTGCTTATAGAACAGTTTGACTGCTCTTCATCCTCTTATAAAACCGTTTGACTGCTCTTCGTCCGATTATAAATCAGTTTGACTGCTCTTCGTCCGAGTATAAATCAGTTTGATTGCTCTTCGTCCGCTTATAAAACAGTTTGACTGCTGTTCATCCTTTGATAAAGCAGTTTGACTGCTCTTCATCCTCATATAAATCAGTTTGACTGCTCTTCATCCTTTTATAAAGCAGTTTGACTGCTCTTCATCCTCCTATAAACCAGTTTGACTGCGCTTCATCCTCCTATAGAACAGTTTTACTGCTCTTCGTCCGATTATAAATCAGTTTGACTGCTCTTCATCCTATTATAAATCAGTTTGACTGCTCTTCATCCTCTTATAAAACAGTTTGACTGCTCTTTATCCTTTTATAACGCAGTTTGACTGCTCTTCATCCTCTTATAAAACAGTTTGACTGCTCTTCATCCTCTTGTAAAACAGGTTGACTGCTCTTCATCCTCTTGTAAAACAGTCTGACTGCTCTACACCTCGTATAAAACAGTTTGACTGCTCTTCATCCTTTTATAAAGCAGTTTGACTGCTCTTCATCCTCTTATAAATCAATTTGACTGCTCTTCATCCTCTTATAAAACCGTTTGACTGCTCTTCGTCCGATTATAAATCAGTTTGACTGCTCTTTATCCTTTTATAACGCAGTTTGACTGCTCTTCATCCTCTTATAAAATAGTTTGACTGCTCTTCATCCTCTTGTAAAACAGGTTGACTGCTCTTCATCCTCTTGTAAAACAGTCTGACTGCTCTACACCTCGTATAAAACAGTTTGACTGCTCTTCATCCTTTTATAAAGCAGTTTGACTGCTCTTCATCCTCTTATAAATCAATTTGACTGCTCTTCATCCTCTTATAAAACCGTTTGACTGCTCTTCGTCCGATTATAAATCAGTTTGACTGCTCTTCGTCTGCTTATAAAACAGTTTGACTCCTCTTCATCCTTTTATAAAGCAGTTTGAATGCTCTTCATCCGATTATAAATCAGTTTGACTGCTCTTCATCCTCTTATAAAACAGTTTGACTGCTCTTCATCCTATTATAAATCAGTTTGACTGCTCTTCATCCTCTTATAAAACAGTTTGACTGCTCTTCATCCTCTTATAAATCAGTTTGACTGCTCTTCATCCTATTATAAATCAGTTTGACTGCTCTTCATCCTCTTATAAAACAGTTTGACTGCTCTTCATCCTTTTATAAATCAGTTTGACTGCTCTTCGTCTGCTTATAAATCAGTTTGACTGCTCTTCATCCTATTATAAATCAGTTTGACTGCTCTTCATCCTCTTATAAAACAGTTTGACTGCTCTTTATCCTTTTATAACGCAGTTTGACTGCTCTTCATCCTCTTATAAAACAGTTTGACTGCTCTTCATCCTCTTGTAAAACAGGTTGACTGCTCTTCATCCTCTTGTAAAACAGTCTGACTGCTCTACATCCTCGTATAAAACCGTTTGACTGCTCTTCATCCGATTATAAATCAGTTTGACTGCTCTTCATCCTCTTATAAAACCGTTTGACTGCTCTTCGTCCGATTATAAATCAGGTTGACTGCTCTTCGTCCGATTATAAATCAGTTTGACTGCTCTTCGTCTGCTTATAAAACAGTTTGACTGCTCTTCATCCTTTTATAAAGCAGTTTGACTGCTCTTCATCCTTTTATAAATCAGTTTGACTGCTCTTCATCTGTTTATAAAGCAGTTTGACTGCTCTTCATCCTCCTATAGACCAGTTTGACTGCGCTTCATCCTCCTATAAAACAGTTTGACTGCTCTTCGTCGGATTATAAATCAGTTTGACTGCTCTTCGTCCTCTTATAAAACAGTTTGACTGCTCTTCATCCTTTTATAAAGCAGTTTGACTGCTCTACATCCTCTTATAAATCAGTTTGACTGCTAGTCATCCGATTATAAATCAGTTTGACTGCTCTTCGTCCGATTATAAATCAGTTTGACTGCTCTACATCCTCTGATAAATCAGTTTGACTGCTATTCATCCGATTATAAATCAGTTTGACTGCTCTTCGTCTGCTTATAAATCAGTTTGACTGCTCTTCATCCTATTATAAAACAGTTTGACTGCTCTTTATCCTTTTATAACGCAGTTTGACTGCTCTTCATCCTCTTATAAAACAGTTTGACTGCTCTTCATCCTCTTGTAAAACAGGTTGACTGCTCTTCATCCTCTTGTAAAACAGTCTGACTGCTCTACATCCTCGTATAAAACAGTTTGACTGCTCTTCATCCTTTTATAAAGCAGTTTGACTGCTCTTCATCCTCTTATAAATCAATTTGACTGCTCTTCATCCTCTTATAAAACCGTTTGACTGCTCTTCGTCCGATTAAAAATCAGTTTGACTGCTCTTCATCCTCTTATAAAACCGTTTGACTGCTCTTCGTCCGATTATAAATCAGGTTGACTGCTCTTCGTCCGATTATAAATCAGTTTGACTGCTCTTCGTCTGCTCATAAAAAAGTTTGACTGCTCTTCATCCTTTTATAAAGCAGTTTGACTGCTCTTCATCCTCTTATAAATCAGTTTGACTGCACTTCATCCGATTATAAATCAGTTTGACTGCTCTTCGTCCTCTTTTAAAACAGTTTGACTGCTCTTCATCCTTTTATAATGCAGTTTGACTGCTCTTCATCCTCTTATAAAACAGTTTGACTGCTCTTCATCCTCTTGTAAAACAGGTTGACTGCTCTTCATCCTCTTGTAAAACAGTCTGACTGCTCTACATCCTCGTATAAAACAGTTTGACTGCTCTTCATCCTTTTATAAAGCAGTTTCACTGCTCTTCATCCTCTTATAAATCAATTTGACTGCTCTTCATCCTCTTATAAAACCGTTTGACTGCTCTTCGTCCGATTATAAATCAGTTTGACTGCTCTTCGTCCGATTATAAATCAGTTTGACTGCTCTTCGTCCGCTTATAAAACAGTTTGACTGCTCTTCATCCTTTTATAAAGCAGTTTGACTGCTCTTCATCCTCTTATAAATCAGTTTGACTGCTCTTCATCCTTTTATAAAGCAGTTTGACTGCTCTTCATCCTCCTATAAACCAGTTTGACTGCGCTTCATCCTCCTATAGAACAGTTTGACTGCTCTTCGTCCGATTATAAATCAGTTTGACTGCTCTTCGTTCTCTTATAAAACAGTTTGACTGCTCTTCATCCTATTATAAATCAGTTTGACTGCTCTTCATCCTCTTATAAAACAGTTTGACTGCTCTTTATCCTTTTATAACGCAGTTTGACTGCTCTTCATCCTCTTATAAAACAGTTTGACTGCTCTTCATCCTCTTGTAAAACAGGTTGACTGCTCTTCATGCTCTTGTAAAACAGTCTGACTGCTCTACACCTCGTATAAAACAGTTTGACTGCTCTTCATCCTTTTATAAAGCAGTTTGACTGCTCTTCATCCTCTTATAAATCAATTTGACTGCTCTTCATCCTCTTATAAAACCGTTTGACTGCTCTTCGTCCGATTATAAATCAGTTTGACTGCTCTTCGTCTGCTTATAAAACAGTTTGACTGCTCTTCATCCTTTTATAAAGCAGTTTGACTGCTCTTCATCCTTTTATAACGCTGTTTGACTGCTCTTCATACTCTTATAAATCAGTTTGACTGCTCTTCATCCTCTTATAAAGCAGTTGGACTGCTCTTCGTCCTCTTTTAAAACAGTTTGACTGCTCTTCATCCTTTTATAATGCAGTTTGACTGCTCTTCATCTGCTTATAAAACAGTTTGACTGCTCTTCATCCTCTTATAAAACCGTTTGACTGCTCTTCGTCCGATTATAAATCAGTTTGACTGCTCTTCGTCCGAGTATAAATCAGTTTGACTGCTCTTCGTCCGCTTATAAAACAGTTTGACTGCTGTTCATCCTTTGATAAAGCAGTTTGACTGCTCTTCATCCTCATATAAATCAGTTTGACTGCTCTTCATCCTTTTATAAAGCAGTTTGACTGCTCTTCATCCTCCTATAAACCAGTTTGACTGCGCTTCATCCTCCTATAGAACAGTTTGACTGCTCTTCGTCCGATTATAAATCAGTTTGAATGCTCTTCATCCTATTATAAATCAGTTTGACTGCTCTTCATCCTCTTATAAAACAGTTTGACTGCTCTTTATCCTTTTATAACGCAGTTTGACTGCTCTTCATCCTCTTATAAAACAGTTTGACTGCTCTTCATCCTCTTGTAAAACAGGTTGACTGCTCTTCATCCTCTTGTAAAACAGTCTGACTGCTCTACACCTCGTATAAAACAGTTTGACTGCTCTTCATCCTTTTATAAAGCAGTTTGACTGCTCTTCATCCTCTTATAAATCAATTTGACTGCTCTTCATCCTCTTATAAAACCGTTTGACTGCTCTTCGTCCGATTATAAATCAGTTTGACTGCTCTTTATCCTTTTATAACGCAGTTTGACTGCTCTTCATCCTCTTATAAAACAGTTTGACTGCTCTTCATCCTCTTGTAAAACAGGTTGACTGCTCTTCATCCTCTTGTAAAACAGTCTGACTGCTCTACACCTCGTATAAAACAGTTTGACTGCTCTTCATCCTTTTATAAAGCAGTTTGACTGCTCTTCATCCTCTTATAAATCAATTTGACTGCTCTTCATCCTCTTATAAAACCGTTTGACTGCTCTTCGTCCGATTATAAATCAGTTTGACTGCTCTTCGTCTGCTTATAAAACAGTTTGACTCCTCTTCATCCTTTTATAAAGCAGTTTGAATGCTCTTCATCCTTTTATAACGCTGTTTGACTGCTCTTCATACTCTTATAAATCAGTTTGACTGCTCTTCATCCTCTTATAAAGCAGTTGGACTGCTCTTCGTCCTCTTTTAAAACAGTTTGACTGCTCTTCATCCTTTTATAAAGCAGTTTGACTGCTCTTCATCCTTTTATAAAGCAGTTTGACTGCTCTACATCCTCTTATAAATCAGTTTGACTGCTATTCATCCGATTATAAATCAGTTTGACTGCTCTTCGTCCGATTATAAATCAGTTTGAATGCCCTACATCCTCTTATAAATCAGTTTGACTGCTATTCATCCGATTATAAATCAGTTTGACTGCTCTTCGTCTGCTTATAAATCAGTTTGACTGCTCTTCATCCTATTATAAATCAGTTTGACTGCTCTTCATCCTCTTATAAAACAGTTTGACTGCTCTTTATCCTTTTATAACGCAGTTTGACTGCTCTTCATCCTCTTATAAAACAGTTTGACTGCTCTTCATCCTCTTGTAAAACAGGTTGACTGCTCTTCATCCTCTTGTAAAACAGTCTGACTGCTCTACACCTCGTATAAAACAGTTTGACTGCTCTTCATCCTTTTATAAAGCAGTTTGACTGCTCTTCATCCTCTTATAAATCAATTTGACTGCTCTTCATCCTCTTATAAAACCGTTTGACTGCTCTTCGTCCGATTATAAATCAGTTTGACTGCTCTTTATCCTTTTATAACGCAGTTTGACTGCTCTTCATCCTCTTATAAAACAGTTTGACTGCTCTTCATCCTCTTGTAAAACAGGTTGACTGCTCTTCATCCTCTTGTAAAACAGTCTGACTGCTCTACACCTCGTATAAAACAGTTTGACTGCTCTTCATCCTTTTATAAAGCAGTTTGACTGCTCTTCATCCTCTTATAAATCAATTTGACTGCTCTTCATCCTCTTATAAAACCGTTTGACTGCTCTTCGTCCGATTATAAATCAGTTTGACTGCTCTTCGTCTGCTTATAAAACAGTTTGACTCATCTTCATCCTTTTATAAAGCAGTTTGAATGCTCTTCATCCGATTATAAATCAGTTTGACTGCTCTTCATCCTCTTATAAAACAGTTTGACTGCTCTTCATCCTCTTATAAAACAGTTTGACTGCTCTTCATCCTATTATAAATCAGTTTGACTGCTCTTCATCCTCTTATAAATCAGTTTGACTGCTCTTCATCCTATTATAAATCAGTTTGACTGCTCTTCATCCTCTTATAAAACAGTTTGACTGCTCTTCATCCTTTTATAAATCAGTTTGACTGCTCTTCGTCTGCTTATAAATCAGTTTGACTGCTCTTCATCCTATTATAAATCAGTTTGACTGCTCTTCATCCTCTTATAAAACAGTTTGACTGCTCTTTATCCTTTTATAACGCAGTTTGACTGCTCTTCATCCTCTTATAAAACAGTTTGACTGCTCTTCATCCTCTTGTAAAACAGGTTGACTGCTCTTCATCCTCTTGTAAAACAGTCTGACTGCTCTACATCCTCGTATAAAACCGTTTGACTGCTCTTCATCCGATTATAAATCAGTTTGACTGCTCTTCATCCTCTTATAAAACCGTTTGACTGCTCTTCGTCCGATTATAAATCAGGTTGACTGCTCTTCGTCCGATTATAAATCAGTTTGACTGCTCTTCGTCTGCTTATAAAACAGTTTGACTGCTCTTCATCCTTTTATAAAGCAGTTTGACTGCTCTTCATCCTTTTATAAATCAGTTTGACTGCTCTTCATCTGTTTATAAAGCAGTTTGACTGCTCTTCATCCTCCTATAGACCAGTTTGACTGCGCTTCATCCTCCTATAAAACAGTTTGACTGCTCTTCGTCGGATTATAAATCAGTTTGACTGCTCTTCGTCCTCTTATAAAACAGTTTGACTGCTCTTCATCCTTTTATAAAGCAGTTTGACTGCTCTACATCCTCTTATAAATCAGTTTGACTGCTAGTCATCCGATTATAAATCAGTTTGACTGCTCTTCGTCCGATTATAAATCAGTTTGACTGCTCTACATCCTCTGATAAATCAGTTTGACTGCTATTCATCCGATTATAAATCAGTTTGACTGCTCTTCGTCTGCTTATAAATCAGTTTGACTGCTCTTCATCCTATTATAAATCAGTTTGACTGCTCTTCATCCTCTTATAAAACAGTTTGACTGCTCTTTATCCTTTTATAACGCAGTTTGACTGCTCTTCATCCTCTTATAAAACAGTTTGACTGCTCTTCATCCTCTTGTAAAACAGGTTGACTGCTCTTCATCCTCTTGTAAAACAGTCTGACTGCTCTACATCCTCGTATAAAACAGTTTGACTGCTCTTCATCCTTTTATAAAGCAGTTTGACTGCTCTTCATCCTCTTATAAATCAATTTGACTGCTCTTCATCCTCTTATAAAACCGTTTGACTGCTCTTCGTCCGATTATAAATCAGTTTGACTGCTCTTCATCCTCTTATAAAACCGTTTGACTGCTCTTCGTCCGATTATAAATCAGGTTGACTGCTCTTCGTCCGATTATAAATCAGTTTGACTGCTCTTCGTCTCCTCATAAAACAGTTTGACTGCTCTTCATCCTTTTATAAAGCAGTTTGACTGCTCTTCATCCTCTTATAAATCAGTTTGACTGCACTTCATCCGATTATAAATCAGTTTGACTGCTCTTCGTCCTCTTTTAAAACAGTTTGACTGCTCTTCATCCTTTTATAATGCAGTTTGACTGCTCTTCATCCTCTTATAAAACAGTTTGACTGCTCTTCATCCTCTTGTAAAACAGGTTGACTGCTCTTCATCCTCTTGTAAAACAGTCTGACTGCTCTACATCCTCGTATAAAACAGTTTGACTGCTCTTCATCCTTTTATAAAGCAGTTTCACTGCTCTTCATCCTCTTATAAATCAATTTGACTGCTCTTCATCCTCTTATAAAACCGTTTGACTGCTCTTCGTCCGATTATAAATCAGTTTGACTGCTCTTCGTCCGATTATAAATCAGTTTGACTGCTCTTCGTCCGCTTATAAAACAGTTTGACTGCTCTTCATCCTTTTATAAAGCAGTTTGACTGCTCTTCATCCTCTTATAAATCAGTTTGACTGCTCTTCATCCTTTTATAAAGCAGTTTGACTGCTCTTCATCCTCCTATAAACCAGTTTGACTGCGCTTCATCCTCCTATAGAACAGTTTGACTGCTCTTCGTCCGATTATAAATCAGTTTGACTGCTCTTCGTTCTCTTATAAAACAGTTTGACTGCTCTTCATCCTATTATAAATCAGTTTGACTGCTCTTCATCCTCTTATAAAACAGTTTGACTGCTCTTTATCCTTTTATAACGCAGTTTGACTGCTCTTCATCCTCTTATAAAACAGTTTGACTGCTCTTCATCCTCTTGTAAAACAGGTTGACTGCTCTTCATGCTCTTGTAAAACAGTCTGACTGCTCTACACCTCGTATAAAACAGTTTGACTGCTCTTCATCCTTTTATAAAGCAGTTTGACTGCTCTTCATCCTCTTATAAATCAATTTGACTGCTCTTCATCCTCTTATAAAACCGTTTGACTGCTCTTCGTCCGATTATAAATCAGTTTGACTGCTCTTCGTCTGCTTATAAAACAGTTTGACTGCTCTTCATCCTTTTATAAAGCAGTTTGACTGCTCTTCATCCTTTTATAACGCTGTTTGACTGCTCTTCATACTCTTATAAATCAGTTTGACTGCTCTTCATCCTCTTATAAAGCAGTTGGACTGCTCTTCGTCCTCTTTTAAAACAGTTTGACTGCTCTTCATCCTTTTATAATGCAGTTTGACTGCTCTTCATCTGCTTATAAAACAGTTTGACTGCTCTTCATCCTCTTATAAAACCGTTTGACTGCTCTTCGTCCGATTATAAATCAGTTTGACTGCTCTTCGTCCGAGTATAAATCAGTTTGACTGCTCTTCGTCCGCTTATAAAACAGTTTGACTGCTGTTCATCCTTTGATAAAGCAGTTTGACTGCTCTTCATCCTCATATAAATCAGTTTGACTGCTCTTCATCCTTTTATAAAGCAGTTTGACTGCTCTTCATCCTCCTATAAACCAGTTTGACTGCGCTTCATCCTCCTATAGAACAGTTTGACTGCTCTTCGTCCGATTATAAATCAGTTTGACTGCTCTTCATCCTATTATAAATCAGTTTGACTGCTCTTCATCCTCTTATAAAACAGTTTGACTGCTCTTTATCCTTTTATAACGCAGTTTGACTGCTCTTCATCCTCTTATAAAACAGTTTGACTGCTCTTCATCCTCTTGTAAAACAGGTTGACTGCTCTTCATCCTCTTGTAAAACAGTCTGACTGCTCTACACCTCGTATAAAACAGTTTGACTGCTCTTCATCCTTTTATAAAGCAGTTTGACTGCTCTTCATCCTCTTATAAATCAATTTGACTGCTCTTCATCCTCTTATAAAACCGTTTGACTGCTCTTCGTCCGATTATAAATCAGTTTGACTGCTCTTTATCCTTTTATAACGCAGTTTGACTGCTCTTCATCCTCTTATAAAACAGTTTGACTGCTCTTCATCCTCTTGTAAAACAGGTTGACTGCTCTTCATCCTCTTGTAAAACAGTCTGACTGCTCTACACCTCGTATAAAACAGTTTGACTGCTCTTCATCCTTTTATAAAGCAGTTTGACTGCTCTTCATCCTCTTATAAATCAATTTGACTGCTCTTCATCCTCTTATAAAACTGTTTGACTGCTCTTCATCCTTTTATAAAGCAGTTTGACTGCTCTACATCCTCTTATAAATCAGTTTGACTGCTATTCATCCGATTATAAATCAGTTTGACTGCTCTTCGTCCGATTATAAATCAGTTTGAATGCCCTACATCCTCTTATAAATCAGTTTGACTGCTATTCATCCGATTATAAATCAGTTTGACTGCTCTTCGTCTGCTTATAAATCAGTTTGACTGCTCTTCATCCTATTATAAATCAGTTTGACTGCTCTTCATCCTCTTATAAAACAGTTTGACTGCTCTTTATCCTTTTATAACGCAGTTTGACTGCTCTTCATCCTCTTATAAAACAGTTTGACTGCTCTTCATCCTCTTGTAAAACAGGTTGACTGCTCTTCATCCTCTTGTAAAACAGTCTGACTGCTCTACACCTCGTATAAAACAGTTTGACTGCTCTTCATCCTTTTATAAAGCAGTTTGACTGCTCTTCATCCTCTTATAAATCAATTTGACTGCTCTTCATCCTCTTATAAAACCGTTTGACTGCTCTTCGTCCGATTATAAATCAGTTTGACTGCTCTTTATCCTTTTATAACGCAGTTTGACTGCTCTTCATCCTCTTATAAAACAGTTTGACTGCTCTTCATCCTCTTGTAAAACAGGTTGACTTCTCTTCATCCTCTTGTAAAACAGTCTGACTGCTCTACACCTCGTATAAAACAGTTTGACTGCTCTTCATCCTTTTATAAAGCAGTTTGACTGCTCTTCATCCTCTTATAAATCAATTTGACTGCTCTTCATCCTCTTATAAAACCGTTTGACTGCTCTTCGTCCGATTATAAATCAGTTTGACTGCTCTTCGTCTGCTTATAAAACAGTTTGACTCCTCTTCATCCTTTTATAAAGCAGTTTGAATGCTCTTCATCCTTTTATAACGCTGTTTGACTGCTCTTCATACTCTTATAAATCAGTTTGACTGCTCTTCATCCTCTTATAAAGCAGTTGGACTGCTCTTCGTCCTCTTTTAAAACAGTTTGACTGCTCTTCATCCTTTTATAAAGCAGTTTGACTGCTCTTCATCCTCTTATAAATCAATTTGACTGCTCTCCATCCTCTTATAAAACCGTTTGACTGCTCTTCGTCCGATTATAAATCAGTTTGACTGCTCTTCGTCCTCTTATAAAACAGTTTGACTGCTCTTCATCCTTTTATAAAGCAGTTTGACTGCTCTACATCCTCTTATAAATCAGTTTGACTGCTATTCATCCGATTATAAATCAGTTTGACTGCTCTTCGTCCGATTATAAATCAGTTTGAATGCCCTACATCCTCTTATAAATCAGTTTGACTGCTATTCATCCGATTATAAATCAGTTTGACTGCTCTTCGTCTGCTTATAAATCAGTTTGACTGCTCTTCATCCTATTATAAATCAGTTTGACTGCTCTTCATCCTCTTATAAAACAGTTTGACTGCTCTTTATCCTTTTATAACGCAGTTTGACTGCTCTTCATCCTCTTATAAAACAGTTTGACTGCTCTTCATCCTCTTGTAAAACAGGTTGACTGCTCTTCATCCTTTTTTAAATCAGTTTGACTGCTCTTCGTCTGCTTATAAATCAGTTTGAATGCTCTTCATCCTATTATAAATCAGTTTGACTGCTCTTCATCCTCATATAAAACAGTTTGACTGCTCTTTATCCTTTTATAACGCAGTTTGACTGCTCTTCATCCTCTTATAAAACAGTTTGACTGCTCTACATCCTCGTATAAAACAGTTTGACTGCTCTTCATCCTTTTATAAAGCAGTTTGACTGCTCTTCATCCTCTTATAAAACAGTTTGACTGCTCTTCATCCTCTTATAAAACAGTTTGACTGCTCTTCATCCTCTTGTAAAACAGGTTGACTGCTCTTCATCCTCTTGTAAAACAGTCTGACTGCTCTACATCCTCGTATAAAACAGTTTGACTGCTCTTCATCCTTTTATAAAGCAGTTTGACTGCTCTTCATCCTCTTATAAATCAATTTGACTGCTCTTCATCCTCTTATAAAACCGTTTGACTGCTCTTCGTCCGATTATAAATCAGGTTGACTGCTCTTCGTCCGATTATAAATCAGTTTGACTGCTCTTCATCCTCTTATAAAACCGTTTGACTGCTCTTCGTCCGATTATAAATCAGGTTGACTGCTCTTCGTCCGATTATAAATCAGTTTGACTGCTCTTCATCCTTTTATAAAGCTGTTTGACTGCTCTTCATACTCTTATAAATCAGTTTGACTGCTCTTCATCCTCTTATAAAGCAGTTGGACTGCTCTTCATACTCCTATAAACCAGTTTGACTGCGCTTCATCCTCCTGTAGAACAGTTTGACTGCTTTTCGTCCGATTATAAATCAGTTTGACTGCTCATCGTCCTCGTACAAAACAGTTTGACTGCTCTTCATCCTTTTATAAAGCAGTTTGACTGCTCTTCATCCTCTTATAAAACAGATTGACTGCTCTTCATCCTCTTGTAAAACAGGTTGACTGCCCTTCATCCTCTTGTAAAACAGTCTGACTGCTCTTCATCCTCTTATAAAGCAGTTTGACTGCTCTTCATCCTCCTATAAACCAGTTTGACTGCGCTTCATCCTCTTGTAAAACAGGTTGACTGCTTTTCATCCTTTTGTAAAACAGTCTGACTGCACTACATCATTGTATAAAACAGTTTGACTGATCTTCATCCTTTTATAAAGCAGTTTGACTGCTCTTCATCCTCTTATAAATCAATTTGACTGCTCTTCATCCTCTTATAAAACCGTTTGACTGCTCTTCGTCCGATTATAAATCAGTTTGACTGCTCTTCGTCCGATTATAAATCAGTTTGACTGCTCTTCGTCCGCTTATAAAACAGTTTGACTGCTCTTCATCCTTTTATAAAGCAGTTTGACTGCTCTTCATCCTCTTATAAATCAGTTTGACTGCTCTTCATCCTTTTATAAAGCAGTTTGACTGCTCTTCATCCTCCTATAAACCAGTTTGACTGCTCTTCATCCTCCTATAGAACAGTTTGACTGCTCTTCGTCCGATTATAAATCAGTTTGACTGCTCTTCGTCCTCTTATAAAACAGTTTGACTGCTCTTCATCCTATTATAAATCAGTTTGACTGCTCTTCATCCTCTTATAAAACAGTTTGACTGCTCTTTATCCTTTTATAACGCAGTTTGACTGCTCTTCATCCTCTTTTAAAACAGTTTGACTGCTCTTCGTCCTTTTATAAAACAGTTTGACTGCTCTTCATCCTTTTATAAAGCAGTTTGACTGCTCTACATCCTCTTATAAATCAGTTTGACTGCTATTCATCCGATTATAAATCAGTTTGACTGCTCTTCATCCTCTTATAAATCAATTTGACTGCTCTCCATCCTCTTATAAAACCGTTTGACTGCTCTTCGTCCGATTATAAATCAGTTTGACTGCTCTTCGTCCTCTTATAAAACAGTTTGACTGCTCTTCATCCTTTTATAAAGCAGTTTGACTGCTCTACATCCTCTTATAAATCAGTTTGACTGCTATTCATCCGATTATAAATCAGTTTGACTGCTCTTCGTCCGATTATAAATCAGTTTGAATGCCCTACATCCTCTTATAAATCAGTTTGACTGCTATTCATCCGATTATAAATCAGTTTGACTGCTCTTCGTCTGCTTATAAATCAGTTTGACTGCTCTTCATCCTATTATAAATCAGTTTGACTGCTCTTCATCCTCTTATAAAACAGTTTGACTGCTCTTTATCCTTTTATAACGCAGTTTGACTGCTCTTCATCCTCTTATAAAACAGTTTGACTGCTCTTCATCCTCTTGTAAAACAGGTTGACTGCTCTTCATCCTTTTATAAATCAGTTTGACTGCTCTTCGTCTGCTTATAAATCAGTTTGAATGCTCTTCATCCTATTATAAATCAGTTTGACTGCTCTTCATCCTCATATAAAACAGTTTGACTGCTCTTTATCCTTTTATAACGCAGTTTGACTGCTCTTCATCCTCTTATAAAACAGTTTGACTGCTCTACATCCTCGTATAAAACAGTTTGACTGCTCTTCATCCTTTTATAAAGCAGTTTGACTGCTCTTCATCCTCTTATAAAACAGTTTGACTGCTCTTCATCCTCTTATAAAACAGTTTGACTGCTCTTCATCCTCTTGTAAAACAGGTTGACTGCTCTTCATCCTCTTGTAAAACAGTCTGACTGCTCTACATCCTCGTATAAAACAGTTTGACTGTTCTTCATCCTTTTATAAAGCAGTTTGACTGCTCTTCATCCTCTTATAAATCAATTTGACTGCTCTTCATCCTCTTATAAAACCGTTTGACTGCTCTTCGTCCGATTATAAATCAGGTTGACTGCTCTTCGTCCGATTATAAATCAGTTTGACTGCTCTTCATCCTCTTATAAAACCGTTTGACTGCTCTTCGTCCGATTATAAATCAGGTTGACTGCTCTTCGTCCGATTATAAATCAGTTTGACTGCTCTTCATCCTTTTATAAAGCTGTTTGACTGCTCTTCATACTCTTATAAATCAGTTTGACTGCTCTTCATCCTCTTATAAAGCAGTTGGACTGCTCTTCATACTCCTATAAACCAGTTTGACTGCGCTTCATCCTCCTGTAGAACAGTTTGACTGCTTTTCGTCCGATTATAAATCAGTTTGACTGCTCTTCGTCCTCGTACAAAACAGTTTGACTGCTCTTCATCCTTTTATAAAGCAGTTTGACTGCTCTTCATCCTCTTATAAAACAGATTGACTGCTCTTCATCCTCTTGTAAAACAGGTTGACTGCCCTTCATCCTCTTGTAAAACAGTCTGACTGCTCTTCATCCTCTTATAAAGCAGTTTGACTGCTCTTCATCCTCCTATAAACCAGTTTGACTGCGCTTCATCCTCTTGTAAAACAGGTTGACTGCTTTTCATCCTTTTGTAAAACAGTCTGACTGCACTACATCATTGTATAAAACAGTTTGACTGATCTTCATCCTTTTATAAAGCAGTTTGACTGCTCTTCATCCTCTTATAAATCAATTTGACTGCTCTTCATCCTCTTATAAAACCGTTTGACTGCTCTTCGTCCGATTATAAATCAGTTTGACTGCTCTTCGTCCGATTATAAATCAGTTTGACTGCTCTTCGTCCGCTTATAAAACAGTTTGACTGCTCTTCATCCTTTTATAAAGCAGTTTGACTGCTCTTCATCCTCTTATAAATCAGTTTGACTGCTCTTCATCCTTTTATAAAGCAGTTTGACTGCTCTTCATCCTCCTATAAACCAGTTTGACTGCTCTTCATCCTCCTATAGAACAGTTTGACTGCTCTTCGTCCGATTATAAATCAGTTTGACTGCTCTTCGTCCTCTTATAAAACAGTTTGACTGCTCTTCATCCTATTATAAATCAGTTTGACTGCTCTTCATCCTCTTATAAAACAGTTTGACTGCTCTTTATCCTTTTATAACGCAGTTTGACTGCTCTTCATCCTCTTTTAAAACAGTTTGACTGCTCTTCGTCCTTTTATAAAACAGTTTGACTGCTCTTCATCCTTTTATAAAGCAGTTTGACTGCTCTACATCCTCTTATAAATCAGTTTGACTGCTATTCATCCGATTATAAATCAGTTTGACTGCTCTTCATCCTCTTATAAATCAATTTGACTGCTCTCCATCCTCTTATAAAACCGTTTGACTGCTCTTCGTCCGATTATAAATCAGTTTGACTGCTCTTCGTCCTCTTATAAAACAGTTTGACTGCTCTTCATCCTTTTATAAAGCAGTTTGACTGCTCTACATCCTCTTATAAATCAGTTTGACTGCTATTCATCCGATTATAAATCAGTTTGACTGCTCTTCGTCCGATTATAAATCAGTTTGAATGCCCTACATCCTCTTATAAATCAGTTTGACTGCTATTCATCCGATTATAAATCAGTTTGACTGCTCTTCGTCTGCTTATAAATCAGTTTGACTGCTCTTCATCCTATTATAAATCAGTTTGACTGCTCTTCATCCTCTTATAAAACAGTTTGACTGCTCTTTATCCTTTTATAACGCAGTTTGACTGCTCTTCATCCTCTTATAAAACAGTTTGACTGCTCTTCATCCTCTTGTAAAACAGGTTGACTGCTCTTCATCCTTTTATAAATCAGTTTGACTGCTCTTCGTCTGCTTATAAATCAGTTTGAATGCTCTTCATCCTATTATAAATCAGTTTGACTGCTCTTCATCCTCATATAAAACAGTTTGACTGCTCTTTATCCTTTTATAACGCAGTTTGACTGCTCTTCATCCTCTTATAAAACAGTTTGACTGCTCTACATCCTCGTATAAAACAGTTTGACTGCTCTTCATCCTTTTATAAAGCAGTTTGACTGCTCTTCATCCTCTTATAAAACAGTTTGACTGCTCTTCATCCTCTTATAAAACAGTTTGACTGCTCTTCATCCTCTTGTAAAACAGGTTGACTGCTCTTCATCCTCTTGTAAAACAGTCTGACTGCTCTACATCCTCGTATAAAACAGTTTGACTGCTCTTCATCCTTTTATAAAGCAGTTTGACTGCTCTTCATCCTCTTATAAATCAATTTGACTGCTCTTCATCCTCTTATAAAACCGTTTGACTGCTCTTCGTCCGATTATAAATCAGGTTGACTGCTCTTCGTCCGATTATAAATCAGTTTGACTGCTCTTCATCCTCTTATAAAACCGTTTGACTGCTCTTCGTCCGATTATAAATCAGGTTGACTGCTCTTCGTCCGATTATAAATCAGTTTGACTGCTCTTCATCCTTTTATAAAGCTGTTTGACTGCTCTTCATACTCTTATAAATCAGTTTGACTGCTCTTCATCCTCTTATAAAGCAGTTGGACTGCTCTTCATACTCCTATAAACCAGTTTGACTGCGCTTCATCCTCCTGTAGAACAGTTTGACTGCTTTTCGTCCGATTATAAATCAGTTTGACTGCTCTTCGTCTTCGTACAAAACAGTTTGACTGCTCTTCATCCTTTTATAAAGCAGTTTGACTGCTCTTCATCCTCTTATAAAACAGATTGACTGCTCTTCATCCTCTTGTAAAACAGGTTGACTGCCCTTCATCCTCTTGTAAAACAGTCTGACTGCTCTTCATCCTCTTATAAAGCAGTTTGACTGCTCTTCATCCTCCTATAAACCAGTTTGACTGCGCTTCATCCTCTTGTAAAACAGGTTGACTGCTTTTCATCCTTTTGTAAAACAGTCTGACTGCACTACATCATTGTATAAAACAGTTTGACTGCTCTTCATCCTTTTATAAAGCAGTTTGACTGCTCTTCATCCTCTTATAAATCAATTTGACTGCTCTTCATCCTCTTATAAAACCGTTTGACTGCTCTTCGTCCGATTATAAATCAGTTTGACTGCTCTTCGTCCGATTATAAATCAGTTTGACTGCTCTTCGTCCGCTTATAAAACAGTTTGACTGCTCTTCATCCTTTTATAAAGCAGTTTGACTGCTCTTCATCCTCTTATAAATCAGTTTGACTGCTCTTCATCCTTTTATAAAGCAGTTTGACTGCTCTTCATCCTCCTATAAACCAGTTTGACTGCTCTTCATCCTCCTATAGAACAGTTTGACTGCTCTTCGTCCGATTATAAATCAGTTTGACTGCTCTTCGTCCTCTTATAAAACAGTTTGACTGCTCTTCATCCTATTATAAATTAGTTTGACTGCTCTTCATCCTCTTATAAAACAGTTTGACTGCTCTTTATCCTTTTATAACGCAGTTTGACTGCTCTTCATCCTCTTATAAAACAGTTTGACTGCTCTTCATCCTCTTGTAAAACAGGTTGACTGCTCTTCATCCTCTTGTAAAACAGTCTGACTGCTCTACACCTCGTATAAAACAGTTTGACTGCTCTTCATCCTTTTATAAAGCAGTTTGACTGCTCTTCATCCTCTTATAAATCAATTTGACTGCTCTTCATCCTCTTATAAAACCGTTTGACTGCTCTTCGTCCGATTATAAATCAGTTTGACTGCTCTTCGTCTGCTTATAAAACAGTTTGACTGCTCTTCATCCTTTTATAAAGCAGTTTGACTGCTCTTCATCCTTTTATAACGCTGTTTGACTGCTCTTCATACTCTTATAAATCAGTTTGACTGCTCTTCATCCTCTTATAAAGCAGTTGGACTGCTCTTCGTCCTCTTTTAAAACAGTTTGACTGCTCTTCATCCTTTTATAAAACAGTTTGACTGCTCTTCATCCTCTTGTAAAACAGGTTGACTGCTCTTCATCCTCTTGTAAAACAGTCTGACTGCTCTTCATCCTTTTATAAAGCAGTTTGACTGCTCTTCATCCTTTTATAACGCTGTTTGACTGCTCTTCATACTCTTATAAATCAGTTTGACTGCTCTTCATCCTCTTATAAAGCAGTTGGACTGCTCTTCATCCTCTTATAAAACAGTTTGACTGCTCTTCATCCTTTTATAAAACAGTTTGACTGCTCTTCATCCTCTTGTAAAACAGGTTGACTGCTCTTCATCCTCTTGTAAAACAGTTTGACTGCTCTTCATCCTTTTATAAAGCAGTTTGACTGCTCTTCATCCTCTTATAAATCAATTTGACTGCTCTTCATCCTCTTATAAAACCGTTTGACTGCTCTTCGTCCGATTATAAATCAGGTTGACTGCTCTTCGTCCGATTATAAATCAGTTTGACTGCTCTTCATCCTCTTATAAAACCGTTTGACTGCTCTTCGTCCGATTATAAATCAGGTTGACTGCTCTTCGTCCGATTATAAATCAGTTTGACTGCTCTTCATCCTTTTATAAAGCTGTTTGACTGCTCTTCATACTCTTATAAATCAGTTTGACTGCTCTTCATCCTCTTATAAAGCAGTTGGACTGCTCTTCATACTCCTATAAACCAGTTTGACTGCGCTTCATCCTCCTGTAGAACAGTTTGACTGCTTTTCGTCCGATTATAAATCAGTTTGACTGCTCTTCGTCCTCGTACAAAACAGTTTGACTGCTCTTCATCCTTTTATAAAGCAGTTTGACTGCTCTTCATCCTCTTATAAAACAGATTGACTGCTCTTCATCCTCTTGTAAAACAGGTTGACTGCCCTTCATCCTCTTGTAAAACAGTCTGACTGCTCTTCATCCTCTTATAAAGCAGTTTGACTGCTCTTCATCCTCCTATAAACCAGTTTGACTGCGCTTCATCCTCTTGTAAAACAGGTTGACTGCTTTTCATCCTTTTGTAAAACAGTCTGACTGCACTACATCATTGTATAAAACAGTTTGACTGCTCTTCATCCTTTTATAAAGCAGTTTGACTGCTCTTCATCCTCTTATAAATCAATTTGACTGCTCTTCATCCTCTTATAAAACCGTTTGACTGCTCTTCGTCCGATTATAAATCAGTTTGACTGCTCTTCGTCCGATTATAAATCAGTTTGACTGCTCTTCGTCCGCTTATAAAACAGTTTGACTGCTCTTCATCCTTTTATAAAGCAGTTTGACTGCTCTTCATCCTCTTATAAATCAGTTTGACTGCTCTTCATCCTTTTATAAAGCAGTTTGACTGCTCTTCATCCTCCTATAAACCAGTTTGACTGCTCTTCATCCTCCTATAGAACAGTTTGACTGCTCTTCGTCCGATTATAAATCAGTTTGACTGCTCTTCGTCCTCTTATAAAACAGTTTGACTGCTCTTCATCCTATTATAAATCAGTTTGACTGCTCTTCATCCTCTTATAAAACAGTTTGACTGCTCTTTATCCTTTTATAACGCAGTTTGACTGCTCTTCATCCTCTTATAAAACAGTTTGACTGCTCTTCATCCTCTTGTAAAACAGGTTGACTGCTCTTCATCCTCTTGTAAAACAGTCTGACTGCTCTACACCTCGTATAAAACAGTTTGACTGCTCTTCATCCTTTTATAAAGCAGTTTGACTGCTCTTCATCCTCTTATAAATCAATTTGACTGCTCTTCATCCTCTTATAAAACCGTTTGACTGCTCTTCGTCCGATTATAAATCAGTTTGACTGCTCTTCGTCTGCTTATAAAACAGTTTGACTGCTCTTCATCCTTTTATAAAGCAGTTTGACTGCTCTTCATCCTTTTATAACGCTGTTTGACTGCTCTTCATACTCTTATAAATCAGTTTGACTGCTCTTCATCCTCTTATAAAGCAGTTGGACTGCTCTTCGTCCTCTTTTAAAACAGTTTGACTGCTCTTCATCCTTTTATAATGCAGTTTGACTGCTCTACATCTGCTTATAAAACAGTTTGACTGCTCTTCATCCTTTTATAAATCAGTTTGACTGCTCTTCATCCTTTTATAAAGCTGTTTGACTGCTCTTCATCCTTTTATAAATCAGTTTGACTGCTCTTCATCCTTTTATAAAGCTGTTTGACTGCTCTTCATACTCTTATAAATCAGTTTGACTGCTCTTCATCCTCTTATAAATCAGTTTGACTGCTCTTCGTCTGCTTACAAAACAGTTTGACTGCTCTTCATCCTCTTATAAATCAGTTTGACTGCTCTTCATCCGATTATAAATCAGTTTGACTGCTCTTCGTCCTCTTTTAAAACAGTTTGACTGCTCTTCATCCTTTTATAATGCAGTTTGACTGCTCTTCATCCTCTTATAAAACAGTTTGACTGCTCTTCATCCTCTTGTAAAACAGGTTGACTGCTCTTCATCCTCTTGTAAAACAGTCTAACTGCTCTACATCCTCGTATAAAACAGTTTGACTGCTCTTCATCCTTTTATAAAGCAGTTTCACTGCTCTTCATCCTCTTATAAATCAATTTGACTGCTCTTCATCCTCTTATAAAACCGTTTGACTGCTCTTCGTCCGATTATAAATCAGTTTGACTGCTCTTCATCCTCTTATAAAACCGTTTGACTGCTCTTCGTCCGATTATAAATCAGGTTGACTGCTCTTCGTCCGATTATAAATCAGTTTGACTGCTCTTCGTCTGCTTATAAAACAGTTTGACTGCTCTTCATCCTTTTATAAAGCAGTTTGACTGCTCTTCATCCTCTTATAAATCAGTTTGACTGCTCTTCATCTGTTTATAAAGCAGTTTTACTGCTCTTCATCCTCCTATAGACCAGTTTGACTGCGCTTCATCCTCCTATAAAACAGTTTGACTGCTCTTCGTCGGATTATAAATCAGTTTGACTGCTCTTCGTCCTCTTATAAAACAGGTTGACTGCTCTTCATCCTCTTGTAAAACAGTCTGACTGCTCTACATCCTCGTATAAAACAGTTTGACTGCTCTTCATCCTTTTATAAAGCAGTTTCACTGCTCTTCATCCTCTTATAAATCAATTTGACTGCTCTTCATACTCTTATAAAACCGTTTGACTGCTCTTCGTCCGATTATAAATCAGTTTGACTGCTCTTCGTCCGATTATAAATCAGTTTGACTGCTCTTCATCCTTTTATAAAGCTGTTTGACTGCTCTTCATACTCTTATAAATCAGTTTGACTGCTCTTCATCCTCTTATAAAGCAGTTGGACTGCTCTTCATACTCCTATAAACCAGTTTGACTGCGCTTCATCCTCCTGTAGAACAGTTTGACTGCTTTTCGTCCGATTATAAATCAGTTTGACTGCTCTTCGTCCTCGTATAAAACAGTTTGACTGCTCTTCATCCTTTTATAAAGCAGTTTGACTGCTCTTCATCCTCTTATAAAACAGATTGACTGCTCTTCATCCTCTTGTAAAACAGGTTGACTGCCCTTCATCCTCTTGTAAAACAGTCTGACTGCTCTTCATCCTCTTATAAAGCAGTTTGACTGCTCTTCATCCTCCTATAAACCAGTTTGACTGCGCTTCATCCTCTTGTAAAACAGTCTGACTGCTCTACATCATTGTATAAAACAGTTTGACTGCTCTTCATCCTTTTATAAAGCAGTTTGACTGCTCTTCATCCTCTTATAAATCAATTTGACTGCTCTTCATCCTCTTATAAAACCGTTTGACTGCTCTTCGTCCAATTATAAATCAGTTTGACTGCTCTTCGTCCGATTATAAATCAGTTCGACTGCTCTTCGTCCGCTTATAAAACAGTTTGACTGCTCTTCATCCTTTTATAAAGCAGTTTGACTGCTCTTCATCCTCTTATAAATCAGTTTGACTGCTCTTCATCCTTTTATAAAGCAGTTTGACTGCTCTTCATCCTCCTATAAACCAGTTTGACTGCGCTTCATCCTCCTATAGAACAGTTTGACTGCTCTTCGTCCGATTATAAATCAGTTTGACTGCTCTTCGTCCTCTTATAAAACAGTTTGACTGCTCTTCATCCTATTATAAATCAGTTTGACTGCTCTTCATCCTCTTATAAAACAGTTTGACTGCTCTTTATCCTTTTATAACGCAGTTTGACTGCTCTTCATCCTCTTATAAAACAGTTTGACTGCTCTTCATCCTCTTGTAAAACAGGTTGACTGCTCTTCATCCTCTTGTAAAACAGTCTGACTAATCTACATCCTCGTATAAAACAGTTTGACTGCTCTTCATCCTTTTATAAAGCAGTTTGACTGCTCTTCATCCTCTTATAAATCAATTTGACTGCTCTTCATCCTCTTATAAAACCGTTTGACTGCTCTTCGTCCAATTATAAATCAGTTTGACTGCTCTTCATCCTCTTATAAAACCGTTTGACTGCTCTTCGTCCGATTATAAATCAGGTTGACTGCTCTTCGTCCGATTATAAATCAGTTTGACTGCTCTTCGTCTGCTTATAAAACAGTTTGACTGCTCTTCATCCTTTTATAAAGCAGTTTGACTGCTCTTCATCCTCTTATAAATCAGTTTGACTGCTCTTCGTCCTCTTATAAAACAGGTTGACTGCTCTTCATCCTCTTGTAAAACAGTCTGACTGCTCTACATCCTCGTATAAAACAGTTTGACTGCTCTTCATCCTTTTATAAAGCAGTTTCACTGCTCTTCATCCTCTTATAAATCAATTTGACTGCTCTTCATACTCTTATAAAACCGTTTGACTGCTCTTCGTCCGATTATAAATCAGTTTGACTGCTCTTCGTCCGATTATAAATCAGTTTGACTGCTCTTCATCCTTTTATAAAGCTGTTTGACTGCTCTTCATACTCTTATAAATCAGTTTGACTGCTCTTCATCCTCTTATAAAGCAGTTGGACTGCTCTTCATACTCCTATAAACCAGTTTGACTGCGCTTCATCCTCCTGTAGAACAGTTTGACTGCTTTTCGTCCGATTATAAATCAGTTTGACTGCTCTTCGTCCTCGTATAAAACAGTTTGACTGCTCTTCATCCTTTTATAAAGCAGTTTGACTGCTCTTCATCCTTTTATAAAACAGATTGACTGCTCTTCATCCTCTTGTAAAACAGGTTGACTGCCCTTCATCCTCTTGTAAAACAGTCTGACTGCTCTTCATCCTCTTATAAAGCAGTTTGACTGCTCTTCATCCTCCTATAAACCAGTTTGACTGCGCTTCATCCTCTTGTAAAACAGTCTGACTGCTCTACATCATTGTATAAAACAGTTTGACTGCTCTTCATCCTTTTATAAAGCAGTTTGACTGCTCTTCATCCTCTTATAAATCAATTTGACTGCTCTTCATCCTCTTATAAAACCGTTTGACTGCTCTTCGTCCAATTATAAATCAGTTTGACTGCTCTTCGTCCGATTATAAATCAGTTCGACTGCTCTTCGTCCGCTTATAAAACAGTTTGACTGCTCTTCATCCTTTTATAAAGCAGTTTGACTGCTCTTCATCCTCTTATAAATCAGTTTGACTGCTCTTCATCCTTTTATAAAGCAGTTTGACTGCTCTTCATCCTCCTATAAACCAGTTTGACTGCGCTTCATCCTCCTATAGAACAGTTTGACTGCTCTTCGTCCGATTATAAATCAGTTTGACTGCTCTTCGTCCTCTTATAAAACAGTTTGACTGCTCTTCATCCTATTATAAATCAGTTTGACTGCTCTTCATCCTCTTATAAAACAGTTTGACTGCTCTTTATCCTTTTATAACGCAGTTTGACTGCTCTTCATCCTCTTATAAAACAGTTTGACTGCTCTTCATCCTCTTGTAAAACAGGTTGACTGCTCTTCATCCTCTTGTAAAACAGTCTGACTAATCTACATCCTCGTATAAAACAGTTTGACTGCTCTTCATCCTTTTATAAAGCAGTTTGACTGCTCTTCATCCTCTTATAAATCAATTTGACTGCTCTTCATCCTCTTATAAAACCGTTTGACTGCTCTTCGTCCAATTATAAATCAGTTTGACTGCTCTTCATCCTCTTATAAAACCGTTTGACTGCTCTTCGTCCGATTATAAATCAGGTTGACTGCTCTTCGTCCGATTATAAATCAGTTTGACTGCTCTTCGTCTGCTTATAAAACAGTTTGACTGCTCTTCATCCTTTTATAAAGCAGTTTGACTGCTCTTCATCCTCTTATAAATCAGTTTGACTGCTCTTCATCTGTTTATAAAGCAGTTTTACTGCTCTTCATCCTCCTATAAAACAGTTTGACTGCTCTTCGTCGGATTATAAATCAGTTTGACTGCTCTTCGTCCTCTTATAAAACAGGTTGACTGCTCTTCATCCTCTTGTAAAACAGTCTAACTGCTCTACATCCTCGTATAAAACAGTTTGACTGCTCTTCATCCCTTTATAAAGCGGATTCACTGCTCTTCATCCTCTTATAAATCAATTTGACTGCTCTTCATACTCTTATAAAACCGTTTGACTGCTCTTCGTCCGATTATAAATCAGTTTGACTGCTCTTCGTCCGATTATAAATCAGTTTGACTGCTCTTCGTCCGCTTACAAAACAGTTTGACTGCTCTTCATCCTTTTATAAAGCTGTTTGACTGCTCTTCATACTCATAAATCAGTTTGACTGCTCTTCATCCTCTTATAAACCAATTTGACTGCGCTTCATCCTCCTGTAGAACAGTTTGACTGCTTTTCGTCCGATTATAAATCAGTTTGACTGCTCTTCGTCCTCGTATAAAACAGTTTGACTGCTCTTCATCCTTTTATAAAGCGGTTTGACTGCTCTTCATCCTCTTATAAAACAGATTGACTGCTCTTCATCCTCTTATAAAACAGGTTGACTGCCCTTCATCCTCTTGTAAAACAGTCTGAGTGCTCTTCATCCTCTTATAAAGCAGTTTGACTGCTCTTCATCCTCCTATAAACCAGTTTGACTGCGCTTCATCCTCTTGTAAAACAGGTTGACTGCTTTTCATCCTTTTGTAAAACAGTCTGACTGCTCTACATCATTGTATAAAACAGTTTGACTGCTCTTCATCCTTTTATAAAGCAGTTTGACTGCTCTTCATCCTCTTATAAATCAATTTGACTGCTCTTCATCCTCTTATAAAACCGTTTGACTGCTCTTCGTCCGATTATAAATCAGTTTGACTGCTCTTCGTCCGATTATAAATCAGTTTGACTGCTCTTCATCCTATTATAAATCAGTTTGACTGCTCTTCATCCTCTTATAAATCAGTTTGACTGCTCTTCATCCGATTATAAATCAGTTTGACTGCTCTTCATCCTCTTATAAAACAGTTTGACTGCTCTTCATCCTTTTATAACGCAGTTTGACTGCTCTTCATCCTCTTATAAATCAGTTTGACTGCTCTTCATCCGATTATAAATCAGTTTGACTGCTCTTCGTCCTCTTTTAAAACAGTTTGACTGCTCTTCATCCTTTTATAATGCAGTTTGACTGCTCTTCATCCTCTTATAAAACAGTTTGACTGCTCTTCATCCTCTTGTAAAACAGGTTGACTGCTCTTCATCCTCTTGTAAAACAGTCTGACTGCTCTACATCCTCGTATAAAACAGTTTGACAGCTCTTCATCCTTTTATAAAGCAGTTTGACTGCTCTTCATCCTCTTATAAATCAATTTGACTGCTCTTCATCCTCTTATAAAACCGTTTGACTGCTCATCGTCCGATTATAAATCAGTTTGACTGCTCTTCATCCTCTTATAAAACCGTTTGACTGCTCTTCGTCCGATTATAAATCAGGTTGACTGCTCTTCGTCCGGTTATAAATCAGTTTGACTGCTCTTCGTCTGCTTATAAAACAGTTTGACTGCTCTTCATCCTTTTATAAAGCAGTTTGACTGCTCTTCATCCTCTTATAAATCAGTTTGACTGCTCTTGATCTGTTTATAAAGCAGTTTTACTGCTCTTCATCCTCCTATAGACCAGTTTGACTGCGCTTCATCCTCCTATAAAACAGTTTGACTGCTCTTCGTCGGATTATAAATCAGTTTCACTGCTCTTCATCCTATTATAAATCAGTTTGACTGCTCTTCATCCTCTTATAAATCAGTTTGACTGCTCTTCATCCGATTATAAATCAGTTTGACTGCTCTTCATCCTCTTATAAAACAGTTTGACTGCTCTTCATCCTTTTATAACGCAGTTTGACTGCTCTTCATCCTCTTATAAATCAGTTTGACTGCTCTTCATCCGATTATAAATCAGTTTGACTGCTCTTCGTCCTCTTTTAAAACAGTTTGACTGCTCTTCATCCTTTTATAATGCAGTTTGACTGCTCTTCATCCTCTTGTAAAACAGGTTGACTGCTCTTCATCCTCTTGTAAAACAGTCTGACTGCTCTACATCCTCGTATAAAACAGTTTGACAGCTCTTCATCCTTTTATAAAGCAGTTTGACTGCTCTTCATCCTCTTATAAATCAATTTGACTGCTCTTCATCCTCTTATAAAACCGTTTGACTGCTCATCGTCCGATTATAAATCAGTTTGACTGCTCTTCATCCTCTTATAAAACCGTTTGACTGCTCTTCGTCCGATTATAAATCAGGTTGACTGCTCTTCGTCCGATTATAAATCAGTTTGACTGCTCTTCGTCTGCTTATAAAACAGTTTGACTGCTCTTCATCCTTTTATAAAGCAGTTTGACTGCTCTTCATCCTCTTATAAATCAGTTTGACTGCTCTTGATCTGTTTATAAAGCAGTTTTACTGCTCTTCATCCTCCTATAGACCAGTTTGACTGCGCTTCATCCTCCTATAAAACAGTTTGACTGCTCTTCGTCGGATTATAAATCAGTTTGACTGCTCTTCGTCCTCTTATAAAACAGGTTGACTGCTCTTCATCCTCTTGTAAAACAGTCTGACTGCTCTACATCCTCGTATAAAACAGTTTGACTGCTCTTCATCCTTTTATAAAGCAGTTTCACTGCTCTTCATCCTCTTATAAATCAATTTGACTGCTCTTCATACTCTTATAAAACCGTTTGACTGCTCTTCGTCCGATTATAAATCAGTTTGACTGCTCTTCGTCCGATTATAAATCAGTTTGACTGCTCTTCGTCCGCTTACATAACAGTTTGACTGCTCTTCATCCTTTTATAAAGCTGTTTGACTGCTCTTCATACTCTTATAAATCAGTTTGACTGCTCTTCATCCTCTTATAAAGCAGTTTGACTGCTCTTCATACTCCTATAAACCAGTTTGACTGCGCTTCATCCTCTTGTAAAACAGGTTGACTGCTTTTCATCCTTTTGTAAAACAGTCTGACTGCTCTACATCATTGTATAAAACAGTTTGACTGCTCTTCATCCTTTTATAAAGCAGTTTGACTGCTCTTCATCCTCTTATAAATCAATTTGACTGCTCTTCATCCTCTTATAAAACCGTTTGACTGCTCTTCGTCCGATTATAAATCAGTTTGACTGCTCTTCGTCTGCTTATAAATCAGTTTGACTGCTCTTCATCCTATTATAAATCAGTTTGACTGCTCTTCATCCTCTTATAAATCAGTTTGACTGCTCTTCATCCGATTATAAATCAGTTTGACTGCTCTTCATCCTCTTATAAAACAGTTTGACTGCTCTTCATCCTTTTATAACGCAGTTTGACTGCTCTTCATCCTCTTATAAATCAGTTTGACTGCTCTTCATCCGATTATAAATCAGTTTGACTGCTCTTCGTACTCTTTTAAAACAGTTTGACTGCTCTTCATCCTTTTATAATGCAGTTTGACTGCTCTTCATCCTCTTATAAAACAGTTTGACTGCTCTTCATCCTCTTGTAAAACAGGTTGACTGTTCTTCATCCTCTTGTAAAACAGTCTGACTGCTATACATCCTCGTATAAAACAGTTTGACTGCTCTTCATCCTTTTATAAAGCAGTTTGACTGCTCTTCATCCTCTTATAAATCAATTTGACTGCTCTTCATCCTCTTATAAAACCGTTTGACTGCTCTTCGTCCGATTATAAATCAGTTTGACTGCTCTTCATCCTCTTATAAAACCGTTTGACTGCTCTTCGTCCGATTATAAATCAGGTTGACTGCTCTTCGTCCGATTATAAATCAGTTTGACTGCTCATCGTCTGCTTATAAAACAGTTTGACTGCTCTTCATCCTTTTATAAAGCAGTTTACTGCTCTTCATCCTCTTATAAATCAGTTTGACTGCTCTTGATCTGTTTATAAAGCAGTTTTACTGCTCTTCATCCTCTTATAGACCAGTTTGACTGCGCTTCATCCTCATATAGAACAGTTTGACTGCTCTTCGTTGGATTATAAATCAGTGTGACTGCTCTTCGTCCTCTTATAAAACAGGTTGACTGCTCTTCATCCTCTTGTAAAACAGTCTGACTGCTCTACATCCTCGTATAAAAGTTTGACTGCTCTTCATCCTTTTATAAAGCAGTTTCACTGCTCTTCATCCTCTTATAAATCAATTTGACTGCTCTTCATACTCTTATAAAACCGTTTGACTGCTCTTCGTCCGATTATAAATCAGTTTGACTGCTCTTCGTCCGATTATAAATCAGTTTGACTGCTCTTCGTCCGCTTACAAAACAGTTTGACTGCTCTTCATCCTTTTATAAAGCTGTTTGACTGCTCTTCATACTCTTATAAATCAGTTTGACTGCTCTTCATCCTCTTATAAAGCAGTTTGACTGCTCTTCATACTCCTATAAACCAGTTTGACTGCGCTTCATCCTCCTGTAGAACAGTTTGACTGCTTTTCGTCCGATTATAAATCAGTTTGACTGCTCTTCGTCCTCGTATAAAACAGTTTGACTGTTCTTCATCCTTTTATAAAGCAGTTTGACTGCTCTTCATCCTCTTATAAAACAGATTGACTGCTCTTCATCCTCTTGTAAAACAGGTTGACTGCCCTTCATCCTCTTGTAAAACAGTCTGACTGCTCTTCATCCTCTTATAAAGCAGTTTGACTGCTCTTCATCCTCCTATAAACCAGTTTGACTGCGCTTCATCCTCTTGTAAAACAGGTTGACTGCTTTTCATCCTTTTGTAAAACAGTCTGACTGCTCTACATCATTGTTTAAAACAGTTTGACTGCTCTTCATCCTTTTATAAAGCAGTTTGACTGCTCTTCATCCTCTTATAAATCAATTTGACTGCTCTTCATCCTCTTATAAAACCGTTTGACTGCTCTTCATCCTCTTATAAAACAGTTTGACTGCTCTTCATCCTTTTATAACGCAGTTTGACTGCTCTTCATCCTCTTATAAATCAGTTTGACTGCTCTTCATCCGATTATAAATCAGTTTGACTGCTCTTCGTACTCTTTTAAAACAGTTTGACTGCTCTTCATCCTTTTATAATGCAGTTTGACTGCTCTTCATCCTCTTATAAAACAGTTTGACTGCTCTTCATCCTCTTGTAAAACAGGTTGACTGCTCTTCATCCTCTTGTAAAACAGTCTGACTGCTCTACATCCTCGTATAAAACAGTTTGACTGCTCTTCATCCTTTTATAAAGCAGTTTGACTGCTCTTCATCCTCTTATAAATCAATTTGACTGCTCTTCATCCTCTTATAAAACCGTTTGACTGCTCTTCGTCCGATTATAAATCAGTTTGACTGCTCTTCATCCTCTTATAAAACCGTTTGACTGCTCTTCGTCCGATTATAAATCAGGTTGACTGCTCTTCGTCCGATTATAAATCAGTTTGACTGCTCATCGTCTGCTTATAAAACAGTTTGACTGCTCTTCATCCTTTTATAAAGCAGTTTACTGCTCTTCATCCTCTTATAAATCAGTTTGACTGCTCTTGATCTGTTTATAAAGCAGTTTTACTGCTCTTCATCCTCTTATAGACCAGTTTGACTGCGCTTCATCCTCATATAAAACAGTTTGACTGCTCTTCGTCGGATTATAAATCAGTGTGACTGCTCTTCGTCCTCTTATAAAACAGGTTGACTGCTCTTCATCCTCTTGTAAAACAGTCTGACTGCTCTACATCCTCGTATAAAACAGTTTGACTGCTCTTCATCCTTTTATAAAGCAGTTTCACTGCTCTTCATCCTCTTATAAATCAATTTGACTGCTCTTCATACTCTTATAAAACCGTTTGACTGCTCTTCGTCCGATTATAAATCAGTTTGACTGCTCTTCGTCCGATTATAAATCAGTTTGACTGCTCTTCGTCCGCTTACAAAACAGTTTGACTGCTCTTCATCCTTTTATAAAGCTGTTTGACTGCTCTTCATACTCTTATAAATCAGTTTGACTGCTCTTCATCCTCTTATAAAGCAGTTTGACTGCTCTTCATACTCCTATAAACCAGTTTGACTGCGCTTCATCCTCCTGTAGAACAGTTTGACTGCTTTTCGTCCGATTATAAATCAGTTTGACTGCTCTTCGTCCTCGTATAAAACAGTTTGACTGTTCTTCATCCTTTTATAAAGCAGTTTGACTGCTCTTCATCCTCTTATAAAACAGATTGACTGCTCTTCATCCTCTTGTAAAACAGGTTGACTGCCCTTCATCCTCTTGTAAAACAGTCTGACTGCTCTTCATCCTCTTATAAAGCAGTTTGACTGCTCTTCATCCTCCTATAAACCAGTTTGACTGCGCTTCATCCTCTTGTAAAACAGGTTGACTGCTTTTCATCCTTTTGTAAAACAGTCTGACTGCTCTACATCATTGTTTAAAACAGTTTGACTGCTCTTCATCCTTTTATAAAGCAGTTTGACTGCTCTTCATCCTCTTATAAATCAATTTGACTGCTCTTCATCCTCTCATAAAACCGTTTGACTGCTCTTCGTCCGATTATAAATCAGTTTGACTGCTCTTCGTCCGATTATAAATCAGTTTGACTGCTCTTCGTCCGCTTATAAAACAGTTTGACTGCTCTTCATCCTTTTATAAAGCAGTTTGACTGCTATTCATCCTCTTATAAATCAGTTTGACTGCTCTTCATCCTTTTATAAAGCAGTTTGACTGCTCTTCATCCTCCTATAAACCAGTTTGACTGCGCTTCATCCTCCTATAGAACAGTTTGACTGCTCTTCGTCCGATTATAAATCAGTTTGACTGCTCTTCGTCCTCTTATAAAACAGTTTGACTGCTCTTCATCCTTTTATAAAGCAGTTTGACTGCTCTTCATCCTCTTATAAATCAGTTTGACTGCTCTTCATCCGATTATAAATCAGTTTGACTGCTCTTCATCCTCTTATAAAACAGTTTGACTGCTCTTCATCCTTTTATAAAGCAGTTTGACTGCTCTTCATCCTCTTATAAATCAGTTTGACTGCTCTTCATCCTATTATAAATCAGTTTGACTGCTCTTCATCCTCTTATAAAACAGTTTGACTGCTCTTCATCCTTTTATAAATCAGTTTGACTGCTCTTCGTCTGCTTATAAATCAGTTTGACTGCTCTTCATCCTATTATAAATCAGTTTGACTGCTCTTCATCCTCTTATAAAACAGTTTGACTGCTCTTTATCCTTTTATAACGCAGTTTGACTGCTCTTCATCCTCTTATAAAACAGTTTGACTGCTCTTCATCCTCTTGTAAAACAGGTTGACTGCTCTCCATCCTATTGTAAAACAGTCTGACTGCTCTACATCCTCGTATAAAACAGTTTGACTGCTCTTCATCCTTTTATAAAGCAGTTTGACTGCTCTTCATCCTCTTATAAATCAATTTGACTGCTCTTCATCCTCTTATAAAACCGTTTGACTGCTCTTCGTCCGATTATAAATCAGTTTGACTGCTCTTCATCCTCTTATAAAACCGTTTGACTGCTCTTCGTCCGATTATAAATCAGGTTGACTGCTCTTCGTCCGATTATAAATCAGTTTGACTGCTCTTCGTCTGCTTATAAAACAGTTTGACTGCTCTTCATACTTTTATAAAGCAGTTTGACTGCTCTTCATCCTCTTATAAATCAGTTTGACTGCTCTTCATCTGTTTATAAAGCAGTTTGACTGCTCTTCATCCTCCTATAGACCAGTTTGACTGCGCTTCATCCTCCTATAAAACAGTTTGACTGCTATTCGTCGGATTATAAAGCAGTTTGACTGCTCTTCATCCTCCTATAAACCAGTTTGACTGCGCTTCATCCTCTTGTAAAACAGGTTGACTGCTTTTCATCCTTTTGTAAAACAGTCTGACTGCTCTACATCATTGTTTAAAACAGTTTGACTGCTCTTCATCCTTTTATAAAGCAGTTTGACTGCTCTTCATCCTCTTATAAATCAATTTGACTGCTCTTCATCCTCTTATAAAACCGTTTGACTGCTCTTCATCCTCTTATAAAACAGTTTGACTGCTCTTCATCCTTTTATAACGCAGTTTGACTGCTCTTCATCCTCTTATAAATCAGTTTGACTGCTCTTCATCCGATTATAAATCAGTTTGACTGCTCTTCGTACTCTTTTAAAACAGTTTGACTGCTCTTCATCCTTTTATAATGCAGTTTGACTGCTCTTCATCCTCTTATAAAACAGTTTGACTGCTCTTCATCCTCTTGTAAAACAGGTTGACTGCTCTTCATCCTCTTGTAAAACAGTCTGACTGCTCTACATCCTCGTATAAAACAGTTTGACTGCTCTTCATCCTTTTATAAAGCAGTTTGACTGCTCTTCATCCTCTTATAAATCAATTTGACTGCTCTTCATCCTCTTATAAAACCGTTTGACTGCTCTTCGTCCGATTATAAATCAGTTTGACTGCTCTTCATCCTCTTATAAAACCGTTTGACTGCTCTTCGTCCGATTATAAATCAGGTTGACTGCTCTTCGTCCGATTATAAATCAGTTTGACTGCTCATCGTCTGCTTATAAAACAGTTTGACTGCTCTTCATCCTTTTATAAAGCAGTTTACTGCTCTTCATCCTCTTATAAATCAGTTTGACTGCTCTTGATCTGTTTATAAAGCAGTTTTACTGCTCTTCATCCTCTTATAGACCAGTTTGACTGCGCTTCATCCTCATATAAAACAGTTTGACTGCTCTTCGTCGGATTATAAATCAGTGTGACTGCTCTTCGTCCTCTTATAAAACAGGTTGACTGCTCTTCATCCTCTTGTAAAACAGTCTGACTGCTCTACATCCTCGTATAAAACAGTTTGACTGCTCTTCATCCTTTTATAAAGCAGTTTCACTGCTCTTCATCCTCTTATAAATCAATTTGACTGCTCTTCATACTCTTATAAAACCGTTTGACTGCTCTTCGTCCGATTATAAATCAGTTTGACTGCTCTTCGTCCGATTATAAATCAGTTTGACTGCTCTTCGTCCGCTTACAAAACAGTTTGACTGCTCTTCATCCTTTTATAAAGCTGTTTGACTGCTCTTCATACTCTTATAAATCAGTTTGACTGCTCTTCATCCTCTTATAAAGCAGTTTGACTGCTCTTCATACTCCTATAAACCAGTTTGACTGCGCTTCATCCTCCTGTAGAACAGTTTGACTGCTTTTCGTCCGATTATAAATCAGTTTGACTGCTCTTCGTCCTCGTATAAAACAGTTTGACTGTTCTTCATCCTTTTATAAAGCAGTTTGACTGCTCTTCATCCTCTTATAAAACAGATTGACTGCTCTTCATCCTCTTGTAAAACAGGTTGACTGCCCTTCATCCTCTTGTAAAACAGTCTGACTGCTCTTCATCCTCTTATAAAGCAGTTTGACTGCTCTTCATCCTCCTATAAACCAGTTTGACTGCGCTTCATCCTCTTGTAAAACAGGTTGACTGCTTTTCATCCTTTTGTAAAACAGTCTGACTGCTCTACATCATTGTTTAAAACAGTTTGACTGCTCTTCATCCTTTTATAAAGCAGTTTGACTGCTCTTCATCCTCTTATAAATCAATTTGACTGCTCTTCATCCTCTTATAAAACCGTTTGACTGCTCTTCGTCCGATTATAAATCAGTTTGACTGCTCTTCGTCCGATTATAAATCAGTTTGACTGCTCTTCGTCCGCTTATAAAACAGTTTGACTGCTCTTCATCCTTTTATAAAGCAGTTTGACTGCTATTCATCCTCTTATAAATCAGTTTGACTGCTCTTCATCCTTTTATAAAGCAGTTTGACTGCTCTTCATCCTCCTATAAACCAGTTTGACTGCGCTTCATCCTCCTATAGAACAGTTTGACTGCTCTTCGTCCGATTATAAATCAGTTTGACTGCTCTTCGTCCTCTTATAAAACAGTTTGACTGCTCTTCATCCTTTTATAAAGCAGTTTGACTGCTCTTCATCCTCTTATAAATCAGTTTGACTGCTCTTCATCCGATTATAAATCAGTTTGACTGCTCTTCATCCTCTTATAAAACAGTTTGACTGCTCTTCATCCTTTTATAAAGCAGTTTGACTGCTCTTCATCCTCTTATAAATCAGTTTGACTGCTCTTCATCCTATTATAAATCAGTTTGACTGCTCTTCATCCTCTTATAAAACAGTTTGACTGCTCTTCATCCTTTTATAAATCAGTTTGACTGCTCTTCGTCTGCTTATAAATCAGTTTGACTGCTCTTCATCCTATTATAAATCAGTTTGACTGCTCTTCATCCTCTTATAAAACAGTTTGACTGCTCTTTATCCTTTTATAACGCAGTTTGACTGCTCTTCATCCTCTTATAAAACAGTTTGACTGCTCTTCATCCTCTTGTAAAACAGGTTGACTGCTCTCCATCCTATTGTAAAACAGTCTGACTGCTCTACATCCTCGTATAAAACAGTTTGACTGCTCTTCATCCTTTTATAAAGCAGTTTGACTGCTCTTCATCCTCTTATAAATCAATTTGACTGCTCTTCATCCTCTTATAAAACCGTTTGACTGCTCTTCGTCCGATTATAAATCAGTTTGACTGCTCTTCATCCTCTTATAAAACCGTTTGACTGCTCTTCGTCCGATTATAAATCAGGTTGACTGCTCTTCGTCCGATTATAAATCAGTTTGACTACTCTTCGTCTGCTTATAAAACAGTTTGACTGCTCTTCATACTTTTATAAAGCAGTTTGACTGCTCTTCATCCTCTTATAAATCAGTTTGACTGCTCTTCATCTGTTTATAAAGCAGTTTGACTGCTCTTCATCCTCCTATAGACCAGTTTGACTGCGCTTCATCCTCCTATAAAACAGTTTGACTGCTCTTCGTCGGATTATAAATCAGTTTGACTGCTCTTCGTCCTCTTATAAAACAGTTTGACTGCTCTTCATCCTTTTATAAAGCAGTTTGACTGCTCTACATCCTCTTATAAATCAGTTTGACTGCTATTCATCCGATTATAAATCAGTTTGACTGCTCTTCGTCCGATTATAAATCAGTTTGACTGCTCTACATCCTCTTATAAATCAGTTTGACTGCTCTTCATCCGATTATAAATCAGTTTGACTGCTCTTCATCCTCTTATAAAACAGTTTGACTGCTCTTCATCCTTTTATAAAGCAGTTTGACTGCTCTTCATCCTCTTATAAATCAGTTTGACTGCTCTTCATCCTATTATAAATCAGTTTGACTGCTCTTCATCCTCTTATAAAACAGTTTGACTGCTCTTCATCCTTTTATAAATCAGTTTGACTGCTCTTCGTCTGCTTATAAATCAGTTTGACTGCTCTTCATCCTATTATAAATCAGTTTGACTGCTCTTCATCCTCTTATAAAACAGTTTGACTGCTCTTTATCCTTTTATAACGCAGTTTGACTGCTCTTCATCCTCTTATAAAACAGTTTGACTGCTCTTCATCCTCTTGTAAAACAGGTTGACTGCTCTTCATCCTATTGTAAAACAGTCTGACTGCTCTACATCCTCGTATAAAACAGTTTGACTGCTCTTCATCCTTTTATAAAGCAGTTTGACTGCTCTTCATCCTCTTATAAATCAATTTGACTGCTCTTCATCCTCTTATAAAACCGTTTGACTGCTCTTCGTCCGATTATAAATCAGTTTGACTGCTCTTCATCCTCTTATAAAACCGTTTGACTGCTCTTCGTCCGATTATAAATCAGGTTGACTGCTCTTCGTCCGATTATAAATCAGTTTGACTGCTCTTCGTCTGCTTATAAAACAGTTTGACTGCTCTTCATACTTTTATAAAGCAGTTTGACTGCTCTTCATCTTCTTATAAATCAGTTTGACTGCTCTTCATCTGTTTATAAAGCAGTTTGACTGCTCTTCATCCTCCTATAGACCAGTTTGACTGCGCTTCATCCTCCTATAAAACAGTTTGACTGCTCTTCGTCGGATTATAAATCAGTTTGACTGCTCTTCGTCCTCTTATAAAACAGTTTGACTGCTCTTCATCCTTTTATAAAGCAGTTTGACTGCTCTACATCCTCTTATAAATCAGTTTGACTGCTATTCATCCGATTATAAATCAGTTTGACTGCTCTTCGTCCGATTATAAATCAGTTTGACTGCTCTACATCCTCTTATAAATCAGTTTGACTGCTATTCATTCGATTATAAATCAGTTTGACTGCTCTTCGTCTGCTTATAAATCAGTTTGACTGCTCTTCATCCTATTATAAATCAGTTTGACTGCTCTTCATCCTCTTATAAAACCGTTTGACTGCTCTTCGTCCCATTATAAATCAGTTTGACTGCTCTTCGTCCGATTATAAATCAGTTTGACTGCTCTTCGTCCGCTTACAAAACAGTTTGACTGCTCTTCATCCTTTTATAAAGCAGTTTGACTGCTCTTCATCCTCTTATAAATCAGTTTGACTGCTCTTCATCTATTTATAAAGCAGTTTTACTGCTCTTCATCCTCCTATAGACCAGTTTGACTGCGCTTCATCCTCCTATAAAACAGTTTGACTGCTCTTCGTCGGATTATAAATCAGTTTGACTGCTCTTCGTCCTCTTATAAAACAGGTTGACTGCTCTTCATCCTCTTGTAAAACAGTCTGACTGCTCTACATCCTCGTATAAAACAGTTTGACTGCTCTTCATCCTTTTATAAAGCAGTTTCACTGCTCTTCATCCTTTTATAAATCAATTTGACTGCTCTTCATACTCTTATAAAACAGTTTGACTGCTCTTCGTCCGATTATAAATCAGGTTGACTGCTCTTCTTCCGATTATAAATCAGTTTGACTGCTCTTCGTACGCTTATAAAACAGTTTGACTGCTCTTCGTCCTTTTATAAAGCAGTTTGACTGCTCTTCATCCTTTTATAAATCAGTTTGACTGCTCTTCGTCTGCTTATAAATCAGTTTGACTGCTCTTCATCCTATTATAAATCAGTTTGACTGCTCTTCATCCTCTTATAAAACAGTTTGACTGCTCTTTATCCTTTTATAACGCAGTTTGACTGCTCTTCATCCTCTTATAAAACAGTTTGACTGCTCTTCATCCTCTTGTAAAACAGGTTGACTGCTCTTCATCCTATTGTAAAACAGTCTGACTGCTCTACATCCTCGTATAAAACAGTTTGACTGCTCTTCATCCTTTTATAAAGCAGTTTGACTGCTCTTCATCCTCTTATAAATCAATTTGACTGCTCTTCATCCTCTTATAAAACCGTTTGACTGCTCTTCGTCCGATTATAAATCAGTTTGACTGCTCTTCATCCTCTTATAAAACCGTTTGACTGCTCTTCGTCCGATTATAAATCAGGTTGACTGCTCTTCGTCCGATTATAAATCAGTTTGACTGCTCTTCGTCTGCTTATAAAACAGTTTGACTGCTCTTCATACTTTTATAAAGCAGTTTGACTGCTCTTCATCCTCTTATAAATCAGTTTGACTGCTCTTCATCTGTTTATAAAGCAGTTTGACTGCTCTTCATCCTCCTATAGACCAGTTTGACTGCGCTTCATCCTCCTATAAAACAGTTTGACTGCTCTTCGTCGGATTATAAATCAGTTTGACTGCTCTTCGTCCTCTTATAAAACAGTTTGACTGCTCTTCATCCTTTTATAAAGCAGTTTGACTGCTCTACATCCTCTTATAAATCAGTTTGACTGCTATTCATCCGATTATAAATCAGTTTGACTGCTCTTCGTCCGATTATAAATCAGTTTGACTGCTCTACATCCTCTTATAAATCAGTTTGACTGCTATTCATTCGATTATAAATCAGTTTGACTGCTCTTCGTCTGCTTATAAATCAGTTTGACTGCTCTTCATCCTATTATAAATCAGTTTGACTGCTCTTCATCCTCTTATAAAACCGTTTGACTGCTCTTCGTCCCATTATAAATCAGTTTGACTGCTCTTCGTCCGATTATAAATCAGTTTGACTGCTCTTCGTCCGCTTACAAAACAGTTTGACTGCTCTTCATCCTTTTATAAAGCAGTTTGACTGCTCTTCATCCTCTTATAAATCAGTTTGACTGCTCTTCATCTATTTATAAAGCAGTTTTACTGCTCTTCATCCTCCTATAGACCAGTTTGACTGCGCTTCATCCTCCTATAAAACAGTTTGACTGCTCTTCGTCGGATTATAAATCAGTTTGACTGCTCTTCGTCCTCTTATAAAACAGGTTGACTGCTCTTCATCCTCTTGTAAAACAGTCTGACTGCTCTACATCCTCGTATAAAACAGTTTGACTGCTCTTCATCCTTTTATAAAGCAGTTTCACTGCTCTTCATCCTTTTATAAATCAATTTGACTGCTCTTCATACTCTTATAAAACAGTTTGACTGCTCTTCGTCCGATTATAAATCAGGTTGACTGCTCTTCTTCCGATTATAAATCAGTTTGACTGCTCTTCGTACGCTTATAAAACAGTTTGACTGCTCTTCGTCCTTTTATAAAGCAGTTTGACTGCTCTTCATCCTCTTATAAATCAGTTTGACTGCTCTTCATCCTTTTATAAAGCAGTTTGACTGCTCTTCATCCTCCTATAAACCAGTTTGACTGCGCTTCATCCTCCTATAGAACAGTTTGACTGCTCTTCGTCCGATTATAAATCAGTTTGACTGCTCTTCGTCCTCTTATAAAACAGTTTGACTGCTCTTCATCCTTTTATAAAGCAGTTTGACTGCTCTTCATCCTCTTATAAATCAGTTTGACTGCTCTTCATCCGATTATAAATCAGTTTGACTTTTCTTCATCCTCTTATAAAACAGTTTGACTGCTCTTCATCCTCTTATAAATCAGTTTGACTGCTCTTCATCCGATTATAAATCAGTTTGACTGCTCTTCATCCTCTTAAAAAACAGTTTGACTGCTCTTCATCCTTTTATAAAGCAGTTTGACTGCTCTTCATCCTCTTATAAATCAGTTTGACTGCTCTTCATCCGATTATAAATCAGTTTGACTGCTCTTCATCCTCTTATAAAACAGTTTGACTGCTCTTCATCCTTTTATAACGCAGTTTGACTGCTCTTCATCCTCTTATAAATCAGTTTGACTGCTCTTCATCCGATTATAAATCAGTTTGACTGCTCTTCGTCCTCTTTTAAAACAGTTTGACTGCTCTTCATCCTTTTATAATGCAGTTTGACTGCTCTTCATCCTCTTATAAAACAGTTTGACTGCTCTTCATCCTCTTGTAAAACAGGTTGACTGCTCTTCATCCTCTTGTAAAACAGTCTGACTGCTCTACATCCTCGTATAAAACAGTTTGACTGCTCTTCATCCTTTTATAAAGCAGTTTGACTGCTCTTCATCCTCTTATAAATCAATTTGACTGCTCTTCATCCTCTTATAAAACCGTTTGACTGCTCTTCGTCCGATTATAAATCAGTTTGACTGCTCTTCATCCTCTTATAAAACCGTTTGACTGCTCTTCGTCCGATTATAAATCAGGTTGACTGCTCTTCGTCCGATTATAAATCAGTTTGACTGCTCTTCGTCTGCTTATAAAACAGTTTGACTGCTCTTCATCCTTTTATAAAGCAGTTTGACTGCTCTTCATCCTCTTATAAATCAGTTTGACTGCTCTTCATCTGTTTATGAAGCAGTTTTACTGCTCTTCATCCTCCTATAGACCAGTTTGACTGCGCTTCATCCTCCTATAAAACAGTTTGACTGCACTTCGTCGGATTATAAATCAGTTTGACTGCTCTTCGTCCTCTTATAAAACAGTTTGACTGCTCTTCATCCTTTTATAAAGCAGTTTGACTGCTCTTCATCCTCTTATAAATCAGTTTGACTGCTCTTCATCCTATTATAAATCAGTTTGACTGCTCTTCATCCTCTTATAAAACAGTTTGACTGCTCTTCATCCTTTTATAAATCAGTTTGACTGCTCTTCGTCTGCTTATAAATCAGTTTGACTGCTCTTCATCCTATTATAAATCAGTTTGACTGCTCTTCATCCTCTTATAAAACAGTTTGACTTCTCTTTATCCTTTTATAACGCAGTTTGACTGCTCTTCATCCTCTTATAAAACAGTTTGACTGCTCTTCATCCTCTTGTAAAACAGGTTGACTGCTCTTCATCCTATTGTAAAACAGTCTGACTGCTCTACATCCTCGTATAAAACAGTTTGACTGCTCTTCATCCTTTTATAAAGCAGTTTGACTGCTCTTCATCCTCTTATAAATCAATTTGACTGCTCTTCATCCTCTTATAAAACCGTTTGACTGCTCTTCATCCGATTATAAATCAGTTTGACTGCTCTTCGTCCTCTTTTAAAACAGTTTGACTGCTCTTCATCCTTTTATAATGCAGTTTGACTGCTCTTCATCCTCTTATAAAACAGTTTGACTGCTCTTCATCCTCTTGTAAAACAGGTTGACTGCTCTTCATCCTCTTGTAAAACAGTCTGACTGCTCTACATCCTCGTATAAAACAGTTTGACTGCTCTTCATCCTTTTATAAAGCAGTTTGACTGCTCTTCATCCTCTTATAAATCAATTTGACTGCTCTTCATCCTCTTATAAAACCGTTTGACTGCTCTTCGTCCGATTATAAATCAGTTTGACTGCTCTTCATCCTCTTATAAAACCGTTTGACTGCTCTTCGTCCGATTATAAATCAGGTTGACTGCTCTTCGTCCGATTATAAATCAGTTTGACTGCTCTTCATCCTCTTATAAAACCGTTTGACTGCTCTTCGTCCGATTATAAATCAGTTTGACTGCTCTTGATCTGTTTATAAAGCAGTTTTACTGCTCTTCATCCTCCTATAGACCAGTTTGACTGCGCTTCATCCTCCTATAAAACAGTTTGACTGCTCTTCGTCGGATTATAAATCAGTTTGACTGCTCTTCGTCCTCTTATAAAACAGGTTGACTGCTCTTCATCCTCTTGTAAAACAGTCTGACTGCTCTACATCCTCGTATAAAACAGTTTGACTGCTCTTCATCCTTTTATAAAGCAGTTTCACTGCTCTTCATCCTCTTATAAATCAATTTGACTGCTCTTCATACTCTTATAAAACCGTTTGACTGCTCTTCGTCCGATTATAAATCAGTTTGACTGCTCTTCGTCCGATTATAAATCAGTTTGACTGCTCTTCGTCCGCTTACAAAACAGTTTGACTGCTCTTCATCCTTTTATAAAGCTGTTTGACTGCTCTTCATACTCTTATAAAACAGTTTGACTGCTCTTCATCCTCTTGTAAAACAGGTTGACTGCTCTTCATCCTATTGTAAAACAGTCTGACTGCTCTACATCCTCGTATAAAACAGTTTGACTGCTCTTCATCCTTTTATAAAGCAGTTTGACTGCTCTTCATCCTCTTATAAATCAATTTGACTGCTCTTCATCCTCTTATAAAACCGTTTGACTGCTCTTCGTCCGATTATAAATCAGTTTGACTGCTCTTCATCCTCTTATAAAACCGTTTGACTGCTCTTCATACTTTTATAAAGCAGTTTGACTGCTCTTCATCCTCTTATAAATCAGTTTGACTGCTCTTCATCTGTTTATAAAGCAGTTTGACTGCTCTTCATCCTCCTATAGACCAGTTTGACTGCGCTTCATCCTCCTATAAAACAGTTTGACTGCTCTTCGTCGGATTATAAATCAGTTTGACTGCTCTTCGTCCTCTTATAAAACAGTTTGACTGCTCTTCATCCTTTTATAAAGCAGTTTGACTGCTCTACATCGTCTTATAAATCAGTTTGACTGCTATTCATCCGATTATAAATCAGTTTGACTGCTCTTCGTCCGATTATAAATCAGTTTGACTGCTCTACATCCTCTTATAAATCAGTTTGACTGCTATTCATCCGATTATAAATCAGTTTGACTGCTCTTCGTCTGCTTATAAATCAGTTTGACTGCTCTTCATCCTATTATAAATCAGTTTGACTGCTCTTCATCCTCTTATAAAACCGTTTGACTGCTCTTCGTCCCATTATAAATCAGTTTGACTGCTCTTCGTCCGATTATAAATCAGTTTGACTGCTCTTCGTCCGCTTACAAAACAGTTTGACTGCTCTTCATCCTTTTATAAAGCAGTTTGACTGCTCTTCATCCTCTTATAAATCAGTTTGACTGCTCTTCATCTATTTATAAAGCAGTTTTACTGCTCTTCATCCTCCTATAGACCAGTTTGACTGCGCTTCATCCTCCTATAAAACAGTTTGACTGCTCTTCGTCGGATTATAAATCATTTTGACTGCTCTTCGTCCTCTTATAAAACAGGTTGACTGCTCTTCATCCTCTTGTAAAACAGTCTGACTGCTCTACATCCTCGTATAAAACAGTTTGACTGCTCTTCATCCTTTTATAAAGCAGTTTCACTGCTCTTCATCCTTTTATAAATCAATTTGACTGCTCTTCGTACTCTTATAAAACAGTTTGACTGCTCTTCGTCCGATTATAAATCAGGTTGACTGCTCTTCTTCCGATTATAAATCAGTTTGACTGCTCTTCGTACGCTTATAAAACAGTTTGACTGCTCTTCGTCCTTTTATAAAGCAGTTTGACTGCTCTTCATCCTCTTATAAATCAGTTTGACTGCTCTTCATCCTTTTATAAAGCAGTTTGACTGCTCTTCATCCTCCTATAAACCAGTTTGACTGCGCTTCATCCTCCTATAGAACAGTTTGACTGCTCTTCGTCCGATTATAAATCAGTTTGACTGCTCTTCGTCCTCTTATAAAACAGTTTGACTGCTCTTCATCCTTTTATAAAGCAGTTTGACTGCTCTTCATCCTCTTATAAATCAGTTTGACTGCTCTTCATCCGATTATAAATCAGTTTGACTTTTCTTCATCCTCTTATAAAACAGTTTGACTGCTCTTCATCCTCTTATAAATCAGTTTGACTGCTCTTCATCCGATTATAAATCAGTTTGACTGCTCTTCATCCTCTTAAAAAACAGTTTGACTGCTCTTCATCCTTTTATAAAGCAGTTTGACTGCTCTTCATCCTCTTATAAATCAGTTTGACTGCTCTTCATCCGATTATAAATCAGTTTGACTGCTCTTCATCCTCTTATAAAACAGTTTGACTGTTCTTCATCCTTTTATAACGCAGTTTGACTGCTCTTCATCCTCTTATAAATCAGTTTGACTGCTCTTCATCCGATTATAAATCAGTTTGACTGCTCTTCGTCCTCTTTTAAAACAGTTTGACTGCTCTTCATCCTTTTATAATGCAGTTTGACTGCTCTTCATCCTCTTATAAAACAGTTTGACTGCTCTTCATCCTCTTGTAAAACAGGTTGACTGCTCTTCATCCTCTTGTAAAACAGTCTGACTGCTCTACATCCTCGTATAAAACAGTTTGACTGCTCTTCATCCTTTTATAAAGCAGTTTGACTGCTCTTCATCCTCTTATAAATCAATTTGACTGCTCTTCATCCTCTTATAAAACCGTTTGACTGCTCTTCGTCCGATTATAAATCAGTTTGACTGCTCTTGATCTGTTTATAAAGCAGTTTTACTGCTCTTCATCCTCCTATAGACCAGTTTGACTGCGCTTCATCCTCCTATAAAACAGTTTGACTGCTCTTCGTCGGATTATAAATCAGTTTGACTGCTCTTCGTCCTCTTATAAAACAGGTTGACTGCTCTTCATCCTCTTGTAAAACAGTCTGACTGCTCTACATCCTCGTATAAAACAGTTTGACTGCTCTTCATCCTTTTATAAAGCAGTTTCACTGCTCTTCATCCTCTTATAAATCAATTTGACTGCTCTTCATACTCTTATAAAACCGTTTGACTGCTCTTCGTCCGATTATAAATCAGTTTGACTGCTCTTCGTCCGATTATAAATCAGTTTGACTGCTCTTCGTCCGCTTACAAAACAGTTTGACTGCTCTTCATCCTTTTATAAAGCTGTTTGACTGCTCTTCATACTCTTATAAAACAGTTTGACTGCTCTTCATCCTCTTGTAAAACAGGTTGACTGCTCTTCATCCTATTGTAAAACAGTCTGACTGCTCTACATCCTCGTATAAAACAGTTTGACTGCTCTTCATCCTTTTATAAAGCAGTTTGACTGCTCTTCATCCTCTTATAAATCAATTTGACTGCTCTTCATCCTCTTATAAAACCGTTTGACTGCTCTTCGTCCGATTATAAATCAGTTTGACTGCTCTTCATCCTCTTATAAAACCGTTTGACTGCTCTTCGTCCGATTATAAATCAGGTTGACTGCTCTTCGTCCGATTATAAATCAGTTTGACTGCTCTTCGTCTGCTTATAAAACAGTTTGACTGCTCTTCATACTTTTATAAAGCAGTTTGACTGCTCTTCATCCTCTTATAAATCAGTTTGACTGCTCTTCATCTGTTTATAAAGCAGTTTGACTGCTCTTCATCCTCCTATAGACCAGTTTGACTGCGCTTCATCCTCCTATAAAACAGTTTGACTGCTCTTCGTCGGATTATAAATCAGTTTGACTGCTCTTCGTCCTCTTATAAAACAGTTTGACTGCTCTTCATCCTTTTATAAAGCAGTTTGACTGCTCTACATCCTCTTATAAATCAGTTTGACTGCTATTCATCCGATTATAAATCAGTTTGACTGCTCTTCGTCCGATTATAAATCAGTTTGACTGCTCTACATCCTCTTATAAATCAGTTTGACTGCTATTCATCCGATTATAAATCAGTTTGACTGCTCTTCGTCTGCTTATAAATCAGTTTGACTGCTCTTCATCCTATTATAAATCAGTTTGACTGCTCTTCATCCTCTTATAAAACCGTTTGACTGCTCTTCGTCCCATTATAAATCAGTTTGACTGCTCTTCGTCCGATTATAAATCAGTTTGACTGCTCTTCGTCCGCTTACAAAACAGTTTGACTGCTCTTCATCCTTTTATAAAGCAGTTTGACTGCTCTTCATCCTCTTATAAATCAGTTTGACTGCTCTTCATCTATTTATAAAGCAGTTTTACTGCTCTTCATCCTCCTATAGACCAGTTTGACTGCGCTTCATCCTCCTATAAAACAGTTTGACTGCTCTTCGTCGGATTATAAATCATTTTGACTGCTCTTCGTCCTCTTATAAAACAGGTTGACTGCTCTTCATCCTCTTGTAAAACAGTCTGACTGCTCTACATCCTCGTATAAAACAGTTTGACTGCTCTTCATCCTTTTATAAAGCAGTTTCACTGCTCTTCATCCTTTTATAAATCAATTTGACTGCTCTTCATACTCTTATAAAACAGTTTGACTGCTCTTCGTCCGATTATAAATCAGGTTGACTGCTCTTCTTCCGATTATAAATCAGTTTGACTGCTCTTCGTACGCTTATAAAACAGTTTGACTGCTCTTCGTCCTTTTATAAAGCAGTTTGACTGCTCTTCATCCTCTTATAAATCAGTTTGACTGCTCTTCATCCTTTTATAAAGCAGTTTGACTGCTCTTCATCCTCCTATAAACCAGTTTGACTGCGCTTCATCCTCCTATAGAACAGTTTGACTGCTCTTCGTCCGATTATAAATCAGTTTGACTGCTCTTCGTCCTCTTATAAAACAGTTTGACTGCTCTTCATCCTTTTATAAAGCAGTTTGACTGCTCTTCATCCTCTTATAAATCAGTTTGACTGCTCTTCATCCGATTATAAATCAGTTTGACTTTTCTTCATCCTCTTATAAAACAGTTTGACTGCTCTTCATCCTCTTATAAATCAGTTTGACTGCTCTTCATCCGATTATAAATCAGTTTGACTGCTCTTCATCCTCTTAAAAAACAGTTTGACTGCTCTTCATCCTTTTATAAAGCAGTTTGACTGCTCTTCATCCTCTTATAAATCAGTTTGACTGCTCTTCATCCGATTATAAATCAGTTTGACTGCTCTTCATCCTCTTATAAAACAGTTTGACTGTTCTTCATCCTTTTATAACGCAGTTTGACTGCTCTTCATCCTCTTATAAATCAGTTTGACTGCTCTTCATCCGATTATAAATCAGTTTGACTGCTCTTCGTCCTCTTTTAAAACAGTTTGACTGCTCTTCATCCTTTTATAATGCAGTTTGACTGCTCTTCATCCTCTTATAAAACAGTTTGACTGCTCTTCATCCTCTTGTAAAACAGGTTGACTGCTCTTCATCCTCTTGTAAAACAGTCTGACTGCTCTACATCCTCGTATAAAACAGTTTGACTGCTCTTCATCCTTTTATAAAGCAGTTTGACTGCTCTTCATCCTCTTATAAATCAATTTGACTGCTCTTCATCCTCTTATAAAACCGTTTGACTGCTCTTCGTCCGATTATAAATCAGTTTGACTGCTCTTCATCCTCTTATAAAACCGTTTGACTGCTCTTCGTCCGATTATAAATCAGGTTGACTGCTCTTCGTCCGATTATAAATCAGTTTGACTGCTCTTCGTCTGCTTATAAAACAGTTTGACTGCTCTTCATCCTTTTATAAAGCAGTTTGACTGCTCTTCATCCTCTTATAAATCAGTTTGACTGCTCTTCATCTGTTTATAAAGCAGTTTTACTGCTCTTCATCCTCCTATAGACCAGTTTGACTGCGCTTCATCCTCCTATAAAACAGTTTGACTGCACTTCGTCGGATTATAAATCAGTTTGACTGCTCTTCGTCCTCTTATAAAACAGTTTGACTGCTCTTCATCCTTTTATAAAGCAGTTTGACTGCTCTTCATCCTCTTATAAATCAGTTTGACTGCTCTTCATCCTATTATAAATCAGTTTGACTGCTCTTCATCCTCTTATAAAACAGTTTGACTGCTCTTCATCCTTTTATAAATCAGTTTGACTGCTCTTCGTCTGCTTATAAATCAGTTTGACTGCTCTTCATCCTATTATAAATCAGTTTGACTGCTCTTCATCCTCTTATAAAACAGTTTGACTTCTCTTTATCCTTTTATAACGCAGTTTGACTGCTCTTCATCCTCTTATAAAACAGTTTGACTGCTCTTCATCCTCTTGTAAAACAGGTTGACTGCTCTTCATCCTATTGTAAAACAGTCTGACTGCTCTACATCCTCGTATAAAACAGTTTGACTGCTCTTCATCCTTTTATAAAGCAGTTTGACTGCTCTTCATCCTCTTATAAATCAATTTGACTGCTCTATATCCTCTTATAAAACCGTTTGACTGCTCTTCGTCCGATTATAAATCAGTTTGACTGCTCTTCGTCTGCTTATAAATCAGTTTGACTGCTCTTCATCCTATTATAAATCAGTTTGACTGCTCTTCATCCTCTTATAAATCAGTTTGACTGCTCTTCATCCGATTATAAATCAGTTTGACTGCTCTTCATCCTCTTATAAATCAGTTTGACTGCTCTTCATCTGTTTATAAAGCAGTTTTACTGCTCTTCATCCTCCTATAGACCAGTTTGACTGCGCTTCATCCTCCTATAAAACAGTTTGACTGCACTTCGTCGGATTATAAATCAGTTTGACTGCTCTTCGTCCTCTTATAAAACAGTTTGACTGCTCTTCATCCTTTTATAAAGCAGTTTGACTGCTCTTCATCCTCTTATAAATCAGTTTGACTGCTCTTCATCCTATTATAAATCAGTTTGACTGCTCTTCATCCTCTTATAAAACAGTTTGACTGCTCTTCATCCTTTTATAAATCAGTTTGACTGCTCTTCGTCTGCTTATAAATCAGTTTGACTGCTCTTCATCCTATTATAAATCAGTTTGACTGCTCTTCATCCTCTTATAAAACAGTTTGACTTCTCTTTATCCTTTTATAACGCAGTTTGACTGCTCTTCATCCTCTTATAAAACAGTTTGACTGCTCTTCATCCTCTTGTAAAACAGGTTGACTGCTCTTCATCCTATTGTAAAACAGTCTGACTGCTCTACATCCTCGTATAAAACAGTTTGACTGCTCTTCATCCTTTTATAAAGCAGTTTGACTGCTCTTCATCCTCTTATAAATCAATTTGACTGCTCTTCATCCTCTTATAAAACCGTTTGACTGCTCTTCGTCCGATTATAAATCAGTTTGACTGCTCTTCGTCTGCTTATAAATCAGTTTGACTGCTCTTCATCCTATTATAAATCAGTTTGACTGCTCTTCATCCTCTTATAAATCAGTTTGACTGCTCTTCATCCGATTATAAATCAGTTTGACTGCTCTTCATCCTCTTATAAAACAGTTTGACTGCTCTTCATCCTTTTATAACGCAGTTTGACTGCTCTTCATCCTCTTATAAATCAGTTTGACTGCTCTTCATCCGATTATAAATCAGTTTGACTGCTCTTCGTCCTCTTTTAAAACAGTTTGACTGCTCTTCATCCTTTTATAATGCAGTTTGACTGCTCTTCATCCTCTTATAAAACAGTTTGACTGCTCTTCATCCTCTTGTAAAACAGGTTGACTGCTCTTCATCCTCTTGTAAAACAGTCTGACTGCTCTACATCCTCGTATAAAACAGTTTGACTGCTCTTCATCCTTTTATAAAGCAGTTTGACTGCTCTTCATCCTCTTATAAATCAATTTGACTGCTCTTCATCCTCTTATAAAACCGTTTGACTGCTCTTCGTCCGATTATAAATCAGTTTGACTGCTCTTCATCCTCTTATAAAACCGTTTGACTGCTCTTCGTCCGATTATAATTCAGGATGACTGCTCTTCGTCCGATTATAAATCAGTTTGACTGCTCATCGTCTGCTTATAAAACAGTTTGACTGCTCTTCATCCTTTTATAAAGCAGTTTGACTGCTCTTCATCCTCTTATAAATCAGTTTGACTGCTCTTGATCTGTTTATAAAGCAGTTTTACTGCTCTTCATCCTCCTATAGACCAGTTTGACTGCGCTTCATCCTCCTATAAAACAGTTTGACTGCTCTTCGTCGGATTATAAATCAGTTTGACTGCTCTTCGTCCTCTTATAAAACAGGTTGACTGCTCTTCATCCTCTTGTAAAACAGTCTGACTGCTCTACATCCTCGTATAAAACAGTTTGACTGCTCTTCATCCTTTTATAAAGCAGTTTCACTGCTCTTCATCCTCTTATAAATCAATTTGACTGCTCTTCATACTCTTATAAAACCGTTTGACTGCTCTTCGTCCGATTATAAATCAGTTTGACTGCTCTTCGTCCGATTATAAATCAGTTTGACTGCTCTTCGTCCGCTTACAAAACAGTTTGACTGCTCTTCATCCTTTTATAAAGCTGTTTGACTGCTCTTCATACTCTTATAAATCAGTTTGACTGCTCTTCATCCTCTTATAAAGCAGTTTGACTGCTCTTCATACTCCTATAAACCAGTTTGACTGCGCTTCATCCTCCTGTAGAACAGTTTGACTGCTTTTCGTCCGATTATAAATCAGTTTGACTGCTCTTCGTCCTCGTATAAAACAGTTTGACTGTTCTTCATCCTTTTATAAAGCAGTTTGACTGCTCTTCATCCTCTTATAAAACAGATTGACTGCTCTTCATCCTCTTGTAAAACAGGTTGACTGCCCTTCATCCTCTTGTAAAACAGTCTGACTGCTCTTCATCCTCTTATAAAGCAGTTTGACTGCTCTTCATCCTCCTATAAACCAGTTTGACTGCGCTTCATCCTCTTGTAAAACAGGTTGACTGCTTTTCATCCTTTTGTAAAACAGTCTGACTGCTCTACATCATTGTATAAAACAGTTTGACTGCTCTTCATCCTTTTATAAAGCAGTTTGACTGCTCTTCATCCTCTTATAAATCAATTTGACTGCTCTTCATCCTCTTATAAAACCGTTTGACTGCTCTTCGTCCGATTATAAATCAGTTTGACTGCTCTTCGTCCGATTATAAATCAGTTTGACTGCTCTTCGTCCGCTTATAAAACAGTTTGACTGCTCTTCATCCTTTTATAAAGCAGTTTGACTGCTATTCATCCTCTTATAAATCAGTTTGACTGCTCTTCATCCTTTTATAAAGCAGTTTGACTGCTCTTCATCCTCCTATAAACCAGTTTGACTGCGCTTCATCCTCCTATAGAACAGTTTGACTGCTCTTCGTCCGATTATAAATCAGTTTGACTGCTCTTCGTCCTCTTATAAAACAGTTTGACTGCTCTTCATCCTTTTATAAAGCAGTTTGACTGCTCTTCATCCTCTTATAAATCAGTTTGACTGCTCTTCATCCGATTATAAATCAGTTTGACTGCTCTTCATCCTCTTATAAAACAGTTTGACTGCTCTTCATCCTTTTATAAAGCAGTTTGACTGCTCTTCATCCTCTTATAAATCAGTTTGACTGCTCTTCATCCTATTATAAATCAGTTTGACTGCTCTTCATCCTCTTATAAAACAGTTTGACTGCTCTTCATCCTTTTATGAATCAGTTTGACTGCTCTTCGTCTGCTTATAAATCAGTTTGACTGCTCTTCATCCTATTATAAATCAGTTTGACTGCTCTTCATCCTCTTATAAAACAGTTTGACTGCTCTTTATCCTTTTATAACGCAGTTTGACTGCTCTTCATCCTCTTATAAAACAGTTTGACTGCTCTTCATCCTCTTGTAAAACAGGTTGACTGCTCTTCATCCTATTGTAAAACAGTCTGACTGCTCTACATCCTCGTATAAAACAGTTTGACTGCTCTTCATCCTTTTATAAAGCAGTTTGACTGCTCTTCATCCTCTTATAAATCAATTTGACTGCTCTTCATCCTCTTATAAAACCGTTTGACTGCTCTTCGTCCGATTATAAATCAGTTTGACTGCTCTTCATCCTCTTATAAAACCGTTTGACTGCTCTTCGTCCGATTATAAATCAGGTTGACTGCTCTTCGTCCGATTATAAATCAGTTTGACTGCTCTTCGTCTGCTTATAAAACAGTTTGACTGCTCTTCATACTTTTATAAAGCAGTTTGACTGCTCTTCATCCTCTTATAAATCAGTTTGACTGCTCTTCATCTGTTTATAAAGCAGTTTGACTGCTCTTCATCCTCCTATAGACCAGTTTGACTGCGCTTCATCCTCCTATAAAACAGTTTGACTGCTCTTCGTCGGATTATAAATCAGTTTGACTGCTCTTCGTCCTCTTATAAAACAGTTTGACTGCTCTTCATCCTTTTATAAAGCAGTTTGACTGCTCTACATCCTCTTATAAATCAGTTTGACTGCTATTCATCCGATTATAAATCAGTTTGACTGCTCTTCGTCCGATTATAAATCAGTTTGACTGCTCTACATCCTCTTATAAATCAGTTTGACTGCTCTTCCTCTGCTTATAAATCAGTTTGACTGCTCTTCATCCTATTATAAATCAGTTTGACTGCTCTTCATCCTCTTATAAAACCGTTTGACTGCTCTTCGTCCCATTATAAATCAGTTTGACTGCTCTTCGTCCGATTATAAATCAGTTTGACTGCTCTTCGTCCGCTTACAAAACAGTTTGACTGCTCTTCATCCTTTTATAAAGCTGTTTGACTGCTCTTCATACTCCTATAAACCAGTTTGACTGCGCTTCATCCTCCTGTAGAACAGTTTGACTGCTATCTGCTATCTGCTCTTCATCCTTTTATAAAGCAGTTTGACTGCTCTTCATCCTCTTATAAATCAGTTTGACTGCTCTTCATCTATTTATAAAGCAGTTTTACTGCTCTTCATCCTCCTATAGACCAGTTTGACTGCGCTTCATCCTCCTATAAAACAGTTTGACTGCTCTTCGTCGGATTATAAATCAGTTTGACTGCTCTTCGTCCTCTTATAAAACAGGTTGACTGCTCTTCATCCTCTTGTAAAACAGTCTGACTGCTCTACATCCTCGTATAAAACAGTTTGACTGCTCTTCATCCTTTTATAAAGCAGTTTCACTGCTCTTCATCCTTTTATAAATCAATTTGACTGCTCTTCATACTCTTATAAAACAGTTTGACTGCTCTTCGTCCGATTATAAATCAGGTTGACTGCTCTTCGTCCGATTATAAATCAGTTTGACTGCTCTTCGTACGCTTATAAAACAGTTTGACTGCTCTTCGTCCTTTTATAAAGCAGTTTGACTGCTCTTCATCCTCTTATAAATCAGTTTGACTGCTCTTCATCCTTTTATAAAGCAGTTTGACTGCTCTTCATCCTCCTATAAACCAGTTTGACTGCGCTTCATCCTCCTATAGAACAGTTTGACTGCTCTTCGTCCGATTATAAATCAGTTTGACTGCTCTTCGTCCTCTTATAAAACAGTTTGACTGCTTTTCATCCTTTTATAAAGCAGTTTGACTGCTCTTCATACTCTTATAAATCAGTTTGACTGCTCTTCATCCGATTATAAATCAGTTTGACTTTTCTTCATCCTCTTATAAAACAGTTTGACTGCTCTTCATCCTCTTATAAATCAGTTTGACTGCTCTTCATCCGATTATAAATCAGTTTGACTGCTCTTCATCCACTTAAAAAACAGTTTGACTGCTCTTCATCCTTTTATAAAGCAGTTTGACTGCTCTTCATCCTCTTATAAATCAGTTTGACTGCTCTTCATCCGATTATAAATCAGTTTGACTGCTCTTCATCCTCTTATAAAACAGTTTGACTGCTCTTCATCCTTTTATAACGCAGTTTGACTGCTCTTCATCCTCTTATAAATCAGTTTGACTGCTCTTCATCCGATTATAAATCAGTTTGACTGCTCTTCGTCCTCTTTTAAAACAGTTTGACTGCTCTTCATCCTTTTATAATGCAGTTTGACTGCTCTTCATCCTCTTATAAAACAGTTTGACTGCTCTTCATCCTCTTGTAAAACAGGTTGACTGCTCTTCATCCTCTTGTAAAACAGTCTGACTGCTCTACATCCTCGTATAAAACAGTTTGACTGCTCTTCATCCTTTTATAAAGCAGTTTGACTACTCTTCATCCTCTTATAAATCAATTTGACTGCTCTTCATCCTCTTATAAAACCGTTTGACTGCTCTTCGTCCGATTATAAATCAGTTTGACTGCTCTTCATCCTCTTATAAAACCGTTTGACTGCTCTTCGTCCGATTATAAATCAGGTTGACTGCTCTTCGTCCGATTATAAATCAGTTTGACTGCTCTTCGTCTGCTTATAAAACAGTTTGACTGCTCTTCATCCTTTTATAAAGCAGTTTGACTGCTCTTCATCCTCTTATAAATCAGTTTGACTGCTCTTCATCTGTTTATAAAGCAGTTTTACTGCTCTTCATCCTCCTATAGACCAGTTTGACTGCGCTTCATCCTCCTATAAAACAGTTTGACTGCACTTCGTCGGATTATAAATCAGTTTGACTGCTCTTCGTCCTCTTATAAAACAGTTTGACTGCTCTTCATCCTTTTATAAAGCAGTTTGACTGCTCTTCATCCTCTTATAAATCAGTTTGACTGCTCTTCATCCTATTATAAATCAGTTTGACTGCTCTTCATCCTCTTATAAAACAGTTTGACTGCTCTTCATCCTTTTATAAATCAGTTTGACTGCTCTTCGTCCGCTTACAAAACAGTTTGACTGCTCTTCATCCTATTATAAATCAGTTTGACTGCTCTTCATCCTCTTATAAAACAGTTTGACTTCTCTTTATCCTTTTATAACGCAGTTTGACTGCTCTTCATCCTCTTATAAAACAGTTTGACTGCTCTTCATCCTCTTGTAAAACAGGTTGACTGCTCTTCATCCTATTGTAAAACAGTCTGACTGCTCTACATCCTCGTATAAAACAGTTTGACTGCTCTTCATCCTTTTATAAAGCAGTTTAACTGCTCTTCATCCTCTTATAAATCAATTTGACTGCTCTTCATCCTCTTATAAAACCGTTTGACTGCTCTTCGTCCGATTATAAATCAGTTTGACTGCTCTTCATCCTCTTATAAAACCGTTTGACTGCTCTTCGTCCGAATTATAAATCAGGTTGACTGCTCTTCGTCCGATTATAAATCAGTTTGACTGCTCTTCGTCTGCTTATAAAACAGTTTGACTGCTCTTCATACTTTTATAAAGCAGTTTGACTGCTCTTCATCCTCTTATAAATCAGTTTGACTGCTCTTCATCTGTTTATAAAGCAGTTTGACTGCTCTTCATCCTCCTATAGACCAGTTTGACTGCGCTTCATCCTCCTGTAGAACAGTTTGACTGCTTTTCGTCCGATTATAAATCAGTTTGACTGCTCTTCGTCCTCGTATAAAACAGTTTGACTGTTCTTCATCCTTTTATAAAGCAGTTTGACTGCTCTTCATCCTCTTATAAAACAGATTGACTGCTCTTCATCCTCTTGTAAAACAGGTTGACTGCCCTTCATCCTCTTGTAAAACAGTCTGACTGCTCTTCATCCTCTTATAAAGCAGTTTGACTGCTCTTCATCCTCCTATAAACCAGTTTGACTGCGCTTCATCCTCTTGTAAAACAGGTTGACTGCTTTTCATCCTTTTGTAAAACAGTCTGACTGCTCTACATCATTGTATAAAACAGTTTGACTGCTCTTCATCCTTTTATAAAGCAGTTTGACTGCTCTTCATCCTCTTATAAATCAATTTGACTGCTCTTCATCCTCTTATAAAACCGTTTGACTGCTCTTCGTCCGATTATAAATCAGTTTGACTGCTCTTCGTCCGATTATAAATCAGTTTGACTGCTCTTCGTCCGCTTATAAAACAGTTTGACTGCTCTTCATCCTTTTATAAAGCAGTTTGACTGCTATTCATCCTCTTATAAATCAGTTTGACTGCTCTTCATCCTTTTATAAAGCAGTTTGACTGCTCTTCATCCTCCTATAAACCAGTTTGACTGCGCTTCATCCTCCTATAGAACAGTTTGACTGCTCTTCGTCCGATTATAAATCAGTTTGACTGCTCTTCGTCCTCTTATAAAACAGTTTGACTGCTCTTCATCCTTTTATAAAGCAGTTTGACTGCTCTTCATCCTCTTATAAATCAGTTTGACTGCTCTTCATCCGATTATAAATCAGTGTGACTGCTCTTCATCCTCTTATAAAACAGTTTGACTGCTCTTCATCCTTTTATAAATCAGTTTGACTGCTCTTCGTCCGCTTACAAAACAGTTTGACTGCTCTTCATCCTATTATAAATCAATTTGACTGCTCTTCATCCTCTTATAAAACAGTTTGACTTCTCTTTATCCTTTTATAACGCAGTTTGACTGCTCTTCATCCTATTATAAAACAGTTTGACTGCTCTTCATCCTCTTGTAAAACAGGTTGACTGCTCTTCATCCTATTGTAAAACAGTCTGACTGCTCTACATCCTCGTATAAAACAGTTTGACTGCTCTTCATCCTTTTATAAAGCAGTTTGACTGCTCTTCATCCTCTTATAAATCAATTTGACTGCTCTTCATCCTCTTATAAAACCGTTTGACTGCTCTTCATCCTCTTATAAAACCGTTTGACTGCTCTTCGTCCGATTATAAATCAGGTTGACTGCTCTTCGTCCGATTATAAATCAGTTTGACTGCTCTTCGTCTGCTTATAAAACAGTTTGACTGCTCTTCATACTTTTATAAAGCAGTTTGACTGCTCTTCATCCTCTTATAAATCAGTTTGACTGCTCTTCATCTGTTTATAAAGCAGTTTGACTGCTCTTCATCCTCCTATAGACCAGTTTGACTGCGCTTCATCCTCCTGTAGAACAGTTTGACTGCTTTTCGTCCGATTATAAATCAGTTTGACTGCTCTTCGTCCTCGTATAAAACAGTTTGACTGTTCTTCATCCTTTTATAAAGCAGTTTGACTGCTCTTCATCCTCTTATAAAACAGATTGACTGCTCTTCATCCTCTTGTAAAACAGGTTGACTGCCCTTCATCCTCTTGTAAAACAGTCTGACTGCTCTTCATCCTCTTATAAAGCAGTTTGACTGCTCTTCATCCTCCTATAAACCAGTTTGACTGCGCTTCATCCTCTTGTAAAACAGGTTGACTGCTTTTCATCCTTTTGTAAAACAGTCTGACTGCTCTACATCATTGTATAAAACAGTTTGACTGCTCTTCATCCTTTTATAAAGCAGTTTGACTGCTCTTCATCCTCTTATAAATCAATTTGACTGCTCTTCATCCTCTTATAAAACCGTTTGACTGCTCTTCGTCCGATTATAAATCAGTTTGACTGCTCTTCGTCCGATTATAAATCAGTTTGACTGCTCTTCGTCTGCTTATAAAACAGTTTGACTGCTCTTCATACTTTTATAAAGCAGTTTGACTGCTCTTCATCCTCTTATAAATCAGTTTGACTGCTCTTCATCTGTTTATAAAGCAGTTTGACTGCTCTTCATCCTCCTATAGACCAGTTTGACTGCGCTTCATCCTCCTATAAAACAGTTTGACTGCTCTTCGTCGGATTATAAATCAGTTTGACTGCTCTTCGTCCTCTTATAAAACAGTTTGACTGCTCTTCATCCTTTTATAAAGCAGTTTGACTGCTCTACATCCTCTTATAAATCAGTTTGACTGCTATTCATCCGATTATAAATCAGTTTGACTGCTCTTCATCCTCTTATAAATCAGTTTGACTGCTCTTCATCCTTTTATAAAGCAGTTTGACTGCTCTACATCCTCTTATAAATCAGTTTGACTGCTATTCATCCTTTTATAAAGCAGTTTGACTGCTCTTCATCCTCTTATAAATCAGTTTGACTGCTCTTCATCCGATTATAAATCAGTTTGACTGCTCTTCATCCTTTTATAAAGCAGTTTGACTGCTCTTCATCCTCTTATAAATCAGTTTGACTGCTCTTCATCCTATTATAAATCAGTTTGACTGCTCTTCATCCTCTTATAAAACAGTTTGACTGCTCTTCATCCTTTTATAAATCAGTTTGACTGCTCTTCGTCCGCTTACAAAACAGTTTGACTGCTCTTCATCCTATTATAAATCAGTTTGACTGCTCTTCATCCTCTTATAAAACAGTTTGACTTCTCTTTATCCTTTTATAACAGTTTGACTGCTCTTCATCCTCTTATAAAACAGTTTGACTGCTCTTCATCCTCTTGTAAAACAGGTTGACTGCTCTTCATCCTATTGTAAAACAGTCTGACTGCTCTACATCCTCGTATAAAACAGTTTGACTGCTCTTCATCCTTTTATAAAGCAGTTTGACTGCTCTTCATCCTCTTATAAATCAATTTGACTGCTCTTCATCCTCTTATAAAACCGTTTGACTGCTCTTCGTCCGATTATAAATCAGTTTGACTGCTCTTCATCCTCTTATAAAACCGTTTGACTGCTCTTCGTCCGATTATAAATCAGGTTGACTGCTCTTCGTCCGATTATAAATCAGTTTGACTGCTCTTCGTCTGCTTATAAAACAGTTTGACTGCTCTTCATACTTTTATAAATCAGGTTGACTGCTCTTCGTCCGATTATAAATCAGTTTGACTGCTCTTCGTCTGCTTATAAATCAGTTTGACTGCTCTTCGTCTGTTTATAAAGCAGTTTGACTGCTCTTCATCCTCCTATAGACCAGTTTGACTGCGCTTCATCCTCCTGTAGAACAGTTTGACTGCATTTCGTCCGATTATAAATCAGTTTGACTGCTCTTCGTCCTCGTATAAAACAGTTTGACTGTTCTTCATCCTTTTATAAAGCAGTTTGACTGCTCTTCATCCTCTTATAAAACAGATTGACTGCTCTTCATCCTCTTGTAAAACAGGTTGACTGCCCTTCATCCTCTTGTAAAACAGTCTGACTGCTCTTTATCCTCTTATAAAGCAGTTTGACTGCTCTTCATCCTCCTATAAACCAGTTTGACTGCGCTTCATCCTCTTGTAAAACAGGTTGACTGCTTTTCATCCTTTTGTAAAACAGTCTGACTGCTCTACATCATTGTATAAAACAGTTTGACTGCTCTTCATCCTTTTATAAAGCAGTTTGACTGCTCTTCATCCTCTTATAAATCAATTTGACTGCTCTTCATCCTCTTATAAAACCGTTTGACTGCTCTTCGTCCGATTATAAATCAGTTTGACTGCTCTTCGTCCTATTATAAATCAGTTTGACTGCTCTTCGTCCGCTTATAAAACAGTTTGACTGCTCTTCATCCTTTTATAAAGCAGTTTGACTGCTATTCATCCTCTTATAAATCAGTTTGACTGCTCTTCATCCTTTTATAAAGCAGTTTGACTGCTCTTCATCCTCCTATAAACCAGTTTGACTGCGCTTCATCCTCCTATAGAACAGTTTGACTGCTCTTCGTCCGATTATAAATCAGTTTGACTGCTCTTCGTCCTCTTATAAAACAGTTTGACTGCTCTTCATCCTTTTATAAAGCAGTTTGACTGCTCTTCATCCTCTTATAAATCAATTTGACTGCTCTTCATCTGTTTATAAAGCAGTTTGACTGCTCTTCATCCTCCTATAGACCAGTTTGACTGCGCTTCATCCTCCTATAAAACAGTTTGACTGCTCTTCGTCGGATTATAAATCAGTTTGACTGCTCTTCGTCCTCTTATAAAACAGTTTGACTGCTCTTCATCCTTTTATAAAGCAGTTTGACTGCTCTACATCCTCTTATAAATCAGTTTGACTGCTATTCATCCGATTATAAATCAGTTTGACTGCTCTTCATCCTCTTATAAATCAGTTTGACTGCTCTTCATCCTTTTATAAAGCAGTTTGACTGCTCTACATCCTCTTATAAATCAGTTTGACTGCTATTCATCCTTTTATAAAGCAGTTTGACTGCTCTTCATCCTCTTATAAATCAGTTTGACTGCTCTTCATCCGATTATAAATCAGTTTGACTGCTCTTCATCCTTTTATAAAGCAGTTTGACTGCTCTTCATCCTCTTATAAATCAGTTTGACTGCTCTTCATCCTATTATAAATCAGTTTGACTGCTCTTCATCCTCTTATAAAACAGTTTGACTGCTCTTCATCCTTTTATAAATCAGTTTGACTGCTCTTCGTCCGCTTACAAAACAGTTTGACTGCTCTTCATCCTATTATAAATCAGTTTGACTGCTCTTCATCCTCTTATAAAACAGTTTGACTTCTCTTTATCCTTTTATAACGCAGTTTGACTGCTCTTCATCCTCTTATAAAACAGTTTGACTGCTCTTCATCCTCTTGTAAAACAGGTTGACTGCTCTTCATCCTATTGTAAAACAGTCTGACTGCTCTACATCCTCGTATAAAACAGTTTGACTGCTCTTCATCCTTTTATAAAGCAGTTTGACTGCTCTTCATCCTCTTATAAATCAATTTGACTGCTCTTCATCCTCTTATAAAACCGTTTGACTGCTCTTCGTCCGATTATAAATCAGTTTGACTGCTCTTCATCCTCTTATAAAACCGTTTGACTGCTCTTCGTCCGATTATAAATCAGGTTGACTGCTCTTCGTCCGATTATAAATCAGTTTGACTGCTCTTCGTCTGCTTATAAAACAGTTTGACTGCTCTTCATACTTTTATAAATCAGGTTGACTGCTCTTCGTCCGATTATAAATCAGTTTGACTGCTCTTCGTCTGCTTATAAATCAGTTTGACTGCTCTTCGTCTGTTTATAAAGCAGTTTGACTGCTCTTCATCCTCCTATAGACCAGTTTGACTGCGCTTCATCCTCCTGTAGAACAGTTTGACTGCATTTCGTCCGATTATAAATCAGTTTGACTGCTCTTCGTCCTCGTATAAAACAGTTTGACTGTTCTTCATCCTTTTATAAAGCAGTTTGACTGCTCTTCATCCTCTTATAAAACAGATTGACTGCTCTTCATCCTCTTGTAAAACAGGTTGACTGCCCTTCATCCTCTTGTAAAACAGTCTGACTGCTCTTTATCCTCTTATAAAGCAGTTTGACTGCTCTTCATCCTCCTATAAACCAGTTTGACTGCGCTTCATCCTCTTGTAAAACAGGTTGACTGCTTTTCATCCTTTTGTAAAACAGTCTGACTGCTCTACATCATTGTATAAAACAGTTTGACTGCTCTTCATCCTTTTATAAAGCAGTTTGACTGCTCTTCATCCTCTTATAAATCAATTTGACTGCTCTTCATCCTCTTATAAAACCGTTTGACTGCTCTTCGTCCGATTATAAATCAGTTTGACTGCTCTTCGTCCTATTATAAATCAGTTTGACTGCTCTTCGTCCGCTTATAAAACAGTTTGACTGCTCTTCATCCTTTTATAAAGCAGTTTGACTGCTATTCATCCTCTTATAAATCAGTTTGACTGCTCTTCATCCTTTTATAAAGCAGTTTGACTGCTCTTCATCCTCCTATAAACCAGTTTGACTGCGCTTCATCCTCCTATAGAACAGTTTGACTGCTCTTCGTCCGATTATAAATCAGTTTGACTGCTCTTCGTCCTCTTATAAAACAGTTTGACTGCTCTTCATCCTTTTATAAAGCAGTTTGACTGCTCTTCATCCTCTTATAAATCAATTTGACTGCTCTTCATCCGATTATAAATCAGTTTGACTGCTCTTCATCCTCTTATAAAACAGTTTGACTGCTCTTCATCCTTTTATAAAGCAGTTTGACTGCTCTTCATCCTCTTATAAATCAGTTTGACTGCTCTTCATCCTATTATAAATCAGTTTGACTGCTCTTCATCCTCTTATAAAACAGTTTGACTGCTCTTCATCCTTTTATAAATCAGTTTGACTGCTCTTCGTCTGCTTATAAATCAGTTTGACTGCTCTTCATCCTATTATAAATCAGTTTGACTGCTCTTCATCCTCTTATAAAACAGTTTGACTGCTCTTTATCCTTTTATAACGCAGTTTGACTGCTCTTCATCCTCTTATAAAACAGTTTGACTGCTCTTCATCCTCTTGTAAAACAGGTTGACTGCTCTTCATCCTATTGTAAAACAGTCTGACTGCTCTACATCCTCGTATAAAACAGTTTGACTGCTCTTCATCCTTTTATAAAGCAGTTTGACTGCTCTTCATCCTCTTATAAATCAATTTGACTGCTCTTCATCCTCTTATAAAACCGTTTGACTGCTCTTCGTCCGATTATAAATCAGTTTGACTGCTCTTCATCCTCTTATAAAACCGTTTGACTGCTCTTCGTCCGATTATAAATCAGGTTGACTGCTCTTCGTCCGATTATAAATCAGTTTGACTGCTCTTCGTCTGCTTATAAAACAGTTTGACTGCTCTTCATACTTTTATAAAGCAGTTTGACTGCTCTTCATCCTCTTATAAATCAGTGTGACTGCTCTTCATCTGTTTATAAAGCAGTTTGACTGCTCTTCATCCTCCTATAGACCAGTTTGACTGCACTTCATCCTCCTATAAAACAGTTTGACTGCTCTTCGTCGGATTATAAATCAGTTTGACTGCTCTTCGTCCTCTTATAAAACAGTTTGACTGCTCTTCATCCTTTTATAAAGCAGTTTGACTGCTCTACATCCTCTTATAAATCAGTTTGACTGCTATTCATCCGATTATAAATCAGTTTGACTGCTCTTCGTCCGATTATAAATCAGTTTGACTACTCTACATCCTCTTATAAATCAGTTTGACTGCTATTCATCCGATTATAAATCAGTTTGACTGCTCTTCGTCTGCTTATAAATCAGTTTGACTGCTCTTCATCCTATTATAAATCAGTTTGACTGCTCTTCATCCTCTTATAAAACCGTTTGACTGCTCTTCGTCCCGTTATAAATCAGTTTGACTGCTCTTCGTCCGATTATAAATCAGTTTGACTGCTCTTCGTCCGCTTACAAAACAGTTTGACTGCTCTTCATCCTTTTATAAAGCTGTTTGACTGCTCTTCATACTCCTATAAACCAGTTTGACTGCGCTTCATCCTCCTGTAGAACAGTTTGACTGCTATCTGCTATCTGCTCTTCATCCTTTTATAAAGCAGTTTGACTGCTCTTCATCCTCTTATAAATCAGTTTGACTGCTCTTCATCTATTTATAAAGCAGTTTTACTGCTCTTCATCCTCCTATAGACCAGTTTGACTGCGCTTCATCCTCCTATAAAACAGTTTGACTGCTCTTCGTCGGATTATAAATCAGTTTGACTGCTCTTCGTCCTCTTATAAAACAGGTTGACTGCTCTTCATCCTCTTGTAAAACAGTCTGACTGCTCTACATCCTCGTATAAAACAGTTTGACTGCTCTTCATCCTTTTATAAAGCAGTTTCACTGCTCTTCATCCTTTTATAAATCAATTTGACTGCTCTTCATACTCTTATAAAACAGTTTGACTGCTCTTCGTCCGATTATAAATCAGGTTGACTGCTCTTCGTCCGATTATAAATCAGTTTGACTGCTCTTCGTACGCTTATAAAACAGTTTGACTGCTCTTCGTCCTTTTATAAAGCAGTTTGACTGCTCTTCATCCTCTTATAAATAAGTTTGACTGCTCTTCATCCTTTTATAAAGCAGTTTGACTGCTCTTCAGCCTCCTATAAACCAGTTTGACTGCGCTTCATCCTCCTATAGAACAGTTTGACTGCTCTTCGTCCGATTATAAATCAGTTTGACTGCTCTTCGTCCTCTTATAAAACAGTTTGACTGCTCTTCATCCTTTTATAAAGCAGTTTGACTGCTCTTCATCCTCTTATAAATCAGTTTGACTGCTCTTCATCCGATTATAAATCAGTTTGACTTTTCTTCATCCTCTTATAAAACAGTTTGACTGCTCTTCATCCTCTTATAAATCAGTTTGACTGCTCTTCATCCGATTATAAATCAGTTTGACTGCTCTTCATCCTCTTAAAAAACAGTTTGACTGCTCTTCATCCTTTTATAAATCAGTTTGACTGCTCTTCGTCTGCTTATAAATCAGTTTGACTGCTCTTCATCCTATTATAAATCAGTTTGACTGCTCTTCATCCTCTTATAAAACAGTTTGACTGCTCTTTATCCTTTTATAACGCAGTTTGACTGCTCTTCATCCTCTTATAAAACAGTTTGACTGCTCTTCATCCTCTTGTAAAACAGGTTGACTGCTCTTCATCCTATTGTAAAACAGTCTGACTGCTCTACATCCTCGTATAAAACAGTTTGACTGCTCTTCATCCTTTTATAAAGCAGTTTGACTGCTCTTCATCCTCTTATAAATCAATTTGACTGCTCTTCATACTCTTATAAAACCGTTTGACTGCTCTTCGTCCGATTATAAATCAGTTTGACTGCTCTTCGTCCGATTATAAATCAGTTTGACTGCTCTTCGTCCGCTTACAAAACAGTTTGACTGCTCTTCATCCTTTTATAAAGCTGTTTGACTGCTCTTCATACTCTTATAAATCAGTTTGACTGCTCTTCATCCTCTTATAAAGCAGTTTGACTGCTCTTCATACTCCTATAAACCAGTTTGACTGCGCTTCATCCTCCTGTAGAACAGTTTGACTGCTTTTCGTCCGATTATAAATCAGTTTGACTGCTCTTCGTCCTCGTATAAAACAGTTTGACTGTTCTTCATCCTTTTATAAAGCAGTTTGACTGCTCTTCATCCTCTTATAAAACAGATTGACTGCTCTTCATCCTCTTGTAAAACAGGTTGACTGCCCTTCATCCTCTTGTAAAACAGTCTGACTGCTCTTCATCCTCTTATAAAGCAGTTTGACTGCTCTTCATCCTCCTATAAACCAGTTTGACTGCGCTTCATCCTCTTGTAAAACAGGTTGACTGCTTTTCATCCTTTTGTAAAACAGTCTGACTGCTCTACATCATTGTATAAAACAGTTTGACTGCTCTTCATCCTTTTATAAAGCAGTTTGACTGCTCTTCATCCTCTTATAAATCAATTTGACTGCTCTTCATCCTCTTATAAAACCGTTTGACTGCTCTTCGTCCGATTATAAATCAGTTTGACTGCTCTTCGTCCGATTATAAATCAGTTTGACTGCTCTTCGTCCGCTTATAAAACAGTTTGACTGCTCTTCATCCTTTTATAAAGCAGTTTGACTGCTATTCATCCTCTTATAAATCAGTTTGACTGCTCTTCATCCTTTTATAAAGCAGTTTGACTGCTCTTCATCCTCCTATAAACCAGTTTGACTGCGCTTCATCCTCCTATAGAACAGTTTGACTGCTCTTCGTCCGATTATAAATCAGTTTGACTGCTCTTCGTCCTCTTATAAAACAGTTTGACTGCTCTTCATCCTTTTATAAAGCAGTTTGACTGCTGTTCATCCTCTTATAAATCAGTTTGACTGCTCTTCATCCGATTATAAATCAGTTTGACTGCTCTTCATCCTCTTATAAAACAGTTTGACTTCTCTTCATCCTTTTATAAAGCAGTTTGACTGCTCTTCATCCTCTTATAAATCAGTTTGACTGCTCTTCATCCTATTATAAATCAGTTTGACTGCTCTTCATCCTCTTATAAAACAGTTTGACTGCTCTTCATCCTTTTATGAATCAGTTTGACTGCTCTTCGTCTGCTTATAAATCAGTTTGACTGCTCTTCATCCTATTATAAATCAGTTTGACTGCTCTTCATCCTCTTATAAAACAGTTTGACTGCTCTTTATCCTTTTATAACGCAGTTTGACTGCTCTTCATCCTCTTATAAAACAGTTTGACTGCTCTTCATCCTCTTGTAAAACAGGTTGACTGCTCTTCATCCTATTGTAAAACAGTCTGACTGCTCTACATCCTCGTATAAAACAGTTTGACTGCTCTTCATCCTTTTATAAAGCAGTTTGACTGCTCTTCATCCTCTTATAAATCAATTTGACTGCTCTTCATCCTCTTATAAAACCGTTTGACTGCTCTTCGTCCGATTATAAATCAGTTTGACTGCTCTTCATCCTCTTATAAAACCGTTTGACTGCTCTTCGTCCGATTATAAATCAGGTTGACTGCTCTTCGTCCGATTATAAATCAGTTTGACTGCTCTTCGTCTGCTTATAAAACAGTTTGACTGCTCTTCATACTTTTATAAAGCAGTTTGACTGCTCTTCATCCTCTTATAAATCAGTTTGACTGCTCTTCATCTGTTTATAAAGCAGTTTGACTGCTCTTCATCCTCCCATAGACCAGTTTGACTGCGCTTCATCCTCCTATAAAACAGTTTGACTGCTCTTCGTCGGATTATAAATCAGTTTGACTGCTCTTCGTCCTCTTATAAAACAGTTTGACTGCTCTTCATCCTTTTATAAAGCAGTTTGACTGCTCTACATCCTCTTATAAATCAGTTTGACTGCTATTCATCCGATTATAAATCAGTTTGACTGCTCTTCGTCCGATTATAAATCAGTTTGACTGCTCTACATCCTCTTATAAATCAGTTTGACTGCTCTTCGTCTGCTTATAAATCAGTTTGACTGCTCTTCATCCTATTATAAATCAGTTTGACTGCTCTTCATCCTCTTATAAAACCGTTTGACTGCTCTTCGTCCCATTATAAATCAGTTTGACTGCTCTTCGTCCGATTATAAATCAGTTTGACTGCTCTTCGTCCGCTTACAAAACAGTTTGACTGCTCTTCATCCTTTTATAAAGCTGTTTGACTGCTCTTCATACTCCTATAAACCAGTTTGACTGCGCTTCATCCTCCTGTAGAACAGTTTGACTGCTATCTGCTATCTGCTCTTCATCCTTTTATAAAGCAGTTTGACTGCTCTTCATCCTCTTATAAATCAGTTTGACTGCTCTTCATCTATTTATAAAGCAGTTTTACTGCTCTTCATCCTCCTATAGACCAGTTTGACTGCGCTTCATCCTCCTATAAAACAGTTTGACTGCTCTTCGTCGGATTATAAATCAGTTTGACTGCTCTTCGTCCTCTTATAAAACAGGTTGACTGCTCTTCATCCTCTTGTAAAACAGTCTGACTGCTCTACATCCTCGTATAAAACAGTTTGACTGCTCTTCATCCTTTTATAAAGCAGTTTCACTGCTCTTCATCCTTTTATAAATCAATTTGACTGCTCTTCATACTCTTATAAAACAGTTTGACTGCTCTTCGTCCGATTATAAATCAGGTTGACTGCTCTTCGTCCGATTATAAATCAGTTTGACTGCTCTTCGTACGCTTATAAAACAGTTTGACTGCTCTTCGTCCTTTTATAAAGCAGTTTGACTGCTCTTCATCCTCTTATAAATCAGTTTGACTGCTCTTCATCCTTTTATAAAGCAGTTTGACTGCTCTTCATCCTCCTATAAACCAGTTTGACTGCGCTTCATCCTCCTATAGAACAGTTTGACTGCTCTTCGTCCGATTATAAATCAGTTTGACTGCTCTTCGTCCTCTTATAAAACAGTTTGACTGCTTTTCATCCTTTTATAAAGCAGTTTGACTGCTCTTCATACTCTTATAAATCAGTTTGACTGCTCTTCATCCGATTATAAATCAGTTTGACTTTTCTTCATCCTCTTATAAAACAGTTTGACTGCTCTTCATCCTCTTATAAATCAGTTTGACTGCTCTTCATCCGATTATAAATCAGTTTGACTGCTCTTCATCCACTTAAAAAACAGTTTGACTGCTCTTCATCCTTTTATAAAGCAGTTTGACTGCTCTTCATCCTCTTATAAATCAGTTTGACTGCTCTTCATCCGATTATAAATCAGTTTGACTGCTCTTCATCCTCTTATAAAACAGTTTGACTGCTCTTCATCCTTTTATAACGCAGTTTGACTGCTCTTCATCCTCTTATAAATCAGTTTGACTGCTCTTCATCCGATTATAAATCAGTTTGACTGCTCTTCGTCCTCTTTTAAAACAGTTTGACTGCTCTTCATCCTTTTATAATGCAGTTTGACTGCTCTTCATCCTCTTATAAAACAGTTTGACTGCTCTTCATCCTCTTGTAAAACAGGTTGACTGCTCTTCATCCTCTTGTAAAACAGTCTGACTGCTCTACATCCTCGTATAAAACAGTTTGACTGCTCTTCATCCTTTTATAAAGCAGTTTGACTACTCTTCATCCTCTTATAAATCAATTTGACTGCTCTTCATCCTCTTATAAAACCGTTTGACTGCTCTTCGTCCGATTATAAATCAGTTTGACTGCTCTTCATCCTCTTATAAAACCGTTTGACTGCTCTTCGTCCGATTATAAATCAGGTTGACTGCTCTTCGTCCGATTATAAATCAGTTTGACTGCTCTTCGTCTGCTTATAAAACAGTTTGACTGCTCTTCATCCTTTTATAAAGCAGTTTGACTGCTCTTCATCCTCTTATAAATCAGTTTGACTGCTCTTCATCTGTTTATAAAGCAGTTTTACTGCTCTTCATCCTCCTATAGACCAGTTTGACTGCGCTTCATCCTCCTATAAAACAGTTTGACTGCACTTCGTCGGATTATAAATCAGTTTGACTGCTCTTCGTCCTCTTATAAAACAGTTTGACTGCTCTTCATCCTTTTATAAAGCAGTTTGACTGCTCTTCATCCTCTTATAAATCAGTTTGACTGCTCTTCATCCTATTATAAATCAGTTTGACTGCTCTTCATCCTCTTATAAAACAGTTTGACTGCTCTTCATCCTTTTATAAATCAGTTTGACTGCTCTTCGTCCGCTTACAAAACAGTTTGACTGCTCTTCATCCTATTATAAATCAGTTTGACTGCTCTTCATCCTCTTATAAAACAGTTTGACTTCTCTTTATCCTTTTATAACGCAGTTTGACTGCTCTTCATCCTCTTATAAAACAGTTTGACTGCTCTTCATCCTCTTGTAAAACAGGTTGACTGCTCTTCATCCTATTGTAAAACAGTCTGACTGCTCTACATCCTCGTATAAAACAGTTTGACTGCTCTTCATCCTTTTATAAAGCAGTTTAACTGCTCTTCATCCTCTTATAAATCAATTTGACTGCTCTTCATCCTCTTTTAAAACCGTTTGACTGCTCTTCGTCCGATTATAAATCAGTTTGACTGCTCTTCATCCTCTTATAAAACCGTTTGACTGCTCTTCGTCCGAATTATAAATCAGGTTGACTGCTCTTCGTCCGATTATAAATCAGTTTGACTGCTCTTCGTCTGCTTATAAAACAGTTTGACTGCTCTTCATACTTTTATAAAGCAGTTTGACTGCTCTTCATCCTCTTATAAATCAGTTTGACTGCTCTTCATCTGTTTATAAAGCAGTTTGACTGCTCTTCATCCTCCTATAGACCAGTTTGACTGCGCTTCATCCTCCTGTAGAACAGTTTGACTGCTTTTCGTCCGATTATAAATCAGTTTGACTGCTCTTCGTCCTCGTATAAAACAGTTTGACTGTTCTTCATCCTTTTATAAAGCAGTTTGACTGCTCTTCATCCTCTTATAAAACAGATTGACTGCTCTTCATCCTCTTGTAAAACAGGTTGACTGCCCTTCATCCTCTTGTAAAACAGTCTGACTGCTCTTCATCCTCTTATAAAGCAGTTTGACTGCTCTTCATCCTCCTATAAACCAGTTTGACTGCGCTTCATCCTCTTGTAAAACAGGTTGACTGCTTTTCATCCTTTTGTAAAACAGTCTGACTGCTCTACATCATTGTATAAAACAGTTTGACTGCTCTTCATCCTTTTATAAAGCAGTTTGACTGCTCTTCATCCTCTTATAAATCAATTTGACTGCTCTTCATCCTCTTATAAAACCGTTTGACTGCTCTTCGTCCGATTATAAATCAGTTTGACTGCTCTTCGTCCGATTATAAATCAGTTTGACTGCTCTTCGTCCGCTTATAAAACAGTTTGACTGCTCTTCATCCTTTTATAAAGCAGTTTGACTGCTATTCATCCTCTTATAAATCAGTTTGACTGCTCTTCATCCTTTTATAAAGCAGTTTGACTGCTCTTCATCCTCCTATAAACCAGTTTGACTGCGCTTCATCCTCCTATAGAACAGTTTGACTGCTCTTCGTCCGATTATAAATCAGTTTGACTGCTCTTCGTCCTCTTATAAAACAGTTTGACTGCTCTTCATCCTTTTATAAAGCAGTTTGACTGCTCTTCATCCTCTTATAAATCAGTTTGACTGCTCTTCATCCGATTATAAATCAGTGTGACTGCTCTTCATCCTCTTATAAAACAGTTTGACTGCTCTTCATCCTTTTATAAATCAGTTTGACTGCTCTTCGTCCGCTTACAAAACAGTTTGACTGCTCTTCATCCTATTATAAATCAATTTGACTGCTCTTCATCCTCTTATAAAACAGTTTGACTTCTCTTTATCCTTTTATAACGCAGTTTGACTGCTCTTCATCCTATTATATAACAGTTTGACTGCTCTTCATCCTCTTGTAAAACAGGTTGACTGCTCTTCATCCTATTGTAAAACAGTCTGACTGCTCTACATCCTCGTATAAAACAGTTTGACTGCTCTTCATCCTTTTATAAAGCAGTTTGACTGCTCTTCATCCTCTTATAAATCAATTTGACTGCTCTTCATCCTCTTATAAAACCGTTTGACTGCTCTTCATCCTCTTATAAAACCGTTTGACTGCTCTTCGTCCGATTATAAATCAGGTTGACTGCTCTTCGTCCGATTATAAATCAGTTTGACTGCTCTTCGTCTGCTTATAAAACAGTTTGACTGCTCTTCATACTTTTATAAAGCAGTTTGACTGCTCTTCATCCTCTTATAAATCAGTTTGACTGCTCTTCATCTGTTTATAAAGCAGTTTGACTGCTCTTCATCCTCCTATAGACCAGTTTGACTGCGCTTCATCCTCCTGTAGAACAGTTTGACTGCTTTTCGTCCGATTATAAATCAGTTTGACTGCTCTTCGTCCTCGTATAAAACAGTTTGACTGTTCTTCATCCTTTTATAAAGCAGTTTGACTGCTCTTCATCCTCTTATAAAACAGATTGACTGCTCTTCATCCTCTTGTAAAACAGGTTGACTGCCCTTCATCCTCTTGTAAAACAGTCTGACTGCTCTTCATCCTCTTATAAAGCAGTTTGACTGCTCTTCATCCTCCTATAAACCAGTTTGACTGCGCTTCATCCTCTTGTAAAACAGGTTGACTGCTTTTCATCCTTTTGTAAAACAGTCTGACTGCTCTACATCATTGTATAAAACAGTTTGACTGCTCTTCATCCTTTTATAAAGCAGTTTGACTGCTCTTCATCCTCTTATAAATCAATTTGACTGCTCTTCATCCTCTTATAAAACCGTTTGACTGCTCTTCGTCCGATTATAAATCAGTTTGACTGCTCTTCGTCCGATTATAAATCAGTTTGACTGCTCTTCGTCTGCTTATAAAACAGTTTGACTGCTCTTCATACTTTTATAAAGCAGTTTGACTGCTCTTCATCCTCTTATAAATCAGTTTGACTGCTCTTCATCTGTTTATAAAGCAGTTTGACTGCTCTTCATCCTCCTATAGACCAGTTTGACTGCGCTTCATCCTCCTATAAAACAGTTTGACTGCTCTTCGTCGGATTATAAATCAGTTTGACTGCTCTTCGTCCTCTTATAAAACAGTTTGACTGCTCTTCATCCTTTTATAAAGCAGTTTGACTGCTCTACATCCTCTTATAAATCAGTTTGACTGCTATTCATCCGATTATAAATCAGTTTGACTGCTCTTCATCCTCTTATAAATCAGTTTGACTGCTCTTCATCCTTTTATAAAGCAGTTTGACTGCTCTACATCCTCTTATAAATCAGTTTGACTGCTATTCATCCTTTTATAAAGCAGTTTGACTGCTCTTCATCCTCTTATAAATCAGTTTGACTGCTCTTCATCCGATTATAAATCAGTTTGACTGCTCTTCATCCTTTTATAAAGCAGTTTGACTGCTCTTCATCCTCTTATAAATCAGTTTGACTGCTCTTCATCCTATTATAAATCAGTTTGACTGCTCTTCATCCTCTTATAAAACAGTTTGACTGCTCTTCATCCTTTTATAAATCAGTTTGACTGCTCTTCGTCCGCTTACAAAACAGTTTGACTGCTCTTCATCCTATTATAAATCAGTTTGACTGCTCTTCATCCTCTTATAAAACAGTTTGACTTCTCTTTATCCTTTTATAACGCAGTTTGACTGCTCTTCATCCTCTTATAAAACAGTTTGACTGCTCTTCATCCTCTTGTAAAACAGGTTGACTGCTCTTCATCCTATTGTAAAACAGTCTGACTGCTCTACATCCTCGTATAAAACAGTTTGACTGCTCTTCATCCTTTTATAAAGCAGTTTGACTGCTCTTCATCCTCTTATAAATCAATTTGACTGCTCTTCATCCTCTTATAAAACCGTTTGACTGCTCTTCGTCCGATTATAAATCAGTTTGACTGCTCTTCATCCTCTTATAAAACCGTTTGACTGCTCTTCGTCCGATTATAAATCAGGTTGACTGCTCTTCGTCCGATTATAAATCAGTTTGACTGCTCTTCGTCTGCTTATAAAACAGTTTGACTGCTCTTCATACTTTTATAAATCAGGTTGACTGCTCTTCGTCCGATTATAAATCAGTTTGACTGCTCTTCGTCTGCTTATAAATCAGTTTGACTGCTCTTCGTCTGTTTATAAAGCAGTTTGACTGCTCTTCATCCTCCTATAGACCAGTTTGACTGCGCTTCATCCTCCTGTAGAACAGTTTGACTGCATTTCGTCCGATTATAAATCAGTTTGACTGCTCTTCGTCCTCGTATAAAACAGTTTGACTGTTCTTCATCCTTTTATAAAGCAGTTTGACTGCTCTTCATCCTCTTATAAAACAGATTGACTGCTCTTCATCCTCTTGTAAAACAGGTTGACTGCCCTTCATCCTCTTGTAAAACAGTCTGACTGCTCTTTATCCTCTTATAAAGCAGTTTGACTGCTCTTCATCCTCCTATAAACCAGTTTGACTGCGCTTCATCCTCTTGTAAAACAGGTTGACTGCTTTTCATCCTTTTGTAAAACAGTCTGACTGCTCTACATCATTGTATAAAACAGTTTGACTGCTCTTCATCCTTTTATAAAGCAGTTTGACTGCTCTTCATCCTCTTATAAATCAATTTGACTGCTCTTCATCCTCTTATAAAACCGTTTGACTGCTCTTCGTCCGATTATAAATCAGTTTGACTGCTCTTCGTCCTATTATAAATCAGTTTGACTGCTCTTCGTCCGCTTATAAAACAGTTTGACTGCTCTTCATCCTTTTATAAAGCAGTTTGACTGCTATTCATCCTCTTATAAATCAGTTTGACTGCTCTTCATCCTTTTATAAAGCAGTTTGACTGCTCTTCATCCTCCTATAAACCAGTTTGACTGCGCTTCATCCTCCTATAGAACAGTTTGACTGCTCTTCGTCCGATTATAAATCAGTTTGACTGCTCTTCGTCCTCTTATAAAACAGTTTGACTGCTCTTCATCCTTTTATAAAGCAGTTTGACTGCTCTTCATCCTCTTATAAATCAATTTGACTGCTCTTCATCCGATTATAAATCAGTTTGACTGCTCTTCATCCTCTTATAAAACAGTTTGACTGCTCTTCATCCTTTTATAAAGCAGTTTGACTGCTCTTCATCCTCTTATAAATCAGTTTGACTGCTCTTCATCCTATTATAAATCAGTTTGACTGCTCTTCATCCTCTTATAAAACAGTTTGACTGCTCTTCATCCTTTTATAAATCAGTTTGACTGCTCTTCGTCTGCTTATAAATCAGTTTGACTGCTCTTCATCCTATTATAAATCAGTTTGACTGCTCTTCATCCTCTTATAAAACAGTTTGACTGCTCTTTATCCTTTTATAACGCAGTTTGACTGCTCTTCATCCTCTTATAAAACAGTTTGACTGCTCTTCATCCTCTTGTAAAACAGGTTGACTGCTCTTCATCCTATTGTAAAACAGTCTGACTGCTCTACATCCTCGTATAAAACAGTTTGACTGCTCTTCATCCTTTTATAAAGCAGTTTGACTGCTCTTCATCCTCTTATAAATCAATTTGACTGCTCTTCATCCTCTTATAAAACCGTTTGACTGCTCTTCGTCCGATTATAAATCAGTTTGACTGCTCTTCATCCTCTTATAAAACCGTTTGACTGCTCTTCGTCCGATTATAAATCAGGTTGACTGCTCTTCGTCCGATTATAAATCAGTTTGACTGCTCTTCGTCTGCTTATAAAACAGTTTGACTGCTCTTCATACTTTTATAAAGCAGTTTGACTGCTCTTCATCCTCTTATAAATCAGTGTGACTGCTCTTCATCTGTTTATAAAGCAGTTTGACTGCTCTTCATCCTCCTATAGACCAGTTTGACTGCACTTCATCCTCCTATAAAACAGTTTGACTGCTCTTCGTCGGATTATAAATCAGTTTGACTGCTCTTCGTCCTCTTATAAAACAGTTTGACTGCTCTTCATCCTTTTATAAAGCAGTTTGACTGCTCTACATCCTCTTATAAATCAGTTTGACTGCTATTCATCCGATTATAAATCAGTTTGACTGCTCTTCGTCCGATTATAAATCAGTTTGACTACTCTACATCCTCTTATAAATCAGTTTGACTGCTATTCATCCGATTATAAATCAGTTTGACTGCTCTTCGTCTGCTTATAAATCAGTTTGACTGCTCTTCATCCTATTATAAATCAGTTTGACTGCTCTTCATCCTCTTATAAAACCGTTTGACTGCTCTTCGTCCCGTTATAAATCAGTTTGACTGCTCTTCGTCCGATTATAAATCAGTTTGACTGCTCTTCGTCCGCTTACAAAACAGTTTGACTGCTCTTCATCCTTTTATAAAGCTGTTTGACTGCTCTTCATACTCCTATAAACCAGTTTGACTGCGCTTCATCCTCCTGTAGAACAGTTTGACTGCTATCTGCTATCTGCTCTTCATCCTTTTATAAAGCAGTTTGACTGCTCTTCATCCTCTTATAAATCAGTTTGACTGCTCTTCATCTATTTATAAAGCAGTTTTACTGCTCTTCATCCTCCTATAGACCAGTTTGACTGCGCTTCATCCTCCTATAAAACAGTTTGACTGCTCTTCGTCGGATTATAAATCAGTTTGACTGCTCTTCGTCCTCTTATAAAACAGGTTGACTGCTCTTCATCCTCTTGTAAAACAGTCTGACTGCTCTACATCCTCGTATAAAACAGTTTGACTGCTCTTCATCCTTTTATAAAGCAGTTTCACTGCTCTTCATCCTTTTATAAATCAATTTGACTGCTCTTCATACTCTTATAAAACAGTTTGACTGCTCTTCGTCCGATTATAAATCAGGTTGACTGCTCTTCGTCCGATTATAAATCAGTTTGACTGCTCTTCGTACGCTTATAAAACAGTTTGACTGCTCTTCGTCCTTTTATAAAGCAGTTTGACTGCTCTTCATCCTCTTATAAATAAGTTTGACTGCTCTTCATCCTTTTATAAAGCAGTTTGACTGCTCTTCAGCCTCCTATAAACCAGTTTGACTGCGCTTCATCCTCCTATAGAACAGTTTGACTGCTCTTCGTCCGATTATAAATCAGTTTGACTGCTCTTCGTCCTCTTATAAAACAGTTTGACTGCTCTTCATCCTTTTATAAAGCAGTTTGACTGCTCTTCATCCTCTTATAAATCAGTTTGACTGCTCTTCATCCGATTATAAATCAGTTTGACTTTTCTTCATCCTCTTATAAAACAGTTTGACTGCTCTTCATCCTCTTATAAATCAGTTTGACTGCTCTTCATCCGATTATAAATCAGTTTGACTGCTCTTCATCCTCTTAAAAAACAGTTTGACTGCTCTTCATCCTTTTATAAATCAGTTTGACTGCTCTTCGTCTGCTTATAAATCAGTTTGACTGCTCTTCATCCTATTATAAATCAGTTTGACTGCTCTTCATCCTCTTATAAAACAGTTTGACTGCTCTTTATCCTTTTATAACGCAGTTTGACTGCTCTTCATCCTCTTATAAAACAGTTTGACTGCTCTTCATCCTCTTGTAAAACAGGTTGACTGCTCTTCATCCTATTGTAAAACAGTCTGACTGCTCTACATCCTCGTATAAAACAGTTTGACTGCTCTTCATCCTTTTATAAAGCAGTTTGACTGCTCTTCATCCTCTTATAAATCAATTTGACTGCTCTTCATCCTCTTATAAAACCGTTTGACTGCTCTTCGTCCGATTATAAATCAGTTTGACTGCTCTTCATCCTCTTATAAAACCGTTTGACTGCTCTTCGTCCGATTATAAATCAGGTTGACTGCTCTTCGTCCGATTATAAATCAGTTTGACTGCTCTTCGTCTGCTTATAAAACAGTTTGACTGCTCTTCATACTTTTATAAAGCAGTTTGACTGCTCTTCATCCTCTTATAAATCAGTTTGACTGCTCTTCATCTGTTTATAAAGCAGTTTGACTGCTCTTCATCCTCCTATAGACCAGTTTGACTGCGCTTCATCCTCCTATAAAACTGTTTGACTGCTCTTCGTCGGATTATAAATCAGTTTGACTGCTCTTCGTCCTCTTATAAAACAGTTTGACTGCTCTTCATCCTTTTATAAAGCAGTTTGACTGCTCTACATCCTCTTATAAATCAGTTTGACTGCTATTCATCCGATTATAAATCAGTTTGACTGCTCTTCGTCCGATTATAAATCAGTTTGACTGCTCTACATCCTCTTATAAATCAGTTTGACTGCTATTCATCCGATTATAAATCAGTTTGACTGCTCTTCGTCTGCTTATAAATCAGTTTGACTGCTCTTCATCCTATTATAAATCAGTTTGACTGCTCTTCATCCTCTTATAAAACCGTTTGACTGCTCTTCGTCCCATTATAAATCAGTTTGACTGCTCTTCGTCCGATTATAAATCAGTTTGACTGCTCTTCGTCCGCTTACAAAACAGTTTGACTGCTCTTCATCCTTTTATAAAGCTGTTTAACTGCTCTTCATACTCCTATAAACCAGTTTGACTGCGCTTCATCCTCCTGTAGAACAGTTTGACTGCTATCTGCTATCTGCTCTTCATCCTTTTATAAAGCAGTTTGACTGCTCTTCATCCTCTTATAAATCAGTTTGACTGCTCTTCATCCTTTTATAAAGCAGTTTTACTGCTCTTCATCCTCCTATAGACCAGTTTGACTGCGCTTCATCCTCCTATAAAACAGTTTGACTGCTCTTCGTCGGATTATAAATCAGTTTGACTGCTCTTCGTCCTCTTATAAAACAGGTTGACTGCTCTTCATCCTCTTGTAAAACAGTCTGACTGCTCTACATCCTCGTATAAAACAGTTTGACTGCTCTTCATCCTTTTATAAAGCAGTTTCACTGCTCTTCATCCTTTTATAAATCAATTTGACTGCTCTTCATACTCTTATAAAACAGTTTGACTGCTCTTCGTCCGATTATAAATCAGGTTGACTGCTCTTCGTCCGATTATAAATCAGTTTGACTGCTCTTCGTACGCTTATAAAACAGTTTGACTGCTCTTCGTCCTTTTATAAAGCAGTTTGACTGCTCTTCATCCTCTTATAAATAAGTTTGACTGCTCTTCATCCTTTTATAAAGCAGTTTGACTGCTCTTCAGCCTCCTATAAACCAGTTTGACTGCGCTTCATCCTCCTATAGAACAGTTTGACTGCTCTTCGTCCGATTATAAATCAGTTTGACTGCTCTTCGTCCTCTTATAAAACAGTTTGACTGCTCTTCATCCTTTTATAAAGCAGTTTGACTGCTCTTCATCCTCTTATAAATCAGTTTGACTGCTCTTCATCCGATTATAAATCAGTTTGACTTTTCTTCATCCTCTTATAAAACAGTTTGACTGCTCTTCATCCTCTTATAAATCAGTTTGACTGCTCTTCATCCGATTATAAATCAGTTTGACTGCTCTTCATCCTCTTAAAAAACAGTTTGACTGCTCTTCATCCTTTTATAAAGCAGTTTGACTGCTCTTCATCCTCTTATAAATCAGTTTGACTGCTCTTCATCCGATTATAAATCAGTTTGACTGCTCTTCATCCTCTTATAAAACAGTTTGACTGCTCTTCATCCTTTTATAAAGCAGTTTGACTGCTCTTCATCCTTTTATAAAGCAGTTTGACTGCTCTTCATCCTCTTATAAATCAGTTTGACTGCTCTTCATCCTATTATAAATCAGTTTGACTGCTCTTCATCCTCTTATAAAACAGTTTGACTGCTCTTCATCCTTTTATAAATCAGTTTGACTGCTCTTCGTCCGCTTACAAAACAGTTTGACTGCTCTTCATCCTATTATAAATCAGTTTGACTGCTCTTCATCCTCTTATAAAACAGTTTGACTTCTCTTTATCCTTTTATAACGCAGTTTGACTGCTCTTCATCCTCTTATAAAACAGTTTGACTGCTCTTCATCCTCTTGTAAAACAGGTTGACTGCTCTTCATCCTATTGTAAAACAGTCTGACTGCTCTACATCCTCGTATAAAACAGTTTGACTGCTCTTCATCCTTTTATAAAGCAGTTTGACTGCTCTTCATCCTCTTATAAATCAATTTGACTGCTCTTCATCCTCTTATAAAACCGTTTGACTGCTCTTCGTCCGATTATAAATCAGTTTGACTGCTCTTCATCCTCTTATAAAACCGTTTGACTGCTCTTCGTCCGATTATAAATCAGGTTGACTGCTCTTCGTCCGATTATAAATCAGTTTGACTGCTCTTCGTCTGCTTATAAAACAGTTTGACTGCTCTTCATACTTTTATAAATCAGGTTGACTGCTCTTCGTCCGATTATAAATCAGTTTGACTGCTCTTCGTCTGCTTATAAATCAGTTTGACTGCTCTTCGTCTGTTTATAAAGCAGTTTGACTGCTCTTCATCCTCTTATAGACCAGTTTGACTGCGCTTCATCCTCCTGTAGAACAGTTTGACTGCATTTCGTCCGATTATAAATCAGTTTGACTGCTCTTCGTCCTTTTATAAAGCAGTTTGACTGCTCTTCATCCTCTTATAAAACAGATTGACTGCTCTTCATCCTCTTGTAAAACAGGTTGACTGCCCTTCATCCTCTTGTAAAACAGTCTGACTGCTCTTCATCCTCTTATAAAGCAGTTTGACTGCTCTTCATCCTCCTATAAACCAGTTTGACTGCGCTTCATCCTCTTGTAAAACAGGTTGACTGCTTTTCATCCTTTTGTAAAACAGTCTGACTGCTCTACATCATTGTATAAAACAGTTTGACTGCTCTTCATCCTTTTATAAAGCAGTTTGACTGCTCTTCATCCTCTTATAAATCAATTTGACTGCTCTTCATCCTCTTATAAAACCGTTTGACTGCTCTTCGTCCGATTATAAATCAGTTTGACTGCTCTTCGTCCTATTATAAATCAGTTTGACTGCTCTTCGTCCGCTTATAAAACAGTTTGACTGCTCTTCATCCTTTTATAAAGCAGTTTGACTGCTATTCATCCTCTTATAAATCAGTTTGACTGCTCTTCATCCTTTTATAAAGCAGTTTGACTGCTCTTCATCCTCCTATAAACCAGTTTGACTGCGCTTCATCCTCCTATAGAACAGTTTGACTGCTCTTCGTCCGATTATAAATCAGTTTGACTGCTCTTCGTCCTCTTATAAAACAGTTTGACTGCTCTTCATCCTTTTATAAAGCAGTTTGACTGCTCTTCATCCTCTTATAAATCAATCTGACTGCTCTTCATCCGATTATAAATCAGTTTGACTGCTCTTCATCCTCTTATAAAACAGTTTGACTGCTCTTCATCCTTTTATAAAGCAGTTTGACTGCTCTTCATCCTCTTATAAATCAGTTTGACTGCTCTTCATCCTATTATAAATCAGTTTGACTGCTCTTCATCCTCTTATAAAACAGTTTGACTGCTCTTCATCCTTTTATAAATCAGTTTGACTGCTCTTCGTCTGCTTATAAATCAGTTTGACTGCTCTTCATCCTATTATAAATCAGTTTGACTGCTCTTCATCCTCTTATAAAACAGTTTGACTGCTCTTTATCCTTTTATAACGCAGTTTGACTGCTCTTCATCCTCTTATAAAACAGTTTGACTGCTCTTCATCCTCTTGTAAAACAGGTTGACTGCTCTTCATCCTATTGTAAAACAGTCTGACTGCTCTACATCCTCGTATAAAACAGTTTGACTGCTCTTCATCCTTTTATAAAGCAGTTTGACTGCTCTTCATCCTCTTATAAATCAATTTGACTGCTCTTCATCCTCTTATAAAACCGTTTGACTGCTCTTCGTCCGATTATAAATCAGTTTGACTGCTCTTCATCCTCTTATAAAACCGTTTGACTGCTCTTCGTCCGATTATAAATCAGGTTGACTGCTCTTCGTCCGATTATAAATCAGTTTGACTGCTCTTCGTCTGCTTATAAAACAGTTTGACTGCTTTTCATACTTTTATAAAGCAGTTTGACTGCTCTTCATCCTCTTATAAATCAGTGTGACTGCTCTTCATCTGTTTATAAAGCAGTTTGACTGCTCTTCATCCTCCTATAGACCAGTTTGACTGCGCTTCATCCTCCTATAAAACAGTTTGACTGCTCTTCGTCGGATTATAAATCAGTTTGACTGCTCTTCGTCCTCTTATAAAACAGTTTGACTGCTCTTCATCCTTTTATAAAGCAGTTTGACTGCTCTACATCCTCTTATAAATCAGTTTGACTGCTATTCATCCGATTATAAATCAGTTTGACTGCTCTTCGTCCGATTATAAATCAGTTTGACTGCTCTACATCCTCTTATAAATCAGTTTGACTGCTATTCATCCGATTATAAATCAGTTTGACTGCTCTTCGTCTGCTTATAAATCAGTTTGACTGCTCTTCATCCTATTATAAATCAGTTTGACTGCTCTTCATCCTCTTATAAAACCGTTTGACTGCTCTTCGTCCCGTTATAAATCAGTTTGACTGCTCTTCGTCCGATTATAAATCAGTTTGACTGCTCTTCGTCCGCTTACAAAACAGTTTGACTGCTCTTCATCCTCTTATAAAGCTGTTTGACTGCTCTTCATACTCCTATAAACCAGTTTGACTGTGCTTCATCCTCCTGTAGAACAGTTTGACTGCTATCTGCTATCTGCTCTTCATCCTTTTATAAAGCAGTTTGACTGCTCTTCATCCTCTTATAAATCAGTTTGACTGCTCTTCATCTATTTATAAAGCAGTTTTACTGCTCTTCATCCTCCTATAGACCAGTTTGACTGCGCTTCATCCTCCTATAAAACAGTTTGACTGCTCTTCGTCGGATTATAAATCAGTTTGACTGCTCTTCGTCCTCTTATAAAACAGGTTGACTGCTCTTCATCCTCTTGTAAAACAGTCTGACTGCTCTACATCCTCGTATAAAACAGTTTGACTGCTCTTCATCCTTTTATAAAGCAGTTTCACTGCTCTTCATCCTTTTATAAATCAATTTGACTGCTCTTCATACTCTTATAAAACAGTTTGACTGCTCTTCGTCCGATTATAAATCAGGTTGACTGCTCTTCGTCCGATTATAAATCAGTTTGACTGCTCTTCGTACGCTTATAAAACAGTTTGACTGCTCTTCGTCCTTTTATAAAGCAGTTTGACTGCTCTTCATCCTCTTATAAATAAGTTTGACTGCTCTTCATCCTTTTATAAAGCAGTTTGACTGCTCTTCAGCCTCCTATAAAACCGTTTGACTGCGCTTCATCCTCCTATAGAACAGTTTGACTGCTCTTCGTCCGATTATAAATCAGTTTGACTGCTCTTCGTCCTCTTATAAAACAGTTTGACTGCTCTTCATCCTTTTATAAAGCAGTTTGACTGCTCTTCATCCTCTTATAAATCAGTTTGACTGCTCTTCATCCGATTATAAATCAGTTTGACTTTTCTTCATCCTCTTATAAAACAGTTTGACTGCTCTTCATCCTCTTATAAATCAGTTTGACTGCTCTTCATCCGATTATAAATCAGTTTGACTGCTCTTCATCCTCTTAAAAAACAGTTTGACTGCTCTTCATCCTTTTATAAATCAGTTTGACTGCTCTTCGTCTGCTTATAAATCAGTTTGACTGCTCTTCATCCTATTATAAATCAGTTTGACTGCTCTTCATCCTCTTATAAAACAGTTTGACTGCTCTTTATCCTTTTATAACGCAGTTTGACTGCTCTTCATCCTCTTATAAAACAGTTTGACTGCTCTTCATCCTCTTGTAAAACAGGTTGACTGCTCTTCATCCTATTGTAAAACAGTCTGACTGCTCTACATCCTCGTATAAAACAGTTTGACTGCTCTTCATCCTTTTATAAAGCAGTTTGACTGCTCTTCATCCTCTTATAAATCAATTTGACTGCTCTTCATCCTCTTATAAAACCGTTTGACTGCTCTTCGTCCAATTATAAATCAGTTTGACTGCTCTTCATCCTCTTATAAAACCGTTTGACTGCTCTTCGTCCGATTATAAATCAGGTTGACTGCTCTTCGTCCGATTATAAATCAGTTTGACTGCTCTTCGTCTGCTTATAAAACAGTTTGACTGCTCTTCATACTTTTATAAAGCAGTTTGACTGCTCTTCATCCTCTTATAAATCAGTTTGACTGCTCTTCATCTGTTTATAAAGCAGTTTGACTGCTCTTCATCCTCCTATACACCAGTTTGACTGCGCTTCATCCTCCTATAAAACTGTTTGACTGCTCTTCGTCGGATTATAAATCAGTTTGACTGCTCTTCGTCCTCTTATAAAACAGTTTGACTGCTCTTCATCCTTTTATAAAGCAGTTTGACTGCTCTACATCCTCTTATAAATCAGTTTGACTGCTATTCATCCGATTATAAATCAGTTTGACTGCTCTTCGTCCGATTATAAATCAGTTTGACTGCTCTACATCCTCTTATAAATCAGTTTGACTGCTATTCATCCGATTATAAATCAGTTTGACTGCTCTTCGTCTGCTTATAAATCAGTTTGACTGCTCTTCATCCTATTATAAATCAGTTTGACTGCTCTTCATCCTCTTATAAAACCGTTTGACTGCTCTTCGTCCCATTATAAATCAGTTTGACTGCTCTTCGTCCGATTATAAATCAGTTTGACTGCTCTTCGTCCGCTTACAAAACAGTTTGACTGCTCTTCATCCTTTTATAAAGCTGTTTAACTGCTCTTCATACTCCTATAAACCAGTTTGACTGCGCTTCATCCTCCTGTAGAACAGTTTGACTGCTATCTGCTATCTGCTCTTCATCCTTTTATAAAGCAGTTTGACTGCTCTTCATCCTCTTATAAATCAGTTTGACTGCTCTTCATCTATTTATAAAGCAGTTTTACTGCTCTTCATCCTCCTATAGACCAGTTTGACTGCGCTTCATCCTCCTATAAAACAGGTTGACTGCTCTTCGTCGGATTATAAATCAGTTTGACTGCTCTTCGTCCTCTTATAAAACAGGTTGACTGCTCTTCATCCTCTTGTAAAACAGTCTGACTGCTCTACATCCTCGTATAAAACAGTTTGACTGCTCTTCATCCTTTTATAAAGCAGTTTCACTGCTCTTCATCCTTTTATAAATCAATTTGACTGCTCTTCATACTCTTATAAAACAGTTTGACTGCTCTTCGTCCGATTATAAATCAGGTTGACTGCTCTTCGTCCGATTATAAATCAGTTTGACTGCTCTTCGTACGCTTATAAAACAGTTTGACTGCTCTTCGTCCTTTTATAAAGCAGTTTGACTGCTCTTCATCCTCTTATAAATAAGTTTGACTGCTCTTCATCCTTTTATAAAGCAGTTTGACTGCTCTTCATCCTCTTAAAAAACAGTTTGACTGCTCTTCATCCTTTTATAAATCAGTTTGACTGCTCTTCGTCTGCTTATAAATCAGTTTGACTGCTCTTCATCCTATTATAAATCAGTTTGACTGCTCTTCATCCTCTTATAAAACAGTTTGACTGCTCTTTATCCTTTTATAACGCAGTTTGACTGCTCTTCATCCTCTTATAAAACAGTTTGACTGCTCTTCATCCTCTTGTAAAACAGGTTGACTGCTCTTCATCCTATTGTAAAACAGTCTGACTGCTCTACATCCTCGTATAAAACAGTTTGACTGCTCTTCATCCTTTTATAAAGCAGTTTGACTGCTCTTCATCCTCTTATAAATCAATTTGACTGCTCTTCATCCTCTTATAAAACCGTTTGACTGCTCTTCGTCCAATTATAAATCAGTTTGACTGCTCTTCATCCTCTTATAAAACCGTTTGACTGCTCTTCGTCCGATTATAAATCAGGTTGACTGCTCTTCGTCCGATTATAAATCAGTTTGACTGCTCTTCGTCTGCTTATAAAACAGTTTGACTGCTCTTCATACTTTTATAAAGCAGTTTGACTGCTCTTCATCCTCTTATAAATCAGTTTGACTGCTCTTCATCTGTTTATAAAGCAGTTTGACTGCTCTTCATCCTCCTATAGACCAGTTTGACTGCGCTTCATCCTCCTATAAAACTGTTTGACTGCTCTTCGTCGGATTATAAATCAGTTTGACTGCTCTTCGTCCTCTTATAAAACAGTTTGACTGCTCTTCATCCTTTTATAAAGCAGTTTGACTGCTCTACATCCTCTTATAAATCAGTTTGACTGCTATTCATCCGATTATAAATCAGTTTGACTGCTCTTCGTCCGATTATAAATCAGTTTGACTGCTCTACATCCTCTTATAAATCAGTTTGACTGCTATTCATCCGATTATAAATCAGTTTGACTGCTCTTCGTCTGCTTATAAATCAGTTTGACTGCTCTTCATCCTATTATAAATCAGTTTGACTGCTCTTCATCCTCTTATAAAACCGTTTGACTGCTCTTCGTCCCATTATAAATCAGTTTGACTGCTCTTCGTCCGATTATAAATCAGTTTGACTGCTCTTCGTCCGCTTACAAAACAGTTTGACTGCTCTTCATCCTTTTATAAAGCTGTTTAACTGCTCTTCATACTCCTATAAACCAGTTTGACTGCGCTTCATCCTCCTGTAGAACAGTTTGACTGCTATCTGCTATCTGCTCTTCATCCTTTTATAAAGCAGTTTGACTGCTCTTCATCCTCTTATAAATCAGTTTGACTGCTCTTCATCTATTTATAAAGCAGTTTTACTGCTCTTCATCCTCCTATAGACCAGTTTGACTGCGCTTCATCCTCCTATAAAACAGGTTGACTGCTCTTCGTCGGATTATAAATCAGTTTGACTGCTCTTCGTCCTCTTATAAAACAGGTTGACTGCTCTTCATCCTCTTGTAAAACAGTCTGACTGCTCTACATCCTCGTATAAAACAGTTTGACTGCTCTTCATCCTTTTATAAAGCAGTTTCACTGCTCTTCATCCTTTTATAAATCAATTTGACTGCTCTTCATACTCTTATAAAACAGTTTGACTGCTCTTCGTCCGATTATAAATCAGGTTGACTGCTCTTCGTCCGATTATAAATCAGTTTGACTGCTCTTCGTACGCTTATAAAACAGTTTGACTGCTCTTCGTCCTTTTATAAAGCAGTTTGACTGCTCTTCATCCTCTTATAAATAAGTTTGACTGCTCTTCATCCTTTTATAAAGCAGTTTGACTGCTCTTCAGCCTCCTATAAACCAGTTTGACTGCGCTTCATCCTCCTATAGAACAGTTTGACTGCTCTTCGTCCGATTATAAATCAGTTTGACTGCTCTTCGTCCTATTATAAAACAGTTTGACTGCTCTTCATCCTTTTATAAAGCAGTTTGACTGCTCTTCATCCTCTTATAAATCAGTTTGACTGCTCTTCATCCGATTATAAATCAGTTTGACTTTTCTTCATCCTCTTATAAAACAGTTTGACTGCTCTTCATCCTCTTATAAATCAGTTTGACTGCTCTTCATCCGATTATAAATCAGTTTGACTGCTCTTCATCCTCTTAAAAAACAGTTTGACTGCTCTTCATCCTTTTATAAAGCAGTTTGACTGCTCTTCATCCTCTTATAAATCAGTTTGACTGCTCTTCATCCGATTATAAATCAGTTTGACTGCTCTTCATCCTCTTATAAAACAGTTTGACTGCTCTTCATCCTTTTATAAAGCAGTTTGACTGCTCTTCATCCTCTTATAAATCAGTTTGACTGCTCTTCATCCTATTATAAATCAGTTTGACTGCTCTTCGTCCTCTTTTAAAACAGTTTGACTGCTCTTCATCCTTTTATAATGCAGTTTGACTGCTCTTCATCCTCTTATAAAACATTTTGACTGCTCTTCATCCTCTTGTAAAACAGGTTGACTGCTCTTCATCCTCTTGTAAAACAGTCTGACTGCTCTACATCCTCGTATAAAACAGTTTGACTGCTCTTCATCCTTTTATAAAGCAGTTTGACTGCTCTTCATCCTCTTATAAATCAATTTGACTGCTCTTCATCCTCTTATAAAACCGTTTGACTGCTCTTCGTCCGATTATAAATCAGTTTGACTGCTCTTCGTCTGCTTATAAAACAGTTTGACTGCTCTTCATCCTTTTATAAAGCAGTTTGACTGCTCTTCATCCTCTTATAAATCAGTTTGACTGCTCTTCATCTGTTTATAAAGCAGTTTTACTGCTCTTCATCCTCCTATAGACCAGTTTGACTGCGCTTCATCCTCCTATAAAACAGTTTGACTGCACTTCGTCGGATTATAAATCAGTTTGACTGCTCTTCGTCCTCTTATAAAACAGTTTGACTGCTCTTCATCCTTTTATAAAGCAGTTTGACTGCTCTTCATCCTCTTATAAATCAGTTTGACTGCTCTTCATCCTATTATAAATCAGTTTGACTGCGCTTCATCCTCCTATAAAACAGTTTGACTGCTCTTCGTCGGATTATAAATCAGTTTGACTGCTCTTCGTCCTCTTATAAAACAGGTTGACTGCTCTTCATCCTCTTGTAAAACAGTCTGACTGCTCTACATCCTCGTATAAAACAGTTTGACTGCTCTTCATCCTTTTATAAAGCAGTTTCACTGCTCTTCATCCTTTTATAAATCAATTTGACTGCTCTTCATACTCTTATAAAACAGTTTGACTGCTCTTCGTCCGATTATAAATCAGGTTGACTGCTCTTCGTCCGATTATAAATCAGTTTGACTGCTCTTCGTACGCTTATAAAACAGTTTGACTGCTCTTCGTCCTTTTATAAAGCAGTTTGACTGCTCTTCATCCTCTTATAAATAAGTTTGACTGCTCTTCATCCTTTTATAAAGCAGTTTGACTGCTCTTCAGCCTCCTATAAACCAGTTTGACTGCGCTTCATCCTCCTATAGAACAGTTTGACTGCTCTTCGTCCGATTATAAATCAGTTTGACTGCTCTTCGTCCTCTTATAAAACAGTTTGACTGCTCTTCATCCTTTTATAAAGCAGTTTGACTGCTCTTCATCCTCTTATAAATCAGTTTGACTGCTCTTCATCCGATTATAAATCAGTTTGACTTTTCTTCATCCTCTTATAAAACAGTTTGACTGCTCTTCATCCTCTTATAAATCAGTTTGACTGCTCTTCATCCGATTATAAATCAGTTTGACTGCTCTTCATCCTCTTAAAAAACAGTTTGACTGCTCTACATCCTTTTATAAAGCAGTTTGACTGCTCTTCATCCTCTTATAAATCAGTTTGACTGCTCTTCATCCGATTATAAATCAGTTTGACTGCTCTTCATCCTCTTATAAAACAGTTTGACTGCTCTTCATCCTTTTATAAAGCAGTTTGACTGCTCTTCATCCTCTTATAAATCAGTTTGACTGCTCTTCATCCGATTATAAATCAGTTTGACTGCTCTTCGTCCTCTTTTAAAACAGTTTGACTGCTCTTCATCCTTTTATAATGCAGTTTGACTGCTCTTCATCCTCTTATAAAACAGTTTGACTGCTCTTCATCCTCTTGTAAAACAGGTTGACTGCTCTTCATCCTCTTGTAAAACAGTCTGACTGCTCTACATCCTCGTATAAAACAGTTTGACTGCTCTTCATCCTTTTATAAAGCAGTTTGACTGCTCTTCATCCTCTTATAAATCAATTTGACTGCTCTTCATCCTCTTATAAAACCGTTTGACTGCTCTTCGTCCGATTATAAATCAGTTTGACTGCTCTTCATCCTCTTATAAAACCGTTTGACTGCTCTTCGTCCGATTATAAATCAGTTTGACTGCTCTTCGTCCGATTATAAATCAGTTTGACTGCTCTTCGTCTGCTTATAAAACAGTTTGACTGCTCTTCATCCTTTTATAAAGCAGTTTGACTGCTCTTCATCCTCTTATAAATCAGTTTGACTGCTCTTCATCTGTTTATAAAGCAGTTTTACTGCTCTTCATCCTCCTATAGACCAGTTTGACTGCGCTTCATCCTCCTATAAAACAGTTTGACTGCACTTCGTCGGATTATAAATCAGTTTGACTGCTCTTCGTCCTCTTATAAAACAGTTTGACTGCTCTTCATCCTTTTATAAAGCAGTTTGACTGCTCTTCATCCTCTTATAAATCAGTTTGACTGCTCTTCATCCTATTATAAATCAGCTTGACTGCTCTTCGTCTGCTTATAAATCAGTTTGACTGCTCTTCATCCTATTATAAATCAGTTTGACTGCTCTTCATCCTCTTATAAAACAGTTTGACTTCTCTTTATCCTTTTATAACGCAGTTTGACTGCTCTTCATCCTCTTATAAAACAGTTTGACTGCTCTTCATCCTCTTGTAAAACAGGTTGACTGCTCTTCATCCTATTGTAAAACAGTCTGACTGCTCTACATCCTCGTATAAAACAGTTTGACTGCTCTTCATCCTTTTATAAATCAATTTGACTGCTCTTCATCCTCTTATAAATCAATTTGACTGCTCTTCATCCTCTTATAAAACCGTTTGACTGCTCTTCGTCCGATTATAAATCAGTTTGACTGCTCTTCATCCTCTTATAAAACCGTTTGACTGCTCTTCGTCCGATTATAAATCAGGTTGACTGCTCTTCGTCCGATTATAAATCAGTTTGACTGCTCTTCGTCTGCTTATAAAACAGTTTGACTGCTCTTCATACTTTTATAAAGCAGTTTGACTGCTCTTCATCCTCTTAAAAATCAGTTTGACTGCTCTTCATCTGTTTATAAAGCAGTTTGACTGCTCTTCATCCTCCTATAGACCAGTTTGACTGCGCTTCATCCTCCTATAAACCAGTTTGACTGCGCTTCATCCTCCTATAGAACAGTTTGACTGCTCTTCGTCGGATTATAAATCAGTTTGACTGCTCTTCGTCCTCTTATAAAGCAGTTTGACTGCTCTTCATCCTCCTATAGACCAGTTTGACTGCGCTTCATCCTCCTATAAAACAGTTTGACTGCTCTTCGTCGGATTATAAATCAGTTTGACTGCTCTTCGTCCTCTTATAAATCAGTTTGACTGCTCTTCATCCTCTTATAAAGCAGTTTGACTGCTCTTCATCCTCCTATAAACCAGTTTGACTGCGCTTCATCCTCCTATAGAACAGTTTGACTGCTCTTCGTCCTATTATAAATCAGTTTGACTGCTCTTCGTCCTCTTATAAAGCAGTTTGACTGCTCTTCATCCTTTTATAAAGCAGTTTGACTGCTCTTCATCCTCTTATAAATCAGTTTGACTGCTCTTCATCCGATTATAAATCAGTTTGACTGCTCTTCATCCTCTTATAAAACAGTTTGACTGCTCTTCATCCTTTTATAAAGCACTTTGACTGCTCTTCATCCTCTTATAAATCAGTTTGACTGCTCTTCATCCTATTATAAATCAGTTTGACTGCTCTTCATCCTCTTATAAAACAGTTTGACTGCTCTTCATCCTTTTATAAATCAGTTTGACTGCTCTTCGTCTGCTTATAAATCAGTTTGACTGCTCTTCATCCTATTATAAATCAGTTTGACTGCTCTTCATCCTCTTATAAAACAGTTTGACTGCTCTTTATCCTTTTATAACGCAGTTTGACTGCTCTTCATCCTCTTATAAAACAGTTTGACTGCTCTTCATCCTCTTGTAAAACAGGTTGACTGCTCTTCATCCTCTTGTAAAACAGTCTGACTGCTCTACATCCTCGTATAAAACAGTTTGACTGCTCTTCATCCTTTTATAAAGCAGTTTGACTGCTCTTCATCCTCTTATAAATCAATTTGACTGCTCTTCATCCTCTTATAAAACCGTTTGACTTCTCTTCGTCCGATTATAAATCAGGTTGACTGCTCTTCGTCCGATTATAAATCAGTTTGACTGCTCTTCGTCCGCTTATAAAACAGTTTGACTGCTCTTCGTCCTTTTATAAAGCAGATTTTGACTGCTCTTCATCCTCTTATAAATCAGTTTGACTACTCTTCAACCTTTTATAAAGCAGTTTGACTGCTCTTCATCCTCCTATAAACCAGTTTGACTGCGCTTCATCCTCCTATAGAACAGTTTGACTGCTCTTCGTCCGATTATAAATCAGTTTGACTGCTCTTCGTCCTCTTATAAAACAGTTTGACTGCTCTTCATCCTTTTATAAAGCAGTTTGACTGCTCTTCATCCTCTTATAAATCAGTTTGACTGCTCTTCATCCGATTATAAATCAGTTTGACTTTTCTTCATCCTCTTATAAAACAGTTTGACTGCTCTTCATCCTCTTATAAATCAGTTTGACTGCTCTTCATCCGATTATAAATCAGTTTGACTGCTCTTCATCCTCTTAAAAAACAGTTTGACTGCTCTTCATCCTTTTATAAAGCAGTTTGACTGCTCTTCATCCTTTTATAAATCAGTTTGACTGCTCTTCATCCTATTATAAATCAGTTTGACTGCTCTTCATCCTCTTATAAAACAGTTTGACTGCTCTTCATCCTTTTATAACGCAGTTTGACTGCTCTTCATCCTCTTATAAATCAGTTTGACTGCTCTTCATCCGATTATAAATCAGTTTGACTGCTCTTCGTCCTCTTTTAAAACAGTTTGACTGCTCTTCATCCTTTTATAATGCAGTTTGACTGCTCTTCATCCTCTTATAAAACAGTTTGACTGCTCTTCATCCTCTTGTAAAACAGGTTGACTGCTCTTCATCCTCTTGTAAAACAGTCTGACTGCTCTACATCCTCGTATAAAACAGTTTGACTGCTCTTCATCCTTTTATAAAGCAGTTTGACTGCTCTTCATCCTCTTATAAATCAATTTGACTGCTCTTCATCCTCTTATAAAACCGTTTGACTGCTCTTCGTCCGATTATAAATCAGTTTGACTGCTCTTCATCCTCTTATAAAACCGTTTGACTGCTCTTCGTCCGATTATAAATCAGGTTGACTGCTCTTCGTCCGATTATAAATCAGTTTGACTGCTCACCGTCTGCTTATAAAACAGTTTGACTGCTCTTCGTCGGATTATAAATCAGTTTGACTGCTCTTCGTCCTCTTATAAAACAGGTTGACTGCTCTTTATCCTCTTGTAAAACAGTCTGACTGCTCTACATCCTCGTATAAAACAGTTTGACTGCTCTTCATCCTTTTATAAAGCAGTTTCACTGCTCTTCATCCTCTTATAAATCAATTTGACTGCTCTTCATACTCTTATAAAACCGTTTGACTGCTCTTCGTCCGATTATAAATCAGTTTGACTGCTCTTCGTCCGATTATAAATCAGTTTGACTGCTCTTCGTCCGCTTACAAAACAGTTTGACTGCTCTTCATCCTTTTATAAAGCAGTTTGACTGCTCTTCATCCTCTTATAAATCAGTTTGACTGCTCTTCATCCGATTATAAATCAGTTTGACTGCTCTTCATCCTCTTATAAAACAGTTTGACTGCTCTTCATCCTTTTATAACGCAGTTTGACTGCTCTTCATCCTCTTATAAATCAGTTTGACTGCTCTTCATCCGATTATAAATCAGTTTGACTGCTCTTCGTCCTCTTTTAAAACAGTTTGACTGCTCTTCATCCTTTTATAATGCAGTTTGACTGCTCTTCATCCTCTTATAAAACAGTTTGACTGCTCTTCGTCCGATTATAAATCAGTTTGACTGCTCTTCGTCCGATTATAAATCAGTTTGACTGCTCTTCGTCCGCTTACAAAACAGTTTGACTGCTCTTCATCCTTTTATAAAGCTGTTTGACTGCTCTTCGTCCGATTATAAATCAGGTTGACTGCTCTTCGTCCGATTATAAATCAGTTTGACTGCTCATCGTCTGCTTATAAAACAGTTTGACTGCTCTTCATCCTTTTATAAAACAGGTTGACTGCTCTTCATCCTCTTGTAAAACAGTCTGACTGCTCTACATCCTCGTATAAAACAGTTTGACTGCTCTTCATCCTTTTATAAAGCAGTTTCACTGCTCTTCATCCTCTTATAAATCAATTTGACTGCTCTTCATACTCTTATAAAACCGTTTGACTGCTCTTCGTCCGATTATAAATCAGTTTGACTGCTCTTCGTCCGATTATAAATCAGTTTGACTGCTCTTCGTCCGCTTACAAAACAGTTTGACTGCTCTTCATCCTTTTATAAAGCTGTTTGACTGCTCTTCATACTCTTATAAATCAGTTTGACTGCTCTTCATCCTCTTATAAAGCAGTTTGACTGCTCTTCATACTCCTATAAACCAGTTTGACTGCGCTTCATCCTCCTGTAGAACAGTTTGACTGCTCTTCGTCCGATTATAAATCAGTTTGACTGCTCTTCGTCCTCGTATAAAACAGTTTGACTGTTCTTCATTTTTTTATAAAGCAGTTTGACTGCTCTTCATCCTCTTATAAAACAGATTGACTGCTCTTCATCCTCTTGTAAAACAGGTTGACTGCCCTTCATCCTCTTGTAAAACAGTCTGACTGCTCTTCATCCTCTTATAAAGCAGTTTGTCTGCTCTTCATCCTCCTATAAACCAGTTTGACTGCGCTTCATCCTCTTGTAAAACAGGTTGACTGCTTTTCATCCTTTTGTAAAACAGTCTGACTGCTCTACATCATTGTATAAAACAGTTTGACTGCTCTTCATCCGATTATAAATCAGTTTGACTGCTCTTCATCCTCTTAAAAAATAGTTTGACTGCTCTTCATCCTTTTATAAAGCAGTTTGACTGCTCTTCATCCTCTTATAAATCAGTTTGACTGCTCTTCATCCGATTATAAATCAGTTTGACTGCTCTTCATCCTCTTATAAAACAGTTTGACTGCTCTTCATCCTTTTATAACGAAGTTTGACTGCTCTTCATCCTCTTATAAATCAGTTTGACTGCTCTTCATCCGATTATAAATCAGTTTGACTGCTCTTCGTCCTCTTTTAAAACAGTTTGACTGCTCTTCATCCTTTTATAATGCAGTTTGACTGCTCTTCATCCTCTTATAAAACAGTTTGACTGCTCTTCATCCTCTTGTAAAACAGGTTGACTGCTCTTCATCCTATTGTAAAACAGTCTGACTGCTCTACATCCTCGTATAAAACAGTTTGACTGCTCTTCATCCTTTTATAAAGCAGTTTCACTGCTCTTCATCCTCTTATAAATCAATTTGACTGCTCTTCATCCTCTTATAAAACCGTTTGACTGCTCTTCGTCCGATTATAAATCAGTTTGACTGCTCTTCATCCTCTTATAAAACCGTTTGACTGCTCTTCGTCCGATTATAAATCAGGTTGACTGCTCTTCGTCCGATTATAAATCAGTTTGACTGCTCTTCGTCTGCTTATAAAACAGTTTGACTGCTCTTCATCCTTTTATAAAGCAGTTTGACTGCTCTTCATCCTCTTATAAATCAGTTTGACTGCTCTTCATCTGTTTATAAAGCAGTTTGACTGCTCTTCATCCTCCTATAGACCAGTTTGACTGCGCTTCATCCTCCTATAAAACAGTTTGACTGCTCTTCGTCGGATTATAAATCAGTTTGACTGCTCTTCGTCCTCTTATAAAACAGGTTGACTGCTCTTCATCCTCTTGTAAAACAGTCTGACTGCTCTACATCCTCGTATAAAACAGTTTGACTGCTCTTCATCCTTTTATAAAGCAGTTTCACTGCTCTTCATCCTCTTATAAATCAATTTGACTGCTCTTCATACTCTTATAAAACCGTTTGACTGCTCTTCGTCCGATTATAAATCAGTTTGACTGCTCTTAGTCCGATTATAAATCAGTTTGACTGCTCTTCGTCCGCTTACAAAACAGTTTGACTGCTCTTCATCCTTTTATAAAGCAGTTTGACTGCTCTTCATCCTCTTGTAAAACAGTCTGACTGCTCTACATCCTCGTATAAAACAGTTTGACTGCTCTTCATCCTTTTGTAAAGCAGTTTGACTGCCCTTCATCCTCTTATAAATCAGTTTGATTGCTCTTCGTCCTCTTTTAAAACAGTTTGACTGCTCTTCATCCTTTTATAATGCAGTTTGACTGCTCTTCATCCTCTTATAAAACAGTTTGACTGCTCTTCGTCCGATTATAAATCAGTTTGACTGCTCTTCGTCCGATTATAAATCAGTTTGACTGCTCTTCGTCCGCTTACAAAACAGTTTGACTGCTCTTCATCCTTTTATAAAGCTGTTTGACTGCTCTTCGTCCGATTATAAATCAGGTTGACTGCTCTTCGTCCGATTATAAATCAGTTTGACTGCTCATCGTCTGCTTATAAAACAGTTTGACTGCTCTTCATCCTTTTATAAAACAGGTTGACTGCTCTTCATCCTCTTGTAAAACAGTCTGACTGCTCTACATCCTCGTATAAAACAGTTTGACTGCTCTTCATCCTTTTATAAAGCAGTTTCACTGCTCTTCATCCTCTTATAAATCAATTTGACTGCTCTTCATACTCTTATAAAACCGTTTGACTGCTCTTCGTCCGATTATAAATCAGTTTGACTGCTCTTCGTCCGATTATAAATCAGTTTGACTGCTCTTCGTCCGCTTACAAAACAGTTTGACTGCTCTTCATCCTTTTATAAAGCTGTTTGACTGCTCTTCATACTCTTATAAATCAGTTTGACTGCTCTTCATCCTCTTATAAAGCAGTTTGACTGCTCTTCATACTCCTATAAACCAGTTTGACTGCGCTTCATCCTCCTGTAGAACAGTTTGACTGCTTTTCGTCCGATTATAAATCAGTTTGACTGCTCTTCGTCCTCGTATAAAACAGTTTGACTGTTCTTCATCCTTTTATAAAGCAGTTTGACTGCTCTTCATCCTCTTATAAAACAGATTGACTGCTCTTCATCCTCTTGTAAATCAGGTTGACTGCCCTTCATCCTCTTGTAAAACAGTCTGACTGCTCTTCATCCTCTTATAAAGCAGTTTGACTGCTCTTCATCCTCCTATAAACCAGTTTGACTGCGCTTCATCCTCTTGTAAAACAGGTTGACTGCTTTTCATCCTTTTGTAAAACAGTCTGACTGCTCTACATCATTGTATAAAACAGTTTGACTGCTCTTCATCCTTTTATAAAGCAGTTTGACTGCTCTTCATCCTCTTATAAATCAATTTGACTGCTCTTCATCCTCTTATAAAACCGTTTGACTGCTCTTCGTCCGATTATAAATCAGTTTGACTGCTCTTCGTCCGATTATAAATCAGTTTGACTGCTCTTCGTCCGCTTATAAAACAGTTTGACTGCTCTTCATCCTTTTATAAAGCAGTTTGACTGCTATTCATCCTCTTATAAATCAGTTTGACTGCTCTTCATCCTTTTATAAAGCAGTTTGACTGCTCTTCATCCTCCTATAAACCAGTTTGACTGCGCTTCATCCTCCTATAGAACAGTTTGACTGCTCTTCGTCCGATTATAAATCAGTTTGACTGCTCTTCGTCCTCTTATAAAACAGTTTGACTGCTCTTCATCCTTTTATAAAGCAGTTTGACTGCTCTTCATCCTCTTATAAATCAGTTTGACTGCTCTTCATCCGATTATAAATCAGTTTGACTGCTCTTCATCCTCTTATAAAACAGTTTGACTGCTCTTCATCCTTTTATAAAGCAGTTTGACTGCTCTTCATCCTCTTATAAAACAGTTTGACTGCTCTTCATCCTCTTGTAAAACAGGTTGACTGCTCTTCATCCTATTGTAAAACAGTCTGACTGCTCTACATCCTCGTATAAAACAGTTTGACTGCTCTTCATCCTTTTATAAAGCAGTTTGACTGCTCTTCATCCTCTTATAAATCAATTTGACTGCTCTTCATCCTCTTATAAAACAGTCTGACTGCTCTACATCCTCGTATAAAACAGTTTGACTGCTCTTCATCCTTTTATAAAGCAGTTTCACTGCTCTTCATCCTCTTATAAATCAATTTGACTGCTCTTCATACTCTTATAAAACCGTTTGACTGCTCTTCGTCCGATTATAAATCAGTTTGACTGCTCTTCGTCCGATTATAAATCAGTTTGACTGCTCTTCGTCCGCTTACAAAACAGTTTGACTGCTCTTCATCCTTTTATAAAGCTGTTTGACTGCTCTTCATACTCTTATAAATCAGTTTGACTGCTCTTCATCCTCTTATAAAGCAGTTTGACTGCTCTTCATACTCCTATAAACCAGTTTGACTGCGCTTCATCCTCCTATAGAACAGTTTGACTGCTCTTCGTCCGATTATAAATCAGTTTGACTGCTCTTCGTCCTCTTATAAAACAGTTTGACTGCTCTTCATCCTTTTATAAAGCAGTTTGACTGCTCTTCATCCTCTTATAAATCAGTTTGACTGCTCTTCATCCGATTATAAATCAGTTTGACTGCTCTTCATCCTCTTATAAAACAGTTTGACTGCTCTTCATCCTTTTATAAAGCAGTTTGACTGCTCTTCATCCTCTTATAAAACAGTTTGACTGCTCTTCATCCTCTTGTAAAACAGGTTGACTGCTCTTCATCCTATTGTAAAACAGTCTGACTGCTCTACATCCTCGTATAAAACAGTTTGACTGCTCTTCATCCTTTTATAAAGCAGTTTGACTGCTCTTCATCCTCTTATAAATCAATTTGACTGCTCTTCATCCTCTTATAAAACAGTCTGACTGCTCTACATCCTCGTATAAAACAGTTTGACTGCTCTTCATCCTTTTATAAAGCAGTTTCACTGCTCTTCATCCTCTTATAAATCAATTTGACTGCTCTTCATACTCTTATAAAACCGTTTGACTGCTCTTCGTCCGATTATAAATCAGTTTGACTGCTCTTCGTCCGATTATAAATCAGTTTGACTGCTCTTCGTCCGCTTACAAAACAGTTTGACTGCTCTTCATCCTTTTATAAAGCTGTTTGACTGCTCTTCATACTCTTATAAATCAGTTTGACTGCTCTTCATCCTCTTATAAAGCAGTTTGACTGCTCTTCATACTCCTATAAACCAGTTTGACTGCGCTTCATCCTCCTGTAGAACAGTTTGACTGCTTTTCGTCCGATTATAAATCAGTTTGACTGCTCTTCGTCCTCGTATAAAACAGTTTGACTGTTCTTCATCCTTTTATAAAGCAGTTTGACTGCTCTTCATCCTCTTATAAAACAGATTGACTGCTCTTCATCCTCTTGTAAAACAGGTTGACTGCCCTTCATCCTCTTGTAAAACAGTCTGACTGCTCTTCATCCTCTTATAAAGCAGTTTGACTGCTCTTCATCCTCCTATAAACCAGTTTGACTGCGCTTCATCCTCTTGTAAAACAGGTTGACTGCTTTTCATCCTTTTGTAAAACAGTCTGACTGCTCTACATCATTGTATAAAACAGTTTGACTGCTCTTCATCCGATTATAAATCAGTTTGACTGCTCTTCATCCTCTTAAAAAATAGTTTGACTGCTCTTCATCCTTTTATAAAGCAGTTTGACTGCTCTTCATCCTCTTATAAATCAGTTTGACTGCTCTTCGTCCGATTATAAATCAGTTTGACTGCTCTTCATCCTCTTATAAAACAGTTTGACTGCTCTTCATCCTTTTATAACGCAGTTTGACTGCTCTTCATCCTCTTATAAATCAGTTTGACTGCTCTTCATCCGATTATAAATCAGTTTGACTGCTCTTCGTCCTCTTTTAAAACAGTTTGACTGCTCTTCATCCTTTTATAATGCAGTTTGACTGCTCTTCATCCTCTTATAAAACAGTTTGACTGCTCTTCATCCTCTTGTAAAACAGGTTGACTGCTCTTCATCCTCTTGTAAAACAGTCTGACTGCTCTACATCCTCGTATAAAACAGTTTGACTGCTCTTCCTCCTTTTATAAAGCAGTTTGACTGCTCTTCATCCTCTTATAAATCAATTTGACTGCTCTTCATCCTCTTATAAAACCGTTTGACTGCTCTTCGTCCGATTATAAATCAGTTTGACTGCTCTTCATCCTCTTATAAAACCGTTTGACTGCTCTTCGTCCGATTATAAATCAGGTTGACTGCTCTTCGTCCGATTATAAATCAGTTTGACTGCTCATCGTCTGCTTATAAAACAGTTTGACTGCTCTTCATCCTTTTATAAAGCAGTTTGACTGCTCTTCATCCTCTTATAAATCAGTTTGACTGCTCTTCATCTGTTTATAAAGCAGTTTTACTGCTCTTCATCCTCCTATAGACCAGTTTGACTGCGCTTCATCCTCCTATAAAACAGTTTGACTGCTCTTCGTCGGATTATAAATCAGTTTGACTGCTCTTCGTCCTCTTATAAAACAGGTTGACTGCTCTTCATCCTCTTGTAAAACAGTCTGACTGCTCTACATCCTCGTATAAAACAGTTTGACTGCTCTTCATCCTTTTATAAAGCAGTTTCACTGCTCTTCATCCTCTTATAAATCAATTTGACTGCTCTTCATACTCTTATAAAACCGTTTGACTGCTCTTCGTCCGATTATAAATCAGTTTGACTGCTCTTAGTCCGATTATAAATCAGTTTGACTGCTCTTCGTCCGCTTACAAAACAGTTTGACTGCTCTTCATCCTTTTATAAAGCAGTTTGACTGCTCTTCATCCTCTTATAAATCAGTTTGACTGCTCTTCATCCGATTATAAATCAGTTTGACTGCTCTTCATCCTTTTATAACGCAGTTTGACTGCTCTTCATCCTCTTATAAATCAGTTTGACTGCTCTTCATCCGATTATAAATCAGTTTGACTGCTCTTCGTCCTCTTTTAAAACAGTTTGACTGCTCTTCATCCTTTTATAATGCAGTTTGACTGCTCTTCATCCTCTTATAAAACAGTTTGACTGCTCTTCGTCCGATTATAAATCAGTTTGACTGCTCTTCGTCCGATTATAAATCAGTTTGACTGCTCTTCGTCCGCTTACAAAACAGTTTGACTGCTCTTCATCCTTTTATAAAGCTGTTTGACTGCTCTTCATCCGATTATAAATCAGGTTGACTGCTCTTCGTCCGATTATAAATCAGTTTGACTGCTCATCGTCTGCTTATAAAACAGTTTGACTGCTCTTCATCCTTTTATAAAACAGGTTGACTGCTCTTCATCCTCTTGTAAAACAGTCTGACTGCTCTACATCCTCGTATAAAACAGTTTGACTGCTCTTCATCCTTTTATAAAGCAGTTTCACTGCTCTTCATCCTCTTATAAATCAATTTGACTGCTCTTCATACTCTTATAAAACCGTTTGACTGCTCTTCGTCCGATTATAAATCAGTTTGACTGCTCTTCGTCCGATTATAAATCAGTTTGACTGCTCTTCGTCCGCTTACAAAACAGTTTGACTGCTCTTCATCCTTTTATAAAGCTGTTTGACTGCTCTTCATACTCTTATAAATCAGTTTGACTGCTCTTCATCCTCTTATAAAGCAGTTTGACTGCTCTTCATACTCCTATAAACCAGTTTGACTGCGCTTCATCCTCCTGTAGAACAGTTTGACTGCTTTTCGTCCGATTATAAATCAGTTTGACTGCTCTTCGTCCTCGTATAAAACAGTTTGACTGTTCTTCATCCTTTTATAAAGCAGTTTGACTGCTCTTCATCCTCTTATAAAACAGATTGACTGCTCTTCATCCTCTTGTAAATCAGGTTGACTGCCCTTCATCCTCTTGTAAAACAGTCTGACTGCTCTTCATCCTCTTATAAAGCAGTTTGACTGCTCTTCATCCTCCTATAAACCAGTTTGACTGCGCTTCATCCTCTTGTAAAACAGGTTGACTGCTTTTCATCCTTTTGTAAAACAGTCTGACTGCTCTACATCATTGTATAAAACAGTTTGACTGCTCTTCATCCTTTTATAAAGCAGTTTGACTGCTCTTCATCCTCTTATAAATCAATTTGACTGCTCTTCATCCTCTTATAAAACCGTTTGACTGCTCTTCGTCCGATTATAAATCAGTTTGACTGCTCTTCGTCCGATTATAAATCAGTTTGACTGCTCTTCGTCCGCTTATAAAACAGTTTGACTGCTCTTCATCCTTTTATAAAGCAGTTTGACTGCTATTCATCCTCTTATAAATCAGTTTGACTGCTCTTCATCCTTTTATAAAGCAGTTTGACTGCTCTTCATCCTCCTATAAACCAGTTTGACTGCGCTTCATCCTCCTATAGAACAGTTTGACTGCTCTTCGTCCGATTATAAATCAGTTTGACTGCTCTTCGTCCTCTTATAAAACAGTTTGACTGCTCTTCATCCTTTTATAAAGCAGTTTGACTGCTCTTCATCCTCTTATAAATCAGTTTGACTGCTCTTCATCCGATTATAAATCAGTTTGACTGCTCTTCATCCTCTTATAAAACAGTTTGACTGCTCTTCATCCTTTTATAAAGCAGTTTGACTGCTCTTCATCCTCTTATAAATCAGTTTGACTGCTCTTCATCCTATTATAAATCAGTTTGACTGCTCTTCATCCTCTTATAAAACAGTTTGACTGCTCTTCATCCTTTTATAAATCAGTTTGACTGCTCTTCGTCTGCTTATAAATCAGTTTGACTGCTCTTCATCCTATTATAAATCAGTTTGACTGCTCTTCATCCTCTTATAAAACAGTTTGACTGCTCTTTATCCTTTTATAACGCAGTTTGACTGCTCTTCATCCTCTTATAAAACAGTTTGACTGCTCTTCATCCTCTTGTAAAACAGGTTGACTGCTCTTCATCCTATTGTAAAACAGTCTGACTGCTCTACATCCTCGTATAAAACAGTTTGACTGCTCTTCATCCTTTTATAAAGCAGTTTGACTGCTCTTCATCCTCTTATAAATCAATTTGACTGCTCTTCATCCTCTTATAAAACCGTTTGACTGCTCTTCGTCCGATTATAAATCAGTTTGACTGCTCTTCATCCTCTTATAAAACCGTTTGACTGCTCTTCGTCCGATTATAAATCAGTTTGACTGCTCTTCGTCTGCTTATAAAACAGTTTGACTGCTCTTCATACTTTTATAAAGCAGTTTGACTGCTCTTCATCCTCTTATAAATCAGTTTGACTGCTCTTCATTTGTTTATAAAGCAGTTTGACTGCTCTTCATCCTCCTATAGACCAGTTTGACTGCGCTTCATCCTCCTATAAAACAGTTTGACTGCTCTTCATCTGTTTATAAAGCAGTTTGACTGCGCTCCATCCTCCTATAAAACAGTTTGACTGCACTTCGTCGGATTATAAATCAGTTTGACTGCTCTTCGTCCTCTTATAAAACAGTTTGACTGCTCTTCATCCTTTTATAAAGCAGTTTGACTGCTCTTCATCCTCTTATAAATCAGTTTGACTGCTCTTCATCCTATTATAAATCAGTTTGACTGCTCTTCATCCTCTTATAAAACAGTTTGACTTCTCTTTATCCTTTTATAACGCAGTTTGACTGCTCTTCATCCTTTTATAAAACAGTTTGACTGCTCTTCATCCTCTTGTAAAACAGGTTGACTGCTCTTCATCCTATTGTAAAACAGTCTGACTGCTCTACCTCCTCGTATAAAACAGTTTGACTGCTCTTCATCCTTTTATAAAGCAGTTTGACTGCTCTTCATCCTCTTATAAATCAATTTGACTGCTCTTCATCCTCTTATAAAACCGTTTGACTGCTCTTCGTCCGATTATAAATCAGTTTGACTGCTCTTCATCCTCTTATAAAACCGTTTGACTGCTCTTCGTCCGATTATAAATCAGGTTGACTGCTCTTCGTCCGATTATAAATCAGTTTGACTGCTCTTCGTCTGCTTATAAAACAGTTTGACTGCTCTTCATACTTTTATAAAGCAGTTTGACTGCTCTTCATCCTCTTATAAATCAGTTTGACTGCTCTTCATCTGTTTATAAAGCAGTTTGACTGCTCTTCATCCTCCTATAGACCAGTTTGACTGCGCTTCATCCTCCTATAAACCAGTTTGACTGCGCTTCATCCTCCTATAGAACAGTTTGACTGCTCTTCGTCGGATTATAAATCAGTTTGACTGCTCTTCGTCCTCTTATAAAGCAGTTTGACTGCTCTTCATCCTCCTATAGACCAGTTTGACTGCGCTTCATCCTCCTATAAAACAGTTTGACTGCTCTTCGTCGGATTATAAATCAGTTTGACTGCTCTTCGTCCTCTTATAAATCAGTTTGACTGCTCTTCATCCTCTTATAAAGCAGTTTGACTGCTCTTCATCCTCCTATAAACCAGTTTGACTGCGCTTCATCCTCCTATAGAACAGTTTGACTGCTCTTCGTCCGATTATAAATCAGTTTGACTGCTCTTCGTCCTCTTATAAAGCAGTTTGACTGCTCTTCATCCTTTTATAAATCAGTTTGACTGCTCTTCATCCTCTTATAAAACAGTTTGACTGCTCTTTATCCTTTTATAACGCAGTTTGACTGCTCTTCATCCTCTTATAAAACAGTTTGACTGCTCTTCATCCTCTTGTAAAACAGGTTGACTGCTCTTCATCCTATTGTAAAACAGTCTGACTGCTCTACATCCTCGTATAAAACAGTTTGACTGCTCTTCATCCTTTTATAAAGCAGTTTGACTGCTCTTCATCCTCTTATAAATCAATTTGACTGCTCTTCATCCTCTTATAAAACCGTTTGACTGCTCTTCGTCCTCTTATAAATCAGTTTGACTGCTCTTCATCCTCTTATAAAACCGTTTGACTGCTCTTCGTCCGATTATAAATCAGTTTGACTGCTCTTCGTCTGCTTATAAAACAGTTTGACTGCTCTTCATACTTTTATAAAGCAGTTTGACTGCTCTTCGTCCTCTTATAAAACAGTTTGACTGCTCTTCATCCTTTTATAAAGCAGTTTGACTGCTCTTCATCCTCCTATAGACCAGTTTGACTGCGCTTCATCCTCCTATAAAACAGTTTGACTGCTCTTCATCTGTTTATAAAGCAGTTTGACTGCGCTTCATCCTCCTATAAAACAGTTTGACTGCACTTCGTCGGATTATAAATCAGTTTGACTGCTCTTCGTCCTCTTATAAAACAGTTTGACTGCTCTTCATCCTTTTATAAAGCAGTTTGACTGCTCTTCATCCTCTTATAAATCAGTTTGACTGCTCTTCATCCTATTATAAATCAGTTTGACTGCTCTTCATCCTCTTATAAAACAGTTTGACTGCTCTTCATCCTTTTATAAATCAGTTTGACTGCTCTTCGTCTGCTTATAAATCAGTTTGACTGCTCTTCATCCTATTATAAATCAGTTTGACTGCTCTTCATCCTCTTATAAAACAGTTTGACTTCTCTTTATCCTTTTATAACGCAGTTTGACTGCTCTTCATCCTCTTATAAAACAGTTTGACTGCTCTTCATCCTCTTGTAAAACAGGTTGACTGCTCTTCATCCTATTGTAAAACAGTCTGACTGCTCTACATCCTCGTATAAAACAGTTTGACTGCTCTTCATCCTTTTATAAAGCAGTTTGACTGCTCTTCATCCTCTTATAAATCAATTTGACTGCTCTTCATCCTCTTATAAAACCGTTTGACTGCTCTTCGTCCGATTATAAATCAGTTTGACTGCTCTTCATCCTCTTATAAAACCGTTTGACTGCTCTTCGTCCGATTATAAATCAGGTTGACTGCTCTTCGTCCGATTATAAATCAGTTTGACTGCTCTTCGTCTGCTTATAAAACAGTTTGACTGCTCTTCATACTTTTATAAAGCAGTTTGACTGCTCTTCATCCTCTTATAAATCAGTTTGACTGCTCTTCATCTGTTTATAAAGCAGTTTGACTGCTCTTCATCCTCCTATAGACCAGTTTGACTGCGCTTCATCCTCCTATAAACCAGTTTGACTGCGCTTCATCCTCCTATAGAACAGTTTGACTGCTCTTCGTCGGATTATAAATCAGTTTGACTGCTCTTCGTCCTCTTATAAAGCAGTTTGACTGCTCTTCATCCTCCTATAGACCAGTTTGACTGCGCTTCATCCTCCTATAAAACAGTTTGACTGCTCTTCGTCGGATTATAAATCAGTTTGACTGCTCTTCGTCCTCTTATAAATCAGTTTGACTGCTCTTCATCCTCTTATAAAGCAGTTTGACTGCTCTTCATCCTCCTATAAACCAGTTTGACTGCGCTTCATCCTCCTATAGAACAGTTTGACTGCTCTTCGTCCGATTATAAATCAGTTTGACTGCTCTTCGTCCTCTTATAAAGCAGTTTGACTGCTCTTCATCCTTTTATAAATCAGTTTGACTGCTCTTCATCCTCTTATAAAACAGTTTGACTGCTCTTTATCCTTTTATAACGCAGTTTGACTGCTCTTCATCCTCTTATAAAACAGTTTGACTGCTCTTCATCCTCTTGTAAAACAGGTTGACTGCTCTTCATCCTATTGTAAAACAGTCTGACTGCTCTACATCCTCGTATAAAACAGTTTGACTGCTCTTCATCCTTTTATAAAGCAGTTTGACTGCTCTTCATCCTCTTATAAATCAATTTGACTGCTCTTCATCCTCTTATAAAACCGTTTGACTGCTCTTCGTCCTCTTATAAATCAGTTTGACTGCTCTTCATCCTCTTATAAAACCGTTTGACTGCTCTTCGTCCGATTATAAATCAGTTTGACTGCTCTTCGTCTGCTTATAAAACAGTTTGACTGCTCTTCATACTTTTATAAAGCAGTTTGACTGCTCTTCGTCCTCTTATAAAACAGTTTGACTGCTCTTCATCCTTTTATAAAGCAGTTTGACTGCTCTTCATCCTCCTATAGACCAGTTTGACTGCGCTTCATCCTCCTATAAAACAGTTTGACTGCTCTTCATCTGTTTATAAAGCAGTTTGACTGCGCTTCATCCTCCTATAAAACAGTTTGACTGCACTTCGTCGGATTATAAATCAGTTTGACTGCTCTTCGTCCTCTTATAAAACAGTTTGACTGCTCTTCATCCTTTTATAAAGCAGTTTGACTGCTCTTCATCCTCTTATAAATCAGTTTGACTGCTCTTCATCCTATTATAAATCAGTTTGACTGCTCTTCATCCTCTTATAAAACAGTTTGACTGCTCTTCATCCTTTTATAAATCAGTTTGACTGCTCTTCGTCTGCTTATAAATCAGTTTGACTGCTCTTCATCCTATTATAAATCAGTTTGACTGCTCTTCATCCTCTTATAAAACAGTTTGACTTCTCTTTATCCTTTTATAACGCAGTTTGACTGCTCTTCATCCTCTTATAAAACAGTTTGACTGCTCTTCATCCTCTTGTAAAACAGGTTGACTGCTCTTCATCCTATTGTAAAACAGTCTGACTGCTCTACATCCTCGTATAAAACAGTTTGACTGCTCTTCATCCTTTTATAAAGCAGTTTGACTGCTCTTCATCCTCTTATAAATCAATTTGACTGCTCTTCATCCTCTTATAAAACCGTTTGACTGCTCTTCGTCCGATTATAAATCAGTTTGACTGCTCTTCATCCTCTTATAAAACCGTTTGACTGCTCTTCGTCCGATTATAAATCAGGTTGACTGCTCTTCGTCCGATTATAAATCAGTTTGACTGCTCTTCGTCTGCTTATAAAACAGTTTGACTGCTCTTCATACTTTTATAAAGCAGTTTGACTGCTCTTCATCCTCTTATAAATCAGTTTGACTGCTCTTCATCTGTTTATAAAGCAGTTTGACTGCTCTTCATCCTCCTATAGACCAGTTTGACTGCGCTTCATCCTCCTATAAACCAGTTTGACTGCGCTTCATCCTCCTATAGAACAGTTTGACTGCTCTTCGTCGGATTATAAATCAGTTTGACTGCTCTTCGTCCTCTTATAAAGCAGTTTGACTGCTCTTCATCCTCCTATAGACCAGTTTGACTGCGCTTCATCCTCCTATAAAACAGTTTGACTGCTCTTCGTCGGATTATAAATCAGTTTGACTGCTCTTCGTCCTCTTATAAATCAGTTTGACTGCTCTTCATCCTCTTATAAAGCAGTTTGACTGCTCTTCATCCTCCTATAAACCAGTTTGACTGCGCTTCATCCTCCTATAGAACAGTTTGATTGCTCTTCGTCCGATTATAAATCAGTTTGACTGCTCTTCGTCCTCTTATAAAGCAGTTTGACTGCTCTTCATCCTTTTATAAAGCAGTTTGACTGCTCTTCATCCTCTTATAAATCAGTTTGACTGCTCTTCATCCGATTATAAATCAGTTTGACTGCTCTTCATCCTCTTATAAAACAGTTTGACTGCTCTTCATCCTTTTATAAAGCAGTTTGACTGCTCTTCATCCTCTTATAAATCAGTTTGACTGCTCTTCATCCTATTATAAATCAGTTTGACTGCTCTTCATCCTCTTATAAAACAGTTTGACTGCTCTTCGTCCGATTATAAATCAGTTTGACTGCTCTTCGTCCGCTTACAAAACAGTTTGACTGCTCTTCATCCTTTTATAAAGCAGTTTGACTGCTCTTCATCCTCTTATAAAACAGTTTGACTGCTCTTTATCCTTTTATAACGCAGTTTGACTGCTCTTCATCCTCTTATAAAACAGTTTGACTGCTCTTCATCCTCTTGTAAAACAGGTTGACTGCTCTTCATCCTCTTGTAAAACAGTCTGACTGCTCTACATCCTCGTATAAAACAGTTTGACTGCTCTTCATCCTTTTATAAAGCAGTTTGACTGCTCTTCATCCTCTTATAAATCAATTTGACTGCTCTTCATCCTCTTATAAAACCGTTTGACTTCTCTTCGTCCGATTATAAATCAGGTTGACTGCTCTTCGTCCGATTATAAATCAGTTTGACTGCTCTTCGTCCGCTTATAAAACAGTTTGACTGCTCTTCGTCCTTTTATAAAGCAGATTTTGACTGCTCTTCATCCTCTTATAAATCAGTTTGACTGCTCTTCATCCTTTTATAAAGCAGTTTGACTGCTCTTCATCCTCCTATAAACCAGTTTGACTGCGCTTCATCCTCCTATAGAACAGTTTGACTGCTCTTCGTCCGATTATAAATCAGTTTGACTGCTCTTCGTCCTCTTATAAAACAGTTTGACTGCTCTTCATCCTTTTATAAAGCAGTTTGACTGCTCTTCATCCTCTTATAAATCAGTTTGACTGCTCTTCATCCGATTATAAATCAGTTTGACTTTTCTTCATCCTCTTATAAAACAGTTTGACTGCTCTTCATCCTCTTATAAATCAGTTTGACTGCTCTTCATCCGATTATAAATCAGTTTGACTGCTCTTCATCCTCTTAAAAAACAGTTTGACTGCTCTTCATCCTTTTATAAAGCAGTTTGACTGCTCTTCATCCTCTTATAAATCAGTTTGACTGCTCTTCATCCGATTATAAATCAGTTTGACTGCTCTTCATCCTCTTATAAAACAGTTTGACTGCTCTTCATCCTTTTATAACGCAGTTTGACTGCTCTTCATCCTCTTATAAATCAGTTTGACTGCTCTTCATCCGATTATAAATCAGTTTGACTGCTCTTCGTCCTCTTTTAAAACAGTTTGACTGCTCTTCATCCTTTTATAATGCAGTTTGACTGCTCTTCATCCTCTTATAAAACAGTTTGACTGCTCTTCATCCTCTTGTAAAACAGGTTGACTGCTCTTCATCCTCTTGTAAAACAGTCTGACTGCTCTACATCCTCGTACAAAACAGTTTGACTGCTCTTCATCCTTTTATAAAGCAGTTTGACTGCTCTTCATCCTCTTATAAATCAATTTGACTGCTCTTCATCCTCTTATAAAACCGTTTGACTGCTCTTCGTCCGATTATAAATCAGTTTGACTGCTCTTCATCCTCTTATAAAACCGTTTGACTGCTCTTCGTCCGATTATAAATCAGGTTGACTGCTCTTCGTCCGATTATAAATCAGTTTGACTGCTCATCGTCTGCTTATAAAACAGTTTGACTGCTCTTCATCCTTTTATAAAGCAGTTTGACTGCTCTTCATCCTCTTATAAATCAGTTTGACTGCTCTTCATCTGTTTATAAAGCAGTTTTACTGCTCTTCATCCTCCTATAGACCAGTTTGACTGCGCTTCATCCTCCTATAAAACAGTTTGACTGCTCTTCGTCGGATTATAAATCAGTTTGACTGCTCTTCGTCCTCTTATAAAACAGGTTGACTGCTCTTCATCCTCTTGTAAAACAGTCTGACTGCTCTACATCCTCGTATAAAACAGTTTGACTGATCTTCATCCTTTTATAAAGCAGTTTCACTGCTCTTCATCCTCTTATAAATCAATTTGACTGCTCTTCATACTCTTATAAAACCGTTTGACTGCTCTTCGTCCGATTATAAATCAGTTTGACTGCTCTTCGTCCGATTATAAATCAGTTTGACTGCTCTTCGTCCGCTTACAAAACAGTTTGACTGCTCTTCATCCTTTTATAAAGCAGTTTGACTGCTCTTCATCCTCTTATAAATCAGTTTGACTGCTCTTCATCCTCTTATAAATCAGTTTGACTGCTCTTCATCCGATTATAAATCAGTTTGACTGCTCTTCATCCTCTTATAAAACAGTTTGACTGCTCTTCATCCTTTTATAACGCAGTTTGACTGCTCTTCATCCTCTTATAAATCAGTTTGACTGCTCTTCATCCGATTATAAATCAGTTTGACTGCTCTTCGTCCTCTTTTAAAACAGTTTGACTGCTCTTCATCCTTTTATAATGCAGTTTGACTGCTCTTCATCCTCTTATAAAACAGTTTGACTGCTCTTCATCCTCTTGTAAAACAGGTTGACTGCTCTTCATCCTCTTGTAAAACAGTCTGACTGCTCTACATCCTCGTACAAAACAGTTTGACTGCTCTTCATCCTTTTATAAAGCAGTTTGACTGCTCTTCATCCTCTTATAAATCAATTTGACTGCTCTTCATCCTCTTATAAAACCGTTTGACTGCTCTTCGTCCGATTATAAATCAGTTTGACTGCTCTTCATCCTCTTATAAAACCGTTTGACTGCTCTTCGTCCGATTATAAATCAGGTTGACTGCTCTTCGTCCGATTATAAATCAGTTTGACTGCTCATCGTCTGCTTATAAAACAGTTTGACTGCTCTTCATCCTTTTATAAAGCAGTTTGACTGCTCTTCGTCCTCTTATAAAACAGGTTGACTGCTCTTCATCCTCTTGTAAAACAGTCTGACTGCTCTACATCCTCGTATAAAACAGTTTGACTGCTCTTCATCCTTTTATAAAGCAGTTTCACTGCTCTTCATCCTCTTATAAATCAATTTGACTGCTCTTCATACTCTTATAAAACCGTTTGACTGCTCTTCGTCCGATTATAAATCAGTTTGACTGCTCTTCGTCCGATTATAAATCAGTTTGACTGCTCTTCGTCCGCTTACAAAAAAGTTTGACTGCTCTTCATTCTTTTATAAAGCTGTTAGACTGCTCTTCATACTCTTATAAATCAGTTTGACTGCTCTTCATCCTCTTATAAAGCAGTTTGACTGCTCTTCATACTCCTATAAACCAGTTTGACTGCGCTTCATCCTCCTGTAGAACAGTTTGACTGCTTTTCGTCCGATTATAAATCAGTTTGACTGCTCTTCGTCCTCGTATAAAACAGTTTGACTGTTCTTCATCCTTTTATAAAGCAGTTTGACTGCTCTTCATCCTCTTATAAAACAGATTGACTGCTCTTCATCCTCTTGTAAAACAGGTTGACTGCCCTTCATCCTCTTGTAAAACAGTCTGACTGCTCTTCATCCTCTTATAAAGCAGTTTGACTGCTCTTCATCCTCCTATAAACCAGTTTAACTGCGCTTCATCCTCTTGTAAAACAGGTTGACTGCTTTTCATCCTTTTGTAAAACAGTCTGACCGCTCTACAACATTGTATAAAACAGTTTGACTGCTCTTCATCCTTTTATAAAGCAGTTTGACTGCTCTTCATCCTCTTATAAATCAGTTTGACTGCTCTTCATCCTATTATAAATCAGTTTGACTGCTCTTCATCCTCTTATAAAACAGTTTGACTGCTCTTCATCCTTTTATAAATCAGTTTGACTGCTCTTCGTCTGCTTATAAATCAGTTTGACTGCTCTTCATCCTATTATAAATCAGTTTGACTGCTCTTCATCCTCTTATAAAACAGTTTGACTGCTCTTTATCCTTTTATAACGCAGTTTGACTGCTCTTCATCCTCTTATAAAACAGTTTGACTGCTCTTCATCCTCTTGTAAAACAGGTTGACTGCTCTTCATCCTATTGTAAAACAGTCTGACTGCTCTACATCCTCGTATAAAACAGTTTGACTGCTCTTCATCCTTTTATAAAGCAGTTTGACTGCTCTTCATCCTCTTATAAATCAATTTGACTGCTCTTCATCCTCTTATAAAACCGTTTGACTGCTCTTCGTCCGATTATAAATCAGTTTGACTGCTCTTCATCCTCTTATAAAACCGTTTGACTGCTCTTCGTCCGATTATAAATCAGGTTGACTGCTCTTCGTCCGATTATAAATCAGTTTGACTGCTCTTCGTCTGCTTATAAAACAGTTTGACTGCTCTTCATACTTTTATAAATCAGTTTGACTGCTCTTCATCCTCTTATAAATCAGTTTGACTGCTCTTCATCTGTTTATAAAGCAGTTTGACTGCTCTTCATCCTCCTATAGACCAGTTTGACTGCGCTTCATCCTCCTATAAAACAGTTTGACTGCTCTTCGTCGGATTATAAATCAGTTTGACTGCTCTTCGTCCTCTTATAAAACAGTTTGACTGCTCTTCATCCTTTTATAAAGCAGTTTGACTGCTCTACATACTCTTATAAATCAGTTTGACTGCTATTCATCCGATTATAAATCAGTTTGACTGCTCTTCGTCCGATTATAAATCAGTTTGACTGCTCTACATCCTCTTATAAATCAGTTTGACTGCTATTCATCCGATTATAAATCAGTTTGACTGCTCTTCGTCTGCTTATAAATCAGTTTGACTGCTCTTCATCCTATTATAAATCAGTTTGACTGCTCTTCATGCTCTTATAAAACCGTTTGACTGCTCTTCGTCCCATTATAAATCAGTTTGACTGCTCTTCGTCAGATTATAAATCAGTTTGACTGCTCTTCGTCCGCTTACAAAACAGTTTGACTGCTCTTCATCCTTTTATAAAGCTGTTTGACTGCTCTTCATACTCCTATAAACCAGTTTGACTGCGCTTCATCCTCCTGTAGAACAGTTTGACTGCTTTTAGTCCGATTATAAATCAGTTTGACTGCTCTTCGTCCTCGTATAAAACAGTTTGACTGTTCTTCATCCTTTTATAAAGCAGTTTGACTGCTCTTCATCCTCTTATAAAACAGATTGACTGCTCTTCATCCTCTTGTAAAACAGGTTGACTGCTTTTCATCCTTTTGTAAAACAGTCTGACTGCTCTACATCATTGTATAAAACAGTTTGACCACTCTTCATCCTTTTATAAAGCAGTTTGACTGCTCTTCATCCTCTTATAAATCAATTTGACTGCTCTTCATCCTCTTATAAAACCGTTTGACTGCTCTTCGTCCGATTATAAATCAGTTTGACTGCTCTTCGTCCGATTATAAATCAGTTTGACTGCTCTTCGTCCGCTTATAAAACAGTTTGACTGCTCTTCATCCTTTTATAAAGCAGTTTGACTGCTCTTCATCCTCTTATAAATCAGTTTGACTGCTCTTCATCCTTTTATAAAGCAGTTTGACTGCTCTTCATCCTCCTATAAACCAGTTTGACTGCGCTTCATCCTCCTATAGAACAGTTTGACTGCTCTTCGTCCGATTATAAATCAGTTTGACTGCTCTTCGTCCTCTTATAAAACAGTTTGACTGCTCTTCATCCTTTTATAAAGCAGTTTGACTGCTCTTCATCCTCTTATAAATCAGTTTGACTGCTCTTCATCCGATTATAAATCAGTTTGACTGCTCTTCATCCCCTTATAAAACAGTTTGACTGCTCTTCATCCTTTTATAAAGCAGTTTGACTGCTCTTCATCCTCATATAAATCAGTTTGACTGCTCTTCATCCTATTATAAATCAGTTTGACTGCTCTTCATCCTCTTATAAAACAGTTTGACTGCTCTTCATCCTTTTATAAATCAGTTTGACTGCTCTTCGTCTGCTTATAAATCAGTTTGACTGCTCTTCATCCTATTATAAATCAGTTTGACTGCTCTTCATCCTCTTATAAAACAGTTTGACTGCTCTTTATCCTTTTATAACGCAGTTTGACTGCTCTTCATCGTCTTATAAAACAGTTTGACTGCTCTTCATCCTCTTGTAAAACAGGTTGACTGCTCTTCATCCTATTGTAAAACCGTTTGACTGCTCTTCGTCCGATTATAAAGCAGTTTGACTGCTCTTCATCCTTTTATAAAGCAGTTTGACTGCTCTTCATCCTCTTATAAATCAATTTGACTGCTCTTCATCCTCTTATAAAACCGTTTGACTGCTCTTCGTCCGATTATAAAGCAGTTTGACTGCTCTTCATCCTCTTATAAATCAGTTTGACTGCTCTTCATCTGTTTATAAAGCAGTTTGACTGCTCTTCATCCTCCTATAGACCAGTTTGACTGCGCTTCATCCTCCTATAAAACAGTTTGACTGCTCTTCGTCGGATTATAAATCAGTTTGACTGCTCTTCGTCCTCTTATAAAACAGTTTGACTGCTCTTCATCCTTTTATAAAGCAGTTTGACTGCTCTTCATCCTCTTATAAATCAGTTTGACTGCTCTTCATCCGATTATAAATCAGTTTGACTTTTCTTCATCCTCTTATAAAACAGTTTGACTGCTCTTCATCCTCTTATAAATCAGTTTGACTGCTCTTCATCGATTATAAATCAGTTTGACTGCTCTTCATCCTCTTAAAAAACAGTTTGACTGCTCTTCATCCTTTTATAAAGCAGTTTGACTGCTCTTCATCCTCTTATAAATCAGTTTGACTGCTCTTCATCCGATTATAAATCAGTTTGACTGCTCTTCATCCTCTTATAAAACAGTTTGACTGCTCTTCAAACTTTTATAACGCAGTTTGACTGCTCTTCATCCTCTTATAAATCAGTTTGACTGCTCTTCATCCTCTTATAAATCAGTTTGACTGCTCTTCATCCTTTTATAAAGCAGTTTGACTGCTCTTCATCCTCCTATAAACCAGTTTGACTGTGCTTCATCCTCCTATAGAACAGTTTGACTGCTCTTCGTCCGATTATAAATCAGTTTGACTGCTCTTCGTCCTCTTATAAAACAGTTTGACTGCTCTTCATCCTTTTATAAAGCAGTTTGACTGCTCTTCATCCTCTTATAAATCAGTTTGACTGCTCTTCATCCGATTATAAATCAGTTTGACTGCTCTTCATCCTCTTATAAAACAGTTTGACTGCTCTTCATCCTTTTATAAAGCAGTTTGACTGCTCTTCATCCTCTTATAAAACAGTTTGACTGCTCTTCATCCTATTATAAATCAGTTTGACAGCTCTTCATCCTCTTATAAAACAGTTTGTCTGCTCTTCATCCTTTTATAAATCAGTTTGACTGCTCTTCATCCTCTTGTAAAACAGGTTGACTGCTCTTCATCCTCTTGTAAAACAGTCTGACTGCTCTACATCCTCGTATAAAACAGTTTGACTGCTCTTCATCCTTTTATAAAGCAGTTTGACTGCTCTTCATCCTCTTATAAATCAATTTGACTGCTCTTCATCCTCTTATAAAACCGTTTGACTGCTCTTCGTCCGATTATAAATCAGTTTGACTGCTCTTCATCCTCTTATAAAACCGTTTGACTGCTCTTCGTCCGATTATAAATCAGGTTGACTGCTCTTCGTCCGATTATAAATCAGTTTGACTGCTCATCGTCTGCTTATAAAACAGTTTGACTGCTCTTCATCCTTTTATAAAGCAGTTTGACTGCTCTTCATCCTCTTATAAATCAGTTTGACTGCTCTTCATCTGTTTATAAAGCAGTTTTACTGCTCTTCATCCTCCTATAGACCAGTTTGACTGCGCTTCATCCTCCTATAAAACAGTTTGACTGCTCTTCGTCGGATTATAAATCAGTTTGACTGCTCTTCGTCCTCTTATAAAACAGGTTGACTGCTCTTCATCCTCTTGTAAAACAGTCTGACTGCTCTACATCCTCGTATAAAACAGTTTGACTGCTCTTCATCCTTTTATAAAGCAGTTTCACTGCTCTTCATCCTCTTATAAATCAATTTGACTGCTCTTCATACTCTTATAAAACCGTTTGACTGCTCTTCGTCCGATTATAAATCAGTTTGACTGCTCTTCGTCCGATTATAAATCAGTTTGACTGCTCTTCGTCCGCTTACAAAAAAGTTTGACTGCTCTTCATTCTTTTATAAAGCTGTTTGACTGCTCTTCATACTCTTATAAATCAGTTTGACTGCTCTTCATCCTCTTATAAAGCAGTTTGACTGCTCTTCATACTCCTATAAACCAGTTTGACTGCGCTTCATCCTCCTGTAGAACAGTTTGACTGCTTTTCGTCCGATTATAAATCAGTTTGACTGCTCTTCGTCCTCGTATAAAACAGTTTGACTGTTCTTCATCCTTTTATAAAGCAGTTTGACTGCTCTTCATCCTCTTATAAAACAGATTGACTGCTCTTCATCCTCTTGTAAAACAGGTTGACTGCCCTTCATCCTCTTGTAAAACAGTCTGACTGCTCTTCATCCTCTTATAAAGCAGTTTGACTGCTCTTCATCCTCCTATAAACCAGTTTGACTGCGCTTCATCTTCTTGTAAAACAGGTTGACTGCTTTTCATCCTTTTGTAAAACAGTCTGACCGCTCTACAACATTGTATAAAACAGTTTGACTGCTCTTCATCCTTTTATAAAGTAGTTTGTCTGCTCTTCATCCTCTTATAAATCAATTTGACTGCTCTTCATCCTCGTATAAAACCATTTGACTGCTCTTCGTCCGATTATAAATCAGTTTGACTGCTCTTCGTCCGATTATAAATCAGTTTGACTGCTCTTCGTCCGCTTATAAAACAGTTTGACTGCTCTTCATCCTTTTATAAAGCAGTTTGACTGCTATTCATCCTCTTATAAATCAGTTTGACTGCTCTTCATCCTCTTATAAAACAGTTTGACTGCTCTTCGTCCGATTATAAATCAGTTTGACTGCTCTTCGTCCTCTTATAAAACAGTTTGACTGCTCTTCATCCTTTTATAAAGCAGTTTGACTGCTCTTCATCCTCTTATAAATCAGTTTGACTGCTCTTCATCCGATTATAAATCAGTTTGACTGCTCTTCATCCTCTTATAAAACAGTTTGACTGCTCTTCATCCTTTTATAAAGCAGTTTGACTGCTCTTCATCCTCTTATAAATCAGTTTGACTGCTCTTCATCCTATTATAAATCAGTTTGACTGCTCTTCATCCTCTTATAAAACAGTTTGACTGCTCTTCATCCTTTTATAAATCAGTTTGACTGCTCTTCGTCTGCTTATAAATCAGTTTGACTGCTCTTCATCCTATTATAAATCAGTTTGACTGCTCTTCATCCTCTTATAAAACAGTTTGACTGCTCTTTATCCTTTTATAACGCAGTTTGACTGCTCTTCATCCTCTTATAAAACAGTTTGACTGCTCTTCATCCTCTTGTAAAACAGGTTGACTGCTCTTCATCCTATTGTAAAACAGTCTGACTGCTCTACATCCTCGTATAAAACAGTTTGACTGCTCTTCATCCTTTTATAAAGCAGTTTGACTGCTCTTCATCCTCTTATAAATCAATTTGACTGCTCTTCATCCTCTTATAAAACCGTTTGACTGCTCTTCGTCCGATTATAAATCAGTTTGACTGCTCTTCATCCTCTTATAAAACCGTTTGACTGCTCTTCGTCCGATTATAAATCAGGTTGACTGCTCTTCGTCCGATTATAAATCAGTTTGACTGCTCTTCGTCCTCTTATAAAACAGTTTGACTGCTCTTCATCCTTTTATAAAGCAGTTTGACTGCTCTTCATCCTCTTATAAATCAGTTTGACTGCTCTTCATCCGATTATAAATCAGTTTGACTGCTCTTCATCCTCTTATAAAACAGTTTGACTGCTCTTCATCCTTTTATAAAGCAGTTTGACTGCTCTTCATCCTCTTATAAAACAGTTTGACTGCTCTTCATCCTATTATAAATCAGTTTGACAGCTCTTCATCCTCTTATAAAACAGTTTGTCTGCTCTTCATCCTTTTATAAATCAGTTTGACTGCTCTTCATCCTCTTGTAAAACAGGTTGACTGCTCTTCATCCTCTTGTAAAACAGTCTGACTGCTCTACATCCTCGTATAAAACAGTTTGACTGCTCTTCATCCTTTTATAAAGCAGTTTGACTGCTCTTCATCCTCTTATAAATCAATTTGACTGCTCTTCATCCTCTTATAAAACCGTTTGACTGCTCTTCGTCCGATTATAAATCAGTTTGACTGCTCTTCATCCTCTTATAAAACCGTTTGACTGCTCTTCGTCCGATTATAAATCAGGTTGACTGCTCTTCGTCCGATTATAAATCAGTTTGACTGCTCATCGTCTGCTTATAAAACAGTTTGACTGCTCTTCATCCTTTTATAAAGCAGTTTGACTGCTCTTCATCCTCTTATAAATCAGTTTGACTGCTCTTCATCTGTTTATAAAGCAGTTTTACTGCTCTTCATCCTCCTATAGACCAGTTTGACTGCGCTTCATCCTCCTATAAAACAGTTTGACTGCTCTTCGTCGGATTATAAATCAGTTTGACTGCTCTTCGTCCTCTTATAAAACAGGTTGACTGCTCTTCATCCTCTTGTAAAACAGTCTGACTGCTCTACATCCTCGTATAAAACAGTTTGACTGCTCTTCATCATTTTATAAAGCAGTTTCACTGCTCTTCATCCTCTTATAAATCAATTTGACTGCTCTTCATACTCTTATAAAACCGTTTGACTGCTCTTCGTCCGATTATAAATCAGTTTGACTGCTCTTCGTCCGATTATAAATCAGTTTGACTGCTCTTCGTCCGCTTACAAAAAAGTTTGACTGCTCTTCATTCTTTTATAAAGCTGTTTGACTGCTCTTCATACTCTTATAAATCAGTTTGACTGCTCTTCATCCTCTTATAAAGCAGTTTGACTGCTCTTCATACTCCTATAAACCAGTTTGACTGCGCTTCATCCTCCTGTAGAACAGTTTGACTGCTTTTCGTCCGATTATAAATCAGTTTGACTGCTCTTCGTCCTCGTATAAAACAGTTTGACTGTTCTTCATCCTTTTATAAAGCAGTTTGACTGCTCTTCATCCTCTTATAAAACAGATTGACTGCTCTTCATCCTCTTGTAAAACAGGTTGACTGCCCTTCATCCTCTTGTAAAACAGTCTGACTGCTCTTCATCCTCTTATAAAGCAGTTTGACTGCTCTTCATCCTCCTATAAACCAGTTTGACTGCGCTTCATCTTCTTGTAAAACAGGTTGACTGCTTTTCATCCTTTTGTAAAACAGTCTGACCGCTCTACAACATTGTATAAAACAGTTTGACTGCTCTTCATCCTTTTATAAAGCAGTTTGACTGCTCTTCATCCTCCTATAAACCAGTTTGACTGCGCTTCATCCTCCTATAGAACAGTTTGACTGCTCTTCGTCCGATTATAAATCAGTTTGACTGCTCTTCGTCCTCTTATAAAACAGTTTGACTGCTCTTCATCCTTTTATAAAGCAGTTTGACTGCTCTTCATCCTCTTATAAATCAGTTTGACTGCTCTTCATCCGATTATAAATCAGTTTGACTGCTCTTCATCCTCTTATAAAACAGTTTGACTGCTCTTCATCCTTTTATAAAGCAGTTTGACTGCTCTTCATCCTCTTATAAATCAGTTTGACTGCTCTTCATCCTATTATAAATCAGTTTGACTGCTCTTCATCCTCTTATAAAACAGTTTGACTGCTCTTCATCCTTTTATAAATCAGTTTGACTGCTCTTCGTCTGCTTATAAATCAGTTTGACTGCTCTTCATCCTATTATAAATCAGTTTGACTGCTCTTCATCCTCTTATAAAACAGTTTGACTGCTCTTTATCCTTTTATAACGCAGTTTGACTGCTCTTCATCCTCTTATAAAACAGTTTGACTGCTCTTCATCCTCTTGTAAAACAGGTTGACTGCTCTTCATCCTATTGTAAAACAGTCTGACTGCTCTACATCCTCGTATAAAACAGTTTGACTGCTCTTCATCCTTTTATAAAGCAGTTTGACTGCTCTTCATCCTCTTATAAATCAATTTGACTGCTCTTCATCCTCTTATAAAACCGTTTGACTGCTCTTCGTCCGATTATAAATCAGTTTGACTGCTCTTCATCCTCTTATAAAACCGTTTGACTGCTCTTCGTCCGATTATAAATCAGGTTGACTGCTCTTCGTCCGATTATAAATCAGTTTGACTGCTCTTCGTCCTCTTATAAAACAGTTTGACTGCTCTTCATCCTTTTATAAAGCAGTTTGACTGCTCTTCATCCTCTTATAAATCAGTTTGACTGCTCTTCATCCGATTATAAATCAGTTTGACTGCTCTTCATCCTCTTATAAAACAGTTTGACTGCTCTTCATCCTTTTATAAAGCAGTTTGACTGCTCTTCATCCTCTTATAAAACAGTTTGACTGCTCTTCATCCTATTATAAATCAGTTTGACAGCTCTTCATCCTCTTATAAAACAGTTTGTCTGCTCTTCATCCTTTTATAAATCAGTTTGACTGCTCTTCATCCTCTTGTAAAACAGGTTGACTGCTCTTCATCCTCTTGTAAAACAGTCTGACTGCTCTACATCCTCGTATAAAACAGTTTGACTGCTCTTCATCCTTTTATAAAGCAGTTTGACTGCTCTTCATCCTCTTATAAATCAATTTGACTGCTCTTCATCCTCTTATAAAACCGTTTGACTGCTCTTCGTCCGATTATAAATCAGTTTGACTGCTCTTCATCCTCTTATAAAACCGTTTGACTGCTCTTCGTCCGATTATAAATCAGGTTGACTGCTCTTCGTCCGATTATAAATCAGTTTGACTGCTCTTCATCCTATTATAAATCAGTTTGACTGCTCTTCATCCTCTTATAAAACAGTTTGACTGCTCTTTATCCTTTTATAACGCAGTTTGACTGCTCTTCATCCTCTTATAAAACAGTTTGACTGCTCTTCATCCTCTTGTAAAACAGGTTGACTGCTCTTCATCCTATTGTAAAACAGTCTGACTGCTCTACATCCTCGTATAAAACAGTTTGACTGCTCTTCATCCTTTTATAAAGCAGTTTGACTGCTCTTCATCCTCTTATAAATCAATTTGACTGCTCTTCATCCTCTTATAAAACCGTTTGACTGCTCTTCGTCCGATTATAAATCAGTTTGACTGCTCTTCATCCTCTTATAAAACCGTTTGACTGCTCTTCGTCCGATTATAAATCAGGTTGACTGCTCTTCGTCCGATTATAAATCAGTTTGACTGCTCTTCTTCCTCTTATAAAACAGTTTGACTGCTCTTCATCCTTTTATAAAGCAGTTTGACTGCTCTTCATCCTCTTATAAATCAGTTTGACTGCTCTTCATCCGATTATAAATCAGTTTGACTGCTCTTCATCCTCTTATAAAACAGTTTGACTGCTCTTCATCCTTTTATAAAGCAGTTTGACTGCTCTTCATCCTCTTATAAAACAGTTTGACTGCTCTTCATCCTATTATAAATCAGTTTGACAGCTCTTCATCCTCTTATAAAACAGTTTGTCTGCTCTTCATCCTTTTATAAATCAGTTTGACTGCTCTTCATCCTCTTGTAAAACAGGTTGACTGCTCTTCATCCTCTTGTAAAACAGTCTGACTGCTCTACATCCTCGTATAAAACAGTTTGACTGCTCTTCATCCTTTTATAAAGCAGTTTGACTGCTCTTCATCCTCTTATAAATCAATTTGACTGCTCTTCATCCTCTTATAAAACCGTTTGACTGCTCTTCGTCCGATTATAAATCAGTTTGACTGCTCTTCATCCTCTTATAAAAACGTTTGACTGCTCTTCGTCCGATTATAAATCAGGTTGACTGCTCTTCGTCCGATTATAAATCAGTTTGACTGCTCATCGTCTGCTTATAAAACAGTTTGACTGCTCTTCATCCTTTTATAAAGCAGTTTGACTGCTCTTCATCCTCTTATAAATCAGTTTGACTGCTCTTCATCTGTTTATAAAGCAGTTTTACTGCTCTTCATCCTCCTATAGACCAGTTTGACTGCGCTTCATCCTCCTATAAAACAGTTTGACTGCTCTTCGTCGGATTATAAATCAGTTTGACTGCTCTTCATCCTATTATAAATCAGTTTGACTGCTCTTCATCCTCTTATAAAACAGTTTGACTGCTCTTTATCCTTTTATAACGCAGTTTGACTGCTCTTCATCCTCTTATAAAACAGTTTGACTGCTCTTCATCCTCTTGTAAAACAGGTTGACTGCTCTTCATCCTATTGTAAATCAGTCTGACTGCTCTACATCCTCGTATAAAACAGTTTGACTGCTCTTCATCCTTTTATAAAGCAGTTTGACTGCTCTTCATCCTCTTATAAATCAATTTGACTGCTCTTCATCCTCTTATAAAACCGTTTGACTGCTCTTCGTCCGATTATAAATCAGTTTGACTGCTCTTCATCCTCTTATAAAACCGTTTGACTGCTCTTCGTCCGATTATAAATCAGGTTGACTGCTCTTCGTCCGATTATAAATCAGTTTGACTGCTCTTCGTCCTCTTATAAAACCGTTTGACTGCTCTTCATCCTTTTATAAAGCAGTTTGACTGCTCTTCATCCTCTTATAAATCAGTTTGACTGCTCTTCATCCGATTATAAATCAGTTTGACTGCTCTTCATCCTCTTATAAAACAGTTTGACTGCTCTTCATCCTCTTATAAAACAGTTTGACTGCTCTTCATCCTATTATAAATCAGTTTGACAGCTCTTCATCCTCTTATAAAACAGTTTGTCTGCTCTTCATCCTTTTATAAATCAGTTTGACTGCTCTTCATCCTCTTGTAAAACAGGTTGACTGCTCTTCATCCTCTTGTAAAACAGTCTGACTGCTCTACATCCTCGTATAAAACAGTTTGACTGCTCTTCATCCTTTTATAAAGCAGTTTGACTGCTCTTCATCCTCTTATAAATCAATTTGACTGCTCTTCATCCTCTTATAAAACCGTTTGACTGCTCTTCGTCCGATTATAAATCAGTTTGACTGCTCTTCATCCTCTTATAAAACCGTTTGACTGCTCTTCGTCCGATTATAAATCAGGTTGACTGCTCTTCGTCCAATTATAAATCAGTTTGACTGCTCATCGTCTGCTTATAAAACAGTTTGACTGCTCTTCATCCTTTTATAAAGCAGTTTGACTGCTCTTCATCCTCTTATAAATCAGTTTGACTGCTCTTCATCTGTTTATAAAGCAGTTTTACTGCTCTTCATCCTCCTATAGACCAGTTTGACTGCGCTTCATCCTCCTATAAAACAGTTTGACTGCTCTTCGTCGGATTATAAATCAGTTTGACTGCTCTTCGTCCTCTTATAAAACAGGTTGACTGCTCTTCATCCTCTTGTAAAACAGTCTGACTGCTCTACATCCTCGTATAAAACAGTTTGACTGCTCTTCATCCTTTTATAAAGCAGTTTCACTGCTCTTCATCCTCTTATAAATCAATTTGACTGCTCTTCATACTCTTATAAAACCGTTTGACTGCTCTTCGTCCGATTATAAATCAGTTTGACTGCTCTTCGTCCGATTATAAATCAGTTTGACTGCTCTTCGTCCGCTTACAAAAAAGTTTGACTGCTCTTCATTCTTTTATAAAGCTGTTTGACTGCTCTTCATACTCTTATAAATCAGTTTGACTGCTCTTCATCCTCTTATAAAGCAGTTTGACTGCTCTTCATACTCCTATAAACCAGTTTGACTGCGCTTCATCCTCCTGTAGAACAGTTTGACTGCTTTTCGTCCGATTATAAATCAGTTTGACTGCTCTTCATCCTCTTATAAAACAGTTTGACTGCTCTTCATCCTTTTATAAAGCAGTTTGACTGCTCTTCATCCTCTTATAAAACAGTTTGACTGCTCTTCATCCTATTATAAATCAGTTTGACAGCTCTTCATCCTCTTATAAAACAGTTTGTCTGCTCTTCATCCTTTTATAAATCAGTTTGACTGCTCTTCATCCTCTTGTAAAACAGGTTGACTGCTCTTCATCCTCTTGTAAAACAGTCTGACTGCTCTACATCCTCGTATAAAACAGTTTGACTGCTCTTCATCCTTTTATAAAGCAGTTTGACTGCTCTTCATCCTCTTATAAATCAATTTGACTGCTCTTCATCCTCTTATAAAACCGTTTGACTGCTCTTCGTCCGATTATAAATCAGTTTGACTGCTCTTCATCCTCTTATAAAAACGTTTGACTGCTCTTCGTCCGATTATAAATCAGGTTGACTGCTCTTCGTCCGATTATAAATCAGTTTGACTGCTCATCGTCTGCTTATAAAACAGTTTGACTGCTCTTCATCCTTTTATAAAGCAGTTTGACTGCTCTTCATCCTCTTATAAATCAGTTTGACTGCTCTTCATCTGTTTATAAAGCAGTTTTACTGCTCTTCATCCTCCTATAGACCAGTTTGACTGCGCTTCATCCTCCTATAAAACAGTTTGACTGCTCTTCGTCGGATTATAAATCAGTTTGACTGCTCTTCATCCTATTATAAATCAGTTTGACTGCTCTTCATCCTCTTATAAAACAGTTTGACTGCTCTTTATCCTTTTATAACGCAGTTTGACTGCTCTTCATCCTCTTATAAAACAGTTTGACTGCTCTTCATCCTCTTGTAAAACAGGTTGACTGCTCTTCATCCTATTGTAAATCAGTCTGACTGCTCTACATCCTCGTATAAAACAGTTTGACTGCTCTTCATCCTTTTATAAAGCAGTTTGACTGCTCTTCATCCTCTTATAAATCAATTTGACTGCTCTTCATCCTCTTATAAAACCGTTTGACTGCTCTTCGTCCGATTATAAATCAGTTTGACTGCTCTTCATCCTCTTATAAATCAGTTTGACTGCTCTTCATCCGATTATAAATCAGTTTGACTGCTCTTCATCCTCTTATAAAACAGTTTGACTGCTCTTCATCCTTTTATAAAGCAGTTTGACTGCTCTTCATCCTCTTATAAAACAGTTTGACTGCTCTTCATCCTATTATAAATCAGTTTGACAGCTCTTCATCCTCTTATAAAACAGTTTGTCTGCTCTTCATCCTTTTATAAATCAGTTTGACTGCTCTTCATCCTCTTGTAAAACAGGTTGACTGCTCTTCATCATCTTGTAAAACAGTCTGACTGCTCTACATCCTCGTATAAAACAGTTTGACTGCTCTTCATCCTTTTATAAAGCAGTTTGACTGCTCTTCATCCTCTTATAAATCAATTTGACTGCTCTTCATCCTCTTATAAAACCGTTTGACTGCTCTTCGTCCGATTATAAATCAGTTTGACTGCTCTTCATCCTCTTATAAAAACGTTTGACTGCTCTTCGTCCGATTATAAATCAGGTTGACTGCTCTTCGTCCGATTATAAATCAGTTTGACTGCTCATCGTCTGCTTATAAAACAGTTTGACTGCTCTTCATCCTTTTATAAAGCAGTTTGACTGCTCTTCATCCTCTTATAAATCAGTTTGACTGCTCTTCATCTGTTTATAAAGCAGTTTTACTGCTCTTCATCCTCCTATAGACCAGTTTGACTGCGCTTCATCCTCCTATAAAACAGTTTGACTGCTCTTCGTCGGATTATAAATCAGTTTGACTGCTCTTCATCCTATTATAAATCAGTTTGACTGCTCTTCATCCTCTTATAAAACAGTTTGACTGCTCTTTATCCTTTTATAACGCAGTTTGACTGCTCTTCATCCTCTTATAAAACAGTTTGACTGCTCTTCATCCTCTTGTAAAACAGGTTGACTGCTCTTCATCCTATTGTAAATCAGTCTGACTGCTCTACATCCTCGTATAAAACAGTTTGACTGCTCTTCATCCTTTTATAAAGCAGTTTGACTGCTCTTCATCCTCTTATAAATCAATTTGACTGCTCTTCATCCTCTTATAAAACCGTTTGACTGCTCTTCGTCCGATTATAAATCAGTTTGACTGCTCTTCATCCTCTTATAAAACCGTTTGACTGCTCTTCGTCCGATTATAAATCAGGTTGACTGCTCTTCGTCCGATTATAAATCAGTTTGACTGCTCTTCGTCCTCTTATAAAACCGTTTGACTGCTCTTCATCCTTTTATAAAGCAGTTTGACTGCTCTTCATCCTCTTATAAATCAGTTTGACTGCTCTTCATCCGATTATAAATCAGTTTGACTGCTCTTCATCCTCTTATAAAACAGTTTGACTGCTCTTCATCCTCTTATAAAACAGTTTGACTGCTCTTCATCCTATTATAAATCAGTTTGACAGCTCTTCATCCTCTTATAAAACAGTTTGTCTGCTCTTCATCCTTTTATAAATCAGTTTGACTGCTCTTCATCCTCTTGTAAAACAGGTTGACTGCTCTTCATCCTCTTGTAAAACAGTCTGACTGCTCTACATCCTCGTATAAAACAGTTTGACTGCTCTTCATCCTTTTATAAAGCAGTTTGACTGCTCTTCATCCTCTTATAAATCAATTTGACTGCTCTTCATCCTCTTATAAAACCGTTTGACTGCTCTTCGTCCGATTATAAATCAGTTTGACTGCTCTTCATCCTCTTATAAAACCGTTTGACTGCTCTTCGTCCGATTATAAATCAGGTTGACTGCTCTTCGTCCGATTATAAATCAGTTTGACTGCTCATCGTCTGCTTATAAAACAGTTTGACTGCTCTTCATCCTTTTATAAAGCAGTTTGACTGCTCTTCATCCTCTTATAAATCAGTTTGACTGCTCTTCATCTGTTTATAAAGCAGTTTTACTGCTCTTCATCCTCCTATAGACCAGTTTGACTGCGCTTCATCCTCCTATAAAACAGTTTGACTGCTCTTCGTCGGATTATAAATCAGTTTGACTGCTCTTCGTCCTCTTATAAAACAGGTTGACTGCTCTTCATCCTCTTGTAAAACAGTCTGACTGCTCTACATCCTCGTATAAAACAGTTTGACTGCTCTTCATCCTTTTATAAAGCAGTTTCACTGCTCTTCATCCTCTTATAAATCAATTTGACTGCTCTTCATACTCTTATAAAACCGTTTGACTGCTCTTCGTCCGATTATAAATCAGTTTGACTGCTCTTCGTCCGATTATAAATCAGTTTGACTGCTCTTCGTCCGCTTACAAAAAAGTTTGACTGCTCTTCATTCTTTTATAAAGCTGTTTGACTGCTCTTCATACTCTTATAAATCAGTTTGACTGCTCTTCATCCTCTTATAAAGCAGTTTGACTGCTCTTCATACTCCTATAAACCAGTTTGACTGCGCTTCATCCTCCTGTAGAACAGTTTGACTGCTTTTCGTCCGATTATAAATCAGTTTGACTGCTCTTCGTCCTCGTATAAAACAGTTTGACTGTTCTTCATCCTTTTATAAAGCAGTTTGACTGCTCTTCATCCTCTTATAAAACAGATTGACTGCTCTTCATCCTCTAGTAAAACAGGTTGACTGCCCTTCATCCTCTTGTAAAACAGTCTGACTGCTCTTCATCCTCTTATAAAGCAGTTTGACTGCTCTTCATCCTCCTATAAACCAGTTTGACTGCGCTTCATCTTCTTGTAAAACAGGTTGACTGCTTTTCATCCTTTTGTAAAACAGTCTGACCGCTCTACAACATTGTATAAAACAGTTTGACTGCTCTTCATCTGTTTATAAAGCAGTTTTACTGCTCTTCATCCTCCTATAGACCAGTTTGACTGCGCATCATCCTCCTATAAAACAGTTTGACTGCTCTTCGTCGGATTATAAATCAGTTTGACTGTTCTTCGTCCTCTTATAAAACAGGTTGACTGCTCTTCATCCTCTTGTAAAACAGTCTGACTGCTCTACATCCTCGTATAAAACAGTTTGACTGCTCTTCATCCTTTTATAAAGCAGTTTCACTGCTCTTCATCCTCTTATAAATCAATTTGACTGCTCTTCATCCTCTTATAAAACCGTTTGACTGCTCTTCGTTCGATTATAAATCAGGTTGACTGCTCTTCGTCACATTATAAATCAGTTTGACTGCTCTTCGTCCGCTTATAAAACAGTTTGACTGCTCTTCGTCCTTTTATAAAGCAGTTTGACTGCTCTTCATCCTCTTATAAATCAGTTTGACTGCTCTTCATCCTTTTATAAAGCAGTTTGACTGCTCTTCATCCTCCTGTAAACCAGTTTGACTGCGCTTCATCCTCCTATAGAACAGTTTGACTGCTCTTCGTCCGATTATAAATCAGTTTGACTGCTCTTCGTCCTCTTATAAAACAGTTTGACTGCTCTTCATCCTTTTATAAAGCAGTTTGACTGCTCTTCATCCTCTTATAAATCAGTTTGACTGCTCTTCATCCGATTATAAATCAGTTTGACTTTTCTTCATCCTCTTATAAAACAGTTTGACTGCTCTTCATCCTCTTATAAATCAGTTTGACTGCTCTTCATCCGATTATAAATCAGTTTGACTGCTCTTCATCCTCTTAAAAAACAGTTTGACTGCTCTTCATCCTTTTATAAAGCAGTTTGACTGCTCTTCATCCTCTTATAAATCAGTTTGACTGCTCTTCATCCGATTATAAATCAGTTTGACTGCTCTTCATCCTCTTATAAAACAGTTTGACTGCTCTTCATCCTTTTATAACGCAGTTTGACTGCTCTTCATCCTCTTATAAATCAGTTTGACTGCTCTTCATCCTCTTATAAATTAGTTTGACTGCTCTTCATCCTTTTATAAAGCAGTTTGACTGCTCTTCATCCTCCTATAAACCAGTTTGACTGTGCTTCATCCTCCTATAGAACAGTTTGACTGCTCTTCGTCCGATTATAAATCAGTTTGACTGCTCTTCGTCCTCTTATAAAACAGTTTGACTGCTCTTCATCCTTTTATAAAGCAGTTTGACTGCTCTTCATCCTCTTATAAATCAGTTTGACTGCTCTTCATCCGATTATAAATCAGTTTGACTGCTCTTCATCCTCTTATAAAACAGTTTGACTGCTCTTCATCCTTTTATAAAGCAGTTTGACTGCTCTTCATCCTCTTATAAATCAGTTTGACTGCTCTTCATCCTATTATAAATCAGTTTGACAGCTCTTCATCCTCTTATAAAACAGTTTGTCTGCTCTTCATCCTTTTATTAATCAGTTTGACTGCTCTTCGTCTGCTTATAAATCAGTTTGACTGCTCTTCATCCTATTATAAATCAGTTTGACTGCTCTTCATCCTCTTATAAAACAGTTTGACTGCTCTTCATCCTCTTGTAAAACAGGTTGACTGCTCTTCATCCTATTGTAAAACAGTCTGACTGCTCTACATCCTCGTATAAAACAGTTTGACTGCTCTTCATCCTTTTATAAAGCAGTTTGACTGCTCTTCATCCTCTTATAAATCAATTTGACTGCTCTTCATCCTCTTATAAAACCGTTTGACTGCTCTTCGTCCGATTATAAATCAGTTTGACTGCTCTTCATCCTCTTATAAAACCGTTTGACTGCTCTTCGTCCGATTATAAATCAGGTTGACTGCTCTTCGTCCGATTATAAATCAGTTTGACTGCTCTTCGTCTGCTTATAAAACAGTTTGACTGCTCTTCATACTTTTATAAAGCAGTTTGACTGCTCTTCATCCTCTTATAAATCAGTTTGACTGCTCTTCATCTGTTTATAAAGCAGTTTGACTGCTCTTCATCCTCCTATAGACCAGTTTGACTGCGCTTCATCCTCCTATAAAACAGTTTGACTGCTCTTCGTCGGATTATAAATCAGTTTGACTGCTCTTCGTCCTCTTATAAAACAGGTTGACTGCTCTTCATCCTCTTGTAAAACAGTCTGACTGCTCTACATCCTCGTATAAAACAGTTTGACTGTTCTTCATCCTTTTATAAAGCAGTTTCACTGCTCTTCATCCTCTTATAAATCAATTTGACTGCTCTTCATCCTCTTATAAAACCGTTTGACTGCTCTTCGTCCGATTATAAATCAGGTTGACTGCTCTTCGTCACATTATAAATCAGTTTGACTGCTCTTCGTCCGCTTATAAAACAGTTTGACTGCTCTTCGTCCTTTTATAAAGCAGTTTGACTGCTCTTCATCCTCTTATAAATCAGTTTGACTGCTCTTCATCCTTTTATAAAGCAGTTTGACTGCTCTTCATCCTCCTGTAAACCAGTTTGACTGCGCTTCATCCTCCTATAGAACAGTTTGACTGCTCTTCGTCCGATTATAAATCAGTTTGACTGCTCTTCGTCCTCTTATAAAACAGTTTGACTGCTCTTCATCCTTTTATAAAGCAGTTTGACTGCTCTTCATCCTCTTATAAATCAGTTTGACTGCTCTTCATCCGATTATAAATCAGTTTGACTTTTCTTCATCCTCTTATAAAACAGTTTGACTGCTCTTCATCCTCTTATAAATCAGTTTGACTGCTCTTCATCCGATTATAAATCAGTTTGACTGCTCTTCATCCTCTTAAAAAACAGTTTGACTGCTCTTCATCCTTTTATAAAGCAGTTTGACTGCTCTTCATCCTCTTATAAATCAGTTTGACTGCTCTTCATCCGATTATAAATCAGTTTGACTGCTCTTCATCCTCTTATAAAACAGTTTGACTGCTCTTCATCCTTTTATAACGCAGTTTGACTGCTCTTCATCCTCTTATAAATCAGTTTGACTGCTCTTCATCCTCTTATAAATCAGTTTGACTGCTCTTCATCCTTTTATAAAGCAGTTTGACAGCTCTTCATCCTCCTATAAACCAGTTTGACTGTGCTTCATCCTCCTATAGAACAGTTTGACTGCTCTTCGTCCGATTATAAATCAGTTTGACTGCTCTTCGTCCTCTTATAAAACAGTTTGACTGCTCTTCATCCTTTTATAAAGCAGTTTGACTGCTCTTCATCCTCTTATAAATCAGTTTGACTGCTCTTCATCCGATTATAAATCAGTTTGACTGCTCTTCATCCTCTTATAAAACAGTTTGACTGCTCTTCATCCTTTTATAAAGCAGTTTGACTGCTCTTCATCCTCTTATAAATCAGTTTGACTGCTCTTCATCCTATTATAAATCAGTTTGACAGCTCTTCATCCTCTTATAAAACAGTTTGTCTGCTCTTCATCCTTTTATAAATCAGTTTGACTGCTCTTCGTCTGCTTATAAATCAGTTTGACTGCTCTTCATCCTATTATAAATCAGTTTGACTGCTCTTCATCCTCTTATAAAACAGTTTGACTGCTCTTCATCCTCTTGTAAAACAGGTTGACTGCTCTTCATCCTATTGTAAAACAGTCTGACTGCTCTACATCCTCGTATAAAACAGTTTGACTGCTCTTCATCCTTTTATAAAGCAGTTTGACTGCTCTTCATCCTCTTATAAATCAATTTGACTGCTCTTCATCCTCTTATAAAACCGTTTGACTGCTCTTCGTCCGATTATAAATCAGTTTGACTGCTCTTCATCCTCTTATAAAACCGTTTGACTGCTCTTCGTCCGATTATAAATCAGGTTGACTGCTCTTCGTCCGATTATAAATCAGTTTGACTGCTCTTCGTCTGCTTATAAAACAGTTTGACTGCTCTTCATACTTTTATAAAGCAGTTTGACTGCTCTTCATCCTCTTATAAATCAGTTTGACTGCTCTTCATCTGTTTATAAAGCAGTTTGACTGCTCTTCATCCTCCTATAGACCAGTTTGACTGCGCTTCATCCTCCTATAAAACAGTTTGACTGCTCTTCGTCGGATTATAAATCAGTTTGACTGCTCTTCGTCCTCTTATAAAACAGTTTGACTGCTCTTCATCCTTTTATAAAGCAGTTTGACTGCTCTACATCCTCTTATAAATCAGTTTGACTGCTATTCATCCGATTATAAATCAGTTTGACTGCTCTTCGTCCGATTATAAATCAGTTTGACTGCTCTACATCCTCTTATAAATCAGTTTGACTGCTCTTCATCCTCTTATAAAACCGTTTGACTGCTCTTCGTCCCATTATAAATCAGTTTGACTGCTCTTCGTCCGATTATAAATCAGTTTGACTGCTCTTCGTCCGCTTACAAAACAGTTTGACTGCTCTTCATCCTTTTATAAAGCTGTTTAACTGCTCTTCATACTCCTATAAACAAGTTTGACTGCGCTTCATCCTCCTGTAGAACAGTTTGACTGCTATCTGCTATCTGCTCTTCATCCTTTTATAAATCAGTTTGACTGCTCTTCATCCTCTTATAAATCAGTTTGACTGCTCTTCATCTGTTTATAAAGCAGTTTGACTGCTCTTCATCCTCCTATAAACCAGTTTGACTGTGCTTCATCCTCCTATAGAACAGTTTGACTGCTCTTCGTCCGATTATAAATCAGTTTGACTGCTCTTCGTCCTCTTATAAAACAGTTTGACTGCTCTTCATCCTCTTGTAAAACAGGTTGACTGCTCTTCATCCTATTGTAAAACAGTCTGACTGCTCTACATCCTCGTATAAAACAGTTTGACTGCTCTTCATCCTTTTATAAAGCAGTTTGACTGCTCTTCATCCTCTTATAAATCAATTTGACTGCTCTTCATCCTCTTATAAAACCGTTTGACTGCTCTTCGTCCGATTATAAATCAGTTTGACTGCTCTTCATCCTCTTATAAAACCGTTTGACTGCTCTTCGTCCGATTATAAATCAGGTTGACTGCTCTTCGTCCGATTATAAATCAGTTTGACTGCTCTTCGTCTGCTTATAAAACAGTTTGACTGCTCTTCATACTTTTATAAAGCAGTTTGACTGCTCTTCATCCTCTTATAAATCAGTTTGACTGCTCTTCATCTGTTTATAAAGCAGTTTGACTGCTCTTCATCCTCCTATAGACCAGTTTGACTGCGCTTCATCCTCCTATAAAACAGTTTGACTGCTCTTCGTCGGATTATAAATCAGTTTGACTGCTCTTCGTCCTCTTATAAAACAGGTTGACTGCTCTTCATCCTCTTGTAAAACAGTCTGACTGCTCTACATCCTCGTATAAAACAGTTTGACTGCTCTTCATCCTTTTATAAAGCAGTTTCACTGCTCTTCATCCTCTTATAAATCAATTTGACTGCTCTTCATCCTCTTATAAAACCGTTTGACTGCTCTTCGTCCGATTATAAATCAGGTTGACTCCTCTTCGTCACATTATAAATCAGTTTGACTGCTCTTCGTCCGCTTATAAAACAGTTTGACTGCTCTTCGTCCTTTTATAAAGCAGTTTGACTGCTCTTCATCCTCTTATAAATCAGTTTGACTGCTCTTCATCCTTTTATAAAGCAGTTTGACTGCTCTTCATCCTCCTGTAAACCAGTTTGACTGCGCTTCATCCTCCTATAGAACAGTTTGACTGCTCTTCGTCCTTTTATAAATCAGTTTGACTGCTCTTCGTCCTCTTATAAAAAAGTTTGACTGCTCTTCATCCTTTTATAAAGCAGTTTGACTGCTCTTCATCCTCTTATAAATCAGTTTGACTGCTCTTCATCCGATTATAAATCAGTTTGACTTTTCTTCATCCTCTTATAAAACAGTTTGACTGCTCTTCATCCTCTTATAAATCAGTTTGACTGCTCTTCATCCGATTATAAATCAGTTTGACTGCTCTTCATCCTCTTAAAAAACAGTTTGACTGCTCTTCATCCTTTTATAAAGCAGTTTGACTGCTCTTCATCCTCTTATAAATCAGTTTGACTGCTCTTCATCCGATTATAAATCAGTTTGACTTTTCTTCATCCTCTTATAAAACAGTTTGACTGCTCTTCGTCCGCTTATAAAACAGTTTGACTGCTCTTCGTCCTTTTATAAAGCAGTTTGACTGCTCTTCATCCTCTTATAAATCAGTTTGACTGCTCTTCATCCTTTTATAAAGCAGTTTGACTGCTCTTCATCCTCCTGTAAACCAGTTTGACTGCGCTTCATCCTCCTATAGAACAGTTTGACTGCTCTTCGTCCTTTTATAAATCAGTTTGACTGCTCTTCGTCCTCTTATAAAAAAGTTTGACTGCTCTTCATCCTTTTATAAAGCAGTTTGACTGCTCTTCATCCTCTTATAAATCAGTTTGACTGCTCTTCATCCGATTATAAATCAGTTTGACTTTTCTTCATCCTCTTATAAAACAGTTTGACTGCTCTTCATCCTCTTATAAATCAGTTTGACTGCTCTTCATCCGATTATAAATCAGTTTGACTGCTCTTCATCCTCTTAAAAAACAGTTTGACTGCTCTTCATCCTTTTATAAAGCAGTTTGACTGCTCTTCATCCTCTTATAAATCAGTTTGACTGCTCTTCATCCGATTATAAATCAGTTTGACTGCTCTTCATCCTCTTATAAAACAGTTTGACTGCTCTTCATCCTTTTATAACGCAGTTTGACTGCTCTTCATCCTCTTATAAATCAGTTTGACTGCTCTTCATCCTCTTATAAATCAGTTTGACTGCTCTTCATCCTTTTATAAAGCAGTTTGACTGCTCTTCATCCTCCTATAAACCAGTTTGACTGTGCTTCATCCTCCTATAGAACAGTTTGACTGCTCTTCGTCCGATTATAAATCAGTTTGACTGCTCTTCATCCTCTTATAAATCAGTTTGACTGCTCTTCATCCTATTATAAATCAGTTTGACAGCTCTTCATCCTCTTATAAAACAGTTTGTCTGCTCTTCATCCTTTTATAAATCAGTTTGACTGCTCTTCGTCTGCTTATAAATCAGTTTGACTGCTCTTCATCCTATTATAAATCAGTTTGACTGCTCTTCATCCTCTTATAAAACAGTCTGACTGCTCTACATCCTCGTATAAAACAGTTTGACTGCTCTTCATCCTTTTATAAAGCAGTTTGACTGCTCTTCATCCTCTTATAAATCAATTTGACTGCTCTTCATCCTCTTATAAAACCGTTTGACTGCTCTTCGTCCGATTATAAATCAGTTTGACTGCTCTTCATCCTCTTATAAAACCGTTTGACTGCTCTTCGTCCGATTATAAATCAGGTTGACTGCTCTTCGTCCGATTATAAATCAGTTTGACTGCTCTTCGTCTGCTTATAAAACAGTTTGACTGCTCTTCATACTTTTATAAAGCAGTTTGACTGCTCTTCATCCTCTTATAAATCAGTTTGACTGCTCTTCATCTGTTTATAAAGCAGTTTGACTGCTCTTCATCCTCCTATAGACCAGTTTGACTGCGCTTCATCCTCCTATAAAACAGTTTGACTGCTCTTCGTCGGATTATAAATCAGTTTGACTGCTCTTCGTCCTCTTATAAAACAGTTTGACTGCTCTTCATCCTTTTATAAAGCAGTTTGACTGCTCTACATCCTCTTATAAATCAGTTTGACTGCTATTCATCCGATTATAAATCAGTTTGACTGCTCTTCGTCCTCCTGTAGAACAGTTTGACTGCTATCTGCTATCTGCTCTTCATCCTTTTATAAAGCAGTTTGACTGCTCTACATCCTCTTATAAATCAGTTTGACTGCTATTCATCCGATTATAAATCAGTTTGACTGCTCTTCGTCCGATTATAAATCAGTTTGACTGCTCTACATCCTCTTATAAATCAGTTTGACTGCTATTCATCCGATTATAAATCAGTTTGACTGCTCTTCGTCTGCTTATAAATCAGTTTGACTGCTCTTCATCCTATTATAAATCAGTTTGACTGCTCTTCATCCTCTTATAAAACCGTTTGACTGCTCTTCGTCCCATTATAAATCAGTTTGACTGCTCTTCGTCCGATTATAAATCAGTTTGACTGCTCTTCGTCCGCTTACAAAACAGTTTGACTGCTCTTCATCCTTTTATAAAGCTGTTTAACTGCTCTTCATACTCCTATAAACAAGTTTGACTGCGCTTCATCCTCCTGTAGAACAGTTTGACTGCTATCTGCTATCTGCTCTTCATCCTTTTATAAATCAGTTTGACTGCTCTTCATCCTCTTATAAATCAGTTTGACTGCTCTTCATCTGTTTATAAAGCAGTTTGACTGCTCTTCATCCTCCTATAAACCAGTTTGACTGTGCTTCATCCTCCTATAGAACAGTTTGACTGCTCTTCGTCCGATTATAAATCAGTTTGACTGCTCTTCGTCCTCTTATAAAACAGTTTGACTGCTCTTCATCCTCTTGTAAAACAGGTTGACTGCTCTTCATCCTATTGTAAAACAGTCTGACTGCTCTACATCCTCGTATAAAACAGTTTGACTGCTCTTCATCCTTTTATAAAGCAGTTTGACTGCTCTTCATCCTCTTATAAATCAATTTGACTGCTCTTCATCCTCTTATAAAACCGTTTGACTGCTCTTCGTCCGATTATAAATCAGTTTGACTGCTCTTCATCCTCTTATAAAACCGTTTGACTGCTCTTCGTCCGATTATAAATCAGGTTGACTGCTCTTCGTCCGATTATAAATCAGTTTGACTGCTCTTCGTCTGCTTATAAAACAGTTTGACTGCTCTTCATACTTTTATAAAGCAGTTTGACTGCTCTTCATCCTCTTATAAATCAGTTTGACTGCTCTTCATCTGTTTATAAAGCAGTTTGACTGCTCTTCATCCTCCTATAGACCAGTTTGACTGCGCTTCATCCTCCTATAAAACAGTTTGACTGCTCTTCGTCGGATTATAAATCAGTTTGACTGCTCTTCGTCCTCTTATAAAACAGGTTGACTGCTCTTCATCCTCTTGTAAAACAGTCTGACTGCTCTACATCCTCGTATAAAACAGTTTGACTGCTCTTCATCCTTTTATAAAGCAGTTTCACTGCTCTTCATCCTCTTATAAATCAATTTGACTGCTCTTCATCCTCTTATAAAACCGTTTGACTGCTCTTCGTCCGATTATAAATCAGGTTGACTGCTCTTCGTCACATTATAAATCAGTTTGACTGCTCTTCGTCCGCTTATAAAACAGTTTGACTGCTCTTCGTCCTTTTATAAAGCAGTTTGACTGCTCTTCATCCTCTTATAAATCAGTTTGTCTGCTCTTCATCCTTTTATAAAGCAGTTTGACTGCTCTTCATCCTCCTGTAAACCAGTTTGACTGCGCTTCATCCTCCTATAGAACAGTTTGACTGCTCTTCGTCCTTTTATAAATCAGTTTGACTGCTCTTCGTCCTCTTATAAAAAAGTTTGACTGCTCTTCATCCTTTTATAAAGCAGTTTGACTGCTCTTCATCCTCTTATAAATCAGTTTGACTGCTCTTCATCCGATTATAAATCAGTTTGACTTTTCTTCATCCTCTTATAAAACAGTTTGACTGCTCTTCATCCTCCTATAGAACAGTTTGACTGCTCTTCGTCCTTTTATAAATCAGTTTGACTGCTCTTCGTCCTCTTATAAAAAAGTTTGACTGCTCTTCATCCTTTTATAAAGCAGTTTGACTGCTCTTCATCCTCTTATAAATCAGTTTGACTGCTCTTCATCCGATTATAAATCAGTTTGACTTTTCTTCATCCTCTTATAAAACAGTTTGACTGCTCTTCATCCTCTTATAAATCAGTTTGACTGCTCTTCATCCGATTATAAATCAGTTTGACTGCTCTTCATCCTCTTAAAAAACAGTTTGACTGCTCTTCATCCTTTTATAAAGCAGTTTGACTGCTCTTCATCCTCTTATAAATCAGTTTGACTGCTCTTCATCCGATTATAAATCAGTTTGACTTTTCTTCATCCTCTTATAAAACAGTTTGACTGCTCTTCGTCCGCTTATAAAACAGTTTGACTGCTCTTCGTCCTTTTATAAAGCAGTTTGACTGCTCTTCATCCTCTTATAAATCAGTTTGACTGCTCTTCATCCTTTTATAAAGCAGTTTGACTGCTCTTCATCCTCCTGTAAACCAGTTTGACTGCGCTTCATCCTCCTATAGAACAGTTTGACTGCTCTTCGTCCTTTTATAAATCAGTTTGACTGCTCTTCGTCCTCTTATAAAAAAGTTTGACTGCTCTTCATCCTTTTATAAAGCAGTTTGACTGCTCTTCATCCTCTTATAAATCAGTTTGACTGCTCTTCATCCGATTATAAATCAGTTTGACTTTTCTTCATCCTCTTATAAAACAGTTTGACTGCTCTTCATCCTCTTATAAATCAGTTTGACTGCTCTTCATCCGATTATAAATCAGTTTGACTGCTCTTCATCCTCTTAAAAAACAGTTTGACTGCTCTTCATCCTTTTATAAAGCAGTTTGACTGCTCTTCATCCTCTTATAAATCAGTTTGACTGCTCTTCATCCGATTATAAATCAGTTTGACTGCTCTTCATCCTCTTATAAAACAGTTTGACTGCTCTTCATCCTTTTATAACGCAGTTTGACTGCTCTTCATCCTCTTATAAATCAGTTTGACTGCTCTTCATCCTCTTATAAATCAGTTTGACTGCTCTTCATCCTTTTATAAAGCAGTTTGACTGCGCTTCATCCTCCTATAAACCAGTTTGACTGTGCTTCATCCTCCTATAGAACAGTTTGACTGCTCTTCGTCCGATTATAAATCAGTTTGACTGCTCTTCATCCTCTTATAAATCAGTTTGACTGCTCTTCATCCTATTATAAATCAGTTTGACAGCTCTTCATCCTCTTATAAAACAGTTTGTCTGCTCTTCATCCTTTTATAAATCAGTTTGACTGCTCTTCGTCTGCTTATAAATCAGTTTGACTGCTCTTCATCCTATTATAAATCAGTTTGACTGCTCTTCATCCTCTTATAAAACAGTTTGACTGCTCTTCATCCTCTTGTAAAACAGGTTGACTGCTCTTCATCCTATTGTAAAACAGTCTGACTGCTCTACATCCTCGTATAAAACAGTTTGACTGCTCTTCATCCTTTTATAAAGCAGTTTGACTGCTCTTCATCCTCTTATAAATCAATTTGACTGCTCTTCATCCTCTTATAAAACCGTTTGACTGCTCTTCGTCCGATTATAAATCAGTTTGACTGCTCTTCATCCTCTTATAAAACCGTTTGACTGCTCTTCGTCCGATTATAAATCAGGTTGACTGCTCTTCGTCCGATTATAAATCAGTTTGACTGCTCTTCGTCTGCTTATAAAACAGTTTGACTGCTCTTCATACTTTTATAAAGCAGTTTGACTGCTCTTCATCCTCTTATAAATCAGTTTGACTGCTCTTCATCTGTTTATAAAGCAGTTTGACTGCTCTTCATCCTCCTATAGACCAGTTTGACTGCGCTTCATCCTCCTATAAAACAGTTTGACTGCTCTTCGTCGGATTATAAATCAGTTTGACTGCTCTTCGTCCTCTTATAAAACAGTTTGACTGCTCTTCATCCTTTTATAAAGCAGTTTGACTGCTCTACATCCTCTTATAAATCAGTTTGACTGCTATTCATCCGATTATAAATCAGTTTGACTGCTCTTCGTCCGATTATAAATCACTTTGACTGCTCTACATCCTCTTATAAATCAGTTTGACTGCTATTCATCCGATTATAAATCAGTTTGACTGCTCTTCGTCTGCTTATAAATCAGTTTGACTGCTCTTCATCCTATTATAAATCAGTTTGACTGCTCTTCATCCTCTTATAAAACCGTTTGACTGCTCTTCGTCCCATTATAAATCAGTTTGACTGCTCTTCGTCCGATTATAAATCAGTTTGACTGCTCTTCGTCCGCTTACAAAACAGTTTGACTGCTCTTCATCCTTTTATAAATCTGTTTAACTGCTCTTCATACTCCTATAAACAAGTTTGACTGCGCTTCATCCTCCTGTAGAACAGTTTGACTGCTATCTGCTATCTGCTCTTCATCCTTTTATAAAGCAGTTTGACTGCTCTACATCCTCTTATAAATCAGTTTGACTGCTATTCATCCGATTATAAATCAGTTTGACTGCTCTTCGTCCGATTATAAATCAGTTTGACTGCTCTACATCCTCTTATAAATCAGTTTGACTGCTATTCATCCGATTATAAATCAGTTTGACTGCTCTTCGTCTGCTTATAAATCAGTTTGACTGCTCTTCATCCTATTATAAATCAGTTTGACTGCTCTTCATCCTCTTATAAAACCGTTTGACTGCTCTTCGTCCCATTATAAATCAGTTTGACTGCTCTTCGTCCGATTATAAATCAGTTTGACTGCTCTTCGTCCGCTTACAAAACAGTTTGACTGCTCTTCATCCTTTTATAAAGCTGTTTAACTGCTCTTCATACTCCTATAAACAAGTTTGACTGCGCTTCATCCTCCTGTAGAACAGTTTGACTGCTATCTGCTATCTGCTCTTCATCCTTTTATAAATCAGTTTGACTGCTCTTCATCCTCTTATAAATCAGTTTGACTGCTCTTCATCTGTTTATAAAGCAGTTTGACTGCTCTTCATCCTCCTATAAACCAGTTTGACTGTGCTTCATCCTCCTATAGAACAGTTTGACTGCTCTTCGTCCGATTATAAATCAGTTTGACTGCTCTTCGTCCTCTTATAAAACAGTTTGACTGCTCTTCATCCTCTTGTAAAACAGGTTGACTGCTCTTCATCCTATTGTAAAACAGTCTGACTGCTCTACATCCTCGTATAAAACAGTTTGACTGCTCTTCATCCTTTTATAAAGCAGTTTGACTGCTCTTCATCCTCTTATAAATCAATTTGACTGCTCTTCATCCTCTTATAAAACCGTTTGACTGCTCTTCGTCCGATTATAAATCAGTTTGACTGCTCTTCATCCTCTTATAAAACCGTTTGACTGCTCTTCGTCCGATTATAAATCAGGTTGACTGCTCTTCGTCCGATTATAAATCAGTTTGACTGCTCTTCGTCTGCTTATAAAACAGTTTGACTGCTCTTCATACTTTTATAAAGCAGTTTGACTGCTCTTCATCCTCTTATAAATCAGTTTGACTGCTCTTCATCTGTTTATAAAGCAGTTTGACTGCTCTTCATCCTCCTATAGACCAGTTTGACTGCGCTTCATCCTCCTATAAAACAGTTTGACTGCTCTTCGTCGGATTATAAATCAGTTTGACTGCTCTTCGTCCTCTTATAAAACAGGTTGACTGCTCTTCATCCTCTTGTAAAACAGTCTGACTGCTCTACATCCTCGTATAAAACAGTTTGACTGCTCTTCATCCTTTTATAAAGCAGTTTCACTGCTCTTCATCCTCTTATAAATCAATTTGACTGCTCTTCATCCTCTTATAAAACCGTTTGACTGCTCTTCGTCCGATTATAAATCAGGTTGACTGCTCTTCGTCACATTATAAATCAGTTTGACTGCTCTTCGTCCGCTTATAAAACAGTTTGACTGCTCTTCGTCCTTTTATAAAGCAGTTTGACTGCTCTTCATCCTCTTATAAATCAGTTTGTCTGCTCTTCATCCTTTTATAAAGCAGTTTGACTGCTCTTCATCCTCCTGTAAACCAGTTTGACTGCGCTTCATCCTCCTATAGAACAGTTTGACTGCTCTTCGTCCTTTTATAAATCAGTTTGACTGCTCTTCGTCCTCTTATAAAAAAGTTTGACTGCTCTTCATCCTTTTATAAAGCAGTTTGACTGCTCTTCATCCTCTTATAAATCAGTTTGACTGCTCTTCATCCGATTATAAATCAGTTTGACTTTTCTTCATCCTCTTATAAAACAGTTTGACTGCTCTTCATCCTCTTATAAATCAGTTTGACTGCTCTTCATCCGATTATAAATCAGTTTGACTGCTCTTCATCCTCTTAAAAAACAGTTTGACTGCTCTTCATCCTTTTATAAAGCAGTTTGACTGCTCTTCATCCTCTTATAAATCAGTTTGACTGCTCTTCATCCGATTATAAATCAGTTTGACTGCTCTTCATCCTCTTATAAAACAGTTTGACTGCTCTTCATCCTTTTATAACGCAGTTTGACTGCTCTTCATCCTCTTATAAATCAGTTTGACTGCTCTTCATCCTCTTATAAATCAGTTTGACTGCTCTTCATCCTTTTATAAAGCAGTTTGACTGCTCTTCATCCTCCTATAAACCAGTTTGACTGTGCTTCATCCTCCTATAGAACAGTTTGACTGCTCTTCGTCCGATTATAAATCAGTTTGACTGCTCTTCATCCTCTTATAAATCAGTTTGACTGCTCTTCATCCTATTATAAATCAGTTTGACAGCTCTTCATCCTCTTATAAAACAGTTTGTCTGCTCTTCATCCTTTTATAAATCAGTTTGACTGCTCTTCGTCTGCTTATAAATCAGTTTGACTGCTCTTCATCCTATTATAAATCAGTTTGACTGCTCTTCATCCTCTTATAAAACAGTTTGACTGCTCTTCATCCTCTTGTAAAACAGGTTGACTGCTCTTCATCCTATTGTAAAACAGTCTGACTGCTCTACATCCTCGTATAAAACAGTTTGACTGCTCTTCATCCTTTTATAAAGCAGTTTGACTGCTCTTCATCCTCTTATAAATCAATTTGACTGCTCTTCATCCTCTTATAAAACCGTTTGACTGCTCTTCGTCCGATTATAAATCAGTTTGACTGCTCTTCATCCTCTTATAAAACCGTTTGACTGCTCTTCGTCCGATTATAAATCAGGTTGACTGCTCTTCGTCCGATTATAAATCAGTTTGACTGCTCTTCGTCTGCTTATAAAACAGTTTGACTGCTCTTCATACTTTTATAAAGCAGTTTGACTGCTCTTCATCCTCTTATAAATCAGTTTGACTGCTCTTCATCTGTTTATAAAGCAGTTTGACTGCTCTTCATCCTCCTATAGACCAGTTTGACTGCGCTTCATCCTCCTATAAAACAGTTTGACTGCTCTTCGTCGGATTATAAATCAGTTTGACTGCTCTTCGTCCTCTTATAAAACAGTTTGACTGCTCTTCATCCTTTTATAAAGCAGTTTGACTGCTCTACATCCTCTTATAAATCAGTTTGACTGCTATTCATCCGATTATAAATCAGTTTGACTGCTCTTCGTCCGATTATAAATCACTTTGACTGCTCTACATCCTCTTATAAATCAGTTTGACTGCTATTCATCCGATTATAAATCAGTTTGACTGCTCTTCGTCTGCTTATAAATCAGTTTGACTGCTCTTCATCCTATTATAAATCAGTTTGACTGCTCTTCATCCTCTTATAAAACCGTTTGACTGCTCTTCGTCCCATTATAAATCAGTTTGACTGCTCTTCGTCCGATTATAAATCAGTTTGACTGCTCTTCGTCCGCTTACAAAACAGTTTGACTGCTCTTCATCCTTTTATAAATCTGTTTAACTGCTCTTCATACTCCTATAAACAAGTTTGACTGCGCTTCATCCTCCTGTAGAACAGTTTGACTGCTATCTGCTATCTGCTCTTCATCCTTTTATAAAGCAGTTTGACTGCTCTACATCCTCTTATAAATCAGTTTGACTGCTATTCATCCGATTATAAATCAGTTTGACTGCTCTTCGTCCGATTATAAATCAGTTTGACTGCTCTACATCCTCTTATAAATCAGTTTGACTGCTATTCATCCGATTATAAATCAGTTTGACTGCTCTTCGTCTGCTTATAAATCAGTTTGACTGCTCTTCATCCTATTATAAATCAGTTTGACTGCTCTTCATCCTCTTATAAAACCGTTTGACTGCTCTTCGTCCCATTATAAATCAGTTTGACTGCTCTTCGTCCGATTATAAATCAGTTTGACTGCTCTTCGTCCGCTTACAAAACAGTTTGACTGCTCTTCATCCTTTTATAAAGCTGTTTAACTGCTCTTCATACTCCTATAAACAAGTTTGACTGCGCTTCATCCTCCTGTAGAACAGTTTGACTGCTATCTGCTATCTGCTCTTCATCCTTTTATAAATCAGTTTGACTGCTCTTCATCCTCTTATAAATCAGTTTGACTGCTCTTCATCTGTTTATAAAGCAGTTTGACTGCTCTTCATCCTCCTATAAACCAGTTTGACTGTGCTTCATCCTCCTATAGAACAGTTTGACTGCTCTTCGTCCGATTATAAATCAGTTTGACTGCTCTTCGTCCTCTTATAAAACAGTTTGACTGCTCTTCATCCTCTTGTAAAACAGGTTGACTGCTCTTCATCCTATTGTAAAACAGTCTGACTGCTCTACATCCTCGTATAAAACAGTTTGACTGCTCTTCATCCTTTTATAAAGCAGTTTGACTGCTCTTCATCCTCTTATAAATCAATTTGACTGCTCTTCATCCTCTTATAAAACCGTTTGACTGCTCTTCGTCCGATTATAAATCAGTTTGACTGCTCTTCATCCTCTTATAAAACCGTTTGACTGCTCTTCGTCCGATTATAAATCAGGTTGACTGCTCTTCGTCCGATTATAAATCAGTTTGACTGCTCTTCGTCTGCTTATAAAACAGTTTGACTGCTCTTCATACTTTTATAAAGCAGTTTGACTGCTCTTCATCCTCTTATAAATCAGTTTGACTGCTCTTCATCTGTTTATAAAGCAGTTTGACTGCTCTTCATCCTCCTATAGACCAGTTTGACTGCGCTTCATCCTCCTATAAAACAGTTTGACTGCTCTTCGTCGGATTATAAATCAGTTTGACTGCTCTTCGTCCTCTTATAAAACAGGTTGACTGCTCTTCATCCTCTTGTAAAACAGTCTGACTGCTCTACATCCTCGTATAAAACAGTTTGACTGCTCTTCATCCTTTTATAAAGCAGTTTCACTGCTCTTCATCCTCTTATAAATCAATTTGACTGCTCTTCATCCTCTTATAAAACCGTTTGACTGCTCTTCGTCCGATTATAAATCAGGTTGACTGCTCTTCGTCACATTATAAATCAGTTTGACTGCTCTTCGTCCGCTTATAAAACAGTTTGACTGCTCTTCGTCCTTTTATAAAGCAGTTTGACTGCTCTTCATCCTCTTATAAATCAGTTTGTCTGCTCTTCATCCTTTTATAAAGCAGTTTGACTGCTCTTCATCCTCCTGTAAACCAGTTTGACTGCGCTTCATCCTCCTATAGAACAGTTTGACTGCTCTTCGTCCTTTTATAAATCAGTTTGACTGCTCTTCGTCCTCTTATAAAAAAGTTTGACTGCTCTTCATCCTTTTATAAAGCAGTTTGACTGCTCTTCATCCTCTTATAAATCAGTTTGACTGCTCTTCATCCGATTATAAATCAGTTTGACTTTTCTTCATCCTCTTATAAAACAGTTTGACTGCTCTTCATCCTCTTATAAATCAGTTTGACTGCTCTTCATCCGATTATAAATCAGTTTGACTGCTCTTCATCCTCTTAAAAAACAGTTTGACTGCTCTTCATCCTTTTATAAAGCAGTTTGACTGCTCTTCATCCTCTTATAAATCAGTTTGACTGCTCTTCATCCGATTATAAATCAGTTTGACTGCTCTTCATCCTCTTATAAAACAGTTTGACTGCTCTTCATCCTTTTATAACGCAGTTTGACTGCTCTTCATCCTCTTATAAATCAGTTTGACTGCTCTTCATCCTCTTATAAATCAGTTTGACTGCTCTTCATCCTTTTATAAAGCAGTTTGACTGCTCTTCATCCTCCTATAAACCAGTTTGACTGTGCTTCATCCTCCTATAGAACAGTTTGACTGCTCTTCGTCTGATTATAAATCAGTTTGACTGCTCTTCATCCTTTTATAAAGCAGTTTGACTGCTCTTCATCCTCTTATAAATCAGTTTGACTGCTCTTCATCCTCTTATAAAACAGTTTGACTGCTCTTCATCCTTTTATAAAGCAGTTTGACTGCTCTTCATCCTCTTATAAATCAGTTTGACTGCTCTTCATCCTATTATAAATCAGTTTGACAGCTCTTCATCCTCTTATAAAACAGTTTGTCTGCTCTTCATCCTTTCATAAATCAGTTTGACTGCTCTTCGTCTGCTTATAAATCAGTTTGACTGCTCTTCATCCTATTATAAATCAGTTTGACTGCTCTTCATCCTCTTATAAAACAGTTTGACTGCTCTTCATCCTCTTGTAAAACAGGTTGACTGCTCTTCATCCTATTGTAAAACAGTCTGACTGCTCTACATCCTCGTATAAAACAGTTTGACTGCTCTTCATCCTTTTATAAAGCAGTTTGACTGCTCTTCATCCTCTTATAAATCAATTTGACTGCTCTTCATCCTCTTATAAAACCGTTTGACTGCTCTTCGTCCGATTATAAATCAGTTTGACTGCTCTTCATCCTCTTATAAAACCGTTTGACTGCTCTTCGTCCGATTATAAATCAGGTTGACTGCTCTTCGTCCGATTATAAATCAGTTTGACTGCTCTTCGTCTGCTTATAAAACAGTTTGACTGCTCTTCATACTTTTATAAAGCAGTTTGACTGCTCTTCATCCTCTTATAAATCAGTTTGACTGCTCTTCATCTGTTTATAAAGCAGTTTGACTGCTCTTCATCCTCCTATAGACCAGTTTGACTGCGCTTCATCCTCCTATAAAACAGTTTGACTGCTCTTCGTCGGATTATAAATCAGTTTGACTGCTCTTCGTCCTCTTATAAAACAGTTTGACTGCTCTTCATCCTTTTATAAAGCAGATTGACTGCTCTACATCCTCTTATAAATCAGTTTGACTGCTATTCATCCGATTATAAAACAGTTTGACTGCTCTTCGTCCGATTATAAATCAGTTTGACTGCTCTACATCCTCTTATAAATCAGTTTGACTGCTATTCATCCGATTATAAATCAGTTTGACTGCTCTTCGTCTGCTTATAAATCAGTTTGACTGCTCTTCATCCTATTATAAATCAGTTTGACTGCTCTTCATCCTCTTATAAAACCGTTTGACTGCTCTTCGTCCCATTATAAATCAGTTTGACTGCTCTTCGTCCGATTATAAATCAGTTTGACTGCTCTTCGTCCGCTTACAAAACAGTTTGACTGCTCTTCATCCTTTTATAAAGCTGTTTAACTGCTCTTCATACTCCTATAAACAAGTTTGACTGCGCTTCATCCTCCTGTAGAACAGTTTGACTGCTATCTGCTATCTGCTCTTCATCCTTTTATAAATCAGTTTGACTGCTCTTCATCCTCTTATAAATCAGTTTGACTGCTCTTCATCTGTTTATAAAGCAGTTTGACTGCTCTTCATCCTCCTATAAACCAGTTTGACTGTGCTTCATCCTCCTATAGAACAGTTTGACTGCTCTTCGTCCGATTATAAATCAGTTTGACTGCTCTTCGTCCTCTTATAAAACAGTTTGACTGCTCTTCATCCTCTTGTAAAACAGGTTGACTGCTCTTCATCCTATTGTAAAACAGTCTGACTGCTCTACATCCTCGTATAAAACAGTTTGACTGCTCTTCATCCTTTTATAAAGCAGTTTGACTGCTCTTCATCCTCTTATAAATCAATTTGACTGCTCTTCATCCTCTTATAAAACCGTTTGACTGCTCTTCGTCCGATTATAAATCAGTTTGACTGCTCTTCATCCTCTTATAAAACCGTTTGACTGCTCTTCGTCCGATTATAAATCAGGTTGACTGCTCTTCGTCCGATTATAAATCAGTTTGACTGCTATTCGTCTGCTTATAAAACAGTTTGACTGCTCTTCATACTTTTATAAAGCAGTTTGACTGCTCTTCATCCTCTTATAAATCAGTTTGACTGCTCTTCATCTGTTTATAAAGCAGTTTGACTGCTCTTCATCCTCCTATAGACCAGTTTGACTGCGCTTCATCCTCCTATAAAACAGTTTGACTGCTCTTCGTCGGATTATAAATCAGTTTGACTGCTCTTCGTCCTCTTATAAAACAGGTTGACTGCTCTTCATCCTCTTGTAAAACAGTCTGACTGCTCTACATCCTCGTATAAAACAGTTTGACTGCTCTTCATCCTTTTATAAAGCAGTTTCACTGCTCTTCATCCTCTTATAAATCAATTTGACTGCTCTTCATCCTCTTATAAAACCGTTTGACTGCTCTTCGTCCGATTATAAATCAGGTTGACTGCTCTTCGTCACATTATAAATCAGTTTGACTGCTCTTCGTCCGCTTATAAAACAGTTTGACTGCTCTTCGTCCTTTTATAAAGCAGTTTGACTGCTCTTCATCCTCTTATAAATCAGTTTGACTGCTCTTCATCCTTTTATAAAGCAGTTTGACTGCTCTTCATCCTCCTGTAAACCAGTTTGACTGCGCTTCATCCTCCTATAGAACAGTTTGACTGCTCTTCGTCCTTTTATAAATCAGTTTGACTGCTCTTCGTCCTCTTATAAAAAGGTTTGACTGCTCTTCATCCTTTTATAAAGCAGTTTGACTGCTCTTCATCCTCTTATAAATCAGTTTGACTGCTCTTCATCCGATTATAAATCAGTTTGACTTTTCTTCATCCTCTTATAAAACAGTTTGACTGCTCTTCATCCTCTTATAAATCAGTTTGACTGCTCTTCATCCGATTATAAATCAGTTTGACTGCTCTTCATCCTCTTAAAAAACAGTTTGACTGCTCTTCATCCTTTTATAAAGCAGTTTGACTGCTCTTCATCCTCTTATAAATCAGTTTGACTGCTCTTCATCCGATTATAAATCAGTTTGACTGCTCTTCATCCTCTTATAAAACAGTTTGACTGCTCTTCATCCTTTTATAACGCAGTTTTACTGCTCTTCATCCTCTTATAAATCAGTTTGACTGCTCTTCATCCTCTTATAAATCAGTTTGACTGCTCTTCATCCTTTTATAAAGCAGTTTGACTGCTCTTCATCCTCCTATAAACCAGTTTGACTGTGCTTCATCCTCCTATAGAACAGTTTGACTGCTCTTCGTCCGATTAAAAATCAGTTTGACTGCTCTTCGTCCTCTTATAAAACAGTTTGACTGCTCTTCATCCTTTTATAAAGCAGTTTGACTGCTCTTCATCCTCTTATAAATCAGTTTGACTGCTCTTCATCCGATTATAAATCAGTTTGACTGCTCTTCATCCTCTTATAAAACAGTTTGACTGCTCTTCATCCTTTTATAAAGCAGTTTGACTGCTCTTCATCCTCTTATAAATCAGTTTGACTGCTCTTCATCCTATTATAAATCAGTTTGACAGCTCTTCATCCTCTTATAAAACAGTTTGTCTGCTCTTCATCCTTTTATAAATCAGTTTGACTGCTCTTCGTCTGCTTATAAATCAGTTTGACTGCTCTTCATCCTATTATAAATCAGTTTGACTGCTCTTCATCCTCTTATAAAACAGTTTGACTGCTCTTCATCCTCTTGTAAAACAGGTTGACTGCTCTTCATCCTATTGTAAAACAGTCTGACTGCTCTACATCCTCGTATAAAACAGTTTGACTGCTCTTCATCCTTTTATAAAGCAGTTTGACTGCTCTTCATCCTCTTATAAATCAATTTGACTGCTCTTCATCCTCTTATAAAACCGTTTGACTGCTCTTCGTCCGATTATAAATCAGTTTGACTGCTCTTCATCCTCTTATAAAACCGTTTGACTGCTCTTCGTCCGATTATAAATCAGGTTGACTGCTCTTCGTCCGATTATAAATCAGTTTGACTGCTCTTCGTCTGCTTATAAAACAGTTTGACTGCTCTTCATACTTTTATAAAGCAGTTTGACTGCTCTTCATCCTCTTATAAATCAGTTTGACTGCTCTTCATCTGTTTATAAAGCAGTTTGACTGCTCTTCATCCTCCTATAGACCAGTTTGACTGCGCTTCATCCTCCTATAAAACAGTTTGACTGCTCTTCGTCGGATTATAAATCAGTTTGACTGCTCTTCGTCCTCTTATAAAACAGTTTGACTGCTCTTCATCCTTTTATAAAGCAGTTTGACTGCTCTACATCCTCTTATAAATCAGTTTGACTGCTATTCATCCGATTATAAATCAGTTTGACTGCTCTTCGTCCGATTATAAATCAGTTTGACTGCTCTACATCCTCTTATAAATCAGTTTGACTGCTATTCATCCGATTATAAATCAGTTTGACTGCTCTTCGTCTGCTTATAAATCAGTTTGACTGCTCTTCATCCTATTATAAATCAGTTTGACTGCTCTTCATCCTCTTATAAAACCGTTTGACTGCTCTTCGTCCCATTATAAATCAGTTTGACTGCTCTTCGTCCGATTATAAATCAGTTTGACTGCTCTTCGTCCGCTTACAAAACAGTTTGACTGCTCTTCATCCTTTTATAAAGCTGTTTAACTGCTCTTCATACTCCTATAAACAAGTTTGACTGCGCTTCATCCTCCTGTAGAACAGTTTGACTGCTATCTGCTATCTGCTCTTCATCCTTTTATAAAGCAGTTTGACTGCTCTTCATCCTCTTATAAATCAGTTTGACTGCTCTTCATCTGTTTATAAAGCAGTTTGACTGCTCTTCATCCTCCTATAAACCAGTTTGACTGTGCTTCATCCTCCTATAGAACAGTTTGACTGCTCTTCGTCCGATTATAAATCAGTTTGACTGCTCTTCGTCCTCTTATAAAACAGTTTGACTGCTCTTCATCCTTTTATAAAGCAGTTTGACTGCTCTTCATCCTCTTATAAATCAGTTTGACTGCTCTTCATCCGATTATAAATCAGTTTGACTGCTCTTCATCCTCTTATAAAACAGTTTGACTGCTCTTCATCCTTTTATAAAGCAGTTTGACTGCTCTTCATCCTCTTATAAATCAGTTTGACTGCTCTTCATCCTATTATAAATCAGTTTGACAGCTCTTCATCCTCTTATAAAACAGTTTGTCTGCTCTTCATCCTTTTATAAATCAGTTTGACTGCGCTTCGTCTGCTTATAAATCAGTTTGACTGCTCTTCATCCTATTATAAATCAGTTTGACTGCTCTTCATCCTCTTATAAAACAGTTTGACTGCTCTTCATCCTCTTGTAAAACAGGTTGACTGCTCTTCATCCTATTGTAAAACAGTCTGACTGCTCTACATCCTCGTATAAAACAGTTTGACTGCTCTTCATCCTTTTATAAAGCAGTTTGACTGCTCTTCATCCTCTTATAAATCAATTTGACTGCTCTTCATCCTCTTATAAAACCGTTTGACTGCTCTTCGTCCGATTATAAATCAGTTTGACTGCTCTTCATCCTCTTATAAAACCGTTTGACTGCTCTTCGTCCGATTATAAATCAGGTTGACTGCTCTTCGTCCGATTATAAATCAGTTTGACTGCTCTTCGTCTGCTTATAAAACAGTTTGACTGCTCTTCATACTTTTATAAAGCAGTTTGACTGCTCTTCATCCTCTTATAAATCAGTTTGACTGCTCTTCATCTGTTTATAAAGCAGTTTGACTGCTCTTCATCCTCCTATAGACCAGTTTGACTGCGCTTCATCCTCCTATAAAACAGTTTGACTGCTCTTCGTCGGATTATAAATCAGTTTGACTGCTCTTCGTCCTCTTATAAAACAGGTTGACTGCTCTTCATCCTCTTGTAAAACAGTCTGACTGCTCTACATCCTCGTATAAAACAGTTTGACTGCTCTTCATCCTTTTATAAAGCAGTTTCACTGCTCATCATCCTCTTATAAATCAATTTGACTGCTCTTCATCCTCTTATAAAACCGTTTGACTGCTCTTCGTCCGATTATAAATCAGGTTGACTGCTCTTCGTCACATTATAAATCAGTTTGACTGCTCTTCGTCCGCTTATAAAACAGTTTGACTGCTCTTCGTCCTTTTATAAAGCAGTTTGACTGCTCTTCATCCTTTTATAAAGCAGTTTGACTGCTCTTCATCCTCCTGTAAACCAGTTTGACTGCGCTTCATCCTCCTATAGAACAGTTTGACTGCTCTTCGTCCGATTATAAATCAGTTTGACTGCTCTTCGTCCTCTTATAAAACAGTTTGACTGCTCTTCATCCTTTTATAAAGCAGTTTGACTGCTCTTCATCCTCTTATAAATCAGTTTGACTGCTCTTCATCCGATTATAAATCAGTTTGACTTTTCTTCATCCTCTTATAAAACAGTTTGACTGCTCTTCATCCTCATATAAATCAGTTTGACTGCTCTTCATCCGATTATAAATCAGTTTGACTGCTCTTCATCCTCTTAAAAAACAGTTTGACTGCTCTTCATCCTTTTATAAAGCAGTTTGACTGCTCTTCATCCTCTTATAAATCAGTTTGACTGCTCTTCATCCGATTATAAATCAGTTTGACTGCTCTTCATCCTCTTATAAAACAGTTTGACTGCTCTTCATCCTTTTATAACGCAGTTTGACTGCTCTTCATCCTCTTATAAATCAGTTTGACTGCTCTTCATCCTCTTATAAATCAGTTTGACTGCTCTTCATCCTTTTATAAAGCAGTTTGACTGCTCTTCATCCTCCTATAAACCAGTTTGACTGTGCTTCATCCTCCTATAGAACAGTTTGACTGCTCTTCGTCCGATTATAAATCAATTTGACTGCTCTTCGTCCTCTTATAAAACAGTTTGACTGCTCTTCATCCTTTTATAAAGCAGTTTGACTGCTCTTCATCCTCTTATAAATCAGTTTGACTGCTCTTCATCCGATTATAAATCAGTTTGACTGCTCTTCATCCTCTTATAAAACAGTTTGACTGCTCTTCATCCTTTTATAAAGCAGTTTGACTGCTCTTCATCCTCTTATAAATCAGTTTGACTGCTCTTCATCCTATTATAAATCAGTTTGACAGCTCTTCATCCTCTTATAAAACAGTTTGTCTGCTCTTCATCCTTTTATAAATCAGTTTGACTGCTCTTCGTCTGCTTATAAATCAGTTTGACTGCTCTTCATCCTAATATAAATCAGTTTGACTGCTCTTCATCCTCTTATAAAACAGTTTGACTGCTCTTCATCCTCTTGTAAAACAGGTTGACTGCTCTTCATCCTATTGTAAAACAGTCTGACTGCTCTACATCCTCGTATAAAACAGTTTGACTGCTCTTCATCCTTTTATAAAGCAGTTTGACTGCTCTTCATCCTCTTATAAATCAATTTGACTGCTCTTCATCCTCTTATAAAACCGTTTGACTGCTCTTCGTCCGATTATAAATCAGTTTGACTGCTCTTCATCCTCTTATAAAACCGTTTGACTGCTCTTCGTCCGATTATAAATCAGGTTGACTGCTCTTCGTCCGATTATAAATCAGTTTGACTGCTCTTCGTCTGCTTATAAAACAGTTTGACTGCTCTTCATACTTTTATAAAGCAGTTTGACTGCTCTTCATCCTCTTATAAATCAGTTTGACTGCTCTTCATCTGTTTATAAAGCAGTTTGACTGCTCTTCATCCTCCTATAGACCAGTTTGACTGCGCTTCATCCTCCTATAAAACAGTTTGACTGCTCTTCGTCGGATTATAAATCAGTTTGACTGCTCTTCGTCCTCTTATAAAACAGTTTGACTGCTCTTCATCCTTTTATAAAGCAGTTTGACTGCTCTACATCCTCTTATAAATCAGTTTGACTGCTATTCATCCGATTATAAATCAGTTTGACTGCTCTTCGTCCGATTATAAATCAGTTTGACTGCTCTACATCCTCTTATAAATCAGTTTGACTGCTATTCATCCGATTATAAATCAGTTTGACTGCTCTTCGTCTGCTTATAAATCAGTTTGACTGCTCTTCATCCTATTATAAATCAGTTTGACTGCTCTTCATCCTCTTATAAAACCGTTTGACTGCTCTTCGTCCCATTATAAATCAGTTTGACTGCTCTTCGTCCGATTATAAATCAGTTTGACTGCTCTTCGTCCGCTTACAAAACAGTTTGACTGCTCTTCATCCTTTTATAAAGCTGTTTAACTGCTCTTCATACTCCTATAAACAAGTTTGACTGCGCTTCTTCCTCCTGTAGAACAGTTTGACTGCTATCTGCTATCTGCTCTTCATCCTTTTATAAAGCAGTTTGACTGCTCTTCATCCTCTTATAAATCAGTTTGACTGCTCTTCATCTGTTTATAAAGCAGTTTTACTGCTCTTCATCCTCCTATAGACCAGTTTGACTGCGCTTCATCCTCCTATAAAACAGTTTGACTGCTCTTCGTCGGATTATAAATCAGTTTGACTGCTCTTCGTCCTCTTATAAAACAGGTTGACTGCTCTTCATCCTCTTGTAAAACAGTCTGACTGCTCTACATCCTCGTATAAAACAGTTTGACTGCTCTTCATCCTTTTATAAAGCAGTTTCACTGCTCTTCATCCTCTTATAAATCAATTTGACTGCTCTTCATACACTTATAAAACCTTTTGACTGCTCTTCGTCCGATTATAAATCAGGTTGACTGCTCTTCGTCCGATTATAAATCAGTTTGACTGCTCTTCGTCCGCTTATAAAACAGTTTGACCGCTCTTCGTCCTTTTATAAAGCAGTTTGACTGCTCTTCATCCTCTTATAAATCAGTTTGACGGCTCTTCATCCTTTTATAAAGCAGTTTGACTGCTCTTCATCCTCCTATAAACCAGTTTGACTGCGCTTCATCCTCCTATAGAACAGTTTGACTGCTCTTCGTCCGATTATAAATCAGTTTGACTGCTCTTCGTCCTCTTATAAAACAGTTTGTCTGCTCTTCATCCTTTTATAAAGCAGTTTGACTGCTCTTCATCCTCTTATAAATCAGTTTGACTGCTCTTCATCCGATTATAAATCAGTTTGACTTTTCTTCATCCTCTTATAAAACAGTTTGACTGCTCTTCATCCTCTTATAAATCAGTTTGACTGCTCTTCATCCGATTATAAATCAGTTTGACTGCTCTTCATCCTCTTAAAAAACAGTTTGACTGCTCTTCATCCTTTTATAAAGCAGTTTGACTGCTCTTCATCCTCTTATAAATCAGTTTGACTGCTCTTCATCCGATTATAAATCAGTTTGACTGCTCTTCATCCTCTTATAAAACAGTTTGACTGCTCTTCATCCTTTTATAACGCAGTTTGACTGCTCTTCATCCTCTTATAAATCAGTTTGACTGCTCTTCATCCGATTATAAATCAGTTTGACTGCTCTTCGTCCTCTTTTAAAACAGTTTGACTGCTCTTCATCCTTTTATAATGCAGTTTGTCTGCTCTTCATCCTCTTATAAAACAGTTTGACTGCTCTTCATCCTCTTGTAAAACAGGTTGACTGCTCTTCATCCGATTATAAAACAGTCTGACTGCTCTACATCCTCGTATAAAACAGTTTGACTGCTCTTCATCCTTTTATAAAGCAGTTTGACTGCTCTTCATCCTCTTATAAATCAATTTGACTGCTCTTCATCCTCTTATAAAACCGTTTGACTGCTCTTCGTCCGATTATAAATCATTTTGACTGCTCTTCATCCTCTTATAAAACCGTTTGACTGCTCTTCGTCCGATTATAAATCAGGTTGACTGCTCTTCGTCCGATTATAAATCAGTTTGACTGCTCTTCGTCTGCTTATAAAACAGTTTGACTGCTCTTCATCCTTTTATAAAGCAGTTTGACTGCTCTTCATCCTCTTATAAATCAGTTTGACTGCTCTTCATCCTCTTATAAATCAGTTTGACTGCTCTTCATCTGTTTATAAAGCAGTTTGACTGCTCTTCATCCTCCTATAGACCAGTTTGACTGCGCTTCATCCTCCTATAAAACAGTTTGACTGCTCTTCGTCGGATTATAAATCAGTTTGACTGCTCTTCGTCCTCTTATAAAACAGTTTGACTGCTCTTCATCCTTTTATAAAGCAGTTTGACTGCTCTACATCCTCTTATAAATCAGTTTGACTGCTATTCATCCGATTATAAATCAGTTTGACTGCTCTTCGTCCGAAAATAAATCAGTTTGACTGCTCTACATCCTCTTATAAATCAGTTTGACTGCTATTCATCCGATTATAAATCAGTTTGACTGCTCTTCGTCTGCTTATAAATCAGTTTGACTGCTCTTCATCCTATTATAAATCAGTTTGACTGCTCTTCATCCTCTTATAAAACCGTTTGACTGCTCTTCGTCCCATTATAAATCAGTTTGACTGCTCTTCGTCCGATTATAAATCAGTTTGACTGCTCTTCGTCCGCTTACAAAACAGTTTGACTGCTCTTCATCCTTTTATAAAGCTGTTTAACTGCTCTTCATACTCCTATAAACAAGTTTGACTGCGCTTCTTCCTCCTGTAGAACAGTTTGACTGCTATCTGCTATCTGCTCTTCATCCTTTTATAAAGCAGTTTGACTGCTCTTCATCCTCTTATAAATCAGTTTGACTGCTCTTCATCTGTTTATAAAGCAGTTTTACTGCTCTTCATCCTCCTATAGACCAGTTTGACTGCGCTTCATCCTCCTATAAAACAGTTTGACTGCTCTTCGTCGGATTATAAATCAGTTTGACTGCTCTTCGTCCTCTTATAAAACAGGTTGACTGCTCTTCATCCTCTTGTAAAACAGTCTGACTGCTCTACATCCTCGTATAAAACAGTTTGACTGCTCTTCATCCTTTTATAAAGCAGTTTCACTGCTCTTCATCCTCTTATAAATCAATTTGACTGCTCTTCATACACTTATAAAACCTTTTGACTGCTCTTCGTCCGATTATAAATCAGGTTGACTGCTCTTCGTCCGATTATAAATCAGTTTGACTGCTCTTCGTCCGCTTATAAAACAGTTTGACCGCTCTTCGTCCTTTTATAAAGCAGTTTGACTGCTCTTCATCCTCTTATAAATCAGTTTGACGGCTCTTCATCCTTTTATAAAGCAGTTTGACTGCTCTTCATCCTCCTATAAACCAGTTTGACTGCGCTTCATCCTCCTATAGAACAGTTTGACTGCTCTTCGTCCGATTATAAATCAGTTTGACTGCTCTTCGTCCTCTTATAAAACAGTTTGTCTGCTCTTCATCCTTTTATAAAGCAGTTTGACTGCTCTTCATCCTCTTATAAATCAGTTTGACTGCTCTTCATCCGATTATAAATCAGTTTGACTTTTCTTCATCCTCTTATAAAACAGTTTGACTGCTCTTCATCCTCTTATAAATCAGTTTGACTGCTCTTCATCCGATTATAAATCAGTTTGACTGCTCTTCATCCTCTTAAAAAACAGTTTGACTGCTCTTCATCCTTTTATAAAGCAGTTTGACTGCTCTTCATCCTCTTATAAATCAGTTTGACTGCTCTTCGTCCGATTATAAATCAGTTTGACTGCTCTACATCCTCTTATAAATCAGTTTGACTGCTATTCATCCGATTATAAATCAGTTTGACTGCTCTTCGTCTGCTTATAAATCAGTTTGACTGCTCTTCATCCTATTATAAATCAGTTTGACTGCTCTTCATCCTCTTATAAAACCGTTTGACTGCTCTTCGTCCCATTATAAATCAGTTTGACTGCTCTTCGTCCGATTATAAATCAGTTTGACTGCTCTTCGTCCGCTTACAAAACAGTTTGACTGCTCTTCATCCTTTTATAAAGCTGTTTAACTGCTCTTCATACTCCTATAAACAAGTTTGACTGCGCTTCATCCTCCTGTAGAACAGTTTGACTGCTATCTGCTATCTGCTCTTCATCCTTTTATAAATCAGTTTGACTGCTCTTCATCCTCTTATAAATCAGTTTGACTGCTCTTCATCTGTTTATAAAGCAGTTTGACTGCTCTTCATCCTCCTATAAACCAGTTTGACTGTGCTTCATCCTCCTATAGAACAGTTTGACTGCTCTTCGTCCGATTATAAATCAGTTTGACTGCTCTTCGTCCTCTTATAAAACAGTTTGACTGCTCTTCATCCTCTTGTAAAACAGGTTGACTGCTCTTCATCCTATTGTAAAACAGTCTGACTGCTCTACATCCTCGTATAAAACAGTTTGACTGCTCTTCATCCTTTTATAAAGCAGTTTGACTGCTCTTCATCCTCTTATAAATCAATTTGACTGCTCTTCATCCTCTTATAAAACCGTTTGACTGCTCTTCGTCCGATTATAAATCAGTTTGACTGCTCTTCATCCTCTTATAAAACCGTTTGACTGCTCTTCGTCCGATTATAAATCAGGTTGACTGCTCTTCGTCCGATTATAAATCAGTTTGACTGCTATTCGTCTGCTTATAAAACAGTTTGACTGCTCTTCATACTTTTATAAAGCAGTTTGACTGCTCTTCATCCTCTTATAAATCAGTTTGACTGCTCTTCATCTGTTTATAAAGCAGTTTGACTGCTCTTCATCCTCCTATAGACCAGTTTGACTGCGCTTCATCCTCCTATAAAACAGTTTGACTGCTCTTCGTCGGATTATAAATCAGTTTGACTGCTCTTCGTCCTCTTATAAAACAGGTTGACTGCTCTTCATCCTCTTGTAAAACAGTCTGACTGCTCTACATCCTCGTATAAAACAGTTTGACTGCTCTTCATCCTTTTATAAAGCAGTTTCACTGCTCTTCATCCGATTATAAATCAGTTTGACTTTTCTTCATCCTCTTATAAAACAGTTTGACTGCTCTTCATCCTCTTATAAATCAGTTTGACTGCTCTTCATCCGATTATAAATCAGTTTGACTGCTCTTCATCCTCTTAAAAAACAGTTTGACTGCTCTTCATCCTTTTATAAAGCAGTTTGACTGCTCTTCATCCTCTTATAAATCAGTTTGACTGCTCTTCATCCGATTATAAATCAGTTTGACTGCTCTTCATCCTCTTATAAAACAGTTTGACTGCTCTTCATCATTTTATAACGCAGTTTTACTGCTCTTCATCCTCTTATAAATCAGTTTGACTGCTCTTCATCCTCTTATAAATCAGTTTGACTGCTCTTCATCCTTTTATAAAGCAGTTTGACTGCTCTTCATCCTCCTATAAACCAGTTTGACTGTGCTTCATCCTCCTATAGAACAGTTTGACTGCTCTTCGTCCGATTAAAAATCAGTTTGACTGCTCTTCGTCCTCTTATAAAACAGTTTGACTGCTCTTCATCCTTTTATAAAGCAGTTTGACTGCTCTTCATCCTCTTATAAATCAGTTTGACTGCTCTTCATCCGATTATAAATCAGTTTGACTGCTCTTCATCCTCTTATAAAACAGTTTGACTGCTCTTCATCCTTTTATAAAGCAGTTTGACTGCTCTTCATCCTCTTATAAATCAGTTTGACTGCTCTTCATCCTATTATAAATCAGTTTGACAGCTCTTCATCCTCTTATAAAACAGTTTGTCTGCTCTTCATCCTTTTATAAATCAGTTTGACTGCTCTTCGTCTGCTTATAAATCAGTTTGACTGCTCTTCATCCTATTATAAATCAGTTTGACTGCTCTTCATCCTCTTATAAAACAGTTTGACTGCTCTTCATCCTCTTGTAAAACAGGTTGACTGCTCTTCATCCTATTGTAAAACAGTCTGACTGCTCTACATCCTCGTATAAAACAGTTTGACTGCTCTTCATCCTTTTATAAAGCAGTTTGACTGCTCTTCATCCTCTTATAAATCAATTTGACTGCTCTTCATCCTCTTATAAAACCGTTTGACTGCTCTTCGTCCGATTATAAATCAGTTTGACTGCTCTTCATCCTCTTATAAAACCGTTTGACTGCTCTTCGTCCGATTATAAATCAGGTTGACTGCTCTTCGTCCGATTATAAATCAGTTTGACTGCTCTTCGTCTGCTTATAAAACAGTTTGACTGCTCTTCATACTTTTATAAAGCAGTTTGACTGCTCTTCATCCTCTTATAAATCAGTTTGACTGCTCTTCATCTGTTTATAAAGCAGTTTGACTGCTCTTCATCCTCCTATAGACCAGTTTGACTGCGCTTCATCCTCCTATAAAACAGTTTGACTGCTCTTCGTCGGATTATAAATCAGTTTGACTGCTCTTCGTCCTCTTATAAAACAGTTTGACTGCTCTTCATCCTTTTATAAAGCAGTTTGACTGCTCTACATCCTCTTATAAATCAGTTTGACTGCTATTCATCCGATTATAAATCAGTTTGACTGCTCTTCGTCCGATTATAAATCAGTTTGACTGCTCTACATCCTCTTATAAATCAGTTTGACTGCTATTCATCCGATTATAAATCAGTTTGACTGCTCTTCGTCTGCTTATAAATCAGTTTGACTGCTCTTCATCCTATTATAAATCAGTTTGACTGCTCTTCATCCTCTTATAAAACCGTTTGACTGCTCTTCGTCCCATTATAAATCAGTTTGACTGCTCTTCGTCCGATTATAAATCAGTTTGACTGCTCTTCGTCCGCTTACAAAACAGTTTGACTGCTCTTCATCCTTTTATAAAGCTGTTTAACTGCTCTTCATACTCCTATAAACAAGTTTGACTGCGCTTCATCCTCCTGTAGAACAGTTTGACTGCTATCTGCTATCTGCTCTTCATCCTTTTATAAAGCAGTTTGACTGCTCTTCATCCTCTTATAAATCAGTTTGACTGCTCTTCATCCTCCTATAGACCAGTTTGACTGCGCTTCATCCTCCTATAAAACAGTTTGACTGCTCTTCGTCGGATTATAAATCAGTTTGACTGCTCTTCGTCCTCTTATAAAACAGGTTGACTGCTCTTCATCCTCTTGTAAAACAGTCTGACTGCTCTACATCCTCGTATAAAACAGTTTGACTGCTCTTCATCCTTTTATAAAGCAGTTTCACTGCTCTTCATCCTCTTATAAATCAATTTGACTGCTCTTCATACACTTATAAAACCTTTTGACTGCTCTTCGTCCGATTATAAATCAGGTTGACTGCTCTTCGTCCGATTATAAATCAGTTTGACTGCTCTTCGTCCGCTTATAAAACAGTTTGACCGCTCTTCGTCCTTTTATAAAGCAGTTTGACTGCTCTTCATCCTCTTATAAATCAGTTTGACGGCTCTTCATCCTTTTATAAAGCAGTTTGACTGCTCTTCATCCTCCTATAAACCAGTTTGACTGCGCTTCATCCTCCTATAGAACAGTTTGACTGCTCTTCGTCCGATTATAAATCAGTTTGACTGCTCTTCGTCCTCTTATAAAACAGTTTGTCTGCTCTTCATCCTTTTATAAAGCAGTTTGACTGCTCTTCATCCTCTTATAAATCAGTTTGACTGCTCTTCATCCGATTATAAATCAGTTTGACTTTTCTTCATCCTCTTATAAAACAGTTTGACTGCTCTTCATCCTCTTATAAATCAGTTTGACTGCTCTTCATCCGATTATAAATCAGTTTGACTGCTCTTCATCCTCTTAAAAAACAGTTTGACTGCTCTTCATCCTTTTATAAAGCAGTTTGACTGCTCTTCATCCTCTTATAAATCAGTTTGACTGCTCTTCGTCCGATTATAAATCAGTTTGACTGCTCTACATCCTCTTATAAATCAGTTTGACTGCTATTCATCCGATTATAAATCAGTTTGACTGCTCTTCGTCTGCTTATAAATCAGTTTGACTGCTCTTCATCCTATTATAAATCAGTTTGACTGCTCTTCATCCTCTTATAAAACCGTTTGACTGCTCTTCGTCCCATTATAAATCAGTTTGACTGCTCTTCGTCCGATTATAAATCAGTTTGACTGCTCTTCGTCCGCTTACAAAACAGTTTGACTGCTCTTCATCCTTTTATAAAGCTGTTTAACTGCTCTTCATACTCCTATAAACAAGTTTGACTGCGCTTCATCCTCCTGTAGAACAGTTTGACTGCTATCTGCTATCTGCTCTTCATCCTTTTATAAATCAGTTTGACTGCTCTTCATCCTCTTATAAATCAGTTTGACTGCTCTTCATCTGTTTATAAAGCAGTTTGACTGCTCTTCATCCTCCTATAAACCAGTTTGACTGTGCTTCATCCTCCTATAGAACAGTTTGACTGCTCTTCGTCCGATTATAAATCAGTTTGACTGCTCTTCGTCCTCTTATAAAACAGTTTGACTGCTCTTCATCCTCTTGTAAAACAGGTTGACTGCTCTTCATCCTATTGTAAAACAGTCTGACTGCTCTACATCCTCGTATAAAACAGTTTGACTGCTCTTCATCCTTTTATAAAGCAGTTTGACTGCTCTTCATCCTCTTATAAATCAATTTGACTGCTCTTCATCCTCTTATAAAACCGTTTGACTGCTCTTCGTCCGATTATAAATCAGTTTGACTGCTCTTCATCCTCTTATAAAACCGTTTGACTGCTCTTCGTCCGATTATAAATCAGGTTGACTGCTCTTCGTCCGATTATAAATCAGTTTGACTGCTATTCGTCTGCTTATAAAACAGTTTGACTGCTCTTCATACTTTTATAAAGCAGTTTGACTGCTCTTCATCCTCTTATAAATCAGTTTGACTGCTCTTCATCTGTTTATAAAGCAGTTTGACTGCTCTTCATCCTCCTATAGACCAGTTTGACTGCGCTTCATCCTCCTATAAAACAGTTTGACTGCTCTTCGTCGGATTATAAATCAGTTTGACTGCTCTTCGTCCTCTTATAAAACAGGTTGACTGCTCTTCATCCTCTTGTAAAACAGTCTGACTGCTCTACATCCTCGTATAAAACAGTTTGACTGCTCTTCATCCTTTTATAAAGCAGTTTCACTGCTCTTCATCCGATTATAAATCAGTTTGACTTTTCTTCATCCTCTTATAAAACAGTTTGACTGCTCTTCATCCTCTTATAAATCAGTTTGACTGCTCTTCATCCGATTATAAATCAGTTTGACTGCTCTTCATCCTCTTAAAAAACAGTTTGACTGCTCTTCATCCTTTTATAAAGCAGTTTGACTGCTCTTCATCCTCTTATAAATCAGTTTGACTGCTCTTCATCCGATTATAAATCAGTTTGACTGCTCTTCATCCTCTTATAAAACAGTTTGACTGCTCTTCATCATTTTATAACGCAGTTTTACTGCTCTTCATCCTCTTATAAATCAGTTTGACTGCTCTTCATCCTCTTATAAATCAGTTTGACTGCTCTTCATCCTTTTATAAAGCAGTTTGACTGCTCTTCATCCTCCTATAAACCAGTTTGACTGTGCTTCATCCTCCTATAGAACAGTTTGACTGCTCTTCGTCCGATTAAAAATCAGTTTGACTGCTCTTCGTCCTCTTATAAAACAGTTTGACTGCTCTTCATCCTTTTATAAAGCAGTTTGACTGCTCTTCATCCTCTTATAAATCAGTTTGACTGCTCTTCATCCGATTATAAATCAGTTTGACTGCTCTTCATCCTCTTATAAAACAGTTTGACTGCTCTTCATCCTTTTATAAAGCAGTTTGACTGCTCTTCATCCTCTTATAAATCAGTTTGACTGCTCTTCATCCTATTATAAATCAGTTTGACAGCTCTTCATCCTCTTATAAAACAGTTTGTCTGCTCTTCATCCTTTTATAAATCAGTTTGACTGCTCTTCGTCTGCTTATAAATCAGTTTGACTGCTCTTCATCCTATTATAAATCAGTTTGACTGCTCTTCATCCTCTTATAAAACAGTTTGACTGCTCTTCATCCTCTTGTAAAACAGGTTGACTGCTCTTCATCCTATTGTAAAACAGTCTGACTGCTCTACATCCTCGTATAAAACAGTTTGACTGCTCTTCATCCTTTTATAAAGCAGTTTGACTGCTCTTCATCCTCTTATAAATCAATTTGACTGCTCTTCATCCTCTTATAAAACCGTTTGACTGCTCTTCGTCCGATTATAAATCAGTTTGACTGCTCTTCATCCTCTTATAAAACCGTTTGACTGCTCTTCGTCCGATTATAAATCAGGTTGACTGCTCTTCGTCCGATTATAAATCAGTTTGACTGCTCTTCGTCTGCTTATAAAACAGTTTGACTGCTCTTCATACTTTTATAAAGCAGTTTGACTGCTCTTCATCCTCTTATAAATCAGTTTGACTGCTCTTCATCTGTTTATAAAGCAGTTTGACTGCTCTTCATCCTCCTATAGACCAGTTTGACTGCGCTTCATCCTCCTATAAAACAGTTTGACTGCTCTTCGTCGGATTATAAATCAGTTTGACTGCTCTTCGTCCTCTTATAAAACAGTTTGACTGCTCTTCATCCTTTTATAAAGCAGTTTGACTGCTCTACATCCTCTTATAAATCAGTTTGACTGCTATTCATCCGATTATAAATCAGTTTGACTGCTCTTCGTCCGATTATAAATCAGTTTGACTGCTCTACATCCTCTTATAAATCAGTTTGACTGCTATTCATCCGATTATAAATCAGTTTGACTGCTCTTCGTCTGCTTATAAATCAGTTTGACTGCTCTTCATCCTATTATAAATCAGTTTGACTGCTCTTCATCCTCTTATAAAACCGTTTGACTGCTCTTCGTCCCATTATAAATCAGTTTGACTGCTCTTCGTCCGATTATAAATCAGTTTGACTGCTCTTCGTCCGCTTACAAAACAGTTTGACTGCTCTTCATCCTTTTATAAAGCTGTTTAACTGCTCTTCATACTCCTATAAACAAGTTTGACTGCGCTTCATCCTCCTGTAGAACAGTTTGACTGCTATCTGCTATCTGCTCTTCATCCTTTTATAAAGCAGTTTGACTGCTCTTCATCCTCTTATAAATCAGTTTGACTGCTCTTCATCTGTTTATAAAGCAGTTTGACTGCTCTTCATCCTCCTATAAACCAGTTTGACTGTGCTTCATCCTCCTATAGAACAGTTTGACTGCTCTTCGTCCGATTATAAATCAGTTTGACTGCTCTTCGTCCTCTTATAAAACAGTTTGACTGCTCTTCATCCTTTTATAAAGCAGTTTGACTGCTCTTCATCCTCTTATAAATCAGTTTGACTGCTCTTCATCCGATTATAAATCAGTTTGACTGCTCTTCATCCTCTTATAAAACAGTTTGACTGCTCTTCATCCTTTTATAAAGCAGTTTGACTGCTCTTCATCCTCTTATAAATCAGTTTGACTGCTCTTCATCCTATTATAAATCAGTTTGACAGCTCTTCATCCTCTTATAAAACAGTTTGTCTGCTCTTCATCCTTTTATAAATCAGTTTGACTGCTCTTCGTCTGCTTATAAATCAGTTTGACTGCTCTTCATCCTATTATAAATCAGTTTGACTGCTCTTCATCCTCTTATAAAACAGTTTGACTGCTCTTCATCCTCTTGTAAAACAGGTTGACTGCTCTTCATCCTATTGTAAAACAGTCTGACTGCTCTACATCCTCGTATAAAACAGTTTGACTGCTCTTCATCCTTTTATAAAGCAGTTTGACTGCTCTTCATCCTCTTATAAATCAATTTGACTGCTCTTCATCCTCTTATAAAACCGTTTGACTGCTCTTCGTCCGATTATAAATCAGTTTGACTGCTCTTCATCCTCTTATAAAACCGTTTGACTGCTCTTCGTCCGATTATAAATCAGGTTGACTGCTCTTCGTACGATTATAAATCAGTTTGACTGCTCTTCGTCTGCTTATAAAACAGTTTGACTGCTCTTCATACTTTTATAAAGCAGTTTGACTGCTCTTCATCCTCTTATAAATCAGTTTGACTGCTCTTCATCTGTTTATAAAGCAGTTTGACTGCTCTTCATCCTCCTATAGACCAGTTTGACTGCGCTTCATCCTCCTATAAAACAGTTTGACTGCTCTTCGTCGGATTATAAATCAGTTTGACTGCTCTTCGTCCTCTTATAAAACAGGTTGACTGCTCTTCATCCTCTTGTAAAACAGTCTGACTGCTCTACATCCTCGTATAAAACAGTTTGACTGCTCTTCATCCTTTTATAAAGCAGTTTCACTGCTCTTCATCCTCTTATAAATCAATTTGACTGCTCTTCATCCTCTTATAAAACCGTTTGACTGCTCTTCGTCCGATTATAAATCAGGTTGACTGCACTTCGTCACATTATAAATCAGTTTGACTGCTCTTCGTCCGCTTATAAAACAGTTTGACTGCTCTTCGTCCTTTTATAAAGCAGTTTGACTGCTCTTCATCCTTTTATAAAGCAGTTTGACTGCTCTTCATCCTCCTGTAAACCAGTTTGACTGCGCTTCATCCTCCTATAGAACAGTTTGACTGCTCTTCGTCCGATTATAAATCAGTTTGACTGCTCTTCGTCCTCTTATAAAACAGTTTGACTGCTCTTCATCCTTTTATAAAGCAGTTTGACTGCTCTTCATCCTCTTATAAATCAGTTTGACTGCTCTTCATCCGATTATAAATCAGTTTGACTTTTCTTCATCCTCTTATAAAACAGTTTGACTGCTCTTCATCCTCATATAAATCAGTTTGACTGCTCTTCATCCGATTATAAATCAGTTTGACTGCTCTTCATCCTCTTAAAAAACAGTTTGACTGCTCTTCATCCTTTTATAAAGCAGTTTGACTGCTCTTCATCCTCTTATAAATCAGTTTGACTGCTCTTCATCCGATTATAAATCAGTTTGACTGCTCTTCATCCTCTTATAAAACAGTTTGACTGCTCTTCATCCTTTTATAACGCAGTTTGACTGCTCTTCATCCTCTTATAAATCAGTTTGACTGCTCTTCATCCTCTTATAAATCAGTTTGACTGCTCTTCATCCTTTTATAAAGCAGTTTGACTGCTCTTCATCCTCCTATAAACCAGTTTGACTGTGCTTCATCCTCCTATAGAACAGTTTGACTGCTCTTCGTCCGATTATAAATCAGTTTGACTGCTCTTCGTCCTCTTATAAAACAGTTTGACTGCTCTTCATCCTTTTATAAAGCAGTTTGACTGCTCTTCATCCTCTTATAAATCAGTTTGACAGCTCTTCATCCGATTATAAATCAGTTTGACTGCTCTTCATCCTCTTATAAAACAGTTTGACTGCTCTTCATCCTTTTATAAAGCAGTTTGACTGCTCTTCATCCTCTTATAAATCAGTTTGACTGCTCTTCATCCTATTATAAATCAGTTTGACAGCTCTTCATCCTCTTATAAAACAGTTTGTCTGCTCTTCATCCTTTTATAAATCAGTTTGACTGCTCTTCGTCTGCTTATAAATCAGTTTGACTGCTCTTCATCCTAATATAAATCAGTTTGACTGCTCTTCATCCTCTTATAAAACAGTTTGACTGCTCTTCATCCTCTTGTAAAACAGGTTGACTGCTCTTCATCCTATTGTAAAACAGTCTGACTGCTCTACATCCTCGTATAAAACAGTTTGACTGCTCTTCATCCTTTTATAAAGCAGTTTGACTGCTCTTCATCCTCTTATAAATCAATTTGACTGCTCTTCATCCTCTTATAAAACCGTTTGACTGCTCTTCGTCCGATTATAAATCAGTTTGACTGCTCTTCATCCTCTTATAAAACCGTTTGACTGCTCTTCGTCCGATTATAAATCAGGTTGACTGCTCTTCGTCCGATTATAAATCAGTTTGACTGCTCTTCGTCTGCTTATAAAACAGTTTGACTGCTCTTCATACTTTTATAAAGCAGTTTGACTGCTCTTCATCCTCTTATAAATCAGTTTGACTGCTCTTCATCTGTTTATAAAGCAGTTTGACTGCTCTTCATCCTCCTATAGACCAGTTTGACTGCGCTTCATCCTCCTATAAAACAGTTTGACTGCTCTTCGTCGGATTATAAATCAGTTTGACTGCTCTTCGTCCTCTTATAAAACAGTTTGACTGCTCTTCATCCTTTTATAAAGCAGTTTGACTGCTCTACATCCTCTTATAAATCAGTTTGACTGCTATTCATCCGATTATAAATCAGTTTGACTGCTCTTCGTCCGATTATAAATCAGTTTGACTGCTCTACATCCTCTTATAAATCAGTTTGACTGCTATTCATCCGATTATAAATCAGTTTGACTGCTCTTCGTCTGCTTATAAATCAGTTTGACTGCTCTTCATCCTATTATAAATCAGTTTGACTGCTCTTCATCCTCTTATAAAACCGTTTGACTGCTCTTCGTCCCATTATAAATCAGTTTGACTGCTCTTCGTCCGATTATAAATCAGTTTGACTGCTCTTCGTCCGCTTACAAAACAGTTTGACTGCTCTTCATCCTTTTATAAAGCTGTTTAACTGCTCTTCATACTCCTATAAACAAGTTTGACTGCGCTTCTTCCTCCTGTAGAACAGTTTGACTGCTATCTGCTATCTGCTCTTCATCCTTTTATAAAGCAGTTTGACTGCTCTTCATCCTCTTATAAATCAGTTTGACTGCTCTTCATCTGTTTATAAAGCAGTTTTACTGCTCTTCATCCTCCTATAGACCAGTTTGACTGCGCTTCATCCTCCTATAAAACAGTTTGACTGCTCTTCGTCGGATTATAAATCAGTTTGACTGCTCTTCGTCCTCTTATAAAACAGGTTGACTGCTCTTCATCCTCTTGTAAAACAGTCTGACTGCTCTACATCCTCGTATAAAACAGTTTGACTGCTCTTCATCCTTTTATAAAGCAGTTTCACTGCTCTTCATCCTCTTATAAATCAATTTGACTGCTCTTCATACACTTATAAAACCTTTTGACTGCTCTTCGTCCGATTATAAATCAGGTTGACTGCTCTTCGTCCGATTATAAATCAGTTTGACTGCTCTTCGTCCGCTTATAAAACAGTTTGACCGCTCTTCGTCCTTTTATAAAGCAGTTTGACTGCTCTTCATCCTCTTATAAATCAGTTTGACGGCTCTTCATCCTTTTATAAAGCAGTTTGACTGCTCTTCATCCTCCTATAAACCAGTTTGACTGCGCTTCATCCTCCTATAGAACAGTTTGACTGCTCTTCGTCCGATTATAAATCAGTTTGACTGCTCTTCGTCCTCTTATAAAACAGTTTGTCTGCTCTTCATCCTTTTATAAAGCAGTTTGACTGCTCTTCATCCTCTTATAAATCAGTTTGACTGCTCTTCATCCGATTATAAATCAGTTTGACTTTTCTTCATCCTCTTATAAAACAGTTTGACTGCTCTTCATCCTCTTATAAATCAGTTTGACTGCTCTTCATCCGATTATAAATCAGTTTGACTGCTCTTCATCCTCTTAAAAAACAGTTTGACTGCTCTTCATCCTTTTATAAAGCAGTTTGACTGCTCTTCATCCTCTTATAAATCAGTTTGACTGCTCTTCATCCGATTATAAATCAGTTTGACTGCTCTTCATCCTCTTATAAAACAGTTTGACTGCTCTTCATCCTTTTATAACGCAGTTTGACTGCTCTTCATCCTCTTATAAATCAGTTTGACTGCTCTTCATCCGATTATAAATCAGTTTGACTGCTCTTCGTCCTCTTTTAAAACAGTTTGACTGCTCTTCATCCTTTTATAATGCAGTTTGTCTGCTCTTCATCCTCTTATAAAACAGTTTGACTGCTCTTCATCCTCTTGTAAAACAGGTTGACTGCTCTTCATCCGATTATAAAACAGTCTGACTGCTCTACATCCTCGTATAAAACAGTTTGACTGCTCTTCATCCTTTTATAAAGCAGTTTGACTGCTCTTCATCCTCTTATAAATCAATTTGACTGCTCTTCATCCTCTTATAAAACCGTTTGACTGCTCTTCGTCCGATTATAAATCATTTTGACTGCTCTTCATCCTCTTATAAAACCGTTTGACTGCTCTTCGTCCGATTATAAATCAGGTTGACTGCTCTTCGTCCGATTATAAATCAGTTTGACTGCTCTTCGTCTGCTTATAAAACAGTTTGACTGCTCTTCATCCTTTTATAAAGCAGTTTGACTGCTCTTCATCCTCTTATAAATCAGTTTGACTGCTCTTCATCCTCTTATAAATCAGTTTGACTGCTCTTCATCTGTTTATAAAGCAGTTTGACTGCTCTTCATCCTCCTATAGACCAGTTTGACTGCGCTTCATCCTCCTATAAAACAGTTTGACTGCTCTTCGTCGGATTATAAATCAGTTTGACTGCTCTTCGTCCTCTTATAAAACAGTTTGACTGCTCTTCATCCTTTTATAAAGCAGTTTGACTGCTCTACATCCTCTTATAAATCAGTTTGACTGCTATTCATCCGATTATAAATCAGTTTGACTGCTCTTCGTCCGATTATAAATCAGTTTGACTGCTCTACATCCTCTTATAAATCAGTTTGACTGCTATTCATCCGATTATAAATCAGTTTGACTGCTCTTCGTCTGCTTATAAATCAGTTTGACTGCTCTTCATCCTATTATAAATCAGTTTGACTGCTCTTCATCCTCTTATAAAACCGTTTGACTGCTCTTCGTCCCATTATAAATCAGTTTGACTGCTCTTCGTCCGATTATAAATCAGTTTGACTGCTCTTCGTCCGCTTACAAAACAGTTTGACTGCTCTTCATCCTTTTATAAAGCTGTTTAACTGCTCTTCATACTCCTATAAACAAGTTTGACTGCGCTTCTTCCTCCTGTAGAACAGTTTGACTGCTATCTGCTATCTGCTCTTCATCCTTTTATAAAGCAGTTTGACTGCTCTTCATCCTCTTATAAATCAGTTTGACTGCTCTTCATCTGTTTATAAAGCAGTTTTACTGCTCTTCATCCTCCTATAGACCAGTTTGACTGCGCTTCATCCTCCTATAAAACAGTTTGACTGCTCTTCGTCGGATTATAAATCAGTTTGACTGCTCTTCGTCCTCTTATAAAACAGGTTGACTGCTCTTCATCCTCTTGTAAAACAGTCTGACTGCTCTACATCCTCGTATAAAACAGTTTGACTGCTCTTCATCCTTTTATAAAGCAGTTTCACTGCTCTTCATCCTCTTATAAATCAATTTGACTGCTCTTCATACACTTATAAAACCTTTTGACTGCTCTTCGTCCGATTATAAATCAGGTTGACTGCTCTTCGTCCGATTATAAATCAGTTTGACTGCTCTTCGTCCGCTTATAAAACAGTTTGACCGCTCTTCGTCCTTTTATAAAGCAGTTTGACTGCTCTTCATCCTCTTATAAATCAGTTTGACGGCTCTTCATCCTTTTATAAAGCAGTTTGACTGCTCTTCATCCTCCTATAAACCAGTTTGACTGCGCTTCATCCTCCTATAGAACAGTTTGACTGCTCTTCGTCCGATTATAAATCAGTTTGACTGCTCTTCGTCCTCTTATAAAACAGTTTGTCTGCTCTTCATCCTTTTATAAAGCAGTTTGACTGCTCTTCATCCTCTTATAAATCAGTTTGACTGCTCTTCATCCGATTATAAATCAGTTTGACTTTTCTTCATCCTCTTATAAAACAGTTTGACTGCTCTTCATCCTCTTATAAATCAGTTTGACTGCTCTTCATCCGATTATAAATCAGTTTGACTGCTCTTCATCCTCTTAAAAAACAGTTTGACTGCTCTTCATCCTTTTATAAAGCAGTTTGACTGCTCTTCATCCTCTTATAAATCAGTTTGACTGCTCTTCATCCGATTATAAATCAGTTTGACTGCTCTTCATCCTCTTATAAAACAGTTTGACTGCTCTTCATCCTTTTATAACGCAGTTTGACTGCTCTTCATCCTCTTATAAATCAGTTTGACTGCTCTTCATCCGATTATAAATCAGTTTGACTGCTCTTCGTCCTCTTTTAAAACAGTTTGACTGCTCTTCATCCTTTTATAATGCAGTTTGTCTGCTCTTCATCCTCTTATAAAACAGTTTGACTGCTCTTCATCCTCTTGTAAAACAGGTTGACTGCTCTTCATCCGATTATAAAACAGTCTGACTGCTCTACATCCTCGTATAAAACAGTTTGACTGCTCTTCATCCTTTTATAAAGCAGTTTGACTGCTCTTCATCCTCTTATAAATCAATTTGACTGCTCTTCATCCTCTTATAAAACCGTTTGACTGCTCTTCGTCCGATTATAAATCATTTTGACTGCTCTTCATCCTCTTATAAAACCGTTTGACTGCTCTTCGTCCGATTATAAATCAGGTTGACTGCTCTTCGTCCGATTATAAATCAGTTTGACTGCTCTTCGTCTGCTTATAAAACAGTTTGACTGCTCTTCATCCTTTTATAAAGCAGTTTGACTGCTCTTCATCCTCTTATAAATCAGTTTGACTGCTCTTCATCCGATTATAAATCAGTTTGACTTTTCTTCATCCTCTTATAAAACAGTTTGACTGCTCTTCATCCTCTTATAAATCAGTTTGACTGCTCTTCATCCGATTATAAATCAGTTTGACTGCTCTTCATCCTCTTAAAAAACAGTTTGACTGCTCTTCATCCTTTTATAAAGCAGTTTGACTGCTCTTCATCCTCTTATAAATCAGTTTGACTGCTCTTCATCCGATTATAAATCAGTTTGACTGCTCTTCATCCTCTTATAAAACAGTTTGACTGCTCTTCATCCTTTTATAACGCAGTTTGACTGCTCTTCATCCTCTTATAAATCAGTTTGACTGCTCTTCATCCGATTATAAATCAGTTTGACTGCTCTTCGTCCGATTATAAATCAGGTTGACTGCTCTTCGTCCGATTATAAATCAGTTTGACTGCTCTTCGTCCGCTTATAAAACAGTTTGACCGCTCTTCGTCCTTTTATAAAGCAGTTTGACTGCTCTTCATCCTCTTATAAATCAGTTTGACTGCTCTTCATCCTTTTATAAAGCAGTTTGACTGCTCTTCATCCTCCTATAAACCAGTTTGACTGCGCTTCATCCTCCTATAGAACAGTTTGACTGCTCTTCGTCCGATTATAAATCAGTTTGACTGCTCTTCGTCCTCTTATAAAACAGTTTGTCTGCTCTTCATCCTTTTATAAAGCAGTTTGACTGCTCTTCATCCTCTTATAAATCAGTTTGACTGCTCTTCATCCGATTATAAATCAGTTTGACTTTTCTTCATCCTCTTATAAAACAGTTTGACTGCTCTTCATCCTCTTATAAATCAGTTTGACTGCTCTTCATCCGATTATAAATCAGTTTGACTGCTCTTCATCCTCTTAAAAAACAGTTTGACTGCTCTTCATCCTTTTATAAAGCAGTTTGACTGCTCTTCATCCTCTTATAAATCAGTTCGACTGCTCTTCATCCGATTATAAATCAGTTTGACTGCTCTTCATCCTCTTATAAAACAGTTTGACTGCTCTTCATCCTTTTATAACGCAGTTTGACTGCTCTTCATCCTCTTATAAATCAGTTTGACTGCTCTTCATCCGATTATAAATCAGTTTGACTGCTCTTCGTCCGATTATAAATCAGGTTGACTGCTCTTCGTCCGATTATAAATCAGTTTGACTGCTCTTCGTCCGCTTATAAAACAGTTTGACCGCTCTTCGTCCTTTTATAAAGCAGTTTGACTGCTCTTCATCCTCTTATAAATCAGTTTGACTGCTCTTCATCCTTTTATAAAGCAGTTTGACTGCTCTTCATCCTCCTATAAACCAGTTTGACTGCGCTTCATCCTCCTATAGAACAGTTTGACTGCTCTTCGTCCGATTATAAATCAGTTTGACTGCTCTTCGTCCTCTTATAAAACAGTTTGTCTGCTCTTCATCCTTTTATAAAGCAGTTTGACTGCTCTTCATCCTCTTATAAATCAGTTTGACTGCTCTTCATCCGATTATAAATCAGTTTGACTTTTCTTCATCCTCTTATAAAACAGTTTGACTGCTCTTCATCCTCTTATAAATCAGTTTGACTGCTCTTCATCCGATTATAAATCAGTTTGACTGCTCTTCATCCTCTTAAAAAACAGTTTGACTGCTCTTCATCCTTTTATAAAGCAGTTTGACTGCTCTTCATCCTCTTATAAATCAGTTCGACTGCTCTTCATCCGATTATAAATCAGTTTGACTGCTCTTCATCCTCTTATAAAACAGTTTGACTGCTCTTCATCCTTTTATAACGCAGTTTGACTGCTCTTCATCCTCTTATAAATCAGTTTGACTGCTCTTCATCCGATTATAAATCAGTTTGACTGCTCTTCGTCCTCTTTTAAAACAGTTTGACTGCTCTTCATCCTTTTATAATGCAGTTTGTCTGCTCTTCATCCTCTTATAAAACAGTTTGACTGCTCTTCATCCTCTTGTAAAACAGGTTGACTGCTCTTCATCCGATTATAAAACAGTCTGACTGCTCTACATCCTCGTATAAAACAGTTTGACTGCTCTTCATCCTTTTATAAAGCAGTTTGACTGCTCTTCATCCTCTTATAAATCAATTTGACTGCTCTTCATCCTCTTATAAAACCGTTTGACTGCTCTTCGTCCGATTATAAATCATTTTGACTGCTCTTCATCCTCTTATAAAACCGTTTGACTGCTCTTCGTCCGATTATAAATCAGGTTGACTGCTCTTCGTCCGATTATAAATCAGTTTTACTGCTCTTCGTCTGCTTATAAAACAGTTTGACTGCTCTTCATCCTTTTATAAAGCAGTTTGACTGCTCTTCATCCTCTTATAAATCAGTTTGACTGCTCTTCATCTGTTTATAAAGCAGTTTTACTGCTATTCATCCTCCTATAGACCAGTTTGACTGCGCTTCATCCTCCTATAAAACAGTTTGACTGCACTTCGTCGGATTATAAATCAGTTTGACTGCTCTTCGTCCTCTTATAAAACAGGTTGACTGCTCTTCATCCTCTTGTAAAACAGTCTGACTGCTCTTTATACTTTTATAACGCAGTTTGACTGCTCGTCGTCCGCTTATAAAACAGTTTGACTGCTCTTCATCCTTTTATAAAGCAGTTTGACTGCTCTTCGTCCTCTTATAAATCAGTTTGACTGCTCTTCATCCTCTTATAAAGCAGTTTGACTGCTCTTCATCCTCCTATAAACCAGTTTGACTGCGCTTCATCCTCCTATAGAACAGTTTGACTGCTCTTCGTCCGATTATAAATCAGTTTGACTGCTCTTCTTCCTCTTATAAAGCAGTTTGACTGCTCTTCATCCTTTTATAAAGCAGTTTGACTGCTCTTCATCCTCTTATAAATCAGTTTGACTGCTCTTCATCCGATTATAAATCAGTTTGACTGCTCTTCATCCTCTTATAAAACAGTTTGACTGCTCTTCATCCTTTTATAAAGCAGTTTGACTGCTCTTCATCCTCTTATAAATCAGTTTGACTGCTCTTCATCCTATTATAAATCAGTTTGACTGCTCTTCATCCTCTTATAAAACAGTTTGACTGCTCTTCATCCTTTTATAAATCAGTTTGACTGCTCTTCGTCTGCTTATAAATCAGTTTGACTGCTCTTCATCCTATTATAAATCAGTTTGACTGCTCTTCATCCTCTTATAAAACAGTTTGACTGCTCTTTATCCTTTTATAACGCAGTTTGACTGCTCTTCATCCTCTTATAAAACAGTTTGACTGCTCTTCATCCTCTTGTAAAACAGGTTGACTGCTCTTCATCCTCTTGTAAAACAGTCTGACTGCTCTACATCCTCGTATAAAACAGTTTGACTGCTCTTCATCCTTTTATAAATCAATTTGACTGCTCTTCATCCTCTTATAAAACCGTTTGACTGCTGTTCGTCCGATTATAAATCAGGTTGACTGCTCTTCGTCCGATTATAAATCAGTTTGACTGCTCTTCGTCCGATTATAAAACAGTTTGACTGCTCTTCGTCCTTTTATAAAGCAGTTTGACTGCTCTTCATCCTCTTATAAATCAGTTTGACTGCTCTTCATCCTTTTATAAAGCAGTTTGACTGCTCTTCATCCTCCTATAAACCAGTTTGACTGCGCTTCATCCTCCTATAGAACAGTTTGACTGCTCTTCGTCCGATTATAAATCAGTTTGACTGCTCTTCGTCCTCTTATAAAACAGTTTGTCTGCTCTTCATCCTTTTATAAAGCAGTTTGACTGCTCTTCATCCTCCTATAAAACAGTTTGACTGCTCTTCATCCGATTATAAATCAGTTTGACTGCTCTTCATCCGATTATAAATCAGTTTGACTGCTCTTCATCCTCTTAAAAAACAGTTTGACTGCTCTTCATCCTTTTATAAAGCAGTTTGACTGCTCTTCATCCTCTTATAAATCAGTTTGACTGCTCTTCATCCGATTATAAATCAGTTTGACTGCTCTTCATCCTCTTATAAAACAGTGTGACTGCTCTTCATCCTTTTATAACGCAGTTTGACTGCTCTTCATCCTCTTATAAATCAGTTTGACTGCTCTTCATCCGATTATAAATCAGTTTGACTGCTCTTCGTCCTCTTTTAAAACAGTTTGACTGCTCTTCATCCTTTTATAATGCAGTTTGTCTGCTCTTCATCCTCTTATAAAACAGTTTGACTGCTCTTCATCCTCTTGTAAAACAGGTTGACTGCTCTTCATCCGATTATAAAACAGTCTGACTGCTCTACATCCTCGTATAAAACAGTTTGACTGCTCTTCATCCTTTTATAAAGCAGTTTGACTGCTCTTCATCCTCTTATAAATCAATTTGACTGCTCTTCATCCTCTTATAAAACCGTTTGACTGCTCTTCGTCCGATTATAAATCATTTTGACTGCTCTTCATCCTCTTATAAAACCGTTTGACTGCTCTTCGTCCGATTATAAATCAGGTTGACTGCTCTTCGTCCGATTATAAATCAGTTTGACTGCTCTTTGTCTGCTTATAAAACAGTTTGACTGCTCTTCATCCTTTTATAAAGCAGTTTGACTGCTCTTCATCCTCTTATAAATCAGTTTGACTGCTCTTCATCTGTTTATAAAGCAGTTTTACTGCTCTTCATCCTCCTATAGACCAGTTTGACTGCGCTTCATCCTCCTATAAAACAGTTTGACTGCACTTCGTCGGATTATAAATCAGTTTGACTGCTCTTCGTCCTCTTATAAAACAGGTTGACTGCTCTTCATCCTCTTGTAAAACAGTCTGACTGCTCTTTATCCTTTTATAACGCAGTTTGACTGCTCTTCGTCCGCTTATAAAACAGTTTGACTGCTCTTCATCCTTTTATAAAGCAGTTTGACTGCTCTTCGTCCTCTTATAAATCAATTTGACTGCTCTTCATCCTCTTATAAAGCAGTTTGACTGCTCTTCATCCTCCTATAAACCAGTTTGACTGCGCTTCATCCCATTATAAATCAGATTGACTGCTCTTCGTCCGATTATAAATCAGTTTGACTGCTCTTCGTCCGCTTACAAAACAGTTTGACTGCTCTTCATCCTTTTATAAAGCTGTTTGACTGCTCTTCATACTCCTATAAACCAGTTTGACTGCGCTTCATCCTCCTGTAGAACAGTTTGACTGCTATCTGCTATCTGCTCTTCATCCTTTTATAAAGCAGTTTGACTGCTCTTCATCCTCTTATAAATCAGTTTGACTGCTCTTCATCTGTTTATAAATCAGTTTCACTGCTCTTCATCCTCTTATAAATCAGTTTGACTGCTCTTCATCCTTTTATAAAGCAGTTTGACTGCTCTTCATCCTCCTGTAAACCAGTTTGACTGCGCTTCATCCTCCTATAGAACAGTTTGACTGCTCTTCGTCCGATTATAAATCAGTTTGACTGCTCTTCGTCCTCTTATAAAACAGTTTGACTGCTCTTCATCCTTTTATAAAGCAGTTTGACTGCTCTTCATCCTCTTATAAATCAGTTTGACTGCTCTTCATCCGATTATAAATCAGTTTGACTTTTCTTCATCCTCTTATAAAACAGTTTGACTGCTCTTCATCCTCTTATAAATCAGTTTGACTGCTCTTCATCCGATTATAAATCAGTTTGACTGCTCTTCATCCTCTTAAAAAACAGTTTGACTGCTCTTCATCCTTTTATAAAGCAGTTTGACTGCTCTTCATCCTCTTATAAATTAGTTTGACTGCTCTTCATCCGATTATAAATCAGTTTGACTGCTCTTCATCCTCTTATAAAACAGTTTGACTGCTCTTCATCCTTTTATAACGCAGTTTGACTGCTCTTCAACCTCTTATAAATCAGTTTGACTGCTCTTCATCCTCTTATAAATCAGTTTGACTGCTCTTCATCCTTTTATAAAGCAGTTTGACTGCTCTTCATCCTCCTATAAACCAGTTTGACTGCGCTTCATCCTCCTATAGAACAGTTTGACTGCTCTTCGTCCGATTATAAATCAGTTTGACTGCTCTTCGTCCTCTTATAAAACAGTTTGACTGCTCTTCATCCTTTTATAAAGCAGTTTGACTGCTCTTCATCCTCTTATAAATCAGTTTGACTGCTCTTCATCCGATTATAAATCAGTTTGACTGCTCTTCATCCTCTTATAAAACAGTTTGACTGCTCTTCATCCTTTTATAAAGCAGTTTGACTGCTCTTCATCCTCTTATAAATCAGTTTGACTGCTCTTCATCCTATTATAAATCAGTTTGACAGCTCTTCATCCTCTTATAAAACAGTTTGTCTGCTCTTCATCCTTTTATAAATCAGTTTGACTGCTCTTCGTCTGCTTATAAATCAGTTTGACTGCTCTTCATCCTATTATAAATCAGTTTGACTGCTCTTCATCCTCTTATAAAACAGTTTGACTGCTCTTCATCCTCTTGTAAAACAGGTTGACTGCTCTTCATCCTATTGTAAAACAGTCTGACTGCTCTACATCCTCGTATAAAACAGTTTGACTGCTCTTCATCCTTTTATAAAGCAGTTTGACTGCTCTTCATCCTCTTATAAATCAATTTGACTGCTCTTCATCCTCTTATAAAACCGTTTGACTGCTCTTCGTCCGATTATAAATCAGTTTGACTGCTCTTCATCCTCTTATAAAACCGTTTGACTGCTCTTCGTCCGATTATAAATCAGGTTGACTGCTCTTCGTCCGATTATAAATCAGTTTGACTGCTCTTCGTCTGCTTATAAAACAGTTTGACTGCTCTTCATACTTTTATAAAGCAGTTTGACTGCTCTTCATCCTCTTATAAATCAGTTTGACTGCTCTTCATCTGTTTATAAAGCAGTTTGACAGGTCTTCATCCTCCTATAGACCAGTTTGACTGCGCTTCATCCTCCTATAAAACAGTTTGACTGCTCTTCGTCGGATTATAAATCAGTTTGAGTGCTCTTCGTCCTCTTATAAAACAGTTTGACTGCTCTTCATCCTTTTATAAAGCAGTTTGACTGCTCTAAATCCTCTTATAAATCAGTTTGACTGCTATTCATCCCATTATAAATCAGTTTGACTGCTCTTCGTCCGATTATAAATCAGTTTGACTGCTCTACATCCTCTTATAAATCAGTTTGACTGCTATTCATCCGATTATAAATCAGTTTGACTGCTCTTCGTCTGCTTATAAATCAGTTTGACTGCTCTTCATCCTATTATAAATCAGTTTGACTGCTCTTCATCCTCTTATAAAACCGTTTGACTGCTCTTCGTCCCATTATAAATCAGTTTGACTGCTCTTCGTCCGATTATAAATCAGTTTGACTGCTCTTCGTCCGCTTACAAAACAGTTTGACTGCTCTTCATCCTTTTATAAAGCTGTTTAACTGCTCTTCATACTCCTATAAACCAGTTTGACTGCGCTTCATCCTCCTGTAGAACAGTTTGACTGCTATCTGCTATCTGCTCTTCATCCTTTTATAAAGCAGTTTGACTGCTCTTCATCCTCTTATAAATCAGTTTGACTGCTCTTCATCTTTTTATAAAGCAGTTTTACTGCTCTTCATCCTCCTATAGACCAGTTTGACTGCGCTTCATCCTCCTATAAAACAGTTTGACTGCTCTTCGTCGGATTATAAATCAGTTTGACTGCTCTTCGTCCTCTTATAAAACAGGTTGACTGCTCTTCATCCTCTTGTAAAACAGTCTGACTGCTCTATATCCTCGTATAAAACAGTTTGACTGCTCTTCATCCTTTTATAAAGCAGTTTCACTGCTCTTCATCCTCTTATAAATCAATTTGACTGCTCTTCATACACTTATAAAACCGTTTGACTGCTCTTCGTCCGATTATAAATCAGGTTGACTGCTCTTCGTCCGATTATAAATCAGTTTGACTGCTCTTCGTCCGCTTATAAAACAGTTTGACCGCTCTTCGTCCTTTTATAAAGCAGTTTGACTGCTCTTCATCCTCTTATAAATCAGTTTGACTGCTCTTCATCTTTTTATAAAGCAGTTTTACTGCTCTTCATCCTCCTATAGACCAGTTTGACTGCGCTTCATCCTCCTATAAAACAGTTTGACTGCTCTTCGTCGGATTATAAATCAGTTTGACTGCTCTTCGTCCTCTTATAAAACAGGTTGACTGCTCTTCATCCTCTTGTAAAACAGTCTGACTGCTCTACATCCTCGTATAAAACAGTTTGACTGCTCTTCATCCTTTTATAAAGCAGTTTCACTGCTCTTCATCCTCTTATAAATCAATTTGACTGCTCTTCATACACTTATAAAACCGTTTGACTGCTCTTCGTCCGATTATAAATCAGGTTGACTGCTCTTCGTCCGATTATAAATCAGTTTGACTGCTCTTCGTCCGCTTATAAAACAGTTTGACCGCTCTTCGTCCTTTTATAAAGCAGTTTGACTGCTCTTCATCCTCTTATAAATCAGTTTGACTGCTCTTCATCCTTTTATAAAGCAGTTTGACTGCTCTTCATCCTTTTATAAAGCAGTTTGACTGCTCTTCATCCTCCTATAAACCAGTTTGACTGCGCTTCATCCTCCTATAGAACAGTTTGACTGCTCTTCGTCCGATTATAAATCAGTTTGACTGCTCTTCGTCCTCTTATAAAACAGTTTGACTGCTCTTCATCCTTTTATAAAGCAGTTTGACTGCTCTTCATCCTCTTATAAATCAGTTTGACTGCTCTTCATCCTATTATAAATCAGTTTGACAGCTCTTCATCCTCTTATAAAACAGTTTGTCTGCTCTTCATCCTTTTATAAATCAGTTTGACTGCTCTTCGTCTGCTTATAAATCAGTTTGACTGCTCTTCATCCTATTATAAATCAGTTTGACTGCTCTTCATCCTCTTATAAAACAGTTTGACTGCTCTTCATCCTCTTGTAAAACAGGTTGACTGCTCTTCATCCTATTGTAAAACAGTCTGACTGCTCTACATCCTCGTATAAAACAGTTTGACTGCTCTTCATCCTTTTATAAAGCAGTTTGACTGCTCTTCATCCTCTTATAAATCAATTTGACTGCTCTTCATCCTCTTATAAAACCGTTTGACTGCTCTTCGTCCGATTATAAATCAGTTTGACTGCTCTTCATCCTCTTATAAAACCGTTTGACTGCTCTTCGTCCGATTATAAATCAGGTTGACTGCTCTTCGTCCGATTATAAATCAGTTTGACTGCTCTTCGTCTGCTTATAAAACAGTTTGACTGCTCTTCATACTTTTATAAAGCAGTTTGACTGCTCTTCATCCTCTTATAAATCAGTTTGACTGCTCTTCATCTGTTTATAAAGCAGTTTGACAGCTCTTCATCCTCCTATAGACCAGTTTGACTGCGCTTCATCCACCTATAAAACAGTTTGACTGCTCTTCGTCGGATTATAAATCAGTTTGACTGCTCTTCGTCCTCTTATAAAACAGTTTGACTGCTCTTCATCCTTTTATAAAGCAGTTTGACTGCTCTACATCCTCTTATAAATCAGTTTGACTGCTATTCATCCGATTATAAATCAGTTTGACTGCTCTTCGTCCGATTATAAATCAGTTTGACTGCTCTACATCCTCTTATAAATCAGTTTGACTGCTATTCATCCGATTATAAATCAGTTTGACTGCTCTTCGTCTGCTTATAAATCAGTTTGACTGCTCTTCATCCTATTATAAATCAGTTTGACTGCTCTTCATCCTCTTATAAAACCGTTTGACTGCTCTTCGTCCCATTATAAATCAGTTTGACTGCTCTTCGTCCGATTATAAATCAGTTTGACTGCTCTTCGTCCGCTTACAAAACAGTTTGACTGCTCTTCATCCTTTTATAAAGCTGTTTAACTGCTCTTCATACTCCTATAAACCAGTTTGACTGCGCTTCATCCTCCTGTAGAACAGTTTGACTGCTATCTGCTATCTGCTCTTCATCCTTTTATAAAGCAGTTTGACTGCTCTTCATCCTCTTATAAATCAGTTTGACTGCTCTTCATCTGTTTATAAAGCAGTTTTACTGCTCTTCATCCTCCTATAGACCAGTTTGACTGCGCTTCATCCTCCTATAAAACAGTTTGACTGCTCTTCGTCGGATTATAAATCAGTTTGACTGCTCTTCGTCCTCTTATAAAACAGGTTGACTGCTCTTCATCCTCTTGTAAAACAGTCTGACTGCTCTACATCCTCGTATAAAACAGTTTGACTGCTCTTCATCCTTTTATAAAGCAGTTTCACTGCTCTTCATCCTCTTATAAATCAATTTGACTGCTCTTCATACACTTATAAAACCGTTTGACTGCTCTTCGTCCGATTATAAATCAGGTTGACTGCTCTTCGTCCGATTATAAATCAGTTTGACTGCTCTTCGTCCGCTTATAAAACAGTTTGACCGCTCTTCGTCCTTTTATAAAGCAGTTTGACTGCTCTTCATCCTCTTATAAATCAGTTTGACTGCTCTTCATCCTTTTATAAAGCAGTTTGACTGCTCTTCATCCTCCTATAAACCAGTTTGACTGCGCTTCATCCTCCTATAGAACAGTTTGACTGCTCTTCGTCCGATTATAAATCAGTTTGACTGCTCTTCGTCCTCTTATAAAACAGTTTGACTGCTCTTCATCCTTTTATAACGCAGTTTGACTGCTCTTCATCCTCTTATAAATCAGTTTGACTGCTCTTCATCCGATTATAAATCAGTTTGACTGCTCTTCGTCCTCTTTTAAAACAGTTTGACTGCCCTTCATCCTTTTATAATGCAGTTTGTCTGCTCTTCATCCTCTTATAAAACAGTTTGACTGCTCTTCATCCTCTTGTAAAACAGGTTGACTGCTCTTCATCCGATTATAAAACAGTCTGACTGCTCTACATCCTCGTATAAAACAGTTTGACTGCTCTTCATCCTTTTATAAAGCAGTTTGACTGCTCTTCATCCTCTTATAAATCAATTTGACTGCTCTTCATCCTCTTATAAAACCGTTTGACTGCTCTTCGTCCGATTATAAATCATTTTGACTGCTCTTCATCCTCTTATAAAACCGTTTGACTGCTCTTCGTCCGATTATAAATCAGGTTGACTGCTCTTCGTCCGATTATAAATCAGTTTGACTGCTCTTCGTCTGCTTATAAAACAGTTTGACTGCTCTTCATCCTTTTATAAAGCAGTTTGACTGCTCTTCATCCTCTTATAAATCAGTTTGACTGCTCTTCATCCGATTATAAATCAGTTTGACTTTTCTTCATCCTCTTATAAAACAGTTTGACTGCTCTTCATCCTCTTATAAATCAGTTTGACTGCTCTTCATCCGATTATAAATCAGTTTGACTGCTCTTCATCCTCTTAAAAAACAGTTTGACTGCTCTTCATCCTTTTATAAAGCAGTTTGACTGCTCTTCATCCTCTTATAAATCAGTTTGACTGCTCTTCATCCGATTATAAATCAGTTTGACTGCTCTTCATCCTCTTATAAAACAGTTTGACTGCTCTTCATCCTTTTATAACGCAGTTTGACTGCTCTTCATCCTCTTATAAATCAGTTTGACTGCTCTTCATCCGATTATAAATCAGTTTGACTGCTCTTCGTCCTCTTTTAAAACAGTTTGACTGCTCATCATCCTTTTATAATGCAGTTTGTCTGCTCTTCATCCTCTTATAAAACAGTTTGACTGCTCTTCATCCTCTTGTAAAACAGGTTGACTGCTCTTCATCCGATTATAAAACAGTCTGACTGTTCTACATCCTCGTATAAAACAGTTTGACTGCTCTTCATCCTTTTATAAAGCAGTTTGACTGCTCTTCATCTTCTTATAAATCAATTTGACTGCTCTTCATCCTCTTATAAAACCGTTTGACTGCTCTTCGTCCGATTATAAATCATTTTGACTGCTCTTCATCCTCTTATAAAACCGTTTGACTGCTCTTCGTCCGATTATAAATCAGGTTGACTGCTCTTCGTCCGATTATAAATCAGTTTGACTGCTCTTCGTCTGCTTATAAAACAGTTTGACTGCTCTTCATCCTTTTATAAAGCAGTTTGACTGCTCTTCATCCTCTTATAAATCAGTTTGACTGCTCTTCATCTGTTTATAAAGCAGTTTTACTGCTCTTCATCCTCCTATAGACCAGTTTGACTGCGCTTCATCCTCCTATAAAACAGTTTGACTGCACTTCGTCGGATTATAAATCAGTTTGACTGCTCTTCGTCCTCTTATAAAACAGGTTGACTGCTCTTCATCCTCTTGTAAAACAGTCTGACTGCTCTTTATCCTTTTATAACGCAGTTTGACTGCTCTTCGTCCACTTATAAAACAGTTTGACTGCTCTTCATCCTTTTATAAAGCAGTTTGACTGCTCTTCGTCCTCTTATAAATCAATTTGACTGCTCTTCATCCTCTTATAAAGCAGTTTGACTGCTCTTCATCCTCCTATAAACCAGTTTGACTGCGCTTCATCCTCCTATAGAACAGTTTGACTGCTCTTCGTCCGATTATAAATCAGTTTGACTGCTCTTCGTCCTCTTATAAAGCAGTTTGACTGCTCTTCATCCTTTTATAAAGCAGTTTGACTGCTCTTCATCCTCTTATAAATCAGTTTGACTGCTCTTCATCCGATTATAAATCAGTTTGACTGCTCTTCATCCTCTTATAAAACAGTTTGACTGCTCTTCATCCTTTTATAAAGCAGTTTGACTGCTCTTCATCCTCTTATAAATCAGTTTGACTGCTCTTCATCCTATTATAAATCAGTTTGACTGCTCTTCATACTCTTATAAAACAGTTTGACTGCTCTTCATCCTTTTATAAATCAGTTTGACTGCTCTTCGTCTGCTTATAAATCAGTTTGACTGCTCTTCATCCTATTATAAATCAGTTTGACTGCTCTTCATCCTCTTATAAAACAGTTTGACTGCTCTTTATCCTTTTATAACGCAGTTTGACTGCTCTTCATCCTCTTATAAAACAGTTTGACTGCTCTTCATCCTATTATAAATCAGTTTGACTGCTCTTCATCCTCTTATAAAACAGTTTGACTGCTCTTTATCCTTTTATAACGCAGTTTGACTGCTCTTCATCCTCTTATAAAACAGTTTGACTGCGCTTCATCCTCCTGTAGAACAGTTTGACTGCTATCTGCTATCTGCTCTTCATCCTTTTATAAAGCAGTTTGACTGCTCTTCATCCTCTTATAAATCAGTTTGACTGCTCTTCATCTGTTTATAAAGCAGTTTTACTGCTCTTCATCCTCCTATAGACCAGTTTGACTGCGCTTCATCCTCCTATAAAACAGTTTGACTGCTCTTCGTCGGATTATAAATCAGTTTGACTGCTCTTCGTCCTCTTATAAAACAGGTTGACTGCTCTTCATCCTCTTGTAAAACAGTCTGACTGCTCTACATCCTCGTATAAAACAGTTTGACTGCTCTTCATCCTTTTATAAAGCAGTTTCACTGCTCTTCATCCTCTTATAAATCAATTTGACTGCTCTTCATACACTTATAAAACCGTTTGACTGCTCTTCGTCCGATTATAAATCAGGTTGACTGCTCTTCGTCCGATTATAAATCAGTTTGACTGCTCTTCGTCCGCTTATAAAACAGTTTGACCGCTCTTCGTCCTTTTATAAAGCAGTTTGACTGCTCTTCATCCTCTTATAAATCAGTTTGACTGCTCTTCATCCTTTTATAAAGCAGTTTGACTGCTCTTCATCCTCCTATAAACCAGTTTGACTGCGCTTCATCCTCCTATAGAACAGTTTGACTGCTCTTCGTCCGATTATAAATCAGTTTGACTGCTCTTCGTCCTCTTATAAAACAGTTTGACTGCTCTTCATCCTTTTATAACGCAGTTTGACTGCTCTTCATCCTCTTATAAATCAGTTTGACTGCTCTTCATCCGATTATAAATCAGTTTGACTGCTCTTCGTCCTCTTTTAAAACAGTTTGACTGCTCTTCATCCTTTTATAATGCAGTTTGTCTGCTCTTCATCCTCTTATAAAACAGTTTGACTGCTCTTCATCCTCTTGTAAAACAGGTTGACTGCTCTTCATCCGATTATAAAACAGTCTGACTGCTCTACATCCTCGTATAAAACAGTTTGACTGCTCTTCATCCTTTTATAAAGCAGTTTGACTGCTCTTCATCCTCTTATAAATCAATTTGACTGCTCTTCATCCTCTTATAAAACCGTTTGACTGCTCTTCGTCCGATTATAAATCATTTTGACTGCTCTTCATCCTCTTATAAAACCGTTTGACTGCTCTTCGTCCGATTATAAATCAGGTTGACTGCTCTTCGTCCGATTATAAATCAGTTTGACTGCTCTTCGTCTGCTTATAAAACAGTTTGACTGCTCTTCATCCTTTTATAAAGCAGTTTGACTGCTCTTCATCCTCTTATAAATCAGTTTGACTGCTCTTCATCCGATTATAAATCAGTTTGACTTTTCTTCATCCTCTTATAAAACAGTTTGACTGCTCTTCATCCTCTTATAAATCAGTTTGACTGCTCTTCATCCGATTATAAATCAGTTTGACTGCTCTTCATCCTCTTAAAAAACAGTTTGACTGCTCTTCATCCTTTTATAAAGCAGTTTGACTGCTCTTCATCCTCTTATAAATCAGTTTGACTGCTCTTCATCCGATTATAAATCAGTTTGACTGCTCTTCATCCTCTTATAAAACAGTTTGACTGCTCTTCATCCTTTTATAACGCAGTTTGACTGCTCTTCATCCTCTTATAAATCAGTTTGACTGCTCTTCATCCGATTATAAATCAGTTTGACTGCTCTTCGTCCTCTTTTAAAACAGTTTGACTGCTCATCATCCTTTTATAATGCAGTTTGTCTGCTCTTCATCCTCTTATAAAACAGTTTGACTGCTCTTCATCCTCTTGTAAAACAGGTTGACTGCTCTTCATCCGATTATAAAACAGTCTGACTGTTCTACATCCTCGTATAAAACAGTTTGACTGCTCTTCATCCTTTTATAAAGCAGTTTGACTGCTCTTCATCTTCTTATAAATCAATTTGACTGCTCTTCATCCTCTTATAAAACCGTTTGACTGCTCTTCGTCCGATTATAAATCATTTTGACTGCTCTTCATCCTCTTATAAAACCGTTTGACTGCTCTTCGTCCGATTATAAATCAGGTTGACTGCTCTTCGTCCGATTATAAATCAGTTTGACTGCTCTTCGTCTGCTTATAAAACAGTTTGACTGCTCTTCATCCTTTTATAAAGCAGTTTGACTGCTCTTCATCCTCTTATAAATCAGTTTGACTGCTCTTCATCTGTTTATAAAGCAGTTTTACTGCTCTTCATCCTCCTATAGACCAGTTTGACTGCGCTTCATCCTCCTATAAAACAGTTTGACTGCACTTCGTCGGATTATAAATCAGTTTGACTGCTCTTCGTCCTCTTATAAAACAGGTTGACTGCTCTTCATCCTCTTGTAAAACAGTCTGACTGCTCTTTATCCTTTTATAACGCAGTTTGACTGCTCTTCGTCCACTTATAAAACAGTTTGACTGCTCTTCATCCTTTTATAAAGCAGTTTGACTGCTCTTCGTCCTCTTATAAATCAATTTGACTGCTCTTCATCCTCTTATAAAGCAGTTTGACTGCTCTTCATCCTCCTATAAACCAGTTTGACTGCGCTTCATCCTCCTATAGAACAGTTTGACTATTTTCGTCCGATTATAAATCAGTTTGACTGCTCTTCGTCCTCTTATAAAGCAGTTTGACTGCTCTTCATCCTTTTATAAAGCAGTTTGACTGCTCTTCATCCTCTTATAAATCAGTTTGACTGCTCTTCATCCGATTATAAATCAGTTTGACTGCTCTTCATCCTCTTATAAAACAGTTTGACTGCTCTTCATCCTTTTATAAAGCAGTTTGACTGCTCTTCATCCTCTTATAAATCAGTTTGACTGCTCTTCATCCTATTATAAATCAGTTTGACTGCTCTTCATCCTCTTATAAAACAGTTTGACTGCTCTTCATCCTTTTATAAATCAGTTTGACTGCTCTTCGTCTGCTTATAAATCAGTTTGACTGCTCTTCATCCTATTATAAATCAGTTTGACTGCTCTTCATCCTCTTATAAAACAGTTTGACTGCTCTTTATCCTTTTATAACGCAGTTTGACTGCTCTTCATCCTCTTATAAAACAGTTTGACTGCTCTTCATCCTCTTGTAAAACAGGTTGACTGCTCTTCATCCTCTTGTAAAACAGTCTGACTGCTCTACATCCTCGTATAAAACAGTTTGACTGCTCTTCATCCTTTTATAAATCAATTTGACTGCTCTTCATCCTCTTATAAAACCGTTTGACTGCTGTTCGTCCGATTATAAATCAGGTTGACTGCTCTTCGTCCGATTATAAATCAGTTTGACTGCTCTTCGTCCGATTATAAAACAGTTTGACTGCTCTTCGTCCTTTTATAAAGCAGTTTGACAGCTATTCATCCTCTTATAAATCAGTTTGACTGCTCTTCATCCTTTTATAAAGCAGTTTGACTGCTCTTCATCCTCCTATAAACCAGTTTGACTGCGCTTCATCCTCCTATAGAACAGTTTGACTGCTCTTCGTCCGATTATAAATCAGTTTGACTGCTCTTCGTCCTCTTATAAAACAGTTTGACTGCTCTTCATCCTTTTATAAAGCAGTTTGACTGCTCTTCATCCTCTTATAAATCAGTTTGACTGCTCTTCATCCGATTATAAATCAGTTTGACTTTTCTTCATCCTCTTATAAAACAGTTTGACTGCTCTTCATCCTCTTATAAATCAGTTTGACTGCTCTTCATCCGATTATAAATCAGTTTGACTGCTCTTCATCCTCTTAAAAAACAGTTTGACTGCTCTTCATCCTTTTATAAAGCAGTTTGACTGCTCTTCATCCTCTTATAAATCAGTTTGACTGCTCTTCATCCGATTATAAATCAGTTTGACTGCTCTTCATCCTCTTATAAAACAGTTTGACTGCTCTTCATCCTTTTATAACGCAGTTTGACTGCTCTTCATCCCCTTATAAATCAGTTTGACTGCTCTTCATCCGATTATAAATCAGTTTGACTGCTCTTCGTCGTCTTTTAAAACAGTTTGACTGCTCTTCATCCTTTTATAATGCAGTTTGACTGCTCTTCATCCTCTTATAAAACAGTTTGACTGCTCTTCATCCTCTTGTAAAACAGGTTGACTGCTCTTCATCCTCTTGTAAAACAGTCTGACTGCTCTACATCCTCGTATAAAACAGTTTGACTGCTCTTCATCCTTTTATAAAGCAGTTTGACTGCTCTTCATCCTCTTATAAATCAATTTGACTGCTCTTCATCCTCTTATAAAACCGGTTTACTGCTCTTCGTCCGATTATAAATCAGTTTGACTGCTCTTCATCCTCTTATAAAACCGTTTGACTGCTCTTCGTCCGATTATAAATCAGGTTGACTGCTCTTCGTCCGATTATAAATCAGTTTGACTGCTCTTCGTCTGCTTATAAAACAGTTTGACTGCTCTTCATCCTTTTATAAAGCAGTTTGACTGCTCTTCATCCTCTTATAAATCAGTTTGATTGCTCTTCATCTGTTTATAAAGCAGTTTTACTGCTCTTCATCCTCCTATAGACCAGTTTGACTGCGCTTCATCCTCCTATAAAACAGTTTGACTGCACTTCATCGGATTATAAATCAGTTTGACTGCTCTTCGTCCTCTTATAAAACAGGTTGACTGCTCTTCATCCTCTTGTAAAACAGTCTGACTGCTCTTTATCCTTTTATAACGCATTTTGACTGCTCTTCGTCCGCTTATAAAACAGTTTGACTGCTCTTCATCCTTTTATAAAGCAGTTTGACTGCTCTTCGTCCTCTTATAAATCAGTTTGACTGCTCTTCATCCTCTTATAAAGCAGTTTGACTGCTCTTCATCCTCCTATAAACCAGTTTGACTGCGCTTCATCCTCCTATAGAACAGTTTGACTGCTCTTCGTCCGATTATAAATCAGTTTGACTGCTCTTCGTCCTCTTATAAAGCAGTTTGACTGCTCTTCATCCTTTTATAAAGCAGTTTGACTGCTCTTCATCCTCTTATAAATCAGTTTGACTGCTCTTCATCCGATTATAAATCAGTTTGACTGCTCTTCATCCTCTTATAAAACAGTTTGACTGCTCTTCATCCTTTTATAAAACCGTTTGACTGCTCTTCGTCCGATTATAAATCAGTTTGACTGCTCTTCATCCTCTTATAAAACAGTTTGACTGCTCTTCATCCTCTTATAAATCAGTTTGACTGCTCTTCATCCGATTATAATTCAGTTTGACTGCTCTTCATCCTCTTAAAAACAGTTTGACTGCTCTTCATCCTTTTATAAAGCAGTTTGACTGCTCTTCATCCTCTTATAAATCAGTTTGACTGCTCTTCATCCGATTATAAATCAGTTTGACTGCTCTTCATCCTCTTATAAAACAGTTTGACTGCTCTTCATCCTTTTATAACGCAGTTTGACTGCTCTTCATCCCCTTATAAATCAGTTTGACTGCTCTTCATCCGATTATAAATCAGTTTGACTGCTCTTCGTCCTCTTTTAAAACAGTTTGACTGCTCTTCATCCTTTTATAATGCAGTTTGACTGCTCTTCATCCTCTTATAAAACAGTTTGACTGCTCTTCATCCTCTTGTAAAACAGGTTGACTGCTCTTCATCCTCTTGTAAAACAGTCTGACTGCTCTACATCCTCGTATAAAACAGTTTGACTGCTCTTCATCCTTTTATAAAGCAGTTTGACTGCTCTTCATCCTCTTATAAATCAGTTTGACTGCTCTTCATCCGATTATAAATCAGTTTGACTGCTCTTCGCCATCTTTTATAACAGTTTGACTGCTCTTCATCCTTTTATAATGCAGTTTGACTGCTCTTCATCCTCTTATAAAACAGTTTGACTGCTCTTCATCCTCTTGTAAAACAGGTTGACTGCTCTTCATCCTCTTGTAAAACAGTCTGACTGCTCTACATCCTCGTATAAAACAGTTTGACTGCTCTTCATCCTTTTATAAAGCAGTTTGACTGCTCTTCATCCTCTTATAAATCAATTTGACTGCTTTTCATCCTCTTATAAAACCGTTTGACTGCTCTTCGTCCGATTATAAATCAGTTTGACTGCTCTTCGTCTGCTTATAAAACAGTTTGACTGCTCTTCATCCTTTTATAAAGCAGTTTGACTGCTCTTCATCCTCTTATAAATCAGTTTGACTGCTCTTCATCTGTTTATAAAGCAGTTTTACTGCTCTTCATCCTCCTATAGACCAGTTTGACTGCGCTTCATCCTCCTATAAAACAGTTTGACTGCACTTCATCGGATTATAAATCAGTTTGACTGCTCTTCGTCCTCTTATAAAACAGGTTGACTACTCTTCATCCTCTTGTAAAACAGTCTGACTGCTCTTTATCCTTTTATAACGCAGTTTGACTGCTCTTCGTCCGCTTATAAAACAGTTTGACTGCTCTTCATCCTTTTATAAAGCAGTTTGACTGCTCTTCGTCCTCTTATAAATCAGTTTGACTGCTCTTCATCCTCTTATAAAGCAGTTTGACTGCTCTTCATCCTCCTATAAACCAGTTTGACTGCGCTTCATCCTCCTATAGAACAGTTTGACTGCTCTTCGTCCGATTATAAATCAGTTTGACTGCTCTTCGTCCTCTTATAAAGCAGTTTGACTGCTCTTCATCCTTTTATAAAGCAGTTTGACTGCTCTTCATCCTCTTATAAATCAGTTTGACTGCTCTTCATCCGATTATAAATCAGTTTGACTGCTCTTCATCCTCTTATAAAACAGTTTGACTGCTCTTCATCCTTTTATAAAACCGTTTGACTGCTCTTCATCCGATTATAAATCAGTTTGACTGCTCTTCATCCTCTTATAAAACAGTTTGACTGCTCTTCATCCTTTTATAAAGCAGTTTGACTGCTCTTCATCCTCTTATAAATCAGTTTGACTGCTCTTCATCTGTTTATAAAGCAGTTTTACTGCTCTTCATCCTCCTATAGACCAGTTTGACTGCGCTTCATCCTCCTATAAAACAGTTTGACTGCACTTCATCGGATTATAAATCAGTTTGACTGCTCTTCGTCCTCTTATAAAACAGGTTGACTGCTCTTTATCCTCTTGTAAAACAGTCTGACTGCTCTTTATCCTTTTATAACGCAGTTTGACTGCTCTTCGTCCGCTTATAAAACAGTTTCACTGCTCTTCATCCTTTTATAAAGCAGTTTGACTGCTCTTCGTCCTCTTATAAATCAGTTTGACTGCTCTTCATCCTCTTATAAAGCAGTTTGACTGCTCTTCATCCTCCTATAAACCAGTTTGACTGCGCTTCATCCTCCTATAGAACAGTTTGACTGCTCTTCGTCCGATTATAAATCAGTTTGACTGCTCTTCGTCCTCTTATAAAGCAGTTTGACTGCTCTTCATCCTTTTATAAAGCAGTTTGACTGCTCTTCATCCTCTTATAAATCAGTTTGACTGCTCTTCATCCGATTATAAATCAGTTTGACTGCTCTTCATCCTCATATAAAACAGTTTGACTGCTCTTCATCCTTTTATAAAGCAGTTTGACTGCTCTTCGTCCTCTTATAAATCAGTTTGACTGCTCTTCATCCTATTATAAATCAGTTTGACTGCTCTTCATCCTCTTATAAAACAGTTTGACTGCTCTTCATCCTTTTATAAATCAGTTTGACTGCTCTTCGTCTGCTTATAAATCAGTTTGACTGCTCTTCATCCTATTATAAATCAGTTTGACTGCTCTTCATCCTCTTATAAAACAGTTTGACTGCTCTTTATCCTTTTATAACGCAGTTTGACTGCTCTTCATCCTCTTATAAAAAAGTTTGACTGCTCTTCATCCTCTTGTAAAACAGGTTGACTGCTCTTCATCCTCTTGTAAAACAGTCTGACTGCTCTACATCCTCGTATAAAACAGTTTGACTGCTCTTCATCCTTTTATAAAGCAGTTTGACTGCTCTTCATCCTCTTATAAATCAATTTGACTGCTCTTCATCCTCTTATAAAACCGTTTGACTGCTCTTCGTCCGATTATAAATCAGTTTGACTGCTCTTCATCCTCTTATAAAACCGTTTGACTGCTCTTCGTCCAATTATAAATCAGTTTGACTGCTCTTCGTCTGCTTATAAAACAGTTTGACTGCTCTTCATCCTTTTATAAAGCAGTTTGACTGCTCTTCATCCTCTTATAAATCAGTTTGACTGCTCTTCATCTGTTTATAAAGCAGTTTGACTGCTCTTCATCCTCCTATAGACCAGTTTGACTGCGCTTCATCCTCCTATAACACAGTTTGACTGCTCTTCGTCGGATTATAAATCAGTTTGACTGCTCTTCATCCTATTATAAATCAGTTTGACTGCTCTTCATCCTCTTATAAAACAGTTTGACTGCTCTTCATCCTTTTATAAATCAGTTTGACTGCTCTTCGTCTGCTTATAAATCAGTTTGACTGCTCTTCATCCTCCTATAGACCAGTTTGACTGCGCTTCATCCTCCTATAAAACAGTTTGACTGCTCTTCGTCGGATTATAAATCAGTTTGACTGCTCTTCGTCCTCTTATAAAACAGTTTGACTGCTCTTCATCCTTTTATAAAGCAGTTTGACTGCTCTACATCCTCTTATAAATCAGTTTGACTGCTATTCATCCGATTATAAATCAGTTTGACTGCTTTTCGTCCGATTATAAATCAGTTTGACTGCTCTTCGTCCTCGTATAAAACAGTTTGACTGCTCTTCATCCTTTTATAAAGCAGTTTGACTGCTCTTCATCCTCTTATAAAACAGATTGACTGCTCTTCATCCTCTTGTAAAACAGGTTGACTGCCCTTCATCCTCTTGTAACACAGTCTGACTGCTCTTCATCCTCTTATAAAGCAGTTTGACTGCTCTTCATCCTCCTATAAACCAGTTTGACTGCGCTTCATCCTCTTGTAAAACAGGTTGACTGCTTTTCATCCTTTTGTAAAACAGTCTGACTGCTCTACATCATTGTATAAAACAGTTTGACTGCTCTTCATCCTTTTATAAAGCAGTTTGACTGCTCTTCATCCTCTTATAAATCAATTTGACTGCTATTCATCCTCTTATAAAACCGTTTGACTGCTCTTCGTCCAATTATAAATCAGTTTGACTGCTCTTCGTCCGATTATAAATCAGTTTGACTGCTCTTCGTCCGCTTATAAAACAGTTTGACTGCTCTTCATCCTTTTATAAAGCAGTTTGACTGCTCTTCATCCTCTTATAAATCAGTTTGACTGCTCTTCATCCTTTTATAAAGCAGTTTGACTGCTCTTCATCCTCCTATAAACCAGTTTGACTGCGCTTCATCCTCCTATAGAACAGTTTGACTGCTCTTCGTCCGATTATAAATCAGTTTGACTGCTCTTCGTCCTCTTATAAAACAGTTTGACTGCTCTTCATCCTTTTATAAAGCAGTTTGACTGCTCTTCATCCTCTTATAAATCAGTTTGACTGCTCTTCATCCGATTATAAATCAGTTTGACTGCTCTTCGTCCTCTTATAAAACAGTTTGACTGCTCTTCATCCTTTTATAAAGCAGTTTGACTGCTCTTCATCCTCTTATAAATCAGTTTGACTGCTCTTCATCCTATTATAAATCAGTTTGACTGCTCTTCATCCTCTTATAAAACAGTTTGACTGCTCTTCATCCTTTTATAAATCAGTTTGACTGCTCTTCGTCTGCGTAGAAATCAGTTTGACTGCTCTTCATCCTATTATAAATCAGTTTGACTGCTCTTCATCCTCTTATAAAACAGTTTGACTGCTCTTTATCCTTTTATAACGCAGTTTGACTGCTCTTCATCCTCTTATAAAACAGTTTGACTGCTCTTCATCCTCTTGTAAAACAGGTTGACTGCTCTTCATCCTCTTGTAAAACAGTCTGACTGCTCTACATCCTCGTATAAAACAGTTTGACTGCTCTTCATCCTTTTATAAAGCAGTTTGACTGCTCTTCATCCTCTTATAAATCAATTTGACTGCTATTCATCCTCTTATAAAACCGTTTGACTGCTCTTCGTCCGATTATAAATCTGTTTGACTGCTCTTCATCCTCTTATAAAACCGTTTGACTGCTCTTCGTCCGATTATAAATCAGGTTGACTGCTCTTCGTCCGATTATAAATCAGTTTGACTGCTCTTCGTCTGCTTATAAAACAGTTTGACTGCTCTTCATCCTTTTATAAAGCAGTTTGACTGCTCTTCATCCTCTTATAAATCAGTTTGACTGCTCTTCATCTGTTTATAAAGCAGTTTGACTGCTCTTCATCCTCCTATAGACCAGTTTGACTGCGCTTCATCCTCCTATAAAACAGTTTGACTGCTCTTCGTCGGATTATAAATCAGTTTGACTGCTCTTCGTCCTCTTATAAAACAGTTTGACTGCTCTTCATCCTTTTATAATGCAGTTTGACTGCTCTTCATCCTCTTATAAAACAGTTTGACTGCTCTTCATCCTCTTGTAAAACAGGTTGACTGCTCTTCATCCTCTTGTAAAACAGTCTGACTGCTCTTCATCCTATTATAAATCAGTTTGACTGCTCTTCATCCTCTTATAAAACAGTTTGACTGCTCTTCATCCTTTTATAAATCAGTTTGACTGCTCTTCGTCTGCGTAGAAATCAGTTTGACTGCTCTTCATCCTATTATAAATCAGTTTGACTGCTCTTCATCCTCTTATAAAACAGTTTGACTGCTCTTTATCCTTTTATAACGCAGTTTGACTGCTCTTCATCCTCTTATAAAACAGTTTGACTGCTCTTCATCCTCTTGTAAAACAGGTTGACTGCTCTTCATCCTCTTGTAAAACAGTCTGACTGCTCTACATCCTCGTATAAAACAGTTTGACTGCTCTTCATCCTTTTATAAAGCAGTTTGACTGCTCTTCATCCTCTTATAAATCAATTTGACTGCTATTCATCCTCTTATAAAACCGTTTGACTGCTCTTCGTCCGATTATAAATCTGTTTGACTGCTCTTCATCCTCTTATAAAACCGTTTGACTGCTCTTCGTCCGATTATAAATCAGGTTGACTGCTCTTCGTCCGATTATAAATCAGTTTGACTGCTCTTCGTCTGCTTATAAAACAGTTTGACTGCTCTTCATCCTTTTATAAAGCAGTTTGACTGCTCTTCATCCTCTTATAAATCAGTTTGACTGCTCTTCATCTGTTTATAAAGCAGTTTGACTGCTCTTCATCCTCCTATAGACCAGTTTGACTGCGCTTCATCCTCCTATAAAACAGTTTGACTGCTCTTCGTCGGATTATAAATCAGTTTGACTGCTCTTCGTCCTCTTATAAAACAGTTTGACTGCTCTTCATCCTTTTATAATGCAGTTTGACTGCTCTTCATCCTCTTATAAAACAGTTTGACTGCTCTTCATCCTCTTGTAAAACAGGTTGACTGCTCTTCATCCTCTTGTAAAACAGTCTGACTGCTCTACATCCTCGTATAAAACAGTTTGACTGCTCTTCATCCTTTTATAAAGCAGTTTGACTGCTCTTCATCCTCTTATAAATCAATTTGACTGCTCTTCATCCTCTTATAAAACCGGTTTACTGCTCTTCGTCCGATTATAAATCAGTTTGACTGCTCTTCATCCTCTTATAAAACCGTTGACTGCTCTTCGTCCGATTATAAATCAGGTTGACTGCTCTTCGTCCGATTATAAATCAGTTTGACTGCTCTTCGTCTGCTTATAAAACAGTTTGACTGCTCTTCATCCTTTTATAAAGCAGTTTGACTGCTCTTCATCCTCTTATAAATCAGTTTGACTGCTCTTCATCTGTTTATAAAGCAGTTTGACTGCTCTTCATCCTCCTATAGACCAGTTTGACTGCGCTTCATCCTCCTATAAAAGAGTTTGACTGCACTTCATCGGATTATAAATCAGTTTGACTGCTCTTCGTCCTCTTATAAAACAGGTTGACTGCTCTTCATCCTCTTGTAAAACAGTCTGACTGCTCTTTATCCTTTTATAACGCAGTTTGACTGCTCTTCGTCCGCTTATAAAACAGTTTGACTGCTCTTCATCCTTTTATAAAGCAGTTTGACTGCTCTTCGTCCTCTTATAAATCAGTTTGACTGCTCTTCATCCTCTTATAAAGCAGTTTGACTGCTCTTCATCCTCCTATAAACCAGTTTGACTGCGCTTCATCCTCCTATAGAACAGTTTGACTGCTCTTCGTCCGATTATAAATCAGTTTGACTGTTCTTCGTCCTCTTATAAAGCAGTTTGACTGCTCTTCATCCTTTTATAAAGCAGTTTGACTGCTCTTCATCCTCTTATAAATCAGTTTGACTGCTCTTCATCCGATTATAAATCAGTTTGACTGCTCTTCATCCTCTTATAAAACAGTTTGACTGCTCTTCATCCTTTTATAAAACCGTTTGACTGCTCTTCGTCCGATTATAAATCAGTTTGACTGCTCTTCATCCTCTTATAAAACCGTTTGACTGCTCTTCGTCCGATTATAAATCAGGATGACTGCTCTTCGTCCTATTATAAATCAGTTTGACTGCTCTTCGTCTGCTTATAAAACAGTTTGACTGCTCTTCATCCTTTTATAAAGCAGTTTGACTGCTCTTCATCCTCTTATAAATCAGTTTGACTGCTCTTCATCTGTTTATAAAGCAGTTTTACTGCTCTTCATCCTCCTATAGACCAGTTTGACTGCGCTTCATCCTCCTATAAAACAGTTTGACTGCACTTCATCGGATTATAAATCAGATTGAATGCTCTTCGTCCTCTTGTAAAACAGGTTGACTGCTCTTTATCCTCTTGTAAAACAGTCTGACTGCTCTTTATCCTTTTATAACGCAGTTTGACTGCTCTTCGTCCTCTTATAAATCAGTTTGACTGCTCTTCATCCTCTTATAAAGCAGTTTGACTGCTCTTCATCCTCCTATAAACCAGTTTGACTGCACTTCATCCTCCTATAGAACAGTTTGACTGCTCTTCGTCCGATTATAAATCAGTTTGACTGCTCTTCGTCCTCTTATAAAGCAGTTTGACTGCTCTTCATCCTTTTATAAAGCAGTTTGACTGCTCTTCATCCTCTTATAAATCAGTTTGACTGCTCTTCATCCGATTATAAATCAGTTTGACTGCTCTTCATCCTCATATAAAACAGTTTGACTGCTCTTCATCCTATTATAAAGTAGTTTGACTGCTCTTCGTCCTCTTATAAATCAGTTTGACTGCTCTTCATCCTATTATAAATCAGTTTGACTGCTCTTCATCCTCTTATAAAACAGTTTGACTGCTCTTCATCCTTTTATAAATCAGTTTGACTGCTCTTCGTCTGCTTATAAATCAGTTTGACTGCTCTTCATCCTATTATAAATCAGTTTGACTGCTCTTCATCCTCTTATAAAACAGTTTGACTGCTCTTTATCCTTTTATAACGCAGTTTGACTGCTCTTCATCCTCTTATAAAACAGTTTGACTGCTCTTCATCCTCTTGTAAAACAGGTTGACTGCTCTTCATCCTCTTGTAAAACAGTCTGACTGCTCTACATCCTCGTATAAAACAGTTTGACTGCTCTTCATCCTTTTATAAAGCAGTTTGACTGCTCTTCATCCTCTTATAAATCAATTTGACTGCTCTTCATCCTCTTATAAAACCGTTTGACTGCTCTTCGTCCGATTATAAATCAGTTTGACTGCTCTTCATCCTCTTATAAAACCGTTTGACTGCTCTTCGTCCGATTATAAATCAGGTTGACTGCTCTTCGTCCGATTATAAATCAGTTTGACTGCTCTTCGTCTGCTTATAAAACAGTTTGACTGCTCTTCATCCTTTTATAAAGCAGTTTGACTGCTCTTCATCCTCTTATAAATCAGTTTGACTGCTCTTCATCTGTTTATAAAGCAGGTTGACTGCTCTTCATCCTCCTATAGACCAGTTTGACTGCGCTTCATCCTCCTATAAAACAGTTTGACTGCTCTTCGTCGGATTATAAATTAGTTTGACTGCTCTTCATCCTATTATAAATCAGTTTGACTGCTCTTCATCCTCTTATAAAGCAGTTTGACTGCTCTTCATCCTCTTATAAATCAGTTTGACTGCTCTTCATCCTCTTATAAAGCAGTTTGACTGCTCTTCATCCTCCTATAAACCAGTTTGACTGCGCTTCATCCTCCTATAGAACAGTTTGACTGCTCTTCGTCCGATTATAAATCAGTTTGACTGCTCTTCGTCCTCTTATAAAACAGTTTGACTGCTCTGCATCCTTTTATAAAGCAGTTTGACTGCTCTTCATCCTCTTATAAATCAGTTTGACTGCTCTTCATCTGTTTATAAAGCAGTTTGACTGCTCTTCATCCTCCTATAGACCAGTTTGACTGCACTTCATCCTCCTATAAAACAGTTTGACTGCTCTTCGTCGGATTATAAATCAGTTTGACTGCTCTTCGTCCTCTTATAAAACAGTTTGACTGCTCTTCATCCTTTTATAATGCAGTTTGACTGCTCTTCATCCTCTTATAAAACAGTTTGACTGCTCTTCATCCTCTTGTAAAAGAGGTTGACTGCTCTTCATCCTCTTGTAAAACAGTCTGACTGCTCTACATCCTCGTATAAAACAGTTTGACTGCTCTTCATCCTTTTATAAAGCAGTTTGACTGCTCTTCATCCTCTTATAAATCAATTTGACTGCTCTTCATCCTCTTATAAAACCGGTTTACTGCTCTTCGTCCGATTATAAATCAGTTTGACTGCTCTTCATCCTCTTATAAAACCGTTGACTGCTCTTCGTCCGATTATAAATCAGGTTGACTGCTCTTCGTCCGATTATAAATCAGTTTGACTGCTCTTCGTCTGCTTATAAAACAGTTTGACTGCTCTTCATCCTTTTATAAAGCAGTTTGACTGCTCTTCATCCTCTTATAAATCAGTTTGACTGCTCTTCATCTGTTTATAAAGCAGTTTTACTGCTCTTCATCCTCCTATAGACCAGTTTGACTGCGCTTCATCCTCCTATAAAAGAGTTTGACTGCACTTCATCGGATTATAAATCAGTTTGACTGCTCTTCGTCCTCTTATAAAACAGGTTGACTGCTCTTCATCCTCTTGTAAAACAGTCTGACTGCTCTTTATCCTTTTATAACGCAGTTTGACTGCTCTTCGTCCGCTTATAAAACAGTTTGACTGCTCTTCATCCTTTTATAAAGCAGTTTGACTGCTCTTCGTCCTCTTATAAATCAGTTTGACTGCTCTTCATCCTCTTATAAAGCAGTTTGACTGCCCTTCATCCTCCTATAAACCAGTTTGACTGCGCTTCATCCTCCTATAGAACAGTTTGACTGCTCTTCGTCCGATTATAAATCAGTTTGACTGCTCTTCGTCCTCTTATAAAGCAGTTTGACTGCTCTTCATCCTTTTATAAAGCAGTTTGACTGCTCTTCATCCTCTTATAAATCAGTTTGACTGCTCTTCATCCGATTATAAATCAGTTTGACTGCTCTTCATCCTCTTATAAAACAGTTTGACTGCTCTTCATCCTTTTATAAAACCGTTTGACTGCTCTTCGTCCGATTATAAATCAGTTTGACTGCTCTTCATCCTCTTATAAAACCGTTTGACTGCTCTTCGTCCGATTATAAATCAGGATGACTGCTCTTCGTCCTATTATAAATCAGTTTGACTGCTCTTCGTCTGCTTATAAAACAGTTTGACTGCTCTTCATCCTTTTATAAAGCAGTTTGACTGCTCTTCATCCTCTTATAAATCAGTTTGACTGCTCTTCATCTGTTTATAAAGCAGTTTTACTGCTCTTCATCCTCCTATAGACCAGTTTGACTGCGCTTCATCCTCCTATAAAACAGTTTGACTGCACTTCATCGGATTATAAATCAGTTTGACTGCTCTTCGTCCTCTTATAAAACAGGTTGACTGCTCTTTATCCTCTTGTAAAACAGTCTGACTGCTCTTTATCCTTTTATAACGCAGTTTGACTGCTCTTCGTCCGCTTATAAAACAGTTTGACTGCTCTTCATCCTTTTATAAAGCAGTTTGACTGCTCTTCGTCCTCTTATAAATCAGTTTGACTGCTCTTCATCCTCTTATAAAGCAGTTTGACTGCTCTTCATCCTCCTATAAACCAGTTTGACTGCACTTCATCCTCCTATAGAACAGTTTGACTGCTCTTCGTCCGATTATAAATCAGTTTGACTGCTCTTCGTCCTCTTATAAAGCAGTTTGACTGCTCTTCATCCGATTATAAATCAGTTTGACTGCTCTTCATCCGATTATAAATCAGTTTGACTGCTCTTCATCCTATTATAAATCAGTTTGACTGCTCTTCATCCTCTTATAAAACAGTTTGACTGCTCTTCATCCTTTTATAAATCAGTTTGACTGCTCTTCGTCTGCTTATAAATCAGTTTGACTGCTCTTCATCCTATTATAAATCAGTTTGACTGCTCTTCATCCTCTTATAAAACAGTTTGACTGCTCTTTATCCTTTTATAACGCAGTTTGACTGCTCTTCATCCTCTTATAAAACAGTTTGACTGCTCTTCATCCTCTTGTAAAACAGGTTGACTGCTCTTCATCCTCTTGTAAAACAGTCTGACTGCTCTACATCCTCGTATAAAACAGTTTGACTGCTCTTCATCCTTTTATAAAGCAGTTTGACTGCTCTTCATCCTCTTATAAATCAATTTGACTGCTCTTCATCCTCTTATAAAACCGTTTGACTGCTCTTCGTCCGATTATAAATCAGTTTGACTGCTCTTCATCCTCTTATAAAGCAGTTTGACTGCTCTTCATCCTCCTATAAACCAGTTTGACTGCACTTCATCCTCCTATAGAACAGTTTGACTGCTCTTCGTCCGATTATAAATCAGTTTGACTGCTCTTCGTCCTCTTATAAAGCAGTTTGACTGCTCTTCATCCGATTATAAATCAGTTTGACTGCTCTTCATCCGATTATAAATCAGTTTGACTGCTCTTCATCCTATTATAAATCAGTTTGACTGCTCTTCATCCTCTTATAAAACAGTTTGACTGCTCTTCATCCTTTTATAAATCAGTTTGACTGCTCTTCGTCTGCTTATAAATCAGTTTGACTGCTCTTCATCCTATTATAAATCAGTTTGACTGCTCTTCATCCTCTTATAAAACAGTTTGACTGCTCTTTATCCTTTTATAACGCAGTTTGACTGCTCTTCATCCTCTTATAAAACAGTTTGACTGCTCTTCATCCTCTTGTAAAACAGGTTGACTGCTCTTCATCCTCTTGTAAAACAGTCTGACTGCTCTACATCCTCGTATAAAACAGTTTGACTGCTCTTCATCCTTTTATAAAGCAGTTTGACTGCTCTTCATCCTCTTATAAATCAATTTGACTGCTCTTCATCCTCTTATAAAACCGTTTGACTGCTCTTCGTCCGATTATAAATCAGTTTGACTGCTCTTCATCCTCTTATAAAACCGTTTGACTGCTCTTCGTCCGATTATAAATCAGGTTGACTGCTCTTCGTCCGATTATAAATCAGTTTGACTGCTCTTCGTCTGCTTATAAAACAGTTTGACTGCTCTTCATCCTTTTATAAAGCAGTTTGACTGCTCTTCATCCTCTTATAAATCAGTTTGACTGCTCTTCATCTGTTTATAAAGCAGGTTGACTGCTCTTCATCCTCCTATAGACCAGTTTGACTGCGCTTCATCCTCCTATAAAACAGTTTGACTGCTCTTCGTCGGATTATAAATTAGTTTGACTGCTCTTCATCCTATTATAAATCAGTTTGACTGCTCTTCATCCTCTTATAAAGCAGTTTGACTGCTCTTCATCCTCTTATAAATCAGTTTGACTGCTCTTCATCCTCTTATAAAGCAGTTTGACTGCTCTTCATCCTCCTATAAACCAGTTTGACTGCGCTTCATCCTCCTATAGAACAGTTTGACTGCTCTTCGTCCGATTATAAATCAGTTTGACTGCTCTTCGTCCTCTTATAAAACAGTTTGACTGCTCTTCATCCTTTTATAAAGCAGTTTGACTGCTCTTCATCCTCTTATAAATCAGTTTGACTGCTCTTCATCCGATTATAAATCAGTTTGACTGCTCTTCGTCCTCTTATAAAACAGTTTGACTGCTCTTTATCCTTTTATAACGCAGTTTGACTGCTCTTCATCCTCTTATAAAACAGTTTGACTGCTCTTCATCCTCTTGTAAAACAGGTTGACTGCTCTTCGTCCGATTATAAATCTGTTTTACTGCTCTTCATCCTCTTATAAAACCGTTTGACTGCTCTTCGTCCGATTATAAATCAGGTTGACTGCTCTTCGTCCGATTATAAATCAGTTTGACTGCTCTTCGTCTGCTTATAAAACAGTTTGACTGCTCTTCATCCTTTTATAAAGCAGTTTGACTGCTCTTCATCCTCTTATAAATCAGTTTGACTGCTCTTCGTCCGATTATAAAGCAGTTTGACTGCTCTTCATCCTCCTATAGACCAGTTTGACTGCGCTTCATCCTCCTATAAAACAGTTTGACTGCTCTTCGTCGGATTATAAATCAGTTTGACTGCTCTTCGTCCTCTTATAAAACAGTTTGACTGCTCTTCATCCTTTTATAATGCAGTTTGACTGCTCTTCATCCTCTTATAAAACAGTTTGACTGCTCTTCATCCTCTTGTAAAACAGGTTGTCTGCTCTTCATCCTCTTGTAAAACAGTCTGACTGCTCTTCATCCTATTATAAATCAGTTTGACTGCTCTTCATCCTCTTATAAAACAGTTTGACTGCTCTTCATCCTTTTATAAATCAGTTTGACTGCTCTTCGTCTGCGTAGAAATCAGTTTGACTGCTCTTCATCCTATTATAAATCAGTTTGACTGCTCTTCATCCTCTTATAAAACAGTTTGACTGCTCTTTATCCTTTTATAACGCAGTTTGACTGCTCTTCATCCTCTTATAAAACAGTTTGACTGCTCTTCATCCTCTTGTAAAACAGGTTGACTGCTCTTCATCCTCTTGTAAAACAGTCTGACTGCTCTACATCCTCGTATAAAACAGTTTGACTGCTCTTCATCCTTTTATAAAGCAGTTTGACTGCTCTTCATCCTCTTATAAATCAATTTGACTGCTATTCATCCTCTTATAAAACCGTTTGACTGCTCTTCGTCCGATTATAAATCTGTTTGACTGCTCTTCATCCTCTTATAAAACCGTTTGACTGCTCTTCGTCCGATTATAAATCAGGTTGACTGCTCTTCGTCCGATTATAAATCAGTTTGACTGCTCTTCGTCTGCTTATAAAACAGTTTGACTGCTCTTCATCCTTTTATAAAGCAGTTTGACTGCTCTTCATCCTCTTATAAATCAGTTTGACTGCTCTTCATCTGTTTATAAAGCAGTTTGACTGCTCTTCATCCTCCTATAGACCAGTTTGACTGCGCTTCATCCTCCTATAAAACAGTTTGACTGCTCTTCGTCGGATTATAAATCAGTTTGACTGCTCTTCGTCCTCTTATAAAACAGTTTGACTGCTCTTCATCCTTTTATAATGCAGTTTGACTGCTCTTCATCCTCTTATAAAACAGTTTGACTGCTCTTCATCCTCTTGTAAAACAGGTTGACTGCTCTTCATCCTCTTGTAAAACAGTCTGACTGCTCTACATCCTCGTATAAAACAGTTTGACTGCTCTTCATCCTTTTATAAAGCAGTTTGACTGCTCTTCATCCTCTTATAAATCAATTTGACTGCTCTTCATCCTCTTATAAAACCGGTTTACTGCTCTTCGTCCGATTATAAATCAGTTTGACTGCTCTTCATCCTCTTATAAAACCGTTGACTGCTCTTCGTCCGATTATAAATCAGGTTGACTGCTCTTCATCCTTTTATAAAGCAGTTTGACTGCTCTTCATCCTCTTATAAATCAGTTTGACTGCTCTTCATCTGTTTATAAAGCAGTTTTACTGCTCTTCATCCTCCTATAGACCAGTTTGACTGCGCTTCATCCTCCTATAAAAGAGTTTGACTGCACTTCATCGGATTATAAATCAGTTTGACTGCTCTTCGTCCGATTATAAATCAGTTTGACTGCTCTTCGTCTGCTTATAAAACAGTTTGACTGCTCTTCATCCTTTTATAAAGCAGTTTGACTGCTCTTCATCCTCTTATAAATCAGTTTGACTGCTCTTCATCTGTTTATAAAGCAGGTTGACTGCTCTTCATCCTCCTATAAACCAGTTTGACTGCACTTCATCCTCCTATAGAACAGTTTGACTGCTCTTCGTCCGATTATAAATCAGTTTGACTGCTCTTCGTCCTCTTATAAAGCAGTTTGACTGCTCTTCATCCTTTTATAAAGCAGTTTGACTGCTCTTCATCCTCTTATAAATCAGTTTGACTGCTCTTCATCTGTTTATAAAGCAGTTTTACTGCTCTTCATCCTCCTATAGACCAGTTTGACTGCGCTTCATCCTCCTATAAAAGAGTTTGACTGCACTTCATCGGATTATAAATCAGTTTGACTGCTCTTCGTCCGATTATAAATCAGTTTGACTGCTCTTCGTCTGCTTATAAAACAGTTTGACTGCTCTTCATCCTTTTATAAAGCAGTTTGACTGCTCTTCATCCTCTTATAAATCAGTTTGACTGCTCTTCATCTGTTTATAAAGCAGGTTGACTGCTCTTCATCCTCCTATAAACCAGTTTGACTGCACTTCATCCTCCTATAGAACAGTTTGACTGCTCTTCGTCCGATTATAAATCAGTTTGACTGCTCTTCGTCCTCTTATAAAGCAGTTTGACTGCTCTTCATCCTTTTATAAAGCAGTTTGACTGCTCTTCATCCTCTTATAAATCAGTTTGACTGCTCTTCATCCGATTATAAATCAGTTTGACTGCTCTTCATCCTCATATAAAACAGTTTGACTGCTCTTCATCCTATTATAAAGTAGTTTGACTGCTCTTCGTCCTCTTATAAATCAGTTTGACTGCTCTTCATCCTATTATAAATCAGTTTGACTGCTCTTCATCCTCTTATAAAACAGTTTGACTGCTCTTCATCCTTTTATAAATCAGTTTGACTGCTCTTCGTCTGCTTATAAATCAGTTTGACTGCTCTTCATCCTATTATAAATCAGTTTGACTGCTCTTCATCCTCTTATAAAACAGTTTGACTGCTCTTTATCCTTTTATAACGCAGTTTGACTGCTCTTCATCCTCTTATAAAACAGTTTGACTGCTCTTCATCCTCTTGTAAAACAGGTTGACTGCTCTTCATCCTCTTGTAAAACAGTCTGACTGCTCTACATCCTCGTATAAAACAGTTTGACTGCTCTTCATCCTTTTATAAAGCAGTTTGACTGCTCTTCATCCTCTTATAAATCAATTTGACTGCTCTTCATCCTCTTATAAAACCGTTTGACTGCTCTTCGTCCGATTATAAATCAGTTTGACTGCTCTTCATCCTCTTATAAAACCGTTTGACTGCTCTTCGTCCGATTATAAATCAGGTTGACTGCTCTTCGTCCGATTATAAATCAGTTTGACTGCTCTTCGTCTGCTTATAAAACAGTTTGACTGCTCTTCATCCTTTTATAAAGCAGTTTGACTGCTCTTCATCCTCTTATAAATCAGTTTGACTGCTCTTCATCTGTTTATAAAGCAGGTTGACTGCTCTTCATCCTCCTATAGACCAGTTTGACTGCGCTTCATCCTCCTATAAAACAGTTTGACTGCTCTTCGTCGGATTATAAATTAGTTTGACTGCTCTTCATCCTATTATAAATCAGTTTGACTGCTCTTCATCCTCTTATAAAGCAGTTTGACTGCTCTTCATCCTCTTATAAATCAGTTTGACTGCTCTTCATCCTCTTATAAAGCAGTTTGACTGCTCTTCATCCTCCTATAAACCAGTTTGACTGCGCTTCATCCTCCTATAGAACAGTTTGACTGCTCTTCGTCCGATTATAAATCAGTTTGACTGCTCTTCGTCCTCTTATAAAACAGTTTGACTGCTCTGCATCCTTTTATAAAGCAGTTTGACTGCTCTTCATCCTCTTATAAATCAGTTTGACTGCTCTTCATCTGTTTATAAAGCAGTTTGACTGCTCTTCATCCTCCTATAGACCAGTTTGACTGCACTTCATCCTCCTATAAAACAGTTTGACTGCTCTTCGTCGGATTATAAATCAGTTTGACTGCTCTTCGTCCTCTTATAAAACAGTTTGACTGCTCTTCATCCTTTTATAATGCAGTTTGACTGCTCTTCATCCTCTTATAAAACAGTTTGACTGCTCTTCATCCTCTTGTAAAAGAGGTTGACTGCTCTTCATCCTCTTGTAAAACAGTCTGACTGCTCTACATCCTCGTATAAAACAGTTTGACTGCTCTTCATCCTTTTATAAAGCAGTTTGACTGCTCTTCATCCTCTTATAAATCAATTTGACTGCTCTTCATCCTCTTATAAAACCGGTTTACTGCTCTTCGTCCGATTATAAATCAGTTTGACTGCTCTTCATCCTCTTATAAAACCGTTGACTGCTCTTCGTCCGATTATAAATCAGGTTGACTGCTCTTCGTCCGATTATAAATCAGTTTGACTGCTCTTCGTCTGCTTATAAAACAGTTTGACTGCTCTTCATCCTTTTATAAAGCAGTTTGACTGCTCTTCATCCTCTTATAAATCAGTTTGACTGCTCTTCATCTGTTTATAAAGCAGTTTTACTGCTCTTCATCCTCCTATAGACCAGTTTGACTGCGCTTCATCCTCCTATAAAAGAGTTTGACTGCACTTCATCGGATTATAAATCAGTTTGACTGCTCTTCGTCCTCTTATAAAACAGGTTGACTGCTCTTCATCCTCTTGTAAAACAGTCTGACTGCTCTTTATCCTTTTATAACGCAGTTTGACTGCTCTTCGTCCGCTTATAAAACAGTTTGACTGCTCTTCATCCTTTTATAAAGCAGTTTGACTGCTCTTCGTCCTCTTATAAATCAGTTTGACTGCTCTTCATCCTCTTATAAAGCAGTTTGACTGCCCTTCATCCTCCTATAAACCAGTTTGACTGCGCTTCATCCTCCTATAGAACAGTTTGACTGCTCTTCGTCCGATTATAAATCAGTTTGACTGCTCTTCGTCCTCTTATAAAGCAGTTTGACTGCTCTTCATCCTTTTATAAAGCAGTTTGACTGCTCTTCATCCTCTTATAAATCAGTTTGACTGCTCTTCATCCGATTATAAATCAGTTTGACTGCTCTTCATCCTCTTATAAAACAGTTTGACTGCTCTTCATCCTTTTATAAAACCGTTTGACTGCTCTTCGTCCGATTATAAATCAGTTTGACTGCTCTTCATCCTCTTATAAAACCGTTTGACTGCTCTTCGTCCGATTATAAATCAGGATGACTGCTCTTCGTCCTATTATAAATCAGTTTGACTGCTCTTCGTCTGCTTATAAAACAGTTTGACTGCTCTTCATCCTTTTATAAAGCAGTTTGACTGCTCTTCATCCTCTTATAAATCAGTTTGACTGCTCTTCATCTGTTTATAAAGCAGTTTTACTGCTCTTCATCCTCCTATAGACCAGTTTGACTGCGCTTCATCCTCCTATAAAACAGTTTGACTGCACTTCATCGGATTATAAATCAGTTTGACTGCTCTTCGTCCTCTTATAAAACAGGTTGACTGCTCTTTATCCTCTTGTAAAACAGTCTGACTGCTCTTTATCCTTTTATAACGCAGTTTGACTGCTCTTCGTCGCTTATAAAACAGTTTGACTGCTCTTCATCCTTTTATAAAGCAGTTTGACTGCTCTTCGTCCTCTTATAAATCAGTTTGACTGCTCTTCATCCTCTTATAAAGCAGTTTGACTGCTCTTCATCCTCCTATAAACCAGTTTGACTGCACTTCATCCTCCTATAGAACAGTTTGACTGCTCTTCGTCCGATTATAAATCAGTTTGACTGCTCTTCGTCCTCTTATAAAGCAGTTTGACTGCTCTTCATCCGATTATAAATCAGTTTGACTGCTCTTCATCCGATTATAAATCAGTTTGACTGCTCTTCATCATATTATAAATCAGTTTGACTGCTCTTCATCCTCTTATAAAACAGTTTGACTGCTCTTCATCCTTTTATAAATCAGTTTGACTGCTCTTCGTCTGCTTATAAATCAGTTTGACTGCTCTTCATCCTATTATAAATCAGTTTGACTGCTCTTCATCCTCTTATAAAACAGTTTGACTGCTCTTTATCCTTTTATAACGCAGTTTGACTGCTCTTCATCCTCTTATAAAACAGTTTGACTGCTCTTCATCCTCTTGTAAAACAGGTTGACTGCTCTTCATCCTCTTGTAAAACAGTCTGACTGCTCTACATCCTCGTATAAAACAGTTTGACTGCTCTTCATCCTTTTATAAAGCAGTTTGACTGCTCTTCATCCTCTTATAAATCAATTTGACTGCTCTTCATCCTCTTATAAAACCGTTTGACTGCTCTTCGTCCGATTATAAATCAGTTTGACTGCTCTTCATCCTCTTATAAAGCAGTTTGACTGCTCTTCATCCTCCTATAAACCAGTTTGACTGCACTTCATCCTCCTATAGAACAGTTTGACTGCTCTTCGTCCGATTATAAATCAGTTTGACTGCTCTTCGTCCTCTTATAAAGCAGTTTGACTGCTCTTCATCCGATTATAAATCAGTTTGACTGCTCTTCATCCGATTATAAATCAGTTTGACTGCTCTTCATCCTATTATAAATCAGTTTGACTGCTCTTCATCCTCTTATAAAACAGTTTGACTGCTCTTCATCCTTTTATAAATCAGTTTGACTGCTCTTCGTCTGCTTATAAATCAGTTTGACTGCTCTTCATCCTATTATAAATCAGTTTGACTGCTCTTCATCCTCTTATAAAACAGTTTGACTGCTCTTTATCCTTTTATAACGCAGTTTGACTGCTCTTCATCCTCTTATAAAACAGTTTGACTGCTCTTCATCCTCTTGTAAAACAGGTTGACTGCTCTTCATCCTCTTGTAAAACAGTCTGACTGCTCTACATCCTCGTATAAAACAGTTTGACTGCTCTTCATCCTTTTATAAAGCAGTTTGACTGCTCTTCATCCTCTTATAAATCAATTTGACTGCTCTTCATCCTCTTATAAAACCGTTTGACTGCTCTTCGTCCGATTATAAATCAGTTTGACTGCTCTTCATCCTCTTATAAAACCGTTTGACTGCTCTTCGTCCGATTATAAATCAGGTTGACTGCTCTTCGTCCGATTATAAATCAGTTTGACTGCTCTTCGTCTGCTTATAAAACAGTTTGACTGCTCTTCATCCTTTTATAAAGCAGTTTGACTGCTCTTCATCCTCTTATAAATCAGTTTGACTGCTCTTCATCTGTTTATAAAGCAGGTTGACTGCTCTTCATCCTCCTATAGACCAGTTTGACTGCGCTTCATCCTCCTATAAAACAGTTTGACTGCTCTTCGTCGGATTATAAATTAGTTTGACTGCTCTTCATCCTATTATAAATCAGTTTGACTGCTCTTCATCCTCTTATAAAGCAGTTTGACTGCTCTTCATCCTCTTATAAATCAGTTTGACTGCTCTTCATCCTCTTATAAAGCAGTTTGACTGCTCTTCATCCTCCTATAAACCAGTTTGACTGCGCTTCATCCTCCTATAGAACAGTTTGACTGCTCTTCGTCCGATTATAAATCAGTTTGACTGCTCTTCGTCCTCTTATAAAACAGTTTGACTGCTCTTCATCCTTTTATAAAGCAGTTTGACTGCTCTTCATCCTCTTATAAATCAGTTTGACTGCTCTTCATCCGATTATAAATCAGTTTGACTGCTCTTCGTCCTCTTATAAAACAGTTTGACTGCTCTTTATCCTTTTATAACGCAGTTTGACTGCTCTTCATCCTCTTATAAAACAGTTTGACTGCTCTTCATCCTCTTGTAAAACAGGTTGACTGCTCTTCGTCCGATTATAAATCTGTTTTACTGCTCTTCATCCTCTTATAAAACCGTTTGACTGCTCTTCGTCCGATTATAAATCAGGTTGACTGCTCTTCGTCCGATTATAAATCAGTTTGACTGCTCTTCGTCTGCTTATAAAACAGTTTGACTGCTCTTCATCCTTTTATAAAGCAGTTTGACTGCTCTTCATCCTCTTATAAATCAGTTTGACTGCTCTTCGTCCGATTATAAAGCAGTTTGACTGCTCTTCATCCTCCTATAGACCAGTTTGACTGCGCTTCATCCTCCTATAAAACAGTTTGACTGCTCTTCGTCGGATTATAAATCAGTTTGACTGCTCTTCGTCCTCTTATAAAACAGTTTGACTGCTCTTCATCCTTTTATAATGCAGTTTGACTGCTCTTCATCCTCTTATAAAACAGTTTGACTGCTCTTCATCCTCTTGTAAAACAGGTTGTCTGCTCTTCATCCTCTTGTAAAACAGTCTGACTGCTCTTCATCCTATTATAAATCAGTTTGACTGCTCTTCATCCTCTTATAAAACAGTTTGACTGCTCTTCATCCTTTTATAAATCAGTTTGACTGCTCTTCGTCTGCGTAGAAATCAGTTTGACTGCTCTTCATCCTATTATAAATCAGTTTGACTGCTCTTCATCCTCTTATAAAACAGTTTGACTGCTCTTTATCCTTTTATAACGCAGTTTGACTGCTCTTCATCCTCTTATAAAACAGTTTGACTGCTCTTCATCCTCTTGTAAAACAGGTTGACTGCTCTTCATCCTCTTGTAAAACAGTCTGACTGCTCTACATCCTCGTATAAAACAGTTTGACTGCTCTTCATCCTTTTATAAAGCAGTTTGACTGCTCTTCATCCTCTTATAAATCAATTTGACTGCTATTCATCCTCTTATAAAACCGTTTGACTGCTCTTCGTCCGATTATAAATCTGTTTGACTGCTCTTCATCCTCTTATAAAACCGTTTGACTGCTCTTCGTCCGATTATAAATCAGGTTGACTGCTCTTCGTCCGATTATAAATCAGTTTGACTGCTCTTCGTCTGCTTATAAAACAGTTTGACTGCTCTTCATCCTTTTATAAAGCAGTTTGACTGCTCTTCATCCTCTTATAAATCAGTTTGACTGCTCTTCATCTGTTTATAAAGCAGTTTGACTGCTCTTCATCCTCCTATAGACCAGTTTGACTGCGCTTCATCCTCCTATAAAACAGTTTGACTGCTCTTCGTCGGATTATAAATCAGTTTGACTGCTCTTCGTCCTCTTATAAAACAGTTTGACTGCTCTTCATCCTTTTATAATGCAGTTTGACTGCTCTTCATCCTCTTATAAAACAGTTTGACTGCTCTTCATCCTCTTGTAAAACAGGTTGACTGCTCTTCATCCTCTTGTAAAACAGTCTGACTGCTCTACATCCTCGTATAAAACAGTTTGACTGCTCTTCATCCTTTTATAAAGCAGTTTGACTGCTCTTCATCCTCTTATAAATCAATTTGACTGCTCTTCATCCTCTTATAAAACCGGTTTACTGCTCTTCGTCCGATTATAAATCAGTTTGACTGCTCTTCATCCTCTTATAAAACCGTTGACTGCTCTTCGTCCGATTATAAATCAGGTTGACTGCTCTTCGTCCGATTATAAATCAGTTTGACTGCTCTTCGTCTGCTTATAAAACAGTTTGACTGCTCTTCATCCTTTTATAAAGCAGTTTGACTGCTCTTCATCCTCTTATAAATCAGTTTGACTGCTCTTCATCTGTTTATAAAGCAGTTTTACTGCTCTTCATCCTCCTATAGACCAGTTTGACTGCGCTTCATCCTCCTATAAAAGAGTTTGACTGCACTTCATCGGATTATAAATCAGTTTGACTGCTCTTCGTCCGATTATAAATCAGTTTGACTGCTCTTCGTCTGCTTATAAAACAGTTTGACTGCTCTTCATCCTTTTATAAAGCAGTTTGACTGCTCTTCATCCTCTTATAAATCAGTTTGACTGCTCTTCATCTGTTTATAAAGCAGGTTGACTGCTCTTCATCCTCCTATAGACCAGTTTGACTGCGCTTCATCCTCCTATAAAACAGTTTGACTGCTCTTCGTCGGATTATAAATTAGTTTGACTGCTCTTCATCCTATTATAAATCAGTTTGACTGCTCTTCATCCTCTTATAAAGCAGTTTGACTGCTCTTCATCCTCTTATAAATCAGTTTGACTGCTCTTCATCCTCTTATAAAGCAGTTTGACTGCTCTTCATCCTCCTATAAACCAGTTTGACTGCGCTTCATCCTCCTATAGAACAGTTTGACTGCTCTTCGTCCGATTATAAATCAGTTTGACTGCTCTTCGTCCTCTTATAAAACAGTTTGACTGCTCTTCATCCTTTTATAAAGCAGTTTGACTGCTCTTCATCCTCTTATAAATCAGTTTGACTGCTCTTCATCCGATTATAAATCAGTTTGACTGCTCTTCGTCCTCTTATAAAACAGTTTGACTGCTCTTCATCCTTTTATAAATCAGTTTGACTGCTTTTCGTCTGCTTATAAATCAGTTTGACTGCTCTTCATCCTATTATAAATCAGTTTGACTGCTCTTCATCCTCTTATAAAACAGTTTGACTGCTCTTTATCCTTTTATAACGCAGTTTGACTGCTCTTCATCCTCTTATAAAACAGTTTGACTGCTCTTCATCCTCTTGTAAAACAGGTTGACTGCTCTTCGTCCGATTATAAATCTGTTTTACTGCTCTTCATCCTCTTATAAAACCGTTTGACTGCTCTTCGTCCGATTATAAATCAGGTTGACTGCTCTTCGTCCGATTATAAATCAGTTTGACTGCTCTTCGTCTGCTTATAAAACAGTTTGACTGCTCTTCATCCTTTTATAAAGCAGTTTGACTGCTCTTCATCCTCTTATAAATCAGTTTGACTGCTCTTCGTCCGATTATAAAGCAGTTTGACTGCTCTTCATCCTCCTATAGACCAGTTTGACTGCGCTTCATCCTCCTATAAAACAGTTTGACTGCTCTTCGTCGGATTATAAATCAGTTTGACTGCTCTTCGTCCTCTTATAAAACAGTTTGACTGCTCTTCATCCTTTTATAATGCAGTTTGACTGCTCTTCATCCTCTTATAAAACAGTTTGACTGCTCTTCATCCTCTTGTAAAACAGGTTGTCTGCTCTTCATCCTCTTGTAAAACAGTCTGACTGCTCTTCATCCTATTATAAATCAGTTTGACTGCTCTTCATCCTCTTATAAAACAGTTTGACTGCTCTTCATCCTTTTATAAATCAGTTTGACTGCTCTTCGTCTGCGTAGAAATCAGTTTGACTGCTCTTCATCCTATTATAAATCAGTTTGACTGCTCTTCATCCTCTTATAAAACAGTTTGACTGCTCTTTATCCTTTTATAACGCAGTTTGACTGCTCTTCATCCTCTTATAAAACAGTTTGACTGCTCTTCATCCTCTTGTAAAACAGGTTGACTGCTCTTCATCCTCTTGTAAAACAGTCTGACTGCTCTACATCCTCGTATAAAACAGTTTGACTGCTCTTCATCCTTTTATAAAGCAGTTTGACTGCTCTTCATCCTCTTATAAATCAATTTGACTGCTATTCATCCTCTTATAAAACCGTTTGACTGCTCTTCGTCCGATTATAAATCTGTTTGACTGCTCTTCATCCTCTTATAAAACCGTTTGACTGCTCTTCGTCCGATTATAAATCAGGTTGACTGCTCTTCGTCCGATTATAAATCAGTTTGACTGCTCTTCGTCTGCTTATAAAACAGTTTGACTGCTCTTCATCCTTTTATAAAGCAGTTTGACTGCTCTTCATCCTCTTATAAATCAGTTTGACTGCTCTTCATCTGTTTATAAAGCAGTTTGACTGGTCTTCATCCTCCTATAGACCAGTTTGACTGCGCTTCATCCTCCTATAAAACAGTTTGACTGCTCTTCGTCGGATTATAAATCAGTTTGACTGCTCTTCGTCCTCTTATAAAACAGTTTGACTGCTCTTCATCCTTTTATAATGCAGTTTGACTGCTCTTCATCCTCTTATAAAACAGTTTGACTGCTCTTCATCCTCTTGTAAAACAGGTTGACTGCTCTTCATCCTCTTGTAAAACAGTCTGACTGCTCTACATCCTCGTATAAAACAGTTTGACTGCTCTTCATCCTTTTATAAAGCAGTTTGACTGCTCTTCATCCTCTTATAAATCAATTTGACTGCTCTTCATCCTCTTATAAAACCGGTTTACTGCTCTTCGTCCGATTATAAATCAGTTTGACTGCTCTTCATCCTCTTATAAAACCGTTGACTGCTCTTCGTCCGATTATAAATCAGGTTGACTGCTCTTCGTCCGATTATAAATCAGTTTGACTGCTCTTCGTCTGCTTATAAAACAGTTTGACTGCTCTTCATCCTTTTATAAAGCAGTTTGACTGCTCTTCATCCTCTTATAAATCAGTTTGACTGCTCTTCATCTGTTTATAAAGCAGTTTTACTGCTCTTCATCCTCCTATAGACCAGTTTGACTGCGCTTCATCCTCCTATAAAAGAGTTTGACTGCACTTCATCGGATTATAAATCAGTTTGACTGCTCTTCGTCCTCTTATAAAACAGGTTGACTGCTCTTCATCCTCTTGTAAAACAGTCTGACTGCTCTTTATCCTTTTATAACGCAGTTTGACTGCTCTTCGTCCGCTTATAAAACAGTTTGACTGCTCTTCATCCTTTTATAAAGCAGTTTGACTGCTCTTCGTCCTCTTATAAATCAGTTTGACTGCTCTTCATCCTCTTATAAAGCAGTTTGACTGCTCTTCATCCTCCTATAAACCAGTTTGACTGCGCTTCATCCTCCTATAGAACAGTTTGACTGCTCTTCGTCCGATTATAAATCAGTTTGACTGTTCTTCGTCCTCTTATAAAGCAGTTTGACTGCTCTTCATCCTTTTATAAAGCAGTTTGACTGCTCTTCATCCTCTTATAAATCAGTTTGACTGCTCTTCATCCGATTATAAATCAGTTTGACTGCTCTTCATCCTCTTATAAAACAGTTTGACTGCTCTTCATCCTTTTATAAAACCGTTTGACTGCTCTTCGTCCGATTATAAATCAGTTTGACTGCTCTTCATCCTCTTATAAAACCGTTTGACTGCTCTTCGTCCGATTATAAATCAGGATGACTGCTCTTCGTCCTATTATAAATCAGTTTGACTGCTCTTCGTCTGCTTATAAAACAGTTTGACTGCTCTTCATCCTTTTATAAAGCAGTTTGACTGCTCTTCATCCTCTTATAAAACAGTTTGACTGCTCTTCATCCTTTTATAAATCAGTTTGACTGCTCTTCGTCTGCTTATAAATCAGTTTGACTGCTCTTCATCCTATTATAAATCAGTTTGACTGCTCTTCATCCTCTTATAAAACAGTTTGACTGCTCTTTATCCTTTTATAACGCAGTTTGACTGCTCTTCATCCTCTTATAAAACAGTTTGACTGCTCTTCATCCTCTTGTAAAACAGGTTGACTGCTCTTCATCCTCTTGTAAAACAGTCTGACTGCTCTACATCCTCGTATAAAACAGTTTGACTGCTCTTCATCCTTTTATAAAGCAGTTTGACTGCTCTTCATCCTCTTATAAATCAATTTGACTGCTATTCATCCTCTTATAAAACCGTTTGACTGCTCTTCGTCCGATTATAAATCTGTTTGACTGCTCTTCATCCTCTTATAAAACCGTTTGACTGCTCTTCGTCCGATTATAAATCAGGTTGACTGCTCTTCGTCCGATTATAAATCAGTTTGACTGCTCTTCGTCTGCTTATAAAACAGTTTGACTGCTCTTCATCCTTTTATAAAGCAGTTTGACTGCTCTTCATCCTCTTATAAATCAGTTTGACTGCTCTTCATCTGTTTATAAAGCAGTTTGACTGCTCTTCATCCTCCTATAGACCAGTTTGACTGCGCTTCATCCTCCTATAAAACAGTTTGACTGCTCTTCGTCGGATTATAAATCAGTTTGACTGCTCTTCGTCCTCTTATAAAACAGTTTGACTGCTCTTCATCCTTTTATAATGCAGTTTGACTGCTCTTCATCCTCTTATAAAACAGTTTGACTGCTCTTCATCCTCTTGTAAAACAGGTTGACTGCTCTTCATCCTCTTGTAAAACAGTCTGACTGCTCTACATCCTCGTATAAAACAGTTTGACTGCTCTTCATCCTTTTATAAAGCAGTTTGACTGCTCTTCATCCTCTTATAAATCAATTTGACTGCTCTTCATCCTCTTATAAAACCGGTTTACTGCTCTTCGTCCGATTATAAATCAGTTTGACTGCTCTTCATCCTCTTATAAAACCGTTGACTGCTCTTCGTCCGATTATAAATCAGGTTGACTGCTCTTCGTCCGATTATAAATCAGTTTGACTGCTCTTCGTCTGCTTATAAAACAGTTTGACTGCTCTTCATCCTTTTATAAAGCAGTTTGACTGCTCTTCATCCTCTTATAAATCAGTTTGACTGCTCTTCATCTGTTTATAAAGCAGTTTTACTGCTCTTCATCCTCCTATAGACCAGTTTGACTGCGCTTCATCCTCCTATAAAAGAGTTTGACTGCACTTCATCGGATTATAAATCAGTTTGACTGCTCTTCGTCCTCTTATAAAACAGGTTGACTGCTCTTCATCCTCTTGTAAAACAGTCTGACTGCTCTTTATCCTTTTATAACGCAGTTTGACTGCTCTTCGTCCACTTATAAAACAGTTTGACTGCTCTTCATCCTTTTATAAAGCAGTTTGACTGCTCTTCGTCCTCTTATAAATCAGTTTGACTGCTCTTCATCCTCTTATAAAGCAGTTTGACTGCTCTTCATCCTCCTATAAACCAGTTTGACTGCGCTTCATCCTCCTATAGAACAGTTTGACTGCTCTTCGTCCGATTATAAATCAGTTTGACTGTTCTTCGTCCTCTTATAAAGCAGTTTGACTGCTCTTCATCCTTTTATAAAGCAGTTTGACTGCTCTTCATCCTCTTATAAATCAGTTTGACTGCTCTTCATCCGATTATAAATCAGTTTGACTGCTCTTCATCCTCTTATAAAACAGTTTGACTGCTCTTCATCCTTTTATAAAACCGTTTGACTGCTCTTCGTCCGATTATAAATCAGTTTGACTGCTCTTCATCCTCTTATAAAACCGTTTGACTGCTCTTCGTCCGATTATAAATCAGGATGACTGCTCTTCGTCCTATTATAAATCAGTTTGACTGCTCTTCGTCTGCTTATAAAACAGTTTGACTGCTCTTCATCCTTTTATAAAGCAGTTTGACTGCTCTTCATCCTCTTATAAATCAGTTTGACTGCTCTTCATCTGTTTATAAAGCAGTTTTACTGCTCTTCATCCTCCTATAGACCAGTTTGACTGCGCTTCATCCTCCTATAAAACAGTTTGACTGCACTTCATCGGATTATAAATCAGTTTGACTGCTCTTCGTCCTCTTATAAAACAGGTTGACTGCTCTTTATCCTCTTGTAAAACAGTCTGACTGCTCTTTATCCTTTTATAACGCAGTTTGACTGCTCTTCGTCCTCTTATAAATCAGTTTGACTGCTCTTCATCCTCTTATAAAGCAGTTTGACTGCTCTTCATCCTCCTATAAACCAGTTTGACTGCACTTCATCCTCCTATAGAACAGTTTGACTGCTCTTCGTCCGATTATAAATCAGTTTGACTGCTCTTCGTCCTCTTATAAAGCAGTTTGACTGCTCTTCATCCTTTTATAAAGCAGTTTGACTGCTCTTCATCCTCTTATAAATCAGTTTGACTGCTCTTCATCCGATTATAAATCAGTTTGACTGCTCTTCATCCTCATATAAAACAGTTTGACTGCTCTTCATCCTATTATAAAGTAGTTTGACTGCTCTTCGTCCTCTTATAAATCAGTTTGACTGCTCTTCATCCTATTATAAATCAGTTTGACTGCTCTTCATCCTCTTATAAAACAGTTTGACTGCTCTTCATCCTTTTATAAATCAGTTTGACTGCTCTTCGTCTGCTTATAAATCAGTTTGACTGCTCTTCATCCTATTATAAATCAGTTTGACTGCTCTTCATCCTCTTATAAAACAGTTTGACTGCTCTTTATCCTTTTATAACGCAGTTTGACTGCTCTTCATCCTCTTATAAAACAGTTTGACTGCTCTTCATCCTCTTGTAAAACAGGTTGACTGCTCTTCATCCTCTTGTAAAACAGTCTGACTGCTCTACATCCTCGTATAAAACAGTTTGACTGCTCTTCATCCTTTTATAAAGCAGTTTGACTGCTCTTCATCCTCTTATAAATCAATTTGACTGCTCTTCATCCTCTTATAAAACCGTTTGACTGCTCTTCGTCCGATTATAAATCAGTTTGACTGCTCTTCATCCTCTTATAAAACCGTTTGACTGCTCTTCGTCCGATTATAAATCAGGTTGACTGCTCTTCGTCCGATTATAAATCAGTTTGACTGCTCTTCGTCTGCTTATAAAACAGTTTGACTGCTCTTCATCCTTTTATAAAGCAGTTTGACTGCTCTTCATCCTCTTATAAATCAGTTTGACTGCTCTTCATCTGTTTATAAAGCAGGTTGACTGCTCTTCATCCTCCTGTAGACCAGTTTGACTGCGCTTCATCCTCCTATAAAACAGTTTGACTGCTCTTCGTCGGATTATAAATTAGTTTGACTGCTCTTCATCCTATTATAAATCAGTTTGACTGCTCTTCATCCTCTTATAAAGCAGTTTGACTGCTCTTCATCCTCTTATAAATCAGTTTGACTGCTCTTCATCCTCTTATAAAGCAGTTTGACTGCTCTTCATCCTCCTATAAACCAGTTTGACTGCGCTTCATCCTCCTATAGAACAGTTTGACTGCTCTTCGTCCGATTATAAATCAGTTTGACTGCTCTTCGTCCTCTTATAAAACAGTTTGACTGCTCTTCATCCTTTTATAAAGCAGTTTGACTGCTCTTCATCCTCTTATAAATCAGTTTGACTGCTCTTCATCTGTTTATAAAGCAGTTTGACTGCTCTTCATCCTCCTATAGACCAGTTTGACTGCGCTTCATCCTCCTATAAAACAGTTTGACTGCTCTTCGTCGGATTATAAATCAGTTTGACTGCTCTTCGTCCTCTTATAAAACAGTTTGACTGCTCTTCATCCTTTTATAATGCAGTTTGACTGCTCTTCATCCTCTTATAAAACAGTTTGACTGCTCTTCATCCTCTTGTAAAACAGGTTGACTGCTCTTCATCCTCTTGTAAAACAGTCTGACTGCTCTACATCCTCGTATAAAACAGTTTGACTGCTCTTCATCCTTTTATAAAGCAGTTTGACTGCTCTTCATCCTCTTATAAATCAATTTGACTGCTCTTCATCCTCTTATAAAACCGGTTTACTGCTCTTCGTCCGATTATAAATCAGTTTGACTGCTCTTCATCCTCTTATAAAACCGTTGACTGCTCTTCGTCCGATTATAAATCAGGTTGACTGCTCTTCGTCCGATTATAAATCAGTTTGACTGCTCTTCGTCTGCTTATAAAACAGTTTGACTGCTCTTCATCCTTTTATAAAGCAGTTTGACTGCTCTTCATCCTCTTATAAATCAGTTTGACTGCTCTTCATCTGTTTATAAAGCAGTTTTACTGCTCTTCATCCTCCTATAGACCAGTTTGACTGCGCTTCATCCTCCTATAAAAGAGTTTGACTGCACTTCATCGGATTATAAATCAGTTTGACTGCTCTTCGTCCTCTTATAAAACAGGTTGACTGCTCTTCATCCTCTTGTAAAACAGTCTGACTGCTCTTTATCCTTTTATAACGCAGTTTGACTGCTCTTCGTCCGCTTATAAAACAGTTTGACTGCTCTTCATCCTTTTATAAAGCAGTTTGACTGCTCTTCGTCCTCTTATAAATCAGTTTGACTGCTCTTCATCCTCTTATAAAGCAGTTTGACTGCTCTTCATCCTCCTATAAACCAGTTTGACTGCGCTTCATCCTCCTATAGAACAGTTTGACTGCTCTTCGTCCGATTATAAATCAGTTTGACTGCTCTTCGTCCTCTTATAAAGCAGTTTGACTGCTCTTCATCCTTTTATAAAGCAGTTTGACTGCTCTTCATCCTCTTATAAATCAGTTTGACTGCTCTTCATCCGATTATAAATCAGTTTGACTGCTCTTCATCCTCTTATAAAACAGTTTGACTGCTCTTCATCCTTTTATAAAACCGTTTGACTGCTCTTCGTCCGATTATAAATCAGTTTGACTGCTCTTCATCCTCTTATAAAACCGTTTGACTGCTCTTCGTCCGATTATAAATCAGGATGACTGCTCTTCGTCCTATTATAAATCAGTTTGACTGCTCTTCGTCTGCTTATAAAACAGTTTGACTGCTCTTCATCCTTTTATAAAGCAGTTTGACTGCTCTTCATCCTCTTATAAATCAGTTTGACTGCTCTTCATCTGTTTATAAAGCAGTTTTACTGCTCTTCATCCTCCTATAGACCAGTTTGACTGCGCTTCATCCTCCTATAAAACAGTTTGACTGCACTTCATCGGATTATAAATCAGTTTGACTGCTCTTCGTCCTCTTATAAAACAGGTTGACTGCTCTTTATCCTCTTGTAAAACAGTCTGACTGCTCTTTATCCTTTTATAACGCAGTTTGACTGCTCTTCGTCCGCTTATAAAACAGTTTGACTGCTCTTCATCCTTTTATAAAGCAGTTTGACTGCTCTTCGTCCTCTTATAAATCAGTTTGACTGCTCTTCATCCTCTTATAAAGCAGTTTGACTGCTCTTCATCCTCCTATAAACCAGTTTGACTGCACTTCATCCTCCTATAGAACAGTTTGACTGCTCTTCGTCCGATTATAAATCAGTTTGACTGCTCTTCGTCCTCTTATAAAGCAGTTTGACTGCTCTTCATCCGATTATAAATCAGTTTGACTGCTCTTCATCCTCATATAAAACAGTTTGACTGCTCTTCATCCTATTATAAAGTAGTTTGACTGCTCTTCGTCCTCTTATAAATCAGTTTGACTGCTCTTCATCCTATTATAAATCAGTTTGACTGCTCTTCATCCTCTTATAAAACAGTTTGACTGCTCTTCATCCTTTTATAAATCAGTTTGACTGCTCTTCGTCTGCTTATAAATCAGTTTGACTGCTCTTCATCCTATTATAAATCAGTTTGACTGCTCTTCATCCTCTTATAAAACAGTTTGACTGCTCTTTATCCTTTTATAACGCAGTTTGACTGCTCTTCATCCTCTTATAAAACAGTTTGACTGCTCTTCATCCTCTTGTAAAACAGGTTGACTGCTCTCCATCCTCTTGTAAAACAGTCTGACTGCTCTACATCCTCGTATAAAACAGTTTGACTGCTCTTCATCCTTTTATAAAGCAGTTTGACTGCTCTTCATCCTCTTATAAATCAATTTGACTGCTCTTCATCCTCTTATAAAACCGTTTGACTGCTCTTCGTCCGATTATAAATCAGTTTGACTGCTCTTCATCCTCTTATAAAACCGTTTGACTGCTCTTCGTCCGATTATAAATCAGGTTGACTGCTCTTCGTCCGATTATAAATCAGTTTGACTGCTCTTCGTCTGCTTATAAAACAATTTGACTGCTCTTCATCCTTTTATAAAGCAGTTTGACTGCTCTTCATCCTCTTATAAATCAGTTTGACTGCTCTTCATCTGTTTATAAAGCAGGTTGACTGCTCTTCATCCTCCTATAGACCAGTTTGACTGCGCTTCATCCTCCTATAAAACAGTTTGACTGCTCTTCGTCGGATTATAAATTAGTTTGACTGCTCTTCATCCTATTATAAATCAGTTTGACTGCTCTTCATCCTCTTATAAAGCAGTTTGACTGCTCTTCATCCTCTTATAAATCAGTTTGACTGCTCTTCATCCTCTTATAAAGCAGTTTGACTGCTCTTCATCCTCCTATAAACCAGTTTGACTGCGCTTCATCCTCCTATAGAACAGTTTGACTGCTCTTCGTCCGATTATAAATCAGTTTGACTGCTCTTCGTCCTCTTATAAAACAGTTTGACTGCTCTTCATCCTTTTATAAAGCAGTTTGACTGCTCTTCATCCTCTTATAAATCAGTTTGACTGCTCTTCATCCGATTATAAATCAGTTTGACTGCTCTTCGTCCTCTTATAAAACAGTTTGACTGCTCTTCATCCTTTTATAAATCAGTTTGACTGCTTTTCGTCTGCTTATAAATCAGTTTGACTGCTCTTCATCCTATTATAAATCAGTTTGACTGCTCTTCATCCTCTTATAAAACAGTTTGACTGCTCTTTATCCTTTTATAACGCAGTTTGACTGCTCTTCATCCTCTTATAAAACAGTTTGACTGCTCTTCATCCTCTTGTAAAACAGGTTGACTGCTCTTCATCCTCTTGTAAAACAGTCTGACTGCTCTACATCCTCGTATAAAACAGTTTGACTGCTTTTCATCCTTTTCTAAAGCAGTTTGACTGCTCTTCATCCCCTTATAAATCAATTTGACTGCTCTTCATCCTCTTATAAAACCGTTTGTCTGCTCTTCGTCCGATTATAAATCAGTTTGACTGCTCTTCATCCTCTTATAAAACCGTTTGACTGCTCTTCGTCCGATTATAAATCAGGTTGACTGCTCTTCGTCCGATTATAAATCAGTTTGACTGCTCTTCGTCTGCTTATAAAACAGTTTGACTGCTCTTCATCCTTTTATAAAGCAGTTTGACTGCTCTTCATCCTCTTATAAATCAGTTTGACTGCTCTTCATCTGTTTATAAAGCAGTTTGACTGCTCTTCATCCTCCTATAGACCAGTTTGACTGCGCTTCATCCTCTTATAAAACAGTTTGACTGCTCTTCATCCTCTTGTAAAAAAGGTTGACTGCTCTTCATCCTCTTGTAAAACAGTCTGACTGCTCTACATCCTCGTATAAAACAGTTTGACTGCGCTTCATCCTTTTATAAAGCAGTTTGACTGCTCTTCATCCTCTTATAAATCAATTTGACTGCTCTTCATCCTCTTATAAAACCGGTTTACTGCTCTTTGTCCGATTATAAATCAGTTTGACTGCTCTTCATCCTCTTATAAAACCGTTTGACTGCTCTTCGTCCGATTATAAATCAGGTTGACTGCTCTTCATCCTTTTATAAAGCAGTTTGACTGCTCTTCGTCCTCTTATAAATCAGTTTGACTGCTCTTCATCCTCTTATAAAGCAGTTTGACTGCTCTTCATCCTCCTATAAACCAGTTTGACTGCGCTTCATCCTCCTATAGAACAGTTTGACTGCTCTTCGTCCGATTATAAATCAGTTTGACTGCTCTTCGTCCTCTTATAAAGCAGTTTGACTGCTCTTCATCCTTTTATAAAGCAGTTTGACTGCTCTTCATCCTCTTATAAATCAGTTTGACTGTTCTTCATCCTCTTATAAATCAGTTTGACTGCTCTTCATCCTCTTATAAAACAGTTTGACTGCTCTTCATCCTTTTATAAAACCGTTTGACTGCTCTTCGTCCGATTATAAATCAGTTTGACTGCTCTTCATCCTCTTATAAAACCGTTTGACTGCTCTTCGTCCGATTATAAATCAGGATGACTGCTCTTCGTCCTATTATAAATCAGTTTGACTGCTCTTCGTCTGCTTATAAAACAGTTTGACTGCTCTTCATCCTTTTATAAAGCAGTTTGACTGCTCTTCATCCTCTTATAAATCAGTTTGACTGCTCTTCATCTGTTTATAAAGCAGTTTTACTGCTCTTCATCCTCCTATAGACCAGTTTGACTGCGCTTCATCCTCCTATAAAACAGTTTGACTGCACTTCATCGGATTATAAATCAGTTTGACTGCTCTTCGTCCTCTTATAAAACAGGTTGACTGCTCTTTATCCTCTTGTAAAACAGTCTGACTGCTCTTCATCCTCTTATAAAGCAGTTTGACTGCTCTTCATCCTCCTATAAACCAGTTTGACTGCGCTTCATCCTCCTATAGAACAGTTTGACTGCTCTTCGTCCTATTATAAATCAGTTTGACTGCTCTTCGTCCTCTTATAAAGCAGTTTGACTGCTCTTCATCCTCTTATAAATCAGTTTGACTGCTCTTCATCCGATTATAAATCAGTTTGACTACTCTTCATCCTCATATAAAACAGTTTGACTGCTCTTCATCCTATTATAAAGCAGTTTGAATGCTCTTCGTCCTCTTATAAATCAGTTTGACTGCTCTTCATCCTATTATAAATCAGTTTGACTGCTCTTCATCCTCTTATAAAACAGTTTGACTGCTCTTCATCCTTCTATAAATCAGTTCGACTGCTTTTCGTCTGCTTATAAATCAGTTTGACTGCTCTTCATCCTATTATAAATCAGTTTGACTGCTCTTCATCCTCTTATAAAACCGTTTGACTGCTCTTCGTCCGATTATAAATCAGGATGACTGCTCTTCGTCCTATTATGAATCAGTTTGACTGCTCTTCGTCTGCTTATAAAACAGTTTGACTGCTCTTCATCCTTTTATAAAGCAGTTTGACTGCTCTTCATCCTCTTATAAATCAGTTTGACTGCTCTTCATCTGTTTATAAAGCAGTTTTACTGCTCTTCATCCTCCTATAGACCAGTTTGACTGCGCTTCATCCTCCTATAAAACAGTTTGACTGCACTTCATCGGATTATAAATCAGTTTGACTGCTCTTCGTCCTCTTATAAAACAGGTTGACTGCTCTTTATCCTCTTGTAAAACAGTCTGACTGCTCTTTATGCTTTTATAACGCAGTTTGACTGCTCTTCGTCCGCTTATAAATCAGTTTGACTGCTCTTCATCCTCTTATAAAGCAGTTTGACTGCTCTTCATCCTCCTATAAACCAGTTTGACTGCGCTTCATCCTCCTATAGAACAGTTTGACTGCTCTTCGTCCTATTATAAATCAGTTTGACTGCTCTTCGTCCTCTTATAAAGCAGTTTGACTGCTCTTCATCCTCTTATAAATCAGTTTGACTGCTCTTCATCCGATTATAAATCAGTTTGACTACTCTTCATCCTCATATAAAACAGTTTGACTGCTCTTCATCCTATTATAAAGCAGTTTGACTGCTCTTCGTCCTCTTATAAATCAGTTTGACTGCTCTTCATCCTATTATAAATCAGTTTGACTGCTCTTCATCCTCTTATAAAACAGTTTGACTGCTCTTCATCCTTCTATAAATCAGTTCGACTGCTTTTCGTCTGCTTATAAATCAGTTTGACTGCTCTTCATCCTATTATAAATCAGTTTGACTGCTCTTCATCCTCTTATAAAACAGTTTGACTGCTCTTTATCCTTTTATAACGCAGTTTGACTGCTCTTCATCCTCTTATAAAACAGTTTGACTGCTCTTCATCCTCTTGTAAAACAGGTTGACTGCCCTTCATCCTCTTGTAAAACAGTCTGACTGCTCTACATCCTCGTATAAAACAGTTTGACTGCTCTTCATCCTTTTATAAAGCAGTTTGACTGCTCTTCATCCTCTTATAAATCAATTTGACTGCTCTTCATCCTCTTATAAAACCGTTTGACTGCTCTTCGTCCGATTATAAATCAGTTTGACTGCTCTTCATCCTCTTATAAAACCGTTTGACTGCTCTTCGTCCGATTATAAATCAGGTTGACTGCTCTTCGTCCGATTATAAATCAGTTTGACTGCTCTTCGTCTGCTTATAAAACAGTTTGACTGCTCTTCATCCTTTTATAAAGCAGTTTGACTGCTTTTCATCCTCTTATAAATCAGTTTGACTGCTCTTCATCTGTTTATAAAGCAGTTTGACTGCTCTTCATCCTCCTATAGACCAGTTTGACTGCGCTTCATCCTCTTATAAAACAGTTTGACTGCTCTTCATCCTCTTGTAAAACAGGTTGACTGCTCTTCATCCTCTTGTAAAACAGTCTGACTGCTCTACATCCTCGTATAAAACAGTTTGACTGCTCTTCATCCTTTTATAAAGCAGTTTGACTGCTCTTCATCCTCTTATAAATCAATTTGACTGCTCTTCATCCTCTTATAAAACCGGTTTACTGCTCTTCGTCCGATTATAAATCAGTTTGACTGCTCTTCATCCTCTTATAAAACCGTTTGACTGCTCTTCGTCCGATTATAAATCAGGTTGACTGCTCTTCGTCCGATTATAAATCAGTTTGACTGCTCTTCGTCTGCTTATAAAACAGTTTGACTGCTCTTCATCCTTTTATAAAGCAGTTTGACTGCTCTTCATCTTCTTATAAATCAGTTTGACTGCTCTTCATCTGTTTATAAAGCAGTTTTACTGCTCTTCATCCTCCTATAGACCAGTTTGACTGCGCTTCATCCTCCTATAAAACAGTTTGACTGCACTTCATCGGATTATAAATCAGTTTGACTGCTCTTCGTCCTCTTATAAAACAGGTTGACTGCTCTTCATCCTCTTGTAAAACAGTCTGACTGCTCTTTATCCTTTTATAACGCAGTTTGACTGCTCTTCGTCCGCTTATAAAACAGTTTGACTGCTCTTCATCCTTTTATAAAGCAGTTTGACTGCTCTTCGTCCTCTTATAAATCAGTTTGACTGCTCTTCATCCTCTTATAAAGCAGTTTGACTGCTCTTCATCCTCCTATAAACCAGTTTGACTGCGCTTCATCCTCCTATAGAACAGTTTGACTGCTCTTCGTCCGATTATAAATCAGTTTGACTGCTCTTCGTCCTCTTATAAAGCAGTTTGACTGCTCTTCATCCTTTTATAAAGCAGTTTGACTGCTCTTCATCCTCTTATAAATCAGTTTGTCTGCTCTTCATCCGATTATAAATCAGTTTGACTGCTCTTCATCCTCTTATAAAACCGTTTGACTGCTCTTCGTCCGATTATAAATCAGTTTGACTGCTCTTCATCCTTTTATAAAACCGTTTGACTGCTCTTCGTCCGATTATAAATCAGGATGACTGCTCTTCGTCCTATTATAAATCAGTTTGACTGCTCTTCGTCTGCTTATAAATCAGTTTGACTGCTCTTCGTCTGCTTATAAAACAGTTTGACTGCTCTTCATCCTTTTATAAAGCAGTTTGACTGCTCTTCATCCTCTTATAAATCAGTTTGACTGCTCTTCATCTGTTTATAAAGCAGTTTTACTGCTCTTCATCCTCCTATAGACCAGTTTGACTGCGCTTCATCCTCCTATAAAACAGTTTGACTGCACTTCATCGGATTATAAATCAGTTTGACTGCTCTTCGTCCTCTTATAAAACAGGTTGACTGCTCTTTATCCTCTTGTAAAACAGTATGACTGCTCTTTATCCTTTTATAACGCAGTTTGACTGCTCTTCGTCCGCTTATAAATCAGTTTGACTGCTCTTCATCCTCTTATAAAGCAGTTTGACTGCTCTTCATCCTCCTATAAACCAGTTTGACTGCGCTTCATCCTCCTATAGAACAGTTTGACTGCTCTTCGTCCGATTATAAATCAGTTTGACTGCTCTTCGTCCTCTTATAAAGCAGTTTGACTGCTCTTCATCCTCTTATAAATCAGTTTGACTGCTCTTCATCCGATTATAAATCAGTTTGACTACTCTTCATCCTCATATAAAACAGTTTGACTGCTCTTCATCCTATTATAAAGCAGTTTGACTGCTCTTCGTCCTCTTATAAATCAGTTTGACTGCTCTTCATCCTATTATAAATCAGTTTGACTGCACTTCATCCTCTTATAAAACAGTTTGACTGCTCTTCATCCTTTTATAAATCAGTTTGACTGCTCTTCGTCTGCTTATAAATCAGTTTGACTGCTCTTCATCCTATTATAAATCAGTTTGACTGCTCTTCATCCTCTTATAAAACAGTTTGACTGCTCTTTATCCTTTTATAACGCAGTTTGACTGCTCTTCATCCTCTTATAAAACAGTTTGACTGCTCTTCATCCTCTTGTAAAACAGGTTGACTGCTCTTCATCCTCTTGTAAAACAGTCTGACTGCTCTACATCCTCGTATAAAACAGTTTGACTGCTCTTCATCCTTTTATAAAGCAGTTTGACTGCTCTTCATCCTCTTATAAATCAATTTGACTGCTCTTCATCCTCTTATAAAACCGTTTGACTGCTCTTCGTCCGATTATAAATCAGTTTGACTGCTCTTCATCCTCTTATAAAACCGTTTGACTGCTCTTCGTCCGATTATAAATCAGGTTGACTGCTCATCGTCCGATTATAAATCAGTTTGACTGCTCTTCGTCTGCTTATAAAACAGTTTGACTGCTCTTCATCCTTTTATAAAGCAGTTTGACTGCTCTTCATCCTCTTATAAATCAGTTTGACTGCTCTTCATCTGTTTATAAAGCAGGTTGACTGCTCTTCATCCTCCTATAGACCAGTTTGACTGCGCTTCATCCTCCTATAAAACAGTTTAACTGCTCTTCGTCGGATTATAAATCAGTTTGACTGCTCTTCATCCTATTATAAATCAGTTTGACTGCTCTTCATCCTCTTATAAAACAGTTTGACTGCTCTTCATCCTTTTATAAATCAGTTTGACTGCTCTTCGTCTGCTTATAAATCAGTTTGACTGCTCTTCATCCTATTATAAATCAGTTTGACTGCTCTTCATCCTCTTATAAAACAGTTTGACTGCTCTTTATCCTTTTATAACGCAGTTTGACTGCTCTTCATCCTCTTATAAAACAGTTTGACTGCTCTTCATCCTCTTGTAAAACAGGTTGACTGCTCTTCATCCTCTTGTAAAACAGTCTGACTGCTCTACATCCTCGTATAAAACAGTTTGACTGCTCTTCATCCTTTTATAAAGCAGTTTGACTGCTCTTCATCCTCTTATAAATCAATTTGACTGCTCTTCATCCTCTTATAAAACCGTTTGACTGCTCTTCGTCCGATTATAAATCAGTTTGACTGCTCTTCATCCTCTTATAAAACCGTTTGACTGCTCTTCGTCCGATTATAAATCAGTTTGACTGCTCTTCGTCTGCTTATAAAACAGTTTGACTGCTCTTCATCCTTTTATAAAGCAGTTTGACTGCTCTTCATCCTCTTATAAATCAGTTTGACTGCTCTTCATCTGTTTATAAAGCAGTTTGACTGCTCTTCATCCTCCTATAGACCAGTTTGACTGCGCTTCATCCTCCTATAAAACAGTTTGACTGCTCTTCGTCGGATTATAAATCAGTTTGACTGCTCTTTGTCCTCTTATAAAACAGTTTGACTGCTCTTCATCCTTTTATAAAGCAGTTTGACTGCTCTACATCCTCTTATAAATCAGTTTGACTGCTATTCATCCGATTATAAATCAGTTTGACTGCTCTTCATCCTATTATAAATCAGTTTGACTGCTCTTCATCCTCTTATAAAACAGTTTGACTGCTCTTTATCCTTTTATAACGCAGTTTGACTGCTCTTCATCCTCTTATAAAACAGTTTGACTGCTCTTCATCCTCTTGTAAAACAGGTTGACTGCTCTTCATCCTCTTGTAAAACATTCTGACTGCTCTACATCCTCGTATAAAACAGTTTGACTGCTCTTCATCCTTTTATAAAGCAGTTTGACTGCTCTTCATCCTCTTATAAATCAATTTGACTGCTCTTCATCCTCTTATAAAACCGTTTGACTGCTCTTCGTCCGATTATAAATCAGTTTGACTGCTCTTCATCCTCTTATAAAACCGTTTGACTGCTCTTCGTCCGATTATAAATCAGGTTGACTGCTCTTCGTCCGATTATAAATCAGTTTGACTGCTCTTCGTCTGCTTATAAAACAGTTTGACTGCTCTTCATCCTTTTATAAAGCAGTTTGACTGCTCTTCATCCTCTTATAAATCAGTTTGACTGCTCTTCATCTGTTTATAAAGCAGTTTGACTGCTCTTCATCCTCCTATAGACCAGTTTGACTGCGCTTCATCCTCCTATAAAACAGTTTGACTGCTCTTCGTCGGATTATAAATCAGTTTGACTGCTCTTTGTCCTCTTATAAAACAGTTTGACTGCTATTCATCCGATTATAAATCAGTTTGACTGCTTTTCGTCCGATTATAAATCAGTTTGACTGCTCTTCGTCCTCGTATAAAACAGTTTGACTGCTCTTCATCCTTTTATAAAGCAGTTTGACTGCTCTACATCCTCTTATAAATCAGTTTGACTGCTATTCTTCCGATTATAAATCAGTTTGACTGCTTTTCGTCCGATTATAAATCAGTTTGACTGCTCTTCGTCCTCGTATAAAACAGTTTGACTGCTCTTCATCCTTTTATAAAGCAGTTTGACTGCTCTTCATCCTCTTATAAGACAGATTGACTGCTCTTCATCCTCTTGTAAAACAGGTTGACTGCCCTTCTTCCTCTTGTAAAACAGTCTGACTGCTCTTCATCCTCTTATAAAGCAGTTTGACTGCTCTTCATCCTCCTATAAACCAGTTTGACTGCACTTCATCGGATTATAAATCAGTTTGACTGCTCTTCGTCCTCTTATAAAACAGGTTGACTGCTCTTCATCCTCTTGTAAAACAGTCTGACTGCTCTTTATCCTTTTATAACGCAGTTTGACTGCTCTTCGTCCGCTTATAAAACAGTTTGACTGCTCTTCATCCTTTTATAAAGCAGTTTGACTGCTCTTCGTCCTCTTATAAATCAGTTTGACTGCTCTTCATCCTCTTATAAAGCAGTTTGACTGCTCTTCATCCTCCTATAAACCAGTTTGACTGCGCTTCATCCTCCTATAGAACAGTTTGACTGCTCTTCGTCCGATTATAAATCAGTTTGACTGCTCTTCGTCCTCTTATAAAGCAGTTTGACTGCTCTTCATCCTTTTATAAAGCAGTTTGACTGCTCTTCATCCTCTTATAAATCACCTTGACTGCTCTTCGTCCTCTTATAAAACAGTTTGACTGCTCTTCATCCTTTTATAAAATCGTTTGACTGCTCTTCGTCCGATTATAAATCAGTTTGACTGCTCTTCATCCTCTTATAAAACCGTTTGACTGCTCTTCGTCCGATTATAAATCAGGATGACTGCTCTTCGTCCTATTATAAATCAGTTTGACTGCTCTTCGTCTGCTTATAAAACAGTTTGACTGCTCTTCATCCTTTTATAAAGCAGTTTGACTGCTCTTCATCCTCTTATAAATCAGTTTGACTGCTCTTCATCTGTTTATAAAGCAGTTTTACTGCTCTTCATCCTCCTATAGACCAGTTTGACTGCGCTTCATCCTCCTATAAAACAGTTTGACTGCACTTCATCGGATTATAAATCAGTTTGACTGCTCTTCGTCCTCTTATAAAACAGGTTGACTGCTCTTTATCCTCTTGTAAAACAGTCTGACTGCTCTTTATCCTTTTATAACGCAGTTTGACTGCTCTTCGTCCGCTTATAAATCAGTTTGACTGCTCTTCATCCTCTTATAAAGCAGTTTGACTGCTCTTCATCCTCCTATAAACCAGTTTGACTGCGCTTCATCCTCCTATAGAACAGTTTGACTGCTCTTCGTCCGATTATAAATCAGTTTGACTGCTCTTCGTCCTCTTATAAAGCAGTTTGACTGCTCTTCATCCTTTTATAAAGCAGTTTGACTGCTCTTCATCCTCTTATAAATCAGTTTGACTGCTCTTCATACGATTTTAAATCAGTTTGACTACTCTTCATCCTCATATAAAACAGTTTGACTGCTCTTCATCCTATTATAAAGCAGTTTGACTGCTCTTCGTCCTCTTATAAATCAGTTTGACTGCTCTTCATCCTATTATAAATCAGTTTGACTGCTCTTTATCCTTTTATAACGCAGTTTGACTGCTCTTCATCCTCTTATAAAACAGTTTGACTGCTCTTCATCCTCTTGTAAAACAGGTTGACTGCTCTTCATCCTCTTGTAAAACAGTCTGACTGCTCTACATCCTCGTATAAAACAGTTTGACTGCTCTTCATCCTTTTATAAAGCAGTTTGACTGCTCTTCATCCTCTTATAAAACCGTTTGACTGCTCTTCGTCCGATTATAAATCAGTTTGACTGCTCTTCATCCTCTTATAAAACCGTTTGACTGCTCTTCGTCCGATTATAAATCAGGTTGACTGCTCTTCGTCCGATTATAAATCAGTTTGACTGCTCTTCGTCTGCTTATAAAACAGTTTGACTGCTCTTCATCCTTTTATAAAGCAGTTTGACTGCTCTTCATCCTCTTATAAATCAGTTTGACTGCTCTTCATCTGTTTATAAAGCAGGTTGACTGCTCTTCATCCTCCTATAGACCAGTTTGACTGCGCTTCATCCTCCTATAAAACAGTTTGACTGCTCTTCGTCGGATTATAAATCAGTTTGACTGCTCTTCATCCTAATATAAATCAGTTTGACTGCTCTTCATCCTCTTATAAAACAGTTTGACTGCTCTTCATCCTTTTATAAATCAGTTTAACTGCTCTTCGTCTGCTTATAAATCAGTTTGACTGCTCTTCATCCTATTATAAATCAGTTTGACTGCTCTTCATCCTCTTATAAAACAGTTTGACTGCTCTTTATCCTTTTATAACGCAGTTTGACTGCTCTTCATCCTCTTATAAAACAGTTTGACTGCTCTTCATCCTCTTGTAAAACAGGTTGACTGCTCTTCATCCTCTTGTAAAACAGTCTGACTGCTCTACATCCTCGTATAAAACAGTTTGACTGCTCTTCATCCTTTTATAAAGCAGTTTGACTGCTCTTCATCCTCTTATAAATCAATTTGACTGCTCTTCATCCTCTTATAAAACCGTTTGACTGCTCTTCGTCCGATTATAAATCAGTTTGACTGCTCTTCATCCTCTTATAAAACCGTTTGACTGCTCTTCGTCCGATTATAAATCAGGTTGACTGCTCTTCGTCCGATTATAAATCAGTTTGACTGCTCTTCGTCTGCTTATAAAACAGTTTGACTGCTCTTCATCCTTTTATAAAGCAGTTTGACTGCTCTTCATCCTCTTATAAATCAGTTTGACTGCTCTTCATCTGTTTATAAAGCAGTTTGACTGCTCTTCATCCTCCTATAGACCAGTTTGACTGCGCTTCATCCTCCTATAAAACAGTTTGACTGCTCTTCGTCGGATTATAAATCAGTTTGACTGCTCTTTGTCCTCTTATAAAACAGTTTGACTGCTCTTCATCCTTTTATAAAGCAGTTTGACTGCTCTTCATCCTCTTATAAGACAGATTGACTGCTCTTCATCCTCTTGTAAAACAGGTTGACTGCCCTTCTTCCTCTTGTAAAACAGTCTGACTGCTCTTCATCCTCTTATAAAGCAGTTTGACTGCTCTTCATCCTCCTATAAACCAGTTTGACTGCGCTTCATCCTCTTGTAAAACAGGTTGACTGCTTTTCATCCTTTTGTAAAACAGTCTGACTGCTCTACATCATTGTATAAAACAGTTTGACTGCTCTTCATCCTTTTATAAAGCAGTTTGACTGCTCTTCATCCTCTTATAAATCAATTTGACTGCTATTCATCCTCTTATAAAACCGTTTGACTGCTCTTCGTCCAATTATAAATCAGTTTGACTGCTCTTCGTCCGATTATAAATCAGTTTGACTGCTCTTCGTCCGCTTATAAAACAGTTTGACTGCTCTTCATCCTTTTATAAAGCAGTTTGACTGCTCTTCATCCTCTTATAAATCAGTTTGACTGCTCTTCATCCGATTATAAATCAGTTTGACTGCTCTTCGTCCTCTTATAAAACAGTTTGACTGCTCTTCATCCTTTTATAAAGCAGTTTGACTGCTCTTCATCCTCTTATAAATCAGTTTGACTGCTCTTCATCCTATTATAAATCAGTTTGACTGCTCTTCATCCTCTTATAAAACAGTTTGACTGCTCTTCATCCTTTTATAAATCAGTTTGACTGCTCTTCGTCTGCGTAGAAATCAGTTTGACTGCTCTTCATCCTATTATAAATCAGTTTGACTGCTCTTCATCCTCTTATAAAACAGTTTGACTGCTCTTTATCCTTTTATAACGCAGTTTGACTGCTCTTCATCCTCTTATAAAACAGTTTGACTGCTCTTCATCCTCTTGTAAAACAGGTTGACTGCTCTTCATCCTCTTGTAAAACAGTCTGACTGCTCTACATCCTCGTATAAAACAGTTTGACTGCTCTTCATCCTTTTATAAAGCAGTTTGACTGCTCTTCATCCTCTTATAAATCAATTTGACTGCTCTTCATCCTCTTATAAAACCGTTTGACTGCTCTTCGTCCGATTATAAATCAGTTTGACTGCTCTTCATCCTCTTATAAAACCGTTTGACTGCTCTTCGTCCGATTATAAATCAGGTTGACTGCTCTTCGTCCGATTATAAATCAGTTTGACTGCTCTTCGTCTGCTTATAAAACAGTTTGACTGCTCTTCATCCTTTTATAAAGCAGTTTGACTGCTCTTCATCCTCTTATAAATCAGTTTGACTGCTCTTCATCTGTTTATAAAGCAGTTTGACTGCTCTTCATCCTCCTATAGACCAGTTTGACTGCGCTTCATCCTCCTATAAAACAGTTTGACTGCTCTTCGTCGGATTATAAATCAGTTTGACTGCTCTTTGTCCTCTTATAAAACAGTTTGACTGCTCTTCATCCTTTTATAAAGCAGTTTGACTGCTCTTCATCCTCTTATAAGACAGATTGACTGCTCTTCATCCTCTTGTAAAACAGGTTGACTGCCCTTCTTCCTCTTGTAAAACAGTCTGACTGCTCTTCATCCTCTTATAAAGCAGTTTGACTGCTCTTCATCCTCCTATAAACCAGTTTGACTGCGCTTCATCCTCTTGTAAAACAGGTTGACTGCTTTTCATCCTTTTGTAAAACAGTCTGACTGCTCTACATCATTGTATAAAACAGTTTGACTGCTCTTCATCCTTTTATAAAGCAGTTTGACTGCTCTTCATCCTCTTATAAATCAATTTGACTGCTATTCATCCTCTTATAAAACCGTTTGACTGCTCTTCGTCCAATTATAAATCAGTTTGACTGCTCTTCGTCCGATTATAAATCAGTTTGACTGCTCTTCGTCCGCTTATAAAACAGTTTGACTGCTCTTCATCCTTTTATAAAGCAGTTTGACTGCTCTTCATCCTCTTATAAATCAGTTTGACTGCTCTTCATCCGATTATAAATCAGTTTGACTGCTCTTCGTCCTCTTATAAAACAGTTTGACTGCTCTTCATCCTTTTATAAAGCAGTTTGACTGCTCTTCATCCTCTTATAAATCAGTTTGACTGCTCTTCATCCTATTATAAATCAGTTTGACTGCTCTTCATCCTCTTATAAAACAGTTTGACTGCTCTTCATCCTTTTATAAATCAGTTTGACTGCTCTTCGTCTGCGTAGAAATCAGTTTGACTGCTCTTCATCCTATTATAAATCAGTTTGACTGCTCTTCATCCTCTTATAAAACAGTTTGACTGCTCTTTATCCTTTTATAACGCAGTTTGACTGCTCTTCATCCTCTTATAAAACAGTTTGACTGCTCTTCATCCTCTTGTAAAACAGGTTGACTGCTCTTCATCCTCTTGTAAAACAGTCTGACTGCTCTACATCCTCGTATAAAACAGTTTGACTGCTCTTCATCCTTTTATAAAGCAGTTTGACTGCTCTTCATCCTCTTATAAATCAATTTGACTGCTCTTCATCCTCTTATAAAACCGTTTGACTGTTCTTCGTCCGATTATAAATCAGTTTGACTGCTCTTCATCCTCTTATAAAACCGTTTGACTGCTCTTCGTCCGATTATAAATCAGGTTGACTGCTCTTCGTCCGATTATAAATCAGTTTGACTGCTCTTCGTCTGCTTATAAAACAGTTTGACTGCTCTTCATCCTTTTATAAAGCAGTTTGACTGCTCTTCATCCTCTTATAAATCAGTTTGACTGCTCTTCATCTGTTTATAAAGCAGTTTGACTGCTCTTCATCCTCCTACAGACCAGTTTGACTGCGCTTCATCCTCCTATAAAACAGTTTGACTGCTCTTCGTCGGATTATAAATCAGTTTGACTGCTCTTCGTCCTCTTATAAAACAGTTTGACTGCTCTTCATCCTTTTATAATGCAGTTTGACTGCTCTTCATCCTCTTATAAAACAGTTTGACTGCTCTTCATCCTCTTGTAAAACAGGTTGACTGCTCTTCATCCTCTTGTAAAACAGTCTGACTGCTCTACATCCTCGTATAAAACAGTTTGACTGCTCTTCATCCTTTTATAAAGCAGTTTGACTGCTCTTCATCCTCTTATAAATCAATTTGACTGCTCTTCATCCTCTTATAAAACCGGTTTACTGCTCTTCGTCCGATTATAAATCAGTTTGACTGCTCTTCATCCTCTTATAAAACCGTTTGACTGCTCTTCGTCCGATTATAAATCAGGTTGACTGCTCTTCGTCCGATTATAAATCAGTTTGACTGCTCTTCGTCTGCTTATAAAACAGTTTGACTGCTCTTCATCCTTTTATAAAGCAGTTTGACTGCTCTTCATCCTCTTATAAATCAGTTTGACTGCTCTTCATCTGTTTATAAAGCAGTTTGACTGCTCTTCATCCTCCTATAGACCAGTTTGACTGCGCTTCATCCTCCTATAAAACAGTTTGACTGCTCTTCGTCGGATTATAAATCAGTTTGACTGCTCTTTGTCCTCTTATAAAACAGTTTGACTGCTCTTCATCCTTTTATAAAGCAGTTTGACTGCTCTTCATCCTCTTATAAGACAGATTGACTGCTCTTCATCCTCTTGTAAAACAGGTTGACTGCCCTTCTTCCTCTTGTAAAACAGTCTGACTGCTCTTCATCCTCTTATAAAGCAGTTTGACTGCTCTTCATCCTCCTATAAACCAGTTTGACTGCGCTTCATCCTCTTGTAAAACAGGTTGACTGCTTTTCATCCTTTTGTAAAACAGTCTGACTGCTCTACATCATTGTATAAAACAGTTTGACTGCTCTTCATCCTTTTATAAAGCAGTTTGACTGCTCTTCATCCTCTTATAAATCAATTTGACTGCTATTCATCCTCTTATAAAACCGTTTGACTGCTCTTCGTCCAATTATAAATCAGTTTGACTGCTCTTCGTCCGATTATAAATCAGTTTGACTGCTCTTCGTCCGCTTATAAAACAGTTTGACTGCTCTTCATCCTTTTATAAAGCAGTTTGACTGCTCTTCATCCTCTTACAAATCAGTTTGACTGCTCTTCATCCGATTATAAATCAGTTTGACTGCTCTTCGTCCTCTTATAAAACAGTTTGACTGCTCTTCATCCTTTTATAAAGCAGTTTGACTGCTCTTCATCCTCTTATAAATCAGTTTGACTGCTCTTCATCCTATTATAAATCAGTTTGACTGCTCTTCATCCTCTTATAAAACAGTTTGACTGCTCTTCATCCTTTTATAAATCAGTTTGACTGCTCTTCGTCTGCGTAGAAATCAGTTTGACTGCTCTTCATCCTATTATAAATCAGTTTGACTGCTCTTCATCCTCTTATAAAACAGTTTGACTGCTCTTTATCCTTTTATAACGCAGTTTGACTGCTCTTCATCCTCTTATAAAACAGTTTGACTGCTCTTCATCCTCTTGTAAAACAGGTTGACTGCTCTTCATCCTCTTGTAAAACAGTCTGACTGCTCTACATCCTCGTATAAAACAGTTTGACTGCTCTTCATCCTTTTATAAAGCAGTTTGACTGCTCTTCATCCTCTTATAAATCAATTTGACTGCTCTTCATCCTCTTATAAAACCGTTTGACTGCTCTTCGTCCGATTATAAATCAGTTTGACTGCTCTTCATCCTCTTATAAAACCGTTTGACTGTTCTTCGTCCGATTATAAATCAGGTTGACTGCTCTTCGTCCGATTATAAATCAGTTTGACTGCTCTTCGTCTGCTTATAAAACAGTTTGACTGCTCTTCATCCTTTTATAAAGCAGTTTGACTGCTCTTCATCCTCTTATAAATCAGTTTGACTGCTCTTCATCTGTTTATAAAGCAGTTTGACTGCTCTTCATCCTCCTATAGACCAGTTTGACTGCGCTTCATCCTCCTATAAAACAGTTTGACTGCTCTTCGTCGGATTATAAATCAGTTTGACTGCTCTTTGTCCTCTTATAAAACAGTTTGACTGCTCTTCATCCTTTTATAAAGCAGTTTGACTGCTCTTCATCCTCTTATAAGACAGATTGACTGCTCTTCATCCTCTTGTAAAACAGGTTGACTGCCCTTCTTCCTCTTGTAAAACAGTCTGACTGCTCTTCATCCTCTTATAAAGCAGTTTGACTGCTCTTCATCCTCCTATAAACCAGTTTGACTGCGCTTCATCCTCTTGTAAAACAGGTTGACTGCTTTTCATCCTTTTGTAAAACAGTCTGACTGCTCTACATCATTGTATAAAACAGTTTGACTGCTCTTCATCCTTTTATAAAGCAGTTTGACTGCTCTTCATCCTCTTATAAATCAATTTGACTGCTATTCATCCTCTTATAAAACCGTTTGACTGCTCTTCGTCCAATTATAAATCAGTTTGACTGCTCTTCGTCCGATTATAAATCAGTTTGACTGCTCTTCGTCCGCTTATAAAACAGTTTGACTGCTCTTCATCCTTTTATAAAGCAGTTTGACTGCTCTTCATCGTCTTATAAATCAGTTTGACTGCTCTTCATCCGATTATAAATCAGTTTGACTGCTCTTCGTCCTCTTATAAAACAGTTTGACTGCTCTTCATCCTTTTATAAAGCAGTTTGACTGCTCTTCATCCTCTTATAAATCAGTTTGACTGCTCTTCATCCTATTATAAATCAGTTTGACTGCTCTTCATCCTCTTATAAAACAGTATGACTGCTCTTCATCCTTTTATAAATCAGTTTGACTGCTCTTCGTCTGCGTAGAAATCAGTTTGACTGCTCTTCATCCTATTATAAATCAGTTTGACTGCTCTTCATCCTCTTATAAAACAGTTTGACTGCTCTTTATCCTTTTATAACGCAGTTTGACTGCTCTTCATCCTCTTATAAAACAGTTTGACTGCTCTTCATCCTCTTGTAAAACAGGTTGACTGCTCTTCATCCTCTTGTAAAACAGTCTGACTGCTCTACATCCTCGTATAAAACAGTTTGACTGCTCTTCATCCTTTTATAAAGCAGTTTGACTGCTCTTCATCCTCTTATAAATCAATTTGACTGCTCTTCATCCTCTTATAAAACCGTTTGACTGTTCTTCGTCCGATTATAAATCAGTTTGACTGCTCTTCATCCTCTTATAAAACCGTTTGACTGCTCTTCGTCCGATTATAAATCAGGTTGACTGCTCTTCGTCCGATTATAAATCAGTTTGACTGCTCTTCGTCTGCTTATAAAACAGTTTGACTGCTCTTCATCCTTTTATAAAGCAGTTTGACTGCTCTTCATCCTCTTATAAATCAGTTTGACTGCTCTTCATCTGTTTATAAAGCAGTTTGACTGCTCTTCATCCTCCTACAGACCAGTTTGACTGCGCTTCATCCTCCTATAAAACAGTTTGACTGCTCTTCGTCGGATTATAAATCAGTTTGACTGCTCTTCGTCCTCTTATAAAACAGTTTGACTGCTCTTCATCCTTTTATAATGCAGTTTGACTGCTCTTCATCCTCTTATAAAACAGTTTGACTGCTCTTCATCCTCTTGTAAAACAGGTTGACTGCTCTTCATCCTCTTGTAAAACAGTCTGACTGCTCTACATCCTCGTATAAAACAGTTTGACTGCTCTTCATCCTTTTATAAAGCAGTTTGACTGCTCTTCATCCTCTTATAAATCAATTTGACTGCTCTTCATCCTCTTATAAAACCGGTTTACTGCTCTTCGTCCGATTATAAATCAGTTTGACTGCTCTTCATCCTCTTATAAAACCGTTTGACTGCTCTTCGTCCGATTATAAATCAGGTTGACTGCTCTTCGTCCGATTATAAATCAGTTTGACTGCTCTTCGTCTGCTTATAAAACAGTTTGACTGCTCTTCATCCTTTTATAAAGCAGTTTGACTGCTCTTCATCCTCTTATAAATCAGTTTGACTGCTCTTCATCTGTTTATAAAGCAGTTTTACTGCTCTTCATCCTCCTATAGACCAGTTTGACTGCGCTTCATCCTCCTATAAAACAGTTTGACTGCACTTCATCGTATTATAAATCAGTTTGACTGCTCTTCGTCCTCTTATAAAACAGGTTGACTGCTCTTCATCCTCTTGTAAAACAGTCTGACTGCTCTTTATCCTTTTATAACGCAGTTTGACTGCTCTTCGTCCGCTTATAAAACAGTTTGACTGCTCTTCATCCTTTTATAAAGCAGTTTGACTGCTCTTCGTCCTCTTATAAATCAGTTTGACTGCTCTTCATCCTCTTATAAAGCAGTTTGACTGCTCTTCATCCTCCTATAAACCAGTTTGACTGCGCTTCATCCTCCTATAGAACAGTTTGACTGCTCTTCGTCCGATTATAAATCAGTTTGACTGCTCTTCGTCCTCTTATAAAGCAGTTTGACTGCTCTTCATCCTTTTATAAAGCAGTTTGACTGCTCTTCATCCTCTTATAAATCAGTTTGACTGCTCTTCATCCGATTATAAATCAGTTTGACTGCTCTTCATCCTCTTATAAAACAGTTTGACTGCTCTTCATCCTTTTATAAAACCGTTTGACTGCTCTTCATCCGATTATAAATCAGTTTGACTGCTCTTCATCCTCTTATAAAACCGTTTGACTGCTCTTCGTCCGATTATAAATCAGGATGACTGCTCTTCGTCCTATTATAAATCAGTTTGACTGCTCTTCGTCTGCTTATAAAACAGTTTGACTGCTCTTCATCCTTTTATAAAGCAGTTTGACTGCTCTTCATCCTCTTATAAATCAGTTTGACTGCTCTTCATCCTCCTATAGACCAGTTTGACTGCGCTTCATCCTCCTATAAAACAGTTTGACTGCACTTCATCGGATTATAAATCAGTTTGACTGCTCTTCGTCCTCTTATAAAACAGGTTGACTGCTCTTTATCCTCTTGTAAAACAGTCTGACTGCTCTTTATCCTTTTATAACGCAGTTTGACTGCTCTTCGTCCGCTTATAAAACAGTTTGACTGCTCTTCATCCTTTTATAAAGCAGTTTGACTGCTCTTCATCCTCATATAAAACAGTTTGACTGCTCTTCATCCTTTTATAAAGCGGTTTGACTGCTCTTCGTCCTCTTATAAATCAGTTTGACTGCTCTTCATCCTCTTATAAAGCAGTTTGAATGCTCTTCATCCTCCTATAAACCAGTTTGACTGCGCTTCATCCTCCTATAGAACAGTTTGACTGCTCTTCGTCCGATTATAAATCAGTTTGACTGCTCTTCGTCCTCATATAAAACAGTTTGACTGCTCTTCATCCTTTTATAAAGCAGTTTGACTGCTCTTCGTCCTCTTATAAATCAGTTTGACTGCTCTTCATCCTATTATAAATCAGTTTGACTGCTCTTCATCCTCTTATAAAACAGTTTGACTGCTCTTCATCCTTTTATAAATCAGTTTGACTGCTCTTCGTCTGCTTATAAATCAGTTTGACTGCTCTTCATCCTATTATAAATCAGTTTGACTGCTCTTCATCCTCTTATAAAACAGTTTGACTGCTCTTTATCCTTTTATAACGCAGTTTGACTGCACTTCATCCTCTTATAAAACAGTTTGACTGCTCTTCATCCTCTTGTAAAACAGGTTGACTGCTCTTCATCCTCTTGTAAAACAGTCTGACTGCTCTACATCCTCGTATAAAACAGTTTGACTGCTCTTCATCCTTTTATAAAGCAGTTTGACTGCTCTTCATCCTCTTATAAATCAATTTGACTGCTCTTCATCCTCTTATAAAACCGTTTGACTGCTCTTCGTCCGATTATAAATCAGTTTGACTGCTCTTCATCCTCTTATAAAACCGTTTGACTACTCTTCGTCCGATTATAAATCAGGTTGACTGCTCTTCGTCCGATTATAAATCAGTTTGACTGCTCTTCGTCTGCTTATAAAACAGTTTGACTGCTCTTCATCCTTTTATAAAGCAGTTTGACTGCTCTTCATCCTCTTATAAATCAGTTTGACTGCTCTTCATCTGTTTATAAAGCAGTTTGACTGCTCTTCATCCTCCTATAGACCAGTTTGACTGCGCTTCATCCTCCTATAAAACAGTTTGACTGCTCTTCGTCGGATTATAAATCAGTTTGACTGCTCTTCATCCTATTATAAATCAGTTTGACTGCTCTTCATCCTCTTATAAAACAGTTTGACTGCTCTTTATCCTTTTATAACGCAGTTTGACTGCTCTTCATCCTCTTATAAAACAGTTTGACTGCTCTTCATCCTCTTGTAAAACAGGTTGACTGCACTTCATCCTCTTGTAAAACAGTCTGACTGCTCTACATCCTCGTATAAAACAGTTTGACTGCTCTTCATCCTTTTATAAAGCAGTTTGACTGCTCTTCATCCTCTTATAAATCAATTTGACTGCTCTTCATCCTCTTATAAAACCGTTTGACTGCTCTTCGTCCGATTATAAATCAGTTTGACTGCTCTTCATCCTCTTATAAAACCGTTTGACTGCTCTTCGTCCGATTATAAATGAGGTTGACTGCTCTTCGTCCGATTATAAATCAGTTTGACTGCTCTTCGTCTGCTTATAAAACAGTTTGACTGCTCTTCATCCTTTTATAAAGCAGTTTGACTGCTCTTCATCCTCTTATAAATCAGTTTGACTGCTCTTCATCTGTTTATAAAGCAGTTTGACTGCACTTCATCCTCCTATAGACCAGTTTGACTGCGCTTCATCCTCCTATAAAACAGTTTGACTGCTCTTCGTCGGATTATAAATCAGTTTGACTGCTCTTCGTCCTCTTATAAAACAGTTTGACTGCTCTTCATCCTTTTATAAAGCAGTTTGACTGCTCTACATCCTCTTATAAATCAGTTTGACCGCTATTCATCCGATTATAAATCAGTTTGACTGCTTTTCGTCCGATTATAAATCAGTTTGACTGCTCTTCGTCCTCGTATAAAACAGTTTGACTGCTCTTCATCCTTTTATAAAGCAGTTTGACTGCTCTTCATCCTCTTATAAGACAGATTGACTGCTCTTCATCCTCTTGTAAAACAGGTTGACTGCCCTTCTTCCTCTTGTAAAACAGTCTGACTGCTCTTCATCCTCTTATAAAGCAGTTTGACTGCTCTTCATCCTCCTATAAACCAGTTTGACTGCGCTTCATCCTCTTGTAAAACAGGTTGACTGCTTTTCATCCTTTTGTAAAACAGTCTGACTGCTCTACATCATTGTATAAAACAGTTTGACTGCTCTTCAACCTTTTATAAAGCAGTTTGACTGCTCTTCATCCTCTTATAAATCAATTTGACTGCTATTCATCCTTTTATAAAACCGTTTGACTGTTCTTCGTCTGATTATAAATCAGTTTGACTGCTCTTCATCCTCTTATAAAACCGTTTGACTGCTCTTCGTCCGATTATAAATCAGGTTGACTGCTCTTCGTCCGATTATAAATCAGTTTGACTGCTCTTCGTCTGCTTATAAAACAGTTTGACTGCTCTTCATCCTTTTATAAAGCAGTTTGACTGCTCTTCATCCTCTTATAAATCAGTTTGACTGCTCTTCATCTGTTTATAAAGCAGTTTGACTGCTCTTCATCCTCCTATAGACCAGTTTGACTGCGCTTCATCCTCCTATAAAACAGTTTGACTGCTCTTCGTCGGATTATAAATCAGTTTGACTGCTCTTCGTCCTCTTATAAAACAGTTTGACTGCTCTTCATCCTTTTATAATGCAGTTTGACTGCTCTTCATCCTCTTATAAAACAGTTTGACTGCTCTTCATCCTCTTGTAAAACAGGTTGACTGCTCTTCATCCTCTTGTAAAACAGTCTGACTGCTCTACATCCTCGTATAAAACAGTTTGACTGCTCTTCATCCTTTTATAAAGCAGTTTGACTGCTCTTCATCCTCTTATAAATCAATTTGACTGCTCTTCATCCTCTTATAAAACCGGTTTACTGCTCTTCGTCCGATTATAAATCAGTTTGACTGCTCTTCATCCTCTTATAAAACCGTTTGACTGATCTTCGTCCGATTATAAATCAGGTTGACTGCTCTTCGTCCGATTATAAATCAGTTTGACTGCTCTTCGTCTGCTTATAAAACAGTTTGACTGCTCTTCATCCTTTTATAAAGCAGTTTGACTGCTCTTCATCCTCTTATAAATCAGTTTGACTGCTCTTCATCTGTTTATAAAGCAGTTTTACTGCTCTTCATCCTCCTATAGACCAGTTTGACTGCGCTTCATCCTCCTATAAAACAGTTTGACTGCACTTCATCGTATTATAAATCAGTTTGACTGCTCTTCGTCCTCTTATAAAACAGGTTGACTGCTCTTCATCCTCTTGTAAAACAGTCTGACTGCTCTTTATCCTTTTATAACGCAGTTTGACTGCTCTTCGTCCGCTTATAAAACAGTTTGACTGCTCTTCATCCTTTTATAAAGCAGTTTGACTGCTCTTCGTCCTCTTATAAATCAGTTTGACTGCTCTTCATCCTCTTATAAAGCAGTTTGACTGCTCTTCATCCTCCTATAAACCAGTTTGACTGCGCTTCATCCTCCTATAGAACAGTTTGACTGCTCTTCGTCCGATTATAAATCAGTTTGACTGCTCTTCGTCCTCTTATAAAGCAGTTTGACTGCTCTTCATCCTTTTATAAAGCAGTTTGACTGCTCTTCATCCTCTTATAAATCAGTTTGACTGCTCTTCATCCGATTATAAATCAGTTTGACTGCTCTTCATCCTCTTATAAAACAGTTTGACTGCTCTTCATCCTTTTATAAAACCGTTTGACTGCTCTTCGTCCGATTATAAATCAGTTTGACTGCTCTTCATCCTCTTATAAAACCGTTTGACTGCTCTTCGTCCGATTATAAATCAGGATGACTGCTCTTCGTCCTATTATAAATCAGTTTGACTGCTCTTCGTCTGCTTATAAAACAGTTTGACTGCTCTTCATCCTTTTATAAAGCAGTTTGACTGCTCTTCATCCTCTTATAAATCAGTTTGACTGCTCTTCATCTGTTTATAAAGCAGTTTTACTGCTCTTCATCCTCCTATAGACCAGTTTGACTGCGCTTCATCCTCCTATAAAACAGTTTGACTGCACTTCATCGGATTATAAATCAGTTTCACTGCTCTTCGTCCTCTTATAAAACAGGTTGACTGCTCTTTATCCTCTTGTAAAACAGTCTGACTGCTCTTTATCCTTTTATAACGCAGTTTGACTGCTCTTCGTCCGCTTATAAAACAGTTTGACTGCTCTTCATCCTTTTATAAAGCAGTTTGACTGCTCTTCATCCTCATATAAAACAGTTTGACTGCTCTTCATCCTTTTATAAAGCAGTTTGACTGCTCTTCGTCCTCTTATAAATCAGTTTGACTGCTCTTCATCCTCTTATAAAGCAGTTTGACTGCTCTTCATCCTCCTATAAACAAGTTTGACTGCGCTTCATCCTCCTATAGAACAGTCTGACTGCTCTTCGTCCGATTATAAATCAGTTTGACTGCTCTTCGTCCTCTTATAAAGCAGTTTGACTGCTCTTCATCCTTTTATAAAGCAGTTTGACTGCTCTTCATCCTCTTATAAATCAGTTTGACTGATCTTCATCCGATTATAAATCAGTTTGACTGCTCTTCATCCTCATATAAAACAGTTTGACTGCTCTTCATCCTTTTATAAAGCAGTTTGACTGCTCTTCGTCCTCTTATAAATCAGTTTGACTGCTCTTCATCCTATTATAAATCATTTTGACTGCTCTTCATCCTCTTATAAAACAGTTTGACTGCTCTTCATCGTTTTATAAATCAGTTTGACTGCTCTTCGTCTGCTTATAAATCAGTTTGACTGCTCTTCATCCTATTATAAATCAGTTTGACTGCTCTTCATCCTCTTATAAAACAGTTTGACTGCTCTTTATCCTTTTATAACGCAGTTTGACTGCACTTCATCCTCTTATAAAACAGTTTGACTGCTCTTCATCCTCTTGTAAAACAGGTTGACTGCTCTTCATCCTCTTGTAAAACAGTCTGACTGCTCTACATCCTCGTATAAAACAGTTTGACTGCTCTTCATCCTTTTATAAAGCAGTTTGACTGCTCTTCATCCTCTTATAAATCAATTTGACTGCTCTTCATCCTCTTATAAAACCGTTTGACTGCTGTTCGTCCGATTATAAATCAGTTTGACTGCTCTTCATCCTCTTATAAAACCGTTTGACTACTCTTCGTCCGATTATAAATCAGGTTTACTGCTCTTCGTCCGATTATAAATCAGTTTGACTGCTCTTCGTCTGCTTATAAAACAGTTTGACTGCTCTTCATCCTTTTATAAAGCAGTTTGACTGCTCTTCATCCTCTTATAAATCAGTTTGACTGCTCTTCATCTGTTTATAAAGCAGTTTGACTGCTCTTCATCCTCCTATAGACCAGTTTGACTGCGCTTCATCCTCCTATAAAACAGTTTGACTGCTCTTCGTCGGATTATAAATCAGTTTGACTGCTCTTCATCCTATTATAAATCAGTTTGACTGCTCTTCATCCTCTTATAAAACAGTTTGACTGCTCTTCATCCTTTTATAAATCAGTTTGACTGCTCTTCGTCTGCTTATAAATCAGTTTGACTGCTCTTCATCCTATTATAAAAAAGTTTGACTGCTCTTCATCCTCTTATAAAACAGTTTGACTGCTCTTTATCCTTTTATAACGCAGTTTGACTGCTCTTCATCCTCTTATAAAACAGTTTGACTGCTCTTCATCCTCTTGTAAAACAGGTTGACTGCACTTCATCCTCTTGTAAAACAGTCTGACTGCTCTACATCCTCGTATAAAACAGTTTGACTGCTCTTCATCCTTTTATAAAGCAGTTTGACTGCTCTTCATCCTCTTATAAATCAATTTGACTGCTCTTCATCCTCTTATAAAACCGTTTGACTGCTCTTCGTCCGATTATAAATCAGTTTGACTGCTCTTCATCCTCTTATAAAACCGTTTGACTGCTCTTCGTCCGATTATAAATGAGGTTGACTGCTCTTCGTCCGATTATAAATCAGTTTGACTGCTCTTCGTCTGCTTATAAAACAGTTTGACTGCTCTTCATCCTTTTATAAAGCAGTTTGACTGCTCTTCATCCTCTTATAAATCAGTTTGACTGCTCTTCATCTGTTTATAAAGCAGTTTGACTGCTCTTCATCCTCCTATAGACCAGTTTGACTGCGCTTCATCCTCCTATAAAACAGTTTGACTGCTCTTCGTCGGATTATAAATCAGTTTGACTGCTCTTCGTCCTCTTATAAAACAGTTTGACTGCTCTTCATCCTTTTATAAAGCAGTTTGACTGCTCTACATCCTCTTATAAATCAGTTTGACTGCTATTCATCCGATTATAAATCAGTTTGACTGCTTTTCGTCCGATTATAAATCAGTTTGACTGCTCTTCGTCCTCGTATAAAACAGTTTGACTGCTCTTCATCCTTTTATAAAGCAGTTTGACTGCTCTTCATCCTCTTATAAGACAGATTGACTGTTCTTCATCCTCTTGTAAAACAGGTTGACTGCCCTTCTTCCTCTTGTAAAACAGTCTGACTGCTCTTCATCCTCTTATAAAGCAGTTTGACTGCTCTTCATCCTCCTATAAACCAGTTTGACTGCGCTTCATCCTCTTGTAAAACAGGTTGACTGCTTTTCATCCTTTTGTAAAACAGTCTGACTGCTCTACATCATTGTATAAAACAGTTTGACTGCTCTTCATCCTTTTATAAAGCAGTTTGACTGCTCTTCATCCTCTTATAAATCAATTTGACTGCTATTCATCCTCTTATAAAACCGTTTGACTGCTCTTCGTCCAATTATAAATCAGTTTGACTGCTCTTCGTCCGATTATAAATCAGTTTGACTGCTCTTCGTCCGCTTATAAAACAGTTTGACTGCTCTTCATCCTTTTATAAAGCAGTTTGACTGCTCTTCATCCTCTTATAAATCAGTTTGACTGCTCTTCATCCTTTTATAAAGCAGTTTGACTGCTCTTCATCCTCCTATAAACCAGTTTGACTGCGCTTCATCCTCCTATAGAACAGTTTGACTGCTCTTCGTCCGATTATAAATCAGTTTGACTGCTCTTCGTCCTCTTATAAAACAGTTTGACTGCTCTTCATCCTCTTATAAATCAGTTTGACTGCTCTTCATCCGATTATAAATCAGTTTGACTGCTCTTCGTCCTCTTATAAAACAGTTTGACTGCTCTTCATCCTTTTATAAAGCAGTTTGACTGCTCTTCATCCTCTTATAAATCAGTTTGACTGCTCTTCATCCTATTATAAATCAGTTTGACTGCTCTTCATCCTCTTATAAAACAGTTTGACTGCTCTTCATCCTTTTATAAATCAGTTTGACTGCTCTTCGTCTGCGTATAAATCAGTTTGACTGCTCTTCGTCTGCTTATAAATCAGTTTGACTGCTCTTCATCCTATTATAAATCAGTTTGACTGCTCTTCATCCTCTTATAAAACAGTTTGACTGCTCTTTATCCTTTTATAACGCAGTTTGACTGCTCTTCATCCTCTTATAAAACAGTTTGACTGCTCTTCATCCTCTTGTAAAACAGGTTGACTGCACTTCATCCTCTTGTAAAACAGTCTGACTGCTCTACATCCTCGTATAAAACAGTTTGACTGCTCTTCATCCTTTTATAAAGCAGTTTGACTGCTCTTCATCCTCTTATAAATCAATTTGACTGCTCTTCATCCTCTTATAAAACCGTTTGACTGCTCTTCGTCCGATTATAAATCAGTTTGACTGCTCTTCATCCTCTTATAAAACCGTTTGACTGCTCTTCGTCCGATTATAAATGAGGTTGACTGCTCTTCGTCCGATTATAAATCAGTTTGACTGCTCTTCGTCTGCTTATAAAACAGTTTGACTGCTCTTCATCCTTTTATAAAGCAGTTTGACTGCTCTTCATCCTCTTATAAATCAGTTTGACTGCTCTTCATCTGTTTATAAAGCAGTTTGACTGCTCTTCATCCTCCTATAGACCAGTTTGACTGCGCTTCATCCTCCTATAAAACAGTTTGACTGCTCTTCGTCGGATTATAAATCAGTTTGACTGCTCTTCGTCCTCTTATAAAACAGTTTGACTGCTCTTCATCCTTTTATAAAGCAGTTTGACTGCTCTACATCCTCTTATAAATCAGTTTGACTGCTATTCATCCGATTATAAATCAGTTTGACTGCTTTTCGTCCGATTATAAATCAGTTTGACTGCTCTTCGTCCTCGTATAAAACAGTTTGACTGCTCTTCATCCTTTTATAAAGCAGTTTGACTGCTCTTCATCCTCTTATAAGACAGATTGACTGCTCTTCATCCTCTTGTAAAACAGGTTGACTGCCCTTCTTCCTCTTGTAAAACAGTCTGACTGCTCTTCATCCTCTTATAAAGCAGTTTGACTGCTCTTCATCCTCCTATAAACCAGTTTGACTGCGCTTCATCCTCTTGTAAAACAGGTTGACTGCTTTTCATCCTTTTGTAAAACAGTCTGACTGCTCTACATCATTGTATAAAACAGTTTGACTGCTCTTCATCCTTTTATAAAGCAGTTTGACTGCTCTTCATCCTCTTATAAATCAATTTGACTGCTATTCATCCTCTTATAAAACCGTTTGACTGCTCTTCGTCCAATTATAAATCAGTTTGACTGCTCTTCGTCCGATTATAAATCAGTTTGACTGCTCTTCGTCCGCTTATAAAACAGTTTGACTGCTCTTCATCCTTTTATAAAGCAGTTTGACTGCTCTTCATCCTCTTATAAATCAGTTTGACTGCTCTTCATCCTTTTATAAAGCAGTTTGACTGCTCTTCATCCTCCTATAAACCAGTTTGACTGCGCTTCATCCTCCTATAGAACAGTTTGACTGCTCTTCGTCCGATTATAAATCAGTTTGACTGCTCTTCGTCCTCTTATAAAACAGTTTGACTGCTCTTCATCCTCTTATAAATCAGTTTGACTGCTCTTCATCCGATTATAAATCAGTTTGACTGCTCTTCGTCCTCTTATAAAACAGTTTGACTGCTCTTCATCCTTTTATAAAGCAGTTTGACTGCTCTTCATCCTCTTATAAATCAGTTTGACTGCTCTTCATCCTATTATAAATCAGTTTGACTGCTCTTCATCCTCTTATAAAACAGTTTGACTGCTCTTCATCCTTTTATAAATCAGTTTGACTGCTCTTCGTCTGCGTATAAATCAGTTTGACTGCTCTTCATCCTATTATAAATCAGTTTGACTGCTCTTCATCCTCTTATAAAACAGTTTGACTGCTCTTTATCCTTTTATAACGCAGTTTGACTGCTCTTCATCCTCTTATATAACAGTTTGACTGCTCTTCATCCTCTTGTAAAACAGGTTGACTGCTCTTCATCCTCTTGTAAAACAGTCTGACTGCTCTACATCCTCGTATAAAACAGTTTGACTGCTCTTCATCCTTTTATAAAGCAGTTTGACTGCTCTTCATCCTCTTATAAATCAATTTGACTGCTCTTCATCCTCGTATAAAACCGTTTGACTGCTCTTCGTCCGATTATAAATCAGTTTGACTGCTCTTCATCCTCTTATAAAACCGTTTGACTGCTCTTCGTCCGATTATAAATCAGGTTGACTGCTCTTCGTCCGACTATAAATCAGTTTGACTGCTCTTCGTCTGCTTATAAAACAGTTTGACTGCTCTTCATCCTTTTATAAAGCAGTTTGACTGCTCTTCATCCTCTTATAAATCAGTTTGACTGCTCTTCATCTGTTTATAAAGCAGTTTGACTGCTCTTCATCCTCCTATAGACCAGTTTGACTGCGCTTCATCCTCCTATAAAACAGTTTGACTGCTCTTCGTCGGATTATAAATCAGTTTGACTGCTCTTCATCCTCTTATAAGACAGATTGACTGCTCTTCATCCTCTTGTAAAACAGGTTGACTGCCCTTCTTCCTCTTGTAAAACAGTCTGACTGCTCTTCATCCTCTTATAAAGCAGTTTGACTGCTCTTCATCCTCCTATAAACCAGTTTGACTGCGCTTCATCCTCTTGTAAAACAGGTTGACTGCTTTTCATCCTTTTGTAAAACAGTCTGACTGCTCTACATCATTGTATAAAACAGTTTGACTGCTCTTCATCCTCTTATAAATCAATTTGACTGCTATTCATCCTCTTATAAAACCGTTTGACTGCTCTTCATCCTTTTATAAAGCAGTTTGACTGCTCTTCATCCTCTTATAAATCAGTTTGACTGCTCTTCATCCTTTTATAAAGCAATTTGACTGCTCTTCATCCTCCTATAAACCAGTTTGACTGCGCTTCATCCTCCTATAGAACAGTTTGACTGCTCTTCGTCCGATTATAAATCAGTTTGACTGCTCTTCGTCCTCTTATAAAACAGTTTGACTGCTCTTCATCCTTTTATAAAGCAGTTTGACTGCTCTTCATCCTCTTATAAATCAGTTTGACTGCTCTTCATCCGATTATAAATCAGTTTGACTGCTCTTCGTCCTCTTATAAAACAGTTTGACTGCTCTTCATCCTTTTATAAAGCAGTTTGACTGCTCTTCATCCTCTTATAAATCAGTTTGACTGCTCTTCATCCTATTATAAATCAGTTTGACTGCTCTTCATCCTCTTATAAAACAGTTTGACTGCTCTTCATCCTTTTATAAATCAGTTTGACTGCTCTTCGTCTGCGTATAAATCAGTTTGACTGCTCTTCATCCTATTATAAATCAGTTTGACTGCTCTTCATCCTCTTATAAAACAGTTTGACTGCTCTTTATCCTTTTATAACGCAGTTTGACTGCTCTTCATCCTCTTATAAAACAGTTTGACTGCTCTTCATCCTCTTGTAAAACAGGTTGACTGCTCTTCATCCTCTTGTAAAACAGTCTGACTGCTCTACATCCTCGTATAAAACAGTTTGACTGCTCTTCATCCTTTTATAAAGCAGTTTGACTGCTCTTCATCCTCTTATAAATCAATTTGACTGCTCTTCATCCTCTTATAAAACCGTTTGACTGCTCTTCGTCCGATTATAAATCAGTTTGACTGCTCTTCATCCTCTTATAAAACCGTTTGACTGCTCTTCGTCCGATTATAAATCAGGTTGACTGCTCTTCGTCCGATTATAAATCAGTTTGACTGCTCTTCGTCTGCTTATAAAACAGTTTGACTGCTCTTCATCCTTTTATAAAGCAGTTTGACTGCTCTTCATCCTCTTATAAATCAGTTTGACTGCTCTTCATCTGTTTATAAAGCAGTTTGACTGCTCTTCATCCTCCTATAGACCAGTTTGACTGCGCTTCATCCTCCTATAAAACAGTTTGACTGCTCTTCGCCGGATTATAAATCAGTTTGACTGCTCTTCGTCCTCTTATAAAAGAGTTTGACTGCTCTTCATCCTTTTATAAAGCAGTTTGACTGCTCTACATCCTCTTATAAATCAGTTTGACTGCTATTCATCCGATTATAAATCAGTTTGACTGCTCTTCGTCCGATTATAAATCAGTTTGACTGCTCTACATCCTCTTATAAATCAGTTTGACTGCTATTCATCTGATTATAAATCAGTTTGACTGCTCTTCGTCTGCTTATAAATCAGTTTGACTGCTCTTCATCCTATTATAAATCAGTTTGACTGCTCTTCATCCTCTTATAAAACAGTTTGACTGCTCTTTATCCTTTTATAACGCAGTTTGACTGCTCTTCATCCTCTTATAAAACAGTTTGACTGCTCTTCATCCTCTTGTAAAACAGGTTGACTGCTCTTCATCCTCTTGTAAAACAGTCTGACTGCTCTACATCCTCGTATAAAACAGTTTGACTGCTCTGCATCATTTTATAAAGCAGTTTGACTGCTCTTCGTCCTCGTATAAAACAGTTTGACTGCTCTTCATCCTTTTATAAAGCAGTTTGACTGCTCTTCATCCTCTTATAAGACAGATTGACTGCTCTTCATCCTCTTGTAAAACAGGTTGACTGCCCTTCTTCCTCTTGTAAAACAGTCTGACTGCTCTTCATCCTCTTATAAAGCAGTTTGACTGCTCTTCATCCTCCTATAAACCAGTTTGACTGCGCTTCATCCTCTTGTAAAACAGGTTGACTGCTTTTCATCCTTTTGTAAAACAGTCTGACTGCTCTACATCATTGTATAAAACAGTTTGACTGCTCTTCATCCTTTTATAAAGCAGTTTGACTGCTCTTCATCCTCTTATAAATCAATTTGACTGCTATTCATCCTCTTATAAAACCGTTTGACTGCTCTTCGTCCAATTATAAATCAGTTTGACTGCTCTTCGTCCGATTATAAATCAGTTTGACTGCTCTTCGTCCGCTTATAAAACAGTTTGACTGCTCTTCATCCTTTTATAAAGCAGTTTGACTGCTCTTCATCCTCTTATAAATCAGTTTGACTGCTCTTCATCCTTTTATAAAGCAGTTTGACTGCTCTTCATCCTCCTATAAACCAGTTTGACTGCGCTTCATCCTCCTATAGAACAGTTTGTCTGCTCTTCGTCCGATTATAAATCAGTTTGACTGCTCTTCGTCCTCATATAAAACAGTTTGACTGCTCTTCATCCTTTTATAAAGCAGTTTGACTGCTCTTCATCCTCTTATAAATCAGTTTGACTGCTCTTCATCCGATTATAAATCAGTTTGACTGCTCTTCGTCCTCTTATAAAACAGTTTGACTGCTCTTCATCCTTTTATAAAGCAGTTTGACTGCTCTTCATCCTCTTATAAATCAGTTTGACTGCTCTTCATCCTATTATAAATCAGTTTGACTGCTCTTCATCCTCTTATAAAACAGTTTGACTGCTCTTCATCCTTTTATAAATCAGTTTGACTGCTCTTCGTCTGCGTATAAATCAGTTTGACTGCTCTTCATCCTATTATAAATCAGTTTGACTGCTCTTCATCCTCTTATAAAACAGTTTGACTGCTCTTTATCCTTTTATAACGCAGTTTGACTGCTCTTCATCCTCTTATAAAACAGTTTGACTGCTCTTCATCCTCTTGTAAAACAGGTTGACTGCTCTTCATCCTCTTGTAAAACAGTCTGACTGCTCTACATCCTCGTATAAAACAGTTTGACTGCTCTTCATCCTTTTATAAAGCAGTTTGACTGCTCTTCATCCTCTTATAAATCAATTTGACTGCTCTTCATCCTCTTATAAAACCGTTTGACTGCTCTTCGTCCAATTATAAATCAGTTTGACTGCTCTTCATCCTCTTATAAAACCGTTTGACTGCTCTTCGTCCGATTATAAATCAGGTTGACTGCTCTTCGTCCTCTTATAAATCAGTTTGACTGCTCTTCGTCTGCTTATAAAACAGTTTGACTGCTCTTCATCCTTTTATAAAGCAGTTTGACTGCTCTTCATCCTCTTATAAATCAGTTTGACTGCTCTTCATCTGTTTATAAAGCAGTTTGACTGCTCTTCATCCTCCTATAGACCAGTTTGACTGCGCTTCATCCTCCTATAAAACAGTTTGACTGTTCTTCGTCGGATTATAAATCAGTTTGACTGCTCTTCGTCCTCTTATAAAACAGTTTGACTGCTCTTCATCCTTTTATAAAGCAGTTTGACTGCTCTACATCCTCTTATAAATCAGTTTGACTGCTATTCATCCGATTATAAATCAGTTTGACTGCTCTTCGTCCGATTATAAATCAGTTTGACTGCTCTACATCCTCTTATAAATCAGTTTGACTGCTATTCATCCGATTATAAATCAGTTTGACTGCTCTTCGTCTGCTTATAAATCAGTTTGACTGCTCTTCATCCTATTATAAATCAGTTTGACTGCTCTTCATCCTCTTATAAAACAGTTTGACTGCTCTTTATCCTTTTATAACGCAGTTTGACTGCTCTTCATCCTCTTATAAAACAGTTTGACTGCCCTTCATCCTCTTGTAAAACAGGTTGACTGCTCTTCATCCTCTTGTAAAACAGTCTGACTGCTCTACATCCTCGTATAAAACAGTTTGACTGCTCTTCATCATTTTATAAAGCAGTTTGACTGCTCTTCATCCTCTTATAAATCAATTTGACTGCTATTCATCCTCTTATAAAACCGTTTGACTGCTCTTCGTCCAATTATAAATCAGTTTGACTGCTCTTCGTCCGATTATAAATCAGTTTGACTGCTCTTCGTCCGCTTATAAAACAGTTTGACTGCTCTTCATCCTTTTATAAAGCAGTTTGACTGCTCTTCATCCTCTTATAAATCAGTTTGACTGCTCTTCATCCTTTTATAAAGCAGTTTGACTGCTCTTCATCCTCCTATAAACCAGTTTGACTGCGCTTCATCCTCCTATAGAACAGTTTGACTGCTCTTCGTCCGATTATAAATCAGTTTGACTGCTCTTCGTCCTCTTATAAAACAGTTTGACTGCTCTTCATCCTCTTATAAATCAGTTTGACTGCTCTTCATCCGATTATAAATCAGTTTGACTGCTCTTCGTCCTCTTATAAAACAGTTTGACTGCTCTTCATCCTTTTATAAAGCAGTTTGACTGCTCTTCATCCTCTTATAAATCAGTTTGACTGCTCTTCATCCTATTATAAATCAGTTTGACTGCTCTTCATCCTCTTATAAAACAGTTTGACTGCTCTTCATCCTTTTATAAATCAGTTTGACTGCTCTTCGTCTGCGTATAAATCAGTTTGACTGCTCTTCATCCTATTATAAATCAGTTTGACTGCTCTTCATCCTCTTATAAAACAGTTTGACTGCTCTTTATCCTTTTATAACGCAGTTTGACTGCTCTTCATCCTCTTATAAAACAGTTTGACTGCTCTTCATCCTCTTGTAAAACAGGTTGACTGCTCTTCATCCTCTTGTAAAACAGTCTGACTGCTCTACATCCTCGTATAAAACAGTTTGACTGCTCTTCATCCTTTTATAAAGCAGTTTGACTGCTCTTCATCCTCTTATAAATCAATTTGACTGCTCTTCATCCTCGTATAAAACCGTTTGACTGCTCTTCGTCCGATTATAAATCAGTTTGACTGCTCTTCATCCTCTTATAAAACCGTTTGACTGCTCTTCGTCCGATTATAAATCAGGTTGACTGCTCTTCGTCCGATTATAAATCAGTTTGACTGCTCTTCGTCTGCTTATAAAACAGTTTGACTGCTCTTCATCCTTTTATAAAGCAGTTTGACTGCTCTTCATCCTCTTATAAATCAGTTTGACTGCTCTTCATCTGTTTATAAAGCAGTTTGACTGCTCTTCATCCTCCTAGAGACCAGTTTGACTGCGCTTCATCCTCCTATAAAACAGTTTGACTGCTCTTCGTCGGATTATAAATCAGTTTGACTGCTCTTCATCCTCTTATAAGACAGATTGACTGCTCTTCATCCTCTTGTAAAACAGGTTGACTGCCCTTCTTCCTCTTGTAAAACAGTCTGACTGCTCTTCATCCTCTTATAAAGCAGTTTGACTGCTCTTCATCCTCCTATAAACCAGTTTGACTGCGCTTCATCCTCTTGTAAAACAGGTTGACTGCTTTTCATCCTTTTGTAAAACAGTCTGACTGCTCTACATCATTGTATAAAACAGTTTGACTGCTCTTCATCCTCTTATAAATCAATTTGACTGCTATTCGTCCTCTTATAAAACCGTTTGACTGCTCTTCATCCTTTTATAAAGCAGTTTGACTGCTCTTCATCCTCTTATAAATCAGTTTGACTGCTCTTCATCCTTTTATAAAGCAATTTGACTGCTCTTCATCCTCCTATAAACCAGTTTGACTGCGCTTCATCCTCCTATAGAACAGTTTGACTGCTCTTCGTCCGATTATAAATCAGTTTGACTGCTCTTCGTCCTCTTATAAAACAGTTTGACTGCTCTTCATCCTTTTATAAAGCAGTTTGACTGCTCTTCATCCTCTTATAAATCAGTTTGACTGCTCTTCATCCGATTATAAATCAGTTTGACTGCTCTTCGTCCTCTTATAAAACAGTTTGACTGCTCTTCATCCTTTTATAAAGCAGTTTGACTGCTCTTCATCCTCTTATAAATCAGTTTGACTAGTCTTCATCCTATTATAAATCAGTTTGACTGCTCTTCATCCTCTTATAAAACAGTTTGACTGCTCTTCATCCTTTTATAAATCAGTTTGACTGCTCTTCGTCTGCGTATAAATCAGTTTGACTGCTCTTCATCCTATTATAAATCAGTTTGACTGCTCTTCATCCTCTTATAAAACAGTTTGACTGCTCTTTATCCTTTTATAACGCAGTTTGACTGCTCTTCATCCTCTTATAAAACAGTTTGACTGCTCTTCATCCTCTTGTAAAACAGGTTGACTGCTCTTCATCCTCTTGTAAAACAGTCTGACTGCTCTACATCCTCGTATAAAACAGTTTGACTGCTCTTCATCCTTTTATAAAGCAGTTTGACTGCTCTTCATCCTCTTATAAATCAATTTGACTGCTCTTCATCCTCTTATAAAACCGTTTGACTGCTCTTCGTCCGATTATAAATCAGGTTGACTGCTCTTCGTCCGATTATAAATCAGTTTGACTGCTCTTCGTCTGCTTATAAAACAGTTTGACTGCTCTTCATCCTTTTATAAAGCAGTTTGACTGCTCTTCATCCTCTTATAAATCAGTTTGACTGCTCTTCATCTGTTTATAAAGCAGTTTGACTGCTCTTCATCCTCCTATAGACCAGTTTGACTGCGCTTCATCCTCCTATAAAACAGTTTGACTGCTCTTCGTCCGCTTATAAAACAGTTTGACTGCTCTTCATCCTTTTATAAAGCAGTTTGACTGCTCTTCATCCTCTTATAAATCAGTTTGACTGCTCTTCATCCTTTTATAAAGCAGTTTGACTGCTCTTCATCCTCCTATAAACCAGTTTGACTGCGCTTCATCCTCCTATAGAACAGTTTGACTGCTCTTCGTCCGATTATAAATCAGTTTGACTGCTCTTCGTCCTCTTATAAAACAGTTTGACTGCTCTTCATCCTCTTATAAATCAGTTTGACTGCTCTTCATCCGATTATAAATCAGTTTGACTGCTCTTCGTCCTCTTATAAAACAGTTTGACTGCTCTTCATCCTTTTATAAAGCAGTTTGACTGCTCTTCATCCTCTTATAAATCAGTTTGACTGCTCTTCATCCTATTATAAATCAGTTTGACTGCTCTTCATCCTCTTATAAAACAGTTTGACTGCTCTTCATCCTTTTATAAATCAGTTTGACTGCTCTTCGTCTGCGTATAAATCAGTTTGACTGCTCTTCATCCTATTATAAATCAGTTTGACTGCTCTTCATCCTCTTATAAAACAGTTTGACTGCTCTTTATCCTTTTATAACGCAGTTTGACTGCTCTTCATCCTCTTATAAAACAGTTTGACTGCTCTTCATCCTCTTGTAAAACAGGTTGACTGCTCTTCATCCTCTTGTAAAACAGTCTGACTGCTCTACATCCTCGTATAAAACAGTTTGACTGCTCTTCATCCTTTTATAAAGCAGTTTGACTGCTCTTCATCCTCTTATAAATCAATTTGACTGCTCTTCATCCTCGTATAAAACCGTTTGACTGCTCTTCGTCCGATTATAAATCAGTTTGACTGCTCTTCATCCTCTTATAAAACCGTTTGACTGCTCTTCGTCCGATTATAAATCAGGTTGACTGCTCTTCGTCCGATTATAAATCAGTTTGACTGCTCTTCGTCTGCTTATAAAACAGTTTGACTGCTCTTCATCCTTTTATAAAGCAGTTTGACTGCTCTTCATCCTCTTATAAATCAGTTTGACTGCTCTTCATCTGTTTATAAAGCAGTTTGACTGCTCTTCATCCTCCTAGAGACCAGTTTGACTGCGCTTCATCCTCCTATAAAACAGTTTGACTGCTCTTCGTCGGATTATAAATCAGTTTGACTGCTCTTCATCCTCTTATAAGACAGATTGACTGCTCTTCATCCTCTTGTAAAACAGGTTGACTGCTCTTCATCCTCTTGTAAAACAGTCTGACTGCTCTACATCCTCGTATAAAACAGTTTGACTGCTCTTCATCCTTTTATAAAGCAGTTTGACTGCTCTTCATCCTCTTATAAATCAATTTGACTGCTCTTCATCCTCTTATAAAACCGTTTGACTGCTCTTCGTCCGATTATAAATCAGTTTGACTGCTCTTCATCCTCTTATAAAACCGTTTGACTGCTCTTCGTCCGATTATAAATCAGGTTGACTGCTCTTCGTCCGATTATAAATCAGTTTGACTGCTCTTCGTCTGCTTATAAAACAGTTTGACTGCTCTTCATCCTTTTATAAAGCAGTTTGACTGCTCTTCATCCTCTTTTAAATCAGTTTGACTGCTCTTCATCTGTTTATAAAGCAGTTTGACTGCTCTTCATCCTCCTATAGACCAGTTTGACTGCGCTTCATCCTCCTATAAAACAGTTTGACTGCTCTTCGCCGGATTATAAATCAGTTTGACTGCTCTTCGTCCTCTTATAAAAGAGTTTGACTGCTCTTCATCCTTTTATAAAGCAGTTTGACTGCTCTACATCCTCTTATAAATCAGTTTGACTGCTATTCATCCGATTATAAATCAGTTTGACTGCTCTTCGTCCGATTATAAATCAGTTTGACTGCTCTACATCCTCTTATAAATCAGTTTGACTGCTATTCATCTGATTATAAATCAGTTTGACTGCTCTTCGTCTGCTTATAAATCAGTTTGACTGCTCTTCATCCTATTATAAATCAGTTTGACTGCTCTTCATCCTCTTATAAAACAGTTTGACTGCTCTTTATCCTTTTATAACGCAGTTTGACTGCTCTTCATCCTCTTATAAAACAGTTTGACTGCTCTTCATCCTCTTGTAAAACAGGTTGACTGCTCTTCATCCTCTTGTAAAACAGTCTGACTGCTCTACATCCTCGTATAAAACAGTTTGACTGCTCTGCATCATTTTATAAAGCAGTTTGACTGCTCTTCGTCCTCGTATAAAAAAGTTTGACTGCTCTTCATCCTTTTATAAAGCAGTTTGACTGCTCTTCATCCTCTTATAAAACAGATTGACTGCTCTTCATCCTCTTGTAAAACAGGTTGACTGCCCTTCATCCTCTTGTAAAACAGTCTGACTGCTCTTCATCCTCTTATAAAGCAGTTTGACTGCTCTTCATCCTCCTATAAACCAGTTTGACTGCGCTTCATCCTCTTGTAAAACAGGTTGACTGCTTTTCATCCTTTTGTAAAACAGTCTGACTGCTCTACATCATTGTATAAAACAGTTTGACTGCTCTTCATCCTTTTATAAAGCAGTTTGACTGCTCTTCATCCTCTTATAAATCAATTTGACTGCTATTCATCCTCTTATAAAACCGTTTGACTGCTCTTCGTCCAATTATAAATCAGTTTGACTGCTCTTCGTCCGATTATAAATCAGTTTGACTGCTCTTCGTCCGCTTATAAAACAGTTTGACTGCTCTTCATCCTTTTATAAAGCAGTTTGACTGCTCTTCATCCTCTTATAAATCAGTTTGACTGCTCTTCATCCTTTTATAAAGCAGTTTGACTGCTCTTCATCCTCCTATAAACCAGTTTGACTGCGCTTCATCCTCCTATAGAACAGTTTGACTGCTCTTCGTCCGATTATAAATCAGTTTGACTGCTCTTCGTCCTCATATAAAACAGTTTGACTGCTCTTCATCCTTTTATAAAGCAGTTTGACTGCTCTTCATCCTCTTATAAATCAGTTTGACTGCTCTTCATCCGATTATAAATCAGTTTGACTGCTCTTCGTCCTCTTATAAAACAGTTTGACTGCTCTTCATCCTTTTATAAAGCAGTTTGACTGCTCTTCATCCTCTTATAAATCAGTTTGACTGCTCTTCATCCTATTATAAATCAGTTTGACTGCTCTTCATCCTCTTATAAAACAGTTTGACTGCTCTTCATCCTTTTATAAATCAGTTTGACTGCTCTTCGTCTGCGTATAAATCAGTTTGACTGCTCTTCATCCTATTATAAATCAGTTTGACTGCTCTTCATCCTCTTATAAAACAGTTTGACTGCTCTTTATCCTTTTATAACGCAGTTTGACTGCTCTTCATCCTCTTATAAAACAGTTTGACTGCTCTTCATCCTCTTGTAAAACAGGTTGACTGCTCTTCATCCTCTTGTAAAACAGTCTGACTGCTCTACATCCTCGTATAAAACAGTTTGACTGCTCTTCATCCTTTTATAAAGCAGTTTGACTGCTCTTCATCCTCTTATAAATCAATTTGACTGCTCTTCATCCTCTTATAAAACCGTTTGACTGCTCTTCGTCCAATTATAAATCAGTTTGACTGCTCTTCATCCTCTTATAAAACCGTTTGACTGCTCTTCGTCCGATTATAAATCAGGTTGACTGCTCTTCGTCCTCTTATAAATCAGTTTGACTGCTCTTCGTCTGCTTATAAAACAGTTTGACTGCTCTTCATCCTTTTATAAAGCAGTTTGACTGCTCTTCATCCTCTTATAAATCAGTTTGACTGCTCTTCATCTGTTTATAAAGCAGTTTGACTGCTCTTCATCCTCCTATAGACCAGTTTGACTGCGCTTCATCCTCCTATAAAACAGTTTGACTGTTCTTCGTCGGATTATAAATCAGTTTGACTGCTCTTCGTCCTCTTATAAAACAGTTTGACTGCTCTTCATCCTTTTATAAAGCAGTTTGACTGCTCTACATCCTCTTATAAATCAGTTTGACTGCTATTCATCCGATTATAAATCAGTTTGACTGCTCTTCGTCCGATTATAAATCAGTTTGACTGCTCTACATCCTCTTATAAATCAGTTTGACTGCTATTCATCCGATTATAAATCAGTTTGACTGCTCTTCGTCTGCTTATAAATCAGTTTGACTGCTCTTCATCCTATTATAAATCAGTTTGACTGCTCTTCATCCTCTTATAAAACAGTTTGACTGCTCTTTATCCTTTTATAACGCAGTTTGACTGCTCTTCATCCTCTTATAAAACAGTTTGACTGCCCTTCATCCTCTTGTAAAACAGGTTGACTGCTCTTCATCCTCTTGTAAAACAGTATGACTGCTCTACATCCTCGTATAAAACAGTTTGACTGCTCTTCATCATTTTATAAAGCAGTTTGACTGCTCTTCATCCTCTTATAAATCAATTTGACTGCTCTTCATCCTCTTATAAAACCGTTTGACTGCTCTTCGTCCGATTATAAATCAGTTTGACTGCTCTTCATCCTCTTATAAAACCGTTTGACTGCTCTTCGTCCGATTATAAATCAGGTTGACTGCTCTTTGTCCTCTTATAAATCAATTTGACTGCTCTTCGTCTGCTTATAAAACAGTTTGACTGCTCTTCATCCTTTTATAAAGCAGTTTGACTGCTCTTCATCCTCTTATAAAACAGTTTGACTGCTCTTCATCCTTTTATAAATCAGTTTGACTGCTCTTCGTCTGCTTATAAATCAGTTTGACTGCTCTTCATCCTATTATAAATCAGTTTGACTGCTCTTCATCCTCTTATAAAACAGTTTGACTGCTCTTTATCCTTTTATAACGCAGTTTGACTGCTCTTCATCCTCTTATAAAACAGTTTGACTGCTCTTCATCCTCTTGTAAAACAGGTTGACTGCTCTTCATCCTCTTGTAAAACAGTCTGACTGCTCTACATCCTCGTATAAAACAGTTTGACTGCTCTTCATCCTTTTATAAAGCAGTTTGACTGCTCTTCATCCTCTTATAAATCAATTACACTGCTCTTCATCCTCTTATAAAACCGTTTGACTGCTCTTCGTCCGATTATAAATCAGTTTGACTGCTCTTCATCCTCTTATAAAACCGTTTGACTGCTCTTCGTCCGATTATAAATCAGTTTGACTGCTCTTCGTCCGATTATAAATCAGTTTGACTGCTCTTCGTCTGCTTATAAAACAGTTTGACTGCTCTTCATCCTTTTATAAAGCAGTTTGACTGCTCTTCATCCTCTTATAAATCAGTTTGACTGCTCTTCATCTGTTTATAAAGCAGTTTTACTGCTCTTCATCCTCCTATAGACCAGTTTGACTGCGCTTCATCCTCCTATAAAACAGTTTGACTGCTCTTCGTCGGATTATAAATCAGTTTGACTGCTCTTCGTCCTCTTATAAAACAGGTTGACTGCTCTTCATCCTCTTGTAAAACAGTCTGACTGATCTACATCCTCGTATAAAACAGTTTGACTGCTCTTCATCCTTTTATAAAGCAGTTTCACTGCTCTTCATCCTCTTATAAATCAATTTGTCTGCTCTTCATACTCTTATAAAACCGTTTGACTGCTCTTCGTCCGATTATAAATCAGGTTGACTGCTCTTCGTCCGATTATAAATCAGTTTGACTGCTCTTCGTCTGCTTATAAAACAGTTTGACTGCTCTTCATCCTTTTATAAAGCAGTTTGACTGCTCTTCATCCTCTTATAAATCAGTTTGACTGCTCTTCATCTGTTTATAAAGCAGTTTGACTGCTCTTCATCCTCCTATAGACCAGTTTGACTGCGCTTCATCCTCCTATAAAACAGGTTGACTTCTCTTCGTCCTTTTATAAAGCAGTTTGACTGCTCTTCGTCCTCTTATAAAACAGTTTGACTGCTCTTCATCCTTTTATAAAGCAGTTTGACTGCTCTTCATCCTCTTATAAAACAGTTTGACTGCTCTTCATCCTTTTATAAATCAGTTTGACTGCTCTTCGTCTGCTTATAAATCAGTTTGACTGCTCTTCATCCTATTATAAATCAGTTTGACTGCTCTTCATCCTCTTATAAAACAGTTTGACTGCTCTTTATCCTTTTATAACGCAGTTTGACTGCTCTTAATCCTCTTATAAAACAGTTTGACTGCTCTTCATCCTCTTGTAAAACAGGTTGACTGCTCTTCATCCTCTTCTAAAACAGTCTGACTGCTCTACATCCTCGTATAAAACAGTTTGACTGCTCTTCGTCCGATTATAAATCAGTTTGACTGCTCTTCGTCCTCTTATAAAACAGTTTGACTGCTCTTCATCCTCTTATAAATCAGTTTGACTGCTCTTCATCCGATTATAAATCAGTTTGACTGCTCTTCGTCCTCTTATAAAACAGTTTGACTGCTCTTCATCCTTTTATAAAGCAGTTTGACTGCTCTTCATCCTCTTATAAATCAGTTTGACTGCTCTTCATCCTATTATAAATCAGTTTGACTGCTCTTCATCCTCTTATAAAACAGTTTGACTGCTCTTCATCCTTTTATAAATCAGTTTGACTGCTCTTCGTCTGCGTATAAATCAGTTTGACTGCTCTTCATCCTATTATAAATCAGTTTGACTGCTCTTCATCCTCTTATAAAACAGTTTGACTGCTCTTTATCCTTTTATAACGCAGTTTGACTGCTCTTCATCCTCTTATAAAACAGTTTGACTGCTCTTCATCCTCTTGTAAAACAGGTTGACTGCTCTTCATCCTCTTGTAAAACAGTCTGACTGCTCTACATCCTCGTATAAAACAGTTTGACTGCTCTTCATCCTTTTATAAAGCAGTTTGACTGCTCTTCATCCTCTTATAAATCAATTTGACTGCTCTTCATCCTCGTATAAAACCGTTTGACTGCTCTTCGTCCGATTATAAATCAGTTTGACTGCTCTTCATCCTCTTATAAAACCGTTTGACTGCTCTTCGTCCGATTATAAATCAGGTTGACTGCTCTTCGTCCGATTATAAATCAGTTTGACTGCTCTTCGTCTGCTTATAAAACAGTTTGACTGCTCTTCATCCTTTTATAAAGCAGTTTGACTGCTCTTCATCCTCTTATAAATCAGTTTGACTGCTCTTCATCTGTTTATAAAGCAGTTTGACTGCTCTTCATCCTCCTATAGACCAGTTTGACTGCGCTTCATCCTCCTATAAAACAGTTTGACTGCTCTTCGTCGGATTATAAATCAGTTTGACTGCTCTTCATCCTCTTATAAGACAGATTGACTGCTCTTCATCCTCTTGTAAAACAGGTTGACTGCCCTTCTTCCTCTTGTAAAACAGTCTGACTGCTCTTCATCCTCTTATAAAGCAGTTTGACTGCTCTTCATCCTCCTATAAACCAGTTTGACTGCGCTTCATCCTCTTGTAAAACAGGTTGACTGCTTTTCATCCTTTTGTAAAACAGTCTGACTGCTCTACATCATTGTATAAAACAGTTTGACTGCTCTTCATCCTCTTATAAATCAATTTGACTGCTATTCATCCTCTTATAAAACCGTTTGACTGCTCTTCATCCTTTTATAAAGCAGTTTGACTGCTCTTCATCCTCTTATAAATCAGTTTGACTGCTCTTCATCCTTTTATAAAGCAATTTGACTGCTCTTCATCCTCCTATAAACCAGTTTGACTGCGCTTCATCCTCCTATAGAACAGTTTGACTGCTCTTCGTCCGATTATAAATCAGTTTGACTGCTCTTCGTCCTCTTATAAAACAGTTTGACTGCTCTTCATCCTTTTATAAAGCAGTTTGACTGCTCTTCATCCTCTTATAAATCAGTTTGACTGCTCTTCATCCTATTATAAATCAGTTTGACTGCTCTTCATCCTCTTATAAAACAGTTTGACTGCTCTTCATCCTTTTATAAATCAGTTTGACTGCTCTTCGTCTGCGTATAAATCAGTTTGACTGCTCTTCATCCTATTATAAATCAGTTTGACTGCTCTTCATCCTCTTATAAAACAGTTTGACTGCTCTTTATCCTTTTATAACGCAGTTTGACTGCTCTTCATCCTCTTATAAAACAGTTTGACTGCTCTTCATCCTCTTGTAAAACAGGTTGACTGCTCTTCATCCTCTTGTAAAACAGTCTGACTGCTCTACATCCTCGTATAAAACAGTTTGACTGCTCTTCATCCTTTTATAAAGCAGTTTGACTGCTCTTCATCCTCTTATAAATCAATTTGACTGCTCTTCATCCTCTTATAAAACCGTTTGACTGCTCTTCGTCCAATTATAAATCAGTTTGACTGCTCTTCATCCTCTTATAAAACCGTTTGACTGCTCTTCGTCCGATTATAAATCAGGTTGACTGCTCTTCGTCCTCTTATAAATCAGTTTGACTGCTCTTCGTCTGCTTATAAAACAGTTTGACTGCTCTTCATCCTTTTATAAAGCAGTTTGACTGCTCTTCATCCTCTTATAAATCAGTTTGACTGCTCTTCATCTGTTTATAAAGCAGTTTGACTGCTCTTCATCCTCCTATAGACCAGTTTGACTGCGCTTCATCCTCCTATAAAACAGTTTGACTGTTCTTCGTCGGATTATAAATCAGTTTGACTGCTCTTCGTCCTCTTATAAAACAGTTTGACTGCTCTTCATCCTTTTATAAAGCAGTTTGACTGCTCTACATCCTCTTATAAATCAGTTTGACTGCTATTCATCCGATTATAAATCAGTTTGACTGCTCTTCGTCCGATTATAAATCAGTTTGACTGCTCTACATCCTCTTATAAATCAGTTTGACTGCTATTCATCCGATTATAAATCAGTTTGACTGCTCTTCGTCTGCTTATAAATCAGTTTGACTGCTCTTCATCCTATTATAAATCAGTTTGACTGCTCTTCATCCTCTTATAAAACAGTTTGACTGCTCTTTATCCTTTTATAACGCAGTTTGACTGCTCTTCATCCTCTTATAAAACAGTTTGACTGCCCTTCATCCTCTTGTAAAACAGGTTGACTGCTCTTCATCCTCTTGTAAAACAGTATGACTGCTCTACATCCTCGTATAAAACAGTTTGACTGCTCTTCATCATTTTATAAAGCAGTTTGACTGCTCTTCATCCTCTTATAAATCAATTTGACTGCTCTTCATCCTCTTATAAAACCGTTTGACTGCTCTTCGTCCGATTATAAATCAGTTTGACTGCTCTTCATCCTCTTATAAAACCGTTTGACTGCTCTTCGTCCGATTATAAATCAGGTTGACTGCTCTTTGTCCTCTTATAAATCAATTTGACTGCTCTTCGTCTGCTTATAAAACAGTTTGACTGCTCTTCATCCTTTTATAAAGCAGTTTGACTGCTCTTCATCCTCTTATAAAACAGTTTGACTGCTCTTCATCCTTTTATAAATCAGTTTGACTGCTCTTCGTCTGCTTATAAATCAGTTTGACTGCTCTTCATCCTATTATAAATCAGTTTGACTGCTCTTCATCCTCTTATAAAACAGTTTGACTGCTCTTTATCCTTTTATAACGCAGTTTGACTGCTCTTCATCCTCTTATAAAACAGTTTGACTGCTCTTCATCCTCTTGTAAAACAGGTTGACTGCTCTTCATCCTCTTGTAAAACAGTCTGACTGCTCTACATCCTCGTATAAAACAGTTTGACTGCTCTTCATCCTTTTATAAAGCAGTTTGACTGCTCTTCATCCTCTTATAAATCAATTACACTGCTCTTCATCCTCTTATAAAACCGTTTGACTGCTCTTCGTCCGATTATAAATCAGTTTGACTGCTCTTCATCCTCTTATAAAACCGTTTGACTGCTCTTCGTCCGATTATAAATCAGTTTGACTGCTCTTCGTCCGATTATAAATCAGTTTGACTGCTCTTCGTCTGCTTATAAAACAGTTTGACTGCTCTTCATCCTTTTATAAAGCAGTTTGACTGCTCTTCATCCTCTTATAAATCAGTTTGACTGCTCTTCATCTGTTTATAAAGCAGTTTTACTGCTCTTCATCCTCCTATAGACCAGTTTGACTGCGCTTCATCCTCCTATAAAACAGTTTGACTGCTCTTCGTCGGATTATAAATCAGTTTGACTGCTCTTCGTCCTCTTATAAAACAGGTTGACTGCTCTTCATCCTCTTGTAAAACAGTCTGACTGATCTACATCCTCGTATAAAACAGTTTGACTGCTCTTCATCCTTTTATAAAGCAGTTTCACTGCTCTTCATCCTCTTATAAATCAATTTGTCTGCTCTTCATACTCTTATAAAACCGTTTGACTGCTCTTCGTCCGATTATAAATCAGGTTGACTGCTCTTCGTCCGATTATAAATCAGTTTGACTGCTCTTCGTCTGCTTATAAAACAGTTTGACTGCTCTTCATCCTTTTATAAAGCAGTTTGACTGCTCTTCATCCTCTTATAAATCAGTTTGACTGCTCTTCATCTGTTTATAAAGCAGTTTGACTGCTCTTCATCCTCCTATAGACCAGTTTGACTGCGCTTCATCCTCCTATAAAACAGGTTGACTTCTCTTCGTCCTTTTATAAAGCAGTTTGACTGCTCTTCGTCCTCTTATAAAACAGTTTGACTGCTCTTCATCCTTTTATAAAGCAGTTTGACTGCTCTTCATCCTCTTATAAAACAGTTTGACTGCTCTTCATCCTTTTATAAATCAGTTTGACTGCTCTTCGTCTGCTTATAAATCAGTTTGACTGCTCTTCATCCTATTATAAATCAGTTTGACTGCTCTTCATCCTCTTATAAAACAGTTTGACTGCTCTTTATCCTTTTATAACGCAGTTTGACTGCTCTTAATCCTCTTATAAAACAGTTTGACTGCTCTTCATCCTCTTGTAAAACAGGTTGACTGCTCTTCATCCTCTTCTAAAACAGTCTGACTGCTCTACATCCTCGTATAAAACAGTTTGACTGCTCTTCGTCCGATTATAAATCAGTTTGACTGCTCTTCGTCCTCTTATAAAACAGTTTGACTGCTCTTCATCCTCTTATAAATCAGTTTGACTGCTCTTCATCCGATTATAAATCAGTTTGACTGCTCTTCGTCCTCTTATAAAACAGTTTGACTGCTCTTCATCCTTTTATAAAGCAGTTTGACTGCTCTTCATCCTCTTATAAATCAGTTTGACTGCTCTTCATCCTATTATAAATCAGTTTGACTGCTCTTCATCCTCTTATAAAACAGTTTGACTGCTCTTCATCCTTTTATAAATCAGTTTGACTGCTCTTCGTCTGCGTATAAATCAGTTTGACTGCTCTTCATCCTATTATAAATCAGTTTGACTGCTCTTCATCCTCTTATAAAACAGTTTGACTGCTCTTTATCCTTTTATAACGCAGTTTGACTGCTCTTCATCCTCTTATAAAACAGTTTGACTGCTCTTCATCCTCTTGTAAAACAGGTTGACTGCTCTTCATCCTCTTGTAAAACAGTCTGACTGCTCTACATCCTCGTATAAAACAGTTTGACTGCTCTTCATCCTTTTATAAAGCAGTTTGACTGCTCTTCATCCTCTTATAAATCAATTTGACTGCTCTTCATCCTCGTATAAAACCGTTTGACTGCTCTTCGTCCGATTATAAATCAGTTTGACTGCTCTTCATCCTCTTATAAAACCGTTTGACTGCTCTTCGTCCGATTATAAATCAGGTTGACTGCTCTTCGTCCGATTATAAATCAGTTTGACTGCTCTTCGTCTGCTTATAAAACAGTTTGACTGCTCTTCATCCTTTTATAAAGCAGTTTGACTGCTCTTCATCCTCTTATAAATCAGTTTGACTGCTCTTCATCTGTTTATAAAGCAGTTTGACTGCTCTTCATCCTCCTATAGACCAGTTTGACTGCGCTTCATCCTCCTATAAAACAGTTTGACTGCTCTTCGTCGGATTATAAATCAGTTTGACTGCTCTTCATCCTCTTATAAGACAGATTGACTGCTCTTCATCCTCTTGTAAAACAGGTTGACTGCCCTTCTTCCTCTTGTAAAACAGTCTGACTGCTCTTCATCCTCTTATAAAGCAGTTTGACTGCTCTTCATCCTCCTATAAACCAGTTTGACTGCGCTTCATCCTCTTGTAAAACAGGTTGACTGCTTTTCATCCTTTTGTAAAACAGTCTGACTGCTCTACATCATTGTATAAAACAGTTTGACTGCTCTTCATCCTCTTATAAATCAATTTGACTGCTATTCATCCTCTTATAAAACCGTTTGACTGCTCTTCATCCTTTTATAAAGCAGTTTGACTGCTCTTCATCCTCTTATAAATCAGTTTGACTGCTCTTCATCCTTTTATAAAGCAATTTGACTGCTCTTCATCCTCCTATAAACCAGTTTGACTGCGCTTCATCCTCCTATAGAACAGTTTGACTGCTCTTCGTCCGATTATAAATCAGTTTGACTGCTCTTCGTCCTCTTATAAAACAGTTTGACTGCTCTTCATCCTTTTATAAAGCAGTTTGACTGCTCTTCATCCTCTTATAAATCAGTTTGACTGCTCTTCATCCGATTATAAATCAGTTTGACTGCTCTTCGTCCTCTTATAAAACAGTTTGACTGCTCTTCATCCTTTTATAAAGCAGTTTGACTGCTCTTCATCCTCTTATAAATCAGTTTGACTGCTCTTCATCCTATTATAAATCAGTTTGACTGCTCTTCATCCTCTTATAAAACAGTTTGACTGCTCTTCATCCTTTTATAAATCAGTTTGACTGCTCTTCGTCTGCGTATAAATCAGTTTGACTGCTCTTCATCCTATTATAAATCAGTTTGACTGCTCTTCATCCTCTTATAAAACAGTTTGACTGCTCTTTATCCTTTTATAACGCAGTTTGACTGCTCTTCATCCTCTTATAAAACAGTTTGACTGCTCTTCATCCTCTTGTAAAACAGGTTGACTGCTCTTCATCCTCTTGTAAAACAGTCTGACTGCTCTACATCCTCGTATAAAACAGTTTGACTGCTCTTCATCCTTTTATAAAGCAGTTTGACTGCTCTTCATCCTCTTATAAATCAATTTGACTGCTCTTCATCCTCTTATAAAACCGTTTGACTGCTCTTCGTCCGATTATAAATCAGTTTGACTGCTCTTCATCCTCTTATAAAACCGTTTGACTGCTCTTCGTCCGATTATAAATCAGGTTGACTGCTCTTCGTCCGATTATAAATCAGTTTGACTGCTCTTCGTCTGCTTATAAAACAGTTTGACTGCTCTTCATCCTTTTATAAAGCAGTTTGACTGCTCTTCATCCTCTTATAAATCAGTTTGACTGCTCTTCATCTGTTTATAAAGCAGTTTGACTGCTCTTCATCCTCCTATAGACCAGTTTGACTGCGCTTCATCCTCCTATAAAACAGTTTGACTGCTCTTCGCCGGATTATAAATCAGTTTGACTGCTCTTCGTCCTCTTATAAAAGAGTTTGACTGCTCTTCATCCTTTTATAAAGCAGTTTGACTGCTCTACATCCTCTTATAAATCAGTTTGACTGCTATTCATCCGATTATAAATCAGTTTGACTGCTCTTCGTCCGATTATAAATCAGTTTGACTGCTCTACATCCTCTTATAAATCAGTTTGACTGCTATTCATCTGATTATAAATCAGTTTGACTGCTCTTCGTCTGCTTATAAATCAGTTTGACTGCTCTTCATCCTATTATAAATCAGTTTGACTGCTCTTCATCCTCTTATAAAACAGTTTGACTGCTCTTTATCCTTTTATAACGCAGTTTGACTGCTCTTCATCCTCTTATAAAACAGTTTGACTGCTCTTCATCCTCTTGTAAAACAGGTTGACTGCTCTTCATCCTCTTGTAAAACAGTCTGACTGCTCTACATCCTCGTATAAAACAGTTTGACTGCTCTGCATCATTTTATAAAGCAGTTTGACTGCTCTTCGTCCTCGTATAAAACAGTTTGACTGCTCTTCATCCTTTTATAAAGCAGTTTGACTGCTCTTCATCCTCTTATAAGACAGATTGACTGCTCTTCATCCTCTTGTAAAACAGGTTGACTGCCCTTCTTCCTCTTGTAAAACAGTCTGACTGCTCTTCATCCTCTTATAAAGCAGTTTGACTGCTCTTCATCCTCCTATAAACCAGTTTGACTGCGCTTCATCCTCTTGTAAAACAGGTTGACTGCTTTTCATCCTTTTGTAAAACAGTCTGACTGCTCTACATCATTGTATAAAACAGTTTGACTGCTCTTCATCCTTTTATAAAGCAGTTTGACTGCTCTTCATCCTCTTATAAATCAATTTGACTGCTATTCATCCTCTTATAAAACCGTTTGACTGCTCTTCGTCCAATTATAAATCAGTTTGACTGCTCTTCGTCCGATTATAAATCAGTTTGACTGCTCTTCGTCCGCTTATAAAACAGTTTGACTGCTCTTCATCCTTTTATAAAGCAGTTTGACTGCTCTTCATCCTCTTATAAATCAGTTTGACTGCTCTTCATCCTTTTATAAAGCAGTTTGACTGCTCTTCATCCTCCTATAAACCAGTTTGACTGCGCTTCATCCTCCTATAGAACAGTTTGACTGCTCTTCGTCCGATTATAAATCAGTTTGACTGCTCTTCGTCCTCATATAAAACAGTTTGACTGCTCTTCATCCTTTTATAAAGCAGTTTGACTGCTCTTCATCCTCTTATAAATCAGTTTGACTGCTCTTCATCCGATTATAAATCAGTTTGACTGCTCTTCGTCCTCTTATAAAACAGTTTGACTGCTCTTCATCCTTTTATAAAGCAATTTGACTGCTCTTCATCCTCTTATAAATCAGTTTGACTGCTCTTCATCCTATTATAAATCAGTTTGACTGCTCTTCATCCTCTTATAAAACAGTTTGACTGCTCTTCATCCTTTTATAAATCAGTTTGACTGCTCTTCGTCTGCGTATAAATCAGTTTGACTGCTCTTCATCCTATTATAAATCAGTTTGACTGCTCTTCATCCTCTTATAAAACAGTTTGACTGCTCTTTATCCTTTTATAACGCAGTTTGACTGCTCTTCATCCTCTTATAAAACAGTTTGACTGCTCTTCATCCTCTTGTAAAACAGGTTGACTGCTCTTCATCCTCTTGTAAAACAGTCTGACTGCTCTACATCCTCGTATAAAACAGTTTGACTGCTCTTCATCCTTTTATAAAGCAGTTTGACTGCTCTTCATCCTCTTATAAATCAATTTGACTGCTCTTCATCCTCTTATAAAACCGTTTGACTGCTCTTCGTCCAATTATAAATCAGTTTGACTGCTCTTCATCCTCTTATAAAACCGTTTGACTGCTCTTCGTCCGATTATAAATCAGGTTGACTGCTCTTCGTCCTCTTATAAATCAGTTTGACTGCTCTTCGTCTGCTTATAAAACAGTTTGACTGCTCTTCATCCTTTTATAAAGCAGTTTGACTGCTCTTCATCCTCTTATAAATCAGTTTGACTGCTCTTCATCTGTTTATAAAGCAGTTTGACTGCTCTTCATCCTCCTATAGACCAGTTTGACTGCGCTTCATCCTCCTATAAAACAGTTTGACTGTTCTTCGTCGGATTATAAATCAGTTTGACTGCTCTTCGTCCTCTTATAAAACAGTTTGACTGCTCTTCATCCTTTTATAAAGCAGTTTGACTGCTCTACATCCTCTTATAAATCAGTTTGACTGCTATTCATCCGATTATAAATCAGTTTGACTGCTCTTCGTCCGATTATAAATCAGTTTGACTGCTCTACATCCTCTTATAAATCAGTTTGACTGCTATTCATCCGATTATAAATCAGTTTGACTGCTCTTCGTCTGCTTATAAATCAGTTTGACTGCTCTTCATCCTATTATAAATCAGTTTGACTGCTCTTCATCCTCTTATAAAACAGTTTGACTGCTCTTTATCCTTTTATAACGCAGTTTGACTGCTCTTCATCCTCTTATAAAACAGTTTGACTGCCCTTCATCCTCTTGTAAAACAGGTTGACTGCTCTTCATCCTCTTGTAAAACAGTCTGACTGCTCTACATCCTCGTATAAAACAGTTTGACTGCTCTTCATCATTTTATAAAGCAGTTTGACTGCTCTTCATCCTCTTATAAATCAATTTGACTGCTATTCATCCTCTTATAAAACCGTTTGACTGCTCTTCGTCCAATTATAAATCAGTTTGACTGCTCTTCGTCCGATTATAAATCAGTTTGACTGCTCTTCGTCCGCTTATAAAACAGTTTGACTGCTCTTCATCCTTTTATAAAGCAGTTTGACTGCTCTTCATCCTCTTATAAATCAGTTTGACTGCTCTTCATCCTTTTATAAAGCAGTTTGACTGCTCTTCATCCTCCTATAAACCAGTTTGACTGCGCTTCATCCTCCTATAGAACAGTTTGACTGCTCTTCGTCCGATTATAAATCAGTTTGACTGCTCTTCGTCCTCTTATAAAACAGTTTGACTGCTCTTCATCCTCTTATAAATCAGTTTGACTGCTCTTCATCCGATTATAAATCAGTTTGACTGCTCTTCGTCCTCTTATAAAACAGTTTGACTGCTCTTCATCCTTTTATAAAGCAGTTTGACTGCTCTTCATCCTCTTATAAATCAGTTTGACTGCTCTTCATCCTATTATAAATCAGTTTGACTGCTCTTCATCCTCTTATAAAACAGTTTGACTGCTCTTCATCCTTTTATAAATCAGTTTGACTGCTCTTCGTCTGCGTATAAATCAGTTTGACTGCTCTTCATCCTATTATAAATCAGTTTGACTGCTCTTCATCCTCTTATAAAACAGTTTGACTGCTCTTTATCCTTTTATAACGCAGTTTGACTGCTCTTCATCCTCTTATAAAACAGTTTGACTGCTCTTCATCCTCTTGTAAAACAGGTTGACTGCTCTTCATCCTCTTGTAAAACAGTCTGACTGCTCTACATCCTCGTATAAAACAGTTTGACTGCTCTTCATCCTTTTATAAAGCAGTTTGACTGCTCTTCATCCTCTTATAAATCAATTTGACTGCTCTTCATCCTCGTATAAAACCGTTTGACTGCTCTTCGTCCGATTATAAATCAGTTTGACTGCTCTTCATCCTCTTATAAAACCGTTTGACTGCTCTTCGTCCGATTATAAATCAGGTTGACTGCTCTTCGTCCGATTATAAATCAGTTTGACTGCTCTTCGTCTGCTTATAAAACAGTTTGACTGCTCTTCATCCTTTTATAAAGCAGTTTGACTGCTCTTCATCCTCTTATAAATCAGTTTGACTGCTCTTCATCTGTTTATAAAGCAGTTTGACTGCTCTTCATCCTCCTAGAGACCAGTTTGACTGCGCTTCATCCTCCTATAAAACAGTTTGACTGCTCTTCGTCGGATTATAAATCAGTTTGACTGCTCTTCATCCTCTTATAAGACAGATTGACTGCTCTTCATCCTCTTGTAAAACAGGTTGACTGCCCTTCTTCCTCTTGTAAAACAGTCTGACTGCTCTTCATCCTCTTATAAAGCAGTTTGACTGCTCTTCATCCTCCTATAAACCAGTTTGACTGCGCTTCATCCTCTTGTAAAACAGGTTGACTGCTTTTCATCCTTTTGTAAAACAGTCTGACTGCTCTACATCATTGTATAAAACAGTTTGACTGCTCTTCATCCTCTTATAAATCAATTTGACTGCTATTCATCCTCTTATAAAACCGTTTGACTGCTCTTCATCCTTTTATAAAGCAGTTTGACTGCTCTTCATCCTCTTATAAATCAGTTTGACTGCTCTTCATCCTTTTATAAAGCAATTTGACTGCTCTTCATCCTCCTATAAACCAGTTTGACTGCGCTTCATCCTCCTATAGAACAGTTTGACTGCTCTTCGTCCGATTATAAATCAGTTTGACTGCTCTTCGTCCTCTTATAAAACAGTTTGACTGCTCTTCATCCTTTTATAAAGCAGTTTGACTGCTCTTCATCCTCTTATAAATCAGTTTGACTGCTCTTCATCCGATTATAAATCAGTTTGACTGCTCTTCGTCCTCTTATAAAACAGTTTGACTGCTCTTCATCCTTTTATAAAGCAGTTTGACTGCTCTTCATCCTCTTATAAATCAGTTTGACTAGTCTTCATCCTATTATAAATCAGTTTGACTGCTCAGTTTGACTGCTCTTCATCCTTTTATAAATCAGTTTGACTGCTCTTCGTCTGCGTATAAATCAGTTTGACTGCTCTTCATCCTATTATAAATCAGTTTGACTGCTCTTCATCCTCTTATAAAACAGTTTGACTGCTCTTTATCCTTTTATAACGCAGTTTGACTGCTCTTCATCCTCTTATAAAACAGTTTGACTGCTCTTCATCCTCTTGTAAAACAGGTTGACTGCTCTTCATCCTCTTGTAAAACAGTCTGACTGCTCTACATCCTCGTATAAAACAGTTTGACTGCTCTTCATCCTTTTATAAAGCAGTTTGACTGCTCTTCATCCTCTTATAAATCAATTTGACTGCTCTTCATCCTCTTATAAAACCGTTTGACTGCTCTTCGTCCGATTATAAATCAGGTTGACTGCTCTTCGTCCGATTATAAATCAGTTTGACTGCTCTTCGTCTGCTTATAAAACAGTTTGACTGCTCTTCATCCTTTTATAAAGCAGTTTGACTGCTCTTCATCCTCTTATAAATCAGTTTGACTGCTCTTCATCTGTTTATAAAGCAGTTTGACTGCTCTTCATCCTCCTATAGACCAGTTTGACTGCGCTTCATCCTCCTATAAAACAGTTTGACTGCTCTTCGTCCGCTTATAAAACAGTTTGACTGCTCTTCATCCTTTTATAAAGCAGTTTGACTGCTCTTCATCCTCTTATAAATCAGTTTGACTGCTCTTCATCCTTTTATAAAGCAGTTTGACTGCTCTTCATCCTCCTATAAACCAGTTTGACTGCGCTTCATCCTCCTATAGAACAGTTTGACTGCTCTTCGTCCGATTATAAATCAGTTTGACTGCTCTTCGTCCTCTTATAAAACAGTTTGACTGCTCTTCATCCTCTTATAAATCAGTTTGACTGCTCTTCATCCGATTATAAATCAGTTTGACTGCTCTTCGTCCTCTTATAAAACAGTTTGACTGCTCTTCATCCTTTTATAAAGCAGTTTGACTGCTCTTCATCCTCTTATATATCAGTTTGACTGCTCTTCATCCTATTATAAATCAGTTTGACTGCTCTTCATCCTCTTATAAAACAGTTTGACTGCTCTTCATCCTTTTATAAATCAGTTTGACTGCTCTTCGTCTGCGTATAAATCAGTTTGACTGCTCTTCATCCTATTATAAATCAGTTTGACTGCTCTTCATCCTCTTATAAAACAGTTTGACTGCTCTTTATCCTTTTATAACGCAGTTTGACTGCTCTTCATCCTCTTATAAAACAGTTTGACTGCTCTTCATCCTCTTGTAAAACAGGTTGACTGCTCTTCATCCTCTTGTAAAACAGTCTGACTGCTCTACATCCTCGTATAAAACAGTTTGACTGCTCTTCATCCTTTTATAAAGCAGTTTGACTGCTCTTCATCCTCTTATAAATCAATTTGACTGCTCTTCATCCTCGTATAAAACCGTTTGACTGCTCTTCGTCCGATTATAAATCAGTTTGACTGCTCTTCATCCTCTTATAAAACCGTTTGACTGCTCTTCGTCCGATTATAAATCAGGTTGACTGCTCTTCGTCCGATTATAAATCAGTTTGACTGCTCTTCGTCTGCTTATAAAACAGTTTGACTGCTCTTCATCCTTTTATAAAGCAGTTTGACTGCTCTTCATCCTCTTATAAATCAGTTTGACTGCTCTTCATCTGTTTATAAAGCAGTTTGACTGCTCTTCATCCTCCTAGAGACCAGTTTGACTGCGCTTCATCCTCCTATAAAACAGTTTGACTGCTCTTCGTCGGATTATAAATCAGTTTGACTGCTCTTCATCCTCTTATAAGACAGATTGACTGCTCTTCATCCTCTTGTAAAACAGGTTGACTGCCCTTCTTCCTCTTGTAAAACAGTCTGACTGCTCTTCATCCTCTTATAAAGCAGTTTGACTGCTCTTCATCCTCCTATAAACCAGTTTGACTGCGCTTCATCCTCTTGTAAAACAGGTTGACTGCTTTTCATCCTTTTGTAAAACAGTCTGACTGCTCTACATCATTGTATAAAACAGTTTGACTGCTCTTCATCCTCTTATAAATCAATTTGACTGCTATTCATCCTCTTATAAAACCGTTTGACTGCTCTTCATCCTTTTATAAAGCAGTTTGACTGCTCTTCATCCTCTTATAAATCAGTTTGACTGCTCTTCATCCTTTTATAAAGCAATTTGACTGCTCTTCATCCTCCTATAAACCAGTTTGACTGCGCTTCATCCTCCTATAGAACAGTTTGACTGCTCTTCGTCCGATTATAAATCAGTTTGACTGCTCTTCGTCCTCTTATAAAACAGTTTGACTGCTCTTCATCCTTTTATAAAGCAGTTTGACTGCTCTTCATCCTCTTATAAATCAGTTTGACTGCTCTTCATCCGATTATAAATCAGTTTGACTGCTCTTCGTCCTCTTATAAAACAGTTTGACTGCTCTTCATCCTTTTATAAAGCAGTTTGACTGCTCTTCATCCTCTTATAAATCAGTTTGACTGCTCTTCATCCTATTATAAATCAGTTTGACTGCTCTTCATCCTCTTATAAAACAGTTTGACTGCTCTTCATCCTTTTAAAAATAAGTTAGACTGCTCTTCGTCCCATTATAAATCAGTTTGACTGCTCTTCATCCTATTATAAATCAGTTTGACTGCTCTTCATCCTCTTATAAAACAGTTTGACTGCTCTTTATCCTTTTATAACGCAGTTTGACTGCTCTTCATCCTCTTATAAAACAGTTTGACTGCTCTTCATCCTCTTGTAAAACAGGTTGACTGCTCTTCATCCTCTTGTAAAACAGTCTGACTGCTCTACATCCTCGTATAAAACAGTTTGACTGCTCTTCATCCTTTTATAAAGCAGTTTGACTGCTCTTCATCCTCTTATAAATCAATTTGACTGCTCTTCATCCTCTTATAAAACCGTTTGACTGCTCTTCGTCCGATTATAAATCAGTTTGACTGCTCTTCATCCTCTTATAAAACCGTTTGACTGCTCTTCGTCCGATTATAAATCAGGTTGACTGCTCTTCGTCCGATTATAAATCAGTTTGACTGCTCTTCGTCTGCTTATAAAACAGTTTGACTGCTCTTCATCCTTTTATAAAGCAGTTTGACTGCTCTTCATCCTCTTTTAAATCAGTTTGACTGCTCTTCATCTGTTTATAAAGCAGTTTGACTGCTCTTCATCCTCCTATAGACCAGTTTGACTGCGCTTCATCCTCCTATAAAACAGTTTGACTGCTCTTCGCCGGATTATAAATCAGTTTGACTGCTCTTCGTCCTCTTATAAAAGAGTTTGACTGCTCTTCATCCTTTTATAAAGCAGTTTGACTGCTCTACATCCTCTTATAAATCAGTTTGACTGCTATTCATCCGATTATAAATCAGTTTGACTGCTCTTCGTCCGATTATAAATCAGTTTGACTGCTCTACATCCTCTTATAAATCAGTTTGACTGCTATTCATCTGATTATAAATCAGTTTGACTGCTCTTCGTCTGCTTATAAATCAGTTTGACTGCTCTTCATCCTATTATAAATCAGTTTGACTGCTCTTCATCCTCTTATAAAACAGTTTGACTGCTCTTTATCCTTTTATAACGCAGTTTGACTGCTCTTCATCCTCTTATAAAACAGTTTGACTGCTCTTCATCCTCTTGTAAAACAGGTTGACTGCTCTTCATCCTCTTGTAAAACAGTCTGACTGCTCTACATCCTCGTATAAAACAGTTTGACTGCTCTGCATCATTTTATAAAGCAGTTTGACTGCTCTTCGTCCTCGTATAAAACAGTTTGACTGCTCTTCATCCTTTTATAAAGCAGTTTGACTGCTCTTCATCCTCTTATAAAACAGATTGACTGCTCTTCATCCTCTTGTAAAACAGGTTGACTGCCCTTCATCCTCTTGTAAAACAGTCTGACTGCTCTTCATCCTCTTATAAAGCAGTTTGACTGCTCTTCATCCTCCTATAAACCAGTTTGACTGCGCTTCATCCTCTTGTAAAACAGGTTGACTGCTTTTCATCCTTTTGTAAAACAGTCTGACTGCTCTACATCATTGTATAAAACAGTTTGACTGCTCTTCATCCTTTTATAAAGCAGTTTGACTGCTCTTCATCCTCTTATAAATCAATTTGACTGCTATTCATCCTCTTATAAAACCGTTTGACTGCTCTTCGTCCAATTATAAATCAGTTTGACTGCTCTTCGTCCGATTATAAATCAGTTTGACTGCTCTTCGTCCGCTTATAAAACAGTTTGACTGCTCTTCATCCTTTTATAAAGCAGTTTGACTGCTCTTCATCCTCTTATAAATCAGTTTGACTGCTCTTCATCCTTTTATAAAGCAGTTTGACTGCTCTTCATCCTCCTATAAACCAGTTTGACTGCGCTTCATCCTCCTATAGAACAGTTTGACTGCTCTTCGTCCGATTATAAATCAGTTTGACTGCTCTTCGTCCTCATATAAAACAGTTTGACTGCTCTTCATCCTTTTATAAAGCAGTTTGACTGCTCTTCATCCTCTTATAAATCAGTTTGACTGCTCTTCATCCGATTATAAATCAGTTTGACTGCTCTTCGTCCTCTTATAAAACAGTTTGACTGCTCTTCATCCTTTTATAAAGCAGTTTGACTGCTCTTCATCCTCTTATAAATCAGTTTGACTGCTCTTCATCCTATTATAAATCAGTTTGACTGCTCTTCATCCTCTTATAAAACAGTTTGACTGCTCTTCATCCTTTTATAAATCAGTTTGACTGCTCTTCGTCTGCGTATAAATCAGTTTGACTGCTCTTCATCCTATTATAAATCAGTTTGACTGCTCTTCATCCTCTTATAAAACAGTTTGACTGCTCTTTATCCTTTTATAACGCAGTTTGACTGCTCTTCATCCTCTTATAAAACAGTTTGACTGCTCTTCATCCTCTTGTAAAACAGGTTGACTGCTCTTCATCCTCTTGTAAAACAGTCTGACTGCTCTACATCCTCGTATAAAACAGTTTGACTGCTCTTCATCCTTTTATAAAGCAGTTTGACTGCTCTTCATCCTCTTATAAATCAATTTGACTGCTCTTCATCCTCTTATAAAACCGTTTGACTGCTCTTCGTCCAATTATAAATCAGTTTGACTGCTCTTCATCCTCTTATAAAACCGTTTGACTGCTCTTCGTCCGATTATAAATCAGGTTGACTGCTCTTCGTCCTCTTATAAATCAGTTTGACTGCTCTTCGTCTGCTTATAAAACAGTTTGACTGCTCTTCATCCTTTTATAAAGCAGTTTGACTGCTCTTCATCCTCTTATAAATCAGTTTGACTGCTCTTCATCTGTTTATAAAGCAGTTTGACTGCTCTTCATCCTCCTATAGACCAGTTTGACTGCGCTTCATCCTCCTATAAAACAGTTTGACTGTTCTTCGTCGGATTATAAATCAGTTTGACTGCTCTTCGTCCTCTTATAAAACAGTTTGACTGCTCTTCATCCTTTTATAAAGCAGTTTGACTGCTCTACATCCTCTTATAAATCAGTTTGACTGCTATTCATCCGATTATAAATCAGTTTGACTGCTCTTCGTCCGATTATAAATCAGTTTGACTGCTCTACATCCTCTTATAAATCAGTTTGACTGCTATTCATCCGATTATAAATCAGTTTGACTGCTCTTCGTCTGCTTATAAATCAGTTTGACTGCTCTTCATCCTATTATAAATCAGTTTGACTGCTCTTCATCCTCTTATAAAACAGTTTGACTGCTCTTTATCCTTTTATAACGCAGTTTGACTGCTCTTCATCCTCTTATAAAACAGTTTGACTGCCCTTCATCCTCTTGTAAAACAGGTTGACTGCTCTTCATCCTCTTGTAAAACAGTCTGACTGCTCTACATCCTCGTATAAAACAGTTTGACTGCTCTTCATCATTTTATAAAGCAGTTTGACTGCTCTTCATCCTCTTATAAATCAATTTGACTGCTCTTCATCCTCTTATAAAACCGTTTGACTGCTCTTCGTCCGATTATAAATCAGTTTGACTGCTCTTCATCCTCTTATAAAACCGTTTGACTGCTCTTCGTCCGATTATAAATCAGGTTGACTGCTCTTTGTCCTCTTATAAATCAATTTGACTGCTCTTCGTCTGCTTATAAAACAGTTTGACTGCTCTTCATCCTTTTATAAAGCAGTTTGACTGCTCTTCATCCTCTTATAAATCAGTTTGACTGCTCTTCATCTGTTTATAAAGCAGTTTTACTGCTCTTCATCCTCCTATAGACCAGTTTGACTGCGCTTCATCCTCCTATAAAACAGTTTGACTGCTCTTCGTCCTTTTATAAAGCAGTTTGACTGCTCTTCGTCCTCTTATAAAACAGTTTGACTGCTCTTCATCCTTTTATAAAGCAGTTTGACTGCTCTTCATCCTCTTATAAAACAGTTTGACTGCTCTTCATCCTTTTATAAATCAGTTTGACTGCTCTTCGTCTGCTTATAAATCAGTTTGACTGCTCTTCATCCTATTATAAATCAGTTTGACTGCTCTTCATCCTCTTATAAAACAGTTTGACTGCTCTTTATCCTTTTATAACGCAGTTTGACTGCTCTTCATCCTCTTATAAAACAGTTTGACTGCTCTTCATCCTCTTGTAAAACAGGTTGACTGCTCTTCATCCTCTTGTAAAACAGTCTGACTGCTCTACATCCTCGTATAAAACAGTTTGACTGCTCTTCATCCTTTTATAAAGCAGTTTGACTGCTCTTCATCCTCTTATAAATCAATTACACTGCTCTTCATCCTCTTATAAAACCGTTTGACTGCTCTTCGTCCGATTATAAATCAGTTTGACTGCTCTTCATCCTCTTATAAAACCGTTTGACTGCTCTTCGTCCGATTATAAATCAGTTTGACTGCTCTTCGTCCGATTATAAATCAGTTTGACTGCTCTTCGTCTGCTTATAAAACAGTTTGACTGCTCTTCATCCTTTTATAAAGCAGTTTGACTGCTCTTCATCCTCTTATAAATCAGTTTGACTGCTCTTCATCTGTTTATAAAGCAGTTTTACTGCTCTTCATCCTCCTATAGACCAGTTTGACTGCGCTTCATCCTCCTATAAAACAGTTTGACTGCTCTTCGTCGGATTATAAATCAGTTTGACTGCTCTTCGTCCTCTTATAAAACAGGTTGACTGCTCTTCATCCTCTTGTAAAACAGTCTGACTGATCTACATCCTCGTATAAAACAGTTTGACTGCTCTTCATCCTTTTATAAAGCAGTTTCACTGCTCTTCATCCTCTTATAAATCAATTTGTCTGCTCTTCATACTCTTATAAAACCGTTTGACTGCTCTTCGTCCGATTATAAATCAGGTTGACTGCTCTTCGTCCGATTATAAATCAGTTTGACTGCTCTTCGTCTGCTTATAAAACAGTTTGACTGCTCTTCATCCTTTTATAAAGCAGTTTGACTGCTCTTCATCCTCTTATAAATCAGTTTGACTGCTCTTCATCTGTTTATAAAGCAGTTTGACTGCTCTTCATCCTCCTATAGACCAGTTTGACTGCGCTTCATCCTCCTATAAAACAGGTTGACTTCTCTTCGTCCTTTTATAAAGCAGTTTGACTGCTCTTCGTCCTCTTATAAAACAGTTTGACTGCTCTTCATCCTTTTATAAAGCAGTTTGACTGCTCTTCATCCTCTTATAAAACAGTTTGACTGCTCTTCATCCTTTTATAAATCAGTTTGACTGCTCTTCGTCTGCTTATAAATCAGTTTGACTGCTCTTCATCCTATTATAAATCAGTTTGACTGCTCTTCATCCTCTTATAAAACAGTTTGACTGCTCTTTATCCTTTTATAACGCAGTTTGACTGCTCTTCATCCTCTTATAAAACAGTTTGACTGCTCTTCATCCTCTTGTAAAACAGGTTGACTGCTCTTCATCCTCTTCTAAAACAGTCTGACTGCTCTACATCCTCGTATAAAACAGTTTGACTGCTCTTCATCCTTTTATAAAGCAGTTTGACTGCTCTTCATCCTCTTATAAATCAATTTGACTGCTCTTCATCCTCTTATAAAACCGTTTGACTGCTCTTCGTCAGATTATAAATCAGTTTGACTGCTCTTCATCCTCTTATAAAACCGTTTGACTGCTCTTCGTCCGATTATAAATCAGGTTGACTGCTCTTCGTCCGATTATAAATCAGTTTGACTGCTCTTCGTGTGCTTATAAAACAGTTTGACTGCTCTTAATCCTTTTATAAAGCAGTTTGACTGCTCTTCATCCTCTTATAAATCAGTTTGACTGCTCTTCATCTGTTTATAAAGCAGTTTTACTGCTCTTCATACTCCTATAAACCAGTTTGACTGCGCTTCATCCTCCTGTAGAACAGTTTGACTGCTTTTCGTCCGATTATAAATCAGTTTGACTGCTCTTCGTCCTCGTATAAAACAGTTTGACTGCTCTTCATCCTTTTATAAAGCAGTTTGACTGCTCTTCATCCTCTTATAAAACAGACTGACTGCTCTTCATCCTCTTGTAAAACAGGTTGACTGCCCTTCATCCTCTTATAAAACAGTCTGACTGCTCTTCATCCTCTTATAAAGCAGTTTGACTGCTCTTCATCTGTTTATAAAGCAGTTTGACTGCTCTTCATCCTCCTATAGACCAGTTTGACTGCACTTCATCCTCCTATAAAACAGGTTGACTTCTCTTCGTCCTTTTATAAAGCAGTTTGACTGCTCTTCGTCCTCTTATAAAACAGTTTGACTGCTCTTCATCCTTTTATAAAGCAGTTTGACTGCTCTTCATCCTCTTATAAAACAGTTTGACTGCTCTTCATCCTTTTATAAATCAGTTTGACTGCTCTTCGTCTGCTTATAAATCAGTTTGACTGCTCTTCATCCTATTATAAATCAGTTTGACTGCTCTTCATCCTCTTATAAAACAGTTTGACTGCTCTTTATCCTTTTATAACGCAGTTTGACTGCTCTTCATCCTCTTATAAAACAGTTTGACTGCTCTTCATCCTCTTGTAAAACAGGTTGACTGCTCTTCATCCTCTTGTAAAACAGTCTGACTGCTCTACATCCTCATATAAAACAGTTTGACTGCTCTTCATCCTTTTATAAAGCAGTTTGACTGCTCTTCATCCTCTTATAAATCAATTTGACTGCTCTTCATCCTCTTATAAAACCGTTTGACTGCTCTTCGTCAGATTATAAATCAGTTTGACTGCTCTTCATCCTCTTATAAAACCGTTTGACTGCTCTTCGTCCGATTATAAATCAGGTTGTCTGCTCTTCGTCCGATTATAAATCAGTTTGACTGCTCTTCGTTTGCTTATAAAACAGTTTGACTGCTCTTCATCCTTTTATAAAGCAGTTTGACTGCTCTTCATCCTCTTATAAATCAGTTTGACTGCTCTTCATCTGTTTATAAAGCAGTTTTACTGCTCTTCATACTCCTATAAACCAGTTTGACTGCGCTTCATCCTCCTTTAGAACAGTTTGACTGCTTTTCGTCCGATTATAAATCAGTTTGACTGCTCTTCGTCCTCGTATAAAACAGTTTGACTGCTCTTCATCCTTTTATAAAGCAGTTTGACTGCTCTTCATCCTCTTATAAAACAGATTGACTGCTCTTCATCCTCTTGTAAAACAGGTTGACTGCCCTTCATCCTCTTATAAAACAGTCTGACTGCTCTTCATCCTCTTATAAAGCAGTTTGACTGCTCTTCATCCTACTATAAACCAGTTTGACTGCGCTTCATCCTCTTGTAAAACAGGTTGACTGCTTTTCATCCTTTTGTAAAACAGTCTGACTGCTCTACATCATTGTATAAAACAGTTTGACTGCTCTTCATCCTTTTATAAAGCAGTTTGACTGCTCTTCATCCTCTTATAAATCAATTTGACTGCTCTTCATCCTCTTATAAAACCGTTTGACTGCTCGTCGTCCGATTATAAATCAGTTTGACTGCTCTTCGTCCGATTATAAATCAGTTTGACTGCTCTTCGTCCGCTTATAAAACAGTTTGACTGCTCTTCATCCTTTTATAAAGCAGTTTGACTGCTCTTCATCCTCTTATAAATCAGTTTGACTGCTCTTCATAATTTTATAAAGCAGTTTGACTGCTCTTCATCCTCCTATAAACCAGTTTGACTGCGCTTCATCCTCCTATAGAACAGTTTGACTGCTCTTCGTCCGATTATAAATCAGTTTGACTGCTCTTCGTCCTCTTATAAAACAGTTTGACTGCTCTTCATCCTTTTATAAAGCAGTTTGACTGCTCTTCATCCTCTTATAAATCAGTTTGACTGCTCTTCATCCGATTATAAATCAGTTTGACTGCTCTTTATCCTCTTATAAAACAGTTTGACTGCTCTTCATCCTTTTATAAAGCAGTTTGACTGCTCTTCATCCTCTTATAAATCAGTTTGACTGCTCTTCATCCTATTATAAATCAGTTTGACTGCTCTTCATCCTCTTATAAAACAGTTTGACTGCTCTTCATCCTTTTATAAATCAGTTTGACTGCTCTTCATCCTCTTATAAAACAGTTTGACTGCTCTTTATTCTTTTATAACGCAGTTTGACTGCTCTTCATCCTCTTATAAAACAGTTTGACTGCTCTTCATCCTCTTATAAATTAGTTTGACTGCTCTTCATCCTCTTATAAAACAGTTTGACTGCTCTTCATCCTTTTATAAATCAGTTTGACTGCTCTTCGTCTGCTTATAAATCAGTTTGACTGCTCTTCATCCTATTATAAATCAGTTTGACTGCTCTTCATCCTCTTATAAAACAGTTTGACTGCTCTTTATCCTTTTATAACGCAGTTTGACTGCTCTTCATCCTCTTATAAATCAGTTTGACTGCTCTTCATCCGATTATAAATCAGTTTGACTGCTCTTCATCCTCTTATAAAACAGTTTGACTGCTCTTCATCCTCTTATAAAACAGTTTGACTGCTCTTCATCCTCTTATAAATCAGTTTGACTGCTCTTCATCCTATTATAAATCAGTTTGACTGCTCTTCATCCTCTTATAAAACAGTTTGACTGCTCTTCATCCTTTTATAAATCAGTTTGACTGCTCTTCGTCTGCTTATAAATCAGTTTGACTGCTCTTCATCCTATTATAAATCAGTTTGACTGCTCTTCATCCTCTTATAAAACAGTTTGACTACTCTTTATCCTTTTATAACGCAGTTTGACTGCTCTTCATCCTCTTGTAAAACAGTTTGACTGCTCTTCATCCTCTTGTAAAACAGGTTGACTGCTCTTCATCCTCTTGTAAATCAGTCTGACTGCTCTACATCCTCGTATAAAACAGTTTGACTGCTCTTCATCCTTTTATAAAGCAGTTTGACTGCTCTTCATCCTCTTATAAATCAATTTGACTGCTCTTCATCCTCTTATAAAACCGTTTGACTGCTCTTCGTCCGATTATAAATCAGTTTGACTGCTCTTCATCCTCTTATAAAACCGTTTGACTGCTCTTCGTCCGATTATAAATCAGGTTGACTGCTCTTCGTCCGATTATAAATCAGTTTGACTGCTCTTCGTCTGCTTATAAAACAGTTTGACTGCTCTTCATCCTTTTATAAAGCAGTTTGACTGCTCTTCATCCTCTTATAAATCAGTTTGACTGCTCTTCATCTGTTTATAAAGCAGTTTGACTGCTCTTCATCCTCCTATAGACCAGTTTGACTGCGCTTCATCCTCCTATAAAACAGTTTGACTGCTCTTCGTCGGATTATAAATCAGTTTGACTGCTCTTCGTCCTCTTATAAAACAGTTTGACTGCTCTTCATCCTTTTATAAAGCAGTTTGACTGCTCTACATCCTCTTATAAATCAGTTTGACTGCTATTCATCCGATTATAAATCAGTTTGACTGCTCTTCGTCCGATTATAAATCAGTTTGACTGCTCTACATCCTCTTATAAATCAGTTTGACTGCTATTCATCCGATTATAAATCAGTTTGACTGCTCTTCGTCTGCTTTTAAATCAGTTTGACTGCTCTTCATCCTATTATAAATCAGTTTGACTGCTCTTCATCCTCTTATAAAACAGTTTGACTACTCTTCATCCTCTTGTAAAACAGGTTGACTGCTCTTCATCCTCTTGTAAAACAGTCTGACTGCTCTACATCCTCGTATAAAACAGTTTGACTGCTCTTCATCCTTTTATAAAGCAGTTTGACTGCTCTTCATCCTCTTATAAATCAATTTGACTGCTCTTCATCCTCTTATAAAACCGTTTGACTGCTCTTCGTCCGATTATAAATCAGTTTGACTGCTCTTCATCCTCTTATAATACCGTTTGACTGCTCTTCGTCCGATTATAAATCAGGTTGACTGCTCTTCGTCCGATTATAAATCAGTTTGACTGCTCTGCGTCTGCTTATAAAAAAGTTTGACTGCTCTTCATCCTTTTATAAAGCAGTTTGACTGCTCTTCATCCTCTTATAAAACAGTTTGACTGCTCTTCATCTGTTTATAAAGCAGTTTGACTGCTCTTCATCCTCCTATAGACCAGTTTGACTGCGCTTCATCCTCCTATAAAACAGTTTGACTGCTCTTCGTCCTTTTATAAAGCAGTTTGACTGCTCTTCGTCCTCTTATAAAACAGTTTGACTGCTCTTCATCCTTTTATAAAGCAGTTTGACTGCTCTTCATCCTCTTATAAAACAGTTTGACTGCTCTTCATCCTTTTATAAATCAGTTTGACTGCTCTTCGTCTGCTTATAAATCAGTTTGACTGCTCTTCATCCTATTATAAATCAGTTTGACTGCTCTTCATCCTCTTATAAAACAGTTTGACTGCTCTTTACACTTTTATAACGCAGTTTGACTGCTCTTCATCCTCGTATAAAACAGTTTGACTGCTCTTCATCCTTTTATAAAGCAGTTTGACTGCTCTTCATCCTCTTATAAATCAATTTGACTGCTCTTCATCCTCTTATAACACCGTTTGACTGCTCTTCGTCCGATTATAAATCAGTTTGACTGCTCTTCATCCTCTTATAAAACCGTTTGACTGCTCTTCGTCCGATTATAAATCAGGTTGACTGCTCTTCGTCCGATTATAAATCAGTTTGACTGCTCTTCGTCTGCTTATAAAACAGTTTGACTGCTCTTCATCCTTTTATAAAGCAGTTTGACTGCTCTTCATCCTCTTATAAATCAGTTTGACTGCTCTTCATCTGTTTATAAAGCAGTTTTACTGCTCTTCATCCTCCTATAGACCAGTTTGACTGCGCTTCATCCTCCTATAAAACAGTTTGACTGCTCTTCGTCGGATTATAAATCAGTTTGACTGCTCTTCGTCCTCTTATAAAACAGGTTGACTGCTCTTCATCCTCTTGTAAAACAGTCTGACTGCTCTACATCCTCGTGTAAAACAGTTTGACTGCTCTTCATCCTTTTATAAAGCAGTTTCACTGCTCTTCATCCTCTTATAAATCAATTTGACTGCTCTTCATACTCTTATAAAACCGTTTGACTGCTCTTCGTCCGATTATAAATCAGGTTGACTGCTCTTCGTCCGATTATAAATCAGTTTGACTGCTCTTCGTCTGCTTATAAAACAGTTTGACTGCTCTTCATCCTTTTATAAAGCAGTTTGACTGCTCTTCATCCTCTTATAAAACCGTTTGACTGCTCTTCGTCCGATTATAAATCAGTTTGACTGCTCTTCATCCTCTTATAAATCAGTTTGACTGCTCTTCATCCTCTTATAAAACAGTTTGACTGCTCTTCATCCTTTTATAAATCAGTTTGACTGCTCTTCGTCTGCTTATAAATCAGTTTGACTGCTCTTCATCCTATTATAAATCAGTTTGACTGCTCTTCATCCTCTTATAAAACAGTTTGACTACTCTTTATCCTTTTATAACGCAGTTTGACTGCTCTTCAACCTCTTGTAAAACAGTTTGACTGCTCTTCATCCTCTTGTAAAACAGGTTGACTGCTCTTCATCCTCTTGTAAATCAGTCTGACTGCTCTACATCCTCGTATAAAACAGTTTGACTGCTCTTCATCCTTTTATAAAGCAGTTTGACTGCTCTTCATCCTCTTATAAATCAATTTGACTGCTCTTCATCCTCTTATAAAACCGTTTGACTGCTCTTCGTCCGATTATAAATCAGTTTGACTGCTCTTCATCCTGTTATAAAACCGTTTGACTGCTCTTCGTCCGATTATAAATCAGGTTGACTGCTCTTCGTCCGATTATAAATCAGTTTGACTGCTCTTCGTCTGCTTATAAAACAGTTTGACTGCTCTTCATCCTTTTATAAAGCAGTTTGACTGCTCTTCATCCTCTTATAAATCAGTTTGACTGCTCTTCATCTGTTTATAAAGCAGTTTGACTGCTCTTCATCCTCCTATAGACCAGTTTGACTGCGCTTCATCCTCCTATAAAACAGTTTGACTGCTCTTCGTCGGATTATAAATCAGTTTGACTGCTCTTCGTCCTCTTATAAAACAGTTTGACTGCTCTTCATCCTTTTATAAAGCAGTTTGACTGCTCTACATCCTCTTATAAATCAGTTTGACTGCTATTCATCCGATTATAAATCAGTTTGACTGCTCTTCGTCCGATTATAAATCTGTTTGACTGCTCTACATCCTCTTATAAATCAGTTTGACTGCTATTCATCCGATTATAAATCAGTTTGACTGCTCTTCGTCTGCTTTTAAATCAGTTTGACTGCTCTTCATCCTCTTATAAATCAGTTTGACTTCTCTTCATCCTCTTATAAAACAGTTTGACTACTCTTCATCCTCTTGTAAAACAGGTTGACTGCTCTTCATCCTCTTGTAAAACAGTCTGACTGCTCTACATCCTCGTATAAAACAGTTTGACTGCTCTTCATCCTTTTATAAAGCAGTTTGACTGCTCTTCATCCTCTTATAAATCAGTTTGACTGCTCTTCATCTGTTTATAAAGCAGTTTTACTGCTCTTCATCCTCCTATAGACCAGTTTGACTGCGCTTCATCCTCCTATAAAACAGTTTGACTGCTCTTCGTCGGATTATAAATCAGTTTGACTGCTCTTCGTCCTCTTATAAAACAGGTTGACTGCTCTTCATCCTCTTGTAAAACAGTCTGACTGCTCTACATCCTCGTGTAAAACAGTTTGACTGCTCTTCATCCTTTTATAAAGCAGTTTCACTGCTCTTCATCCTCTTATAAATCAATTTGACTGCTCTTCATACTCTTATAAAACCGTTTGACTGCTCTTCGTCCGATTATAAATCAGGTTGACTGCTCTTCGTCCGATTATAAATCAGTTTGACTGCTCTTCGTCTGCTTATAAAACAGTTTGACTGCTCTTCATCCTTTTATAAAGCAGTTTGACTGCTCTTCATCCTCTTATAAAACCGTTTGACTGCTCTTCGTCCGATTATAAATCAGTTTGACTGCTCTTCATCCTCTTATAAATCAGTTTGACTGCTCTTCATCCTCTTATAAAACAGTTTGACTGCTCTTCATCCTTTTATAAATCAGTTTGACTACTCTTTATCCTTTTATAACGCAGTTTGACTGCTCTTCATCCTCTTGTAAAACAGTTTGACTGCTCTTCATCCTCTTGTAAAACAGGTTGACTGCTCTTCATCCTCTTGTAAATCAGTCTGACTGCTCTACATCCTCGTATAAAACAGTTTGACTGCTCTTCATCCTTTTATAAAGCAGTTTGACTGCTCTTCATCCTCTTATAAATCAATTTGACTGCTCTTCATCCTCTTATAAAACCGTTTGACTGCTCTTCGTCCGATTATAAATCAGTTTGACTGCTCTTCATCCTGTTATAAAACCGTTTGACTGCTCTTCGTCCGATTATAAATCAGGTTGACTGCTCTTCGTCCGATTATAAATCAGTTTGACTGCTCTTCGTCTGCTTATAAAACAGTTTGACTGCTCTTCATCCTTTTATAAAGCAGTTTGACTGCTCTTCATCCTCTTATAAATCAGTTTGACTGCTCTTCATCTGTTTATAAAGCAGTTTGACTGCTCTTCATCCTCCTATAGACCAGTTTGACTGCGCTTCATCCTCCTATAAAACAGTTTGACTGCTCTTCGTCGGATTATAAATCAGTTTGACTGCTCTTCGTCCTCTTATAAAACAGTTTGACTGCTCTTCATCCTTTTATAAAGCAGTTTGACTGCTCTACATCCTCTTATAAATCAGTTTGACTGCTATTCATCCGATTATAAATCAGTTTGACTGCTCTTCGTCCGATTATAAATCTGTTTGACTGCTCTACATCCTCTTATAAATCAGTTTGACTGCTATTCATCCGATTATAAATCAGTTTGACTGCTCTTCGTCTGCTTTTAAATCAGTTTGACTGCTCTTCATCCTCTTATAAATCAGTTTGACTGCTCTTCATCCTCTTATAAAACAGTTTGACTACTCTTCATCCTCTTGTAAAACAGGTTGACTGCTCTTCATCCTCTTGTAAAACAGTCTGACTGCTCTACATCCTCGTATAAAACAGTTTGACTGCTCTTCATCCTTTTATAAAGCAGTTTGACTGCTCTTCGTCCTCTTATAAATCAATTTGACTGCTCTTCATCCTCTTATAAAACCGTTTGACTGCTCTTCGTCCGATTATAAATCAGTTTGACTGCTCTTCATCCTCTTATAATACCGTTTGACTGCTCTTCGTCCGATTATAAATCAGGTTGACTGCTCTTCGTCCGATTATAAATCAGTTTGACTGCTCTGCGTCTGCTTATAAAAAAGTTTGACTGCTCTTCATCCTTTTATAAAGCAGTTTGACTGCTCTTCATCCTCTTATAAAACAGTTTGACTGCTCTTCATCTGTTTATAAAGCAGTTTGACTGCTCTTCATCCTCCTATAGACCAGTTTGACTGCGCTTCATCCTCCTATAAAACAGTTTGACTGCTCTTCGTCCTTTTATAAAGCAGTTTGACTGCTCTTCGTCCTCTTATAAAACAGTTTGACTGCTCTTCATCCTTTTATAAAGCAGTTTGACTGCTCTTCATCCTCTTATAAAACAGTTTGACTGCTCTTCATCCTTTTATAAATCAGTTTGACTGCTCTTCGTCTGCTTATAAATCAGTTTGACTGCTCTTCATCCTATTATAAATCAGTTTGACTGCTCTTCATCCTCTTATAAAACAGTTTGACTGCTCTTTACACTTTTATAACGCAGTTTGACTGCTCTTCATCCTCGTATAAAACAGTTTGACTGCTCTTCATCCTTTTATAAAGCAGTTTGACTGCTCTTCATCCTCTTATAAATCAATTTGACTGCTCTTCATCCTCTTATAACACCGTTTGACTGCTCTTCGTCCGATTATAAATCAGTTTGACTGCTCTTCATCCTCTTATAAAACCGTTTGACTGCTCTTCGTCCGATTATAAATCAGGTTGACTGCTCTTCGTCCGATTATAAATCAGTTTGACTGCTCTTCGTCTGCTTATAAAACAGTTTGACTGCTCTTCATCCTTTTATAAAGCAGTTTGACTGCTCTTCATCCTCTTATAAATCAGTTTGACTGCTCTTCATCTGTTTATAAAGCAGTTTTACTGCTCTTCATCCTCCTATAGACCAGTTTGACTGCGCTTCATCCTCCTATAAAACAGTTTGACTGCTCTTCGTCGGATTATAAATCAGTTTGACTGCTCTTCGTCCTCTTATAAAACAGGTTGACTGCTCTTCATCCTCTTGTAAAACAGTCTGACTGCTCTACATCCTCGTGTAAAACAGTTTGACTGCTCTTCATCCTTTTATAAAGCAGTTTCACTGCTCTTCATCCTCTTATAAATCAATTTGACTGCTCTTCATACTCTTATAAAACCGTTTGACTGCTCTTCGTCCGATTATAAATCAGGTTGACTGCTCTTCGTCCGATTATAAATCAGTTTGACTGCTCTTCGTCTGCTTATAAAACAGTTTGACTGCTCTTCATCCTTTTATAAAGCAGTTTGACTGCTCTTCATCCTCTTATAAAACCGTTTGACTGCTCTTCGTCCGATTATAAATCAGTTTGACTGCTCTTCATCCTCTTATAAAACCGTTTGACTGCTCTTCGTCCGATTATAAATCAGGTTGACTGTTCTTCGTCCGATTATAAATCAGTTTGACTGCTCTTCGTCTGCTTATAAAAAAGTTTGACTGCTCTTCATCCTTTTATAAATCAGTTTGACTGCTCTTCATCTGTTTATAAAGCAGTTTGACTGCTCTTCATCCTCCTATAGACCAGTTTGACTGCGCTTCATCCTCCTATAAAACAGTTTGACTGCTCTTCGTCCTTTTATAAAGCAGTTTGACTGCTCTTCATCCTCTTATAAAACAGTTTGACTGCTCTTCATCCTTTTATAAATCAGTTTGACTGCTCTTCGTCTGCTTATAAATCAGTTTGACTGCTCTTCATCCTATTATAAATCAGTTTGACTGCTCTTCATCCTCTTATAAAACAGTTTGACTGCTCTTTATACTTTTATAACGCAGTTTGACTGCTCTTCATCCTCGTATAAAACAGTTTGACTGCTCTTCATCCTTTTATAAAGCAGTTTGACTGCTCTTCATCCTCTTATAAATCAATTTGACTGCTCTTCATCCTCTTATAAAACCGTTTGACTGCTCTTCGTCCGATTATAAATCAGTTTGACTGCTCTTCATCCTCTTATAAAACCGTTTGACTGCTCTTCGTCCGATTATAAATCAGGTTGACTGCTCTTCGTCCGATTATAAATCAGTTTGACTGCTCTTCGTCTGCTTATAAAACAGTTTGACTGCTCTTCATCCTTTTATAAAGCAGTTTGACTGCTCTTCATCCTCTTATAAATCAGTTTGACTGCTCTTCATCTGTTTATAAAGCAGTTTTACTGCTCTTCATCCTCCTATAGACCAGTTTGACTGCGCTTCATCCTCCTATAAAACAGTTTGACTGCTCTTCGTCGGATTATAAATCAGTTTGACTGATCTTCGTCCTCTTATAAAACAGGTTGACTGCTCTTCATCCTCTTGTAAAACAGTCTGACTGCTCTACATCCTCGTATAAAACAGTTTGACTGCTCTTCATCCTTTTATAAAGCAGTTTCACTGCTCTTCATCCTCTTATAAATCAATTTGACTGCTCTTCATACTCTTATAAAACCGTTTGACTGCTCTTCGTCCGATTATAAATCAGGTTGACTGCTCTTCGTCCGATTATAAATCAGTTTGACTGCTCTTCGTCTGCTTATAAAACAGTTTGACTGCTCTTCATCCTTTTATAAAGCAGTTTGACTGCTCTTCATCCTCTTATAAATCAGTTTGACTGCTCTTCATCTGTTTATAAAGCAGTTTGACTGCTCTTCATCCTCCTATAGACCAGTTTGACTGCGTTTCATCCTCCTATAAAACAGGTTGACTTCTCTTCGTCCTTTTATAAAGCAGTTTGACTGCTCTTCGTCCTCTTATAAAACAGTTTGACTGCTCTTCATCCTTTTATAAAGCAGTTTGACTGCTCTTCATCCTCTTATAAAACAGTTTGACTGCTCTTCATCCTTTTATAAATCAGTTTGACTGCTCTTCGTCTGCTTATAAATCAGTTTGACTGCTCTTCATCCTATTATAAATCAGTTTGACTGCTCTTCATCCTCTTATAAAACAGTTTGACTGCTCTTTATCCTTTTATATCGCAGTTTGACTGCTCTTCATCCTCTTATAAAACAGTTTGACTGCTCTTCATCCTCTTGTAAAACAGGTTGACTGCTCTTCATCCTCTTGTAAAACAGTCTGACTGCTCTACATCCTCGTATAAAACAGTTTGACTGCTCTTCATCCTTTTATAAAGCAGTTTGACTGCTCTTCATCCTCTTATAAATCAATTTGACTGCTCTTTATCCTCTTATAAAACCGTTTGACTGCTCTTCGTCAGATTATAAATCAGTTTGACTGCTCTTCATCCTCTTATAAAACCGTTTGACTGCTCTTCGTCCGATTATAAATCAGTTTGACTGCTCTTCATCCTCTTATAAAACCGTTTGACTGCTCTTCGTCCGATTATAAATCAGGTTGACTGCTCTTCGTCCGATTATAAATCAGTTTGACTGCTCTTCGTCTGCTTATAAAAAAGTTTGACTGCTCTTCATCCTTTTATAAAGCAGTTTGACTGCTCTTCATCTGTTTATAAAGCAGTTTGACTGCTCTTCATCCTCCTATAGACCAGTTTGACTGCGCTTCATCCTCCTATAAAACAGTTTGACTGCTCTTCGTCCTTTTATAAAGCAGTTTGACTGCTCTTCATCCTCTTAAAAAAACAGTTTGACTGCTCTTCATCCTTTTATAAATCAGTTTGACTGCTCTTCGTCTGCTTATAAATCAGTTTGACTGCTCTTCATCCTATTATAAATCAGTTTGACTGCTCTTCATCCTCTTATAAAACAGTTTGACTGCTCTTTATACTTTTATAACGCAGTTTGACTGCTCTTCATCCTCGTATAAAACAGTTTGACTGCTCTTCATCCTTTTATAAAGCAGTTTGACTGCTCTTCATCCTCTTATAAATCAATTTGACTGCTCTTCATCCTCTTATAAAACCGTTTGACTGCTCTTCGTCCGATTATAAATCAGTTTGACTGCTCTTCATCCTCTTATAAAACCGTTTGACTGCTCTTCGTCCGATTATAAATCAGGTTGACTGCTCTTCGTCCGATTATAAATCAGTTTGACTGCTCTTCGTCTGCTTATAAAACAGTTTGACTGCTCTTCATCCTTTTATAAAGCAGTTTGACTGCTCTTCATCCTCTTATAAATCAGTTTGACTGCTCTTCATCTGTTTATAAAGCAGTTTTACTGCTCTTCATCCTCCTATAGACCAGTTTGACTGCGCTTCATCCTCCTATAAAACAGTTTGACTGCTCTTCGTCGGATTATAAATCAGTTTGACTGCTCTTCGTCCTCTTATAAAACAGGTTGACTGCTCTTCATCCTCTTGTAAAACAGTCTGACTGCTCTACATCCTCGTATAAAACAGTTTGACTGCTCTTCATCCTTTTATAAAGCAGTTTCACTGCTCTTCATCCTCTTATAAATCAATTTGACTGCTCTTCATACTCTTATAAAACCGTTTGACTGCTCTTCGTCCGATTATAAATCAGGTTGACTGCTCTTCGTCCGATTATAAATCAGTTTGACTGCTCTTCGTCTGCTTATAAAACAGTTTGACTGCTCTTCATCCTTTTATAAAGCAGTTTGACTGCTCTTCATCCTCTTATAAATCAGTTTGACTGCTCTTCATCTGTTTATAAAGCAGTTTGACTGCTCTTCATCCTCCTATAGACCCGTTTGACTGCGCTTCATCCTCCTATAAAACAGGTTGACTTCTCTTCGTCCTTTTATAAAGCAGTTTGACTGCTCTTCGTCCTCTTATAAAACAGTTTGACTGCTCTTCATCCTTTTATAAAGCAGTTTGACTGCTCTTCATCCTCTTATAAAACAGTTTGACTGCTCTTCATCCTTTTATAAATCAGTTTGACTGCTCTTCGTCTGCTTATAAATCAGTTTGACTGCTCTTCATCCTATTATAAATCAGTTTGACTGCTCTTCATCCTCTTATAAAACAGTTTGACTGCTCTTTATCCTTTTATAACGCAGTTTGACTGCTCTTCATCCTCTTATAAAACAGTTTGACTGCTCTTCATCCTCTTGTAAAACAGGTTGACTGCTCTTCATCCTCTTGTAAAACAGTCTGACTGCTCTACATCCTCGTATAAAACAGTTTGACTGCTCTTCATCCTTTTATAAAGCAGTTTGACTGCTCTTCATCCTCTTATAAATCAATTTGACTGCTCTTTATCCTCTTATAAAACCGTTTGACTGCTCTTCGTCAGATTATAAATCAGTTTGACTGCTCTTCATCCTCTTATAAAACCGTTTGACTACTCTTCGTCCGATTATAAATCAGGTTGACTGCTCTTCGTCCTCTTATAAAACAGTTTGACTGCTCTTCATCCTCTTATAAATCAGTTTGACTGCTCTTCATCCGATTATAAATCAGTTTGACTGCTCTTCGTCCTCTTATAAAACAGTTTGACTGCTCTTCATCCTTTTATAAAGCAGTTTGACTGCTCTTCATCCTCTTATAAATCAGTTTGACTGCTCTTCGTCTGCTTATAAATCAGTTTGACTGCTCTTCATCCTATTATAAATCAGTTTGACTGCTCTTCATCCTCTTATAAAACAGTTTGACTGCTCTTTATACTTTTATAACGCAGTTTGACTGCTCTTCATCCTCGTATAAAACAGTTTGACTGCTCTTCATCCTTTTATAAAGCAGTTTGACTGCTCTTCATCCTCTTATAAATCAATTTGACTGCTCTTCATCCTCTTATAAAACCGTTTGACTGCTCTTCGTCCGATTATAAATCAGTTTGACTGCTCTTCATCCTCTTATAAAACCGTTTGACTGCTCTTCGTCCGATTATAAATCAGGTTGACTGCTCTTCGTCCGATTATAAATCAGTTTGACTGCTCTTCGTCTGCTTATAAAACAGTTTGACTGCTCTTCATCCTTTTATAAAGCAGTTTGACTGCTCTTCATCCTCTTATAAATCAGTTTGACTGCTCTTCATCTGTTTATAAAGCAGTTTTACTGCTCTTCATCCTCCTATAGACCAGTTTGACTGCGCTTCATCCTCCTATAAAACAGTTTGACTGCTCTTCGTCGGATTATAAATCAGTTTGACTGCTCTTCGTCCTCTTATAAAACAGGTTGACTGCTCTTCATCCTCTTGTAAAACAGTCTGACTGCTCTACATCCTCGTATAAAACAGTTTGACTGCTCTTCATCCTTTTATAAAGCAGTTTCACTGCTCTTCATCCTCTTATAAATCAATTTGACTGCTCTTCATACTCTTATAAAACCGTTTGACTGCTCTTCGTCCGATTATAAATCAGGTTGACTGCTCTTCGTCCGATTATAAATCAGTTTGACTGCTCTTCGTCTGCTTATAAAACAGTTTGACTGCTCTTCATCCTTTTATAAAGCAGTTTGACTGCTCTTCATCCTCTTATAAATCAGTTTGACTGCTCTTCATCTGTTTATAAAGCAGTTTGACTGCTCTTCATCCTCCTATAGACCCGTTTGACTGCGCTTCATCCTCCTATAAAACAGGTTGACTTCTCTTCGTCCTTTTATAAAGCAGTTTGACTGCTCTTCGTCCTCTTATAAAACAGTTTGACTGCTCTTCATCCTTTTATAAAGCAGTTTGACTGCTCTTCATCCTCTTATAAAACAGTTTGACTGCTCTTCATCCTTTTATAAATCAGTTTGACTGCTCTTCGTCTGCTTATAAATCAGTTTGACTGCTCTTCATCCTATTATAAATCAGTTTGACTGCTCTTCATCCTCTTATAAAACAGTTTGACTGCTATTTATCCTTTTATAACGCAGTTTGACTGCTCTTCATCCTCTTATAAAACAGTTTGACTGCTCTTCATCCTCTTGTAAAACAGGTTGACTGCTCTTCATCCTCTTGTAAAACAGTCTGACTGCTCTACATCCTCGTATAAAACAGTTTGACTGCTCTTCATCCTTTTATAAAGCAGTTTGACTGCTCTTCATCCTCTTATAAATCAATTTGACTGCTCTTTATCCTCTTATAAAACCGTTTGACTGCTCTTCGTCAGATTATAAATCAGTTTGACTGCTCTTCATCCTCTTATAAAACCGTTTGACTACTCTTCGTCCGATTATAAATCAGGTTGACTGCTCTTCGTCCGATTATAAATCAGTTTGACTGCTCTTCGTCTGCTTATAAAAGAGTTTGACTGCTCTTCATCCTTTTATAAAGCAGTTTGACTGCTCTTCATCCTCTTATAAATCAGTTTGACTGCTCTTCATCTGTTTATAAAGCAGTTTTAGTGCTCTTCATACTCCTATAAACCAGTTTGACTGCGCTTCATCCTCCTGTAGAACAGTTTGACTGCTTTTCGTCCGATTATAAATCAGTTTGACTGCTCTTCGTCCTCGCATAAAACAGTTTGACTGCTCTTCATCCTTTTATAAAGCAGTTTGACTGCTCTTCATCCTCTTATAAAACAGATTGACTGCTCTTCATCCTCTTGTAAAACAGGTTGACTGCCCTTCATCCTCTTGTAAAACAGTCTGACTGCTCTTCATCCTCTTATAAAGCAGTTTGACTGCTCTTCATCCTCCTATAAACCAGTTTGACTGCGCTTCATCCTCTTGTAAAACAGGTTGACTGCTTTTCATCCTTTTGTAAAACAGTCTGACTGCTCTACATCATTGTATAAAACAGTTTGACTGCTCTTCATCCTTTTATAAAGCAGTTTGACTGCTCTTCATCCTCTTATAAATCAATTTGACTGCTCTTCATCCTCTTATAAAACCGTTTGACTGCTCGTCGTCCGATTATAAATCAGGTTGACTGCTCTTCGTCCGATTATAAATCAGTTTGACTGCTCTTCGTCTGCTTATAAAAAAGTTTGACTGCTCTTCATCCTTTTATAAAGCAGTTTGACTGCTCTTCATCCTCTTATAAATCAGTTTGACTGCTCTTCATCTGTTTATAAAGCAGTTTGACTGCTCTTCATCCTCCTATAGACCAGTTTGACTGCGCTTCATCCTCCTATAAAACAGTTTGACTGCTCTTCGTCCTTTTATAAAGCAGTTTGACTGCTCTTCGTCCTCTTATAAAACAGTTTGACTGCTCTTCATCCTTTTATAAAGCAGTTTGACTGCTCTTCATCCTCTTATAAAACAGTTTGACTGCTCTTCATCCTTTTATAAATCAGTTTGACTGCTCTTCGTCTGCTTATAAATCAGTTTGACTGCTCTTCATCCTATTATAAATCAGTTTGACTGCTCTTCATCCTCTTATAAAACAGTTTGACTGCTCTTTATACTTTTATAACGCAGTTTGACTGCTCTTCATCCTCGTAAAAAACAGTTTGACTGCTCTTCATCCTTTTATAAAGCAGTTTGACTGCTCTTCATCCTCTTATAAATCAATTTGACTGCTCTTCATCCTCTTATAAAACCGTTTGACTGCTCTTCGTCCGATTATAAATCAGTTTGACTGCTCTTCATCCTCTTATAAAACCGTTTGACTGCTCTTCGTCCGATTATAAATCAGGTTGACTGCTCTTCGTCCGATTATAAATCAGTTTGACTGCTCTTCGTCTGCTTATAAAACAGTTTGACTGCTCTTCATCCTTTTATAAAGCAGTTTGACTGCTCTTCATCCTCTTATAAATCAGTTTGACTGCTCTTCATCTGTTTATAAAGCAGTTTTACTGCTCTTCATCCTCCTATAGACCAGTTTGACTGCGCTTCATCCTCCTATAAAACAGTTTGATTGCTCATCGTCGGATTATAAATCAGTTTGACTGCTCTTCGTCCTCTTATAAAACAGGTTGACTGCTCTTCATCCTCTTGTAAAACAGTCTGACTGCTCTACATCCTCGTATAAAAGAGTTTGACTGCTCTTCATCCTTTTATAAAGCAGTTTCACTGCTCTTCATCCTCTTATAATTCGATTTGACTGCTCTTCATACTCTTATAAAACCGTTTGACTGCTCTTCATCCTCTTATAAATCAATTTGACTGCTCTTTATCCTCTTATAAAACCGTTTGACTGCTCTTCGTCAGATTATAAATCAGTTTGACTGCTCTTCATCCTCTTATAAAACCGTTTGACTACTCTTCGTCCGATTATAAATCAGGTTGACTGCTCTTCGTCCGATTATAAATCAGTTTGACTGCTCTTCGTCTGCTTATAAAAGAGTTTGACTGCTCTTCATCCTTTTATAAAGTAGTTTGACTGCTCTTCATCCTCTTATAAATCAGTTTGACTGCTCTTCATCTGTTTATAAAGCAGTTTTACTGCTCTTCATACTCCTATAAACCAGTTTGACTGCGCTTCATCCTCCTGTAGAACAGTTTGACTGCTTTTCGTCCGATTATAAATCAGTTTGACTGCTCTTCGTCCTCGCATAAAACAGTTTGACTGCTCTTCATCCTTTTATAAAGCAGTTTGACTGCTCTTCATCCTCTTATAAAACAGATTGACTGCTCTTCATCCTCTTGTAAAACAGGTTGACTGCCCTTCATCCTCTTGTAAAACAGTCTGACTGCTCTTCATCCTCTTATAAAGCAGTTTGACTGCTCTTCATCCTCCTATAAACCAGTTTGACTGCGCTTCATCCTCTTGTAAAACAGGTTGACTGCTTTTCATCCTTTTGTAAAACAGTCTGACTGCTCTACATCATTGTATAAAACAGTTTGACTGCTCTTCATCCTTTTATAAAGCAGTTTGACTGCTCTTCATCCTCTTATAAATCAATTTGACTGCTCTTCATCCTCTTATAAAACCGTTTGACTGCTCGTCGTCCGATTATAAATCAGTTTGACTGCTCTTCGTCCGATTATAAATCAGTTTGACTGCTCTTCGTCCGCTTATAAAACAGTTTGACTGCTCTTCATCCTTTTATAAAGCAGTTTGACTGCTCTTCATCCTCTTATAAATCAGTTTGACTGCTCTTCATCCTTTTATAAATCAATTTGACTGCTCTTCATCCTCTTATAAAACCGTTTGACTGCTCTTCGTCCGATTATAAATCAGTTTGACTGCTCTTCATCCTCTTATAAAACCGTTTGACTGCTCTTCGTCCGATTATAAATCAGGTTGACTGCTCTTCGTCCGATTATAAATCAGTTTGACTGCTCTTCGTCTGCTTATAAAAAAGTTTGACTGCTCTTCATCCTTTTATAAAGCAGTTTGACTGCTCTTCATCCTCTTATAAATCAGTTTGACTGCTCTTCATCTGTTTATAAAGCAGTTTGACTGCTCTTCATCCTCCTATAGACCAGTTTGACTGCTCTTCATCCTCCTATAAAACAGTTTGACTGCTCTTCGTCCTTTTATAAAGCAGTTTGACTGCTCTTCGTCCTCTTATAAAACAGTTTGACTGCTCTTCATCCTTTTATAAAGCAGTTTGACTGCTCTTCATCCTCTTATAAAACAGTTTGACTGCTCTTCATCCTTTTATAAATCAGTTTGACTGCTCTTCGTCTGCTTATAAATCAGTTTGACTGCTCTTCATCCTATTATAAATCAGTTTGACTGCTCTTCATCCTCTTATAAAACAGTTTGACTGCTCTTTATACTTTTATAACGCAGTTTGACTGCTCTTCATCCTCGTAAAAAACAGTTTGACTGCTCTTCATCCTTTTATAAAGCAGTTTGACTGCTCTTCATCCTCTTATAAATCAATTTGACTGCTCTTCATCCTCTTATAAAACCGTTTGACTGCTCTTCGTCCGATTATAAATCAGTTTGACTGCTCTTCATCCTCTTATAAAACCGTTTGACTGCTCTTCGTCCGATTATAAATCAGGTTGACTGCTCTTCGTCCGATTATAAATCAGTTTGACTGCTCTTCGTCTGCTTATAAAACAGTTTGACTGCTCTTCATCCTTTTATAAAGCAGTTTGACTGCTCTTCATCCTCTTATAAATCGATTTGACTGCTCTTCATACTCTTATAAAACCGTTTGACTGCTCTTCGTCCGATTATAAATCAGGTTGACTGCTCTTCGTCCGATTATAAATCAGTTTGACTGCTCTTCGTCTGCTTATAAAACAGTTTGACTGCTCTTCATCCTTTTATAAAGCAGTTTGACTGCTCTTCATCCTCTTATAAATCAGTTTGACTGCTCTTCATCTGTTTATAAAGCAGTTTGACTGCTCTTCATCCTCCTATAGACCAGTTTGACTGCGCTTCATCCTCCTATAAAACAGGTTGACTTCTCTTCGTCCTTTTATAAAGCAGTTTGACTGCTCTTCGTCCTCTTATAAAACAGTTTGACTGCTCTTCATCCTTTTATAAAGCAGTTTGACTGCTCTTCATCCTCTTATAAAACAGTTTGACTGCTCTTCATCCTTTTATAAATCAGTTTGACTGCTCTTCGTCTGCTTATAAATCAGTTTGACTGCTCTTCATCCTATTATAAATCAGTTTGACTGCTCTTCATCCTCTTATAAAACAGTTTGACTGCTCTTTATCCTTTTATAACGCAGTTTGACTGCTCTTCATCCTCTTATAAAACAGTTTGACTGCTCTTCATCCTCTTGTAAAACAGGTTGACTGCTCTTCATCCTCTTGTAAAACAGTCTGACTGCTCTACATCCTCGTATAAAACAGTTTGACTGCTCTTCATCCTTTTATAAAGCAGTTTGACTGCTCTTCATCCTCTTATAAATCAATTTGACTGCTCTTTATCCTCTTATAAAACCGTTTGACTGCTCTTCGTCAGATTATAAATCAGTTTGACTGCTCTTCATCCTCTTATAAAACCGTTTGACTACTCTTCGTCCGATTATAAATCAGGTTGACTGCTCTTCGTCCGATTATAAATCAGTTTGACTGCTCTTCGTCTGCTTATAAAAGAGTTTGACTGCTCTTCATCCTTTTATAAAGCAGTTTGACTGCTCTTCATCCTCTTATAAATCAGTTTGACTGCTCTTCATCTGTTTATAAAGCAGTTTTACTGCTCTTCATACTCCTATAAACCAGTTTGACTGCGCTTCATCCTCCTGTAGAACAGTTTGACTGCTTTTCGTCCGATTATAAATCAGTTTGACTGCTCTTCGTCCTCGCATAAAACAGTTTGACTGCTCTTCATCCTTTTATAAAGCAGTTTGACTGCTCTTCATCCTCTTATAAAACAGATTGACTGCTCTTCATCCTCTTGTAAAACAGGTTGACTGCCCTTCATCCTCTTGTAAAACAGTCTGACTGCTCTTCATCCTCTTATAAAGCAGTTTGACTGCTCTTCATCCTCCTATAAACCAGTTTGACTGCGCTTCATCCTCTTGTAAAACAGGTTGACTGCTTTTCATCCTTTTGTAAAACAGTCTGACTGCTCTACATCATTGTATAAAACAGTTTGACTGCTCTTCATCCTTTTATAAAGCAGTTTGACTGCTCTTCATCCTCTTATAAATCAATTTGACTGCTCTTCATCCTCTTAAAAAACCGTTTGACTGCTCGTCGTCCGATTATAAATCAGTTTGACTGCTCTTCGTCCGATTATAAATCAGTTTGACTGCTCTTCGTCCGCTTATAAAACAGTTTGACTGCTCTTCATCCTTTTATAAAGCAGTTTGACTGCTCTTCATCCTCTTATAAATCAGTTTGACTGCTCTTCATCCTTTTATAAATCAATTTGACTGCTCTTCATCCTCTTATAAAACCGTTTGACTGCTCTTCGTCCGATTATAAATCAGTTTGACTGCTCTTCATCCTCTTATAAAACCGTTTGACTGCTCTTCGTCCGATTATAAATCAGGTTGACTGCTCTTCGTCCGATTATAAATCAGTTTGACTGCTCTTCGTCTGCTTATAAAAAAGTTTGACTGCTCTTCATCCTTTTATAAAGCAGTTTGACTGCTCTTCATCCTCTTATAAATCAGTTTGACTGCTCTTCATCTGTTTATAAAGCAGTTTGACTGCTCTTCATCCTCCTATAGACCAGTTTGACTGCGCTTCATCCTCCTATAAAACAGTTTGACTGCTCTTCGTCCTTTTATAAAGCAGTTTGACTGCTCTTCGTCCTCTTATAAAACAGTTTGACTGCTCTTCATCCTTTTATAAAGCAGTTTGACTGCTCTTCATCCTCTTATAAAACAGTTTGACTGCTCTTCATCCTTTTATAAATCAGTTTGACTGCTCTTCGTCTGCTTATAAATCAGTTTGACTGCTCTTCATCCTATTATAAATCAGTTTGACTGCTCTTCATCCTCTTATAAAACAGTTTGACTGCTCTTTATACTTTTATAACGCAGTTTGACTGCTCTTCATCCTCGTAAAAAACAGTTTGACTGCTCTTCATCCTTTTATAAAGCAGTTTGACTGCTCTTCATCCTCTTATAAATCAATTTGACTGCTCTTCATCCTCTTATAAAACCGTTTGACTGCTCTTCGTCCGATTATAAATCAGTTTGACTGCTCTTCATCCTCTTATAAAACCGTTTGACTGCTCTTCGTCCGATTATAAATCAGGTTGACTGCTCTTCGTCCGATTATAAATCAGTTTGACTGCTCTTCGTCTGCTTATAAAACAGTTTGACTGCTCTTCATCCTTTTATAAAGCAGTTTGACTGCTCTTCATCCTCTTATAAATCAGTTTGACTGCTCTTCATCTGTTTATAAAGCAGTTTTACTGCTCTTCATCCTCCTATAGACCAGTTTGACTGCGCTTCATCCTCCTATAAAACAGTTTGATTGCTCATCGTCGGATTATAAATCAGTTTGACTGCTCTTCGTCCTCTTATAAAACAGGTTGACTGCTCTTCATCCTCTTGTAAAACAGTCTGACTGCTCTACATCCTCGTATAAAAGAGTTTGACTGCTCTTCATCCTTTTATAAAGCAGTTTCACTGCTCTTCATCCTCTTATAAATCGATTTGACTGCTCTTCATACTCTTATAAAACCGTTTGACTGCTCTTCATCCTCTTATAAATCAATTTGACTGCTCTTTATCCTCTTATAAAACCGTTTGACTGCTCTTCGTCAGATTATAAATCAGTTTGACTGCTCTTCATCCTCGTATAAAACAGTTTGACTGCTCTTCATCCTTTTATAAAGCAGTTTGACTGCTCTTCATCCTCTTATAAATCAATTTGACTGCTCTTTATCCTCTTATAAAACCGTTTGACTGCTCTTCGTCAGATTATAAATCAGTTTGACTGCTCTTCATCCTCTTATAAAACCGTTTGACTACTCTTCGTCCGATTATAAATCAGGTTGACTGCTCTTCGTCCGATTATAAATCAGTTTGACTGCTCTTCGTCTGCTTATAAAAGAGTTTGACTGCTCTTCATCCTTTTATAAAGCAGTTTGACTGCTCTTCATCCTCTTATAAATCAGTTTGACTGCTCTTCATCTGTTTATAAAGCAGTTTTACTGCTCTTCATACTCCTATAAACCAGTTTGACTGCGCTTCATCCTCCTGTAGAACAGTTTGACTGCTTTTCGTCCGATTATAAATCAGTTTGACTGCTCTTCGTCCTCGCATAAAACAGTTTGACTGCTCTTCATCCTTTTATAAAGCAGTTTGACTGCTCTTCATCCTCTTATAAAACAGATTGACTGCTCTTCATCCTCTTGTAAAACAGGTTGACTGCCCTTCATCCTCTTGTAAAACAGTCTGACTGCTCTTCATCCTCTTATAAAGCAGTTTGACTGCTCTTCATCCTCCTATAAACCAGTTTGACTGCGCTTCATCCTCTTGTAAAACAGGTTGACTGCTTTTCATCCTTTTGTAAAACAGTCTGACTGCTCTACATCATTGTATAAAACAGTTTGACTGCTCTTCATCCTTTTATAAAGCAGTTTGACTGCTCTTCATCCTCTTATAAATCAATTTGACTGCTCTTCATCCTCTTATAAAACCGTTTGACTGCTCGTCGTCCGATTATAAATCAGTTTGACTGCTCTTCGTCCGATTATAAATCAGTTTGACTGCTCTTCGTCCGCTTATAAAACAGTTTGACTGCTCTTCATCCTTTTATAAAGCAATTTGACTGCTCATCATCCTCTTATAAATCAATTTGACTGCTCTTCATCCTCTTATAAAACCGTTTGACTGCTCTTCGTCCGATTATAAATCAGTTTGACTGCTCTTCATCCTCTTATAAAACCGTTTGACTGCTCTTCGTCCGATTATAAATCAGGTTGACTGCTCTTCGTCCGATTATAAATCAGTTTGACTGCTCTTCGTCTGCTTATAAAAAAGTTTGACTGCTCTTCATCCTTTTATAAAGCAGTTTGACTGCTCTTCATCCTCTTATAAATCAGTTTGACTGCTCTTCATCTGTTTATAAAGCAGTTTGACTGCTCTTCATCCTCCTATAGACCAGTTTGACTGCGCTTCATCCTCCTATAAAACAGTTTGACTGCTCTTCGTCCTTTTATAAAGCAGTTTGACTGCTCTTCGTCCTCTTATAAAACAGTTTGACTGCTCTTCATCCTTTTATAAAGCAGTTTGACTGCTCTTCATCCTCTTATAAAACAGTTTGACTGCTCTTCATCCTTTTATAAATCAGTTTGACTGCTCTTCGTCTGCTTATAAATCAGTTTGACTGCTCTTCATCCTATTATAAATCAGTTTGACTGCTCTTCATCCTCTTATAAAACAGTTTGACTGCTCTTTATACTTTTATAACGCAGTTTGACTGCTCTTCATCCTCGTAAAAAACAGTTTGACTGCTCTTCATCCTTTTATAAAGCAGTTTGACTGCTCTTCATCCTCTTATAAATCAATTTGACTGCTCTTCATCCTCTTATAAAACCGTTTGACTGCTCTTCGTCCGATTATAAATCAGTTTGACTGCTCTTCATCCTCTTATAAAACCGTTTGACTGCTCTTCGTCCGATTATAAATCAGGTTGACTGCTCTTCGTCCGATTATAAATCAGTTTGACTGCTCTTCGTCTGCTTATAAAACAGTTTGACTGCTCTTCATCCTTTTATAAAGCAGTTTGACTGCTCTTCATCCTCTTATAAATCAGTTTGACTGCTCTTCATCTGTTTATAAAGCAGTTTTACTGCTCTTCATCCTCCTATAAACCAGTTTGACTGCGCTTCATCCTCCTATAAAACAGTTTGATTGCTCATCGTCGGATTATAAATCAGTTTGACTGCTCTTCGTCCTCTTATAAAACAGGTTGACTGCTCTTCATCCTCTTGTAAAACAGTCTGACTGCTCTACATCCTCGTATAAAAGAGTTTGACTGCTCTTCATCCTTTTATAAAGCAGTTTCACTGCTCTTCATCCTCTTATAAATCGATTTGACTGCTCTTCATACTCTTATAAAACCGTTTGACTGCTCTTCGTCCGATTATAAATCAGGTTGACTGCTCTTCGTCCGATTATAAATCAGTTTGACTGCTCTTCGTCTGCTTATAAAACAGTTTGACTGCTCTTCATCCTTTTATAAAGCAGTTTGACTGCTCTTCATCCTCTTATAAATCAGTTTGACTGCTCTTCATCTGTTTATAAAGCAGTTTGACTGCTCTTCATCCTCCTATAGACCAGTTTGACTGCGCTTCATCCTCCTATAAAACAGGTTGACTTCTCTTCGTCCTTTTATAAAGCAGTTTGACTGCTCTTCGTCCTCTTATAAAACAGTTTGACTGCTCTTCATCCTTTTATAAAGCAGTTTGACTGCTCTTCATCCTCTTATAAAACAGTTTGACTGCTCTTCATCCTTTTATAAATCAGTTTGACTGCTCTTCGTCTGCTTATAAATCAGTTTGACTGCTCTTCATCCTATTATAAATCAGTTTGACTGCTCTTCGTCCTCTTATAAAACAGTTTGACTGCTCTTTATCCTTTTATAACGCAGTTTGACTGCTCTTCATCCTCTTATAAAACAGTTTGACTGCTCTTCATCCTCTTGTAAAACAGGTTGACTGCTCTTCATCCTCTTGTAAAACAGTCTGACTGCTCTACATCCTCGTATAAAACAGTTTGACTGCTCTTCATCCTTTTATAAAGCAGTTTGACTGCTCTTCATTCTCTTATAAATCAATTTGACTGCTCTTTATCCTCTTATAAAACCGTTTGACTGCTCTTCGTCAGATTATAAATCAGTTTGACTGCTCTTCATCCTCTTATAAAACCGTTTGACTGCTCTTCGTCCGATTATAAATCAGGTTGACTGCTCTTCGTCCGATTATAAATCAGTTTGACTGCTCTTCGTCTGCTTATAAAAGAGTTTGACTGCTCTTCATCCTTTTATAAAGCAGTTTGACTGCTCTTCATCCTCTTATAAATCAGTTTGACTGCTCTTCATCTGTTTATAAAGCAGTTTTACTGCTCTTCATACTCCTATAAACCAGTTTGACTGCGCTTCATCCTCCTGTAGAACAGTTTGACTGCTTTTCGTCCGATTATAAATCAGTTTGACTGCTCTTCGTCCTCGTATAAAACAGTTTGACTGCTCTTCATCCTTTTATAAAGCAGTTTGACTGCTCTTCATCCTCTTATAAAACAGATTGACTGCTCTTCATCCTCTTGTAAAACAGGTTGACTGCCCTTCATCCTCTTGTAAAACAGTCTGACTGCTATTCATCCTCTTATAAAGCAGTTTGACTGCTCTTCATCCTCCTATAAACCAGTTTGACTGCGCTTCATCCTCTTGTAAAACAGGTTGACTGCTTTTCATCCTTTTGTAAAACAGTCTGACTGCTCTACATCATTGTATAAAACAGTTTGACTGCTCTTCATCCTTTTATAAAGCAGTTTGACTGCTCTTCATCCTCTTATAAATCAATTTGACTGCTCTTCATCCTCTTATAAAACCGTTTGACTGCTCGTCGTCCGATTATAAATCAGTTTGACTGCTCTTCGTCCGATTATAAATCAGTTTGACTGCTCTTCGTCCGCTTATAAAACAGTTTGACTGCTCTTCATCCTTTTATAAAGCAGTTTGACTGCTCTTCATCCTCTTATAAATCAGTTTGACTGCTCTTCATCCTTTTATAAAGCAGTTTGACTGCTCTTCATCCTCCTATAAATCAATTTGACTGCTCTTCATCCTCTTATAAAACCGTTTGACTGCTCTTCGTCCGATTATAAATCAGTTTGACTGCTCTTCATCCTCTTATAAAACCGTTTGACTGCTCTTCGTCCGATTATAAATCAGGTTGACTGCTCTTCGTCCGATTATAAATCAGTTTGACTGCTCTTCGTCTGCTTATAAAACAGTTTGACTGCTCTTCATCCTTTTATAAAGCAGTTTGACTGCTCTTCATCCTCTTATAAATCAGTTTGACTGCTCTTCATCTGTTTATAAAGCAGTTTTACTGCTCTTCATCCTCCTATAAACCAGTTTGACTGCGCTTCATCCTCCTATAAAACAGTTTGATTGCTCATCGTCGGATTTTAAATCAGTTTGACTGCTCTTCGTCCTCTTATAAAACAGGTTGACTGCTCTTCATCCTCTTGTAAAACAGTCTGACTGCTCTACATCCTCGTATAAAACAGTTTGACTGCTCTTCATCCTTTTATAAAGCAGTTTCACTGCTCTTCATCCTCTTATAAATCGATTTGACTGCTCTTCATACTCTTATAAAACCGTTTGACTGCTCTTCGTCCGATTATAAATCAGGTTGACTGCTCTTCGTCCGATTATAAATCAGTTTGACTGCTCTTCGTCTGCTTATAAAACAGTTTAACTGCTCTTCATCCTTTTATAAAGCAGTTTGACTGCTCTTCATCCTCTTATAAATCAGTTTGACTGCTCTTCATCTGTTTATAAAGCAGTTTGACTGCTCTTCATCCTCCTATAGACCAGTTAGACTGCGCTTCATCCTCCTATAAAACAGGTTGACTTCTCTTCGTCCTTTTATAAAGCAGTTTGACTGCTCTTCGTCCTCTTATAAAACAGTTTGACTGCTCTTCATCCTTTTATAAAGCAGTTTGACTGCTCTTCATCCTCTTATAAAACAGTTTGACTGCTCTTCATCCTTTTATAAATCAGTTTGACTGCTCTTCGTCTGCTTATAAATCAGTTTGAGTGCTCTTCATCCTTTTATAAATCAGTTTGACTGCTCTTCGTCCTCTTATAAAACAGTTTGACTGCTCTTTATCCTTTTATAACGCAGTTTGACTGCTCTTCATCCTCTTATAAAACAGTTTGACTGCTCTTCATCCTCTTGTAAAACAGGTTGACTGCTCTTCATCCTCTTGTAAAACAGTCTGACTGCTCTACATCCTCGTATAAAACAGTTTGACTGCTCTTCATCCTTTTATAAAGCAGTTTGACTGCTCTTCATTCTCTTAAAAATCAATTTGACTGCTCTTTATCCTCTTATAAAACCGTTTGACTGCTCTTCGTCAGATTATAAATCAGTTTGACTGCTCTTCATCCTCTTATAAAACCGTTTGACTGCTCTTCGTCCGATTATAAATCAGGTTGACTGCTCTTCGTCCGATTATAAATCAGTTTGACTGCTCTTCGTCTGCTTATAAAAGAGTTTGACTGCTCTTCATCCTTTTATAAAGCAGTTTGACTGCTCTTCATCCTCTTATAAATCAGTTTGACTGCTCTTCATCTGTTTATAAAGCAGTTTTACTGCTCTTCATACTCCTATAAACCAGTTTGACTGCGCTTCATCCTCCTGTAGAACAGTTTGACTGCTTTTCGTCCGATTATAAATCAGTTTGACTGCTCTTCGTCCTCGTATAAAACAGTTTGACTGCTCTTCATCCTTTTATAAAGCAGTTTGACTGCTCTTCATCCTCTTATAAAACAGATTGACTGCTCTTCATCCTCTTGTAAAACAGGTTGACTGCCCTTCATCCTCTTGTAAAACAGTCTGACTGCTATTCATCCTCTTATAAAGCAGTTTGACTGCTCTTCATCCTCCTATAAACCAGTTTGACTGCGCTTCATCCTCTTGTAAAACAGGTTGACTGCTTTTCATCCTTTTGTAAAACAGTCTGACTGCTCTACATCATTGTATAAAACAGTTTGACTGCTCTTCATCCTTTTATAAAGCAGTTTGACTGCTCTTCATCCTCTTATAAATCAATTTGACTGCTCTTCATCCTCTTATAAAACCGTTTGACTGCTCGTCGTCCGATTATAAATCAGTTTGACTGCTCTTCGTCCGATTATAAATCAGTTTGACTGCTCTTCGTCCGCTTATAAAACAGTTTGACTGCTCTTCATCCTTTTATAAAGCAGTTTGACTGCTCTTCATCCTCTTATAAATCAGTTTGACTGCTCTTCATCCTTTTATAAAGCAGTTTGACTGCTCTTCATCCTCCTATAAACCAGTTTGACTGCGCTTCATCCTCCTATAGAACAGTTTGACTGCTCTTCGTCCGATTATAAATCAGTTTGACTGCTCTTCGTCCTCTTATAAAACAGTTTTACTGCTCTTCATCCTTTTATAAAGCAGTTTGACTGCTCTTCATCCTCTTATAAATCAGTTTGACTGCTCTTCATCCGATTATAAATCAGTTTGACTGCTCTTCATCCTCTTATAAAACAGTTTGACTGCTCTTCATCCTCTTATAAAGCAGTTTGACTGCTCTTCATCCTCTTATAAATCAGTTTGACTGCTCTTCAATCTATTATAAATCAGTTTGACTGCTCTACATCCTCGTATAAAACAGTTTGACTGCTCTTCATCCTTTTATAAAGCAGTTTGACTGCTCTTCATCCTCTTATAAATCAATTTGACTGCTCTTCATCCTCTTATAAAACCGTTTGACTGCTCTTCGTCCGATTATAAATCAGTTTGACTGCTCTTCATCCTCTTATAAAACCGTTTGACTGCTCTTCGTCCGATTATAAATCAGGTTGACTGCTCTTCGTCCGATTATAAATCAGTTTGACTGCTCTTCGTCTGCTTATAAAACAGTTTGACTGCTCTTCATCCTTTTATAAAGCAGTTTGACTGCTCTTCATCCTCTTATAAATCAGTTTGACTGCTCTTCATCTGTTTATAAAGCAGTTTTACTGCTCTTCATCCTCCTATAGACCAGTTTGACTGCGCTTCATCCTCCTATAAAACAGTTTGACTGCTCTTCGTCCTTTTATAAAGCAGTTTGACTGCTCTTCGTCCTCTTATAAAACAGTTTGACTGCTCTTCATCCTTTTATAAAGCAGTTTGACTGCTCTTCATCCTCTTATAAAACAGTTTGACTGCTCTTCATCCTTTTATAAATCAGTTTGACTGCTCTTCGTCTGCTTATAAATCAGTTTGACTGCTCTTCATCCTATTATAAATCAGTTTGACTGCTCTTCATCCTCTTATAAAACAGTTTGACTGCTCTTTATACTTTTATAACGCAGTTTGACTGCTCTTCATCCTTGTATAAAACAGTTTGACTGCTCTTCATCTGTTTATAAAGCAGTTTGACTGCTCTTCATCCTCCTATAGACCAGTTTGACTGCGCTTCATCCTCCTATAAAACAGTTTGACTGCTCTTCGTCGGATTATAAATCAGTTTGACTGCTCTTCGTCCTCTTATAAAACAGTTTGACTGCTCTTCATCCTTTTATAAAGCAGTTTGACTGCTCTACATCCTCTTATAAATCAGTTTGACTGCTATTCATCCGATTATAAATCAGTTTGACTGCTCTTCGTCCGATTATAAATCAGTTTGACTGCTCTACATCCTCTTATAAATCAGTTTGACTGCTATTCATCCGATTATAAATCAGTTTGACTGCTCTTCGTCTGCTTTTAAATCAGTTTGACTGCTCTTCATCCTATTATAAATCAGTTTGACTGCTCTTCATCCTCTTATAAAACAGTTTGACTGCTCTTTATCCTTTTATAACGCAGTTTGACTGCTCTTCATCCTCTTATAAAACAGTTTGACTGCTCTTCATCCTCTTGTAAAACAGGTTGACTGCTCTTCATCCTCTTGTAAAACAGTCTGACTGCTCTACATCCTCGTATAAAACAGTTTGACTGCTCTTCATCCTTTTATAAAGCAGTTTGACTGCTCTTCATCCTCTTATAAATCAATTTGACTGCTCTTCATCCTCTTATAAAACCGTTTGACTGCTCTTCGTCCGATTATAAATCAGTTTGACTGCTCTTCATCCTCTTATAAAACCGTTTGACTGCTCTTCGTCCGATTATAAATCAGGTTGACTGCTCTTCGTACGATTATAAATCAGTTTGACTGCTCTTCGTCTGCTTATAAAACAGTTTGACTGCTCTTCATCCTTTTATAAAGCAGTTTGACTGCTCTTCATCCTCTTATAAATCAGTTTGACTGCTCTTCCTCTGTTTATAAAGCAGTTTGACTGCTCTTCATCCTCCTATAGACCAGTTTGACTGCTCTTCATCCTCCTATAAAACAGTTTGACTGCTCTTCGTCCTTTTATAAAGCAGTTTGACTGCTCTTCGTCCTCTTATAAAACAGTTTGACTGCTCTTCATCCTTTTATAAAGCAGTTTGACTGCTCTTCATCCTCTTATAAAACAGTTTGACTGCTCTTCATCCTTTTATAAATCAGTTTGACTGCTCTTCGTCTGCTTATAAATCAGTTTGACTGCTCTTCATCCTATTATAAATCAGTTTGACTGCTCTTCATCCTCTTATAAAACAGTTTGACTGCTCTTTATACTTTTATAACGCAGTTTGACTGCTCTTCATCCTCGTATAAAACAGTTTGACTGCTCTTCATCCTTTTATAAAGCAGTTTGACTGCTCTTCATCCTCTTATAAATCAATTTGACTGCTCTTCATCCTCTTATAAAACCGTTTGACTGCTCTTCGTCCGATTATAAATCAGTTTGACTGCTCTTCATCCTCTTATAAAACCGTTTGACTGCTCTTCGTCCGATTATAAATCAGGTTGACTGCTCTTCGTCCGATTATAAATCAGTTTGACTGCTCTTCGTCTGCTTATAAAACAGTTTGACTGCTCTTCATCCTTTTATAAAGCAGTTTGACTGCTCTTCATCCTCTTATAAATCAGTTTGACTGCTCTTCATCTGTTTATAAAGCAGTTTTACTGCTCTTCATCCTCCTATAGACCAGTTTGACTGCGCTTCATCCTCCTATAAAACAGTTTGACTGCTCTTCGTCGGATTATAAATCAGTTTGACTGCTCTTCGTCCTCTTATAAAACAGGTTGACTGCTCTTCATCCTCTTGTAAAACAGTCTGACTGCTCTACATCCTCGTATAAAACAGTTTGACTGCTCTTCATCCTTTTATAAAGCAGTTTCACTGCTCTTCATCCTCTTATAAATCAATTTGACTGCTCTTCATACTCTTATAAAACCGTTTGACTGCTCTTCGTCCGATTATAAATCAGGTTGACTGCTCTTCGTCCGATTATAAATCAGTTTGACTGCTCTTCGTCTGCTTATAAAACAGTTTGACTGCTCTTCATCCTTTTATAAAGCAGTTTGACTGCTCTTCATCCTCTTATAAATCAGTTTGACTGCTCTTCATCTGTTTATAAAGCAGTTTGACTGCTCTTCATCCTCCTATAGACCAGTTTGACTGCGCTTCATCCTCCTATAAAACAGGTTGACTTCTCTTCGTCCTTTTATAAAGCAGTTTGACTGCTCTTCGTCCTCTTATAAAACAGTTTGACTGCTCTTCATCCTTTTATAAAGCAGTTTGACTGCTCTTCATCCTCTTATAAAACAGTTTGACTGCTCTTCATCCTTTTATAAATCAGTTTGACTGCTCTTCGTCTGCTTATAAATCAGTTTGACTGCTCTTCATCCTATTATAAATCAGTTTGACTGCTCTTCATCCTCTTATAAAATAGTTTGACTGCTCTTTATCCTTTTATAACGCAGTTTGACTGCTCTTCATCCTCTTATAAAACAGTTTGACTGCTCTTCATCCTCTTGTAAAACAGGTTGACTGCTCTTCATCCTCTTGTAAAACAGTCTGACTGCTCTACATCCTCGTATAAAACAGTTTGACTGCTCTTCATCCTTTTATAAAGCAGTTTGACTGCTCTTCATCCTCTTATAAATCAATTTGACTGCTCTTTATCCTCTTATAAAACCGTTTGACTGCTCTTCGTCAGATTATAAATCAGTTTGACTGCTCTTCATCCTCTTATAAAACCGTTTGACTGCTCTTCGTCCGATTATAAATCAGGTTGACTGCTCTTCGTCCGATTATAAATCAGTTTGACTGCTCTTCGTCTGCTTATAAAACAGTTTGACTGCTCTTCATCCTTTTATAAAGCAGTTTGACTGCTCTTCATCCTCTTATAAATCAGTTTGACTGCTCTTCATCTGTTTATAAAGCAGTTTTACTGTCTCTTCATACTCCTATAAACCAGTTTGACTGCGCTTCATCCTCCTGTAGAACAGTTTGACTGCTTTTCGTCCGATTATAAATCAGTTTGACTGCTCTTCATCCTTTTATAAAGCAGTTTGACTGCTCTTCATCCTCTTATAAACCAATTTGACTGCTCTTCATCCTCTTATAAAACCGTTTGACTGCTCGTCGTCCGATTATAAATCAGTTTGACTGCTCTTCGTCCGATTATAAATCAGTTTGACTGCTCTTCGTCCGCTTATAAAACAGTTTGACTGCTCTTCATCCTTTTATAAAGCAGTTTGACTGCTCTTCATCCTCTTATAAATCAGTTTGACTGCTCTTCATCCTTTTATAAATCAATTTGACTGCTCTTCATCCTCTTATAAAACCGTTTGACTGCTCTTCGTCCGATTATAAATCAGTTTGACTGCTCTTCATCCTCTTATAAAACCGTTTGACTGCTCTTCGTCCGATTATAAATCAGGTTGACTGCTCTTCGTCCGATTATAAATCAGTTTGACTGCTCTTCGTCTGCTTATAAAAAAGTTTGACTGCTCTTCATCCTTTTATAAAGCAGTTTGACTGCTCTTCATCCTCTTATAAATCAGTTTGACTGCTCTTCATCTGTTTATAAAGCAGTTTGACTGCTCTTCATCCTCCTATAGACCAGTTTGACTGCGCTTCATCCTCCTATAAAACAGTTTGACTGCTCTTCGTCCTTTTATAAAGCAGTTTGACTGCTCTTCGTCCTCTTATAAAACAGTTTGACTGCTCTTCATCCTTTTATAAAGCAGTTTGACTGCTCTTCATCCTCTTATAAAACAGTTTGACTGCTCTTCATCCTTTTATAAATCAGTTTGACTGCTCTTCGTCTGCTTATAAATCAGTTTGACTGCTCTTCATCCTATTATAAATCAGTTTGACTGCTCTTCATCCTCTTATAAAACAGTTTGACTGCTCTTTATACTTTTATAACGCAGTTTGACTGCTCTTCATCCTCGTAAAAAACAGTTTGACTGCTCTTCATCCTTTTATAAAGCAGTTTGACTGCTCTTCATCCTCTTATAAATCAATTTGACTGCTCTTCATCCTCTTATAAAACCGTTTGACTGCTCTTCGTCCGATTATAAATCAGTTTGACTGCTCTTCATCCTCTTATAAAACCGTTTGACTGCTCTTCGTCCGATTATAAATCAGGTTGACTGCTCTTCATCCTTTTATAAAGCAGTTTGACTGCTCTTCATCCTCTTATAAATCAGTTTGACTGCTCTTCATCTGTTTATAAAGCAGTTTTACTGCTCTTCATCCTCCTATAGACCAGTTTGACTGCGCTTCATCCTCCTATAAAACAGTTTGATTGCTCATCGTCGGATTATAAATCAGTTTGACTGCTCTTCGTCCTCTTATAAAACAGGTTGACTGCTCTTCATCCTCTTGTAAAACAGTCTGACTGCTCTACATCCTCGTATAAAACAGTTTGACTGCTCTTCATCCTTTTATAAAGCAGTTTCACTGCTCTTCATCCTCTTATAGATCAATTTGACTGCTCTTCATACTCTTATAAAACCGTTTGACTGCTCTTCGTCCGATTATAAATCAGGTTGACTGCTCTTCGTCCGATTATAAATCAGTTTGACTGCTCTTCGTCTGCTTATAAAACAGTTTGACTGCTCTTCATCCTCTTATAAATCAGTTTGACTGCTCTTCATCTGTTTATAAAGCAGTTTTACTGCTCTTCATCCTCCTATAGACCAGTTTGACTGCGCTTCATCCTCCTATAAAACAGTTTGACTGCTCTTCGTCGGATTATAAATCAGTTTGACTGCTCTTCGTCCTCTTATAAAACAGGTTGACTGCTCTTCATCCTCTTGTAAAACAGTCTGACTGCTCTACATCCTCGTATAAAACAGTTTGACTGCTCTTCATCCTTTTATAAAGCAGTTTCACTGCTCTTCATCCTCTTATAAATCAATTTGACTGCTCTTCATACTCTTATAAAACCGTTTGACTGCTCTTCGTCCGATTATAAATCAGGTTGACTGCTCTTCGTCCGATTATAAATCAGTTTGACTGCTCTTCGTCTGCTTATAAAACAGTTTGACTGCTCTTCATCCTTTTATAAAGCAGTTTGACTGCTCTTCATCCTCTTATAAATCAGTTTGACTGCTCTTCATCTGTTTATAAAGCAGTTTGACTGCTCTTCATCCTCCTATAGACCAGTTTGACTGCGCTTCATCCTCCTATAAAACAGGTTGACTTCTCTTCGTCCTTTTATAAAGCAGTTTGACTGCTCTTCGTCCTCTTATAAAACAGTTTGACTGCTCTTCATCCTTTTATAAAGCAGTTTGACTGCTCTTCATCCTCTTATAAAACAGTTTGACTGCTCTTCATCCTTTTATAAATCAGTTTGACTGCTCTTCGTCTGCTTATAAATCAGTTTGACTGCTCTTCATCCTATTATAAATCAGTTTGACTGCTCTTCATCCTCTTATAAAATAGTTTGACTGCTCTTTATCCTTTTATAACGCAGTTTGACTGCTCTTCATCCTCTTATAAAACAGTTTGACTGCTCTTCATCCTCTTGTAAAACAGGTTGACTGCTCTTCATCCTCTTGTAAAACAGTCTGACTGCTCTACATCCTCGTATAAAACAGTTTGACTGCTCTTCATCCTTTTATAAAGCAGTTTGACTGCTCTTCATCCTCTTATAAATCAATTTGACTGCTCTTTATCCTCTTATAAAACCGTTTGACTGCTCTTCGTCAGATTATAAATCAGTTTGACTGCTCTTCATCCTCTTATAAAACCGTTTGACTGCTCTTCGTCCGATTATAAATCAGGTTGACTGCTCTTCGTCCGATTATAAATCAGTTTGACTGCTCTTCGTCTGCTTATAAAACAGTTTGACTGCTCTTCATCCTTTTATAAAGCAGTTTGACTGCTCTTCATGCTCTTATAAATCAGTTTGACTGCTCTTCATCTGTTTATAAAGCAGTTTTACTGTCTCTTCATACTCCTATAAACCAGTTTGACTGCGCTTCATCCTCCTGTAGAACAGTTTGACTGCTTTTCGTCCGATTATAAATCAGTTTGACTGCTCTTCATCCTTTTATAAAGCAGTTTGACTGCTCTTCATCCTCTTATAAACCAATTTGACTGCTCTTCATCCTCTTATAAAACCGTTTGACTGCTCGTCGTCCGATTATAAATCAGTTTGACTGCTCTTCGTCCGATTATAAATCAGTTTGACTGCTCTTCGTCCGCTTATAAAACAGTTTGACTGCTCTTCATCCTTTTATAAAGCAGTTTGACTGCTCTTCATCCTCTTATAAATCAGTTTGACTGCTCTTCATCCTTTTATAAATCAATTTGACTGCTCTTCATCCTCTTATAAAACCGTTTGACTGCTCTTCGTCCGATTATAAATCAGTTTGACTGCTCTTCATCCTCTTATAAAACCGTTTGACTGCTCTTCGTCCGATTATAAATCAGGTTGACTGCTCTTCGTCCGATGATAAATCAGTTTGACTGCTCTTCGTCTGCTTATAAAAAAGTTTGACTGCTCTTCATCCTTTTATAAAGCAGTTTGACTGCTCTTCATCCTCTTATAAATCAGTTTGACTGCTCTTCATCTGTTTATAAAGCAGTTTGACTGCTCTTCATCCTCCTATAGACCAGTTTGACTGCGCTTCATCCTCCTATAAAACAGTTTGACTGCTCTTCGTCCTTTTATAAAGCAGTTTGACTGCTCTTCGTCCTCTTATAAAACAGTTTGACTGCTCTTCATCCTTTTATAAAGCAGTTTGACTGCTCTTCATCCTCTTATAAAACAGTTTGACTGCTCTTCATCCTTTTATAAATCAGTTTGACTGCTCTTCGTCTGCTTATAAATCAGTTTGACTGCTCTTCATCCTATTATAAATCAGTTTGACTGCTCTTCATCCTCTTATAAAACAGTTTGACTGCTCTTTATACTTTTATAACGCAGTTTGACTGCTCTTCATCCTCGTAAAAAACAGTTTGACTGCTCTTCATCCTTTTATAAAGCAGTTTGACTGCTCTTCATCCTCTTATAAATCAATTTGACTGCTCTTCATCCTCTTATAAAACCGTTTGACTGCTCTTCGTCCGATTATAAATCAGTTTGACTGCTCTTCATCCTCTTATAAAACCGTTTGACTGCTCTTCGTCCGATTATAAATCAGGTTGACTGCTCTTCATCCTTTTATAAAGCAGTTTGACTGCTCTTCATCCTCTTATAAATCAGTTTGACTGCTCTTCATCTGTTTATAAAGCAGTTTTACTGCTCTTCATCCTCCAATAGACCAGTTTGACTGCGCTTCATCCTCCTATAAAACAGTTTGATTGCTCATCGTCGGATTATAAATCAGTTTGACTGCTCTTCGTCCTCTTATAAAACAGGTTGACTGCTCTTCATCCTCTTGTAAAACAGTCTGACTGCTCTACATCCTCGTATAAAACAGTTTGACTGCTCTTCATCCTTTTATAAAGCAGTTTCACTGCTCTTCATCCTCTTATAAATCAATTTGACTGCTCTTCATACTCTTATAAAACCGTTTGACTGCTCTTCGTACGATTATAAATCAGGTTGACTGCTCTTCGTCCGATTATAAATCAGTTTGACTGCTCTTCGTCTGCTTATAAAACAGTTTGACTGCTCTTCATCCTTTTATAAAGCAGTTTGACTGCTCTTCATCCTCTTATAAATCAGTTTGACTGCTCTTCATCTGTTTATAAAGCAGTTTGACTGCTCTTCGTCTGCTTATAAAACAGTTTGACTGCTCTTCATCCTTTTATAAATCAGTTTGACTGCTCTTCGTCTGCTTATAAATCAGTTTGACTGCTCTTCATCCTCTTATAAAACAGTTTGACTGCTCTTTATCCTTTTATAACGCAGTTTGACTGCTCTTCATCCTCTTGTAAAACAGGTTGACTGCTCTTCATCCTCTTGTAAAACAGTCTGACTGCTCTACATCCTCGTATAAAACAGTTTGACTGCTCTTCATCCTTTTATAAAGCAGTTTGACTGCTCTTAATCCTCTTATAAATCAATTACACTGCTCTTCATCCTCTTATAAAACCGTTTGACTGCTCTTCGTCCGATTATAAATCAGTTTGACTGCTCTTCATCCTCTTATAAAACCGTTTGACTGCTCTTCGTCCGATTATAAATCAGTTTGACTGCTCTTCGTCCGATTATAAATCAGTTTGACTGCTCTTCGTCTGCTTATAAAACAGTTTGACTGCTCTTCATCCTTTTATAAAGCAGTTTGACTGCTCTTCATCCTCTTATAAATCAGTTTGACTGCTCTTCATCTGTTTATAAAGCAGTTTTACTGCTCTTCATCCTCCTATAGACCAGTTTGACTGCGCTTCATCCTCCTATAAAACAGTTTGACTGCTCTTCGTCGGATTATAAATCAGTTTGACTGCTCTTCGTCCTCTTATAAAACAGGTTGACTGCTCTTCATCCTCTTGTAAAACAGTCTGACTGATCTACATCCTCTTATAAAACAGTTTGACTGCTCTTCATCCTTTTATAAAGCAGTTTCACTGCTCTTCATCCTCTTATAAATCAATTTGTCTGCTCTTCATACTCTTATAAAACCGTTTGACTGCTCTTCGTCCGATTATAAATCAGGTTGACTGCTCTTCGTCCGATTATAAATCAGTTTGACTGCTCTTCGTCTGCTTATAAAACAGTTTGACTGCTCTTCATCCTTTTATAAAGCAGTTTGACTGCTCTTCATCCTCTTATAAATCAGTTTGACTGCTCTTCATCTGTTTATAAAGCAGTTTGACTGCTCTTCATCCTCCTATAGACCAGTTTGACTGCGCTTCATCCTCCTATAAAACAGGTTGACTTCTCTTCGTCCTTTTATAAAGCAGTTTGACTGCTCTTCGTCCTCTTATAAAACAGTTTGACTGCTCTTCATCCTTTTATAAAGCAGTTTGACTGCTCTTCATCCTCTTATAAAACAGTTTGACTGCTCTTCATCCTTTTATAAATCAGTTTGACTGCTCTTCGTCTGCTTATAAATCAGTTTGACTGCTCTTCATCCTATTATAAATCAGTTTGACTGCTCTTCATCCTCTTATAAAACAGTTTGACTGCTCTTTATCCTTTTATAACGCAGTTTGACTGCTCTTCATCCTCTTATAAAACAGTTTGACTGCTCTTCATCCTCTTGTAAAACAGGTTGACTGCTCTTCATCCTCTTCTAAAACAGTCTGACTGCTCTACATCCTCGTATAAAACAGTTTGACTGCTCTTCATCCTTTTATAAAGCAGTTTGACTGCTCTTCATCCTCTTATAAATCAATTTGACTGCTCTTCATCCTCTTATAAAACCGTTTGACTGCTCTTCGTCAGATTATAAATCAGTTTGACTGCTCTTCATCCTCTTATAAAACCGTTTGACTGCTCTTCGTCCGATTATAAATCAGGTTGACTGCTCTTCGTCCGATTATAAATCAGTTTGACTGCTCTTCGTGTGCTTATAAAACAGTTTGACTGCTCTTAATCCTTTTATAAAGCAGTTTGACTGCTCTTCATCCTCTTATAAATCAGTTTGACTGCTCTTCATCTGTTTATAAAGCAGTTTTACTGCTCTTCATACTCCTATAAACCAGTTTGACTGCGCTTCATCCTCCTGTAGAACAGTTTGACTGCTTTTCGTCCGATTATAAATCAGTTTGACTGCTCTTCGTCCTCGTATAAAACAGTTTGACTGCTCTTCATCCTTTTATAAAGCAGTTTGACTGCTCTTCATCCTCTTATAAAACAGACTGACTGCTCTTCATCCTCTTGTAAAACAGGTTGACTGCCCTTCATCCTCTTATAAAACAGTCTGACTGCTCTTCATCCTCTTATAAAGCAGTTTGACTGCTCTTCATCTGTTTATAAAGCAGTTTGACTGCTCTTCATCCTCCTATAGACCAGTTTGACTGCACTTCATCCTCCTATAAAACAGGTTGACTTCTCTTCGTCCTTTTATAAAGCAGTTTGACTGCTCTTCGTCCTCTTATAAAACAGTTTGACTGCTCTTCATCCTTTTATAAAGCAGTTTGACTGCTCTTCATCCTCTTATAAAACAGTTTGACTGCTCTTCATCCTTTTATAAATCAGTTTGACTGCTCTTCGTCTGCTTATAAATCAGTTTGACTGCTCTTCATCCTATTATAAATCAGTTTGACTGCTCTTCATCCTCTTATAAAACAGTTTGACTGCTCTTTATCATTTTATAACGCAGTTTGACTGCTCTTCATCCTCTTATAAAACAGTTTGACTGCTCTTCATCCTCTTGTAAAACAGGTTGACTGCTCTTCATCCTCTTGTAAAACAGTCTGACTGCTCTACATCCTCATATAAAACAGTTTGACTGCTCTTCATCCTTTTATAAAGCAGTTTGACTGCTCTTCATCCTCTTATAAATCAATTTGACTGCTCTTCATCCTCTTATAAAACCGTTTGACTGCTCTTCGTCAGATTATAAATCAGTTTGACTGCTCTTCATCCTCTTATAAAACCGTTTGACTGCTCTTCGTCCGATTATAAATCAGGTTGTCTGCTCTTCGTCCGATTATAAATCAGTTTGACTGCTCTTCGTTTGCTTATAAAACAGTTTGACTGCTCTTCATCCTTTTATAAAGCAGTTTGACTGCTCTTCATCCTCTTATAAATCAGTTTGACTGCTCTTCATCTGTTTATAAAGCAGTTTTACTGCTCTTCATACTCCTATAAACCAGTTTGACTGCGCTTCATCCTCCTTTAGAACAGTTTGACTGCTTTTCGTCCGATTATAAATCAGTTTGACTGCTCTTCGTCCTCGTATAAAACAGTTTGACTGCTCTTCATCCTTTTATAAAGCAGTTTGACTGCTCTTCATCCTCTTATAAAACAGATTGACTGCTCTTCATCCTCTTGTAAAACAGGTTGACTGCCCTTCATCCTCTTATAAAACAGTCTGACTGCTCTTCATCCTCTTATAAAGCAGTTTGACTGCTCTTCATCCTACTATAAACCAGTTTGACTGCGCTTCATCCTCTTGTAAAACAGGTTGACTGCTTTTCATCCTTTTGTAAAACAGTCTGACTGCTCTACATCATTGTATAAAACAGTTTGACTGCTCTTCATCCTTTTATAAAGCAGTTTGACTGCTCTTCATCCTCTTATAAATCAATTTGACTGCTCTTCATCCTCTTATAAAACCGTTTGACTGCTCGTCGTCCGATTATAAATCAGTTTGACTGCTCTTCGTCCGATTATAAATCAGTTTGACTGCTCTTCGTCCGCTTATAAAACAGTTTGACTGCTCTTCATCCTTTTATAAAGCAGTTTGACTGCTCTTCATCCTCTTATAAATCAGTTTGACTGCTCTTCATCCTTTTATAAAGCAGTTTGACTGCTCTTCATCCTCCTATAAACCAGTTTGACTGCGCTTCATCCTCCTATAGAACAGTTTGACTGCTCTTCGTCCGATTATAAATCAGTTTGACTGCTCTTCGTCCTCTTATAAAACAGTTTGACTGCTCTTCATCCTTTTATAAAGCAGTTTGACTGCTCTTCATCCTCTTATAAATCAGTTTGACTGCTCTTCATCCGATTATAAATCAGTTTGACTGCTCTTTATCCTCTTATAAAACAGTTTGACTGCTCTTCATCCTTTTATAAAGCAGTTTGACTGCTCTTCATCCTCTTATAAATCAGTTTGACTGCTCTTCATCCTATTATAAATCAGTTTGACTGCTCTTCATCCTCTTATAAAACAGTTTGACTGCTCTTCATCCTTTTATAAATCAGTTTGACTGCTCTTCATCCTCTTATAAAACAGTTTGACTGCTCTTTATTCTTTTATAACGCAGTTTGACTGCTCTTCATCCTCTTATAAAACAGTTTGACTGCTCTTCATCCTCTTATAAATTAGTTTGACTGCTCTTCATCCTCTTATAAAACAGTTTGACTGCTCTTCATCCTTTTATAAATCAGTTTGACTGCTCTTCGTCTGCTTATAAATCAGTTTGACTGCTCTTCATCCTATTATAAATCAGTTTGACTGCTCTTCATCCTCTTATAAAACAGTTTGACTGCTCTTTATCCTTTTATAACGCAGTTTGACTGCTCTTCATCCTCTTATAAATCAGTTTGACTGCTCTTCATCCGATTATAAATCAGTTTGACTGCTCTTCATCCTCTTATAAAACAGTTTGACTGCTCTTCATCCTCTTATAAAACAGTTTGACTGCTCTTCATCCTCTTATAAATCAGTTTGACTGCTCTTCATCCTATTATAAATCAGTTTGACTGCTCTTCATCCTCTTATAAAACAGTTTGACTGCTCTTCATCCTTTTATAAATCAGTTTGACTGCTCTTCGTCTGCTTATAAATCAGTTTGACTGCTCTTCATCCTATTATAAATCAGTTTTGACTGCTCTTCATCCTCTTATAAAACAGTTTGACTACTCTTTATCCTTTTATAACGCAGTTTGACTGCTCTTCATCCTCTTGTAAAACAGTTTGACTGCTCTTCATCCTCTTGTAAAACAGGTTGACTGCTCTTCATCCTCTTGTAAATCAGTCTGACTGCTCTACATCCTCGTATAAAACAGTTTGACTGCTCTTCATCCTTTTATAAAGCAGTTTGACTGCTCTTCATCCTCTTATAAATCAATTTGACTGCTCTTCATCCTCTTATAAAACCGTTTGACTGCTCTTCGTCCGATTATAAATCAGTTTGACTGCTCTTCATCCTCTTATAAAACCGTTTGACTGCTCTTCGTCCGATTATAAATCAGGTTGACTGCTCTTCGTCCGATTATAAATCAGTTTGACTGCTCTTCGTCTGCTTATAAAACAGTTTGACTGCTCTTCATCCTTTTATAAAGCAGTTTGACTGCTCTTCATCCTCTTATAAATCAGTTTGACTGCTCTTCATCTGTTTATAAAGCAGTTTGACTGCTCTTCATCCTCCTATAGACCAGTTTGACTGCGCTTCATCCTCCTATAAAACAGTTTGACTGCTCTTCGTCGGATTATAAATCAGTTTGACTGCTCTTCGTCCTCTTATAAAACAGTTTGACTGCTCTTCATCCTTTTATAAAGCAGTTTGACTGCTCTACATCCTCTTATAAATCAGTTTGACTGCTATTCATCCGATTATAAATCAGTTTGACTGCTCTTCGTCCGATTATAAATCAGTTTGACTGCTCTACATCCTCTTATAAATCAGTTTGACTGCTATTCATCCGATTATAAATCAGTTTGACTGCTCTTCGTCTGCTTTTAAATCAGTTTGACTGCTCTTCATCCTATTATAAATCAGTTTGACTGCTCTTCATCCTCTTATAAAACAGTTTGACTACTCTTCATCCTCTTGTAAAACAGGTTGACTGCTCTTCATCCTCTTGTAAAACAGTCTGACTGCTCTACATCCTCGTATAAAACAGTTTGACTGCTCTTCATCCTTTTATAAAGCAGTTTGACTGCTCTTCATCCTCTTATAAATCAATTTGACTGCTCTTCATCCTCTTATAAAACCGTTTGACTGCTCTTCGTCCGATTATAAATCAGTTTGACTGCTCTTCATCCTCTTATAATACCGTTTGACTGCTCTTCGTCCGATTATAAATCAGGTTGACTGCTCTTCGTCCGATTATAAATCAGTTTGACTGCTCTGCGTCTGCTTATAAAAAAGTTTGACTGCTCTTCATCCTTTTATAAAGCAGTTTGACTGCTCTTCATCCTCTTATAAAACAGTTTGACTGCTCTTCATCTGTTTATAAAGCAGTTTGACTGCTCTTCATCCTCCTATAGACCAGTTTGACTGCGCTTCATCCTCCTATAAAACAGTTTGACTGCTCTTCGTCCTTTTATAAAGCAGTTTGACTGCTCTTCGTCCTCTTATAAAACAGTTTGACTGCTCTTCATCCTTTTATAAAGCAGTTTGACTGCTCTTCATCCTCTTATAAAACAGTTTGACTGCTCTTCATCCTTTTATAAATCAGTTTGACTGCTCTTCGTCTGCTTATAAATCAGTTTGACTGCTCTTCATCCTATTATAAATCAGTTTGACTGCTCTTCATCCTCTTATAAAACAGTTTGACTGCTCTTTACACTTTTATAACGCAGTTTGACTGCTCTTCATCCTCGTATAAAACAGTTTGACTGCTCTTCATCCTTTTATAAAGCAGTTTGACTGCTCTTCATCCTCTTATAAATCAATTTGACTGCTCTTCATCCTCTTATAACACCGTTTGACTGCTCTTCGTCCGATTATAAATCAGTTTGACTGCTCTTCATCCTCTTATAAAACCGTTTGACTGCTCTTCGTCCGATTATAAATCAGGTTGACTGCTCTTCGTCCGATTATAAATCAGTTTGACTGCTCTTCGTCTGCTTATAAAACAGTTTGACTGCTCTTCATCCTTTTATAAAGCAGTTTGACTGCTCTTCATCCTCTTATAAATCAGTTTGACTGCTCTTCATCTGTTTATAAAGCAGTTTTACTGCTCTTCATCCTCCTATAGACCAGTTTGACTGCGCTTCATCCTCCTATAAAACAGTTTGACTGCTCTTCGTCGGATTATAAATCAGTTTGACTGCTCTTCGTCCTCTTATAAAACAGGTTGACTGCTCTTCATCCTCTTGTAAAACAGTCTGACTGCTCTACATCCTCGTGTAAAACAGTTTGACTGCTCTTCATCCTTTTATAAAGCAGTTTCACTGCTCTTCATCCTCTTATAAATCAATTTGACTGCTCTTCATACTCTTATAAAACCGTTTGACTGCTCTTCGTCCGATTATAAATCAGGTTGACTGCTCTTCGTCCGATTATAAATCAGTTTGACTGCTCTTCGTCTGCTTATAAAACAGTTTGACTGCTCTTCATCCTTTTATAAAGCAGTTTGACTGCTCTTCATCCTCTTATAAAACCGTTTGACTGCTCTTCGTCCGATTATAAATCAGTTTGACTGCTCTTCATCCTCTTATAAATCAGTTTGACTGCTCTTCATCCTCTTATAAAACAGTTTGACTGCTCTTCATCCTTTTATAAATCAGTTTGACTGCTCTTCGTCTGCTTATAAATCAGTTTGACTGCTCTTCATCCTATTATAAATCAGTTTGACTGCTCTTCATCCTCTTATAAAACAGTTTGACTACTCTTTATCCTTTTATAACGCAGTTTGACTGCTCTTCATCCTCTTGTAAAACAGTTTGACTGCTCTTCATCCTCTTGTAAAACAGGTTGACTGCTCTTCATCCTCTTGTAAATCAGTCTGACTGCTCTACATCCTCGTATAAAACAGTTTGACTGCTCTTCATCCTTTTATAAAGCAGTTTGACTGCTCTTCATCCTCTTATAAATCAATTTGACTGCTCTTCATCCTCTTATAAAACCGTTTGACTGCTCTTCGTCCGATTATAAATCAGTTTGACTGCTCTTCATCCTGTTATAAAACCGTTTGACTGCTCTTCGTCCGATTATAAATCAGGTTGACTGCTCTTCGTCCGATTATAAATCAGTTTGACTGCTCTTCGTCTGCTTATAAAACAGTTTGACTGCTCTTCATCCTTTTATAAAGCAGTTTGACTGCTCTTCATCCTCTTATAAATCAGTTTGACTGCTCTTCATCTGTTTATAAAGCAGTTTGACTGCTCTTCATCCTCCTATAGACCAGTTTGACTGCGCTTCATCCTCCTATAAAACAGTTTGACTGCTCTTCGTCGGATTATAAATCAGTTTGACTGCTCTTCGTCCTCTTATAAAACAGTTTGACTGCTCTTCATCCTTTTATAAAGCAGTTTGACTGCTCTACATCCTCTTATAAATCAGTTTGACTGCTATTCATCCGATTATAAATCAGTTTGACTGCTCTTCGTCCGATTATAAATCTGTTTGACTGCTCTACATCCTCTTATAAATCAGTTTGACTGCTATTCATCCGATTATAAATCAGTTTGACTGCTCTTCGTCTGCTTTTAAATCAGTTTGACTGCTCTTCATCCTCTTATAAAACAGTTTGACTACTCTTCATCCTCTTGTAAAACAGGTTGACTGCTCTTCATCCTCTTGTAAAACAGTCTGACTGCTCTACATCCTCGTATAAAACAGTTTGACTGCTCTTCATCCTTTTATAAAGCAGTTTGACTGCTCTTCATCCTCTTATAAATCAGTTTGACTGCTCTTCATCTGTTTATAAAGCAGTTTTACTGCTCTTCATCCTCCTATAGACCAGTTTGACTGCGCTTCATCCTCCTATAAAACAGTTTGACTGCTCTTCGTCGGATTATAAATCAGTTTGACTGCTCTTCGTCCTCTTATAAAACAGGTTGACTGCTCTTCATCCTCTTGTAAAACAGTCTGACTGCTCTACATCCTCGTGTAAAACAGTTTGACTGCTCTTCATCCTTTTATAAAGCAGTTTCACTGCTCTTCATCCTCTTATAAATCAATTTGACTGCTCTTCATACTCTTATAAAACCGTTTGACTGCTCTTCGTCCGATTATAAATCAGGTTGACTGCTCTTCGTCCGATTATAAATCAGTTTGACTGCTCTTCGTCTGCTTATAAAACAGTTTGACTGCTCTTCATCCTTTTATAAAGCAGTTTGACTGCTCTTCATCCTCTTATAAAACCGTTTGACTGCTCTTCGTCCGATTATAAATCAGTTTGACTGCTCTTCATCCTCTTATAAATCAGTTTGACTGCTCTTCATCCTCTTATAAAACAGTTTGACTGCTCTTCATCCTTTTATAAATCAGTTTGACTGCTCTTCGTCTGCTTATAAATCAGTTTGACTGCTCTTCATCCTATTATAAATCAGTTTGACTGCTCTTCATCCTCTTATAAAACAGTTTGACTACTCTTTATCCTTTTATAACGCAGTTTGACTGCTCTTCATCCTCTTGTAAAACAGTTTGACTGCTCTTCATCCTCTTGTAAAACAGGTTGACTGCTCTTCATCCTCTTGTAAATCAGTCTGACTGCTCTACATCCTCGTATAAAACAGTTTGACTGCTCTTCATCCTTTTATAAAGCAGTTTGACTGCTCTTCATCCTCTTATAAATCAATTTGACTGCTCTTCATCCTCTTATAAAACCGTTTGACTGCTCTTCGTCCGATTATAAATCAGTTTGACTGCTCTTCATCCTGTTATAAAACCGTTTGACTGCTCTTCGTCCGATTATAAATCAGGTTGACTGCTCTTCGTCCGATTATAAATCAGTTTGACTGCTCTTCGTCTGCTTATAAAACAGTTTGACTGCTCTTCATCCTTTTATAAAGCAGTTTGACTGCTCTTCATCCTCTTATAAATCAGTTTGACTGCTCTTCATCTGTTTATAAAGCAGTTTGACTGCTCTTCATCCTCCTATAGACCAGTTTGACTGCGCTTCATCCTCCTATAAAACAGTTTGACTGCTCTTCGTCGGATTATAAATCAGTTTGACTGCTCTTCGTCCTCTTATAAAACAGTTTGACTGCTCTTCATCCTTTTATAAAGCAGTTTGACTGCTCTACATCCTCTTATAAATCAGTTTGACTGCTATTCATCCGATTATAAATCAGTTTGACTGCTCTTCGTCCGATTATAAATCTGTTTGACTGCTCTACATCCTCTTATAAATCAGTTTGACTGCTATTCATCCGATTATAAATCAGTTTGACTGCTCTTCGTCTGCTTTTAAATCAGTTTGACTGCTCTTCATCCTCTTATAAATCAGTTTGACTGCTCTTCATCCTCTTATAAAACAGTTTGACTACTCTTCATCCTCTTGTAAAACAGGTTGACTGCTCTTCATCCTCTTGTAAAACAGTCTGACTGCTCTACATCCTCGTATAAAACAGTTTGACTGCTCTTCATCCTTTTATAAAGCAGTTTGACTGCTCTTCATCCTCTTATAAATCAATTTGACTGCTCTTCATCCTCTTATAAAACCGTTTGACTGCTCTTCGTCCGATTATAAATCAGTTTGACTGCTCTTCATCCTCTTATAATACCGTTTGACTGCTCTTCGTCCGATTATAAATCAGGTTGACTGCTCTTCGTCCGATTATAAATCAGTTTGACTGCTCTGCGTCTGCTTATAAAAAAGTTTGACTGCTCTTCATCCTTTTATAAAGCAGTTTGACTGCTCTTCATCCTCTTATAAAACAGTTTGACTGCTCTTCATCTGTTTATAAAGCAGTTTGACTGCTCTTCATCCTCCTATAGACCAGTTTGACTGCGCTTCATCCTCCTATAAAACATTTTGACTGCTCTTCGTCCTTTTATAAAGCAGTTTGACTGCTCTTCGTCCTCTTATAAAACAGTTTGACTGCTCTTCATCCTTTTATAAAGCAGTTTGACTGCTCTTCATCCTCTTATAAAACAGTTTGACTGCTCTTCATCCTTTTATAAATCAGTTTGACTGCTCTTCGTCTGCTTATAAATCAGTTTGACTGCTCTTCATCCTATTATAAATCAGTTTGACTGCTCTTCATCCTCTTATAAAACAGTTTGACTGCTCTTTACACTTTTATAACGCAGTTTGACTGCTCTTCATCCTCGTATAAAACAGTTTGACTGCTCTTCATCCTTTTATAAAGCAGTTTGACTGCTCTTCATCCTCTTATAAATCAATTTGACTGCTCTTCATCCTCTTATAACACCGTTTGACTGCTCTTCGTCCGATTATAAATCAGTTTGACTGCTCTTCATCCTCTTATAAAACCGTTTGACTGCTCTTCGTCCGATTATAAATCAGGTTGACTGCTCTTCGTCCGATTATAAATCAGTTTGACTGCTCTTCGTCTGCTTATAAAACAGTTTGACTGCTCATCATCCTTTTATAAAGCAGTTTGACTGCTCTTCATCCTCTTATAAATCAGTTTGACTGCTCTTCATCTGTTTATAAAGCAGTTTTACTGCTCTTCATCCTCCTATAGACCAGTTTGACTGCGCTTCATCCTCCTATAAAACAGTTTGACTGCTCTTCGTCGGATTATAAATCAGTTTGACTGCTCTTCGTCCTCTTATAAAACAGGTTGACTGCTCTTCATCCTCTTGTAAAACAGTCTGACTGCTCTACATCCTCGTGTAAAACAGTTTGACTGCTCTTCATCCTTTTATAAAGCAGTTTCACTGCTCTTCATCCTCTTATAAATCAATTTGACTGCTCTTCATACTCTTATAAAACCGTTTGACTGCTCTTCGTCCGATTATAAATCAGGTTGACTGCTCTTCGTCCGATTATAAATCAGTTTGACTGCTCTTCGTCTGCTTATAAAACAGTTTGACTGCTCTTCATCCTTTTATAAAGCAGTTTGACTGCTCTTCATCCTCTTATAAAACCGTTTGACTGCTCTTCGTCCGATTATAAATCAGTTTGACTGCTCTTCATCCTCTTATAAAACCGTTTGACTGCTCTTCGTCCGATTATAAATCAGGTTGACTGTTCTTCGTCCGATTATAAATCAGTTTGACTGCTCTTCGTCTGCTTATAAAAAAGTTTGACTGCTCTTCATCCTTTTATAAATCAGTTTGACTGCTCTTCATCTGTTTATAAAGCAGTTTGACTGCTCTTCATCCTCCTATAGACCAGTTTGACTGCGCTTCATCCTCCTATAAAACAGTTTGACTGCTCTTCGTCCTTTTATAAAGCAGTTTGACTGCTCTTCATCCTCTTATAAAACAGTTTGACTGCTCTTCATCCTTTTATAAATCAGTTTGACTGCTCTTCGTCTGCTTATAAATCAGTTTGACTGCTCTTCATCCTATTATAAATCAGTTTGACTGCTCTTCATCCTCTTATAAAACAGTTTGACTGCTCTTTATACTTTTATAACGCAGTTTGACTGCTCTTCATCCTCGTATAAAACAGTTTGACTGCTCTTCATCCTTTTATAAAGCAGTTTGACTGCTCTTCATCCTCTTATAAATCAATTTGACTGCTCTTCATCCTCTTATAAAACCGTTTGACTGCTCTTCGTCCGATTATAAATCAGTTTGACTGCTCTTCATCCTCTTATAAAACCGTTTGACTGCTCTTCGTCCGATTATAAATCAGGTTGACTGCTCTTCGTCCGATTATAAATCAGTTTGACTGCTCTTCGTCTGCTTATAAAACAGTTTGACTGCTCTTCATCCTTTTATAAAGCAGTTTGACTGCTCTTCATCCTCTTATAAATCAGTTTGACTGCTCTTCATCTGTTTATAAAGCAGTTTTACTGCTCTTCATCCTCCTATAGACCAGTTTGACTGCGCTTCATCCTCCTATAAAACAGTTTGACTGCTCTTCGTCGGATTATAAATCAGTTTGACTGATCTTCGTCCTCTTATAAAACAGGTTGACTGCTCTTCATCCTCTTGTAAAACAGTCTGACTGCTCTACATCCTCGTATAAAACAGTTTGACTGCTCTTCATCCTTTTATAAAGCAGTTTCACTGCTCTTCATCCTCTTATAAATCAATTTGACTGCTCTTCATACTCTTATAAAACCGTTTGACTGCTCTTCGTCCGATTATAAATCAGGTTGACTGCTCTTCGTCCGATTATAAATCAGTTTGACTGCTCTTCGTCTGCTTATAAAACAGTTTGACTGCTCTTCATCCTTTTATAAAGCAGTTTGACTGCTCTTCATCCTCTTATAAATCAGTTTGACTGCTCTTCATCTGTTTATAAAGCAGTTTGACTGCTCTTCATCCTCCTATAGACCAGTTTGACTGCGTTTCATCCTCCTATAAAACAGGTTGACTTCTCTTCGTCCTTTTATAAAGCAGTTTGACTGCTCTTCGTCCTCTTATAAAACAGTTTGACTGCTCTTCATCCTTTTATAAAGCAGTTTGACTGCTCTTCATCCTCTTATAAAACAGTTTGACTGCTCTTCATCCTTTTATAAATCAGTTTGACTGCTCTTCGTCTGCTTATAAATCAGTTTGACTGCTCTTCATCCTATTATAAATCAGTTTGACTGCTCTTCATCCTCTTATAAAACAGTTTGACTGCTCTTTATCCTTTTATATCGCAGTTTGACTGCTCTTCATCCTCTTATAAAACAGTTTGACTGCTCTTCATCCTCTTGTAAAACAGGTTGACTGCTCTTCATCCTCTTGTAAAACAGTCTGACTGCTCTACATCCTCGTATAAAACAGTTTGACTGCTCTTCATCCTTTTATAAAGCAGTTTGACTGCTCTTCATCCTCTTATAAATCAATTTGACTGCTCTTTATCCTCTTATAAAACCGTTTGACTGCTCTTCGTCAGATTATAAATCAGTTTGACTGCTCTTCATCCTCTTATAAAACCGTTTGACTGCTCTTCGTCCGATTATAAATCAGTTTGACTGCTCTTCATCCTCTTATAAAACCGTTTGACTGCTCTTCGTCCGATTATAAATCAGGTTGACTGCTCTTCGTCCGATTATAAATCAGTTTGACTGCTCTTCGTCTGCTTATAAAAAAGTTTGACTGCTCTTCATCCTTTTATAAAGCAGTTTGACTGCTCTTCATCTGTTTATAAAGCAGTTTGACTGCTCTTCATCCTCCTATAGACCAGTTTGACTGCGCTTCATCCTCCTATAAAACAGTTTGACTGCTCTTCGTCCTTTTATAAAGCAGTTTGACTGCTCTTCATCCTCTTAAAAAAACAGTTTGACTGCTCTTCATCCTTTTATAAATCAGTTTGACTGCTCTTCGTCTGCTTATAAATCAGTTTGACTGCTCTTCATCCTATTATAAATCAGTTTGACTGCTCTTCATCCTCTTATAAAACAGTTTGACTGCTCTTTATACTTTTATAACGCAGTTTGACTGCTCTTCATCCTCGTATAAAACAGTTTGACTGCTCTTCATCCTTTTATAAAGCAGTTTGACTGCTCTTCATCCTCTTATAAATCAATTTGACTGCTCTTCATCCTCTTATAAAACCGTTTGACTGCTCTTCGTCCGATTATAAATCAGTTTGACTGCTCTTCATCCTCTTATAAAACCGTTTGACTGCTCTTCGTCCGATTATAAATCAGTTTGACTGCTCTTCGTCTGCTTATAAAACAGTTTGACTGCTCTTCATCCTTTTATAAAGCAGTTTGACTGCTCTTCATCCTCTTATAAATCAGTTTGACTGCTCTTCATCTGTTTATAAAGCAGTTTTACTGCTCTTCATCCTCCTATAGACCAGTTTGACTGCGCTTCATCCTCCTATAAAACAGTTTGACTGCTCTTCGTCGGATTATAAATCAGTTTGACTGCTCTTCGTCCTCTTATAAAACAGGTTGACTGCTCTTCATCCTCTTGTAAAACAGTCTGACTGCTCTACATCCTCGTATAAAACAGTTTGACTGCTCTTCATCCTTTTATAAAGCAGTTTCACTGCTCTTCATCCTCTTATAAATCAATTTGACTGCTCTTCATACTCTTATAAAACCGTTTGACTGCTCTTCGTCCGATTATAAATCAGGTTGACTGCTCTTCGTCCGATTATAAATCAGTTTGACTGCTCTTCGTCTGCTTATAAAACAGTTTGACTGCTCTTCATCCTTTTATAAAGCAGTTTGACTGCTCTTCATCCTCTTATAAATCAGTTTGACTGCTCTTCATCTGTTTATAAAGCAGTTTGACTGCTCTTCATCCTCCTATAGACCCGTTTGACTGCGCTTCATCCTCCTATAAAACAGGTTGACTTCTCTTCGTCCTTTTATAAAGCAGTTTGACTGCTCTTCGTCCTCTTATAAAACAGTTTGACTGCTCTTCATCCTTTTATAAAGCAGTTTGACTGCTCTTCATCCTCTTATAAAACAGTTTGACTGCTCTTCATCCTTTTATAAATCAGTTTGACTGCTCTTCGTCTGCTTATAAATCAGTTTGACTGCTCTTCATCCTATTATAAATCAGTTTGACTGCTCTTCATCCTCTTATAAAACAGTTTGACTGCTCTTTATCCTTTTATAACGCAGTTTGACTGCTCTTCATCCTCTTATAAAACAGTTTGACTGCTCTTCATCCTCTTGTAAAACAGGTTGACTGCTCTTCATCCTCTTGTAAAACAGTCTGACTGCTCTACATCCTCGTATAAAACAGTTTGACTGCTCTTCATCCTTTTATAAAGCAGTTTGACTGCTCTTCATCCTCTTATAAATCAATTTGACTGCTCTTTATCCTCTTATAAAACCGTTTGACTGCTCTTCGTCAGATTATAAATCAGTTTGACTGCTCTTCATCCTCTTATAAAACCGTTTGACTACTCTTCGTCCGATTATAAATCAGGTTGACTGCTCTTCGTCCTCTTATAAAACAGTTTGACTGCTCTTCATCCTCTTATAAATCAGTTTGACTGCTCTTCATCCGATTATAAATCAGTTTGACTGCTCTTCGTCCTCTTATAAAACAGTTTGACTGCTCTTCATCCTTTTATAAAGCAGTTTGACTGCTCTTCATCCTCTTATAAATCAGTTTGACTGCTCTTCGTCTGCTTATAAATCAGTTTGACTGCTCTTCATCCTATTATAAATCAGTTTGACTGCTCTTCATCCTCTTATAAAACAGTTTGACTGCTCTTTATACTTTTATAACGCAGTTTGACTGCTCTTCATCCTCGTATAAAACAGTTTGACTGCTCTTCATCCTTTTATAAAGCAGTTTGACTGCTCTTCATCCTCTTATAAATCAATTTGACTGCTCTTCATCCTCTTATAAAACCGTTTGACTGCTCTTCGTCCGATTATAAATCAGTTTGACTGCTCTTCATCCTCTTATAAAACCGTTTGACTGCTCTTCGTCCGATTATAAATCAGGTTGACTGCTCTTCGTCCGATTATAAATCAGTTTGACTGCTCTTCGTCTGCTTATAAAACAGTTTGACTGCTCTTCATCCTTTTATAAAGCAGTTTGACTGCTCTTCATCCTCTTATAAATCAGTTTGACTGCTCTTCATCTGTTTATAAAGCAGTTTGACTGCTCTTCATCCTCCTATAGACCAGTTTGACTGCGCTTCATCCTCCTATAAAACAGTTTGACTGCTCTTCGTCGGATTATAAATCAGTTTGACTGCTCTTCGTCCTCTTATAAAACAGGTTGACTGCTCTTCATCCTCTTGTAAAACAGTCTGACTGCTCTACATCCTCGTATAAAACAGTTTGACTGCTCTTCATCCTTTTATAAAGCAGTTTCACTGCTCTTCATCCTCTTATAAATCAATTTGACTGCTCTTCATACTCTTATAAAACCGTTTGACTGCTCTTCGTCCGATTATAAATCAGGTTGACTGCTCTTCGTCCGATTATAAATCAGTTTGACTGCTCTTCGTCTGCTTATAAAACAGTTTGACTGCTCTTCATCCTTTTATAAAGCAGTTTGACTGCTCTTCATCCTCTTATAAATCAGTTTGACTGCTCTTCATCTGTTTATAAAGCAGTTTGACTGCTCTTCATCCTCCTATAGACCCGTTTGACTGCGCTTCATCCTCCTATAAAACAGGTTGACTTCTCTTCGTCCTTTTATAAAGCAGTTTGACTGCTCTTCGTCCTCTTATAAAACAGTTTGACTGCTCTTCATCCTTTTATAAAGCAGTTTGACTGCTCTTCATCCTCTTATAAAACAGTTTGACTGCTCTTCATCCTTTTATAAATCAGTTTGACTGCTCTTCGTCTGCTTATAAATCAGTTTGACTGCTCTTCATCCTATTATAAATCAGTTTGACTGCTCTTCATCCTCTTATAAAACAGTTTGACTGCTCTTTATCCTTTTATAACGCAGTTTGACTGCTCTTCATCCTCTTATAAAACAGTTTGACTGCTCTTCATCCTCTTGTAAAACAGGTTGACTGCTCTTCATCCTCTTGTAAAACAGTCTGACTGCTCTACATCCTCGTATAAAACAGTTTGACTGCTCTTCATCCTTTTATAAAGCAGTTTGACTGCTCTTCATCCTCTTATAAATCAATTTGACTGCTCTTTATCCTCTTATAAAACCGTTTGACTGCTCTTCGTCAGATTATAAATCAGTTTGACTGCTCTTCATCCTCTTATAAAACCGTTTGACTACTCTTCGTCCGATTATAAATCAGGTTGACTGCTCTTCGTCCGATTATAAATCAGTTTGACTGCTCTTCGTCTGCTTATAAAAGAGTTTGACTGCTCTTCATCCTTTTATAAAGCAGTTTGACTGCTCTTCATCCTCTTATAAATCAGTTTGACTGCTCTTCATCTGTTTATAAAGCAGTTTTAGTGCTCTTCATACTCCTATAAACCAGTTTGACTGCGCTTCATCCTCCTGTAGAACAGTTTGACTGCTTTTCGTCCGATTATAAATCAGTTTGACTGCTCTTCGTCCTCGCATAAAACAGTTTGACTGCTCTTCATCCTTTTATAAAGCAGTTTGACTGCTCTTCATCCTCTTATAAAACAGATTGACTGCTCTTCATCCTCTTGTAAAACAGGTTGACTGCCCTTCATCCTCTTGTAAAACAGTCTGACTGCTCTTCATCCTCTTATAAAGCAGTTTGACTGCTCTTCAATCTCCTATAAACCAGTTTGACTGCGCTTCATCCTCTTGTAAAACAGGTTGACTGCTTTTCATCCTTTTGTAAAACAGTCTGACTGCTCTACATCATTGTATAAAACAGTTTGACTGCTCTTCATCCTTTTATAAAGCAGTTTGACTGCTCTTCATCCTCTTATAAATCAATTTGACTGCTCTTCATCCTCTTATAAAACCGTTTGACTGCTCGTCGTCCGATTATAAATCAGGTTGACTGCTCTTCGTCCGATTATAAATCAGTTTGACTGCTCTTCGTCTGCTTATAAAAAAGTTTGACTGCTCTTCATCCTTTTATAAAGCAGTTTGACTGCTCTTCATCCTCTTATAAATCAGTTTGACTGCTCTTCATCTGTTTATAAAGCAGTTTGACTGCTCTTCATCCTCCTATAGACCAGTTTGACTGCGCTTCATCCTCCTATAAAACAGTTTGACTGCTCTTCGTCCTTTTATAAAGCAGTTTGACTGCTCTTCGTCCTCTTATAAAACAGTTTGACTGCTCTTCATCCTTTTATAAAGCAGTTTGACTGCTCTTCATCCTCTTATAAAACAGTTTGACTGCTCTTCATCCTTTTATAAATCAGTTTGACTGCTCTTCGTCTGCTTATAAATCAGTTTGACTGCTCTTCATCCTATTATAAATCAGTTTGACTGCTCTTCATCCTCTTATAAAACAGTTTGACTGCTCTTTATACTTTTATAACGCAGTTTGACTGCTCTTCATCCTCGTAAAAAACAGTTTGACTGCTCTTCATCCTTTTATAAAGCAGTTTGACTGCTCTTCATCCTCTTATAAATCAATTTGACTGCTCTTCATCCTCTTATAAAACCGTTTGACTGCTCTTCGTCCGATTATAAATCAGTTTGACTGCTCTTCATCCTCTTATAAAACCGTTTGACTGCTCTTCGTCCGATTATAAATCAGGTTGACTGCTCTTCGTCCGATTATAAATCAGTTTGACTGCTCTTCGTCTGCTTATAAAACAGTTTGACTGCTCTTCATCCTTTTATAAAGCAGTTTGACTGCTCTTCATCCTCTTATAAATCGATTTGACTGCTCTTCATACTCTTATAAAACCGTTTGACTGCTCTTCGTCCGATTATAAATCAGTTTGACTGCTCTTCATCCTCTTATAAAACCGTTTGACTGCTCTTCGTCCGATTATAAATCAGGTTGACTGCTCTTCGTCCGATTATAAATCAGTTTGACTGCTCTTCGTCTGCTTATAAAACAGTTTGACTGCTCTTCATCCTTTTATAAAGCAGTTTGACTGCTCTTCATCCTCTTATAAATCAGTTTGACTGCTCTTCATCTGTTTATAAAGCAGTTTGACTGCTCTTCATCCTCCTATAGACCAGTTTGACTGCGCTTCATCCTCCTATAAAACAGGTTGACTTCTCTTCGTCCTTTTATAAAGCAGTTTGACTGCTCTTCGTCCTCTTATAAAACAGTTTGACTGCTCTTCATCCTTTTATAAAGCAGTTTGACTGCTCTTCATCCTCTTATAAAACAGTTTGACTGCTCTTCATCCTTTTATAAATCAGTTTGACTGCTCTTCGTCTGCTTATAAATCAGTTTGACTGCTCTTCATCCTATTATAAATCAGTTTGACTGCTCTTCATCCTCTTATAAAACAGTTTGACTGCTCTTTATCCTTTTATAACGCAGTTTGACTGCTCTTCATCCTCTTATAAAACAGTTTGACTGCTCTTCATCCTCTTGTAAAACAGGTTGACTGCTCTTCATCCTCTTGTAAAACAGTCTGACTGCTCTACATCCTCGTATAAAACAGTTTGACTGCTCTTCATCCTTTTATAAAGCAGTTTGACTGCTCTTCATCCTCTTATAAATCAATTTGACTGCTCTTTATCCTCTTATAAAACCGTTTGACTGCTCTTCGTCAGATTATAAATCAGTTTGACTGCTCTTCATCCTCTTATAAAACCGTTTGACTACTCTTCGTCCGATTATAAATCAGGTTGACTGCTCTTCGTCCGATTATAAATCAGTTTGACTGCTCTTCGTCTGCTTATAAAAGAGTTTGACTGCTCTTCATCCTTTTATAAAGCAGTTTGACTGCTCTTCATCCTCTTATAAATCAGTTTGACTGCTCTTCATCTGTTTATAAAGCAGTTTTACTGCTCTTCATACTCCTATAAACCAGTTTGACTGCGCTTCATCCTCCTGTAGAACAGTTTGACTGCTTTTCGTCCGATTATAAATCAGTTTGACTGCTCTTCGTCCTCGCATAAAACAGTTTGACTGCTCTTCATCCTTTTATAAAGCAGTTTGACTGCTCTTCATCCTCTTATAAAACAGATTGACTGCTCTTCATCCTCTTGTAAAACAGGTTGACTGCCCTTCATCCTCTTGTAAAACAGTCTGACTGCTCTTCATCCTCTTATAAAGCAGTTTGACTGCTCTTCATCCTCCTATAAACCAGTTTGACTGCGCTTCATCCTCTTGTAAAACAGGTTGACTGCTTTTCATCCTTTTGTAAAACAGTCTGACTGCTCTACATCATTGTATAAAACAGTTTGACTGCTCTTCATCCTTTTATAAAGCAGTTTGACTGCTCTTCATCCTCTTATAAATCAATTTGACTGCTCTTCATCCTCTTATAAAACCGTTTGACTGCTCGTCGTCCGATTATAAATCAGTTTGACTGCTCTTCGTCCGATTATAAATCAGTTTGACTGCTCTTCGTCCGCTTATAAAACAGTTTGACTGCTCTTCATCCTTTTATAAAGCAGTTTGACTGCTCTTCATCCTCTTATAAATCAGTTTGACTGCTCTTCATCCTTTTATAAATCAATTTGACTGCTCTTCATCCTCTTATAAAACCGTTTGACTGCTCTTCGTCCGATTATAAATCAGTTTGACTGCTCTTCATCCTCTTATAAAACCGTTTGACTGCTCTTCGTCCGATTATAAATCAGGTTGACTGCTCTTCGTCCGATTATAAATCAGTTTGACTGCTCTTCGTCTGCTTATAAAAAAGTTTGACTGCTCTTCATCCTTTTATAAAGCAGTTTGACTGCTCTTCATCCTCTTATAAATCAGTTTGACTGCTCTTCATCTGTTTATAAAGCAGTTTGACTGCTCTTCATCCTCCTATAGACCAGTTTGACTGCGCTTCATCCTCCTATAAAACAGTTTGACTGCTCTTCGTCCTTTTATAAAGCAGTTTGACTGCTCTTCGTCCTCTTATAAAACAGTTTGACTGCTCTTCATCCTTTTATAAAGCAGTTTGACTGCTCTTCATCCTCTTATAAAACAGTTTGACTGCTCTTCATCCTTTTATAAATCAGTTTGACTGCTCTTCGTCTGCTTATAAATCAGTTTGACTGCTCTTCATCCTATTATAAATCAGTTTGACTGCTCTTCATCCTCTTATAAAACAGTTTGACTGCTCTTTATACTTTTATAACGCAGTTTGACTGCTCTTCATCCTCGTAAAAAACAGTTTGACTGCTCTTCATCCTTTTATAAAGCAGTTTGACTGCTCTTCATCCTCTTATAAATCAATTTGACTGCTCTTCATCCTCTTATAAAACCGTTTGACTGCTCTTCGTCCGATTATAAATCAGTTTGACTGCTCTTCATCCTCTTATAAAACCGTTTGACTGCTCTTCGTCCGATTATAAATCAGGTTGACTGCTCTTCGTCCGATTATAAATCAGTTTGACTGCTCTTCGTCTGCTTATAAAACAGTTTGACTGCTCTTCATCCTTTTATAAAGCAGTTTGACTGCTCTTCATCCTCTTATAAATCAGTTTGACTGCTCTTCATCTGTTTATAAAGCAGTTTTACTGCTCTTCATCCTCCTATAGACCAGTTTGACTGCGCTTCATCCTCCTATAAAACAGTTTGATTGCTCATCGTCGGATTATAAATCAGTTTGACTGCTCTTCGTCCTCTTATAAAACAGGTTGACTGCTCTTCATCCTCTTGTAAAACAGTCTGACTGCTCTACATCCTCGTATAAAAGAGTTTGACAGCTCTTCATCCTTTTATAAAGCAGTTTCACTGCTCTTCATCCTCTTATAAATCGATTTGACTGCTCTTCATACTCTTATAAAACCGTTTGACTGCTCTTCATCCTCTTATAAATCAATTTGACTGCTCTTTATCCTCTTATAAAACCGTTTGACTGCTCTTCGTCAGATTATAAATCAGTTTGACTGCTCTTCATCCTCGTATAAAACAGTTTGACTGCTCTTCATCCTTTTATAAAGCAGTTTGACTGCTCTTCATCCTCTTATAAATCAATTTGACTGCTCTTTATCCTCTTATAAAACCGTTTGACTGCTCTTCGTCAGATTATAAATCAGTTTGACTGCTCTTCATCCTCTTATAAAACCGTTTGACTACTCTTCGTCCGATTATAAATCAGGTTGACTGCTCTTCGTCCGATTATAAATCAGTTTGACTGCTCTTCGTCTGCTTATAAAAGAGTTTGACTGCTCTTCATCCTTTTATAAAGCAGTTTGACTGCTCTTCATCCTCTTATAAATCAGTTTGACTGCTCTTCATCTGTTTATAAAGCAGTTTTACTGCTCTTCATACTCCTATAAACCAGTTTGACTGCGCTTCATCCTCCTGTAGAACAGTTTGACTGCTTTTCGTCCGATTATAAATCAGTTTGACTGCTCTTCGTCCTCGCATAAAACAGTTTGACTGCTCTTCATCCTTTTATAAAGCAGTTTGACTGCTCTTCATCCTCTTATAAAACAGATTGACTGCTCTTCATCCTCTTGTAAAACAGGTTGACTGCCCTTCATCCTCTTGTAAAACAGTCTGACTGCTCTTCATCCTCTTATAAAGCAGTTTGACTGCTCTTCATCCTCCTATAAACCAGTTTGACTGCGCTTCATCCTCTTGTAAAACAGGTTGACTGCTTTTCATCCTTTTGTAAAACAGTCTGACTGCTCTACATCATTGTATAAAACAGTTTGACTGCTCTTCATCCTTTTATAAAGCAGTTTGACTGCTCTTCATCCTCTTATAAATCAATTTGACTGCTCTTCATCCTCTTATAAAACCGTTTGACTGCTCGTCGTCCGATTATAAATCAGTTTGACTGCTCTTCGTCCGATTATAAATCAGTTTGACTGCTCTTCGTCCGCTTATAAAACAGTTTGACTGCTCTTCATCCTTTTATAAAGCAATTTGACTGCTCATCATCCTCTTATAAATCAATTTGACTGCTCTTCATCCTCTTATAAAACCGTTTGACTGCTCTTCGTCCGATTATAAATCAGTTTGACTGCTCTTCATCCTCTTATAAAACCGTTTGACTGCTCTTCGTCCGATTATAAATCAGGTTGACTGCTCTTCGTCCGATTATAAATCAGTTTGACTGCTCTTCGTCTGCTTATAAAAAAGTTTGACTGCTCTTCATCCTTTTATAAAGCAGTTTGACTGCTCTTCATCCTCTTATAAATCAGTTTGACTGCTCTTCATCTGTTTATAAAGCAGTTTGACTGCTCTTCATCCTCCTATAGACCAATTTGACTGCGCTTCATCATCCTATAAAACAGTTTGACTGCTCTTCGTCCTTTTATAAAGCAGTTTGACTGCTCTTCGTCCTCTTATAAAACAGTTTGACTGCTCTTCATCCTTTTATAAAGCAGTTTGACTGCTCTTCATCCTCTTATAAAACAGTTTGACTGCTCTTCATCCTTTTATAAATCAGTTTGACTGCTCTTCGTCTGCTTATAAATCAGTTTGACTGCTCTTCATCCTATTATAAATCAGTTTGACTGCTCTTCATCCTCTTATAAAACAGTTTGACTGCTCTTTATACTTTTATAACGCAGTTTGACTGCTCTTCATCCTCGTAAAAAACAGTTTGACTGCTCTTCATCCTTTTATAAAGCAGTTTGACTGCTCTTCATCCTCTTATAAATCAATTTGACTGCTCTTCATCCTCTTATAAAACCGTTTGACTGCTCTTCGTCCGATTATAAATCAGTTTGACTGCTCTTCATCCTTTTATAAAACCGTTTGACTGCTCTTCGTCCGATTATAAATCAGGTTGACTGCTCTTCGTCGGATTATAAATCAGTTTGACTGCTCTTCGTCTGCTTATAAAACAGTTTGACTGCTCTTCATCCTTTTATAAAGCAGTTTGACTGCTCTTCATCCTCTTATAAATCAGTTTGACTGCTCTTCATCTGTTTATAAAGCAGTTTTACTGCTCTTCATCCTCCTATAAACCAGTTTGACTGCGCTTCATCCTCCTATAAAACAGTTTGATTGCTCATCGTCGGATTATAAATCAGTTTGACTGCTCTTCGTCCTCTTATAAAACAGGTTGACTGCTCTTCATCCTCTTGTAAAACAGTCTGACTGCTCTACATCCTCGTATAAAACAGTTTGACTGCTCTTCATCCTTTTATAAAGCAGTTTCACTGCTCTTCATCCTCTTATAAATCGATTTGACTGCTCTTCATACTCTTATAAAACCGTTTGACTGCTCTTCGTCCGATTATAAATCAGGTTGACTGCTCTTCGTCCGATTATAAATCAGTTTGACTGCTCTTCGTCTGCTTATAAAACAGTTTGACTGCTCTTCATCCTTTTATAAAGCAGTTTGACTGCTCTTCATCCTCTTATAAATCAGTTTGACTGCTCTTCATCTGTTTATAAAGCAGTTTGACTGCTCTTCATCCTCCTATAGACCAGTTTGACTGCGCTTCATCCTCCTATAAAACAGGTTGACTTCTCTTCGTCCTTTTATAAAGCAGTTTGACTGCTCTTCGTCCTCTTATAAAACAGTTTGACTGCTCTTCATCCTTTTATAAAGCAGTTTGACTGCTCTTCATCCTCTTATAAAACAGTTTGACTGCTCTTCATCCTTTTATAAATCAGTTTGACTGCTCTTCGTCTGCTTATAAATCAGTTTGACTGCTCTTCATCCTATTATAAATCAGTTTGACTGCTCTTCGTCCTCTTATAAAACAGTTTGACTGCTCTTTATCCTTTTATAACGCAGTTTGACTGCTCTTCATCCTCTTATAAAACAGTTTGACTGCTCTTCATCCTCTTGTAAAACAGGTTGACTGCTCTTCATCCTCTTGTAAAACAGTCTGACTGCTCTACATCCTCGTATAAAACAGTTTGACTGCTCTTCATCCTTTTATAAAGCAGTTTGACTGCTCTTCATTCTCTTATAAATCAATTTGACTGCTCTTTATCCTCTTATAAAACCGTTTGACTGCTCTTCGTCAGATTATAAATCAGTTTGACTGCTCTTCATCCTCTTATAAAACCGTTTGACTGCTCTTCGTCCGATTATAAATCAGGTTGACTGCTCTTCGTCCGATTATAAATCAGTTTGACTGCTCTTCGTCTGCTTATAAAAGAGTTTGACTGCTCTTCATCCTTTTATAAAGCAGTTTGACTGCTCTTCATCCTCTTATAAATCAGTTTGACTGCTCTTCATCTGTTTATAAAGCAGTTTTACTGCTCTTCATACTCCTATAAACCAGTTTGACTGCGCTTCATCCTCCTGTAGAACAGTTTGACTGCTTTTCGTCCGATTATAAATCAGTTTGACTGCTCTTCGTCCTCGTATAAAACAGTTTGACTGCTCTTCATCCTTTTATAAAGCAGTTTGACTGCTCTTCATCCTCTTATAAAACAGATTGACTGCTCTTCATCCTCTTGTAAAACAGGTTGACTGCCCTTCATCCTCTTGTAAAACAGTCTGACTGCTATTCATCCTCTTATAAAGCAGTTTGACTGCTCTTCATCCTCCTATAAACCAGTTTGACTGCGCTTCATCCTCTTGTAAAACAGGTTGACTGCTTTTCATCCTTTTGTAAAACAGTCTGACTGCTCTACATCATTGTATAAAACAGTTTGACTGCTCTTCATCCTTTTATAAAGCAGTTTGACTGCTCTTCATCCTCTTATAAATCAATTTGACTGCTCTTCATCCTCTTATAAAACCGTTTGACTGCTCGTCGTCCGATTATAAATCAGTTTGACTGCTCTTCGTCCGATTATAAATCAGTTTGACTGCTCTTCGTCCGCTTATAAAACAGTTTGACTGCTCTTCATCCTTTTATAAAGCAGTTTGACTGCTCTTCATCCTCTTATAAATCAGTTTGACTGCTCTTCATCCTTTTATAAAGCAGTTTGACTGCTCTTCATCCTCCTATAAATCAATTTGACTGCTCTTCATCCTCTTATAAAACCGTTTGACTGCTCTTCGTCCGATTATAAATCAGTTTGACTGCTCTTCATCCTCTTATAAAACCGTTTGACTGCTCTTCGTCCGATTATAAATCAGGTTGACTGCTCTTCGTCCGATTATAAATCAGTTTGACTGCTCTTCGTCTGCTTATAAAACAGTTTGACTGCTCTTCATCCTTTTATAAAGCAGTTTGACTGCTCTTCATCCTCTTATAAATCAGTTTGACTGCTCTTCATCTGTTTATAAAGCAGTTTTACTGCTCTTCATCCTCCTATAAACCAGTTTGACTGCGCTTCATCCTCCTATAAAACAGTTTGATTGCTCATCGTCGGATTTTAAATCAGTTTGACTGCTCTTCGTCCTCTTATAAAACAGGTTGACTGCTCTTCATCCTCTTGTAAAACAGTCTGACTGCTCTACATCCTCGTATAAAACAGTTTGACTGCTCTTCATCCTTTTATAAAGCAGTTTCACTGCTCTTCATCCTCTTATAAATCGATTTGACTGCTCTTCATACTCTTATAAAACCGTTTGACTGCTCTTCGTCCGATTATAAATCAGGTTGACTGCTCTTCGTCCGATTATAAATCAGTTTGACTGCTCTTCGTCTGCTTATAAAACAGTTTAACTGCTCTTCATCCTTTTATAAAGCAGTTTGACTGCTCTTCATCCTCTTATAAATCAGTTTGACTGCTCTTCATCTGTTTATAAAGCAGTTTGACTGCTCTTCATCCTCCTATAGACCAGTTTGACTGCGCTTCATCCTCCTATAAAACAGGTTGACTTCTCTTCGTCCTTTTATAAAGCAGTTTGACTGCTCTTCGTCCTCTTATAAAACAGTTTGACTGCTCTTCATCCTTTTATAAAGCAGTTTGACTGCTCTTCATCCTCTTATAAAACAGTTTGACTGCTCTTCATCCTTTTATAAATCAGTTTGACTGCTCTTCGTCTGCTTATAAATCAGTTTGAGTGCTCTTCATCCTTTTATAAATCAGTTTGACTGCTCTTCGTCCTCTTATAAAACAGTTTGACTGCTCTTTATCCTTTTATAACGCAGTTTGACTGCTCTTCATCCTCTTATAAAACAGTTTGACTGCTCTTCATCCTCTTGTAAAACAGGTTGACTGCTCTTCATCCTCTTGTAAAACAGTCTGACTGCTCTACATCCTCGTATAAAACAGTTTGACTGCTCTTCATCCTTTTATAAAGCAGTTTGACTGCTCTTCATTCTCTTAAAAATCAATTTGACTGCTCTTTATCCTCTTATAAAACCGTTTGACTGCTCTTCGTCAGATTATAAATCAGTTTGACTGCTCTTCATCCTCTTATAAAACCGTTTGACTGCTCTTCGTCCGATTATAAATCAGGTTGACTGCTCTTCGTCCGATTATAAATCAGTTTGACTGCTCTTCGTCTGCTTATAAAAGAGTTTGACTGCTCTTCATCCTTTTATAAAGCAGTTTGACTGCTCTTCATCCTCTTATAAATCAGTTTGACTGCTCTTCATCTGTTTATAAAGCAGTTTTACTGCTCTTCATACTCCTATAAACCAGTTTGACTGCGCTTCATCCTCCTGTAGAACAGTTTGACTGCTTTTCGTCCGATTATAAATCAGTTTGACTGCTCTTCGTCCTCGTATAAAACAGTTTGACTGCTCTTCATCCTTTTATAAAGCAGTTTGACTGCTCTTCATCCTCTTATAAAACAGATTGACTGCTCTTCATCCTCTTGTAAAACAGGTTGACTGCCCTTCATCCTCTTGTAAAACAGTCTGACTGCTATTCATCCTCTTATAAAGCAGTTTGACTGCTCTTCATCCTCCTATAAACCAGTTTGACTGCGCTTCATCCTCTTGTAAAACAGGTTGACTGCTTTTCATCCTTTTGTAAAACAGTCTGACTGCTCTACATCATTGTATAAAACAGTTTGACTGCTCTTCATCCTTTTATAAAGCAGTTTGACTGCTCTTCATCCTCTTATAAATCAATTTGACTGCTCTTCATCCTCTTATAAAACCGTTTGACTGCTCGTCGTCCGATTATAAATCAGTTTGACTGCTCTTCGTCCGATTATAAATCAGTTTGACTGCTCTTCGTCCGCTTATAAAACAGTTTGACTGCTCTTCATCCTTTTATAAAGCAGTTTGACTGCTCTTCATCCTCTTATAAATCAGTTTGACTGCTCTTCATCCTTTTATAAAGCAGTTTGACTGCTCTTCATCCTCCTATAAACCAGTTTGACTGCGCTTCATCCTCCTATAGAACAGTTTGACTGCTCTTCGTCCGATTATAAATCAGTTTGACTGCTCTTCGTCCTCTTATAAAACAGTTTTACTGCTCTTCATCCTTTTATAAAGCAGTTTGACTGCTCTTCATCCTCTTATAAATCAGTTTGACTGCTCTTCATCCGATTATAAATCAGTTTGACTGCTCTTCATCCTCTTATAAAACAGTTTGACTGCTCTTCATCCTTTTATAAAGCAGTTTGACTGCTCTTCATCCTCTTATAAATCAGTTTGACTGCTCTTCATCCTATTATAAATCAGTTTGACTGCTCTACATCCTCGTATAAAACAGTTTGACTGCTCTTCATCCTTTTATAAAGCAGTTTGACTGCTCTTCATCCTCTTATAAATCAATTTGACTGCTCTTCATCCTCTTATAAAACCGTTTGACTGCTCTTCGTCCGATTATAAATCAGTTTGACTGCTCTTCATCCTCTTATAAAACCGTTTGACTGCTCTTCGTCCGATTATAAATCAGGTTGACTGCTCTTCGTCCGATTATAAATCAGTTTGACTGCTCTTCGTCTGCTTATAAAACAGTTTGACTGCTCTTCATCCTTTTATAAAGCAGTTTGACTGCTCTTCATCCTCTTATAAATCAGTTTGACTGCTCTTCATCTGTTTATAAAGCAGTTTTACTGCTCTTCATCCTCCTATAGACCAGTTTGACTGCGCTTCATCCTCCTATAAAACAGTTTGACTGCTCTTCGTCCTTTTATAAAGCAGTTTGACTGCTCTTCGTCCTCTTATAAAACAGTTTGACTGCTCTTCATCCTTTTATAAAGCAGTTTGACTGCTCTTCATCCTCTTATAAAACAGTTTGACTGCTCTTCATCCTTTTATAAATCAGTTTGACTGCTCTTCGTCTGCTTATAAATCAGTTTGACTGCTCTTCATCCTATTATAAATCAGTTTGACTGCTCTTCATCCTCTTATAAAACAGTTTGACTGCTCTTTATACTTTTATAACGCAGTTTGACTGCTCTTCATCCTTGTATAAAACAGTTTGACTGCTCTTCATCTGTTTATAAAGCAGTTTGACTGCTCTTCATCCTCCTATAGACCAGTTTGACTGCGCTTCATCCTCCTATAAAACAGTTTGACTGCTCTTCGTCGGATTATAAATCAGTTTGACTGCTCTTCGTCCTCTTATAAAACAGTTTGACTGCTCTTCATCCTTTTATAAAGCAGTTTGACTGCTCTACATCCTCTTATAAATCAGTTTGACTGCTATTCATCCGATTATAAATCAGTTTGACTGCTCTTCGTCCGATTATAAATCAGTTTGACTGCTCTACATCCTCTTATAAATCAGTTTGACTGCTATTCATCCGATTATAAATCAGTTTGACTGCTCTTCGTCTGCTTTTAAATCAGTTTGACTGCTCTTCATCCTATTATAAATCAGTTTGACTGCTCTTCATCCTCTTATAAAACAGTTTGACTGCTCTTTATCCTTTTATAACGCAGTTTGACTGCTCTTCATCCTCTTATAAAACAGTTTGACTGCTCTTCATCCTCTTGTAAAACAGGTTGACTGCTCTTCATCCTCTTGTAAAACAGTCTGACTGCTCTACATCCTCGTATAAAACAGTTTGACTGCTCTTCATCCTTTTATAAAGCAGTTTGACTGCTCTTCATCCTCTTATAAATCAATTTGACTGCTCTTCATCCTCTTATAAAACCGTTTGACTGCTCTTCGTCCGATTATAAATCAGTTTGACTGCTCTTCATCCTCTTATAAAACCGTTTGACTGCTCTTCGTCCGATTATAAATCAGGTTGACTGCTCTTCATCCTCTTATAAATCAGTTTGACTGCTCTTCATCCGATTATAAATCAGTTTGACTGCTCTTCATCCTCTTATAAAACAGTTTGACTGCTCTTCATCCTTTTATAAAGCAGTTTGACTGCTCTTCATCCTCTTATAAATCAGTTTGACTGCTCTTCATCCTATTATAAATCAGTTTGACTGCTCTACATCCTCGTATAAAACAGTTTGACTGCTCTTCATCCTTTTATAAAGCAGTTTGACTGCTCTTCATCCTCTTATAAATCAATTTGACTGCTCTTCATCCTCTTATAAAACCGTTTGACTGCTCTTCGTCCGATTATAAATCAGTTTGACTGCTCTTCATCCTCTTATAAAACCGTTTGACTGCTCTTCGTCCGATTATAAATCAGGTTGACTGCTCTTCGTCCGATTATAAATCAGTTTGACTGCTCTTCGTCTGCTTATAAAACAGTTTGACTGCTCTTCATCCTTTTATAAAGCAGTTTGACTGCTCTTCATCCTCTTATAAATCAGTTTGACTGCTCTTCATCTGTTTATAAAGCAGTTTTACTGCTCTTCATCCTCCTATAGACCAGTTTGACTGCGCTTCATCCTCCTATAAAACAGTTTGACTGCTCTTCGTCCTTTTATAAAGCAGTTTGACTGCTCTTCGTCCTCTTATAAAACAGTTTGACTGCTCTTCATCCTTTTATAAAGCAGTTTGACTGCTCTTCATCCTCTTATAAAACAGTTTGACTGCTCTTCATCCTTTTATAAATCAGTTTGACTGCTCTTCGTCTGCTTATAAATCAGTTTGACTGCTCTTCATCCTATTATAAATCAGTTTGACTGCTCTTCATCCTCTTATAAAACAGTTTGACTGCTCTTTATACTTTTATAACGCAGTTTGACTGCTCTTCATCCTTGTATAAAACAGTTTGACTGCTCTTCATCTGTTTATAAAGCAGTTTGACTGCTCTTCATCCTCCTATAGACCAGTTTGACTGCGCTTCATCCTCCTATAAAACAGTTTGACTGCTCTTCGTCGGATTATAAATCAGTTTGACTGCTCTTCGTCCTCTTATAAAACAGTTTGACTGCTCTTCATCCTTTTATAAAGCAGTTTGACTGCTCTACATCCTCTTATAAATCAGTTTGACTGCTATTCATCCGATTATAAATCAGTTTGACTGCTCTTCGTCCGATTATAAATCAGTTTGACTGCTCTACATCCTCTTATAAATCAGTTTGACTGCTATTCATCCGATTATAAATCAGTTTGACTGCTCTTCGTCTGCTTTTAAATCAGTTTGACTGCTCTTCATCCTATTATAAATCAGTTTGACTGCTCTTCATCCTCTTATAAAACAGTTTGACTGCTCTTTATCCTTTTATAACGCAGTTTGACTGCTCTTCATCCTCTTATAAAACAGTTTGACTGCTCTTCATCCTCTTGTAAAACAGGTTGACTGCTCTTCATCCTCTTGTAAAACAGTCTGACTGCTCTACATCCTCGTATAAAACAGTTTGACTGCTCTTCATCCTTTTATAAAGCAGTTTGACTGCTCTTCATCCTCTTATAAATCAATTTGACTGCTCTTCATCCTCTTATAAAACCGTTTGACTGCTCTTCGTCCCATTATAAATCAGTTTGACTGCTCTTCATCCTCTTATAAAACCGTTTGACTGCTCTTCGTCCGATTATAAATCAGGTTGACTGCTCTTCGTACGATTATAAATCAGTTTGACTGCTCTTCGTCTGCTTATAAAACAGTTTGACTGCTCTTCATCCTTTTATAAAGCAGTTTGACTGCTCTTCATCCTCTTATAAATCAGTTTGACTGCTCTTCATCTGTTTATAAAGCAGTTTGACTGCTCTTCATCCTCCTATAGACCAGTTTGACTGCTCTTCATCCTCCTATAAAACAGTTTGACTGCTCTTCGTCCTTTTATAAAGCAGTTTGACTGCTCTTCGTCCTCTTATAAAACAGTTTGACTGCTCTTCATCCTTTTATAAAGCAGTTTGACTGCTCTTCATCCTCTTATAAAACAGTTTGACTGCTCTTCATCCTTTTATAAATCAGTTTGACTGCTCTTCGTCTGCTTATAAATCAGTTTGACTGCTCTTCATCCTATTATAAATCAGTTTGACTGCTCTTCATCCTCTTATAAAACAGTTTGACTGCTCTTTATACTTTTATAACGCAGTTTGACTGCTCTTCATCCTCGTATAAAACAGTTTGACTGCTCTTCATCCTTTTATAAAGCAGTTTGACTGCTCTTCATCCTCTTATAAATCAATTTGACTGCTCTTCATCCTCTTATAAAACCGTTTGACTGCTCTTCGTCCGATTATAAATCAGTTTAACTGCTCTTCATCCTCTTATAAAACCGTTTGACTGCTCTTCGTCCGATTATAAATCAGGTTGACTGCTCTTCGTCCGATTATAAATCAGTTTGACTGCTCTTCGTCTGCTTATAAAACAGTTTGACTGCTCTTCATCCTTTTATAAAGCAGTTTGACTGCTCTTCATCCTCTTATAAATCAGTTTGACTGCTCTTCATCTGTTTATAAAGCAGTTTTACTGCTCTTCATCCTCCTATAGACCAGTTTGACTGCGCTTCATCCTCCTATAAAACAGTTTGACTGCTCTTCGTCGGATTATAAATCAGTTTGACTGCTCTTCGTCCTCTTATAAAACAGGTTGACTGCTCTTCATCCTCTTGTAAAACAGTCTGACTGCTCTACATCCTCGTATAAAACAGTTTGACTGCTCTTCATCCTTTTATAAAGCAGTTTCACTGCTCTTCATCCTCTTATAAATCAATTTGACTGCTCTTCATACTCTTATAAAACCGTTTGACTGCTCTTCGTCCGATTATAAATCAGGTTGACTGCTCTTCGTCCGATTATAAATCAGTTTGACTGCTCTTCGTCTGCTTATAAAACAGTTTGACTGCTCTTCATCCTTTTATAAAGCAGTTTGACTGCTCTTCATCCTCTTATAAATCAGTTTGACTGCTCTTCATCTGTTTATAAAGCAGTTTGACTGCTCTTCATCCTCCTATAGACCAGTTTGACTGCGCTTCATCCTCCTATAAAACAGGTTGACTTCTCTTCGTCCTTTTATAAAGCAGTTTGACTGCTCTTCGTCCTCTTATAAAACAGTTTGACTGCTCTTCATCCTTTTATAAAGCAGTTTGACTGCTCTTCATCCTCTTATAAAACAGTTTGACTGCTCTTCATCCTTTTATAAATCAGTTTGACTGCTCTTCGTCTGCTTATAAATCAGTTTGACTGCTCTTCATCCTATTATAAATCAGTTTGACTGCTCTTCATCCTCTTATAAAATAGTTTGACTGCTCTTTATCCTTTTATAACGCAGTTTGACTGCTCTTCATCCTCTTATAAAACAGTTTGACTGCTCTTCATCCTCTTGTAAAACAGGTTGACTGCTCTTCATCCTCTTGTAAAACAGTCTGACTGCTCTACATCCTCGTATAAAACAGTTTGACTGCTCTTCATCCTTTTATAAAGCAGTTTGACTGCTCTTCATCCTCTTATAAATCAATTTGACTGCTCTTTATCCTCTTATAAAACCGTTTGACTGCTCTTCGTCAGATTATAAATCAGTTTGACTGCTCTTCATCCTCTTATAAAACCGTTTGACTGCTCTTCGTCCGATTATAAATCAGGTTGACTGCTCTTCGTCCGATTATAAATCAGTTTGACTGCTCTTCGTCTGCTTATAAAACAGTTTGACTGCTCTTCATCCTTTTATAAAGCAGTTTGACTGCTCTTCATCCTCTTATAAATCAGTTTGACTGCTCTTCATCTGTTTATAAAGCAGTTTTACTGTCTCTTCATACTCCTATAAACCAGTTTGACTGCGCTTCATCCTCCTGTAGAACAGTTTGACTGCTTTTCGTCCGATTATAAATCAGTTTGACTGCTCTTCATCCTTTTATAAAGCAGTTTGACTGCTCTTCATCCTCTTATAAACCAATTTGACTGCTCTTCATCCTCTTATAAAACCGTTTGACTGCTCGTCGTCCGATTATAAATCAGTTTGACTGCTCTTCGTCCGATTATAAATCAGTTTGACTGCTCTTCGTCCGCTTATAAAACAGTTTGACTGCTCTTCATCCTTTTATAAAGCAGTTTGACTGCTCTTCATCCTCTTATAAATCAGTTTGACTGCTCTTCATCCTTTTATAAATCAATTTGACTGCTCTTCATCCTCTTATAAAACCGTTTGACTGCTCTTCGTCCGATTATAAATCAGTTTGACTGCTCTTCATCCTCTTATAAAACCGTTTGACTGCTCTTCGTCCGATTATAAATCAGGTTGACTGCTCTTCGTCCGATTATAAATCAGTTTGACTGCTCTTCGTCTGCTTATAAAAAAGTTTGACTGCTCTTCATCCTTTTATAAAGCAGTTTGACTGCTCTTCATCCTCTTATAAATCAGTTTGACTGCTCTTCATCTGTTTATAAAGCAGTTTGACTGCTCTTCATCCTCCTATAGACCAGTTTGACTGCGCTTCATCCTCCTATAAAACAGTTTGACTGCTCTTCGTCCTTTTATAAAGCAGTTTGACTGCTCTTCGTCCTCTTATAAAACAGTTTGACTGCTCTTCATCCTTTTATAAAGCAGTTTGACTGCTCTTCATCCTCTTATAAAACAGTTTGACTGCTCTTCATCCTTTTATAAATCAGTTTGACTGCTCTTCGTCTGCTTATAAATCAGTTTGACTGCTCTTCATCCTATTATAAATCAGTTTGACTGCTCTTCATCCTCTTATAAAACAGTTTGACTGCTCTTTATACTTTTATAACGCAGTTTGACTGCTCTTCATCCTCGTAAAAAACAGTTTGACTGCTCTTCATCCTTTTATAAAGCAGTTTGACTGCTCTTCATCCTCTTATAAATCAATTTGACTGCTCTTCATCCTCTTATAAAACCGTTTGACTGCTCTTCGTCCGATTATAAATCAGTTTGACTGCTCTTCATCCTCTTATAAAACCGTTTGACTGCTCTTCGTCCGATTATAAATCAGGTTGACTGCTCTTCATCCTTTTATAAAGCAGTTTGACTGCTCTTCATCCTCTTATAAATCAGTTTGACTGCTCTTCATCTGTTTATAAAGCAGTTTTACTGCTCTTCATCCTCCTATAGACCAGTTTGACTGCGCTTCATCCTCCTATAAAACAGTTTGATTGCTCATCGTCGGATTATAAATCAGTTTGACTGCTCTTCGTCCTCTTATAAAACAGGTTGACTGCTCTTCATCCTCTTGTAAAACAGTCTGACTGCTCTACATCCTCGTATAAAACAGTTTGACTGCTCTTCATCCTTTTATAAAGCAGTTTCACTGCTCTTCATCCTCTTATAGATCAATTTGACTGCTCTTCATACTCTTATAAAACCGTTTGACTGCTCTTCGTCCGATTATAAATCAGGTTGACTGCTCTTCGTCCGATTATAAATCAGTTTGACTGCTCTTCGTCTGCTTATAAAACAGTTTGACTGCTCTTCATCCTCTTATAAATCAGTTTGACTGCTCTTCATCTGTTTATAAAGCAGTTTTACTGCTCTTCATCCTCCTATAGACCAGTTTGACTGCGCTTCATCCTCCTATAAAACAGTTTGACTGCTCTTCGTCGGATTATAAATCAGTTTGACTGCTCTTCGTCCTCTTATAAAACAGGTTGACTGCTCTTCATCCTCTTGTAAAACAGTCTGACTGCTCTACATCCTCGTATAAAACAGTTTGACTGCTCTTCATCCTTTTATAAAGCAGTTTCACTGCTCTTCATCCTCTTATAAATCAATTTGACTGCTCTTCATACTCTTATAAAACCGTTTGACTGCTCTTCGTCCGATTATAAATCAGGTTGACTGCTCTTCGTCCGATTATAAATCAGTTTGACTGCTCTTCGTCTGCTTATAAAACAGTTTGACTGCTCTTCATCCTTTTATAAAGCAGTTTGACTGCTCTTCATCCTCTTATAAATCAGTTTGACTGCTCTTCATCTGTTTATAAAGCAGTTTGACTGCTCTTCATCCTCCTATAGACCAGTTTGACTGCGCTTCATCCTCCTATAAAACAGGTTGACTTCTCTTCGTCCTTTTATAAAGCAGTTTGACTGCTCTTCGTCCTCTTATAAAACAGTTTGACTGCTCTTCATCCTTTTATAAAGCAGTTTGACTGCTCTTCATCCTCTTATAAAACAGTTTGACTGCTCTTCATCCTTTTATAAATCAGTTTGACTGCTCTTCGTCTGCTTATAAATCAGTTTGACTGCTCTTCATCCTATTATAAATCATTTTGACTGCTCTTCATCCTCTTATAAAATAGTTTGACTGCTCTTTATCCTTTTATAACGCAGTTTGACTGCTCTTCATCCTCTTATAAAACAGTTTGACTGCTCTTCATCCTCTTGTAAAACAGGTTGACTGCTCTTCATCCTCTTGTAAAACAGTCTGACTGCTCTACATCCTCGTATAAAACAGTTTGACTGCTCTTCATCCTTTTATAAAGCAGTTTGACTGCTCTTCATCCTCTTATAAATCAATTTGACTGCTCTTTATCCTCTTATAAAACCGTTTGACTGCTCTTCGTCAGATTATAAATCAGTTTGACTGCTCTTCATCCTCTTATAAAACCGTTTGACTGCTCTTCGTCCGATTATAAATCAGGTTGACTGCTCTTCGTCCGATTATAAATCAGTTTGACTGCTCTTCGTCTGCTTATAAAACAGTTTGACTGCTCTTCATCCTTTTATAAAGCAGTTTGACTGCTCTTCATGCTCTTATAAATCAGTTTGACTGCTCTTCATCTGTTTATAAAGCAGTTTTACTGTCTCTTCATACTCCTATAAACCAGTTTGACTGCGCTTCATCCTCCTGTAGAACAGTTTGACTGCTCTTCGTCCGATTATAAATCAGTTTGACTGCTCTTCATCCTTTTATAAAGCAGTTTGACTGCTCTTCATCCTCTTATAAACCAATTTGACTGCTCTTCATCCTCTTATAAAACCGTTTGACTGCTCGTCGTCCGATTATAAATCAGTTTGACTGCTCTTCGTCCGATTATAAATCAGTTTGACTGCTCTTCGTCCGCTTATAAAACAGTTTGACTGCTCTTCATCCTTTTATAAAGCAGTTTGACTGCTCTTCATCCTCTTATAAATCAGTTTGACTGCTCTTCATCCTTTTATAAATCAATTTGACTGCTCTTCATCCTCTTATAAAACCGTTTGACTGCTCTTCGTCCGATTATAAATCAGTTTGACTGCTCTTCATCCTCTTATAAAACCGTTTGACTGCTCTTCGTCCGATTATAAATCAGGTTGACTGCTCTTCGTCCGATGATAAATCAGTTTGACTGCTCTTCGTCTGCTTATAAAAAAGTTTGACTGCTCTTCATCCTTTTATAAAGCAGTTTGACTGCTCTTCATCCTCTTATAAATCAGTTTGACTGCTCTTCATCTGTTTATAAAGCAGTTTGACTGCTCTTCATCCTCCTATAGACCAGTTTGACTGCGCTTCATCCTCCTATAAAACAGTTTGACTGCTCTTCGTCCTTTTATAAAGCAGTTTGACTGCTCTTCGTCCTCTTATAAAACAGTTTGACTGCTCTTCATCCTTTTATAAAGCAGTTTGACTGCTCTTCATCCTCTTATAAAACAGTTTGACTGCTCTTCATCCTTTTATAAATCAGTTTGACTGCTCTTCGTCTGCTTATAAATCAGTTTGACTGCTCTTCATCCTATTATAAATCAGTTTGACTGCTCTTCATCCTCTTATAAAACAGTTTGACTGCTCTTTATACTTTTATAACGCAGTTTGACTGCTCTTCATCCTCGTAAAAAACAGTTTGACTGCTCTTCATCCTTTTATAAAGCAGTTTGACTGCTCTTCATCCTCTTATAAATCAATTTGACTGCTCTTCATCCTCTTATAAAACCGTTTGACTGCTCTTCGTCCGATTATAAATCAGTTTGACTGCTCTTCATCCTCTTATAAAACCGTTTGACTGCTCTTCGTCCGATTATAAATCAGGTTGACTGCTCTTCATCCTTTTATAAAGCAGTTTGACTGCTCTTCATCCTCTTATAAATCAGTTTGACTGCTCTTCATCTGTTTATAAAGCAGTTTTACTGCTCTTCATCCTCCAATAGACCAGTTTGACTGCGCTTCATCCTCCTATAAAACAGTTTGATTGCTCATCGTCGGATTATAAATCAGTTTGACTGCTCTTCGTCCTCTTATAAAACAGGTTGACTGCTCTTCATCCTCTTGTAAAACAGTCTGACTGCTCTACATCCTCGTATAAAACAGTTTGACTGCTCTTCATCCTTTTATAAAGCAGTTTCACTGCTCTTCATCCTCTTATAAATCAATTTGACTGCTCTTCATACTCTTATAAAACCGTTTGACTGCTCTTCGTACGATTATAAATCAGGTTGACTGCTCTTCGTCCGATTATAAATCAGTTTGACTGCTCTTCGTCTGCTTATAAAACAGTTTGACTGCTCTTCATCCTTTTATAAAGCAGTTTGACTGCTCTTCATCCTCTTATAAATCAGTTTGACTGCTCTTCATCTGTTTATAAAGCAGTTTGACTGCTCTTCGTCTGCTTATAAAACAGTTTGACTGCTCTTCATCCTTTTATAAATCAGTTTGACTGCTCTTCGTCTGCTTATAAATCAGTTTGACTGCTCTTCATCCTCTTATAAAACAGTTTGACTGCTCTTTATCCTTTTATAACGCAGTTTGACTGCTCTTCATCCTCTTGTAAAACAGGTTGACTGCTCTTCATCCTCTTGTAAAACAGTCTGACTGCTCTACATCCTCGTATAAAACAGTTTGACTGCTCTTCATCCTTTTATAAAGCAGTTAGACTGCTCTTCATCCTCTTATAAATCAATTTGACTGCTCTTCATCCTCTTATAAAACCGTTTGACTGCTCTTCGTCCGATTATAAATCAGTTTGACTGCTCTTCATCCTCTTATAAAACCGTTTGACTGCTCTTCGTCCGATTATAAATCAGGTTGACTGCTCTTCGTCCGATTATAAATCAGTTTGACTGCTCTTCGTCTGCTTATAAAACAGTTTGACTGCTCTTCATCCTTTTATAAAGCAGTTTGACTGCTCTTCATCCTCTTATAAATCAGTTTGACTGCTCTTCATCTGTTTATAAAGCAGTTTTACTGCTCTTCATCCTCCTATAGACCAGTTTGACTGCGCTTCATCCTCCTATAAAACAGTTTGACTGCTCTTCGTCCTTTTATAAAGCAGTTTGACTGCTCTTCGTCCTCTTATAAAACAGTTTGACTGCTCTTCATCCTTTTATAAAGCAGTTTGACTGCTCTTCATCCTCTTATAAAACAGTTTGACTGCTCTTCATCCTTTTATAAATCAGTTTGACTGCTCTTCGTCTGCTTATAAATCAGTTTGACTGCTCTTCATCCTATTATAAATCAGTTTGACTGCTCTTCATCCTCTTATAAAACAGTTTGACTGCTCTTTATACTTTTATAACGCAGTTTGACTGCTCTTCATCCTTGTATAAAACAGTTTGACTGCTCTTCATCTGTTTATAAAGCAGTTTGACTGCTCTTCATCCTCCTATAGACCAGTTTGACTGCGCTTCATCCTCCTATAAAACAGTTTGACTGCTCTTCATCCTTTTATAAAGCAGTTTCACTGCTCTTCATCCTCTTATAGATCAATTTGACTGCTCTTCATACTCTTATAAAACCGTTTGACTGCTCTTCGTCCGATTATAAATCAGGTTGACTGCTCTTCGTCCGATTATAAATCAGTTTGACTGCTCTTCGTCTGCTTATAAAACAGTTTGACTGCTCTTCATCCTCTTATAAATCAGTTTGACTGCTCTTCATCTGTTTATAAAGCAGTTTTACTGCTCTTCATCCTCCTATAGACCAGTTTGACTGCGCTTCATCCTCCTATAAAACAGTTTGACTGCTCTTCGTCGGATTATAAATCAGTTTGACTGCTCTTCGTCCTCTTATAAAACAGGTTGACTGCTCTTCATCCTCTTGTAAAACAGTCTGACTGCTCTACATCCTCGTATAAAACAGTTTGACTGCTCTTCATCCTTTTATAAAGCAGTTTCACTGCTCTTCATCCTCTTATAAATCAATTTGACTGCTCTTCATACTCTTATAAAACCGTTTGACTGCTCTTCGTCCGATTATAAATCAGGTTGACTGCTCTTCGTCCTCTTATAAAACAGTTTGACTGCTCTTCGTCTGCTTATAAAACAGTTTGACTGCTCTTCATCCTTTTATAAAGCAGTTTGACTGCTCTTCATCCTCTTATAAATCAGTTTGACTGCTCTTCATCTGTTTATAAAGCAGTTTGACTGCTCTTCATCCTCCTATAGACCAGTTTGACTGCGCTTCATCCTCCTATAAAACAGGTTGACTTCTCTTCGTCCTTTTATAAAGCAGTTTGACTGCTCTTCGTCCTCTTATAAAACAGTTTGACTGCTCTTCATCCTTTTATAAAGCAGTTTGACTGCTCTTCATCCTCTTATAAAACAGTTTGACTGCTCTTCATCCTTTTATAAATCAGTTTGACTGCTCTTCGTCTGCTTATAAATCAGTTTGACTGCTCTTCATCCTATTATAAATCAGTTTGACTGCTCTTCATCCTCTTATAAAATAGTTTGACTGCTCTTTATCCTTTTATAACGCAGTTTGACTGCTCTTCATCCTCTTATAAAACAGTTTGACTGCTCTTCATCCTCTTGTAAAACAGGTTGACTGCTCTTCATCCTCTTGTAAAACAGTCTGACTGCTCTACATCCTCGTATAAAACAGTTTGACTGCTCTTCATCCTTTTATAAAGCAGTTTGACTGCTCTTCATCCTCTTATAAATCAATTTGACTGCTCTTTATCCTCTTATAAAACCGTTTGACTGCTCTTCGTCAGATTATAAATCAGTTTGACTGCTCTTCATCCTCTTATAAAACCGTTTGACTGCTCTTCGTCCGATTATAAATCAGGTTGACTGCTCTTCGTCCGATTATAAATCAGTTTGACTGCTCTTCGTCTGCTTATAAAACAGTTTGACTGCTCTTCATCCTTTTATAAAGCAGTTTGACTGCTCTTCATGCTCTTATAAATCAGTTTGACTGCTCTTCATCTGTTTATAAAGCAGTTTTACTGTCTCTTCATACTCCTATAAACCAGTTTGACTGCGCTTCATCCTCCTGTAGAACAGTTTGACTGCTTTTCGTCCGATTATAAATCAGTTTGACTGCTCTTCATCCTTTTATAAAGCAGTTTGACTGCTCTTCATCCTCTTATAAACCAATTTGACTGCTCTTCATCCTCTTATAAAACCGTTTGACTGCTCGTCGTCCGATTATAAATCAGTTTGACTGCTCTTCGTCCGATTATAAATCAGTTTGACTGCTCTTCGTCCGCTTATAAAACAGTTTGACTGCTCTTCATCCTTTTATAAAGCAGTTTGACTGCTCTTCATCCTCTTATAAATCAGTTTGACTGCTCTTCATCCTTTTATAAATCAATTTGACTGCTCTTCATCCTCTTATAAAACCGTTTGACTGCTCTTCGTCCGATTATAAATCAGTTTGACTGCTCTTCATCCTCTTATAAAACCGTTTGACTGCTCTTCGTCCGATTATAAATCAGGTTGACTGCTCTTCGTCCGATGATAAATCAGTTTGACTGCTCTTCGTCTGCTTATAAAAAAGTTTGACTGCTCTTCATCCTTTTATAAAGCAGTTTGACTGCTCTTCATCCTCTTATAAATCAGTTTGACTGCTCTTCATCTGTTTATAAAGCAGTTTGACTGCTCTTCATCCTCCTATAGACCAGTTTGACTGCGCTTCATCCTCCTATAAAACAGTTTGACTGCTCTTCGTCCTTTTATAAAGCAGTTTGACTGCTCTTCGTCCTCTTATAAAACAGTTTGACTGCTCTTCATCCTTTTATAAAGCAGTTTGACTGCTCTTCATCCTCTTATAAAACAGTTTGACTGCTCTTCATCCTTTTATAAATCAGTTTGACTGCTCTTCGTCTGCTTATAAATCAGTTTGACTGCTCTTCATCCTATTATAAATCAGTTTGACTGCTCTTCATCCTCTTATAAAACAGTTTGACTGCTCTTTATACTTTTATAACGCAGTTTGACTGCTCTTCATCCTCGTAAAAAACAGTTTGACTGCTCTTCATCCTTTTATAAAGCAGTTTGACTGCTCTTCATCCTCTTATAAATCAATTTGACTGCTCTTCATCCTCTTATAAAACCGTTTGACTGCTCTTCGTCCGATTATAAATCAGTTTGACTGCTCTTCATCCTCTTATAAAACCGTTTGACTGCTCTTCGTCCGATTATAAATCAGGTTGACTGCTCTTCATCCTTTTATAAAGCAGTTTGACTGCTCTTCATCCTCTTATAAATCAGTTTGACTGCTCTTCATCTGTTTATAAAGCAGTTTTACTGCTCTTCATCCTCCTATAGACCAGTTTGACTGCGCTTCATCCTCCTATAAAACAGTTTGATTGCTCATCGTCGGATTATAAATCAGTTTGACTGCTCTTCATCCTTTTATAAAGCAGTTTCACTGCTCTTCATCCTCTTATAAATCAATTTGACTGCTCTTCATACTCTTATAAAACCGTTTGACTGCTCTTCGTACGATTATAAATCAGGTTGACTGCTCTTCGTCCGATTATAAATCAGTTTGACTGCTCTTCGTCTGCTTATAAAACAGTTTGACTGCTCTTCATCCTTTTATAAAGCAGTTTGACTGCTCTTCATCCTCTTATAAATCAGTTTGACTGCTCTTCATCTGTTTATAAAGCAGTTTGACTGCTCTTCGTCTGCTTATAAAACAGTTTGACTGCTCTTCATCCTTTTATAAATCAGTTTGACTGCTCTTCGTCTGCTTATAAATCAGTTTGACTGCTCTTCATCCTCTTATAAAACAGTTTGACTGCTCTTTATCCTTTTATAACGCAGTTTGACTGCTCTTCATCCTCTTGTAAAACAGGTTGACTGCTCTTCATCCTCTTGTAAAACAGTCTGACTGCTCTACATCCTCGTATAAAACAGTTTGACTGCTCTTCATCCTTTTATAAAGCAGTTAGACTGCTCTTCATCCTCTTATAAATCAATTTGACTGCTCTTCATCCTCTTATAAAACCGTTTGACTGCTCTTCGTCCGATTATAAATCAGTTTGACTGCTCTTCATCCTCTTATAAAACCGTTTGACTGCTCTTCGTCCGATTATAAATCAGGTTGACTGCTCTTCGTCCGATTATAAATCAGTTTGACTGCTCTTCGTCTGCTTATAAAACAGTTTGACTGCTCTTCATCCTTTTATAAAGCAGTTTGACTGCTCTTCATCCTCTTATAAATCAGTTTGACTGCTCTTCATCTGTTTATAAAGCAGTTTTACTGCTCTTCATCCTCCTATAGACCAGTTTGACTGCGCTTCATCCTCCTATAAAACAGTTTGACTGCTCTTCGTCCTTTTATAAAGCAGTTTGACTGCTCTTCGTCCTCTTATAAAACAGTTTGACTGCTCTTCATCCTTTTATAAAGCAGTTTGACTGCTCTTCATCCTCTTATAAAACAGTTTGACTGCTCTTCATCCTTTTATAAATCAGTTTGACTGCTCTTCGTCTGCTTATAAATCAGTTTGACTGCTCTTCATCCTATTATAAATCAGTTTGACTGCTCTTCATCCTCTTATAAAACAGTTTGACTGCTCTTTATACTTTTATAACGCAGTTTGACTGCTCTTCATCCTTGTATAAAACAGTTTGACTGCTCTTCATCTGTTTATAAAGCAGTTTGACTGCTCTTCATCCTCCTATAGACCAGTTTGACTGCGCTTCATCCTCCTATAAAACAGTTTGACTGCTCTTCGTCGGATTATAAATCAGTTTGACTGCTCTTCGTCCTCTTATAAAACAGTTTGACTGCTCTTCATCCTTTTATAAAGCAGTTTGACTGCTCTACATCCTCTTATAAATCAGTTTGACTGCTATTCATCCGATTATAAATCAGTTTGACTGCTCTTCGTCCGATTATAAATCAGTTTGACTGCTCTACATCCTCTTATAAATCAGTTTGACTGCTATTCATCCGATTATAAATCAGTTTGACTGCTCTTCGTCTGCTTTTAAATCAGTTTGACTGCTCTTCATCCTATTATAAATCAGTTTGACTGCTCTTCATCCTCTTATAAAACAGTTTGACTGCTCTTTATCCTTTTATAACGCAGTTTGACTGCTCTTCATCCTCTTATAAAACAGTTTGACTGCTCTTCATCCTCTTGTAAAACAGGTTGACTGCTCTTCATCCTCTTGTAAAACAGTCTGACTGCTCTACATCCTCGTATAAAACAGTTTGACTGCTCTTCATCCTTTTATAAAGCAGTTTGACTGCTCTTCATCCTCTTATAAATCAATTTGACTGCTCTTCATCCTCTTATAAAACCGTTTGACTGCTCTTCGTCCGATTATAAATCAGTTTGACTGCTCTTCATCCTCTTATAAAACCGTTTGACTGCTCTTCGTCCGATTATAAATCAGGTTGACTGCTCTTCGTCCGATTATAAATCAGTTTGACTGCTCTTCGTCTGCTTATAAAACAGTTTGACTGCTCTTCATCCTTTTATAAAGCAGTTTGACTGCTCTTCATCCTCTTATAAATCAGTTTGACTGCTCTTCATCTGTTTATAAAGCAGTTTGACTGCTCTTCGTCTGCTTATAAAACAGTTTGACTGCTCTTCATCCTTTTATAAATCAGTTTGACTGCTCTTCGTCTGCTTATAAATCAGTTTGACTGCTCTTCATCCTCTTATAAAACAGTTTGACTGCTCTTTATCCTTTTATAACGCAGTTTGACTGCTCTTCATCCTCTTGTAAAACAGGTTGACTGCTCTTCATCCTCTTGTAAAACAGTCTGACTGCTCTACATCCTCGTATAAAACAGTTTGACTGCTCTTCATCCTTTTATAAAGCAGTTTGACTGCTCTTCATCCTCTTATAAATCAATTTGACTGCTCTTCATCCTCTTATAAAACCGTTTGACTGCTCTTCGTCCGATTATAAATCAGTTTGACTGCTCTTCATCCTCTTATAAAACCGTTTGACTGCTCTTCGTCCGATTATAAATCAGGTTGACTGCTCTTCGTCCGATTATAAATCAGTTTGACTGCTCTTCGTCTGCTTATAAATCAGTTTGACTGCTCTTCATCCTCTTATAAAACAGTTTGACTGCTCTTTATCCTTTTATAACGCAGTTTGACTGCTCTTCATCCTCTTGTAAAACAGGTTGACTGCTCTTCATCCTCTTGTAAAACAGTCTGACTGCTCTACATCCTCGTATAAAACAGTTTGACTGCTCTTCATCCTTTTATAAAGCAGTTAGACTGCTCTTCATCCTCTTATAAATCAATTTGACTGCTCTTCATCCTCTTATAAAACCGTTTGACTGCTCTTCGTCCGATTATAAATCAGTTTGACTGCTCTTCATCCTCTTATAAAACCGTTTGACTGCTCTTCGTCCGATTATAAATCAGGTTGACTGCTCTTCGTCCGATTATAAATCAGTTTGACTGCTCTTCGTCTGCTTATAAAACAGTTTGACTGCTCTTCATCCTTTTATAAAGCAGTTTGACTGCTCTTCATCCTCTTATAAATCAGTTTGACTGCTCTTCATCTGTTTATAAAGCAGTTTGACTGCTCTTCATCCTCCTATAGACCAGTTTGACTGCGCTTCATCCTCCTATAAAACAGTTTGACTGCTCTTCGTCTGCTTATAAATCAGTTTGACTGCTCTTCGTCCTCTTATAAAACAGTTTGACTGCTCTTCATCCTTTTATAAAGCAGTTTGACTGCTCTTCATCCTCTTATAAAACAGTTTGACTGCTCTTCATCCTTTTATAAATCAGTTTGACTGCTCTTCGTCTGCTTATAAATCAGTTTGACTGCTCTTCATCCTATTATAAATCAGTTTGACTGCTCTTCATCCTCTTATAAAACAGTTTGACTGCTCTTTATACTTTTATAACGCAGTTTGACTGCTCTTCATCCTTGTATAAAACAGTTTGACTGCTCTTCATCTGTTTATAAAGCAGTTTGACTGCTCTTCATCCTCCTATAGACCAGTTTGACTGCGCTTCATCCTCCTATAAAACAGTTTGACTGCTCTTCGTCGGATTATAAATCAGTTTGACTGCTCTTCGTCCTCTTATAAAACAGTTTGACTGCTCTTCATCCTTTTATAAAGCAGTTTGACTGCTCTACATCCTCTTATAAATCAGTTTGACTGCTATTCATCCGATTATAAATCAGTTTGACTGCTCTTCGTCCGATTATAAATCAGTTTGACTGCTCTACATCCTCTTATAAATCAGTTTGACTGCTATTCATCCGATTATAAATCAGTTTGACTGCTCTTCGTCTGCTTTTAAATCAGTTTGACTGCTCTTCATCCTATTATAAATCAGTTTGACTGCTCTTCATCCTCTTATAAAACAGTTTGACTGCTCTTTATCCTTTTATAACGCAGTTTGACTGCTCTTCATCCTCTTATAAAACAGTTTGACTGCTCTTCATCCTCTTGTAAAACAGGTTGACTGCTCTTCATCCTCTTGTAAAACAGTCTGACTGCTCTACATCCTCGTATAAAACAGTTTGACTGCTCTTCATCCTTTTATAAAGCAGTTTGACTGCTCTTCATCCTCTTATAAATCAATTTGACTGCTCTTCATCCTCTTATAAAACCGTTTGACTGCTCTTCGTCCGATTATAAATCAGTTTGACTGCTCTTCATCCTCTTATAAAACCGTTTGACTGCTCTTCGTCCGATTATAAATCAGGTTGACTGCTCTTTGTCCGATTATAAATCAGTTTGACTGCTCTTCGTCTGCTTATAAAACAGTTTGACTGCTCTTCATCCTTTTATAAAGCAGTTTGACTGCTCTTCATCCTCTTATAAATCAGTTTGACTGCTCTTCATCTGTTTATAAAGCAGTTTGACTGCTCTTCGTCTGCTTATAAAACAGTTTGACTGCTCTTCATCCTTTTATAAATCAGTTTGACTGCTCTTCGTCTGCTTATAAATCAGTTTGACTGCTCTTCATCCTCTTATAAAACAGTTTGACTGCTCTTTATCCTTTTATAACGCAGTTTGACTGCTCTTCATCCTCTTGTAAAACAGGTTGACTGCTCTTCATCCTCTTGTAAAACAGTCTGACTGCTCTACATCCTCGTATAAAACAGTTTGACTGCTCTTCATCCTTTTATAAAGCAGTTTGACTGCTCTTCATCCTCTTATAAATCAATTTGACTGCTCTTCATCCTCTTATAAAACCGTTTGACTGCTCTTCGTCCGATTATAAATCAGTTTGACTGCTCTTCATCCTCTTATAAAACCGTTTGACTGCTCTTCGTCCGATTATAAATCAGGTTGACTGCTCTTCGTCCGATTATAAATCAGTTTGACTGCTCTTCGTCTGCTTATAAAACAGTTTGACTGCTCTTCATCCTTTTATAAAGCAGTTTGACTGCTCTTCATCCTCTTATAAATCAGTTTGACTGCTCTTCATCTGTTTATAAAGCAGTTTGACTGCTCTTCATCCTCCTATAGACCAGTTTGACTGCGCTTCATCCTCCTATAAAACAGTTTGACTGCTCTTCGTCCTTTTATAAAGCAGTTTGACTGCTCTTCGTCCTCTTATAAAACAGTTTGACTGCTCTTCATCCTTTTATAAAGCAGTTTGACTGCTCTTCATCCTCTTATAAAACAGTTTGACTGCTCTTCATCCTTTTATAAATCAGTTTGACTGCTCTTCGTCTGCTTATAAATCAGTTTGACTGCTCTTCATCCTATTATAAATCAGTTTGACTGCTCTTCATCCTCTTATAAAACAGTTTGACTGCTCTTTATACTTTTATAACGCAGTTTGACTGCTCTTCATCCTCGTAAAAAACAGTTTGACTGCTCTTCATCCTTTTATAAAGCAGTTTGACTGCTCTTCATCCTCTTATAAATCAATTTGACTGCTCTTCATCCTCTTATAAAACCGTTTGACTGCTCTTCGTCCGATTATAAATCAGTTTGACTGCTCTTCATCCTCTTATAAAACCGTTTGACTGCTCTTCGTCCGATTATAAATCAGGTTGACTGCTCTTCATCCTTTTATAAAGCAGTTTGACTGCTCTTCATCCTCTTATAAATCAGTTTGACTGCTCTTCATCTGTTTATAAAGCAGTTTTACTGCTCTTCATCCTCCTATAGACCAGTTTGACTGCGCTTCATCCTCCTATAAAACAGTTTGATTGCTCATCGTCGGATTATAAATCAGTTTGACTGCTCTTCGTCCTCTTATAAAACAGGTTGACTGCTCTTCATCCTCTTGTAAAACAGTCTGACTGCTCTACATCCTCGTATAAAACAGTTTGACTGCTCTTCATCCTTTTATAAAGCAGTTTCACTGCTCTTCATCCTCTTATAAATCAATTTGACTGCTCTTCATACTCTTATAAAACCGTTTGACTGCTCTTCGTACGATTATAAATCAGGTTGACTGCTCTTCGTCCGATTATAAATCAGTTTGACTGCTCTTCGTCTGCTTATAAAACAGTTTGACTGCTCTTCATCCTTTTATAAAGCAGTTTGACTGCTCTTCATCCTCTTATAAATCAGTTTGACTGCTCTTCATCTGTTTATAAAGCAGTTTGACTGCTCTTCGTCTGCTTATAAAACAGTTTGACTGCTCTTCATCCTTTTATAAATCAGTTTGACTGCTCTTCGTCTGCTTATAAATCAGTTTGACTGCTCTTCATCCTCTTATAAAACAGTTTGACTGCTCTTTATCCTTTTATAACGCAGTTTGACTGCTCTTCATCCTCTTGTAAAACAGGTTGACTGCTCTTCATCCTCTTGTAAAACAGTCTGACTGCTCTACATCCTCGTATAAAACAGTTTGACTGCTCTTCATCCTTTTATAAAGCAGTTAGACTGCTCTTCATCCTCTTATAAATCAATTTGACTGCTCTTCATCCTCTTATAAAACCGTTTGACTGCTCTTCGTCCGATTATAAATCAGTTTGACTGCTCTTCATCCTCTTATAAAACCGTTTGACTGCTCTTCGTCCGATTATAAATCAGGTTGACTGCTCTTCGTCCGATTATAAATCAGTTTGACTGCTCTTCGTCTGCTTATAAAACAGTTTGACTGCTCTTCATCCTTTTATAAAGCAGTTTGACTGCTCTTCATCCTCTTATAAATCAGTTTGACTGCTCTTCATCTGTTTATAAAGCAGTTTTACTGCTCTTCATCCTCCTATAGACCAGTTTGACTGCGCTTCATCCTCCTATAAAACAGTTTGACTGCTCTTCGTCCTTTTATAAAGCAGTTTGACTGCTCTTCGTCCTCTTATAAAACAGTTTGACTGCTCTTCATCCTTTTATAAAGCAGTTTGACTGCTCTTCATCCTCTTATAAAACAGTTTGACTGCTCTTCATCCTTTTATAAATCAGTTTGACTGCTCTTCGTCTGCTTATAAATCAGTTTGACTGCTCTTCATCCTATTATAAATCAGTTTGACTGCTCTTCATCCTCTTATAAAACAGTTTGACTGCTCTTTATACTTTTATAACGCAGTTTGACTGCTCTTCATCCTTGTATAAAACAGTTTGACTGCTCTTCATCTGTTTATAAAGCAGTTTGACTGCTCTTCATCCTCCTATAGACCAGTTTGACTGCGCTTCATCCTCCTATAAAACAGTTTGACTGCTCTTCGTCGGATTATAAATCAGTTTGACTGCTCTTCGTCCTCTTATAAAACAGTTTGACTGCTTTTCGTCCGATTATAAATCAGTTTGACTGCTCTTCATCCTTTTATAAAGCAGTTTGACTGCTCTTCATCCTCTTATAAACCAATTTGACTGCTCTTCATCCTCTTATAAAACCGTTTGACTGCTCGTCGTCCGATTATAAATCAGTTTGACTGCTCTTCGTCCGATTATAAATCAGTTTGACTGCTCTTCGTCCGCTTATAAAACAGTTTGACTGCTCTTCATCCTTTTATAAAGCAGTTTGACTGCTCTTCATCCTCTTATAAATCAGTTTGACTGCTCTTCATCCTTTTATAAATCAATTTGACTGCTCTTCATCCTCTTATAAAACCGTTTGACTGCTCTTCGTCCGATTATAAATCAGTTTGACTGCTCTTCATCCTCTTATAAAACCGTTTGACTGCTCTTCGTCCGATTATAAATCAGGTTGACTGCTCTTCGTCCGATTATAAATCAGTTTGACTGCTCTTCGTCTGCTTATAAAAAAGTTTGACTGCTCTTCATCCTTTTATAAAGCAGTTTGACTGCTCTTCATCCTCTTATAAATCAGTTTGACTGCTCTTCATCTGTTTATAAAGCAGTTTGACTGCTCTTCATCCTCCTATAGACCAGTTTGACTGCGCTTCATCCTCCTATAAAACAGTTTGACTGCTCTTCGTCCTTTTATAAAGCAGTTTGACTGCTCTTCGTCCTCTTATAAAACAGTTTGACTGCTCTTCATCCTTTTATAAAGCAGTTTGACTGCTCTTCATCCTCTTATAAAACAGTTTGACTGCTCTTCATCCTTTTATAAATCAGTTTGACTGCTCTTCGTCTGCTTATAAATCAGTTTGACTGCTCTTCATCCTATTATAAATCAGTTTGACTGCTCTTCATCCTCTTATAAAACAGTTTGACTGCTCTTTATACTTTTATAACGCAGTTTGACTGCTCTTCATCCTCGTAAAAAACAGTTTGACTGCTCTTCATCCTTTTATAAAGCAGTTTGACTGCTCTTCATCCTCTTATAAATCAATTTGACTGCTCTTCATCCTCTTATAAAACCGTTTGACTGCTCTTCGTCCGATTATAAATCAGTTTGACTGCTCTTCATCCTCTTATAAAACCGTTTGACTGCTCTTCGTCCGATTATAAATCAGGTTGACTGCTCTTCATCCTTTTATAAAGCAGTTTGACTGCTCTTCATCCTCTTATAAATCAGTTTGACTGCTCTTCATCTGTTTATAAAGCAGTTTTACTGCTCTTCATCCTCCTATAGACCAGTTTGACTGCGCTTCATCCTCCTATAAAACAGTTTGATTGCTCATCGTCGGATTATAAATCAGTTTGACTGCTCTTCGTCCTCTTATAAAACAGGTTGACTGCTCTTCATCCTCTTGTAAAACAGTCTGACTGCTCTACATCCTCGTATAAAACAGTTTGACTGCTCTTCATCCTTTTATAAAGCAGTTTCACTGCTCTTCATCCTCTTATAAATCAATTTGACTGCTCTTCATACTCTTATAAAACCGTTTGACTGCTCTTCGTACGATTATAAATCAGGTTGACTGCTCTTCGTCCGATTATAAATCAGTTTGACTGCTCTTCGTCTGCTTATAAAACAGTTTGACTGCTCTTCATCCTTTTATAAAGCAGTTTGACTGCTCTTCATCCTCTTATAAATCAGTTTGACTGCTCTTCATCTGTTTATAAAGCAGTTTGACTGCTCTTCGTCTGCTTATAAAACAGTTTGACTGCTCTTCATCCTTTTATAAATCAGTTTGACTGCTCTTCGTCTGCTTATAAATCAGTTTGACTGCTCTTCATCCTCTTATAAAACAGTTTGACTGCTCTTTATCCTTTTATAACGCAGTTTGACTGCTCTTCATCCTCTTGTAAAACAGGTTGACTGCTCTTCATCCTCTTGTAAAACAGTCTGACTGCTCTACATCCTCGTATAAAACAGTTTGACTGCTCTTCATCCTTTTATAAAGCAGTTAGACTGCTCTTCATCCTCTTATAAATCAATTTGACTGCTCTTCATCCTCTTATAAAACCGTTTGACTGCTCTTCGTCCGATTATAAATCAGTTTGACTGCTCTTCATCCTCTTATAAAACCGTTTGACTGCTCTTCGTCCGATTATAAATCAGGTTGACTGCTCTTCGTCCGATTATAAATCAGTTTGACTGCTCTTCGTCTGCTTATAAAACAGTTTGACTGCTCTTCATCCTTTTATAAAGCAGTTTGACTGCTCTTCATCCTCTTATAAATCAGTTTGACTGCTCTTCATCTGTTTATAAAGCAGTTTTACTGCTCTTCATCCTCCTATAGACCAGTTTGACTGCGCTTCATCCTCCTATAAAACAGTTTGACTGCTCTTCGTCCTTTTATAAAGCAGTTTGACTGCTCTTCGTCCTCTTATAAAACAGTTTGACTGCTCTTCATCCTTTTATATGCAGTTTGACTGCTCTTCATCCTCTTATAAAACAGTTTGACTGCTCTTCATCCTTTTATAAATCAGTTTGACTGCTCTTCGTCTGCTTATAAATCAGTTTGACTGCTCTTCATCCTATTATAAATCAGTTTGACTGCTCTTCATCCTCTTATAAAACAGTTTGACTGCTCTTTATACTTTTATAACGCAGTTTGACTGCTCTTCATCCTTGTATAAAACAGTTTGACTGCTCTTCATCTGTTTATAAAGCAGTTTGACTGCTCTTCATCCTCCTATAGACCAGTTTGACTGCGCTTCATCCTCCTATAAAACAGTTTGACTGCTCTTCGTCGGATTATAAATCAGTTTGACTGCTCTTCGTCCTCTTATAAAACAGTTTGACTGCTCTTCATCCTTTTATAAAGCAGTTTGACTGCTCTACATCCTCTTATAAATCAGTTTGACTGCTATTCATCCGATTATAAATCAGTTTGACTGCTCTTCGTCCGATTATAAATCAGTTTGACTGCTCTACATCCTCTTATAAATCAGTTTGACTGCTATTCATCCGATTATAAATCAGTTTGACTGCTCTTCGTCTGCTTTTAAATCAGTTTGACTGCTCTTCATCCTATTATAAATCAGTTCTACTGCTCTTCATCCTCTTATAAAACAGTTTGACTGCTCTTTATCCTTTTATAACGCAGTTTGACTGCTCTTCATCCTCTTATAAAACAGTTTGACTGCTCTTCATCCTCTTGTAAAACAGGTTGACTGCTCTTCATCCTCTTGTAAAACAGTCTGACTGCTCTACATCCTCGTATAAAACAGTTTGACTGCTCTTCATCCTTTTATAAAGCAGTTTGACTGCTCTTCATCCTCTTATAAATCAATTTGACTGCTCTTCATCCTCTTATAAAACCGTTTGACTGCTCTTCGTCCGATTATAAATCAGTTTGACTGCTCTTCATCCTCTTATAAAACCGTTTGACTGCTCTTCGTCCGATTATAAATCAGGTTGACTGCTCTTCGTCCGATTATAAATCAGTTTGACTGCTCTTCGTCTGCTTATAAAACAGTTTGACTGCTCTTCATCCTTTTATAAAGCAGTTTGACTGCTCTTCATCCTCTTATAAATCAGTTTGACTGCTCTTCATCTGTTTATAAAGCAGTTTGACTGCTCTTCGTCTGCTTATAAAACAGTTTGACTGCTCTTCATCCTTTTATAAATCAGTTTGACTGCTCTTCGTCTGCTTATAAATCAGTTTGACTGCTCTTCATCCTCTTATAAAACAGTTTGACTGCTCTTTATCCTTTTATAACGCAGTTTGACTGCTCTTCATCCTCTTGTAAAACAGGTTGACTGCTCTTCATCCTCTTGTAAAACAGTCTGACTGCTCTACATCCTCGTATAAAACAGTTTGACTGCTCTTCATCCTTTTATAAAGCAGTTTGACTGCTCTTCATCCTCTTATAAATCAATTTGACTGCTCTTCATCCTCTTATAAAACCGTTTGACTGCTCTTCGTCCGATTATAAATCAGTTTGACTGCTCTTCATCCTCTTATAAAACCGTTTGACTGCTCTTCGTCCGATTATAAATCAGGTTGACTGCTCTTCGTCCGATTATAAATCAGTTTGACTGCTCTTCGTCTGCTTATAAAACAGTTTGACTGCTCTTCATCCTTTTATAAAGCAGTTTGACTGCTCTTCATCCTCTTATAAATCAGTTTGACTGCTCTTCATCTGTTTATAAAGCAGTTTGACTGCTCTTCATCCTCCTATAGACCAGTTTGACTGCGCTTCATCCTCCTATAAAACAGTTTGACTGCTCTTCGTCCTTTTATAAAGCAGTTTGACTGCTCTTCGTCCTCTTATAAAACAGTTTGACTGCTCTTCATCCTTTTATAAAGCAGTTTGACTGCTCTTCATCCTCTTATAAAACAGTTTGACTGCTCTTCATCCTTTTATAAATCAGTTTGACTGCTCTTCGTCTGCTTATAAATCAGTTTGACTGCTCTTCATCCTATTATAAATCAGTTTGACTGCTCTTCATCCTCTTATAAAACAGTTTGACTGCTCTTTATACTTTTATAACGCAGTTTGACTGCTCTTCATCCTTGTATAAAACAGTTTGACTGCTCTTCATCTGTTTATAAAGCAGTTTGACTGCTCTTCATCCTCCTATAGACCAGTTTGACTGCGCTTCATCCTCCTATAAAACAGTTTGACTGCTCTTCGTCGGATTATAAATCAGTTTGACTGCTCTTCGTCCTCTTATAAAACAGTTTGACTGCTCTTCATCCTTTTATAAAGCAGTTTGACTGCTCTACATCCTCTTATAAATCAGTTTGACTGCTATTCATCCGATTATAAATCAGTTTGACTGCTCTTCGTCCGATTATAAATCAGTTTGACTGCTCTACATCCTCTTATAAATCAGTTTGACTGCTATTCATCCGATTATAAATCAGTTTGACTGCTCTTCGTCTGCTTTTAAATCAGTTTGACTGCTCTTCATCCTATTATAAATCAGTTTGACTGCTCTTCATCCTCTTATAAAACAGTTTGACTGCTCTTTATCCTTTTATAACGCAGTTTGACTGCTCTTCATCCTCTTATAAAACAGTTTGACTGCTCTTCATCCTCTTGTAAAACAGGTTGACTGCTCTTCATCCTCTTGTAAAACAGTCTGACTGCTCTACATCCTCGTATAAAACAGTTTGACTGCTCTTCATCCTTTTATAAAGCAGTTTGACTGCTCTTCATCCTCTTATAAATCAATTTGACTGCTCTTCATCCTCTTATAAAACCGTTTGACTGCTCTTCGTCCGATTATAAATCAGTTTGACTGCTCTTCATCCTCTTATAAAACCGTTTGACTGCTCTTCGTCCGATTATAAATCAGGTTGACTGCTCTTCGTCCGATTATAAATCAGTTTGACTGCTCTTCGTCTGCTTATAAAACAGTTTGACTGCTCTTCATCCTTTTATAAAGCAGTTTGACTGCTCTTCATCCTCTTATAAATCAGTTTGACTGCTCTTCATCTGTTTATAAAGCAGTTTTACTGCTCTTCATCCTCCTATAGACCAGTTTGACTGCGCTTCATCCTCCTATAAAACAGTTTGACTGCTCTTCGTCCTTTTATAAAGCAGTTTGACTGCTCTTCGTCCTCTTATAAAACAGTTTGACTGCTCTTCATCCTTTTATAAAGCAGTTTGACTGCTCTTCATCCTCTTATAAAACAGTTTGACTGCTCTTCATCCTTTTATAAATCAGTTTGACTGCTCTTCGTCTGCTTATAAATCAGTTTGACTGCTCTTCATCCTATTATAAATCAGTTTGACTGCTCTTCATCCTCTTATAAAACAGTTTGACTGCTCTTTATACTTTTATAACGCAGTTTGACTGCTCTTCATCCTTGTATAAAACAGTTTGACTGCTCTTCATCTGTTTATAAAGCAGTTTGACTGCTCTTCATCCTCCTATAGACCAGTTTGACTGCGCTTCATCCTCCTATAAAACAGTTTGACTGCTCTTCGTCGGATTATAAATCAGTTTGACTGCTCTTCGTCCTCTTATAAAACAGTTTGACTGCTCTTCATCCTTTTATAAAGCAGTTTGACTGCTCTACATCCTCTTATAAATCAGTTTGACTGCTATTCATCCGATTATAAATCAGTTTGACTGCTCTTCATCTGTTTATAAAGCAGTTTGACTGCTCTTCGTCTGCTTATAAAACAGTTTGACTGCTCTTCATCCTTTTATAAATCAGTTTGACTGCTCTTCGTCTGCTTATAAATCAGTTTGACTGCTCTTCATCCTCTTATAAAACAGTTTGACTGCTCTTTATCCTTTTATAACGCAGTTTGACTGCTCTTCATCCTCTTGTAAAACAGGTTGACTGCTCTTCATCCTCTTGTAAAACAGTCTGACTGCTCTACATCCTCGTATAAAACAGTTTGACTGCTCTTCATCCTTTTATAAAGCAGTTTGACTGCTCTTCATCCTCTTATAAATCAATTTGACTGCTCTTCATCCTCTTATAAAACCGTTTGACTGCTCTTCGTCCGATTATAAATCAGTTTGACTGCTCTTCATCCTCTTATAAAACCGTTTGACTGCTCTTCGTCTGATTATAAATCAGGTTGACTGCTCTTCGTCCGATTATAAATCAGTTTGACTGCTCTTCGTCTGCTTATAAAACAGTTTGACTGCTCTTCATCCTTTTATAAAGCAGTTTGACTGCTCTTCATCCTCTTATAAATCAGTTTGACTGCTCTTCATCTGTTTATAAAGCAGTTTTACTGCTCTTCATCCTCCTATAGACCAGTTTGACTGCGCTTCATCCTCCTATAAAACAGTTTGACTGCTCTTCGTCCTTTTATAAAGCAGTTTGACTGCTCTTCGTCCTCTTATAAAACAGTTTGACTGCTCTTAATCCTTTTATATGCAGTTTGACTGCTCTTCATCCTCTTATAAAACAGTTTGACTGCTCTTCATCCTTTTATAAATCAGTTTGACTGCTCTTCGTCTGCTTATAAATCAGTTTGACTGCTCTTCATCCTATTATAAATCAGTTTGACTGCTCTTCATCCTCTTATAAAACAGTTTGACTGCTCTTTATACTTTTATAACGCAGTTTGACTGCTCTTCATCCTTGTATAAAACAGTTTGACTGCTCTTCATCTGTTTATAAAGCAGTTTGACTGCTCTTCATCCTCCTATAGACCAGTTTGACTGCGCTTCATCCTCCTATAAAACAGTTTGACTGCTCTTCGTCGGATTATAAATCAGTTTGACTGCTCTTCGTCCTCTTATAAAACAGTTTGACTGCTCTTCATCCTTTTATAAAGCAGTTTGACTGCTCTACATCCTCTTATAAATCAGTTTGACTGCTATTCATCCGATTATAAATCAGTTTGACTGCTCTTCGTCCGATTATAAATCAGTGTGACTGCTCTACATCCTCTTATAAATCAGTTTGACTGCTATTCATCCGATTATAAATCAGTTTGACTGCTCTTCATCTGTTTATAAAGCAGTTTGACTGCTCTTCGTCTACTTATAAAACAGTTTGACTGCTCTTCATCCTTTTATAAATCAGTTTGACTGCTCTTCGTCTGCTTATAAATCAGTTTGACTGCTCTTCATCCTCTTATAAAACAGTTTGACTGCTCTTTATCCTTTTATAACGCAGTTTGACTGCTCTTCATCCTCTTGTAAAACAGGTTGACTGCTCTTCATCCTCTTGTAAAACAGTCTGACTGCTCTACATCCTCGTATAAAACAGTTTGACTGCTCTTCATCCTTTTATAAAGCAGTTTGACTGCTCTTCATCCTCTTATAAATCAATTTGACTGCTCTTCATCCTCTTATAAAACCGTTTGACTGCTCTTCGTCCGATTATAAATCAGTTTGACTGCTCTTCATCCTCTTATAAAACCGTTTGACTGCTCTTCGTCCGATTATAAATCAGGTTGACTGCTCTTCGTCCGATTATAAATCAGTTTGACTGCTCTTCGTCTGCTTATAAAACAGTTTGACTGCTCTTCATCCTTTTATAAAGCAGTTTGACTGCTCTTCATCCTCTTATAAATCAGTTTGACTGCTCTTCATCTGTTTATAAAGCAGTTTTACTGCTCTTCATCCTCCTATAGACCAGTTTGACTGCGCTTCATCCTCCTATAAAACAGTTTGACTGCTCTTCGTCCTTTTATAAAGCAGTTTGACTGCTCTTCGTCCTCTTATAAAACAGTTTGACTGCTCTTCATCCTTTTATAAAGCAGTTTGACTGCTCTTCATCCTCTTATAAAACAGTTTGACTGCTCTTCATCCTTTTATAAATCAGTTTGACTGCTCTTCGTCTGCTTATAAATCAGTTTGACTGCTCTTCATCCTATTATAAATCAGTTAGACTGCTCTTCATCCTCTTATAAAACAGTTTGACTGCTCTTTATACTTTTATAACGCAGTTTGACTGCTCTTCATCCTCGTATAAAACAGTTTGACTGCTCTTCATCCTTTTATAAAGCAGTTTGACTGCTCTTCATCCTCTTATAAATCAATTTGACTGCTCTTCATCCTCTTATAAAACCGTTTGACTGCTCTTCGTCCGATTATAAATCAGTTTGACTGCTATTCATCCTCTTATAAAACCGTTTGACTGCTCTTCGTCCGATTATAAATCAGGTTGACTGCTCTTCGTCCGATTATAAATCAGTTTGACTGCTCTTCGTCTGCTTATAAAACAGTTTGACTGCTCTTCATCCTTTTATAAAGCAGTTTGACTGCTCTTCATCCTCTTATAAATCAGTTTGACTGCTCTTCATCTTTTTATAAAGCAGTTTTACTGCTCTTCATCCTCCTATAGACCAGTTTGACTGCGCTTCATCCTCCTATAAAACAGTTTGACTGCTCTTCGTCGGATTATAAATCAGTTTGACTGCTCTTCGTCCTCTTATAAAACAGGTTGACTGCTCTTCATCCTCTTGTAAAACAGTCTGACTGCTCTACATCCTCGTATAAAACAGTTTGACTGCTCTTCATCCTTTTATAAAGCAGTTTCACTGCTCTTCATCCTCTTATAAATCAATTTGACTGCTCTTCATACTCTTATAAAACCGTTTGACTGCTCTTCGTCCGATTATAAATCAGGTTGACTGCTCTTCGTCCGATTATAAATCAGTTTGACTGCTCTTCGTCTGCTTATAAAACAGTTTGACTGCTCTTCATCCTTTTATAAAGCAGTTTGACTGCTCTTCATCCTCTTATAAATCAGTTTGACTGCTCTTCATCTGTTTATAAAGCAGTTTGACTGCTCTTCATCCTCCTATAGACCAGTTTGACTGCGCTTCATCCTCCTATAAAACAGGTTGACTTCTCTTCGTCCTTTTATAAAGCAGTTTGACTGCTCTTCGTCCTCTTATAAAACAGTTTGACTGCTCTTCATCCTTTTATAAAGCAGTTTGACTGCTCTTCATCCTCTTATAAAACAGTTTGACTGCTCTTCATCCTTTTATAAATCAGTTTGACTGCTCTTCGTCTGCTTATAAATCAGTTTGACTGCTCTTCATCCTATTATAAATCAGTTTGACTGCTCTTCATCCTCTTATAAAACAGTTTGACTGCTCTTTATCCTTTTATAACGCAGTTTGACTGCTCTTCATCCTCTTATAAAACAGTTTGACTGCTCTTCATCCTCTTGTAAAACAGGTTGACTGCTCTTCATCCTCTTGTAAAACAGTCTGACTGCTCTACATCCTCGTATAAAACAGTTTGACTGCTCTTCATCCTTTTATAAAGCAGTTTGACTGCTCTTCATCCTCTTATAAATCAATTTGACTGCTCTTTATCCTCTTATAAAACCGTTTGACTGCTCTTCGTCAGATTATAAATCAGTTTGACTGCTCTTCATCCTCTTATAAAACCGTTTGACTGCTCTTCGTCCGATTATAAATCAGGTTGACTGCTCTTCGTCCGATTATAAATCAGTTTGACTGCTCTTCGTCTGCTTATAAAACAGTTTGACTGCTCTTCATCCTTTTATAAAGCAGTTTGACTGCTCTTCATCCTCTTATAAATCAGTTTGACTGCTCTTCATCTGTTTATAAAGCAGTTTTACTGTCTCTTCATACTCCTATAATCCAGTTTGACTGCGCTTCATCCTCCTGTAGAACAGTTTGACTGCTTTTCGTCCGATTATAAATCAGTTTGACTGCTCTTCATCCTTTTATAAAGCAGTTTGACTGCTCTTCATCCTCTTATAAATCAATTTGACTGCTCTTCATCCTCTTATAAAACCGTTTGACTGCTCGTCGTCCGATTATAAATCAGTTTGACTGCTCTTCGTCCGATTATAAATCAGTTTGACTGCTCTTCGTCCGCTTATAAAACAGTTTGACTGCTCTTCATCCTTTTATAAAGCAGTTTGACTGCTCTTCATCCTCTTATAAATCAGTTTGACTGCTCTTCATCCTTTTATAAATCAATTTGACTGCTCTTCATCCTCTTATAAAACCGTTTGACTGCTCTTCGTCCGATTATAAATCAGTTTGACTGCTCTTCATCCTCTTATAAAACCGTTTGACTGCTCTTCGTCCGATTATAAATCAGGTTGACTGCTCTTCGTCCGATTATAAATCAGTTTGACTGCTCTTCGTCTGCTTATAAAAAAGTTTGACTGCTCTTCATCCTTTTATAAAGCAGTTTGACTGCTCTTCATCCTCTTATGAATCAGTTTGACTGCTCTTCATCTGTTTATAAAGCAGTTTGACTGCTCTTCATCCTCCTATAGACCAGTTTGACTGCGCTTCATCCTCCTATAAAACAGTTTGACTGCTCTTCGTCGGATTATAAATCAGTTTGACTGCTCTTCGTCCTCCTATAAAACAGTTTGACTGCTCTTCATCCTTTTATAAAGCAGTTTGACTGCTCTACATCCTCTTATAAATCAGTTTGACTGCTATTCATCCGATTATAAATCAGTTTGACTGCTCTTCGTCCGATTATAAATCAGTTTGACTGCTCTACATCCTCTTATAAATCAGTTTGACTGCTATTCATCCGATTATAAATCAGTTTGACTGCTCTTCATCTGTTTATAAAGCAGTTTGACTGCTCTTCGTCTGCTTATAAAACAGTTTGACTGCTCTTCATCCTTTTATAAATCAGTTTGACTGCTCTTCGTCTGCTTATAAATCAGTTTGACTGCTCTTCATCCTCTTATAAAACAGTTTGACTGCTCTTTATCCTTTTATAACGCAGTTTGACTGCTCTTCATCCTCTTGTAAAACAGGTTGACTGCTCTTCATCCTCTTGTAAAACAGTCTGACTGCTCTACATCCTCGTATAAAACAGTTTGACTGCTCTTCATCCTTTTATAAAGCAGTTTGACTGCTCTTCATCCTCTTATAAATCAATTTGACTGCTCTTCATCCTCTTATAAAACCGTTTGACTGCTCTTCGTCCGATTATAAATCAGTTTGACTGCTCTTCATCCTCTTATAAAACCGTTTGACTGCTCTTCGTCCGATTATAAATCAGGTTGACTGCTCTTCGTCCGATTATAAATCAGTTTGACTGCTCTTCGTCTGCTTATAAAACAGTTTGACTGCTCTTCATCCTTTTATAAAGCAGTTTGACTGCTCTTCATCCTCTTATAAATCAGTTTGACTGCTCTTCATCTGTTTATAAAGCAGTTTTACTGCTCTTCATCCTCCTATAGACCAGTTTGACTGCGCTTCATCCTCCTATAAAACAGTTTGACTGCTCTTCGTCCTTTTATAAAGCAGTTTGACTGCTCTTCGTCCTCTTATAAAACAGTTTGACTGCTCTTAATCCTTTTATATGCAGTTTGACTGCTCTTCATCCTCTTATAAAACAGTTTGACTGCTCTTCATCCTTTTATAAATCAGTTTGACTGCTCTTCGTCTGCTTATAAATCAGTTTGACTGCTCTTCATCCTATTATAAATCAGTTTGACTGCTCTTCATCCTCTTATAAAACAGTTTGACTGCTCTTTATACTTTTATAACGCAGTTTGACTGCTCTTCATCCTTGTATAAAACAGTTTGACTGCTCTTCATCTGTTTATAAAGCAGTTTGACTGCTCTTCATCCTCCTATAGACCAGTTTGACTGCTCTTCATCCTCTTATAAAACAGTTTGACTGCTCTTCATCCTCTTGTAAAACAGGTTGACTGCTCTTCATCCTCTTGTAAAACAGTCTGACTGCTCTACATCCTCGTATAAAACAGTTTGACTGCTCTTCATCCTTTTATAAAGCAGTTTGACTGCTCTTCATCCTCTTATAAATCAATTTGACTGCTCTTTATCCTCTTATAAAACCGTTTGACTGCTCTTCGTCAGATTATAAATCAGTTTGACTGCTCTTCATCCTCTTATAAAACCGTTTGACTGCTCTTCGTCCGATTATAAATCAGGTTGACTGCTCTTCGTCCGATTATAAATCAGTTTGACTGCTCTTCGTCTGCTTATAAAACAGTTTGACTGCTCTTCATCCTTTTATAAAGCAGTTTGACTGCTCTTCATCCTCTTATAAATCAGTTTGACTGCTCTTCATCTGTTTATAAAGCAGTTTTACTGTCTCTTCATACTCCTATAATCCAGTTTGACTGCGCTTCATCCTCCTGTAGAACAGTTTGACTGCTTTTCGTCCGATTATAAATCAGTTTGACTGCTCTTCATCCATTTATAAAGCAGTTTGACTGCTCTTCATCCTCTTATAAATCAATTTGACTGCTCTTCATCCTCTTATAAAACCGTTTGACTGCTCGTCGTCCGATTATAAATCAGTTTGACTGCTCTTCGTCCGATTATAAATCAGTTTGACTGCTCTTCGTCCGCTTATAAAACAGTTTGACTGCTCTTCATCCTTTTATAAAGCAGTTTGACTGCTCTTCATCCTCTTATAAATCAGTTTGACTGCTCTTCATCCTTTTATAAATCAATTTGACTGCTCTTCATCCTCTTATAAAACCGTTTGACTGCTCTTCGTCCGATTATAAATCAGTTTGACTGCTCTTCATCCTCTTATAAAACCGTTTGACTGCTCTTCGTCCGATTATAAATCAGGTTGACTGCTCTTCGTCCGATTATAAATCAGTTTGACTGCTCTTCGTCTGCTTATAAAAAAGTTTGACTGCTCTTCATCCTTTTATAAAGCAGTTTGACTGCTCTTCATCCTCTTATGAATCAGTTTGACTGCTCTTCATCTGTTTATAAAGCAGTTTGACTGCTCTTCATCCTCCTATAGACCAGTTTGACTGCGCTTCATCCTCCTATAAAACAGTTTGACTGCTCTTCGTCGGATTATAAATCAGTTTGACTGCTCTTCGTCCTCTTATAAAACAGTTTGACTGCTCTTCATCCTTTTATAAAGCAGTTTGACTGCTCTACATCCTCTTATAAATCAGTTTGACTGCTATTCATCCGATTATAAATCAGTTTGACTGCTCTTCGTCCGATTATAAATCAGTTTGACTGCTCTACATCCTCTTATAAATCAGTTTGACTGCTATTCATCCGATTATAAATCAGTTTGACTGCTCTTCATCTGTTTATAAAGCAGTTTGACTGCTCTTCGTCTGCTTATAAAACAGTTTGACTGCTCTTCATCCTTTTATAAATCAGTTTGACTGCTCTTCGTCTGCTTATAAATCAGTTTGACTGCTCTTCATCCTCTTATAAAACAGTTTGACTGCTCTTTATCCTTTTATAACGCAGTTTGACTGCTCTTCATCCTCTTGTAAAACAGGTTGACTGCTCTTCATCCTCTTGTAAAACAGTCTGACTGCTCTACATCCTCGTATAAAACAGTTTGACTGCTCTTCATCCTTTTATAAAGCAGTTTGACTGCTCTTCATCCTCTTATAAATCAATTTGACTGCTCTTCATCCTCTTATAAAACCGTTTGACTGCTCTTCGTCCGATTATAAATCAGTTTGACTGCTCTTCATCCTCTTATAAAACCGTTTGACTGCTCTTCGTCCGATTATAAATCAGGTTGACTGCTCTTCGTCCGATTATAAATCAGTTTGACTGCTCTTCGTCTGCTTATAAAACAGTTTGACTGCTCTTCATCCTTTTATAAAGCAGTTTGACTGCTCTTCATCCTCTTATAAATCAGTTTTACTGCTCTTCATCTGTTTATAAAGCAGTTTTACTGCTCTTCATCCTCCTATAGACCAGTTTGACTGCGCTTCATCCTCCTATAAAACAGTTTGACTGCTCTTCGTCCTTTTATAAAGCAGTTTGACTGCTCTTCGTCCTCTTATAAAACAGTTTGACTGCTCTTAATCCTTTTATATGCAGTTTGACTGCTCTTCATCCTCTTATAAAACAGTTTGACTGCTCTTCATCCTTTTATAAATCAGTTTGACTGCTCTTCGTCTGCTTATAAATCAGTTTGACTGCTCTTCATCCTATTATAAATCAGTTTGACTGCTCTTCATCCTCTTATAAAACAGTTTGACTGCTCTTTATACTTTTATAACGCAGTTTGACTGCTCTTCATCCTTGTATAAAACAGTTTGACTGCTCTTCATCTGTTTATAAAGCAGTTTGACTGCTCTTCATCCTCCTATAGACCAGTTTGACTGCGCTTCATCCTCCTATAAAACAGTTTGACTGCTCTTCGTCGGATTATAAATCAGTTTGACTGCTCTTCGTCCTCTTATAAAACAGTTTGACTGCTCTTCATCCTTTTATAAAGCAGTTTGACTGCTCTACATCCTCTTATAAATCAGTTTGACTGCTATTCATCCGATTATAAATCAGTTTGACTGCTCTTCGTCCGATTATAAATCAGTGTGACTGCTCTACATCCTCTTATAAATCAGTTTGACTGCTATTCATCCGATTATAAATCAGTTTGACTGCTCTTCATCTGTTTATAAAGCAGTTTGACTGCTCTTCGTCTACTTATAAAACAGTTTGACTGCTCTTCATCCTTTTATAAATCAGTTTGACTGCTCTTCGTCTGCTTATAAATCAGTTTGACTGCTCTTCATCCTCTTATAAAACAGTTTGACTGCTCTTTATCCTTTTATAACGCAGTTTGACTGCTCTTCATCATCTTGTAAAACAGGTTGACTGCTCTTCATCCTCTTGTAAAACAGTCTGACTGCTCTACATCCTCGTATAAAACAGTTTGACTGCTCTTCATCCTTTTATAAAGCAGTTTGACTGCTCTTCATCCTCTTATAAATCAATTTGACTGCTCTTCATCCTCTTATAAAACCGTTTGACTGCTCTTCGTCCGATTATAAATCAGTTTGACTGCTCTTCATCCTCTTATAAAACCGTTTGACTGCTCTTCGTCCGATTATAAATCAGGTTGACTGCTCTTCGTCCGATTATAAATCAGTTTGACTGCTCTTCGTCTGCTTATAAAACAGTTTGACTGCTCTTCATCCTTTTATAAAGCAGTTTGACTGCTCTTCATCCTCTTATAAATCAGTTTGACTGCTCTTCATCTGTTTATAAAGCAGTTTTACTGCTCTTCATCCTCCTATAGACCAGTTTGACTGCGCTTCATCCTCCTATAAATCAGTTAGACTGCTCTTCATCCTCTTATAAAACAGTTTGACTGCTCTTTATACTTTTATAACGCAGTTTGACTGCTCTTCATCCTCGTATAAAACAGTTTGACTGCTCTTCATCCTTTTATAAAGCAGTTTGACTGCTCTTCATCCTCTTATAAATCAATTTGACTGCTCTTCATCCTCTTATAAAACCGTTTGACTGCTCTTCGTCCGATTATAAATCAGTTTGACTGCTCTTCATCCTCTTATAAAACCGTTTGACTGCTCTTCGTCCGATTATAAATCAGGTTGACTGCTCTTCGTCCGATTATAAATCAGTTTGACTGCTCTTCGTCTGCTTATAAAACAGTTTGACTGCTCTTCATCCTTTTATAAAGCAGTTTGACTGCTCTTCATCCTCTTATAAATCAGTTTGACTGCTCTTCATCTTTTTATAAAGCAGTTTTACTGCTCTTCATCCTCCTATAGACCAGTTTGACTGCGCTTCATCCTCCTATAAAACAGTTTGACTGCTCTTCGTCGGATTATAAATCAGTTTGACTGCTCTTCGTCCTCTTATAAAACAGGTTGACTGCTCTTCATCCTCTTGTAAAACAGTCTGACTGCTCTACATCCTCGTATAAAACAGTTTGACTGCTCTTCATCCTTTTATAAAGCAGTTTCACTGCTCTTCATCCTCTTATAAATCAATTTGACTGCTCTTCATACTCTTATAAAACCGTTTGACTGCTCTTCGTCCGATTATAAATCAGGTTGACTGCTCTTCGTCCGATTATAAATCAGTTTGACTGCTCTTCGTCTGCTTATAAAACAGTTTGACTGCTCTTCATCCTTTTATAAAGCAGTTTGACTGCTCTTCATCCTCTTATAAATCAGTTTGACTGCTCTTCATCTGTTTATAAAGCAGTTTGACTGCTCTTCATCCTCCTATAGACCAGTTTGACTGCGCTTCATCCTCCTATAAAACAGGTTGACTTCTCTTCGTCCTTTTATAAAGCAGTTTGACTGCTCTTCGTCCTCTTATAAAACAGTTTGACTGCTCTTCATCCTTTTATAAAGCAGTTTGACTGCTCTTCATCCTCTTATAAAACAGTTTGACTGCTCTTCATCCTTTTATAAATCAGTTTGACTGCTCTTCGTCTGCTTATAAATCAGTTTGACTGCTCTTCATCCTATTATAAATCAGTTTGACTGCTCTTCATCCTCTTATAAAACAGTTTGACTGCTCTTTATCCTTTTATAACGCAGTTTGACTGCTCTTCATCCTCTTATAAAACAGTTTGACTGCTCTTCATCCTCTTGTAAAACAGGTTGACTGCTCTTCATCCTCTTGTAAAACAGTCTGACTGCTCTACATCCTCGTATAAAACAGTTTGACTGCTCTTCATCCTTTTATAAAGCAGTTTGACTGCTCTTCATCCTCTTATAAATCAATTTGACTGCTCTTTATCCTCTTATAAAACCGTTTGACTGCTCTTCGTCAGATTATAAATCAGTTTGACTGCTCTTCATCCTCTTATAAAACCGTTTGACTGCTCTTCGTCCGATTATAAATCAGGTTGACTGCTCTTCGTCCGATTATAAATCAGTTTGACTGCTCTTCGTCTGCTTATAAAACAGTTTGACTGCTCTTCATCCTTTTATAAAGCAGTTTGACTGCTCTTCATCCTCTTATAAATCAGTTTGACTGCTCTTCATCTGTTTATAAAGCAGTTTTACTGTCTCTTCATACTCCTATAATCCAGTTTGACTGCGCTTCATCCTCCTGTAGAACAGTTTGACTGCTTTTCGTCCGATTATAAATCAGTTTGACTGCTCTTCATCCTTTTATAAAGCAGTTTGACTGCTCTTCATCCTCTTATAAATCAATTTGACTGCTCTTCATCCTCTTATAAAACCGTTTGACTGCTCGTCGTCCGATTATAAATCAGTTTGACTGCTCTTCGTCCGATTATAAATCAGTTTGACTGCTCTTCGTCCGCTTATAAAACAGTTTGACTGCTCTTCATCCTTTTATAAAGCAGTTTGACTGCTCTTCATCCTCTTATAAATCAGTTTGACTGCTCTTCATCCTTTTATAAATCAATTTGACTGCTCTTCATCCTCTTATAAAACCGTTTGACTGCTCTTCGTCCGATTATAAATCAGTTTGACTGCTCTTCATCCTCTTATAAAACCGTTTGACTGCTCTTCGTCCGATTATAAATCAGGTTGACTGCTCTTCGTCCGATTATAAATCAGTTTGACTGCTCTTCGTCTGCTTATAAAAAAGTTTGACTGCTCTTCATCCTTTTATAAAGCAGTTTGACTGCTCTTCATCCTCTTATGAATCAGTTTGACTGCTCTTCATCTGTTTATAAAGCAGTTTGACTGCTCTTCATCCTCCTATAGACCAGTTTGACTGCGCTTCATCCTCCTATAAAACAGTTTGACTGCTCTTCGTCCTTTTATAAAGCAGTTTGACTGCTCTTCGTCCTCTTATAAAACAGTTTGACTGCTCTTCATCCTTTTATAAAGCAGTTTGACTGCTCTTCATCCTCTTATAAAACAGTTTGACTGCTCTTCATCCTTTTATAAATCAGTTTGACTGCTCTTCGTCTTCTTATAAATCAGTTTGACTGCTCTTCATCCTATTATAAATCAGTTTGACTGCTCTTCATCCTCTTATAAAACAGTTTGACTGCTCTTTATACTTTTATAACGCAGTTTGACTGCTCTTCATCCTCGTAAAAAACAGTTTGACTGCTCTTCATCCTTTTATAAAGCAGTTTGACTGCTCTTCATCCTCTTATAAATCAATTTGACTTCTCTTCATCCTCTTATAAAACCGTTTGACTGCTCTTCGTCCGATTATAAATCAGTTTGACTGCTCTTCATCCTCTTATAAAACCGTTTGACTGCTCTTCGTCCGATTATAAATCAGGTTGACTGCTCTTCGTCCGATTATAAATCAGTTTGACTGCTCTTCGTCTGCTTATAAAACAGTTTGACTGCTCTTCATCCTTTTATAAAGCAGTTTGACTGCTCTTCATCCTCTTATAAATCAATTTGACTGCTCTTCATCCTCTTATAAAACCGTTTGACTGCTCTTCGTCCGATTATAAATCAGTTTGACTGCTCTTCATCCTCTTATAAAACCGTTTGACTGCTCTTCGTCCGATTATAAATCAGGTTGACTGCTCTTCGTCCGATTATAAATCAGTTTGACTGCTCTTCGTCTGCTTATAAAACAGTTTGACTGCTCTTCATCCTTTTATAAAGCAGTTTGACTGCTCTTCATCCTCTTATAAATCAGTTTGACTGCTCTTCATCTGTTTATAAAGCAGTTTGACTGCTCTTCATCCTCCTATAGACCAGTTTGACTGCGCTTCATCCTCCTATAAAACAGTTTGACTGCTCTTCGTCCTTTTATAAAGCAGTTTGACTGCTCTTCGTCCTCTTATAAAACAGTTTGACTGCTCTTCATCCTTTTATAAAGCAGTTTGACTGCTCTTCATCCTCTTATAAAACAGTTTGACTGCTCTTCATCCTTTTATAAATCAGTTTGACTGCTCTTCGTCTGCTTATAAATCAGTTTGACTGCTCTTCATCCTATTATAAATCAGTTAGACTGCTCTTCATCCTCTTATAAAACAGTTTGACTGCTCTTTATACTTTTATAACGCAGTTTGACTGCTCTTCATCCTCGTATAAAACAGTTTGACTGCTCTTCATCCTTTTATAAAGCAGTTTGACTGCTCTTCATCCTCTTATAAATCAATTTGACTGCTCTTCATCATCTTATAAAACCGTTTGACTGCTCTTCGTCCGATTATAAATCAGTTTTACTGCTATTCATCCTCTTATAAAACCGTTTGACTGCTCTTCGTCCGATTATAAATCAGGTTGACTGCTCTTCGTCCGATTATAAATCAGTTTGACTGCTCTTCGTCTGCTTATAAAACAGTTTGACTGCTCTTCATCCTTTTATAAAGCAGTTTGACTGCTCTTCATCCTCTTATAAATCAGTTTGACTGCTCTTCATCTGTTTATAAAGCAGTTTTACTGCTCTTCATCCTCCTATAGACCAGTTTGACTGCGCTTCATCCTCCTATAAAACAGTTTGACTGCTCTTCGTCGGATTATAAATCAGTTTGACTGCTCTTCGTCCTCTTATAAAACAGGTTGACTGCTCTTCATCCTCTTGTAAAACAGTCTGACTGCTCTACATCCTCGTATAAAACAGTTTGACTGCTCTTCATCCTTTTATAAAGCAGTTTCACTGCTCTTCATCCTCTTATAAATCAATTTGACTGCTCTTCATACTCTTATAAAACCGTTTGACTGCTCTTCGTCCGATTATAAATCAGGTTGACTGCTCTTCGTCCGATTATAAATCAGTTTGACTGCTCTTCGTCTGCTTATAAAATAGTTTGACTGCTCTTCATCCTTTTATAAAGCAGTTTGACTGCTCTTCATCCTCTTATAAATCAGTTTGACTGCTCTTCATCTGTTTATAAAGCAGTTTGACTGCTCTTCATCCTCCTATAGACCAGTTTGACTGCGCTTCATCCTCCTATAAAACAGGTTGACTTCTCTTCGTCCTTTTATAAAGCAGTTTGACTGCTCTTCGTCCTCTTATAAAACAGTTTGACTGCTCTTCATCCTTTTATAAAGCAGTTTGACTGCTCTTCGTCTGCTTATAAAACAGTTTGACTGCTCTTCATCCTTTTATAAATCAGTTTGACTGCTCTTCGTCTGCTTATAAATCAGTTTGACTGCTCTTCATCCTATTATAAATCAGTTTGACTGCTCTTCATCCTCTTATAAAACAGTTTGACTGCTCTTTATCCTTTTATAACGCAGTTTGACTGCTCTTCATCCTCTTATAAAACAGGTTGACTGCTCTTCATCCTCTTGTAAAACAGTCTGACTGCTCTACATCCTCGTATAAAACAGTTTGACTGCTCTTCATCCTTTTATAAAGCAGTTTCACTGCTCTTCATCCTCTTATAAATCAATTTGACTGCTCTTCATACTCTTATAAAACCGTTTGACTGCTCTTCGTCCGATTATAAATCAGGTTGACTGCTCTTCGTCCGATTATAAATCAGTTTGACTGCTCTTCGTCTGCTTATAAAACAGTTTGACTGCTCTTCATCCTTTTATAAAGCAGTTTGACTGCTCTTCATCCTCTTATAAATCAGTTTGACTGCTCTTCATCTGTTTATAAAGCAGTTTGACTGCTCTTCATCCTCCTATAGACCAGTTTGACTGCGCTTCATCCTCCTATAAAACAGGTTGACTTCTCTTCGTCCTTTTATAAAGCAGTTTGACTGCTCTTCGTCCTCTTATAAAACAGTTTGACTGCTCTTCATCCTTTTATAAAGCAGTTTGACTGCTCTTCATCCTCTTATAAAACAGTTTGACTGCTCTTCATCCTTTTATAAATCAGTTTGACTGCTCTTCGTCTGCTTATAAATCAGTCTGACTGCTCTTCATCCTATTATAAATCAGTTTGACTGCTCTTCATCCTCTTATAAAACAGTTTGACTGCTCTTTATCCTTTTATAACGCAGTTTGACTGCTCTTCATCCTCTTATAAAACAGTTTGACTGCTCTTCATCCTCTTGTAAAACAGGTTGACTGCTCTTCATCCTCTTGTAAAACAGTCTGACTGCTCTACATCCTCGTATAAAACAGTTTGACTGCTCTTCATCCTTTTATAAAGCAGTTTGACTGCTCTTCATCCTCTTATAAATCAATTTGACTGCTCTTTATCCTCTTATAAAACCGTTTGACTGCTCTTCGTCAGATTATAAATCAGTTTGACTGCTCTTCATCCTCTTATAAAACCGTTTGACTGCTCTTCGTCCGATTATAAATCAGGTTGACTGCTCTTCGTCCGATTATAAATCAGTTTGACTGCTCTTCGTCTGCTTATAAAACAGTTTGACTGCTCTTCATCCTTTTATAAAGCAGTTTGACTGCTCTTCATCCTCTTATAAATCAGTTTGACTGCTCTTCATCTGTTTATAAAGCAGTTTTACTGTCTCTTCATACTCCTATAATCCAGTTTGACTGCGCTTCATCCTCCTGTAGAACAGTTTGACTGCTTTTCGTCCGATTATAAATCAGTTTGACTGCTCTTCATCCTTTTATAAAGCAGTTTGACTGCTCTTCATCCTCTTATAAATCAATTTGACTGCTCTTCATCCTCTTATAAAACCGTTTGACTGCTCTTCGTCCGATTATAAATCAGTTTGACTGCTCTTCGTCTGCTTATAAAACAGTTTGACTGCTCTTCATCCTTTTATAAAGCAGTTTGACTGCTCTTCATCCTCTTATAAATCAGTTTGACTGCTCTTCATCTGTTTATAAAGCAGTTTGACTGCTCTTCATCCTCCTATAGACCAGTTTGACTGCGCTTCATCCTCCTATAAAACAGGTTGACTTCTCTTCGTCCTTTTATAAAGCAGTTTGACTGCTCTTCGTCCTCTTATAAAACAGTTTGACTGCTCTTCATCCTTTTATAAAGCAGTTTGACTGCTCTTCATCCTCTTATAAAACAGTTTGACTGCTCTTCATCCTTTTATAAATCAGTTTGACTGCTCTTCGTCTGCTTATAAATCAGTTTGACTGCTCTTCATCCTATTATAAATCAGTTTGACTGCTCTTCATCCTCTTATAAAACAGTTTGACTGCTCTTTATCCTTTTATAACGCAGTTTGACTGCTCTTCATCCTCTTATAAAACAGTTTGACTGCTCTTCATCCTCTTGTAAAACAGGTTGACTGCTCTTCATCCTCTTGTAAAACAGTCTGACTGCTCTACATCCTCGTATAAAACAGTTTGACTGCTCTTCATCCTTTTATAAAGCAGTTTGACTGCTCTTCATCCTCTTATAAATCAATTTGACTGCTCTTTATCCTCTTATAAAACCGTTTGACTGCTCTTCGTCAGATTATAAATCAGTTTGACTGCTCTTCATCCTCTTATAAAACCGTTTGACTGCTCTTCGTCCGATTATAAATCAGGTTGACTGCTCTTCGTCCGATTATAAATCAGTTTGACTGCTCTTCGTCTGCTTATAAAACAGTTTGACTGCTCTTCATCCTTTTATAAAGCAGTTTGACTGCTCTTCATCCTCTTATAAATCAGTTTGACTGCTCTTCATCTGTTTATAAAGCAGTTTTACTGTCTCTTCATACTCCTATAATCCAGTTTGACTGCGCTTCATCCTCCTGTAGAACAGTTTGACTGCTTTTCGTCCGATTATAAATCAGTTTGACTGCTCTTCATCCTTTTATAAAGCAGTTTGACTGCTCTTCATCCTCTTATAAATCAATTTGACTGCTCTTCATCCTCTTATAAAACCGTTTGACTGCTCGTCGTCCGATTATAAATCAGTTTGACTGCTCTTCGTCCGATTATAAATCAGTTTGACTGCTCTTCGTCCGCTTATAAAACAGTTTGACTGCTCTTCATCCTTTTATAAAGCAGTTTGACTGCTCTTCATCCTCTTATAAATCAGTTTGACTGCTCTTCATCCTTTTATAAATCAATTTGACTGCTCTTCATCCTCTTATAAAACCGTTTGACTGCTCTTCGTCCGATTATAAATCAGTTTGACTGCTCTTCATCCTCTTATAAAACCGTTTGACTGCTCTTCGTCCGATTATAAATCAGGTTGACTGCTCTTCGTCCGATTATAAATCAGTTTGACTGCTCTTCGTCTGCTTATAAAAAAGTTTGACTGCTCTTCATCCTTTTATAAAGCAGTTTGACTGCTCTTCATCCTCTTATGAATCAGTTTGACTGCTCTTCATCTGTTTATAAAGCAGTTTGACTGCTCTTCATCCTCCTATAGACCAGTTTGACTGCGCTTCATCCTCCTATAAAACAGTTTGACTGCTCTTCGTCCTTTTATAAAGCAGTTTGACTGCTCTTCGTCCTCTTATAAAACAGTTTGACTGCTCTTCATCCTTTTATAAAGCAGTTTGACTGCTCTTCATCCTCTTATAAAACAGTTTGACTGCTCTTCATCCTTTTATAAATCAGTTTGACTGCTCTTCGTCTTCTTATAAATCAGTTTGACTGCTCTTCATCCTATTATAAATCAGTTTGACTGCTCTTCATCCTCTTATAAAACAGTTTGACTGCTCTTTATACTTTTATAACGCAGTTTGACTGCTCTTCATCCTCGTAAAAAACAGTTTGACTGCTCTTCATCCTTTTATAAAGCAGTTTGACTGCTCTTCATCCTCTTATAAATCAATTTGACTTCTCTTCATCCTCTTATAAAACCGTTTGACTGCTCTTCGTCCGATTATAAATCAGTTTGACTGCTCTTCATCCTCTTATAAAACCGTTTGACTGCTCTTCGTCCGATTATAAATCAGGTTGACTGCTCTTCGTCCGATTATAAATCAGTTTGACTGCTCTTCGTCTGCTTATAAAACAGTTTGACTGCTCTTCATCCTTTTATAAAGCAGTTTGACTGCTCTTCATCCTCTTATAAATCAATTTGACTGCTCTTCATCCTCTTATAAAACCGTTTGACTGCTCTTCGTCCGATTATAAATCAGTTTGACTGCTCTTCATCCTCTTATAAAACCGTTTGACTGCTCTTCGTCCGATTATAAATCAGGTTGACTGCTCTTCGTCCGATTATAAATCAGTTTGACTGCTCTTCGTCTGCTTATAAAACAGTTTGACTGCTCTTCATCCTTTTATAAAGCAGTTTGACTGCTCTTCATCCTCTTATAAATCAGTTTGACTGCTCTTCATCTGTTTATAAAGCAGTTTGACTGCTCTTCATCCTCCTATAGACCAGTTTGACTGCGCTTCATCCTCCTATAAAACAGTTTGACTGCTCTTCGTCCTTTTATAAAGCAGTTTGACTGCTCTTCGTCCTCTTATAAAACAGTTTGACTGCTCTTCATCCTTTTATAAAGCAGTTTGACTGCTCTTCATCCTCTTATAAAACAGTTTGACTGCTCTTCATCCTTTTATAAATCAGTTTGACTGCTCTTCGTCTGCTTATAAATCAGTTTGACTGCTCTTCATCCTATTATAAATCAGTTAGACTGCTCTTCATCCTCTTATAAAACAGTTTGACTGCTCTTTATACTTTTATAACGCAGTTTGACTGCTCTTCATCCTCGTATAAAACAGTTTGACTGCTCTTCATCCTTTTATAAAGCAGTTTGACTGCTCTTCATCCTCTTATAAATCAATTTGACTGCTCTTCATCCTCTTATAAAACCGTTTGACTGCTCTTCGTCCGATTATAAATCAGTTTTACTGCTATTCATCCTCTTATAAAACCGTTTGACTGCTCTTCGTCCGATTATAAATCAGGTTGACTGCTCTTCGTCCGATTATAAATCAGTTTGACTGCTCTTCGTCTGCTTATAAAACAGTTTGACTGCTCTTCATCCTTTTATAAAGCAGTTTGACTGCTCTTCATCCTCTTATAAATCAGTTTGACTGCTCTTCATCTGTTTATAAAGCAGTTTTACTGCTCTTCATCCTCCTATAGACCAGTTTGACTGCGCTTCATCCTCCTATAAAACAGTTTGACTGCTCTTCGTCGGATTATAAATCAGTTTGACTGCTCTTCGTCCTCTTATAAAACAGGTTGACTGCTCTTCATCCTCTTGTAAAACAGTCTGACTGCTCTACATCCTCGTATAAAACAGTTTGACTGCTCTTCATCCTTTTATAAAGCAGTTTCACTGCTCTTCATCCTCTTATAAATCAATTTGACTGCTCTTCATACTCTTATAAAACCGTTTGACTGCTCTTCGTCCGATTATAAATCAGGTTGACTGCTCTTCGTCCGATTATAAATCAGTTTGACTGCTCTTCGTCTGCTTATAAAATAGTTTGACTGCTCTTCATCCTTTTATAAAGCAGTTTGACTGCTCTTCATCCTCTTATAAATCAGTTTGACTGCTCTTCATCTGTTTATAAAGCAGTTTGACTGCTCTTCATCCTCCTATAGACCAGTTTGACTGCGCTTCATCCTCCTATAAAACAGGTTGACTTCTCTTCGTCCTTTTATAAAGCAGTTTGACTGCTCTTCGTCCTCTTATAAAACAGTTTGACTGCTCTTCATCCTTTTATAAAGCAGTTTGACTGCTCTTCGTCTGCTTATAAAACAGTTTGACTGCTCTTCATCCTTTTATAAATCAGTTTGACTGCTCTTCGTCTGCTTATAAATCAGTTTGACTGCTCTTCATCCTATTATAAATCAGTTTGACTGCTCTTCATCCTCTTATAAAACAGTTTGACTGCTCTTTATCCTTTTATAACGCAGTTTGACTGCTCTTCATCCTCTTATAAAACAGTTTGACTGCTCTTCATCCTCTTGTAAAACAGGTTGATTGCTCTTCATCCTCTTGTAAAACAGTCTGACTGCTCTACATCCTCGTATAAAACAGTTTGACTGCTCTTCATCCTTTTATAAAGCAGTTTGACTGCTCTTCATCCTCTTATAAATCAATTTGACTGCTCTTTATCCTCTTATAAAACCGTTTGACTGCTCTTCGTCAGATTATAAATCAGTTTGACTGCTCTTCATCCTCTTATAAAACCGTTTGACTGCTCTTCGTCCGATTATAAATCAGGTTGACTGCTCTTCGTCCGATTATAAATCAGTTTGACTGCTCTTCGTCTGCTTATAAAACAGTTTGACTGCTCTTCATCCTTTTATAAAGCAGTTTGACTGCTCTTCATCCTCTTATAAATCAGTTTGACTGCTCTTCATCTGTTTATAAAGCAGTTTTATTGTCTCTTCATACTCCTATAATCCAGTTTGACTGCGCTTCATCCTCCTGTAGAACAGTTTGACTGCTTTTCGTCCGATTATAAATCAGTTTGACTGCTCTTCATCCTTTTATAAAGCAGTTTGACTGCTCTTCATCCTCTTATAAATCAATTTGACTGCTCTTCATCCTCTTATAAAACCGTTTGACTGCTCGTCGTCCGATTATAAATCAGTTTGACTGCTCTTCGTCCGATTATAAATCAGTTTGACTGCTCTTCGTCCGCTTATAAAACAGTTTGACTGCTCTTCATCCTTTTATAAAGCAGTTTGACTGCTCTTCATCCTCTTATAAATCAGTTTGACTGCTCTTCATCCTTTTATAAATCAATTTGACTGCTCTTCATCCTCTTATAAAACCGTTTGACTGCTCTTCGTCCGATTATAAATCAGTTTGACTGCTCTTCATCCTCTTATAAAACCGTTTGACTGCTCTTCGTCCGATTATAAATCAGGTTGACTGCTCTTCGTCCGATTATAAATCAGTTTGACTGCTCTTCGTCTGCTTATAAAAAAGTTTGACTGCTCTTCATCCTTTTATAAAGCAGTTTGACTGCTCTTCATCCTCTTATGAATCAGTTTGACTGCTCTTCATCTGTTTATAAAGCAGTTTGACTGCTCTTCATCCTCCTATAGACCAGTTTGACTGCGCTTCATCCTCCTATAAAACAGTTTGCCTGCTCTTCGTCCTTTTATAAAGCAGTTTGACTGCTCTTCGTCCTCTTATAAAACAGTTTGACTGCTCTTCATCCTTTTATAAAGCAGTTTGACTGCTCTTCATCCTCTTATAAAACAGTTTGACTGCTCTTCATCCTTTTATAAATCAGTTTGACTGCTCTTCGTCTGCTTATAAATCAGTTTGACTGCTCTTCATCCTATTATAAATCAGTTTGACTGCTCTTCATCCTCTTATAAAACAGTTTGACTGCTCTTTATACTTTTATAACGCAGTTTGACTGCTCTTCATCCTCGTAAAAAACAGTTTGACTGCTCTTCATCCTTTTATAAAGCAGTTTGACTGCTCTTCATCCTCTTATAAATCAATTTGACTGCTCTTCATCCTCTTATAAAACCGTTTGACTGCTCTTCGTCCGATTATAAATCAGTTTGACTGCTCTTCATCCTATTATAAAACCGTTTGACTGCTCTTCGTCCGATTATAAATCAGGTTGACTGCTCTTCGTCCGATTATAAATCAGTTTGACTGCTCTTCGTCTGCTTATAAAACAGTTTGACTGCTCTTCATCCTTTTATAAAGCAGTTTGACTGCTCTTCATCCTCTTATAAATCAGTTTGACTGCTCTTCATCTGTTTATAAAGCAGTTTTACTGCTCTTCATCCTCCTATAGACCAGTTTGACTGCGCTTCATCCTCCTATAAAACAGTTTGATTGCTCATCGTCGGATTATAAAACAGGTTGACTGCTCTTCATCCTCTTGTAAAACAGTCTGACTGCTCTACATCCTCGTATAAAACAGTTTGACTGCTCTTCATCCTTTTATAAAGCAGTTTCACTGCTCTTCATCCTCTTATAAATCAATTTGACTGCCCTTCATACTCTTATAAAACCGTTTGACTGCTCTTCGTCCAATTATAAATCAGGTTGACTGCTCTTCGTCCGATTATAAATCAGTTTGACTGCTCTTCGTCTGCTTATAAAACAGTTTGACTGCTCTTCATCCTTTTATAAAGCAGTTTGACTGCTCTTCATCCTCTTATAAATCAGTTTGACTGCTCTTCATCTGTTTATAAAGCAGTTTGACTGCTCTTCGTCTGCTTATAAAACAGTTTGACTGCTCTTCATCCTTTTATAAATCAGTTTGACTGCTCTTCGTCTGCTTATAAATCAGTTTGACTGCTCTTCATCCTCCTATAGACCAGTTTGACTGCGCTTCATCCTCCTATAAAACAGGTTGACTTCTCTTCGTCCTTTTATAAAGCAGTTTGACTGCTCTTCGTCCTCTTATAAAACAGTTTGACTGCTCTTCATCCTTTTATAAAGCAGTTTGACTGCTCTTCATCCTCTTATAAAACAGTTTGACTGCTCATCATCCTTTTATAAATCAGTTTGACTGCTCTTCGTCTGCTTATAAATCAGTTTGACTGCTCTTCATCCTATTATAAATCAGTTTGACTGCTCTTCGTCCTCTTATAAAACAGTTTGACTGCTCTTTATCCTTTTATAACGCAGTTTGACTGCTCTTCATCCTCTTATAAAACAGTTTGACTGCTCTTCATCCTCTTGTAAAACAGGTTGACTGCTCTTCATCCTCTTGTAAAACAGTCTGACTGCTCTACATCCTCGTATAAAACAGTTTGACTGCTCTTCATCCTTTTATAAAGCAGTTTGACTGCTCTTCATTCTCTTATAAATCAATTTGACTGCTCTTTATCCTCTTATAAAACCGTTTGACTGCTCTTCGTCAGATTATAAATCAGTTTGACTGCTCTTCCTCCTCTTATAAAACCGTTTGACTGCTCTTCGTCCGATTATAAATCAGGTTGACTGCTCTTCGTCCGATTATAAATCAGTTTGACTGCTCTTCGTCTGCTTATAAAAGAGTTTGACTGCTCTTCATCCTTTTATAAAGCAGTTTGACTGCTCTTCATCCTCTTATAAATCAGTTTGACTGCTCTTCATCTGTTTATAAAGCAGTTTCACTGCTCTTCATACTCCTATAAACCAGTTTGACTGCGCTTCATCCTCCTGTAGAACAGTTTGACTGCTTTTCGTCCGATTATAAATCAGTTTGACTGCTCTTCGTCCTCGTATAAAACAGTTTGACTGCTCTTCATCCTTTTATAAAGCAGTTTGACTGCTCTTCATCCTCTTATAAAACAGATTGACTGCTCTTCATCCTCTTGTAAAACAGGTTGACTGCCCTTCATCCTCTTGTAAAACAGTCTGACTGCTCTTCATCCTCTTATAAAGCAGTTTGACTGCTCTTCATCCTCCTATAAACCAGTTTGACTGCGCTTCATCCTCTTGTAAAACAGGTTGACTGCTTTTCATCCTTTTGTAAAACAGTCTGACTGCTCTACATCATTGTATAAAACAGTTTGACTGCTCTTCATCCTTTTATAAAGCAGTTTGACTGCTCTTCATCCTCTTATAAATCAATTTGACTGCTCTTCATCCTCTTATAAAACCGTTTGACTGCTCGTCGTCCGATTATAAATCAGTTTGACTGCTCTTCGTCCGATTATAAATCATTTTGACTGCTCTTCGTCCGCTTATAAAACAGTTTGACTGCTTTTCATCCTTTTATAAAGCAGTTTGACTGCTCTTCATCCTCTTATAAATCAGTTTGACTGCTCTTCATCCTTTTATAAAGCAGTTTGACTGCTCTTCATCCTCTTATAAATCAATTTGACTGCTCTTTATCCTCTTATAAAACCGTTTTACTGCTCTTCATCAGATTATATATCAGTTTGACTGCTCTTCATCCTCTTATAAAACCGTTTGACTGCTCTTCGTCCGATTATAAATCAGGTTGACTGCTCTTCGTCCGATTATAAATCAGTTTGACTGCTCTTCGTCTGCTTATAAAACAGTTTGACTGCTCTTCATCCTTTTATAAAGCAGTTTGACTGCTCTTCATCCTCTTATAAATCAGTTTGACTGCTCTTCATCTGTTTATAAAGCAGTTTTACTGCTCTTCATACTCCTATAAATCAGTTTGACTGCGCTTCATCCTCCTGTAGAACAGTTTGACTACTTTTCGTCCGATTATAAATCAGTTTGACTGCTCTTCGTCCTCGTATAAAACAGTTTGACTGCTCTTCATCCTCTTATAAAGCAGTTTGACTGCTCTTCATCCTCTTATAAAACAGATTGACTGCTCTTCATCCTCTTGTAAAACAGGTTGACTGCCCTTCATCCTCTTGTAAATCAGTTTGACTGCTCTTCGTCCTCGTATAAAACAGTTTGACTGCTCTTCATCCTTTTATAACGCAGTTTGACTGCTCTTCATCCTCGTATAAAACAGGTTGACTGCTCTTCATCCTCTTGTAAAACAGTCTGACGGCTCTACATCCTCGTATAAAACAGTTTGACTGCTCTTCATCCTTTTATAAAGCAGTTTCACTGCTCTTCATCCTCTTATAAATCAATTTGACTGCTCTTCATACTCTTATAAAACCGTTTGACTGCTCTTCGTCCGATTATAAATCAGGTTGACTGCTCTTCGTCCGATTATAAATCAGTTTGACTGCTCTTCGTCTGCTTATAAAACAGTTTGACTGCTCTTCATCCTTTTATAAAGCAGTTTGACTGCTCTTCATCCTCTTATAAATCAGTTTGACTGCTCTTCATCTGTTTATAAAGCAGTTTGACTGCTCTTCATCCTCCTATAGACCAGTTTGACTGCGCTTCATCCTCCTATAAAACAGTTTGACTTCTCTTCGTCCTTTTATAAAGCAGTTTGACTGCTCTTCGTCCTCTTATAAAACAGTTTGACTGCTCTTCATCCTTTTATAAAGCAGTTTGACTGCTCTTCATCCTCTTATAAAACAGTTTGACTGCTCTTCATCCTTTTATAAATCAGTTTGACTGCTCTTCGTCTGCTTATAAATCAGTTTGACTGCTCTTCATCCTATTATAAATCAGTTTGACTGCTCTTCATCCTCTTATAAAACAGTTTGACTGCTCTTTATCCTTTTATAACGCAGTTTGACTGCTCTTCGTCTGCTTATAAAACAGTTTGACTGCTCTTCATCCTTTTATAAAGCAGTTTGACTGCTCTTCATCCTCTTATAAATCAGTTTGACTGCTCTTCATCTGTTTATAAAGCAGTTTTACTGCTCTTCATCCTCCTATAGACCAGTTTGACTGCGCTTCATCCTCCTATAAAACAGTTTGACTGCTCTTCGTCGGATTATAAATCAGTTTGACTGCTCTTCATCCTTTTATAAAGCAGTTTGACTGCTCTTCATCCTCTTATAAAACAGTTTGACTGCTCTTCATCCTTTTATAAATCAGTTTGACTGCTCTTCGTCTGCTTATAAATCAGTTTGACTGCTCTTCATCCTATTATAAATCAGTTTGACTGCTCTTCATCCTCTTATAAAACAGTTTGACTGCTCTTTATCCTTTTATAACTCAGTTTGACTGCTCTTCATCCTCTTATAAAACAGTTTGACTGCTCTTCATCCTCTTGTAAAACAGGTTGACTGCTCTTCATCCTCTTGTAAAACAGTCTGACTGCTCTACATCCTCGTATAAAACAGTTTGACTGCTCTTCATCCTTTTATAAAGCAGTTTGACTGCTCTTCATCCTCTTATAAATCAATTTGACTGCTCTTTATCCTCTTATAAAACCGTTTGACTGCTCTTCGTCAGATTATAAGTCAGTTTGACTGCTCTTCATCCTCTTATAAAACCGTTTGACTGCTCTTCGTCCGATTATAAATCAGGTTGACTGCTCTTCGTCCGATTATAAATCAGTTTGACTGCTCTTCGTCTTCTTATAAAAGAGTTTGACTGCTCTTCATCCTTTTATAAAGCAGTTTGACTGCTCTTCATCCTCTTATAAATCAGTTTGACTGCTCTTCATCTGTTTATAAAGCAGTTTTACTGCTCTTCATCCTCCTATAGACCAGTTTGACTGCGCTTCATCCTCCTATAAAACAGTTTGACTGCTCTTCGTCGGATTATAAATCAGTTTGACTGCTCTTCGTCCTCTTATAAAACAGGTTGACTGCTCTTCATCCTCTTGTAAAACAGTCTGACTGATCTACATCCTCGTATAAAACAGTTTGACTGCTCTTCATCCTTTTATAAAGCAGTTTCACTGCTCTTCGTCCGATTATAAATCAGGTTGACTGCTATTCGTCCGATTATAAATCAGTTTGACTGCTCTTCGTCTGCTTATAAAACAGTTTGACTGCTCTTCATCCTTTTATAAAGCAGTTTGACTGCTCTTCATCCTCTTATAAAACCGTTTGACTGCTCTTCGTCCGATTATAAATCAGTTTGACTGCTCTTCATCCTCTTATAAAACCGTTTGACTGCTCTTCGTCCGATTATAAATCAGGTTGACTGCTCTTCGTCCGATTATAAATCAGTTTGACTGCTCTTCGTCTGCTTATAAAAAAGTTTGACTGCTCTTCATCCTTTTATAAAGCAGTTTGACTGCTCTTCATCCTCTTATAAAACAGTTTGACTGCTCTTCATCTGTTTATAAAGCAGTTTGACTGCTCTTCATCCTCCTATAGACCAGTTTGACTGCGCTTCATCCTCCTATAAAACAGTTTGACTGCTCTTCGTCCTTTTATAAAGCAGTTTGACTGCTCTTCGTCCTCTTATAAAACAGTTTGACTGCTCTTCATCCTTTTATAAAGCAGTTTGACTGCTCTTCATCCTCTTATAAAACAGTTTGACTGCTCTTCATCCTTTTATAAATCAGTTTGACTGCTCTTCGTCTGCTTATAAATCAGTTTGACTGCTCTTCATCCTATTATAAATCAGTTTGACTGCTCTTCATCCTCTTATAAAACAGTTTGACTGCTCTTTATACTTTTATAACGCAGTTTGACTGCTCTTCATCCTCGTATAAAACAGTTTGACTGCTCTTCATCCTTTTATAAAGCAGTTTGACTGCTCTTCATCCTCTTATAAATCAATTTGACTGCTCTTCATCCTCTTATAAAACCGTTTGACTGCTCTTCGTCCGATTATAAATCAGTTTGACTGCTCTTCATCCTCTTATAAAACCGTTTGACTGCTCTTCGTCCGATTATAAATCAGGTTGACTGCTCTTCGTCCGATTATAAATCAGTTTGACTGCTCTTCGTCTGCTTATAAAACAGTTTGACTGCTCTTCATCCTTTTATAAAGCAGTTTGACTGCTCTTCATCCTCTTATAAATCAGTTTGACTGCTCTTCATCTGTTTATAAAGCAGTTTTACTGCTCTTCATCCTCCTATAGACCAGTTTGACTGCGCTTCATCCTCCTATAAAACAGTTTGACTGCTCTTCGTCGGATTATAAATCAGTTTGACTGCTCTTCGTCCTCTTATAAAACAGGTTGACTGCTCTTCATCCTCTTGTAAAACAGTCTGACTGCTCTACATCCTCGTATAAAACAGTTTGACTGCTCTTCATCCTTTTATAAAGCAGTTTCACTGCTCTTCATCCTCTTATAAATCAATTTGACTGCTCTTCATACTCTTATAAAACCGTTTGACTGCTCTTCGTCCGATTATAAATCAGGTTGACTGCTCTTCGTCCGATTATAAATCAGTTTGACTGCTCTTCGTCTGCTTATAAAACAGTTTGACTGCTCTTCATCCTTTTATAAAGCAGTTTGACTGCTCTTCATCCTCTTCTAAATCAGTTTGACTGGTCTTCATCTGTTTATAAAGCTGTTTGACTGCTCTTCATCCTCCTATAGACCAGTTTGACTGCGCTTCATCCTCCTATAAAACAGGTTGACTTCTCTTCGTCCTTTTATAAAGCAGTTTGACTGCTCTTCGTCCTCTTATAAAACAGTTTGACTGCTCTTCATCCTTTTATAAAGCAGTTTGACTGCTCTTCATCCTCTTATAAAACAGTTTGACTGCTCTTCATCCTTTTATAAATCAGTTTGACTGCTCTTCGTCTGCTTATAAATCAGTTTGACTGCTCTTCATCCTATTATAAATCAGTTCTTCATCCTCTTATAAAACAGTTTGACTGCTCTTTATCCTTTTATAACGCAGTTTGACTGCTCTTCATCCTCTTATAAAACAGTTTGACTGCTCTTCATCCTCTTGTAAAACAGGTTGACTGCTCTTCATCCTCTTGTAAAACAGTCTGACTGCTCTACATCCTCGTATAAAACAGTTTGACTGCTCTTCATCCTTTTATAAAGCAGTTTGACTGCTCTTCATCCTCTTATAAATCAATTTGACTGCTCTTTATCCTCTTATAAAACCGTTTGACTGCTCTTCGTCAGATTATAAATCAGTTTGACTGCTCTTCATCCTCTTATAAAACCGTTTGACTGCTCTTCGTCCGATTATAAATCAGGTTGACTGCTCTTCGTCCGATTATAAATCAGTTTGACTGCTCTTCGTCTTCTTATAAAAGAGTTTGACTGCTCTTCATCCTTTTATAAAGCAGTTTGACTGCTCTTCATCCTCTTATAAATCAGTTTGACTGCTCTTCATCTGTTTATAAAGCAGTTTTACTGCTCTTCATACTCCTATAAACCAGTTTGACTGCGCTTCATCCTCCTGTAGAACAGTTTGACTGCTTTTCGTCCGATTATAAATCAGTTTGACTGCTCTTCGTCCTCGTATAAAACAGTTTGACTGCTCTTCATCCTTTTATAAAGCAGTTTGACTGCTCTTCATCCTCTTATAAAACAGATTGACTGCTCTTCATCCTCTTGTAAAACAGGTTGACTGCCCTTCATCCTCTTGTAAAACAGTCTGACTGCTCTTCATCCTCTTATAAAGCAGTTTGACTGCTCTTCATCCTCCTATAAACCAGTTTGACTGCGCTTCATCCTCTTGTAAAACAGGTTGACTGATTTTCATCCTTTTGTAAAACAGTCTGACTGCTCTACATCATTGTATAAAACAGTTTGACTGCTCTTCATCCTTTTATAAAGCAGTTTGACTGCTCTTCATCCTCTTATAAATCAATTTGACTGCTCTTCATCCTCTAATAAAACCGTTTGACTGCTCGTCGTTCGATTATAAATCAGTTTGACTGCTCTTCGTCCGATTATAAATCAGTTTGACTGCTCTTCGTCCGCTTATAAAACAGTTTGACTGCTCTTCATCTGTTTATAAAGCTGTTTGACTGCTCTTCATCCTCCTATAGACCAGTTTGACTGCGCTTCATCCTCCTATAAAACAGGTTGACTTCTCTTCGTCCTTTTATAAAGCAGTTTGACTGCTCTTCGTCCTCTTATAAAACAGTTTGACTGCTCTTCATCCTTTTATAAAGCAGTTTGACTGCTCTTCATCCTCTTATAAAACAGTTTGACTGCTCTTCATCCTTTTATAAATCAGTTTGACTGCTCTTCGTCTGCTTATAAATCAGTTTGACTGCTCTTCATCCTATTATAAATCAGTTCTTCATCCTCTTATAAAACAGTTTGACTGCTCTTTATCCTTTTATAACGCAGTTTGACTGCTCTTCATCCTCTTATAAAACAGTTTGACTGCTCTTCATCCTCTTGTAAAACAGGTTGACTGCTCTTCATCCTCTTGTAAAACAGTCTGACTGCTCTACATCCTCGTATAAAACAGTTTGACTGCTCTTCATCCTTTTATAAAGCAGTTTGACTGCTCTTCATCCTCTTATAAATCAATTTGACTGCTCTTTATCCTCTTATAAAACCGTTTGACTGCTCTTCGTCAGATTATAAATCAGTTTGACTGCTCTTCATCCTCTTATAAAACCGTTTGACTGCTCTTCGTCCGATTATAAATCAGGTTGACTGCTCTTCGTCCGATTATAAATCAGTTTGACTGCTCTTCGTCTTCTTATAAAAGAGTTTGACTGCTCTTCATCCTTTTATAAAGCAGTTTGACTGCTCTTCATCCTCTTATAAATCAGTTTGACTGCTCTTCATCTGTTTATAAAGCAGTTTTACTGCTCTTCATACTCCTATAAACCAGTTTGACTGCGCTTCATCCTCCTGTAGAACAGTTTGACTGCTTTTCGTCCAATTATAAATCAGTTTGACTGCTCTTCGTCCTCGTATAAAACAGTTTGACTGCTCTTCATCCTTTTATAAAGCAGTTTGACTGCTCTTCATCCTCTTATAAAACAGATTGACTGCTCTTCATCCTCTTGTAAAACAGGTTGACTGCCCTTCATCCTCTTGTAAAACAGTCTGACTGCTCTTCATCCTCTTATAAAGCAGTTTGACTGCTCTTCATCCTCCTATAAACCAGTTTGACTGCGCTTCATCCTCTTGTAAAACAGGTTGACTGCTTTTCATCCTTTTGTAAAACAGTCTGACTGCTCTACATCATTGTATAAAACAGTTTGACTGCTCTTCATCCTTTTATAAAGCAGTTTGACTGCTCTTCATCCTCTTATAAATCAATTTGACTGCTCTTCATCCTCTTATAAAACCGTTTGACTGCTCGTCGTCCGATTATAAATCAGTTTGACTGCTCTTCGTCCGATTATAAATCAGTTTGACTGCTCTTCGTCCGCTTATAAAACAGTTTGACTGCTCTTCATCCTTTTATAAAGCAGTTTGACTGCTCTTCATCCTCTTATAAATCAGTTTGACTGCTCTTCATCCTTTTATAAATCAATTTGACTGCTCTTCATCCTCTTATAAAACCGTTTGACTGCTCTTCGTCCGATTATAAATCAGTTTGACTGCTCTTCATCCTCTTATAAAACCGTTTGACTGCTCTTCGTCCGATTATAAATCAGGTTGACTGCTCTTCGTCCGATTATAAATCAGTTTGACTGCTCTTCGTCTGCTTATAAAAAAGTTTGACTGCTCTTCATCCTTTTATAAAGCAGTTTGACTGCTCTTCATCCTCTTATAAAGCAGTTTGACTGCTCTTCATCCTCTTATAAATCAGTTTGACTGCTCTTCATCTGTTTATAAAGCAGTTTTACTGCTCTTCATACTCCTATAAACCAGTTTGACTGCGCTTCATCCTCCTGTAGAACAGTTTGACTGCTTTTCGTCCGATTATAAATCAGTTTGACTGCTCTTCGTCCTCGTATAAAACAGTTTGACTGCTCTTCATCCTTTTATAAAGCAGTTTGACTGCTCTTCATCCTCTTATAAAACAGATTGACTGCTCTTCATCCTCTTGTAAAACAGGTTGACTGCCCTTCATCCTCTTGTAAAACAGTCTGACTGCTCTTCATCCTCTTATAAAGCAGTTTGACTGCTCTTCATCCTCCTATAAACCAGTTTGACTGCGCTTCATCCTCTTGTAAAACAGGTTGACTGCTCTTCATCCTTTTATAAATCAGTTTGACTGCTCTTCGTCTGCTTATAAATCAGTTTGACTGCTCTTCATCCTATTATAAATCAGTTTGACTGCTCTTCATCCTTTTATAAAGCAGTTTGACTGCTCTTCATCCTCTTATAAATCAGTTTGACTGCTCTTCATCTGTTTATAAAGCAGTTTTACTGCTCTTCATCCTCCTATAGACCAGTTTGACTGCGCTTCATCCTCCTATAAAACAGTTTGACTGCTCTTCGTCGGATTATAAATCAGTTTGACTGCTCTTCATCCTTTTATAAAGCAGTTTGACTGCTCTTCATCCTCTTATAAAACAGTTTGACTGCTCTTCATCCTTTTATAAATCAGTTTGACTGCTCTTCGTCTGCTTATAAATCAGTTTGACTGCTCTTCATCCTATTATAAATCAGTTTGACTGCTCTTCATCCTCTTATAAAACAGTTTGACTGCTCTTTATCCTTTTATAACGCAGTTTGACTGCTCTTCATCCTCTTATAAAACAGTTTGACTGCTCTTCATCCTCTTGTAAAACAGGTTGACTGCTCTTCATCCTCTTGTAAAACAGTCTGACTGCTCTACATCCTCGTATAAAACAGTTTGACTGCTCTTCATCCTTTTATAAAGCAGTTTGACTGCTCTTCATCCTCTTATAAATCAATTTGACTGCTCTTTATCCTCTTATAAAACCGTTTGACTGCTCTTCGTCAGATTATAAGTCAGTTTGACTGCTCTTCATCCTCTTATAAAACCGTTTGACTGCTCTTCGTCCGATTATAAATCAGGTTGACTGCTCTTCGTCCGATTATAAATCAGTTTGACTGCTCTTCGTCTTCTTATAAAAGAGTTTGACTGCTCTTCATCCTTTTATAAAGCAGTTTGACTGCTCTTCATCCTCTTATAAATCAGTTTGACTGCTCTTCATCTGTTTATAAAGCAGTTTTACTGCTCTTCATCCTCCTATAGACCAGTTTGACTGCGCTTCATCCTCCTATAAAACAGTTTGACTGCTCTTCGTCGGATTATAAATCAGTTTGACTGCTCTTCGTCCTCTTATAAAACAGGTTGACTGCTCTTCATCCTCTTGTAAAACAGTCTGACTGATCTACATCCTCGTATAAAACAGTTTGACTGCTCTTCATCCTTTTATAAAGCAGTTTCACTGCTCTTCGTCCGATTATAAATCAGGTTGACTGCTATTCGTCCGATTATAAATCAGTTTGACTGCTCTTCGTCTGCTTATAAAACAGTTTGACTGCTCTTCATCCTTTTATAAAGCAGTTTGACTGCTCTTCATCCTCTTATAAAACCGTTTGACTGCTCTTCGTCCGATTATAAATCAGTTTGACTGCTCTTCATCCTCTTATAAAACCGTTTGACTGCTCTTCGTCCGATTATAAATCAGGTTGACTGCTCTTCGTCCGATTATAAATCAGTTTGACTGCTCTACGTCTGCTTATAAAAAAGTTTGACTGCTCTTCATCCTTTTATAAAGCAGTTTGACTGCTCTTCATCCTCTTATAAAACAGTTTGACTGCTCTTCATCTGTTTATAAAGCAGTTTGACTGCTCTTCATCCTCCTATAGACCAGTTTGACTGCGCTTCATCCTCCTATAAAACAGTTTGACTGCTCTTCGTCCTTTTATAAAGCAGTTTGACTGCTCTTCGTCCTCTTATAAAACAGTTTGACTGCTCTTCATCCTTTTATAAAGCAGTTTGACTGCTCTTCATCCTCTTATAAAACAGTTTGACTGCTCTTCATCCTTTTATAAATCAGTTTGACTGCTCTTCGTCTGCTTATAAATCAGTTTGACTGCTCTTCATCCTATTATAAATCAGTTTGACTGCTCTTCATCCTCTTATAAAACAGTTTGACTGCTCTTTATACTTTTATAACGCAGTTTGACTGCTCTTCATCCTCGTATAAAACAGTTTGACTGCTCTTCATCCTTTTATAAAGCAGTTTGACTGCTCTTCATCCTCTTATAAATCAATTTGACTGCTCTTCATCCTCTTATAAAACCGTTTGACTGCTCTTCGTCCGATTATAAATCAGTTTGACTGCTCTTCATCCTCTTACAAAACCGTTTGACTGCTCTTCGTCCGATTATAAATCAGGTTGACTGCTCTTCGTCCGATTATAAATCAGTTTGACTGCTCTTCGTCTGCTTATAAAACAGTTTGACTGCTCTTCATCCTTTTATAAAGCAGTTTGACTGCTCTTCATCCTCTTATAAATCAGTTTGACTGCTCTTCATCTGTTTATAAAGCAGTTTTACTGCTCTTCATCCTCCTATAGACCAGTTTGACTGCGCTTCATCCTCCTATAAAACAGTTTGACTGCTCTTCGTCGGATTATAAATCAGTTTGACTGCTCTTCGTCCTCTTATAAAACAGGTTGACTGCTCTTCATCCTCTTGTAAAACAGTCTGACTGCTCTACATCCTCGTATAAAACAGTTTGACTGCTCTTCATCCTTTTATAAAGCAGTTTCACTGCTCTTCATCCTCTTATAAATCAATTTGACTGCTCTTCATACTCTTATAAAACCGTTTGACTGCTCTTCGTCCGATTATAAATCAGGTTGACTGCTCTTCGTCCGATTATAAATCAGTTTGACTGCTCTTCGTCTGCTTATAAAACAGTTTGACTGCTCTTCATCCTTTTATAAAGCAGTTTGACTGCTCTTCATCCTCTTCTAAATCAGTTTGACTGGTCTTCATCTGTTTATAAAGCTGTTTGACTGCTCTTCATCCTCCTATAGACCAGTTTGACTGCGCTTCATCCTCCTATAAAACAGGTTGACTTCTCTTCGTCCTTTTATAAAGCAGTTTGACTGCTCTTCGTCCTCTTATAAAACAGTTTGACTGCTCTTCATCCTTTTATAAAGCAGTTTGACTGCTCTTCATCCTCTTATAAAACAGTTTGACTGCTCTTCATCCTTTTATAAATCATTTTGACTGCTCTTCGTCTGCTTATAAATCAGTTTGACTGCTCTTCATCCTATTATAAATCAGTTCTTCATCCTCTTATAAAACAGTTTGACTGCTCTTTATCCTTTTATAACGCAGTTTGACTGCTCTTCATCCTCTTATAAAACAGTTTGACTGCTCTTCATCCTCTTGTAAAACAGGTTGACTGCTCTTCATCCTCTTGTAAAACAGTCTGACTGCTCTACATCCTCGTATAAAACAGTTTGACTGCTCTTCATCCTTTTATAAAGCAGTTTGACTGCTCTTCATCCTCTTATAAATCAATTTGACTGCTCTTTATCCTCTTATAAAACCGTTTGACTGCTCTTCGTCAGATTATAAATCAGTTTGACTGCTCTTCATCCTCTTATAAAACCGTTTGACTGCTCTTCGTCCGATTATAAATCAGGTTGACTGCTCTTCGTCCGATTATAAATCAGTTTGACTGCTCTTCGTCTTCTTATAAAAGAGTTTGACTGCTCTTCATCCTTTTATAAAGCAGTTTGACTGCTCTTCATCCTCTTATAAATCAGTTTGACTGCTCTTCATCTGTTTATAAAGCAGTTTTACTGCTCTTCATACTCCTATAAACCAGTTTGACTGCGCTTCATCCTCCTGTAGAACAGTTTGACTGCTTTTCGTCCGATTATAAATCAGTTTGACTGCTCTTCGTCCTCGTATAAAACAGTTTGACTGCTCTTCATCCTTTTATAAAGCAGTTTGACTGCTCTTCATCCTCTTATAAAACAGATTGACTGCTCTTCATCCTCTTGTAAAACAGGTTGACTGCCCTTCATCCTCTTGTAAAACAGTCTGACTGCTCTTCATCCTCTTATAAAGCAGTTTGACTGCTCTTCATCCTCCTATAAACCAGTTTGACTGCGCTTCATCCTCTTGTAAAACAGGTTGACTGCTTTTCATCCTTTTGTAAAACAGTCTGACTGCTCTACATCATTGTATAAAACAGTTTGACTGCTCTTCATCCTTTTATAAAGCAGTTTGACTGCTCTTCATCCTCTTATAAATCAATTTGACTGCTCTTCATCCTCTTATAAAACCGTTTGACTGCTCGTCGTCCGATTATAAATCAGTTTGACTGCTCTTCGTCCGATTATAAATCAGTTTGACTGCTCTTCGTCCGCTTATAAAACAGTTTGACTGCTCTTCATCTGTTTATAAAGCTGTTTGACTGCTCTTCATCCTCCTATAGACCAGTTTGACTGCGCTTCATCCTCCTATAAAACAGGTTGACTTCTCTTCGTCCTTTTATAAAGCAGTTTGACTGCTCTTCGTCCTCTTATAAAACAGTTTGACTGCTCTTCATCCTTTTATAAAGCAGTTTGACTGCTCTTCATCCTCTTATAAAACAGTTTGACTGCTCTTCATCCTTTTATAAATCAGTTTGACTGCTCTTCGTCTGCTTATAAATCAGTTTGACTGCTCTTCATCCTATTATAAATCAGTTCTTCATCCTCTTATAAAACAGTTTGACTGCTCTTTATCCTTTTATAACGCAGTTTGACTGCTCTTCATCCTCTTATAAAACAGTTTGACTGCTCTTCATCCTCTTGTAAAACAGGTTGACTGCTCTTCATCCTCTTGTAAAACAGTCTGACTGCTCTACATCCTCGTATAAAACAGTTTGACTGCTCTTCATCCTTTTATAAAGCAGTTTGACTGCTCTTCATCCTCTTATAAATCAATTTGACTGCTCTTTATCCTCTTATAAAACCGTTTGACTGCTCTTCGTCAGATTATAAATCAGTTTGACTGCTCTTCATCCTCTTATAAAACCGTTTGACTGCTCTTCGTCCGATTATAAATCAGGTTGACTGCTCTTCGTCCGATTATAAATCAGTTTGACTGCTCTTCGTCTTCTTATAAAAGAGTTTGACTGCTCTTCATCCTTTTATAAAGCAGTTTGACTGCTCTTCATCCTCTTATAAATCAGTTTGACTGCTCTTCATCTGTTTATAAAGCAGTTTTACTGCTCTTCATACTCCTATAAACCAGTTTGACTGCGCTTCATCCTCCTGTAGAACAGTTTGACTGCTTTTCGTCCGATTATAAATCAGTTTGACTGCTCTTCGTCCTCGTATAAAACAGTTTGACTGCTCTTCATCCTTTTATAAAGCAGTTTGACTGCTCTTCATCCTCTTATAAAACAGATTGACTGCTCTTCATCCTCTTGTAAAACAGGTTGACTGCCCTTCATCCTCTTGTAAAACAGTCTGACTGCTCTTCATCCTCTTATAAAGCAGTTTGACTGCTCTTCATCCTCCTATAAACCAGTTTGACTGCGCTTCATCCTCTTGTAAAACAGGTTGACTGCTTTTCATCCTTTTGTAAAACAGTCTGACTGCTCTACATCATTGTATAAAACAGTTTGACTGCTCTTCATCCTTTTATAAAGCAGTTTGACTGCTCTTCATCCTCTTATAAATCAATTTGACTGCTCTTCATCCTCTTATAAAACCGTTTGACTGCTCGTCGTCCGATTATAAATCAGTTTGACTGCTCTTCGTCCGATTATAAATCAGTTTGACTGCTCTTCGTCCGCTTATAAAACAGTTTGACTGCTCTTCATCCTTTTATAAAGCAGTTTGACTGCTCTTCATCCTCTTATAAATCAGTTTGACTGCTCTTCATCCTTTTATAAATCAATTTGACTGCTCTTCATCCTCTTATAAAACCGTTTGACTGCTCTTCGTCCGATTATAAATCAGTTTGACTGCTCTTCATCCTCTTATAAAACCGTTTGACTGCTCTTCGTCCGATTATAAATCAGGTTGACTGCTCTTCGTCCGATTATAAATCAGTTTGACTGCTCTTCGTCTGCTTATAAAAAAGTTTGACTGCTCTTCATCCTTTTATAAAGCAGTTTGACTGCTCTTCATCCTCTTATAAAGCAGTTTGACTGCTCTTCATCCTCTTATAAATCAGTTTGACTGCTCTTCATCTGTTTATAAAGCAGTTTTACTGCTCTTCATACTCCTATAAACCAGTTTGACTGCGCTTCATCCTCCTGTAGAACAGTTTGACTGCTTTTCGTCCGATTATAAATCAGTTTGACTGCTCTTCGTCCTCGTATAAAACAGTTTGACTGCTCTTCATCCTTTTATAAAGCAGTTTGACTGCTCTTCATCCTCTTATAAAACAGATTGACTGCTCTTCATCCTCTTGTAAAACAGGTTGACTGCCCTTCATCCTCTTGTAAAACAGTCTGACTGCTCTTCATCCTCTTATAAAGCAGTTTGACTGCTCTTCATCCTCCTATAAACCAGTTTGACTGCGCTTCATCCTCTTGTAAAACAGGTTGACTGCTTTTCATCCTTTTGTAAAACAGTCTGACTGCTCTACATCATTGTATAAAACAGTTTGACTGCTCTTCATCCTTTTATAAAGCAGTTTGACTGCTCTTCATCCTCTTATAAATCAATTTGACTGCTCTTCATCCTCTTATAAAACCGTTTGACTGCTCGTCGTCCGATTATAAATCAGTTTGACTGCTCTTCGTCCGATTATAAATCAGTTTGACTGCTCTTCGTCCGCTTATAAAACAGTTTGACTGCTCTTCATCCTTTTATAAAGCAGTTTGACTGCTCTTCATCCTCTTATAAATCAGTTTGACTGCTCTTCATCCTTTTATAAATCAATTTGACTGCTCTTCATCCTCTTATAAAACCGTTTGACTGCTCTTCGTCCGATTATAAATCAGTTTGACTGCTCTTCATCCTCTTATAAAACCGTTTGACTGCTCTTCGTCCGATTATAAATCAGGTTGACTGCTCTTCGTCCGATTATAAATCAGTTTGACTGCTCTTCGTCTGCTTATAAAAAAGTTTGACTGCTCTTCATCCTTTTATAAAGCAGTTTGACTGCTCTTCATCCTCTTATAAATCAGTTTGACTGCTCTTCATCTGTTTATAAAGCAGTTTGACTGCTCTTCATCCTCCTATAGACCAGTTTGACTGCGCTTCATCCTCCTATAAAACAGTTTGACTGCTCTTCGTCCTTTTATAAAGCAGTTTGACTGCTCTTCGTCCTCTTATAAAACAGTTTGACTGCTCTTCATCCTTTTATAAAGCAGTTTGACTGCTCTTCATCCTCTTATAAAACAGTTTGACTGCTCTTCATCCTTTTATAAATCAGTTTGACTGCTCTTCGTCTGCTTATAAATCAGTTTGACTGCTCTTCATCCTATTATAAATCAGTTTGACTGCTCTTCATCCTCTTATAAAACAGTTTGACTGCTCTTTATACTTTTATAACGCAGTTTGACTGCTCTTCATCCTCGTAAAAAACAGTTTGACTGCTCTTCATCCTTTTATAAAGCAGTTTGACTGCTCTTCATCCTCTTATAAATCAATTTGACTGCTCTTCATCCTCTTATAAAACCGTTTGACTGCTCTTCGTCCGATTATAAATCAGTTTGACTGCTCTTCATCCTCTTATAAAACCGTTTGACTGCTCTTCGTCCGATTATAAATCAGGTTGACTGCTCTTCGTCCGATTATAAATCAGTTTGACTGCTCTTCGTCTGCTTATAAAACAGTTTGACTGCTCTTCATCCTTTTATAAAGCAGTTTGACTGCTCTTCATCCTCTTATAAATCAGTTTGACTGCTCTTCATCTGTTTATAAAGCAGTTTTACTGCTCTTCATCCTCCTATAGACCAGTTTGACTGCGCTTCATCCTCCTATAAAACAGTTTGACTGCTCATCGTCGGATTATAAATCAGTTTGACTGCTCTTCGTCCTCTTATAAAACAGGTTGACTGCTCTTCATCCTCTTGTAAAACTGTCTGACTGCTCTACATCCTCGTATAAAACAGTTTGACTGCTCTTCATCCTTTTATAAAGCAGTTTCACTGCTCTTCATCCTCTTATAAATCAATTTGACTGCTCTTCATACTCTTATAAAACCGTTTGACTGCTCTTCGTCCGATTATAAATCAGGTTGACTGCTCTTCGTCCGATTATAAATCAGTTTGACTGCTCTTCGTCTGCTTATAAAACAGTTTGACTGCTCTTCATCCTTTTATAAAGCAGTTTGACTGCTCTTCATCCTCTTATAAATCAGTTTGACTGCTCTTCATCTGTTTATAAAGCAGTTTGACTGCTCTTCATCCTCCTATAGACAAGTTTGACTGCGCTTCATCCTCCTATAAAACAGGTTGACTTCTCTTCGTCCTTTTATAAAGCAGTTTGACTGCTCTTCGTCCTCTTATAGAACAGTTTGACTGCTCTTCATCCTTTTATAAAGCCGTTTGACTGCTCTTCATCCTCTTATAAAACAGTTTGACTGCTCTTCATCCTTTTATAAAGCAGTTTGACTGCTCTTCATCCTCTTATAAAACAGTTTGACTGCTCTTCATCTGTTTATAAAGCAGTTTGACTGCTCTTCATCCTCCTATAGACCAGTTTGACTGCGCTTCATCCTCCTATAAAACAGTTTGACTGCTCTTCGTCCTTTTATAAAGCAGTTTGACTGCTCTTCGTCCTCTTATAAAACAGTTTGACTGCTCTTCATCCTTTTATAAATCAGTTTGACTGCTCTTCGTCTGCTTATAAATCAGTTTGACTGCTCTTCATCCTATTATAAATCAGTTTGACTGCTCTTCATCCTCTTATAAAACAGTTTGACTGCTCTTTATACTTTTATAACGCAGTTTGACTGCTCTTCATCCTCGTATAAAACAGTTTGACTGCTCTTCATCCTTTTATAAAGCAGTTTGACTGCTCTTCATCCTCTTATAAATCAATTTGACTGCTCTTCATCCTCTTATAAAACCGTTTGACTGCTCTTCGTCCGATTATAAATCAGTTTGACTGCTCTTCATCCTCTTATAAAACCGTTTGACTGCTCTTCGTCCGATTATAAATCAGGTTGACTGCTCTTCGTCCGATTATAAATCAGTTTGACTGCTCTTCGTCTGCTTATAAAACAGTTTGACTGCTCTTCATCCTTTTATAAAGCAGTTTGACTGCTCTTCATCCTCTTATAAATCAGTTTGACTGCTCTTCATCTGTTTATAAAGCAGTTTTACTGCTCTTCATCCTCCTATAGACCAGTTTGACTGCGCTTCATCCTCCTATAAAACAGTTTGACTGCTCTTCGTCGGATTATAAATCAGTTTGACTGCTCTTCGTCCTCTTATAAAACAGGTTGACTGCTCTTCATCCTCTTGTAAAACAGTCTGACTGCTCTACATCCTCGTATAAAACAGTTTGACTGCTCTTCATCCTTTTATAAAGTAGTTTCACTGCTCTTCATCCTCTTATAAATCAATTTGACTGCTCTTCATACTCTTATAAAACCGTTTGACTGCTCTTCGTCCGATTATAAATCAGGTTGACTGCTCTTCGTCCGATTATAAATCAGTTTGACTGCTCTTCGTCTGCTTATAAAACAGTTTGACTGCTCTTCATCCTTTTATAAAGCAGTTTGACTGCTCTTCATCCTCTTCTAAATCAGTTTGACTGGTCTTCATCTGTTTATAAAGCTGTTTGACTGCTCTTCATCCTCCTATAGACCAGTTTGACTGCGCTTCATCCTCCTATAAAACAGGTTGACTTCTCTTCGTCCTTTTATAAAGCAGTTTGACTGCTCTTCGTCCTCTTATAAAACAGTTTGACTGCTCTTCATCCTTTTATAAAGCAGTTTGACTGCTCTTCATCCTCTTATAAAACAGTTTGACTGCTCTTCATCCTTTTATAAATCAGTTTGACTGCTCTTCGTCTGCTTATAAATCAGTTTGACTGCTCTTCATCCTATTATAAATCAGTTCTTCATCCTCTTATAAAACAGTTTGACTGCTCTTTATCCTTTTATAACGCAGTTTGACTGCTCTTCATCCTCTTATAAAACAGTTTGACTGCTCTTCATCCTCTTGTAAAACAGGTTGACTGCTCTTCATCCTCTTGTAAAACAGTCTGACTGCTCTACATCCTCGTATAAAACAGTTTGACTGCTCTTCATCCTTTTATAAAGCAGTTTGACTGCTCTTCATCCTCTTATAAATCAATTTGACTGCTCTTTATCCTCTTATAAAACCGTTTGACTGCTCTTCGTCAGATTATAAATCAGTTTGACTGCTCTTCATCCTCTTATAAAACCGTTTGACTGCTCTTCGTCCGATTATAAATCAGGTTGACTGCTCTTCGTCCGATTATAAATCAGTTTGACTGCTCTTCGTCTTCTTATAAAAGAGTTTGACTGCTCTTCATCCTTTTATAAAGCAGTTTGACTGCTCTTCATCCTCTTATAAATCAGTTTGACTGCTCTTCATCTGTTTATAAAGCAGTTTTACTGCTCTTCATACTCCTATAAACCAGTTTGACTGCGCTTCATCCTCCTGTAGAACAGTTTGACTGCTTTTCGTCCGATTATAAATCAGTTTGACTGCTCTTCGTCCTCGTATAAAACAGGTTGACTGCCCTTCATCCTCTTGTAAAACAGTCTGACTGCTCTTCATCCTCTTATAAAGCAGTTTGACTGCTCTTCATCCTCCTATAAACCATTTTGACTGCGCTTCATCCTCTTGTAAAACAGGTTGACTGCTTTTCATCCTTTTGTAAAACAGTCTGACTGCTCTACATCATTGTATAAAACAGTTTGACTGCTCTTCATCCTTTTATAAAGCAGTTTGACTGCTCTTCATCCTCTTATAAATCAATTTGACTGCTCTTCATCCTCTTATAAAACCGTTTGACTGCTCGTCGTCCGATTATAAATCAGTTTGACTGCTCTTCGTCCGATTATAAATCAGTTTGACTGCTCTTCGTCCGCTTATAAAACAGTTTGACTGATCTTCATCCTTTTATAAAGCAGTTTGACTGCTCTTCATCCTCTTATAAATCAGTTTGACTGCTCTTCATCCTTTTATAAATCAATTTGACTGCTCTTCATCCTCTTATAAAACCGCTTGACTGCTCTTCGTCCGATTATAAATCAGTTTGACTGCTCTTCATCCTCTTATAAAACCGTTTGACTGCTCTTCGTCCGATTATAAATCAGGTTGACTGCTCTTCGTCCGATTATAAATCAGTTTGACTGCTCTTCGTCTGCTTATAAAAAAGTTTGACTGCTCTTCATCCTTTTATAAAGCAGTTTGAATGCTCTTCATCCTCTTATAAATCAGTTTGACTGCTCTTCATCTGTTTATAAAGCAGTTTGACTGCTCTTCATCCTCCTATAGACCAGTTTGACTGCGCTTCATCCTCCTATAAAACAGTTTGACTGCTCTTCGTCCTTTTATAAAGCAGTTTGACTGCTCTTCGTCCTCTTATAAAACAGTTTGACTGCTCTTCATCCTTTTATAAAGCAGTTTGACTGCTCTTCATCCTCTTATAAAACAGTTTGACTGCTCTTCATCCTTTTATAAATCAGTTTGACTGCTCTTCGTCTGCTTATAAATCAGTTTGACTGCTCTTCATCCTATTATAAATCAGTTTGACTGCTCTTCATCCTCTTATAAAACAGTTTGACTGCTCTTTATACTTTTATAACGCAGTTTGACTGCTCTTCATCCTCGTAAAAAACAGTTTGACTGCTCTTCATCCTTTTATAAAGCAGTTTGACTGCTCTTCATCCTCTTATAAATCAATTTGACTGCTCTTCATCCTCTTATAAAACCGTTTGACTGCTCTTCGTCCGATTATAAATCAGTTTGACTGCTCTTCATCCTCTTATAAAACCGTTTGACTGCTCTTCGTCCGATTATAAATCAGGTTGACTGCTCTTCGTCCGATTATAAATCAGTTTGACTGCTCTTCGTCTGCTTATAAAACAGTTTGACTGCTCTTCATCCTTTTATAAAGCAGTTTGACTGCTCTTCATCCTCTTATAAATCAGTTTGACTGCTCTTCATCTGTTTATAAAGCAGTTTTACTGCTCTTCATCCTCCTATAGACCAGTTTGACTGCGCTTCATCCTCCTATAAAACAGTTTGACTGCTCATCGTCGGATTATAAATCAGTTTGACTGCTCTTCGTCCTCTTATAAAACAGGTTGACTGCTCTTCATCCTCTTGTAAAACAGTCTGACTGCTCTACATCCTCGTATAAAACAGTTTGACTGCTCTTCATCCTTTTATAAAGCAGTTCCACTGCTCTTCATCCTCTTATAAATCAATTTGACTGCTCTTCATACTCTTATAAAACCGTTTGACTGCTCTTCGTCCGATTATAAATCAGGTTGACTGCTCTTCGTCCGATTATAAATCAGTTTGACTGCTCTTCGTCTGCTTATAAAACAGTTTGCCTGCTCTTCATCCTTTTATAAAGCAGTTTGACTGCTCTTCATCCTCTTATAAATCAGTTTGACTGCTCTTCATCTGTTTATAAAGCAGTTTGACTGCTCTTCATCCTCCTATAGACAAGTTTGACTGCGCTTCATCCTCCTATAAAACAGGTTGACTTCTCTTCGTCCTTTTATAAAGCAGTTTGACTGCTCTTCGTCCTCTTATAAAACAGTTTGACTGCTCTTCATCCTTTTATAAAGCAGTTTGACTGCTCTTCATCCTCTTATAAAACAGTTTGACTGCTCTTCATCCTTTTATAAATCAGTTTGACTGCTCTTCGTCTGCTTATAAATCAGTTTGACTGCTCTTCATCCTATTATAAATCAGTTTGACTGCTCTTCGTCCTCTTATAAAACAGTTTGACTGCTCTTTATCCTTTTATAACGCAGTTTGACTGCTCTTCATCCTCTTATAAAACAGTTTGACTGCTCTTCATCCTCTTGTAAAACAGGTTGACTGCTCTTCATCCTCTTGTAAAACAGTCTGACTGCTCTACATCCTCGTATAAAACAGTTTGATTGCTCTTCATCCTTTTATAAAGCAGTTTGACTGCTCTTCATTCTCTTATAAATCAATTTGACTGCTCTTTATCCTCTTATAAAACCGTTTGACTGCTCTTCGTCAGATTATAAATCAGTTTGACTGCTCTTCATCCTCTTATAAAACCGTTTGACTGCGCTTCGTCCGATTATAAATCAGGTTGACTGCTCTTCGTCCGATTATAAATCAGTTTGACTGCTCTTCGTCTGCTTATAAAAGAGTTTGACTGCTCTTCATCCTTTTATAAAGCAGTTTGACTGCTCTTCATTCTCTTATAAATCAGTTTGACTGCTCTTCATCTGTTTATAAAGCAGTTTTACTGCTCTTCATACTCCTATAAACCAGTTTGACTGCGCTTCATCCTCCTGTAGAACAGTTTGACTGCTTTTCGTCCGATTATAAATCAGTTTGACTGCTCTTCGTCCTCGTATAAAACAGTTTGACTGCTCTTCATCCTTTTATAAAGCAGTTTGACTGCTCTTCATCCTCTTATAAAACAGATTGACTGCTCTTCATCCTCTTGTAAAACAGGTTGACTGCCCTTCATCCTCTTGTAAAACAGTCTGACTGCTCTTCATCTTCTTATAAAGCAGTTTGACTGCTCTTCCTCCTCCTATAAACCAGTTTGACTGCGCTTCATCCTCTTGTAAAACAGGTTGACTGCTCTTCATCCTTTTGTAAAACAGTCTGACTGCTCTACATCATTGTATAAAACAGTTTGACTGCTCTTCATCCTTTTATAAAGCAGTTTGACTGCTCTTCATCCTCTTATAAATCAATTTGACTGCTCTTCATCCTCTTATAAAACCGTTTGACTGCTCGTCGTCCGATTATAAATCAGTTTGACTGCTCTTCGTCCGATTATAAATCAGTTTGACTGCTCTTCGTCCGCTTATAAAACAGTTTGACTGCTCTTCATCCTTTTATAAAGCAGTTTGACTGCTCTTCATCCTCTTATAAATCAGTTTGACTGCTCTTCATCCTTTTATAAAGCAGTTTGACTGCTCTTCATCCTCCTATAAACCAGTTTGACTGCGCTTCATCCTCCTATAGAACAGTTTGACTGCTCTTCGTCCGATTATAAATCAGTTTGACTGCTCTTCGTCCTCTTATAAAACAGTTTTACTGCTCTTCATCCTTTTATAAAGCAGTTTGACTGCTCTTCATCCTCTTATAAATCAGTTTGACTGCTCTTCATCCGATTATAAATCGGTTTGACTGCTCTTCATCCTCTTATAAAACAGTTTGACTGCTCTTCATCCTTTTATAAAGCAGTTTGACTGCTCTTCATCCTCTTATAAATCAGTTTGACTGCTCTTCATCCTATTATAAATCAGTTTGACTGCTCTTCATCCTCTTATAAAACAGTTTGACTGCTCTTCATCCTTTTATAAATCAGTTTGACTGCTCTTCGTCTGCTTATAAATCAGTGTGACTGCTCTTCATCCTATTATACATCAGTTTGACTGCTCTTCATCCTCTTATAAAACAGTTTGACTGCTCTTTATCCTTTTATAACGCAGTTTGACTGCTCTTCATCCTCTTGTAAAACAGGTTGACTGCTCTTCATCCTCTTGTAAAACAGTCTGACTGCTCTACATCCTCGTATAAAACAGTTTGACTGCTCTTCATCCTTTTATAAAGCAGTTTGACTGCTCTTCATCCTCTTATAAATCAATTTGACTGCTCTTCATCCTCTTATAAAACCGTTTGACTGCTCTTCGTCCGATTATAAATCAGTTTGACTGCTCTTCATCCTCTTATAAAACCGTTTGACTGCTCTTCGTCCGATTATAAATCAGGTTGACTGCTCTTCGTCCGATTATAAATCAGTTTGACTGCTCTTCGTCTGCTTATAAAACAGTTTGACTGCTCTTCATCCTTTTATAAAGCAGTTTGACTGCTCTTCATCCTCTTATAAATCAGTTTGACTGCTCTTCATCTGTTTATAAAGCAGTTTTACTGCTCTTCATCCTCCTATAGACCAGTTTGACTGCGCTTCATCCTCCTATAAAACAGTTTGACTGCTCTTCGTCCTTTTATAAAGCAGTTTGACTGCTCTTCGTCCTCTTATAAAACAGTTTGACTGCTCTTCATCCTTTTATAAAGCAGTTTGACTGCTCTTCATCCTCTTATAAAACAGTTTGACTGCTCTTCATCCTTTTATAAATCAGTTTGACTGCTCTTCGTCTGCTTATAAATCAGTTTGACTGCTCTTCATCCTATTATAAATCAGTTTGACTGCTCTTCATCCTCTTATAAAACAGTTTGACTGCTCTTTATACTTTTATAACGCAGTTTGACTGCTCTTCATCCTCGTATAAAACAGTTTGACTGCTCTTCATCTGTTTATAAAGCAGTTTGACTGCTCTTCATCCTCCTATAGACCAGTTTGACTGCGCTTCATCCTCCTATAAAACAGTTTGACTGCTCTTCGTCGGATTATAAATCAGTTTGACTGCTCTTCGTCCTCTTATAAAACAGTTTGACTGCTCTTCATCCTTTTATAAAGCAGTTTGACTGCTCTACATCCTCTTATAAATCAGTTTGACTGCTATTCATCCGATTATAAATCAGTTTGACTGCTCTTCGTCCGATTATAAATCAGTTTGACTGCTCTACATCCTCTTATAAATCAGTTTGACTGCTATTCATCCGATTATAAATCAGTTTGACTGCTCTTCGTCTGCTTTTAAATCAGTTTGACTGCTCTTCATCCTATTATAAATCAGTTTGACTGCTCTTCATCCTCTTATAAAACAGTTTGAATGCTCTTTATCCTTTTATAACGCAGTTTGACTGCTCTTCATCCTCTTATAAAACAGTTTGACTGCTCTTCATCCTCTTGTAAAACAGGTTGACTGCTCTTCATCCTCTTGTAAAACAGTCTGACTGCTCTACATCCTCGTATAAAACAGTTTGACTGCTCTTCATCCTTTTATAAAGCAGTTTGACTGCTCTTCATCCTCTTATAAATCAATTTGACTGCTCTTCATCCTCTTATAAAACCGTTTGACTGCTCTTCGTCCGATTATAAATCAGGTTGACTGCTCTTCGTCCGATTATAAATCAGTTTGACTGCTCTTCGTCTGCTTATAAAACAGTTTGACTGCTCTTCATCCTTTTATAAAGCAGTTTGACTGCTCTTCATCCTCTTATAAATCAGTTTGACTGCTCTTCATCTGTTTATAAAGCAGTTTGACTGCTCTTTATCCTCCTATAGACCAGTTTGACTGCGCTTCATCCTCCTATAAAACAGTTTGACTGCTCTTCGTCCTTTTATAAAGCAGTTTGACTGCTCTTCGTCCTCTTATAAAACAGTATGACTGCTCTTCATCCTTTTATAAAGCAGTTTGACTGCTCTTCATCCTCTTATAAAACAGTTTGACTGCTCTTCATCCTTTTATAAATCAGTTTGACTGCTCTTCGTCTGCTTATAAATCAGTTTGACTGCTCTTCATCCTATTATAAATCAGTTTGACTGCTCTTCATCCTCTTATAAAACAGTTTGACTGCTCTTTATACTTTTATAACGCAGTTTGACTGCTCTTCATCCTCGTATAAAACAGTTTGACTGCTCTTCATCCTTTTATAAAGCAGTTTGACTGCTCTTCATCCTCTTATAAATCAATTTGACTGCTCTTCATCCTCTTATAAAACCGTTTGACTGCTCTTCGTCCGATTATAAATCAGTTTGACTGCTCTTCATCCTCTTATAAAACCGTTTGACTGCTCTTCGTCCGATTATAAATCAGGTTGACTGCTCTTCGTCCGATTATAAATCAGTTTGACTGCTCTTCGTCTGCTTATAAAACAGTTTGACTGCTCTTCATCCTTTTATAAAGCAGTTTGACTGCTCTTCATCCTCTTATAAATCAGTTTGACTGCTCTTCATCTGTTTATAAAGCAGTTTTACTGCTCTTCATCCTCCTATAGACCAGTTTGACTGCGCTTCATCCTCCTATAAAACAGTTTGACTGCTCTTCGTCGGATTATAAATCAGTTTGACTGCTCTTCGTCCTCTTATAAAACAGGTTGACTGCTCTTCATCCTCTTGTAAAACAGTCTGACTGCTCTACATCCTCGTATAAAACAGTTTGACTGCTCTTCATCCTTTTATAAAGCAGTTTCACTGCTCTTCATCCTCTTATAAATCAATTTGACTGCTCTTCATACTCTTATAAAACCGTTTGACTGCTCTTCGTCCGATTATAAATCAGGTTGACTGCTCTTCGTCCGATTATAAATCAGTTTGACTGCTCTTCGTCTGCTTATAAAACAGTTTGACTACTCTTCATCCTTTTATAAAGCAGTTTGACTGCTCTTCATCCTCTTATAAATCAGTTTGACTGCTCTTCATATGTTTATAAAGCAGTTTGACTGCTCTTCATCCTCCTATAGACCAGTTTGACTGCGCTTCATCCTCCTATAAAACAGTTTGACTGCTCTTCGTCCTTTTATAAAGCAGTTTGACTGCTCTTCGTCCTCTTATAAAACAGTATGACTGCTCTTCATCCTTTTATAAAGCAGTTTGACTGCTCTTCATCCTCTTATAAAACAGTTTGACTGCTCTTCATCCTTTTATAAATCAGTTTGACTGCTCTTCGTCTGCTTATAAATCAGTTTGACTGCTCTTCATCCTATTATAAATCAGTTTGACTGCTCTTCATCCTCTTATAAAACAGTTTGACTGCTCTTTATACTTTTATAACGCAGTTTGACTGCTCTTCATCCTCGTATAAAACAGTTTGACTGCTCTTCATCCTTTTATAAAGCAGTTTGACTGCTCTTCATCCTCTTATAAATCAATTTGACTGCTCTTCATCCTCTTATAAAACCGTTTGACTGCTCTTCGTCCGATTATAAATCAGTTTGACTGCTCTTCATCCTCTTATAAAACCGTTTGACTGCTCTTCGTCCGATTATAAATCAGGTTGACTGCTCTTCGTCCGATTATAAATCAGTTTGACTGCTCTTCGTCTGCTTATAAAACAGTTTGACTGCTCTTCATCCTTTTATAAAGCAGTTTGACTGCTCTTCATCCTCTTATAAATCAGTTTGACTGCTCTTCATCTGTTTATAAAGCAGTTTTACTGCTCTTCATCCTCCTATAGACCAGTTTGACTGCGCTTCATCCTCCTATAAAACAGTTTGACTGCTCTTCGTCGGATTATAAATCAGTTTGACTGCTCTTCGTCCTCTTATAAAACAGGTTGACTGCTCTTCATCCTCTTGTAAAACAGTCTGACTGCTCTACATCCTCGTATAAAACAGTTTGACTGCTCTTCATCCTTTTATAAAGCAGTTTCACTGCTCTTCATCCTCTTATAAATCAATTTGACTGCTCTTCATACTCTTATAAAACCGTTTGACTGCTCTTCGTCCGATTATAAATCAGGTTGACTGCTCTTCGTCCGATTATAAATCAGTTTGACTGCTCTTCGTCTGCTTATAAAACAGTTTGACTACTCTTCATCCTTTTATAAAGCAGTTTGACTGCTCTTCATCCTCTTATAAATCAGTTTGACTGCTCTTCATATGTTTATAAAGCAGTTTGACTGCTCTTCATCCTCCTATAGACCAGTTTGACTGCGCTTCATCCTCCTATAAAACAGGTTGACTTCTCTTCGTCCTTTTATAAAGCAGTTTGACTGCTCTTCGTCCTCTTATAAAACAGTTTGACTGCTCTTCATCCTTTTATAAAGCAGTTTGACTGCTCTTCATCCTCTTATAAAACAGTTTGACTGCTCTTCATCCTTTTATAAATCAGTTTGACTGCTCTTCGTCTGCTTATAAATCAGTTTGACTGCTCTTCATCCTATTATAAATCAGTTTGACTGCTCTTCATCCTCTTATAAAACAGTTTGACTGCTCTTTATCCTTTTATAACGCAGTTTGACTGCTCTTCATCCTCTTATAAAACAGTTTGACTGCTCTTCATCCTCTTGTAAAACAGGTTGACTGCTCTTCATCCTCTTGTAAAACAGTCTGACTGCTCTAAATCCTCGTATAAAACAGTTTGACTGCTCTTCATCCTTTTATAAAGCAGTTTGACTACTCTTCATCCTCTTATAAATCAATTTGACTGCTCTTTATCCTCTTATAAAACCGTTTGACTGCTCTTCGTCAGATTATAAATCAGTTTGACTGCTCTTCATCCTCTTATAAAACCGTTTGACTGCTCTTCGTCCGATTATAAATCAGGTTGACTGCTCTTCGTCCGATTATAAATCAGTTTGACTGCTCTTCGTCTGCTTATAAAACAGTTTGACTGCTCTTCATCCTTTTATAAATCAGTTTGACTGCTCTTCATCCTCTTATAAATCAGTTTGACTGCTCTTCATCTGTTTATAAAGCAGTTTTACTGCTCTTCATACTCCTATAAACCAGTTTGACTGCGCTTCATCCTCCTGTAGAACAGTTTGACTGCTTTTCGTCCGATTATAAATCAGTTTGACTGCTCTTCGTCCTCGTATAAAACAGTTTGACTGCTCTTCATCCTCTTATAAAGCAGTTTGACTGCTCTTCATCCTCTTATAAAACAGATTGACTGCTCTTCATCCTCTTGTAAAACAGGTTGACTGCCCTTCATCCTCTTGTAAATCAGTTTGACTGCTCTTCGTCCTCGTATAAAACAGTTTGACTGCTCTTCATCCTTTTATAAAGCAGTTTGACTGCTCTTCATCCTCGTATAAAACAGGTTGACTGCTCTTCATCCTCTTGTAAAACAGTCTGACGGCTCTACATCCTCGTATAAAACAGTTTGACTGCTTTTCATCCTTTTATAAAGCAGTTTCACTGCTCTTCATCCTCTTATAAATCAATTTGACTGCTCTTCATACTCTTATAAAACCGTTTGACTGCTCTTCGTCCGATTATAAATCAGGTTGACTGCTCTTCGTCCGATTATAAATCAGTTTGACTGCTCTTCGTCTGCTTATAAAACAGTTTGACTGCTCTTCATCCTTTTATAAAGCAGTTTGACTGCTCTTCATCCTCTTATAAATCAGTTTGACTGCTCTTCATCTGTTTATAAAGCGGTTTGACTGCTCTTCATCCTCCTATAGACCAGTTTGACTGCGCTTCATCCTCCTATAAAACAGGTTGACTTCTCTTCGTCCTTTTATAAAGCAGTTTGACTGCTCTTCATCCTCTTATAAAACAGTTTGACTGCTCTTCATCCTCTTATAAATCAATTTGACTGCTCTTTATCCTCTTATAAAACCGTTTGACTGCTCTTCGTCAGATTATAAATCAGTTTGACTGCTCTTCATCCTCTTATAAAACCGTTTGACTGCTCTTCGTCCAATTATAAATCAGGTTGACTGCTCTTCGTCCGATTATAAATCAGTTTGACTGCTCTTCGTCTGCTTATAAAACAGTTTGACTGCTCTTCATCCTTTTATAAAGCAGTTTGACTGCTCTTCATCCTCTTATAAGTCAGTTTGACTGCTCTTCATCTGTTTATAAAGCAGTTTTACTGGTCTTCATACTCCTATAAACCAGTTTGACTGCGCTTCATCCTCCTGTAGAACAGTTTGACTGCTTTTCGTCCGATTATAAATCAGTTTGACTGCTCTTCGTCCTCGTATAAAACAGTTTGACTGCTCTTCATCCTTTTATAAAGCAGTTTGACTGCTCTTCATCCTCTTATAAAACAGTTTGACTGCTCTTCATCCTCTTGTAAAACAGGTTGACTGCCCTTCATCCTCTTGTAAAAGAGTCTGACTGCTCTTCATCCTCTTATAAAGCAGTTTGACTGCTCTTCATCCTCCTATAAACCAGTTTGACTGCGCTTCATCCTCTTGTAAAACAGGTTGACTGCTTTTCATCCTTTTGTAAAACAGTCTGACTGCTCTACATCATTGTATAAAACAGTTTGACTGCTCTTCATCTTTTTTTAAAGCAGTTTGACTGCTCTTCATCCTCTTATAAATCAATTTGACTGCTCTTCATCCTCTTATAAAACCGTTTGACTGCTCGTCGTCCGATTATAAATCAGTTTGACTGCTCTTCGTCCGATTATAAATCAGTTTGACTGCTCTTCGTCCGCTTATAAAAACAGTTTGACTGCTCTTCATCCTTTTATAAAGCAGTTTGACTGCTCTTCATCCTCTTATAAATCAGTTTGACTGCTCTTCATCCTTTTATAAAGCAGTTTGACTGCTCTTCATCCTCCTATAAACAAGTTTGACTGCGCTTCATCCTCCTATAGAACAGTTTGACTGCTCTTCGTCCGATTATAAATCAGTTTGACTGCTCTTCGTCCTCTTATAAAACAGTTTGACTGCTCTTCATCCTTTTATAAAGCAGTTTGACTGCTCTTCATCCTCTTATAAATCAGTTTGACTGCTCTTCATCCGATTATAAATCAGTTTGACTGCTCTTCATCCTCTTATAAAACAGTTTGACTGCTCTTCATCCTTTTATAAAGCAGTTTGACTGCTCTTAATCCTCTTATAAATCAGTTTGACTGCTCTTCATCCTATTATAAATCAGTTTGACTGCTCTTCATCCTCTTATAAAACAGTTTGACTGCTCTTCATCCTTTTTTAAATCAGTTTGACTGCACTTTGTCTGCTTATAAATCAGTTTGACTGCTCTTCATCCTATTATAAATCAGTTTGACTGCTCTTCATCCTCTTATAAATCAGTTTGACTGCTCTTCATCTGTTTATAAAGCAGTTTGACTGCTCTTCATCCTCCTATAGACCAGTTTGACTGCGCTTCATCCTCCTATAAAACAGGTTGACTTCTCTTCGTCCTTTTATAAAGCAGTTTGACTGCTCTTCGTCCTCTTATAAAACAGTTTGACTGCTCTTCATCCTTTTATAAAGCAGTTTGACTGCTCTTCATCCTCTTATAAAACAGTTTGACTGCTCTTCATCCTTTTATAAATCAGTTTGACTGCTCTTCGTCTGCTTATAAATCAGTTTGACTGCTCTTCATCCTATTATAAATCAGTTTGACTGCTCTTCATCCTCTTATAAAACAGTTTGACTGCTCTTTATCCTTTTATAACGCAGTTTGACTGCTCTTCATCCTCTTATAAAACAGTTTGACTGCTCTTCATCCTCTTGTAAAACAGGTTGACTGCTCTTCATCCTCTTGTAAAACAGTCTGACTGCTCTACATCCTCGCATAAAACAGTTTGACTGCTCTTCATCCTTTTATAAAGCAGTTTGACTGCTCTTCATCCTCTTATAAATCAATTTGACTGCTCTTTATCCTCTTATAAAACCGTTTGACTGCTCTTCGTCAGATTATAAATCAGTTTGACTGCTCTTCATCCTCTTATAAAACCGTTTGACTGCTCTTCGTCCGATTATAAATCAGGTTGACTGCTCTTCGTCCGATTATAAATCAGTTTGACTGCTCTTCGTCTGCTTATAAAACAGTTTGACTGCTCTTCATCCTTTTATAAAGCAGTTTGACTGCTCTTCATCCTCTTATAAATCAGTTTGACTGCTCTTCATCTGTTTATAAAGCAGTTTTACTGCTCTTCATACTCCTATAAACCAGTTTGACTGCGCTTCATCCTCCTGTAGAACAGTTTGACTGCTTTTCGTCCGATTATAAATCAGTTTGACTGCTCTTCGTCCTCGTATAAAACAGTTTGACTGCTCTTCATCCTTTTATAAAGCAGTTTGACTGCTCTTCATCCTCTTATAAAACAGATTGACTGCTCTTCATCCTCTTGTAAAACAGGTTGACTGCCCTTCATCCTCTTGTAAAAGAGTCTGACTGCTCTTCATCCTCTTATAAAGCAGTTTGACTGCTCTTCATCCTCCTATAAACCAGTTTGACTGCGCTTCATCCTCTTGTAAAACAGGTTGACTGCTTTTCATCCTTTTGTAAAACAGTCTGACTGCTCTACATCATTGTATAAAACAGTTTGACTGCTCTTCATCTTTTTTTAAAGCAGTTTGACTGCTCTTCATCCTCTTATAAATCAATTTGACTGCTCTTCATCCTCTTATAAAACCGTTTGACTGCTCGTCGTCCGATTATAAATCAGTTTGACTGCTCTTCGTCCGATTATAAATCAGTTTGACTGCTCTTCGTCCGCTTATAAAACAGTTTGACTGCTCTTCATCCTTTTATAAAGCAGTTTGACTGCTCTTCATCCTCTTATAAATCAGTTTGACTGCTCTTCATCCTTTTATAAAGCAGTTTGACTGCTCTTCATCCTCCTATAAACCAGTTTGACTGCGCTTCATCCTCCTATAGAACAGTTTGACTGCTCTTCGTCCGATTATAAATCAGTTTGACTGCTCTTCGTCCTCTTATAAAACAGTTTGACTGCTCTTCATCCTTTTATAAAGCAGTTTGACTGCTCTTCATCCTCTTATAAATCAGTTTGACTGCTCTTCATCCGATTATAAATCAGTTTGACTGCTCTTCATCCTCTTATAAAACAGTTTGACTGCTCTTCATCCTTTTATAAAGCAGTTTGACTGCTCTTCATCCTCTTATAAATCAGTTTGACTGCTCTTCATCCTATTATAAATCAGTTTGACTGCTCTTCATCCTCTTATAAAACAGTTTGACTGCTCTTCATCCTTTTATAAATCAGTTTGACTGCACTTCGTCTGCTTATAAATCAGTTTGACTGCTCTTCATCCTATTATAAATCAGTTTGACTGCTCTTCATCCTCTTATAAAACAGTTTGACTGCTCTTTATCCTTTTATAACGCAGTTTGACTGCTCTTCATCCTCTTGTAAAACAGTCTGACTGCTCTACATCCTCGTATAAAACAGTTTGACTGCTCTTCATCCTTTTATAAAGCAGTTTGACTGCTCTTCATCCTCTTATAAATCAATTTGACTGCTCTTCATCCTCTTGTAAAACAGGTTGACTGCTCTTCATCCTCTTGTAAAACAGTCTGACTGCTCTACATCCTCGTATAAAACAGTTTCACTGCTCTTCATCCTTTTATAAAGCAGTTTGACTGCTCTTCATCCTCTTATAAATCAATTTGACTGCTCTTTATCCTCTTATAAAACCGTTTGACTGCTCTTCGTCAGATTATAAATCAGTTTGACTGCTCTTCATCCTCTTATAAAACCGTTTGACTGCTCTTCGTCCGATTATAAATCAGGTTGACTGCTCTTCGTCCGATTATAAATCAGTTTGACTGCTCTTCGTCTGCTTATAAAACAGTTTGACTGCTCTTCATCCTTTTATAAAGCAGTTTGACTGCTCTTCATCCTCTTATAAATCAGTTTGACTGCTCTTCATCTGTTTATAAAGCAGTTTTACTGCTCTTCATACTCCTATAAACCAGTTTGACTGCGCTTCATCCTCCTGTAGAACAGTTTGACTGCTTTTCGTCCGATTATAAATCAGTTTGACTGCTCTTCGTCCTCGTATAAAACAGTTTGACTGCTCTTCATCCTTTTATAAAGCAGTTTGACTGCTCTTCATCCTCTTATAAAACAGATTGACTGCTCTTCATCCTCTTGTAAAACAGGTTGACTGCCCTTCATCCTCTTGTAAAAGAGTCTGACTGCTCTTCATCCTCTTATAAAGCAGTTTGACTGCTCTTCATCCTCCTATAAACCAGTTTGACTGCGCTTCATCCTCTTGTAAAACAGGTTGACTGCTTTTCATCCTTTTGTAAAACAGTCTGACTGCTCTACATCATTGTATAAAACAGTTTGACTGCTCTTCATCTTTTTTTAAAGCAGTTTGACTGCTCTTCATCCTCTTATAAATCAATTTGACTGCTCTTCATCCTCTTATAAAACCGTTTGACTGCTCGTCGTCCGATTATAAATCAGTTTGACTGCTTTTCGTCCGATTATAAATCAGTTTGACTGCTCTTCGTCCGCTTATAAAACAGTTTGACTGCTCTTCATCCTTTTATAAAGCAGTTTGACTGCTCTTCATCCTCTTATAAATCAGTTTGACTGCTCTTCATCCTTTTATAAAGCAGTTTGACTGCTCTTCATCCTCCTATAAACAAGTTTGACTGCGCTTCATCCTCCTATAGAACAGTTTGACTGCTCTTCGTCCGATTATAAATCAGTTTGACTGCTCTTCGTCCTCTTATAAAACAGTTTGACTGCTCTTCATCCTTTTATAAAGCTGTTTGACTGCTCTTCATCCTCTTATAAATCAGTTTGACTGCTCTTCATCCGATTATAAATCAGTTTGACTGCTCTTCATCCTCTTATAAAACAGTTTGACTGCTCTTCATCCTTTTATAAAGCAGTTTGACTGCTCTTAATCCTCTTATAAATCAGTTTGACTGCTCTTCATCCTATTATAAATCAGTTTGACTGCTCTTCATCCTCTTATAAAACAGTTTGACTGCTCTTCATCCTTTTATAAATCAGTTTGACTGCACTTCGTCTGCTTATAAATCAGTTTGACTGCTCTTCATCCTATTATAAATCAGTTTGACTGCTCTTCATCCTCTTATAAATCAGTTTGACTGCTCTTCATCTGTTTATAAAGCAGTTTGACTGCTCTTCATCCTCCTATAGACCAGTTTGACTGCGCTTCATCCTCCTATAAAACAGGTTGACTTCTCTTCGTCCTTTTATAAAGCAGTTTGACTGCTCTTCGTCCTCTTATAAAACAGTTTGACTGCTCTTCATCCTTTTATAAAGCAGTTTGACTGCTCTTCATCCTCTTATAAAACAGTTTGACTGCTCTTCATCCTTTTATAAATCAGTTTGACTGCTCTTCGTCTGCTTATAAATCAGTTTGACTGCTCTTCATCCTATTATAAATCAGTTTGACTGCTCTTCATCCTCTTATAAAACAGTTTGACTGCTCTTTATCCTTTTATAACGCAGTTTGACTGCTCTTCATCCTCTTATAAAACAGTTTGACTGCTCTTCATCCTCTTGTAAAACAGGTTGACTGCTCTTCATCCTCTTGTAAAACAGTCTGACTGCTCTACATCCTCGTATAAAACAGTTTGACTGCTCTTCATCCTTTTATAAAGCAGTTTGACTGCTCTTCATCCTCTTATAAATCAATTTGACTGCTCTTTATCCTCTTATAAAACCGTTTGACTGCTCTTCGTCAGATTATAAATCAGTTTGACTGCTCTTCATCCTCTTATAAAACCGTTTGACTGCTCTTCGTCCGATTATAAATCAGGTTGACTGCTCTTCGTCCGATTATAAATCAGTTTGACTGCTCTTCGTCTGCTTATAAAACAGTTTGACTGTTCTTCATCCTTTTATAAAGCAGTTTGACTGCTCTTCATCCTCTTATAAATCAGTTTGACTGCTCTTCATCTGTTTATAAAGCAGTTTTACTGCTCTTCATACTCCTATAAACCAGTTTGACTGCGCTTCATCCTCCTGTAGAACAGTTTGACTGCTTTTCGTCCGATTATAAATCAGTTTGACTGCTCTTCGTCCTCGTATAAAACAGTTTGACTGCTCTTCATCCTTTTATAAAGCAGTTTGACTGCTCTTCATCCTCTTATAAAACAGATTGACTGCTCTTCATCCTCTTGTAAAACAGGTTGACTGCCCTTCATCCTCTTATAAAACAGTTTGACTGCTCTTCATCCTTTTATAAAGCAGTTTGACTGCTCTTCATCCTCCTATAAACCAGTTTGACTGCGCTTCATCCTCTTGTAAAACAGGTTGACTGCTTTTCATCCTTTTGTAAAACAGTCTGACTGCTCTACATCATTGTATAAAACAGTTTGACTGCTCTTCATCTTTTTTTAAAGCAGTTTGACTGCTCTTCATCCTCTTATAAATCAATTTGACTGCTCTTCATCCTCTTATAAAACCGTTTGACTGCTCGTCGTCCGATTATAAATCAATTTGACTGCTCTTCGTCCGATTATAAATCAGTTTGACTGCTCTTCGTCCGCTTATAAAACAGTTTGACTGCTCTTCATCCTTTTATAAAGCAGTTTGACTGCTCTTCATCCTCTTATAAATCAGTTTGACTGCTCTTCATCCTTTTATAAAGCAGTTTGACTGCTCTTCATCCTCCTATAAACCAGTTTGACTGCGCTTCATCCTCCTATAGAACAGTTTGACTGCTCTTCGTCCGATTATAAATCAGTTTGACTGCTCTTCGTCCTCTTATAAAACAGTTTGACTGCTCTTCATCCTTTTATAAAGCAGTTTGACTGCTCTTCATCCTCTTATAAATCAGTTTGACTGCTCTTCATCCGATTATAAATCAGTTTGACTGCTCTTCATCCTCTTATAAAACAGTTTGACTGCTCTTCATCCTTTTATAAAGCAGTTTGACTGCTCTTCATCCTCTTATAAATCAGTTTGACTGCTCTTCATCCTATTATAAATCAGTTTGACTGCTCTTCATCCTCTTATAAAACAGTTTGACTGCTCTTCATCCTTTTATAAATCAGTTTGACTGCACTTCGTCTGCTTATAAATCAGTTTGACTGCTCTTCATCCTATTATAAATCAGTTTGACTGCTCTTCATCCTCTTATAAAACAGTTTGACTGCTCTTTATCCTTTTATAACGCAGTTTGACTGCTCTTCATCCTCTTGTAAAACAGTCTGACTGCTCTACATCCTCGTATAAAACAGTTTGACTGCTCTTCATCCTTTTATAAAGCAGTTTGACTGCTCTTCATCCTCTTATAAATCAATTTGACTGCTCTTCATCCTCTTATAAAACCGTTTGACTGCTCTTCGTCCGATTATAAATCAGTTTGACTGCTCTTCATCCTCTTATAAAACCGTTTGACTGCTCTTCGTCCGATTATAAATCAGGTTGACTGCTCTTCGTCCGATTATAAATCAGTTTGACTGCTCTTCGTCTGCTTATAAAACAGTTTGACTGCTCTTCATCCTTTTATAAAGCAGTTTGACTGCTCTTCATCCTCTTATAAATCAGTTTGAATGCTCTTCATCTGTTTATAAAGCAGTTTGACTGCTCTTCATCCTCCTATAGACCAGTTTGACTGCGCTTCATCCTCCTATAAAACAGTTTGACTGCTCTTCGTCCTTTTATAAAGCAGTTTGACTGCTCTTCGTCCTCTTATAAAACAGTTTGACTGCTCTTCATCCTTTTATAAAGCAGTTTGACTGCTCTTCATCCTCTTATAAAACAGTTTGACTGCTCTTCATCCTTTTATAAATCAGTTTGACTGCTCTTCGTCTGCTTATAAATCAGTTTGACTGCTCTTCATCCTATTATAAATCAGTTTGACTGCTCTTCATCCTCTTATAAAACAGTTTGACTGCTCTTTATACTTTTATAACGCAGTTTGACTGCTCTTCATCCTCTTATAAAACAGTTTGACTGCTCTTCATCCTCTTGTAAAACAGGTTGACTGCTCTTCATCCTCTTGTAAAACAGTCTGACTGCTCTACATCCTCGTATAAAACAGTTTGACTGCTCTTCATCCTTTTATAAAGCAGTTTGACTGCTCTTCATCCTCTTATAAATCAATTTGACTGCTCTTCATCCTCTTATAAAACCGTTTGACTGCTCTTCGTCCGATTATAAATCTGTTTGACTGCTCTTCATCCTCTTATAAAACCGTTTGACTGCTCTTCGTCCGATTATAAATCAGGTTGACTGCTCTTCGTCCGATTATAAATCAGTTTGACTGCTCTTCGTCTGCTTATAAAACAGTTTGACTGCTCTTCATCCTTTTATAAAGCAGTTTGACTGCTCTTCATCCTCTTATAAATCAGTTTGACTGCTATTCATCTGTTTATAAAGCAGTTTGACTGCTCTTCATCCTCCTATAGACCAGTTTGTCTGCGCTTCATCCTCCTATAAAACAGTTTGACTGCTCTTCGTCGGATTATAAATCAGTTTGACTGCTCTTCATCCTCTTATAAATCAGTTTGACTGCTCTTCATCCTCTTATAAAACAGTTTGACTGCTCTTCATCCTTTTATAAAGCAGTTTGACTGCTCTTCATCCTCTTATAAATCAGTTTGACTGCTCTTCATCCTATTATAAATCAGTTTGACTGCTCTTCATCCTCTTATAAAACAGTTTGACTGCTCTTCATCCTTTTATAAATCAGTTTGACTGCACTTCATCTGCTTATAAATCAGTTTGACTGCTCTTCATCCTATTATAAATCAGTTTGACTGCTCTTCATCCTCTTATAAAACAGTTTGACTGCTCTTTATCCTTTTATAACGCAGTTTGACTGCTCTTCATCCTCTTGTAAAACAGTCTGACTGCTCTACATCCTCGTATAAAACAGTTTGACTGCTCTTCATCTTTTTTTAAAGCAGTTTGACTGCTCTTCATCCTCTTATAAATCAATTTGACTGCTCTTCATCCTCTTATAAAACCGTTTGACTGCTCTTCGTCCGATTATAAATCAGTTTGACTGCTCTTCATCCTCTTATAAACCCGTTTGACTGCTCTTCGTCCGATTATAAATCAGGTTGACTGCTCTTCGTCCGATTATAAATCAGTTTGACTGCTCTTCGTCTTCTTATAAAACAGTTTGACTGCTCTTCATCCTTTTATAAAGCAGTTTGACTGCTCTTCATCCTCTTATAAATCAGTTTGAATGCTCTTCATCTGTTTATAAAGCAGTTTGACTGCTCTTCATCCTCCTATAGACCAGCTTGACTGCACTTCATCCTCCTATAAAACAGTTTGACTGCTCTTCATCCTCTTATAAAACAGTTTGACTGCTCTTCATCCTTTTATAAATCAGTTTGACTGCACTTCGTCTGCTTATAAATCAATTTGACTGCTCTTCATCCTATTATAAATCAGTTTGACTGCTCTTCATCCTCTTATAAAACAGTTTGACTGCTCTTTATCCTTTTATAACGCAGTTTGACTGCTCTTCATCCTCTTGTAAAACAGTCTGACTGCTCTACATCCTCGTATAAAACAGTTTGACTGCTCTTCATCTTTTTTTAAAGCAGTTTGACTGCTCTTCATCCTCTTATAAATCAATTTGACTGCTCTTCATCCTCTTATAAAACCGTTTGACTGCTCTTCGTCCGATTATAAATCAGTTTGACTGCTCTTCATCCTCTTATAAAACCGTTTGACTGCTCTTCGTCCGATTATAAATCAGGTTGACTGCTCTTCGTCCGATTATAAATCAGTTTGACTGCTCTTCGTCTGCTTATAAAACAGTTTGACTGCTCTTCATCCTTTTATAAAGCAGTTTGACTGCTCTTCATCCTCTTATAAATCAGTTTGAATGCTCTTCATCTGTTTATAAAGCAGTTTGACTGCTCTTCATCCTCCTATAGACCAGTTTGACTGCGCTTCATCCTCCTATAAAACAGTTTGACTGCTCTTCGTCCTTTTATAAAGCAGTTTGACTGCTCTTCATCCTCTTATAACACAGTTTGACTGCTCTTCATCCTTTTATAAATCAGTTTGACTGCTCTTCGTCTGCTTATAAATCAGTTTGACTGCTCTTCATCCTATTATAAATCAGTTTGACTGCTCTTCATCCTCTTATAAAACAGTTTGACTGCTCTTTATACTTTTATAACGCAGTTTGACTGCTCTTCATCCTCTTATAAAACAGTTTGACTGCTCTTCATCCTCTTGTAAAACAGGTTGACTGCTCTTCATCCTCTTGTAAAACAGTCTGACTGCTCTACATCCTCGTATAAAACAGTTTGACTGCTCTTCATCCTTTTATAAAGCAGTTTGACTGCTCTTCATCCTCTTATAAATCAATTTGACTGCTCTTCATCCTCTTATAAAACCGTTTGACTGCTCTTCGTCCGATTATAAATCAGTTTGACTGCTCTTCATCCTCTTATAAAACAGTTTGACTGCTCTTCGTCGGATTATAAATCAGTTTGACTGCTCTTCGTCCTCTTATAAAACAGTTTGACTGCTCTTCATCCTTTTATAAAGCAGTTTGACTGCTCTACATCCTCTTATAAATCAGTTTGACTGCTATTCATCCGATTATAAATCAGTTTGACTGCTCTTCGTCCGACTATAAATCAGTTTGACTGCTCTTCGTCCGATTATAAATCAGTTTGACTGCTCTTCGTCCGCTTATAAAACAGTTTGACTGCTCTTCATCCTTTTATAAAGCAGTTTGACTGCTCTTCATCCTCTTATAAATCAGTTTGACTGCTCTTCATCCTCTTATAAAGCAGTTTGACTGCTCTTCATCCTCCTATAAACCAGTTTGACTGCGCTTCATCCTCTTGTAAAACAGGTTGACTGCTTTTCATCCTTTTGTAAAACAGTCTGACTGCTCTACATCATTGTATAAAACAGTTTGACTGCTCTTCATCCTTTTATAAAGCAGTTTGACTGCTCTTCGTCCTCTTATAAATCAATTTGACTGCTCTTCATCCTCTTATAAAACCGTTTGACTGCTCTTCGTCCGATTATAAATCAGTTTGACTGCTCTTCGTCCGATTATAAATCAGTTTGACTGCTCTTCGTCCGATTATAAAACAGTTTGACTGCTCTTCATCCTTTTATAAAGCAGTTTGACTGCTCTTCATCCTCTTATAAATCAGTTTGACTGCTCTTCATCCTTTTATAAAGCAGTTTGACTGCTCTTCATCCTCCTATAAACCAGTTTGACTGCGCTTCATCCTCCTATAGAACAGTTTGACTGCTCTTCGTCCGATTATAAATCAGTTTGACTGCTCTTCGTCCTCTTATAAAACAGTTTGACTGCTCTTCATCCTTTTATAAAGCAGTTTGACTGCTCTTCATCCTCTTATAAATCAGTTTGACTGCTCTTCATCCGATTATAAATCAGTTTGACTTTTCTTCATCCTCTTATAAAACAGTTTGACTGCTCTTCATCCTCTTATAAATCAGTTTGACTGCTCTTCATCCGATTATAAATCAGTTTGACTGCTCTTCGTCCTCTTTTAAAACAGTTTGACTGCTCTTCATCCTGTTATAAAGCAGTTTGACTGCTCTTCATCCTCTTATAAAACAGTTTGACTGCTCTTCATCCTCTTGTAAAACAGGTTGACTGGTCTTCATCCTCTTGTAAAACAGTCTGACTGCTCTACATCCTCATATAAAACAGTTTGACTGCTCTTCATCCTTTTATAAAGCAGTTTCACTGCTTTTCATCCTCTTATAAATCAATTTGACTGCTCTTCATCCTCTTATAAAACCGTTTGACTGCTCTTCGTCCGATTATAAATCAGTTTGACTGCTCTTCGTCCGATTATAAATCAGTTTGACTGCTCTTCGTCCGCTTACAAAACAGTTTGACTGCTCTTCATCCTTTTATAAAGCTCTTTGACTGCTCTTCATACTCTTATAAATCAGTTTGACTGCTCTTCATCCTCTTATAAAGCAGTTTGACTGCTCTTCATACTCCTATAAACCAGTTTGACTGCGCTTCATCCTCCTGTAGAACAGTTTGACTGCTTTTCGTCCGATTATAAATCAGTTTGACTGCTCTTCGTCCTCGTATAAAACAGTTTGACTGCTCTTCATCCTTTTATAAAGCAGTTTGACTGCTCTTCATCCTCTTATAAAACCGTTTGACTGCCCTTCGTCCGATTATAAATCAGGTTGACTGCTCTTCGTCCGATTATAAATCAGTTTGACTGCTCTTCGTCTGCTTATAAAACAGTTTGACTGCTCTTCATCCTTTTATAAAGCAGTTTGACTGCTCTTCAAACTCTTATAAATCAGTTTGACTGCTCTTCATCTGTTTATAAAGCAGTTTGACTGCTCTTCATCCTCCTATAGACCAGTTTGACTGCGCTTCATCCTCCTATAAAACAGTTTGACTGCTCTTCGTCGGATTATAAATCAGTTTGACTGCTCTTCGTCTGCTTATAAAACAGTTTGACTGCTCTTCATCCTTTTATAAAGCAGTTTGACTGCTCTTCGTCTGCTTTTAAATCAGTTTGACTGCTCTTCATCTGTTTATAAAGCAGTTTGACTGCTCTACATCCTCTTATAAATCAGTTTGACTGCTATTCATCCTTTTATAAATCAGTTTGACTGCTCTTCGTCCGATTATAAATCAGTTTGACTGCTCTACATCCTCTTATAAATCAGTTTGACTGCTATTCATCCGATTATAAATCAGTTTGACTGCTCTTCGTCTGCTTTTAAATCAGTTTGACTGCTCTTCATCCTATTATAAATCAGTTTGACTGCTCTTCATCCTCTTATAAAACAGTTTGACTGCTCTTTATCCTTTTATAACGCAGTTTGACTGCTCTTCATCCTCTTATAAAACAGTTTGACTGCTCTTCATCCTCTTGTAAAACAGGTTGACTGCTCTTCATCCTCTTGTAAAACAGTCTGACTGCTCTACATCCTCGTATAAAACAGTTTGACTGCTCTTCATCCTTTTATAAAGCAGTTTGACTGCTCTTCATCCTCTTTTAAAACAGTTTGACTGCTCTTCATCCTGTTATAAAGCAGTTTGACTGCTCTTCATCCTCTTATAAAACAGTTTGACTGCTCTTCATCCTCTTGTAAAACAGGTTGACTGCTCTTCATCCTCTTGTAAAACAGTCTGACTGCTCTACATCCTCATATAAAACAGTTTGACTGCTCTTCATCCTTTTATAAAGCAGTTTCACTGTTCTTCATCCGATTATAAATCAATTTGACTGCTCTTCATCCTCTTATAAAACCGTTTGACTGCTCTTCGTCCGATTATAAATCAGGTTGACTGCTCTTCGTCCGATTATAAATCAGTTTGACTGCTCTTCGTCTGCTTATAAAACAGTTTGACTGCTCTTCATCCTTTTATAAAGCAGTTTGACTGCTCTTCATCCTCTTATAAATCAGTTTGACTGCTCTTCATCTGTTTATAAAGCAGTTTGACTGCTCTTCATCCTCCTATAGACCAGTTTGACTGCGCTTCATCCTCCTATAAAACAGTTTGACTGCTCTTCGTCGGATTATAAATCAGTTTGACTGCTCTTCGTCCTCTTATAAAACAGTTTGACTGCTCTTCATCCTTTTAAAAAGCAGTTTGACTGCTCTACATCCTCTTATAAATCAGTTTGACTGCTATTCATCCGATTATAAATCAGTTTGACTGCTCTTCGTCCGATTATAAATCAGTTTGACTGCTCTTCGTCCGATTATAAATCAGTTTGACTGCTCTTCGTCCGCTTATAAAACAGTTTGACTGCTCTTCATCCTTTTATAAAGCAGTTTGACTGCTCTTCATCCTCTTATAAATCAGTTTGACTGCTCTTCATCCTCTTATAAAGCAGTTTGACTGCTCTTCATCCTCCTATAAACCAGTTTGACTGCGCTTCATCCTCTTGTAAAACAGGTTGACTGCTTTTCATCCTTTTGTAAAACAGTCTGACTGCTCTACATCATTGTATAAAACAGTTTGACTGCTCTTCATCCTTTTATAAAGCAGTTTGACTGCTCTTCATCCTCTTATAAATCAATTTGACTGCTCTTCATCCTCTTATAAAACCGTTTGACTGCTCTTCGTCCGATTATAAATCAGTTTGACTGCTCTTCGTCCGATTATAAATCAGTTTGACTGCTCTTCGTCCGCTTATAAAACAGTTTGACTGCTCTTCATCCTTTTATAAAGCAGTTTGACTGCTCTTCATCCTCTTATAAATCAGTTTGACTGCTCTTCATCCTTTTATAAAGCAGTTTGACTGCTCTTCATCCTCCTATAGACCAGTTTGACTGCGCTTCATCCTCCTATAGAACAGTTTGACTGCTCTTCGTCCGATTATAAATCAGTTTGACTGCTCTTCGTCCTCTTATAAAACAGTTTGACTGCTCTTCATCCTTTTATAAAGCAGTTTGACTGCTCTTCATCCTCTTATAAATCAGTTTGACTGCTCTTCATCCGATTATAAATCAGTTTGACTTTTCTTCATCCTCTTATAAAACAGTTTGACTGCTCTTCATCCTCTTATAAATCAGTTTGACTGCTCTTCATCCGATTATAAATCAGTTTGACTGCTCTTCGTCCTCTTTTAAAACAGTTTGACTGCTCTTCATCCTGTTATAAAGCAGTTTGACTGCTCTTCATCCTCTTATAAAACAGTTTGACTGCTCTTCATCCTCTTGTAAAACAGGTTGACTGCTCTTCATCCTCTTGTAAAACAGTCTGACTGCTCTACATCCTCGTATAAAACAGTTTGACTGCTCTTCATCCTTTTATAAAGCAGTTTCACTGCTCTTCATCCTCTTATAAATCAATTTGACTGCTCTTCATCCTCTTATAAAACCGTTTGACTGCTCTTCGTCCGATTATAAATCAGTTTGACTGCTCTTCGTCCGATTATAAATCAGTTTGACTGCTCTTCGTCCGCTTACAAAACAGTTTGACTGCTCTTCATCCTTTTATAAAGCTGTTTGACTGCTCTTCATACTCTTATAAATCAGTTTGACTGCTCTTCATCCTCTTATAAAGCAGTTTGACTGCTCTTCATACTCCTATAAACCAGTTTGACTGCGCTTCATCCTCCTGTAGAACAGTTTGACTGCTTTTCGTCCGATTATAAATCAGTTTGACTGCTCTTCGTCCTCGTATAAAACATTTTGACTGCTCTTCATCCTTTTATAAAGCAGTTTGACTGCTCTTCATCCTCTTATAAAACAGATTGACTGCTCTTCATCCTCTTGTAAAACAGGTTGACTGCCGTTCATCCTCTTGTAAAACAGTCTGACTGCTCTTCATCCTCTTATAAAGCAGTTTGACTGCTTTTCATCCTCCTATAAACCAGTTTGACTGCGCTTCATCCTCTTGTAAAACAGGTTGACTGCTTTTCATCCTTTTGTAAAACAGTCTGACTGCTCTACATCATTGTATAAAACAGTTTGACTGCTCTTCATCCTTTTATAAAGCAGTTTGACTGCTCTTCATCCTCTTATAAATCAATTTGACTGCTCTTCATCCTCTTATAAAACCGTTTGACTGCTCTTCGTCCGATTATAAATCAGTTTGACTGCTCTTCGTCCGATTATAAATCAGTTTGACTGCTCTTCGTCCTCCTATAAACCAGTTTGACTGCGCTTCATCCTCCTATAGAACAGTTTGACTGCTCTTCGTCCGATTATAAATCAGTTTGACTGCTCTTCGTCTTCTTATAAAACAGTTTGACTGCTCTTCATCCTTTTATAAAGCAGTTTGACTGCTCTTCATCCTCTTATAAATCAGTTTGACTGCTCTTCATCCGATTATAAATCAGTTTGACTGCTCTTCATCCTCTTATAAAACAGTTTGACTGCTCTTCATCCTTTTATAAAGCAGTTTGACTGCTCTTCATCCTCTTATAAATCAGTTTGACTGCTCTTCATCCTATTATAAATCAGTTTGACTGCTCTTCATCCTCTTATAAAACAGTTTGACTGCTCTTCATCCTTTTATAAATCAGTTTGACTGCTATTCGTCTGCTTATAAATCAGTTTGACTGCTCTTCATCCTATTATAAATCAGTTTGACTGCTCTTCATCCTCTTATAAAACAGTTTGACTGCTCTTTATCCTTTTATAACGCAGTTTGACTGCTCTTCATCCTCTTATAAAACAGTCTGACTGCTCTTCATCCTTTTGTAAAACAGGTTGACTGCTCTTCATCCTCTTGTAAAACAGTCTGACTGCTCTACATCCTCGTATAAAACAGTTTGACTGCTCTTCATCCTTTTATAAAGCAGTTTGACTGCTCTTCATCCTCTTATAAATCAATTTGACTGCTCTTCATCCTCTTATAAAACCGTTTGACTGCTCTTCGTCCGATTATAAATCAGTTTGACTGCTCTTCATCCTCTTATAAAACCGTTTGACTGCTCTTCGTCCGATTATAAATCAGGTTGACTGCTCTTCGTCCGATTATAAATCAGTTTGACTGCTCTTCGTCTGCTTATAAAACAGTTTGACTGCTCTTCATCCTTTTATAAAGCAGTTTGACTGCTCTTCATCCTCTTATAAATCAGTTTGACTGCTCTTCATCTGTTTATAAAGCAGTTTGACTGCTCTTCATCCTCCTATAGACCAGTTTGACTGCGCTTCATCCTCCTATAAAACAGTTTGACTGCTCTTCGTCGGATTATAAATCAGTTTGACTGCTCTTCGTCCTCTTATAAAACAGTTTGACTGCTCTTCATCCTTTTATAAAGCAGTTTGACTGCTCTACATCCTCTTATAAATCAGTTTGACTGTTATTCATCCGATTATAAATCAGTTTGACTGCTCTTCGTCTGCTTATAAATCAGTTTGACTGCTCTTCATCCTATTATAAATCAGTTTGACTGCTCTTCATCCTCTTATAAAACAGTTTGACTGCTCTTTATCCTTTTATAACGCAGTTTGACTGCTCTTCATCATCTTATAAAACAGTCTGACTGCTCTACATCCTCGTATAAAACAGTTTGACTGCTCTTCATCCTTTTATAAAGCAGTTTGACTGCTCTTCATCCTCTTATAAATCAATTTGACTGCTCTTCATCCTCTTATAAAACCGTTTGACTGCTCTTCGTCCGATTATAAATCAGTTTGACTGCTCTTCATCCTCTTATAAAACCGTTTGACTGCCCTTCGTCCGATTATAAATCAGGTTGACTGCTCTTCGTCCGATTATAAATCAGTTTGACTTCTCTTCATCCTTTTATAAATCAGTTTGACTGCTCTTCGTCTGCTTATAAATCAGTTTGACTGCTCTTTATCCTTTTATAACGCAGTTTGACTGCTCTTCATCCTCTTATAAAACAGTTTGACTGCTCTTCATCCTCTTATAAATCAGTTTGACTGCTCTTCATCCTATTATAAATCAGTTTGACTGCTCTTCATCCTCTTATAAAACAGTTTGACTGCTCTTCATCCTTTTATAAATCAGTTTGACTGCTCTTCGTCTGCTTATACATCAGTTTGACTGCTCTTCATCCTATTATAAATCAGTTTGACTGCTCTTCATCCTCTTATAAAATAGTTTGACTGCTCTTTATCCTTTTATAACGCAGTTTGACTGCTCTTCATCCTCTTATAAATCAGTTTGACTGCTCTTCATCCGATTATAAATCAGTTTGACTGCTCTTCATCCTCTTATAAAACAGTTTGACTGCTCTTCATCCTCTTATAAAACAGTTTGACTGCTCTTCATCCTCTTATAAATCAGTTTGACTGCTCTTCATCCTTTTATAAAGCAGTTTGACTGCTCTTCATCCTCTTATAAAACAGTTTGACTGCTCTTCATCCTTTTATAAATCAGTTTGACTGCTCTTCGTCTGCTTATAAATCAGTTTGACTGCTCTTCATCCTATTATAAATCAGTTTGACTGCTCTTCATCCTCTTATAAAACAGTTTGACTACTCTTTATCCTTTTATAACGCAGTTTGACTGCTCTTCATCCTCTTATAAAACAGTTTGACTGCTCTTCATCCTCTTGTAAAACAGGTTGACTGCTCTTCATCCTCTTGTAAATCAGTCTGACTGCTCTACATCCTCGTATAAAACAGTTTGACTGCTCTTCATCCTTTTATAAAGCAGTTTGACTGCTCTTCATCCTCTTATAAATCAATTTGGCTGCTCTTCATCCTCTTATAAAACCGTTTGACTGCTCTTCGTCCGATTATAAATCAGTTTGACTGCTCTTCATCCTCTTATAAAACCGTTTGACTGCTCTTCGTCCGATTATAAATCAGGTTGACTGCTCTTCGTCCGATTATAAATCAGTTTGACTGCTCTTCGTCTGCTTATAAAACAGTTTGACTGCTCTTCATCCTTTTATAAAGCAGTTTGACTGCTCTTCATCCTCTTATAAAACAGTTTGACTGCTCTTCATCCTTTTATAAATCAGTTTGACTGCTCTTCGTCTGCTTATAAATCAGTTTGACTGCTCTTCATCCTCTTATAAAACAGTTTGACTGCTCTTTATACTTTTATAACGCAGTTTGACTGCTCTTCATCCTCGTATAAAACAGTTTGACTTCTCTTCATCCTTTTATAAAGCAGTTTGACTGCTCTTCATCCTCTTATAAATCAATTTGACTGCTCTTCATCCTCTTATAAAACCGTTTGACTGCTCTTCGTCCGATTATAAATCAGTTTGACTGCTCTTCATCCTCTTATAAAACCGTTTGACTGCTCTTCGTCCGATTATAAATCAGGTTGACTGCTCTTCGTCCGATTATAAATCAGTTTGACTGCTCTTCGTCCGCTTATAAAACAGTTTGACTGCTCTTCATCCTTTTATAAAGCAGTTTGACTGCTCTTCATCCTCTTATAAATCAGTTTGACTGCTCTTCATCCTTTTATAAAGCAGTTTGACTGCTCTTCATCCTCCTATAAACCAGTTTGACTGCGCTTCATCCTCCTATAGATCAGTTTGACTGCTCTTCGTCCGATTATAAATCAGTTTGACTGCTCTTCGTCCTCTTATAAAACAGTTTGACTGCTCTTCATCCTTTTATAAAGCAGTTTGACTGCTCTTCATCCTCATATAAATCAGTTTGACTGCTCTTCATCCGATTATAAATCAGTTTGACTTTTCTTCATCCTCTTATAAAACAGTTTGACTGCTCTTCATCCTCTTATAAATCAGTTTGACTGCTCTTCATCCGATTATAAATCAGTTTGACTGCTCTTCGTCCTCTTTTAAAACAGTTTGACTGCTCTTCATCCTGTTATAAAGCAGTTTGACTGCTCTTCATCCTCTTATAAAACAGTTTGACTGCTCTTCATCCTCTTGTAAAACAGGTTGACTGCTCTTCATCCTCTTGTAAAACAGTCTGACTGCTCTACATCCTCATATAAAACAGTTTGACTGCTCTTCATCCTTTTATAAAGCAGTTTCACTGCTCTTCATCCTCTTATAAATCAATTTGACTGCTCTTCATCCTCTTATAAAACCGTTTGACTGCTCTTCGTCCGATTATAAATCAGTTTGACTGCTCTTCGTCCGATTATAAATCAGTTTGACTGCTCTTCGTCCGCTTACAAAACAGTTTGACTGCTCTTCATCCTTTTATAAAGCTGTTTGACTGCTCTTCATACTCTTATAAATCAGTTTGACTGCTCTTCATCCTCTTATAAAGCAGTTTGACTGCTCTTCATACTCCTATAAACCAGTTTGACTGCGCTTCATCCTCCTGTAGAACAGTTTGACTGCTTTTCGTCCGATTATAAATCAGTTTGACTGCTCTTCGTCCTCGTATAAAACAGTTTGACTGCTCTTCATCCTTTTATAAAGCAGTTTGACTGCTCTTCATCCTCTTATAAAACCGTTTGACTGCCCTTCGTCCGATTATAAATCAGGTTGACTGCTCTTCGTCCGATTATAAATCAGTTTGACTGCTCTTCGTCTGCTTATAAAACAGTTTGACTGCTCTTCATCCTTTTATAAAGCAGTTTGACTGCTCTACATCCTCTTATAAATCAGTTTGACTGCTCTTCATCTGTTTATAAAGCAGTTTGACTGCTCTTCATCCTCCTATAGACCAGTTTGACTGCGCTTCATCCTCCTATAAAACAGTTTGACTGCTCTTCGTCGGATTATAAATCAGTTTGACTGCTCTTCGTCTGCTTATAAAACAGTTTGACTGCTCTTCATCCTTTTATAAAGCAGTTTGACTGCTCTTCGTCTGCTTTTAAATCAGTTTGACTGCTCTTCATCTGTTTATAAAGCAGTTTGACTGCTCTACATCCTCTTATAAATCAGTTTGACTGCTATTCATCCGATTATAAATCAGTTTGACTGCTCTTCGTCCGATTATAAATCAGTTTGACTGCTCTACATCCTCTTATAAATCAGTTTGACTGCTATTCATCCGATTATAAATCAGTTTGACTGCTCTTCGTCTGCTTATAAAACAGTTTGACTGCTCTTCATCCTTTTATAAAGCAGTTTGACTGCTCTTCATCCTCTTATAAATCAGTTTGACTGCTCTTCATCTGTTTATAAAGCAGTTTGACTGCTCTTCATCCTCCTATAGACCAGTTTGACTGCGCTTCATCCTCCTATAAAACAGTTTGACTGCTCTTCGTCGGATTATAAATCAGTTTGACTGCTCTTCGTCCTCTTATAAAACAGTTTGACTGCTCTTCATCCTTTTAAAAAGCAGTTTGACTGCTCTACATTCTCTTATAAATCAGTTTGACTGCTATTCATCCGATTATAAATCAGTTTGACTGCTCTTCGTCCGATTATAAATCAGTTTGACTGCTCTTCGTCCGATTATAAATCAGTTTGACTGCTCTTCGTCCGCTTATAAAACAGTTTGACTGCTCTTCGTCCGATTATAAATCAGTTTGACTTCTCTTCATCCTTTTATAAATCAGTTTGACTGCTCTTCGTCTGCTTATAAATCAGTTTGACTGCTCTTTATCCTTTTATAACGCAGTTTGACTGCTCTTCATCCTCTTATAAAACAGTTTGACTGCTCTTCATCCTCTTATAAATCAGTTTGACTGCTCTTCATCCTATTATAAATCAGTTTGACTGCTCTTCATCCTCTTATAAAACAGTTTGACTGCTCTTCATCCTTTTATAAATCAGTTTGACTGCTCTTCGTCTGCTTATACATCAGTTTGACTGCTCTTCATCCGATTATAAATCAGTTTGACTGCTCTTCATCCTCTTATAAAACAGTTTGACTGCTCTTCATCCTCTTATAAAACAGTTTGACTGCTCTTCATCCTCTTATAAATCAGTTTGACTGCTCTTCATCCTATTATAAATCAGTTTGACTGCTCTTCATCCTCTTATAAAACAGTTTGACTGCTCTTCATCCTTTTATAAATCAGTTTGACTGCTCTTCGTCTGCTTATAAATCAGTTTGACTGCTCTTCATCCTATTATAAATCAGTTTGACTGCTCTTCATCCTCTTATAAAACAGTTTGACTACTCTTTATCCTTTTATAACGCAGTTTGACTGCTCTTCATCCTCTTATAAAACAGTTTGACTGCTCTTCATCCTCTTGTAAAACAGGTTGACTGCTCTTCATCCTCTTGTAAATCAGTCTGACTGCTCTACATCCTCGTATAAAACAGTTTGACTGCTCTTCATCCTTTTATAAAGCAGTTTGACTGCTCTTCATCCTCTTATAAATCAATTTGGCTGCTCTTCATCCTCTTATAAAACCGTTTGACTGCTCTTCGTCCGATTATAAATCAGTTTGACTGCTCTTCATCCTCTTATAAAACCGTTTGACTGCTCTTCGTCCGATTATAAATCAGGTTGACTGCTCTTCGTCCGATTATAAATCAGTTTGACTGCTCTTCGTCTGCTTATAAAACAGTTTGACTGCTCTTCATCCTTTTATAAAGCAGTTTGACTGCTCTTCATCCTCTTATAAAACAGTTTGACTGCTCTTCATCCTTTTATAAATCAGTTTGACTGCTCTTCGTCTGCTTATAAATCAGTTTGACTGCTCTTCATCCTCTTATAAAACAGTTTGACTGCTCTTTATACTTTTATAACGCAGTTTGACTGCTCTTCATCCTCGTATAAAACAGTTTGACTTCTCTTCATCCTTTTATAAAGCAGTTTGACTGCTCTTCATCCTCTTATAAATCAATTTGACTGCTCTTCATCCTCTTATAAAACCGTTTGACTGCTCTTCGTCCGATTATAAATCAGTTTGACTGCTCTTCATCCTCTTATAAAACCGTTTGACTGCTCTTCGTCCGATTATAAATCAGGTTGACTGCTCTTCGTCCGATTATAAATCAGTTTGACTGCTCTTCGTCCGCTTATAAAACAGTTTGACTGCTCTTCATCCTTTTATAAAGCAGTTTGACTGCTCTTCATCCTCTTATAAATCAGTTTGACTGCTCTTCATCCTTTTATAAAGCAGTTTGACTGCTCTTCATCCTCCTATAAACCAGTTTGACTGCGCTTCATCCTCCTATAGAACAGTTTGACTGCTCTTCGTCCGATTATAAATCAGTTTGACTGCTCTTCGTCCTCTTATAAAACAGTTTGACTGCTCTTCATCCTTTTATAAAGCAGTTTGACTGCTCTTCATCCTCATATAAATCAGTTTGACTGCTCTTCATCCGATTATAAATCAGTTTGACTTTTCTTCATCCTCTTATAAAACAGTTTGACTGCTCTTCATCCTCTTATAAATCAGTTTGACTGCTCTTCATCCGATTATAAATCAGTTTGACTGCTCTTCGTCCTCTTTTAAAACAGTTTGACTGCTCTTCATCCTGTTATAAAGCAGTTTGACTGCTCTTCATCCTCTTATAAAACAGTTTGACTGCTCTTCATCCTCTTGTAAAACAGGTTGACTGCTCTTCATCCTCTTGTAAAACAGTCTGACTGCTCTACATCCTCATATAAAACAGTTTGACTGCTCTTCATCCTTTTATAAAGCAGTTTCACTGCTCTTCATCCTCTTATAAATCAATTTGACTGCTCTTCATCCTCTTATAAAACCGTTTGACTGCTCTTCGTCCGATTATAAATCAGTTTGACTGCTCTTCGTCCGATTATAAATCAGTTTGACTGCTCTTCGTCCGCTTACAAAACAGTTTGACTGCTCTTCATCCTTTTATAAAGCTGTTTGACTGCTCTTCATACTCTTATAAATCAGTTTGACTGCTCTTCATCCTCTTATAAAGCAGTTTGACTGCTCTTCATACTCCTATAAACCAGTTTGACTGCGCTTCATCCTCCTGTAGAACAGTTTGACTGCTTTTCGTCCGATTATAAATCAGTTTGACTGCTCTTCGTCCTCGTATAAAACAGTTTGACTGCTCTTCATCCTTTTATAAAGCAGTTTGACTGCTCTTCATCCTCTTATAAAACCGTTTGACTGCCCTTCGTCCGATTATAAATCAGGTTGACTGCTCTTCGTCCGATTATAAATCAGTTTGACTGCTCTTCGTCTGCTTATAAAACAGTTTGACTGCTCTTCATCCTTTTATAAAGCAGTTTGACTGCTCTACATCCTCTTATAAATCAGTTTGACTGCTCTTCATCTGTTTATAAAGCAGTTTGACTGCTCTTCATCCTCCTATAGACCAGTTTGACTGCGCTTCATCCTCCTATAAAACAGTTTGACTGCTCTTCGTCGGATTATAAATCAGTTTGACTGCTCTTCGTCTGCTTATAAAACAGTTTGACTGCTCTTCATCCTTTTATAAAGCAGTTTGACTGCTCTTCGTCTGCTTTTAAATCAGTTTGACTGCTCTTCATCTGTTTATAAAGCAGTTTGACTGCTCTACATCCTCTTATAAATCAGTTTGACTGCTATTCATCCGATTATAAATCAGTTTGACTGCTCTTCGTCCGATTATAAATCAGTTTGACTGCTCTACATCCTCTTATAAATCAGTTTGACTGCTATTCATCCGATTATAAATCAGTTTGACTGCTCTTCGTCTGCTTATAAAACAGTTTGACTGCTCTTCATCCTTTTATAAAGCAGTTTGACTGCTCTTCATCCTCTTATAAATCAGTTTGACTGCTCTTCATCTGTTTATAAAGCAGTTTGACTGCTCTTCATCCTCCTATAGACCAGTTTGACTGCGCTTCATCCTCCTATAAAACAGTTTGACTGCTCTTCGTCGGATTATAAATCAGTTTGACTGCTCTTCGTCCTCTTATAAAACAGTTTGACTGCTCTTCATCCTTTTAAAAAGCAGTTTGACTGCTCTACATTCTCTTATAAATCAGTTTGACTGCTATTCATCCGATTATAAATCAGTTTGACTGCTCTTCGTCCGATTATAAATCAGTTTGACTGCTCTTCGTCCGATTATAAATCAGTTTGACTGCTCTTCGTCCGCTTATAAAACAGTTTGACTGCTCTTCATCCTTTTATAAAGCAGTTTGACTGCTCTTCATCCTCTTATAAATCAGTTTGACTGCTCTTCATCCTCTTATAAAGCAGTTTGACTGCTCTTCATCCTCCTATAAACCAGTTTGACTGCGCTTCATCCTCTTGTAAAACAGGTTGACTGCTTTTCATCCTTTTGTAAAACAGTCTGACTGCTCTACATCATTGTATAAAACAGTTTGACTGCTCTTCATCCTTTTATAAAGCAGTTTGACTGCTCTTCATCCTCTTATAAATCAATTTGACTGCTCTTCATCCTCTTATAAAACCGTTTGACTGCTCTTCGTCCGATTATAAATCAGTTTGACTGCTCTTCGTCCGATTATAAATCAGTTTGACTGCTCTTCGTCCGCTTATAAAACAGTTTGACTGCTCTTCATCCTTTTATAAAGCAGTTTGACTGCTCTTCATCCTCTTATAAATCAGTTTGACTGCTCTTCATCCTTTTATAAAGCAGTTTGACTGCTCTTCATCCTCCTATAGACCAGTTTGACTGCGCTTCATCCTCCTATAGAACAGTTTGACTGCTCTTCGTCCGATTATAAATCAGTTTGACTGCTCTTCGTCCTCTTATAAAACAGTTTGACTGCTCTTCATCCTTTTATAAAGCAGTTTGACTGCTCTTCATCCTCTTATAAATCAGTTTGACTGCTCTTCATCCGATTATAAATCAGTTTGACTTTTCTTCATCCTCTTATAAAACAGTTTGACTGCTCTTCATCCTCTTATAAATCAGTTTGACTGCTCTTCATCCGATTATAAATCAGTTTGACTGCGCTTCATCCTCCTATAAAACAGTTTGACTGCTCTTCGTCGGATTATAAATCAGTTTGACTGCTCTTCGTCCTCTTATAAAACAGTTTGACTGCTCTTCATCCTTTTAAAAAGCAGTTTGACTGCTCTACATTCTCTTATAAATCAGTTTGACTGCTATTCATCCGATTATAAATCAGTTTGACTGCTCTTCGTCCGATTATAAATCAGTTTGACTGCTCTTCGTCCGATTATAAATCAGTTTGACTGCTCTTCGTCCGCTTATAAAACAGTTTGACTGCTCTTCATCCTTTTATAAAGCAGTTTGACTGCTCTTCATCCTCTTATAAATCAGTTTGACTGCTCTTCATCCTCTTATAAAGCAGTTTGACTGCTCTTCATCCTCCTATAAACCAGTTTGACTGCGCTTCATCCTCTTGTAAAACAGGTTGACTGCTTTTCATCCTTTTGTAAAACAGTCTGACTGCTCTACATCATTGTATAAAACAGTTTGACTGCTCTTCATCCTTTTATAAAGCAGTTTGACTGCTCTTCATCCTCTTATAAAACAGTTTGACTGCTCTTCATCCTCTTATAAAACCGTTTGACTGCTCTTCGTCCGATTATAAATCAGTTTGACTGCTCTTCGTCCGATTATAAATCAGTTTGACTGCTCTTCGTCCGCTTATAAAACAGTTTGACTGCTCTTCATCCTTTTATAAAGCAGTTTGACTGCTCTTCATCCTCTTATAAATCAGTTTGACTGCTCTTCATCCTTTTATAAAGCAGTTTGACTGCTCTTCATCCTCCTATAGACCAGTTTGACTGCGCTTCATCCTCCTATAGAACAGTTTGACTGCTCTTCGTCCGATTATAAATCAGTTTGACTGCTCTTCGTCCTCTTATAAAACAGTTTGACTGCTCTTCATCCTTTTATAAAGCAGTTTGACTGCTCTTCATCCTCTTATAAATCAGTTTGACTGCTCTTCATCCGATTATAAATCAGTTTGACTTTTCTTCATCCTCTTATAAAACAGTTTGACTGCTCTTCATCCTCTTATAAATCAGTTTGACTGCTCTTCATCCGATTATAAATCAGTTTGACTGCTCTTCGTCCTCTTTTAAAACAGTTTGACTGCTCTTCATCCTGTTATAAAGCAGTTTGACTGCTCTTCATCCTCTTATAAAACAGTTTGACTGCTCTTCATCCTCTTGTAAAACAGGTTGACTGCTCCTCATCCTCTTGTAAAACAGTCTGACTGCTCTACATCCTCGTATAAAACAGTTTGACTGCTCTTCATCCTTTTATAAAGCAGTTTCACTGCTCTTCATCCTCTTATAAATCAATTTGACTGCTCTTCATCCTCTTATAAAACCGTTTGACTGCTCTTCGTCCGATTATAAATCAGTTTGACTGCTCTTCATCCTCTTATAAATCAGTTTGACTGCTCTTCATCCTCTTATAAAGCAGTTTGACTGCTCTTCATACTCCTATAAACCAGTTTGACTGCTCTTCATCCTCCTGTAGAACAGTTTGACTGCTTTTCGTCCGATTATAAATCAGTTTGACTGCTCTTCGTCCTCGTATAAAACATTTTGACTGCTCTTCATCCTTTTATAAAGCAGTTTGACTGCTCTTCATCCTCTTATAAAACAGATTGACTGCTCTTCATCCTCTTGTAAAACAGGTTGACTGCCCTTCAGCCTCTTGTAAAACAGTCTGACTGCTCTACATCCTCGTATAAAACAGTTTGACTGCTCTTCATCCTTTTATAAAACCGTTTGACTGCTCTTCGTCCGTTTATAAATCAGTTTGACTGCTCTTCGTCCGATTATAAATCAGTTTGACTGCTCTTCATCCTTTTATAAAGCAATTTGACTGCTCTTCATCCTCTTATAAAGCAGTTTGACTGCTCTTCATCCTCCTATAAACCAGTTTGACTGCGCTTCATCCTCCTATAGAACAGTTTGACTGCTCTTCGTCCGATTATAAATCAATTTGACTGCTCTTCGTCCTCGTATAAAACAGTTTGACTGCTCTTCATCGTTTTATAATGCAGTTTGACTGCTCTACATCCTCTTATAAATCAGTTTGACTGCTATTCATCCGATTATAAATCAGTTTGACTGCTCTTCGTCCGATTATAAATCAGTTTGACTGCTCTTCGTCCGATTATAAATCAGTTTGACTGCTCTTCGTCCGCTTATAAAACAGTTTGACTGCTCTTCATCCTTTTATAAAGCAGTTTGACTGCTCTTCATCCTCTTATAAATCAGTTTGACTGCTCTTCATCCTCTTATAAAGCAGTTTGACTGCTCTTCATCCTCCTATAGACCAGTTTGACTGCGCTTCATCCTCCTATAGAACAGTTTGACTGCTCTTCGTCCGATTATAAATCAGTTTGACTGCTCTTCGTCCTCTTATAAAACAGTTTGACTGCTCTTCATCCTTTTATAAAGCAGTTTGACTGCTCTTCATCCTCTTATAAATCAGTTTGACTGCTCTTCATCCGATTATAAATCAGTTTGACTTTTCTTCATCCTCTTATAAAACAGTTTGACTGCTCTTCATCCTCTTATAAATCAGTTTGACTGCTCTTCATCCGATTATAAATCAGTTTGACTGCTCTTCGTCCTCTTTTAAAACAGTTTGACTGCTCTTCATCCTGTTATAAAGCAGTTTGACTGCTCTTCATCCTCTTATAAAACAGTTTGACTGCTCTTCATCCTCTTGTAAAACAGGTTGACTGCTCTTCATCCTCTTGTAAAACAGTCTGACTGCTCTACATCCTCGTATAAAACAGTTTGACTGCTCTTCATCCTTTTATAAAGCAGTTTCACTGCTCTTCATCCTCTTATAAATCAATTTGACTGCTCTTCATCCTCTTATAAAACCGTTTGACTGCTCTTCGTCCGATTATAAATCAGTTTGACTGCTCTTCGTCCGATTATAAATCAGTTTGACTGCTCTTCGACCGCTTACAAAACAGTTTGACTGCTCTTCATCCTTTTATAAAGCTGTTTGACTGCTCTTCATACTCTTATAAATCAGTTTGACTGCTCTTCATCCTCTTATAAAGCAGTTTGACTGCTCTTCATACTCCTATAAACCAGTTTGACTGCGCTTCATTCTCCTGTAGAACAGTTTGACTGCTTTTCGTCCGATTATAAATCAGTTTGACTGCTCTTCGTCCTCGTATAAAACATTTTGACTGCTCTTCATCCTTTTATAAAGCAGTTTGACTGCTCTTCATCCTCTTATAAAACAGATTGACTGCTCTTCATCCTCTTGTAAAACAGGTTGACTGCCCTTCAGCCTCTTGTAAAACAGTCTGACTGCTCTACATCCTCGTATAAAACAGTTTGACTGCTCTTCATCCTTTTATAAAACCGTTTGACTGCTCTTCGTCCGTTTATAAATCAGTTTGACTGCTCTTCGTCCGATTATAAATCAGTTTGACTGCTCTTCATCCTTTTATAAAGCAATTTGACTGCTCTTCATCCTCTTATAAAGCAGTTTGACTGCTCTTCATCCTCCTATAAACCAGTTTGACTGCGCTTCATCCTCCTATAGAACAGTTTGACTGCTCTTCGTCCGATTATAAATCAATTTGACTGCTCTTCGTCCTCGTATAAAACAGTTTGACTGCTCTTCATCGTTTTATAATGCAGTTTGACTGCTCTACATCCTCTTATAAATCAGTTTGACTGCTATTCATCCGATTATAAATCAGTTTGACTGCTCTTCGTCCAATTATAAATCAGTTTGACTGCTCTTCGTCCGATTATAAATCAGTTTGACTGCTCTTCGTCCGCTTATAAAACAGTTTGACTGCTCTTCATCCTTTTATAAAGCAGTTTGACTGCTCTTCATCCTCTTATAAATCAGTTTGACTGCTCTTCATCCTCTTATAAAGCAGTTTGACTGCTCTTCATCCTCCTATAAACCAGTTTGACTGCGCTTTATCCTCCTATAGAACAGTTTGACTGCTCTTCGTCCGATTATAAATCAGTTTGACTGCTCTTCGTCCTCTTATAAAACAGTTTGACTGCTCTTCATCATTTTATAAAGCAGTTTGACTGCTCTTCATCCTCTTATAAATCAGTTTGACTGCTCTTCATCCTTTTATAAAGCAGTTTGACTGCTCTTCATCCTCCTATAAACCAGTTTGACTGCGCTTCATCCTCCTAAAAAACAGTTTGACTGCTCTTCGTCCGATTATAAATCAGTTTGACTGCTCTTCGTCCTCTTATAAAACAGTTTAACTGCTCTTCATCCTTTTATAAAGCAGTTTGACTGCTCTTCATCCTCTTATAAATCAGTTTGACTGCTCTTCATCCTCTTATAAAGCAGTTTGACTGCTCTTCATCCTCTTATAAATCAGTTTGACTGCTCTTCATCCGATTATAAATCAGTTTGACTGCTCTTCATCCTCTTATAAAACAGTTTGACTGCTCTTCATCCTTTTTTAACGCAGTTTGACTGCTCTTCATCCTCTTATAAATAAGTTTGACTGCTCTTCATCCGATTATAAATCAGTTTGACTGCTCTTTGTCCTCTTTTAAAACAGTTTGACTGCTCTTCATCCTTTTATAATGCAGTTTGACTGCTCTTCATCCTCTTATAAAACAGTTTGACTGCTCTTCATCCTCTTGTAAAACAGGTTGACTGCTCTTCATCCTCTTGTAAAACAGTCTGACTGCTCTACATCCTCGTATAAAAAAGTTTGACTGCTCTTCATCCTATTATAAAGCAGTTTGACTGCTCTTCATCCTCTTATAAATCAATTTGACTGCTCTTCATCCTCTTATAAAACCGTTTGACTGCTCTTCGTCCGATTATAAATCAGTTTGACTGCTCTTCATCCTCTTATAAATCAGTTTGACTGCTCTTCGTCCGATTATAAATCAGTTTGACTGCTCTTCGTCCGCTTATAAAACAGTTTGACTGCTCTTCATCCTTTTATAAAGCAGTTTGACTGCTCTTCATCCTCTTATAAATCAGTTTGACTGCTCTTCATCCTCTTATAAAGCAGTTTGACTGCTCTTCATCCTCCTATAAACCAGTTTGACTGCGCTTTATCCTCCTATAGAACAGTTTGACTGCTCTTCGTCCGATTATAAATCAGTTTGACTGCTCTTCGTCCTCTTATAAAACAGTTTGACTGCTCTTCATCATTTTATAAAGCAGTTTGACTGCTCTTCATCCTCTTATAAATCAGTTTGACTGCTCTTCATCCTTTTATAAAGCAGTTTGACTGCTCTTCATCCTCCTATAAACCAGTTTGACTGCGCTTCATCCTCCTAAAAAACAGTTTGACTGCTCTTCGTCCGATTATAAATCAGTTTGACTGCTCTTCGTCCTCTTATAAAACAGTTTAACTGCTCTTCATCCTTTTATAAAGCAGTTTGACTGCTCTTCATCCTCTTATAAATCAGTTTGACTGCTCTTCATCCTCTTATAAAGCAGTTTGACTGCTCTTCATCCTCTTATAAATCAGTTTGACTGCTCTTCATCCGATTATAAATCAGTTTGACTGCTCTTCATCCTCTTATAAAACAGTTTGACTGCTCTTCATCCTTTTTTAACGCAGTTTGACTGCTCTTCATCCTCTTATAAATAAGTTTGACTGCTCTTCATCCGATTATAAATCAGTTTGACTGCTCTTTGTCCTCTTTTAAAACAGTTTGACTGCTCTTCATCCTTTTATAATGCAGTTTGACTGCTCTTCATCCTCTTATAAAACAGTTTGACTGCTCTTCATCCTCTTGTAAAACAGGTTGACTGCTCTTCATCCTCTTGTAAAACAGTCTGACTGCTCTACATCCTCGTATAAAAAAGTTTGACTGCTCTTCATCCTATTATAAAGCAGTTTGACTGCTCTTCATCCTCTTATAAATCAATTTGACTGCTCTTCATCCTCTTATAAAACCGTTTGACTGCTCTTCGTCCGATTATAAATCAGTTTGACTGCTCTTCATCCTCTTATAAAACCGTTTGACTGCTCTTCGTCCGATTATAAATCAGGTTGACTGCTCTTCGTCCGATTATAAATCAGTTTGACTGCTCTTCGTCTGCTTATAAAACAGTTTGACTGCTCTTCATCCTTTTATAAAGCAGTTTGACTGCTCTTCATCCTCTTATAAATCAGTTTGACTGCTCTTCATCTGTTTATAAAGCAGTTTTACTGCTCTTCATCATCCTATAGACCAGTTTGACTGCGCTTCATCCTCCTATAAAACAGTTTGACTGCTCTTCGTCGGATTATAAATCAGTTTGACTGCTCTTCGTCCTCTTATAAAACAGGTTGACTGCTCTTCATCCTCTTGTAAAACAGTCTGACTGCCCTACATCCTCGTATAAAACAGTTTGACTGCTCTTCATCCTTTTATAAAGCAGTTTCACTGCTCTTCATCCTCTTATAAATCAATTTGACTGCTCTTCATACTCTTATAAAACCGTTTGACTGCTCTTCGTCCGATTATAAATCAGTTTGACTGCTCTTCGTCCGATTATAAATCAGCTTGACTGCTCTTCGTCCGCTTACAAAACAGTTTGACTGCTCTTCATCCTTTTATAAAGCTGTTTGACTGCTCTTCATACTCTTATAAATCAGTTTGACTGCTCTTCATCCTCTTATAAAGCAGTTTGACTGCTCTTCATACTCCTATAAACCAGTTTGACTGCGCTTCATCCTCCTGTAGAACAGTTTGACTGCTTTTCGTCCGATTATAAATCAGTTTGACTGCTCTTCGTCCTCGTATAAAACAGTTTGACTGCTCTTCATCCTTTTATAAAGCAGTTTGACTGCTCTTCATCCTCTTATAAAACAGATTGACTGCTCTTCATCCTCTTGTAAAACAGGTTGACTGCTCTTCATCCTCTTGTAAAACAGTCTGACTGCTCTTCATCCTCTTATAAAGCAGTTTGACTGCTTTTCATCCTCCTATAAACCAGTTTGACTGCGCTTCATCCTCTTGTAAAACAGGTTGACTGCTTTTCATCCTTTTGTAAAACAGTCTGACTGCTCTACATCACTGTATAAAACAGTTTGACTGCTCTTCATCCTTTTATAAAGCAGTTTGACTGCTCTTCATCCTCTTATAAATCAATTTGACTGCTCTTCATCCTCTTATAAAACCGTTTGACTGCTCTTCGTCCGATTATAAATCAGTTTGACTGCTCTTCGTCCGATTATAAATCAGTTTGACTGCTCTTCGTCCTCCTATAAACCAGTTTGACTGCGCTTCATCCTCCTATAGAACAGTTTGACTGCTCTTCGTCCGATTATAAATCAGTTTGACTGCTCTTCGTCTTCTTATAAAACAGTTTGACTGCTCTTCATCCTTTTATAAAGCAGTTTGACTGCTCTTCATCCTCTTATAAATCAGTTTGACTGCTCTTCATCCGATTATAAATCAGTTTGACTGCTCTTCATCCTCTTATAAAACAGTTTGACTGCTCTTCATCCTTTTATAAAGCAGTTTGACTGCTCTTCATCCTCTTATAAATCAGTTTGACTGCTCTTCATCCTATTATAAATCAGTTTGACTGCTCTTCATCCTCTTATAAAACAGTTTGACTGCTCTTCATCCTTTTATAAATCAGTTTGACTGCTATTCGTCTGCTTATAAATCAGTTTGACTGCTCTTCATCCTATTATAAATCAGTTTGACTGCTCTTCATCCTCTTATAAAACAGTTTGACTGCTCTTTATCCTTTTGTAAAACAGGTTGACTGCTCTTCATCCTCTTGTAAAACAGTTTGACTGCTCTACATCCTCGTATAAAACAGTTTGACTGCTCTTCATCCTTTTATAAAGCAGTTTGACTGCTCTTCATCCTCTTATAAATCAATTTGACTGCTCTTCATCCTCTTATAAAACCGTTTGACTGCTCTTCGTCCGATTATAAATCAGTTTGACTGCTCTTCATCCTCTTATAAAACCGTTTGACTGCTCTTCGTCCGATTATAAATCAGGTTGACTGCTCTTCGTCCGATTATAAATCAGTTTGACTGCTCTTCGTCTGCTTATAAAACAGTTTGACTGCTCTTCATCCTTTTATAAAGCAGTTTGACTGCTCTTCATCCTCTTATAAATCAGTTTGACTGCTCTTCATCTGTTTATAAAGCAGTTTGACTGCTCTTCATCCTCCTATAGACCAGTTTGACTGCGCTTCATCCTCCTATAAAACAGTTTGACTGCTCTTCGTCGGATTATAAATCAGTTTGACTGCTCTTCGTCCTCTTATAAAACAGTTTGACTGCTCTTCATCCTTTTATAAAGCAGTTTGACTGCTCTACATCCTCTTATAAATCAGTTTGACTGTTATTCATCCGATTATAAATCAGTTTGACTGCTCTTCGTCTGCTTATAAATCAGTTTGACTGCTCTTCATCCTATTATAAATCAGTTTGACTGCTCTTCATCCTCTTATAAAACAGTTTGACTGCTCTTTATCCTTTTATAACGCAGTTTGACTGCTCTTCTTCATCTTATAAAACAGTCTGACTGCTCTACATCCTCGTATAAAACAGTTTGACTGCTCTTCATCCTTTTATAAAGCAGTTTGACTGCTCTTCATCCTCTTATAAATCAATTTGACTGCTCTTCATCCTCTTATAAAACCGTTTGACTGCTCTTCGTCCGATTATAAATCAGTTTGACTGCTCTTCATCCTCTTATAAAACCGTTTGACTGCTCTTCGTCCGATTATAAATCAGGTTGACTGCTCTTCGTCCGATTATAAATCAGTTTGACTTCTCTTCATCCTTTTATAAATCAGTTTGACTGCTCTTCGTCTGCTTATAAATCAGTTTGACTGCTCTTTATCCTTTTATAACGCAGTTTGACTGCTCTTCATCCTCTTATAAAACAGTTTGACTGCTCTTCATCCTCTTATAAATCAGTTTGACTGCTCTTCATCCTATTATAAATCAGTTTGACTGCTCTTCATCCTCTTATAAAACAGTTTGACTGCTCTTCATCCTCTTATAAAACAGTTTGACTGCTCTTCATCCTTTTATAAATCAGTTTGACTGCTATTCGTCTGCTTATAAATCAGTTTGACTGCTCTTCATCCTATTATAAATCAGTTTGACTGCTCTTCATCCGATTATAAATCAGTTTGACTGCTCTTCATCCTCTTTTAAAACAGTTTGACTGCTCTTCATCCTCTTATAAATCAGTTTGACTGCTCTTCATCCTATTATAAATCAGTTTGACTGCTCTTCATCCTCTTATAAAACAGTTTGACTGCTCTTCATCCTTTTATAAATCAGTTTGACTGCTCTTCGTCTGCTTATAAATCAGTTTGACTGCTCTTCATCCTATTATAAATCAGTTTGACTGCTCTTCATCCTCTTATAAAACAGTTTGACTACTCTTTATCCTTTTATAACGCAGTTTGACTGCTCTTCATCCTCTTGTAAAACAGGTTGACTGCTCTTCATCCTCTTGTAAATCAGTCTGACTGCTCTACATCCTCGTATAAAACAGTTTGACTGCTCTTCATCCTTTTATAAAGCAGTTTGACTGCTCTTCATCCTCTTATAAATCAATTTGGCTGCTCTTCATCCTCTTATAAAACCGTTTGACTGCTCTTCGTCCGATTATAAATCAGTTTGACTGCTCTTCATCCTCTTATAAAACCGTTTGACTGCTCTTCGTCCGATTATAAATCAGGTTGACTGCTCTTCGTCCGATTATAAATCAGTTTGACTGCTCTTCGTCTGCTTATAAAACAGTTTGACTGCTCTTCATCCTTTTATAAAGCAGTTTGACTGCTCTTCATCCTCTTATAAAACAGTTTGACTGCTCTTCATCCTTTTATAAATCAGTTTGACTGCTCTTCGTCTGCTTATAAATCAGTTTGACTGCTCTTCATCCTATTATAAATCAGTTTGACTGCTCTTCATCCTCTTATAAAACAGTTTGACTGCTCTTTATACTTTTATAACGCAGTTTGACTGCTCTTCATCCTCGTATAAAACAGTTTGACTTCTCTTCATCCTTTTATAAAGCAGTTTGACTGCTCTTCATCCTCTTATAAATCAATTTGACTGCTCTTCATCCTCTTATAAAACCGTTTGACTGCTCTTCGTCCGATTATAAATCAGTTTGACTGCTCTTCATCCTCTTATAAAACTGTTTGACTGCTCTTCGTCCGATTATAAATCAGGTTGACTGCTCTTCGTCCGATTATAAATCAGTTTGACTGCTCTTCGTCTGCTTATAAAACAGTTTGACTGCTCTTCATCCTTTTATAAAGCAGTTTGACTGGTCTTCATCCTCTTATAAATCAGTTTGACTGCTCTTCATCTGTTTATAAAGCAGTTTGACTGCTCTTCATCCTCCTATAGACCAGTTTGACTGCGCTTCATCCTCCTATAAAACAGGTTGACTTCTCTTCGTCCTTTTATAAAGCAGTTTGACTGCTCTTCGTCCTCTTATAAAACAGTTTGACTGCTCTTCATCCTTTTATAAAGCAGTTTGACTGCTCTTCATCCTCTTATAAAACAGTTTGACTGCTCTTCATCCTTTTATAAATCAGTTTGACTGCTCTTCGTCTGCTTATAAATCAGTTTGACTGCTCTTCATCCTATTATAAATCAGTTTGACTGCTCTTCATCCTCTTATAAAACAGTTTGACTGCTCTTTATCCTTTTATAACGCAGTTTGACTGCTCTTCATCCTCTTATAAAACAGTTTGACTGCTCTTCATCCTCTTGTAAAACAGGTTGACTGCTCTTCATCCTCTTGTAAAACAGTCTGACTGCTCTACATCCTCGTATAAAACAGTTTGACTGCTCTTCATCCTTTTATAAAGAAGTTTGACTGCTCTTCGTCCTCTTATAAAACAGTTTGACTGCTCTTCATCCTTTTATAAAGTAGTTTGACTGCTCTTCATCCTCTTATAAAACAGTTTGACTGCTCTTCATCCTCTTATAAAACAGTTTGACTGCTCTTTATACTTTTATAACGCAGTTTGACTGCTCTTCATCCTCGTATAAAACAGTTTGACTGCTCTTCATCCTTTTATAAAGCAGTTTGACTGCTCTTCATCCTCTTATAAATCAATTTGACTGCTCTTCATCCTCTTATAAAACCGTTTGACTGCTCTTCGTCCGATTATAAATCAGTTTGACTACTCTTCATCCTCTTATAAAACCGTTTGACTGCTCTTCGTCCGATTATAAATCAGTTTGACTGCTCTTCGTCTGCTTATAAAACAGTTTGACTGCTCTTCATCCTTTTATAAAGCAGTTTGACTGCTCTTCATCCTCTTATAAATCAGTTTGACTGCTCTTCATCTGTTTATAAAGCAGTTTTACTGCTCTTCATCCTCCTATAGACCAGTTTGACTGCGCTTCATCCTCCTATAAAACAGTTTGACTGCTCTTCGTCGGATTATAAATCAGTTTGACTGCTCTTCGTCCTCTTATAAAACAGGTTGACTGCTCTTCATCCTCTTGTAAAACAGTCTGACTGCTCTACATCCTCGTATAAAACAGTTTGACTGCTCTTCATCCTTTTATAAAGCAGTTTCACTGCTCTTCATCCTCTTATAAATCAATTTGACTGCTCTTCATACTCTTATAAAACCGTTTGACTGCTCTTCGTCCGATTATAAATCAGGTTGACTGCTCTTCGTCCGATTATAAATCAGTTTGACTGCTCTTCGTCTGCTTATAAAACAGTTTGACTGCTCTTCATCCTTTTATAAAGCAGTTTGACTGCTCTTCATCCTCTTATAAATCAGTTTGACTGCTCTTCATCTGTTTATAAAGCAGTTTGACTGCTCTTCATCCTCCTATAGACCAGTTTGACTGCGCTTCATCCTCCTATAAAACAGGTTGACTTCTCTTCGTCCTTTTATAAAGCAGTTTGACTGCTCTTCGTCCTCTTATAAAACAGTTTGACTGCTCTTCATCCTTTTATAAAGCAGTTTGACTGCTCTTCATCCTCTTATAAAACAGTTTGACTGCTCTTCATCCTTTTATAAATCAGTTTGACTGCTCTTCGTCTGCTTATAAATCAGTTTGACTGCTCTTCATCCTATTATAAATCAGTTTGACTGCTCTTCATCCTCTTATAAAACAGTTTGACTGCTCTTTATCCTTTTATAACGCAGTTTGACTGCTCTACATCCTCGTATAAAACAGTTTGACTGCTCTTCATCCTTTTATAAAGCAGTTTGACTGCTCTTCATCCTCTTATAAATCAATTTGACTGCTCTTTATCCTCTTATAAAACCGTTTGACTGCTCTTCGTCAGATTATAAATCAGTTTGACTGCTCTTCATCCTCTTATAAAACCGTTAGACTGCTCTTCGTCCGATTATAAATCAGGTTGACTGCTCTTCGTCCAATTATAAATCAGTTTGACTGCTCTTCGTCTGCTTATAAAAGAGTTTGACTGCTCTTCATCCTTTTATAAAGCAGTTTGACTGCTCTTCATCCTCTTATAAATCAGTTTGACTGCTCTTCATCTGTTTATAAAGCAGTTTTACTGCTCTTCATACTCCTATAAACCAGTTTGACTGCGCTTCATCCTCCTGTAGAACAGTTTGACTGCTCTTCATCCTCTTGTAAAACAGTCTGACTGCTCTACATCCTCGTATAAAACAGTTTGACTGCTCTTCATCCTTTTATAAAGCAGTTTCACTGCTCTTCATCCTCTTATAAATCAATTTGACTGCTCTTCATACTCTTATAAAACCGTTTGACTGCTCTTCGTCCGATTATAAATCAGTTTGACTGCTCTTCGTCCGATTATAAATCAGCTTGACTGCTCTTCGTCCGCTTACAAAACAGTTTGACTGCTCTTCATCCTCTTGTAAAACAGTCTGACTGCTCTTCATACTCTTATAAATCAGTTTGACTGCTCTTCATCCTCTTATAAAGCAGTTTGACTGCTCTTCATACTCCTATAAACCAGTTTGACTGCGCTTCATCCTCCTGTAGAACAGTTTGACTGCTTTTCGTCCGATTATAAATCAGTTTGACTGCTCTTCGTCCTCGTATAAAACAGTTTGACTGCTCTTCATCCTTTTATAAAGCAGTTTGACTGCTCTTCATCCTCTTATAAAACAGATTGACTGCTCTTCATCCTCTTGTAAAACAGGTTGACTGCCGTTCATCCTCTTGTAAAACAGTCTGACTGCTCTTCATCCTCTTATAAAGCAGTTTGACTGCTTTTCATCCTCCTATAAACCAGTTTGACTGCGCTTCATCCTCTTGTAAAACAGGTTGACTGCTTTTCATCCTTTTGTAAAACAGTCTGACTGCTCTACATCATTGTATAAAACAGTTTGACTGCTCTTCATCCTTTTATAAAGCAGTTTGACTGCTCTTCATCCTCTTATAAATCAATTTGACTGCTCTTCATCCTCTTATAAAACCGTTTGACTGCTCTTCGTCCGATTATAAATCAGTTTGACTGCTCTTCGTCCGATTATAAATCAGTTTGACTGCTCTTCGTCCTCCTATAAACCAGTTTGACTGCGCTTCATCCTCCTATAGAACAGTTTGACTGCTCTTCGTCCGATTATAAATCAGTTTGACTGCTCTTCGTCTTCTTATAAAACAGTTTGACTGCTCTTCATCCTTTTATAAAGCAGTTTGACTGCTCTTCATCCTCTTATAAATCAGTTTGACTGCTCTTCATCCGATTATAAATCAGTTTGACTGCTCTTCATCCTCTTATAAAACAGTTTGACTGCTCTTCATCCTTTTATAAAGCAGTTTGACTGCTCTTCATCCTCTTATAAATCAGTTTGACTGCTCTTCATCCTATCATAAATCAGTTTGACTGCTCTTCATCCTCTTATAAAACAGTTTGACTGCTCTTCATCCTTTTATAAATCAGTTTGACTGCTATTCGTCTGCTTATAAATCAGTTTGACTGCTCTTCATCCTATTATAAATCAGTTTGACTGCTCTTCATCCTCTTATAAAACAGTTTGACTGCTCTTTATCCTTTTATAACGCAGTTTGACTGCTCTTCATCCTCTTATAAAACAGTCTGACTGCTCTTCATCCTTTTGTAAAACAGGTTGACTGCTCTTCATCCTCTTGTAAAACAGTCTGACTGCTCTACATCCTCGTATAAAACAGTTTGACTGCTCTTCATCCTTTTATAAAGCAGTTTGACTGCTCTTCATCCTCTTATAAATCAATTTGACTGCTCTTCATCCTCTTATAAAACCGTTTGACTGCTCTTCGTCCGATTATAAATCAGTTTGACTGCTCTTCATCCTCTTATAAAACCGTTTGACTGCTCTTCGTCCGATTATAAATCAGGTTGACTGCTCTTCGTCCGATTATAAATCAGTTTGACTGCTCTTCGTCTGCTTATAAAACAGTTTGACTGCTCTTCATCCTTTTATAAAGCAGTTTGACTGCTCTTCATCCTCTTATAAATCAGTTTGACTGCTCTTCATCTGTTTATAAAGCAGTTTGACTGCTCTTCATCCTCCTATAGACCAGTTTGACTGCGCTTCATCCTCCTATAAAACAGTTTGACTGCTCTTCGTCGGATTATAAATCAGTTTGACTGCTCTTCGTCCTCTTATAAAACAGTTTGACTGCTCTTCATCCTTTTATAAAGCAGTTTGACTGCTCTACATCCTCTTATAAATCAGTTTGACTGTTATTCATCCGATTATAAATCAGTTTGACTGCTCTTCGTCTGCTTATAAATCAGTTTGACTGCTCTTCATCCTATTATAATTCAGTTTGACTGCTCTTCATCCTCTTATAAAACAGTTTGACTGCTCTTTATCCTTTTATAACGCAGTTTGACTGCTCTTCATCATCTTGTAAAACAGTCTGACTGCTCTACATCCTCGTATAAAACAGTTTGACTGCTCTTCATCCTTTTATAAAGCAGTTTGACTGCTCTTCATCCTCTTATAAATCAATTTGACTGCTCTTCATCCTCTTATAAAACCGTTTGACTGCTCTTCGTCCGATTATAAATCAGTTTGACTGCTCTTCATCCTCTTATAAAACCGTTTGACTGCTCTTCGTCCGATTATAAATCAGGTTGACTGCTCTTCGTCCGATTATAAATCAGTTTGACTTCTCTTCATCCTTTTATAAATCAGTTTGACTGCTCTTCGTCTGCTTATAAATCAGTTTGACTGCTCTTTATCCTTTTATAAAACAGGTTGACTGCTCTTCATCCTCTTATAAAACAGTTTGACTGCTCTTCATCCTCTTATAAATCAGTTTGACTGCTCTTCATCCTATTATAAATCAGTTTGACTGCTCTTCATCCTCTTATAAAACAGTTTGACTGCTCTTCATCCTTTTATAAATCAGTTTGACTGCTCTTCGTCTGCTTATACATCAGTTTGACTGCTCTTCATCCTATTATAAATCAGTTTGACTGCTCTTCATCCTCTTATAAAACAGTTTGACTGCTCTTTATCCTTTTATAACGCAGTTTGACTGCTCTTCCTCCTCTTATAAATCAGTTTGACTGCTCTTCATCCGATTATAAATCAGTTTGACTGCTCTTCATCCTCTTATAAAACAGTTTGACTGCTCTTCATCCTCTTATAAAACAGTTTGACTGCTCTTCATCCTCTTATAAATCAGTTTGACTGCTCTTCATCCTATTATAAATCAGTTTGACTGCTCTTCATCCTCTTATAAAACAGTTTGACTGCTCTTCATCCTTTTATAAATCAGTTTGACTGCTCTTCGTCTGCTTATAAATCAGTTTGACTGCTCTTCATCCTATTATAAATCAGTTTGACTGCTCTTCATCCTCTTATAAAACAGTTTGACTACTCTTTATCCTTTTATAACGCAGTTTGACTGCTCTTCATCCTCTTATAAAACAGTTTGACTGCTCTTCATCCTCTTGTAAAACAGGTTGACTGCTCTTCATCCTCTTGTAAATCAGTCTGACTGCTCTACATCCTCGTATAAAACAGTTTGACTGCTCTTCATCCTTTTATAAAGCAGTTTGACTGCTCTTCATCCTCTTATAAATCAATTTGGCTGCTCTTCATCCTCTTATAAAACCGTTTGACTGCTCTTCGTCCGATTATAAATCAGTTTGACTGCTCTTCATCCTCTTATAAAACCGTTTGACTGCTCTTCGTCCGATTATAAATCAGGTTGACTGCTCTTCGTCCGATTATAAATCAGTTTGACTGCTCTTCGTCTGCTTATAAAACAGTTTGACTGCTCTTCATCCTTTTATAAAGCAGTTTGACTGCTCTTCATCCTCTTATAAAACAGTTTGACTGCTCTTCATCCTTTTATAAATCAGTTTGACTGCTCTTCGTCTGCTTATAAATCAGTTTGACTGCTCTTCATCCTATTATAAATCAGTTTGACTGCTCTTCATCCTCTTATAAAACAGTTTGACTGCTCTTTATACTTTTATAACGCAGTTTGACTGCTCTTCATCCTCGTATAAAACAGTTTGACTTCTCTTCATCCTTTTATAAAGCAGTTTGACTGCTCTTCATCCTCTTATAAATCAATTTGACTGCTCTTCATCCTCTTATAAAACCGTTTGACTGCTCTTCGTCCGATTATAAATCAGTTTGACTGCTCTTCATCCTCTTATAAAACCGTTTGACTGCTCTTCGTCCGATTATAAATCAGGTTGACTGCTCTTCGTCCGATTATAAATCAGTTTGACTGCTCTTCGTCTGCTTATAAAACAGTTTGACTGCTCTTCATCCTTTTATAAAGCAGTTTGACTGCTCTTCATCCTCTTATAAATCAGTTTGACTGCTCTTCATCTGTTTATAAAGCAGTTTGACTGCTCTTCATCCTCCTATAGACCAGTTTGACTGCGCTTCATCCTCCTATAAAACAGGTTGACTTCTCTTCGTCCTTTTATAAAGCAGTTTGACTGCTCTTCGTCCTCTTATAAAACAGTTTGACTGCTCTTCATCCTTTTATAATGCAGTTTGACTGCTCTTCATCCTCTTATAAAACAGTTTGACTGCTCTTTATCCTTTTATAACGCAGTTTGACTGCTCTTCATCCTCTTATAAAACAGTTTGACTGCTCTTCATCCTCTTGTAAAACAGGTTGACTGCTCTTCATCCTCTTGTAAAACAGTCTGACTGCTCTACATCCTCGTATAAAACAGTTTGACTGCTCTTCATCCTTTTATAAAGCAGTTTGACTGCTCTTCGTCCTCTTATAAAACAGTTTGACTGCTCTTCATCCTTTTATAAAGCAGTTTGACTGCTCTTCATCCTCTTATAAAACAGTTTGACTGCTCTTCATCCTCTTATAAAACAGTTTGACTGCTCTTTATACTTTTATAACGCAGTTTGACTGCTCTTCATCCTCGTATAAAACAGTTTGACTGCTCTTCATCCTTTTATAAAGCAGTTTGACTGCTCTTCATCCTCTTATAAATCAATTTGACTGCTCTTCATCCTCTTATAAAACCGTTTGACTGCTCTTCGTCCGATTATAAATCAGTTTGACTACTCTTCATCCTCTTATAAAACCGTTTGACTGCTCTTCGTCCGATTATAAATCAGGTTGACTGCTCTTCGTCCGATTATAAATCAGTTTGACTGCTCTTCGTCTGCTTATAAAACAGTTTGACTGCTCTTCATCCTTTTATAAAGCAGTTTGACTGCTCTTCATCCTCTTATAAATCAGTTTGACTGCTCTTCATCTGTTTATAAAGCAGTTTTACTGCTCTTCATCCTCCTATAGACCAGTTTGACTGCGCTTCATCCTCCTATAAAACAGTTTGACTGCTCTTCGTCGGATTATAAATCAGTTTGACTGCTCTTCGTCCTCTTATAAAACAGGTTGACTGCTCTTCATCCTCTTGTAAAACAGTCTGACTGCTCTACATCCTCGTATAAAACAGTTTGACTGCTCTTCATCCTTTTATAAAGCAGTTTCACTGCTCTTCATCCTCTTATAAATCAATTTGACTGCTCTTCATACTCTTATAAAACCGTTTGACTGCTCTTCGTCCGATTATAAATCAGGTTGACTGCTCTTCGTCCGATTATAAATCAGTTTGACTGCTCTTCGTCTGCTTATAAAACAGTTTGACTGCTCTTCATCCTTTTATAAAGCAGTTTGACTGCTCTTCATCCTCTTATAAATCAGTTTGACTGCTCTTCATCTGTTTATAAAGCAGTTTGACTGCTCTTCATCCTCCTATAGACCAGTTTGACTGCGCTTCATCCTCCTATAAAACAGGTTGACTTCTCTTCGTCCTTTTATAAAGCAGTTTGACTGCTCTTCGTCCTCTTATAAAACAGTTTGACTGCTCTTCATCCTTTTATAAAGCAGTTTGACTGCTCTTCATCCTCTTATAAAACAGTTTGACTGCTCTTCATCCTTTTATAAATCAGTTTGACTGCTCTTCGTCTGCTTATAAATCAGTTTGACTGCTCTTCATCCTATTATAAATCAGTTTGACTGCTCTTCATCCTCTTATAAAACAGTTTGACTGCTCTTTATCCTTTTATAACGCAGTTTGACTGCTCTTCATCCTCTTATAAAACAGTTTGACTGCTCTTCATCCTCTTGTAAAACAGGTTTACTGCTCTTCATCCTCTTGTAAAACAGTCTGACTGCTCTACATCCTCGTATAAAACAGTTTGACTGCTCTTCATCCTTTTATAAAGCAGTTTGACTGCTCTTCATCCTATTATAAATCAGTTTGACTGCTCTTCATCCTCTTATAAAACAGTTTGACTACTCTTTATCCTTTTATAACGCAGTTTGACTGCTCTTCATCCTCTTATAAAACAGTTTGACTGCTCTTCATCCTCTTGTAAAACAGGTTGACTGCTCTTCATCCTCTTGTAAATCAGTCTGACTGCTCTACATCCTCGTATAAAACAGTTTGACTGCTCTTCATCCTTTTATAAAGCAGTTTGACTGCTCTTCATCCTTTTATAAAGCAGTTTGACTGCTCTTCATCCTCCTATAGACCAGTTTGACTGCGCTTCATCCTCCTATAGAACAGTTTGACTGCTCTTCGTCCGATTATAAATCAGTTTGACTGCTCTTCGTCCTCTTATAAAACAGTTTGACTGCTCTTCATCCTTTTATAAAGCAGTTTGACTGCTCTTCATCCTCTTATAAATCAGTTTGACTGCTCTTCATCCGATTATAAATCAGTTTGACTTTTCTTCATCCTCTTATAAAACAGTTTGACTGCTCTTCATCCTCTTATAAATCAGTTTGACTGCTCTTCATCCGATTATAAATCAGTTTGACTGCTCTTCGTCCTCTTTTAAAACAGTTTGACTGCTCTTCATCCTGTTATAAAGCAGTTTGACTGCTCTTCATCCTCTTATAAAACAGTTTGACTGCTCTTCATCCTCTTGTAAAACAGGTTGACTGCTCTTCATCCTCTTGTAAAACAGTCTGACTGCTCTACATCCTCGTATAAAACAGTTTGACTGCTCTTCATCCTTTTATAAAGCAGTTTCACTGCTCTTCATCCTCTTATAAATCAATTTGACTGCTCTTCATCCTCTTATAAAACCGTTTGACTGCTCTTCGTCCGATTATAAATCAGTTTGACTGCTCTTCATCCTCTTATAAATCAGTTTGACTGCTCTTCATCCTCTTATAAAGCAGTTTGACTGCTCTTCATACTCCTATAAACCAGTTTGACTGCTCTTCATCCTCCTGTAGAACAGTTTGACTGCTTTTCGTCCGATTATAAATCAGTTTGACTGCTCTTCGTCCTCGTATAAAACATTTTGACTGCTCTTCATCCTTTTATAAAGCAGTTTGACTGCTCTTCATCCTCTTATAAAACAGATTGACTGCTCTTCATCCTCTTGTAAAACAGGTTGACTGCCCTTCAGCCTCTTGTAAAACAGTCTGACTGCTCTACATCCTCGTATAAAACAGTTTGACTGCTCTTCATCCTTTTATAAAACCGTTTGACTGCTCTTCGTCCGTTTATAAATCAGTTTGACTGCTCTTCGTCCGATTATAAATCAGTTTGACTGCTCTTCATCCTTTTATAAAGCAATTTGACTGCTCTTCATCCTCTTATAAAGCAGTTTGACTGCTCTTCATCCTCCTATAAACCAGTTTGACTGCGCTTCATCCTCCTATAGAACAGTTTGACTGCTCTTCGTCCGATTATAAATCAATTTGACTGCTCTTCGTCCTCGTATAAAACAGTTTGACTGCTCTTCATCGTTTTATAATGCAGTTTGACTGCTCTACATCCTCTTATAAATCAGTTTGACTGCTATTCATCCGATTATAAATCAGTTTGACTGCTCTTCGTCCGATTATAAATCAGTTTGACTGCTCTTCGTCCGATTATAAATCAGTTTGACTGCTCTTCGTCCGCTTATAAAACAGTTTGACTGCTCTTCATCCTTTTATAAAGCAGTTTGACTGCTCTTCATCCTCTTATAAATCAGTTTGACTGCTCTTCATCCTCTTATAAAGCAGTTTGACTGCTCTTCATCCTCCTATAGACCAGTTTGACTGCGCTTCATCCTCCTATAGAACAGTTTGACTGCTCTTCGTCCGATTATAAATCAGTTTGACTGCTCTTCGTCCTCTTATAAAACAGTTTGACTGCTCTTCATCCTTTTATAAAGCAGTTTGACTGCTCTTCATCCTCTTATAAATCAGTTTGACTGCTCTTCATCCGATTATAAATCAGTTTGACTTTTCTTCATCCTCTTATAAAACAGTTTGACTGCTCTTCATCCTCTTATAAATCAGTTTGACTGCTCTTCATCCGATTATAAATCAGTTTGACTGCTCTTCGTCCTCTTTTAAAACAGTTTGACTGCTCTTCATCCTGTTATAAAGCAGTTTGACTGCTCTTCATCCTCTTATAAAACAGTTTGACTGCTCTTCATCCTCTTGTAAAACAGGTTGACTGCTCTTCATCCTCTTGTAAAACAGTCTGACTGCTCTACATCCTCGTATAAAACAGTTTGACTGCTCTTCATCCTTTTATAAAGCAGTTTCACTGCTCTTCATCCTCTTATAAATCAATTTGACTGCTCTTCATCCTCTTATAAAACCGTTTGACTGCTCTTCGTCCGATTATAAATCAGTTTGACTGCTCTTCGTCCGATTATAAATCAGTTTGACTGCTCTTCGACCGCTTACAAAACAGTTTGACTGCTCTTCATCCTTTTATAAAGCTGTTTGACTGCTCTTCATACTCTTATAAATCAGTTTGACTGCTCTTCATCCTCTTATAAAGCAGTTTGACTGCTCTTCATACTCCTATAAACCAGTTTGACTGCGCTTCATTCTCCTGTAGAACAGTTTGACTGCTTTTCGTCCGATTATAAATCAGTTTGACTGCTCTTCGTCCTCGTATAAAACATTTTGACTGCTCTTCATCCTTTTATAAAGCAGTTTGACTGCTCTTCATCCTCTTATAAAACAGATTGACTGCTCTTCATCCTCTTGTAAAACAGGTTGACTGCCCTTCAGCCTCTTGTAAAACAGTCTGACTGCTCTACATCCTCGTATAAAACAGTTTGACTGCTCTTCATCCTTTTATAAAACCGTTTGACTGCTCTTCGTCCGTTTATAAATCAGTTTGACTGCTCTTCGTCCGATTATAAATCAGTTTGACTGCTCTTCATCCTTTTATAAAGCAATTTGACTGCTCTTCATCCTCTTATAAAGCAGTTTGACTGCTCTTCATCCTCCTATAAACCAGTTTGACTGCGCTTCATCCTCCTATAGAACAGTTTGACTGCTCTTCGTCCGATTATAAATCAATTTGACTGCTCTTCGTCCTCGTATAAAACAGTTTGACTGCTCTTCATCGTTTTATAATGCAGTTTGACTGCTCTACATCCTCTTATAAATCAGTTTGACTGCTATTCATCCGATTATAAATCAGTTTGACTGCTCTTCGTCCAATTATAAATCAGTTTGACTGCTCTTCGTCCGATTATAAATCAGTTTGACTGCTCTTCGTCCGCTTATAAAACAGTTTGACTGCTCTTCATCCTTTTATAAAGCAGTTTGACTGCTCTTCATCCTCTTATAAATCAGTTTGACTGCTCTTCATCCTCTTATAAAGCAGTTTGACTGCTCTTCATCCTCCTATAAACCAGTTTGACTGCGCTTTATCCTCCTATAGAACAGTTTGACTGCTCTTCGTCCGATTATAAATCAGTTTGACTGCTCTTCGTCCTCTTATAAAACAGTTTGACTGCTCTTCATCATTTTATAAAGCAGTTTGACTGCTCTTCATCCTCTTATAAATCAGTTTGACTGCTCTTCATCCTTTTATAAAGCAGTTTGACTGCTCTTCATCCTCCTATAAACCAGTTTGACTGCGCTTCATCCTCCTAAAAAACAGTTTGACTGCTCTTCGTCCGATTATAAATCAGTTTGACTGCTCTTCGTCCTCTTATAAAACAGTTTAACTGCTCTTCATCCTTTTATAAAGCAGTTTGACTGCTCTTCATCCTCTTATAAATCAGTTTGACTGCTCTTCATCCTCTTATAAAGCAGTTTGACTGCTCTTCATCCTCTTATAAATCAGTTTGACTGCTCTTCATCCGATTATAAATCAGTTTGACTGCTCTTCATCCTCTTATAAAACAGTTTGACTGCTCTTCATCCTTTTTTAACGCAGTTTGACTGCTCTTCATCCTCTTATAAATAAGTTTGACTGCTCTTCATCCGATTATAAATCAGTTTGACTGCTCTTTGTCCTCTTTTAAAACAGTTTGACTGCTCTTCATCCTTTTATAATGCAGTTTGACTGCTCTTCATCCTCTTATAAAACAGTTTGACTGCTCTTCATCCTCTTGTAAAACAGGTTGACTGCTCTTCATCCTCTTGTAAAACAGTCTGACTGCTCTACATCCTCGTATAAAAAAGTTTGACTGCTCTTCATCCTATTATAAAGCAGTTTGACTGCTCTTCATCCTCTTATAAATCAATTTGACTGCTCTTCATCCTCTTATAAAACCGTTTGACTGCTCTTCGTCCGATTATAAATCAGTTTGACTGCTCTTCATCCTCTTATAAATCAGTTTGACTGCTCTTCGTCCGATTATAAATCAGTTTGACTGCTCTTCGTCCGCTTATAAAACAGTTTGACTGCTCTTCATCCTTTTATAAAGCAGTTTGACTGCTCTTCATCCTCTTATAAATCAGTTTGACTGCTCTTCATCCTCTTATAAAGCAGTTTGACTGCTCTTCATCCTCCTATAAACCAGTTTGACTGCGCTTTATCCTCCTATAGAACAGTTTGACTGCTCTTCGTCCGATTATAAATCAGTTTGACTGCTCTTCGTCCTCTTATAAAACAGTTTGACTGCTCTTCATCATTTTATAAAGCAGTTTGACTGCTCTTCATCCTCTTATAAATCAGTTTGACTGCTCTTCATCCTTTTATAAAGCAGTTTGACTGCTCTTCATCCTCCTATAAACCAGTTTGACTGCGCTTCATCCTCCTAAAAAACAGTTTGACTGCTCTTCGTCCGATTATAAATCAGTTTGACTGCTCTTCGTCCTCTTATAAAACAGTTTAACTGCTCTTCATCCTTTTATAAAGCAGTTTGACTGCTCTTCATCCTCTTATAAATCAGTTTGACTGCTCTTCATCCTCTTATAAAGCAGTTTGACTGCTCTTCATCCTCTTATAAATCAGTTTGACTGCTCTTCATCCGATTATAAATCAGTTTGACTGCTCTTCATCCTCTTATAAAACAGTTTGACTGCTCTTCATCCTTTTTTAACGCAGTTTGACTGCTCTTCATCCTCTTATAAATAAGTTTGACTGCTCTTCATCCGATTATAAATCAGTTTGACTGCTCTTTGTCCTCTTTTAAAACAGTTTGACTGCTCTTCATCCTTTTATAATGCAGTTTGACTGCTCTTCATCCTCTTATAAAACAGTTTGACTGCTCTTCATCCTCTTGTAAAACAGGTTGACTGCTCTTCATCCTCTTGTAAAACAGTCTGACTGCTCTACATCCTCGTATAAAAAAGTTTGACTGCTCTTCATCCTATTATAAAGCAGTTTGACTGCTCTTCATCCTCTTATAAATCAATTTGACTGCTCTTCATCCTCTTATAAAACCGTTTGACTGCTCTTCGTCCGATTATAAATCAGTTTGACTGCTCTTCATCCTCTTATAAAACCGTTTGACTGCTCTTCGTCCGATTATAAATCAGGTTGACTGCTCTTCGTCCGATTATAAATCAGTTTGACTGCTCTTCGTCTGCTTATAAAACAGTTTGACTGCTCTTCATCCTTTTATAAAGCAGTTTGACTGCTCTTCATCCTCTTATAAATCAGTTTGACTGCTCTTCATCTGTTTATAAAGCAGTTTTACTGCTCTTCATACTCCTATAGACCAGTTTGACTGCGCTTCATCCTCCTATAAAACAGTTTGACTGCTCTTCGTCGGATTATAAATCAGTTTGACTGCTCTTCGTCCTCTTATAAAACAGGTTGACTGCTCTTCATCCTCTTGTAAAACAGTCTGACTGCCCTACATCCTCGTATAAAACAGTTTGACTGCTCTTCATCCTTTTATAAAGCAGTTTCACTGCTCTTCATCCTCTTATAAATCAATTTGACTGCTCTTCATACTCTTATAAAACCGTTTGACTGCTCTTCGTCCGATTATAAATCAGTTTGACTGCTCTTCGTCCGATTATAAATCAGCTTGACTGCTCTTCGTCCGCTTACAAAACAGTTTGACTGCTCTTCATCCTTTTATAAAGCTGTTTGACTGCTCTTCATACTCTTATAAATCAGTTTGACTGCTCTTCATCCTCTTATAAAGCAGTTTGACTGCTCTTCATACTCCTATAAACCAGTTTGACTGCGCTTCATCCTCCTGTAGAACAGTTTGACTGCTTTTCGTCCGATTATAAATCAGTTTGACTGCTCTTCGTCCTCGTATAAAACAGTTTGACTGCTCTTCATCCTTTTATAAAGCAGTTTGACTGCTCTTCATCCTCTTATAAAACAGATTGACTGCTCTTCATCCTCTTGTAAAACAGGTTGACTGCTCTTCATCCTCTTGTAAAACAGTCTGACTGCTCTTCATCCTCTTATAAAGCAGTTTGACTGCTTTTCATCCTCCTATAAACCAGTTTGACTGCGCTTCATCCTCTTGTAAAACAGGTTGACTGCTTTTCATCCTTTTGTAAAACAGTCTGACTGCTCTACATCACTGTATAAAACAGTTTGACTGCTCTTCATCCTTTTATAAAGCAGTTTGACTGCTCTTCATCCTCTTATAAATCAATTTGACTGCTCTTCATCCTCTTATAAAACCGTTTGACTGCTCTTCGTCCGATTATAAATCAGTTTGACTGCTCTTTGTCCGATTATAAATCAGTTTGACTGCTCTTCGTCCTCCTATAAACCAGTTTGACTGCGCTTCATCCTCCTATAGAACAGTTTGACTGCTCTTCGTCCGATTATAAATCAGTTTGACTGCTCTTCGTCTTCTTATAAAACAGTTTGACTGCTCTTCATCCTTTTATAAAGCAGTTTGACTGCTCTTCATCCTCTTATAAATCAGTTTGACTGCTCTTCATCCGATTATAAATCAGTTTGACTGCTCTTCATCCTCTTATAAAACAGTTTGACTGCTCTTCATCCTTTTATAAAGCAGTTTGACTGCTCTTCATCCTCTTATAAATCAGTTTGACTGCTCTTCATCCTATTATAAATCAGTTTGACTGCTCTTCATCCTCTTATAAAACAGTTTGACTGCTCTTCATCCTTTTATAAATCAGTTTGACTGCTATTCGTCTGCTTATAAATCAGTTTGACTGCTCTTCATCCTATTATAAATCAGTTTGACTGCTCTTCATCCTCTTATAAAACAGTTTGACTGCTCTTTATCCTTTTGTAAAACAGGTTGACTGCTCTTCATCCTCTTGTAAAACAGTTTGACTGCTCTACATCCTCGTATAAAACAGTTTGACTGCTCTTCATCCTTTTATAAAGCAGTTTGACTGCTCTTCATCCTCTTATAAATCAATTTGACTGCTCTTCATCCTCTTATAAAACCGTTTGACTGCTCTTCGTCCGATTATAAATCAGTTTGACTGCTCTTCATCCTCTTATAAAACCGTTTGACTGCTCTTCGTCCGATTATAAATCAGGTTGACTGCTCTTCGTCCGATTATAAATCAGTTTGACTGCTCTTCGTCTGCTTATAAAACAGTTTGACTGCTCTTCATCCTTTTATAAAGCAGTTTGACTGCTCTTCATCCTCTTATAAATCAGTTTGACTGCTCTTCATCTGTTTATAAAGCAGTTTGACTGCTCTTCATCCTCCTATAGACCAGTTTGACTGCGCTTCATCCTCCTATAAAACAGTTTGACTGCTCTTCGTCGGATTATAAATCAGTTTGACTGCTCTTCGTCCTCTTATAAAACAGTTTGACTGCTCTTCATCCTTTTATAAAGCAGTTTGACTGCTCTACATCCTCTTATAAATCAGTTTGACTGTTATTCATCCGATTATAAATCAGTTTGACTGCTCTTCGTCTGCTTATAAATCAGTTTGACTGCTCTTCATCCTATTATAAATCAGTTTGACTGCTCTTCATCCTCTTATAAAACCGTTTGACTGCTCTTCGTCCGATTATAAATCAGGTTGACTGCTCTTCGTCCGATTATAAATCAGTTTGACTGCTCTTCGTCTGCTTATAAAACAGTTTGACTGCTCTTCATCCTTTTATAAAGCAGTTTGACTGCTCTTCATCCTCTTATAAATCAGTTTGACTGCTCTTCATCTGTTTATAAAGCAGTTTTACTGCTCTTCATCATCCTATAGACCAGTTTGACTGCGCTTCATCCTCCTATAAAACAGTTTGACTGCTCTTCGTCGGATTATAAATCAGTTTGACTGCTCTTCGTCCTCTTATAAAACAGGTTGACTGCTCTTCATCCTCTTGTAAAACAGTCTGACTGCCCTACATCCTCGTATAAAACAGTTTGACTGCTCTTCATCCTTTTATAAAGCAGTTTCACTGCTCTTCATCCTCTTATAAATCAATTTGACTGCTCTTCATACTCTTATAAAACCGTTTGACTGCTCTTCGTCCGATTATAAATCAGTTTGACTGCTCTTCGTCCGATTATAAATCAGCTTGACTGCTCTTCGTCCGCTTACAAAACAGTTTGACTGCTCTTCATCCTTTTATAAAGCTGTTTGACTGCTCTTCATACTCTTATAAATCAGTTTGACTGCTCTTCATCCTCTTATAAAGCAGTTTGACTGCTCTTCATACTCCTATAAACCAGTTTGACTGCGCTTCATCCTCCTGTAGAACAGTTTGACTGCTTTTCGTCCGATTATAAATCAGTTTGACTGCTCTTCGTCCTCGTATAAAACAGTTTGACTGCTCTTCATCCTTTTATAAAGCAGTTTGACTGCTCTTCATCCTCTTATAAAACAGATTGACTGCTCTTCATCCTCTTGTAAAACAGGTTGACTGCTCTTCATCCTCTTGTAAAACAGTCTGACTGCTCTTCATCCTCTTATAAAGCAGTTTGACTGCTTTTCATCCTCCTATAAACCAGTTTGACTGCGCTTCATCCTCTTGTAAAACAGGTTGACTGCTTTTCATCCTTTTGTAAAACAGTCTGACTGCTCTACATCACTGTATAAAACAGTTTGACTGCTCTTCATCCTTTTATAAAGCAGTTTGACTGCTCTTCATCCTCTTATAAATCAATTTGACTGCTCTTCATCCTCTTATAAAACCGTTTGACTGCTCTTCGTCCGATTATAAATCAGTTTGACTGCTCTTCGTCCGATTATAAATCAGTTTGACTGCTCTTCGTCCTCCTATAAACCAGTTTGACTGCGCTTCATCCTCCTATAGAACAGTTTGACTGCTCTTCGTCCGATTATAAATCAGTTTGACTGCTCTTCGTCTTCTTATAAAACAGTTTGACTGCTCTTCATCCTTTTATAAAGCAGTTTGACTGCTCTTCATCCTCTTATAAATCAGTTTGACTGCTCTTCATCCGATTATAAATCAGTTTGACTGCTCTTCATCCTCTTATAAAACAGTTTGACTGCTCTTCATCCTTTTATAAAGCAGTTTGACTGCTCTTCATCCTCTTATAAATCAGTTTGACTGCTCTTCATCCTATTATAAATCAGTTTGACTGCTCTTCATCCTCTTATAAAACAGTTTGACTGCTCTTCATCCTTTTATAAATCAGTTTGACTGCTATTCGTCTGCTTATAAATCAGTTTGACTGCTCTTCATCCTATTATAAATCAGTTTGACTGCTCTTCATCCTCTTATAAAACAGTTTGACTGCTCTTTATCCTTTTGTAAAACAGGTTGACTGCTCTTCATCCTCTTGTAAAACAGTTTGACTGCTCTACATCCTCGTATAAAACAGTTTGACTGCTCTTCATCCTTTTATAAAGCAGTTTGACTGCTCTTCATCCTCTTATAAATCAATTTGACTGCTCTTCATCCTCTTATAAAACCGTTTGACTGCTCTTCGTCCGATTATAAATCAGTTTGACTGCTCTTCATCCTCTTATAAAACCGTTTGACTGCTCTTCGTCCGATTATAAATCAGGTTGACTGCTCTTCGTCCGATTATAAATCAGTTTGACTGCTCTTCGTCTGCTTATAAAACAGTTTGACTGCTCTTCATCCTTTTATAAAGCAGTTTGACTGCTCTTCATCCTCTTATAAATCAGTTTGACTGCTCTTCATCTGTTTATAAAGCAGTTTGACTGCTCTTCATCCTCCTATAGACCAGTTTGACTGCGCTTCATCCTCCTATAAAACAGTTTGACTGCTCTTCGTCGGATTATAAATCAGTTTGACTGCTCTTCGTCCTCTTATAAAACAGTTTGACTGCTCTTCATCCTTTTATAAAGCAGTTTGACTGCTCTACATCCTCTTATAAATCAGTTTGACTGTTATTCATCCGATTATAAATCAGTTTGACTGCTCTTCGTCTGCTTATAAATCAGTTTGACTGCTCTTCATCCTATTATAAATCAGTTTGACTGCTCTTCATCCTCTTATAAAACAGTTTGACTGCTCTTTATCCTTTTATAACGCAGTTTGACTGCTCTTCTTCATCTTATAAAACAGTCTGACTGCTCTACATCCTCGTATAAAACAGTTTGACTGCTCTTCATCCTTTTATAAAGCAGTTTGACTGCTCTTCATCCTCTTATAAATCAATTTGACTGCTCTTCATCCTCTTATAAAACCGTTTGACTGCTCTTCGTCCGATTATAAATCAGTTTGACTGCTCTTCATCCTCTTATAAAACCGTTTGACTGCTCTTCGTCCGATTATAAATCAGGTTGACTGCTCTTCGTCCGATTATAAATCAGTTTGACTTCTCTTCATCCTTTTATAAATCAGTTTGACTGCTCTTCGTCTGCTTATAAATCAGTTTGACTGCTCTTTATCCTTTTATAACGCAGTTTGACTGCTCTTCATCCTCTTATAAAACAGTTTGACTGCTCTTCATCCTCTTATAAATCAGTTTGACTGCTCTTCATCCTATTATAAATCAGTTTGACTGCTCTTCATCCTCTTATAAAACAGTTTGACTGCTCTTCATCCTCTTATAAAACAGTTTGACTGCTCTTCATCCTTTTATAAATCAGTTTGACTGCTATTCGTCTGCTTATAAATCAGTTTGACTGCTCTTCATCCTATTATAAATCAGTTTGACTGCTCTTCATCCGATTATAAATCAGTTTGACTGCTCTTCATCCTCTTTTAAAACAGTTTGACTGCTCTTCATCCTCTTATAAATCAGTTTGACTGCTCTTCATCCTATTATAAATCAGTTTGACTGCTCTTCATCCTCTTATAAAACAGTTTGACTGCTCTTCATCCTTTTATAAATCAGTTTGACTGCTCTTCGTCTGCTTATAAATCAGTTTGACTGCTCTTCATCCTATTATAAATCAGTTTGACTGCTCTTCATCCTCTTATAAAACAGTTTGACTACTCTTTATCCTTTTATAACGCAGTTTGACTGCTCTTCATCCTCTTGTAAAACAGGTTGACTGCTCTTCATCCTCTTGTAAATCAGTCTGACTGCTCTACATCCTCGTATAAAACAGTTTGACTGCTCTTCATCCTTTTATAAAGCAGTTTGACTGCTCTTCATCCTCTTATAAATCAATTTGGCTGCTCTTCATCCTCTTATAAAACCGTTTGACTGCTCTTCGTCCGATTATAAATCAGTTTGACTGCTCTTCATCCTCTTATAAAACCGTTTGACTGCTCTTCGTCCGATTATAAATCAGGTTGACTGCTCTTCGTCCGATTATAAATCAGTTTGACTGCTCTTCGTCTGCTTATAAAACAGTTTGACTGCTCTTCATCCTTTTATAAAGCAGTTTGACTGCTCTTCATCCTCTTATAAAACAGTTTGACTGCTCTTCATCCTTTTATAAATCAGTTTGACTGCTCTTCGTCTGCTTATAAATCAGTTTGACTGCTCTTCATCCTATTATAAATCAGTTTGACTGCTCTTCATCCTCTTATAAAACAGTTTGACTGCTCTTTATACTTTTATAACGCAGTTTGACTGCTCTTCATCCTCGTATAAAACAGTTTGACTTCTCTTCATCCTTTTATAAAGCAGTTTGACTGCTCTTCATCCTCTTATAAATCAATTTGACTGCTCTTCATCCTCTTATAAAACCGTTTGACTGCTCTTCGTCCGATTATAAATCAGTTTGACTGCTCTTCATCCTCTTATAAAACTGTTTGACTGCTCTTCGTCCGATTATAAATCAGGTTGACTGCTCTTCGTCCGATTATAAATCAGTTTGACTGCTCTTCGTCTGCTTATAAAACAGTTTGACTGCTCTTCATCCTTTTATAAAGCAGTTTGACTGGTCTTCATCCTCTTATAAATCAGTTTGACTGCTCTTCATCTGTTTATAAAGCAGTTTGACTGCTCTTCATCCTCCTATAGACCAGTTTGACTGCGCTTCATCCTCCTATAAAACAGGTTGACTTCTCTTCGTCCTTTTATAAAGCAGTTTGACTGCTCTTCGTCCTCTTATAAAACAGTTTGACTGCTCTTCATCCTTTTATAAAGCAGTTTGACTGCTCTTCATCCTCTTATAAAACAGTTTGACTGCTCTTCATCCTTTTATAAATCAGTTTGACTGCTCTTCGTCTGCTTATAAATCAGTTTGACTGCTCTTCATCCTATTATAAATCAGTTTGACTGCTCTTCATCCTCTTATAAAACAGTTTGACTGCTCTTTATCCTTTTATAACGCAGTTTGACTGCTCTTCATCCTCTTATAAAACAGTTTGACTGCTCTTCATCCTCTTGTAAAACAGGTTGACTGCTCTTCATCCTCTTGTAAAACAGTCTGACTGCTCTACATCCTCGTATAAAACAGTTTGACTGCTCTTCATCCTTTTATAAAGAAGTTTGACTGCTCTTCGTCCTCTTATAAAACAGTTTGACTGCTCTTCATCCTTTTATAAAGTAGTTTGACTGCTCTTCATCCTCTTATAAAACAGTTTGACTGCTCTTCATCCTCTTATAAAACAGTTTGACTGCTCTTTATACTTTTATAACGCAGTTTGACTGCTCTTCATCCTCGTATAAAACAGTTTGACTGCTCTTCATCCTTTTATAAAGCAGTTTGACTGCTCTTCATCCTCTTATAAATCAATTTGACTGCTCTTCATCCTCTTATAAAACCGTTTGACTGCTCTACGTCCGATTATAAATCAGTTTGACTACTCTTCATCCTCTTATAAAACCGTTTGACTGCTCTTCGTCCGATTATAAATCAGGTTGACTGCTCTTCGTCTGCTTATAAAACAGTTTGACTGCTCTTCATCCTTTTATAAAGCAGTTTGACTGCTCTTCATCCTCTTATAAATCAGTTTGACTGCTCTTCATCTGTTTATAAAGCAGTTTTACTGCTCTTCATCCTCCTATAGACCAGTTTGACTGCGCTTCATCCTCCTATAAAACAGTTTGACTGCTCTTCGTCGGATTATAAATCAGTTTGACTGCTCTTCGTCCTCTTATAAAACAGGTTGACTGCTCTTCATCCTCTTGTAAAACAGTCTGACTGCTCTACATCCTCGTATAAAACAGTTTGACTGCTCTTCATCCTTTTATAAAGCAGTTTCACTGCTCTTCATCCTCTTATAAATCAATTTGACTGCTCTTCATACTCTTATAAAACCGTTTGACTGCTCTTCGTCCGATTATAAATCAGGTTGACTGCTCTTCGTCCGATTATAAATCAGTTTGACTGCTCTTCGTCTGCTTATAAAACAGTTTGACTGCTCTTCATCCTTTTATAAAGCAGTTTGACTGCTCTTCATCCTCTTATAAATCAGTTTGACTGCTCTTCATCTGTTTATAAAGCAGTTTGACTGCTCTTCATCCTCCTATAGACCAGTTTGACTGCGCTTCATCCTCCTATAAAACAGGTTGACTTCTCTTCGTCCTTTTATAAAGCAGTTTGACTGCTCTTCGTCCTCTTATAAAACAGTTTGACTGCTCTTCATCCTTTTATAAAGCAGTTTGACTGCTCTTCATCCTCTTATAAAACAGTTTGACTGCTCTTCATCCTTTTATAAATCAGTTTGACTGCTCTTCGTCTGCTTATAAATCAGTTTGACTGCTCTTCATCCTATTATAAATCAGTTTGACTGCTCTTCATCCTCTTATAAAACAGTTTGACTGCTCTTTATCCTTTTATAACGCAGTTTGACTGCTCTTCATCCTCTTATAAAACAGTTTGACTGCTCTTCATCCTCTTGTAAAACAGGTTTACTGCTCTTCATCCTCTTGTAAAACAGTCTGACTGCTCTACATCCTCGTATAAAACAGTTTGACTGCTCTTCATCCTTTTATAAAGCAGTTTGACTGCTCTTCATCCTCTTATAAATCAATTTGACTGCTCTTTATCCTCTTATAAAACCGTTTGACTGCTCTTCGTCAGATTATAAATCAGTTTGACTGCTCTTCATCCTCTTATAAAACCGTTAGACTGCTCTTCGTCCGATTATAAATCAGGTTGACTGCTCTTCGTCCAATTATAAATCAGTTTGACTGCTCTTCGTCTGCTTATAAAAGAGTTTGACTGCTCTTCATCCTTTTATAAAGCAGTTTGACTGCTCTTCATCCTCTTATAAATCAGTTTGACTGCTCTTCATCTGTTTATAAAGCAGTTTTACTGCTCTTCATACTCCTATAAACCAGTTTGACTGCGCTTCATCCTCCTGTAGAACAGTTTGACTGCTCTTCATCCTCTTGTAAAACAGTCTGACTGCTCTACATCCTCGTATAAAACAGTTTGACTGCTCTTCATCCTTTTATAAAGCAGTTTCACTGCTCTTCATCCTCTTATAAATCAATTTGACTGCTCTTCATACTCTTATAAAACCGTTTGACTGCTCTTCGTCCGATTATAAATCAGTTTGACTGCTCTTCGTCCGATTATAAATCAGCTTGACTGCTCTTCGTCCGCTTACAAAACAGTTTGACTGCTCTTCATCCTCTTGTAAAACAGTCTGACTGCTCTTCATACTCTTATAAATCAGTTTGACTGCTCTTCATCCTCTTATAAAGCAGTTTGACTGCTCTTCATACTCCTATAAACCAGTTTGACTGCGCTTCATCCTCCTGTAGAACAGTTTGACTGCTTTTCGTCCGATTATAAATCAGTTTGACTGCTCTTCGTCCTCGTATAAAACAGTTTGACTGCTCTTCATCCTTTTATAAAGCAGTTTGACTGCTCTTCATCCTCTTATAAAACAGATTGACTGCTCTTCATCCTCTTGTAAAACAGGTTGACTGCCGTTCATCCTCTTGTAAAACAGTCTGACTGCTCTTCATCCTCTTATAAAGCAGTTTGACTGCTCTTCATCCTCCTATAAACCAGTTTGACTGCGCTTCATCCTCTTGTAAAACAGGTTGACTGCTTTTCATCCTTTTGTAAAACAGTCTGACTGCTCTACATCATTGTATAAAACAGTTTGACTGCTCTTCATCCTTTTATAAAGCAGTTTGACTGCTCTTCATCCTCTTATAAATCAATTTGACTGCTCTTCATCCTCTTATAAAACCGTTTGACTGCTCTTCGTCCGATTATAAATCAGTTTGACTGCTCTTCGTCCGATTATAAATCAGTTTGACTGCTCTTCGTCCTCCTATAAACCAGTTTGACTGCGCTTCATCCTCCTATAGAACAGTTTGACTGCTCTTCGTCCGATTATAAATCAGTTTGACTGCTCTTCGTCTTCTTATAAAACAGTTTGACTGCTCTTCATCCTTTTATAAAGCAGTTTGACTGCTCTTCATCCTCTTATAAATCAGTTTGACTGCTCTTCATCCGATTATAAATCAGTTTGACTGCTCTTCATCCTCTTATAAAACAGTTTGACTGCTCTTCATCCTTTTATAAAGCAGTTTGACTGCTCTTCATCCTCTTATAAATCAGTTTGACTGCTCTTCATCCTATCATAAATCAGTTTGACTGCTCTTCATCCTCTTATAAAACAGTTTGACTGCTCTTCATCCTTTTATAAATCAGTTTGACTGCTATTCGTCTGCTTATAAATCAGTTTGACTGCTCTTCATCCTATTATAAATCAGTTTGACTGCTCTTCATCCTCTTATAAAACAGTTTGACTGCTCTTTATCCTTTTATAACGCAGTTTGACTGCTCTTCATCCTCTTATAAAACAGTCTGACTGCTCTTCATCCTTTTGTAAAACAGGTTGACTGCTCTTCATCCTCTTGTAAAACAGTCTGACTGCTCTACATCCTCGTATAAAACAGTTTGACTGCTCTTCATCCTTTTATAAAGCAGTTTGACTGCTCTTCATCCTCTTATAAATCAATTTGACTGCTCTTCATCCTCTTATAAAACCGTTTGACTGCTCTTCGTCCGATTATAAATCAGTTTGACTGCTCTTCATCCTCTTATAAAACCGTTTGACTGCTCTTCGTCCGATTATAAATCAGGTTGACTGCTCTTCGTCCGATTATAAATCAGTTTGACTGCTCTTCGTCTGCTTATAAAACAGTTTGACTGCTCTTCATCCTTTTATAAAGCAGTTTGACTGCTCTTCATCCTCTTATAAATCAGTTTGACTGCTCTTCATCTGTTTATAAAGCAGTTTGACTGCTCTTCATCCTCCTATAGACCAGTTTGACTGCGCTTCATCCTCCTATAAAACAGTTTGACTGCTCTTCGTCGGATTATAAATCAGTTTGACTGCTCTTCGTCCTCTTATAAAACAGTTTGACTGCTCTTCATCCTTTTATAAAGCAGTTTGACTGCTCTACATCCTCTTATAAATCAGTTTGACTGTTATTCATCCGATTATAAATCAGTTTGACTGCTCTTCGTCTGCTTATAAATCAGTTTGACTGCTCTTCATCCTATTATAATTCAGTTTGACTGCTCTTCATCCTCTTATAAAACAGTTTGACTGCTCTTTATCCTTTTATAACGCAGTTTGACTGCTCTTCATCATCTTGTAAAACAGTCTGACTGCTCTACATCCTCGTATAAAACAGTTTGACTGCTCTTCATCCTTTTATAAAGCAGTTTGACTGCTCTTCATCCTCTTATAAATCAATTTGACTGCTCTTCATCCTCTTATAAAACCGTTTGACTGCTCTTCGTCCGATTATAAATCAGTTTGACTGCTCTTCATCCTCTTATAAAACCGTTTGACTGCTCTTCGTCCGATTATAAATCAGGTTGACTGCTCTTCGTCCGATTATAAATCAGTTTGACTTCTCTTCATCCTTTTATAAATCAGTTTGACTGCTCTTCGTCTGCTTATAAATCAGTTTGACTGCTCTTTATCCTTTTATAAAACAGGTTGACTGCTCTTCATCCTCTTATAAAACAGTTTGACTGCTCTTCATCCTCTTATAAATCAGTTTGACTGCTCTTCATCCTATTATAAATCAGTTTGACTGCTCTTCATCCTCTTATAAAACAGTTTGACTGCTCTTCATCCTTTTATAAATCAGTTTGACTGCTCTTCGTCTGCTTATACATCAGTTTGACTGCTCTTCATCCTATTATAAATCAGTTTGACTGCTCTTCATCCTCTTATAAAACAGTTTGACTGCTCTTTATCCTTTTATAACGCAGTTTGACTGCTCTTCCTCCTCTTATAAATCAGTTTGACTGCTCTTCATCCGATTATAAATCAGTTTGACTGCTCTTCATCCTCTTATAAAACAGTTTGACTGCTCTTCATCCTCTTATAAAACAGTTTGACTGCTCTTCATCCTCTTATAAATCAGTTTGACTGCTCTTCATCCTATTATAAATCAGTTTGACTGCTCTTCATCCTCTTATAAAACAGTTTGACTGCTCTTCATCCTTTTATAAATCAGTTTGACTGCTCTTCGTCTGCTTATAAATCAGTTTGACTGCTCTTCATCCTATTATAAATCAGTTTGACTGCTCTTCATCCTCTTATAAAACAGTTTGACTACTCTTTATCCTTTTATAACGCAGTTTGACTGCTCTTCATCCTCTTATAAAACAGTTTGACTGCTCTTCATCCTCTTGTAAAACAGGTTGACTGCTCTTCATCCTCTTGTAAATCAGTCTGACTGCTCTACATCCTCGTATAAAACAGTTTGACTGCTCTTCATCCTTTTATAAAGCAGTTTGACTGCTCTTCATCCTCTTATAAATCAATTTGGCTGCTCTTCATCCTCTTATAAAACCGTTTGACTGCTCTTCGTCCGATTATAAATCAGTTTGACTGCTCTTCATCCTCTTATAAAACCGTTTGACTGCTCTTCGTCCGATTATAAATCAGGTTGACTGCTCTTCGTCCGATTATAAATCAGTTTGACTGCTCTTCGTCTGCTTATAAAACAGTTTGACTGCTCTTCATCCTTTTATAAAGCAGTTTGACTGCTCTTCATCCTCTTATAAAACAGTTTGACTGCTCTTCATCCTTTTATAAATCAGTTTGACTGCTCTTCGTCTGCTTATAAATCAGTTTGACTGCTCTTCATCCTATTATAAATCAGTTTGACTGCTCTTCATCCTCTTATAAAACAGTTTGACTGCTCTTTATACTTTTATAACGCAGTTTGACTGCTCTTCATCCTCGTATAAAACAGTTTGACTTCTCTTCATCCTTTTATAAAGCAGTTTGACTGCTCTTCATCCTCTTATAAATCAATTTGACTGCTCTTCATCCTCTTATAAAACCGTTTGACTGCTCTTCGTCCGATTATAAATCAGTTTGACTGCTCTTCATCCTCTTATAAAACCGTTTGACTGCTCTTCGTCCGATTATAAATCAGGTTGACTGCTCTTCGTCCGATTATAAATCAGTTTGACTGCTCTTCGTCTGCTTATAAAACAGTTTGACTGCTCTTCATCCTTTTATAAAGCAGTTTGACTGCTCTTCATCCTCTTATAAATCAGTTTGACTGCTCTTCATCTGTTTATAAAGCAGTTTGACTGCTCTTCATCCTCCTATAGACCAGTTTGACTGCGCTTCATCCTCCTATAAAACAGGTTGACTTCTCTTCGTCCTTTTATAAAGCAGTTTGACTGCTCTTCGTCCTCTTATAAAACAGTTTGACTGCTCTTCATCCTTTTATAATGCAGTTTGACTGCTCTTCATCCTCTTATAAAACAGTTTGACTGCTCTTTATCCTTTTATAACGCAGTTTGACTGCTCTTCATCCTCTTATAAAACAGTTTGACTGCTCTTCATCCTCTTGTAAAACAGGTTGACTGCTCTTCATCCTCTTGTAAAACAGTCTGACTGCTCTACATCCTCGTATAAAACAGTTTGACTGCTCTTCATCCTTTTATAAAGCAGTTTGACTGCTCTTCGTCCTCTTATAAAACAGTTTGACTGCTCTTCATCCTTTTATAAAGCAGTTTGACTGCTCTTCATCCTCTTATAAAACAGTTTGACTGCTCTTCATCCTCTTATAAAACAGTTTGACTGCTCTTTATACTTTTATAACGCAGTTTGACTGCTCTTCATCCTCGTATAAAACAGTTTGACTGCTCTTCATCCTTTTATAAAGCAGTTTGACTGCTCTTCATCCTCTTATAAATCAATTTGACTGCTCTTCATCCTCTTATAAAACCGTTTGACTGCTCTTCGTCCGATTATAAATCAGTTTGACTACTCTTCATCCTCTTATAAAACCGTTTGACTGCTCTTCGTCCGATTATAAATCAGGTTGACTGCTCTTCGTCCGATTATAAATCAGTTTGACTGCTCTTCGTCTGCTTATAAAACAGTTTGACTGCTCTTCATCCTTTTATAAAGCAGTTTGACTGCTCTTCATCCTCTTATAAATCAGTTTGACTGCTCTTCATCTGTTTATAAAGCAGTTTTACTGCTCTTCATCCTCCTATAGACCAGTTTGACTGCGCTTCATCCTCCTATAAAACAGTTTGACTGCTCTTCGTCGGATTATAAATCAGTTTGACTGCTCTTCGTCCTCTTATAAAACAGGTTGACTGCTCTTCATCCTCTTGTAAAACAGTCTGACTGCTCTACATCCTCGTATAAAACAGTTTGACTGCTCTTCATCCTTTTATAAAGCAGTTTCACTGCTCTTCATCCTCTTATAAATCAATTTGACTGCTCTTCATACTCTTATAAAACCGTTTGACTGCTCTTCGTCCGATTATAAATCAGGTTGACTGCTCTTCGTCCGATTATAAATCAGTTTGACTGCTCTTCGTCTGCTTATAAAACAGTTTGACTGCTCTTCATCCTTTTATAAAGCAGTTTGACTGCTCTTCATCCTCTTATAAATCAGTTTGACTGCTCTTCATCTGTTTATAAAGCAGTTTGACTGCTCTTCATCCTCCTATAGACCAGTTTGACTGCGCTTCATCCTCCTATAAAACAGGTTGACTTCTCTTCGTCCTTTTATAAAGCAGTTTGACTGCTCTTCGTCCTCTTATAAAACAGTTTGACTGCTCTTCATCCTTTTATAAAGCAGTTTGACTGCTCTTCATCCTCTTATAAAACAGTTTGACTGCTCTTCATCCTTTTATAAATCAGTTTGACTGCTCTTCGTCTGCTTATAAATCAGTTTGACTGCTCTTCATCCTATTATAAATCAGTTTGACTGCTCTTCATCCTCTTATAAAACAGTTTGACTGCTCTTTATCCTTTTATAACGCAGTTTGACTGCTCTTCATCCTCTTATAAAACAGTTTGACTGCTCTTCATCCTCTTGTAAAACAGGTTTACTGCTCTTCATCCTCTTGTAAAACAGTCTGACTGCTCTACATCCTCGTATAAAACAGTTTGACTGCTCTTCATCCTTTTATAAAGCAGTTTGACTGCTCTTCATCCTATTATAAATCAGTTTGACTGCTCTTCATCCTCTTATAAAACAGTTTGACTACTCTTTATCCTTTTATAACGCAGTTTGACTGCTCTTCATCCTCTTATAAAACAGTTTGACTGCTCTTCATCCTCTTGTAAAACAGGTTGACTGCTCTTCATCCTCTTGTAAATCAGTCTGACTGCTCTACATCCTCGTATAAAACAGTTTGACTGCTCTTCATCCTTTTATAAAGCAGTTTGACTGCTCTTCATCCTCTTATAAATCAATTTGGCTGCTCTTCATCCTCTTATAAAACCGTTTGACTGCTCTTCGTCCGATTATAAATCAGTTTGACTGCTCTTCATCCTCTTATAAAACCGTTTGACTGCTCTTCGTCCGATTATAAATCAGGTTGACTGCTCTTCGTCCGATTATAAATCAGTTTGACTGCTCTTCGTCTGCTTATAAAACAGTTTGACTGCTCTTCATCCTTTTATAAAGCAGTTTGACTGCTCTTCATCCTCTTATAAAACAGTTTGACTGCTCTTCATCCTTTTATAAATCAGTTTGACTGCTCTTCGTCTGCTTATAAATCAGTTTGACTGCTCTTCATCCTATTATAAATCAGTTTGACTGCTCTTCATCCTCTTATAAAACAGTTTGACTGCTCTTTATACTTTTATAACGCAGTTTGACTGCTCTTCATCCTCGTATAAAACAGTTTGACTTCTCTTCATCCTTTTATAAAGCAGTTTGACTGCTCTTCATCCTCTTATAAATCAATTTGACTGCTCTTCATCCTCTTATAAAACCGTTTGACTGCTCTTCGTCCGATTATAAATCAGTTTGACTGCTCTTCATCCTCTTATAAAACCGTTTGACTGCTCTTCGTCCGATTATAAATCAGGTTGACTGCTCTTCGTCCGATTATAAATCAGTTTGACTGCTCTTCGTCTGCTTATAAAACAGTTTGACTGCTCTTCATCCTTTTATAAAGCAGTTTGACTGCTCTTCATCCTCTTATAAATCAGTTTGACTGCTCTTCATCTGTTTATAAAGCAGTTTGACTGCTCTTCATCCTCCTATAGACCAGTTTGACTGCGCTTCATCCTCCTATAAAACAGGTTGACTTCTCTTCGTCCTTTTATAAAGCAGTTTGACTGCTCTTCGTCCTCTTATAAAACAGTTTGACTGCTCTTCATCCTTTTATAAAGCAGTTTGACTGCTCTTCATCCTCTTATAAAACAGTTTGACTGCTCTTCATCCTTTTATAAATCAGTTTGACTGCTCTTCGTCTGCTTATAAATCAGTTTGACTGCTCTTCATCCTATTATAAATCAGTTTGACTGCTCTTCATCCTCTTATAAAACAGTTTGACTGCTCTTTATCCTTTTATAACGCAGTTTGACTGCTCTTCATCCTCTTATAAAACAGTTTGACTGCTCTTCATCCTCTTGTAAAACAGGTTGACTGCTCTTCATCCTCTTGTAAAACAGTCTGACTGCTCTACATCCTCGTATAAAACAGTTTGACTGCTCTTCATCCTTTTATAAAGCAGTTTGACTGCTCTTCGTCCTCTTATAAAACAGTTTGACTGCTCTTCATCCTTTTATAAAGCAGTTTGACTGCTCTTCATCCTCTTATAAAACAGTTTGACTGCTTTTCGTCCGATTATAAATCAGTTTGACTGCTCTTCGTCCTCGTATAAAACAGTTTGACTGCTCTTCATCCTTTTATAAAGCAGTTTGACTGCTCTTCATCCTCTTATAAAACAGATTGACTGCTCTTCATCCTCTTGTAAAACAGGTTGACTGCCCTTCATCCTCTTGTAAAACAGTCTGACTGCTCTTCATCCTCTTATAAAGCAGTTTGACTGCTCTTCATCCTCCTATAAACCAGTTTGACTGCGCTTCATCCTCTTGTAAAACAGGTTGACTGCTTTTCATCCTTTTGTAAAACAGTCTGACTGCTCTACATCATTGTATAAAACAGTTTGACTGCTCTTCATCTTTTTATAAAGCAGTTTGACTGCTCTTCATCCTCTTATAAATCAATTTGACTGCTCTTCATCCTCTTATAAAACCGTTTGACTGCTCGTCGTCCGATTATAAATCAGTTTGACTGCTCTTCGTCCGATTATAAATCAGTTTGACTGCTCTTCGTCCGCTTATAAAACAGTTTGACTGCTCTTCATCCTTTTATAAAGCAGTTTGACTGCTCTTCATCCTCTTATAAATCAGTTTGACTGCTCTTCATCCTTTTATAAAGCAGTTTGACTGCTCTTCATCCTCCTATAAACCAGTTTGACTGCGCTTCATCCTCCTATAGAACAGTTTGACTGCTCTTCGTCCGATTATAAATCAGTTTGACTGCTCTTCGTCCTCTTATAAAACAGTTTTACTGCTCTTCATCCTTTTATAAAGCAGTTTGACTGCTCTTCATCCTCTTATAAATCAGTTCGACTGCTCTTCATCCGATTATAAATCAGTTTGACTGCTCTTCATCCTCTTATAAAACAGTTTGACTGCTCTTCATCCTTTTATAAAGCAGGTTGACTGCTCTTCATCCTCTTATAAATCAGTTTGACTGCTCTTCATCCTATTTTAAATCAGTTTGACTGCTCTTCATCCTCTTATAAAACAGTTTGACTGCTCTTCATCCTTTTATAAATCAGTTTGACTGCTCTTCGTCTGCTTATAAATCAGTTTGACTGCTCTTCATCCTCCTATAAATCAGTTTGACTGCTCTTCATACTCTTATAAAACAGTTTGACTGCTCTTTATCCTTTTATAACGCAGTTTGACTGCTCTTCATCCTCTTGTAAAACAGGTTGACTGCTCTTCATCCTCTTGTAAAACAGTCTGACTGCTCTACATCCTCGTATAAAACAGTTTGACTGCTCTTCATCCTTTTATAAAGCAGTTTGACTGCTCTTCATCCTCTTATAAATCAATTTGACTGCTCTTCATCCTCTTATAAAACCGTTTGACTGCTCTTCGTCCGATTATAAATCAGTTTGACTGCTCTTCATCCTCTTATAAAACCGTTTGACTGCTCTTCGTCCGATTATAAATCAGGTTGACTGCTCTTCGTCCGATTATAAATCAGTTTGACTGCTCTTCGTCTGCTTATAAAACAGTTTGACTGCTCTTCATCCTTTTATAAAGCAGTTTGACTGCTCTTCATCCTCTTATAAATCAGTTTGACTGCTCTTCATCTGTTTATAAAGCAGTTTTACTGCTCTTCATCCTCCTATAGACCAGTTTGACTGCGCTTCATCCTCCTATAAAACAGTTTGACTGCTCTTCGTCCTTTTATAAAGCAGTTTGACTGCTCTTCGTCCTCTTATAAAACAGTTTGACTGCTCTTCATCCTTTTATAAAGCAGTTTGACTGCTCTTCATCCTCTTATAAAACAGATTGACTGCTCTTCATCCTTTTATAAATCAGTTTGACTGCTCTTCGTCTGCTTATAAATCAGTTTGACTGCTCTTCATCCTATTATAAATCAGTTTGACTGCTCTTCATCCTCTTATAAAACAGTTTGACTGCTCTTTATACTTTTATAACGCAGTTTGACTGCTCTTCATCCTCGTATAAAACAGTTTGACTGCTCTTCATCTGTTTATAAAGCAGTTTGACTGCTCTTCATCCTCCTATAGACCAGTTTGACTGCGCTTCATCCACCTATAAAACAGTTTGACTGCTCTTCGTCGGATTATAAATCAGTTTGACTGCTCTTCGTCCTCTTATAAAACAGTTTGACTGCTCTTCATCCTTTTATAAAGCAGTTTGACTGCTCTACATCCTCTTATAAATCAGTTTGACTGCTATTCATCCGATTATAAATCAGTTTGACTGCTCATCGTCCGATTATAAATCAGTTTGACTGCTCTACATCCTCTTATAAATCAGTTTGACTGCTATTCATCCGATTATAAATCAGTTTGACTGCTCTTCGTCTGCTTTTAAATCAGTTTGACTGCTCTTCATCCTATTATAAATCAGTTTGACTGCTCTTCATCCTCTTATAAAACAGTTTGACTGCTCTTTATCCTTTTATAACGCAGTTTGACTGCTCTTCATCCTCTTATAAAACAGTTTGACTGCTCTTCATCCTCTTGTAAAACAGGTTGACTGCTCTTCATCCTCTTGTAAAACAGTCTGACTGCTCTACATCCTCGTATAAAACAGTTTGACTGCTCTTCATCCTTTTATAAAGCAGTTTGACTGCTCTTCATCCTCTTATAAATCAATTTGACTGCTCTTCATCCTCTTATAAAACCGTTTGACTGCTCTTCGTCCGATTATAAATCAGTTTGACTGCTCTTCATCCTCTTATAAAACCGTTTGACTGCTCTTCGTCCGATTATAAATCAGGTTGACTGCTCTTCGTCTGCTTATAAAACAGTTTGACTGCTCTTCATCCTTTTATAAAGCAGTTTGACTGCTCTTCATCCTCTTATAAATCAGTTTGACTGCTCTTCATCTGTTTATAAAGCAGTTTTACTGCTCTTCATCCTCCTATAGACCAGTTTGACTGCGCTTCATCCTCCTATAAAACAGTTTGACTGCTCTTCGTCCTTTTATAAAGCAGTTTGACTGCTCTTCGTCCTCTTATAAAACAGTTTGACTGCTCTTCATCCTTTTATAAAGCAGTTTGACTGCTCTTCATCCTCTTATAAAACAGATTGACTGCTCTTCATCCTTTTATAAATCAGTTTGACTGCTCTTCGTCTGCTTATAAATCAGTTTGACTGCTCTTCATCCTATTATAAATCAGTTTGACTGCTCTTCATCCTCTTATAAAACAGTTTGACTGCTCTTTATACTTTTATAACGCAGTTTGACTGCTCTTCATCCTCGTATAAAACAGTTTGACTGCTCTTCATCTGTTTATAAAGCAGTTTGACTGCTCTTCATCCTCCTATAGACCAGTTTGACTGCGCTTCATCCACCTATAAAACAGTTTGACTGCTCTTCGTCGGATTATAAATCAGTTTGACTGCTCTTCGTCCTCTTATAAAACAGTTTGACTGCTCTTCATCCTTTTATAAAGCAGTTTGACTGCTCTACATCCTCTTATAAATCAGTTTGACTGCTATTCATCCGATTATAAATCAGTTTGACTGCTCATCGTCCGATTATAAATCAGTTTGACTGCTCTACATCCTCTTATAAATCAGTTTGACTGCTATTCATCCGATTATAAATCAGTTTGACTGCTCTTCGTCTGCTTTTAAATCAGTTTGACTGCTCTTCATCCTATTATAAATCAGTTTGACTGCTCTTCATCCTCTTATAAAACAGTTTGACTGCTCTTTATCCTTTTATAACGCAGTTTGACTGCTCTTCATCCTCTTATAAAACAGTTTGACTGCTCTTCATCCTCTTGTAAAACAGGTTGACTGCTCTTCATCCTCTTGTAAAACAGTCTGACTGCTCTACATCCTCGTATAAAACAGTTTGACTGCTCTTCATCCTTTTATAAAGCAGTTTGACTGCTCTTCATCCTCTTATAAATCAATTTGACTGCTCTTCATCCTCTTATAAAACCGTTTGACTGCTCTTCGTCCGATTATAAATCAGTTTGACTGCTCTTCATCCTCTTATAAAACCGTTTGACTGCTCTTCGTCCGATTATAAATCAGGTTGACTGCTCTTCGTCCGATTATAAATCAGTTTGACTGCTCTTCGTCTGCTTATAAAACAGTTTGACTGCTCTTCATCCTTTTATAAAGCAGTATGACTGCTCTTCATCCTCTTATAAATCAGTTTGACTGCTCTTCATCTGTTTATAAAGCAGTTTTACTGCTCTTCATCCTCCTATAGACCAGTTTGACTGCGCTTCATCCTCCTATAAAACAGTTTGACTGCTCTTCGTCCTTTTATAAAGCAGTTTGACTGCTCTTCGTCCTCTTATAAAACAGTTTGACTGCTCTTCATCCTTTTATAAAGCAGTTTGACTGCTCTTCATCCTCTTATAAAACAGTTTGACTGCTCTTCATCCTTTTATAAATCAGTTTGACTGCTCTTCGTCTGCTTATAAATCAGTTTGACTGCTCTTCATCCTATTATAAATCAGTTTGACTGCTCTTCATCCTCTTATAAAACAGTTTGACTGCTCTTTATACTTTTATAACGCAGTTTGACTGCTCTTCATCCTCGTATAAAACAGTTTGACTGCTCTTCATCTGTTTATAAAGCAGTTTGACTGCTCTTCATCCTCCTATAGACCAGTTTGACTGCGCTTCATCCACCTATAAAACAGTTTGACTGCTCTTCGTCGGATTATAAATCAGTTTGACTGCTCTTCGTCCTCTTATAAAACAGTTTGACTGCTCTTCATCCTTTTATAAAGCAGTTTGACTGCTCTACATCCTCTTATAAATCATTTTGACTGCTATTCATCCGATTATAAATCAGTTTGACTGCTCTTCGTCCGATTATAAATCAGTTTGACTGCTCTACATCCTCTTATAAATCAGTTTGACTGCTATTCATCCGATTATAAATCAGTTTGACTGCTCTTCGTCTGCTTTTAAATCAGTTTGACTGCTCTTCATCCTATTATAAATCAGTTTGACTGCTCTTCATCCTCTTATAAAACAGTTTGACTGCTCTTTATCCTTTTATAACGCAGTTTGACTGCTCTTCATCCTCTTATAAAACAGTTTGACTGCTCTTAATCCTCTTGTAAAACAGTTTGACTGCTCTTCATCCTCTTGTAAAACAGTCTGACTGCTCTACATCCTCGTATAAAACAGTTTGACTGCTCTTCATCCTTTTATAAAGCAGTTTGACTGCTCTTCATCCTCTTATAAATCAATTTGACTGCTCTTCATCCTCTTATAAAACCGTTTGACTGCTCTTCGTCCGATTATAAATCAGTTTGACTGCTCTTCATCCTCTTATAAAACCGTTTGACTGCTCTTCGTCCGATTATAAATCAGGTTGACTGCTCTTCGTCCGATTATAAATCAGTTTGACTGCTCTTCGTCTGCTTATAAAACAGTTTGACTGCTCTTCATCCTTTTATAAAGCAGTTTGACTGCTCTTCATCCTCCTATAGACCAGTTTGACTGCGCTTCATCCTCCTATAAAACAGTTTGACTGCTCTTCGTCCTTTTATAAAGCAGTTTGACTGCTCTTCGTCCTCTTATAAAACAGTTTGACTGCTCTTCATCCTTTTATAAAGCAGTTTGACTGCTCTTCATCCTCTTATAAATCAGTTTGACTGCTCTTCGTCTGCTTATAAATCAGTTTGACTGCTCTTCATCCTATTATAAATCAGTTTGACTGCTCTTCATCCTCTTATAAAACAGTTTGACTGCTCTTTATACTTTTATAACGCAGTTTGACTGCTCTTCATCCTCGTATAAAACAGTTTGACTGCTCTTCATCCTTTTATAAAGCAGTTTGACTGCTCTTCATCCTCTTATAAATCAATTTGACTGCTCTTCATCCTCTTATAAAACCGTTTGACTGCTCTTCGTCCGATTATAAATCAGTTTGACTGCTCTTCATCCTCTTATAAAACCGTTTGACTGCTCTTCGTCCGATTATAAATCAGGTTGACTGCTCTTCGTCCGATTATAAATCAGTTTGACTGCTCTTCGTCTGCTTATAAAACAGTTTGACTGCTCTTCATCCTTTTATAAAGCAGTTTGACTGCTCTTCATCCTCTTATAAATCAGTTTGACTGCTCTTCATCTGTTTATAAAGCAGTTTTACTGCTCTTCATCCTCCTATAGACCAGTTTGACTGCGCTTCATCCTCCTATAAAACAGTTTGACTGCTCTTCGTCGGATTATAAAACAGGTTGACTGCTCTTCATCCTCTTTTAAAACAGTCTGACTGCTCTACATCCTCGTATAAAACAGTTTGACTGCTCTTCATCCTTTTATAAAGCAGTTTCACTGCTCTTCATCCTCTTATAAATCAATTTGACTGCTCTTCATACTCTTATAAAACCGTTTGACTGCTCTTCGTCCGATTATAAATCAGGTTGACTGCTCTTCGTCCGATTATAAATCAGTTTGACTGCTCTTCGTCTGCTTATAAAACAGTTTGACTGCTCTTCATCCTTTTATAAAGCAGTTTGACTGCTCTTCATCCTCTTATAAATCAGTTTGACTGCTCTTCATCCTTTTATAAAGCAGTTTGACTGCTCTTCATCCTCCTATAGACCAGTTTGACTGCGCTTCATCCTCCTATAAAACAGGTTGACTTCTCTTCGTCCTTTTATAAAGCAGTTTGACTGCTCTTCGTCCTCTTATAAAACAGTTTGACTGCTCTTCATCCTTTTATAAAGCAGTTTGACTGCTCTTCATCCTCTTATAAAACAGTTTGACTGCTCTTCATCCTTTTATAAATCAGTTTGACTGCTCTTCGTCTGCTTATAAATCAGTTTGACTGCTCTTCATCCTATTATAAATCAGTTTGACTGCTCTTCATCCTCTTATAAAACAGTTTGACTGCTCTTTATCCTTTTATAACGCAGTTTGACTGCTCTTCATCCTCTTATAAAACAGTTTGACTGCTCTTCATCCTCTTGTAAAACAGGTTGACTGCTCTTCATCCTCTTGTAAAACAGTCTGACTGCTCTACATCCTCGTATAAAACAGTTTGACTGCTCTTCATCCTTTTATAAAGCAGTTTGACTGCTCTTCATCCTCTTACAAATCAATTTGACTGCTCTTTATCCTCTTATAAAACCGTTTGACTGCTCTTCGTCAGATTATAAATCAGTTTGACTGCTCTTCATCCTCTTATAAAACCGTTTGACTGCTCTTCGTCCGATTATAAATCAGGTTGACTGCTCTTCGTCCGATTATAAATCAGTTTGACTGCTCTTCGTCTGCTTATAAAACAGTTTGACTGCTCTTCATCCTTTTATAAAGCAGTTTGACTGCTCTTCATCCTCTTATAAATCAGTTTGACTGCTCTTCATCTGTTTATAAAGCAGTTTTACTGCTCTTCATACTCCTATAAACCAGTTTGACTGCGCTTCATCCTCCTGTAGAACAGTTTGACTGCTTTTCGTCCGATTATAAATCAGTTTGACTGCTCTTCGTCCTCGTATAAAACAGTTTGACTGCTCTTCATCCTCTTATAAAGCAGTTTGACTGCTCTTCATCCTCTTATAAAACAGATTGACTGCCCTTCATCCTCTTGTAAATCAGTTTGACTGCTCTTCGTCCTCGTATAAAACAGTTTGACTGCTCTTCATCCTTTTATAAAGCAGTTTGACTGCTCTTCATCCTCGTATAAAACAGGTTGACTGCTCTTCATCCTCTTGTAAAACAGTCTGACGGCTCTACATCCTCGTATAAAACAGTTTGACTGCTCTTCATCCTTTTATGAAGCAGTTTCACTGCTCTTCATCCTCTTATAAATCAATTTGACTGCTCTTCATACTCTTATAAAACCGTTTGACTGCTCTTCGTCCGATTATAAATCAGGTTGACTGCTCTTCGTCCGATTATAAATCAGTTTGACTGCTCTTCGTCTGCTTATAAAACAGTTTGACTGCTCTTCATCCTTTTATAAAGCAGTTTGACTGCTCTTCATCCTCTTATAAATCAGTTTGACTGCTCTTCGTCTGTTTATAAAGCAGTTTGACTGCTCTTCATCCTCCTATAGACCAGTTTGACTGCGCTTCATCCTCCTATAAAACAGGTTGACTTCTCTTCGTCCTTTTATAAAGCAGTTTGACTGCTCTTCGTCCTCTTATAAAACAGTTTGACTGCTCTTCATCCTTTTATAAAGCAGTTTGACTGCTCTTCATCCTCTTATAAAACAGTTTGACTGCTCTTCATCCTTTTATAAATCAGTTTGACTGCTCTTCGTCTGCTTATAAATCAGTTTGACTGCTCTTCATCCTATTAAAAATCAGTTTGACTGCTCTTCATCCTCTTATAAAACAGTTTGACTGCTCTTTATCATTTTATAACGCAGTTTGACTGCTCTTCATCCTCTTATAAAACAGTTTGACTGCTCTTCATCCTCTTGTAAAACAGGTTGACTGCTCTTCATCCTCTTGTAAAACAGTCTGACTGCTCTACATCCTCGTATAAAACAGTTTGACTGCTCTTCATCCTTTTATAAAGCAGTTTGACTGCTCTTCATCCTCTTACAAATCAATTTGACTGCTCTTTATCCTCTTATAAAACCGTTTGACTGCTCTTCGTCAGATTATAAATCAGTTTGACTGCTCTTCATCCTCTTATAAAACCGTTTGACTGCTCTTCGTCCGATTATAAATCAGGTTGACTGCTCTTCGTCCGATTATAAATCAGTTTGACTGCTCTTCGTCTGCTTATAAAAGAGTTTGACTGCTCTTCATCCTTTTATAAAGCAGTTTGACTGCTCTTCATCCTCTTATAAATCAGTTTGACTGCTCTTCATCTGTTTATAAAGCAGTTTTACTGCTCTTCATACTCCTATAAACCAGTTTGACTGCGCTTCATCCTCCTGTAGAACAGTTTGACTGCTTTTCGTCCGATTATAAATCAGTTTGACTGCTCTTCGTCCTCGTATAAAACAGTTTGACTGCTCTTCATCCTCTTATAAAGCAGTTTGACTGCTCGTCATCCTCTTATAAAACAGATTGACTGCTCTTCATCCTCTTGTAAAACAGGTTGACTGCCCTTCATCCTCTTGTAAATCAGTTTGACTGCTCTTCGTCCTCGTATAAAACAGTTTGACTGCTCTTCATCCTTTTATAAAGCAGTTTGACTGCTCTTCATCCTCGTATAAAACAGGTTGACTGCTCTTCATCCTCTTGTAAAACAGTCTGACGGCTCTACATCCTCGTATAAAACAGTTTGACTGCTCTTCATCCTTTTATAAAGCAGTTTCACTGCTCTTCATCCTCTTATAAATCAATTTGACTGCTCTTCATACTCTTATAAAACCGTTTGACTGCTCTTCGTCCGATTATAAATCAGGTTGACTGCTCTTCGTCCGATTATAAATCAGTTTGACTGCTCTTCGTCTGCTTATAAAACAGTTTGACTGCTCTTCATCCTCCTATAAATCAGTTTGACTGCTCTTCATACTCTTATAAAACAGTTTGACTGCTCTTTATCCTTTTATAACGCAGTTTGACTGCTCTTCATCCTCTTGTAAAACAGGTTGACTGCTCTTCATCCTCTTGTAAAACAGTCTGACTGCTCTACATCCTCGTATAAAACAGTTTGACTGCTCTTCATCCTTTTATAAAGCAGTTTGACTGCTCTTCATCCTCTTATAAATCAATTTGACTGCTCTTCATCCTCTTATAAAACCGTTTGACTGCTCTTCGTCCGATTATAAATCAGTTTGACTGCTCTTCATCCTCTTATAAAACCGTTTGACTGCTCTTCGTCCGATTATAAATCAGGTTGACTGCTCTTCGTCCGATTATAAATCAGTTTGACTGCTCTTCGTCTGCTTATAAAACAGTTTGACTGCTCTTCATCCTTTTATAAAGCAGTTTGACTGCTCTTCATCCTCTTATAAATCAGTTTGACTGCTCTTCATCTGTTTATAAAGCAGTTTTACTGCTCTTCATCCTCCTATAGACCAGTTTGACTGCGCTTCATCCTCCTATAAAACAGTTTGACTGCTCTTCGTCCTTTTATAAAGCAGTTTGACTGCTCTTCGTCCTCTTATAAAACAGTTTGACTGCTCTTCATCCTTTTATAAAGCAGTTTGACTGCTCTTCATCCTCTTATAAAACAGATTGACTGCTCTTCATCCTTTTATAAATCAGTTTGACTGCTCTTCGTCTGCTTATAAATCAGTTTGACTGCTCTTCATCCTATTATAAATCAGTTTGACTGCTCTTCATCCTCTTATAAAACAGTTTGACTGCTCTTTATACTTTTATAACGCAGTTTGACTGCTCTTCATCCTCGTATAAAACAGTTTGACTGCTCTTCATCTGTTTATAAAGCAGTTTGACTGCTCTTCATCCTCCTATAGACCAGTTTGACTGCGCTTCATCCACCTATAAAACAGTTTGACTGCTCTTCGTCGGATTATAAATCAGTTTGACTGCTCTTCGTCCTCTTATAAAACAGTTTGACTGCTCTTCATCCTTTTATAAAGCAGTTTGACTGCTCTACATCCTCTTATAAATCAGTTTGATTGCTATTCATCCGATTATAAATCAGTTTGACTGCTCTTCGTCCGATTATAAATCAGTTTGACTGCTCTACATCCTCTTATAAATCAGTTTGACTGCTATTCATCCGATTATAAATCAGTTTGACTGCTCTTCGTCTGCTTTTAAATCAGTTTGACTGCTCTTCATCCTATTATAAATCAGTTTGACTGCTCTTCATCCTCTTATAAAACAGTTTGACTGCTCTTTATCCTTTTATAACGCAGTTTGACTGCTCTTCATCCTCTTATAAAACAGTTTGACTGCTCTTCATCCTCTTGTAAAACAGGTTGACTGCTCTTCATCCTCTTGTAAAACAGTCTGACTGCTCTACATCCTCGTATAAAACAGTTTGACTGCTCTTCATCCTTTTATAAAGCAGTTTGACTGCTCTTCATCCTCTTATAAATCAATTTGACTGCTCTTCATCCTCTTATAAAACCGTTTGACTGCTCTTCGTCCGATTATAAATCAGTTTGACTGCTCTTCATCCTCTTATAAAACCGTTTGACTGCTCTTCGTCCGATTATAAATCAGGTTGACTGCTCTTCGTCCGATTATAAATCAGTTTGACTGCTCTTCGTCTGCTTATAAAACAGTTTGACTGCTCTTCATCCTTTTATAAAGCAGTATGACTGCTCTTCATCCTCTTATAAATCAGTTTGACTGCTCTTCATCTGTTTATAAAGCAGTTTTACTGCTCTTAATCCTCCTATAGACCAGTTTGACTGCGCTTCATCCTCCTATAAAACAGTTTGACTGCTCTTCGTCCTTTTATAAAGCAGTTTGACTGCTCTTCGTCCTCTTATAAAACAGTTTGACTGCTCTTCATCCTTTTATAAAGCAGTTTGACTGCTCTTCATCCTCTTATAAAACAGTTTGACTGCTCTTCATCCTTTTATAAATCAGTTTGACTGCTCTTCGTCTGCTTATAAATCAGTTTGACTGCTCTTCATCCTATTATAAATCAGTTTGACTGCTCTTCATCCTCTTATAAAACAGTTTGACTGCTCTTTATACTTTTATAACGCAGTTTGACTGCTCTTCATCCTCGTATAAAACAGTTTGACTGCTCTTCATCTGTTTATAAAGCAGTTTGACTGCTCTTCATCCTCCTATAGACCAGTTTGACTGCGCTTCATCCACCTATAAAACAGTTTGACTGCTCTTCGTCGGATTATAAATCAGTTTGACTGCTCTTCGTCCTCTTATAAAACAGTTTGACTGCTCTTCATCCTTTTATAAAGCAGTTTGACTGCTCTACATCCTCTTATAAATCAGTTTGACTGCTATTCATCCGATTATAAATCAGTTTGACTGCTCTTCGTCCGATTATAAATCAGTTTGACTGCTCTACATCCTCTTATAAATCAGTTTGACTGCTATTCATCCTCTTATAAAGCAGTTTGACTGCTCGTCATCCTCTTATAAAACAGATTGACTGCTCTTCATCCTCTTGTAAAACAGGTTGACTGCCCTTCATCCTCTTGTAAATCAGTTTGACTGCTCTTCGTCCTCGTATAAAACAGTTTGACTGCTCTTCATCCTTTTATAAAGCAGTTTGACTGCTCTTCATCCTCGTATAAAACAGGTTGACTGCTCTTCATCCTCTTGTAAAACAGTCTGACGGCTCTACATCCTCGTATAAAACAGTTTGACTGCTCTTCATCCTTTTATAAAGCAGTTTCACTGCTCTTCATCCTCTTATAAATCAATTTGACTGCTCTTCATACTCTTATAAAACCGTTTGACTGCTCTTCGTCCGATTATAAATCAGGTTGACTGCTCTTCGTCCGATTATAAATCAGTTTGACTGCTCTTCGTCTGCTTATAAAACAGTTTGACTGCTCTTCATCCTCCTATAAATCAGTTTGACTGCTCTTCATACTCTTATAAAACAGTTTGACTGCTCTTTATCCTTTTATAACGCAGTTTGACTGCTCTTCATCCTCTTGTAAAACAGGTTGACTGCTCTTCATCCTCTTGTAAAACAGTCTGACTGCTCTACATCCTCGTATAAAACAGTTTGACTGCTCTTCATCCTTTTATAAAGCAGTTTGACTGCTCTTCATCCTCTTATAAATCAATTTGACTGCTCTTCATCCTCTTATAAAACCGTTTGACTGCTCTTCGTCCGATTATAAATCAGTTTGACTGCTCTTCATCCTCTTATAAAACCGTTTGACTGCTCTTCGTCCGATTATAAATCAGGTTGACTGCTCTTCGTCCGATTATAAATCAGTTTGACTGCTCTTCGTCTGCTTATAAAACAGTTTGACTGCTCTTCATCCTTTTATAAAGCAGTTTGACTGCTCTTCATCCTCTTATAAATCAGTTTGACTGCTCTTCATCTGTTTATAAAGCAGTTTTACTGCTCTTCATCCTCCTATAGACCAGTTTGACTGCGCTTCATCCTCCTATAAAACAGTTTGACTGCTCTTCGTCCTTTTATAAAGCAGTTTGACTGCTCTTCGTCCTCTTATAAAACAGTTTGACTGCTCTTCATCCTTTTATAAAGCAGTTTGACTGCTCTTCATCCTCTTATAAAACAGATTGACTGCTCTTCATCCTTTTATAAATCAGTTTGACTGCTCTTCGTCTGCTTATAAATCAGTTTGACTGCTCTTCATCCTATTATAAATCAGTTTGACTGCTCTTCATCCTCTTATAAAACAGTTTGACTGCTCTTTATACTTTTATAACGCAGTTTGACTGCTCTTCATCCTCGTATAAAACAGTTTGACTGCTCTTCATCTGTTTATAAAGCAGTTTGACTGCTCTTCATCCTCCTATAGACCAGTTTGACTGCGCTTCATCCACCTATAAAACAGTTTGACTGCTCTTCGTCGGATTATAAATCAGTTTGACTGCTCTTCGTCCTCTTATAAAACAGTTTGACTGCTCTTCATCCTTTTATAAAGCAGTTTGACTGCTCTACATCCTCTTATAAATCAGTTTGATTGCTATTCATCCGATTATAAATCAGTTTGACTGCTCTTCGTCCGATTATAAATCAGTTTGACTGCTCTACATCCTCTTATAAATCAGTTTGACTGCTATTCATCCGATTATAAATCAGTTTGACTGCTCTTCGTCTGCTTTTAAATCAGTTTGACTGCTCTTCATCCTATTATAAATCAGTTTGACTGCTCTTCATCCTCTTATAAAACAGTTTGACTGCTCTTTATCCTTTTATAACGCAGTTTGACTGCTCTTCATCCTCTTATAAAACAGTTTGACTGCTCTTCATCCTCTTGTAAAACAGGTTGACTGCTCTTCATCCTCTTGTAAAACAGTCTGACTGCTCTACATCCTCGTATAAAACAGTTTGACTGCTCTTCATCCTTTTATAAAGCAGTTTGACTGCTCTTCATCCTCTTATAAATCAATTTGACTGCTCTTCATCCTCTTATAAAACCGTTTGACTGCTCTTCGTCCGATTATAAATCAGTTTGACTGCTCTTCATCCTCTTATAAAACCGTTTGACTGCTCTTCGTCCGATTATAAATCAGGTTGACTGCTCTTCGTCCGATTATAAATCAGTTTGACTGCTCTTCGTCTGCTTATAAAACAGTTTGACTGCTCTTCATCCTTTTATAAAGCAGTATGACTGCTCTTCATCCTCTTATAAATCAGTTTGACTGCTCTTCATCTGTTTATAAAGCAGTTTTACTGCTCTTCATCCTCCTATAGACCAGTTTGACTGCGCTTCATCCTCCTATAAAACAGTTTGACTGCTCTTCGTCCTTTTATAAAGCAGTTTGACTGCTCTTCGTCCTCTTATAAAACAGTTTGACTGCTCTTCATCCTTTTATAAAGCAGTTTGACTGCTCTTCATCCTCTTATAAAACAGTTTGACTGCTCTTCATCCTTTTATAAATCAGTTTGACTGCTCTTCGTCTGCTTATAAATCAGTTTGACTGCTCTTCATCCTATTATAAATCAGTTTGACTGCTCTTCATCCTCTTATAAAACAGTTTGACTGCTCTTTATACTTTTATAACGCAGTTTGACTGCTCTTCATCCTCGTATAAAACAGTTTGACTGCTCTTCATCTGTTTATAAAGCAGTTTGACTGCTCTTCATCCTCCTATAGACCAGTTTGACTGCGCTTCATCCACCTATAAAACAGTTTGACTGCTCTTCGTCGGATTATAAATCAGTTTGACTGCTCTTCGTCCTCTTATAAAACAGTTTGACTGCTCTTCATCCTTTTATAAAGCAGTTTGACTGCTCTACATCCTCTTATAAATCAGTTTGACTGCTATTCATCCGATTATAAATCAGTTTGACTGCTCTTCGTCCGATTATAAATCAGTTTGACTGCTCTACATCCTCTTATAAATCAGTTTGACTGCTATTCATCCGATTATAAATCAGTTTGACTGCTCTTCGTCTGCTTTTAAATCAGTTTGACTGCTCTTCATCCTATTATAAATCAGTTTGACTGCTCTTCATCCTCTTATAAAACAGTTTGACTGCTCTTTATCCTTTTATAACGCAGTTTGACTGCTCTTCATCCTCTTATAAAACAGTTTGACTGCTCTTAATCCTCTTGTAAAACAGTTTGACTGCTCTTCATCCTCTTGTAAAACAGTCTGACTGCTCTACATCCTCATATAAAACAGTTTGACTGCTCTTCATCCTTTTATAAAGCAGTTTGACTGCTCTTCATCCTCTTATAAATCAATTTGACTGCTCTTCATCCTCTTATAAAACCGTTTGACTGCTCTTCGTCCGATTATAAATCAGTTTGACTGCTCTTCATCCTCTTATAAAACCGTTTGACTGCTCTTCGTCCGATTATAAATCAGGTTGACTGCTCTTCGTCCGATTATAAATCAGTTTGACTGCTCTTCGTCTGCTTATAAAACAGTTTGACTGCTCTTCATCCTTTTATAAAGCAGTTTGACTGCTCTTCATCCTCCTATAGACCAGTTTGACTGCGCTTCATCCTCCTATAAAACAGTTTGACTGCTCTTCGTCCTTTTATAAAGCAGTTTGACTGCTCTTCGTCCTCTTATAAAACAGTTTGACTGCTCTTCATCCTTTTATAAAGCAGTTTGACTGCTCTTCATCCTCTTATAAATCAGTTTGACTGCTCTTCGTCTGCTTATAAATCAGTTTGACTGCTTTTCATCCTTTTATAAAGCAGTTTGACTGCTCTTCATCCTCTTATAAAACAGTTTGACTGCTCTTCATCCTTTTATAAATCAGTTTGACTGCTCTTCGTCTGCTTATAAATCAGTTTGACTGCTCTTCATCCTATTATAAATCAGTTTGACTGCTCTTCATCCTCTTATAAAACAGTTTGACTGCTCTTTATACTTTTATAACGCAGTTTGACTGCTCTTCATCCTCGTATAAAACAGTTTGACTGCTCTTCATCTGTTTATAAAGCAGTTTGACTGCTCTTCATCCTCCTATAGACCAGTTTGACTGCGCTTCATCCACCTATAAAACAGTTTGACTGCTCTTCGTCGGATTATAAATCAGTTTGACTGCTCTTCGTCCTCTTATAAAACAGTTTGACTGCTCTTCATCCTTTTATAAAGCAGTTTGACTGCTCTACATCCTCTTATAAATCAGTTTGACTGCTATTCATCCGATTATAAATCAGTTTGACTGCTCTTCGTCCGATTATAAATCAGTTTGACTGCTCTACATCCTCTTATAAATCAGTTTGACTGCTATTCATCCGATTATAAATCAGTTTGACTGCTCTTCGTCTGCTTTTAAATCAGTTTGACTGCTCTTCATCCTATTATAAATCAGTTTGACTGCTCTTCATCCTCTTATAAAACAGTTTGACTGCTCTTTATCCTTTTATAACGCAGTTTGACTGCTCTTCATCCTCTTATAAAACAGTTTGACTGCTCTTAATCCTCTTGTAAAACAGTTTGACTGCTCTTCATCCTCTTGTAAAACAGTCTGACTGCTCTACATCCTCGTATAAAACAGTTTGACTGCTCTTCATCCTTTTATAAAGCAGTTTGACTGCTCTTCATCCTCTTATAAATCAATTTGACTGCTCTTCATCCTCTTATAAAACCGTTTGACTGCTCTTCGTCCGATTATAAATCAGTTTGACTGCTCTTCATCCTCTTATAAAACCGTTTGACTGCTCTTCGTCCGATTATAAATCAGGTTGACTGCTCTTCGTCCGATTATAAATCAGTTTGACTGCTCTTCGTCTGCTTATAAAACAGTTTGACTGCTCTTCATCCTTTTATAAAGCAGTTTGACTGCTCTTCATCCTCCTATAGACCAGTTTGACTGCGCCTCATCCTCCTATAAAACAGTTTGACTGCTCTTCGTCCTTTTATAAAGCAGTTTGACTGCTCTTCGTCCTCTTATAAAACAGTTTGACTGCTCTTCATCCTTTTATAAAGCAGTTTGACTGCTCTTCATCCTCTTATAAATCAGTTTGACTGCTCTTCGTCTGCTTATAAATCAGTTTGACTGCTCTTCATCCTATTATAAATCAGTTTGACTGCTCTTCATCCTCTTATAAAACAGTTTGACTGCTCTTTATACTTTTATAACGCAGTTTGACTGCTCTTCATCCTCGTATAAAACAGTTTGACTGCTCTTCATCCTTTTATAAAGCAGTTTGACTGCTCTTCATCCTCTTATAAATCAATTTGACTGCTCTTCATCCTCTTATAAAACCGTTTGACTGCTCTTCGTCCGATTATAAATCAGTTTGACTGCTCTTCATCCTCTTATAAAACCGTTTGACTGCTCTTCGTCCGATTATAAATCAGGTTGACTGCTCTTCGTCCGATTATAAATCAGTTTGACTGCTCTTCGTCTGCTTATAAAACAGTTTGACTGCTCTTCATCCTTTTATAAAGCAGTTTGACTGCTCTTCATCCTCTTATAAATCAGTTTGACTGCTCTTCATCTGTTTATAAAGCAGTTTTACTGCTCTTCATCCTCCTATAGACCAGTTTGACTGCGCTTCATCCTCCTATAAAACAGTTTGACTGCACTTCGTCGGATTATAAATCAGTTTGACTGCTCTTCATCCTCTTTTAAAACAGTCTGACTGCTCTACATCCTCGTATAAAACAGTTTGACTGCTCTTCATCCTTTTATAAAGCAGTTTCACTGCTCTTCATCCTCTTATAAATCAATTTGACTGCTCTTCATACTCTTATAAAACCGTTTGACTGCTCTTCGTCCGATTATAAATCAGGTTGACTGCTCTTCGTCCGATTATAAATCAGTTTGACTGCTCTTCGTCTGCTTATAAAACAGTTTGACTGCTCTTCATCCTTTTATAAAGCAGTTTGACTGCTCTTCATCCTCTTATAAATCAGTTTGACTGCTCTTCATCTGTTTATAAAGCAGTTTGACTGCTCTTCATCCTCCTATAGACCAGTTTGACTGCGCTTCATCCTCCTATAAAACAGGTTGACTTCTCTTCGTCCTTTTATAAAGCAGTTTGACTGCTCTTCGTCCTCTTATAAAACAGTTTGACTGCTCTTCATCCTTTTATAAAGCAGTTTGACTGCTCTTCATCCTCTTATAAAACAGTTTGACTGCTCTTCATCCTTTTATAAATCAGTTTGACTGCTCTTCGTCTGCTTATAAATCAGTTTGACTGCTCTTCATCCTATTATAAATCAGTTTGACTGCTCTTCATCCTCTTATAAAACAGTTTGACTGCTCTTTATCCTTTTATAACGCAGTTTGACTGCTCTTCATCCTCTTATAAAACAGTTTGACTGCTCTTCATCCTCTTGTAAAACAGGTTGACTGCTCTTCATCCTCTTGTAAAACAGTCTGACTGCTCTACATCCTCGTATAAAACAGTTTGACTGCTCTTCATCCTTTTATAAAGCAGTTTGACTGCTCTTCATCCTCTTACAAATCAATTTGACTGCTCTTTATCCTCTTATAAAACCGTTTGACTGCTCTTCGTCAGATTATAAATCAGTTTGACTGCTCTTCATCCTCTTATAAAACCGTTTGACTGCTCTTCGTCCGATTATAAATCAGGTTGACTGCTCTTCGTCCGATTATAAATCAGTTTGACTGCTCTTCGTCTGCTTATAAAACAGTTTGACTGCTCTTCATCCTTTTATAAAGCAGTTTGACTGCTCTTCATCCTCTTATAAATCAGTTTGACTGCTCTTCATCTGTTTATAAAGCAGTTTTACTGCTCTTCATACTCCTATAAACCAGTTTGACTGCGCTTCATCCTCCTGTAGAACAGTTTGACTGCTTTTCGTCCGATTATAAATCAGTTTGACTGCTCTTCGTCCTCGTATAAAACAGTTTGACTGCTCTTCATCCTCTTATAAAGCAGTTTGACTGCTCTTCATCCTCTTATAAAACAGATTGACTGCTCTTCATCCTCTTGTAAAACAGGTTGACTGCCCTTCATCCTCTTGTAAATCAGTTTGACTGCTCTTCGTCCTCGTATAAAACAGATTGACTGCTCTTCATCCTTTTATAAAGCAGTTTGACTGCTCTTCATCCTCGTATAAAACAGGTTGACTGCTCTTCATCCTCTTGTAAAACAGTCTGACGGCTCTACATCCTCGTATAAAACAGTTTGACTGCTCTTCATCCTTTTATAAAGCAGTTTCACTGCTCTTCATCCTCTTATAAATCAATTTGACTGCTCTTCATACTCTTAAAAAACCGTTTGACTGCTCTTCGTCCGATTATAAATCAGGTTGACTGCTCTTCGTCCGATTATAAATCAGTTTGACTGCTCTTCGTCTGCTTATAAAACAGTTTGACTGCTCTTCATCCTTTTATAAAGCAGTTTGACTGCTCTTCATCCTCTTATAAATCAGTTTGACTGCTCTTCATCTGTTTATAAAGCAGTTTGACTGCTCTTCATCCTCCTATAGACCAGTTTGACTGCGCTTCATCCTCCTATAAAACAGGTTGACTTCTCTTCGTCCTTTTATAAAGCAGTTTGACTGCTCTTCGTCCTCTTATAAAACAGTTTGACTGCTCTTCATCCTTTTATAAAGCAGTTTGACTGCTCTTCATCCTCTTATAAAACAGTTTGACTGCTCTTCATCCTTTTATAAATCAGTTTGACTGCTCTTCGTCTGCTTATAAATCAGTTTGACTGCTCTTCATCCTATTAAAAATCAGTTTGACTGCTCTTCATCCTCTTATAAAACAGTTTGACTGCTCTTTATCCTTTTATAACGCAGTTTGACTGCTCTTCATCCTCTTATAAAACAGTTTGACTGCTCTTCATCCTCTTGTAAAACAGGTTGACTGCTCTTCATCCTCTTGTAAAACAGTCTGACTGCTCTACATCCTCGTATAAAACAGTTTGACTGCTCTTCATCCTTTTATAAAGCAGTTTGACTGCTCTTCATCCTCTTACAAATCAATTTGACTGCTCTTTATCCTCTTATAAAACCGTTTGACTGCTCTTCGTCAGATTATAAATCAGTTTGACTGCTCTTCATCCTCTTATAAAACCGTTTGACTGCTCTTCGTCCGATTATAAATCAGGTTGACTGCTCTTCGTCCGATTATAAATCAGTTTGACTGCTCTTCGTCTGCTTATAAAACAGTTTGACTGCTCTTCATCCTTTTATAAAGCAGTTTGACTGCTCTTCATCCTCTTATAAATCAGTTTGACTGCTCTTCATCTGTTTATAAAGCAGTTTTACTGCTCTTCATACTCCTATAAACCAGTTTGACTGCGCTTCATCCTCCTGTAGAACAGTTTGACTGCTTTTCGTCCGATTATAAATCAGTTTGACTGCTCTTCGTCCTCGTATAAAACAGTTTGACTGCTCTTCATCCTTTTATAAAGCAGTTTGACTGCTCTTCATCCTTTTATAAAGCAGTTTCACTGCTCTTCATCCTCTTATAAATCAATTTGACTGCTCTTCATACTCTTATAAAACCGTTTGACTGCTCTTCGTCCGATTATAAATCAGGTTGACTGCTCTTCGTCCGATTATAAATCAGTTTGACTGCTCTTCGTCTGCTTATAAAACAGTTTGACTGCTCTTCATGCTTTTATAAAGCAGTTTGACTGCTCTTCATCCTCTTATAAATCAGTTTGACTGCTCTTCATCTGTTTATAAAGCAGTTTGACTGCTCTTCATCCTCCTATAGACCAGTTTGACTGCGCTTCATCCTCCTATAAAACAGGTTGACTTCTCTTCGTCCTTTTATAAAGCAGTTTGACTGCTCTTCGTCCTCTTATAAAACAGTTTGACTGCTCTTCATCCTTTTATAAAGCAGTTTGACTGCTCTTCATCCTCTTATAAAACAGTTTGACTGCTCTTCATCCTTTTATAAATCAGTTTGACTGCTCTTCGTCTGCTTATAAATCAGTTTGACTGCTCTTCATCCTATTATAAATCAGTTTGACTGCTCTTCATCCTCTTATAAAACAGTTTGACTGCTCTTTATCCTTTTATAACGCAGTTTGACTGCTCTTCATCCTCTTATAAAACAGTTTGACTGCTCTTCATCCTCTTGTAAAACAGGTTGACTGCTCTTCATCCTCTTGTAAAACAGTCTGACTGCTCTACATCCTCGTATAAAACAGTTTGACTGCTCTTCATCCTTTTATAAAGCAGTTTGACTGCTCTTCATCCTCTTACAAATCAATTTGACTGCTCTTTATCCTCTTATAAAACCGTTTGACTGCTCTTCGTCAGATTATAAATCAGTTTGACTGCTCTTCATCCTCTTATAAAACCGTTTGACTGCTCTTCGTCCGATTATAAATCAGGTTGACTGCTCTTCGTCCGATTATAAATCAGTTTGACTGCTCTTCGTCTGCTTATAAAACAGTTTGACTGCTCTTCATCCTTTTATAAAGCAGTTTGACTGCTCTTCATCCTCTTATAAATCAGTTTGACTGCTCTTCATCTGTTTATAAAGCAGTTTTACTGCTCTTCATACTCCTATAAACCAGTTTGACTGCGCTTCATCCTCCTGTAGAACAGTTTGACTGCTTTTCGTCCGATTATAAATCAGTTTGACTGCTCTTCGTCCTCGTATAAAACAGTTTGACTGCTCTTCATCCTATTATAAAGCAGTTTGACTGCTCTTCATCCTCTTATAAAACAGATTGACTGCTCTTCATCCTCTTGTAAAACAGGTTGACTGCCCTTCATCCTCTTGTAAATCAGTTTGACTGCTCTTCGTCCTCGTATAAAACAGTTTGACTGCTCTTCATCCTTTTATAAAGCAGTTTGACTGCTCTTCATCCTCGTATAAAACAGGTTGACTGCTCTTCATCCTCTTGTAAAACAGTCTGACGGCTCTACATCCTCGTATAAAACAGTTTGACTGCTCTTCATCCTTTTATAAAGCAGTTTCACTGCTCTTCATCCTCTTATAAATCAATTTGACTGCTCTTCATACTCTTATAAAACCGTTTGACTGCTCTTCGTCCGATTATAAATCAGGTTGACTGCTCTTCGTCCGATTATAAATCAGTTTGACTGCTCTTCGTCTGCTTATAAAACAGTTTGACTGCTCTTCATCCTTTTATAAAGCAGTTTGACTGCTCTTCATCCTCTTATAAATCAGTTTGACTGCTCTTCATCTGTTTATAAAGCAGTTTGACTGCTCTTCATCCTCCTATAGACCAGTTTGACTGCGCTTCATCCTCCTATAAAACAGGTTGACTTCTCTTCGTCCTTTTATAAAGCAGTTTGACTGCTCTTCGTCCTCTTATAAAACAGTTTGACTGCTCTTCATCCTTTTATAAAGCAGTTTGACTGCTCTTCATCCTCTTATAAAACAGTTTGACTGCTCTTCATCCTTTTATAAATCAGTTTGACTGCTCTTCGTCTGCTTATAAATCAGTTTGACTGCTCTTCATCCTATTAAAAATCAGTTTGACTGCTCTTCATCCTCTTATAAAACAGTTTGACTGCTCTTTATCCTTTTATAACGCAGTTTGACTGCTCTTCATCCTCTTATAAAACAGTTTGACTGCTCTTCATCCTCTTGTAAAACAGGTTGACTGCTCTTCATCCTCTTGTAAAACAGTCTGACTGCTCTACATCCTCGTATAAAACAGTTTGACTGCTCTTCATCCTTTTATAAAGCAGTTTGACTGCTCTTCATCCTCTTACAAATCAATTTGACTGCTCTTTATCCTCTTATAAAACCGTTTGACTGCTCTTCGTCAGATTATAAATCAGTTTGACTGCTCTTCATCCTCTTATAAAACCGTTTGACTGCTCTTCGTCCGATTATAAATCAGGTTGACTGCTCTTCGTCCGATTATAAATCAGTTTGACTGCTCTTCGTCTGCTTATAAAACAGTTTGACTGCTCTTCATCCTTTTATAAAGCAGTTTGACTGCTCTTCATCCTCTTATAAATCAGTTTGACTGCTCTTCATCTGTTTATAAAGCAGTTTTACTGCTCTTCATACTCCTATAAACCAGTTTGACTGCGCTTCATCCTCCTGTAGAACAGTTTGACTGCTTTTCGTCCGATTATAAATCAGTTTGACTGCTCTTCGTCCTCGTATAAAACAGTTTGACTGCTCTTCATCCTTTTATAAAGCAGTTTGACTGCTCTTCATCCTCTTATAAAACAGTTTGACTGCTCTTCATCCTCTTGTAAAACAGGTTGACTGCCCTTCATCCTCTTGTAAAAGAGTCTGACTGCACTTCATCCTCTTATAAAGCAGTTTGACTGCTCTTCATCCTCCTATAAACCAGTTTGACTGCGCTTCATCCTCTTATAAAACCGTTTGACTGCTCGTCGTCCGATTATAAATCAGTTTGACTGCTCTTCGTCCGATTATAAATCAGTTTGACTGCTCTTCGTCCGCTTATAAAACAGTTTGACTGCTCTTCATCCTTTTATAAAGCAGTTTGACTGCTCTTCATCCTCTTATAAATCAGTTTGACTGCTCTTCATCCTTTTATAAAGCAGTTTGACTGCTCTTCATCCTCCTATAATCCAGTTTGACTGCGCTTCATCCTCCTATAGAACAGTTTGACTGCTCTTCGTCCGATTATAAATCAGTTTGACTGCTCTTCGTCCGATTATAAATCAGTTTGACTGCTCTTCGTCTGCTTATAAAACAGTTTGACTGCTCTTCATCCTTTTATAAAGCAGTTTGACTGCTGTTCATCCTCTTATAAATCAGTTTGACTGCTCTTCATCTGTTTATAAAGCAGTTTTACTGCTCTTCATACTCCTATATACCAGTTTGACTGCGCTTCATCCTCCTGTAGAACAGTTTGACTGCTTTTCGTCCGATTATAAATCAGTTTGACTGCTCTTCGTCCTCGTATAAAACAGTTTGACTGCTCTTCATCCTTTTATAAAGCAGTTTGACTGCTCTTCATCCTCTTATAAAACAGTTTGACTGCTCTTCATCCTCTTGTAAAACAGGTTGACTGCCCTTCATCCTCTTGTAAAAGAGTCTGACTGCTCTTCATCCTCTTATAAAGCAGTTTGACTGCTCTTCATCCTCCTATAAACCAGTTTGACTGCGCTTCATCCTCTTATAAAACCGTTTGACTGCTCGTCGTCCGATTATAAATCAGTTTGACTGCTCTTCGTCCGATTATAAATCAGTTTGACTGCACTTCGTCCGCTTATAAAACAGTTTGACTGCTCTTCATCCTTTTATAAAGCAGTTTGACTGCTCTTCATCCTCTTATAAATCAGTTTGACTGCTCTTCATCCTTTTATAAAGCAGTTTGACTGCTCTTCATCCTCCTATAATCCAGTTTGACTGCGCTTCATCCTCCTATAGAACAGTTTGACTGCTCTTCGTCCGATTATAAATCAGTTTGACTGCTCTTCGTCCTCTTATAAAACAGTTTGACTGCTCTTCATCCTTTTATAAAGCAGTTTGACTGCTCTTCATCCTCTTATAAATCAGTTTGACTGCTCTTCATCCGATTATAAATCAGTTTGACTGCTCTTCATCCTCTTATAAAACAGTTTGACTGCTCTTCATCCTTTTATAAAGCAGTTTGACTGCTCTTCATCCTCTTATAAATCAGTTTGACTGCTCTTCATCCTATTATAAATCAGTTTGACTGCTCTTCATCCTCTTATAAAACAGTTTGACTGCTCTTCATCCTTTTATAAATCAGTTTGACTGCTCTTCGTCTGCTTATAAATCAGTTTGACTGCTCTTCGTCCGATTATAAATCAGTTTGACTGCTCTTCGTCTGCTTATAAAACAGTTTGACTGCTCTTCATCCTTTTATAAAGCAGTTTGACTGCTGTTCATCCTCTTATAAATCAGTTTGACTGCTCTTCATCTGTTTATAAAGCAGTTTTACTGCTCTTCATACTCCTATAAACCAGTTTGACTGCGCTTCATCCTCCTGTAGAACAGTTTGACTGCTTTTCGTCCGATTATAAATCAGTTTGACTGCTCTTCGTCCTCGTATAAAACAGTTTGACTGCTCTTCATCCTTTTATAAAGCAGTTTGACTGCTCTTCATCCTCTTATAAAACAGTTTGACTGCTCTTCATCCTCTTGTAAAACAGGTTGACTGCCCTTCATCCTATTGTAAAAGAGTCTGACTGCTCTTCATCCTCTTATAAAGCAGTTTGACTGCTCTTCATCCTCCTATAAACCAGTTTGACTGCGCTTCATCCTCTTATAAAACCGTTTGACTGCTCGTCGTCCGATTATAAATCAGTTTGACTGCTCTTCGTCCGATTATAAATCAGTTTGACTGCTCTTCGTCCGCTTATAAAACAGTTTGACTGCTCTTCATCCTTTTATAAAGCAGTTTGACTGCTCTTCATCCTCTTATAAATCAGTTTGACTGCTCTTCATCCTTTTATAAAGCAGTTTGACTGCTCTTCATCCTCCTATAATCCAGTTTGACTGCGCTTCATCCTCCTATAGAACAGTTTGACTGCTCTTCGTCCGATTATAAATCAGTTTGACTGCTCTTCGTCCTCTTATAAAACAGTTTGACTGCTCTTCATCCTTTTATAAAGCAGTTTGACTGCTCTTCATCCTCTTATAAATCAGTTTGACTGCTCTTCATCCGATTATAAATCAGTTTGACTGCTCTTCATCCTCTTATAAAACAGTTTGACTGCTCTTCATCCTTTTATAAAGCAGTTTGACTGCTCTTCATCCTCTTATAAATCAGTTTGACTGCTCTTCATCCTATTATAAATCAGTTTCACTGCTCTTCATCCTCTTATAAAACAGTTTGACTGCTCTTCATCCTTTTATAAATCAGTTTGACTGCTCTTCGTCTGCTTATAAATCAGTTTGACTGCTCTTCATCCTATTATAAATCAGTTTGACTGCTCTTCATCCTCTTATAAAACAGTTTGACTGCTCTTTATCCTTTTATAACGCAGTTTGACTGCTCTTCATCCTCTTGTAAAACAGTCTGACTGCTCTACATCCTCGTATAAAACAGTTTGACTGCTCTTCATCCTTTTATAAAGCAGTTTGACTGCTCTTCATCCTCTTATAAATCAATTTGACTGCTCTTCATCCTCTTATAAAACCGTTTGACTGCTCTTCGTCCGATTATAAATCAGTTTGACTGCTCTTCATCCTCTTATAAAACCGTTTGACTGCTCTTCGTCCGATTATAAATCAGGTTGACTGCTCTTCATCCTTTTATAAAGCAGTTTGACTGCTCTTCATCCTCCTATAATCCAGTTTGACTGCGCTTCATCCGATTATAAATCAGTTTGACTGCTCTTCGTCCTCTTATAAAACAGTTTGACTGCTCTTCATCCTTTTATAAAGCAGTTTGACTGCTCTTCATCCTCTTATAAATCAGTTTGACTGCTCTTCATCCGATTATAAATCAGTTTGACTGCTCTTCATCCTCTTATAAAACAGTTTGACTGCTCTTCATCCTTTTATAAAGCAGTTTGACTGCTCTTCATCCTCTTATAAATCAGTTTGACTGCTCTTCATCCTATTATAAATCAGTTTGACTGCTCTTCATCCTCTTATAAAACAGTTTGACTGCTCTTCATCCTTTTATAAATCAGTTTGACTGCTCTTCGTCTGCTTAAAAATCAGTTTGACTGCTCTTCATCCTATTATAAATCAGTTTGACTGCTCTTCATCCTCTTATAAAACAGTTTGACTGCTCTTTATCCTTTTATAACGCAGTTTGACTGCTCTTCATCCTCTTGTAAAACAGTCTGACTGCTCTACTTCCTCGTATAAAACAGTTTGACTGCTCTTCATCCTTTTATAAAGCAGTTTGACTGCTCTTCATCCTCTTATAAATCAATTTGACTGCTCTTCATCCTCTTATAAAACCGTTTGACTGCTCTTCGTCCGATTATAAATCAGTTTGACTGCTCTTCATCCTCTTATAAAACCGTTTGACTGCTCTTCGTCCGATTATAAATCAGGTTGACTGCTCTTCGTCCGATTATAAATCAGTTTGACTGCTCTTCGTCTGCTTATAAAACAGTTTGACTGCTCTTCATCCTCTTATAAAACAGTTTGACTGCTCTTCATCCTCTTGTAAAACAGGTTGACTGCTCTTCATCCTCTTGTAAAACAGTCTGACTGCTCTACATCCTCGTATAAAACAGTTTGACTGCTCTTCATCCTTTTATAAAGCAGTTTGACTGCTCTTCATCCTCTTATAAATCAATTTGACTGCTCTTTATCCTCTTATAAAACCGTTTGACTGCTCTTCGTCAGATTATAAATCAGTTTGACTGCTCTTCATCCTCTTATAAAACCGTTTGACTGCTCTTCGTCCGATTATAAATCAGGTTGACTGCTCTTCGTCCGATTATAAATCAGTTTGACTGCTCTTCGTCTGCTTATAAAACAGTTTGACTGCTCTTCATCCTTTTATAAAGCAGTTTGACTGCTCTTCATCCTCTTATAAATCAGTTTGACTGCTCTTCATCTGTTTATAAAGCAGTTTTACTGCTCTTCATACTCCTATAAACCAGTTTGACTGCGCTTCATCCTCCTGTAGAACAGTTTGACTGCTTTTCGTCCGATTATAAATCAGTTTGACTGCTCTTCGTCCTCGTATAAAACAGTTTGACTGCTCTTCATCCTTTTATAAAGCAGTTTGACTGCTCTTCATCCTCTTATAAAACAGATTGACTGCTCTTCATCCTCTTGTAAAACAGGTTGACTGCCCTTCATCCTCTTGTAAAACAGTCTGACTGCTCTTCATCCTCTTATAAAGCAGTTTGACTGCTCTTCATCCTCCTATAAACCAGTTTGACTGCGCTTCATCCTCTTGTAAAACAGGTTGACTGCTTTTCATCCTTTTGTAAAACAGTCTGACTGCTCTACATCATTGTATAAAACAGTTTGACTGCTCTTCATCCTTTTATAAAGCAGTTTGACTGCTCTTCATCCTCTTATAAATCAATTTGACTGCTCTTCATCCTCTTATAAAACCGTTTGACTGCTCGTCGTCCGATTATAAATCAGTTTGACTGCTCTTCGTCCGATTATAAATCAGTTTGACTGCTCTTCGTCCGCTTATAAAACAGTTTGACTGCTCTTCATCCTTTTATAAAGCAGTTTGACTGCTCTTCATCCTCTTATAAATCAGTTTGACTGCTCTTCATCCTTTTATAAAGCAGTTTGACTGCTCTTCATCCTCCTATAAACCAGTTTGACTGCGCTTCATCCTCCTATAGAACAGTTTGACTGCTCTTCGTCCGATTATAAATCAGTTTGACTGCTCTTCGTCCTCTTATAAAACAGTTTGACTGCTCTTCATCCTTTTATAAAGCAGTTTGACTGCTCTTCATCCTCTTATAAATCAGTTTGACTGCTCTTCATCCGATTATAAATCAGTTTGACTGCTCTTCATCCTCTTATAAAACAGTTTGACTGCTCTTCATCCTTTTATAAAGCAGTTTGACTGCTCTTCATCCTCTTATAAATCAGTTTGACTGCTCTTCATCCTATTATAAATCAGTTTGACTGCTCTTCATCCTCTTATAAAACAGTTTGACTGCTCTTCATCCTTTTATAAATCAGTTTGACTGCTCTTCGTCTGCTTATAAATCAGTTTGACTGCTCTTCATCCTATTATAAATCAGTTTGACTGCTCTTCATCCTCTTATAAAACAGTTTGACTGCTCTTTATCCTTTTATAACGCAGTTTGACTGCTCTTCATCCGATTATAAATCAGTTTGACTGCTCTTCGTCTGCTTTTAAATCAGTTTGACTGCTCTTCATCCTATTATAAATCAGTTTGACTGCTCTTCATCCTCTTATAAAACAGTTTGACTGCTCTTTATCCTTTTATAACGCAGTTTGACTGCTCTTCATCCTCTTATAAAACAGTTTGACTGCTCTTAATCCTCTTGTAAAACAGTTTGACTGCTCTTCATCCTCTTGTAAAACAGTCTGACTGCTCTACATCCTCGTATAAAACAGTTTGACTGCTCTTCATCCTCTTATAAAGCAGTTTGACTGCTCTTCATCCTCTTATAAATCAATTTGACTGCTCTTCAACCTCTTATAAAACCGTTTGACTGCTCTTCGTCCGATTATAAATCAGTTTGACTGCTCTTCATCCTCTTATAAAACCGTTTGACTGCTCTTCGTCCGATTATAAATCAGGTTGACTGCTCTTCGTCCGATTATAAATCAGTTTGACTGCTCTTCGTCTGCTTATAAAACAGTTTGACTGCTCTTCATCCTTTTATAAAGCAGTTTGACTGCTCTTCATCCTCCTATAGACCAGTTTGACTGCGCTTCATCCTCCTATAAAACAGTTTGACTGCTCTTCGTCCTTTTATAAAGCAGTTTGACTGCTCTTCGTCCTCTTATAAAACAGTTTGACTGCTCTTCATCCTTTTATAAAGCAGTTTGACTGCTCTTCATCCTCTTATAAATCAGTTTGACTGCTCTTCGTCTGCTTATAAATCAGTTTGACTGCTCTTCATCCTATTATAAATCAGTTTGACTGCTCTTCATCCTCTTATAAAACAGTTTGACTGCTCTTTATACTTTTATAACGCAGTTTGACTGCTCTTCATCCTCGTATAAAACAGTTTGACTGCTCTTCATCCTTTTATAAAGCAGTTTGACTGCTCTTCATCCTCTTATAAATCAATTTGACTGCTCTTCATCCTCTTATAAAACCGTTTGACTGCTCTTCGTCCGATTATAAATCAGTTTGACTGCTCTTCATCCTCTTATAAAACCGTTTAACTGCTCTTCGTCCGATTATAAATCAGGTTGACTGCTCTTCGTCCGATTATAAATCAGTTTGACTGCTCTTCGTCTGCTTATAAAACAGTTTGACTGCTCTTCATCCTTTTATAAAGCAGTTTGACTGCTCTTCATCCTCTTATAAATCAGTTTGACTGCTCTTCATCTGTTTATAAAGCAGTTTTACTGCTCTTCATCCTCCTATAGACCAGTTTGACTGCGCTTCATCCTCCTATAAAACAGTTTGACTGCACTTCGTCGGATTATAAATCAGTTTGACTGCTCTTCATCCTCTTTTAAAACAGTCTGACTGCTCTACATCCTCGTATAAAACAGTTTGACTGCTCTTCATCCTCTTATAAAACAGTTTGACTGCTCTTCATCCTTTTATAAAGCAGTTTGACTGCTCTTCATCCTCTTATAAATCAGTTTGACTGCTCTTCATCCTATTATAAATCAGTTTGACTGCTCTTCATCCTCTTATAAAACAGTTTGACTGCTCTTCATCCTTTTATAAATCAGTTTGACTGCTCTTCGTCTGCTTATAAATCAGTTTGACTGCTCTTCATCCTATTATAAATCAGTTTGACTGCTCTTCATCCTCTTATAAAACAGTTTGACTGCTCTTTATCCTTTTATAACGCAGTTTGACTGCTCTTCATCCGATTATAAATCAGTTTGACTGCTCTTCGTCTGCTTTTAAATCAGTTTGACTGCTCTTCATCCTATTATAAATCAGTTTGACTGCTCTTCATCCTCTTATAAAACAGTTTGACTGCTCTTTATCCTTTTATAACGCAGTTTGACTGCTCTTCATCCTCTTATAAAACAGTTTGACTGCTCTTAATCCTCTTGTAAAACAGTTTGACTGCTCTTCATCCTCTTGTAAAACAGTCTGACTGCTCTACATCCTCGTATAAAACAGTTTGACTGCTCTTCATCCTCTTATAAAGCAGTTTGACTGCTCTTCATCCTCTTATAAATCAATTTGACTGCTCTTCAACCTCTTATAAAACCGTTTGACTGCTCTTCGTCCGATTATAAATCAGTTTGACTGCTCTTCATCCTCTTATAAAACCGTTTGACTGCTCTTCGTCCGATTATAAATCAGGTTGACTGCTCTTCGTCCGATTATAAATCAGTTTGACTGCTCTTCGTCTGCTTATAAAACAGTTTGACTGCTCTTCATCCTTTTATAAAGCAGTTTGACTGCTCTTCATCCTCCTATAGACCAGTTTGACTGCGCTTCATCCTCCTATAAAACAGTTTGACTGCTCTTCGTCCTTTTATAAAGCAGTTTGACTGCTCTTCGTCCTCTTATAAAACAGTTTGACTGCTCTTCATCCTTTTATAAAGCAGTTTGACTGCTCTTCATCCTCTTATAAATCAGTTTGACTGCTCTTCGTCTGCTTATAAATCAGTTTGACTGCTCTTCATCCTATTATAAATCAGTTTGACTGCTCTTCATCCTCTTATAAAACAGTTTGACTGCTCTTTATACTTTTATAACGCAGTTTGACTGCTCTTCATCCTCGTATAAAACAGTTTGACTGCTCTTCATCCTTTTATAAAGCAGTTTGACTGCTCTTCATCCTCTTATAAATCAATTTGACTGCTCTTCATCCTCTTATAAAACCGTTTGACTGCTCTTCGTCCGATTATAAATCAGTTTGACTGCTCTTCATCCTCTTATAAAACCGTTTAACTGCTCTTCGTCCGATTATAAATCAGGTTGACTGCTCTTCGTCCGATTATAAATCAGTTTGACTGCTCTTCGTCTGCTTATAAAACAGTTTGACTGCTCTTCATCCTTTTATAAAGCAGTTTGACTGCTCTTCATCCTCTTATAAATCAGTTTGACTGCTCTTCATCTGTTTATAAAGCAGTTTTACTGCTCTTCATCCTCCTATAGACCAGTTTGACTGCGCTTCATCCTCCTATAAAACAGTTTGACTGCACTTCGTCGGATTATAAATCAGTTTGACTGCTCTTCATCCTCTTTTAAAACAGTCTGACTGCTCTACATCCTCGTATAAAACAGTTTGACTGCTCTTCATCCTTTTATAAAGCAGTTTCACTGCTCTTCATCCTCTTATAAATCAATTTGACTGCTCTTCATACTTTTATAAAACCGTTTGACTGCTCTTCGTCCGATTATAAATCAGGTTGACTGCTCTTCGTCCGATTATAAATCAGTTTGACTGCTCTTCGTCTGCTTATAAAACAGTTTGACTGCTCTTCATCCTTTTATAAAGCAGTTTGACTGCTCTTCATCCTCTTATAAATCAGTTTGACTGCTCTTCATCTGTTTATAAAGCAGTTTGACTGCTCTTCATCCTCCTATAGACCAGTTTGACTGCGCTTCATCCTCCTATAAAACAGGTTGACTTCTCTTCGTCCTTTTATAAAGCAGTTTGACTGCTCTTCATCCTATTATAAATCAGTTTGACTGCTCTTCATCCTCTTATAAAACAGTTTGACTGCTCTTCATCCTTTTATAAATCAGTTTGACTGCTCTTCGTCTGCTTATAAATCAGTTTGACTGCTCTTCGTCCGATTATAAATCAGTTTGACTGCTCTTCGTCTGCTTATAAAACAGTTTGACTGCTCTTCATCCTTTTATAAAGCAGTTTGACTGCTGTTCATCCTCTTATAAATCAGTTTGACTGCTCTTCATCTGTTTATAAAGCAGTTTTACTGCTCTTCATACTCCTATAAACCAGTTTGACTGCGCTTCATCCTCCTGTAGAACAGTTTGACTGCTTTTCGTCCGATTATAAATCAGTTTGACTGCTCTTCGTCCTCGTATAAAACAGTTTGACTGCTCTTCATCCTTTTATAAAGCAGTTTGACTGCTCTTCATCCTCTTATAAAACAGTTTGACTGCTCTTCATCCTCTTGTAAAACAGGTTGACTGCCCTTCATCCTCTTGTAAAAGAGTCTGACTGCTCTTCATCCTCTTATAAAGCAGTTTGACTGCTCTTCATCCTCCTATAAACCAGTTTGACTGCGCTTCATCCTCTTATAAAACCGTTTGACTGCTCGTCGTCCGATTATAAATCAGTTTGACTGCTCTTCGTCCGATTATAAATCAGTTTGACTGCTCTTCGTCCGCTTATAAAACAGTTTGACTGCTCTTCATCCTTTTATAAAGCAGTTTGACTGCTCTTCATCCTCTTATAAATCAGTTTGACTGCTCTTCATCCTTTTATAAAGCAGTTTGACTGCTCTTCATCCTCCTATAATCCAGTTTGACTGCGCTTCATCCTCCTATAGAACAGTTTGACTGCTCTTCGTCCGATTATAAATCAGTTTGACTGCTCTTCGTCCTCTTATAAAACAGTTTGACTGCTCTTCATCCTTTTATAAAGCAGTTTGACTGCTCTTCATCCTCTTATAAATCAGTTTGACTGCTCTTCATCCGATTATAAATCAGTTTGACTGCTCTTCATCCTCTTATAAAACAGTTTGACTGCTCTTCATCCTTTTATAAAGCAGTTTGACTGCTCTTCATCCTCTTATAAATCAGTTTGACTGCTCTTCATCCTATTATAAATCAGTTTGACTGCTCTTCATCCTCTTATAAAACAGTTTGACTGCTCTTCATCCTTTTATAAATCAGTTTGACTGCTCTTCGTCTGCTTATAAATCAGTTTGACTGCTCTTCATCCTATTATAAATCAGTTTGACTGCTCTTCATCCTCTTATAAAACAGTTTGACTGCTCTTTATCCTTTTATAACGCAGTTTGACTGCTCTTCATCCTCTTGTAAAACAGTCTGACTGCTCTACATCCTCGTATAAAACAGTTTGACTGCTCTTCATCCTTTTATAAAGCAGTTTGACTGCTCTTCATCCTCTTATAAATCAATTTGACTGCTCTTCATCCTCTTATAAAACCGTTTGACTGCTCTTCGTCCGATTATAAATCAGTTTGACTGCTCTTCATCCTCTTATAAAACCGTTTGACTGCTCTTCGTCCGATTATAAATCAGGTTGACTGCTCTTCATCCTTTTATAAAGCAGTTTGACTGCTCTTCATCCTCCTATAATCCAGTTTGACTGCGCTTCATCCGATTATAAATCAGTTTGACTGCTCTTCGTCCTCTTATAAAACAGTTTGACTGCTCTTCATCCTTTTATAAAGCAGTTTGACTGCTCTTCATCCTCTTATAAATCAGTTTGACTGCTCTTCATCCGATTATAAATCAGTTTGACTGCTCTTCATCCTCTTATAAAACAGTTTGACTGCTCTTCATCCTTTTATAAAGCAGTTTGACTGCTCTTCATCCTCTTATAAATCAGTTTGACTGCTCTTCATCCTATTATAAATCAGTTTGACTGCTCTTCATCCTCTTATAAAACAGTTTGACTGCTCTTCATCCTTTTATAAATCAGTTTGACTGCTCTTCGTCTGCTTAAAAATCAGTTTGACTGCTCTTCATCCTATTATAAATCAGTTTGACTGCTCTTCATCCTCTTATAAAACAGTTTGACTGCTCTTTATCCTTTTATAACGCAGTTTGACTGCTCTTCATCCTCTTGTAAAACAGTCTGACTGCTCTACATCCTCGTATAAAACAGTTTGACTGCTCTTCATCCTTTTATAAAGCAGTTTGACTGCTCTTCATCCTCTTATAAATCAATTTGACTGCTCTTCATCCTCTTATAAAACCGTTTGACTGCTCTTCGTCCGATTATAAATCAGTTTGACTGCTCTTCATCCTCTTATAAAACCGTTTGACTGCTCTTCGTCCGATTATAAATCAGGTTGACTGCTCTTCGTCCGATTATAAATCAGTTTGACTGCTCTTCGTCTGCTTATAAAACAGTTTGACTGCTCTTCATCCTCTTATAAAACAGTTTGACTGCTCTTCATCCTCTTGTAAAACAGGTTGACTGCTCTTCATCCTCTTGTAAAACAGTCTGACTGCTCTACATCCTCGTATAAAACAGTTTGACTGCTCTTCATCCTTTTATAAAGCAGTTTGACTGCTCTTCATCCTCTTATAAATCAATTTGACTGCTCTTTATCCTCTTATAAAACCGTTTGACTGCTCTTCGTCAGATTATAAATCAGTTTGACTGCTCTTCATCCTCTTATAAAACCGTTTGACTGCTCTTCGTCCGATTATAAATCAGGTTGACTGCTCTTCGTCCGATTATAAATCAGTTTGACTGCTCTTCGTCTGCTTATAAAACAGTTTGACTGCTCTTCATCCTTTTATAAAGCAGTTTGACTGCTCTTCATCCTCTTATAAATCAGTTTGACTGCTCTTCATCTGTTTATAAAGCAGTTTTACTGCTCTTCATACTCCTATAAACCAGTTTGACTGCGCTTCATCCTCCTGTAGAACAGTTTGACTGCTTTTCGTCCGATTATAAATCAGTTTGACTGCTCTTCGTCCTCGTATAAAACAGTTTGACTGCTATTCATCCTTTTATAAAGCAGTTTGACTGCTCTTCATCCTCTTATAAAACAGATTGACTGCTCTTCATCCTCTTGTAAAACAGGTTGACTGCCCTTCATCCTCTTGTAAAACAGTCTGACTGCTCTTCATCCTCTTATAAAGCAGTTTGACTGCTCTTCATCCTCCTATAAACCAGTTTGACTGCGCTTCATCCTCTTGTAAAACAGGTTGACTGCTTTTCATCCTTTTGTAAAACAGTCTGACTGCTCTACATCATTGTATAAAACAGTTTGACTGCTCTTCATCCTTTTATAAAGCAGTTTGACTGCTCTTCATCCTCCTATAATCCAGTTTGACTGCGCTTCATCCTCCTATAGAACAGTTTGATTGCTCTTCGTCCGATTATAAATCAGTTTGACTGCTCTTCGTCCTCTTATAAAACAGTTTGACTGCTCTTCATCCTTTTATAAAGCAGTTTGACTGCTCTTCATCCTCTTATAAATCAGTTTGACTGCTCTTCATCCGATTATAAATCAGTTTGACTGCTCTTCATCCTCTTATAAAACAGTTTGACTGCTCTTCATCCTTTTATAAAGCAGTTTGACTGCTCTTCATCCTCTTATAAATCAGTTTGACTGCTCTTCATCCTATTATAAATCAGTTTGACTGCTCTTCATCCTCTTATAAAACAGTTTGACTGCTCTTCATCCTTTTATAAATCAGTTTGACTGCTCTTCGTCTGCTTATAAATCAGTTTGACTGCTCTTCATCCTATTATAAATCAGTTTGACTGCTCTTCATCCTCTTATAAAACAGTTTGACTGCTCTTTATCCTTTTATAACGCAGTTTGACTGCTCTTCATCCTCTTGTAAAACAGTCTGACTGCTCTACATCCTCGTATAAAACAGTTTGACTGCTCTTCATCCTTTTATAAAGCAGTTTGACTGCTCTTCATCCTCTTATAAATCAATTTGACTGCTCTTCATCCTCTTATAAAACCGTTTGACTGCTCTTCGTCCGATTATAAATCAGGTTGACTGCTCTTCATCCTTTTATAAAGCAGTTTGACTGCTCTTCATCCTCCTATAATCCAGTTTGACTGCGCTTCATCCGATTATAAATCAGTTTGACTGCTCTTCGTCCTCTTATAAAACAGTTTGACTGCTCTTCATCCTTTTATAAAGCAGTTTGACTGCTCTTCATCCTCTTATAAATCAGTTTGACTGCTCTTCATCCGATTATAAATCAGTTTGACTGCTCTTCATCCTCTTATAAAACAGTTTGACTGCTCTTCATCCTTTTATAAAGCAGTTTGACTGCTCTTCATCCTCTTATAAATCAGTTTGACTGCTCTTCATCCTATTATAAATCAGTTTGACTGCTCTTCATCCTCTTATAAAACAGTTTGACTGCTCTTCATCCTTTTATAAATCAGTTTGACTGCTCTTCGTCTGCTTAAAAATCAGTTTGACTGCTCTTCATCCTATTATAAATCAGTTTGACTGCTCTTCATCCTCTTATAAAACAGTTTGACTGCTCTTTATCCTTTTATAACGCAGTTTGACTGCTCTTCATCCTCTTGTAAAACAGTCTGACTGCTCTACATCCTCGTATAAAACAGTTTGACTGCTCTTCATCCTTTTATAAAGCAGTTTGACTGCTCTTCATCCTCTTATAAATCAATTTGACTGCTCTTCATCCTCTTATAAAACCGTTTGACTGCTCTTCGTCCGATTATAAATCAGTTTGACTGCTCTTCATCCTCTTATAAAACCGTTTGACTGCTCTTCGTCCGATTATAAATCAGGTTGACTGCTCTTCGTCCGATTATAAATCAGTTTGACTGCTCTTCGTCTGCTTATAAAACAGTTTGACTGCTCTTCATCCTCTTGTAAAACAGGTTGACTGCTCTTCATCCTCTTGTAAAACAGTCTGACTGCTCTACATCCTCGTATAAAACAGTTTGACTGCTCTTCATCCTTTTATAAAGCAGTTTGACTGCTCTTCATCCTCTTATAAATCAATTTGACTGCTCTTTATCCTCTTATAAAACCGTTTGACTGCTCTTCGTCAGATTATAAATCAGTTTGACTGCTCTTCATCCTCTTATAAAACCGTTTGACTGCTCTTCGTCCGATTATAAATCAGGTTGACTGCTCTTCGTCCGATTATAAATCAGTTTGACTGCTCTTCGTCTGCTTATAAAACAGTTTGACTGCTCTTCATCCTTTTATAAAGCAGTTTGACTGCTCTTCATCCTCTTATAAATCAGTTTGACTGCTCTTCATCTGTTTATAAAGCAGTTTTACTGCTCTTCATACTCCTATAAACCAGTTTGACTGCGCTTCATCCTCCTGTAGAACAGTTTGACTGCTTTTCGTCCGATTATAAATCAGTTTGACTGCTCTTCGTCCTCGTATAAAACAGTTTGACTGCTCTTCATCCTTTTATAAAGCAGTTTGACTGCTCTTCATCCTCTTATAAAACAGATTGACTGCTCTTCATCCTCTTGTAAAACAGGTTGACTGCCCTTCATCCTCTTGTAAAACAGTCTGACTGCTCTTCATCCTCTTATAAAGCAGTTTGACTGCTCTTCATCCTCCTATAAACCAGTTTGACTGCGCTTCATCCTCTTGTAAAACAGGTTGACTGCTTTTCATCCTTTTGTAAAACAGTCTGACTGCTCTACATCATTGTATAAAACAGTTTGACTGCTCTTCATCCTTTTATAAAGCAGTTTGACTGCTCTTCATCCTCTTATAAATCAATTTGACTGCTCTTCATCCTCTTATAAAACCGTTTGACTGCTCGTCGTCCGATTATAAATCAGTTTGACTGCTCTTCGTCCGATTATAAATCAGTTTGACTGCTCTTCGTCCGCTTATAAAACAGTTTGACTGCTCTTCATCCTTTTATAAAGCAGTTTGACTGCTCTTCATCCTCTTATAAATCAGTTTGACTGCTCTTCATCCTTTTATAAAGCAGTTTGACTGCTCTTCATCCTCCTATAAACCAGTTTGACTGCGCTTCATCCTCCTATAGAACAGTTTGACTGCTCTTCGTCCGATTATAAATCAGTTTGACTGCTCTTCGTCCTCTTATAAAACAGTTTGACTGCTCTTCATCCTTTTATAAAGCAGTTTGACTGCTCTTCATCCTCTTATAAATCAGTTTGACTGCTCTTCATCCGATTATAAATCAGTTTGACTGCTCTTCATCCTCTTATAAAACAGTTTGACTGCTCTTCATCCTTTTATAAAGCAGTTTGACTGCTCTTCATCCTCTTATAAATCAGTTTGACTGCTCTTCATCCTATTATAAATCAGTTTGACTGCTCTTCATCCTCTTATAAAACAGTTTGACTGCTCTTCATCCTTTTATAAATCAGTTTGACTGCTCTTCGTCTGCTTATAAATCAGTTTGACTGCTCTTCATCCTATTATAAATCAGTTTGACTGCTCTTCATACTCTTATAAAACAGTTTGACTGCTCTTTATCCTTTTATAACGCAGTTTGACTGCTCTTCATCCGATTATAAATCAGTTTGACTGCTCTTCGTCTGCTTTTAAATCAGTTTGACTGCTCTTCATCCTATTATAAATCAGTTTGACTGCTCTTCATCCTCTTATAAAACAGTTTGACTGCTCTTTATCCTTTTATAACGCAGTTTGACTGCTCTTCATCCTCTTATAAAACAGTTTGACTGCTCTTAATCCTCTTGTAAAACAGTTTGACTGCTCTTCATCCTCTTGTAAAACAGTCTGACTGCTCTACATCCTCGTATAAAACAGTTTGACTGCTCTTCATCCTCTTATAAAGCAGTTTGACTGCTCTTCATCCTCTTATAAATCAATTTGACTGCTCTTCATCCTCTTATAAAACCGTTTGACTGCTCTTCGTCCGATTATAAATCAGTTTGACTGCTCTTCATCCTCTTATAAAACCGTTTGACTGCTCTTCGTCCGATTATAAATCAGGTTGACTGCTCTTCGTCCGATTATAAATCAGTTTGACTGCTCTTCGTCTGCTTATAAAACAGTTTGACTGCTCTTCATCCTTTTATAAAGCAGTTTGACTGCTCTTCATCCTCCTATAGACCAGTTTGACTGCTCTTCGTCCGATTATAAATCAGGTTGACTGCTCTTCGTCCGATTATAAATCAGTTTGACTGCTCTTCGTCTGCTTATAAAACAGTTTGACTGCTCTTCATCCTTTTATAAAGCAGTTTGACTGCTCTTCATCCTCTTATAAATCAGTTTGACTGCTCTTCATCTGTTTATAAAGCAGTTTTACTGCTCTTCATACTCCTATAAACCAGTTTGACTGCGCTTCATCCTCCTGTAGAACAGTTTGACTGCTTTTCGTCCGATTATAAATCAGTTTGACTGCTCTTCGTCCTCGTATAAAACAGTTTGACTGCTCTTCATCCTTTTATAAAGCAGTTTGACTGCTCTTCATCCTCTTATAAAACAGATTGACTGCTCTTCATCCTCTTGTAAAACAGGTTGACTGCCCTTCATCCTCTTGTAAAACAGTCTGACTGCTCTTCATCCTCTTATAAAGCAGTTTGACTGCTCTTCATCCTCCTATAAACCAGTTTGACTGCGCTTCATCCTCTTGTAAAACAGGTTGACTGCTTTTCATCCTTTTGTAAAACAGTCTGACTGCTCTACATCATTGTATAAAACAGTTTGACTGCTCTTCATCCTTTTATAAAGCGGTTTGACTGCTCTTCATCCTCTTATAAATCAATTTGACTGCTCTTCATCCTCTTATAAAACCGTTTGACTGCTCGTCGTCCGATTATAAATCAGTTTGACTGCTCTTCGTCCGATTATAAATCAGTTTGACTGCTCTTCGTCCGCTTATAAAACAGTTTGACTGCTCTTCATCCTTTTATAAAGCAGTTTGACTGCTCTTCATCCTCTTATAAATCAGTTTGACTGCTCTTCATCCTTTTATAAAGCAGTTTGACTGCTCTTCATCCTCCTATAAACCAGTTTGACTGCGCTTCATCCTCCTATAGAACAGTTTGACTGCTCTTCGTCCGATTATAAATCAGTTTGACTGCTCTTCGTCCTCTTATAAAACAGTTTGACTGCTCTTCATCCTTTTATAAAGCAGTTTGACTGCTCTTCATCCTCTTATAAATCAGTTTGACTGCTCTTCATCCGATTATAAATCAGTTTGACTGCTCTTCATCCTCTTATAAAACAGTTTGACTGCTCTTCATCCTTTTATAAAGCAGTTTGACTGCTCTTCATCCTCTTATAAATCAGTTTGACTGCTCTTCATCCTATTATAAATCAGTTTGACTGCTCTTCATCCTCTTATAAAACAGTTTGACTGCTCTTCATCCTTTTATAAATCAGTTTGACTGCTCTTCGTCTGCTTATAAATCAGTTTGACTGCTCTTCATCCTATTATAAATCAGTTTGACTGCTCTTCATACTCTTATAAAACAGTTTGACTGCTCTTTATCCTTTTATAACGCAGTTTGACTGCTCTTCATCCGATTATAAATCAGTTTGACTGCTCTTCGTCTGCTTTTAAATCAGTTTGACTGCTCTTCATCCTATTATAAATCAGTTTGACTGCTCTTCATCCTCTTATAAAACAGTTTGACTGCTCTTTATCCTTTTATAACGCAGTTTGACTGCTCTTCATCCTCTTATAAAACAGTTTGACTGCTCTTAATCCTCTTGTAAAACAGTTTGACTGCTCTTCATCCTCTTGTAAAACAGTCTGACTGCTCTACATCCTCGTATAAAACAGTTTGACTGCTCTTCATCCTCTTATAAAGCAGTTTGACTGCTCTTCATCCTCTTATAAATCAATTTGACTGCTCTTCATCCTCTTATAAAACCGTTTGACTGCTCTTCGTCCGATTATAAATCAGTTTGACTGCTCTTCATCCTCTTATAAAACCGTTTGACTGCTCTTCGTCCGATTATAAATCAGGTTGACTGCTCTTCGTCCGATTATAAATCAGTTTGACTGCTCTTCGTCTGCTTATAAAACAGTTTGACTGCTCTTCATCCTTTTATAAAGCAGTTTGACTGCTCTTCATCCTCCTATAGACCAGTTTGACTGCGCTTCATCCTCCTATAAAACAGTTTGACTGCTCTTCGTCCTTTTATAAAGCAGTTTGACTGCTCTTCGTCCTCTTATAAAACAGTTTGACTGCTCTTCATCCTTTTATAAAGCAGTTTGACTGCTCTTCATCCTCTTATAAATCAGTTTGACTGCTCTTCGTCTGCTTATAAATCAGTTTGACTGCTCTTCATCCTATTATAAATCAGTTTGACTGCTCTTCATCCTCTTATAAAACAGTTTGACTGCTCTTTATACTTTTATAACGCAGTTTGACTGCTCTTCATCCTCGTATAAAACAGTTTGACTGCTCTTCATCCTTTTATAAAGCAGTTTGACTGCTCTTCATCCTCTTATAAATCAATTTGACTGCTCTTCATCCTCTTATAAAACCGTTTGACTGCTCTTCGTCCGATTATAAATCAGTTTGACTGCTCTTCATCCTCTTATAAAACCGTTTGACTGCTCTTCGTCCGATTATAAATCAGGTTGACTGCTCTTCGTCCGATTATAAATCAGTTTGACTGCTCTTCGTCTGCTTATAAAACAGTTTGACTGCTCTTCATCCTTTTATAAAGCAGTTTGACTGCTCTTCATCCTCTTATAAATCAGTTTGACTGCTCTTCATCTGTTTATAAAGCAGTTTTACTGCTCTTCATCCTCCTATAGACCAGTTTGACTGCGCTTCATCCTCCTATAAAACAGTTTGACTGCACTTCGTCGGATTATAAATCAGTTTGACTGCTCTTCATCCTCTTTTAAAACAGTCTGACTGCTCTACATCCTCGTATAAAACAGTTTGACTGCTCTTCATCCTTTTATAAAGCAGTTTCACTGCTCTTCATCCTCTTATAAATCAATTTGACTGCTCTTCATACTCTTATAAAACCGTTTGACTGCTCTTCGTCCGATTATAAATCAGGTTGACTGCTCTTCGTCCGATTATAAAACAGTTTGACTGCTCTTCGTCTGCTTATAAAACAGTTTGACTGCTCTTCATCCTTTTATAAAGCAGTTTGACTGCTCTTCATCCTCTTATAAATCAGTTTGACTGCTCTTCATCTGTTTATAAAGCAGTTTGACTGCTCTTCATCCTCCTATAGACCAGTTTGACTGCGCTTCATCCTCCTATAAAACAGGTTGACTTCTCTTCGTCCTTTTATAAAGCAGTTTGACTGCTCTTCGTCCTCTTATAAAACAGTTTGACTGCTCTTCATCCTTTTATAAAGCAGTTTGACTGCTCTTCATCCTCTTATAAAACAGTTTGACTGCTCTTCATCCTTTTATAAATCAGTTTGACTGCTCTTCGTCTGCTTATAAATCAGTTTGACTGCTCTTCATCCTATTATAAATCAGTTTGACTGCTCTTCATCCTCTTATAAAACAGTTTGACTGCTCTTTATCCTTTTATAACGCAGTTTGACTGCTCTTCATCCTCTTATAAAACAGTTTGACTGCTCTTCATCCTCTTGTAAAACAGGTTGACTGCTCTTCATCCTCTTGTAAAACAGTCTGACTGCTCTACATCCTCGTATAAAACAGTTTGACTGCTCTTCATCCTTTTATAAAGCATTTTGACTGCTCTTCATCCTCTTACAAATCAATTTGACTGCTCTTTATCCTCTTATAAAACCGTTTGACTGCTCTTCGTCAGATTATAAATCAGTTTGACTGCTCTTCATCCTCTTATAAAACCGTTTGACTGCTCTTCGTCCGATTATAAATCAGGTTGACTGCTCTTCGTCCGATTATAAATCAGTTTGACTGCTCTTCGTCTGCTTATAAAACAGTTTGACTGCTCTTCATCCTTTTATAAAGCAGTTTGACTGCTCTTCATCCTCTTATAAATCAGTTTGACTGCTCTTCATCTGTTTATAAAGCAGTTTTACTGCTCTTCATACTCCTATAAACCAGTTTGACTGCGCTTCATCCTCCTGTAGAACAGTTTGACTGCTTTTCGTCCGATTATAAATCAGTTTGACTGCTCTTCGTCCTCGTATAAAACAGTTTGACTGCTCTTCATCCTCTTATAAAGCAGTTTGACTGCTCTTCATCCTCTTATAAAACAGATTGACTGCTCTTCATCCTCTTGTAAAACAGGTTGACTGCCCTTCATCCTCTTGTAAATCAGTTTGACTGCTCTTCGTCCTCGTATAAAACAGTTTGACTGCTCTTCATCCTTTTATAAAGCAGTTTCACTGCTCTTCATCCTCTTATAAATCAATTTGACTGCTCTTCATACTCTTATAAAACCGTTTGACTGCTCTTCGTCCGATTATAAATCAGGTTGACTGCTCTTCGTCCGATTATAAATCAGTTTGACTGCTCTTCGTCTGCTTATAAAACAGTTTGACTGCTCTTCATCCTTTTATAAAGCAGTTTGACTGCTCTTCATCCTCTTATAAATCAGTTTGACTGCTCTTCATCTGTTTATAAAGCAGTTTGACTGCTCTTCATCCTCCTATAGACCAGTTTGACTGCGCTTCATCCTCCTATAAAACAGGTTGACTTCTCTTCGTCCTTTTATAAAGCAGTTTGACTGCTCTTCGTCCTCTTATAAAACAGTTTGACTGCTCTTCATCCTTTTATAAAGCAGTTTGACTGCTCTTCATCCTCTTATAAAACAGTTTGACTGCTCTTCATCCTTTTATAAATCAGTTTGACTGCTCTTCGTCTGCTTATAAATCAGTTTGACTGCTCTTCATCCTATTAAAAATCAGTTTGACTGCTCTTCATCCTCTTATAAAACAGTTTGACTGCTCTTTATCCTTTTATAACGCAGTTTGACTGCTCTTCATCCTCTTATAAAACAGTTTGACTGCTCTTCATCCTCTTGTAAAACAGGTTGACTGCTCTTCATCCTCTTGTAAAACAGTCTGACTGCTCTACATCCTCGTATAAAACAGTTTGACTGCTCTTCATCCTTTTATAAAGCAGTTTGACTGCTCTTCATCCTCTTACAAATCAATTTGACTGCTCTTTATCCTCTTATAAAACCGTTTGACTGCTCTTCGTCAGATTATAAATCAGTTTGACTGCTCTTCATCCTCTTATAAAACCGTTTGACTGCTCTTCGTCCGATTATAAATCAGGTTGACTGCTCTTCGTCCGATTATAAATCAGTTTGACTGCTCTTCGTCTGCTTATAAAACAGTTTGACTGCTCTTCATCCTTTTATAAAGCAGTTTGACTGCTCTTCATCCTCTTATAAATCAGTTTGACTGCTCTTCATCTGTTTATAAAGCAGTTTTACTGCTCTTCATACTCCTATAAACCAGTTTGACTGCGCTTCATCCTCCTGTAGAACAGTTTGACTGCTTTTCGTCCGATTATAAATCAGTTTGACTGCTCTTCGTCCTCGTATAAAACAGTTTGACTGCTCTTCATCCTCTTATAAAGCAGTTTGACTGCTCTTCATCCTCTTATAAAACAGATTGACTGCTCTTCATCCTCTTGTAAAACAGGTTGACTGCCCTTCATCCTCTTGTAAATCAGTTTGACTGCTCTTCATCCTATTATAAATCAGTTTGACTGCTCTTCATCCTCTTATAAAACAGTTTGACTGCTCTTCATCCTTTTATAAATCAGTTTGACTGCTCTTCGTCTGCTTATAAATCAGTTTGACTGCTCTTCATCCTATTATAAATCAGTTTGACTGCTCTTCATCCTCTTATAAAACAGTTTGACTGCTCTTTATCCTTTTATAACGCAGTTTGACTGCTCTTCATCCTCTTGTAAAACAGTCTGACTGCTCTACATCCTCGTATAAAACAGTTTGACTGCTCTTCATCCTTTTATAAAGCAGTTTGACTGCTCTTCATCCTCTTATAAATCAATTTGACTGCTCTTCATCCTCTTATAAAACCGTTTGACTGCTCTTCGTCCGATTATAAATCAGTTTGACTGCTCTTCATCCTCTTATAAAACCGTTTGACTGCTCTTCGTCCGATTATAAATCAGGTTGACTGCTCTTCATCCTTTTATAAAGCAGTTTGACTGCTCTTCATCCTCCTATAATCCAGTTTGACTGCGCTTCATCCGATTATAAATCAGTTTGACTGCTCTTCGTCCTCTTATAAAACAGTTTGACTGCTCTTCATCCTTTTATAAAGCAGTTTGACTGCTCTTCATCCTCTTATAAATCAGTTTGACTGCTCTTCATCCGATTATAAATCAGTTTGACTGCTCTTCATCCTCTTATAAAACAGTTTGACTGCTCTTCATCCTTTTATAAAGCAGTTTGACTGCTCTTCATCCTCTTATAAATCAGTTTGACTGCTCTTCATCCTATTATAAATCAGTTTGACTGCTCTTCATCCTCTTATAAAACAGTTTGACTGCTCTTCATCCTTTTATAAATCAGTTTGACTGCTCTTCGTCTGCTTAAAAATCAGTTTGACTGCTCTTCATCCTATTATAAATCAGTTTGACTGCTCTTCATCCTCTTATAAAACAGTTTGACTGCTCTTTATCCTTTTATAACGCAGTTTGACTGCTCTTCATCCTCTTGTAAAACAGTCTGACTGCTCTACATCCTCGTATAAAACAGTTTGACTGCTCTTCATCCTTTTATAAAGCAGTTTGACTGCTCTTCATCCTCTTATAAATCAATTTGACTGCTCTTCATCCTCTTATAAAACCGTTTGACTGCTCTTCGTCCGATTATAAATCAGTTTGACTGCTCTTCATCCTCTTATAAAACCGTTTGACTGCTCTTCATCCGATTATAAATCAGGTTGACTGCTCTTCGTCCGATTATAAATCAGTTTGACTGCTCTTCGTCTGCTTATAAAACAGTTTGACTGCTCTTCATCCTCTTATAAAACAGTTTGACTGCTCTTCATCCTCTTGTAAAACAGGTTGACTGCTCTTCATCCTCTTGTAAAACAGTCTGACTGCTCTACATCCTCGTATAAAACAGTTTGACTGCTCTTCATCCTTTTATAAAGCAGTTTGACTGCTCTTCATCCTCTTATAAATCAATTTGACTGCTCTTTATCCTCTTATAAAACCGTTTGACTGCTCTTCGTCAGATTATAAATCAGTTTGACTGCTCTTCATCCTCTTATAAAACCGTTTGACTGCTCTTCGTCCGATTATAAATCAGGTTGACTGCTCTTCGTCCGATTATAAATCAGTTTGACTGCTCTTCGTCTGCTTATAAAACAGTTTGACTGCTCTTCATCCTTTTATAAAGCAGTTTGACTGCTCTTCATCCTCTTATAAATCAGTTTGACTGCTCTTCATCTGTTTATAAAGCAGTTTTACTGCTCTTCATACTCCTATAAACCAGTTTGACTGCGCTTCATCCTCCTGTAGAACAGTTTGACTGCTTTTCGTCCGATTATAAATCAGTTTGACTGCTCTTCGTCCTCGTATAAAACAGTTTGACTGCTCTTCATCCTTTTATAAAGCAGTTTGACTGCTCTTCATCCTCTTATAAAACAGATTGACTGCTCTTCATCCTCTTGTAAAACAGGTTGACTGCCCTTCATCCTCTTGTAAAACAGTCTGACTGCTCTTCATCCTCTTATAAAGCAGTTTGACTGCTCTTCATCCTCCTATAAACCAGTTTGACTGCGCTTCATCCTCTTGTAAAACAGGTTGACTGCTTTTCATCCTTTTGTAAAACAGTCTGACTGCTCTACATCATTGTATAAAACAGTTTGACTGCTCTTCATCCTTTTATAAAGCAGTTTGACTGCTCTTCATCCTCTTATAAATCAATTTGACTGCTCTTCATCCTCTTATAAAACCGTTTGACTGCTCGTCGTCCGATTATAAATCAGTTTGACTGCTCTTCGTCCGATTATAAATCAGTTTGACTGCTCTTCGTCCGCTTATAAAACAGTTTGACTGCTCTTCATCCTTTTATAAAGCAGTTTGACTGCTCTTCATCCTCTTATAAATCAGTTTGACTGCTCTTCATCCTTTTATAAAGCAGTTTGACTGCTCTTCATCCTCCTATAAACCAGTTTGACTGCGCTTCATCCTCCTATAGAACAGTTTGACTGCTCTTCGTCCGATTATAAATCAGTTTGACTGCTCTTCGTCCTCTTATAAAACAGTTTGACTGCTCTTCATCCTTTTATAAAGCAGTTTGACTGCTCTTCATCCTCTTATAAATCAGTTTGACTGCTCTTCATCCGATTATAAATCAGTTTGACTGCTCTTCATCCTCTTATAAAACAGTTTGACTGCTCTTCATCCTTTTATAAAGCAGTTTGACTGCTCTTCATCCTCTTATAAATCAGTTTGACTGCTCTTCATCCTATTATAAATCAGTTTGACTGCTCTTCATCCTCTTATAAAACAGTTTGACTGCTCTTCATCCTTTTATAAATCAGTTTGACTGCTCTTCGTCTGCTTATAAATCAGTTTGACTGCTCTTCATCCTATTATAAATCAGTTTGACTGCTCTTCATCCTCTTATAAAACAGTTTGACTGCTCTTTATCCTTTTATAACGCAGTTTGACTGCTCTTCATCCTCTTGTAAAACAGTCTGACTGCTCTACATCCTCGTATAAAACAGTTTGACTGCTCTTCATCCTTTTATAAAGCAGTTTGACTGCTCTTCATCCTCTTATAAATCAATTTGACTGCTCTTCATCCTCTTATAAAACCGTTTGACTGCTCTTCGTCAGATTATAAATCAGTTTGACTGCTCTTCATCCTCTTATAAAACCGTTTGACTGCTCTTCGTCCGATTATAAATCAGGTTGACTGCTCTTCGTCCGATTATAAATCAGTTTGACTGCTCTTCGTCTGCTTATAAAACAGTTTGACTGCTCCTCATCCTTTTATAAAGCAGTTTGACTGCTCTTCATCCTCTTATAAATCAGTTTGAATGCTCTTCATCTCTTTATAAAGCAGTTTGACTGCTCTTCATCCTCCTATAGACCAGTTTGACTGCGCTTCATCCTCCAATAAAACAGTTTGACTGCTCTTCGTCCTTTTATAAAACAGTTTGACTGCTCTTCGTCCTCTTATAAAACAGTTTGACTGCTCTTCATCCTTTTATAAAGCAGTTTGACTGCTCTTCATCCTCTTATAAAACAGTTTGACTGCTCTTCATCCTTTTATAAATCAGTTTGACTGCTCTTCGTCTGCTTATAAATCAGTTTGACTGCTCTTCATCCTATTATAAATCAGTTTGACTGCTCTTCATCCTCTTATAAAACAGTTTGACTGCTCTTTATACTTTTATAACGCAGTTTGACTGCTCTTCATCCTCTTATAAAACAGTTTGACTGCTCTTCATCCTCTTGTAAAACAGGTTGACTGCTCTTCATCCTCTTGTAAAACAGTCTGACTGCTCTACATCCTCGTATAAAACAGTTTGACTGCTCTTCATCCTTTTATAAAGCAGTTTGACTGCTCTTCATCCTCTTATAAATCAATTTGACTGCTCTTCATCCTCTTATAAATCAGTTTGACTGCTCTTCATCCTATTATAAATCAGTTTGACTGCTCTTCATCCTCTTATAAAACAGTTTGACTGCTCTTCATCCTTTTATAAATCAGTTTGACTGCTCTTCGTCTGCTTATAAATCAGTTTGACTGCTCTTCATCCTATTATAAATCAGTTTGACTGCTCTTCATCCTCTTATAAAACAGTTTGACTGCTCTTTATCCTTTTATAACGCAGTTTGACTGCTCTTCATCCTCTTGTAAAACAGTCTGACTGCTCTACATCCTCGTATAAAACAGTTTGACTGCTCTTCATCCTTTTATAAAGCAGTTTGACTGCTCTTCATCCTCTTATAAATCAATTTGACTGCTCTTCATCCTCTTATAAAACCGTTTGACTGCTCTTCGTCAGATTATAAATCAGTTTGACTGCTCTTCATCCTCTTATAAAACCGTTTGACTGCTCTTCGTCCGATTATAAATCAGGTTGACTGCTCTTCGTCCGATTATAAATCAGTTTGACTGCTCTTCGTCTGCTTATAAAACAGTTTGACTGCTCCTCATCCTTTTATAAAGCAGTTTGACTGCTCTTCATCCTCTTATAAATCAGTTTGAATGCTCTTCATCTCTTTATAAAGCAGTTTGACTGCTCTTCATCCTCCTATAGACCAGTTTGACTGCGCTTCATCCTCCAATAAAACAGTTTGACTGCTCTTCGTCCTTTTATAAAACAGTTTGACTGCTCTTCGTCCTCTTATAAAACAGTTTGACTGCTCTTCATCCTTTTATAAAGCAGTTTGACTGCTCTTCATCCTCTTATAAAACAGTTTGACTGCTCTTCATCCTTTTATAAATCAGTTTGACTGCTCTTCGTCTGCTTATAAATCAGTTTGACTGCTCTTCATCCTATTATAAATCAGTTTGACTGCTCTTCATCCTCTTATAAAACAGTTTGACTGCTCTTTATACTTTTATAACGCAGTTTGACTGCTCTTCATCCTCTTATAAAACAGTTTGACTGCTCTTCATCCTCTTGTAAAACAGGTTGACTGCTCTTCATCCTCTTGTAAAACAGTCTGACTGCTCTACATCCTCGTATAAAACAGTTTGACTGCTCTTCATCCTTTTATAAAGCAGTTTGACTGCTCTTCATCCTCTTATAAATCAATTTGACTGCTCTTCATCCTCTTATAAAACCGTTTGACTGCTCTTCGTCCGATTATAAATCAGGTTGACTGCTCTTCGTCCGATTATAAATCAGTTTGACTGCTCTTCGTCTGCTTATAAAACAGTTTGACTGCTCTTCATCCTTTTATAAAGCAGTTTGACTGCTCTTCATCCTATTATAAATCAGTTTGACTGCTCTTCATCTGTTTATAAAGCAGGTTGACTGCTCTTCATCCTCCTATAGACCAGTTTGTCTGCGCTTCATCCTCCTATAAAACAGTTTGACTGCTCTTCGTCGGATTATAAATCAGTTTGACTGCTCTTCGTCCTCTTATAAAACAGTTTGACTGCTCTTCATCCTTTTATAAATCAGTTTGACTGCTCTTCGTCTGCTTATAAATCAGTTTGACTGCTCTTCATCCTTTTATAAAGCAGATTGACTGCTCTACATCCTCTTATAAATCAGTTTGACTGCTCTTCATCCTCTTATAAAGCAGATTGACTGCTCTACATCCTCTTATAAATCAGTTTGACTGCTATTCATCCGATTATAAATCAGTTTGACTGCTCTTCGTCCGATTATAAATCAGTTTGACTGCTCTTCGTCCGATTATAAATCAGTTTGACTGCTCTTCGTCCGCTTATAAAACAGTTTGACTGCTCTTCATCCTTTTATAAAGCAGTTTGACTGCTCTTCATCGTCTTATAAATCAGTTTGACTGCTCTTCATCCTCTTATAAAGCAGTTTGACTGCTCTTCATCCTCCTATAAACCAGTTTGACTGCGCTTCATCCTCTTGTAAAACAGGTTGACTGCTTTTCATCCTTTTGTAAAACAGTCTGACTGCTCTACATCATTGTATAAAACAGTTTGACTGCTCTTCATCCTTTTATAAAGCAGTTTGACTGCTCTTCATCCTCTTATAAATCAATTTGACTGCTCTTCATCCTCTTATAAAACCGTTTGACTGCTCTTCGTCCGATTATAAATCAGTTTGACTGCTCTTCGTCCGATTATAAATCAGTTTGACTGCTCTTCGTCCGCTTATAAAACAGTTTGACTGCTCTTCATCCTTTTATAAAGCAGTTTGACTGCTCTTCATCCTCTTATAAATCAGTTTGACTGCTCTTCATCCTTTTATAAAGCAGTTTGACTGCTCTTCATCCTCCTATAAACCAGTTTGACTGCGCTTCATCCTCCTATAGAACACTTTGACTGCTCTTCGTCCGATTATAAATCAGTTTGACTGCTCTTCGTCCTCTTATAAAACAGTTTGACTGCTCTTCATCCTTTTATAAAGCAGTTTGACTGCTCTTCATCCTCTTATAAATCAGTTTGACTGCTCTTCATCCGATTATAAATCAGTTTGACTTTTCTTCATCCTCTTATAAAACAGTTTGACTGCTCTTCATCCTCTTATAAATCAGTTTGACTGCTCTTCATCCGATTATAAATCAGTTTGACTGCTCTTCGTCCTCTTTTAAAACAGTTTGACTGCTCTTCATCCTGTTATAAAGCAGTTTGACTGCTCTTCATCCTCTTATAAAACAGTTTGACTGCTCTTCATCCTCTTGTAAAACAGGTTGACTGCTCTTCATCCTCTTGTAAAACAGTCTGACTGCTCTACATCCTCATATAAAACAGTTTGACTGCTCTTCATCCTTTTATAAAGCAGTTTCACTGCTCTTCATCCTCTTATAAATCAATTTGACTGCTCTTCATCCTCTTATAAAACCGTTTGACTGCTCTTCGTCCGATTATAAATCAGTTTGACTGCTCTTCGTCCGATTATAAATCAGTTTGACTGCTCTTCGTCCGCTTACAAAACAGTTTGACTGCTCTTCATCCTTTTATAAAGCTGTTTGACTGCTCTTCATACTCTTATAAATCAGTTTGACTGCTCTTCATCCTCTTATAAAGCAGTTTGACTGCTCTTCATACTCCTATAAACCAGTTTGACTGCGCTTCATCCTCCTGTAGAACAGTTTGACTGCTTTTCGTCCGATTATAAATCAGTTTGACTGCTCTTCGTCCTCGTATAAAACAGTTTGACTGCTCTTCATCCTTTTATAAAGCAGTTTGACTGCTCTTCATCCTCTTATAAAACCGTTTGACTGCTCTTCGTCCGATTATAAATCAGGTTGACTGCTCTTCGTCCGATTATAAATCAGTTTGACTGCTATTCATCCGATTATAAATCAGTTTGACTGCTCTTCGTCCGATTATAAATCATTTTGACTGCTCTACATCCTCTTATAAATCAGTTTGACTGCTATTCATCCGATTATAAATCAGTTTGACTGCTCTTCGTCTGCTTTTAAATCAGTTTGACTGCTCTTCATCCTATTATAAATCAGTTTGACTGCTCTTCATCCTCTTATAAAACAGTTTGACTGCTCTTTATCCTTTTATAACGCAGTTTGACTGCTCTTCATCCTCTTATAAAACAGTTTGACTGCTCTTCATCCTCTTGTAAAACAGGTTGACTGCTCTTCATCCTCTTGTAAAACAGTCTGACTGCTCTACATCCTCGTATAAAACAGTTTGACTGCTCTTCATCCTTTTATAAAGCCGTTTGACTGCTCTTCATCCTCTTTAAAAACAGTTTGACTGCTCTTCATCCTGTTATAAAGCAGTTTGACTGCTCTTCATCCTCTTATAAAAAATTTTGACTGCTCTTCATCCTCTTGTAAAACAGGTTGACTGCTCTTCATCCTCTTGTAAAACAGTCTGACTGCTCTACATCCTCATATAAAACAGTTTGACTGCTCTTCATCCTTTTATAAAGCAGTTTCACTGCTCTTCATCCGATTATAAATCAATTTGACTGCTCTTCATCCTCTTATAAAACCGTTTGACTGCTCTTCGTCCGATTATAAATCAGGTTGACTGCTCTTCGTCCGATTATAAATCAGTTTGACTGCTCTTCATCCTCTTATAAATCAGTTTGACTGCTCTTCATCTGTTTATAAAGCAGTTTGACTGCTCTTCATCCTCCTATAGACCAGTTTGACTGCGCTTCATCCTCCTATAAAACAGTTTGACTGCTCTTCGTCGGATTATAAATCAGTTTGACTGCTCTTCGTCCTCTTATAAAACAGTTTGACTGCTCTTCATCCTTTTATAAAGCAGTTTGACTGCTCTTCATCCTCTTGTAAAACAGGTTGACTGCTCTTCATCCTCTTGTAAAACAGTCTGACTGCTCTACATCCTCGTATAAAACAGTTTGACTGCTCTTCATCCTTTTATAAAGCCGTTTGACTGCTCTTCATCCTCTTTTAAAACAGTTTGACTGCTCTTCATCCTGTTATAAAGCAGTTTGACTGCTCTTCATCCTCTTATAAAAAATTTTGACTGCTCTTCATCCTCTTGTAAAACAGGTTGACTGCTCTTCATCCTCTTGTAAAACAGTCTGACTGCTCTACATCCTCATATAAAACAGTTTGACTGCTCTTCATCCTTTTATAAAGCAGTTTCACTGCTCTTCATCCGATTATAAATCAATTTGACTGCTCTTCATCCTCTTATAAAACCGTTTGACTGCTCTTCGTCCGATTATAAATCAGGTTGACTGCTCTTCGTCCGATTATAAATCAGTTTGACTGCTCTTCATCCTCTTATAAATCAGTTTGACTGCTCTTCATCTGTTTATAAAGCAGTTTGACTGCTCTTCATCCTCCTATAGACCAGTTTGACTGCGCTTCATCCTCCTATAAAACAGTTTGACTGCTCTTCGTCGGATTATAAATCAGTTTGACTGCTCTTCGTCCTCTTATAAAACAGTTTGACTGCTCTTCATCCTTTTATAAAGCAGTTTGACTGCTCTACATCCTCTTATAAATCAGTTTGACTGCTATTCATCCGATTATAAATCAGTTTGACTGCTCTTCGTCCGATTATAAATCAGTTTGACTGCTCTTCGTCCGATTATAAATCAGTTTGACTGCTCTTCGTCCGCTTATAAAACAGTTTGACTGCTCTTCATCCTTTTATAAAGCAGTTTGACTGCTCTTCATCCTCTTATAAATCAGTTTGACTGCTCTTCATCCTCTTATAAAGCAGTTTGACTGCTCTTCATCCTCCTATAAACCAGTTTGACTGCGCTTCATCCTCTTGTAAAACAGGTTGACTGCTTTTCATCCTTTTGTAAAACAGTCTGACTGCTCTACATCATTGTATAAAACAGTTTGACTGCTCTTCATCCTTTTATAAAGCAGTTTGACTGCTCTTCATCCTCTTATAAATCAATTTGACTGCTCTTCATCCTCTTATAAAACCGTTTGACTGCTCTTCGTCCGATTATAAATCAGTTTGACTGCTCTTCGTCCGATTATAAAACAGGTTGACTGCTTTTCATCCTTTTGTAAAACAGTCTGACTGCTCTACATCATTGTATAAAACAGTTTGACTGCTCTTCATCCTTTTATAAAGCAGTTTGACTGCTCTTCATCCTCTTATAAATCAATTTGACTGCTCTTCATCCTCTTTTAAAACAGTTTGACTGCTCTTCATCCTGTTATAAAGCAGTTTGACTGCTCTTCATCCTCTTATAAAAAATTTTGACTGCTCTTCATCCTCTTGTAAAACAGGTTGACTGCTCTTCATCCTCTTGTAAAACAGTCTGACTGCTCTACATCCTCATATAAAACAGTTTGACTGCTCTTCATCCTTTTATAAAGCAGTTTCACTGCTCTTCATCCGATTATAAATCAATTTGACTGCTCTTCATCCTCTTATAAAACCGTTTGACTGCTCTTCGTCCGATTATAAATCAGGTTGACTGCTCTTCGTCCGATTATAAATCAGTTTGACTGCTCTTCATCCTCTTATAAATCAGTTTGACTGCTCTTCATCTGTTTATAAAGCAGTTTGACTGCTCTTCATCCTCCTATAGACCAGTTTGACTGCGCTTCATCCTCCTATAAAACAGTTTGACTGCTCTTCGTCGGATTATAAATCAGTTTGACTGCTCTTCGTCCTCTTATAAAACAGTTTGACTGCTCTTCATCCTCTTATAAAACAGTTTGACTGCTCTTCATCCTCTTGTAAAACAGGTTGACTGCTCTTCATCCTCTTGTAAAACAGTCTGACTGCTCTACATCCTCGTATAAAACAGTTTGACTGCTCTTCATCCTTTTATAAAGCCGTTTGACTGCTCTTCATCCTCTTTTAAAACAGTTTGACTGCTCTTCATCCTGTTATAAAGCAGTTTGACTGCTCTTCATCCTCTTATAAAAAATTTTGACTGCTCTTCATCCTCTTGTAAAACAGGTTGACTGCTCTTCATCCTCTTGTAAAACAGTCTGACTGCTCTACATCCTCATATAAAACAGTTTGACTGCTCTTCATCCTTTTATAAAGCAGTTTCACTGCTCTTCATCCGATTATAAATCAATTTGACTGCTCTTCATCCTCTTATAAAACCGTTTGACTGCTCTTCGTCCGATTATAAATCAGGTTGACTGCTCTTCGTCCGATTATAAATCAGTTTGACTGCTCTTCATCCTCTTATAAATCAGTTTGACTGCTCTTCATCTGTTTATAAAGCAGTTTGACTGCTCTTCATCTGTTTATAAAGCAGTTTGACTGCTCTTCATCCTCCTATAGACCAGTTTGACTGCGCTTCATCCTCCTATAAAACAGTTTGACTGCTCTTCGTCGGATTATAAATCAGTTTGACTGCTCTTCGTCCTCTTATAAAACAGTTTGACTGCTCTTCATCCTTTTATAAAGCAGTTTGACTGCTCTACATCCTCTTATAAATCAGTTTGACTGCTATTCATCCGATTATAAATCAGTTTGACTGCTCTTCGTCCGATTATAAATCAGTTTGACTGCTCTTCGTCCGATTATAAATCAGTTTGACTGCTCTTCGTCCGCTTATAAAACAGTTTGACTGCTCTTCATCCTTTTATAAAGCAGTTTGACTGCTCTTCATCCTCTTATAAATCAGTTTGACTGCTCTTCATCCTCTTATAAAGCAGTTTGACTGCTCTTCATCCTCCTATAAACCAGTTTGACTGCGCTTCATCCTCTTGTAAAACAGGTTGACTGCTTTTCATCCTTTTGTAAAACAGTCTGACTGCTCTACATCATTGTATAAAACAGTTTGACTGCTCTTCATCCTTTTATAAAGCAGTTTGACTGCTCTTCATCCTCTTATAAATCAATTTGACTGCTCTTCATCCTCTTATAAAACCGTTTGACTGCTCTTCGTCCGATTATAAATCAGTTTGACTGCTCTTCGTCCGATTATAAAACAGGTTGACTGCTTTTCATCCTTTTGTAAAACAGTCTGACTGCTCTACATCATTGTATAAAACAGTTTGACTGCTCTTCATCCTTTTATAAAGCAGTTTGACTGCTCTTCATCCTCTTATTAATCAATTTGACTGCTCTTCATCCTCTTATAAAACCGTTTGACTGCTCTTCGTCCGATTATAAATCAGTTTGACTGCTCTTCGTCCGCTTATAAAACAGTTTGACTGCTCTTCATCCTTTTATAAAGCAGTTTGACTGCTCTTCATCCTCTTATAAATCAGTTTGACTGCTCTTCATCCTTTTATAAAGCAGTTTGACTGCTCTTCATCCTCCTATAGACCAGTTTGACTGCGCTTCATCCTCCTATAGAACAGTTTGACTGCTCTTCGTCCGATTATAAATCAGTTTGACTGCTCTTCGTCCTCTTATAAAACAGTTTGACTGCTCTTCATCCTTTTATAAAGCAGTTTGACTGCTCTTCATCCTCTTATAAATCAGTTTGACTGCTCTTCATCCGATTATAAATCAATTTGACTTTTCTTCATCCTCTTATAAAACAGTTTGACTGCTCTTCATCCTCTTATAAATCAGTTTGACTGCTCTTCATCCGATTATAAATCAGTTTGACTGCTCTTCGTCCTCTTTTAAAACAGTTTGACTGCTCTTCATCCTGTTATAAAGCAGTTTGACTGCTCTTCATCCTCTTATAAATCAATTTGACTGCTCTTCATCCTCTTATAAAACCGTTTGACTGCTCTTCGTCCGATTATAAATCAGTTTGACTGCTCTCCGTCCGATTATAAATCAGTTTGACTGCTCTTCGTCCGCTTACAAAACAGTTTGTCTGCTCTTCATCCTTTTATAAAGCTGTTTGACTGCTCTTCATACTCTTATAAATCAGTTTGACTGCTCTTCATCCTCTTATAAAGCAGTTTGACTGCTCTTCATACTCCTATAAACCAGTTTGACTGCGCTTCATCCTCCTGTAGAACAGTTTGACTGCTTTTCGTCCGATTATAAATCAGTTTGACTGCTCTTCGTCCTCGTATAAAACAGTTTGACTGCTCTTCATCCTTTTATAAAGCAGTTTGACTGCTCTTCATCCTCTTATAAAACCGTTTGACTGCTCTTCGTCCGATTATAAATCAGGTTGACTGCTCGTCGTCCGATTATAAATCAGTTTGACTGCTCTTCGTCTGCTTATAAAACAGTTTGACTGCTCTTCATCCTTTTATAAAGCAGTTTGACTGCTCTTCATCCTCTTATAAATCAGTTTGACTGCTCTTCATCTGTTTATAAAGCAGTTTGACTGCTCTTCATCCTCCTATAGACCAGTTTGACTGCGCTTCATCCTCCTATAAAACAGTTTGACTGCTCTTCGTCGGATTATAAATCTGTTTGACTGCTCTTCGTCCTCTTATAAAACAGTTTGACTGCTCTTCATCCTTTTATAAAGCAGTTTGACTGCTCTACATCCTCTTATAAATCAGTTTGACTGCTATTCATCCGATTATAAATCAGTTTGACTGCTCTTCGTCCGATTATAAATCAGTTTGACTGCTCTACATCCTCTTATAAATCAGTTTGACTGCTATTCATCCGATTATAAATCAGTTTGACTGCTCTTCGTCTGCTTTTAAATCAGTTTGACTGCTCTTCATCCTATTATAAATCAGTTTGACTGCTCTTCATCCTCTTATAAAACAGTTTGACTGCTCTTTATCCTTTTATAACGCAGTTTGACTGCTCTTCATCCTCTTATAAAACAGTTTGACTGCTCTTCATCCTCTTGTAAAACAGGTTGACTGCTCTTCATCCTCTTGTGAAACAGTCTGACTGCTCTACATCCTCGTATAAAACAGTTTGACTGCTCTTCATCCTTTTATAAAGCAGTTTGACTGCTCTTCATCCTCTTTTAAAACAGTTTGACTGCTCTTCATCCTGTTATAAAGCAGTTTCACTGCTCTTCATCCTCTTATAAAACAGTTTGACTGCTCTTCATCCTCTTGTAAAACAGGTTGACTGCTCTTCATCCTCTTGTAAAACAGTCTGACTGCTCTTCATCCTTTTATAAAGCAGTTTCACTGCTCTTCATCCGATTATAAATCAATTTGACTGCTCTTCATCCTCTTATAAAACCGTTTGACTGCTCTTCGTCCGATTATAAATCAGGTTGACTGCTCTTCGTCCGATTATAAATCAGTTTGACTGCTCTTCGTCTGCTTATAAAACAGTTTGACTGCTCTTCATCCTTTTATAAAGCAGTTTGACTGCTCTTCATCCTCTTATAAATCAGTTTGACTGCTCTTCATCTGTTTATAAAGCAGTTTGACTGCTCTTCATCCTCCTATAGACCAGTTTGACTGCGCTTCATCCTCCTATAAAACAGTTTGACTGCTCTTCGTCGGATTATAAATCAGTTTGACTGCTCTTCGTCCTCTTATAAAACAGTTTGACTGCTCTTCATCCTTTTATAAAGCAGTTTGACTGCTCTACATCCTCTTATAAATCAGTTTGACTGCTATTCATCCGATTATAAATCAGTTTGACTGCTCTTCGTCCGATTATAAATCAGTTTGACTGCTCTTCGTCCGATTATAAATCAGTTTGACTGCTCTTCGTCCGCTTATAAAACAGTTTGACTGCTCTTCATCCTTTTTTAAAGCAGTTTGACTGCTCTTCAGCCTCTTATAAATCAGTTTGACTGCTCTTCATCCTCTTATAAAGCAGTTTGACTGCTCTTCATCCTCCTATAAACCAGTTTGACTGCGCTTCATCCTCTTGTAAAACAGGTTGACTGCTTTTCATCCTTTTGTAAAACAGTCTGACTGCTCTACATCATTGTATAAAACAGTTTGACTGCTCTTCATCCTTTTATAAAGCAGTTTGACTGCTCTTCATCCTCTTATAAATCAATTTGACTGCTCTTCATCCTCTTATAAAACCGTTTGACTGCTCTTCGTCCGATTATAAATCAGTTTGACTGCTCTTCGTCCGATTATAAATCAGTTTGACTGCTCTTCGTCCGCTTATAATACAGTTTGACTGCTCTTCATCCTTTTATAAAGCAGTTTGACTGCTCTTCATCCTCTTATAAATCAGTTTGACTGCTCTTCATCCTTTTATAAAGCAGTTTGACTGCTCTTCATCCTCCTATAGACCAGTTTGACTGCGCTTCATCCTCCTATAGAACAGTTTGACTGCTCTTCGTCCGATTATAAATCAGTTTGACTGCTCTTCGTCCTCTTATAAAACAGTTTGACTGCTCTTCATCCTTTTATAAAGCAGTTTGACTGCTCTTCATCCTCTTATAAATCAGTTTGACTGCTCTTCATCCGATTATAAATCAGTTTGACTTTTCTTCATCCTCTTATAAAACAGTTTGACTGCTCTTCATCCTCTTATAAATCAGTTTGACTGCTCTTCATCCGATTATAAATCAGTTTGACTGCTCTTCGTCCTCTTTTAAAACAGTTTGACTGCTCTTCATCCTGTTATAAAGCAGTTTGACTGCTCTTCATCCTCTTATAAAACAGTTTGACTGCTCTTCATCCTCTTGTAAAACAGGTTGACTGCTCTTCATCCTCTTGTAAAACAGTCTGACTGCTCTACATCCTCGTATAAAACAGTTTGACTGCTCTTCATCCTTTTATAAAGCAGTTTCACTGCTCTTCATCCTCTTATAAATCAATTTGACTGCTCTTCATCCTCTTATAAAACCGTTTGACTGCTCTTCGTCCGATTATAAATCAGTTTGACTGCTCTTCGTCCGATTATAAATCAGTTTGACTGCTCTTCGTCCGCTTACAAAACAGTTTGACTGCTCTTCATCCTTTTATAAAGCTGTTTGACTGCTCTTCATACTCTTATAAATCAGTTTGACTGCTCTTCATCCTCTTTTAAAGCAGTTTGACTGCTCTTCATACTCCTATAAACCAGTTTGACTGCGCTTCATCCTCCTGTAGAACAGTTTGACTGCTTTTCGTCCGATTATAAATCAGTTTGACTGCTCTTCGTCCTCGTATAAAACATTTTGACTGCTCTTCATGCTTTTATAAAGCAGTTTGACTGCTCTTCATCCTCTTATAAAACAGATTGACTGCTCTTCATCCTCTTGTAAAACAGGTTGACTGCCCTTCATCCTCTTGTAAAACAGTCTGACTGCTCTACATCCTCGTATAAAACAGTTTGACTGCTCTTCATCCTTTTATAAAACCGTTTGACTGCTCTTCGTCCGTTTATAAATCAGTTTGACTGCTCTTCGTCCGATTATAAATCAGTTTGACTGCTCTTCGTCCGCTTATAAATCAGTTTGACTGCTCTTCATCCTCTTATAAAGCAGTTTGACTGCTCTTCATCCTCCTATAAACCAGTTTGACTGCGCTTCATCCTCCTATAGAACAGTTTGACTGCTCTTCGTGCGATTATAAATCAATTTGACTGCTCTTCGTCCTCGTATAAAACAGTTTGACTGCTCTTCATCGTTTTATAAAGCAGTTTGACTGCTCTACATCCTCTTATAAATCAGTTTGACTGCTATTCATCCCATTATAAATCAGTTTGACTGCTCTTCGTCCAATTATAAATCAGTTTTACTGCTCTTCGTCCGATTATAAATCAGTTTGACTGCTCTTCGTCCGCTTATAAAACAGTTTGACTGCTCTTCATCCTTTTATAAAGCAGTTTGACTGCTCTTCATCCTCTTATAAATCAGTTTGACTGCTCTTCATCCTCTTATAAAGCAGTTTGACTGCTCTTCATCCTCCTATAAACCAGTTTGACTGCGCTTTATCCTCCTATAGAACAGTTTGACTGCTCTTCGTCCGATTATAAATCAGTTTGACTGCTCTTCGTCCTCTTATAAAACAGTTTGACTGTTCTTCATCATTTTATAAAGCAGTTTGACTGCTCTTCATCCTCTTATAAATCAGTTTGACTGCTCTTCATCCTTTTATAAAGCAGTTTTACTGCTCTTCATCCTCCTATAAACCAGTTTGACTGCGCTTCATCCTCCTATAGAACAGTTTGACTGCTCTTCGTCCGATTATAAATCAGTTTGACTGCTCTTCGTCCTCTTATAAAACAGTTTGACTGCTCTTCATCCTTTTATAAAGCAGTTTGACTGCTCTTCATCCTCTTATAAATCAGTTTGACTGCTCTTCATCCTCTTATAAAGCAGTTTGACTGCTCTTCATCCTCTTATAAATCAGTTTGACTACTCTTCATCCGATTATAAATCAGTTTGACTGCTCTTCATCCTCTTATAAAACAGTTTGACTGCTCTTCATCCTTTTTTAACGCAGCTTGACTGCTCTTCATCCTCTTATAAATCAGTTTGACTGCTCTTCATCCGATTATAAATCAGTTTGACTGCTCTTCGTCCTCTTTTAAAACAGTTTGACTGCTCTTCATCCTTTTATAATGCAGTTTGACTGCTCTTCATCCTCTTATAAAACAGTTTGACTGCTCTTCATCCTCTTGTAAAACAGGTTGACTGCTCTTCATCCTCTTGTAAAACAGTCTGACTGCTCTACATCCTCGTATAAAACAGTTTGACTGCTCTTCATCCTTTTATAAAGCAGTTTCACTGCTCGTCATCCTCTTATAAATCAATTTGACTGCTCTTCATACTCTTATAAAACCGTTTGACTGCTCTTCGTCCGATTATAAATCAGTTTGACTGCTCTTCGTCCGATTATAAATCAGCTTGACTGCTCTTCGTCCGCTTACAAAACAGTTTGACTGCTCTTCATCCTTTTATAAAGCAGTTTCACTGCTCTTCATCCTCTTATAAATCAATTTGACTGCTCTTCATCCTCTTATAAAACCGTTTGACTGCTCTTCGTCCGATTATAAATCAGTTTGACTGCTCTTCGTCCGATTATAAATCAGTTTGACTGCTCTTCGTCCGCTTACAAAACAGTTTGACTGCTCTTCATCCTTTTATAAAGCTGTTTGACTGCTCTTCATACTCTTATAAATCAGTTTGACTGCTCTTCATCCTCTTTTAAAGCAGTTTGACTGCTCTTCATACTCCTATAAACCAGTTTGACTGCGCTTCATCCTCCTGTAGAACAGTTTGACTGCTTTTCGTCCGATTATAAATCAGTTTGACTGCTCTTCGTCCTCGTATAAAACATTTTGACTGCTCTTCATGCTTTTATAAAGCAGTTTGACTGCTCTTCATCCTCTTATAAAACAGATTGACTGCTCTTCATCCTCTTGTAAAACAGGTTGACTGCCCTTCATCCTCTTGTAAAACAGTCTGACTGCTCTACATCCTCGTATAAAACAGTTTGACTGCTCTTCATCCTTTTATAAAACCGTTTGACTGCTCCTCGTCCGTTTATAAATCAGTTTGACTGCTCTTCGTCCGATTATAAATCAGTTTGACTGCTCTTCGTCCGCTTATAAATCAGTTTGACTGCTCTTCATCCTCTTATAAAGCAGTTTGACTGCTCTTCATCCTCCTATAAACCAGTTTGACTGCGCTTCATCCTCCTATAGAACAGTTTGACTGCTCTTCGTGCGATTATAAATCAATTTGACTGCTCTTCGTCCTCGTATAAAACAGTTTGACTGCTCTTCATCGTTTTATAAAGCAGTTTGACTGCTCTACATCCTCTTATAAATCAGTTTGACTGCTATTCATCCCATTATAAATCAGTTTGACTGCTCTTCGTCCAATTATAAATCAGTTTTACTGCTCTTCGTCCGATTATAAATCAGTTTGACTGCTCTTCGTCCGCTTATAAAACAGTTTGACTGCTCTTCATCCTTTTATAAAGCAGTTTGACTGCTCTTCATCCTCTTATAAATCAGTTTGACTGCTCTTCATCCTCTTATAAAGCAGTTTGACTGCTCTTCATCCTCCTATAAACCAGTTTGACTGCGCTTTATCCTCCTATAGAACAGTTTGACTGCTCTTCGTCCGATTATAAATCAGTTTGACTGCTCTTCGTCCTCTTATAAAACAGTTTGACTGCTCTTCATCATTTTATAAAGCAGTTTGACTGCTCTTCATCCTCTTATAAATCAGTTTGACTGCTCTTCATCCTTTTATAAAGCAGTTTGACTGCTCTTCATCCTCCTATAAACCAGTTTGACTGCGCTTCATCCTCCTATAGAACAGTTTGACTGCTCTTCGTCCGATTATAAATCAGTTTGACTGCTCTTCGTCCTCTTATAAAACAGTTTGACTGCTCTTCATCCTTTTATAAAGCAGTTTGACTGCTCTTCATCCTCTTATAAATCAGTTTGACTGCTCTTCATCCTCTTATAAAGCAGTTTGACTGCTCTTCATCCTCTTATAAATCAGTTTGACTACTCTTCATCCGATTATAAATCAGTTTGACTGCTCTTCATCCTCTTATAAAACAGTTTGACTGCTCTTCATCCTTTTTTAACGCAGCTTGACTGCTCTTCATCCTCTTATAAATCAGTTTGACTGCTCTTCATCCGATTATAAATCAGTTTGACTGCTCTTCGTCCTCTTTTAAAACAGTTTGACTGCTCTTCATCCTTTTATAATGCAGTTTGACTGCTCTTCATCCTCTTATAAAACAGTTTGACTGCTCTTCATCCTCTTGTAAAACAGGTTGACTGCTCTTCATCCTCTTGTAAAACAGTCTGACTGCTCTACATCCTCGTATAAAACAGTTTGACTGCTCTTCATCCTTTTATAAAGCAGTTTCACTGCTCTTCATCCTCTTATAAATCAATTTGACTGCTCTTCATACTCTTATAAAACCGTTTGACTGCTCTTCGTCCGATTATAAATCAGTTTGACTGCTCTTCGTCCGATTATAAATCAGCTTGACTGCTCTTCGTCCGCTTACAAAACAGTTTGACTGCTCTTCATCCTTTTATAAAGCAGTTTCACTGCTCTTCATCCGATTATAAATCAATTTGACTGCTCTTCATCCTCTTATAAAACCGTTTGACTGCTCTTCGTCCGATTATAAATCAGGTTGACTGCTCTTCGTCCGATTATAAATCAGTTTGACTGCTCTTCGTCTGCTTATAAAACAGTTTGACTGCTCTTCATCCTTTTATAAAGCAGTTTGACTGCTCTTCATCCTCTTATAAATCAGTTTGACTGCTCTTCATCTGTTTATAAAGCAGTTTGACTGCTCTTCATCCTCCTATAGACCAGTTTGACTGCGCTTCATCCTCCTATAAAACAGTTTGACTGCTCTTCGTCGGATTATAAATCAGTTTGACTGCTCTTCGTCCTCTTATAAAACAGTTTGACTGCTCTTCATCCTTTTATAAAGCAGTTTGACTGCTCTACATCCTCTTATAAATCAGTTTGACTGCTATTCATCCGATTATAAATCAGTTTGACTGCTCTTCGTCCGATTATAAATCAGTTTGACTGCTCTTCGTCCGATTATAAATCAGTTTGACTGCTCTTCGTCCGCTTATAAAACAGTTTGACTGCTCTTCATCCTTTTTTAAAGCAGTTTGACTGCTCTTCAGCCTCTTATAAATCAGTTTGACTGCTCTTCATCCTCTTATAAAGCAGTTTGACTGCTCTTCATCCTCCTATAAACCAGTTTGACTGCGCTTCATCCTCTTGTAAAACAGGTTGACTGCTTTTCATCCTTTTGTAAAACAGTCTGACTGCTCTACATCATTGTATAAAACAGTTTGACTGCTCTTCATCCTTTTATAAAGCAGTTTGACTGCTCTTCATCCTCTTATAAATCAATTTGACTGCTCTTCATCCTCTTATAAAACCGTTTGACTGCTCTTCGTCCGATTATAAATCAGTTTGACTGCTCTTCGTCCGATTATAAATCAGTTTGACTGCTCTTCGTCCGCTTATAATACAGTTTGACTGCTCTTCATCCTTTTATAAAGCAGTTTGACTGCTCTTCATCCTCTTATAAATCAGTTTGACTGCTCTTCATCCTTTTATAAAGCAGTTTGACTGCTCTTCATCCTCCTATAGACCAGTTTGACTGCGCTTCATCCTCCTATAGAACAGTTTGACTGCTCTTCGTCCGATTATAAATCAGTTTGACTGCTCTTCGTCCTCTTATAAAACAGTTTGACTGCTCTTCATCCTTTTATAAAGCAGTTTGACTGCTCTTCATCCTCTTATAAATCAGTTTGACTGCTCTTCATCCGATTATAAATCAGTTTGACTTTTCTTCATCCTCTTATAAAACAGTTTGACTGCTCTTCATCCTCTTATAAATCAGTTTGACTGCTCTTCATCCGATTATAAATCAGTTTGACTGCTCTTCGTCCTCTTTTAAAACAGTTTGACTGCTCTTCATCCTGTTATAAAGCAGTTTGACTGCTCTTCATCCTCTTATAAAACAGTTTGACTGCTCTTCATCCTCTTGTAAAACAGGTTGACTGCTCTTCATCCTCTTGTAAAACAGTCTGACTGCTCTACATCCTCGTATAAAACAGTTTGACTGCTCTTCATCCTTTTATAAAGCAGTTTCACTGCTCTTCATCCTCTTATAAATCAATTTGACTGCTCTTCATCCTCTTATAAAACCGTTTGACTGCTCTTCGTCCGATTATAAATCAGTTTGACTGCTCTTCGTCCGATTATAAATCAGTTTGACTGCTCTTCGTCCGCTTACAAAACAGTTTGACTGCTCTTCATCCTTTTATAAAGCTGTTTGACTGCTCTTCATACTCTTATAAATCAGTTTGACTGCTCTTCATCCTCTTTTAAAGCAGTTTGACTGCTCTTCATACTCCTATAAACCAGTTTGACTGCGCTTCATCCTCCTGTAGAACAGTTTGACTGCTTTTCGTCCGATTATAAATCAGTTTGACTGCTCTTCGTCCTCGTATAAAACATTTTGACTGCTCTTCATGCTTTTATAAAGCAGTTTGACTGCTCTTCATCCTCTTATAATACAGATTGACTGCTCTTCATCCTCTTGTAAAACAGGTTGACTGCCCTTCATCCTCTTGTAAAACAGTCTGACTGCTCTACATCCTCGTATAAAACAGTTTGACTGCTCTTCATCCTTTTATAAAACCGTTTGACTGCTCTTCGTCCGTTTATAAATCAGTTTGACTGCTCTTCGTCCGATTATAAATCAGTTTGACTGCTCTTCGTCCGCTTATAAATCAGTTTGACTGCTCTTCATCCTCTTATAAAGCAGTTTGACTGCTCTTCATCCTCCTATAAACCAGTTTGACTGCGCTTCATCCTCCTATAGAACAGTTTGACTGCTCTTCGTGCGATTATAAATCAATTTGACTGCTCTTCGTCCTCGTATAAAACAGTTTGACTGCTCTTCATCGTTTTATAAAGCAGTTTGACTGCTCTACATCCTCTTATAAATCAGTTTGACTGCTATTCATCCCATTATAAATCAGTTTGACTGCTCTTCGTCCAATTATAAATCAGTTTTACTGCTCTTCGTCCGATTATAAATCAGTTTGACTGCTCTTCGTCCGCTTATAAAACAGTTTGACTGCTCTTCATCCTTTTATAAAGCAGTTTGACTGCTCTTCATCCTCTTATAAATCAGTTTGACTGCTCTTCATCCTCTTATAAAGCAGTTTGACTGCTCTTCATCCTCCTATAAACCAGTTTGACTGCGCTTTATCCTCCTATAGAACAGTTTGACTGCTCTTCGTCCGATTATAAATCAGTTTGACTGCTCTTCGTCCTCTTATAAAACAGTTTGACTGCTCTTCATCATTTTATAAAGCAGTTTGACTGCTCTTCATCCTCTTATAAATCAGTTTGACTGCTCTTCATCCTTTTATAAAGCAGTTTTACTGCTCTTCATCCTCCTATAAACCAGTTTGACTGCGCTTCATCCTCCTAGAGAACAGTTTGACTGCTCTTCGTCCGATTATAAATCAGTTTGACTGCTCTTCGTCCTCTTATAAAACAGTTTGACTGCTCTTCATCCTTTTATAAAGCAGTTTGACTGCTCTTCATCCTCTTATAAATCAGTTTGACTGCTCTTCATCCTCTTATAAAGCAGTTTGACTGCTCTTCATCCTCTTATAAATCAGTTTGACTACTCTTCATCCGATTATAAATCAGTTTGACTGCTCTTCATCCTCTTATAAAACAGTTTGACTGCTCTTCATCCTTTTTTAACGCAGCTTGACTGCTCTTCATCCTCTTATAAATCAGTTTGACTGCTCTTCATCCGATTATAAATCAGTTTGACTGCTCTTCGTCCTCTTTTAAAACAGTTTGACTGCTCTTCATCCTTTTATAATGCAGTTTGACTGCTCTTCATCCTCTTATAAAACAGTTTGACTGCTCTTCATCCTCTTGTAAAACAGGTTGACTGCTCTTCATCCTCTTGTAAAACAGTCTGACTGCTCTACATCCTCGTATAAAACAGTTTGACTGCTCTTCATCCTTTTATAAAGCAGTTTCACTGCTCGTCATCCTCTTATAAATCAATTTGACTGCTCTTCATACTCTTATAAAACCGTTTGACTGCTCTTCGTCCGATTATAAATCAGTTTGACTGCTCTTCGTCCGATTATAAATCAGCTTGACTGCTCTTCGTCCGCTTACAAAACAGTTTGACTGCTCTTCATCCTTTTATAAAGCAGTTTGACTGCTCTTCATCCTCTTATAAATCAATTTGACTGCTCTTCATCCTCTTATAAAACCGTTTGACTGCTCTTCGTCCGATTATAAATCAGTTTGACTGCTCTTCGTCCGATTATAAATCAGTTTGACTGCTCTTCGTCCGCTTACAAAACAGTTTGACTGCTCTTCATCCTTTTATAAAGCTGTTTGACTGCTCTTCATACTCTTATAAATCAGTTTGACTGCTCTTCATCCTCTTTTAAAGCAGTTTGACTGCTCTTCATACTCCTATAAACCAGTTTGACTGCGCTTCATCCTCCTGTAGAACAGTTTGACTGCTTTTCGTCCGATTATAAATCAGTTTGACTGCTCTTCGTCCTCGTATAAAACATTTTGACTGCTCTTCATGCTTTTATAAAGCAGTTTGACTGCTCTTCATCCTCTTATAAAACAGATTGACTGCTCTTCATCCTCTTGTAAAACAGGTTGACTGCCCTTCATCCTCTTGTAAAACAGTCTGACTGCTCTACATCCTCGTATAAAACAGTTTGACTGCTCTTCATCCTTTTATAAAACCGTTTGACTGCTCTTCGTCCGTTTATAAATCAGTTTGACTGCTCTTCGTCCGATTATAAATCAGTTTGACTGCTCTTCGTCCGCTTATAAATCAGTTTGACTGCTCTTCATCCTCTTATAAAGCAGTTTGACTGCTCTTCATCCTCCTATAAACCAGTTTGACTGCGCTTCATCCTCCTATAGAACAGTTTGACTGCTCTTCGTGCGATTATAAATCAATTTGACTGCTCTTCGTCCTCGTATAAAACAGTTTGACTGCTCTTCATCGTTTTATAAAGCAGTTTGACTGCTCTACATCCTCTTATAAATCAGTTTGACTGCTATTCATCCCATTATAAATCAGTTTGACTGCTCTTCGTCCAATTATAAATCAGTTTTACTGCTCTTCGTCCGATTATAAATCAGTTTGACTGCTCTTCGTCCGCTTATAAAACAGTTTGACTGCTCTTCATCCTTTTATAAAGCAGTTTGACTGCTCTTCATCCTCTTATAAATCAGTTTGACTGCTCTTCATCCTCTTATAAATCAGTTTGACTGCTCTTCATCCTCCTATAAACCAGTTTGACTGCGCTTTATCCTCCTATAGAACAGTTTGACTGCTCTTCGTCCGATTATAAATCAGTTTGACTGCTCTTCGTCCTCTTATAAAACAGTTTGACTGCTCTTCATCATTTTATAAAGCAGTTTGACTGCTCTTCATCCTCTTATAAATCAGTTTGACTGCTCTTCATCCTTTTATAAAGCAGTTTGACTGCTCTTCATCCTCCTATAAACCAGTTTGACTGCGCTTCATCCTCCTATAGAACAGTTTGACTGCTCTTCGTCCGATTATAAATCAGTTTGACTGCTCTTCGTCCTCTTATAAAACAGTTTGACTGCTCTTCATCCTTTTATAAAGCAGTTTGACTGCTCTTCATCCTCTTATAAATCAGTTTGACTGCTCTTCATCCTCTTATAAAGCAGTTTGACTGCTCTTCATCCTCTTATAAATCAGTTTGACTGCTCTTCATCCGATTATAAATCAGTTTGACTGCTCTTCATCCTCTTATAAAACAGTTTGACTGCTCTTCATCCTTTTTTAACGCAGCTTGACTGCTCTTCATCCTCTTATAAATCAGTTTGACTGCTCTTCATCCGATTATAAATCAGTTTGACTGCTCTTCGTCCTCTTTTAAAACAGTTTGACTGCTCTTCATCCTTTTATAATGCAGTTTGACTGCTCTTCATCCTCTTATAAAACAGTTTGACTGCTCTTCATCCTCTTGTAAAACAGGTTGACTGCTCTTCATCCTCTTGTAAAACAGTCTGACTGCTCTACATCCTCGTATAAAACAGTTTGACTGCTCTTCATCCTTTTATAAAGCAGTTTCACTGCTCTTCATCCTCTTATAAATCAATTTGACTGCTCTTCATACTCTTATAAAACCGTTTGACTGCTCTTCGTCCGATTATAAATCAGTTTGACTGCTCTTCGTCCGATTATAAATCAGCTTGACTGCTCTTCGTCCGCTTACAAAACAGTTTGACTGCTCTTCATCCTTTTATAAAGCAGTTTCACTGCTCTTCATCCTCTTATAAATCAATTTGACTGCTCTTCATCCTCTTATAAAACCGTTTGACTGCTCTTCGTCCGATTATAAATCAGTTTGACTGCTCTTCGTCCGATTATAAATCAGTTTGACTGCTCTTCGTCCGCTTACAAAACAGTTTGACTGCTCTTCATCCTTTTATAAAGCTGTTTGACTGCTCTTCATACTCTTATAAATCAGTTTGACTGCTCTTCATCCTCTTTTAAAGCAGTTTGACTGCTCTTCATACTCCTATAAACCAGTTTGACTGCGCTTCATCCTCCTGTAGAACAGTTTGACTGCTTTTCGTCCGATTATAAATCAGTTTGACTGCTCTTCGTCCTCGTATAAAACATTTTGACTGCTCTTCATGCTTTTATAAAGCAGTTTGACTGCTCTTCATCCTCTTATAAAACAGATTGACTGCTCTTCATCCTCTTGTAAAACAGGTTGACTGCCCTTCATCCTCTTGTAAAACAGTCTGACTGCTCTACATCCTCGTATAAAACAGTTTGACTGCTCTTCATCCTTTTATAAAACCGTTTGACTGCTCTTCGTCCGTTTATAAATCAGTTTGACTGCTCTTCGTCCGATTATAAATCAGTTTGACTGCTCTTCGTCCGCTTATAAATCAGTTTGACTGCTCTTCATCCTCTTATAAAGCAGTTTGACTGCTCTTCATCCTCCTATAAACCAGTTTGACTGCGCTTCATCCTCCTATAGAACAGTTTGACTGCTCTTCGTGCGATTATAAATCAATTTGACTGCTCTTCGTCCTCGTATAAAACAGTTTGACTGCTCTTCATCGTTTTATAAAGCAGTTTGACTGCTCTACATCCTCTTATAAATCAGTTTGACTGCTATTCATCCCATTATAAATCAGTTTGACTGCTCTTCGTCCAATTATAAATCAGTTTTACTGCTCTTCGTCCGATTATAAATCAGTTTGACTGCTCTTCGTCCGCTTATAAAACAGTTTGACTGCTCTTCATCCTTTTATAAAGCAGTTTGACTGCTCTTCATCCTCTTATAAATCAGTTTGACTGCTCTTCATCCTCTTATAAAGCAGTTTGACTGCTCTTCATCCTCCTATAAACCAGTTTGACTGCGCTTTATCCTCCTATAGAACAGTTTGACTGCTCTTCGTCCGATTATAAATCAGTTTGACTGCTCTTCGTCCTCTTATAAAACAGTTTGACTGCTCTTCATCATTTTATAAAGCAGTTTGACTGCTCTTCATCCTCTTATAAATCAGTTTGACTGCTCTTCATCCTTTTATAAAGCAGTTTGACTGCTCTTCATCCTCCTATAAACCAGTTTGACTGCGCTTCATCCTCCTATAGAACAGTTTGACTGCTCTTCGTCCGATTATAAATCAGTTTGACTGCTCTTCGTCCTCTTATAAAACAGTTTGACTGCTCTTCATCCTTTTATAAAGCAGTTTGACTGCTCTTCATCCTCTTATAAATCAGTTTGACTGCTCTTCATCCTCTTATAAAGCAGTTTGACTGCTCTTCATCCTCTTATAAATCAGTTTGACTACTCTTCATCCGATTATAAATCAGTTTGACTGCTCTTCATCCTCTTATAAAACAGTTTGACTGCTCTTCATCCTTTTTTAACGCAGCTTGACTGCTCTTCATCCTCTTATAAATCAGTTTGACTGCTCTTCATCCGATTATAAATCAGTATGACTGCTCTTCGTCCTCTTTTAAAACAGTTTGACTGCTCTTCATCCTTTTATAATGCAGTTTGACTGCTCTTCATCCTCTTATAAAACAGTTTGACTGCTCTTCATCCTCTTGTAAAACAGGTTGACTGCTCTTCATCCTCTTGTAAAACAGTCTGACTGCTCTACATCCTCGTATAAAACAGTTTGACTGCTCTTCATCCTTTTATAAAGCAGTTTCACTGCTCTTCATCCTCTTATAAATCAATTTGACTGCTCTTCATACTCTTATAAAACCGTTTGACTGCTCTTCGTCCGATTATAAATCAGTTTGACTGCTCTTCGTCCGATTATAAATCAGCTTGACTGCTCTTCGTCCGCTTACAAAACAGTTTGACTGCTCTTCATCCTTTTATAAAGCTGTTTGACTGCTCTTCATACTCTTATAAATCAGTTTGACTGCTCTTCATCATCTTATAAAGCAGTTTGACTGCTCTTCATACTCCTATAAACCAGTTTGACTGCGCTTCATCCTCCTGTAGAACAGTTTGACTGCTTTTCGTCCGATTATAAATCAGTTTGACTGCTCTTCGTCCTCGTATAAAACAGTTTGACTGCTCTTCATCCTTTTATAAAGCAGTTTGACTGCTCTTCATCCTCTTATAAAACAGATTGACTGCTCTTCATCCTCTTGTAAAACAGGTTGACTGCCGTTCATCCTCTTGTAAAACAGTCTGACTGCTCTTCATCCTCTTATAAAGCAGTTTGACTGCTCTTCATCCTCCTATAAACCAGTTTGACTGCGCTTCATCCTCTTGTAAAACAGGTTGACTGCTTCTCATCCTTTTGTAACACAGTCTGACTGCTCTACATCATTGTATAAAACAGTTTGACTGCTCTTCATCCTTTTATAAAGCAGTTTGACTGCTCTTCATCCTCTTATAAATCAATTTGACTGCCCTTCATCCTCTTATAAAACCGTTTGACTGCTCTTCGTCCGATTATAAATCAGTTTGACTGCTCTTCGTCCGATTATAAATCAATTTGACTGCTCTTCGTCCTCCTATAAACCAGTTTGACTGCGCTTCATCCTCCTATAGAACAGTTTGACTGCTCTTCGTCCGATTATAAATCAGTTTGACTGCTCTTCGTCCTCTTATAAAACAGTTTGACTGCTCTTCATCCTTTTATAAAGCAGTTTGACTGCTCTTCATCCTCTTATAAATCAGTTTGACTGCTCTTCATCCGATTATAAATCAGTTTGACTGCTCTTCATCCTCTTATAAAACAGTTTGACTGCTCTTCATCCTTTTATAAAGCAGTTTGACTGCTCTTCATCCTCTTATAAATCAGTTTGACTGCTCTTCATCCTATTATAAATCAGTTTGACTGCTCTTCATCCTCTTATAAAACAGTTTGACTGCTCTTCATCCTTTTATAAATCAGTTTGACTGCTCTTCGTCTGCTTATAAATCAGTTTGACTGCTCTTCATCCTATTATAAATCAGTTTGACTGCTCTCCATCCTCTTATAAAACAGTTTGACTGCTCTTCATCCTCTTATAAAGCAGTTTGACTGCTCTTCATCCTCCTATAAACCAGTTTGACTGCGCTTTATCCTCCTATAGAACAGTTTGACTGCTCTTCGTCTGATTATAAATCAGTTTGACTGCTCTTCGTCCTCTTATAAAACAGTTTGACTGCTCTTCATCATTTTATAAAGCAGTTTGACTGCTCTTCATCCTCTTATAAATCAGTTTGACTGCTCTTCATCCTTTTATAAAGCAGTTTGACTGCTCTTCATCCTCCTATAAACCAGTTTGACTGCGCTTCATCCTCCTATAGAACAGTTTGACTGCTCTTCGTCCGATTATAAATCAGCTTGACTGCTCTTCGTCCTCTTATAAAACAGTTTGACTGCTCTTCATCCTTTTATAAAGCAGTTTGACTGCTCTTCATCCTCTTATAAATCAGTTTGACTGCTCTTCATCCTCTTATAAAGCAGTTTGACTGCTCTTCATCCTCTTATAAATCAGTTTGACTGCTCTTCATCCGATTATAAATCAGTTTGACTGCTCTTCATCCTCTTATAAAACAGTTTGACTGCTCTTCATCCTTTTTTAACGCAGCTTGACTGCTCTTCATCCTCTTATAAATCAGTTTGACTGCTCTTCATCCGATTATAAATCAGTTTGACTGCTCTTCGTCCTCTTTTAAAACAGTTTGACTGCTCTTCATCCTTTTATAATGCAGTTTGACTGCTCTTCATCCTCTTATAAAACAGTTTGACTGCTCTTCATCCTCTTGTAAAACAGGTTGACTGCTCTTCATCCTCTTGTAAAACAGTCTGACTGCTCTACATCCTCGTAAAAAACAGTTTGACTGCTCTTCATCCTTTTATAAAGCAGTTTCACTGCTCTTCATCCTCTTATAAATCAATTTGACTGCTCTTCATACTCTTATAAAACCGTTTGACTGCTCTTCGTCCGATTATAAATCAGTTTGACTGCTCTTCGTCGGATTATAAATCAGCTTGACTGCTCTTCGTCCGCTTACAAAACAGTTTGACTGCTCTTCATCCTTTTATAAAGCTGTTTGACTGCTCTTCATACTCTTATAAATCAGTTTGACTGCTCTTCATCCTCTTATAAAGCAGTTTGACTGCTCTTCATACTCCTATAAACCAGTTTGACTGCGCTTCATCCTCCTGTAGAACAGTTTGACTGCTTTTCGTCCGATTATAAATCAGTTTGACTGCTCTTCGTCCTCGTATAAAACAGTTTGACTGCTCTTCATCCTTTTATAAAGCAGTTTGACTGCTCTTCATCCTCTTATAAAACAGATTGACTGCTCTTCATCCTCTTGTAAAACAGGCTGACTGCCGTTCATCCTCTTGTAAAACAGTCTGACTGCTCTTCATCCTCTTATAAAGCAGTTTGACTGCTCTTCATCCTCCTATAAACCAGTTTGACTGCGCTTCATCCTCTTGTAAAACAGGTTGACTGCTTCTCATCCTTTTGTAACACAGTCTGACTGCTCTACATCATTGTATAAAACAGTTTGACTGCTCTTCATCCTTTTATAAAGCAGTTTGACTGCTCTTCATCCTCTTATAAATCAATTTGACTGCCCTTCATCCTCTTATAAAACCGTTTGACTGCTCTTCGTCCGATTATAAATCAGTTTGACTGCTCTTCGTCCGATTATAAATCAATTTGACTGCTCTTCGTCCTCCTATAAACCAGTTTGACTCCGCTTCATCCTCCTATAGAACAGTTTGACTGCTCTTCGTCCGATTATAAATCAGTTTGACTGCTCTTCGTCCTCTTATAAAACAGTTTGACTGCTCTTCATCCTTATATAAAGCAGTTTGACTGCTCTTCATCCTCTTATAAATCAGTTTGACTGCTCTTCATCCGATTATAAATCAGTTTGACTGCTCTTCATCCTCTTATAAAACAGTTTGACTGCTCTTCATCCTTTTATAAAGCAGTTTGACTGCTCTTCATCCTCTTATAAATCAGTTTGACTGCTCTTCATCCTATTATAAATCAGTTTGACTGCTCTTCATCCTCTTATAAAACAGTTTGACTGCTCTTCATCCTTTTATAAATCAGTTTGACTGCTCTTCGTCTGCTTATAAATCAGTTTGACTGCTCTTCATCCTATTATAAATCAGTTTGACTGCTCTTCATCCTCTTATAAAACAGTTTGACTGCTCTTTATCCTTTTATAACGCAGTTTGACTGCTCTTCATCCTCTTATAAAACAGTTTGACTGCTCTTCATCCTCTTGTAAAACAGGTTGACTGCTCTTCATCCTCTTGTAAAACAGTCTGACTGCTCTACATCCTCGTATAAAACAGTTTGACTGCTCTTCATCCTTTTATAAAGCAGTTTGACTGCTCTTCATCCTCTTATAAATCAATTTGACTGCTCTTCATCCTCTTATAAAACCGTTTGACTGCTCTTCGTCCGATTATAAATCAGTTTGACTGCTCTTCATCCTCTTATAAAACCGTTTGACTGCTCTTCGTCCGATTATAAATCAGGTTGACTGCTCTTCGTCCGATTATAAATCAGTTTGACTGCTCTTCGTCTGCTTATAAAACAGTTTGACTGCTCTTCATCCTTTTATAAAGCAGTTTGACTGCTCTTCATCCTCTTATAAATCAGTTTGACTGCTCTTCATCTGTTTATAAAGCAGTTTGACTGCTCTTCATCCTCCTATAGACCAGTTTGACTGCGCTTCATCCTCCTATAAAACAGTTTGACTGCTCTTCGTCGGATTATAAATCAGTTTGACTGCTCTTCGTCCTCTTATAAAACAGTTTGACTGCACTTCATCCTTTTATAAAGCAGTTTGACTGCTCTACATCCTCTTATAAATCAGTTTGACTGCTATTCATCCGATTATAAATCAGTTTGACTGCTCTTCGTCCGATTATAAATCAGTTTGACTGCTCTACATCCTCTTATAAATCAGTTTGACTGTTATTCATCCGATTATAAATCAGTTTGACTGCTCTTCGTCTGCTTATAAATCAGTTTGACTGCTCTTCATCCTATTATAAATCAGTTTGACTGCTCTTCATCCTCTTATAAAACAGTTTGACTGCTCTTTATCCTTTTATAACGCAGTTTGACTGCTCTTCATCATCTTATAAAACAGTCTGACTGCTCTACATCCTCGTATAAAACAGTTTGACTGCTCTTCATCCTTTTATAAAGCAGTTTGACTGCTCTTCATCCTCTTATAAATCAATTTGACTGCTCTTCATCCTCTTATAAAACCGTTTGACTGCTCTTCGTCCGATTATAAATCAGTTTGACTGCTCTTCATCCTCTTATAAAACCGTTTGAGTGCTCTTCGTCCGATTATAAATCAGGTTGACTGCTCTTCGTCCGATTATAAATCAGTTTGACTGCTCTTCGTCTGCTTATAAAACAGTTTGACTGCTCTTCATCCTTTTATAAAGCAGTTTGACTGCTCTTCATCCTCTTATAAATCAGTTTGACTGCTCTTCATCTGTTTATAAAGCAGTTTGACTGCTCTTCATCCTCCTATAGACCAGTTTGACTGCTCTTCATCCTCTTATAAATCAATTTGACTGCTCTTCATCCTCTTATAAATCAGTTTGACTGCTCTTCATCTGTTTATAAAGCAGTTTGACTGCTCTTCATCCTCCTATAGACCAGTTTGACTGCGCTTCATCCTCCTATAAAACAGTTTGACTGCTCTTCGTCGGATTATAAATCAGTTTGACTGCTCTTCGTCCTCTTATAAAACAGTTTGACTGCTCTTCATCCTTTTATAAAGCAGTTTGACTGCTCTACATCCTCTTATAAATCAGTTTGACTGCTATTCATCCGATTATAAATCAGTTTGACTGCTCTTCGTCCGATTATAAATCAGTTTGACTGCTCTACATCCTCTTACAAATCAGTTTGACTGTTATTCATCCGATTATAAATCAGTTTGACTGCTCTTCGTCTGCTTATAAATCAGTTTGACTGCTCTTCATCCTTTTATAAATCAGTTTGATTGCTCTTCATCCTCTTATAAAACAGTTTGACTGCTCTTTATCCTTTTATAACGCAGTTTGACTGCTCTTCATCATCTTATAAAACAGTCTGACTGCTCTACATCCTCGTATAAAACAGTTTGACTGCTCTTCATCCTTTTATAAAGCAGTTTGACTGCTCTTCATCCTCTTATAAATCAATTTGACTGCTCTTCATCCTCTTATAAAACCGTTTGACTGCTCTTCGTCCGATTATAAATCAGTTTGACTGCTCTTCATCCTCTTATAAAACCGTTTGACTGCTCTTCGTCCGATTATAAATCAGGTTGACTGCTCTTCGTCCGATTATAAATCAGTTTGACTGCTCTTCGTCTGCTTATAAAACAGTTTGACTGCTCTTCATCCTTTTATAAAGCAGTTTGACTGCTCTTCATCATCTTATAAATCAGTTTGACTGCTCTTCATCTGTTTATAAAGCAGTTTGACTGCTCTTCATCCTCCTATAGACCAGTTTGACTGCTCTTCATCCTCTTATAAATCAATTTGACTGCTCTTCATCCTCTTATAAAACCGTTTGACTGCTCTTCGTCCGATTATAAATCAGTTTGACTGCTCTTCGTCCGATTATAAATCAGTTTGACTGCTCTTCGTCCTCCTATAAACCAGTTTGACTGCGCTTCATCCTCCTATAGAACAGTTTGACTGCTCTTCGTCCGATTATAAATCAGTTTGACTGCTCTTCGTCCTCTTATAAAACAGTTTGACTGCTCTTCATCCTTTTATAAAGCAGTTTGACTGCTCTTCATCCTCTTATAAATCAGTTTGACTGCTCTTCATCCGATTATAAATCAGTTTGACTGCTCTTCATCCTCTTATAAAACAGTTTGACTGCTCTTCATCCTTTTATAAAGCAGTTTGACTGCTCTTCATCCTCTTATAAATCAGTTTGACTGCTCTTCATCCTATTATAAATCAGTTTGACTGCTCTTCATCCTCTTATAAAACAGTTTGACTGCTCTCCATCCTTTTATAAATCAGTTTGACTGCTCTTCGTCTGCTTATAAATCAGTTTGACTGCTCTTCATCCTATTATAAATCAGTTTGACTGCTCTTCATCTTCTTATAAAACAGTTTGACTGCTCTTTATCCTTTTATAACGCAGTTTGACTGCTCTTCATCCTCTTATAAAACAGTTTGACTGCTCTTCATCCTCTTGTAAAACAGGTTGACTGCTCTTCATCCTCTTGTAAAACAGTCTGACTGCTCTACATCCTCGTATAAAACAGTTTGACTGCTCTTCATCCTTTTATAAAGCAGTTTGACTGCTCTTCATCCTCTTATAAATCAATATGACTGCTCTTCATCCTCTTATAAAACCGTTTGACTGCTCTTCGTCCGATTATAAATCAGTTTGACTGCTCTTCATCCTCTTATAAAACCGTTTGACTGCTCTTCGTCCGATTATAAATCAGGTTGACTGCTCTTCGTCCGATTATAAATCAGTTTGACTGCTCTTCGTCTGCTTATAAAACAGTTTGACTGCTCTTCATCCTTTTATAAAGCAGTTTGACTGCTCTTCATCCTCTTATAAATCAGTTTGACTGCTCTTCATCTGTTTATAAAGCAGTTTGACTGCTCTTCATCCTCCTATAGACCAGTTTGACTGCGCTTCATCCTCCTATAAAACAGTTTGACTGCTCTTCGTCGGATTATAAATCAGTTTAACTGCTATTCGTCCTCTTATAAAACAGTTTGACTGCTCTTCATCCTTTTATAGAGCAGTTTGACTGCTCTACATCATCTTATAAATCAGTTTGACTGCTATTCATCCGATTATAAATCAGTTTGACTGCTCTTCGTCCGATTATAAATCAGTTTGACTGCTCTACATCCTCTTATAAATCAGTTTGACTGTTATTCATCCGATTATAAATCAGTTTGACTGCTCCTCGTCTGCTTATAAATCAGTTTGACTGCTCTTCATCCTATTATAAATCAGTTTGACTGCTCTTCATCCTCTTATAAAACAGTTTGACTGCTCTTTATCCTTTAATAACGCAGTTTGACTACTCTTCATCATCTTATAAAACAGTCTGACTGCTCTATATCCTCGTATAAAACAGTTTGACTGCTCTTCATCCTTTTATAAAGCAGTTTGACTGCTCTTCATCCTCTTATAAATCAATTTGACTGCTCTTCATCCTCTTATAAAACCGTTTGACTGCTCTTTGTCCGATTATAAATCAGTTTGACTGCTCTTCATCCTCTTATAAAACCGTTTGACTGCTCTTCGTCCGATTATAAATCAGGTTGACTGCTCTTCGTCCGATTATAAATCAGTTTGACTGCTCTTCGTCTGCTTATAAAACAGTTTGACTGCTCTTCATCCTTTTATAAAGCAGTTTGACTGCTCTTCATCCTCTTATAAATCAGTTTGACTGCTCTTCATCTGTTTATAAAGCAGTTTGATTGCTCTTCATCCTCCTATAGACCAGTTTGACTGCGCTTCATCCTCCTATAAAACAGTTTGACTGCTCTTCGTCGGATTATAAATCAGTTTGACTGCTCTTCGTCCTCTTATAAAACAGTTTGACTGCTCTTCATCCTTTTATAAAGCAGTTTGACTGCTCTTCATCCTCTTATAAAACAGTTTGACTGCTCTTCATCCTTTTATAAATCAGTTTGACTGCTCTTCGTCTGCTTATAAATCAGTTTGACTGCTCTTCATCCTATTATAAATCAGTTTGACTGCTCTTCATCCTCTTATAAAACAGTTTGACTGCTCTTTATCCTTTTATAACGCAGTTTGACTGCTCTTCATCCTCTTATAAAACAGTTTGACTGCTCTTCATCCTCTTGTAAAACAGGTTGACTGCTCTTCATCCTCTTGTAAAACAGTCTGACTGCTCTACATCCTCGTATAAAACAGTTTGACTGCTCTTCATCCTTTTATAAAGCAGTTTGACTGCTCTTCATCCTCTTATAAAACCGTTTGACTGCTCTTCGTCCGATTATAAATCAGGTTGACTGCTCTTCATCCGATTATAAATCAGTTTGACTGCTCTTCGTCTGCTTATAAAACAGTTTGACTGCTCTTCATCCTTTTATAAAGCAGTTTGACTGCTCTTCATCCTCTTATAAATCAGTTTGACTGCTCTTCATCTGTTTATAAAGCAGTTTGACTGCTCTACATCCTCTTATAAATCAGTTTGACTGCTCTTCATCCTCTTATAAAACCGTTTGACTGCTCTTCGTCCGATTATAAATCAGTTTGACTGCTCTTCATCCTCTTATAAAACCGTTTGACTGCTCTTCGTCCGATTATAAATCAGGTTGACTGCTCTTAGTCCGATTATAAATCAGTTTGACTGCTCTTCGTCTGCTTATAAAACAGTTTGACTGCTCTTCATCCTTTTATAAAGCAGTTTGACTGCTCTTCATCTTCTTATAAATCAGTTTGACTGCTCTTCATCTGTTTATAAAGCAGTTTGACTGCTCTTCATCCTCCTATAGACCAGTTTGACTGCGCTTCATCCTCCTATAAAACAGTTTGACTGCTCTTCGTCGGATTATAAATCAGTTTGACTGCTCTTCGTCCTCTTATAAAACAGTTTGACTGCTCTTCATCCTTTTATAAAGCAGTTTGACTGCTCTACATCCTCTTATAAATCAGTTTGACTGCTATTCATCCGATTATAAATCAGTTTGACTGCTCTTCGTCCGATTATAAATCAGTTTGACTGCTCTACATCCTCTTATAAATCAGTTTGACTGTTATTCATCCGATTATAAATCAGTTTGACTGCTCTTCGTCTGCTTATAAATCAGTTTGACTGCTCTTCATCCTATTATAAATCAGTTTGACTGCTCTTCATCCTCTTATAAAACAGTTTGACTGCTCTTTTTCCTTTTATAACGCAGTTTGACTGCTCTTCATCATCTTATAAAACAGTCTGACTGCTCTACATCCTCGTTTAAAACAGTTTGACTGCTCTTCATCCTTTTATAAAGCAGTTTGACTGCTCTTCATCCTCTTATAAATCAATTTGACTGCTCTTCATCCTCTTATAAAACCGTTTGACTGCTCTTCGTCCGATTATAAATCAGTTTGACTGCTCTTCATCCTCTTATAAAACCGTTTGACTGCTCTTCGTCCGATTATAAATCAGGTTGACTGCTCTTCGTCCGATTATAAATCAGTTTGACTGCTCTTCGTCTGCTTATAAAACAGTTTGACTGCTCTTCATCCTTTTATAAAGCAGTTTGACTGCTCTTCATCCTCTTATAAATCAGTTTGACTGCTCTTCATCTGTTTATAAAGCAGTTTGACTGCTCTTCATCCTCCTATAGACCAGTTTGACTGCGCTTCATCCTCCTATAAAACAGTTTGACTGCTCTTCGTCGGATTATAAATCAGTTTGACTGCTCTTCGTCCTCTTATAAAACAGTTTGACTGCTCTTCATCCTTTTATAAAGCAGTTTGACTGCTCTTCATCCTCTTATAAAACAGTTTGACTGCTCTTCATCCTTTTATAAATCAGTTTGACTGCTCTTCATCCTCTTATAAAACAGTTTGACTGCTCTTCATCCTCTTGTAAAACAGGTTGACTGCTCTTCATCCTCTTGTAAAACAGTCTGACTGCTCTACATCCTCGTATAAAACAGTTTGACTGCTCTTCATCCTTTTATAAAGCAGTTTGACTGCTCTTCATCCTCTTATAAATCAGTTTGACTGCTCTTCATCTGTTTATAAAGCAGTTTGACTGCTCTACATCCTCTTATAAATCAGTTTGACTGCTCTTCATCCTCTTATAAAACCGTTTGACTGCTCTTCGTCCGATTATAAATCAGTTTGACTGCTCTTCATCCTCTTATAAAACCGTTTGACTGCTCTTCGTCCGATTATAAATCAGGTTGACTGCTCTTCGTCCGATTATAAATCAGTTTGACTGCTCTTCGTCTGCTTATAAAACAGTTTGACTGCTCTTCATCCTTTTATAAAGCAGTTTGACTGCTCTTCATCCTCTTATAAATCAGTTTGACTGCTCTTCATCTGTTTATAAAGCAGTTTGACTGCTCTTCATCCTCCTATAGACCAGTTTGACTGCACTTCATCCTCCTATAAAACAGTTTGACTGCTCTTCGTCGGATTATAATTCAGTTTGACTGCTCTTCGTCCTCTTATAAAACAGTTTGACTGCTCTTCATCCTTTTATAAAGCAGTTTGACTGCTCTACATCCTCTTATAAATCAGTTTGACTGCTATTCATCCGATTATAAATCAGTTTGACTGCTCTTCGTCCGATTATAAATCAGTTTGACTGCTCTACATCCTCTTATAAATCAGTTTGACTGTTATTCATCCGATTATAAATCAGTTTGACTGCTCTTCGTCTGCTTATAAATCAGTTTGACTGCTCTTCATCCTATTATAAATCAGTTTGACTGCTCTTCATCCTCTTATAAAACAGTTTGACTGCTCTTTATCCTTTTATAACGCAGTTTGACTGCTCTTCATCATCTTATAAAACAGTCTGACTGCTCTACATCCTCGTTTAAAACAGTTTGACTGCTCTTCATCCTTTTATAAAGCAGTTTGACTGCTCTTCATCCTCTTATAAATCAATTTGACTGCTCTTCATCCTCTTATAAAACCGTTTGACTGCTCTTCGTCCGATTATAAATCAGTTTGACTGCTCTTCATCCTCTTATAAAACCGTTTGACTGCTCTTCGTCCGATTATAAATCAGGTTGACTGCTCTTCGTCCGATTATAAATCAGTTTGACTGCTCTTCGTCTGCTTATAAAACAGTTTGACTGCTCTTCATCCTTTTATAAAGCAGTTTGACTGCTCTTCATCCTCTTATAAATCAGTTTGACTGCTCTTCATCTGTTTATAAAGCAGTTTGACTGCTCTTCATCCTCCTATAGACCAGTTTGACTGCGCTTCATCCTCCTATAAAACAGTTTGACTGCTCTTCGTCGGATTATAAATCAGTTTGACTGCTCTTCGTCCTCTTATAAAACAGTTTGACTGCTCTTCATCCTTTTATAAAGCAGTTTGACTGCTTTTCATTCTCTTATAAATCAGTTTGACTGCTCTTCGTCTGCTTATAAATCAGTTTGACTGCTCTTCATCCTATTATAAATCAGTTTGACTGCTCTTCATCCTCTTATAAAACAGTTTGACTGCTCTTTATCCTTTTATAACGCAGTTTGACTGCTCTTCATCCTCTTATAAAACAGTTTGACTGCTCTTCATCCTCTTGTAAAACAGGTTGACTGCTCTTCATCCTCTTGTAAAACAGTCTGACTGCTCTACATCCTCGTATAAAACAGTTTGACTGCTCTTCATCCTTTTATAAAGCAGTTTGACTGCTCTTCATCCTCTTATAAAACCGTTTGACTGCTCTTCGTCCGATTATAAATCAGGTTGACTGCTCTTCGTCCGATTATAAATCAGTTTGACTGCTCTTCGTCTGCTTATAAAACAGTTTGACTGCTCTTCATCCTTTTATAAAGCAGTTTGACTGATCTTCATCCTCTTATAAATCAGTTTGACTGCTCTTCATCTGTTTATAAAGCAGTTTGACTGCTCTACATCCTCTTATAAATCAGTTTGACTGCTATTCATCCGATTATAAATCAGTTTGACTGCTCTTCGTCCGATTATAAATCAGTTTGACTGCTCTACATCCTCTTATAAATCAGTTTGACTGTTATTCATCCGATTATAAATCAGTTTGACTGCTCTTCGTCTGCTTATAAATCAGTTTGACTGCTCTTCATCCTATTATAAATCAGTTTGACTGCTCTTCATCCTCTTATAAAACAGTTTGACTGATCTTTATCCTTTTATAACGCAGTTTGACTGCTCTTCATCATCTTATAAAACAGTCTGACTGCTCTACATCCTCGTATAAAACAGTTTGACTGCTCTTCATCCTTTTATAAAGCAGTTTGACTGCTCTTCATCCTCTTATAAATCAATTTGACTGCTCTTCATCCTCTTATAAAACCGTTTGACTGCTCTTCGTCCGATTATAAATCAGTTTGACTGCTCTTCATCCTCTTATAAAACCGTTTGAGTGCTCTTCGTCCGATTATAAATCAGGTTGACTGCTCTTCGTCCGATTATAAATCAGTTTGACTGCTCTTCGTCTGCTTATAAAACAGTTTGACTGCTGTTCATCCTTTTATAAAGCAGTTTGACTGCTCTTCATCCTCTTATAAATCAGTTTGACTGCTCTTCATCTGTTTATAAAGCAGTTTGACTGCTCTTCATCCTCCTATAGACCAGTTTGACTGCGCTTCATCCTCCTATAAAACAGTTTGACTGCTCTTCGTCGGATTATAAATCAGTTTGACTGCTCTTCGTCCTCTTATAAAACAGTTTGACTGCTCTTCATCCTTTTATAAAGCAGTTTGACTGCTCTTCATCCTCTTATAAAACAGTTTGACTGCTCTTCATCCTTTTATAAATCAGTTTGACTGCTCTTCGTCTGCTTATAAATCAGTTTGACTGCTCTTCATCCTATTATAAATCAGTTTGACTGCTCTTCATCCTCTTATAAAACAGTTTGACTGCTCTTTATCCTTTTATAACGCAGTTTGACTGCTCTTCATCCTCTTATAAAACAGTTTGACTGCTCTTCATCCTCTTGTAAAACAGGTTGACTGCTCTTCATCCTCTTGTAAAACAGTCTGACTGCTCTACATCCTCGTATAAAACAGTTTGACTGCTCTTCATCCTTTTATAAAGCAGTTTGACTGCTCTTCATCCTCTTATAAATCAATTTGACTGCTCTTCATCCTCTTATAAAACCGTTTGACTGCTCTTCGTCCGATTATAAATCAGTTTGACTGCTCTTCGTCCGCTTATAAAACAGTTTGACTGCTCTTCATCCTTTTATAAAGCAGTTTGACTGCTCTTCATCCTCTTATAAATCAGTTTGACTGCTCTTCATCCTTTTATAAAGCAGTTTGACTGCTCTTCATCCTCCTATAAACCAGTTTGACTGCGCTTCATCCTCCTATAGAACAGTTTGACTGCTCTTCGTCCGATTATAAATCAGTTTGACTGCTCTTCGTCCTCTTATAAAACAGTTTGACTGCTCTTCATCCTTTTATAAAGCAGTTTGACTGCTCTTCATCCTCTTATAAATCAGTTTGACTGCTCTTCATCCGATTATAAATCAGTTTGACTGCTCTTCATCCTCTTATAAAACAGTTTGACTGCTCTTCATCCTTTTATAAAGCAGTTTGACTGCTCTTCATCCTCTTATAAATCAGTTTGACTGCTCTTCATCCTATTATAAATCAGTTTGACTGCTCTTCATCCTCTTATAAAACAGTTTGACTGCTCTTCATCCTTTTATAAATCAGTTTGACTGCTCTTCGTCTGCTTATAAATCAGTTTGACTGCTCGACATCCTATTATAAATCAGTTTGACTGCTCTTCATCTGTTTATAAAGCAGTTTGACTGCTCTACATCCTCTTATAAATCAGTTTGACTGCTATTCATCCGATTATAAATCAGTTTGACTGCTCTTCGTCCGATTATAAATCAGTTTGACTGCTCTACATCCTCTTATAAATCAGTTTGACTGTTATTCATCCGATTATAAATCAGTTTGACTGCTCTTCGTCTGCTTATAAATCAGTTTGACTGCTCTTCATCCTATTATAAATCAGTTTGACTGCTCTTCATCCTCTTATAAAACAGTTTGACTGATCTTTATCCTTTTATAACACAGTTTGACTGCTCTTCATCATCTTATAAAACAGTCTGACTGCTCTACATCCTCGTATAAAACAGTTTGACTGCTCTTCATCCTTTTATAAAGCAGTTTGACTGCTCTTCATCCTCTTACAAATCAATTTGACTGCTCTTCATCCTCTTATAAAACCGTTTGAGTGCTCTTCGTCCGATTATAAATCAGGTTGACTGCTCTTCGTCCGATTATAAATCAGTTTGACTGCTCTTCGTCTGCTTATAAAACAGTTTGACTGCTGTTCATCCTTTTATAAAGCAGTTTGACTGCTCTTCATCCTCTTATAAATCAGTTTGACTGCTCTTCATCTGTTTATAAAGCAGTTTGACTGCTCTTCATCCTCCTATAGACCAGTTTGACTGCGCTTCATCCTCCTATAAAACAGTTTGACTGCTCTTCGTCGGATTATAAATCAGTTTGACTGCTCTTCGTCCTCTTATAAAACAGTTTGACTGCTCTTCATCCTTTTATAAAGCAGTTTGACTGCTCTTCATCCTCTTATAAAACAGTTTGACTGCTCTTCATCCTTTTATAAATCAGTTTGACTGCTCTTCGTCTGCTTATAAATCAGTTTGACTGCTCTTCATCCTATTATAAATCAGTTTGACTGCTCTTCATCCTCTTATAAAACAGTTTGACTGCTCTTTATCCTTTTATAACGCAGTTTGACTGCTCTTCATCCTCTTATAAAACAGTTTGACTGCTCTTCATCCTCTTGTAAAACAGGTTGACTGCTCTTCATCCTCTTGTAAAACAGTCTGACTGCTCTACATCCTCGTATAAAACAGTTTGACTGCTCTTCATCCTTTTATAAAGCAGTTTGACTGCTCTTCATCCTCTTATAAATCAATTTGACTGCTCTTCATCCTCTTATAAAACCGTTTGACTGCTCTTCGTCCGATTATAAATCAGTTTGACTGCTCTTCGTCCGCTTATAAAACAGTTTGACTGCTCTTCATCCTTTTATAAAGCAGTTTGACTGCTCTTCATCCTCTTATAAATCAGTTTGACTGCTCTTCATCCTTTTATAAAGCAGTTTGACTGCTCTTCATCCTCCTATAAACCAGTTTGACTGCGCTTCATCCTCCTATAGAACAGTTTGACTGCTCTTCGTCCGATTATAAATCAGTTTGACTGCTCTTCGTCCTCTTATAAAACAGTTTGACTGCTCTTCATCCTTTTATAAAGCAGTTTGACTGCTCTTCATCCTCTTATAAATCAGTTTGACTGCTCTTCATCCGATTATAAATCAGTTTGACTGCTCTTCATCCTCTTATAAAACAGTTTGACTGCTCTTCATCCTTTTATAAAGCAGTTTGACTGCTCTTCATCCTCTTATAAATCAGTTTGACTGCTCTTCATCCTATTATAAATCAGTTTGACTGCTCTTCATCCTCTTATAAAACAGTTTGACTGCTCTTCATCCTTTTATAAATCAGTTTGACTGCTCTTCGTCTGCTTATAAATCAGTTTGACTGCTCGACATCCTATTATAAATCAGTTTGACTGCTCTTCATCTGTTTATAAAGCAGTTTGACTGCTCTACATCCTCTTATAAATCAGTTTGACTGCTATTCATCCGATTATAAATCAGTTTGACTGCTCTTCGTCCGATTATAAATCAGTTTGACTGCTCTACATCCTCTTATAAATCAGTTTGACTGTTATTCATCCGATTATAAATCAGTTTGACTGCTCTTCGTCTGCTTATAAATCAGTTTGACTGCTCTTCATCCTATTATAAATCAGTTTGACTGCTCTTCATCCTCTTATAAAACAGTTTGACTGATCTTTATCCTTTTATAACACAGTTTGACTGCTCTTCATCATCTTATAAAACAGTCTGACTGCTCTACATCCTCGTATAAAACAGTTTGACTGCTCTTCATCCTTTTATAAAGCAGTTTGACTGCTCTTCATCCTCTTACAAATCAATTTGACTGCTCTTCATCCTCTTATAAAACCGTTTGAGTGCTCTTCGTCCGATTATAAATCAGGTTGACTGCTCTTCGTCCGATTATAAATCAGTTTGACTGCTCTTCGTCTGCTTATAAAACAGTTTGACTGCTGTTCATCCTTTTATAAAGCAGTTTGACTGCTCTTCATCCTCTTATAAATCAGTTTGACTGCTCTTCATCTGTTTATAAAGCAGTTTGACTGCTCTTCATCCTCCTATAGACCAGTTTGACTGCGCTTCATCCTCCTATAAAACAGTTTGACTGCTCTTCGTCGGATTATAAATCAGTTTGACTGCTCTTCGTCCTCTTATAAAACAGTTTGACTGCTCTTCATCCTTTTATAAAGCAGTTTGACTGCTCTTCATCCTCTTATAAAACAGTTTGACTGCTCTTCATCCTTTTATAAATCAGTTTGACTGCTCTTCGTCTGCTTATAAATCAGTTTGACTGCTCTTCATCCTATTATAAATCAGTTTGACTGCTCTTCATCCTCTTATAAAACAGTTTGACTGCTCTTTATCCTTTTATAACGCAGTTTGACTGCTCTTCATCCTCTTATAAAACAGTTTGACTGCTCTTCATCCTCTTGTAAAACAGGTTGACTGCTCTTCATCCTCTTGTAAAACAGTCTGACTGCTCTACATCCTCGTATAAAACAGTTTGACTGCTCTTCATCCTTTTATAAAGCAGTTTGACTGCTCTTCATCCTCTTATAAATCAATTTGACTGCTCTTCATCCTCTTATAAAACCGTTTGACTGCTCTTCGTCCGATTATAAATCAGTTTGACTGCTCTTCGTCCGCTTATAAAACAGTTTGACTGCTCTTCATCCTTTTATAAAGCAGTTTGACTGCTCTTCATCCTCTTATAAATCAGTTTGACTGCTCTTCATCCTTTTATAAAGCAGTTTGACTGCTCTTCATCCTCCTATAAACCAGTTTGACTGCGCTTCATCCTCCTATAGAACAGTTTGACTGCTCTTCGTCCGATTATAAATCAGTTTGACTGCTCTTCGTCCTCTTATAAAACAGTTTGACTGCTCTTCATCCTTTTATAAAGCAGTTTGACTGCTCTTCATCCTCTTATAAATCAGTTTGACTGCTCTTCATCCGATTATAAATCAGTTTGACTGCTCTTCATCCTCTTATAAAACAGTTTGACTGCTCTTCATCCTTTTATAAAGCAGTTTGACTGCTCTTCATCCTCTTATAAATCAGTTTGACTGCTCTTCATCCTATTATAAATCAGTTTGACTGCTCTTCATCCTCTTATAAAACAGTTTGACTGCTCTTCATCCTTTTATAAATCAGTTTGACTGCTCTTCGTCTGCTTATAAATCAGTTTGACTGCTCGACATCCTATTATAAATCAGTTTGACTGCTCTTCATCTGTTTATAAAGCAGTTTGACTGCTCTACATCCTCTTATAAATCAGTTTGACTGCTATTCATCCGATTATAAATCAGTTTGACTGCTCTTCGTCCGATTATAAATCAGTTTGACTGCTCTACATCCTCTTATAAATCAGTTTGACTGTTATTCATCCGATTATAAATCAGTTTGACTGCTCTTCGTCTGCTTATAAATCAGTTTGACTGCTCTTCATCCTATTATAAATCAGTTTGACTGCTCTTCATCCTCTTATAAAACAGTTTGACTGATCTTTATCCTTTTATAACGCAGTTTGACTGCTCTTCATCATCTTATAAAACAGTCTGACTGCTCTACATCCTCGTATAAAACAGTTTGACTGCTCTTCATCCTTTTATAAAGCAGTTTGACTGCTCTTCATCCTCTTACAAATCAATTTGACTGCTCTTCATCCTCTTATAAAACCGTTTGACTGCTCTTCGTCCGATTATAAATCAGTTTGACTGCTCTTCATCCTTTTATAAAGCAGTTTGACTGCTCTTCATCCTCTTATAAATCAATTTGACTGCTCTTCATCCTCTTATAAAACCGTTTGACTGCTCTTCGTCCGATTATAAATCAGTTTGACTGCTCTTCGTCCGCTTATAAAACAGTTTGACTGCTCTTCATCCTTTTATAAAGCAGTTTGACTGCTCTTCATCCTCTTATAAATCAGTTTGACTGCTCTTCATCCTTTTATAAAGCAGTTTGACTGCTCTTCATCCTCCTATAAACCAGTTTGACTGCGCTTCATCCTCCTATAGAACAGTTTGACTGCTCTTCGTCCGATTATAAATCAGTTTGACTGCTCTTCGTCCTCTTATAAAACAGTTTGACTGCTCTTCATCCTTTTATAAAGCAGTTTGACTGCTCTTCATCCTTTTATAAATCAGTTTGACTGCTCTTCATCCGATTATAAATCAGTTTGACTGCTCTTCATCCTCTTATAAAACAGTTTGACTGCTCTTCATCCTTTTATAAAGCAGTTTGACTGCTCTTCATCCTCTTATAAATCAGTTTGACTGCTCTTCATCCTATTATAAATCAGTTTGACTGCTCTTCATCCTCTTATAAAACAGTTTGACTGCTCTTCATCCTTTTATAAATCAGTTTGACTGCTCTTCGTCTGCTTATAAATCAGTTTGACTGCTCGACATCCTATTATAAATCAGTTTGACTGCTCTTCATCTGTTTATAAAGCAGTTTGACTGCTCTACATCCTCTTATAAATCAGTTTGACTGCTATTCATCCGATTATAAATCAGTTTGACTGCTCTTCGTCCGATTATAAATCAGTTTGACTGCTCTACATCCTCTTATAAATCAGTTTGACTGTTATTCATCCGATTATAAATCAGTTTGACTGCTCTTCGTCTGCTTATAAATCAGTTTGACTGCTCTTCATCCTATTATAAATCAGTTTGACTGCTCTTCATCCTCTTATAAAACAGTTTGACTGATCTTTATCCTTTTATAACGCAGTTTGACTGCTCTTCATCATCTTATAAAACAGTCTGACTGCTCTACATCCTCGTATAAAACAGTTTGACTGCTCTTCATCCTTTTATAAAGCAGTTTGACTGCTCTTCATCCTCTTACAAATCAATTTGACTGCTCTTCATCCTCTTATAAAACCGTTTGACTGCTCTTCGTCCGATTATAAATCAGTTTGACTGCTCTTCATCCTCTTATAAAACCGTTTGAGTGCTCTTCGTCCGATTATAAATCAGGTTGACTGCTCTTCGTCCGATTATAAATCAGTTTGACTGCTCTTCGTCTGCTTATAAAACAGTTTGACTGCTGTTCATCCTTTTATAAAGCAGTTTGACTGCTCTTCATCCTCTTACAAATCAGTTTGACTGCTCTTCATCTGTTTATAAAGCAGTTTGACTGCTCTTCATCCTCCTATAGACCAGTTTGACTGCGCTTCATCCTCCTATAAAACAGTTTGACTGCTCTTCGTCGGATTATAAATCAGTTTGACTGCTCTTCGTCCTCTTATAAAACAGTTTGACTGCTCTTCATCCTTTTATAAAGCAGTTTGACTGCTCTTCATCCTCTTATAAAACAGTTTGACTGCTCTTCATCCTTTTATAAATCAGTTTGACTGCTCTTCGTCTGCTTATAAATCAGTTTGACTGCTCTTCATCCTATTATAAATCAGTTTGACTGCTCTTCATCCTCTTATAAAACAGTTTGACTGCTCTTTATCCTTTTATAACGCAGTTTGACTGCTCTTCATCCTCTTATAAAACAGTTTGACTGCTCTTCATCCTTTTATAAATCAGTTTGACTGCTCTTCGTCTGCTTATAAATCAGTTTGACTGCTCGACATCCTATTATAAATCAGTTTGACTGCTCTTCATCTGTTTATAAAGCAGTTTGACTGCTCTTCATCCTTTTATAAATCAGTTTGACTGCTCTTCGTCTGCTTATAAATCAGTTTGACTGCTCGACATCCTATTATAAATCAGTTTGACTGCTCTTCATCTGTTTATAAAGCAGTTTGACTGCTCTACATCCTCTTATAAATCAGTTTGACTGCTATTCATCCGATTATAAATCAGTTTGACTGCTCTTCGTCCGATTATAAATCAGTTTGACTGCTCTACATCCTCTTATAAATCAGTTTGACTGTTATTCATCCGATTATAAATCAGTTTGACTGCTCTTCGTCTGCTTATAAATCAGTTTGACTGCTCTTCATCCTATTATAAATCAGTTTGACTGCTCTTCATCCTCTTATAAAACAGTTTGACTGATCTTTATCCTTTTATAACGCAGTTTGACTGCTCTTCATCATCTTATAAAACAGTCTGACTGCTCTACATCCTCGTATAAAACAGTTTGACTGCTCTTCATCCTTTTATAAAGCAGTTTGACTGCTCTTCATCCTCTTACAAATCAATTTGACTGCTCTTCATCCTCTTATAAAACCGTTTGACTGCTCTTCGTCCGATTATAAATCAGTTTGACTGCTCTTCATCCTCTTATAAAACCGTTTGAGTGCTCTTCGTCCGATTATAAATCAGGTTGACTGCTCTTCGTCCGATTATAAATCAGTTTGACTGCTCTTCGTCTGCTTATAAAACAGTTTGACTGCTGTTCATCCTTTTATAAAGCAGTTTGACTGCTCTTCATCCTCTTATAAATCAGTTTGACTGCTCTTCATCTGTTTATAAAGCAGTTTGACTGCTCTTCATCCTCCTATAGACCAGTTTGACTGCGCTTCATCCTCCTATAAAACAGTTTGACTGCTCTTCGTCGGATTATAAATCAGTTTGACTGCTCTTCGTCCTCTTATAAAACAGTTTGACTGCTCTTCATCCTTTTATAAAGCAGTTTGACTGCTCTTCATCCTCTTATAAAACAGTTTGACTGCTCTTCATCCTTTTATAAATCAGTTTGACTGCTCTTCGTCTGCTTATAAATCAGTTTGACTGCTCTTCATCCTATTATAAATCAGTTTGACTGCTCTTCATCCTCTTATAAAACAGTTTGACTGCTCTTTATCCTTTTATAACGCAGTTTGACTGCTCTTCATCCTCTTATAAAACAGTTTGACTGCTCTTCATCCTCTTGTAAAACAGGTTGACTGCTCTTCATCCTCTTGTAAAACAGTCTGACTGCTCTACATCCTCGTATAAAACAGTTTGACTGCTCTTCATCCTTTTATAAAGCAGTTTGACTGCTCTTCATCCTCTTATAAATCAATTTGACTGCTCTTCATCCTCTTATAAAACCGTTTGACTGCTCTTCGTCCGATTATAAATCAGTTTGACTGCTCTTCGTCCGCTTATAAAACAGTTTGACTGCTCTTCATCCTTTTATAAAGCAGTTTGACTGCTCTTCATCCTCTTATAAATCAGTTTGACTGCTCTTCATCCTTTTATAAAGCAGTTTGACTGCTCTTCATCCTCCTATAAACCAGTTTGACTGCGCTTCATCCTCCTATAGAACAGTTTGACTGCTCTTCGTCCGATTATAAATCAGTTTGACTGCTCTTCGTCCTCTTATAAAATAGTTTGACTGCTCTTCATCCTTTTATAAAGCAGTTTGACTGCTCTTCATCCTCTTATAAATCAGTTTGACTGCTCTTCATCCGATTATAAATCAGTTTGACTGCTCTTCATCCTCTTATAAAACAGTTTGACTGCTCTTCATCCTTTTATAAAGCAGTTTGACTGCTCTTCATCCTCTTATAAATCAGTTTGACTGCTCTTCATCCTATTATAAATCAGTTTGACTGCTCTTCATCCTCTTATAAAACAGTTTGACTGCTCTTCATCCTTTTGTAAATCAGTTTGACTGCTCTTCGTCTGCTTATAAATCAGTTTGACTGCTCGACATCCTATTATAAATCAGTTTGACTGCTCTTCATCCTCTTATAAAACAGATTGACTGCTCTTCATCCTCTTGTAAAACAGGTTGACTGCCCTTCATCCTCTTGTAGAACAGTTTGACTGCTTTTCGTCCGATTATAAATCAGTTTGACTGCTCTTCATCCTTTTATAAAGCAGTTTGACTGCTCTTCATCCTCTTATAAAACAGATTGACTGCTCTTCATCCTCTTGTAAAACAGGTTGACTGCCCTTCATCCTCTTGTAAAACAGTCTGACTGCTCTATATCCTCGTATAAAACAGTTTGACTGCTCTTCATCCTTTTATAAAACCGTTTGACTGCTCTTCGTCCGTTTATAAATCAGTTTGACTGCTCTTCGTCCGATTATAAATCAGTTTGACTGCTCTTCGTCCGCTTATAAATCAGTTTGACTGCTCTTCATCCTCTTATAAAGCAGTTTGACTGCTCTTCATCCTCCTATAAACCAGTTTGACTGCGCTTCATCCTCCTATAGAACAGTTTGACTGCTCTTCGTCCGATTATAAATCAATTTGACTGCTCTTCGTCCTCGTATAAAACAGGTTGACTGCTCTTCATCGTTTTATAAAGCAGTTTGACTGCTCTACATCCTCTTATAAATCAGTTTGACTGCTATTCATCCGATTATAAATCAGTTTGACTGCTCTTCGTCCAATTATAAATCAGTTTGACTGCTCTTCGTCCGATTATAAATCAGTTTGACTGCTCTTCGTCCGCTTATAAAACAGTTTAACTGCTCTTCATCCTTTTATAAAGCAGTTTGACTGCTCTTCATCCTCTTATAAATCAGTTTGACTGCTCTTCATCCTCTTATAAAGCAGTTTGACTGCTCTTCATCCTTTTATAAAGCAGTTTGACTGCTCTTCATCCTCTTATAAATCAGTTTGACTGCTCTTCATCTGTTTATAAAGCAGTTTGACTGCTCTACATCCTCTTATAAATCAGTTTGACTGCTATTCATCCGATTATAAATCAGTTTGACTGCTCTTCGTCCGATTATAAATCAGTTTGACTGCTCTACATCCTCTTATAAATCAGTTTGACTGTTATTCATCCGATTATAAATCAGTTTGACTGCTCTTCGTCTGCTTATAAATCAGTTTGACTGCTCTTCATCCTATTATAAATCAGTTTGACTGCTATTCATCCTCTTATAAAACAGTTTGACTGCTCTTCATCATCTTATAAAACAGTCTGACTGCTCTACATCCTCGTATAAAACAGTTTGACTGCTCTTCATCCTTTTATAAAGCAGTTTGACTGCTCTTCATCCTCTTATAAATCAATTTGACTGCTCTTCATCCTCTTATAAAACCGTTTGACTGCTCTTCGTCCGATTATAAATCAGTTTGACTGCTCTTCATCCTCTTATAAAACCGTTTGAGTGCTCTTCGTCCGATTATAAATCAGGTTGACTGCTCTTCGTCCGATTATAAATCAGTTTGACTGCTCTTCGTCTGCTTATAAAACAGTTTGACTGCTGTTCATCCTTTTATAAAGCAGTTTGACTGCTCTTCATCCTCTTATAAATCAGTTTGACTGCTCTTCATCTGTTTATAAAGCAGTTTGACTGCTCTTCATCCTCCTATAGACCAGTTTGACTGCGCTTCATCCTCCTATAAAACAGTTTGACTGCTCTTCGTCGGATTATAAATCAGTTTGACTGCTCTTCGTCCTCTTATAAAACAGTTTGACTGCTCTTCATCCTTTTATAAAGCAGTTTGACTGCTCTTCATCCTCTTATAAAACAGTTTGACTGCTCTTCATCCTTTTATAAATCAGTTTGACTGCTCTTCGTCTGCTTATAAATCAGTTTGACTGCTCTTCATCCTATTATAAATCAGTTTGACTGCTCTTCATCCTCTTATAAAACAGTTTGACTGCTCTTTATCCTTTTATAACGCAGTTTGACTGCTCTTCATCCTCTTATAAAACAGTTTGACTGCTCTTCATCCTCTTGTAAAACAGGTTGACTGCTCTTCATCCTCTTGTAAAACAGTCTGACTGCTCTACATCCTCGTATAAAACAGTTTGACTGCTCTTCATCCTTTTATAAAGCAGTTTGACTGCTCTTCATCCTCTTATAAATCAATTTGACTGCTCTTCATCCTCTTATAAAACCGTTTGACTGCTCTTCGTCCGATTATAAATCAGTTTGACTGCTCTTCGTCCGCTTATAAAACAGTTTGACTGCTCTTCATCCTTTTATAAAGCAGTTTGACTGCTCTTCATCCTCTTATAAATCAGTTTGACTGCTCTTCATCCTTTTATAAAGCAGTTTGACTGCTCTTCATCCTCCTATAAACCAGTTTGACTGCGCTTCATCCTCCTATAGAACAGTTTGACTGCTCTTCGTCCGATTATAAATCAGTTTGACTGCTCTTCGTCCTCTTATAAAACAGTTTGACTGCTCTTCATCCTTTTATAAAGCAGTTTGACTGCTCTTCATTCTCTTATAAATCAGTTTGACTGCTCTTCATCCGATTATAAATCAGTTTGACTGCTCTTCATCCTCTTATAATACAGTTTGACTGCTCTTCATCCTTTTATAAAGCAGTTTGACTGCTCTTCATCCTCTTATAAATCAGTTTGACTGCTCTTCATCCTATTATAAATCAGTTTGACTGCTCTTCATCCTCTTATAAAACAGTTTGACTGCTCTTCATCCTTTTATAAATCAGTTTGACTGCTCTTCGTCTGCTTATAAATCAGTTTGACTGCTCGACATCCTATTATAAATCAGTTTGACTGCTCTTCATCCTCTTATAAAACAGATTGACTGCTCTTCATCCTCTTGTAAAACAGGTTGACTGCCCTTCATCCTCTTGTAGAACAGTTTGACTGCTTTTCGTCCGATTATAAATCAGTTTGACTGCTCTTCGTCCTCGTATAAAACAGTTTGACTGCTCTTCATCCTTTTATAAAGCAGTTTGACTGCTCTTCATCCTCTTATAAAACAGATTGACTGCTCTTCATCCTCTTGTAAAACAGGTTGACTGCCCTTCATCCTCTTGTAAAACAGTCTGACTGCTCTACATCCTCGTATAAAACAGTTTGACTGCTCTTCATCCTTTTATAAAACCGTTTGACTGCTCTTCGTCCGTTTATAAATCAGTTTGACTGCTCTTCGTCCGATTATAAATCAGTTTGACTGCTCTTCGTCCGCTTATAAATCAGTTTGACTGCTCTTCATCCTCTTATAAAGCAGTTTGACTGCTCTTCATCCTCCTATAAACCAGTTTGACTGCGCTTCATCCTCCTATAGAACAGTTTGACTGCTCTTCGTCCGATTATAAATCAATTTGACTGCTCTTCGTCCTCGTATAAAACAGTTTGACTGCTCTTCATCGTTTTATAAAGCAGTTTGACTGCTCTACATCCTCTTATAAATCAGTTTGACTGCTATTCATCCGATTATAAATCAGTTTGACTGCTCTTCGTCCAATTATAAATCAGTTTGACTGCTCTTCGTCCGATTATAAATCAGTTTGACTGCTCTTCGTCCGCTTATAAAACAGTTTAACTGCTCTTCATCCTTTTATAAAGCAGTTTGACTGCTCTTCATCCTCTTATAAATCAGTTTGACTGCTCTTCATCCTCTTATAAAGCAGTTTGACTGCTCTTCATCCTCCTATAAACCAGTTTGACTGCGCTTTATCCTCCTATAGAACAGTTTGACTGCTCTTCGTCCGATTATAAATCAGTTTGACTGCTCTTCGTCTGCTTATAAAACAGTTTGACTGCTGTTCATCCTTTTATAAAGCAGTTTGACTGCTCTTCATCCTCTTATAAATCAGTTTGACTGCTCTTCATCTGTTTATAAAGCAGTTTGACTGCTCTTCATCCTCCTATAGACCAGTTTGACTGCGCTTCATCCTCCTATAAAACAGTTTGACTGCTCTTCGTCGGATTATAAATCAGTTTGACTGCTCTTCGTCCTCTTATAAAACAGTTTGACTGCTCTTCATCCTTTTATAAAGCAGTTTGACTGCTCTTCATCCTCTTATAAAACAGTTTGACTGCTCTTCATCCTTTTATGAATCAGTTTGACTGCTCTTCGTCTGCTTATAAATCAGTTTGACTGCTCTTCATCCTATTATAAATCAGTTTGACTGCTCTTCATCCTCTTATAAAACAGTTTGACTGCTCTTTATCCTTTTATAACGCAGTTTGACTGCTCTTCATCCTCTTATAAAACAGTTTGACTGCTCTTCATCCTCTTGTAAAACAGGTTGACTGCTCTTCATCCTCTTGTAAAACAGTCTGACTGCTCTACATCCTCGTATAAAACAGTTTGACTGCTCTTCATCCTTTTATAAAGCAGTTTGACTGCTCTTCATCCTCTTATAAATCAATTTGACTGCTCTTCATCCTCTTATAAAACCGTTTGACTGCTCTTCGTCCGATTATAAATCAGTTTGACTGCTCTTCGTCCGCTTATAAAACAGTTTGACTGCTCTTCATCCTTTTATAAAGCAGTTTGACTGCTCTTCATCCTCTTATAAATCAGTTTGACTGCTCTTCATCCTTTTATAAAGCAGTTTGACTGCTCTTCATCCTCCTATAAACCAGTTTGACTGCGCTTCATCCTCCTATAGAACAGTTTGACTGCTCTTCGTCCGATTATAAATCAGTTTGACTGCACTTCGTCCTCTTATAAAACAGTTTGACTGCTCTTCATCCTTTTATAAAGCAGTTTGACTGCTCTTCATCCTCTTATAAATCAGTTTGACTGCTCTTCATCCGATTATAAATCAGTTTGACTGCTCTTCATCCTCTTATAAAACAGTTTGACTGCTCTTCATCCTTTTATAAAGCAGTTTGACTGCTCTTCATCCTCTTATAAATCAGTTTGACTGCTCTTCATCCTATTATAAATCAGTTTGACTGCTCTTCATCCTCTTATAAATCAGTTTGACTGCTATTCATCCGATTATAAATCAGTTTGACTGCTCTTCGTCCAATTATAAATCAGTTTGACTGCTCTTCGTCCGATTATAAATCAGTTTGACTGCTCTTCGTCCGCTTATAAAACAGTTTAACTGCTCTTCATCCTTTTATAAAGCAGTTTGACTGCTCTTCATCCTCTTATAAATCAGTTTGACTGCTCTTCATCCTCTTATAAAGCAGTTTGACTGCTCTTCGTCCGATTATAAATCAGTTTGACTGCTATTCATCCTCTTATAAAACAGTTTGACTGCTCTTCATCATCTTATAAAACAGTCTGACTGCTCTACATCCTCGTATAAAACAGTTTGACTGCTCTTCATCCTTTTATAAAGCAGTTTGACTGCTCTTCATCCTCTTATAAATCAATTTGACTGCTCTTCATCCTCTTATAAAACCGTTTGACTGCTCTTCGTCCGATTATAAATCAGTTTGACTGCTCTTCATCCTCTTATAAAACCGTTTGAGTGCTCTTCGTCCGATTATAAATCAGGTTGACTGCTCTTCGTCCGATTATAAATCAGTTTGACTGCTCTTCGTCTGCTTATAAAACAGTTTGACTGCTGTTCATCCTTTTATAAAGCAGTTTGACTGCTCTTCATCCTCTTATAAATCAGTTTGCCTGCTCTTCATCTGTTTATAAAGCAGTTTGACTGCTCTTCATCCTCCTATAGACCAGTTTGACTGCGCTTCATCCTCCTATAAAACAGTTTGACTGCTCTTCGTCGGATTATAAATCAGTTTGACTGCTCTTCGTCCTCTTATAAAACAGTTTGACTGCTCTTCATCCTTTTATAAAGCAGTTTGACTGCTCTTCATCCTCTTATAAAACAGTTTGACTGCTCTTCATCCTTTTATAAATCAGTTTGACTGCTCTTCGTCTGCTTATAAATCAGTTTGACTGCTCTTCATCCTATTATAAATCAGTTTGACTGCTCTTCATCCTCTTATAAAACAGTTTGACTGCTCTTTATCCTTTTATAACGCAGTTTGACTGCTCTTCATCCTCTTATAAAACAGTTTGACTGCTCTTCATCCTCTTGTAAAACAGGTTGACTGCTCTTCATCCTCTTGTAAAACAGTCTGACTGCTCTACATCCTCGTATAAAACAGTTTGACTGCTCTTCATCCTTTTATAAAGCAGTTTGACTGCTCTTCATCCTCTTATAAATCAATTTGACTGCTCTTCATCCTCTTATAAAACCGTTTGACTGCTCTTCGTCCGATTATAAATCAGTTTGACTGCTCTTCGTCCGCTTATAAAACAGTTTGACTGCTCTTCATCCTTTTATAAAGCAGTTTGACTGCTCTTCATCCTCTTATAAATCAGTTTGACTGCTCTTCATCCTTTTATAAAGCAGTTTGACTGCTCTTCATCCTCCTATAAACCAGTTTGACTGCGCTTCATCCTCCTATAGAACAGTTTGACTGCTCTTCGTCCGATTATAAATCAGTTTGACTGCTCTTCGTCCTCTTATAAAACAGTTTGACTGCTCTTCATCCTTTTATAAAGCAGTTTGACTGCTCTTCATCCTCTTATAAATCAGTTTGACTGCTCTTCATCCGCTTACAAAACAGTTTGACTGCTCTTCATCCTCTTATAATACAGTTTGACTGCTCTTCATCCTTTTATAAAGCAGTTTGACTGCTCTTCATCCTCTTATAAATCAGTTTGACTGCTCTTCATCCTATTATAAATCAGTTTGACTGCTCTTCATCCTCTTATAAAACAGTTTGACTGCTCTTCATCCTTTTATAAATCAGTTTGACTGCTCTTCGTCTGCTTATAAATCAGTTTGACTGCTCGACATCCTATTATAAATCAGTTTGACTGCTCTTCATCCTCTTATAAAACAGATTGACTGCTCTTCATCCTCTTGTAAAACAGGTTGACTGCCCTTCATCCTCTTGTAGAACAGTTTGACTGCTTTTCGTCCGATTATAAATCAGTTTGACTGCTCTTCGTCCTCGTATAAAACAGTTTGACTGCTCTTCATCCTTTTATAAAGCAGTTTGACTGCTCTTCATCCTCTTATAAAACAGATTGACTGCTCTTCATCCTCTTGTAAAACAGGTTGACTGCCCTTCATCCTCTTGTAAAACAGTCTGACTGCTCTACATCCTCGTATAAAACAGTTTGACTGCTCTTCATCCTTTTATAAAACCGTTTGACTGCTCTTCGTCCGTTTATAAATCAGTTTGACTGCTCTTCGTCCGATTATAAATCAGTTTGACTGCTCTTCGTCCGCTTATAAATCAGTTTGACTGCTCTTCATCCTCTTATAAAGCAGTTTGACTGCTCTTCATCCTTCTATAAACCAGTTTGACTGCGCTTCATCCTCCTATAGAACAGTTTGACTGCTCTTCGTCCGATTATAAATCAATTTGACTGCTCTTCGTCCTCGTATAAAACAGTTTGACTGCTCTTCATCGTTTTATAAAGCAGTTTGACTGCTCTACATCCTCTTATAAATCAGTTTGACTGCTATTCATCCGATTATAAATCAGTTTGACTGCTCTTCGTCCAATTATAAATCAGTTTGACTGCTCTTCGTCCGATTATAAATCAGTTTGACTGCTCTTCGTCCGCTTATAAAACAGTTTAACTGCTCTTCATCCTTTTATAAAGCAGTTTGACTGCTCTTCATCCTCTTATAAATCAGTTTGACTGCTCTTCATCCTCTTATAAAGCAGTTTGACTGCTCTTCATCCTCCTATAAACCAGTTTGACTGCGCTTTATCCTCCTATAGAACAGTTTGACTGCTCTTCGTCCGATTATAAATCAGTTTGACTGCTCTTCGTCTGCTTATAAAACAGTTTGACTGCTGTTCATCCTTTTATAAAGCAGTTTGACTGCTCTTCATCCTCTTATAAATCAGTTTGACTGCGCTTCATCCTCCTATAGAACAGTTTGACTGCTCTTCGTCCGATTATAAATCAGTTTGACTGCTCTTCGTCCGATTATAAATCAGTTTGACTGCTCTTCGTCCGCTTATAAAACAGTTTAACTGCTCTTCATCCTTTTATAAAGCAGTTTGACTGCTCTTCATCCTCTTATAAATCAGTTTGACTGCTCTTCATCCTTTTATAAAGCAGTTTGACTGCTCTTCATCCTCCTATAAACCAGTTTGACTGCGCTTCATCCTCCTATAGAACAGTTTGACTGCTCTTCGTCCGATTATAAATCAGTTTGACTGCTCTTCGTCCTCTTATAAAACAGTTTGACTGCTCTTCATCCTTTTATAAAGCAGTTTGACTGCTCTTCATCCTCTTATAAATCAGTTTGACTGCTCTTCATCCGCTTACAAAACAGTTTGACTGCTCTTCATCCTCTTATAATACAGTTTGACTGCTCTTCATCCTTTTATAAAGCAGTTTGACTGCTCTTCATCCTCTTATAAATCAGTTTGACTGCTCTTCATCCTATTATAAATCAGTTTGACTGCTCTTCATCCTCTTATAAAACAGTTTGACTGCTCTTCATCCTTTTATAAATCAGTTTGACTGCTCTTCGTCTGCTTATAAATCAGTTTGACTGCTCGACATCCTATTATAAATCAGTTTGACTGCTCTTCATCCTCTTATAAAACAGATTGACTGCTCTTCATCCTCTTGTAAAACAGGTTGACTGCCCTTCATCCTCTTGTAGAACAGTTTGACTGCTTTTCGTCCGATTATAAATCAGTTTGACTGCTCTTCGTCCTCGTATAAAACAGTTTGACTGCTCTTCATCCTTTTATAAAGCAGTTTGACTGCTCTTCATCCTCTTATAAAACAGATTGACTGCTCTTCATCCTCTTGTAAAACAGGTTGACTGCCCTTCATCCTCTTGTAAAACAGTCTGACTGCTCTACATCCTCGTATAAAACAGTTTGACTGCTCTTCATCCTTTTATAAAACCGTTTGACTGCTCTTCGTCCGTTTATAAATCAGTTTGACTGCTCTTCGTCCGATTATAAATCAGTTTGACTGCTCTTCGTCCGCTTATAAATCAGTTTGACTGCTCTTCATCCTCTTATAAAGCAGTTTGACTGCTCTTCATCCTTCTATAAACCAGTTTGACTGCGCTTCATCCTCCTATAGAACAGTTTGACTGCTCTTCGTCCGATTATAAATCAATTTGACTGCTCTTCGTCCTCGTATAAAACAGTTTGACTGCTCTTCATCGTTTTATAAAGCAGTTTGACTGCTCTACATCCTCTTATAAATCAGTTTGACTGCTATTCATCCGATTATAAATCAGTTTGACTGCTCTTCGTCCAATTATAAATCAGTTTGACTGCTCTTCGTCCGATTATAAATCAGTTTGACTGCTCTTCGTCCGCTTATAAAACAGTTTAACTGCTCTTCATCCTTTTATAAAGCAGTTTGACTGCTCTTCATCCTCTTATAAATCAGTTTGACTGCTCTTCATCCTCTTATAAAGCAGTTTGACTGCTCTTCATCCTCCTATAAACCAGTTTGACTGCGCTTTATCCTCCTATAGAACAGTTTGACTGCTCTTCGTCCGATTATAAATCAGTTTGACTGCTCTTCGTCTGCTTATAAAACAGTTTGACTGCTGTTCATCCTTTTATAAAGCAGTTTGACTGCTCTTCATCCTCTTATAAATCAGTTTGACTGCTCTTCATCTGTTTATAAAGCAGTTTGACTGCTCTTCATCCTCCTATAGACCAGTTTGACTGCGCTTCATCCTCCTATAAAACAGTTTGACTGCTCTTCGTCGGATTATAAATCAGTTTGACTGCTCTTCGTCCTCTTATAAAACAGTTTGACTGCTCTTCATGCTTTTATAAAGCAGTTTGACTGCTCTTCATCCTCTTATAAAACAGTTTGACTGCTCTTCATCCTTTTATAAATCAGTTTGACTGCTCTTCGTCTGCTTATAAATCAGTTTGACTGCTCTTCATCCTATTATAAATCAGTTTGACTGCTCTTCATCCTCTTATAAAACAGTTTGACTGCTCTTTATCCTTTTATAACGCAGTTTGACTGCTCTTCATCCTCTTATAAAACAGTTTGACTGCTCTTCATCCTCTTGTAAAACAGGTTGACTGCTCTTCATCCTCTTGTAAAACAGTCTGACTGCTCTACATCCTCGTATAAAACTGTTTGACTTCTCTTCATCCTTTTATAAAGCAGTTTGACTGCTCTTCATCCTCTTATAAATCAATTTGACTGCTCTTCATCCTCTTATAAAACCGTTTGACTGCTCTTCGTCCGATTATAAATCAGTTTGACTGCTCTTCGTCCGCTTATAAAACAGTTTGACTGCTCTTCATCCTTTTATAAAGCAGTTTGACTGCTCTTCATCCTCTTATAAATCAGTTTGACTGCTCTTCATCCTTTTATAAAGCAGTTTGACTGCTCTTCATCCTCCTATAAACCAGTTTGACTGCGCTTCATCCTCCTATAGAACAGTTTGACTGCTCTTCGTCCGATTATAAATCAGTTTGACTGCACTTCGTCCTCTTATAAAACAGTTTGACTGCTCTTCATCCTTTTATAAAGCAGTTTGACTGCTCTTCATCCTCTTATAAATCAGTTTGACTGCTCTTCATCCGATTATAAATCAGTTTGACTGCTCTTCATCCTCTTATAAAACAGTTTGACTGCTCTTCATCCTTTTATAAAGCAGTTTGACTGCTCTTCATCCTCTTATAAATCAGTTTGACTGCTCTTCATCCTATTATAAATCAGTTTGACTGCTCTTCATCCTCTTATAAATCAGTTTGACTGCTCTTCATCCTTTTATAAATCAGTTTGACTGCTCTTCGTCTGCTTATAAATCAGTTTGACTGCTCGACATCCTATTATAAATCAGTTTGACTGCTCTTCATCCTCTTATAAAACAGATTGACTGCTCTTCATCCTCTTGTAAAACAGGTTGACTGCCCTTCATCCTCTTGTAGAACAGTTTGACTGCTTTTCGTCCGATTATAAATCAGTTTGACTGCTCTTCGTCCTCGTATAAAACAGTTTGACTGCTCTTCATCCTTTTATAAAGCAGTTTGACTGCTCTTCATCCTCTTATAAAACAGATTGACTGCTCTTCATCCTCTTGTAAAACAGGTTGACTGCCCTTCATCCTCTTGTAAAACAGTCTGACTGCTCTACATCCTCGTATAAAACAGTTTGACTGCTCTTCATCCTTTTATAAAACCGTTTGACTGCTCTTCGTCCGTTTATAAATCAGTTTGACTGCTCTTCGTCCGATTATAAATCAGTTTGACTGCTCTTCGTCCGCTTATAAATCAGTTTGACTGCTCTTCATCCTCTTATAAAGCAGTTTGACTGCTCTTCATCCTCCTATAAACCAGTTTGACTGCGCTTCATCCTCCTATAGAACAGTTTGACTGCTCTTCGTCCGATTATAAATCAATTTGACTGCTCTTCGTCCTCGTATAAAACAGTTTGACTGCTCTTCATCCTTTTATAAAGCAGTTTGACTGCTCTTCATCCTCTTATAAATCAGTTTGACTGCTCTTCATCCGATTATAAATCAGTTTGACTGCTCTTCATCCTCTTATAAAACAGTTTGACTGCTCTTCATCCTTTTATAAAGCAGTTTGACTGCTCTTCATCCTCTTATAAATCAGTTTGACTGCTCTTCATCCTATTATAAATCAGTTTGACTGCTCTTCATCCTCTTATAAATCAGTTTGACTGCTATTCATCCGATTATAAATCAGTTTGACTGCTCTTCGTCCAATTATAAATCAGTTTGACTGCTCTTCGTCCGATTATAAATCAGTTTGACTGCTCTTCGTCCGCTTATAAAACAGTTTAACTGCTCGTCATCCTTTTATAAAGCAGTTTGACTGCTCTTCATCCTCTTATAAATCAGTTTGACTGCTCTTCATCCTCTTATAAAGCAGTTTGACTGCTCTTCGTCCGATTATAAATCAGTTTGACTGCTATTCATCCTCTTATAAAACAGTTTGACTGCTCTTCATCATCTTATAAAACAGTCTGACTGCTCTACATCCTCGTATAAAACAATTTGACTGCTCTTCATCCTTTTATAAAGCAGTTTGACTGCTCTTCATCCTCTTATAAATCAATTTGACTGCTCTTCATCCTCTTATAAAACCGTTTGACTGCTCTTCGTCCGATTATAAATCAGTTTGACTGCTCTTCATCCTCTTATAAAACCGTTTGAGTGCTCTTCGTCCGATTATAAATCAGGTTGACTGCTCTTCGTCCGATTATAAATCAGTTTGACTGCTCTTCGTCTGCTTATAAAACAGTTTGACTGCTGTTCATCCTTTTATAAAGCAGTTTGACTGCTCTTCATCCTCTTATAAATCAGTTTGCCTGCTCTTCATCTGTTTATAAAGCAGTTTGACTGCTCTTCATCCTCCTATAGACCAGTTTGACTGCGCTTCATCCTCCTATAAAACAGTTTGACTGCTCTTCGTCGGATTATAAATCAGTTTGACTGCTCTTCGTCCTCTTATAAAACAGTTTGACTGCTCTTCATCCTTTTATAAAGCAGTTTGACTGCTCTTCATCCTCTTATAAAACAGTTTGACTGCTCTTCATCCTTTTATAAATCAGTTTGACTGCTCTTCGTCTGCTTATAAATCAGTTTGACTGCTCTTCATCCTATTATAAATCAGTTTGACTGCTCTTCATCCTCTTATAAAACAGTTTGACTGCTCTTTATCCTTTTATAACGCAGTTTGACTGCTCTTCATCCTCTTATAAAACAGTTTGACTGCTTTTCATCCTCTTGTAAAACAGGTTGACTGCTCTTCATCCTCTTGTAAAACAGTCTGACTGCTCTACATCCTCGTATAAAACAGTTTGACTGCTCTTCATCCTTTTATAAAGCAGTTTGACTGCTCTTCATCCTCTTATAAATCAATTTGACTGCTCTTCATCCTCTTATAAAACCGTTTGACTGCTCTTCGTCCGATTATAAATCAGTTTGACTGCTCTTCGTCCGCTTATAAAACAGTTTGACTGCTCTTCATCCTTTTATAAAGCAGTTTGACTGCTCTTCATCCTCTTATAAATCAGTTTGACTGCTCTTCATCCTTTTATAAAGCAGTTTGACTGCTCTTCATCCTCCTATAAACCAGTTTGACTGCGCTTCATCCTCCTATAGAACAGTTTGACTGCTCTTCGTCCGATTATAAATCAGTTTGACTGCTCTTCGTCCTCTTATAAAACAGTTTGACTGCTCTTCATCCTTTTATAAAGCAGTTTGACTGCTCTTCATCCTCTTATAAATCAGTTTGACTGCTCTTCATCCGCTTACAAAACAGTTTGACTGCTCTTCATCCTCTTATAATACAGTTTGACTGCTCTTCATCCTTTTATAAAGCAGTTTGACTGCTCTTCATCCTCTTATAAATCAGTTTGACTGCTCTTCATCCTATTATAAATCAGTTTGACTGCTCTTCATCCTCTTATAAAACAGTTTGACTGCTCTTCATCCTTTTATAAATCAGTTTGACTGCTCTTCGTCTGCTTATAAATCAGTTTGACTGCTCGACATCCTATTATAAATCAGTTTGACTGCTCTTCATCCTCTTATAAAACAGATTGACTGCTCTTCATCCTCTTGTAAAACAGGTTGACTGCCCTTCATCCTCTTGTAGAACAGTTTGACTGCTTTTCGTCCGATTATAAATCAGTTTGACTGCTCTTCGTCCTCGTATAAAACAGTTTGACTGCTCTTCATCCTTTTATAAAGCAGTTTGACTGCTCTTCATCCTCTTATAAAACAGATTGACTGCTCTTCATCCTCTTGTAAAACAGGTTGACTGCCCTTCATCCTCTTGTAAAACAGTCTGACTGCTCTACATCCTCGTATAAAACAGTTTGACTGCTCTTCATCCTTTTATAAAACCGTTTGACTGCTCTTCGTCCGTTTATAAATCAGTTTGACTGCTCTTCGTCCGATTATAAATCAGTTTGACTGCTCTTCGTCCGCTTATAAATCAGTTTGACTGCTCTTCATCCTCTTATAAAGCAGTTTGACTGCTCTTCATCCTTCTATAAACCAGTTTGACTGCGCTTCATCCTCCTATAGAACAGTTTGACTGCTCTTCGTCCGATTATAAATCAATTTGACTGCTCTTCGTCCTCGTATAAAACAGTTTGACTGCTCTTCATCGTTTTATAAAGCAGTTTGACTGCTCTACATCCTCTTATAAATCAGTTTGACTGCTATTCATCCGATTATAAATCAGTTTGACTGCTCTTCGTCCAATTATAAATCAGTTTGACTGCTCTTCGTCCGATTATAAATCAGTTTGACTGCTCTTCGTCCGCTTATAAAACAGTTTAACTGCTCTTCATCCTTTTATAAAGCAGTTTGACTGCTCTTCATCCTCTTATAAATCAGTTTGACTGCTCTACATCCTCTTATAAAGCAGTTTGACTGCTCTTCATCCTCCTATAAACCAGTTTGACTGCGCTTTATCCTCCTATAGAACAGTTTGACTGCTCTTCGTCCGATTATAAATCAGTTTGACTGCTCTTCGTCTGCTTATAAAACAGTTTGACTGCTGTTCATCCTTTTATAAAGCAGTTTGACTGCTCTTCATCCTCTTATAAATCAGTTTGACTGCTCTTCATCTGTTTATAAAGCAGTTTGACTGCTCTTCATCCTCCTATAGACCAGTTTGACTGCGCTTCATCCTCCTATAAAACAGTTTGACTGCTCTTCGTCGGATTATAAATCAGTTTGACTGCTCTTCGTCCTCTTATAAAACAGTTTGACTGCTCTTCATGCTTTTATAAAGCAGTTTGACTGCTCTTCATCCTCTTATAAAACAGTTTGACTGCTCTTCATCCTTTTATAAATCAGTTTGACTGCTCTTCGTCTGCTTATAAATCAGTTTGACTGCTCTTCATCCTATTATAAATCAGTTTGACTGCTCTTCATCCTCTTATAAAACAGTTTGACTGCTCTTTATCCTTTTATAACGCAGTTTGACTGCTCTTCATCCTCTTATAAAACAGTTTGACTGCTCTTCATCCTCTTGTAAAACAGGTTGACTGCTCTTCATCCTCTTGTAAAACAGTCTGACTGCTCTACATCCTCGTATAAAACAGTTTGACTGCTCTTCATCCTTTTATAAAGCAGTTTGACTGCTCTTCATCCTCTTATAAATCAATTTGACTGCTCTTCATCCTCTTATAAAACCGTTTGACTGCTCTTCGTCCGATTATAAATCAGTTTGACTGCTCTTCGTCCGCTTATAAAACAGTTTGACTGCTCTTCATCCTTTTATAAAGCAGTTTGACTGCTCTTCATCCTCTTATAAATCAGTTTGACTGCTCTTCATCCATTTATAAAGCAGTTTGACTGCTCTTCATCCTCCTATAAACCAGTTTGACTGCGCTTCATCCTCCTATAGAACAGTTTGACTGCTCTTCGTCCGATTATAAATCAGTTTGACTGCACTTCGTCCTCTTATAAAACAGTTTGACTGCTCTTCATCCTTTTATAAAGCAGTTTGACTGCTCTTCATCCTCTTATAAATCAGTTTGACTGCTCTTCATCCTATTATAAATCAGTTTGACTGCTCTTCATCCTCTTATAAAACAGTTTGACTGCTCTTCATCCTTTTATAAATCAGTTTGACTGCTCTTCGTCTGCTTATAAATCAGTTTGACTGCTCGACATCCTATTATAAATCAGTTTGACTGCTCTTCATCCTCTTATAAAACAGATTGACTGCTCTTCATCCTCTTGTAAAACAGGTTGACTGCCCTTCATCCTCTTGTAGAACAGTTTGACTGCTTTTCGTCCGATTATAAATCAGTTTGACTGCTCTTCGTCCTCGTATAAAACAGTTTGACTGCTCTTCATCCTTTTATAAAGCAGTTTGACTGCTCTTCATCCTCTTATAAAACAGATTGACTGCTCTTCATCCTCTTGTAAAACAGGTTGACTGCCCTTCATCCTCTTGTAAAACAGTCTGACTGCTCTACATCCTCGTATAAAACAGTTTGACTGCTCTTCATCCTTTTATAAAACCGTTTGACTGCTCTTCGTCCGTTTATAAATCAGTTTGACTGCTCTTCGTCCGATTATAAATCAGTTTGACTGCTCTTCGTCCGCTTATAAATCAGTTTGACTGCTCTTCATCCTCTTATAAAGCAGTTTGACTGCTCTTCATCCTCCTATAAACCAGTTTGACTGCGCTTCATCCTCCTATAGAACAGTTTGACTGCTCTTCGTCCGATTATAAATCAATTTGACTGCTCTTCGTCCTCGTATAAAACAGTTTGACTGCTCTTCATCGTTTTATAAAGCAGTTTGACTGCTCTACATCCTCTTATAAATCAGTTTGACTGCTATTCATCCGATTATAAATCAGTTTGACTGCTCTTCGTCCAATTATAAATCAGTTTGACTGCTCTTCGTCCGATTATAAATCAGTTTGACTGCTCTTCGTCCGCTTATAAAACAGTTTAACTGCTCTTCATCCTTTTATAAAGCAGTTTGACTGCTCTTCATCCTCTTATAAATCAGTTTGACTGCTCTTCATCCTCTTATAAAGCAGTTTGACTGCTCTTCATCCTCCTATAAACCAGTTTGACTGCGCTTTATCCTCCTATAGAACAGTTTGACTGCTCTTCGTCCGATTATAAATCAGTTTGACTGCTCTTCGTCTGCTTATAAAACAGTTTGACTGCTGTTCATCCTTTTATAAAGCAGTTTGACTGCTCTTCATCCTCTTATAAATCAGTTTGACTGCTCTTCATCTGTTTATAAAGCAGTTTGACTGCTCTTCATCCTCCTATAGACCAGTTTGACTGCGCTTCATCCTCCTATAAAACAGTTTGACTGCTCTTCGTCGGATTATAAATCAGTTTGACTGCTCTTCGTCCTCTTATAAAACAGTTTGACTGCTCTTCATCCTTTTATAAAGCAGTTTGACTGCTCTTCATCCTCTTATAAAACAGTTTGACTGCTCTTCATCCTTTTATAAATCAGTTTGACTGCTCTTCGTCTGCTTATAAATCAGTTTGACTGCTCTTCATCCTATTATAAATCAGTTTGACTGCTCTTCATCCTCTTATAAAACAGTTTGACTGCTCTTTATCCTTTTATAACGCAGTTTGACTGCTCTTCATCCTCTTATAAAACAGTTTGACTGCTCTTCATCCTCTTGTAAAACAGGTTGACTGCTCTTCATCCTCTTGTAAAACAGTCTGACTGCTCTACATCCTCGTATAAAACAGTTTGACTGCTCTTCATCCTTTTATAAAGCAGTTTGACTGCTCTTCATCCTCTTATAAATCAATTTGACTGCTCTTCATCCTCTTATAAAACCGTTTGACTGCTCTTCGTCCTATTATAAATCAGTTTGACTGCTCTTCGTCCGCTTATAAAACAGTTTGACTGCTCTTCATCCTTTTATAAAGCAATTTGACTGCTCTTCATCCTCTTATAAATCAGTTTGACTGCTCTTCATCCTTTTATAAAGCAGTTTGACTGCTCTCCATCCTCCTATAAACCAGTTTGACTGCGCTTCATCCTCCTATAGAACAGTTTGACTGCTCTTCGTCCGATTATAAATCAGTTTGACTGCACTTCGTCCTCTTATAAAACAGTTTGACTGCTCTTCATCCTTTTATAAAGCAGTTTGACTGCTCTTCATCCTCTTATAAATCAGTTTGACTGCTCTTCATCCGATTATAAATCAGTTTGACTGCTCTTCATCCTCTTATAAAACAGTTTGACTGCTCTTCATCCTTTTATAAAGCAGTTTGACTGCTCTTCATCCTCTTATAAATCAGTTTGACTGCTCTTCATCCTATTATAAATCAGTTTGACTGCTCTTCATCCTCTTATAAATCAGTTTGACTGCTATTCATCCGATTATAAATCAGTTTGACTGCTCTTCGTCCAATTATAAATCAGTTTGACTGCTCTTCGTCCGATTATAAATCAGTTTGACTGCTCTTCGTCCACTTATAAAACAGTTTAACTGCTCTTCATCCTTTTATAAAGCAGTTTGACTGCTCTTCATCCTCTTATAAATCAGTTTGACTGCTCTTCATCCTCTTATAAAGCAGTTTGACTGCTCTTCATCCTCCTATAAACCAGTTTGACTGCGCTTTATCCTCCTATAGAACAGTTTGACTGCTCTTCGTCCGATTATAAATCAGTTTGACTGCTCTTCGTCTGCTTATAAAACAGTTTGACTGCTGTTCATCCTTTTATAAAGCAGTTTGACTGCTCTTCATCCTCTTATAAATCAGTTTGACTGCTCTTCATCTGTTTATAAAGCAGTTTGACTGCTCTTCATCCTCCTATAGACCAGTTTGACTGCGCTTCATCCTCCTATAAAACAGTTTGACTGCTCTTCGTCGGATTATAAATCAGTTTGACTGCTCTTCGTCCTCTTATAAAACAGTTTGACTGCTCTTCATCCTTTTATAAAGCAGTTTGACTGCTCTTCATCCTCTTATAAAACAGTTTGACTGCTCTTCATCCTTTTATAAATCAGTTTGACTGCTCTTCGTCTGCTTATAAATCAGTTTGACTGCTCTTCATCCTATTATAAATCAGTTTGACTGCTCTTCATCCTCTTATAAAACAGTTTGACTGCTCTTTATCCTTTTATAACGCAGTTTGACTGCTCTTCATCCTCTTATAAAACAGTTTGACTGCTCTTCATCCTCTTGTAAAACAGGTTGACTGCTCTTCATCCTCTTGTAAAACAGTCTGACTGCTCTACATCCTCGTATAAAACAGTTTGACTGCTCTTCATCCTTTTATAAAGCAGTTTGACTGCTCTTCATCCTCTTATAAATCAATTTGACTGCTCTTCATCCTCTTATAAAACCGTTTGACTGCTCTTCGTCCGATTATAAATCAGTTTGACTGCTCTTCGTCCGCTTATAAAACAGTTTGACTGCTCTTCATCCTTTTATAAAGCAATTTGACTGCTCTTCATCCTCTTATAAATCAGTTTGACTGCTCTTCATCCTTTTATAAAGCAGTTTGACTGCTCTTCATCCTCCTATAAACCAGTTTGACTGCGCTTCATCCTCCTATAGAACAGTTTGACTGCTCTTCGTCCGATTATAAATCAGTTTGACTGCACTTCGTCCTCTTATAAAACAGTTTGACTGCTCTTCATCCTTTTATAAAGCAGTTTGACTGCTCTTCATCCTCTTATAAATCAGTTTGACTGCTCTTCATCCGATTATAAATCAGTTTGACTGCTCTTCATCCTCTTATAAAACAGTTTGACTGCTCTTCATCCTTTTATAAAGCAGTTTGACTGCACTTCATCCTCTTATAAATCAGTTTGACTGCTCTTCATCCTATTATAAATCAGTTTGACTGCTCTTCATCCTCTTATAAAACAGTTTGACTGCTCTTCATCCTTTTATAAATCAGTTTGACTGCTCTTCGTCTGCTTATAAATCAGTTTGACTGCTCGACATCCTATTATAAATCAGTTTGACTGCTCTTCATCCTCTTATAAAACAGATTGACTGCTCTTCATCCTCTTGTAAAACAGGTTGACTGCCCTTCATCCTCTTGTAGAACAGTTTGACTGCTTTTCGTCCGATTATAAATCAGTTTGACTGCTCTTCGTCCTCGTATAAAACAGTTTGACTGCTCTTCATCCTTTTATAAAGCAGTTTGACTGCTCTTCATCCTCTTATAAAACAGATTGACTGCTCTTCATCCTCTTGTAAAACAGGTTGACTGCCCTTCATCCTCTTGTAAAACAGTCTGACTGCTCTACATCCTCGTATAAAACAGTTTGACTGCTCTTCATCCTTTTATAAAACCGTTTGACTGCTCTTCGTCCGTTTATAAATCAGTTTGACTGCTCTTCGTCGGATTATAAATCAGTTTGACTGCTCTTCGTCCGCTTATAAATCAGTTTGACTGCTCTTCATCCTCTTATAAAGCAGTTTGACTGCTCTTCATCCTCCTATAAACCAGTTTGACTGCGCTTCATCCTCCTATAGAACAGTTTGACTGCTCTTCGTCCGATTATAAATCAATTTGACTGCTCTTCGTCCTCGTATAAAACAGTTTGACTGCTCTTCATCGTTTTATAAAGCAGTTTGACTGCTCTACATCCTCTTATAAATCAGTTTGACTGCTATTCATCCGATTATAAATCAGTTTGACTGCTCTTCGTCCAATTATAAATCAGTTTGACTGCTCTTCGTCCGATTATAAATCAGTTTGACTGCTCTTCGTCCGCTTATAAAACAGTTTAACTGCTCTTCATCCTTTTATAAAGCAGTTTGACTGCTCTTCATCCTCTTATAAATCAGTTTGACTGCTCTTCATCCTCTTATAAAGCAGTTTGACTGCTCTTCATCCTCCTATAAACCAGTTTGACTGCGCTTTATCCTCCTATAGAACAGTTTGACTGCTCTTCGTCCGATTATAAATCAGTTTGACTGCTCTTCGTCCTCTTATAAAACAGTTTGACTGCTCTTCATCATTTTATAAAGCAGTTTGACTGCTCTTCATCCTCTTATAAATCAGTTTGACTGCTCTTCATCCTTTTATAAAGCAGTTTGACTGCTCTTCATCCTCCTATAAACCAGTTTGACTGCGCTTCATCCTCCTATAGAACAGTTTGACTGCTCTTCGTCCGATTATAAATCAGTTTGACTGCTCTTCGTCCTCTTATAAAACAGTTTGACTGCTCTTCATCCTTTTATAAAGCAGTTTGACTGCTCTTCATCCTCTTATAAAACAGTTTGACTGCTCTTCATCCTTTTATAAATCAGTTTGACTGCTCTTCGTCTGCTTATAAATCAGTTTGACTGCTCTTCATCCTATTATAAATCAGTTTGACTGCTCTTCATCCTCTTATAAAACAGTTTGACTGCTCTTTATCCTTTTATAACGCAGTTTGACTGCTCTTCATCCTCTTATAAAACAGTTTGACTGCTCTTCATCCTCTTGTAAAACAGGTTGACTGCTCTTCATCCTCTTGTAAAACAGTCTGACTGCTCTACATCCTCGTATAAAACAGTTTGACTGCTCTTCATTCTTTTATAAAGCAGTTTGACTGCTCTTCATCCTCTTATAAATCAATTTGACTGCTCTTCATCCTCTTATAAAACCGTTTGACTGCTCTTCGTCCGATTATAAATCAGTTTGACTGCTCTTCGTCCGCTTATAAAACAGTTTGACTGCTCTTCATCCTTTTATAAAGCAATTTGACTGCTCTTCATCCTCTTATAAATCAGTTTGACTGCTCTTCATCCTTTTATAAAGCAGTTTGACTGCTCTCCATCCTCCTATAAACCAGTTTGACTGCGCTTCATCCTCCTATAGAACAGTTTGACTGCTCTTCGTCCGATTATAAATCAGTTTGACTGCACTTCGTCCTCTTATAAAACAGTTTGACTGCTCTTCATCCTTTTATAAAGCAGTTTGACTGCTCTTCATCCTCTTATAAATCAGTTTGACTGCTCTTCATCCGATTATAAATCAGTTTGACTGCTCTTCATCCTCTTATAAAACAGTTTGACTGCTCTTCATCCTTTTATAAAGCAGTTTGACTGCTCTTCATCCTCTTATAAATCAGTTTGACTGCTCTTCATCCTATTATAAATCAGTTTGACTGCTCTTCATCCTCTTATAAATCAGTTTGACTGCTATTCATCCGATTATAAATCAGTTTGACTGCTCTTCGTCCAATTATAAATCAGTTTGACTGCTCTTCGTCCGATTATAAATCAGTTTGACTGCTCTTCGTCCACTTATAAAACAGTTTAACTGCTCTTCATCCTTTTATAAAGCAGTTTGACTGCTCTTCATCCTCTTATAAATCAGTTTGACTGCTCTTCATCCTCTTATAAAGCAGTTTGACTGCTCTTCATCCTCCTATAAACCAGTTTGACTGCGCTTTATCCTCCTATAGAACAGTTTGACTGCTCTTCGTCCGATTATAAATCAGTTTGACTGCTCTTCGTCTGCTTATAAAACAGTTTGACTGCTGTTCATCCTTTTATAAAGCAGTTTGACTGCTCTTCATCCTCTTATAAATCAGTTTGACTGCTCTTCATCTGTTTATAAAGCAGTTTGACTGCTCTTCATCCTCCTATAGACCAGTTTGACAGCGCTTCATCCTCCTATAAAACAGTTTGACTGCTCTTCGTCGGATTATAAATCAGTTTGACTGCTCTTCGTCCTCTTATAAAACAGTTTGACTGCTCTTCATCCTTTTATAAAGCAGTTTGACTGCTCTTCATCCTCTTATAAAACAGTTTGACTGCTCTTCATCCTTTTATAAATCAGTTTGACTGCTCTTCGTCTGCTTATAAATCAGTTTGACTGCTCTTCATCCTATTATAAATCAGTTTGACTGCTCTTCATCCTCTTATAAAACAGTTTGACTGCTCTTTATCGTTTTATAACGCAGTTTGACTGCTCTTCATCCTCTTATAAAACAGTTTGACTGCTCTTCATCCTCTTGTAAAACAGGTTGACTGCTCTTCATCCTCTTGTAAAACAGTCTGACTGCTCTACATCCTCGTATAAAACAGTTTGACTGCTCTTCATCCTTTTATAAAGCAGTTTGACTGCTCTTCATCCTCTTATAAATCAATTTGACTGCTCTTCATCCTCTTATAAAACCGTTTGACTGCTCTTCGTCCGATTATAAATCAGTTTGACTGCTCTTCGTCCGCTTATAAAACAGTTTGACTGCTCTTCATCCTTTTATAAAGCAATTTGACTGCTCTTCATCCTCTTATAAATCAGTTTGACTGCTCTTCATCCTTTTATAAAGCAGTTTGACTGCTCTTCATCCTCCTATAAACCAGTTTGACTGCGCTTCATCCTCCTATAGAACAGTTTGACTGCTCTTCGTCCGATTATAAATCAGTTTGACTGCACTTCGTCCTCTTATAAAACAGTTTGACTGCTCTTCATCCTTTTATAAAGCAGTTTGACTGCTCTTCATCCTCTTATAAATCAGTTTGACTGCTCTTCATCCGATTATAAATCAGTTTGACTGCTCTTCATCCTCTTATAAAACAGTTTGACTGCTCTTCATCCTTTTATAAAGCAGTTTGACTGCACTTCATCCGCTTATAAATCAGTTTGACTGCTCTTCATCCTATTATAAATCAGTTTGACTGCTCTTCATCCTCTTATAAAACAGTTTGACTGCTCTTCATCCTTTTATAAATCAGTTTGACTGCTCTTCGTCTGCTTATAAATCAGTTTGACTGCTCGACATCCTATTATAAATCAGTTTGACTGCTCTTCATCCTCTTGTAAAACAGGTTGACTGCCCTTCATCCTCTTGTAGAACAGTTTGACTGCTTTTCGTCCGATTATAAATCAGTTTGACTGCTCTTCGTCCTCGTATAAAACAGTTTGACTGCTCTTCATCCTTTTATAAAGCAGTTTGACTGCTCTTCATCCTCTTATAAAACAGATTGACTGCTCTTCATCCTCTTGTAAAACAGGTTGACTGCCCTTCATCCTCTTGTAAAACAGTCTGACTGCTCTACATCCTCGTATAAAACAGTTTGACTGCTCTTCATCCTTTTATAAAACCGTTTGACTGCTCTTCGTCCGTTTATAAATCAGTTTGACTGCTCTTCGTCGGATTATAAATCAGTTTGACTGCTCTTCGTCCGCTTATAAATCAGTTTGACTGCTCTTCATCCTCTTATAAAGCAGTTTGACTGCTCTTCATCCTCCTATAAACCAGTTTGACTGCGCTTCATCCTCCTATAGAACAGTTTGACTGCTCTTCGTCCGATTATAAATCAATTTGACTGCTCTTCGTCCTCGTATAAAACAGTTTGACTGCTCTTCATCGTTTTATAAAGCAGTTTGACTGCTCTACATCCTCTTATAAATCAGTTTGACTGCTATTCATCCGATTATAAATCAGTTTGACTGCTCTTCGTCCAATTATAAATCAGTTTGACTGCTCTTCGTCCGATTATAAATCAGTTTGACTGCTCTTCGTCCGCTTATAAAACAGTTTAACTGCTCTTCATCCTTTTATAAAGCAGTTTGACTGCTCTTCATCCTCTTATAAATCAGTTTGACTGCTCTTCATCCTCTTATAAAGCAGTTTGACTGCTCTTCATCCTCCTATAAACCAGTTTGACTGCGCTTTATCCTCCTATAGAACAGTTTGACTGCTCTTCGTCCGATTATAAATCAGTTTGACTGCTCTTCGTCCTCTTATAAAACAGTTTGACTGCTCTTCATCATTTTATAAAGCAGTTTGACTGCTCTTCATCCTCTTATAAATCAGTTTGACTGCTCTTCATCCTTTTATAAAGCAGTTTGACTGCTCTTCATCCTCCTATAAACCAGTTTGACTGCGCTTCATCCTCCTATAGAACAGTTTGACTGCTCTTCGTCCGATTATAAATCAGTTTGACTGCTCTTCGTCCTCTTATAAAACAGTTTGACTGCTCTTCATCCTTTTATAAAGCAGTTTGACTGCTCTTCATCCTCTTATAAATCAGTTTGACTGCTCTTCATCCTCTTATAAAGCAGTTTGACTGCTCTTCATCCTCTTATAAATCAGTTTGACTGCTCTTCATCCGATTATAAATCAGTTTGATTGCTCTTCATCCTCTTATAAAACAGTTTGACTGCTCTTCATCCTTTTATAACGCAGTTTGACTGCTCTTCATCCTCTTATAAATCAGTTTGACTGCTCTTCATCCGATTATAAATCAGTTTGACTGCTCTTCGTCCTCTTTTAAAACAGTTTGACTGCTCTTCATCCTTTTATAATGCAGTTTGACTGCTCTTCATCCTCTTATAAAACAGTTTGACTGCTCTTCATCCTCTTGTAAAACAGGTTGACTGCTCTTCATCCTCTTGTAAAACAGTCTGACTGCTCTACATCCTCGTATAAAACAGTTTGACTGCTCTTCATCCTTTTATAAAGCAGTTTGACTGCTCTTCATCCTCTTATAAATCAATTTGACTGCTCTTCATCCTCTTATAAAACCGTTTGACTGCTCTTCGTCTGATTATAAATCAGTTTGACTGCTCTTCATCCTCTTATAAAACCGTTTGACTGCTCTTCGTCCGATTATAAATCAGGTTGACTGCTCTTCGTCCGATTATAAATCAGTTTGACTGCTCTTCGTCTGCTTATAAAACAGTTTGACTGCTCTTCATCCTTTTATAAAGCAGTTTGACTGCTCTTCATCCTCTTATAAATCAGTTTGACTGCTCTTCATCTGTTTATAAAGCAGTTTTACTGCTCGACATCCTATTATAAATCAGTTTGACTGCTCTTCATCCTCTTATAAAACAGATTGACTGCTCTTCATCCTCTTGTAAAACAGGTTGACTGCCCTTCATCCTCTTGTAGAACAGTTTGACTGCTTTTCGTCCGATTATAAATCAGTTTGACTGCTCTTCGTCCTCGTATAAAACAGTTTGACTGCTCTTCATCCTTTTATAAATCAGTTTGACTGCTCTTCATCCTCTTATAAAACAGATTGACTGCTCTTCATCCTCTTGTAAAACAGGTTGACTGCCCTTCATCCTCTTGTAAAACAGTCTGACTGCTCTACATCCTTTTATAAAACCGTTTGACTGCTCTTCGTCCGTTTATAAATCAGTTTGACTGCTCTTCGTCCGATTATAAATCAGTTTGACTGCTCTTCGTCCGCTTATAAATCAGTTTGACTGCTCTTCATCCTCTTATAAATCAATTTGACTGCTCTTCATCCTCTTATAAAACCGTTTGACTGCTCTTCGTCTGATTATAAATCAGTTTGACTGCTCTTCATCCTCTTTTAAAACCGTTTGACTGCTCTTCGTCCGATTATAAATCAGGTTGACTGCTCTTCGTCCGATTATAAATCAGTTTGACTGCTCTTCGTCTGCTTATAAAACAGTTTGACTGCTCTTCATCCTTTTATAAAACCGTTTGACTGCTCTTCGTCCGTTTATAAATCAGTTTGACTGCTCTTCATCCTCTTGTAAAACAGGTTGACTGCTCTTCATCCTCTTGTAAAACAGTCTGACTGCTCTACATCCTCGTATAAAACAGTTTGACTGCTCTTCATCCTTTTATAAAGCAGTTTGACTGCTCTTCATCCTCTTATAAATCAATTTGACTGCTCTTCATCCTCTTATAAAACCGTTTGACTGCTCTTCGTCCGATTATAAATCAGTTTGACTGCTCTTCGTCCGCTTATAAAACAGTTTGACTGCTCTTCATCCTTTTATAAAGCAATTTGACTGCTCTTCATCCTCTTATAAATCAGTTTGACTGCTCTTCATCCTTTTATAAAGCAGTTTGACTGCTCTTCATCCTCCTATAAACCAGTTTGACTGCGCTTCATCCTCCTATAGAACAGTTTGAATGCTCTTCGTCCGATTATAAATCAGTTTGACTGCTCTTCGTCCTCTTATAAAACAGTTTGACTGCTCTTCATCCTTTTATAAAGCAGTTTGACTGCTCTTCATCCTCTTATAAATCAGTTTGACTGCTCTTCATCAGATTATAAATCAGTTTGACTGCTCTTCATCCTCTTATAAAACAGTTTGACTGCTCTTCATCCTTTTATAAAGCAGTTTGACTGCTCTTCATCCTCTTATAAATCAGTTTGACTGCTCTTCATCCTATTATAAATCAGTTTGACTGCTCTTCATCCTCTTATAAAACAGTTTGACTGCTCTTCATCCTTTTATAAATCAGTTTGACTGCTCTTCGTCTGCTTATAAATCAGTTTGACTGCTCGACATCCTATTATAAATCAGTTTGACTGCTCTTCATCCTCTTATAAAACAGATTGACTGCTCTTCATCCTCTTGTAAAACAGGTTGACTGCCCTTCATCCTCTTGTAGAACAGTTTGACTGCTTTTCGTCCGATTATAAATCAGTTTGACTGCTCTTCGTCCTCGTATAAAACAGTTTGACTGCTCTTCATCCTTTTATAAAGCAGTTTGACTGCTCTTCATCCTCTTATAAAACAGATTGACTGCTCTTCATCCTCTTGTAAAACAGGTTGACTGCCCTTCATCCTCTTGTAAAACAGTCTGACTGCTCTTCATCCTTTTATAAAACCGTTTGACTGCTCTTCGTCCGTTTATAAATCAGTTTGACTGCTCTTCGTCCGATTATAAATCAGTTTGACTGCTCTTCGTCCGCTTATAAATCAGTTTGACTGCTCTTCATCCTCTTATAAAGCAGTTTGACTGCTCTTCATCCTCCTATAAACCAGTTTGACTGCGCTTCATCCTCCTATAGAACAGTTTGACTGCTCTTCGTCCGATTATAAATCAATTTGACTGCTCTTCGTCCTCGTATAAAACAGTTTGACTGCTCTTCATCGTTTTATAAAGCAGTTTGACTGCTCTACATCCTCTTATAAATCAGTTTGACTGCTATTCATCCGATTATAAATCAGTTTGACTGCTCTTCGTCCAATTATAAATCAGTTTGACTGCTCTTCGTCCGATTATAAATCAGTTTGACTGCTCTTCGTCCGCTTATAAAACAGTTTAACTGCTCTTCATCCTTTTATAAAGCAGTTTGACTGCTCTTCATCCTCTTATAAATCAGTTTGACTGCTCTTCATCCTCTTATAAAGCAGTTTGACTGCTCTTCATCCTCCTATAAACCAGTTTGACTGCGCTTTATCCTCCTATAGAACAGTTTGACTGCTCTTCGTCCGATTATAAATCAGTTTGACTGCTCTTCGTCTGCTTATAAAACAGTTTGACTGCTGTTCATCCTTTTATAAAGCAGTTTGACTGCTCTTCATCCTCTTATAAATCAGTTTGACTGCTCTTCATCTGTTTATAAAGCAGTTTGACTGCTCTTCATCCTCCTATAGACCAGTTTGACTGCGCTTCATCCTCCTATAAAACAGTTTGACTGCTCTTCGTCGGATTATAAATCAGTTTGACTGCTCTTCGTCCTCTTATAAAACAATTTGACTGCTCTTCATCCTTTTATAAAGCAGTTTGACTGCTCTTCATCCTCTTATAAAACAGTTTGACTGCTCTTCATCCTTTTATAAATCAGTTTGACTGCTCTTCGTCTGCTTATAAATCAGTTTGACTGCTCTTCATCCTATTATAAATCAGTTTGACTGCTCTTCATCCTCTTATAAAACAGTTTGACTGCTCTTTATCCTTTTATAACGCAGTTTGACTGCTCTTCATCCTCTTATAAAACAGTTTGACTGCTCTTCATCCTCTTGTAAAACAGGTTGACTGCTCTTCATCCTCTTGTAAAACAGTCTGACTGCTCTACATCCTCGTATAAAACAGTTTGACTGCTCTTCATCCTTTTATAAAGCAGTTTGACTGCTCTTCATCCTCTTATAAATCAATTTGACTGCTCTTCATCCTCTTATAAAACCGTTTGACTGCTCTTCGTCCGATTATAAATCAGTTTGACTGCTCTTCGTCCGCTTATAAAACAGTTTGACTGCTCTTCATCCTTTTATAAAGCAGTTTGACTGCTCTTCATCCTCTTATAAAGCAGTTTGACTGCTCTTCATCCTCCTATAAACCAGTTTGACTGCGCTTCATCCTCCTATAGAACAGTTTGACTGCTCTTCGTCCGATTATAAATCAATTTGACTGCTCTTCGTCCTCGTATAAAACAGTTTGACTGCTCTTCATCGTTTTATAAAGCAGTTTGACTGCTCTACATCCTCTTATAAATCAGTTTGACTGCTATTCATCCGATTATAAATCAGTTTGACTGCTCTTCGTCCAATTATAAATCAGTTTGACTGCTCTTCGTCCGATTATAAATCAGTTTGACTGCTCTTCGTCCGCTTATAAAACAGTTTAACTGCTCTTCATCCTTTTATAAAGCAGTTTGACTGCTCTTCATCCTCTTATAAATCAGTTTGACTGCTCTTCATCCTCTTATAAAGCAGTTTGACTGCTCTTCATCCTCCTATAAACCAGTTTGACTGCGCTTTATCCTCCTATAGAACAGTTTGACTGCTCTTCGTCCGATTATAAATCAGTTTGACTGCTCTTCGTCCTCTTATAAAACAGTTTGACTGCTCTTCATCATTTTATAAAGCAGTTTGACTGCTCTTCATCCTCTTATAAATCAGTTTGACTGCTCTTCATCCTTTTATAAAGCAGTTTGACTGCTCTTCATCCTCCTATAAACCAGTTTGACTGCGCTTCATCCTCCTATAGAACAGTTTGACTGCTCTTCGTCCGATTATAAATCAGTTTGACTGCTCTTCGTCCTCTTATAAAACAGTTTGACTGCTCTTCATCCTTTTATAAAGCAGTTTGACTGCTCTTCATCCTCTTATAAATCAGTTTGACTGCTCTTCATCCTCTTATAAAGCAGTTTGACTGCTCTTCATCCTCTTATAAATCAGTTTGACTGCTCTTCATCCGATTATAAATCAGTTTGATTGCTCTTCATCCTCTTATAAAACAGTTTGACTGCTCTTCATCCTTTTATAACGCAGTTTGACTGCTCTTCATCCTCTTATAAATCAGTTTGACTGCTCTTCATCCGATTATAAATCAGTTTGACTGCTCTTCGTCCTCTTTTAAAACAGTTTGACTGCTCTTCATCCTTTTATAATGCAGTTTGACTGCTCTTCATCCTCTTATAAAACAGTTTGACTGCTCTTCATCCTCTTGTAAAACAGGTTGACTGCTCTTCATCCTCTTGTAAAACAGTCTGACTGCTCTACATCCTCGTATAAAACAGTTTGACTGCTCTTCATCCTTTTATAAAGCAGTTTGACTGCTCTTCATCCTCTTATAAATCAATTTGACTGCTCTTCATCCTCTTATAAAACCGTTTGACTGCTCTTCGTCTGATTATAAATCAGTTTGACTGCTCTTCATCCTCTTATAAAACCGTTTGACTGCTCTTCGTCCGATTATAAATCAGGTTGACTGCTCTTCGTCCGATTATAAATCAGTTTGACTGCTCTTCGTCTGCTTATAAAACAGTTTGACTGCTCTTCATCCTTTTATAAAGCAGTTTGACTGCTCTTCATCCTCTTATAAATCAGTTTGACTGCTCTTCATCTGTTTATAAAGCAGTTTTACTGCTCGACATCCTATTATAAATCAGTTTGACTGCTCTTCATCCTCTTATAAAACAGATTGACTGCTCTTCATCCTCTTGTAAAACAGGTTGACTGCCCTTCATCCTCTTGTAGAACAGTTTGACTGCTTTTCGTCCGATTATAAATCAGTTTGACTGCTCTTCGTCCTCGTATAAAACAGTTTGACTGCTCTTCATCCTTTTATAAATCAGTTTGACTGCTCTTCATCCTCTTATAAAACAGATTGACTGCTCTTCATCCTCTTGTAAAACAGGTTGACTGCCCTTCATCCTCTTGTAAAACAGTCTGACTGCTCTACATCCTTTTATAAAACCGTTTGACTGCTCTTCGTCCGTTTATAAATCAGTTTGACTGCTCTTCGTCCGATTATAAATCAGTTTGACTGCTCTTCGTCCGCTTATAAATCAGTTTGACTGCTCTTCATCCTCTTATAAATCAATTTGACTGCTCTTCATCCTCTTATAAAACCGTTTGACTGCTCTTCGTCTGATTATAAATCAGTTTGACTGCTCTTCATCCTCTTTTAAAACCGTTTGACTGCTCTTCGTCCGATTATAAATCAGGTTGACTGCTCTTCGTCCGATTATAAATCAGTTTGACTGCTCTTCGTCTGCTTATAAAACAGTTTGACTGCTCTTCATCCTTTTATAAAACCGTTTGACTGCTCTTCGTCCGTTTATAAATCAGTTTGACTGCTCTTCATCCTCTTGTAAAACAGGTTGACTGCTCTTCATCCTCTTGTAAAACAGTCTGACTGCTCTACATCCTCGTATAAAACAGTTTGACTGCTCTTCATCCTTTTATAAAGCAGTTTGACTGCTCTTCATCCTCTTATAAATCAATTTGACTGCTCTTCATCCTCTTATAAAACCGTTTGACTGCTCTTCGTCCGATTATAAATCAGTTTGACTGCTCTTCGTCCGCTTATAAAACAGTTTGACTGCTCTTCATCCTTTTATAAAGCAATTTGACTGCTCTTCATCCTCTTATAAATCAGTTTGACTGCTCTTCATCCTTTTATAAAGCAGTTTGACTGCTCTTCATCCTCCTATAAACCAGTTTGACTGCGCTTCATCCTCCTATAGAACAGTTTGAATGCTCTTCGTCCGATTATAAATCAGTTTGACTGCTCTTCGTCCTCTTATAAAACAGTTTGACTGCTCTTCATCCTTTTATAAAGCAGTTTGACTGCTCTTCATCCTCTTATAAATCAGTTTGACTGCTCTTCATCAGATTATAAATCAGTTTGACTGCTCTTCATCCTCTTATAAAACAGTTTGACTGCTCTTCATCCTTTTATAAAGCAGTTTGACTGCTCTTCATCCTCTTATAAATCAGTTTGACTGCTCTTCATCCTATTATAAATCAGTTTGACTGCTCTTCATCCTCTTATAAAACAGTTTGACTGCTCTTCATCCTTTTATAAATCAGTTTGACTGCTCTTCGTCTGCTTATAAATCAGTTTGACTGCTCGACATCCTATTATAAATCAGTTTGACTGCTCTTCATCCTCTTATAAAACAGATTGACTGCTCTTCATCCTCTTGTAAAACAGGTTGACTGCCCTTCATCCTCTTGTAGAACAGTTTGACTGCTTTTCGTCCGATTATAAATCAGTTTGACTGCTCTTCGTCCTCGTATAAAACAGTTTGACTGCTCTTCATCCTTTTATAAAGCAGTTTGACTGCTCTTCATCCTCTTATAAAACAGATTGACTGCTCTTCATCCTCTTGTAAAACAGGTTGACTGCCCTTCATCCTCTTGTAAAACAGTCTGACTGCTCTTCATCCTTTTATAAAACCGTTTGACTGCTCTTCGTCCGTTTATAAATCAGTTTGACTGCTCTTCGTCCGATTATAAATCAGTTTGACTGCTCTTCGTCCGCTTATAAATCAGTTTGACTGCTCTTCATCCTCTTATAAAGCAGTTTGACTGCTCTTCATCCTCCTATAAACCAGTTTGACTGCGCTTCATCCTCCTATAGAACAGTTTGACTGCTCTTCGTCCGATTATAAATCAATTTGACTGCTCTTCGTCCTCGTATAAAACAGTTTGACTGCTCTTCATCGTTTTATAAAGCAGTTTGACTGCTCTACATCCTCTTATAAATCAGTTTGACTGCTATTCATCCGATTATAAATCAGTTTGACTGCTCTTCGTCCAATTATAAATCAGTTTGACTGCTCTTCGTCCGATTATAAATCAGTTTGACTGCTCTTCGTCCGCTTATAAAACAGTTTAACTGCTCTTCATCCTTTTATAAAGCAGTTTGACTGCTCTTCATCCTCTTATAAATCAGTTTGACTGCTCTTCATCCTCTTATAAAGCAGTTTGACTGCTCTTCATCCTCCTATAAACCAGTTTGACTGCGCTTTATCCTCCTATAGAACAGTTTGACTGCTCTTCGTCCGATTATAAATCAGTTTGACTGCTCTTCGTCTGCTTATAAAACAGTTTGACTGCTGTTCATCCTTTTATAAAGCAGTTTGACTGCTCTTCATCCTCTTATAAATCAGTTTGACTGCTCTTCATCTGTTTATAAAGCAGTTTGACTGCTCTTCATCCTCCTATAGACCAGTTTGACTGCGCTTCATCCTCCTATAAAACAGTTTGACTGCTCTTCGTCGGATTATAAATCAGTTTGACTGCTCTTCGTCCTCTTATAAAACAATTTGACTGCTCTTCATCCTTTTATAAAGCAGTTTGACTGCTCTTCATCCTCTTATAAAACAGTTTGACTGCTCTTCATCCTTTTATAAATCAGTTTGACTGCTCTTCGTCTGCTTATAAATCAGTTTGACTGCTCTTCATCCTATTATAAATCAGTTTGACTGCTCTTCATCCTCTTATAAAACAGTTTGACTGCTCTTTATCCTTTTATAACGCAGTTTGACTGCTCTTCATCCTCTTATAAAACAGTTTGACTGCTCTTCATCCTCTTGTAAAACAGGTTGACTGCTCTTCATCCTCTTGTAAAACAGTCTGACTGCTCTACATCCTCGTATAAAACAGTTTGACTGCTCTTCATCCTTTTATAAAGCAGTTTGACTGCTCTTCATCCTCTTATAAATCAATTTGACTGCTCTTCATCCTCTTATAAAACCGTTTGACTGCTCTTCGTCCGATTATAAATCAGTTTGACTGCTCTTCGTCCGCTTATAAAACAGTTTGACTGCTCTTCATCCTTTTATAAAGCAGTTTGACTGCTCTTCATCCTCTTATAAATCAGTTTGACTGCTCTTCATCCTTTTATAAAGCAGTTTGACTGCTCTTCATCCTCCTATAAACCAGTTTGACTGCGCTTCATCCTCCTATAGAACAGTTTGACTGCTCTTCGTCCGATTATAAATCAGTTTGACTGCTCTTCGTCCTCTTATAAAACAGTTTGACTGCTCTTCATCCTTTTATAAAGCAGTTTGACTGCTCTTCATCCTCTTATAAATCAGTTTGACTGCTCTTCATCCGATTATAAATCAGTTTGACTGCTCTTCATCCTCTTATAAAACAGTTTGACTGCTCTTCATCCTTTTATAAAGCAGTTTGACTGCTCTTCATCCTCTTATAAATCAGTTTGACTGCTCTTCATCCTATTATAAATCAGTTTGACTGCTCTTCATCCTCTTATAAAACAGTTTGACTGCTCTTCATCCTTTTATAAATCAGTTTGACTGCTCTTCGTCTGCTTATAAATCAGTTTGACTGCTCGACATCCTATTATAAATCAGTTTGACTGCTCTTCATCCTCTTATAAAACAGATTGACTGCTCTTCATCCTCTTGTAAAACAGGTTGACTGCCCTTCATCCTCTTGTAGAACAGTTTGACTGCTTTTCGTCCGATTATAAATCAGTTTGACTGCTCTTCGTCCTCGTATAAAACAGTTTGACTGCTCTTCATCTTTTTATAAAGCAGTTTGACTGCTCTTCATCCTCTTATAAAACAGATTGACTGCTCTTCATCCTCTTGTAAAACAGGTTGACTGCCCTTCATCCTCTTGTAAAACAGTCTGACTGCTCTACATCCTCGTATAAAACAGTTTGACTGCTCTTCATCCTTTTATAAAACCGTTTGACTGCTCTTCGTCCGTTTATAAATCAGTTTGACTGCTCTTCGTCCGATTATAAATCAGTTTGACTGCTCTTCGTCCGCTTATAAATCAGTTTGACTGCTCTTCATCCTCTTATAAAGCAGTTTGACTGCTCTTCATCCTCCTATAAACCAGTTTGACTGCGCTTCATCCTCCTATAGAACAGTTTGACTGCTCTTCGTCCGATTATAAATCAATTTGACTGCTCTTCGTCCTCGTATAAAACAGTTTGACTGCTCTTCATCGTTTTATAAAGCAGTTTGACTGCTCTACATCCTCTTATAAATCAGTTTGACTGCTATTCATCCGATTATAAATCAGTTTGACTGCTCTTCGTCCAATTATAAATCAGTTTGACTGCTCTTCGTCCGATTATAAATCAGTTTGACTGCTCTTCGTCCGCTTATAAAACAGTTTAACTGCTCTTCATCCTTTTATAAAGCAGTTTGACTGCTCTTCATCCTCTTATAAATCAGTTTGACTGCTCTTCATCCTCTTATAAAGCAGTTTGACTGCTCTTCATCCTCCTATAAACCAGTTTGACTGCGCTTTATCCTCCTATAGAACAGTTTGACTGCTCTTCGTCCGATTATAAATCAATTTGACTGCTCTTCGTCCTCTTATAAAACAGTTTGACTGCTCTTCATCATTTTATAAAGCAGTTTGACTGCTCTTCATCCTCTTATAAATCAGTTTGACTGCTCTTCATCCTTTTATAAAGCAGTTTGACTGCTCTTCATCCTCCTATAAACCAGTTTGACTGCGCTTCATCCTCCTATAGAACAGTTTGACTGCTCTTCGTCCGATTATAAATCAGTTTGACTGCTCTTCGTCCTCTTATAAAACAGTTTGACTGCTCTTCATCCTTTTATAAAGCAGTTTGACTGCTCTTCATCCTCTTATAAATCAGTTTGACTGCTCTTCATCCTCTTATAAAGCAGTTTGACTGCTCTTCATCCTCTTATAAATCAGTTTGACTGCTCTTCATCCGATTATAAATCAGTTTGATTGCTCTTCATCCTCTTATAAAACAGTTTGACTGCTCTTCATCCTTTTATAACGCAGTTTGACTGCTCTTCATCCTCTTATAAATCAGTTTGACTGCTCTTCATCCGATTATAAATCAGTTTGACTGCTCTTCGTCCTCTTTTAAAACAGTTTGACTGCTCTTCATCCTTTTATAATGCAGTTTGACTGCTCTTCATCCTCTTATAAAACAGTTTGACTGCTCTTCATCCTCTTGTAAAACAGGTTGACTGCTCTTCATCCTCTTGTAAAACAGTCTGACTGCTCTACATCCTCGTATAAAACAGTTTGACTGCTCTTCATCCTTTTATAAAGCAGTTTGACTGCTCTTCATCCTCTTATAAATCAATTTGACTGCTCTTCATCCTCTTATAAAACCGTTTGACTGCTCTTCGTCTGATTATAAATCAGTTTGACTGCTCTTCATCCTCTTATAAAACCGTTTGACTGCTCTTCGTCCGATTATAAATCAGGTTGACTGCTCTTCGTCCGATTATAAATCAGTTTGACTGCTCTTCGTCTGCTTATAAAACAGTTTGACTGCTCTTCATCCTTTTATAAAGCAGTTTGACTGCTCTTCATCCTCTTATAAATCAGTTTGACTGCTCTTTATCTGTTTATAAAGCAGTTTTACTGCTCGACATCCTATTATAAATCAGTTTGACTGCTCTTCATCCTCTTATAAAACAGATTGACTGCTCTTCATCCTCTTGTAAAACAGGTTGACTGCCCTTCATCCTCTTGTAGAACAGTTTGACTGCTTTTCGTCCGATTATAAATCAGTTTGACTGCTCTTCGTCCTCGTATAAAACAGTTTGACTGCTCTTCATCCTTTTATAAAGCAGTTTGACTGCTCTTCATCCTCTTATAAAACAGATTGACTGCTCTTCATCCTCTTGTAAAACAGGTTGACTGCCCTTCATCCTCTTGTAAAACAGTCTGACTGCTCTACATCCTCGTATAAAACAGTTTGACTGCTCTTCATCCTTTTATAAAACCGTTTGACTGCTCTTCGTCCGTTTATAAATCAGTTTGACTGCTCTTCGTCCGATTATAAATCAGTTTGACTGCTCTTCGTCCGCTTATAAAACAGTTTAACTGCTCTTCATCCTTTTATAAAGCAGTTTGACTGCTCTTCATCCTCTTATAAATCAGTTTGACTGCTCTTTATCCTCTTATAAAGCAGTTTGACTGCTCTTCATCCTCCTATAAACCAGTTTGACTGCGCTTTATCCTCCTATAGAACAGTTTGACTGCTCTTCGTCCGATTATAAATCAGTTTGACTGCTCTTCGTCTGCTTATAAAACAGTTTGACTGCTGTTCATCCTTTTATAAAGCAGTTTGACTGCTCTTCATCCTCTTATAAATCAGTTTGACTGCTCTTCATCTGTTTATAAATCAGTTTGACTGCTCTTCGTCTGCTTATAAATCAGTTTGACTGCTCTTCATCCTATTATAAATCAGTTTGACTGCTCTTCATCCTCTTATAAAACAGTTTGACTGCTCTTTGTCCTTTTATAACGCAGTTTGACTGCTCTTCATCCTCTTATAAAACAGTTTGACTGCTCTTCATCCTCTTGTAAAACAGGTTGACTGCTCTTCATCCTCTTGTAAAACAGTCTGACTGCTCTACATCCTCGTATAAAACAGTTTGACTGCTCTTCATCCTTTTATAAAGCAGTTTGACTGCTCTTCATCCTCTTATAAATCAATTTGACTGCTCTTCATCCTCTTATAAAACCGTTTGACTGCTCTTCGTCCGATTATAAATCAGTTTGACTGCTCTTCGTCCGCTTATAAAACAGTTTGACTGCTCTTCATCCTTTTATAAAGCAGTTTGACTGCTCTTCATCCTCTTATAAATCAGTTTGACTGCTCTTCATCCTTTTATAAAGCAGTTTGACTGCTCTTCATCCTCCTATAAACCAGTTTGACTGCGCTTCATCCTCCTATAGAACAGTTTGACTGCTCTTCGTCCGATTATAAATCAGTTTGACTGCACTTCGTCCTCTTATAAAACAGTTTGACTGCTCTTCATCCTTTTATAAAGCAGTTTGAATGCTCTTCATCCTCTTATAAATCAGTTTGACTGCTCTTCATCCGATTATAAATCAGTTTGACTGCTCTTCATCCTCTTATAAAACAGTTTGACTGCTCTTCATCCTTTTATAAAGCAGTTTGACTGCTCTTCATCCTCTTATAAATCAGTTTGACTGCTCTTCATCCTATTATAAATCAGTTTGACTGCTCTTCATCCTCTTATAAAACAGTTTGACTGCTCTTCATCCTTTTATAAATCAGTTTGACTGCTCTTCGTCTGCTTATAAATCAGTTTGACTGCTCGACATCCTATTATAAATCAGTTTGACTGCTCTTCATCCTCTTATAAAACAGATTGACTGCTCTTCATCCTCTTGTAAAACAGGTTGACTGCCCTTCATCCTCTTGTAGAACAGTTTGACTGCTTTTCGTCCGATTATAAATCAGTTTGACTGCTCTTCGTCCTCGTATAAAACAGTTTGACTGCTCTTCATCCTTTTATAAAGCAGTTTGACTGCTCTTCATCCTCTTATAAAACAGATTGACTGCTCTTCATCCTCTTGTAAAACAGGTTGACTGCCCTTCATCCTCTTGTAAAACAGTCTGACTGCTCTACATCCTCGTATAAAACAGTTTGACTGCTCTTCATCCTTTTATAAAACCGTTTGACTGCTCTTCGTCCGTTTATAAATCAGTTTGACTGCTCTTCGTCCGATTATAAATCAGTTTGACTGCTCTTCGTCCGCTTATAAATCAGTTTGACTGCTCTTCATCCTCTTATAAAGCAGTTTGACTGCTCTTCATCCTCCTATAAACCAGTTTGACTGCGCTTCATCCTCCTATAGAACAGTTTGACTGCTCTTCGTCCGATTATAAATCAATTTGACTGCTCTTCGTCCTCGTATAAAACAGTTTGACTGCTCTTCATCGTTTTATAAAGCAGTTTGACTGCTCTACATCCTCTTATAAATCAGTTTGACTGCTATTCATCCGATTATAAATCAGTTTGACTGCTCTTCGTCCAATTATAAATCAGTTTGACTGCTCTTCGTCCGATTATAAATCAGTTTGACTGCTCTTCGTCCGCTTATAAAACAGTTTAACTGCTCTTCATCCTTTTATAAAGCAGTTTGACTGCTCTTCATCCTCTTATAAATCAGTTTGACTGCTCTTCATCCTCTTATAAAGCAGTTTGACTGCTCTTCATCCTCCTATAAACCAGTTTGACTGCGCTTTATCCTCCTATAGAACAGTTTGACTGCTCTTCGTCCGATTATAAATCAGTTTGACTGCTCTTCGTCCTCTTATAAAACAGTTTGACTGCTCTTCATCATTTTATAAAGCAGTTTGACTGCTCTTCATCCTCTTATAAATCAGTTTGACTGCTCTTCATCCTTTTATAAAGCAGTTTGACTGCTCTTCATCCTCCTATAAACCAGTTTGACTGCGCTTCATCCTCCTATAGAACAGTTTGACTGCTCTTCGTCCGATTATAAATCAGTTTGACTGCTCTTCGTCCTCTTATAAAACAGTTTGACTGCTCTTCATCCTTTTATAAAGCAGTTTGACTGCTCTTCATCCTCTTATAAATCAGTTTGACTGCTCTTCATCCTCTTATAAAGCAGTTTGACTGCTCTTCATCCTCTTATAAATCAGTTTGACTGCTCTTCATCCGATTATAAATCAGTTTGATTGCTCTTCATCCTCTTATAAAACAGTTTGACTGCTCTTCATCCTTTTATAACGCAGTTTGACTGCTCTTCATCCTCTTATAAATCAGTTTGACTGCTCTTCATCCGATTATAAATCAGTTTGACTGCTCTTCGTCCTCTTTTAAAACAGTTTGACTGCTCTTCATCCTTTTATAATGCAGTTTGACTGCTCTTCATCCTCTTATAAAACAGTTTGACTGCTCTTCATCCTCTTGTAAAACAGGTTGACTGCTCTTCATCCTCTTGTAAAACAGTCTGACTGCTCTACATCCTCGTATAAAACAGTTTGACTGCTCTTCATCCTTTTATAAAGCAGTTTGACTGCTCTTCATCCTCTTATAAATCAATTTGACTGCTCTTCATCCTCTTATAAAACCGTTTGACTGCTCTTCGTCTGATTATAAATCAGTTTGACTGCTCTTCATCCTCTTATAAAACCGTTTGACTGCTCTTCGTCCGATTATAAATCAGGTTGACTGCTCTTCGTCCGATTATAAATCAGTTCGACTGCTCTTCGTCTGCTTATAAAACAGTTTGACTGCTCTTCATCCTTTTATAAAGCAGTTTGACTGCTCTTCATCCTCTTATAAATCAGTTTGACTGCTCTTCATCTGTTTATAAAGCAGTTTTACTGCTCGACATCCTATTATAAATCAGTTTGACTGCTCTTCATCCTCTTATAAAACAGATTGACTGCTCTTCATCCTCTTGTAAAACAGGTTGACTGCCCTTCATCCTCTTGTAGAACAGTTTGACTGCTTTTCGTCCGATTATAAATCAGTTTGACTGCTCTTCGTCCTCGTATAAAACAGTTTGACTGCTCTTCATCCTTTTATAAAGCAGTTTGACTGCTCTTCATCCTCTTATAAAACAGATTGACTGCTCTTCATCCTCTTGTAAAACAGGTTGACTGCCCTTCATCCTCTTGTAAAACAGTCTGACTGCTCTACATCCTCGTATAAAACAGTTTGACTGCTCTTCATCCTTTTATAAAACCGTTTGACTGCTCTTCGTCCGTTTATAAATCAGTTTGACTGCTCTTCGTCCGATTATAAATCAGTTTGACTGCTCTTCGTCCGCTTATAAATCAGTTTGACTGCTCTTCATCCTCTTATAAAGCAGTTTGACTGCTCTTCATCCTCTTATAAACCAGTTTGACTGCGCTTCATCCTCCTATAGAACAGTTTGACTGCTCTTCGTCCGATTATAAATCAATTTGACTGCTCTTCGTCCTCGTATAAAACAGTTTGACTGCTCTTCATCGTTTTATAAAGCAGTTTGACTGCTCTACATCCTCTTATAAATCAGTTTGACTGCTATTCATCCGATTATAAATCAGTTTGACTGCTCTTCGTCCAATTATAAATCAGTTTGACTGCTCTTCGTCCGATTATAAATCAGTTTGACTGCTCTTCGTCCGCTTATAAAACAGTTTAACTGCTCTTCATCCTTTTATAAAGCAGTTTGACTGCTCTTCATCCTCTTATAAATCAGTTTGACTGCTCTTCATCCTCTTATAAAGCAGTTTGACTGCTCTTCATCCGATTATAAATCAGTTTGACTGCTCTTCATCCGATTATAAATCAGTTTGACTGCTCTTCATCCTCTTATAAAACAGTTTGACTGCTCTTCATCCTTTTATAAAGCAGTTTGACTGCTCTTCATCCTCTTATAAATCAGTTTGACTGCTCTTCATCCTATTATAAATCAGTTTGACTGCTCTTCATCCTCTTATAAAACAGTTTGACTGCTCTTCATCCTTTTATAAATCAGTTTGACTGCTCTTCGTCTGCTTATAAATCAGTTTGACTGCTCGACATCCTATTATAAATCAGTTTGACTGCTCTTCATCCTCTTATAAAACAGATTGACTGCTCTTCATCCTCTTGTAAAACAGGTTGACTGCCCTTCATCCTCTTGTAGAACAGTTTGACTGCTTTTCGTCCGATTATAAATCAGTTTGACTGCTCTTCGTCCTCGTATAAAACAGTTTGACTGCTCTTCATCCTTTTATAAAGCAGTTTGACTGCTCTTCATCCTCTTATAAAACAGATTGACTGCTCTTCATCCTCTTGTAAAACAGGTTGACTGCCCTTCATCCTCTTGTAAAACAGTCTGACTGCTCTACATCCTCGTATAAAACAGTTTGACTGCTCTTCATCCTTTTATAAAACCGTTTGACTGCTCTTCGTCCGTTTATAAATCAGTTTGACTGCTCTTCGTCCGATTATAAATCAGTTTGACTGCTCTTCGTCCGCTTATAAATCAGTTTGACTGCTCTTCATCCTCTTATAAAGCAGTTTGACTGCTCTTCATCCTCCTATAAACCAGTTTGACTGCGCTTCATCCTCCTATAGAACAGTTTGACTGCTCTTCGTCCGATTATAAATCAATTTGACTGCTCTTCGTCCTCGTATAAAACAGTTTGACTGCTCTTCATCGTTTTATAAAGCAGTTTGACTGCTCTACATCCTCTTATAAATCAGTTTGACTGCTATTCATCCGATTATAAATCAGTTTGACTGCTCTTCGTCCAATTATAAATCAGTTTGACTGCTCTTCGTCCGATTATAAATCAGTTTGACTGCTCTTCGTCCGCTTATAAAACAGTTTAACTGCTCTTCATCCTTTTATAAAGCAGTTTGACTGCTCTTCATCCTCTTATAAATCAGTTTGACTGCTCTTCATCCTCTTATAAAGCAGTTTGACTGCTCTTCATCCTCCTATAAACCAGTTTGACTGCGCTTTATCCTCCTATAGAACAGTTTGACTGCTCTTCGTCCGATTATAAATCAGTTTGACTGCTCTTCGTCCTCTTATAAAACAGTTTGACTGCTCTTCATCATTTTATAAAGCAGTTTGACTGCTCTTCATCCTCTTATAAATCAGTTTGACTGCTCTTCATCCTTTTATAAAGCAGTTTGACTGCTCTTCATCCTCCTATAAACCAGTTTGACTGCGCTTCATCCTCCTATAGAACAGTTTGACTGCTCTTCGTCCGATTATAAATCAGTTTGACTGCTCTTCGTCCTCTTATAAAACAGTTTGACTGCTCTTCATCCTTTTATAAAGCAGTTTGACTGCTCTTCATCCTCTTATAAATCAGTTTGACTGCTCTTCATCCTCTTATAAAGCAGTTTGACTGCTCTTCATCCTCTTATAAATCAGTTTGACTGCTCTTCATCCGATTATAAATCAGTTTGATTGCTCTTCATCCTCTTATAAAACAGTTTGACTGCTCTTCATCCTTTTATAACGCAGTTTGACTGCTCTTCATCCTCTTATAAATCAGTTTGACTGCTCTTCATCCGATTATAAATCAGTTTGACTGCTCTTCGTCCTCTTTTAAAACAGTTTGACTGCTCTTCATCCTTTTATAATGCAGTTTGACTGCTCTTCATCCTCTTATAAAACAGTTTGACTGCTCTTCATCCTCTTGTAAAACAGGTTGACTGCTCTTCATCCTCTTGTAAAACAGTCTGACTGCTCTACATCCTCGTATAAAACAGTTTGACTGCTCTTCATCCTTTTATAAAGCAGTTTGACTGCTCTTCATCCTCTTATAAATCAATTTGACTGCTCTTCATCCTCTTATAAAACCGTTTGACTGCTCTTCGTCTGATTATAAATCAGTTTGACTGCTCTTCATCCTCTTATAAAACCGTTTGACTGCTCTTCGTCCGATTATAAATCAGGTTGACTGCTCTTCGTCCGATTATAAATCAGTTTGACTGCTCTTCGTCTGCTTATAAAACAGTTTGACTGCTCTTCATCCTTTTATAAAGCAGTTTGACTGCTCTTCATCCTCTTATAAATCAGTTTGACTGCTCTTCATCTGTTTATAAAGCAGTTTTACTGCTCGACATCCTATTATAAATCAGTTTGACTGCTCTTCATCCTCTTATAAAACAGATTGACTGCTCTTCATCCTCTTGTAAAACAGGTTGACTGCCCTTCATCCTCTTGTAGAACAGTTTGACTGCTTTTCGTCCGATTATAAATCAGTTTGACTGCTCTTCGTCCTCGTATAAAACAGTTTGACTGCTCTTCATCCTTTTATAAAGCAGTTTGACTGCTCTTCATCCTCTTATAAAACAGATTGACTGCTCTTCATCCTCTTGTAAAACAGGTTGACTGCCCTTCATCCTCTTGTAAAACAGTCTGACTGCTCTACATCCTCGTATAAAACAGTTTGACTGCTCTTCATCCTTTTATAAAACCGTTTGACTGCTCTTCGTCCGTTTATAAATCAGTTTGACTGCTCTTCGTCCGATTATAAATCAGTTTGACTGCTCTTCGTCCGCTTATAAATCAGTTTGACTGCTCTTCATCCTCTTATAAAGCAGTTTGACTGCTCTTCATCCTCCTATAAACCAGTTTGACTGCGCTTCATCCTCCTATAGAACAGTTTGACTGCTCTTCGTCCGATTATAAATCAATTTGACTGCTCTTCGTCCTCGTATAAAACAGTTTGACTGCTCTTCATCGTTTTATAAAGCAGTTTGACTGCTCTACATCCTCTTATAAATCAGTTTGACTGCTATTCATCCGATTATAAATCAGTTTGACTGCTCTTCGTCCAATTATAAATCAGTTTGACTGCTCTTCGTCCGATTATAAATCAGTTTGACTGCTCTTCGTCCGCTTATAAAACAGTTTAACTGCTCTTCATCCTTTTATAAAGCAGTTTGACTGCTCTTCATCCTCTTATAAATCAGTTTGACTGCTCTTCATCCTCTTATAAAGCAGTTTGACTGCTCTTCATCCTCCTATAAACCAGTTTGACTGCGCTTTATCCTCCTATAGAACAGTTTGACTGCTCTTCGTCCGATTATAAATCAGTTTGACTGCTCTTCGTCCTCTTATAAAACAGTTTGACTGCTCTTCATCATTTTATAAAGCAGTTTGACTGCTCTTCATCCTCTTATAAATCAGTTTGACTGCTCTTCATCCTTTTATAAAGCAGTTTGACTGCTCTTCATCCTCCTATAAACCAGTTTGACTGCGCTTCATCCTCCTATAGAACAGTTTGACTGCTCTTCGTCCGATTATAAATCAGTTTGACTGCTCTTCGTCCTCTTATAAAACAGTTTGACTGCTCTTCATCCTTTTATAAAGCAGTTTGACTGCTCTTCATCCTCTTATAAATCAGTTTGACTGCTCTTCATCCTCTTATAAAGCAGTTTGACTGCTCTTCATCCTCTTATAAATCAGTTTGACTGCTCTTCATCCGATTATAAATCAGTTTGATTGCTCTTCATCCTCTTATAAAACAGTTTGACTGCTCTTCATCCTTTTATAACGCAGTTTGACTGCTCTTCATCCTCTTATAAATCAGTTTGACTGCTCTTCATCCGATTATAAATCAGTTTGACTGCTCTTCGTCCTCTTTTAAAACAGTTTGACTGCTCTTCATCCTTTTATAATGCAGTTTGACTGCTCTTCATCCTCTTATAAAACAGTTTGACTGCTCTTCATCCTCTTGTAAAACAGGTTGACTGCTCTTCATCCTCTTGTAAAACAGTCTGACTGCTCTACATCCTCGTATAAAACAGTTTGACTGCTCTTCATCCTTTTATAAAGCAGTTTGACTGCTCTTCATCCTCTTATAAATCAATTTGACTGCTCTTCATCCTCTTATAAAACCGTTTGACTGCTCTTCGTCTGATTATAAATCAGTTTGACTGCTCTTCATCCTCTTATAAAACCGTTTGACTGCTCTTCGTCCGATTATAAATCAGGTTGACTGCTCTTCGTCCGATTATAAATCAGTTTGACTGCTCTTCGTCTGCTTATAAAACAGTTTGACTGCTCTTCATCCTTTTATAAAGCAGTTTGACTGCTCTTCATCCTCTTATAAATCAGTTTGACTGCTCTTCATCTGTTTATAAAGCAGTTTTACTGCTCGACATCCTATTATAAATCAGTTTGACTGCTCTTCATCCTCTTATAAAACAGTTTGACTGCTTTTCGTCCGATTATAAATCAGTTTGACTGCTCTTCGTCCTCGTATAAAACAGTTTGACTGCTCTTCATCCTTTTATAAAGCAGTTTGACTGCTCTTCATCCTCTTATAAAACAGATTGACTGCTCTTCATCCTCTTGTAAAACAGGTTGACTGCCCTTCATCCTCTTGTAAAACAGTCTGACTGCTCTACATCCTCGTATAAAACAGTTTGACTGCTCTTCATCCTTTTATAAAACCGTTTGACTGCTCTTCGTCCGTTTATAAATCAGTTTGACTGCTCTTCGTCCGATTATAAATCAGTGTGACTGCTCTTCGTCCGCTTATAAATCAGTTTGACTGCTCTTCATCCTCTTATAAATCAATTTGACTGCTCTTCATCCTCTTATAAAACCGTTTGACTGCTCTTCGTCTGATTATAAATCAGTTTGACTGCTCTTCATCCTCTTATAAAACCGTTTGACTGCTCTTCGTCCGATTATAAATCAGGTTGACTGCTCTTCGTCCGATTATAAATCAGTTTGACTGCTCTTCGTCTGCTTATAAAACAGTTTGACTGCTCTTCATCCTTTTATAAAACCGTTTGACTGCTCTTCATCCTCTTATAAATCAGTTTGACTGCTCTTCATCTGTTTATAAATCAGTTTGACTGCTCTTCGTCTGCTTATAAATCAGTTTGACTGCTCTTCATCCTATTATAAATCAGTTTGACTGCTCTTCATCCTCTTATAAAACAGTTTGACTGCTCTTTGTCCTTTTATAACGCAGTTTGACTGCTCTTCATCCTCTTATAAAACAGTTTGACTGCTCTTCATCCTCTTGTAAAACAGGTTGACTGCTCTTCATCCTCTTGTAAAACAGTCTGACTGCTCTACATCCTCGTATAAAACAGTTTGACTGCTCTTCATCCTTTTATAAAGCAGTTTGACTGCTCTTCATCCTCTTATAAATCAATTTGACTGCTCTTCATCCTCTTATAAAACCGTTTGACTGCTCTTCGTCCAATTATAAATCAGTTTGACTGCTCTTCGTCCGCTTATAAAACAGTTTGACTGCTCTTCATCCTTTTATAAAGCAGTTTGACTGCTCTTCATCCTCTTATAAATCAGTTTGACTGCTCTTCATCCTTTTATAAAGCAGTTTGACTGCTCTTCATCCTCCTATAAACCAGTGTGACTGCGCTTCATCCTCCTATAGAACAGTTTGACTGCTCTTCGTCCGATTATAAATCAGTTTGACTGCACTTCGTCCTCTTATAAAACAGTTTGACTGCTCTTCATCCTTTTATAAAGCAGTTTGAATGCTCTTCATCCTCTTATAAATCAGTTTGACTGCTCTTCATCCGATTATAAATCAGTTTGACTGCTCTTCATCCTCTTATAAAACAGTTTGACTGCTCTTCATCCTTTTATAAAGCAGTTTGACTGCTCTTCATCCTCTTATAAATCAGTTTGACTGCTCTTCATCCTATTATAAATCAGTTTGACTGCTCTTCATCCTCTTATAAAACAGTTTGACTGCTCTTCATCCTTTTATAAATCAGTTTGACTGCTCTTCGTCTGCTTATAAATCAGTTTGACTGCTCGACATCCTATTATAAATCAGTTTGACTGCTCTTCATCCTCTTATAAAACAGATTGACTGCTCTTCATCCTCTTGTAAAACAGGTTGACTGCCCTTCATCCTCTTGTAGAACAGTTTGACTGCTTTTCGTCCGATTATAAATCAGTTTGACTGCTCTTCGTCCTCGTATAAAACAGTTTGACTGCTCTTCATCCTTTTATAAAGCAGTTTGACTGCTCTTCATCCTCTTATAAAACAGATTGACTGCTCTTCATCCTCTTGTAAAACAGGTTGACTGCCCTTCATCCTCTTGTAAAACAGTCTGACTGCTCTACATCCTCGTATAAAACAGTTTGACTGCTCTTCATCCTTTTATAAAACCGTTTGACTGCTCTTCATCCGTTTATAAATCAGTTTGACTGCTCTTCGTCCGATTATAAATCAGTTTGACTGCTCTTCGTCCGCTTATAAATCAGTTTGACTGCTCTTCATCCTCTTATAAAGCAGTTTGACTGCTCTTCATCCTCCTATAAACCAGTTTGACTGCGCTTCATCCTCCTATAGAACAGTTTGACTGCTCTTCGTCCGATTATAAATCAATTTGACTGCTCTTCGTCCTCGTATAAAACAGTTTGACTGCTCTTCATCGTTTTATAAAGCAGTTTGACTGCTCTACATCCTCTTATAAATCAGTTTGACTGCTATTCATCCGATTATAAATCAGTTTGACTGCTCTTCGTCCAATTATAAATCAGTTTGACTGCTCTTCGTCCGATTATAAATCAGTTTGACTGCTCTTCGTCCGCTTATAAAACAGTTTAACTGCTCTTCATCCTTTTATAAAGCAGTTTGACTGCTCTTCATCCTCTTATAAATCAGTTTGACTGCTCTTCATCCTCTTATAAAGCAGTTTGACTGCTCTTCATCCTCCTATAAACCAGTTTGACTGCGCTTTATCCTCCTATAGAACAGTTTGACTGCTCTTCGTCCGATTATAAATCAGTTTGACTGCTCTTCGTCCTCTTATAAAACAGTTTGACTGCTCTTCATCATTTTATAAAGCAGTTTGACTGCTCTTCATCCTCTTATAAATCAGTTTGACTGCTCTTCATCCTTTTATAAAGCAGTTTGACTGCTCTTCATCCTCCTATAAACCAGTTTGACTGCGCTTCATCCTCCTATAGAACAGTTTGACTGCTCTTCGTCCGATTATAAATCAGTTTGACTGCTCTTCGTCCTCTTATAAAACAGTTTGACTGCTCTTCATCCTTTTATAAAGCAGTTTGACTGCTCTTCATCCTCTTATAAATCAGTTTGACTGCTCTTCATCCTCTTATAAAGCAGTTTGACTGCTCTTCATCCTCTTATAAATCAGTTTGACTGCTCTTCATCCGATTATAAATCAGTTTGATTGCTCTTCATCCTCTTATAAAACAGTTTGACTGCTCTTCATCCTTTTATAACGCAGTTTGACTGCTCTTCATCCTCTTATAAATCAGTTTGACTGCTCTTCATCCGATTATAAATCAGTTTGACTGCTCTTCGTCCTCTTTTAAAACAGTTTGACTGCTCTTCATCCTTTTATAATGCAGTTTGACTGCTCTTCATCCTCTTATAAAACAGTTTGACTGCTCTTCATCCTCTTGTAAAACAGGTTGACTGCTCTTCATCCTCTTGTAAAACAGTCTGACTGCTCTACATCCTCGTATAAAACGGTTTGACTGCTCTTCATCCTTTTATAAAGCAGTTTGACTGCTCTTCATCCTCTTATAAATCAATTTGACTGCTCTTCATCCTCTTATAAAACCGTTTGACTGCTCTTCGTCTGATTATAAATCAGTTTGACTGCTCTTCATCCTCTTATAAAACCGTTTGACTGCTCTTCGTCCGATTATAAATCAGGTTGACTGCTCTTCGTCCGATTATAAATCAGTTTGACTGCTCTTCGTCTGCTTATAAAACAGTTTGACTGCTCTTCATCCTTTTATAAAGCAGTTTGACTGCTCTTCATCCTCTTATAAATCAGTTTGACTGCTCTTCATCTGTTTATAAAGCAGTTTTACTGCTCGACATCCTATTATAAATCAGTTTGACTGCTCTTCATCCTCTTATAAAACAGATTGACTGCTCTTCATCCTCTTGTAAAACAGGTTGACTGCCCTTCATCCTCTTGTAAAACAGTCTGACTGCTCTACATCCTCGTATAAAACAGTTTGACTGCTCTTCATCCTTTTATAAAACCGTTTGACTGCTCTTCGTCCGTTTATAAATCAGTTTGACTGCTCTTCGTCCGATTATAAATCAGTTTGACTGCTCTTCGTCCGCTTATAAATCAGTTTGACTGCTCTTCATCCTCTTATAAATCAATTTGACTGCTCTTCATCCTCTTATAAAACCGTTTGACTGCTCTTCGTCTGATTATAAATCAGTTTGACTGCTCTTCATCCTCTTATAAAACCGTTTGACTGCTCTTCGTCCGATTATAAATCAGGTTGACTGCTCTTCGTCCGATTATAAATCAGTTTGACTGCTCTTCGTCTGCTTATAAAACAGTTTGACTGCTCTTCATCCTTTTATAAAACCGTTTGACTGCTCTTCGTCCGTTTATAAATCAGTTTGACTGCTCTTCATCCTCTTGTAAAACAGGTTGACTGCTCTTCATCCTCTTGTAAAACAGTCTGACTGCTCTACATCCTCGTATAAAACAGTTTGACTGCTCTTCATCCTTTTATAAAGCAGTTTGACTGCTCTTCATCCTCTTATAAATCAATTTGACTGCTCTTCATCCTCTTATAAAACCGTTTGACTGCTCTTCGTCCGATTATAAATCAGTTTGACTGCTCTTCGTCCGCTTATAAAACAGTTTGACTGCTCTTCATCCTTTTATAAAGCAGTTTGACTGCTCTTCATCCTCTTATAAATCAGTTTGACTGCTCTTCATCCTTTTATAAAGCAGTTTGACTGCTCTTCATCCTCCTATAAACCAGTTTGACTGCGCTTCATCCTCCTATAGAACAGTTTGACTGCTCTTCGTCCGATTATAAATCAGTTTGACTGCTCTTCGTCCTCTTATAAAACAGTTTGACTGCTCTTCATCCTTTTATAAAGCAGTTTGACTGCTCTTCATCCTCTTATAAATCAGTTTGACTGCTCTTCATCCGATTATAAATCAGTTTGACTGCTCTTCATCCTCTTATAAAACAGTTTGACTGCTCTTCATCCTTTTATAAAGCAGTTTGACTGCTCTTCATCCTCTTATAAATCAGTTTGACTGCTCTTCATCCTATTATAAATCAGTTTGACTGCTCTTCATCCTCTTATAAAACAGTTTGACTGCTCTTCATCCTTTTATAAATCAGTTTGACTGCTCTTCGTCTGCTTATAAATCAGTTTGACTGCTCGACATCCTATTATAAATCAGTTTGACTGCTCTTCATCCTCTTATAAAACAGATTGACTGCTCTTCATCCTCTTGTAAAACAGGTTGACTGCCCTTCATCCTCTTGTAGAACAGTTTGACTGCTTTTCGTCCGATTATAAATCAGTTTGACTGCTCTTCATCCTCTTATAAAACAGATTGACTGCTCTTCATCCTCTTGTAAAACAGGTTGACTGCCCTTCATCCTCTTGTAAAACAGTCTGACTGCTCTACATCCTCGTATAAAACAGTTTGACTGCTCTTCATCCTTTTATAAAACCGTTTGACTGCTCTTCGTCCGTTTATAAATCAGTTTGACTGCTCTTCGTCCGATTATAAATCAGTTTGACTGCTCTTCGTCCGCTTATAAATCAGTTTGACTGCTCTTCATCCTCTTATAAAGCAGTTTGACTGCTCTTCATCCTCCTATAAACCAGTTTGACTGCGCTTCATCCTCCTATAGAACAGTTTGACTGCTCTTCGTCCGATTATAAATCAATTTGACTGCTCTTCGTCCTCGTATAAAACAGTTTGACTGCTCTTCATCCTTTTATAACGCAGTTTGACTGCTCTTCATCCTCTTATAAATCAGTTTGACTGCTCTTCATCCGATTATAAATCAGTTTGACTGCTCTTCGTCCTCTTTTAAAACAGTTTGACTGCTCTTCATCCTTTTATAATGCAGTTTGACTGCTCTTCATCCTCTTATAAAACAGTTTGACTGCTCTTCATCCTCTTGTAAAACAGGTTGACTGCTCTTCATCCTCTTGTAAAACAGTCTGACTGCTCTACATCCTCGTATAAAACGGTTTGACTGCTCTTCATCCTTTTATAAAGCAGTTTGACTGCTCTTCATCCTCTTATAAATCAATTTGACTGCTCTTCATCCTCTTATAAAACCGTTTGACTGCTCTTCGTCTGATTATAAATCAGTTTGACTGCTCTTCATCCTCTTATAAAACCGTTTGACTGCTCTTCGTCCGATTATAAATCAGGTTGACTGCTCTTCGTCCGATTATAAATCAGTTTGACTGCTCTTCGTCTGCTTATAAAACAGTTTGACTGCTCTTCATCCTTTTATAAAGCAGTTTGACTGCTCTTCATCCTCTTATAAATCAGTTTGACTGCTCTTCATCTGTTTATAAAGCAGTTTTACTGCTCGACATCCTATTATAAATCAGTTTGACTGCTCTTCATCCTCTTATAAAACAGATTGACTGCTCTTCATCCTCTTGTAAAACAGGTTGACTGCCCTTCATCCTCTTGTAAAACAGTCTGACTGCTCTACATCCTCGTATAAAACAGTTTGACTGCTCTTCATCCTTTTATAAAACCGTTTGACTGCTCTTCGTCCGTTTATAAATCAGTTTGACTGCTCTTCGTCCGATTATAAATCAGTTTGACTGCTCTTCGTCCGCTTATAAATCAGTTTGACTGCTCTTCATCCTCTTATAAATCAATTTGACTGCTCTTCATCCTCTTATAAAACCGTTTGACTGCTCTTCGTCTGATTATAAATCAGTTTGACTGCTCTTCATCCTCTTATAAAACCGTTTGACTGCTCTTCGTCCGATTATAAATCAGGTTGACTGCTCTTCGTCCGATTATAAATCAGTTTGACTGCTCTTCGTCTGCTTATAAAACAGTTTGACTGCTCTTCATCCTTTTATAAAACCGTTTGACTGCTCTTCGTCCGTTTATAAATCAGTTTGACTGCTCTTCATCCTCTTGTAAAACAGGTTGACTGCTCTTCATCCTCTTGTAAAACAGTCTGACTGCTCTACATCCTCGTATAAAACAGTTTGACTGCTCTTCATCCTTTTATAAAGCAGTTTGACTGCTCTTCATCCTCTTATAAATCAATTTGACTGCTCTTCATCCTCTTATAAAACCGTTTGACTGCTCTTCGTCCGATTATAAATCAGTTTGACTGCTCTTCGTCCGCTTATAAAACAGTTTGACTGCTCTTCATCCTTTTATAAAGCAGTTTGACTGCTCTTCATCCTCTTATAAATCAGTTTGACTGCTCTTCATCCTTTTATAAAGCAGTTTGACTGCTCTTCATCCTCCTATAAACCAGTTTGACTGCGCTTCATCCTCCTATAGAACCGTTTGACTGCTCTTCGTCCGATTATAAATCAGTTTGACTGCTCTTCGTCCTCTTATAAAACAGTTTGACTGCTCTTCATCCTTTTATAAAGCAGTTTGACTGCTCTTCATCCTCTTATAAATCAGTTTGACTGCTCTTCATCCGATTATAAATCAGTTTGACTGCTCTTCATCCTCTTATAAAACAGTTTGACTGCTCTTCATCCTTTTATAAAGCAGTTTGACTGCTCTTCATCCTCTTATAAATCAGTTTGACTGCTCTTCATCCTATTATAAATCAGTTTGACTGCTCTTCATCCTCTTATAAAACAGTTTGACTGCTCTTCATCCTTTTATAAATCAGTTTGACTGCTCTTCGTCTGCTTATAAATCAGTTTGACTGCTCGACATCCTATTATAAATCAGTTTGACTGCTCTTCATCCTCTTATAAAACAGATTGACTGCTCTTCATCCTCTTGTAAAACAGGTTGACTGCCCTTCATCCTCTTGTAGAACAGTTTGACTGCTTTTCGTCCGATTATAAATCAGTTTGACTGCTCTTCATCCTCTTATAAAACAGATTGACTGCTCTTCATCCTCTTGTAAAACAGGTTGACTGCCCTTCATCCTCTTGTAAAACAGTCTGACTGCTCTACATCCTCGTATAAAACAGTTTGACTGCTCTTCATCCTTTTATAAAACCGTTTGACTGCTCTTCGTCCGTTTATAAATCAGTTTGACTGCTCTTCGTCCGATTATAAATCAGTTTGACTGCTCTTCGTCCGCTTATAAATCAGTTTGACTGCTCTTCATCCTCTTATAAAGCAGTTTGACTGCTCTTCATCCTCCTATAAACCAGTTTGACTGCGCTTCATCCTCCTATAGAACAGTTTGACTGCTCTTCGTCCGATTATAAATCAATTTGACTGCTCTTCGTCCTCGTATAAAACAGTTTGACTGCTCTTCATCGTTTTATAAAGCAGTTTGACTGCTCTACATCCTCTTATAAATCAGTTTGACTGCTATTCATCCGATTATAAATCAGTTTGACTGCTCTTCGTCCAATTATAAATCAGTTTGACTGCTCTTCGTCCGATTATAAATCAGTTTGACTGCTCTTCGTCCGCTTATAAAACAGTTTAACTGCTCTTCATCCTTTTATAAAGCAGTTTGACTGCTCTTCATCCTCTTATAAATCAGTTTGACTGCTCTTCATCCTCTTATAAAGCAGTTTGACTGCTCTTCATCCTCCTATAAACCAGTTTGACTGCGCTTTATCCTCCTATAGAACAGTTTGACTGCTCTTCGTCCGATTATAAATCAGTTTGACTGCTCTTCGTCTGCTTATAAAACAATTTGACTGCTGTTCATCCTTTTATAAAGCAGTTTGACTGCTCTTCATCCTCTTATAAATCAGTTTGACTGCTCTTCATCTGTTTATAAAGCAGTTTGACTGCTCTTCATCCTCCTATAGACCAGTTTGACTGCGCTTCATCTGTTTATAAAGCAGTTTTACTGCTCGACATCCTATTATAAATCAGTTTGACTGCTCTTCATCCTCTTATAAAACAGATTGACTGCTCTTCAACCTTTTATAAAGCAGTTTGACTGCTCTTCATCCTCTTATAAAACAGTTTGACTGCTCTTCATCCTTTTATAAATCAGTTTGACTGCTCTTCGTCTGCTTATAAATCAGTTTGACTGCTCTTCATCCTATTATAAATCAGTTTGACTGCTCTTCATCCTCTTATAAAACAGTTTGACTGCTCTTTATCCTTTTATAACGCAGTTTGACTGCTCTTCATCCTCTTATAAAACAGATTGACTGCTCTTCATCCTCTTGTAAAACAGGTTGACTGCCCTTCATCCTCTTGTAAAACAGTCTGACTGCTCTACATCCTCGTATAAAACAGTTTGACTGCTCTTCATCCTTTTATAAAACCGTTTGACTGCTCTTCGTCCGTTTATAAATCAGTTTGACTGCTCTTCGTCCGATTATAAATCAGTTTGACTGCTCTTCGTCCGCTTATAAATCAGTTTGACTGCTCTTCATCCTCTTATAAATCAATTTGACTGCTCTTCATCCTCTTATAAAACCGTTTGACTGCTCTTCGTCTGATTATAAATCAGTTTGACTGCTCTTCATCCTCTTATAAAACCGTTTGACTGCTCTTCGTCCGATTATAAATCAGGTTGACTGCTCTTCGTCCGATTATAAATCAGTTTGACTGCTCTTCGTCTGCTTATAAAACAGTTTGACTGCTCTTCATCCTTTTATAAAACCGTTTGACTGCTCTTCGTCCGTTTATAAATCAGTTTGACTGCTCTTCATCCTCTTGTAAAACAGGTTGACTGCTCTTCATCCTCTTGTAAAACAGTCTGACTGCTCTACATCCTCGTATAAAACAGTTTGACTGCTCTTCATCCTTTTATAAAGCAGTTTGACTGCTCTTCATCCTCTTATAAATCAATTTGACTGCTCTTCATCCTCTTATAAAACCGTTTGACTGCTCTTCGTCCGATTATAAATCAGTTTGACTGCTCTTCGTCCGCTTATAAAACAGTTTGACTGCTCTTCATCCTTTTATAAAGCAGTTTGACTGCTCTTCATCCTCTTATAAATCAGTTTGACTGCTCTTCATCCTTTTATAAAGCAGTTTGACTGCTCTTCATCCTCCTATAAACCAGTTTGACTGCGCTTCATCCTCCTATAGAACCGTTTGACTGCTCTTCGTCCGATTATAAATCAGTTTGACTGCTCTTCGTCCTCTTATAAAACAGTTTGACTGCTCTTCATCCTTTTATAAAGCAGTTTGACTGCTCTTCATCCTCTTATAAATCAGTTTGACTGCTCTTCATCCGATTATAAATCAGTTTGACTGCTCTTCATCCTCTTATAAAACAGTTTGACTGCTCTTCATCCTTTTATAAAGCAGTTTGACTGCTCTTCATCCTCTTATAAATCAGTTTGACTGCTCTTCATCCTATTATAAATCAGTTTGACTGCTCTTCATCCTATTATAAAACAGTTTGACTGCTCTTCATCCTTTTATAAATCAGTTTGACTGCTCTTCGTCTGCTTATAAATCAGTTTGACTGCTCGACATCCTATTATAAATCAGTTTGACTGCTCTTCATCCGCTTATAAAACAGATTGACTGCTCTTCATCCTCTTGTAAAACAGGTTGACTGCCCTTCATCCTCTTGTAGAACAGTTTGACTGCTTTTCGTCCGATTATAAATCAGTTTGACTGCTCTTCATCCTCTTATAAAACAGATTGACTGCTCTTCATCCTCTTGTAAAACAGGTTGACTGCCCTTCATCCTCTTGTAAAACAGTCTGACTGCTCTACATCCTCGTATAAAACAGTTTGACTGCTCTTCATCCTTTTATAAAACCGTTTGACTGCTCTTCGTCCGTTTATAAATCAGTTTGACTGCTCTTCGTCCGATTATAAATCAGTTTGACTGCTCTTCGTCCGCTTATAAATCAGTTTGACTGCTCTTCATCCTCTTATAAAGCAGTTTGACTGCTCTTCATCCTCCTATAAACCAGTTTGACTGCGCTTCATCCTCCTATAGAACAGTTTGACTGCTCTTCGTCCGATTATAAATCAATTTGACTGCTCTTCGTCCTCGTATAAAACAGTTTGACTGCTCTTCATCGTTTTATAAAGCAGTTTGACTGCTCTACATCCTCTTATAAATCAGTTTGACTGCTATTCATCCGATTATAAATCACTTTGACTGCTCTTCGTCCAATTATAAATCAGTTTGACTGCTCTTCGTCCGATTATAAATCAGTTTGACTGCTCTTCGTCCGCTTATAAAACAGTTTAACTGCTCTTCATCCTTTTATAAAGCAGTTTGACTGCTCTTCATCCTCTTATAAATCAGTTTGACTGCTCTTCATCCTCTTATAAAGCAGTTTGACTGCTCTTCATCCTCCTATAAACCAGTTTGACTGCGCTTTATCCTCCTATAGAACAGTTTGACTGCTCTTCGTCCGATTATAAATCAGTTTGACTGCTCTTCGTCTGCTTATAAAACAATTTGACTGCTGTTCATCCTTTTATAAAGCAGTTTGACTGCTCTTCATCCTCTTATAAATCAGTTTGACTGCTCTTCATCTGTTTATAAAGCAGTTTGACTGCTCTTCATCCTCCTATAGACCAGTTTGACTGCGCTTCATCTGTTTATAAAGCAGTTTTACTGCTCGACATCCTATTATAAATCAGTTTGACTGCTCTTCATCCTCTTATAAAACAGATTGACTGCTCTTCAACCTTTTATAAAGCAGTTTGACTGCTCTTCATCCTCTTATAAAACAGTTTGACTGCTCTTCATCCTTTTATAAATCAGTTTGACTGCTCTTCGTCTGCTTATAAATCAGTTTGACTGCTCTTCATCCTATTATAAATCAGTTTGACTGCTCTTCATCCTCTTATAAAACAGTTTGACTGCTCTTTATCCTTTTATAACGCAGTTTGACTGCTCTTCATCCTCTTATAAAACAGTTTGACTGCTCTTCATCCTCTTGTAAAACAGGTTGACTGCTCTTCATCCTCTTGTAAAACAGTCTGACTGCTCTACATCCTCGTATAAAACAGTTTGACTGCTCTTCATCCTTTTATAAAGCAGTTTGACTGCTCTTCATCCTCTTATAAATCAATTTGACTGCTCTTCATCCTCTTATAAAACCGTTTGACTGCTCTTCGTCCGATTATAAATCAGTTTGACTGCTCTTCGTCCGCTTATAAAACAGTTTGACTGCTCTTCATCCTTTTATAAAGCAGTTTGACTGCTCTTCATCCTCTTATAAATCAGTTTGACTGCTCTTCATCCTTTTATAAAGCAGTTTGACTGCTCTTCATCCTCCTATAAACCAGTTTGACTGCGCTTCATCCTCCTATAGAACAGTTTGACTGCTCTTCGTCCGATTATAAATCAGTTTGACTGCTCTTCGTCCTCTTATAAAACAGTTTGACTGCTCTTCATCCTTTTATAAAGCAGTTTGACTGCTCTTCATCCTCTTATAAATCAGTTTGACTGCTCTTCATCCGATTATAAATCAGTTTGACTGCTCTTCATCCTCTTATAAAACAGTTTGACTGCTCTTCATCCTTTTATAAAGCAGTTTGACTGCTCTTCATCCTCTTATAAATCAGTTTGACTGCTCTTCATCCTATTATAAATCAGTTTGACTGCTCTTCATCCTCTTATAAAACAGTTTGACTGCTCTTCATCCTTTTATAAATCAGTTTGACTGCTCTTCATCCTCTTATAAATCAGTTTGACTGCTCGACATCCTATTATAAATCAGTTTGACTGCTCTTCATCCTCTTATAAAACAGATTGACTGCTCTTCATCCTCTTGTAAAACAGGTGGACTGCCCTTCATCCTCTTGTAGAACAGTTTGACTGCTTTTCGTCCGATTATAAATCAGTTTGACTGCTCTTCGTCCTCGTATAAAACAGTTTGACTGCTCTTCATCCTTTTATAAAGCAGTTTGACTGCTCTTCATCCTCTTATAAAACAGATTGACTGCTCTTCATCCTCTTGTAAAACAGGTTGACTGCCCTTCATCCTCTTGTAAAACAGTCTGACTGCTCTACATCCTCGTATAAAACAGTTTGACTGCTCTTCATCCTTTTATAAAACCGTTTGACTGCTCTTCGTCCGTTTATAAATCAGTTTGACTGCTCTTCGTCCGATTATAAATCAGTTTGACTGCTCTTCGTCCGCTTATAAATCAGTTTGACTGCTCTTCATCCTCTTATAAAGCAGTTTGACTGCTCTTCATCCTCCTATAAACCAGTTTGACTGCGCTTCATCCTCCTATAGAACAGTTTGACTGCTCTTCGTCCGATTATAAATCAATTTGACTGCTCTTCGTCCTCGTATAAAACAGTTTGACTGCTCTTCATCGTTTTATAAAGCAGTTTGACTGCTCTACATCCTCTTATAAATCAGTTTGACTGCTATTCATCCGATTATAAATCAGTTTGACTGCTCTTCGTCCAATTATAAATCAGTTTGACTGCTCTTCGTCCTTTTATAAATCAGTTTGACTGCTCTTCGTCCGCTTATAAAACAGTTTAACTGCTCTTCATCCTTTTATAAAGCAGTTTGACTGCTCTTCATCCTCTTATAAATCAGTTTGACTGCTCTTCATCCTCTTATAAAGCAGTTTGACTGCTCTTCATCCTCCTATAAACCAGTTTGACTGCGCTTTATCCTCCTATAGAACAGTTTGACTGCTCTTCGTCCGATTATAAATCAATTTGACTGCTCTTCGTCCTCTTATAAAACAGTTTGACTGCTCTTCATCATTTTATAAAGCAGTTTGACTGCTCTTCATCCTCTTATAAATCAGTTTGACTGCTCTTCATCCTTTTATAAAGCAGTTTGACTGCTCTTCATCCTCCTATAAACCAGTTTGACTGCGCTTCATCCTCCTATAGAACAGTTTGACTGCTCTTCGTCCGATTATATATCAGTTTGACTGCTCTTCGTCCTCTTATAAAACAGTTTGACTGCTCTTCATCCTTTTATAAAGCAGTTTGACTGCTCTTCATCCTCTTATAAATCAGTTTGACTGCTCTTCATCCTCTTATAAAGCAGTTTGACTGCTCTTCATCCTCTTATAAATCAGTTTGACTGCTCTTCATCCGATTATAAATCAGTTTGATTGCTCTTCATCCTCTTATAAAACAGTTTGACTGCTCTTCATCCTTTTATAACGCAGTTTGACTGCTCTTCATCCTCTTATAAATCAGTTTGACTGCTCTTCATCCAATTATAAATCAGTTTGACTGCTCTTCGTCCTCTTTTAAAACAGTTTGACTGCTCTTCATCCTTTTATAATGCAGTTTGACTGCTCTTCATCCTCTTATAAAACAGTTTGACTGCTCTTCATCCTCTTGTAAAACAGGTTGACTGCTCTTCATCCTCTTGTAAAACAGTTTGACTGCTCTTCATCCTTTTATAAAGCAGTTTGACTGCTCTTCATCCTCCTATAAACCAGTTTGACTGCGCTTCATCCTCCTATAGAACAGTTTGACTGCTCTTCGTCCGATTATATATCAGTTTGACTGCTCTTCGTCCTCTTATAAAACAGTTTGACTGCTCTTCATCCTTTTATAAAGCAGTTTGACTGCTCTTCATCCTCTTATAAATCAGTTTGACTGCTCTTCATCCTCTTATAAAGCAGTTTGACTGCTCTTCATCCTCTTATAAATCAGTTTGACTGCTCTTCATCCTCTTATAAATCAGTTTGACTGCTCTTCATCCGATTATAAATCAGTTTGACTGCTCTTCGTCCTCTTTTAAAACAGTTTGACTGCTCTTCATCCTTTTATAATGCAGTTTGACTGCTCTTCATCCTCTTATAAAACAGTTTGACTGCTCTTCATCCTCTTGTAAAACAGGTTGACTGCTCTTCATCCTCTTGTAAAACAGTCTGACTGCTCTACATCCTCGTATAAAACAGTTTGACTGCTCTTCATCCTTTTATAAAGCAGTTTGACTGCTCTTCATCCTCTTATAAATCAATTTGACTGCTCTTCATCCTCTTATAAAACCGTTTGACTGCTCTTCGTCTGATTATAAATCAGTTTGACTGCTCTTCATCCTCTTATAAAACCGTTTGACTGCTCTTCGTCCGATTATAAATCAGGTTGACTGCTCTTCGTCCGATTATAAATCAGTTTGACTGCTCTTCGTCTGCTTATAAAACAGTTTGACTGCTCTTCATCCTTTTATAAAGCAGTTTGACTGCTCTTCATCCTCTTATAAATCAGTTTGACTGCTCTTCATCTGTTTATAAAGCAGTTTTACTGCTCGACATCCTATTATAAATCAGTTTGACTGCTCTTCATCCTCTTATAAAACAGATTGACTGCTCTTCATCCTCTTGTAAAACAGGTTGACTGCCCTTCATCCTCTTGTAGAACAGTTTGACTGCTTTTCGTCCGATTATAAATCAGTTTGACTGCTCTTCGTCCTCGTATAAAACAGTTTGACTGCTCTTCATCCTTTTATAAAGCAGTTTGACTGCTCTTCATCCTCTTATAAAACAGATTGACTGCTCTTCATCCTCTTGTAAAACAGGTTGACTGCCCTTCATCCTCTTGTAAAACAGTCTGACTGCTCTACATCCTCGTATAAAACAGTTTGACTGCTCTTCATCCTTTTATAAAACCGTTTGACTGCTCTTCGTCCGTTTATAAATCAGTTTGACTGCTCTTCGTCCGATTATAAATCAGTTTGACTGCTCTTCGTCCGCTTATAAATCAGTTTGACTGCTCTTCATCCTCTTATAAATCAATTTGACTGCTCTTCATCCTCTTATAAAACCGTTTGACTGCTCTTCGTCTGATTATAAATCAGTTTGACTGCTCTTCATCCTCTTATAAAACCGTTTGACTGCTCTTCGTCCGATTATAAATCAGGTTGACTGCTCTTCGTCCGATTATAAATCAGTTTGACTGCTCTTCGTCTGCTTATAAAACAGTTTGACTGCTCTTCATCCTTTTATAAAACCGTTTGACTGCTCTTCGTCCGTTTATAAATCAGTTTGACTGCTCTTCGTCCGATTATAAATCAGTTTGACTGCTCTTCGTCCGCTTATAAAGCAGTTTGACTGCTCTTCATCCTCTTATAAATCAATTTGACTGCTCTTCATCCTCTTATAAAACCGTTTGACTGCTCTTCGTCTGATTATAAATCAGTTTGACTGCTCTTCATCCTCTTATAAAACCGTTTGACTGCTCTTCGTCCGATTATAAATCAGGTTGACTGCTCTTCGTCCGATTATAAATCAGTTTGACTGCTCTTTGTCTGCTTATAAAACAGTTTGACTGCTCTTCATCCTTTTATAAAGCAGTTTGACTGCTCTTCATCCTCTTATAAATCAGTTTGACTGCTCTTCATCTGTTTATAAAGCAGTTTTACTGCTCGACATCCTATTATAAATCAGTTTGACTGCTCTTCATCCTCTTATAAAACAGATTGACTGCTCTTCATCCTCTTGTAAAACAGGTTGACTGCCCTTCATCCTCTTGTAGAACAGTTTGACTGCTTTTCGTCCGATTATAAATCAGTTTGACTGCTCTTCGTCCTCGTATAAAACAGTTTGACTGCTCTTCATCCTTTTATAAAGCAGTTTGACTGCTCTTCATCCTCTTATAAAACAGATTGACTGCTCTTCATCCTCTTGTAAAACAGGTTGACTGCCCTTCATCCTCTTGTAAAACAGTCTGACTGCTCTACATCCTCGTATAAAACAGTTTGACTGCTCTTCATCCTTTTATAAAACCGTTTGACTGCTCTTCGTCCGTTTATAAATCAGTTTGACTGCTCTTCGTCCGATTATAAATCAGTTTGACTGCTCTTCGTCCGCTTATAAATCAGTTTGACTGCTCTTCATCCTCTTATAAAGCAGTTTGACTGCTCTTCATCCTCCTATAAACCAGTTTGACTGCGCTTCATCCTCCTATAGAACAGTTTGACTGCTCTTCGTCCGATTATAAATCAATTAGACTGCTCTTCGTCCTCGTATAAAACAGTTTGACTGCTCTTCATCGTTTTATAAAGCAGTTTGACTGCTCTACATCCTCTTATAAATCAGTTTGACTGCTATTCATCCGATTATAAATCAGTTTGACTGCTCTTCGTCCAATTATAAATCAGTTTGACTGCTCTTCGTCCGATTATAAATCAGTTTGACTGCTCTTCGTCCGCTTATAAAACAGTTTAACTGCTCTTCATCCTTTTATAAAGCAGTTTGACTGCTCTTCATCCTCTTATAAATCAGTTTGACTGCTCTTCATCCTCTTATAAAGCAGTTTGACTGCTCTTCATCCTCCTATAAACCAGTTTGACTGCGCTTTATCCTCCTATAGAACAGTTTGACTGCTCTTCGTCCGATTATAAATCAGTTTGACTGCTCTTCGTCCTCTTATAAAACAGTTTGACTGCTCTTCATCATTTTATAAAGCAGTTTGACTGCTCTTCATCCTCTTATAAATCAGTTTGACTGCTCTTCATCCTTTTATAAAGCAGTTTGACTGCTCTTCATCCTCCTATAAACCAGTTTGACTGCGCTTCATCCTCCTATAGAACAGTTTGACTGCTCTTCGTCCGATTATAAATCAGTTTGACTGCTCTTCGTCCTCTTATAAAACAGTTTGACTGCTCTTCATCCTTTTATAAAGCAGTTTGACTGCTCTTCATCCTCTTATAAATCAGTTTGACTGCTCTTCATCCTCTTATAAAGCAGTTTGACTGCTCTTCATCCTCTTATAAATCAGTTTGACTGCTCTTCATCCGATTATAAATCAGTTTGATTGCTCTTCATCCTCTTATAAAACAGTTTGACTGCTCTTCATCCTTTTATAACGCAGTTTGACTGCTCTTCATCCTCTTATAAATCAGTTTGACTGCTCTTCGTCCGATTATAAATCAGTTTGACTGCTCTTCGTCCTCTTTTAAAACAGTTTGACTGCTCTTCATCCTTTTAAAATGCAGTTTGACTGCTCTTCATCCTCTTATAAAACAGTTTGACTGCTCTTCATCCTCTTGTAAAACAGGTTGACTGCTCTTCATCCTCTTGTAAAACAGTCTGACTGCTCTACATCCTCGTATAAAACAGTTTGACTGCTCTTCATCCTTTTATAAAGCAGTTTGACTGCTCTTCATCCTCTTATAAATCAATTTGACTGCTCTTCATCCTCTTATAAAACCGTTTGACTGCTCTTCGTCTGATTATAAATCAGTTTGACTGCTCTTCATCCTCTTATAAAACCGTTTGACTGCTCTTCGTCCGATTATAAATCAGGTTGACTGCTCTTCGTCCGATTATAAATCAGTTTGACTGCTCTTCGTCTGCTTATAAAACAGTTTGACTGCTCTTCATCCTTTTATAAAGCAGTTTGACTGCTCTTCATCCTCTTATAAATCAGTTTGACTGCTCTTCATCTGTTTATAAAGCAGTTTTACTGCTCGACATCCTATTATAAATCAGTTTGACTGCTCTTCATCCTCTTATAAAACAGATTGACTGCTCTTCATCCTCTTGTAAAACAGGTTGACTGCCCTTCATCCTCTTGTAGAACAGTTTGACTGCTTTTCGTCCGATTATAAATCAGTTTGACTGCTCTTCGTCCTCGTATAAAACAGTTTGACTGCTCTTCATCCTTTTATAAAGCAGTTTGACTGCTCTTCATCCTCTTATAAAACAGATTGACTGCTCTTCATCCTCTTGTAAAACAGGTTGACTGCCCTTCATCCTCTTGTAAAACAGTCTGACTGCTCTACATCCTCGTATAAAACAGTTTGACTGCTCTTCATCCTTTTATAAAACCGTTTGACTGCTCTTCGTCCGTTTATAAATCAGTTTGACTGCTCTTCGTCCGATTATAAATCAGTTTGACTGCTCTTCGTCCGCTTATAAATCAGTTTGACTGCTCTTCATCCTCTTATAAATCAATTTGACTGCACTTCATCCTCTTATAAAACCGTTTGACTGCTCTTCGTCTGATTATAAATCAGTTTGACTGCTCTTCATCCTCTTATAAAACCGTTTGACTGCTCTTTGTCCGATTATAAATCAGGTTGACTGCTCTTCGTCCGATTATAAATCAGTTTGACTGCTCTTCGTCTGCTTATAAAACAGTTTGACTGCTCTTCATCCTTTTATAAAACCGTTTGACTGCTCTTCGTCCGTTTATAAATCAGTTTGACTGCTCTTCGTCCGATTATAAATCAGTTTGACTGCTCTTCGTCCGCTTATAAAGCAGTTTGACTGCTCTTCATCCTCTTATAAATCAATTTGACTGCTCTTCATCCTCTTATAAAACCGTTTGACTGCTCTTCGTCTGATTATAAATCAGTTTGACTGCTCTTCATCCTCTTATAAAACCGTTTGACTGCTCTTCGTCCGATTATAAATCAGGTTGACTGATCTTCGTCCGATTATAAATCAGTTTGACTGCTCTTCGTCTGCTTATAAAACAGTTTGACTGATCTTCACCCTTTTATAAAGCAGTTTGACTGCTCTTCATCCTCTTATAAATCAGTTTGACTGCTCTTCATCTGTTTATAAAGCAGTTTTACTGCTCGACATCCTATTATAAATCAGTTTGACTGCTCTTCATCCTCTTATAAAACAGATTGACTGCTCTTCATCCTCTTGTAAAACAGGTTGACTGCCCTTCATCCTCTTGTAGAACAGTTTGACTGCTTTTCGTCCGATTATAAATCAGTTTGACTGCTCTTCGTCCTCGTATAAAACAGTTTGACTGCTCTTCATCCTTTTATAAAGCAGTTTGACTGCTCTTCATCCTCTTATAAAACAGATTGACTGCTCTTCATCCTCTTGTAAAACAGGTTGACTGCCCTTCATCCTCTTGTAAAACAGTCTGACTGCTCTACATCCTCGTATAAAACAGTTTGACTGCTCTTCATCCTTTTATAAAACCGTTTGACTGCTCTTCGTCCGTTTATAAATCAGTTTGACTGCTCTTCGTCCGATTATAAATCAGTTTGACTGCTCTTCGTCCGCTTATAAATCAGTTTGACTGCTCTTCATCCTTTTATAAAGCAGTTTGACTGCTCTTCATCCTCTTATAAATCAGTTTGACTGCTCTTCATCTGTTTATAAAGCAGTTTTACTGCTCGACATCCTATTATAAATCAGTTTGACTGCTCTTCATCCTCTTATAAAACAGATTGACTGCTCTTCATCCTCTTGTAAAACAGGTTGACTGCCCTTCATCCTCTTGTAGAACAGTTTGACTGCTTTTCGTCCGATTATAAATCAGTTTGACTGCTCTTCGTCCTCGTATAAAACAGTTTGACTGCTCTTCATCCTTTTATAAAGCAGTTTGACTGCTCTTCATCCTCTTATAAAACAGATTGACTGCTCTTCATCCTCTTGTAAAACAGGTTGACTGCCCTTCATCCTCTTGTAAAACAGTCTGACTGCTCTACATCCTCGTATAAAACAGTTTGACTGCTCTTCATCCTTTTATAAAACCGTTTGACTGCTCTTCATCCGTTTATAAATCAGTTTGACTGCTCTTCGTCCGATTATAAATCAGTTTGACTGCTCTTCGTCCGCTTATAAATCAGTTTGACTGCTCTTCATCCTCTTATAAAGCAGTTTGACTGCTCTTCATCCTCCTATAAACCAGTTTGACTGCGCTTCATCCTCCTATAGAACAGTTTGACTGCTCTTCGTCCGATTATAAATCAATTTGACTGCTCTTCGTCCTCGTATAAAACAGTTTGACTGCTCTTCATCGTTTTATAAAGCAGTTTGACTGCTCTACATCCTCTTATAAATCAGTTTGACTGCTATTCATCCGATTATAAATCAGTTTGACTGCTCTTCGTCCGCTTATAAAGCAGTTTGACTGCTCTTCATCCTCTTATAAATCAATTTGACTGCTCTTCATCCTCTTATAAAACCGTTTGACTGCTCTTCGTCCGATTATAAATCAGTTTGACTGCTCTTCGTCTGCTTATAAAACAGTTTGACTGCTCTTCATCCTTTTATAAAACCGTTTGACTGCTCTTCGTCCGTTTATAAATCAGTTTGACTGCTCTTCGTCCGATTATAAATCAGTTTGACTGCTCTTCGTCCGCTTATAAAGCAGTTTGACTTCTCTTCATCCTCTTATAAATCAATTTGACTGCTCTTTATCCTCTTATAAAACCGTTTGACTGCTCTTCGTCTGATTATAAATCAGTTTGACTGCTCTTCATCCTCTTATAAAACAGTTTGACTGCTCTTCGTCCGATTATAAATCAGGTTGACTGCTCTTCGTCCGATTATAAATCAGTTTGACTGCTCTTCGTCTGCTTATAAAACAGTTTGACTGCTCTTCATCCTTTTATAAAGCAGTTTGACTGCTCTTCATCCTATTATAAATCAGTTTGACTGCTCTTCATCTGTTTATAAAGCAGTTTTACTGCTCGACATCCTATTATAAATCAGTTTGACTGCTCTTCATCCTCTTATAAAACAGATTGACTGCTCTTCATCCTCTTGTAAAACAGGTTGACTGCCCTTCATCCTCTTGTAGAACAGTTTGACTGCTTTTCGTCCGATTATAAATCAGTTTGACTGCTCTTCGTCCTCGTATAAAACAGTTTGACTGCTCTTCATCCTTTTATAAAGCAGTTTGACTGCTCTTCATCCTCTTATAAAACAGATTGACTGCTCTTCATCCTCTTGTAAAACAGGTTGACTGCCCTTCATCCTCTTGTAAAACAGTCTGACTGCTCTACATCCTCGTATAAAACAGTTTGACTGCTCTTCATCCTTTTATAAAACCGTTTGACTGCTCTTCGTCCGTTTATAAATCAGTTTGACTGCTCTTCGTCCGATTATAAATCAGTTTGACTGCTCTTCGTCCGCTTATAAATCAGTTTGACTGCTCTTCATCCTCTTATAAAGCAGTTTGACTGCTCTTCATCCTCCTATAAACCAGTTTGACTGCGCTTCATCCTCCTATAGAACAGTTTGACTGCTCTTCGTCCGATTATAAATCAATTTGACTGCTCTTCGTCCTCGTATAAAACAGTTTGACTGCTCTTCATCGTTTTATAAAGCAGTTTGACTGCTCTACATCCTCTTATAAATCAGTTTGACTGCTATTCATCCGATTATAAATCAGTTTGACTGCTCTTCGTCCAATTATAAATCAGTTTGACTGCTCTTCGTCCGATTATAAATCAGTTTGACTGCTCTTCGTCCGCTTATAAAACAGTTTAACTGCTCTTCATCCTTTTATAAAGCAGTTTGACTGCTCTTCATCCTCTTATAAATCAGTTTGACTGCTCTTCATCCTCTTATAAAGCAGTTTGACTGCTCTTCATCCTTTTATAACGCAGTTTGACTGCTCTTCATCCTCTTATAAATCAGTTTGACTGCTCTTCGTCCGCTTATAAATCAGTTTGACTGCTCTTCATCCTCTTATAAAGCAGTTTGACTGCTCTTCATCCTCCTATAAACCAGTTTGACTGCGCTTCATCCTCCTATAGAACAGTTTGACTGCTCTTCGTCCGATTATAAATCAATTTGACTGCTCTTCGTCCTCGTATAAAACAGTTTGACTGCTCTTCATCGTTTTATAAAGCAGTTTGACTGCTCTACATCCTCTTATAAATCAGTTTGACTGCTATTCATCCGATTATAAATCAGTTTGACTGCTCTTCGTCCGCTTATAAAGCAGTTTGACTGCTCTTCATCCTCTTATAAATCAATTTGACTGCTCTTCATCCTCTTATAAAACCGTTTGACTGCTCTTCGTCCGATTATAAATCAGTTTGACTGCTCTTCGTCTGCTTATAAAACAGTTTGACTGCTCTTCATCCTTTTATAAAACCGTTTGACTGCTCTTCGTCCGTTTATAAATCAGTTTGACTGCTCTTCGTCCGATTATAAATCAGTTTGACTGCTCTTCGTCCGCTTATAAAGCAGTTTGACTGCTCTTCATCCTCTTATAAATCAATTTGACTGCTCTTCATCCTCTTATAAAACCGTTTGACTGCTCTTCGTCTGATTATAAATCAGTTTGACTGCTCTTCATCCTCTTATAAAACCGTTTGACTGCTCTTCGTCCGATTATAAATCAGGTTGACTGCTCTTCGTCCGATTATAAATCAGTTTGACTGCTCTTCGTCTGCTTATAAAACAGTTTGACTGCTCTTCATCCTTTTATAAAGCAGTTTGACTGCTCTTCATCCTCTTATAAATCAGTTTGACTGCTCTTCATCTGTTTATAAAGCAGTTTTACTGCTCGACATCCTATTATAAATCAGTTTGACTGCTCTTCGTCCTCGTATAAAACAGTTTGACTGCTCTTCATCCTTTTATAAAGCAGTTTGACTGCTCTTCATCCTTTTATAAAACCGTTTGACTGCTCTTCGTCCGTTTATAAATCAGTTTGACTGCTCTTCGTCCGATTATAAATCAGTTTGACTGCTCTTCGTCCGCTTATAAATCAGTTTGACTGCTCTTCATCCTCTTATAAAGCAGTTTGACTGCTCTTCATCCTCCTATAAACCAGTTTGACTGCGCTTCATCCTCCTATAGAACAGTTTGACTGCTCTTCGTCCGATTATAAATCAATTTGACTGCTCTTCGTCCTCGTATAAAACAGTTTGACTGCTCTTCATCGTTTTATAAAGCAGTTTGACTGCTCTACATCCTCTTATAAATCAGTTTGACTGCTATTCATCCGATTATAAATCAGTTTGACTGCTCTTCGTCCGCTTATAAAGCAGTTTGACTGCTCTTCATCCTCTTATAAATCAATTTGACTGCTCTTCATCCTCTTATAAAACCGTTTGACTGCTCTTCGTCCGATTATAAATCAGTTTGACTGCTCTTCGTCTGCTTATAAAACAGTTTGACTGCTCTTCATCCTCTTATAAATCAGTTTGACTGCTCTTCATCCTCTTATAAAACCGTTTGACTGCTCTTCGTCCGATTATAAATCAGGTTGACTGCTCTTCGTCCGATTATAAATCAGTTTGACTGCTCTTCGTCTGCTTATAAAACAGTTTGACTGCTCTTCATCCTTTTATAAAGCAGTTTGACTGCTCTTCATCCTCTTATAAATCAGTTTGACTGCTCTTCATCTGTTTATAAAGCAGTTTTACTGCTCGACATCCTATTATAAATCAGTTTGACTGCTCTTCATCCTCTTATAAAACAGATTGACTGCTCTTCATCCTCTTGTAAAACAGGTTGACTGCCCTTCATCCTCTTGTAGAACAGTTTGACTGCTTTTCGTCCGATTATAAATCAGTTTGACTGCTCTTCGTCCTCGTATAAAACAGTTTGACTGCTCTTCATCCTTTTATAAAGCAGTTTGACTGCTCTTCATCCTCTTATAAAACAGATTGACTGCTCTTCATCCTCTTGTAAAACAGGTTGACTGCCCTTCATCCTCTTGTAAAACAGTCTGACTGCTCTACATCCTCGTATAAAACAGTTTGACTGCTCTTCATCCTTTTATAAAACCGTTTGACTGCTCTTCGTCCGTTTATAAATCAGTTTGACTGCTCTTCGTCCGATTATAAATCAGTTTGACTGCTCTTCGTCCGCTTATAAATCAGTTTGACTGCTCTTCATCCTCTTATAAAGCAGTTTGACTGCTCTTCATCCTCTTATAAAACCGTTTGACTGCTCTTCGTCTGATTATAAAACAGTTTGACTGCTCTTCATCCTTTTATAAAGCAATTTGACTGCTCTTCATCCTCTTATAAATCAGTTTGACTGCTCTTCATCTGTTTATAAAGCAGTTTTACTGCTCTTCGTCCGATTATAAACCAGTTTGACTGCGCTTCATCCTCCTATAGAACAGTTTGACTGCTCTTCGTCCGATTATAAATCAATTTGACTGCTCTTCGTCCTCGTATAAAACAGTTTGACTGCTCTTCATCGTTTTATAAAGCAGTTTGACTGCTCTACATCCTCTTATAAATCAGTTTGACTGCTATTCATCCGATTATAAATCAGTTTGACTGCTCTTCATCCTCTTATAAAACCGTTTGACTGCTCTTCGTCCGATTATAAATCAGTTTGACTGCTCTTCGTCTGCTTATAAAACAGTTTGACTGCTCTTCATCCTCTTATAAATCAGTTTGACTGCTCTTCATCCTCTTATAAAACCGTTTGACTGCTCTTCGTCCGATTATAAATCAGGTTGACTGCTCTTCGTCCGATTATAAATCAGTTTGACTGCTCTTCGTCTGCTTATAAAACAGTTTGACTGCTCTTCATCCTTTTATAAAGCAGTTTGACTGCTCTTCATCCTCTTATAAATCAGTTTGACTGCTCTTCATCTGTTTATAAAGCAGTTTTACTGCTCGACATCCTATTATAAATCAGTTTGACTGCTCTTCATCCTCTTATAAAACAGATTGACTGCTCTTCATCCTCTTGTAAAACAGGTTGACTGCCCTTCATCCTCTTGTAGAACAGTTTGACTGCTTTTCGTCCGATTATAAATCAGTTTGACTGCTCTTCGTCCTCGTATAAAACAGTTTGACTGCTCTTCATCGTTTTATAAAGCAGTTTGACTGCTCTACATCCTCTTATAAATCAGTTTGACTGCTATTCATCCGATTATAAATCAGTTTGACTGCTCTTCGTCCGCTTATAAAGCAGTTTGACTGCTCTTCATCCTCTTATAAATCAATTTGACTGCTCTTCATCCTCTTATAAAACCGTTTGACTGCTCTTCGTCCGATTATAAATCAGTTTGACTGCTCTTCGTCTGCTTATAAAACAGTTTGACTGCTCTTCATCCTTTTATAAAACCGTTTGACTGCTCTTCGTCCGTTTATAAATCAGTTTGACTGCTCTTCGTCCGATTATAAATCAGTTTGACTGCTCTTCGTCCGCTTATAAAGCAGTTTGACTGCTCTTCATCCTCTTATAAATCAATTTGACTGCTCTTCATCCTCTTATAAAACCGTTTGACTGCTCTTCGTCTGATTATAAATCAGTTTGACTGCTCTTCATCCTCTTATAAAACCGTTTGACTGCTCTTCGTCCGATTATAAATCAGGTTGACTGCTCTTCGTCCGATTATAAATCAGTTTGACTGCTCTTCGTCTGCTTATAAAACAGTTTGACTGCTCTTCATCCTTTTATAAAGCAGTTTGACTGCTCTTCATCCTCTTATAAATCAGTTTGACTGCTCTTCATCTGTTTATAAAGCAGTTTTACTGCTCGACATCCTATTATAAATCAGTTTGACTGCTCTTCGTCCTCGTATAAAACAGTTTGACTGCTCTTCATCCTTTTATAAAGCAGTTTGACTGCTCTTCATCCTTTTATAAAACCGTTTGACTGCTCTTCGTCCGTTTATAAATCAGTTTGACTGCTCTTCGTCCGATTATAAATCAGTTTGACTGCTCTTCGTCCGCTTATAAATCAGTTTGACTGCTCTTCATCCTCTTATAAAGCAGTTTGACTGCTCTTCATCCTCCTATAAACCAGTTTGACTGCGCTTCATCCTCCTATAGAACAGTTTGACTGCTCTTCGTCCGATTATAAATCAATTTGACTGCTCTTCGTCCTCGTATAAAACAGTTTGACTGCTCTTCATCGTTTTATAAAGCAGTTTGACTGCTCTACATCCTCTTATAAATCAGTTTGACTGCTATTCATCCGATTATAAATCAGTTTGACTGCTCTTCGTCCGCTTATAAAGCAGTTTGACTGCTCTTCATCCTCTTATAAATCAATTTGACTGCTCTTCATCCTCTTATAAAACCGTTTGACTGCTCTTCGTCCGATTATAAATCAGTTTGACTGCTCTTCGTCTGCTTATAAAACAGTTTGACTGCTCTTCATCCTCTTATAAATCAGTTTGACTGCTCTTCATCCTCTTATAAAACCGTTTGACTGCTCTTCGTCCGATTATAAATCAGGTTGACTGCTCTTCGTCCGATTATAAATCAGTTTGACTGCTCTTCGTCTGCTTATAAAACAGTTTGACTGCTCTTCATCCTTTTATAAAGCAGTTTGACTGCTCTTCATCCTCTTATAAATCAGTTTGACTGCTCTTCATCTGTTTATAAAGCAGTTTTACTGCTCGACATCCTATTATAAATCAGTTTGACTGCTCTTCATCCTCTTATAAAACAGATTGACTGCTCTTCATCCTCTTGTAAAACAGGTTGACTGCCCTTCATCCTCTTGTAGAACAGTTTGACTGCTTTTCGTCCGATTATAAATCAGTTTGACTGCTCTTCGTCCTCGTATAAAACAGTTTGACTGCTCTTCATCCTTTTATAAAGCAGTTTGACTGCTCTTCATCCTCTTATAAAACAGATTGACTGCTCTTCATCCTCTTGTAAAACAGGTTGACTGCCCTTCATCCTCTTGTAAAACAGTCTGACTGCTCTACATCCTCGTATAAAACAGTTTGACTGCTCTTCATCCTTTTATAAAACCGTTTGACTGCTCTTCGTCCGTTTATAAATCAGTTTGACTGCTCTTCGTCCGATTATAAATCAGTTTGACTGCTCTTCGTCCGCTTATAAATCAGTTTGACTGCTCTTCATCCTCTTATAAAGCAGTTTGACTGCTCTTCATCCTCTTATAAAACCGTTTGACTGCTCTTCGTCTGATTATAAAACAGTTTGACTGCTCTTCATCCTTTTATAAAGCAGTTTGACTGCTCTTCATCCTCTTATAAATCAGTTTGACTGCTCTTCATCTGTTTATAAAGCAGTTTTACTGCTCTTCGTCCGATTATAAACCAGTTTGACTGCGCTTCATCCTCCTATAGAACAGTTTGACTGCTCTTCGTCCGATTATAAATCAATTTGACTGCTCTTCGTCCTCGTATAAAACAGTTTGACTGCTCTTCATCGTTTTATAAAGCAGTTTGACTGCTCTACATCCTCTTATAAATCAGTTTGACTGCTATTCATCCGATTATAAATCAGTTTGACTGCTCTTCATCCTCTTATAAAACCGTTTGACTGCTCTTCGTCCGATTATAAATCAGTTTGACTGCTCTTCGTCTGCTTATAAAACAGTTTGACTGCTCTTCATCCTCTTATAAATCAGTTTGACTGCTCTTCATCCTCTTATAAAACCGTTTGACTGCTCTTCGTCCGATTATAAATCAGGTTGACTGCTCTTCGTCCGATTATAAATCAGTTTGACTGCTCTTCGTCTGCTTATAAAACAGTTTGACTGCTCTTCATCCTTTTATAAAGCAGTTTGACTGCTCTTCATCCTCTTATAAATCAGTTTGACTGCTCTTCATCTGTTTATAAAGCAGTTTTACTGCTCGACATCCTATTATAAATCAGTTTGACTGCTCTTCATCCTCTTATAAAACAGATTGACTGCTCTTCATCCTCTTGTAAAACAGGTTGACTGCCCTTCATCCTCTTGTAGAACAGTTTGACTGCTTTTCGTCCGATTATAAATCAGTTTGACTGCTCTTCGTCCTCGTATAAAACAGTTTGACTGCTCTTCATCCTTTTATAAAGCAGTTTGACTGCTCTTCATCCTCTTATAAAACAGATTGACTGCTCTTCATCCTCTTGTAAAACAGGTTGACTGCCCTTCATCCTCTTGTAAAACAGTTTGACTGCTCTTCATCCTCTTATAAAACCGTTTGACTGCTCTTCGTCCGATTATAAATCAGTTTGACTGCTCTTCGTCTGCTTATAAAACAGTTTGACTGCTCTTCATCCTCTTATAAATCAGTTTGACTGCTCTTCATCCTCTTATAAAACCGTTTGACTGCTCTTCGTCCGATTATAAATCAGGTTGACTGCTCTTCGTCCGATTATAAATCAGTTTGACTGCTCTTCGTCTGCTTATAAAACAGTTTGACTGCTCTTCATCCTTTTATAAAGCAGTTTGACTGCTCTTCATCCTCTTATAAATCAGTTTGACTGCTCTTCATCTGTTTATAAAGCAGTTTTACTGCTCGACATCCTATTATAAATCAGTTTGACTGCTCTTCATCCTCTTATAAAACAGATTGACTGCTCTTCATCCTCTTGTAAAACAGGTTGACTGCCCTTCATCCTCTTGTAGAACAGTTTGACTGCTTTTCGTCCGATTATAAATCAGTTTGACTGCTCTTCGTCCTCGTATAAAACAGTTTGACTGCTCTTCATCCTTTTATAAAGCAGTTTGACTGCACTTCATCCTCTTATAAAACAGATTGACTGCTCTTCATCCTCTTGTAAAACAGGTTGACTGCCCTTCATCCTCTTGTAAAACAGTCTGACTGCTCTACATCCTCGTATAAAACAGTTTGACTGCTCTTCATCCTTTTATAAAACCGTTTGACTGCTCTTCGTCCGTTTATAAATCAGTTTGACTGCTCTTCGTCCGATTATAATTCAGTTTGACTGCTCTTCGTCCGCTTATAAATCAGTTTGACTGCTCTTCATCCTCTTATAAAGCAGTTTGACTGCTCTTCATCCTCTTATAAAACCGTTTGACTGCTCTTCGTCTGATTATAAAACAGTTTGACTGCTCTTCATCCTTTTATAAAGCAGTTTGACTGCTCTTCATCCTCTTATAAATCAGTTTGACTGCTCTTCATCCTCTTATAAAACCGTTTGACTGCTCTTCGTCCGATTATAAATCAGGTTGACTGCTCTTCGTCCGATTATAAATCAGTTTGACTGCTCTTCGTCTGCTTATAAAACAGTTTGACTGCTCTTCATCCTTTTATAAAGCAGTTTGACTGCTCTTCATCCTCTTATAAATCAGTTTGACTGCTCTTCATCTGTTTATAAAGCAGTTTTACTGCTCGACATCCTATTATAAATCAGTTTGACTGCTCTTCATCCTCTTATAAAACAGATTGACTGCTCTTCATCCTCTTGTAAAACAGGTTGACTGCCCTTCATCCTCTTGTAGAACAGTTTGACTGCTTTTCGTCCGATTATAAATCAGTTTGACTGCTCTTCGTCCTCGTATAAAACAGTTTGACTGCTCTTCATCCTTTTATAAAGCAGTTTGACTGCTCTTCATCCTCTTATAAAACAGATTGACTGCTCTTCATCCTCTTGTAAAACAGGTTGACTGCCCTTCATCCTCTTGTAAAACAGTCTGACTGCTCTACATCCTCGTATAAAACAGTTTGACTGCTCTTCATCCTTTTATAAAACCGTTTGACTGCTCTTCGTCCGTTTATAAATCAGTTTGACTGCTCTTCGTCCTTTTATAAATCAGTTTGACTGCTCTTCGTCCGCTTATAAATCAGTTTGACTGCTCTTCATCCTCTTATAAAGCAGTTTGACTGCTCTTCATCCTCTTATAAAACCGTTTGACTGCTCTTCGTCTGCTTATAAAACAGTTTGACTGCTCTTCATCCTCTTATAAAACCGTTTGACTGCTCTTCATGCTCTTATAAATCAGTTTGACTGCTCTTCATCTGTTTATAAAGCAGTTTTACTGCTCGACATCCTATTATAAATCAGTTTGACTGCTCTTCATCCTCTTATAAAACAGATTGACTGCTCTTCATCCTCTTGTAAAACAGGTTGACTGCCCTTCATCCTCTTGTAGAACAGTTTGACTGCTTTTCGTCCGATTATAAATCAGTTTGACTGCTCTTCGTCCTCGTATAAAACAGTTTGACTGCTCTTCATCGTTTTATAAAGCAGTTTGACTGCTCTACATCATCTTATAAATCAGTTTGACTGCTATTCATCCGATTATAAATCAGTTTGACTGCTCTTCGTCCGCTTATAAAGCAGTTTGACTGCTCTTCATCCTCTTATAAATCAATTTGACTGCTCTTCATCCTCTTATAAAACCGTTTGACTGCTCTTCGTCCGATTATAAATCAGTTTGACTGCTCTTCGTCTGCTTGTAAAACAGTTTGACTGCTCTTCATCCTCTTATGAATCAGTTTGACTGCTCTTCATCCTCTTATAAAACCGTTTGACTGCTCTTCGTCCGATTATAAATCAGGTTGACTGCTCTTCGTCCGATTATAAATCAGTTTGACTGCTCTTCGTCTGCTTATAAAACAGTTTGACTGCTCTTCATCCTTTTATAAAGCAGTTTGACTGCTCTTCATCCTCTTATAAATCAGTTTGACTGCTCTTCATCTGTTTATAAAGCAGTTTTACTGCTCGACATCCTATTATAAATCAGTTTGACTGCTCTTCATCCTCTTATAAAACAGATTGACTGCTCTTCATCCTCTTGTAAAACAGGTTGACTGCCCTTCATCCTCTTGTAGAACAGTTTGACTGCTTTTCGTCCGATTATAAATCAGTTTGACTGCTCTTCGTCCTCGTATAAAACAGTTTGACTGCTCTTCATCCTTTTATAAAGCAGTTTGACTGCTCTTCATCCTCTTATAAAACAGATTGACTGCTCTTCATCCTCTTGTAAAACAGGTTGACTGCCCTTCATCCTCTTGTAAAACAGTCTGACTGCTCTACATCCTCGTATAAAACAGTTTGACTGCTCTTCATCCTTTTATAAAACCGTTTGACTGCTCTTCGTCCGTTTATAAAGCAGTTTGACTGCTCTTCGTCCGATTATAAATCAGTTTGACTGCTCTTCGTCCGCTTATAAATCAGTTTGACTGCTCTTCATCCTCTTATAAAGCAGTTTGACTGCTCTTCATCCTCTTATAAAACCGTTTGACTGCTCTTCGTCTGATTATAAAACAGTTTGACTGCTCTTCATCCTTTTATAAAGCAGTTTGACTGCTCTTCATCCTCTTATAAATCAGTTTGACTGCTCTTCATCTGTTTATAAAGCAGTTTTACTGCTCTTCATCCTCTTATAAAACAGATTGACTGCTCTTCATCCTCCTATAGAACAGTTTGACTGCTCTTCATCCTTTTATAAAGCAGTTTGACTGCTCTTCATCCTCTTATAAAACAGATTGACTGCTCTTCATCCTCTTGTAAAACAGGTTGACTGCCCTTCATCCTCTTGTAAAACAGTCTGACTGCTCTATATCCTCGTATAAAACAGTTTGACTGCTCTTCATCCTTTTATAAAACCGTTTGACTGCTCTTCGTCCGTTTATAAATCAGTTTGACTGCTCTTCGTCCGATTATAAATCAGTTTGACTGCTCTTCGTCCGCTTATAAATCAGTTTGACTGCTCTTCATCCTCTTATAAAGCAGTTTGACTGCTCTTCATCCTCTTATAAAACCGTTTGACTGCTCTTCGTCTGCTTATAAAACAGTTTGACTGCTCTTCATCCTTTTATAAAGCAGTTTGACTGCTCTTCATCCTCTTATAAATCAGTTTGACTGCTCTTCATCTGTTTATAAAGCAGTTTTACTGCTCGACATCCTATTATAAATCAGTTTGACTGCTCTTCATCCTCTTATAAAACAGATTGACTGCTCTTCATCCTCTTGTAAAACAGGTTGACTGCCCTTCATCCTCTTGTAGAACAGTTTGACTGCTTTTCGTCCGATTATAAATCAGTTTGACTGCTCTTCGTCCTCGTATAAAACAGTTTGACTGCTCTTCATCCTTTTATAAAGCAGTTTGACTGCTCTTCATCCTCTTATAAAACAGATTGACTGCTCTTCATCCTCTTGTAAAACAGGTTGACTGCCCTTCATCCTCTTGTAAAACAGTCTGACTGCTCTACATCCTCGTATAAAACAGTTTGACTGCTCTTCATCCTTTTATAAAACCGTTTGACTGCTCTTCGTCCGTTTATAAAGCAGTTTGACTGCTCTTCGTCCGATTATAAATCAGTTTGACTGCTCTTCGTCCGCTTATAAATCAGTTTGACTGCTCTTCATCCTCTTATAAAGCAGTTTGACTGCTCTTCATCCTCTTATAAAACCGTTTGACTGCTCTTCGTCTGATTATAAAACAGTTTGACTGCTCTTCATCCTTTTATAAAGCAGTTTGACTGCTCTTCATCCTCTTATAAATCAGTTTGACTGCTCTTCATCTGTTTATAAAGCAGTTTTACTGCTCTTCGTCCGATTATAAACCAGTTTGACTGCGCTTCATCCTCCTATAGAACAGTTTGACTGCTCTTCATCCTTTTATAAAGCAGTTTGACTGCTCTTCATCCTCTTATAAAACAGATTGACTGCTCTTCATCCTCTTGTAAAACAGGTTGACTGCCCTTCATCCTCTTGTAAAACAGTCTGACTGCTCTATATCCTCGTATAAAACAGTTTGACTGCTCTTCATCCTTTTATAAAACCGTTTGACTGCTCTTCGTCCGTTTATAAATCAGTTTGACTGCTCTTCGTCCGATTATAAATCAGTTTGACTGCTCTTCGTCCGCTTATAAATCAGTTTGACTGCTCTTCATCCTCTTATAAAGCAGTTTGACTGCTCTTCATCCTCTTATAAAACCGTTTGACTGCTCTTCGTCTGCTTATAAAACAGTTTGACTGCTCTTCATCCTTTTATAAAGCAGTTTGACTGCTCTTCATCCTCTTATAAATCAGTTTGACTGCTCTTCATCTGTTTATAAAGCAGTTTTACTGCTCGACATCCTATTATAAATCAGTTTGACTGCTCTTCATCCTCTTATAAAACAGATTGACTGCTCTTCATCCTCTTGTAAAACAGGTTGACTGCCCTTCATCCTCTTGTAGAACAGTTTGACTGCTTTTCGTCCGATTATAAATCAGTTTGACTGCTCTTCGTCCTCGTATAAAACAGTTTGACTGCTCTTCATCGTTTTATAAAGCAGTTTGACTGCTCTACATCCTCTTATAAATCAGTTTGACTGCTATTCATCCGATTATAAATCAGTTTGACTGCTCTTCGTCCGCTTATAAAGCAGTTTGACTGCTCTTCATCCTCTTATAAATCAATTTGACTGCTCTTCATCCTCTTATAAAACCGTTTGACTGCTCTTCGTCCGATTATAAATCAGTTTGACTGCTCTTCGTCTGCTTATAAAACAGTTTGACTGCTCTTCATCCTTTTATAAAGCAGTTTGACTGCTCTTCATCCTCTTATAAATCAGTTTGACTGCTCTTCATCTGTTTATAAAGCAGTTTTACTGTTCGACATCCTATTATAAATCAGTTTGACTGCTCTTCATCCTCTTATAAAACAGATTGACTGCTCTTCATCCTCTTGTAAAACAGGTTGACTGCCCTTCATCCTCTTGTAGAACAGTTTGACTGCTTTTCGTCCGATTATAAATCAGTTTGACTGCTCTTCGTCCTCGTATAAAACAGTTTGACTGCTCTTCATCCTTTTATAAAGCAGTTTGACTGCTCTTCATCCTCTTATAAAACAGATTGACTGCTCTTCATCCTCTTGTAAAACAGGTTGACTGCCCTTCATCCTCTTGTAAAACAGTCTGACTGCTCTACATCCTCGTATAAAACAGTTTGACTGCTCTTCATCCTTTTATAAAACCGTTTGACTGCTCTTCGTCCGTTTATAAATCAGTTTGACTGCTCTTCGTCCGATTATAAATCAGTTTGACTGCTCTTCGTCCGCTTATAAATCAGTTTGACTGCTCTTCATCCTCTTATAAAGCAGTTTGACTGCTCTTCATCCTCTTATAAAACCGTTTGACTGCTCTTCGTCTGCTTATAAAACAGATTGACTGCTCTTCATCCTCTTGTAAAACAGGTTGACTGCCCTTCATCCTCTTGTAAAACAGTCTGACTGCTCTACATCCTCGTATAAAACAGTTTGACTGCTCTTCATCCTTTTATAAAACCGTTTGACTGCTCTTCGTCCGTTTATAAATCAGTTTGACTGCTCTTCGTCCGATTATAAATCAGTTTGACTGCTCTTCATCCTCTTATAAATCAGTTTGACTGCTCTTCGTCCTCGTATAAAACAGTTTGACTGCTCTTCATCGTTTTATAAAGCAGTTTGACTGCTCTACATCCTCTTATAAATCAGTTTGACTGCTATTCATCCGATTATAAATCAGTTTGACTGCTCTTCGTCCGCTTATAAAGCAGTTTGACTGCTCTTCATCCTCTTATAAATCAATTTGACTGCTCTTCATCCTCTTATAAAACCGTTTGACTGCTCTTCGTCCGATTATAAATCAGTTTGACTGCTCTTCGTCTGCTTATAAAACAGTTTGACTGCTCTTCATCCTCTTATAAATCAGTTTGACTGCTCTTCATCCTCTTATAAAACCGTTTGACTGCTCTTCGTCCGATTATAAATCAGGTTGACTGCTCTTCGTCCGATTATAAATCAGTTTGACTGCTCTTCGTCTGCTTATAAAACAGTTTGACTGCTCTTCATCCTTTTATAAAGCAGTTTGACTGCTCTTCATCCTCTTATAAATCAGTTTGACTGCTCTTCATCTGTTTATAAAGCAGTTTTACTGTTCGACATCCTATTATAAATCAGTTTGACTGCTCTTCATCCTCTTATAAAACAGATTGACTGCTCTTCATCCTCTTGTAAAACAGGTTGACTGCCCTTCATCCTCTTGTAGAACAGTTTGACTGCTTTTCGTCCGATTATAAATCAGTTTGACTGCTCTTCGTCCTCGTATAAAACAGTTTGACTGCTCTTCATCCTTTTATAAAGCAGTTTGACTGCTCTTCATCCTCTTATAAATCAGTTTGACTGCTCTTCATCTGTTTATAAAGCAGTTTTACTGCTCGACATCCTATTATAAATCAGTTTGACTGCTCTTCATCCTCTTATAAAACAGATTGACTGCTCTTCATCCTCTTGTAAAACAGGTTGACTGCCCTTCATCCTCTTGTAGAACAGTTTGACTGCTTTTCGTCCGATTATAAATCAGTTTGACTGCTCTTCGTCCTCGTATAAAACAGTTTGACTGCTCTTCATCGTTTTATAAAGCAGTTTGACTGCTCTACATCCTCTTATAAATCAGTTTGACTGCTATTCATCCGATTATAAATCAGTTTGACTGCTCTTCGTCCGCTTATAAAGCAGTTTGACTGCTCTTCATCCTCTTATAAATCAATTTGACTGCTCTTCATCCTCTTATAAAACCGTTTGACTGCTCTTCGTCCGATTATAAATCAGTTTGACTGCTCTTCGTCTGCTTATAAAACAGTTTGACTGCTCTTCATCCTTTTATAAAGCAGTTTGACTGCTCTTCATCCTCTTATAAATCAGTTTGACTGCTCTTCATCTGTTTATAAAGCAGTTTTACTGTTCGACATCCTATTATAAATCAGTTTGACTGCTCTTCATCCTCTTATAAAACAGATTGACTGCTCTTCATCCTCTTGTAAAACAGGTTGACTGCCCTTCATCCTCTTGTAGAACAGTTTGACTGCTTTTCGTCCGATTATAAATCAGTTTGACTGCTCTTCGTCCTCGTATAAAACAGTTTGACTGCTCTTCATCCTTTTATAAAGCAGTTTGACTGCTCTTCATCCTCTTATAAAACAGATTGACTGCTCTTCATCCTCTTGTAAAACAGGTTGACTGCCCTTCATCCTCTTGTAAAACAGTCTGACTGCTCTACATCCTCGTATAAAACAGTTTGACTGCTCTTCATCCTTTTATAAAACCGTTTGACTGCTCTTCGTCCGTTTATAAATCAGTTTGACTGCTCTTCGTCCGATTATAAATCAGTTTGACTGCTCTTCGTCCGCTTATAAATCAGTTTGACTGCTCTTCATCCTCTTATAAAGCAGTTTGACTGCTCTTCATCCTCTTATAAAACCGTTTGACTGCTCTTCGTCTGCTTATAAAACAGATTGACTGCTCTTCATCCTCTTGTAAAACAGGTTGACTGCCCTTCATCCTCTTGTAAAACAGTCTGACTGCTCTACATCCTCGTATAAAACAGTTTGACTGCTCTTCATCCTTTTATAAAACCGTTTGACTGCTCTTCGTCCGTTTATAAATCAGTTTGACTGCTCTTCGTCCGATTATAAATCAGTTTGACTGCTCTTCATCCTCTTATAAATCAGTTTGACTGCTCTTCGTCCTCGTATAAAACAGTTTGACTGCTCTTCATCGTTTTATAAAGCAGTTTGACTGCTCTACATCCTCTTATAAATCAGTTTGACTGCTATTCATCCGATTATAAATCAGTTTGACTGCTCTTCGTCCGCTTATAAAGCAGTTTGACTGCTCTTCATCCTCTTATAAATCAATTTGACTGCTCTTCATCCTCTTATAAAACCGTTTGACTGCTCTTCGTCCGATTATAAATCAGTTTGACTGCTCTTCGTCTGCTTATAAAACAGTTTGACTGCTCTTCATCCTCTTATAAATCAGTTTGACTGCTCTTCATCCTCTTATAAAACCGTTTGACTGCTCTTCGTCCGATTATAAATCAGGTTGACTGCTCTTCGTCCGATTATAAATCAGTTTGACTGCTCTTCGTCTGCTTATAAAACAGTTTGACTGCTCTTCATCCTTTTATAAAGCAGTTTGACTGCTCTTCATCCTCTTATAAATCAGTTTGACTGCTCTTCATCTGTTTATAAAGCAGTTTTACTGTTCGACATCCTATTATAAATCAGTTTGACTGCTCTTCATCCTCTTATAAAAGAGATTGACTGCTCTTCATCCTCTTGTAAAACAGGTTGACTGCCCTTCATCCTCTTGTAGAACAGTTTGACTGCTTTTCGTCCGATTATAAATCAGTTTGACTGCTCTTCGTCCTCGTATAAAACAGTTTGACTGCTCTTCATCCTTTTATAAAGCAGTTTGACTGCTCTTCATCCTCTTATAAAACAGATTGACTGCTCTTCATCCTCTTGTAAAACAGGTTGACTGCCCTTCATCCTCTTGTAAAACAGTCTGACTGCTCTACATCCTCGTATAAAACAGTTTGACTGCTCTTCATCCTTTTATAAAACCGTTTGACTGCTCTTCGTCCGTTTATAAATCAGTTTGACTGCTCTTCGTCCGATTATAAATCAGTTTGACTGCTCTTCGTCCGCTTATAAATCAGTTTGACTGCTCTTCATCCTCTTATAAAGCAGTTTGACTGCTCTTCATCCTCTTATAAAACCGTTTGACTGCTCTTCGTCTGCTTATAAAACAGTTTGACTGCTCTTCATCCTTTTATAAAGCAGTTTGACTGCTCTTCATGCTCTTATAAATCAGTTTGACTGCTCTTCATCTGTTTATAAAGCAGTTTTACTGCTCGACATCCTATTATAAATCAGTTTGACTGCTCTTCATCCTCTTATAAAACAGATTGACTGCTCTTCATCCTCTTGTAAAACAGGTTGACTGCCCTTCATCCTCTTGTAGAACAGTTTGACTGCTTTTCGTCCGATTATAAATCAGTTTGACTGCTCTTCGTCCTCGTATAAAACAGTTTGACTGCTCTTCATCGTTTTATAAAGCAGTTTGACTGCTCTACATCATCTTATAAATCAGTTTGACTGCTATTCATCCGATTATAAATCAGTTTGACTGCTCTTCGTCCGCTTATAAAGCAGTTTGACTGCTCTTCATCCTCTTATAAATCAATTTGACTGCTCTTCATCCTCTTATAAAACAGATTGACTGCCCTTCATCCTCTTGTAAAACAGTCTGACTGCTCTACATCCTCGTATAAAACAGTTTGACTGCTCTTCATCCTTTTATAAAACCGTTTGACTGCTCTTCGTCCGTTTATAAATCAGTTTGACTGCTCTTCGTCCGATTATAAATCAGTTTGACTGCTCTTCGTCCGCTTATAAATCAGTTTGACTGCTCTTCATCCTCTTATAAAGCAGTTTGACTGCTCTTCATCCTCTTATAAAACCGTTTGACTGCTCTTCGTCTGCTTATAAAACAGATTGACTGCTCTTCATCCTCTTGTAAAACAGGTTGACTGCCCTTCATCCTCTTGTAAAACAGTCTGACTGCTCTACATCCTCGTATAAAACAGTTTGACTGCTCTTCATCCTTTTATAAAACCGTTTGACTGCTCTTCGTCCGTTTATAAATCAGTTTGACTGCTCTTCGTCCGATTATAAATCAGTTTGACTGCTCTTCATCCTCTTATAAATCAGTTTGACTGCTCTTCGTCCTCGTATAAAACAGTTTGACTGCTCTTCATCGTTTTATAAAGCAGTTTGACTGCTCTACATCCTCTTATAAATCAGTTTGACTGCTATTCATCCGATTATAAATCAGTTTGACTGCTCTTCGTCCGCTTATAAAGCAGTTTGACTGCTCTTCATCCTCTTATAAATCAATTTGACTGCTCTTCATCCTCTTATAAAACCGTTTGACTGCTCTTCGTCCGATTATAAATCAGTTTGACTGCTCTTCGTCTGCTTATAAAACAGTTTGACTGCTCTTCATCCTCTTATAAATCAGTTTGACTGCTCTTCATCCTCTTATAAAACCGTTTGACTGCTCTTCGTCCGATTATAAATCAGGTTGACTGCTCTTCGTCCGATTATAAATCAGTTTGACTGCTCTTCGTCTGCTTATAAAACAGTTTGACTGCTCTTCATCCTTTTATAAAGCAGTTTGACTGCTCTTCATCCTCTTATAAATCAGTTTGACTGCTCTTCATCTGTTTATAAAGCAGTTTTACTGTTCGACATCCTATTATAAATCAGTTTGACTGCTCTTCATCCTCTTATAAAACAGATTGACTGCTCTTCATCCTCTTGTAAAACAGGTTGACTGCCCTTCATCCTCTTGTAGAACAGTTTGACTGCTTTTCGTCCGATTATAAATCAGTTTGACTGCTCTTCGTCCTCGTATAAAACAGTTTGACTGCTCTTCATCCTTTTATAAAGCAGTTTGACTGCTCTTCATCCTCTTATAAATCAGTTTGACTGCTCTTCATCTGTTTATAAAGCAGTTTTACTGCTCGACATCCTATTATAAATCAGTTTGACTGCTCTTCATCCTCTTATAAAACAGATTGACTGCTCTTCATCCTCTTGTAAAACAGGTTGACTGCCCTTCATCCTCTTGTAGAACAGTTTGACTGCTTTTCGTCCGATTATAAATCAGTTTGACTGCTCTTCGTCCTCGTATAAAACAGTTTGACTGCTCTTCATCGTTTTATAAAGCAGTTTGACTGCTCTACATCCTCTTATAAATCAGTTTGACTGCTATTCATCCGATTATAAATCAGTTTGACTGCTCTTCGTCCGCTTATAAAGCAGTTTGACTGCTCTTCATCCTCTTATAAATCAATTTGACTGCTCTTCATCCTCTTATAAAACCGTTTGACTGCTCTTCGTCCGATTATAAATCAGTTTGACTGCTCTTCGTCTGCTTATAAAACAGTTTGACTGCTCTTCATCCTTTTATAAAGCAGTTTGACTGCTCTTCATCCTCTTATAAATCAGTTTGACTGCTCTTCATCTGTTTATAAAGCAGTTTTACTGTTCGACATCCTATTATAAATCAGTTTGACTGCTCTTCATCCTCTTATAAAACAGATTGACTGCTCTTCATCCTCTTGTAAAACAGGTTGACTGCCCTTCATCCTCTTGTAGAACAGTTTGACTGCTTTTCGTCCGATTATAAATCAGTTTGACTGCTCTTCGTCCTCGTATAAAACAGTTTGACTGCTCTTCATCCTCTTGTAAAACAGGTTGACTGCCCTTCATCCTCTTGTAAAACAGTCTGACTGCTCTACATCCTCGTATAAAACAGTTTGACTGCTCTTCATCCTTTTATAAAACCGTTTGACTGCTCTTCGTCCGTTTATAAATCAGTTTGACTGCTCTTCGTCCGATTATAAATCAGTTTGACTGCTCTTCGTCCGCTTATAAATCAGTTTGACTGCTCTTCATCCTCTTATAAAGCAGTTTGACTGCTCTTCATCCTCTTATAAAACCGTTTGACTGCTCTTCGTCTGCTTATAAAACAGTTTGACTGCTCTTCATCGTTTTATAAAGCAGTTTGACTGCTCTACATCCTCTTATAAATCAGTTTGACTGCTATTCATCCGATTATAAATCAGTTTGACTGCTCTTCGTCCGCTTATAAAGCAGTTTGACTGCTCTTCATCCTCTTATAAATCAATTTGACTGCTCTTCATCCTCTTATAAAACCGTTTGACTGCTCTTCGTCCGATTATAAATCAGTTTGACTGCTCTTCGTCTGCTTATAAAACAGTTTGACTGCTCTTCATCCTCTTATAAAACCGTTTGACTGCTCTTCGTCCGATTATAAATCAGTTTGACTGCTCTTCGTCTGCTTATAAAACAGTTTGACTGCTCTTCATCCTCTTATAAAGCAGTTTGACTGCTCTTCATCCTCTTATAAAACAGTTTGACTGCTCTTCATCCTCTTATAAAGCAGTTTGACTGCTCTTCATCCTCTTATAAAACCGTTTGACTGCTCTTCGTCCTCGTATAAAACAGTTTGACTGCTCTTCATCGTTTTATAAAGCAGTTTGACTGCTCTACATCCTCTTATAAATCAGTTTGACTGCTATTCATCCGATTATAAATCAGTTTGACTGCTCTTCGTCCGCTTATAAAGCAGTTTGACTGCTCTTCATCCTCTTATAAATCAATTTGACTGCTCTTCATCCTCTTATAAAACCGTTTGACTGCTCTTCGTCCGATTATAAATCAGTTTGACTGCTCTTCGTCTGCTTATAAAACAGTTTGACTGCTCTTCATCCTCTTATAAATCAGTTTGACTGCTCTTCATCCTCTTATAAAACCGTTTGACTGCTCTTCGTCCGATTATAAATCAGGTTGACTGCTCTTCGTCCGATTATAAATCAGTTTGACTGCTCTTCGTCTGCTTATAAAACAGTTTGACTGCTCTTCATCCTTTTATAAAGCAGTTTGACTGCTCTTCATCCTCTTATAAATCAGTTTGACTGCTCTTCATCTGTTTATAAAGCAGTTTTACTGTTCGACATCCTATTATAAATCAGTTTGACTGCTCTTCATCCTCTTATAAAACAGATTGACTGCTCTTCATCCTCTTGTAAAACAGGTTGACTGCCCTTCATCCTCTTGTAGAACAGTTTGACTGCTTTTCGTCCGATTATAAATCAGTTTGACTGCTCTTCGTCCTCGTATAAAACAGTTTGACTGCTCTTCATCCTTTTATAAAGCAGTTTGACTGCTCTTCATCCTCTTATAAAACAGATTGACTGCTCTTCATCCTCTTGTAAAACAGGTTGACTGCCCTTCATCCTCTTGTAAAACAGTCTGACTGCTCTACATCCTCGTATAAAACAGTTTGACTGCTCTTCATCCTTTTATAAAACCGTTTGACTGCTCTTCGTCCGTTTATAAATCAGTTTGACTGCTCTTCGTCCGATTATAAATCAGTTTGACTGCTCTTCGTCCGCTTATAAATCAGTTTGACTGCTCTTCATCCTCTTATAAAGCAGTTTGACTGCTCTTCATCCTCTTATAAAACCGTTTGACTGCTCTTCGTCTGCTTATAAAACAGTTTGACTGCTCTTCATCCTTTTATAAAGCAGTTTGACTGCTCTTCATGCTCTTATAAATCAGTTTGACTGCTCTTCATCTGTTTATAAAGCAGTTTTACTGCTCGACATCCTATTATAAATCAGTTTGACTGCTCTTCATCCTCTTATAAAACAGATTGACTGCTCTTCATCCTCTTGTAAAACAGGTTGACTGCCCTTCATCCTCTTGTAGAACAGTTTGACTGCTTTTCGTCCGATTATAAATCAGTTTGACTGCTCTTCGTCCTCGTATAAAACAGTTTGACTGCTCTTCATCGTTTTATAAAGCAGTTTGACTGCTCTGCATCATCTTATAAATCAGTTTGACTGCTATTCATCCGATTATAAATCAGTTTGACTGCTCTTCGTCCGCTTATAAAGCAGTTTGACTGCTCTTCATCCTCTTATAAATCAATTTGACTGCTCTTCATCCTCTTATAAAACCGTTTGACTGCTCTTCGTCCGATTATAAATCAGTTTGACTGCTCTTCGTCTGCTTGTAAAACAGTTTGACTGCTCTTCATCCTCTTATGAATCAGTTTGACTGCTCTTCATCCTCTTATAAAACCGTTTGACTGCTCTTCGTCCGATTATAAATCAGGTTGACTGCTCTTCGTCCGATTATAAATCAGTTTGACTGCTCTTCGTCTGCTTATAAAACAGTTTGACTGCTCTTCATCCTTTTATAAAGCAGTTTGACTGCTCTTCATCCTCTTATAAATCAGTTTGACTGCTCTTCATCTGTTTATAAAGCAGTTTTACTGCTCGACATCCTATTATAAATCAGTTTGACTGCTCTTCATCCTCTTATAAAACAGATTGACTGCTCTTCATCCTCTTGTAAAACAGGTTGACTGCCCTTCATCCTCTTGTAGAACAGTTTGACTGCTTTTCGTCCGATTATAAATCAGTTTGACTGCTCTTCGTCCTCGTATAAAACAGTTTGACTGCTCTTCATCCTTTTATAAAGCAGTTTGACTGCTCTTCATCCTCTTATAAAACAGATTGACTGCTCTTCATCCTCTTGTAAAACAGGTTGACTGCCCTTCATCCTCTTGTAAAACAGTCTGACTGCTCTACATCCTCGTATAAAACAGTTTGACTGCTCTTCATCCTTTTATAAAACCGTTTGACTGCTCTTCGTCCGTTTATAAAGCAGTTTGACTGCTCTTCGTCCGATTATAAATCAGTTTGACTGCTCTTCGTCCGCTTATAAATCAGTTTGACTGCTCTTCATCCTCTTATAAAGCAGTTTGACTGCTCTTCATCCTCTTATAAAACCGTTTGACTGCTCTTCGTCTGATTATAAAACAGTTTGACTGCTCTTCATCCTTTTATAAAGCAGTTTGACTGCTCTTCATCCTCTTATAAATCAGTTTGACTGCTCTTCATCTGTTTATAAAGCAGTTTTACTGCTCTTCGTCCGATTATAAACCAGTTTGACTGCGCTTCATCCTCCTATAGAACAGTTTGACTGCTCTTCATCCTTTTATAAAGCGGTTTGACTGCTCTTCATCCTCTTATAAAACAGATTGACTGCTCTTCATCCTCTTGTAAAACAGGTTGACTGCCCTTCATCCTCTTGTAAAACAGTCTGACTGCTCTATATCCTCGTATAAAACAGTTTGACTGCTCTTCATCCTTTTATAAAACCGTTTGACTGCTCTTCGTCCGTTTATAAATCAGTTTGACTGCTCTTCGTCCGATTATAAATCAGTTTGACTGCTCTTCGTCCGCTTATAAATCAGTTTGACTGCTCTTCATCCTCTTATAAAGCAGTTTGACTGCTCTTCATCCTCTTATAAAACCGTTTGACTGCTCTTCGTCTGCTTATAAAACAGTTTGACTGCTCTTCATCCTTTTATAAAGCAGTTTGACTGCTCTTCATCCTCTTATAAATCAGTTTGACTGCTCTTCATCTGTTTATAAAGCAGTTTTACTGCTCGACATCCTATTATAAATCAGTTTGACTGCTCTTCATCCTCTTATAAAACAGATTGACTGCTCTTCATCCTCTTGTAAAACAGGTTGACTGCCCTTCATCCTCTTGTAGAACAGTTTGACTGCTTTTCGTCCGATTATAAATCAGTTTGACTGCTCTTCGTCCTCGTATAAAACAGTTTGACTGCTCTTCATCGTTTTATAAAGCAGTTTGACTGCTCTACATCCTCTTATAAATCAGTTTGACTGCTATTCATCCGATTATAAATCAGTTTGACTGCTCTTCGTCCGCTTATAAAGCAGTTTGACTGCTCTTCATCCTCTTATAAATCAATTTGACTGCTCTTCATCCTCTTATAAAACCGTTTGACTGCTCTTCGTCCGATTATAAATCAGTTTGACTGCTCTTCGTCTGCTTATAAAACAGTTTGACTGCTCTTCATCCTTTTATAAAGCAGTTTGACTGCTCTTCATCCTCTTATAAATCAGTTTGACTGCTCTTCATCTGTTTATAAAGCAGTTTTACTGTTCGACATCCTATTATAAATCAGTTTGACTGCTCTTCATCCTCTTATAAAACAGATTGACTGCTCTTCATCCTCTTGTAAAACAGGTTGACTGCCCTTCATCCTCTTGTAGAACAGTTTGACTGCTTTTCGTCCGATTATAAATCAGTTTGACTGCTCTTCGTCCTCGTATAAAACAGTTTGACTGCTCTTCATCCTTTTATAAAGCAGTTTGACTGCTCTTCATCCTCTTATAAAACAGATTGACTGCTCTTCATCCTCTTGTAAAACAGGTTGACTGCCCTTCATCCTCTTGTAAAACAGTCTGACTGCTCTACATCCTCGTATAAAACAGTTTGACTGCTCTTCATCCTTTTATAAAACCGTTTGACTGCTCTTCGTCCGTTTATAAATCAGTTTGACTGCTCTTCGTCCGATTATAAATCAGTTTGACTGCTCTTCGTCCGCTTATAAATCAGTTTGACTGCTCTTCATCCTCTTATAAAGCAGTTTGACTGCTCTTCATCCTCTTATAAAACCGTTTGACTGCTCTTCGTCTGCTTATAAAACAGATTGACTGCTCTTCATCCTCTTGTAAAACAGGTTGACTGCCCTTCATCCTCTTGTAAAACAGTCTGACTGCTCTACATCCTCGTATAAAACAGTTTGACTGCTCTTCATCCTTTTATAAAACCGTTTGACTGCTCTTCGTCCGTTTATAAATCAGTTTGACTGCTCTTCGTCCGATTATAAATCAGTTTGACTGCTCTTCATCCTCTTATAAATCAGTTTGACTGCTCTTCGTCCTCGTATAAAACAGTTTGACTGCTCTTCATCGTTTTATAAAGCAGTTTGACTGCTCTACATCCTCTTATAAATCAGTTTGACTGCTATTCATCCGATTATAAATCAGTTTGACTGCTCTTCGTCCGCTTATAAAGCAGTTTGACTGCTCTTCATCCTCTTATAAATCAATTTGACTGCTCTTCATCCTCTTATAAAACCGTTTGACTGCTCTTCGTCCGATTATAAATCAGTTTGACTGCTCTTCGTCTGCTTATAAAACAGTTTGACTGCTCTTCATCCTCTTATAAATCAGTTTGACTGCTCTTCATCCTCTTATAAAACCGTTTGACTGCTCTTCGTCCGATTATAAATCAGGTTGACTGCTCTTCGTCCGATTATAAATCAGTTTGACTGCTCTTCGTCTGCTTATAAAACAGTTTGACTGCTCTTCATCCTTTTATAAAGCAGTTTGACTGCTCTTCATCCTCTTATAAATCAGTTTGACTGCTCTTCATCTGTTTATAAAGCAGTTTTACTGTTCGACATCCTATTATAAATCAGTTTGACTGCTCTTCATCCTCTTATAAAACAGATTGACTGCTCTTCATCCTCTTGTAAAACAGGTTGACTGCCCTTCATCCTCTTGTAGAACAGTTTGACTGCTTTTCGTCCGATTATAAATCAGTTTGACTGCTCTTCGTCCTCGTATAAAACAGTTTGACTGCTCTTCATCCTTTTATAAAGCAGTTTGACTGCTCTTCATCCTCTTATAAAACAGATTGACTGCTCTTCATCCTCTTGTAAAACAGGTTGACTGCCCTTCATCCTCTTGTAAAACAGTCTGACTGCTCTACATCCTCGTATAAAACAGTTTGACTGCTCTTCATCCTTTTATAAAACCGTTTGACTGCTCTTCGTCCGTTTATAAATCAGTTTGACTGCTCTTCGTCCGATTATAAATCAGTTTGACTGCTCTTCGTCCGCTTATAAATCAGTTTGACTGCTCTTCATCCTCTTATAAAGCAGTTTGACTGCTCTTCATCCTCTTATAAAACCGTTTGACTGCTCTTCGTCTGCTTATAAAACAGATTGACTGCTCTTCATCCTTTTGTAAAACAGGTTGACTGCCCTTCATCCTCTTGTAAAACAGTCTGACTGCTCTACATCCTCGTATAAAACAGTTTGACTGCTCTTCATCCTTTTATAAAACCGTTTGACTGCTCTTCGTCCGTTTATAAATCAGTTTGACTGCTCTTCGTCCGATTATAAATCAGTTTGACTGCTCTTCGTCCGCTTATAAATCAGTTTGACTGCTCTTCATCCTCTTATAAAGCAGTTTGACTGCTCTTCATCCTCTTATAAAACCGTTTGACTGCTCTTCGTCTGCTTATAAAACAGTTTGACTGCTCTTCATCCTTTTATAAAGCAGTTTGACTGCTCTTCATCCTCTTATAAATCAGTTTGACTGCTCTTCATCTGTTTATAAAGCAGTTTTACTGCTCGACATCCTATTATAAATCAGTTTGACTGCTCTTCATCCTCTTATAAAACAGATTGACTGCTCTTCATCCTCTTGTAAAACAGGTTGACTGCCCTTCATCCTCTTGTAGAACAGTTTGACTGCTTTTCGTCCGATTATAAATCAGTTTGACTGCTCTTCATCCTCGTATAAAACAGTTTGACTGCTCTTCATCGTTTTATAAAGCAGTTTGACTGCTCTACATCCTCTTATAAATCAGTTTGACTGCTATTCATCCGATTATAAATCAGTTTGACTGCTCTTCGTCCGCTTATAAAGCAGTTTGACTGCTCTTCATCCTCTTATAAATCAATTTGACTGCTCTTCATCCTCTTATAAAACCGTTTGACTGCTCTTCGTCCGATTATAAATCAGTTTGACTGCTCTTCGTCTGCTTATAAAACAGTTTGACTGCTCTTCATCCTTTTATAAAACCGTTTGACTGCTCTTCGTCCGTTTATAAATCAGTTTGACTGCTCTTCGTCCGATTATAAATCAGTTTGACTGCTCTTCGTCCGCTTATAAATCAGTTTGACTGCTCTTCATCCTCTTATAAAGCAGTTTGACTGCTCTTCATCCTCTTATAAAACCGTTTGACTGCTCTTCGTCTGCTTATAAAACAGTTTGACTGCTCTTCATCCTTTTATAAAGCAGTTTGACTGCTCTTCATCCTCTTATAAATCAGTTTGACTGCTCTTCATCTGTTTATAAAGCAGTTTTACTGCTCGACATCCTATTATAAATCAGTTTGACTGCTCTTCATCCTCTTATAAAACAGATTGACTGCTCTTCATCCTCTTGTAAAACAGGTTGACTGCCCTTCATCCTCTTGTAGAACAGTTTGACTGCTTTTCGTCCGATTATAAGTCAGTTTGACTGCTCTTCGTCCTCGTATAAAACAGTTTGACTGCTCTTCATCGTTTTATAAAGCAGTTTGACTGCTCTACATCCTCTTATAAATCAGTTTGACTGCTATTCATCCGATTATAAATCAGTTTGACTGCTCTTCGTCCGCTTATAAAGCAGTTTGACTGCTTTTCATCCTCTTATAAATCAATTTCACTGCTCTTCATCCTCTTATAAAACCGTTTGACTGCTCTTCGTCCGATTATAAATCAGTTTGACTGCTCTTCGTCTGCTTATAAAACAGTTTGACTGCTCTTCATCCTCTTATAAATCAGTTTGACTGCTCTTCATCCTCTTATAAAACCGTTTGACTGCTCTTCGTCCGATTATAAATCAGGTTGACTGCTCTTCGTCCGATTATAAATCAGTTTGACTGCTCTTCGTCTGCTTATAAAACAGTTTGACTGCTCTTCATCCTTTTATAAAGCAGTTTGACTGCTCTTCATCCTCTTATAAATCAGTTTGACTGCTCTTCATCTGTTTATAAAGCAGTTTTACTGCTCGACATCCTATTATAAATCAGTTTGACTGCTCTTCATCCTCTTGTAAAACAGGTTGACTGCCCTTCATCCTCTTGTAGAACAGTTTGACTGCTTTTCGTCCGATTATAAATCAGTTTGACTGCTCTTCGTCCTCGTATAAAACAGTTTGACTGCTCTTCATCCTTTTATAAAGCAGTTTGACTGCTCTTCATCCTCTTATAAAACAGATTGACTGCTCTTCATCCTCTTGTAAAACAGGTTGACTGCCCTTCATCCTCTTGTAAAACAGTCTGACTGCTCTACATCCTCGTATAAAACAGTTTGACTGCTCTTCATCCTTTTATAAAACCGTTTGACTGCTCTTCGTCCGTTTATAAATCAGTTTGACTGCTCTTCGTCCGATTATAAATCAGTTTGACTGCTCTTCGTCCGCTTATAAATCAGTTTGACTGCTCTTCATCCTCTTATAAAGCAGTTTGACTGCTCTTCATCCTCTTATAAAACCGTTTGACTGCTCTTCGTCTGCTTATAAATCAGTTTGACTGCTCTTCGTCCGATTATAAATCAGTTTGACTGCTCTTCATCCTCTTATAAATCAGTTTGACTGCTCTTCGTCCTCGTATAAAACAGTTTGACTGCTCTTCATCGTTTTATAAAGCAGTTTGACTGCTCTACATCCTCTTATAAATCAGTTTGACTGCTATTCATCCGATTATAAATCAGTTTGACTGCTCTTCGTCCGCTTATAAAGCAGTTTGACTGCTCTTCATCCTCTTATAAATCAATTTGACTGCTCTTCATCCTCTTATAAAACCGTTTGACTGCTCTTCGTCCGATTATAAATCAGTTTGACTGCTCTTCGTCTGCTTATAAAACAGTTTGACTGCTCTTCATCCTCTTATAAATCAGTTTGACTGCTCTTCATCCTCTTATAAAACCGTTTGACTGCTCTTCGTCCGATTATAAATCAGGTTGACTGCTGTTCGTCCGATTATAAATCAGTTTGACTGCTCTTCGTCTGCTTATAAAACAGTTTGACTGCTCTTCATCCTTTTATAAAGCAGTTTGACTGCTCTTCATCCTCTTATAAATCAGTTTGACTGCTCTTCATCTGTTTATAAAGCAGTTTTACTGTTCGACATCCTATTATAAATCAGTTTGACTGCTCTTCATCCTCTTATAAAACAGATTGACTGCTCTTCATCCTCTTGTAAAACAGGTTGACTGCCCTTCATCCTCTTGTAGAACAGTTTGACTGCTTTTCGTCCGATTATAAATCAGTTTGACTGCTCTTCGTCCTCGTATAAAACAGTTTGACTGCTCTTCATCCTTTTATAAAGCAGTTTGACTGCTCTTCATCCTCTTATAAAACAGATTGACTGCTCTTCATCCTCTTGTAAAACAGGTTGACTGCCCTTCATCCTCTTGTAAAACAGTCTGACTGCTCTACATCCTCGTATAAAACAGTTTGACTGCTCTTCATCCTTTTATAAAACCGTTTGACTGCTCTTCGTCCGTTTATAAATCAGTTTGACTGCTCTTCGTCCGATTATAAATCAGTTTGACTGCTCTTCGTCCGCTTATAAATCAGTTTGACTGCTCTTCATCCTCTTATAAAGCAGTTTGACTGCTCTTCATCCTCTTATAAAACCGTTTGACTGCTCTTCGTCTGCTTATAAAACAGATTGACTGCTCTTCATCCTCTTGTAAAACAGGTTGACTGCCCTTCATCCTCTTGTAAAACAGTCTGACTGCTCTACATCCTCGTATAAAACAGTTTGACTGCTCTTCATCCTTTTATAAAACCGTTTGACTGCTCTTCGTCCGTTTATAAATCAGTTTGACTGCTCTTCGTCCGATTATAAATCAGTTTGACTGCTCTTCGTCCGCTTATAAATCAGTTTGACTGCTCTTCATCCTCTTATAAAGCAGTTTGACTGCTCTTCATCCTCTTATAAAACCGTTTGACTGCTCTTCGTCTGCTTATAAAACAGTTTGACTGCTCTTCATCCTTTTATAAAGCAGTTTGACTGCTCTTCATCCTCTTATAAATCAGTTTGACTGCTCTTCATCTGTTTATAAAGCAGTTTTACTGCTCGACATCCTATTATAAATCAGTTTGACTGCTCTTCATCCTCTTATAAAACAGATTGACTGCTCTTCATCCTCTTGTAAAACAGGTTGACTGCCCTTCATCCTCTTGTAGAACAGTTTGACTGCTTTTCGTCCGATTATAAATCAGTTTGACTGCTCTTCGTCCTCGTATAAAACAGTTTGACTGCTCTTCATCGTTTTATAAAGCAGTTTGACTGCTCTACATCCTCTTATAAATCAGTTTGACTGCTATTCATCCGATTTTAAATCAGTTTGACTGCTCTTCGTCCGCTTATAAAGCAGTTTGACTGCTCTTCATCCTCTTATAAATCAATTTGACTGCTCTTCATCCTCTTATAAAACCGTTTGACTGCTCTTCGTCCGATTATAAATCAGTTTGACTGCTCTTCGTCTGCTTATAAAACAGTTTGACTGCTCTTCATCCTTTTATAAAACCGTTTGACTGCTCTTCGTCCGTTTATAAATCAGTTTGACTGCTCTTCGTCCGATTATAAATCAGTTTGACTGCTCTTCGTCCGCTTATAAATCAGTTTGACTGCTCTTCATCCTCTTATAAAGCAGTTTGACTGCTCTTCATCCTCTTATAAAAGCGTTTGACTGCTCTTCGTCTGCTTATAAAACAGTTTGACTGCTCTTCATCCTTTTATAAAGCAGTTTGACTGCTCTTCATCCTCTTATAAATCAGTTTGACTGCTCTTCATCCTCTTATAAAACAGATTGACTGCTCTTCATCCTCTTGTAAAACAGGTTGACTGCCCTTCATCCTCTTGTAGAACAGTTTGACTGCTTTTCGTCCGATTATAAGTCAGTCTGACTGCTCTTCGTCCTCGTATAAAACAGTTTGACTGCTCTTCATCGTTTTATAAAGCAGTTTGACTGCTCTACATCCTCTTATAAATCAGTTTGACTGCTATTCATCCGATTATAAATCAGTTTGACTGCTCTTCGTCCGCTTATAAAGCAGTTTGACTGCTCTTCATCCTCTTATAAATCAATTTGACTGCTCTTCATCCTCTTATAAAACCGTTTGACTGCTCTTCGTCCGATTATAAATCAGTTTGACTGCTCTTCGTCTGCTTATAAAACAGTTTGACTGCTCTTCATCCTCTTATAAATCAGTTTGACTGCTCTTCATCCTCTTATAAAACCGTTTGACTGCTCTTCGTCCGATTATAAATCAGGTTGACTGCTCTTCGTCCGATTATAAAGCAGTTTGACTGCTCTTCATCCTCTTATAAATCAGTTTGACTGCTCTTCATCTGTTTATAAAGCAGTTTTACTGCTCGACATCCTATTATAAATCAGTTTGACTGCTCTTCATCCTCTTGTAAAACAGGTTGACTGCCCTTCATCCTCTTGTAGAACAGTTTGACTGCTTTTCGTCCGATTATAAATCAGTTTGACTGCTCTTCGTCCTCGTATAAAACAGTTTGACTGCTCTTCATCCTTTTATAAAGCAGTTTGACTGCTCTTCATCCTCTTATAAAACAGATTGACTGCTCTTCATCCTCTTGTAAAACAGGTTGACTGCCCTTCATCCTCTTGTAAAACAGTCTGACTGCTCTACATCCTCGTATAAAACAGTTTGACTGCTCTTCATCCTTTTATAAAACCGTTTGACTGCTCTTCGTCCGTTTATAAATCAGTTTGACTGCTCTTCGTCCGATTATAAATCAGTTTGACTGCTCTTCGTCCGCTTATAAATCAGTTTGACTGCTCTTCATCCTCTTATAAAGCAGTTTGACTGCTCTTCATCCTCTTATAAAACCGTTTGACTGCTCTTCGTCTGCTTATAAAACAGTTTGACTGCTCTTCATCCTTTTATAAAGCAGTTTGACTGCTCTTCATCCTCTTATAAATCAGTTTGACTGCTCTTCATCTGTTTATAAAGCAGTTTTACTGCTCGACATCCTATTATAAATCAGTTTGACTGCTCTTCATCCTCTTATAAAACAGATTGACTGCTCTTCATCCTCTTGTAAAACAGGTTGACTGCCCTTCATCCTCTTGTAGAACAGTTTGACTGCTTTTCGTCCGATTATAAATCAGTTTGACTGCTCTTCGTCCTCGTATAAAACAGTTTGACTGCTCTTCATCCTTTTATAAAGCAGTTTGACTGCTCTTCATCCTCTTATAAAACAGATTGACTGCTCTTCATCCTCTTGTAAAACAGGTTGACTGCCCTTCATCCTCTTGTAAAACAGTCTGACTGCTCTACATCCTCGTATAAAACAGTTTGACTGCTCTTCATCCTTTTATAAAACCGTTTGACTGCTCTTCGTCCGTTTATAAATCAGTTTGACTGCTCTTCGTCCGATTATAAATCAGTTTGACTGCTCTTCGTCCGCTTATAAATCAGTTTGACTGCTCTTCATCCTCTTATAAAGCAGTTTGACTGCTCTTCATCCTCTTATAAAACCGTTTGACTGCTCTTCGTCTGCTTATAAAACAGTTTGACTGCTCTTCATCCTTTTATAAAGCAGTTTGACTGCTCTTCATCCTCTTATAAATCAGTTTGACTGCTCTTCATCTGTTTATAAAGCAGTTTGACTGCTCTACATCCTCTTATAAATCAGTTTGACTGCTATTCATCCGATTATAAATCAGTTTGACTGCTCTTCGTCCGCTTATAAAGCAGTTTGACTGCTCTTCATCCTCTTATAAATCAATTTGACTGCTCTTCATCCTCTTATAAAACCGTTTGACTGCTCTTCGTCCGATTATAAATCAGTTTGACTGCTCTTCGTCTGCTTATAAAACAGTTTGACTGCTCTTCATCCTCTTATAAATCAGTTTGACTGCTCTTCATCCTCTTATAAAACCGTTTGACTGCTCTTCGTCCGATTATAAATCAGGTTGACTGCTCTTCGTCCGATTATAAATCAGTTTGACTGCTCTTCGTCTGCTTATAAAACAGTTTGACTGCTCTTCATCCTTTTATAAAGCAGTTTGACTGCTCTTCATCCTCTTATAAATCAGTTTGACTGCTCTTCATCTGTTTATAAAGCAGTTTTACTGTTCGACATCCTATTATAAATCAGTTTGACTGCTCTTCATCCTCTTATAAAACAGATTGACTGCTCTTCATCCTCTTGTAAAACAGGTTGACTGCCCTTCATCCTCTTGTAGAACAGTTTGACTGCTTTTCGTCCGATTATAAATCAGTTTGACTGCTCTTCGTCCTCGTATAAAACAGTTTGACTGCTCTTCATCCTTTTATAAAGCAGTTTGACTGCTCTTCATCCTCTTATAAAACAGATTGACTGCTCTTCATCCTCTTGTAAAACAGGTTGACTGCCCTTCATCCTCTTGTAAAACAGTCTGACTGCTCTACATCCTCGTATAAAACAGTTTGACTGCTCTTCATCCTTTTATAAAACCGTTTGACTGCTCTTCGTCCGTTTATAAATCAGTTTGACTGCTCTTCGTCCGATTATAAATCAGTTTGACTGCTCTTCGTCCGCTTATAAATCAGTTTGACTGCTCTTCATCCTCTTATAAAGCAGTTTGACTGCTCTTCATCCTCTTATAAAACCGTTTGACTGCTCTTCGTCTGCTTATAAAACAGATTGACTGCTCTTCATCCTCTTGTAAAACAGGTTGACTGCCCTTCATCCTCTTGTAAAACAGTCTGACTGCTCTACATCCTCGTATAAAACAGTTTGACTGCTCTTCATCCTTTTATAAAACCGTTTGACTGCTCTTCGTCCGTTTATAAATCAGTTTGACTGCTCTTCGTCCGATTATAAATCAGTTTGACTGCTCTTCGTCCGCTTATAAATCAGTTTGACTGCTCTTCATCCTCTTATAAAGCAGTTTGACTGCTCTTCATCCTCTTATAAAACCGTTTGACTGCTCTTCGTCTGCTTATAAAACAGTTTGACTGCTCTTCATCCTTTTATAAAGCAGTTTGACTGCTCTTCATCCTCTTATAAATCAGTTTGACTGCTCTTCATCTGTTTATAAAGCAGTTTTACTGCTCGACATCCTATTATAAATCAGTTTGACTGCTCTTCATCCTCTTATAAAACAGATTGACTGCTCTTCATCCTCTTGTAAAACAGGTTGACTGCCCTTCATCCTCTTGTAGAACAGTTTGACTGCTTTTCGTCCGATTATAAATCAGTTTGACTGCTCTTCGTCCTCGTATAAAACAGTTTGACTGCTCTTCATCGTTTTATAAAGCAGTTTGACTGCTCTACATCCTCTTATAAATCAGTTTGACTGCTATTCATCCGATTTTAAATCAGTTTGACTGCTCTTCGTCCGCTTATAAAGCAGTTTGACTGCTCTTCATCCTCTTATAAATCAATTTGACTGCTCTTCATCCTCTTATAAAACCGTTTGACTGCTCTTCGTCCGATTATAAATCAGTTTGACTGCTCTTCGTCTGCTTATAAAACAGTTTGACTGCTCTTCATCCTTTTATAAAACCGTTTGACTGCTCTTCGTCCGTTTATAAATCAGTTTGACTGCTCTTCGTCCGATTATAAATCAGTTTGACTGCTCTTCGTCCGCTTATAAATCAGTTTGACTGCTCTTCATCCTCTTATAAAGCAGTTTGACTGCTCTTCATCCTCTTATAAAAGCGTTTGACTGCTCTTCGTCTGCTTATAAAACAGTTTGACTGCTCTTCATCCTTTTATAAAGCAGTTTGACTGCTCTTCATCCTCTTATAAATCAGTTTGACTGCTCTTCATCCTCTTATAAAACAGATTGACTGCTCTTCATCCTCTTGTAAAACAGGTTGACTGCCCTTCATCCTCTTGTAGAACAGTTTGACTGCTTTTCGTCCGATTATAAGTCAGTTTGACTGCTCTTCGTCCTCGTATAAAACAGTTTGACTGCTCTTCATCGTTTTATAAAGCAGTTTGACTGCTCTACATCCTCTTATAAATCAGTTTGACTGCTATTCATCCGATTATAAATCAGTTTGACTGCTCTTCGTCCGCTTATAAAGCAGTTTGACTGCTCTTCATCCTCTTATAAATCAATTTGACTGCTCTTCATCCTCTTATAAAACCGTTTGACTGCTCTTCGTCCGATTATAAATCAGTTTGACTGCTCTTCGTCTGCTTATAAAACAGTTTGACTGCTCTTCATCCTCTTATAAATCAGTTTGACTGCTCTTCATCCTCTTGTAGAACAGTTTGACTGCTTTTCGTCCGATTATAAATCAGTTTGACTGCTCTTCGTCCTCGTATAAAACAGTTTGACTGCTCTTCATCGTTTTATAAAGCAGTTTGACTGCTCTACATCCTCTTATAAATCAGTTTGACTGCTATTCATCCGATTTTAAATCAGTTTGACTGCTCTTCGTCCGCTTATAAAGCAGTTTGACTGCTCTTCATCCTCTTATAAATCAATTTGACTGCTCTTCATCCTCTTATAAAACCGTTTGACTGCTCTTCGTCCGATTATAAATCAGTTTGACTGCTCTTCGTCTGCTTATAAAACAGTTTGACTGCTCTTCATCCTTTTATAAAACCGTTTGACTGCTCTTCGTCCGTTTATAAATCAGTTTGACTGCTCTTCGTCCGATTATAAATCAGTTTGACTGCTCTTCGTCCGCTTATAAATCAGTTTGACTGCTCTTCATCCTCTTATAAAGCAGTTTGACTGCTCTTCATCCTCTTATAAAAGCGTTTGACTGCTCTTCGTCTGCTTATAAAACAGTTTGACTGCTCTTCATCCTTTTATAAAGCAGTTTGACTGCTCTTCATCCTCTTATAAATCAGTTTGACTGCTCTTCATCCTCTTATAAAACAGATTGACTGCTCTTCATCCTCTTGTAAAACAGGTTGACTGCCCTTCATCCTCTTGTAGAACAGTTTGACTGCTTTTCGTCCGATTATAAGTCAGTTTGACTGCTCTTCGTCCTCGTATAAAACAGTTTGACTGCTCTTCATCGTTTTATAAAGCAGTTTGACTGCTCTACATCCTCTTATAAATCAGTTTGACTGCTATTCATCCGATTATAAATCAGTTTGACTGCTCTTCGTCCGCTTATAAAGCAGTTTGACTGCTCTTCATCCTCTTATAAATCAATTTGACTGCTCTTCATCCTCTTATAAAACCGTTTGACTGCTCTTCGTCCGATTATAAATCAGTTTGACTGCTCTTCGTCTGCTTATAAAACAGTTTGACTGCTCTTCATCCTCTTATAAATCAGTTTGACTGCTCTTCATCCTCTTATAAAACCGTTTGACTGCTCTTCGTCCGATTATAAATCAGGTTGACTGCTCTTCGTCCGATTATAAAGCAGTTTGACTGCTCTTCATCCTCTTATAAATCAGTTTGACTGCTCTTCATCTGTTTATAAAGCAGTTTTACTGCTCGACATCCTATTATAAATCAGTTTGACTGCTCTTCATCCTCTTGTAAAACAGGTTGACTGCCCTTCATCCTCTTGTAGAACAGTTTGACTGCTTTTCGTCCGATTATAAATCAGTTTGACTGCTCTTCGTCCTCGTATAAAACAGTTTGACTGCTCTTCATCCTTTTATAAAGCAGTTTGACTGCTCTTCATCCTCTTATAAAACAGATTGACTGCTCTTCATCCTCTTGTAAAACAGGTTGACTGCCCTTCATCCTCTTGTAAAACAGTCTGACTGCTCTACATCCTCGTATAAAACAGTTTGACTGCTCTTCATCCTTTTATAAAACCGTTTGACTGCTCTTCGTCCGTTTATAAATCAGTTTGACTGCTCTTCGTCCGATTATAAATCAGTTTGACTGCTCTTCGTCCGCTTATAAATCAGTTTGACTGCTCTTCATCCTCTTATAAAGCAGTTTGACTGCTCTTCATCCTCTTATAAAACCGTTTGACTGCTCTTCGTCTGCTTATAAAACAGTTTGACTGCTCTTCATCCTTTTATAAAGCAGTTTGACTGCTCTTCATCCTCTTATAAATCAGTTTGACTGCTCTTCATCTGTTTATAAAGCAGTTTTACTGCTCGACATCCTATTATAAATCAGTTTGACTGCTCTTCATCCTCTTATAAAACAGATTGACTGCTCTTCATCCTCTTGTAAAACAGGTTGACTGCCCTTCATCCTCTTGTAGAACAGTTTGACTGCTTTTCGTCCGATTATAAATCAGTTTGACTGCTCTTCGTCCTCGTATAAAACAGTTTGACTGCTCTTCATCCTTTTATAAAGCAGTTTGACTGCTCTTCATCCTCTTATAAAACAGATTGACTGCTCTTCATCCTCTTGTAAAACAGGTTGACTGCCCTTCATCCTCTTGTAAAACAGTCTGACTGCTCTACATCCTCGTATAAAACAGTTTGACTGCTCTTCATCCTTTTATAAAACCGTTTGACTGCTCTTCGTCCGTTTATAAATCAGTTTGACTGCTCTTCGTCCGATTATAAATCAGTTTGACTGCTCTTCGTCCGCTTATAAATCAGTTTGACTGCTCTTCATCCTCTTATAAAGCAGTTTGACTGCTCTTCATCCTCTTATAAAACCGTTTGACTGCTCTTCGTCTGCTTATAAAACAGTTTGACTGCTCTTCATCCTTTTATAAAGCAGTTTGACTGCTCTTCATCCTCTTATAAATCAGTTTGACTGCTCTTCATCTGTTTATAAAGCAGTTTTACTGCTCGACATCCTATTATAAATCAGTTTGACTGCTCTTCATCCGATTATAAATCAGTTTGACTGCTCTTCGGCCGCTTATAAAGCAGTTTGACTGCTCTTCATCCTCTTATAAATCAATTTGACTGCTCTTCATCCTCTTATAAAACCGTTTGACTGCTCTTCGTCCGATTATAAATCAGTTTGACTGCTCTTCGTCTACTTATAAAACAGTTTGACTGCTCTTCATCCTTTTATAAAACCGTTTGACTGCTCTTCGTCCGTTTATAAATCAGTTTGACTGCTCTTCGTCCGATTATAAATCAGTTTGACTGCTCTTCGTCCGCTTATAAAGCAGTTTGACTGCTCTTCATCCTCTTATAAATCAATTTGACTGCTCTTCATCCTCTTATAAAACCGTTTGACTGCTCTTCGTCTGATTATAAATCAGTTTGACTGCTCTTCATCCTCTTATAAAACCGTTTGACTGCTCTTCGTCCGATTATAAATCAGGTTGACTGCTCTTCGTCCGATTATAAATCAGTTTGACTGCTCTTCGTCTGCTGATAAAACAGTTTGACTGCTCTTCATCCTTTTATAAAGCAGTTTGACTGCTCTTCATCCTCTTATAAATCAGTTTGACTGCTCTTCATCTGTTTATAAAGCAGTTTTACTGCTCGACATCCTATTATAAATCAGTTTGACTGCTCTTCATCCTCTTATAAAACAGATTGACTGCTCTTCATCCTCTTGTAAAACAGGTTGACTGCCCTTCATCCTCTTGTAGAACAGTTTGACTGCTTTTCGTCCGATTATAAATCAGTTTGACTGCTCTTCGTCCTCGTATAAAACAGTTTGACTGCTCTTCATCCTTTTATAAAGCAGTTTGACTGCTCTTCATCCTCTTATAAAACAGATTGACTGCTCTTCATCCTCTTGTAAAACAGGTTGACTGCCCTTCATCCTCTTGTAAAACAGTCTGACTGCTCTACATCCTCGTATAAAACAGTTTGACTGCTCTTCATCCTTTTATAAAACCGTTTGACTGCTCTTCGTCCGTTTATAAATCAGTTTGACTGCTCTTCGTCCGATTATAAATCAGTTTGACTGCTCTTCGTCCGCTTATAAATCAGTTTGACTGCTCTTCATTCTCTTATAAAGCAGTTTGACTGCTCTTCATCCTCCTATAAACCAGTTTGACTGCGCTTCATCCTCCTATAGAACAGTTTGACTGCTCTTCGTCCGATTATAAATCAATTTGACTGCTCTTCGTCCTCGTATAAAACAGTTTGACTGCTCTTCATCGTTTTATAAAGCAGTTTGACTGCTCTACATCCTCTTATAAATCAGTTTGACTGCTATTCATCCGATTATAAATCAGTTTGACTGCTCTTCGTCCGCTTATAAAGCAGTTTGACTGCTCTTCATCCTCTTATAAATCAATTTGACTGCTCTTCATCCTCTTATAAAACCGTTTGACTGCTCTTCGTCCGATTATAAATCAGTTTGACTGCTCTTCGTCTGCTTATAAAACAGTTTGACTGCTCTTCATCCTCTTATAAATCAGTTTGACTGCTCTTCATCCTCTTATAAAACCGTTTGACTGCTCTTCGTCCGATTATAAATCAGGTTGACTGCTCTTCGTCCGATTATAAATCAGTTTGACTGCTCTTCGTCTGCTTATAAAACAGTTTGACTGCTCTTCATCCTTTTATAAAGCAGTTTGACTGCTCTTCATCCTCTTATAAATCAGTTTGACTGCTCTTCATCTGTTTATAAAGCAGTTTTACTGCTCTTCATCCTCCTATAGACCAGTTTGACTGCGCTTCATCCTCCTATAAAACAGTTTGACTGCTCTTCGTCGGATTATAAATCAGTTTGACTGCTCTTCGTCCTCTTATAAAACAGGTTGACTGCTCTTCATCCTCTTGTAAAACAGTCTGACTGCTCTACATCCTCGTATAAAACAGTTTGACTGCTCTTCATCCTTTTATAAAGCAGTTTCACTGCTCTTCATCCTCTTATAAATCAATTTGACTGCTCTTCATACTCTTATAAAACCGGTTGACTGCTCTTCGTCCGATTATAAATCAGTTTGACTGCTCTTCGTCCGATTATAAATCAGTTTGACTGCTCTTCGTCCGCTTACAAAACAGTTTGACTGCTCTTCATCCTTTTATAAAGCTGTTTGACTGCTCTTCATACTCTTATAAATCAGTTTGACTGCTCTTCATCCTCTTATAAAGCAGTTTGACTGCTCTTCATACTCCTATAAACCAGTTTGACTGCGCTTCATCCTCCTGTAGAACAGTTTGACTGCTCTTCATCCTTTTATAAAGCAGTTTGACTGCTCTTCATCCTCTTATAAAACAGATTGACTGCTCTTCATCCTCTTGTAAAACAGGTTGACTGCCCTTCATCCTCTTGTAAAACAGTCTGACTGCTCTTCATCCTCTTATAAAGCAGTTTGACTGCTCTTCATCCTCCTATAAACCAGTTTGACTGCGCTTCATCCTCTTGTAAAACAGGTTGACTGCTTTTCATCCTTTTGTAAAACAGTCTGACTGCTCTACATCATTGTATAAAACAGTTTGACTGCTCTTCATCCTTTTATAAAGCAGTTTGACTGCTCTTCATCCTCTTATAAATCAATTTGACTGCTCTTCATCCTCTTATAAAACCGTTTGACTGCTCTTCGTCCGATTATAAATCAGTTTGACTGCTCTTCGTCCGATTATAAATCAGTTTGACTGCTCTTCATCCTCTTATAAAACCGTTTGACTGCTCTTCGTCCGATTATAAATCAGTTTGACTGCTCTTCATCCTCTTATAAATCAATTTGACTGCTCTTCATCCTCTTATAAAACCGTTTGACTGCTCTTCGTCCGATTATAAATCAGTTTGACTGCTCTTCGTCCGCTTATAAAACAGTTTGACTGCTCTTCATCCTTTTATAAAGCAGTTTGACTTCTCTTCATCTTCTTATAAATCAGTTTGACTGCTCTTCATCCTTTTAAAAAGCAGTTTGACTGCTCTTCATCCTCCTATAAACCAGTTTGACTGCGCTTCATCCTCCTATAGAACAGTTTGACTGCTCTTCGTCCGATTATAAATCAGTTTGACTGCTCTTCGTCCTCTTATAAAACAGTTTGACTGCTCTTCATCCTTTTATAAAGCAGTTTGACTGCTCTTCATCCTCTTATAAATCAGTTTGACTGCTCTTCATCCGATTATAAATCAGTTTGACTGCTCTTCATCCTCTTATAAAACAGTTTGACTGCTCTTCATCCTTTTATAAAGCAGTTTGACTGCTCTTCATCCTCTTATAAATCAGTTTGACTGCTCTTCATCCTATTATAAATCAGTTTGACTGCTCTTCATCCTCTTATAAAACAGATTGACTGCTCTTCATCCTCTTGTAAAACAGGTTGACTGCCCTTCATCCTCTTGTAGAACAGTTTGACTGCTTTTCGTCCGATTATAAATCAGTTTGACTGCTCTTCGTCCTCGTATAAAACAGTTTGACTGCTCTTCATCCTTTTATAAAGCAGTTTGACTGCTCTTCATCCTCTTATAAAACAGATTGACTGCTCTTCATCCTCTTGTAAAACAGGTTGACTGCCCTTCATCCTCTTGTAAAACAGTCTGACTGCTCTACATCCTCGTATAAAACAGTTTGACTGCTCTTCATCCTTTTATAAAACCGTTTGACTGCTCTTCGTCCGTTTATAAATCAGTTTGACTGCTCTTCGTCCGATTATAAATCAGTTTGACTGCTCTTCGTCCGCTTATAAATCAGTTTGACTGCTCTTCATCCTCTTATAAAGCAGTTTGACTGCTCTTCATCCTCCTATAAACCAGTTTGACTGCGCTTCATCCTCCTATAGAACAGTTTGACTGCTCTTCGTCCGATTATAAATCAATTAGACTGCTCTTCGTCCTCGTATAAAACAGTTTGACTGCTCTTCATCGTTTTATAAAGCAGTTTGACTGCTCTACATCCTCTTATAAATCAGTTTGACTGCTATTCATCCGATTATAAATCAGTTTGACTGCTCTTCGTCCAATTATAAATCAGTTTGACTGCTCTTCGTCCGATTATAAATCAGTTTGACTGCTCTTCGTCCGCTTATAAAACAGTTTAACTGCTCTTCATCCTTTTATAAAGCAGTTTGACTGCTCTTCATCCTCTTATAAATCAGTTTGACTGCTCTTCATCCTCTTATAAAGCAGTTTGACTGCTCTTCATCCTCCTATAAACCAGTTTGACTGCGCTTTATCCTCCTATAGAACAGTTTGACTGCTCTTCGTCCGATTATAAATCAGTTTGACTGCTCTTCGTCCTCTTATAAAACAGTTTGACTGCTCTTCATCATTTTATAAAGCAGTTTGACTGCTCTTCATCCTCTTATAAATCAGTTTGACTGCTCTTCATCCTTTTATAAAGCAGTTTGACTGCTCTTCATCCTCCTATAAACCAGTTTGACTGCGCTTCATCCTCCTATAGAACAGTTTGACTGCTCTTCGTCCTTTTATAAAGCAGTTTGACTGCTCTTCATCCTCTTATAAATCAGTTTGACTGCTCTTCATCCTCTTATAAAGCAGTTTGACTGCTCTTCATCCTCTTATAAATCAGTTTGACTGCTCTTCATCCGATTATAAATCAGTTTGATTGCTCTTCATCCTCTTATAAAACAGTTTGACTGCTCTTCATCCTTTTATAACGCAGTTTGACTGCTCTTCATCCTCTTATAAATCAGTTTGACTGCTCTTCATCCGATTATAAATCAGTTTGACTGCTCTTCGTCCTCTTTTAAAACAGTTTGACTGCTCTTCATCCTTTTATAATGCAGTTTGACTGCTCTTCATCCTCTTATAAAACAGTTTGACTGCTCTTCATCCTCTTGTAAAACAGGTTGACTGCTCTTCATCCTCTTGTAAAACAGTCTGACTGCTCTACATCCTCGTATAAAACAGTTTGACTGCTCTTCATCCTTTTATAAAGCAGTTTGACTGCTCTTCATCCTCTTATAAATCAATTTGACTGCTCTTCATCCTCTTATAAAACCGTTTGACTGCTCTTCGTCTGATTATAAATCAGTTTGACTGCTCTTCATCCTCTTATAAAACCGTTTGACTGCTCTTCGTCCGATTATAAATCAGTTTGACTGCTCTTCGTCTGCTTATAAAACAGTTTGACTGCTCTTCATCCTTTTATAAAGCAGTTTGACTGCTCTTCATCCTCTTATAAATCAGTTTGACTGCTCTTCATCTGTTTATAAAGCAGTTTTACTGCTCTTCATCCTCCTATAGACCAGTTTGACTGCGCTTCATCCTCCTATAAAACAGTTTGACTGCTCTTCGTCGGATTATAAATCAGTTTGACTGCTCTTCGTCCTCTTATAAAACAGGTTGACTGCTCTTCATCCTCTTGTAAAACAGTCTGACTGCTCTACATCCTCGTATAAAACAGTTTGACTGCTCTTCATCCTTTTATAAAGCAGTTTCACTGCTCTTCATCCTCTTATAAATCAATTTGACTGCTCTTCATCCTTTTGTAAAACAGTCTGACTGCTCTACATCATTGTATAAAACAGTTTGACTGCTCTTCATCCTTTTATAAAGCAGTTTGACTGCTCTTCATCCTTTTATAAAGCAGTTTGACTGCTCTTCATCCTCTTATAAAACAGATTGACTGCTCTTCATCCTCTTGTAAAACAGGTTGACTGCCCTTCATCCTCTTGTAAAACAGTCTGACTGCTCTTCATCCTCTTATAAAGCAGTTTGACTGCTCTTCATCCTCCTATAAACCAGTTTGACTGCGCTTCATCCTCTTGTAAAACAGGTTGACTGCTTTTCATCCTTTTGTAAAACAGTCTGACTGCTCTACATCATTGTATAAAACAGTTTGACTGCTCTTCATCCTTTTATAAAGCAGTTTGACTGCTCTTCATCCTCTTATAAATCAATTTGACTGCTCTTCATCCTCTTATAAAACCGTTTGACTGCTCTTCGTCCGATTATAAATCAGTTTGACTGCTCTTCGTCCGATTATAAATCAGTTTGACTGCTCTTCATCCTCTTATAAAACCGTTTGACTGCTCTTCGTCCGATTATAAATCAGTTTGACTGCTCTTCATCCTCTTATAAATCAATTTGACTGCTCTTCATCCTCTTATAAAACCGTTTGACTGCTCTTCGTCCGATTATAAATCAGTTTGACTGCTCTTCATCCTCTTATAAATCAGTTTGACTGCTCTTCGTCCGCTTATAAAACAGTTTAACTGCTCTTCATCCTTTTATAAAGCAGTTTGACTGCTCTTCATCCTCTTATAAATCAGTTTGACTGCTCTTCATCCTCTTATAAAGCAGTTTGACTGCTCTTCATCCTCCTATAAACCAGTTTGACTGCGCTTTATCCTCCTATAGAACAGTTTGACTGCTCTTCGTCCGATTATAAATCAGTTTGACTGCTCTTCGTCCTCTTATAAAACAGTTTGACTGCTCTTCATCATTTTATAAAGCAGTTTGACTGCTCTTCATCCTCTTATAAATCAGTTTGACTGCTCTTCATCCTTTTATAAAGCAGTTTGACTGCTCTTCATCCTCCTATAAACCAGTTTGACTGCGCTTCATCCTCCTATAGAACAGTTTGACTGCTCTTCGTCCTTTTATAAAGCAGTTTGACTGCTCTTCATCCTCTTATAAATCAGTTTGACTGCTCTTCATCCTCTTATAAAGCAGTTTGACTGCTCTTCATCCTCTTATAAATCAGTTTGACTGCTCTTCATCCGATTATAAATCAGTTTGATTGCTCTTCATCCTCTTATAAAACAGTTTGACTGCTCTTCATCCTTTTATAACGCAGTTTGACTGCTCTTCATCCTCTTATAAATCAGTTTGACTGCTCTTCATCCGATTATAAATCAGTTTGACTGCTCTTCGTCCTCTTTTAAAACAGTTTGACTGCTCTTCATCCTTTTATAATGCAGTTTGACTGCTCTTCATCCTCTTATAAAACAGTTTGACTGCTCTTCATCCTCTTGTAAAACAGGTTGACTGCTCTTCATCCTCTTGTAAAACAGTCTGACTGCTCTACATCCTCGTATAAAACAGTTTGACTGCTCTTCATCCTTTTATAAAGCAGTTTGACTGCTCTTCATCCTCTTATAAATCAATTTGACTGCTCTTCATCCTCTTATAAAACCGTTTGACTGCTCTTCGTCTGATTATAAATCAGTTTGACTGCTCTTCATCCTCTTATAAAACCGTTTGACTGCTCTTCGTCCGATTATAAATCAGTTTGACTGCTCTTCGTCTGCTTATAAAACAGTTTGACTGCTCTTCATCCTTTTATAAAGCAGTTTGACTGCTCTTCATCCTCTTATAAATCAGTTTGACTGCTCTTCATCTGTTTATAAAGCAGTTTTACTGCTCTTCATCCTCCTATAGACCAGTTTGACTGCGCTTCATCCTCCTATAAAACAGTTTGACTGCTCTTCGTCGGATTATAAATCAGTTTGACTGCTCTTCGTCCTCTTATAAAACAGGTTGACTGCTCTTCATCCTCTTGTAAAACAGTCTGACTGCTCTACATCCTCGTATAAAACAGTTTGACTGCTCTTCATCCTTTTATAAAGCAGTTTCACTGCTCTTCATCCTCTTATAAATCAATTTGACTGCTCTTCATCCTTTTGTAAAACAGTCTGACTGCTCTACATCATTGTATAAAACAGTTTGACTGCTCTTCATCCTTTTATAAAGCAGTTTGACTGCTCTTCATCCTTTTATAAAGCAGTTTGACTGCTCTTCATCCTCTTATAAAACAGATTGACTGCTCTTCATCCTCTTGTAAAACAGGTTGACTGCCCTTCATCCTCTTGTAAAACAGTCTGACTGCTCTTCATCCTCTTATAAAGCAGTTTGACTGCTCTTCATCCTCCTATAAACCAGTTTGACTGCGCTTCATCCTCTTGTAAAACAGGTTGACTGCTTTTCATCCTTTTGTAAAACAGTCTGACTGCTCTACATCATTGTATAAAACAGTTTGACTGCTCTTCATCCTTTTATAAAGCAGTTTGACTGCTCTTCATCCTCTTATAAATCAATTTGACTGCTCTTCATCCTCTTATAAAACCGTTTGACTGCTCTTCGTCCGATTATAAATCAGTTTGACTGCTCTTCGTCCGATTATAAATCAGTTTGACTGCTCTTCATCCTCTTATAAAACCGTTTGACTGCTCTTCGTCCGATTATAAATCAGTTTGACTGCTCTTCATCCTCTTATAAATCAATTTGACTGCTCTTCATCCTCTTATAAAACCGTTTGACTGCTCTTCGTCCGATTATAAATCAGTTTGACTGCTCTTCGTCCGCTTATAAAACAGTTTGACTGCTCTTCATCCTTTTATAAAGCAGTTTGACTTCTCTTCATCTTCTTATAAATCAGTTTGACTGCTCTTCATCCTTTTATAAAGCAGTTTGACTGCTCTTCATCCTCCTATAAACCAGTTTGACTGCGCTTCATCCTCCTATAGAACAGTTTGACTGCTCTTCGTCCGATTATAAATCAGTTTGACTGCTCTTCGTCCTCTTATAAAACAGTTTGACTGCTCTTCATCCTTTTATAAAGCAGTTTGACTGCTCTTCATCCTCTTATAAATCAGTTTGACTGCTCTTCATCCGATTATAAATCAGTTTGACTGCTCTTCATCCTCTTATAAAACAGTTTGACTGCTCTTCATCCTTTTATAAAGCAGTTTGACTGCTCTTCATCCTCTTATAAATCAGTTTGACTGCTCTTCATCCTATTATAAATCAGTTTGACTGCTCTTCATCCTCTTATAAAACAGATTGACTGCTCTTCATCCTCTTGTAAAACAGGTTGACTGCCCTTCATCCTCTTGTAGAACAGTTTGACTGCTTTTCGTCCGATTATAAATCAGTTTGACTGCTCTTCGTCCTCGTATAAAACAGTTTGACTGCTCTTCATCCTTTTATAAAGCAGTTTGACTGCTCTTCATCCTCTTATAAAACAGATTGACTGCTCTTCATCCTCTTGTAAAACAGGTTGACTGCCCTTCATCCTCTTGTAAAACAGTCTGACTGCTCTACATCCTCGTATAAAACAGTTTGACTGCTCTTCATCCTTTTATAAAACCGTTTGACTGCTCTTCGTCCGTTTATAAATCAGTTTGACTGCTCTTCGTCCGATTATAAATCAGTTTGACTGCTCTTCGTCCGCTTATAAATCAGTTTGACTGCTCTTCATCCTCTTATAAAGCAGTTTGACTGCTCTTCATCCTCCTATAAACCAGTTTGACTGCGCTTCATCCTCCTATAGAACAGTTTGACTGCTCTTCGTCCGATTATAAATCAATTAGACTGCTCTTCGTCCTCGTATAAAACAGTTTGACTGCTCTTCATCGTTTTATAAAGCAGTTTGACTGCTCTACATCCTCTTATAAATCAGTTTGACTGCTATTCATCCGATTATAAATCAGTTTGACTGCTCTTCGTCCAATTATAAATCAGTTTGACTGCTCTTCGTCCGATTATAAATCAGTTTGACTGCTCTTCGTCCGCTTATAAAACAGTTTAACTGCTCTTCATCCTTTTATAAAGCAGTTTGACTGCTCTTCATCCTCTTATAAATCAGTTTGACTGCTCTTCATCCTCTTATAAAGCAGTTTGACTGCTCTTCATCCTCCTATAAACCAGTTTGACTGCGCTTTATCCTCCTATAGAACAGTTTGACTGCTCTTCGTCCGATTATAAATCAGTTTGACTGCTCTTCGTCCTCTTATAAAACAGTTTGACTGCTCTTCATCATTTTATAAAGCAGTTTGACTGCTCTTCATCCTCTTATAAATCAGTTTGACTGCTCTTCATCCTTTTATAAAGCAGTTTGACTGCTCTTCATCCTCCTATAAACCAGTTTGACTGCGCTTCATCCTCCTATAGAACAGTTTGACTGCTCTTCGTCCTTTTATAAAGCAGTTTGACTGCTCTTCATCCTCTTATAAATCAGTTTGACTGCTCTTCATCCTCTTATAAAGCAGTTTGACTGCTCTTCATCCTCTTATAAATCAGTTTGACTGCTCTTCATCCGATTATAAATCAGTTTGATTGCTCTTCATCCTCTTATAAAACAGTTTGACTGCTCTTCATCCTTTTATAACGCAGTTTGACTGCTCTTCATCCTCTTATAAATCAGTTTGACTGCTCTTCATCCGATTATAAATCAGTTTGACTGCTCTTCGTCCTCTTTTAAAACAGTTTGACTGCTCTTCATCCTTTTATAATGCAGTTTGACTGCTCTTCATCCTCTTATAAAACAGTTTGACTGCTCTTCATCCTCTTGTAAAACAGGTTGACTGCTCTTCATCCTCTTGTAAAACAGTCTGACTGCTCTACATCCTCGTATAAAACAGTTTGACTGCTCTTCATCCTTTTATAAAGCAGTTTGACTGCTCTTCATCCTCTTATAAATCAATTTGACTGCTCTTCATCCTCTTATAAAACCGTTTGACTGCTCTTCGTCTGATTATAAATCAGTTTGACTGCTCTTCATCCTCTTATAAAACCGTTTGACTGCTCTTCGTCCGATTATAAATCAGGTTGACTGCTCTTCGTCCGATTATAAATCAGTTTGACTGCTCTTCGTCTGCTTATAAAACAGTTTGACTGCTCTTCATCCTTTTATAAAGCAGTTTGACTGCTCTTCATCCTCTTATAAATCAGTTTGACTGCTCTTCATCTGTTTATAAAGCAGTTTTACTGCTCTTCATCCTCCTATAGACCAGTTTGACTGCGCTTCATCCTCCTATAAAACAGTTTGACTGCTCTTCGTCGGATTATAAATCAGTTTGACTGCTCTTCGTCCTCTTATAAAACAGGTTGACTGCTCTTCATCCTCTTGTAAAACAGTCTGACTGCTCTACATCCTCGTATAAAACAGTTTGACTGCTCTTCATCCTTTTATAAAGCAGTTTCACTGCTCTTCATCCTCTTATAAATCAGTTTGACTGCTCTTCATCCGATTATAAATCAGTTTGACTGCTCTTCATCCTCTTATAAAACAGTTTGACTGCTCTTCATCCTTTTATAAAGCAGTTTGACTGCTCTTCATCCTCTTATAAATCAGTTTGACTGCTCTTCATCCTATTATAAATCAGTTTGACTGCTCTTCATCCTCTTATAAAACAGATTGACTGCTCTTCATCCTCTTGTAAAACAGGTTGACTGCCCTTCATCCTCTTGTAGAACAGTTTGACTGCTTTTCGTCCGATTATAAATCAGTTTGACTGCTCTTCGTCCTCGTATAAAACAGTTTGACTGCTCTTCATCCTTTTATAAAGCAGTTTGACTGCTCTTCATCCTCTTATAAAACAGATTGACTGCTCTTCATCCTCTTGTAAAACAGGTTGACTGCCCTTCATCCTCTTGTAAAACAGTCTGACTGCTCTACATCCTCGTATAAAACAGTTTGACTGCTCTTCATCCTTTTATAAAACCGTTTGACTGCTCTTCGTCCGTTTATAAATCAGTTTGACTGCTCTTCGTCCGATTATAAATCAGTTTGACTGCTCTTCGTCCGCTTATAAATCAGTTTGACTGCTCTTCATCCTCTTATAAAGCAGTTTGACTGCTCTTCATCCTCCTATAAACCAGTTTGACTGCGCTTCATCCTCCTATAGAACAGTTTGACTGCTCTTCGTCCGATTATAAATCAATTAGACTGCTCTTCGTCCTCGTATAAAACAGTTTGACTGCTCTTCATCGTTTTATAAAGCAGTTTGACTGCTCTACATCCTCTTATAAATCAGTTTGACTGCTATTCATCCGATTATAAATCAGTTTGACTGCTCTTCGTCCAATTATAAATCAGTTTGACTGCTCTTCGTCCGATTATAAATCAGTTTGACTGCTCTTCGTCCGCTTATAAAACAGTTTAACTGCTCTTCATCCTTTTATAAAGCAGTTTGACTGCTCTTCATCCTCTTATAAATCAGTTTGACTGCTCTTCATCCTCTTATAAAGCAGTTTGACTGCTCTTCATCCTCCTATAAACCAGTTTGACTGCGCTTTATCCTCCTATAGAACAGTTTGACTGCTCTTCGTCCGATTATAAATCAGTTTGACTGCTCTTCGTCCTCTTATAAAACAGTTTGACTGCTCTTCATCATTTTATAAAGCAGTTTGACTGCTCTTCATCCTCTTATAAATCAGTTTGACTGCTCTTCATCCTTTTATAAAGCAGTTTGACTGCTCTTCATCCTCCTATAAACCAGTTTGACTGCGCTTCATCCTCCTATAGAACAGTTTGACTGCTCTTCGTCCTTTTATAAAGCAGTTTGACTGCTCTTCATCCTCTTATAAATCAGTTTGACTGCTCTTCATCCTCTTATAAAGCAGTTTGACTGCTCTTCATCCTCTTATAAATCAGTTTGACTGCTCTTCATCCGATTATAAATCAGTTTGATTGCTCTTCATCCTCTTATAAAACAGTTTGACTGCTCTTCATCCTTTTATAACGCAGTTTGACTGCTCTTCATCCTCTTATAAATCAGTTTGACTGCTCTTCATCCGATTATAAATCAGTTTGACTGCTCTTCGTCCTCTTTTAAAACAGTTTGACTGCTCTTCATCCTTTTATAATGCAGTTTGACTGCTCTTCATCCTCTTATAAAACAGTTTGACTGCTCTTCATCCTCTTGTAAAACAGGTTGACTGCTCTTCATCCTCTTGTAAAACAGTCTGACTGCTCTACATCCTCGTATAAAACAGTTTGACTGCTCTTCATCCTTTTATAAAGCAGTTTGACTGCTCTTCATCCTCTTATAAATCAATTTGACTGCTCTTCATCCTCTTATAAAACCGTTTGACTGCTCTTCGTCTGATTATAAATCAGTTTGACTGCTCTTCATCCTCTTATAAAACCGTTTGACTGCTCTTCGTCCGATTATAAATCAGGTTGACTGCTCTTCGTCCGATTATAAATCAGTTTGACTGCTCTTCGTCTGCTTATAAAACAGTTTGACTGCTCTTCATCCTTTTATAAAGCAGTTTGACTGCTCTTCATCCTCTTATAAATCAGTTTGACTGCTCTTCATCTGTTTATAAAGCAGTTTTACTGCTCTTCATCCTCCTATAGACCAGTTTGACTGCGCTTCATCCTCCTATAAAACAGTTTGACTGCTCTTCGTCGGATTATAAATCAGTTTGACTGCTCTTCGTCCTCTTATAAAACAGGTTGACTGCTCTTCATCCTCTTGTAAAACAGTCTGACTGCTCTACATCCTCGTATAAAACAGTTTGACTGCTCTTCATCCTTTTATAAAGCAGTTTCACTGCTCTTCATCCTCTTATAAATCAATTTGACTGCTCTTCATACTCTTATAAAACCGGTTGACTGCTCTTCGTCCGATTATAAATCAGTTTGACTGCTCTTCGTCCGATTATAAATCAGTTTGACTGCTCTTCGTCCGCTTACAAAACAGTTTGACTGCTCTTCATCCTTTTATAAAGCTGTTTGACTGCTCTTCATACTCTTATAAATCAGTTTGACTGCTCTTCATCCTCTTATAAAGCAGTTTGACTGCTCTTCATACTCCTATAAACCAGTTTGACTGCGCTTCATCCTCCTGTAGAACAGTTTGACTGCTTTTCGTCCGATTATAAATCAGTTTGACTGCTCTTCGTCCTCGTATAAAACAGTTTGACTGCTCTTCATCCTTTTATAAAGCAGTTTGACTGCTCTTCATCCTCTTATAAAACAGATTGACTGCTCTTCATCCTCTTGTAAAACAGGTTGACTGCCCTTCATCCTCTTGTAAAACAGTCTGACTGCTCTTCATCCTCTTATAAAGCAGTTTGACTGCTCTTCATCCTCATATAAACCAGTTTGACTGCGCTTCATCCTCTTGTAAAACAGGTTGACTGCTTTTCATCCTTTTGTAAAACAGTCTGACTGCTCTACATCATTGTATAAAACAGTTTGACTGCTCTTCATCCTTTTATAAAGCAGTTTGACTGCTCTTCATCCTCTTATAAATCAATTTGACTGCTCTTCATCCTCTTATAAAACCGTTTGACTGCTCTTCGTCCGATTATAAATCAGTTTGACTGCTCTTCGTCCGATTATAAATCAGTTTGACTGCTCTTCATCCTCTTATAAAACCGTTTGACTGCTCTTCGTCCGATTATAAATCAGTTTGACTGCTCTTCATCCTCTTATAAATCAATTTGACTGCTCTTCATCCTCTTATAAAACCGTTTGACTGCTCTTCGTCCGATTATAAATCAGTTTGACTGCTCTTCGTCCGCTTATAAAACAGTTTGACTGCTCTTCATCCTTTTATAAAGCAGTTTGACTTCTCTTCATCTTCTTATAAATCAGTTTGACTGCTCTTCATCCTTTTATAAAGCAGTTTGACTGCTCTTCATCCTCCTATAAACCAGTTTGACTGCGCTTCATCCTCCTATAGAACAGTTTGACTGCTCTTCGTCCGATTATAAATCAGTTTGACTGCTCTTCGTCCTCTTATAAAACAGTTTGACTGCTCTTCATCCTTTTATAAAGCAGTTTGACTGCTCTTCATCCTCTTATAAATCAGTTTGACTGCTCTTCATCCGATTATAAATCAGTTTGACTGCTCTTCATCCTCTTATAAAACAGTTTGACTGCTCTTCATCCTTTTATAAAGCAGTATGACTGCTCTTCATCCTCTTATAAATCAGTTTGACTGCTCTTCATCCTATTATAAATCAGTTTGACTGCTCTTCATCCTCTTATAAAACAGTTTGACTGCTCTTCATCCTTTTATAAATCAGTTTGACTGCTCTTCGTCTGCTTATAAATCAGTTTGACTGCTCGACATCCTATTATAAATCAGTTTGACTGCTCTTCATCCTCTTATAAAACAGATTGACTGCTCTTCATCCTCTTGTAAAACAGGTTGACTGCCCTTCATCCTCTTGTAGAACAGTTTGACTGCTTTTCGTCCGATTATAAATCAGTTTGACTGCTCTTCGTCCTCGTATAAAACAGTTTGACTGCTCTTCATCCTATTATAAATCAGTTTGACTGCTCTTCATCCTCTTATAAAACAGATTGACTGCTCTTCATCCTCTTGTAAAACAGGTTGACTGCCCTTCATCCTCTTGTAGAACAGTTTGACTGCTTTTCGTCCGATTATAAATCAGTTTGACTGCTCCTCGTCCTCTTATAAAACAGGTTGACTGCTCTTCATCCTCTTGTAAAACAGTCTGACTGCTCTACATCCTCGTATAAAACAGTTTGACTGCTCTTCATCCTTTTATAAAGCAGTTTCACTGCTCTTCATCCTCTTATAAATCAATTTGACTGCTCTTCATACTCTTATAAAACCGGTTGACTGCTCTTCGTCCGATTATAAATCAGTTTGACTGCTCTTCGTCCGATTATAAATCAGTTTGACTGCTCTTCGTCCGCTTACAAAACAGTTTGACTGCTCTTCATCCTTTTATAAAGCTGTTTGACTGCTCTTCATACTCTTATAAATCAGTTTGACTGCTCTTCATCCTCTTATAAAGCAGTTTGACTGCTCTTCATACTCCTATAAACCAGTTTGACTGCGCTTCATCCTCCTGTAGAACAGTTTGACTGCTTTTCGTCCGATTATAAATCAGTTTGACTGCTCTTCGTCCTCGTATAAAACAGTTTGACTGCTCTTCATCCTTTTATAAAGCAGTTTGACTGCTCTTCATCCTCTTATAAAACAGATTGACTGCTCTTCATCCTCTTGTAAAACAGGTTGACTGCCCTTCATCCTCTTGTAAAACAGTCTGACTGCTCTTCATCCTCTTATAAAGCAGTTTGACTGCTCTTCATCCTCATATAAACCAGTTTGACTGCGCTTCATCCTCTTGTAAAACAGGTTGACTGCTTTTCATCCTTTTGTAAAACAGTCTGACTGCTCTACATCATTGTATAAAACAGTTTGACTGCTCTTCATCCTTTTATAAAGCAGTTTGACTGCTCTTCATCCTCTTATAAATCAATTTGACTGCTCTTCATCCTCTTATAAAACCGTTTGACTGCTCTTCGTCCGATTATAAATCAGTTTGACTGCTCTTCGTCCGATTATAAATCAGTTTGACTGCTCTTCATCCTCTTATAAAACCGTTTGACTGCTCTTCGTCCGATTATAAATCAGTTTGACTGCTCTTCATCCTCTTATAAATCAATTTGACTGCTCTTCATCCTCTTATAAAACCGTTTGACTGCTCTTCGTCCGATTATAAATCAGTTTGACTGCTCTTCGTCCGCTTATAAAACAGTTTGACTGCTCTTCATCCTTTTATAAAGCAGTTTGACTTCTCTTCATCTTCTTATAAATCAGTTTGACTGCTCTTCATCCTTTTATAAAGCAGTTTGACTGCTCTTCATCCTCCTATAAACCAGTTTGACTGCGCTTCATCCTCCTATAGAACAGTTTGACTGCTCTTCGTCCGATTATAAATCAGTTTGACTGCTCTTCGTCCTCTTATAAAACAGTTTGACTGCTCTTCATCCTTTTATAAAGCAGTTTGACTGCTCTTCATCCTCTTATAAATCAGTTTGACTGCTCTTCATCCGATTATAAATCAGTTTGACTGCTCTTCATCCTCTTATAAAACAGTTTGACTGCTCTTCATCCTTTTATAAAGCAGTATGACTGCTCTTCATCCTCTTATAAATCAGTTTGACTGCTCTTCATCCTATTATAAATCAGTTTGACTGCTCTTCATCCTCTTATAAAACAGTTTGACTGCTCTTCATCCTTTTATAAATCAGTTTGACTGCTCTTCGTCTGCTTATAAATCAGTTTGACTGCTCGACATCCTATTATAAATCAGTTTGACTGCTCTTCATCCTCTTATAAAACAGATTGACTGCTCTTCATCCTCTTGTAAAACAGGTTGACTGCCCTTCATCCTCTTGTAGAACAGTTTGACTGCTTTTCGTCCGATTATAAATCAGTTTGACTGCTCTTCGTCCTCGTATAAAACAGTTTGACTGCTCTTCATCCTTTTATAAAGCAGTTTGACTGCTCTTCATCCTCTTATAAAACAGATTGACTGCTCTTCATCCTCTTGTAAAACAGGTTGACTGCCCTTCATCCTCTTGTAAAACAGTCTGACTGCTCTACATCCTCGTATAAAACAGTTTGACTGCTCTTCATCCTTTTATAAAACCGTTTGACTGCTCTTCGTCCGTTTATAAATCAGTTTGACTGCTCTTCGTCCGATTATAAATCAGTTTGACTGCTCTTCGTCCGCTTATAAATCAGTTTGACTGCTCTTCATCCTCTTATAAAGCAGTTTGACTGCTCTTCATCCTCCTATAAACCAGTTTGACTGCGCTTCATCCTCCTATAGAACAGTTTGACTGCTCTTCGTCCGATTATAAATCAATTAGACTGCTCTTCGTCCTCGTATAAAACAGTTTGACTGCTCTTCATCGTTTTATAAAGCAGTTTGACTGCTCTACATCCTCTTATAAATCAGTTTGACTGCTATTCATCCGATTATAAATCAGTTTGACTGCTCTTCGTCCAATTATAAATCAGTTTGACTGCTCTTCATCCTCTTATAAAACAGTTTGACTGCTCTTCGTCCGCTTATAAAACAGTTTAACTGCTCTTCATCCTTTTATAAAGCAGTTTGACTGCTCTTCATCCTCTTATAAATCAGTTTGACTGCTCTTCATCCTCTTATAAAGCAGTTTGACTGCTCTTCATCCTCCTATAAACCAGTTTGACTGCGCTTTATCCTCCTATAGAACAGTTTGACTGCTCTTCGTCCGATTATAAATGAGTTTGACTGCTCTTCGTCCTCTTATAAAACAGTTTGACTGCTCTTCATCATTTTATAAAGCAGTTTGACTGCTCTTCATCCTCTTATAAATCAGTTTGACTGCTCTTCATCCTTTTATAAAGCAGTTTGACTGCTCTTCATCCTCCTATAAACCAGTTTGACTGCGCTTCATCCTCCTATAGAACAGTTTGACTGCTCTTCGTCCGATTATAAATCAGTTTGACTGCTCTTCGTCCTCTTATAAAACAGTTTGACTGCTCTTCATCCTTTTATAAAGCAGTTTGACTGCTCTTCATCCTCTTATAAATCAGTTTGACTGCTCTTCATCCTCTTATAAAGCAGTTTGACTGCTCTTCATCCTCTTATAAATCAGTTTGACTGCTCTTCATCCGATTATAAATCAGTTTGATTGCTCTTCATCCTCTTATAAAACAGTTTGACTGCTCTTCATCCTTTTATAACGCAGTTTGACTGCTCTTCATCCTCTTATAAATCAGTTTGACTGCTCTTCATCCGATTATAAATCAGTTTGACTGCTCTTCGTCCTCTTTTAAAACAGTTTGACTGCTCTTCATCCTTTTATAATGCAGTTTGACTGCTCTTCATCCTCTTATAAAACAGTTTGACTGCTCTTCATCCTCTTGTAAAACAGGTTGACTGCTCTTCATCCTCTTGTAAAACAGTCTGACTGCTCTACATCCTCGTATAAAACAGTTTGACTGCTCTTCATCCTTTTATAAAGCAGTTTGACTGCTCTTCATCCTCTTATAAATCAATTTGACTGCTCTTCATCCTCTTATAAAACCGTTTGACTGCTCTTCGTCTGATTATAAATCAGTTTGACTGCTCTTCATCCTATTATAAAACCGTTTGACTGCTCTTCGTCCGATTATAAATCAGGTTGACTGCTCTTCGTCCGATTATAAATCAGTTTGACTGCTCTTCGTCTGCTTATAAAACAGTTTGACTGCTCTTCATCCTTTTATAAAGCAGTTTGACTGCTCTTCATCCTCTTATAAATCAGTTTGACTGCTCTTCATCTGTTTATAAAGCAGTTTTACTGCTCTTCATCCTCCTATAGACCAGTTTGACTGCGCTTCATCCTCCTATAAAACAGTTTGACTGCTCTTCGTCGGATTATAAATCAGTTTGACTGCTCCTCGTCCTCTTATAAAACAGGTTGACTGCTCTTCATCCTCTTATAAAACAGTCTGACTGCTCTACATCCTCGTATAAAACAGTTTGACTGCTCTTCATCCTTTTATAAAGCAGTTTGACTGCTCTTCATCCTCTTATAAATCAATTTGACTGCTCTTCATACTCTTATAAAACCGGTTGACTGCTCTTCGTCCGATTATAAATCAGTTTGACTGCTCTTCGTCCGATTATAAATCAGTTTGACTGCTCTTCGTCCGCTTACAAAACAGTTTGACTGCTCTTCATCCTTTTATAAAGCTGTTTGACTGCTCTTCATACTCTTATAAATCAGTTTGACTGCTCTTCATCCTCTTATAAAGCAGTTTGACTGCTCTTCATACTCCTATAAACCAGTTTGACTGCGCTTCATCCTCCTGTAGAACAGTTTGACTGCTTTTCGTCCGATTATAAATCAGTTTGACTGCTCTTCGTCCTCGTATAAAACAGTTTGACTGCTCTTCATCCTTTTATAAAGCAGTTTGACTGCTCTTCATCCTCTTATAAAACAGATTGACTGCTCTTCATCCTCTTGTAAAACAGGTTGACTGCCCTTCATCCTCTTGTAAAACAGTCTGACTGCTCTTCATCCTCTTATAAACCAGTTTGACTGCGCTTCATCCTCTTGTAAAACAGGTTGACTGCTTTTCATCCTTTTGTAAAACAGTCTGACTGCTCTACATCATTGTATAAAACAGTTTGACTGCTCTTCATCCTTTTATAAAGCAGTTTGACTGCTCTTCATCCTCTTATAAAACCGTTTGACTGCTCTTCGTCCGATTATAAATCAGTTTGACTGCTCTTCGTCCGATTATAAATCAGTTTGACTGCTCTTCGTCCTCCTATAAACCAGTTTGACTGCGCTTCATCCTCCTATAGAACAGTTTGACTGCTCTTCGTCGGATTATAAATCAGTTTGACTGCTCTTCGTCCTCTTATAAAACAGTTTGACTGCTCTTCATCCTTTTATAAAGCAGTTTGACTGCTCTTCATCCTCTTATAAATCAGTTTGACTGCTCTTCATCCGATTATAAATCAGTTTGACTGCTCTTCATCCTTTTATAAAGCAGTTTGACTGCTCTTCATCCTCTTATAAATCAGTTTGACTGCTCTTCATCCTATTATAAATCAGTTTGACTGCTCTTCATCCTCTTATAAAACAGTTTGACTGCTCTTTATCCTTTTATAACGCAGTTTGACTGCTCTTCATCCTCTTATAAAACAGTTTGACTGCTCTTCATCCTCTTGTAAAACAGGTTGACTGCTCTTCATCCTCTTGTAAAACAGTCTGACTGCTCTACATCCTCGTATAAAACAGTTTGACTGCTCTTCATCCTTTTATAAAGCAGTTTGACTGCTCTTCATCCTCTTATAAATCAATTTGACTGCTCTTCATCCTCTTATAAAACCGTTTGACTGCTTTTCGTCCGATTATGAATCAGTTTGACTGCTCTTCATCCTCTTATAAAACCGTTTGACTGCTCTTCGTCCGATTATAAATCAGGTTGACTGCTCTTCGTCCGATTATAAATCAGTTAGACTGCTCTTCGTCTGCTTATAAAACAGTTTGACTGCTCTTCATCCTTTTATAAAGCAGTTTGACTGCTCTTCATCCTCTTATAAATCAGTTTGACTGCTCTTCATCTGTTTATAAAGCAGTTTGACTGCTCTTCATCCTCCTATAGACCAGTTTGACTGCGCTTCATCCTCCTATAAAACAGTTTGACTGCTCTTCGTCGGATTATAAATCAGTTTGACTGCTCTTCGTCCTCTTATAAAACAGTTTGACTGCTCTTCATCCTTTTATAAAGCAGTTTGACTGCTCTACATCCTCTTATAAATCAGTTTGACTGCTATTCATCCGATTATAAATCAGTTTGACTGCTCTTCGTCCGATTATAAATCAGTTTGACTGCTCTACATCCTCTTATAAATCAGTTTGACTGTTATTCATCCGATAATAAATCAGTTTGACTGCTCTTCGTCTGCTTATAAATCAGTTTGACTGCTCTTCATCCTATTATAAATCAGTTTGACTGCTCTTCATCCTCTTATAAAACAGTTTGACTGCTCTTTATCCTTTTATAACGCAGTTTGACTGCTCTTCATCATCTTATAAAACAGTCTGACTGCTCTACATCCTCGTATAAAACAGTTTGACTGCTCTTCATCCTTTTATAAAGCAGTTTGACTGCTCTTCATCCTCTTATAAATCAATTTGAGTGCTCTTCATCCTCTTATAAAACCGTTTGACTGCTCTTCGTCCGATTATAAATCAGTTTGACTGCTCTTCATCCTCTTATAAAACCGTTTGACTGCTCTTCGTCCGATTATAAATCAGTTTGACTGCTCTTCGTCTGCTTATAAAACAGTTTGACTGCTCTTCATCCTTTTATAAAGCAGTTTGACTGCTCTTCATCCTCTTATAAATCAGTTTGACTGCTCTTCATCTGTTTATAAAGCAGTTTGACTGCTCTTCATCCTCCTATAGACCAGTTTGACTGCGCTTCATCCTCCTATAAAACAGTTTGACTGCTCTTCGTCGGATTATAAATCAGTTTGACTGCTCTTCGTCCTCTTATAAAACAGTTTGACTGCTCTTCATCCTTTTATAAAGCAGTTTGACTGCTCTTCATCCTCTTATAAAACAGTTTGACTGCTCTTCATCCTTTTATAAATCAGTTTGACTGCTCTTCGTCTGCTTATAAATCAGTTTGACTGCTCTTCATCCTATTATAAATCAGTTCTACTGCTCTTCATCCTCTTATAAAACAGTTTGACTGCTCTTTATCCTTTTATAACGCAGTTTGACTGCTCTTCATCCTCTTATAAAACAGTTTGACTGCTCTTCATCCTCTTGTAAAACAGGTTGACTGCTCTTCATCCTCTTGTAAAACAGTCTGACTGCTCTACATCCTCGTATAAAACAGTTTGACTGCTCTTCATCCTTTTATAAAGCAGTTTCACTGCTCTTCATCCGATTATAAATCAATTTGACTGCTCTTCATCCTCTTATAAAACCGTTTGACTGCTCTTCGTCCGATTATAAATCAGTTTGACTGCTCTTCGTCCGTTTATAGAACATTTTGACTGCTCTTCATCCTTTTATAAAGCAGTTGACTGCTCTTCATCCTCTTATAAATCAGTTTGACTGCTCTTCATCCTTTTATAAAGCAGTTTGACTGCTCTTCATCCTCCTATAAACCAGTTTGACTGCGCTTCATCCTCCTATAGAACAGTTTGATTGCTCTTCGTCCGATTATAAATCAGTTTGACTGCTCTTCGTCCTCTTATAAAGCAGTTTGACTGCTCTTCATCCTCTTATAAATCAATTTGACTGCTCTTCATCCTCTTATAAAACCGTTTGACTGCTTTTCGTCCGATTATGAATCAGTTTGACTGCTCTTCATCCTCTTATAAAACCGTTTGACTGCTCTTCGTCCGATTATAAATCAGGTTGACTGCTCTTCGTCCGATTATAAATCAGTTTGACTGCTCTTCGTCTGCTTATAAAACAGTTTGACTGCTCTTCATCCTTTTATAAAGCAGTTTGACTGCTCTTCATCCTCTTATAAATCAGTTTGACTGCTCTTCATCTGTTTATAAAGCAGTTTGACTGCTCTTCATCCTCCTATAGACCAGTTTGACTGCGCTTCATCCTCCTATAAAACAGTTTGACTGCTCTTCGTCGGATTATAAATCAGTTTGACTGCTCTTCGTCCTCTTATAAAACAGTTTGACTGCTCTTCATCCTTTTATAAAGCAGTTTGACTGCTCTACATCCTCTTATAAATCAGTTTGACTGCTATTCATCCGATTATAAATCAGTTTGACTGCTCTTCGTCCGATTATAAATCAGTTTGACTGCTCTACATCCTCTTATAAATTAGTTTGACTGTTATTCATCCGATAATAAATCAGTTTGACTGCTCTTCGTCTGCTTATAAATCAGTTTGACTGCTCTTCATCCTATTATAAATCAGTTTGACTGCTCTTCATCCTCTTATAAAACAGTTTGACTGCTCTTTATCCTTTTATAACGCAGTTTGACTGCTCTTCATCCTCCTATAGACCAGTTTGACTGCGCTTCATCCTCCTATAAAACAGTTTGACTGCTCTTCGTCGGATTATAAATCAGTTTGACTGCTCTTCGTCCTCTTATAAAACAGTTTGACTGCTCTTCATCCTTTTATAAAGCAGTTTGACTGCTCTTCATCCTCTTATAAATCAATTTGAGTGCTCTTCATCCTCTTATAAAACCGTTTGACTGCTCTTCGTCCGATTATAAATCAGTTTGACTGCTCTTCATCCTCTTATAAAACCGTTTGACTGCTCTTCGTCCGATTATAAATCAGTTTGACTGCTCTTCATACTCCTATAAACCAGTTTGACTGCGCTTCATCCTCCTGTAGAACAGTTTGACTGCTTTTCGTCCGATTATAAATCAGTTTGACTGCTCTTCGTCCTCGTATAAAACAGTTTGACTGCTCTTCATCCTTTTATAAAGCAGTTTGACTGCTCTTCATCCTCTTATAAAACAGATTGACTGCTCTTCATCCTCTTGTAAAACAGGTTGACTGCCCTTCATCCTCTTGTAAAACAGTCTGACTGCTCTTCATCCTCTTATAAACCAGTTTGACTGCGCTTCATCCTCTTGTAAAACAGGTTGACTGCTTTTCATCCTTTTGTAAAACAGTCTGACTGCTCTACATCATTGTATAAAACAGTTTGACTGCTCTTCATCCTTTTATAAAGCAGTTTGACTGCTCTTCATCCTCTTATAAAACCGTTTGACTGCTCTTCGTCCGATTATAAATCAGTTTGACTGCTCTTCGTCCGATTATAAATCAGTTTGACTGCTCTTCGTCCTCCTATAAACCAGTTTGACTGCGCTTCATCCTCCTATAGAACAGTTTGACTGCTCTTCGTCGGATTATAAATCAGTTTGACTGCTCTTCGTCCTCTTATAAAACAGTTTGACTGCTCTTCATCCTTTTATAAAGCAGTTTGACTGCTCTTCATCCTCTTATAAATCAGTTTGACTGCTCTTCATCCGATTATAAATCAGTTTGACTGCTCTTCATCCTTTTATAAAGCAGTTTGACTGCTCTTCATCCTCTTATAAATCAGTTTGACTGCTCTTCATCCTATTATAAATCAGTTTGACTGCTCTTCATCCTCTTATAAAACAGTTTGACTGCTCTTTATCCTTTTATAACGCAGTTTGACTGCTCTTCATCCTCTTATAAAACAGTTTGACTGCTCTTCATCCTCTTGTAAAACAGGTTGACTGCTCTTCATCCTCTTGTAAAACAGTCTGACTGCTCTACATCCTCGTATAAAACAGTTTGACTGCTCTTCATCCTTTTATAAAGCAGTTTGACTGCTCTTCATCCTCTTATAAATCAATTTGACTGCTCTTCATCCTCTTATAAAACCGTTTGACTGCTTTTCGTCCGATTATGAATCAGTTTGACTGCTCTTCATCCTCTTATAAAACCGTTTGACTGCTCTTCGTCCGATTATAAATCAGGTTGACTGCTCTTCGTCCGATTATAAATCAGTTAGACTGCTCTTCGTCTGCTTATAAAACAGTTTGACTGCTCTTCATCCTTTTATAAAGCAGTTTGACTGCTCTTCATCCTCTTATAAATCAGTTTGACTGCTCTTCATCTGTTTATAAAGCAGTTTGACTGCTCTTCATCCTCCTATAGACCAGTTTGACTGCGCTTCATCCTCCTATAAAACAGTTTGACTGCTCTTCGTCGGATTATAAATCAGTTTGACTGCTCTTCGTCCTCTTATAAAACAGTTTGACTGCTCTTCATCCTTTTATAAAGCAGTTTGACTGCTCTACATCCTCTTATAAATCAGTTTGACTGCTATTCATCCGATTATAAATCAGTTTGACTGCTCTTCGTCCGATTATAAATCAGTTTGACTGCTCTACATCCTCTTATAAATCAGTTTGACTGTTATTCATCCGATAATAAATCAGTTTGACTGCTCTTCGTCTGCTTATAAATCAGTTTGACTGCTCTTCATCCTATTATAAATCAGTTTGACTGCTCTTCATCCTCTTATAAAACAGTTTGACTGCTCTTTATCCTTTTATAACGCAGTTTGACTGCTCTTCATCATCTTATAAAACAGTCTGACTGCTCTACATCCTCGTATAAAACAGTTTGACTGCTCTTCATCCTTTTATAAAGCAGTTTGACTGCTCTTCATCCTCTTATAAATCAATTTGAGTGCTCTTCATCCTCTTATAAAACCGTTTGACTGCTCTTCGTCCGATTATAAATCAGTTTGACTGCTCTTCATCCTCTTATAAAACCGTTTGACTGCTCTTCGTCCGATTATAAATCAGTTTGACTGCTCTTCGTCTGCTTATAAAACAGTTTGACTGCTCTTCATCCTTTTATAAAGCAGTTTGACTGCTCTTCATCCTCTTATAAATCAGTTTGACTGCTCTTCATCTGTTTATAAAGCAGTTTGACTGCTCTTCATCCTCCTATAGACCAGTTTGACTGCGCTTCATCCTCCTATAAAACAGTTTGACTGCTCTTCGTCGGATTATAAATCAGTTTGACTGCTCTTCGTCCTCTTATAAAACAGTTTGACTGCTCTTCATCCTTTTATAAAGCAGTTTGACTGCTCTTCATCCTCTTATAAAACAGTTTGACTGCTCTTCATCCTTTTATAAATCAGTTTGACTGCTCTTCGTCTGCTTATAAATCAGTTTGACTGCTCTTCATCCTATTATAAATCAGTTCTACTGCTCTTCATCCTCTTATAAAACAGTTTGACTGCTCTTTATCCTTTTATAACGCAGTTTGACTGCTCTTCATCCTCTTATAAAACAGTTTGACTGCTCTTCATCCTCTTGTAAAACAGGTTGACTGCTCTTCATCCTCTTGTAAAACAGTCTGACTGCTCTACATCCTCGTATAAAACAGTTTGACTGCTCTTCATCCTTTTATAAAGCAGTTTCACTGCTCTTCATCCGATTATAAATCAATTTGACTGCTCTTCATCCTCTTATAAAACCGTTTGACTGCTCTTCGTCCGATTATAAATCAGTTTGACTGCTCTTCGTCCGTTTATAGAACATTTTGACTGCTCTTCATCCTTTTATAAAGCAGTTGACTGCTCTTCATCCTCTTATAAATCAGTTTGACTGCTCTTCATCCTTTTATAAAGCAGTTTGACTGCTCTTCATCCTCCTATAAACCAGTTTGACTGCGCTTCATCCTCCTATAGAACAGTTTGATTGCTCTTCGTCCGATTATAAATCAGTTTGACTGCTCTTCGTCCTCTTATAAAGCAGTTTGACTGCTCTTCATCCTCTTATAAATCAATTTGACTGCTCTTCATCCTCTTATAAAACCGTTTGACTGCTTTTCGTCCGATTATGAATCAGTTTGACTGCTCTTCATCCTCTTATAAAACCGTTTGACTGCTCTTCGTCCGATTATAAATCAGGTTGACTGCTCTTCGTCCGATTATAAATCAGTTTGACTGCTCTTCGTCTGCTTATAAAACAGTTTGACTGCTCTTCATCCTTTTATAAAGCAGTTTGACTGCTCTTCATCCTCTTATAAATCAGTTTGACTGCTCTTCATCTGTTTATAAAGCAGTTTGACTGCTCTTCATCCTCCTATAGACCAGTTTGACTGCGCTTCATCCTCCTATAAAACAGTTTGACTGCTCTTCGTCGGATTATAAATCAGTTTGACTGCTCTTCGTCCTCTTATAAAACAGTTTGACTGCTCTTCATCCTTTTATAAAGCAGTTTGACTGCTCTACATCCTCTTATAAATCAGTTTGACTGCTATTCATCCGATTATAAATCAGTTTGACTGCTCTTCGTCCGATTATAAATCAGTTTGACTGCTCTACATCCTCTTATAAATTAGTTTGACTGTTATTCATCCGATAATAAATCAGTTTGACTGCTCTTCGTCTGCTTATAAATCAGTTTGACTGCTCTTCATCCTATTATAAATCAGTTTGACTGCTCTTCATCCTCTTATAAAACAGTTTGACTGCTCTTTATCCTTTTATAACGCAGTTTGACTGCTCTTCATCCTCCTATAGACCAGTTTGACTGCGCTTCATCCTCCTATAAAACAGTTTGACTGCTCTTCGTCGGATTATAAATCAGTTTGACTGCTCTTCGTCCTCTTATAAAACAGTTTGACTGCTCTTCATCCTTTTATAAAGCAGTTTGACTGCTCTTCATCCTCTTATAAATCAATTTGAGTGCTCTTCATCCTCTTATAAAACCGTTTGACTGCTCTTCGTCCGATTATAAATCAGTTTGACTGCTCTTCATCCTCTTATAAAACCGTTTGACTGCTCTTCGTCCGATTATAAATCAGTTTGACTGCTCTTCGTCTGCTTATAAAACAGTTTGACTGCTCTTCATCCTTTTATAAAGCAGTTTGACTGCTCTTCATCCTCTTATAAATCAGTTTGACTGCTCTTCATCTGTTTATAAAGCAGTTTGACTGCTCTTCATCCTCCTATAGACCAGTTTGACTGCGCTTCATCCTCCTATAAAACAGTTTGACTGCTCTTCGTCGGATTATAAATCATTTTGACTGCTCTTCGTCCTCTTATAAAACAGTTTGACTGCTCTTCATCCTTTTATAAAGCAGTTTGACTGCTCTTCATCCTCTTATAAAACAGTTTGACTGCTCTTCATCCTTTTATAAATCAGTTTGACTGCTCTTCGTCTGCTTATAAATCAGTTTGACTGCTCTTCATCCTATTATAAATCAGTTCTACTGCTCTTCATCCTCTTATAAAACAGTTTGACTGCTCTTTATCCTTTTATAACGCAGTTTGACTGCTCTTCATCCTCTTATAAAACAGTTTGACTGCTCTTCATCCTCTTGTAAAACAGGTTGACTGCTCTTCATCCTCTTGTAAAACAGTCTGACTGCTCTACATCCTCGTATAAAACAGTTTGACTGCTCTTCATCCTTTTATAAAGCAGTTTCACTGCTCTTCATCCGATTATAAATCAATTTGACTGCTCTTCATCCTCTTATAAAACCGTTTGACTGCTCTTCGTCCGATTATAAATCAGTTTGACTGCTCTTCGTCCGTTTATAGAACATTTTGACTGCTCTTCATCCTTTTATAAAGCAGTTGACTGCTCTTCATCCTCTTATAAATCAGTTTGACTGCTCTTCATCCTTTTATAAAGCAGTTTGACTGCTCTTCATCCTCCTATAAACCAGTTTGACTGCGCTTCATCCTCCTATAGAACAGTTTGATTGCTCTTCGTCCGATTATAAATCAGTTTGACTGCTCTTCGTCCTCTTATAAAACAGTTTGACTGCTCTTCATCCTTTTATAAAGCAGTTTGACTGCTCTTCATCCTCTTATAAATCAGTTTGACTGCTCTTCATCTGTTTATAAAGCAGTTTGACTGCTCTTCATCCTCTTATAAAACAGTTTGACTGCTCTTCATCCTTTTATAAAGCAGTTTGACTGCTCTTCATCCTCTTATAAATCAGTTTGACTGCTCTTCATCCTATTATAAATCAGTTTGACTGCTCTTCATCCTCTTATAAAACAGTTTGACTGCTTTTCATCCTTTTATAAATCAGTTTGACTGCTCTTCGTCTGCTTATAAATCAGTTTGACTGATCGACATCCTATTATAAATCAGTTTGACTGCTCTTCATCCTCTTATAAAACAGTTTGACTGCTCTTTATCCTTTTATAACGCAGTTTGACTGCTCTTCATCCTCTTGTAAAACAGTTTGACTGCTCTTCATCCTCTTGTAAATCAATTTGACTGCTCTTCATCCTCTTATAAAACCGTTTGACTGCTCTTCGTCCGATTATAAATCAGTTTGACTGCTCTTCATCCTCTTATAAAACCGTTTGACTGCTCTTCGTCCGATTATAAATCAGGTTGACTGCTCTTCGTCCGATTATAAATCAGTTTGACTGCTCTTCGTCTGCTTATAAAACAGTTTGACTGCTCTTCATCCTTTTATAAAGCAGTTTGACTGCTCTTCATCCTCTTATAAATCAGTTTGACTGCTCTTCATCCGATTATAAATCAGTTTGACTGCTCTTCATCCTCTTATAAAACAGTTTGACTGCTCTTCATCCTTTTATAAAGCAGTTTGACTGCTCTTCATCCTCTTATAAATCAGTTTGACTGCTCTTCATCCTATTATAAATCAGTTTGACTGCTCGTCATCCTCTTATAAAACAGTTTGACTGCTCTTCATCCTTTTATAAATCAGTTTGACTGCTCTTCGTCTGCTTATAAATCAGTTTGACTGCTCGACATCCTATTATAAATCAGTTTGACTGCTCTTCATCATCTCATAAAACAGATTGACTGCTCTTCATCCTCTTGTAAAACAGGTTGACTGCCCTTCATCCTCTTGTAGAACAGTTTGACTGCTTTTCGTCCGATTATAAATCAGTTTGACTGCTCTTCGTCCTCGTATAAAACAGTTTGACTGCTCTTCATCCTTTTATAAAGCAGTTTGACTGCTCTTCATCCTCTTATAAAACAGATTGACTGCTCTTCATCCTCTTGTAAAACAGGTTGACTGCCCTTCATCCTCTTGTAAAACAGTCTGACTGCTCTACATCCTCGTATAAAGCAGTTTGACTGCTCTTCATCCTCTTATAAATCAATTTGACTGCTCTTCATCCTCTTATAAAACCGTTTGACTGCTTTTCGTCCGATTATGAATCAGTTTGACTGCTCTTCATCCTCTTATAAAACCGTTTGACTGCTCTTCGTCCGATTATAAATCAGGTTGACTGCTCTTCGTCCGATTATAAATCAGTTTGACTGCTCTTCGTCTGCTTATAAAACAGTTTGACTGCTCTTCATCCTTTTATAAAGCAGTTTGACTGCTCTTCATCCTCTTATAAATCAGTTTGACTGCTCTTCATCTGTTTATAAAGCAGTTTGACTGCTCTTCATCCTCCTATAGACCAGTTTGACTGCGCTTCATCCTCCTATAAAACAGTTTGACTGCTCTTCGTCGGATTATAAATCAGTTTGACTGCTCTTCGTCCTCTTATAAAACAGTTTGACTGCTCTTCATCCTTTTATAAAGCAGTTTGACTGCTCTACATCCTCTTATAAATCAGTTTGACTGCTATTCATCCGATTATAAATCAGTTTGACTGCTCTTCGTCCGATTATAAATCAGTTTGACTGCTCTACATCCTCTTATAAATTAGTTTGACTGTTATTCATCCGATAATAAATCAGTTTGACTGCTCTTCGTCTGCTTATAAATCAGTTTGACTGCTCTTCATCCTATTATAAATCAGTTTGACTGCTCTTCATCCTCTTATAAAACAGTTTGACTGCTCTTTATCCTTTTATAACGCAGTTTGACTGCTCTTCATCCTCCTATAGACCAGTTTGACTGCGCTTCATCCTCCTATAAAACAGTTTGACTGCTCTTCGTCGGATTATAAATCAGTTTGACTGCTCTTCGTCCTCTTATAAAACAGTTTGACTGCTCTTCATCCTTTTATAAAGCAGTTTGACTGCTCTTCATCCTCTTATAAATCAATTTGAGTGCTCTTCATCCTCTTATAAAACCGTTTGACTGCTCTTCGTCCGATTATAAATCAGTTTGACTGCTCTTCATCCTCTTATAAAACCGTTTGACTGCTCTTCGTCCGATTATAAATCAGTTTGACTGCTCTTCGTCTGCTTATAAAACAGTTTGACTGCTCTTCATCCTTTTATAAAGCAGTTTGACTGCTCTTCATCCTCTTATAAATCAGTTTGACTGCTCTTCATCTGTTTATAAAGCAGTTTGACTGCTCTTCATCCTCCTATAGACCAGTTTGACTGCGCTTCATCCTCCTATAAAACAGTTTGACTGCTCTTCGTCGGATTATAAATCATTTTGACTGCTCTTCGTCCTCTTATAAAACAGTTTGACTGCTCTTCATCCTTTTATAAAGCAGTTTGACTGCTCTTCATCCTCTTATAAAACAGTTTGACTGCTCTTCATCCTTTTATAAATCAGTTTGACTGCTCTTCGTCTGCTTATAAATCAGTTTGACTGCTCTTCATCCTATTATAAATCAGTTCTACTGCTCTTCATCCTCTTATAAAACAGTTTGACTGCTCTTTATCCTTTTATAACGCAGTTTGACTGCTCTTCATCCTCTTATAAAACAGTTTGACTGCTCTTCATCCTCTTGTAAAACAGGTTGACTGCTCTTCATCCTCTTGTAAAACAGTCTGACTGCTCTACATCCTCGTATAAAACAGTTTGACTGCTCTTCATCCTTTTATAAAGCAGTTTCACTGCTCTTCATCCGATTATAAATCAATTTGACTGCTCTTCATCCTCTTATAAAACCGTTTGACTGCTCTTCGTCCGATTATAAATCAGTTTGACTGCTCTTCGTCCGTTTATAGAACATTTTGACTGCTCTTCATCCTTTTATAAAGCAGTTGACTGCTCTTCATCCTCTTATAAATCAGTTTGACTGCTCTTCATCCTTTTATAAAGCAGTTTGACTGCTCTTCATCCTCCTATAAACCAGTTTGACTGCGCTTCATCCTCCTATAGAACAGTTTGATTGCTCTTCGTCCGATTATAAATCAGTTTGACTGCTCTTCGTCCTCTTATAAAACAGTTTGACTGCTCTTCATCCTTTTATAAAGCAGTTTGACTGCTCTTCATCCTCTTATAAATCAGTTTGACTGCTCTTCATCTGTTTATAAAGCAGTTTGACTGCTCTTCATCCTCTTATAAAACAGTTTGACTGCTCTTCATCCTTTTATAAAGCAGTTTGACTGCTCTTCATCCTCTTATAAATCAGTTTGACTGCTCTTCATCCTATTATAAATCAGTTTGACTGCTCTTCATCCTCTTATAAAACAGTTTGACTGCTTTTCATCCTTTTATAAATCAGTTTGACTGCTCTTCGTCTGCTTATAAATCAGTTTGACTGATCGACATCCTATTATAAATCAGTTTGACTGCTCTTCATCCTCTTATAAAACAGTTTGACTGCTCTTTATCCTTTTATAACGCAGTTTGACTGCTCTTCATCCTCTTGTAAAACAGTTTGACTGCTCTTCATCCTCTTGTAAATCAATTTGACTGCTCTTCATCCTCTTATAAAACCGTTTGACTGCTCTTCGTCCGATTATAAATCAGTTTGACTGCTCTTCATCCTCTTATAAAACCGTTTGACTGCTCTTCGTCCGATTATAAATCAGGTTGACTGCTCTTCGTCCGATTATAAATCAGTTTGACTGCTCTTCGTCTGCTTATAAAACAGTTTGACTGCTCTTCATCCTTTTATAAAGCAGTTTGACTGCTCTTCATCCTCTTATAAATCAGTTTGACTGCTCTTCATCCGATTATAAATCAGTTTGACTGCTCTTCATCCTCTTATAAAACAGTTTGACTGCTCTTCATCCTTTTATAAAGCAGTTTGACTGCTCTTCATCCTCTTATAAATCAGTTTGACTGCTCTTCATCCTATTATAAATCAGTTTGACTGCTCGTCATCCTCTTATAAAACAGTTTGACTGCTCTTCATCCTTTTATAAATCAGTTTGACTGCTCTTCGTCTGCTTATAAATCAGTTTGACTGCTCGACATCCTATTATAAATCAGTTTGACTGCTCTTCATCATCTCATAAAACAGATTGACTGCTCTTCATCCTCTTGTAAAACAGGTTGACTGCCCTTCATCCTCTTGTAGAACAGTTTGACTGCTTTTCGTCCGATTATAAATCAGTTTGACTGCTCTTCGTCCTCGTATAAAACAGTTTGACTGCTCTTCATCCTTTTATAAAGCAGTTTGACTGCTCTTCATCCTCTTATAAAACAGATTGACTGCTCTTCATCCTCTTGTAAAACAGGTTGACTGCCCTTCATCCTCTTGTAAAACAGTCTGACTGCTCTACATCCTCGTATAAAACAGTTTGACTGCTCTTCATCCTTTTATAAAACCGTTTGACTGCTCTTCGTCCGTTTATAAATCAGTTTGACTGCTCTTCGTCCGATTATAAATCAGTTTGACTGCTCTACATCCTCTTATAAAACAGTTTGACTGCTCTTTATCCTTTTATAACGCAGTTTGACTGCTCTTCATCCTCTTGTAAAACAGTTTGACTGCTCTTCATCCTCTTGTAAAACAGTTTGACTGCTCTTCATCCGATTATAAATCAGTTTGACTGCTATTCATCCGATTATAAATCAGTTTGACTGCTCTACATCCTCTTATAAAACAGTTTGACTGCTCTTTATCCTTTTATAACGCAGTTTGACTGCTCTTCATCCTCTTATAAAACCGTTTGACTGCTCTTCGTCCGATTATAAATCAGTTTGACTGCTATTCATCCGATTATAAATCAGTTTGACTGCTCTTCATCCTCTTATAAAACCGTTTGACTGCTCTTCGTCCGATTATAAATCAGTTTGACTGCTATTCATCCGATTATAAATCAGTTTGACTGCTCTTCGTCCAATTATAAATCAGTTTGACTGCTCTTCGTCCGATTATAAATCAGTTTGACTGCTCTTCGTCCGCTTATAAAACAGTTTAACTGCTCTTCATCCTTTTATAAAGCAGTTTGACTGCTCTTCATCCTCTTATAAATCAGTTTGACTGCTCTTCATCCTCTTATAAAGCAGTTTGACTGCTCTTCATCCTCCTATAAACCAGTTTGACTGCGCTTTATCCTCCTATAGAACAGTTTGACTGCTCTTCGTCCGATTATAAATCAGTTTGACTGCTCTTCGTCCTCTTATAAAACAGTTTGACTGCTCTTCATCATTTTATAAAGCAGTTTGACTGCTCTTCATCCTCTTATAAATCAGTTTGACTGCTCTTCATCCTTTTATAAAGCAGTTTGACTGCTCTTCATCCTCCTATAAACCAGTTTGACTGCGCTTCATCCTCCTATAGAACAGTTTGACTGCTCTTCGTCCGATTATAAATCAGTTTGACTGCTCTTCGTCCTCTTATAAAACAGTTTGACTGCTCTTCATCCTTTTATAAAGCAGTTTGACTGCTCTTCATCCTCTTATAAATCAGTTTGACTGCTCTTCATCCTCTTATAAAGCAGTTTGACTGCTCTTCATCCTCTTATAAATCAGTTTGACTGCTCTTCATCCAATTATAAATCAGTTTGATTGCTCTTCATCCTCTTATAAAACAGTTTGACTGCTCTTCATCCTTTTATAACGCAGTTTGACTGCTCTTCATCCTCTTATAAATCAGTTTGACTGCTCTTCATCCGATTATAAATCAGTTTGACTGCTCTTCGTCCTCTTTTAAAACAGTTTGACTGCTCTTCATCCTTTTATAATGCAGTTTGACTGCTCTTCATCTTCTTATAAAACAGTTTGACTGCTCTTCATCCTCTTGTAAAACAGGTTGACTGCTCTTCATCCTCTTGTAAAACAGTCTGACTGCTCTACATCCTCGTATAAAACAGTTTGACTGCTCTTCATCCTTTTATAAAGCAGTTTGACTGCTCTTCATCCTCTTATAAATCAATTTGACTGCTCTTCATCCTCTTATAAAACCGTTTGACTGCTCTTCGTCCGATTATAAATCAGTTTGACTGCTCTTCATCCTCTTATAAAACCGTTTGACTGCTCTTCGTCCGATTATAAATCAGGTTGACTGCTCTTCGTCCGATTATAAATCAGTTTGACTGCTCTTCGTCTGCTTATAAAACAGTTTGACTGCTCTTCATCCTTTTATAAAGCAGTTTGACTGCTCTTCATCCTCTTATAAATCAGTTTGACTGCTCTTCATCTGTTTATAAAGCAGTTTTACTGCTCTTCATCCTCCTATAGACCAGTTTGACTGAGCTTCATCCTCCTATAAAACAGTTTGACTGCTCTTCGTCGGATTATAAATCAGTTTGACTGCTCTTCGTCCTCTTATAAAACAGGTTGACTGCTCTTCATCCTCTTGTAAAACAGTCTGACTGCTCTACATCCTCGTATAAAACAGATTGACTGCTCTTCATCCTTTTATAAAGCAGTTTCACTGCTCTTCATCCTCTTATAAATCAATTTGACTGGTCTTCATACTCTTATAAAACCGGTTGACTGCTCTTCGTCCGATTATAAATCAGTTTGACTGCTCTTCGTCCGATTATAAATCAGTTTGACTGCTCTTCGTCCGCTTACAAAACAGTTTGACTGCTCTTCATCCTTTTATAAAGCTGTTTGACTGCTCTTCATACTCTTATAAATCAGTTTGACTGCTCTTCATCCTCTTATAAAGCAGTTTGACTGCTCTTCATACTCCTATAAACCAGTTTGACTGCGCTTCATCCTCCTGTAGAACAGTTTGACTGCTTTTCGTCCGATTATAAATCAGTTTGACTGCTCTTCGTCCTCGTATAAAACAGTTTGACTGCTCTTCATCCTTTTATAAAGCAGTTTGACTGCTCTTCATCCTCTTATAAAACAGATTGACTGCTCTTCATCCTCTTGTAAAACAGGTTGACTGCCCTTCATCCTCTTGTAAAACAGTCTGACTGCTCTTCATCCTCTTATAAAGCAGTTTGACTGCTCTTCATCCTCCTATAAACCAGTTTGACTGCGCTTCATCCTCTTGTAAAACAGGTTGACTGCTTTTCATCCTTTTGTAAAACAGTCTGACTGCTCTACATCATTGTATAAAACAGTTTGACTGCTCTTCATCCTTTTATAAAGCAGTTTGACTGCTCTTCATCCTCTTATAAATCAATTTGACTGCTCTTCATCCTCTTATAAAACCGTTTGACTGCTCTTCGTCCGATTATAAATCAGTTTGACTGCTCTTCGTCCGATTATAAATCAGTTTGACTGCTCTTCGTCCTCCTATAAACCAGTTTGACTGCGCTTCATCCTCCTATAGAACAGTTTGACTGCTCTTCGTCCGATTATAAATCAGTTTGACTGCTCTTCGTCCTCTTATAAAACAGTTTGACTGCTCTTCATCCTTTTATAAAGCAGTTTGACTGCTCTTCATCCTCTTATAAATCAGTTTGACTGCTCTTCATCCGATTATAAATCAGTTTGACTGCTCTTCATCCTCTTATAAAACAGTTTGACTGCTCTTCATCCTTTTATAAAGCAGTTTGACTGCTCTTCATCCTATTATAAATCAGTTTGATTGCTCTTTATCCTTTTATAACGCAGTTTGACTGCTCTTCGTCCGATTATAAATCAGTTTGACTGCTCTTCATCCTCTTATAAAACCGTTTGACTGCTCTTCGTCCGATTATAAATCAGGTTGACTGCTCTTCGTCCGATTATAAATCAGTTTGACTGCTCTTCGTCTGCTTATAAAACAGTTTGACTGCTCTTCATCCTTTTATAAAGCAGTTTGACTGCTCTTCATCCTCTTATAAATCAGTTTGACTGCTCTTCATCTGTTTATAAAGCAGTTTGACTGCTCTTCATCCTCCTATAGACCAGTTTGACTGCGCTTCATCCTCCTATAAAACAGTTTGACTGCTCTTCGTCGGATTATAAATCAGTTTGACTGCTCTTCGTCCTCTTATAAAACAGTTTGACTGCTCTTCATCCTTTTATAAAGCAGTTTGACTGCTCTACATCCTCTTATAAATCAGTTTGACTGCTATTCATCCGATTATAAATCAGTTTGACTGCTCTTCGTCCGATTATAAATCAGTTTGACTGCTCTACATCCTCTTATAAATCAGTTTGACTGTTATTCATCCGATTATAAATCAGTTTGACTGCTCTTCGTCTGCTTATAAATCAGTTTGACTGCTCTTCATCCTATTATAAATCAGTTTGACTGCTCTTCATCCTCTTATAAAACAGTTTGACTGCTCTTTATCCTTTTATAACGCAGTTTGACTGCTCTTCATCATCTTATAAAACAGTCTGACTGCTCTACATCCTCGTATAAAACAGTTTGACTGCTCTTCATCCTTTTATAAAGCAGTTTGACTGCTCTTCATCCTCTTATAAATCAATTTGAGTGCTCTTCATCCTCTTATAAAACCGTTTGACTGCTCTTCGTCCGATTATAAATCAGTTTGACTGCTCTTCATCCTCTTATAAAACCGTTTGACTGCTCTTCGTCCGATTATAAATCAGGTTGACTGCTCTTCGTCCGATTATAAATCAGTTTGACTGCTCTTCGTCTGCTTATAAAACAGTTTGACTGCTCTTCATCCTTTTATAAAGCAGTTTGACTGCTCTTCATCCTCTTATAAATCAGTTTGACTGCTCTTCATCTGTTTATAAAGCAGTTTGACTGCTCTTCATCCTCCTATAGACCAGTTTGACTGCGCTTCATCCTCCTATAAAACAGTTTGACTGCTCTTCGTCGGATTATAAATCAGTTTGACTGCTCTTCGTCCTCTTATAAAACAGTTTGACTGCTCTTCATCCTTTTATAAAGCAGTTTGACTGCTCTTCATCCTCTTATAAAACAGTTTGACTGCTCTTCATCCTTTTATAAATCAGTTTGACTGCTCTTCGTCTGCTTATAAATCAGTTTGACTGCTCTTCATCCTATTATAACTCAGTTTGACTGCTCTTCATCCTCTTATAAAACAGTTTGACTGCTCTTTATCCTTTTATAACGCAGTTTGACTGCTCTTCATCCTCTTATAAAACAGTTTGACTGCTCTTCATCCTCTTGTAAAACAGGTTGACTGCTCTTCATCCTCTTGTAAAACAGTCTGACTGCTCTACATCCTCGTATAAAACAGTTTGACTGCTCTTCATCCTTTTATAAAGCAGTTTGACTGCTCTTCATCCTCTTATAAATCAATTTGACTGCTCTTCATCCTCTTATAAAACCGTTTGACTGCTCTTCGTCCGATTATAAATCAGTTTGACTGCTCTTCGTCCGCTTATAAAACAGTTTGACTGCTCTTCATCCTTTTATAAAGCAGTTGACTGCTCTTCATCCTCTTATAAATCAGTTTGACTGCTCTTCATCCTTTTATAAAGCAGTTTGACTGCTCTTCATCCTCCTATAAACCAGTTTGACTGCGCTTCATCCTCCTATAGAACAGTTTGATTGCTCTTCGTCCGATTATAAATCAGTTTGACTGCTCTTCGTCCTCTTATAAAACAGTTTGACTGCTCTTCATCCTTTTATAAAGCAGTTTGACTGCTCTTCATCCTCTTATAAATCAATTTGACTGCTCTTCATCCTCTTATAAAACCGTTTGACTGCTCTTCGTCCGATTATAAATCAGTTTGACTGCTCTTCGTCCGATTATAAATCAGTTTGACTGCTCTCCGTCCTCCTATAAACCAGTTTGACTGCGCTTCATCCTCCTATAGAACAGTTTGACTGCTCTTCGTCCGATTATAAATCAGTTTGACTGCTCTTCGTCCTCTTATAAAACAGTTTGACTGCTCTTCATCCTTTTATAAAGCAGTTTGACTGCTCTTCATCCTCTTATAAATCAGTTTGACTGCTCTTCATCCGATTATAAATCAGTTTGACTGCTCTTCATCCTCTTATAAAACAGTTTGACTGCTCTTCATCCTTTTATAAAGCAGTTTGACTGCTCTTCATCCTATTATAAATCAGTTTGATTGCTCTTTATCCTTTTATAACGCAGTTTGACTGCTCTTCGTCCGATTATAAATCAGTTTGACTGCTCTTCATCCTCTTATAAAACCGTTTGACTGCTCTTCGTCCGATTATAAATCAGGTTGACTGCTCTTCGTCCGATTATAAATCAGTTTGACTGCTCTTCGTCTGCTTATAAAACAGTTTGACTGCTCTTCATCCTTTTATAAAGCAGTTTGACTGCTCTTCATCCTCTTATAAATCAGTTTGACTGCTCTTCATCTGTTTATAAAGCAGTTTGACTGCTCTTCATCCTCCTATAGACCAGTTTGACTGCGCTTCATCCTCCTATAAAACAGTTTGACTGCTCTTCGTCGGATTATAAATCAGTTTGACTGCTCTTCGTCCTCTTATAAAACAGTTTGACTGCTCTTCATCCTTTTATAAAGCAGTTTGACTGCTCTACATCCTCTTATAAATCAGTTTGACTGCTATTCATCCGATTATAAATCAGTTTGACTGCTCTTCGTCCGATTATAAATCAGTTTGACTGCTCTACATCCTCTTATAAATCAGTTTGACTGTTATTCATCCGATTATAAATCAGTTTGACTGCTCTTCGTCTGCTTATAAATCAGTTTGACTGCTCTTCATCCTATTATAAATCAGTTTGACTGCTCTTCATCCTCTTATAAAACAGTTTGACTGCTCTTTATCCTTTTATAACGCAGTTTGACTGCTCTTCATCATCTTATAAAACAGTCTGACTGCTCTACATCCTCGTATAAAACAGTTTGACTGCTCTTCATCCTTTTATAAAGCAGTTTGACTGCTCTTCATCCTCTTATAAATCAATTTGAGTGCTCTTCATCCTCTTATAAAACCGTTTGACTGCTCTTCGTCCGATTATAAATCAGTTTGACTGCTCTTCATCCTCTTATAAAACCGTTTGACTGCTCTTCGTCCGATTATAAATCAGGTTGACTGCTCTTCGTCCGATTATAAATCAGTTTGACTGCTCTTCGTCTGCTTATAAAACAGTTTGACTGCTCTTCATCCTTTTATAAAGCAGTTTGACTGCTCTTCATCCTCTTATAAATCAGTTTGACTGCTCTTCATCTGTTTATAAAGCAGTTTGACTGCTCTTCATCCTCCTATAGACCAGTTTGACTGCGCTTCATCCTCCTATAAAACAGTTTGACTGCTCTTCGTCGGATTATAAATCAGTTTGACTGCTCTTCATCCTATTATAACTCAGTTTGACTGCTCTTCATCCTCTTATAAAACAGTTTGACTGCTCTTTATCCTTTTATAACGCAGTTTGACTACTCTTCATCCTCTTATAAAACATTTTGACTGCTCTTCATCCTCTTGTAAAACAGGTTGACTGCTCTTCATCCTCTTGTAAAACAGTCTGACTGCTCTACATCCTCGTATAAAACAGTTTGACTGCTCTTCATCCTTTTATAAAGCAGTTTGACTGCTCTTCATCCTCTTATAAATCAATTTGACTGCTCTTCATCCTCTTATAAAACCGTTTGACTGCTCTTCGTCCGATTATAAATCAGTTTGACTGCTCTTCGTCCGCTTATAAAACAGTTTGACTGCTCTTCATCCTTTTATAAAGCAGTTGACTGCCCTTCATCCTCTTATAAATCAGTTTGACTGCTCTTCATCCTTTTATAAAGCAGTTTGACTGCTCTTCATCCTCCTATAAACCAGTTTGACTGCGCTTCATCCTCCTATAGAACAGTTTGATTGCTCTTCGTCCGATTATAAATCAGTTTGACTGCTCTTCGTCCTCTTATAAAACAGTTTGACTGCTCTTCATACTTTTATAAAGCAGTTTGACTGCTCTTCATCCTCTTATAAATCAGTTTGACTGCTCTTCATCTGTTTATAAAGCAGTTTGACTGCTCTTCATCCTCTTATAAATCAGTTTGACTGCTCTTCATCCTATTATAAATCAGTTTGACTGCTCTTCGTCCTCTTATAAAACAGTTTGACTGCTCTTCATACTTTTATAAAGCAGTTTGACTGCTCTTCATCCTCTTATAAATCAGTTTGACTGCTCTTCATCTGTTTATAAAGCAGTTTGACTGCTCTTCATCCTCTTATAAAACAGTTTGACTGCTCTTCATCCTCTTATAAAACAGTTTGACTGCTCTTTATCCTTTTATAACGCAGTTTGACTGCTCTTCATCCTCTTGTAAAACAGTTTGACTGCTCTTCATCCTCTTGTAAATCAATTTGACTGTTCTTCATCCTCTTATAAAACCGTTTGACTGCTCTTCGTCCGATTATAAATCAGTTTGACTGCTCTTCATCCTCTTATAAAACCGTTTGACTGCTCTTCGTCCGATTATAAATCAGGTTGACTGCTCTTCGTCCGATTATAAATCAGTTTGACTGCTCTTCGTCTGCTTATAAAACAGTTTGACTGCTCTTCATCCTTTTATAAAGCAGTTTGACTGCGCTTCATCCTCTTATAAATCAATTTGACTGCTCTTCATCCTCTTATAAAACCGTTTGACTGCTCTTCGTCCGATTATAAATCAGTTTGACTGCTCTTCGTCCGATTATAAATCAGTTTGACTGCTCTTCGTCCTCCTATAAACCAGTTTGACTGCGCTTCATCCTCCTATAGAACAGTTTGACTGCTCTTCGTCCGATTATAAATCAGTTTGACTGCTCTTCGTCCTCTTATAAAACAGTTTGACTGCTCTTCATCCTTTTATAAAGCAGTTTGACTGCTCTTCATCCTCTTATAAATCAGTTTGACTGCTCTTCATCCGATTATAAATCAGTTTGACTGCTCTTCATCCTCTTATAAAACAGTTTGACTGCGCTTCATCCTCCTATAGAACAGTTTGACTGCTCTTCGTCCGATTATAAATCAGTTTGACTGCTCTTCGTCCTCTTATAAAACAGTTTGACTGCTCTTCATCCTTTTATAAAGCAGTTTTACTGCTCTTCATCCTCTTATAAATCAGTTTGACTGCTCTTCATCTGTTTATAAAGCAGTTTGACTGCTCTTCATCCTCTTATAAAACAGTTTGACTGCTCTTCATCCTTTTATAAAGCAGTTTGACTGCTCTTCATCCTCTTATAAATCAGTTTGACTGCTCTTCGTCCTCTTATAAAACAGTTTGACTGCTCTTCATCCTTTTATAAAGCAGTTTGACTGCTCTTCATCCTCTTATAAATCAGTTTGACTGCTCTTCATCTGTTTATAAAGCAGTTTGACTGCTCTTCATCCTCTTATAAAACAGTTTGACTGCTCTTCATCCTCTTATAAAACAGTTTGACTGCTCTTTATCCTTTTATAACGCAGTTTGACTGCTCTTCATCCTCTTGTAAAACAGTTTGACTGCTCTTCATCCTCTTGTAAATCAATTTGACTGTTCTTCATCCTCTTATAAAACCGTTTGACTGCTCTTCGTCCGATTATAAATCAGTTTGACTGCTCTTCATCCTCTTATAAAACCGTTTGACTGCTCTTCGTCCGATTATAAATCAGGTTGACTGCTCTTCGTCCGATTATAAATCAGTTTGACTGCTCTTCGTCTGCTTATAAAACAGTTTGACTGCTCTTCATCCTTTTATAAAGCAGTTTGACTGCGCTTCATCCTCTTATAAATCAATTTGACTGCTCTTCATCCTCTTATAAAACCGTTTGACTGCTCTTCGTCCGATTATAAATCAGTTTGACTGCTCTTCGTCCGATTATAAATCAGTTTGACTGCTCTTCGTCCTCCTATAAACCAGTTTGACTGCGCTTCATCCTCCTATAGAACAGTTTGACTGCTCTTCGTCCGATTATAAATCAGTTTGACTGCTCTTCGTCCTCTTATAAAACAGTTTGACTGCTCTTCATCCTTTTATAAAGCAGTTTGACTGCTCTTCATCCTCTTATAAATCAGTTTGACTGCTCTTCATCCGATTATAAATCAGTTTGACTGCTCTTCATCCTCTTATAAAACAGTTTGACTGCTCTTCATCCTTTTATAAAGCAGTTTGACTGCTCTTCATCCTATTATAAATCAGTTTGACTGCTCTTTATCCTTTTATAACGCAGTTTGACTGCTCTTCGTCCGATTATAAATCAGTTTGACTGCTCTTCATCCTCTTATAAAACCGTTTGACTGCTCTTCGTCCGATTATAAATCAGGTTGACTGCTCTTCGTCCGATTATAAATCAGTTTGACTGCTCTTCGTCTGCTTATAAAACAGTTTGACTGCTCTTCATCCTTTTATAAAGCAGTTTGACTGCTCTTCATCCTCTTATAAATCAGTTTGACTGCTCTTCATCTGTTTATAAAGCAGTTTGACTGCTCTTCATCCTCCTATAGACCAGTTTGACTGCGCTTCATCCTCCTATAAAACAGTTTGACAGCTCTTCGTCGGATTATAAATCAGTTTGACTGCTCTTCGTCCTCTTATAAAACAGTTTGACTGCTCTTCATCCTTTTATAAAGCAGTTTGACTGCTCTACATCCTCTTATAAATCAGTTTGACTGCTATTCATCCGATTATAAATCAGTTTGACTGCTCTTCGTCCGATTATAAATCAGTTTGACTGCTCTACATCCTCTTATAAATCAGTTTGACTGTTATTCATCCGATTATAAATCAGTTTGACTGCTCTTCGTCTGCTTATAAATCAGTTTGACTGCTCTTCATCCTATTATAAATCAGTTTGACTGCTCTTCATCCTCTTATAAAACAGTTTGACTGCTCTTTATCCTTTTATAACGCAGTTTGACTGCTCTTCATCATCTTATAAAACAGTCTGACTGCTCTACATCCTCGTATAAAACAGTTTGACTGCTCTTCATCCTTTTATAAAGCAGTTTGACTGCTCTTCATCCTCTTATAAATCAATTTGACTGCTCTTCATCCTCTTATAAAACCGTTTGACTGCTCTTCGTCCGATTATAAATCAGTTTGACTGCTCTTCATCCTCTTATAAAACCGTTTGACTGCTCTTCGTCCGATTATAAATCAGGTTGACTGCTCTTCGTCCGATTATAAATCAGTTTGACTGCTCTTCGTCTGCTTATAAAACAGTTTGACTGCTCTTCATCCTTTTATAAAGCAGTTTGACTGCTCTTCATCCTCTTATAAATCAGTTTGACTGCTCTTCATCTGTTTATAAAGCAGTTTGACTGCTCTTCATCCTCCTATAGACCAGTTTGACTGCGCTTCATCCTCCTATAAAACAGTTTGACTGCTCTTCGTCGGATTATAAATCAGTTTGACTGCTCTTCGTCCTCTTATAAAACAGTTTGACTGCTCTTCATCCTTTTATAAAGCAGTTTGACTGCTCTTCATCCTCTTATAAAACAGTTTGACTGCTCTTCATCCTTTTATAAATCAGTTTGACTGCTCTTCGTCTGCTTATAAATCAGTTTGACTGCTCTTCATCCTATTATAACTCAGTTTGACTGCTCTTCATCCTCTTATAAAACAGTTTGACTGCTCTTTATCCTTTTATAACGCAGTTTGACTGCTCTTCATCCTCTTATAAAACAGTTTGACTGCTCTTCATCCTCTTGTAAAACAGGTTGACTGCTCTTCATCCTCTTGTAAAACAGTCTGACTGCTCTACATCCTCGTATAAAACAGTTTGACTGCTCTTCATCCTTTTATAAAGCAGTTTGACTGCTCTTCATCCTCTTATAAATCAATTTGACTGCTCTTCATCCTCTTATAAAACCGTTTGACTGCTCTTCGTCCGATTATAAATCAGTTTGACTGCTCTTCGTCCGCTTATAAAACAGTTTGACTGCTCTTCATCCTTTTATAAAGCAGTTGACTGCTCTTCATCCTCTTATAAATCAGTTTGACTGCTCTTCATCCTTTTATAAAGCAGTTTGACTGCTCTTCATCCTCCTATAAACCAGTTTGACTGCGCTTCATCCTCCTATAGAACAGTTTGATTGCTCTTCGTCCGATTATAAATCAGTTTGACTGCTCTTCGTCCTCTTATAAATCAGTTTGACTGCTCTTCATCTGTTTATAAAGCAGTTTGACTGCTCTTCATCCTCTTATAAATCAGTTTGACTGCTCTTCATCCTATTATAAATCAGTTTGACTGCTCTTCATCCTCTTATAAATCAGTTTGACTGCTTTTCGTCCTCTTATAAAACAGTTTGACTGCTCTTCATCCTTTTATAAAGCAGTTTGACTGCTCTTCATCCTCTTATAAATCAGTTTGACTGCTCGTCATCTGTTTATAAAGCAGTTTGACTGCTCTTCATCCTCTTATAAAACAGTTTGACTGCTCTTCATCTTTTTATAAAGCAGTTTGACTGCTCTTCATCCTCTTATAAATCAGTTTGACTGCTCTTCATCCTATTATAAATCAGTTTGACTGCTCTTCATCCTCTTATAAAACAGTTTGACTGCTCTTCATCCTTTTATAAATCAGTTTGACTGCTCTTCGTCTGCTTATAAATCAGTTTGACTGCTCGACATCCTATTATAAATCAGTTTGACTGCTCTTCATCCTCTTATAAAACAGTTTGACTGCTCTTTATCCTTTTATAACGCAGTTTGACTGCTCTTCATCCTCTTGTAAAACAGTTTGACTGCTCTTCATCCTCTTGTAAATCAATTTGACTGCTCTTCATCCTCTTACAAAACCGTTTGACTGCTCTTCGTCCGATTATAAATCAGTTTGACTGCTCTTCATCCTCTTATAAAACCGTTTGACTGCTCTTCGTCCGATTATAAATCAGGTTGACTGCTCTTCGTCCGATTATAAATCAGTTTGACTGCTCTTCGTCTGCTTATAAAACAGTTTGACTGCTCTTCATCCTTTTATAAAGCAGTTTGACTGCTCTTCATCCTCTTATAAATCAGTTTGACTGCTCTTCATCTGTTTATAAAGCAGTTTGACTGCTCTTCATCCTCCTATAGACCAGTTTGACTGCGCTTCATCCTCCTATAAAACAGTTTGACTGCTCTTCGTCGGATTATAAATCAGTTTGACTGCTCTTCGTCCTCTTATAAAACAGTTTGACTGCTCTTCATCCTTTTATAAAGCAGTTTGACTGCTCTTCATCCTCTTATAAAACAGTTTGACTGCTCTTCATCCTTTTATAAATCAGTTTGACTGCTCTTCGTCTGCTTATAAAGCAGTTTGACCGCTCTTCATCCTATTATAAATCAGTTTGACTGCTCTTCATCCTCTTATAAAACAGTTTGACTGCTCTTTATCCTTTTATAACGCAGTTTGACTGCTCTTCATCCTCTTATAAAACAGTTTGACTGCTCTTCATCCTCTTGTAAAACAGGTTGACTGCTCTTCATCCTCTTGTAAAACAGTCTGACTGCTCTACATCCTCGTATAAAACAGTTTGACTGCTCTTCATCCTTTTATAAAGCAGTTTGACTGCTCTTCATCCTCTTATAAATCAATTTGACTGCTCTTCATCCTCTTATAAAACCGTTTGACTGCTCTTCGTCCGATTATAAATCAGTTTGACTGCTCTTCGTCCGCTTATAAAACAGTTTGACTGCTCTTCATCCTTTTATAAAGCAGTTTGACTGCTCTTCATCCTCTTATAAATCAGTTTGACTGCTCTTCATCCTTTTATAAAGCAGTTTGACTGCTCTTCATCCTCCTATAAACCAGTTTGACTGCGCTTCATCCTCCTATAGAACAGTTTGACTGCTCTTCGTCCGATTATAAATCAGTTTGACTGCTCTTCGTCCTCTTATAAAACAGTTTGACTGCTCTTCATCCTTTTATAAAGCAGTTTGACTGCTCTTCATCCTCTTATAAATCAGTTTGACTGCTCTTCATCTGTTTATAAAGCAGTTTGACTGCTCTTCATCCTCTTATAAAACAGTTTGACTGCTCTTCATCCTTTTATAAAGCAGTTTGACTGCTCTTCATCCTCTTATAAATCAGTTTGACTGCTCTTCGTCCTCTTATAAAACAGTTTGACTGCTCTTCATCCTTTTATAAAGCAGTTTGACTGCTCTTCATCCTCTTATAAATCAGTTTGACTGCTCTTCATCTGTTTATAAAGCAGTTTGACGGCTCTTCATCCTCTTATAAAACAGTTTGACTGCTCTTCATCCTCTTATAAAACAGTTTGACTGCTCTTTATCCTTTTATAACGCAGTTTGACTGCTCTTCATCCTCTTGTAAAACAGTTTGACTGCTCTTCATCCTCTTGTAAATCAATTTGACTGCTCTTCATCCTCTTATAAAACCGTTTGACTGCTCTTCGTCCGATTATAAATCAGTTTGACTGCTCTTCATCCTCTTATAAAACCGTTTCACTGCTCTTCGTCCGATTATAAATCAGGTTGACTGCTCTTCGTCCGATTATAAATCAGTTTGACTGCTCTTCGTCTGCTTATAAAACAGTTTGACTGCTCTTCATCCTTTTATAAAGCAGTTTGACTGCTCTTCATCCTCTTATAAATCAGTTTGACTGCTCTTCATCTGTTTATAAAGCAGTTTGACTGCTCTTCATCCTCCTATAGACCAGTTTGACTGCGCTTCATCCTCCTATAAAACAGTTTGACTGCTCTTCGTCGGATTATAAATCAGTTTCACTGCTCTTCGTCCTCTTATAAAACAGTTTGACTGCTCTTCATCCTTTTATAAAGCAGTTTGACTGCTATTCATCCGATTATAAATCAGTTTGACTGCTCTTCGTCCGATTATAAATCAGTTTGACTGCTCTACATCCTCTTATAAATCAGTTTGACTGTTATTCATCCTATTATAAATCAGTTTGACTGCTCTTCATCCTCTTATAAAACAGTTTGACTGCTCTTTATCATTTATAACGCAGTTTGACTGCTCTTCATCCTCTTATAAAACAGTTTGACTGCTCTTCATCCTCTTGTAAAACAGGTTGACTGCTCTTCATCCTCTTGTAAAACAGTCTGACTGCTCTACATCCTCGTATAAAACAGTTTGACTGCTCTTCATCCTTTTATAAAGCAGTTTGACTGCTCTTCATCCTCTTATAAATCAATTTGACTGCTCTTCATCCTCTTATTAAACCGTTTGACTGCTCTTCGTCCGATTATAAATCAGTTTGACTGCTCTTCGTCCGCTTATAAAACAGTTTGACTGCTCTTCATCCTTTTATAAAGCAGTTTGACTGCTCTTCATCCTCTTATAAATCAGTTTGACTGCTCTTCATCCTTTTATAAAGCAGTTTGACTGCTCTTCATCCTCCTATAAACCAGTTTGACTGCGCTTCATCCTCCTATAGAACAGTTTGACTGCTCTTCGTCCGATTATAAATCAGTTTGACTGCTCTTCGTCCTCTTATAAAACAGTTTGACTGCTCTTCATCCTTTTATAAAGCAGTTTGACTGCTCTTCATCCTCTTATAAATCAGTTTGACTGCTCTTCATCCGATTATAAATCAGTTTGACTGCTCTTCATCCTCTTATAAAACAGTTTGACTGCTCTTCATCCTTTTATAAAGCAGTTTGACTGCTCTTCATCCTCTTATAAATCAGTTTGACTGCTCTTCATCCTATTATAAATCAGTTTGACTGCTCTTCATCCTCTTATAAAACAGTTTGACTGCTCTTCATTTTTTTATAAATCAGTTTGACTGCTCTTCGTCTGCTTATAAATCAGTTTGACTGCTCGACATCCTATTATAAATCAGTTTGACTGCTCTTCATCCTCTTTTAAAACAGTTTGACTGCTCTTTATCCTTTTATAACGCAGTTTGACTGCTCTTCATCCTCTTATAAAACAGTTTGACTGCTCTTCATCCTCTTGTAAAACAGGTTGACTGCTCTTCATCCTCTTGTAAAACAGTCTGACTGCTCTACATCCTCGTATAAAACAGTTTGACTGCTCTTCATCCTTTTATAAAGCAGTTTGACTGCTCTTCATCCTCTTATAAATCAATTTGACTGCTCTTCATCCTCTTATAAAACCGTTTGACTGCTCTTCGTCCGATTATAAATCAGTTTGACTGCTCTTCATCCTCTTATAAAACCGTTTGACTGCTCTTCGTCCGATTATAAATCAGGTTGACTGCTCTTCGTCCGATTATAAATCAGTTTGACTGCTCTTCGTCTGCTTATAAAACAGTTTGACTGTTCTTCATCCTTTTATAAAGCAGTTTGACTGCTATTCATCCTCTTATAAATCAGTTTGACTGCTCTTCATCTGTTTATAAAGCAGTTTGACTGCTCTTCATCCTCCTATAGACCAGTTTGACTGCGCTTCATCCTCCTATAAAACAGTTTGACTGCTCTTCGTCCGATTATAAATCAGTTTGACTGCTCTTCGTCCTCTTATAAAACAGTTTGACTGCTCTTCATCCTTTTATAAAGCAGTTTGACTGCTCTTCATCCTATTATAAATCAGTTTGACTGCTCTTCATCCTCTTATAAAACAGTTTGACTGCTCTTTATCCTTTTATAACGCAGTTTGACTGCTCTTCATCCTCTTGTAAAACAGTCTGACTGCTCTACATCCTCGTATAAAACAGTTTGACTGCTCTTCATCCTTTTATAAAGCAGTTTGACTGCTCTTCATCCTCTTATAAATCAATTTGACTGCTCTTCATCCTCTTATAAAACCGTTTGACTGCTCTTCGTCCGATTATAAATCAGTTTGACTGCTCTTCGTCTGCTTATAAAACAGTTTGACTGCTCTTCATCCTTTTATAAAGCAGTTTGACTGCTCTTCATCCTCTTATAAATCAGTTTGACTGCTCTTCATCTGTTTATAAAGCAGTTTGACTGCTCTACATCCTCTTATAAATTAGTTTGACTGCTATTCATCCGATTATAAATCAGTTTGACTGCTCTTCGTCCGATTATAAATCAGTTTGACTGCTCTACATCCTCTTATAAATCAGTTTGACTGTTATTCATCCGATTATAAATCAGTTTGACTGCTCTTCGTCTGCTTATAAATCAGTTTGACTGCTCTTCATCCTATTATAAATCAGTTTGACTGCTCTTCATCCTCTTATAAAACAGTTTGACTGCTCTTTATCCTTTTATAACGCAGTTTGACTGCTCTTCATCATCTTATAAAACAGTCTGACTGCTCTACATCCTCGTATAAAACAGTTTGACTGCTCTTCATCCTTTTATAAAGCAGTTTGACTGCTCTTCATCCTCTTATAAATCAATTTGACTGCTCTTCATCCTCTTATAAAACCGTTTGACTGCTCTTCGTCCGATTATAAATCAGTTTGACTGCTCTTCATCCTCTTATAAAATCGTTTGACTGCTCTTCGTCCGATTATAAATCAGGTTGACTGCTCTTCGTCCGATTATAAATCAGTTTGACTGCTCTTCGTCTGCTTATAAAACAGTTTGACTGCTCTTCATCCTTTTATAAAGCAGTTTGACTGCTCTTCATCCTCTTATAAATCAGTTTGACTGCTCTTCATCTGTTTATAAAGCAGTTTGACTGCTCTTCATCCTCCTATAGACCAGTTTGACTTCGCTTCATCCTCCTATAAAACAGTTTGACTGCTCTTCGTCGGATTATAAATCAGTTTGACTGCTCTTCGTCCTCTTATAAAACAGTTTGACTGCTCTTCATCCTTTTATAAAGCAGTTTGACTGCTCTTCATCCTCTTATAAAACAGTTTGACTGCTCTTCATCCTTTTATAAATCAGTTTGACTGCTCTTCGTCTGCTTATAAATCAGTTTGACTGCTCTTCATCCTATTATAAATCAGTTTGACTGCTCTTCATCCTCTTATAAAACAGTTTGACTGCTCTTTATCCTTTTATAACGCAGTTTGACTGCTCTTCATCCTCTTATAAAACAGTTTGACTGCTCTTCATCCTCTTGTAAAACAGGTTGACTGCTCTTCATCCTCTTGTAAAACAGTCTGACTGCTCTACATCCTCGTATAAAACAGTTTGACTGCTCTTCATCCTTTTATAAAGCAGTTTGACTGCTCTTCATCCTCTTATAAATCAATTTGACTGCTCTTCATCCTCTTATAAAACCGTTTGACTGCTCTTCGTCCGATTATAAATCAGTTTGACTGCTCTTCGTCCGCTTATAAAACAGTTTGACTGCTCTTCATCCTTTTATAAAGCAGTTTGACTGCTCTTCATCCTCTTATAAATCAGTTTGACTGCTCTTCATCCTTTTATAAAGCAGTTTGACTGCTCTTCATCCTCCTATAAACCAGTTTGACTGCGCTTCATCCTCCTATAGAACAGTTTGACTGCTCTTCGTCCGATTATAAATCAGTTTGACTGCTCTTCGTCCTCTTATAAAACAGTTTGACTGCTCTTCATCCTTTTATAAAGCAGTTTGACTGCTCTTCATCCTCTTATAAATCAGTTTGACTGCTCTTCATCCGATTATAAATCAGTTTGACTGCTCTTCATCCTCTTATAAAACAGTTTGACTGCTCTTCATCCTTTTATAAAGCAGTTTGACTGCTCTTCATCCTCTTATAAATCAGTTTGACTGCTCTTCATCCTATTATAAATCAGTTTGACTGCTCTTCATCCTCTTATAAAACAGTTTGACTGCTCTTCATCCTTTTATAAATCAGTTTGACTGCTCTTCGTCTGCTTATAAATCAGTTTGACTGCTCGACATCCTATTATAAATCAGTTTGACTGCTCTTCATCCTCTTATAAAACAGATTGACTGCTCTTCATCCTCTTGTAAAACAGGTTGACTGCCCTTCATCCTCTTGTAGAACAGTTTGACTGCTTTTCGTCCGATTATAAATCAGTTTGACTGCTCTTCGTCCTCGTATAAAACAGTTTGACTGCTCTTCATCCTTTTATAAAGCAGTTTGACTGCTCTTCATCCTCTTATAAAACAGATTGACTGCTCTTCATCCTCTTGTAAAACAGGTTGACTGCCCTTCATCCTCTTGTAAAACAGTCTGACTGCTCTACATCCTCGTATAAAACAGTTTGACTGCTCTTCATCCTTTTATAAAACCGTTTGACTGCTCTTCGTCCGTTTATAAATCAGTTTGACTGCTCTTCGTCCGATTATAAATCAGTTTGACTGCTCTTCGTCCGCTTATAAATCAGTTTGACTGCTCTTCATCCTCTTATAAAGCAGTTTGACTGCTCTTCATCCTCGTATAAACCAGTTTGACTGCGCTTCATCCTCCTATAGAACAGTTTGACTGCTCTTCGTCCGATTATAAATCAATTTGACTGCTCTTCGTCATCGTATAAAACAGTTTGACTGCTCTTCATCGTTTTATAAAGCAGTTTGACTGCTCTACATCCTCTTATAAATCAGTTTGACTGCTATTCATCCGATTATAAATCAGTTTGACTGCTCTTCGTCCAATTATAAATCAGTTTGACTGCTTTTCGTCCGATTATAAATCAGTTTGACTGCTCTTCGTCCGCTTATAAAACAGTTTAACTGCTCTTCATCCTTTTATAAAGCAGTTTGACTGCTCTTCATCCTCTTATAAATCAGTTTGACTGCTCTTCATCCTCTTATAAAGCAGTTTGACTGCTCTTCATCCTCCTATAAACCAGTTTGACTGCGCTTTATCCTTCTATAGAACAGTTTGACTGCTCTTCGTCCGATTATAAATCAGTTTGACTGCTCTTCGTCCTCTTATAAAACAGTTTGACTGCTCTTCATCATTTTATAAAGCAGTTTGACTGCTCTTCTTCCTCTTATAAATCAGTTTGACTGCTCTTCATCCTTTTATAAAGCAGTTTGACTGCTCTTCATCCTCCTATAAACCAGTTTGACTGCGCTTCATCCTCCTATAGAACAGTTTGACTGCTCTTCGTCCGATTATAAATCAGTTTGACTGCTCTTCGTCCTCTTATAAAGCAGTTTGACTGCTCTTCATCCTCTTATAAATCAGTTTGACTGCTCTTCATCCTCTTATAAAACAGTTTGATTGCTCTTCATCCTCTTATAAAACAGTTTGACTGCTCTTCATCCTTTTATAACGCAGTTTGACTTCTCTTCATCCTCTTATAAATCAGTTTGACTGCTCTTCATCCGATTATAAATCAGTTTGACTGCTCTTCGTCCTCTTTTAAAAAAGTTTGACTGCTCTTCATGCTTTTATAATGCAGTTTGACTGCTCTTCATCCTCTTATAAAACAGTTTGACTGCTCTTAATCCTCTTGTAAAACAGGTTGACTGCTCTTCATCCTCTTGTAAAACAGTCTGACTGCTCTACATCCTCGTATAAAACAGTTTGACTGCTCTTCATCCTTTTATAAAGCAGTTTGACTGCTCTTCATCCTCTTATAAATCAATTTGACTGCTCTTCATCCTCTTATAAAACCGTTTGACTGCTCTTCGTCCGATTATAAATCAGTTTGACTGCTCTTCATCCTCTTATAAAACCGTTTGACTGCTCTTCGTCCGATTATAAATCAGGTTGAATGCTTTTCGTCCGATTATAAATCAGTTTGACTGCTCTTCGTCTGCTTATAAAACAGTTTGACTGCTCCTCATCCTTTTATAAAGCAGTTTGACTGCTCTTCATCCTCTTATAAATCAGTTTGACTGCTCTTCATCTGTTTATAAAGCAGTTTTACTGCTCTTCATCCTCCTATAGACCAGTTTGACTGCGCTTCATCCTCCTATAAATCAGTTTGACTGCTCTTCGTCCTCTTATAAAACAGGTTGACTGCTCTTCATCCTCTTGTAAAACAGTCTGACTGCTCTACATCCTCGTATAAAACAGTTTGACTGCTCTTCATCCTTTTATAAAGCAGTTTCACTGCTCTTCATCCTCTTATAAATCAATTTGACTGCTCTTCATACTCTTATAAAACCGGTTGACTGCTCTTCGTCCGATTATAAATCAGTTTGACTGCTCTTCGTCCGATTATAAATCAGATTGACTGCTCTTCGTCCGCTTACAAAACAGTTTGACTGCTCTTCATCCTTTTATAAAGCTGTTTGACTGCTCTTCATACTCTTATAAATCAGTTTGACTGCTCTTCATCCTCTTATAAAGCAGTTTGACTGCTCTTCATACTCCTATAAACCAGTTTGACTGCGCTTCATCCTCCTGTAGAACAGTTTGACTGCTTTTCGTCCGATTATAAATCAGTTTGACTGCTCTTCGTCCTCGTATAAAACAGTTTGACTGCTCTTCATCCTTTTATAAAGCAGTTTGACTGCTCTTCATCCTCTTATAAAACAGATTGACTGCTCTTCATCCTCTTGTGAAACAGGTTGACTGCCCTTCATCCTCTTGTAAAACAGTCTGACTGCTCTTCAACCTCTTATAAAGCAGTTTGACTGCTCTTCATCCTCCTATAAACCAGTTTGACTGCGCTTCATGCTCTTGTAAAACAGGTTGACTGCTTTTCATCCTTTTGTAAAACAGTCTGACTGCTCTACATCATTGTATAAAACAGTTTGACTGCTCTTCATCCTTTTATAAAGCAGTTTGACTGCTCTTCATCCTCTTATAAATCAATTTGACTGCTCTTCATCCTCTTATAAAACCGTTTGACTGCTCTTCGTCCGATTATAAATCAGTTTGACTGCTCTTCGTCCGATTATAAATCAGTTTGACTGCTCTTCGTCCTCCTATAAACCAGTTTGACTGCGCTTCATCCTCCTATAGAAAAGTTTGACTGCTCTTCGTCCGATTATAAATCAGTTTGACTGCTCTTCGTCCTCTTATAAAACAGTTTGACTGCTCTTCATCCTTTTATAAAGCAGTTTGACTGCTCTTCATCCTCTTATAAATCAGTTTGACTGCTCTTCATCCGATTATAAATCAGTTTGACTGCTCTTCATCCTCTTATAAATCAGTTTGACTGCTCTTCATCCGATTATAAATCAGTTTGACTGCTCTTCATCCTCTTATAAAACAGTTTGACTGCTCTTCATCCTTTTATAAAGCAGTTTGACTGCTCTTCATCCTCTTATAAATCAGTTTGACTGCTCTTCATCCTCTTATAAAACAGTTTGACTGCTCTTCATCCTTTTATAAATCAGTTTGACTGCTCTTCGTCTGCTTATAAATCAGTTTGACTGCTCGACATCCTATTATAAATCAGTTTGACTGCTCTTCATCCTCTTTTAAAACAGTTTGACTGCTCTTTATCCTTTTATAACGCAGTTTGACTGCTCTTCATCCTCTTATAAAACAGTTTGACTGCTCTTCATCCTCTTGTAAAACAGGTTGACTGCTCTTCATCCTCTTGTAAAACAGTCTGACTGCTCTACATCCTCGTATAAAACAGTTTGACTGCTCTTCATCCTTTTATAAAGCAGTTTGACTGCTCTTCATCCTCTTATAAATCAATTTGACTGCTCTTCATCCTTTTATAAAGCAGTTTGACTGCTCTTCATCCTCTTATAAATCAATTTGACTGCTCTTCATCCTCCTATAAAACCGTTTGACTGCTCTTCGTCCGATTATAAATCAGTTTGACTGCTCTTCGTCTGCTTATAAAACAGTTTGACTGCTCTTCATCCTTTTATAAAGCAGTTTGACTGCTCTTCATCCTCTTATAAATCAGTTTGACTGCTCTTCGTCTGCTTATAAATCAGTTTGACTGCTCGACATCCTATTATAAATCAGTTTGACTGCTCTTCATCCTCTTTTAAAACAGTTTGACTGCTCTTTATCCTTTTATAACGCAGTTTGACTGCTCTTCATCCTCTTATAAAACAGTTTGACTGCTCTTCATCCTCTTGTAAAACAGGTTGACTGCTCTTCATCCTCTTGTAAAACAGTCTGACTGCTCTACATCCTCGTATAAAACAGTTTGACTGCTCTTCATCCTTTTATAAAGCAGTTTGACTGCTCTTCATCCTCTTATAAATCAATTTGACTGCTCTTCATCCTTTTATAAAGCAGTTTGACTGCTCTTCATCCTCTTATAAATCAATTTGACTGCTCTTCATCCTCCTATAAAACCGTTTGACTGCTCTTCGTCCGATTATAAATCAGTTTGACTGCTCTTCGTCTGCTTATAAAACAGTTTGACTGCTCTTCATCCTTTTATAAAGCAGTTTGACTGCTCTTCATCCTCTTATAAATCAGTTTGACTGCTCTTCATCTGTTTATAAAGCAGTTTGACTGCTCTACATCCTCTTATAAATCCGTTTGACTGCTATTCATCCGATTATAAATCAGTTTGACTGCTCTTCGTCCGATTATAAATCAGTTTGACTGCTCTACATCCTCTTATAAATCAGTTTGACTGTTATTCATCCGATTATAAATCAGTTTGACTGCTCTTCGTCTGCTTATAAATCAGTTTGACTGCTCTTCATCCTATTATAAATCAGTTTGACTGCTCTTCATCCTCTTATAAAACAGTTTGACTGCTCTTTATCCTTTTATAACGCAGTTTGACTGCTCTTCATCATCTTATAAAACAGTCTGACTGCTCTACATCCTCGTATAAAACAGTTTGACTGCTCTTCATCCTTTTATAAAGCAGTTTGACTGCTCTTCATCCTCTTATATATCAATTTGACTGCTCTTCATCCTCTTATAAAACCGTTTGACTGCTCTTCGTCCGATTATAAATCAGTTTGACTGCTCTTCATCCTCTTATAAAATCGTTTGACTGCTCTTCGTCCGATTATAAATCAGGTTGACTGCTCTTCGTCCGATTATAAATCAGTTTGACTGCTCTTCGTCTGCTTATAAAACAGTTTGACTGCTCTTCATCCTTTTATAAAGCAGTTTGACTGCTCTTCATCCTCTTATAAATCAGTTTGACTGCTCTTCATCTGTTTATAAAGCAGTTTGACTGCTCTTCATCCTCCTATAGACCAGTTTGACTGCGCTTCATCCTCCTATAAAACAGTTTGACTGCTCTTCGTCGGATTATAAATCAGTTTGACTGCTCTTCGTCCTCTTATAAAACAGTTTGACTGCTCTTCATCCTTTTATAAAGCAGTTTGACTGCTCTTCATCCTCTTATAAAACAGTTTGACTGCTCTTCATCCTTTTATAAATCAGTTTGACTGCTCTTCGTCTGCTTATAAATCAGTTTGACTGCTCTTCATCCTATTATAAATCAGTTTGACTGCTCTTCATCCTCTTATAAAACAGTTTGACTGCTCTTTATCCTTTTATAACGCAGTTTGACTGCTCTTCATCCTCTTATAAAACAGTTTGACTGCTCTTCATCCTCTTGTAAAACAGGTTGACTGCTCTTCATCCTCTTGTAAAACAGTCTGACTGCTCTACATCCTCGTATAAAACAGTTTGACTGCTCTTCATCCTTTTATAAAGCAGTTTGACTGCTCTTCATCCTCTTATAAATCAATTTGACTGCTCTTCATCCTCTTATAAAACCGTTTGACTGCTCTTCGTCCGATTATATATCAGTTTGACTGCTCTTCGTCCGCTTATAAAACAGTTTGACTGCTCTTCATCCTTTTATAAAGCAGTTTGACTGCTCTTCATCCTCTTATAAATCAGTTTGACTGCTCTTCATCCTTTTATGAAGCAGTTTGACTGCTCTTCATCCTCCTATAAACCAGTTTGACTGCGCTTCATCCTCCTATAGAACAGTTTGACTGCTCTTCGTCCGATTATAAATCAGTTTGACTGCTCTTCGTCCTCTTATAAAACAGTTTGACTGCTCTTCATCCTTTTATAAAGCAGTTTGACTGCTCTTCATCCTCTTATAAATCAGTTTGACTGCTCTTCATCCGATTATAAATCAGTTTGACTGCTCTTCATCCTCTTATAAAACAGTTTGACTGCTCTTCATCCTTTTATAAAGCAGTTTGACTGCTCTTCATCCTCTTATAAATCAGTTTGACTGCTCTTCATCCTATTATAAATCAGTTTGACTGCTCTTCATCCTCTTATAAAACAGTTTGACTGCTCTTCATCCTTTTATAAATCAGTTTGACTGCTCTTCGTCTGCTTATAAATCAGTTTGACTGCTCGACATCCTATTATAAATCAGTTTGACTGCTCTTCATCCTCTTATAAAACAGATTGACTGCTCTTCATCCTCTTGTAAAACAGGTTGACTGCCCTTCATCCTCTTGTAGAACAGTTTGACTGCTTTTCGTCCGATTATAAATCAGTTTGACTGCTCTTCGTCCTCGTATAAAACAGTTTGACTGCTCTTCATCCTTTTATAAAGCAGTTTGACTGCTCTTCATCCTCTTATAAAACAGATTGACTGCTCTTCATCCTCTTGTAAAACAGGTTGACTGCTCTTCATCCTCTTGTAAAACAGTCTGACTGCTCTACATCCTCGTATAAAACAGTTTGACTGCTCTTCATCCTTTTATAAAACCGTTTGACTGCTCTTCGTCCGTTTATAAATCAGTTTGACTGCTCTTCGTCCGATTATAAATCAGTTTGACTGCTCTTCGTCCGCTTATAAATCAGTTTGACTGCTCTTCATCCTCTTATAAAGCAGTTTGACTGCTCTTCATCCTCCTATAAACCAGTTTGACTGCGCTTCATCCTCCTATAGAACAGTTTGACTGCTCTTCGTCCGATTATAAATCAATTTGACTGCTCTTCGTCCTCGTATAAAACAGTTTGACAGCTCTTCATCGTTTTATAAAGCAGTTTGACTGCTCTACATCCTCTTATAAATCAGTTTGACTGCTATTCATCCGATTATAAATCAGTTTGACTGCTCTTCGTCCAATTATAAATCAGTTTGACTGCTCTTCGTCCGATTATAAATCAGTTTGACTGCTCTTCGTCCGCTTATAAAACAGTTTAACTGCTCTCCATCCTTTTATAAATCAGTTTGACTGCTCTTCATCCTCTTATAAATCAGTTTGACTGCTCTTCATCCTCTTATAAAGCAGTTTGACTGCTCTTCATCCTCCTATAAACCAGTTTGACTGCGCTTTATCCTCCTATAGAACCGTTTGACTGCTCTTCGTCCGATTATAAATCAGTTTGACTGCTCTTCGTCCTCTTATAAAACAGTTTGACTGCTCTTCATCATTTTATAAAGCAGTTTGACTGCTCTTCATCCTCTTATAAATCAGTTTGACTGCTCTTCATCCTTTTATAAAGCAGTTTGACTGCTCTTCATCCTCCTATAAACCAGTTTGACTGCGCTTCATCCTCCCATAGAACAGTTTGACTGCTCTTCGTCCGATTATAAATCAGTTTGACTGCTCTTCGTCCTCTTATAAAACAGTTTGACTGCTCTTCATCCTTTTATAAAGCAGTTTGACTGCTCTTCATCCTCTTATAAATCAGTTTGACTGCTCTTCATCCTCTTATAAAGCAGTTTGACTGCTCTTCATCCTCTTATAAAACAGTTTGACTGCTCTTCATCCTCTTGTAAAACAGGTTGACTGCTCTTCATCCTCTTGTAAAACAGTCTGACTGCTCTACATCCTCGTATAAAACAGTTTGACTGCTCTTCATCCTTTTATAAAGCAGTTTGACTGCTCTTCATCCTCTTATAAATCAATTTGACTGCTCTTCATCCTCTTATAAAACCGTTTGACTGCTCTTCGTCCGATTATAAATCAGTTTGACTGCTCTTCGTCCGCTTATAAAACAGTTTGACTGCTCTTCATCCTTTTATAAAGCAGTTTGACTGCTCTTCATCCTCTTATAAATCAGTTTGACTGCTCTTCATCCTTTTATAAAGCAGTCTGACTGCTCTTCATCCTCCTATAAACCAGTTTGACTGCGCTTCATCCTCCTATAGAACAGTTTGACTGCTCTTCGTCCGATTATAAATCAGTTTGACTGCTCTTCGTCCTCTTATAAAACAGTTTGACTGCTCTTCATCCTTTTATAAAGCAGTTTGACTGCTCTTCATCCTCTTATAAATCAGTTTGACTGCTCTTCATCCTATTATAAATCAGTTTGACTGCTCTTCATCCTCTTATAAAACAGTTTGACTGCTCTTCATCCTTTTATAAATCAGTTTGACTGCTCTTCGTCTGCTTATAAATCAGTTTGACTGCTCGACATCCTATTATAAATCAGTTTGACTGCTCTTCATCCTCTTATAAAACAGATTGACTGCTCTTCATCCTCTTGTAAAACAGGTTGACTGCCCTTCATCCTCTTGTAGAACAGTTTGACAGCTTTTCGTCCGATTATAAATCAGTTTGACTGCTCTTCGTCCTCGTATAAAACAGTTTGACTGCTCTTCATCCTTTTATAAAGCAGTTTGACTGCTCTTCATCCTCTTATAAAACAGATTGACTGCTCTTCATCCTCTTGTAAAACAGGTTGACTGCCCTTCATCCTCTTGTAAAACAGTCTGACTGCTCTACATCCTCGTATAAAACAGTTTGACTGCTCTTCATCCTTTTATAAAACCGTTTGACTGCTCTTCGTCCGTTTATAAATCAGTTTGACTGCTCTTCGTCCGATTATAAATCAGTTTGACTGCTCTTCGTCCGCTTATAAATCAGTTTGACTGCTCTTCATCCTCTTATAAAGCAGTTTGACTGCTCTTCATCCTCCTATAAACCAGTTTGACTGCGCTTCATCCTCCTATAGAACAGTTTGACTGCTCTTCGTCCGATTATAAATCAATTTGACTGCTCTTCGTCCTCGTATAAAACAGTTTGACAGCTCTTCATCGTTTTATAAAGCAGTTTGACTGCTCTACATCCTCTTATAAATCAGTTTGACTGCTATTCATCCGATTATAAATCAGTTTGACTGCTCTTCGTCCAATTATAAATCAGTTTGACTGCTCTTCGTCCGATTATAAATCAGTTTGACTGCTCTTCGTCCGCTTATAAAACAGTTTAACTGCTCTCCATCCTTTTATAAAGCAGTTTGACTGCTCTTCATCCTCTTATAAATCAGTTTGACTGCTCTTCATCCTCTTATAAAGCAGTTTGACTGCTCTTCATCCTCCTATAAACCAGTTTGACTGCGCTTTATCCTCCTATAGAACCGTTTGACTGCTCTTCGTCCGATTATAAATCAGTTTGACTGCTCTTCGTCCTCTTATAAAACAGTTTGACTGCTCTTCATCATTTTATAAAGCAGTTTGACTGCTCTTCATCCTCTTACAAATCAGTTTGACTGCTCTTCATCCTTTTATAAAGCAGTTTGACTGCTCTTCATCCTCCTATAAACCAGTTTGACTGCGCTTCATCCTCCCATAGAACAGTTTGACTGCTCTTCGTCCGATTATAAATCAGTTTGACTGCTCTTCGTCCTCTTATAAAACAGTTTGACTGCTCTTCATCCTTTTATAAAGCAGTTTGACTGCTCTTCATCCTCTTATAAATCAGTTTGACTGCTCTTCATCCTCTTATAAAGCAGTTTGACTGCTCTTCATCCTCTTATAAATCAGTTTGACTGCTCTTCATCCGATTATAAATCAGTTTGATTGCTCTTCATCCTCTTATAAAACAGTTTGACTGCTCTTCATCCTTTTATAACGCAGTTTGACTGCTCTTCATCCTCTTATAAATCAGTTTGACTGCTCTTCATCCGATTATAAATCAGTTTGACTGCTCTTCGTCCTCTTTTAAAACAGTTTGACTGCTCTTCATCCTTTTATAACGCAGTTTGACTGCTCTTCATCCTCTTATAAAACAGTTTGACTGCTCTTCATCTGTTTATAAAGCAGTTTGACTGCTCTTCATCCTCCTATAGACCAGTTTGACTGCGCTTCATCCTCCTATAAAACAGTTTGACTGCTCTTCGTCGGATTATAAATCAGTTTGACTGCTCTTCGTCCTCTTATAAAACAGTTTGACTGCTCTTCATCCTTTTATAAAGCAGTTTGACTGCTCTTCATCCTCTTATAAAACAGTTTGACTGCTCTTCATCCTTTTATAAATCAGTTTGACTGCTCTTCGTCTGCTTATAAATCAGTTTGACTGCTCTTCATCCTATTATAAATCAGTTTGACTGCTCTTCATCCTCTTATAAAACAGTTTGACTGCTCTTTATCCTTTTATAACGCAGTTTGACTGCTCTTCATCCTCTTATAAAACAGTTTGACTGCTCTTCATCCTCTTGTAAAACAGGTTGACTGCTCTTCATCCTCTTGTAAAACAGTCTGACTGCTCTACATCCTCGTATAAAACAGTTTGACTGCTCTTCATCCTTTTATAAAGCAGTTTGACTGCTCTTCATCCTCTTATAAATCAATTTGACTGCTCTTCATCCTCTTATAAAACCGTTTGACTGCTCTTCGTCCGATTATATATCAGTTTGACTGCTCTTCGTCCGCTTATAAAACAGTTTGACTGCTCTTCATCCTTTTATAAAGCAGTTTGACTGCTCTTCATCCTCTTATAAATCAGTTTGACTGCTCTTCATCCTTTTATGAAGCAGTTTGACTGCTCTTCATCCTCCTATAAACCAGTTTGACTGCGCTTCATCCTCCTATAGAACAGTTTGACTGCTCTTCGTCCGATTATAAATCAGTTTGACTGCTCTTCGTCCTCTTATAAAACAGTTTGACTGCTCTTCATCCTTTTATAAAGCAGTTTGACTGCTCTTCATCCTCTTATAAATCAGTTTGACTGCTCTTCATCCGATTATAAATCAGTTTGACTGCTCTTCATCCTCTTATAAAACAGTTTGACTGCTCTTCATCCTTTTATAAAGCAGTTTGACTGCTCTTCATCCTCTTATAAATCAGTTTGACTGCTCTTCATCCTAGTATAAATCAGTTTGACTGCTCTTTATCCTCTTATAAAACAGTTTGACTGCTCTTCATCCTTTTATAAATCAGTTTGACTGCTCTTCGTCTGCTTATAAATCAGTTTGACTGCTCGACATCCTATTATAAATCAGTTTGACTGCTCTTCATCCTCTTATAAAACAGATTGACTGCTCTTCATCCTCTTGTAAAACAGGTTGACTGCCCTTCATCCTCTTGTAGAACAGTTTGACTGCTTTTCGTCCGATTATAAATCAGTTTGACTGCTCTTCGTCCTCGTATAAAACAGTTTGACTGCTCTTCATCCTTTTATAAAGCAGTTTGACTGCTCTTCATCCTCTTATAAAACAGATTGACTGCTCTTCATCCTCTTGTAAAACAGGTTGACTGCTCTTCATCCTCTTGTAAAACAGTCTGACTGCTCTACATCCTCGTATAAAACAGTTTGACTGCTCTTCATCCTTTTATAAAACCGTTTGACTGCTCTTCGTCCGTTTATAAATCAGTTTGACTGCTCTTCGTCCGATTATAAATCAGTTTGACTGCTCTTCGTCCGCTTATAAATCAGTTTGACTGCTCTTCATCCTCTTATAAAGCAGTTTGACTGCTCTTCATCCTCCTATAAACCAGTTTGACTGCGCTTCATCCTCCTATAGAACAGTTTGACTGCTCTTCGTCCGATTATAAATCAATTTGACTGCTCTTCGTCCTCGTATAAAACAGTTTGACAGCTCTTCATCGTTTTATAAAGCAGTTTGACTGCTCTACATCCTCTTATAAATCAGTTTGACTGCTATTCATCCGATTATAAATCAGTTTGACTGCTCTTCGTCCAATTATAAATCAGTTTGACTGCTCTTCGTCCGATTATAAATCAGTTTGACTGCTCTTCGTCCGCTTATAAAACAGTTTAACTGCTCTCCATCCTTTTATAAAGCAGTTTGACTGCTCTTCATCCTCTTATAAATCAGTTTGACTGCTCTTCATCCTCTTATAAAGCAGTTTGACTGCTCTTCATCCTCCTATAAACCAGTTTGACTGCGCTTTATCCTCCTATAGAACCGTTTGACTGCTCTTCGTCCGATTATAAATCAGTTTGACTGCTCTTCGTCCTCTTATAAAACAGTTTGACTGCTCTTCATCATTTTATAAAGCAGTTTGACTGCTCTTCATCCTCTTATAAATCAGTTTGACTGCTCTTCATCCTTTTATAAAGCAGTTTGACTGCTCTTCATCCTCCTATAAACCAGTTTGACTGCGCTTCATCCTCCCATAGAACAGTTTGACTGCTCTTCGTCCGATTATAAATCAGTTTGACTGCTCTTCGTCCTCTTATAAAACAGTTTGACTGCTCTTCATCCTTTTATAAAGCAGTTTGACTGCTCTTCATCCTCTTATAAATCAGTTTGACTGCTCTTCATCCTCTTATAAAGCAGTTTGACTGCTCTTCATCCTCTTATAAAACAGTTTGACTGCTCTTCATCCTCTTGTAAAACAGGTTGACTGCTCTTCATCCTCTTGTAAAACAGTCTGACTGCTCTACATCCTCGTATAAAACAGTTTGACTGCTCTTCATCCTTTTATAAAGCAGTTTGACTGCTCTTCATCCTCTTATAAATCAATTTGACTGCTCTTCATCCTCTTATAAAACCGTTTGACTGCTCTTCGTCCGATTATAAATCAGTTTGACTGCTCTTCGTCCGCTTATAAAACAGTTTGACTGCTCTTCATCCTTTTATAAAGCAGTTTGACTGCTCTTCATCCTCTTATAAATCAGTTTGACTGCTCTTCATCCTTTTATAAAGCAGTCTGACTGCTCTTCATCCTCCTATAAACCAGTTTGACTGCGCTTCATCCTCCTATAGAACAGTTTGACTGCTCTTCGTCCGATTATAAATCAGTTTGACTGCTCTTCGTCCTCTTATAAAACAGTTTGACTGCTCTTCATCCTTTTATAAAGCAGTTTGACTGCTCTTCATCCTCTTATAAATCAGTTTGACTGCTCTTCATCCTATTATAAATCAGTTTGACTGCTCTTCATCCTCTTATAAAACAGTTTGACTGCTCTTCATCCTTTTATAAATCAGTTTGACTGCTCTTCGTCTGCTTATAAATCAGTTTGACTGCTCGACATCCTATTATAAATCAGTTTGACTGCTCTTCATCCTCTTATAAAACAGATTGACTGCTCTTCATCCTCTTGTAAAACAGGTTGACTGCCCTTCATCCTCTTGTAGAACAGTTTGACAGCTTTTCGTCCGATTATAAATCAGTTTGACTGCTCTTCGTCCTCGTATAAAACAGTTTGACTGCTCTTCATCCTTTTATAAAGCAGTTTGACTGCTCTTCATCCTCTTATAAAACAGATTGACTGCTCTTCATCCTCTTGTAAAACAGGTTGACTGCCCTTCATCCTCTTGTAAAACAGTCTGACTGCTCTACATCCTCGTATAAAACAGTTTGACTGCTCTTCATCCTTTTATAAAACCGTTTGACTGCTCTTCGTCCGTTTATAAATCAGTTTGACTGCTCTTCGTCCGATTATAAATCAGTTTGACTGCTCTTCGTCCGCTTATAAATCAGTTTGACTGCTCTTCATCCTCTTATAAAGCAGTTTGACTGCTCTTCATCCTCCTATAAACCAGTTTGACTGCGCTTCATCCTCCTATAGAACAGTTTGACTGCTCTTCGTCCGATTATAAATCAATTTGACTGCTCTTCGTCCTCGTATAAAACAGTTTGACAGCTCTTCATCGTTTTATAAAGCAGTTTGACTGCTCTACATCCTCTTATAAATCAGTTTGACTGCTATTCATCCGATTATAAATCAGTTTGACTGCTCTTCGTCCAATTATAAATCAGTTTGACTGCTCTTCGTCCGATTATAAATCAGTTTGACTGCTCTTCGTCCGCTTATAAAACAGTTTAACTGCTCTCCATCCTTTTATAAAGCAGTTTGACTGCTCTTCATCCTCTTATAAATCAGTTTGACTGCTCTTCATCCTCTTATAAAGCAGTTTGACTGCTCTTCATCCTCCTATAAACCAGTTTGACTGCGCTTTATCCTCCTATAGAACCGTTTGACTGCTCTTCGTCCGATTATAAATCAGTTTGACTGCTCTTCGTCCTCTTATAAAACAGTTTGACTGCTCTTCATCATTTTATAAAGCAGTTTGACTGCTCTTCATCCTCTTACAAATCAGTTTGACTGCTCTTCATCCTTTTATAAAGCAGTTTGACTGCTCTTCATCCTCCTATAAACCAGTTTGACTGCGCTTCATCCTCCCATAGAACAGTTTGACTGCTCTTCGTCCGATTATAAATCAGTTTGACTGCTCTTCGTCCTCTTATAAAACAGTTTGACTGCTCTTCATCCTTTTATAAAGCAGTTTGACTGCTCTTCATCCTCTTATAAATCAGTTTGACTGCTCTTCATCCTCTTATAAAGCAGTTTGACTGCTCTTCATCCTCTTATAAATCAGTTTGACTGCTCTTCATCCGATTATAAATCAGTTTGATTGCTCTTCATCCTCTTATAAAACAGTTTGACTGCTCTTCATCCTTTTATAACGCAGTTTGACTGCTCTTCATCCTCTTATAAATCAGTTTGACTGCTCTTCATCCGATTATAAATCAGTTTGACTGCTCTTCGTCCTCTTTTAAAACAGTTTGACTGCTCTTCATCCTTTTATAATGCAGTTTGACTGCTCTTCATCCTCTTATAAAACAGTTTGACTGCTCTTCATCCTCTTGTAAAACAGGTTGACTGCTCTTCATCCTCTTGTAAAACAGTCTGACTGCTCTACATCCTCGTATAAAACAGTTTGACTGCTCTTCATCCTTTTATAAAGCAGTTTGACTGCTCTTCATCCTCTTATAAATCAATTTGACTGCTCTTCATCCTCTTATAAAACCGTTTGACTGCTCTTCGTCCGATTATAAATCAGTTTGACTGCTCTTCATCCTCTTATAAAACCGTTTGACTGCTCTTCGTCCGATTATAAATCAGGTTGACTGCTCTTCGTCCGATTATAAATCAGTTTGACTGCTCTTCGTCTGCTTATAAAACAGTTTGACTGCTCTTCATCCTTTTATAAAGCAGTTTGACTGCTCTTCATCCTCTTATAAATCAGTTTGACTGCTCTTCATCTGTTTATAAAGCAGTTTTACTGCTCTTCATCCTCCTATAGACCAGTTTGACTGCGCTTCATCCTCCTATAAAACAGTTTGACTGCTCTTCGTCGGATTATAAATCAGTTTGACTGCTCTTCGTCCTCTTATAAAACAGGTTGACTGCTCTTCGTCCTCTTGTAAAACAGTCTGACTGCTCTACATCCTCGTATAAAACAGTTTGACTGCTCTTCATCCTTTTATAAAGCAGTTTCACTGCTCTTCATCCTCTTATAAATCAATTTGACTGCTCTTCATACTCTTATAAAACCGGTTGACTGCTCTTCGTCCGATTATAAATCAGTTTGACTGCTCTTCGTCCTCTTATAAATCAGTTTGACTGCTCTTCGTCCGCTTACAAAACAGTTTGACTGCTCTTCATCCTTTTATAAAGCTGTTTGACTGCTCTTCATACTCTTATAAATCAGTTTGACTGCTCTTCATCCTCTTATAAAGCAGTTTGACTGCTCTTCATACTCCTATAAACCAGTTTGACTGCGCTTCATCCTCCTGTAGAACAGTTTGACTGCTTTTCGTCCGATTATAAATCAGTTTGACTGCTCTTCGTCCTCGTATAAAACAGTTTGACTGCTCTTCATCCTTTTATAAAGCAGTTTGACTGCTCTTCATCCTCTTATAAAACAGATTGACTGCTCTTCATCCTCTTGTAAAACAGGTTGACTGCCCTTCATCCTCTTGTAAAACAGTCTGACTGCTCTTCATCCTCTTATAAAGCAGTTTGACTGCTCTTCATCCTCCTATAAACCAGTTTGACTGCGCTTCATCCTCTTGTAAAACAGGTTGACTGCTTTTCATCCTTTTGTAAAACAGTCTGACTGCTCTACATCATTGTATAAAACAGTTTGACTGCTCTTCATCCTTTTATAAAGCAGTTTGACTGCTCTTCATCCTCTTATAAATCAATTTGACTGCTCTTCATCCTCTTATAAAACCGTTTGACTGCTCTTCGTCCGATTATAAATCAGTTTGACTGCTCTTCGTCCGATTATAAATCAGTTTGACTGCTCTTCGTCCTCCTATAAACCAGTTTTACTGCGCTTCATCCTCCTATAAAACAGTTTGACTGCTCTTCGTCCGATTATAAATCAGTTTGACTGCTCTTCGTCCTCTTATAAAACAGTTTGACTGCTCTTCATCCTTTTATAAAGCAGTTTGACTGCTCTTCATCCTCTTATGAATCAGTTTGACTGCTCTTCATCCGATTATAAATCAGTTTGACTGCTCTTCATCCTCTTATAAAACAGTTTGACTGCTCTTCATCCTTTTATAAAGCAGTTTGACTGCTCTTCATCCTATTATAAAGCAGTTTGACTGCTCTTCATCCTCTTATAAATCAATTTGACTGCTCTTCATCCTCTTATAAAACCGTTTGACTGCTCTTCGTCCGATTATAAATCAGTTTGACTGCTCTTCATCCTCTTATAAAACCGTTTTACTGCTCTTCGTCCGATTATAAATCAGGTTGACTGCTCTTCGTCCGATTATAAATCAGTTTGACTGCTCTTCGTCTGCTTATAAAACAGTTTGACTGCTCTTCATCCTTTTATAAAGCAGTTTGACTGCTCTTCATCCTCTTATAAATCAGTTTGACTGCTCTTCATCTGTTTATAAAGCAGTTTTACTGCTCTTCATCCTCCTATAGACCAGTTTGACTGCGCTTCATCCTCCTATAAAACAGTTTGACTGCTCTTCGTCGGATTATAAATCAGTTTGACTGCTCTTCGTCCTCTTATAAAACAGGTTGACTGCTCTTCATCCTCTTGTAAAACAGTCTGACTGCTCTACATCCTCGTATAAAACAGTTTGACTGCTCTTCATCCTTTTATAAAGCAGTTTCACTGCTCTTCATCCTCTTATAAATCAATTTGACTGCTCTTCATACTCTTATAAAACCGGTTGACTGCTCTTCGTCCGATTATAAATCAGTTTGACTGCTCTTCGTCCGATTATAAATCAGTTTGACTGCTCTTCGTCCGCTTACAAAACAGTTTGACTGCTCTTCATCCTTTTATAAAGCTGTTTGACTGCTCTTCATACTCTTATAAATCAGTTTGACTGCTCTTCATCCTCTTATAAAGCAGTTTGACTGCTCTTCATACTCCTATAAACCAGTTTGACTGCGCTTCATCCTCCTGTAGAACAGTTTGACTGCTTTTCGTCCGATTATAAATCAGTTTGACTGCTCTTCGTCCTCGTATAAAACAGTTTGACTGCTCTTCATCCTTTTATAAAGCAGTTTGACTGCTCTTCATCCTCTTATAAAACAGATTGACTGCTCTTCATCCTCTTGTAAAACAGGTTGACTGCCCTTCATCCTCTTGTAAAACAGTCTGACTGCTCTTCATCCTCTTATAAAGCAGTTTGACTGCTCTTCATCCTCCTATAAACCAGTTTGACTGCGCTTCATCCTCTTGTAAAACAGGTTGACTGCTTTTCATCCTTTTGTAAAACAGTCTGACTGCTCTACATCATTGTATAAAACAGTTTGACTGCTCTTCATCCTTTTATAAAGCAGTTTGACTGCTCTTCATCCTCTTATAAATCAAGTTGACTGCTCTTCATCCTCTTATAAAACCGTTTGACTGCTCTTCGTCCGATTATAAATCAGTTTGACTGCTCTTCGTCCGATTATAAATCAGTTTGACTGCTCTTCGTCCTCCTATAAACCAGTTTGACTGCGCTTCATCCTCCTATAAAACAGTTTGACTGCTCTTCGTCCGATTATAAATCAGTTTGACTGCTCTTCGTCCTCTTATAAAACAGTTTGACTGCTCTTCATCCTTTTATAAAGCAGTTTGACTGCTCTTCATCCTCTTATAAATCAGTTTGACTGCTCTTCATCCGATTATAAATCAGTTTGACTGCTCTTCATCCTCTTATAAAACAGTTTGACTGCTCTTCATCCTTTTATAAAGCAGTTTGACTGCTCTTCATCCTCTTATAAATCAGTTTGACTGCTCTTCATCCTATTATAAATCAGTTTGACTGCTCTTCATCCTCTTATAAAACAGTTTGACTGCTCTTCATCCTTTTATAAATCAGTTTGACTGCTCTTCGTCTGCTTATAAATCAGTTTGACTGCTCTTCATCCTATTATAAATCAGTTTGACTGCTCTTCATCCTCTTATAAAACAGTTTGACTGCTCTTTATCCTTTTATAACGCAGTTTGACTGCTCTTCATCCTCTTATAAAACAGTTTGACTGCTCTTCATCCTCTTGTAAAACAGGTTGACTGCTCTTCATCCTCTTGTAAAACAGTCTGACTGCTCTACATCCTCGTATAAAACAGTTTGACTGCTCTTCATCCTTTTATAAAGCAGTTTGACTGCTCTTCATCCTCTTATAAATCAATTTGACTGCTCTTCATCCTCTTATAAAACCGTTTGACTGCTCTTCGTCCGATTATAAATCAGTTTGACTGCTCTTCATCCTCTTATAAAACCGTTTGACTGCTCTTCGTCCGATTATAAATCAGGTTGACTGCTCTTCGTCCGATTATACATCAGTTTGACTGCTCTTCGTCTGCTTATAAAACAGTTTGACTGCTCTTCATCCTTTCATAAAGCAGTTTGACTGCTCTTCATCCTCTTATAAATCAGTTTGACTGCTCTTCATCTGTTTATAAAGCAGTTTGACTGCTCTTCATCCTCCTATAGACCAGTTTGACTGCGCTTCATCCTCCTATAAAACAGTTTGACTGCTCTTCGTCGGATTATAAATCAGTTTGACTGCTCTTCGTCCTCTTATAAAACAGTTTGACTGCTCTTCATCCTTTTATAAAGCAGTTTGACTGCTCTACATCCTCTTATAAATCAGTCTGACTGCTCTACATCCTCGTATAAAACAGTTTGACTGCTCTTCATCCTTTTATAAAGCAGTTTGACTGCTCTTCATCCTCTTATAAATCAATTTGAGTGCTCTTCATCCTCTTATAAAACCGTTTGACTGCTCTTCGTCCGATTATAAATCAGTTTGACTGCTCTTCATCCTCTTATAAAACCGTTTGACTGCTCTTCGTCCGATTATAAATCAGGTTGACTGCTCTTCGTCCGATTATAAATCAGTTTGACTGCTCTTCGTCTGCTTATAAAACAGTTTGACTGCTCTTCATCCTTTTATAAAGCAGTTTGACTGCTCTTCATCCTCTTATAAATCAGTTTGACTGCTCTTCATCTGTTTATAAAGCAGTTTGACTGCTCTTCATCCTCCTATAGACCAGTTTGACTGCGCTTCATCCTCCTATAAAACAGTTTGACTGCTCTTCATCCTTTTATAAAGCAGTTTGACTGCTCTTCATCCTCTTATAAAACAGTTTGACTGCTCTTCATCCTTTTATAAATCAGTTTGACTGCTCTTCGTCTGCTTATAAATCAGTTTGACTGCTCTTCATCCTATTATAAATCAGTTTGACTGCTCTTCATCCTCTTATAAATCAATTTGACTGCTCTTCATACTCTTATAAAACCGGTTGACTGCTCTTCGTCCGATTATAAATCAGTTTGACTGCTCTTCGTCCGATTATAAATCAGTTTGACTGCTCTTCGTCCGCTTACAAAACAGTTTGACTGCTCTTCATCCTTTTATAAAGCTGTTTGACTGCTCTTCATACTCTTATAAATCAGTTTGACTGCTCTTCATCCTCTTATAAAGCAGTTTGACTGCTCTTCATACTCCTATAAACCAGTTTGACTGCGCTTCATCCTCCTGTAGAACAGTTTGACTGCTTTTCGTCCGATTATAAATCAGTTTGACTGCTCTTCGTCCTCGTATAAAACAGTTTGACTGCTCTTCATCCTTTTATAAAGCAGTTTGACTGCTCTTCATCCTCTTATAAAACAGATTGACTGCTCTTCATCCTCTTGTAAAACAGGTTGACTGCCCTTCATCCTCTTGTAAAACAGTCTGACTGCTCTTCATCCTCTTATAAAGCAGTTTGACTGCTCTTCATCCTCCTATAAACCAGTTTGACTGCGCTTCATCCTCTTGTAAAACAGGTTGACTGCTTTTCATCCTTTTGTAAAACAGTCTGACTGCTCTACATCATTGTATAAAACAGTTTGACTGCTCTTCATCCTTTTATAAAGCAGTTTGACTGCTCTTCATCCTCTTATAAATCAAGTTGACTGCTCTTCATCCTCTTATAAAACCGTTTGACTGCTCTTCGTCCGATTATAAATCAGTTTGACTGCTCTTCGTCCGATTATAAATCAGTTTGACTGCTCTTCGTCCTCCTATAAACCAGTTTGACTGCGCTTCATCCTCCTATAAAACAGTTTGACTGCTCTTCGTCCGATTATAAATCAGTTTGACTGCTCTTCGTCCTCTTATAAAACAGTTTGACTGCTCTTCATCCTTTTATAAAGCAGTTTGACTGCTCTTCATCCTCTTATAAATCAGTTTGACTGCTCTTCATCCGATTATAAATCAGTTTGACTGCTCTTCATCCTCTTATAAAACAGTTTGACTGCTCTTCATCCTTTTATAAAGCAGTTTGACTGCTCTTCATCCTCTTATAAATCAGTTTGACTGCTCTTCATCCTATTATAAATCAGTTTGACTGCTCTTCATCCTCTTATAAAACAGTTTGACTGCTCTTCATCCTTTTATAAATCAGTTTGACTGCTCTTCGTCTGCTTATAAATCAGTTTGACTGCTCTTCATCCTATTATAAATCAGTTTGACTGCTCTTCATCCTCTTATAAAACAGTTTGACTGCTCTTTATCCTTTTATAACGCAGTTTGACTGCTCTTCATCCTCTTATAAAACAGTTTGACTGCTCTTCATCCTCTTGTAAAACAGGTTGACTGCTCTTCATCCTCTTGTAAAACAGTCTGACTGCTCTACATCCTCGTATAAAACAGTTTGACTGCTCTTCATCCTTTTATAAAGCAGTTTGACTGCTCTTCATCCTCTTATAAATCAATTTGACTGCTCTTCATCCTCTTATAAAACCGTTTGACTGCTCTTCGTCCGATTATAAATCAGTTTGACTGCTCTTCATCCTCTTATAAAACCGTTTGACTGCTCTTCGTCCGATTATAAATCAGGTTGACTGCTCTTCGTCCGATTATACATCAGTTTGACTGCTCTTCGTCTGCTTATAAAACAGTTTGACTGCTCTTCATCCTTTCATAAAGCAGTTTGACTGCTCTTCATCCTCTTATAAATCAGTTTGACTGCTCTTCATCTGTTTATAAAGCAGTTTGACTGCTCTTCATCCTCCTATAGACCAGTTTGACTGCGCTTCATCCTCCTATAAAACAGTTTGACTGCTCTTCGTCGGATTATAAATCAGTTTGACTGCTCTTCGTCCTCTTATAAAACAGTTTGACTGCTCTTCATCCTTTTATAAAGCAGTTTGACTGCTCTACATCCTCTTATAAATCAGTCTGACTGCTCTACATCCTCGTATAAAACAGTTTGACTGCTCTTCATCCTTTTATAAAGCAGTTTGACTGCTCTTCATCCTCTTATAAATCAATTTGAGTGCTCTTCATCCTCTTATAAAACCGTTTGACTGCTCTTCGTCCGATTATAAATCAGTTTGACTGCTCTTCATCCTCTTATAAAACCGTTTGACTGCTCTTCGTCCGATTATAAATCAGGTTGACTGCTCTTCGTCCGATTATAAATCAGTTTGACTGCTCTTCGTCTGCTTATAAAACAGTTTGACTGCTCTTCATCCTTTTATAAAGCAGTTTGACTGCTCTTCATCCTCTTATAAATCAGTTTGACTGCTCTTCATCTGTTTATAAAGCAGTTTGACTGCTCTTCATCCTCCTATAGACCAGTTTGACTGCGCTTCATCCTCCTATAAAACAGTTTGACTGCTCTTCATCCTTTTATAAAGCAGTTTGACTGCTCTTCATCCTCTTATAAAACAGTTTGACTGCTCTTCATCCTTTTATAAATCAGTTTGACTGCTCTTCGTCTGCTTATAAATCAGTTTGACTGCTCTTCATCCTATTATAAATCAGTTTGACTGCTCTTCATCCTCTTATAAAACAGTTTGACTGCTCTTTATCCTTTTATAACGCAGTTTGACTGCTCTTCATCCTCTTATAAAACAGTTTGACTGCTCTTCATCCTCTTGTAAAACAGGTTGACTGCTCTTCATCCTCTTGTAAAACAGTCTGACTGCTCTACATCCTCGTATAAAACAGTTTGACTGCTCTTCATCCTTTTATAAAGCAGTTTGACTGCTCTTCATCCTCTTATAAATCAATTTGACTGCTCTTCATCCTCTTATAAAACCGTTTGACTGCTCTTCGTCCGATTATAAATCAGTTTGACTGCTCTTCGTCCGCTTATAAAACAGTTTGACTGCTCTTCATCCTTTTATAAAGCAGTTTGACTGCTCTTCATCCTCTTATAAATCAGTTTGACTGCTCTTCATCCTTTTATAAAGCAGTTTGACTGCTCTTCATCCTCCTATAAACCAGTTTGACTGCGCTTCATCCTCCTATAGAACAGATTGATTGCTCTTCGTCCTCTTATAAATCAGTTTGACTGCTCTTCATCCTCTTATAAATCAGTTTGACTGCTCTTCATCTGTTTATAAAGCAGTTTGACTGCTCTTCATCCTCTTATAAAACAGTTTGACTGCTCTTCATCCTTTTATAAAGCAGTTTGACTGCTCTTCATCCTCTTATAAATCAGTTTGACTGCTCTTCATCCTATTATAAATCAGTTTGACTGCTCTTCATCCTCTTATAAAACAGTTTGACTGCTCTTCATCCTTTTATAAATCAGTTTGACTGCTCTTCGTCTGCTTATAAATCAGTTTGACTGCTCGACATCCTATTATAAATCAGTTTGACTGCTCTTCATCCTCTTATAAAACAGTTTGACTGCTCTTTATCCTTTTATAACGCAGTTTGACTGCTCTTCATCCTCTTGTAAAACAGTTTGACTGCTCTTCATCCTCTTGTAAATCAATTTGACTGCTCTTCATCCTCTTATAAAACCGTTTGACTGCTCTTCGTCCGATTATAAATCAGTTTGACTGCTCTTCATCCTCTTATAAAACCGTTTGACTGCTCTTCGTCCGATTATAAATCAGGTTGACTGCTCTTCGTCCGATTATAAATCAGTTTGACTGCTCTTCGTCTGCTTATAAAACAGTTTGACTGCTCTTCATCCTTTTATAAAGCAGTTTGACTGCTCTTCATCCTCTTATAAATCAGTTTGACTGCTCTTCATCTGTTTATAAAGCAGTTTGACTGCTCTTCATCCTCCTATAGACCAGTTTGACTGCGCTTCATCCTCCTATAAAACAGTTTGACTGCTCTTCGTCGGATTATAAATCAGTTTGACTGCTCTTCGTCCTCTTATAAAACAGTTTGACTGCTCTTCATCCTTTTATAAAGCAGTTTGACTGCTCTTCATCCTCTTATAAAACAGTTTGACTGCTCTTCATCCTTTTATAAATCAGTTTGACTGCTCTTCGTCTGCTTATAAATCATTTTGACTGCTCTTCATCCTATTATAAATCAGTTTTACTGCTCTTCATCCTCTTATAAAACAGTTTGACTGCTCTTTATCCTTTTATAACGCAGTTTGACTGCTCTTCATCCTCTTATAAAACAGTTTGACTGCTCTTCATCCTCTTGTAAAACAGGTTGACTGCTCTTCATCCTCTTGTTAAACAGTCTGACTGCTCTACATCCTCGTATAAAACAGTTTGACTGCTCTTCATCCTTTTATAAAGCAATTTGACTGCTCTTCATCCTCCTATAAACCAGTTTGACTGCGCTTCATCCTCCTATAGAACAGTTTGACTGCTCTTCGTCCGATTATAAATCAGTTTGACTGCTCTTCGTCCTCTTATAAAACAGTTTGACTGCTCTTCATCCTTTTATAAAGCAGTTTGACTGCTCTTCATCCTCTTATAAATCAGTTTGACTGCTCTTCATCCTCTTGTAAAACAGGTTGACTGCTCTTCATCCTCTTGTAAAACAGTCTGACTGCTCTACATCCTCGTATAAAACAGTTTGACTGCTCTTCATCCTTTTATAAAGCAGTTTGACTGCTCTTCATCCTCTTATAAATCAATTTGACTGCTCTTCATCCTCTTATAAAACCGTTTGACTGCTCTTCGTCCGATTATAAATCAGTTTGACTGCTCTTCATCCTCTTATAAAACCGTTTGACTGCTCTTCGTCCGATTATAAATCAGGTTGACTGCTCTTCGTCCGATTATAAATCAGTTTGACTGCTCTTCGTCTGCTTATAAAACAGTTTGACTGCTCTTCATCCTTTTATAAAGCAGTTTGACTGCTCTTCATCCTCTTATAAATCAGTTTGACTGCTCTTCATCTGTTTATAAAGCAGTTTTACTGCTCTTCATCCTCCTATAGACCAGTTTGACTGCGCTTCATCCTCCTATAAAACAGTTTGACTGCTCTTCGTCGGATTATAAATCAGTTTGACTGCTCTTCGTCCTCTTATAAAACAGGTTGACTGCTCTTCATCCTCTTGTAAAACAGTCTGACTGCTCTACATCCTCGTATAAAACAGTTTGACTGCTCTTCATCCTTTTATAAAGCAGTTTCACTGCTCTTCATCCTCTTATAAATCAATTTGACTGCTCTTCATACTCTTATAAAACCGGTTGACTGCTCTTCGTCCGATTATAAATCAGTTTGACTGCTCTTCGTCCGATTATAAATCAGTTTGACTGCTCTTCGCCCGCTTACAAAACAGTTTGACTGCTCTTCATCCTTTTATAAAGCTGTTTGACTGCTCTTCATACTCTTATAAATCAGTTTGACTGCTCTTCATCCTCTTATAAAGCAGTTTGACTGCTCTTCATACTCCTATAAACCAGTTTGACTGCGCTTCATCCTCCTGTAGAACAGTTTGACTGCTTTTCGTCCGATTATAAATCAGTTTGACTGCTCTTCGTCCTCGTATAAAACAGTTTGACTGCTCTTCATCCTTTTATAAAGCAGTTTGACTGCTCTTCATCCTCTTATAAAACAGATTGACTGCTCTTCATCCTCTTGTAAAACAGGTTGACTGCCCTTCATCCTCTTGTAAAACAGTCTGACTGCTCTTCATCCTCTTATAAAGCAGTTTGACTGCTCTTCATCCTCCTATAAACCAGTTTGACTGCGCTTCATCCTCTTGTAAAACAGGTTGACTGCTTTTCATCCTTTTGTAAAACAGTCTGACTGCTCTACATCATTGTATAAAACAGTTTGACTGCTCTTCATCCTTTTATAAAGCAGTTTGACTGCTCTTCATCCTCTTATAAATCAAGTTTACTGCTCTTCATCCTCTTATAAAACCGTTTGACTGCTCTTCGTCCGATTATAAATCAGTTTGACTGCTCTTCGTCCGATTATAAATCAGTTTGACTGCTCTTCGTCCTCCTATAAACCAGTTTGACTGCGCTTCATCCTCCTATAAAACAGTTTGACTGCTCTTCGTCCGATTATAAATCAGTTTGACTGCTCTTCGTCCTCTTATAAAACAGTTTGACTGCTCTTCATCCTTTTATAAAGCAGTTTGACTGCTCTTCATCCTCTTATAAATCAGTTTGACTGCTCTTCATCCGATTATAAATCAGTTTGACTGCTCTTCATCCTCTTATAAAACAGTTTGACTGCTCTTCATCCTTTTATAAAGCAGTTTGACTGCTCTTCATCCTCTTATAAATCAGTTTGACTGCTCTTCATCCTATTATAAATCAGTTTGACTGCTCTTCATCCTCTTATAAAACAGTTTGACTGCTCTTCATCCTTTTATAAATCAGTTTGACTGCTCTTCGTCTGCTTATAAATCAGTTTGACTGCTCTTCATCCTATTATAAATCAGTTTGACTGCTCTTCATCCTCTTATAAAACAGTTTGACTGCTCTTTATCCTTTTATAACGCAGTTTGACTGCTCTTCATCCTCTTATAAAACAGTTTGACTGCTCTTCATCCTCTTGTAAAACAGGTTGACTGCTCTTCATCCTCTTGTAAAACAGTCTGACTGCTCTACATCCTCGTATAAAACAGTTTGACTGCTCTTCATCCTTTTATAAAGCAGTTTGACTGCTCTTCATCCTCTTATAAATCAATTTGACTGCTCTTCATCCTCTTATAAAACCGTTTGACTGCTCTTCGTCCGATTACAAATCAGTTTGACTGCTCTTCATCCTCTTATAAAACCGTTTGACTGCTCTTCGTCCGATTATAAATCAGGTTGACTGCTCTTCGTCCGATTATACATCAGTTTGACTGCTCTTCGTCTGCTTATAAAACAGTTTGACTGCTCTTCATCCTCTTATAAATCAGTTTGACTGCTCTTCATCTGTTTATAAAGCAGTTTGACTGCTCTTCATCCTCCTATAGACCAGTTTGACTGCGCTTCATCCTCCTATAAAACAGTTTGACTGCTCTTCGTCGGATTATAAATCAGTTTGACTGCTCTTCGTCCTCTTATAAAACAGTTTGACTGCTCTTCATCCTTTTATAAAACAGTTTGACTGCTCTACATCCTCTTATAAATCAGTCTGACTGCTCTACATCCTCGTATAAAACAGTTTGACTGCTCTTCATCCTTTTATAAAGCAGTTTGACTGCTCTTCATCCTCTTATAAATCAATTTGAGTGCTCTTCATCCTCTTATAAAACCGTTTGACTGCTCTTCGTCCGATTATAAATCAGTTTGACTGCTCTTCATCCTCTTATAAAACCGTTTGACTGCTCTTCGTCCGATTATAAATCAGGTTGACTGCTCTTCGTCCGATTATAAATCAGTTTGACTGCTCTTCGTCTGCTTATAAAACAGTTTGACTGCTCTTCATCCTTTTATAAAGCAGTTTGACTGCTCTTCATCCTCTTATAAATCAGTGTGACTGCTCTTCATCTGTTTATAAAGCAGTTTGACTGCTCTTCATCCTCCTATAGACCAGTTTGACTGCGCTTCATCCTCCTATAAAACAGTTTGACTGCTCTTCATCCTTTTATAAAGCAGTTTGACTGCTCTTCATCCTCTTATAAAACAGTTTGACTGCTCTTCATCCTTTTATAAATCAGTTTGACTGCTCTTCGTCTGCTTATAAATCAGTTTGACTGCTCTTCATCCTATTATAAATCAGTTTGACTGCACTTCATCCTCTTATAAAACAGTTTGACTGCTCTTTATCCTTTTATAACGCATTTTCACTGCTCTTCATCCTCTTATAAAACAGTTTGACTGCTCTTCATCCTCTTGTAAAACAGGTTGACTGCTCTTCATCCTCTTGTAAAACAGTCTGACTGCTCTACATCCTCGTATAAAACAGTTTGACTGCTCTTCATCCATTTATAAAGCAGTTTGACTGCTCTTCATCCTCTTATAAATCAATTTGACTGCTCTTCATCCTCTTATAAAACCGTTTGACTGCTCTTCGTCCGATTATAAATCAGTTTGACTGCTCTTCGTCCGCTTATAAAACCGTTTGACTGCTCTTCATCCTTTTATAAAGCAGTTTGACTGCTCTTCATCCTCTTATAAATCAGTTTGACTGCTCTTCATCCTTTTATAAAGCAGTTTGACTGCTCTTCATCCTCCTATAAACCAGTTTGACTGCGCTTCATCCTCCTATAGAACAGATTGATTGCTCTTCGTCCGATTATAAATCAGTTTGACTGCTCTTCATCCTCTTATAAATCAGTTTGACTGCTCTTCATCTGTTTATAAAGCAGTTTGACTGCTCTTCATCCTCTTATAAAACAGTTTGACTGCTCTTCATCCTTTTATAAAGCAGTTTGACTGCTCTTCATCCTCTTATAAATCAGTTTGACTGCTCTTCATCCTATTATAAATCAGTTTGACTGCTCTTCATCCTCTTATAAAACAGTTTGACTGCTCTTCATCCTTTTATAAATCAGTTTGACTGCTCTTCGTCTGCTTATAAATCAGTTTGACTGCTCGACATCCTATTATAAATCAGTTTGACTGCTCTTCATCCTCTTATAAAACAGTTTGACTGCTCTTTATGCTTTTATAACGCAGTTTGACTGCTCTTCATCCTCTTGTAAAACAGTTTGACTGCTCTTCATCCTCTTGTAAATCAATTTGACTGCTCTTCATCCTCTTATAAAACCGTTTGACTGCTCTTCGTCCGATTATAAATCAGTTTGACTGCTCTTCATCCTCTTATAAAACCGTTTGACTGCTCTTCGTCCGATTATAAATCAGGTTGACTGCTCTTCGTCCGATTATAAATCAGTTTGACTGCTCTTCGTCTGCTTATAAAACAGTTTGACTGCTCTTCATCCTTTTATAAAGCAGTTTGACTGCTCTTCATCCTCTTATAAATCAGTTTGACTGCTCTTCATCTGTTTATAAAGCAGTTTGACTGCTCTTCATCCTCCTATAGACCAGTTTGACTGCGCTTCATCCTCCTATAAAACAGTTTGACTGCTCTTCGTCGGATTATAAATCAGTTTGACTGCTCTTCGTCCTCTTATAAAACAGTTTGACTGCTCTTCATCCTTTTATAAAGCAGTTTGACTGCTCTTCATCCTCTTATAAAACAGTTTGACTGCTCTTCATCCTTTTATAAATCAGTTTGACTGCTCTTCGTCTGCTTATAAATCATTTTGACTGCTCTTCATCCTATTATAAATCAGTTTGACTGCTCTTCATCCTCTTATAAAACAGTTTGACTGCTCTTTATCCTTTTATAACGCAGTTTGACTGCTCTTCATCCTCTTATAAAACAGTTTGACTGCTCTTCATCCTCTTGTAAAACAGGTTGACTGCTCTTCATCCTCTTGTTAAACAGTCTGACTGCTCTACATCCTCGTATAAAACAGTTTGACTGCTCTTCATCCTTTTATAAAGCAGTTTGACTGCTCTTCATCCTCTTATAAATCAATTTGACTGCTCTTCATCCTCTTATAAAACCGTTTGACTGCTCTTCGTCCGATTATAAATCAGTTTGACTGCTCTTCGTCCGCTTATAAAACAGTTTGACTGCTCTTCATCCTTTTATAAAGCAGTTTGACTGCTCTTCATCCTCTTATAAATCAGTTTGACTGCTCTTCATCCTTTTATAAAGCAATTTGACTGCTCTTCATCCTCCTATAAACCAGTTTGACTGCGCTTCATCCTCCTATAGAACAGTTTGACTGCTCTTCGTCCGATTATAAATCAGTTTGACTGCTCTTCGTCCTCTTATAAAACAGTTTGACTGCTCTTCATCCTTTTATAAAGCAGTTTGACTGCTCTTCATCCTCTTATAAATCAGTTTGACTGCTCTTCATCTGTTTATAAAGCAGTTTGACTGCTCTTCATCCTCTTATAAAACAGTTTGACTGCTCTTCATCCTTTTATAAAGCAGTTTGACTGCTCTTCATCCTCTTATAAATCAGTTTGACTGCTCTTCATCCTATTATAAATCAGTTTGACTGCTCTTCATCCTCTTATAAAACAGTTTGACTGCTCTTCATCCTTTTATAAATCAGTTTGACTGCTCTTCGTCTGCTTATAAATCAGTTTGACTGCTCGACATCCTATTATAAATCAGTTTGACTGCTCTTCATCCTCTTATAAAACAGTTTGACTGCTCTTTATCCTTTTATAACGCAGTTTGACTGCTCTTCATCCTCTTGTAAAACAGTTTGACTGCTCTTCATCCTCTTGTAAATCAATTTGACTGCTCTTCATCCTCTTATAAAACCGTTTGACTGCTCTTCGTCCGATTATAAATCAGTTTGACTGCTCTTCATCCTCTTATAAAACCGTTTGACTGCTCTTCGTCCGATTATAAATCAGGTTGACTGCTCTTCGTCCGATTATAAATCAGTTTGACTGCTCTTCGTCCGATTATAAATCAGTTTGACTGCTCTACATCCTCTTATAAATCAGTTTGACTGTTATTCATCCGATTATAAATCAGTTTGACTGCTCTTCGTCTGCTTATAAATCAGTTTTACTGCTCTTCATCCTATTATAAATCAGTTTGACTGCTCTTCATCCTCTTATAAAACAGTTTGACTGCTCTTTATCCTTTTATAACGCAGTTTGACTGCTCTTCATCATCTTATAAAACAGTCTGACTGCTCTACATCCTCGTATAAAACAGTTTGACTGCTCTTCATCCTTTTATAAAGCAGTTTGACTGCTCTTCATCCTCTTATAAATCAATTTGAGTGCTCTTCATCCTCTTATAAAACCGTTTGACTGCTCTTCGTCCGATTATAAATCAGTTTGACTGCTCTTCATCCTCTTATAAAACCGTTTGACTGCTCTTCGTCCGATTATAAATCAGGTTGACTGCTCTTCGTCTGTTTATAAAGCAGTTTGACTGCTCTTCATCCTCTTATAAAACAGTTTGACTGCTCTTCATCCTTTTATAAAGCAGTTTGACTGCTCTTCATCCTCTTATAAATCAGTTTGACTGCTCTTCATCCTATTATAAATCAGTTTGACTGCTCTTCATCCTCTTATAAAACAGTTTGACTGCTCTTCATCCTTTTATAAATCAGTTTGACTGCTCTTCGTCTGCTTATAAATCAGTTTGACTGCTCGACATCCTATTATAAATCAGTTTGACTGCTCTTCATCCTCTTATAAAACAGTTTGACTGCTCTTTATCCTTTTATAACGCAGTTTGACTGCTCTTCATCCTCTTGTAAAACAGTTTGACTGCTCTTCATCCTCTTGTAAATCAATTTGACTGCTCTTCATCCTCTTATAAAACCGTTTGACTGCTCTTCGTCCGATTATAAATAAGTTTGACTGCTCTTCATCCTCTTATAAAACCGTTTGACTGCTCTTCGTCCGATTATAAATCAGGTTGACTGTTCTTCGTCCGATTATAAATCAGTTTGACTGCTCTTCGTCTGCTTATAAAACAGTTTGACTGCTCTTCATCCTTTTATAAAGCAGTTTGACTGCTCTTCATCCTCTTATAAATCAGTTTGACTGCTCTTCATCTGTTTATAAAGCAGTTTGACTGCTCTTCATCCTCCTATAGACCAGTTTGACTGCGCTTCATCCTCCTATAAAACAGTTTGACTGCTCTTCGTCGGATTATAAATCAGTTTGACTGCTCTTCGTCCTCTTATAAAACAGTTTGACTGCTCTTCATCCTTTTATAAAGCAGTTTGACTGCTCTTCATCCTCTTGTAAAACAGTTTGACTGCTCTTCATCCTTTTATAAATCAGTTTGACTGCTCTTCGTCTGCTTATAAATCATTTTGACTGCTCTTCATCCTATTATAAATCAGTTTGACTGCTCTTCATCCTCTTATAAAACAGTTTGACTGCTCTTTATCCTTTTATAACGCAGTTTGACTGCTCTTCATCCTCTTATAAAACAGTTTGACTGCTCTTCATCCTCTTGTAAAACAGGTTGACTGCTCTTCATCCTCTTGTAAAACAGTCTGACTGCTCTACATCCTCGTATAAAACAGTTTGACTGCTCTTCATCCTTTTATAAAGCAGTTTGACTGCTCTTCATCCTCTTATAAATCAATTTGACTGCTCTTCATCCTCTTATAAAACCGTTTGACTGCTCTTCGTCCGATTATAAATCAGTTTGACTGCTCTTCGTCCGCTTATAAAACAGTTTGACTGCTCTTCATCCTTTTATAAAGCAGTTTGACTGCTCTTCATCCTCTTATAAATCAGTTTGACTGCTCTTCATCCTTTTATAAAGCAGTTTGACTGCTCTTCATCCTCCTATAAACCAGTTTGACTGCGCTTCATCCTCCTATAGAACAGTTTGATTGCTCTTCGTCCGATTATAAATCAGTTTGACTGCTCTTCGTCCTCTTATAAAACAGTTTGACTGCTCTTCATCCTTTTATAAAGCAGTTTGACTGCTCTTCATCCTCTTATAAATCAGTTTGACTGCTCTTCATCTGTTTATAAAGCAGTTTGACTGCTCTTCATCCTCTTATAAAACAGTTTGACTGCTCTTCATCCTTTTATAAAGCAGTTTGACTGCTCTTCATCCTCTTATAAATCAGTTTGACTGCTCTTCATCCTATTATAAATCAGTTTGACTGCTCTTCATCCTCTTATAAAACAGTTTGACTGCTCTTCATCCTTTTATAAATCAGTTTGACTGCTCTTCATCCTATTATAAATCAGTTTGACTGCTCTTCATCCTCTTATAAAACAGTTTGACTGCTCTTTATCCATTAATAACGCAGTTTGACTGCTCTTCATCCTCTTGTAAAACAGTTTTACTGCTCTTCATCCTCTTGTAAATCAATTTGACTGCTCTTCATCCTCTTATAAAACCGTTTGACTGCTCTTCGTCCGATTATAAATCAGTTTGACTGCTCTTCATCCTCTTATAAAACCGTTTGACTGCTCTTCGTCCGATTATAAATCAGGTTGACTGCTCTTCGTCCGATTATAAATCAGTTTGACTGCTCTTCGTCTGCTTATAAAACAGTTTGACTGCTCTTCATCCTTTTATAAAGCAGTTTGACTGCTCTTCATCCTCTTATAAATCAGTTTGACTGCTCTTCATCTGTTTATAAAGCAGTTTGACTGCTCTTCATCCTCCTATAGACCAGTTTGACTGCGCTTCATCCTCCTATAAAACAGTTTGACTGCTCTTCGTCGGATTATAAATCAGTTTGACTGCTCTTCGTCCTCTTATAAAACAGTTTGACTGCTCTTCATCCTTTTATAAAGCAGTTTGACTGCTCTTCATCCTCTTATAAATCAATTTGACTGCTCTTCATCCTCTTATAAAACCGTTTGACTGCTCTTCGTCCGATTATAAATCAGTTTGACTGCTCTTCGTCCGCTTATAAAACAGTTTGACTGCTCTTCATCCTTTTATAAAGCAGTTTGACTGCTCTTCATCCTCTTATAAATCAGTTTGACTGCTCTTCATCCTTTTATAAAGCAGTTTGACTGCTCTTCATCCTCCTATAAACCAGTTTGACTGCGATTCATCCTCTTATAGAACAGTTTGACTGCTCTTCGTCCGATTATAAATCAGTTTGACTGCTCTTCGTCCTCTTATAAAACAGTTTGACTGCTCTTCATCCTTTTATAAAGCAGTTTGACTGCTCTTCATCCTCTTATAAATCAGTTTGACTGCTCTTCATCTGTTTATAAAGCAGTTTGACTGCTCTTCATTCTCTTATAAAACAGTTTGACTGCTCTTCATCCTTTTATAAAGCAGTTTGACTGCTCTTCATCCTCTTATAAATCAGTTTGACTGCTCTTCATCCTATTATAAATCAGTTTGACTGCTCTTCATCCTCTTATAAAACAGTTTGACTGCTCTTCATCCTTTTATAAATCAGTTTGACTGCTCTTCGTCTGCTTATAAATCAGTTTGACTGCTCGACATCCTATTATAAATCAGTTTGACTGCTCTTCATCCTCTTATAAAACAGTTTGACTGCTCTTTATCCTTTTATAACGCAGTTTGACTGCTCTTCATCCTCTTGTAAAACAGTTTGACTGCTCTTCATCCTCTTGTAAATCAATTTGACTGCTCTTCATCCTCTTATAAAACCGTTTGACTGCTCTTCGTCCGATTATAAATCAGTTTGACTGCTCTTCATACTCTTATAAAACCGTTTGACTGCTCTTCGTCCGATTATAAATCAGGTTGACTGCTCTTCGTCCGATTATAAATCAGTTTGACTGCTCTTCGTCTGCTTATAAAACAGTTTGACTGCTCTTCATCCTTTTATAAAGCAGTTTGACTGCTCTTCATCCTCTTATAAATCAGTTTGACTGCTCTTCATCTGTTTATAAAGCAGTTTGACTGCTCTTCATCCTCCTATAGACCAGTTTGACTGCGCTTCATCCTCCTATAAAACAGTTTGACTGCTCTTCGTCGGATTATAAATCAGTTTGACCGCTCTTCGTCCTCTTATAAAACAGTTTGACTGCTCTTCATCCTTTTATAAAGCAGTTTGACTGCTCTTCATCCTCTTATAAAACAGTTTGACTGCTCTTCATCCTTTTATAAATCAGTTTGACTGCTCTTCGTCTGCTTATAAATCAGTTTGACTGCTCTTCATCCTATTATAAATCAGTTTGACTGCTCTTCATCCTCTTATAAAACAGTTTGACTGCTCTTTATCATTTATAACGCAGTTTGACTGCTCTTCATCCTCTTATAAAACAGTTTGACTGCTCTTCATCCTCTTGTAAAACAGGTTGACTGCTCTTCATCCTCTTGTAAAACAGTCTGACTGCTCTACATCCTCGTATAAAACAGTTTGACTGCTCTTCATCCTTTTATAAAGCAGTTTGACTGCTCTTCATCCTCTTATAAATCAATTTGACTGCTCTTCATCCTCTTATAAAACCGTTTGACTGCTCTTCGTCCGATTATAAATCAGTTTGACTGCTCTTCGTCCGCTTATAAAACAGTTTGACTGCTCTTCATCCTTTTATAAAGCAGTTTGACTGCTCTTCATCCTCTTATAAATCAGTTTGACTGCTCTTCATCCTTTTATAAAGCAGTTTGACTGCTCTTCATCCTCCTATAAACCAGTTTGACTGCGCTTCATCCTCCTATAGAACAGTTTGATTGCTCTTCGTCCGATTATAAATCAGTTTGACTGCTCTTCGTCCTCTTATAAAACAGTTTGACTGCTCTTCATCCTTTTATAAAGCAGTTTGACTGCTCTTCATCCTCTTATAAATCAGTTTGACTGCTCTTCATCTGTTTATAAAGCAGTTTGACTGCTCTTCATCCTCTTATAAAACAGTTTGACTGCTCTTCATCCTTTTATAAAGCAGTTTGACTGCTCTTCATCCTCTTATAAATCAGTTTGACTGCTCTTCATCCTATTATAAATCAGTTTGACTGCTCTTCATCCTCTTATAAAACAGTTTGACTGCTCTTCATCCTTTTATAAATCAGTTTGACTGCTCTTCATCCTATTATAAATCAGTTTGACTGCTCTTCATCCTCTTATAAAACAGTTTGACTGCTCTTTATCCTTTTATAACGCAGTTTGACTGCTCTTCATCCTCTTGTAAAACAGTTTGACTGCTCTTCATCCTCTTGTAAATCAATTTGACTGCTCTTCATCCTCTTATAAAACCGTTTGACTGCTCTTCGTCCGATTATAAATCAGTTTGACTGCTCTTCATCCTCTTATAAAACCGTTTGACTGCTCTTCGTCCGATTATAAATCAGGTTGACTGCTCTTCGTCCGATTATAAATCAGTTTGACTGCTCTTCGTCTGCTTATAAAACAGTTTGACTGCTCTTCATCCTTTTATAAAGCAGTTTGACTGCTCTTCATCCTCTTATAAATCAGTTTGACTGCTCTTCATCTGTTTATAAAGCAGTTTGACTGCTCTTCATCCTCCTATAGACCAGTTTGACTGCGCTTCATCCTCCTATAAAACAGTTTGACTGCTCTTCGTCGGATTATAAATCAGTTTGACTGCTCTTCGTCCTCTTATAAAACAGTTTGACTGCTCTTCATCCTTTTATAAAGCAGTTTGACTGCTCTTCATCCTCTTATAAAACAGTTTGACTGCTCTTCATCCTTTTATAAATCAGTTTGACAGCTCTTCGTCTGCTTATAAATCCGTTTGACTGCTCTTCATCCTATTATAAATCAGTTTGACTCCTCTTCATCCTCTTATAAAACAGTTTGACTGCTCTTTATCCTTTTATAACGCAGTTTGACTGCTCTTCATTCTCTTATAAAACAGTTTGACTGCTCTTCATCCTCTTGTAAAACAGGTTGACTGCTCTTCATCCTCTTGTAAAACAGTCTGACTGCTCTACATCCTCGTATAAAACAGTTTGACTGCTCTTCATCCTTTTATAAAGCAGTTTGACTGCTCTTCATCCTCTTATAAATCAATTTGACTGCTCTTCATCCTCTTATAAAACCGTTTGACTGCTCTTCGTCCGATTATAAATCAGTTTGACTGCTCTTCGTCCGCTTATAAAACAGTTTGACTGCTCTTCATCCTTTTATAAAACAGTTTGACTGCTCTTCATCCTCTTATAAATCAGTTTGACTGCTCTTCATCCTTTTATAAAGCAGTTTGACTGCTCTTCATCCTCCTATAAACCAGTTTGACTGCGCTTCATCCTCCTATAGAACAGTTTGACTGCTCTTCGTCCGATTATAAATCAGTTTGACTGCTCTTCGTCCTCTTATAAAACCGTTTGACTGCTCTTCGTCCGATTATAAATCAGTTTGACTGCTCTTCATCCTCTTATAAAACCGTTTGACTGCTCTTCGTCCGATTATAAATCAGGTTGACTGCTCTTCGTCCGATTATAAATCAGTTTGACTGCTCTTCGTCTGCTTATAAAACAGTTTGACTGCTCTTCATCCTTTTATAAAGCAGTTTGACTGCTCTTCATCCTCTTATAAATCAGTTTGACTGCTCTTCATCTGTTTATAAAGCAGTTTGACTGCTCTTCATCCTCCTATAGACCAGTTTGACTGCGCTTCATCCTCCTATAAAACAGTTTGACTGCTCTTCGTCGGATTATAAATCAGTTTGACTGCTCTTCGTCCTCTTATAAAACAGTTTGACTGCTCTTCATCCTTTTATAAAGCAGTTTGACTGCTCTTCATCCTCTTATAAAACAGTTTGACTGCTCTTCATCCTTTTATAAATCAGTTTGACTGCTCTTCATCTGCTTATAAATCCGTTTGACTGCTCTTCATCCTATTATAAATCAGTTTGACTGCTCTTCATCCTCTTATAAAACAGTTTGACTGCTCTTTATCCTTTTATAACGCAGTTTGACTGCTCTTCATCCTCTTATAAAACAGTTTGACTGCTCTTCATCCTCTTGTAAAACAGGTTGACTGCTCTTCATCCTCTTGTAAAACAGTCTGACTGCTCTACATCCTCGTATAAAACAGTTTGACTGCTCTTCATCCTTTTATAAAGCAGTTTGACTGCTCTTCATCCTCTTATAAATCAATTTGACTGCTCTTCATCCTCTTATAAAACCGTTTGACTGCTCTTCGTCCGATTATAAATCAGTTTGACTGCTCTTCGTCCGCTTATAAAACAGTTTGACTGCTCTTCATCCTTTTATAAAGCAGTTTGACTGCTCTTCATCCTCTTATAAATCAGTTTGACTGCTCTTCATCCTTTTATAAAGCAGTTTGACTGCTCTTCATCCTCCTATAAACCAGTTTGACTGCGCTTCATCCTCCTATAGAACAGTTTGACTGCTCTTCGTCCGATTATAAATCAGTTTGACTGCTCTTCGTCCTCTTATAAAACAGTTTGACTGCTCTTCATCCTTTTATAAAGCAGTTTGACTGCTCTTAATCCTCTTATAAATCAGTTTGACTGCTCTTTATCTGTTTATAAAGCAGTTTGACTGCTCTTCATCCTCTTATAAAACAGTTTGACTGCTCTTCATCCTTTTATAAAGCAGTTTGACTGCTCTTCATCCTCTTATAAATCAGTTTGACTGCTCTTCAACCTATTATAAATCAGTTTGACTGCTCTTCATCCTCTTATAAAACAGTTTGACTGCTCTTCATCCTTTTATAAATCAGTTTGACTGCTCTTCGTCTGCTTATAAATCAGTTTGACTGCTCGACATCCTATTATAAATCAGTTTGACTGCTCTTCATCCTCTTATAAAACAGTTTGACTGCTCTTTATCCTTTTATAACGCAGTTTGACTGCTCTTCATCCTCTTGTAAAACAGTTTGACTGCTCTTCATCCTCTTGTAAATCAATTTGACTGCTCTTCATCCTCATATAAAACCGTTTGACTGCTCTTCGTCCGATTATAAATCAGTTTGACTGCTCTTCATCCTCTTATAAAACCGTTTGACTGCTCTTCGTCCGATTATAAATCAGGTTGACTGCTCTTCGTCCGATTATAAATCAGTTTGACTGCTCTTCGTCTGCTTATAAAACAGTTTGACTGCTCTTCATCCTTTTATAAAGCAGTTTGACTGCTCTTCATCCTCTTATAAATCAGTTTGACTGCTCTTCATCTGTTTATAAAGCAGTTTGACTGCTCTTCATCCTCCTATAGACCAGTTTGACTGCGCATCATCCTCCTATAAAACAGTTTGACTGCTCTTCGTCGGATTATAAATCAGTTTGACTGCTCTTCGTCCTCTTATAAAACAGTTTGACTGCTCTTCATCCCATTATAAAGCAGTTTGACTGCTCTTCATCCTCTTATAAAACAGTTTGACTGCTCTTCATCCTTTTATAAATCAGTTTGACTGCTCTTCGTCTGCTTATAAATCAGTTTGACTGCTCTTCATCCTATTATAAATCAGTTTGACTGCTCTTCATCCTCTTATAAAACAGTTTGACTGCTCTTTATCATTTATAACGCAGTTTGACTGCTCTTCATCCTCTTATAAAACAGTTTGACTGCTCTTCATCCTCTTGTAAAACAGGTTGACTGCTCTTCATCCTCTTGTAAAACAGTCTGACTGCTCTACATCCTCGTATAAAACAGTTTGACTGCTCTTCATCCTTTTATAAAGCAGTTTGACTGCTCTTCATCCTCTTATAAATCAATTTGACTGCTCTTCATCCTCTTATAAAACCGTTTGACTGCTCTTCGTCCGATTATAAATCAGTTTGACTGCTCTTCGTCCGCTTATAAAACAGTTTGACTGCTCTTCATCCTTTTATAAAGCAGTTTGACTGCTCTTCATCCTCTTATAAATCAGTTTGACTGCTCTTCATCCTTTTATAAAGCAGTTTGACTGCTCTTCATCCTCCTATAAACCAGTTTGACTGCGCTTCATCCTCCTATAGAACAGTTTGACTGCTCTTCGTCCGATTATAAATCAGTTTGACTGCTCTTCGTCCGCTTATAAAACAGTTTGACTGCTCTTCATCATTTTATAAAGCAGTTTGACTGCTCTTCATCCTCTTATAAATCAGTTTGACTGCTCTTCATCCTTTTATAAAGCAGTTTGACTGCTCTTCATCCTCCTATAAACCAGTTTGACTGCGCTTCATCCTCCTATAGAACAGTTTGATTGCTCTTCGTCCGATTATAAATCAGTTTGACTGCTCTTCGTCCTCTTATAAAACAGTTTGACTGCTCTTCATCCTTTTATAAAGCAGTTTGACTGCTCTTCATCCTCTTATAAAACCGTTTGACTGCTCTTCGTCCGATTATAAATCAGTTTGACTGCTCTTCATCCTCTTATAAAACCGTTTGACTGCTCTTCGTCCGATTATAAATCAGGTTGACTGCTCTTCGTCCGATTATAAATCAGTTTGACTGCTCTTTATCTGCTTATAAAACAGTCTGACTGCTCTACATCCTCGTATAAAACAGTTTGACTGCTCTTCATCCTTTTATAAAGCAGTTTGACTGCTCTTCATCCTCTTATAAATCAATTTGACTGCTCTTCATCCTCTTATAAAACCGTTTGACTGCTCTTCGTCCGATTATAAATCAGTTTGACTGCTCTTCGTCCGCTTATAAAACAGTTTGACTGCTCTTCATCCTTTTATAAAGCAGTTTGACTGCTCTTCATCCTCTTATAAATCAGTTTGACTGCTCTTCATCCTTTTATAAAGCAGTTTGACTGCTCTTCATCCTCCTATAAACCAGTTTGACTGCGCTTCATCCTCCTATAGAACAGTTTGATTGCTCTTCGTCCGATTATAAATCAGTTTGACTGCTCTTCGTCCTCTTATAAAACAGTTTGACTGCTCTTCATCCTTTTATAAAGCAGTTTGACTGCTCTTCATCCTCTTATAAATCAGTTTGACTGCTCTTCATCTGTTTATAAAGCAGTTTGACTGCTCTTCATCCTCTTATAAAACAGTTTGACTGCTCTTCATCCTTTTATAAAGCAGTTTGACTGCTCTTCATCCTCTTATAAATCAGTTTGACTGCTCTTCATCCTATTATAAATCAGTTTGACTGCTCTTCATCATCTTATAAAACAGTTTGACTGCTCTTCATCCTTTTATAAATCAGTTTGACTGCTCTTCATCCTATTATAAATCAGTTTGACTGCTCTTCATCCTCTTATAAAACAGTTTGACTGCTCTTTATCCTTTTATAACGCAGTTTGACTGCTCTTCATCCTCTTGTAAAACAGTTTGACTGCTCTTCATCCTCTTGTAAATCAATTTGACTGCTCTTCATCCTCTTATAAAACCGTTTGACTGCTCTTCGTCCGATTATAAATCAGTTTGACTGCTCTTCATCCTCTTATAAAACCGTTTGACTGCTCTTCGTCCGATTATAAATCAGGTTGACTGCTCTTCGTCCGATTATAAATCAGTTTGACTGCTCTTCGTCTGCTTATAAAACAGTTTGACTGCTCTTCATCCTTTTATAAAGCAGTTTGACTGCTCTTCATCCTCTTATAAATCAGTTTGACTGCTCTTCATCTGTTTATAAAGCAGTTTGACTGCTCTTCATCCTCCTATAGACCAGTTTGACTGCGCTTCATCCTCCTATAAAACAGTTTGACTGCTCTTCGTCGGATTATAAATCAGTTTGACTGCTCTTCGTCCTCTTATAAAACAGTTTGACTGCTCTTCATCCTTTTATAAAGCAGTTTGACTGCTCTTCATCCTCTTATAAAACAGTTTGACTGCTCTTCATCCTTTTTTAAATCAGTTTGACTGCTCTTCGTCTGCTTATAAATCCGTTTGACTGCTCTTCATCCTATTATAAATCAGTTTGACTGCTCTTCATCCTCTTATAAAACAGTTTGACTGCTCTTTATCCTTTTATAACGCAGTTTGACTGCTCTTCATCCTCTTATAAAACAGTTTGACTGCTCTTCATCCTCTTGTAAAACAGGTTGACTGCTCTTCATCCTCTTGTAAAACAGTCTGACTGCTCTACATCCTCGTATAAATCAGTTTGACTGCTCTTCATCCTTTTATAAAGCAGTTTGACTGCTCTTCATCCTCCTATAAACCAGTTTGACTGCGCTTCATCCTCCTATAGAACAGTTTGACTGCTCTTCGTCCGATTATAAATCAGTTTGACTGCTCTTCGTCCTCTTATAAAACAGTTTGACTGCTCTTCATCCTTTTATAAAGCAGTTTGACTGCTCTTCATCCTCTTATAAATCAGTTTGACTGCTCTTCATCTGTTTATAAAGCAGTTTGACTGCTCTTCATCCTCTTATAAAACAGTTTGACTGCTCTTCATCCTTTTATAAATCAGTTTGACTGCTCTTCGTCTGCTTATAAATCAGTTTGACTGCTCGACATCCTATTATAAATCAGTTTGACTGCTCTTCATTCTCTTATAAACAGTTTGACTGCTCTTCATCCTTTTATAAATCAGTTTGACTGCTCTTCATCCTATTATAAATCAGTTTGACTGCTCTTCATCCTCTTATAAAACAGTTTGACTGCTCTTTATCCTTTTATAACGCAGTTTGACTGCTCTTCATCCTCTTGTAAAACAGGTTAACTGCTCTTCATCCTCTTGTAAAACAGTCTGACTGCTCTACATCCTCGTATAAAACAGTTTGACTGCTCTTCATCCTTTTATAAAGCAGTTTGACTGCTCTTCATCCTCTTATAAATCAATTTGACTGCTCTTCATCCTCTTATAAAACCGTTTGACTGCTCTTCGTCCGATTATAAATCAGTTTGACTGCTCTTCGTCCGCTTATAAAACAGTTTGACTGCTCTTCATCCTTTTATAAAGCAGTTTGACTGCTCTTCATCCTCTTATAAATCAGTTTGACTGCTCTTCATCCTTTTATAAAGCAGTTTGACTGCTCTTCATCCTCCTATAAACCAGTTTGACTGCGCTTCATCCTCCTATAGAACAGTTTGACTGCTCTTCGTCCGATTATAAATCAGTTTGACTGCTCTTCATCCTCTTATAAAACAGTTTGACTGCTCTTTATCCTTTTATAACGCAGTTTGACTGCTCTTCATCCTCTTATAAAACAGTTTGACTGCTCTTCATCCTCTTGTAAAACAGGTTGACTGCTCTTCATCCTCTTGTAAAACAGTCTGACTGCTCTACATCCTCGTATAAAACAGTTTGACTGCTCTTCATCCTTTTATAAAGCAGTTTGACTGCTCTTCATCCTCTTATAAATCAATTTGACTGCTCTTCATCCTCTTATAAAACCGTTTGACTGCTCTTCGTCCGATTATAAATCAGTTTGACTGCTCTTCGTCCGCTTATAAAACAGTTTGACTGCTCTTCATCCTTTTATAAAGCAGTTTGACTGCTCTTCATCCTCTTATAAATCAGTTTGACTGCTCTTCATCCTTTTATAAAGCAGTTTGACTGCTCTTCATCCTCCTATAAACCAGTTTGACTGCGCTTCATCCTCCTATAGAACAGTTTGATTGCTCTTCGTCCGATTATAAATCAGTTTGACTGCTCTTCGTCCTCTTATAAAACAGTTTGACTGCTCTTCATCCTTTTATAAAGCAGTTTGACTGCTCTTCATCCTCTTATAAATCAGTTTGACTGCTCTTCATCTGTTTATAAAGCAGTTTGACTGCTCTTCATCCTCTTATAAAACAGTTTGACTGCTCTTCATCCTTTTATAAAGCAGTTTGACTGCTCTTCATCCTCTTATAAATCAGTTTGACTGCTCTTCATCCTATTATAAATCAGTTTGACTGCTCTTCATCCTCTTATAAAACAGTTTGACTGCTCTTCATCCTTTTATAAATCAGTTTGACTGCTCTTCATCCTATTATAAATCAGTTTGACTGCTCTTCATCCTCTTATAAAACAGTTTGACTGCTCTTTATCCTTTTATAACGCAGTTTGACTGCTCTTCATCCTCTTGTAAAACAGTTTGACTGCTCTTCATCCTCTTGTAAATCAATTTGACTGCTCTTCATCCTCTTATAAAACCGTTTGACTGCTCTTCGTCCGATTATAAATCAGTTTGACTGCTCTTCATCCTCTTATAAAACCGTTTGACTGCTCTTCGTCCGATTATAAATCAGGTTGACTGCTCTTCGTCCGATTATAAATCAGTTTGACTGCTCTTCGTCTGCTTATAAAACAGTTTGACTGCTCTTCATCCTTTTATAAAGCAGTTTGACTGCTCTTCATCCTCTTATAAATCAGTTTGACTGCTCTTCATCTGTTTATAAAGCAGTTTGACTGCTCTTCATCCTCCTATAGACCAGTTTGACTGCGCTTCATCCTCCTATAAAACAGTTTGACTGCTCTTCGTCGGATTATAAATCAGTTTGACTGCTCTTCGTCCTCTTATAAAACAGTTTGACTGCTCTTCATCCTTTTATAAAGCAGTTTGACTGCTCTTCATCCTCTTATAAAACAGTTTGACTGCTCTTCATCCTTTTATAAATCAGTTTGACTGCTCTTCGTCTGCTTATAAATCCGTTTGACTGCTCTTCATCCTATTATAAATCAGTTTGACTGCTCTTCATCCTCTTATAAAACAGTTTGACTGCTCTTTATCCTTTTATAACGCAGTTTGACTGCTCTTCATCCTCTTATAAAACAGTTTGACTGCTCTTCATCCTCTTGTAAAACAGGTTGACTGCTCTTCATCCTCTTGTAAAACAGTCTGACTGCTCTACATCCTCGTATAAAACAGTTTGACTGCTCTTCATCCTTTTATAAAGCAGTTTGACTGCTCTTCATCCTCTTATAAATCAATTTGACTGCTCTTCATCCTCTTATAAAACCGTTTGACTGCTCTTCGTCCGATTATAAATCAGTTTGACTGCTCTTCGTCCGCTTATAAAACAGTTTGACTGCTCTTCATCCTTTTATAAAGCAGTTTGACTGCTCTTCATCCTCTTATAAATCAGTTTGACTGCTCTTCATCCTTTTATAAAGCAGTTTGACTGCTCTTCATCCTCCTATAAACCAGTTTGACTGCGCTTCATCCTCCTATAGAACAGTTTGACTGCTCTTCGTCCGATTATAAATCAGTTTGACTGCTCTTCGTCCTCTTATAAAACAGTTTGACTGCTCTTCATCCTTTTATAAAGCAGTTTGACTGCTCTTCATCCTCTTATAAATCAGTTTGACTGCTCTTCATCTGTTTATAAAGCAGTTTGACTGCTCTTCATCCTCTTATAAAACAGTTTGACTGCTCTTCATCCTTTTATAAATCAGTTTGACTGCTCTTCGTCTGCTTATAAATCAGTTTGACTGCTCGACATCCTATTATAAATCAGTTTGACTGCTCTTCATCCTCTTATAAAACAGTTTGACTGCTCTTCATCCTTTTATAAATCAGTTTGACTGCTCTTCATCCTATTATAAATCAGTTTGACTGCTCTTCATCCTCTTATAAAACAGTTTGACTGCTCTTTATCCTTTTATAACGCAGTTTGACTGCTCTTCATCCTCTTGTAAAACAGTTTGACTGCTCTTCATCCTCTTGTAAATCAATTTGACTGCTCTTCATCCTCTTATAAAACCGTTTGACTGCTCTTCGTCCGATTATAAATCAGTTTGACTGCTCTTCATCCTCTTATAAAACCGTTTGACTGCTCTTCGTCCGATTATAAATCAGGTTGACTGCTCTTCGTCCGATTATAAATCAGTTTGACTGCTCTTCGTCTGCTTATAAAACAGTTTGACTGCTCTTCATCCTTTTATAAAGCAGTTTGACTGCTCTTCATCCTCTTATAAATCAGTTTGACTGCTCTTCATCTGTTTATAAAGCAGTTTGACTGCTCTTCATCCTCCTATAGACCAGTTTGACTGCGCTTCATCCTCCTATAAAACAGTTTGACTGCTCTTCGTCGGATTATAAATCAGTTTGACTGCTCTTCGTCCTCTTATAAAACAGTTTGACTGCTCTTCATCCTTTTATAAAGCAGTTTGACTGCTCTTCATCCTTTTATAAATCAGTTTGACTGCTCTTCGTCTGCTTATAAATCCGTTTGACTGCTCTTCATCCTATTATAAATCAGTTTGACTGCTCTTCATCCTCTTATAAAACAGTTTGACTGCTCTTTATCCTTTTATAACGCAGTTTGACTGCTCTTCATCCTCTTATAAAACAGTTTGACTGCTCTTCATCGTCTTATAAATCAGTTTGACTGCTCTTCATCTGTTTATAAAGCAGTCTGACTGCTCTACATCCTCGTATAAAACAGTTTGACTGCTCTTCATCCTTTTATAAATCAGTTTGACTGCTCTTCGTCTGCTTATAAATCAGTTTGACTGCTCGACATCCTATTATAAATCAGTTTGACTGCTCTTCATCCTCTTATAAAACAGTTTGACTGCTCTTTATCCTTTTATAACGCAGTTTGACTGCTCTTCATCCTCTTGTAAAACAGTTTGACTGCTCTTCATCCTCTTGTAAATCAATTTTACTGCTCTTCATCCTCTTATAAAACCGTTTGACTGCTCTTCGTCCGATTATAAATCAGTTTGACTGCTCTTCATCCTCTTATAAAACCGTTTGACTGCTCTTCGTCCGATTATAAATCAGGTTGACTGCTCTTCGTCCGATTATAAATCAGTTTGACTGCTCTTCGTCTGCTTATAAAACAGTTTGACTGCTCTTCATCCTTTTATAAAGCAGTTTGACTGCTCTTCATCCTCTTATAAATCAGTTTGACTGCTCTTCATCTGTTTATAAAGCAGTTTGACTGCTCTTCATCCTCCTATAGACCAGTTTGACTGCGCTTCATCCTCCTATAAAACAGTTTGACTGCTCTTCGTCGGATTATAAATCAGTTTGACTGCTCTTCGTCCTCTTATAAAACAGTTTGACTGCTCTTCATCCTTTTATAAAGCAGTTTGACTGCTCTTCATCCTCTTATAAAACAGTTTGACTGCTCTTCATCCTTTTATAAATCAGTTTGGCTGCTCTTCGTCTGCTTATAAATCAGTTTGACTGCTCTTCATCCTCTTATAAAACAGTTTGACTGCTCTTCATCCTTTTATAAATCAGTTTGACTGCTCTTCATCCTATTATAAATCAGTTTGACTGCTCTTCATCCTCTTATAAAACAGTTTGACTGCTCTTTATCCTTTTATAACGCAGTTTGACTGCTCTTCATCCTCTTGTAAAACAGTTTGACTGCTCTTCATCCTCTTGTAAATCAATTTGACTGCTCTTCATCCTCTTATAAAACCGTTTGACTGCTCTTCGTCCGATTATAAATCAGTTTGACTGCTCTTCATCCTCTTATAAAACCGTTTGACTGCTCTTCGTCCGATTATAAATCAGGTTGACTGCTCTTCGTCCGATTATAAATCAGTTTGACTGCTCTTCGTCTGCTTATAAAACAGTTTGACTGCTCTTCATCCTTTTATAAAGCAGTTTGACTGCTCTTCATCCTCTTATAAATCAGTTTGACTGCTCTTCATCTGTTTATAAAGCAGTTTGACTGCTCTTCATCCTCCTATAGACGAGTTTGACTGCGCTTCATCCTCCTATAAAACAGTTTGACTGCTCTTCGTCGGATTATAAATCAGTTTGACTGCTCTTCGTCCTCTTATAAAACAGTTTGACTGCTCTTCATCCTTTTATAAAGCAGTTTGACTGCTCTTCATCCTCTTATAAAACAGTTTGACTGCTCTTCATCCTTTTATAAATCAGTTTGACTGCTCTTCGTCTGCTTATAAATCCGTTTGACTGCTCTTCATTCTATTATAAATCAGTTTGACTGCTCTTCATCCTCTTATAAAACAGTTTGACTGCTCTTTATCCTTTTATAACGCAGTTTGACTGCTCTTCATCCTCTTATAAAACAGTTTGACTGCTCTTCATCCTCTTATAAATCAGTTTGACTGCTCTTCATCTGTTTATAAAGCAGTATGACTGCTCTACATCCTCGTATAAAACAGTTTGACTGCTCTTCATCCTTTTATAAATCAGTTTGACTGCTCTTCGTCTGCTTATAAATCAGTTTGACTGCTCGACATCCTATTATAAATCAGTTTGACTGCTCTTCATCCTCTTATAAAACAGTTTGACTGCTCTTTATCCTTTTATAACGCAGTTTGACTGCTCTTCATCCTCTTGTAAAACAGTTTGACTGCTCTTCATCCTCTTGTAAATCAATTTTACTGCTCTTCATCCTCTTATAAAACCGTTTGACTGCTCTTCGTCCGATTATAAATCAGTTTGACTGCTCTTCATCCTCTTATAAAACCGTTTGACTGCTCTTCGTCCGATTATAAATCAGGTTGACTGCTCTTCGTCCGATTATAAATCAGTTTGACTGCTCTTCGTCTGCTTATAAAACAGTTTGACTGCTCTTCATCCTTTTATAAAGCAGTTTGACTGCTCTTCATCCTCTTATAAATCAGTTTGACTGCTCTTCATCTGTTTATAAAGCAGTTTGACTGCTCTTCATCCTCCTATAGACCAGTTTGACTGCGCTTCATCCTCCTATAAAACAGTTTGACTGCTCTTCGTCGGATTATAAATCAGTTTGACTGCTCTTCGTCCTCTTATAAAACAGTTTGACTGCTCTTCATCCTTTTATAAAGCAGTTTGACTGCTCTTCATCCTCTTATAAAACAGTTTGACTGCTCTTCATCCTTTTATAAATCAGTTTGACTGCTCTTCGTCTGCTTATAAATCAGTTTGACTGCTCTTCATCCTATTATAAATCAGTTTGACTGCTCTTCATCCTCTTATAAAACAGTTTGACTGCTCTTCATCCTCTTGTAAAACAGGTTAACTGCTTTTCATCCTCTTGTAAAACAGTCTGACTGCTCTACATCCTCGTATAAAACAGTTTGACTGCTCTTCATCCTTTTATAAAGCAGTTTGACTGCTCTTCATCCTCTTATAAATCAATTTGACTGCTCTTCATCCTCTTATAAAACCGTTTGACTGCTCTTCGTCCGATTATAAATCAGTTTGACTGCTCTTCGTCCGCTTATAAAACAGTTTGACTGCTCTTCATCCTTTTATAAAGCAGTTTGACTGATCTTCATCCTCTTATAAATCAGTTTGACTGCTCTTCATCCTTTTATAAAGCAGTTTGACTGCTCTTCATCCTCCTATAAACCAGTTTGACTGCGCTTCATCCTCCTATAGAACAGTTTGATTGCTCTTCGTCCGATTATAAATCAGTTTGACTGCTCTTCGTCCTCTTATAAAACAGTTTGACTGCTCTTCATCCTTTTATAAAGCAGTTTGACTGCTCTTCATCCTCTTATAAATCAGTTTGACTGCTCTTCATCTGTTTATAAAGCAGTTTGACTGCTCTTCATCCTCTTATAAAACAGTTTGACTGCTCTTCATCCTTTTATAAAGCAGTTTGACTGCTCTTCATCCTCTTATAAATCAGTTTGACTGCTCTTCATCCTATTATAAATCAGTTTGACTGCTCTTCATCCTCTTATAAAACAGTTTGACTGCTCTTCATCCTTTTATAAATCAGTTTGACTGCTCTTCATCCTATTATAAATCAGTTTGACTGCTCTTCATCCTCTTATAAAACAGTTTGACTGCTCTTTATCCTTTTATAACGCAGTTTGACTGCTCTTCATCCTCTTGTAAAACAGTTTGACTGCTCTTCATCCTCTTGTAAATCAATTTGACTGCTCTTCATCCTCTTATAAAACCGTTTGACTGCTCTTCGTCCGATTATAAATCAGTTTGACTGCTCTTCATCCTCTTATAAAACCGTTTGACTGCTCTTCGTCCGATTATAAATCAGGTTGACTGCTCTTCGTCCGATTATAAATCAGTTTGACTGCTCTTCGTCTGCTTATAAAACAGTTTGACTGCTCTTCATCCTTTTATAAAGCAGTTTGACTGCTCTTCATCCTCTTATAAATCAGTTTGACTGCTCTTCATCTGTTTATAAAGCAGTTTGACTGCTCTTCATCCTCCTATAGACCTGTTTGACTGCGCTTCATCCTCCTATAAAACAGTTTGACTGCTCTTCGTCGGATTATAAATCAGTTTGACTGCTCTTCGTCCTCTTATAAAACAGTTTGACTGCTCTTCATCCTTTTATAAAGCAGTTTGACTGCTCTTCATCCTCTTATAAAACAGTTTGACTGCTCTTCATCCTTTTATAAATCAGTTTGACTGCTCTTCGTCTGCTTATAAATCCGTTTGACTGCTCTTCATCCTATTATAAATCAGTTTGACTGCTCTTCATCCTCTTATAAAACAGTTTGACTGCTCTTTATCCTTTTATAACGCAGTTTGACTGCTCTTCATCCTCTTATAAAACAGTTTGACTGCTCTTCATCCTCTTGTAAAACAGGTTGACTGCTCTTCATCCTCTTGTAAAACAGTCTGACTGCTCTACATCCTCGTATAAAACAGTTTGACTGCTCTTCATCCTTTTATAAAGCAGTTTGACTGCTCTTCATCCTCTTATAAATCAATTTGACTGCTCTTCATCCTCTTATAAAACCGTTTGACTGCTCTTCGTCCGATTATAAATCAGTTTGACTGCTCTTCGTCCGCTTATAAAACAGTTTGACTGCTCTTCATCCTTTTATAAAGCAGTTTGACTGCTCTTCATCCTCTTATAAATCAGTTTGACTGCTCTTCATCCTTTTATAAAGCAGTTTGACTGCTCTTCATCCTCCTATAAACCAGTTTGACTGCGCTTCATCCTCCTATAGAACAGTTTGACTGCTCTTCGTCCGATTATAAATCAGTTTGACTGCTCTTCGTCCTCTTATAAAACCGTTTGACTGCTCTTCGTCCGATTATAAATCAGTTTGACTGCTCTTCATCCTCTTATAAAACCGTTTGACTGCTCTTCGTCCGATTATAAATCAGGTTGACTGCTCTTCGTCCGATTATAAATCAGTTTGACTGCTCTTCGTCTGCTTATAAAACAGTTTGACTGCTCTTCATCCTTTTATAAAGCAGTTTGACTGCTCTTCATCCTCTTATAAATCAGTTTGACTGCTCTTCATCTGTTTATAAAGCAGTTTGACTGCTCTTCATCCTCCTATAGACCAGTTTGACTGCGCTTCATCCTCCTATAAAACAGTTTGACTGCTCTTCGTCGGATTATAAATCAGTTTGACTGCTCTTCGTCCTCTTATAAAACAGTTTGACTGCTCTTCATCCTTTTATAAAGCAGTTTGACTGCTCTTCATCCTCTTATAAAACAGTTTGACTGCTCTTCATCCTTTTATAAATCAGTTTGACTGCTCTTCGTCTGCTTATAAATCCGTTTAACTGCTCTTCATCCTATTATAAATCAGTTTGACTGCTCTTCATCCTCTTATAAAACAGTTTGACTGCTCTTTATCCTTTTATAACGCAGTTTGACTGCTCTTCATCCTCTTATAAAACAGTTTGACTGCTCTTCATCCTCTTGTAAAACAGGTTGACTGCTCTTCATCCTCTTGTAAAACAGTCTGACTGCTCTACATCCTCGTATAAAACAGTTTGACTGCTCTTCATCCTTTTATAAAGCAGTTTGACTGCTCTTCATCCTCTTATAAATCAATTTGACTGCTCTTCATCCTCTTATAAAACCGTTTGACTGCTCTTCGTCCGATTATAAATCAGTTTGACTGCTCTTCGTCCGCTTATAAAACAGTTTGACTGCTCTTCATCCTTTTATAAAGCAGTTTGACTGCTCTTCATCCTCTTATAAATCAGTTTGACTGCTCTTCATCCTTTTATAAAGCAGTTTGACTGCTCTTCATCCTCCTATAAACCAGTTTGACTGCGCTTCATCCTCCTATAGAACAGTTTGACTGCTCTTCGTCCGATTATAAATCAGTTTGACTGCTCTTCGTCCTCTTATAAAACAGTTTGACTGCTCTTCATCCTTTTATAAAGCAGTTTGACTGCTCTTCATCCTCTTATAAATCAGTTTGACTGCTCTTCATCTGTTTATAAAGCAGTTTGACTGCTCTTCATCCTCTTATAAATCAGTTTGACTGCTCTTCATCCTTTTATAAAGCAGTTTGACTGCTCTTCATCCTCTTATAAATCAGTTTGACTGCTCTTCATCCTATTATAAATCAGTTTGACTGCTCTTCATCCTCTTATAAAACAGTTTGACTGCTCTTCATCCTTTTATAAATCAGTTTGACTGCTCTTCGTCTGCTTATAAATCAGTTTGACTGCTCGACATCCTATTATAAATCAGTTTGACTGTTCTTCATCCTCTTATAAAACAGTTTGACTGCTCTTTATCCTTTTATAACGCAGTTTGACTGCTCTTCATCCTCTTGTAAAACAGTTTGACTGCTCTTCATCCTCTTGTAAATCAATTTGACTGCTCTTCATCCTCTTATAAAACCGTTTGACTGCTCTTCGTCCGATTATAAATCAGTTTGACTGCTCTTCATCCTCTTATAAAACCGTTTGACTGCTCTTCGTCCGATTATAAATCAGGTTGACTGCTCTTCGTCCGATTATAAATCAGTTTGACTGCTCTTCGTCTGCTTATAAAACAGTTTGACTGCTCTTCATCCTTTTATAAAGCAGTTTGACTGCTCTTCATCCTCTTATAAATCAGTTTGACTGCTCTTCATCTGTTTATAAAGCAGTTTGACTGCTCTTCATCCTCCTATAGACCAGTTTGACTGCGCTTCATCCTCCTATAAAACAGTTTGACTGCTCTTCGTCGGATTATAAATCAGTTTGACTGCTCTTCGTCCTCTTATAAAACAGTTTGACTGCTCTTCATCATTTTATAAAGCAGTTTGACTGCTCTTCATCCTCTTATAAAACAGTTTGACTGCTCTTCATCCTTTTATAAATCAGTTTGACTGCTCTTCGTCTGCTTATAAATCAGTTTGACTGCTCTTCATCCTATTATAAATCAGTTTGACTGCTCTTCATCCTCTTATAAAACAGTTTGACTGCTCTTTATCATTTATAACGCAGTTTGACTGCTCTTCATCCTCTTATAAAACAGTTTGACTGCTCTTCATCCTCTTGTAAAACAGGTTGACTGCTCTTCATCCTCTTGTAAAACAGTCTGACTGCTCTACATCCTCGTATAAAACAGTTTGACTGCGCTTCATCCTCCTATAGAACAGTTTGACTGCTCTTCGTCCGATTATAAATCAGTTTGACTGCTCTTCGTCCTCTTATAAAACAGTTTGACTGCTCTTCATCCTTTTATAAAGCAGTTTGACTGCTCTTCATCCTCTTATAAATCAGTTTGACTGCTCTTCATCCGATTATAAATCAGTTTGACTGCTCTTCATCCTCTTATAAAACAGTTTGACTGCTCTTCATCCTTTTATAAAGCAGTTTGACTGCTCTTCATCCTCTTATAAATCAGTTTGACTGCTCTTCATCCTATTATAAATCAGTTTGACTGCTCTTCATCCTCTTATAAAACAGTTTGACTGCTCTTCATCCTTTTATAAATCAGTTTGACTGCTCTTCGTCTGCTTATAAATCAGTTTGACTGCTCGACATCCTATTATAAATCAGTTTGACTGCTCTTCATCCTCTTTTAAAACAGTTTGACTGCTCTTTATCCTTTTATAACGCAGTTTGACTGCTCTTCATCCTCTTATAAAACAGTTTGACTGCTCTTCATCCTCTTGTAAAACAGTCTGACTGCTCTACATCCTCGTATAAAACAGTTTGACTGCTCTTCATCCTTTTATAAAGCAGTTTGACTGCTCTTCATCCTCTTATAAATCAATTTGACTGCTCTTCATCCTCTTATAAAACCGTTTGACTGCTCTTCGTCCGATTATAAATCAGTTTGACTGCTCTTCATCCTCTTATAAAACCGTTTGACTGCTCTTCGTCCGATTATAAATCAGGTTGACTGCTCTTCGTCCGATTATAAATCAGTTTGACTGCTCTTCGTCTGCTTATAAAACAGTTTGACTGCTCTTCATCCTTTTATAAAGCAGTTTGACTGCTATTCATCCTCTTATAAATCAGTTTGACTGCTCTTCATCCTCTTATAAATCAGTTTGACTGCTCTTCATCCTTTTATAAATCAGTTTGACTGCTCTTCATCCTCCTATAAACCAGTTTGACTGCGCTTCATCCTCCTATAGAACAGTTTGATTGCTCTTCGTCCGATTATAAATCAGTTTGATTGCTCTTCGTCCTCTTATAAAACAGTTTGACTGCTCTTCATCCTTTTATAAAGCAGTTTGACTGCTCTTCATCCTCTTATAAATCAGTTTGACTGCTCTTCATCTGTTTATAAAGCAGTTTGACTGCTCTTCATCCTCTTATAAAACAGTTTGACTGCTCTTCATCCTTTTATAAAGCAGTTTGACTGCTCTTCATCCTCTTATAAATCAGTTTGACTGCTCTTCATCCTATTATAAATCAGTTTGACTGCTCTTCATCCTCTTATAAAACAGTTTGACTGCTCTTCATCCTTTTATAAATCAGTTTGACTGCTCTTCATCCTATTATAAATCAGTTTGACTGCTCTTCATCCTCTTATAAAACAGTTTGACTGCTCTTTATCCTTTTATAACGCAGTTTGACTGCTCTTCATCCTCTTGTAAAACAGTTTGACTGCTCTTCATCCTCTTGTAAATCAATTTGACTGCTCTTCATCCTCTTATAAAACCGTTTGACTGCTCTTCGTCCGATTATAAATCAGTTTGACTGCTCTTCATCCTCTTATAAAACCGTTTGACTGCTCTTCGTCCGATTATAAATCAGGTTGACTGCTCTTCGTCCGATTATAAATCAGTTTGACTGCTCTTCGTCTGCTTATAAAACAGTTTGACTGCTCTTCATCCTTTTATAAAGCAGTTTGACTGCTCTTCATCCTCTTATAAATCAGTTTGACTGCTCTTCATCTGTTTATAAAGCAGTTTGACTGCTCTTCATCCTCCTATAGACCAGTTTGACTGCGCTTCATCCTCCTATAAAACAGTTTGACTGCTCTTCGTCGGATTATAAATCAGTTTGACTGCTCTTCGTCCTCTTATAAAACAGTTTGACTGCTCTTCATCCTTTTATAAAGCAGTTTGACTGCTCTTCATCCTCTTATAAAACAGTTTGACTGCTCTTCATCCTTTTATAAATCAGTTTGACTGCTCTTCGTCTGCTTATAAATCCGTTTGACTGCTCTTCATCCTATTATAAATCAGTTTGACTGCTCTTCATCCTCTTATAAAACAGTTTGACTGCTCTTTATCCTTTTATAACGCAGTTTGACTGCTCTTCATCCTCTTATAAAACAGTTTGACTGCTCTTCATCCTCTTGTAAAACAGGTTGACTGCTCTTCATCCTCTTGTAAAACAGTCTGACTGCTCTACATCCTCGTATAAAACAGTTTGACTGCTCTTCATCCTTTTATAAAGCAGTTTGACTGCTCTTCATCCTCTTATAAATCAATTTGACTGCTCTTCATCCTCTTATAAAACCGTTTGACTGCTCTTCGTCCGATTATAAATCAGTTTGACTGCTCTTCGTCCGCTTATAAAACAGTTTGACTGCTCTTCATCCTTTTATAAAGCAGTTTGACTGCTCTTCATCCTCTTATAAATCAGTTTGACTGCTCTTCATCCTTTTATAAAGCAGTTTGACTGCTCTTCATCCTCCTATAAACCAGTTTGACTGCGCTTCATCCTCCTATAGAACAGTTTGACTGCTCTTCGTCCGATTATAAATCAGTTTGACTGCTCTTCGTCCTCTTATAAAACAGTTTGACTGCTCTTCATCCTTTTATAAAACAGTTTGACTGCTCTTCATCCTCTTATAAATCAGTTTGACTGCTCTTCATCTGTTTATAAAGCAGTTTGACTGCTCTTCATCCTCTTATAAAACAGTTTGACTGCTCTTCATCCTTTTATAAATCAGTTTGACTGCTCTTCGTCTGCTTATAAATCAGTTTGACTGCTCGACATCCTATTATAAATCAGTTTGACTGCTCTTCATCCTCTTATAAAACAGTTTGACTGCTCTTCATCCTTTTATAAATCAGTTTGACTGCTCTTCATCCTATTATAAATCAGTTTGACTGCTCTTCATCCTCTTATAAAACAGTTTGACTGCTCTTTATCCTTTTATAACGCAGTTTGACTGCTCTTCATCCTCTTGTAAAACAGTTTGACTGCTCTTCATCCTCTTGTAAATCAATTTGACTGCTCTTCATCCTCTTATAAAACCGTTTGACTGCTCTTCGTCCGATTATAAATCAGTTTGACTGCTCTTCATCCTCTTATAAAACCGTTTGACTGCTCTTCGTCCGATTATAAATCAGGTTGACTGCTCTTCGTCCGATTATAAATCAGTTTGACTGCTCTTCGTCTGCTTATAAAACAGTTTGACTGCTCTTCATCCTTTTATAAAGCAGTTTGACTGCTCTTCATCCTCTTATAAATCAGTTTGACTGCTCTTCATCTGTTTATAAAGCAGTTTGACTGCTCTTCATCCTCCTATAGACCAGTTTGACTGCGCTTCATCCTCCTATAAAACAGTTTGACTGCTCTTCGTCGGATTATAAATCAGTTTGACTGCTCTTCGTCCTCTTATAAAACAGTTTGACTGCTCTTCATCCTTTTATAAAGCAGTTTGACTGCTCTTCATCCTCTTATAAAACAGTTTGACTGCTCTTCATCCTTTTATAAATCAGTTTGACTGCTCTTCGTCTGCTTATAAATCCGTTTGACTGCTCTTCATCCTATTATAAATCAGTTTGACTGCTCTTCATCCTCTTATAAAACAGTTTGACTGCTCTTTATCCTTTTATAACGCAGTTTGACTGCTCTTCATCCTCTTATAAAACAGTTTGACTGCTCTTCATCCTCTTATAAATCAGTTTGACTGCTCTTCATCTGTTTATAAAGCAGTCTGACTGCTCTACATCCTCGTATAAAACAGTTTGACTGCTCTTCATCCTTTTATAAATCAGTTTGACTGCTCTTCGTCTGCTTATAAATCAGTTTGACTGCTCGACATCCTATTATAAATCAGTTTGACTGCTCTTCATCCTCTTATAAAACAGTTTGACTGCTCTTCATCCTTTTATAAATCAGTTTGACTGCTCTTCATCCTATTATAAATCAGTTTGACTGCTCTTCATCCTCTTATAAAACAGTTTGACTGCTCTTTATCCTTTTATAACGCAGTTTGACTGCTCTTCATCCTCTTGTAAAACAGTTTGACTGCTCTTCATCCTCTTGTAAATCAATTTGACTGCTCTTCATCCTCTTATAAAACCGTTTGACTGCTCTTCGTCCGATTATAAATCAGTTTGACTGCTCTTCATCCTCTTATAAAACCGTTTGACTGCTCTTCGTCCGATTATAAATCAGGTTGACTGCTCTTCGTCCGATTATAAATCAGTTTGACTGCTCTTCGTCTGCTTATAAAACAGTTTGACTGCTCTTCATCCTTTTATAAAGCAGTTTGACTGCTCTTCATCCTCTTATAAATCAGTTTGACTGCTCTTCATCTGTTTATAAAGCAGTTTGACTGCTCTTCATCCTCCTATAGACCAGTTTGACTGCGCTTCATCCTCCTATAAAACAGTTTGACTGCTCTTCGTCGGATTATAAATCAGTTTGACTGCTCTTCGTCCTCTTATAAAACAGTTTGACTGCTCTTCATCCTTTTATAAAGCAGTTTGACTGCTCTTCATCCTCTTATAAAACAGTTTGACTGCTCTTCATCCTTTTATAAATCAGTTTGACTGCTCTTCATCCTCTTATAAAACAGTTTGACTGCTCTTTATCCTTTTATAACGCAGTTTGACTGCTCTTCATCCTCTTATAAAACAGTTTGACTGCTCTTCATCCTCTTATAAATCAGTTTGACTGCTCTTCATCTGTTTATAAAGCAGTCTGACTGCTCTACATCCTCGTATAAAACAGTTTGACTGCTCTTCATCCTTTTATAAATCAGTTTGACTGCTCTTCGTCTGCTTATAAATCAGTTTGACTGCTCGACATCCTATTATAAATCAGTTTGACTGCTCTTCATCCTCTTATAAAACAGTTTGACTGCTCTTTATCCTTTTATAACGCAGTTTGACTGCTCTTCATCCTCTTGTAAAACAGTTTGACTGCTCTTCATCCTCTTGTAAATCAATTTTACTGCTCTTCATCCTCTTATAAAACCGTTTGACTGCTCTTCGTCCGATTATAAATCAGTTTGACTGCTCTTCATCCTCTTATAAAACCGTTTGACTGCTCTTCGTCCGATTATAAATCAGGTTGACTGCTCTTCGTCCGATTATAAATCAGTTTGACTGCTCTTCGTCTGCTTATAAAACAGTTTGACTGCTCTTCATCCTTTTATAAAGCAGTTTGACTGCTCTTCATCCTCTTATAAATCAGTTTGACTGCTCTTCATCTGTTTATAAAGCAGTTTGACTGCTCTTCATCCTCCTATAGACCAGTTTGACTGCGCTTCATCCTCCTATAAAACAGTTTGACTGCTCTTCGTCGGATTATAAATCAGTTTGACTGCTCTTCGTCCTCTTATAAAACAGTTTGACTGCTCTTCATCCTTTTATAAAGCAGTTTGACTGCTCTTCATCCTCTTATAAAACAGTTTGACTGCTCTTCATCCTTTTATAAATCAGTTTGGCTGCTCTTCGTCTGCTTATAAATCAGTTTGACTGCTCTTCATCCTCTTATAAAACAGTTTGACTGCTCTTCATCCTTTTATAAATCAGTTTGACTGCTCTTCATCCTATTATAAATCAGTTTGACTGCTCTTCATCCTCTTATAAAACAGTTTGACTGCTCTTTATCCTTTTATAACGCAGTTTGACTGCTCTTCATCCTCTTGTAAAACAGTTTGACTGCTCTTCATCCTCTTGTAAATCAATTTGACTGCTCTTCATCCTCTTATAAAACCGTTTGACTGCTCTTCGTCCGATTATAAATCAGTTTGACTGCTCTTCATCCTCTTATAAAACCGTTTGACTGCGCTTCGTCCGATTATAAATCAGGTTGACTGCTCTTCGTCCGATTATAAATCAGTTTGACTGCTCTTCGTCTGCTTATAAAACAGTTTGACTGCTCTTCATCCTTTTATAAAGCAGTTTGACTGCTCTTCATCCTCTTATAAATCAGTTTGACTGCTCTTCATCTGTTTATAAAGCAGTTTGACTGCTCTTCATCCTCCTATAGACCAGTTTGACTGCGCTTCATCCTCCTATAAAACAGTTTGACTGCTCTTCGTCGGATTATAAATCAGTTTGACTGCTCTTCGTCCTCTTATAAAACAGTTTGACTGCTCTTCATCCTTTTATAAAGCAGTTTGACTGCTCTTCATCCTCTTATAAAACAGTTTGACTGCTCTTCATCCTTTTATAAATCAGTTTGACTGCTCTTCGTCTGCTTATAAATCCGTTTGACTGCTCTTCATCCTATTATAAATCAGTTTGACTGCTCTTCATCCTCTTATAAAACAGTTTGACTGCTCTTTATCCTTTTATAACGCAGTTTGACTGCTCTTCATCCTCTTATAAAACAGTTTGACTGCTCTTCATCCTCTTATAAATCAGTTTGACTGCTCTTCATCTGTTTATAAAGCAGTCTGACTGCTCTACATCCTCGTATAAAACAGTTTGACTGCTCTTCATCCTTTTATAAATCAGTTTGACTGCTCTTCGTCTGCTTATAAATCAGTTTGACTGCTCGACATCCTATTATAAATCAGTTTGACTGCTCTTCATCCTCTTATAAAACAGTTTGACTGCTCTTTATCCTTTTATAACGCAGTTTGACTGCTCTTCATCCTCTTGTAAAACAGTTTGACTGCTCTTCATCCTCTTGTAAATCAATTTTACTGCTCTTCATCCTCTTATAAAACCGTTTGACTGCTCTTCGTCCGATTATAAATCAGTTTGACTGCTCTTCATCCTCTTATAAAACCGTTTGACTGCTCTTCGTCCGATTATAAATCAGGTTGACTGCTCTTCGTCCGATTATAAATCAGTTTGACTGCTCTTCGTCTGCTTATAAAACAGTTTGACTGCTCTTCATCCTTTTATAAAGCAGTTTGACTGCTCTTCATCCTCTTATAAATCAGTTTGACTGCTCTTCATCTGTTTATAAAGCAGTTTGACTGCTCTTCATCCTCCTATAGACCAGTTTGACTGCGCTTCATCCTCCTATAAAACAGTTTGACTGCTCTTCGTCGGATTATAAATCAGTTTGACTGCTCTTCGTCCTCTTATAAAACAGTTTGACTGCTCTTCATCCTTTTATAAAGCAGTTTGACTGCTCTTCATCCTCTTATAAAACAGTTTGACTGCTCTTCATCCTTTTATAAATCAGTTTGACTGCTCTTCGTCTGCTTATAAATCAGTTTGACTGCTCTTCATCCTATTATAAATCAGTTTGACTGCTCTTCATCCTCTTATAAAACAGTTTGACTGCTCTTTATCATTAATAACGCAGTTTGACTGCTCTTCATCCTCTTATAAAACAGTTTGACTGCTCTTCATCCTCTTGTAAAACAGGTTAACTGCTTTTCATCCTCTTGTAAAACAGTCTGACTGCTCTACATCCTCGTATAAAACAGTTTGACTGCTCTTCATCCTTTTATAAAGCAGTTTGACTGCTCTTCATCCTCTTATAAATCAATTTGACTGCTCTTCATCCTCTTATAAAACCGTTTGACTGCTCTTCGTCCGATTATAAATCAGTTTGACTGCTCTTCGTCCGCTTATAAAACAGTTTGACTGCTCTTCATCCTTTTATAAAGCAGTTTGACTGATCTTCATCCTCTTATAAATCAGTTTGACTGCTCTTCATCCTTTTATAAAGCAGTTTGACTGCTCTTCATCCTCCTATAAACCAGTTTGACTGCGCTTCATCCTCCTATAGAACAGTTTGATTGCTCTTCGTCCGATTATAAATCAGTTTGAATGCTCTTCGTCCTCTTATAAAACAGTTTGACTGCTCTTCATCCTTTTATAAAGCAGTTTGACTGCTCTTCATCCTCTTATAAATCAGTTTGACTGCTCTTCATCTGTTTATAAAGCAGTTTGACTGCTCTTCATCCTCTTATAAAACAGTTTGACTGCTCTTCATCCTTTTATAAAGCAGTTTGACTGCTCTTCATCCTCTTATAAATCAGTTTGACTGCTCTTCATCCTATTATAAATCAGTTTGACTGCTCTTCATCCTCTTATAAAACAGTTTGACTGCTCTTCATCCTTTTATAAATCAGTTTGACTGCTCTTCATCCTATTATAAATCAGTTTGACTGCTCTTCATCCTCTTATAAAACAGTTTGACTGCTCTTTATCCTTTTATAACGCAGTTTGACTGCTCTTCATCCTCTTGTAAAACAGTTTGACTGCTCTTCATCCTCTTGTAAATCAATTTGACTGCTCTTCATCCTCTTATAAAACCGTTTGACTGCTCTTCGTCCGATTATAAATCAGTTTGACTGCTCTTCATCCTCTTATAAAACCGTTTGACTGCTCTTCGTCCGATTATAAATCAGGTTGACTGCTCTTCGTCCGATTATAAATCAGTTTGACTGCTCTTCGTCTGCTTATAAAACAGTTTGACTGCTCTTCATCCTTTTATAAAGCAGTTTGACTGCTCTTCATCCTCTTATAAATCAGTTTGACTGCTCTTCATCTGTTTATAAAGCAGTTTGACTGCTCTTCATCCTCCTATAGACCTGTTTGACTGCGCTTCATCCTCCTATAAAACAGTTTGACTGCTCTTCGTCGGATTATAAATCAGTTTGACTGCTCTTCGTCCTCTTATAAAACAGTTTGACTGCTCTTCATCCTTTTATAAAGCAGTTTGACTGCTCTTCATCCTCTTATAAAACAGTTTGACTGCTCTTCATCCTTTTATAACGCAGTTTGACTGCTCTTCATCCTCTTATAAAACAGTTTGACTGCTCTTCATCCTCTTGTAAAACAGGTTGACTGCTCTTCATCCTCTTGTAAAACAGTCTGACTGCTCTACATCCTCGTATAAAACAGTTTGACTGCTCTTCATCCTTTTATAAAGCAGTTTGACTGCTCTTCATCCTCTTATAAATCAATTTGACTGCTCTTCATCCTCTTATAAAACCGTTTGACTGCTCTTCGTCCGATTATAAATCAGTTTGACTGCTCTTCGTCCGCTTATAAAACAGTTTGACTGCTCTTCATCCTTTTATAAAGCAGTTTGACTGCTCTTCATCCTCTTATAAATCAGTTTGACTGCTCTTCATCCTTTTATAAAGCAGTTTGACTGCTCTTCATCCTCCTATAAACCAGTTTGACTGCGCTTCATCCTCCTATAGAACAGTTTGACTGCTCTTCGTCCGATTATAAATCAGTTTGACTGCTCTTCGTCCTCTTATAAAACAGTTTGACTGCTCTTCATCCTTTTATAAAGCAGTTTGACTGCTCTTCATCCTCTTATAAATCAGTTTGACTGCTCTTCATCTGTTTATAAAGCAGTTTGACTGCTCTTCATCCTCTTATAAAACAGTTTGACTGCTCTTCATCCTTTTATAAAGCAGTTTGACTGCTCTTCATCCTCTTATAAAACAGTTTGACTGCTCTTCATCCTTTTATAAATCAGTTTGACTGCTCTTCGTCTGCTTATAAATCCGTTTGACTGCTCTTCATCCTATTATAAATCAGTTTGACTGCTCTTCATCCTCTTATAAAACAGTTTGACTGCTCTTTATCCTTTTATAACGCAGTTTGACTGCTCTTCATCCTCTTATAAAACAGTTTGACTGCTCTTCATCCTCTTATAAATCAGTTTGACTGCTCTTCATCTGTTTATAAAGCAGTCTGACTGCTCTACATCCTCGTATAAAACAGTTTGACTGCTCTTCATCCTTTTATAAATCAGTTTGACTGCTCTTCGTCTGCTTATAAATCAGTTTGACTGCTCGACATCCTATTATAAATCAGTTTGACTGCTCTTCATCCTCTTATAAAACAGTTTGACTGCTCTTCATCCTTTTATAAATCAGTTTGACTGCTCTTCATCCTATTATAAATCAGTTTGACTGCTCTTCATCCTCTTATAAAACAGTTTGACTGCTCTTTATCCTTTTATAACGCAGTTTGACTGCTCTTCATCCTCTTGTAAAACAGTTTGACTGCTCTTCATCCTCTTGTAAATCAATTTGACTGCTCTTCATCCTCTTATAAAACCGTTTGACTGCTCTTCGTCCGATTATAAATCAGTTTGACTGCTCTTCATCCTCTTATAAAACCGTTTGACTGCTCTTCGTCCGATTATAAATCAGGTTGACTGCTCTTCGTCCGATTATAAATCAGTTTGACTGCTCTTCGTCTGCTTATAAAACAGTTTGACTGCTCTTCATCCTTTTATAAAGCAGTTTGACTGCTCTTCATCCTCTTATAAATCAGTTTGACTGCTCTTCATCTGTTTATAAAGCAGTTTGACTGCTCTTCATCCTCCTATAGACCAGTTTGACTGCGCTTCATCCTCCTATAAAACAGTTTGACTGCTCTTCGTCGGATTATAAATCAGTTTGACTGCTCTTCGTCCTCTTATAAAACAGTTTGACTGCTCTTCATCCTTTTATAAAGCAGTTTGACTGCTCTTCATCCTCTTATAAAACAGTTTGACTGCTCTTCATCCTTTTATAAATCAGTTTGACTGCTCTTCGTCTGCTTATAAATCCGTTTGACTGCTCTTCATCCTATTATAAATCAGTTTGACTGCTCTTCATCCTCTTATAAAACAGTTTGACTGCTCTTTATCCTTTTATAACGCAGTTTGACTGCTCTTCATCCTCTTATAAAACAGTTTGACTGCTCTTCATCCTCTTATAAATCAGTTTGACTGCTCTTCATCTGTTTATAAAGCAGTCTGACTGCTCTACATCCTCGTATAAAACAGTTTGACTGCTCTTCATCCTTTTATAAATCAGTTTGACTGCTCTTCGTCTGCTTATAAATCAGTTTGACTGCTCGACATCCTATTATAAATCAGTTTGACTGCTCTTCATCCTCTTATAAAACAGTTTGACTGCTCTTTATCCTTTTATAACGCAGTTTGACTGCTCTTCATCCTCTTGTAAAACAGTTTGACTGCTCTTCATCCTCTTGTAAATCAATTTTACTGCTCTTCATCCTCTTATAAAACCGTTTGACTGCTCTTCGTCCGATTATAAATCAGGTTGACTGCTCTTCGTCCGATTATAAATCAGTTTGACTGCTCTTCGTCTGCTTATAAAACAGTTTGACTGCTCTTCATCCTTTTATAAAGCAGTTTGACTGCTCTTCATCCTCTTATAAATCAGTTTGACTGCTCTTCATCTGTTTATAAAGCAGTTTGACTGCTCTTCATCCTCCTATAGACCAGTTTGACTGCGCTTCATCCTCCTATAAAACAGTTTGACTGCTCTTCGTCGGATTATAAATCAGTTTGACTGCTCTTCGTCCTCTTATAAAACAGTTTGACTGCTCTTCATCCTTTTATAAAGCAGTTTGACTGCTCTTCATCCTCTTATAAAACAGTTTGACTGCTCTTCATCCTTTTATAAATCAGTTTGACTGCTCTTCGTCTGCTTATAAATCCGTTTGACTGCTCTTCATCCTATTATAAATCAGTTTGACTGCTCTTCATCCTCTTATAAAACAGTTTGACTGCTCTTTATCCTTTTATAACGCAGTTTGACTGCTCTTCATCCTCTTATAAAACAGTTTGACTGCTCTTCATCCTCTTATAAATCAGTTTGACTGCTCTTCATCTGTTTATAAAGCAGTCTGACTGCTCTACATCCTCGTATAAAACAGTTTGACTGCTCTTCATCCTTTTATAAATCAGTTTGACTGCTCTTCGTCTGCTTATAAATCAGTTTGACTGCTCGACATCCTATTATAAATCAGTTTGACTGCTCTTCATCCTCTTATAAAACAGTTTGACTGCTCTTTATCCTTTTATAACGCAGTTTGACTGCTCTTCATCCTCTTGTAAAACAGTTTGACTGCTCTTCATCCTCTTGTAAATCAATTTTACTGCTCTTCATCCTCTTATAAAACCGTTTGACTGCTCTTCGTCCGATTATAAATCAGTTTGACTGCTCTTCATCCTCTTATAAAACCGTTTGACTGCTCTTCGTCCGATTGTAAATCAGGTTGACTTCTCTTCGTCCGATTATAAATCAGTTTGACTGCTCTTCGTCTGCTTATAAAACAGTTTGACTGCTCTTCATCCTTTTATAAAGCAGTTTGACTGCTCTTCATCCTCTTATAAATCAGTTTGACTGCTCTTCATCTGTTTATAAAGCAGTTTGACTGCTCTTCATCCTCCTATAGACCAGTTTGACTGCGCTTCATCCTCCTATAAAACAGTTTGACTGCTCTTCGTCGGATTATAAATCAGTTTGACTGCTCTTCGTCCTCTTATAAAACAGTTTGACTGCTCTTCATCCTTTTATAAAGCAGTTTGACTGCTCTTCATCCTCTTATAAAACAGTTTGACTGCTCTTCATCCTTTTATAAATCAGTTTGGCTGCTCTTCGTCTGCTTATAAATCAGTTTGACTGCTCTTCATCCTCTTATAAAACAGTTTGACTGCTCTTCATCCTTTTATAAATCAGTTTGACTGCTCTTCATCCTATTATAAATCAGTTTGACTGCTCTTCATCCTCTTATAAAACAGTTTGACTGCTCTTTATCCTTTTATAACGCAGTTTGACTGCTCTTCATCCTCTTGTAAAACAGTTTGACTGCTCTTCATCCTCTTGTAAATCAATTTGACTGCTCTTCATCCTCTTATAAAACCGTTTGACTGCTCTTCGTCCGATTATAAATCAGTTTGACTGCTCTTCATCCTCTTATAAAACCGTTTGACTGCTCTTCGTCCGATTATAAATCAGGTTGACTGCTCTTCGTCCGATTATAAATCAGTTTGACTGCTCTTCGTCTGCTTATAAAACAGTTTGACTGCTCTTCATCCTTTTATAAAGCAGTTTGACTGCTCTTCATCCTCTTATAAATCAGTTTGACTGCTCTTCATCTGTTTATAAAGCAGTTTGACTGCTCTTCATCCTCCTATAGACCAGTTTGACTGCGCTTCATCCTCCTATAAAACAGTTTGACTGCTCTTCGTCGGATTATAAATCAGTTTGACTGCTCTTCGTCCTCTTATAAAACAGTTTGACTGCTCTTCATCCTTTTATAAAGCAGTTTGACTGCTCTTCATCCTCTTATAAAACAGTTTGACTGCTCTTCATCCTTTTATAAATCAGTTTGACTGCTCTTCGTCTGCTTATAAATCCGTTTGACTGCTCTTCATCCTATTATAAATCAGTTTGACTGCTCTTCATCCTCTTATAAAACAGTTTGACTGCTCTTTATCCTTTTATAACGCAGTTTGACTGCTCTTCATCCTCTTATAAAACAGTTTGACTGCTCTTCATCCTCTTATAAATCAGTTTGACTGCTCTTCATCTGTTTATAAAGCAGTCTGACTGCTCTACATCCTCGTATAAAACAGTTTGACTGCTCTTCATCCTTTTATAAATCAGTTTGACTGCTCTTCGTCTGCTTATAAATCAGTTTGACTGCTCGACATCCTATTATAAATCAGTTTGACTGCTCTTCATCCTCTTATAAAACAGTTTGACTGCTCTTTATCCTTTTATAACGCAGTTTGACTGCTCTTCATCCTCTTGTAAAACAGTTTGACTGCTCTTCATCCTCTTGTAAATCAATTTTACTGCTCTTCATCCTCTTATAAAACCGTTTGACTGCTCTTCGTCCGATTATAAATCAGTTTGACTGCTCTTCATCCTCTTATAAAACCGTTTGACTGCTCTTCGTCCGATTATAAATCAGGTTGACTGCTCTTCGTCCGATTATAAATCAGTTTGACTGCTCTTCGTCTGCTTATAAAACAGTTTGACTGCTCTTCATCCTTTTATAAAGCAGTTTGACTGCTCTTCATCCTCTTATAAATCAGTTTGACTGCTCTTCATCTGTTTATAAAGCAGTTTGACTGCTCTTCATCCTCCTATAGACCAGTTTGACTGCGCTTCATCCTCCTATAAAACAGTTTGACTGCTCTTCGTCGGATTATAAATCAGTTTGACTGCTCTTCGTCCTCTTATAAAACAGTTTGACTGCTCTTCATCCTTTTATAAAGCAGTTTGACTGCTCTTCATCCTCTTATAAAACAGTTTGACTGCTCTTCATCCTTTTATAAATCAGTTTGACTGCTCTTCGTCTGCTTATAAATCAGTTTGACTGCTCTTCATCCTATTATAAATCAGTTTGACTGCTCTTCATCCTCTTATAAAACAGTTTGACTGCTCTTTATCATTAATAACGCAGTTTGACTGCTCTTCATCCTCTTATAAAACAGTTTGACTGCTCTTCATCCTCTTGTAAAACAGGTTAACTGCTTTTCATCCTCTTGTAAAACAGTCTGACTGCTCTACATCCTCGTATAAAACAGTTTGACTGCTCTTCATCCTTTTATAAAGCAGTTTGACTGCTCTTCATCCTCTTATAAATCAATTTGACTGCTCTTCATCCTCTTATAAAACCGTTTGACTGCTCTTCGTCCGATTATAAATCAGTTTGACTGCTCTTCGTCCGCTTATAAAACAGTTTGACTGCTCTTCATCCTTTTATAAAGCAGTTTGACTGATCTTCATCCTCTTATAAATCAGTTTGACTGCTCTTCATCCTTTTATAAAGCAGTTTGACTGCTCTTCATCCTCCTATAAACCAGTTTGACTGCGCTTCATCCTCCTATAGAACAGTTTGATTGCTCTTCGTCCGATTATAAATCAGTTTGACTGCTCTTCGTCCTCTTATAAAACAGTTTGACTGCTCTTCATCCTTTTATAAAGCAGTTTGACTGCTCTTCATCCTCTTATAAATCAGTTTGACTGCTCTTCATCTGTTTATAAAGCAGTTTGACTGCTCTTCATCCTCTTATAAAACAGTTTGACTGCTCTTCATCCTTTTATAAAGCAGTTTGACTGCTCTTCATCCTCTTATAAATCAGTTTGACTGCTCTTCATCCTATTATAAATCAGTTTGACTGCTCTTCATCCTCTTATAAAACAGTTTGACTGCTCTTCATCCTTTTATAAATCAGTTTGACTGCTCTTCATCCTATTATAAATCAGTTTGACTGCTCTTCATCCTCTTATAAAACAGTTTGACTGCTCTTTATCCTTTTATAACGCAGTTTGACTGCTCTTCATCCTCTTGTAAAACAGTTTGACTGCTCTTCATCCTCTTGTAAATCAATTTGACTGCTCTTCATCCTCTTATAAAACCGTTTGACTGCTCTTCGTCCGATTATAAATCAGTTTGACTGCTCTTCATCCTCTTATAAAACCGTTTGACTGCTCTTCGTCCGATTATAAATCAGGTTGACTGCTCTTCGTCCGATTATAAATCAGTTTGACTGCTCTTCGTCTGCTTATAAAACAGTTTGACTGCTCTTCATCCTTTTATAAAGCAGTTTGACTGCTCTTCATCCTCTTATAAATCAGTTTGACTGCTCTTCATCTGTTTATAAAGCAGTTTGACTGCTCTTCATCCTCCTATAGACCTGTTTGACTGCGCTTCATCCTCCTATAAAACAGTTTGACTGCTCTTCGTCGGATTATAAATCAGTTTGACTGCTCTTCGTCCTCTTATAAAACAGTTTGACTGCTCTTCATCCTTTTATAAAGCAGTTTGACTGCTCTTCATCCTCTTATAAAACAGTTTGACTGCTCTTCATCCTTTTATAACGCAGTTTGACTGCTCTTCATCCTCTTATAAAACAGTTTGACTGCTCTTCATCCTCTTGTAAAACAGGTTGACTGCTCTTCATCCTCTTGTAAAACAGTCTGACTGCTCTACATCCTCGTATAAAACAGTTTGACTGCTCTTCATCCTTTTATAAAGCAGTTTGACTGCTCTTCATCCTCTTATAAATCAATTTGACTGCTCTTCATCCTCTTATAAAACCGTTTGACTGCTCTTCGTCCGATTATAAATCAGTTTGACTGCTCTTCGTCCGCTTATAAAACAGTTTGACTGCTCTTCATCCTTTTATAAAGCAGTTTGACTGCTCTTCATCCTCTTATAAATCAGTTTGACTGCTCTTCATCCTTTTATAAAGCAGTTTGACTGCTCTTCATCCTCCTATAAACCAGTTTGACTGCGCTTCATCCTCCTATAGAACAGTTTGACTGCTCTTCGTCCGATTATAAATCAGTTTGACTGCTCTTCGTCCTCTTATAAAACCGTTTGACTGCTCTTCGTCCGATTATAAATCAGTTTGACTGCTCTTCATCCTCTTATAAAACCGTTTGACTGCTCTTCGTCCGATTATAAATCAGGTTGACTGCTCTTCGTCCGATTATAAATCAGTTTGACTGCTCTTCGTCTGCTTATAAAACAGTTTGACTGCTCTTCATCCTTTTATAAAGCAGTTTGACTGCTCTTCATCCTCTTATAAATCAGTTTGACTGCTCTTCATCTGTTTATAAAGCAGTTTGACTGCTCTTCATCCTCCTATAGACCAGTTTGACTGCGCTTCATCCTCCTATAAAACAGTTTGACTGCTCTTCGTCGGATTATAAATCAGTTTGACTGCTCTTCGTCCTCTTATAAAACAGTTTGACTGCTCTTCATCCTTTTATAAAGCAGTTTGACTGCTCTTCATCCTCTTATAAAACAGTTTGACTGCTCTTCATCCTTTTATAAATCAGTTTGACTGCTCTTCGTCTGCTTATAAATCCGTTTGACTGCTCTTCATCCTATTATAAATCAGTTTGACAGCTCTTCATCCTCTTATAAAACAGTTTGACTGCTCTTTATCCTTTTATAACGCAGTTTGACTGCTCTTCATCCTCTTATAAAACAGTTTGACTGCTCTTCATCCTCTTGTAAAACAGGTTGACTGCTCTTCATCCTCTTGTAAAACAGTCTGACTGCTCTACATCCTCGTATAAAACAGTTTGACTGCTCTTCATCCTTTTATAAAGCAGTTTGACTGCTCTTCATCCTCTTATAAATCAATTTGACTGCTCTTCATCCTCTTATAAAACCGTTTGACTGCTCTTCGTCCGATTATAAATCAGTTTGACTGCTCTTCGTCCGCTTATAAAACAGTTTGACTGCTCTTCATCCTTTTATAAAGCAGTTTGACTGCTCTTCATCCTCTTATAAATCAGTTTGACTGCTCTTCATCCTTTTATAAAGCAGTTTGACTGCTCTTCATCCTCCTATAAACCAGTTTGACTGCGCTTCATCCTCCTATAGAACAGTTTGACTGCTCTTCGTCCGATTATAAATCAGTTTGACTGCTCTTCGTCCTCTTATAAAACAGTTTGACTGCTCTTCATCCTTTTATAAAGCAGTTTGACTGCTCTTCATCCTCTTATAAATCAGTTTGACTGCTCTTCATCTGTTTATAAAGCAGTTTGACTGCTCTTCATCCTCTTATAAAACAGTTTGACTGCTCTTCATCCTTTTATAAAGCAGTTTGACTGCTCTTCATCCTCTTATAAATCAGTTTGACTGCTCTTCATCCTATTATAAATCAGTTTGACTGCTCTTCATCCTCTTATAAAACAGTTTGACTGCTCTTCATCCTTTTATAAATCAGTTTGACTGCTCTTCGTCTGCTTATAAATCAGTTTGACTGCTCGACATCCTATTATAAATCAGTTTGACTGTTCTTCATCCTCTTATAAAACAGTTTGACTGCTCTTTATCCTTTTATAACGCAGTTTGACTGCTCTTCATCCTCTTGTAAAACAGTTTGACTGCTCTTCATCCTCTTGTAAATCAATTTGACTGCTCTTCATCCTCTTATAAAACCGTTTGACTGCTCTTCGTCCGATTATAAATCAGTTTGACTGCTCTTCATCCTCTTATAAAACCGTTTGACTGCTCTTCGTCCGATTATAAATCAGGTTGACTGCTCTTCGTCCGATTATAAATCAGTTTGACTGCTCTTCGTCTGCTTATAAAACATTTTGACTGCTCTTCATCCTTTTATAAAGCAGTTTGACTGCTCTTCATCCTCTTATAAATCAGTTTGACTGCTCTTCATCTGTTTATAAAGCAGTTTGACTGCTCTTCATCCTCCTATAGACCAGTTTGACTGCGCTTCATCCTCCTATAAAACAGTTTGACTGCTCTTCGTCGGATTATAAATCAGTTTGACTGCTCTTCGTCCTCTTACAAAACAGTTTGACTGCTCTTCATCATTTTATAAAGCAGTTTGACTGCTCTTCATCCTCTTATAAAACAGTTTGACTGCTCTTCATCCTTTTATAAATCAGTTTGACTGCTCTTCGTCTGCTTATAAATCAGTTTGACTGCTCTTCATCCTATTATAAATCAGTTTGACTGCTCTTCATCCTCTTATAAAACAGTTTGACTGCTCTTTATCATTTATAACGCAGTTTGACTGCTCTTCATCCTCTTATAAAACAGTTTGACTGCTCTTCATCCTCTTGTAAAACAGGTTGACTGCTCTTCATCCTCTTGTAAAACAGTCTGACTGCTCTACATCCTCGTATAAAACAGTTTGACTGCGCTTCATCCTCCTATAGAACAGTTTGACTGCTCTTCGTCCGATTATAAATCAGTTTGACTGCTCTTCGTCCTCTTATAAAACAGTTTGACTGCTCTTCATCCTTTTATAAAGCAGTTTGACTGCTCTTCATCCTCTTATAAATCAGTTTGACTGCTCTTCATCCGATTATAAATCAGTTTGACTGCTCTTCATCCTCTTATAAAACAGTTTGACTGCTCTTCGTCCGATTATAAATCAGTTTGACTGCTCTTCGTCCGCTTATAAAACAGTTTGACTGCTCTTCATCCTTTTATAAAGCAGTTTGACTGCTCTTCATCCTCTTATAAATCAGTTTGACTGCTCTTCATCCTTTTATAAAGCAGTTTGACTGCTCTTCATCCTCCTATAAACCAGTTTGACTGCGCTTCATCCTCCTATAGAACAGTTTGACTGCTCTTCGTCCGATTATAAATCAGTTTGACTGCTCTTCGTCCTCTTATAAAACCGTTTGACTGCTCTTCGTCCGATTATAAATCAGTTTGACTGCTCTTCATCCTCTTATAAAACCGTTTGACTGCTCTTCGTCCGATTATAAATCAGGTTGACTGCTCTTCGTCCGATTATAAATCAGTTTGACTGCTCTTCGTCTGCTTATAAAACAGTTTGACTGCTCTTCATCCTTTTATAAAGCAGTTTGACTGCTCTTCATCCTCTTATAAATCAGTTTGACTGCTCTTCATCTGTTTATAAAGCAGTTTGACTGCTCTTCATCCTCCTATAGACCAGTTTGACTGCGCTTCATCCTCCTATAAAACAGTTTGACTGCTCTTCGTCGGATTATAAATCAGTTTGACTGCTCTTCGTCCTCTTATAAAACAGTTTGACTGCTCTTCATCCTTTTATAAAGCAGTTTGACTGCTCTTCATCCTCTTATAAAACAGTTTGACTGCTCTTCATCCTTTTATAAATCAGTTTGACTGCTCTTCATCTGCTTATAAATCCGTTTGACTGCTCTTCATCCTATTATAAATCAGTTTGACTGCTCTTCATCCTCTTATAAAACAGTTTGACTGCTCTTTATTCTTTTATAACGCAGTTTGACTGCTCTTCATCCTCTTATAAAACAGTTTGACTGCTCTTCATCCTCTTGTAAAACAGGTTGACTGCTCTTCATCCTCTTGTAAAACAGTCTGACTGCTCTACATCCTCGTATAAAACAGTTTGACTGCTCTTCATCCTTTTATAAAGCAGTTTGACTGCTCTTCATCCTCTTATAAATCAATTTGACTGCTCTTCATCCTCTTATAAAACCGTTTGACTGCTCTTCGTCCGATTATAAATCAGTTTGACTGCTCTTCGTCCGCTTATAAAACAGTTTGACTGCTCTTCATCCTTTTATAAAGCAGTTTGACTGCTCTTCATCCTCTTATAAATCAGTTTGACTGCTCTTCATCCTTTTATAAAGCAGTTTGACTGCTCTTCATCCTCCTATAAACCAGTTTGACTGCGCTTCATCCTCCTATAGAACAGTTTGACTGCTCTTCGTCCGATTATAAAACAGTTTGACTGCTCTTCATCCTTTTATAAAGCAGTTTGACTGCTCTTCATCCTCTTATAAATCAGTTTGACTGCTCTTCATCTGTTTATAAAGCAGTTTGACTGCTCTTCATCCTCTTATAAAACAGTTTGACTGCTCTTCATCCTTTTATAAATCAATTTAACTGCTCTTCATCCTCTTATAAATCAGTTTGACTGCTCTTCATCCTATTATAAATCAGTTTGACTGCTCTTCATCCTCTTATAAAACAGTTTGACTGCTCTTCATCCTTTTATAAATCAGTTTGACTGCTCTTCGTCTGCTTATAAATCAGTTTGACTGCTCGACATCCTATTATAAATCAGTTTGACTGTTCTTCATCCTCTTATAAAACAGTTTGACTGCTCTTTATCCTTTTATAACGCAGTTTGACTGCTCTTCATCCTCTTGTAAAACAGTTTGACTGCTCTTCATCCTCTTGTAAATCAATTTGACTGCTCTTCATCCTCTTATAAAACCGTTTGACTGCTCTTCGTCCGATTATAAATCAGTTTGACTGCTCTTCATCCTCTTATAAAACCGTTTGACTGCTCTTCGTCCGATTATAAATCAGGTTGACTGCTCTTCGTCCGATTATAAATCAGTTTGACTGCTCTTCGTCTGCTTATAAAACAGTTTGACTGCTCTTCATCCTTTTATAAAGCAGTTTGACTGCTCTTCATCCTCATAAATCAGTTTGACTGCTCTTCATCTGTTTATAAAGCAGTTTGACTGCTCTTCATCCTCCTATAGACCAGTTTGACTGCGCTTCATCCTCCTATAAAACAGTTTGACTGCTCTTCGTCGGATTATAAATCAGTTTGACTGCTCTTCGTCCTCTTATAAAACAGTTTGACTGCTCTTCATCATTTTATAAAGCAGTTTGACTGCTCTTCATCCTCTTATAAAACAGTTTGACTGCTCTTCATCCTTTTATAAATCAGTTTGACTGCTCTTCGTCTGCTTATAAATCAGTTTGACTGCTCTTCATCCTATTATAAATCAGTTTGACTGCTCTTCATCCTCTTATAAAACAGTTTGACTGCTCTTTATCATTTATAACGCAGTTTGACTGCTCTTCATCCTCTTATAAAACAGTTTGACTGCTCTTCATCCTCTTGTAAAACAGGTTGACTGCTCTTCATCCTCTTGTAAAACAGTCTGACTGCTCTACATCCTCGTATAAAACAGTTTGACTGCGCTTCATCCTCCTATAGAACAGTTTGACTGCTCTTCGTCCGATTATAAATCAGTTTGACTGCTCTTCGTCCTCTTATAAAACAGTTTGACTGCTCTTCATCCTTTTATAAAGCAGTTTGACTGCTCTTCATCCTCTTATAAATCAGTTTGACTGCTCTTCATCCGATTATAAATCAGTTTGACTGCTCTTCATCCTCTTATAAAACAGTTTGACTGCTCTTCATCCTTTTATAAAGCAGTTTGACTGCTCTTCATCCTCTTATAAATCAGTTTGACTGCTCTTCATCCTATTATAAATCAGTTTGACTGCTCTTCATCCTCTTATAAAACAGTTTGACTGCTCTTCATCCTTTTATAAATCAGTTTGACTGCTCTTCGTCTGCTTATAAATCAGTTTGACTGCTCGACATCCTATTATAAATCAGTTTGACTGCTCTTCATCCTCTTTTAAAACAGTTTGACTGCTCTTTATCCTTTTATAACGCAGTTTGACTGCTCTTCATCCTCTTATAAAACAGTTTGACTGCTCTTCATCCTCTTGTAAAACAGGTTGACTGCTCTTCATCCTCTTGTAAAACAGTCTGACTGCTCTACATCCTCGTATAAAACAGTTTGACTGCTCTTCATCCTTTTATAAAGCAGTTTGACTGCTCTTCATCCTCTTATAAATCATTTTGACTGCTCTTCATCCTCTTATAAAACCGTTTGACTGCTCTTCGTCCGATTATAAATCAGTTTGACTGCTCTTCATCCTCTTATAAAACCGTTTGACTGCTCTTCGTCCGATTATAAATCAGGTTGACTGCTCTTCGTCCGATTATAAATCAGTTTGACTGCTCTTCGTCTGCTTATAAAACAGTTTGACTGCTCTTCATCCTTTTATAAAGCAGTTTGACTGCTATTCATCCTCTTATAAATCAGTTTGACTGCTCTTCATCTGTTTATAAAGCAGTTTGACTGCTCTTCATCCTCCTATAGACCAGTTTGACTGCGCTTCATCCTCCTATAAAACAGTTTGACTGCCCTTCGTCGGATTATAAATCAGTTTGACTGCTCTTCGTCTGCTTATAAATCAGTTTGACTGCTCGACATCCTATTATAAATCAGTTTGACTGCTCTTCATTCTCTTATAAACAGTTTGACTGCTCTTCATCCTTTTATAAATCAGTTTGACTGCTCTTCATCCTATTATAAATCAGTTTGACTGCTCTTCATCCTCTTATAAAACAGTTTGACTGCTCTTTATCCTTTTATAACGCAGTTTGACTGCTCTTCATCCTCTTGTAAAACAGGTTAACTGCTCTTCATCCTCTTGTAAAACAGTCTGACTGCTCTACATCCTCGTATAAAACAGTTTGACTGCTCTTCATCCTTTTATAAAGCAGTTTGACTGCTCTTCATCCTCTTATAAATCAATTTGACTGCTCTTCATCCTCTTATAAAACCGTTTGACTGCTCTTCGTCCGATTATAAATCAGTTTGACTGCTCTTCGTCCGCTTATAAAACAGTTTGACTGCTCTTCATCCTTTTATAAAGCAGTTTGACTGCTCTTCATCCTCTTATAAATCAGTTTGACTGCTCTTCATCCTTTTATAAAGCAGTTTGACTGCTCTTCATCCTCCTATAAACCAGTTTGACTGCGCTTCATCCTCCTATAGAACAGTTTGACTGCTCTTCGTCCGATTATAAATCAGTTTGACTGCTCTTCATCCTCTTATAAAACAGTTTGACTGCTCTTTATCCTTTTATAACGCAGTTTGACTGCTCTTCATCCTCTTATAAAACAGTTTGACTGCTCTTCATCCTCTTGTAAAACAGGTTGACTGCTCTTCATCCTCTTGTAAAACAGTCTGACTGCTCTACATCCTCGTATAAAACAGTTTGACTGCTCTTCATCCTTTTATAAAGCAGTTTGACTGCTCTTCATCCTCTTATAAATCAATTTGACTGCTCTTCATCCTCTTATAAAACCGTTTGACTGCTCTTCGTCCGATTATAAATCAGTTTGACTGCTCTTCGTCCGCTTATAAAACAGTTTGACTGCTCTTCATCCTTTTATAAAGCAGTTTGACTGCTCTTCATCCTCTTATAAATCAGTTTGACTGCTCTTCATCCTTTTATAAAGCAGTTTGACTGCTCTTCATCCTCCTATAAACCAGTTTGACTGCGCTTCATCCTCCTATAGAACAGTTTGATTGCTCTTCGTCCGATTATAAATCAGTTTGACTGCTCTTCGTCCTCTTATAAAACAGTTTGACTGCTCTTCATCCTTTTATAAAGCAGTTTGACTGCTCTTCATCCTCTTATAAATCAGTTTGACTGCTCTTCATCTGTTTATAAAGCAGTTTGACTGCTCTTCATCCTCTTATAAAACAGTTTGACTGCTCTTCATCCTTTTATAAAGCAGTTTGACTGCTCTTCATCCTCTTATAAATCAGTTTGACTGCTCTTCATCCTATTATAAATCAGTTTGACTGCTCTTCATCCTCTTATAAAACAGTTTGACTGCTCTTCATCCTTTTATAAATCAGTTTGACTGCTCTTCATCCTATTATAAATCAGTTTGACTGCTCTTCATCCTCTTATAAAACAGTTTGACTGCTCTTTATCCTTTTATAACGCAGTTTGACTGCTCTTCATCCTCTTGTAAAACAGTTTGACTGCTCTTCATCCTCTTGTAAATCAATTTGACTGCTCTTCATCCTCTTATAAAACCGTTTGACTGCTCTTCGTCCGATTATAAATCAGTTTGACTGCTCTTCATCCTCTTATAAAACCGTTTGACTGCTCTTCGTCCGATTATAAATCAGGTTGACTGCTCTTCGTCCGATTATAAATCAGTTTGACTGCTCTTCGTCTGCTTATAAAACAGTTTGACTGCTCTTCATCCTTTTATAAAGCAGTTTGACTGCTCTTCATCCTCTTATAAATCAGTTTGACTGCTCTTCATCTGTTTATAAAGCAGTTTGACTGCTCTTCATCCTCCTATAGACCAGTTTGACTGCGCTTCATCCTCCTATAAAACAGTTTGACTGCTCTTCGTCGGATTATAAATCAGTTTGACTGCTCTTCGTCCTCTTATAAAACAGTTTGACTGCTCTTCATCCTTTTATAAAGCAGTTTGACTGCTCTTCATCCTCTTATAAAACAGTTTGACTGCTCTTCATCCTTTTATAAATCAGTTTGACTGCTCTTCGTCTGCTTATAAATCCGTTTGACTGCTCTTCATCCTATTATAAATCAGTTTGACTGCTCTTCATCCTCTTATAAAACAGTTTGACTGCTCTTTATCCTTTTATAACGCAGTTTGACTGCTCTTCATCCTCTTATAAAACAGTTTGACTGCTCTTCATCCTCTTGTAAAACAGGTTGACTGCTCTTCATCCTCTTGTAAAACAGTCTGACTGCTCTACATCCTCGTATAAAACAGTTTGACTGCTCTTCATCCTTTTATAAAGCAGTTTGACTGCTCTTCATCCTCTTATAAATCAATTTGACTGCTCTTCATCCTCTTATAAAACCGTTTGACTGCTCTTCGTCCGATTATAAATCAGTTTGACTGCTCTTCGTCCGCTTATAAAACAGTTTGACTGCTCTTCATCCTTTTATAAAGCAGTTTGACTGCTCTTCATCCTCTTATAAATCAGTTTGACTGCTCTTCATCCTTTTATAAAGCAGTTTGACTGCTCTTCATCCTCCTATAAACCAGTTTGACTGCGCTTCATCCTCCTATAGAACAGTTTGATTGCTCTTCGTCCGATTATAAATCAGTTTGACTGCTCTTCGTCCTCTTATAAAACAGTTTGACTGCTCTTCATCCTTTTATAAAGCAGTTTGACTGCTCTTCATCCTCTTATAAATCAGTTTGACTGCTCTTCATCTGTTTATAAAGCAGTTTGACTGCTCTTCATCCTCTTATAAAACAGTTTGACTGCTCTTCATCCTTTTATAAATCAGTTTGACTGCTCTTCGTCTGCTTATAAATCAGTTTGACTGCTCGACATCCTATTATAAATCAGTTTGACTGCTCTTCATCCTCTTATAAAACAGTTTGACTGCTCTTCATCCTTTTATAAATCAGTTTGACTGCTCTTCATCCTATTATAAATCAGTTTGACTGCTCTTCATCCTCTTATAAAACAGTTTGACTGCTCTTTATCCTTTTATAACGCAGTTTGACTGCTCTTCATCCTCTTGTAAAACAGTTTGACTGCTCTTCATCCTCTTGTAAATCAATTTGACTGCTCTTCATCCTCTTATAAAACCGTTTGACTGCTCTTCGTCCGATTATAAATCAGTTTGACTGCTCTTCATCCTCTTATAAAACCGTTTGACTGCTCTTCGTCCGATTATAAATCAGGTTGACTGCTCTTCGTCCGATTATAAATCAGTTTGACTGCTCTTCGTCTGCTTATAAAACAGTTTGACTGCTCTTCATCCTTTTATAAAGCAGTTTGACTGCTCTTCATCCTCTTATAAATCAGTTTGACTGCTCTTCATCTGTTTATAAAGCAGTTTGACTGCTCTTCATCCTCCTATAGACCAGTTTGACTGCGCTTCATCCTCCTATAAAACAGTTTGACTGCTCTTCGTCGGATTATAAATCAGTTTGACTGCTCTTCGTCCTCTTATAAAACAGTTTGACTGCTCTTCATCCTTTTATAAAGCAGTTTGACTGCTCTTCATCCTTTTATAAATCAGTTTGACTGCTCTTCGTCTGCTTATAAATCCGTTTGACTGCTCTTCATCCTATTATAAATCAGTTTGACTGCTCTTCATCCTCTTATAAAACAGTTTGACTGCTCTTTATCCTTTTATAACGCAGTTTGACTGCTCTTCATCCTCTTATAAAACAGTTTGACTGCTCTTCATCGTCTTATAAATCAGTTTGACTGCTCTTCATCTGTTTATAAAGCAGTCTGACTGCTCTACATCCTCGTATAAAACAGTTTGACTGCTCTTCATCCTTTTATAAATCAGTTTGACTGCTCTTCGTCTGCTTATAAATCAGTTTGACTGCTCGACATCCTATTATAAATCAGTTTGACTGCTCTTCATCCTCTTATAAAACAGTTTGACTGCTCTTTATCCTTTTATAACGCAGTTTGACTGCTCTTCATCCTCTTGTAAAACAGTTTGACTGCTCTTCATCCTCTTGTAAATCAATTTTACTGCTCTTCATCCTCTTATAAAACCGTTTGACTGCTCTTCGTCCGATTATAAATCAGTTTGACTGCTCTTCATCCTCTTATAAAACCGTTTGACTGCTCTTCGTCCGATTATAAATCAGGTTGACTGCTCTTCGTCCGATTATAAATCAGTTTGACTGCTCTTCGTCTGCTTATAAAACAGTTTGACTGCTCTTCATCCTTTTATAAAGCAGTTTGACTGCTCTTCATCCTCTTATAAATCAGTTTGACTGCTCTTCATCTGTTTATAAAGCAGTTTGACTGCTCTTCATCCTCCTATAGACCAGTTTGACTGCGCTTCATCCTCCTATAAAACAGTTTGACTGCTCTTCGTCGGATTATAAATCAGTTTGACTGCTCTTCGTCCTCTTATAAAACAGTTTGACTGCTCTTCATCCTTTTATAAAGCAGTTTGACTGCTCTTCATCCTCTTATAAAACAGTTTGACTGCTCTTCATCCTTTTATAAATCAGTTTGGCTGCTCTTCGTCTGCTTATAAATCAGTTTGACTGCTCTTCATCCTCTTATAAAACAGTTTGACTGCTCTTCATCCTTTTATAAATCAGTTTGACTGCTCTTCATCCTATTATAAATCAGTTTGACTGCTCTTCATCCTCTTATAAAACAGTTTGACTGCTCTTTATCCTTTTATAACGCAGTTTGACTGCTCTTCATCCTCTTGTAAAACAGTTTGACTGCTCTTCATCCTCTTGTAAATCAATTTGACTGCTCTTCATCCTCTTATAAAACCGTTTGACTGCTCTTCGTCCGATTATAAATCAGTTTGACTGCTCTTCATCCTCTTATAAAACCGTTTGACTGCTCTTCGTCCGATTATAAATCAGGTTGACTGCTCTTCGTCCGATTATAAATCAGTTTGACTGCTCTTCGTCTGCTTATAAAACAGTTTGACTGCTCTTCATCCTTTTATAAAGCAGTTTGACTGCTCTTCATCCTCTTATAAATCAGTTTGACTGCTCTTCATCTGTTTATAAAGCAGTTTGACTGCTCTTCATCCTCCTATAGACCAGTTTGACTGCGCTTCATCCTCCTATAAAACAGTTTGACTGCTCTTCGTCGGATTATAAATCAGTTTGACTGCTCTTCGTCCTCTTATAAAACAGTTTGACTGCTCTTCATCCTTTTATAAAGCAGTTTGACTGCTCTTCATCCTCTTATAAAACAGTTTGACTGCTCTTCATCCTTTTATAAATCAGTTTGACTGCTCTTCGTCTGCTTATAAATCCGTTTGACTGCTCTTCATCCTATTATAAATCAGTTTGACTGCTCTTCATCCTCTTATAAAACAGTTTGACTGCTCTTTATCCTTTTATAACGCAGTTTGACTGCTCTTCATCCTCTTATAAAACAGTTTGACTGCTCTTCATCCTCTTATAAATCAGTTTGACTGCTCTTCATCTGTTTATAAAGCAGTATGACTGCTCTACATCCTCGTATAAAACAGTTTGACTGCTCTTCATCCTTTTATAAATCAGTTTGACTGCTCTTCGTCTGCTTATAAATCAGTTTGACTGCTCGACATCCTATTATAAATCAGTTTGACTGCTCTTCATCCTCTTATAAAACAGTTTGACTGCTCTTTATCCTTTTATAACGCAGTTTGACTGCTCTTCATCCTCTTGTAAAACAGTTTGACTGCTCTTCATCCTCTTGTAAATCAATTTTACTGCTCTTCATCCTCTTATAAAACCGTTTGACTGCTCTTCGTCCGATTATAAATCAGTTTGACTGCTCTTCATCCTCTTATAAAACCGTTTGACTGCTCTTCGTCCGATTATAAATCAGGTTGACTGCTCTTCGTCCGATTATAAATCAGTTTGACTGCTCTTCGTCTGCTTATAAAACAGTTTGACTGCTCTTCATCCTTTTATAAAGCAGTTTGACTGCTCTTCATCCTCTTATAAATCAGTTTGACTGCTCTTCATCTGTTTATAAAGCAGTTTGACTGCTCTTCATCCTCCTATAGACCAGTTTGACTGCGCTTCATCCTCCTATAAAACAGTTTGACTGCTCTTCGTCGGATTATAAATCAGTTTGACTGCTCTTCGTCCTCTTATAAAACAGTTTGACTGCTCTTCATCCTTTTATAAAGCAGTTTGACTGCTCTTCATCCTCTTATAAAACAGTTTGACTGCTCTTCATCCTTTTATAAATCAGTTTGACTGCTCTTCGTCTGCTTATAAATCAGTTTGACTGCTCTTCATCCTATTATAAATCAGTTTGACTGCTCTTCATCCTCTTATAAAACAGTTTGACTGCTCTTCATCCTCTTGTAAAACAGGTTAACTGCTTTTCATCCTCTTGTAAAACAGTCTGACTGCTCTACATCCTCGTATAAAACAGTTTGACTGCTCTTCATCCTTTTATAAAGCAGTTTGACTGCTCTTCATCCTCTTATAAATCAATTTGACTGCTCTTCATCCTCTTATAAAACCGTTTGACTGCTCTTCGTCCGATTATAAATCAGTTTGACTGCTCTTCGTCCGCTTATAAAACAGTTTGACTGCTCTTCATCCTTTTATAAAGCAGTTTGACTGATCTTCATCCTCTTATAAATCAGTTTGACTGCTCTTCATCCTTTTATAAAGCAGTTTGACTGCTCTTCATCCTCCTATAAACCAGTTTGACTGCGCTTCATCCTCCTATAGAACAGTTTGATTGCTCTTCGTCCGATTATAAATCAGTTTGACTGCTCTTCGTCCTCTTATAAAACAGTTTGACTGCTCTTCATCCTTTTATAAAGCAGTTTGACTGCTCTTCATCCTCTTATAAATCAGTTTGACTGCTCTTCATCTGTTTATAAAGCAGTTTGACTGCTCTTCATCCTCTTATAAAACAGTTTGACTGCTCTTCATCCTTTTATAAAGCAGTTTGACTGCTCTTCATCCTCTTATAAATCAGTTTGACTGCTCTTCATCCTATTATAAATCAGTTTGACTGCTCTTCATCCTCTTATAAAACAGTTTGACTGCTCTTCATCCTTTTATAAATCAGTTTGACTGCTCTTCATCCTATTATAAATCAGTTTGACTGCTCTTCATCCTCTTATAAAACAGTTTGACTGCTCTTTATCCTTTTATAACGCAGTTTGACTGCTCTTCATCCTCTTGTAAAACAGTTTGACTGCTCTTCATCCTCTTGTAAATCAATTTGACTGCTCTTCATCCTCTTATAAAACCGTTTGACTGCTCTTCGTCCGATTATAAATCAGTTTGACTGCTCTTCATCCTCTTATAAAACCGTTTGACTGCTCTTCGTCCGATTATAAATCAGGTTGACTGCTCTTCGTCCGATTATAAATCAGTTTGACTGCTCTTCGTCTGCTTATAAAACAGTTTGACTGCTCTTCATCCTTTTATAAAGCAGTTTGACTGCTCTTCATCCTCTTATAAATCAGTTTGACTGCTCTTCATCTGTTTATAAAGCAGTTTGACTGCTCTTCATCCTCCTATAGACCTGTTTGACTGCGCTTCATCCTCCTATAAAACAGTTTGACTGCTCTTCGTCGGATTATAAATCAGTTTGACTGCTCTTCGTCCTCTTATAAAACAGTTTGACTGCTCTTCATCCTTTTATAAAGCAGTTTGACTGCTCTTCATCCTCTTATAAAACAGTTTGACTGCTCTTCATCCTTTTATAAATCAGTTTGACTGCTCTTCGTCTGCTTATAAATCCGTTTGACTGCTCTTCATCCTATTATAAATCAGTTTGACTGCTCTTCATCCTCTTATAAAACAGTTTGACTGCTCTTCATCCTTTTATAAAGCAGTTTGACTGCTCTTCATCCTCTTATAAAACAGTTTGACTGCTCTTCATCCTATTATAAATCAGTTTGACTGCTCTTCATCCTCTTATAAAACAGTTTGACTGCTCTTCATCCTTTTATAAATCAGTTTGACTGCTCTTCATCCTCTTATAAAACCGTTTGACTGCTCTTCGTCCGATTATAAATCAGTTTGACTGCTCTTCATCCTCTTATAAAACCGTTTGACTGCTCTTCGTCCGATTATAAATCAGGTTGACTGCTCTTCGTCCGATTATAAATCAGTTTGACTGCTCTTCGTCTGCTTATAAAACAGTTTGACTGCTCTTCATCCTTTTATAAAGCAGTTTGACTGCTCTTCATCCTCTTATAAATCAGTTTGACTGCTCTTCATCTGTTTATAAAGCAGTTTGACTGCTCTTCATCCTCCTATAGACCAGTTTGACTGCGCTTCATCCTCCTATAAAACAGTTTGACTGCTCTTCGTCGGATTATAAATCAGTTTGACTGCTCTTCGTCCTCTTATAAAACAGTTTGACTGCTCTTCATCCTTTTATAAAGCAGTTTGACTGCTCTTCATCCTCTTATAAAACAGTTTGACTGCTCTTCATCCTTTTATAAATCAGTTTGACTGCTCTTCGTCTGCTTATAAATCCGTTTGACTGCTCTTCATCCTATTATAAATCAGTTTGACTGCTCTTCATCCTCTTATAAAACAGTTTGACTGCTCTTTATCCTTTTATAACGCAGTTTGACTGCTCTTCATCCTCTTATAAAACAGTTTGACTGCTCTTCATCCTCTTATAAATCAGTTTGACTGCTCTTCATCTGTTTATAAAGCAGTATGACTGCTCTACATCCTCGTATAAAACAGTTTGACTGCTCTTCATCCTTTTATAAATCAGTTTGACTGCTCTTCGTCTGCTTATAAATCAGTTTGACTGCTCGACATCCTATTATAAATCAGTTTGACTGCTCTTCATCCTCTTATAAAACAGTTTGACTGCTCTTTATCCTTTTATAACGCAGTTTGACTGCTCTTCATCCTCTTGTAAAACAGTTTGACTGCTCTTCATCCTCTTGTAAATCAATTTTACTGCTCTTCATCCTCTTATAAAACCGTTTGACTGCTCTTCGTCCGATTATAAATCAGTTTGACTGCTCTTCATCCTCTTATAAAACCGTTTGACTGCTCTTCGTCCGATTATAAATCAGGTTGACTGCTCTTCGTCCGATTATAAATCAGTTTGACTGCTCTTCGTCTGCTTATAAAACAGTTTGACTGCTCTTCATCCTTTTATAAAGCAGTTTGACTGCTCTTCATCCTCTTATAAATCAGTTTGACTGCTCTTCATCTGTTTATAAAGCAGTTTGACTGCTCTTCATCCTCCTATAGACCAGTTTGACTGCGCTTCATCCTCCTATAAAACAGTTTGACTGCTCTTCGTCGGATTATAAATCAGTTTGACTGCTCTTCGTCCTCTTATAAAACAGTTTGACTGCTCTTCATCCTTTTATAAAGCAGTTTGACTGCTCTTCATCCTCTTATAAAACAGTTTGACTGCTCTTCATCCTTTTATAAATCAGTTTGACTGCTCTTCGTCTGCTTATAAATCAGTTTGACTGCTCTTCATCCTATTATAAATCAGTTTGACTGCTCTTCATCCTCTTATAAAACAGTTTGACTGCTCTTCATCCTCTTGTAAAACAGGTTAACTGCTTTTCATCCTCTTGTAAAACAGTCTGACTGCTCTACATCCTCGTATAAAACAGTTTGACTGCTCTTCATCGTTTTATAAAGCAGTTTGACTGCTCTTCATCCTCTTATAAATCAATTTGACTGCTCTTCATCCTCTTATAAAACCGTTTGACTGCTCTTCGTCCGATTATAAATCAGTTTGACTGCTCTTCGTCCGCTTATAAAACAGTTTGACTGCTCTTCATCCTTTTATAAAGCAGTTTGACTGATCTTCATCCTCTTATAAATCAGTTTGACTGCTCTTCATCCTTTTATAAAGCAGTTTGACTGCTCTTCATCCTCCTATAAACCAGTTTGACTGCGCTTCATCCTCCTATAGAACAGTTTGATTGCTCTTCGTCCGATTATAAATCAGTTTGACTGCTCTTCGTCCTCTTATAAAACAGTTTGACTGCTCTTCATCCTTTTATAAAGCAGTTTGACTGCTCTTCATCCTCTTATAAATCAGTTTGACTGCTCTTCATCTGTTTATAAAGCAGTTTGACTGCTCTTCATCCTCTTATAAAACAGTTTGACTGCTCTTCATCCTTTTATAAAGCAGTTTGACTGCTCTTCATCCTCTTATAAATCAGTTTGACTGCTCTTCATCCTATTATAAATCAGTTTGACTGCTCTTCATCCTCTTATAAAACAGTTTGACTGCTCTTCATCCTTTTATAAATCAGTTTGACTGCTCTTCATCCTATTATAAATCAGTTTGACTGCTCTTCATCCTCTTATAAAACAGTTTGACTGCTCTTTATCCTTTTATAACGCAGTTTGACTGCTCTTCATCCTCTTGTAAAACAGTTTGACTGCTCTTCATCCTCTTGTAAATCAATTTGACTGCTCTTCATCCTCTTATAAAACCGTTTGACTGCTCTTCGTCCGATTATAAATCAGTTTGACTGCTCTTCATCCTCTTATAAAACCGTTTGACTGCTCTTCGTCCGATTATAAATCAGGTTGACTGCTCTTCGTCCGATTATAAATCAGTTTGACTGCTCTTCGTCTGCTTATAAAACAGTTTGACTGCTCTTCATCCTTTTATAAAGCAGTTTGACTGCTCTTCATCCTCTTATAAATCAGTTTGACTGCTCTTCATCTGTTTATAAAGCAGTTTGACTGCTCTTCATCCTCCTATAGACCTGTTTGACTGCGCTTCATCCTCCTATAAAACAGTTTGACTGCTCTTCGTCGGATTATAAATCAGTTTGACTGCTCTTCGTCCTCTTATAAAACAGTTTGACTGCTCTTCATCCTTTTATAAAGCAGTTTGACTGCTCTTCATCCTCTTATAAAACAGTTTGACTGCTCTTCATCCTTTTATAAATCAGTTTGACTGCTCTTCGTCTGCTTATAAATCCGTTTGACTGCTCTTCATCCTATTATAAATCAGTTTGACTGCTCTTCATCCTCTTATAAAACAGTTTGACTGCTCTTCATCCTTTTATAAAGCAGTTTGACTGCTCTTCATCCTCTTATAAAACAGTTTGACTGCTCTTCATCCTATTATAAATCAGTTTGACTGCTCTTCATCCTCTTATAAAACAGTTTGACTGCTCTTCATCCTTTTATAAATCAGTTTGACTGCTCTTCATCCTATTATAAATCAGTTTGACTGCTCTTCATCCTCTTATAAAACAGTTTGACTGCTCTTTATCCTTTTATAACGCAGTTTGACTGCTCTTCATCCTCTTGTAAAACAGTTTGACTGCTCTTCATCCTCTTGTAAATCAATTTGACTGCTCTTCATCCTCTTATAAAACCGTTTGACTGCTCTTCGTCCGATTATAAATCAGTTTGACTGCTCTTCATCCTCTTATAAAACCGTTTGACTGCTCTTCGTCCGATTATAAATCAGGTTGACTGCTCTTCGTCCGATTATAAATCAGTTTGACTGCTCTTCGTCTGCTTATAAAACAGTTTGACTGCTCTTCATCCTTTTATAAAGCAGTTTGACTGCTCTTCATCCTCTTATAAATCAGTTTGACTGCTCTTCATCTGTTTATAAAGCAGTTTGACTGCTCTTCATCCTCCTATAGACCTGTTTGACTGCGCTTCATCCTCCTATAAAACAGTTTGACTGCTCTTCGTCGGATTATAAATCAGTTTGACTGCTCTTCGTCCTCTTATAAAACAGTTTGACTGCTCTTCATCCTTTTATAAAGCAGTTTGACTGCTCTTCATCCTCTTATAAAACAGTTTGACTGCTCTTCATCCTTTTTTAAATCAGTTTGACTGCTCTTCGTCTGCTTATAAATCCGTTTGACTGCTCTTCATCCTATTATAAATCAGTTTGACTGCTCTTCATCCTCTTATAAAACAGTTTGACTGCTCTTTATCCTTTTATAACGCAGTTTGACTGCTCTTCATCCTCTTATAAAACAGTTTGACTGCTCTTCATCCTCTTGTAAAACAGGTTGACTGCTCTTCATCCTCTTGTAAAACAGTCTGACTGCTCTACATCCTCGTATAAAACAGTTTGACTGCTCTTCATCCTTTTATAAAGCAGTTTGACTGCTCTTCATCCTCTTATAAATCAATTTGACTGCTCTTCATCCTCTTATAAAACCGTTTGACTGCTCTTCGTCCGATTATAAATCAGTTTGACTGCTCTTCGTCCGCTTATAAAACAGTTTGACTGCTCTTCATCCTTTTATAAAGCAGTTTGACTGCTCTTCATCCTCTTATAAATCAGTTTGACTGCTCTTCATCCTTTTATAAAGCAGTTTGACTGCTCTTCATCCTCCTATAAACCAGTTTGACTGCGCTTCATCCTCCTATAGAACAGTTTGACTGCTCTTCGTCCGATTATAAATCAGTTTGACTGCTCTTCGTCCTCTTATAAAACCGTTTGACTGCTCTTCGTCCGATTATAAATCAGTTTGACTGCTCTTCATCCTCTTATAAAACCGTTTGACTGCTCTTCGTCCGATTATAAATCAGGTTGACTGCTCTTCGTCCGATTATAAATCAGTTTGACTGCTCTTCGTCTGCTTATAAAACAGTTTGACTGCTCTTCATCCTTTTATAAAGCAGTTTGACTGCTCTTCATCCTCTTATAAATCAGTTTGACTGCTCTTCATCTGTTTATAAAGCAGTTTGACTGCTCTTCATCCTCCTATAGACCAGTTTGACTGCGCTTCATCCTCCTATAAAACAGTTTGACTGCTCTTCGTCGGATTATAAATCAGTTTGACTGCTCTTCGTCCTCTTATAAAACAGTTTGACTGCTCTTCATCCTTTTATAAAGCAGTTTGACTGCTCTTCATCCTCTTATAAAACAGTTTGACTGCTCTTCATCCTTTTATAAATCAGTTTGACTGCTCTTCGTCTGCTTATAAATCCGTTTAACTGCTCTTCATCCTATTATAAATCAGTTTGACTGCTCTTCATCCTCTTATAAAACAGTTTGACTGCTCTTTATCCTTTTATAACGCAGTTTGACTGCTCTTCATCCTCTTATAAAACAGTTTGACTGCTCTTCATCCTCTTGTAAAACAGGTTGACTGCTCTTCATCCTCTTGTAAAACAGTCTGACTGCTCTACATCCTCGTATAAAACAGTTTGACTGCTCTTCATCCTTTTATAAAGCAGTTTGACTGCTCTTCATCCTCTTATAAATCAATTTGACTGCTCTTCATCCTCTTATAAAACCGTTTGACTGCTCTTCGTCCGATTATAAATCAGTTTGACTGCTCTTCGTCCGCTTATAAAACAGTTTGACTGCTCTTCATCCTTTTATAAAGCAGTTTGACTGCTCTTCATCCTCTTATAAATCAGTTTGACTGCTCTTCATCCTTTTATAAAGCAGTTTGACTGCTCTTCATCCTCCTATAAACCAGTTTGACTGCGCTTCATCCTCCTATAGAACAGTTTGACTGCTCTTCGTCCGATTATAAATCAGTTTGACTGCTCTTCGTCCTCTTATAAAACAGTTTGACTGCTCTTCATCCTTTTATAAAGCAGTTTGACTGCTCTTCATCCTCTTATAAATCAGTTTGACTGCTCTTCATCTGTTTATAAAGCAGTTTGACTGCTCTTCATCCTCTTATAAAACAGTTTGACTGCTCTTCATCCTTTTATAAAGCAGTTTGACTGCTCTTCATCCTCTTATAAATCAGTTTGACTGCTCTTCATCCTATTATAAATCAGTTTGACTGCTCTTCATCCTCTTATAAAACAGTTTGACTGCTCTTCATCCTTTTATAAATCAGTTTGACTGCTCTTCGTCTGCTTATAAATCAGTTTGACTGCTCGACATCCTATTATAAATCAGTTTGACTGTTCTTCATCCTCTTATAAAACAGTTTGACTGCTCTTTATCCTTTTATAACGCAGTTTGACTGCTCTTCATCCTCTTGTAAAACAGTTTGACTGCTCTTCATCCTCTTGTAAATCAATTTGACTGCTCTTCATCCTCTTATAAAACCGTTTGACTGCTCTTCGTCCGATTATAAATCAGTTTGACTGCTCTTCATCCTCTTATAAAACCGTTTGACTGCTCTTCGTCCGATTATAAATCAGGTTGACTGCTCTTCGTCCGATTATAAATCAGTTTGACTGCTCTTCGTCTGCTTATAAAACAGTTTGACTGCTCTTCATCCTTTTATAAAGCAGTTTGACTGCTCTTCATCCTCTTATAAATCAGTTTGACTGCTCTTCATCTGTTTATAAAGCAGTTTGACTGCTCTTCATCCTCCTATAGACCAGTTTGACTGCGCTTCATCCTCCTATAAAACAGTTTGACTGCTCTTCGTCGGATTATAAATCAGTTTGACTGCTCTTCGTCCTCTTATAAAACAGTTTGACTGCTCTTCATCATTTTATAAAGCAGTTTGACTGCTCTTCATCCTCTTATAAAACAGTTTGACTGCTCTTCATCCTTTTATAAATCAGTTTGACTGCTCTTCGTCTGCTTATAAATCAGTTTGACTGCTCTTCATCCTATTATAAATCAGTTTGACTGCTCTTCATCCTCTTATAAAACAGTTTGACTGCTCTTTATCATTTATAACGCAGTTTGACTGCTCTTCATCCTCTTATAAAACAGTTTGACTGCTCTTCATCCTCTTGTAAAACAGGTTGACTGCTCTTCATCCTCTTGTAAAACAGTCTGACTGCTCTACATCCTCGTATAAAACAGTTTGACTGCGCTTCATCCTCCTATAGAACAGTTTGACTGCTCTTCGTCCGATTATAAATCAGTTTGACTGCTCTTCGTCCTCTTATAAAACAGTTTGACTGCTCTTCATCCTTTTATAAAGCAGTTTGACTGCTCTTCATCCTCTTATAAATCAGTTTGACTGCTCTTCATCCGATTATAAATCAGTTTGACTGCTCTTCATCCTCTTATAAAACAGTTTGACTGCTCTTCATCCTTTTATAAAGCAGTTTGACTGCTCTTCATCCTCTTATAAATCAGTTTGACTGCTCTTCATCCTATTATAAATCAGTTTGACTGCTCTTCATCCTCTTATAAAACAGTTTGACTGCTCTTCATCCTTTTATAAATCAGTTTGACTGCTCTTCGTCTGCTTATAAATCAGTTTGACTGCTCGACATCCTATTATAAATCAGTTTGACTGCTCTTCATCCTCTTTTAAAACAGTTTGACTGCTCTTTAACCTTTTATAACGCAGTTTGACTGCTCTTCATCCTCTTATAAAACAGTTTGACTGCTCTTCATCCTCTTGTAAAACAGTCTGACTGCTCTACATCCTCGTATAAAACAGTTTGACTGCTCTTCATCCTTTTATAAAGCAGTTTGACTGCTCTTCATCCTCTTATAAATCAATTTGACTGCTCTTCATCCTCTTATAAAACCGTTTGACTGCTCTTCGTCCGATTATAAATCAGTTTGACTGCTCTTCATCCTCTTATAAAACCGTTTGACTGCTCTTCGTCCGATTATAAATCAGGTTGACTGCTCTTCGTCCGATTATAAATCAGTTTGACTGCTCTTCGTCTGCTTATAAAACAGTTTGACTGCTCTTCATCCTTTTATAAAGCAGTTTGACTGCTATTCATCCTCTTATAAATCAGTTTGACTGCTCTTCATCCTCTTATAAATCAGTTTGACTGCTCTTCATCCTTTTATAAATCAGTTTGACTGCTCTTCATCCTCCTATAAACCAGTTTGACTGCGCTTCATCCTCCTATAGAACAGTTTGATTGCTCTTCGTCCGATTATAAATCAGTTTGATTGCTCTTCGTCCTCTTATAAAACAGTTTGACTGCTCTTCATCCTTTTATAAAGCAGTTTGACTGCTCTTCATCCTCTTATAAATCAGTTTGACTGCTCTTCATCTGTTTATAAAGCAGTTTGACTGCTCTTCATCCTCTTATAAAACAGTTTGACTGCTCTTCATCCTTTTATAAAGCAGTTTGACTGCTCTTCATCCTCTTATAAATCAGTTTGACTGCTCTTCATCCTATTATAAATCAGTTTGACTGCTCTTCATCCTCTTATAAAACAGTTTGACTGCTCTTCATCCTTTTATAAATCAGTTTGACTGCTCTTCATCCTATTATAAATCAGTTTGACTGCTCTTCATCCTCTTATAAAACAGTTTGACTGCTCTTTATCCTTTTATAACGCAGTTTGACTGCTCTTCATCCTCTTGTAAAACAGTTTGACTGCTCTTCATCCTCTTGTAAATCAATTTGACTGCTCTTCATCCTCTTATAAAACCGTTTGACTGCTCTTCGTCCGATTATAAATCAGTTTGACTGCTCTTCATCCTCTTATAAAACCGTTTGACTGCTCTTCGTCCGATTATAAATCAGGTTGACTGCTCTTCGTCCGATTATAAATCAGTTTGACTGCTCTTCGTCTGCTTATAAAACAGTTTGACTGCTCTTCATCCTTTTATAAAGCAGTTTGACTGCTCTTCATCCTCTTATAAATCAGTTTGACTGCTCTTCATCTGTTTATAAAGCAGTTTGACTGCTCTTCATCCTCCTATAGACCAGTTTGACTGCGCTTCATCCTCCTATAAAACAGTTTGACTGCTCTTCGTCGGATTATAAATCAGTTTGACTGCTCTTCGTCCTCTTATAAAACAGTTTGACTGCTCTTCATCCTTTTATAAAGCAGTTTGACTGCTCTTCATCCTCTTATAAAACAGTTTGACTGCTCTTCATCCTTTTATAAATCAGTTTGACTGCTCTTCGTCTGCTTATAAATCCGTTTGACTGCTCTTCATCCTATTATAAATCAGTTTGACTGCTCTTCATCCTCTTATAAAACAGTTTGACTGCTCTTTATCCTTTTATAACGCAGTTTGACTGCTCTTCATCCTCTTATAAAACAGTTTGACTGCTCTTCATCCTCTTGTAAAACAGGTTGACTGCTCTTCATCCTCTTGTAAAACAGTCTGACTGCTCTACATCCTCGTATAAAACAGTTTGACTGCTCTTCATCCTTTTATAAAGCAGTTTGACTGCTCTTCATCCTCTTATAAATCAATTTGACTGCTCTTCATCCTCTTATAAAACCGTTTGACTGCTCTTCGTCCGATTATAAATCAGTTTGACTGCTCTTCGTCCGCTTATAAAACAGTTTGACTGCTCTTCATCCTTTTATAAAGCAGTTTGACTGCTCTTCATCCTCTTATAAATCAGTTTGACTGCTCTTCATCCTTTTATAAAGCAGTTTGACTGCTCTTCATCCTCCTATAAACCAGTTTGACTGCGCTTCATCCTCCTATAGAACAGTTTGACTGCTCTTCGTCCGATTATAAATCAGTTTGACTGCTCTTCGTCCTCTTATAAAACAGTTTGACTGCTCTTCATCCTTTTATAAAACAGTTTGACTGCTCTTCATCCTCTTATAAATCAGTTTGACTGCTCTTCATCTGTTTATAAAGCAGTTTGACTGCTCTTCATCCTCTTATAAAACAGTTTGACTGCTCTTCATCCTTTTATAAATCAGTTTGACTGCTCTTCGTCTGCTTATAAATCAGTTTGACTGCTCGACATCCTATTATAAATCAGTTTGACTGCTCTTCATCCTCTTATAAAACAGTTTGACTGCTCTTCATCCTTTTATAAATCAGTTTGACTGCTCTTCATCCTATTATAAATCAGTTTGACTGCTCTTCATCCTCTTATAAAACAGTTTGACTGCTCTTTATCCTTTTATAACGCAGTTTGACTGCTCTTCATCCTCTTGTAAAACAGTTTGACTGCTCTTCATCCTCTTGTAAATCAATTTGACTGCTCTTCATCCTCTTATAAAACCGTTTGACTGCTCTTCGTCCGATTATAAATCAGTTTGACTGCTCTTCATCCTCTTATAAAACCGTTTGACTGCTCTTCGTCCGATTATAAATCAGGTTGACTGCTCTTCGTCCGATTATAAATCAGTTTGACTGCTCTTCGTCTGCTTATAAAACAGTTTGACTGCTCTTCATCCTTTTATAAAGCAGTTTGACTGCTCTTCATCCTCTTATAAATCAGTTTGACTGCTCTTCATCTGTTTATAAAGCAGTTTGACTGCTCTTCATCCTCCTATAGACCAGTTTGACTGCGCTTCATCCTCCTATAAAACAGTTTGACTGCTCTTCGTCGGATTATAAATCAGTTTGACTGCTCTTCGTCCTCTTATAAAACAGTTTGACTGCTCTTCATCCTTTTATAAAGCAGTTTGACTGCTCTTCATCCTCTTATAAAACAGTTTGACTGCTCTTCATCCTTTTATAAATCAGTTTGACTGCTCTTCGTCTGCTTATAAATCCGTTTGACTGCTCTTCATCCTATTATAAATCAGTTTGACTGCTCTTCATCCTCTTATAAAACAGTTTGACTGCTCTTTATCCTTTTATAACGCAGTTTGACTGCTCTTCATCCTCTTATAAAACAGTTTGACTGCTCTTCATCCTCTTATAAATCAGTTTGACTGCTCTTCATCTGTTTATAAAGCAGTCTGACTGCTCTACATCCTCGTATAAAACAGTTTGACTGCTCTTCATCCTTTTATAAATCAGTTTGACTGCTCTTCGTCTGCTTATAAATCAGTTTGACTGCTCGACATCCTATTATAAATCAGTTTGACTGCTCTTCATCCTCTTATAAAACAGTTTGACTGCTCTTCATCCTTTTATAAATCAGTTTGACTGCTCTTCATCCTATTATAAATCAGTTTGACTGCTCTTCATCCTCTTATAAAACAGTTTGACTGCTCTTTATCCTTTTATAACGCAGTTTGACTGCTCTTCATCCTCTTGTAAAACAGTTTGACTGCTCTTCATCCTCTTGTAAATCAATTTGACTGCTCTTCATCCTCTTATAAAACCGTTTGACTGCTCTTCGTCCGATTATAAATCAGTTTGACTGCTCTTCATCCTCTTATAAAACCGTTTGACTGCTCTTCGTCCGATTATAAATCAGGTTGACTGCTCTTCGTCCGATTATAAATCAGTTTGACTGCTCTTCGTCTGCTTATAAAACAGTTTGACTGCTCTTCATCCTTTTATAAAGCAGTTTGACTGCTCTTCATCCTCTTATAAATCAGTTTGACTGCTCTTCATCTGTTTATAAAGCAGTTTGACTGCTCTTCATCCTCCTATAGACCAGTTTGACTGCGCTTCATCCTCCTATAAAACAGTTTGACTGCTCTTCGTCGGATTATAAATCAGTTTGACTGCTCTTCGTCCTCTTATAAAACAGTTTGACTGCTCTTCATCCTTTTATAAAGCAGTTTGACTGCTCTTCATCCTCTTATAAAACAGTTTGACTGCTCTTCATCCTTTTATAAATCAGTTTGACTGCTCTTCGTCTGCTTATAAATCCGTTTGACTGCTCTTCATCCTATTATAAATCAGTTTGACTGCTCTTCATCCTCTTATAAAACAGTTTGACTGCTCTTTATCCTTTTATAACGCAGTTTGACTGCTCTTCATCCTCTTATAAAACAGTTTGACTGCTCTTCATCCTCTTATAAATCAGTTTGACTGCTCTTCATCTGTTTATAAAGCAGTCTGACTGCTCTACATCCTCGTATAAAACAGTTTGACTGCTCTTCATCCTTTTATAAATCAGTTTGACTGCTCTTCGTCTGCTTATAAATCAGTTTGACTGCTCGACATCCTATTATAAAGCAGTTTGACTGCTCTTCATCCTTTTATAAATCAGTTTGACTGCTCTTCGTCCGATTATAAATCAGGTTGACTGCTCTTCGTCCGATTATAAATCAGTTTGACTGCTCTTCGTCTGCTTATAAAACAGTTTGACTGCTCTTCATCCTTTTATAAAGCAGTTTGACTGCTCTTCATCCTCTTATAAATCAGTTTGACTGCTCTTCATCTGTTTATAAAGCAGTTTGACTGCTCTTCATCCTCCTATAGACCAGTTTGACTGCGCTTCATCCTCCTATAAAACAGTTTGACTGCTCTTCGTCGGATTATAAATCAGTTTGACTGCTCTTCGTCCTCTTATAAAACAGTTTGACTGCTCTTCATCCTTTTATAAAGCAGTTTGACTGCTCTTCATCCTCTTATAAAACAGTTTGACTGCTCTTCATCCTTTTATAAATCAGTTTGGCTGCTCTTCGTCTGCTTATAAATCAGTTTGACTGCTCTTCATCCTCTTATAAAACAGTTTGACTGCTCTTCATCCTTTTATAAATCAGTTTGACTGCTCTTCATCCTATTATAAATCAGTTTGACTGCTCTTCATCCTCTTATAAAACAGTTTGACTGCTCTTTATCCTTTTATAACGCAGTTTGACTGCTCTTCATCCTCTTGTAAAACAGTTTGACTGCTCTTCATCCTCTTGTAAATCAATTTGACTGCTCTTCATCCTCTTATAAAACCGTTTGACTGCTCTTCGTCCGATTATAAATCAGTTTGACTGCTCTTCATCCTCTTATAAAACCGTTTGACTGCTCTTCGTCCGATTATAAATCAGGTTGACTGCTCTTCGTCCGATTATAAATCAGTTTGACTGCTCTTCGTCTGCTTATAAAACAGTTTGACTGCTCTTCATCCTTTTATAAAGCAGTTTGACTGCTCTTCATCCTCTTATAAATCAGTTTGACTGCTCTTCATCTGTTTATAAAGCAGTTTGACTGCTCTTCATCCTCCTATAGACCAGTTTGACTGCGCTTCATCCTCCTATAAAACAGTTTGACTGCTCTTCGTCGGATTATAAATCAGTTTGACTGCTCTTCGTCCTCTTATAAAACAGTTTGACTGCTCTTCATCCTTTTATAAAGCAGTTTGACTGCTCTTCATCCTCTTATAAAACAGTTTGACTGCTCTTCATCCTTTTATAAATCAGTTTGACTGCTCTTCGTCTGCTTATAAATCCGTTTGACTGCTCTTCATCCTATTATAAATCAGTTTGACTGCTCTTCATCCTCTTATAAAACAGTTTGACTGCTCTTTATCCTTTTATAACGCAGTTTGACTGCTCTTCATCCTCTTATAAAACAGTTTGACTGCTCTTCATCCTCTTATAAATCAGTTTGACTGCTCTTCATCTGTTTATAAAGCAGTCTGACTGCTCTACATCCTCGTATAAAACAGTTTGACTGCTCTTCATCCTTTTATAAATCAGTTTGACTGCTCTTCGTCTGCTTATAAATCAGTTTGACTGCTCGACATCCTATTATAAATCAGTTTGACTGCTCTTCATCCTCTTATAAAACAGTTTGACTGCTCTTTATCCTTTTATAACGCAGTTTGACTGCTCTTCATCCTCTTGTAAAACAGTTTGACTGCTCTTCATCCTCTTGTAAATCAATTTTACTGCTCTTCATCCTCTTATAAAACCGTTTGACTGCTCTTCGTCCGATTATAAATCAGTTTGACTGCTCTTCATCCTCTTATAAAACCGTTTGACTGCTCTTCGTCCGATTATAAATCAGGTTGACTGCTCTTCGTCCGATTATAAATCAGTTTGACTGCTCTTCGTCTGCTTATAAAACAGTTTGACTGCTCTTCATCCTTTTATAAAGCAGTTTGACTGCTCTTCATCCTCTTATAAATCAGTTTGACTGCTCTTCATCTGTTTATAAAGCAGTTTGACTGCTCTTCATCCTCCTATAGACCAGTTTGACTGCGCTTCATCCTCCTATAAAACAGTTTGACTGCTCTTCGTCGGATTATAAATCAGTTTGACTGCTCTTCGTCCTCTTATAAAACAGTTTGACTGCTCTTCATCCTTTTATAAAGCAGTTTGACTGCTCTTCATCCTCTTATAAAACAGTTTGACTGCTCTTCATCCTTTTATAAATCAGTTTGACTGCTCTTCGTCTGCTTATAAATCAGTTTGACTGCTCTTCATCCTATTATAAATCAGTTTGACTGCTCTTCATCCTCTTATAAAACAGTTTGACTGCTCTTTATCATTAATAACGCAGTTTGACTGCTCTTCATCCTCTTATAAAACAGTTTGACTGCTCTTCATCCTCTTGTAAAACAGGTTAACTGCTTTTCATCCTCTTGTAAAACAGTCTGACTGCTCTACATCCTCGTATAAAACAGTTTGACTGCTCTTCATCCTTTTATAAAGCAGTTTGACTGCTCTTCATCCTCTTATAAATCAATTTGACTGCTCTTCATCCTCTTATAAAACCGTTTGACTGCTCTTCGTCCGATTATAAATCAGTTTGACTGCTCTTCGTCCGCTTATAAAACAGTTTGACTGCTCTTCATCCTTTTATAAAGCAGTTTGACTGATCTTCATCCTCTTATAAATCAGTTTGACTGCTCTTCATCCTTTTATAAAGCAGTTTGACTGCTCTTCATCCTCCTATAAACCAGTTTGACTGCGCTTCATCCTCCTATAGAACAGTTTGATTGCTCTTCGTCCGATTATAAATCAGTTTGACTGCTCTTCGTCCTCTTATAAAACAGTTTGACTGCTCTTCATCCTTTTATAAAGCAGTTTGACTGCTCTTCATCCTCTTATAAATCAGTTTGACTGCTCTTCATCTGTTTATAAAGCAGTTTGACTGCTCTTCATCCTCTTATAAAACAGTTTGACTGCTCTTCATCCTTTTATAAAGCAGTTTGACTGCTCTTCATCCTCTTATAAATCAGTTTGACTGCTCTTCATCCTATTATAAATCAGTTTGACTGCTCTTCATCCTCTTATAAAACAGTTTGACTGCTCTTCATCCTTTTATAAATCAGTTTGACTGCTCTTCATCCTATTATAAATCAGTTTGACTGCTCTTCATCCTCTTATAAAACAGTTTGACTGCTCTTTATCCTTTTATAACGCAGTTTGACTGCTCTTCATCCTCTTGTAAAACAGTTTGACTGCTCTTCATCCTCTTGTAAATCAATTTGACTGCTCTTCATCCTCTTATAAAACCGTTTGACTGCTCTTCGTCCGATTATAAATCAGTTTGACTGCTCTTCATCCTCTTATAAAACCGTTTGACTGCTCTTCGTCCGATTATAAATCAGGTTGACTGCTCTTCGTCCGATTATAAATCAGTTTGACTGCTCTTCGTCTGCTTATAAAACAGTTTGACTGCTCTTCATCCTTTTATAAAGCAGTTTGACTGCTCTTCATCCTCTTATAAATCAGTTTGACTGCTCTTCATCTGTTTATAAAGCAGTTTGACTGCTCTTCATCCTCCTATAGACCTGTTTGACTGCGCTTCATCCTCCTATAAAACAGTTTGACTGCTCTTCGTCGGATTATAAATCAGTTTGACTGCTCTTCGTCCTCTTATAAAACAGTTTGACTGCTCTTCATCCTTTTATAAAGCAGTTTGACTGCTCTTCATCCTCTTATAAAACAGTTTGACTGCTCTTCATCCTTTTATAACGCAGTTTGACTGCTCTTCATCCTCTTATAAAACAGTTTGACTGCTCTTCATCCTCTTGTAAAACAGGTTGACTGCTCTTCATCCTCTTGTAAAACAGTCTGACTGCTCTACATCCTCGTATAAAACAGTTTGACTGCTCTTCATCCTTTTATAAAGCAGTTTGACTGCTCTTCATCCTCTTATAAATCAATTTGACTGCTCTTCATCCTCTTATAAAACCGTTTGACTGCTCTTCGTCCGATTATAAATCAGTTTGACTGCTCTTCGTCCGCTTATAAAACAGTTTGACTGCTCTTCATCCTTTTATAAAGCAGTTTGACTGCTCTTCATCCTCTTATAAATCAGTTTGACTGCTCTTCATCCTTTTATAAAGCAGTTTGACTGCTCTTCATCCTCCTATAAACCAGTTTGACTGCGCTTCATCCTCCTATAGAACAGTTTGACTGCTCTTCGTCCGATTATAAATCAGTTTGACTGCTCTTCGTCCTCTTATAAAACCGTTTGACTGCTCTTCGTCCGATTATAAATCAGTTTGACTGCTCTTCATCCTCTTATAAAACCGTTTGACTGCTCTTCGTCCGATTATAAATCAGGTTGACTGCTCTTCGTCCGATTATAAATCAGTTTGACTGCTCTTCGTCTGCTTATAAAACAGTTTGACTGCTCTTCATCCTTTTATAAAGCAGTTTGACTGCTCTTCATCCTCTTATAAATCAGTTTGACTGCTCTTCATCTGTTTATAAAGCAGTTTGACTGCTCTTCATCCTCCTATAGACCAGTTTGACTGCGCTTCATCCTCCTATAAAACAGTTTGACTGCTCTTCGTCGGATTATAAATCAGTTTGACTGCTCTTCGTCCTCTTATAAAACAGTTTGACTGCTCTTCATCCTTTTATAAAGCAGTTTGACTGCTCTTCATCCTCTTATAAAACAGTTTGACTGCTCTTCATCCTTTTATAAATCAGTTTGACTGCTCTTCGTCTGCTTATAAATCCGTTTGACTGCTCTTCATCCTATTATAAATCAGTTTGACAGCTCTTCATCCTCTTATAAAACAGTTTGACTGCTCTTTATCCTTTTATAACGCAGTTTGACTGCTCTTCATCCTCTTATAAAACAGTTTGACTGCTCTTCATCCTCTTGTAAAACAGGTTGACTGCTCTTCATCCTCTTGTAAAACAGTCTGACTGCTCTACATCCTCGTATAAAACAGTTTGACTGCTCTTCATCCTTTTATAAAGCAGTTTGACTGCTCTTCATCCTCTTATAAATCAATTTGACTGCTCTTCATCCTCTTATAAAACCGTTTGACTGCTCTTCGTCCGATTATAAATCAGTTTGACTGCTCTTCGTCCGCTTATAAAACAGTTTGACTGCTCTTCATCCTTTTATAAAGCAGTTTGACTGCTCTTCATCCTCTTATAAATCAGTTTGACTGCTCTTCATCCTTTTATAAAGCAGTTTGACTGCTCTTCATCCTCCTATAAACCAGTTTGACTGCGCTTCATCCTCCTATAGAACAGTTTGACTGCTCTTCGTCCGATTATAAATCAGTTTGACTGCTCTTCGTCCTCTTATAAAACAGTTTGACTGCTCTTCATCCTTTTATAAAGCAGTTTGACTGCTCTTCATCCTCTTATAAATCAGTTTGACTGCTCTTCATCTGTTTATAAAGCAGTTTGACTGCTCTTCATCCTCTTATAAAACAGTTTGACTGCTCTTCATCCTTTTATAAAGCAGTTTGACTGCTCTTCATCCTCTTATAAATCAGTTTGACTGCTCTTCATCCTATTATAAATCAGTTTGACTGCTCTTCATCCTCTTATAAAACAGTTTGACTGCTCTTCATCCTTTTATAAATCAGTTTGACTGCTCTTCGTCTGCTTATAAATCAGTTTGACTGCTCGACATCCTATTATAAATCAGTTTGACTGTTCTTCATCCTCTTATAAAACAGTTTGACTGCTCTTTATCCTTTTATAACGCAGTTTGACTGCTCTTCATCCTCTTGTAAAACAGTTTGACTGCTCTTCATCCTCTTGTAAATCAATTTGACTGCTCTTCATCCTCTTATAAAACCGTTTGACTGCTCTTCGTCCGATTATAAATCAGTTTGACTGCTCTTCATCCTCTTATAAAACCGTTTGACTGCTCTTCGTCCGATTATAAATCAGGTTGACTGCTCTTCGTCCGATTATAAATCAGTTTGACTGCTCTTCGTCTGCTTATAAAACAGTTTGACTGCTCTTCATCCTTTTATAAAGCAGTTTGACTGCTCTTCATCCTCTTATAAATCAGTTTGACTGCTCTTCATCTGTTTATAAAGCAGTTTGACTGCTCTTCATCCTCCTATAGACCAGTTTGACTGCGCTTCATCCTCCTATAAAACAGTTTGACTGCTCTTCGTCGGATTATAAATCAGTTTGACTGCTCTTCGTCCTCTTACAAAACAGTTTGACTGCTCTTCATCATTTTATAAAGCAGTTTGACTGCTCTTCATCCTCTTATAAAACAGTTTGACTGCTCTTCATCCTTTTATAAATCAGTTTGACTGCTCTTCGTCTGCTTATAAATCAGTTTGACTGCTCTTCATCCTATTATAAATCAGTTTGACTGCTCTTCATCCTCTTATAAAACAGTTTGACTGCTCTTTATCATTTATAACGCAGTTTGACTGCTCTTCATCCTCTTATAAAACAGTTTGACTGCTCTTCATCCTCTTGTAAAACAGGTTGACTGCTCTTCATCCTCTTGTAAAACAGTCTGACTGCTCTACATCCTCGTATAAAACAGTTTGACTGCGCTTCATCCTCCTATAGAACAGTTTGACTGCTCTTCGTCCGATTATAAATCAGTTTGACTGCTCTTCGTCCTCTTATAAAACAGTTTGACTGCTCTTCATCCTCTTATAAATCAGTTTGACTGCTCTTCATCCGATTATAAATCAGTTTGACTGCTCTTCATCCTCTTATAAAACAGTTTGACTGCTCTTCGTCCGATTATAAATCAGTTTGACTGCTCTTCGTCCGCTTATAAAACAGTTTGACTGCTCTTCATCCTTTTATAAAGCAGTTTGACTGCTCTTCATCCTCTTATAAATCAGTTTGACTGCTCTTCATCCTTTTATAAAGCAGTTTGACTGCTCTTCATCCTCCTATAAACCAGTTTGACTGCGCTTCATCCTCCTATAGAACAGTTTGACTGCTCTTCGTCCGATTATAAATCAGTTTGACTGCTCTTCGTCCTCTTATAAAACCGTTTGACTGCTCTTCGTCCGATTATAAATCAGTTTGACTGCTCTTCATCCTCTTATAAAACCGTTTGACTGCTCTTCGTCCGATTATAAATCAGGTTGACTGCTCTTCGTCCGATTATAAATCAGTTTGACTGCTCTTCGTCTGCTTATAAAACAGTTTGACTGCTCTTCATCCTTTTATAAAGCAGTTTGACTGCTCTTCATCCTCTTATAAATCAGTTTGACTGCTCTTCATCTGTTTATAAAGCAGTTTGACTGCTCTTCATCCTCCTATAGACCAGTTTGACTGCGCTTCATCCTCCTATAAAACAGTTTGACTGCTCTTCGTCGGATTATAAATCAGTTTGACTGCTCTTCGTCCTCTTATAAAACAGTTTGACTGCTCTTCATCCTTTTATAAAGCAGTTTGACTGCTCTTCATCCTCTTATAAAACAGTTTGACTGCTCTTCATCCTTTTATAAATCAGTTTGACTGCTCTTCATCTGCTTATAAATCCGTTTGACTGCTCTTCATCCTATTATAAATCAGTTTGACTGCTCTTCATCCTCTTATAAAACAGTTTGACTGCTCTTTATTCTTTTATAACGCAGTTTGACTGCTCTTCATCCTCTTATAAAACAGTTTGACTGCTCTTCATCCTCTTGTAAAACAGGTTGACTGCTCTTCATCCTCTTGTAAAACAGTCTGACTGCTCTACATCCTCGTATAAAACAGTTTGACTGCTCTTCATCCTTTTATAAAGCAGTTTGACTGCTCTTCATCCTCTTATAAATCAATTTGACTGCTCTTCATCCTCTTATAAAACCGTTTGACTGCTCTTCGTCCGATTATAAATCAGTTTGACTGCTCTTCGTCCGCTTATAAAACAGTTTGACTGCTCTTCATCCTTTTATAAAGCAGTTTGACTGCTCTTCATCCTCTTATAAATCAGTTTGACTGCTCTTCATCCTTTTATAAAGCAGTTTGACTGCTCTTCATCCTCCTATAAACCAGTTTGACTGCGCTTCATCCTCCTATAGAACAGTTTGACTGCTCTTCGTCCGATTATAAAACAGTTTGACTGCTCTTCATCCTTTTATAAAGCAGTTTGACTGCTCTTCATCCTCTTATAAATCAGTTTGACTGCTCTTCATCTGTTTATAAAGCAGTTTGACTGCTCTTCATCCTCTTATAAAACAGTTTGACTGCTCTTCATCCTTTTATAAATCAATTTAACTGCTCTTCATCCTCTTATAAATCAGTTTGACTGCTCTTCATCCTATTATAAATCAGTTTGACTGCTCTTCATCCTCTTATAAAACAGTTTGACTGCTCTTCATCCTTTTATAAATCAGTTTGACTGCTCTTCGTCTGCTTATAAATCAGTTTGACTGCTCGACATCCTATTATAAATCAGTTTGACTGTTCTTCATCCTCTTATAAAACAGTTTGACTGCTCTTTATCCTTTTATAACGCAGTTTGACTGCTCTTCATCCTCTTGTAAAACAGTTTGACTGCTCTTCATCCTCTTGTAAATCAATTTGACTGCTCTTCATCCTCTTATAAAACCGTTTGACTGCTCTTCGTCCGATTATAAATCAGTTTGACTGCTCTTCATCCTCTTATAAAACCGTTTGACTGCTCTTCGTCCGATTATAAATCAGGTTGACTGCTCTTCGTCCGATTATAAATCAGTTTGACTGCTCTTCGTCTGCTTATAAAACAGTTTGACTGCTCTTCATCCTTTTATAAAGCAGTTTGACTGCTCTTCATCCTCATAAATCAGTTTGACTGCTCTTCATCTGTTTATAAAGCAGTTTGACTGCTCTTCATCCTCCTATAGACCAGTTTGACTGCGCTTCATCCTCCTATAAAACAGTTTGACTGCTCTTCGTCGGATTATAAATCAGTTTGACTGCTCTTCGTCCTCTTATAAAACAGTTTGACTGCTCTTCATCATTTTATAAAGCAGTTTGACTGCTCTTCATCCTCTTATAAAACAGTTTGACTGCTCTTCATCCTTTTATAAATCAGTTTGACTGCTCTTCGTCTGCTTATAAATCAGTTTGACTGCTCTTCATCCTATTATAAATCAGTTTGACTGCTCTTCATCCTCTTATAAAACAGTTTGACTGCTCTTTATCATTTATAACGCAGTTTGACTGCTCTTCATCCTCTTATAAAACAGTTTGACTGCTCTTCATCCTCTTGTAAAACAGGTTGACTGCTCTTCATCCTCTTGTAAAACAGTCTGACTGCTCTACATCCTCGTATAAAACAGTTTGACTGCGCTTCATCCTCCTATAGAACAGTTTGACTGCTCTTCGTCCGATTATAAATCAGTTTGACTGCTCTTCGTCCTCTTATAAAACAGTTTGACTGCTCTTCATCCTTTTATAAAGCAGTTTGACTGCTCTTCATCCTCTTATAAATCAGTTTGACTGCTCTTCATCCGATTATAAATCAGTTTGACTGCTCTTCATCCTCTTATAAAACAGTTTGACTGCTCTTCATCCTTTTATAAAGCAGTTTGACTGCTCTTCATCCTCTTATAAATCAGTTTGACTGCTCTTCATCCTATTATAAATCAGTTTGACTGCTCTTCATCCTCTTATAAAACAGTTTGACTGCTCTTCATCCTTTTATAAATCAGTTTGACTGCTCTTCGTCTGCTTATAAATCAGTTTGACTGCTCGACATCCTATTATAAATCAGTTTGACTGCTCTTCATCCTCTTTTAAAACAGTTTGACTGCTCTTTATCCTTTTATAACGCAGTTTGACTGCTCTTCATCCTCTTATAAAACAGTTTGACTGCTCTTCATCCTCTTGTAAAACAGGTTGACTGCTCTTCATCCTCTTGTAAAACAGTCTGACTGCTCTACATCCTCGTATAAAACAGTTTGACTGCTCTTCATCCTTTTATAAAGCAGTTTGACTGCTCTTCATCCTCTTATAAATCATTTTGACTGCTCTTCATCCTCTTATAAAACCGTTTGACTGCTCTTCGTCCGATTATAAATCAGTTTGACTGCTCTTCATCCTCTTATAAAACCGTTTGACTGCTCTTCGTCCGATTATAAATCAGGTTGACTGCTCTTCGTCCGATTATAAATCAGTTTGACTGCTCTTCGTCTGCTTATAAAACAGTTTGACTGCTCTTCATCCTTTTATAAAGCAGTTTGACTGCTATTCATCCTCTTATAAATCAGTTTGACTGCTCTTCATCTGTTTATAAAGCAGTTTGACTGCTCTTCATCCTCCTATAGACCAGTTTGACTGCGCTTCATCCTCCTATAAAACAGTTTGACTGCCCTTCGTCGGATTATAAATCAGTTTGACTGCTCTTCGTCCTCTTATAAAACAGTTTGACTGCTCTTCATCCTTTTATAAAGCAGTTTGACTGCTCTTCATCCTATTATAAATCAGTTTGACTGCTCTTCATCCTCTTATAAAACAGTTTGACTGCTCTTTATCCTTTTATAACGCAGTTTGACTGCTCTTCATCCTCTTATAAAACAGTTTGACTGCTCTTCATCCTCTTTTAAAACAGGTTGACTTCTCTTCATCCTCTTGTAAAACAGTCTGACTGCTCTACATCCTCGTATAAAACAGTTTGACTGCTCTTCATCCTTTTATAAAGCAGTTTGACTGCTCTTCATCCTCTTATAAATCAATTTAACTGCTCTTCATCCTCTTATAAAACCGTTTGACTGCTCTTCGTCCGATTATAAATCAGTTTGACTGCTCTTCATCCTCTTATAAAACCGTTTGACTGCTCTTCGTCCGATTATAAATCAGGTTGACTGCTCTTCGTCCGATTATAAATCAGTTTGACTGCTCTTCGTCTGCTTATAAAACAGTTTGACTGCTCTTCATCCTTTTATAAAGCAGTTTGACTGCTCTTCATCCTCTTATAAATCAGTTTGACTGCTCTTCATCCTCTTATAAAACAGTTTGACTGCTCTTCATCCTTTTATAAATCAGTATGACTGCTCTTCGTCTGCTTATAAATCAGTTTGACTGCTCTTCATCCTTTTATAAAGCAGTTTGACTGCTCTTCATCCTCTTATAAAACAGTTTGACTGCTCTTCATCCTTTTATAAAGCAGTTTGACTGCTCTTCATCCTCTTATAAATCAGTTTGACTGCTCTTCATCCTATTATAAATCAGTTTGACTGCTCTTCGTCCGATTATAAATCAGTTTGACTGCTCTTCGTCCGCTTATAAAACAGTTTGACTGCTCTTCATCCTTTTATAAAGCAGTTTGACTGCTCTTCATCCTCTTATAAATCAGTTTGACTGCTCTTCATCCTTTTATAAAGCAGTTTGACTGCTCTTCATCCTCCTATAAACCAGTTTGACTGCGCTTCATCCTCCTATAGAACAGTTTGACTGCTCTTCGTCCGATTATAAATCAGTTTGACTGCTCTTCGTCCTCTTATAAAACCGTTTGACTGCTCTTCGTCCGATTATAAATCAGTTTGACTGCTCTTCATCCTCTTATAAAACCGTTTGACTGCTCTTCGTCCGATTATAAATCAGGTTGACTGCTCTTCGTCCGATTATAAATCAGTTTGACTGCTCTTCGTCTGCTTATAAAACAGTTTGACTGCTCTTCATCCTTTTATAAAGCAGTTTGACTGCTCTTCATCCTCTTATAAATCAGTTTGACTGCTCTTCATCTGTTTATAAAGCAGTTTGACTGCTCTTCATCCTCCTATAGACCAGTTTGACTGCGCTTCATCCTCCTATAAAACAGTTTGACTGCTCTTCGTCGGATTATAAATCAGTTTGACTGCTCTTCGTCCTCTTATAAAACAGTTTGACTGCTCTTCATCCTTTTATAAAGCAGTTTGACTGCTCTTCATCCTCTTATAAAACAGTTTGACTGCTCTTCATCCTTTTATAAATCAGTTTGACTGCTCTTCATCTGCTTATAAATCCGTTTGACTGCTCTTCATCCTATTATAAATCAGTTTGACTGCTCTTCATCCTCTTATAAAACAGTTTGACTGCTCTTTATTCTTTTATAACGCAGTTTGACTGCTCTTCATCCTCTTATAAAACAGTTTGACTGCTCTTCATCCTCTTGTAAAACAGGTTGACTGCTCTTCATCCTCTTGTAAAACAGTCTGACTGCTCTACATCCTCGTATAAAACAGTTTGACTGCTCTTCATCCTTTTATAAAGCAGTTTGACTGCTCTTCATCCTCTTATAAATCAATTTGACTGCTCTTCATCCTCTTATAAAACTGTTTGACTGCTCTTCGTCCGATTATAAATCAGTTTGACTGCTCTTCGTCCGCTTATAAAACAGTTTGACTGCTCTTCATCCTTTTATAAAGCAGTTTGACTGCTCTTCATCCTCTTATAAATCAGTTTGACTGCTCTTCATCCTTTTATAAAGCAGTTTGACTGCTCTTCATCCTCCTATAAACCAGTTTGACTGCGCTTCATCCTCCTATAGAACAGTTTGACTGCTCTTCGTCCGATTATAAATCAGTTTGACTGCTCTTCGTCCTCTTATAAAACAGTTTGACTGCTCTTCATCCTTTTATAAAGCAGTTTGACTGCTCTTCATCCTCTTATAAATCAGTTTGACTGCTCTTCATCTGTTTATAAAGCAGTTTGACTGCTCTTCATCCTCTTATAAAACAGTTTGACTGCTCTTCATCCTTTTATAAAGCAGTTTGACTGCTCTTCATCCTCTTATAAATCAGTTTGACTGCTCTTCATCCTATTATAAATCAGTTTGACTGCTCTTCATCCTCTTATAAAACAGTTTGACTGCTCTTCATCCTTTTATAAATCAGTTTGACTGCTCTTCGTCTGCTTATAAATCAGTTTGACTGCTCGACATCCTATTATAAATCAGTTTGACTGTTCTTCATCCTCTTATAAAACAGTTTGACTGCTCTTTATCCTTTTATAACGCAGTTTGACTGCTCTTCATCCTCTTGTAAAACAGTTTGACTGCTCTTCATCCTCTTGTAAATCAATTTGACTGCTCTTCATCCTCTTATAAAACCGTTTGACTGCTCTTCGTCCGATTATAAATCAGTTTGACTGCTCTTCATCCTCTTATAAAACCGTTTGACTGCTCTTCGTCCGATTATAAATCAGGTTGACTGCTCTTCGTCCGATTATAAATCAGTTTGACTGCTCTTCGTCTGCTTATAAAACAGTTTGACTGCTCTTCATCCTTTTATAAAGCAGTTTGACTGCTCTTCATCCTCTTATAAATCAGTTTGACTGCTCTTCATCTGTTTATAAAGCAGTTTGACTGCTCTTCATCCTCCTATAGACCAGTTTGACTGCGCTTCATCCTCCTATAAAACAGTTTGACTGCTCTTCGTCGGATTATAAATCAGTTTGACTGCTCTTCGTCCTCTTATAAAACAGTTTGACTGCTCTTCATCATTTTATAAAGCAGTTTGACTGCTCTTCATCCTCTTATAAAACAGTTTGACTGCTCTTCATCCTTTTATAAATCAGTTTGACTGCTCTTCGTCTGCTTATAAATCAGTTTGACTGCTCTTCATCCTATTATAAATCAGTTTGACTGCTCTTCATCCTCTTATAAAACAGTTTGACTGCTCTTTATCATTTATAACGCAGTTTGACTGCTCTTCATCCTCTTATAAAACAGTTTGACTGCTCTTCATCCTCTTGTAAAACAGGTTGACTGCTCTTCATCCTCTTGTAAAACAGTCTGACTGCTCTACATCCTCGTATAAAACAGTTTGACTGCGCTTCATCCTCCTATAGAACAGTTTGACTGCTCTTCGTCCGATTATAAATCAGTTTGACTGCTCTTCGTCCTCTTATAAAACAGTTTGACTGCTCTTCATCCTTTTATAAAGCAGTTTGACTGCTCTTCATCCTCTTATAAATCAGTTTGACTGCTCTTCATCCGATTATAAATCAGTTTGACTGCTCTTCATCCTCTTATAAAACAGTTTGACTGCTCTTCATCCTTTTATAAAGCAGTTTGACTGCTCTTCATCCTCTTATAAATCAGTTTGACTGCTCTTCATCCTATTATAAATCAGTTTGACTGCTCTTCATCCTCTTATAAAACAGTTTGACTGCTCTTCATCCTTTTATAAATCAGTTTGACTGCTCTTCGTCTGCTTATAAATCAGTTTGACTGCTCGACATCCTATTATAAATCAGTTTGACTGCTCTTCATCCTCTTTTAAAACAGTTTGACTGCTCTTTATCCTTTTATAACGCAGTTTGACTGCTCTTCATCCTCTTATAAAACAGTTTGACTGCTCTTCATCCTCTTGTAAAACAGGTTGACTGCTCTTCATCCTCTTGTAAAACAGTCTGACTGCTCTACATCCTCGTATAAAACAGTTTGACTGCTCTTCATCCTTTTATAAAGCAGTTTGACTGCTCTTCATCCTCTTATAAATCATTTTGACTGCTCTTCATCCTCTTATAAAACCGTTTGACTGCTCTTCGTCCGATTATAAATCAGTTTGACTGCTCTTCATCCTCTTATAAAACCGTTTGACTGCTCTTCGTCCGATTATAAATCAGGTTGACTGCTCTTCGTCCGATTATAAATCAGTTTGACTGCTCTTCGTCTGCTTATAAAACAGTTTGACTGCTCTTCATCCTTTTATAAAGCAGTTTGACTGCTATTCATCCTCTTATAAATCAGTTTGACTGCTCTTCATCTGTTTATAAAGCAGTTTGACTGCTCTTCATCCTCCTATAGACCAGTTTGACTGCGCTTCATCCTCCTATAAAACAGTTTGACTGCCCTTCGTCGGATTATAAATCAGTTTGACTGCTCTTCGTCCTCTTATAAAACAGTTTGACTGCTCTTCATCCTTTTATAAAGCAGTTTGACTGCTCTTCATCCTATTATAAATCAGTTTGACTGCTCTTCATCCTCTTATAAAACAGTTTGACTTCTCTTTATCCTTTTATAACGCAGTTTGACTGCTCTTCATCCTCTTATAAAACAGTTTGACTGCTCTTCATCCTCTTTTAAAACAGGTTGACTTCTCTTCATCCTCTTGTAAAACAGTCTGACTGCTCTACATCCTCGTATAAAACAGTTTGACTGCTCTTCATCCTTTTATAAAGCAGTTTGACTGCTCTTCATCCTCTTATAAATCAATTTAACTGCTCTTCATCCTCTTATAAAACCGTTTGACTGCTCTTCGTCCGATTATAAATCAGTTTGACTGCTCTTCATCCTCTTATAAAACCGTTTGACTGCTCTTCGTCCGATTATAAATCAGGTTGACTGCTCTTCGTCCGATTATAAATCAGTTTGACTGCTCTTCGTCTGCTTATAAAACAGTTTGACTGCTCTTCATCCTTTTATAAAGCAGTTTGACTGCTCTTCATCCTCTTATAAATCAGTTTGACTGCTCTTCATCCTCTTATAAAACAGTTTGACTGCTCTTCATCCTTTTATAAATCAGTATGACTGCTCTTCGTCTGCTTATAAATCAGTTTGACTGCTCTTCATCCTTTTATAAAGCAGTTTGACTGCTCTTCATCCTCTTATAAAACAGTTTGACTGCTCTTCATCCTTTTATAAAGCAGTTTGACTGCTCTTCATCCTCTTATAAATCAGTTTGACTGCTCTTCATCCTATTATAAATCAGTTTGACTGCTCTTCATCCTCTTATAAAACAGTTTGACTGCTCTTCATCCTTTTATAAATCAGTTTGACTGCTCTTCGTCTGCTTATAAAACAGTTTGACTGCTCTTCATCCTCTTGTAAAACAGGTTGACTGCTCTTCATCCTCTTGTAAAACAGTCTGACTGCTGTACATCCTCGTATAAAACAGTTTGACTGCTCTTCATCCTTTTATAAAGCAGTTTGACTGCTCTTCATCCTCTTATAAATCAATTTGACTGCTCTTCATCCTCTTACAAAACCGTTTGACTGCTCTTCATCCTCTTATAAATCAGTTTGACTGCTCTTCATCCGATTATAAATCAGTTTGACTGCTCTTCATCCGCTTATAAAACAGTTTGACTGCTCTTCATCCTTTTATAAAGCAGTTTGACTGCTCTTCATCCTCTTATAAATCAGTTTGACTGCTCTTCATCCTTTTATAAAGCAGTTTGACTGCTCTTCATCCTCCTATAAACCAGTTTGACTGCGCTTCATCCTCCTATAGAACAGTTTGACTGCTCTTCGTCCGATTATAAATCAGTTTGACTGCTCTTCGTCCTCTTATAAAACAGTTTGACTGCTCTTCATCCTTTTATAAAGCAGTTTGACTGCTCTTCATCCTCTTATAAAACAGTTTGACTGCTCTTCATCCTTTTATAAAGCAGTTTGACTGCTCTTCATCCTCTTATAAATCAGTTTGACTGCTCTTCATCCTATTATAAATCAGTTTGACTGCTCTTCATCCTCTTATAAAACAGTTTGACTGCTCTTCATCCTTTTATAAATCAGTTTGACTGCTCTTCATCCTCTTTTAAAACAGTTTGACTGCTCTTTATCCTTTTATAACGCAGTTTGACTGCTCTTCATCCTCTTATAAAACAGTTTGACTGCTCTTCATCCTCTTGTAAAACAGGTTGACTGCTCTTCATCCTCTTGTAAAACAGTCTGACTGCTCTACATCCTCGTATAAAACAGTTTGACTGCTCTTCATCCTTTTATAAAGCAGTTTGACTGCTCTTCATCCTCTTATAAATCAATTTGACTGCTCTTCATCCTCTTATAAAACCGTTTGACTGCTCTTCGTCCGATTATAAATCAGTTTGACTGCTCTTCATCCTCTTACAAAACCGTTTGACTGCTCTTCATCCTTTTATAAATCAGTTTGAATGCTCTTCATCCTCTTTTAAAACAGTTTGACTGCTCTTTATCCTTTTATAACGTAGTTTGACTGCTCTTCATCCTCTTATAAAACAGTTTGACTGCTCTTCATCCTCTTGTAAAACAGGTTGACTGCTCTTCATCCTCTTGTAAAACAGTCTGACTGCTCTACATCCTCGTATAAAACAGTTTGACTGCTCTTCATCCTTTTATAAAGCAGTTTGACTGCTCTTCATCCTCTTATAAATCAATTTGACTGCTCTTCATCCTCTTATAAAACCGTTTGACTGCTCTTCGTCCGATTATAAATCAGTTTGACTGCTCTTCATCCTCTTACAAAACCGTTTGACTGCTCTTCGTCCGATTATAAATCAGGTTGACTGCTCTTCGTCCGATTATAAATCAGTTTGACTGCTCTTCGTCTGCTTATAAAACAGTTTGACTGCTCTTCATCCTTTTATAAAGCAGTTTGACTGCTATTCATCCTCTTATAAATCAGTTTGACTGCTCTTCATCTGTTTATAAAGCAGTTTGACTGCGCTTCATCCTCCTATAAAACAGTTTGACTGCTCTTCGTCGGATTATAAATCAGTTTGACTGCTCTTCGTCCTCTTATAAAACAGTTTGACTGCTCTTCATCCTTTTATAAAGCAGTTTGACTGCTCTTCATCCTATTATAAATCAGTTTGACTGCTCTTCATCCTCTTATAAAACAGTTTGACTGCTCTTTATCCTTTTATAACGCAGTTTGACTGCTCTTCATCGTCTTATAAAACAGTTTGACTGCTCTTCATCCTCTTGTAAAACAGGTTGACTGCTCTTCATCCTCTTGTAAAACAGTCTGACTGCTCTACATCCTCGTATAAAACAGTTTGACTGCTCTTCATCCTTTTATAAAGCAGTTTGACTGCTCTTCATCCTCTTATAAATCAATTTGACTGCGCTTCATCCTCCTATAGAACAGTTTGACTGCTCTTCGTCCGATTATAAATCAGTTTGACTGCTCTTCGTCCTCTTATAAAACAGTTTGACTGCTCTTCATCCTTTTATAAAGCAGTTTGACTGCTCTTCATCCTCTTATAAATCAGTTTGACTGCTCTTCATCCGATTATAAATCAGTTTGACTGCTCTTCATCCTCTTATAAAACAGTTTGACTGCTCTTCATCCTTTTATAAAGCAGTTTGACTGCTCTTCATCCTCTTATAAATCAGTTTGACTGCTCTTCATCCTATTATAAATCAGTTTGACTGCTCTTCATCCTCTTATAAAACAGTTTGACTGCTCTTCATCCTTTTATAAATCAGTTTGACTGCTCTTCATCCTCTTTTAAAACAGTTTGACTGCTCTTTATCCTTTTATAACGCAGTTTGACTGCTCTTCATCCTCTTATAAAACAGTTTGACTGCTCTTCATCCTCTTGTAAAACAGGTTGACTGCTCTTCATCCTCTTGTAAAACAGTCTGACTGCTCTACATCCTCGTATAAAACAGTTTGACTGCTCTTCATCCTTTTATAAAGCAGTTTGACTGCTCTTCATCCTCTTATAAATCAATTTGACTGCTCTTCATCCTCTTATAAAACCGTTTGACTGCTCTTCGTCCGATTATAAATCAGTTTGACTGCTCTTCATCCTCTTACAAAACCGTTTGACTGCTCTTCATCCTTTTATAAATCAGTTTGAATGCTCTTCATCCTCTTTTAAAACAGTTTGACTGCTCTTTATCCTTTTATAACGTAGTTTGACTGCTCTTCATCCTCTTATAAAACAGTTTGACTGCTCTTCAGCCTCTTGTAAAACAGGTTGACTGCTCTTCATCCTCTTGTAAAACAGTCTGACTGCTCTACATCCTCGTATAAAACAGTTTGACTGCTCTTCATCCTTTTATAAAGCAGTTTGACTGCTCTTCATCCTCTTATAAATCAATTTGACTGCTCTTCATCCTCTTATAAAACCGTTTGACTGCTCTTCGTCCGATTATAAATCAGTTTGACTGCTCTTCATCCTCTTATAAAACCGTTTGACTGCTCTTCGTCCGATTATAAATCAGGTTGACTGCTCTTCGTCCGATTATAAATCAGTTTGACTGCTCTTCGTCTGCTTATAAAACAGTTTGACTGCTCTTCATCCTTTTATAAAGCAGTTTGACTGCTCTTCATCCTCTTATAAATCAGTTTGACTGCTCTTCATATGTTTATAAAGCAGTTTGACTGCTCTTCATCCTCCTATAGACCAGTTTGACTGCGCTTCATCCTCCTATAAAACAGTTTGACTGCTCTTCGTCGGATTATAAATCAGTTTGACTGCTCTTCGTCCTCTTATAAAACAGTTTGACTGCTCTTCATCCTTTTATAAAGCAGTTTGACTGCTCTACATCCTCTTATAAATCAGTTTGACTGCTATTCATCCGATTATAAATCAGTTTGACTGCTCTTCGTCCGATTATAAATCAGTTTGACTGCTCTACATCCTCTTATAAATCAGTTTGACTGCTATTCATCCTTTTATAAATCAGTTTGACTGCTCTTCGTCTGCTTATAAATCAGTTTGACTGCTCTACATCCTCTTATAAATCAGTTTGACTGCTCTTCGTCCGATTATAAATCAGGTTGACTGCTCTTCGTCCGATTATAAATCAGTTTGACTGCTCTTCGTCTGCTTATAAAACAGTTTGACTGCTCTTCATCCTTTTATAAAGCAGTTTGACTGCTATTCATCCTCTTATAAATCAGTTTGACTGCTCTTCATCTGTTTATAAAGCAGTTTGACTGCGCTTCATCCTCCTATAAAACAGTTTGACTGCTCTTCGTCGGATTATAAATCAGTTTGACTGCTCTTCGTCCTCTTATAAAACAGTTTGACTGCTCTTCATCCTTTTATAAAGCAGTTTGACTGCTCTTCATCCTATTATAAATCAGTTTGACTGCTCTTCATCCTCTTATAAAACAGGTTGACTGCTCTTCATCCTCTTGTAAAACAGTCTGACTGCTCTACATCCTCGTATAAAACAGTTTGACTGCTCTTCATCCTTTTATAAAGCAGTTTGACTGCTCTTCATCCTCTTATAAATCAATTTGACTGCTCTTCATCCTCTTATAAAACCGTTTGACTGCTCTTCGTCCGATTATAAATCAGTTTGACTGCTCTTCATCCTCTTATAAAACCGTTTGACTGCTCTTCGTCCGATTATAAATCAGGTTGACTGCTCTTCGTCCGATTATAAATCAGTTTGACTGCTCTTCGTCTGCTTATAAAACAGTTTGACTGCTCTTCATCCTTTTATAAAGCAGTTTGACTGCTCTTCATCCTCTTATAAATCAGTTTGACTGCTCTTCATATGTTTATAAAGCAGTTTGACTGCTCTTCATCCTCCTATAGACCAGTTTGACTGCGCTTCATCCTCCTATAAAACAGTTTGACTGCTCTTCGTCGGATTATAAATCAGTTTGACTGCTCTTCGTCCTCTTATAAAACAGTTTGACTGCTCTTCATCCTTTTATAAAGCAGTTTGACTGCTCTACATCCTCTTATAAATCAGTTTGACTGCTATTCATCCGATTATAAATCAGTTTGACTGCTCTTCGTCCGATTATAAATCAGTTTGACTGCTCTACATCCTCTTATAAATCAGTTTGACTGCTATTCATCCTTTTATAAATCAGTTTGACTGCTCTTCGTCTGCTTATAAATCAGTTTGACTGCTCTTCATCCTATTATAAATCAGTTTGACTGCTCTTCATCCTCTTATAAAACAGTTTGACTGCTCTTTATCCTTTTATAACGCAGTTTGACTGCTCTTCATCATCTTATAAAACAGTCTGACTGCTCTACATCCTCGTATAAAAGTTTGACTGCTCTTCATCCTTTTATAAAGCAGTTTGACTGCTCTTCATCCTCTTATAAATCAATTTGACTGCTCTTCATCCTCTTATAAAACCGTTTGACTGCTCTTCGTCCGATTATAAATCAGTTTGACTGCTCTTCATCCTCTTATAAAACCGTTTGACTGCTCTTCGTCCGATTATAAATCAGGTTGACTGCTCTTCGTCCGATTATAAATCAGTTTGACTGCTCTTCGTCTGCTTATAAAACAGTTTGACTGCTCTTCATCCTTTTATAAAGCAGTTTGACTGCTCTTCATCATCTTATAAATCAGTTTGACTGCTCTTCATCTGTTTATAAAGCAGTTTGACTGCTCTTCATCCTCCTATAGACCAGTTTGACTGCGCTTCATCCTCCTATAAAACAGTTTGACTGCTCTTCGTCGGATTATAAATCAGTTTGACTGCTCTTCGTCCTCTTATAAAACAGTTTGACTGCTCTTCATCCTTTTATAAAGCAGTTTGACTGCTCTTCGTCTGCTTATAAATCAGTTTGACTGCTCTTCATCCTATTATAAATCAGTTTGACTGCTCTTCATCCTCTTATAAAACAGTTTGACTGCTCTTTATCCTTTTATAACGCAGTTTGACTGCTCTTCATCCTCTTATAAAACAGTTTGACTGCTCTTCATCCTCTTGTAAAACAGGTTGACTGCTCTTCATCCTCTTGTAAAACAGTCTGACTGCTCTACATCCTCGTATAAAACAGTTTGACTGCTCTTTATCCTTTTATAACGCAGTTTGACTGCTCTTCATCATCTTATAAAACAGTCTGACTGCTCTACATCCTCGTATAAAAGTTTGACTGCTCTTCATCCTTTTATAAAGCAGTTTGACTGCTCTTCATCCTCTTATAAATCAATTTGACTGCTCTTCATCCTCTTATAAAACCGTTTGACTGCTCTTCGTCCGATTATAAATCAGTTTGACTGCTCTTCATCCTCTTATAAAACCGTTTGACTGCTCTTCGTCCGATTATAAATCAGGTTGACTGCTCTTCGTCCGATTATAAATCAGTTTGACTGCTCTTCGTCTGCTTATAAAACAGTTTGACTGCTCTTCATCCTTTTATAAAGCAGTTTGACTGCTCTTCATCATCTTATAAATCAGTTTGACTGCTCTTCATCTGTTTATAAAGCAGTTTGACTGCTCTTCATCCTCCTATAGACCAGTTTGACTGCGCTTCATCCTCCTATAAAACAGTTTGACTGCTCTTCGTCGGATTATAAATCAGTTTGACTGCTCTTCGTCCTCTTATAAAACAGTTTGACTGCTCTTCATCCTCTTATAAAACAGTTTGACTGCTCTTTATCCTTTTATAACGCAGTTTGACTGCTCTTCATCCTCTTATAAAACAGTTTGACTGCTCTTCATCCTCTTGTAAAACAGGTTGACTGCTCTTCATCCTCTTGTAAAACAGTCTGACTGCTCTACATCCTCGTATAAAACAGTTTGACTGCTCTTCATCCTTTTATAAAGCAGTTTGACTGCTCTTCATCCTCTTATAAATCAATTTGACTGCTCTTCATCCTCTTATAAAACCGTTTGACTGCTCTTCGTCCGATTATAAATCAGGTTGACTGCTCTTCGTCCGATTATAAATCAGTTTGACTGCTCTTCGTCTGCTTATAAAACAGTTTGACTGCTCTTCATCCTTTTATAAAGCAGTTTGACTGCTCTTCATCCTCTTATAAATCAGTTTGACTGCTCTTCATCTGTTTATAAAGCAGTTTGACTGCTCTTCATCCTCCTATAGACCAGTTTGACTGCGCTTCATCCTCCTATAATACAGTTTGACTGCTCTTCGTCGGATTATAAATCAGTTTGACTGCTCTTCGTCCTCTTATAAAACAGTTTGACTGCTCTTCATCCTTTTATAAAGCAGTTTGACTGCTCTACATCCTCTTATAAATCAGTTTGACTGCTATTCATCCGATTATAAATCAGTTTGACTGCTCTTCGTCCGATTATAAATCAGTTTGACTGCTCTTCGTCCGATTATAAATCAGTTTGACTGCTCTTCGTCCGCTTATAAAACAGTTTGACTGCTCTTCATCCTTTTATAAAGCAGTTTGACTGCTCTTCATCCTCTTATAAATCAGTTTGACTGCTCTTCATCCTCTTATAAAGCAGTTTGACTGCTCTTCATCCTCCTATAAACCAGTTTGACTGCGCTTCATCCTCTTGTAAAACAGTCTGACTGCTCTACATCATTGTATAAAACAGTTTGACTGCTCTTCATCCTTTTATAAAGCAGTTTGACTGCTCTTCATCCTCTTATAAATCAATTTGACTGCTCTTCATCCTCTTATAAAACCGTTTGACTGCTCTTCGTCCGATTATAAATCAGTTTGACTGCTCTTCGTCCGATTATAAATCAGTTTGACTGCTCTTCGTCCGCTTACAAAACAGTTTGACTGCTCTTCATCCTTTTATAAAGCTGTTTGACTGCTCTTCATACTCTTATAAATCAGTTTGACTGCTCTTCATCCTCTTATAAAGCAGTTTGACTGCTCTTCATACTCCTATAAACCAGTTTGACTGCGCTTCATCCTCCTGTAGAACAGTTTGACTGCTTTTCATCCGATTATAAATCATTTTGACTGCTCTTCGTCCTCGTATAAAACAGTTTGACTGCTCTTCATCCTTTTATAAAGCAGTTTGACTGCTCTTCATCCTCTTATAAAACAGATTGACTGCTCTTCATCCTCTTGTAAAACAGGTTGACTGCCCTTCATCCTCTTGTAAAACAGTCTGACTGCTCTACATCCTCGTATAAAACAGTTTGACTGCTCTTCATCCTTTTATAAAACCGTTTGACTGCTCTTCGTCCGTTTATAAATCAGTTTGACTGCTCTTCGTCCGATTATAAATCAGTTTGACTGCTCTTCGTCCGCTTATAAATCAGTTTGACTGCTCTTCATCCTATTATAAATCAGTTTGACTGCTCTTCATCCTCTTATAAAACAGTTTGACTGCTCTTTATCCTTTTATAACGCAGTTTGACTGCTCTTCATCCTCTTATAAAACAGTTTGACTGCTCTTCATCCTCTTGTAAAACAGGTTGACTGCTCTTCATCCTCTTGTAAAACAGTCTGACTGCTCTACGTCCTCGTATATAACAGTTTGACTGCTCTTCATCCTTTTATAAAGCAGTTTGACTGCTCTTCATCCTCTTATAAATCAATTTGACTGCTTTTCATCCTCTTATAAAACCGTTTGACTGCTCTTCGTCCGATTATAAATCAGTTTGACTGCTCTTCATCCTTTTATAAAACCGATTGACTGCTCTTCGTCCGATTATAAATCAGGTTGACTGCTCTTCGTCCGATTATAAATCAGTTTGACTGCTCTTCGTCTGCTTATAAAACAGTTTGACTGCTCTTCATCCTTTTATAAAGCAGTTTGACTGCTCTTCATCCTCTTATAAATCAGTTTGACTGCTCTTCATCTGTTTATAAAGCAGTTTGACTGCTCTTCATCCTCCTATAGACCAGTTTGACTGCGCTTCATCCTCCTATAATACAGTTTGACTGCTCTTCGTCGGATTATAAATCAGTTTGACTGCTCTTCGTCCTCTTATAAAACAGTTTGACTGCTCTTCATCCTTTTATAAAGCAGTTTGACTGCTCTACATCCTCTTATAAATCAGTTTGACTGCTATTCATCCGATTATAAATCAGTTTGACTGCTCTTCGTCCGATTATAAATCAGTTTGACTGCTCTTCGTCCGATTATAAATCAGTTTGACTGCTCTTCGTCCGCTTATAAAACAGTTTGACTGCTCTTCATCCTTTTATAAAGCAGTTTGACTGCTCTTCATCCTCTTATAAATCAGTTTGACTGCTCTTCATCCTCTTATAAAGCAGTTTGACTGCTCTTCATCCTCCTATAAACCAGTTTGACTGCGCTTCATCCTCTTGTAAAACAGGTTGACTGCTTTTCATCCTTTTGTAAAACAGTCTGACTGCTCTACATCATTGTATAAAACAGTTTGACTGCTCTTCATCCTTTTATAAAGCAGTTTGACTGCTCTTCATCCTCTTATAAATCAATTTGACTGCTCTTCATCCTCTTATAAAACCGTTTGACTGCTCTTCGTCCGATTATAAATCAGTTTGACTGCTCTTCGTCCGATTACAAAACAGTTTGACTGCTCTTCATCCTTTTATAAAGCTGTTTGACTGCTCTTCATACTCTTATAAATCAGTTTGACTGCTCTTCATCCTCTTATAAAGCAGTTTGACTGCTCTTCATACTCCTATAAACCAGTTTGACTGCGCTTCATCCTCCTGTAGAACAGTTTGACTGCTTTTCATCCGATTATAAATCATTTTGACTGCTCTTCGTCCTCGTATAAAACAGTTTGACTGCTCTTCGTCGGATTATAAATCAGTTTGACTGCTCTTCGTCCTCTTATAAAACAGTTTGACTGCTCCATCCTTTTATAAAGCAGTTTGACTGCTCTACATCCTCTTATAAATCAGTTTGACTGCTATTCATCCGATTATAAATCAGTTTGACTGCTCTTCGTCCGATTATAAATCAGTTTGACTGCTCTACATCCTCTTATAAATCAGTTTGACTGCTATTCATCCTTTTATAAATCAGTTTGACTGCTCTTCGTCTGCTTATAAATCAGTTTGACTGCTCTTCATCCTATTATAAATCAGTTTGACTGCTCTTCATCCTCTTATAAAACAGTTTGACTGCTCTTTATCCTTTTATAACGCAGTTTGACTGCTCTTCATCATCTTATAAAACAGTCTGACTGCTCTACATCCTCGTATAAAAGTTTGACTGCTCTTCATCCTTTTATAAAGCAGTTTGACTGCTCTTCATCCTCTTATAAATCAATTTGACTGCTCTTCATCCTCTTATAAAACCGTTTGACTGCTCTTCGTCCGATTATAAATCAGTTTGACTGCTCTTCATCCTCTTATAAAACCGTTTGACTGCTCTTCGTCCGATTATAAATCAGGTTGACTGCTCTTCGTCCGATTATAAATCAGTTTGACTGCTCTTCGTCTGCTTATAAAACAGTTTGACTGCTCTTCATCCTTTTATAAAGCAGTTTGACTGCTCTTCATCATCTTATAAATCAGTTTGACTGCTCTTCATCTGTTTATAAAGCAGTTTGACTGCTCTTCATCCTCCTATAGACCAGTTTGACTGCGCTTCATCCTCCTATAAAACAGTTTTACTGCTCTTCGTCGGATTATAAATCAGTTTGACTGCTCTTCGTCCTCTTTTAAAACAGTTTGACTGCTCTTCATCCTTTTATAAAGCAGTTTGACTGCTCTTCGTCTGCTTATAAATCAGTTTGACTGCTCTTCATCCTATTATAAATCAGTTTGACTGCTCTTCATCCTCTTATAAAACAGTTTGACTGCTCTTTATCCTTTTATAACGCAGTTTGACTGCTCTTCATCCTCTTATAAAACAGTTTGACTGCTCTTCATCCTCTTGTAAAACAGGTTGACTGCTCTTCATCCTCTTGTAAAACAGTCTGACTGCTCTACATCCTCGTATAAAACAGTTTGACTGCTCTTCATCCTTTTATAAAGCAGTTTGACTGCTCTTCATCCTCTTATAAATCAATTTGACTGCTCTTCATCCTCTTATAAAACCGTTTGACTGCTCTTCGTCCGATTATAAATCAGTTTGACTGCTCTTCATCCTCTTATAAAACCGATTGACTGCTCTTCGTCCGATTATAAATCAGGTTGACTGCTTTTCGTCCGATTATAAATCAGTTTGACTGCTCTTCGTCTGCTTATAAAACAGTTTGACTGCTCTTCATCCTTTTATAAAGCAGTTTGACTGCTCTTCATCCTCTTATAAATCAGTTTGACTGCTCTTCATCTGTTTATAAAGCAGTTTGACTGCTCTTCATCCTCCTATAGACCAGTTTGACTGCGCTTCATCCTCCTATAATACAGTTTGACTGCTCTTCATCCGATTATAAATCAGTTTGACTGCTCTTCGTCCTCTTATAAAACAGTTTGACTGCTCTTCATCCTTTTATAAAGCAGTTTGACTGCTATTCATCCGATTATAAATCAGTTTGACTGCTCTTCGTCCGATTATAAATCAGTTTGACTGCTCTTCGTCCGATTATAAATCAGTTTGACTGCTCTTCGTCCGCTTATAAAACAGTTTGACTGCTCTTCATCCTTTTATAAAGCAGTTTGACTGCTCTTCATCCTCTTATAAATCAGTTTGACTGCTCTTCATCCTCTTATAAAGCAGTTTGACTGCTCTTCATCCTCCTATAAACCAGTTTGACTGCGCTTCATCCTCTTGTAAAACAGGTTGACTGCTTTTCATCCTTTTGTAAAACAGTCTGACTGCTCTACATCATTGTATAAAACAGTTTGACTGCTCTTCATCCTTTTATAAAGCAGTTTGACTGCTCTTCATCCTCTTATAAATCAATTTGACTGCTCTTCATCCTCTTATAAAACCGTTTGACTGCTCTTCGTCCGATTATAAATCAGTTTGACTGCTCTTCGTCCGATTATAAATCAGTTTGACTGCTCTTCGTCCGCTTACAAAACAGTTTGACTGCTCTTCATCCTTTTATAAAGCTGTTTGACTGCTCTTCATACTCTTATAAATCAGTTTGACTGCTCTTCATCCTCTTATAAAGCAGTTTGACTGCTCTTCATACTCCTATAAACCAGTTTGACTGCGCTTCATCCTCCTGTAGAACAGTTTGACTGCTTTTCATCCGATTATAAATCATTTTGACTGCTCTTCGTCCTCGTATAAAACAGTTTGACTGCTCTTCATCCTTTTATTAAGCAGTTTGACTGATCTTCATCCTCTTATAAAACAGATTGACTGCTCTTCATCCTCTTGTAAAACAGGTTGACTGCCCTTCATCCTCTTGTAAAACAGTCTGACTGCTCTACATCCTCGTATAAAACAGTTTGACTGCTCTTCATCCTTTTATAAAACCGTTTGACTGCTCTTCGTCCGTTTATAAATCAGTTTGACTGCTCTTCGTCCGATTATAAATCAGTTTGACTGCTCTTCGTCCGCTTATAAATCAGTTTGACTGCTCTTCATCCTATTATAAATCAGTTTGACTGCTCTTCATCCTCTTATAAAACAGTTTGACTGCTCTTTATCCTTTTATAACGCAGTTTGACTGCTCTTCATCCTCTTATAAAACAGTTTGACTGCTCTTCATCCTCTTGTAAAACAGGTTGACTGCTCTTCATCCTCTTGTAAAACAGTCTGACTGCTCTACGTCCTCGTATATAACAGTTTGACTGCTCTTCATCCTTTTATAAAGCAGTTTGACTGCTCTTCATCCTCTTATAAATCAATTTGACTGCTCTTCATCCTCTTATAAAACCGTTTGACTGCTCTTCGTCCGATTATAAATCAGTTTGACTGCTCTTCATCCTCTTATAAAACCGATTGACTGCTCTTCGTCCGATTATAAATCAGGTTGACTGCTCTTCGTCCGATTATAAATCAGTTTGACTGCTCTTCGTCTGCTTATAAAACAGTTTGACTGCTCTTCATCCTTTTATAAAGCAGTTTGACTGCTCTTCATCCTCTTATAAATCAGTTTGACTGCTCTTCATCTGTTTATAAAGCAGTTTGACTGCTCTTCATCATCCTATAGACCAGTTTGACTGCGCTTCATCCTCCTATAATACAGTTTGACTGCTCTTCGTCGGATTATAAATCAGTTTGACTGCTCTTCGTCCTCTTATAAAACAGTTTGACTGCTCTTCATCCTTTTATAAAACAGTTTGACTGCTCTACATCCTCTTATAAATCAGTTTGACTGCTATTCATCCGATTATAAATCAGTTTGACTGCTCTTCGTCCGATTATAAATCAGTTTGACTGCTCTTCGTCCGATTATAAATCAGTTTGACTGCTCTTCGTCCGCTTATAAAACAGTTTGACTGCTCTTCATCCTTTTATAAAGCAGTTTGACTGCTCTTCATCCTCTTATAAATCAGTTTGACTGCTCTTCATCCTCTTATAAAGCAGTTTGACTGCTCTTCATCCTCCTATAAACCAGTTTGACTGCGCTTCATCCTCTTGTAAAACAGGTTGACTGCTTTTCATCCTTTTGTAAAACAGTCTGACTGCTCTACATCATTGTATAAAACAGTTTGACTGCTCTTCATCCTTTTATAAAGCAGTTTGACTGCTCTTCATCCTCTTATAAATCAATTTGACTGCTCTTCATCCTCTTATAAAACCGTTTGACTGCTCTTCGTCCGATTATAAATCAGTTTGACTGCTCTTCGTCCGATTATAAATCAGTTTGACTGCTCTTCGTCCGCTTACAAAACAGTTTGACTGCTCTTCATCCTTTTATAAAGCTGTTTGACTGCTCTTCATACTCTTATAAATCAGTTTGACTGCTCTTCATCCTCTTATAAAGCAGTTTGACTGCTCTTCATACTCCTATAAACCAGTTTGACTGCGCTTCATCCTCCTGTAGAACAGTTTGACTGCTTTTCATCCGATTATAAATCATTTTGACTGCTCTTCGTCCTCGTATAAAACAGTTTGACTGCTCTTCATCCTCTTATAAAACAGTTTGACTGCTCTTCATCCTTTTATAAAGCAGTTTGACTGCTCTACATCCTCTTATAAATCAGTTTGACTGATATTCATCCGATTATAAATCAGTTTGACTGCTCTTCGTCCGATTATAAATCAGTTTGACTGCTCTTCGTCCGATTATAAATCAGTTTGACTGCTCTTCGTCCGCTTATAAAACAGTTTGACTGCTCTTCATCCTTTTATAAAGCAGTTTGACTGCTCTTCATCCTCTTATAAATCAGTTTGACTGCTCTTCATCCTCTTATAAAGCAGTTTGACTGCTCTTCATCCTCCTATAAACCAGTTTGACTGCGCTTCATCCTCTTGTAAAACAGGTTGACTGCTTTTCATCCTTTTGTAAAACAGTCTGACTGCTCTACATCATTGTATAAAACAGTTTGACTGCTCTTCATCCTTTTATAAAGCAGTTTGACTGCTCTTCATCCTCTTATAAATCAATTTGACTGCTCTTCATCCTCTTATAAAACCGTTTGACTGCTCTTCGTCCGATTATAAATCAGTTTGACTGCTCTTCGTCCGATTATAAATCAGTTTGACTGCTCTTCGTCCGCTTACAAAACAGTTTGACTGCTCTTCATCCTTTTATAAAGCTGTTTGACTGCTCTTCATACTCTTATAAATCAGTTTGACTGCTCTTCATCCTCTTATAAAGCAGTTTGACTGCTCTTCATACTCCTATAAACCAGTTTGACTGCGCTTCATCCTCCTGTAGAACAGTTTGACTGCTCTTCATCCGATTATAAATCATTTTGACTGCTCTTCGTCCTCGTATAAAACAGTTTGACTGCTCTTCATCCTTTTATAAAGCAGTTTGACTGCTCTTCATCCTCTTATAAAACAGATTGACTGCTCTTCATCCTCTTGTAAAACAGGTTGACTGCCCTTCATCCTCTTGTAAAACAGTCTGACTGCTCTACATCCTCGTATAAAACAGTTTGACTGCTCTTCATCCTTTTATAAAACCGTTTGACTGCTCTTCGTCCGTTTATAAATCAGTTTGACTGCTCTTCGTCCGATTATAAATCAGTTTGACTGCTCTTCGTCCGCTTATAAATCAGTTTGACTGCTCTTCATCCTATTATAAATCAGTTTGACTGCTCTTCATCCTCTTATAAAACAGTTTGACTGCTCTTTATCCTTTTATAACGCAGTTTGACTGCTCTTCATCCTCTTATAAAACAGTTTGACTGCTCTTCATCCTCTTGTAAAACAGGTTGACTGCTCTTCATCCTCTTGTAAAACAGTCTGACTGCTCTACGTCCTCGTATATAACAGTTTGACTGCTCTTCATCCTTTTATAAAGCAGTTTGACTGCTCTTCATCCTCTTATAAATCAATTTGACTGCTCTTCATCCTCTTATAAAACCGTTTGACTGCTCTTCGTCCGATTATAAATCAGTTTGACTGCTCTTCATCCTCTTATAAAACCGATTGACTGCTCTTCGTCCGATTATAAATCAGGTTGACTGCTCTTCGTCCGATTATAAATCAGTTTGACTGCTCTTCGTCTGCTTATAAAACAGTTTGACTGCTCTTCATCCTTTTATAAAGCAGTTTGACTGCTCTTCATCCTCTTATAAATCAGTTTGACTGCTCTTCATCTGTTTATAAAGCAGTTTGACTGCTCTTCATCCTCCTATAGACCAGTTTGACTGCGCTTCATCCTCCTATAATACAGTTTGACTGCTCTTCGTCGGATTATAAATCAGTTTGACTGCTCTTCGTCCTCTTATAAAACAGTTTGACTGCTCTTCATCCTTTTATAAAACAGTTTGACTGCTCTACATCCTCTTATAAATCAGTTTGACTGCTATTCATCCGATTATAAATCAGTTTGACTGCTCTTCGTCCGATTATAAATCAGTTTGACTGCTCTTCGTCCGATTATAAATCAGTTTGACTGCTCTTCGTCCGCTTATAAAACAGTTTGACTGCTCTTCATCCTTTTATAAAGCAGTTTGACTGCTCTTCATCCTCTTATAAATCAGTTTGACTGCTCTTCATCCTCTTATAAAGCAGTTTGACTGCTCTTCATCCTCCTATAAACCAGTTTGACTGCGCTTCATCCTCTTGTAAAACAGGTTGACTGCTTTTCATCCTTTTGTAAAACAGTCTGACTGCTCTACATCATTGTATAAAACAGTTTGACTGCTCTTCATCCTTTTATAAAGCAGTTTGACTGCTCTTCATCCTCTTATAAATCAATTTGACTGCTCTTCATCCTCTTATAAAACCGTTTGACTGCTCTTCGTCCGATTATAAATCAGTTTGACTGCTCTTCGTCCGATTATAAATCAGTTTGACTGCTCTTCGTCCGCTTACAAAACAGTTTGACTGCTCTTCATCCTTTTATAAAGCTGTTTGACTGCTCTTCATACTCTTATAAATCAGTTTGACTGCTCTTCATCCTCTTATAAAGCAGTTTGACTGCTCTTCATACTCCTATAAACCAGTTTGACTGCGCTTCATCCTCCTGTAGAACAGTTTGACTGCTTTTCATCCGATTATAAATCATTTTGACTGCTCTTCGTCCTCGTATAAAACAGTTTGACTGCTCTTCATCCTTTTATAAAGCAGTTTGACTGCTCTTCATCCTTTTATAAAGCAGTTTGACTGCTCTTCATCCTCTTATAAATCAATTTGACTGCTCTTCATCCTCTTATAAAACCGTTTGACTGCTCTTCGTCCGATTATAAATCAGTTTGACTGCTCTTCATCCTCTTATAAAACCGATTGACTGCTCTTAGTCCGATTATAAATCAGGTTGACTGCTCTTCGTCCGATTATAAATCAGTTTGACTGCTCTTCGTCTGCTTATAAAACAGTTTGACTGCTCTTCATCCTTTTATAAAGCAGTTTGACTGCTCTTCATCCTCTTATAAATCAGTTTGACTGCTCTTCATCTGTTTATAAAGCAGTTTGACTGCTCTTCATCCTCCTATAGACCAGTTTGACTGCGCTTCATCCTCCTATAATACAGTTTGACTGCTCTTCGTCGGATTATAAATCAGTTTGACTGCTCTTCGTCCTCTTATAAAACAGTTTGACTGCTCTTCATCCTTTTATAAAGCAGTTTGACTGCTCTACATCCTCTTATAAATCAGTTTGACTGCTATTCATCCGATTATAAATCAGTTTGACTGCTCTTCGTCCGATTATAAATTAGTTTGACTGCTCTTCGTCCGATTATAAATCAGTTTGACTGCTCTTCGTCCGCTTATAAAACAGTTTGACTGCTCTTCATCCTTTTATAAAGCAGTTTGACTGCTCTTCATCCTCTTATAAATCAGTTTGACTGCTCTTCATCCTTTTATAAAGCAGTTTGACTGCTCTTCATCCTCTTATAAAACAGATTGACTGCTCTTCATCCTCTTGTAAAACAGGTTGACTGCCCTTCATCCTCTTGTAAAACAGTCTGACTGCTCTACATCCTCGTATAAAACAGTTTGACTGCTCTTCATCCTTTTATAAAACCGTTTGACTGCTCTTCGTCCGTTTATAAATCAGTTTGACTGCTCTTCGTCCGATTATAAATCAGTTTGACTGCTCTTCGTCCGCTTATAAATCAGTTTGACTGCTCTTCATCCTCTTATAAAGCAGTTTGACTGCTCTTCATCCTCCTATAAACCAGTTTGACTGCGCTTCATCCTCCTATAGAACAGTTTGACTGCTCTTCGTCCGATTATAAATCAGTTTGCCTGCTCTTCGTCCTCGTATAAAACCGTTTGACTGCTCTTCGTCCGATTATAAATCAGTTTGACTGCTCTTCATCCTCTTATAAAACCGTTTGACTGCTCTTCGTCCGATTATAAATCAGGTTGACTGCTCTTCGTCCGATTATAAATCAGTTGGACTGCTCTTCGTCTGCTTATAAAACAGTTTGACTGCTCTTCATCCTTTTATAAAGCAGTTTGACTGCTCTTCATCCTCTTATAAATCAGTTTGACTGCTCTTCATCTGTTTATAAAGCAGTTTGACTGCTCTTCATCCTCCTATAGACCAGTTTGACTGCGCTTCATCCTCCTATAAAACAGTTTGACTGCTCTTCGTCGGATTATAAATCAGTTTGACTGCTCTTCGTCCGATTATAAATCAATTTGACTGCTCTTCATCCTTTTATAAAGCAGTTTGACTGCTCTACATCCTCTTATAAATCAGTTTGACTGCTATTCATCCGATTATAAATCAGTTTGACTGCTCTTTGTCCGATTATAAATCAGTTTGACTGCTCTTCGTCCGATTATAAATCAGTTTGACTGCTCTTCGTCCGCTTATAAAACAGTTTGACTGCTCTTCATCCTTTTATAAAGCAGTTTGACTGCTCTTCATCCTCTTATAAAACAGTTTGACTGCTCTTCATCCTTTTATAAAGCAGTTTGACTGCTCTTCATCCTCTTATAAATCAGTTTGACTGCTCTTCATCCGATTATAAATCAGTTTGACTTTTCTTCATCCTCTTATAAATCAGTTTGACTGCTCTTCATCCTCTTATAAATCAGTTTGACTGCTCTTCATCCTCTTATAAATCAGTTTGACTGCTCTTCGTCCTCTTTTAAAACAGTTTGACTGCTCTTCATCCTTTTATAAAGCAGTTTGACTGCTCTTCATCCTCTTATAAAACAGTTTGACTGCTCTTCATCCTCTTGTAAAACAGGTTGACTGCTCTTCATCCTCTTGTAAAACAGTCTGACTGCTCTACATCCTCGTATAAAACAGTTTGACTGCTCTTCATCCTTTTATAAAGCAGTTTCACTGCTCTTCATCCTCTTATAAATCAATTTGACTGCTCTTCATCCTCTTATAAAACCGTTTGACTGCTCTTCGTCCGATTATAAATCAGTTTGACTGCTCTTCGTCCGATTATAAATCAGTTTGACTGCTCTTCGTCCGCTTACAAAACAGTTTGACTGCTCTTCATCCTTTTATAAAGCTGTTTGACTGATCTTCATTCTCTTATAAATCAGTTTGACTGCTCTTCATCCTCTTATAAAGCAGTTTGACTGCTCTTCATACTCCTATAAACCAGTTTGACTGCGCTTCATCCTCCTATAGAACAGTTTGACTGCTCTTCGTCCGATTATAAATCAGTTTGCCTGCTCTTCGTCCTCCTATAAAACAGTTTGACTGCTCTTCATCGTTTTATAAAGCAGTTTGACTGCTCTACATCCTCTTATAAATCAGTTTGACTGCTATTCATCCGATTATAAAGCAGTTTGACTTCTCTACATCCTCTTATAAATCAGTTTGACTGCTCTTCGTCCGCTTATAAAACAGTTTGACTGCTCTTCATCCTTTTATAAATCAGTTTGACTGCTCTTCGTCCTCTTATAAATCAGTTTGACTGCTCTTCATCCTCTTATAAAGCAGTTTGACTGCTCTTCATCCTCCTATAAACCAGTTTGACTGCGCTTCATCCTCCTATAGAACAGTTTGACTGCTCTTCGTCCGATTATAAATCAGTTTGACTGCTCTTCGTCCTCTTATAAAACAGTTTGACTGCTCTTCATCCTTTTATAACGCAGTTTGACTGCTCTTCATCCTCTTGTAAAACAGTCTGACTGCTCTACATCATTGTATAAAAGAGTTTGACTGCTCTTCATCCGATTATAAATCAGTTTGACTGCTCTTCGTCCTTTTATAAAACAGTTTGACTGCTCTTCATCCTTTTATAAAGCAGTTTGACTGCTCTTCATCCTCCTATAAACCAGTTTGACTGCTCTTCATCCTCCTATAAACCAGTTTGACTGCGCTTCGTCCGATTATAAATCAGTTTGACTGCTCTTCATCCTCTTATAAAGCAGTTTGACTGCTCTTCATCCTCCTATAAACCAGTTTGACTGCGCTTCATCCTCCTATAGAACAGTTTGACTGCTCTTCGTCCGATTATAAATCAGTTTGACTGCTCTTCGTCCTCTTATAAAACAGTTTGACTGCTCTTCATCCTTTTATAAAGCAGTTTGACTGCTCTTCATCCTCTTGTAAAACAGTCTGACTGCTCTTCATCCGATTATAAATCAGTTTGACTCCTCTTCATCCTCTTATAAAACAGTTTGACTGCTCTTCATCTTTTTATAACGCAGGTTGACTGCTCTTCATCCTTTTGTAAAACAGTCTGACTGCTCTACATCATTGTATAAAACAGTTTGACTGCTCTTCATCCTTTTATAAATCAGTTTGACTGCTCTTCGTCCTTTTATAAAACAGTTTGACTGCTCTTCATCCTTTTATAAAGCAGTTTGACTGCTCTTCATCCTCCTATAAACCAGTTTGACTGCTCTTCATCCTCCTATAAACCAGTTTGACTGCGCTTCGTCCGATTATAAATCAGTTTGACTGCTCTTCGTCCTCTTATAAAACCGTTTGACTGCTATTCATCCTTTTATAATGCAGTTTGACTGCTCTTCATCCTCTTATAAATCAGTTTGACTGCTCTTCATCCACTTATAAAACTGTTTGACTGCTCTTCATTCTTTTATAACGCAGTTTGACTGCTCTTCATCCTCTTATAAAGCAGTTTGACTGCTCTTCATCCTCCTATAAACCAGTTTGACTGCGCTTCATCCTCCTATAGAACAGTTTGACTGCTCTTCGTCCGATTATAAATCAGTTTGACTGCTCTTCGTCCTCGTATAAAACAGTTTGACTGCTCTTCATCGTTTTATAAAGCAGTTTGACTGCTCTACATCCTCTTATAAATCAGTTTGACTGCTATTCATCCGATTATAAATCAGTTTGACTGCTCTTCGTCCGATTATAAATCAGTTTGACTGCTCTTCGTCCGCTTATAAAACAGTTTGACTGCACTTCATCCTTTTATAAAGCAGTTTGACTGCTCTTCATCCTCTTATAAATCAGTTTGACTGCTCTTCATCCTCTTATAAAGCAGTTTGACTGCTCTTCATCCTCCTATAAACCAGTTTGACTGCGCTTCATCCTCCTATAGAACAGTTTGACTGCTCTTCGTCCGATTATAAATCAGTTTGACTGCTCTTCATCCTCTTGTAAAACAGGTTGACTGCTCTTCATCCTCTTGTAAAACAGTCTGACTGCTCTCCATCCTCGTATAAAACAGTTTGACTGCTCTTCATACTTTTATAAAGCAGTTTGACTGCTCTTCATCCTCTTATAAATTATTTTAACTGCTCTTCATCCTCTTATAAAACCGTTTGACTGCTCTTCGTCCGATTATAAATCAGTTTGACTGCTCTTCATCCTCTTATAAAACCGTTTGACTGCTCTTCGTCCGATTATAAATCAGGTTGACTGCTCTTCGTCCGATTATAAATCAGTTTGACTGCTCTTCGTCTGCTTATAAAACAGTTTGACTGCTCTTCATCCTTTTATAAAGCAGTTTGACTGCTCTTCATCCTCTTATAAATCAGTTTGACTGCTCTTCATCTGTTTATAAAGCAGTTTGACTGCTCTTCATCCTCCTATAGACCAGTTTGACTGCGCTTCATCCTCCTATAAAACAGTTTGACTGCTCTTCGTCGGATTATAAATCAGTTTGACTGCTCTTCGTCCTCTTATAAAACAGTTTGACTTCTCTTCATCCTTTTATAAAGCAGTTTGACTGCTCTACATCCTCTTATAAATCAGTTTGACTGCTATTCATCCGATTATAAATCAGTTTGACTGCTCTTCGTCCGATTATAAATCAGTTTGACTGCTCTACATCCTCTTATAAATCAGTTTGACTGCTATTCATCCGATTATAAATCAGTTTGACTGCTCTTTATCCTTTTATAACGCAGTTTGACTGCTCTTCATCCTCTTATAAAACAGTTTGACTGCTCTTCATCCTCTTGTAAAACAGGTTGACTGCTCTTCATCCTCTTGTAAAACAGTCTGACTGCTCTACATCCTCGTATAAAACAGTTTGACTGCTCTTCATCCTTTTATAAAGCAGTTTGACTGCTCTTCATCCTCTTATAAATCAATTTGACTGCTCTTCATCCTCTTATAAAACCGTTTGACTGCTCTTCGTCCGATTATAAATCAGTTTGACTGCTCTTCATCCTCTTATAAAACCGTTTGACTGCTCTTCGTCCGATTATAAATCAGTTTGACTGCTCTTCATCCTCTTATAAAACCGTTTGACTGCTCTTCGTCCGCTTATAAAACAGTTTGACTGCTCTTCATCCTTTTATAAAGCAGTTTGACTGCTCTTCATCCTCTTATAAATCAGTTTGACTGCTCTTCATCCTTTTATAAAGCAGTTTGACTGCTCTTCATCCTCCTATAAACCAGTTTGACTGCGCTTCATCCTCCTATAGAACAGTTTGACTGCTCTTCGTCCAATTATAAATCAGTTTGACTGCTCTTCGTCCTCTTATAAAACAGTTTGACTGCTCTTCATCCTTTTATAAAGCAGTTTGACTGCTCTTCATCCTCTTATAAATCAGTTTGACTGCTCTTCATCCGATTATAAATCAATTTGACTTTTCTTCATCCTCTTATAAAACAGTTTGACTGCTCTTCATCCTCTTATAAATCAGTTTGACTGCTCTTCATCCGATTATAAATCAGTTTGACTGCTCTTCGTCCTCTTTTAAAACAGTTTGACTGCTCTTCATCCTTTTATAAAGCAGTTTGACTGCTCTTCATCCTCTTATAAAACAGTTTGACTGCTCTTCATCCTTTTATAAAGCAGTTTGACTGCTCTTCATCCTCTTATAAATCAGTCTGACTGCTCTTCATCCTCTTATAAAGCAGTTTGACTGCTCTTCATCCTCCTATAAACCAGTTTGACTGCGCTTCATCCTCCTATAGAACAGTTTGACTGCTCTTCGTCCGATTATAAATCAGTTTGACTGCTCTTCGTCCTCTTATAAAACAGTTTGACTGCTCTTCATCCTTTTATAAAGCAGTTTGACTGCTCTTCATCCTCTTGTAAAACAGTCTGACTGCTCTTCATCCGATTATAAATCAGTTTGACTCCTCTTCATCCTCTTATAAAACAGTTTGACTGCTCTTCATCTTTTTATAACGCAGTTTGACTGCTCTTCATCCTCTTGTAAAACAGGTTGACTGCTCTTCATCCTTTTGTAAAACAGTCTGACTGCTCTACATCATTGTATAAAACAGTTTGACTGCTCTTCATTCTTTTATAAAGCAGTTTGACTGCTCTTCATCCTCTTATAAATCAATTTGACTGCTCTTCATCCTCTTATAAAACCGTTTGACTGCTCTTCATCCGATTATAAATCAGTTTGACTGCTCTTCGTCCGATTATAAATCAGTTTGACTGCTCTTCGTCCTTTTATAAAACAGTTTGACTGCTCTTCATCCTTTTATAAAGCAGTTTGACTGCTCTTCATCCTCTTATAAATCAGTTTGACTGCTCTTCATCCTTTTATAAAGCAGTTTGACTGCACTTCATCCTCCTATAAACCAGTTTGACTGCTCTTCATCCTCCTATAAACCAGTTTGACTGCGCTTCGTCCGATTATAAATCAGTTTGACTGCTCTTCGTCCTCTTATAAAACAGTTTGACTGCTATTCATCCTTTTATAATGCAGTTTGACTGCTCTTCATCCTCTTATAAATCAGTTTGACTGCTCTTAATCCGATTATAAATCAGTTTGACTGCTCTTCATCCACTTATAAAACAGTTTGACTGCTCTTCATCCTTTTATAACGCAGTTTGACTACTCTTCATCCTCTTATAAAGCAGTTTGACTGCTCTTCATCCTCCTATAAACCAGTTTGACTGCGCTTCATCCTCCTATAGAACAGTTTGACTGCTCTTCGTCCGATTATAAATCAGTTTGACTGCTCTTCGTCCTCGTATAAACAGTTTGACTGCTCTTCATCGTTTTATAAAGCAGTTTGACTACTCTACATCCTCTTATAAATCAGTTTGACTGCTATTCATCCGATTATAAATCAGTTTGACTGCTCTTCGTCCAATTATAAATCAGTTTGACTGCTCTTCGTCCGATTATAAATCAGTTTGACTGCTCTTCGTCCGCTTATAAAACAGTTTGACTGCTCTTCATCCTTTTATAAAGCAGTTTGACTGCTCTTCATCCTCTTATAAATCAGTTTGACTGCTCTTCATCCTTTTATAAAGCAGTTTGACTGCTCTTCATCCTCCTATAAACCAGTTTGACTGCTCTTCATCCTCCTATAAACCAGTTTGACTGCGCTTCATCCGATTATAAATCAGTTTGACTGCTCTTCGTCCTCTTATAAAACAGTTTGACTGCTATTCATCCTTTTATAATGCAGTTTGACTGCTCTTCATCCTCTTATAAATCAGTTTGACTGCTCTTCATACGATTATAAATCAGTTTGACTGCTCTTCGTCCTCTTATAAAACAGTTTGACTGCTCTTCATCCTCTTGTAAAACAGGTTGACTGCTCTTCATCCTCTTGTAAAACAGTCTGACTGCTCTACATCCTCGTATAAAACAGTTTGACTGCTCTTCATCCTTTTATAAAGCAGTTTGACTGCTCTTCATCCTCTTATAAATCAATTTGACTGCTCTTCATCCTCTTATAAAACCGTTTGACTGCTCTTCGTCCGATTATAAATCAGTTTAACTGCTCTTCGTCCGATTATAAATCAGTTTGACTGCTCTTCGTCCTTTTATAAAACAGTTTGACTGCTCTTCATCCTTTTATAAAGCAGTTTGACTGCTCTTCATCCTCTTATAAATCAGTTTGACTGCTCTTCATCCTTTTATAAAGCAGTTTGACTGCTCTTCATCCTCCTATAAACCAGTTTGACTGCGCTTCATCCTCCTATAGAACAGTTTGACTGCTCTTCGTCCGATTATAAATCAGTTTGACTGCTCTTCGTCCTCTTATAAAACAGTTTGACTGCTATTCATCCTTTTATAAAGCAGTTTGACTGCTCTTCATCCTCTTATAAATCGGTTTGACTGCTCTTCATCCTTTTGTAACGCAGTTTGACTGCTCTTCATCCTCTTATAAATCAGTTTGACTGCATTTCATCCGATTATAAAGCAGTTTGACTGCTCTTCATCCTCCTATAAACCAGTTTGACTGCTCTTCATCCTCCTATAAACCAGTTTGACTGCGCTTCGTCCGATTATAAATCAGTTTGACTGCTCTTCGTCCTCTTATAAAACAGTTTGACTGCTATTCATCCTTTTATAATGCAGTTTGACTGCTCTTCATCCTCTTATAAATCAGTTTGACTACTCTTAATCCGATTATAAATCAGTTTGACTGCTCTTCATCCACTTATAAAACAGTTTGACTGCTCTTCATCCTTTTATAACGCAGTTTGACTGCTCTTCATCCTCTTATAAAGCAGTTTGACTGCTCTTCATCCTCCTATAAACCAGTTTGACTGCGCTTCATCCTCCTATAGAACAGTTTGACTGCTCTTCGTCCGATTATAAATCAGTTTGACTGCTCTTCGTCCTCGTATAAAACAGTTTGACTGCTCTTCATCGTTTTATAAAGCAGTTTGACTGCTCTACATCCTCTTATAAATCAGTTTGACTGCTATTCATCCGATTATAAATCAGTTTGACTGCTCTTCGTCCAATTATAAATCAGTTTGACTGCTCTTCGTCCGATTATAAATCAGTTTGACTGCTCTTCGTCCGCTTATAAAACAGTTTGACTGCTCTTCATCCTTTTATAAAGCAGTTTGACTGCTCTTCATCCTCTTATAAATCAGTTTGACTGCTCTTCATCCTCTTATAAAGCAGTTTGACTGCTCTTCATCCTCCTATAAACCAGTTTGACTGCGCTTCATCCTCCTATAGAACAGTTTGACTGCTCTTCGTCCGATTATAAATCAGTTTGACTGCTCTTCGTCCTCTTATAAAACAGTTTGACTGCTATTCATCCTTTTATAAAGCAGTTTGACTGCTCTTCATCCTCTTGTAAAACAGTCTGACTGCTCTTCATCCGACTATAAATCAGTTTGACTCCTCTTCATCCTCTTATAAAACAGTTTGACTGCTCTTCATCTTTTTATAACGCAGTTTGACTGCTCTTCATCCTCTTGTAAAACAGGTTGACTGCTCTTCATCCTTTTGTAAAACAGTCTGACTGCTCTACATCATTGTATAAAACAGTTTGACTGCTCTTCATCCTTTTATAAAGCAGTTTGACTGCTCTTCATCCTCTTATAAATCAATTTGACTGCTCTTCATCCTCTTATAAAACCGTTTGACTGCTCTTCGTCCGATTATAAATCAGTTTGACTGCTCTTCATCCTCTTATAAAACCGTTTGACTGCTCTTCGTCCGATTATAAATCAGGTTGACTGCTCTTCGTCCGATTATAAATCAGTTTGACTGCTCTTCGTCTGCTTATAAAACAGTTTGACTGCTCTTCATCCTTTTATAAAGCAGTTTGACTGCTCTTCATTCTCTTATAAATCAGTTTGACTGCTCTTCATCTGTTTATAAAGCAGTTTGACTGCTCTTCATCCTCCTATAGACCAGTTTGACTGCGCTTCATCCTCCTATGAAACAGTTTGACTGCTCTTCGTCGGATTATAAATCAGTTTGACTGCTCTTCGTCCTCTTATAAAACAGTTTGACTGCTCTTCATCCTTTTATAAAGCAGTTTGACTGCTCTACATCCTCTTATAAATCAGTTTGACAGCTATTCATCCGATTATAAATCAGTTTGACTGCTCTTCGTCCGATTATAAATCAGTTTGACTGCTCTACATCCTCTTATAAATCAGTTTGACTGCTATTCATCCGATTATAAATCAGTTTGACTGCTCTTTATCCTTTTATAACGCAGTTTGACTGCTCTTCATCCTCTTATAAAACAGTTTGACTGCTCTTCATCCTCTTGTAAAACAGGTTGACTGCTCTTCATCCTCTTGTAAAACAGTCTGACTGCTCTACATCCTCGTATAAAACAGATTGACTGCTCTTCATCCTTTTATAAAGCAGTTTGACTGTTCTTCATCCTCTTATAAATCAATTTGACTGCTCTTCATCCTCTTATAAAACCGTTTGACTGCTCTTCGTCCGATTATAAATCAGTTTGACTGCTCTTCATCCTCTTATAAAACCGTTTGACTGCTCTTCGTACGATTATAAATCAGGTTGACTGCTCTTCGTCCGATTATAAATCAGTTTGACTGCTCTTCGTCTGCTTATAAAACAGTTTGACTGCTCTTCATCCTTTTATAAAGCAGTTTGACTGCTCTTCATCCTCTTATAAATCAGTTTGACTGCTCTTCATCTGTTTATTAAGCAGTTTGACTGCTCTTCATCCTCCTATAGACCAGTTTGACTGCGCTTCATCCTCCTATAAAACAGTTTGACTGCTCTTCGTCGGATTATAAATCAGTTTGACTGCTCTTCGTCCTCTTATAAAACAGTTTGACTGCTCTTCATCCTTTTATAAAGCAGTTTGACTGCTCTTCATCCTCTTATAAATCAATTTGACTGCTCTTCATCCTCTTATAAAACCGTTTGACTGCTCTTCGTCCGATTATAAATCAGTTTGACTGCTCTTCATCCTTTTATAAAGCAGTTTGACTGCTCTTCATCCTCCTATAAACCAGTTTGACTGCGCTTCATCCTCCTATAGAACAGTTTGACTGCTCTTCGTCCGATTATAAATCAGTTTGACTGCTCTTCGTCCTCTTATAAAACAGTTTGACTGCTCTTCATCCTTTTATAAAGCAGTTTGACTGCTCTTCATCCTCTTATAAATCAGTTTGACTGCTCTTCATCCGATTATAAATCAGTTTGACTTTTCTTCATCCTCTTATAAAACAGTTTGACTGCTCTTCATCCTCTTATAAATCAGTTTGACTGCTCTTCATCCGATTATAAATCAGTTTGACTGCTCTTCGTCCTCTTATAAAACAGTTTGACTGCTCTTCATCCTTTTATAAAGCAGTTTGACTGCTCTTCATCCTCTTATAAAACAGTTTGACTGCTCTTCATCCTCTTGTAAAACAGGTTGACTGCTCTTCATCCTCTTGTAAAACAGTCTGACTGCTCTACATCCTCGTAAAAAACAGTTTGACTGCACTTCATCCTTTTATAAAGCAGTTTCACTGCTCTTCATCCTCTTATAAATCAATTTGACTGCTCTTCATCCTCTTATAAAACCGTTTGACTGCTCTTCGTCCGATTATAAATCAGTTTGACTGCTCTTCGTCCGATTATAAATCAGTTTGACTGCTCTTCGTCCGCTTACAAAACAGTTTGACTGCTCTTCATCCTTTTATAAAGCTGTTTGACTGCTCTTCATACTCTTATAAATCAGTTTGACTACTTTTCATCCTCTTATAAAGCAGTTTGACTGCTCTTCATACTCCTATAAACCAGTTTGACTGCGCTTCATCCTCCTGTAGAACAGTTTGACTGCTTTTCATCCGATTATAAATCAGTTTGACTGCTCTTCGTCCTCGTATAAAACAGTTTGACTGCTCTTCATCCTTTTATAAAGCAGTTTGACTGCTCTTCATCCTCTTATAAAACAGATTGACTGCTCTTCATCCTCTTGTAAAACAGGTTGACTGCCCTTCATCCTCTTGTAAAACAGTCTGACTGCTCTACATCCTCGTATAAAACAGTTTGACTGCTCTTCATCCTTTTATAAAACCGTTTGACTGCTCTTCGTCCGTTTATAAATCAGTTTGACTGCTCTTCGTCCGATTATAAATCAGTTTGACTGCTCTTCGTCCGCTTATAAATCAGTTTGACTGCTCTTCATCCTCTTATAAAGCAGTTTGACTGCTCTTCATCCTCCTATAAACCAGTTTGACTGCGCTTCATCCTCCTATAGAACAGTTTGACTGCTCTTCGTCCGATTATAAATCAGTTTGCCTGCTCTTCGTCCTCGTATAAAACAGTTTGACTGCTCTTCATCGTTTTATAAAGCAGTTTGACTGCTCTACATCCTCTTATAAATCAGTTTGACTGCTATTCATCCGATTATAAATCAGTTTGACTGCTCTTCGTCCAATTATAAATCAGTTTGACTGCTCTTCGTCCGATTATAAATCAGTTTGACTGCTCTTCGTCCGCTTATAAAACCGTTTGACTGCTCTTCATCCTCTTATAAAGCAGTTTGACTGCTCTTCATCCTCCTATAAACCAGTTTGACTGCGCTTCATCCTCCTATAGAACAGTTTGACTGCTCTTCGTCCGATTATAAATCAGTTTGACTGCTCTTCGTCCTCTTATAAAACAGTTTGACTGCTCTTCATCCTTTTATAAAGCAGTTTGACTGCTCTTCATCCTCTTGTAAAACAGTCTGACTGCTCTTCATCCGATTATAAATCAGTTTGACTCCTCTTCATCCTCTTATAAAACAGTTTGATTGCTCTTCATCTTTTTATAACGCAGTTTGACTGCTCTTCATCCTCTTGTAAAACAGGTTGACTGCTCTTCATCCTTTTGTAAAACAGTCTGACTGCTCTACATCATTGTATAAAACAGTTTGACTGCTCTTCATTCTTTTATAAAGCAGTTTGACTGCTCTTCATCCTCTTATAAATCAATTTGACTGCTCTTCATCCTCTTATAAAACCGTTTGACTGCTCTTCGTCCGATGATAAATCAGTTTGACTGCTCTTCGTCCGATTATAAATCAGTTTGACTGCTCTTCGTCTTTTTATAAAACAGTTTGACTGCTCTTCATCCTTTTATAAAGCAGTTTGACTGCTCTTCATCCTCTTATAAATCAGTTTGACTGCTCTTCATCCTTTTATAAAGCAGTTTGACTGCTCTTCATCCTCCTATAAACCAGTTTGACTGCTCTTCATCCTCCTATAAACCAGTTTGACTGCGCTTCGTCCGATTATAAATCAGTTTGACTGCTCTTCGTCCTCTTATAAAACAGTTTGACTGCTATTCATCCTTTTATAATGCAGTTTGACTGCTCTTCATCCTCTTATAAATCAGTTTGACTGCTCTTAATCCGATTATAAATCAGTTTGACTGCTCTTCATCCACTTATAAAACAGTTTGACTGCTCTTCATCCTTTTATAACGCAGTTTGACTGCTCTTCATCCTCTTATAAAGCAGTTTGACTGCTCTTCATCCTCCTATAAACCAGTTTGACTGCGCTTCATCCTCCTATAGAACAGTTTGACTGCTCTTCGTCCGATTATAAATCAGTTTGACTGCTCTTCGTCCTCGTATAAACAGTTTGACTGCTCTTCATCGTTTTATAAAGCAGTTTGACTGCTCTACATCCTCTTATAAATCAGTTTGACTGCTATTCATCCGATTATAAATCAGTTTGACTGCTCTTCGTCCAATTATAAATCAGTTTGACTGCTCTTCGTCCGATTATAAATCAGTTTGACTGCTCTTCGTCCGCTTATAAAACAGTTTGACTGCTCTTCATCCTTTTATAAAGCAGTTTGACTGCTCTTCATCCTCTTATAAATCAGTTTGACTGCTCTTCATCCTCTTATAAATCAATTTGACTGCTCTTCATCCTCTTATAAAACCGTTTGACTGCTCTTCGTCCGATTATAAATCAGTTTGACTGCTCTTCGTCCGATTATAAATCAGTTTGACTGCTCTTCGTCCTTTTATAAAGCAGTTTGACTGCTCTTCATCCTTTTATAAAGCAGTTTGACTGCTCTTCATCCTCTTATAAATCAGTTTGACTGCTTTTCATCCTTTTATAAAGCGGTTTGACTGCTCTTCATCCTCCTATAAACCAGTTTGACTGCTCTTCATCCTCCTATAAACCAGTTTGACTGCGCTTCGTCCGATTATAAATCAGTTTGACTGCTCTTCGTCCTCTTATAAAACAGTTTGACTGCTATTCATCCTTTTATAATGCAGTTTGTCTGCTCTTCATCCTCTTATAAATCAGTTTGACTGCTCTTAATCCGATTATAAATCAGTTTGACTGCTCTTCATCCACTTATAAAAAAGTTTGACTGCTCTTCATCCTTTTATAACGCAGTTTGACTGCTCTTCATCCTCTTATAAATCAGTTTGACTGCTCTTCATACGATTATAAATCAGTTTGACTGCTCTTCGTCCTCTTATAAAACAGTTTGACTGCTCTTCATCCTCTTGTAAAACAGGTTGACTGCTCTTCATCCTCTTGTAAAACAGTCTGACTGCTCTACATCCTCGTATAAAACAGTTTGACTGCTCTTCATCCTTTTATAAAGCAGTTTGACTGCTCTCCATCCTCTTATAAATCAATTTGACTGCTCTTCATCCTCTTATAAAACCGTTTGACTGCTCTTCGTCCGATTATAAATCAGTTTAACTTCTCTTCGTCCGATTATAAATCAGTTTGACTGCTCTTCGTCCTTTTATAAAAAAGTTTGACTGCTCTTCATCCTTTTATAAAGCAGTTTGACTGCTCTTCATCCTCTTATAAATCAGTTTGACTGCTCTTCATCCTTTTATAAAGCAGTTTGACTGCTTTTCATCCTCCTATAAACCAGTTTGACTGCGCTTCATCCTCCTATAGAACAGTTTGACTGCTCTTCGTCCGATTATAAATCAGTTTGACTGCTCTTCGTCCTCTTATAAAACAGTTTGACTGCTATTCATCCTTTTATAAAGCAGTTTGACTGCTCTTCATCCTCTTATAAATCAGTTTGACTGCTCTTCATCCTCCTATAAACCAGTTTGACTGCGCTTCGTCCGATTATAAATCAGTTTGACTGCTCTTCGTCCTCTTATAAAACAGTTTGACTGCTATTCATCCTTTTATAATGCAGTTTGACTGCTCTTCATCCTCTTATAAATCAGTTTGACTGCTCTTAATCCGATTATAGATCAGTTTGACTGCTCTTCATCCACTTATAAAACAGTTTGACTGCTCTTCATCCTTTTATAACGCAGTTTGACTGCTCTTCATCCTCTTATAAAGCAGTTTGACTGCTCTTCATCCTCCTTTAAACCAGTTTGACTGCGCTTCATCCTCCTATAGAACAGTTTGACTGCTCTTCGTCCGATTATAAATCAGTTGGACTGCTCTTCGTCCTCGTATAAAACAGTTTGACTGCTCTTCATCCTTTTATAAAGCAGTTTGACTGCTCTTCATCCTCTTGTAAAACAGGTTGACTGCTCTTCATCCTTTTGTAAAACAGTCTGACTGCTCTACATCATTGTATAAAACAGTTTGACTGCTATTCATCCGATTATAAATCAGTTTGACTGCTCTTCGTCCAATTATAAATCAGTTTGACTGCTCTTCGTCCGATTATAAATCAGTTTGACTGCTCTTCGTCCGCTTATAAAACAGTTTGACTGCTCTTCATCCTTTTATAAAGCAGTTTGACTGCTCTTCATCCTCTTATAAATCAGTTTGACTGCTCTTCATCCTCTTATAAAGCAGTTTGACTGCTCTTCATCCTCCTATAAACCAGTTTGACTGCGCTTCATCCTCCTATAGAACAGTTTGACTGCTCTTCGTCCGATTATAAATCAGTTTGACTGCTCTTCGTCCGCTTATAAAACAGTTTGACTGCTCTTCATCCTTTTATAAAGCAGTTTGACTGCTCTTCATCCTCTTGTAAAACAGGTTGACTGCTCTTCATCCTTTTGTAAAACAGTCTGACTGCTCTACATCATTGTATAAAACAGTTTGACTGCTCTTCATTCTTTTATAAAGCAGTTTGACTGCTCTTCATCCTCTTATAAATCAATTTGACTGCTCTTCATCCTCTTATAAAACCGTTTGACTGCTCTTCGTCCGATTATAAATCAGTTTGACTGCTCTTCGTCCGATTATAAATCAGTTTGACTGCTCTTCGTCCTTTTATAAAACAGTTTGACTGCTCTTAATCCTTTTATAAAGCAGTTTGACTGCTCTTCATCCTCTTATAAATCAGTTTGACTGCATTTCATCCGATTATAAAGCAGTTTGACTGCTCTTCATCCTCCTATAAACCAGTTTGACTGCTCTTCATCCTCCTATAAACCAGTTTGACTGCGCTTCGTCCGATTATAAATCAGTTTGACTGCTCTTCGTCCTCTTATAAAACAGTTTGACTGCTATTCATCCTTTTATAATGCAGTTTGACTGCTCTTCATCCTCTTATAAATCAGTTTGACTGCTCTTAATCCGATTATAGATCAGTTTGACTGCTCTTCATCCACTTATAAAACAGTTTGACTGCTCTTCATCCTTTTATAACGCAGTTTGACTGCTCTTCATCCTCTTATAAAGCAGTTTGACTGCTCTTCATCCTCCTATAAACCAGTTTGACAGCGCTTCATCCTCCTATAGAACAGTTTGACTGCTCTTCGTCCGATTATAAATCAGTTTGACTGCTCTTCGTCCTCGTATAAAACAGTTTGACTGCTCTTCATCGTTTTATAAAGCAGTTTATCTGCTCTACATCCTCTTATAAATCAGTTTGACTGCTATTCATCCGATTATAAATCAGTTTGACTGCTCTTCGTCCAATTATAAATCAGTTTGACTGCTCTTCGTCCGATTATAAATCAGTTTGACTGCTCTTCGTCCGCTTATAAAACAGTTTGACTGCTCTTCATCCTTTTATAAAGCAGTTTGACTGCTCTTCATCCTCTTATAAATCAGTTTGACTGCTCTTCATCCTCTTATAAAGCAGTTTGACTGCTCTTCATCCTCTTATAAAACCGTTTGACTGCTCTTCGTCCGATTATAAATCAGTTTGACTGCTCTTCGTCCGATTATAAATCAGTTTGACTGCTCTTCGTCCTTTTATAAATCAGTTTGACTGCTCTTCATCCTTTTATAAAGCAGTTTGACTGCTCTTCATCCTCTTATAAATCAGTTTGACTGCTCTTCATCCGATTATAAATCAGTTTGACTCCTCTTCATCCTCTTATAAAACAGTTTGACTGCTCTTAATCCGATTATAAATCAGTTTGACTGCTCTTCATCCACTTATAAAAAAGTTTGACTGCTCTTCATCCTTTTATAACGCAGTTTGACTGCTCTTCATCCTCTTATAAATCCGTTTGACTGCTCTTCATACGATTATAAATCAGTTTGACTGCTCTTCGTCCTCTTATAAAACAGTTTGACTGCTCTTCATCCTCTTGTAAAACAGGTTGACTGCTCTTCATCCTCTTGTAAAACAGTCTGACTGCTCTACATCCTCGTATAAAACAGTTTGACTGCTCTTCATCCTTTTATAAAGCAGTTTGACTGCTCTTCATCCTCTTATAAATCAATTTGACTGCTCTTCATCCTCTTATAAAACCGTTTGACTGCTCTTCGTCCGATTATAAATCAGTTTAACTGCCCTTCGTCCGATTATAAATCAGTTTGACTGCTCTTCGTCCTTTTATAAAACAGTTTGACTGCTCTTCATCCTTTTATAAAGCAGTTTGACTGCTCTTCATCCTCTTATAAATCAGTTTGACTGCTCTTCATCCTTTTATAAAGCAGTTTGACTGCTCTTCATCCTCCTATAAACCAGTTTGACTGCGCTTCATCCTCCTATAGAACAGTTTGACTGCTCTTCGTCCGATTATAAATCAGTTTGACTGCTCTTCGTCCTCTTATAAAACAGTTTGACTGCTATTCATCCTTTTATAAAGCAGTTTGACTGCTCTTCATCTTCTTATAAATCAGTTTGACTGCTCTTCATCCTTTTATAACGCAGTTTGACTGCTCTTCATCCTCTTATAAATCAGTTTGACTGCATTTCATCCGATTATAAAGCAGTTTGACTGCTCTTCATCCTCCTATAAACCAGTTTGACTGCTCTTCATCCTCCTATAAACCAGTTTGACTGTGCTTCGTCCGATTATAAATCAGTTTGACTGCTCTTCGTCCTCTTATAAAACAGTTTGACTGCTATTCATCCTTTTATAATGCAGTTTGACTGCTCTTCATCCTCTTATAAATCAGTTTGACTGCTCTTAATCCGATTATAGATCAGTTTGACTGCTCTTCATCCACTTATAAAACAGTTTGACTGCTCTTCATCCTTTTATAACGCAGTTTGACTGCTCTTCATCCTCTTATAAAGCAGTTTGACTGCTCTTCATCCTCCTATAAACCAGTTTTACTGCGCTTCATCCTCCTATAGAACAGTTTGACTGCTCTTCGTCCGATTATAAATCAGTTTGACTGCTCTTCGTCCAATTATAAATCAGTTTGACTGCTCTTCGTCCGATTATATATCAGTTTGACTGCTCTTCGTCCCCTTATAAAACAGTTTGACTGCTCTTCATCCTTTTATAAAGCAGTTTGACTGCTCTTCATCCTCTTATAAATCAGTTTGACTGCTCTTCATCCTCTTATAAAGCAGTTTGACTGCTCTTCATCCTCCTATAAACCAGTTTGACTGCGCTTCATCCTCCTATAGAACAGTTTGACTGCTCTTCGTCCGATTATAAATCAGTTTGACTGCTCTTCGTCCTCTTATAAAACAGTTTGACTGCTCTTCATCCTTTTATAATGCAGTTTGACTGCTCTTCATCCTCTTGTAAAACAGTCTGACTGCTCTTCATCCGATTATAAATCAGTTTGACTCCTCTTCATCCTCTTATAAAACAGTTTGACTGCTCTTCATCTTTTTATAACGCAGTTTGACTGCTCTTCATCCTCTTGTAAAACAGGTTGACTGCTCTTCATCCTTTTGTAAAACAGTCTGACTGCTCTACATCATTGTATAAAACAGTTTGACTGCTCTTCATCCTTTTATAAAGCAGTTTGACAGCTCTTCATCCTCTTATAAATCAATTTGACTGCTCTTCATCCTCTTATAAAACCGTTTGACTGCTCTTCGTCCGATTATAAATCAGTTTGACTGCTCTTCGTCCGATTATAAATCAGTTTGACTGCTCTTCGTCCTTTTATAAAACAGTTTGACTGCTCTTCATCCTTTTATAAAGCAGTTTGACTGCTCTTCATCCTCTTATAAATCAGTTTGACTGCTCTTCATCCTTTTATAAAGCAGTTTGACTGCTCTTCATCCTCCTATAAACCAGTTTGACTGCTCTTCATACTCCTATAAACCAGTTTGACTGCGCTTCATCCTCCTGTAGAACAGTTTGACTGCTTTTCATCCGATTATAAATCAGTTTGACTGCTCTTCGTCCTCGTATAAAACAGTTTGACTGCTCTTCATCCGATTATAAAGCAGTTTGACTGCTCTTCATCCTCCTATAAACCAGTTTGACTGCTCTTCATCCTCCTATAAACCAGTTTGACTGCGCTTCGTCCGATTATAAATCAGTTTGACTGCTCTTCGTCCTCTTATAAAACAGTTTGACTGCTATTCATCCTTTTATAATGCAGTTTGACTGCTCTTCATCCTCTTATAAATCAGTTTGACTGCTCTTAATCCGATTATAGATCAGTTTGACTGCTCTTCATCCACTTATAAAACAGTTTGACTGCTCTTCATCCTTTTATAACGCAGTTTGACTGCTCTTCATCCTCTTATAAAGCAGTTTGACTGCTCTTCATCCTCCTATAAACCAGTTTGACAGCGCTTCATCCTCCTATAGAACAGTTTGACTGCTCTTCGTCCGATTATAAATCAGTTTGACTGCTCTTCGTCCTCGTATAAAACAGTTTGACTGCTCTTCATCGTTTTATAAAGCAGTTTATCTGCTCTACATCCTCTTATAAATCAGTTTGACTGCTATTCATCCGATTATAAATCAGTTTGACTGCTCTTCGTCCAATTATAAATCAGTTTGACTGCTCTTCGTCCGATTATAAATCAGTTTGACTGCTCTTCGTCCGCTTATAAAACAGTTTGACTGCTCTTCATCCTTTTATAAAGCAGTTTGACTGCTCTTCATCCTCTTATAAATCAGTTTGACTGCTCTTCATCCTCTTATAAAGCAGTTTGACTGCTCTTCATCCTCTTATAAAACCGTTTGACTGCTCTTCGTCCGATTATAAATCAGTTTGACTGCTCTTCGTCCGATTATAAATCAGTTTGACTGCTCTTCGTCCTTTTATAAATCAGTTTGACTGCTCTTCATCCTTTTATAAAGCAGTTTGACTGCTCTTCATCCTCTTATAAATCAGTTTGACTGCTCTTCATCCGATTATAAATCAGTTTGACTCCTCTTCATCCTCTTATAAAACAGTTTGACTGCTCTTAATCCGATTATAAATCAGTTTGACTGCTCTTCATCCACTTATAAAAAAGTTTGACTGCTCTTCATCCTTTTATAACGCAGTTTGACTGCTCTTCATCCTCTTATAAATCCGTTTGACTGCTCTTCATACGATTATAAATCAGTTTGACTGCTCTTCGTCCTCTTATAAAACAGTTTGACTGCTCTTCATCCTCTTGTAAAACAGGTTGACTGCTCTTCATCCTCTTGTAAAACAGTCTGACTGCTCTACATCCTCGTATAAAACAGTTTGACTGCTCTTCATCCTTTTATAAAGCAGTTTGACTGCTCTTCATCCTCTTATAAATCAATTTGACTGCTCTTCATCCTCTTATAAAACCGTTTGACTGCTCTTCGTCCGATTATAAATCAGTTTAACTGCCCTTCGTCCGATTATAAATCAGTTTGACTGCTCTTCGTCCTTTTATAAAACAGTTTGACTGCTCTTCATCCTTTTATAAAGCAGTTTGACTGCTCTTCATCCTCTTATAAATCAGTTTGACTGCTCTTCATCCTTTTATAAAGCAGTTTGACTGCTCTTCATCCTCCTATAAACCAGTTTGACTGCGCTTCATCCTCCTATAGAACAGTTTGACTGCTCTTCGTCCGATTATAAATCAGTTTGACTGCTCTTCGTCCTCTTATAAAACAGTTTGACTGCTATTCATCCTTTTATAAAGCAGTTTGACTGCTCTTCATCTTCTTATAAATCAGTTTGACTGCTCTTCATCCTTTTATAACGCAGTTTGACTGCTCTTCATCCTCTTATAAATCAGTTTGACTGCATTTCATCCGATTATAAAGCAGTTTGACTGCTCTTCATCCTCCTATAAACCAGTTTGACTGCTCTTCATCCTCCTATAAACCAGTTTGACTGTGCTTCGTCCGATTATAAATCAGTTTGACTGCTCTTCGTCCTCTTATAAAACAGTTTGACTGCTATTCATCCTTTTATAATGCAGTTTGACTGCTCTTCATCCTCTTATAAATCAGTTTGACTGCTCTTAATCCGATTATAGATCAGTTTGACTGCTCTTCATCCACTTATAAAACAGTTTGACTGCTCTTCATCCTTTTATAACGCAGTTTGACTGCTCTTCATCCTCTTATAAAGCAGTTTGACTGCTCTTCATCCTCCTATAAACCAGTTTTACTGCGCTTCATCCTCCTATAGAACAGTTTGACTGCTCTTCGTCCGATTATAAATCAGTTTGACTGCTCTTCGTCCAATTATAAATCAGTTTGACTGCTCTTCGTCCGATTATATATCAGTTTGACTGCTCTTCGTCCCCTTATAAAACAGTTTGACTGCTCTTCATCCTTTTATAAAGCAGTTTGACTGCTCTTCATCCTCTTATAAATCAGTTTGACTGCTCTTCATCCTCTTATAAAGCAGTTTGACTGCTCTTCATCCTCCTATAAACCAGTTTGACTGCGCTTCATCCTCCTATAGAACAGTTTGACTGCTCTTCGTCCGATTATAAATCAGTTTGACTGCTCTTCGTCCTCTTATAAAACAGTTTGACTGCTCTTCATCCTTTTATAATGCAGTTTGACTGCTCTTCATCCTCTTGTAAAACAGTCTGACTGCTCTTCATCCGATTATAAATCAGTTTGACTCCTCTTCATCCTCTTATAAAACAGTTTGACTGCTCTTCATCTTTTTATAACGCAGTTTGACTGCTCTTCATCCTCTTGTAAAACAGGTTGACTGCTCTTCATCCTTTTGTAAAACAGTCTGACTGCTCTACATCATTGTATAAAACAGTTTGACTGCTCTTCATCCTTTTATAAAGCAGTTTGACAGCTCTTCATCCTCTTATAAATCAATTTGACTGCTCTTCATCCTCTTATAAAACCGTTTGACTGCTCTTCGTCCGATTATAAATCAGTTTGACTGCTCTTCGTCCGATTATAAATCAGTTTGACTGCTCTTCGTCCTTTTATAAAACAGTTTGACTGCTCTTCATCCTTTTATAAAGCAGTTTGACTGCTCTTCATCCTCTTATAAATCAGTTTGACTGCTCTTCATCCTTTTATAAAGCAGTTTGACTGCTCTTCATCCTCCTATAAACCAGTTTGACTGCTCTTCATACTCCTATAAACCAGTTTGACTGCGCTTCATCCTCCTGTAGAACAGTTTGACTGCTTTTCATCCGATTATAAATCAGTTTGACTGCTCTTCGTCCTCGTATAAAACAGTTTGACTGCTCTTCATCCTTTTATAAAGCAGTTTGACTGCTCTTCATCCTCTTATAAAACAGATTGACTGCTCTTCATCCTCTTGTAAAACAGGTTGACTGCCCTTCATCCTCTTGTAAAACAGTCTGACTGCTCTACATCCTCTTATAAAACAGTTTGACTGCTCTTCATCCTTTTATAAAACCGTTTGACTGCTCTTCGTCCGTTTATAAATCAATTTGACTGCTCTTCGTCCGATTATAAATCAGTTTGACTGCTCTTCGTCCGCTTATAAATCAGTTTGACTGCTCTTCATCCTCTTATAAAGTAGTTTGACTGCTCTTCATCCTCCTATAAACCAGTTTGACTGCGCTTCATCCTCCTATAGAACAGTTTGACTGCTCTTCGTCCGATTATAAATCAGTTTGCCTGCTCTTCGTCCTCGTATAAAACAGTTTGACTGCTCTTCATCGTTTTATAAAGCAGTTTGACTGCTCTACATCCTCTTATAAATCAGTTTGACTGCTTTTCATCCGATTATAAAGCAGTTTGACTGCTCTACATCCTCTTATAAATCAGTTTGACTGCTCTTCGTCCGCTTATAAAACAGTTTGACTGCTCTTCATCCTTTTATAAAGCAGTTTGACTGCTCTTCGTCCTCTTATAAATCAGTTTGACTGCTCTTCATCCTCTTATAAAGCAGTTTGACTGCTCTTCATCCTCCTATAAACCAGTTTGACTGCGCTTCATCCTCCTATAGAACAGTTTGACTGCTCTTCGTCCGATTATAAATCAGTTTGACTGCTCTTCGTCCTCTTATAAAACAGTTTGACTGCTCTTCATCCTTTTATAAAGCAGTTTGACTGCTCTTCATCCTCTTGTAAAACAGTCTGACTGCTCTTCATCCGATTATAAATCAGTTTGACTCCTCTTCATTCTCTTATAAAACAGTTTGACTGCTCTTCATCTTTTTATAACGCAGGTTGACTGCTCTTCATCCTTTTGTAAAACAGTCTGACTGCTCTACATCATTGTATAAAACAGTTTGACTGCTCTTCATCCGATTATAAATCAGTTTGACTGCTCTTCGTCCTTTTATAAAACAGTTTGACTGCTCTTCATCCTTTTATAAAGCAGTTTGACTGCTCTTCATCCTCCTATAAATCAGTTTGACTGCTCTTCATCCTCCTATAAACCAGTTTGACTGCGCTTCGTCCGATTATAAATCAGTTTGACTGCTCTTAGTCCTCTTATAAAACAGTTTGACTGCTATTCATCCTTTTATAATGCAGTTTGACTGCTCTTCATCCTCTTATAAATCAGTTTGACTGCTCTTAATCCGATTATAAATCAGTTTGACTGCTCTTCATCCACTTATAAAACAGTTTGACTGCTCTTCATCCTTTTATAACGCAGTTTGACTGCTCTTCATCCTCTTATAAAGCAGTTTGACTGCTCTTCATCCTCCTATAAACCAGTTTGACTGCGCTTCATCCTCCTATAGAACAGTTTGACTGCTCTTCGTCCGATTATAAATCAGTTTGACTGCTCTTCGTCCTCGTATAAAACAGTTTGACTGCTCTTCATCGTTTTATAAAGCAGTTTGACTGCTCTACATCCTCTTATAAATCAGTTTGACTGCTATTCGTCCGATTATAAATCAGTTTGACTGCTCTTCGTCCGATTATAAATCAGTTTGACTTCTCTTCGTCCGCTTATAAAACAGTTTGACTGCTCTTCATCCTTTTATAAAGCAGTTTGACTGCTCTTCATCCTCTTATAAATCAGTTTGACTGCTCTTCATCCTCTTATAAAGCAGTTTGACTGCTCTTCATCCTCCTATAAACCAGTTTGACTGCGCTTCATCCTCCTATAGAACAGTTTGACTGCTCTTCGTCCGATTATAAATCAGTTTGACTGCTCTTCATCCTCTTGTAAAACAGGTTGACTGCTCTTCATCCTCTTGTAAAAAAAAGTCTGACTGCTCTACATCCTCGTATAAAACAGTTTGACTGCTCTTCATCCTTTTATAAAGCAGTTTGACTGCTCTTCATCCTCTTATAAATCAATTTGACTGCTCTTCATCCTCTTATAAAACCGTTTGACTGCTCTTCGTCCGATTATAAAACAGTTTGACTGCTCTTCATCCTCTTATAAAACCGTTTGACTGCTCTTCGTCCGATTATAAATCAGGTTGACTGCTCTTCGTCCGATTATAAATCAGTTTGACTGCTCTTCGTCTGCTTATAAAACAGTTTGACTGCTCTTCATCCTTTTATAAAGCAGCTTGACTGCTCTTCATCCTCTTATAAATCAGTTTGACTGCTCTTCATCCTTTTATAAAGCAGTTTGACTGCTCTTCATCCTCCTATAAACCCGTTTGACTGCTCTTCATACTCCTATAAACCAGTTTGACTGCGCTTCATCCTCCTGTAGAACAGTTTGACTGCTTTTCATCCGATTATAAATCAGTTTGACTGCTCTTCGTCCTCGTATAAAACAGTTTGACTGCTCTTCATCCTCTTGTAAAACAGGTTGACTGCCCTTCATCCTCTTGTAAAACAGTCTGACTGCTCTACATCCTCTTATAAAACAGTTTGACTGCTCTTCATCCTTTTATAAAACCGTTTGACTGCTCTTCGTCCGTTTATAAATCAATTTGACTGCTCTTCGTCCGATTATAAATCAGTTTGACTGCTCTTCGTCCGCTTATAAATCAGTTTGACTGCTCTTCATCCTCTTATAAAGTAGTTTGACTGCTCTTCATCCTCCTATAAACCAGTTTGACTGCGCTTCATCCTCCTATAGAACAGTTTGACTGCTCTTCGTCCGATTATAAATCAGTTTGCCTGCTCTTCGTCCTCGTATAAAACAGTTTGACTGCTCTTCATCGTTTTATAAAGCAGTTTGACTGCTCTACATCCTCTTATAAATCAGTTTGACTGCTTTTCATCCGATTATAAAGCAGTTTGACTGCTCTACATCCTCTTATAAATCAGTTTGACTGCTCTTCGTCCGCTTATAAAACAGTTTGACTGCTCTTAATCCTTTTATAAAGCAGTTTGACTGCTCTTCGTCCTCTTATAAATCAGTTTGACTGCTCTTCATCCTCTTATAAAGCAGTTTGACTGCTCTTCATCCTTTTATAAAGCAGTTTGACTGCTCTTCATCCTCTTGTAAAACAGTCTGACTGCTCTTCATCCGATTATAAATCAGTTTGACTCCTCTTCATTCTCTTATAAAACAGTTTGACTGCTCTTCATCTTTTTATAACGCAGGTTGACTGCTCTTCATCCTTTTGTAAAACAGTCTGACTGCTCTACATCATTGTATAAAACAGTTTGACTGCTCTTCATCCGATTATAAATCAGTTTGACTGCTCTTCGTCCTTTTATAAAACAGTTTGACTGCTCTTCATCCTTTTATAAAGCAGTTTGACTGCTCTTCATCCTCCTATAAACCAGTTTGACTGCTCTTCATCCTCCTATAAACCAGTTTGACTGCGCTTCGTCCGATTATAAATCAGTTTGACTGCTCTTCGTCCTCTTATAAAACAGTTTGACTGCTATTCATCCTTTTATAATGCAGTTTGACTGCTCTTCATCCTCTTATAAATCAGTTTGACTGCTCTTAATCCGATTATAAATCAGTTTGACTGCTCTTCATCCACTTATAAAACAGTTTGACTGCTCTTCATCCTTTTATAACGCAGTTTGACTGCTCTTCATCCTCTTATAAAGCAGTTTGACTGCTCTTCATCCTCCTATAAACCAGTTTGACTGCGCTTCATCCTCCTATAGAACAGTTTGACTGCTCTTCGTCCGATTATAAATCAGTTTGACTGCTCTTCGTCCTCGTATAAAACAGTTTGACTGCTCTTCATCGTTTTATAAAGCAGTTTGACTGCTCTACATCCTCTTATAAATCAGTTTGACTGCTATTCGTCCGATTATAAATCAGTTTGACTGCTCTTCGTCCGATTATAAATCAGTTTGACTTCTCTTCGTCCGCTTATAAAACAGTTTGACTGCTCTTCATCCTTTTATAAAGCAGTTTGACTGCTCTTCATCCTCTTATAAATCAGTTTGACTGCTCTTCATCCTCTTATAAAGCAGTTTGACTGCTCTTCATCCTCCTATAAACCAGTTTGACTGCGCTTCATCCTCCTATAGAACAGTTTGACTGCTCTTCGTCCGATTATAAATCAGTTTGACTGCTCTTCATCCTCTTGTAAAACAGGTTGACTGCTCTTCATCCTCTTGTAAAACAGTCTGACTGCTCTACATCCTCGTATAAAACAGTTTGACTGCTCTTCATCCTTTTATAAAGCAGTTTGACTGCTCTTCATCCTCTTATAAATCAATTTGACTGCTCTTCATCCTCTTATAAAACCGTTTGACTGCTCTTCGTCCGATTATAAAACAGTTTGACTGCTCTTCATCCTCTTATAAAACCGTTTGACTGCTCTTCGTCCGATTATAAATCAGGTTGACTGCTCTTCGTCCGATTATAAATCAGTTTGACTGCTCTTCGTCTGCTTATAAAACAGTTTGACTGCTCTTCATCCTTTTATAAAGCAGCTTGACTGCTCTTCATCCTCTTATAAATCAGTTTGACTGCTCTTCATCCTTTTATAAAGCAGTTTGACTGCTCTTCATCCTCCTATAAACCCGTTTGACTGCTCTTCATACTCCTATAAACCAGTTTGACTGCGCTTCATCCTCCTGTAGAACAGTTTGACTGCTTTTCATCCGATTATAAATCAGTTTGACTGCTCTTCGTCCTCGTATAAAACAGTTTGACTGCTCTTCATCCTCTTGTAAAACAGGTTGACTGCCCTTCATCCTCTTGTAAAACAGTCTGACTGCTCTACATCCTCTTATAAAACAGTTTGACTGCTCTTCATCCTTTTATAAAACCGTTTGACTGCTCTTCGTCCGTTTATAAATCAATTTGACTGCTCTTCGTCCGATTATAAATCAGTTTGACTGCTCTTCGTCCGCTTATAAATCAGTTTGACTGCTCTTCATCCTCTTATAAAGTAGTTTGACTGCTCTTGATCCTCCTATAAACCAGTTTGACTGCGCTTCATCCTCCTATAGAACAGTTTGACTGCTCTTCGTCCGATTATAAATCAGTTTGCCTGCTCTTCGTCCTCGTATAAAACAGTTTGACTGCTCTTCATCGTTTTATAAAGCAGTTTGACTGCTCTACATCCTCTTATAAATCAGTTTGACTGCTTTTCATCCGATTATAAAGCAGTTTGACTGCTCTACATCCTCTTATAAATCAGTTTGACTGCTCTTCGTCCGCTTATAAAACAGTTTGACTGCTCTTAATCCTTTTATAAAGCAGTTTGACTGCTCTTCGTCCTCTTATAAATCAGTTTGACTGCTCTTCATCCTCTTATAAAGCAGTTTGACTGCTCTTCATCCTTTTATAAAGCAGTTTGACTGCTCTTCATCCTCTTGTAAAACAGTCTGACTGCTCTTCATCCGATTATAAATCAGTTTGACTCCTCTTCATTCTCTTATAAAACAGTTTGACTGCTCTTCATCTTTTTATAACGCAGGTTGACTGCTCTTCATCCTTTTGTAAAACAGTCTGACTGCTCTACATCATTGTATAAAACAGTTTGACTGCTCTTCATCCGATTATAAATCAGTTTGACTGCTCTTCGTCCTTTTATAAAACAGTTTGACTGCTCTTCATCCTTTTATAAAGCAGTTTGACTGCTCTTCATCCTCCTATAAACCAGTTTGACTGCTCTTCATCCTCCTATAAACCAGTTTGACTGCGCTTCGTCCGATTATAAATCAGTTTGACTGCTCTTCGTCCTCTTATAAAACAGTTTGACTGCTATTCATCCTTTTATAATGCAGTTTGACTGCTCTTCATCCTCTTATAAATCAGTTTGACTGCTCTTAATCCGATTATAAATCAGTTTGACTGCTCTTCATCCACTTATAAAACAGTTTGACTGCTCTTCATCCTTTTATAACGCAGTTTGACTGCTCTTCATCCTCTTATAAAGCAGTTTGACTGCTCTTCATCCTCCTATAAACCAGTTTGACTGCGCTTCATCCTCCTATAGAACAGTTTGACTGCTCTTCGTCCGATTATAAATCAGTTTGACTGCTCTTCGTCCTCGTATAAAACAGTTTGACTGCTCTTCATCGTTTTATAAAGCAGTTTGACTGCTCTACATCCTCTTATAAATCAGTTTGACTGCTATTCGTCCGATTATAAATCAGTTTGACTGCTCTTCGTCCGATTATAAATCAGTTTGACTTCTCTTCGTCCGCTTATAAAACAGTTTGACTGCTCTTCATCCTTTTATAAAGCAGTTTGACTGCTCTTCATCCTCTTATAAATCAGTTTGACTGCTCTTCATCCTCTTATAAAGCAGTTTGACTGCTCTTCATCCTCCTATAAACCAGTTTGACTGCGCTTCATCCTCCTATAGAACAGTTTGACTGCTCTTCGTCCGATTATAAATCAGTTTGACTGCTCTTCATCCTCTTGTAAAACAGGTTGACTGCTCTTCATCCTCTTGTAAAACAGTCTGACTGCTCTACATCCTCGTATAAAACAGTTTGACTGCTCTTCATCCTTTTATAAAGCAGTTTGACTGCTCTTCATCCTCTTATAAATCAATTTGACTGCTCTTCATCCTCTTATAAAACCGTTTGACTGCTCTTCGTCCGATTATAAAACAGTTTGACTGCTCTTCATCCTCTTATAAAACCGTTTGACTGCTCTTCGTCCGATTATAAATCAGGTTGACTGCTCTTCGTCCGATTATAAATCAGTTTGACTGCTCTTCGTCTGCTTATAAAACAGTTTGACTGCTCTTCATCCTTTTATAAAGCAGCTTGACTGCTCTTCATCCTCTTATAAATCAGTTTGACTGCTCTTCATCCTTTTATAAAGCAGTTTGACTGCTCTTCATCCTCCTATAAACCCGTTTGACTGCTCTTCATACTCCTATAAACCAGTTTGACTGCGCTTCATCCTCCTGTAGAACAGTTTGACTGCTTTTCATCCGATTATAAATCAGTTTGACTGCTCTTCGTCCTCGTATAAAACAGTTTGACTGCTCTTCATCCTCTTGTAAAACAGGTTGACTGCCCTTCATCCTCTTGTAAAACAGTCTGACTGCTCTACATCCTCTTATAAAACAGTTTGACTGCTCTTCATCCTTTTATAAAACCGTTTGACTGCTCTTCGTCCGTTTATAAATCAATTTGACTGCTCTTCGTCCGATTATAAATCAGTTTGACTGCTCTTCGTCCGCTTATAAATCAGTTTGACTGCTCTTCATCCTCTTATAAAGTAGTTTGACTGCTCTTCATCCTCCTATAAACCAGTTTGACTGCGCTTCATCCTCCTATAGAACAGTTTGACTGCTCTTCGTCCGATTATAAATCAGTTTGCCTGCTCTTCGTCCTCGTATAAAACAGTTTGACTGCTCTTCATCGTTTTATAAAGCAGTTTGACTGCTCTACATCCTCTTATAAATCAGTTTGACTGCTTTTCATCCGATTATAAAGCAGTTTGACTGCTCTACATCCTCTTATAAATCAGTTTGACTGCTCTTCGTCCGCTTATAAAACAGTTTGACTGCTCTTAATCCTTTTATAAAGCAGTTTGACTGCTCTTCGTCCTCTTATAAATCAGTTTGACTGCTCTTCATCCTCTTATAAAGCAGTTTGACTGCTCTTCATCCTTTTATAAAGCAGTTTGACTGCTCTTCATCCTCTTGTAAAACAGTCTGACTGCTCTTCATCCGATTATAAATCAGTTTGACTCCTCTTCATTCTCTTATAAAACAGTTTGACTGCTCTTCATCTTTTTATAACGCAGGTTGACTGCTCTTCATCCTTTTGTAAAACAGTCTGACTGCTCTACATCATTGTATAAAACAGTTTGACTGCTCTTCATCCGATTATAAATCAGTTTGACTGCTCTTCGTCCTTTTATAAAACAGTTTGACTGCTCTTCATCCTTTTATAAAGCAGTTTGACTGCTCTTCATCCTCCTATAAACCAGTTTGACTGCTCTTCATCCTCCTATAAACCAGTTTGACTGCGCTTCGTCCGATTATAAATCAGTTTGACTGCTCTTCGTCCTCTTATAAAACAGTTTGACTGCTATTCATCCTTTTATAATGCAGTTTGACTGCTCTTCATCCTCTTATAAATCAGTTTGACTGCTCTTAATCCGATTATAAATCAGTTTGACTGCTCTTCATCCACTTATAAAACAGTTTGACTGCTCTTCATCCTTTTATAACGCAGTTTGACTGCTCTTCATCCTCTTATAAAGCAGTTTGACTGCTCTTCATCCTCCTATAAACCAGTTTGACTGCGCTTCATCCTCCTATAGAACAGTTTGACTGCTCTTCGTCCGATTATAAATCAGTTTGACTGCTCTTCGTCCTCGTATAAAACAGTTTGACTGCTCTTCATCGTTTTATAAAGCAGTTTGACTGCTCTACATCCTCTTATAAATCAGTTTGACTGCTATTCATCCGATTATAAATCAGTTTGACTGCTCTTCGTCCGATTATAAATCAGTTTGACTTCTCTTCGTCCGCTTATAAAACAGTTTGACTGCTCTTCATCCTTTTATAAAGCAGTTTGACTGCTCTTCATCCTCTTATAAATCAGTTTGACTGCTCTTCATCCTCTTATAAAGCAGTTTGACTGCTCTTCATCCTCCTATAAACCAGTTTGACTGCGCTTCATCCTCCTATAGAACAGTTTGACTGCTCTTCGTCCGATTATAAATCAGTTTGACTGCTCTTCATCCTCTTGTAAAACAGGTTGACTGCTCTTCATCCTCTTGTAAAACAGTCTGACTGCTCTACATCCTCGTATAAAACAGTTTGACTGCTCTTCATCCTTTTATAAAGCAGTTTGACTGCTCTTCATCCTCTTATAAATCAATTTGACTGCTCTTCATCCTCTTATAAAACCGTTTGACTGCTCTTCGTCCGATTATAAATCAGTTTGACTGCTCTTCATCCTCTTATAAAACCGTTTGACTGCTCTTCGTCCGATTATAAATCAGGTTAACAGCTCTTCGTCCGATTATAAATCAGTTTGACTGCTCTTCGTCTGCTTATAAAACAGTTTGACTGCTCTTCATCCTTTTATAAAGCAGTTTGACTGCTCTTCATCCTCTTATAAATCAGTTTGACTGCTCTTCATCTGTTTATAAAGCAGTTTGACTGCTCTTCATCCTCCTATAGACCAGTTTGACTGCGCTTCATCCTCCTATAAAACAGTTTGACTGCTCTTCGTCGGATTATAAATCAGTTTGACTGCTCTTCGTCCTCTTATAAAACAGTTTGACTGCTCTTCATCCTCTTATAAAACAGTTTGCCTGCTCTTCATCCTCTTGTAAAACAGGTTGACTGCTCTTCATCCTCTTGTAAAACAGTCTGACTGCTCTACATCCTCGTATAAAACAGTTTGACTGCTCTTCATCCTTTTATAAAGCAGTTTGACTGCTCTTCATCCTCTTATAAATCAATTTGACTGCTCTTCATCCTCTTATAAAACCGTTTGACTGCTCTTCGTCCGATTATAAATCAGTTTGACTTCTCTTCATCCTCTTATAAAACCGTTTGACTGCTCTTCGTCCGATTATAAATCAGGTTGACTGCTCTTCGTCCGATTATAAATCAGTTTGACTGCTCTTTTCTGCTTATAAAACAGTTTGACTGCTCTTCATCCTTTTATAAAGCAGTTTGACTGCTCTTCATCCTCTTATAAATCAGTTTGACTGCTCTTCATCTGTTTATAAAGCAGTTTGACTGCTCTTCATCCTCCTATAGACCAGTTTGACTGCGCTTCATCCTCCTATAAAACAGTTTGACTGCTCTTCGTCGGATTATAAATCAGTTTGACTGCTCTTCGTCCTCTTATAAAACAGTTTGACTGCTCTTCATCCTTTTATAAAGCAGTTTGACTGCTCTTCATCCTCTTGTAAAACAGGTTGACTGCTCTTCATCCTCTTGTAAAACAGTCTGACTGCTCTACATCCTCGTATAAAACAGTTTGACTGCTCTTCATCCTTTTATAAAGCAGTTTGACTGCTCTTCATCCTCTTATAAATCAATTTGACTGCTCTTCATCCTCTTATAAAACCGTTTGACTGCTCTTCGTCCGATTATAAATCAGTTTGACTGCTCTTCATCCTCTTATAAAACCGTTTGACTGCTCTTCGTCCGATTATAAATCAGGTTGACTGCTCTTCGTCCGATTATAAATCAGTTTGACTGCTCTTTGTCTGCTTATAAAACAGTTTGACTGCTCTTCATCCTTTTATAAAGCAGTTTGACTGCTCTTCATCCTCTTATAAATCAGTTTGACTGCTCTTCATCTGTTTATAAAGCAGTTTGACTGCGCTTCATCCTCCTATAGAACAGTTTGACTGCTCTTCGTCCGATTATAAATCAGTTTGCCTGCTCTTCGTCCTCGTATAAAACAGTTTGACTGCTCTTCATCGTTTTATAAAGCAGTTTGACTGCTCTACATCCTCTTATAAATCAGTTTGACTGCTTTTCATCCGATTATAAAGCAGTTTGACTGCTCTACATCCTCTTATAAATCAGTTTGACTGCTCTTCGTCCGCTTATAAAACAGTTTGACTGCTCTTCATCCTTTTATAAAGCAGTTTGACTGCTCTTCGTCCTCTTATAAATCAGTTTGACTGCTCTTCATCCTCTTATAAAGCAGTTTGACTGCTCTTCATCCTCCTATAAACCAGTTTGACTGCGCTTCATCCTCCTATAGAACAGTTTGACTGCTCTTCGTCCGATTATAAATCAGTTTGACTGCTCTTCGTCCTCTTATAAAACAGTTTGACTGCTCTTCATCCTTTTATAAAGCAGTTTGACTGCTCTTCATCCTCTTGTAAAACAGTCTGACTGCTCTTCATCCGATTATAAATCAGTTTGACTCCTCTTCATTCTCTTATAAAACAGTTTGACTGCTCTTCATCTTTTTATAACGCAGGTTGACTGCTCTTCATCCTTTTGTAAAACAGTCTGACTGCTCTACATCATTGTATAAAACAGTTTGACTGCTCTTCATCCGATTATAAATCAGTTTGACTGCTCTTCGTCCTTTTATAAAACAGTTTGACTGCTCTTCATCCTTTTATAAAGCAGTTTGACTGCTCTTCATCCTCCTATAAACCAGTTTGACTGCTCTTCATCCTCCTATAAACCAGTTTGACTGCGCTTCGTCCGATTATAAATCAGTTTGACTGCTCTTCGTCCTCTTATAAAACAGTTTGACTGCTATTCATCCTTTTATAATGCAGTTTGACTGCTCTTCATCCTCTTATAAATCAGTTTGACTGCTCTTAATCCGATTATAAATCAGTTTGACTGCTCTTCATCCACTTATAAAACAGTTTGACTGCTCTTCATCCTTTTATAACGCAGTTTGACTGCTCTTCATCCTCTTATAAAACCGTTTGACTGCTCTTCGTCCGATTATAAAACAGTTTGACTGCTCTTCATCCTCTTATAAAACCGTTTGACTGCTCTTCGTCCGATTATAAATCAGGTTGACTGCTCTTCGTCCGATTATAAATCAGTTTGACTGCTCTTCGTCTGCTTATAAAACAGTTTGACTGCTCTTCATCCTTTTATAAAGCAGCTTGACTGCTCTTCATCCTCTTATAAATCAGTTTGACTGCTCTTCATCCTTTTATAAAGCAGTTTGACTGCTCTTCATCCTCCTATAAACCCGTTTGACTGCTCTTCATACTCCTATAAACCAGTTTGACTGCGCTTCATCCTCCTGTAGAACAGTTTGACTGCTTTTCATCCGATTATAAATCAGTTTGACTGCTCTTCGTCCTCGTATAAAACAGTTTGACTGCTCTTCATCCTTTTATAAAGCAGTTTGACTGCTCTTCATCCTCTTATAAAACAGATTGACTGCTCTTCATCCTCTTGTAAAACAGGTTGACTGCCCTTCATCCTCTTGTAAAACAGTCTGACTGCTCTACATCCTCTTATAAAACAGTTTGACTGCTCTTCATCCTTTTATAAAACCGTTTGACTGCTCTTCGTCCGTTTATAAATCAATTTGACTGCTCTTCGTCCGATTATAAATCAGTTTGACTGCTCTTCGTCCGCTTATAAATCAGTTTGACTGCTCTTCATCCTCTTATAAAGTAGTTTGACTGCTCTTCATCCTCCTATAAACCAGTTTGACTGCTCTTCGTCCTCTTATAAAACAGTTTGACTGCTATTCATCCTTTTATAATGCAGTTTGACTGCTCTTCATCCTCTTATAAATCAGTTTGACTGCTCTTAATCCGATTATAAATCAGTTTGACTGCTCTTCATCCACTTATAAAACAGTTTGACTGCTCTTCATCCTTTTATAACGCAGTTTGACTGCTCTTCATCCTCTTATAAAGCAGTTTGACTGCTCTTCATCCTCCTATAAACCAGTTTGACTGCGCTTCATCCTCCTATAGAACAGTTTGACTGCTCTTCGTCCGATTATAAATCAGTTTGACTGCTCTTCGTCCTCGTATAAAACAGTTTGACTGCTCTTCATCGTTTTATAAAGCAGTTTGACTGCTCTACATCCTCTTATAAATCAGTTTGACTGCTATTCATCCGATTATAAATCAGTTTGACTGCTCTTCGTCCGATTATAAATCAGTTTGACTTCTCTTCGTCCGCTTATAAAACAGTTTGACTGCTCTTCATCCTTTTATAAAGCAGTTTGACTGCTCTTCATCCTCTTATAAATCAGTTTGACTGCTCTTCATCCTCTTATAAAGCAGTTTGACTGCTCTTCATCCTCCTATAAACCAGTTTGACTGCGCTTCATCCTCCTATAGAACAGTTTGACTGCTCTTCGTCCGATTATAAATCAGTTTGACTGCTCTTCATCCTCTTGTAAAACAGGTTGACTGCTCTTCATCCTCTTGTAAAACAGTCTGACTGCTCTACATCCTCGTATAAAACAGTTTGACTGCTCTTCATCCTTTTATAAAGCAGTTTGACTGCTCTTCATCCTCTTATAAATCAATTTGACTGCTCTTCATCCTCTTATAAAACCGTTTGACTGCTCTTCGTCCGATTATAAATCAGTTTGACTGCTCTTCATCCTCTTATAAAACCGTTTGACTGCTCTTCGTCCGATTATAAATCAGGTTGACTGCTCTTCGTCCGATTATAAATCAGTTTGACTGCTCTTCGTCTGCTTATAAAACAGTTTGACTGCTCTTCATCCTTTTATAAAGCAGTTTGACTGCTCTTCATCCTCTTATAAATCAGTTTGACTGCTCTTCATCTGTTTATAAAGCAGTTTGACTGCTCTTCATCCTCCTATAGACCAGTTTGACTGCGCTTCATCCTCCTATAAAACAGTTTGACTGCTCTTCGTCGGATTATAAATCAGTTTGACTGCTCTTCGTCCTCTTATAAAACAGTTTGACTGCTCTTCATCCTCTTATAAAACAGTTTGCCTGCTCTTCATCCTCTTGTAAAACAGGTTGACTGCTCTTCATCCTCTTGTAAAACAGTCTGACTGCTCTACATCCTCGTATAAAACAGTTTGACTGCTCTTCATCCTTTTATAAAGCAGTTTGACTGCTCTTCATCCTCTTATAAATCAATTTGACTGCTCTTCATCCTCTTATAAAACCGTTTGACTGCTCTTCGTCCGATTATAAATCAGTTTGACTGCTCTTCATCCTCTTATAAAACCGTTTGACTGCTCTTCGTCCGATTATAAATCAGGTTGACTGCTCTTCGTCCGATTATAAATCAGTTTGACTGCTCTTTGTCTGCTTATAAAACAGTTTGACTGCTCTTCATCCTTTTATAAAGCAGTTTGACTGCTCTTCATCCTCTTATAAATCAGTTTGACTGCTCTTCATCTGTTTATAAAGCAGTTTGACTGCTCTTCATCCTCCTATAGACCAGTTTGACTGCGCTTCATCCTCCTATAAAACAGTTTGACTGCTCTTCGTCGGATTATAAATCAGTTTGACTGCTCTTCGTCCTCTTATAAAACAGTTTGACTGCTCTTCATCCTTTTATAAAGCAGTTTGACTGCTCTTCATCCTCTTATAAATCAATTTGACTGCTCTTCATCCTCTTATAAAACCGTTTGACTGCTCTTCGTCCGATTATAAATCAGTTTGACTGCTCTTCATCCTCTTATAAAACCGTTTGACTGCTCTTCGTCCGCTTATAAAACAGTTTGACTGCTCTTCATCCTTTTATAAAGCAGTTTGACTGCTCTTCATCCTCTTATAAATCAGTTTGACTGCTCTTCATCCTTTTATAAAGCAGTTTGACTGCTCTTCATCCTCCTATAAACCAGTTTGACTGCGCTTCATCCTCCTATAGAACAGTTTGACTGCTCTTCGTCCGATTATAAATCAGTTTGACTGCTCTTCGTCCTCGTATAAAACAGTTTGACTGCTCTTCATCGTTTTATAAAGCAGTTTGACTGCTCTACATCCTCTTATAAATCAGTTTGACTGCTATTCATCCGATTATAAATCAGTTTGACTGCTATTCGTCCGATTATAAATCAGTTTGACTTCTCTTCGTCCGCTTATAAAACAGTTTGACTGCTCTTCATCCTTTTATAAAGCAGTTTGACTGCTCTTCATCCTCTTATAAATCAGTTTGACTGCTCTTCATCCTCTTATAAAGCAGTTTGACTGCTCTTCATCCTCCTATAAACCAGTTTGACTGCGCTTCATCCTCCTATAGAACAGTTTGACTGCTCTTCGTCCGATTATAAATCAGTTTGACTGCTCTTCATCCTCTTGTAAAACAGGTTGACTGCTCTTCATCCTCTTGTAAAACAGTCTGACTGCTCTACATCCTCGTATAAAACAGTTTGACTGCTCTTCATCCTTTTATAAAGCAGTTTGACTGCTCTTCATCCTCTTATAAATCAATTTGACTGCTCTTCATCCTCTTATAAAACCGTTTGACTGCTCTTCGTCCGATTATAAATCAGTTTGACTGCTCTTCATCCTCTTATAAAACCGTTTGACTGCTCTTCGTCCGATTATAAATCAGGTTGACTGCTCTTCGTCCGATTATAAATCAGTTTGACTGCTCTTCGTCTGCTTATAAAACAGTTTGACTGCTCTTCATCCTTTTATAAAGCAGTTTGACTGCTCTTCATCCTCTTATAAATCAGTTTGACTGCTCTTCATCTGTTTATAAAGCAGTTTGACTGCTCTTCATCCTCCTATAGACCAGTTTGACTGCGCTTCATCCTCCTATAAAACAGTTTGACTGCTCTTCGTCGGATTATAAATCAGTTTGACTGCTCTTCGTCCTCTTATAAAACAGTTTGACTGCTCTTCATCCTCTTATAAAACAGTTTGCCTGCTCTTCATCCTCTTGTAAAACAGGTTGACTGCTCTTCATCCTCTTGTAAAACAGTCTGACTGCTCTACATCCTCGTATAAAACAGTTTGACTGCTCTTCATCCTTTTATAAAGCAGTTTGACTGCTCTTCATCCTCTTATAAATCAATTTGACTGCTCTTCATCCTCTTATAAAACCGTTTGACTGCTCTTCGTCCGATTATAAATCAGTTTGACTGCTCTTCATCCTCTTATAAAACCGTTTGACTGCTCTTCGTCCGCTTATAAAACAGTTTGACTGCTCTTCATCCTTTTATAAAGCAGTTTGACTGCTCTTCATCCTCTTATAAATCAGTTTGACTGCTCTTCATCCTTTTATAAAGCAGTTTGACTGCTCTTCATCCTCCTATAAACCAGTTTGACTGCGCTTCATCCTCCTATAGAACAGTTTGACTGCTCTTCGTCCGATTATAAATCAGTTTGACTGCTCTTCGTCCTCTTATAAAACAGTTTGACTGCTCTTCATCCTTTTATAAAGCAGTTTGACTGCTCTTCATCCTTTTATAAAGCAGTTTGACTGCTCTTCATCCTCCTATAAATCAGTTTGACTGCGCTTCATCCTCCTATAGAACAGTTTGACTGCTCTTCATCCTTTTATAAAGCAGTATGACTGCTCTTCATCCTCTTGTAAAACAGTCTGACTGCTCTTCATCCAATTATAAATCAGTTTGACTACTCTTCATCCTCTTATAAAACAGTTTGACTGCTCTTCATCCTTTTATAACGCAGTTTGACTGCTCTTCATCCTCTTATAAATCAGTTTAACTGCTCTTCATCCGATTATAAATCAGTTTGACTGCTCTTCGTCCTCTTTTAAAACAGTTTGACTGCTCTTCATCCTTTTATAAAGCAGTTTGACTGCTCTTCATCCTCTTATAAAACAGTTTGACTGCTCTTCATCCTCTTGTAAAACAGGTTGACTGCTCTTCATCCTCTTGTAAAACAGTCTGACTGCTCTACATCCTCGTATAAAACAGTTTGACTGCTCTTCATCCTTTTATAAAGCAGTTTGACTGCTCTTCATCCTCTTATAAATCAATTTGACTGCTCTTCATCCTCTTATAAAACCGTTTGACTGCTCTTCGTCCGATTATAAATCAGTTTGACTGCTCTTTGTCCGATTATAAATCAGTTTGACTGCTCTTCGTCCGATTATAAATCAGTTTGACTGCTCTTCGTCCGCTTATAAAACAGTTTGACTGCTCTTCATCCTCCTATAAATCAGTTTGACTGCGCTTCATCCTCCTATAGAACAGTTTGACTGCTCTACGTCCGATTATAAATCAGTTTGACTGCTCTTCGTCCGATTATAAATCAGTTTGACTGCTCTTCGTCCTCTTATAAAACAGTTTGACTGCTCTTCATCCTTTTATAACGCAGTTTGACTGCTCTTCATCCTCTTATAAAACAGTTTGACTGCTCTTCATCCTCTTGTAAAACAGGTTGACTGCTCTTCATCCTCTTGTAAAACAGTCTGACTGCTCTACATCCTCGTATAAAACAGTTTGACTGCTCTTCATCCTTTTATAAAACCGTTTGACTGCTCTTCGTCCGTTTATAAATCAGTTTGACTGCTCTTCGTCCGATTATAAATCAGTTTGACTGCTCTTTGTCCGTTTATAAATCAGTTTGACTGCTCTACGTCCGATTATAAATCAGTTTGACTGCTCTTCGTCCGCTTATAAATCAGTTTGAATGCTCTTCGTCCTCGTATAAAACAGTTTGACTGCTCTTCGTCCGATTATAAATCAGTTTGACTGCTCTTCGTCCTCTTATAAAACAGTTTGACTGCTCTTCATCCTTTTATAAAGCAGTATGACTGCTCTTCATCCTCTTGTAAAACAGTCTGACTGCTCTTCATCCGATTATAAATCAGTTTGACTGCTCTTCATCCTCTTATAAAACAGTTTGACTGCTCTTCATATTTTTATAACGCAGTTTGACTGCTCTTCATCCTCTTATAAATCAGTTTGACTGCTCTTCATCCGATTATAAATCAGTTTGACTGCTCTTCGTCCGCTTATAAAACAGTTTGACTGCTCTTCATCCTTTTATAAAGCAGTTTGACTGCTCTTCATCCTCCTATAAATCAGTTTGACTGCTCTTCATCCTCTTATAAAGCAGTTTGACTGCTCTTCATCCTCCTATAAACCAGTTTGACTGCGCTTCATCCTCCTATAGAACAGTTTGACTGCTCTTCGTCCGATTATAAATCAGTTTGACTGCTCTTTGTCCGATCATAAATCAGTTTGACTGCTCTTCGTCCGATTATAAATCAGTTTGACTGCTCTTCGTCCGCTTATAAAACAGTTTGACTGCTCTTCGTCCGCTTATAAAACAGTTTGACTGCTCTTCATCCTCCTATAAACCAGTTTGACTGCGCTTCATCCTCCTATAGAACAGTTTGACTGCTCTACGTCCGATTATAAATCAGTTTGACTGCTCTTCGTCAGATTATAAATCAGTTTGACTGCTCTTCGTCCTCTTATAAAACAGTTTGACTGCTCTTCATCCTTTTATAACGCAGTTTGACTGCTCTTCATCCTCTTATAAAACAGTTTGACTGCTCTTCATCCTCTTGTAAAACAGTTTGACTGCTCTTCATCCTCTTGTAAAACAGTTTGACTGCTCTTCATCCTCTTATAAATCAGTTTGACTGCTCTTCATCCGATTATAAATCAGTTTGACTGCTCTTCGTCCTCTTTTAAAACAGTTTGACTGCTCTTCATCCTTTTATAAAGCAGTTTGACTGCTCTTCATCCTCTTATAAAACAGTGTGACTGCTCTTCATCCTCTTGTAAAACAGGTTGACTGCTCTTCATCCTCTTGTAAAACAGTCTGACTGCTCTACATCCTCGTAAAAAACAGTTTGACTGCTCTTCATCCTTTTATAAAGCAGTTTCACTGCTCTTCATCCTCTTATAAATCAATTTGACTGCTCTTCATCCTCTTATAAAACCGTTTGACTGCTCTTCGTCCGATTATAAATCAGTTTGACTGCTCTTCGTCCGATTATAAATCAGTTTGACTGCTCTTCGTCCGATTATAAATCAGTTTGACTTTTCTTCATCCTCTTATAAAGCAGTTTGACTGCTCTTCATCCTCCTATAAACCAGTTTGACTGCGCTTCATCCTCCTATAGAACAGTTTGACTGCTCTTCGTCCGATTATAAATCAGTTTGCCTGCTCTTCGTCCTCGTATAAAACAGTTTGACTGCTCTTCATCGTTTTATAAAGCAGTTTGACTGCTCTACATCCTCTTATAAATCAGTTTGACTGCTATTCATCCGATTATAAAGCAGTTTGACTGCTCTACATCCTCTTATAAATCAGTTTGACTGCTCTTCGTCCGCTTATAAAACAGTTTGACTGCTCTTCATCCTTTTATAAAGCAGTTTGACTGCTCTTCGTCCTCTTATAAATCAGTTTGACTGCTCTTCATCCTCTTATAAAGCAGTTTGACTGCTCTTCATCCTCCTATAAACCAGTTTGACTGCGCTTCATCCTCCTATAGAACAGTTTGACTGCTCTTCGTCCGATTATAAATCAGTTTGACTGCTCTTCGTCCTCTTATAAAACAGTTTGACTGCTCTTCATCCTTTTATAAAGCAGTTTGACTGCTCTTCATCCTCTTGTAAAACAGTCTGACTGCTCTTCATCCGATTATAAATCAGTTTGACTCCTCTTCATCCTCTTATAAAACAGTTTGACTGCTCTTCATCTTTTTATAACGCAGGTTGACTGCTCTTCATCCTTTTGTAAAACAGTCTGACTGCTCTACATCATTGTATAAAACAGTTTGACTGCTCTTCATCCGATTATAAATCAGTTTGACTGCTCTTCGTCCTTTTATAAAACAGTTTGACTGCTCTTCATCCTTTTATAAAGCAGTTTGACTGCTCTTCATCCTCCTATAAACCAGTTTGACTGCTCTTCATCCTCCTATAAACCAGTTTGACTGCGCTTCGTCCGATTATAAATCAGTTTGACTGCTCTTCGTCCTCTTATAAAACAGTTTGACTGCTATTCATCCTTTTATAATGCAGTTTGACTGCTCTTCGTCCGATTATAAATCAGTTTGACTGCTCTTAATCCGATTATAAATCAGTTTGACTGCTCTACATCCTCGTAAAAAACAGTTTGACTGCTCTTCATCCTTTTATAAAGCAGTTTCACTGCTCTTCATCCTCTTATAAATCAATTTGACTGCTCTTCATCCTCTTATAAAACCGTTTGACTGCTCTTCGTCCGATTATAAATCAGTTTGACTGCTCTTCGTCCGATTATAAATCAGTTTGACTGCTCTTCATCGTTTTATAAAGCAGTTTGACTGCTCTACATCCTCTTATAAATCAGTTTGACTGCTATTCATCCGATTATAAAGCAGTTTGACTGCTCTACATCCTCTTATAAATCAGTTTGACTGCTCTTCGTCCGCTTATAAAACAGTTTGACTGCTCTTCATCCTTTTATAAAGCAGTTTGACTGCTCTTCGTCCTCTTATAAATCAGTTTGACTGCTCTTCATCCTCTTATAAAGCAGTTTGACTGCTCTTCATCCTCCTATAAACCAGTTTGACTGCTCTTCATCCTCCTATAAACCAGTTTGACTGCGCTTCGTCCGATTATAAATCAGTTTGACTGCTCTTCATCCTCTTATAAAACAGTTTGACTGCTCTTCATCTTTTTATAACGCAGGTTGACTGCTCTTCATCCTTTTGTAAAACAGTCTGACTGCTCTACATCATTGTATAAAACAGTTTGACTGCTCTTCATCCGATTATAAATCAGTTTGACTGCTCTTCGTCCTTTTATAAAACAGTTTGACTGCTCTTCATCCTTTTATAAAGCAGTTTGACTGCTCTTCATCCTCCTATAAACCAGTTTGACTGCTCTTCATCCTCCTATAAACCAGTTTGACTGCGCTTCGTCCGATTATAAATCAGTTTGACTGCTCTTCGTCCTCTTATAAAACAGTTTGACTGCTATTCATCCTTTTATAATGCAGTTTGACTGCTCTTCGTCCGATTATAAATCAGTTTGACTGCTCTTAATCCGATTATAAATCAGTTTGACTGCTCTACATCCTCGTAAAAAACAGTTTGACTGCTCTTCATCCTTTTATAAAGCAGTTTCACTGCTCTTCATCCTCTTATAAATCAATTTGACTGCTCTTCATCCTCTTATAAAACCGTTTGACTGCTCTTCGTCCGATTATAAATCAGTTTGACTGCTCTTCGTCCGATTATAAATCAGTTTGACTGCTCTTCGTCCGATTATAAATCAGTTTGACTTTTCTTCATCCTCTTATAAAGCAGTTTGACTGCTCTTCGTCCTCTTATAAAACAGTTTGACTGCTATTCATCCTTTTATAATGCAGTTTGACTGCTCTTCGTCCGATTATAAATCAGTTTGACTGCTCTTAATCCGATTATAAATCAGTTTGACTGCTCTACATCCTCGTAAAAAACAGTTTGACTGCTCTTCATCCTTTTATAAAGCAGTTTCACTGCTCTTCATCCTCTTATAAATCAATTTGACTGCTCTTCATCCTCTTATAAAACCGTTTGACTGCTCTTCGTCCGATTATAAATCAGTTTGACTGCTCTTCGTCCGATTATAAATCAGTTTGACTGCTCTTCGTCCGATTATAAATCAGTTTGACTTTTCTTCATCCTCTTATAAAGCAGTTTGACTGCTCTTCATCCTCCTATAAACCAGTTTGACTGCGCTTCATCCTCCTATAGAACAGTTTGACTGCTCTTCGTCCGATTATAAATCAGTTTGCCTGCTCTTCGTCCTCGTATAAAACAGTTTGACTGCTCTTCATCGTTTTATAAAGCAGTTTGACTGCTCTACATCCTCTTATAAATCAGTTTGACTGCTATTCATCCGATTATAAAGCAGTTTGACTGCTCTACATCCTCTTATAAATCAGTTTGACTGCTCTTCGTCCGCTTATAAAACAGTTTGACTGCTCTTCATCCTTTTATAAAGCAGTTTGACTGCTCTTCGTCCTCTTATAAATCAGTTTGACTGCTCTTCATCCTCTTATAAAGCAGTTTGACTGCTCTTCATCCTCCTATAAACCAGTTTGACTGCGCTTCATCCTCCTATAGAACAGTTTGACTGCTCTTCGTCCGATTATAAATCAGTTTGACTGCTCTTCGTCCTCTTATAAAACAGTTTGACTGCTCTTCATCCTTTTATAAAGCAGTTTGACTGCTCTTCATCCTCTTGTAAAACAGTCTGACTGCTCTTCATCCGATTATAAATCAGTTTGACTCCTCTTCATCCTCTTATAAAACAGTTTGACTGCTCTTCATCTTTTTATAACGCAGGTTGACTGCTCTTCATCCTTTTGTAAAACAGTCTGACTGCTCTACATCATTGTATAAAACAGTTTGACTGCTCTTCATCCGATTATAAATCAGTTTGACTGCTCTTCGTCCTTTTATAAAACAGTTTGACTGCTGTTCATCCTTTTATAAAGCAGTTTGACTGCTCTTCATCCTCCTATAAACCAGTTTGACTGCTCTTCATCCTCCTATAAACCAGTTTGACTGCGCTTCGTCCGATTATAAATCAGTTTGACTGCTCTTCGTCCTCTTATAAAACAGTTTGACTGCTATTCATCCTTTTATAATGCAGTTTGACTGCTCTTCGTCCGATTATAAATCAGTTTGACTGCTCTTAATCCGATTATAAATCAGTTTGACTGCTCTTCATCCACTTATAAAACAGTTTGACTGCTCTTCATCCTTTTATAACGCAGTTTGACTGCTCTTCATCCTCTTATAAAGCAGTTTGACTGCTCTTCATCCTCCTATAAACCAGTTTGACTGCGCTTCATCCTCCTATAGAACAGTTTGACTGCTCTTCGTCCGATTATAAATCAGTTTGACTGCTCTTCGTCCTCGTATAAAACAGTTTGACTGCTCTTCATCGTTTTATAAAGCAGTTTGACTGCTCTACATCCTCTTATAAATCAGTTTGACTGCTATTCATCCGATTATAAATCAGTTTGACTGCTCTTCGTCCGATTATAAATCAGTTTGACTTCTCTTCGTCCGCTTATAAAACAGTTTGACTGCTCTTCATCCTTTTATAAAGCAGTTTGACTGCTCTTCATCCTCTTATAAATCAGTTTGACTGCTCTTCATCCTCTTATAAAGCAGTTTGACTGCTCTTCATCCTCCTATAAACCAGTTTGACTGCGCTTCATCCTCCTATAGAACAGTTTGACTGCTCTTCGTCCGATTATAAATCAGTTTGACTGCTCTTCATCCTCTTGTAAAACAGGTTGACTGCTCTTCATCCTCTTGTAAAACAGTCTGACTGCTCTACATCCTCGTATAAAACAGTTTGACTGCTCTTCATCCTTTTATAAAGCAGTTTGACTGCTCTTCATCCTCTTATAAATCAATTTGACTGCTCTTCATCCTCTTATAAAACCGTTTGACTGCTCTTCGTCCGATTATAAATCAGTTTGACTGCTCTTCATCCTCTTATAAAACCGTTTGACTGCTCTTCGTCCGATTATAAATCAGGTTGACTGCTCTTCGTCCGATTATAAATCAGTTTGACTGCTCTTCGTCTGCTTATAAAACAGTTTGACTGCTCTTCATCCTTTTATAAAGCAGTTTGACTGCTCTTCATCCTCTTATAAATCAGTTTGACTGCTCTTCATCTGTTTATAAAGCAGTTTGACTGCTCTTCATCCTCCTATAGACCAGTTTGACTGCGCTTCATCCTCCTATAAAACAGTTTGACTGCTCTTCGTCGGATTATAAATCAGTTTGACTGTTCTTCGTCCTCTTATAAAACAGTTTGACTGCTCTTCATCCTTTTATAAAGCAGTTTGACTGCTCTACATCCTCTTATAAATCAGTTTGACTGCTATTCATCCGATTATAAATCAGTTTGACTGCTCTTCGTCCGATTATAAATCAGTTTGACTGCTCTACATCCTCTTATAAATCAGTTTGACTGCTATTCATCCGATTATAAATCAGTTTGACTGCTCTTTATCCTTTTATAACCCAGTTTGACTGCTCTTCATCCTCTTATAAAACAGTTTGACTGCTCTTCATCCTCTTGTAAAACAGGTTGACTGCTCTTCATCCTCTTGTAAAACAGTCTGACTGCTCTACATCCTCGTATAAAACAGTTTGACTGCTCTTCATCCTTTTATAAAGCAGTTTGACTGCTCTTCATCCTCTTATAAATCAATTTGACTGCTCTTCATCCTCTTATAAAACCGTTTGACTGCTCTTCGTCCGATTATAAATCAGTTTGACTGCTCTTCATCCTCTTATAAAACCGTTTGACTGCTCTTCGTCCGATTATAAATCAGGTTGACTGCTCTTCGTCCGATTATAAATCAGTTTGACTGCTCTTCGTCTGCTTATAAAACAGTTTGACTGCTCTTCATCCTTTTATAAAGCAGTTTGACTGCTCTTCATCCTCTTATAAATCAGTTTGACTGCTCTTCATCTGTTTATAAAGCAGTTTGACTGCTCTTCATCCTCCTATAGACCAGTTTGACTGCGCTTCATCCTCCTATAAAACAGTTTGACTGCTCTTCGTCGGATTATAAATCAGTTTGACTGCTCTTCGTCCTCTTATAAAACAGTTTGACTGCTCTTCATCCTTTTATAAAGCAGTTTGACTGCTCTTCATCCTCTTATAAATCAATTTGACTGCTCTTCATCCTCTTATAAAACCGTTTGACTGCTCTTCGTCCGATTATAAATCAGTTTGACTGCTCTTCATCCTCTTATAAAACCGTTTGACTGCTCTTCGTCCGCTTATAAAACAGTTTGACTGCTCTTCATCCTTTTATAAAGCAGTTTGACTGCTCTTCATCCTCTTATAAATCAGTTTGACTGCTCTTCATCCTTTTATAAAGCAGTTTGACTGCTCTTCATCCTCCTATAAACCAGTTTGACTGCGCTTCATCCTCCTATAGAACAGTTTGACTGCTCTTCGTCCGATTATAAATCAGTTTGACTGCTCTTCGTCCTCTTATAAAACAGTTTGACTGCTCTTCATCCTTTTATAAAGCAGTTTGACTGCTCTTCATCCTCTTATAAATCAGTTTGACTGCTCTTCATCCGATTATAAATCAGTTTGACTTTTCTTCATCCTCTTATAAAACAGTTTGACTGCTCTTCATCCTCTTATAAATCAGTTTGACTGCTCTTCATCCGATTATAAATCAGTTTGACTGCTCTTCGTCCTCTTTTAAAACAGTTTGACTGCTCTTCATCCTTTTATAAAGCAGTTTGACTGCTCTTCATCCTCTTATAAAACAGTTTGACAGCTCTTCATCCTCTTGTAAAACAGGTTGACTGCTCTTCATCCTCTTGTAAAACAGTCTGACTGCTCTACATCCTCGTAAAAAACAGTTTGACTGCTCTTCATCCTTTTATAAAGCAGTTTCACTGCTCTTCATCCTCTTATAAATCAATTTGACTGCTCTTCATCCTCTTATAAAACCGTTTGACTGCTCTTCGTCCGATTATAAATCAGTTTGACTGCTCTTCGTCCGATTATAAATCAGTTTGACTGCTCTTCGTCCGCTTACAAAACAGTTTGACTGCTCTTCATCCTTTTATAAAGCTGTTTGACTGCTCTTCATACTCTTATAAATCAGTTTGACTGCTTTTCATCCTCTTATAAAGCAGTTTGACTGCTCTTCATACTCCTATAAACCAGTTTGACTGCGCTTCATCCTCCTGTAGAACAGTTTGACTGCTTTTCATCCGATTATAAATCAGTTTGACTGCTCTTCGTCCTCGTATAAAACAGTTTGACTGCTCTTCATCCTTTTATAAAGCAGTTTGACTGCTCTTCATCCTCTTATAAAACAGATTGACTGCTCTTCATCCTCTTGTAAAACAGGTTGACTGCCCTTCATCCTCTTGTAAAACAGTCTGACTGCTCTACATCCTCGTATAAAACAGTTTGACTGCTCTTCATTCTTTTATAAAACCGTTTGACTGCTCTTCGTCCGTTTATAAATCAGTTTGACTGCACTTCGTCCGATTATAAATCAGTTTGACTGCTCTTCGTCCGCTTATAAATCAGTTTGACTGCTCTTCATCCTCTTATAAAGCAGTTTGACTGCTCTTCATCCTCCTATAAACCAGTTTGACTGCGCTTCATCCTCCTATAGAACAGTTTGACTGCTCTTCGTCCGATTATAAATCAGTTTGCCTGCTCTTCGTCCTCGTATAAAACAGTTTGACTGCTCTTCATCGTTTTATAAAGCAGTTTGACTGCTCTACATCCTCTTATAAATCAGTTTGACTGCTATTCATCCGATTATAAATCAGTTTGACTGCTCTTCGTCCAATTATAAATCAGTTTGACTGCTCTTCGTCCGATTATAAATCAGTTTGACTGCTCTTCGTCCGCTTATAAAACAGTTTGACTGCTCTTCATCCTTTTATAAAGCAGTTTGACTGCTCTTCATCCTCTTATAAATCAGTTTGACTGCTCTTCATCCTCTTATAAAGCAGTTTGACTGCTCTTCATCCTCCTATAAACCAGTTTGACTGCGCTTCATCCTCCTATAGAACAGTTTGACTGCTCTTCGTCCGATTATAAATCAGTTTGACTGCTCTTCGTCCTCTTATAAAACAGTTTGACTGCTCTTCATCCTTTTATAAAGCAGTTTGACTGCTCTTCATCCTCTTGTAAAACAGTCTGACTGCTCTTCATCCGATTATAAATCAGTTTGACTCCTCTTCATCCTCTTAAAAACAGTTTGACTGCTCTTCATCTTTTTATAACGCAGTTTGACTGCTCTTCATCCTCTTGTAAAACAGGTTGACTGCTCTTCATCCTTTTGTAAAACAGTCTGACTGCTCTACATCATTGTATAAAACAGTTTGACTGCTCTTCATCCTTTTATAAAGCAGTTTGACTGCTCTTCATCCTCTTATAAATCAATTTGACTGCTCTTCATCCTCTTATAAAACCGTTTGACTGCTCTTCGTGCGATTATAAATCAGTTTGACTGCCCTTCGTCCGATTATAAATCAGTTTGACTGCTCTTCGTCCTTTTATAAAACAGTTTGACTGCTCTTCATCCTTTTATAAAGCAGTTTGACTGCTCTTCATCCTCTTATAAATCAGTTTGACTGCTCTTCATCCTTTTATAAACCAGTTTGACTGCTCTTCATCCTCCTATAAACCAGTTTGACTGCTCTTCATCCTCCTATAAACCAGTTTGACTGCGCTTCGTCCGATTATAAATCAGTTTGACTGCTCTTCGTCCGATTATAAATCAGTTTGACTGCTCTTCGTCCTTTTATAAAACAGTTTGACTGCTCTTCATCCTTTTATAAAGCAGTTTGACTGCTCTTCATCCTCTTATAAATCAGTTTGACTGCTCTTCATCCTTTTATAAAGCAGTTTGACTGCTCTACATCCTCTTATAAATCAGTTTGACTGCTATTCATCCGATTATAAATCAGTTTGACTGCTCTTCGTCCGATTATAAATCAGTTTGACTGCTCTACATCCTCTTATAAATCAGTTTGACTGCTATTCATCCGATTATAAATCAGTTTGACTGCTCTTTATCCTTTTATAACGCAGTTTGACTGCTCTTCATCCTCTTATAAAACAGTTTGACTGCTCTTCATCCTCTTGTAAAACAGGTTGACTGCTCTTCATCCTCTTGTAAAACAGTCTGACTGCTCTACATCCTCGTATAAAACAGTTTGACTGCTCTTCATCCTTTTATAAAGCAGTTTGACTGCTCTTCATCCTCTTATAAATCAATTTGACTGCTCTTCATCCTCTTATAAAACCGTTTGACTGCTCTTCGTCCGATTATAAATCAGTTTGACTGCTCTTCATCCTCTTATAAAACCGTTTGACTGCTCTTCGTCCGATTATAAATCAGGTTGACTGCTCTTCGTCCGATTATAAATCAGTTTGACTGCTCTTCGTCTGCTTATAAAACAGTTTGACTGCTCTTCATCCTTTTATAAAGCAGTTTGACTGCTCTTCATCCTCTTATAAATCAGTTTGACTGCTCTTCATCTGTTTATAAAGCAGTTTGACTGCTCTTCATCCTCCTATAGACCAGTTTGACTGCGCTTCATCCTCCTATAAAACAGTTTGACTGCTCTTCGTCGGATTATAAATCAGTTTGACTGCTCTTCGTCCTCTTATAAAACAGTTTGACTGCTCTTCATCCTTTTATAAAGCAGTTTGACTGCTCTTCATCCTCTTATAAATCAATTTGACTGCTCTTCATCCTCTTATAAAACCGTTTGACTGCTCTTCGTCCGATTATAAATCAGTTTGACTGCTCTTCATCCTCTTATAAAACCGTTTGACTGCTCTTCGTCCGCTTATAAAACAGTTTGACTGCTCTTCATCCTTTTATAAAGCAGTTTGACTGCTCTTCATCCTCTTATAAATCAGTTTGACTGCTCTTCATCCTTTTATAAAGCAGTTTGACTGCTCTTCATCCTCCTATAAACCAGTTTGACTGCGCTTCATCCTCCTATAGAACAGTTTGACTGCTCTTCGTCCGATTATAAATCAGTTTGACTGCTCTTCGTCCTCTTATAAAACAGTTTGACTGCTCTTCATCCTTTTATAAAGCAGTTTGACTGCTCTTCATCCTCTTATAAATCAGTTTGACTGCTCTTCATCCGATTATAAATCAGTTTGACTTTTCTTCATCCTCTTATAAAACAGTTTGACTGCTCTTCATCCTCTTATAAATCAGTTTGACTGCTCTTCATCCGATTATAAATCAGTTTGACTGCTCTTCGTCCTCTTTTAAAACAGTTTGACTGCTCTTCATCCTTTTATAAAGCAGTTTGACTGCTCTTCATCCTCTTATAAAACAGTTTGACTGCTCTTCATCCTCTTGTAAAACAGGTTGACTGCTCTTCATCCTCTTGTAAAACAGTCTGACTGCTCTACATCCTCGTAAAAAACAGTTTGACTGCTCTTCATCCTTTTATAAAGCAGTTTCACTGCTCTTCATCCTCTTATAAATCAATTTGACTGCTCTTCATCCTCTTATAAAACCGTTTGACTGCTCTTCGTCCGATTATAAATCAGTTTGACTGCTCTTCGTCCGATTATAAATCAGTTTGACTGCTCTTCGTCCGCTTACAAAACAGTTTGACTGCTCTTCATCCTTTTATAAAGCTGTTTGACTGCTCTTCATACTCTTATAAATCAGTTTGACTGCTTTTCATCCTCTTATAAAGCGGTGTGACTGCTCTTCATACTCCTATAAACCAGTTTGACTGCGCTTCATCCTCCTGTAGAACAGTTTGACTGCTCTTCATCCTTTTATAAAGCAGTTTGACTGCTCTTCGTCCTCGTATAAAACAGTTTGACTGCTCTTCATCCTTTTATAAAGCAGTTTGACTGCTCTTCATCCTCTTATAAAACAGATTGACTGCTCTTCATCCTCTTGTAAAACAGGTTGACTGCCCTTCATCCTCTTGTAAAACAGTCTGACTGCTCTACATCCTCGTATAAAACAGTTTGACTGCTCTTCATTCTTTTATAAAACCGTTTGACTGCTCTTCGTCCGTTTATAAATCAGTTTGACTGCACTTCGTCCGATTATAAATCAGTTTGACTGCTCTTCGTCCGCTTATAAATCAGTTTGACTGCTCTTCATCCTCTTATAAAGCAGTTTGACTGCTCTTCATCCTCCTATAAACCAGTTTGACTGCGCTTCATCCTCCTATAGAACAGTTTGACTGCTCTTCGTCCGATTATAAATCAGTTTGCCTGCTCTTCGTCCTCGTATAAAACAGTTTGACTGCTCTTCATCGTTTTATAAAGCAGTTTGACTGCTCTACATCCTCTTATAAATCAGTTTGACTGCTATTCATCCGATTATAAATCAGTTTGACTGCTCTTCGTCCAATTATAAATCAGTTTGACTGCTCTTCGTCCGATTATAAATCAGTTTGACTGCTCTTCGTCCGCTTATAAAACAGTTTGACTGCTCTTCATCCTTTTATAAAGCAGTTTGACTGCTCTTCATCCTCTTATAAATCAGTTTGACTGCTCTTCATCCTCTTATAAAGCAGTTTGACTGCTCTTCATCCTCCTATAAACCAGTTTGACTGCGCTTCATCCTCCTATAGAACAGTTTGACTGCTCTTCGTCCGATTATAAATCAGTTTGACTGCTCTTCGTCCTCTTATAAAACAGTTTGACTGCTCTTCATCCTTTTATAAAGCAGTTTGACTGCTCTTCATCCTCTTGTAAAACAGTCTGACTGCTCTTCATCCGATTATAAATCAGTTTGACTCCTCTTCATCCTCTTATAAAACAGTTTGACTGCTCTTCATCTTTTTATAACGCAGTTTGACTGCTCTTCATCCTCTTGTAAAACAGGTTGACTGCTCTTCATCCTTTTGTAAAACAGTCTGACTGCTCTACATCATTGTATAAAACAGTTTGACTGCTCTTCATTCTTTTATAAAGCAGTTTGACTGCTCTTCATCCTCTTATAAATCAATTTGACTGCTCTTCATCCTCTTATAAAACCGTTTGACTGCTCTTCGTCCGATTATAAATCAGTTTGACTTCTCTTCGTCCGATTATAAATCAGTTTGACTGCTCTTCGTCCTTTTATAAAACAGTTTGACTGCTCTTCATCCTTTTATAAAGCAGTTTGACTGCTCTTCATCCTCTTATAAATCAGTTTGACTGCTCTTCATCCTTTTATAAACCGGTTTGACTGCTCTTCATCCTCCTATAAACCAGTTTGACTGCTCTTCATCCTCCTATAAACCAGTTTGACTGCGCTTCGTCCGATTATAAATCAGTTTGACTGCTCTTCGTCCTCTTATAAAACAGTTTGACTGCTATTCATCCTTTTATAATGCAGTTTGACTGCTCTTCATCCTCTTATAAATCAGTTTGACTGCTCTTAATCCGATTATAAATCAGTTTGACTGCTCTTCATCCACTTATAAAACAGTTTGACTGCTCTTCATCCTTTTATAACGCAGTTTGACTGCTCTTCATCCTCTTATAAAGCAGTTTGACTGCTCTTCATCCTCCTATAAACCAGTTTGACTGCGCTTCATCCTCCTATAGAACAGTTTGACTGCTCTTCGTCCGATTATAAATCAGTTTGACTGCTCTTCGTCCTCGTATAAAACAGTTTGACTGCTCTTCATCGTTTTATAAAGCAGTTTGACTGCTCTTCATCCTCTTATAAATCAGTTTGACTGCTCTTCATCCTCTTATAAAACCGTTTGACTGCTCTTCGTCCGATTATAAATCAGTTTGACTGCTCTTCGTCCGATTATAAATCAGTTTGACTGCTCTTCATCCTTTTATAAAGCAGTTTGACTGCTTTTCATCCTCCTATAAACCAGTTTGACTGCTCTTCATCCTCCTATAAACCAGTTTGACTGCGCTTCGTCCGATTATAAATCAGTTTGACTGCTCTTCGTCCTCTTATAAAACAGTTTGACTGCTATTCATCCTTTTATAATGCAGTTTGACTGCTCTTCATCCTCTTATAAATCAGTTTGACTGTTCTTAATCCGATTATAAATCAGTTTGACTGCTCTTCATCCACTTATAAAAAAGTTTGACTGCTCTTCATCCTTTTATAACGCAGTTTGACTGCTCTTCATCCTCTTATAAATCAGTTTGACTGCTCTTCATACGATTATAAATCAGTTTGACTGCTCTTCGTCCTCTTATAAAACAGTTTGACTGCTCTTCATCCTCTTGTAAAACAGGTTGACTGCTCTTCATCCTCTTGTAAAACAGTCTGACTGCTCTACATCCTCGTATAAAACAGTTTGACTGCTCTTCATCCTTTTATAAAGCAGTTTGACTGCTCTTCATCCTCTTATAAATCAATTTGACTGCTCTTCATCCTCTTATAAAACCGTTTGACTGCTCTTCGTCCGATTATAAATCAGTTTAACTGCTCTTCGTCCGATTATAAATCAGTTTGACTGCTCTTCGTCCTTTTATAAAACAGTTTGACTGCTCTTCATCCTTTTATAAAGCAGTTTGACTGCTCTTCATCCTCTTATAAATCAGTTTGACTACTCTTCATCCTTTTATAAAGCAGTTTGACTGCTCTTCATCCTCCTATAAACCAGTTTGACTGCGCTTCATCCTCCTATAGAACAGTTTGACTGCTCTTCGTCCGATTATAAATCAGTTTGACTGCTCTTCGTCCTCTTATAAAACAGTTTGACTGCTATTCATCCTTTTATAAAGCAGTTTGACTGCTCTTCATCCTCTTATAAATCAGTTTGACTGCTCTTCATCCTTTTATAACGCAGTTTGACTGCTCTTCATCCTCTTATAAATCAGTTTGACTGCATTTCATCCGATTATAAAGCAGTTTGACTGCTCTTCATCCTCGTATAAACCAGTTTGACTGCTCTTCATCCTCCTATAAACCAGTTTGACTGCGCTTCGTCCGATTATAAATCAGTTTGACTGCTCTTCGTCCTCTTATAAAACAGTTTGACTGCTATTCATCCTTTTATAATGCAGTTTGACTGCTCTTCATCCTCTTATAAATCAGTTTGACTGCTCTTAATCCGATTATAAATCAGTTTGACTGCTCTTCATCCAATTATAAAACAGTTTGACTGCTCTTCATCCTTTTATAACGCAGTGTGACTGCTCTTCATCCTCTTATAAAGCAGTTTGACTGCTCTTCATCCTCCTATAAACCAGTTTGACTGCGCTTCATCCTCCTTTAGAACAGTTTGACTGCTCTTCGTCCGATTATAAATCAGTTTGACTGCTCTTCGTCCTCGTATAAAACAGTTTGACTGCTCTTCATCGTTTTATAAAGCAGTTTGACTGCTCTACATCCTCTTATAAAGCAGTTTGACTGCTATTCATCCGATTATAAATCAGTTTGACTGCTCTTCGTCCAATTATAAATCAGTTTGACTGCTCTTCGTCCGATTATAAATCAGTTTGACTGCTCTTCGTCCGCTTATAAAACAGTTTGACTGCTCTTCATCCTTTTATAAATCAGTTTGACTGCTTTTCATCCTCTTATAAAGCGGTGTGACTGCTCTTCATACTCCTATAAACCAGTTTGACTGCGCTTCATCCTCCTGTAGAACAGTTTGACTGCTCTTCATCCTTTTATAAAGCAGTTTGACTGCTCTTCGTCCTCGTATAAAACAGTTTGACTGCTCTTCATCCTTTTATAAAGCAGTTTGACTGCTCTTCATCCTCTTATAAAACAGATTGACTGCTCTTCATCCTCTTGTAAAACAGGTTGACTGCCCTTCATCCTCTTGTAAAACAGTCTGACTGCTCTACATCCTCGTATAAAACAGTTTGACTGCTCTTCATTCTTTTATAAAACCGTTTGACTGCTCTTCGTCCGTTTATAAATCAGTTTGACTGCACTTCGTCCGATTATAAATCAGTTTGACTGCTCTTCGTCCGCTTATAAATCAGTTTGACTGCTCTTCATCCTCTTATAAAGCAGTTTGACTGCTCTTCATCCTCCTATAAACCAGTTTGACTGCGCTTCATCCTCCTATAGAACAGTTTGACTGCTCTTCGTCCGATTATAAATCAGTTTGCCTGCTCTTCGTCCTCGTATAAAACAGTTTGACTGCTCTTCATCGTTTTATAAAGCAGTTTGACTGCTCTACATCCTCTTATAAATCAGTTTGACTGCTATTCATCCGATTATAAATCAGTTTGACTGCTCTTCGTCCAATTATAAATCAGTTTGACTGCTCTTCGTCCGATTATAAATCAGTTTGACTGCTCTTCGTCCGCTTATAAAACAGTTTGACTGCTCTTCATCCTTTTATAAAGCAGTTTGACTGCTCTTCATCCTCTTATAAATCAGTTTGACTGCTCTTCATCCTCTTATAAAGCAGTTTGACTGCTCTTCATCCTCCTATAAACCAGTTTGACTGCGCTTCATCCTCCTATAGAACAGTTTGACTGCTCTTCGTCCGATTATAAATCAGTTTGACTGCTCTTCGTCCTCTTATAAAACAGTTTGACTGCTCTTCATCCTTTTATAAAGCAGTTTGACTGCTCTTCATCCTCTTGTAAAACAGTCTGACTGCTCTTCATCCGATTATAAATCAGTTTGACTCCTCTTCATCCTCTTATAAAACAGTTTGACTGCTCTTCATCTTTTTATAACGCAGTTTGACTGCTCTTCATCCTCTTGTAAAACAGGTTGACTGCTCTTCATCCTTTTGTAAAACAGTCTGACTGCTCTACATCATTGTATAAAACAGTTTGACTGCTCTTCATTCTTTTATAAAGCAGTTTGACTGCTCTTCATCCTCTTATAAATCAATTTGACTGCTCTTCATCCTCTTATAAAACCGTTTGACTGCTCTTCGTCCGATTATAAATCAGTTTGACTTCTCTTCGTCCGATTATAAATCAGTTTGACTGCTCTTCGTCCTTTTATAAAACAGTTTGACTGCTCTTCATCCTTTTATAAAGCAGTTTGACTGCTCTTCATCCTCTTATAAATCAGTTTGACTGCTCTTCATCCTTTTATAAACCGGTTTGACTGCTCTTCATCCTCCTATAAACCAGTTTGACTGCTCTTCATCCTCCTATAAACCAGTTTGACTGCGCTTCGTCCGATTATAAATCAGTTTGACTGCTCTTCGTCCTCTTATAAAACAGTTTGACTGCTATTCATCCTTTTATAATGCAGTTTGACTGCTCTTCATCCTCTTATAAATCAGTTTGACTGCTCTTAATCCGATTATAAATCAGTTTGACTGCTCTTCATCCACTTATAAAACAGTTTGACTGCTCTTCATCCTTTTATAACGCAGTTTGACTGCTCTTCATCCTCTTATAAAGCAGTTTGACTGCTCTTCATCCTCCTATAAACCAGTTTGACTGCGCTTCATCCTCCTATAGAACAGTTTGACTGCTCTTCGTCCGATTATAAATCAGTTTGACTGCTCTTCGTCCTCGTATAAAACAGTTTGACTGCTCTTCATCGTTTTATAAAGCAGTTTGACTGCTCTTCATCCTCTTATAAATCAGTTTGACTGCTCTTCATCCTCTTATAAAACCGTTTGACTGCTCTTCGTCCGATTATAAATCAGTTTGACTGCTCTTCGTCCGATTATAAATCAGTTTGACTGCTCTTCATCCTTTTATAAAGCAGTTTGACTGCTTTTCATCCTCCTATAAACCAGTTTGACTGCTCTTCATCCTCCTATAAACCAGTTTGACTGCGCTTCGTCCGATTATAAATCAGTTTGACTGCTCTTCGTCCTCTTATAAAACAGTTTGACTGCTATTCATCCTTTTATAATGCAGTTTGACTGCTCTTCATCCTCTTATAAATCAGTTTGACTGTTCTTAATCCGATTATAAATCAGTTTGACTGCTCTTCATCCACTTATAAAAAAGTTTGACTGCTCTTCATCCTTTTATAACGCAGTTTGACTGCTCTTCATCCTCTTATAAATCAGTTTGACTGCTCTTCATACGATTATAAATCAGTTTGACTGCTCTTCGTCCTCTTATAAAACAGTTTGACTGCTCTTCATCCTCTTGTAAAACAGGTTGACTGCTCTTCATCCTCTTGTAAAACAGTCTGACTGCTCTACATCCTCGTATAAAACAGTTTGACTGCTCTTCATCCTTTTATAAAGCAGTTTGACTGCTCTTCATCCTCTTATAAATCAATTTGACTGCTCTTCATCCTCTTATAAAACCGTTTGACTGCTCTTCGTCCGATTATAAATCAGTTTAACTGCTCTTCGTCCGATTATAAATCAGTTTGACTGCTCTTCGTCCTTTTATAAAACAGTTTGACTGCTCTTCATCCTTTTATAAAGCAGTTTGACTGCTCTTCATCCTCTTATAAATCAGTTTGACTACTCTTCATCCTTTTATAAAGCAGTTTGACTGCTCTTCATCCTCCTATAAACCAGTTTGACTGCGCTTCATCCTCCTATAGAACAGTTTGACTGCTCTTCGTCCGATTATAAATCAGTTTGACTGCTCTTCGTCCTCTTATAAAACAGTTTGACTGCTATTCATCCTTTTATAAAGCAGTTTGACTGCTCTTCATCCTCTTATAAATCAGTTTGACTGCTCTTCATCCTTTTATAACGCAGTTTGACTGCTCTTCATCCTCTTATAAATCAGTTTGACTGCATTTCATCCGATTATAAAGCAGTTTGACTGCTCTTCATCCTCGTATAAACCAGTTTGACTGCTCTTCATCCTCCTATAAACCAGTTTGACTGCGCTTCGTCCGATTATAAATCAGTTTGACTGCTCTTCGTCCTCTTATAAAACAGTTTGACTGCTATTCATCCTTTTATAATGCAGTTTGACTGCTCTTCATCCTCTTATAAATCAGTTTGACTGCTCTTAATCCGATTATAAATCAGTTTGACTGCTCTTCATCCAATTATAAAACAGTTTGACTGCTCTTCATCCTTTTATAACGCAGTGTGACTGCTCTTCATCCTCTTATAAAGCAGTTTGACTGCTCTTCATCCTCCTATAAACCAGTTTGACTGCGCTTCATCCTCCTTTAGAACAGTTTGACTGCTCTTCGTCCGATTATAAATCAGTTTGACTGCTCTTCGTCCTCGTATAAAACAGTTTGACTGCTCTTCATCGTTTTATAAAGCAGTTTGACTGCTCTACATCCTCTTATAAAGCAGTTTGACTGCTATTCATCCGATTATAAATCAGTTTGACTGCTCTTCGTCCAATTATAAATCAGTTTGACTGCTCTTCGTCCGATTATAAATCAGTTTGACTGCTCTTCGTCCGCTTATAAAACAGTTTGACTGCTCTTCATCCTTTTATAAAGCAGTTTGACTGCTCTTCATCCTCTTATAAATCAGTTTGACTGCTCTTCATCCTCTTATAAAGCAGTTTGACTGCTCTTCATCCTCCTATAAACCAGTTTGACTGCGCTTCATCCTCCTATAGAACAGTTTGACTGCTCTTCGTCCGATTATAAATCAGTTTGACTGCTCTTCGTCCTCTTATAAAACAGTTTGACTGCTATTCATCCTTTTATAATGCAGTTTGACTGCTCTTCATCCTCTTATAAATCAGTTTGACTGCTCTTAATCCGATTATAAATCAGTTTGACTGCTCTTCATTCAATTATAAAACAGTTTGACTGCTCTTCATCCTTTTATAACGCAGTTTGACTGCTTTTCATCCGATTATAAATCAGTTTGACTGCTCTTCGTCCTCGTATAAAACAGTTTGACTGCTCTTCATCCTTTTATAAAGCAGTTTGACTGCTCTTCATCCTCTTATAAAACAGATTGACTGCTCTTCATCCTCTTGTAAAACAGGTTGACTGCCCTTCATCCTCTTGTAAAACAGTCTGACTGCTCTACATCCTCGTATAAAACAGTTTGACTGCTCTTCATTCTTTTATAAAACCGTTTGACTGCTCTTCGTCCGTTTATAAATCAGTTTGACTGCACTTCGTCCGATTATAAATCAGTTTGACTGCTCTTCGTCCGCTTATAAATCAGTTTGACTGCTCTTCATCCTCTTATAAAGCAGTTTGACTGCTCTTCATCCTCCTATAAACCAGTTTGACTGCGCTTCATCCTCCTATAGAACAGTTTGACTGCTCTTCGTCCGATTATAAATCAGTTTGCCTGCTCTTCGTCCAATTATAAATCAGTTTGACTGCTCTTCGTCCGATTATAAATCAGTTTGACTGCTCTTCGTCCTCTTATAAAACAGTTTGACTGCTCTTCATCCTTTTATAAAGCAGTTTGACTGCTCTTCATCCTCTTGTAAAACAGTCTGACTGCTCTTCATCCGATTATAAATCAGTTTGACTCCTCTTCATCCTCTTATAAAACAGTTTGACTGCTCTTCATCTTTTTATAACGCAGGTTGACTGCTCTTCATCCTTTTGTAAAACAGTCTGACTGCTCTACATCATTGTATAAAACAGTTTGACTGCTCTTCATCCGATTATAAATCAGTTTGACTGCTCTTCGTCCTTTTATAAAACAGTTTGACTGCTCTTCATCCTTTTATAAAGCAGTTTGACTGCTCTTCATCCTCCTATAAACCAGTTTGACTGCTCTTCATCCTCCTATAAACCAGTTTGACTGCGCTTCGTCCGATTATAAATCAGTTTGACTGCTCTTCGTCCTCTTATAAAACAGTTTGACTGCTATTCATCCTTTTATAATGCAGTTTGACTGCTCTTCGTCCGATTATAAATCAGTTTGACTGCTCTTAATCCGATTATAAATCAGTTTTACTGCTCTTCATCCACTTATAAAACAGTTTGACTGCTCTTCATCCTTTTATAACGCAGTTTGACTGCTCTTCATCCTCTTATAAAGCAGTTTGACTGCTCTTCATCCTCCTATAAACCAGTTTGACTGCGCTTCATCCTCCTATAGAACAGTTTGACTGCTCTTCGTCCGATTATAAATCAGTTTGACTGCTCTTCGTCCTCGTATAAAACAGTTTGACTGCTCTTCATCGTTTTATAAAGCAGTTTGACTGCTCTACATCCTCTTATAAATCAGTTTGACTGCTATTCATCCGATTATAAATCAGTTTGACTGCTCTTCGTCCTCTTATAAAGCAGTTTGACTGCTATTCATCCGATTATAAATCAGTTTGACTGCTCTTCGTCCAATTATAAATCAGTTTGACTGCTCTTCGTCCGATTATAAATCAGTTTGACTGCTCTTCGTCCGCTTATAAAACAGTTTGACTGCTCTTCATCCTTTTATAAAGCAGTTTGACTGCTCTTCATCCTCTTATAAATCAGTTTGACTGCTCTTCATCCTCTTATAAAGCAGTTTGACTGCTCTTCATCCTCCTATAAACCAGTTTGACTGCGCTTCATCCTCCTATAGAACAGTTTGACTGCTCTTCGTCCGATTATAAATCAGTTTGACTGCTCTTCGTCCTCTTATAAAACAGTTTGACTGCTATTCATCCTTTTATAATGCAGTTTGACTGCTCTTCATCCTCTTATAAATCAGTTTGACTGCTCTTAATCCGATTATAAATCAGTTTGACTGCTCTTCATTCAATTATAAAACAGTTTGACTGCTCTTCATCCTTTTATAACGCAGTTTGACTGCTTTTCATCCGATTATAAATCAGTTTGACTGCTCTTCGTCCTCGTATAAAACAGTTTGACTGCTCTTCATCCTTTTATAAAGCAGTTTGACTGCTCTTCATCCTCTTATAAAACAGATTGACTGCTCTTCATCCTCTTGTAAAACAGGTTGACTGCCCTTCATCCTCTTGTAAAACAGTCTGACTGCTCTACATCCTCGTATAAAACAGTTTGACTGCTCTTCATTCTTTTATAAAACCGTTTGACTGCTCTTCGTCCGTTTATAAATCAGTTTGACTGCACTTCGTCCGATTATAAATCAGTTTGACTGCTCTTCGTCCGCTTATAAATCAGTTTGACTGCTCTTCATCCTCTTATAAAGCAGTTTGACTGCTCTTCATCCTCCTATAAACCAGTTTGACTGCGCTTCATCCTCCTATAGAACAGTTTGACTGCTCTTCGTCCGATTATAAATCAGTTTGCCTGCTCTTCGTCCAATTATAAATCAGTTTGACTGCTCTTCGTCCGATTATAAATCAGTTTGACTGCTCTTCGTCCTCTTATAAAACAGTTTGACTGCTCTTCATCCTTTTATAAAGCAGTTTGACTGCTCTTCATCCTCTTGTAAAACAGTCTGACTGCTCTTCATCCGATTATAAATCAGTTTGACTCCTCTTCATCCTCTTATAAAACAGTTTGACTGCTCTTCATCTTTTTATAACGCAGGTTGACTGCTCTTCATCCTTTTGTAAAACAGTCTGACTGCTCTACATCATTGTATAAAACAGTTTGACTGCTCTTCATCCGATTATAAATCAGTTTGACTGCTCTTCGTCCTTTTATAAAACAGTTTGACTGCTCTTCATCCTTTTATAAAGCAGTTTGACTGCTCTTCATCCTCCTATAAACCAGTTTGACTGCTCTTCATCCTCCTATAAACCAGTTTGACTGCGCTTCGTCCGATTATAAATCAGTTTGACTGCTCTTCGTCCTCTTATAAAACAGTTTGACTGCTATTCATCCTTTTATAATGCAGTTTGACTGCTCTTCGTCCGATTATAAATCAGTTTGACTGCTCTTAATCCGATTATAAATCAGTTTTACTGCTCTTCATCCACTTATAAAACAGTTTGACTGCTCTTCATCCTTTTATAACGCAGTTTGACTGCTCTTCATCCTCTTATAAAGCAGTTTGACTGCTCTTCATCCTCCTATAAACCAGTTTGACTGCGCTTCATCCTCCTATAGAACAGTTTGACTGCTCTTCGTCCGATTATAAATCAGTTTGACTGCTCTTCGTCCTCGTATAAAACAGTTTGACTGCTCTTCATCGTTTTATAAAGCAGTTTGACTGCTCTACATCCTCTTATAAATCAGTTTGACTGCTATTCATCCGATTATAAATCAGTTTGACTGCTCTTCGTCCGATTATAAATCAGTTTGACTTCTCTTCGTCCGCTTATAAAACAGTTTGACTGCTCTTCATCCTTTTATAAAGCAGTTTGACTGCTCTTCATCCTCTTATAAATCAGTTTGACTGCTCTTCATCCTCTTATAAAGCAGTTTGACTGCTCTTCATCCTCCTATAAACCAGTTTGACTGCGCTTCATCCTCCTATAGAACAGTTTGACTGCTCTTCGTCCGATTATAAATCAGTTTGACTGCTCTTCATCCTCTTGTAAAACAGGTTGACTGCTCTTCATCCTCTTGTAAAACAGTCTGACTGCTCTACATCCTCGTATAAAACAGTTTGACTGCTCTTCATCCTTTTATAAAGCAGTTTGACTGCTCTTCATCCTCTTATAAATCAATTTGACTGCTCTTCATCCTCTTATAAAACCGTTTGACTGCTCTTCGTCCGATTATAAATCAGTTTGACTGCTCTTCATCCTCTTATAAAACCGTTTGACTGCTCTTCGTCCGATTATAAATCAGGTTGACTGCTCTTCGTCCGATTATAAATCAGTTTGACTGCTCTTCGTCTGCTTATAAAACAGTTTGACTGCTCTTCATCCTTTTATAAAGCAGTTTGACTGCTCTTCATCCTCTTATAAATCAGTTTGACTGCTCTTCATCTGTTTATAAAGCAGTTTGACTGCTCTTCATCCTCCTATAGACCAGTTTGACTGCGCTTCATCCTCCTATAAAACAGTTTGACTGCTCTTCGTCGGATTATAAATCAGTTTGACTGCTCTTCGTCCTCTTATAAAACAGTTTGACTGCTCTTCATCCTTTTATAAAGCAGTTTGACTGCTCTACATCCTCTTATAAAACCGTTTGACTGCTCTTCGTCCGCTTATAAAACAGTTTGACTGCTCTTCATCCTTTTATAAAGCAGTTTGACTGCTCTTCATCCTCTTATAAATCAGTTTGACTGCTCTTCATCCTTTTATAAAGCAGTTTGACTGCTCTTCATCCTCCTATAAACCAGTTTGACTGCGCTTCATCCTCCTATAGAACAGTTTGACTGCTCTTCGTCCGATTATAAATCAGTTTGACTGCTCTTCGTCCTCTTATAAAACAGTTTGACTGCTCTTCATCCTTTTATAAAGCAGTTTGACTGCTCTTCATCCTCTTATAAATCAGTTTGACTGCTCTTCATCCGATTATAAATCAGTTTGACTTTTCTTCATCCTCTTATAAAACAGTTTGACTGCTCTTCATCCTCTTATAAATCAGTTTGACTGCTCTTCATCCGATTATAAATCAGTTTGACTGCTCTTCGTCCTCTTTTAAAACAGTTTGACTGCTCTTCATCCTTTTATAAAGCAGTTTGACTGCTCTTCATCCTCTTATAAAACAGTTTGACTGCTCTTCATCCTCTTGTAAAACAGGTTGACTGCTCTTCATCCTCTTGTAAAACAGTCTGACTGCTCTACATCCTCGTAAAAAACAGTTTGACTGCTCTTCATCCTTTTATAAAGCAGTTTGACTGCTCTACATCCTCTTATAAAACCGTTTGACTGCTCTTCGTCCGCTTATAAAACAGTTTGACTGCTCTTCATCCTTTTATAAAGCAGTTTGACTGCTCTTCATCCTCTTATAAATCAGTTTGACTGCTCTTCATCCTTTTATAAAGCAGTTTGACTGCTCTTCATCCTCCTATAAACCAGTTTGACTGCGCTTCATCCTCCTATAGAACAGTTTGACTGCTCTTCGTCCGATTATAAATCAGTTTGACTGCTCTTCGTCCTCTTATAAAACAGTTTGACTGCTCTTCATCCTTTTATAAAGCAGTTTGACTGCTCTTCATCCTCTTATAAATCAGTTTGACTGCTCTTCATCCGATTATAAATCAGTTTGACTTTTCTTCATCCTCTTATAAAACAGTTTGACTGCTCTTCATCCTCTTATAAATCAGTTTGACTGCTCTTCATCCGATTATAAATCAGTTTGACTGCTCTTCGTCCTCTTTTAAAACAGTTTGACTGCTCTTCATCCTTTTATAAAGCAGTTTGACTGCTCTTCATCCTCTTATAAAACAGTGTGACTGCTCTTCATCCTCTTGTAAAACAGGTTGACTGCTCTTCATCCTCTTGTAAAACAGTCTGACTGCTCTACATCCTCGTAAAAAACAGTTTGACTGCTCTTCATCCTTTTATAAAGCAGTTTCACTGCTCTTCATCCTCTTATAAATCAATTTGACTGCTCTTCATCCTCTTATAAAACCGTTTGACTGCTCTTCGTCCGATTATAAATCAGTTTGACTGCTCTTCGTCCGATTATAAATCAGTTTGACTGCTCTTCGTCCGCTTACAAAACAGTTTGACTGCTCTTCATCCTTTTATAAAGCTGTTTGACTGCTCTTCATACTCTTATAAATCAGTTTGACTGCTTTTCATCCTCTTATAAAGCAGTTTGACTGCTCTTCATACTCCTATAAACCAGTTTGACTGCGCTTCATCCTCCTGTAGAACAGTTTGACTGCTTTTCATCCGATTATAAATCAGTTTGACTGCTCTTCGTCCTCGTATAAAACAGTTTGACTGCTCTTCATCCTTTTATAAAGCAGTTTGACTGCTCTTCATCCTCTTATAAAACAGATTGACTGCTCTTCATCCTCTTGTAAAACAGGTTGACTGCCCTTCATCCTCTTGTAAAACAGTCTGACTGCTCTACATCCTCGTATAAAACAGTTTGACTGCTCTTCATTCTTTTATAAAACCGTTTGACTGCTCTTCGTCCGTTTATAAATCAGTTTGACTGCACTTCGTCCGATTATAAATCAGTTTGACTGCTCTTCGTCCGCTTATAAATCAGTTTGACTGCTCTTCATCCTCTTATAAAGCAGTTTGACTGCTCTTCATCCTCCTATAAACCAGTTTGACTGCGCTTCATCCTCCTATAGAACAGTTTGACTGCTCTTCGTCCGATTATAAATCAGTTTGCCTGCTCTTCGTCCAATTATAAATCAGTTTGACTGCTCTTCGTCCGATTATAAATCAGTTTGACTGCTCTTCGTCCTCTTATAAAACAGTTTGACTGCTCTTCATCCTTTTATAAAGCAGTTTGACTGCTCTTCATCCTCTTGTAAAACAGTCTGACTGCTCTTCATCCGATTATAAATCAGTTTGACTCCTCTTCATCCTCTTATAAAACAGTTTGACTGCTCTTCATCTTTTTATAACGCAGGTTGACTGCTCTTCATCCTTTTGTAAAACAGTCTGACTGCTCTACATCATTGTATAAAACAGTTTGACTGCTCTTCATCCGATTATAAATCAGTTTGACTGCTCTTCGTCCTTTTATAAAACAGTTTGACTGCTCTTCATCCTTTTATAAAGCAGTTTGACTGCTCTTCATCCTCCTATAAACCAGTTTGACTGCTCTTCATCCTCCTATAAACCAGTTTGACTGCGCTTTGTCCGATTATAAATCAGTTTGACTGCTCTTCGTCCTCTTATAAAACAGTTTGACTGCTATTCATCCTTTTATAATGCAGTTTGACTGCTCTTCGTCCGATTATAAATCAGTTTGACTGCTCTTAATCCGATTATAAATCAGTTTGACTGCTCTTCATCCACTTATAAAACAGTTTGACTGCTCTTCATCCTTTTATAACGCAGTTTGACTGCTCTTCATCCTCTTATAAAGCAGTTTGACTGCTCTTCATCCTCCTATAAACCAGTTTGACTGCGCTTCATCCTCCTATAGAACAGTTTGACTGCTCTTCGTCCGATTATAAATCAGTTTGACTGCTCTTCGTCCTCGTATAAAACAGTTTGACTGCTCTTCATCGTTTTATAAAGCAGTTTGACTGCTCTACATCCTCTTATAAATCAGTTTGACTGCTATTCATCCGATTATAAATCAGTTTGACTGCTCTTCGTCCGATTATAAATCAGTTTGACTTCTCTTCGTCCGCTTATAAAACAGTTTGACTGCTCTTCATCCTTTTATAAAGCAGTTTGACTGCTCTTCATCCTCTTATAAATCAGTTTGACTGCTCTTCATCCTCTTATAAAGCAGTTTGACTGCTCTTCATCCTCCTATAAACCAGTTTGACTGCGCTTCATCCTCCTATAGAACAGTTTGACTGCTCTTCGTCCGATTATAAATCAGTTTAACTGCTCTTCATCCTCTTGTAAAACAGGTTGACTGCTCTTCATCCTCTTGTAAAACAGGTTGACTGCTCTACATCCTCGTATAAAACAGTTTGACTGCTCTTCATCCTTTTATAAAGCAGTTTGACTGCTCTTCATCCTCTTATAAATCAATTTGACTGCTCTTCATCCTCTTATAAAACCGTTTGACTGCTCTTCGTCCGATTATAAATCAGTTTGACTGCTCTTCATCCTCTTATAAAACCGTTTGACTGCTCTTCGTCCGATTATAAATCAGGTTGACTGCTCTTCGTCCGATTATAAATCAGTTTGACTGCTCTTCGTCTGCTTATAAAACAGTTTGACTGCTCTTCATCCTTTTATAAAGCAGTTTGACTGCTCTTCATCCTCTTATAAATCAGTTTGACTGCTCTTCATCTGTTTATAAAGCAGTTTGACTGCTCTTCATCCTCCTATAGACCAGTTTGACTGCGCTTCATCCTCCTATAAAACAGTTTGACTGCTCTTCGTCGGATTATAAATCAGTTTGACTGCTCTTCGTCCTCTTATAAAACAGTTTGACTGCTCTTCATCCTTTTATAAAGTAGTTTGACTGCTCTACATCCTCTTATAAAACCGTTTGACTGCTCTTCGTCCGCTTATAAAACAGTTTGACTGTTCTTCATCCTTTTATAAAGCAGTTTGACTGCTCTTCATCCTCTTATAAATCAGTTTGACTGCTCTTCATCCTTTTATAAAGCAGTTTGACTGCTCTTCATCCTCCTATAAACCAGTTTGACTGCGCTTCATCCTCCTATAGAACAGTTTGACTGCTCTTCGTCCGATTATAAATCAGTTTGACTGCTCTTCGTCCTCTTATAAAACAGTTTGACTGCTCTTCATCCTTTTATAAAGCAGTTTGACTGCTCTTCATCCTCTTATAAATCAGTTTGACTGCTCTTCATCCGATTATAAATCAGTTTGACTTTTCTTCATCCTCTTATAAAACAGTTTGACTGCTCTTCATCCTCTTATAAATCAGTTTGACTGCTCTTCATCCGATTATAAATCAGTTTGACTGCTCTTCGTCCTCTTTTAAAACAGTTTGACTGCTCTCCATCCTTTTATAAAGCAGTTTGACTGCTCTTCATCCTCTTATAAAACAGTTTGACTGCTCTTCATCCTCTTGTAAAACAGGTTGACTGCTCTTCATCCTCTTGTAAAACAGTCTGACTGCTCTACATCCTCGTAAAAAACAGTTTGACTGCTCTTCATCCTTTTATAAAGCAGTTTCACTGCTCTTCATCCTCTTATAAATCAATTTGACTGCTCTTCATCCTCTTATAAAACCGTTTGACTGCTCTTCGTCCGATTATAAATCAGTTTGACTGCTCTTCGTCCGATTATAAATCAGTTTGACTGCTCTTCGTCCGCTTACAAAACAGTTTGACTGCTCTTCATCCTTTTATAAAGCTGTTTGACTGCTCTTCATACTCTTATAAATCAGTTTGACTGCTTTTCATCCTCTTATAAAGCAGTTTGACTGCTCTTCATACTCCTATAAACCAGTTTGACTGCGCTTCATCCTCCTGTAGAACAGTTTGACTGCTTTTCATCCGATTATAAATCAGTTTGACTGCTCTTCGTCCTCGTATAAAACAGTTTGACTGCTCTTCATCCTTTTATAAAGCAGTTTGACTGCTCTTCATCCTCTTATAAAACAGATTGACTGCTCTTCATCCTCTTGTAAAACAGGTTGACTGCCCTTCATCCTCTTGTAAAACAGTCTGACTGCTCTACATCCTCGTATAAAACAGTTTGACTGCTCTTCATTCTTTTATAAAACCGTTTGACTGCTCTTCGTCCGTTTATAAATCAGTTTGACTGCACTTCGTCCGATTATAAATCAGTTTGACTGCTCTTCGTCCGCTTATAAATCAGTTTGACTGCTCTTCATCCTCTTATAAAGCAGTTTGAATGCTCTTCATCCTCCTATAAACCAGTTTGACTGCGCTTCATCCTCCTATAGAACAGTTTGACTGCTCTTCGTCCGATTATAAATCAGTTTGCCTGCTCTTCGTCCTCGTATAAAACAGTTTGACTGCTCTTCATCGTTTTATAAAGCAGTTTGACTGCTCTACATCCTCTTATAAATCAGTTTGACTGCTATTCATCCGATTATAAATCAGTTTGACTGCTCTTCGTCCAATTATAAATCAGTTTGACTGCTCTTCGTCCGATTATAAATCAGTTTGACTGCTCTTCGTCCGCTTATAAAACAGTTTGACTGCTCTTCATCCTTTTATAAAGCAGTTTGACTGCTCTTCATCCTCTTATAAATCAGTTTGACTGCTCTTCATCCTCTTATAAAGCAGTTTGACTGCTCTTCATCCTCCTATAAACCAGTTTGACTGCGCTTCATCCTCCTATAGAACAGTTTGACTGCTCTTCGTCCGATTATAAATCAGTTTGACTGCTCTTCGTCCTCTTATAAAACAGTTTGACTGCTCTTCATCCTTTTATAAAGCAGTTGGACTGCTCTTCATCCTCTTGTAAAACAGTCTGACTGCTCTTCATCCGATTATAAATCAGTTTGACTCCTCTTCATCCTCTTATAAAACAGTTTGACTGCTCTTCATCTTTTTATAACGCAGTTTGACTGCTCTTCATCCTCTTGTAAAACAGGTTGACTGCTCTTCATCCTTTTGTAAAACAGTCTGACTGCTCTACATCATTGTATAAAACAGTTTGACTGCTCTTCATTCTTTTATAAAGCAGTTTGACTGCTCTTCATCCTCTTATAAATCAATTTGACTGCTCTTCATCCTCTTATAAAACCGTTTGACTGCTCTTCGTGCGATTATAAATCAGTTTGACTGCTCTTCGTCCGATTATAAATCAGTTTGACTGCTCTTCGTCCTTTTATAAAACAGTTTGACTGCTCTTCATCCTTTTATAAAGCAGTTTGACTGCTCTTCATCCTCTTATAAATCAGTTTGACTGCTCTTCATCCTTTTATAAACCAGTTTGACTGCTCTTCATCCTCCTATAAACCAGTTTGACTGCTCTTCATCCTCCTATAAACCAGTTTGACTGCGCTTCGTCCGATTATAAATCAGTTTGACTGCTCTTCGTCCGATTATAAATCAGTTTGACTGCTCTTCGTCCTTTTATAAAACAGTTTGACTGCTCTTCATCCTTTTATAAAGCAGTTTGACTGCTCTTCATCCTCTTATAAATCAGTTTGACTGCTCTTCATCCTTTTATAAAGCAGTTTGACTGCTCTACATCCTCTTATAAATCAGTTTGACTGCTATTCATCCGATTATAAATCAGTTTGACTGCTCTTCGTCCGATTATAAATCAGTTTGACTGCTCTACATCCTCTTATAAATCAGTTTGACTGCTATTCATCCGATTATAAATCAGTTTGACTGCTCTTTATCCTTTTATAACGCAGTTTGACTGCTCTTCATCCTCTTATAAAACAGTTTGACTGCTCTTCATCCTCTTGTAAAACAGGTTGACTGCTCTTCATCCTCTTGTAAAACAGTCTGACTGCTCTACATCCTCGTATAAAACAGTTTGACTGCTCTTCATCCTTTTATAAAGCAGTTTGACTGCTCTTCATCCTCTTATAATTCAATTTGACTGCTCTTCATCCTCTTATAAAACCGTTTGACTGCTCTTCGTCCGATTATAAATCAGTTTGACTGCTCTTCATCCTCTTATAAAACCGTTTGACTGCTCTTCGTCCGATTATAAATCAGGTTGGCTGCTCTTCGTCCGATTATAAATCAGTTTGACTGCTCTTCGTCTGCTTATAAAACAGTTTGACTGCTCTTCATCCTTTTATAAAGCAGTTTGACTGCTCTTCATCCTCTTATAAATCAGTTTGACTGCTCTTCATCTGTTTATAAAGCAGTTTGACTGCTCTTCATCATCCTATAGACCAGTTTGACTGCGCTTCATCCTCCTATAAAACAGTTTGACTGCTCTTCGTCGGATTATAAATCAGTTTGACTGCTCTTCGTCCTCTTATAAAACAGTTTGACTGCTCTTCATCATTTTATAAAGCAGTTTGACTGCTCTTCATCATCTTATAAATCAATTTGACTGCTCTTCATCCTCTTATAAAACCGTTTGACTGCTCTTCGTCCGATTATAAATCAGTTTGACTGCTCTTCATCCTCTTATAAAACCGTTTGACTGCTCTTCGTCCGCTTATAAAACAGTTTGACTGCTCTTCATCCTTTTATAAAGCAGTTTGACTGCTCTTCATCCTCTTATAAATCAGTTTGACTGCTCTTCATCCTTTTATAAAGCAGTTTGACTGCTCTTCATCCTCCTATAAACCAGTTTGACTGCGCTTCATCCTCCTATAGAACAGTTTGACTGCTCTTCGTCCGATTATAAATCAGTTTGACTGCTCTTCGTCCTCTTATAAAACAGTTTGACTGCTCTTCATCCTTTTATAAAGCAGTTTGACTGCTCTTCATCCTCTTATAAATCAGTTTGACTGCTCTTCATCCGATTATAAATCAGTTTGACTTTTCTTCATCCTCTTATAAAACAGTTTGACTGCTCTTCATCCTCTTATAAATCAGTTTGACTGCTCTTCATCCGATTATAAATCAGTTTGACTGCTCTTCGTCCTCTTTTAAAACAGTTTGACTGCTCTTCATCCTTTTATAAAGCAGTTTGACTGCTCTTCATCCTCTTATAAAACAGTTTGACTGCTCTTCATCCTCTTGTAAAACAGGTTGACTGCTCTTCATCCTCTTGTAAAACAGTCTGACTGCTCTACATCCTCGTAAAAAACAGTTTGACTGCTCTTCATCCTTTTATAAAGCAGTTTCACTGCTCTTAATCCTCTTATAAATCAATTTGACTGCTCTTCATCCTCTTATAAAACCGTTTGACTGCTCTTCGTCCGATTATAAATCAGTTTGACTGCTCTTCGTCCGATTATAAATCAGTTTGACTGCTCTTCGTCCGCTTACAAAACAGTTTGACTGCTCTTCATCCTTTTATAAAGCTGTTTGACTGCTCTTCATACTCTTATAAATCAGTTTGACTGCTTTTCATCCTCTTATAAAGCAGTTTGACTGCTCTTCATACTCCTATAAACCAGTTTGACTGCGCTTCATCCTCCTGTAGAACAGTTTGACTGCTTTTCATCCGATTATAAATCAGTTTGACTGCTCTTCGTCCTCGTATAAAACAGTTTGACTGCTCTTCATCCTTTTATAAAGCAGTTTGACTGCTCTTCATCCTCTTATAAAACAGGTTGACTGCCCTTCATCCTCTTGTAAAACAGTCTGACTGCTCTACATCCTCGTATAAAACAGTTTGACTGCTCTTCATTCTTTTATAAAACCGTTTGACTGCTCTTCGTCCGTTTATAAATCAGTTTGACTGCACTTCGTCCGATTATAAATCAGTTTGACTGCTCTTCGTCCGCTTATAAATCAGTTTGACTGCTCTTCATCCTCTTATAAAGCAGTTTGACTGCTCTTCATCCTCCTATAAACCAGTTTGACTGCGCTTCATCCTCCTATAGAACAGTTTGACTGCACTTCGTCCGATTATAAATCAGTTTGCCTGCTCTTCGTCCTCGTATAAAACAGTTTGTCTGCTCTTCATCGTTTTATAAAGCAGTTTGACTGCTCTACATCCTCTTATAAATCAGTTTGACTGCTATTCATCCGATTATAAATCAGTTTGACTGCTCTTCGTCCAATTATAAATCAGTTTGACTGCTCTTCGTCCGATTATAAATCAGTTTGACTGCTCTTCGTCCGCTTATAAAACAGTTTGACTGCTCTTCATCCTTTTATAAAGCAGTTTGACTGCTCTTCATCCTCTTATAAATCAGTTTGACTGCTCTTCATCCTCTTATAATTCAATTTGACTGCTCTTCATCCTCTTATAAAACCGTTTGACTGCTCTTCGTCCGATTATAAATCAGTTTGACTGCTCTTCATCCTCTTATAAAACCGTTTGACTGCTCTTCGTCCGATTATAAATCAGGTTGGCTGCTCTTCGTCCGATTATAAATCAGTTTGACTGCTCTTCGTCTGCTTATAAAACAGTTTGACTGCTCTTCATCCTTTTATAAAGCAGTTTGACTGCTCTTCATCCTCTTATAAATCAGTTTGACTGCTCTTCATCTGTTTATAAAGCAGTTTGACTGCTCTTCATCCTCCTATAGACCAGTTTGACTGCGCTTCATCCTCCTATAAAACAGTTTGACTGCTCTTCGTCGGATTATAAATCAGTTTGACTGCTCTTCGTCCTCTTATAAAACAGTTTGACTGCTCTTCATCATTTTATAAAGCAGTTTGACTGCTCTTCATCATCTTATAAATCAATTTGACTGCTCTTCATCCTCTTATAAAACCGTTTGACTGCTCTTCGTCCGATTATAAATCAGTTTGACTGCTCTTCATCCTCTTATAAAACCGTTTGACTGCTCTTCGTCCGCTTATAAAACAGTTTGACTGCTCTTCATCCTTTTATAAAGCAGTTTGACTGCTCTTCATCCTCTTATAAATCAGTTTGACTGCTCTTCATCCTTTTATAAAGCAGTTTGACTGCTCTTCATCCTCCTATAAACCAGTTTGACTGCGCTTCATCCTCCTATAGAACAGTTTGACTGCTCTTCGTCCGATTATAAATCAGTTTGACTGCTCTTCGTCCTCTTATAAAACAGTTTGACTGCTCTTCATCCTTTTATAAAGCAGTTTGACTGCTCTTCATCCTCTTATAAATCAGTTTGACTGCTCTTCATCCGATTATAAATCAGTTTGACTTTTCTTCATCCTCTTATAAAACAGTTTGACTGCTCTTCATCCTCTTATAAATCAGTTTGACTGCTCTTCATCCGATTATAAATCAGTTTGACTGCTCTTCGTCCTCTTTTAAAACAGTTTGACTGCTCTTCATCCTTTTATAAAGCAGTTTGACTGCTCTTCATCCTCTTATAAAACAGTTTGACTGCTCTTCATCCTCTTGTAAAACAGGTTGACTGCTCTTCATCCTCTTGTAAAACAGTCTGACTGCTCTACATCCTCGTAAAAAACAGTTTGACTGCTCTTCATCCTTTTATAAAGCAGTTTCACTGCTCTTAATCCTCTTATAAATCAATTTGACTGCTCTTCATCCTCTTATAAAACCGTTTGACTGCTCTTCGTCCGATTATAAATCAGTTTGACTGCTCTTCGTCCGATTATAAATCAGTTTGACTGCTCTTCGTCCGCTTACAAAACAGTTTGACTGCTCTTCATCCTTTTATAAAGCTGTTTGACTGCTCTTCATACTCTTATAAATCAGTTTGACTGCTTTTCATCCTCTTATAAAGCAGTTTGACTGCTCTTCATACTCCTATAAACCAGTTTGACTGCGCTTCATCCTCCTGTAGAACAGTTTGACTGCTTTTCATCCGATTATAAATCAGTTTGACTGCTCTTCGTCCTCGTATAAAACAGTTTGACTGCTCTTCATCCTTTTATAAAGCAGTTTGACTGCTCTTCATCCTCTTATAAAACAGGTTGACTGCCCTTCATCCTCTTGTAAAACAGTCTGACTGCTCTACATCCTCGTATAAAACAGTTTGACTGCTCTTCATTCTTTTATAAAACCGTTTGACTGCTCTTCGTCCGTTTATAAATCAGTTTGACTGCACTTCGTCCGATTATAAATCAGTTTGACTGCTCTTCGTCCGCTTATAAATCAGTTTGACTGCTCTTCATCCTCTTATAAAGCAGTTTGACTGCTCTTCATCCTCCTATAAACCAGTTTGACTGCGCTTCATCCTCCTATAGAACAGTTTGACTGCACTTCGTCCGATTATAAATCAGTTTGCCTGCTCTTCGTCCTCGTATAAAACAGTTTGTCTGCTCTTCATCGTTTTATAAAGCAGTTTGACTGCTCTACATCCTCTTATAAATCAGTTTGACTGCTATTCATCCGATTATAAATCAGTTTGACTGCTCTTCGTCCAATTATAAATCAGTTTGACTGCTCTTCGTCCGATTATAAATCAGTTTGACTGCTCTTCGTCCGCTTATAAAACAGTTTGACTGCTCTTCATCCTTTTATAAAGCAGTTTGACTGCTCTTCATCCTCTTATAAATCAGTTTGACTGCTCTTCATCCTCTTATAAAGCAGTTTGACTGCTCTTCATCCTCCTATAAACCAGTTTGACTGCGCTTCATCCTCCTATAGAACAGTTTGACTGCTCTTCGTCCGATTATAAATCAGTTTGACTGCTCTTCGTCCTCTTATAAAACAGTTTGACTGCTCTTCATCCTTTTATAAAGCAGTTTGACTGCTCTTCATCCTCTTGTAAAACAGTCTGACTGCTCTTCATCCGATTATAAATCAGTTTGACTCCTCTTCATCCTCTTATAAAACAGTTTGACTGCTCTTCATCTTTTTATAACGCAGTTTGACTGCTCTTCATCCTCTTGTAAAACAGGTTGACTGCTCTTCATCCTTTTGTAAAACAGTCTGACTGCTCTACATCATTGTATAAAACAGTTTGACTGCTCTTCATTCTTTTATAAAGCAGTTTGACTGCTCTTCATCCTCTTATAAATCAATTTGACTGCTCTTCATCCTCTTATAAAACCGTTTGACTGCTCTTCGTCCGATTATAAATCAGTTTGACTGCTCTTCGTCCGATTATAAATCAGTTTGACTGCTCTTCGTCCTTTTATAAAACAGTTTGACTGCTCTTCATCCTTTTATAAAGCAGTTTGACTGCTCTTCATCCTCTTATAAATCAGTTTGACTGCTCTTCATCCTTTTATAAACCGGTTTGACTGCTCTTCATCCTCCTATAAACCAGTTTGACTGCTCTTCATCCTTTTATAAACCAGTTTGACTGCGCTTCGTCCGATTATAAATCAGTTTGACTGCTCTTCGTCCTCTTATAAAACAGTTTGACTGCTATTCATCCTTTTATAATGCAGTTTGACTGCTCTTCATCCTCTTATAAATCAGTTTGACTGCTCTTAATCCGATTATAAATCAGTTTGACTGCTCTTCATCCACTTATAAAACAGTTTGACTGCTCTTCATCCTTTTATAACGCAGTTTGACTGCTCTTCATCCTCTTATAAAGCAGTTTGACTGCTCTTCATCCTCCTATAAACCAGTTTGACTGCGCTTCATCCTCCTATAGAACAGTTTGACTGCTCTTCGTCCGATTATAAATCAGTTTGACTGCTCTTCGTCCTCGTATAAAACAGTTTGACTGCTCTTCTTCGTTTTATAAAGCAGTTTGACTGCTCTACATCCTCTTATAAATCAGTTTGACTGCTATTCATCCGATTATAAATCAGTTTGACTGCTCTTCGTCCAATTATAAATCAGTTTGACTGCTCTTCGTCCGATTATAAATCAGTTTGACTGCTCTTCGTCCGCTTATAAAACAGTTTGACTGCTCTTCATCCTTTTATAAAGCAGTTTGACTGCTCTTCATCCTCTTATAAATCAGTTTGACTGCTCTTCATCCTCTTATAAATCAATTTGACTGCTCTTCATCCTCTTATAAAACCGTTTGACTGCTCTTCGTCCGATTATAAATCAGTTTGACTGCTCTTCGTCCGATTATAAATCAGTTTGACTGCTCTTCGTCCGTTTATAAATCAGTTTGACTGCACTTCGTCCGATTATAAATCAGTTTGACTGCTCTTCGTCCGCTTATAAATCAGTTTGACTGCTCTTCATCCTCTTATAAAGCAGTTTGACTGCTCTTCATCCTCCTATAAACCAGTTTGACTGCGCTTCATCCTCCTATAGAACAGTTTGACTGCTCTTCGTCCGATTATAAATCAGTTTGCCTGCTCTTCGTCCTCGTATAAAACAGTTTGTCTGCTCTTCATCGTTTTATAAAGCAGTTTGACTGCTCTACATCCTCTTATAAATCAGTTTGACTGCTATTCATCCGATTACAAATCAGTTTGACTGCTCTTCGTCCAATTATAAATCAGTTTGACTGCTCTTCGTCCGATTATAAATCAGTTTGACTGCTCTTCGTCCGGTTATAAAACAGTTTGACTGCTCTTCATCCTTTTATAAAGCAGTTTGACTGCTCTTCATCCTCTTATAAATCAGTTTGACTGCTCTTCATCCTCTTATAAAGCAGTTTGACTGCTCTTCATCCTCCTATAAACAAGTTTGACTGCGCTTCATCCTCCTATAGAACAGTTTGACTGCTCTTCGTCCGATTATAAATCAGTTTGACTGCTCTTCGTCCTCTTATAAAACAGTTTGACTGCTCTTCATCCTTTTATAAAGCAGTTTGACTGCTCTTCATCCTCTTGTAAAACAGTCTGACTGCTCTTCATCCGATTATAAATCAGTTTGACTCCTCTTCATCCTCTTATAAAACAGTTTGACTGCTCTTCATCTTTTTATAACGCAGTTTGACTGCTCTTCATCCTCTTGTAAAACAGGTTGACTGCTCTTCATCCTTTTGTAAAACAGTCTGACTGCTCTACATCATTGTATAAAACAGTTTGACTGCTCTTCATTCTTTTATAAATCAGTTTGACTGCTCTTCATCCTCTTATAAAGCAGTTTGACTGCTCTTCATCCTCCTATAAACCAGTTTGACTGCGCTTCATCCTCCTATAGAACAGTTTGACTGCTCTTCGTCCGATTATAAATCAGTTTGACTGCTCTTCGTCCTCGTATAAAACAGTTTGACTGCTCTTCATCGTTTTATAAAGCAGTTTGACTGCTCTACATCCTCTTATAAATCAGTTTGACTGCTATTCATCCGATTATAAATCAGTTTGACTGCTCTTCGTCCAATTATAAATCAGTTTGACTGCTCTTTGTCCGATTATAAATCAGTTTGACTGCTCTTCGTCCGCTTATAAAACAGTTTGACTGCTCTTCATCCTTTTATAAAGCAGTTTGACTGCTCTTCATCCTCTTATAAATCAGTTTGACTGCTCTTCATCTTCTTATAAATCAATTTGACTGCTCTTCATCCTCTTATAAAACCGTTTGACTGCTCTTCGTCCGATTATAAATCAGTTTGACTGCTCTTCGTCCGATTATAAATCAGTTTGACTGCTCTTTGTCCTTTTATAAAATAGTTTGACTGCTCTTCATCCTTTTATAAAGCAGTTTGACTGCTCTTCATCCTCTTATAAATCAGTTTGACTGCTCTTCATCCTTTTATAAACCAGTTTGACTGCTTTTCATCCTCCTATAAACCAGTTTGACTGCTCTTCATCCTCTTATAAATCAGTTTGACTGCGCTTCTTCCGATTATAAATCAGTTTGACTGCTCTTCATCCACTTATAAAAAAGTTTGACTGCTCTTCATCCTTTTATAACGCAGTTTGACTGCTCTCCATCCTCTTATAAATCAGTTTGACTGCTCTTCATACGATTATAAATCAGTTTGACTGCTCTTCGTCCTCTTATAAAACAGTTTGAATGCTCTTCATCCTCTTGTAAAACAGGTTGACTGCTCTTCATCCTCTTGTAAAACAGTCTGACTGCTCTACATCCTCGTATAAAACAGTTTGACTGCTCTTCATCCTTTTATAAAGCAGTTTGACTGCTCTTCATCCTCTTATAAATCAATTTGACTGCTCTTCATCCTCTTATAAAACCGTTTGACTGCGCTTCGTCCGATTATAAATCAGTTTAACTGCTCTTCGTCCGATTATAAATCAGTTTGACTGCTCTTCGTCCTTTTATAAAACAGTTTGACTGCTCTTCATCCTTTTATAAAGCAGTTTGACTGCTCTTCATCCTCTTATAAATCAGTTTGACTACTCTTCATCCTTTTATAAAGCAGTTTGACTGCTCTTCATCCTCCTATAAACCAGTTTGACTGCGCTTCATCCTCCTATAGAACAGTTTGACTGCTCTTCGTCCGATTATAAATCAGTTTGACTGCTCTTCGTCCTCTTATAAAACAGTTTGACTGCTATTCATCCTTTTATAAAGCAGTTTGACTGCTCTTCATCCTCTTATAAATCAGTTTGACTGCTCTTCATCCTTTTATAACGCAGTTTGACTGCTCTTCATCCTCTTATAAATCAGTTTGACTGCATTTCATCCGATTATAAAGCAGTTTGACTGCTCTTCATCCTCCTCTAATCCAGTTTGACTGCTCTTCATCCTCCTATAAATCCAGTTTGACTGCGCTTCGTCCGATTATAAATCAGTTTGACTACTCTTCGTCCTCTTATAAAACAGTTTGACTGCTATTCATCCTTTTATAATGCAGTTTGACTGCTCTTCATCCTCTTATAAATCAGTTTGACTGCTCTTAATCCGATTATAAATCAGTTTGACTGCTCTTCATCCAATTATAAAACAGTTTGACTGCTCTTCATCCTTTTATAACGCAGTGTGACTGCTCTTCATCCTCTTATAAAGCAGTTTGACTGCTCTTCATCCTCCTATAAACCAGTTTGACTGCGCTTCATCCTCCTATAGAACAGTTTGACTGCTCTTTGTCCGATTATAAATCAGTTTGACTGCTCTTCGTCCTCGTATAAAACAGTTTGACTGCTCTTCATCGTTTTATAAAGCAGTTTGACTGCTCTACATCCTCTTATAAATCAGTTTGACTGCTATTCATCCGATTATAAATCAGTTTGACTGCTCTTCGTCCAATTATAAATCAGTTTGACTGCTCTTCGTCCGATTATAAATCAGTTTGACTGCTCTTCGTCCGCTTATAAAACAGTTTGACTGCTCTTCATCCTTTTATAAAGCAGTTTGACTGCTCTTCATCCTCTTATAAATCAGTTTGACTGCTCTTCATCCTCTTATAAAGCAGTTTGACTGCTCTTCATCCTCCTATAAACCAGTTTGACTGCGCTTCATCCTCCTATAGAACAGTTTGACTGCTCTTCGTCCGATTATAAATCTTTTTGACTGCACTTCGTCCTCTTATAAAACAGTTTGACTGCTATTCATCCTTTTATAATGCAGTTTGACTGCTCTTCATCCTCTTATAAATCAGTTTGACTGCTCTTAATCCGATTATAAATCAGTTTGACTGCTCTTCATTCAATTATAAAACAGTTTGACTGCTCTTCATCCTTTTATAACGCAGTTTGACTGCTTTTCATCCGATTATAAATCAGTTTGACTGCTCTTCGTCCTCGTATAAAACAGTTTGACTGCTCTTCATCCTTTTATAAAGCAGTTTGACTGCTCTTCATCCTCTTATAAAACAGATTGACTGCTCTTCATCCTCTTGTAAAAAAGGTTGACTGCCCTTCATCCTCTTGTAAAACAGTCTGACTGCCCTTCATCCTCTTGTAAAACAGTCTGACTGCTCTACATCCTCGTATAAAACAGTTTGACTGCTCTTCATTCTTTTATAAAACCGTTTGACTGCTCTTCGTCCGTTTATAAATCAGTTTGACTGCACTTCGTCCGATTATAAATCAGTTTGACTGCTCTTCGTCCGCTTATAAATCAGTTTGACTGCTCTTCATCCTCTTATAAAGCAGTTTGACTGCTCTTCATCCTCCTATAAACCAGTTTGACTGCGCTTCATCCTCCTATAGAACAGTTTGACTGCTCTTCGTCCGATTATAAATCAGTTTGCCTGCTCTTCGTCCAATTATAAATCAGTTTGACTGCTCTTCGTCCGATTATAAATCAGTTTGACTGCTCTTCGTCCGCTTATAAAACAGTTTGACTGCTCTTCATCCTTTTATAAAGCAGTTTGACTGCTCTTCATCCTCTTATAAATCAGTTTGACTGCTCTTCATCCTCCTATAAACCAGTTTGACTGCGCTTCTTCCGATTATAAATCAGTTTGACTGCTCTTCGTCCTCTTATAAAACAGTTTGACTGCTATTCATCCTTTTATAATGCAGTTTGACTGCTCTTCATCCTCTTATAAATCAGTTTGACTGCTCTTAATCCGATTATAAATCAGTTTGACTGCTCTTCATCCACTTATAAAAAAGTTTGACTGCTCTTCATCCTTTTATAACGCAGTTTGACTGCTCTTCATCCTCTTATAAATCAGTTTGACTGCTCTTCATACGATTATAAATCAGTTTGACTGCTCTTCGTCCTCTTATAAAACAGTTTGACTGCTCTTCATCCTCTTGTAAAACAGGTTGACTGCTCTTCATCCTCTTGTAAAACAGTCTGACTGCTCTACATCCTCGTATAAAACAGTTTGACTGCTCTTCATCCTTTTATAAAGCAGTTTGACTGCTCTTCATCCTCTTATGAATCAATTTGACTGCTCTTCATCCTCTTATAAAACCGTTTGACTGCGCTTCGTCCGATTATAAATCAGTTTAACTGCTCTTCGTCCGATTATAAATCAGTTTGACTGCTCTTCGTCCTTTTATAAAACAGTTTGACTGCTCTTCATCCTTTTATAAAGCAGTTTGACTGCTCTTCATCCTCTTATAAATCAGTTTGACTACTCTTCATCCTTTTATAAAGCAGTTTGACTGCTCTTCATCCTCCTATAAACCAGTTTGACTGCGCTTCATCCTCCTATAGAACAGTTTGACTGCTCTTCGTCCGATTATAAATCAGTTTGACTGCTCTTCGTCCTCTTATAAAACAGTTTGACTGCTATTCATCCTTTTATAAAGCAGTTTGACTGCTCTTCATCCTCTTATAAATCAGTTTGACTGCTCTTCATACTTTTATAACGCAGTTTGACTGCTCTTCATCCTCTTATAAATCAGTTTGACTGCATTTCATCCGATTATAAAGCAGTTTGACTGCTCTTCATCCTCCTCTAAACCAGTTTGACTGCTCTTCATCCTCCTATAAATCCAGTTTGACTGCGCTTCGTCCGATTATAAATCAGTTTGACTGCTCTTCGTCCTCTTATAAAACAGTTTGACTGCTATTCATCCTTTTATAATGCAGTTTGACTGCTCTTCATCCTCTTATAAATCAGTTTGACTGCTCTTAATCCGATTATAAATCAGTTTGACTGCTCTTCATCCAATTATAAAACAGTTTGACTGCTCTTCATCCTTTTATAACGCAGTGTGACTGCTCTTCATCCTCTTATAAAGCAGTTTGACTGCTCTTCATCCTCCTATAAACCAGTTTGACTGCGCTTCATCCTCCTATAGAACAGTTTGACTGCTCTTCGTCCGATTATAAATCAGTTTGACTGCTCTTCGTCCTCTTATAAAACAGTTTGACTGCTATTCATCCTTTTATAAAGCAGTTTGACTGCTCTTAATCCTCTTATAAATCAGTTTGACTGCTATTCATCCGATTATAAATCAGTTTGACTGCTCTTCGTCCAATTATAAATCAGTTTGACTGCTCTTCGTCCGATTATAAATCAGTTTGACTGCTCTTCATCCTCCTATAAACCAGTTTGACTGCGCTTCATCCTCCTATAGAACAGTTTGACTGCTCTTCGTCCGATTATAAATCAGTTTGACTGCTCTTCGTCCTCTTATAAAACAGTTTGACTGCTATTCATCCTTTTATAAAGCAGTTTGACTGCTCTTCATCCTCTTATAAATCAGTTTGACTGCTCTTCATCCTTTTATAACGCAGTTTGACTGCTCTTCATCCTCTTATAAATCAGTTTGACTGCATTTCATCCGATTATAAAGCAGTTTGACTGCTCTTCATCCTCCTCTAATCCAGTTTGACTGCTCTTCATCCTCCTATAAATCCAGTTTGACTGCGCTTCGTCCGATTATAAATCAGTTTGACTACTCTTCGTCCTCTTATAAAACAGTTTGACTGCTATTCATCCTTTTATAATGCAGTTTGACTGCTCTTCATCCTCTTATAAATCAGTTTGACTGCTCTTAATCCGATTATAAATCAGTTTGACTGCTCTTCATCCAATTATAAAACAGTTTGACTGCTCTTCATCCTTTTATAACGCAGTGTGACTGCTCTTCATCCTCTTATAAAGCAGTTTGACTGCTCTTCATCCTCCTATAAACCAGTTTGACTGCGCTTCATCCTCCTATAGAACAGTTTGACTGCTCTTCGTCCGATTATAAATCAGTTTGACTGCTCTTCGTCCTCGTATAAAACAGTTTGACTGCTCTTCATCGTTTTATAAAGCAGTTTGACTGCTCTACATCCTCTTATAAATCAGTTTGACTGCTCTTCATTCTTTTATAAAACCGTTTGACTGCTCTTCGTCCGTTTATAAATCAGTTTGACTGCTCTTCGTCCGCTTATAAATCAGTTTGACTGCTCTTCATCCTCTTATAAAGCAGTTTGACTGCTCTTCATCCTCCTATAAACCAGTTTGACTGCGCTTCATCCTCCTATAGAACAGTTTGACTGCTCTTCGTCCGATTATAAATCAGTTTGCCTGCTCTTCGTCCAATTATAAATCAGTTTGACTGCTCTTCGTCCGATTATAAATCAGTTTGACTGCTCTTCGTCCGCTTATAAAACAGTTTGACTGCTCTTCATCCTTTTATAAAGCAGTTTGACTGCTCTTCATCCTCTTATAAATCAGTTTGACTGCTCTTCATCCTCCTATAAACCAGTTTGACTGCTCTTCATCCTCCTATAAATCCAGTTTGACTGCGCTTCGTCCGATTATAAATCAGTTTGACTGCTCTTCGTCCTCTTATAAAACAGTTTGACTGCTATTCATCCTTTTATAATGCAGTTTGACTGCTCTTCATCCTCTTATAAATCAGTTTGACTGCTCTTAATCCGATTATAAATCAGTTTGACTGCTCTTCATCCAATTATAAAACAGTTTGACTGCTCTTCATCCTTTTATAACGCAGTGTGACTGCTCTTCATCCTCTTATAAAGCAGTTTGACTGCTCTTCATCCTCCTATAAACCAGTTTGACTGCGCTTCATCCTCCTATAGAACAGTTTGACTGCTCTTCGTCCGATTATAAATCAGTTTGACTGCTCTTCGTCCTCTTATAAAACAGTTTGACTGCTATTCATCCTTTTATAAAGCAGTTTGACTGCTCTTAATCCTCTTATAAATCAGTTTGACTGCTATTCATCCGATTATAAATCAGTTTGACTGCTCTTCGTCCAATTATAAATCAGTTTGACTGCTCTTCGTCCGATTATAAATCAGTTTGACTGCTCTTCATCCTCCTATAAACCAGTTTGACTGCGCTTCATCCTCCTATAGAACAGTTTGACTGCTCTTCGTCCGATTATAAATCAGTTTGACTGCTCTTCGTCCTCTTATAAAACAGTTTGACTGCTATTCATCCTTTTATAAAGCAGTTTGACTGCTCTTCATCCTCTTATAAATCAGTTTGACTGCTCTTCATCCTTTTATAACGCAGTTTGACTGCTCTTCATCCTCTTATAAATCAGTTTGACTGCATTTCATCCGATTATAAAGCAGTTTGACTGCTCTTCATCCTCCTCTAATCCAGTTTGACTGCTCTTCATCCTCCTATAAATCCAGTTTGACTGCGCTTCGTCCGATTATAAATCAGTTTGACTACTCTTCGTCCTCTTATAAAACAGTTTGACTGCTATTCATCCTTTTATAATGCAGTTTGACTGCTCTTCATCCTCTTATAAATCAGTTTGACTGCTCTTAATCCGATTATAAATCAGTTTGACTGCTCTTCATCCAATTATAAAACAGTTTGACTGCTCTTCATCCTTTTATAACGCAGTGTGACTGCTCTTCATCCTCTTATAAAGCAGTTTGACTGCTCTTCATCCTCCTATAAACCAGTTTGACTGCGCTTCATCCTCCTATAGAACAGTTTGACTGCTCTTCGTCCGATTATAAATCAGTTTGACTGCTCTTCGTCCTCGTATAAAACAGTTTGACTGCTCTTCATCGTTTTATAAAGCAGTTTGACTGCTCTACATCCTCTTATAAATCAGTTTGACTGCTCTTCATTCTTTTATAAAACCGTTTGACTGCTCTTCGTCCGTTTATAAATCAGTTTGACTGCACTTCGTCCGATTATAAATCAGTTTGACTGCTCTTCGTCCGCTTATAAATCAGTTTGACTGCTCTTCATCCTCTTATAAAGCAGTTTGACTGCTCTTCATCCTCCTATAAACCAGTTTGACTGCGCTTCATCCTCCTATAGAACAGTTTGACTGCTCTTCGTCCGATTATAAATCAGTTTGCCTGCTCTTCGTCCAATTATAAATCAGTTTGACTGCTCTTCGTCCGATTATAAATCAGTTTGACTGCTCTTCGTCCGCTTATAAAACAGTTTGACTGCTCTTCATCCTTTTATAAAGCAGTTTGACTGCTCTTCATCCTCTTATAAATCAGTTTGACTGCTCTTCATCCTCCTATAAACCAGTTTGACTGCGCTTCTTCCGATTATAAATCAGTTTGACTGCTCTTCGTCCTCTTATAAAACAGTTTGACTGCTATTCATCCTTTTATAATGCAGTTTGACTGCTCTTCATCCTCTTATAAATCAGTTTGACTGCTCTTAATTCGATTATAAATCAGTTTGACTGCTCTTCATCCACTTATAAAAAAGTTTGACTGCTCTTCATCCTTTTATAACGCAGTTTGACTGCTCTTCATCCTCTTATAAATCAGTTTGACTGCTCTTCATACGATTATAAATCAGTTTGACTGCTCTTCGTCCTCTTATAAAACAGTTTGACTGCTCTTCATCCTCTTGTAAAACAGGTTGACTGCTCTTCATCCTCTTGTAAAACAGTCTGACTGCTCTACATCCTCGTATAAAACAGTTTGACTGCTCTTCATCCTTTTATAAAGCAGTTTGACTGCTCTTCATCCTCTTATGAATCAATTTGACTGCTCTTCATCCTCTTATAAAACCGTTTGACTGCGCTTCGTCCGATTATAAATCAGTTTAACTGCTCTTCGTCCGATTATAAATCAGTTTGACTGCTCTTCGTCCTTTTATAAAACAGTTTGACTGCTCTTCATCCTTTTATAAAGCAGTTTGACTGCTCTTCATCCTCTTATAAATCAGTTTGACTACTCTTCATCCTTTTATAAAGCAGTTTGACTGCTCTTCATCCTCCTATAAACCAGTTTGACTGCGCTTCATCCTCCTATAGAACAGTTTGACTGCTCTTCGTCCGATTATAAATCAGTTTGACTGCTCTTCGTCCTCTTATAAAACAGTTTGACTGCTATTCATCCTTTTATAAAGCAGTTTGACTGCTCTTCATCCTCTTATAAATCAGTTTGACTGCTCTTCATCCTTTTATAACGCAGTTTGACTGCTCTTCATCCTCTTATAAATCAGTTTGACTGCATTTCATCCGATTATAAAGCAGTTTGACTGCTCTTCATCCTCCTCTAAACCAGTTTGACTGCTCTTCATCCTCCTATAAATCCAGTTTGACTGCGCTTCGTCCGATTATAAATCAGTTTGACTGCTCTTCGTCCTCTTATAAAACAGTTTGACTGCTATTCATCCTTTTATAATGCAGTTTGACTGCTCTTCATCCTCTTATAAATCAGTTTGACTGCTCTTAATCCGATTATAAATCAGTTTGACTGCTCTTCATCCAATTATAAAACAGTTTGACTGCTCTTCATCCTTTTATAACGCAGTGTGACTGCTCTTCATCCTCTTATAAAGCAGTTTGACTGCTCTTCATCCTCCTATAAACCAGTTTGACTGCGCTTCATCCTCCTATAGAACAGTTTGACTGCTCTTCGTCCGATTATAAATCAGTTTGACTGCTCTTCGTCCTCTTATAAAACAGTTTGACTGCTATTCATCCTTTTATAAAGCAGTTTGACTGCTCTTAATCCTCTTATAAATCAGTTTGACTGCTATTCATCCGATTATAAATCAGTTTGACTGCTCTTCGTCCAATTATAAATCAGTTTGACTGCTCTTCGTCCGATTATAAATCAGTTTGACTGCTCTTCATCCTCCTATAAACCAGTTTGACTGCGCTTCATCCTCCTATAGAACAGTTTGACTGCTCTTCGTCCGATTATAAATCAGTTTGACTGCTCTTCGTCCTCTTATAAAACAGTTTGACTGCTATTCATCCTTTTATAAAGCAGTTTGACTGCTCTTCATCCTCTTATAAATCAGTTTGACTGCTCTTCATCCTTTTATAACGCAGTTTGACTGCTCTTCATCCTCTTATAAATCAGTTTGACTGCATTTCATCCGATTATAAAGCAGTTTGACTGCTCTTCATCCTCCTCTAATCCAGTTTGACTGCTCTTCATCCTCCTATAAATCCAGTTTGACTGCGCTTCGTCCGATTATAAATCAGTTTGACTACTCTTCGTCCTCTTATAAAACAGTTTGACTGCTATTCATCCTTTTATAATGCAGTTTGACTGCTCTTCATCCTCTTATAAATCAGTTTGACTGCTCTTAATCCGATTATAAATCAGTTTGACTGCTCTTCATCCAATTATAAAACAGTTTGACTGCTCTTCATCCTTTTATAACGCAGTGTGACTGCTCTTCATCCTCTTATAAAGCAGTTTGACTGCTCTTCATCCTCCTATAAACCAGTTTGACTGCGCTTCATCCTCCTATAGAACAGTTTGACTGCTCTTCGTCCGATTATAAATCAGTTTGACTGCTCTTCGTCCTCGTATAAAACAGTTTGACTGCTCTTCATCGTTTTATAAAGCAGTTTGACTGCTCTACATCCTCTTATAAATCAGTTTGACTGCTATTCATCCGATTATAAATCAGTTTGACTGCTCTTCGTCCAATTATAAATCAGTTTGACTGCTCTTCGTCCGATTATAAATCAGTTTGACTGCTCTTCGTCCGCTTATAAAACAGTTTGACTGCTCTTCATCCTTTTATAAAGCAGTTTGACTGCTCTTCATCCTCTTATAAATCAGTTTGACTGCTCTTCATCCTCTTATAAAGCAGTTTGACTGCTCTTCATCCTCCTATAAACCAGTTTGACTGCGCTTCATCCTCCTATAGAACAGTTTGACTGCTCTTCGTCCGATTATAAATCTTTTTGACTGCACTTCGTCCTCTTATAAAACAGTTTGACTGCTATTCATCCTTTTATAATGCAGTTTGACTGCTCTTCATCCTCTTATAAATCAGTTTGACTGCTCTTAATCCGATTATAAATCAGTTTGACTGCTCTTCATTCAATTATAAAACAGTTTGACTGCTCTTCATCCTTTTATAACGCAGTTTGACTGCTTTTCATCCGATTATAAATCAGTTTGACTGCTCTTCGTCCTCGTATAAAACAGTTTGACTGCTCTTCATCCTTTTATAAAGCAGTTTGACTGCTCTTCATCCTCTTATAAAACAGATTGACTGCTCTTCATCCTCTTGTAAAAAAGGTTGACTGCCCTTCATCCTCTTGTAAAACAGTCTGACTGCCCTTCATCCTCTTGTAAAACAGTCTGACTGCTCTACATCCTCGTATAAAACAGTTTGACTGCTCTTCATTCTTTTATAAAACCGTTTGACTGCTCTTCGTCCGTTTATAAATCAGTTTGACTGCACTTCGTCCGATTATAAATCAGTTTGACTGCTCTTCGTCCGCTTATAAATCAGTTTGACTGCTCTTCATCCTCTTATAAAGCAGTTTGACTGCTCTTCATCCTCCTATAAACCAGTTTGACTGCGCTTCATCCTCCTATAGAACAGTTTGACTGCTCTTCGTCCGATTATAAATCAGTTTGCCTGCTCTTCGTCCAATTATAAATCAGTTTGACTGCTCTTCGTCCGATTATAAATCAGTTTGACTGCTCTTCGTCCGCTTATAAAACAGTTTGACTGCTCTTCATCCTTTTATAAAGCAGTTTGACTGCTCTTCATCCTTTTATAAATCAGTTTGACTGCTCTTCATCCTCCTATAAACCAGTTTGACTGCGCTTCTTCCGATTATAAATCAGTTTGACTGCTCTTCGTCCTCTTATAAAACAGTTTGACTGCTATTCATCCTTTTATAATGCAGTTTGACTGCTCTTCATCCTCTTATAAATCAGTTTGACTGCTCTTAATCCGATTATAAATCAGTTTGACTGCTCTTCATCCACTTATAAAAAAGTTTGACTGCTCTTCATCCTTTTATAACGCAGTTTGACTGCTCTTCATCCTCTTATAAATCAGTTTGACTGCTCTTCATACGATTATAAATCAGTTTGACTGCTCTTCGTCCTCTTATAAAACAGTTTGACTGCTCTTCATCCTCTTGTAAAACAGGTTGACTGCTCTTCATCCTCTTGTAAAACAGTCTGACTGCTCTACATCCTCGTATAAAACAGTTTGACTGCTCTTCATCCTTTTATAAAGCAGTTTGACTGCTCTTCATCCTCTTATGAATCAATTTGACTGCTCTTCATCCTCTTATAAAACCGTTTGACTGCGCTTCGTCCGATTATAAATCAGTTTAACTGCTCTTCGTCCGATTATAAATCAGTTTGACTGCTCTTCGTCCTTTTATAAAACAGTTTGACTGCTCTTCATCCTTTTATAAAGCAGTTTGACTGCTCTTCATCCTCTTATAAATCAGTTTGACTACTCTTCATCCTTTTATAAAGCAGTTTGACTGCTCTTCATCCTCCTATAAACCAGTTTGACTGCGCTTCATCCTCCTATAGAACAGTTTGACTGCTCTTCGTCCGATTATAAATCAGTTTGACTGCTCTTCGTCCTCTTATAAAACAGTTTGACTGCTATTCATCCTTTTATAAAGCAGTTTGACTGCTCTTCATCCTCTTATAAATCAGTTTGACTGCTCTTCATCCTTTTATAACGCAGTTTGACTGCTCTTCATCCTCTTATAAATCAGTTTGACTGCATTTCATCCGATTATAAAGCAGTTTGACTGCTCTTCATCCTCCTCTAAACCAGTTTGACTGCTCTTCATCCTCCTATAAATCCAGTTTGACTGCGCTTCGTCCGATTATAAATCAGTTTGACTGCTCTTCGTCCTCTTATAAAACAGTTTGACTGCTATTCATCCTTTTATAATGCAGTTTGACTGCTCTTCATCCTCTTATAAATCAGTTTGACTGCTCTTAATCCGATTATAAATCAGTTTGACTGCTCTTCATCCAATTATAAAACAGTTTGACTGCTCTTCATCCTTTTATAACGCAGTGTGACTGCTCTTCATCCTCTTATAAAGCAGTTTGACTGCTCTTCATCCTCCTATAAACCAGTTTGACTGCGCTTCATCCTCCTATAGAACAGTTTGACTGCTCTTCGTCCGATTATAAATCAGTTTGACTGCTCTTCGTCCTCTTATAAAACAGTTTGACTGCTATTCATCCTTTTATAAAGCAGTTTGACTGCTCTTAATCCTCTTATAAATCAGTTTGACTGCTATTCATCCTTTTATAAATCAGTTTGACTGCTCTTCGTCCAATTATAAATCAGTTTGACTGCTCTTCGTCCGATTATAAATCAGTTTGACTGCTCTTCATCCTCCTATAAACCAGTTTGACTGCGCTTCATCCTCCTATAGAACAGTTTGACTGCTCTTCGTCCGATTATAAATCAGTTTGCCTGCTCTTCGTCCTCGTATAAAACAGTTTGACTGCTCTTCATCGTTTTATAAAGCAGTTTGACTGCTCTACATCCTCTTATAAATCAGTTTGACTGCTATTCATCCGATTATAAATCAGTTTGACTGCTCTTCGTCCAATTATAAATCAGTTTGACTGCTCTTCGTCCGATTATAAATCAGTTTGACTGCTCTTCGTACGCTTATAAAACAGTTTGACTGCTCTTCATCCTTTTATAACGCAGTTTGACTGCTCTTCATCCTCTTATAAATCAGTTTGACTGCTCTTCATCCTCTTATAAAGCAGTTTGACTGCTCTTCATCCTCCTATAAACCAGTTTGACTGCGCTTCATCCTCCTATAGAACAGTTTGACTGCTCTTCGTCCGATTATAAATCAGTTTGACTGCACTTCGTCCTCTTATAAAACAGTTTGACTGCTATTCATCCTTTTATAATGCAGTTTGACTGCTCTTCAACCTCTTATAAATCAGTTTGACTGCTCTTCATCCACTTATAAAAAAGTTTGACTGCTCTTCATCCTTTTATAACGCAGTTTGACTGCTCTTCATCCTCTTATAAATCAGTTTGACTGCTCTTCATACGATTATAAATCAGTTTGACTGCTCTTCGTCCTCTTATAAAACAGTTTGACTGCTCTTCATCCTCTTGTAAAACAGGTTGACTGCTCTTCATCCTCTTGTAAAACAGTCTGACTGCTCTACATCCTCGTATAAAACAGTTTGACTGCTCTTCATCCTTTTATAAAGCAGTTTGACTGCTCTTCATCCTCTTATAAATCAATTTGACTGCTCTTCATCCTCTTATAAAACCGTTTGACTGCGCTTCGTCCGATTATAAATCAGTTTAACTGCTCTTCGTCCGATTATAAATCAGTTTGACTGCTCTTCGTCCTTTTATAAAACAGTTTGACTGCTCTTCATCCTTTTATAAAGCAGTTTGACTGCTCTTCATCCTCTTATAAATCAGTTTGACTACTCTTCATCCTTTTATAAAGCAGTTTGACTGCTCTTCATCCTCCTATAAACCAGTTTGACTGCGCTTCATCCTCCTATCGAACAGTTTGACTGCTCTTCGTCCGATTATAAATCAGTTTGACTGCTCTTCGTCCTCTTATAAAACAGTTTGACTGCTATTCATCCTTTTATAAAGCAGTTTGACTGCTCTTCATCCTCTTATAAATCAGTTTGACTGCTCTTCATCCTTTTATAACGCAGTTTGACTGCTCTTCATCCTCTTATAAATCAGTTTGACTGCATTTCATCCGATTATAAAGCAGTTTGACTGCTCTTCATCCTCCTCTAAACCAGTTTGACTGCTCTTCATCCTCCTATAAATCCAGTTTGACTGCGCTTCGTCCGATTATAAATCAGTTTGACTGCTCTTCGTCCTCTTATAAAACAGTTTGACTGCTATTCATCCTTTTATAATGCAGTTTGACTGCTCTTCATCCTCTTATAAATCAGTTTGACTGCTCTTAATCCGATTATAAATCAGTTTGACTGCTCTTCATCCAATTATAAAACAGTTTGACTGCTCTTCATCCTTTTATAACGCAGTGTGACTGCTCTTCACCCTCTTATAAAGCAGTTTGACTGCTCTTCATCCTCCTATAAACCAGTTTGACTGCGCTTCATCCTCCTATAGAACAGTTTGACTGCTCTTCGTCCGATTATAAATCAGTTTGACTGCTCTTCGTCCTCGTATAAAACAGTTTGACTGCTCTTCATCGTTTTATAAAGCAGTTTGACTGCTCTACATCCTCTTATAAATCAGTTTGACTGCTATTCATCCAATTATAAATCAGTTTGACTGCTCTTCGTCCAATTATAAATCAGTTTGACTGCTCTTCGTCCGATTATAAATCAGTTTGACTGCTCTTCGTCCGCTTATAGAACAGTTTGACTGCTCTTCATCCTTTTATAAAGCAGTTTGACTGCTCTTCATCCTCTTATAAATCAGTTTGACTGCTCTTCATCCTCTTATAAAGCAGTTTGACTGCTCTTCATCCTCCTATAAACCAGTTTGACTGCGCTTCATCCTCCTATAGAACAGTTTGACTGCTCTTCGTCCGATTATAAATCAGTTTGACTGCACTTCGTCCTCTTATAAAACAGTTTGACTGCTATTCATCCTTTTATAATGCAGTTTGACTGCTCTTCATCCTCTTATAAATCAGTTTGACTGCTCTTAATCCGATTATAAATCAGTTTGACTGCTCTTCATTCAATTATAAAACAGTTTGACTGCTCTTCATCCTTTTATAACGCAGTTTGACTGCTTTTCATCCGATTATAAATCAGTTTGACTGCTCTTCGTCCTCGTATAAAACAGTTTGACTGCTCTTCATCCTTTTATAAAGCAGTTTGACTGCTCTTCATCCTCTTATAAAACAGATTGACTGCTCTTCATCCTCTTGTAAAAAAGGTTGACTGCCCTTCATCCTCTTGTAAAACAGTCTGACTGCTCTACATCCTCGTATAAAACAGTTTGACTGCTCTTCATTCTTTTATAAAACCGTTTGACTGCTCTTCGTCCGTTTATAAATCAGTTTGACTGCACTTCGTCCGATTATAAATCAGTTTGACTGCTCTTCGTCCGCTTATAAATCAGTTTGACTGCTCTTCATCCTCTTATAAAGCAGTTTGACTGCTCTTCATCCTCCTATAAACCAGTTTGACTGCGCTTCATCCTCCTATAGAACAGTTTGACTGCTCTTCGTCCGATTATAAATCAGTTTGCCTGCTCTTCGTCCAATTATAAATCAGTTTGACTGCTCTTCGTCCGATTATAAATCAGTTTGACTGCTCTTCGTCCGCTTATAAAACAGTTTGACTGCTCTTCATCCTTTTATAAAGCAGTTTGACTGCTCTTCATCCTCTTATAAATCAGTTTGACTGCTCTTCATCCTCCTATAAACCAGTTTGACTGCGCTTCTTCCGATTATAAATCAGTTTGACTGCTCTTCGTCCTCTTATAAAACAGTTTGACTGCTATTCATCCTTTTATAATGCAGTTTGACTGCTCTTCATCCTCTTATAAATCAGTTTGACTGCTCTTAATCCGATTATAAATCAGTTTGACTGCTCTTCATCCACTTATAAAAAAGTTTGACTGCTCTTCATCCTTTTATAACGCAGTTTGACTGCTCTTCATCCTCTTATAAATCAGTTTGACTGCTCTTCATACGATTATAAATCAGTTTGACTGCTCTTCGTCCTCTTATAAAACAGTTTGACTGCTCTTCATCCTCTTGTAAAACAGGTTGACTGCTCTTCATCCTCTTGTAAAACAGTCTGACTGCTCTACATCCTCGTATAAAACAGTTTGACTGCTCTTCATCCTTTTATAAAGCAGTTTGACTGCTCTTCATCCTCTTATAAATCAATTTGACTGCTCTTCATCCTCTTATAAAACCGTTTGACTGCGCTTCGTCCGATTATAAATCAGTTTAACTGCTCTTCGTCCGATTATAAATCAGTTTGACTGCTCTTCGTCCTTTTATAAAACAGTTTGACTGCTCTTCATCCTTTTATAAAGCAGTTTGACTGCTCTTCATCCTCTTATAAATCAGTTTGACTACTCTTCATCCTTTTATAAAGCAGTTTGACTGCTCTTCATCCTCCTATAAACCAGTTTGACTGCGCTTCATCCTCCTATAGAACAGTTTGACTGCTCTTCGTCCGATTATAAATCAGTTTGACTGCTCTTCGTCCTCTTATAAAACAGTTTGACTGCTATTCATCCTTTTATAAAGCAGTTTGACTGCTCTTCATCCTCTTATAAATCAGTTTGACTGCTCTTCATCCTTTTATAACGCAGTTTGACTGCTCTTCATCCTCTTATAAATCAGTTTGACTGCATTTCATCCGATTATAAAGCAGTTTGACTGCTCTTCATCCTCCTCTAAACCAGTTTGACTGCTCTTCATCCTCCTATAAATCCAGTTTGACTGCGCTTCGTCCGATTATAAATCAGTTTGACTGCTCTTCGTCCTCTTATAAAACAGTTTGACTGCTATTCATCCTTTTATAATGCAGTTTGACTGCTCTTCATCCTCTTATAAATCAGTTTGACTGCTCTTAATCCGATTATAAATCAGTTTGACTGCTCTTCATCCAATTATAAAACAGTTTGACTGCTCTTCATCCTTTTATAACGCAGTGTGACTGCTCTTCATCCTCTTATAAAGCAGTTTGACTGCTCTTCATCCTCCTATAAACCAGTTTGACTGCGCTTCATCCTCCTATAGAACAGTTTGACTGCTCTTCGTCCGATTATAAATCAGTTTGACTGCTCTTCGTCCTCGTATAAAACAGTTTGACTGCTCTTCATCGTTTTATAAAGCAGTTTGACTGCTCTACATCCTCTTATAAATCAGTTTGACTGCTATTCATCCGATTATAAATCAGTTTGACTGCTCTTCGTCCAATTATAAATCAGTTTGACTGCTCTTCGTCCGATTATAAATCAGTTTGACTGCTCTTCGTCCGCTTATAAAACAGTTTGACTGCTCTTCATCCTTTTATAAAGCAGTTTGACTGCTCTTCATCCTCTTATAAATCAGTTTGACTGCTCTTCATCCTCTTATAAAGCAGTTTGACTGCTCTTCATCCTCCTATAAACCAGTTTGACTGCGCTTCATCCTCCTATAGAACAGTTTGACTGCTCTTCGTCCGATTATAAATCAGTTTGACTGCACTTCGTCCTCTTATAAAACAGTTTGACTGCTATTCATCCTTTTATAATGCAGTTTGACTGCTCTTCAACCTCTTATAAATCAGTTTGACTGCTCTTCATCCACTTATAAAAAAGTTTGACTGCTCTTCATCCTTTTATAACGCAGTTTGACTGCTCTTCATCCTCTTATAAATCAGTTTGACTGCTCTTCATACGATTATAAATCAGTTTGACTGCTCTTCGTCCTCTTATAAAACAGTTTGACTGCTCTTCATCCTCTTGTAAAACAGGTTGACTGCTCTTCATCCTCTTGTAAAACAGTCTGACTGCTCTACATCCTCGTATAAAACAGTTTGACTGCTCTTCATCCTTTTATAAAGCAGTTTGACTGCTCTTCATCCTCTTATAAATCAATTTGACTGCTCTTCATCCTCTTATAAAACCGTTTGACTGCGCTTCGTCCGATTATAAATCAGTTTAACTGCTCTTCGTCCGATTATAAATCAGTTTGACTGCTCTTCGTCCTTTTATAAAACAGTTTGACTGCTCTTCATCCTTTTATAAAGCAGTTTGACTGCTCTTCATCCTCTTATAAATCAGTTTGACTACTCTTCATCCTTTTATAAAGCAGTTTGACTGCTCTTCATCCTCCTATAAACCAGTTTGACTGCGCTTCATCCTCCTATAGAACAGTTTGACTGCTCTTCGTCCGATTATAAATCAGTTTGACTGCTCTTCGTCCTCTTATAAAACAGTTTGACTGCTATTCATCCTTTTATAAAGCAGTTTGACTGCTCTTCATCCTCTTATAAATCAGTTTGACTGCTCTTCATCCTTTTATAACGCAGTTTGACTGCTCTTCATCCTCTTATAAATCAGTTTGACTGCATTTCATCCGATTATAAAGCAGTTTGACTGCTCTTCATCCTCCTCTAAACCAGTTTGACTGCTCTTCATCCTCCTATAAATCCAGTTTGACTGCGCTTCGTCCGATTATAAATCAGTTTGACTGCTCTTCGTCCTCTTATAAAACAGTTTGACTGCTATTCATCCTTTTATAATGCAGTTTGACTGCTCTTCATCCTCTTATAAATCAGTTTAACTGCTCTTAATCCGATTATAAATCAGTTTGACTGCTCTTCATCCAATTATAAAACAGTTTGACTGCTCTTCATCCTTTTATAACGCAGTGTGACTGCTCTTCACCCTCTTATAAAGCAGTTTGACTGCTCTTCATCCTCCTATAAACCAGTTTGACTGCGCTTCATCCTCCTATAGAACAGTTTGACTGCTCTTCGTCCGATTATAAATCAGTTTGACTGCTCTTCGTCCTCGTATAAAACAGTTTGACTGCTCTTCATCGTTTTATAAAGCAGTTTGACTGCTCTACATCCTCTTATAAATCAGTTTGACTGCTATTCATCCAATTATAAATCAGTTTGACTGCTCTTCGTCCAATTATAAATCAGTTTGACTGCTCTTCGTCCGATTATAAATCAGTTTGACTGCTCTTCGTCCGCTTATAAAACAGTTTGACTGCTCTTCATCCTTTTATAAAGCAGTTTGACTGCTCTTCATCCTCTTATAAATCAGTTTGACTGCTCTTCATCCTCTTATAAAGCAGTTTGACTGCTCTTCATCCTCCTATAAACCAGTTTGACTGCGCTTCATCCTCCTATAGAACAGTTTGACTGCTCTTCGTCCGATTATAAATCAGTTTGACTGCACTTCGTCCTCTTATAAAACAGTTTGACTGCTATTCATCCTTTTATAATGCAGTTTGACTGCTCTTCATCCTCTTATAAATCAGTTTGACTGCTCTTAATCCGATTATAAATCAGTTTGACTGCTCTTCATTCAATTATAAAACAGTTTGACTGCTCTTCATCCTTTTATAACGCAGTTTGACTGCTTTTCATCCGATTATAAATCAGTTTGACTGCTCTTCGTCCTCGTATAAAACAGTTTGACTGCTCTTCATCCTTTTATAAAGCAGTTTGACTGCTCTTCATCCTCTTATAAAACAGATTGACTGCTCTTCATCCTCTTGTAAAAAAGGTTGACTGCCCTTCATCCTCTTGTAAAACAGTCTGACTGCTCTACATCCTCGTATAAAACAGTTTGACTGCTCTTCATTCTTTTATAAAACCGTTTGACTGCTCTTCGTCCGTTTATAAATCAGTTTGACTGCACTTCGTCCGATTATAAATCAGTTTGACTGCTCTTCGTCCGTTTATAAATCAGTTTGACTGCTCTTCATCCTCTTATAAAGCAGTTTGACTGCTCTTCATCCTCCTATAAACCAGTTTGACTGCGCTTCATCCTCCTATAGAACAGTTTGCCTGCTCTTCGTCCGATTATAAATCAGATTGCCTGCTCTTCGTCCAATTATAAATCAGTTTGACTGCTCTTCGTCCGATTATAAATCAGTTTGACTGCTCTTCGTCCGCTTATAAAACAGTTTGACTGCTCTTCATCCTTTTATAAAGCAGTTTGACTGCTCTTCATCCTCTTATAAATCAGTTTGACTGCTCTTCATCCTCTTATAAAGCAGTTTGACTGCTCTTCATCCTCCTATAAACCAGTTTGACTGCGCTTCATCCTCCTATAGAACAGTTTGACTGCTCTTCGTCCTCTTATAAATCAGTTTGACTGCTCTTCGTCCTCTTATAAAACAGTTTGACTGCTCTTCATCCTTTTATAAAGCAGTTTGACTGCTCTTCATCCTCTTGTAAAACAGTCTGACTGCTCTTCATCCAATTATAAATCAGTTTGACTCCTCTTCATCCTCTTATAAAACAGTTTGACTGCTCTTCATCTTTTTATAACGCAGTTTGACTGCTCTTCATCCTCTTGTAAAACAGGTTGACTGCTCTTCATCCTTTTGTAAAACAGTCTGACTGCTCTACATCATTGTATAAAACAGTTTGACTGCTCTTCATTCTTTTATAAAGCAGTTTGACTGCTCTTCATCCTCTTATAAATCAATTTGACTGCTCTTCATCCTCTTATAAAACCGTTTGACTGCTCTTCGTCCGATTATAAATCAGTTTGACTGCTCTTCGTCCGATTATAAATCAGTTTGACTGCTCTTCGTCCTTTTATAAAACAGTTTGACTGCTCTTCATCCTTTTATAAAGCAGTTTGACTGCTCTTCATCCTCTTATAAATCAGTTTGACTGCTCTTCATCCTTTTATAAAGCAGTTTGACTGCTCTTCATCCTCCTATAAACCAGTTTGACTACTCTTCATCCTCCTATAAACCAGTTTGACTGCGCTTCGTCCGATTATAAATCAGTTTGACTGCTCTTCGTCCTCTTATAAAACAGTTTGACTGCTATTCATCCTTTTATAATGCAGTTTGACTGCTCTTCATCCTCTTATAAATCAGTTTGACTGCTCTTAATCCGATTATAAATCAGTTTGACTGCTCTTCATCCACTTATAAAACAGTTTGACTGCTCTTCATCCTTTTATAACGCAGTTTGACTGCTCTTCATCCTCTTATAAATCAGTTTGACTGCTCTTAATCCGATTATAAATCAGTTTGACTGCTCTTCATTCAATTATAAAACAGTTTGACTGCTCTTCATCCTTTTATAACGCAGTTTGACTGCTTTTCATCCGATTATAAATCAGTTTGACTGCTCTTCGTCCTCGTATAAAACAGTTTGACTGCTCTTCATCCTTTTATAAAGCAGTTTGACTGCTCTTCATCCTCTTATAAAACAGATTGACTGCTCTTCATCCTCTTGTAAAAAAGGTTGACTGCCCTTCATCCTCTTGTAAAACAGTCTGACTGCTCTACATCCTCGTATAAAACAGTTTGACTGCTCTTCATTCTTTTATAAAACCGTTTGACTGCTCTTCGTCCGTTTATAAATCAGTTTGACTGCACTTCGTCCGATTATAAATCAGTTTGACTGCTCTTCGTCCGTTTATAAATCAGTTTGACTGCTCTTCATCCTCTTATAAAGCAGTTTGACTGCTCTTCATCCTCCTATAAACCAGTTTGACTGCGCTTCATCCTCCTATAGAACAGTTTGCCTGCTCTTCGTCCGATTATAAATCAGTTTGCCTGCTCTTCGTCCAATTATAAATCAGTTTGACTGCTCTTCGTCCGATTATAAATCAGTTTGACTGCTCTTCGTCCGCTTATAAAACAGTTTGACTGCTCTTCATCCTTTTATAAAGCAGTTTGACTGCTCTTCATCCTCTTATAAATCAGTTTGACTGCTCTTCATCCTCTTATAAAGCAGTTTGACTGCTCTTCATCCTCCTATAAACCAGTTTGACTGCGCTTCATCCTCCTATAGAACAGTTTGACTGCTCTTCGTCCTCTTATAAATCAGTTTGACTGCTCTTCGTCCTCTTATAAAACAGTTTGACTGCTCTTCATCCTTTTATAAAGCAGTTTGACTGCTCTTCATCCTCTTGTAAAACAGTCTGACTGCTCTTCATCCGATTATAAATCAGTTTGACTCCTCTTCATCCTCTTATAAAACAGCTTGACTGCTCTTCATCTTTTTATAACGCAGTTTGACTGCTCTTCATCCTCTTGTAAAACAGGTTGACTGCTCTTCATCCTTTTGTAAAACAGTCTGACTGCTCTACATCATTGTATAAAACAGTTTGACTGCTCTTCATTCTTTTATAAAGCAGTTTGACTGCTCTTCATCCTCTTATAAATCAATTTGACTGCTCTTCATCCTCTTATAAAACCGTTTGACTGCTCTTCGTCCGATTATAAATCAGTTTGACTGCTCTTCGTCCGATTATAAATCAGTTTGACTGCTCTTCGTCCTTTTATAAAACAGTTTGACTGCTCTTCATCCTTTTATAAAGCAGTTTGACTGCTCTTCATCCTCTTATAAATCAGTTTGACTGCTCTTCATCCTTTTATAAAGCAGTTTGACTGCTCTTCATCCTCCTATAAACCAGTTTGACTACTCTTCATCCTCCTATAAACCAGTTTGACTGCGCTTCGTCCGATTATAAATCAGTTTGACTGCTCTTCGTCCTCTTATAAAACAGTTTGACTGCTATTCATCCTTTTATAATGCAGTTTGACTGCTCTTCATCCTCTTATAAATCAGTTTGACTGCTCTTAATCCGATTATAAATCAGTTTGACTGCTCTTCATCCACTTATAAAACAGTTTGACTGCTCTTCATCCTTTTATAACGCAGTTTGACTGCTCTTCATCCTCTTATAAAGCAGTTTGACTGCTCTTCATCCTCCTATAAACCAGTTTGACTGCGCTTCATCCTCCTATAGAACAGTTTGATTGCTCTTCGTCCGATTATAAATCAGTTTGACTGCTCTTCGTCCTCGTATAAAACAGTTTGACTGCTCTTCATCGTTTTATAAAGCAGCTTGACTGCTCTACATCCTCTTATAAATCAGTTTGACTGCTATTCATCCGATTATAAATCAGTTTGACTGCTCTTCATCCTTTTATAAAGCAGTTTGACTGCTCTTCATCCTCTTATAAATCAGTTTGACTGCTCTTCATCCTCTTATAAAGCAGTTTGACTGCTCTTCATCCTCCTATAAACCAGTTTGACTGCGCTTCATCCTCCTATAGAACAGTTTGACTGCTCTTCGTCCTCTTATAAATCAGTTTGACTGCTCTTCGTCCTCTTATAAAACAGTTTGACTGCTCTTCATCCTTTTATAAAGCAGTTTGACTGCTCTTCATCCTCTTGTAAAACAGTCTGACTGCTCTTCATCCGATTATAAATCAGTTTGACTCCTCTTCATCCTCTTATAAAACAGCTTGACTGCTCTTCATCTTTTTATAACGCAGTTTGACTGCTCTTCATCCTCTTGTAAAACAGGTTGACTGCTCTTCATCCTTTTGTAAAACAGTCTGACTGCTCTACATCATTGTATAAAACAGTTTGACTGCTCTTCATTCTTTTATAAAGCAGTTTGACTGCTCTTCATCCTCTTATAAATCAATGTGACTGCTCTTCATCCTCTTATAAAACCGTTTGACTGCTCTTCGTCCGATTATAAATCAGTTTGACTGCTCTTCGTCCGATTATAAATCAGTTTGACTGCTCTTCGTCCTTTTATAAAACAGTTTGACTGCTCTTCATCCTTTTATAAAGCAGTTTGACTGCTCTTCATCCTCTTATAAATCAGTTTGACTGCTCTTCATCCTTTTATAAAGCAGTTTGACTGCTCTTCATCCTCTTGTAAAACAGTCTGACTGCTCTTCATCCGATTATAAATCAGTTTGACTCCTCTTCATCCTCTTATAAAACAGCTTGACTGCTCTTCATCTTTTTATAACGCAGTTTGACTGCTCTTCATCCTCTTGTAAAACAGGTTGACTGCTCTTCATCCTTTTGTAAAACAGTCTGACTGCTCTACATCATTGTATAAAACAGTTTGACTGCTCTTCATTCTTTTATAAAGCAGTTTGACTGCTCTTCATCCTCTTATAAATCAATTTGACTGCTCTTCATCCTCTTATAAAACCGTTTGACTGCTCTTCATCCTTTTATAACGCAGTTTGACTGCTCTTCATCCTCTTATAAATCAGTTTGACTGCTCTTCATACGATTATAAATCAGTTTGACTGCTCTTCGTCCTCTTATAAATCAGTTTGACTGCTCTTCGTCCTCTTATAAAACAGTTTGACTGCTCTTCATCCTTTTATAAAGCAGTTTGACTGCTCTTCATCCTCTTGTAAAACAGTCTGACTGCTCTTCATCCGATTATAAATCAGTTTGACTCCTCTTCATCCTCTTATAAAACAGCTTGACTGCTCTTCATCTTTTTATAACGCAGTTTGACTGCTCTTCATCCTCTTGTAAAACAGGTTGACTGCTCTTCATCCTTTTGTAAAACAGTCTGACTGCTCTACATCATTGTATAAAACAGTTTGACTGCTCTTCATTCTTTTATAAAGCAGTTTGACTGCTCTTCATCCTCTTATAAATCAATTTGACTGCTCTTCATCCTCTTATAAAACCGTTTGACTGCTCTTCGTCCGATTATAAATCAGTTTGACTGCTCTTCGTCCGATTATAAATCAGTTTGACTGCTCTTCGTCCTTTTATAAAACAGTTTGACTGCTCTTCATCCTTTTATAAAGCAGTTTGACTGCTCTTCATCCTCTTATAAATCAGTTTGACTGCTCTTCATCCTTTTATAAAGCAGTTTGACTGCTCTTCATCCTCCTATAAACCAGTTTGACTACTCTTCATCCTCCTATAAACCAGTTTGACTGCGCTTCGTCCGATTATAAATCAGTTTGACTGCTCTTCGTCCTCTTATAAAACAGTTTGACTGCTATTCATCCTTTTATAATGCAGTTTGACTGCTCTTCATCCTCTTATAAATCAGTTTGACTGCTCTTAATCCGATTATAAATCAGTTTGACTGCTCTTCATCCACTTATAAAACAGTTTGACTGCTCTTCATCCTTTTATAACGCAGTTTGACTGCTCTTCATCCTCTTATAAATCAGTTTGACTGCTCTTCATCCTCCTATAAACCAGTTTGACTGCGCTTCATCCTCCTATAGAACAGTTTGATTGCTCTTCGTCCGATTATAAATCAGTTTGACTGCTCTTCGTCCTCGTATAAAACAGTTTGACTGCTCTTCATCGTTTTATAAAGCAGCTTGACTGCTCTACATCCTCTTATAAATCAGTTTGACTGCTATTCATCCGATTATAAATCAGTTTGACTGCTCTTCATCCTTTTATAAAGCAGTTTGACTGCTCTTCATCCTCTTATAAATCAGTTTGACTGCTCTTCATCCTCTTATAAAGCAGTTTGACTGCTCTTCATCCTCCTATAAACCAGTTTGACTGCGCTTCATCCTCCTATAGAACAGTTTGACTGCTCTTCGTCCTCTTATAAATCAGTTTGACTGCTCTTCGTCCTCTTATAAAACAGTTTGACTGCTCTTCATCCTTTTATAAAGCAGTTTGACTGCTCTTCATCCTCTTGTAAAACAGTCTGACTGCTCTTCATCCGATTATAAATCAGTTTGACTCCTCTTCATCCTCTTATAAAACAGCTTGACTGCTCTTCATCTTTTTATAACGCAGTTTGACTGCTCTTCATCCTCTTGTAAAACAGGTTGACTGCTCTTCATCCTTTTGTAAAACAGTCTGACTGCTCTACATCATTGTATAAAACAGTTTGACTGCTCTTCATTCTTTTATAAAGCAGTTTGACTGCTCTTCATCCTCTTATAAATCAATTTGACTGCTCTTCATCCTCTTATAAAACCGTTTGACTGCTCTTCGTCCGATTATAAATCAGTTTGACTGCTCTTCGTCCGATTATAAATCAGTTTGACTGCTCTTCGTCCTTTTATAAAACAGTTTGACTGCTCTTCATCCTTTTATAAAGCAGTTTGACTGCTCTTCATCCTCTTATAAATCAGTTTGACTGCTCTTCATCCTTTTATAAAGCAGTTTGACTGCTCTTCATCCTCCTATAAACCAGTTTGACTACTCTTCATCCTCCTATAAACCAGTTTGACTGCGCTTCGTCCGATTATAAATCAGTTTGACTGCTCTTCGTCCTCTTATAAAACAGTTTGACTGCTATTCATCCTTTTATAATGCAGTTTGACTGCTCTTCATCCTCTTATAAATCAGTTTGACTGCTCTTAATCCGATTATAAATCAGTTTGACTGCTCTTCATCCACTTATAAAACAGTTTGACTGCTCTTCATCCTTTTATAACGCAGTTTGACTGCTCTTCATCCTCTTATAAAGCAGTTTGACTGCTCTTCATCCTCCTATAAACCAGTTTGACTGCGCTTCATCCTCCTATAGAACAGTTTGATTGCTCTTCGTCCGATTATAAATCAGTTTGACTGCTCTTCTTCCTCGTATAAAACAGTTTGACTGCTCTTCATCGTTTTATAAAGCAGCTTGACTGCTCTACATCCTCTTATAAATCAGTTTGACTGCTATTCATCCGATTATAAATCAGTTTGACTGCTCTTCGTCCAATTATAAATCAGTTTGACTGCTCTTCGTCCGATTATAAATCAGTTTGACTGCTCTTCGTCCGCTTATAAAACAGTTTGACTGCTCTTCATCCTTTTATAAAGCAGTTTGACTGCTCTTCATCCTCTTATAAATCAGTTTGACTGCTCTTCATCCTCTTATAAATCAATTAGACTGCTCTTCATCCTCTTATAAAACCGTTTGACTGCTCTTCGTCCGATTATAAATCAGTTTGACTGCTCTTCGTCCGATTATAAATCAGTTTGACTGCTCTTCGTCCTTTTATAAAACAGTTTGACTGCTCTTCATCCTTTTATAAAGCAGTTTGACTGCTCTTCATCCTCTTATAAATCAGTTTGACTGCTCTTCATCCTTTTATAAAGCAGTTTGACTGCTCTTCATCCTCCTATAAACCAGTTTGACTGCTCTTCATCCTCCTATAAACCAGTTTGACTGCGCTTCGTCCGATTATAAATCAGTTTGACTGCTCTTCGTCCTCTTATAAAACAGTTTGACTGCTATTCATCCTTTTATAATGCAGTTTGACTGCTCTTCATCCTCTTGTAAATCAGTTTGACTGCTCTTAATCCGATTATAAATCAGTTTGACTGCTCTTCATCCACTTATAAAAAAGTTTGACTGCTCTTCATCCTTTTATAACGCAGTTTGACTGCTCTTCATCCTCTTATAAATCAGTTTGACTGCTCTTCATACGATTATAAATCAGTTTGACTGCTCTTCGTCCTCTTATAAAACAGTTTGACTGCTCTTCATCCTCTTGTAAAACAGGTTGACTGCTCTTCATCCTCTTGTAAAACAGTCTGACTGCTCTACATCCTCGTATAAAACAGTTTGACTGCTCTTCATCCTTTTATAAAGCAGTTTGACTGCTCTTCATCCTCTTATAAATCAATTTGACTGCTCTTCATCCTCTTATAAAACCGTTTGACTGCTCTTCGTCCGATTATAAATCAGTTTAACTGCTCTTCGTCCGATTATAAATCAGTTTGACTGCTCTTCGTCCTTTTATAAAACAGTTTGACTGCTCTTCATCCTTTTATAAAGCAGTTTGACTGCTCTTCATCCTCTTATAAATCAGTTTGACTGCTCTTCATCCTTTTATAAAGCAGTTTGACTGCTCTTCATCCTTTTATAACGCAGTTTGACTGCTCTTCATCCTCTTATAAATCAGTTTGACTGCATTTCATCCGATTATAAAGCAGTTTGACTGCTCTTCATCCTCCTATAAACCAGTTTGACTGCTCTTCATCCTCCTATAAACCAGTTTGACTGCGCTTCGTCCGATTATAAATCAGTTTGACTGCTCTTCATCCAATTATAAAACAGTTTGACTGCTCTTCATCCTTTTATAACGCAGTGTGACTGCTCTTCATCCTCTTATAAAGCAGTTTGACTGCTCTTCATCCTCCTATAAACCAGTTTGACTGCGCTTCATCCTCCTATAGAACAGTTTGACTGCTCTTCGTCCGATTATAAATCAGTTTGACTGCTCTTCGTCCTCGTATAAAACAGTTTGACTGCTCTTCATCGTTTTATAAAGCAGTTTGACTGCTCTACATCCTCTTATAAATCAGTTTGACTGCTATTCATCCGATTATAAATCAGTTTGACTGCTCTTCGTCCAATTATAAATCAGTTTGACTGCTCTTCGTCCGATTATAAATCAGTTTGACTGCTCTTCGTCCGCTTATAAAACAGTTTGACTGCTCTTCATCCTTTTATAAAGCAGTTTGACTGCTCTTCATCCTCTTATAGATCAGTTTGACTGCTCTTCATCCTCTTATAAAGCAGTTTGACTGCTCTTCATCCTCCTATAAACCAGTTTGACTGCGCTTCATCCTCCTATAGAACAGTTTGACTGCTCTTCGTCCGATTATAAATCAGTTTGACTGCTCTTCGTCCTCTTATAAAACAGTTTGACTGCTATTCATCCTTTTATAATGCAGTTTGACTGCTCTTCATCCTCTTATAAATCAGTTTGACTGCTCTTAATCCGATTATAAATCAGTTTGACTGCTCTTCATTCAATTATAAAACAGTTTGACTGCTCTTCATCCTTTTATAACGCAGTGTGACTGCTCTTCATCCTCTTATAAAGCAGTTTGACTGCTCTTCATCCTCCTATAAACCAGTTTGACTGCGCTTCATCCTCCTATAGAACAGTTTGACTGCTCTTCGTCCGATTATAAATCAGTTTGACTGCTCTTCGTCCTCGTATAAAACAGTTTGACTGCTCTTCATCGTTTTATAAAGCAGTTTGACTGCTCTTCGTCCAATTATAAATCAGTTTGACTGCTCTTCGTCCGATTATAAATCAGTTTGACTGCTCTTCGTCCGCTTATAAAACAGTTTGACTGCTCTTCATCCTTTTATAAAGCAGTTTGACTGCTCTTCATCCTCTTATAAAGCAGTTTGACTGCTCTTCATCCTCCTATAAACCAATTTGACTGCGCTTCATCCCCCTATAGAACAGTTTGACTGCTCTTCGGCCGATTATAAATCAGTTTGACTGCTCTTCGTCCTCTTATAAAACAGTTTGACTGCTCTTCATCCTTTTATAAAGCAGTTTGACTGCTCTTCATCCTCTTGTAAAAGAGTCTGACTGCTCTTCATCCGATTATAAATCAGTTTGACTCCTCTTCATCCTCTTATAAAACAGTTTGACTGCTCTTCATCTTTTTATAACGCAGTTTGACTGCTCTTCATCCTCTTGTAAAACAGGTTGACTGCTCTTCATCCTTTTTTAAAACAGTCTGACTGCTCTACATCATTGTATAAAACAGTTTGACTGCTCTTCATCCTTTTATAAAGCAGTTTGACTGCTCTTCATCCTCTTATAAATCAATTTGACTGCTCTTCATCCTCTTATAAAACAGTTTGACTGCTCTTCATCCTTTTATAAAGCAGTTTGACTGCTCTTCATCCTCTTAGAAATCAGTTTGACTGCTCTTCATCCTTTTATAAAGCAGTTTGACTGCTCTTCATCCTCCTATAAACCAGTTTGACTGCTCTTCATCCTCCTATAAACCAGTTTGACTGCGCTTCGTCCGATTATAAATCAGTTTGACTGCTCTTCGTCCTCTTATAAAACAGTTTGACTGCTATTCATCCTTTTATAATGCAGTTTGACTGCTCTTCATCCTCTTATAAATCAGTTTGACTGCTCTTATTCCGATTATAGATCAGTTTGACTGCTCTTCATCCACTTATAAAAAAGTTTGACTGCTCTTCATCCTTTTATAACGCAGTTTGACTGCTCTTCATCCTCTTATAAATCAGTTTGACTGCTCTTCATACGATTATAAATCAGTTTGACTGCTCTTCGACCTCTTATAAAAGAGTTTGACTACTCTTCATCCTTTTATAAAGCAGTTTGACTGCTCTTCATCCTCTTGTAAAACAGTCTGACTGCTCTTCATCCGATTATAAATCAGTTTGACTCCTCTTCATCCTCTTATAAAACAGTTTGACTGCTCTTCATCTTTTTATAACGCAGTTTGACTGCTCTTCATCCTCTTGTAAAACAGGTTGACTGCTCTTCATCCTTTTGTAAAACAGTCTGACTGCTCTACATCATTGTATAAAACAGTTTGACTGCTCTTCATCCTTTTATAAAGCAGTTTGACTGCTCTTCATCCTCTTATAAATCAATTTGACTGCTCTTCATCCTCTTATAAAACCGTTTGACTGCTCTTCGTCCGATTATAAATCAGTTTGACTGCTCTTCGTCCGATTATAAATCAGTTTGACTGCTCTTCGTCCTTTTATAAAACAGTTTGACTGCTCTTCATCCTTTTATAAAGCAGTTTGACTGCTCTTCATCCTCTTATAAATCAGTTTGACTGCTCTTCATCCTTTTATAAAGCAGTTTGACTGCTCTTCATCCTCCTATAAACCAGTTTGACTGCTCTTCATCCTCCTATAAACCAGTTTGACTGCGCTTCGTCCGATTATAAATCAGGTTGACTGCTCTTCGTCCTCTTATAAAACAGTTTGACTGCTATTCATCCTTTTATAATGCAGTTTGACTGCTCTTCATCCTCTTATAAATCAGTTTGACTGCTCTTAATCCGATTATAAATCAGTTTGACTGCTCTTCATCCACTTATAAAACAGTTTGACTGCTCTTCATCCTTTTATAACGCAGTTTGACTGCTCTTCATCCTCTTATAAATCAGTTTGACTGCTCTTCATACGATTATAAATCAGTTTGACCGCTCTTCGTCCTCTTATAAAACAGTTTGACTGCTCTTCATCCTCTTGTAAAACAGGTTGACTGCTCTTCATCCTCTTGTAAAACAGTCTGACTGCTCTACATCCTCGTATAAAACAGTTTGACTGCTCTTCATCCTTTTATAAAGCAGTTTGACTGCTCTTCATCCTCTTATAAATCAATTTGACTGCTCTTCATCCTCTTATAAAACCGTTTGACTGCTCTTCGTCCGATTATAAATCAGTTTAACTGCTCTTCGTCCGATTATAAATCAGTTTGACTGCTCTTCGTCCTTTTATAAAACAGTTTGACTGCTCTTCATCCTTTTATAAAGCAGTTTGACTGCTCTTCATCCTCTTATAAATCAGTTTGACTGCTCTTCATCCTTTTATAAAGCAGTTTGACTGCTCTTCATCCTCCTATAAACCAGTTTGACTGCGCTTCATCCTCCTATAGAACAGTTTGACTGCTCTTCGTCCGATTATAAATCAGTTTGACTGCTCTTCGTCCTCTTATAAAACAGTTTGACTGCTATTCATCCTTTTATAAAGCAGTTTGACTGTTCTTCATCCTCTTATAAATCAGTTTGACTGCTCTTCATCCGATTATAAAACAGTTTGACTGCTCTTTATCCTTTTATAAAGCAGTTTGACTGCTCTTCATCCTCTTATAAATCAATTTGACTGCTCTTCATCCTCTTATAAAACCGTTTGACTGCTCTTCATCCTCTTATAAAGCAGTTTGACTGCTCTTCATCCTTTTATAAAGCAGTTTGACTGCTCTTCATCCTCCTATAAACCAGTTTGACTGCGCTTCATCCTCCTATAGAACAGTTTGACTGCTCTTCTTCCGATTATAAATCAGTTTGACTGCTCTTCGTCCTCTTATAAAACAGTTTGACTGCTCTTCATCCTTTTATAAAGCAGTTTGACTGCTCTTCATCCTCATAAATCAGTTTGACTGCTCTTCATCCGATTTTAAATCAGTTTGACTTTTCTTCATCCTCTTATAAAACAGTTTGACTGCTCTTCATCCTCTTATAAATCAGTTTGACTGCTCTTCATCCGATTATAAATCAGTTTGACTGCTCTTCGTCCTCTTTTAAAACAGTTTGACTGCTCTTCATCCTTTTATAAAGCAGTTTGACTGCTCTTCATCCTCTTATAAAACAGTTTGACTGCTCTTCATCCTCTTGTAAAACAGGTTGACTGCTCTTCATCCTCTTGTAAAACAGTTTGACTGCTCTTCATCCGATTATAAATCAGTTTGACTGCTCTTCATCCTCTTATAAAACAGTTTGACTGCTCTTCATCCTCTTATAAAACAGTTTGACTGCTCTTCATCCTCTTATAAAACAGTTTGACTGCTCTTCTTCCTCTTATAAATCAGTTTGACTGCTCTTCATCCGATTATAAATCAGTTTGACTCCCCTTGTCCTCTTTTAAAACAGTTTGACTGCTCTTCATCCTTTTATAAAGCAGTTTGACTGCTCTTCATCCTCTTATAAAACAGTTTGACTGCTCTTCATCCTCTTGTAAAACAGGTTGACTGCTCTTCATCCTCTTGTAAAACAGTCTGACTGCTCTACATCCTCGTATAAAACAGTTTGACTGCTCTTCATCCTTTTATAAAGCACTTTGACTGCTCTTCATCCTCCTATAAACCAGTTTGACTGCGCTTCATCCTCCTATAGAACACTTTGACTGCTCTTCGTCCGATTATAAATCAGTTTGACTGCTCTTCGTCCTCGTATAAAACAGTTTGACTGCTCTTCATCCTTTTATAAAGCAGTTTGACTGCTCTTCATCCTCTTATAAAACAGTTTGACTGCTCTTCATCCTCTTGTAAAACAGGTTGACTGCTCTTCATCCTCTTGTAAAACAGTCTGACTGCTCTACATCCTCGTATAAAACAGTTTGACTGCTCTTCATCCTTTTATAAAGCAGTCTGACTGCTCTACATCCTCGTATAAAACAGTTTGACTGCTCTTCATCGTTTTATAAAGCAGTTTGACTGCTCTACATCCTCTTATAAATCAGTTTGACTGCTATTCATCCGATTATAAAGCAGTTTGACTGCTCTTCGTCCAATTATAAATCAGTTTGACTGCTCTTCGTCCGAATATAAATCAGCTTGACTGCTCTTCGTCCGCTTATAAAACAGTTTGACTGCTCTTCATCCTTTTATAAAGCAGTTTGACTGCTCTTCATCCTCTTATAAATCAGTTTGACTGCTCTTCATCCTCTTATAAAGCAGTTTGACTGCTCTTCATCCTCCTATAAACCAGTTTGACTGCGCTTCATCCTCCTATAGAACAGTTTGACTGCTCTTCGTCCGATTATAAATCAGTTTGACTGCTCTTCGTCCTCTTATAAAACAGTTTGACTGCTCTTCATCCTTTTATAAAGCAGTTTGACTGCTCTTCATCCTCTTATAAAACAGTTTGACTGCTCTTCATCCTCTTGTAAAACAGGTTGACTGCTCTTCATCCTCTTGTAAAACAGTCTGACTGCTCTACATCCTCGTATAAAACAGTTTGACTGCTCTTCATCCTTTTATAAAGCAGTCTGACTGCTCTACATCCTCGTATAAAACAGTTTGACTGCTCTTCATCCTTTTATAAAGCAGTTTGACTGCTCTTCATCCTCCTATAAACCAGTTTGACTGCGCTTCATCCTCCTATAGAACAGTTTGACTGCTCTTCGTCCGATTATAAATCAGTTTGACTGCTCTTCGTCCGCTTATAAAACAGTTTGACTGCTCTTCATCCTTTTATAAAGCAGTTTGACTGCTCTTCATCCTCTTATAGATCAGTTTGACTGCTCTTCATCCTCTTATAAAGCAGTTTGACTGCTCTTCATCCTCTTATAAAGCAGTTTGACTGCTCTTCATCCTCCTATAAACCAGTTTGACTGCGCTTCATCCTCCTATAGAACAGTTTGACTGCTCTTCGTCCGATTATAAATCAGTTTGACTGCTATTCATCCTTTTATAATGCAGTTTGACTGCTCTTCATCCTCTTATAAATCAGTTTGACTGCTCTTAATCCGATTATAAATCAGTTTGACTGCTCTTCATTCAATTATAAAACAGTTTGACTGCTCTTCATCCTTTTATAACGCAGTGTGACTGCTCTTCATCCTCTTATAAAGCAGTTTGACTGCTCTTCATCCTCCTATAAACCAGTTTGACTGCGCTTCATCCTCCTATAGAACAGTTTGACTGCTCTTCGTCCGATTATAAATCAGTTTGACTGCTCTTCGTCCTCGTATAAAACAGTTTGACTGCTCTTCATCGTTTTATAAAGCAGTTTGACTGCTCTTCGTCCAATTATAAATCAGTTTGACTGCTCTTCGTCCGATTATAAATCAGTTTGACTGCTCTTCGTCCGCTTATAAAACAGTTTGACTGCTCTTCATCCTTTTATAAAGCAGTTTGACTGCTCTTCATCCTCTTATAAAGCAGTTTGACTGCTCTTCATCCTCCTATAAACCAATTTGACTGCGCTTCATCCCCCTATAGAACAGTTTGACTGCTCTTCGGCCGATTATAAATCAGTTTGACTGCTCTTCGTCCTCTTATAAAACAGTTTGACTGCTCTTCATCCTTTTATAAAGCAGTTTGACTGCTCTTCATCCTCTTGTAAAAGAGTCTGACTGCTCTTCATCCGATTATAAATCAGTTTGACTCCTCTTCATCCTCTTATAAAACAGTTTGACTGCTCTTCATCTTTTTATAACGCAGTTTGACTGCTCTTCATCCTCTTGTAAAACAGGTTGACTGCTCTTCATCCTTTTTTAAAACAGTCTGACTGCTCTACATCATTGTATAAAACAGTTTGACTGCTCTTCATCCTTTTATAAAGCAGTTTGACTGCTCTTCATCCTCTTATAAATCAATTTGACTGCTCTTCATCCTCTTATAAAACAGTTTGACTGCTCTTCATCCTTTTATAAAGCAGTTTGACTGCTCTTCATCCTCTTAGAAATCAGTTTGACTGCTCTTCATCCTTTTATAAAGCAGTTTGACTGCTCTTCATCCTCCTATAAACCAGTTTGACTGCTCTTCATCCTCCTATAAACCAGTTTGACTGCGCTTCGTCCGATTATAAATCAGTTTGACTGCTCTTCGTCCTCTTATAAAACAGTTTGACTGCTATTCATCCTTTTATAATGCAGTTTGACTGCTCTTCATCCTCTTATAAATCAGTTTGACTGCTCTTATTCCGATTATAGATCAGTTTGACTGCTCTTCATCCACTTATAAAAAAGTTTGACTGCTCTTCATCCTTTTATAACGCAGTTTGACTGCTCTTCATCCTCTTATAAATCAGTTTGACTGCTCTTCATACGATTATAAATCAGTTTGACTGCTCTTCGACCTCTTATAAAACAGTTTGACTACTCTTCATCCTTTTATAAAGCAGTTTGACTGCTCTTCATCCTCTTGTAAAACAGTCTGACTGCTCTTCATCCGATTATAAATCAGTTTGACTCCTCTTCATCCTCTTATAAAACAGTTTGACTGCTCTTCATCTTTTTATAACGCAGTTTGACTGCTCTTCATCCTCTTGTAAAACAGGTTGACTGCTCTTCATCCTTTTGTAAAACAGTCTGACTGCTCTACATCATTGTATAAAACAGTTTGACTGCTCTTCATCCTTTTATAAAGCAGTTTGACTGCTCTTCATCCTCTTATAAATCAATTTGACTGCTCTTCATCCTCTTATAAAACCGTTTGACTGCTCTTCGTCCGATTATAAATCAGTTTGACTGCTCTTCGTCCGATTATAAATCAGTTTGACTGCTCTTCGTCCTTTTATAAAACAGTTTGACTGCTCTTCATCCTTTTATAAAGCAGTTTGACTGCTCTTCATCCTCTTATAAATCAGTTTGACTGCTCTTCATCCTTTTATAAAGCAGTTTGACTGCTCTTCATCCTCCTATAAACCAGTTTGACTGCTCTTCATCCTCCTATAAACCAGTTTGACTGCGCTTCGTCCGATTATAAATCAGGTTGACTGCTCTTCGTCCTCTTATAAAACAGTTTGACTGCTATTCATCCTTTTATAATGCAGTTTGACTGCTCTTCATCCTCTTATAAATCAGTTTGACTGCTCTTAATCCGATTATAAATCAGTTTGACTGCTCTTCATCCACTTATAAAACAGTTTGACTGCTCTTCATCCTTTTATAACGCAGTTTGACTGCTCTTCATCCTCTTATAAATCAGTTTGACTGCTCTTCATACGATTATAAATCAGTTTGACCGCTCTTCGTCCTCTTATAAAACAGTTTGACTGCTCTTCATCCTCTTGTAAAACAGGTTGACTGCTCTTCATCCTCTTGTAAAACAGTCTGACTGCTCTACATCCTCGTATAAAACAGTTTGACTGCTCTTCATCCTTTTATAAAGCAGTTTGACTGCTCTTCATCCTCTTATAAATCAATTTGACTGCTCTTCATCCTCTTATAAAACCGTTTGACTGCTCTTCGTCCGATTATAAATCAGTTTAACTGCTCTTCGTCCGATTATAAATCAGTTTGACTGCTCTTCGTCCTTTTATAAAACAGTTTGACTGCTCTTCATCCTTTTATAAAGCAGTTTGACTGCTCTTCATCCTCTTATAAATCAGTTTGACTGCTCTTCATCCTTTTATAAAGCAGTTTGACTGCTCTTCATCCTCCTATAAACCAGTTTGACTGCGCTTCATCCTCCTATAGAACAGTTTGACTGCTCTTCGTCCGATTATAAATCAGTTTGACTGCTCTTCGTCCTCTTATAAAACAGTTTGACTGCTATTCATCCTTTTATAAAGCAGTTTGACTGTTCTTCATCCTCTTATAAATCAGTTTGACTGCTCTTCATCCGATTATAAAACAGTTTGACTGCTCTTTATCCTTTTATAAAGCAGTTTGACTGCTCTTCATCCTCTTATAAATCAATTTGACTGCTCTTCATCCTCTTATAAAACCGTTTGACTGCTCTTCATCCTCTTATAAAGCAGTTTGACTGCTCTTCATCCTTTTATAAAGCAGTTTGACTGCTCTTCATCCTCCTATAAACCAGTTTGACTGCGCTTCATCCTCCTATAGAACAGTTTGACTGCTCTTCTTCCGATTATAAATCAGTTTGACTGCTCTTCGTCCTCTTATAAAACAGTTTGACTGCTCTTCATCCTTTTATAAAGCAGTTTGACTGCTCTTCATCCTCATAAATCAGTTTGACTGCTCTTCATCCGATTTTAAATCAGTTTGACTTTTCTTCATCCTCTTATAAAACAGTTTGACTGCTCTTCATCCTCTTATAAATCAGTTTGACTGCTCTTCATCCGATTATAAATCAGTTTGACTGCTCTTCGTCCTCTTTTAAAACAGTTTGACTGCTCTTCATCCTTTTATAAAGCAGTTTGACTGCTCTTCATCCTCTTATAAAACAGTTTGACTGCTCTTCATCCTCTTGTAAAACAGGTTGACTGCTCTTCATCCTCTTGTAAAACAGTTTGACTGCTCTTCATCCGATTATAAATCAGTTTGACTGCTCTTCATCCTCTTATAAAACAGTTTGACTGCTCTTCATCCTCTTATAAAACAGTTTGACTGCTCTTCATCCTCTTATAAAACAGTTTGACTGCTCTTCTTCCTCTTATAAATCAGTTTGACTGCTCTTCATCCGATTATAAATCAGTTTGACTCCCCTTGTCCTCTTTTAAAACAGTTTGACTGCTCTTCATCCTTTTATAAAGCAGTTTGACTGCTCTTCATCCTCTTATAAAACAGTTTGACTGCTCTTCATCCTCTTGTAAAACAGGTTGACTGCTCTTCATCCTCTTGTAAAACAGTCTGACTGCTCTACATCCTCGTATAAAACAGTTTGACTGCTCTTCATCCTTTTATAAAGCACTTTGACTGCTCTTCATCCTCCTATAAACCAGTTTGACTGCGCTTCATCCTCCTATAGAACACTTTGACTGCTCTTCGTCCGATTATAAATCAGTTTGACTGCTCTTCGTCCTCGTATAAAACAGTTTGACTGCTCTTCATCGTTTTATAAAGCAGTTTGACTGCTCTACATCCTCTTATAAATCAGTTTGACTGCTATTCATCCGATTATAAAGCAGTTTGACTGCTCTTCGTCCAATTATAAATCAGTTTGACTGCTCTTCGTCCGAATATAAATCAGCTTGACTGCTCTTCGTCCGCTTATAAAACAGTTTGACTGCTCTTCATCCTTTTATAAAGCAGTTTGACTGCTCTTCATCCTCTTATAAATCAGTTTGACTGCTCTTCATCCTCTTATAAAGCAGTTTGACTGCTCTTCATCCTCCTATAAACCAGTTTGACTGCGCTTCATCCTCCTATAGAACAGTTTGACTGCTCTTCGTCCGATTATAAATCAGTTTGACTGCTCTTCGTCCTCTTATAAAACAGTTTGACTGCTCTTCATCCTTTTATAAAGCAGTTTGACTGCTCTTCATCCTCTTATAAAACAGTTTGACTGCTCTTCATCCTCTTGTAAAACAGGTTGACTGCTCTTCATCCTCTTGTAAAACAGTCTGACTGCTCTACATCCTCGTATAAAACAGTTTGACTGCTCTTCATCCTTTTATAAAGCAGTTTGACTGCTCTTCATCCTCCTATAAACCAGTTTGACTGCGCTTCATCCTCCTATAGAACAGTTTGACTGCTCTTCGTCCGATTATAAATCAGTTTGACTGCTCTTCGTCCTCGTATAAAACAGTTTGACTGCTCTTCATCGTTTTATAAAGCAGTTTGACTGCTTCTACATCCTCTTATAAATCAGTTTGACTGCTATTCATCCGATTATAAATCAGTTTGACTGCTCTTCGTCCAATTATAAATCAGTTTGACTGCTCTTCGTCCGATTATAAATCAGTTTGACTGCTCTTCGTCCGCTTATAAAACAGTTTGACTGCTCTTCATCCTTTTATAAAGCAGTTTGACTGCTCTTCATCCTCTTATAAATCAGTTTGACTGCTCTTCATCCTCTTATAAAGCAGTTTGACTGCTCTTCATCCTCTTGTAAAACAGTCTGACTGCTCTTCATCCGATTATAAATCAGTTTGACTCCTCTTCATCCTCTTATAAAACAGTTTGACTGCTCTTCATCTTTTTATAACGCAGTTTGACTGCTCTTCATCCTCTTGTAAAACAGGTTGACTGCTCTTCATCCTTTTTTAAAACAGTCTGACTGCTCTACATCATTGTATAAAACAGTTTGACTGCTCTTCATCCTTTTATAAAGCAGTTTGACTGCTCTTCATCCTCTTATAAATCAATTTGACTGCTCTTCATCCTCTTATAAAACCGTTTGACTGCTCTTCGTCCGATTATAAATCAGTTTGACTGCTCTTCGTCCGATTATAAATCAGTTTGACTGCTCTTCGTCCTTTTATAAAACAGTTTGACTGCTCTTCATCCTTTTATAAAGCAGTTTGACTGCTCTTCATCCTCTTATAAATCAGTTTGACTGCTCTTCATCCTTTTATAAAGCAGTTTGACTGCTCTTCATCCTCCTATAAACCAGTTTGACTGCTCTTCATCCTCCTATAAACCAGTTTGACTGCGCTTCGTCCGATTATAAATCAGTTTGACTGCTCTTCGTCCTCTTATAAAACAGTTTGACTGCTATTCATCCTTTTATAATGCAGTTTGACTGCTCTTCATCCTCTTATAAATCAGTTTGACTGCTCTTAATCCGATTATAAATCAGTTTGACTGCTCTTCATCCACTTATAAAAAAGTTTGACTGCTCTTCATCCTTTTATAACGCAGTTTGACTGCTCTTCATCCTCTTATAAATCAGTTTGACTGCTCTTCATACGATTATAAATCAGTTTGACTGCTCTTCGTCCTCTTATAAAACAGTTTGACTGCTCTTCATCCTCTTGTAAAACAGGTTGACTGCTCTTCATCCTCTTGTAAAACAGTCTGACTACTCTACATCCTCGTATAAAACAGTTTGACTGCTCTTCATCCTTTTATAAAGCAGTTTGACTGCTCTTCATCGTTTTATAAAGCAGTTTGACTGCTCTACATCCTCTTATAAATCAGTTTGACTGCTATTCATCCGATTATAAAGCAGTTTGACTGCTCTTCGTCCAATTATAAATCAGTTTGACTGCTCTTCGTCCGAATATAAATCAGCTTGACTGCTCTTCGTCCGCTTATAAAACAGTTTGACTGCTCTTCATCCTTTTATAAAGCAGTTTGACTGCTCTTCATCCTCTTATAAATCAGTTTGACTGCTCTTCATCCTCTTATAAAGCAGTTTGACTGCTCTTCATCCTCCTATAAACCAGTTTGACTGCGCTTCATCCTCCTATAGAACAGTTTGACTGCTCTTCGTCCGATTATAAATCAGTTTGACTGCTCTTCGTCCTCTTATAAAACAGTTTGACTGCTCTTCATCCTTTTATAAAGCAGTTTGACTGCTCTTCATCCTCTTATAAAACAGTTTGACTGCTCTTCATCCTCTTGTAAAACAGGTTGACTGCTCTTCATCCTCTTGTAAAACAGTCTGACTGCTCTACATCCTCGTATAAAACAGTTTGACTGCTCTTCATCCTTTTATAAAGCAGTTTGACTGCTCTTCATCCTCCTATAAACCAGTTTGACTGCGCTTCATCCTCCTATAGAACAGTTTGACTGCTCTTCGTCCGATTATAAATCAGTTTGACTGCTCTTCGTCCTCGTATAAAACAGTTTGACTGCTCTTCATCGTTTTATAAAGCAGTTTGACTGCTTCTACATCCTCTTATAAATCAGTTTGACTGCTATTCATCCGATTATAAATCAGTTTGACTGCTCTTCGTCCAATTATAAATCAGTTTGACTGCTCTTCGTCCGATTATAAATCAGTTTGACTGCTCTTCGTCCGCTTATAAAACAGTTTGACTGCTCTTCATCCTTTTATAAAGCAGTTTGACTGCTCTTCATCCTCTTATAAATCAGTTTGACTGCTCTTCATCCTCTTATAAAGCAGTTTGACTGCTCTTCATCCTCTTGTAAAACAGTCTGACTGCTCTTCATCCGATTATAAATCAGTTTGACTCCTCTTCATCCTCTTATAAAACAGTTTGACTGCTCTTCATCTTTTTATAACGCAGTTTGACTGCTCTTCATCCTCTTGTAAAACAGGTTGACTGCTCTTCATCCTTTTTTAAAACAGTCTGACTGCTCTACATCATTGTATAAAACAGTTTGACTGCTCTTCATCCTTTTATAAAGCAGTTTGACTGCTCTTCATCCTCTTATAAATCAATTTGACTGCTCTTCATCCTCTTATAAAACCGTTTGACTGCTCTTCGTCCGATTATAAATCAGTTTGACTGCTCTTCGTCCGATTATAAATCAGTTTGACTGCTCTTCGTCCTTTTATGAAACAGTTTGACTGCTCTTCATCCTTTTATAAAGCAGTTTGACTGCTCTTCATCCTCTTATAAATCAGTTTGACTGCTCTTCATCCTTTTATAAAGCAGTTTGACTGCTCTTCATCCTCCTATAAACCAGTTTGACTGCTCTTCATCCTCCTATAAACCAGTTTGACTGCGCTTCGTCCGATTATAAATCAGTTTGACTGCTCTTCGTCCTCTTATAAAACAGTTTGACTGCTATTCATCCTTTTATAATGCAGTTTGACTGCTCTTCATCCTCTTATAAATCAGTTTGTCTGCTCTTAATCCGATTATAAATCAGTTTGACTGCTCTTCATCCACTTATAAAAAAGTTTGACTGCTCTTCATCCTTTTATAACGCAGTTTGACTGCTCTTCATCCTCTTATAAATCAGTTTGACTGCTCTTCATACGATTATAAATCAGTTTGACTGCTCTTCGTCCTCTTATAAAACAGTTTGACTGCTCTTCATCCTCTTGTAAAACAGGTTGACTGCTCTTCATCCTCTTGTAAAACAGTCTGACTACTCTACATCCTCGTATAAAACAGTTTGACTGCTCTTCATCCTTTTATAAAGCAGTTTGACTGCTCTTCATCCTCTTATAAATCAATTTGACTGCTCTTCATCCTCTTATAAAACCGTTTGACTGCTCTTCGTCCGATTATAAATCAGTTTAACTGCTCATCGTCCGATTATAAATCAGTTTGACTGCTCTTCGTCCTTTTATAAAACAGTTTGACTGCTCTTCATCCTTTTATAAAGCAGTTTGACTGCTCTTCATCCTCTTATAAATCAGTTTGACTGCTCTTCATCCTTTTATAAAGCAGTTTGACTGCTCTTCATCCTCCTATAAACCAGTTTGACTGCGCTTCATCCTCGTATAAAACAGTTTGACTGCTCTTCATCCTTTTATAAAGCAGTTTGACTGCTCTTCATCCTCCTATAAACCAGTTTGACTGCGCTTCATCCTCCTATAGAACAGTTTGACTGCTCTTCGTCCGATTATAAATCAGTTTGACTGCTCTTCGTCCTCGTAAAACAGTTTGACTGCTCTTCATCGTTTTATAAAGCAGTTTGACTGCTTCTACATCCTCTTATAAATCAGTTTGACTGCTATTCATCCGATTATAAATCAGTTTGACTGCTCTTCGTCCAATTATAAATCAGTTTGACTGCTCTTCGTCCGATTATAAATCAGTTTGACTGCTCTTCGTCCGCTTATAAAACAGTTTGACTGCTCTTCATCCTTTTATAAAGCAGTTTGACTGCTCTTCATCCTCTTATAAATCAGTTTGACTGCTCTTCATCCTCTTATAAAGCAGTTTGACTGCTCTTCATCCTCTTGTAAAACAGTCTGACTGCTCTTCATCCGATTATAAATCAGTTTGACTCCTCTTCATCCTCTTATAAAACAGTTTGACTGCTCTTCATCTTTTTATAACGCAGTTTGACTGCTCTTCATCCTCTTGTAAAACAGGTTGACTGCTCTTCATCCTTTTTTAAAACAGTCTGACTGCTCTACATCATTGTATAAAACAGTTTGACTGCTCTTCATCCTTTTATAAAGCAGTTTGACTGCTCTTCATCCTCTTATAAATCAATTTGACTGCTCTTCATCCTTTTATAAAGCAGTTTGACTGCTCTTCATCCTCTTATAAATCAGTTTGACTGCTCTTCATCCTTTTATAAAGCAGTTTGACTGCTCTTCATCCTCCTATAAACCAGTTTGACTGCTCTTCATCCTCCTATAAACCAGTTTGACTGCGCTTCGTCCGATTATAAATCAGTTTGACTGCTCTTCGTCCTCTTATAAAACAGTTTGACTGCTATTCATCCTTTTATTATGCAGTTTGACTGCTCTTCATCCTCTTATAAATCAGTTTGACTGCTCTTAATCCGATTATAAATCAGTTTGACTGCTCTTCATCCACTTATAAAAAAGTTTGACTGCTCTTCATCCTTTTATAACGCAGTTTGACTGCTCTTCATCCTCTTATAAATCAGTTTGACTGCTCTTCATACGATTATAAATCAGTTTGACTGCTCTTCGTCCTCTTATAAAACAGTTTGACTGCTCTTCATCCTCTTGTAAAACAGGATGACTGCTCTTCATCCTCTTGTAAAACAGTCTGACTACTCTACATCCTCGTATAAAACAGTTTGACTGCTCTTCATCCTTTTATAAAGCAGTTTGACTGCTCTTCATCCTCTTATAAATCAATTTGACTGCTCTTCATCCTCTTATAAAACCGTTTGACTGCTCTTCGTCCGATTATAAATCAGTTTGACTGCTCTTCATCCTTTTATAAATCAGTTTGACTGCTCTTCGTCCTTTTATAAAACAGTTTGACTGCTCTTCATCCTTTTATAAAGCAGTTTGACTGCTCTTCATCCTCTTATAAATCAGTTTGACTGCTCTTCATCCTTTTATAAAGCAGTTTGACTGCTCTTCATCCTCCTATAAACCAGTTTGACTGCGCTTCATCCTCCTATAGAACAGTTTGACTGCTCTTCGTCCGATTATAAATCAGTTTGACTGCTCTTCGTCCTCTTATAAAACAGTTTGACTGCTCTTCATCCTTTTATAAAGCAGTTTGACTGCTCTTCATCCCCTTGTAAAACAGTCTGACTGCTCTTCATCCGATTATAAATCAGTTTGACTCCTCTTCATCCTCTTATAAAACAGTTTGACTGCTCTTCATCTTTTTATAACGCAGTTTGACTGCTCTTCATCCTCTTGTAAAACAGGTTGACTGCTCTTCATCCTTTTGTAAAACAGTCTGACTGCTCTACATCATTGTATAAAACAGTTTGACTGCTCTTCATCCTTTTATAAAGCAGTTTGACTGCTCTTCATCCTCTTATAAATCAATTTGACTGCTCTTCATCCTCTTATAAAACCGTTTGACTGCTCTTCGTCCGATTATAAATCAGTTTGACTGCTCTTCGTCCGATTATAAATCAGTTTGACTGCTCTTTGTCCTTTTATAAAACAGTTTGACTGCTCTTCATCCTTTTATAAAGCAGTTTGACTGCTCTTCATCCTCTTATAAATCAGTTTGACTGCTCTTCATCTTTTATAAAGCAGTTTGACTGCTCTTCATCCTCCTATAAACCAGTTTGACTGCTCTTCATCCTCCTATAAACCAGTTTGACTGCGCTTCGTCCGATTATAAATCAGTTTGACTGCTCTTCGTCCTCTTATAAAACAGTTTGACTGCTATTCATCCTTTTATAATGCAGTTTGACTGCTCTTCATCCTCTTATAAATCAGTTTGACTGCTCTTAATCAGATTATAAATCAGTTTGACTGCTCTTCATCCATTTATAAAACAGTTTGACTGCTCTTCATCCTTTTATAACGCAGTTTGACTGCTCTTCATCCTCTTATAAATCAGTTTGACTGCTCTTAATCAGATTATAAATCAGTTTGACTGCTCTTCATCCATTTATAAAACAGTTTGACTGCTCTTCATACGATTATAAATCAGTTTGACTGCTCTTCATCCTCTTGTAAAACAGGTTGACTGCTCTTCATCCTCTTGTAAAACAGTCTGACTGCTCTACATCCTCGTATAAAACAGTTTGACTGCTCTTCATCCTTTTATAAAGCAGTTTAACTGCTCTTCATCCTCTTATAAATCAATTTGACTGCTCTTCTTCCTCTTATAAAACCGTTTGACTGCTCTTCGTCCGATTATAAATCAGTTTAACTGCTCTTCGTCCGATTATAAATCAGTTTGACTGCTCTTCGTCCTTTTATAAAACAGTTTGACTGCTCTTCATCCTTTTATAAAGCAGTTTGACTGCTCTTCATCCTCTTATAAATCAGTTTGACTGCTCTTCATCCTTTTATAAAGCAGTTTGACTGCTCTTCATCCTCCTATAAACCAGTTTGACTGCGCTTCATCCTCCTATAGAACAGTTTGACTGCTCTTCGTCCGATTATAAATCAGTTTGACTGCTCTTCGTCCTCTTATAAAACAGTTTGACTGCTATTCATCCTTTTATAAAGCAGTTTGACTGTTCTTCATCCTCTTATAAATCAGTTTGACTGCTCTTCATCCGATTATAAAACAGGTTGACTGCTCTTCATCCTCTTGTAAAACAGTCTGACTACTCTACATCCTCGTATAAAACAGTTTGACTGCTCTTCATCCTTTTATAAAGCAGTTTGACTGCTCTTCATCCTCTTATAAATCAATTTGACTGCTCTTCATCCTCTTATAAAACCGTTTGACTGCTCTTCGTCCGATTATAAATCAGTTTAACTGCTCATCGTCCGATTATAAATCAGTTTGACTGCTCTTCGTCCTTTTATAAAACAGTTTGACTGCTCTTCATCCTTTTATAAAGCAGTTTGACTGCTCTTCATCCTCTTATAAATCAGTTTGACTGCTCTTCATCCTTTTATAAAGCAGTTTGACTGCTCTTCATCCTCCTATAAACCAGTTTGACTGCGCTTCATCCTCGTATAAAACAGTTTGACTGCTCTTCATCCTTTTATAAAGCAGTTTGACTGCTCTTCATCCTCCTATAAACCAGTTTGACTGCGCTTCATCCTCCTATAGAACAGTTTGACTGCTCTTCGTCCGATTATAAATCAGTTTGACTGCTCTTCGTCCTCGTAAAACAGTTTGACTGCTCTTCATCGTTTTATAAAGCAGTTTGACTGCTTCTACATCCTCTTATAAATCAGTTTGACTGCTATTCATCCGATTATAAATCAGTTTGACTGCTCTTCGTCCAATTATAAATCAGTTTGACTGCTCTTCGTCCGATTATAAATCAGTTTGACTGCTCTTCGTCCGCTTATAAAACAGTTTGACTGCTCTTCATCCTTTTATAAAGCAGTTTGACTGCTCTTCATCCTCTTATAAATCAGTTTGACTGCTCTTCATCCTCTTATAAAGCAGTTTGACTGCTCTTCATCCTCTTGTAAAACAGTCTGACTGCTCTTCATCCGATTATAAATCAGTTTGACTCCTCTTCATCCTCTTATAAAACAGTTTGACTGCTCTTCATCTTTTTATAACGCAGTTTGACTGCTCTTCATCCTCTTGTAAAACAGGTTGACTGCTCTTCATCCTTTTTTAAAACAGTCTGACTGCTCTACATCATTGTATAAAACAGTTTGACTGCTCTTCATCCTTTTATAAAGCAGTTTGACTGCTCTTCATCCTCTTATAAATCAATTTGACTGCTCTTCATCCTTTTATAAAGCAGTTTGACTGCTCTTCATCCTCTTATAAATCAGTTTGACTGCTCTTCATCCTTTTATAAAGCAGTTTGACTGCTCTTCATCCTCCTATAAACCAGTTTGACTGCTCTTCATCCTCCTATAAACCAGTTTGACTGCGCTTCGTCCGATTATAAATCAGTTTGACTGCTCTTCGTCCTCTTATAAAACAGTTTGACTGCTATTCATCCTTTTATTATGCAGTTTGACTGCTCTTCATCCTCTTATAAATCAGTTTGACTGCTCTTAATCCGATTATAAATCAGTTTGACTGCTCTTCATCCACTTATAAAAAAGTTTGACTGCTCTTCATCCTTTTATAACGCAGTTTGACTGCTCTTCATCCTCTTATAAATCAGTTTGACTGCTCTTCATACGATTATAAATCAGTTTGACTGCTCTTCGTCCTCTTATAAAACAGTTTGACTGCTCTTCATCCTCTTGTAAAACAGGATGACTGCTCTTCATCCTCTTGTAAAACAGTCTGACTACTCTACATCCTCGTATAAAACAGTTTGACTGCTCTTCATCCTTTTATAAAGCAGTTTGACTGCTCTTCATCCTCTTATAAATCAATTTGACTGCTCTTCATCCTCTTATAAAACCGTTTGACTGCTCTTCGTCCGATTATAAATCAGTTTGACTGCTCTTCATCCTTTTATAAATCAGTTTGACTGCTCTTCGTCCTTTTATAAAACAGTTTGACTGCTCTTCATCCTTTTATAAAGCAGTTTGACTGCTCTTCATCCTCTTATAAATCAGTTTGACTGCTCTTCATCCTTTTATAAAGCAGTTTGACTGCTCTTCATCCTCCTATAAACCAGTTTGACTGCGCTTCATCCTCCTATAGAACAGTTTGACTGCTCTTCGTCCGATTATAAATCAGTTTGACTGCTCTTCGTCCTCTTATAAAACAGTTTGACTGCTCTTCATCCTTTTATAAAGCAGTTTGACTGCTCTTCATCCCCTTGTAAAACAGTCTGACTGCTCTTCATCCGATTATAAATCAGTTTGACTCCTCTTCATCCTCTTATAAAACAGTTTGACTGCTCTTCATCTTTTTATAACGCAGTTTGACTGCTCTTCATCCTCTTGTAAAACAGGTTGACTGCTCTTCATCCTTTTGTAAAACAGTCTGACTGCTCTACATCATTGTATAAAACAGTTTGACTGCTCTTCATCCTTTTATAAAGCAGTTTGACTGCTCTTCATCCTCTTATAAATCAATTTGACTGCTCTTCATCCTCTTATAAAACCGTTTGACTGCTCTTCGTCCGATTATAAATCAGTTTGACTGCTCTTCGTCCGATTATAAATCAGTTTGACTGCTCTTTGTCCTTTTATAAAACAGTTTGACTGCTCTTCATCCTTTTATAAAGCAGTTTGACTGCTCTTCATCCTCTTATAAATCAGTTTGACTGCTCTTCATCTTTTATAAAGCAGTTTGACTGCTCTTCATCCTCCTATAAACCAGTTTGACTGCTCTTCATCCTCCTATAAACCAGTTTGACTGCGCTTCGTCCGATTATAAATCAGTTTGACTGCTCTTCGTCCTCTTATAAAACAGTTTGACTGCTATTCATCCTTTTATAATGCAGTTTGACTGCTCTTCATCCTCTTATAAATCAGTTTGACTGCTCTTAATCAGATTATAAATCAGTTTGACTGCTCTTCATCCATTTATAAAACAGTTTGACTGCTCTTCATCCTTTTATAACGCAGTTTGACTGCTCTTCATCCTCTTATAAATCAGTTTGACTGCTCTTAATCAGATTATAAATCAGTTTGACTGCTCTTCATCCATTTATAAAACAGTTTGACTGCTCTTCATACGATTATAAATCAGTTTGACTGCTCTTCATCCTCTTGTAAAACAGGTTGACTGCTCTTCATCCTCTTGTAAAACAGTCTGACTGCTCTACATCCTCGTATAAAACAGTTTGACTGCTCTTCATCCTTTTATAAAGCAGTTTAACTGCTCTTCATCCTCTTATAAATCAATTTGACTGCTCTTCTTCCTCTTATAAAACCGTTTGACTGCTCTTCGTCCGATTATAAATCAGTTTAACTGCTCTTCGTCCGATTATAAATCAGTTTGACTGCTCTTCGTCCTTTTATAAAACAGTTTGACTGCTCTTCATCCTTTTATAAAGCAGTTTGACTGCTCTTCATCCTCTTATAAATCAGTTTGACTGCTCTTCATCCTTTTATAAAGCAGTTTGACTGCTCTTCATCCTCCTATAAACCAGTTTGACTGCGCTTCATCCTCCTATAGAACAGTTTGACTGCTCTTCGTCCGATTATAAATCAGTTTGACTGCTCTTCGTCCTCTTATAAAACAGTTTGACTGCTATTCATCCTTTTATAAAGCAGTTTGACTGTTCTTCATCCTCTTATAAATCAGTTTGACTGCTCTTCATCCGATTATAAAACAGTTTGACTGCTCTTTATCCTTTTATAAAGCAGTTTGACTGCTCTTCATCCTCTTATAAATCAATTTGACTGCTCTTCATCCTCTTATAAAACCGTTTGACTGCTCTTCATCCTCTTATAAAGCAGTTTGACTGCTCTTCATCCTTTTATAAAGCAGTTTGACTGCTCTTCATCCTCCTATAAACCAGTTTGACTGCGCTTCATCCTCCTATAGAACAGTTTGACTGCTCTTCGTCCGATTATAAATCAGTTTAACTGCTCTTCGTCCGATTATAAATCAGTTTGACTGCTCTTCGTCCTTTTATAAAACAGTTTGACTGCTCTTCATCCTTTTATAAAGCAGTTTGACTGCTCTTCATCCTCTTATAAATCAGTTTGACTGCTCTTCATCCTTTTATAAAGCAGTTTGACTGCTCTTCATCCTCCTATAAACCAGTTTGACTGCGCTTCATCCTCCTATAGAACAGTTTGACTGCTCTTCGTCCGATTATAAATCAGTTTGACTGCTCTTCGTCCTCTTATAAAACAGTTTGACTGCTATTCATCCTTTTATAAAGCAGTTTGACTGTTCTTCATCCTCTTATAAATCAGTTTGACTGCTCTTCATCCGATTATAAAACAGTTTGACTGCTCTTTATCCTTTTATAAAGCAGTTTGACTGCTCTTCATCCTCTTATAAATCAATTTGACTGCTCTTCATCCTCTTATAAAACCGTTTGACTGCTCTTCATCCTCTTATAAAGCAGTTTGACTGCTCTTCATCCTTTTATAAAGCAGTTTGACTGCTCTTCATCCTCCTATAAACCAGTTTGACTGTGCTTCATCCTCCTATAGAACAGTTTGACTGCTCTTCTTCCGATTATAAATCAGTTTGACTGCTCTTCGTCCTCTTATAAAACAGTTTGACTGCTCTTCATCCTTTTATAAAGCAGTTTGACTGCTCTTCATCCTCATAAATCAGTTTGACTGCTCTTAATCCGATTATAAATCAGTTTGACTGCTCTTCATCCACTTATAAAACAGTTTGACTGCTCTTCATCCTTTTATAACGCAGTTTGACTGCTCTTCATCCTCTTATAAATCAGTTTGACTGCTCTTCATACGATTATAAATCAGTTTGACTGCTCTTCGTCCTCTTATAAAACAGTTTGACTGCTCTTCATCCTCTTGTAAAACAGGTTGACTGCTCTTCATCCTCTTGTAAAACAGTCTGACTGCTCTACATCCTCGTATAAAACAGTTTGACTGCTCTTCATCCTTTTATAAAGCAGTTTGACTGCTCTTCATCCTCTTATAAATCAATTTGACTGCTCTTCATCCTCTTATAAAACCGTTTGACTGCTCTTCGTCCGATTATAAATCAGTTTAACTGCTCTTCGTCCGATTATAAATCAGTTTGACTGCTCTTCATCCTTTTATAAAGCAGTTTGACTGCTCTTCATCCTCCTATAAACCAGTTTGACTGCGCTTCATCCTCCTATAGAACAGTTTGACTGCTCTTCGTCCGATTATAAATCAGTTTGACTGCTCTTCGTCCTCTTATAAAACAGTTTGACTGCTATTCATCCTTTTATAAAGCAGTTTGACTGCTCTTCATCCGATTATAAATCAGTTTGACTGCTCTTCATCCTTTTATAACGCAGTTTGACTGCTCTTCATCCTCTTATAAATCAGTTTGACTGCTCTTCATCCGATCATAAATCAGTTTGACTGCTCTTCATCCTCTTATAAAACAGTCTGACTGCTCTACATCCTCGTATAAAACAGTTTGACTGCTCTTTATCCTTTTATAAAGCAGTTTGACTGCTTTTCATCCTCTTATAAATCAATTTGACTGCTCTTCATCCTCTTATAAAACCGTTTGACTGCTCTTCATCCTCTTATAAATCAGTTTGACTGCTCTTCATCCTTTTATAAAGCAGTTTGACTGCTCTTCATCCTCCTATAAACCAGTTTGACTGCGCTTCATCCTCCTATAGAACAGTTTGACTGCTCTTCGTCCGATTATAAATCAGTTTGACTGCTCTTCGTCCTCTTGTAAAACAGTTTGACTGCTCTTCATCCTTTTATAAAGCAGTTTGACTGCTCTTTATCCTCTTATAAATCAGTTTGACTGCTCTTCATCCGATTATAAATCAGTTTGACTTTTCTTCATCCTCTTATAAAACAGTTTGACTGCTCTTCATCCTCTTATAAATCAGTTTGACTGCTCTTCATCCGATTATAAATCAGTTTGACTGCTCTTCATCCTTTTATAACGCAGTTTGACTGCTCTTCATCCTCTTATAAATCAGTTTGACTGCTCTTCATCCGATCATAAATCAGTTTGACTGCTCTTCATCCTCTTATAAAGCAGTTTGACTGCTCTTCATCCTTTTATAAAGCAGTTTGACTGCTCTTCATCCTCCTATAAACCAGTTTGACTGCGCTTCATCCTCCTATAGAACAGTTTGACTGCTCTTCTTCCGATTATAAATCAGTTTGACTGCTCTTCGTCCTCTTATAAAACAGTTTGACTGCTCTTCATCCTTTTATAAAGCAGTTTGACTGCTCTTCATCCTCATAAATCAGTTTGACTGCTCTTAATCCGATTATAAATCAGTTTGACTGCTCTTCATCCACTTATAAAACAGTTTGACTGCTCTTCATCCTTTTATAACGCAGTTTGACTGCTCTTCATCCTCTTATAAATCAGTTTGACTGCTCTTCATACGATTATAAATCAGTTTGACTGCTCTTCGTCCTCTTATAAAACAGTTTGACTGCTCTTCATCCTCTTGTAAAACAGGTTGACTGCTCTTCATCCTCTTGTAAAACAGTCTGACTGCTCTACATCCTCGTATAAAACAGTTTGACTGCTCTTCATCCTTTTATAAAGCAGTTTGACTGCTCTTCATCCTCTTATAAATCAATTTGACTGCTCTTCATCCTCTTATAAAACCGTTTGACTGCTCTTCGTCCGATTATGAATCAGTTTAACTGCTCTTCGTCCGATTATAAATCAGTTTGACTGCTCTTCGTCCTTTTATAAAACAGTTTGACTGCTCTTCATCCTTTTATAAAGCAGTTTGACTGCTCTTCATCCTCTTATAAATCAGTTTGACTGCTCTTCATCCTTTTATAAAGCAGTTTGACTGCTCTTCATCCTCCTATAAACCAGTTTGACTGCGCTTCATCCTCCTATAGAACAGTTTGACTGCTCTTCGTCCGATTATAAATCAGTTTGACTGCTCTTCGTCCTCTTATAAAACAGTTTGACTGCTATTCATCCTTTTATAAAGCAGTTTGACTGTTCTTCATCCTCTTATAAATCAGTTTGACTGCTCTTCATCCGATTATAAAACAGTTTGACTGCTCTTTATCCTTTTATAAAGCAGTTTGACTGCTCTTCATCCTCTTATAAATCAATTTGACTGCTCTTCATCCTCTTATAAAACCGTTTGACTGCTCTTCATCCTCTTATAAAGCAGTTTGACTGCTCTTCATCCTTTTATAAAGCAGTTTGACTGCTCTTCATCCTCCTATAAACCAGTTTGACTGTGCTTCATCCTCCTATAGAACAGTTTGACTGCTCTTCTTCCGATTATAAATCAGTTTGACTGCTCTTCGTCCTCTTATAAAACAGTTTGACTGCTCTTCATCCTTTTATAAAGCAGTTTGACTGCTCTTCATCCTCATAAATCAGTTTGACTGCTCTTAATCCGATTATAAATCAGTTTGACTGCTCTTCATCCACTTATAAAACAGTTTGACTGCTCTTCATCCTTTTATAACGCAGTTTGACTGCTCTTCATCCTCTTATAAATCAGTTTGACTGCTCTTCATACGATTATAAATCAGTTTGACTGCTCTTCGTCCTCTTATAAAACAGTTTGACTGCTCTTCATCCTCTTGTAAAACAGGTTGACTGCTCTTCATCCTCTTGTAAAACAGTCTGACTGCTCTACATCCTCGTATAAAACAGTTTGACTGCTCTTCATCCTTTTATAAAGCAGTTTGACTGCTCTTCATCCTCTTATAAATCAATTTGACTGCTCTTCATCCTCTTATAAAACCGTTTGACTGCTCTTCGTCCGATTATAAATCAGTTTAACTGCTCTTCGTCCGATTATAAATCAGTTTGACTGCTCTTCATCCTTTTATAAAGCAGTTTGACTGCTCTTCATCCTCCTATAAACCAGTTTGACTGCGCTTCATCCTCCTATAGAACAGTTTGACTGCTCTTCGTCCGATTATAAATCAGTTTGACTGCTCTTCGTCCTCTTATAAAACAGTTTGACTACTATTCATCCTTTTATAAAGCAGTTTGACTGCTCTTCATCCGATTATAAATCAGTTTGACTGCTCTTCATCCTTTTATAACGCAATTTGACTGCTCTTCATCCTCTTATAAATCAGTTTGACTGCTCTTCATCCGATCATAAATCAGTTTGACTGCTCTTCATCCTCTTATAAAACAGTCTGACTGCTCTACATCCTCGTATAAAACAGTTTGACTGCTCTTTATCCTTTTATAAAGCAGTTTGACTGCTTTTCATCCTCTTATAAATCAATTTGACTGCTCTTCATCCTCTTATAAAACCGTTTGACTGCTCTTCATCCTCTTATAAATCAGTTTGACTGCTCTTCATCCTTTTATAAAGCAGTTTGACTGCTCTTCATCCTCCTATAAACCAGTTTGACTGCGCTTCATCCTCCTATAGAACAGTTTGACTGCTCTTCGTCCGATTATAAATCAGTTTGACTGCTCTTCGTCCTCTTATAAAACAGTTTGACTGCTCTTCATCCTTTTATAAAGCAGTTTGACTGCTCTTTATCCTCTTATAAATCAGTTTGACTGCTCTTCATCCGATTATAAATCAGTTTGACTTTTCTTCATCCTCTTATAAAACAGTTTGACTGCTCTTCATCCTCTTATAAATCAGTTTGACTGCTCTTCATCCGATTATAAATCAGTTTGACTGCTCTTCATCCGATTATAAATCAGTTTGACTGCTCTTCATCCTTTTATAACGCAGTTTGACTGCTCTTCATCCTCTTATAAATCAGTTTGACTGCTCTTCATCCGATCATAAATCAGTTTGACTGCTCTTCATCCTCTTATAAAACAGTCTGACTGCTCTACATCCTCGTATAAAACAGTTTGACTGCTCTTTATCCTTTTATAAAGCAGTTTGACTGCTTTTCATCCTCTTATAAATCAATTTGACTGCTCTTCATCCTCTTATAAAACCGTTTGACTGCTCTTCATCCTCTTATAAATCAGTTTGACTGCTCTTCATCCTTTTATAAAGCAGTTTGACTGCTCTTCATCCTCCTATAAACCAGTTTGACTGCGCTTCATCCTCCTATAGAACAGTTTGACTGCTCTTCGTCCGATTATAAATCAGTTTGACTGCTCTTCGTCCTCTTGTAAAACAGTTTGACTGCTCTTCATCCTTTTATAAAGCAGTTTGACTGCTCTTTATCCTCTTATAAATCAGTTTGACTGCTCTTCATCCGATTATAAATCAGTTTGACTTTTCTTCATCCTCTTATAAAACAGTTTGACTGCTCTTCATCCTCTTATAAATCAGTTTGACTGCTCTTCATCCGATTATAAATCAGTTTGACTGCTCTTCATCCTTTTATAACGCAGTTTGACTGCTCTTCATCCTCTTATAAATCAGTTTGACTGCTCTTCATCCGATCATAAATCAGTTTGACTGCTCTTCATCCTCTTATAAAGCAGTTTGACTGCTCTTCATCCTTTTATAAAGCAGTTTGACTGCTCTTCATCCTCCTATAAACCAGTTTGACTGCGCTTCATCCTCCTATAGAACAGTTTGACTGCTCTTCTTCCGATTATAAATCAGTTTGACTGCTCTTCGTCCTCTTATAAAACAGTTTGACTGCTCTTCATCCTTTTATAAAGCAGTTTGACTGCTCTTCATCCTCATAAATCAGTTTGACTGCTCTTAATCCGATTATAAATCAGTTTGACTGCTCTTCATCCACTTATAAAACAGTTTGACTGCTCTTCATCCTTTTATAACGCAGTTTGACTGCTCTTCATCCTCTTATAAATCAGTTTGACTGCTCTTCATACGATTATAAATCAGTTTGACTGCTCTTCGTCCTCTTATAAAACAGTTTGACTGCTCTTCATCCTCTTGTAAAACAGGTTGACTGCTCTTCATCCTCTTGTAAAACAGTCTGACTGCTCTACATCCTCGTATAAAACAGTTTGACTGCTCTTCATCCTTTTATAAAGCAGTTTGACTGCTCTTCATCCTCTTATAAATCAATTTGACTGCTCTTCATCCTCTTATAAAACCGTTTGACTGCTCTTCGTCCGATTATGAATCAGTTTAACTGCTCTTCGTCCGATTATAAATCAGTTTGACTGCTCTTCGTCCTTTTATAAAACAGTTTGACTGCTCTTCATCCTTTTATAAAGCAGTTTGACTGCTCTTCATCCTCTTATAAATCAGTTTGACTGCTCTTCATCCTTTTATAAAGCAGTTTGACTGCTCTTCATCCTCCTATAAACCAGTTTGACTGCGCTTCATCCTCCTATAGAACAGTTTGACTGCTCTTCGTCCGATTATAAATCAGTTTGACTGCTCTTCGTCCTCTTATAAAACAGTTTGACTGCTATTCATCCTTTTATAAAGCAGTTTGACTGTTCTTCATCCTCTTATAAATCAGTTTGACTGCTCTTCATCCGATTATAAAACAGTTTGACTGCTCTTTATCCTTTTATAAAGCAGTTTGACTGCTCTTCATCCTCTTATAAATCAATTTGACTGCTCTTCATCCTCTTATAAAACCGTTTGACTGCTCTTCATCCTCTTATAAAGCAGTTTGACTGCTCTTCATCCTTTTATAAAGCAGTTTGACTGCTCTTCATCCTCCTATAAACCAGTTTGACTGTGCTTCATCCTCCTATAGAACAGTTTGACTGCTCTTCTTCCGATTATAAATCAGTTTGACTGCTCTTCGTCCTCTTATAAAACAGTTTGACTGCTCTTCATCCTTTTATAAAGCAGTTTGACTGCTCTTCATCCTCATAAATCAGTTTGACTGCTCTTAATCCGATTATAAATCAGTTTGACTGCTCTTCATCCACTTATAAAACAGTTTGACTGCTCTTCATCCTTTTATAACGCAGTTTGACTGCTCTTCATCCTCTTATAAATCAGTTTGACTGCTCTTCATACGATTATAAATCAGTTTGACTGCTCTTCGTCCTCTTATAAAACAGTTTGACTGCTCTTCATCCTCTTGTAAAACAGGTTGACTGCTCTTCATCCTCTTGTAAAACAGTCTGACTGCTCTACATCCTCGTATAAAACAGTTTGACTGCTCTTCATCCTTTTATAAAGCAGTTTGACTGCTCTTCATCCTCTTATAAATCAATTTGACTGCTCTTCATCCTCTTATAAAACCGTTTGACTGCTCTTCGTCCGATTATAAATCAGTTTAACTGCTCTTCGTCCGATTATAAATCAGTTTGACTGCTCTTCATCCTTTTATAAAGCAGTTTGACTGCTCTTCATCCTCCTATAAACCAGTTTGACTGCGCTTCATCCTCCTATAGAACAGTTTGACTGCTCTTCGTCCGATTATAAATCAGTTTGACTGCTCTTCGTCCTCTTATAAAACAGTTTGACTACTATTCATCCTTTTATAAAGCAGTTTGACTGCTCTTCATCCGATTATAAATCAGTTTGACTGCTCTTCATCCTTTTATAACGCAATTTGACTGCTCTTCATCCTCTTATAAATCAGTTTGACTGCTCTTCATCCGATCATAAATCAGTTTGACTGCTCTTCATCCTCTTATAAAACAGTCTGACTGCTCTACATCCTCGTATAAAACAGTTTGACTGCTCTTTATCCTTTTATAAAGCAGTTTGACTGCTTTTCATCCTCTTATAAATCAATTTGACTGCTCTTCATCCTCTTATAAAACCGTTTGACTGCTCTTCATCCTCTTATAAATCAGTTTGACTGCTCTTCATCCTTTTATAAAGCAGTTTGACTGCTCTTCATCCTCCTATAAACCAGTTTGACTGCGCTTCATCCTCCTATAGAACAGTTTGACTGCTCTTCGTCCGATTATAAATCAGTTTGACTGCTCTTCGTCCTCTTATAAAACAGTTTGACTGCTCTTCATCCTTTTATAAAGCAGTTTGACTGCTCTTTATCCTCTTATAAATCAGTTTGACTGCTCTTCATCCGATTATAAATCAGTTTGACTTTTCTTCATCCTCTTATAAAACAGTTTGACTGCTCTTCATCCTCTTATAAATCAGTTTGACTGCTCTTCATCCGATTATAAATCAGTTTGACTGCTCTTCATCCGATTATAAATCAGTTTGACTGCTCTTCATCCTTTTATAACGCAGTTTGACTGCTCTTCATCCTCTTATAAATCAGTTTGACTGCTCTTCATCCGATCATAAATCAGTTTGACTGCTCTTCATCCTCTTATAAAACAGTCTGACTGCTCTACATCCTCGTATAAAACAGTTTGACTGCTCTTTATCCTTTTATAAAGCAGTTTGACTGCTTTTCATCCTCTTATAAATCAATTTGACTGCTCTTCATCCTCTTATAAAACCGTTTGACTGCTCTTCATCCTCTTATAAATCAGTTTGACTGCTCTTCATCCTTTTATAAAGCAGTTTGACTGCTCTTCATCCTCCTATAAACCAGTTTGACTGCGCTTCATCCTCCTATAGAACAGTTTGACTGCTCTTCGTCCGATTATAAATCAGTTTGACTGCTCTTCGTACTCTTATAAAACAGTTTGACTGCTCTTCATCCTTTTATAAAGCAGTTTGACTGCTCTTCATCCTCTTATAAATCAGTTTGACTGCTCTTCATCCGATTATAAATCAGTTTGACTTTTCTTCATCCTCTTATAAAACAGTTTGACTGCTCTTCATCCTCTTATAAATCAGTTTGACTGCTCTTCATCCTTTTATAAAGCAGTTTGACTGCTCTTCATCCTCCTATAAACCAGTTTGACTGCGCTTCATCCTCCTATAGAACAGTTTGACTGCTCTTCGTCCGATTATAAATCAGTTTGACTGCTCTTCGTCCTCTTATAAAACAGTTTGACTGCTCTTCATCCTTTTATAAAGCAGTTTGACTGCTCTTCATCCTCTTATAAATCAGTTTGACTGCTCTTCATCCGATTATAAATCAGTTTGACTTTTCTTCATCCTCTTATAAAACAGTTTGACTGCTCTTCATCCTCTTATAAATCAGTTTGACTGCTCTTCATCCGATTATAAATCAGTTTGACTGCTCTTCGTCCTCTTTTAAAACAGTTTGACTGCTCTTCATCCTTTTATAAAGCAGTTTGACTGCTCTTCATCCTCTTATAAAACAGTTTGACTGCTCTTCATCCTCTTATAAAACAGGTTGACTGCTCTTCATCCTCTTGTAAAACAGTCTGACTGCTCTACATCCTCGTATAAAACAGTTTGACTGCTCTTCATCCTTTTATAAAGCAGTTTGACTGCTCTTCATCCTCCTATAAACCAGTTTGACTGCGCTTCATCCTCCTATCGAACAGTTTGACTGCTCTTCTTCCGATTATAAATCAGTTTGACTGCTCTTCGTCCTCGTATAAAACAGTTTGACTGCTCTTCATCGTTTTATAAAGCAGTTTGACTGCTCTACATCCTCTTATAAATCAGTTTGACTGCTATTCATCCGATTATAAATCAGTTTGACTGCTCTTCGTCCAATTATAAATCAGTTTGCCTGCTCTTCGTCTGATTATAAATCAGTTTGACTGCTCTTCGTCCGCTTATAAAACAGTTTGACTGCTCTTCATCCTTTTATAAAGCAGTTTGACTGCTCTTCATCCTCTTATAAATCAGTTTGACTGCTCTTCATCCTCTTATAAAGCAGTTTGACTGCTCTTCATCCTCCTATAAACCAGTTTGACTGTGCTTCATCCTCCTATAGAACAGTTTGACTGCTCTTCGTCCGATTATAAATCAGTTTGACTGCTCTTTGTCCTCTTATAAAACAGTTTGACTGCTCTTCATCCTTTTATAAAGCAGTTTGACTGCTCTTCATCCTCTTGTAAAACAGTCTGACTGCTCTTCATCCGATTATAAATCAGTTTGACTGCTCTTCATCCTCTTATAAAACAGTTTGACTGCTCTTCATCCTTTTATAAAGCAGTTTGACTGCTCTTCGTCCTCTTTTAAAACAGTTTGACTGCTCTTCATCCTTTTATGAAGCAGTTTGACTGCTCTTCATCCTCTTATAAAACAGTTTGACTGCTCTTCATCCTCTTGTAAAACAGGTTGACTGCTCTTCATCCTCTTTTAAAACAGTCTGACTGCTCTTCATCCTCGTATAAAACAGTTTGACTGCTCTTCATCCTTTTATAAAGCAGTTTGACTGCTCTTCATCCTCCTATAAACCAGTTTGACTGCGCTTCATCCTCCTATAGAACAGTTTGACTGCTCTTCATCCGATTATAAATCAGTTTGACTGCTCTTCGTCCTCGTATAAAACAGTTTGACTGCTCTTCATCGTTTTATAAAGCAGTTTGACTGCTCTACATCCTCTTATAAATCAGTTTGACTGCTATTCATCTGATTATAAATCAGTTTGACTGCTCTTCGTCCAATTATAAATCAGTTTGACTGCTCTTCGTCCGATTATAAATCAGTTTGACTGCTCTTCGTCCGCTTATAAAACAGTTTGACTGCTCTTCATCCTTTTATAAAGCAGTTTGACTGCTCTTCATCCTCTTATAAATCAGTTTGACTGCTCTTCATCCTCTTATAAAGCAGTTTGACTGCTCTTCATCCTCCTATAAACCAGTTTGACTGCGCTTCATCCTCCTATAGAACAGTTTGACTGCTCTTCGTCCGATTATAAATCAGTTTGACTGCTCTTCATCCTCTTATAAAACAGTTTGACTGCTCTTCATCCTTTTATAAAGCAGTTTGACTGCTCTTCATCCTCTTGTAAAACAGTCTGACTGCTCTTCATCCGATTATAAATCAGTTTGACTCCTCTTCATCCTCTTATAAAACAGTTTGACTGCTCTTCATCTTTTTATAACGCAGTTTGACTGCTCTTCATCCTCTTGTAAAACAGGTTGACTGCTCTTCATCCTCTTGTAAAACAGTCTGACTGCTCTACATCCTCGTATAAAACAGTTTGACTGCTCTTCATCCTTTTATAAAGCAGTTTGACTGCTCTTCATCCTCTTATAAATCAATTTGACTGCTCTTCATCCTCCTATAAAACCGTTTGACTGCTCTTCGTCCGATTATGAATCAGTTTAACTGCTCTTCGTCCGATTATAAATCAGTTTGACTGCTCTTCGTCCTTTTATAAAACAGTTTGACTGCTCTTCATCCTTTTATAAAGCAGTTTGACTGCTCTTCATCCTCTTATAAATCAGTTTGACTGCTCTTCATCCTTTTATAAAACCGTTTGACTGCTCTTCATCCTCCTATAAACCAGTTTGACTGCGCTTCATCCTCCTATAGAACAGTTTGACTGCTCTTCGTCCGATTATAAATCAGTTTGACTGCTCTTCGTCCTCTTATAAAACAGTTTGACTGCTATTCATCCTTTTATAAAGCAGTTTGACTGTTCTTCATCCTCTTATAAATCAGTTTGACTGCTCTTCATCCGATTATAAAACAGTTTGACTGCTCTTTATCCTTTTATAAAGCAGTTTGACTGCTCTTCATCCTCTTATAAATCAATTTGACTGCTCTTCATCCTCTTATAAAACCGTTTGACTGCTCTTCATCCTCTTATAAAGCAGTTTGACTGCTCTTCATCCTTTTATAAAGCAGTTTGACTGCTCTTCATCCTCCTATAAACCAGTTTGACTGTGCTTCATCCTCCTATAGAACAGTTTGACTGCTCTTCTTCCGATTATAAATCAGTTTGACTGCTCTTCGTCCTCTTATAAAACAGTTTGACTGCTCTTCATCCTTTTATAAAGCAGTTTGACTGCTCTTCATCCTCATAAATCAGTTTGACTGCTCTTAATCCGATTATAAATCAGTTTGACTGCTCTTCATCCACTTATAAAACAGTTTGACTGCTCTTCATCCTTTTATAACGCAGTTTGACTGCTCTTCATCCTCTTATAAATCAGTTTGACTGCTCTTCATACGATTATAAATCAGTTTGACTGCTCTTCGTCCTCTTATAAAACAGTTTGACTGCTCTTCATCCTCTTGTAAAACAGGTTGACTGCTCTTCATCCTCTTGTAAAACAGTCTGACTGCTCTACATCCTCGTATAAAACAGTTTGACTGCTCTTCATCCTTTTATAAAGCAGTTTGACTGCTCTTCATCCTCTTATAAATCAATTTGACTGCTCTTCATCCTCTTATAAAACCGTTTGACTGCTCTTCGTCCGATTATAAATCAGTTTAACTGCTCTTCGTCCGATTATAAATCAGTTTGACTGCTCTTCATCCTTTTATAAAGCAGTTTGACTGCTCTTCATCCTCCTATAAACCAGTTTGACTGCGCTTCATCCTCCTATAGAACAGTTTGACTGCTCTTCGTCCGATTATAAATCAGTTTGACTGCTCTTCGTCCTCTTATAAAACAGTTTGACTGCTATTCATCCTTTTATAAAGCAGTTTGACTGCTCTTCATCCGATTATAAATCAGTTTGACTGCTCTTCATCCTTTTATAACGCAATTTGACTGCTCTTCATCCTCTTATAAATCAGTTTGACTGCTCTTCATCCGATCATAAATCAGTTTGACTGCTCTTCATCCTCTTATAAAACAGTCTGACTGCTCTACATCCTCGTATAAAACAGTTTGACTGCTCTTTATCCTTTTATAAAGCAGTTTGACTGCTTTTCATCCTCTTATAAATCAATTTGACTGCTCTTCATCCTCTTATAAAACCGTTTGACTGCTCTTCATCCTCTTATAAATCAGTTTGACTGCTCTTCATCCTTTTATAAAGCAGTTTGACTGCTCTTCATCCTCCTATAAACCAGTTTGACTGCGCTTCATCCTCCTATAGAACAGTTTGACTGCTCTTCGTCCGATTATAAATCAGTTTGACTGCTCTTCGTCCTCTTATAAAACAGTTTGACTGCTCTTCATCCTTTTATAAAGCAGTTTGACTGCTCTTTATCCTCTTATAAATCAGTTTGACTGCTCTTCATCCGATTATAAATCAGTTTGACTTTTCTTCATCCTCTTATAAAACAGTTTGACTGCTCTTCATCCTCTTATAAATCAGTTTGACTGCTCTTCATCCGATTATAAATCAGTTTGACTGCTCTTCATCCGATTATAAATCAGTTTGACTGCTCTTCATCCTTTTATAACGCAGTTTGACTGCTCTTCATCCTCTTATAAATCAGTTTGACTGCTCTTCATCCGATCATAAATCAGTTTGACTGCTCTTCATCCTCTTATAAAACAGTCTGACTGCTCTACATCCTCGTATAAAACAGTTTGACTGCTCTTTATCCTTTTATAAAGCAGTTTGACTGCTTTTCATCCTCTTATAAATCAATTTGACTGCTCTTCATCCTCTTATAAAACCGTTTGACTGCTCTTCATCCTCTTATAAATCAGTTTGACTGCTCTTCATCCTTTTATAAAGCAGTTTGACTGCTCTTCATCCTCCTATAAACCAGTTTGACTGCGCTTCATCCTCCTATAGAACAGTTTGACTGCTCTTCGTCCGATTATAAATCAGTTTGACTGCTCTTCGTACTCTTATAAAACAGTTTGACTGCTCTTCATCCTTTTATAAAGCAGTTTGACTGCTCTTCATCCTCTTATAAATCAGTTTGACTGCTCTTCATCCGATTATAAATCAGTTTGACTTTTCTTCATCCTCTTATAAAACAGTTTGACTGCTCTTCATCCTCTTATAAATCAGTTTGACTGCTCTTCATCCTTTTATAAAGCAGTTTGACTGCTCTTCATCCTCCTATAAACCAGTTTGACTGCGCTTCATCCTCCTATAGAACAGTTTGACTGCTCTTCGTCCGATTATAAATCAGTTTGACTGCTCTTCGTCCTCTTATAAAACAGTTTGACTGCTCTTCATCCTTTTATAAAGCAGTTTGACTGCTCTTCATCCTCTTATAAATCAGTTTGACTGCTCTTCATCCGATTATAAATCAGTTTGACTTTTCTTCATCCTCTTATAAAACAGTTTGACTGCTCTTCATCCTCTTATAAATCAGTTTGACTGCTCTTCATCCGATTATAAATCAGTTTGACTGCTCTTCGTCCTCTTTTAAAACAGTTTGACTGCTCTTCATCCTTTTATAAAGCAGTTTGACTGCTCTTCATCCTCTTATAAAACAGTTTGACTGCTCTTCATCCTCTTATAAAACAGGTTGACTGCTCTTCATCCTCTTGTAAAACAGTCTGACTGCTCTACATCCTCGTATAAAACAGTTTGACTGCTCTTCATCCTTTTATAAAGCAGTTTGACTGCTCTTCATCCTCCTATAAACCAGTTTGACTGCGCTTCATCCTCCTATCGAACAGTTTGACTGCTCTTCGTCCGATTATAAATCAGTTTGACTGCTCTTCGTCCTCGTATAAAACAGTTTGACTGCTCTTCATCGTTTTATAAAGCAGTTTGACTGCTCTACATCCTCTTATAAATCAGTTTGACTGCTATTCATCCGATTATAAATCAGTTTGACTGCTCTTCGTCCAATTATAAATCAGTTTGCCTGCTCTTCGTCTGATTATAAATCAGTTTGACTGCTCTTCGTCCGCTTATAAAACAGTTTGACTGCTCTTCATCCTTTTATAAAGCAGTTTGACTGCTCTTCATCCTCTTATAAATCAGTTTGACTGCTCTTCATCCTCTTATAAAGCAGTTTGACTGCTCTTCATCCTCCTATAAACCAGTTTGACTGTGCTTCATCCTCCTATAGAACAGTTTGACTGCTCTTCGTCCGATTATAAATCAGTTTGACTGCTCTTTGTCCTCTTATAAAACAGTTTGACTGCTCTTCATCCTTTTATAAAGCAGTTTGACTGCTCTTCATCCTCTTGTAAAACAGTCTGACTGCTCTTCATCCGATTATAAATCAGTTTGACTGCTCTTCATCCTCTTATAAAACAGTTTGACTGCTCTTCATCCTTTTATAAAGCAGTTTGACTGCTCTTCGTCCTCTTTTAAAACAGTTTGACTGCTCTTCATCCTTTTATGAAGCAGTTTGACTGCTCTTCATCCTCTTATAAAACAGTTTGACTGCTCTTCATCCTCTTGTAAAACAGGTTGACTGCTCTTCATCCTCTTTTAAAACAGTCTGACTGCTCTTCATCCTCGTATAAAACAGTTTGACTGCTCTTCATCCTTTTATAAAGCAGTTTGACTGCTCTTCATCCTCCTATAAACCAGTTTGACTGCGCTTCATCCTCCTATAGAACAGTTTGACTGCTCTTCGTCCGATTATAAATCAGTTTGACTGCTCTTCGTCCTCGTATAAAACAGTTTGACTGCTCTTCATCGTTTTATAAAGCAGTTTGACTGCTCTACATCCTCTTATAAATCAGTTTGACTGCTATTCATCTGATTATAAATCAGTTTGACTGCTCTTCGTCCAATTATAAATCAGTTTGACTGCTCTTCGTCCGATTATAAATCAGTTTGACTGCTCTTCGTCCGCTTATAAAACAGTTTGACTGCTCTTCATCCTTTTATAAAGCAGTTTGACTGCTCTTCATCCTCTTATAAATCAGTTTGACTGCTCTTCATCCTCTTATAAAGCAGTTTGACTGCTCTTCATCCTCCTATAAACCAGTTTGACTGCGCTTCATCCTCCTATAGAACAGTTTGACTGCTCTTCGTCCGATTATAAATCAGTTTGACTGCTCTTCATCCTCTTATAAAACAGTTTGACTGCTCTTCATCCTTTTATAAAGCAGTTTGACTGCTCTTCATCCTCTTGTAAAACAGTCTGACTGCTCTTCATCCGATTATAAATCAGTTTGACTCCTCTTCATCCTCTTATAAAACAGTTTGACTGCTCTTCATCTTTTTATAACGCAGTTTGACTGCTCTTCATCCTCTTGTAAAACAGGTTGACTGCTCTTCATCCTTTTGTAAAACAGTCTGACTGCTCTACATTATTGTATAAAACAGTTTGACTGCTCTTCATCCTTTTATAAAGCAGTTTGACTGCTCTTCATCCTCTTATAAATCAATTTGACTGCTCTTCATCCTCTTATAAAGCAGTTTGACTGCTCTTCATGCTCTTATAAAACAGTTTCACTACTCTTCATCCTCTTATAAAACAGTTTGGTTTGACTGCTCTTCATCCTCTTATAAAACAGTTTGACTGCTCTTCATCCTTTTATAAAGCAGTTTGACTGCTCTTCATCCTCCTATAAACCAGTTTGACTGCTCTTCATCCTCCTATATACCAGTTTGACTGCGCTTCGTCCGATTATAAATCAGTTTGACTGCTCTTCGTCCTCTTATAAAACAGTTTGACTGCTATTCATCCTTTTATAATGCAGTTTGACTGCTCTTCATCCTCTTATAAATCAGTTTGACTGCTCTTAATCCGATTATAAATCAGTTTGACTGCTCTTCATCCACTTATAAAACAGTTTGACTGCTCTTCATCCTTTTATAACGCAGTTTGACTGCTCTTCATCCTCTTATAAATCAGTTTGACTGCTCTTCATACGATTATAAATCAGTTTGACTGCTCTTCGTCCTCTTATAAAACAGTTTGACTGCTCTTCATCCTCTTGTAAAACAGGTTGACTGCTCTTCATCCTCTTGTAAAACAGTCTGACTGCTCTACATCCTCGTATAAAACAGTTTGACTGCTCTTCATCCTTTTATAAAGCAGTTTGACTGCTCTTCATCCTCTTATAAATCAATTTGACTGCTCTTCATCCTCCTATAAACCAGTTTGACTGCGCTTCATCCTCCTATAGAACAGTTTGACTGCTCTTTGTCCGATTATAAATCAGTTTGACTGCTCTTCGTCCTCTTATAAAACAGTTTGACTGCTATTCATCCTTTTATAAAGCAGTTTGACTGCTCTTAATCCTCTTATAAATCAGTTTGACTGCTCTTCATCCGATTATAAATCAGTTTGACTGCTCTTCATCCTTTTATAACGCAGTTTGACTGCTCTTCATCCTCTTATAAATCAGTTTGACTGCTCTTCATCCGATCATAAATCAATTTGACTGCTCTTCATCCTCTTATAAAACCGTTTGACTGCTCTTCATCCTCTTATAAATCAGTTTGACTGCTCTTCATCCTTTTATAAAGCAGTTTGACTGCTCTTCATCCTCCTATAAACCAGTTTGACTGCGCTTCATCCTCCTATAGAACAGTTTGACTGCTCTTCGTCCGATTATAAATCAGTTTGACTGCTCTTCGTCCTCTTATAAAACAGTTTGACTGCTCTTCATCCTTTTATAAAGCAGTTTGACTGCTCTTCATCCTCTTATAAATCAGTTTGACTGCTCTTCATCCGATTATAAATCAGTTTGACTTTTCTTCATCCTCTTATAAAACAGTTTGACTGCTCTTCATCCTCTTATAAATCAGTTTGACTGCTCTTCATCCGATTATAAATCAGTTTGACTGCTCTTCGTCCTTTTATAAAACAGTTTGACTGCTCTTCATCCTCTTATAAAACCGTTTGACTGCTCTTCATCCTCTTATAAATCAGTTTGACTGCTCTTCATCCTTTTATAAAGCAGTTTGACTATTCTTCATCCTCCTATAAACCAGTTTGACTGCGCTTCATCCTCCTATAGAACAGTTTGACTGCTCTTCGTCCGATTATAAATCAGTTTGACTGCTCTTCATCCTCTTATAAAACAGTTTGACTGCTCTTCATCCTTTTATAAAGCAGTTTGACTGCTCTTCATCCTCTTGTAAAACAGTCTGACTGCTCTTCATCCGATTATAAATCAGTTTGACTCCTCTTCATCCTCTTATAAAACAGTTTGACTGCTCTTCATCTTTTTATAACGCAGTTTGACTGCTCTTCATCCTCTTGTAAAACAGGTTGACTGCTCTTCATCCTTTTGTAAAACAGTCTGACTGCTCTACATTATTGTATAAAACAGTTTGACTGCTCTTCATCCTTTTATAAAGCAGTTTGACTGCTCTTCATCCTCTTATAAATCAATTTGACTGCTCTTCATCCTCTTATAAAGCAGTTTGACTGCTCTTCATGCTCTTATAAAACAGTTTCACTACTCTTCATCCTCTTATAAAACAGTTTGGTTTGACTGCTCTTCATCCTCTTATAAAACAGTTTGACTGCTCTTCATCCTTTTATAAAGCAGTTTGACTGCTCTTCATCCTCCTATAAACCAGTTTGACTGCTCTTCATCCTCCTATATACCAGTTTGACTGCGCTTCGTCCGATTATAAATCAGTTTGACTGCTCTTCGTCCTCTTATAAAACAGTTTGACTGCTATTCATCCTTTTATAATGCAGTTTGACTGCTCTTCATCCTCTTATAAATCAGTTTGACTGCTCTTAATCCGATTATAAATCAGTTTGACTGCTCTTCATCCACTTATAAAACAGTTTGACTGCTCTTCATCCTTTTATAACGCAGTTTGACTGCTCTTCATCCTCTTATAAATCAGTTTGACTGCTCTTCATACGATTATAAATCAGTTTGACTGCTCTTCGTCCTCTTATAAAACAGTTTGACTGCTCTTCATCCTCTTGTAAAACAGGTTGACTGCTCTTCATCCTCTTGTAAAACAGTCTGACTGCTCTACATCCTCGTATAAAACAGTTTGACTGCTCTTCATCCTTTTATAAAGCAGTTTGACTGCTCTTCATCCTCTTATAAATCAATTTGACTGCTCTTCATCCTCCTATAAACCAGTTTGACTGCGCTTCATCCTCCTATAGAACAGTTTGACTGCTCTTTGTCCGATTATAAATCAGTTTGACTGCTCTTCGTCCTCTTATAAAACAGTTTGACTGCTATTCATCCTTTTATAAAGCAGTTTGACTGCTCTTAATCCTCTTATAAATCAGTTTGACTGCTCTTCATCCGATTATAAATCAGTTTGACTGCTCTTCATCCTTTTATAACGCAGTTTGACTGCTCTTCATCCTCTTATAAATCAGTTTGACTGCTCTTCATCCGATCATAAATCAATTTGACTGCTCTTCATCCTCTTATAAAACCGTTTGACTGCTCTTCATCCTCTTATAAATCAGTTTGACTGCTCTTCATCCTTTTATAAAGCAGTTTGACTGCTCTTCATCCTCCTATAAACCAGTTTGACTGCGCTTCATCCTCCTATAGAACAGTTTGACTGCTCTTCGTCCGATTATAAATCAGTTTGACTGCTCTTCGTCCTCTTATAAAACAGTTTGACTGCTCTTCATCCTTTTATAAAGCAGTTTGACTGCTCTTCATCCTCTTATAAATCAGTTTGACTGCTCTTCATCCGATTATAAATCAGTTTGACTTTTCTTCATCCTCTTATAAAACAGTTTGACTGCTCTTCATCCTCTTATAAATCAGTTTGACTGCTCTTCATCCGATTATAAATCAGTTTGACTGCTCTTCGTCCTTTTATAAAACAGTTTGACTGCTCTTCATCCTCTTATAAAACCGTTTGACTGCTCTTCATCCTCTTATAAATCAGTTTGACTGCTCTTCATCCTTTTATAAAGCAGTTTGACTGCTCTTCATCCTCCTATAAACCAGTTTGACTGCGCTTCATCCTCCTATAGAACAGTTTGACTGCTCTTCGTCCGATTATAAATCAGTTTGACTGCTCTTCGTCCTCTTATAAAACAGTTTGACTGCTCTTCATCCTTTTATAAAGCAGTTTGACTGCTCTTCATCCTCTTATAAATCAGTTTGACTGCTCTTCATCCGATTATAAATCAGTTTGACTTTTCTTCATCCTCTTATAAAACAGTTTGACTGCTCTTCATCCTCTTCTAAATCAGTTTGACTGCTCTTCATCCGATTATAAATCAGTTTGACTGCTCTTCGTCCTCTTTTAAAACAGTTTGACTGCTCTTCATCCTTTTATAAAGCAGTTTGACTGCTCTTCATCCTCTTATAAAACAGTTTGACTGCTCTTCATCCTCTTATAAAACAGGTTGACTGCTCTTCATCCTCTTGTAAAACAGTCTGACTGCTCTACATCCTCGTATAAAACAGTTTGACTGCTCTTCATCCTTTTATAAAGCAGTTTGACTGCTCTTCATCCTCCTATAAACCAGTTTGACTGCGCTTCATCCTCCTATAGAACAGTTTGACTGCTCTTCGTCCGATTATAAATCAGTTTGACTGCTCTTCGTCCTCGTATAAAACAGTTTGACTGCTCTTCATCGTTTTATAAAGCAGTTTGACTGCTCTACATCCTCTTATAAATCAGTTTGACTGCTATTCATCCGATTATAAATCAGTTTGACTGCTCTTCGTCCAATTATAAATCAGTTTGACTGCTCTTCGTCTGATTATAAATCAGTTTGACTGCTCTTCGTCCGCTTATAAAACAGTTTGACTGCTCTTCATCCTTTTATAAAGCAGTTTGACTGCTCTTCATCCTCTTATAAATCAGTTTGACTGCTCTTCATCCTCTTATAAAGCAGTTTGACTGCTCTTCATCCTCCTATAAACCAGTTTGACTGTGCTTCATCCTCCTATAGAACAGTTTGACTGCTCTTCGTCCGATTATAAATCAGTTTGACTGCTCTTTGTCCTCTTATAAAACAGTTTGACTGCTCTTCATCCTTTTATAAAGCAGTTTGACTGCTCTTCATCCTCTTGTAAAACAGTCTGACTGCTCTTCATCCGATTATAAATCAGTTTGACTGCTCTTCATCCTCTTATAAAACAGTTTGACTGCTCTTCATCCTTTTATAAAGCAGTTTGACTGCTCTTCGTCCTCTTTTAAAACAGTTTGACTGCTCTTCATCCTTTTATAAAGCAGTTTGACTGCTCTTCATCCTCTTATAAAGCAGTTTGACTGCTCTTCATGCTCTTATAAAACAGTTTCACTACTCTTCATCCTCTTATAAAACAGTTTGGTTTGACTGCTCTTCATCCTCTTATAAAACAGTTTGACTGCTCTTCATCCTTTTATAAAGCAGTTTGACTGCTCTTCATCCTCCTATAAACCAGTTTGACTGCTCTTCATCCTCCTATATACCAGTTTGACTGCGCTTCGTCCGATTATAAATCAGTTTGACTGCTCTTCGTCCTCTTATAAAACAGTTTGACTGCTATTCATCCTTTTATAATGCAGTTTGACTGCTCTTCATCCTCTTATAAATCAGTTTGACTGCTCTTAATCCGATTATAAATCAGTTTGACTGCTCTTCATCCACTTATAAAACAGTTTGACTGCTCTTCATCCTTTTATAACGCAGTTTGACTGCTCTTCATCCTCTTATAAATCAGTTTGACTGCTCTTCATACGATTATAAATCAGTTTGACTGCTCTTCGTCCTCTTATAAAACAGTTTGACTGCTCTTCATCCTCTTGTAAAACAGGTTGACTGCTCTTCATCCTCTTGTAAAACAGTCTGACTGCTCTACATCCTCGTATAAAACAGTTTGACTGCTCTTCATCCTTTTATAAAGCAGTTTGACTGCTCTTCATCCTCTTATAAATCAATTTGACTGCTCTTCATCCTCCTATAAACCAGTTTGACTGCGCTTCATCCTCCTATAGAACAGTTTGACTGCTCTTTGTCCGATTATAAATCAGTTTGACTGCTCTTCGTCCTCTTATAAAACAGTTTGACTGCTATTCATCCTTTTATAAAGCAGTTTGACTGCTCTTAATCCTCTTATAAATCAGTTTGACTGCTCTTCATCCGATTATAAATCAGTTTGACTGCTCTTCATCCTTTTATAACGCAGTTTGACTGCTCTTCATCCTCTTATAAATCAGTTTGACTGCTCTTCATCCGATCATAAATCAATTTGACTGCTCTTCATCCTCTTATAAAACCGTTTGACTGCTCTTCATCCTCTTATAAATCAGTTTGACTGCTCTTCATCCTTTTATAAAGCAGTTTGACTGCTCTTCATCCTCCTATAAACCAGTTTGACTGCGCTTCATCCTCCTATAGAACAGTTTGACTGCTCTTCGTCCGATTATAAATCAGTTTGACTGCTCTTCGTCCTCTTATAAAACAGTTTGACTGCTCTTCATCCTTTTATAAAGCAGTTTGACTGCTCTTCATCCTCTTATAAATCAGTTTGACTGCTCTTCATCCGATTATAAATCAGTTTGACTTTTCTTCATCCTCTTATAAAACAGTTTGACTGCTCTTCATCCTCTTATAAATCAGTTTGACTGCTCTTCATCCGATTATAAATCAGTTTGACTGCTCTTCGTCCTTTTATAAAACAGTTTGACTGCTCTTCATCCTTTTATAAAGCAGTTTGACTGCTCTTCATCCTCTTATAAAACCGTTTGACTGCTCTTCATCCTCTTATAAATCAGTTTGACTGCTCTTCATCCTTTTATAAAGCAGTTTGACTGCTCTTCATCCTCCTATAAACCAGTTTGACTGCGCTTCATCCTCCTATAGAACAGTTTGACTGCTCTTCGTCCGATTATAAATCAGTTTGACTGCTCTTCGTCCTCTTATAAAACAGTTTGACTGCTCTTCATCCTTTTATAAAGCAGTTTGACTGCTCTTCATCCTCTTATAAATCAGTTTGACTGCTCTTCATCCGATTATAAATCAGTTTGACTTTTCTTCATCCTCTTATAAAACAGTTTGACTGCTCTTCATCCTCTTCTAAATCAGTTTGACTGCTCTTCATCCGATTATAAATCAGTTTGACTGCTCTTCGTCCTCTTTTAAAACAGTTTGACTGCTCTTCATCCTTTTATAAAGCAGTTTGACTGCTCTTCATCCTCTTATAAAACAGTTTGACTGCTCTTCATCCTCTTATAAAACAGGTTGACTGCTCTTCATCCTCTTGTAAAACAGTCTGACTGCTCTACATCCTCGTATAAAACAGTTTGACTGCTCTTCATCCTTTTATAAAGCAGTTTGACTGCTCTTCATCCTCCTATAAACCAGTTTGACTGCGCTTCATCCTCCTATAGAACAGTTTGACTGCTCTTCGTCCGATTATAAATCAGTTTGACTGCTCTTCGTCCTCGTATAAAACAGTTTGACTGCTCTTCATCGTTTTATAAAGCAGTTTGACTGCTCTACATCCTCTTATAAATCAGTTTGACTGCTATTCATCCGATTATAAATCAGTTTGACTGCTCTTCGTCCAATTATAAATCAGTTTGACTGCTCTTCGTCTGATTATAAATCAGTTTGACTGCTCTTCGTCCGCTTATAAAACAGTTTGACTGCTCTTCATCCTTTTATAAAGCAGTTTGACTGCTCTTCATCCTCTTATAAATCAGTTTGACTGCTCTTCATCCTCTTATAAAGCAGTTTGACTGCTCTTCATCCTCCTATAAACCAGTTTGACTGCGCTTCATCCTCCTATAGAACAGTTTGACTGCTCTTCGTCCGATTATAAATCAGTTTGACTGCTCTTTGTCCTCTTATAAAACAGTTTGACTGCTCTTCATCCTTTTATAAAGCAGTTTGACTGCTCTTCATCCTCTTGTAAAACAGTCTGACTGCTCTTCATCCGATTATAAATCAGTTTGACTGCTCTTCATCCTCTTATAAAACAGTTTGACTGCTCTTCATCCTTTTATAAAGCAGTTTGACTGCTCTTCGTCCTCTTTTAAAACAGTTTGACTGCTCTTCATCCTTTTATAAAGCAGTTTGACTGCTCTTCATCCTCTTATAAAACAGTTTGACTGCTCTTCATCCTCTTGTAAAACAGGTTGACTGCTCTTCATCCTCTTGTAAAACAGTCTGACTGCTCTTCATCCTCGTATAATACAGTTTGACTGCTCTTCATCCTTTTATAAAGCAGTTTGACTGCTCTTCATCCTCCTATAAACCAGTTTGACTGCGCTTCATCCTCTTATTAAACAGGCTGACTGTTCTTCATCCTCTTATAAAACAGTTTGAATGCTCTTCATCTTCTTATAAAACAGGCTGACTTTTCTTGATGTTCTTATGAAACAGTTTGACTGCTCTTCATCCTCTTGTAAAACAGGCTGACTGCTCTACATCCTCGTATAAAAGAGTTTGACTGCTCTTCATCCTCTTATAAAACAGTTTGACTGCTCTTCATCCTCTTGTAAAACAGTTTGACTGCTCTTCATCCTCTTATAAAACAGTTTGACTGCTCTTCATCCTTTTATAACGCAGTTTGTCTGCTCTTCATCCTCTTATAAATCAGTTTGACTGCTCTTCATCCGATTATAAATCAGTTTGACTGCTCTTCATCCTCTTATAAAACAGTCTGACTGCTCTACATCCTCGTATAAAACAGTTTGACTGCTCTTTATCCTTTTATAAAGCAGTTTGACTGCTCTTCATCCTCTTATAAATCAATTTGACTGCTCTTCATCCGATTATAAATCAGTTTGACTGCTCTTCGTCCTCGTATAAAACAGTTTGACTGCTCTTCATCGTTTTATAAAGCAGTTTGACTGCTCTACATCCTCTTATAAATCAGTTTGACTGCTATTCATCTGATTGTAAATCAGTTTGACTGCTCTTCGTCCAATTATAAATCAGTTTGACTGCTCTTCGTCCGATTATAAATCAGTTTGACTGCTCTTCGTCCGCTTATAAAACAGTTTGACTGCTCTTCATCCTTTTATAAAGCAGTTTGACTGCTCTTCATCCTCTTATAAATCAGTTTGACTGCTCTTCATCCTCTTATAAAGCAGTTTGACTGCTCTTCATCCTCCTATAAACCAGTTTGACTGTGCTTCATCCTCCTATAGAACAGTTTGACTGCTCTTCGTCCGATTATAAATCAGTTTGACTGCTCTTCATCATCTTATAAAACAGTTTGACTGCTCTTCATCCTTTTATAAAGCAGTTTGACTGCTCTTCATCCTCTTGTAAAACAGTCTGACTGCTCTTCATCCGATTATAAATCAGTTTGACTCCTCTTCATCCTCTTATAAAACAGTTTGACTGCTCTTCATCTTTTTATAACGCAGTTTGACTGCTCTTCATCCTCTTGTAAAACAGGTTGACTGCTCTTCATCCTTTTGTAAAACAGTCTGACTGCTCTACATTATTGTATAAAACAGTTTGACTGCTCTTCATCCTTTTATAAAGCAGTTTGACTGCTCTTCATCCTCTTATAAATCAATTTGACTGCTCTTCATCCTCTTATAAAGCAGTTTGACTGCTCTTCATGCTCTTATAAAACAGTTTCACTACTCTTCATCCTCTTATAAAACAGTTTGACTGCTCTTCATCCTCTTATAAAACAGTTTGACTGCTCTTCATCCTCTTGTAAAACAGGTTGACTGCTCTTCATCCTCTTATAAAACAGTTTGACTGCTCTTCATCCTCCTATAAAATAGTTTGACTGCTCTTCATCCTCCTATAAAACAGTTTGACTGCTCTTCATCCTTTTGTAAAAGAGTTTGACTTCTCTTCATTGTCTTGTAAAACAGGTTGACTGATCTTCATCCTCCTATAAAACAGTTTGACTTCTCTTCATCCTCTTGTAAAACAGGTTGACTGATCTTCATCCTCCTAAAGAACAGTTTGACTGCTCTTCATCCTCCTATAAAACAGTTTGACTGCTCTTCATCCTCTTATAAAACAGTTTGACTGCTCTTCATCCTCTTGTAAAACTGGTTGACTGCTCTTCATCCTCTTGTAAAACAGGTTGACTGATCTTCATCCTCCTATAAAACAGGTTGACTGCTCTTCATCCTCTTATAAAACAGTTTGACTGCTCTTCATCCTCTTGTAAAACTGGTTGACTGCTCTTCATCCTCTTGTAAAACAGGTTGACTGATCTTCATCCTCTTATAAAACAGTTTTACTGATCTTCTTCCTCTTATAAAACAGTTTGACTGCTCTTCATCCTCTTATAAATCAGTTTGACTGCTCTTCGTCCTCTTATAAAACAGTTTGACTTCTCTTCATCCTCTTGTAAAACAGGTTGACTGAACTTCATCCTCCTATAAAACAGGTTGACTGCTCTTCATCCTCTTATAAAACAGTTTGACTGCTGTTCATCCTCCTATAAAACAGTTTGACTGCTCTTCATCCTCCTATAAAACAGTTTGACTGCTCTTCATCCTTTTGTAAAACAGTTTGACTTCTCTTCATTGTCTTGTAAAACAGGTTGACTGATCTTCATCCTCCTATAAAACAGTTTGACTTCTCTTCATCCTCTTGTAAAACAGGCTGACTGATCTTCATCCTCCTATAAAACAGTTTGACAGCTCTTCATTCTCTTATAAAACAGTTTGACTTCTCTTCATCCTCTTATAAAACAGTTTGACTGCTCTTCATCCTCCTATAAAACAGTTTGACTGCTCTTCATCCACTTGTAAAACAGGTTGACTGCTCTTCATCCTCTTATAAAACAGGCTGACTGAAACTTCATCCTCTTATAAAACAGTTTGACAGCTCTTCATCATCCTATAGAACAGTTTGACTGCTCTTCGTGCTCTTATATATCAGTTTGACTGATTTTCGTCCTCTTATAAAACAGTTTGACTGCTCTTCATCCTCTTATAAAACAGTTTGACTGCTCTTCATCCTTTTATAAAGCAGTTTGACTGCTCTTCATCCTCCTATAAACAAGTTTGACTGCTCTTCATCCTCCTATATACCAGTTTGACTGCGCTTCGTCCGATTATAAATCAGTTTGACTGCTCTTCGTCCTCTTATAAAACAGTTTGACTGCTATTCATCCTTTTATAATGCAGTTTGACTGCTCTTCATCCTCTTATAAATCAGTTTGACTGCTCTTAATCCGATTATAAATCAGTTTGACTGCTCTTCATCCACTTATAAAACAGTTTGACTGCTCTTCATCCTTTTATAACGCAGTTTGACTGCTCTTCATCCTCTTATAAATCAGTTTGACTGCTCTTCATACGATTATAAATCAGTTTGACTGCTCTTCGTCCTCTTATAAAACAGTTTGACTGCTCTTCATCCTCTTGTAAAACAGGTTGACTGCTCTTCATCCTCTTGTAAAACAGTCTGACTGCTCTACATCCTCGTATAAAACAGTTTGACTGCTCTTCATCCTTTTATAAAGCAGTTTGACTGCTCTTCATCCTCTTATAAATCAATTTGACTGCTCTTCATCCTCCTATAAACCAGTTTGACTGCGCTTCATCCTCCTATAGAACAGTTTGACTGCTCTTTGTCCGATTATAAATCAGATTGACTGCTCTTCGTCCTCTTATAAAACAGTTTGACTGCTATTCATCCTTTTATAAAGCAGTTTGACTGCTCTTCATCCTCTTATAAATCAGTTTGACTGCTCTTCATCCGATTATAAATCAGTTTGACTGCTCTTCATCCTTTTATAACGCAGTTTGACTGCTCTTCATCCTCTTATAAATCAGCTTGACTGCTCTTCATCCGATCATAAATCAATTTGACTGCTCTTCATCCTCTTATAAAACCGTTTGACTGCTCTTCATCCTCTTATAAATCAGTTTGACTGCTCTTCATCCTTTTATAAAGCAGTTTGACTGCTCTTCATCCTCCTATAAACCAGTTTGACTGCGCTTCATCCTCCTATAGAACAGTTTGACTGCTCTTCGTCCGATTATAAATCAGTTTGACTGCTCTTCGTCCTCTTATAAAACAGTTTGACTGCTCTTCATCCTTTTATAAAGCAGTTTGACTGCTCTTCATCCTCTTATAAATCAGTTTGACTGCTCTTCATCCGATTATAAATCAGTTTGACTTTTCTTCATCCTCTTATAAAACAGTTTGACTGCTCTTCATCCTCTTATAAATCAGTTTGACTGCTCTTCATCCGATTATAAATCAGTTTGACTGCTCTTCGTCCTTTTATAAAACAGTTTGACTGCTCTTCATCCTTTTATAAAGCAGTTTGACTGCTCTTCATCCTCTTATAAAACCGTTTGACTGCTCTTCATCCTCTTATAAATCAGTTTGACTGCTCTTCATCCTTTTATAAAGCAGTTTGACTGCTCTTCATCCTCCTATAAACCAGTTTGACTGCGCTTCATCCTCCTATAGAACAGTTTGACTGCTCTTCGTCCGATTATAAATCAGTTTGACTGCTCTTCGTCCTCTTATAAAACAGTTTGACTGCTCTTCATCCTTTTATAAAGCAGTTTGACTGCTCTTCATCCTCTTATAAATCAGTTTGACTGCTCTTCATCCGATTATAAATCAGTTTGACTTTTCTTCATCCTCTTATAAAACAGTTTGACTGCTCTTCATCCTCTTCTAAATCAGTTTGACTGCTCTTCATCCGATTATAAATCAGTTTGACTGCTCTTCGTCCTCTTTTAAAACAGTTTGACTGCTCTTCATCCTTTTATAAAGCAGTTTGACTGCTCTTCATCCTCTTATAAAACAGTTTGACTGCTCTTCATCCTCTTATAAAACAGGTTGACTGCTCTTCATCCTCTTGTAAAACAGTCTGACTGCTCTACATCCTCGTATAAAACAGTTTGACTGCTCTTCATCCTTTTATAAAGCAGTTTGACTGCTCTTCATCCTCCTATAAACCAGTTTGACTGCGCTTCATCCTCCTATAGAACAGTTTGACTGCTCTTCGTCCGATTATAAATCAGTTTGACTGCTCTTCGTCCTCGTATAAAACAGTTTGACTGCTCTTCATCGTTTTATAAAGCAGTTTGACTGCTCTACATCCTCTTATAAATCAGTTTGACTGCTATTCATCCGATTATAAATCAGTTTGACTGCTCTTCGTCCAATTATAAATCAGTTTGACTGCTCTTCGTCTGATTATAAATCAGTTTGACTGCTCTTCGTCCGCTTATAAAACAGTTTGACTGCTCTTCATCCTTTTATAAAGCAGTTTGACTGCTCTTCATCCTCTTATAAATCAGTTTGACTGCTCTTCATCCTCTTATAAAGCAGTTTGACTGCTCTTCATCCTCCTATAAACCAGTTTGACTGCGCTTCATCCTCCTATAGAACAGTTTGACTGCTCTTCGTCCGATTATAAATCAGTTTGACTGCTCTTTGTCCTCTTATAAAACAGTTTGACTGCTCTTCATCCTTTTATAAAGCAGTTTGACTGCTCTTCATCCTCTTGTAAAACAGTCTGACTGCTCTTCATCCGATTATAAATCAGTTTGACTGCTCTTCATCCTCTTATAAAACAGTTTGACTGCTCTTCATCCTTTTATAAAGCAGTTTGACTGCTCTTCGTCCTCTTTTAAAACAGTTTGACTGCTCTTCATCCTTTTATAAAGCAGTTTGACTGCTCTTCATCCTCTTATAAAACAGTTTGACTGCTCTTCATCCTCTTGTAAAACAGGTTGACTGCTCTTCATCCTCTTGTAAAACAGTCTGACTGCTCTTCATCCTCGTATAATACAGTTTGACTGCTCTTCATCCTTTTATAAAGCAGTTTGACTGCTCTTCATCCTCCTATAAACCAGTTTGACTGCGCTTCATCCTCTTATTAAACAGGCTGACTGTTCTTCATCCTCTTATAAAACAGTTTGAATGCTCTTCATCTTCTTATAAAACAGGCTGACTTTTCTTGATGTTCTTATGAAACAGTTTGACTGCTCTTCATCCTCTTGTAAAACAGGCTGACTGCTCTACATCCTCGTATAAAAGAGTTTGACTGCTCTTCATCCTCTTATAAAACAGTTTGACTGCTCTTCATCCTCTTGTAAAACAGTTTGACTGCTCTTCATCCTCTTATAAAACAGTTTGACTGCTCTTCATCCTTTTATAACGCAGTTTGTCTGCTCTTCATCCTCTTATAAATCAGTTTGACTGCTCTTCATCCGATTATAAATCAGTTTGACTGCTCTTCATCCTCTTATAAAACAGTCTGACTGCTCTACATCCTCGTATAAAACAGTTTGACTGCTCTTTATCCTTTTATAAAGCAGTTTGACTGCTCTTCATCCTCTTATAAATCAATTTGACTGCTCTTCATCCGATTATAAATCAGTTTGACTGCTCTTCGTCCTCGTATAAAACAGTTTGACTGCTCTTCATCGTTTTATAAAGCAGTTTGACTGCTCTACATCCTCTTATAAATCAGTTTGACTGCTATTCATCTGATTGTAAATCAGTTTGACTGCTCTTCGTCCAATTATAAATCAGTTTGACTGCTCTTCGTCCGATTATAAATCAGTTTGACTGCTCTTCGTCCGCTTATAAAACAGTTTGACTGCTCTTCATCCTTTTATAAAGCAGTTTGACTGCTCTTCATCCTCTTATAAATCAGTTTGACTGCTCTTCATCCTCTTATAAAGCAGTTTGACTGCTCTTCATCCTCCTATAAACCAGTTTGACTGTGCTTCATCCTCCTATAGAACAGTTTGACTGCTCTTCGTCCGATTATAAATCAGTTTGACTGCTCTTCATCATCTTATAAAACAGTTTGACTGCTCTTCATCCTTTTATAAAGCAGTTTGACTGCTCTTCATCCTCTTGTAAAACAGTCTGACTGCTCTTCATCCGATTATAAATCAGTTTGACTCCTCTTCATCCTCTTATAAAACAGTTTGACTGCTCTTCATCTTTTTATAACGCAGTTTGACTGCTCTTCATCCTCTTGTAAAACAGGTTGACTGCTCTTCATCCTTTTGTAAAACAGTCTGACTGCTCTACATTATTGTATAAAACAGTTTGACTGCTCTTCATCCTTTTATAAAGCAGTTTGACTGCTCTTCATCCTCTTATAAATCAATTTGACTGCTCTTCATCCTCTTATAAAGCAGTTTGACTGCTCTTCATGCTCTTATAAAACAGTTTCACTACTCTTCATCCTCTTATAAAACAGTTTGACTGCTCTTCATCCTCTTATAAAACAGTTTGACTGCTCTTCATCCTCTTGTAAAACAGGTTGACTGCTCTTCATCCTCTTATAAAACAGTTTGACTGCTCTTCATCCTCCTATAAAATAGTTTGACTGCTCTTCATCCTCCTATAAAACAGTTTGACTGCTCTTCATCCTTTTGTAAAAGAGTTTGACTTCTCTTCATTGTCTTGTAAAACAGGTTGACTGATCTTCATCCTCCTATAAAACAGTTTGACTTCTCTTCATCCTCTTGTAAAACAGGTTGACTGATCTTCATCCTCCTAAAGAACAGTTTGACTGCTCTTCATCCTCCTATAAAACAGTTTGACTGCTCTTCATCCTCTTATAAAACAGTTTGACTGCTCTTCATCCTCTTGTAAAACTGGTTGACTGCTCTTCATCCTCTTGTAAAACAGGTTGACTGATCTTCATCCTCCTATAAAACAGGTTGACTGCTCTTCATCCTCTTATAAAACAGTTTGACTGCTCTTCATCCTCTTGTAAAACTGGTTGACTGCTCTTCATCCTCTTGTAAAACAGGTTGACTGATCTTCATCCTCTTATAAAACAGTTTTACTGATCTTCTTCCTCTTATAAAACAGTTTGACTGCTCTTCATCCTCTTATAAATCAGTTTGACTGCTCTTCGTCCTCTTATAAAACAGTTTGACTTCTCTTCATCCTCTTGTAAAACAGGTTGACTGAACTTCATCCTCCTATAAAACAGGTTGACTGCTCTTCATCCTCTTATAAAACAGTTTGACTGCTGTTCATCCTCCTATAAAACAGTTTGACTGCTCTTCATCCTCCTATAAAACAGTTTGACTGCTCTTCATCCTTTTGTAAAACAGTTTGACTTCTCTTCATTGTCTTGTAAAACAGGTTGACTGATCTTCATCCTCCTATAAAACAGTTTGACTTCTCTTCATCCTCTTGTAAAACAGGCTGACTGATCTTCATCCTCCTATAAAACAGTTTGACAGCTCTTCATTCTCTTATAAAACAGTTTGACTTCTCTTCATCCTCTTATAAAACAGTTTGACTGCTCTTCATCCTCCTATAAAACAGTTTGACTGCTCTTCATCCACTTGTAAAACAGGTTGACTGCTCTTCATCCTCTTATAAAACAGGCTGACTGAAACTTCATCCTCTTATAAAACAGTTTGACAGCTCTTCATCATCCTATAGAACAGTTTGACTGCTCTTCGTGCTCTTATATATCAGTTTGACTGATTTTCGTCCTCTTATAAAACAGTTTGACTGCTCTTCATCCTCTTATAAAACAGTTTGACTGCTCTTCATCCTTTTATAAAGCAGTTTGACTGCTCTTCATCCTCCTATAAACAAGTTTGACTGCTCTTCATCCTCCTATATACCAGTTTGACTGCGCTTCGTCCGATTATAAATCAGTTTGACTGCTCTTCGTCCTCTTATAAAACAGTTTGACTGCTATTCATCCTTTTATAATGCAGTTTGACTGCTCTTCATCCTCTTATAAATCAGTTTGACTGCTCTTAATCCGATTATAAATCAGTTTGACTGCTCTTCATCCACTTATAAAACAGTTTGACTGCTCTTCATCCTTTTATAACGCAGTTTGACTGCTCTTCATCCTCTTATAAATCAGTTTGACTGCTCTTCATACGATTATAAATCAGTTTGACTGCTCTTCGTCCTCTTATAAAACAGTTTGACTGCTCTTCATCCTCTTGTAAAACAGGTTGACTGCTCTTCATCCTCTTGTAAAACAGTCTGACTGCTCTACATCCTCGTATAAAACAGTTTGACTGCTCTTCATCCTTTTATAAAGCAGTTTGACTGCTCTTCATCCTCTTATAAATCAATTTGACTGCTCTTCATCCTCCTATAAACCAGTTTGACTGCGCTTCATCCTCCTATAGAACAGTTTGACTGCTCTTTGTCCGATTATAAATCAGATTGACTGCTCTTCGTCCTCTTATAAAACAGTTTGACTGCTATTCATCCTTTTATAAAGCAGTTTGACTGCTCTTCATCCTCTTATAAATCAGTTTGACTGCTCTTCATCCTTTTATAAAGCAGTTTGACTGCTCTTCATCCTTTTATAACGCAGTTTGACTGCTCTTCATCCTCTTATAAATCAGCTTGACTGCTCTTCATCCGATCATAAATCAATTTGACTGCTCTTCATCCTCTTATAAAACCGTTTGACTGCTCTTCATCCTCTTATAAATCAGTTTGACTGCTCTTCATACTTTTATAAAGCAGTTTGACTGCTCTTCATCCTCCTATAAACCAGTTTGACTGCGCTTCATCCTCCTATAGAACAGTTTGACTGCTCTTCGTCCGATTATAAATCAGTTTGACTGCTCTTCGTCCTCTTATAAAACAGTTTGACTGCTCTTCATCCTTTTATAAAGCAGTTTGACTGCTCTTCGTCCTCTTTTAAAACAGTTTGACTGCTCTTCATCCTTTTATAAAGCAGTTTGACTGCTCTTCATCCTCTTATAAAACAGGTTGACTGCTCTTCATCCTCTTGTAAAACAGTCTGACTGCTCTACATCCTCGTATAAAACAGTTTGACTGCTCTTCATCCTTTTATAAAGCAGTTTGACTGCTCTTCATCCTCCTATAAACCAGTTTGACTGCGCTTCATCCTCCTATAGAACAGTTTGACTGCTCTTCGTCCGATTATAAATCAGTTTGACTGCTCTTCGTCCTCGTATAAAACAGTTTGACTGCTCTTCATCGTTTTATAAAGCAGTTTGACTGCTCTACATCCTCTTATAAATCAGTTTGACTGCTATTCATCCGATTATAAATCAGTTTGACTGCTCTTCGTCCAATTATAAATCAGTTTGACTGCTCTTCGTCTGATTATAAATCAGTTTGACTGCTCTTCGTCCGCTTATAAAACAGTTTGACTGCTCTTCATCCTTTTATAAAGCAGTTTGACTGCTCTTCATCCTCTTATAAATCAGTTTGACTGCTCTTCATCCTCTTATAAAGCAGTTTGACTGCTCTTCATCCTCCTATAAACCAGTTTGACTGCGCTTCATCCTCCTATAGAACAGTTTGACTGCTCTTCGTCCGATTATAAATCAGTTTGACTGCTCTTTGTCCTCTTATAAAACAGTTTGACTGCTCTTCATCCTTTTATAAAGCAGTTTGACTGCTCTTCATCCTCTTGTAAAACAGTCTGACTGCTCTTCATCCGATTATAAATCAGTTTGACTGCTCTTCATCCTCTTATAAAACAGTTTGACTGCTCTTCATCCTTTTATAAAGCAGTTTGACTGCTCTTCGTCCTCTTTTAAAACAGTTTGACTGCTCTTCATCCTTTTATAAAGCAGTTTGACTGCTCTTCATCCTCTTATAAAACAGTTTGACTGCTCTTCATCCTCTTGTAAAACAGGTTGACTGCTCTTCATCCTCTTGTAAAACAGTCTGACTGCTCTTCATCCTCGTATAATACAGTTTGACTGCTCTTCATCCTTTTATAAAGCAGTTTGACTGCTCTTCATCCTCCTATAAACCAGTTTGACTGCGCTTCATCCTCTTATTAAACAGGCTGACTGTTCTTCATCCTCTTATAAAACAGTTTGAATGCTCTTCATCTTCTTATAAAACAGGCTGACTTTTCTTGATGTTCTTATGAAACAGTTTGACTGCTCTTCATCCTCTTGTAAAACAGGCTGACTGCTCTACATCCTCGTATAAAAGAGTTTGACTGCTCTTCATCCTCTTATAAAACAGTTTGACTGCTCTTCATCCTCTTGTAAAACAGTTTGACTGCTCTTCATCCTCTTATAAAACAGTTTGACTGCTCTTCATCCTTTTATAACGCAGTTTGTCTGCTCTTCATCCTCTTATAAATCAGTTTGACTGCTCTTCATCCGATTATAAATCAGTTTGACTGCTCTTCATCCTCTTATAAAACAGTCTGACTGCTCTACATCCTCGTATAAAACAGTTTGACTGCTCTTTATCCTTTTATAAAGCAGTTTGACTGCTCTTCATCCTCTTATAAATCAATTTGACTGCTCTTCATCCGATTATAAATCAGTTTGACTGCTCTTCGTCCTCGTATAAAACAGTTTGACTGCTCTTCATCGTTTTATAAAGCAGTTTGACTGCTCTACATCCTCTTATAAATCAGTTTGACTGCTATTCATCTGATTGTAAATCAGTTTGACTGCTCTTCGTCCAATTATAAATCAGTTTGACTGCTCTTCGTCCGATTATAAATCAGTTTGACTGCTCTTCGTCCGCTTATAAAACAGTTTGACTGCTCTTCATCCTTTTATAAAGCAGTTTGACTGCTCTTCATCCTCTTATAAATCAGTTTGACTGCTCTTCATCCTCTTATAAATCAGTTTGACTGCTCTTCATCCGATTATAAATCAGTTTGACTTTTCTTCATCCTCTTATAAAACAGTTTGACTGCTCTTCATCCTCTTATAAATCAGTTTGACTGCTCTTCATCCGATTATAAATCAGTTTGACTGCTCTTCGTCCTTTTATAAAACAGTTTGACTGCTCTTCATCCTTTTATAAAGCAGTTTGACTGCTCTTCATCCTCTTATAAATCAGTTTGACTGCTCTTCATCCTTTTATAAAGCAGTTTGACTGCTCTTCATCCTCCTATAAACCAGTTTGACTGCGCTTCATCCTCCTATAGAACAGTTTGACTGCTCTTCGTCCGATTATAAATCAGTTTGACTGCTCTTCGTCCTCTTATAAAACAGTTTGACTGCTATTCATCCTTTTATAAAGCAGTTTGACTGCTCTTCATCCTCTTATAAATCAGTTTGACTGCTCTTCATCCGATTATAAATCAGTTTGACTGCTCTTCATCCTTTTATAACGCAGTTTGACTGCTCTTCATCCTCTTATAAATCAGTTTGACTGCTCTTCATCCGATCATAAATCAGTTTGACTGCTCTTCATCCTCTTATAAAACAGTCTGACTGCTCTACATCCTCGTATAAAACAGTTTGACTGCTCTTTATCCTTTTATAAAGCAGTTTGACTGCTTTTCATCCTCTTATAAATCAATTTGACTGCTCTTCATCCTCTTATAAAACCGTTTGACTGCTCTTCATCCTCTTATAAATCAGTTTGACTGCTCTTCATCCTTTTATAAAGCAGTTTGACTGCTCTTCATCCTCCTATAAACCAGTTTGACTGCGCTTCATCCTCCTATAGAACAGTTTGACTGCTCTTCGTCCGATTATAAATCAGTTTGACTGCTCTTCGTCCTCTTATAAAACAGTTTGACTGCTCTTCATCCTTTTATAAAGCAGTTTGACTGCTCTTCATCCTCTTATAAATCAGTTTGACTGCTCTTCATCCGATTATAAATCAGTTTGACTTTTCTTCATCCTCTTATAAAACAGTTTGACTGCTCTTCATCCTCTTCTAAATCAGTTTGACTGCTCTTCATCCGATTATAAATCAGTTTGACTGCTCTTCGTCCTCTTTTAAAACAGTTTGACTGCTCTTCATCCTTTTATAAAGCAGTTTGACTGCTCTTCATCCTCTTATAAAACAGTTTGACTGCTCTTCATCCTCTTATAAAACAGGTTGACTGCTCTTCATCCTCTTGTAAAACAGTCTGACTGCTCTACATCCTCGTATAAAACAGTTTGACTGCTCTTCATCCTTTTATAAAGCAGTTTGACTGCTCTTCATCCTCCTATAAACCAGTTTGACTGCGCTTCATCCTCCTATAGAACAGTTTGACTGCTCTTCGTCCGATTATAAATCAGTTTGACTGCTCTTCGTCCTCGTATAAAACAGTTTGACTGCTCTTCATCGTTTTATAAAGCAGTTTGACTGCTCTACATCCTCTTATAAATCAGTTTGACTGCTATTCATCCGATTATAAATCAGTTTGACTGCTCTTCGTCCAATTATAAATCAGTTTGACTGCTCTTCGTCTGATTATAAATCAGTTTGACTGCTCTTCGTCCGCTTATAAAACAGTTTAACTGCTCTTCATCCTTTTATAAAGCAGTTTGACTGCTCTTCATCCTCTTATAAATCAGTTTGACTGCTCTTCATCCTCTTATAAAGCAGTTTGACTGCTCTTCATCCTCCTATAAACCAGTTTGACTGCGCTTCATCCTCCTATAGAACAGTTTGACTGCTCTTCGTCCGATTATAAATCAGTTTGACTGCTCTTTGTCCTCTTATAAAACAGTTTGACTGCTCTTCATCCTTTTATAAAGCAGTTTGACTGCTCTTCATCCTCCTATAAAACAGTTTGACTGCTCTTCATCCGATTATAAATCAGTTTGACTGCTCTTCATCCTCTTATAAAACAGTTTGACTGCTCTTCATCCTTTTATAAAGCAGTTTGACTGCTCTTCGTCCTCTTTTAAAACAGTTTGACTGCTCTTCATCCTTTTATAAAGCAGTTTGACTGCTCTTCATCCTCTTATAAAACAGTTTGACTGCTCTTCATCCTCTTGTAAAACAGGTTGACTGCTCTTCATCCTCTTGTAAAACAGTCTGACTGCTCTTCATCCTCGTATAAAACAGTTTGACTGCTCTTCATCCTTTTATAAAGCAGTTTGACTGCTCTTCATCCTCCTATAAACCAGTTTGACTGCGCTTCATCCTCTTATTAAACAGGCTGACTGTTCTTCATCCTCTTATAAAACAGTTTGAATGCTCTTCATCTTCTTATAAAACAGGCTGACTTTTCTTGATGTTCTTATGAAACAGTTTGACTGCTCTTCATCCTCTTGTAAAACAGGCTGACTGCTCTACATCCTCGTATAAAAGAGTTTGACTGCTCTTCATCCTCTTATAAAACAGTTTGACTGCTCTTCATCCTCTTGTAAAACAGTTTGACTGCTCTTCATCCTCTTATAAAACAGTTTGACTGCTCTTCATCCTTTTATAACGCAGTTTGACTGCTCTTCATCCTCTTATAAATCAGTTTGACTGCTCTTCATCCGATTATAAATCAGTTTGACTGCTCTTCATCCTCTTATAAAACAGTCTGACTGCTCTACATCCTCGTATAAAACAGTTTGACTGCTCTTCATCCTCTTCTAAATCAGTTTGACTGCTCTTCATCCTATTATAAATCAGTTTGACTGCTCTTCGTCCTCTTTTAAAACAGTTTGACTGCTTTTCATCCTTTTATAAAGCAGTTTGACTGCTCTTCATCCTCTTATAAAACAGTTTGACTGCTCTTCATCCTCTTATAAAACAGGTTGACTGCTCTTCATCCTCCTATAAACCAGTTTGACTGCGCTTCATCCTCCTATAGAACAGTTTGACTGCTCTTCGTCCGATTATAAATCAGTTTGACTGCTCTTCGTCCTCGTATAAAACAGTTTGACTGCTCTTCATCGTTTTATAAAGCAGTTTGACTGCTCTACATCCTCTTATAAATCAGTTTGACTGCTATTCATCCGATTATAAATCAGTTTGACTGCTCTTCGTCCAATTATAAATCAGTTTGACTGCTCTTCGTCTGATTATAAATCAGTTTGACTGCTCTTAGTCCGCTTATAAAACAGTTTGACTGCTCTTCATCCTTTTATAAAGCAGTTTGACTGCTCTTCATCCTCTTATAAATCAGTTTGACTGCTCTTCATCCTCTTATAAAGCAGTTTGACTGCTCTTCATCCTCCTATAAACCAGTTTGACTGCGCTTCATCCTCCTATAGAACAGTTTGACTTCTCTTCGTCCGATTATAAATCAGTTTGACTGCTCTTTGTCCTCTTATAAAACAGTTTGACTGCTCTTCATCCTTTTATAAAGCAGTTTGACTGCTCTTCATCCTCTTGTAAAACAGTCTGACTGCTCTTCATCCGATTATAAATCAGTTTGACTGCTCTTCATCCTCTTATAAAACAGTTTGACTGCTCTTCATCCTTTTATAAAGCAGTTTGACTGCTCTTCGTCCTCTTTTAAAACAGTTTGACTGCTCTTCATCCTTTTATAAAGCAGTTTGACTGCTCTTCATCCTCTTATAAAACAGTTTGACTGCTCTTCATCCTCTTGTAAAACAGGTTGACTGCTCTTCATCCTCTTGTAAAACAGTCTGACTGCTCTTCATCCTCGTATAAAACAGTTTGACTGCTCTTCATCCTTTTATAAAGCAGTTTGACTGCTCTTCATCGTCCTATAAACCAGTTTGACTGCGCTTCATCCTCTTATTAAACAGGCTGACTGTTCTTCATCCTCTTATAAAACAGTTTGAATGCTCTTCATCTTCTTATAAAACAGGCTGACTTTTCTTGATGTTCTTATGAAACAGTTTGACTGCTCTTCATCCTCTTGTAAAACAGGCTGACTGCTCTACATCCTCGTATAAAAGAGTTTGACTGCTCTTCATCCTCTTATAAAACAGTTTGACTGCTCTTCATCCTCTTGTAAAACAGTTTGACTGCTCTTCATCCTCTTATAAAACAGTTTGACTGCTCTTCATCCTTTTATAACGCAGTTTGACTGCTCTTCATCCTCTTATAAATCAGTTTGACTGCTCTTCATCCGATTATAAATCAGTTTGACTGCTCTTCATCCTCTTATAAAACAGTCTGACTGCTCTACATCCTCGTATAAAACAGTTTGACTGCTCTTTATCCTTTTATAAAGCAGTTTGACTGCTCTTCATCCTCTTATAAATCAATTTGACTGCTCTTCATCCGATTATAAATCAGTTTGACTGCTCTTCGTCCTCGTATAAAAGAGTTTGACTGCTCTTCATCGTTTTATAAAGCAGTTTGACTGCTCTACATCCTCTTATAAATCAGTTTGACTGCTATTCATCTGATTGTAAATCAGTTTGACTGCTCTTCGTCCAATTATAAATCAGTTTGACTGCTCTTCGTCCGATTATAAATCAGTTTGACTGCTCTTCGTCCGCTTATAAAACAGTTTGACTGCTCTTCATCCTTTTATAAAGCAGTTTGACTGCTCTTCATCCTCTTATAAATCAGTTTGACTGCTCTTCATCCTCTTATAAAGCAGTTTGACTGCTCTTCATCCTCCTATAAACCAGTTTGACTGCGCTTCATCCTCCTATAGAACAGTTTGACTGCTCTTCGTCCGATTATAAATCAGTTTGACTGCTCTTCATCCTCTTATAAAACAGTTTGACTGCTCTTCATCCTTTTATAAAGCAGTTTGACTGCTCTTCATCCTCTTGTAAAACAGTCTGACTGCTCTTCATCCGATTATAAATCAGTTTGACTCCTCTTCATCCTCTTATAAAACAGTTTGACTGCTCTTCATCTTTTTATAACGCAGTTTGACTGCTCTTCATCCTCTTGTAAAACAGGTTGACTGCTCTTCATCCTTTTGTAAAACAGTCTGACTGCTCTACATTATTGTATAAAACAGTTTGACTGCTCTTCATCCTTTTATAAAGCAGTTTGACTGCTCTTCATCCTCTTATAAATCAATTTGACTGCTCTTCATCCTCTTATAAAGCAGTTTGACTGCTCTTCATGCTCTTATAAAACAGTTTCACTACTCTTCATCCTCTTATAAAACAGTTTGACTGCTCTTCATCCTCTTATAAAACAGTTTGACTGCTCTTCATCCTCTTGTAAAACAGGTTGACTGCTCTTCATCCTCTTATAAAACAGTCTGACTGCTCTACATTATTGTATAAAACAGTTTGACTGCTCTTCATCCTTTTATAAAGCAGTTTGACTGCTCTTCATCCTCTTATAAATCAATTTGACTGCTCTTCATCCTCTTATAAAGCAGTTTGACTGCTCTTCATGCTCTTATAAAACAGTTTCACTACTCTTCATCCTCTTATAAAACAGTTTGACTGCTCTTCATCCTCTTATAAAACAGTTTGACTGCTCTTCATCCTCTTGTAAAACAGGTTGACTGCTCTTCATCCTCTTATAAAACAGTTTGACTGCTCTTCATCCTCCTATAAAATAGTTTGACTGCTCTTCATCCTCCTATAAAACAGTTTGACTGCTCTTCATCCTTTTGTAAAACAGTTTGACTTCTCTTCATTGTCTTGTAAAACAGGTTGACTGATCTTCATCCTCCTATAAAACAGTTTGACTTCTCTTCATCCTCTTGTAAAACAGGTTGACTGATCTTCATCCTCCTAAAGAACAGTTTGACTGCTCTTCATCCTCCTATAAAACAGTTTGACTGCTCTTCATCCTCTTATAAAACAGTTTGACTGCTCTTCATCCTCTTGTAAAACTGGTTGACTGCTCTTCATCCTCTTGTAAAACAGGTTGACTGATCTTCATCCTCCTATAAAACAGGTTGACTGCTCTTCATCCTCTTATAAAACAGTTTGACTGCTCTTCATCCTCTTGTAAAACTGGTTGACTGCTCTTCATCCTCTTGTAAAACAGGTTGACTGATCTTCATCCTCTTATAAAACAGTTTTACTGATCTTCTTTCTCTTATAAAACAGTTTGACTGCTCTTCATCCTCTTATAAATCAGTTTGACTGCTCTTCGTCCTCTTATAAAACAGTTTGACTTCTCTTCATTCTCTTGTAAAACAGGTTGACTGAACTTCATCCTCCTATAAAACAGGTTGACTGCTCTTCATCCTCTTATAAAACAGTTTGACTGCTGTTCATCCTCCTATAAAACAGTTTGACTGCTCTTCATCCTCCTATAAAACAGTTTGACTGCTCTTCATCCTTTTGTAAAACAGTTTGACTTCTCTTCATTGTCTTGTAAAACAGGTTGACTGATCTTCATCCTCCTATAAAACAGTTTGACTTCTCTTCATCCTCTTGTAAAACAGGCTGACTGATCTTCATCCTCCTATAAAACAGTTTGACAGCTCTTCATTCTCTTATAAAACAGTTTGACTTCTCTTCATCCTCTTATAAAACAGTTTGACTGCTCTTCATCCTCCTATAAAACAGTTTGACTGCTCTTCATCCACTTGTAAAACAGGTTGACTGCTCTTCATCCTCTTATAAAACAGGCTGACTGAAACTTCATCCTCTTATAAAACAGTTTGACAGCTCTTCATCATCCTATAGAACAGTTTGACTGCTCTTCGTGCTCTTATATATCAGTTTGACTGATTTTCGTCCTCTTATAAAACAGTTTGACTGCTCTTCATCCTCCTATACAACGGTTTGACTGCTCTTCATCCTCTTATTAAACAGGCTGACTGTTCTTCATCCTCTTATAAAACAGTTTGAATGCTCTTCATCCTCTTGTAAAACAGTTTGACTGCTCTTCATCCTCCTATAAAACAGTTTGACTGCTCTTCATCCTCTTGTAAAACAGTTTGACTGCTCTTCATCCTCCTATAAAACAGTTTGACTGCTCTTCATCTTCTTATAAAACAGGCTGACTTTTCTTGATGTTCTTATGAAACAGTTTGACTGCTCTTCATCCTCTTGTAAAACAGGCTGACTGCTCTACATCCTCGTATAAAAGAGTTTGACTGCTCTTCATCCTCTTATAAAACAGTTTGACTGCTCTTCATCCTCTTGTAAAACAGTTTGACTGCTCTTCATACTCTTATAAAACAGTTTGACTGCTCTTCATCCTTTTATAACGCAGTTTGACTGCTCTTCATCCTCTTATAAATCAGTTTGACTGCTCTTCATCCGATTATAAATCAGTTTGACTGCTCTTCATCCTCCTATAAAACAGTCTGACTGCTCTACATCCTCGTATAAAACAGTTTGACTGCTCTTTATCCTTTTATAAAGCAGTTTGACTGCTCTTCATCCTCTTATAAATCAATTTGACTGCTCTTCATCCGATTATAAAACAGTTTGACTGCTCTTCATCCTTTTATAAAGCAGTTTGACTGCTCTTCATCCTCTTATAAATCAGTTTGACTGCTCTTCATCCTCTTATAAAGCAGTTTGACTGCTCTTCATCCTCCTATAAACCAGTTTGACTGCGCTTCATCCTCCTATAGAACAGTTTGACTTCTCTTCGTCCGATTATAAATCAGTTTGACTGCTCTTTGTCCTCTTATAAAACAGTTTGACTGCTCTTCATCCTTTTATAAAGCAGTTTGACTGCTCTTCATCCTCTTGTAAAACAGTCTGACTGCTCTTCATCCGATTATAAATCAGTTTGACTGCTCTTCATCCTCTTATAAAACAGTTTGACTGCTCTTCATCCTTTTATAAAGCAGTTTGACTGCTCTTCGTCCTCTTTTAAAACAGTTTGACTGCTCTTCATCCTTTTATAAAGCAGTTTGACTGCTCTTCATCCTCTTATGAAACAGTTTGACTGCTCTTCATCCTCTTGTAAAACAGGTTGACTGCTCTTCATCCTCTTGTAAAACAGTCTGACTGCTCTTCATCCTCGTATAAAACAGTTTGACTGCTCTTCATCCTTTTATAAAGCAGTTTGACTGCTCTTCATCCTCCTATAAACCATTTTGACTGCGCTTCATCCTCTTATTAAACAGGCTGACTGTTCTTCATCCTCTTATAAAACAGTTTGAATGCTCTTCATCTTCTTATAAAACAGGCTGACTTTTCTTGATGTTCTTATGAAACAGTTTGACTGCTCTTCATCCTCTTGTAAAACAGGCTGACTGCTCTACATCCTCGTATAAAAGAGTTTGACTGCTCTTCATCCTCTTATAAAACAGTTTGACTGCTCTTCATCCTCTTGTAAAACAGTTTGACTGCTCTTCATCCTCTTATAAAACAGTTTGACTGCTCTTCATCCTTTTATAACGCAGTTTGACTGCTCTTCATCCTCTTATAAATCAGTTTGACTGCTCTTCATCCGATTATAAATCAGTTTGACTGCTCTTCGTCCTCGTATAAAAGAGTTTGACTGCTCTTCATCGTTTTATAAAGCAGTTTGACTGCTCTACATCCTCTTATAAATCAGTTTGACTGCTATTCATCTGATTGTAAATCAGTTTGACTGCTCTTCGTCCAATTATAAATCAGTTTGACTGCTCTTCGTCTGATTATAAATCAGTTTGACTGCTCTTCGTCCGCTTATAAAACAGTTTGACTGCTCTTCATCCTTTTATAAAGCAGTTTGACTGCTCTTCATCCTCTTATAAATCAGTTTGACTGCTCTTCATCCTCTTATAAAGCAGTTTGACTGCTCTTCATCCTCCTATAAACCAGTTTGACTGCGCTTCATCCTCCTATAGAACAGTTTGACTGCTCTTCGTCCGATTATAAATCAGTTTGACTGCTCTTCATCCTCTTATAAAACAGTTTGACTGCTCTTCATCCTTTTATAAAGCAGTTTGACTGCTCTTCATCCTCTTGTAAAACAGTCTGACTGCTCTTCATCCGATTATAAATCAGTTTGACTCCTCTTCATCCTCTTATAAAACAGTTTGACTGCTCTTCATCTTTTTATAACGCAGTTTGACTGCTCTTCATCCTCTTGTAAAACAGGTTGACTGCTCTTCATCCTTTTGTAAAACAGTCTGACTGCTCTACATTATTGTATAAAACAGTTTGACTGCTCTTCATCCTTTTATAAAGCAGTTTGACTGCTCTTCATCCTCTTATAAATCAATTTGACTGCTCTTCATCCTCTTATAAAGCAGTTTGACTGCTCTTCATGCTCTTATAAAACAGTTTCACTACTCTTCATCCTCTTATAAAACAGTTTGACTGCTCTTCATCCTCTTATAAAACAGTTTGACTGCTCTTCATCCTCTTGTAAAACAGGTTGACTGCTCTTCATCCTCTTATAAAACAGTCTGACTGCTCTACATTATTGTATAAAACAGTTTGACTGCTCTTCATCCTTTTATAAAGCAGTTTGACTGCTCTTCATCCTCTTATAAATCAATTTGACTGCTCTTCATCCTCTTATAAAGCAGTTTGACTGCTCTTCATGCTCTTATAAAACAGTTTCACTACTCTTCATCCTCTTATAAAACAGTTTGACTGCTCTTCATCCTCTTATAAAACAGTTTGACTGCTCTTCATCCTCTTGTAAAACAGGTTGACTGCTCTTCATCCTCTTATAAAACAGTTTGACTGCTCTTCATCCTCCTATAAAATAGTTTGACTGCTCTTCATCCTCCTATAAAACAGTTTGACTGCTCTTCATCCTTTTGTAAAACAGTTTGACTTCTCTTCATTGTCTTGTAAAACAGGTTGACTGATCTTCATCCTCCTATAAAACAGTTTGACTTCTCTTCATCCTCTTGTAAAACAGGTTGACTGATCTTCATCCTCCTAAAGAACAGTTTGACTGCTCTTCATCCTCCTATAAAACAGTTTGACTGCTCTTCATCCTCTTATAAAACAGTTTGACTGCTCTTCATCCTCTTGTAAAACTGGTTGACTGCTCTTCATCCTCTTGTAAAACAGGTTGACTGATCTTCATCCTCCTATAAAACAGGTTGACTGCTCTTCATCCTCTTATAAAACAGTTTGACTGCTCTTCATCCTCTTGTAAAACTGGTTGACTGCTCTTCATCCTCTTGTAAAACAGGTTGACTGATCTTCATCCTCTTATAAAACAGTTTTACTGATCTTCTTTCTCTTATAAAACAGTTTGACTGCTCTTCATCCTCTTATAAATCAGTTTGACTGCTCTTCGTCCTCTTATAAAACAGTTTGACTTCTCTTCATCCTCTTGTAAAACAGGTTGACTGAACTTCATCCTCCTATAAAACAGGTTGACTGCTCTTCATCCTCTTATAAAACAGTTTGACTGCTGTTCATCCTCCTATAAAACAGTTTGACTGCTCTTCATCCTCCTATAAAACAGTTTGACTGCTCTTCATCCTTTTGTAAAACAGTTTGACTTCTCTTCATTGTCTTGTAAAACAGGTTGACTGATCTTCATCCTCCTATAAAACAGTTTGACTTCTCTTCATCCTCTTGTAAAACAGGCTGACTGATCTTCATCCTCCTATAAAACAGTTTGACAGCTCTTCATTCTCTTATGAAACAGTTTGACTTCTCTTCATCCTCTTATAAAACAGTTTGACTGCTCTTCATCCTCCTATAAAACAGTTTGACTGCTCTTCATCCACTTGTAAAACAGGTTGACTGCTCTTCATCCTCTTATAAAACAGGCTGACTGAAACTTCATCCTCTTATAAAACAGTTTGACAGCTCTTCATCATCCTATAGAACAGTTTGACTGCTCTTCGTGCTCTTATATATCAGTTTGACTGATTTTCGTCCTCTTATAAAACAGTTTGACTGCTCTTCATCCTCCTATACAACGGTTTGACTGCTCTTCATCCTCTTATTAAACAGGCTGACTGTTCTTCATCCTCTTATAAAACAGTTTGAATGCTCTTCATCCTCTTGTAAAACAGTTTGACTGCTCTTCATCCTCCTATAAAACAGTTTGACTGCTCTTCATCCTCTTGTAAAACAGTTTGACTGCTCTTCATCCTCCTATAAAACAGTTTGACTGCTCTTCATCTTCTTATAAAACAGGCTGACTTTTCTTGATGTTCTTATGAAACAGTTTGACTGCTCTTCATCCTCTTGTAAAACAGGCTGACTGCTCTACATCCTCGTATAAAAGAGTTTGACTGCTCTTCATCCTCTTATAAAACAGTTTGACTGCTCTTCATCCTCTTGTAAAACAGTTTGACTGCTCTTCATACTCTTATAAAACAGTTTGACTGCTCTTCATCCTTTTATAACGCAGTTTGACTGCTCTTCATCCTCTTATAAATCAGTTTGACTGCTCTTCATCCGATTATAAATCAGTTTGACTGCTCTTCATCCTCTTATAAAACAGTCTGACTGCTCTACATCCTCGTATAAAACAGTTTGACTGCTCTTTATCCTTTTATAAAGCAGTTTGACTGCTCTTCATCCTCTTATAAATCAATTTGACTGCTCTTCATCCGATTATAAATCAGTTTGACTGCTCTTCATCCTCTTATAAAACAGTCTGACTGCTCTACATCCTCGTATAAAACAGTTTGACTGCTCTTTATCCTTTTATAAATCAGTTTGACTGCTCTTCATCCTCTTATAAATCAATTTGACTGCTCTTCATCCTCTTATAAAACCGTTTGACTGCTCTTCATCCTCTTATAAATCAGTTTGACTGCTCTTCATCCTTTTATAAAGCAGTTTGACTGCTCTTCATCCTCCTATAAACCAGTTTGACTGCGCTTCATCCTCCTATAGAACAGTTTGACTGCTCTTCGTCTGATTATAAATCAGTTTGACTGCTCTTCGTCCTCTTATAAAACAGTTTGACTGCTCTTCATCCTTTTATAAAGCAGTTTGACTGCTCTTCATCCTCTTATAAATCAGTTTGACTGCTCTTCATCCGATTATAAATCAGTTTGACTTTTCTTCATCCTCTTATAAAACAGTTTGACTGCTCTTCATCCTCTTATAAATCAGTTTGACTGCTCTTCATCCGATTATAAATCAGTTTGACTGCTCTTCGTCCTCTTTTAAAACAGTTTGACTGCTCTTCATCCTTTTATAAAGCAGTTTGACTGCTCTTCATCCTCTTATAAAACAGTTTGACTGCTCTTCATCCTCTTATAAAACAGGTTGACTGCTCTTCATCCTCTTGTAAAACAGTCTGACTGCTCTACATCCTCGTATAAAACAGTTTGACTGCTCTTCATCCTTTTATAAAGCAGTTTGACTGCTCTTCATCCTCCTATAAACCAGTTTGACTGCGCTTCATCCTCCTATAGAACAGTTTGACTGCTCTTCGTCCGATTATAAATCAGTTTGACTGCTCTTCGTCCTCGTATAAAACAGTTTGACTGCTCTTCATCGTTTTATAAAGCAGTTTGACTGCTCTACATCCTCTTATAAATCAGTTTGACTGCTATTCATCCGATTATAAATCAGTTTGACTGCTCTTCGTCCAATTATAAATCAGTTTGACTGCTCTTCGTCTGATTATAAATCAGTTTGACTGCTCTTCGTCCGCTTATAAAACAGTTTGACTGCTCTTCATCCTTTTATAAAGCAGTTTGACTGCTCTTCATCCTCTTATAAATCAGTTTGACTGCTCTTCATCCTCTTATAAAGCAGTTTGACTGCTCTTCATCCTCCTATAAACCAGTTTGACTGCGCTTCATCCTCCTATAGAACAGTTTGACTGCTCTTCGTCCGATTATAAATCAGTTTGACTGCTCTTTGTCCTCTTATAAAACAGTTTGACTGCTCTTCATCCTTTTATAAAGCAGTTTGACTGCTCTTCATCCTCTTGTAAAACAGTCTGACTGCTCTTCATCCGATTATAAATCAGTTTGACTGCTCTTCATCCTCTTATAAAACAGTTTGACTGCTCTTCATCCTTTTATAAAGCAGTTTGACTGCTCTTCGTCCTCTTTTAAAACAGTTTGACTGCTCTTCATCCTTTTATAAAGCAGTTTGACTGCTCTTCATCCTCTTATAAAACAGTTTGACTGCTCTTCATCCTCTTGTAAAACAGGTTGACTGCTCTTCATCCTCTTGTAAAACAGTCTGACTGCTCTTCATCCTCGTATAAAACAGTTTGACTGCTCTTCATCCTTTTATAAAGCAGTTTGACTGCTCTTCATCCTCCTATAAACCAGTTTGACTGCGCTTCATCCTCCTATAGAACAGTTTGACTGCTCTTCGTCCGATTATAAATCAGTTTGACTGCTCTTCGTCCTCGTATAAAACAGTTTGACTGCTCTTCATCGTTTTATAAAGCAGTTTGACTGCTCTATATCCTCTTATAAATCAGTTTGACTGCTATTCGCTCTTCGTCCGCTTATAAAACAGTTTGACTGCTCTTCATCCTTTTATAAAGCAGTTTGACTGCTCTTCATCCTCTTATAAAACAGTTTGACTGCTCTTCATCCTTTTATAAAGCAGTTTGACTGCTCTTCATTCTCTTATAAATCAGTTTGACTGCTCTTCATCCTCTTATAAAGCAGTTTGACTGCTCTTCATCCTCCTATAAACCAGTTTGACTGCGCTTCATCCTCCTATAGAACAGTTTGACTGCTCTTCGTCCGATTATAAATCAGTTTGACTGCTCTTCATCCTTTTATAAAGGAGTTTGACTGCTCTTCATCCTCCTATAAACCAGTTTGACTGCGCTTCATCCTCCTATAGAACAGTTTGACTGCTCTTCGTCCGATTATAAATCAGTTTGACTGCTCTTCGTCCTCGTATAAAACAGTTTGACTGCTCTTCATCGTTTTATAAAGCAGTTTGACTGCTCTATATCCTCTTATAAATCAGTTTGACTGCTATTCGCTCTTCGTCCGCTTATAAAACAGTTTGACTGCTCTTCATCCTTTTATAAAGCAGTTTGACTGCTCTTCATCCTCTTATAAAACAGTTTGACTGCTCTTCATCCTTTTATAAAGCAGTTTGACTGCTCTTCATCCTCTTGTAAAACAGTCTGACTGCTCTTCATCCGATTATAAATCAGTTTGACTCCTCTTCATCCTCTTATAAAACAGTTTGACTGCTCTTCATCTTTTTATAACGCAGTTTGACTGCTCTTCATCCTCTTGTAAAACAGGTTGACTGCTCTTCATCCTTTTGTAAAACAGTCTGACTGCTCTACATTATTGTATACAACAGTTTGACTGCTCTTCATCCTTTTATAAAGCAGTTTGACTGCTCTTCATCCTCTTATAAATCAATTTGACTGCTCTTCATCCTCTTATAAAGCAGTTTGACTGCTCTTCATGCTCTTATAAAACAGTTTCACTACTCTTCATCCTCTTATAAAACAGTTTGACTGCTCTTCATCCTCTTATAAAACAGTTTGACTGCTCTTCATCCTCTTGTAAAACAGGTTGACTGCTCTTCATCCTCTTATAAAACAGTTTGACTGCTCTTCATCCTCCTATAAAATAGTTTGACTGCTCTTCATCCTCCTATAAAACAGTTTGACTGCTCTTCATCCTTTTGTAAAACAGTTTGACTTCTCTTCATTGTCTTGTAAAACAGGTTGACTGATCTTCATCCTCCTATAAAACAGTTTGACTTCTCTTCATCCTCTTGTAAAACAGGTTGACTGATCTTCATCCTCCTAAAAAACAGTTTGACTGCTCTTCATCCTCCTATAAAACAGTTTGACTGCTCTTCATCCTCTTATAAAACAGTTTGACTGCTCTTCATCCTCTTGTAAAACTGGTTGACTGCTCTTCATCCTCTTGTAAAACAGGTTGACTGATCTTCATCCTCTTATAAAACAGTTTTACTGATCTTCTTCCTCTTATAAAACAGTTTGACTGCTCTTCATCCTCTTATAAATCAGTTTGACTGCTCTTCGTCCTCTTATAAAACAGTTTGACTTCTCTTCATCCTCTTGTAAAACAGGTTGACTGAACTTCATCCTCCTATAAAACAGGTTGACTGCTCTTCATCCTCTTATAAAACAGTTTGACTGCTGTTCATCCTCCTATAAAACAGTTTGACTGCTCTTCATCCTCCTATAAAACAGTTTGACTGCTCTTCATCCTTTTGTAAAACAGTTTGACTTCTCTTCATTGTCTTGTAAAACAGGTTGACTGATCTTCATCCTCCTATAAAACAGTTTGACTGCGCTTCATCCTCCTATAGAACAGTTTGACTGCTCTTCGTCCGATTATAAATCAGTTTGACTGCTCTTCGTCCTCGTATAAAACAGTTTGACTGCTCTTCATCGTTTTATAAAGCAGTTTGACTGCTCTACATCCTCTTATAAATCAGTTTGACTGCTATTCATCCGATTATAAATCAGTTTGACTGCGCTTCATCCTCCTATAGAACAGTTTGACTGCTCTTCGTCCGATTATAAATCAGTTTGACTGCTCTTCGTCCTCGTATAAAACAGTTTGACTGCTCTTCATCGTTTTATAAAGCAGTTTGACTGCTCTATATCCTCTTATAAATCAGTTTGACTGCTATTCGCTCTTCGTCCGCTTATAAAACAGTTTGACTGCTCTTCATCCTTTTATAAAGCAGTTTGACTGCTCTTCATCCTCTTATAAAACAGTTTGACTGCTCTTCATCCTTTTATAAAGCAGTTTGACTGCTCTTCATCCTCTTGTAAAACAGTCTGACTGCTCTTCATCCGATTATAAATCAGTTTGACTCCTCTTCATCCTCTTATAAAACAGTTTGACTGCTCTTCATCTTTTTATAACGCAGTTTGACTGCTCTTCATCCTCTTGTAAAACAGGTTGACTGCTCTTCATCCTTTTGTAAAACAGTCTGACTGCTCTACATTATTGTATACAACAGTTTGACTGCTCTTCATCCTTTTATAAAGCAGTTTGACTGCTCTTCATCCTCTTATAAATCAATTTGACTGCTCTTCATCCTCTTATAAAGCAGTTTGACTGCTCTTCATGCTCTTATAAAACAGTTTCACTACTCTTCATCCTCTTATAAAACAGTTTGACTGCTCTTCATCCTCTTATAAAACAGTTTGACTTCTCTTCATTGTCTTGTAAAACAGGTTGACTGATCTTCATCCTCCTATAAAACAGTTTGACTTCTCTTCATCCTCTTGTAAAACAGGTTGACTGATCTTCATCCTCCTAAAAAACAGTTTGACTGCTCTTCATCCTCCTATAAAACAGTTTGACTGCTCTTCATCCTCTTATAAAACAGTTTGACTGCTCTTCATCCTCTTGTAAAACTGGTTGACTGCTCTTCATCCTCTTGTAAAACAGGTTGACTGATCTTCATCCTCTTATAAAACAGTTTTACTGATCTTCTTCCTCTTATAAAACAGTTTGACTGCTCTTCATCCTCTTATAAATCAGTTTGACTGCTCTTCGTCCTCTTATAAAACAGTTTGACTTCTCTTCATCCTCTTGTAAAACAGGTTGACTGAACTTCATCCTCCTATAAAACAGGTTGACTGCTCTTCATCCTCTTATAAAACAGTTTGACTGCTGTTCATCCTCCTATAAAACAGTTTGACTGCTCTTCATCCTCCTATAAAACAGTTTGACTGCTCTTCATCCTTTTGTAAAACAGTTTGACTTCTCTTCATTGTCTTGTAAAACAGGTTGACTGATCTTCATCCTCCTATAAAACAGTTTGACTGCGCTTCATCCTCCTATAGAACAGTTTGACTGCTCTTCGTCCGATTATAAATCAGTTTGACTGCTCTTCGTCCTCGTATAAAACAGTTTGACTGCTCTTCATCGTTTTATAAAGCAGTTTGACTGCTCTACATCCTCTTATAAATCAGTTTGACTGCTATTCATCCGATTATAAATCAGTTTGACTGCTCTTCGTCCAATTATAAATCAGTTTGACTGCTCTTCGTCTGATTATAAATCAGTTTGACTGCTCTTCGTCCGCTTATAAAACAGTTTGACTGCTCTTCATCCTTTTATAAAGCAGTTTGACTGCTCTTCATCCTCTTATAAATCAGTTTGACTGCTCTTCATCCTCTTATAAAGCAGTTTGACTGCTCTTCATCCTCCTATAAACCAGTTTGACTGCGCTTCATCCTCCTATAGAACAGTTTGACTGCTCTTCGTCCGATTATAAATCAGTTTGACTGCTCTTTGTCCTCTTATAAAACAGTTTGACTGCTCTTCATCCTTTTATAAAGCAGTTTGACTGCTCTTCATCCTCTTGTAAAACAGTCTGACTGCTCTTCATCCGATTATAAATCAGTTTGACTGCTCTTCATCCTCTTATAAAGCAGTTTTACTGCTCTTCATCCTCCTATAGACCAGTTTGACTGCGCTTCATCCTCCTATAAAACAGTTTGACTGCTCTTCATCCTTTTATAAAGCAGTTTGACTGCTCTTCATCCTCTTGTAAAACAGTCTGACTGCTCTTCATCCTTTTATAAAGCAGTTTGACTGCTCTTCATCCTCTTATAAAACAGTTTGACTGCTCTTCATCCTCTTGTAAAACAGGTTGACTGCTCTTCATCCTCTTGTAAAACAGTCTGACTGCTCTTCATCCTCGTATAAAACAGTTTGACTGCTCTTCATCCTTTTATAAAGCAGTTTGACTGCTCTTCATCCTCCTATAAACCAGTTTGACTGCGCTTCATCCTCCTATAGAACAGTTTGACTGCTCTTCGTCCGATTATAAATCAGTTTGACTGCTCTTCGTCCTCGTATAAAACAGTTTGACTGCTCTTCATCGTTTTATAAAGCAGTTTGACTGCTCTATATCCTCTTATAAATCAGTTTGACTGCTATTCGCTCTTCGTCCGCTTATAAAACAGTTTGACTGCTCTTCATCCTTTTATAAAGCAGTTTGACTGCTCTTCATCCTCTTATAAAACAGTTTGACTGCTCTTCATCCTTTTATAAAGCAGTTTGACTGCTCTTCATCCTCTTATAAATCAGTTTGACTGCTCTTCATCCTCTTATAAAGCAGTTTGACTGCTCTTCATCCTCCTATAAACCAGTTTGACTGCGCTTCATCCTCCTATAGAACAGTTTGACTGCTCTTCGTCCGATTATAAATCAGTTTGACTGCTCTTCATCCTCTTATAAAACAGTTTGACTGCTCTTCATCCTTTTATAAAGCAGTTTGACTGCTCTTCATCCTCTTGTAAAACAGTCTGACTGCTCTTCATCCGATTATAAATCAGTTTGACTCCTCTTCATCCTCTTATAAAACAGTTTGACTGCTCTTCATCCTTTTATAAAGCAGTTTGACTGCTCTTCATCCTCTTATAAATCAATTTGACTGCTCTTCATCCTCTTATAAAGCAGTTTGACTGGTCTTCATCCTCCTATAAACCAGTTTGACTGCGCTTCATCCTCCTATAGAACAGTTTGACTGCTCTTCGTCCGATTATAAATCAGTTTGACTGCTCTTTGTCCTCTTATAAAACAGTTTGACTGCTCTTCATCCTTTTATAAAGCAGTTTGACTGCTCTTCATCCTCTTGTAAAACAGTCTGACTGCTCTTCATCCGATTATAAATCAGTTTGACTGCTCTTCATCCTCTTATAAAACAGTTTGACTGCTCTTCATCCTTTTATAAAGCAGTTTGACTGCTCTTCGTCCTCTTTTAAAACAGTTTGACTGCTCTTCATCCTTTTATAAAGCAGTTTGACTGCTCTTCATCCTCTTATAAAACAGTTTGACTGCTCTTCATCCTCTTGTAAAACAGGTTGACTGCTCTTCATCCTCTTGTAAAACAGTCTGACTGCTCTTCATCCTCGTATAAAACAGTTTGACTGCTCTTCATCCTTTTATAAAGCAGTTTGACTGCTCTTCATCCTCCTATAAACCAGTTTGACTGCGCTTCATCCTCCTATAGAACAGTTTGACTGCTCTTCGTCCGATTATAAATCAGTTTGACTGCTCTTCGTCCTCGTATAAAACAGTTTGACTGCTCTTCATCGTTTTATAAAGCAGTTTGACTGCTCTATATCCTCTTATAAATCAGTTTGACTGCTATTCGCTCTTCGTCCGCTTATAAAACAGTTTGAATGCTCTTCATCCTTTTATAAAGCAGTTTGACTGCTCTTCATCCTCTTATAAAACAGTTTGACTGCTCTTCATCCTTTTATAAAGCAGTTTGAATGCTCTTCATCCTCTTATAAATCAGTTTGACTGCTCTTCATCCTCTTATAAAGCAGTTTGACTGCTCTTCATCCTCCTATAAACCAGTTTGACTGCGCTTCATCCTCCTATAGAACAGTTTGACTGCTCTTCGTCCGATTATAAATCAGTTTGACTGCTCTTCATCCTCTTATAAAACAGTTTGACTGCTCTTCATCCTTTTATAAAGCAGTTTGACTGCTCTTCATCCTCTTGTAAAACAGTCTGACTGCTCTTCATCCGATTATAAATCAGTTTGACTCCTCTTCATCCTCTTATAAAACAGTTTGACTGCTCTTCATCTTTTTATAACGCAGTTTGACTGCTCTTCATCCTCTTGTAAAACAGGTTGACTGCTCTTCATCCTCTTGTAAAACAGGCTGACTGCTCTACATCCTCGTATAAAAGAGTTTGACTGCTCTTCATCCTCTTATAAAACAGTTTGACTGCTCTTCATCCTCTTGTAAAACAGTTTGACTGCTCTTCATACTCTTATAAAACAGTTTGACTGCTCTTCATCCTTTTATAACGCAGTTTGACTGCTCTTCATCCTCTTATAAATCAGTTTGACTGCTCTTCATCCGATTATAAATCAGTTTGACTGCTCTTCATCCTCTTATAAAACAGTCTGACTGCTCTACATCCTCGTATAAAACAGTTTGACTGCTCTTTATCCTTTTATAAAGCAGTTTGACTCTTCTTCATCCTCTTATAAATCAATTTGACTGCTCTTCATCCGATTATAAATCAGTTTGACTGCTCTTCATCCTCTTATAAAACAGTCTGACTGCTCTACATCCTCGTATAAAACAGTTTGACTGCTCTTTATCCTTTTATAAATCAGTTTGACTGCTCTTCATCCTCTTATAAATCAATTTGACTGTTCTTCATCCTCTTATAAAACCGTTTGACTGCTCTTCATCCTCTTATAAATCAGTTTGACTGCTCTTCATCCTTTTATAAAGCAGTTTGACTGCTCTTCATCCTCCTATAAACCAGTTTGACTGCGCTTCATCCTCCTATAGAACAGTTTGACTGCTCTTCGTCTGATTATAAATCAGTTTGACTGCTCTTCGTCCTCGTATAAAACAGTTTGACTGCTCTTCATCGTTTTATAAAGCAGTTTGACTGCTCTATATCCTCTTATAAATCAGTTTGACTGCTATTCGCTCTTCGTCCGCTTATAAAACAGTTTGACTGCTCTTCATCCTTTTATAAAGCAGTTTGACTGCTCTTCATCCTCTTATAAAACAGTTTGACTGCTCTTCATCCTTTTATAAAGCAGTTTGACTGCTCTTCATCCTCTTATAAATCAGTTTGACTGCTCTTCATCCTCTTATAAAGCAGTTTGACTGCTCTTCATCCTCCTATAAACCAGTTTGACTGCGCTTCATCCTCCTATAGAACAGTTTGACTGCTCTTCGTCCGATTATAAATCAGTTTGACTGCTCTTCATCCTCTTATAAAACAGTTTGACTGCTCTTCATCCTTTTATAAAGCAGTTTGACTGCTCTTCATCCTCTTGTAAAACAGTCTGACTGCTCTTCATCCGATTATAAATCAGTTTGACTCCTCTTCATCCTCTTATAAAACAGTTTGACTGCTCTTCATCCTTTTATAAAGCAGTTTGACTGCTCTTCATCCTCTTATAAATCAATTTGACTGCTCTTCATCCTCTTATAAAGCAGTTTGACTGGTCTTCATCCTCCTATAAACCAGTTTGACTGCGCTTCATCCTCCTATAGAACAGTTTGACTGCTCTTCGTCCGATTATAAATCAGTTTGACTGCTCTTTGTCCTCTTATAAAACAGTTTGACTGCTCTTCATCCTTTTATAAAGCAGTTTGACTGCTCTTCATCCTCTTGTAAAACAGTCTGACTGCTCTTCATCCGATTATAAATCAGTTTGACTGCTCTTCATCCTCTTATAAAACAGTTTGACTGCTCTTCATCCTTTTATAAAGCAGTTTGACTGCTCTTCGTCCTCTTTTAAAACAGTTTGACTGCTCTTCATCCTTTTATAAAGCAGTTTGACTGCTCTTCATCCTCTTATAAAACAGTTTGACTGCTCTTCATCCTCTTGTAAAACAGGTTGACTGCTCTTCATCCTCTTGTAAAACAGTCTGACTGCTCTTCATCCTCGTATAAAACAGTTTGACTGCTCTTCATCCTTTTATAAAGCAGTTTGACTGCTCTTCATCCTCCTATAAACCAGTTTGACTGCGCTTCATCCTCCTATAGAACAGTTTGACTGCTCTTCGTCCGATTATAAATCAGTTTGACTGCTCTTCGTCCTCGTATAAAACAGTTTGACTGCTCTTCATCGTTTTATAAAGCAGTTTGACTGCTCTATATCCTCTTATAAATCAGTTTGACTGCTATTCGCTCTTCGTCCGCTTATAAAACAGTTTGAATGCTCTTCATCCTTTTATAAAGCAGTTTGACTGCTCTTCATCCTCTTATAAAACAGTTTGACTGCTCTTCATCCTTTTATAAAGCAGTTTGACTGCTCTTCATCCTCTTGTAAAACAGTCTGACTGCTCTTCATCCTCCTATAGAACAGTTTGACTGCTCTTCATCCTCTTATAAAACAGTTTGACTGCTCTTCATCCTTTTATAAAGCAGTTTGACTGCTCTTCGTCCTCTTTTAAAACAGTTTGACTGCTCTTCATCCTTTTATAAAGCAGTTTGACTGCTCTTCATCCTCTTATAAAACAGTTTGACTGCTCTTCATCCTCTTGTAAAACAGGTTGACTGCTCTTCATCCTCTTGTAAAACAGTCTGACTGCTCTTCATCCTCGTATAAAACAGTTTGACTGCTCTTCATCCTTTTATAAAGCAGTTTGACTGCTCTTCATCCTCCTATAAACCAGTTTGACTGCGCTTCATCCTCCTATAGAACAGTTTGACTGCTCTTCGTCCGATTATAAATCAGTTTGACTGCTCTTCGTCCTCGTATAAAACAGTTTGACTGCTCTTCATCGTTTTATAAAGCAGTTTGACTGCTCTATATCCTCTTATAAATCAGTTTGACTGCTATTCGCTCTTCGTCCGCTTATAAAACAGTTTGAATGCTCTTCATCCTTTTATAAAGCAGTTTGACTGCTCTTCATCCTCTTATAAAACAGTTTGACTGCTCTTCATCCTTTTATAAAGCAGTTTGAATGCTCTTCATCCTCTTATAAATCAGTTTGACTGCTCTTCATCCTCTTATAAAGCAGTTTGACTGCTCTTCATCCTCCTATAAACCAGTTTGACTGCGCTTCATCCTCCTATAGAACAGTTTGACTGCTCTTCGTCCGATTATAAATCAGTTTGACTGCTCTTCATCCTCTTATAAAACAGTTTGACTGCTCTTCATCCTTTTATAAAGCAGTTTGACTGCTCTTCATCCTCTTGTAAAACAGTCTGACTGCTCTTCATCCGATTATAAATCAGTTTGACTCCTCTTCATCCTCTTATAAAACAGTTTGACTGCTCTTCATCTTTTTATAACGCAGTTTGACTGCTCTTCATCCTCTTGTAAAACAGGTTGACTGCTCTTCATCCTCTTGTAAAACAGGCTGACTGCTCTACATCCTCGTATAAAAGAGTTTGACTGCTCTTCATCCTCTTATAAAACAGTTTGACTGCTCTTCATCCTCTTGTAAAACAGTTTGACTGCTCTTCATACTCTTATAAAACAGTTTGACTGCTCTTCATCCTTTTATAACGCAGTTTGACTGCTCTTCATCCTCTTATAAATCAGTTTGACTGCTCTTCATCCGATTATAAATCAGTTTGACTGCTCTTCATCCTCTTATAAAACAGTCTGACTGCTCTACATCCTCGTATAAAACAGTTTGACTGCTCTTTATCCTTTTATAAAGCAGTTTGACTCTTCTTCATCCTCTTATAAATCAATTTGACTGCTCTTCATCCGATTATAAATCAGTTTGACTGCTCTTCATCCTCTTATAAAACAGTCTGACTGCTCTACATCCTCGTATAAAACAGTTTGACTGCTCTTTATCCTTTTATAAATCAGTTTGACTGCTCTTCATCCTCTTATAAATCAATTTGACTGTTCTTCATCCTCTTATAAAACCGTTTGACTGCTCTTCATCCTCTTATAAATCAGTTTGACTGCTCTTCATCCTTTTATAAAGCAGTTTGACTGCTCTTCATCCTCCTATAAACCAGTTTGACTGCGCTTCATCCTCCTATAGAACAGTTTGACTGCTCTTCGTCTGATTATAAATCAGTTTGACTGCTCTTCGTCCTCGTATAAAACAGTTTGACTGCTCTTCATCGTTTTATAAAGCAGTTTGACTGCTCTATATCCTCTTATAAATCAGTTTGACTGCTATTCGCTCTTCGTCCGCTTATAAAACAGTTTGACTGCTCTTCATCCTTTTATAAAGCAGTTTGACTGCTCTTCATCCTCTTATAAAACAGTTTGACTGCTCTTCATCCTTTTATAAAGCAGTTTGACTGCTCTTCATCCTCTTATAAATCAGTTTGACTGCTCTTCATCCTCTTATAAAGCAGTTTGACTGCTCTTCATCCTCCTATAAACCAGTTTGACTGCGCTTCATCCTCCTATAGAACAGTTTGACTGCTCTTCGTCCGATTATAAATCAGTTTGACTGCTCTTCATCCTCTTATAAAACAGTTTGACTGCTCTTCATCCTTTTATAAAGCAGTTTGACTGCTCTTCATCCTCTTGTAAAACAGTCTGACTGCTCTTCATCCGATTATAAATCAGTTTGACTCCTCTTCATCCTCTTATAAAACAGTTTGACTGCTCTTCATCCTTTTATAAAGCAGTTTGACTGCTCTTCATCCTCTTATAAATCAATTTGACTGCTCTTCATCCTCTTATAAAGCAGTTTGACTGGTCTTCATCCTCCTATAAACCAGTTTGACTGCGCTTCATCCTCCTATAGAACAGTTTGACTGCTCTTCGTCCGATTATAAATCAGTTTGACTGCTCTTTGTCCTCTTATAAAACAGTTTGACTGCTCTTCATCCTTTTATAAAGCAGTTTGACTGCTCTTCATCCTCTTGTAAAACAGTCTGACTGCTCTTCATCCGATTATAAATCAGTTTGACTGCTCTTCATCCTCTTATAAAACAGTTTGACTGCTCTTCATCCTTTTATAAAGCAGTTTGACTGCTCTTCGTCCTCTTTTAAAACAGTTTGACTGCTCTTCATCCTTTTATAAAGCAGTTTGACTGCTCTTCATCCTCTTATAAAACAGTTTGACTGCTCTTCATCCTCTTGTAAAACAGGTTGACTGCTCTTCATCCTCTTGTAAAACAGTCTGACTGCTCTTCATCCTCGTATAAAACAGTTTGACTGCTCTTCATCCTTTTATAAAGCAGTTTGACTGCTCTTCATCCTCCTATAAACCAGTTTGACTGCGCTTCATCCTCCTATAGAACAGTTTGACTGCTCTTCGTCCGATTATAAATCAGTTTGACTGCTCTTCGTCCTCGTATAAAACAGTTTGACTGCTCTTCATCGTTTTATAAAGCAGTTTGACTGCTCTATATCCTCTTATAAATCAGTTTGACTGCTATTCGCTCTTCGTCCGCTTATAAAACAGTTTGAATGCTCTTCATCCTTTTATAAAGCAGTTTGACTGCTCTTCATCCTCTTATAAAACAGTTTGACTGCTCTTCATCCTTTTATAAAGCAGTTTGAATGCTCTTCATCCTCTTATAAATCAGTTTGACTGCTCTTCATCCTCTTATAAAGCAGTTTGACTGCTCTTCATCCTCCTATAAACCAGTTTGACTGCGCTTCATCCTCCTATAGAACAGTTTGACTGCTCTTCGTCCGATTATAAATCAGTTTGACTGCTCTTCATCCTCTTATAAAACAGTTTGACTGCTCTTCATCCTTTTATAAAGCAGTTTGACTGCTCTTCATCCTCTTGTAAAACAGTCTGACTGCTCTTCATCCGATTATAAATCAGTTTGACTCCTCTTCATCCTCTTATAAAACAGTTTGACTGCTCTTCATCTTTTTATAACACAGTTTGACTGCTCTTCATCCTCTTGTAAAACAGGTTGACTGCTCTTCATCCTCTTGTAAAACAGGCTGACTGCTCTACATCCTCGTATAAAAGAGTTTGACTGCTCTTCATCCTCTTATAAAACAGTTTGACTGCTCTTCATCCTCTTGTAAAACAGTTTGACTGCTCTTCATACTCTTATAAAACAGTTTGACTGCTCTTTATCCTTTTATAACGCAGTTTGACTGCTCTTCATCCTCTTATAAATCAGTTTGACTGCTCTTCATCCGATTATAAATCAGTTTGACTGCTCTTCATCCTCTTATAAAACAGTCTGACTGCTCTACATCCTCGTATAAAACAGTTTGACTGCTCTTTATCCTTTTATAAAGCAGTTTGACTCTTCTTCATCCTCTTATAAATCAATTTGACTGCTCTTCATCCGATTATAAATCAGTTTGACTGCTCTTCATCCTCTTATAAAACAGTCTGACTCCTCTACATCCTCGTATAAAACAGTTTGACTGCTCTTTATCCTTTTATAAATCAGTTTGACTGCTCTTCATCCTCTTATAAATCAATTTGACTGTTCTTCATCCTCTTATAAAACCGTTTGACTGCTCTTCATCCTCTTATAAATCAGTTTGACTGCTCTTCATCCTTTTATAAAGCAGTTTGACTGCTCTTCATCCTCCTATAAACCAGTTTGACTGCGCTTCATCCTCCTATAGAACAGTTTGACTGCTCTTCGTCTGATTATAAATCAGTTTGACTGCTCTTCGTCCTCTTATAAAACAGTTTGACTGCTCTTCATCCTTTTATAAAGCAGTTTGACTGCTCTTCATCCTCTTATAAATCAGTTTGACTGCTCTTCATCCGATTATAAATCAGTTTGACTTTTCTTCATCCTCTTATAAAACAGTTTGACTGCTCTTCATCCTCTTATAAATCAGTTTGACTGCTCTTCATCCGATTATAAATCAGTTTGACTGCTCTTCGTCCTCTTTTAAAACAGTTTGACTGCTCTTCATCCTTTTATAAAGCAGTTTGACTGCTCTTCATCCTCTTATAAAACAGTTTGACTGCTCTTCATCCTCTTATAAAACAGGTTGACTGCTCTTCATCCTCTTGTAAAACAGTCTGACTGCTCTACATCCTCGTATAAAACAGTTTGACTGCTCTTCATCCTTTTATAAAGCAGTTTGACTGCTCTTCATCCTCCTATAAACCAGTTTGACTGCGCTTCATCCTCCTATAGAACAGTTTGACTGCTCTTCGTCCGATTATAAATCAGTTTGACTGCTCTTCGTCCTCGTATAAAACAGTTTGACTGCTCTTCATCGTTTTATAATGCAGTTTGACTGCTCTACATCCTCTTATAAATCAGTTTGACTGCTATTCATCCGATTATAAATCAGTTTGACTGCTCTTCGTCCAATTATAAATCAGTTTGACTGCTCTTCGTCTGATTATAAATCAGTTTGACTGCTCTTCGTCCGCTTATAAAACAGTTTGACTGCTCTTCATCCTTTTATAAAGCAGTTTGACTGCTCTTCATCCTCTTATAAATCAGTTTGACTGCTCTTCATCCTCTTATAAAGCAGTTTGACTGCTCTTCATCCTCCTATAAACCAGTTTGACTGCGCTTCATCCTCCTATAGAACAGTTTGACTGCTCTTCGTCCGATTATAAATCAGTTTGACTGCTCTTTGTCCTCTTATAAAACAGTTTGACTGCTCTTCATCCTTTTATAAAGCAGTTTGACTGCTCTTCATCCTCTTGTAAAACAGTCTGACTGCTCTTCATCCGATTATAAATCAGTTTGACTGCTCTTCATCCTCTTATAAAACAGTTTGACTGCTCTTCATCCTTTTATAAAGCAGTTTGACTGCTCTTCGTCCTCTTTTAAAACAGTTTGACTGCTCTTCATCCTTTTATAAAACAGTTTGACTGCTCTTCATCCTCTTGTAAAACAGGTTGACTGCTCTTCATCCTCTTGTAAATCAGTCTGACTGCTCTTCATCCTCGTATAAAACAGTTTGACTGCTCTTCATCCTTTTATAAAGCAGTTTGACTGCTCTTCATCCTCCTATAAACCAGTTTGACTGCGCCTCATCCTCCTATAGAACAGTTTGACTGCTCTTCGTCCGATTATAAATCAGTTTGACTGCTCTTCGTCCTCGTATAAAACAGTTTGACTGCTCTTCATCGTTTTATAAAGCAGTTTGACTGCTCTATATCCTCTTATAAATCAGTTTGACTGCTATTCGCTCTTCGTCCGCTTATAAAACAGTTTGACTGCTCTTCATCCTTTTATAAAGCAGTTTGACTGCTCTTCATCCTCTTATAAAACAGTTTGACTGCTCTTCATCCTTTTATAAAGCAGTTTGACTGCTCTTCATTCTCTTATAAATCAGTTTGACTGCTCTTCATCCTCTTATAAAGCAGTTTGACTGCTCTTCATCCTCCTATAAACCAGTTTGACTGCGCTTCATCCTCCTATAGAACAGTTTGACTGCTCTTCGTCCGATTATAAATCAGTTTGACTGCTCTTCATCCTCTTATAAAACAGTTTGACTGCTCTTCATCCTTTTATAAAGCAGTTTGACTGCTCTTCATCCTCTTGTAAAACAGTCTGACTGCTCTTCATCCGATTATAAATCAGTTTGACTCCTCTTCATCCTCTTATAAAACAGTTTGACTGCTCTTCATCTTTTTATAACGCAGTTTGACTGCTCTTCATCCTCTTGTAAAACAGGTTGACTGCTCTTCATCCTTTTGTAAAACAGTCTGACTGCTCTACATTATTGTATACAACAGTTTGACTGCTCTTCATCCTTTTATAAAGCAGTTTGACTGCTCTTCATCCTCTTATAAATCAATTTGACTGCTCTTCATCCTCTTATAAAGCAGTTTGACTGCTCTTCATGCTCTTATAAAACAGTTTCACTACTCTTCATCCTCTTATAAAACAGTTTGACTGCTCTTCATCCTCTTATAAAACAGTTTGACTGCTCTTCATCCTCTTGTAAAACAGGTTGACTGCTCTTCATCCTCTTATAAAACAGTTTGACTGCTCTTCATCCTCCTATAAAATAGTTTGACTGCTCTTCATCCTCCTATAAAACAGTTTGACTGCTCTTCATCCTTTTGTAAAACAGTTTGACTTCTCTTCATTGTCTTGTAAAACAGGTTGACTGATCTTCATCCTCCTATAAAACAGTTTGACTTCTCTTCATCCTCTTGTAAAACAGGTTGACTGATCTTCATCCTCCTAAAAAACAGTTTGACTGCTCTTCATCCTCCTATAAAACAGTTTGACTGCTCTTCATCCTCTTATAAAACAGTTTGACTGCTCTTCATCCTTTTATAAAGCAGTTTGACTGCTCTTCATCCTCTTATAAATCAGTTTGACTGCTCTTCATCCTCTTATAAAGCAGTTTGACTGCTCTTCATCCTCCTATAAACCAGTTTGACTGCGCTTCATCCTCCTATAGAACAGTTTGACTGCTCTTCGTCCGATTATAAATCAGTTTGACTGCTCTTCATCCTCTTATAAAACAGTTTGACTGCTCTTCATCCTTTTATAAAGCAGTTTGACTGCTCTTCATCCTCTTGTAAAACAGTCTGACTGCTCTTCATCCGATTATAAATCAGTTTGACTCCTCTTCATCCTCTTATAAAACAGTTTGACTGCTCTTCATCTTTTTATAACGCAGTTTGACTGCTCTTCATCCTCTTGTAAAACAGGTTGACTGCTCTTCATCCTTTTGTAAAACAGTCTGACTGCTCTACATTATTGTATAAAACAGTTTGACTGCTCTTCATCCTTTTATAAAGCAGTTTGACTGCTCTTCATCCTCTTATAAATCAATTTGACTGCTCTTCATCCTCTTATAAAGCAGTTTGACTGGTCTTCATCCTCCTATAAACCAGTTTGACTGCGCTTCATCCTCCTATAGAACAGTTTGACTGCTCTTCGTCCGATTATAAATCAGTTTGACTGCTCTTTGTCCTCTTATAAAACAGTTTGACTGCTCTTCATCCTTTTATAAAGCAGTTTGACTGCTCTTCATCCTCTTGTAAAACAGTCTGACTGCTCTTCATCCGATTATAAATCAGTTTGACTGCTCTTCATCCTCTTATAAAACAGTTTGACTGCTCTTCATCCTTTTATAAAGCAGTTTGACTGCTCTTCGTCCTCTTTTAAAACAGTTTGACTGCTCTTCATCCTTTTATAAAGCAGTTTGACTGCTCTTCATCCTCTTATAAAACAGTTTGACTGCTCTTCATCCTCTTGTAAAACAGGTTGACTGCTCTTCATCCTCTTGTAAAACAGTCTGACTGCTCTTCATCCTCGTATAAAACAGTTTGACTGCTCTTCATCCTTTTATAAAGCAGTTTGACTGCTCTTCATCCTCCTATAAACCAGTTTGACTGCGCTTCATCCTCCTATAGAACAGTTTGACTGCTCTTCGTCCGATTATAAATCAGTTTGACTGCTCTTCGTCCTCGTATAAAACAGTTTGACTGCTCTTCATCGTTTTATAAAGCAGTTTGACTGCTCTATATCCTCTTATAAATCAGTTTGACTGCTATTCGCTCTTCGTCCGCTTATAAAACAGTTTGACTGCTCTTCATCCTTTTATAAAGCAGTTTGACTGCTCTTCATCCTCTTATAAAACAGTTTGACTGCTCTTCATCCTTTTATAAAGCAGTTTGACTGCTCTTCATCCTCTTGTAAAACAGTCTGACTGCTCTTCATCCGATTATAAATCAGTTTGACTCCTCTTCATCCTCTTATAAAACAGTTTGACTGCTCTTCATCTTTTTATAACGCAGTTTGACTGCTCTTCATCCTCTTGTAAAACAGGTTGACTGCTCTTCATCCTCTTGTAAAACAGGCTGACTGCTCTACATCCTCGTATAAAAGAGTTTGACTGCTCTTCATCCTCTTATAAAACAGTTTGACTGCTCTTCATCCTCTTGTAAAACAGTTTGACTGCTCTTCATACTCTTATAAAACAGTTTGACTGCTCTTTATCCTTTTATAACGCAGTTTGACTGCTCTTCATCCTCTTATAAATCAGTTTGACTGCTCTTCATCCGATTATAAATCAGTTTGACTGCTCTTCATCCTCTTATAAAACAGTCTGACTGCTCTACATCCTCGTATAAAACAGTTTGACTGCTCTTTATCCTTTTATAAAGCAGTTTGACTCTTCTTCATCCTCTTATAAATCAATTTGACTGCTCTTCATCCGATTATAAATCAGTTTGACTGCTCTTCATCCTCTTATAAAACAGTCTGACTCCTCTACATCCTCGTATAAAACAGTTTGACTGCTCTTTATCCTTTTATAAATCAGTTTGACTGCTCTTCATCCTCTTATAAATCAATTTGACTGTTCTTCATCCTCTTATAAAACCGTTTGACTGCTCTTCATCCTCTTATAAATCAGTTTGACTGCTCTTCATCCTTTTATAAAGCAGTTTGACTGCTCTTCATCCTCCTATAAACCAGTTTGACTGCGCTTCATCCTCCTATAGAACAGTTTGACTGCTCTTCGTCTGATTATAAATCAGTTTGACTGCTCTTCGTCCTCTTATAAAACAGTTTGACTGCTCTTCATCCTTTTATAAAGCAGTTTGACTGCTCTTCATCCTCTTATAAATCAGTTTGACTGCTCTTCATCCGATTATAAATCAGTTTGACTTTTCTTCATCCTCTTATAAAACAGTTTGACTGCTCTTCATCCTCTTATAAATCAGTTTGACTGCTCTTCATCCGATTATAAATCAGTTTGACTGCTCTTCGTCCTCTTTTAAAACAGTTTGACTGCTCTTCATCCTTTTATAAAGCAGTTTGACTGCTCTTCATCCTCTTATAAAACAGTTTGACTGCTCTTCATCCTCTTATAAAACAGGTTGACTGCTCTTCATCCTCTTGTAAAACAGTCTGACTGCTCTACATCCTCGTATAAAACAGTTTGACTGCTCTTCATCCTTTTATAAAGCAGTTTGACTGCTCTTCATCCTCCTATAAACCAGTTTGACTGCGCTTCATCCTCCTATAGAACAGTTTGACTGCTCTTCGTCCGATTATAAATCAGTTTGACTGCTCTTCGTCCTCGTATAAAACAGTTTGACTGCTCTTCATCGTTTTATAATGCAGTTTGACTGCTCTACATCCTCTTATAAATCAGTTTGACTGCTATTCATCCGATTATAAATCAGTTTGACTGCTCTTCGTCCAATTATAAATCAGTTTGACTGCTCTTCGTCTGATTATAAATCAGTTTGACTGCTCTTCGTCCGCTTATAAAACAGTTTGACTGCTCTTCATCCTTTTATAAAGCAGTTTGACTGCTCTTCATCCTCTTATAAATCAGTTTGACTGCTCTTCATCCTCTTATAAAGCAGTTTGACTGCTCTTCATCCTCCTATAAACCAGTTTGACTGCGCTTCATCCTCCTATAGAACAGTTTGACTGCTCTTCGTCCGATTATAAATCAGTTTGACTGCTCTTTGTCCTCTTATAAAACAGTTTGACTGCTCTTCATCCTTTTATAAAGCAGTTTGACTGCTCTTCATCCTCTTGTAAAACAGTCTGACTGCTCTTCATCCGATTATAAATCAGTTTGACTGCTCTTCATCCTCTTATAAAACAGTTTGACTGCTCTTCATCCTTTTATAAAGCAGTTTGACTGCTCTTCGTCCTCTTTTAAAACAGTTTGACTGCTCTTCATCCTTTTATAAAACAGTTTGACTGCTCTTCATCCTCTTGTAAAACAGGTTGACTGCTCTTCATCCTCTTGTAAAACAGTCTGACTGCTCTTCATCCTCGTATAAAACAGTTTGACTGCTCTTCATCCTTTTATAAAGCAGTTTGACTGCTCTTCATCCTCCTATAAACCAGTTTGACTGCGCCTCATCCTCCTATAGAACAGTTTGACTGCTCTTCGTCCGATTATAAATCAGTTTGACTGCTCTTCGTCCTCGTATAAAACAGTTTGACTGCTCTTCATCGTTTTATAAAGCAGTTTGACTGCTCTATATCCTCTTATAAATCAGTTTGACTGCTATTCGCTCTTCGTCCGCTTATAAAACAGTTTGACTGCTCTTCATCCTTTTATAAAGCAGTTTGACTGCTCTTCATCCTCTTATAAAACAGTTTGACTGCTCTTCATCCTTTTATAAAGCAGTTTGACTGCTCTTCATTCTCTTATAAATCAGTTTGACTGCTCTTCATCCTCTTATAAAGCAGTTTGACTGCTCTTCATCCTCCTATAAACCAGTTTGACTGCGCTTCATCCTCCTATAGAACAGTTTGACTGCTCTTCGTCCGATTATAAATCAGTTTGACTGCTCTTCATCCTCTTATAAAACAGTTTGACTGCTCTTCATCCTTTTATAAAGCAGTTTGACTGCTCTTCATCCTCTTGTAAAACAGTCTGACTGCTCTTCATCCGATTATAAATCAGTTTGACTCCTCTTCATCCTCTTATAAAACAGTTTGACTGCTCTTCATCTTTTTATAACGCAGTTTGACTGCTCTTCATCCTCTTGTAAAACAGGTTGACTGCTCTTCATCCTTTTGTAAAACAGTCTGACTGCTCTACATTATTGTATACAACAGTTTGACTGCTCTTCATCCTTTTATAAAGCAGTTTGACTGCTCTTCATCCTCTTATAAATCAATTTGACTGCTCTTCATCCTCTTATAAAGCAGTTTGACTGCTCTTCATGCTCTTATAAAACAGTTTCACTACTCTTCATCCTCTTATAAAACAGTTTGACTGCTCTTCATCCTCTTATAAAACAGTTTGACTGCTCTTCATCCTCTTGTAAAACAGGTTGACTGCTCTTCATCCTCTTATAAAACAGTTTGACTGCTCTTCATCCTCCTATAAAATAGTTTGACTGCTCTTCATCCTCCTATAAAACAGTTTGACTGCTCTTCATCCTTTTGTAAAACAGTTTGACTTCTCTTCATTGTCTTGTAAAACAGGTTGACTGATCTTCATCCTCCTATAAAACAGTTTGACTTCTCTTCATCCTCTTGTAAAACAGGTTGACTGATCTTCATCCTCCTAAAAAACAGTTTGACTGCTCTTCATCCTCCTATAAAACAGTTTGACTGCTCTTCATCCTCTTATAAAACAGTTTGACTGCTCTTCATCCTTTTATAAAGCAGTTTGACTGCTCTTCATCCTCTTATAAATCAGTTTGACTGCTCTTCATCCTCTTATAAAGCAGTTTGACTGCTCTTCATCCTCCTATAAACCAGTTTGACTGCGCTTCATCCTCCTATAGAACAGTTTGACTGCTCTTCGTCCGATTATAAATCAGTTTGACTGCTCTTCATCCTCTTATAAAACAGTTTGACTGCTCTTCATCCTTTTATAAAGCAGTTTGACTGCTCTTCATCCTCTTGTAAAACAGTCTGACTGCTCTTCATCCGATTATAAATCAGTTTGACTCCTCTTCATCCTCTTATAAAACAGTTTGACTGCTCTTCATCTTTTTATAACGCAGTTTGACTGCTCTTCATCCTCTTGTAAAACAGGTTGACTGCTCTTCATCCTTTTGTAAAACAGTCTGACTGCTCTACATTATTGTATAAAACAGTTTGACTGCTCTTCATCCTTTTATAAAGCAGTTTGACTGCTCTTCATCCTCTTATAAATCAATTTGACTGCTCTTCATCCTCTTATAAAGCAGTTTGACTGGTCTTCATCCTCCTATAAACCAGTTTGACTGCGCTTCATCCTCCTATAGAACAGTTTGACTGCTCTTCGTCCGATTATAAATCAGTTTGACTGCTCTTTGTCCTCTTATAAAACAGTTTGACTGCTCTTCATCCTTTTATAAAGCAGTTTGACTGCTCTTCATCCTCTTGTAAAACAGTCTGACTGCTCTTCATCCGATTATAAATCAGTTTGACTGCTCTTCATCCTCTTATAAAACAGTTTGACTGCTCTTCATCCTTTTATAAAGCAGTTTGACTGCTCTTCGTCCTCTTTTAAAACAGTTTGACTGCTCTTCATCCTTTTATAAAGCAGTTTGACTGCTCTTCATCCTCTTATAAAACAGTTTGACTGCTCTTCATCCTCTTGTAAAACAGGTTGACTGCTCTTCATCCTCTTGTAAAACAGTCTGACTGCTCTTCATCCTCGTATAAAACAGTTTGACTGCTCTTCATCCTTTTATAAAGCAGTTTGACTGCTCTTCATCCTCCTATAAACCAGTTTGACTGCGCTTCATCCTCCTATAGAACAGTTTGACTGCTCTTCGTCCGATTATAAATCAGTTTGACTGCTCTTCGTCCTCGTATAAAACAGTTTGACTGCTCTTCATCGTTTTATAAAGCAGTTTGACTGCTCTATATCCTCTTATAAATCAGTTTGACTGCTATTCGCTCTTCGTCCGCTTATAAAACAGTTTGAATGCTCTTCATCCTTTTATAAAGCAGTTTGACTGCTCTTCATCCTCTTATAAAACAGTTTGACTGCTCTTCATCCTTTTATAAAGCAGTTTGAATGCTCTTCATCCTCTTATAAATCAGTTTGACTGCTCTTCATCCTCTTATAAAGCAGTTTGACTGCTCTTCATCCTCCTATAAACCAGTTTGACTGCGCTTCATCCTCCTATAGAACAGTTTGACTGCTCTTCGTCCGATTATAAATCAGTTTGACTGCTCTTCATCCTCTTATAAAACAGTTTGACTGCTCTTCATCCTTTTATAAAACAGTTTGACTGCTCTTCATCCTCTTGTAAAACAGTCTGACTGCTCTTCATCCGATTATAAATCAGTTTGACTCCTCTTCATCCTCTTATAAAACAGTTTGACTGCTCTTCATCTTTTTATAACGCAGTTTGACTGCTCTTCATCCTCTTGTAAAACAGGTTGACTGCTCTTCATCCTCTTGTAAAACAGGCTGACTGCTCTACATCCTCGTATAAAAGAGTTTGACTGCTCTTCATCCTCTTATAAAACAGTTTGACTGCTCTTCATCCTCTTGTAAAACAGTTTGACTGCTCTTCATACTCTTATAAAACAGTTTGACTGCTCTTCATCCTTTTATAACGCAGTTTGACTGCTCTTCATCCTCTTATAAATCAGTTTGACTGCTCTTCATCCGATTATAAATCAGTTTGACTGCTCTTCATCCTCTTATAAAACAGTCTGACTGCTCTACATCCTCGTATAAAACAGTTTGACTGCTCTTTATCCTTTTATAAAGCAGTTTGACTCTTCTTCATCCTCTTATAAATCAATTTGACTGCTCTTCATCCGATTATAAATCAGTTTGACTGCTCTTCATCCTCTTATAAAACAGTCTGACTGCTCTACATCCTCGTATAAAACAGTTTGACTGCTCTTTATCCTTTTATAAATCAGTTTGACTGCTCTTCATCCTCTTATAAATCAATTTGACTGTTCTTCATCCTCTTATAAAACCGTTTGACTGCTCTTCATCCTCTTATAAATCAGTTTGACTGCTCTTCATCCTTTTATAAAGCAGTTTGACTGCTCTTCATCCTCCTATAAACCAGTTTGACTGCGCTTCATCCTCCTATAGAACAGTTTGACTGCTCTTCGTCTGATTATAAATCAGTTTGACTGCTCTTCGTCCTCTTATAAAACAGTTTGACTGCTCTTCATCCTTTTATAAAGCAGTTTGACTGCTCTTCATCCTCTTATAAATCAGTTTGACTGCTCTTCATCCGATTATAAATCAGTTTGACTTTTCTTCATCCTCTTATAAAACAGTTTGACTGCTCTTCATCCTCTTATAAATCAGTTTGACTGCTCTTCATCCGATTATAAATCAGTTTGACTGCTCTTCGTCCTCTTTTAAAACAGTTTGACTGCTCTTCATCCTTTTATAAAGCAGTTTGACTGCTCTTCATCCTCTTATAAAACAGTTTGACTGCTCTTCATCCTCTTATAAAACAGGTTGACTGCTCTTCATCCTCTTGTAAAACAGTCTGACTGCTCTACATCCTCGTATAAAACAGTTTGACTGCTCTTCATCCTTTTATAAAGCAGTTTGACTGCTCTTCATCCTCCTATAAACCAGTTTGACTGCGCTTCATCCTCCTATAGAACAGTTTGACTGCTCTTCGTCCGATTATAAATCAGTTTGACTGCTCTTCGTCCTCGTATAAAACAGTTTGACTGCTCTTCATCGTTTTATAATGCAGTTTGACTGCTCTACATCCTCTTATAAATCAGTTTGACTGCTATTCATCCGATTATAAATCAGTTTGACTGCTCTTCGTCCAATTATAAATCAGTTTGACTGCTCTTCGTCTGATTATAAATCAGTTTGACTGCTCTTCGTCCGCTTATAAAACAGTTTGACTGCTCTTCATCCTTTTATAAAGCAGTTTGACTGCTCTTCATCCTCTTATAAATCAGTTTGACTGCTCTTCATCCTCTTATAAAGCAGTTTGACTGCTCTTCATCCTCCTATGAACCAGTTTGACTGCGCTTCATCCTCCTATAGAACAGTTTGACTGCTCTTCGTCCGATTATAAATCAGTTTGACTGCTCTTTGTCCTCTTGTAAAACAGTTTGACTGCTCTTCATCCTTTTATAAAGCAGTTTGACTGCTCTTCATCCTCTTGTAAAACAGTCTGACTGCTCTTCATCCGATTATAAATCAGTTTGACTGCTCTTCATCCTCTTATAAAACAGTTTGACTGCTCTTCATCCTTTTATAAAGCAGTTTGACTGCTCTTCGTCCTCTTTTAAAACAGTTTGACTGCTCTTCATCCTTTTATAAAGCAGTTTGACTGCTCTTCATCCTCTTATAAAACAGTTTGACTGCTCTTCATCCTCTTGTAAAACAGGTTGACTGCTCTTCATCCTCTTGTAAAACAGTCTGACTGCTCTTCATCCTCGTATAAAACAGTTTGACTGCTCTTCATCCTTTTATAAAGCAGTTTGACTGCTCTTCATCCTCCTATAAACCAGTTTGACTGCGCTTCATCCTCCTATAGAACAGTTTGACTGCTCTTCGTCCGATTATAAATCAGTTTGACTGCTCTTCGTCCTCGTATAAAACAGTTTGACTGCTCTTCATCGTTTTATAAAGCAGTTTGACTGCTCTATATCCTCTTATAAATCAGTTTGACTGCTATTCGCTCTTCGTCCGCTTATAAAACAGTTTGACTGCTCTTCATCCTTTTATAAAGCAGTTTGACTGCTCTTCATCCTCTTATAAAACAGTTTGACTGCTCTTCATCCTTTTATAAAGCAGTTTGACTGCTCTTCATTCTCTTATAAATCAGTTTGACTGCTCTTCATCCTCTTATAAAGCAGTTTGACTGCTCTTCATCCTCCTATAAACCAGTTTGACTGCGCTTCATCCTCCTATAGAACAGTTTGACTGCTCTTCGTCCGATTATAAATCAGTTTGACTGCTCTTCATCCTCTTATAAAACAGTTTGACTGCTCTTCATCCTTTTATAAAGCAGTTTGACTGCTCTTCATCCTCTTGTAAAACAGTCTGACTGCTCTTCATCCGATTATAAATCAGTTTGACTCCTCTTCATCCTCTTATAAAACAGTTTGACTGCTCTTCATCTTTTTATAACGCAGTTTGACTGCTCTTCATCCTCTTGTAAAACAGGTTGACTGCTCTTCATCCTTTTGTAAAACAGTCTGACTGCTCTACATTATTGTATACAACAGTTTGACTGCTCTTCATCCTTTTATAAAGCAGTTTGACAGCTCTTCATCCTCTTATAAATCAATTTGACTGCTCTTCATCCTCTTATAAAGCAGTTTGACTGCTCTTCATGCTCTTATAAAACAGTTTCACTACTCTTCATCCTCTTATAAAACAGTTTGACTGCTCTTCATCCTCTTATAAAACAGTTTGACTGCTCTTCATCCTCTTGTTAAACAGGTTGACTGCTCTTCATCCTCTTATAAAACAGTTTGACTGCTCTTCATCCTCCTATAAAATAGTTTGACTGCTCTTCATCCTCCTATAAAACAGTTTGACTGCTCTTCATCCTTTTGTAAAACAGTTTGACTTCTCTTCATTGTCTTGTAAAACAGGTTGACTGATCTTCATCCTCCTATAAAACAGTTTGACTTCTCTTCATCCTCTTGTAAAACAGGTTGACTGATCTTCATCCTCCTAAAAAAACAGTTTGACTGCTCTTCATCCTCCTATAAAACAGTTTGACTGCTCTTCATCCTCTTATAAAACAGTTTGACTGCTCTTCATCCTCTTGTAAAACTGGTTGACTGCTCTTCATCCTCTTGTAAAACAGGTTGACTGATCTTCATCCTCTTATAAAACAGTTTTACTGATCTTCTTCCTCTTATAAAACAGTTTGACTGCTCTTCATCCTCTTATAAATCAGTTTGACTGCTCTTCGTCCTCTTATAAAACAGTTTGACTTCTCTTCATCCTCTTGTAAAACAGGTTGACTGAACTTCATCCTCCTATAAAACAGGTTGACTGCTCTTCATCCTCTTATAAAACAGTTTGACTGCTGTTCATCCTCCTATAAAACAGTTTGACTGCTCTTCATCCTCCTATAAAACAGTTTGACTGCTCTTCATCCTTTTGTAAAACAGTTTGACTTCTCTTCATTGTCTTGTAAAACAGGTTGACTGATCTTCATCCTCCTATAAAACAGTTTGACTGCGCTTCATCCTCCTATAGAACAGTTTGACTGCTCTTCGTCCGATTATAAATCAGTTTGACTGCTCTTCGTCCTCGTATAAAACAGTTTGACTGCTCTTCATCGTTTTATAAAGCAGTTTGACTGCTCTACATCCTCTTATAAATCAGTTTGACTGCTATTCATCCAATTATAAATCAGTTTGACTGCTCTTCGTCCAATTATAAATCGGTTTGACTGCTCTTCGTCTGATTATAAATCAGTTTGACTGCTCTTCGTCCGCTTATAAAACAGTTTGACTGCTCTTCATCCTTTTATAAAGCAGTTTGACTGCTCTTCATCCTCTTATAAATCAGTTTGACTGCTCTTCATCCTCTTATAAAGCAGTTTGACTGCTCTTCATCCTCCTATAAACCAGTTTGACTGCGCTTCATCCTCCTATAGAACAGTTTGACTGCTCTTCGTCCGATTATAAATCAGTTTGACTGCTCTTTGTCCTCTTATAAAACAGTTTGACTGCTCTTCATCCTTTTATAAAGCAGTTTGACTGCTCTTCATCCTCTTGTAAAACAGTCTGACTGCTCTTCATCCGATTATAAATCAGTTTGACTGCTCTTCATCCTCTTATAAAGCAGTTTTACTGCTCTTCATCCTCCTATAGACCAGTTTGACTGCGCTTCATCCTCCTATAAAACAGTTTGACTGCTCTTCATCCTTTTATAAAGCAGTTTGACTGCTCTTCATCCTCTTGTAAAACAGTCTGACTGCTCTTCATCCTTTTATAAATCAGTTTGACTGCTCTTCATCCTCTTATAAAACAGTTTGACTGCTCTTCATCCTCTTGTAAAACAGGTTGACTGCTCTTCATCCTCTTGTAAAACAGTCTGACTGCTCTTCATCCTCGTATAAAACAGTTTGACTGCTCTTCATCCTTTTATAAAGCAGTTTGACTGCTCTTCATCCTCCTATAAACCAGTTTGACTGCGCTTCATCCTCCTATAGAACAGTTTGACTGCTCTTCGTCCGATTATAAATCAGTTTGACTGCTCTTCGTCCTCGTATAAAACAGTTTGACTGCTCTTCATCGTTTTATAAAGCAGTTTGACTGCTCTATATCCTCTTATAAATCAGTTTGACTGCTATTCGCTCTTCGTCCGCTTATAAAACAGTTTGACTGCTCTTCATCCTTTTATAAAGCAGTTTGACTGCTCTTCATCCTCTTATAAAACAGTTTGACTGCTCTTCATCCTTTTATAAAGCAGTTTGACTGCTCTTCATCCTCTTATAAATCAGTTTGACTGCTCTTCATCCTCTTATAAAGCAGTTTGACTGCTCTTCATCCTCCTATAAACCAGTTTGACTGCGCTTCATCCTCCTATAGAACAGTTTGACTGCTCTTCGTCCGATTATAAATCAGTTTGACTGCTCTTCATCCTCTTATAAAACAGTTTGACTGCTCTTCATCCTTTTATAAAGCAGTTTGACTGCTCTTCATCCTCTTGTAAAACAGTCTGACTGCTCTTCATCCGATTATAAATCAGTTTGACTCCTCTTCATCCTCTTATAAAACAGTTTGACTGCTCTTCATCTTTTTATAACGCAGTTTGACTGCTCTTCATCCTCTTGTAAAACAGGTTGACTGCTCTTCATCCTTTTGTAAAACAGTCTGACTGCTCTACATTATTGTATAAAACAGTTTGACTGCTCTTCATCCTTTTATAAAGCAGTTTGACTGCTCTTCATCCTCTTATAAATCAATTTGACTGCTCTTCATCCTCTTATAAAGCAGTTTGACTGGTCTTCATCCTCCTATAAACCAGTTTGACTGCGCTTCATCCTCCTATAGAACAGTTTGACTGCTCTTCGTCCGATTATAAATCAGTTTGACTGCTCTTTGTCCTCTTATAAAACAGTTTGACTGCTCTTCATCCTTTTATAAAGCAGTTTGACTGCTCTTCATCCTCTTGTAAAACAGTCTGACTGCTCTTCATCCGATTATAAATCAGTTTGACTGCTCTTCATCCTCTTATAAAACAGTTTGACTGCTCTTCATCCTTTTATAAAGCAGTTTGACTGCTCTTCGTCCTCTTTTAAAACAGTTTGACTGCTCTTCATCCTTTTATAAAGCAGTTTGACTGCTCTTCATCCTCTTATAAAACAGTTTGACTGCTCTTCATCCTCTTGTAAAACAGGTTGACTGCTCTTCATCCTCTTGTAAAACAGTCTGACTGCTCTTCATCCTCGTATAAAACAGTTTGACTGCTCTTCATCCTTTTATAAAGCAGTTTGACTGCTCTTCATCCTCCTATAAACCAGTTTGACTGCGCTTCATCCTCCTATAGAACAGTTTGACTGCTCTTCGTCCGATTATAAATCAGTTTGACTGCTCTTCGTCCTCGTATAAAACAGTTTGACTGCTCTTCATCGTTTTATAAAGCAGTTTGACTGCTCTATATCCTCTTATAAATCAGTTTGACTGCTATTCGCTCTTCGTCCGCTTATAAAACAGTTTGACTGCTCTTCATCCTTTTATAAATCAGTTTGACTGCTCTTCATCCTCTTATAAAACAGTTTGACTGCTCTTCATCCTTTTATAAAGCAGTTTGACTGCTCTTCATCCTCTTATAAATCAGTTTGACTGCTCTTCATCCTCTTATAAAGCAGTTTGACTGCTCTTCATCCTCCTATAAACCAGTTTGACTGCGCTTCATCCTCCTATAGAACAGTTTGACTGCTCTTCGTCCGATTATAAATCAGTTTGACTGCTCTTCATCCTCTTATAAAACAGTTTGACTGCTCTTCATCCTTTTATAAAGCAGTTTGACTGCTCTTCATCCTCTTGTAAAACAGTCTGACTGCTCTTCATCCGATTATAAATCAGTTTGACTCCTCTTCATCCTCTTATAAAACAGTTTGACTGCTCTTCATCTTTTTATAACGCAGTTTGACTGCTCTTCATCCTCTTGTAAAACAGGTTGACTGCTCTTCATCCTTTTGTAAAACAGTCTGACTGCTCTACATTATTGTATAAAACAGTTTGACTGCTCTTCATCCTTTTATAAAGCAGTTTGACTGCTCTTCATCCTCTTATAAATCAATTTGACTGCTCTTCATCCTCTTATAAAGCAGTTTGACTGCTCTTCATGCTCTTATAAAACAGTTTCACTACTCTTCATCCTCTTATAAAACAGTTTGACTGCTCTTCATCCTCTTATAAAACAGTTTGACTGCTCTTCATCCTCTTGTAAAACAGGTTGACTGCTCTTCATCCTCTTATAAAACAGTTTGACTGCTCTTCATCCTCCTATAAAATAGTTTGACTGCTCTTCATCCTCCTATAAAACAGTTTGACTGCTCTTCATCCTTTTGTAAAACAGTTTGACTTCTCTTCATTGTCTTGTAAAACAGGTTGACTGATCTTCATCCTCTTATAAAACAGTTTGACTTCTCTTCATCCTCTTGTAAAACAGGTTGACTGATCTTCATCCTCCTAAAAAACAGTTTGACTGCTCTTCATCCTCCTATAAAACAGTTTGACTGCTCTTCATCCTCTTATAAAACAGTTTGACTGCTCTTCATCCTCTTGTAAAACTGGTTGACTGCTCTTCATCCTCTTGTAAAACAGGTTGACTGATCTTCATCCTCTTATAAAACAGTTTTACTGATCTTCTTCCTCTTATAAAACAGTTTGACTGCTCTTCATCCTCTTATAAATCAGTTTGACTGCTCTTCGTCCTCTTATAAAACAGTTTGACTTCTCTTCATCCTCTTGTAAAACAGGTTAACTGAACTTCATCCTCCTATAAAACAGGTTGACTGCTCTTCATCCTCTTATAAAACAGTTTGACTGCTGTTCATCCTCCTATAAAACAGTTTGACTGCTCTTCATCCTCCTATAAAACAGTTTGACTGCTCTTCATCCTTTTGTAAAACAGTTTGACTTCTCTTCATTGTCTTGTAAAACAGGTTGACTGATCTTCATCCTCCTATAAAACAGTTTGACTTCTCTTCATCCTCTTGTAAAACAGGCTGACTGATCTTCATCCTCCTATAAAACAGTTTGACAGCTCTTCATTCTCTTATAAAACAGTTTGACTTCTCTTCATCCTCTTATAAAACAGTTTGACTGCTCTTCATCCTCCTATAAAACAGTTTGACTGCTCTTCATCCACTTGTAAAACAGGTTGACTGCTCTTCATCCTCTTATAAAACAGTTTGACAGCTCTTCATCCTCCTATAGAACAGTTTGACTGCTCTTCGTGCTCTTATATATCAGTTTGACTGATTTTCGTCCTCTTATAAAACAGTTTGACTGCTCTTCATCCTCCTATACAACGGTTTGACTGCTCTTCATCCTCTTATTAAACAGGCTGACTGTTCTTCATCCTCTTATAAAACAGTTTGAATGCTCTTCATCCTCTTGTAAAACAGTTTGACTGCTCTTCATCCTCCTATAAAACAGTTTGACTGCTCTTCATCCTCTTGTAAAACAGTTTGACTGCTCTTCATCCTCCTATAAAACAGTTTGACTGCTCTTCATCTTCTTATAAAACAGGCTGACTTTTCTTGATGTTCTTATGAAACAGTTTGACTGCTCTTCATCCTCTTGTAAAACAGGCTGACTGCTCTACATCCTCGTATAAAAGAGTTTGACTGCTCTTCATCCTCTTATAAAACAGTTTGACTGCTCTTCATCCTCTTGTAAAACAGTTTGACTGCTCTTCATCCTCTTATAAAACAGTTTGACTGCTCTTCATCCTCTTATAAAACAGTTTGCCTGCTCTTCATCCTCCTATATAACAGTTTGACTGCTCTTCATCCTCCTATAAAACAGTTTGACTGCTCTTCATCCTCCTATAAAACAGTTTGACTGCTCTTCATCCTCTTATAAAACAGTTTGACTGATCTTCATCCTCTTGTAAAACAGGCTGACTGCTCTTCATCCTTTTGTAAAACAGTCTGACTGCTCTACATTATTGTATAAAACAGTTTGACTGCTCTTCATCCTTTTATAAAGCAGTTTGACTGCTCTTCATCCTCTTATAAATCAATTTGACTGCTCTTCATCCTCTTATAAAGCAGTTTGACTGCTCTTCATGCTCTTATAAAACAGTTTCACTACTCTTCATCCTCTTATAAAACAGTTTGACTGCTCTTCATCCTCTTATAAAACAGTTTGACTGCTCTTCATCCTCTTGTAAAACAGGTTGACTGCTCTTCATCCTCTTATAAAACAGTTTGACTGCTCTTCATCCTCCTATAAAATAGTTTGACTGCTCTTCATCCTCCTATAAAACAGTTTGACTGCTCTTCATCCTTTTGTAAAACAGTTTGACTTCTCTTCATTGTCTTGTAAAACAGGTTGACTGCTCTTCATCCTCTTATAAAACAGGCTGACTGAAACTTCATGCTCTTATAAAACAGTTTGACAGCTCTTCATCCTCCTATAGAACAGTTTGACTGCTCTTTGTGCTCTTATATATCAGTTTGACTGATTTTCGTCCTCTTATAGAACAGTTTGACTGCTCTTCATCCTTCTATACAACGGTTTGACTGCTTTTCATCCTCTTATAAAACAGGCTGACTGTTCTTCATCCTCTTATAAAAAGTTTGACTGCTCTTCATCCTGTTATAAAACAGATTGACTGCTCTTCATCCTCTTGTAAAACAGGCTGACTGCTCTTCATCCTCTTATAAAACAGGTTGACTTATCTTCATCCTCTTATAAAACAGTTTGCCTGCTCTTCATCCTCTTATAAAACAGTTTGACTGCTCTTCATCCTCTTGTAAAACAGGCTGACTGCTCTTCATCCACTTGTAAAACAGGTTGACTGCTCTTCATCCTCCTATAGAACAGTTTGACTGCTCTTCGTGCTCTTATATATCAGTTTGACTGATTTTCGTCCTCTTATAAAACAGTTTGATTGCTCTTCACCCTCCTTCAAAACAGTTTGACTGCTCTTCATCCTCTTGTAAAACAGGTTGACTGATCTTCATCCTCTTATAAAACAGTTTTACTGATTTTCATCCTCTTACAAAACAGTTTGACTGCTCTTCATCCTCTTCTAAATCAGTTTGACTGCTCTTCGTCCTCTTATAAAACAGTTTGACTTCTCTTCATCCTCTTATAAAACAGTTTGACTGCTCTTCATCCTCCTATAAAACTGTTTGACAGCTCTTCATCCTCTTGTAAAACAGGCTGACTGATCTTCATGCTCTTATAAAGCAGTTTGACTGCTCTTCATTCTCTTATAAAACAGTTTGACTGCTCTTCATCCTCTTATAAAACAGTTTGACTGCTCTTCATCCTCTTATAAAACAGTTTGACTGCACTTCATCCTCTTGTAAAACAGGTTGACTGCTCTTCATCCTCTTATAAAACAGTTTGACTGCTCTTCATCCTCTTGTAAAACTGGTTGACTGCTCTTCATCCTCTTATAAAACAGTTTGACTGATCTTCATCATCTTATAAAACAGTTTGACTGCTCTTCATCCTCCTATAAAACAGTTTGACTGCTCTTCATCCTCTTGTCAAACAGTTTGACTGCTCTTCATCCTCTTATAAAACAGTTTGACTGCTCTTCATCCTCTTATAAAACAGTTTGACTGATCTTCATCATCTTATGAAACAGTATGACTGCTCTTCATCCTGTAAAACAGTTTGACTTATCTTCATCCTCTTATAAAGCAGTTTGACTGCTCTTCATCCTCTTATAAAACAGTTTGACTGATCTTCATCATCTTATAAAACAGTTTGACTGCTCTTCATCCTCCTATAAAACAGTTTGACTGCTCTTCATCCTCTTGTCAAACAGTTTGACTGCTCTTCATCCTCTTATAAAACAGTTTGACTGCTCTTCATCCTCTTATAAAACAGTTTGACTGATCTTCATCATCTTATGAAACAGTATGACTGCTCTTCATCCTGTAAAACAGGTTGACTGATCTTCATCCTCTTATAAAGCAGTTTGACTGCTCTTCATCCTCTTATAAAACAGTTTGACTGCTCTTCATCCTCTTATAAAACAGTTTGACTGCTCTTCGTGCTCTTATATATCAGTTTGACTGATTTTCGTCCTCTTATAAAACAGTTTGACTGCTCTTCATCTTCTTATAAAACAGGCTGACTTTTCTTGATGTTCTTATGAAACAGTTTGACTGCTCTTCATCCTCTTGTAAAACAGGCTGACTGCTCTACATCCTCGTATAAAAGAGTTTGACTGCTCTTCATCCTCTTATAAAACAGTTTGACTGCTCTTCATCCTCTTGTAAAACAGTTTGACTGCTCTTCATCCTCTTATAAAACAGTTTGACTGCTCTTCATCCTCTTATAAAACAGTTTGACTGATCTTCATCATCTTATAAAACAGTTTGACTGCTCTTCATCCTCCTATATAACAGTTTGACTGCTCTTCATCCTCCTATAAAACAGTTTGACTGCTCTTCATCCTCCTATAAAACAGTTTGACTGCTTTTCATCCTCTTATAAAACAGTTTGACTTATCTTCATCCTCTTATAAAACAGTTTGCCTGCTCTTCATCCTCTTATAAAACAGTTTGACTACTCTTCATCCTCTTGTAAAACAGGCTGACTGCTCTTCATCCACTTGTAAAACAGGTTGACTGCTCTTCATCCTCTTATAAAACAGGCTGACTGAAACTTCATGCTCTAATAAAACAGTTTGACAGCTCTTCATCCTCCTATAGAACAGTTTGACTGCTCTTCGTGCTCTTATATATCAGTTTGACTGATTTTCGTCCTCTTATAAAACAGTTTGACTGCTCTTCATCCTCCTATACAACGGTTTGACTGCTCTTCATCCTCTTATTAAACAGGCTGACTGTTCTTCATCCTTTTATAAAACAGTTTGAATGCTCTTCATCCTCTTGTAAAACAGTTTGACTACTCTTCATCCTCCTATAAAACAGTTTGACTGCTTTTCATCCTCTTATAAAACAGGCTGACTGTTCTTCATCCTCTTATAAAAAGTTTGACTGCTCTTCATCCTGTTATAAAAAAGATTGACTGCTCTTCATCCTCTTGTAAAACAGGCTGACTGCTCTACATCCGCGTATAAAACAGTTTGACTTATCTTCATCCTCCTATAATACAGTTTGAAAGCTCTTCATCCTCTTGTAAAACAGGTTGACTGATCTTCATCCTCCTATAAAACAGTTTGACTGCTCTTCATCCTCCTATAAAACAGTTTGACTGCTCTTCATACTCTTGTAAAACAGGCTGACTGATCTTCATCCTCTTATAAAACAGTTTGACTGCTCTTCATCCTCTTATAAAACAGTTTGACTGCTCTTCATCCTCCTTCAAAACAGTTTGACTGCTCTTCATACTCTTGTAAAACAGGTTGACTGATCTTCATTCTCTTATAAAACAGTTTGACTGATCTTCATCCTCTTACAAAACAGTTTGACTGCTCTTCATCCTCTTATAAATCAGTTTGACTGCTCTTCATCCTCTTATAAAACAGTTTGACTGCACTTCATTCTCTTATAAAACAGTTTGACTGATCTTCATCATCTTATAAAACAGGTTGACTGCTCTTCATCCTCCTATAAAACAGTTTGACTGCTCTTCATCCTTTTGTAAAACATGTTGACTGCTCTTCATCCTCTTATAAAACAGGTTGACTGATCTTCATCCTCTTATAAAACAGTTTAATTGCTCTTCACCCTCCTTCAAAACAGTTTGACTGCTCTTCATCCTCTTGTAAAACAGGTTGACTGATCTTCATCCTCTTATAAAACAGTTTTACTGATCTTCATCCTCTTACAAAACAGTTTGACTGCTCTTCATCCTCTTATAAATCAGTTTGACTGCTCTTCGTCCTCTTATAAAACAGTTCGACTTCTCTTCATCCTCTTATAAAATAGTTTGACTGCTCATCATCCTCCTATAAAACTGTTTGACACCTCTTCAGCCTCTTGTAAAACAGACTGACTGATCTTCATGCTCTTATAAAACAGTTTGACTGCTCTTCATTCTCTTATAAAACAGTTTGACTGCTCTTCATCCTCTTATAAAACAGTTTGACTGCTCTTCATCCTCTTATAAAACAGTTTGACTGCTCTTCATCCTCTTGTAAAACAGGTTGACTGCTCTTCATCCTCTTATAAAACAGTTTGACTGCTCTTCATCCTCTTGTAAAACTGGTTGACTGCTCTTCATCCTCTTATAAAACAGTTTGACTGATCTTCATCCTCTTATAAAACAGTTTGACTGCTCTTCATCCTCCTATAAAACAGTTTGACTGCTCTACATCCTCTTATAAAACAGTTTGACTGCTCTTCATCCTCCTATAAAACAGTTTGACTGCTCTTCATCCTCTTATAAAACAGTTTGACTGATCTTCATCATCTTATAAAACAGTTTGACTGCTCTTCATCCTCCTATAAAACAGTTTGACTGCTGTTCATCCTTTTGTAAAACAGTTTGACTGCTCTTCATCCTCTTTGAAAACAGGTTGACTGATCTTCATCCTCATATAAAATAGTTTGACTTATCTTCATCCTCTTATAAAACAGTTTGACTGCTCTTTGTCCTCTTATAAATCAGTTTGACTGCTCTTCATCCTCTTATAAAACAGTTTGACTGCTCTTCATCATCTTGTAAAATAGGTTGACTGCTCTTCATCCTCTTTTAAAAGTTTGACTGCTCTTCATCCTCCTGTAAAACAGGTTGACTGATCTTCATCCTCTTATAAAACAGTTTGACTGCTCTCCATCCTCCTATAAAACAGTTTGACTTCTCTTCATCCTCTTGTAAAACAGGTTGACTGATCTTCATCCTCCTATAAAACAGTTTGACTGCTCTTCATCCTCTTACAAATCAGTTTGACTGCTCTTCATCCTCTTATAAAACAGTTTGACTGCACTTCATCCTCTTATAAAAAGGTTTGACTTCTCTTCACCCTCTTATAAACCAGTTTGACTGCTCTTCATCCACTTGTAAAACAGGTTGACTGCTCTTCATCCTCTTATAAAACAGGCTGACTGAAACTTCATCCTCTTATAAAACAGTTTGACAGCTCTTCATCCTCCTATAGAACAGTTTGACTGCTCTTCGTGCACTTATATATCAGTTTGACTGATTTTCGTCCTCTTATAAAACAGTTTGACTGCTCTTTATCCTCCTATACAACGGTTTGACTGCTCTTCATCCTCTTATTAAACAGGCTGACTGTTCTTCATCCTCTTATAAAACAGTTTGAATGCTCTTCATCCTCTTGTAAAACAGTTTGACTGCTCTTCATCCTCCTATAAAACAGTTTGACTGCTCTTCATCCTCTTGTAAAACAGTTTGACTGCTCTTCATCCTCCTATAAAACAGTTTGACTGCTCTTCATCTTCTTATAAAACAGGCTGACTTTTCTTGATGTTCTTATGAAACAGTTTGACTGCTCTTCATCCTCTTGTAAAACAGGCTGACTGCTCTACATCCTCGTATAAAAGAGTTTGACTGCTCTTCATCCTCTTATAAAACAGTTTGACTGCTCTTCATCCTCTTGTAAAACAGTTTGACTGCTCTTCATCCTCTTATAAAACAGTTTGACTGCTCTTCATCCTCTTATAAAACAGTTTGACTGATCTTCATCATCTTATAAAACAGTTTGACTGCTCTTCATCCTCCTATATAACAGTTTGACTGCTCTTCATCCTCCTATAAAACAGTTTGACTGCTCTTCATCCTCCTATAAAACAGTTTGACTGCTCTTCATCCTCTTATAAAACAGTCTGACTTATCTTCATCCTCTTATAAAACAGTTTGCCTGCTCTTCATCCTCTTATAAAACAGTTTGACTGCTATTCATCCTCTTGTAAAACAGGCTGACTGCTCTTCATCCACTTGTAAAACAGGTTGACTGCTCTTCATCCTCTTATAAAACAGGCTGACTGAAACTTCATGCTCTTATAAAACAGTTTGACAGCTCTTCATCCTCCTATAGAACAGTTTGACTGCTCTTCGTGCTCTTATATATCAGTTTGACTGATTTTCGTCCTCTTATAAAACAGTTTGACTGCTCTTCATCCTCCTATACAACGGTTTGACTGCTCTTCATCCTCTTATTAAACAGGCTGACTGTTCTTCATCCTTTTATAAAACAGGTTGACTGCTCTTCATCCTCCTATAAAACAGTTTGACTGCTCTTCATCCTTTTGTAAAACATGTTGACTGCTCTTCATCCTCTTATAAAACAGGTTGACTGATCTTCATCCTCTTATAAAACAGTTTGATTGCTCTTCACCCTCCTTCAAAACAGTTTGACAGTTCTTCATCCTCTTGTAAAACAGGTTGACTGATCTTCATCCTCTTATAAAACAGTTTGACTGCTCTTCATCCTCTTATAAAACAGTTTGACTGCTCTTCATCCTCCTTCAAAACAGTTTGACTGCTCTTCATACTCTTGTAAAACAGGTTGACTGATCTTCATCCTCTTATAAAACAGTTTGACTGATCTTCATCCTCTTACAAAACAGTTTGACTGCTCTTCATCCTCTTATAAATCAGTTTGACTGCTCTTCATCCTCTTATAAAACAGTTTGACTGCACTTCATCCTCTTATAAAACAGTTTGACTGATCTTCATCATCTTATAAAACAGGTTGACTGCTCTTCATCCTCCTATAAAACAGTTTGACTGCTCTTCATCCTTTTGTAAAACATGTTGACTGCTCTTCATCCTCTTATAAAACAGGTTGACTGATCTTCATCCTCCTATAAAACAGTTTAATTGCTCTTCACCCTCCTTCAAAACAGTTTGACTGCTCTTCATCCTATTGTAAAACAGGTTGACTGATCTTCATCCTCTTATAAAACAGTTTTACTGATCTTCATCCTCTTACAAAACAGTTTGACTGCTCTTCATCCTCTTATAAATCAGTTTGACTGCTCTTCGTCCTCTTATAAAACAGTTCGACTTCTCTTCATCCTCTTATAAAATAGTTTGACTGCTCATCATCCTCCTATAAAACTGTTTGACACCTCTTCATCCTCTTGTAAAACAGACTGACTGATCTTCATGCTCTTATAAAACAGTTTGACTGCTCTTCATCCTCTTATAAAACAGTTTGACTGCTCTTCATCCTCTTATAAAACAGTTTGACTGCTCTTCATCCTCTTACAAAACAGTTTGACTGCTCTTCATCCTCTTATAAAACAGTTTGACTGCTCTTCATCCTCTTGTAAAACTGGTTGACTGCTCTTCATCCTCTTATAAAACAGTTTGACTGATCTTCATCCTCTTATAAAACAGTTTGACTGCTCTTCATCCTCCTATAAAACAGTTTGACTGCTCTTCATCCTCTTGTAAAACAGTTTGACTGCTCTTCATCCTCTTATAAAACAGTTTGACTGCTCTTCATCCTCTTATAAAACAGTTTGACTGATCTTCATCATCTTATGAAACAGTATGACTGCTCTTCATCCTCCTATAAAACAGGTTGACTGATCTTCATCCTCTTATAAAGCAGTTTGACTGCTCTTCATCCTCTTATAAAACAGTTTGACTGCTCTTCATCCTCCTATAAAACAGTTTGACTGCTCTTCATCGTCCTATAAAACAGTTTGACTGCTCTTCATCCTCTTATAAAACAGTTTGACTGATCTTCATCATCTTATAAAACAGGTTGACTGATCTTCATCCTCCTATAAAACAGTTTGACTGCTCTTCATCCTTTTGTAAAACAGTTTGACTGCTCTTCATCCTCTTGTAAAACAGGTTGACTGATCTTCATCCTCCTATAAAACAGTTTGACTTCTCTTCATCCTCTTGTAAAACAGGTTGACTGATCTTCATCCTCCTATAAAACAGTTTGACTCCTCTACATCCTCTTATAAAACAGTTTGACTGCTCTTCATCCTCCTATAAAACAGTTTGACTGCTCTTCATCCTCTTATAAAACAGTTTGACTGATCTTCATCATCTTATAAAACAGTTTGACTGCTCTTCATCCTCCTATAAAACAGTTTGACTGCTGTTCATCCTTTTGTAAAACAGTTTGACTGCTCTTCATCCTCTTTGAAAACAGGTTGACTGATCTTCATCCTCATATAAAATAGTTTGACTTATCTTCATCCTCTTATAAAACAGTTTGACTGCTCTTTGTCCTCTTATAAATCAGTTTGACTGCTCTTCGTCCTCTTATAAAACAGTTTGACTGCTCTTCATCATCTTGTAAAATAGGTTGACTGCTCTTCATCCTCTTTTAAAAGTTTGAGTGCTCTTCATCCTCCTGTAAAACAGGTTGACTGATCTTCATCCTCTTATAAAACAGTTTGACTGCTCTCCATCCTCCTATAAAACAGTTTGACTTCTCTTCATCCTCTTGTAAAACAGGTTGACTGATCTTCATCCTCCTATAAAACAGTTTGACTGCTCTTCATCCTCTTACAAATCAGTTTGACTGCTCTTCATCCTCTTATAAAACAGTTTGACTGCACTTCATCCTCTTATAAAAAGGTTTGACTTCTCTTCATCCTCTTATAAACCAGTTTGACTGCTCTTCATCCTCCTATAAAACAGTTTGACTGCTCTTCATCCACTTGTAAAACAGGTTGACTGCTCTTCATCCTCTTATAAAACAGGCTGACTGAAACTTCATCCTCTTATAAAACAGTTTGACAGCTCTTCATCCTCCTATAGAACAGTTTGACTGCTCTTCGTGCTCTTATATATCAGTTTGACTGATTTTCGTCCTCTTATAAAACAGTTTGACTGCTCTTTATCCTCCTATACAACGGTTTGACTGCTCTTCATCCTCTTATTAAACAGGCTGACTGTTCTTCATCCTCTTATAAAACAGTTTGAATGCTCTTCATCCTCTTGTAAAACAGTTTGACTGCTCTTCATCCTCCTATAAAACAGTTTGACTGATCTTCATCCTCTTGTAAAACAGTTTGACTGCTCTTCATCCTCTTGTAAAACAGGTTGACTGATCTTCATCCTCTTATAAAACAGTTTTACTGATCTTCATCCTCTTACAAAACAGTTTGACTGCTCTTCATCCTCCTATAGAACAGTTTGACTGCTCTTCGTGCTCTTATATATCAGTTTGACTGATTTTCGTCCTCTTATAAAACAGTTTGACTGCTCTTCATCCTCCTATACAACGGTTTGACTGCTCTTCATCCTCTTATTAAACAGGCTGACTGTTCTTCATCCTTTTATAAAACAGGTTGACTGCTCTTCATCCTCCTATAAAACAGTTTGACTGCTCTTCATCCTTTTGTAAAACATGTTGACTGCTCTTCATCCTCTTATAAAACAGGTTGACTGATCTTCATCCTCTTATAAAACAGTTTTACTGATCTTCATCCTCTTACAAAACAGTTTGACTGCTCTTCATCCTCTTATAAATCAGTTTGACTGCTCTTCGTCCTCTTATAAAACAGTTTGACTTCTCTTCATCCTCTTATAAAACAGTTTGACTGCTCTTCATCCTCCTATAAAACTGTTTGACAGCTCTTCATCCTCTTGTAAAACAGGCTGACTGATCTTCATGCTCTTATAAAACAGTTTGACTGCTCTTCATTCTCTTATAAAACAGTTTGACTGCTCTTCATCCTCTTATAAAACAGTTTGACTGCTCTTCATCCTCTTATAAAACAGGCTGACTGCTCTACATCCGCGTATAAAACAGTTTGACTTATCTTCATCCTCCTATAAAACAGTTTGAAAGCTCTTCATCCTCTTGTAAAACAGGTTGACTGATCTTCATCCTCCTATAAAACAGTTTGACTGCTCTTCATCCTCCTATAAAACTGTTTGACTGCTCTTCATCCTCTTGTAAAACAGGCTGACTGATCTTCATCCTCTTATAAAACAGTTTGACTGCTCTTCATCCTCTTATAAAACAGTTTGACTGCTCTTCATCCTCTTATAAAACAGTTTGACTGCTCTTCATCCTCCTTCAAAACAGTTTGACTGCTCTTCATACTCTTGTAAAACAGGTTGACTGATCTTCATCCTCTTACAAAACAGTTTGACTGCTCTTCATCCTCTTATAAATCAGTTTGACTGCTCTTCATCCTCTTATAAAACAGTTTGACTGCACTTCATCCTCTTATAAAAAGGTTTGACTTCTCTTCATCCTCTTATAAACCAGTTTGACTGCTCTTCATCCTCCTATAAAACAGTTTGACTGCTCTTCATCCACTTGTAAAACAGTTTGACTGCTCTTCATCCTCTTATAAAACAGTTTGACTGCACTTCATCCTCTTATAAAACAGTTTGACTGCTCTTCATCCTCCTATAAAACAGTTTGACTGCTGTTCATCCTTTTGTAAAACAGTTTGACTGCTCTTCATCCTCTTTGAAAACAGGTTGACTGATCTTCATCCTCATATAAAATAGTTTGACTTATCTTCATCCTCTTATAAAACAGTTTGACTGCTCTTTGTCCTCTTATAAATCAGTTTGACTGCTCTTCGTCCTCTTATAAAACAGTTTGACTGCTCTTCATCATCTTGTAAAATAGGTTGACTGCTCTTCATCCTCTTTTAAAAGTTTGAGTGCTCTTCATCCTCCTGTAAAACAGGTTGACTGATCTTCATCCTCTTATAAAACAGTTTGACTGCTCTCCATCCTCCTATAAAACAGTTTGACTTCTCTTCATCCTCTTGTAAAACAGGTTGACTGATCTTCATCCTCCTATAAAACAGTTTGACTGCTCTTCATCCTCTTACAAATCAGTTTGACTGCTCTTCATCCTCTTATAAAACAGTTTGACTGCACTTCATCCTCTTATAAAAAGGTTTGACTTCTCTTCATCCTCTTATAAACCAGTTTGACTGCTCTTCATCCTCCTATAAAACAGTTTGACTGCTCTTCATCCACTTGTAAAACAGGTTGACTGCTCTTCATCCTCTTATAAAACAGGCTGACTGAAACTTCATCCTCTTATAAAACAGTTTGACAGCTCTTCATCCTCCTATAGAACAGTTTGACTGCTCTTCGTGCTCTTATATATCAGTTTGACTGATTTTCGTCCTCTTATAAAACAGTTTGACTGCTCTTTATCCTCCTATACAACGGTTTGACTGCTCTTCATCCTCTTATTAAACAGGCTGACTGTTCTTCATCCTCTTATAAAACAGTTTGAATGCTCTTCATCCTCTTGTAAAACAGTTTGACTGCTCTTCATCCTCCTATAAAACAGTTTGACTGATCTTCATCCTCTTGTAAAACAGTTTGACTGCTCTTCATCCTCTTGTAAAACAGGTTGACTGATCTTCATCCTCTTATAAAACAGTTTTACTGATCTTCATCCTCTTACAAAACAGTTTGACTGCTCTTCATCCTCCTATAGAACAGTTTGACTGCTCTTCGTGCTCTTATATATCAGTTTGACTGATTTTCGTCCTCTTATAAAACAGTTTGACTGCTCTTCATCCTCCTATACAACGGTTTGACTGCTCTTCATCCTCTTATTAAACAGGCTGACTGTTCTTCATCCTTTTATAAAACAGGTTGACTGCTCTTCATCCTCCTATAAAACAGTTTGACTGCTCTTCATCCTTTTGTAAAACATGTTGACTGCTCTTCATCCTCTTATAAAACAGGTTGACTGATCTTCATCCTCTTATAAAACAGTTTGATTGCTCTTCACCCTCCTTCAAAACAGTTTGACTGCTCTTCATCCTCTTGTAAAACAGGTTGACTGATCTTCATCCTCTTATAAAACAGTTTTGCTGATCTTCAACCTCTTACAAAACAGTTTGACTGCTCTTCATCCTCTTATAAATCAGTTTGACTGCTCTTCGTCCTCTTATAAAACAGTTTGACTTCTCTTCATCCTCTTATAAAACAGTTTGACTGCTCTTCATCCTCCTATAAAACTGTTTGACAGCTCTTCATCCTCTTGTAAAACAGGCTGACTGATCTTCATGCTCTTATAAAACAGTTTGACTGCTCTTCATTCTCTTATAAAACAGTTTGACTGCTCTTCATCCTCTTATAAAAGAGTTTGACTGCTCTTCATCCTCTTATAAAACAGGCTGACTGCTCTACATCCGCGTATAAAACAGTTTGACTTATCTTCATCCTCCTATAAAACAGTTTGAAAGCTCTTCATCCTCTTGTAAAACAGGTTGACTGATCTTCATCCTCCTATAAAACAGTTTGACTGCTCTTCATCCTCCTATAAAACAGTTTGACTGCTCTTCATCCTCTTGTAAAACAGGCTGACTGATCTTCATCCTCTTATAAAACAGTTTGACTGCTCTTCATCCTCTTATAAAACAGTTTGACTGCTCTTCATCCTCCTTCAAAACAGTTTGACTGCTCTTCATACTCTTGTAAAACAGGTTGACTGATCTTCATTCTCTTATAAAACAGTTTGACTGATCTTCATCCTCTTACAAAACAGTTTGACTGCTCTTCATCCTCTTATAAATCAGTTTGACTGCTCTTCATCCTCTTATAAAACAGTTTGACTGCACTTCATCCTCTTATAAAACAGTTTGACTGATCTTCATCATCTTATAAAACAGGTTGACTGCTCTTCATCCTCCTATAAAACAGTTTGACTGCTCTTCATCCTTTTGTAAAACATGTTGACTGCTCTTCATCCTCTTATAAAACAGGTTGACTGATCTTCATCCTCTTATAAAACAGTTTAATTGCTCTTCACCCTCCTTCAAAACAGTTTGACTGCTCTTCATCCTATTGTAAAACAGGTTGACTGATCTTCATCCTCTTATAAAACAGTTTTACTGATCTTCATCCTCTTACAAAACAGTTTGACTGCTCTTCATCCTCCTATAAATCAGTTTGACTGCTCTTCGTCCTCTTATAAAACAGTTCGACTTCTCTTCATCCTCTTATAAAATAGTTTGACTGCTCATCATCCTCCTATAAAACTGTTTGACACCTCTTCATCCTCTTGTAAAACAGACTGACTGATCTTCATGCTCTTATAAAACAGTTTGACTGCTCTTCATCCTCTTATAAAACAGTTTGACTGCTCTTCATCCTCTTATAAAACAGTTTGACTGCTCTTCATCCTCTTACAAAACAGTTTGACTGCTCTTCATCCTCTTATAAAACAGTTTGACTGCTCTTCATCCTCTTGTAAAACTGGTTGACTGCTCTTCATCCTCTTATAAAACAGTTTGACTGATCTTCATCCTCTTATAAAACAGTTTGACTGCTCTTCATCCTCCTATAAAACAGTTTGACTGCTCTTCATCCTCTTGTAAAACAGTTTGACTGCTCTTCATCCTCTTATAAAACAGTTTGACTGCTCTTCATCCTCTTATAAAACAGTTTGACTGATCTTCATCATCTTATGAAACAGTATGACTGCTCTTCATCCTCCTATAAAACAGGTTGACTGATCTTCATCCTCTTATAAAGCAGTTTGACTGCTCTTCATCCTCTTACAAAACAGTTTGACTGCTCTTCATCCTCCTATAAAACAGTTTGACTGCTCTTCATCGTCCTATAAAACAGTTTGACTGCTCTTCATCCTCTTATAAAACAGTTTGACTGATCTTCATCATCTTATAAAACAGGTTGACTGATCTTCATCCTCCTATAAAACAGTTTGACTGCTCTTCATCCTTTTGTAAAACAGTTTGACTGCTCTTCATCCTCTTGTAAAACAGGTTGACTGATCTTCATCCTCCTATAAAACAGTTTGACTTCTCTTCATCCTCTTGTAAAACAGGTTGACTGATCTTCATCCTCCTATAAAACAGTTTGACTGCTCTACATCCTCTTATAAAACAGTTTGACTGCTCTTCATCCTCCTATAAAACAATTTGACTGCTCTTCATCCTCTTATAAAACAGTTTGACTGATCTTCATCATCTTATAAAACAGTTTGACTGCTCTTCATCCTCCTATAAAACAGTTTGACTGCTGTTCATCCTTTTGTAAAACAGTTTGACTGCTCTTCATCCTCTTTGAAAACAGGTTGACTGATCTTCATCCTCATATAAAATAGTTTGACTTATCTTCATCCTCTTATAAAACAGTTTGACTGCTCTTCATCCTCCTATAAAACAATTTGACTGCTCTTCATCCTCTTATAAAACAGTTTGACTGATCTTCATCATCTTATAAAACAGTTTGACTGCTCTTTATCCTCCTATACAACGGTTTGACTGCTCTTCATCCTCTTATTAAACAGGCTGACTGTTCTTCATCCTCTTATAAAACAGTTTGAATGCTCTTCATCCTCTTGTAAAACAGTTTGACTGCTCTTCATCCTCCTATAAAACAGTTTGACTGATCTTCATCCTCTTGTAAAACAGTTTGACTGCTCTTCATCCTCTTGTAAAACAGGTTGACTGATCTTCATCCTCTTATAAAACAGTTTTACTGATCTTCATCCTCTTACAAAACAGTTTGACTGCTCTTCATCCTCCTATAGAACAGTTTGACTGCTCTTCGTGCTCTTATATATCAGTTTGACTGATTTTCGTCCTCTTATAAAACAGTTTGACTGCTCTTCATCCTCCTATACAACGGTTTGACTGCTCTTCATCCTCTTATTAAACAGGCTGACTGTTCTTCATCCTTTTATAAAACAGGTTGACTGCTCTTCATCCTCCTATAAAACAGTTTGACTGCTCTTCATCCTTTTGTAAAACATGTTGACTGCTCTTCATCCTCTTATAAAACAGGTTGACTGATCTTCATCCTCTTATAAAACAGTTTGATTGCTCTTCACCCTCCTTCAAAACAGTTTGACTGCTCTTCATCCTCTTGTAAAACAGGTTGACTGATCTTCATCCTCTTATAAAACAGTTTTGCTGATCTTCAACCTCTTACAAAACAGTTTGACTGCTCTTCATCCTCTTATAAATCAGTTTGACTGCTCTTCGTCCTCTTATAAAACAGTTTGACTTCTCTTCATCCTCTTATAAAACAGTTTGACTGCTCTTCATCCTCCTATAAAACTGTTTGACAGCTCTTCATCCTCTTGTAAAACAGGCTGACTGATCTTCATGCTCTTATAAAACAGTTTGACTGCTCTTCATTCTCTTATAAAACAGTTTGACTGCTCTTCATCCTCTTATAAAACAGTTTGACTGCTCTTCATCCTCTTATAAAACAGGCTGACTGCTCTACATCCGCGTATAAAACAGTTTGACTTATCTTCATCCTCCTATAAAACAGTTTGAAAGCTCTTCATCCTCTTGTAAAACAGGTTGACTGATCTTCATCCTCCTATAAAACAGTTTGACTGCTCTTCATCCTCCTATAAAACAGTTTGACTGCTCTTCATCCTCTTGTAAAACAGGCTGACTGATCTTCATCCTCTTATAAAACAGTTTGACTGCTCTTCATCCTCTTATAAAACAGTTTGACTGCTCTTCATCCTCCTTCAAAACAGTTTGACTGCTCTTCATACTCTTGTAAAACAGGTTGACTGATCTTCATTCTCTTATAAAACAGTTTGACTGATCTTCATCCTCTTACAAAACAGTTTGACTGCTCTTCATCCTCTTATAAATCAGTTTGACTGCTCTTCATCCTCTTATAAAACAGTTTGACTGCACTTCATCCTCTTATAAAACAGTTTGACTGATCTTCATCATCTTATAAAACAGGTTGACTGCTCTTCATCCTCCTATAAAACAGTTTGACTGCTCTTCATCCTTTTGTAAAACATGTTGACTGCTCTTCATCCTCTTATAAAACAGGTTGACTGATCTTCATCCTCTTATAAAACAGTTTAATTGCTCTTCACCCTCCTTCAAAACAGTTTGACTGCTCTTCATCCTATTGTAAAACAGGTTGACTGATCTTCATCCTCTTATAAAACAGTTTTACTGATCTTCATCCTCTTACAAAACAGTTTGACTGCTCTTCATCCTCTTATAAATCAGTTTGACTGCTCTTCGTCCTCTTATAAAACAGTTCGACTTCTCTTCATCCTCTTATAAAATAGTTTGACTGCTCATCATCCTCCTATAAAACTGTTTGACACCTCTTCATCCTCTTGTAAAACAGACTGACTGATCTTCATGCTCTTATAAAACAGTTTGACTGCTCTTCATCCTCTTATAAAACAGTTTGACTGCTCTTCATCCTCTTATAAAACAGTTTGACTGCTCTTCATCCTCTTACAAAACAGTTTGACTGCTCTTCATCCTCTTATAAAACAGTTTGACTGCTCTTCATCCTCTTGTAAAACTGGTTGACTGCTCTTCATCCTCTTATAAAACAGTTTGACTGATCTTCATCCTCTTATAAAACAGTTTGACTGCTCTTCATCCTCCTATAAAACAGTTTGACTGCTCTTCATCCTCTTGTAAAACAGTTTGACTGCTCTTCATCCTCTTATAAAACAGTTTGACTGCTCTTCATCCTCTTATAAAACAGTTTGACTGATCTTCATCATCTTATGAAACAGTATGACTGCTCTTCATCCTCCTATAAAACAGGTTGACTGATCTTCATCCTCTTATAAAGCAGTTTGACTGCTCTTCATCCTCTTATAAAACAGTTTGACTGCTCTTCATCCTCCTATAAAACAGTTTGACTGCTCTTCATCGTCCTATAAAACAGTTTGACTGCTCTTCATCCTCTTATAAAACAGTTTGACTGATCTTCATCATCTTATAAAACAGGTTGACTGATCTTCATCCTCCTATAAAACAGTTTGACTGCTCTTCATCCTTTTGTAAAACAGTTTGACTGCTCTTCATCCTCTTGTAAAACAGGTTGACTGATCTTCATCCTCCTATAAAACAGTTTGACTTCTCTTCATCCTCTTGTAAAACAGGTTGACTGATCTTCATCCTCCTATAAAACAGTTTGACTGCTCTACATCATCTTATAAAACAGTTTGACTGCTCTTCATCCTCCTATAAAACAATTTGACTGCTCTTCATCCTCTTATAAAACAGTTTGACTGATCTTCATCATCTTATAAAACAGTTTGACTGCTCTTCATCCTCCTATAAAACAGTTTGACTGCTGTTCATCCTTTTGTAAAACAGTTTGACTGCTCTTCATCCTCTTTGAAAACAGGTTGACTGATCTTCATCCTCATATAAAATAGTTTGACTTATCTTCATCCTCTTATAAAACAGTTTGACTGCTCTTTGTCCTCTTATAAATCAGTTTGACTGCTCTTCGTCCTCTTATAAAACAGTTTGACTGCTCTTCATCATCTTGTAAAATAGGTTGACTGCTCTTCATCCTCTTTTAAAAGTTTGAGTGCTCTTCATCCTCCTGTAAAACAGGTGGACTGATCTTCATCCTCTTATAAAACAGTTTGACTGCTCTCCATCCTCCTATAAAACAGTTTGACTTCTCTTCATCCTCTTGTAAAACAGGTTGACTGATCTTCATCCTCCTATAAAACAGTTTGACTGCTCTTCATCCTCTTACAAATCAGTTTGACTGCTCTTCATCCTCTTATAAAACAGTTTGACTGCACTTCATCCTCTTATAAAAAGGTTTGACTTCTCTTCATCCTCTTATAAACCAGTTTGACTGCTCTTCATCCTCCTATAAAACAGTTTGACTGCTCTTCATCCACTTGTAAAACAGGTTGACTGCTCTTCATCCTCTTATAAAACAGGCTGACTGAAACTTCATCCTCTTATAAAACAGTTTGACAGCTCTTCATCCTCCTATAGAACAGTTTGACTGCTCTTCGTGCTCTTATATATCAGTTTGACTGATTTTCGTCCTCTTATAAAACAGTTTGACTGCTCTTTATCCTCCTATACAACGGTTTGACTGCTCTTCATCCTCTTATTAAACAGGCTGACTGTTCTTCATCCTCTTATAAAACAGTTTGAATGCTCTTCATCCTCTTGTAAAACAGTTTGACTGCTCTTCATCCTCCTATAAAACAGTTTGACTGCTCTTCATCTTCTTATAAAACAGGCTGACTTTTCTTGATGTTCTTATGAAACAGTTTGACTGCTCTTCATCCTCTTGTAAAACAGGCTGACTGCTCTACATCCTCGTATAAAAGAGTTTGACTGCTCTTCATCCTCTTATAAAACAGTTTGACTTCTCTTCATCCTCTTGTAAAACAGTTTGACTGCTCTTCATCCTCTTATAAAACAGTTTGACTGCTCTTCATCCTCTTATAAAACAGTTTGACTGATCTTCATCATCTTATAAAACAGTTTGACTGCTCTTCATCCTCCTATATAACAGTTTGACTGCTCTTCATCCTCCTATAAAACAGTTTGACTGCTCTTCATCCTCCTATAAAACAGTTTGACTGCTCTTCATCCTCTTATAAAACAGTTTGACTTATCTTCATCCTCTTATAAAACAGTTTGCCTGCTCTTCATCCTCTTATAAAACAGTTTGACTGCTCTTCATCCTCTTGTAAAACAGGCTGACTGCTCTTCATCCACTTGTAAAACAGGTTGACTGCTCTTCATCCTCTTATAAAACAGGCTGACTGAAACTTCATGCTCTTATAAAACAGTTTGACAGCTCTTCATCCTCCTATAGAACAGTTTGACTGCTCTTCGTTCTCTTATATATCAGTTTGACTGATTTTCGTCCTCTTATAAAACAGTTTGACTGCTCTTCATCCTCCTATACAACGGTTTGACTGCTCTTCATCCTCTTATTAAACAGGCTGACTGTTCTTCATCCTTTTACAAAACAGGTTGACTGCTCTTCATCCTCCTATAAAACAGGTTGACTGATCTTCATCCTCTTATAAAACAGTTTGATTGCTCTTCACCCTCCTTCAAAACAGTTTGACTGATCTTCATCCTCTTATAAAACAGTTTTACTGATCTTCATCCTCTTACAAAACAGTTTGACTGCTCTTCATCCTCTTATAAATCAGTTTGACTGCTCTTCGTCCTCTTATAAAACAGTTTGACTTCTCTTCATCCTCTTATAAAACAGTTTGACTGCTCTTCATCCTCCTATAAAACTGTTTGACAGCTCTTCATCCTCTTGTAAAACAGGCTGACTGATCTTCATGCTCTTATAAAACAGTTTGACTGCTCTTCATTCTCTTATAAAACAGTTTGACTGCTCTTCATCCTCTTATAAAACAGTTTGACTGCTCTTCATCCTCTTATAAAACAGTTTGACTGCTCTTCATCCTCTTGTAAAACAGGTTGACTGCTCTTCATCCTCTTATAAAACAGTTTGACTGCTCTTCATCCTCTTGTAAAACTGGTTGACTGCTCTTCATCCTCTTATAAAACAGTTTGACTGATCTTCATCATCTTATAAAACAGTTTGACTGCTCTTCATCCTCCTATAAAACAGTTTGACTGCTCTTCATCCTCTTGTCAAACAGTTTGACTGCTCTTCATCCTCTTTTAAAACAGTTTGACTGCTCTTCATCCTCTTATAAAACAGTTTGACTGATCTTCATCATCTTATGAAACAGGTTGACTGCTCTTCATCCTCCTATAAAACAGGTTGACTGATCTTCATCCTCTTATAAAGCAGTTTGACTGCTCTTCATCCTCTTATAAAACAGTTTGACTGCTCTTCATCCTCTTATAAAACAGTTTGACTGCTCTTCATCCTCCTATAAAACAGTTTGACTGCTCTTAATCCACTTTGAAAACAGGTTGACTGCTCTTCATCCTCTTATAAAACAGGCTGACTGAAACTTCATCCTCTTATAAAACAGTTTGACAGCTCTTCATCCTCCTATAGAACAGTTTGACTGCTCTTCGTGCTCTTATATATCAGTTTGACTGATTTTTGTCCTCTTATAAAACAGTTTGACTGCTCTTCATCTTCTTATAAAACAGGCTGACTTTTCTTGATGTTCTTATGAAACAGTTTGACTGCTCTTCATCCTCCTATAAAACAGTTTGACTTCTCTTCATCCTCTTGTAAAACAGGTTGACTGATCTTCATCCTCCTATAAAACAGTTTGACTGCTCTTCATCCTCTTACAAATCAGTTTGACTGCTCTTCATCCTCTTATAAAACAGTTTGACTCCACTTCATCCTCTTATAAAAAGGTTTGACTTCTCTTCATCCTCTTATAAAACAGTTTGACTGCTCTTCATCCTCCTATAAAACAGTTTGACTGCTCTTCATCCACTTGTAAAACAGGTTGACTGCTCTTCATCCTCTTATAAAACAGGCTGACTGAAACTTGATCCTCTTATAAAACAGTTTGACAGCTCTTCATCCTCCTATAGAACAGTTTGACTGCTCTTCGTGCTCTTATATATCAGTTTGACTGATTTTCGTCCTCTTATAAAACAGTTTGACTGCTCTTTATCCTCCTATACAACGGTTTGACTGCTCTTCATCCTCTTGTAAAACAGGCTGACTGCTCTTCATCCTCTTATAAAACAGTTTGACTTATCTTCATCCTCTTATAAAACAGTTTGACTGCTCTTCATCCTCCTATAAAACTGTTTGACAGCTCTTCATCCTCTTGTAAAACAGGCTGACTGATCTTCTTGCTCTTATAAAACAGTTTGACTGCTCTTCATTCTCTTATAAAACAGTTTGACTGCTCTTCATCCTCTTATAAAACAGTTTGACTGCTCTTCATCCTCTTATAAAACAGTTTGACTGCTCTTCATCCTCTTGTAAAACAGGTTGACTGCTCTTCATCCTCTTATAAAACAGTTTGACTGCTCTTCATCCTCTTGTAAAACTGGTTGACTGCTCTTCATCCTCTTATAAAACAGTTTGACTGATCTTCATCATCTTATAAAACAGTTTGACTGCTCTTCATCCTCCTATAAAACAGTTTAACTGCTCTTCATCCTCTTGTCAAACAGTTTGACTGCTCTTCATCCTCTTATAAAACAGTTTGACTGCTCTTCATCCTCTTATAAAACAGTTTGACTGATCTTCATCATCTTATGAAACAGTATGACTGCTCTTCATCCTCCTATAAAACAGGTTGACTGATCTTCATCCTCTTATAAAGCAGTTTGACTGCTCTTCATCCTCTTATAAAACAGTTTGACTGCTCTTCATCCTCTTATAAAACAGTTTGACTGCTCTTCATCCTCCTATAAAACAGTTTGACTGCTCTTCATCCACTTTGAAAACAGGTTGACTGCTCTTCATCCTCTTATAAAACAGGCTGACTGAAACTTCATCCTCTTATAAAACAGTTTGACTGCTCTTCATCCTCTTGTAAAACTGGTTGACTGCTCTTCATCCTCTTATAAAACAGTTTGACTGATCTTCATCCTCTTATAAAACAGTTTGACTGCTCTTCATCCTCCTATAAAACAGTTTGACTGCTCTTCATCCTCTTGTAAAACAGTTTGACTGCTCTTCATCCTCTTATAAAACAGTTTGACTGCTCTTCATCCTCTTATAAAACAGTTTGACTGATCTTCATCATCTTATGAAACAGTATGACTGCTCTTCATCCTCCTATAAAACAGGTTGACTGATCTTCATCCTCTTATAAAGCAGTTTGACTGCTCTTCATCCTCTTATAAAACAGTTTGACTGCTCTTCATCCTCCTATAAAACAGTTTGACTGCTCTTCATCGTCCTATAAAACAGTTTGACTGCTCTTCATCCTCTTATAAAACAGTTTGACTGATCTTCATCATCTTATAAAACAGGTTGACTGATCTTCATCCTCCTATAAAACAGTTTGACTGCTCTTCATCCTTTTGTAAAACAGTTTGACTGCTCTTCATCCTCTTGTAAAACAGGTTGACTGATCTTCATCCTCCTATAAAACAGTTTGACTTCTCTTCATCCTCTTGTAAAACAGGTTGACTGATCTTCATCCTCCTATAAAACAGTTTGACTGCTCTACATCATCTTATAAAACAGTTTGACTGCTCTTCATCCTCCTATAAAACAATTTGACTGCTCTTCATCCTCTTATAAAACAGTTTGACTGATCTTCATCATCTTATAAAACAGTTTGACTGCTCTTCATCCTCCTATAAAACAGTTTGACTGCTGTTCATCCTTTTGTAAAACAGTTTGACTGCTCTTCATCCTCTTTGAAAACAGGTTGACTAATCTTCATCCTCATATAAAATAGTTTGACTTATCTTCATCCTCTTATAAAACAGTTTGACTGCTCTTTGTCCTCTTATAAATCAGTTTGACTGCTCTTCGTCCTCTTATAAAACAGTTTGACTGCTCTTCATCATCTTGTAAAATAGGTTGACTGCTCTTCATCCTCTTTTAAAAGTTTGAGTGCTCTTCATCCTCCTGTAAAACAGGTGGACTGATCTTCATCCTCTTATAAAACAGTTTGACTGCTCTCCATCCTCCTATAAAACAGTTTGACTTCTCTTCATCCTCTTGTAAAACAGGTTGACTGATCTTCATCCTCCTATAAAACAGTTTGACTGCTCTTCATCCTCTTACAAATCAGTTTGACTGCTCTTCATCCTCTTATAAAACAGTTTGACTGCACTTCATCCTCTTATAAAAAGGTTTGACTTCTCTTCATCCTCTTATAAACCAGTTTGACTGCTCTTCATCCTCCTATAAAACAGTTTGACTGCTCTTCATCCACTTGTAAAACAGGTTGACTGCTCTTCATCCTCTTATAAAACAGGCTGACTGAAACTTCATCCTCTTATAAAACAGTTTGACAGCTCTTCATCCTCCTATAGAACAGTTTGACTGCTCTTCGTGCTCTTATATATCAGTTTGACTGATTTTCGTCCTCTTATAAAACAGTTTGACTGCTCTTTATCCTCCTATACAACGGTTTGACTGCTCTTCATCCTCTTATTAAACAGGCTGACTGTTCTTCATCCTCTTATAAAACAGTTTGAATGCTCTTCATCCTCTTGTAAAACAGTTTGACTGCTCTTCATCCTCCTATAAAACAGTTTGACTGCTCTTCATCTTCTTATAAAACAGGCTGACTTTTCTTGATGTTCTTATGAAACAGTTTGACTGCTCTTCATCCTCTTGTAAAACAGGCTGACTGCTCTACATCCTCGTATAAAAGAGTTTGACTGCTCTTCATCCTCTTATAAAACAGTTTGACTTCTCTTCATCCTCTTGTAAAACAGTTTGACTGCTCTTCATCCTCTTATAAAACAGTTTGACTGCTCTTCATCCTCTTATAAAACAGTTTGACTGATCTTCATCATCTTATAAAACAGTTTGACTGCTCTTCATCCTCCTATATAACAGTTTGACTGCTCTTCATCCTCCTATAAAACAGTTTGACTGCTCTTCATCCTCCTATAAAACAGTTTGACTGCTCTTCATCCTCTTATAAAACAGTTTGACTTATCTTCATCCTCTTATAAAACAGTTTGCCTGCTCTTCATCCTCTTATAAAACAGTTTGACTGCTCTTCATCCTCTTGTAAAACAGGCTGACTGCTCTTCATCCACTTGTAAAACAGGTTGACTGCTCTTCATCCTCTTATAAAACAGGCTGACTGAAACTTCATGCTCTTATAAAACAGTTTGACAGCTCTTCATCCTCCTATAGAACAGTTTGACTGCTCTTCGTTCTCTTATATATCAGTTTGACTGATTTTCGTCCTCTTATAAAACAGTTTGACTGCTCTTCATCCTCCTATACAACGGTTTGACTGCTCTTCATCCTCTTATTAAACAGGCTGACTGTTCTTCATCCTTTTACAAAACAGGTTGACTGCTCTTCATCCTCCTATAAAACAGGTTGACTGATCTTCATCCTCTTATAAAACAGTTTGATTGCTCTTCACCCTCCTTCAAAACAGTTTGACTGATCTTCATCCTCTTATAAAACAGTTTTACTGATCTTCATCCTCTTACAAAACAGTTTGACTGCTCTTCATCCTCTTATAAATCAGTTTGACTGCTCTTCGTCCTCTTATAAAACAGTTTGACTTCTCTTCATCCTCTTATAAAACAGTTTGACTGCTCTTCATCCTCCTATAAAACTGTTTGACAGCTCTTCATCCTCTTGTAAAACAGGCTGACTGATCTTCATGCTCTTATAAAACAGTTTGACTGCTCTTCATTCTCTTATAAAACAGTTTGACTGCTCTTCATCCTCTTATAAAACAGTTTGACTGCTCTTCATCCTCTTATAAAACAGTTTGACTGCTCTTCATCCTCTTGTAAAACAGGTTGACTGCTCTTCATCCTCTTATAAAACAGTTTGACTGCTCTTCATCCTCTTGTAAAACTGGTTGACTGCTCTTCATCCTCTTATAAAACAGTTTGACTGATCTTCATCATCTTATAAAACAGTTTGACTGCTCTTCATCCTCCTATAAAACAGTTTGACTGCTCTTCATCCTCTTGTCAAACAGTTTGACTGCTCTTCATCCTCTTTTAAAACAGTTTGACTGCTCTTCATCCTCTTATAAAACAGTTTGACTGATCTTCATCATCTTATGAAACAGGTTGACTGCTCTTCATCCTCCTATAAAACAGGTTGACTGATCTTCATCCTCTTATAAAGCAGTTTGACTGCTCTTCATCCTCTTATAAAACAGTTTGACTGCTCTTCATCCTCTTATAAAACAGTTTGACTGCTCTTCATCCTCCTATAAAACAGTTTGACTGCTCTTAATCCACTTTGAAAACAGGTTGACTGCTCTTCATCCTCTTATAAAACAGGCTGACTGAAACTTCATCCTCTTATAAAACAGTTTGACAGCTCTTCATCCTCCTATAGAACAGTTTGACTGCTCTTCGTGCTCTTATATATCAGTTTGACTGATTTTTGTCCTCTTATAAAACAGTTTGACTGCTCTTCATCTTCTTATAAAACAGGCTGACTTTTCTTGATGTTCTTATGAAACAGTTTGACTGCTCTTCATCCTCCTATAAAACAGTTTGACTTCTCTTCATCCTCTTGTAAAACAGGTTGACTGATCTTCATCCTCCTATAAAACAGTTTGACTGCTCTTCATCCTCTTACAAATCAGTTTGACTGCTCTTCATCCTCTTATAAAACAGTTTGACTCCACTTCATCCTCTTATAAAAAGGTTTGACTTCTCTTCATCCTCTTATAAAACAGTTTGACTGCTCTTCATCCTCCTATAAAACAGTTTGACTGCTCTTCATCCACTTGTAAAACAGGTTGACTGCTCTTCATCCTCTTATAAAACAGGCTGACTGAAACTTGATCCTCTTATAAAACAGTTTGACAGCTCTTCATCCTCCTATAGAACAGTTTGACTGCTCTTCGTGCTCTTATATATCAGTTTGACTGATTTTCGTCCTCTTATAAAACAGTTTGACTGCTCTTTATCCTCCTATACAACGGTTTGACTGCTCTTCATCCTCTTGTAAAACAGGCTGACTGCTCTTCATCCTCTTATAAAACAGTTTGACTTATCTTCATCCTCTTATAAAACAGTTTGACTGCTCTTCATCCTCCTATAAAACTGTTTGACAGCTCTTCATCCTCTTGTAAAACAGGCTGACTGATCTTCTTGCTCTTATAAAACAGTTTGACTGCTCTTCATTCTCTTATAAAACAGTTTGACTGCTCTTCATCCTCTTATAAAACAGTTTGACTGCTCTTCATCCTCTTATAAAACAGTTTGACTGCTCTTCATCCTCTTGTAAAACAGGTTGACTGCTCTTCATCCTCTTATAAAACAGTTTGACTGCTCTTCATCCTCTTGTAAAACTGGTTGACTGCTCTTCATCCTCTTATAAAACAGTTTGACTGATCTTCATCATCTTATAAAACAGTTTGACTGCTCTTCATCCTCCTATAAAACAGTTTAACTGCTCTTCATCCTCTTGTCAAACAGTTTGACTGCTCTTCATCCTCTTATAAAACAGTTTGACTGCTCTTCATCCTCTTATAAAACAGTTTGACTGATCTTCATCATCTTATGAAACAGTATGACTGCTCTTCATCCTCCTATAAAACAGGTTGACTGATCTTCATCCTCTTATAAAGCAGTTTGACTGCTCTTCATCCTCTTATAAAACAGTTTGACTGCTCTTCATCCTCTTATAAAACAGTTTGACTGCTCTTCATCCTCCTATAAAACAGTTTGACTGCTCTTCATCCACTTTGAAAACAGGTTGACTGCTCTTCATCCTCTTATAAAACAGGCTGACTGAAACTTCATCCTCTTATAAAACAGTTTGACAGCTCTTCATCCTCCTATAGAACAGTTTGACTGCTCTTCGTGCTCTTATATATCAGTTTGACTGATTTTCGTCCTCTTATAAAACAGTTTGACTGCTCTTCATCTTCTTATAAAACAGGCTGACTTTTCTTGATGTTCTTATGAAACAGTTTGACTGCTCTTCATCCTCCTATAAAACAGTTTGACTTCTCTTCATCCTCTTGTAAAACAGGTTGACTGATCTTCATCCTCCTATAAAACAGTTTGACTGCTCTTCATCCTCTTACAAATCAGTTTGACTGCTCTTCATCCTCTTATAAAACAGTTTGACTCCACTTCATCCTCTTATAAAAAGGTTTGACTTCTCTTCATCCTCTTATAAAACAGTTTGACTGCTCTTCATCCTCCTATAAAACAGTTTGACTGCTCTTCATCCACTTGTAAAACAGGTTGACTGCTCTTCATCCTCTTATAAAACAGGCTGACTGAAACTTCATCCTCTTATAAAACAGTTTGACAGCTCTTCATCCTCCTATAGAACAGTTTGACTGCTCTTCGTGCTCTTATATATCAGTTTGACTGATTTTCGTCCTCTTATAAAACAGTTTGACTGCTCTTTATCCTCCTATACAACGGTTTGACTGCTCTTCATCCTCTTGTAAAACAGGCTGACTGCTCTTCATCCTCTTATAAAACAGTTTGACTTATCTTCATCCTCTTATAAAACAGTTTGCCTGCTCTTCATCCTCTTGTAAAACAGGCTGACTGCTCTTCATCCTCTTATAAAACAGTTTGACTGCTCTCCATCCTCCTATAAAACAGTTTGACTTCTCTTCATCCTCTTGTAAAACAGGTTGACTGATCTTCATCCTCCTATAAAACAGTTTGACTGCTCTTCATCCTCTTACAAATCAGTTTGACTGCTCTTCATCCTCTTATAAAACAGTTTGACTCCACTTCATCCTCTTATAAAAAGGTTTGACTTCTCTTCATCCTCTTATAAAACAGTTTGACTGCTCTTCATCCTCCTATAAAACAGTTTGACTGCTCTTCATCCACTTGTAAAACAGGTTGACTGCTCTTCATCCTCTTATAAAACAGGCTGACTGAAACTTCATCCTCTTATAAAAGAGTTTGACAGCTCTTCATCCTCCTATAGAACAGTTTGACTGCTCTTCGTGCTCTTATATATCAGTTTGACTGATTTTCGTCCTCTTATAAAACAGTTTGACTGCTCTTTATCCTCCTATACAACGGTTTGACTGCTGTTCATCCTCTTATTAAACAGGCTGACTGTTCTTCATCCTCTTATAAAACAGTTTGAATGCTCTTCATCCTCTTGTAAAACAGTTTGACTGCTCTTCATCCTCCTATAAAACAGTTTGACTGCTCTTCATCTTCTTATAAAACAGGCTGACTTTTCTTGATGTTCTTATGAAACAGTTTGACTGCTCTTCATCCTCTTGTAAAACAGGCTGACTGCTCTACATCCTCGGATAAAAGAGTTTGACTGCTCTTCATCCTCTTATAAAACAGTTTGACTGCTCTTCATCCTCTTGTAAAACAGTTTGACTGCTCTTCATCCTCTTATAAAACAGTTTGACTGCTCTTCATCCTCTTATAAAACAGTTTGACTGATCTTCATCATCTTATAAAACAGTTTGACTGCTCTTCATCCTCCTATATAACAGTTTGACTGCTCTTCATCCTCCTATAAAACAGTTTGACTGCTCTTCATCCTCCTATAAAGCAGTTTGACTGCTCTTCATCCTCTTATAAAACAGTTTGACTTATCTTCATCCTCTTATAAAACAGTTTGCCTGCTCTTCATCCTCTTATAAAACAGTTTGACTGCTCTTCATCCTCTTGTAAAACAGGCTGACTGCTCTTTATCCACTTGTAAAACAGGTTGACTGCTCTTCATCCTCTTATAAAACAGGCTGAATGAAACTTCATGCTCTTATAAAACAGTTTGACAGCTCTTCATCCTCCTATAGAACAGTTTGACTGCTCTTCGTGCTCTTATATATCAGCTTGACTGATTTTCGTCCTCTTATAAAACAGTTTGACTGCTCTTCATCCTCCTATACAACGGTTTGACTGCTCTTCATCCTCTTATTAAACAGGCTGACTGTTCTTCATCCTTTTATAAAACAGGTTGACTGCTCTTCATCCTCCTATAAAACAGTTTGACTGCTCTTCATCCTTTTGTAAAACATGTTGACTGCTCTTCATCCTCTTATAAAACAGGTTGACTGATCTTCATCCTCTTATAAAACAGTTTGATTGCTCTTCACCCTCCTTCAAAACAGTTTGACTGCTCTTCATCCTCTTGTAAAACAGGTTGACTGATCTTCATCCTCTTATAAAACAGTTTTACTGATCTTTATCCTCTTACAAAACAGTTTGACTGCTCTTCATCCTCTTATAAATCAGTTTGACTGCTCTTCGTCCTCTTATAAAACAGTTTGACTTCTCTTCATCCTCTTATAAAACAGTTTGACTGCTCTTCATCCTCCTATAAAACTGTTTGACAGCTCTTCATCCTCTTGTAAAACAGGCTGACTGATCTTCATGCTCTTATAAAACAGTTTGACTGCTCTTCATTCTCTTATAAAACAGTTTGACTGCTCTTCATCCTCTTATAAAACAGTTTGACTGATCTTCATCCTCTTAAAAAACAGTTTGCCTGCTCTTCATCCTCTTGTAAAACAGGTTGACTGCTCTTCATCCTCTTGTAAAACAGGCTGACTGCTCTTTATCCACTTGTAAAACAGGTTGACTGCTCTTCATCCTCTTATAAAACAGGCTGACTGAAACTTCATGCTCTTATAAAACAGTTTGACAGCTCTTCATCCTCCTATAGAACAGTTTGACTGCTCTTCGTGCTCTTATATATCAGCTTGACTGATTTTCGTCCTCTTATAAAACAGTTTGACTGCTCTTCATCCTCCTATACAACGGTTTGACTGCTCTTCATCCTCTTATTAAACAGGCTGACTGTTCTTCATCCTTTTATAAAACAGGTTGACTGCTCTTCATCCTCCTATAAAACAGTTTGACTGCTCTTCATCCTTTTGTAAAACATGTTGACTGCTCTTCATCCTCTTATAAAACAGGTTGACTGATCTTCATCCTCTTATAAAACAGTTTGATTGCTCTTCACCCTCCTTCAAAACAGTTTGACTGCTCTTCATCCTCTTGTAAAACAGGTTGACTGATCTTCATCCTCTTATAAAACAGTTTTACTGATCTTTATCCTCTTACAAAACAGTTTGACTGCTCTTCATCCTCTTATAAATCAGTTTGACTGCTCTTCGTCCTCTTATAAAACAGTTTGACTTCTCTTCATCCTCTTATAAAACAGTTTGACTGCTCTTCATCCTCCTATAAAACTGTTTGACAGCTCTTCATCCTCTTGTAAAACAGGCTGACTGATCTTCATGCTCTTATAAAACAGTTTGACTGCTCTTCATTCTCTTATAAAACAGTTTGACTGCTCTTCATCCTCTTATAAAACAGTTTGACTGCTCTTCATCCTCTTAAAAAACAGTTTGACTGCTCTAATTCCTCTTGTAAAACAGGTTGACTGCTCTTCATCCTCTTATAAAACAGTTTGACTGCTCTTCATCCTATTGTAAAACTGGTTGACTGCTCTTCATCCTCTTATAAAACAGTTTGACTGATCTTCATCATCTTATAAAACAGTTTGACTGCTCTTCATCCTCCTATAAAACAGTTTGACTGCTCTTCATCCTCTTGTCAAACAGTTTGACTGCTCTTCATCCTCTTATAAAACAGTTTGACTGCTCTTCATCCTCTTATAAAACAGTTTGACTGATCTTCATCATCTTATGAAACAGTATGACTGCTCTTCATCCTCCTATAAAACAGGTTGACTGATCTTCATCCTCTTATAAAGCAGTTTGACTGCTCTTCATCCTCTTATAAAACAGTTTGACTGCTCTTCATCCTCTTATAAAACAGTTTGACTGCTCTTCATCCTCCTATAAAACAGTTTGACTGCTCTTCATCCACTTGTAAAACAGGTTGACTGCTCTTCATCCTCTTATAAAACAGGCTGACTGAAACTTCATCCTCTTATAAAACAGTTTGACAGCTCTTCATCCTCCTATAGAACAGTTTGACTGCTCTTCGTGCTCTTATATATCAGTTTGACTGATTTTCGTCCTCTTATAAAACAGTTTGACTGCTCTTCATCTTCTTATAAAACAGGCTGACTTTTCTTGATGTTCTTATGAAACAGTTTGACTGCTCTTCATCCTCTTGTAAAACAGGCTGACTGCTCTACATCCTCGTATAAAAGAGTTTGACTGCTCTTCATCCTCTTATAAAACAGTTTGACTGCTCTTCATCCTCTTATTAAACAGGCTGACTGTTCTTCATCCTTTTATAAAACAGGTTGACTGCTCTTCATCCTCCTATAAAACAGTTTGACTGCTCTTCATCCTCTTATAAAACAGTTTGACTGCTCTTCATCCTCTTATTAAACAGGCTGACTGTTCTTCATCCTCTTGTAAAACTGGTTGACTGCTCTTCATCCTCTTATAAAACAGTTTGACTGATCTTCATCATCTTATAAAACAGTTTGACTGCTCTTCATCCTCCTATAAAACAGTTTGACTGCTCTTCATCCTCTTGTCAAACAGTTTGACTGCTCTTCATCCTCTTATAAAACAGTTTGACTGCTCTTCATCCTCTTATAAAACAGTTTGACTGATCTTCATCATCTTATGAAACAGTATGACTGCTCTTCATCCTCCTATAAAACAGGTTGACTGATCTTCATCCTCTTATAAAGCAGTTTGACTGCTCTTCATCCTCTTATAAAACAGTTTGACTGCTCTTCATCCTCTTATAAAACAGTTTGACTGCTCTTCATCCTCCTATAAAACAGTTTGACTGCTCTTCATCCACTTGTAAAACAGGTTGACTGCTCTTCATCCTCTTATAAAACAGGCTGACTGAAACTTCATCCTCTTATAAAACAGTTTGACAGCTCTTCATCCTCCTATAGAACAGTTTGACTGCTCTTCGTGCTCTTATATATCAGTTTGACTGATTTTCGTCCTCTTATAAAACAGTTTGACTGATCTTCATCATCTTATAAAACAGTTTGACTGCTCTTCATCCTCCTATAAAACAGTTTGACTGCTCTTCATCCTCTTGTCAAACAGTTTGACTGCTCTTCATCCTCTTATAAAACAGTTTGACTGCTCTTCATCCTCTTATAAAACAGTTTGACTGATCTTCATCATCTTATGAAACAGTATGACTGCTCTTCATCCTCCTATAAAACAGGTTGACTGATCTTCATCCTCTTATAAAGCAGTTTGACTGCTCTTCATCCTCTTATAAAACAGTTTGACTGCTCTTCATCCTCTTATAAAACAGTTTGACTGCTCTTCATCCTCCTATAAAACAGTTTGACTGCTCTTCATCCACTTGTAAAACAGGTTGACTGCTCTTCATCCTCTTATAAAACAGGCTGACTGAAACTTCATCCTCTTATAAAACAGTTTGACAGCTCTTCATCCTCCTATAGAACAGTTTGACTGCTCTTCGTGCTCTTATATATCAGTTTGACTGATTTTCGTCCTCTTATAAAACAGTTTGACTGCTCTTCATCTTCTTATAAAACAGGCTGACTTTTCTTGATGTTCTTATGAAACAGTTTGACTGCTCTTCATCCTCTTGTAAAACAGGCTGACTGCTCTACATCCTCGTATAAAAGAGTTTGACTGCTCTTCATCCTCTTATAAAACAGTTTGACTGCTCTTCATCCTCTTATTAAACAGGCTGACTGTTCTTCATCCTTTTATAAAACAGGTTGACTGCTCTTCATCCTCTTATAAAACAGGCTGACTGAAACTTCATGCTCTTATAAAACAGTTTGACAGCTCTTCATCCTCCTATAGAACAGTTTGACTGCTCTTCGTGCTCTTATATATCAGCTTGACTGATTTTCGTCCTCTTATAAAACAGTTTGACTGCTCTTCATCCTCCTATACAACGGTTTGACTGCTCTTCATCCTCTTATTAAACAGGCTGACTGTTCTTCATCCTTTTATAAAACAGGTTGACTGCTCTTCATCCTCCTATAAAACAGTTTGACTGCTCTTCATCCTTTTGTAAAACATGTTGACTGCTCTTCATCCTCTTATAAAACAGGTTGACTGATCTTCATCCTCTTATAAAACAGTTTGATTGCTCTTCACCCTCCTTCAAAACAGTTTGACTGCTCTTCATCCTCTTGTAAAACAGGTTGACTGATCTTCATCCTCTTATAAAACAGTTTTACTGATCTTTATGCTCTTACAAAACAGTTTGACTGCTCTTCATCCTCTTATAAATCAGTTTGACTGCTCTTCGTCCTCTTATAAAACAGTTTGACTTCTCTTCATCCTCTTATAAAACAGTTTGACTGCTCTTCATCCTCCTATAAAACTGTTTGACAGCTCTTCATCCTCTTGTAAAACAGGCTGACTGATCTTCATGCTCTTATAAAACAGTTTGACTGCTCTTCATTCTCTTATAAAACAGTTTGACTGCTCTTCATCCTCTTATAAAACAGTTTGACTGCTCTTCATCCTCTTATAAAACAGTTTGACTGCTCTAATTCCTCTTGTAAAACAGGTTGACTGCTCTTCATCCTCTTATAAAACAGTTTGACTGCTCTTCATCCTCTTGTAAAACTGGTTGACTGCTCTTCATCCTCTTATAAAACAGTTTGACTGATCTTCATCATCTTATAAAACAGTTTGACTACTCTTCATCCTCCTATAAAACAGTTTGACTGCTCTTCATCCTCTTGTCAAACAGTTTGACTGCTCTTCATCCTCTTATAAAACAGTTTGACTGCTCTTCATCCTCTTATAAAACAGTTTGACTGATCTTCATCATCTTATGAAACAGTATGACTGCTCTTCATCCTCCTATAAAACAGGTTGACTGATCTTCATCCTCTTATAAAGCAGTTTGACTGCTCTTCATCCTCTTATAAAACAGTTTGACTGCTCTTCATCCTCTTATAAAACAGTTTGACTGCTCTTCATCCTCCTATAAAACAGTTTGACTGCTCTTCATCCACTTGTAAAACAGGTTGACTGCTCTTCATCCTCTTATAAAACAGGCTGACTGAAACTTCATCCTCTTATAAAACAGTTTGACAGCTCTTCATCCTCCTATAGAACAGTTTGACTGCTCTTCGTGCTCTTATATATCAGTTTGACTGATTTTCGTCCTCTTATAAAACAGTTTGACTGCTCTTCATCCTCTTATAAAACAGGCTGACTTTTCTTGATGTTCTTATGAAACAGTTTGACTACTCTTCATCCTCTTGTAAAACAGGCTGACTGCTCTACATCCTCGTATAAAAGAGTTTGACTGCTCTTCATCCTCTTATAAAACAGTTTGACTGCTCTTCATCCTCTTATTAAACAGGCTGACTGTTCTTCATCCTTTTATAAAACAGGTTGACTGCTCTTCATCCTCCTATAAAACAGTTTGACTGCTCTTCATCCTTTTGTAAAACATGTTGACTGCTCTTCATCCTCTTATAAAACAGGTTGACTGATCTTCATCCTCTTATAAAACAGTTTGATTGCTCTTCACCCTCCTTCAAAACAGTTTGACTGCTCTTCATCCTCTTGTAAAACAGGTTGACTGATCTTCATCCTCTTATAAAACAGTTTTACTGATCTTTATCCTCTTACAAAACAGTTTGACTGCTCTTCATCCTCTTATAAATCAGTTTGACTGCTCTTCGTCCTCTTATAAAACAGTTTGACTTCTCTTCATCCTCTTATAAAACAGTTTGACTGCTCTTCATCCTCCTATAAAACTGTTTGACAGCTCTTCATCCTCTTGTAAAACAGGCTGACTGATCTTCATGCTCTTATAAAACAGTTTGACTGCTCTTCATTCTCTTATAAAACAGTTTGACTGCTCTTCATCCTCTTATAAAACAGTTTGACTGATCTTCATCCTCTTATAAAACAGTTTGCCTGCTCTTCATCCTCTTGTAAAACAGGTTGACTGCTCTTCATCCTCTTGTAAAACAGGCTGACTGCTCTTTATCCACTTGTAAAACAGGTTGACTGCTCTTCATCCTCTTATAAAACAGGCTGACTGAAACTTCATGCTCTTATAAAACAGTTTGACAGCTCTTCATCCTCCTATAGAACAGTTTGACTGCTCTTCGTGCTCTTATATATCAGCTTGACTGATTTTCGTCCTCTTATAAAACAGTTTGACTGCTCTTCATCCTCCTATACAACGGTTTGACTGCTCTTCATCCTCTTATTAAACAGGCTGACTGTTCTTCATCCTTTTATAAAACAGGTTGACTGCTCTTCATCCTCCTATAAAACAGTTTGACTGCTCTTCATCCTTTTGTAAAACATGTTGACTGCTCTTCATCCTCTTATAAAACAGGTTGACTGATCTTCATCCTCTTATAAAACAGTTTGATTGCTCTTCACCCTCCTTCAAAACAGTTTGACTGCTCTTCATCCTCTTGTAAAACAGGTTGACTGATCTTCATCCTCTTATAAAACAGTTTTACTGATCTTTATCCTCTTACAAAACAGTTTGACTGCTCTTCATCCTCTTGTAAAACAGGTTGACTGATCTTCATCCTCTTATAAAACAGTTTTACTGATCTTTATCCTCTTACAAAACAGTTTGACTGCTCTTCATCCTCTTATAAATCAGTTTGACTGCTCTTCGTCCTCTTATAAAACAGTTTGACTGCTCTTCATCCTCCTATAAAACTGTTTGACAGCTCTTCATCCTCTTGTAAAACAGGCTGACTGATCTTCATGCTCTTATAAAACAGTTTGACTGCTCTTCATTCTCTTATAAAACAGTTTGACTGCTCTTCATCCTCTTATAAAACAGTTTGACTGCTCTTCATCCTCTTATAAAACAGTTTGACTGCTCTAATTCCTCTTATAAAACAGTTTGACTGATCTTCATCATCTTATAAAACAGTTTGACTGCTCTTCATCCTCTTGTCAAACAGTTTGACTGCTCTTCATCCTCTTATAAAACAGTTTGACTGCTCTTCATCCTCTTATAAAACAGTTTGACTGATCTTCATCATCTTATGAAACAGGTTGACTGCTCTTCATCCTCCTATAAAACAGGTTGACTGATCTTCATCCTCTTATAAAGCAGTTTGACTGCTCTTCATCCTCTTATAAAACAGTTTGACTGCTCTTCATCCTCTTATAAAACAGTTTGACTGCTCTTCATCCTCCTATAAAACAGTTTGACTGCTCTTCATCCACTTGTAAAACAGGTTGACTGCTCTTCATCCTCTTATAAAACAGGCTGACTGAAACTTCATCCTCTTATAAAACAGTTTGACAGCTCTTCATCCTCCTATAGAACAGTTTGACTGCTCTTCGTGCTCTTATATATCAGTTTGACTGATTTTCGTCCTCTTATAAAACAGTTTGACTGCTCTTCATCTTCTTATAAAACAGGCTGACTTTTCTTGATGTTCTTATGAAACAGTTTGACTGCTCTTCATCCTCTTGTAAAACAGGCTGACTGCTCTACATCCTCGTATAAAAGAGTTTGACTGCTCTTCATCCTCTTATAAAACAGTTTGACTGCTCTTCATCCTCTTATTAAACAGGCTGACTGTTCTTCATCCTTTTATAAAACAGGTTGACTGCTCTTCATCCTCCTATAAAACAGTTTGACTGCTCTTCATCCTTTTGTAAAACATGTTGACTGCTCTTCATCCTCTTATAAAACAGGTTGACTGATCTTCATCCTCTTATAAAACAGTTTGATTGCTCTTCACCCTCCTTCAAAACAGTTTGACTGCTCTTCATCCTCTTGTAAAACAGGTTGACTGATCTTCATCCTCTTATAAAACAGTTTTACTGATCTTTATCCTCTTACAAAACAGTTTGACTGCTCTTCATCCTCTTATAAATCAGTTTGACTGCTCTTCGTCCTCTTATAAAACAGTTTGACTTCTCTTCATCCTCTTATAAAACAGTTTGACTGCTCTTCATCCTCCTATAAAACTGTTTGACAGCTCTTCATCCTCTTGTAAAACAGGCTGACTGATCTTCATGCTCTTATAAAACAGTTTGACTGCTCTTCATTCTCTTATAAAACAGTTTGACTGCTCTTCATCCTCTTATAAAACAGTTTGACTGATCTTCATCCTCTTATAAAACAGTTTGCCTGCTCTTCATCCTCTTGTAAAACAGGTTGACTGCTCTTCATCCTCTTGTAAAACAGGCTGACTGCTCTTTTTCCACTTGTAAAACAGGTTGACTGCTCTTCATCCTCTTATAAAACAGGCTGACTGAAACTTCATGCTCTTATAAAACAGTTTGACAGCTCTTCATCCTCCTATAGAACAGTTTGACTGCTCTTCGTGCTCTTATATATCAGCTTGACTGATTTTCGTCCTCTTATAAAACAGTTTGACTGCTCTTCATCCTCCTATACAACGGTTTGACTGCTCTTCATCCTCTTATTAAACAGGCTGACTGTTCTTCATCCTTTTATAAAACAGGTTGACTGCTCTTCATCCTCCTATAAAACAGTTTGACTGCTCTTCATCCTTTTGTAAAACATGTTGACTGCTCTTCATCCTCTTATAAAACAGGTTGACTGATCTTCATCCTCTTATAAAACAGTTTGATTGCTCTTCACCCTCCTTCAAAACAGTTTGACTGCTCTTCATCCTCTTGTAAAACAGGTTGACTGATCTTCATCCTCTTATAAAACAGTTTTACTGATCTTTATCCTCTTACAAAACAGTTTGACTGCTCTTCATCCTCTTATAAATCAGTTTGACTGCTCTTCGTCCTCTTATAAAACAGTTTGACTTCTCTTCATCCTCTTATAAAACAGTTTGACTGCTCTTCATCCTCCTATAAAACTGTTTGACAGCTCTTCATCCTCTTGTAAAACAGGCTGACTGATCTTCATGCTCTTATAAAACAGTTTGACTGCTCTTCATTCTCTTATAAAACAGTTTGACTGCTCTTCATCCTCTTATAAAACAGTTTGACTGCTCTTCATCCTCTTATAAAACAGTTTGACTGCTCTAATTCCTCTTGTAAAACAGGTTGACTGCTCTTCATCCTCTTATAAAACAGTTTGACTGCTCTTCATCCTCTTGTAAAACTGGTTTACTGCTCTTCATCCTCTTATAAAACAGTTTGACTGATCTTCATCATCTTATAAAACAGTTTGACTGCTCTTCATCCTCTTGTCAAACAGTTTGACTGCTCTTCATCCTCTTGTCAAACAGTTTGACTGCTCTTCATCCTCCTATAAAACAGTTTGACTGCTCTTCATCCACTTGTAAAACAGGTTGACTGCTCTTCATCCTCTTATAAAACAGGCTGACTGAAACGTCATCCTCTTATAAAACAGTTTGACAGCTCTTCATCCTCCTATAGAACAGTTTGACTGCTCTTCGTGCTCTTATATATCAGTTTGACCGATTTTCGTCCTCTTATAAAACAGTATGACTGCTCTTCATCTTCTTATAAAACAGGCTGACTTTTCTTGATGTTCTTATGAAACAGTTTGACTGCTCTTCATCCTCTTGTAAAACAGGCTGACTGCTCTACATCCTCGTATAAAAGAGTTTGACTGCTCTTCATCCTCTTATAAAACAGTTTGACTGCTCTTCATCCTCTTGTAAAACAGTTTGACTGCTCTTCATCCTCTTATAAAACAGTTTGACTGCTCTTCATCCTCTTATAAAACAGTTTGACTGATCTTCATCATCTTATAAAACAGTTTGACTGCTCTTCATCCTCCTATATAACAGTTTGACTGCTCTTCATCCTCCTATAAAACAGTTTGACTGCTCTTCATCCTCCTATAAAACAGTTTGACTGCTTTTCATCCTCTTATAAAACAGTTTGACTTATCTTCATCCTCTTATAAAACAGTTTGCCTGCTCTTCATCCTCTTATAAAACAGTTTGACTACTCTTCATCCTCTTGTCAAACAGTTTGACTGCTCTTCATCCTCTTATAAAACAGGCTGACTGAAACGTCATCCTCTTATAAAACAGTTTGACAGCTCTTCATCCTCCTATAGAACAGTTTGACTGCTCTTCGTCCTCTTATAAAACAGTTTGACTTCTCTTCATCCTCTTATAAAACAGTTTGACTGCTCTTCATCCTCCTATAAAACTGTTTGACAGCTCTTCATCCTCTTGTAAAACAGGCTGACTGATCTTCATGCTCTTATAAAACAGTTTGACTGCTCTTCATTCTCTTATAAAACAGTTTGACTGCTCTTCATCCTCTTATAAAACAGTTTGACTGCTCTTCATCCTCTTATAAAACAGTTTGACTGCTCTAATTCCTCTTGTAAAACAGGTTGACTGCTCTTCATCCTCTTATAAAACAGTTTGACTGCTCTTCATCCTCTTGTAAAACTGGTTGACTGCTCTTCATCCTCTTATAAAACAGTTTGACTGATCTTCATCATCTTATAAAACAGTTTGACTACTCTTCATCCTCCTATAAAACAGTTTGACTGCTCTTCATCCTCTTGTCAAACAGTTTGACTGCTCTTCATCCTCTTATAAAACAGTTTGACTGCTCTTCATCCTCTTATAAAACAGTTTGACTGATCTTCATCATCTTATGAAACAGTATGACTGCTCTTCATCCTCCTATAAAACAGGTTGACTGATCTTCATCCTCTTATAAAGCAGTTTGACTGCTCTTCATCCTCTTATAAAACAGTTTGACTGCTCTTCATCCTCTTATAAAACAGTTTGACTGCTCTTCATCCTCCTATAAAACAGTTTGACTGCTCTTCATCCACTTGTAAAACAGGTTGACTGCTCTTCATCCTCTTATAAAACAGGCTGACTGAAACTTCATCCTCTTATAAAACAGTTTGACAGCTCTTCATCCTCCTATAGAACAGTTTGACTGCTCTTCGTGCTCTTATATATCAGTTTGACTGATTTTCGTCCTCTTATAAAACAGTTTGACTGCTCTTCATCCTCTTATAAAACAGGCTGACTTTTCTTGATGTTCTTATGAAACAGTTTGACTACTCTTCATCCTCTTGTAAAACAGGCTGACTGCTCTACATCCTCGTATAAAAGAGTTTGACTGCTCTTCATCCTCTTATAAAACAGTTTGACTGCTCTTCATCCTCTTATTAAACAGGCTGACTGTTCTTCATCCTTTTATAAAACAGGTTGACTGCTCTTCATCCTCCTATAAAACAGTTTGACTGCTCTTCATCCTTTTGTAAAACATGTTGACTGCTCTTCATCCTCTTATAAAACAGGTTGACTGATCTTCATCCTCTTATAAAACAGTTTGATTGCTCTTCACCCTCCTTCAAAACAGTTTGACTGCTCTTCATCCTCTTGTAAAACAGGTTGACTGATCTTCATCCTCTTATAAAACAGTTTTACTGATCTTTATCCTCTTACAAAACAGTTTGACTGCTCTTCATCCTCTTATAAATCAGTTTGACTGCTCTTCGTCCTCTTATAAAACAGTTTGACTTCTCTTCATCCTCTTATAAAACAGTTTGACTGCTCTTCATCCTCCTATAAAACTGTTTGACAGCTCTTCATCCTCTTGTAAAACAGGCTGACTGATCTTCATGCTCTTATAAAACAGTTTGACTGCTCTTCATTCTCTTATAAAACAGTTTGACTGCTCTTCATCCTCTTATAAAACAGTTTGACTGATCTTCATCCTCTTATAAAACAGTTTGCCTGCTCTTCATCCTCTTGTAAAACAGGTTGACTGCTCTTCATCCTCTTGTAAAACAGGCTGACTGCTCTTTATCCACTTGTAAAACAGGTTGACTGCTCTTCATCCTCTTATAAAACAGGCTGACTGAAACTTCATGCTCTTATAAAACAGTTTGACAGCTCTTCATCCTCCTATAGAACAGTTTGACTGCTCTTCGTGCTCTTATATATCAGCTTGACTGATTTTCGTCCTCTTATAAAACAGTTTGACTGCTCTTCATCCTCCTATACAACGGTTTGACTGCTCTTCATCCTCTTATTAAACAGGCTGACTGTTCTTCATCCTTTTATAAAACAGGTTGACTGCTCTTCATCCTCCTATAAAACAGTTTGACTGCTCTTCATCCTTTTGTAAAACATGTTGACTGCTCTTCATCCTCTTATAAAACAGGTTGACTGATCTTCATCCTCTTATAAAACAGTTTGATTGCTCTTCACCCTCCTTCAAAACAGTTTGACTGCTCTTCATCCTCTTGTAAAACAGGTTGACTGATCTTCATCCTCTTATAAAACAGTTTTACTGATCTTTATCCTCTTACAAAACAGTTTGACTGCTCTTCATCCTCTTGTAAAACAGGTTGACTGATCTTCATCCTCTTATAAAACAGTTTTACTGATCTTTATCCTCTTACAAAACAGTTTGACTGCTCTTCATCCTCTTATAAATCAGTTTGACTGCTCTTCGTCCTCTTATAAAACAGTTTGACTGCTCTTCATCCTCCTATAAAACTGTTTGACAGCTCTTCATCCTCTTGTAAAACAGGCTGACTGATCTTCATGCTCTTATAAAACAGTTTGACTGCTCTTCATTCTCTTATAAAACAGTTTGACTGCTCTTCATCCTCTTATAAAACAGTTTGACTGCTCTTCATCCTCTTATAAAACAGTTTGACTGCTCTAATTCCTCTTATAAAACAGTTTGACTGATCTTCATCATCTTATAAAACAGTTTGACTGCTCTTCATCCTCTTGTCAAACAGTTTGACTGCTCTTCATCCTCTTATAAAACAGTTTGACTGCTCTTCATCCTCTTATAAAACAGTTTGACTGATCTTCATCATCTTATGAAACAGGTTGACTGCTCTTCATCCTCCTATAAAACAGGTTGACTGATCTTCATCCTCTTATAAAGCAGTTTGACTGCTCTTCATCCTCTTATAAAACAGTTTGACTGCTCTTCATCCTCTTATAAAACAGTTTGACTGCTCTTCATCCTCCTATAAAACAGTTTGACTGCTCTTCATCCACTTGTAAAACAGGTTGACTGCTCTTCATCCTCTTATAAAACAGGCTGACTGAAACTTCATCCTCTTATAAAACAGTTTGACAGCTCTTCATCCTCCTATAGAACAGTTTGACTGCTCTTCGTGCTCTTATATATCAGTTTGACTGATTTTCGTCCTCTTATAAAACAGTTTGACTGCTCTTCATCTTCTTATAAAACAGGCTGACTTTTCTTGATGTTCTTATGAAACAGTTTGACTGCTCTTCATCCTCTTGTAAAACAGGCTGACTGCTCTACATCCTCGTATAAAAGAGTTTGACTGCTCTTCATCCTCTTATAAAACAGTTTGACTGCTCTTCATCCTCTTATTAAACAGGCTGACTGTTCTTCATCCTTTTATAAAACAGGTTGACTGCTCTTCATCCTCCTATAAAACAGTTTGACTGCTCTTCATCCTTTTGTAAAACATGTTGACTGCTCTTCATCCTCTTATAAAACAGGTTGACTGATCTTCATCCTCTTATAAAACAGTTTGATTGCTCTTCACCCTCCTTCAAAACAGTTTGACTGCTCTTCATCCTCTTGTAAAACAGGTTGACTGATCTTCATCCTCTTATAAAACAGTTTTACTGATCTTTATCCTCTTACAAAACAGTTTGACTGCTCTTCATCCTCTTATAAATCAGTTTGACTGCTCTTCGTCCTCTTATAAAACAGTTTGACTTCTCTTCATCCTCTTATAAAACAGTTTGACTGCTCTTCATCCTCCTATAAAACTGTTTGACAGCTCTTCATCCTCTTGTAAAACAGGCTGACTGATCTTCATGCTCTTATAAAACAGTTTGACTGCTCTTCATTCTCTTATAAAACAGTTTGACTGCTCTTCATCCTCTTATAAAACAGTTTGACTGATCTTCATCCTCTTATAAAACAGTTTGCCTGCTCTTCATCCTCTTGTAAAACAGGTTGACTGCTCTTCATCCTCTTGTAAAACAGGCTGACTGCTCTTTTTCCACTTGTAAAACAGGTTGACTGCTCTTCATCCTCTTATAAAACAGGCTGACTGAAACTTCATGCTCTTATAAAACAGTTTGACAGCTCTTCATCCTCCTATAGAACAGTTTGACTGCTCTTCGTGCTCTTATATATCAGCTTGACTGATTTTCGTCCTCTTATAAAACAGTTTGACTGCTCTTCATCCTCCTATACAACGGTTTGACTGCTCTTCATCCTCTTATTAAACAGGCTGACTGTTCTTCATCCTTTTATAAAACAGGTTGACTGCTCTTCATCCTCCTATAAAACAGTTTGACTGCTCTTCATCCTTTTGTAAAACATGTTGACTGCTCTTCATCCTCTTATAAAACAGGTTGACTGATCTTCATCCTCTTATAAAACAGTTTGATTGCTCTTCACCCTCCTTCAAAACAGTTTGACTGCTCTTCATCCTCTTGTAAAACAGGTTGACTGATCTTCATCCTCTTATAAAACAGTTTTACTGATCTTTATCCTCTTACAAAACAGTTTGACTGCTCTTCATCCTCTTATAAATCAGTTTGACTGCTCTTCGTCCTCTTATAAAACAGTTTGACTTCTCTTCATCCTCTTATAAAACAGTTTGACTGCTCTTCATCCTCCTATAAAACTGTTTGACAGCTCTTCATCCTCTTGTAAAACAGGCTGACTGATCTTCATGCTCTTATAAAACAGTTTGACTGCTCTTCATTCTCTTATAAAACAGTTTGACTGCTCTTCATCCTCTTATAAAACAGTTTGACTGCTCTTCATCCTCTTATAAAACAGTTTGACTGCTCTAATTCCTCTTGTAAAACAGGTTGACTGCTCTTCATCCTCTTATAAAACAGTTTGACTGCTCTTCATCCTCTTGTAAAACTGGTTTACTGCTCTTCATCCTCTTATAAAACAGTTTGACTGATCTTCATCATCTTATAAAACAGTTTGACTGCTCTTCATCCTCTTGTCAAACAGTTTGACTGCTCTTCATCCTCTTGTCAAACAGTTTGACTGCTCTTCATCCTCCTATAAAACAGTTTGACTGCTCTTCATCCACTTGTAAAACAGGTTGACTGCTCTTCATCCTCTTATAAAACAGGCTGACTGAAACGTCATCCTCTTATAAAACAGTTTGACAGCTCTTCATCCTCCTATAGAACAGTTTGACTGCTCTTCGTGCTCTTATATATCAGTTTGACCGATTTTCGTCCTCTTATAAAACAGTATGACTGCTCTTCATCTTCTTATAAAACAGGCTGACTTTTCTTGATGTTCTTATGAAACAGTTTGACTGCTCTTCATCCTCTTGTAAAACAGGCTGACTGCTCTACATCCTCGTATAAAAGAGTTTGACTGCTCTTCATCCTCTTATAAAACAGTTTGACTGCTCTTCATCCTCTTGTAAAACAGTTTGACTGCTCTTCATCCTCTTATAAAACAGTTTGACTGCTCTTCATCCTCTTATAAAACAGTTTGACTGATCTTCATCATCTTATAAAACAGTTTGACTGCTCTTCATCCTCCTATATAACAGTTTGACTGCTCTTCATCCTCCTATAAAACAGTTTGACTGCTCTTCATCCTCCTATAAAACAGTTTGACTGCTTTTCATCCTCTTATAAAACAGTTTGACTTATCTTCATCCTCTTATAAAACAGTTTGCCTGCTCTTCATCCTCTTATAAAACAGTTTGACTACTCTTCATCCTCTTGTAAAACAGGCTGACTGCTCTTCATCCACTTGTAAAACAGGTTGACTGCTCTTCATCCTCTTATAAAACAGGCTGACTGAAACTTCATGCTCTAATAAAACAGTTTGACAGCTCTTCATCCTCCTATAGAACAGTTTGACTGCTCTTCGTGCTCTTATATATCAGTTTGACTGATTTTCGTCCTCTTATAAAACAGTTTGACTGCTCTTTATCCTCCTATACAACGGTTTGACTGCTCTTCATCCTCTTATTAAACAGGCTGACTTTTCTTGATGTTCTTATGAAACAGTTTGACTGCTCTTCATCCTCTTGTAAAACAGGCTGACTGCTCTACATCCTCGTATAAAAGAGTTTGACTGCTCTTCATCCTCTTATAAAACAGTTTGACTGCTCTTCATCCTCTTCTAAAACAGTTTGACTGCTCTTCATCTTCTTATAAAACAGGCTGACTTTTCTTGATGTTCTTATGAAACAGTTTGACTGCTCTTCATCCTCTTGTAAAACAGGCTGACTGCTCTACATCCTCGGATAAAAGAGTTTGACTGCTCTTCATCCTCTTATAAAACAGTTTGACTGCTCTTCATCCTCTTGTAAAACAGTTTGACTGCTCTTCATCCTCTTATAAAACAGTTTGACTGCTCTTCATCCTCTTATAAAACAGTTTGACTGATCTTCATCATCTTATAAAACAGTTTGACTGCTCTTCATCCTCCTATAAAACAGTTTGACTGCTCTTCATCCTCTTGTCAAACAGTTTGACTGCTCTTCATCCTCTTATAAAACAGTTTGACTGCTCTTCATCCTCTTATAAAACAGTTTGACTGATCTTCATCATCTTATGAAACAGTATGACTGCTCTTCATCCTCCTATAAAACAGGTTGACTGATCTTCATCCTCTTATAAAGCAGTTTGACTGCTCTTCATCCTCTTATAAAACAGTTTGACTGCTCTTCATCCTCTTATAAAACAGTTTGACTGCTCTTCATCCTCCTATAAAACAGTTTGACTGCTCTTCATCCACTTGTAAAACAGGTTGACTGCTCTTCATCCTCTTATAAAACAGGCTGACTGAAACTTCATCCTCTTATAAAACAGTTTGACAGCTCTTCATCCTCCTATAGAACAGTTTGACTGCTCTTCGTGCTCTTATATATCAGTTTGACTGATTTTCGTCCTCTTATAAAACAGTTTGACTGCTCTTCATCTTCTTATAAAACAGGCTGACTTTTCTTGATGTTCTTATGAAACAGTTTGACTGCTCTTCATCCACTTGTAAAACAGGTTGACTGCTCTTCATCCTCTTATAAAACAGGTTGACTGATCTTCATCCTCTTATAAAACAGTTTGATTGCTCTTCACCCTCCTTCAAAACAGTTTGACTGCTCTTCATCCTCTTGTAAAACAGGTTGACTGATCTTCATCCTCTTATAAAACAGTTTTACTGATCTTTATCCTCTTACAAAACAGTTTGACTGCTCTTCATCCTCTTATAAATCAGTTTGACTGCTCTTCGTCCTCTTATAAAACAATTTGACTTCTCTTCATCCTCTTATAAAACAGTTTGACTGCTCTTCATCCTCCTATAAAACTGTTTGACAGCTCTTCATCCTCTTGTAAAACAGGCTGACTGATCTTCATGCTCTTATAAAACAGTTTGACTGCTCTTCATTCTCTTATAAAACAGTTTGACTGCTCTTCATCCTCTTATAAAACAGTTTGACTGATCTTCATCCTCTTATAAAACAGTTTGCCTGCTCTTCATCCTCTTGTAAAACAGGTTGACTGCTCTTCATCCTCTTGTAAAACAGGCTGACTGCTCTTTATCCACTTGTAAAACAGGTTGACTGCTCTTCATCCTCTTATAAAACAGGCTGACTGAAACTTCATGCTCTTATAAAACAGTTTGACAGCTCTTCATCCTCCTATAGAACAGTTTGACTGCTCTTCGTGCTCTTATATATCAGCTTGACTGATTTTCGTCCTCTTATAAAACAGTTTGACTGCTCTTCATCCTCCTATACAACGGTTTGACTGCTCTTCATCCTCTTATTAAACAGGCTGACTGTTCTTCATCCTTTTATAAAACAGGTTGACTGCTCTTCATCCTCCTATAAAACAGTTTGACTGCTCTTCATCCTTTTGTAAAACATGTTGACTGCTCTTCATCCTCTTATAAAACAGGTTGACTGATCTTCATCCTCTTATAAAACAGTTTGATTGCTCTTCACCCTCCTTCAAAACAGTTTGACTGCTCTTCATCCTCTTGTAAAACAGGTTGACTGATCTTCATCCTCTTATAAAACAGTTTTACTGATCTTTATCCTCTTACAAAACAGTTTGACTGCTCTTCATCCTCTTATAAATCAGTTTGACTGCTCTTCGTCCTCTTATAAAACAGTTTGACTTCTCTTCATCCTCTTATAAAACAGTTTGACTGCTCTTCATCCTCCTATAAAACTGTTTGACAGCTCTTCATCCTCTTGTAAAACAGGCTGACTGATCTTCATGCTCTTATAAAACAGTTTGACTGCTCTTCATTCTCTGATAAAACAGTTTGACTGCTCTTCATCCTCTTATAAAACAGTTTGACTGCTCTTCATCCTCTTATAAAACAGTTTGACTGCTCTAATTCCTCTTGTAAAACAGGTTGACTGCTCTTCATCCTCTTATAAAACAGTTTGACTGCTCTTCATCCTCTTGTAAAACTGGTTGACTGCTCTTCATCCTCTTATAAAACAGTTTGACTGATCTTCATCATCTTATAAAACAGTTTGACTGCTCTTCATCCTCCTATAAAACAGTTTGACTGCTCTTCATCCTCTTGTCAAACAGTTTGACTGCTCTTCATCCTCTTATAAAACAGTTTGACTGCTCTTCATCCTCTTATAAAACAGTTTGACTGATCTTCATCATCTTATGAAACAGTATGACTGCTCTTCATCCTCCTATAAAACAGGTTGACTGATCTTCATCCTCTTATAAAGCAGTTTGACTGCTCTTCATCCTCTTATAAAACAGTTTGACTGCTCTTCATCCTCTTATAAAACAGTTTGACTGCTCTTCATCCTCCTATAAAACAGTTTGACTGCTCTTCATCCACTTGTAAAACAGGTTGACTGCTCTTCATCCTCTTATAAAGCAGGCTGACTGAAACGTCATCCTCTTATAAAACAGTTTGACAGCTCTTCATCCTCCTATAGAACAGTTTGACTGCTCTTCGTGCTCTTATATATCAGTTTGACTGATTTTCGTCCTCTTATAAAACAGTATGACTGCTCTTCATCTTCTTATAAAACAGGCTGACTTTTCTTGATGTTCTTATGAAACAGTTTGACTGCTCTTCATCCTCTTGTAAAACAGGCTGACTGCTCTACATCCTCGTATAAAAGAGTTTGACTGCTCTTCATCCTCTTATAAAACAGTTTGACTGCTCTTCATCCTCTTGTAAAACAGTTTGACTGCTCTTCATCCTCTTATAAAACAGTTTGACTGCTCTTCATCCTCTTATAAAACAGTTTGACTGATCTTCATCATCTTATAAAACAGTTTGACTGCTCTTCATCCTCCTATATAACAGTTTGACTGCTCTTCATCCTCCTGTAAAACAGTTTGACTGCTCTTCATCCTCCTATAAAACAGTTTGACTGCTTTTCATCCTCTTATAAAACAGTTTGACTTATCTTCATCCTCTTATAAAACAGTTTGCCTGCTCTTCATCCTCTTATAAAACAGTTTGACTACTCTTCATCCTCTTGTAAAACAGGCTGACTGCTCTTCATCCACTTGTAAAACAGGTTGACTGCTCTTCATCCTCTTATAAAACAGGCTGACTGAAACTTCATGCTCTGATAAAACAGTTTGACAGCTCTTCATCCTCCTATAGAACAGTTTGACTGCTCTTCGTGCTCTTATATATCAGTTTGACTGATTTTCGTCCTCTTATAAAACAGTTTGACTGCTCTTTATCCTCCTATACAACGGTTTGACTGCTCTTCATCCTCTTATTAAACAGGCTGACTTTTCTTGATGTTCTTATGAAACAGTTTGACTGCTCTTCATCCTCTTGTAAAACAGGCTGACTGCTCTACATCCTCGTATAAAAGAGTTTGACTGCTCTTCATCCTCTTATAAAACAGTTTGACTGCTCTTCATCCTCTTGTAAAACAGTTTGACTGCTCTTCATCTTCTTATAAAACAGGCTGACTTTTCTTGATGTTCTTATGAAACAGTTTGACTGCTCTTCATCCTCTTGTAAAACAGGCTGACTGCTCTACATCCTCGGATAAAAGAGTTTGACTGCTCTTCATCCTCTTATAAAACAGTTTGACTGCTCTTCATCCTCTTGTAAAACAGTTTGACTGCTCTTCATCCTCTTATAAAACAGTTTGACTGCTCTTCATCCTCTTATAAAACAGTTTGACTGATCTTCATCATCTTATAAAACAGTTTGACTGCTCTTCATCCTCCTATAAAACAGTTTGACTGCTCTTCATCCTCTTGTCAAACAGTTTGACTGCTCTTCATCCTCTTATAAAACAGTTTGACTGCTCTTCATCCTCTTATAAAACAGTTTGACTGATCTTCATCATCTTATGAAACAGTATGACTGCTCTTCATCCTCCTATAAAACAGGTTGACTGATCTTCATCCTCTTATAAAGCAGTTTGACTGCTCTTCATCCTCTTATAAAACAGTTTGACTGCTCTTCATCCTCTTATAAAACAGTTTGACTGCTCTTCATCCTCCTATAAAACAGTTTGACTGCTCTTCATCCACTTGTAAAACAGGTTGACTGCTCTTCATCCTCTTATAAAACAGGCTGACTGAAACTTCATCCTCTTATAAAACAGTTTGACAGCTCTTCATCCTCCTATAGAACAGTTTGACTGCTCTTCGTGCTCTTATATATCAGTTTGACTGATTTTCGTCCTCTTATAAAACAGTTTGACTGCTCTTCATCTTCTTATAAAACAGGCTGACTTTTCTTGATGTTCTTATGAAACAGTTTGACTGCTCTTCATCCTCTTGTAAAACAGGCTGACTGCTCTACATCCTCGTATAAAAGAGTTTGACTGCTCTTCATCCTCTTATAAAACAGTTTGACTGCTCTTCATCCTCTTATTAAACAGGCTGACTGTTCTTCATCCTTTTATAAAACAGGTTGACTGCTCTTCATCCTCCTATAAAACAGTTTGACTGCTCTTCATCCTTTTGTAAAACATGTTGACTGCTCTTCATCCTCTTATAAAACAGGTTGACTGATCTTCATCCTCTTATAAAACAGTTTGATTGCTCTTCACCCTCCTTCAAAACAGTTTGACTGCTCTTCATCCTCTTGTAAAACAGGTTGACTGATCTTCATCCTCTTATAAAACAGTTTTACTGATCTTTATCCTCTTACAAAACAGTTTGACTGCTCTTCATCCTCTTATAAATCAGTTTGACTGCTCTTCGTCCTCTTATAAAACAGTTTGACTTCTCTTCATCCTCTTATAAAACAGTTTGACTGCTCTTCATCCTCCTATAAAACTGTTTGACAGCTCTTCATCCTCTTGTAAAACAGGCTGACTGATCTTCATGCTCTTATAAAACAGTTTGACTGCGCTTCATTCTCTTATAAAACAGTTTGACTGCTCTTCATCCTCTTATAAAACAGTTTGACTGATCTTCATCCTCTTATAAAACAGTTTGCCTGCTCTTCATCCTCTTGTAAAACAGGTTGACTGCTCTTCATCCTCTTGTAAAACAGGCTGACTGCTCTTTATCCACTTGTAAAACAGGTTGACTGCTCTTCATCCTCTTATAAAACAGGCTGACTGAAACTTCATGCTCTTATAAAACAGTTTGACAGCTCTTCATCCTCCTATAGAACAGTTTGACTGCTCTTCGTGCTCTTATATATCAGCTTGACTGATTTTCGTCCTCTTATAAAACAGTTTGACTGCTCTTCATCCTCCTATACAACGGTTTGACTGCTCTTCATCCTCTTATTAAACAGGCTGACTGTTCTTCATCCTTTTATAAAACAGGTTGACTGCTCTTCATCCTCCTATAAAACAGTTTGACTGCTCTTCATCCTTTTGTAAAACATGTTGACTGCTCTTCATCCTCTTATAAAACAGGTTGACTGATCTTCATCCTCTTATAAAACAGTTTGATTGCTCTTCACCCTCCTTCAAAACAGTTTGACTGCTCTTCATCCTCTTGTAAAACAGGTTGACTGATCTTCATCCTCTTATAAAACAGTTTTACTGATCTTTATCCTCTTACAAAACAGTTTGACTGCTCTTCATCCTCTTATAAATCAGTTTGACTGCTCTTCGTCCTCTTATAAAACAGTTTGACTTCTCTTCATCCTCTTATAAAACAGTTTGACTGCTCTTCATCCTCCTATAAAACTGTTTGACAGCTCTTCATCCTCTTGTAAAACAGGCTGACTGATCTTCATGCTCTTATAAAACAGTTTGACTGCTCTTCATTCTCTTATAAAACAGTTTGACTGCTCTTCATCCTCTTATAAAACAGTTTGACTGCTCTTCATCCTCTTATAAAACAGTTTGACTGCTCTAATTCCTCTTGTAAAACAGGTTGACTGCTCTTCATCCTCTTATAAAACAGTTTGACTGCTCTTCATCCTCTTGTAAAACTGGTTGACTGCTCTTCATCCTCTTATAAAACAGTTTGACTGATCTTCATCATCTTATAAAACAGTTTGACTGCTCTTCATCCTCCTATAAAACAGTTTGACTGCTCTTCATCCTCTTGTCAAACAGTTTGACTGCTCTTCATCCTCTTATAAAACAGTTTGACTGCTCTACATCCTCTTATAAAACAGTTTGACTGATCTTCATCATCTTATGAAACAGTATGACTGCTCTTCATCCTCCTATAAAACAGGTTGACTGATCTTCATCCTCTTATAAAGCAGTTTGACTGCTCTTCATCCTCTTATAAAACAGTTTGACTGCTCTTCATCCTCTTATAAAACAGTTTGACTGCTCTTCATCCTCCTATAAAACAGTTTGACTGCTCTTCATCCACTTGTAAAACAGGTTGACTGCTTTTCATCCTCTTATAAAACAGGCTGACTGAAACGTCATCCTCTTATAAAACAGTTTGACAGCTCTTCATCCTCCTATAGAACAGTTTGACTGCTCTTCGTGCTCTTATATATCAGTTTGACCGATTTTCGTCCTCTTATAAAACAGTATGACTGCTCTTCATCTTCTTATAAAACAGGCTGACTTTTCTTGATGTTCTTATGAAACAGTTTGACTGCTCTTCATCCTCTTGTAAAACAGGCTGACTGCTCTACATCCTCGTATAAAAGAGTTTGACTGCTCTTCATCCTCTTATAAAACAGTTTGACTGCTCTTCATCCTCTTGTAAAACAGTTTGACTGCTCTTCATCCTCTTATAAAACAGTTTAACTGCTCTTCATCCTCTTATAAAACAGTTTGACTGATCTTCATCATCTTATAAAACAGTTTGACTGCTCTTCATCCTCCTATATAACAGTTTGACTGCTCTTCATCCTCCTATAAAACAGTTTGACTGCTCTTCATCCTCCTATAAAACAGTTTGACTGCTTTTCATCCTCTTATAAAACAGTTTGACTTATCTTCATCCTCTTATAAAACAGTTTGCCTGCTCTTCATCCTCTTATAAAACAGTTTGACTACTCTTCATCCTCTTGTAAAACAGGCTGACTGCTCTTCATCCACTTGTAAAACAGGTTGACTGCTCTTCATCCTCTTATAAAACAGGCTGACTGAAACTTCATGCTCTAATAAAACAGTTTGACAGCTCTACATCCTCCTATAGAACAGTTTGACTGCTCTTCGTGCTCTTATATATCAGTTTGACTGATTTTCGTCCTCTTATAAAACAGTTTGACTGCTCTTTATCCTCCTATACAACGGTTTGACTGCTCTTCATCCTCTTATTAAACAGGCTGACTTTTCTTGATGTTCTTATGAAACAGTTTGACTGCTCTTCATCCTCTTGTAAAACAGGCTGACTGCTCTACATCCTCGTATAAAAGAGTTTGACTGCTCTTCATCCTCTTATAAAACAGTTTGACTGCTCTTCATCCTCTTGTAAAACAGTTTGACTGCTCTTCATCTTCTTATAAAACAGGCTGACTTTTCTTGATGTTCTTATGAAACAGTTTGACTGCTCTTCATCCTCTTGTAAAACAGGCTGACTGCTCTACATCCTCGGATAAAAGAGTTTGACTGCTCTTCATCCTCTTATAAAACAGTTTGACTGCTCTTCATCCTCTTGTAAAACAGTTTGACTGCTCTTCATCCTCTTATAAAACAGTTTGACTGCTCTTCATCCTCTTATAAAACAGTTTGACTGATCTTCATCATCTTATAAAACAGTTTGACTGCTCTTCATCCTCCTATATAACAGTTTGACTGCTCTTCATCCTCCTATAAAACAGTTTGACTGCTCTTCATCCTCCTATAAAACAGTTTGACTGCTCTTCATCCTCTTGTAAAACAGTTTGACTGCTCTTCATCTTCTTATAAAACAGGCTGACTTTTCTTGATGTTCTTATGAAACAGTTTGACTGCTCTTCATCCTCTTGTAAAACAGGCTGACTGCTCTACATCCTCGGATAAAAGAGTTTGACTGCTCTTCATCCTCTTATAAAACAGTTTGACTGCTCTTCATCCTCTTGTAAAACAGTTTGACTGCTCTTCATCCTCTTATAAAACAGTTTGACTGCTCTTCATCCTCTTATAAAACAGTTTGACTGATCTTCATCATCTTATAAAACAGTTTGACTGCTCTTCATCCTCCTATATAACAGTTTGACTGCTCTTCATCCTCCTATAAAACAGTTTGACTGCTCTTCATCCTCCTATAAAACAGTTTGACTGCTCTTCATCCTCTTATAAAACAGTTTGACTTATCTTCATCCTCTTATAAAACAGTTTGCCTGCTCTTCATCCTCTTATAAAACAGTTTGACTGCTCTTCATCCTCTTGTAAAACAGGCTGACTGCTCTTTATCCACTTGTAAAACAGGTTGACTGCTCTTCATCCTCTTATAAAACAGGCTGACTGAAACTTCATGCTCTTATAAAACAGTTTGACAGCTCTTCATCCTCCTATAGAACAGTTTGACTGCTCTTCGTGCTCTTATATATCAGCTTGACTGATTTTCGTCCTCTTATAAAACAGTTTGACTGCTCTTCATCCTCCTATACAACGGTTTGACTGCTCTTCATCCTCTTATTAAACAGGCTGACTGTTCTTCATCCTTTTATAAAACAGGTTGACTGCTCTTCATCCTCCTATAAAACAGTTTGACTGCTCTTCATCCTTTTGTAAAACATGTTGACTGCTCTTCATCCTCTTATAAATCAGTTTGACTGCTCTTCATCCTCTTATAAAACAGTTTGATTGCTCTTCACCCTCCTTCAAAACAGTTTGACTGCTCTTCATCCTCTTGTAAAACAGGTTGACTGATCTTCATCCTCTTATAAAACAGTTTTACTGATCTTTATCCTCTTACAAAACAGTTTGACTGCTCTTCATCCTCTTATAAATCAGTTTGACTGCTCTTCGTCCTCTTATAAAACAGTTTGACTGCTCTTCATCCTCTTATAAAACAGTTTGACTGCTCTTCATCCTCCTATAAAACTGTTTGACAGCTCTTCATCCTCTTGTAAAACAGGCTGACTGATCTTCATGCTCTTATAAAACAGTTTGACTGCTCTTCATTCTCTTATAAAACAGTTTGACTGCTCTTCATCCTCTTATAAAACAGTTTGACTGCTCTTCATCCTCCTATAAAACAGTTTGACTGCTCTTCATCCTCTTGTCAAACAGTTTGACTGCTCTTCATCCTCTTATAAAACAGTTTGACTGCTCTTCATCCTCTTATAAAACAGTTTGACTGATCTTCATCATCTTATGAAACAGTATGACTGCTCTTCATCCTCCTATAAAACAGGTTGACTGATCTTCATCCTCTTATAAAGCAGTTTGACTGCTCTTCATCCTCTTATAAAACAGTTTGACTGCTCTTCATCCTCTTATAAAACAGTTTGACTGCTCTTCATCCTCCTATAAAACAGTTTGACTGCTCTTCATCCACTTGTAAAACAGGTTGACTGCTCTTCATCCTCTTATAAAACAGGCTGACTGAAACGTCATCCTCTTATAAAACAGTTTGACAGCTCTTCATCCTCCTATAGAACAGTTTGACTGCTCTTCGTGCTCTTATATATCAGTTTGACCGATTTTCGTCCTCTTATAAAACAGTATGACTGCTCTTCATCTTCTTATAAAACAGGCTGACTTTTCTTGATGTTCTTATGAAACAGTTTGACTGCTCTTCATCCTCTTGTAAAACAGGCTGACTGCTCTACATCCTCGTATAAAAGAGTTTGACTGCTCTTCATCCTCTTATAAAACAGTTTGACTGCTCTTCATCCTCTTGTAAAACAGTTTGACTGCTCTTCATCCTCTTATAAAACAGTTTGACTGCTCTTCATCCTCTTATAAAACAGTTTGACTGATCTTCATCATCTTATAAAACAGTTTGACTGCTCTTCATCCTCCTATATAACAGTTTGACTGCTCTTCATCCTCCTGTAAAACAGTTTGACTGCTCTTCATCCTCCTATAAAACAGTTTGACTGCTTTTCATCCTCTTATAAAACAGTTTGACTTATCTTCATCCTCTTATAAAACAGTTTGCCTGCTCTTCATCCTCTTATAAAACAGTTTGACAGCTCTTCATCCTCCTATAGAACAGTTTGACTGCTCTTCGTGCTCTTATATATCAGTTTGACTGATTTTCGTCCTCTTATAAAACAGTTTGACTGCTCTTTATCCTCCTATACAACGGTTTGACTGCTCTTCATCCTCTTATTAAACAGGCTGACTTTTCTTGATGTTCTTATGAAACAGTTTGACTGCTCTTCATCCTCTTGTAAAACAGGCTGACTGCTCTACATCCTCGTATAAAAGAGTTTGACTGCTCTTCATCCTCTTATAAAACAGTTTGACTGCTCTTCATCCTCTTGTAAAACAGTTTGACTGCTCTTCATCTTCTTATAAAACAGGCTGACTTTTCTTGATGTTCTTATGAAACAGTTTGACTGCTCTTCATCCTCTTGTAAAACAGGCTGACTGCTCTACATCCTCGGATAAAAGAGTTTGACTGCTCTTCATCCTCTTATAAAACAGTTTGACTGCTCTTCATCCTCTTGTAAAACAGTTTGACTGCTCTTCATCCTCTTATAAAACAGTTTGACTGCTCTTCATCCTCTTATAAAACAGTTTGACTGATCTTCATCATCTTATAAAACAGTTTGACTGCTCTTCATCCTCCTATATAACAGTTTGACTGCTCTTCATCCTCCTATAAAACAGTTTGACTGCTCTTCATCCTCCTATAAAACAGTTTGACTGCTCTTCATCCTCTTATAAAACAGTTTGACTTATCTTCATCCTCTTATAAAACAGTTTGCCTGCTCTTCATCCTCCTATAAAACAGTTTGACTGCTCTTCATCCTCTTGTAAAACAGGCTGACTGCTCTTTATCCACTTGTAAAACAGGTTGACTGCTCTTCATCCTCTTATAAAACAGGCTGACTGAAACTTCATGCTCTTATAAAACAGTTTGACAGCTCTTCATCCTCCTATAGAACAGTTTGACTGCTCTTCGTGCTCTTATATATCAGCTTGACTGATTTTCGTCCTCTTATAAAACAGTTTGACTGCTCTTCATCCTCCTATACAACGGTTTGACTGCTCTTCATCCTCTTATTAAACAGGCTGACTGTTCTTCATCCTTTTATAAAACAGGTTGACTGCTCTTCATCCTCCTATAAAACAGTTTGACTGCTCTTCATCCTTTTGTAAAACATGTTGACTGCTCTTCATCCTCTTATAAAACAGGTTGACTGATCTTCATCCTCTTATAAAACAGTTTGATTGCTCTTCACCCTCCTTCAAAACAGTTTGACTGCTCTTCATCCTCTTGTAAAACAGGTTGACTGATCTTCATCCTCTTATAAAACAGTTTTACTGATCTTTATCCTCTTACAAAACAGTTTGACTGCTCTTCATCCTCTTATAAATCAGTTTGACTGCTCTTCGTCCTCTTATAAAACAGTTTGACTTCTCTTCATCCTCTTATAAAACAGTTTGACTGCTCTTCATCCTCCTATAAAACTGTTTGACAGCTCTTCATCCTCTTGTAAAACAGGCTGACTGATCTTCATGCTCTTATAAAACAGTTTGACTGCTCTTCATTCTCTTATAAAACAGTTTGACTGCTCTTCATCCTCTTATAAAACAGTTTGACTGATCTTCATCCTCTTATAAAACAGTTTGCCTGCTCTTCATCCTCTTGTAAAACAGGTTGACTGCTCTTCATCCTCTTGTAAAACAGGCTGACTGCTCTTTATCCACTTGTAAAACAGGTTGACTGCTCTTCATCCTCTTATAAAACAGGCTGACTGAAACTTCATGCTCTTATAAAACAGTTTGACAGCTCTTCATCCTCCTATAGAACAGTTTGACTGCTCTTCGTGCTCTTATATATCAGCTTGACTGATTTTCGTCCTCTTATAAAACAGTTTGACTGCTCTTCATCCTCCTATACAACGGTTTGACTGCTCTTCATCCTCTTATTAAACAGGCTGACTGTTCTTCATCCTTTTATAAAACAGGTTGACTGCTCTTCATCCTCCTATAAAACAGTTTGACTGCTCTTCATCCTTTTGTAAAACATGTTGACTGCTCTTCATCCTCTTATAAAACAGGTTGACTGATCTTCATCCTCTTATAAAACAGTTTGATTGCTCTTCACCCTCCTTCAAAACAGTTTGACTGCTCTTCATCCTCTTGTAAAACAGGTTGACTGATCTTCATCCTCTTATAAAACAGTTTTACTGATCTTTATCCTCTTACAAAACAGTTTGACTGCTCTTCATCCTCTTATAAATCAGTTTGACTGCTCTTCGTCCTCTTATAAAACAGTTTGACTTCTCTTCATCCTCTTATAAAACAGTTTGACTGCTCTTCATCCTCCTATAAAACTGTTTGACAGCTCTTCATCCTCTTGTAAAACAGGCTGACTGATCTTCATGCTCTTATAAAACAGTTTGACTGCTCTTCATTCTCTTATAAAACAGTTTGACTGCTCTTCATCCTCTTATAAAACAGTTTGACTGCTCTTCATCCTCTTATAAAACAGTTAGACTGCTCTAATTCCTCTTGTAAAACAGGTTGACTGCTCTTCATCCTCTTATAAAACAGTTTGACTGCTCTTCATCCTCTTGTAAAACTGGTTGACTGCTCTTCATCCTCTTATAAAACAGTTTGACTGATCTTCATCATCTTATAAAACAGTTTGACTGCTCTTCATCCTCCTATAAAACAGTTTGATTGCTCTTCATCCTCTTGTCAAACAGTTTGACTGCTCTTCATCCTCTTATAAAACAGTTTGACTGCTCTTCATCCTCTTATAAAACAGTTTGACTGATCTTCATCATCTTATGAAACAGTATGACTGCTCTTCATCCTCCTATAAAACAGGTTGACTGATCTTCATCCTCTTATAAAGCAGTTTGACTGCTCTTCATCCTCTTATAAAACAGTTTGACTGCTCTTCATCCTCTTATAAAACAGTTTGACTGCTCTTCATCCTCCTATAAAACAGTTTGACTGCTCTTCATCCACTTGTAAAACAGGTTGACTGCTCTTCATCCTCTTATAAAACAGGCTGACTGAAACTTCATCCTCTTATAAAACAGTTTGACAGCTCTTCATCCTCCTATAGAACAGTTTGACTGCTCTTCGTGCTCTTATATATCAGTTTGACTGATTTTCGTCCTCTTATAAAACAGTTTGACTGCTCTTCATCTTCTTATAAAACAGGCTGACTTTTCTTGATGTTCTTATGAAACAGTTTGACTGCTCTTCATCCTCTTGTAAAACAGGCTGACTGCTCTACATCCTCGTATAAAAGAGTTTGACTGCTCTTCATCCTCTTATAAAACAGTTTGACTGCTCTTCATCCTCTTGTAAAAAAGTTTGACTGCTCTTCATCCTCTTATAAAACAGTTTGACTGCTCTTCATCCTCTTATAAAACAGTTTGACTGATCTTCATCATCTTATAAAACAGTTTGACTGCTCTTCATCCTCCTATATAACAGTTTGACTGCTCTTCATCCTCCTATAAAACAGTTTGACTGCTCTTCATCCTCCTATAAAACAGTTTGACTGCTTTTCATCCTCTTATAAAACAGTTTGACTTATCTTCATCCTCTTATAAAACAGTTTGCCTGCTCTTCATCCTCTTATAAAACAGTTTGACTACTCTTCATCCTCTTGTAAAACAGGCTGACTGCTCTTCATCCACTTGTAAAACAGGTTGACTGCTCTTCATCCTCTTATAAAACAGGCTGACTGAAACTTCATGCTCTAATAAAACAGTTTGACAGCTCTTCATCCTCCTATAGAACAGTTTGACTGCTCTTCGTGCTCTTATATATCAGTTTGACTGATTTTCGTCCTCTTATAAAACAGTTTGACTGCTCTTCATCCTCCTATACAACGGTTTGACTGCTCTTCATCCTCTTATTAAACAGGCTGACTGTTCTTCATCCTTTTATAAAACAGTTTGAATGCTCTTCATCCTCTTGTAAAACAGTTTGACTACTCTTCATCCTCCTATAAAACAGTTTGACTGCTTTTCATCCTCTTATAAAACAGGCTGACTGTTCTTCATCCTCTTATAAAAAGTTTGACTGCTCTTCATCCTGTTATAAAAAAGATTGACTGCTCTTCATCCTCTTGTAAAACAGGCTGACTGCTCTACATCCTCGTATAAAACAGTTTGACTTATCTTCATCCTCCTATAAAACAGTTTGAAAGCTCTTCATCCTCTTGTAAAACAGGTTGACTGATCTTCATCCTCCTATAAAACAGTTTGACTGCTCTTCATCCTCCTATAAAACAGTTTGACTGCTCTTCATCCTCTTATAAAACAGTTTGACTGCTCTTCATCCTCTTATAAAACAGTTTGACTGCTCTTCATCCTCCTTCAAAACAGTTTGACTTCTCTTCATACTCTTGTAAAACAGGTTGACTGATCTTCATTCTCTTATAAAACAGTTTGACTGATCTTCATCCTCTTACAAAACAGTTTGACTGCTCTTCATCCTCTTATAAATCAGTTTGACTGCTCTTCATCCTCTTATAAAACAGTTTGACTGCACTTCATCCTCTTTTAAACAGTTTGACTGATCTTCATCATCTTATAAAACAGGTTGACTGCTCTTCATCCTCCTATAAAACAGTTTGACTGCTCTTCATCCTTTTGTAAAACATGTTGACTGCTCTTCATCCTCTTATAAAACAGGTTGACTGATCTTCATCCTCTTATAAAACAGTTTAATTGCTCTTCACCCTCCTTCAAAACAGTTTGACTGCTCTTCATCCTCTTGTAAAACAGGTTGACTGATCTTCATCCTCTTATAAAACAGTTTTACTGATCTTCATCCTCTTACAAAACAGTTTGACTGCTCTTCATCCTCTTATAAATCAGTTTGACTGCTCTTCGTCCTCTTATAAAACAGTTCGACTTCTCTTCATCCTCTTATAAAACAGTTTGACTGCTCATCATCCTCCTATAAAACTGTTTGACACCTCTTCATCCTCTTGTAAAACAGGCTGACTGATCTTCATGCTCTTATAAAACAGTTTGACTGCTCTTCATTCTCTTATAAAACAGTTTGACTGCTCTTCATCCTCTTATAAAACAGTTTGACTGCTCTTCATCCTCTTGTAAAACAGTTTGACTGCTCTTCATCCTCTTGTAAAACAGTTTGACTGCTCTTCATCCTCTTATAAAACAGTTTGACTGCTCTTCATCCTCTTGTAAAACTGGTTGACTGCTCTTCATCCTCTTATAAAACAGTTTGACTGATCTTCATCCTCTTATAAAACAGTTTGACTGCTCTTCATCCTCCTATAAAACAGTTTGACTGCTCTTCATCCTCTTGTAAAACAGTTTGACTGCTCTTCATCCTCTTATAAAACAGTTTGACTGCTCTTCATCCTCTTATAAAACAGTTTGACTGATCTTCATCATCTTATGAAACAGTATGACTGCTCTTCATCCTCCTATAAAACAGGTTGACTGATCTTCATCCTCTTATAAAGCAGTTTGACTGCTCTTCATCCTCTTATAAAACAGTTTGACTGCTCTTCATCCTCCTATAAAACAGTTTGACTGCTCTTCATCGTCCTATAAAACAGTTTGACTGCTCTTCATCCTCTTATAAAACAGTTTGACTGATCTTCATCATCTTATAAAACAGGTTGACTGATCTTCATCCTCCTATAAAACAGTTTGACTGCTCTTCTTCCTTTTGTAAAACAGTTTGACTGCTCTTCATCCTCTTGTAAAACAGGTTGACTGATCTTCATCCTCCTATAAAACAGTTTGACTTCTCTTCATCCTCTTGTAAAACAGGTTGACTGATCTTCATCCTCCTATAAAACAGTTTGACTGCTCTACATCCTCTTATAAAACAGTTTGACTGCTCTTCATCCTCCTATAAAACAGTTTGACTGCTCTTCATCCTCTTATAAAACAGTTTGACTGATCTTCATCATCTTATAAAACAGTTTGACTGCTCTTCATCCTCCTATAAAACAGTTTGACTGCTGTTCATCCTTTTGTAAAACAGTTTGACTGCTCTTCATCCTCTTTGAAAACAGGTTGACTGATCTTCATCCTCATATAAAATAGTTTGACTGATCTTCATCCTCTTATAAAACAGTTTGACTGCTCTTTGTCCTCTTATAAATCAGTTTGACTGCTCTTCGTCCTCTTATAAAACAGTTTGACTGCTCTTCATCATCTTGTAAAATAGGTTGACTGCTCTTCATCCTCTTTTAAAAGTTTGACTGCTCTTCATCCTCCTGTAAAACAGGTTGACTGATCTTAGTCCTCTTATAAAACAGTTTGACTGCTCTCCATCCTCCTATAAAACAGTTTGACTTCTCTTCATCCTCTTGTAAAACAGGTTGACTGATCACCATCCTCCTATAAAACAGTTTGACTGCTCTTCATCCTCTTACAAATCTGTTTGACTGCTCTTCATCCTCTTATAAAACAGTTTGACTGCACTTCATCCTCTTATAAAACAGTTTGACTGCTCTTCATCCTCCTATAAAGCAGTTTGACTGCTCTTCATCCTCTTGTAAAACAGGCTGACTGATCTTCATCCTCTTATAAAACAGTTTAATTGCTCTTCACCCTCCTTCAAAACAGTTTGACTGCTCTTCATCCTCTTGTAAAACAGGTTGACTGATCTTCATCCTCTTATAAAACAGTTTTACTGATCTTCATCCTCTTACAAAACAGTTTGACTGCTCTTCATCCTCTTATAAATCAGTTTGACTGCTCTTCGTCCTCTTATAAAACAGTTCGACTTCTCTTCATCCTCTTATAAAACAGTTTGACTGCTCATCATCCTCCTATAAAACTGTTTGACACCTCTTCATCCTCTTGTAAAACAGGCTGACTGATCTTCATGCTCTTATAAAACAGTTTGACTGCTCTTCATCCTCTTGTAAAACAGGCTGACTGATCTTCATGCTCTTATAAAACAGTTTGACTGCTCTTCATTCTCTTATAAAACAGTTTGACTGCTCTTCATCCTCTTATAAAACAGTTTGACTGCTCTTCATCCTCTTGTAAAACAGTTTGACTGCTCTTCATCCTCTTATAAAACAGTTTGACTGCTCTTCATCCTCTTGTAAAACTGGTTGACTGCTCTTCATCCTCTTATAAAACAGTTTGACTGATCTTCATCCTCTTATAAAACAGTTTGACTGCTCTTCATCCTCCTATAAAACAGTTTGACTGCTCTTCATCCTCTTGTAAAACAGTTTGACTGCTCTTCATCCTCTTATAAAACAGTTTGACTGCTCTTCATCCTCTTATAAAACAGTTTGACTGATCTTCATCATCTTATGAAACAGTATGACTGCTCTTCATCCTCCTATAAAACAGGTTGACTGATCTTCATCCTCTTATAAAGCAGTTTGACTGCTCTTCATCCTCTTATAAAACAGTTTGACTGCTCTTCATCCTCCTATAAAACAGTTTGACTGCTCTTCATCGTCCTATAAAACAGTTTGACTGCTCTTCATCATCTTATAAAACAGTTTGACTGATCTTCATCATCTTATAAAACAGGTTGACTGATCTTCATCCTCCTATAAAACAGTTTGACTGCTCTTCTTCCTTTTGTAAAACAGTTTGACTGCTCTTCATCCTCTTGTAAAACAGGTTGACTGATCTTCATCCTCCTATAAAACAGTTTGACTTCTCTTCATCCTCTTGTAAAACAGGTTGACTGATCTTCATCCTCCTATAAAACAGTTTGACTGCTCTACATCCTCTTATAAAACAGTTTGACTGCTCTTCATCCTCCTATAAAAAAGTTTGACTGCTCTTCATCCTCTTATAAAACAGTTTGACTGATCTTCATCATCTTATAAAACAGTTTGACTGCTCTTCATCCTCCTATAAAACAGTTTGACTGCTGTTCATCCTTTTGTAAAACAGTTTGACTGCTCTTCATCCTCTTTGAAAACAGGTTGACTGATCTTCATCCTCATATAAAATAGTTTGACTGATCTTCATCCTCTTATAAAACAGTTTGACTGCTCTTTGTCCTCTTATAAATCAGTTTGACTGCTCTTCGTCCTCTTATAAAACAGTTTGACTGCTCTTCATCATCTTGTAAAATAGGTTGACTGCTCTTCATCCTCTTTTAAAAGTTTGACTGCTCTTCATCCTCCTGTAAAACAGGTTGACTGATCTTAGTCCTCTTATAAAACAGTTTGACTGCTCTCCATCCTCCTATAAAACAGTTTGACTTCTCTTCATCCTCTTGTAAAACAGGTTGACTGATCACCATCCTCCTATAAAACAGTTTGACTGCTCTTCATCCTCTTACAAATCTGTTTGACTGCTCTTCATCCTCTTATAAAACAGTTTGACTGCACTTCATCCTCTTATAAAACAGTTTGACTGCTCTTCATCCTCCTATAAAGCAGTTTGACTGCTCTTCATCCTCTTGTAAAACAGGCTGACTGATCTTCATCCTCTTATAAAACAGTTTAATTGCTCTTCACCCTCCTTCAAAACAGTTTGACTGCTCTTCATCCTCTTGTAAAACAGGTTGACTGATCTTCATCCTCTTATAAAACAGTTTTACTGATCTTCATCCTCTTACAAAACAGTTTGACTGCTCTTCATCCTCTTATAAATCAGTTTGACTGCTCTTCGTCCTCTTATAAAACAGTTCGACTTCTCTTCATCCTCTTATAAAACAGTTTGACTGCTCATCATCCTCCTATAAAACTGTTTGACACCTCTTCATCCTCTTGTAAAACAGGCTGACTGATCTTCATGCTCTTATAAAACAGTTTGACTGCTCTTCATTCTCTTATAAAACAGTTTGACTGCTCTTCATCCTCTTATAAAACAGTTTGACTGCTCTTCATCCTCTTGTAAAACAGTTTGACTGCTCTTCATCCTCTTGTAAAACAGTTTGACTGCTCTTCATCCTCTTATAAAACAGTTTGACTGCTCTTCATCCTCTTGTAAAACTGGTTGACTGCTCTTCATCCTCTTATAAAACAGTTTGACTGATCTTCATCCTCTTATAAAACAGTTTGACTGCTCTTCATCCTCCTATAAAACAGTTTGACTGCTCTTCATCCTCTTGTAAAACAGTTTGACTGCTCTTCATCATCTTGTAAAATAGGTTGACTGCTCTTCATCCTCTTTTAAAAGTTTGACTGCTCTTCATCCTCCTGTAAAACAGGTTGACTGATCTTAGTCCTCTTATAAAACAGTTTGACTGCTCTCCATCCTCCTATAAAACAGTTTGACTTCTCTTCATCCTCTTGTAAAACAGGTTGACTGATCACCATCCTCCTATAAAACAGTTTGACTGCTCTTCATCCTCTTACAAATCTGTTTGACTGCTCTTCATCCTCTTATAAAACAGTTTGACTGCACTTCATCCTCTTATAAAACAGTTTGACTGCTCTTCATCCTCCTATAAAGCAGTTTGACTGCTCTTCATCCTCTTGTAAAACAGGCTGACTGATCTTCATCCTCTTATAAAACAGTTTAATTGCTCTTCACCCTCCTTCAAAACAGTTTGACTGCTCTTCATCCTCTTGTAAAACAGGTTGACTGATCTTCATCCTCTTATAAAACAGTTTTACTGATCTTCATCCTCTTACAAAACAGTTTGACTGCTCTTCATCCTCTTATAAATCAGTTTGACTGCTCTTCGTCCTCTTATAAAACAGTTTGACTTCTCTTCATCCTCTTATAAAACAGTTTGACTGCTCATCATCCTCCTATAAAACTGTTTGACACCTCTTCATCCTCTTGTAAAACAGGCTGACTGATCTTCATGCTCTTATAAAACAGTTTGACTGATCTTCATCCTCCTATAAAACAGTTTGACTGCTCTTCTTCCTTTTGTAAAACAGTTTGACTGCTCTTCATCCTCTTGTAAAACAGGTTGACTGATCTTCATCCTCCTATAAAACAGTTTGACTTCTCTTCATCCTCTTGTAAAACAGGTTGACTGATCTTCATCCTCCTATAAAACAGTTTGACTGCTCTACATCCTCTTATAAAACAGTTTGACTGCTCTTCATCCTCCTATAAAAAAGTTTGACTGCTCTTCATCCTCTTATAAAACAGTTTGACTGATCTTCATCATCTTATAAAACAGTTTGACTGCTCTTCATCCTCCTATAAAACAGTTTGACTGCTGTTCATCCTTTTGTAAAACAGTTTGACTGCTCTTCATCCTCTTTGAAAACAGGTTGACTGATCTTCATCCTCATATAAAATAGTTTGACTGATCTTCATCCTCTTATAAAACAGTTTGACTGCTCTTTGTCCTCTTATAAATCAGTTTGACTGCTCTTCGTCCTCTTATAAAACAGTTTGACTGCTCTTCATCATCTTGTAAAATAGGTTGACTGCTCTTCATCCTCTTTTAAAAGTTTGACTGCTCTTCATCCTCCTGTAAAACAGGTTGACTGATCTTAGTCCTCTTATAAAACAGTTTGACTGCTCTCCATCCTCCTATAAAACAGTTTGACTTCTCTTCATCCTCTTGTAAAACAGGTTGACTGATCACCATCCTCCTATAAAACAGTTTGACTGCTCTTCATCCTCTTACAAATCTGTTTGACTGCTCTTCATCCTCTTATAAAACAGTTTGACTGCACTTCATCCTCTTATAAAACAGTTTGACTGCTCTTCATCCTCCTATAAAGCAGTTTGACTGCTCTTCATCCTCTTGTAAAACAGGCTGACTGATCTTCATCCTCTTATAAAACAGTTTAATTGCTCTTCACCCTCCTTCAAAACAGTTTGACTGCTCTTCATCCTCTTGTAAAACAGGTTGACTGATCTTCATCCTCTTATAAAACAGTTTTACTGATCTTCATCCTCTTACAAAACAGTTTGACTGCTCTTCATCCTCTTATAAATCAGTTTGACTGCTCTTCGTCCTCTTATAAAACAGTTCGACTTCTCTTCATCCTCTTATAAAACAGTTTGACTGCTCATCATCCTCCTATAAAACTGTTTGACACCTCTTCATCCTCTTGTAAAACAGGCTGACTGATCTTCATGCTCTTATAAAACAGTTTGACTGCTCTTCATTCTCTTATAAAACAGTTTGACTGCTCTTCATCCTCTTATAAAACAGTTTGACTGCTCTTCATCCTCTTGTAAAACAGTTTGACTGCTCTTCATCCTCTTGTAAAACAGTTTGACTGCTCTTCATCCTCTTATAAAACAGTTTGACTGCTCTTCATCCTCTTGTAAAACTGGTTGACTGCTCTTCATCCTCTTATAAAACAGTTTGACTGATCTTCATCCTCTTATAAAACAGTTTGACTGCTCTTCATCCTCCTATAAAACAGTTTGACTGCTCTTCATCCTCTTGTAAAACAGTTTGACTGCTCTTCATCATCTTGTAAAATAGGTTGACTGCTCTTCATCCTCTTTTAAAAGTTTGACTGCTCTTCATCCTCCTGTAAAACAGGTTGACTGATCTTAGTCCTCTTATAAAACAGTTTGACTGCTCTCCATCCTCCTATAAAACAGTTTGACTTCTCTTCATCCTCTTGTAAAACAGGTTGACTGATCACCATCCTCCTATAAAACAGTTTGACTGCTCTTCATCCTCTTACAAATCTGTTTGACTGCTCTTCATCCTCTTATAAAACAGTTTGACTGCACTTCATCCTCTTATAAAACAGTTTGACTGCTCTTCATCCTCCTATAAAGCAGTTTGACTGCTCTTCATCCTCTTGTAAAACAGGCTGACTGATCTTCATCCTCTTATAAAACAGTTTAATTGCTCTTCACCCTCCTTCAAAACAGTTTGACTGCTCTTCATCCTCTTGTAAAACAGGTTGACTGATCTTCATCCTCTTATAAAACAGTTTTACTGATCTTCATCCTCTTACAAAACAGTTTGACTGCTCTTCATCCTCTTATAAATCAGTTTGACTGCTCTTCGTCCTCTTATAAAACAGTTTGACTTCTCTTCATCCTCTTATAAAACAGTTTGACTGCTCATCATCCTCCTATAAAACTGTTTGACACCTCTTCATCCTCTTGTAAAACAGGCTGACTGATCTTCATGCTCTTATAAAACAGTTTGACTGCTCTTCATTCTCTTATAAAACAGTTTGACTGCTCTTCATCCTCTTATAAAACAGTTTGACTGCTCTTCATCCTCTTGTAAAACAGTTTGACTGCTCTTCATCCTCTTATAAAACAGTTTGACTGCTCTTCATCCTCTTGTAAAACTGGTTGACTGCTCTTCATCCTCTTATAAAACAGTTTGACTGATCTTAATCCTCTTATAAAACAGTTTGACTGCTCTTCATCCTCCTATAAAACAGTTTGACTGCTCTTCATCCTCTTGTAAAACAGTTTGACTGCTCTTCATCCTCTTATAAAACAGTTTGACTGCTCTTCATCCTCTTATAAAACAGTTTGACTGATCTTCATCATCTTATGAAACAGTATGACTGCTCTTCATCCTCCTATAAAACAGGTTGACTGATCTTCATCCTCTTATAAAGCAGTTTGACTGCTCTTCATCCTCTTATAAAACAGTTTGACTGCTCTTCATCCTCCTATAAAACAGTTTGACTGCTCTTCATCGTCCTATAAAACAGTTTGACTGCTCTTCATCCTCTTATAAAACAGTTTGACTGATCTTCATCATCTTATAAAACAGGTTGACTGATCTTCATCCTCCTATAAAACAGTTTGACTGCTCTTCTTCCTTTTGTAAAACAGTTTGACTGCTCTTCATCCTCTTGTAAAACAGGTTGACTGATCTTCATCCTCCTATAAAACAGTTTGACTTCTCTTCATCCTCTTGTAAAACAGGTTGACTGATCTTCATCCTCCTATAAAACAGTTTGACTGCTCTACATCCTCTTATAAAACAGTTTGACTGCTCTTCATCCTCCTATAAAACAGTTTGACTGCTCTTCATCCTCTTATAAAACAGTTTGACTGATCTTCATCATCTTATAAAACAGTTTGACTGCTCTTCATCCTCCTATAAAACAGTTTGACTGCTGTTCATCCTTTTGTAAAACAGTTTGACTGCTCTTCATCCTCTTTGAAAACAGGTTGACTGATCTTCATCCTCATATAAAATAGTTTGACTGATCTTCATCCTCTTATAAAACAGTTTGACTGCTCTTTGTCCTCTTATAAATCAGTTTGACTGCTCTTCGTCCTCTTATAAAACAGTTTGACTGCTCTTCATCATCTTGTAAAATAGGTTGACTGCTCTTCATCCTCTTTTAAAAGTTTGACTGCTCTTCATCCTCCTGTAAAACAGGTTGACTGATCTTAGTCCTCTTATAAAACAGTTTGACTGCTCTCCATCCTCCTATAAAACAGTTTGACTTCTCTTCATCCTCTTGTAAAACAGGTTGACTGATCACCATCCTCCTATAAAACAGTTTGACTGCTCTTCATCCTCTTACAAATCTGTTTGACTGCTCTTCATCCTCTTATAAAACAGTTTGACTGCACTTCATCCTCTTATAAAACAGTTTGACTGCTCTTCATCCTCCTATAAAGCAGTTTGACTGCTCTTCATCCTCTTGTAAAACAGGCTGACTGATCTTCATCCTCTTATAAAACAGTTTCACTGCTCTTCATCTTCTTATAAAACAGTTTGACTGCTTTTCATCCTCTTATAAATCAGTTTGACTGCTCTTCGTCCTCTTATAAAACAGTTTGACTTCTCTTCATCCTCTTATAAAACAGTTTGACTGCTCTTCATCCTCCTATAAAACTGTTTGACAGCTCTTCATCCTCTTGTAAAACAGGCTGACTGATCTTCATGCTCTTATAAAACAGTTTGACTGCTCTTCATTCTCTTATAAAACAGTTTGACTGCTCTTCATCCTCTTATAAAACAGTTTGACTGCTCTTCATCCTCTTATAAAACAGTTTGACTGCTCTTCATCCTCTTGTAAAACAGGTTGACTGCTCTTCATCCTCTTATAAAACAGTTTGACTGCTCTTCATCCTCTTGTAAAACTGGTTGACTGCTCTTCATCCTCTTATAAAACAGTTTGACTGATCTTCATCATCTTATAAAACAGTTTGACTGCTCTTCATCCTCCTATAAAACAGTTTGACTGCTCTTCATCCTCTTGTCAAACAGTTTGACTGCTCTTCATCCTCTTATAAAACAGTTTGACTGCTCTTCATCCTCTTATAAAACAGTTTGACTGATCTTCATCATCTTATGAAACAGTTTGACTGCTCTTCATCCTCCTATAAAACAGGTTGACTGATCTTCATCCTCTTATAAAGCAGTTTGACTGCTCTTCATCCTCTTATAAAACAGTTTGACTGCTCTTCATCCTCCTATAAAACAGTTTGACTGCTCTTCATCGTCCTATAAAACAGTTTGACTGCTCTTCATCCTCTTATAAAACAGTTTGACTGATCTTCATCATCTTATAAAACAGGTTGACTGATCTTCATCCTCCTATAAAACAGTTTGACTGCTCTTCATCCTTTTGTAAAACAGTTTGACTGCTCTTCATCCTCTTGTAAAACAGGTTGACTGATCTTCATCCTCCTATAAAACAGTTTGACTTCTCTTCATCCTCTTGTAAAACAGGCTGACTGATCTTCATCCTCCTATAAAACAGTTTGACAGCTCTTCATTCTCTTATAAAACAGTTTGACTTCTCTTCATCCTCTTATAAAACAGTTTGACTGCTCTTCATCCTCCTATAAAACAGTTTGACTGCTCTTCATCCATTTGTAAAACAGGTTGACTCCTCTTCATCCTCTTATAAAACAGTTTGACTTATCTTCATCCTCTTATAAAACAGTTTGCCTGCTCTTCATCCTCTTATAAAACAGTTTGACTACTCTTCATCCTCTTGTAAAACAGGCTGACTGCTCTTCATCCACTTGTAAAACAGGTTGACTGCTCTTCATCCTCTTATAAAACAGGCTGACTGAAACTTCATGCTCTTATAAAACAGTTTGACAGCTATTCATCCTCCTATAGAACAGTTTGACTGCTCTTCGTGCTCTTATATATCAGTTTGACTGATTTTCGTCCTCTTATAAAACAGTTTGACTGCTCTTCATCCTCCTATACAACGGTTTGACTGCTCTTCATCCTCTTATTAAACAGGCTGACTGTTCTTCATCCTTTTATAAAACAGTTTGAATGCTCTTCATCCTCTTGTAAAACAGTTTGACTACTCTTCATCCTCCTATAAAACAGTTTGACTGCTTTTCATCCTCTTATAAAACAGGCTGACTGTTCTTCATCCTCTTATAAAAAGTTTGACTGCTCTTCATCCTGTTATAAAAAAGATTGACTGCTCTTCATCCTCTTGTAAAACAGGCTGACTGCTCTACATCCTCGTATAAAACAGTTTGACTTATCTTTATCCTCCTATAAAACAGTTTGAAAGCTCTTCATCCTCTTGTAAAACAGGTTGAATGATCTTCTTCCTCCTATAAAACAGTTTGACTGCTCTTCATCCTCCTATAAAACAGTTTGACTGCTCTTCATCCTCTTGTAAAACAGGCTGACTGATCTTCATCCTCTTATAAAACAGTTTGACTGCTCTTCATCCTCTTATAAAACAGTTTGACTGCTCTTCATCCTCCTTCAAAACAGTTTGACTGCTCTTCATACTCTTGTAAAACAGGTTGACTGATCTTCATTCTCTTATAAAACAGTTTGACTGATCTTCATCTTCTTACAAAACAGTTTGACTGCTCTTCATCCTCTTATAAATCAGTTTGACTGCTCTTCATCCTCTTATAAAACAGGTTGACTGCACTTCATCCTCTTATAAAACAGTTTGACTGATCTTCATCATCTTATAAAACAGTTTGACTGATCTTCATCCTCCTATAAAACAGTTTGACTGCTCTTCATCCTTTTGTAAAACATGTTGACTGCTCTTCATCCTCTTATAAAACAGGTTGACTGATCTTCATCCTCTTATAAAACAGTTTAATTGCTCTTCACCCTCCTTCAAAACAGTTTGACTGCTCTTCATCCTCTTGTAATACAGGTTGACTGATCTTCATCCTCTTATAAAACAGTTTTACTGATCTTCATCCTCTTACAAAACAGTTTGACTGCTCTTCATCCTCTTATAAATCAGTTTGACTGCTCTTCGTCCTCTTATAAAACAGTTCGACTTCTCTTCATCCTCTTATAAAACAGTTTGACTGCTCATCATCCTCCTATAAAACTGTTTGACACCTCTTCATCCTCTTGTAAAACAGGCTGACTGATCTTCATGCTCTTATAAAACAGTTTGACTGCTCTTCATTCTCTTATAAAACAGTTTAACTGCTCTTCATCCTCTTATAAAACAGTTTGACTGCTCTTCATCCTCTTATAAAACAGTTTGACTGCTCTTCATCTTCTTGTAAAACAGGTTGACTGCTCTTCATCCTCTTATAAAACAGTTTGACTGCTCTTCATCCTCTTGTAAAACTGGTTGACTGCTCTTCATCCTCTTATAAAACAGTTTGACTGATCTTCATCCTCTTATAAAACAGTTTGACTGCTCTTCATCCTCCTATAAAACAGTTTGACTGCTGTTCATCCTTTTGTAAAACAGTTTGACTGCTCTTCATCCTCTTTGAAAACAGGTTGGCTGATCTTCATCCTCATATAAAATAGTTTGACTGATCTTCATCCTCTTATAAAACAGTTTGACTGCTCTTTGTCCTCTTATAAATCAGTTTGACTGCTCTTCGTCCTCTTATAAAACAGTTTGACTGCTCTTCATCATCTTGTAAAATAGGTTGACTGCTCTTCATCCTCTTTTAAAAGTTTGACTGCTCTTCATCCTCCTGTAAAACAGGTTGACTGATCTTCATCCTCTTATAAAACAGTTTGACTGCTCTCTATCCTCCTATAAAACAGTTTGACTGCTCTTCATCCTCTTATAAAACAGTTTGACTGCACTTCATCCTCTTATAAAACAGTTTGACTGCTCTTCATCCTCCTATAAAGCAGTTTGACTGCTCTTCATCCTCTTGTAAAACAGGCTGACTGATCTTCATCCTCTTATAAAACAGTTTCACTTCTCTTCATCTTCTTATAAAACAGTTTGACTGCTTTTCATCCTCTTATAAATCAGTTTGACTGCTCTTCGTCCTCTTATAAAACAGTTTGACTTCTCTTCATCCTCTTATAAAACAGTTTGACTGCTCTTCATCCTCCTATAAAACTGTTTGACAGCTCTTCATCCTCTTGTAAAACAGGCTGACTGATCTTCATGCTCTTATAAAACAGTTTGACTGCTCTTCATTCTCTTATAAAACAGTTTGACTGCTCTTCATCCTCTTATAAAACAGTTTGACTGCTCTTCATCCTCTTTTAAAACAGTTTGACAGCTCTTCATCCTCTTGTAAAACAGGTTGACTGCTCTTCATCCTCTTATAAAACAGTTTGACTGCTCTTCATCCTCTTGTAAAACTGGTTGACTGCTCTTCATCCTCTTATAAAACAGTTTGACTGATCTTCATTATCTTATAAAACAGTTTGACTGCTCTTCATCCTCCTATAAAACAGTTTGACTGCTCTTCATCCTCTTGTCAAACAGTTTGACTGCTCTTCATCCTCTTATAAAACAGTTTGACTGCTCTTCATCCTCTTATAAAACAGTTTGACTGATCTTCATCATCTTATGAAACAGTTTGACTGCTCTTCATCCTCCTATAAAACAGGTTGACTGATCTTCATCCTCTTATAAAGCAGTTTGACTGCTCTTCATCCTCTTATAAAACAGTTTGACTGCTCTTCATCCTCCTATAAAACAGTTTGACTGCTCTTCATCGTCCTATAAAACAGTTTGACTGATCTTCATCATCTTATAAAACAGGTTGACTGATCTTCATCCTCCTATAAAACAGTTTGACTGCTCTTCATCCTTTTGTAAAACAGTTTGACTGCTCTTCATCCTCTTGTAAAACAGGTTGACTGATCTTCATCCTCCTATAAAACAGTTTGACTTCTCTTCATCCTCTTGTAAAACAGGCTGACTGATCTTCATCCTCCTATAAAACAGTTTGACAGCTCTTCATTCTCTTATAAAACAGTTTGACTTCTCTTCATCCTCTTATAAAACAGTTTGACTGCTCTTCATCCTCCTATAAAACAGTTTGACTGCTCTTCATCCACTTGTAAAACAGGTTGACTGATCTTCATCCTCCTATAAAACAGTTTGACTGCTCTTCATCCTTTTGTAAAACAGTTTGACTGCTCTTCATCCTCTTGTAAAACAGGTTGACTGATCTTCATCCTCCTATAAAACAGTTTGACTTCTCTTCATCCTCTTGTAAAACAGGCTGACTGATCTTCATCCTCCTATAAAACAGTTTGACAGCTCTTCATTCTCTTATAAAACAGTTTGACTTCTCTTCATCCTCTTATAAAACAGTTTGACTGCTCTTCATCCTCCTATAAAACAGTTTGACTGCTCTTCATCCACTTGTAAAACAGGTTGACTGCTCTTCATCCTCTTATAAAACAGTTTGACTTATCTTCATCCTCTTATAAAACAGTTTGCCTGCTCTTCATCCTCTTATAAAACAGTTTGACTACTCTTCATCCTCTTGTAAAACAGGCTGACTGCTCTTCATCCACTTGTAAAACAGGTTGACTGCTCTTCATCCTCTTATAAAACAGGCTGACTGAAACTTCATGCTCTTATAAAACAGTTTGACAGCTCTTCATCCTCCTATAGAACAGTTTGACTGCTCTTCGTGCTCTTATATATCAGTTTGACTGATTTTCGTCCTCTTATAAAACAGTTTGACTGCTCTTCATCCTCCTATACAACGGTTTGACTGCTCTTCATCCTCTTATTAAACAGGCTGACTGTTCTTCATCCTTTTATAAAACAGGTTGACTGCTCTTCATCCTCGTATAAAACAGTTTGACTTATCATCATCCTCCTATAAAACAGTTTGAAAGCTCTTCATCCTCTTGTAAAACAGGTTGACTGATCTTCATCCTCCTATAAAACAGTTTGACTGCTCTTCATCCTCCTATAAAACAGTTTGACTGCTCTTCATCCTCTTGTAAAACAGGCTGACTGATCTTCATCCTCTTATAAAACAGTTTGACTGCTCTTCATCCTCTTATAAAACAGTTTGACTGCTCTTCATCCTCCTTCAAAACAGTTTGACTGCTCTTCATACTCTTGTAAAACAGGTTGACTGATCTTCATTCTCTTATAAAACAGTTTGACTGATCTTCATCCTCTTACAAAACAGTTTGACTGCTCTTCATCCTCTTATAAATCAGTTCGACTGCTCTTCATCCTCTTATAAAACAGTTTGACTGCACTTCATCCACTTATAAAACAGTTTGACTGATCTTCATCATCTTATAAAACAGGTTGACTGCTCTTCATCCTCCTATAAAACAGTTTGACTGCTCTTCATCCTTTTGTAAAACATGTTGACTGCTCTTCATCCTCTTATAAAACAGGTTGACTGATCTTCATCCTCTTATAAAACAGTTTGACTGCTCTTCATCCTCTTATAAAACAGTTTGACTGCTCTTCATCCTCATATAAAACAGTTTGACTGATCTTCATCATCTTATGAAACAGTATGACTGCTCTTCATCCTCCTATAAAACAGGTTGACTGATCTTCATCCTCTTATAAAGCAGTTTGACTGCTCTTCATCCTCTTATAAAACAGTTTGACTGCTCTTCATCCTCCTATAAAACAGTTTGACTGCTCTTCATCGTCCTATAAAACAGTTTGACTGCTCTTCATCCTCTTATAAAACAGTATGACTGATCTTCATCATCTTATAAAACAGGTTGACTGATCTTCATCCTCCTATAAAACAGTTTGACTGCTCTTCATCCTTTTGTAAAACAGTTTGACTGCTCTTCATCCTCTTGTAAAACAGGTTGACTGATCTTCATCCTCCTATAAAACAGTTTGACTTCTCTTCATCCTCTAGTAAAACAGGTTGACTGATCTTCATCCTCCTATAAAACAGTTTGACTGCTCTACATCCTCTTATAAAACAGTTTGACTGCTCTTCATCCTCCTATAAAACAGTTTGACTGCTCTTCATCCTCTTATAAAACAGTTTGACTGATTTTCATCATCTTATAAAACAGTTTGACTGCTCTTCATCCTCCTATAAAACAGGTTGACTGATCTTCATCCTCTTATAAAACAGTTTGACTGCTCTCCATCCTCCTATAAAACAGTTTGACTGCTCTTCATCCTCTTATAAAACAGTTTGACTGCACTTCATCCTCTTATAAAACAGTTTGACTGCTCTTCATCCTCCTATAAAGCAGTTTGACTGCTCTTCATCCTCTTGTAAAACAGGCTGACTGATCTTCATCCTCTTATAAAACAGTTTCACTGCTCTTCATCCTCTTATAAAACAGTTTGACTGCTTTTCATCCTCTTATAAATCAGTTTGACTGCTCTTCGTCCTCTTATAAAACAGTTTGACTTCTCTTCATCCTCTTATAAAACAGTTTGACTGCTCTTCATCCTCCTATAAAACTGTTTGACAGCTCTTCATCCTCTTGTAAAACAGGCTGACTGATCTTCATGCTCTTATAAAACAGTTTGACTGCTCTTCATTCTCTTATAAAACAGTTTGACTGCTCTTCATCCTCTTATAAAACAGTTTGACTGCTCTTCATCCTCTTATAAAACAGTTTGACAGCTCTTCATCCTCTTGTAAAACAGGTTGACTGCTCTTCATCCTCTTATAAAACAGTTTGACTGCTCTTCATCCTCTTGTAAAACTGGTTGACTGCTCTTCATCCTCTTATAAAACAGTTTGACTGATCTTCATTATCTTATAAAACAGTTTGACTGCTCTTCATCCTCCTATAAAACAGTTTGACTGCTCTTCATCCTCTTGTCAAACAGTTTGACTGCTCTTCATCCTCTTATAAAACAGTTTGACTGCTCTTCATCCTCTTATAAAACAGTTTGACTGATCTTCATCATCTTATGAAACAGTTTGACTGCTCTTCATCCTCCTATAAAACAGGTTGACTGATCTTCATCCTCTTATAAAGCAGTTTGACTGCTCTTCATCCTCTTATAAAACAGTTTGACTGCTCTTCATCCTCCTATAAAACAGTTTGACTGCTCTTCATCGTCCTATAAAACAGTTTGACTGCTCTTCATCCTCTTATAAAACAGTTTGACTGATCTTCATCATCTTATAAAACAGGTTGACTGATCTTCATCCTCCTATAAAACAGTTTGACTGCTCTTCATCCTTTTGTAAAACAGTTTGACTGCTCTTCATCCTCTTGTAAAACAGGTTGACTGATCTTCATCCTCCTATAAAACAGTTTGACTTCTCTTCATCCTCTTGTAAAACAGGCTGACTGATCTTCATCCTCCTATAAAACAGTTTGACAGCTCTTCATTCTCTTATAAAACAGTTTGACTTCTCTTCATCCTCTTATAAAACAGTTTGACTGCTCTTCATCCTCCTATAAAACAGTTTGACTGCTCTTCATCCACTTGTAAAACAGGTTGACTGCTCTTCATCCTCTTATAAAACAGTTTGACTTATCTTCATCCTCTTATAAAACAGTTTGCCTGCTCTTCATCCTCTTATAAAACAGTTTGACTACTCTTCATCCTCTTGTAAAACAGGCTGACTGCTCTTCATCCACTTGTAAAACAGGTTGACTGCTCTTCATCCTCTTATAAAACAGGCTGACTGAAACTTCATGCTCTTATAAAACAGTTTGACAGCTCTTCATCCTCCTATAGAACAGTTTGACTGCTCTTCGTGCTCTTATATATCAGTTTGACTGATTTTCGTCCTCTTATAAAACAGTTTGACTGCTCTTCATCCTCCTATACAACGGTTTGACTGCTCTTCATCCTCTTATTAAACAGGCTGACTGTTCTTCATCCTTTTATAAAACAGTTTGAATGCTCTTCATCCTCTTGCAAAACAGTTTGACTACTCTTCATCCTCCTATAAAACAGTTTGACTGCTTTTCATCCTCTTATAAAACAGGCTGACTGTTCTTCATCCTCTTATAAAAAGTTTGACTGCTCTTCATCCTGTTATAAAAAAGATTGACTGCTCTTCATCCTCTTTTAAAACAGGCTGACTGCTCTACATCCTCGTATAAAACAGTTTGACTTATCATCATCCTCCTATAAAACAGTTTGAAAGCTCTTCATCCTCTTGTAAAACAGGTTGACTGATCTTCATCCTCCTATAAAACAGTTTGACTGCTCTTCATCCTCCTATAAAACAGTTTGACTGCTCTTCATCCTCTTGTAAAACAGGCTGACTGATCTTCATCCTCTTATAAAACAGTTTGACTGCTCTTCATCCTCTTATAAAACAGTTTGACTGCTCTTCATCCTCCTTCAAAACAGTTTGACTGCTCTTCATACTCTTGTAAAACAGGTTGACTGATCTTCATTCTCTTATAAAACAGTTTGACTGATCTTCATCCTCTTACAAAACAGTTTGACTGCTCTTCATCCTCTTATAAATCAGTTTGACTGCTCTTCATCCTCTTATAAAACAGTTTGACTGCACTTCATCCACTTATAAAACAGTTTGACTGATCTTCATCATCTTATAAAACAGGTTGACTGCTCTTCATCCTCCTATAAAACAGTTTGACTGCTCTTCATCCTTTTGTAAAACATGTTGACTGCTCTTCATCCTCTTATAAAACAGGTTGACTGATCTTCATCCTCTTATAAAACAGTTTGACTGCTCTTCATCCTCTTATAAAACAGTTTGACTGCTCTTCATCCTCTTATAAAACAGTTTGACTGATCTTCATCATCTTATGAAACAGTATGACTGCTCTTCATCCTCCTATAAAACAGGTTGACTGATCTTCATCCTCTTATAAAGCAGTTTGACTGCTCTTCATCCTCTTATAAAACAGTTTGACTGCTCTTCATCCTCCTATAAAACAGTTTGACTGATCTTCATCGTCCTATAAAACAGTTTGACTGCTCTTCATCCTCTTATAAAACAGTATGACTGATCTTCATCCTCTTATAAAACAGTTTGACTACTCTTCATCCTCTTGTAAAACAGGCTGACTGCTCTTCATCCACTTGTAAAACAGGTTGACTGCTCTTCATCCTCTTATAAAACAGGCTGACTGAAACTTCATGCTCTTATAAAACAGTTTGACAGCTCTTCATCCTCCTATAGAACAGTTTGACTGCTCTTCGTGCTCTTATATATCAGTTTGACTGATTTTCGTCCTCTTATAAAACAGTTTGACTGCTCTTCATCCTCCTATACAACGGTTTGACTGCTCTTCATCCTCTTATTAAACAGGCTGACTGTTCTTCATCCTTTTATAAAACAGTTTGAATGCTCTTCATCCTCTTGCAAAACAGTTTGACTACTCTTCATCCTCCTATAAAACAGTTTGACTGCTCTTCATCCTCTTATAAAACAGGCTGACTGTTCTTCATCCTCTTATAAAAAGTTTGACTGCTCTTCATCCTGTTATAAAAAAGATTGACTGCTCTTCATCCTCTTGTAAAACAGGCTGACTGCTCTACATCCTCGTATAAAACAGTTTGACTTATCATCATCCTCCTATAAAACAGTTTGAAAGCTCTTCATCCTCTTGTAAAACAGGTTGACTGATCTTCATCCTCCTATAAAACAGTTTGACTGCTCTTCATCCTCCTATAAAACAGTTTGACTGCTCTTCATCCTCTTGTAAAACAGGCTGACTGATCTTCATCCTCTTATAAAACAGTTTGACTGCTCTTCATCCTCTTATAAAACAGTTTGACTGCTCTTCATCCTCCTTCAAAACAGTTTGACTGCTCTTCATACTCTTGTAAAACAGGTTGACTGATCTTCATTCTCTTATAAAACAGTTTGACTGATCTTCATCCTCTTACAAAACAGTTTGACTGCTCTTCATCCTCTTATAAATCAGTTTGACTGCTCTTCATCCTCTTATAAAACAGTTTGACTGCACTTCATCCACTTATAAAACAGTTTGACTGATCTTCATCATCTTATAAAACAGGTTGACTGCTCTTCATCCTCCTATAAAACAGTTTGACTGCTCTTCATCCTTTTGTAAAACATGTTGACTGCTCTTCATCCTCTTATAAAACAGGTTGACTGATCTTCATCCTCTTATAAAACAGTTTGACTGCTCTTCATCCTCTTATAAAACAGTTTGACTGCTCTTCATCCTCTTATAAAACAGTTTGACTGATCTTCATCATCTTATGAAACAGTATGACTGCTCTTCATCCTCCTATAAAACAGGTTGACTGATCTTCATCCTCTTATAAAGCAGTTTGACTGCTCTTCATCCTCTTATAAAACAGTTTGACTGCTCTTCATCCTCCTATAAAACAGTTTGACTGATCTTCATCGTCCTATAAAACAGTTTGACTGCTCTTCATCCTCTTATAAAACAGTATGACTGATCTTCATCATCTTATAAAACAGGTTGACTGATCTTCATCCTCCTATAAAACAGTTTGACTGCTCTTCATCCTTTTGTAAAACAGTTTGACTGCTCTTCATCCTCTTGTAAAACAGGTTGACTGATCTTCATCCTCCTATAAAACAGTTTGACTTCTCTTCATCCTCTAGTAAAACAGGTTGACTGATCTTCATCCTCCTATAAAACAGTTTGACTGCTCTACATCCTCTTATAAAACAGTTTGACTGCTCTTCATCCTCCTATAAAACAGTTTGACTGCTCTTCATCCTCTTATAAAACAGTTTGACTGATTTTCATCATCTTATAAAACAGTTTGACTGCTCTTCATCCTCCTATAAAACAGTTTGACTGCTGTTCATCCTTTTGTAAAACAGTTTGACTGCTCTTCATCCTCTTTGAAAACAGGTTGACTGATCTTCATCCTCATATAAAATAGTTTGACTGATCTTCATCCTCTTTTAAAACAGTTTGACTGCTCTTTGTCCTCTTGTAAATCAGTTTGACTGCTCTTCGTCCTCTTATAAAACAGTTTGACTGCTCTTCATCATCTTGTAAAATAGGTTGACTGCTCTTCATCCTCTTTTAAAAGTTTGACTGCTCTTCATCCTCCTGTAAAACAGGTTGACTGATCTTCATCCTCTTATAAAACAGTTTGACTGCTCTCCATCCTCCTATAAAACAGTTTGACTTCTCTTCATCCTCTTGTAAAACAGGTTGACTGATCTTCATCCTCCTATAAAACAGTTTGACTGCTCTTCATCCTCTTACAAATCAGTTTGACTGCTCTTCATCCTCTTATAAAACAGTTTGACTGCACTTCATCCTCTTATAAAACAGTTTGACTGCTCTTCATCCTCCTATAAAGCAGTTTGACTTCTCTTCATCCTCTTGTAAAACAGGCTGACTGATCTTCATCCTCTTATAAAACAGTTTCACTGCTCTTCATCCTCTTATAAAACAGTTTGACTGCTTTTCATCCTCTTATAAATCAGTTTGACTGCTCTTCGTCCTCTTATAAAACAGTTTGACTTCTCTTCATCCTCTTATAAAACAGTTTGACTGCTCTTCATCCTCCTATAAAACTGTTTGACAGCTCTTCATCCTCTTGTAAAACAGGCTGACTGATCTTCATGCTCTTATAAAACAGTTTGACTGCTCTTCATTCTCTTATAAAACAGTTTGACTGCTCTTCATCCTCTTATAAAACAGTTTGACTGCTCTTCATCCTCTTATAAAACAGTTTGACTGCTCTTCATCCTCTTGTAAAACAGGCTGACTGATCTTCATCCTCTTATAAAACAGTTTGACTGCTCTTCATCCTCTTATAAAACAGTTTGACTGCTCTTCATCCTCCTTCAAAACAGTTTGACTGCTCTTCATACTCTTGTAAAACAGGTTGACTGATCTTCATTCTCTTATAAAACAGTTTGACTGATCTTCATCCTCTTACAAAACAGTTTGACTGCTCTTCATCCTCTTATAAATCAGTTTGACTTCTCTTCATCCTCTTATAAAACAGTTTGACTGCTCTTCATCCTCCTATAAAACAGGCTGACTGCTCTACATCCTCGTATAAAACAGTTTGACTTATCATCATCCTCCTATAAAACAGTTTGAAAGCTCTTCATCCTCTTGTAAAACAGGTTGACTGATCTTCATCCTCCTATAAAACAGTTTGACTGACTGCTCTTCATCCTCTTGTAAAACAGGCTGACTGATCTTCATCCTCTTATAAAACAGTTTGACTGCTCTTCATCCTCTTATAAAACAGTTTGACTGCTCTTCATCCTCCTTCAAAACAGTTTGACTGCTCTTCATACTCTTGTAAAACAGGTTGACTGATCTTCATTCTCTTATAAAACAGTTTGACTGATCTTCATCCTCTTACAAAACAGTTTGACTGCTCTTCATCCTCTTATAAATCAGTTTGACTGCTCTTCATCCTCTTATAAAACAGTTTGACTGCACTTCATCCACTTATAAAACAGTTTGACTGATCTTCATCATCTTATAAAACAGGTTGACTGCTCTTCATCCTCCTATAAAACAGTTTGACTGCTCTTCATCCTTTTGTAAAACATGTTGACTGCTCTTCATCCTCTTATAAAACAGGTTGACTGATCTTCATCCTCTTATAAAACAGTTTGACTGCTCTTCATCCTCTTATAAAACAGTTTGACTGCTCTTCATCCTCTTATAAAACAGTTTGACTGATCTTCATCATCTTATGAAACAGTATGACTGCTCTTCATCCTCCTATAAAACAGGTTGACTGATCTTCATCCTCTTATAAAGCAGTTTGACTGCTCTTCATCCTCTTATAAAACAGTTTGACTGCTCTTCATCCTCCTATAAAACAGTTTGACTGATCTTCATCGTCCTATAAAACAGTTTGACTGCTCTTCATGCTCTTATAAAACAGTATGACTGATCTTCATCATCTTATAAAACAGGTTGACCGATCTTCATCCTCGTATAAAACAGTTTGACTGCTCTTCATCCTTTTGTAAAACAGTTTGACTGCTCTTCATCCTCTTGTAAAACAGGTTGACTGATCTTCATCCTCCTATAAAACAGTTTGACTTCTCTTCATCCTCTAGTAAAACAGGTTGACTGATCTTCATCCTCCTATAAAACAGTTTGACTGCTCTACATCCTCCTATAAAACAGTTTGACTGCTCTTCATCCTCCTATAAAACAGTTTGACTGCTCTTCATCCTCTTATAAAACAGTTTGACTGATTTTCATCATCTTATAAAACAGTTTGACTGCTCTTCATCCTCCTATAAAACAGTTTGACTGCTGTTCATCCTTTTGTAAAACAGTTTGACTGCTCTTCATCCTCTTTGAAAACAGGTTGACTGATCTTCATCCTCATATAAAATAGTTTGACTGATCTTCATCCTCTTTTAAAACAGTTTGACTGCTCTTTGTCCTCTTGTAAATCAGTTTGACTGCTCTTCGTCCTCTTATAAAACAGTTTGACTGCTCTTCATCATCTTGTAAAATAGGTTGACTGCTCTTCATCCTCTTTTAAAAGTTTGACTGCTCTTCATCCTCCTGTAAAACAGGTTGACTGATCTTCATCCTCTTATAAAACAGTTTGACTGCTCTCCATCCTCCTATAAAACAGTTTGACTTCTCTTCATCCTCTTGTAAAACAGGTTGACTGATCTTCATCCTCCTATAAAACAGTTTGACTGCTCTTCATCCTCTTACAAATCAGTTTGACTGCTCTTCATCCTCTTATAAAACAGTTTGACTGCACTTCATCCTCTTATAAAACAGTTTGACTGCTCTTCATCCTCCTATAAAGCAGTTTGACTGCTCTTCATCCTCTTGTAAAACAGGCTGACTGATCTTCATCCTCTTATAAAACAGTTTCACTGCTCTTCATCCTCTTATAAAACAGTTTGACTGCTTTTCATCCTCTTATAAATCAGTTTGACTGCTCTTCGTCCTCTTATAAAACAGTTTGACTTCTCTTCATCCTCTTATAAAACAGTTTGACTGCTCTTCATCCTCCTATAAAACTGTTTGACAGCTCTTCATCCTCTTGTAAAACAGGCTGACTGATCTTCATGCTCTTATAAAACAGTTTGACTGCTCTTCATTCTCTTATAAAACAGTTTGACTGCTCTTCATCCTCTTATAAAACAGTTTGACTGCTCTTCATCCTCTTATAAAACAGTTTGACTGCTCTTCAACCTCTTGTAAAACAGGTTGACTGCTCTTCATCCTCTTATAAAACAGTTTGACTGCTCTTCTTCCTCTTGTAAAACTGGTTGACTGCTCTTCATCCTCTTATAAAACAGTTTGACTGATCTTCATCATCTTATAAAACAGTTTGACTGCTCTTCATCCTCCTATAAAACAGTTTGACTGCTCTTCATCCTCTTGTCAAACAGTTTGACTGCTCTTCATCCTCTTATAAAACAGTTTGACTGCTCTTCATCCTCTTATAAAACAGTTTGACTGATCTTCATCATCTTATGAAACAGTTTGACTGCTCTTCATCCTCCTATAAAACAGGTTGACTGATCTTCATCCTCTTATAAAGCAGTTTGACTGCTCTTCATCCTCTTATAAAACAGTTTGACTGCTCTTCATCCTCCTATAAAACAGTTTGACTGCTCTTCATCGTCCTATAAAACAGTTTGACTGCTCTTCATCCTCTTATAAAACAGTTTGACTGATCTTCATCATCTTATAAAACAGGTTGACTGATCTTCATCCTCCTATAAAACAGTTTGACTGATCTTCATCCTCCTATAAAACAGTTTGACTTCTCTTCATTCTCTTATAAAACAGTTTGACTGATCTTCATCCTCTTACAAAACAGTTTGACTGCTCTTCATCCTCTTATAAATCAGTTTGACTGCTCTTCATCCTCTTATAAAACAGTTTGACTGCACTTCATCCACTTATAAAACAGTTTGACTGATCTTCATCATCTTATAAAACAGGTTGACTGCTCTTCATCCTCCTATAAAACAGTTTGACTGCTCTTCATCCTTTTGTAAAACATGTTGACTGCTCTTCATCCTCTTATAAAACAGGTTGACTGATCTTCATCCTCTTATAAAACAGTTTGACTGCTCTTCATCCTCTTATAAAACAGTTTGACTGCTCTTCATCCTCTTATAAAACAGTTTGACTGATCTTCATCATCTTATGAAACAGTATGACTGCTCTTCATCCTCCTATAAAACAGGTTGACTGATCTTCATCCTCTTATAAAGCAGTTTGACTGCTCTTCATCCTCTTATAAAACAGTTTGACTGCTCTTCATCCTCCTATAAAACAGTTTGACTGATCTTCATCGTCCTATAAAACAGTTTGACTGCTCTTCATGCTCTTATAAAACAGTATGACTGATCTTCATCATCTTATAAAACAGGTTGACCGATCTTCATCCTCGTATAAAACAGTTTGACTGCTCTTCATCCTTTTGTAAAACAGTTTGACTGCTCTTCATCCTCTTGTAAAACAGGTTGACTGATCTTCATCCTCCTATAAAACAGTTTGACTTCTCTTCATCCTCTAGTAAAACAGGTTGACTGATCTTCATCCTCCTATAAAACAGTTTGACTGCTCTACATCCTCCTATAAAACAGTTTGACTGCTCTTCATCCTCCTATAAAACAGTTTGACTGCTCTTCATCCTCTTATAAAACAGTTTGACTGATTTTCATCATCTTATAAAACAGTTTGACTGCTCTTCATCCTCCTATAAAACAGTTTGACTGCTGTTCATCCTTTTGTAAAACAGTTTGACTGCTCTTCATCCTCTTTGAAAACAGGTTGACTGATCTTCATCCTCATATAAAATAGTTTGACTGATCTTCATCCTCTTTTAAAACAGTTTGACTGCTCTTTGTCCTCTTGTAAATCAGTTTGACTGCTCTTCGTCCTCTTATAAAACAGTTTGACTGCTCTTCATCATCTTGTAAAATAGGTTGACTGCTCTTCATCCTCTTTTAAAAGTTTGACTGCTCTTCATCCTCCTGTAAAACAGGTTGACTGATCTTCATCCTCTTATAAAACAGTTTGACTGCTCTCCATCCTCCTATAAAACAGTTTGACTTCTCTTCATCCTCTTGTAAAACAGGTTGACTGATCTTCATCCTCCTATAAAACAGTTTGACTGCTCTTCATCCTCTTACAAATCAGTTTGACTGCTCTTCATCCTCTTATAAAACAGTTTGACTGCACTTCATCCTCTTATAAAACAGTTTGACTGCTCTTCATCCTCCTATAAAGCAGTTTGACTGCTCTTCATCCTCTTGTAAAACAGGCTGACTGATCTTCATCCTCTTATAAAACAGTTTCACTGCTCTTCATCCTCTTATAAAACAGTTTGACTGCTTTTCATCCTCTTATAAATCAGTTTGACTGCTCTTCGTCCTCTTATAAAACAGTTTGACTTCTCTTCATCCTCTTATAAAACAGTTTGACTGCTCTTCATCCTCCTATAAAACTGTTTGACAGCTCTTCATCCTCTTGTAAAACAGGCTGACTGATCTTCATGCTCTTATAAAACAGTTTGACTGCTCTTCATTCTCTTATAAAACAGTTTGACTGCTCTTCATCCTCTTATAAAACAGTTTGACTGCTCTTCATCCTCTTATAAAACAGTTTGACTGCTCTTCAACCTCTTGTAAAACAGGTTGACTGCTCTTCATCCTCTTATAAAACAGTTTGACTGCTCTTCTTCCTCTTGTAAAACTGGTTGACTGCTCTTCATCCTCTTATAAAACAGTTTGACTGATCTTCATCATCTTATAAAACAGTTTGACTGCTCTTCATCCTCCTATAAAACAGTTTGACTGCTCTTCATCCTCTTGTCAAACAGTTTGACTGCTCTTCATCCTCTTATAAAACAGTTTGACTGCTCTTCATCCTCTTATAAAACAGTTTGACTGATCTTCATCATCTTATGAAACAGTTTGACTGCTCTTCATCCTCCTATAAAACAGGTTGACTGATCTTCATCCTCTTATAAAGCAGTTTGACTGCTCTTCATCCTCTTATAAAACAGTTTGACTGCTCTTCATCCTCCTATAAAACAGTTTGACTGCTCTTCATCGTCCTATAAAACAGTTTGACTGCTCTTCATCCTCTTATAAAACAGTTTGACTGATCTTCATCATCTTATAAAACAGGTTGACTGATCTTCATCCTCCTATAAAACAGTTTGACTGATCTTCATCCTCCTATAAAACAGTTTGACTTCTCTTCATCCTCTTGTAAAACAGGCTGACTGATCTTCATCCTCCTATAAAACAGTTTGACAGCTCTTCATTCTCTTATAAAACAGTTTGACTTCTCTTCATCCTCTTATAAAACAGTTTGACTGCTCTTCATCCTCCTATAAAACAGTTTGACTGCTCTTCATCCACTTGTAAAACAGGTTGACTGCTCTTCATCCTCTTATAAGACAGGCTGACTGAAACTTCATCCTCTTATAAAACAGTTTGACAGCTCTTCATCCTCCTATAGAACAGTTTGACTGCTCTTCGTGCTCTTATATATCAGTTTGACTGATTTTCGTCCTCTTATAAAACAGTTTGACTGCTCTTCAACTTCTTATAAAACAGGCTGACTTTTCTTGATGTTCTTATGAAACAGTTTGACTGCTCTTCATCCTCTTGTAAAACAGGCTGACTGCTCTACATCCTCGTATAAAAGAGTTTGACTGCTCTTCGTCCTCTTATAAAACAGTTTGACTGCTCCTTGTCCTCTTATAAATCAGTTTGACTGCTCTTCGTCCTCTTATAAAACAGTTTGACTGCTCTTCATCATCTTGTAAAATAGGTTGACTGCTCTTCATCCTCTTTTAAAAGTTTGACTGCTCTTCATCCTCCTGTAAAACATGTTGACTGATCTTCATCCTCTTATAAAACAGTTTGACTGCTCTCCATCCTCCTATAAAACAGTTTGACTGCTCTTCATCCTCTTATAAAACAGTTTGACTGCACTTCATCCTCTTATAAAACAGTTTGACTGCTCTTCATCCTCCTATAAAGCAGTTTGACTGCTCTTCATCCTCTTGTAAAACAGGCTGACTGATCTTCATCCTCTTATAAAACAGTTTCACTGCTCTTCATCTTCTTATAAAACAGTTTGACTGCTTTTCATCCTCTTATAAATCAGTTTGACTGCTCTTCGTCCTCTTATAAAACAGTTTGACTTCTCTTCATCCTCTTATAAAACAGTTTGACTGCTCTTCATCCTCCTATAAAACTGTTTGACAGCTCTTCATCCTGTTGTAAAACAGGCTGACTGATCTTCATGCTCTTATAAAACAGTTTGACTGCTCTTCATTCTCTTATAATACAGTTTGACTGCTCTTCATCCTCTTATAAAACAGTTTGACTGCTCTTCATCCTCTTTTAAAACAGTTTGACAGCTCTTCATCCTCTTGTAAAACAGGTTGACTGCTCTTCATCCTCTTATAAAACAGTTTGACTGCTCTTCATCCTCTTGTAAAACTGGTTGACTGCTCTTCATCCTCTTATAAAACAGTTTGACTGATCTTCATTATCTTATAAAACAGTTTGACTGCTCTTCATCCTCCTATAAAACAGTTTGACTGCTCTTCATCCTCTTGTCAAACAGTTTGACTGCTCTTCATCCTCTTATAAAACAGTTTGACTGCTCTTCATCCTCTTATAAAACAGTTTGACTGATCTTCATCATCTTATGAAACAGTTTGACTGCTCTTCATCCTCCTATAAAACAGGTTGACTGATCTTCATCCTCTTATAAAGCAGTTTGACTGCTCTTCATCCTCTTATAAAACAGTTTGACTGCTCTTCATCCTCCTATAAAACAGTTTGACTGCTCTTCATCGTCCTATAAAACAGTTTGACTGCTCTTCATCCTCTTATAAAACAGTTTGACTGATCTTCATCATCTTATAAAACAGGTTGACTGATCTTCATCCTCCTATAAAACAGTTTGACTGCTCTTCATCCTTTTGTAAAACAGTTTGACTGCTCTTCATCCTCTTGTAAAACAGGTTGACTGATCTTCATCCTCCTATAAAACAGTTTGACTTATCTTCATCCTCTTGTAAAACAGGCTGACTGATCTTCATCCTCCTATAAAACAGTTTGACAGCTCTTCATTCTCTTATAAAACAGGTTGACTGCTCTTCATCCTCTTATAAAACAGTTTGACTTATCTTCATCCTCTTATAAAACAGTTCGCCTGCTCTTCATCCTCTTATAAAACAGTTTGACTACTCTTCATCCTCTTGTAAAACAGGCTGACTGCTCTTCATCCACTTGTAAAACAGGTTGACTGCTCTTCATCCTCTTATAAAACAGGCTGACTGAAACTTCATGCTCTTATAAAACAGTTTGACAGCTATTCATCCTCCTATAGAACAGTTTGACTGCTCTTCGTGCTCTTATATATCAGTTTGACTGATTTTCGTCCTCTTATAAAACAGTTTGACTGCTCTTCATCCTCCTATACAACGGTTTGACTGCTCTTCATCCTCTTATTAAACAGGCTGACTGTTCTTCATCCTTTTATAAAACAGTTTGAATGCTCTTCATCCTCTTGCAAAACAGTTTGACTACTCTTCATCCTCCTATAAAACAGTTTGACTGCTTTTCATCCTCTTATAAAACAGGCTGACTGTTCTTCATCCTCTTATAAAAAGTTTGACTGCTCTTCATCCTGTTATAAAAAAGATTGACTGCTCTTCATCCTCTTGTAAAACAGGCTGACTGCTCTACATCCTCGTATAAAACAGTTTGACTTATCATCATCCTCCTATAAAACAGTTTGAAAGCTCTTCATCCTCTTGTAAAACAGGTTGACTGATCTTCATCCTCCTATAAAACAGTTTGACTGCTCTTCATCCTCCTATAAAACAGTTTGACTGCTCTTCATCCTCTTGTAAAACAGGCTGACTGATCTTCATCCTCTTATAAAACAGTTTGACTGCTCTTCATCCTCTTATAAAACAGTTTGACTGCTCTTCATCCTCCTTCAAAACAGTTTGACTGCTCTTCATACTCTTGTAAAACAGGTTGACTGATCTTCATTCTCTTATAAAACAGTTTGACTGATCTTCATCCTCTTACAAAACAGTTTGACTGCTCTTCATCCTCTTATAAATCAGTTTGACTGCTCTTCATCCTCTTATAAAACAGGTTGACTGATCTTCATCCTCCTATAAAACAGTTTGACTGATCTTCATCCTCCTATAAAACAGTTTGACTTCTCTTCATCCTCTTGTAAAACAGGCTGACTGATCTTCATCCTCCTATAAAACAGTTTGACAGCTCTTCATTCTCTTATAAAACAGTTTGACTTCTCTTCATCCTCTTATAAAACAGTTTGACTGCTCTTCATCCTCCTATAAAACAGTTTGACTGCTCTTCATCCACTTGTAAAACAGGTTGACTGCTCTTCATCCTCTTATAAGACAGGCTGACTGAAACTTCATCCTCTTATAAAACAGTTTGACTGATCTTCATCCTCCTATAGAACAGTTTGACTGCTCTTCGTGCTCTTATATATCAGTTTGACTGATTTTCGTCCTCTTATAAAACAGTTTGACTGCTCTTCAACTTCTTATAAAACAGGCTGACTTTTCTTGATGTTCTTATGAAACAGTTTGACTGCTCTTCATCCTCTTGTAAAACAGGCTGACTGCTCTACATCCTCGTATAAAAGAGTTTGACTGCTCTTCGTCCTCTTATAAAACAGTTTGACTGCTCTTTGTCCTCTTATAAATCAGTTTGACTGCTCTTCGTCCTCTTATAAAACAGTTTGACTGCTCTTCATCATCTTGTAAAATAGGTTGACTGCTCTTCATCCTCTTTTAAAAGTTTGACTGCTCTTCATCCTCCTGTAAAACATGTTGACTGATCTTCATCCTCTTATAAAACAGTTTGACTGCTCTCCATCCTCCTATAAAACAGTTTGACTGCTCTTCATCCTCTTATAAAACAGTTTGACTGCACTTCATCCTCTTATAAAACAGTTTGACTGCTCTTCATCCTCCTATAAAGCAGTTTGACTGCTCTTCATCCTCTTGTAAAACAGGCTGACTGATCTTCATCCTCTTATAAAACAGTTTCACTGCTCTTCATCTTCTTATAAAACAGTTTGACTGCTTTTCATCCTCTTATAAATCAGTTTGACTGCTCTTCGTCCTCTTATAAAACAGTTTGACTTCTCTTCATCCTCTTATAAAACAGTTTGACTGCTCTTCATCCTCCTATAAAACTGTTTGACAGCTCTTCATCCTCTTGTAAAACAGGCTGACTGATCTTCATGCTCTTATAAAACAGTTTGACTGCTCTTCATTCTCTTATAATACAGTTTGACTGCTCTTCATCCTCTTATAAAACAGTTTGACTGCTCTTCATCCTCTTTTAAAACAGTTTGACAGCTCTTCATCCTCTTGTAAAACAGGTTGACTGCTCTTCATCCTCTTATAAAACAGTTTGACTGCTCTTCATCCTCTTGTAAAACTGGTTGACTGCTCTTCATCCTCTTATAAAACAGTTTGACTGATCTTCATTATCTTATAAAACAGTTTGACTGCTCTTCATCCTCCTATAAAACAGTTTGACTGCTCTTCATCCTCTTGTCAAACAGTTTGACTGCTCTTCATCCTCTTATAAAACAGTTTGACTGCTCTTCATCCTCTTATAAAACAGTTTGACTGATCTTCATCATCTTATGAAACAGTTTGACTGCTCTTCATCCTCCTATAAAACAGGTTGACTGATCTTCATCCTCTTATAAAGCAGTTTGACTGCTCTTCATCCTCTTATAAAACAGTTTGACTGCTCTTCATCCTCCTATAAAACAGTTTGACTGCTCTTCATTGTCCTTTAAAACAGTTTGACTGCTCTTCATCCTCTTATAAAACAGTTTGACTGATCTTCATCATCTTATAAAACAGGTTGACTGATCTTCATCCTCCTATAAAACAGTTTGACTGCTCTTCATCCTTTTGTAAAACAGTTTGACTGCTCTTCATCCTCTTGTAAAACAGGTTGACTGATCTTCATCCTCCTATAAAACAGTTTGACTTCTCTTCATCCTCTTGTAAAACAGGCTGACTGATCTTCATCCTCCTATAAAACAGTTTGACAGCTCTTCATTCTCTTATAAAACAGTTTGACTTCTCTTCATCCTCTTATAAAACAGTTTGACTGCTCTTCATCCTCCTATAAAACAGTTTGACTGCTCTTCATCCACTTGTAAAACAGGTTGACTGCTCTTCATCCTCTTATAAAACAGTTTGACTTATCTTCATCCTCTTATAAAACAGTTCGCCTGCTCTTCATCCTCTTATAAAACAGTTTGACTACTCTTCATCCTCTTGTAAAACAGGCTGACTGCTCTTCATCCACTTGTAAAACAGGTTGACTGCTCTTCATCCTCTTATAAAACAGGCTGACTGAAACTTCATGCTCTTATAAAACAGTTTGACAGCTATTCATCCTCCTATAGAACAGTTTGACTGCTCTTCGTGCTCTTATATATCAGTTTGACTGATTTTCGTCCTCTTATAAAACAGTTTGACTGCTCTTCATCCTCCTATACAACGGTTTGACTGCTCTTCATCCTCTTATTAAACAGGCTGACTGTTCTTCATCCTTTTATAAAACAGTTTGAATGCTCTTCATCCTCTTGCAAAACAGTTTGACTACTCTTCATCCTCCTATAAAACAGTTTGACTGCTTTTCATCCTCTTATAAAACAGGCTGACTGTTCTTCATCCTCTTATAAAAAGTTTGACTGCTCTTCATCCTGTTATAAAAAAGATTGACTGCTCTTCATCCTCTTGTAAAACAGGCTGACTGCTCTACATCCTCGTATAAAACAGTTTGACTTATCATCATCCTCCTATAAAACAGTTTGAAAGCTCTTCATCCTCTTGTAAAACAGGTTGACTGATCTTCATCCTCCTATAAAACAGTTTGACTGCTCTTCATCCTCCTATAAAACAGTTTGACTGCTCTTCATCCTCTTGTAAAACAGGCTGACTGATCTTCATCCTCTTATAAAACAGTTTGACTGCTCTTCATCCTCTTATAAAACAGTTTGACTGCTCTTCATCCTCCTTCAAAACAGTTTGACTGCTCTTCATACTCTTGTAAAACAGGTTGACTGATCTTCATTCTCTTATAAAACAGTTTGACTGATCTTCATCCTCTTACAAAACAGTTTGACTGCTCTTCATCCTCTTATAAATCAGTTTGACTGCTCTTCATCCTCTTATAAAACAGTTTGACTGCACTTCATCCACTTATAAAACAGTTTGACTGATCTTCATCATCTTATAAAACAGGTTGACTGCTCTTCATCCTCCTATAAAACAGTTTGACTGCTCTTCATCCTTTTGTAAAACATGTTGACTGCTCTTCATCCTCTTATAAAACAGGTTGACTGATCTTCATCCTCTTATAAAACAGTTTGACTGCTCTTCATCCTCTTATAAAACAGTTTGACTGCTCTTCATCCTCATATAAAACAGGTTGACTGATCTTCATCATCTTATGAAACAGTATGACTGCTCTTCATCCTCCTATAAAACAGGTTGACTGATCTTCATCCTCTTATAAAGCAGTTTGACTGCTCTTCATCCTCTTATAAAACAGTTTGACTGCTCTTCATCCTCCTATAAAACAGTTTGACTGCTCTTCATCGTCCTATAAAACAGTTTGACTGCTCTTCATCCTCTTATAAAACAGTATGACTGATCTTCATCATCTTATAAAACAGGTTGACTGATCTTCATCCTCCTATAAAACAGTTTGACTGCTCTTCATCCTTTTGTAAAACAGTTTGACTGCTCTTCATCCTCTTGTAAAACAGGTTGACTGATCTTCATCCTCCTATAAAACAGTTTGACTTCTCTTCATCCTCTAGTAAAACAGGTTGACTGATCTTCATCCTCCTATAAAACAGTTTGACTGCTCTACATCCTCTTATAAAACAGTTTGACTGCTCTTCATCCTCCTATAAAACAGTTTGACTGCTCTTCATCCTCTTATAAAACAGTTTGACTGATTTTCATCATCTTATAAAACAGTTTGACTGCTCTTCATCCTCCTATAAAACAGGTTGACTGATCTTCATCCTCTTATAAAACAGTTTGACTGCTCTCCATCCTCCTATAAAACAGTTTGACTGCTCTTCATCCTCTTATAAAACAGTTTGACTGCACTTCATCCTCTTATAAAACAGTTTGACTGCTCTTCATCCTCCTATAAAGCAGTTTGACTGCTCTTCATCCTCTTGTAAAACAGGCTGACTGATCTTCATCCTCTTATAAAACAGTTTCACTGCTCTTCATCTTCTTATAAAACAGTTTGACTGCTTTTCATCCTCTTATAAATCAGTTTGACTGCTCTTCGTCCTCTTATAAAACAGTTTGACTTCTCTTCATCCTCTTATAAAACAGTTTGACTGCTCTTCATCCTCCTATAAAACTGTTTGACAGCTCTTCATCCTCTTGTAAAACAGGCTGACTGATCTTCATGCTCTTATAAAACAGTTTGACTGCTCTTCATTCTCTTATAATACAGTTTGACTGCTCTTCATCCTCTTATAAAACAGTTTGACTGCTCTTCATCCTCTTTTAAAACAGTTTGACTGCTCTTCATCCTCCTATAAAACAGTTTGACTGCTCTTCATCGTCCTATAAAACAGTTTGACTGCTCTTCATCCTCTTATAAAACAGTTTGACTGATCTTCATCATCTTATAAAACAGGTTGACTGATCTTCATCCTCCTATAAAACAGTTTGACTGCTCTTCATCCTTTTGTAAAACAGTTTGACTGCTCTTCATCCTCTTGTAAAACAGGTTGACTGATCTTCATCCTTCTATAAAACAGTTTGACTTCTCTTCATCCTCTTGTAAAACAGGCTGACTGCTCTTCATCCTCTTATAAAACAGTTTGACTGCACTTCATCCTCTTATAAAACAGTTTGACTGCTCTTCATCCTCCTATAAAGCAGTTTGACTGCTCTTCATCCTCTTGTAAAACAGGCTGACTGATCTTCATCCTCTTATAAAACAGTTTCACTGCTCTTCATCTTCTTATAAAACAGTTTGACTGCTTTTCATCCTCTTATAAATCAGTTTGACTGCTCTTCGTCCTCTTATAAAACAGTTTGACTTCTCTTCATCCTCTTATAAAACAGTTTGACTGCTCTTCATCCTCCTATAAAACTGTTTGACAGCTCTTCATCCTCTTGTAAAACAGGCTGACTGATCTTCATGCTCTTATAAAACAGTTTGACTGCTCTTCATTCTCTTATAATACAGTTTGACTGCTCTTCATCCTCTTATAAAACAGTTTGACTGCTCTTCATCCTCTTTTAAAACAGTTTGACAGCTCTTCATCCTCTTGTAAAACAGGTTGACTGCTCTTCATCCTCTTATAAAACAGTTTGACTGCTCTTCATCCTCTTGTAAAACTGGTTGACTGCTCTTCATCCTCTTATAAAACAGTTTGACTGATCTTCATTATCTTATAAAACAGTTTGACTGCTCTTCATCCTCCTATAAAACAGTTTGACTGCTCTTCATCCTCTTGTCAAACAGTTTGACTGCTCTTCATCCTCTTATAAAACAGTTTGACTGCTCTTCATCCTCTTATAAAACAGTTTGACTGATCTTCATCATCTTATGAAACAGTTTGACTGCTCTTCATCCTCCTATAAAACAGGTTGACTGATCTTCATCCTCTTATAAAGCAGTTTGACTGCTCTTCATCCTCTTATAAAACAGTTTGACTGCTCTTCATCCTCCTATAAAACAGTTTGACTGCTCTTCATCGTCCTATAAAACAGTTTGACTGCTCTTCATCCTCTTATAAAACAGTTTGACTGATCTTCATCATCTTATAAAACAGGTTGACTGATCTTCATCCTCCTATAAAACAGTTTGACTGCTCTTCATCCTTTTGTAAAACAGTTTGACTGCTCTTCATCCTCTTGTAAAACAGGTTGACTGATCTTCATCCTCCTATAAAACAGTTTGACTTCTCTTCATCCTCTTGTAAAACAGGCTGACTGATCTTCATCCTCCTATAAAACAGTTTGACAGCTCTTCATTCTCTTATAAAACAGTTTGACTTCTCTTCATCCTCTTATAAAACAGTTTGACTGCTCTTCATCCTCCTATAAAACAGTTTGACTGCTCTTCATCCACTTGTAAAACAGGTTGACTGCTCTTCATCCTCTTATAAAACAGTTTGACTTATCTTCATCCTCTTATAAAACAGTTCGCCTGCTCTTCATCCTCTTATAAAACAGTTTGACTACTCTTCATCCTCTTGTAAAACAGGCTGACTGCTCTTCATCCACTTGTAAAACACGTTGACTGCTCTTCATCCTCTTATAAAACAGGCTGACTGAAACTTCATGCTCTTATAAAACAGTTTGACAGCTATTCATCCTCCTATAGAACAGTTTGACTGCTCTTCGTGCTCTTATATATCAGTTTGACTGATTTTCGTCCTCTTATAAAACAGTTTGACTGCTCTTCATCCTCCTATACAACGGTTTGACTGCTCTTCATCCTCTTATTAAACAGGCTGACTGTTCTTCATCCTTTTATAAAACAGTTTGAATGCTCTTCATCCTCTTGCAAAACAGTTTGACTACTCTTCATCCTCCTATAAAACAGTTTGACTGCTTTTCATCCTCTTATAAAACAGGCTGACTGTTCTTCATCCTCTTATAAAAAGTTTGACTGCTCTTCATCCTGTTATAAAAAAGATTGACTGCTCTTCATCCTCTTGTAAAACAGGCTGACTGCTCTACATCCTCGTATAAAACAGTTTGACTTATCATCATCCTCCTATAAAACAGTTTGAAAGCTCTTCATCCTCTTGTAAAACAGGTTGACTGATCTTCATCCTCCTATAAAACAGTTTGACTGCTCTTCATCCTCCTATAAAACAGTTTGACTGCTCTTCATCCTCTTGTAAAACAGGTTGACTGCTCTTCATCCTCTTATAAAACAGTTTGACTGCTCTTCATCCTCTTATAAAACAGTTTGACTGCTCTTCATCCTCCTTCAAAACAGTTTGACTGCTCTTCATACTCTTGTAAAACAGGTTGACTGATCTTCATTCTCTTATAAAACAGTTTGACTGATCTTCATCCTCTTACAAAACAGTTTGACTGCTCTTCATCCTCTTATAAATCAGTTTGACTGCTCTTCATCCTTTTATAAAACAGTTTGACTGCACTTCATCCACTTATAAAACAGTTTGACTGATCTTCATCATCTTATAAAACAGGTTGACTGCTCTTCATCCTCCTATAAAACAGTTTGACTGCTCTTCATCCTTTTGTAAAACATGTTGACTGCTCTTCATCCTCTTATAAAACAGGTTGACTGATCTTCATCCTCTTATAAAACAGTTTGACTGCTCTTCATCCTCTTATAAAACAGTTTGACTGCTCTTCATCATCATATAAAACAGTTTGACTGATCTTCATCATCTTATGAAACAGTATGACTGCTCTTCATCCTCCTATAAAACAGGTTGACTGATCTTCATCCTCTTATAAAGCAGTTTGACTGCTCTTCATCCTCTTATAAAACAGTTTGACTGCTCTTCATCCTCCTATAAAACAGTTTGACTGCTCTTCATCGTCCTATAAAACAGTTTGACTGCTCTTCATCCTCTTATAAAACAGTATGACTGATCTTCATCATCTTATAAAACAGGTTGACTGATCTTCATCCTCCTATAAAACAGTTTGACTGCTCTTCATCCTTTTGTAAAACAGTTTGACTGCTCTTCATCCTCTTGTAAAACAGGTTGACTGATCTTCATCCTCCTATAAAACAGTTTGACTTCTCTTCATCCTCTAGTAAAACAGGTTGACTGATCTTCATCCTCCTATAAAACAGTTTGACTGCTCTACATCCTCTTATAAAACAGTTTGACTGCTCTTCATCCTCCTATAAAACAGTTTGACTGCTCTTCATCCTCTTATAAAACAGTTTGACTGATTTTCATCATCTTATAAAACAGTTTGACTGCTCTTCATCCTCCTATAAAACAGGTTGACTGATCTTCATCCTCTTATAAAACAGTTTGACTGCTCTCCATCCTCCTATAAAACAGTTTGACTGCTCTTCATCCTCTTATAAAACAGTTTGACTGCACTTCATCCTCTTATAAAACAGTTTGACTGCTCTTCATCCTCCTATAAAGCAGTTTGACTGCTCTTCATCCTCTTGTAAAACAGGCTGACTGATCTTCATCCTCTTATAAAACAGTTTCACTGCTCTTCATCTTCTTATAAAACAGTTTGACTGCTTTTCATCCTCTTATAAATCAGTTTGACTGATCTTCGTCCTCTTATAAAACAGTTTGACTTCTCTTCATCCTCTTATAAAACAGTTTGACTGCTCTTCATCCTCCTATAAAACTGTTTGACAGCTCTTCATCCTCTTGTAAAACAGGCTGACTGATCTTCATGCTCTTATAAAACAGTTTGACTGCTCTTCATTCTCTTATAAAACAGTTTGACTGCTCTTCATCCTCTTATAAAACAGTTTGACTGCTCTTCATCCTCTTATAAAACAGTTTGACAGCTCTTCATCCTCTTGTAAAACAGGTTGACTGCTCTTCATCCTCTTATAAAACAGTTTGACTGCTCTTCATCCTCTTGTAAAACTGGTTGACTGCTCTTCATCCTCTTATAAAACAGTTTGACTGATCTTCATTATCTTATAAAACAGTTTGACTGCTCTTCATCCTCCTATAAAACAGTTTGACTGCTCTTCATCCTCTTGTCAAACAGTTTGACTGCTCTTCATCCTCTTATAAAACAGTTTGACTGATCTTCATCATCTTATGAAACAGTTTGACTGCTCTTCATCCTCCTATAAAACAGGTTGACTGATCTTCATCCTCTTATAAAGCAGTTTGACTGCTCTTCATCCTCTTATAAAACAGTTTGACTGCTCTTCATCCTCCTATAAAACAGTTTGACTGCTCTTCATCGTCCTATAAAACAGTTTGACTGCTCTTCATCCTCTTATAAAACAGTTTGACTGATCTTCATCATCTTATAAAACAGGTTGACTGATCTTCATCCTCCTATAAAACAGTTTGACTGCTCTTCATCCTTTTGTAAAACAGTTTGACTGCTCTTCATCCTCTTGTAAAACAGTTTGACTGATCTTCATCCTCCTATAAAACAGTTTGACTTCTCTTCATCCTCTTGTAAAACAGGCTGACTGATCTTCATCCTCCTATAAAACAGTTTGACAGCTCTTCATTCTCTTATAAAACAGTTTGACTTCTCTTCATCCTCTTATAAAACAGTTTGACTGCTCTTCATCCTCCTATAAAACAGTTTGACTGCTCTTCATCCACTTGTAAAACAGGTTGACTGCTCTTCATCCTCTTATAAAACAGTTTGACTTATCTTCATCCTCTTATAAAACAGTTTGCCTGCTCTTCATCCTCTTATAAAACAGTTTGACTACTCTTCATCCTCTTGTAAAACAGGCTGACTGCTCTTCATCCACTTGTAAAACAGGTTGACTGCTCTTCATCCTCTTATAAAACAGGCTGACTGAAACTTCATGCTCTTATAAAACAGTTTGACAGCTCTTCATCCTCCTATAGAACAGTTTGACTGCTCTTCGTGCTCTTATATATCAGTTTGACTGATTTTCGTCCTCTTATAAAACAGTTTGACTGCTCTTCATCCTCCTATACAACGGTTTGACTGCTCTTTATCCTCTTATTAAACAGGCTGACTGTTCTTCATCCTTTTATAAAACAGTTTGAATGCTCTTCATCCTCTTGCAAAACAGTTTGACTACTCTTCATCCTCCTATAAAACAGTTTGACTGCTTTTCATCCTCTTATAAAACAGGCTGACTGTTCTTCATCCTCTTATAAAAAGTTTGACTGCTCTTCATCCTGTTATAAAAAAGATTGACTGCTCTTCATCCTCTTGTAAAACAGGCTGACTGCTCTACATCCTCGTATAAAACAGTTTGACTTATCATCATCCTCCTATAAAACAGTTTGAAAGCTCTTCATCCTCTTGTAAAACAGTTTGACTGATCTTCATCATCTTATGAAACAGTTTGACTGCTCTTCATCCTCCTATAAAACAGGTTGACTGATCTTCATCCTCTTATAAAGCAGTTTGACTGCTCTTCATCCTCTTATAAAACAGTTTGACTGCTCTTCATCCTCCTATAAAACAGTTTGACTGCTCTTCATCGTCCTATAAAACAGTTTGACTGCTCTTCATCCTCTTATAAAACAGTTTGACTGATCTTCATCATCTTATAAAACAGGTTGACTGATCTTCATCCTCCTATAAAACAGTTTGACTGCTCTTCATCCTTTTGTAAAACAGTTTGACTGCTCTTCATCCTCTTGTAAAACAGGTTGACTGATCTTCATCCTCCTATAAAACAGTTTGACTTCTCTTCATCCTCTTGTAAAACAGGCTGACTGATCTTCATCCTCCTATAAAACAGTTTGACAGCTCTTCATTCTCTTATAAAACAGTTTGACTTCTCTTCATCCTCTTATAAAACAGTTTGACTGCTCTTCATCCTCCTATAAAACAGTTTGACTGCTCTTCATCCACTTGTAAAACAGGTTGACTGCTCTTCATCCTCTTATAAAACAGTTTGACTTATCTTCATCCTCTTATAAAACAGTTTGCCTGCTCTTCATCCTCTTATAAAACAGTTTGACTACTCTTCATCCTCTTGTAAAACAGGCTGACTGCTCTTCATCCACTTGTAAAACAGGTTGACTGCTCTTCATCCTCTTATAAAACAGGCTGACTGAAACTTCATGCTCTTATAAAACAGTTTGACAGCTCTTCATCCTCCTATAGAACAGTTTGACTGCTCTTCGTGCTCTTATATATCAGTTTGACTGATTTTCGTCCTCTTATAAAACAGTTTGACTGCTCTTCATCCTCCTATACAACGGTTTGACTGCTCTTTATCCTCTTATTAAACAGGCTGACTGTTCTTCATCCTTTTATAAAACAGTTTGAATGCTCTTCATCCTCTTGCAAAACAGTTTGACTACTCTTCATCCTCCTATAAAACAGTTTGACTGCTTTTCATCCTCTTATAAAACAGGCTGACTGTTCTTCATCCTCTTATAAAAAGTTTGACTGCTCTTCATCCTGTTATAAAAAAGATTGACTGCTCTTCATCCTCTTGTAAAACAGGCTGACTGCTCTACATCCTCGTATAAAACAGTTTGACTTATCATCATCCTCCTATAAAACAGTTTGAAAGCTCTTCATCCTCTTGTAAAACAGGTTGACTGATCTTCATCCTCCTATAAAACAGTTTGACTGCTCTTCATCCTCCTATAAAACAGTTTGACTGCTCTTCATCCTCTTGTAAAACAGGCTGACTGATCTTCATCCTCTTATAAAACAGTTTGACTGCTCTTCATCCTCTTATAAAACAGTTTGACTGCTCTTCATCCTCCTTCAAAACAGTTTGACTGCTCTTCATACTCTTGTAAAACAGGTTGACTGATCTTCATTCTCTTATAAAACAGTTTGACTGATCTTCATCCTCTTACAAAACAGTTTGACTGCTCTTCATCATCTTATAAAACAGGTTGACTGCTCTTCATCCTCCTATAAAACAGTTTGACTGCTCTTCATCCTTTTGTAAAACATGTTGACTGCTCTTCATCCTCTTATAAAACAGGTTGACTGATCTTCATCCTCTTATAAAACAGTTTGACTGCTCTTCATCCTCTTATAAAACAGTTTGACTGCTCTTCATCCTCCTATAAAACAGTTTGACTGATCTTCATCGTCCTATAAAACAGTTTGACTGCTCTTCATCCTCTTATAAAACAGTATGACTGATCTTCATCATCTTATAAAACAGGTTGACTGATCTTCATCCTCCTATAAAACAGTTTGACTGCTCTTCATCCTTTTGTAAAACAGTTTGACTGCTCTTCATCCTCTTGTAAAACAGGTTGACTGATCTTCATCCTCCTATAAAACAGTTTGACTTCTCTTCATCCTCTAGTAAAACAGGTTGACTGATCTTCATCCTCCTATAAAACAGTTTGACTGCTCTACATCCTCTTATAAAACAGTTTGACTGCTCTTCATCCTCCTATAAAACAGTTTGACTGCTCTTCATCCTCTTATAAAACAGTTTGACTGATTTTCATCATCTTATAAAACAGTTTGACTGCTCTTCATCCTCTTTGAAAACAGGTTGACTGATCTTCATCCTCATATAAAATAGTTTGACTGATCTTCATCCTCTTTTAAAACAGTTTGACTGCTCTTTGTCCTCTTGTAAATCAGTTTGACTGCTCTTCGTCCTCTTATAAAACAGTTTGACTGCTCTTCATCATCTTGTAAAATAGGTTGACTGCTCTTCATCCTCTTTTAAAAGTTTGACTGCTCTTCATCCTCCTGTAAAACAGGTTGACTGATCTTCATCCTCTTATAAAACAGTTTGACTGCTCTCCATCCTCCTATAAAACAGTTTGACTTCTCTTCATCCTCTTACAAATCAGTTTGACTGCTCTTCATCCTCTTATAAAACAGTTTGACTGCACTTCATCCTCATATAAAACAGTTTGACTGATCTTCATCCTCCTATAAAACAGTTTGACTGCTCTTCATCCTCTTACAAATCAGTTTGACTGCTCTTCATCCTCTTATAAAACAGTTTGACTGCTCTTCATCCTCATATAAAACAGTTTGACTGATCTTCATCATCTTATGAAACAGTATGACTGCTCTTCATCCTCCTATAAAACAGGTTGACTGATCTTCATCCTCTTATAAAGCAGTTTGACTGCTCTTCATCCTCTTATAAAACAGTTTGACTGCTCTTCATCCTCCTATAAAACAGTTTGACTGCTCTTCATCGTCCTATAAAACAGTTTGACTGCTCTTCATCCTCTTATAAAACAGTATGACTGATCTTCATCATCTTATAAAACAGGTTGACTGATCTTCATCGTCCTATAAAACAGTTTGACTGCTCTTCATCCTTTTGTAAAACAGTTTGACTGCTCTTCATCCTCTTGTAAAACAGGTTGACTGATCTTCATCCTCCTATAAAACAGTTTGACTTCTCTTCATCCTCTAGTAAAACAGGTTGACTGATCTTCATCCTCCTATAAAACAGTTTGACTGCTCTACATCCTCTTATAAAACAGTTTGACTGCTCTTCATCCTCCTATAAAACAGTTTGACTGCTCTTCATCCTCTTATAAAACAGTTTGACTGATTTTCATCATCTTATAAAACAGTTTGACTGCTCTTCATCCTCCTATAAAACAGGTTGACTGATCTTCATCCTCTTATAAAACAGTTTGACTGCTCTCCATCCTCCTATAAAACAGTTTGACTGCTCTTCATCCTCTTATAAAACAGTTTGACTGCACTTCATCCTCTTATAAAACAGTTTGACTGCTCTTCATCCTCCTATAAAGCAGTTTGACTGCTCTTCATCCTCTTGTAAAACAGGCTGACTGATCTTCATCCTCTTATAAAACAGTTTCACTGCTCTTCATCTTCTTATAAAACAGTTTGACTGCTTTTCATCCTCTTATAAATCAGTTTGACTGCTCTTCGTCCTCTTATAAAACAGTTTGACTTCTCTTCATCCTCTTATAAAACAGTTTGACTGCTCTTCATCCTCCTATAAAACTGTTTGACAGCTCTTCATCCTCTTGTAAAACAGGCTGACTGATCTTCATGCTCTTATAAAACAGTTTGACTGCTCTTCATTCTCTTATAATACAGTTTGACTGCTCTTCATCCTCTTATAAAACAGTTTGACTGCTCTTCATCCTCTTTTAAAACAGTTTGACAGCTCTTCATCCTCTTGTAAAACAGGTTGACTGCTCTTCATCCTCTTATAAAACAGTTTGACTGCTCTTCATCCTCTTGTAAAACTGGTTGACTGCTCTTCATCCTCTTATAAAACAGTTTGACTGATCTTCATCCTCTTATAAAACAGTTTGACTGCTCTTCATCCTCCTATAAAACAGTTTGACTGCTCTTCATCCTCTTGTCAAACAGTTTGACTGCTCTTCATCCTCTTATAAAACAGTTTGACTGCTCTTCATCCTCTTATAAAACAGTTTGACTGATCTTCATCATCTTATGAAACAGTTTGACTGCTCTTCATCCTCCTATAAAACAGGTTGACTGATCTTCATCCTCTTATAAAGCAGTTTGACTGCTCTTCATCCTCTTATAAAACAGTTTGACTGCTCTTCATCCTCCTATAAAACAGGTTGACTGATCTTCATTCTCTTATAAAACAGTTTGACTGATCTTCATCCTCTTACAAAACAGTTTGACTGCTCTTCATCCTCTTATAAATCAGTTTGACTGCTCTTCATCCTTTTATAAAACAGTTTGACTGCACTTCATCCACTTATAAAACAGTTTGACTGATCTTCATCATCTTATAAAACAGGTTGACTGCTCTTCATCCTCCTATAAAACAGTTTGACTGCTCTTCATCCTTTTGTAAAACATGTTGACTGCTCTTCATCCTCTTATAAAACAGGTTGACTGATCTTCATCCTCTTATAAAACAGTTTGACTGCTCTTCATCCTCTTATAAAACAGTTTGACTGCTCTTCATCCTCATATAAAACAGTTTGACTGATCTTCATCATCTTATGAAACAGTATGACTGCTCTTCATCCTCCTATAAAACAGGTTGACTGATCTTCATCCTCTTATAAAGCAGTTTGACTGCTCTTCATCCTCTTATAAAACAGTTTGACTGCTCTTCATCCTCCTATAAAACAGTTTGACTGCTCTTCATCGTCCTATAAAACAGTTTGACTGCTCTTCATCCTCTTATAAAACAGTATGACTGATCTTCATCATCTTATAAAACAGGTTGACTGATCTTCATCCTCCTATAAAACAGTTTGACTGCTCTTCATCCTTTTGTAAAACAGTTTGACTGCTCTTCATCCTCTTGTAAAACAGGTTGACTGATCTTCATCCTCCTATAAAACAGTTTGACTTCTCTTCATCCTCTAGTAAAACAGGTTGACTGATCTTCATCCTCCTATAAAACAGTTTGACTGCTCTACATCCTCTTATAAAACAGTTTGACTGCTCTTCATCCTCCTATAAAACAGTTTGACTGCTCTTCATCCTCTTATAAAACAGTTTGACTGATTTTCATCATCTTATAAAACAGTTTGACTGCTCTTCATCCTCCTATAAAACAGGTTGACTGATCTTCATCCTCTTATAAAACAGTTTGACTGCTCTCCATCCTCCTATAAAACAGTTTGACTGCTCTTCATCCTCTTATAAAACAGTTTGACTGCACTTCATCCTCTTATAAAACAGTTTGACTGCTCTTCATCCTCCTATAAAGCAGTTTGACTGCTCTTCATCCTCTTGTAAAACAGGCTGACTGATCTTCATCCTCTTATAAAACAGTTTCACTGCTCTTCATCTTCTTATAAAACAGTTTGACTGCTTTTCATCCTCTTATAAATCAGTTTGACTGATCTTCGTCCTCTTATAAAACAGTTTGACTTCTCTTCATCCTCTTATAAAACAGTTTGACTGCTCTTCATCCTCCTATAAAACTGTTTGACAGCTCTTCATCCTCTTGTAAAACAGGCTGACTGATCTTCATGCTCTTATAAAACAGTTTGACTGCTCTTCATTCTCTTATAAAACAGTTTGACTGCTCTTCATCCTCTTATAAAACAGTTTGACTGCTCTTCATCCTCTTATAAAACAGTTTGACAGCTCTTCATCCTCTTGTAAAACAGGTTGACTGCTCTTCATCCTCTTATAAAACAGTTTGACTGCTCTTCATCCTCTTGTAAAACTGGTTGACTGCTCTTCATCCTCTTATAAAACAGTTTGACTGATCTTCATTATCTTATAAAACAGTTTGACTGCTCTTCATCCTCCTATAAAACAGTTTGACTGCTCTTCATCCTCTTGTCAAACAGTTTGACTGCTCTTCATCCTCTTATAAAACAGTTTGACTGCTCTTCATCCTCTTATAAAACAGTTTGACTGATCTTCATCATCTTATGAAACAGTTTGACTGCTCTTCATCCTCCTATAAAACAGGTTGACTGATCTTCATCCTCTTATAAAGCAGTTTGACTGCTCTTCATCCTCTTATAAAACAGTTTGACTGCTCTTCATCCTCCTATAAAACAGTTTGACTGCTCTTCATCGTCCTATAAAACAGTTTGACTGCTCTTCATCCTCTTATAAAACAGTTTGACTGATCTTCATCATCTTATAAAACAGGTTGACTGATCTTCATCCTCCTATAAAACAGTTTGACTGCTCTTCATCCTTTTGTAAAACAGTTTGACTGCTCTTCATCCTCTTGTAAAACAGGTTGACTGATCTTCATCCTCCTATAAAACAGTTTGACTTCTCTTCATCCTCTTGTAAAACAGGCTGACTGATCTTCATCCTCCTATAAAACAGTTTGACAGCTCTTCATTCTCTTATAAAACAGTTTGACTTCTCTTCATCCTCTTATAAAACAGTTTGACTGCTCTTCATCCTCCTATAAAACAGTTTGACTGCTCTTCATCCACTTGTAAAACAGGTTGACTGCTCTTCATCCTCTTATAAAACAGTTTGACTTATCTTCATCCTCTTATAAAACAGTTTGCCTGCTCTTCATCCTCTTATAAAACAGTTTGACTACTCTTCATCCTCTTGTAAAACAGGCTGACTGCTCTTCATCCACTTGTAAAACAGGTTGACTGCTCTTCATCCTCTTATAAAACAGGCTGACTGAAACTTCATGCTCTTATAAAACAGTTTGACAGCTCTTCATCCTCCTATAGAACAGTTTGACTGCTCTTCGTGCTCTTATATATCAGTTTGACTGATTTTCGTCCTCTTATAAAACAGTTTGACTGCTCTTCATCCTCCTATACAACGGTTTGACTGCTCTTTATCCTCTTATTAAACAGGCTGACTGTTCTTCATCCTTTTATAAAACAGTTTGAATGCTCTTCATCCTCTTGCAAAACAGTTTGACTACTCTTCATCCTCCTATAAAACAGTTTGACTGCTTTTCATCCTCTTATAAAACAGGCTGACTGTTCTTCATCCTCTTATAAAAAGTTTGACTGCTCTTCATCCTGTTATAAAAAAGATTGACTGCTCTTCATCCTCTTGTAAAACAGGCTGACTGCTCTACATCCTCGTGTAAAACAGTTTGACTTATCATCATCCTCCTATAAAACAGTTTGAAAGCTCTTCATCCTCTTGTAAAACAGGTTGACTGATCTTCATCCTCCTATAAAACAGTTTGACTGCTCTTCATCCTCCTATAAAACAGTTTGACTGCTCTTCATCCTCTTGTAAAACAGGCTGACTGATCTTCATCCTCTTATAAAACAGTTTGACTGCTCTTCATCCTCTTATAAAACAGTTTGACTGCTCTTCATCCTCCTTCAAAACAGTTTGACTGCTCTTCATACTCTTGTAAAACAGGTTGACTGATCTTCATTCTCTTATAAAACAGTTTGACTGATCTTCATCCTCTTACAAAACAGTTTGACTGCTCTTCATCCTCTTATAAATCAGTTTGACTGCTCTTCATCCTCTTATAAAACAGTTTGACTGCACTTCATCCTCTTATAAAACAGTTTGACTGATCTTCATCATCTTATAAAACAGGTTGACTGCTCTTCATCCTCCTATAAAACAGTTTGACTGCTCTTCATCCTTTTGTAAAACATGTTGACTGCTCTTCATCCTCTTATAAAACAGGTTGACTGATCTTCATCCTCTTATAAAACAGTTTGACTGCTCTTCATCCTCTTATAAAACAGTTTGACTGCTCTTCATCCTCCTATAAAACAGTTTGACTGATCTTCATCGTCCTATAAAACAGTTTGACTGCTCTTCATCCTCTTATAAAACAGTATGACTGATCTTCATCATCTTATAAAACAGGTTGACTGATCTTCATCCTCCTATAAAACAGTTTGACTGCTCTTCATCCTTTTGTAAAACAGTTTGACTGCTCTTCATCCTCTTGTAAAACAGGTTGACTGATCTTCATCCTCCTATAAAACAGTTTGACTTCTCTTCATCCTCTAGTAAAACAGGTTGACTGATCTTCATCCTCCTATAAAACAGTTTGACTGCTCTACATCCTCTTATAAAACAGTTTGACTGCTCTTCATCCTCCTATAAAACAGTTTGACTGCTCTTCATCCTCTTATAAAACAGTTTGACTGATTTTCATCATCTTATAAAACAGTTTGACTGCTCTTCATCCTCTTTGAAAACAGGTTGACTGATCTTCATCCTCATATAAAATAGTTTGACTGATCTTCATCCTCTTTTAAAACAGTTTGACTGCTCTTTGTCCTCTTGTAAATCAGTTTGACTGCTCTTCGTCCTCTTATAAAACAGTTTGACTGCTCTTCATCATCTTGTAAAATAGGTTGACTGCTCTTCATCCTCTTTTAAAAGTTTGACTGCTCTTCATCCTCCTGTAAAACAGGTTGACTGATCTTCATCCTCTTATAAAACAGTTTGACTGCTCTCCATCCTCCTATAAAACAGTTTGACTTCTCTTCATCCTCTTACAAATCAGTTTGACTGCTCTTCATCCTCTTATAAAACAGTTTGACTGCACTTCATCCTCATATAAAACAGTTTGACTGATCTTCATCCTCCTATAAAACAGTTTGACTGCTCTTCATCCTCTTACAAATCAGTTTGACTGCTCTTCATCCTCTTATAAAACAGTTTGACTGCTCTTCATCCTCATATAAAACAGTTTGACTGATCTTCATCATCTTATGAAACAGTATGACTGCTCTTCATCCTCCTATAAAACAGGTTGACTGATCTTCATCCTCTTATAAAGCAGTTTGACTGCTCTTCATCCTCTTATAAAACAGTTTGACTGCTCTTCATCCTCCTATAAAACAGTTTGACTGCTCTTCATCGTCCTATAAAACAGTTTGACTGCTCTTCATCCTCTTATAAAACAGTATGACTGATCTTCATCATCTTATAAAACAGGTTGACTGATCTTCATCCTCCTATAAAACAGTTTGACTGCTCTTCATCCTTTTGTAAAACAGTTTGACTGCTCTTCATCCTCTTGTAAAACAGGTTGACTGATCTTCATCCTCCTATAAAACAGTTTGACTTCTCTTCATCCTCTAGTAAAACAGGTTGACTGATCTTCATCCTCCTATAAAACAGTTTGACTGCTCTACATCCTCTTATAAAACAGTTTGACTGCTCTTCATCCTCCTATAAAACAGTTTGACTGCTCTTCATCCTCTTATAAAACAGTTTGACTGATTTTCATCATCTTATAAAACAGTTTGACTGCTCTTCATCCTCCTATAAAACAGGTTGACTGATCTTCATCCTCTTATAAAACAGTTTGACTGCTCTCCATCCTCCTATAAAACAGTTTGACTGCTCTTCATCCTCTTATAAAACAGTTTGACTGCACTTCATCCTCTTATAAAACAGTTTGACTGCTCTTCATCCTCCTATAAAGCAGTTTGACTGCTCTTCATCCTCTTGTAAAACAGGCTGACTGATCTTCATCCTCTTATAAAACAGTTTCACTGCTCTTCATCTTCTTATAAAACAGTTTGACTGCTTTTCATCCTCTTATAAATCAGTTTGACTGCTCTTCGTCCTCTTATAAAACAGTTTGACTTCTCTTCATCCTCTTATAAAACAGTTTGACTGCTCTTCATCCTCCTATAAAACTGTTTGACAGCTCTTCATCCTCTTGTAAAACAGGCTGACTGATCTTCATGCTCTTATAAAACAGTTTGACTGCTCTTCATTCTCTTATAATACAGTTTGACTGCTCTTCATCCTCTTATAAAACAGTTTGACTGCTCTTCATCCTCTTTTAAAACAGTTTGACAGCTCTTCATCCTCTTGTAAAACAGGTTGACTGCTCTTCATCCTCTTATAAAACAGTTTGACTGCTCTTCATCCTCTTGTAAAACTGGTTGACTGCTCTTCATCCTCTTATAAAACAGTTTGACTGATCTTCATTATCTTATAAAACAGTTTGACTGCTCTTCATCCTCCTATAAAACAGTTTGACTGCTCTTCATCCTCTTGTCAAACAGTTTGACTGCTCTTCATCCTCTTATAAAACAGTTTGACTGCTCTTCATCCTCTTATAAAACAGTTTGACTGATCTTCATCATCTTATGAAACAGTTTGACTGCTCTTCATCCTCCTATAAAACAGGTTGACTGATCTTCATCCTCTTATAAAGCAGTTTGACTGCTCTTCATCCTCTTATAAAACAGTTTGACTGCTCTTCATCCTCCTATAAAACAGTTTGACTGCTCTTCATCGTCCTATAAAACAGTTTGACTGCTCTTCATCCTCTTATAAAACAGTTTGACTGATCTTCATCATCTTATAAAACAGGTTGACTGATCTTCATCCTCCTATAAAACAGTTTGACTGCTCTTCATCCTTTTGTAAAACAGTTTGACTGCTCTTCATCCTCTTGTAAAACAGGTTGACTGATCTTCATCCTCCTATAAAACAGTTTGACTTCTCTTCATCCTCTTGTAAAACAGGCTGACTGATCTTCATCCTCCTATAAAACAGTTTGACAGCTCTTCATTCTCTTATAAAACAGTTTGACTTCTCTTCATCCTCTTATAAAACAGTTTGACTGCTCTTCATCCTCCTATAAAACAGTTTGACTGCTCTTCATCCACTTGTAAAACAGGTTGACTGCTCTTCATCCTCTTATAAAACAGTTTGACTTATCTTCATCCTCTTATAAAACAGTTCGCCTGCTCTTCATCCTCTTATAAAACAGTTTGACTACTCTTCATCCTCTTGTAAAACAGGCTGACTGCTCTTCATCCACTTGTAAAACACGTTGACTGCTCTTCATCCTCTTATAAAACAGGCTGACTGAAACTTCATGCTCTTATAAAACAGTTTGACAGCTATTCATCCTCCTATAGAACAGTTTGACTGCTCTTCGTGCTCTTATATATCAGTTTGACTGATTTTCGTCCTCTTATAAAACAGTTTGACTGCTCTTCATCCTCCTATACAACGGTTTGACTGCTCTTCATCCTCTTATTAAACAGGCTGACTGTTCTTCATCCTTTTATAAAACAGTTTGAATGCTCTTCATCCTCTTGCAAAACAGTTTGACTACTCTTCATCCTCCTATAAAACAGTTTGACTGCTTTTCATCCTCTTATAAAACAGGCTGACTGTTCTTCATCCTCTTATAAAAAGTTTGACTGCTCTTCATCCTGTTATAAAAAAGATTGACTGCTCTTCATCCTCTTGTAAAACAGGCTGACTGCTCTACATCCTCGTATAAAACAGTTTGACTTATCATCATCCTCCTATAAAACAGTTTGAAAGCTCTTCATCCTCTTGTAAAACAGGTTGACTGATCTTCATCCTCCTATAAAACAGTTTGACTGCTCTTCATCCTCCTATAAAACAGTTTGACTGCTCTTCATCCTCTTGTAAAACAGGTTGACTGCTCTTCATCCTCTTATAAAACAGTTTGACTGCTCTTCATCCTCTTATAAAACAGTTTGACTGCTCTTCATCCTCCTTCAAAACAGTTTGACTGCTCTTCATACTCTTGTAAAACAGGTTGACTGATCTTCATTCTCTTATAAAACAGTTTGACTGATCTTCATCCTCTTACAAAACAGTTTGACTGCTCTTCATCCTCTTATAAATCAGTTTGACTGCTCTTCATCCTTTTATAAAACAGTTTGACTGCACTTCATCCACTTATAAAACAGTTTGACTGATCTTCATCATCTTATAAAACAGGTTGACTGCTCTTCATCCTCCTATAAAACAGTTTGATTGCTCTTCATCCTTTTGTAAAACATGTTGACTGCTCTTCATCCTCTTATAAAACAGGTTGACTGATCTTCATCCTCTTATAAAACAGTTTGACTGCTCTTCATCCTCTTATAAAACAGTTTGACTGCTCTTCATCCTCATATAAAACAGTTTGACTGATCTTCATCATCTTATGAAACAGTATGACTGCTCTTCATCCTCCTATAAAACAGGTTGACTGATCTTCATCCTCTTATAAAGCAGTTTGACTGCTCTTCATCCTCTTATAAAACAGTTTGACTGCTCTTCATCCTCCTATAAAACAGTTTGACTGCTCTTCATCGTCCTATAAAACAGTTTGACTGCTCTTCATCCTCTTATAAAACAGTATGACTGATCTTCATCATCTTATAAAACAGGTTGACTGATCTTCATCCTCCTATAAAACAGTTTGACTGCTCTTCATCCTTTTGTAAAACAGTTTGACTGCTCTTCATCCTCTTGTAAAACAGGTTGACTGATCTTCATCCTCCTATAAAACAGTTTGACTTCTCTTCATCCTCTAGTAAAACAGGTTGACTGATCTTCATCCTCCTATAAAACAGTTTGACTGCTCTACATCCTCTTATAAAACAGTTTGACTGCTCTTCATCCTCCTATAAAACAGTTTGACTGCTCTTCATCCTCTTATAAAACAGTTTGACTGATTTTCATCATCTTATAAAACAGTTTGACTGCTCTTCATCCTCCTATAAAACAGGTTGACTGATCTTCATCCTCTTATAAAACAGTTTGACTGCTCTCCATCCTCCTATAAAACAGTTTGACTGCTCTTCATCCTCTTATAAAACAGTTTGACTGCACTTCATCCTCTTATAAAACAGTTTGACTGCTCTTCATCCTCCTATAAAGCAGTTTGACTGCTCTTCATCCTCTTGTAAAACAGGCTGACTGATCTTCATCCTCTTATAAAACAGTTTCACTGCTCTTCATCTTCTTATAAAACAGTTTGACTGCTTTTCATCCTCTTATAAATCAGTTTGACTGATCTTCGTCCTCTTATAAAACAGTTTGACTTCTCTTCATCCTCTTATAAAACAGTTTGACTGCTCTTCATCCTCCTATAAAACTGTTTGACAGCTCTTCATCCTCTTGTAAAACAGGCTGACTGATCTTCATGCTCTTATAAAACAGTTTGACTGCTCTTCATTCTCTTATAAAACAGTTTGACTGCTCTTCATCCTCTTATAAAACAGTTTGACTGCTCTTCATCCTCTTATAAAACAGTTTGACAGCTCTTCATCCTCTTGTAAAACAGGTTGACTGCTCTTCATCCTCTTATAAAACAGTTTGACTGCTCTTCATCCTCTTGTAAAACTGGTTGACTGCTCTTCATCCTCTTATAAAACAGTTTGACTGATCTTCATTATCTTATAAAACAGTTTGACTGCTCTTCATCCTCCTATAAAACAGTTTGACTGCTCTTCATCCTCTTGTCAAACAGTTTGACTGCTCTTCATCCTCTTATAAAACAGTTTGACTGATCTTCATCATCTTATGAAACAGTTTGACTGCTCTTCATCCTCCTATAAAACAGGTTGACTGATCTTCATCCTCTTATAAAGCAGTTTGACTGCTCTTCATCCTCTTATAAAACAGTTTGACTGCTCTTCATCCTCCTATAAAACAGTTTGACTGCTCTTCATCGTCCTATAAAACAGTTTGACTGCTCTTCATCCTCTTATAAAACAGTTTGACTGATCTTCATCATCTTATAAAACAGGTTGACTGATCTTCATCCTCCTATAAAACAGTTTGACTGCTCTTCATCCTTTTGTAAAACAGTTTGACTGCTCTTCATCCTCTTGTAAAACAGGCTGACTGATCTTCATCCTCCTATAAAACAGTTTGACAGCTCTTCATTCTCTTATAAAACAGTTTGACTTCTCTTCATCCTCTTATAAAACAGTTTGACTGCTCTTCATCCTCCTATAAAACAGTTTGACTGCTCTTCATCCACTTGTAAAACAGGTTGACTGCTCTTCATCCTCTTATAAAACAGTTTGACTTATCTTCATCCTCTTATAAAACAGTTTGCCTGCTCTTCATCCTCTTATAAAACAGTTTGACTACTCTTCATCCTCTTGTAAAACAGGCTGACTGCTCTTCATCCACTTGTAAAACAGGTTGACTGCTCTTCATCCTCTTATAAAACAGGCTGACTGAAACTTCATGCTCTTATAAAACAGTTTGACAGCTCTTCATCCTCCTATAGAACAGTTTGACTGCTCTTCGTGCTCTTATATATCAGTTTGACTGATTTTCGTCCTCTTATAAAACAGTTTGACTGCTCTTCATCCTCCTATACAACGGTTTGACTGCTCTTTATCCTCTTATTAAACAGGCTGACTGTTCTTCATCCTTTTATAAAACAGTTTGAATGCTCTTCATCCTCTTGCAAAACAGTTTGACTACTCTTCATCCTCCTATAAAACAGTTTGACTGCTTTTCATCCTCTTATAAAACAGGCTGACTGTTCTTCATCCTCTTATAAAAAGTTTGACTGCTCTTCATCCTGTTATAAAAAAGATTGACTGCTCTTCATCCTCTTGTAAAACAGGCTGACTGCTCTACATCCTCGTATAAAACAGTTTGACTTATCATCATCCTCCTATAAAACAGTTTGAAAGCTCTTCATCCTCTTGTAAAACAGGTTGACTGATCTTCATCCTCCTATAAAACAGTTTGACTGCTCTTCATCCTCCTATAAAACAGTTTGACTGCTCTTCATCCTCTTGTAAAACAGGCTGACTGATCTTCATCCTCTTATAAAACAGTTTGACTGCTCTTCATCCTCTTATAAAACAGTTTGACTGCTCTTCATCCTCCTTCAAAACAGTTTGACTGCTCTTCATACTCTTGTAAAACAGGTTGACTGATCTTCATTCTCTTATAAAACAGTTTGACTGATCTTCATCCTCTTACAAAACAGTTTGACTGCTCTTCATCCTCTTATAAATCAGTTTGACTGCTCTTCATCCTCTTATAAAACAGTTTGACTGCACTTCATCCTCTTATAAAACAGTTTGACTGATCTTCATCATCTTATAAAACAGGTTGACTGCTCTTCATCCTCCTATAAAACAGTTTGACTGCTCTTCATCCTTTTGTAAAACATGTTGACTGCTCTTCATCCTCTTATAAAACAGGTTGACTGATCTTCATCCTCTTATAAAACAGTTTGACTGCTCTTCATCCTCTTATAAAACAGTTTGACTGCTCTTCATCCTCCTATAAAACAGTTTGACTGATCTTCATCGTCCTATAAAACAGTTTGACTGCTCTTCATCCTCTTATAAAACAGTATGACTGATCTTCATCATCTTATAAAACAGGTTGACTGATCTTCATCCTCCTATAAAACAGTTTGACTGCTCTTCATCCTTTTGTAAAACAGTTTGACTGCTCTTCATCCTCTTGTAAAACAGGTTGACTGATCTTCATCCTCCTATAAAACAGTTTGACTTCTCTTCATCCTCTAGTAAAACAGGTTGACTGATCTTCATCCTCCTATAAAACAGTTTGACTGCTCTACATCCTCTTATAAAACAGTTTGACTGCTCTTCATCCTCCTATAAAACAGTTTGACTGCTCTTCATCCTCTTATAAAACAGTTTGACTGATTTTCATCATCTTATAAAACAGTTTGACTGCTCTTCATCCTCTTTGAAAACAGGTTGACTGATCTTCATCCTCATATAAAATAGTTTGACTGATCTTCATCCTCTTTTAAAACAGTTTGACTGCTCTTTGTCCTCTTGTAAATCAGTTTGACTGCTCTTCGTCCTCTTATAAAACAGTTTGACTGCTCTTCATCATCTTGTAAAATAGGTTGACTGCTCTTCATCCTCTTTTAAAAGTTTGACTGCTCTTCATCCTCCTGTAAAACAGGTTGACTGATCTTCATCCTCTTATAAAACAGTTTGACTGCTCTCCATCCTCCTATAAAACAGTTTGACTTCTCTTCATCCTCTTACAAATCAGTTTGACTGCTCTTCATCCTCTTATAAAACAGTTTGACTGCACTTCATCCTCATATAAAACAGTTTGACTGATCTTCATCCTCCTATAAAACAGTTTGACTGCTCTTCATCCTCTTACAAATCAGTTTGACTGCTCTTCATCCTCTTATAAAACAGTTTGACTGCTCTTCATCCTCATATAAAACAGTTTGACTGATCTTCATCATCTTATGAAACAGTATGACTGCTCTTCATCCTCCTATAAAACAGGTTGACTGATCTTCATCCTCTTATAAAGCAGTTTGACTGCTCTTCATCCTCTTATAAAACAGTTTGACTGCTCTTCATCCTCCTATAAAACAGTTTGACTGCTCTTCATCGTCCTATAAAACAGTTTGACTGCTCTTCATCCTCTTATAAAACAGTATGACTGATCTTCATCATCTTATAAAACAGGTTGACTGATCTTCATCCTCCTATAAAACAGTTTGACTGCTCTTCATCCTTTTGTAAAACAGTTTGACTGCTCTTCATCCTCTTGTAAAACAGGTTGACTGATCTTCATCCTCCTATAAAACAGTTTGACTTCTCTTCATCCTCTAGTAAAACAGGTTGACTGATCTTCATCCTCCTATAAAACAGTTTGACTGCTCTACATCCTCTTATAAAACAGTTTGACTGCTCTTCATCCTCCTATAAAACAGTTTGACTGCTCTTCATCCTCTTATAAAACAGTTTGACTGATTTTCATCATCTTATAAAACAGTTTGACTGCTCTTCATCCTCCTATAAAACAGGTTGACTGATCTTCATCCTCTTATAAAACAGTTTGACTGCTCTCCATCCTCCTATAAAACAGTTTGACTGCTCTTCATCCTCTTATAAAACAGTTTGACTGCACTTCATCCTCTTATAAAACAGTTTGACTGCTCTTCATCCTCCTATAAAGCAGTTTGACTGCTCTTCATCCTCTTGTAAAACAGGCTGACTGATCTTCATCCTCTTATAAAACAGTTTCACTGCTCTTCATCTTCTTATAAAACAGTTTGACTGCTTTTCATCCTCTTATAAATCAGTTTGACTGCTCTTCGTCCTCTTATAAAACAGTTTGACTTCTCTTCATCCTCTTATAAAACAGTTTGACTGCTCTTCATCCTCCTATAAAACTGTTTGACAGCTCTTCATCCTCTTGTAAAACAGGCTGACTGATCTTCATGCTCTTATAAAACAGTTTGACTGCTCTTCATTCTCTTATAATACAGTTTGACTGCTCTTCATCCTCTTATAAAACAGTTTGACTGCTCTTCATCCTCTTTTAAAACAGTTTGACAGCTCTTCATCCTCTTGTAAAACAGGTTGACTGCTCTTCATCCTCTTATAAAACAGTTTGACTGCTCTTCATCCTCTTGTAAAACTGGTTGACTGCTCTTCATCCTCTTATAAAACAGTTTGACTGATCTTCATTATCTTATAAAACAGTTTGACTGCTCTTCATCCTCCTATAAAACAGTTTGACTGCTCTTCATCCTCTTGTCAAACAGTTTGACTGCTCTTCATCCTCTTATAAAACAGTTTGACTGCTCTTCATCCTCTTATAAAACAGTTTGACTGATCTTCATCATCTTATGAAACAGTTTGACTGCTCTTCATCCTCCTATAAAACAGGTTGACTGATCTTCATCCTCTTATAAAGCAGTTTGACTGCTCTTCATCCTCTTATAAAACAGTTTGACTGCTCTTCATCCTCCTATAAAACAGGTTGACTGATCTTCATTCTCTTATAAAACAGTTTGACTGATCTTCATCCTCTTACAAAACAGTTTGACTGCTCTTCATCCTCTTATAAATCAGTTTGACTGCTCTTCATCCTTTTATAAAACAGTTTGACTGCACTTCATCCACTTATAAAACAGTTTGACTGATCTTCATCATCTTATAAAACAGGTTGACTGCTCTTCATCCTCCTATAAAACAGTTTGACTGCTCTTCATCCTTTTGTAAAACATGTTGACTGCTCTTCATCCTCTTATAAAACAGGTTGACTGATCTTCATCCTCTTATAAAACAGTTTGACTGCTCTTCATCCTCTTATAAAACAGTTTGACTGCTCTTCATCCTCATATAAAACAGTTTGACTGATCTTCATCATCTTATGAAACAGTATGACTGCTCTTCATCCTCCTATAAAACAGGTTGACTGATCTTCATCCTCTTATAAAGCAGTTTGACTGCTCTTCATCCTCTTATAAAACAGTTTGACTGCTCTTCATCCTCCTATAAAACAGTTTGACTGCTCTTCATCGTCCTATAAAACAGTTTGACTGCTCTTCATCCTCTTATAAAACAGTATGACTGATCTTCATCATCTTATAAAACAGGTTGACTGATCTTCATCCTCCTATAAAACAGTTTGACTGCTCTTCATCCTTTTGTAAAACAGTTTGACTGCTCTTCATCCTCTTGTAAAACAGGTTGACTGATCTTCATCCTCCTATAAAACAGTTTGACTTCTCTTCATCCTCTAGTAAAACAGGTTGACTGATCTTCATCCTCCTATAAAACAGTTTGACTGCTCTACATCCTCTTATAAAACAGTTTGACTGCTCTTCATCCTCCTATAAAACAGTTTGACTGCTCTTCATCCTCTTATAAAACAGTTTGACTGATTTTCATCATCTTATAAAACAGTTTGACTGCTCTTCATCCTCCTATAAAACAGGTTGACTGATCTTCATCCTCTTATAAAACAGTTTGACTGCTCTCCATCCTCCTATAAAACAGTTTGACTGCTCTTCATCCTCTTATAAAACAGTTTGACTGCACTTCATCCTCTTATAAAACAGTTTGACTGCTCTTCATCCTCCTATAAAGCAGTTTGACTGCTCTTCATCCTCTTGTAAAACAGGCTGACTGATCTTCATCCTCTTATAAAACAGTTTCACTGCTCTTCATCTTCTTATAAAACAGTTTGACTGCTTTTCATCCTCTTATAAATCAGTTTGACTGATCTTCGTCCTCTTATAAAACAGTTTGACTTCTCTTCATCCTCTTATAAAACAGTTTGACTGCTCTTCATCCTCCTATAAAACTGTTTGACAGCTCTTCATCCTCTTGTAAAACAGGCTGACTGATCTTCATGCTCTTATAAAACAGTTTGACTGCTCTTCATTCTCTTATAAAACAGTTTGACTGCTCTTCATCCTCTTATAAAACAGTTTGACTGCTCTTCATCCTCTTATAAAACAGTTTGACAGCTCTTCATCCTCTTGTAAAACAGGTTGACTGCTCTTCATCCTCTTATAAAACAGTTTGACTGCTCTTCATCCTCTTGTAAAACTGGTTGACTGCTCTTCATCCTCTTATAAAACAGTTTGACTGATCTTCATTATCTTATAAAACAGTTTGACTGCTCTTCATCCTCCTATAAAACAGTTTGACTGCTCTTCATCCTCTTGTCAAACAGTTTGACTGCTCTTCATCCTCTTATAAAACAGTTTGACTGCTCTTCATCCTCTTATAAAACAGTTTGACTGATCTTCATCATCTTATGAAACAGTTTGACTGCTCTTCATCCTCCTATAAAACAGGTTGACTGATCTTCATCCTCTTATAAAGCAGTTTGACTGCTCTTCATCCTCTTATAAAACAGTTTGACTGCTCTTCATCCTCCTATAAAACAGTTTGACTGCTCTTCATCGTCCTATAAAACAGTTTGACTGCTCTTCATCCTCTTATAAAACAGTTTGACTGATCTTCATCATCTTATAAAACAGGTTGACTGATCTTCATCCTCCTATAAAACAGTTTGACTGCTCTTCATCCTTTTGTAAAACAGTTTGACTGCTCTTCATCCTCTTGTAAAACAGGTTGACTGATCTTCATCCTCCTATAAAACAGTTTGACTTCTCTTCATCCTCTTGTAAAACAGGCTGACTGATCTTCATCCTCCTATAAAACAGTTTGACAGCTCTTCATTCTCTTATAAAACAGTTTGACTTCTCTTCATCCTCTTATAAAACAGTTTGACTGCTCTTCATCCTCCTATAAAACAGTTTGACTGCTCTTCATCCACTTGTAAAACAGGTTGACTGCTCTTCATCCTCTTATAAAACAGTTTGACTTATCTTCATCCTCTTATAAAACAGTTTGCCTGCTCTTCATCCTCTTATAAAACAGTTTGACTACTCTTCATCCTCTTGTAAAACAGGCTGACTGCTCTTCATCCACTTGTAAAACAGGTTGACTGCTCTTCATCCTCTTATAAAACAGGCTGACTGAAACTTCATGCTCTTATAAAACAGTTTGACAGCTCTTCATCCTCCTATAGAACAGTTTGACTGCTCTTCGTGCTCTTATATATCAGTTTGACTGATTTTCGTCCTCTTATAAAACAGTTTGACTGCTCTTCATCCTCCTATACAACGGTTTGACTGCTCTTTATCCTCTTATTAAACAGGCTGACTGTTCTTCATCCTTTTATAAAACAGTTTGAATGCTCTTCATCCTCTTGCAAAACAGTTTGACTACTCTTCATCCTCCTATAAAACAGTTTGACTGCTTTTCATCCTCTTATAAAACAGGCTGACTGTTCTTCATCCTCTTATAAAAAGTTTGACTGCTCTTCATCCTGTTATAAAAAAGATTGACTGCTCTTCATCCTCTTGTAAAACAGGCTGACTGCTCTACATCCTCGTGTAAAACAGTTTGACTTATCATCATCCTCCTATAAAACAGTTTGAAAGCTCTTCATCCTCTTGTAAAACAGGTTGACTGATCTTCATCCTCCTATAAAACAGTTTGACTGCTCTTCATCCTCCTATAAAACAGTTTGACTGCTCTTCATCCTCTTGTAAAACAGGCTGACTGATCTTCATCCTCTTATAAAACAGTTTGACTGCTCTTCATCCTCTTATAAAACAGTTTGACTGCTCTTCATCCTCCTTCAAAACAGTTTGACTGCTCTTCATACTCTTGTAAAACAGGTTGACTGATCTTCATTCTCTTATAAAACAGTTTGACTGATCTTCATCCTCTTACAAAACAGTTTGACTGCTCTTCATCCTCTTATAAATCAGTTTGACTGCTCTTCATCCTCTTATAAAACAGTTTGACTGCACTTCATCCTCTTATAAAACAGTTTGACTGATCTTCATCATCTTATAAAACAGGTTGACTGCTCTTCATCCTCCTATAAAACAGTTTGACTGCTCTTCATCCTTTTGTAAAACATGTTGACTGCTCTTCATCCTCTTATAAAACAGGTTGACTGATCTTCATCCTCTTATAAAACAGTTTGACTGCTCTTCATCCTCTTATAAAACAGTTTGACTGCTCTTCATCCTCCTATAAAACAGTTTGACTGATCTTCATCGTCCTATAAAACAGTTTGACTGCTCTTCATCCTCTTATAAAACAGTATGACTGATCTTCATCATCTTATAAAACAGGTTGACTGATCTTCATCCTCCTATAAAACAGTTTGACTGCTCTTCATCCTTTTGTAAAACAGTTTGACTGCTCTTCATCCTCTTGTAAAACAGGTTGACTGATCTTCATCCTCCTATAAAACAGTTTGACTTCTCTTCATCCTCTAGTAAAACAGGTTGACTGATCTTCATCCTCCTATAAAACAGTTTGACTGCTCTACATCCTCTTATAAAACAGTTTGACTGCTCTTCATCCTCCTATAAAACAGTTTGACTGCTCTTCATCCTCTTATAAAACAGTTTGACTGATTTTCATCATCTTATAAAACAGTTTGACTGCTCTTCATCCTCTTTGAAAACAGGTTGACTGATCTTCATCCTCATATAAAATAGTTTGACTGATCTTCATCCTCTTTTAAAACAGTTTGACTGCTCTTTGTCCTCTTGTAAATCAGTTTGACTGCTCTTCGTCCTCTTATAAAACAGTTTGACTGCTCTTCATCATCTTGTAAAATAGGTTGACTGCTCTTCATCCTCTTTTAAAAGTTTGACTGCTCTTCATCCTCCTGTAAAACAGGTTGACTGATCTTCATCCTCTTATAAAACAGTTTGACTGCTCTCCATCCTCCTATAAAACAGTTTGACTTCTCTTCATCCTCTTACAAATCAGTTTGACTGCTCTTCATCCTCTTATAAAACAGTTTGACTGCACTTCATCCTCATATAAAACAGTTTGACTGATCTTCATCCTCCTATAAAACAGTTTGACTGCTCTTCATCCTCTTACAAATCAGTTTGACTGCTCTTCATCCTCTTATAAAACAGTTTGACTGCTCTTCATCCTCATATAAAACAGTTTGACTGATCTTCATCATCTTATGAAACAGTATGACTGCTCTTCATCCTCCTATAAAACAGGTTGACTGATCTTCATCCTCTTATAAAGCAGTTTGACTGCTCTTCATCCTCTTATAAAACAGTTTGACTGCTCTTCATCCTCCTATAAAACAGTTTGACTGCTCTTCATCGTCCTATAAAACAGTTTGACTGCTCTTCATCCTCTTATAAAACAGTATGACTGATCTTCATCATCTTATAAAACAGGTTGACTGATCTTCATCCTCCTATAAAACAGTTTGACTGCTCTTCATCCTTTTGTAAAACAGTTTGACTGCTCTTCATCCTCTTGTAAAACAGGTTGACTGATCTTCATCCTCCTATAAAACAGTTTGACTTCTCTTCATCCTCTAGTAAAACAGGTTGACTGATCTTCATCCTCCTATAAAACAGTTTGACTGCTCTACATCCTCTTATAAAACAGTTTGACTGCTCTTCATCCTCCTATAAAACAGTTTGACTGCTCTTCATCCTCTTATAAAACAGTTTGACTGATTTTCATCATCTTATAAAACAGTTTGACTGCTCTTCATCCTCCTATAAAACAGGTTGACTGATCTTCATCCTCTTATAAAACAGTTTGACTGCTCTCCATCCTCCTATAAAACAGTTTGACTGCTCTTCATCCTCTTATAAAACAGTTTGACTGCACTTCATCCTCTTATAAAACAGTTTGACTGCTCTTCATCCTCCTATAAAGCAGTTTGACTGCTCTTCATCCTCTTGTAAAACAGGCTGACTGATCTTCATCCTCTTATAAAACAGTTTCACTGCTCTTCATCTTCTTATAAAACAGTTTGACTGCTTTTCATCCTCTTATAAATCAGTTTGACTGCTCTTCGTCCTCTTATAAAACAGTTTGACTTCTCTTCATCCTCTTATAAAACAGTTTGACTGCTCTTCATCCTCCTATAAAACTGTTTGACAGCTCTTCATCCTCTTGTAAAACAGGCTGACTGATCTTCATGCTCTTATAAAACAGTTTGACTGCTCTTCATTCTCTTATAATACAGTTTGACTGCTCTTCATCCTCTTATAAAACAGTTTGACTGCTCTTCATCCTCTTTTAAAACAGTTTGACAGCTCTTCATCCTCTTGTAAAACAGGTTGACTGCTCTTCATCCTCTTATAAAACAGTTTGACTGCTCTTCATCCTCTTGTAAAACTGGTTGACTGCTCTTCATCCTCTTATAAAACAGTTTGACTGATCTTCATTATCTTATAAAACAGTTTGACTGCTCTTCATCCTCCTATAAAACAGTTTGACTGCTCTTCATCCTCTTGTCAAACAGTTTGACTGCTCTTCATCCTCTTATAAAACAGTTTGACTGCTCTTCATCCTCTTATAAAACAGTTTGACTGATCTTCATCATCTTATGAAACAGTTTGACTGCTCTTCATCCTCCTATAAAACAGGTTGACTGATCTTCATCCTCTTATAAAGCAGTTTGACTGCTCTTCATCCTCTTATAAAACAGTTTGACTGCTCTTCATCCTCCTATAAAACAGTTTGACTGCTCTTCATCGTCCTATAAAACAGTTTGACTGCTCTTCATCCTCTTATAAAACAGTTTGACTGATCTTCATCATCTTATAAAACAGGTTGACTGATCTTCATCCTCCTATAAAACAGTTTGACTGCTCTTCATTCTTTTGTAAAACAGTTTGACTGCTCTTCATCCTCTTGTAAAACAGGTTGACTGATCTTCATCCTCCTATAAAACAGTTTGACTTCTCTTCATCCTCTTGTAAAACAGGCTGACTGATCTTCATCCTCCTATAAAACAGTTTGACAGCTCTTCATTCTCTTATAAAACAGTTTGACTTCTCTTCATCCTCTTATAAAACAGTTTGACTGCTCTTCATCCTCCTATAAAACAGTTTGACTGCTCTTCATCCACTTGTAAAACAGGTTGACTGCTCTTCATCCTCTTATAAAACAGTTTGACTTATCTTCATCCTCTTATAAAACAGTTCGCCTGCTCTTCATCCTCTTATAAAACAGTTTGACTACTCTTCATCCTCTTGTAAAACAGGCTGACTGCTCTTCATCCACTTGTAAAACACGTTGACTGCTCTTCATCCTCTTATAAAACAGGCTGACTGAAACTTCATGCTCTTATAAAACAGTTTGACAGCTATTCATCCTCCTATAGAACAGTTTGACTGCTCTTCGTGCTCTTATATATCAGTTTGACTGATTTTCGTCCTCTTATAAAACAGTTTGACTGCTCTTCATCCTCCTATACAACGGTTTGACTGCTCTTCATCCTCTTATTAAACAGGCTGACTGTTCTTCATCCTTTTATAAAACAGTTTGAATGCTCTTCATCCTCTTGCAAAACAGTTTGACTACTCTTCATCCTCCTATAAAACAGTTTGACTGCTTTTCATCCTCTTATAAAACAGGCTGACTGTTCTTCATCCTCTTATAAAAAGTTTGACTGCTCTTCATCCTGTTATAAAAAAGATTGACTGCTCTTCATCCTCTTGTAAAACAGGCTGACTGCTCTACATCCTCGTATAAAACAGTTTGACTTATCATCATCCTCCTATAAAACAGTTTGAAAGCTCTTCATCCTCTTGTAAAACAGGTTGACTGATCTTCATCCTCCTATAAAACAGTTTGACTGCTCTTCATCCTCCTATAAAACAGTTTGACTGCTCTTCATCCTCTTGTAAAACAGGCTGACTGATCTTCATCCTCTTATAAAACAGTTTGACTGCTCTTCATCCTCTTATAAAACAGTTTGACTGCTCTTCATCCTCCTTCAAAACAGTTTGACTGCTCTTCATACTCTTGTAAAACAGGTTGACTGATCTTCATTCTCTTATAAAACAGTTTGACTGATCTTCATCCTCTTACAAAACAGTTTGACTGCTCTTCATCCTCTTATAAATCAGTTTGACTGCTCTTCATCCTCTTATAAAACAGTTTGACTGCACTTCATCCACTTATAAAACAGTTTGACTGATCTTCATCATCTTATAAAACAGGTTGACTGCTCTTCATCCTCCTATAAAACAGTTTGACTGCTCTTCATCCTTTTGTAAAACATGTTGACTGCTCTTCATCCTCTTATAAAACAGGTTGACTGATCTTCATCCTCTTATAAAACAGTTTGACTGCTCTTCATCCTCTTATAAAACAGTTTGACTGCTCTTCATCCTCATATAAAACAGTTTGACTGATCTTCATCATCTTATGAAACAGTATGACTGCTCTTCATCCTCCTATAAAACAGGTTGACTGATCTTCATCCTCTTATAAAGCAGTTTGACTGCTCTTCATCCTCTTGTAAAACAGGTTGACTGATCTTCATCCTCCTATAAAACAGTTTGACTTCTCTTCATCCTCTAGTAAAACAGGTTGACTGATCTTCATCCTCCTATAAAACAGTTTGACTGCTCTACATCCTCTTATAAAACAGTTTGACTGCTCTTCATCCTCCTATAAAACAGTTTGACTGCTCTTCATCCTCTTATAAAACAGTTTGACTGATTTTCATCATCTTATAAAACAGTTTGACTGCTCTTCATCCTCCTATAAAACAGGTTGACTGATCTTCATCCTCTTATAAAACAGTTTGACTGCTCTCCATCCTCCTATAAAACAGTTTGACTGCTCTTCATCCTCTTATAAAACAGTTTGACTGCACTTCATCCTCTTATAAAACAGTTTGACTGCTCTTCATCCTCCTATAAAGCAGTTTGACTGCTCTTCATCCTCTTGTAAAACAGGCTGACTGATCTTCATCCTCTTATAAAACAGTTTCACTGCTCTTCATCTTCTTATAAAACAGTTTGACTGCTTTTCATCCTCTTATAAATCAGTTTGACTGCTCTTCGTCCTCTTATAAAACAGTTTGACTGCTCTTCATCCTCCTATAAAACTGTTTGACAGCTCTTCATCCTCTTGTAAAACAGGCTGACTGATCTTCATGCTCTTATAAAACAGTTTGACTGCTCTTCATTCTCTTATAAAACAGTTTGACTGCTCTTCATCCTCTTATAAAACAGTTTGACTGCTCTTCATCCTCTTATAAAACAGTTTGACAGCTCTTCATCCTCTTGTAAAACAGGTTGACTGCTCTTCATCCTCTTATAAAACAGTTTGACTGCTCTTCATCCTCTTGTAAAACTGGTTGACTGCTCTTCATCCTCTTATAAAACAGTTTGACTGATCTTCATTATCTTATAAAACAGTTTGACTGCTCTTCATCCTCCTATAAAACAGTTTGACTGCTCTTCATCCTCTTGTCAAACAGTTTGACTGCTCTTCATCCTCTTATAAAACAGTTTGACTGCTCTTCATCCTCTTATAAAACAGTTTGACTGATCTTCATCATCTTATGAAACAGTTTGACTGCTCTTCATCCTCCTATAAAACAGGTTGACTGATCTTCATCCTCTTATAAAGCAGTTTGACTGCTCTTCATCCTCTTATAAAACAGTTTGACTGCTCTTCATCCTCCTATAAAACAGTTTGACTGCTCTTCATCGTCCTATAAAACAGTTTGACTGCTCTTCATCCTCTTATAAAACAGTTTGACTGATCTTCATCATCTTATAAAACAGGTTGACTGATCTTCATCCTCCTATAAAACAGTTTGACTGCTCTTCATCCTTTTGTAAAACAGTTTGACTGCTCTTCATCCTCTTGTAAAACAGGTTGACTGATCTTCATCCTCCTATAAAACAGTTTGACTTCTCTTCATCCTCTTGTAAAACAGGCTGACTGATCTTCATCCTCCTATAAAACAGTTTGACAGCTCTTCATTCTCTTATAAAACAGTTTGACTTCTCTTCATCCTCTTATAAAACAGTTTGACTGCTCTTCATCCTCCTATAAAACAGTTTGACTGCTCTTCATCCACTTGTAAAACAGGTTGACTGCTCTTCATCCTCTTATAAAACAGTTTGACTTATCTTCATCCTCTTATAAAACAGTTTGCCTGCTCTTCATCCTCTTATAAAACAGTTTGACTACTCTTCATCCTCTTGTAAAACAGGCTGACTGCTCTTCATCCACTTGTAAAACAGGTTGACTGCTCTTCATCCTCTTATAAAACAGGCTGACTGAAACTTCATGCTCTTATAAAACAGTTTGACAGCTCTTCATCCTCCTATAGAACAGTTTGACTGCTCTTCGTGCTCTTATATATCAGTTTGACTGATTTTCGTCCTCTTATAAAACAGTTTGACTGCTCTTCATCCTCCTATACAACGGTTTGACTGCTCTTTATCCTCTTATTAAACAGGCTGACTGTTCTTCATCCTTTTATAAAACAGTTTGAATGCTCTTCATCCTCTTGCAAAACAGTTTGACTACTCTTCATCCTCCTATAAAACAGTTTGACTGCTTTTCATCCTCTTATAAAACAGGCTGACTGTTCTTCATCCTCTTATAAAAAGTTTGACTGCTCTTCATCCTGTTATAAAAAAGATTGACTGCTCTTCATCCTCTTGTAAAACAGGCTGACTGCTCTACATCCTCGTATAAAACAGTTTGACTTATCATCATCCTCCTATAAAACGGTTTGAAAGCTCTTCATCCTCTTGTAAAACAGGTTGACTGATCTTCATCCTCCTATAAAACAGTTTGACTGCTCTTCATCCTCCTATAAAACAGTTTGACTGCTCTTCATCCTCTTGTAAAACAGGCTGACTGATCTTCATCCTCCTATAAAACAGTTTGACTGCTCTTCATCATCTTATAAAACAGTTTGACTGCTCTTCATCCTCCTTCAAAACAGTTTGACTGCTCTTCATACTCTTGTAAAACAGGTTGACTGATCTTCATTCTCTTATAAAACAGTTTGACTGATCTTCATCCTCTTACAAAACAGTTTGACTGCTCTTCATCCTCTTATAAATCAGTTTGACTGCTCTTCATCCTCTTATAAAACAGTTTGACTGCACTTCATCCTCTTATAAAACAGTTTGACTGATCTTCATCATCTTATAAAACAGGTTGACTGCTCTTCATCCTCCTATAAAACAGTTTGACTGCTCTTCATCCTTTTGTAAAACATGTTGACTGCTCTTCATCCTCTTATAAAACAGGTTGACTGATCTTCATCCTCTTATAAAACAGTTTGACTGCTCTTCATCCTCTTATAAAACAGTTTGACTGCTCTTCATCCTCTTATAAAACAGTTTGACTGATCTTCATCATCTTATGAAACAGTATGACTGCTCTTCATCCTCCTATAAAACAGGTTGACTGATCTTCATCCTCTTATAAAGCAGTTTGACTGCTCTTCATCCTCTTATAAAACAGTTTGACTGCTCTTCATCCTCCTATAAAACAGTTTGACTGATCTTCATCGTCCTATAAAACAGTTTGACTGCTCTTCATCCTCTTATAAAACAGTATGACTGATCTTCATCATCTTATAAAACAGGTTGACTGATCTTCATCCTCCTATAAAACAGTTTGACTGCTCTTCATCCTTTTGTAAAACAGTTTGACTGCTCTTCATCCTCTTGTAAAACAGGTTGACTGATCTTCATCCTCCTATAAAACAGTTTGACTTCTCTTCATCCTCTAGTAAAACAGGTTGACTGATCTTCATCCTCCTATAAAACAGTTTGACTGCTCTACATCCTCTTATAAAACAGTTTGACTGCTCTTCATCCTCCTATAAAACAGTTTGACTGCTCTTCATCCTCTTATAAAACAGTTTGACTGATTTTCATCATCTTATAAAACAGTTTGACTGCTCTTCATCCTCCTATAAAACAGTTTGACTGCTGTTCATCCTTTTGTAAAACAGTTTGACTGCTCTTCATCCTCTTTGAAAACAGGTTGACTGATCTTCATCCTCATATAAAATAGTTTGACTGATCTTCATCCTCTTTTAAAACAGTTTGACTGCTCTTTGTCCTCTTGTAAATCAGTTTGACTGCTCTTCGTCCTCTTATAAAACAGTTTGACTGCTCTTCATCATCTTGTAAAATAGGTTGACTGCTCTTCATCCTCCTGTAAAACAGGTTGACTGATCTTCATCCTCTTATAAAACATTTTGACTGCTCTCCATCCTCCTATAAAACAGTTTGACTTCTCTTCATCCTCTTGTAAAACAGGTTGACTGATCTTCATCCTCCTATAAAACAGTTTGACTGCTCTTCATCCTCTTACAAATCAGTTTGACTGCTCTTCATCCTCTTATAAAACAGTTTGACTGCACTTCATCCTCTTATAAAACAGTTTGACTGCTCTTCATCCTCCTATAAAGCAGTTTGACTGCTCTTCATCCTCTTGTAAAACAGGCTGACTGATCTTCATCCTCTTATAAAACAGTTTCACTGCTCTTCATCCTCTTATAAAACAGTTTGACTGCTTTTCATCCTCTTATAAATCAGTTTGACTGCTCTTCGTCCTCTTATAAAACAGTTTGACTTCTCTTCATCCTCTTATAAAACAGTTTGACTGCTCTTCATCCTCCTATAAAACTGTTTGACAGCTCTTCATCCTCTTGTAAAACAGGGTGACTGATCTTCATGCTCTTATAAAACAGTTTGACTGCTCTTCATTCTCTTATAAAACAGTTTGACTGCTCTTCATCCTCTTATAAAACAGTTTGACTGCTCTTCATCCTCTTATAAAACAGTTTGACTGCTCTTCAACCTCTTGTAAAACAGGTTGACTGCTCTTCATCCTCTTATAAAACAGTTTGACTGCTCTTCATCCTCTTGTAAAACTGGTTGACTGCTCTTCATCCTCTTATAAAACAGTTTGACTGATCTTCATCATCTTATAAAACAGTTTGACTGCTCTTCATCCTCCTATAAAACAGTTTGACTGCTCTTCATCCTCTTGTCAAACAGTTTGACTGCTCTTCATCCTCTTATAAAACAGTTTGACTGCTCTTCATCCTCTTATAAAACAGTTTGACTGATCATCATCATCTTATGAAACAGTTTGACTGCTCTTCATCGTCCTATAAAACAGGTTGACTGATCTTCATCCTCTTATAAAGCAGTTTGACTGCTCTTCATCCTCTTATAAAACAGTTTGACTGCTCTTCATCCTCCTATAAAACAGTTTGACTGCTCTTCATCGTCCTATAAAACAGTTTGACTGTTCTTCATCCTCTTATAAAACAGTTTGACTGATCTTCATCATCTTATAAAACAGGTTGACTGATCTTCATCCTCCTATAAAACAGTTTGACTGATCTTCATCCTCCTATAAAACAGTTTGACTTCTCTTCATCCTCTTGTAAAACAGGCTGACTGATCTTCATCCTCCTATAAAACAGTTTGACAGCTCTTCATTCTCTTATAAAACAGTTTGACTTCTCTTCATCCTCTTATAAAACAGTTTGACTGCTCTTCATCCTCCTATAAAACAGTTTGACTGCTCTTCATCCACTTGTAAAACAGGTTGACTGATCTTCATCCTCCTATAAAACAGTTTGACTGCTCTTCATCCTCTTACAAATCAGTTTGACTGCTCTTCATCCTCTTATAAAACAGTTTGACTGCACTTCATCCTCTTATAAAACAGTTTGACTGCTCTTCATCCTCCTATAAAGCAGTTTGACTGCTCTTCATCCTCTTGTAAAACAGGCTGACTGATCTTCATCCTCTTATAAAACAGTTTCACTGCTCTTCATCCTCTTATAAAACAGTTTGACTGCTTTTCATCCTCTTATAAATCAGTTTGACTGCTCTTCGTCCTCTTATAAAACAGTTTGACTTCTCTTCATCCTCTTATAAAACAGTTTGACTGCTCTTCATCCTCCTATAAAACTGTTTGACAGCTCTTCATCCTCTTGTAAAACAGGCTGACTGATCTTCATGCTCTTATAAAACAGTTTGACTGCTCTTCATTCTCTTATAAAACTGTTTGACTGCTCTTCATCCTCTTATAAAACAGTTTGACTGCTCTTCATCCTCTTATAAAACAGTTTGACTGCTCTTCAACCTCTTGTAAAACAGGTTGACTGCTCTTCATCCTCTTATAAAACAGTTTGACTGCTCTTCATCCTCTTGTAAAACTGGTTGACTGCTCTTCATCCTCTTATAAAACAGTTTGACTGATCTTCATCATCTTATAAAACAGTTTGACTGCTCTTCATCCTCCTATAAAACAGTTTGACTGCTCTTCATCCTCTTGTCAAACAGTTTGACTGCTCTTCATCCTCTTATAAAACAGTTTGACTGCTCTTCATCCTCTTATAAAACAGTTTGACTGATCTTCATCATCTTATGAAACAGTTTGACTGCTCTTCATCGTCCTATAAAACAGGTTGACTGATCTTCATCCTCTTATAAAGCAGTTTGACTGCTCTTCATCCTCTTATAAAACAGTTTGACTGCTCTTCATCCTCCTATAAAACAGTTTGACTGCTCTTCATCGTCCTATAAAACAGTTTGACTGCTCTTCATCCTCTTATAAAACAGTTTGACTGATCTTCATCATCTTATAAAACAGGTTGACTAATCTTCATCCTCCTATAAAACAGTTTGACTGATCTTCATCCTCCTATAAAACAGTTTGACTTCTCTTCATCCTCTTGTAAAACAGGCTGACTGATCTTCATCCTCCTATAAAACAGTTTGACAGCTCTTCATTCTCTTATAAAACAGTTTGACTTCTCTTCATCCTCTTATAAAACAGTTTGACTGCTCTTCATCCTCCTATAAAACAGTTTGACTGCTCTTCATCCACTTGTAAAACAGGTTGACTGCTCTTCATCCTCTTATAAGACAGGCTGACTGAAACTTCATCCTCTTATAAAACAGTTTGACAGCTCTTCATCCTCCTATAGAACAGTTTGACTGCTCTTCGTGCTCTTATATATCAGTTTGACTGATTTTCGTCCTCTTATAAAACAGTTTGACTGCTCTTCAACTTCTTATAAAACAGGCTGACTTTTCTTGATGTTCTTATGAAACAGTTTGACTGCTCTTCATCCTCTTGTAAAACAGGCTGACTGCTCTACATCCTCGTATAAAAGAGTTTGACTGCTCTTCATCCTCTTATAAAACAGTTTGACTGCTCTTCATCCTCTTGTAAAACAGTTTGACTGCTCTTCATCCTCATATAAAACAGTTTGACTGCTCTTCATCCTCTTATAAAACAGTTTGACTGATCTTCATCATCTTATAAAACAGTTTGACTGCTCTTCATCCTCCTATATAACAGTTTGACTGCTCTTCATCCTCCTATAAAACAGTTTGACTGCTCTTCATCCTCCTATAAAACAGTTTGACTGCTTTTCATCCTCTTATAAAACAGTTTGACTTATCTTCATCCTCTTATAAAACAGTTTGCCTGCTCTTCATCCTCTTATAAAACAGTTTGACTGCTCTTCATCCTCTTGTAAAACAGGCTGACTGCTCTTCATCCACTTGTAAAACAGGTTGACTGCTCTTCATCCTCTTATAAAACAGGCTGACTGAAACTTCATGCTCTTATAAAACAGTTTGACTGATCTTCATCATCTTATAAAACAGGTTGACTGCTCTTCATCCTCCTATACAACGGTTTGACTGCTCATCATCCTCTTATTAAACAGGCTGACTGTTCTTCATCCTTTTATAAAACAGTTTGAATGCTCTTCATCCTCTTATAAAACAGTTTGACTACTCTTCATCCTCCTATAAAACAGTTTGACTGCTTTTCATCCTCTTATAAAACAGGCTGACTGTTCTTCATCCTCTTATAAAAAGTTTGACTGCTCTTCATCCTGTTATAAAACAGATTGACTGCTCTTCATCCTCTTGTAAAACAGGCTGACTGCTCTACATCCTCGTATAAAACAGTTTGACTTATCTTCATCCTCCTATAAAACAGTTTGACTGCTCTTTATCCTCTTGTAAAACAGGTTGACTGATCTTCATCCTCCTATAAAACAGTTTGACTGCTCTTCATCCTCCTATAAAACAGTTTGACTGCTCTTCATCCTCTTATAAAACAGTTTGACTGATCTTCATCCTCTTATAAAACAGTTTGACTGCTCTTCATCCTCTTATAAAACAGTTTGACTGCTCTTCATCCTCCTTCAAAACAGTTTGACTGCTCTTCATACTCTTGTAAAACAGGTTGACTGATCTTCATTCTCTTATAAAACAGTTTGACTGATCTTCATCCTCTTACAAAACAGTTTGACTGCTCTTCATCCTCTTATAAATCAGTTTGACTGCTCTTCATCCTCTTATAAAACAGTTTGACTGCACTTCATCCTCTTATAAAACAGTTTGACTGATCTTCATCATCTTATAAAACAGGTTGACTGCTCTTCATCCTCCTATAAAACAGTTTGACTGCTCTTCATCCTTTTGTAAAACATGTTGACTGCTCTTCATCCTCTTATAAAACAGGTTGACTGATCTTCATCCTCTTATAAAACAGTTTAATTGCTCTTCACCCTCCTTCAAAACAGTTTGACTGCTCTTCATCCTCTTGTAAAAAAGGGTTGACTGATCTTCATCCTCTTATAAAACAGTTTGACTGCTCTTCATCCTCCTTCAAAACAGTTTGACTGCTCTTCGTCCTCTTATAAAACAGTTCGACTTTTCTTCATCCTCTTATAAAACAGTTTGACTGCTCATCATCCTCCTGTAAAACTGTTTGACACCTCTTCATCCTCTTGTAAAACAGGCTGACTGATCTTCATGCTCTTATAAAACAGTTTGACTGCTCTTCATTCTCTTATAAAACAGTTTGACTGCTCTTCATCCTCTTGTAAAACAGTTTGACTGCTCTTCATCCTCTTATAAAACAGTTTGACTGCTCTTCATCCTCTTGTAAAACAGGTTGACTGCTCTTCATCCTCTTATAAAACAGTTTGACTGCTCTTCATCCTCTTGTAAAACTGGTTGACTGCTCTTCATCCTCTTATAAAACAGTTTGACTGATCTTCATCCTCTTATAAAACAGTTTGACTGCTCTTCATCCTCCTATAAAACAGTTTGACTGCTCTTCATCATCTTGTAAAACAGTTTGACTGCTCTTCATCCTCTTATAAAACAGTTTGACTGCTCTTCATCCTCTTATAAAACAGTTTGACTGATCTTCATCATCTTATGAAACAGTATGACTGCTCTTCATCCTCCTATAAAACAGGTTGAATGATCTTCATCCTCTTATAAAGCAGTTTGACTGCTCTTCATCCTCTTATAAAACAGTTTGACTGCTCTTCATCGTCCTATAAAACAGTTTGACTGCTCTTCATACTCTTATAAAACAGTTTGACTGATCTTCATCATCTTATAAAACAGGTTGACTGATCTTCATCCTCCTATAAAACAGTTTGACTGCTCTTCATCCTCCTATAAAACAGTTTGACTGCTCTTCATCATCTTGTAAAACAGTTTGACTGCTCTTCATCCTCTTATAAAACAGTTTGACTGCTCTTCATCCTCTTATAAAACAGTTTGACTGATCTTCATCATCTTATGAAACAGTATGACTGCTCTTCATCCTCCTATAAAACAGGTTGACTGCTCTTCATCCTCCTTTAAAACAGTTTGACTGCTCTTCATCCTCTTATAAAACAGTTTGACTGATCTTCATCATCTTATAAAACAGTTTGACTGCTCTTCATCCTCCTATAAAACAGTTTGACTGCTGTTCATCATTTTGTAAAACAGTTTGACTGCTCTTCATCCTCTTTGAAAACAGGTTGACTGATCTTCATCCTCATATAAAATAGTTTGACTGATCTTCATCCTCTTATAAAACAGTTTGACTGCTCTTTGTCCTCTTATAAATCAGTTTGACTGCTCTTCGTCCTCTTATAAAACAGTTTGACTGCTCTTCATCATCTTGTAAAATAGGTTGACTGTTCTTCATCCTCTTTTAAAAGTTTGACTGCTCTTCATCCTCCTGTAAAACATGTTGACTGATCTTCATCCTCTTATAAAACAGTTTGACTGCTCTCCATCCTCCTATAAAACAGTTTGACTTCTCTTCATCCTCTTGTAAAACAGGTTGACTGATCTTCATCCTCCTATAAAACAGTTTGACTGCTCTTCATCCTCTTACAAATCAGTTTGACTGCTCTTCATCCTCTTATAAAACAGTTTGACTGCACTTCATCCTCTTATAAAACAGTTTGACTGCTCTTCATCCTCCTATAAAGCAGTTTGACTGCTCTTCATCCTCTTGTAAAACAGGCTGACTGATCTTCATCCTCTTATAAAACAGTTTCACTGCTCTTCATCCTCTTATAAAACAGTTTGACTGCTTTTCATCCTCTTATAAATCAGTTTGACTGCTCTTCGTCCTCTTATAAAACAGTTTGACTTCTCTTCATCCTCTTGTAAAACAGGTTGACTGAACTTCATCCTCCTATAAAACAGGTTGACTGCTCTTCATCCTCTTATAAAACAGTTTGACTGCTCTTCGTCCTCTTATAAAACAGTTTGACTGCTCTTCATCATCTTCTAAAATAGGTTGACTGCTCTTCATCCTCTTATAAAACAGTTTGACTGCTCTTCATCCTCCTATAAAGCAGTTTGACTGCTCTTCATCCTCCTGTAAAACAGGTTGACTGATCTTCATCCTCTTATAAAACAGTTTGACTGCTCTCCATCCTCCTATAAAACAGTTTGACTTCTCTTCATCCTCTTATAAAACAGGTTGACTGATCTTCATCCTCCTATAAAACAGTTTGACTGCTCTTCATCCTCTTACAAATCAGTTTGACTGCTCTTCATCCTCTTATAAAACAGTTTGACTACACTTCATCCTCTTATAAAACAGTTTGACTGCTCTTCATCCTCCTATAAAGCAGTTTGACTGCTCTTCATCCTCTTGTAAAACAGGCTGACTGATATTCATCCTCTTATAAAACAGTTTCACTGTTCTTCATCCTCTTATAAAACAGTTTGAATGCTCTTCATCCTCTTGTAAAACAGTTTGACTGCTCTTCATCCTCCTATAAAACAGTTTGACTGCTCTTCATCCTCTTGTAAAACAGTTTGACTGCTCTTCATCCTCCTATAAAACAGTTTGACTGCTCTTCATCTTCTTATAAAACAGGCTGACTTTTCTTGATGTTCTTATGAAACAGTTTGACTGCTCTTCATCCTCTTGTAAAACAGGCTGACTGCTCTACATCCTCGTATAAAAGAGTTTGACTGCACTTCATCCTCTTATAAAACAGTTTGACTGCTCTTCATCCTCTTGTAAAACAGTTTGACTGCTCTTCATCCTCTTATAAAACAGTTTGACTGCTCTCCATCCTCTTATAAAACAGTTTGACTGATCTTCATCATCTTATAAAACAGTTTGACTGCTCTTCATCCTCCTATATAACAGTTTGACTGCTCTTCATCCTCCTATAAAACAGTTTGACTGCTCTTCATCCTCCTAAAAAACAGTTTGACTGCTCTTCATCCTCTTATAAAACAGTTTGACTGATCTTCATCCTCTTATAAAACAGTTTGCCTGCTCTTCATCCTCTTGTAAAACAGGCTGACTGCTCTTCATCCACTTGTAAAACAGGTTGACTGCTCTTCATCCTCTTATAAAACAGGCTGACTGAAACTTCATGCTCTTATAAAACAGTTTGACAGCTCTTCATCCTCCTATAGAACAGTTTGACTGCTCTTCGTGCTCTTATATATCAGTTTGACTGTTCTTCATCCTTTTATAAAACAGTTTGAATGCTCTTCATCCTCTTGTAAAACAGTGTGACTACTCTTCATCCTCCTATAAAACAGTTTGACTGCTTTTCATCCTCTTATAAAACAGGCTGACTGTTCTTCATTCTCTTATAAAAAGTTTGACTGCTCTTCATCCTGTTATAAAACAGATTGACTGCTCTTCATCCTCTTGTAAAACAGGCTGACTGCTCTACATCCTCGTATAAAACAGTTTGACTTATCTTCATCCTCCTATAAAACAGTTTGACTGCACTTCATCCTCTTGTAAAACAGGTTGACTGATCTTCATCCTCCTATAAAACAGTTTGACTGCTCTTCATCCTCCTATAAAACAGTTTGACTGCTCTTCATCCTCTTGTAAAACAGGCTGACTGATCTTCATCCTCTTATAAAACAGTTTGACTGCTCTTCATCCTCTTATAAAACAGTTTGACTGCTCTTCATCCTCCTTCAAAACAGTTTGACTGCTCTTCATACTCTTGTAAAACAGGTTGACTGATCTTCATCCTCTTATAAAACAGTTTGACTGATCTTCATCCTCTTACAAAACAGTTTGACTGCTCTTCATCCTCTTATAAATCAGTTTGACTGCTCTTCATCCTCTTATAAAACAGTTTGACTGCACTTCATCCTCTTATAAAACAGTTTGACTGATCTTCATCATCTTATAAAACAGGTTGACTGCTCTTCATCCTCCTATAAAACAGTTTGACTGCTCTTCATCCTTTTGTAAAACATGTTGACTGCTCTTCATCCTCTTATAAAACAGGTTGATTGATCTTCATCCTCTTATAAAACAGTTTAATTGCTCTTCACCCTCCTTCAAAACAGTTTGACTGCTCTTCATCCTCTTGTAAAACAGGTTGACTGATCTTCATCCTCTTATAAAACAGTTTTACTGATCTTCATCCTCTTACAAAACAGTTTGACTGCTCTTCATCCTGTTATAAATCAGTTTGACTGCTCTTCGTCCTCTTATAAAACAGTTTGACTTCTCTTCATCCTCTTATAAATCAGTTTGACTGCTCTTCGTCCTCTTATAAAACAGTTTGACTGCTCTTCATCCTCTTATAAAACAGTTTGACTGCTCTTCATCCTCTTATAAAACAGTTTGACTGCTCTTCATCCTCTTGTAAAACAGGTTGACTGCTCTTCATCCTCTTATAAAACAGTTTGACTGCTCTTCATCCTCTTGTAAAACTGGTTGACTGCTCTTCATCCTGTTATAAAACAGATTGACTGCTCTTCATCCTCTTGTAAAACAGGCTGACTGCTCTACATCCTCGTATAAAACAGTTTGACTTATCTTCATCCTCCTATAAAACAGTTTGACTGCTCTTCATCCTCTTGTAAAACAGGTTGACTGATCTTCATCCTCCTATAAAACAGTTTGACTGCTCTTCATCCTCCTATAAAACAGTTTGACTGCTCTTCATCCTCTTGTAAAACAGGCTGACTGATCTTCATCCTCTTATAAAACAGTTTGACTGCTCTTCATCCTCTTATAAAACAGTTTGACTGCTCTTCATCCTCCTTCAAAACAGTTTGACTGCTCTTCATACTCTTGTAAAACAGGTTGACTGATCTTCATCCTCTTATAAAACAGTTTGACTGATCTTCATCCTCTTACAAAACAGTTTGACTGCTCTTCATCCTCTTATAAATCAGTTTGACTGCTCTTCATCCTCTTATAAAACAGTTTGACTGCACTTCATCCTCTTATAAAACAGTTTGACTGATCTTCATCATCTTATAAAACAGGTTGACTGCTCTTCATCCTCCTATAAAACAGTTTGACTGCTCTTCATCCTTTTGTAAAACATGTTGACTGCTCTTCATCCTCTTATAAAACAGGTTGACTGATCTTCATCCTCTTATAAAACAGTTTAATTGCTCTTCACCCTCCTTCAAAACAGTTTGACTGCTCTTCATCCTCTTGTAAAACAGGTTGACTGATCTTCATCCTCTTATAAAACAGTTTTACTGATCTTCATCCTCTTACAAAACAGTTTGACTGCTCTTCATCCTCTTATAAAACAGTTTGACTGCTCTTCATCCTCTTATAAAACAGTTTGACTGATCTTCATCCTCTTATAAAACAGTTTGCCTGCTCTTCATCCTCTTATAAAACAGTTTGACTGCTCTTCATCCTCTTGTAAAACAGGCTGACTGCTCTTCATCCACTTGTAAAACAGGTTGACTGCTCTTCATCCTCTTATAAAACAGGCTGACTGAAACTTCATGCTCTTATAAAACAGTTTGACAGCTCTTCATCCTCCTATAGAACAGTTTGACTGCTCTTCGTGCTCTTATATATCAGTTTGACTGATTTTCGTCCTCTTTTAAAACAGTTTGACTGCTCTTCATCCTCCTATACAACGGTTTGACTGCTCTTCATCCTCTTATTAAACAGGCTGACTGTTCTTCATCCTTTTATAAAACAGTTTGAATGCTCTTCATCCTCTTGTAAAACAGTGTGACTACTCTTCATCCTCCTATAAAACAGTTTGACTGCTTTTCATCCTCTTATAAAACAGGCTGACTGTTCTTCATCCTCTTATAAAAAGTTTGACTTCTCTTCATCCTGTTATAAAACAGATTGACTGCTCTTCATCCTCTTGTAAAACAGGCTGACTGCTCTACATCCGCGTATAAAACAGTTTGACTTATCCTCATCCTCCTATAAAACAGTTTGACTGCTCTTCATCCTCTTGTAAAACAGGTTGACTGATCTTCATCCTCCTATAAAACAGTTTGACTGCTCTTCATCCTCCTATAAAACAGTTTAACTGCTCTTCATCCTCTTGTAAAACAGGCTGACTGATCTTCATCCTCTTATAAAACAGTTTGACTGCTCTTCATCCTCTTATAAAACAGTTTGACTGCTCTTCATCCTCCTTCAAAACAGTTTGACTGCTCTTCATACTCTTGTAAAACAGGTTGACTGATCTTCATCCTCTTATAAAACAGTTTGACTGATCTTCATCCTCTTACAAAACAGTTTGACTGCTCTTCATCCTCTTATAAATCAGTTTGACTGCTCTTCATCCTCTTATAAAACAGTTTGACTGCACTTCATCCTCTTATAAAACAGTTTGACTGATCTTCATCATCTTATAAAACAGGTTGACTGCTCTTCATCCTCCTATAAAACAGTTTGACTGCTCTTCATCCTTTTGTAAAACATGTTGACTGCTCTTCATCCTCTTATAAAACAGGTTGATTGATCTTCATCCTCTTATAAAACAGTTTAATTGCTCTTCACCCTCCTTCAAAACAGTTTGACTGCTCTTCATCCTCTTGTAAAACAGGTTGACTGATCTTCATCCTCTTATAAAACAGTTTTACTGATCTTCATCCTCTTACAAAACAGTTTGACTGCTCTTCCTCCTCTTATAAATCAGTTTGACTGCTCTTCGTCCTCTTATAAAACAGTTTGACTTCTCTTCATCCTCTTATAAATCAGTTTGACTGCTCTTCGTCCTCTTATAAAACAGTTTGACTGCTCTTCATCCTCTTATAAAACAGTTTGACTGCTCTTCATCCTCTTATAAAACAGTTTGACTGCTCTTCATCCTCTTGTAAAACAGGTTGACTGCTCTTCATCCTCTTATAAAACAGTTTGACTGCTCTTCATCCTCCTATAAAGCAGTTTGACTGCTCTTCATCCTCTTGTAAAACAGGCTGACTGATCTTCATCCTCTTATAAAACAGTTTCACTGCTCTTCATCCTCTTATAAAACAGTTTGACTGCTTTTCATCCTCTTATAAATCAGTTTGACTGCTCTTCGTCCTCTTATAAAACAGTTTGACTTCTCTTCATCCTCTTGTAAAACAGGTTGACTGAACTTCATCCTCCTATAAAACAGGTTGACTGCTCTTCATCCTCTTATAAATCAGTTTGACTGCTCTTCGTCCTCTTATAAAACAGTTTGACTGCTCTTCATCATCTTGTAAAATAGGTTGACTGCTCTTCATCCTCTTATAAAAGTTTGACTGCTCTTCATCCTCCTGTAAAACAGGTTGACTGATCTTCATCCTCTTATAAAACAGTTTGACTGCTCTCCATCCTCCTATAAAACAGTTTGACTTCTCTTCATCCTCTTATAAAACAGGTTGACTGATCTTCATCCTCCTATAAAACAGTTTGACTGCTCTTCATCCTCTTACAAATCAGTTTGACTGCTCTTCATCCTCTTATAAAACAGTTTGACTGCACTTCATCCTCTTATAAAAAAGTTTGACTGCTCTTCATCCTCCTATAAAGCAGTTTGACTGCTCTTCATCCTCTTGTAAAACAGGCTGACTGATATTCATCCTCTTATAAAACAGTTTCACTGTTCTTCATCCTCTTATAAAACAGTTTGAATGCTCTTCATCCTCTTGTAAAACACTTTGACTGCTCTTCATCCTCCTATAAAACAGTTTGACTGCTCTTCATCCTCTTGTAAAACAGTTTGACTGCTCTTCATCCTCCTATAAAACAGTTTGACTGCTCTTCATCTTCTTATAAAACAGGCTGACTTTTCTTGATGTTCTTATGAAACAGTTTGACTGCTCTTCATCCTCTTGTAAAACAGGCTGACTTCTCTACATCCTCGTATAAAAGAGTTTGACTGCTCTTCATCCTCTTATAAAACAGTTTGACTGCTCTTCATCCTCTTGTAAAACAGTTTGACTGCTCTTCATCCTCTTATAAAACAGTTTGACTGCTCTTCAACCTCTTATAAAACAGTTTGACTGATCTTCATCCTCTTATAAAACAGTTTGCCTGCTCTTCATCCTCTTATAAAACAGTTTGACTGCTCTTCATCCTCTTGTAAAACAGGCTGACTGCTCTTCATCCACTTGTAAAACAGGTTGACTGCTCTTCATCCTCTTATAAAACAGGCTGACTGAAACTTCATGCTCTTATAAAACAGTTTGACAGCTCTTCATCCTCCTATAGAACAGTTTGACTGCTCTTCGTGCTCTTATATATCAGTTTGACTGATTTTCGTCCTCTTATAAAACAGTTTGACTGCTCTTCATCCTCCTATACAACGGTTTGACTGCTCTTCATCCTCTTATTAAACAGGCTGACTGTTCTTCATCCTTTTATAAAACAGTTTGAATGCTCTTCATCCTCTTGTAAAACAGTGTGACTACTCTTCATCCTCCTACAAAACAGTTTGACTGCTTTTCATCCTCTTATAAAACAGGCTGACTGTTCTTCATCCTCTTATAAAAAGTTTGACTGCTCTTCATCCTGTTATAAAACAGATTGACTGCTCTTCATCCTCTTGTAAAACAGGCTGACTGCTCTACATCCTCGTATAAAACAGTTTGACTTATCTTCATCCTCTTATAAAACAGTTTGACTGCTCTTCATCCTCTTGTAAAACAGGTTGACTGATCTTCATCCTCCTATAAAACAGTTTGACTGCTCTTCATCCTCCTATAAAACAGTTTGACTGCTCTTCATCCTCTTGTAAAACAGGCTGACTGATCTTCATCCTCTTATAAAACAGTTTGACTGCTCTTCATCCTCTTATAAAACAGTTTGACTGCTCTTCATCCTCCTTCAAAACAGTTTGACTGCTCTTCATACTCTTGTAAAACAGGTTGACTGATCTTCATCCTCTTATAAAACAGTTTGACTGATCTTCATCCTCTTACAAAACAGTTTGACTGCTCTTCATCCTCTTATAAATCAGTTTGACTGCTCTTCATCCTCTTATAAAACAGTTTGACTGCACTTCATCCTCTTATAAAACAGTTTGACTGATCTTCATCATCTTATAAAACAGGTTGACTGCTCTTCATCCTCCTATAAAACAGTTTGACTGCTCTTCATCCTTTTGTAAAACATGTTGACTGCTCTTCATCCTCTTATAAAACAGGTTGACTGATCTTCATCCTCTTATAAAACAGTTTAATTGCTCTTCACCCTCCTTCAAAACAGTTTGACTGCTCTTCATCCTCTTGTAAAACAGGTTGACTGATCTTCATCCTCTTATAAAACAGTTTTACTGATCTTCATCCTCTTACAAAACAGTTTGACTGCTCTTCATCCTCTTATAAAACAGTTTGACTGCTCTTCATCCTCTTATAAAACAGTTTGACTGATCTTCATCCTCTTATAAAACAGTTTGCCTGCTCTTCATCCTCTTATAAAACAGTTTGACTGCTCTTCATCCTCTTGTAAAACAGGCTGACTGCTCTTCATCCACTTGTAAAACAGGTTGACTGCTCTTCATCCTCTTATAAAACAGGCTGACTGAAACTTCTTGCTCTTATAAAACAGTTTGACAGCTCTTCATCCTCCTATAGAACAGTTTGACTGCTCTTCGTGCTCTTATATATTAGTTTGACTGATTTTCGTCCTCTTATAAAACAGTTTGACTGCTCTTCATCCTCCTATACAACGGTTTGACTGCTCTTCATCCTCTTATTAAACAGGCTGACTGTTCTTCATCCTTTTATAAAACAGTTTGAATGCTCTTCATCCTCTTGTAAAACAGTGTGACTACTCTTCATCCTCCTACAAAACAGTTTGACTGCTTTTCATCCTCTTATAAAACAGGCTGTCTGTTCTTCATCCTCTTATAAAAAGTTTGACTGCTCTTCATCCTGTTATAAAACAGATTGACTGCTCTTCATCCTCTTGTAAAACAGGTTGACTGATCTTCATCCTCCTATAAAACAGTTTGACTTATCTTCATCCTCCTATAAAACAGTTTGACTGCTCTTCATCCTCTTGTAAAACAGGCTGACTGATCTTCATCCTCTTATAAAACAGTTTGACTGCTCTTCATCCTCTTATAAAACAGTTTGACTGCTCTTCATCCTCCTTCAAAACAGTTTGACTGCTCTTCATACTCTTGTAAAACAGGTTGACTGATCTTCATCCTCTTATAAAACAGTTTGACTGATCTTCATCCTCTTACAAAACAGTTTGACTGCTCTTCATCCTCTTATAAATCAGTTTGACTGCTCTTCATCCTCTTATAAAACAGTTTGACTGCACTTCATCCTCTTATAAAACAGTTTGACTGATCTTCATCATCTTATAAAACAGGTTGACTGCTCTTCATCCTCCTATAAAACAGTTTGACTGCTCTTCATCCTTTTGTAAAACATGTTGACTGCTCTTCATCCTCTTATAAAACAGGTTGACTGATCTTCATCCTCTTATAAAACAGTTTAATTGCTCTTAACCCTCCTTCAAAACAGTTTGACTGCTCTTCATCCTCTTGTAAAACAGGTTGACTGATCTTCATCCTCTTATAAAACAGTTTTACTGATCTTCATCCTCTTACAAAACAGTTTGACTGCTCTTCATCCTCTTATAAAACAGTTTGACTGCTCTTCATCCTCTTATAAAACAGTTTGACTGATCTTCATCCTCTTATAAAACAGTTTGCCTGCTCTTCATCCTCTTATAAAACAGTTTGACTGCTCTTCATCCTCTTGTAAAACAGGCTGACTGCTCTTCATCCACTTGTAAAACAGGTTGACTGCTCTTCATCCTCTTATAAAACAGGCTGACTGAAACTTCTTGCTCTTATAAAACAGTTTGACAGCTCTTCATCCTCCTATAGAACAGTTTGACTGCTCTTCGTGCTCTTATATATTAGTTTGACTGATTTTCGTCCTCTTATAAAACAGTTTGACTGCTCTTCATCCTCCTATACAACGGTTTGACTGCTCTTCATCCTCTTATTAAACAGGCTGACTGTTCTTCATCCTTTTATAAAACAGTTTGAATGCTCTTCATCCTCTTGTAAAACAGTGTGACTACTCTTCATCCTCCTACAAAACAGTTTGACTGCTTTTCATCCTCTTATAAAACAGGCTGTCTGTTCTTCATCCTCTTATAAAAAGTTTGACTGCTCTTCATCCTGTTATAAAACAGATTGACTGCTCTTCATCCTCTTGTAAAACAGGCTGACTGCTCTACATCCTCGTATAAAACAGTTTGACTTATCTTCATCCTCTTATAAAACAGTTTGACTGCTCTTCATCCTCTTGTAAAACAGGTTGACTGATCTTCATCCTCCTATAAAACAGTTTGACTGCTCTTCATCCTCCTATAAAACAGTTTGACTGCTCTTCATCCTCTTGTAAAACAGGCTGACTGATCTTCATCCTCTTATAAAACAGTTTGACTGCTCTTCATCCTCTTATAAAACAGTTTGACTGCTCTTCATCCTCCTTCAAAACAGTTTGACTGCTCTTCATACTCTTGTAAAACAGGTTGACTGATCTTCATCCTCTTATAAAACAGTTTGACTGATCTTCATCCTCTTACAAAACAGTTTGACTGCTCTTCATCCTCTTATAAATCAGTTTGACTGCTCTTCATCCTCTTATAAAACAGTTTGACTGCACTTCATCCTCTTATAAAACAGTTTGACTGATCTTCATCATCTTATAAAACAGGTTGACTGCTCTTCATCCTCCTATAAAACAGTTTGACTGCTCTTCATCCTTTTGTAAAACATGTTGACTGCTCTTCATCCTCTTATAAAACAGGTTGACTGATCTTCATCCTCTTATAAAACAGTTTAATTGCTCTTCACCCTCCTTCAAAACAGTTTGACTGCTCTTCATCCTCTTGTAAAACAGGTTGACTGATCTTCATCCTCTTATAAAACAGTTTTACTGATCTTCATCCTCTTATAAAACAGTTTGACTGCTCTTCATCCTCTTATAAAACAGTTTGACTGATCTTCATCCTTTTATAAAACAGTTTGCCTGCTCTTCATCCTCTTATAAAACAGTTTGACTGCTCTTCATCCTCTTGTAAAACAGGCTGACTGCTCTTCATCCACTTGTAAAACAGGTTGACTGCTCTTCATCCTCTTATAAAACAGGCTGACTGAAACTTCATGCTCTTATAAAACAGTTTGACAGCTCTTCATCCTCCTATAGAACAGTTTGACTGCTCTTCGTGCTCTTATATATCAGTTTGACTGATTTTCGTCCTCTTATAAAACAGTTTGACTGCTCTTCATCCTCCTATACAACGGTTTGACTGCTCTTCATCCTCTTATTAAACAGGCTGACTGTTCTTCATCCTTTTATAAAACAGTTTGAATGCTCTTCATCCTCTTGTAAAACAGTGTGACTACTCTTCATCCTCCTACAAAACAGTTTGACTGCTTTTCATCCTCTTATAAAACAGGCTGACTGTTCTTCATCCTCTTATAAAAAGTTTGACTGCTCTTCATCCTGTTATAAAACAGATTGACTGTTCTTCATCCTCTTGCAAAACAGGCTGACTGCTCTACATCCTCGTATAAAACAGTTTGACTTATCTTCATCCTCTTATAAAACAGTTTGACTGCTCTTCATCCTCTTGTAAAACAGGTTGACTGATCTTCATCCTCCTATAAAACAGTTTGACTGCTCTTCATCCTCCTATAAAACAGTTTGACTGCTCTTCATCCTCTTGTAAAACAGGCTGACTGATCTTCATCCTCTTATAAAACAGTTTGACTGCTCTTCATCCTCTTATAAAACAGTTTGACTGCTCTTCATCCTCCTTCAAAACAGTTTGACTGCTCTTCATACTCTTGTAAAACAGGTTGACTGATCTTCATCCTCTTATAAAACAGTTTGACTGATCTTCATCCTCTTACAAAACAGTTTGACTGCTCTTCATCCTCTTATAAATCAGTTTGACTGCTCTTCATCCTCTTATAAAACAGTTTGACTGCACTTCATCCTCTTATAAAACAGTTTGACTGATCTTCATCATCTTATAAAACAGGTTGACTGCTCTTCATCCTCCTATAAAACAGTTTGACTGCTCTTCATCCTTTTGTAAAACATGTTGACTGCTCTTCATCCTCTTATAAAATAGGTTGACTGATCTTCATCCTCTTATAAAACAGTTTAATTGCTCTTCACCCTCCTTCAAAACAGTTTGACTGCTCTTAATCCTCTTGTAAAACAGGTTGACTGATCTTCATCCTCTTATAAAACAGTTTTACTGATCTTCATCCTCTTACAAAACAGTTTGACTGCTCTTCATCCTCTTATAAAACAGTTTGACTGCTCTTCATCCTCTTATAAAACAGTTTGACTGATCTTCATCCTCTTATAAAACAGTTTGCCTGCTCTTCATCCTCTTATAAAACAGTTTGACTGCTCTTCATCCTCTTGTAAAACAGGCTGACTGCTCTTCATCCACTTGTAAAACAGTTTGACTGCTCTTTGTCCTCTTATAAAACAGGCTGACTGAAACTTCATGCTCTTATAAAACAGTTTGACAGCTCTTCATCCTCCTATAGAACAGTTTGACTGCTCTTCGTGCTCTTATATATCAGTTTGACTGATTTTCGTCCTCTTATAAAACAGTTTGACTGCTCTTCATCCTCCTATACAACGGTTTGACTGCTCTTCATCCTCTTATTAAACAGGCTGACTGTTCTTCATCCTTTTATAAAACAGTTTGAATGCTCTTCATCCTCTTGTAAAACAGTGTGACTACTCTTCATCCTCCTATAAAACAGTTTGACTGCTTTTCATCCTCTTATAAAACAGGCTGACTGTTCTTCATCCTCTTATAAAAAGTTTGACTGCTCTTCATCCTGTTATAAAACAGATTGACTGCTCTTCATCCTCTTGTAAAACAGGCTGACTGCTCTACATCCTCGTATAAAACAGTTTGACTTATCTTCATCCTCTTATAAAACAGTTTGACTGCTCTTCATCCTCTTGTAAAACAGTTTGACTGCTCTTCATCCTCCTGTAAAACAGGCTGACTGATCTTCATCCTCCTATAAAACAGTTTGACTGCTCTTCATCCTCTTGTAAAACAGGCTGACTGATCTTCATCCTCTTATAAAACAGTTTGACTGATCTTCATCATCTTATAAAACAGGTTGACTGCTCTTCATCCTCCTATAAAACAGTTTGACTGCTCTTCATCCTTTTGTAAAACATGTTGACTGCTCTTCATCCTCTTATAAAACAGTTTTACTGATCTTCATCCTCTTACAAAACAGTTTGACTGCTCTTCATCCTCTTATAAAACAGTTTGACTGCTCTTCATCCTCTTATAAAACAGTTTGACTGATCTTCATCCTCTTATAAAACAGTTTGCCTGCTCTTCATCCTCTTATAAAACAGTTTGACTGCTCTTCATCCTCTTGTAAAACAGGCTGACTGCTCTTCATCCTCTTGTAAAACAGGTTGACTGATCTTCATCCTCTTATAAAACAGGCTGACTGAAACTTCATGCTCTTATAAAACAGTTTGACAGCTCTTCATCCTCCTATAGAACAGTTTGACTGCTCTTCGTGCTCTTATATATCAGTTTGACTGATTTTCGTCCTCTTATAAAACAGTTTGACTGCTCTTCATCCTCCTATACAACGGTTTGACTGCTCTTCATCCTCTTATTAAACAGGCTGACTGTTCTTCATCCTTTTATAAAACAGTTTGAATGCTCTTCATCCTCTTGTAAAACAGTGTGACTACTCTTCATCCTCCTATAAAACAGTTTGACTGCTTTTCATCCTCTTATAAAACAGGCTGACTGTTCTTCATCCTGTTATAAAACAGATTGACTGCTCTTCATCCTCTTGTAAAACAGGCTGACTGCTCTACATCCTCGTATAAAACAGTTTGACTTATCTTCATCCTCCTATAAAACAGTTTGACTGCTCTTCATCCTCTTGTAAAACAGGTTGACTGATCTTCATCCTCCTATAAAACAGTTTGACTGCTCTTCATCCTCCTATAAAACAGTTTGACTGCTCTTCATCCTCTTGTAAAACAGGCTGACTGATCTTCATCCTCTTATAAAACAGTTTGACTGCTCTTCATCCTCTTATAAAACAGTTTGACTGCTCTTCATCCTCCTTCAAAACATTTTGACTGCTCTTCATACTCTTGTAAAACAGGTTGACTGATCTTCATCCTCTTATAAAACAGTTTGACTGATCTTCATCCTCTTACAAAACAGTTTGACTGCTCTTCATCCTCTTATAAATCAGTTTGACTGCTCTTCATCCTCTTATAAAACAGTTTGACTGCACTTCATCCTCTTATAAAACAGTTTGACTGATCTTCATCATCTTATAAAACAGGTTGACTGCTCTTCATCCTCCTATAAAACAGTTTGACTGCTCTTCATCCTTTTGTAAAACATGTTGACTGCTCTTCATCCTCTTATAAAACAGGTTGATTGATCTTCATCCTCTTATAAAACAGTTTAATTGCTCTTCACCCTCCTTCAAAACAGTTTGACTGCTCTTCATCCTCTTGTAAAACAGGTTGACTGATCTTCATCCTCTTATAAAACAGTTTTACTGATCTTCATCCTCTTACAAAACAGTTTGACTGCTCTTCATCCTCTTATAAATCAGTTTGACTGCTCTTCGTCCTCTTATAAAACAGTTTGACTTCTCTTCATCCTCTTATAAATCAGTTTGACTGCTCTTCGTCCTCTTATAAAACAGTTTGACTGCTCTTCATCCTCTTATAAAACAGTTTGACTGCTCTTCATCCTCTTATAAAACAGTTTGACTGCTCTTCATCCTCTTGTAAAACAGGTTGACTGCTCTTCATCCTCTTATAAAACAGTTTGACTACTCTTCATCCTCTTGTAAAACTGGTTGACTGCTCTTCATCCTGTTATAAAACAGATTGACTGCTCTTCATCCTCTTGTAAAACAGGCTGACTGCTCTACATCCTCGTATAAAACAGTTTGACTTATCTTCATCCTCCTATAAAACAGTTTGACTGCTCTTCATCCTCTTGTAAAACAGGTTGACTGATCTTCATCCTCCTATAAAACAGTTTGACTGCTCTTCATCCTCCTATAAAACAGTTTGACTGCTCTTCATCCTCTTGTAAAACAGGCTGACTGATCTTCATCCTCTTATAAAACAGTTTGACTGCTCTTCATCCTCTTATAAAACAGTTTGACTGCTCTTCATCCTCCTTCAAAACAGTTTGACTGCTCTTCATCCTCTTGTAAAACAGGTTGACTGCTCTTCATCCTTTTGTAAAACATGTTGACTGCTCTTCATCCTCTTATAAAACAGTTTGACTGATCTTCATCCTCTTATAAAACAGTTTAATTGCTCTTCACTCTCCTTCAAAACACTTTGACTGCTCTTCATCCTCTTGTAAAACAGGTTGACTGATCTTCATCCTCTTATAAAACAGTTTTACTGATCTTCATCCTCTTACAAAACAGTTTGACTGCTCTTCATCCTCTTATAAATCAGTTTGACTGCTCTTCGTCCTCTTATAAAACAGTTTGACTTCTCTTCATCCTCTTATAAAACAGTTTGACTGCTCTTCATCCTCCTATAAAACTGTTTGACAGCTCTTCATCCTCTTGTAAAACAGGCTGACTGATCTTCATGCTCTTATAAAACAGTTTGACTGCTCTTCATTCTCTTATAAAACAGTTTGACTGCTCTTCATCCTCTTATAAAACAGTTTGACTGCTCTTCATCCTCTTATAAAACAGTTTGACTGCTCTTCATCCTCTTGTAAAACAGGTTGACTGCTCTTCATCCTCTTATAAAACAGTTTGACTGCTCTTCATCCTCTTGTAAAACTGGTTGACTGCTCTTCATCCTCTTATAAAACAGTTTGACTGATCTTCATCCTCTTATAAAACAGTTTGACTGCTCTTCATCCTCCTATAAAACAGTTTGACTGCTCTTCATCCTCTTGTAAAACAGTTTGACTGCTCTTCATCCTCTTATAAAACAGTTTGACTGCTCTTCATCCTCTTATAAAACAGTTTGACTGATCTTCATCATCTTATGAAACAGTATGACTGCTCTTCATCCTCCTATAAAACAGGTTGACTGATCTTCATCCTCTTATAAAGCAGTTTGACTGCTCTTCATCCTCTTATAAAACAGTTTGACTGCTCTTCATCCTCCTATAAAACAGTTTGACTGCTCTTCATCGTGCTATAAAACAGTTTGACTGCTCTTCATCCTCTTATAAAACAGTTTGACTGATCTTCATCATCTTATAAAACAGGTTGACTGATCTTCATCCTCCTATAAAACAGTTTGACTGCTCTTCATCCTTTTGTAAAACAGTTTGACTTCTCTTCATCCTCTTGTAAAACAGGTTGACTGATCTTCATCCTCCTATAAAACAGTTTGACTTCTCTTCATCCTCTTGTAAAACAGGTTGACTGATCTTCATCCTCCTATAAAACAGTTTGACTGCTCTACATCCTCTTATAAAACAGTTTGACTGCTCTTCATCCTCCTATAAAACAGTTTGACTGCTCTTCATCCTCTTATAAAACAGTTTGACTGCTCTTCATCCTCTTATAACACAGTTTGACTGCTCTTCATCCTCCTTCAAAACAGTTTGACTGCTCTTCATACTCTTGTAAAACAGGTTGACTGATCTTCATCCTCTTATAAAACAGTTTGACTGATCTTCATCCTCTTACAAAACAGTTTGACTGCTCTTCATCCTCTTATAAATCAGTTTGACTGCTCTTCATCCTCTTATAAAACAGTTTGACTGCACTTCATCCTCTTATAAAACAGTTTGACTGATCTTCATCATCTTATAAAACAGGTTGACTGCTCTTCATCCTCCTATAAAACAGTTTGACTGCTCTTCATCCTTTTGTAAAACATGTTGACTGCTCTTCATCCTCTTATAAAACAGTTTTACTGATCTTCATCCTCTTACAAAACAGTTTGACTGCTCTTCATCCTCTTATAAAACAGTTTGACTGCTCTTCATCCTCTTATAAAACAGTTTGACTGATCTTCATCCTCTTATAAAACAGTTTGCCTGCTCTTCATCCTCTTATAAAACAGTTTGACTGCTCTTCATCCTCTTGTAAAACAGGCTGACTGCTCTTCATCCTCTTGTAAAACAGGTTGACTGATCTTCATCCTCTTATAAAACAGGCTGACTGAAACTTCATGCTCTTATAAAACAGTTTGACAGCTCTTCATCCTCCTATAGAACAGTTTGACTGCTCTTCGTGCTCTTATATATCAGTTTGACTGATTTTCGTCCTCTTATAAAACAGTTTGACTGCTCTTCATCCTCCTATACAACGGTTTGACTGCTCTTCATCCTCTTATTAAACAGGCTGACTGTTCTTCATCCTTTTATAAAACAGTTTGAATGCTCTTCATCCTCTTGTAAAACAGTGTGACTACTCTTCATCCTCCTATAAAACAGTTTGACTGCTTTTCATCCTCTTATAAAACAGGCTGACTGTTCTTCATCCTGTTATAAAACAGATTGACTGCTCTTCATCCTCTTGTAAAACAGGCTGACTGCTCTACATCCTCGTATAAAACAGTTTGACTTATCTTCATCCTCCTATAAAACAGTTTGACTGCTCTTCATCCTCTTGTAAAACAGGTTGACTGATCTTCATCCTCCTATAAAACAGTTTGACTGCTCTTCATCCTCCTATAAAACAGTTTGACTGCTCTTCATCCTCTTGTAAAACAGGCTGACTGATCTTCATCCTCTTATAAAACAGTTTGACTGCTCTTCATCCTCTTATAAAACAGTTTGACTGCTCTTCATCCTCCTTCAAAACATTTTGACTGCTCTTCATACTCTTGTAAAACAGGTTGACTGATCTTCATCCTCTTATAAAACAGTTTGACTGATCTTCATCCTCTTACAAAACAGTTTGACTGCTCTTCATCCTCTTATAAATCAGTTTGACTGCTCTTCATCCTCTTATAAAACAGTTTGACTGCACTTCATCCTCTTATAAAACAGTTTGACTGATCTTCATCATCTTATAAAACAGGTTGACTGCTCTTCATCCTCCTATAAAACAGTTTGACTGCTCTTCATCCTTTTGTAAAACATGTTGACTGCTCTTCATCCTCTTATAAAACAGGTTGATTGATCTTCATCCTCTTATAAAACAGTTTAATTGCTCTTCACCCTCCTTCAAAACAGTTTGACTGCTCTTCATCCTCTTGTAAAACAGGTTGACTGATCTTCATCCTCTTATAAAACAGTTTTACTGATCTTCATCCTCTTACAAAACAGTTTGACTGCTCTTCATCCTCTTATAAATCAGTTTGACTGCTCTTCGTCCTCTTATAAAACAGTTTGACTTCTCTTCATCCTCTTATAAATCAGTTTGACTGCTCTTCGTCCTCTTATAAAACAGTTTGACTGCTCTTCATCCTCTTATAAAACAGTTTGACTGCTCTTCATCCTCTTATAAAACAGTTTGACTGCTCTTCATCCTCTTGTAAAACAGGTTGACTGCTCTTCATCCTCTTATAAAACAGTTTGACTACTCTTCATCCTCTTGTAAAACTGGTTGACTGCTCTTCATCCTGTTATAAAACAGATTGACTGCTCTTCATCCTCTTGTAAAACAGGCTGACTGCTCTACATCCTCGTATAAAACAGTTTGACTTATCTTCATCCTCCTATAAAACAGTTTGACTGCTCTTCATCCTCTTGTAAAACAGGTTGACTGATCTTCATCCTCCTATAAAACAGTTTGACTGCTCTTCATCCTCCTATAAAACAGTTTGACTGCTCTTCATCCTCTTGTAAAACAGGCTGACTGATCTTCATCCTCTTATAAAACAGTTTGACTGCTCTTCATCCTCTTATAAAACAGTTTGACTGCTCTTCATCCTCCTTCAAAACAGTTTGACTGCTCTTCATCCTCTTGTAAAACAGGTTGACTGCTCTTCATCCTTTTGTAAAACATGTTGACTGCTCTTCATCCTCTTATAAAACAGTTTGACTGATCTTCATCCTCTTATAAAACAGTTTAATTGCTCTTCACTCTCCTTCAAAACACTTTGACTGCTCTTCATCCTCTTGTAAAACAGGTTGACTGATCTTCATCCTCTTATAAAACAGTTTTACTGATCTTCATCCTCTTACAAAACAGTTTGACTGCTCTTCATCCTCTTATAAATCAGTTTGACTGCTCTTCGTCCTCTTATAAAACAGTTTGACTTCTCTTCATCCTCTTATAAAACAGTTTGACTGCTCTTCATCCTCCTATAAAACTGTTTGACAGCTCTTCATCCTCTTGTAAAACAGGCTGACTGATCTTCATGCTCTTATAAAACAGTTTGACTGCTCTTCATTCTCTTATAAAACAGTTTGACTGCTCTTCATCCTCTTATAAAACAGTTTGACTGCTCTTCATCCTCTTATAAAACAGTTTGACTGCTCTTCATCCTCTTGTAAAACAGGTTGACTGCTCTTCATCCTCTTATAAAACAGTTTGACTGCTCTTCATCCTCTTGTAAAACTGGTTGACTGCTCTTCATCCTCTTATAAAACAGTTTGACTGATCTTCATCCTCTTATAAAACAGTTTGACTGCTCTTCATCCTCCTATAAAACAGTTTGACTGCTCTTCATCCTCTTGTAAAACAGTTTGACTGCTCTTCATCCTCTTATAAAACAGTTTGACTGCTCTTCATCCTCTTATAAAACAGTTTGACTGATCTTCATCATCTTATGAAACAGTATGACTGCTCTTCATCCTCCTATAAAACAGGTTGACTGATCTTCATCCTCTTATAAAGCAGTTTGACTGCTCTTCATCCTCTTATAAAACAGTTTGACTGCTCTTCATCCTCCTATAAAACAGTTTGACTGCTCTTCATCGTGCTATAAAACAGTTTGACTGCTCTTCATCCTCTTATAAAACAGTTTGACTGATCTTCATCATCTTATAAAACAGGTTGACTGATCTTCATCCTCCTATAAAACAGTTTGACTGCTCTTCATCCTTTTGTAAAACAGTTTGACTTCTCTTCATCCTCTTGTAAAACAGGTTGACTGATCTTCATCCTCCTATAAAACAGTTTGACTTCTCTTCATCCTCTTGTAAAACAGGTTGACTGATCTTCATCCTCCTATAAAACAGTTTGACTGCTCTACATCCTCTTATAAAACAGTTTGACTGCTCTTCATCCTCCTATAAAACAGTTTGACTGCTCTTCATCCTCTTATAAAACAATTTGACTGATATTCATCATCTTATAAAACAGTTTGACTGCTCTTCATCCTCCTATAAAACAGTTTGACTGCTGTTCATCCTTTTGTAAAACTGTTTGACTGCTCTTCATCCTCTCTGAAAACAGGTTGACTGATCTTCATCCTCATATAAAATAGTTTGACTGATCTTCATCCTCTTATAAAACAGTTTGACTGCTCTTTGTCCTCTTATAAATCAGTTTGACTGCTCTTCGTCCTCTTATAAAACAGTTTGACTGCTCTTCATCATCTTGTAAAATAGGTTGACTGCTCTTCATCCTCTTATAAAAGTTTGACTGCTCTTCATCCTCCTGTAAAACAGGTTGACTGATCTTCATCCTCTTATAAAACAGTTTGACTGCTCTCCATCCTCCTATAAAACAGTTTGACTTCTCTTCATCCTCTTGTAAAACAGGTTGACTGATCTTCATCCTCCTATAAAACAGTTTGACTGCTCTTCATCCTCTTATAAAACAGTTTGACTGCTCTTCATCCTCTTGTAAAACAGGTTGACTGCTCTTCATCCTCTTATAAAACAGTTTGACTACTCTTCATCCTCTTGTAAAACTGGTTGACTGCTCTTCATCCTGTTATAAAACAGATTGACTGCTCTTCATCCTCTTGTAAAACAGGCTGACTGCTCTACATCCTCGTATAAAACAGTTTGACTTATCTTCATCCTCCTATAAAACAGTTTGACTGCTCTTCATCCTCTTGTAAAACAGGTTGACTGATCTTCATCCTCCTATAAAACAGTTTGACTGCTCTTCATCCTCCTATAAAACAGTTTCACTGCTCTTCATCCTCTTATAAAACAGTTTGACTGCTTTTCATCCTCTTATAAAACAGTTTGACTGCTCTTCGTCCTCTTATAAAACAGTTTGACTGAACTTCATCCTCCTATAAAACAGGTTGACTGCTCTTCATCCTCTTATAAAACAGTTTGACTGCTCTTCATCCTCCTATAAAACAGTTTGACTGCTCTTCATCCTCCTATAATACAGTTTGACTGCTCTTCATCCTTTTGTAATACAGTTTGACTTCTCTTCATCCTCTTGTAAAACAGGTTGACTGATCTTCATCCTCCTATAAAACAGTTTGACTTCTCTTCATCCTCTTGTAAAACAGGTTGACTGATATTTATCCTCCTATAAAACAGTTTGACTGCTCTTCATCCTCCTATAAAACAGTTTGACTGCTCTTCATCCTCATTAAAACAGGCTGACTGATCTTCATCCTCCTATAAAACAGTTTGACAGCTCTTCATCCTCTTATGATACAGTTTGACTGCTCTTCATCGTCTTATAAAGCAGTTTGACTGCTCTTCATCCTCTTATAAAGCAGTTTGACTGCTCTTCATCCTCTTATAAAACAGTTTAACTACTCTTCATCCTTTTGTAAAACAGTTTGACTGCTCTTCATCCTCTTATAAAACAGGTTGACTGATCTTCATCCTCTTATAAAACAGTTTTACTGATCTTCATCCTCTTATAAATCAGTTTGACTGCACTTCGTCCTATTATAAAACAGTTTGACTTCTCTTCATCCTCTTGTAAAACAGGTTGACTGATCCTCATCCTCCTATAAAACAGTTTGACTGCTCTTCATCCTCTTATAAAACAGTTTGACTGCTCTTCATCCTCCTATAAAACAGTGTGACTGCTCTTCATCCTCCTATAAAACAGTTTGACTGCTCTTCATCCTCTTATAAAACAGTTTGACTGATCTTCATCATCTTATAAAACAGGTTGACTGCTCTTCATCCTTTTGTAAAACATGTTGACTGCTCTTCATCCTCTTATAAAACAGGTTGACTGATCTTCATCCTCTTATAAAACAGTTTGACTGCTCTTCACCCTCCTTCAAAACAGTTCGATGTTACTCTTCATCCTCTTGTAAAACAGGTTGACTGATCTTCATCCTCTTATAAAACAGTTTTACTGATCTTCATCCTCTTACAAAACAGTTTGACTGCTCTTCATCCTCTTATAAATCAGTTTGACTGCTCTTCATCCTCTTGTAAAACAGGTTGACTGATATTTATCCTCCTATAAAACAGTTTGACTGCTCTTCATCCTCCTATAAAACAGTTTGACTGCTCTTCATCCTCATTAAAACAGGCTGACTGATCTTCATCCTCCTATAAAACAGTTTGACAGCTCTTCATCCTCTTATAATACAGTTTGACTGCTCTTCATCGTCTTATAAAGCAGTTTGACTGCTCTTCATCCTCTTATAAAGCAGTTTGACTGCTCTTCATCCTCTTATAAAACAGTTTAACTACTCTTCATCCTTTTGTAAAACAGTTTGACTGCTCTTCATCCTCTTATAAAACAGGTTGACTGATCTTCATCCTCTTATAAAACAGTTTTACTGATCTTCATCCTCTTATAAATCAGTTTGACTGCACTTTGTCCTATTATAAAACAGTTTGACTTCTCTTCATCCTCTTGTAAAACAGGTTGACTGATCCTCATCCTCCTATAAAACAGTTTGACTGCTCTTCATCCTCTTATAAAACAGTTTGACTGCTCTTCATCCTCCTATAAAACAGTGTGACTGCTCTTCATCCTCCTATAAAACAGTTTGACTGCTCTTCATCCTCTTATAAAACAGTTTGACTGATCTTCATCATCTTATAAAACAGGTTGACTGCTCTTCATCCTTTTGTAAAACATGTTGACTGCTCTTCATCCTCTTATAAAACAGGTTGACTGATCTTCATCCTCTTATAAAACAGTTTGACTGCTCTTCACCCTCCTTCAAAACAGTTCGATGTTACTCTTCATCCTCTTGTAAAACAGGTTGACTGATCTTCATCCTCTTATAAAACAGTTTTACTGATCTTCATCCTCTTACAAAACAGTTTGACTGCTCTTCATCCTCTTATAAATCAGTTTGACTGCTCTTCGTCCTCTTATAAAACAGTTTGACTGCTCTTCATCCTCTTATAAAAAAGTTTGACTGCTCTTCATCCTCCTATAAAACTGTTTGACTGCTCTTCATCCTCTTGTAAAACAGGCTGACTGATCTTCATGCTCTTATAAAACAGTTTGACTGCTCTTCATTCTCTTATAAAACAGTTTGACTGCTCTTCATCCTCTTATAAAACAGTTTGACTGCTCTTCATCCTCTTATAAAACAGTTTGACTGCTCTTCATCCTCTTATAAATCAGTTTGACTGCACTTCGTCCTATTATAAAACAGTTTGACTTCTCATCATCCTTTTGTAAAACAGTTTGACTGCTCTTCATCCTCTTATAAAACAGGTTGACTGATCTTCATCCTCCTATAAAACAGTTTGACTTCTCTTCATCCTCTTGTAAAACAGGTTGACTGATCTTCATCCTCCTATAAAACAGTTTGACTGCTCTTCATCCTCTTATAAAACAGTTTGACTGCTCTTCATCCTCCTATAAAACAGTTTGACTGCTCTTCATCCTCTTATAAAAGTTTGACTGCTCTTCATCCTCATGTAAAACAGGTTGACTGATATTCATCCTCTTAAAAAACAGTTTGTCTGCTCTTCATCCTCCTATAAAACAGTTTGACTGCTCTTCATCCTCTTGTAAAACAGGCTGACTGATCTTCGTCCTCTTATAAAACAGTTCGACTGCTCTTCTTCCTCTTATAAAACAGTTTGACTGCTCTTCCTCCTATAAAACAGTTTGACTGCTCTTCATCCTCTTATAATACAGTTTGACTGCCCTTCATCCTCCTATAAAACAGTTTGACTGCTCTTCATCCTCTTGTAAAACAGTTTGACTGCTCTTCATCCTCTTATAAAGCAGTTTGACTGTTCTTCATCCTCTTATAAAGCAGTTTGACTGCTCTTCATCCTCCTATAAAACAGTTTAACTACTCTTCATCCTTTTGTAAAACCGTTTGACTGCTCTTCACCCTCTTGTAAAACAGGGTGACTGATCTTCATCCTCTTATAAAACAGTTTTACTGATCTTCATCCTCTTATAAAACAGTTTGACTGCTCTTCATCCTCTTATAAATCAGTTTGACTGCACTTCGTCCTCTTATAAAACAGTTTGACTTCTCTTCATCCTCTTGTAAAACATGTTGACTGATCCTCATCCTCCTATAAAACAGTTTGATTGCTCTTCATCCTCCTATAAAACAGTTTGACTGCTCTTCATCCTTTTGTAAAACAGTTTGACTTCTCTTCATCCTCTTGTAAAACAGTTTGACTGCTCTTCATCCTCCTATAAAACAGTTTGACTGCTCTTCATCCTCCTATAAAACAGTTTGACTTCTCTTCATCCTCTTGTAAAACAGGTTGACTGATCCTCATCCTCCTATAAAACAGTTTGACTGCTCTTCATCCTCTTATAAAACAGTTTGACTGCTCTTCATCCTCCTATAAAACAGTGTGACTGCTCTTCATCCTCCTATAAAACAGTTTGACTGCTCTTCATCCTCTTATAAAACAGTTTGACTGATCTTCATCATCTTATAAAACAGGTTGACTGCTCTTCATCCTTTTGTAAAACATGTTGACTGCTCTTCATCCTCTTATAAAACAGGTTGACTGATCTTCATCCTCTTATAAAACAGTTTGACTGCTCTTCACCCTCCTTCAAAACAGTTCGATGTTACTCTTCATCCTCTTGTAAAACAGGTTGACTGATCTTCATCCTCTTATAAAACAGTTTTACTGATCTTCATCCTCTTACAAAACAGTTTGACTGCTCTTCATCCTCTTATAAATCAGTTTGACTGCTCTTCGTCCTCTTATAAAACAGTTTGACTGCTCTTCATCCTCTTATAAAAAAGTTTGAATGCTCTTCATCCTCCTATAAAACTGTTTGACTGCTTTTCATCCTCTTGTAAAACAGGCTGACTGATCTTCATGCTCTTATAAAACAGTTTGACTGCTCTTCATTCTCTTATAAAACAGTTTGACTGCTCTTCATCCTCTTATAAAACAGTTTGACTGCTCTTCATCCTCTTATAAAACAGTTTGACTGCTCTTCATCCTCTTATAAATCAGTTTGACTGCACTTCGTCCTATTATAAAACAGTTTGACTTCTCATCATCCTTTTGTAAAACAGTTTGACTGCTCTTCATCCTCTTATAAAACAGGTTGACTGATCTTCATCCTCCTATAAAACAGTTTGACTTCTCTTCATCCTCTTGTAAAACAGGTTGACTGATCTTCGTCCTCCTATAAAACAGTTTGACTGCTCTTCATCCTCTTATAAAACAGTTTGACTGCTCTTCATCCTCCTATAAAACAGTTTGACTGCTCTTCATCCTCTTATAAAAGTTTGACTGCTCTTCATCCTCATGTAAAACAGGTTGACTGATATTCATCCTCTTAAAAAACAGTTTGTCTGCTCTTCATCCTCCTATAAAACAGTTTGACTGCTCTTCATCCTCTTGTAAAACAGGCTGACTGATCTTCGTCCTCTTATAAAACAGTTCGACTGCTCTTCTTCCTCTTATAAAACAGTTTGACTGCTCTTCCTCCTATAAAACAGTTTGACTGCTCTTCATCCTCTTATAATACAGTTTGACTGCCCTTCATCCTCCTATAAAACAGTTTGACTGCTCTTCATCCTCTTGTAAAACAGTTTGACTGCTCTTCATCCTCTTATAAAGCAGTTTGACTGTTCTTCATCCTCTTATAAAGCAGTTTGACTGCTCTTCATCCTCCTATAAAACAGTTTAACTACTCTTCATCCTTTTGTAAAACCGTTTGACTGCTCTTCACCCTCTTGTAAAACAGGGTGACTGATCTTCATCCTCTTATAAAACAGTTTTACTGATCTTCATCCTCTTATAAAACAGTTTGACTGCTCTTCATCCTCTTATAAATCAGTTTGACTGCACTTCGTCCTCTTATAAAACAGTTTGACTTCTCTTCATCCTCTTGTAAAACATGTTGACTGATCCTCATCCTCCTATAAAACAGTTTGATTGCTCTTCATCCTCCTATAAAACAGTTTGACTGCTCTTCATCCTTTTGTAAAACAGTTTGACTTCTCTTCATCCTCTTGTAAAACAGGTTGACTGATCTTCATCCTCCTATAAAACAGTGTAACTTCTCTTCATCCTCTTGTAAAACAGTTTGACTGCTCTTCATCCTCCTATAAAACAGTTTGACTGCTCTTCATCCTCCTATAAAACAGTTTGACTTCTCTTCATCCTCTTGTAAAACAGGTTGACTGATCCTCATCCTCCTATAAAACAGTTTGACTGCTCTTCATCCTCTTATAAAACAGTTTGACTGCTCTTCATCCTCCTATCATCCTCCTATAAAACAGTGTGACTGCTCTTCATCCTCCTATAAAACAGTTTGACTGCTCTTCATCCTCTTATATAACAGTTTGACTGATCTTCATCATCTTATAAAACAGGTTGACTGCTCTTCATCCTCCTATAAAACAGTTTGACTGCTCTTTATCCTTTTGTAAAACATGTTGACTGCTCTTCATCCTCTTATAAAACAGGTTGACTGATCTTCATCCTCTTATAAAACACTTTGACTGCTCTTCACCCTCCTTCAAAACAGTTCGACTGCTCTTCATCCTCTTGTAAAACAGGTTGACTGATCTTCATCCTCTTATAAAACAGTTTTACTGATCTTCATCCTCTTACAAAAGAGTTTGACTGCTCTTCATCCTCTTATAAATCAGTTTGACTGCTCTTCGTCCTCTTATAAAACAGTTTGACTGCTCTTCATCCTCTTATAAAAAAGTTTGACTGCTCTTCATCCTCCTATAAAACTGTTTGACTGCTCTTCATCCTCTTGTAAAACAGGCTGACTGATCTTCATGCTCTTATAAAACAGTTTGACTGCTCTTCATTCTCTTATAAAACAGTTTGACTGCTCTTCATCCTCTTATAAAACAGTTTGACTGCTCTTCATCCTCTTATGAAACAGTTTGACTGCTCTTCATCCTCTTATAAATCAGTTTGACTGCACTTCGTCCTATTATAAAACAGTTTGACTTCTCTTCATCCTTTTGTAAAACAGTTTGACTGCTCTTCATCCTCTTATAAAACAGGTTGACTGATCTTCATCATCCTATAAAACAGTTTGACTTCTCTTCATCCTCTTGTAAAACAGGTTGACTGATCTTCATCCTCCTATAAAACAGTTTGACTGCTCTTCATCCTCTTATAAAACAGTTTGACTGCTCTTCATCCTCCTATAAAACAGTTTGACTGCTCTTCATCCTCTTATAAAAGTTTGACTGCTCTTCATCCTCATGTAAAACAGGTTGACTGATATTCATCCTCTTAAAAAACAGTTTGACTGCTCTTCTTCCTCTTATAAAACAGTTTGACTGCTCTTCCTCCTATAAAACAGTTTGACTGCTCTTCATCCTCTTATAATACAGTTTGACTGCCCTTCATCCTCCTATAAAAGAGTTTGACTGCTCTTCATCCTTTTGTAAAACAGTTTGACTGCTCTTCATCCTCTTATAAAGCAGTTTGACTGTGCTTCATCCTCTTATAAAGCAGTTTGACTGCTCTTCATCCTCCTATAAAACAGTTTAACTACTCTTCATCCTTTAGTAAAACCGTTTGACTGCTCTTCACCCTCTTGTAAAACAGGGTGACTGATCTTCATCCTCTTATAAAACAGTTTTACTGATCTTCATCCTCTTATAAAACAGTTTGACTGCTCTTCATCCTCTTATAAATCAGTTTGACTGCACTTCGTCCTCTTATAAAACAGTTTGACTTCTCTTCATCCTCTTGTAAAACAGGTTGACTGATCCTCATCCTCCTATAAAACAGTTTGACTGCTCTTCATCCTCCTGTAAAACAGTTTGACTGCTCTTCATCCTTTTGTAAAACAGTTTGACTTCTCTTCATCCTCTTGTAAAACAGGTTGACTGATCTTCATCCTCCTATAAAACAGTTTGACTTCTCTTCATCTTCTTGTAAAACAGGTTGACTGATCTTCATCCTCCTATAAAACAGTTTGACTGCTCTTCATCCTCCTATAAAACAGTTTGACTGCTCTTCATCCTCTTGTAAAACAGGCTGACTGATCTTCATCCTCTTATAAAACAGTTTGACTGCTCTTCATCCTCTTATAAAACAGTTTGACTGCTCTTCATCCTCCTATAAAACAGTTTGACTGCTCTTCATCCTCTTATAATACAGTTTGACTGCCCTTCATCCTCCTATAAAACAGTTTGACTGCTCTTCATCCTCCTGTAAAACAGGTTGACTGATCTTCATCCTCTTATAAAACAGTTCGACTGCTCTTCATCCTCTTGTAAAACAGGTTGACTGATCTTCATCCTCTTATAAAACAGTTTTACTGATCTTCATCCTCTTACAAAACAGTTTGACTGCTCTTCATCCTCTTATAAATCAGTTTGACTGCTCTTCGTCCTCTTATAAAACAGTTTGACTGCTCTTCATCCTCTTATAAAAAAGTTTGACTGCTCTTCATCCTACTATAAAACAGTTTGACTGCTCTTCATCCTCTTGTAAAACAGGCTGACTGATCTTCATGCTCTTATAAAACAGTTTGACTGCTCTTCATTCTCTTATAAAACAGTTTGACTGCTCTTCGTCCTCTTATAAAACAGTTTGACTGCTCTTCATCCTCTTATAAAACAGTTTGACTGCTCTTCATCCTCTTATAAATCAGTTTGACTGCACTTCGTCCTATTATAAAACAGTTTGACTTCTCTTCATCCTTTTGTAAAACAGTTTGACTGCTCTTCATCCTCTTATAAAAAAGGTTGACTGATCTTCATCCTCCTATAAAACAGTTTGACTTCTCTTCATCCTCTTGTAAAACAGGTTGACTGATCTTCATCCTCCTATAAAACAGTTTGACTGCTCTTCATCCTCTTATAAAACAGTTTGACTGCTCTTCATCCTCCTATAAAACAGTTTGACTGCTCTTCATCCTCTTATAAAAGTTTGACTGCTCTTCATCCTCATGTAAAACAGGTTGACTGATATTCATCCTCTTAAAAAACAGTTTGTCTGCTCTTCATCCTCCTATAAAACAGTTTGACTGCTCTTCATCCTCTTGTAAAACAGGCTGACTGATCTTCGTCCTCTTATAAAACAGTTTGACCGCTCTCCTTCCTCTTATAAAACAGTTTGACTGCTCTTCATCCTCTTATAAAACAGGTTGACTGATCTTCATCCTCCTATAAAACAGTTTGACTTCTCTTCATCCTCTTGTAAAACAGGTTGACTGATCTTCATCCTCCTATAAAACAGTTTGACTGCTCTTCATCCTCTTATAAAACAGTTTGACTGCTCTTCATCCTCCTATAAAACAGTTTGACTGCTCTTCATCCTCTTATAAAAGTTTGACTGCTCTTCATCCTCATGTAAAACAGGTTGACTGATATTCATCCTCTTAAAAAACAGTTTGTTTGCTCTTCATCCTCCTATAAAACAGGTTGACTGCTCTTCATCCTCTTGTAAAACAGGCTGACTGATCTTCGTCCTCTTATAAAACAGTTTGACTGCTCTTCTTCCTCTTATAAAACAGTTTGACTGCTCTTCCTCCTATAAAACAGTTTGACTGCTCTTCATCCTCTTATAATACAGTTTGACTGCCCTTCATCCTCCTATAAAACAGTTTGACTGCTCTTCATCCTCTTATAAAGCAGTTTGACTGTTCTTCATCCTCTTATAAAGCAGTTTGACTGCTCTTCATCCTCCTATAAAACAGTTTAACTACTATTCATCCTTTTGTAAAACCGTTTGACTGCTCTTCACCCTCTTGTAAAACAGGGTGACTGATCTTCATCCTCTTATAAAACAGTTTTACTGATCTTCATCCTCTTATAAAACAGTTTGACTGCTCTTCATCCTCTTATAAATCAGTTTGACTGCACTTCGTCCTCTTGTAAAACAGGCTGACTGATCTTCATCCTCTTGTAAAACAGGTTGACTGATCCTCAGCCTCCTATAAAACAGTTTGACTGCTCTTCATCCTCCTACAAAAGAGTTTGACTGCTCTTCATCCTTTTGTAAAACAGTTTGACTTCTCTTCATCCTCTTGTAAAACAGGTTGACTGATCTTCATCCTCCTATAAAACAGTTTGACTTCTCTTCATCCTCTTGTAAAACAGGTTGACTGATCCTCATCCTCCTATAAAACAGTTTGACTGCTCTTCATCCTCCTGTAAAACAGTTTGACTGCTCTTCATCCTTTTGTAAAACAGTTTGACTTCTCTTCATCCTCTTGTAAAACAGGTTGACTGATCTTCATCCTCCTATAAAACAGTTTGACTTCTCTTCATCCTCTTGTAAAACAGGTTGACTGATCTTCATCCTCCTATAAAACAGTTTGACTGCTCTTCATCCTCCTATAAAACAGTTTGACTGCTCTTCATCCTCTTGTAAAACAGGCTGACTGATCTTCATCCTCTTATAAAACAGTTTGACTGCTCTTCATCCTCTTATAAAACAGTTTGACTGCTCTTCATCCTCCTATAAAACAGTTTGACTGCTCTTCATCCTCTTATAATACAGTTTGACTGCCCTTCATCCTCCTATAAAACAGTTTGACTGCTCTTCATCCTCCTGTAAAACAGGTTGACTGATCTTCATCCTCTTATAAAACAGTTCGACTGCTCTTCATCCTCTTGTAAAACAGGTTGACTGATCTTCATCCTCTTATAAAACAGTTTTACTGATCTTCATCCTCTTACAAAACAGTTTGACTGCTCTTCATCCTCTTATAAATCAGTTTGACTGCTCTTCGTCCTCTTATAAAACAGTTTGACTGCTCTTCATCCTCTTATAAAAAAGTTTGACTGCTCTTCATCCTACTATAAAACAGTTTGACTGCTCTTCATCCTCTTGTAAAACAGGCTGACTGATCTTCATGCTCTTATAAAACAGTTTGACTGCTCTTCATTCTCTTATAAAACAGTTTGACTGCTCTTCGTCCTCTTATAAAACAGTTTGACTGCTCTTCATCCTCTTATAAAACAGTTTGACTGCTCTTCATCCTCTTATAAATCAGTTTGACTGCACTTCGTCCTATTATAAAACAGTTTGACTTCTCTTCATCCTTTTGTAAAACAGTTTGACTGCTCTTCATCCTCTTATAAAAAAGGTTGACTGATCTTCATCCTCCTATAAAACAGTTTGACTTCTCTTCATCCTCTTGTAAAACAGGTTGACTGATCTTCATCCTCCTATAAAACAGTTTGACTGCTCTTCATCCTCTTATAAAACAGTTTGACTGCTCTTCATCCTCCTATAAAACAGTTTGACTGCTCTTCATCCTCTTATAAAAGTTTGACTGCTCTTCGTCCTCATGTAAAACAGGTTGACTGATATTCATCCTCTTAAAAAACAGTTTGTCTGCTCTTCATCCTCCTATAAAACAGTTTGACTGCTCTTCATCCTCTTGTAAAACAGGCTGACTGATCTTCGTCCTCTTATAAAACAGTTTGACCGCTCTTCTTCCTCTTATAAAACAGTTTGACTGCTCTTCATCCTCTTATAAAACAGGTTGACTGATCTTCATCCTCCTATAAAACAGTTTGACTTCTCTTCATCCTCTTGTAAAACAGGTTGACTGATCTTCATCCTCCTATAAAACAGTTTGACTGCTCTTCATCCTCTTATAAAACAGTTTGACTGCTCTTCATCCTCCTATAAAACAGTTTGACTGCTCTTCATCCTCTTATAAAAGTTTGACTGCTCTTCATCCTCATGTAAAACAGGTTGACTGATATTCATCCTCTTAAAAAACAGTTTGTTTGCTCTTCATCCTCCTATAAAACAGTTTGACTGCTCTTCATCCTCTTGTAAAACAGGCTGACTGATCTTCGTCCTCTTATAAAACAGTTTGACTGCTCTTCGTCCTCTTATAAAACAGTTTGACTGCTCTTCATCCTCTTATAAAACAGTTTGACTGCTCTTCATCCTCTTATAAATCAGTTTGACTGCACTTCGTCCTATTATAAAACAGTTTGACTTCTCTTCATCCTTTTGTAAAACAGTTTGACTGCTCTTCATCCTCTTATAAAAAAGGTTGACTGATCTTCATCCTCCTATAAAACAGTTTGACTTCTCTTCATCCTCTTGTAAAACAGGTTGACTGATCTTCATCCTCCTATAAAACAGTTTGACTGCTCTTCATCCTCTTATAAAACAGTTTGACTGCTCTTCATCCTCCTATAAAACAGTTTGACTGCTCTTCATCCTCTTATAAAAGTTTGACTGCTCTTCGTCCTCATGTAAAACAGGTTGACTGATATTCATCCTCTTAAAAAACAGTTTGTCTGCTCTTCATCCTCCTATAAAACAGTTTGACTGCTCTTCATCCTCTTGTAAAACAGGCTGACTGATCTTCGTCCTCTTATAAAACAGTTTGACCGCTCTTCTTCCTCTTATAAAACAGTTTGACTGCTCTTCATCCTCTTATAAAACAGGTTGACTGATCTTCATCCTCCTATAAAACAGTTTGACTTCTCTTCATCCTCTTGTAAAACAGGTTGACTGATCTTCATCCTCCTATAAAACAGTTTGACTGCTCTTCATCCTCTTATAAAACAGTTTGACTGCTCTTCATCCTCCTATAAAACAGTTTGACTGCTCTTCATCCTCTTATAAAAGTTTGACTGCTCTTCATCCTCATGTAAAACAGGTTGACTGATATTCATCCTCTTAAAAAACAGTTTGTTTGCTCTTCATCCTCCTATAAAACAGTTTGACTGCTCTTCATCCTCTTGTAAAACAGGCTGACTGATCTTCGTCCTCTTATAAAACAGTTTGACTGCTCTTCTTCCTCTTATAAAACAGTTTGACTGCTCTTCCTCCTATAAAACAGTTTGACTGCTCTTCATCCTCTTATAATACAGTTTGACTGCCCTTCATCCTCCTATAAAACAGTTTGACTGCTCTTCATCCTCTTATAAAGCAGTTTGACTGTTCTTCATCCTCTTATAAAGCAGTTTGACTGCTCTTCATCCTCCTATAAAACAGTTTAACTACTATTCATCCTTTTGTAAAACCGTTTGACTGCTCTTCACCCTCTTGTAAAACAGGGTGACTGCTCTTCATCCTCTTATAAAACAGTTTTACTGATCTTCATCCTCTTATAAAACAGTTTGACTGCTCTTCATCCTCTTATAAATCAGTTTGACTGCACTTCGTCCTCTTATAAAACAGTTTGACTTCTCTTCATCCTCTTGTAAAACAGGTTGACTGATCCTCAGCCTCCTATAAAACAGTTTGACTGCTCTTCATCCTCCTATAAAAGAGTTTGACTGCTCTTCATCCTTTTGTAAAACAGTTTGACTTCTCTTCATCCTCTTGTAAAACAGGTTGACTGATCTTCATCCTCCTATAAAACAGTTTGACTTCTCTTCATCCTCTTGTAAAACAGGTTGACTGATCTTCATCCTCCTATAAAACAGTTTGACTGCTCTTCATCCTCTTATAAAACAGTTTGACTGCTCTTCATCCTCCTATAAAACAGTTTGACTGCTCTTCATCCTCTTATAAAAGTTTGACTGCTCTTCATCCTCATGTAAAACAGGTTGACTGATATTCATCCTCTTAAAAAACAGTTTGTTTGCTCTTCATCCTCCTATAAAACAGTTTGACTGCTCTTCATCCTCTTGTAAAACAGGCTGACTGATCTTCGTCCTCTTATAAAACAGTTTGACTGCTCTTCGTCCTCTTATAAAACAGTTTGACTGCTCTTCATCCTCTTATAAAACAGTTTGACTGCTCTTCATCCTCTTATAAATCAGTTTGACTGCACTTCGTCCTATTATAAAACAGTTTGACTTCTCTTCATCCTTTTGTAAAACAGTTTGACTGCTCTTCATCCTCTTATAAAAAAGGTTGACTGATCTTCATCCTCCTATAAAACAGTTTGACTTCTCTTCATCCTCTTGTAAAACAGGTTGACTGATCTTCATCCTCCTATAAAACAGGTTGACTGATATTCATCCTCTTAAAAAACAGTTTGTTTGCTCTTCATCCTCCTATAAAACAGTTTGACTGCTCTTCATCCTCTTGTAAAACAGGCTGACTGATCTTCGTCCTCTTATAAAACAGTTTGACTGCTCTTCTTCCTCTTATAAAACAGTTTGACTGCTCTTCCTCCTATAAAACAGTTTGACTGCTCTTCATCCTCTTATAATACAGTTTGACTGCCCTTCATCCTCCTATAAAACAGTTTGACTGCTCTTCATCCTCTTATAAAGCAGTTTGACTGTTCTTCATCCTCTTATAAAGCAGTTTGACTGCTCTTCATCCTCCTATAAAACAGTTTAACTACTATTCATCCTTTTGTAAAACCGTTTGACTGCTCTTCACCCTCTTGTAAAACAGGGTGACTGCTCTTCATCCTCTTATAAAACAGTTTTACTGATCTTCATCCTCTTATAAAACAGTTTGACTGCTCTTCATCCTCTTATAAATCAGTTTGACTGCACTTCGTCCTCTTATAAAACAGTTTGACTTCTCTTCATCCTCTTGTAAAACAGGTTGACTGATCCTCAGCCTCCTATAAAACAGTTTGACTGCTCTTCATCCTCCTATAAAAGAGTTTGACTGCTCTTCATCCTTTTGTAAAACAGTTTGACTTCTCTTCATCCTCTTGTAAAACAGGTTGACTGATCTTCATCCTCCTATAAAACAGTTTGACTTCTCTTCATCCTCTTGTAAAACAGGTTGACTGATCTTCATCCTCCTATAAAACAGTTTGACTGCTCTTCATCCTCCTATAAAACAGTTTGACTGCTCTTCATCCTCTTGTAAAACAGGCTGACTGATCTTCATCCTCTTATAAAACAGTTTGACTGCTCTTCATCCTCTTATAAAACAGTTTGACTGCTCTTCATCCTCCTATAAAACAGTTTGACTGCTCTTCATCCTCTTATAATACAGTTTGACTGCCCTTCATCCTCCTATAAAACAGTTTGACTGCTCTTCATCCTCCTGTAAAACAGGTTGACTGATCTTCATCCTCTTATAAAACAGTTTGACTGCTCTTCATCCTCCTATAAAACAGTTTGACTGATCTTCATCCTCTTATAAAACAGTTTTACTGATCTTAATCCTCTTACAAAACAGTTTGACTGCTCTTCATCCTCTTATAAATCAGTTTGACTGCTCTTCATCCTCCAATAAAACAGTTTGACTGCTCTTCATCCTCTTGTAAAACAGTTTGACTGCTCTTCATCCTCTTATAAAGCAGTTTGACTGCTCTTCATGCTCTTATAAAACAGTTTCACTACTCTTCATCCTCTTATAAAACAGTTTGACGGCTCTTCATCCTCTTATAAAACAGTTTGACTGCTCTTCATCCTCTTATAAAACAGTTTGACTGCTCTTCATCCTCTTGTAAAACAGGTTGACTGCTCTTCATCCTCTTATAAAACAGTTTGACTGCTCTTCATCCTCTTGTAAAACTGGTTGACTGCTCTTCATCCTCCTATAAAACAGGTTGACTGATCTTCATCCTCTTATAAAACAGTTTTACTGATCTTCTTCCTCTTATAAAACAGTTTGACTGCTCTTCATCCTCTTATAAATCAGTTTGACTGCTCTTCGTCCTCTTATAAAACAGTTTGACTTCTCTTCATCCTCTTGTAAAACAGGTTGACTGAACTTCATCCTCCTATAAAACAGGTTGACTGCTCTTCATCCTCTTATAAAACAGTTTGACTGCTCTTCATCCTCCTATAAAACAGTTTGACTGCTCTTCATCCTCCTATAAAACAGTTTGACTGCTCTTCATCCTTTTGTAAAACAGTTTGACTGCTCTTCATCCTCTTATAAAACAGGTTGACTGATCTTCATCCTCTTATAAAACAGTTTTACTGATCTTCATCCTCTTATAAAACAGTTTGACTGCTCTTCATCCTCTTATAAATCAGTTTGACTGCACTTCGTCCTATTATAAAACAGTTTGACTTCTCTTCATCCTCTTGTAAAACAGGTTGACTGATCCTCATCCTCCTATAAAACAGTTTGACTGCTCTTCATCCTCTTATAAAACAGTTTGACTGCTCTTCATCCTCCTATAAAAAAGTGTGACTGCTCTTCAACCTCCTATAAAACAGTTTGACTGCTCTTCATCCTCTTATAAAACAGTTTGACTGATCTTCATCATCTTATAAAACAGGTTGACTGCTCTTCATCCTCCTATAAAACAGCTTGACTGCTCTTCATCCTTTTGTAAAACATGTTGACTGCTCTTCATCCTCTTATAAAACAGGTTGACTGATCTTCATCCTCTTATAAAACAGTTTGACTGCTCTTCACCCTCCTTCAAAACAGTTCGACTGCTCTTCATCCTCTTGTAAAACAGGTTGACTGATCTTCATCCTCTTATAAAACAGTTTTACTGATCTTCATCCTCTTACAAAACAGTTTGACTGCTCTTCATCCTCTTATAAAACAGTTTGACTGCTCTTCCTCCTCTTATAAAACAGTTTGACTGCTCTTCCTCCTATAAAACAGTTTGACTGCTCTTCATCCTCTTATAATACAGTTTGACTGCCCTTCATCCTCCTATAAAACAGTTTGACTGCTCTTCATCCTCTTATAAAGCAGTTTGACTGTTCTTCGTCCTCTTATAAAGCAGTTTGACTGCTCTTCATCCTCCTATAAAACAGTTTAACTACTATTCATCCTTTTGTAAAACCGTTTGACTGCTCTTCACCCTCTTGTAAAACAGGGTGACTGATCTTCATCCTCTTATAAAACAGTTTTACTGATCTTCATCCTCTTATAAAACAGTTTGACTGCTCTTCATCCTCTTATAAATCAGTTTGACTGCACTTCGTCCTCTTATAAAACAGTTTGACTTCTCTTCATCCTCTTGTAAAACAGGTTGACTGATCCTCAGCCTCCTATAAAACAGTTTGACTGCTCTTCATCCTCCTATAAAAGAGTTTGACTGCTCTTCATCCTTTTGTAAAACAGTTTGACTTCTCTTCATCCTCTTGTAAAACAGGTTGACTGATCTTCATCCTCCTATAAAACAGTTTGACTTCTCTTCATCCTCTTGTAAAACAGGTTGACTGATCCTCATCCTCCTATAAAACAGTTTGACTGCTCTTCATCCTCCTGTAAAACAGTTTGACTGCTCTTCATCCTTTTGTAAAACAGTTTGACTTCTCTTCATCCTCTTGTAAAACAGGTTGACTGATCTTCATCCTCCTATAAAACAGTTTGACTTCTCTTCATCCTCTTGTAAAACAGGTTGACTGATCTTCATCCTCCTATAAAACAGTTTGACTGCTCTTCATCCTCCTATAAAACAGTTTGACTGCTCTTCATCCTCTTGTAAAACAGGCTGACTGATCTTCATCCTCTTATAAAACAGTTTGACTGCTCTTCATCCTCTTATAAAACAGTTTGACTGCTCTTCATCCTCCTATAAAACAGTTTGACTGCTCTTCATCCTCTTATAATACAGTTTGACTGCCCTTCATCCTCCTATAAAACAGTTTGACTGCTCTTCATCCTCCTGTAAAACAGGTTGACTGATCTTCATCCTCTTATAAAACAGTTCGACTGCTCTTCATCCTCTTGTAAAACAGGTTGACTGATCTTCATCCTCTTATAAAACAGTTTTACTGATCTTCATCCTCTTACAAAACAGTTTGACTGCTCTTCATCCTCTTATAAATCAGTTTGACTGCTCTTCGTCCTCTTATAAAACAGTTTGACTGCTCTTCATCCTCTTATAAAAAAGTTTGACTGCTCTTCATCCTACTATAAAACAGTTTGACTGCTCTTCATCCTCTTGTAAAACAGTTTGACTGCTCTTCATCCTCCTATAAAACAGTTTGACTGCTCTTCATCCTCTTATAAAAGTTTGACTGCTCTTCGTCCTCATGTAAAACAGGTTGACTGATATTCATCCTCTTAAAAAACAGTTTGTCTGCTCTTCATCCTCCTATAAAACAGTTTGACTGCTCTTCATCCTCTTGTAAAACAGGCTGACTGATCTTCGTCCTCTTATAAAACAGTTTGACCGCTCTTCTTCCTCTTATAAAACAGTTTGACTGCTCTTCATCCTCTTATAAAACAGGTTGACTGATCTTCATCCTCCTATAAAACAGTTTGACTTCTCTTCATCCTCTTGTAAAACAGGTTGACTGATCTTCATCCTCCTATAAAACAGTTTGACTGCTCTTCATCCTCTTATAAAACAGTTTGACTGCTCTTCATCCTCCTATAAAACAGTTTGACTGCTCTTCATCCTCTTATAAAAGTTTGACTGCTCTTCATCCTCATGTAAAACAGGTTGACTGATATTCATCCTCTTAAAAAACAGTTTGTTTGCTCTTCATCCTCCTATAAAACAGTTTGACTGCTCTTCATCCTCTTGTAAAACAGGCTGACTGATCTTCGTCCTCTTATAAAACAGTTTGACTGCTCTTCTTCCTCTTATAAAACAGTTTGACTGCTCTTCCTCCTATAAAACAGTTTGACTGCTCTTCATCCTCTTATAATACAGTTTGACTGCCCTTCATCCTCCTATAAAACAGTTTGACTGCTCTTCATCCTCTTATAAAGCAGTTTGACTGTTCTTCATCCTCTTATAAAGCAGTTTGACTGCTCTTCATCCTCCTATAAAACAGTTTAACTACTATTCATCCTTTTGTAAAACCGTTTGACTGCTCTTCACCCTCTTGTAAAACAGGGTGACTGATCTTCATCCTCTTATAAAACAGTTTTACTGATCTTCATCCTCTTATAAAACAGTTTGACTGCTCTTCATCCTCTTATAAATCAGTTTGACTGCACTTCGTCCTCTTATAAAACAGTTTGACTTCTCTTCATCCTCTTGTAAAACAGGTTGACTGATCCTCAGCCTCCTATAAAACAGTTTGACTGCTCTTCATCCTCCTATAAAAGAGTTTGACTGCTCTTCATCCTTTTGTAAAACAGTTTGACTTCTCTTCATCCTCTTGTAAAACAGGTTGACTGATCTTCATCCTCCTATAAAACAGTTTGACTTCTCTTCATCCTCTTGTAAAACAGGTTGACTGATCTTCATCCTCCTATAAAACAGTTTGACTGCTCTTCATCCTCCTATAAAACAGTTTGACTGCTCTTCATCCTCTTGTAAAACAGGCTGACTGATCTTCATCCTCTTATAAAACAGTTTGACTGCTCTTCATCCTCTTATAAAACAGTTTGACTGCTCTTCATCCTCCTATAAAACAGTTTGACTGCTCTTCATCCTCTTATAATACAGTTTGACTGCCCTTCATCCTCCTATAAAACAGTTTGACTGCTCTTCATCCTCCTGTAAAACAGGTTGACTGATCTTCATCCTCTTATAAAACAGTTTGACTGCTCTTCATCCTCCTATAAAACAGTTTGACTGATCTTCATCCTCTTATAAAACAGTTTTACTGATCTTAATCCTCTTACAAAACAGTTTGACTGCTCTTCATCCTCTTATAAATCAGTTTGACTGCTCTTCATCCTCCAATAAAACAGTTTGACTGCTCTTCATCCTCTTGTAAAACAGTTTGACTGCTCTTCATCCTCTTATAAAGCAGTTTGACTGCTCTTCATGCTCTTATAAAACAGTTTCACTACTCTTCATCCTCTTATAAAACAGTTTGACGGCTCTTCATCCTCTTATAAAACAGTTTGACTGCTCTTCATCCTCTTATAAAACAGTTTGACTGCTCTTCATCCTCTTGTAAAACAGGTTGACTGCTCTTCATCCTCTTATAAAACAGTTTGACTGCTCTTCATCCTCTTGTAAAACTGGTTGACTGCTCTTCATCCTCCTATAAAACAGGTTGACTGATCTTCATCCTCTTATAAAACAGTTTTACTGATCTTCTTCCTCTTATAAAACAGTTTGACTGCTCTTCATCCTCTTATAAATCAGTTTGACTGCTCTTCGTCCTCTTATAAAACAGTTTGACTTCTCTTCATCCTCTTGTAAAACAGGTTGACTGAACTTCATCCTCCTATAAAACAGGTTGACTGCTCTTCATCCTCTTATAAAACAGTTTGACTGCTCTTCATCCTCCTATAAAACAGTTTGACTGCTCTTCATCCTCCTATAAAACAGTTTGACTGCTCTTCATCCTTTTGTAAAACAGTTTGACTGCTCTTCATCCTCTTATAAAACAGGTTGACTGATCTTCATCCTCTTATAAAACAGTTTTACTGATCTTCATCCTCTTATAAAACAGTTTGACTGCTCTTCATCCTCTTATAAATCAGTTTGACTGCACTTCGTCCTATTATAAAACAGTTTGACTTCTCTTCATCCTCTTGTAAAACAGGTTGACTGATCCTCATCCTCCTATAAAACAGTTTGACTGCTCTTCATCCTCTTATAAAACAGTTTGACTGCTCTTCATCCTCCTATAAAAAAGTGTGACTGCTCTTCAACCTCCTATAAAACAGTTTGACTGCTCTTCATCCTCTTATAAAACAGTTTGACTGATCTTCATCATCTTATAAAACAGGTTGACTGCTCTTCATCCTCCTATAAAACAGTTTGACTGCTCTTCATCCTTTTGTAAAACATGTTGACTGCTCTTCATCCTCTTATAAAACAGGTTGACTGATCTTCATCATCTTATAAAACAGTTTGACTGCTCTTCACCCTCCTTCAAAACAGTTCGACTGCTCTTCATCCTCTTGTAAAACAGGTTGACTGATCTTCATCCTCTTATAAAACAGTTTTACTGATCTTCATCCTCTTACAAAACAGTTTGACTGCTCTTCATCCTCTTATAAATCAGTTTGACTGCTCTTCGTCCTCTTATAAAACAGTTTGACTGCTCTTCATCCTCTTATAAAAAAGTTTGACTGCTCTTCATCCTCCTATAAAACTGTTTGACTGCTCTTCATCCTCTTGTAAAACAGGCTGACTGATCTTCATGCTCTTATAAAACAGTTTGACTGCTCTTCATTCTCTTATAAAACAGTTTGACTGCTCTTCATCCTCTTATAAAACAGTTTGACTGCTCTTCATCCTCTTATAAAACAGTTTGACTGCTCTTCATCCTCTTATAAATCAGTTTGACTGCACTTCGTCCTATTATAAAACAGTTTGACTTCTCTTCATCCTTTTGTAAAACAGTTTGACTGCTCTTCATCCTCTTATAAAACAGGTTGACTGATCTTCATCCTCCTATAAAACAGTTTGACTTCTCTTCATCCTCTTGTAAAACAGGTTGACTGATCTTCATCCTCCTATAAAACAGTTTGACTGCTCTTCATCCTCTTATAAAACAGTTTGACTGCTCTTCATCCTCCTATAAAACAGTTTGACTGCTCTTCATCCTCTTATAAAAGTTTGACTGCTCTTCATCCTCTTGTAAAACAGGTTGACTGATCTTCATCCTCTTATAAAACAGTTTTACTGATCTTCATCCTCTTACAAAACAGTTTGACTGCTCTTCATCCTCTTATAAATCAGTTTGACTGCTCTTCGTCCTCTTATAAAACAGTTTGACTGCTCTTCTTCCTCTTATAAAACAGTTTGACTGCTCTTCCTCCTATAAAACAGTTTGACTGCTCTTCATCCTCTTATAATACAGTTTGACTGCCCTTCATCCTCCTATAAAACAGTTTGACTGCTCTTCATCCTCTTGTAAAACAGTTTGACTGCTCTTCATCCTCTTATAAAGCAGTTTGACTGTTCTTCATCCTCTTATAAAGCAGTTTGACTGCTCTTCATCCTCCTATAAAACAGTTTAACTACTCTTCATCCTTTTGTAAAACCGTTTGACTGCTCTTCACCCTCTTGTAAAACAGGGTGACTGATCTTCATCCTCTTATTAAACAGTTTTACTGATCTTCATCCTCTTATAAAACAGTTTGACTGCTCTTCATCCTCTTATAAATCAGTTTGACTGCACTTCGTCCTCTTATAAAACAGTTTGACTTCTCTTCATCCTCTTGTAAAACATGTTGACTGATCCTCATCCTCCTATAAAACAGTTTGACTGCTCTTCATCCTCCTATAAAACAGTTTGACTGCTCTTCATCCTTTTGTAAAACAGTTTGACTTCTCTTCATCCTCTTGTAAAACAGGTTGACTGATCTTCATCCTCCTATAAAACAGTTTGACTTCTCTTCATCCTCTTGTAAAACAGGTTGACTGATCTTCATCCTCCTATAAAACAGTTTGACTGCTCTTAATCCTCCTATAAAACAGTTTGACTGCTCTTCATCCTCTTGTAAAACAGGTTGACTGATCCTCATCCTCCTATAAAACAGTTTGACTGCTCTTCATCCTCTTATAAAACAGTTTGACTGCTCTTCATCCTCCTATAAAACAGTGTGACTGCTCTTCATCCTCCTATAAAACAGTTTGACTGCTCTTCATCCTCTTATAAAACAGTTTGACTGATCTTCATCATCTTATAAAACAGTTTGACTGCTCTTCATCCTCCTATAAAACAGTTTGACTGCTCTTCATCCTTTTGTAAAACATGTTGACTGCTCTTCATCCTCTTATAAAACAGGTTGACTGATCTTCAACCTCTTATAAAACACTTTGACTGCTCTTCACCCTCCTTCAAAACAGTTCGACTGCTCTTCATACTCTTGTAAAACAGGTTGACTGATCTTCATCCTCTTATAAAACAGTTTTACTGATCTTCATCCTCTTACAAAACAGTTTGACTGCTCTTCATCCTCTTATAAATCAGTTTGACTGCTCTTCGTCCTCTTATAAAACAGTTTGACTGCTCTTCATGCTCTTATAAAAAAGTTTGACTGCTCTTCATCCTCCTATAAAACTGTTTGACTGCTCTTCATCCTCTTGTAAAACAGGCTGACTGATCTTCATGCTCTTATAAAACAGTTTGACTGCTCTTCATTCTCTTATAAAACAGTTTGACTACTCTTCATCCTCTTATAAAACAGTTTGACTGCTCTTCATCCTCTTATAAAACAGTTTGACTGCTCTTCATCCTCTTATAAATCAGTTTGACTGCACTTCGTCCTATTATAAAACAGTTTGACTTCTCTTCATCCTTTTGTAAAACAGTTTGACTGCTCTTCATCCTCTTATAAAACAGGTTGACTGATCTTCATCCTCCTATAAAACAGTTTGACTTCTCTTCATCCTCTTGTAAAACAGGTTGACTGATCTTCATCCTCCTATAAAACAGTTTGACTGCTCTTCATCCTCTTATAAAACAGTTTGACTGCTCTTCATCCTCCTATAAAACAGTTTGACTGCTCTTCATCCTCTTATAAAAATTTGACTGCTCTTCCGCCTCATGTAACACAGGTTGACTGATATTCATCCTCTTAAAAAACAGTTTGTCTGCTCTTCATCCTCCTATAAAACAGTTTGACTGCTCTTCATCCTCTTGTAAAACAGGCTGACTGATCTTCGTCCTCTTATAAAACAGTTTGACTGCTCTTCTTCCTCTTATAAAACATTTTGACTGCTCTTCCTCCTATAAAACAGTTTGACTGCTCTTCATCCTCTTATAATACAGTTTGACTGCTCTTCATCCTCCTATAAAACAGTTTGACTTCTCTTCATCCTTTTGTAAAACAGTTTGACTGCTCTTCATCCTCTTATAAAACAGGTTGACTGATCTTCATCCTCCTATAAAACAGTTTGACTGCTCTTCATCCTCTTATAAAAGTTTGACTGCTCTTCATCCTCTTGTAAAACAGGTTGACTGATCTTCATCCTCTTATAAAACAGTTTTACTGATCTTCATCCTCTTACAAAACAGTTTGACTGCTCTTCATCCTCTTATAAATCAGTTTGACTGCTCTTCGTCCTCTTATAAAACAGTTTGACTGCTCTTCTTCCTCTTATAAAACAGTTTGACTGCTCTTCCTCCTATAAAACAGTTTGACTGCTCTTCATCCTCTTATAATACAGTTTGACTGCCCTTCATCCTCCTATAAAACAGTTTGACTGCTCTTCATCCTCTTGTAAAACAGTTTGACTGCTCTTCATCCTCTTATAAAGCAGTTTGACTGTTCTTCATCCTCTTATAAAGCAGTTTGACTGCTCTTCATCCTCCTATAAAACAGTTTAACTACTCTTCATCCTTTTGTAAAACCGTTTGACTGCTCTTCACCCTCTTGTAAAACAGGGTGACTGATCTTCATCCTCTTATTAAACAGTTTTACTGATCTTCATCCTCTTATAAAACAGTTTGACTGCTCTTCATCCTCTTATAAATCAGTTTGACTGCACTTCGTCCTCTTATAAAACAGTTTGACTTCTCTTCATCCTCTTGTAAAACATGTTGACTGATCCTCATCCTCCTATAAAACAGTTTGACTGCTCTTCATCCTCCTATAAAACAGTTTGACTGCTCTTCATCCTCTTGTAAAACAGGTTGACTGATCTTCATCCTCCTATAAAACAGTTTGACTTCTCTTCATCCTCTTGTAAAACAGGTTGACTGATCTTCATCCTCCTATAAAACAGTTTGACTGCTCTTAATCCTCCTATAAAACAGTTTGACTGCTCTTCATCCTCTTGTAAAACAGGTTGACTGATCCTCATCCTCCTATAAAACAGTTTGACTGCTCTTCATCCTCTTATAAAACAGTTTGACTGCTCTTCATCCTCCTATAAAACAGTGTGACTGCTCTTCATCCTCCTATAAAACAGTTTGACTGCTCTTCATCCTCTTATAAAACAGTTTGACTGATCTTCATCATCTTATAAAACAGTTTGACTGCTCTTCATCCTCCTATAAAACAGTTTGACTGCTCTTCATCCTTTTGTAAAACATGTTGACTGCTCTTCATCCTCTTATAAAACAGGTTGACTGATCTTCAACCTCTTATAAAACACTTTGACTGCTCTTCACCCTCCTTCAAAACAGTTCGACTGCTCTTCATACTCTTGTAAAACAGGTTGACTGATCTTCATCCTCTTATAAAACAGTTTTACTGATCTTCATCCTCTTACAAAACAGTTTGACTGCTCTTCATCCTCTTATAAATCAGTTTGACTGCTCTTCGTCCTCTTATAAAACAGTTTGACTGCTCTTCATGCTCTTATAAAAAAGTTTGACTGCTCTTCATCCTCCTATAAAACTGTTTGACTGCTCTTCATCCTCTTGTAAAACAGGCTGACTGATCTTCATGCTCTTATAAAACAGTTTGACTGCTCTTCATTCTCTTATAAAACAGTTTGACTACTCTTCATCCTCTTATAAAACAGTTTGACTGCTCTTCATCCTCTTATAAAACAGTTTGACTGCTCTTCATCCTCTTATAAATCAGTTTGACTGCACTTCGTCCTATTATAAAACAGTTTGACTTCTCTTCATCCTTTTGTAAAACAGTTTGACTGCTCTTCATCCTCTTATAAAACAGGTTGACTGATCTTCATCCTCCTATAAAACAGTTTGACTTCTCTTCATCCTCTTGTAAAACAGGTTGACTGATCTTCATCCTCCTATAAAACAGTTTGACTGCTCTTCATCCTCTTATAAAACAGTTTGACTGCTCTTCATCCTCCTATAAAACAGTTTGACTGCTCTTCATCCTCTTATAAAAATTTGACTGCTCTTCCGCCTCATGTAACACAGGTTGACTGATATTCATCCTCTTAAAAAACAGTTTGTCTGCTCTTCATCCTCCTATAAAACAGTTTGACTGCTCTTCATCCTCTTGTAAAACAGGCTGACTGATCTTCGTCCTCTTATAAAACAGTTTGACTGCTCTTCTTCCTCTTATAAAACATTTTGACTGCTCTTCCTCCTATAAAACAGTTTGACTGCTCTTCATCCTCTTATAATACAGTTTGACTGCTCTTCATCCTCCTATAAAACAGTTTGACTTCTCTTCATCCTTTTGTAAAACAGTTTGACTGCTCTTCATCCTCTTATAAAACAGGTTGACTGATCTTCATCCTCCTATAAAACAGTTTGACTTCTCTTCATCCTCTTGTAAAACAGGTTGACTGATCTTCATCCTCCTATAAAACAGTTTGACTGCTCTTCATCCTCTTATAAAACAGTTTGACTGCTCTTCATCCTCCTATAAAACAGTTTGACTGCTCTTCATCCTCTTATAAAAGTTTGACTGCTCTTCATCCTCATGTAAAACAGGTTGACTGATATTCATCCTCTTAAAAAACAGTTTGTCTGCTCTTCATCCTCCTATAAAACAGTTTGACTGCTCTTCATCCTCTTGTAAAACAGGCTGACTGATCTTCGTCCTCTTATAAAACAGTTTGACTGCTCTTCTTCCTCTTTTAAAACAGTTTGACTGCTCTTCCTCCTATAAAACAGTTTGACTGCTCTTCATCCTCTTATAATACAGTTTGACTGCCCTTCATCCTCCTATAAAACAGTTTGACTGCTCTTCATCCCCTTTAAAACAGTTTGACTGCTCTTCATCCTCTTATAAAGCAGTTTGACTGTTCTTCATCCTCTTATAAAGCAGTTTGACTGCCCTTCATCCTCCTATAAAACAGTTTAACTACTCTTCATCCTTTTGTAAAACCGTTTGACTGCTCTTCACCCTCTTGTAAAACAGGGTGACTGATCTTCATCCTCTTATAAAACAGTTTTACTGATCTTCATCCTCTTATAAAACAGTTTGACTGCTCTTCATCCTCTTATAAATCAGTTTGACTGCACTTCGTCCTCTTATAAAACAGTTTGACTTCTCTTCATCCTCTTGTAAAACAGGTTGACTGATCCTCATCCTCCTATAAAACAGTTTGACTGCTCTTCATCCTCCTATAAAACAGTTTGACTGCTCTTCATCCTTTTGTAAAACAGTTTGACTTCTCTTCATCCTCTTGTAAAACAGGTTGACTGATCTTCATCCTCCTATAAAACAGTTTGACTTCTCTTCATCCTCTTGTAAAACAGGTTGACTGATCTTCATCCTCCTATAAAACAGTTTGACTGCTCTTCATCCTCCTATAAAACAGTTTGACTGCTCTTCATCCTCTTGTAAAACAGGCTGACTGATCTTCATCCTCTTATAAAACAGTTTGACTGCTCTTCATCCTCTTATAAAACAGTTTGACTGCTCTTCATCCTCTTATAAATCAGTTTGACTGCACTTCGTCCTCTTATAAAACAGTTTGACTTCTCTTCATCCTCTTGTAAAACATGTTGACTGATCCTCATCCTCCTATAAAACAGTTTGACTGCTCTTCATCCTCCTATAAAACAGTTTGACTGCTCTTCATCCTTTTGTAAAACAGTTTGACTTCTCTTCATCCTCTTGTAAAACAGGTTGACTGATCTTCATCCTCCTATAAAACAGTTTGACTTCTCTTCATCCTCTTGTAAAACAGGTTGACTGATCTTCATCCTCCTATAAAACAGTTTGACTGCTCTTAATCCTCCTATAAAACAGTTTGACTGCTCTTCATCCTCTTGTAAAACAGGTTGACTGATCCTCATCCTCCTATAAAACAGTTTGACTGCTCTTCATCCTCTTATAAAACAGTTTGACTGCTCTTCATCCTCCTATAAAACAGTGTGACTGCTCTTCATCCTCCTATAAAACAGTTTGACTGCTCTTCATCCTCTTATAAAACAGTTTGACTGATCTTCATCATCTTATAAAACAGGTTGACTGCTCTTCATCCTCCTATAAAACAGTTTGACTGCTCTTCATCCTTTTGTAAAACATGTTGACTGCTCTTCATCCTCTTATAAAACAGGTTGACTGATCTTCAACCTCTTATAAAACACTTTGACTGCTCTTCACCCTCCTTCAAAACAGTTCGACTGCTCTTCATACTCTTGTAAAACAGGTTGACTGATCTTCATCCTCTTATAAAACAGTTTTACTGATCTTCATCCTCTTACAAAACAGTTTGACTGCTCTTCATCCTCTTATAAATCAGTTTGACTGCTCTTCGTCCTCTTATAAAACAGTTTGACTGCTCTTCATGCTCTTATAAAAAAGTTTGACTGCTCTTAATCCTCCTATAAAACTGTTTGACTGCTCTTCATCCTCTTGTAAAACAGGCTGACTGATCTTCATGCTCTTATAAAACAGTTTGACTGCTCTTCATTCTCTTATAAAACAGTTTGACTACTCTTCATCCTCTTATAAAACAGTTTGACTGCTCTTCATCCTCTTATAAAACAGTTTGACTGCTCTTCATCCTCTTATAAATCAGTTTGACTGCACTTCGTCCTATTATAAAACAGTTTGACTTCTCTTCATCCTTTTGTAAAACAGTTTGACTGCTCTTCATCCTCTTGTAAAACAGGTTGACTGATCTTCATCCTCCTATAAAACAGTTTGACTTCTCTTCATCCTCTTGTAAAACAGGTTGACTGATCTTCATCCTCCTATAAAACAGTTTGACTGCTCTTCATCCTCTTATAAAACAGTTTGACTGCTCTTCATCCTCCTATAAAACAGTTTGACTGCTCTTCATCCTCTTATAAAAGTTTGACTGCTCTTCATCCTCATGTAAAACAGGTTGACTGATATTCATCCTCTTAAAAAACAGTTTGTCTGCTCTTCATCCTCCTATAAAACAGTTTGACTGCTCTTCATCCTCTTGTAAAACAGGCTGACTGATCTTCGTCCTCTTATAAAACAGTTTGACCGCTCTTCTTCCTCTTATAAAACAGTTTGACTGCTCTTCCTCCTATAAAACAGTTTGACTGCTCTTCATCCTCTTATAATACAGTTTGACTGCCCTTCATCCTCCTATAAAACAGTTTGACTTCTCTTCATCCTTTTGTAAAACAGTTTGACTGCTCTTCATCCTCTTATAAAACAGGTTGACTGATCTTCATCCTCCTATAAAACAGTTTGACTTCTCTTCATCCTCTTGTAAAACAGGTTGACTGATCTTCATCCTCCTATAAAACAGTTTGACTGCTCTTCATCCTCTTATAAAACAGTTTGACTGCTCTTCATCCTCCTATAAAACAGTTTGACTGCTCTTCATCCTCTTATAAAAGTTTGACTGCTCTTCATCCTCATGTAAAACAGGTTGACTGATATTCATCCTCTTAAAAAACAGTTTGTCTGCTCTTCATCCTCCTATAAAACAGTTTGACTGCTCTTCATCCTCTTGTAAAACAGGCTGACTGATCTTCGTCCTCTTATAAAACAGTTTGACTGCTCTTCTTCCTCTTATAAAACAGTTTGACTGCTCTTCCTCCTATAAAACAGTTTGACTGCTCTTCATCCTCTTATAATACAGTTTGACTGCCCTTCATCCTCCTATAAAACAGTTTGACTGCTCTTCATCCTCTTATAAAACAGTTTGACTGCACTTCATCCTCTTATAAAACAGTTTGACTGCTCTTCATCCTCTTATAAAGCAGTTTGACTGCTCTTCATCCTCCTATAAAACAGTTTAACTACTCTTCATCCTTTTGTAAAACCGTTTGACTGCTCTTCACCCTCTTGTAAAACAGGGTGACTGATCTTCATCCTCTTATAAAACAGTTTTACTGATCTTCATCCTCTTATAAAACAGTTTGACTGCTCTTCATCCTCTTATAAATCAGTTTGACTGCACTTCGTCCTCTTATAAAACAGTTTGACTTCTCTTCATCCTCTTGTAAAACAGGTTGACTGATCCTCATCCTCCTATAAAACAGTTTGACTGCTCTTCATCCTCCTATAAAACAGTTTGACTGCTCTTCATCCTTTTGTAAAACAGTTTGACTTCTCTTCATCCTCTTGTAAAACAGGTTGACTGATCTTCATCCTCCTATAAAACAGTTTGACTTCTCTTCATCCTCTTGTAAAACAGGTTGACTGATCTTCATCCTCCTATAAAACAGTTTGACTGCTCTTCATCCTCCTATAAAACAGTTTGACTGCTCTTCATCCTCTTGTAAAACAGGCTGACTGATCTTCATCCTCTTATAAAACAGTTTGACTGCTCTTCATCCTCTTATAAAACAGTTTGACTGCTCTTCATCCTCCTATAAAACAGTTTGACTGCTCTTCATCCTCTTATAATACAGTTTGACTGCCCTTCATCCTCCTATAAAACAGTTTGACTGCTCTTCATCCTCCTGTAAAACAGGTTGACTGATCTTCATCCTCTTATAAAACAGTTCGACTGCTCTTCATCCTCTTGTAAAACAGGTTGACTGATCTTCATCCTCTTATAAAACAGTTTTACTGATCTTCATCCTCTTACAAAACAGTTTGACTGCTCTTCATCCTCTTATAAATCAGTTTGACTGCTCTTCGTCCTCTTATAAAACAGTTTGACTGCTCTTCATCCTCTTGTAAAAAAGTTTGACTGCTCTTCATCCTCCTATAAAACAGTTTGACTGCTCTTCATCCTCTTGTAAAACAGGCTGACTGATCTTCATGCTCTTATAAAACAGTTTGACTTCTCTTCATTCTCTTATAAAACAGTTTGACTGCTCTTCATCCTCTTATAAAACAGTTTGTCTGCTCTTCCTCCTCTTATAAAACAGTTTGACTGCTCTTCATCCTCTTATAAATCAGTTTGACTGCACTTAGTCCTATTATAAAACAGTTTGACTTCTCTTCATCCTTTTGTAAAACAGTTTGACTGCTCTTCATCCTCTTATAAAACAGGTTGACTGATCTTCATCCTCCTATAAAACAGTTTGACTTCTCTTCATCCTCTTGTAAAACAGGTTGACTGATCTTCATCCTCCTATAAAACAGTTTGACTGCTCTTCATCCTCTTATAAAACAGTTTGACTGCTCTTCATCCTCTTATAAAACAGTTTGACTGCACTTCATCCTCTTATAAAACAGTTTGACTGCTCTTCATCCTCCTATAAAGCAGTTTGACTGCTCTTCATCCTCTTGTAAAACAGGCTGACTGATCTTCATCCTCTTATAAAACAGTTTCACTGCTCTTCATCCTCTTATAAAACAGTTTGACTGCTTTTCATCCTCTTATAAAACAGTTTGACTGCTCTTCGTCCTCTTATAAAACAGTTTGACTTCTCTTCATCCTCTTGTAAAACAGGTTGACTGAACTTCATCCTCCTATAAAACAGGTTGACTGCTCTTCATCCTCTTATAAAACAGTTTGACTGCTCTTCATCCTCCTATAAAACAGTTTGACTGCTCTTCATCCTCCTATAAAACAGTTTGACTGCTCTTCATCCTTTTGTAATACAGTTTGACTTCTCTTCATCCTCTTGTAAAACAGGTTGACTGATCTTCATCCTCCTATAAAACAGTTTGACTTCTCTTCATCCTCTTGTAAAACAGGTTGACTGATATTCATCCTCCTATAAAACAGTTTGACTGCTCTTCATCCTCCTATAAAACAGTTTGACTGCTCTTCATCCTCTTGTAAAACAGGCTGACTGATCTTCATCCTCCTATAAAACAGTTTGACAGCTCTTCATCCTCTTATAATACAGTTTGACTGCTCTTCATCATCTTATAAAGCAGTTTGACTGCTCTTCATCCTCTTATAAAGCAGTTTGACTGCGCTTCATCCTCTTATAAAACAGTTTAACTACTCTTCATCCTTTTGTAAAACAGTTTGACTGCTCTTCATCCTCTTATAAAACAGGTTGACTGATCTTCATCCTCTTATAAAACAGTTTTACTGATCTTCATCCTCTTATAAATCAGTTTGACTGCACTTCGTCCTATTATAAAACAGTTTGACTTCTCTTCATCCTCTTGTAAAACAGGTTGACTGATCCTCATCCTCCTATAAAACAGTTTGACTGCTCTTCATCCTCTTATAAAACAGTTTGACTGCTCTTCATCCTCTTATAAAGCAGTTTGACTGTTCTTCATCCTCTTATAAAGCAGTTTGACTGCTCTTCATCCTCCTATAAAACAGTTTAACTACTCTTCATCCTTTTGTAAAACCGTTTGACTGCTCTTCACCCTCTTGTAAAACAGGGTGACTGATCTTCATCCTCTTATAAAACAGTTTTACTGATCTTCATCCTCTTATAAAACAGTTTGACTGCTCTTCATCCTCTTATAAATCAGTTTGACTGCACTTCGTCCTCTTATAAAACAGTTTGACTTCTCTTCATCCTCTTGTAAAACAGGTTGACTGATCCTCATCCTCCTATAAAACAGTTTGACTGCTCTTCATCCTCCTATAAAACAGTTTGACTGCTCTTCATCCTTTTGTAAAACAGTTTGACTTCTCTTCATCCTCTTGTAAAACAGGTTGACTGATCTTCATCCTCCTATAAAACAGTTTGACTTCTCTTCATCCTCTTGTAAAACAGGTTGACTGATCTTCATCCTCCTATAAAACAGTTTGACTGCTCTTCATCCTCCTATAAAACAGTTTGACTGCTCTTCATCCTCTTGTAAAACAGGCTGACTGATCTTCATCCTCTTATAAAACAGTTTGACTGCTCTTCATCCTCTTATAAAACAGTTTGACTGCTCTTCATCCTCCTATAAAACAGTTTGACTGCTCTTCATCCTCTTATAATACAGTTTGACTGCCCTTCATCCTCCTATAAAACAGTTTGACTGCTCTTCATCCTCCTGTAAAACAGGTTGACTGATCTTCATCCTCTTATAAAACAGTTCGACTGCTCTTCATCCTCTTGTAAAACAGGTTGACTGATCTTCATCCTCTTATAAAACAGTTTTACTGATCTTCATCCTCTTACAAAACAGTTTGACTGCTCTTCATCCTCTTATAAATCAGTTTGACTGCTCTTCGTCCTCTTATAAAACAGTTTGACTGCTCTTCATCCTCTTATAAAAAAGTTTGACTGCTCTTCATCCTCCTATAAAACAGTTTGACTGCTCTTCATCCTCTTGTAAAACAGGCTGACTGATCTTCATGCTCTTATAAAACAGTTTGACTTCTCTTCATTCTCTTATAAAACAGTTTGACTGCTCTTCATCCTCTTATAAAACAGTTTGACTGCTCTTCCTCCTCTTATAAAACAGTTTGACTGCTCTTCATCCTCTTATAAATCAGTTTGACTGCACTTAGTCCTATTATAAAACAGTTTGACTTCTCTTCATCCTTTTGTAAAACAGTTTGACTGCTCTTCATCCTCTTATAAAACAGGTTGACTGATCTTCATCCTCCTATAAAACAGTTTGACTTCTCTTCCTCCTCTTGTAAAACAGGTTGACTGATCTTCATCCTCCTATAAAACAGTTTGACTGCTCTTCATCCTCTTATAAAACAGTTTGACTGCTCTTCATCCTCTTATAAAACAGTTTGACTGCACTTCATCCTCTTATAAAACAGTTTGACTGCTCTTCATCCTCCTATAAAGCAGTTTGACTGCTCTTCATCCTCTTGTAAAACAGGCTGACTGATCTTCATCCTCTTATAAAACAGTTTCACTGCTCTTCATCCTCTTATAAAACAGTTTGACTGCTCTTCATCCTCCTATAAAACAGTTTGACTGCTCTTCATCCTCCTATAAAACAGTTTGACTGCTCTTCATCCTTTTGTAATACAGTTTGACTTCTCTTCATCCTCTTGTAAAACAGGTTGACTGATCTTCATCCTCCTATAAAACAGTTTGACTTCTCTTCATCCTCTTGTAAAACAGGTTGACTGATATTCATCCTCCTATAAAACAGTTTGACTGCTCTTCATCCTCCTATAAAACAGTTTGACTGCTCTTCATCCTCTTGTAAAACAGGCTGACTGATCTTCATCCTCCTATAAAACAGTTTGACAGCTCTTCATCCTCTTATAATACAGTTTGACTGCTCTTCATCATCTTATAAAGCAGTTTGACTGCTCTTCATCCTCTTATAAAGCAGTTTGACTGCGCTTCATCCTCTTATAAAACAGTTTAACTACTCTTCATCCTTTTGTAAAACAGTTTGACTGCTCTTCATCCTCTTATAAAACAGGTTGACTGATCTTCATCCTCTTATAAAACATTTTTACTGATCTTCATCCTCTTATAAATCAGTTTGACTGCACTTCGTCCTATTATAAAACAGTTTGACTTCTCTTCATCCTCTTGTAAAACAGGTTGACTGATCCTCATCCTCCTATAAAACAGTTTGACTGCTCTTCATCCTCTTATAAAACAGTTTGACTGCTCTTCATCCTCCTATAAAACAGTGTGACTGCTCTTCATCCTCCTATAAAACAGTTTGACTGCTCTTCATCCTCTTATAAAACAGTTTGACTGATCTTCATCATCTTATAAAACAGGTTGACTGCTCTTCATCCTTTTGTAAAACATGTTGACTGCTCTTCATCCTCTTATAAAACAGGTTGACTGATCTTCATCCTCTTATAAAACAGTTTGACTGCTCTTCACCCTCCTTCAAAACAGTTCGATGTTACTCTTCATCCTCTTGTAAAACAGGTTGACTGATCTTCATCCTCTTATAAAACAGTTTTACTGATCTTCATCCTCTTACAAAACAGTTTGACTGCTCTTCATCCTCTTATAAATCAGTTTGACTGCTCTTCGTCCTCTTATAAAACAGTTTGACTGCTCTTCATCCTCTTATAAAAAAGTTTGACTGCTCTTCATCCTCCTATAAAACTGTTTGACTGCTCTTCATCCTCTTGTAAAACAGGCTGACTGATCTTCATGCTCTTATAAAACAGTTTGACTGCTCTTCATTCTCTTATAAAACAGTTTGACTGCTCTTCATCCTCTTATAAAACAGTTTGACTGCTCTTCATCCTCTTATAAAACAGTTTGACTGCTCTTCATCCTCTTATAAATCAGTTTGACTGCACTTCGTCCTATTATAAAACAGTTTGACTTCTCATCATCCTTTTGTAAAACAGTTTGACTGCTCTTCATCCTCTTATAAAACAGGTTGACTGATCTTCATCCTCCTATAAAACAGTTTGACTTCTCTTCATCCTCTTGTAAAACAGGTTGACTGATCTTCATCCTCCTATAAAACAGTTTGACTGCTCTTCATCCTCTTATAAAACAGTTTGACTGCTCTTCATCCTCCTATAAAACAGTTTGACTGCTCTTCATCCTCTTATAAAAGTTTGACTGCTCTTCATCCTCATGTAAAACAGGTTGACTGATATTCATCCTCTTAAAAAACAGTTTGTCTGCTCTTCATCCTCAAATAAAACAGTTTGACTGCTCTTCATCCTCTTGTAAAACAGGCTGACTGATCTTCGTCCTCTTATAAAACAGTTTGACTGCTCTTCTTCCTCTTATAAAACAGTTTGACTGCTCTTCCTCCTATAAAACAGTTTGACTGCTCTTCATCCTCTTATAATACAGTTTGACTGCCCTTCATCCTCCTATAAAACAGTTTGACTGCTCTTCATCCTCTTGTAAAACAGTTTGACTGCTCTTCATCCTCTTATAAAGCAGTTTGACTGTTCTTCATCCTCTTATAAAGCAGTTTGACTGCTCTTCATCCTCCTATAAAACAGTTTAACTACTCTTCATCCTTTTGTAAAACCGTTTGACTGCTCTTCACCCTCTTGTAAAACAGGGTGACTGATCTTCATCCTCTTATAAAACAGTTTTACTGATCTTCATCCTCTTATAAAACAGTTTGACTGCTCTTCATCCTCTTATAAATCAGTTTGACTGCACTTCGTCCTCTTATAAAACAGTTTGACTTCTATTCATCCTCTTGTAAAACATGTTGACTGATCCTCATCCTCCTATAAAACAGTTTGATTGCTCTTCATCCTCCTATAAAACAGTTTGACTGCTCTTCATCCTTTTGTAAAACAGTTTGACTTCTCTTCATCCTCTTGTAAAACAGGTTGACTGATCTTCATCCTCCTATAAAACAGTTTGACTTCTCTTCATCCTCTTGTAAAACAGTTTGACTGCTCTTCATCCTCCTATAAAACAGTTTGACTGCTCTTCATCCTCCTATAAAACAGTTTGACTTCTCTTCATCCTCTTGTAAAACAGGTTGACTGATCCTCATCCTCCTATAAAACAGTTTAACTGCTCTTCATCCTCTTATAAAACAGTTTGACTTCTCTTCATCCTCCTATCATCCTCCTATAAAACAGTGTGACTGCTCTTCATCCTCCTATAAAACAGTTTGACTGCTCTTCATCCTCTTATATAACAGTTTGACTGATCTTCATCATCTTATAAAACAGGTTGACTGCTCTTCATCCTCCTATAAAACAGTTTGACTGCTCTTTATCCTTTTGTAAAACATGTTGACTGCTCTTCATCCTCTTATAAAACAGGTTGACTGATCTTCATCCTCTTATAAAACACTTTGACTGCTCTTCACCCTCCTTCAAAACAGTTCGACTGCTCTTCATCCTCTTGTAAAACAGGTTGACTGATCTTCATCCTCTTATAAAACAGTTTTACTGATCTTCATCCTCTTACAAAAGAGTTTGACTGCTCTTCATCCTCTTATAAATCAGTTTGACTGCTCTTCGTCCTCTTATAAAACAGTTTGACTGCTCTTCATCCTCTTATAAAAAAGTTTGACTGCTCTTCATCCTCCTATAAAACTGTTTGACTGCTCTTCATCCTCTTGTAAAACAGGCTGACTGATCTTCATGCTCTTATAAAACAGTTTGACTGCTCTTCATTCTCTTATAAAACAGTTTGACTGCTCTTCATCCTCTTATAAAACAGTTTGACTGCTCTTCATCCTCTTATGAAACAGTTTGACTGCTCTTCATCCTCTTATAAATCAGTTTGACTGCACTTCGTCCTATTATAAAACAGTTTGACTTCTCTTCATCCTTTTGTAAAACAGTTTGACTGCTCTTCATCCTCTTATAAAACAGGTTGACTGATCTTCATCCTCCTATAAAACAGTTTGACTTCTCTTCATCCTCTTGTAAAACAGGTTGACTGATCTTCATCCTCCTATAAAACAGTTTGACTGCTCTTCATCCTCTTATAAAACAGTTTGACTGCTCTTCATCCTCCTATAAAACAGTTTGACTGCTCTTCATCCTCTTATAAAAGTTTGACTGCTCTTCATCCTCATGTAAAACAGGTTGACTGATATTCATCCTCTTAAAAAACAGTTTGACTGCTCTTCTTCCTCTTATAAAACAGTTTGACTGCTCTTCCTCCTATAAAACAGTTTGACTGCTCTTCATCCTCTTATAATACAGTTTGACTGCCCTTCATCCTCCTATAAAAGAGTTTGACTGCTCTTCATCCTTTTGTAAAACAGTTTGACTGCTCTTCATCCTCTTATAAAGCAGTTTGACTGTGCTTCATCCTCTTATAAAGCAGTTTGACTGCTCTTCATCCTCCTTTAAAACAGTTTAACTACTCTTCATCCTTTAGTAAAACCGTTTGACTGCTCTTCACCCTCTTGTAAAACAGGGTGACTGATCTTCATCCTCTTATAAAACAGTTTTACTGATCTTCATCCTCCTGTAAAACAGTTTGACTGCTCTTCATCCTTTTGTAAAACAGTTTGACTTCTCTTCATCCTCTTGTAAAACAGGTTGACTGATCTTCATCCTCCTATAAAACAGTTTGACTTCTCTTCATCCTCTTGTAAAACAGGTTGACTGATCTTCATCCTCCTATAAAACAGTTTGACTGCTCTTCATCCTCCTATAAAACAGTTTGACTGCTCTTCATCCTCTTATAAAACAGTTTGACTGCTCTTCCTCCTCTTATAAAACAGTTTGACTGCTCTTCATCCTCTTATAAATCAGTTTGACTGCACTTAGTCCTAATATAAAACAGTTTGACTTCTCTTCATCCTTTTGTAAAACAGTTTGACTGCTCTTCATCCTCTTATAAAACAGGTTGACTGATCTTCATCCTCCTATAAAACAGTTTGACTTCTCTTCATCCTCTTGTAAAACAGGTTGACTGATCTTCATCCTCCTATAAAACAGTTTGACTGCTCTTCATCCTCTTATAAAACAGTTTGACTGCTCTTCATCCTCTTATAAAACAGTTTGACTGCACTTCATCCTCTTATAAAACAGTTTGACTGCTCTTCATCCTCCTATAAAGCAGTTTGACTGCTCTTCATCCTCTTGTAAAACAGGCTGACTGATCTTCATCCTCTTATAAAACAGTTTCACTGCTCTTCATCCTCTTCTAAAACAGTTTGACTGCTTTTCATCCTCTTATAAAACAGTTTGACTGCTCTTCGTCCTCTTATAAAACAGTTTGACTTCTCTTCATCCTCTTGTAAAACAGGTTGACTGAACTTCATCCTCCTATAAAACAGGTTGACTGCTCTTCATCCTCTTATAAAACAGTTTGACTGCTCTTCATCCTCCTATAAAACAGTTTGACTGCTCTTCATCCTCCTATAAAACAGTTTGACTGCTCTTCATCCTTTTGTAATACAGTTTGACTTCTCTTCATCCTCTTGTAAAACAGGTTGACTGATCTTCATCCTCCTATAAAACAGTTTGACTTCTCTTCATCCTCTTGTAAAACAGGTTGACTGATCCTCATCCTCCTATAAAACAGTTTGACTGCTCTTCATCCTCCTATAAAACAGTTTGACTGCTCTTCATCCTTTTGTAAAACAGTTTGACTTCTCTTCATCCTCTTGTAAAACAGGTTGACTGATCTTCATCCTCCTATAAAACAGTTTGACTTCTCTTCATCCTCTTGTAAAACAGGTTGACTGCTCTTAATCCTCCTATAAAACAGTTTGACTGCTCTTCATCCTCTTGTAAAACAGGTTGACTGATCCTCATCCTCCTATAAAACAGTTTGACTGCTCTTCATCCTCTTATAAAACAGTTTGACTGCTCTTCATCCTCCTATAAAACAGTGTGACTGCTCTTCATCCTCCTATAAAACAGTTTGACTGCTCTTCATCCTCTTATAAAACAGTTTGACTGATCTTCATCATCTTATAAAACAGGTTGACTGCTCTTCATCCTCCTATAAAACAGTTTGACTGCTCTTCATCCTTTTGTAAAACATGTTGACTGCTCTTCATCCTCTTATAAAACAGGTTGACTGATCTTCAACCTCTTATAAAACACTTTGACTGCTCTTCACCCTCCTTCAAAACAGTTCGACTGCTCTTCATACTCTTGTAAAACAGGTTGACTGATCTTCATCCTCTTATAAAACAGTTTTACTGATCTTCATCCTCTTACAAAACAGTTTGACTGCTCTTCATCCTCTTATAAATCAGTTTGACTGCTCTTCGTCCTCTTATAAAACAGTTTGACTGCTCTTCATGCTCTTATAAAAAAGTTTGACTGCTCTTCATCCTCCTATAAAACTGTTTGACTGCTCTTCATCCTCTTGTAAAACAGGCTGACTGATCTTCATGCTCTTATAAAACAGTTTGACTGCTCTTCATTCTCTTATAAAACAGTTTGACTACTCTTCATCCTCTTATAAAACAGTTTGACTGCTCTTCATCCTCTTATAAAACAGTTTGACTGCTCTTCATCCTCTTATAAATCAGTTTGACTGCACTTCGTCCTATTATAAAACAGTTTGACTTCTCTTCATCCTTTTGTAAAACAGTTTGACTGCTCTTCATCCTCTTATAAAACAGGTTGACTGATCTTCATCCTCCTATAAAACAGTTTGACTTCTCTTCATCCTCTTGTAAAACAGGTTGACTGATCTTCATCCTCCTATAAAACAGTTTGACTGCTCTTCATCCTCTTATAAAACAGTTTGACTGCTCTTCATCCTCCTATAAAACAGTTTGACTGCTCTTCATCCTCTTATAAAAGTTTGACTGCTCTTCATCCTCATGTAAAACAGGTTGACTGATATTCATCCTCTTAAAAAACAGTTTGTCTGCTCTTCATCCTCCTATAAAACAGTTTGACTGCTCTTCATCCTCTTGTAAAACAGGCTGACTGATCTTCGTCCTCTTATAAAACAGTTTGACTGCTCTTCATCCTCTTGTAAAACAGTTTGACTGCTCTTCATCCTCTTTAAAGCAGTTTGACTGTTCTTCATCCTCTTATAAAGCAGTTTGACTGCTCTTCATCCTCCTATAAAACAGTTTAACTACTCTTCATCCTTTTGTAAAACCGTTTGACTGCTCTTCACCCTCTTGTAAAACAGGGTGACTGATCTTCATCCTCTTATAAAACAGTTTTACTGATCTTCATCCTCTTATAAAACAGTTTGACTGCTCTTCATGCTCTTATAAAACAGTTTCACTACTCTTCATCCTCTTATAAAACAGTTTGACGGCTCTTCATCCTCTTATAAAACAGTTTGACTGCTCTTCATCCTCTTATAAAACAGTTTGACTGCTCTTCATCCTCTTGTAAAACAGGTTGACTGCTCTTCATCCTCTTATAAAACAGTTTGACTGCTCTTCATCCTCTTGTAAAACTGGTTGACTGCTCTTCATCCTCCTATAAAACAGGTTGACTGATCTTCATCCTCTTATAAAACAGTTTTACTGATCTTCTTCCTCTTATAAAACAGTTTGACTGCTCTTCATCCTCTTATAAATCAGTTTGACTGCTCTTCGTCCTCTTATAAAACAGTTTGACTTCTCTTCATCCTCTTGTAAAACAGGTTGACTGAACTTCATCCTCCTATAAAACAGGTTGACTGCTCTTCATCCTCTTATAAAACAGTTTGACTGCTCTTCATCCTCCTATAAAACAGTTTGACTGCTCTTCATCCTCCTATAAAACAGTTTGACTGCTCTTCATCCTTTTGTAAAACAGTTTTACTGATCTTCATCCTCTTATAAAACAGTTTGACTGCTCTTCATCCTCTTATAAAACAGTTTGACTGCTCTTCATCCTCCTATAAAACAGTTTGACTGCTCTTCATCCTCCTATAAAACAGTTTGACTGCTCTTCATCCTCTTATAAAACAGTTTGACTGATCTTCATCATCTTATAAAACAGGTTGACTGCTCTTCATCCTCCTATAAAACAGTTTGACTGCTCTTCATCCTTTTGTAAAACATGTTGACTGCTCTTCATCCTCTTATAAAACAGGTTGACTGATCTTAATCCTCTTATAAAACAGTTTGACTGCTCTTCATCCTCTTATAAAACAGTTCGACTGCTCTTCATCCTCTTGTAAAACAGGTTGACTGATCTTCATCCTCTTATAAAACAGTTTTACTGATCATCATCCTCTTACAAAACAGTTTGACTGCTCTTCATCCTCTTATAAATCAGTTTGACTGCTCTTCGTCCTCTTATAAAACAGTTTGACTGCTCTTCATCCTCTTATAAAAAAGTTTGACTGCTCTTCATCCTCCTATAAAACTGTTTGACTGCTCTTCATCCTCTTGTAAAACAGGCTGACTGATCTTCATGCTCTTATAAAACAGTTTGACTGCTCTTCATCCTCTTATAAAACAGTTTGACAGCTCTTCATCCTCTTATAAAACAGTTTGACTGCTCTTCATCCTCTTATAAATCAGTTTGACTGCACTTCGTCCTATTATAAAACAGTTTGACTTCTCTTCTTCCTCCTATAAAACAGTTTGACTTCTCTTCATCCTCTTGTAAAACAGGTTGACTGATCTTCATCCTCCTATAAAACAGTTTGACTGCTCTTCATCCTATTATAAAACAGTTTGACTGCTCTTCATCCTCCTATTAAACAGTTTGACTGCTCTTCATCCTCTTATAAAAGTTTGACTGCTCTTCATCCTCATGTAAAACAGGTTGACTGATATTCATCCTCTTAAAAAACAGTTTGTCTGCTCTTCATCCTCCTATAAAACAGTTTGACTGCTCTTCATCCTCTTGTAAAACAGGCTGACTGATCTTCGTCCTCTTATAAAACAGTTTGACTGCTCTTCATGCTCTTATAAAAAAGTTTGACTGCTCTTCATCCTCCTATAAAACTGTTTGACTGCTCTTCATCCTCTTGTAAAACAGGCTGACTGATCTTCATGCTCTTATAAAACAGTTTGACTGCTCTTCATTCTCTTATAAAACAGTTTGACTACTCTTCATCCTCTTATAAAACAGTTTGACTGCTCTTCATCCTCTTATAAAACAGTTTGACTGCTCTTCATCCTCTTATAAATCAGTTTGACTGCACTTCGTCCTATTATAAAACAGTTTGACTTCTCTTCATCCTTTTGTAAAACAGTTTGACTGCTCTTCATCCTCTTATAAAACAGGTTGACTGATCTTCATCCTCCTATAAAACAGTTTGACTTCTCTTCATCCTCTTGTAAAACAGTTTTACTGATCTTCATCCTCTTATAAAACAGTTTGACTGCTCTTCATCCTCTTATAAAACAGTTTGACTGCTCTTCATCCTCCTATAAAACAGTTTGACTGCTCTTCATCCTCCTATAAAACAGTTTGACTGCTCTTCATCCTCTTATAAAACAGTTTGACTGATCTTCATCATCTTATAAAACAGGTTGACTGCTCTTCATCCTCCTATAAAACAGTTTGACTGCTCTTCATCCTTTTGTAAAACATGTTGACTGCTCTTCATCCTCTTATAAAACAGGTTGACTGATCTTAATCCTCTTATAAAACAGTTTGACTGCTCTTCATCCTCTTATAAAACAGTTCGACTGCTCTTCATCCTCTTGTAAAACAGGTTGACTGATCTTCATCCTCTTATAAAACAGTTTTACTGATCATCATCCTCTTACAAAACAGTTTGACTGCTCTTCATCCTCTTATAAATCAGTTTGACTGCTCTTCGTCCTCTTATAAAACAGTTTGACTGCTCTTCATCCTCTTATAAAAAAGTTTGACTGCTCTTCATCCTCCTATAAAACTGTTTGACTGCTCTTCATCCTCTTGTAAAACAGGCTGACTGATCTTCATGCTCTTATAAAACAGTTTGACTGCTCTTCATCCTCTTATAAAACAGTTTGACAGCTCTTCATCCTCTTATAAAACAGTTTGACTGCTCTTCATCCTCTTATAAATCAGTTTGACTGCACTTCGTCCTATTATAAAACAGTTTGACTTCTCTTCTTCCTCCTATAAAACAGTTTGACTTCTCTTCATCCTCTTGTAAAACAGGTTGACTGATCTTCATCCTCCTATAAAACAGTTTGACTGCTCTTCATCCTATTATAAAACAGTTTGACTGCTCTTCATCCTCCTATTAAACAGTTTGACTGCTCTTCATCCTCTTATAAAAGTTTGACTGCTCTTCATCCTCATGTAAAACAGGTTGACTGATATTCATCCTCTTAAAAAACAGTTTGTCTGCTCTTCATCCTCCTATAAAACAGTTTGACTGCTCTTCATCCTCTTGTAAAACAGGCTGACTGATCTTCGTCCTCTTATAAAACAGTTTGACTGCTCTTCATGCTCTTATAAAAAAGTTTGACTGCTCTTCATCCTCCTATAAAACTGTTTGACTGCTCTTCATCCTCTTGTAAAACAGGCTGACTGATCTTCATGCTCTTATAAAACAGTTTGACTGCTCTTCATTCTCTTATAAAACAGTTTGACTACTCTTCATCCTCTTATAAAACAGTTTGACTGCTCTTCATCCTCTTATAAAACAGTTTGACTGCTCTTCATCCTCTTATAAATCAGTTTGACTGCACTTCGTCCTATTATAAAACAGTTTGACTTCTCTTCATCCTTTTGTAAAACAGTTTGACTGCTCTTCATCCTCTTATAAAACAGGTTGACTGATCTTCATCCTCCTATAAAACAGTTTGACTTCTCTTCATCCTCTTGTAAAACAGGTTGACTGATCTTCATCCTCCTATAAAACAGTTTGACTGCTCTTCATCCTCTTATAAAACAGTTTGACTGCTCTTCATCCTCCTATAAAACAGTTTGACTGCTCTTCATCCTCTTATAAAAGTTTGACTGCTCTTCATCCTCATGTAAAACAGGTTGACTGATATTCATCCTCTTAAAAAACAGTTTGTCTGCTCTTCATCCTCCTATAAAACAGTTTGACTGCTCTTCATCCTCTTGTAAAACAGGCTGACTGATCTTCGTCCTCTTATAAAACAGTTTGACTGCTCTTCATCCTCTTGTAAAACAGTTTGACTGCTCTTCATCCTCTTTAAAGCAGTTTGACTGTTCTTCATCCTCTTATAAAGCAGTTTGACTGCTCTTCATCCTCCTATAAAACAGTTTAACTACTCTTCATCCTTTTGTAAAACCGTTTGACTGCTCTTCACCCTCTTGTAAAACAGGGTGACTGATCTTCATCCTCTTATAAAACAGTTTTACTGATCTTCATCCTCTTATAAAACAGTTTGACTGCTCTTCATGCTCTTATAAAACAGTTTCACTACTCTTCATCCTCTTATAAAACAGTTTGACGGCTCTTCATCCTCTTATAAAACAGTTTGACTGCTCTTCATCCTCTTATAAAACAGTTTGACTGCTCTTCATCCTCTTGTAAAACAGGTTGACTGCTCTTCATCCTCTTATAAAACAGTTTGACTGCTCTTCATCCTCTTGTAAAACTGGTTGACTGCTCTTCATCCTCCTATAAAACAGGTTGACTGATCTTCATCCTCTTATAAAACAGTTTTACTGATCTTCTTCCTCTTATAAAACAGTTTGACTGCTCTTCATCCTCTTATAAATCAGTTTGACTGCTCTTCGTCCTCTTATAAAACAGTTTGACTTCTCTTCATCCTCTTGTAAAACAGGTTGACTGAACTTCATCCTCCTATAAAACAGGTTGACTGCTCTTCATCCTCTTATAAAACAGTTTGACTGCTCTTCATCCTCCTATAAAACAGTTTGACTGCTCTTCATCCTCCTATAAAACAGTTTGACTGCTCTTCATCCTTTTGTAAAACAGTTTTACTGATCTTCATCCTCTTATAAAACAGTTTGACTGCTCTTCATCCTCTTATAAAACAGTTTGACTGCTCTTCATCCTCCTATAAAACAGTTTGACTGCTCTTCATCCTCCTATAAAACAGTTTGACTGCTCTTCATCCTCTTATAAAACAGTTTGACTGATCTTCATCATCTTATAAAACAGGTTGACTGCTCTTCATCCTCCTATAAAACAGTTTGACTGCTCTTCATCCTTTTGTAAAACATGTTGACTGCTCTTCATCCTCTTATAAAACAGGTTGACTGATCTTAATCCTCTTATAAAACAGTTTGACTGCTCTTCATCCTCTTATAAAACAGTTCGACTGCTCTTCATCCTCTTGTAAAACAGGTTGACTGATCTTCATCCTCTTATAAAACAGTTTTACTGATCATCATCCTCTTACAAAACAGTTTGACTGCTCTTCATCCTCTTATAAATCAGTTTGACTGCTCTTCGTCCTCTTATAAAACAGTTTGACTGCTCTTCATCCTCTTATAAAAAAGTTTGACTGCTCTTCATCCTCCTATAAAACTGTTTGACTGCTCTTCATCCTCTTGTAAAACAGGCTGACTGATCTTCATGCTCTTATAAAACAGTTTGACTGCTCTTCATCCTCTTATAAAACAGTTTGACAGCTCTTCATCCTCTTATAAAACAGTTTGACTGCTCTTCATCCTCTTATAAATCAGTTTGACTGCACTTCGTCCTATTATAAAACAGTTTGACTTCTCTTCTTCCTCCTATAAAACAGTTTGACTTCTCTTCATCCTCTTGTAAAACAGGTTGACTGATCTTCATCCTCCTATAAAACAGTTTGACTGCTCTTCATCCTATTATAAAACAGTTTGACTGCTCTTCATCCTCCTATTAAACAGTTTGACTGCTCTTCATCCTCTTATAAAAGTTTGACTGCTCTTCATCCTCATGTAAAACAGGTTGACTGATATTCATCCTCTTAAAAAACAGTTTGTCTGCTCTTCATCCTCCTATAAAACAGTTTGACTGCTCTTCATCCTCTTGTAAAACAGGCTGACTGATCTTCGTCCTCTTATAAAACAGTTTGACTGCTCTTCTTCCTCTTATAAAACAGTTTGACTGCTCTTCCTCCTATAAAACAGTTTGACTGCTCTTCATCCTCTTATAATACAGTTTGACTGCCCTTCATCCTCCTATAAAACAGTTTGACTGCTCTTCATCCTCTTGTAAAACAGTTTGACTGCTCTTCATCCTCTTTAAAGCAGTTTGACTGTTCTTCATCCTCTTATAAAGCAGTTTGACTGCTCTTCATCCTCCTATAAAACAGTTTAACTACTCTTCATCCTTTTGTAAAACCGTTTGACTGCTCTTCACCCTCTTGTAAAACAGGGTGACTGATCTTCATCCTCTTATAAAACAGTTTTACTGATCTTCATCCTCTTATAAAACAGTTTGACTGCTCTTCATGCTCTTATAAAACAGTTTCACTACTCTTCATCCTCTTATAAAACAGTTTGACGGCTCTTCATCCTCTTATAAAACAGTTTGACTGCTCTTCATCCTCTTATAAAACAGTTTGACTGCTCTTCATCCTCTTGTAAAACAGGTTGACTGCTCTTCATCCTCTTATAAAACAGTTTGACTGCTCTTCATCCTCTTGTAAAACTGGTTGACTGCTCTTCATCCTCCTATAAAACAGGTTGACTGATCTTCATCCTCTTATAAAACAGTTTTACTGATCTTCTTCCTCTTATAAAACAGTTTGACTGCTCTTCATCCTCTTATAAATCAGTTTGACTGCTCTTCGTCCTCTTATAAAACAGTTTGACTTCTCTTCATCCTCTTGTAAAACAGGTTGACTGAACTTCATCCTCCTATAAAACAGGTTGACTGCTCTTCATCCTCTTATAAAACAGTTTGACTGCTCTTCATCCTCCTATAAAACAGTTTGACTGCTCTTCATCCTCCTATAAAACAGTTTGACTGCTCTTCATCCTTTTGTAAAACAGTTTGACTGCTCTTCATCCTCTTATAAAACAGGTTGACTGATCTTCATCCTCTTATAAAACAGTTTTACTGATCTTCATCCTCTTATAAAACAGTTTGACTGCTCTTCATCCTCTTATAAATCAGTTTGACTGCACTTCGTCCTATTATAAAACAGTTTGACTTCTCTTCATCCTCTTGTAAAACAGGTTGACTGATCCTCATCCTCCTATAAAACAGTTTGACTGCTCTTCATCCTCTTATAAAACAGTTTGACTGCTCTTCATCCTCCTATAAAAAAGTGTGACTGCTCTTCAACCTCCTATAAAACAGTTTGACTGCTCTTCATCCTCTTATAAAACAGTTTGACTGATCTTCATCATCTTATAAAACAGGTTGACTGCTCTTCATCCTCCTATAAAACAGTTTGACTGCTCTTCATCCTTTTGTAAAACATGTTGACTGCTCTTCATCCTCTTATAAAACAGGTTGACTGATCTTCATCATCTTATAAAACAGTTTGACTGCTCTTCACCCTCCTTCAAAACAGTTCGACTGCTCTTCATCCTCTTGTAAAACAGGTTGACTGATCTTCATCCTCTTATAAAACAGTTTTACTGATCTTCATCCTCTTACAAAACAGTTTGACTGCTCTTCATCCTCTTATAAATCAGTTTGACTGCTCTTCGTCCTCTTATAAAACAGTTTGACTGCTCTTCATCCTCTTATAAAAAAGTTTGACTGCTCTTCATCCTCCTATAAAACTGTTTGACTGCTCTTCATCCTCTTGTAAAACAGGCTGACTGATCTTCATGCTCTTATAAAACAGTTTGACTGCTCTTCATTCTCTTATAAAACAGTTTGACTGCTCTTCATCCTCTTATAAAACAGTTTGACTGCTCTTCATCCTCTTATAAAACAGTTTGACTGCTCTTCATCCTCTTATAAATCAGTTTGACTGCACTTCGTCCTATTATAAAACAGTTTGACTTCTCTTCATCCTTTTGTAAAACAGTTTGACTGCTCTTCATCCTCTTATAAAACAGGTTGACTGATCTTCATCCTCCTATAAAACAGTTTGACTTCTCTTCATCCTCTTGTAAAACAGGTTGACTGATCTTCATCCTCCTATAAAACAGTTTGACTGCTCTTCATCCTCTTATAAAACAGTTTGACTGCTCTTCATCCTCCTATAAAACAGTTTGACTGCTCTTCATCCTCTTATAAAAGTTTGACTGCTCTTCATCCTCTTGTAAAACAGGTTGACTGATCTTCATCCTCTTATAAAACAGTTTTACTGATCTTCATCCTCTTACAAAACAGTTTGACTGCTCTTCATCCTCTTATAAATCAGTTTGACTGCTCTTCGTCCTCTTATAAAACAGTTTGACTGCTCTTCTTCCTCTTATAAAACAGTTTGACTGCTCTTCCTCCTATAAAACAGTTTGACTGCTCTTCATCCTCTTATAATACAGTTTGACTGCCCTTCATCCTCCTATAAAACAGTTTGACTGCTCTTCATCCTCTTGTAAAACAGTTTGACTGCTCTTCATCCTCTTATAAAGCAGTTTGACTGTTCTTCATCCTCTTATAAAGCAGTTTGACTGCTCTTCATCCTCCTATAAAACAGTTTAACTACTCTTCATCCTTTTGTAAAACCGTTTGACTGCTCTTCACCCTCTTGTAAAACAGGGTGACTGATCTTCATCCTCTTATTAAACAGTTTTACTGATCTTCATCCTCTTATAAAACAGTTTGACTGCTCTTCATCCTCTTATAAATCAGTTTGACTGCACTTCGTCCTCTTATAAAACAGTTTGACTTCTCTTCATCCTCTTGTAAAACATGTTGACTGATCCTCATCCTCCTATAAAACAGTTTGACTGCTCTTCATCCTCCTATAAAACAGTTTGACTGCTCTTCATCCTTTTGTAAAACAGTTTGACTTCTCTTCATCCTCTTGTAAAACAGGTTGACTGATCTTCATCCTCCTATAAAACAGTTTGACTTCTCTTCATCCTCTTGTAAAACAGGTTGACTGATCTTCATCCTCCTATAAAACAGTTTGACTGCTCTTAATCCTCCTATAAAACAGTTTGACTGCTCTTCATCCTCTTGTAAAACAGGTTGACTGATCCTCATCCTCCTATAAAACAGTTTGACTGCTCTTCATCCTCTTATAAAACAGTTTGACTGCTCTTCATCCTCCTATAAAACAGTGTGACTGCTCCCTATCCTCCTATAAAACAGTTTGACTGCTCTTCATCCTCTTATAAAACAGTTTGACTGATCTTCATCATCTTATAAAACAGTTTGACTGCTCTTCATCCTCCTATAAAACAGTTTGACTGCTCTTCATCCTTTTGTAAAACATGTTGACTGCTCTTCATCCTCTTATAAAACAGGTTGACTGATCTTCAACCTCTTATAAAACACTTTGACTGCTCTTCACCCTCCTTCAAAACAGTTCGACTGCTCTTCATACTCTTGTAAAACAGGTTGACTGATCTTCATCCTCTTATAAAACAGTTTTACTGATCTTCATCCTCTTACAAAACAGTTTGACTGCTCTTCATCCTCTTATAAATCAGTTTGACTGCTCTTCGTCCTCTTATAAAACAGTTTGACTGCTCTTCATGCTCTTATAAAAAAGTTTGACTGCTCTTCATCCTCCTATAAAACTGTTTGACTGCTCTTCATCCTCTTGTAAAACAGGCTGACTGATCTTCATGCTCTTATAAAACAGTTTGACTGCTCTTCATTCTCTTATAAAACAGTTTGACTACTCTTCATCCTCTTATAAAACAGTTTGACTGCTCTTCATCCTCTTATAAAACAGTTTGACTGCTCTTCATCCTCTTATAAATCAGTTTGACTGCACTTCGTCCTATTATAAAACAGTTTGACTTCTCTTCATCCTTTTGTAAAACAGTTTGACTGCTCTTCATCCTCTTATAAAACAGGTTGACTGATCTTCATCCTCCTATAAAACAGTTTGACTTCTCTTCATCCTCTTGTAAAACAGGTTGACTGATCTTCATCCTCCTATAAAACAGTTTGACTGCTCTTCATCCTCTTATAAAACAGTTTGACTGCTCTTCATCCTCCTATAAAACAGTTTGACTGCTCTTCATCCTCTTATAAAAATTTGACTGCTCTTCCGCCTCATGTAACACAGGTTGACTGATATTCATCCTCTTAAAAAACAGTTTGTCTGCTCTTCATCCTCCTATAAAACAGTTTGACTGCTCTTCATCCTCTTGTAAAACAGGCTGACTGATCTTCGTCCTCTTATAAAACAGTTTGACTGCTCTTCTTCCTCTTATAAAACATTTTGACTGCTCTTCCTCCTATAAAACAGTTTGACTGCTCTTCATCCTCTTATAATACAGTTTGACTGCTCTTCATCCTCCTATAAAACAGTTTGACTTCTCTTCATCCTTTTGTAAAACAGTTTGACTGCTCTTCATCCTCTTATAAAACAGGTTGACTGATCTTCATCCTCCTATAAAACAGTTTGACTTCTCTTCATCCTCTTGTAAAACAGGTTGACTGATCTTCATCCTCCTATAAAACAGTTTGACTGCTCTTCATCCTCTTATAAAACAGTTTGACTGCTCTTCATCCTCCTATAAAACAGTTTGACTGCTCTTCATCCTCTTATAAAAGTTTGACTGCTCTTCATCCTCATGTAAAACAGGTTGACTGATATTCATCCTCTTAAAAAACAGTTTGTCTGCTCTTCATCCTCCTATAAAACAGTTTGACTGCTCTTCATCCTCTTGTAAAACAGGCTGACTGATCTTCGTCCTCTTATAAAACAGTTTGACTGCTCTTCTTCCTTTTGTAAAACAGTTTGACTGCTCTTCCTCCTATAAAACAGTTTGACTGCTCTTCATCCTCTTATAATACAGTTTGACTGCCCTTCATCCTCCTATAAAACAGTTTGACTGCTCTTCATCCCCTTTAAAACAGTTTGACTGCTCTTCATCCTCTTATAAAGCAGTTTGACTGTTCTTCATCCTCTTATAAAGCAGTTTGACTGCCCTTCATCCTCCTATAAAACAGTTTAACTACTCTTCATCCTTTTGTAAAACCGTTTGACTGCTCTTCACCCTCTTGTAAAACAGGGTGACTGATCTTCATCCTCTTATAAAACAGTTTTACTGATCTTCATCCTCTTATAAAACAGTTTGACTGCTCTTCATCCTCTTATAAATCAGTTTGACTGCACTTCGTCCTCTTATAAAACAGTTTGACTTCTCTTCATCCTCTTGTAAAACAGGTTGACTGATCCTCATCCTCCTATAAAACAGTTTGACTGCTCTTCATCCTCCTATAAAACAGTTTGACTGCTCTTCATCCTTTTGTAAAACAGTTTGACTTCTCTTCATCCTCTTGTAAAACAGGTTGACTGATCTTCATCCTCCTATAAAACAGTTTGACTTCTCTTCATCCTCTTGTAAAACAGGTTGACTGATCTTCATCCTCCTATAAAACAGTTTGACTGCTCTTCATCCTCCTATAAAACAGTTTGACTGCTCTTCATCCTCTTGTAAAACAGGCTGACTGATCTTCATCCTCTTATAAAACAGTTTGACTGCTCTTCATCCTCTTATAAAACAGTTTGACTGCTCTTCATCCTCTTATAAATCAGTTTGACTGCACTTCGTCCTCTTATAAAACAGTTTGACTTCTCTTCATCCTCTTGTAAAACATGTTGACTGATCCTCATCCTCCTATAAAACAGTTTGACTGCTCTTCATCCTCCTATAAAACAGTTTGACTGCTCTTCATCCTTTTGTAAAACAGTTTGACTTCTCTTCATCCTCTTGTAAAACAGGTTGACTGATCTTCATCCTCCTATAAAACAGTTTGACTTCTCTTCATCCTCTTGTAAAACAGGTTGACTGATCTTCATCCTCCTATAAAACAGTTTGACTGCTCTTAATCCTCCTATAAAACAGTTTGACTGCTCTTCATCCTCTTGTAAAACAGGTTGACTGATCCTCATCCTCCTATAAAACAGTTTGACTGCTCTTCATCCTCTTATAAAACAGTTTGACTGCTCTTCATCCTCCTATAAAACAGTGTGACTGCTCTTCATCCTCCTATAAAACAGTTTGACTGCTCTTCATCCTCTTATAAAACAGTTTGACTGATCTTCATCATCTTATAAAACAGGTTGACTGCTCTTCATCCTCCTATAAAACAGTTTGACTGCTCTTCATCCTTTTGTAAAACATGTTGACTGCTCTTCATCCTCTTATAAAACAGGTTGACTGATCTTCAACCTCTTATAAAACACTTTGACTGCTCTTCACCCTCCTTCAAAACAGTTCGACTGCTCTTCATACTCTTGTAAAACAGGTTGACTGATCTTCATCCTCTTATAAAACAGTTTTACTGATCTTCATCCTCTTACAAAACAGTTTGACTGCTCTTCATCCTCTTATAAATCAGTTTGACTGCTCTTCGTCCTCTTATAAAACAGTTTGACTGCTCTTCATGCTCTTATAAAAAAGTTTGACTGCTCTTAATCCTCCTATAAAACTGTTTGACTGCTCTTCATCCTCTTGTAAAACAGGCTGACTGATCTTCATGCTCTTATAAAACAGTTTGACTGCTCTTCATTCTCTTATAAAACAGTTTGACTACTCTTCATCCTCTTATAAAACAGTTTGACTGCTCTTCATCCTCTTATAAAACAGTTTGACTGCTCTTCATCCTCTTATAAATCAGTTTGACTGCACTTCGTCCTATTATAAAACAGTTTGACTTCTCTTCATCCTTTTGTAAAACAGTTTGACTGCTCTTCATCCTCTTATAAAACAGGTTGACTGATCTTCATCCTCCTATAAAACAGTTTGACTTCTCTTCATCCTCTTGTAAAACAGGTTGACTGATCTTCATCCTCCTATAAAACAGTTTGACTGCTCTTCATCCTCTTATAAAACAGTTTGACTGCTCTTCATCCTCCTATAAAACAGTTTGACTGCTCTTCATCCTCTTATAAAAGTTTGACTGCTCTTCATCCTCATGTAAAACAGGTTGACTGATATTCATCCTCTTAAAAAACAGTTTGTCTGCTCTTCATCCTCCTATAAAACAGTTTGACTGCTCTTCATCCTCTTGTAAAACAGGCTGACTGATCTTCGTCCTCTTATAAAACAGTTTGACCGCTCTTCTTCCTCTTATAAAACAGTTTGACTGCTCTTCCTCCTATAAAACAGTTTGACTGCTCTTCATCCTCTTATAATACAGTTTGACTGCCCTTCATCCTCCTATAAAACAGTTTGACTTCTCTTCATCCTTTTGTAAAACAGTTTGACTGCTCTTCATCCTCTTATAAAACAGGTTGACTGATCTTCATCCTCCTATAAAACAGTTTGACTTCTCTTCATCCTCTTGTAAAACAGGTTGACTGATCTTCATCCTCCTATAAAACAGTTTGACTGCTCTTCATCCTCTTATAAAACAGTTTGACTGCTCTTCATCCTCCTATAAAACAGTTTGACTGCTCTTCATCCTCTTATAAAAGTTTGACTGCTCTTCATCCTCATGTAAAACAGGTTGACTGATATTCATCCTCTTAAAAAACAGTTTGTCTGCTCTTCATCCTCCTATAAAACAGTTTGACTGCTCTTCATCCTCTTGTAAAACAGGCTGACTGATCTTCGTCCTCTTATAAAACAGTTTGACTGCTCTTCTTCCTCTTATAAAACAGTTTGACTGCTCTTCCTCCTATAAAACAGTTTGACTGCTCTTCATCCTCTTATAATACAGTTTGACTGCCCTTCATCCTCCTATAAAACAGTTTGACTGCTCTTCATCCTCTTATAAAACAGTTTGACTGCACTTCATCCTCTTATAAAACAGTTTGACTGCTCTTCATCCTCTTATAAAGCAGTTTGACTGCTCTTCATCCTCCTATAAAACAGTTTAACTACTCTTCATCCTTTTGTAAAACCGTTTGACTGCTCTTCACCCTCTTGTAAAACAGGGTGACTGATCTTCATCCTCTTATAAAACAGTTTTACTGATCTTCATCCTCTTATAAAACAGTTTGACTGCTCTTCATCCTCTTATAAATCAGTTTGACTGCACTTCGTCCTCTTATAAAACAGTTTGACTTCTCTTCATCCTCTTGTAAAACAGGCTGACTGATCTTCATGCTCTTATAAAACAGTTTGACTGCTCTTCATTCTCTTATAAAACAGTTTGACTACTCTTCATCCTCTTATAAAACAGTTTGACTGCTCTTCATCCTCTTATAAAACAGTTTGACTGCTCTTCATCCTCTTATAAATCAGTTTGACTGCACTTCGTCCTATTATAAAACAGTTTGACTTCTCTTCATCCTTTTGTAAAACAGTTTGACTGCTCTTCATCCTCTTATAAAACAGGTTGACTGATCTTCATCCTCCTATAAAACAGTTTGACTTCTCTTCATCCTCTTGTAAAACAGGTTGACTGATCTTCATCCTCCTATAAAACAGTTTGACTGCTCTTCATCCTCTTATAAAACAGTTTGACTGCTCTTCATCCTCCTATAAAACAGTTTGACTGCTCTTCATCCTCTTATAAAAGTTTGACTGCTCTTCATCCTCATGTAAAACAGGTTGACTGATATTCATCCTCTTAAAAAACAGTTTGTCTGCTCTTCATCCTCCTATAAAACAGTTTGACTGCTCTTCATCCTCTTGTAAAACAGGCTGACTGATCTTCGTCCTCTTATAAAACAGTTTGACCGCTCTTCTTCCTCTTATAAAACAGTTTGACTGCTCTTCCTCCTATAAAACAGTTTGACTGCTCTTCATCCTCTTATAATACAGTTTGACTGCCCTTCATCCTCCTATAAAACAGTTTGACTTCTCTTCATCCTTTTGTAAAACAGTTTGACTGCTCTTCATCCTCTTATAAAACAGGTTGACTGATCTTCATCCTCCTATAAAACAGTTTGACTTCTCTTCATCCTCTTGTAAAACAGGTTGACTGATATTCATCCTCCTATAAAACAGTTTGACTGCTCTTCATCCTCTTATAAAACAGTTTGACTGCTCTTCATCCTCCTATAAAACAGTTTGACTGCTCTTCATCCTCTTATAAAAGTTTGACTGCTCTTCATCCTCATGTAAAACAGGTTGACTGATATTCATCCTCTTAAAAAACAGTTTGTCTGCTCTTCATCCTCCTATAAAACAGTTTGACTGCTCTTCATCCTCTTGTAAAACAGGCTGACTGATCTTCGTCCTCTTATAAAACAGTTTGACTGCTCTTCTTCCTCTTATAAAACAGTTTGACTGCTCTTCCTCCTATAAAACAGTTTGACTGCTCTTCATCCTCTTATAATACAGTTTGACTGCCCTTCATCCTCCTATAAAACAGTTTGACTGCTCTTCATCCTCTTATAAAACAGTTTGACTGCACTTCATCCTCTTATAAAACAGTTTGACTGCTCTTCATCCTCTTATAAAGCAGTTTGACTGCTCTTCATCCTCCTATAAAACAGTTTAACTACTCTTCATCCTTTTGTAAAACCGTTTGACTGCTCTTCACCCTCTTGTAAAACAGGGTGACTGATCTTCATCCTCTTATAAAACAGTTTTACTGATCTTCATCCTCTTATAAAACAGTTTGACTGCTCTTCATCCTCTTATAAATCAGTTTGACTGCACTTCGTCCTCTTATAAAACAGTTTGACTTCTCTTCATCCTCTTGTAAAACAGGTTGACTGATCCTCATCCTCCTATAAAACAGTTTGACTGCTCTTCATCCTCCTATAAAACAGTTTGACTGCTCTTCATCCTTTTGTAAAACAGTTTGACTTCTCTTCATCCTCTTGTAAAACAGGTTGACTGATCTTCATCCTCCTATAAAACAGTTTGACTTCTCTTCATCCTCTTGTAAAACAGGTTGACTGATCTTCATCCTCCTATAAAACAGTTTGACTGCTCTTCATCCTCCTATAAAACAGTTTGACTGCTCTTCATCCTCTTGTAAAACAGGCTGACTGATCTTCATCCTCTTATAAAACAGTTTGACTGCTCTTCATCCTCTTATAAAACAGTTTGACTGCTCTTCATCCTCCTATAAAACAGTTTGACTGCTCTTCATCCTCTTATAATACAGTTTGACTGCCCTTCATCCTCCTATAAAACAGTTTGACTGCTCTTCATCCTCCTGTAAAACAGGTTGACTGATCTTCATCCTCTTATAAAACAGTTCGACTGCTCTTCATCCTCTTGTAAAACAGGTTGACTGATCTTCATCCTCTTATAAAACAGTTTTACTGATCTTCATCCTCTTACAAAACAGTTTGACTGCTCTTCATCCTCTTATAAATCAGTTTGACTGCTCTTCGTCCTCTTATAAAACAGTTTGACTGCTCTTCATCCTCTTGTAAAAAAGTTTGACTGCTCTTCATCCTCCTATAAAACAGTTTGACTGCTCTTCATCCTCTTGTAAAACAGGCTGACTGATCTTCATGCTCTTATAAAACAGTTTGACTTCTCTTCATTCTCTTATAAAACAGTTTGACTGCTCTTCATCCTCTTATAAAACAGTTTGTCTGCTCTTCCTCCTCTTATAAAACAGTTTGACTGCTCTTCATCCTCTTATAAATCAGTTTGACTGCACTTAGTCCTATTATAAAACAGTTTGACTTCTCTTCATCCTTTTGTAAAACAGTTTGACTGCTCTTCATCCTCTTATAAAACAGGTTGACTGATCTTCATCCTCCTATAAAACAGTTTGACTTCTCTTCATCCTCTTGTAAAACAGGTTGACTGATCTTCATCCTCCTATAAAACAGTTTGACTGCTCTTCATCCTCTTATAAAACAGTTTGACTGCTCTTCATCCTCTTATAAAACAGTTTGACTGCACTTCATCCTCTTATAAAACAGTTTGACTGCTCTTCATCCTCCTATAAAGCAGTTTGACTGCTCTTCATCCTCTTGTAAAACAGGCTGACTGATCTTCATCCTCTTATAAAACAGTTTCACTGCTCTTCATCCTCTTATAAAACAGTTTGACTGCTTTTCATCCTCTTATAAAACAGTTTGACTGCTCTTCGTCCTCTTATAAAACAGTTTGACTTCTCTTCATCCTCTTGTAAAACAGGTTGACTGAACTTCATCCTCCTATAAAACAGGTTGACTGCTCTTCATCCTCTTATAAAACAGTTTGACTGCTCTTCATCCTCCTATAAAACAGTTTGACTGCTCTTCATCCTCCTATAAAACAGTTTGACTGCTCTTCATCCTTTTGTAATACAGTTTGACTTCTCTTCATCCTCTTGTAAAACAGGTTGACTGATCTTCATCCTCCTATAAAACAGTTTGACTTCTCTTCATCCTCTTGTAAAACAGGTTGACTGATATTCATCCTCCTATAAAACAGTTTGACTGCTCTTCATCCTCCTATAAAACAGTTTGACTGCTCTTCATCCTCTTGTAAAACAGGCTGACTGATCTTCATCCTCCTATAAAACAGTTTGACAGCTCTTCATCCTCTTATAATACAGTTTGACTGCTCTTCATCATCTTATAAAGCAGTTTGACTGCTCTTCATCCTCTTATAAAGCAGTTTGACTGCGCTTCATCCTCTTATAAAACAGTTTAACTACTCTTCATCCTTTTGTAAAACAGTTTGACTGCTCTTCATCCTCTTATAAAACAGGTTGACTGATCTTCATCCTCTTATAAAACAGTTTTACTGATCTTCATCCTCTTATAAATCAGTTTGACTGCACTTCGTCCTATTATAAAACAGTTTGACTTCTCTTCATCCTCTTGTAAAACAGGTTGACTGATCCTCATCCTCCTATAAAACAGTTTGACTGCTCTTCATCCTCTTATAAAACAGTTTGACTGCTCTTCATCCTCTTATAAAGCAGTTTGACTGTTCTTCATCCTCTTATAAAGCAGTTTGACTGCTCTTCATCCTCCTATAAAACAGTTTAACTACTCTTCATCCTTTTGTAAAACCGTTTGACTGCTCTTCACCCTCTTGTAAAACAGGGTGACTGATCTTCATCCTCTTATAAAACAGTTTTACTGATCTTCATCCTCTTATAAAACAGTTTGACTGCTCTTCATCCTCTTATAAATCAGTTTGACTGCACTTCGTCCTCTTATAAAACAGTTTGACTTCTCTTCATCCTCTTGTAAAACAGGTTGACTGATCCTCATCCTCCTATAAAACAGTTTGACTGCTCTTCATCCTCCTATAAAACAGTTTGACTGCTCTTCATCCTTTTGTAAAACAGTTTGACTTCTCTTCATCCTCTTGTAAAACAGGTTGACTGATCTTCATCCTCCTATAAAACAGTTTGACTTCTCTTCATCCTCTTGTAAAACAGGTTGACTGATCTTCATCCTCCTATAAAACAGTTTGACTGCTCTTCATCCTCCTATAAAACAGTTTGACTGCTCTTCATCCTCTTGTAAAACAGGCTGACTGATCTTCATCCTCTTATAAAACAGTTTGACTGCTCTTCATCCTCTTATAAAACAGTTTGACTGCTCTTCATCCTCCTATAAAACAGTTTGACTGCACTTCATCCTCTTATAAAACAGTTTGACTGCTCTTCATCCTCTTATAAAACAGTTTGACTGCTCTTCATCCTCTTATAAAACAGTTTGACTGCACTTCATCCTCTTATAAAACAGTTTGACTGCTCTTCATCCTCTTATAAAGCAGTTTGACTGCTCTTCATCCTCCTATAAAACAGTTTAACTACTCTTCATCCTTTTGTAAAACCGTTTGACTGCTCTTCACCCTCTTGTAAAACAGGGTGACTGATCTTCATCCTCTTATAAAACAGTTTTACTGATCTTCATCCTCTTATAAAACAGTTTGACTGCTCTTCATCCTCTTATAAATCAGTTTGACTGCACTTCGTCCTCTTATAAAACAGTTTGACTTCTCTTCATCCTCTTGTAAAACAGGTTGACTGATCCTCATCCTCCTATAAAACAGTTTGACTGCTCTTCATCCTCCTATAAAACAGTTTGACTGCTCTTCATCCTTTTGTAAAACAGTTTGACTTCTCTTCATCCTCTTGTAAAACAGGTTGACTGATCTTCATCCTCCTATAAAACAGTTTGACTTCTCTTCATCCTCTTGTAAAACAGGTTGACTGATCTTCATCCTCCTATAAAACAGTTTGACTGCTCTTCATCCTCCTATAAAACAGTTTGACTGCTCTTCATCCTCTTGTAAAACAGGCTGACTGATCTTCATCCTCTTATAAAACAGTTTGACTGCTCTTCATCCTCTTATAAAACAGTTTGACTGCTCTTCATCCTCCTATAAAACAGTTTGACTGCTCTTCATCCTCTTATAATACAGTTTGACTGCCCTTCATCCTCCTATAAAACAGTTTGACTGCTCTTCATCCTCCTGTAAAACAGGTTGACTGATCTTCATCCTCTTATAAAACAGTTCGACTGCTCTTCATCCTCTTGTAAAACAGGTTGACTGATCTTCATCCTCTTATAAAACAGTTTTACTGATCTTCATCCTCTTACAAAACAGTTTGACTGCTCTTCATCCTCTTATAAATCAGTTTGACTGCTCTTCGTCCTCTTATAAAACAGTTTGACTGCTCTTCATCCTCTTGTAAAAAAGTTTGACTGCTCTTCATCCTCCTATAAAACAGTTTGACTGCTCTTCATCCTCTTGTAAAACAGGCTGACTGATCTTCATGCTCTTATAAAACAGTTTGACTTCTCTTCATTCTCTTATAAAACAGTTTGACTGCTCTTCATCCTCTTATAAAACAGTTTGTCTGCTCTTCCTCCTCTTATAAAACAGTTTGACTGCTCTTCATCCTCTTATAAATCAGTTTGACTGCACTTAGTCCTATTATAAAACAGTTTGACTTCTCTTCATCCTTTTGTAAAACAGTTTGACTGCTCTTCATCCTCTTATAAAACAGGTTGACTGATCTTCATCCTCCTATAAAACAGTTTGACTTCTCTTCATCCTCTTGTAAAACAGGTTGACTGATCTTCATCCTCCTATAAAACAGTTTGACTGCTCTTCATCCTCTTATAAAACAGTTTGACTGCTCTTCATCCTCTTATAAAACAGTTTGACTGCACTTCATCCTCTTATAAAACAGTTTGACTGCTCTTCATCCTCCTATAAAGCAGTTTGACTGCTCTTCATCCTCTTGTAAAACAGGCTGACTGATCTTCATCCTCTTATAAAACAGTTTCACTGCTCTTCATCCTCTTATAAAACAGTTTGACTGCTTTTCATCCTCTTATAAAACAGTTTGACTGCTCTTCGTCCTCTTATAAAACAGTTTGACTTCTCTTCATCCTCTTGTAAAACAGGTTGACTGAACTTCATCCTCCTATAAAACAGGTTGACTGCTCTTCATCCTCTTATAAAACAGTTTGACTGCTCTTCATCCTCCTATAAAACAGTTTGACTGCTCTTCATCCTCCTATAAAACAGTTTGACTGCTCTTCATCCTTTTGTAATACAGTTTGACTTCTCTTCATCCTCTTGTAAAACAGGTTGACTGATCTTCATCCTCCTATAAAACAGTTTGACTTCTCTTCATCCTCTTGTAAAACAGGTTGACTGATATTCATCCTCCTATAAAACAGTTTGACTGCTCTTCATCCTCCTATAAAACAGTTTGACTGCTCTTCATCCTCTTGTAAAACAGGCTGACTGATCTTCATCCTCCTATAAAACAGTTTGACAGCTCTTCATCCTCTTATAATACAGTTTGACTGCTCTTCATCATCTTATAAAGCAGTTTGACTGCTCTTCATCCTCTTATAAAGCAGTTTGACTGCGCTTCATCCTCTTATAAAACAGTTTAACTACTCTTCATCCTTTTGTAAAACAGTTTGACTGCTCTTCATCCTCTTATAAAACAGGTTGACTGATCTTCATCCTCTTATAAAACAGTTTTACTGATCTTCATCCTCTTATAAATCAGTTTGACTGCACTTCGTCCTATTATAAAACAGTTTGACTTCTCTTCATCCTCTTGTAAAACAGGTTGACTGATCCTCATCCTCCTATAAAACAGTTTGACTGCTCTTCATCCTCTTATAAAACAGTTTGACTGCTCTTCATCCTCTTATAAAGCAGTTTGACTGTTCTTCATCCTCTTATAAAGCAGTTTGACTGCTCTTCATCCTCCTATAAAACAGTTTAACTACTCTTCATCCTTTTGTAAAACCGTTTGACTGCTCTTCACCCTCTTGTAAAACAGGGTGACTGATCTTCATCCTCTTATAAAACAGTTTTACTGATCTTCATCCTCTTATAAAACAGTTTGACTGCTCTTCATCCTCTTATAAATCAGTTTGACTGCACTTCGTCCTCTTATAAAACAGTTTGACTTCTCTTCATCCTCTTGTAAAACAGGTTGACTGATCCTCATCCTCCTATAAAACAGTTTGACTGCTCTTCATCCTCCTATAAAACAGTTTGACTGCTCTTCATCCTTTTGTAAAACAGTTTGACTTCTCTTCATCCTCTTGTAAAACAGGTTGACTGATCTTCATCCTCCTATAAAACAGTTTGACTTCTCTTCATCCTCTTGTAAAACAGGTTGACTGATCTTCATCCTCCTATAAAACAGTTTGACTGCTCTTCATCCTCCTATAAAACAGTTTGACTGCTCTTCATCCTCTTGTAAAACAGGCTGACTGATCTTCATCCTCTTATAAAACAGTTTGACTGCTCTTCATCCTCTTATAAAACAGTTTGACTGCTCTTCATCCTCCTATAAAACAGTTTGACTGCTCTTCATCCTCTTATAATACAGTTTGACTGCCCTTCATCCTCCTATAAAACAGTTTGACTGCTCTTCATCCTCCTGTAAAACAGGTTGACTGATCTTCATCCTCTTATAAAACAGTTCGACTGCTCTTCATCCTCTTGTAAAACAGGTTGACTGATCTTCATCCTCTTATAAAACAGTTTTACTGATCTTCATCCTCTTACAAAACAGTTTGACTGCTCTTCATCCTCTTATAAATCAGTTTGACTGCTCTTCGTCCTCTTATAAAACAGTTTGACTGCTCTTCATCCTCTTATAAAAAAGTTTGACTGCTCTTCATCCTCCTATAAAACAGTTTGACTGCTCTTCATCCTCTTGTAAAACAGGCTGACTGATCTTCATGCTCTTATAAAACAGTTTGACTTCTCTTCATTCTCTTATAAAACAGTTTGACTGCTCTTCATCCTCTTATAAAACAGTTTGACTGCTCTTCCTCCTCTTATAAAACAGTTTGACTGCTCTTCATCCTCTTATAAATCAGTTTGACTGCACTTAGTCCTATTATAAAACAGTTTGACTTCTCTTCATCCTTTTGTAAAACAGTTTGACTGCTCTTCATCCTCTTATAAAACAGGTTGACTGATCTTCATCCTCCTATAAAACAGTTTGACTTCTCTTCATCCTCTTGTAAAACAGGTTGACTGATCTTCATCCTCCTATAAAACAGTTTGACTGCTCTTCATCCTCTTATAAAACAGTTTGACTGCTCTTCATCCTCTTATAAAACAGTTTGACTGCACTTCATCCTCTTATAAAACAGTTTGACTGCTCTTCATCCTCCTATAAAGCAGTTTGACTGCTCTTCATCCTCTTGTAAAACAGGCTGACTGATCTTCATCCTCTTATAAAACAGTTTCACTGCTCTTCATCCTCTTATAAAACAGTTTGACTGCTTTTCATCCTCTTATAAAACAGTTTGACTGCTCTTCGTCCTCTTATAAAACAGTTTGACTTCTCTTCATCCTCTTGTAAAACAGGTTGACTGAACTTCATCCTCCTATAAAACAGGTTGACTGCTCTTCATCCTCTTATAAAACAGTTTGACTGCTCTTCATCCTCCTATAAAACAGTTTGACTGCTCTTCATCCTCCTATAAAACAGTTTGACTGCTCTTCATCCTCCTATAAAACAGTTTGACTTCTCTTCATCCTCTTGTAAAACAGGTTGACTGATCCTCATCCTCCTATAAAACAGTTTAACTGCACTTCATCCTCTTATAAAACAGTTTGACTTCTCTTCATCCTCCTATCATCCTCCTATAAAACAGTGTGACTGCTCTTCATCCTCCTATAAAACAGTTTGACTGCTCTTCATCCTCTTATATAACAGTTTGACTGATCTTCATCATCTTATAAAACAGGTTGACTGCTCTTCATCCTCCTATAAAACAGTTTGACTGCTCTTTATCCTTTTGTAAAACATGTTGACTGCTCTTCATCCTCTTATAAAACAGGTTGACTGATCTTCATCCTCTTATAAAACACTTTGACTGCTCTTCACCCTCCTTCAAAACAGTTCGACTGCTCTTCATCCTCTTGTAAAACAGGTTGACTGATCTTCATCCTCTTATAAAACAGTTTTACTGATCTTCATCCTCTTACAAAAGAGTTTGACTGCTCTTCATCCTCTTATAAATCAGTTTGACTGCTCTTCGTCCTCTTATAAAACAGTTTGACTGCTCTTCATCCTCTTATAAAAAAGTTTGACTGCTCTTCATCCTCCTATAAAACTGTTTGACTGCTCTTCATCCTCTTGTAAAACAGGCTGACTGATCTTCATGCTCTTATAAAACAGTTTGACTGCTCTTCATTCTCTTATAAAACAGTTTGACTGCTCTTCATCCTCTTATAAAACAGTTTGACTGCTCTTCATCCTCTTATGAAACAGTTTGACTGCTCTTCATCCTCTTATAAATCAGTTTGACTGCACTTCGTCCTATTATAAAACAGTTTGACTTCTCTTCATCCTTTTGTAAAACAGTTTGACTGCTCTTCATCCTCTTATAAAACAGGTTGACTGATCTTCATCCTCCTATAAAACAGTTTGACTGCTCTTCATCCTCTTATAAAACAGTTTGACTGCTCTTCATCCTCTTATAAAACAGTTTGACTGCTCTTCATCCTCTTGTAAAACTGGTTGACTGCTCTTCATCCTCCTATAAAACAGGTTGACTGATCTTCATCCTCTTATAAAACAGTTTTACTGATCTTCTTCCTCTTATAAAACAGTTTGACTGCTCTTCATCCTCTTATAAATCAGTTTGACTGCTCTTCGTCCTCTTATAAAACAGTTTGACTTCTCTTCATCCTCTTGTAAAACAGGTTGACTGAACTTCATCCTCCTATAAAACAGGTTGACTGCTCTTCATCCTCTTATAAAACAGTTTGACTGCTCTTCATCCTCCTATAAAACAGTTTGACTGCTCTTCATCCTCCTATAAAACAGTTTGACTGCTCTTCATCCTTTTGTAAAACAGTTTGACTGCTCTTCATCCTCTTATAAAACAGGTTGACTGATCTTCATCCTCTTATAAAACAGTTTTACTGATCTTCATCCTCTTATAAAACAGTTTGACTGCTCTTCATCCTCTTATAAATCAGTTTGACTGCACTTCGTCCTATTATAAAACAGTTTGACTTCTCTTCATCCTCTTGTAAAACAGGTTGACTGATCCTCATCCTCCTATAAAACAGTTTGACTGCTCTTCATCCTCTTATAAAACAGTTTGACTGCTCTTCATCCTCCTATAAAAAAGTGTGACTGCTCTTCAACCTCCTATAAAACAGTTTGACTGCTCTTCATCCTCTTATAAAACAGTTTGACTGATCTTCATCATCTTATAAAACAGGTTGACTGCTCTTCATCCTCCTATAAAACAGTTTGACTGCTCTTCATCCTTTTGTAAAACATGTTGACTGCTCTTCATCCTCTTATAAAACAGGTTGACTGATCTTCATCATCTTATAAAACAGTTTGACTGCTCTTCACCCTCCTTCAAAACAGTTCGACTGCTCTTCATCCTCTTGTAAAACAGGTTGACTGATCTTCATCCTCTTATAAAACAGTTTTACTGATCTTCATCCTCTTACAAAACAGTTTGACTGCTCTTCATCCTCTTATAAATCAGTTTGACTGCTCTTCGTCCTCTTATAAAACAGTTTGACTGCTCTTCATCCTCTTATAAAAAAGTTTGACTGCTCTTCATCCTCCTATAAAACTGTTTGACTGCTCTTCATCCTCTTGTAAAACAGGCTGACTGATCTTCATGCTCTTATAAAACAGTTTGACTGCTCTTCATTCTCTTATAAAACAGTTTGACTGCTCTTCATCCTCTTATAAAACAGTTTGACTGCTCTTCATCCTCTTATAAATCAGTTTGACTGCACTTCGTCCTATTATAAAACAGTTTGACTTCTCTTCATCCTTTTGTAAAACAGTTTGACTGCTCTTCATCCTCTTATAAAACAGGTTGACTGATCTTCATCCTCCTATAAAACAGTTTGACTTCTCTTCATCCTCTTGTAAAACAGGTTGACTGATCTTCATCCTCCTATAAAACAGTTTGACTGCTCTTCATTCTCTTATAAAACAGTTTGACTGCTCTTCATCCTCCTATAAAACAGTTTGACTGCTCTTCATCCTCTTATAAAAGTTTGACTGCTCTTCATCCTCTTGTAAAACAGGTTGACTGATCTTCATCCTCTTATAAAACAGTTTTACTGATCTTCATCCTCTTACAAAACAGTTTGACTGCTCTTCATCCTCTTATAAATCAGTTTGACTGCTCTTCGTCCTCTTATAAAACAGTTTGACTGCTCTTCTTCCTCTTATAAAACAGTTTGACTGCTCTTCCTCCTATAAAACAGTTTGACTGCTCTTCATCCTCTTATAATACAGTTTGACTGCCCTTCATCCTCCTATAAAACAGTTTGACTGCTCTTCATCCTCTTGTAAAACAGTTTGACTGCTCTTCATCCTCTTATAAAGCAGTTTGACTGTTCTTCATCCTCTTATAAAGCAGTTTGACTGCTCTTCATCCTCCTATAAAACAGTTTAACTACTCTTCATCCTTTTGTAAAACCGTTTGACTGCTCTTCACCCTCTTGTAAAACAGGGTGACTGATCTTCATCCTCTTATTAAACAGTTTTACTGATCTTCATCCTCTTATAAAACAGTTTGACTGCTCTTCATCCTCTTATAAATCAGTTTGACTGCACTTCGTCCTCTTATAAAACAGTTTGACTTCTCTTCATCCTCTTGTAAAACATGTTGACTGATCCTCATCCTCCTATAAAACAGTTTGACTGCTCTTCATCCTCCTATAAAACAGTTTGACTGCTCTTCATCCTTTTGTAAAACAGTTTGACTTCTCTTCATCCTCTTGTAAAACAGGTTGACTGATCTTCATCCTCCTATAAAACAGTTTGACTTCTCTTCATCCTCTTGTAAAACAGGTTGACTGATCTTCATCCTCCTATAAAACAGTTTGACTGCTCTTAATCCTCCTATAAAACAGTTTGACTGCTCTTCATCCTCTTGTAAAACAGGTTGACTGATCCTCATCCTCCTATAAAACAGTTTGACTGCTCTTCATCCTCTTATAAAACAGTTTGACTGCTCTTCATCCTCCTATAAAACAGTGTGACTGCTCTTCATCCTCCTATAAAACAGTTTGACTGCTCTTCATCCTCTTATAAAACAGTTTGACTGATCTTCATCATCTTATAAAACAGTTTGACTGCTCTTCATCCTCCTATAAAACAGTTTGACTGCTCTTCATCCTTTTGTAAAACATGTTGACTGCTCTTCATCCTCTTATAAAACAGGTTGACTGATCTTCAACCTCTTATAAAACACTTTGACTGCTCTTCACCCTCCTTCAAAACAGTTCGACTGCTCTTCATACTCTTGTAAAACAGGTTGACTGATCTTCATCCTCTTATAAAACAGTTTTACTGATCTTCATCCTCTTACAAAACAGTTTGACTGCTCTTCATCCTCTTATAAATCAGTTTGACTGCTCTTCGTCCTCTTATAAAACAGTTTGACTGCTCTTCATGCTCTTATAAAAAAGTTTGACTGCTCTTCATCCTCCTATAAAACTGTTTGACTGCTCTTCATCCTCTTGTAAAACAGGCTGACTGATCTTCATGCTCTTATAAAACAGTTTGACTGCTCTTCATTCTCTTATAAAACAGTTTGACTACTCTTCATCCTCTTATAAAACAGTTTGACTGCTCTTCATCCTCTTATAAAACAGTTTGACTGCTCTTCATCCTCTTATAAATCAGTTTGACTGCACTTCGTCCTATTATAAAACAGTTTGACTTCTCTTCATCCTTTTGTAAAACAGTTTGACTGCTCTTCATCCTCTTATAAAACAGGTTGACTGATCTTCATCCTCCTATAAAACAGTTTGACTTCTCTTCATCCTCTTGTAAAACAGGTTGACTGATCTTCATCCTCCTATAAAACAGTTTGACTGCTCTTCATCCTCTTATAAAACAGTTTGACTGCTCTTCATCCTCCTATAAAACAGTTTGACTGCTCTTCATCCTCTTATAAAAATTTGACTGCTCTTCCGCCTCATGTAACACAGGTTGACTGATATTCATCCTCTTAAAAAACAGTTTGTCTGCTCTTCATCCTCCTATAAAACAGTTTGACTGCTCTTCATCCTCTTGTAAAACAGGCTGACTGATCTTCGTCCTCTTATAAAACAGTTTGACTGCTCTTCTTCCTCTTATAAAACATTTTGACTGCTCTTCCTCCTATAAAACAGTTTGACTGCTCTTCATCCTCTTATAATACAGTTTGACTGCTCTTCATCCTCCTATAAAACAGTTTGACTTCTCTTCATCCTTTTGTAAAACAGTTTGACTGCTCTTCATCCTCTTATAAAACAGGTTGACTGATCTTCATCCTCCTATAAAACAGTTTGACTTCTCTTCATCCTCTTGTAAAACAGGTTGACTGATCTTCATCCTCCTATAAAACAGTTTGACTGCTCTTCATCCTCTTATAAAACAGTTTGACTGCTCTTCATCCTCCTATAAAACAGTTTGACTGCTCTTCATCCTCTTATAAAAGTTTGACTGCTCTTCATCCTCATGTAAAACAGGTTGACTGATATTCATCCTCTTAAAAAACAGTTTGTCTGCTCTTCATCCTCCTATAAAACAGTTTGACTGCTCTTCATCCTCTTGTAAAACAGGCTGACTGATCTTCGTCCTCTTATAAAACAGTTTGACTGCTCTTCTTCCTCTTATAAAACAGTTTGACTGCTCTTCCTCCTATAAAACAGTTTGACTGCTCTTCATCCTCTTATAATACAGTTTGACTGCCCTTCATCCTCCTATAAAACAGTTTGACTGCTCTTCATCCCCTTTAAAACAGTTTGACTGCTCTTCATCCTCTTATAAAGCAGTTTGACTGTTCTTCATCCTCTTATAAAGCAGTTTGACTGCCCTTCATCCTCCTATAAAACAGTTTAACTACTCTTCATCCTTTTGTAAAACCGTTTGACTGCTCTTCACCCTCTTGTAAAACAGGGTGACTGATCTTCATCCTCTTATAAAACAGTTTTACTGATCTTCATCCTCTTATAAAACAGTTTGACTGCTCTTCATCCTCTTATAAATCAGTTTGACTGCACTTCGTCCTCTTATAAAACAGTTTGACTTCTCTTCATCCTCTTGTAAAACAGGTTGACTGATCCTCATCCTCCTATAAAACAGTTTGACTGCTCTTCATCCTCCTATAAAACAGTTTGACTGCTCTTCATCCTTTTGTAAAACAGTTTGACTTCTCTTCATCCTCTTGTAAAACAGGTTGACTGATCTTCATCCTCCTATAAAACAGTTTGACTTCTCTTCATCCTCTTGTAAAACAGGTTGACTGATCTTCATCCTCCTATAAAACAGTTTGACTGCTCTTCATCCTCCTATAAAACAGTTTGACTGCTCTTCATCCTCTTGTAAAACAGGCTGACTGATCTTCATCCTCTTATAAAACAGTTTGACTGCTCTTCATCCTCTTATAAAACAGTTTGACTGCTCTTCATCCTCTTATAAATCAGTTTGACTGCACTTCGTCCTCTTATAAAACAGTTTGACTTCTCTTCATCCTCTTGTAAAACATGTTGACTGATCCTCATCCTCCTATAAAACAGTTTGACTGCTCTTCATCCTCCTATAAAACAGTTTGACTGCTCTTCATCCTTTTGTAAAACAGTTTGACTTCTCTTCATCCTCTTGTAAAACAGGTTGACTGATCTTCATCCTCCTATAAAACAGTTTGACTTCTCTTCATCCTCTTGTAAAACAGGTTGACTGATCTTCATCCTCCTATAAAACAGTTTGACTGCTCTTAATCCTCCTATAAAACAGTTTGACTGCTCTTCATCCTCTTGTAAAACAGGTTGACTGATCCTCATCCTCCTATAAAACAGTTTGACTGCTCTTCATCCTCTTATAAAACAGTTTGACTGCTCTTCATCCTCCTATAAAACAGTGTGACTGCTCTTCATCCTCCTATAAAACAGTTTGACTGCTCTTCATCCTCTTATAAAACAGTTTGACTGATCTTCATCATCTTATAAAACAGGTTGACTGCTCTTCATCCTCCTATAAAACAGTTTGACTGCTCTTCATCCTTTTGTAAAACATGTTGACTGCTCTTCATCCTCTTATAAAACAGGTTGACTGATCTTCAACCTCTTATAAAACACTTTGACTGCTCTTCACCCTCCTTCAAAACAGTTCGACTGCTCTTCATACTCTTGTAAAACAGGTTGACTGATCTTCATCCTCTTATAAAACAGTTTTACTGATCTTCATCCTCTTACAAAACAGTTTGACTGCTCTTCATCCTCTTATAAATCAGTTTGACTGCTCTTCGTCCTCTTATAAAACAGTTTGACTGCTCTTCATGCTCTTATAAAAAAGTTTGACTGCTCTTAATCCTCCTATAAAACTGTTTGACTGCTCTTCATCCTCTTGTAAAACAGGCTGACTGATCTTCATGCTCTTATAAAACAGTTTGACTGCTCTTCATTCTCTTATAAAACAGTTTGACTACTCTTCATCCTCTTATAAAACAGTTTGACTGCTCTTCATCCTCTTATAAAACAGTTTGACTGCTCTTCATCCTCTTATAAATCAGTTTGACTGCACTTCGTCCTATTATAAAACAGTTTGACTTCTCTTCATCCTTTTGTAAAACAGTTTGACTGCTCTTCATCCTCTTATAAAACAGGTTGACTGATCTTCATCCTCCTATAAAACAGTTTGACTTCTCTTCATCCTCTTGTAAAACAGGTTGACTGATCTTCATCCTCCTATAAAACAGTTTGACTGCTCTTCATCCTCTTATAAAACAGTTTGACTGCTCTTCATCCTCCTATAAAACAGTTTGACTGCTCTTCATCCTCTTATAAAAGTTTGACTGCTCTTCATCCTCATGTAAAACAGGTTGACTGATATTCATCCTCTTAAAAAACAGTTTGTCTGCTCTTCATCCTCCTATAAAACAGTTTGACTGCTCTTCATCCTCTTGTAAAACAGGCTGACTGATCTTCGTCCTCTTATAAAACAGTTTGACCGCTCTTCTTCCTCTTATAAAACAGTTTGACTGCTCTTCCTCCTATAAAACAGTTTGACTGCTCTTCATCCTCTTATAATACAGTTTGACTGCCCTTCATCCTCCTATAAAACAGTTTGACTTCTCTTCATCCTTTTGTAAAACAGTTTGACTGCTCTTCATCCTCTTATAAAACAGGTTGACTGATCTTCATCCTCCTATAAAACAGTTTGACTTCTCTTCATCCTCTTGTAAAACAGGTTGACTGATCTTCATCCTCCTATAAAACAGTTTGACTGCTCTTCATCCTCTTATAAAACAGTTTGACTGCTCTTCATCCTCCTATAAAACAGTTTGACTGCTCTTCATCCTCTTATAAAAGTTTGACTGCTCTTCATCCTCATGTAAAACAGGTTGACTGATATTCATCCTCTTAAAAAACAGTTTGTCTGCTCTTCATCCTCCTATAAAACAGTTTGACTGCTCTTCATCCTCTTGTAAAACAGGCTGACTGATCTTCGTCCTCTTATAAAACAGTTTGACTGCTCTTCTTCCTCTTATAAAACAGTTTGACTGCTCTTCCTCCTATAAAACAGTTTGACTGCTCTTCATCCTCTTATAATACAGTTTGACTGCCCTTCATCCTCCTATAAAACAGTTTGACTGCTCTTCATCCTCTTATAAAACAGTTTGACTGCACTTCATCCTCTTATAAAACAGTTTGACTGCTCTTCATCCTCTTATAAAGCAGTTTGACTGCTCTTCATCCTCCTATAAAACAGTTTAACTACTCTTCATCCTTTTGTAAAACCGTTTGACTGCTCTTCACCCTCTTGTAAAACAGGGTGACTGATCTTCATCCTCTTATAAAACAGTTTTACTGATCTTCATCCTCTTATAAAACAGTTTGACTGCTCTTCATCCTCTTATAAATCAGTTTGACTGCACTTCGTCCTCTTATAAAACAGTTTGACTTCTCTTCATCCTCTTGTAAAACAGGTTGACTGATCCTCATCCTCCTATAAAACAGTTTGACTGCTCTTCATCCTCCTATAAAACAGTTTGACTGCTCTTCATCCTTTTGTAAAACAGTTTGACTTCTCTTCATCCTCTTGTAAAACAGGTTGACTGATCTTCATCCTCCTATAAAACAGTTTGACTTCTCTTCATCCTCTTGTAAAACAGGTTGACTGATCTTCATCCTCCTATAAAACAGTTTGACTGCTCTTCATCCTCCTATAAAACAGTTTGACTGCTCTTCATCCTCTTGTAAAACAGGCTGACTGATCTTCATCCTCTTATAAAACAGTTTGACTGCTCTTCATCCTCTTATAAAACAGTTTGACTGCTCTTCATCCTCCTATAAAACAGTTTGACTGCTCTTCATCCTCTTATAATACAGTTTGACTGCCCTTCATCCTCCTATAAAACAGTTTGACTGCTCTTCATCCTCCTGTAAAACAGGTTGACTGATCTTCATCCTCTTATAAAACAGTTCGACTGCTCTTCATCCTCTTGTAAAACAGGTTGACTGATCTTCATCCTCTTATAAAACAGTTTTACTGATCTTCATCCTCTTACAAAACAGTTTGACTGCTCTTCATCCTCTTATAAATCAGTTTGACTGCTCTTCGTCCTCTTATAAAACAGTTTGACTGCTCTTCATCCTCTTGTAAAAAAGTTTGACTGCTCTTCATCCTCCTATAAAACAGTTTGACTGCTCTTCATCCTCTTGTAAAACAGGCTGACTGATCTTCATGCTCTTATAAAACAGTTTGACTTCTCTTCATTCTCTTATAAAACAGTTTGACTGCTCTTCATCCTCTTATAAAACAGTTTGTCTGCTCTTCCTCCTCTTATAAAACAGTTTGACTGCTCTTCATCCTCTTATAAATCAGTTTGACTGCACTTAGTCCTATTATAAAACAGTTTGACTTCTCTTCATCCTTTTGTAAAACAGTTTGACTGCTCTTCATCCTCTTATAAAACAGGTTGACTGATCTTCATCCTCCTATAAAACAGTTTGACTTCTCTTCATCCTCTTGTAAAACAGGTTGACTGATCTTCATCCTCCTATAAAACAGTTTGACTGCTCTTCATCCTCTTATAAAACAGTTTGACTGCTCTTCATCCTCTTATAAAACAGTTTGACTGCACTTCATCCTCTTATAAAACAGTTTGACTGCTCTTCATCCTCCTATAAAGCAGTTTGACTGCTCTTCATCCTCTTGTAAAACAGGCTGACTGATCTTCATCCTCTTATAAAACAGTTTCACTGCTCTTCATCCTCTTATAAAACAGTTTGACTGCTTTTCATCCTCTTATAAAACAGTTTGACTGCTCTTCGTCCTCTTATAAAACAGTTTGACTTCTCTTCATCCTCTTGTAAAACAGGTTGACTGAACTTCATCCTCCTATAAAACAGGTTGACTGCTCTTCATCCTCTTATAAAACAGTTTGACTGCTCTTCATCCTCCTATAAAACAGTTTGACTGCTCTTCATCCTCCTATAAAACAGTTTGACTGCTCTTCATCCTTTTGTAATACAGTTTGACTTCTCTTCATCCTCTTGTAAAACAGGTTGACTGATCTTCATCCTCCTATAAAACAGTTTGACTTCTCTTCATCCTCTTGTAAAACAGGTTGACTGATATTCATCCTCCTATAAAACAGTTTGACTGCTCTTCATCCTCCTATAAAACAGTTTGACTGCTCTTCATCCTCTTGTAAAACAGGCTGACTGATCTTCATCCTCCTATAAAACAGTTTGACAGCTCTTCATCCTCTTATAATACAGTTTGACTGCTCTTCATCATCTTATAAAGCAGTTTGACTGCTCTTCATCCTCTTATAAAGCAGTTTGACTGCGCTTCATCCTCTTATAAAACAGTTTAACTACTCTTCATCCTTTTGTAAAACAGTTTGACTGCTCTTCATCCTCTTATAAAACAGGTTGACTGATCTTCATCCTCTTATAAAACAGTTTTACTGATCTTCATCCTCTTATAAATCAGTTTGACTGCACTTCGTCCTATTATAAAACAGTTTGACTTCTCTTCATCCTCTTGTAAAACAGGTTGACTGATCCTCATCCTCCTATAAAACAGTTTGACTGCTCTTCATCCTCTTATAAAACAGTTTGACTGCTCTTCATCCTCTTATAAAGCAGTTTGACTGTTCTTCATCCTCTTATAAAGCAGTTTGACTGCTCTTCATCCTCCTATAAAACAGTTTAACTACTCTTCATCCTTTTGTAAAACCGTTTGACTGCTCTTCACCCTCTTGTAAAACAGGGTGACTGATCTTCATCCTCTTATAAAACAGTTTTACTGATCTTCATCCTCTTATAAAACAGTTTGACTGCTCTTCATCCTCTTATAAATCAGTTTGACTGCACTTCGTCCTCTTATAAAACAGTTTGACTTCTCTTCATCCTCTTGTAAAACAGGTTGACTGATCCTCATCCTCCTATAAAACAGTTTGACTGCTCTTCATCCTCCTATAAAACAGTTTGACTGCTCTTCATCCTTTTGTAAAACAGTTTGACTTCTCTTCATCCTCTTGTAAAACAGGTTGACTGATCTTCATCCTCCTATAAAACAGTTTGACTTCTCTTCATCCTCTTGTAAAACAGGTTGACTGATCTTCATCCTCCTATAAAACAGTTTGACTGCTCTTCATCCTCCTATAAAACAGTTTGACTGCTCTTCATCCTCTTGTAAAACAGGCTGACTGATCTTCATCCTCTTATAAAACAGTTTGACTGCTCTTCATCCTCTTATAAAACAGTTTGACTGCTCTTCATCCTCCTATAAAACAGTTTGACTGCTCTTCATCCTCTTATAATACAGTTTGACTGCCCTTCATCCTCCTATAAAACAGTTTGACTGCTCTTCATCCTCCTGTAAAACAGGTTGACTGATCTTCATCCTCTTATAAAACAGTTCGACTGCTCTTCATCCTCTTGTAAAACAGGTTGACTGATCTTCATCCTCTTATAAAACAGTTTTACTGATCTTCATCCTCTTACAAAACAGTTTGACTGCTCTTCATCCTCTTATAAATCAGTTTGACTGCTCTTCGTCCTCTTATAAAACAGTTTGACTGCTCTTCATCCTCTTATAAAAAAGTTTGACTGCTCTTCATCCTCCTATAAAACAGTTTGACTGCTCTTCATCCTCTTGTAAAACAGGCTGACTGATCTTCATGCTCTTATAAAACAGTTTGACTTCTCTTCATTCTCTTATAAAACAGTTTGACTGCTCTTCATCCTCTTATAAAACAGTTTGACTGCTCTTCCTCCTCTTATAAAACAGTTTGACTGCTCTTCATCCTCTTATAAATCAGTTTGACTGCACTTATTCCTATTATAAAACAGTTTGACTTCTCTTCATCCTTTTGTAAAACAGTTTGACTGCTCTTCATCCTCTTATAAAACAGGTTGACTGATCTTCATCCTCCTATAACAAGTTTGACTTCTCTTCATCCTCTTGTAAAACAGGTTGACTGATCTTCATCCTCCTATAAAACAGTTTGACTGCTCTTCATCCTCTTATAAAACAGTTTGACTGCTCTTCATCCTCTTATAAAACAGTTTGACTGCACTTCATCCTCTTATAAAACAGTTTGACTGCTCTTCATCCTCCTATAAAGCAGTTTGACTGCTCTTCATCCTCTTGTAAAACAGGCTGACTGATCTTCATCCTCTTATAAAACAGTTTCACTGCTCTTCATCCTCTTATAAAACAGTTTGACTGCTTTTCATCCTCTTATAAAACAGTTTGACTGCTCTTCGTCCTCTTATAAAACAGTTTGACTTCTCTTCATCCTCTTGTAAAACAGGTTGACTGAACTTCATCCTCCTATAAAACAGGTTGACTGCTCTTCATCCTCTTATAAAACAGTTTGACTGCTCTTCATCCTCCTATAAAACAGTTTGACTGCTCTTCATCCTCCTATAAAACAGTTTGACTGCTCTTCATCCTTTTGTAATACAGTTTGACTTCTCTTCATCCTCTTGTAAAACAGGTTGACTGATCTTCATCCTCCTATAAAACAGTTTGACTTCTCTTCATCCTCTTGTAAAACAGGTTGACTGATATTCATCCTCCTATAAAACAGTTTGACTGCTCTTCATCCTCCTATAAAACAGTTTGACTGCTCTTCATCCTCTTCTAAAACAGGCTGACTGATCTTCATCCTCCTATAAAACAGTTTGACAGCTCTTCATCCTCTTATAATACAGTTTGACTGCTCTTCATCATCTTATAAAGCAGTTTGACTGCTCTTCATCCTCTTATAAAGCAGTTTGACTGCGCTTCATCCTCTTATAAAACAGTTTAACTACTCTTCATCCTTTTGTAAAACAGTTTGACTGCTCTTCATCCTCTTATAAAACAGGTTGACTGATCTTCATCCTCTTATAAAACATTTTTACTGATCTTCATCCTCTTATAAATCAGTTTGACTGCACTTCGTCCTATTATAAAACAGTTTGACTTCTCTTCATCCTCTTGTAAAACAGGTTGACTGATCCTCATCCTCCTATAAAACAGTTTGACTGCTCTTCATCCTCTTATAAAACAGTTTGACTGCTCTTCATCCTCCTATAAAACAGTGTGACTGCTCTTCATCCTCCTATAAAACAGTTTGACTGCTCTTCATCCTCTTATAAAACAGTTTGACTGATCTTCATCATCTTATAAAACAGGTTGACTGCTCTTCATCCTTTTGTAAAACATGTTGACTGCTCTTCATCCTCTTATAAAACAGGTTGACTGATCTTCATCCTCTTATAAAACAGTTTGACTGCTCTTCACCCTCCTTCAAAACAGTTCGATGTTACTCTTCATCCTCTTGTAAAACAGGTTGACTGATCTTCATCCTCTTATAAAACAGTTTTACTGATCTTCATCCTCTTACAAAACAGTTTGACTGCTCTTCATCCTCTTATAAATCAGTTTGACTGCTCTTCGTCCTCTTATAAAACAGTTTGACTGCTCTTCATCCTCTTATAAAAAAGTTTGACTGCTCTTCATCCTCCTATAAAACTGTTTGACTGCTCTTCATCCTCTTGTAAAACAGGCTGACTGATCTTCATGCTCTTATAAAACAGTTTGACTGCTCTTCATTCTCTTATAAAACAGTTTGACTGCTCTTCATCCTCTTATAAAACAGTTTGACTGCTCTTCATCCTCTTATAAAACAGTTTGACTGCTCTTCATCCTCTTATAAATCAGTTTGACTGCACTTCGTCCTATTATAAAACAGTTTGACTTCTCATCATCCTTTTGTAAAACAGTTTGACTGCTCTTCATCCTCTTATAAAACAGGTTGACTGATCTTCATCCTCCTATAAAACAGTTTGACTTCTCTTCATCCTCTTGTAAAACAGGTTGACTGATCTTCATCCTCCTATAAAACAGTTTGACTGCTCTTCATCCTCTTATAAAACAGTTTGACTGCTCTTCATCCTCCTATAAAACAGTTTGACTGCTCTTCATCCTCTTATAAAAGTTTGACTGCTCTTCATCCTCATGTAAAACAGGTTGACTGATATTCATCCTCTTAAAAAACAGTTTGTCTGCTCTTCATCCTCAAATAAAACAGTTTGACTGCTCTTCATCCTCTTGTAAAACAGGCTGACTGATCTTCGTCCTCTTATAAAACAGTTTGACTGCTCTTCTTCCTCTTATAAAACAGTTTGACTGCTCTTCCTCCTATAAAACAGTTTGACTGCTCTTCATCCTCTTATAATACAGTTTGACTGCCCTTCATCCTCCTATAAAACAGTTTGACTGCTCTTCATCCTCTTGTAAAACAGTTTGACTGCTCTTCATCCTCTTATAAAGCAGTTTGACTGTTCTTCATCCTCTTATAAAGCAGTTTGACTGCTCTTCATCCTCCTATAAAACAGTTTAACTACTCTTCATCCTTTTGTAAAACCGTTTGACTGCTCTTCACCCTCTTGTAAAACAGGGTGACTGATCTTCATCCTCTTATAAAACAGTTTTACTGATCTTCATCCTCTTATAAAACAGTTTGACTGCTCTTCATCCTCTTATAAATCAGTTTGACTGCACTTCGTCCTCTTATAAAACAGTTTGACTTCTATTCATCCTCTTGTAAAACATGTTGACTGATCCTCATCCTCCTATAAAACAGTTTGATTGCTCTTCATCCTCCTATAAAACAGTTTGACTGCTCTTCATCCTTTTGTAAAACAGTTTGACTTCTCTTCATCCTCTTGTAAAACAGGTTGACTGATCTTCATCCTCCTATAAAACAGTTTGACTTCTCTTCATCCTCTTGTAAAACAGTTTGACTGCTCTTCATCCTCCTATAAAACAGTTTGACTGCTCTTCATCCTCCTATAAAACAGTTTGACTTCTCTTCATCCTCTTGTAAAACAGGTTGACTGATCCTCATCCTCCTATAAAACAGTTTAACTGCTCTTCATCCTCTTATAAAACAGTTTGACTTCTCTTCATCCTCCTATCATCCTCCTATAAAACAGTGTGACTGCTCTTCATCCTCCTATAAAACAGTTTGACTGCTCTTCATCCTCTTATATAACAGTTTGACTGATCTTCATCATCTTATAAAACAGGTTGACTGCTCTTCATCCTCCTATAAAACAGTTTGACTGCTCTTTATCCTTTTGTAAAACATGTTGACTGCTCTTCATCCTCTTATAAAACAGGTTGACTGATCTTCATCCTCTTATAAAACACTTTGACTGCTCTTCACCCTCCTTCAAAACAGTTCGACTGCTCTTCATCCTCTTGTAAAACAGGTTGACTGATCTTCATCCTCTTATAAAACAGTTTTACTGATCTTCATCCTCTTACAAAAGAGTTTGACTGCTCTTCATCCTCTTATAAATCAGTTTGACTGCTCTTCGTCCTCTTATAAAACAGTTTGACTGCTCTTCATCCTCTTATAAAAAAGTTTGACTGCTCTTCATCCTCCTATAAAACTGTTTGACTGCTCTTCATCCTCTTGTAAAACAGGCTGACTGATCTTCATGCTCTTATAAAACAGTTTGACTGCTCTTCATTCTCTTATAAAACAGTTTGACTGCTCTTCATCCTCTTATAAAACAGTTTGACTGCTCTTCATCCTCTTATGAAACAGTTTGACTGCTCTTCATCCTCTTATAAATCAGTTTGACTGCACTTCGTCCTATTATAAAACAGTTTGACTTCTCTTCATCCTTTTGTAAAACAGTTTGACTGCTCTTCATCCTCTTATAAAACAGGTTGACTGATCTTCATCCTCCTATAAAACAGTTTGACTTCTCTTCATCCTCTTGTAAAACAGGTTGACTGATCTTCATCCTCCTATAAAACAGTTTGACTGCTCTTCATCCTCTTATAAAACAGTTTGACTGCTCTTCATCCTCCTATAAAACAGTTTGACTGCTCTTCATCCTCTTATAAAAGTTTGACTGCTCTTCATCCTCATGTAAAACAGGTTGACTGATATTCATCCTCTTAAAAAACAGTTTGACTGCTCTTCTTCCTCTTATAAAACAGTTTGACTGCTCTTCCTCCTATAAAACAGTTTGACTGCTCTTCATCCTCTTATAATACAGTTTGACTGCCCTTCATCCTCCTATAAAAGAGTTTGACTGCTCTTCATCCTTTTGTAAAACAGTTTGACTGCTCTTCATCCTCTTATAAAGCAGTTTGACTGTGCTTCATCCTCTTATAAAGCAGTTTGACTGCTCTTCATCCTCCTTTAAAACAGTTTAACTACTCTTCATCCTTTAGTAAAACCGTTTGACTGCTCTTCACCCTCTTGTAAAACAGGGTGACTGATCTTCATCCTCTTATAAAACAGTTTTACTGATCTTCATCCTCCTGTAAAACAGTTTGACTGCTCTTCATCCTTTTGTAAAACAGTTTGACTTCTCTTCATCCTCTTGTAAAACAGGTTGACTGATCTTCATCCTCCTATAAAACAGTTTGACTTCTCTTCATCCTCTTGTAAAACAGGTTGACTGATCTTCATCCTCCTATAAAACAGTTTGACTGCTCTTCATCCTCCTATAAAACAGTTTGACTGCTCTTCATCCTCTTATAAAACAGTTTGACTGCTCTTCCTCCTCTTATAAAACAGTTTGACTGCTCTTCATCCTCTTATAAATCAGTTTGACTGCACTTAGTCCTAATATAAAACAGTTTGACTTCTCTTCATCCTTTTGTAAAACAGTTTGACTGCTCTTCATCCTCTTATAAAACAGGTTGACTGATCTTCATCCTCCTATAAAACAGTTTGACTTCTCTTCATCCTCTTGTAAAACAGGTTGACTGATCTTCATCCTCCTATAAAACAGTTTGACTGCTCTTCATCCTCTTATAAAACAGTTTGACTGCTCTTCATCCTCTTATAAAACAGTTTGACTGCACTTCATCCTCTTATAAAACAGTTTGACTGCTCTTCATCCTCCTATAAAGCAGTTTGACTGCTCTTCATCCTCTTGTAAAACAGGCTGACTGATCTTCATCCTCTTATAAAACAGTTTCACTGCTCTTCATCCTCTTCTAAAACAGTTTGACTGCTCTTCATCCTCTTATAAAACAGTTTGACTGCTCTTCGTCCTCTTATAAAACAGTTTGACTTCTCTTCATCCTCTTGTAAAACAGGTTGACTGAACTTCATCCTCCTATAAAACAGGTTGACTGCTCTTCATCCTCTTATAAAACAGTTTGACTGCTCTTCATCCTCCTATAAAACAGTTTGACTGCTCTTCATCCTCCTATAAAACAGTTTGACTGCTCTTCATCCTTTTGTAATACAGTTTGACTTCTCTTCATCCTCTTGTAAAACAGGTTGACTGATCTTCATCCTCCTATAAAACAGTTTGACTTCTCTTCATCCTCTTGTAAAACAGGTTGACTGATCCTCATCCTCCTATAAAACAGTTTGACTGCTCTTCATCCTCCTATAAAACAGTTTGACTGCTCTTCATCCTTTTGTAAAACAGTTTGACTTCTCTTCATCCTCTTGTAAAACAGGTTGACTGATCTTCATCCTCCTATAAAACAGTTTGACTTCTCTTCATCCTCTTGTAAAACAGGTTGACTGCTCTTAATCCTCCTATAAAACAGTTTGACTGCTCTTCATCCTCTTGTAAAACAGGTTGACTGATCCTCATCCTCCTATAAAACAGTTTGACTGCTCTTCATCCTCTTATAAAACAGTTTGACTGCTCTTCATCCTCCTATAAAACAGTGTGACTGCTCTTCATCCTCCTATAAAACAGTTTGACTGCTCTTCATCCTCTTATAAAACAGTTTGACTGATCTTCATCATCTTATAAAACAGGTTGACTGCTCTTCATCCTCCTATAAAACAGTTTGACTGCTCTTCATCCTTTTGTAAAACATGTTGACTGCTCTTCATCCTCTTATAAAACAGGTTGACTGATCTTCAACCTCTTATAAAACACTTTGACTGCTCTTCACCCTCCTTCAAAACAGTTCGACTGCTCTTCATACTCTTGTAAAACAGGTTGACTGATCTTCATCCTCTTATAAAACAGTTTTACTGATCTTCATCCTCTTACAAAACAGTTTGACTGCTCTTCATCCTCTTATAAATCAGTTTGACTGCTCTTCGTCCTCTTATAAAACAGTTTGACTGCTCTTCATGCTCTTATAAAAAAGTTTGACTGCTCTTCATCCTCCTATAAAACTGTTTGACTGCTCTTCATCCTCTTGTAAAACAGGCTGACTGATCTTCATGCTCTTATAAAACAGTTTGACTGCTCTTCATTCTCTTATAAAACAGTTTGACTACTCTTCATCCTCTTATAAAACAGTTTGACTGCTCTTCATCCTCTTATAAAACAGTTTGACTGCTCTTCATCCTCTTATAAATCAGTTTGACTGCACTTCGTCCTATTATAAAACAGTTTGACTTCTCTTCATCCTTTTGTAAAACAGTTTGACTGCTCTTCATCCTCTTATAAAACAGGTTGACTGATCTTCATCCTCCTATAAAACAGTTTGACTTCTCTTCATCCTCTTGTAAAACAGGTTGACTGATCTTCATCCTCCTATAAAACAGTTTGACTGTTCTTCATCCTCTTATAAAACAGTTTGACTGCTCTTCATCCTCCTATAAAACAGTTTGACTGCTCTTCATCCTCTTATAAAAGTTTGACTGCTCTTCATCCTCATGTAAAACAGGTTGACTGATATTCATCCTCTTAAAAAACAGTTTGTCTGCTCTTCATCCTCCTATAAAACAGTTTGACTGCTCTTCATCCTCTTGTAAAACAGGCTGACTGATCTTCGTCCTCTTATAAAACAGTTTGACTGCTCTTCTTCCTCTTATAAAACAGTTTGACTGCTCTTCCTCCTATAAAACAGTTTGACTGCTCTTCATCCTCTTATAATACAGTTTGACTGCCCTTCATCCTCCTATAAAACAGTTTGACTTCTCTTCATCCTTTTGTAAAACAGTTTGACTGCTCTTCATCCTCTTATAAAACAGGTTGACGGATCTTCATCCTCCTATAAAACAGTTTGACTTCTCTTCATCCTCTTGTAAAACAGGTTGACTGATCTTCATCCTCCTATAAAACAGGTTGACTGCTCTTCATCCTCTTATAAAACAGTTTGACTGCTCTTCATCCTCTTATAAAACAGTTTGACTGCTCTTCATCCTCTTGTAAAACAGGTTGACTGCTCTTCATCCTCTTATAAAACAGTTTGACTGCTCTTCATCCTCTTGTAAAACTGGTTGACTGCTCTTCATCCTCCTATAAAACAGGTTGACTGATCTTCATCCTCTTATAAAACAGTTTTACTGATCTTCTTCCTCTTATAAAACAGTTTGACTGCTCTTCATCCTCTTATAAATCAGTTTGACTGCTCTTCGTCCTCTTATAAAACAGTTTGACTTCTCTTCATCCTCCTATAAAACAGGTTGACTGCTCTTCATCCTCTTATAAAACAGTTTGACTGCTCTTCATCCTCCTATAAAACAGTTTGACTGCTCTTCATCCTCCTATAAAACAGTTTGACTGCTCTTCATCCTTTTGTAAAACAGTTTGACTGCTCTTCATCCTCGTATAAAACAGGTTGACTGATCTTCATCCTCTTATAAAACAGTTTTACTGATCTTCATCCTCTTATAAAACAGTTTGACTGCTCTTCATCCTCTTATAAAACAGTTTGACTGCTCTTCATCCTCCTATAAAACAGTTTGACTGCTCTTCATCCTCCTATAAAACAGTTTGACTGCTCTTCATCCTCTTATAAAACAGTTTGACTGATCTTCATCATCTTATAAAACAGGTTGACTGCTCTTCATCCTCCTATAAAACAGTTTGACTGCTCTTCATCCTTTTGTAAAACATGTTGACTGCTCTTCATCCTCTTATAAAACAGGTTGACTGATCTTAATCCTCTTATAAAACAGTTTGACTGCTCTTCATCCTCTTATAAAACAGTTCGACTGCTCTTCATCCTCTTGTAAAACAGGTTGACTGATCTTCATCCTCTTATAAAACAGTTTTACTGATCATCATCCTCTTACAAAACAGTTTGACTGCTCTTCATCCTCTTATAAATCAGTTTGACTGCTCTTCGTCCTCTTATAAAACAGTTTGACTGCTCTTCATCCTCTTATAAAAAAGTTTGACTGCTCTTCATCCTCCTATAAAACTGTTTGACTGCTCTTCATCCTCTTGTAAAACAGGCTGACTGATCTTCATGCTCTTATAAAACAGTTTGACTGCTCTTCATCCTCTTATAAAACAGTTTGACAGCTCTTCATCCTCTTATAAAACAGTTTGACTGCTCTTCATCCTCTTATAAATCAGTTTGACTGCACTTCGTCCTATTATAAAACAGTTTGACTTCTCTTCTTCCTCCTATAAAACAGTTTGACTTCTCTTCATCCTCTTGTAAAACAGGTTGACTGATCTTCATCCTCCTATAAAACAGTTTGACTGCTCTTCATCCTATTATAAAACAGTTTGACTGCTCTTCATCCTCCTATTAAACAGTTTGACTGCTCTTCATCCTCTTATAAAAGTTTGACTGCTCTTCATCCTCATGTAAAACAGGTTGACTGATATTCATCCTCTTAAAAAACAGTTTGTCTGCTCTTCATCCTCCTATAAAACAGTTTGACTGCTCTTCATCCTCTTGTAAAACAGGCTGACTGATCTTCGTCCTCTTATAAAACAGTTTGACTGCTCTTCTTCCTCTTATAAAACAGTTTGACTGCTCTTCCTCCTATAAAACAGTTTGACTGCTCTTCATCCTCTTATAATACAGTTTGACTGCCCTTCATCCTCCTATAAAACAGTTTGACTGCTCTTCATCCTCTTGTAAAACAGTTTGACTGCTCTTCATCCTCTTTAAAGCAGTTTGACTGTTCTTCATCCTCTTATAAAGCAGTTTGACTGCTCTTCATCCTCCTATAAAACAGTTTAACTACTCTTCATCCTTTTGTAAAACCGTTTGACTGCTCTTCACCCTCTTGTAAAACAGGGTGACTGATCTTCATCCTCTTATAAAACAGTTTTACTGATCTTCATCCTCTTATAAAACAGTTTGACTGCTCTTCATCCTCTTATAAATCAGTTTGACTGCACTTCGTCCTCTTATAAAACAGTTTGACTTCTCTTCATCCTCTTGTAAAACAGGTTGACTGATCCTCAGCCTCCTATAAAACAGTTTGACTGCTCTTCATCCTCCTATAAAAGAGTTTGACTGCTCTTCATCCTTTTGTAAAACAGTTTGACTTCTCTTCATCCTCTTGTAAAACAGGTTGACTGATCTTCATCCTCCTATAAAACAGTTTGACTTCTCTTCATCCTCTTGTAAAACAGGTTGACTGATCTTCATCTTCCTATAAAACAGTTTGACTGCTCTTCATCCTCCTATAAAACAGTTTGACTGCTCTTCATCCTCTTGTAAAACAGGCTGACTGATCTTCATCCTCTTATAAAACAGTTTGACTGCTCTTCATCCTCTTATAAAACAGTTTGACTGCTCTTCATCCTCCTATAAAACAGTTTGACTGCTCTTCATCCTCTTATAATACAGTTTGACTGCCCTTCATCCTCCTATAAAACAGTTTGACTGCTCTTCATCCTCCTGTAAAACAGGTTGACTGATCTTCATCCTCTTATAAAACAGTTTGACTGCTCTTCATCCTCCTATAAAACAGTTTGACTGATCTTCATCCTCTTATAAAACAGTTTTACTGATCTTAATCCTCTTACAAAACAGTTTGACTGCTCTTCATCCTCTTATAAATCAGTTTGACTGCTCTTCATCCTCCAATAAAACAGTTTGACTGCTCTTCATCCTCTTGTAAAACAGTTTGACTGCTCTTCATCCTCTTATAAAGCAGTTTGACTGCTCTTCATGCTCTTATAAAACAGTTTCACTACTCTTCATCCTCTTATAAAACAGTTTGACGGCTCTTCATCCTCTTATAAAACAGTTTGACTGCTCTTCATCCTCTTATAAAACAGTTTGACTGCTCTTCATCCTCTTGTAAAACAGGTTGACTGCTCTTCATCCTCTTATAAAACAGTTTGACTGCTCTTCATCCTCTTGTAAAACTGGTTGACTGCTCTTCATCCTCCTATAAAACAGGTTGACTGATCTTCATCCTCTTATAAAACAGTTTTACTGATCTTCTTCCTCTTATAAAACAGTTTGACTGCTCTTCATCCTCTTATAAATCAGTTTGACTGCTCTTCGTCCTCTTATAAAACAGTTTGACTTCTCTTCATCCTCTTGTAAAACAGGTTGACTGAACTTCATCCTCCTATAAAACAGGTTGACTGCTCTTCATCCTCTTATAAAACAGTTTGACTGCTCTTCATCCTCCTATAAAACAGTTTGACTGCTCTTCATCCTCCTATAAAACAGTTTGACTGCTCTTCATCCTTTTGTAAAACAGTTTGACTGCTCTTCATCCTCTTATAAAACAGGTTGACTGATCTTCATCCTCTTATAAAACAGTTTTACTGATCTTCATCCTCTTATAAAACAGTTTGACTGCTCTTCATCCTCTTATAAATCAGTTTGACTGCACTTCGTCCTATTATAAAACAGTTTGACTTCTCTTCATCCTCTTGTAAAACAGGTTGACTGATCCTCATCCTCCTATAAAACAGTTTGACTGCTCTTCATCCTCTTATAAAACAGTTTGACTGCTCTTCATCCTCCTATAAAAAAGTGTGACTGCTCTTCAACCTCCTATAAAACAGTTTGACTGCTCTTCATCCTCTTATAAAACAGTTTGACTGATCTTCATCATCTTATAAAACAGGTTGACTGCTCTTCATCCTCCTATAAAACAGTTTGACTGCTCTTCATCCTTTTGTAAAACATGTTGACTGCTCTTCATCCTCTTATAAAACAGGTTGACTGATCTTCATCATCTTATAAAACAGTTTGACTGCTCTTCACCCTCCTTCAAAACAGTTCGACTGCTCTTCATCCTCTTGTAAAACAGGTTGACTGATCTTCATCCTCTTATAAAACAGTTTTACTGATCTTCATCCTCTTACAAAACAGTTTGACTGCTCTTCATCCTCTTATAAATCAGTTTGACTGCTCTTCGTCCTCTTATAAAACAGTTTGACTGCTCTTCATCCTCTTATAAAAAAGTTTGACTGCTCTTCATCCTCCTATAAAACTGTTTGACTGCTCTTCATCCTCTTGTAAAACAGGCTGACTGATCTTCATGCTCTTATAAAACAGTTTGACTGCTCTTCATTCTCTTATAAAACAGTTTGACTGCTCTTCATCCTCTTATAAAACAGTTTGACTGCTCTTCATCCTCTTATAAAACAGTTTGACTGCTCTTCATCCTCTTATAAATCAGTTTGACTGCACTTCGTCCTATTATAAAACAGTTTGACTTCTCTTCATCCTTTTGTAAAACAGTTTGACTGCTCTTCATCCTCTTATAAAACAGGTTGACTGATCTTCATCCTCCTATAAAACAGTTTGACTTCTCTTCATCCTCTTGTAAAACAGGTTGACTGATCTTCATCCTCCTATAAAACAGTTTGACTGCTCTTCATCCTCTTATAAAACAGTTTGACTGCTCTTCATCCTCCTATAAAACAGTTTGACTGCTCTTCATCCTCTTATAAAAGTTTGACTGCTCTTCATCCTCTTGTAAAACAGGTTGACTGATCTTCATCCTCTTATAAAACAGTTTTACTGATCTTCATCCTCTTACAAAACAGTTTGACTGCTCTTCATCCTCTTATAAATCAGTTTGACTGCTCTTCGTCCTCTTATAAAACAGTTTGACTGCTCTTCTTCCTCTTATAAAACAGTTTGACTGCTCTTCCTCCTATAAAACAGTTTGACTGCTCTTCATCCTCTTATAATACAGTTTGACTGCCCTTCATCCTCCTATAAAACAGTTTGACTGCTCTTCATCCTCTTGTAAAACAGTTTGACTGCTCTTCATCCTCTTATAAAGCAGTTTGACTGTTCTTCATCCTCTTATAAAGCAGTTTGACTGCTCTTCATCCTCCTATAAAACAGTTTAACTACTCTTCATCCTTTTGTAAAACCGTTTGACTGCTCTTCACCCTCTTGTAAAACAGGGTGACTGATCTTCATCCTCTTATTAAACAGTTTTACTGATCTTCATCCTCTTATAAAACAGTTTGACTGCTCTTCATCCTCTTATAAATCAGTTTGACTGCACTTCGTCCTCTTATAAAACAGTTTGACTTCTCTTCATCCTCTTGTAAAACATGTTGACTGATCCTCATCCTCCTATAAAACAGTTTGACTGCTCTTCATCCTCCTATAAAACAGTTTGACTGCTCTTCATCCTTTTGTAAAACAGTTTGACTTCTCTTCATCCTCTTGTAAAACAGGTTGACTGATCTTCATCCTCCTATAAAACAGTTTGACTTCTCTTCATCCTCTTGTAAAACAGGTTGACTGATCTTCATCCTCCTATAAAACAGTTTGACTGCTCTTAATCCTCCTATAAAACAGTTTGCTCTTCATCCTCTTGTAAAACAGGTTGACTGATCCTCATCCTCCTATAAAACAGTTTGACTGCTCTTCATCCTCTTATAAAACAGTTTGACTGCTCTTCATCCTCCTATAAAACAGTGTGACTGCTCTTCATCCTCCTATAAAACAGTTTGACTGCTCTTCATCCTCTTATAAAACAGTTTGACTGATCTTCATCATCTTATAAAACAGTTTGACTGCTCTTCATCCTCCTATAAAACAGTTTGACTGCTCTTCATCCTTTTGTAAAACATGTTGACTGCTCTTCATCCTCTTATAAAACAGGTTGACTGATCTTCAACCTCTTATAAAACACTTTGACTGCTCTTCACCCTCCTTCAAAACAGTTCGACTGCTCTTCATACTCTTGTAAAACAGGTTGACTGATCTTCATCCTCTTATAAAACAGTTTTACTGATCTTCATCCTCTTACAAAACAGTTTGACTGCTCTTCATCCTCTTATAAATCAGTTTGACTGCTCTTCGTCCTCTTATAAAACAGTTTGACTGCTCTTCATGCTCTTATAAAAAAGTTTGACTGCTCTTCATCCTCCTATAAAACTGTTTGACTGCTCTTCATCCTCTTGTAAAACAGGCTGACTGATCTTCATGCTCTTATAAAACAGTTTGACTGCTCTTCATTCTCTTATAAAACAGTTTGACTACTCTTCATCCTCTTATAAAACAGTTTGACTGCTCTTCATCCTCTTATAAAACAGTTTGACTGCTCTTCATCCTCTTATAAATCAGTTTGACTGCACTTCGTCCTATTATAAAACAGTTTGACTTCTCTTCATCCTTTTGTAAAACAGTTTGACTGCTCTTCATCCTCTTATAAAACAGGTTGACTGATCTTCATCCTCCTATAAAACAGTTTGACTTCTCTTCATCCTCTTGTAAAACAGGTTGACTGATCTTCATCCTCCTATAAAACAGTTTGACTGCTCTTCATCCTCTTATAAAACAGTTTGACTGCTCTTCATCCTCCTATAAAACAGTTTGACTGCTCTTCATCCTCTTATAAAAATTTGACTGCTCTTCCGCCTCATGTAACACAGGTTGACTGATATTCATCCTCTTAAAAAACAGTTTGTCTGCTCTTCATCCTCCTATAAAACAGTTTGACTGCTCTTCATCCTCTTGTAAAACAGGCTGACTGATCTTCGTCCTCTTATAAAACAGTTTGACTGCTCTTCTTCCTCTTATAAAACATTTTGACTGCTCTTCCTCCTATAAAACAGTTTGACTGCTCTTCATCCTCTTATAATACAGTTTGACTGCTCTTCATCCTCCTATAAAACAGTTTGACTTCTCTTCATCCTTTTGTAAAACAGTTTGACTGCTCTTCATCCTCTTATAAAACAGGTTGACTGATCTTCATCCTCCTATAAAACAGTTTGACTTCTCTTCATCCTCTTGTAAAACAGGTTGACTGATCTTCATCCTCCTATAAAACAGTTTGACTGCTCTTCATCCTCTTATAAAACAGTTTGACTGCTCTTCATCCTCCTATAAAACAGTTTGACTGCTCTTCATCCTCTTATAAAAGTTTGACTGCTCTTCATCCTCATGTAAAACAGGTTGACTGATATTCATCCTCTTAAAAAACAGTTTGTCTGCTCTTCATCCTCCTATAAAACAGTTTGACTGCTCTTCATCCTCTTGTAAAACAGGCTGACTGATCTTCGTCCTCTTATAAAACAGTTTGACTGCTCTTCTTCCTCTTATAAAACAGTTTGACTGCTCTTCCTCCTATAAAACAGTTTGACTGCTCTTCATCCTCTTATAATACAGTTTGACTGCCCTTCATCCTCCTATAAAACAGTTTGACTGCTCTTCATCCCCTTTAAAACAGTTTGACTGCTCTTCATCCTCTTATAAAGCAGTTTGACTGTTCTTCATCCTCTTATAAAGCAGTTTGACTGCCCTTCATCCTCCTATAAAACAGTTTAACTACTCTTCAGCCTTTTGTAAAACCGTTTGACTGCTCTTCACCCTCTTGTAAAACAGGGTGACTGATCTTCATCCTCTTATAAAACAGTTTTACTGATCTTCATCCTCTTATAAAACAGTTTGACTGCTCTTCATCCTCTTATAAATCAGTTTGACTGCACTTCGTCCTCTTATAAAACAGTTTGACTTCTCTTCATCCTCTTGTAAAACAGGTTGACTGATCCTCATCCTCCTATAAAACAGTTTGACTGCTCTTCATCCTCCTATAAAACAGTTTGACTGCTCTTCATCCTTTTGTAAAACAGTTTGACTTCTCTTCATCCTCTTGTAAAACAGGTTGACTGATCTTCATCCTCCTATAAAACAGTTTGACTTCTCTTCATCCTCTTGTAAAACAGGTTGACTGATCTTCATCCTCCTATAAAACAGTTTGACTGCTCTTCATCCTCCTATAAAACAGTTTGACTGCTCTTCATCCTCTTGTAAAACAGGCTGACTGATCTTCATCCTCTTATAAAACAGTTTGACTGCTCTTCATCCTCTTATAAAACAGTTTGACTGCTCTTCATCCTCTTATAAATCAGTTTGACTGCACTTCGTCCTCTTATAAAACAGTTTGACTTCTCTTCATCCTCTTGTAAAACATGTTGACTGATCCTCATCCTCCTATAAAACAGTTTGACTGCTCTTCATCCTCCTATAAAACAGTTTGACTGCTCTTCATCCTTTTGTAAAACAGTTTGACTTCTCTTCATCCTCTTGTAAAACAGGTTGACTGATCTTCATCCTCCTATAAAACAGTTTGACTTCTCTTCATCCTCTTGTAAAACAGGTTGACTGATCTTCATCCTCCTATAAAACAGTTTGACTGCTCTTAATCCTCCTATAAAACAGTTTGACTGCTCTTCATCCTCTTGTAAAACAGGTTGACTGATCCTCATCCTCCTATAAAACAGTTTGACTGCTCTTCATCCTCTTATAAAACAGTTTGACTGCTCTTCATCCTCCTATAAAACAGTGTGACTGCTCTTCATCCTCCTATAAAACAGTTTGACTGCTCTTCATCCTCTTATAAAACAGTTTGACTGATCTTCATCATCTTATAAAACAGGTTGACTGCTCTTCATCCTCCTATAAAACAGTTTGACTGCTCTTCATCCTTTTGTAAAACATGTTGACTGCTCTTCATCCTCTTATAAAACAGGTTGACTGATCTTCAACCTCTTATAAAACACTTTGACTGCTCTTCACCCTCCTTCAAAACAGTTCGACTGCTCTTCATACTCTTGTAAAACAGGTTGACTGATCTTCATCCTCTTATAAAACAGTTTTACTGATCTTCATCCTCTTACAAAACAGTTTGACTGCTCTTCATCCTCTTATAAATCAGTTTGACTGCTCTTCGTCCTCTTATAAAACAGTTTGACTGCTCTTCATGCTCTTATAAAAAAGTTTGACTGCTCTTAATCCTCCTATAAAACTGTTTGACTGCTCTTCATCCTCTTGTAAAACAGGCTGACTGATCTTCATGCTCTTATAAAACAGTTTGACTGCTCTTCATTCTCTTATAAAACAGTTTGACTACTCTTCATCCTCTTATAAAACAGTTTGACTGCTCTTCATCCTCTTATAAAACAGTTTGACTGCTCTTCATCCTCTTATAAATCAGTTTGACTGCACTTCGTCCTATTATAAAACAGTTTGACTTCTCTTCATCCTTTTGTAAAACAGTTTGACTGCTCTTCATCCTCTTATAAAACAGGTTGACTGATCTTCATCCTCCTATAAAACAGTTTGACTTCTCTTCATCCTCTTGTAAAACAGGTTGACTGATCTTCATCCTCCTATAAAACAGTTTGACTGCTCTTCATCCTCTTATAAAACAGTTTGACTGCTCTTCATCCTCCTATAAAACAGTTTGACTGCTCTTCATCCTCTTATAAAAGTTTGACTGCTCTTCATCCTCATGTAAAACAGGTTGACTGATATTCATCCTCTTAAAAAACAGTTTGTCTGCTCTTCATCCTCCTATAAAACAGTTTGACTGCTCTTCATCCTCTTGTAAAACAGGCTGACTGATCTTCGTCCTCTTATAAAACAGTTTGACCGCTCTTCTTCCTCTTATAAAACAGTTTGACTGCTCTTCCTCCTATAAAACAGTTTGACTGCTCTTCATCCTCTTATAATACAGTTTGACTGCCCTTCATCCTCCTATAAAACAGTTTGACTTCTCTTCATCCTTTTGTAAAACAGTTTGACTGCTCTTCATCCTCTTATAAAACAGGTTGACTGATCTTCATCCTCCTATAAAACAGTTTGACTTCTCTTCATCCTCTTGTAAAACAGGTTGACTGATCTTCATCCTCCTATAAAACAGTTTGACTGCTCTTCATCCTCTTATAAAACAGTTTGACTGCTCTTCATCCTCCTATAAAACAGTTTGACTGCTCTTCATCCTCTTATAAAAGTTTGACTGCTCTTCATCCTCATGTAAAACAGGTTGACTGATATTCATCCTCTTAAAAAACAGTTTGTCTGCTCTTCATCCTCCTATAAAACAGTTTGACTGCTCTTCATCCTCTTGTAAAACAGGCTGACTGATCTTCGTCCTCTTATAAAACAGTTTGACTGCTCTTCTTCCTCTTATAAAACAGTTTGACTGCTCTTCCTCCTATAAAACAGTTTGACTGCTCTTCATCCTCTTATAATACAGTTTGACTGCCCTTCATCCTCCTATAAAACAGTTTGACTGCTCTTCATCCTCTTATAAAACAGTTTGACTGCACTTCATCCTCTTATAAAACAGTTTGACTGCTCTTCATCCTCTTATAAAGCAGTTTGACTGCTCTTCATCCTCCTATAAAACAGTTTAACTACTCTTCATCCTTTTGTAAAACTGTTTGACTGCTCTTCACCCTCTTGTAAAACAGGGTGACTGATCTTCATCCTCTTATAAAACAGTTTTACTGATCTTCATCCTCTTATAAAACAGTTTGACTGCTCTTCATCCTCTTATAAATCAGTTTGACTGCACTTCGTCCTCTTATAAAACAGTTTGACTTCTCTTCATCCTCTTGTAAAACAGGTTGACTGATCCTCATCCTCCTATAAAACAGTTTGACTGCTCTTCATCCTCCTATAAAACAGTTTGACTGCTCTTCATCCTTTTGTAAAACAGTTTGACTTCTCTTCATCCTCTTGTAAAACAGGTTGACTGATCTTCATCCTCCTATAAAACAGTTTGACTTCTCTTCATCCTCTTGTAAAACAGGTTGACTGATCTTCATCCTCCTATAAAACAGTTTGACTGCTCTTCATCCTCCTATAAAACAGTTTGACTGCTCTTCATCCTCTTGTAAAACAGGCTGACTGATCTTCATCCTCTTATAAAACAGTTTGACTGCTCTTCATCCTCTTATAAAACAGTTTGACTGCTCTTCATCCTCCTATAAAACAGTTTGACTGCTCTTCATCCTCTTATAATACAGTTTGACTGCCCTTCATCCTCCTATAAAACAGTTTGACTGCTCTTCATCCTCCTGTAAAACAGGTTGACTGATCTTCATCCTCTTATAAAACAGTTCGACTGCTCTTCATCCTCTTGTAAAACAGGTTGACTGATCTTCATCCTCTTATAAAACAGTTTTACTGATCTTCATCCTCTTACAAAACAGTTTGACTGCTCTTCATCCTCTTATAAATCAGTTTGACTGCTCTTCGTCCTCTTATAAAACAGTTTGACTGCTCTTCATCCTCTTGTAAAAAAGTTTGACTGCTCTTCATCCTCCTATAAAACAGTTTGACTGCTCTTCATCCTCTTGTAAAACAGGCTGACTGATCTTCATGCTCTTATAAAACAGTTTGACTTCTCTTCATTCTCTTATAAAACAGTTTGACTGCTCTTCATCCTCTTATAAAACAGTTTGTCTGCTCTTCCTCCTCTTATAAAACAGTTTGACTGCTCTTCATCCTCTTATAAATCAGTTTGACTGCACTTAGTCCTATTATAAAACAGTTTGACTTCTCTTCATCCTTTTGTAAAACAGTTTGACTGCTCTTCATCCTCTTATAAAACAGGTTGACTGATCTTCATCCTCCTATAAAACAGTTTGACTTCTCTTCATCCTCTTGTAAAACAGGTTGACTGATCTTCATCCTCCTATAAAACAGTTTGACTGCTCTTCATCCTCTTATAAAACAGTTTGACTGCTCTTCATCCTCTTATAAAACAGTTTGACTGCACTTCATCCTCTTATAAAACAGTTTGACTGCTCTTCATCCTCCTATAAAGCAGTTTGACTGCTCTTCATCCTCTTGTAAAACAGGCTGACTGATCTTCATCCTCTTATAAAACAGTTTCACTGCTCTTCATCCTCTTATAAAACAGTTTGACTGCTTTTCATCCTCTTATAAAACAGTTTGACTGCTCTTCGTCCTCTTATAAAACAGTTTGACTTCTCTTCATCCTCTTGTAAAACAGGTTGACTGAACTTCATCCTCCTATAAAACAGGTTGACTGCTCTTCATCCTCTTATAAAACAGTTTGACTGCTCTTCATCCTCCTATAAAACAGTTTGACTGCTCTTCATCCTCCTATAAAACAGTTTGACTGCTCTTCATCCTTTTGTAATACAGTTTGACTTCTCTTCATCCTCTTGTAAAACAGGTTGACTGATCTTCATCCTCCTATAAAACAGTTTGACTTCTCTTCATCCTCTTGTAAAACAGGTTGACTGATATTCATCCTCCTATAAAACAGTTTGACTGCTCTTCATCCTCCTATAAAACAGTTTGACTGCTCTTCATCCTCTTGTAAAACAGGCTGACTGATCTTCATCCTCCTATAAAACAGTTTGACAGCTCTTCATCCTCTTATAATACAGTTTGACTGCTCTTCATCATCTTATAAAGCAGTTTGACTGCTCTTCATCCTCTTATAAAGCAGTTTGACTGCGCTTCATCCTCTTATAAAACAGTTTAACTACTCTTCATCCTTTTGTAAAACAGTTTGACTGCTCTTCATCCTCTTATAAAACAGGTTGACTGATCTTCATCCTCTTATAAAACAGTTTTACTGATCTTCATCCTCTTATAAATCAGTTTGACTGCACTTCGTCCTATTATAAAACAGTTTGACTTCTCTTCATCCTCTTGTAAAACAGGTTGACTGATCCTCATCCTCCTATAAAACAGTTTGACTGCTCTTCATCCTCTTATAAAACAGTTTGACTGCTCTTCATCCTCTTATAAAGCAGTTTGACTGTTCTTCATCCTCTTATAAAGCAGTTTGACTGCTCTTCATCCTCCTATAAAACAGTTTAACTACTCTTCATCCTTTTGTAAAACCGTTTGACTGCTCTTCACCCTCTTGTAAAACAGGGTGACTGATCTTCATCCTCTTATAAAACAGTTTTACTGATCTTCATCCTCTTATAAAACAGTTTGACTGCTCTTCATCCTCTTATAAATCAGTTTGACTGCACTTCGTCCTCTTATAAAACAGTTTGACTTCTCTTCATCCTCTTGTAAAACAGGTTGACTGATCCTCATCCTCCTATAAAACAGTTTGACTGCTCTTCATCCTCCTATAAAACAGTTTGACTGCTCTTCATCCTTTTGTAAAACAGTTTGACTTCTCTTCATCCTCTTGTAAAACAGGTTGACTGATCTTCATCCTCCTATAAAACAGTTTGACTTCTCTTCATCCTCTTGTAAAACAGGTTGACTGATCTTCATCCTCCTATAAAACAGTTTGACTGCTCTTCATCCTCCTATAAAACAGTTTGACTGCTCTTCATCCTCTTGTAAAACAGGCTGACTGATCTTCATCCTCTTATAAAACAGTTTGACTGCTCTTCATCCTCTTATAAAACAGTTTGACTGCTCTTCATCCTCCTATAAAACAGTTTGACTGCACTTCATCCTCTTATAAAACAGTTTGACTGCTCTTCATCCTCTTATAAAACAGTTTGACTGCTCTTCATCCTCTTATAAAACAGTTTGACTGCACTTCATCCTCTTATAAAACAGTTTGACTGCTCTTCATCCTCTTATAAAGCAGTTTGACTGCTCTTCATCCTCCTATAAAACAGTTTAACTACTCTTCATCCTTTTGTAAAACCGTTTGACTGCTCTTCACCCTCTTGTAAAACAGGGTGACTGATCTTCATCCTCTTATAAAACAGTTTTACTGATCTTCATCCTCTTATAAAACAGTTTGACTGCTCTTCATCCTCTTATAAATCAGTTTGACTGCACTTCGTCCTCTTATAAAACAGTTTGACTTCTCTTCATCCTCTTGTAAAACAGGTTGACTGATCCTCATCCTCCTATAAAACAGTTTGACTGCTCTTCATCCTCCTATAAAACAGTTTGACTGCTCTTCATCCTTTTGTAAAACAGTTTGACTTCTCTTCATCCTCTTGTAAAACAGGTTGACTGATCTTCATCCTCCTATAAAACAGTTTGACTTCTCTTCATCCTCTTGTAAAACAGGTTGACTGATCTTCATCCTCCTATAAAACAGTTTGACTGCTCTTCATCCTCCTATAAAACAGTTTGACTGCTCTTCATCCTCTTGTAAAACAGGCTGACTGATCTTCATCCTCTTATAAAACAGTTTGACTGCTCTTCATCCTCTTATAAAACAGTTTGACTGCTCTTCATCCTCCTATAAAACAGTTTGACTGCTCTTCATCCTCTTATAATACAGTTTGACTGCCCTTCATCCTCCTATAAAACAGTTTGACTGCTCTTCATCCTCCTGTAAAACAGGTTGACTGATCTTCATCCTCTTATAAAACAGTTCGACTGCTCTTCATCCTCTTGTAAAACAGGTTGACTGATCTTCATCCTCTTATAAAACAGTTTTACTGATCTTCATCCTCTTACAAAACAGTTTGACTGCTCTTCATCCTCTTATAAATCAGTTTGACTGCTCTTCGTCCTCTTATAAAACAGTTTGACTGCTCTTCATCCTCTTGTAAAAAAGTTTGACTGCTCTTCATCCTCCTATAAAACAGTTTGACTGCTCTTCATCCTCTTGTAAAACAGGCTGACTGATCTTCATGCTCTTATAAAACAGTTTGACTTCTCTTCATTCTCTTATAAAACAGTTTGACTGCTCTTCATCCTCTTATAAAACAGTTTGTCTGCTCTTCCTCCTCTTATAAAACAGTTTGACTGCTCTTCATCCTCTTATAAATCAGTTTGACTGCACTTAGTCCTATTATAAAACAGTTTGACTTCTCTTCATCCTTTTGTAAAACAGTTTGACTGCTCTTCATCCTCTTATAAAACAGGTTGACTGATCTTCATCCTCCTATAAAACAGTTTGACTTCTCTTCATCCTCTTGTAAAACAGGTTGACTGATCTTCATCCTCCTATAAAACAGTTTGACTGCTCTTCATCCTCTTATAAAACAGTTTGACTGCTCTTCATCCTCTTATAAAACAGTTTGACTGCACTTCATCCTCTTATAAAACAGTTTGACTGCTCTTCATCCTCCTATAAAGCAGTTTGACTGCTCTTCATCCTCTTGTAAAACAGGCTGACTGATCTTCATCCTCTTATAAAACAGTTTCACTGCTCTTCATCCTCTTATAAAACAGTTTGACTGCTTTTCATCCTCTTATAAAACAGTTTGACTGCTCTTCGTCCTCTTATAAAACAGTTTGACTTCTCTTCATCCTCTTGTAAAACAGGTTGACTGAACTTCATCCTCCTATAAAACAGGTTGACTGCTCTTCATCCTCTTATAAAACAGTTTGACTGCTCTTCATCCTCCTATAAAACAGTTTGACTGCTCTTCATCCTCCTATAAAACAGTTTGACTGCTCTTCATCCTTTTGTAATACAGTTTGACTTCTCTTCATCCTCTTGTAAAACAGGTTGACTGATCTTCATCCTCCTATAAAACAGTTTGACTTCTCTTCATCCTCTTGTAAAACAGGTTGACTGATATTCATCCTCCTATAAAACAGTTTGACTGCTCTTCATCCTCCTATAAAACAGTTTGACTGCTCTTCATCCTCTTGTAAAACAGGCTGACTGATCTTCATCCTCCTATAAAACAGTTTGACAGCTCTTCATCCTCTTATAATACAGTTTGACTGCTCTTCATCATCTTATAAAGCAGTTTGACTGCTCTTCATCCTCTTATAAAGCAGTTTGACTGCGCTTCATCCTCTTATAAAACAGTTTAACTACTCTTCATCCTTTTGTAAAACAGTTTGACTGCTCTTCATCCTCTTATAAAACAGGTTGACTGATCTTCATCCTCTTATAAAACAGTTTTACTGATCTTCATCCTCTTATAAATCAGTTTGACTGCACTTCGTCCTATTATAAAACAGTTTGACTTCTCTTCATCCTCTTGTAAAACAGGTTGACTGATCCTCATCCTCCTATAAAACAGTTTGACTGCTCTTCATCCTCTTATAAAACAGTTTGACTGCTCTTCATCCTCTTATAAAGCAGTTTGACTGTTCTTCATCCTCTTATAAAGCAGTTTGACTGCTCTTCATCCTCCTATAAAACAGTTTAACTACTCTTCATCCTTTTGTAAAACCGTTTGACTGCTCTTCACCCTCTTGTAAAACAGGGTGACTGATCTTCATCCTCTTATAAAACAGTTTTACTGATCTTCATCCTCTTATAAAACAGTTTGACTGCTCTTCATCCTCTTATAAATCAGTTTGACTGCACTTCGTCCTCTTATAAAACAGTTTGACTTCTCTTCATCCTCTTGTAAAACAGGTTGACTGATCCTCATCCTCCTATAAAACAGTTTGACTGCTCTTCATCCTCCTATAAAACAGTTTGACTGCTCTTCATCCTTTTGTAAAACAGTTTGACTTCTCTTCATCCTCTTGTAAAACAGGTTGACTGATCTTCATCCTCCTATAAAACAGTTTGACTTCTCTTCATCCTCTTGTAAAACAGGTTGACTGATCTTCATCCTCCTATAAAACAGTTTGACTGCTCTTCATCCTCCTATAAAACAGTTTGACTGCTCTTCATCCTCTTGTAAAACAGGCTGACTGATCTTCATCCTCTTATAAAACAGTTTGACTGCTCTTCATCCTCTTATAAAACAGTTTGACTGCTCTTCATCCTCCTATAAAACAGTTTGACTGCTCTTCATCCTCTTATAATACAGTTTGACTGCCCTTCATCCTCCTATAAAACAGTTTGACTGCTCTTCATCCTCCTGTAAAACAGGTTGACTGATCTTCATCCTCTTATAAAACAGTTCGACTGCTCTTCATCCTCTTGTAAAACAGGTTGACTGATCTTCATCCTCTTATAAAACAGTTTTACTGATCTTCATCCTCTTACAAAACAGTTTGACTGCTCTTCATCCTCTTATAAATCAGTTTGACTGCTCTTCGTCCTCTTATAAAACAGTTTGACTGCTCTTCATCCTCTTATAAAAAAGTTTGACTGCTCTTCATCCTCCTATAAAACAGTTTGACTGCTCTTCATCCTCTTGTAAAACAGGCTGACTGATCTTCATGCTCTTATAAAACAGTTTGACTTCTCTTCATTCTCTTATAAAACAGTTTGACTGCTCTTCATCCTCTTATAAAACAGTTTGACTGCTCTTCCTCCTCTTATAAAACAGTTTGACTGCTCTTCATCCTCTTATAAATCAGTTTGACTGCACTTAGTCCTATTATAAAACAGTTTGACTTCTCTTCATCCTTTTGTAAAACAGTTTGACTGCTCTTCATCCTCTTATAAAACAGGTTGACTGATCTTCATCCTCCTATAAAACAGTTTGACTTCTCTTCATCCTCTTGTAAAACAGGTTGACTGATCTTCATCCTCCTATAAAACAGTTTGACTGCTCTTCATCCTCTTATAAAACAGTTTGACTGCTCTTCATCCTCTTATAAAACAGTTTGACTGCACTTCATCCTCTTATAAAACAGTTTGACTGCTCTTCATCCTCCTATAAAGCAGTTTGACTGCTCTTCATCCTCTTGTAAAACAGGCTGACTGATCTTCATCCTCTTATAAAACAGTTTCACTGCTCTTCATCCTCTTATAAAACAGTTTGACTGCTTTTCATCCTCTTATAAAACAGTTTGACTGCTCTTCGTCCTCTTATAAAACAGTTTGACTTCTCTTCATCCTCTTGTAAAACAGGTTGACTGAACTTCATCCTCCTATAAAACAGGTTGACTGCTCTTCATCCTCTTATAAAACAGTTTGACTGCTCTTCATCCTCCTATAAAACAGTTTGACTGCTCTTCATCCTCCTATAAAACAGTTTGACTGCTCTTCATCCTTTTGTAATACAGTTTGACTTCTCTTCATCCTCTTGTAAAACAGGTTGACTGATCTTCATCCTCCTATAAAACAGTTTGACTTCTCTTCATCCTCTTGTAAAACAGGTTGACTGATATTCATCCTCCTATAAAACAGTTTGACTGCTCTTCATCCTCCTATAAAACAGTTTGACTGCTCTTCATCCTCTTGTAAAACAGGCTGACTGATCTTCATCCTCCTATAAAACAGTTTGACAGCTCTTCATCCTCTTATAATACAGTTTGACTGCTCTTCATCATCTTATAAAGCAGTTTGACTGCTCTTCATCCTCTTATAAAGCAGTTTGACTGCGCTTCATCCTCTTATAAAACAGTTTAACTACTCTTCATCCTTTTGTAAAACAGTTTGACTGCTCTTCATCCTCTTATAAAACAGGTTGACTGATCTTCATCCTCTTATAAAACATTTTTACTGATCTTCATCCTCTTATAAATCAGTTTGACTGCACTTCGTCCTATTATAAAACAGTTTGACTTCTCTTCATCCTCTTGTAAAACAGGTTGACTGATCCTCATCCTCCTATAAAACAGTTTGACTGCTCTTCATCCTCTTATAAAACAGTTTGACTGCTCTTCATCCTCCTATAAAACAGTGTGACTGCTCTTCATCCTCCTATAAAACAGTTTGACTGCTCTTCATCCTCTTATAAAACAGTTTGACTGATCTTCATCATCTTATAAAACAGGTTGACTGCTCTTCATCCTTTTGTAAAACATGTTGACTGCTCTTCATCCTCTTATAAAACAGGTTGACTGATCTTCATCCTCTTATAAAACAGTTTGACTGCTCTTCACCCTCCTTCAAAACAGTTCGATGTTACTCTTCATCCTCTTGTAAAACAGGTTGACTGATCTTCATCCTCTTATAAAACAGTTTTACTGATCTTCATCCTCTTACAAAACAGTTTGACTGCTCTTCATCCTCTTATAAATCAGTTTGACTGCTCTTCGTCCTCTTATAAAACAGTTTGACTGCTCTTCATCCTCTTATAAAAAAGTTTGACTGCTCTTCATCCTCCTATAAAACTGTTTGACTGCTCTTCATCCTCTTGTAAAACAGGCTGACTGATCTTCATGCTCTTATAAAACAGTTTGACTGCTCTTCATTCTCTTATAAAACAGTTTGACTGCTCTTCATCCTCTTATAAAACAGTTTGACTGCTCTTCATCCTCTTATAAAACAGTTTGACTGCTCTTCATCCTCTTATAAATCAGTTTGACTGCACTTCGTCCTATTATAAAACAGTTTGACTTCTCATCATCCTTTTGTAAAACAGTTTGACTGCTCTTCATCCTCTTATAAAACAGGTTGACTGATCTTCATCCTCCTATAAAACAGTTTGACTTCTCTTCATCCTCTTGTAAAACAGGTTGACTGATCTTCATCCTCCTATAAAACAGTTTGACTGCTCTTCATCCTCTTATAAAACAGTTTGACTGCTCTTCATCCTCCTATAAAACAGTTTGACTGCTCTTCATCCTCTTATAAAAGTTTGACTGCTCTTCATCCTCATGTAAAACAGGTTGACTGATATTCATCCTCTTAAAAAACAGTTTGTCTGCTCTTCATCCTCAAATAAAACAGTTTGACTGCTCTTCATCCTCTTGTAAAACAGGCTGACTGATCTTCGTCCTCTTATAAAACAGTTTGACTGCTCTTCTTCCTCTTATAAAACAGTTTGACTGCTCTTCCTCCTATAAAACAGTTTGACTGCTCTTCATCCTCTTATAATACAGTTTGACTGCCCTTCATCCTCCTATAAAACAGTTTGACTGCTCTTCATCCTCTTGTAAAACAGTTTGACTGCTCTTCATCCTCTTATAAAGCAGTTTGACTGTTCTTCATCCTCTTATAAAGCAGTTTGACTGCTCTTCACCCTCTTGTAAAACAGGGTGACTGATCTTCATCCTCTTATAAAACAGTTTTACTGATCTTCATCCTCTTATAAAACAGTTTGACTGCTCTTCATCCTCTTATAAATCAGTTTGACTGCACTTCGTCCTCTTATAAAACAGTTTGACTTCTATTCATCCTCTTGTAAAACATGTTGACTGATCCTCATCCTCCTATAAAACAGTTTGATTGCTCTTCATCCTCCTATAAAACAGTTTGACTGCTCTTCATCCTTTTGTAAAACAGTTTGACTTCTCTTCATCCTCTTGTAAAACAGGTTGACTGATCTTCATCCTCCTATAAAACAGTTTGACTTCTCTTCATCCTCTTGTAAAACAGTTTGACTGCTCTTCATCCTCCTATAAAACAGTTTGACTGCTCTTCATCCTCCTATAAAACAGTTTGACTTCTCTTCATCCTCTTGTAAAACAGGTTGACTGATCCTCATCCTCCTATAAAACAGTTTAACTGCTCTTCATCCTCTTATAAAACAGTTTGACTTCTCTTCATCCTCCTATCATCCTCCTATAAAACAGTGTGACTGCTCTTCATCCTCCTATAAAACAGTTTGACTGCTCTTCATCCTCTTATATAACAGTTTGACTGATCTTCATCATCTTATAAAACAGGTTGACTGCTCTTCATCCTCCTATAAAACAGTTTGACTGCTCTTTATCCTTTTGTAAAACATGTTGACTGCTCTTCATCCTCTTATAAAACAGGTTGACTGATCTTCATCCTCTTATAAAACACTTTGACTGCTCTTCACCCTCCTTCAAAACAGTTCGACTGCTCTTCATCCTCTTGTAAAACAGGTTGACTGATCTTCATCCTCTTATAAAACAGTTTTACTGATCTTCATCCTCTTACAAAAGAGTTTGACTGCTCTTCATCCTCTTATAAATCAGTTTGACTGCTCTTCGTCCTCTTATAAAACAGTTTGACTGCTCTTCATCCTCTTATAAAAAAGTTTGACTGCTCTTCATCCTCCTATAAAACTGTTTGACTGCTCTTCATCCTCTTGTAAAACAGGCTGACTGATCTTCATGCTCTTATAAAACAGTTTGACTGCTCTTCATTCTCTTATAAAACAGTTTGACTGCTCTTCATCCTCTTATAAAACAGTTTGACTGCTCTTCATCCTCTTATGAAACAGTTTGACTGCTCTTCATCCTCTTATAAATCAGTTTGACTGCACTTCGTCCTATTATAAAACAGTTTGACTTCTCTTCATCCTTTTGTAAAACAGTTTGACTGCTCTTCATCCTCTTATAAAACAGGTTGACTGATCTTCATCCTCCTATAAAACAGTTTGACTTCTCTTCATCCTCTTGTAAAACAGGTTGACTGATCTTCATCCTCCTATAAAACAGTTTGACTGCTCTTCATCCTCTTATAAAACAGTTTGACTGCTCTTCATCCTCCTATAAAACAGTTTGACTGCTCTTCATCCTCTTATAAAAGTTTGACTGCTCTTCATCCTCATGTAAAACAGGTTGACTGATATTCATCCTCTTAAAAAACAGTTTGACTGCTCTTCTTCCTCTTATAAAACAGTTTGACTGCTCTTCCTCCTATAAAACAGTTTGACTGCTCTTCATCCTCTTATAATACAGTTTGACTGCCCTTCATCCTCCTATAAAAGAGTTTGACTGCTCTTCATCCTTTTGTAAAACAGTTTGACTGCTCTTCATCCTCTTATAAAGCAGTTTGACTGTGCTTCATCCTCTTATAAAGCAGTTTGACTGCTCTTCATCCTCCTTTAAAACAGTTTAACTACTCTTCATCCTTTAGTAAAACCGTTTGACTGCTCTTCACCCTCTTGTAAAACAGGGTGACTGATCTTCATCCTCTTATAAAACAGTTTTACTGATCTTCATCCTCCTGTAAAACAGTTTGACTGCTCTTCATCCTTTTGTAAAACAGTTTGACTTCTCTTCATCCTCTTGTAAAACAGGTTGACTGATCTTCATCCTCCTATAAAACAGTTTGACTTCTCTTCATCCTCTTGTAAAACAGGTTGACTGATCTTCATCCTCCTATAAAACAGTTTGACTGCTCTTCATCCTCCTATAAAACAGTTTGACTGCTCTTCATCCTCTTATAAAACAGTTTGACTGCTCTTCCTCCTCTTATAAAACAGTTTGACTGCTCTTCATCCTCTTATAAATCAGTTTGACTGCACTTAGTCCTAATATAAAACAGTTTGACTTCTCTTCATCCTTTTGTAAAACAGTTTGACTGCTCTTCATCCTCTTATAAAACAGGTTGACTGATCTTCATCCTCCTATAAAACAGTTTGACTTCTCTTCATCCTCTTGTAAAACAGGTTGACTGATCTTCATCCTCCTATAAAACAGTTTGACTGCTCTTCATCCTCTTATAAAACAGTTTGACTGCTCTTCATCCTCTTATAAAACAGTTTGACTGCACTTCATCCTCTTATAAAACAGTTTGACTGCTCTTCATCCTCCTATAAAGCAGTTTGACTGCTCTTCATCCTCTTGTAAAACAGGCTGACTGATCTTCATCCTCTTATAAAACAGTTTCACTGCTCTTCATCCTCTTCTAAAACAGTTTGACTGCTTTTCATCCTCTTATAAAACAGTTTGACTGCTCTTCGTCCTCTTATAAAACAGTTTGACTTCTCTTCATCCTCTTGTAAAACAGGTTGACTGAACTTCATCCTCCTATAAAACAGGTTGACTGCTCTTCATCCTCTTATAAAACAGTTTGACTGCTCTTCATCCTCCTATAAAACAGTTTGACTGCTCTTCATCCTCCTATAAAACAGTTTGACTGCTCTTCATCCTTTTGTAATACAGTTTGACTTCTCTTCATCCTCTTGTAAAACAGGTTGACTGATCTTCATCCTCCTATAAAACAGTTTGACTTCTCTTCATCCTCTTGTAAAACAGGTTGACTGATCCTCATCCTCCTATAAAACAGTTTGACTGCTCTTCATCCTCCTATAAAACAGTTTGACTGCTCTTCATCCTTTTGTAAAACAGTTTGACTTCTCTTCATCCTCTTGTAAAACAGGTTGACTGATCTTCATCCTCCTATAAAACAGTTTGACTTCTCTTCATCCTCTTGTAAAACAGGTTGACTGCTCTTAATCCTCCTATAAAACAGTTTGACTGCTCTTCATCCTCTTGTAAAACAGGTTGACTGATCCTCATCCTCCTATAAAACAGTTTGACTGCTCTTCATCCTCTTATAAAACAGTTTGACTGCTCTTCATCCTCCTATAAAACAGTGTGACTGCTCTTCATCCTCCTATAAAACAGTTTGACTGCTCTTCATCCTCTTATAAAACAGTTTGACTGATCTTCATCATCTTATAAAACAGGTTGACTGCTCTTCATCCTCCTATAAAACAGTTTGACTGCTCTTCATCCTTTTGTAAAACATGTTGACTGCTCTTCATCCTCTTATAAAACAGGTTGACTGATCTTCAACCTCTTATAAAACACTTTGACTGCTCTTCACCCTCCTTCAAAACAGTTCGACTGCTCTTCATACTCTTGTAAAACAGGTTGACTGATCTTCATCCTCTTATAAAACAGTTTTACTGATCTTCATCCTCTTACAAAACAGTTTGACTGCTCTTCATCCTCTTATAAATCAGTTTGACTGCTCTTCGTCCTCTTATAAAACAGTTTGACTGCTCTTCATGCTCTTATAAAAAAGTTTGACTGCTCTTCATCCTCCTATAAAACTGTTTGACTGCTCTTCATCCTCTTGTAAAACAGGCTGACTGATCTTCATGCTCTTATAAAACAGTTTGACTGCTCTTCATCCTCTTATAAATCAGTTTGACTGCACTTCGTCCTATTATAAAACAGTTTGACTTCTCTTCATCCTTTTGTAAAACAGTTTGACTGCTCTTCATCCTCTTATAAAACAGGTTGACTGATCTTCATCCTCCTATAAAACAGTTTGACTTCTCTTCATCCTCTTGTAAAACAGGTTGACTGATCTTCATCCTCCTATAAAACAGTTTGACTGCTCTTCATCCTCTTATAAAACAGTTTGACTGCTCTTCATCCTCCTATAAAACAGTTTGACTGCTCTTCATCCTCTTATAAAAGTTTGACTGCTCTTCATCCTCATGTAAAACAGGTTGACTGATATTCATCCTCTTAAAAAACAGTTTGTCTGCTCTTCATCCTCCTATAAAACAGTTTGACTGCTCTTCATCCTCTTGTAAAACAGGCTGACTGATCTTCGTCCTCTTATAAAACAGTTTGACTGCTCTTCTTCCTCTTATAAAACAGTTTGACTGCTCTTCCTCCTATAAAACAGTTTGACTGCTCTTCATCCTCTTATAATACAGTTTGACTGCCCTTCATCCTCCTATAAAACAGTTTGACTTCTCTTCATCCTTTTGTAAAACAGTTTGACTGCTCTTCATCCTCTTATAAAACAGGTTGACGGATCTTCATCCTCCTATAAAACAGTTTGACTTCTCTTCATCCTCTTGTAAAACAGGTTGACTGATCTTCATCCTCCTATAAAACAGGTTGACTGCTCTTCATCCTCTTATAAAACAGTTTGACTGCTCTTCATCCTCCTATAAAACAGTTTGACTGCTCTTCATCCTCTTATAAAAGTTTGACTGCTCTTCATCCTCATGTAAAACAGGTTGACTGATATTCATCCTCTTAAAAAACAGTTTGTCTGCTCTTCATCCTCCTATAAAACAGTTTGACTGCTCTTCATCCTCTTGTAAAACAGGCTGACTGATCTTCGTCCTCTTATAAAACAGTTTGACTGCTCTTCTTCCTCTTATAAAACAGTTTGACTGCTCTTCCTCCTATAAAACAGTTTGACTGCTCTTCATCCTCTTATAATACAGTTTGACTGCCCTTCATCCTCCTATAAAACAGTTTGACTGCTCTTCATCCTCTTGTAAAACAGTTTGACTGCTCTTCATCCTCTTATAAAGCAGTTTGACTGTTCTTCATCCTCTTATAAAGCAGTTTGACTGCTCTTCATCCTCCTATAAAACAGTTTAACTACTCTTCATCCTTTTGTAAAACCGTTTGACTGCTCTTCACCCTCTTGTAAAACAGGGTGACTGATCTTCATCCTCTTATAAAACAGTTTTACTGATCTTCATCCTCTTATAAAACAGTTTGACTGCTCTTCATCCTCTTATAAATCAGTTTGACTGCACTTCGTCCTCTTATAAAACAGTTTGACTTCTCTTCATCCTCTTGTAAAACAGGTTGACTGATCCTCATCCTCCTATAAAACAGTTTGACTGCTCTTCATCCTCCTATAAAACAGTTTGACTGCTCTTCATCCTTTTGTAAAACAGTTTGACTTCTCTTCATCCTCTTGTAAAACAGGTTGACTGATCTTCATCCTCCTATAAAACAGTTTGACTTCTCTTCATCCTCTTGTAAAACAGGTTTACTGATCTTCATCCTCCTATAAAACAGTTTGACTGCTCTTCATCCTCCTATAAAACAGTTTGACTGCTCTTCATCCTCTTGTAAAACAGGCTGACTGATCTTCATCCTCTTATAAAACAGTTTGACTGCTCTTCATCCTCTTATAAAACAGTTTGACTGCTCTTCATCCTCTTATAAATCAGTTTGACTGCACTTCGTCCTCCTATAAAACAGTTTGACTTCTCTTCATCCTCTTGTAAAACATGTTGACTGATCCTCATCCTCCTATAAAACAGTTTGACTGCTCTTCATCCTCCTATAAAACAGTTTGACTGCTCTTCATCCTTTTGTAAAACAGTTTGACTTCTCTTCATCCTCTTGTAAAACAGGTTGACTGATCTTCATCCTCCTATAAAACAGTTTGACTTCTCTTCATCCTCTTGTAAAACAGGTTGACTGATCTTCATCCTCCTATAAAACAGTTTGACTGCTCTTAATCCTCCTATAAAACAGTTTGACTGCTCTTCATCCTCTTGTAAAACAGGTTGACTGATCCTCATCCTCCTATAAAACAGTTTGACTGCTCTTCATCCTCTTATAAAACAGTTTGACTGCTCTTCATCCTCCTATAAAACAGTGTGACTGCTCTTCATCCTCCTATAAAACAGTTTGACTGCTCTTCATCCTCTTATAAAACAGTTTGACTGATCTTCATCATCTTATAAAACAGGTTGACTGCTCTTCATCCTCCTATAAAACAGTTTGACTGCTCTTCATCCTTTTGTAAAACATGTTGACTGCTCTTCATCCTCTTATAAAACAGGTTGACTGATCTTCAACCTCTTATAAAACACTTTGACTGCTCTTCACCCTCCTTCAAAACAGTTCGACTGCTCTTCATACTCTTGTAAAACAGGTTGACTGATCTTCATCCTCTTATAAAACAGTTTTACTGATCTTCATCCTCTTACAAAACAGTTTGACTGCTCTTCATCCTCTTATAAATCAGTTTGACTGCTCTTCGTCCTCTTATAAAACAGTTTGACTGCTCTTCATGCTCTTATAAAAAAGTTTGACTGCTCTTCATCCTCCTATAAAACTGTTTGACTGCTCTTCATCCTCTTGTAAAACAGGCTGACTGATCTTCATGCTCTTATAAAACAGTTTGACTGCTCTTCATCCTTTTGTAAAACAGTTTGACTGCTCTTCATCCTCTTATAAAACAGGTTGACGGATCTTCATCCTCCTATAAAACAGTTTGACTTCTCTTCATCCTCTTGTAAAACAGGTTGACTGATCTTCATCCTCCTATAAAACAGGTTGACTGCTCTTCATCCTCTTATAAAACAGTTTGACTGCTCTTCATCCTCCTATAAAACAGTTTGACTGCTCTTCATCCTCTTATAAAAGTTTGACTGCTCTTCATCCTCATGTAAAACAGGTTGACTGATATTCATCCTCTTAAAAAACAGTTTGTCTGCTCTTCATCCTCCTATAAAACAGTTTGACTGCTCTTCATCCTCTTGTAAAACAGGCTGACTGATCTTCGTCCTCTTATAAAACAGTTTGACTGCTCTTCTTCCTCTTATAAAACAGTTTGACTGCTCTTCCTCCTATAAAACAGTTTGACTGCTCTTCATCCTCTTATAATACAGTTTGACTGCCCTTCATCCTCCTATAAAACAGTTTGACTGCTCTTCATCCTCTTGTAAAACAGTTTGACTGCTCTTCATCCTCTTATAAAGCAGTTTGACTGTTCTTCATCCTCTTATAAAGCAGTTTGACTGCTCTTCATCCTCCTATAAAACAGTTTAACTACTCTTCATCCTTTTGTAAAACCGTTTGACTGCTCTTCACCCTCTTGTAAAACAGGGTGACTGATCTTCATCCTCTTATAAAACAGTTTTACTGATCTTCATCCTCTTATAAAACAGTTTGACTGCTCTTCATCCTCTTATAAATCAGTTTGACTGCACTTCGTCCTCTTATAAAACAGTTTGACTTCTCTTCATCCTCTTGTAAAACAGGTTGACTGATCCTCATCCTCCTATAAAACAGTTTGACTGCTCTTCATCCTCCTATAAAACAGTTTGACTGCTCTTCATCCTTTTGTAAAACAGTTTGACTTCTCTTCATCCTCTTGTAAAACAGGTTGACTGATCTTCATCCTCCTATAAAACAGTTTGACTTCTCTTCATCCTCTTGTAAAACAGGTTTACTGATCTTCATCCTCCTATAAAACAGTTTGACTGCTCTTCATCCTCCTATAAAACAGTTTGACTGCTCTTCATCCTCTTGTAAAACAGGCTGACTGATCTTCATCCTCTTATAAAACAGTTTGACTGCTCTTCATCCTCTTATAAAACAGTTTGACTGCTCTTCATCCTCTTATAAATCAGTTTGACTGCACTTCGTCCTCCTATAAAACAGTTTGACTTCTCTTCATCCTCTTGTAAAACATGTTGACTGATCCTCATCCTCCTATAAAACAGTTTGACTGCTCTTCATCCTCCTATAAAACAGTTTGACTGCTCTTCATCCTTTTGTAAAACAGTTTGACTTCTCTTCATCCTCTTGTAAAACAGGTTGACTGATCTTCATCCTCCTATAAAACAGTTTGACTTCTCTTCATCCTCTTGTAAAACAGGTTGACTGATCTTCATCCTCCTATAAAACAGTTTGACTGCTCTTAATCCTCCTATAAAACAGTTTGACTGCTCTTCATCCTCTTGTAAAACAGGTTGACTGATCCTCATCCTCCTATAAAACAGTTTGACTGCTCTTCATCCTCTTATAAAACAGTTTGACTGCTCTTCATCCTCCTATAAAACAGTGTGACTGCTCTTCATCCTCCTATAAAACAGTTTGACTGCTCTTCATCCTCTTATAAAACAGTTTGACTGATCTTCATCATCTTATAAAACAGGTTGACTGCTCTTCATCCTCCTATAAAACAGTTTGACTGCTCTTCATCCTTTTGTAAAACATGTTGACTGCTCTTCATCCTCTTATAAAACAGGTTGACTGATCTTCAACCTCTTATAAAACACTTTGACTGCTCTTCACCCTCCTTCAAAACAGTTCGACTGCTCTTCATACTCTTGTAAAACAGGTTGACTGATCTTCATCCTCTTATAAAACAGTTTTACTGATCTTCATCCTCTTACAAAACAGTTTGACTGCTCTTCATCCTCTTATAAATCAGTTTGACTGCTCTTCGTCCTCTTATAAAACAGTTTGACTGCTCTTCATGCTCTTATAAAAAAGTTTGACTGCTCTTCATCCTCCTATAAAACTGTTTGACTGCTCTTCATCCTCTTGTAAAACAGGCTGACTGATCTTCATGCTCTTATAAAACAGTTTGACTGCTCTTCATTCTCTTATAAAACAGTTTGACTACTCTTCATCCTCTTATAAAACAGTTTGACTGCTCTTCATCCTCTTATAAATCAGTTTGACTGCACTTCGTCCTATTATAAAACAGTTTGACTTCTCTTCATCCTTTTGTAAAACAGTTTGACTGCTCTTCATCCTCTTATAAAACAGGTTGACTGATCTTCATCCTCCTATAAAACAGTTTGACTTCTCTTCATCCTCTTGTAAAACAGGTTGACTGATCTTCATCCTCCTATAAAACAGTTTGACTGCTCTTCATCCTCTTATAAAACAGTTTGACTGCTCTTCATCCTCCTATAAAACAGTTTGACTGCTCTTCATCCTCTTATAAAAGTTTGACTGCTCTTCATCCTCATGTAAAACAGGTTGACTGATATTCATCCTCTTAAAAAACAGTTTGTCTGCTCTTCATCCTCCTATAAAACAGTTTGACTGCTCTTCATCCTCTTGTAAAACAGGCTGACTGATCTTCGTCCTCTTATAAAACAGTTTGACTGCTCTTCTTCCTCTTATAAAACAGTTTGACTGCTCTTCCTCCTATAAAACAGTTTGACTGCTCTTCATCCTCTTATAATACAGTTTGACTGCCCTTCATCCTCCTATAAAACAGTTTGACTTCTCTTCATCCTTTTGTAAAACAGTTTGACTGCTCTTCATCCTCTTATAAAACAGGTTGACTGATCTTCATCCTCCTATAAAACAGTTTGACTTCTCTTCATCCTCTTGTAAAACAGGTTGACTGATCTTCATCCTCCTATAAAACAGTTTGACTGCTCTTCATCCTCTTATAAAACAGTTTGACTGCTCTTCATCCTCTTATAAAACAGTTTGACTGCACTTCATCCTCTTATAAAACAGTTTGACTGCTCTTCATCCTCCTATAAAGCAGTTTGACTGCTCTTCATCCTCTTGTAAAACAGGCTGACTGATCTTCATCCTCTTATAAAACAGTTTCACTGCTCTTCATCCTCTTATAAAACAGTTTTACTGATCTTCATCCTCTTACAAAACAGTTTGACTGCTCTTCATCCTCTTATAAATCAGTTTGACTGCTCTTCGTCCTCTTATAAAACAGTTTGACTGCTCTTCATGCTCTTATAAAAAAGTTTGACTGCTCTTCATCCTCCTATAAAACTGTTTGACTGCTCTTCATCCTCTTGTAAAACAGGCTGACTGATCTTCATGCTCTTATAAAACAGTTTGACTGCTCTTCATTCTCTTATAAAACAGTTTGACTACTCTTCATCCTCTTATAAAACAGTTTGACTGCTCTTCATCCTCTTATAAAACAGTTTGACTGCTCTTCATCCTCTTATAAATCAGTTTGACTGCACTTCGTCCTATTATAAAACAGTTTGACTTCTCTTCATCCTTTTGTAAAACAGTTTGACTGCTCTTCATCCTCTTATAAAACAGGTTGACGGATCTTCATCCTCCTATAAAACAGTTTGACTTCTCTTCATCCTCTTGTAAAACAGGTTGACTGATCTTCATCCTCCTATAAAACAGGTTGACTGCTCTTCATCCTCTTATAAAACAGTTTGACTGCTCTTCATCCTCCTATAAAACAGTTTGACTGCTCTTCATCCTCTTATAAAAGTTTGACTGCTCTTCATCCTCATGTAAAACAGGTTGACTGATATTCATCCTCTTAAAAAACAGTTTGTCTGCTCTTCATCCTCCTATAAAACAGTTTGACTGCTCTTCATCCTCTTGTAAAACAGGCTGACTGATCTTCGTCCTCTTATAAAACAGTTTGACTGCTCTTCTTCCTCTTATAAAACAGTTTGACTGCTCTTCCTCCTATAAAACAGTTTGACTGCTCTTCATCCTCTTATAATACAGTTTGACTGCCCTTCATCCTCCTATAAAACAGTTTGACTTCTCTTCATCCTTTTGTAAAACAGTTTGACTGCTCTTCATCCTCTTATAAAACAGGTTGACTGATCTTCATCCTCCTATAAAACAGTTTGACTTCTCTTCATCCTCTTGTAAAACAGGTTGACTGATCTTCATCCTCCTATAAAACAGTTTGACTGCTCTTCATCCTCTTATAAAACAGTTTGACTGCTCTTCATCCTCTTATAAAACAGTTTGACTGCACTTCATCCTCTTATAAAACAGTTTGACTGCTCTTCATCCTCCTATAAAGCAGTTTGACTGCTCTTCATCCTCTTGTAAAACAGGCTGACTGATCTTCATCCTCTTATAAAACAGTTTCACTGCTCTTCATCCTCTTATAAAACAGTTTGACTGCTTTTCATCCTCTTATAAAACAGTTTGACTGCTCTTCGTCCTCTTATAAAACAGTTTGACTTCTCTTCATCCTCTTGTAAAACAGGTTGACTGAACTTCATCCTCCTATAAAACAGGTTGACTGCTCTTCATCCTCTTATAAAACAGTTTGACTGCTCTTCATCCTCCTATAAAACAGTTTGACTGCTCTTCATCCTCCTATAAAACAGTTTGACTGCTCTTCATCATTTTGTAATACAGTTTGACTTCTCTTCATCCTCTTGTAAAACAGGTTGACTGATCTTCATCCTCCTATAAAACAGTTTGACTTCTCTTCATCCTCTTGTAAAACAGGTTGACTGATCCTCATCCTCCTATAAAACAGTTTGACTGCTCTTCATCCTCCTATAAAACAGTTTGACTGCTCTTCATCCTTTTGTAAAACAGTTTGACTTCTCTTCATCCTCTTGTAAAACAGGTTGACTGATCTTCATCCTCCTATAAAACAGTTTGACTTCTCTTCATCCTCTTGTAAAACAGGTTGACTGATCTTCATCCTCCTATAAAACAGTTTGACTGCTCTTAATCCTCCTATAAAACAGTTTGACTGCTCTTCATCCTCTTGTGAAACAGGTTGACTGATCCTCATCCTCCTATAAAACAGTTTGACTGCTCTTCATCCTCTTATAAAACAGTTTGACTGCTCTTCATCCTCCTATAAAACAGTGTGACTGCTCTTCATCCTCCTATAAAACAGTTTGACTGCTCTTCATCCTCTTATAAAACAGTTTGACTGATCTTCATCATCTTATAAAACAGGTTGACTGCTCTTCATCCTCCTATAAAACAGTTTGACTGCTCTTCATCCTTTTGTAAAACATGTTGACTGCTCTTCATCCTCTTATAAAACAGGTTGACTGATCTTCAACCTCTTATAAAACACTTTGACTGCTCTTCACCCTCCTTCAAAACAGTTCGACTGCTCTTCATACTCTTGTAAAACAGGTTGACTGATCTTCATCCTCTTATAAAACAGTTTTACTGATCTTCATCCTCTTACAAAACAGTTTGACTGCTCTTCATCCTCTTATAAATCAGTTTGACTGCTCTTCGTCCTCTTATAAAACAGTTTGACTGCTCTTCATGCTCTTATAAAAAAGTTTGACTGCTCTTCATCCTCCTATAAAACTGTTTGACTGCTCTTCATCCTCTTGTAAAACAGGCTGACTGATCTTCATGCTCTTATAAAACAGTTTGACTGCTCTTCATTCTCTTATAAAACAGTTTGACTACTCTTCATCCTCTTATAAAACAGTTTGACTGCTCTTCATCCTCTTATAAAACAGTTTGACTGCTCTTCATCCTCTTATAAATCAGTTTGACTGCACTTCGTCCTATTATAAAACAGTTTGACTTCTCTTCATCCTTTTGTAAAACAGTTTGACTGCTATTCATCCTCTTATAAAACAGGTTGACTGATCTTCATCCTCCTATAAAACAGTTTGACTTCTCTTCATCCTCTTGTAAAACAGGTTGACTGATCTTCATCCTCCTATAAAACAGTTTGACTGCTCTTCATCCTCTTATAAAACAGTTTGACTGCTCTTCATCCTCCTATAAAACAGTTTGACTGCTCTTCATCCTCTTATAAAAGTTTGACTGCTCTTCATCCTCATGTAAAACAGGTTGACTGATATTCATCCTCTTAAAAAACAGTTTGTCTGCTCTTCATCCTCCTATAAAACAGTTTGACTGCTCTTCATCCTCTTGTAAAACAGGCTGACTGATCTTCGTCCTCTTATAAAACAGTTTGACTGCTCTTCTTCCTCTTATAAAACAGTTTGACTGCTCTTCCTCCTATAAAACAGTTTGACTGCTCTTCATCCTCTTATAATACAGTTTGACTGCCCTTCATCCTCCTATAAAACAGTTTGACTTCTCTTCATCCTTTTGTAAAACAGTTTGACTGCTCTTCATCCTCTTATAAAACAGGTTGACTGATCTTCATCCTCCTATAAAACAGTTTGACTTCTCTTCATCCTCTTGTAAAACAGGTTGACTGATCTTCATCCTCCTATAAAACAGTTTGACTGCTCTTCATCCTCTTATAAAACAGTTTGACTGCTCTTCATCCTCCTATAAAACAGTGTGACTGCTCTTCATCCTCCTATAAAACAGTTTGACTGCTCTTCATCCTCTTATAAAACAGTTTGACTGATCTTCATCATCTTATAAAACAGGTTGACTGCTCTTCATCCTCCTATAAAACAGTTTGACTGCTCTTCATCCTTTTGTAAAACATGTTGACTGCTCTTCATCCTCTTATAAAACAGGTTGACTGATCTTCAACCTCTTATAAAACACTTTGACTGCTCTTCACCCTCCTTCAAAACAGTTCGACTGCTCTTCATACTCTTGTAAAACAGGTTGACTGATCTTCATCCTCTTATAAAACAGTTTTACTGATCTTCATCCTCTTACAAAACAGTTTGACTGCTCTTCATCCTCTTATAAATCAGTTTGACTGCTCTTCGTCCTCTTATAAAGCAGTTTGACTGTTCTTCATGCTCTTATAAAAAAGTTTGACTGCTCTTCATCCTCCTATAAAACTGTTTGACTGCTCTTCATCCTCTTGTAAAACAGGCTGACTGATCTTCATGCTCTTATAAAACAGTTTGACTGCTCTTCATTCTCTTATAAAACAGTTTGACTACTCTTCATCCTCTTATAAAACAGTTTGACTGCTCTTCATCCTCTTATAAAACAGTTTGACTGCTCTTCATCCTCTTATAAATCAGTTTGACTGCACTTCGTCCTATTATAAAACAGTTTGACTTCTCTTCATCCTTTTGTAAAACAGTTTGACTGCTATTCATCCTCTTATAAAACAGGTTGACTGATCTTCATCCTCCTATAAAACAGTTTGACTTCTCTTCATCCTCTTGTAAAACAGGTTGACTGATCTTCATCCTCCTATAAAACAGTTTGACTGCTCTTCATCCTCTTATAAAACAGTTTGACTGCTCTTCATCCTCCTATAAAACAGTTTGACTGCTCTTCATCCTCTTATAAAAGTTTGACTGCTCTTCATCCTCATGTAAAACAGGTTGACTGATATTCATCCTCTTAAAAAACAGTTTGTCTGCTCTTCATCCTCCTATAAAACAGTTTGACTGCTCTTCATCCTCTTGTAAAACAGGCTGACTGATCTTCGTCCTCTTATAAAACAGTTTGACTGCTCTTCTTCCTCTTATAAAACAGTTTGACTGCTCTTCCTCCTATAAAACAGTTTGACTGCTCTTCATCCTCTTATAATACAGTTTGACTGCCCTTCATCCTCCTATAAAACAGTTTGACTTCTCTTCATCCTTTTGTAAAACAGTTTGACTGCTCTTCATCCTCTTATAAAACAGGTTGACTGATCTTCATCCTCCTATAAAACAGTTTGACTTCTCTTCATCCTCTTGTAAAACAGGTTGACTGATCTTCATCCTCCTATAAAACAGTTTGACTGCTCTTCATCCTCTTATAAAACAGTTTGACTGCTCTTCATCCTCCTATAAAACAGTTTGACTGCTCTTCATCCTCTTATAAAAGTTTGACTGCTCTTCATCCTCATGTAAAACAGGTTGACTGATATTCATCCTCTTAAAAAACAGTTTGTCTGCTCTTCATCCTCCTATAAAACAGTTTGACTGCTCTTCATCCTCATGTAAAACAGGTTGACTGATATTCATCCTCTTAAAAAACAGTTTGTCTGCTCTTCATCCTCCTATAAAACAGTTTGACTGCTCTTCATCCTTTTGTAAAACAGTTTGACTTCTCTTCATCCTCTTGTAAAACAGGTTGACTGATCTTCATCCTCCTATAAAACAGTTTGACTTCTCTTCATCCTCTTGTAAAACAGGTTGACTGATCTTCATCCTCCTATAAAACAGTTTGACTGCTCTTCATCCTCCTATAAAACAGTTTGACTGCTCTTCATCCTCTTGTAAAACAGGCTGACTGATCTTCATCCTCTTATAAAACAGTTTGACTGCTCTTCATCCTCTTATAAAACAGTTTGACTGCTCTTCATCCTCTTATAAATCAGTTTGACTGCACTTCGTCCTCTTATAAAACAGTTTGACTTCTCTTCATCCTCTTGTAAAACATGTTGACTGATCCTCATCCTCCTATAAAACAGTTTGACTGCTCTTCATCCTCCTATAAAACAGTTTGACTGCTCTTCATCCTTTTGTAAAACAGTTTGACTTCTCTTCATCCTCTTGTAAAACAGGTTGACTGATCTTCATCCTCCTATAAAACAGTTTGACTTCTCTTCATCCTCTTGTAAAACAGGTTGACTGATCTTCATCCTCCTATAAAACAGTTTGACTGCTCTTAATCCTCCTATAAAACAGTTTGACTGCTCTTCATCCTCTTGTAAAACAGGTTGACTGATCCTCATCCTCCTATAAAACAGTTTGACTGCTCTTCATCCTCTTATAAAACAGTTTGACTGCTCTTCATCCTCCTATAAAACAGTGTGACTGCTCTTCATCCTCCTATAAAACAGTTTGACTGCTCTTCATCCTCTTATAAAACAGTTTGACTGATCTTCATCATCTTATAAAACAGGTTGACTGCTCTTCATCCTCCTATAAAACAGTTTGACTGCTCTTCATCCTTTTGTAAAACATGTTGACTGCTCTTCATCCTCTTATAAAACAGGTTGACTGATCTTCAACCTCTTATAAAACACTTTGACTGCTCTTCACCCTCCTTCAAAACAGTTCGACTGCTCTTCATACTCTTGTAAAACAGGTTGACTGATCTTCATCCTCTTATAAAACAGATTTACTGATCTTCATCCTCTTACAAAACAGTTTGACTGCTCTTCATCCTCTTATAAATCAGTTTGACTGCTCTTCGTCCTCTTATAAAACAGTTTGACTGCTCTTCATGCTCTTATAAAAAAGTTTGACTGCTCTTCATCCTCCTATAAAACTGTTTGACTGCTCTTCATCCTCTTGTAAAACAGGCTGACTGATCTTCATGCTCTTATAAAACAGTTTGACTGCTCTTCATTCTCTTATAAAACAGTTTGACTACTCTTCATCCTCTTATAAAACAGTTTGACTGCTCTTCATCCTCTTATAAAACAGTTTGACTGCTCTTCATCCTCTTATAAATCAGTTTGACTGCACTTCGTCCTATTATAAAACAGTTTGACTTCTCTTCATCCTTTTGTAAAACAGTTTGACTGCTCTTCATCCTCTTATAAAACAGGTTGACTGATCTTCATCCTCCTATAAAACAGTTTGACTTCTCTTCATCCTCTTGTAAAACAGGTTGACTGATCTTCATCCTCCTATAAAACAGTTTGACTGCTCTTCATCCTCTTATAAAACAGTTTGACTGCTCTTCATCCTCCTATAAAACAGTTTGACTGCTCTTCATCCTCTTATAAAAGTTTGACTGCTCTTCATCCTCATGTAAAACAGGTTGACTGATATTCATCCTCTTAAAAAACAGTTTGTCTGCTCTTCATCCTCCTATAAAACAGTTTGACTGCTCTTCATCCTCTTGTAAAACAGGCTGACTGATCTTCGTCCTCTTATAAAACAGTTTGACTGCTCTTCTTCCTCTTATAAAACAGTTTGACTGCTCTTCCTCCTATAAAACAGTTTGACTGCTCTTCATCCTCTTATAATACAGTTTGACTGCCCTTCATCCTCCTATAAAACAGTTTGACTTCTCTTCATCCTTTTGTAAAACAGTTTGACTGCTCTTCATCCTCTTATAAAACAGGTTGACTGATCTTCATCCTCCTATAAAACAGTTTGACTTCTCTTCATCCTCTTGTAAAACAGGTTGACTGATCTTCATCCTCCTATAAAACAGTTTGACTGCTCTTCATCCTCTTATAAAACAGTTTGACTGCTCTTCATCCTCCTATAAAACAGTTTGACTGCTCTTCATCCTCTTATAAAAGTTTGACTGCTCTTCATCCTCATGTAAAACAGGTTGACTGATATTCATCCTCTTAAAAAACAGTTTGTCTGCTCTTCATCCTCCTATAAAACAGTTTGACTGCTCTTCATCCTCTTGTAAAACAGGCTGACTGATCTTCGTCCTCTTATAAAACAGTTTGACTGCTCTTCTTCCTCTTATAAAACAGTTTGACTGCTCTTCCTCCTATAAAACAGTTTGACTGCTCTTCATCCTCTTATAATACAGTTTGAATGCCCTTCATCCTCCTATAAAACAGTTTGACTGCTCTTCATCCTCTTATAAAACAGTTTGACTGCACTTCATCCTCTTATAAAACAGTTTGACTGCTCTTCATCCTCTTATAAAGCAGTTTGACTGCTCTTCATCCTCCTATAAAACAGTTTAACTACTCTTCATCCTTTTGTAAAACCGTTTGACTGCTCTTCACCCTCTTGTAAAACAGGGTGACTGATCTTCATCCTCTTATAAAACAGTTTTACTGATCTTCATCCTCTTATAAAACAGTTTGACTGCTCTTCATCCTCTTATAAATCAGTTTGACTGCACTTCGTCCTCTTATAAAACAGTTTGACTTCTCTTCATCCTCTTGTAAAACAGGTTGACTGATCCTCATCCTCCTATAAAACAGTTTGACTGCTCTTCATCCTCCTATAAAACAGTTTGACTGCTCTTCATCCTTTTGTAAAACAGTTTGACTTCTCTTCATCCTCTTGTAAAACAGGTTGACTGATCTTCATCCTCCTATAAAACAGTTTGACTTCTCTTCATCCTCTTGTAAAACAGGTTGACTGATCTTCATCCTCCTATAAAACAGTTTGACTGCTCTTCATCCTCCTATAAAACAGTTTGACTGCTCTTCATCCTCTTGTAAAACAGGCTGACTGATCTTCATCCTCTTATAAAACAGTTTGACTGCTCTTCATCCTCTTATAAAACAGTTTGACTGCTCTTCATCCTCCTATAAAACAGTTTGACTGCTCTTCATCCTCTTATAATACAGTTTGACTGCCCTTCATCCTCCTATAAAACAGTTTGACTGCTCTTCATCCTCCTGTAAAACAGGTTGACTGATCTTCATCCTCTTATAAAACAGTTCGACTGCTCTTCATCCTCTTGTAAAACAGGTTGACTGATCTTCATCCTCTTATAAAACAGTTTTACTGATCTTCATCCTCTTACAAAACAGTTTGACTGCTCTTCATCCTCTTATAAATCAGTTTGACTGCTCTTCGTCCTCTTATAAAACAGTTTGACTGCTCTTCATCCTCTTGTAAAAAAGTTTGACTGCTCTTCATCCTCCTATAAAACAGTTTGACTGCTCTTCATCCTCTTGTAAAACAGGCTGACTGATCTTCATGCTCTTATAAAACAGTTTGACTTCTCTTCATTCTCTTATAAAACAGTTTGACTGCTCTTCATCCTCTTATAAAACAGTTTGACTGCTCTTCCTCCTCTTATAAAACAGTTTGACTGCTCTTCATCCTCTTATAAATCAGTTTGACTGCACTTAGTCCTATTATAAAACAGTTTGACTTCTCTTCATCCTTTTGTAAAACAGTTTGACTGCTCTTCATCCTCTTATAAAACAGGTTGACTGATCTTCATCCTCCTATAAAACAGTTTGACTTCTCTTCATCCTCTTGTAAAACAGGTTGACTGATCTTCATCCTCCTATAAAACAGTTTGACTGCTCTTCATCCTCTTATAAAACAGTTTGACTGCTCTTCATCCTCTTATAAAACAGTTTGACTGCACTTCATCCTCTTATAAAACAGTTTGACTGCTCTTCATCCTCCTATAAAGCAGTTTGACTGCTCTTCATCCTCTTGTAAAACAGGCTGACTGATCTTCATCCTCTTATAAAACAGTTTCACTGCTCTTCATCCTCTTATAAAACAGTTTGACTGCTTTTCATCCTCTTATAAAACAGTTTGACTGCTCTTCGTCCTCTTATAAAACAGTTTGACTTCTCTTCATCCTCTTGTAAAACAGGTTGACTGAACTTCATCCTCCTATAAAACAGGTTGACTGCTCTTCATCCTCTTATAAAACAGTTTGACTGCTCTTCATCCTCCTATAAAACAGTTTGACTGCTCTTCATCCTCCTATAAAACAGTTTGACTGCTCTTCATCCTTTTGTAATACAGTTTGACTTCTCTTCATCCTCTTGTAAAACAGGTTGACTGATCTTCATCCTCCTATAAAACAGTTTGACTTCTCTTCATCCTCTTGTAAAACAGGTTGACTGATATTCATCCTCCTATAAAACAGTTTGACTGCTCTTCATCCTCCTATAAAACAGTTTGACTGCTCTTCATCCTCTTGTAAAACAGGTTGACTGATCTTCATCCTCCTATAAAACAGTTTGACAGCTCTTCATCCTCTTATAATACAGTTTGACTGCTCTTCATCATCTTATAAAGCAGTTTGACTGCTCTTCATCCTCTTATAAAACAGTTTGACTGCTTTTCATCCTCTTATAAAACAGTTTGACTGCTCTTCGTCCTCTTATAAAACAGTTTGACTTCTCTTCATCCTCTTGTAAAACAGGTTGACTGATCTTCATCCTCCTATAAAACAGTTTGACTTCTCTTCATCCTCTTGTAAAACAGGTTGACTGATATTCATCCTCCTATAAAACAGTTTGACTGCTCTTCATCCTCCTATAAAACAGTTTGACTGCTCTTCATCCTCTTGTAAAACAGGTTGACTGATCTTCATCCTCCTATAAAACAGTTTGACAGCTCTTCATCCTCTTATAATACAGTTTGACTGCTCTTCATCATCTTATAAAGCAGTTTGACTGCTCTTCATCCTCTTATAAAACAGTTTCACTGCTCTTCATCCTCTTATAAAACAGTTTGACTGCTTTTCATCCTCTTATAAAACAGTTTGACTGCTCTTCGTCCTCTTATAAAACAGTTTGACTTCTCTTCATCCTCTTGTAAAACAGGTTGACTGAACTTCATCCTCCTATAAAACAGGTTGACTGCTCTTGATCCTCTTATAAAACAGTTTGACTGCTCTTCATCCTCCTATAAAACAGTTTGACTGCTCTTCATCCTCCTATAAAACAGTTTGACTGCTCTTCATCCTTTTGTAATACAGTTTGACTTCTCTTCATCCTCTTGTAAAACAGGTTGACTGATCTTCATCCTCCTATAAAACAGTTTGACTTCTCTTCATCCTCTTGTAAAACAGGTTGACTGAACTTCATCCTCCTATAAAACAGGTTGACTGCTCTTCATCCTCTTATAAAACAGTTTGACTGCTCTTCATCCTTTTGTAAAACAGTTTGACTTCTCTTCATCCTCTTGTAAAACAGGTTGACTGATCTTCATCCTCCTATAAAACAGTTTGACTTCTCTTCATCCTCTTGTAAAACAGGTTGACTGATCTTCATCCTCCTATAAAACAGTTTGACTGCTCTTCATCCTCCTATAAAACAGTTTGACTGCTCTTCATCCTCTTGTAAAACAGGCTGACTGATCTTCATCCTCTTATAAAACAGTTTGACTGCTCTTCATCCTCTTATAAAACAGTTTGACTGCTCTTCATCCTCCTATAAAACAGTTTGACTGCTCTTCATCCTCTTATAATACAGTTTGACTGCTCTTCATCATCTTATAAAGCAGTTTGACTGCTCTTCATCCTCTTATAAAGCAGTTTCACTGCTCTTCATCCTCTTATAAAACAGTTTGACTGCTTTTCATCCTCTTATAAAACAGTTTGACTGCTCTTCGTCCTCTTATAAAACAGTTTGACTTCTCTTCATCCTCTTGTAAAACAGGTTGACTGATCTTCATCCTCCTATAAAACAGTTTGACTTCTCTTCATCCTCTTGTAAAACAGGTTGACTGATATTCATCCTCCTATAAAACAGTTTGACTGCTCTTCATCCTCCTATAAAACAGTTTGACTGCTCTTCATCCTCTTGTAAAACAGGTTGACTGATCTTCATCCTCCTATAAAACAGTTTGACAGCTCTTCATCCTCTTATAATACAGTTTGACTGCTCTTCATCATCTTATAAAGCAGTTTGACTGCTCTTCATCCTCTTATAAAACAGTTTCACTGCTCTTCATCCTCTTATAAAACAGTTTGACTGCTTTTCATCCTCTTATAAAACAGTTTGACTGCTCTTCGTCCTCTTATAAAACAGTTTGACTTCTCTTCATCCTCTTGTAAAACAGGTTGACTGAACTTCATCCTCCTATAAAACAGGTTGACTGCTCTTCATCCTCTTATAAAACAGTTTGACTGCTCTTCATCCTCCTATAAAACAGTTTGACTGCTCTTCATCCTCCTATAAAACAGTTTGACTGCTCTTCATCCTTTTGTAATACAGTTTGACTTCTCTTCATCCTCTTGTAAAACAGGTTGACTGATCTTCATCCTCCTATAAAACAGTTTGACTTCTCTTCATCCTCTTGTAAAACAGGTTGACTGAACTTCATCCTCCTATAAAACAGGTTGACTGCTCTTCATCCTCTTATAAAACAGTTTGACTGCTCTTCATCCTTTTGTAAAACAGTTTGACTTCTCTTCATCCTCTTGTAAAACAGGTTGACTGATCTTCATCCTCCTATAAAACAGTTTGACTTCTCTTCATCCTCTTGTAAAACAGGTTGACTGATCTTCATCCTCCTATAAAACAGTTTGACTGCTCTTCATCCTCCTATAAAACAGTTTGACTGCTCTTCATCCTCTTGTAAAACAGGCTGACTGATCTTCATCCTCTTATAAAACAGTTTGACTGCTCTTCATCCTCTTATAAAACAGTTTGACTGCTCTTCATCCTCCTATAAAACAGTTTGACTGCTCTTCATCCTCTTATAATACAGTTTGACTGCCCTTCATCCTCCTATAAAACAGTTTGACTGCTCTTCATCCTCCTGTAAAACAGGTTGACTGATCTTCATCCTCTTATAAAACAGTTCGACTGCTCTTCATCCTCTTGTAAAACAGGTTGACTGATCTTCATCCTCTTATAAAACAGTTTTACTGATCTTCATCCTCTTACAAAACAGTTTGACTGCTCTTCATCCTCTTATAAATCAGTTTGACTGCTCTTCGTCCTCTTATAAAACAGTTTGACTGCTCTTCATCCTCTTGTAAAAAAGTTTGACTGCTCTTCATCCTCCTATAAAACAGTTTGACTGCTCTTCATCCTCTTGTAAAACAGGCTGACTGATCTTCATGCTCTTATAAAACAGTTTGACTTCTCTTCATTCTCTTATAAAACAGTTTGACTGCTCTTCATCCTCTTATAAAACAGTTTGACTGCTCTTCCTCCTCTTATAAAACAGTTTGACTGCTCTTCATCCTCTTATAAATCAGTTTGACTGCACTTAGTCCTATTATAAAACAGTTTGACTTCTCTTCATCCTTTTGTAAAACAGTTTGACTGCTCTTCATCCTCTTATAAAACAGGTTGACTGATCTTCATCCTCCTATAAAACAGTTTGACTTCTCTTCATCCTCTTGTAAAACAGGTTGACTGATCTTCATCCTCCTATAAAACAGTTTGACTGCTCTTCATCCTCTTATAAAACAGTTTGACTGCTCTTCATCCTCTTATAAAACAGTTTGACTGCACTTCATCCTCTTATAAAACAGTTTGACTGCTCTTCATCCTCCTATAAAGCAGTTTGACTGCTCTTCATCCTCTTGTAAAACAGGCTGACTGATCTTCATCCTCTTATAAAACAGTTTCACTGCTCTTCATCCTCTTATAAAACAGTTTGACTGCTTTTCATCCTCTTATAAAACAGTTTGACTGCTCTTCGTCCTCTTATAAAACAGTTTGACTTCTCTTCATCCTCTTGTAAAACAGGTTGACTGAACTTCATCCTCCTATAAAACAGGTTGACTGCTCTTCATCCTCTTATAAAACAGTTTGACTGCTCTTCATCCTCCTATAAAACAGTTTGACTGCTCTTCATCCTCCTATAAAACAGTTTGACTGCTCTTCATCCTTTTGTAATACAGTTTGACTTCTCTTCATCCTCTTGTAAAACAGGTTGACTGATCTTCATCCTCCTATAAAACAGTTTGACTTCTCTTCATCCTCTTGTAAAACAGGTTGACTGATATTCATCCTCCTATAAAACAGTTTGACTGCTCTTCATCCTCCTATAAAACAGTTTGACTTCTCTTCATCCTCTTGTAAAACAGGTTGACTGATATTCATCCTCTTATAAAACAGTTTGACTGCTCTTCATCCTCCTATAAAACAGTTTGACTGCTCTTCATCCTCCTATAAAACAGTTTGACTGCTCTTCATCCTTTTGTAATACAGTTTGACTTCTCTTCATCCTCTTGTAAAACAGGTTGACTGATCTTCATCCTCCTATAAAACAGTTTGACTTCTCTTCATCCTCTTGTAAAACAGGTTGACTGATATTCATCCTCCTATAAAACAGTTTGACTGCTCTTCATCATCTTATAAAGCAGTTTGACTGCTCTTCATCCTCTTATAAAGCAGTTTGACTGCGCTTCATCCTCTTATAAAACAGTTTAACTACTCTTCATCCTTTTGTAAAACAGTTTGACTGCTCTTCATCCTCTTATAAAACAGGTTGACTGATCTTCATCCTCTTATAAAACAGTTTTACTGATCTTCATCCTCTTATAAATCAGTTTGACTGCACTTCGTCCTATTATAAAACAGTTTGACTTCTCTTCATCCTCTTGTAAAACAGGTTGACTGATCCTCATCCTCCTATAAAACAGTTTGACTGCTCTTCATCCTCTTATAAAACAGTTTGACTGCTCTTCATCCTCTTATAAAGCAGTTTGACTGTTCTTCATCCTCTTATAAAGCAGTTTGACTGCTCTTCATCCTCCTATAAAACAGTTTAACTACTCTTCATCCTTTTGTAAAACCGTTTGACTGCTCTTCACCCTCTTGTAAAACAGGGTGACTGATCTTCATCCTCTTATAAAACAGTTTTACTGATCTTCATCCTCTTATAAAACAGTTTGACTGCTCTTCATCCTCTTATAAATCAGTTTGACTGCACTTCGTCCTCTTATAAAACAGTTTGACTTCTCTTCATCCTCTTGTAAAACAGGTTGACTGATCCTCATCCTCCTATAAAACAGTTTGACTGCTCTTCATCCTCCTATAAAACAGTTTGACTGCTCTTCATCCTTTTGTAAAACAGTTTGACTTCTCTTCATCCTCTTGTAAAACAGGTTGACTGATCTTCATCCTCCTATAAAACAGTTTGACTTCTCTTCATCCTCTTGTAAAACAGGTTGACTGATCTTCATCCTCCTATAAAACAGTTTGACTGCTCTTCATCCTCCTATAAAACAGTTTGACTGCTCTTCATCCTCTTGTAAAACAGGCTGACTGATCTTCATCCTCTTATAAAACAGTTTGACTGCTCTTCATCCTCTTATAAAACAGTTTGACTGCTCTTCATCCTCCTATAAAACAGTTTGACTGCTCTTCATCCTCTTATAATACAGTTTGACTGCCCTTCATCCTCCTATAAAACAGTTTGACTGCTCTTCATCCTCCTGTAAAACAGGTTGACTGATCTTCATCCTCTTATAAAACAGTTCGACTGCTCTTCATCCTCTTGTAAAACAGGTTGACTGATCTTCATCCTCTTATAAAACAGTTTTACTGATCTTCATCCTCTTACAAAACAGTTTGACTGCTCTTCATCCTCTTATAAATCAGTTTGACTGCTCTTCGTCCTCTTATAAAACAGTTTGACTGCTCTTCATCCTCTTATAAAACAGGTTGACTGATCTTCATCCTCCTATAAAACAGTTTGACTTCTCTTCATCCTCTTGTAAAACAGGTTGACTGATCTTCATCCTCCTATAAAACAGTTTGACTGCTCTTCATCCTCTTATAAAACAGTTTGACTGCTCTTCATCCTCTTATAAAACAGTTTGACTGCACTTCATCCTCTTATAAAACAGTTTGACTGCTCTTCATCCTCCTATAAAGCAGTTTGACTGCTCTTCATCCTCTTGTAAAACAGGCTGACTGATCTTCATCCTCTTATAAAACAGTTTCACTGCTCTTCATCCTCTTATAAAACAGTTTGACTGCTTTTCATCCTCTTATAAAACAGTTTGACTGCTCTTCGTCCTCTTATAAAACAGTTTGACTTCTCTTCATCCTCTTGTAAAACAGGTTGACTGAACTTCATCCTCCTATAAAACAGGTTGACTGCTCTTCATCCTCTTATAAAACAGTTTGACTGCTCTTCATCCTCCTATAAAACAGTTTGACTGCTCTTCATCCTCCTATAAAACAGTTTGACTGCTCTTCATCCTTTTGTAATACAGTTTGACTTCTCTTCATCCTCTTGTAAAACAGGTTGACTGATCTTCATCCTCCTATAAAACAGTTTGACTTCTCTTCATCCTCTTGTAAAACAGGTTGACTGATATTCATCCTCCTATAAAACAGTTTGACTGCTCTTCATCCTCCTATAAAACAGTTTGACTGCTCTTCATCCTCTTGTAAAACAGGTTGACTGATCTTCATCCTCCTATAAAACAGTTTGACAGCTCTTCATCCTCTTATAATACAGTTTGACTGCTCTTCATCATCTTATAAAGCAGTTTGACTGCTCTTCATCCTCTTATAAAGCAGTTTGACTGCGCTTCATCCTCTTATAAAACAGTTTAACTACTCTTCATCCTTTTGTAAAACAGTTTGACTGCTCTTCATCCTCTTATAAAACAGGTTGACTGATCTTCATCCTCTTATAAAACAGTTTTACTGATCTTCATCCTCTTATAAATCAGTTTGACTGCACTTCGTCCTATTATAAAACAGTTTGACTTCTCTTCATCCTCTTGTAAAACAGGTTGACTGATCCTCATCCTCCTATAAAACAGTTTGACTGCTCTTCATCCTCTTATAAAACAGTTTGACTGCTCTTCATCCTCTTATAAAGCAGTTTGACTGTTCTTCATCCTCTTATAAAGCAGTTTGACTGCTCTTCATCCTCCTATAAAACAGTTTAACTACTCTTCATCCTTTTGTAAAACCGTTTGACTGCTCTTCACCCTCTTGTAAAACAGGGTGACTGATCTTCATCCTCTTATAAAACAGTTTTACTGATCTTCATCCTCTTATAAAACAGTTTGACTGCTCTTCATCCTCTTATAAATCAGTTTGACTGCACTTCGTCCTCTTATAAAACAGTTTGACTTCTCTTCATCCTCTTGTAAAACAGGTTGACTGATCCTCATCCTCCTATAAAACAGTTTGACTGCTCTTCATCCTCCTATAAAACAGTTTGACTGCTCTTCATCCTTTTGTAAAACAGTTTGACTTCTCTTCATCCTCTTGTAAAACAGGTTGACTGATCTTCATCCTCCTATAAAACAGTTTGACTTCTCTTCATCCTCTTGTAAAACAGGTTGACTGATCTTCATCCTCCTATAAAACAGTTTGACTGCTCTTCATCCTCCTATAAAACAGTTTGACTGCTCTTCATCCTCTTGTAAAACAGGCTGACTGATCTTCATCCTCTTATAAAACAGTTTGACTGCTCTTCATCCTCTTATAAAACAGTTTGACTGCTCTTCATCCTCCTATAAAACAGTTTGACTGCTCTTCATCCTCTTATAATACAGTTTGACTGCCCTTCATCCTCCTATAAAACAGTTTGACTGCTCTTCATCCTCCTGTAAAACAGGTTGACTGATCTTCATCCTCTTATAAAACAGTTCGACTGCTCTTCATCCTCTTGTAAAACAGGTTGACTGATCTTCATCCTCTTATAAAACAGTTTTACTGATCTTCATCCTCTTACAAAACAGTTTGACTGCTCTTCATCCTCTTATAAATCAGTTTGACTGCTCTTCGTCCTCTTATAAAACAGTTTGACTGCTCTTCATGCTCTTATAAAACAGTTTGACTTCTCTTCATTCTCTTATAAAACAGTTTGACTGCTCTTCATCCTCTTATAAAACAGTTTGACTGCTCTTCCTCCTCTTATAAAACAGTTTGACTGCTCTTCATCCTCTTATAAATCAGTTTGACTGCACTTAGTCCTATTATAAAACAGTTTGACTTCTCTTCATCCTTTTGTAAAACAGTTTGACTGCTCTTCATCCTCTTATAAAACAGGTTGACTGATCTTCATCCTCCTATAAAACAGTTTGACTTCTCTTCATCCTCTTGTAAAACAGGTTGACTGATCTTCATCCTCCTATAAAACAGTTTGACTGCTCTTCATCCTCTTATAAAACAGTTTGACTGCTCTTCATCCTCTTATAAAACAGTTTGACTGCACTTCATCCTCTTATAAAACAGTTTGACTGCTCTTCATCCTCCTATAAAGCAGTTTGACTGCTCTTCATCCTCTTGTAAAACAGGCTGACTGATCTTCATCCTCTTATAAAACAGTTTCACTGCTCTTCATCCTCTTATAAAACAGTTTGACTGCTTTTCATCCTCTTATAAAACAGTTTGACTGCTCTTCGTCCTCTTATAAAACAGTTTGACTTCTCATCATCCTTTTGTAAAACAGTTTGACTGCTCTTCATCCTCTTATAAAACAGGTTGACTGATCTTCATCCTCCTATAAAACAGTTTGACTTCTCTTCATCCTCTTGTAAAACAGGTTGACTGATCTTCATCCTCCTATAAAACAGTTTGACTGCTCTTCATCCTCTTATAAAACAGTTTGACTGCTCTTCATCCTCCTATAAAACAGTTTGACTGCTCTTCATCCTCTTATAAAAGTTTGACTGCTCTTCATCCTCATGTAAAACAGGTTGACTGATATTCATCCTCTTAAAAAACAGTTTGTCTGCTCTTCATCCTCCTATAAAACAGTTTGACTGCTCTTCATCCTCTTGTAAAACAGGCTGACTGATCTTCGTCCTCTTATAAAACAGTTTGACTGCTCTTCTTCCTCTTATAAAACAGTTTGACTGCTCTTCCTCCTATAAAACAGTTTGACTGCTCTTCATCCTCTTATAATACAGTTTGACTGCCCTTCATCCTCCTATAAAACAGTTTGACTGCTCTTCATCCTCTTGTAAAACAGTTTGACTGCTCTTCATCCTCTTATAAAGCAGTTTGACTGTTCTTCATCCTCTTATAAATCAGTTTGACTGCACTTCGTCCTCTTATAAAACAGTTTGACTTCTATTCATCCTCTTGTAAAACATGTTGACTGATCCTCATCCTCCTATAAAACAGTTTGATTGCTCTTCATCCTCCTATAAAACAGTTTGACTGCTCTTCATCCTTTTGTAAAACAGTTTGACTTCTCTTCATCCTCTTGTAAAACAGGTTGACTGATCTTCATCCTCCTATAAAACAGTTTGACTTCTCTTCATCCTCTTGTAAAACAGTTTGACTGCTCTTCATCCTCCTATAAAACAGTTTGACTGCTCTTCATCCTCCTATAAAACAGTTTGACTTCTCTTCATCCTCTTGTAAAACAGGTTGACTGATCCTCATCCTCCTATAAAACAGTTTGACTGCTCTTCATCCTCTTATAAAACAGTTTGACTTCTCTTCATCCTCCTATCATCCTCCTATAAAACAGTGTGACTGCTCTTCATCCTCCTATAAAACAGTTTGACTGCTCTTCATCCTCTTATATAACAGTTTGACTGATCTTCATCATCTTATAAAACAGGTTGACTGCTCTTCATCCTCCTATAAAACAGTTTGACTGCTCTTTATCCTTTTGTAAAACATGTTGACTGCTCTTCATCCTCTTATAAAACAGGTTGACTGATCTTCATCCTCTTATAAAACACTTTGACTGCTCTTCACCCTCCTTCAAAACAGTTCGACTGCTCTTCATCCTCTTGTAAAACAGGTTGACTGATCTTCATCCTCTTATAAAACAGTTTTACTGATCTTCATCCTCTTACAAAAGAGTTTGACTGCTCTTCATCCTCTTATAAATCAGTTTGACTGCTCTTCGTCCTCTTATAAAACAGTTTGACTGCTCTTCATCCTCTTATAAAAAAGTTTGACTGCTCTTCATCCTCCTATAAAACTGTTTGACTGCTCTTCATCCTCTTGTAAAACAGGCTGACTGATCTTCATGCTCTTATAAAACAGTTTGACTGCTCTTCATTCTCTTATAAAACAGTTTGACTGCTCTTCATCCTCTTATAAAACAGTTTGACTGCTCTTCATCCTCTTATGAAACAGTTTGACTGCTCTTCATCCTCTTATAAATCAGTTTGACTGCACTTCGTCCTATTATAAAACAGTTTGACTTCTCTTCATCCTTTTGTAAAACAGTTTGACTGCTCTTCATCCTCTTATAAAACAGGTTGACTGATCTTCATCCTCCTATAAAACAGTTTGACTTCTCTTCATCCTCTTGTAAAACAGGTTGACTGATCTTCATCCTCCTATAAAACAGTTTGACTGCTCTTCATCCTCTTATAAAACAGTTTGACTGCTCTTCATCCTCCTATAAAACAGTTTGACTGCTCTTCATCCTCTTATAAAAGTTTGACTGCTCTTCATCCTCATGTAAAACAGGTTGACTGATATTCATCCTCTTAAAAAACAGTTTGACTGCTCTTCTTCCTCTTATAAAACAGTTTGACTGCTCTTCCTCCTATAAAACAGTTTGACTGCTCTTCATCCTCTTATAATACAGTTTGACTGCCCTTCATCCTCCTATAAAAGAGTTTGACTGCTCTTCATCCTTTTGTAAAACAGTTTGACTGCTCTTCATCCTCTTATAAAGCAGTTTGACTGTGCTTCATCCTCTTATAAAGCAGTTTGACTGCTCTTCATCCTCCTTTAAAACAGTTTAACTACTCTTCATCCTTTAGTAAAACCGTTTGACTGCTCTTCACCCTCTTGTAAAACAGGGTGACTGATCTTCATCCTCTTATAAAACAGTTTTACTGATCTTCATCCTCCTGTAAAACAGTTTGACTGCTCTTCATCCTTTTGTAAAACAGTTTGACTTCTCTTCATCCTCTTGTAAAACAGGTTGACTGATCTTCATCCTCCTATAAAACAGTTTGACTTCTCTTCATCCTCTTGTAAAACAGGTTGACTGATCTTCATCCTCCTATAAAACAGTTTGACTGCTCTTCATCCTCCTATAAAACAGTTTGACTGCTCTTCATCCTCTTATAAAACAGTTTGACTGCTCTTCCTCCTCTTATAAAACAGTTTGACTGCTCTTCATCCTCTTATAAATCAGTTTGACTGCACTTAGTCCTAATATAAAACAGTTTGACTTCTCTTCATCCTTTTGTAAAACAGTTTGACTGCTCTTCATCCTCTTATAAAACAGGTTGACTGATCTTCATCCTCCTATAAAACAGTTTGACTTCTCTTCATCCTCTTGTAAAACAGGTTGACTGATCTTCATCCTCCTATAAAACAGTTTGACTGCTCTTCATCCTCTTATAAAACAGTTTGACTGCTCTTCATCCTCTTATAAAACAGTTTGACTGCACTTCATCCTCTTATAAAACAGTTTGACTGCTCTTCATCCTCCTATAAAGCAGTTTGACTGCTCTTCATCCTCTTGTAAAACAGGCTGACTGATCTTCATCCTCTTATAAAACAGTTTCACTGCTCTTCATCCTCTTATAAAACAGTTTGACTGCTTTTCATCCTCTTATAAAACAGTTTGACTGCTCTTCGTCCTCTTATAAAACAGTTTGACTTCTCTTCATCCTCTTGTAAAACAGGTTGACTGAACTTCATCCTCCTATAAAACAGGTTGACTGCTCTTCATCCTCTTATAAAACAGTTTGACTGCTCTTCATCCTCCTATAAAACAGTTTGACTGCTCTTCATCCTCCTATAAAACAGTTTGACTGCTCTTCATCCTTTTGTAATACAGTTTGACTTCTCTTCATCCTCTTGTAAAACAGGTTGACTGATCTTCATCCTCCTATAAAACAGTTTGACTTCTCTTCATCCTCTTGTAAAACAGGTTGACTGATCCTCATCCTCCTATAAAACAGTTTGACTGCTCTTCATCCTCCTATAAAACAGTTTGACTGCTCTTCATCCTTTTGTAAAACAGTTTGACTTCTCTTCATCCTCTTGTAAAACAGGTTGACTGATCTTCATCCTCCTATAAAACAGTTTGACTTCTCTTCATCCTCTTGTAAAACAGGTTGACTGATCTTCATCCTCCTATAAAACAGTTTGACTGCTCTTAATCCTCCTATAAAACAGTTTGACTGCTCTTCATCCTCTTGTAAAACAGGTTGACTGATCCTCATCCTCCTATAAAACAGTTTGACTGCTCTTCATCCTCTTATAAAACAGTTTGACTGCTCTTCATCCTCCTATAAAACAGTGTGACTGCTCTTCATCCTCCTATAAAACAGTTTGACTGCTCTTCGTCCTCTTATAAAACAGTTTGACTGATCTTCATCATCTTATAAAACAGGTTGACTGCTCTTCATCCTCCTATAAAACAGTTTGACTGCTCTTCATCCTTTTGTAAAACATGTTGACTGCTCTTCATCCTCTTATAAAACAGGTTGACTGATCTTCAACCTCTTATAAAACACTTTGACTGCTCTTCACCCTCCTTCAAAACAGTTCGACTGCTCTTCATACTCTTGTAAAACAGGTTGACTGATCTTCATCCTCTTATAAAACAGTTTTACTGATCTTCATCCTCTTACAAAACAGTTTGACTGCTCTTCATCCTCTTATAAATCAGTTTGACTGCTCTTCGTCCTCTTATAAAACAGTTTGACTGCTCTTCATGCTCTTATAAAAAAGTTTGACTGCTCTTCATCCTCCTATAAAACTGTTTGACTGCTCTTCATCCTCTTGTAAAACAGGCTGACTGATCTTCATGCTCTTATAAAACAGTTTGACTGCTCTTCATTCTCTTATAAAACAGTTTGACTACTCTTCATCCTCTTATAAAACAGTTTGACTGCTCTTCATCCTCTTATAAAACAGTTTGACTGCTCTTCATCCTCTTATAAATCAGTTTGACTGCACTTCGTCCTATTATAAAACAGTTTGACTTCTCTTCATCCTTTTGTAAAACAGTTTGACTGCTCTTCATCCTCTTATAAAACAGGTTGACTGATCTTCATCCTCCTATAAAACAGTTTGACTTCTCTTCATCCTCTTGTAAAACAGGTTGACTGATCTTCATCCTCCTATAAAACAGTTTGACTGCTCTTCATCCTCTTATAAAACAGTTTGACTGCTCTTCATCCTCCTATAAAACAGTTTGACTGCTCTTCATCCTCTTATAAAAGTTTGACTGCTCTTCATCCTCATGTAAAACAGGTTGACTGATATTCATCCTCTTAAAAAACAGTTTGTCTGCTCTTCATCCTCCTATAAAACAGTTTGACTGCTCTTCATCCTCTTGTAAAACAGGCTGACTGATCTTCGTCCTCTTATAAAACAGTTTGACTGCTCTTCTTCCTCTTATAAAACAGTTTGACTGCTCTTCCTCCTATAAAACAGTTTGACTGCTCTTCATCCTCTTATAATACAGTTTGACTGCCCTTCATCCTCCTATAAAACAGTTTGACTTCTCTTCATCCTTTTGTAAAACAGTTTGACTGCTCTTCATCCTCTTATAAAACAGGTTGACTGATCTTCATCCTCCTATAAAACAGTTTGACTTCTCTTCATCCTCTTGTAAAACAGGTTGACTGATCTTCATCCTCCTATAAAACAGTTTGACTGCTCTTCATCCTCTTATAAAACAGTTTGACTGCTCTTCATCCTCCTATAAAACAGTTTGACTGCTCTTCATCCTCTTATAAAAGTTTGACTGCTCTTCATCCTCATGTAAAACAGGTTGACTGATATTCATCCTCTTAAAAAACAGTTTGTCTGCTCTTCATCCTCCTATAAAACAGTTTGACTGCTCTTCATCCTCTTGTAAAACAGGCTGACTGATCTTCGTCCTCTTATAAAACAGTTTGACTGCTCTTCTTCCTCTTATAAAACAGTTTGACTGCTCTTCCTCCTATAAAACAGTTTGACTGCTCTTCATCCTCTTATAATACAGTTTGACTGCCCTTCATCCTCCTATAAAACAGTTTGACTGCTCTTCATCCTCTTGTAAAACAGTTTGACTGCTCTTCATCCTTTTGTAATACAGTTTGACTTCTCTTCATCCTCTTGTAAAACAGGTTGACTGATCTTCATCCTCCTATAAAACAGTTTGACTTCTCTTCATCCTCTTGTAAAACAGGTTGACTGATCCTCATCCTCCTATAAAACAGTTTGACTGCTCTTCATCCTCCTATAAAACAGTTTGACTGCTCTTCATCCTTTTGTAAAACAGTTTGACTTCTCTTCATCCTCTTGTAAAACAGGTTGACTGATCTTCATCCTCCTATAAAACAGTTTGACTTCTCTTCATCCTCTTGTAAAACAGGTTGACTGATCTTCATCCTCCTATAAAACAGTTTGACTGCTCTTAATCCTCCTATAAAACAGTTTGACTGCTCTTCATCCTCTTGTAAAACAGGTTGACTGATCCTCATCCTCCTATAAAACAGTTTGACTGCTCTTCATCCTCTTATAAAACAGTTTGACTGCTCTTCATCCTCCTATAAAACAGTGTGACTGCTCTTCATCCTCCTATAAAACAGTTTGACTGCTCTTCGTCCTCTTATAAAACAGTTTGACTGATCTTCATCATCTTATAAAACAGGTTGACTGCTCTTCATCCTCCTATAAAACAGTTTGACTGCTCTTCATCCTTTTGTAAAACATGTTGACTGCTCTTCATCCTCTTATAAAACAGGTTGACTGATCTTCAACCTCTTATAAAACACTTTGACTGCTCTTCACCCTCCTTCAAAACAGTTCGACTGCTCTTCATACTCTTGTAAAACAGGTTGACTGATCTTCATCCTCTTATAAAACAGTTTTACTGATCTTCATCCTCTTACAAAACAGTTTGACTGCTCTTCATCCTCTTATAAATCAGTTTGACTGCTCTTCGTCCTCTTATAAAACAGTTTGACTGCTCTTCATGCTCTTATAAAAAAGTTTGACTGCTCTTCATCCTCCTATAAAACTGTTTGACTGCTCTTCATCCTCTTGTAAAACAGGCTGACTGATCTTCATGCTCTTATAAAACAGTTTGACTGCTCTTCATTCTCTTATAAAACAGTTTGACTACTCTTCATCCTCTTATAAAACAGTTTGACTGCTCTTCATCCTCTTATAAAACAGTTTGACTGCTCTTCATCCTCTTATAAATCAGTTTGACTGCACTTCGTCCTATTATAAAACAGTTTGACTTCTCTTCATCCTTTTGTAAAACAGTTTGACTGCTCTTCATCCTCTTATAAAACAGGTTGACTGATCTTCATCCTCCTATAAAACAGTTTGACTTCTCTTCATCCTCTTGTAAAACAGGTTGACTGATCTTCATCCTCCTATAAAACAGTTTGACTGCTCTTCATCCTCTTATAAAACAGTTTGACTGCTCTTCATCCTCCTATAAAACAGTTTGACTGCTCTTCATCCTCTTATAAAAGTTTGACTGCTCTTCATCCTCATGTAAAACAGGTTGACTGATATTCATCCTCTTAAAAAACAGTTTGTCTGCTCTTCATCCTCCTATAAAACAGTTTGACTGCTCTTCATCCTCTTGTAAAACAGGCTGACTGATCTTCGTCCTCTTATAAAACAGTTTGACTGCTCTTCTTCCTCTTATAAAACAGTTTGACTGCTCTTCCTCCTATAAAACAGTTTGACTGCTCTTCATCCTCTTATAATACAGTTTGACTGCCCTTCATCCTCCTATAAAACAGTTTGACTTCTCTTCATCCTTTTGTAAAACAGTTTGACTGCTCTTCATCCTCTTATAAAACAGGTTGACTGATCTTCATCCTCCTATAAAACAGTTTGACTTCTCTTCATCCTCTTGTAAAACAGGTTGACTGATCTTCATCCTCCTATAAAACAGTTTGACTGCTCTTCATCCTCTTATAAAACAGTTTGACTGCTCTTCATCCTCCTATAAAACAGTTTGACTGCTCTTCATCCTCTTATAAAAGTTTGACTGCTCTTCATCCTCATGTAAAACAGGTTGACTGATATTCATCCTCTTAAAAAACAGTTTGTCTGCTCTTCATCCTCCTATAAAACAGTTTGACTGCTCTTCATCCTCTTGTAAAACAGGCTGACTGATCTTCGTCCTCTTATAAAACAGTTTGACTGCTCTTCTTCCTCTTATAAAACAGTTTGACTGCTCTTCCTCCTATAAAACAGTTTGACTGCTCTTCATCCTCTTATAATACAGTTTGACTGCCCTTCATCCTCCTATAAAACAGTTTGACTGCTCTTCATCCTCTTGTAAAACAGTTTGACTGCTCTTCATCCTCTTATAAAGCAGTTTGACTGTTCTTCATCCTCTTATAAAGCAGTTTGACTGCTCTTCATCCTCCTATAAAACAGTTTAACTACTCTTCATCCTTTTGTAAAACCGTTTGACTGCTCTTCACCCTCTTGTAAAACAGGGTGACTGATCTTCATCCTCTTATAAAACAGTTTTACTGATCTTCATCCTCTTATAAAACAGTTTGACTGCTCTTCATCCTCTTATAAATCAGTTTGACTGCACTTCGTCCTTTTATAAAACAGTTTGACTTCTCTTCATCCTCTTGTAAAACAGGTTGACTGATCCTCATCCTCCTATAAAACAGTTTGACTGCTCTTCATCCTCCTATAAAACAGTTTGACTGCTCTTCATCCTTTTGTAAAACAGTTTGACTTCTCTTCATCCTCTTGTAAAACAGGTTGACTGATCTTCATCCTCCTATAAAACAGTTTGACTTCTCTTCATCCTCTTGTAAAACAGGTTTACTGATCTTCATCCTCCTATAAAACAGTTTGACTGCTCTTCATCCTCCTATAAAACAGTTTGACTGCTCTTCATCCTCTTGTAAAACAGGCTGACTGATCTTCATCCTCTTATAAAACAGTTTGACTGCTCTTCATCCTCTTATAAAACAGTTTGACTGCTCTTCATCCTCTTATAAATCAGTTTGACTGCACTTCGTCCTCCTATAAAACAGTTTGACTTCTCTTCATCCTCTTGTAAAACATGTTGACTGATCCTCATCCTCCTATAAAACAGTTTGACTGCTCTTCATCCTCCTATAAAACAGTTTGACTGCTCTTCATCCTTTTGTAAAACAGTTTGACTTCTCTTCATCCTCTTGTAAAACAGGTTGACTGATCTTCATCCTCCTATAAAACAGTTTGACTTCTCTTCATCCTCTTGTAAAACAGGTTGACTGATCTTCATCCTCCTATAAAACAGTTTGACTGCTCTTAATCCTCCTATAAAACAGTTTGACTGCTCTTCATCCTCTTGTAAAACAGGTTGACTGATCCTCATCCTCCTATAAAACAGTTTGACTGCTCTTCATCCTCTTATAAAACAGTTTGACTGCTCTTCATCCTCCTATAAAACAGTGTGACTGCTCTTCATCCTCCTATAAAACAGTTTGACTGCTCTTCGTCCTCTTATAAAACAGTTTGACTGATCTTCATCATCTTATAAAACAGGTTGACTGCTCTTCATCCTCCTATAAAACAGTTTGACTGCTCTTCATCCTTTTGTAAAACATGTTGACTGCTCTTCATCCTCTTATAAAACAGGTTGACTGATCTTCAACCTCTTATAAAACACTTTGACTGCTCTTCACCCTCCTTCAAAACAGTTCGACTGCTCTTCATACTCTTGTAAAACAGGTTGACTGATCTTCATCCTCTTATAAAACAGTTTTACTGATCTTCATCCTCTTACAAAACAGTTTGACTGCTCTTCATCCTCTTATAAATCAGTTTGACTGCTCTTCGTCCTCTTATAAAACAGTTTGACTGCTCTTCATGCTCTTATAAAAAAGTTTGACTGCTCTTCATCCTCCTATAAAACTGTTTGACTGCTCTTCATCCTCTTGTAAAACAGGCTGACTGATCTTCATGCTCTTATAAAACAGTTTGACTGCTCTTCATTCTCTTATAAAACAGTTTGACTACTCTTCATCCTCTTATAAAACAGTTTGACTGCTCTTCATCCTCTTATAAAACAGTTTGACTGCTCTTCATCCTCTTATAAATCAGTTTGACTGCACTTCGTCCTATTATAAAACAGTTTGACTTCTCTTCATCCTTTTGTAAAACAGTTTGACTGCTCTTCATCCTCTTATAAAACAGGTTGACTGATCTTCATCCTCCTATAAAACAGTTTGACTTCTCTTCATCCTCTTGTAAAACAGGTTGACTGATCTTCATCCTCCTATAAAACAGTTTGACTGCTCTTCATCCTCTTATAAAACAGTTTGACTGCTCTTCATCCTCCTATAAAACAGTTTGACTGCTCTTCATCCTCTTATAAAAGTTTGACTGCTCTTCATCCTCATGTAAAACAGGTTGACTGATATTCATCCTCTTAAAAAACAGTTTGTCTGCTCTTCATCCTCCTATAAAACAGTTTGACTGCTCTTCATCCTCTTGTAAAACAGGCTGACTGATCTTCGTCCTCTTATAAAACAGTTTGACTGCTCTTCTTCCTCTTATAAAACAGTTTGACTGCTCTTCCTCCTATAAAACAGTTTGACTGCTCTTCATCCTCTTATAATACAGTTTGACTGCCCTTCATCCTCCTATAAAACAGTTTGACTTCTCTTCATCCTTTTGTAAAACAGTTTGACTGCTCTTCATCCTCTTATAAAACAGGTTGACTGATCTTCATCCTCCTATAAAACAGTTTGACTTCTCTTCATCCTCTTGTAAAACAGGTTGACTGATCTTCATCCTCCTATAAAACAGTTTGACTGCTCTTCATCCTCTTATAAAACAGTTTGACTGCTCTTCATCCTCTTATAAAACAGTTTGACTGCACTTCATCCTCTTATAAAACAGTTTGACTGCTCTTCATCCTCCTATAAAGCAGTTTGACTGCTCTTCATCCTCTTGTAAAACAGGCTGACTGATCTTCATCCTCTTATAAAACAGTTTGACTGCTCTTCATCCTCTTATAAAACAGTTTTACTGATCTTCATCCTCTTACAAAACAGTTTGACTGCTCTTCATCCTCTTATAAATCAGTTTGACTGCTCTTCGTCCTCTTATAAAACAGTTTGACTGCTCTTCATGCTCTTATAAAAAAGTTTGACTGCTCTTCATCCTCCTATAAAACTGTTTGACTGCTCTTCATCCTCTTGTAAAACAGGCTGACTGATCTTCATGCTCTTATAAAACAGTTTGACTGCTCTTCATTCTCTTATAAAACAGTGTGACTACTCTTCATCCTCTTATAAAACAGTTTGACTGCTCTTCATCCTCTTATAAAACAGTTTGACTGCTCTTCATCCTCTTATAAATCAGTTTGACTGCACTTCGTCCTATTATAAAACAGTTTGACTTCTCTTCATCCTTTTGTAAAACAGTTTGACTGCTCTTCATCCTCTTATAAAACAGGTTGACTGATCTTCATCCTCCTATAAAACAGTTTGACTTCTCTTCATCCTCTTGTAAAACAGGTTGACTGATCTTCATCCTCCTATAAAACAGTTTGACTGCTCTTCATCCTCTTATAAAACAGTTTGACTGCTCTTCATCCTCCTATAAAACAGTTTGACTGCTCTTCATCCTCTTATAAAAGTTTGACTGCTCTTCATCCTCATGTAAAACAGGTTGACTGATATTCATCCTCTTAAAAAACAGTTTGTCTGCTCTTCATCCTCCTATAAAACAGTTTGACTGCTCTTCATCCTCTTGTAAAACAGGCTGACTGATCTTTGTCCTCTTATAAAACAGTTTGACTGCTCTTCTTCCTCTTATAAAACAGTTTGACTGCTCTTCCTCCTATAAAACAGTTTGACTGCTCTTCATCCTCTTATAATACAGTTTGACTGCCCTTCATCCTCCTATAAAACAGTTTGACTTCTCTTCATCCTTTTGTAAAACAGTTTGACTGCTCTTCATCCTCTTGTAAAACAGGTTGACTGATCTTCATCCTCCTATAAAACAGTTTGACTTCTCTTCATCCTCTTGTAAAACAGGTTGACTGATCCTCATCCTCCTATAAAACAGTTTGACTGCTCTTCATCCTCCTATAAAACAGTTTGACTGCTCTTCATCCTTTTGTAAAACAGTTTGACTTCTCTTCATCCTCTTGTAAAACAGGTTGACTGATCTTCATCCTCCTATAAAACAGTTTGACTTCTCTTCATCCTCTTGTAAAACAGGTTGACTGATCTTCATCCTCCTATAAAACAGTTTGACTGCTCTTAATCCTCCTATAAAACAGTTTGACTGCTCTTCATCCTCTTGTAAAACAGGTTGACTGATCCTCATCCTCCTATAAAACAGTTTGACTGCTCTTCATCCTCTTATAAAACAGTTTGACTGCTCTTCATCCTCCTATAAAACAGTGTGACTGCTCTTCATCCTCCTATAAAACAGTTTGACTGCTCTTCGTCCTCTTATAAAACAGTTTGACTGATCTTCATCATCTTATAAAACAGGTTGACTGCTCTTCATCCTCCTATAAAACAGTTTGACTGCTCTTCATCCTTTTGTAAAACATGTTGACTGCTCTTCATCCTCTTATAAAACAGGTTGACTGATCTTCAACCTCTTATAAAACACTTTGACTGCTCTTCACCCTCCTTCAAAACAGTTCGACTGCTCTTCATACTCTTGTAAAACAGGTTGACTGATCTTCATCCTCTTATAAAACAGTTTTACTGATCTTCATCCTCTTACAAAACAGTTTGACTGCTCTTCATCCTCTTATAAATCAGTTTGACTGCTCTTCGTCCTCTTATAAAACAGTTTGACTGCTCTTCATGCTCTTATAAAAAAGTTTGACTGCTCTTCATCCTCCTATAAAACTGTTTGACTGCTCTTCATCCTCTTGTAAAACAGGCTGACTGATCTTCATGCTCTTATAAAACAGTTTGACTGCTCTTCATTCTCTTATAAAACAGTTTGACTACTCTTCATCCTCTTATAAAACAGTTTGACTGCTCTTCATCCTCTTATAAAACAGTTTGACTGCTCTTCATCCTCTTATAAATCAGTTTGACTGCACTTCGTCCTATTATAAAACAGTTTGACTTCTCTTCATCCTTTTGTAAAACAGTTTGACTGCTCTTCATCCTCTTATAAAACAGGTTGACTGATCTTCATCCTCCTATAAAACAGTTTGACTTCTCTTCATCCTCTTGTAAAACAGGTTGACTGATCTTCATCCTCCTATAAAACAGTTTGACTGCTCTTCATCCTCTTATAAAACAGTTTGACTGCTCTTCATCCTCCTATAAAACAGTTTGACTGCTCTTCATCCTCTTATAAAAGTTTGACTGCTCTTCATCCTCATGTAAAACAGGTTGACTGATATTCATCCTCTTAAAAAACAGTTTGTCTGCTCTTCATCCTCCTATAAAACAGTTTGACTGCTCTTCATCCTCTTGTAAAACAGGCTGACTGATCTTCGTCCTCTTATAAAACAGTTTGACTGCTCTTCTTCCTCTTATAAAACAGTTTGACTGCTCTTCCTCCTATAAAACAGTTTGACTGCTCTTCATCCTCTTATAATACAGTTTGACTGCCCTTCATCCTCCTATAAAACAGTTTGACTTCTCTTCATCCTTTTGTAAAACAGTTTGACTGCTCTTCATCCTCTTATAAAACAGGTTGACTGATCTTCATCCTCCTATAAAACAGTTTGACTTCTCTTCATCCTCTTGTAAAACAGGTTGACTGATCTTCATCCTCCTATAAAACAGTTTGACTGCTCTTCATCCTCTTATAAAACAGTTTGACTGCTCTTCATCCTCCTATAAAACAGTTTGACTGCTCTTCATCCTCTTATAAAAGTTTGACTGCTCTTCATCCTCATGTAAAACAGGTTGACTGATATTCATCCTCTTAAAAAACAGTTTGTCTGCTCTTCATCCTCCTATAAAACAGTTTGACTGCTCTTCATCCTCTTGTAAAACAGGCTGACTGATCTTCGTCCTCTTATAAAACAGTTTGACTGCTCTTCTTCCTCTTATAAAACAGTTTGACTGCTCTTCCTCCTATAAAACAGTTTGACTGCTCTTCATCCTCTTATAATACAGTTTGACTGCCCTTCATCCTCCTATAAAACAGTTTGACTGCTCTTCATCCTCTTGTAAAACAGTTTGACTGCTCTTCATCCTCTTATAAAGCAGTTTGACTGTTCTTCATCCTCTTATAAAGCAGTTTGACTGCTCTTCATCCTCCTATAAAACAGTTTAACTACTCTTCATCCTTTTGTAAAACCGTTTGACTGCTCTTCACCCTCTTGTAAAACAGGGTGACTGATCTTCATCCTCTTATAAAACAGTTTTACTGATCTTCATCCTCTTATAAAACAGTTTGACTGCTCTTCATCCTCTTATAAATCAGTTTGACTGCACTTCGTCCTCTTATAAAACAGTTTGACTTCTCTTCATCCTCTTGTAAAACAGGTTGACTGATCCTCATCCTCCTATAAAACAGTTTGACTGCTCTTCATCCTCCTATAAAACAGTTTGACTGCTCTTCATCCTTTTGTAAAACAGTTTGACTTCTCTTCATCCTCTTGTAAAACAGGTTGACTGATCTTCATCCTCCTATAAAACAGTTTGACTTCTCTTCATCCTCTTGTAAAACAGGTTTACTGATCTTCATCCTCCTATAAAACAGTTTGACTGCTCTTCATCCTCCTATAAAACAGTTTGACTGCTCTTCATCCTCTTGTAAAACAGGCTGACTGATCTTCATCCTCTTATAAAACAGTTTGACTGCTCTTCATCCTCTTATAAAACAGTTTGACTGCTCTTCATCCTCTTATAAATCAGTTTGACTGCACTTCGTCCTCCTATAAAACAGTTTGACTTCTCTTCATCCTCTTGTAAAACATGTTGACTGATCCTCATCCTCCTATAAAACAGTTTGACTGCTCTTCATCCTCCTATAAAACAGTTTGACTGCTCTTCATCCTTTTGTAAAACAGTTTGACTTCTCTTCATCCTCTTGTAAAACAGGTTGACTGATCTTCATCCTCCTATAAAACAGTTTGACTTCTCTTCATCCTCTTGTAAAACAGGTTGACTGATCTTCATCCTCCTATAAAACAGTTTGACTGCTCTTAATCCTCCTATAAAACAGTTTGACTGCTCTTCATCCTCTTGTAAAACAGGTTGACTGATCCTCATCCTCCTATAAAACAGTTTGACTGCTCTTCATCCTCTTATAAAACAGTTTGACTGCTCTTCATCCTCCTATAAAACAGTGTGACTGCTCTTCATCCTCCTATAAAACAGTTTGACTGCTCTTCGTCCTCTTATAAAACAGTTTGACTGATCTTCATCATCTTATAAAACAGGTTGACTGCTCTTCATCCTCCTATAAAACAGTTTGACTGCTCTTCATCCTTTTGTAAAACATGTTGACTGCTCTTCATCCTCTTATAAAACAGGTTGACTGATCTTCAACCTCTTATAAAACACTTTGACTGCTCTTCACCCTCCTTCAAAACAGTTCGACTGCTCTTCATACTCTTGTAAAACAGTTTGACTGCTCTTCATCCTCTTATAAATCAGTTTGACTGCACTTCGTCCTATTATAAAACAGTTTGACTTCTCTTCATCCTTTTGTAAAACAGTTTGACTGCTCTTCATCCTCTTATAAAACAGGTTGACTGATCTTCATCCTCCTATAAAACAGTTTGACTTCTCTTCATCCTCTTGTAAAACAGGTTGACTGATCTTCATCCTCCTATAAAACAGTTTGACTGCTCTTCATCCTCTTATAAAACAGTTTGACTGCTCTTCATCCTCCTATAAAACAGTTTGACTGCTCTTCATCCTCTTATAAAAGTTTGACTGCTCTTCATCCTCATGTAAAACAGGTTGACTGATATTCATCCTCTTAAAAAACAGTTTGTCTGCTCTTCATCCTCCTATAAAACAGTTTGACTGCTCTTCATCCTCTTGTAAAACAGGCTGACTGATCTTTGTCCTCTTATAAAACAGTTTGACTGCTCTTCTTCCTCTTATAAAACAGTTTGACTGCTCTTCCTCCTATAAAACAGTTTGACTGCTCTTCATCCTCTTATAATACAGTTTGACTGCCCTTCATCCTCCTATAAAACAGTTTGACTTCTCTTCATCCTTTTGTAAAACAGTTTGACTGCTCTTCATCCTCTTGTAAAACAGGTTGACTGATCTTCATCCTCCTATAAAACAGTTTGACTTCTCTTCATCCTCTTGTAAAACAGGTTGACTGATCCTCATCCTCCTATAAAACAGTTTGACTGCTCTTCATCCTCCTATAAAACAGTTTGACTGCTCTTCATCCTTTTGTAAAACAGTTTGACTTCTCTTCATCCTCTTGTAAAACAGGTTGACTGATCTTCATCCTCCTATAAAACAGTTTGACTTCTCTTCATCCTCTTGTAAAACAGGTTGACTGATCTTCATCCTCCTATAAAACAGTTTGACTGCTCTTAATCCTCCTATAAAACAGTTTGACTGCTCTTCATCCTCTTGTAAAACAGGTTGACTGATCCTCATCCTCCTATAAAACAGTTTGACTGCTCTTCATCCTCTTATAAAACAGTTTGACTGCTCTTCATCCTCCTATAAAACAGTGTGACTGCTCTTCATCCTCCTATAAAACAGTTTGACTGCTCTTCGTCCTCTTATAAAACAGTTTGACTGATCTTCATCATCTTATAAAACAGGTTGACTGCTCTTCATCCTCCTATAAAACAGTTTGACTGCTCTTCATCCTTTTGTAAAACATGTTGACTGCTCTTCATCCTCTTATAAAACAGGTTGACTGATCTTCAACCTCTTATAAAACACTTTGACTGCTCTTCACCCTCCTTCAAAACAGTTCGACTGCTCTTCATACTCTTGTAAAACAGGTTGACTGATCTTCATCCTCTTATAAAACAGTTTTACTGATCTTCATCCTCTTACAAAACAGTTTGACTGCTCTTCATCCTCTTATAAATCAGTTTGACTGCTCTTCGTCCTCTTATAAAACAGTTTGACTGCTCTTCATGCTCTTATAAAAAAGTTTGACTGCTCTTCATCCTCCTATAAAACTGTTTGACTGCTCTTCATCCTCTTGTAAAACAGGCTGACTGATCTTCATGCTCTTATAAAACAGTTTGACTGCTCTTCATTCTCTTATAAAACAGTTTGACTACTCTTCATCCTCTTATAAAACAGTTTGACTGCTCTTCATCCTCTTATAAAACAGTTTGACTGCTCTTCATCCTCTTATAAATCAGTTTGACTGCACTTCGTCCTATTATAAAACAGTTTGACTTCTCTTCATCCTTTTGTAAAACAGTTTGACTGCTCTTCATCCTCTTATAAAACAGGTTGACTGATCTTCATCCTCCTATAAAACAGTTTGACTTCTCTTCATCCTCTTGTAAAACAGGTTGACTGATCTTCATCCTCCTATAAAACAGTTTGACTGCTCTTCATCCTCTTATAAAACAGTTTGACTGCTCTTCATCCTCCTATAAAACAGTTTGACTGCTCTTCATCCTCTTATAAAAGTTTGACTGCTCTTCATCCTCATGTAAAACAGGTTGACTGATATTCATCCTCTTAAAAAACAGTTTGTCTGCTCTTCATCCTCCTATAAAACAGTTTGACTGCTCTTCATCCTCTTGTAAAACAGGCTGACTGATCTTCGTCCTCTTATAAAACAGTTTGACTGCTCTTCTTCCTCTTATAAAACAGTTTGACTGCTCTTCCTCCTATAAAACAGTTTGACTGCTCTTCATCCTCTTATAATACAGTTTGACTGCCCTTCATCCTCCTATAAAACAGTTTGACTTCTCTTCATCCTTTTGTAAAACAGTTTGACTGCTCTTCATCCTCTTATAAAACAGGTTGACTGATCTTCATCCTCCTATAAAACAGTTTGACTTCTCTTCATCCTCTTGTAAAACAGGTTGACTGATCTTCATCCTCCTATAAAACAGTTTGACTGCTCTTCATCCTCTTATAAAACAGTTTGACTGCTCTTCATCCTCCTATAAAACAGTTTGACTGCTCTTCATCCTCTTATAAAAGTTTGACTGCTCTTCATCCTCATGTAAAACAGGTTGACTGATATTCATCCTCTTAAAAAACAGTTTGTCTGCTCTTCATCCTCCTATAAAACAGTTTGACTGCTCTTCATCCTCTTGTAAAACAGGCTGACTGATCTTCGTCCTCTTATAAAACAGTTTGACTGCTCTTCTTCCTCTTATAAAACAGTTTGACTGCTCTTCCTCCTATAAAACAGTTTGACTGCTCTTCATCCTCTTATAATACAGTTTGACTGCCCTTCATCCTCCTATAAAACAGTTTGACTGCTCTTCATCCTCTTGTAAAACAGTTTGACTGCTCTTCATCCTCTTATAAAGCAGTTTGACTGTTCTTCATCCTCTTATAAAGCAGTTTGACTGCTCTTCATCCTCCTATAAAACAGTTTAACTACTCTTCATCCTTTTGTAAAACCGTTTGACTGCTCTTCACCCTCTTGTAAAACAGGGTGACTGATCTTCATCCTCTTATAAAACAGTTTTACTGATCTTCATCCTCTTATAAAACAGTTTGACTGCTCTTCATCCTCTTATAAATCAGTTTGACTGCACTTCGTCCTCTTATAAAACAGTTTGACTTCTCTTCATCCTCTTGTAAAACAGGTTGACTGATCCTCATCCTCCTATAAAACAGTTTGACTGCTCTTCATCCTCCTATAAAACAGTTTGACTGCTCTTCATCCTTTTGTAAAACAGTTTGACTTCTCTTCATCCTCTTGTAAAACAGGTTGACTGATCTTCATCCTCCTATAAAACAGTTTGACTTCTCTTCATCCTCTTGTAAAACAGGTTTACTGATCTTCATCCTCCTATAAAACAGTTTGACTGCTCTTCATCCTCCTATAAAACAGTTTGACTGCTCTTCATCCTCTTGTAAAACAGGCTGACTGATCTTCATCCTCTTATAAAACAGTTTGACTGCTCTTCATCCTCTTATAAAACAGTTTGACTGCTCTTCATCCTCTTATAAATCAGTTTGACTGCACTTCGTCCTCCTATAAAACAGTTTGACTTCTCTTCATCCTCTTGTAAAACATGTTGACTGATCCTCATCCTCCTATAAAACAGTTTGACTGCTCTTCATCCTCCTATAAAACAGTTTGACTGCTCTTCATCCTTTTGTAAAACAGTTTGACTTCTCTTCATCCTCTTGTAAAACAGGTTGACTGATCTTCATCCTCCTATAAAACAGTTTGACTTCTCTTCATCCTCTTGTAAAACAGGTTGACTGATCTTCATCCTCCTATAAAACAGTTTGACTGCTCTTAATCCTCCTATAAAACAGTTTGACTGCTCTTCATCCTCTTGTAAAACAGGTTGACTGATCCTCATCCTCCTATAAAACAGTTTGACTGCTCTTCATCCTCTTATAAAACAGTTTGACTGCTCTTCATCCTCCTATAAAACAGTGTGACTGCTCTTCATCCTCCTATAAAACAGTTTGACTGCTCTTCGTCCTCTTATAAAACAGTTTGACTGATCTTCATCATCTTATAAAACAGGTTGACTGCTCTTCATCCTCCTATAAAACAGTTTGACTGCTCTTCATCCTTTTGTAAAACATGTTGACTGCTCTTCATCCTCTTATAAAACAGGTTGACTGATCTTCAACCTCTTATAAAACACTTTGACTGCTCTTCACCCTCCTTCAAAACAGTTCGACTGCTCTTCATACTCTTGTAAAACAGGTTGACTGATCTTCATCCTCTTATAAAACAGTTTTACTGATCTTCATCCTCTTACAAAACAGTTTGACTGCTCTTCATCCTCTTATAAATCAGTTTGACTGCTCTTCGTCCTCTTATAAAACAGTTTGACTGCTCTTCATGCTCTTATAAAAAAGTTTGACTGCTCTTCATCCTCCTATAAAACTGTTTGACTGCTCTTCATCCTCTTGTAAAACAGGCTGACTGATCTTCATGCTCTTATAAAACAGTTTGACTGCTCTTCATTCTCTTATAAAACAGTTTGACTACTCTTCATCCTCTTATAAAACAGTTTGACTGCTCTTCATCCTCTTATAAAACAGTTTGACTGCTCTTCATCCTCTTATAAATCAGTTTGACTGCACTTCGTCCTATTATAAAACAGTTTGACTTCTCTTCATCCTTTTGTAAAACAGTTTGACTGCTCTTCATCCTCTTATAAAACAGGTTGACTGATCTTCATCCTCCTATAAAACAGTTTGACTTCTCTTCATCCTCTTGTAAAACAGGTTGACTGATCTTCATCCTCCTATAAAACAGTTTGACTGCTCTTCATCCTCTTATAAAACAGTTTGACTGCTCTTCATCCTCCTATAAAACAGTTTGACTGCTCTTCATCCTCTTATAAAAGTTTGACTGCTCTTCATCCTCATGTAAAACAGGTTGACTGATATTCATCCTCTTAAAAAACAGTTTGTCTGCTCTTCATCCTCCTATAAAACAGTTTGACTGCTCTTCATCCTCTTGTAAAACAGGCTGACTGATCTTCGTCCTCTTATAAAACAGTTTGACTGCTCTTCTTCCTCTTATAAAACAGTTTGACTGCTCTTCCTCCTATAAAACAGTTTGACTGCTCTTCATCCTCTTATAATACAGTTTGACTGCCCTTCATCCTCCTATAAAACAGTTTGACTTCTCTTCATCCTTTTGTAAAACAGTTTGACTGCTCTTCATCCTCTTATAAAACAGGTTGACTGATCTTCATCCTCCTATAAAACAGTTTGACTTCTCTTCATCCTCTTGTAAAACAGGTTGACTGATCTTCATCCTCCTATAAAACAGTTTGACTGCTCTTCATCCTCTTATAAAACAGTTTGACTGCTCTTCATCCTCTTATAAAACAGTTTGACTGCACTTCATCCTCTTATAAAACAGTTTGACTGCTCTTCATCCTCCTATAAAGCAGTTTGACTGCTCTTCATCCTCTTGTAAAACAGGCTGACTGATCTTCATCCTCTTATAAAACAGTTTGACTGCTCTTCATCCTCTTATAAAACAGTTTTACTGATCTTCATCCTCTTACAAAACAGTTTGACTGCTCTTCATCCTCTTATAAATCAGTTTGACTGCTCTTCGTCCTCTTATAAAACAGTTTGACTGCTCTTCATGCTCTTATAAAAAAGTTTGACTGCTCTTCATCCTCCTATAAAACTGTTTGACTGCTCTTCATCCTCTTGTAAAACAGGCTGACTGATCTTCATGCTCTTATAAAACAGTTTGACTGCTCTTCATTCTCTTATAAAACAGTGTGACTACTCTTCATCCTCTTATAAAACAGTTTGACTGCTCTTCATCCTCTTATAAAACAGTTTGACTGCTCTTCATCCTCTTATAAATCAGTTTGACTGCACTTCGTCCTATTATAAAACAGTTTGACTTCTCTTCATCCTTTTGTAAAACAGTTTGACTGCTCTTCATCCTCTTATAAAACAGGTTGACTGATCTTCATCCTCCTATAAAACAGTTTGACTTCTCTTCATCCTCTTGTAAAACAGGTTGACTGATCTTCATCCTCCTATAAAACAGTTTGACTGCTCTTCATCCTCTTATAAAACAGTTTGACTGCTCTTCATCCTCCTATAAAACAGTTTGACTGCTCTTCATCCTCTTATAAAAGTTTGACTGCTCTTCATCCTCATGTAAAACAGGTTGACTGATATTCATCCTCTTAAAAAACAGTTTGTCTGCTCTTCATCCTCCTATAAAACAGTTTGACTGCTCTTCATCCTCTTGTAAAACAGGCTGACTGATCTTTGTCCTCTTATAAAACAGTTTGACTGCTCTTCTTCCTCTTATAAAACAGTTTGACTGCTCTTCCTCCTATAAAACAGTTTGACTGCTCTTCATCCTCTTATAATACAGTTTGACTGCCCTTCATCCTCCTATAAAACAGTTTGACTTCTCTTCATCCTCTTGTAAAACAGGTTGACTGATCTTCATCCTCCTATAAAACAGTTTGACTGCTCTTCATCCTCTTATAAAACAGTTTGACTGCTCTTCATCCTCTTATAAAACAGTTTGACTGCACTTCATCCTCTTATAAAACAGTTTGACTGCTCTTCATCCTCCTATAAAGCAGTTTGACTGCTCTTCATCCTCTTGTAAAACAGGCTGACTGATCTTCATCCTCTTATAAAACAGTTTCACTGCTCTTCATCCTCTTATAAAACAGTTTGACTGCTTTTCATCCTCTTATAAAACAGTTTGACTGCTCTTCGTCCTCTTATAAAACAGTTTGACTTCTCTTCATCCTCTTGTAAAACAGGTTGACTGAACTTCATCCTCCTATAAAACAGGTTGACTGCTCTTCATCCTCTTATAAAACAGTTTGACTGCTCTTCATCCTCCTATAAAACAGTTTGACTGCTCTTCATCCTCCTATAAAACAGTTTGACTGCTCTTCATCCTTTTGTAATACAGTTTGACTTCTCTTCATCCTCTTGTAAAACAGGTTGACTGATCTTCATCCTCCTATAAAACAGTTTGACTTCTCTTCATCCTCTTGTAAAACAGGTTGACTGATCCTCATCCTCCTATAAAACAGTTTGACTGCTCTTCATCCTCCTGTAAAACAGTTTGACTGCTCTTCATCCTTTTGTAAAACAGTTTGACTTCTCTTCATCCTCTTGTAAAACAGGTTGACTGATCTTCATCCTCCTATAAAACAGTTTGACTTCTCTTCATCCTCTTGTAAAACAGGTTGACTGATCTTCATCCTCCTATAAAACAGTTTGACTGCTCTTAATCCTCCTATAAAACAGTTTGACTGCTCTTCATCCTCTTGTAAAACAGGTTGACTGATCCTCATCCTCCTATAAAACAGTTTGACTGCTCTTCATCCTCTTATAAAACAGTTTGACTGCTCTTCATCCTCCTATAAAACAGTGTGACTGCTCTTCATCCTCCTATAAAACAGTTTGACTGCTCTTCGTCCTCTTATAAAAGTTTGACTGCTCTTCATCCTCATGTAAAACAGGTTGACTGATATTCATCCTCTTAAAAAACAGTTTGTCTGCTCTTCATCCTCCTATAAAACAGTTTGACTGCTCTTCATCCTCTTGTAAAACAGGCTGACTGATCTTCGTCCTCTTATAAAACAGTTTGACTGCTCTTCTTCCTCTTATAAAACAGTTTGACTGCTCTTCCTCCTATAAAACAGTTTGACTGCTCTTCATCCTCTTACAAAACAGTTTGACTGCTCTTCATCCTCTTATAAATCAGTTTGACTGCTCTTCGTCCTCTTATAAAACAGTTTGACTGCTCTTCATGCTCTTATAAAAAAGTTTGACTGCTCTTCATCCTCCTATAAAACTGTTTGACTGCTCTTCATCCTCTTGTAAAACAGGCTGACTGATCTTCATGCTCTTATAAAACAGTTTGACTGCTCTTCATTCTCTTATAAAACAGTTTGACTTCTCTTCATCCTCTTATAAAACAGTTTGACTGCTCTTCATCCTCTTATAAAACAGTTTGACTGCTCTTCATCCTCTTATAAATCAGTTTGACTGCACTTCGTCCTATTATAAAACAGTTTGACTTCTCTTCATCCTTTTGTAAAACAGTTTGACTGCTCTTCATCCTCTTATAAAACAGGTTGACTGATCTTCATCCTCCTATAAAACAGTTTGACTTCTCTTCATCCTCTTGTAAAACAGGTTGACTGATCTTCATCCTCCTATAAAACAGTTTGACTGCTCTTCATCCTCTTATAAAACAGTTTGACTGCTCTTCATCCTCCTATAAAACAGTTTGACTGCTCTTCATCCTCTTATAAAAGTTTGACTGCTCTTCATCCTCATGTAAAACAGGTTGACTGATATTCATCCTCTTAAAAAACAGTTTGTCTGCTCTTCATCCTCCTATAAAACAGTTTGACTGCTCTTCATCCTCTTGTAAAACAGGCTGACTGATCTTCGTCCTCTTATAAAACAGTTTGACTGCTCTTCTTCCTCTTATAAAACAGTTTGACTGCTCTTCCTCCTATAAAACAGTTTGACTGCTCTTCATCCTCTTATAATACAGTTTGACTGCCCTTCATCCTCCTATAAAACAGTTTGACTTCTCTTCATCCTTTTGTAAAACAGTTTGACTGCTCTTCATCCTCTTATAAAACAGGTTGACTGATCTTCATCCTCCTATAAAACAGTTTGACTTCTCTTCATCCTCTTGTAAAACAGGTTGACTGATCTTCATCCTCCTATAAAACAGTTTGACTGCTCTTCATCCTCTTATAAAACAGTTTGACTGCTCTTCATCCTCCTATAAAACAGTTTGACTGCTCTTCATCCTCTTATAAAAGTTTGACTGCTCTTCATCCTCATGTAAAACAGGTTGACTGATATTCATCCTCTTAAAAAACAGTTTGTCTGCTCTTCATCCTCCTATAAAACAGTTTGACTGCTCTTCATCCTCTTGTAAAACAGGCTGACTGATCTTCGTCCTCTTATAAAACAGTTTGACTGCTCTTCTTCCTCTTATAAAACAGTTTGACTGCTCTTCCTCCTATAAAACAGTTTGACTGCTCTTCATCCTCTTATAATACAGTTTGACTGCCCTTCATCCTCCTATAAAACAGTTTGACTGCTCTTCATCCTCTTGTAAAACAGTTTGACTGCTCTTCATCCTTTTGTAATACAGTTTGACTTCTCTTCATCCTCTTGTAAAACAGGTTGACTGATCTTCATCCTCCTATAAAACAGTTTGACTTCTCTTCATCCTCTTGTAAAACAGGTTGACTGATCCTCATCCTCCTATAAAACAGTTTGACTGCTCTTCATCCTCCTATAAAACAGTTTGACTGCTCTTCATCCTTTTGTAAAACAGTTTGACTTCTCTTCATCCTCTTGTAAAACAGGTTGACTGATCTTCATCCTCCTATAAAACAGTTTGACTTCTCTTCATCCTCTTGTAAAACAGGTTGACTGATCTTCATCCTCCTATAAAACAGTTTGACTGCTCTTAATCCTCCTATAAAACAGTTTGACTGCTCTTCATCCTCTTGTAAAACAGGTTGACTGATCCTCATCCTCCTATAAAACAGTTTGACTGCTCTTCATCCTCTTATAAAACAGTTTGACTGCTCTTCATCCTCCTATAAAACAGTGTGACTGCTCTTCATCCTCCTATAAAACAGTTTGACTGCTCTTCGTCCTCTTATAAAACAGTTTGACTGATCTTCATCATCTTATAAAACAGGTTGACTGCTCTTCATCCTCCTATAAAACAGTTTGACTGCTCTTCATCCTTTTGTAAAACATGTTGACTGCTCTTCATCCTCTTATAAAACAGGTTGACTGATCTTCAACCTCTTATAAAACACTTTGACTGCTCTTCACCCTCCTTCAAAACAGTTCGACTGCTCTTCATACTCTTGTAAAACAGGTTGACTGATCTTCATCCTCTTATAAAACAGTTTTACTGATCTTCATCCTCTTACAAAACAGTTTGACTGCTCTTCATCCTCTTATAAATCAGTTTGACTGCTCTTCGTCCTCTTATAAAACAGTTTGACTGCTCTTCATGCTCTTATAAAAAAGTTTGACTGCTCTTCATCCTCCTATAAAACTGTTTGACTGCTCTTCATCCTCTTGTAAAACAGGCTGACTGATCTTCATGCTCTTATAAAACAGTTTGACTGCTCTTCATTCTCTTATAAAACAGTTTGACTACTCTTCATCCTCTTATAAAACAGTTTGACTGCTCTTCATCCTCTTATAAAACAGTTTGACTGCTCTTCATCCTCTTATAAATCAGTTTGACTGCACTTCGTCCTATTATAAAACAGTTTGACTTCTCTTCATCCTTTTGTAAAACAGTTTGACTGCTCTTCATCCTCTTATAAAACAGGTTGACTGATCTTCATCCTCCTATAAAACAGTTTGACTTCTCTTCATCCTCTTGTAAAACAGGTTGACTGATCTTCATCCTCCTATAAAACAGTTTGACTGCTCTTCATCCTCTTATAAAACAGTTTGACTGCTCTTCATCCTCCTATAAAACAGTTTGACTGCTCTTCATCCTCTTATAAAAGTTTGACTGCTCTTCATCCTCATGTAAAACAGGTTGACTGATATTCATCCTCTTAAAAAACAGTTTGTCTGCTCTTCATCCTCCTATAAAACAGTTTGACTGCTCTTCATCCTCTTGTAAAACAGGCTGACTGATCTTCGTCCTCTTATAAAACAGTTTGACTGCTCTTCTTCCTCTTTTAAAACAGTTTGACTGCTCTTCCTCCTATAAAACAGTTTGACTGCTCTTCATCCTCTTATAATACAGTTTGACTGCCCTTCATCCTCCTATAAAACAGTTTGACTTCTCTTCATCCTTTTGTAAAACAGTTTGACTGCTCTTCATCCTCTTATAAAACAGGTTGACTGATCTTCATCCTCCTATAAAACAGTTTGACTTCTCTTCATCCTCTTGTAAAACAGGTTGACTGATCTTCATCCTCCTATAAAACAGTTTGACTGCTCTTCATCCTCTTATAAAACATTTTGACTGCTCTTCATCCTCCTATAAAACAGTTTGACTGCTCTTCATCCTCTTATAAAAGTTTGACTGCTCTTCATCCTCATGTAAAACAGGTTGACTGATATTCATCCTCTTAAAAAACAGATTGTCTGCTCTTCATCCTCCTATAAAACAGTTTGACTGCTCTTCATCCTCTTGTAAAACAGGCTGACTGATCTTCGTCCTCTTATAAAACAGTTTGACTGCTCTTCTTCCTCTTATAAAACAGTTTGACTGCTCTTCCTCCTATAAAACAGTTTGACTGCTCTTCATCCTCTTATAATACAGTTTGACTGCCCTTCATCCTCCTATAAAACAGTTTGACTGCTCTTCATCCTCTTGTAAAACAGTTTGACTGCTCTTCATCCTCTTATAAAGCAGTTTGACTGTTCTTCATCCTCTTATAAAGCAGTTTGACTGCTCTTCATCCTCCTATAAAACAGTTTAACTACTCTTCATCCTTTTGTAAAACCGTTTGACTGCTCTTCACCCTCTTGTAAAACAGGGTGACTGATCTTCATCCTCTTATAAAACAGTTTTACTGATCTTCATCCTCTTATAAAACAGTTTGACTGCTCTTCATCCTCTTATAAATCAGTTTGACTGCACTTCGTCCTCTTATAAAACAGTTTGACTTCTCTTCATCCTCTTGTAAAACAGGTTGACTGATCCTCATCCTCCTATAAAACAGTTTGACTGCTCTTCATCCTCCTATAAAACAGTTTGACTGCTCTTCATCCTTTTGTAAAACAGTTTGACTTCTCTTCATCCTCTTGTAAAACAGGTTGACTGATCTTCATCCTCCTATAAAACAGTTTGACTTCTCTTCATCCTCTTGTAAAACAGGTTTACTGATCTTCATCCTCCTATAAAACAGTTTGACTGCTCTTCATCCTCCTATAAAACAGTTTGACTGCACTTCATCCTCTTGTAAAACAGGCTGACTGATCTTCATCCTCTTATAAAACAGTTTGACTGCTCTTCATCCTCTTATAAAACAGTTTGACTGCTCTTCATCCTCTTATAAATCAGTTTGACTGCACTTCGTCCTCCTATAAAACAGTTTGACTTCTCTTCATCCTCTTGTAAAACATGTTGACTGATCCTCATCCTCCTATAAAACAGTTTGACTGCTCTTCATCCTCCTATAAAACAGTTTGACTGCTCTTCATCCTTTTGTAAAACAGTTTGACTTCTCTTCATCCTCTTGTAAAACAGGTTGACTGATCTTCATCCTCCTATAAAACAGTTTGACTTCTCTTCATCCTCTTGTAAAACAGGTTGACTGATCTTCATCCTCCTATAAAACAGTTTGACTGCTCTTAATCCTCCTATAAAACAGTTTGACTGCTCTTCATCCTCTTGTAAAACAGGTTGACTGATCCTCATCCTCCTATAAAACAGTTTGACTGCTCTTCATCCTCTTATAAAACAGTTTGACTGCTCTTCATCCTCCTATAAAACAGTGTGACTGCTCTTCATCCTCCTATAAAACAGTTTGACTGCTCTTCGTCCTCTTATAAAACAGTTTGACTGATCTTCATCATCTTATAAAACAGGTTGACTGCTCTTCATCCTCCTATAAAACAGTTTGACTGCTCTTCATCCTTTTGTAAAACATGTTGACTGCTCTTCATCCTCTTATAAAACAGGTTGACTGATCTTCAACCTCTTATAAAACACTTTGACTGCTCTTCACCCTCCTTCAAAACAGTTCGACTGCTCTTCATACTCTTGTAAAACAGGTTGACTGATCTTCATCCTCTTATAAAACAGTTTTACTGATCTTCATCCTCTTACAAAACAGTTTGACTGCTCTTCATCCTCTTATAAATCAGTTTGACTGCTCTTCGTCCTCTTATAAAACAGTTTGACTGCTCTTCATGCTCTTATAAAAAAGTTTGACTGCTCTTCATCCTCCTATAAAACTGTTTGACTGCTCTTCATCCTCTTGTAAAACAGGCTGACTGATCTTCATGCTCTTATAAAACAGTTTGACTGCTCTTCATTCTCTTATAAAACAGTTTGACTACTCTTCATCCTCTTATAAAACAGTTTGACTGCTCTTCATCCTCTTATAAAACAGTTTGACTGCTCTTCATCCTCTTATAAATCAGTTTGACTGCACTTCGTCCTATTATAAAACAGTTTGACTTCTCTTCATCCTTTTGTAAAACAGTTTGACTGCTCTTCATCCTCTTATAAAACAGGTTGACTGATCTTCATCCTCCTATAAAACAGTTTGACTTCTCTTCATCCTCTTGTAAAACAGGTTGACTGATCTTCATCCTCCTATAAAACAGTTTGACTGCTCTTCATCCTCTTATAAAACAGTTTGACTGCTCTTCATCCTCCTATAAAACAGTTTGACTGCTCTTCATCCTCTTATAAAAGTTTGACTGCTCTTCATCCTCATGTAAAACAGGTTGACTGATATTCATCCTCTTAAAAAACAGTTTGTCTGCTCTTCATCCTCCTATAAAACAGTTTGACTGCTCTTCATCCTCTTGTAAAACAGGCTGACTGATCTTCGTCCTCTTATAAAACAGTTTGACTGCTCTTCTTCCTCTTATAAAACAGTTTGACTGCTCTTCCTCCTATAAAACAGTTTGACTGCTCTTCATCCTCTTATAATACAGTTTGACTGCCCTTCATCCTCCTATAAAACAGTTTGACTTCTCTTCATCCTTTTGTAAAACAGTTTGACTGCTCTTCATCCTCTTATAAAACAGGTTGACTGATCTTCATCCTCCTATAAAACAGTTTGACTTCTCTTCATTCTCTTGTAAAACAGGTTGACTGATCTTCATCCTCCTATAAAACAGTTTGACTGCTCTTCATCCTCTTATAAAACAGTTTGACTGCTCTTCATCCTCTTATAAAACAGTTTGACTGCACTTCATCCTCTTATAAAACAGTTTGACTGCTCTTCATCCTCCTATAAAGCAGTTTGACTGCTCTTCATCCTCTTGTAAAACAGGCTGACTGATCTTCATCCTCTTATAAAACAGTTTGACTGCTCTTCATCCTCTTATAAAACAGTTTTACTGATCTTCATCCTCTTACAAAACAGTTTGACTGCTCTTCATCCTCTTATAAATCAGTTTGACTGCTCTTCGTCCTCTTATAAAACAGTTTGACTGCTCTTCATGCTCTTATAAAAAAGTTTGACTGCTCTTCATCCTCCTATAAAACTGTTTGACTGCTCTTCATCCTCTTGTAAAACAGGCTGACTGATCTTCATGCTCTTATAAAACAGTTTGACTGCTCTTCATTCTCTTATAAAACAGTTTGACTACTCTTCATCCTCTTATAAAACAGTTTGACTGCTCTTCATCCTCTTATAAAACAGTTTGACTGCTCTTCATCCTCTTATAAATCAGTTTGACTGCACTTCGTCCTATTATAAAACAGTTTGACTTCTCTTCATCCTTTTGTAAAACAGTTTGACTGCTCTTCATCCTCTTATAAAACAGGTTGACTGATCTTCATCCTCCTATAAAACAGTTTGACTTCTCTTCATCCTCTTGTAAAACAGGTTGACTGATCTTCATCCTCCTATAAAACAGTTTGACTGCTCTTCATCCTCTTATAAAACAGTTTGACTGCTCTTCATCCTCCTATAAAACAGTTTGACTGCTCTTCATCCTCTTATAAAAGTTTGACTGCTCTTCATCCTCATGTAAAACAGGTTGACTGATATTCATCCTCTTAAAAAACAGTTTGTCTGCTCTTCATCCTCCTATAAAACAGTTTGACTGCTCTTCATCCTCTTGTAAAACAGGCTGACTGATCTTTGTCCTCTTATAAAACAGTTTGACTGCTCTTCTTCCTCTTATAAAACAGTTTGACTGCTCTTCCTCCTATAAAACAGTTTGACTGCTCTTCATCCTCTTATAATACAGTTTGACTGCCCTTCATCCTCCTATAAAACAGTTTGACTTCTCTTCATCCTTTTGTAAAACAGTTTGACTGCTCTTCATCCTCTTATAAAACAGGTTGACTGATCTTCATCCTCCTATAAAACAGTTTGACTTCTCTTCATCCTCTTGTAAAACAGGTTGACTGATCTTCATCCTCCTATAAAACAGTTTGACTGCTCTTCATCCTCTTATAAAACAGTTTGACTGCTCTTCATCCTCTTATAAAACAGTTTGACTGCACTTCATCCTCTTATAAAACAGTTTGACTGCTCTTCATCCTCCTATAAAGCAGTTTGTCTGCTCTTCATCCTCTTGTAAAACAGGCTGACTGATCTTCATCCTCTTATAAAACAGTTTCACTGCTCTTCATCCTCTTATAAAACAGTTTGACTGCTTTTCATCCTCTTATAAAACAGTTTGACTGCTCTTCGTCCTCTTATAAAACAGTTTGACTTCTCTTCATCCTCTTGTAAAACAGGTTGACTGAACTTCATCCTCCTATAAAACAGGTTGACTGCTCTTCATCCTCTTATAAAACAGTTTGACTGCTCTTCATCCTCCTATAAAACAGTTTGACTGCTCTTCATCCTCCTATAAAACAGTTTGACTGCTCTTCATCCTTTTGTAATACAGTTTGACTTCTCTTCATCCTCTTGTAAAACAGGTTGACTGATCTTCATCCTCCTATAAAACAGTTTGACTTCTCTTCATCCTCTTGTAAAACATGTTGACTGATCCTCATCCTCCTATAAAACAGTTTGACTGCTCTTCATCCTCCTGTAAAACAGTTTGACTGCTCTTCATCCTTTTGTAAAACAGTTTGACTTCTCTTCATCCTCTTGTAAAACAGGTTGACTGATCTTCATCCTCCTATAAAACAGTTTGACTTCTCTTCATCCTCTTGTAAAACAGGTTGACTGATCTTCATCCTCCTATAAAACAGTTTGACTGCTCTTAATCCTCCTATAAAACAGTTTGACTGCTCTTCATCCTCTTGTAAAACAGGTTAACTGATCCTCATCCTCCTATAAAACAGTTTGACTGCTCTTCATCCTCTTATAAAACAGTTTGACTGCTCTTCATCCTCCTATAAAACAGTGTGACTGCTCTTCATCCTCCTATAAAACAGTTTGACTGCTCTTCATCCTCTTATAAAACAGTTTGACTGATCTTCATCATCTTATAAAACAGGTTGACTGCTCTTCATCCTCCTATAAAACAGTTTGACTGCTCTTCATCCTTTTGTAAAACATGTTGACTGCTCTTCATTCTCTTATAAAACAGGTTGACTGATCTTCAACCTCTTATAAAACACTTTGACTGCTCTTCACCCTCCTTCAAAACAGTTCGACTGCTCTTCATACTCTTGTAAAACAGGTTGACTGATCTTCATCCTCTTATAAAACAGTTTTACTGATCTTCATCCTCTTACAAAACAGTTTGACTGCTCTTCATCCTCTTATAAATCAGTTTGACTGCTCTTCGTCCTCTTATAAAACAGTTTGACTGCTCTTCATGCTCTTATAAAAAAGTTTGACTGCTCTTCATCCTCCTATAAAACTGTTTGACTGCTCTTCATCCTCTTGTAAAACAGGCTGACTGATCTTCATGCTCTTATAAAACAGTTTGACTGCTCTTCATTCTCTTATAAAACAGTTTGACTACTCTTCATCCTCTTATAAAACAGTTTGACTGCTCTTCATCCTCTTATAAAACAGTTTGACTGCTCTTCATCCTCTTATAAATCATTTTGACTGCACTTCGTCCTATTATAAAACAGTTTGACTTCTCTTCATCCTTTTGTAAAACAGTTTGACTGCTATTCATCCTCTTATAAAACAGGTTGACTGATCTTCATCCTCCTATAAAACAGTTTGACTTCTCTTCATCCTCTTGTAAAACAGGTTGACTGATCTTCATCCTCCTATAAAACAGTTTGACTGCTCTTCATCCTCTTATAAAACAGTTTGACTGCTCTTCATCCTCCTATAAAACAGTTTGACTGCTCTTCATCCTCTTATAAAAGTTTGACTGCTCTTCATCCTCATGTAAAACAGGTTGACTGATATTCATCCTCTTAAAAAACAGTTTGTCTGCTCTTCATCCTCCTATAAAACAGTTTGACTGCTCTTCATCCTCTTGTAAAACAGGCTGACTGATCTTCGTCCTCTTATAAAACAGTTTGACTGCTCTTCTTCCTCTTATAAAACAGTTTGACTGCTCTTCATCCTTTTGTAAAACAGTTTGACTGCTCTTCATCCTCTTATAATACAGTTTGACTGCCCTTCATCCTCCTATAAAACAGTTTGACTTCTCTTCATCCTTTTGTAAAACAGTTTGACTGCTCTTCATCCTCTTATAAAACAGGTTGACTGATCTTCATCCTCCTATAAAACAGTTTGACTTCTCTTCATCCTCTTGTAAAACAGGTTGACTGATCTTCATCCTCCTATAAAACAGTTTGACTGCTCTTCATCCTCTTATAAAACAGTTTGACTGCTCTTCATCCTCCTATAAAACAGTTTGACTGCTCTTCATCCTCTTATAAAAGTTTGACTGCTCTTCATCCTCATGTAAAACAGGTTGACTGATATTCATCCTCTTAAAAAACAGTTTGTCTGCTCTTCATCCTCCTATAAAACAGTTTGACTGCTCTTCATCCTCTTGTAAAACAGGCTGACTGATCTTCGTCCTCTTATAAAACAGTTTGACTGCTCTTCTTCCTCTTATAAAACAGTTTGACTGCTCTTCCTCCTATAAAACAGTTTGACTGCTCTTCATCCTCTTATAATACAGTTTGACTGCCCTTCATCCTCCTATAAAACAGTTTGACTGCTCTTCATCCTCTTGTAAAACAGTTTGACTGCTCTTCATCCTCTTATAAAGCAGTTTGACTGTTCTTCATCCTCTTATAAAGCAGTTTGACTGCTCTTCATCCTCCTATAAAACAGTTTAACTACTCTTCATCCTTTTGTAAAACCGTTTGACTGCTCTTCACCCTCTTGTAAAACAGGGTGACTGATCTTCATCCTCTTATAAAACAGTTTTACTGATCTTCATCCTCTTATAAAACAGTTTGACTGCTCTTCATCCTCTTATAAATCAGTTTGACTGCACTTCGTCCTCTTATAAAACAGTTTGACTTCTCTTCATCCTCTTGTAAAACAGGTTGACTGATCCTCATCCTCCTATAAAACAGTTTGACTGCTCTTCATCCTCCTATAAAACAGTTTGACTGCTCTTCATCCTTTTGTAAAACAGTTTGACTTCTCTTCATCCTCTTGTAAAACAGGTTGACTGATCTTCATCCTCCTATAAAACAGTTTGACTTCTCTTCATCCTCTTGTAAAACAGGTTGACTGATCTTCATCCTCCTATAAAACAGTTTGACTGCTCTTCATCCTCCTATAAAACAGTTTGACTGCTCTTCATCCTCTTGTAAAACAGGCTGACTGATCTTCATCCTCTTATAAAACAGTTTGACTGCTCTTCATCCTCTTATAAAACAGTTTGACTGCTCTTCATCCTCTTATAAATCAGTTTGACTGCACTTCGTCCTCCTATAAAACAGTTTGACTTCTCTTCATCCTCTTGTAAAACATGTTGACTGATCCTCATCCTCCTATAAAACAGTTTGACTGCTCTTCATCCTCCTATAAAACAGTTTGACTGCTCTTCATCCTTTTGTAAAACAGTTTGACTTCTCTTCATCCTCTTGTAAAACAGGTTGACTGATCTTCATCCTCCTATAAAACAGTTTGACTTCTCTTCATCCTCTTGTAAAACAGGTTGACTGATCTTCATCCTCCTATAAAACAGTTTGACTGCTCTTAATCCTCCTATAAAACAGTTTGACTGCTCTTCATCCTCTTGTAAAACAGGTTGACTGATCCTCATCCTCCTATAAAACAGTTTGACTGCTCTTCATCCTCTTATAAAACAGTTTGACTGCTCTTCATCCTCCTATAAAACAGTGTGACTGCTCTTCATCCTCCTATAAAACAGTTTGACTGCTCTTCATCCTCTTATAAAACAGTTTGACTGATCTTCATCATCTTATAAAACAGGTTGACTGCTCTTCATCCTCCTATAAAACAGTTTGACTGCTCTTCATCCTTTTGTAAAACATGTTGACTGCTCTTCATCCTCTTATAAAACAGGTTGACTGATCTTCAACCTCTTATAAAACCGTTTGACTGCTCTTCACCCTCCTTCAAAACAGTTCGACTGCTCTTCATCCTCTTGTAAAACAGGTTGACTGATCTTCATCCTCTTATAAAACAGTTTTACTGATCTTCATCCTCTTACAAAACAGTTTGACTGCTCTTCATCCTCTTATAAATCAGTTTGACTGCTCTTCGTCCTCTTATAAAACAGTTTGACTGCTCTTCATGCTCTTATAAAAAAGTTTGACTGCTCTTCATCCTCCTATAAAACTGTTTGACTGCTCTTCATCCTCTTGTAAAACAGGCTGACTGATCTTCATGCTCTTATAAAACAGTTTGACTGCTCTTCATTCTCTTATAAAACAGTTTGACTACTCTTCATCCTCTTATAAAACAGTTTGACTGCTCTTCATCCTCTTATAAAACAGTTTGACTGCTCTTCATCCTCTTATAAATCAGTTTGACTGCACTTCGTCCTATTATAAAACAGTTTGACTTCTCTTCATCCTTTTGTAAAACAGTTTGACTGCTCTTCATCCTCTTATAAAACAGGTTGACTGATCTTCATCCTCCTATAAAACAGTTTGACTTCTCTTCATCCTCTTGTAAAACAGGTTGACTGATCTTCATCCTCCTATAAAACAGTTTGACTGCTCTTCATCCTCTTATAAAACAGTTTGACTGCTCTTCATCCTCCTATAAAACAGTTTGACTGCTCTTCATCCTCTTATAAAAGTTTGACTGCTCTTCATCCTCATGTAAAACAGGTTGGCTGATATTCATCCTCTTAAAAAACAGTTTGTCTGCTCTTCATCCTCCTATAAAACAGTTTGACTGCTCTTCATCCTCTTGTAAAACAGGCTGACTGATCTTCGTCCTCTTATAAAACAGTTTGACTGCTCTTCTTCCTCTTATAAAACAGTTTGACTGCTCTTCCTCCTATAAAACAGTTTGACTGCTCTTCATCCTCTTATAATACAGTTTGACTGCCCTTCATCCTCCTATAAAACAGTTTGACTTCTCTTCATCCTTTTGTAAAACAGTTTGACTGCTCTTCATCGTCTTATAAAACAGTTTGACTGCTCTTCATCCTCTTGTAAAACAGGCTGACTGATCTTCATGCTCTTATAAAACAGTTTGACTGCTCTTCATTCTCTTATAAAACAGTTTGACTACTCTTCATCCTCTTATAAAACAGTTTGACTGCTCTTCATCCTCTTATAAAACAGTTTGACTGCTCTTCATCCTCTTATAAATCAGTTTGACTGCACTTCGTCCTATTATAAAACAGTTTGACTTCTCTTCATCCTTTTGTAAAACAGTTTGACTGCTCTTCATCCTCTTATAAAACAGGTTGACTGATCTTCATCCTCCTATAAAACAGTTTGACTTCTCTTCATCCTCTTGTAAAACAGGTTGACTGATCTTCATCCTCCTATAAAACAGTTTGACTGCTCTTCATCCTCTTATAAAACAGTTTGACTGTTCTTCATCCTCCTATAAAACAGTTTGACTGCTCTTCATCCTCTTATAAAAGTTTGACTGCTCTTCATCCTCATGTAAAACAGGTTGACTGATATTCATCCTCTTAAAAAACAGTTTGTCTGCTCTTCATCCTCCTATAAAACAGTTTGACTGCTCTTCATCCTCTTGTAAAACAGGCTGACTGATCTTCGTCCTCTTATAAAACAGTTTGACTGCTCTTCTTCCTCTTATAAAACAGTTTGACTGCTCTTCCTCCTATAAAACAGTTTGACTGCTCTTCATCCTCTTATAATACAGTTTGACTGCCCTTCATCCTCCTATAAAACAGTTTGACTTCTCTTCATCCTCTTATAAAACAGTTTGACTGCTCTTCATCCTCCTATAAAACAGTTTGACTGCTCTTCATCCTCTTATAAAAGTTTGACTGCTCTTCATCCTCATGTAAAACAGGTTGACTGATATTCATCCTCTTAAAAAACAGTTTGACTGCTCTTCTTCCTCTTATAAAACAGTTTGACTGCTCTTCCTCCTATAAAACAGTTTGACTGCTCTTCATCCTCTTATAATACAGTTTGACTGCCCTTCATCCTCCTATAAAAGAGTTTGACTGCTCTTCATCCTTTTGTAAAACAGTTTGACTGCTCTTCATCCTCTTATAAAGCAGTTTGACTGTGCTTCATCCTCTTATAAAGCAGTTTGACTGCTCTTCATCCTCCTTTAAAACAGTTTAACTACTCTTCATCCTTTAGTAAAACCGTTTGACTGTTCTTCACCCTCTTGTAAAACAGGGTGACTGATCTTCATCCTCTTATAAAACAGTTTTACTGATCTTCATCCTCTTATAAAACAGTTTGACTGCTCTTCATCCTCTTATAAATCAGTTTGACTGCACTTCGTCCTCTTATAAAACAGTTTGACTTCTCTTCATCCTCTTGTAAAACAGGTTGACTGATCCTCATCCTCCTATAAAACAGTTTGACTGCTCTTCATCCTCCTGTAAAACAGTTTGACTGCTCTTCATCCTTTTGTAAAACAGTTTGACTTCTCTTCATCCTCTTGTAAAACAGGTTGACTGATCTTCATCCTCCTATAAAACAGTTTGACTTCTCTTCATCCTCTTGTAAAACAGGTTGACTGATCTTCATCCTCCTATAAAACAGTTTGACTGCTCTTCATCCTCCTATAAAACAGTTTGACTGCTCTTCATCCTCTTATAAAACAGTTTGACTGCTCTTCCTCCTCTTATAAAACAGTTTGACTGCTCTTCATCCTCTTATAAATCAGTTTGACTGCACTTAGTCCTAATATAAAACAGTTTGACTTCTCTTCATCCTTTTGTAAAACAGTTTGACTGCTCTTCATCCTCTTATAAAACAGGTTGACTGATCTTCATCCTCCTATAAAACAGTTTGACTTCTCTTCATCCTCTTGTAAAACAGGTTGACTGATCTTCATCCTCCTATAAAACAGTTTGACTGCTCTTCATCCTCTTATAAAACAGTTTGACTGCTCTTCATCCTCTTATAAAACAGTTTGACTGCACTTCATCCTCTTATAAAACAGTTTGACTGCTCTTCATCCTCCTATAAAGCAGTTAAACTGCTCTTCATCCTCTTGTAAAACAGGCTGACTGATCTTCATCCTCTTATAAAACAGTTTCACTGCTCTTCATCCTCTTATAAAACAGTTTGACTGCTTTTCATCCTCTTATAAAACAGTTTGACTGCTCTTCGTCCTCTTATAAAACAGTTTGACTTCTCTTCATCCTCTTGTAAAACAGGTTGACTGAACTTCATCCTCCTATAAAACAGGTTGACTGCTCTTCATCCTCTTATAAAACAGTTTGACTGCTCTTCATCCTCCTATAAAACAGTTTGACTGCTCTTCATCCTCCTATAAAACAGTTTGACTGCTCTTCATCCTTTTGTAATACAGTTTGACTTCTCTTCATCCTCTTGTAAAACAGGTTGACTGATCTTCATCCTCCTATAAAACAGTTTGACATCTCTTCATCCTCTTGTAAAACAGGTTGACTGATATTCATCCTCCTATAAAACAGTTTGACTGCTCTTCATCCTCCTATAAAACAGTTTGACTGCTCTTCATCCTCTTGTAAAACAGGCTGACTGATCTTCATCCTCCTATAAAACAGTTTGACTGCTCTTCATCCTCTTATAATACAGTTTGACTGCTCTTCATCGTCTTATAAAGCAGTTTGACTGCTCTTCATCCTCTTATAAAGCAGTTTGACTGCTCTTCATCCTCTTATAAAACAGTTTAACTACTCTTCATCCTTTTGTAAAACAGTTTGACTGCTCTTCATCCTCTTATAAAACAGGTTGACTGATCTTCATCCTCTTATAAAACAGTTTTACTGATCTTCATCCTCTTATAAATCAGTTTGACTGCACTTCGTCCTATTATAAAACAGTTTGACTTCTCTTCATCCTCTTGTAAAACAGGTTGACTGATCCTCATCCTCCTATAAAACAGTTTGACTGCTCTTCATCCTCTTATAAAACAGTTTGACTGCTCTTCATCCTCCTATAAAACAGTGTGACTGCTCTTCATCCTCCTATAAAACAGTTTGACTGCTCTTCATCCTCTTATAAAACAGTTTGACTGATCTTCATCATCTTATAAAACAGGTTGACTGCTCTTCATCCTTTTGTAAAACATGTTGACTGCTCTTCATCCTCTTATAAAACAGGTTGACTGATCTTCATCCTCTTATAAAACAGTTTGACTGCTCTTCACCCTCCTTCAAAACAGTTCGATGTTACTCTTCATCCTCTTGTAAAACAGGTTGACTGATCTTCATCCTCTTATAAAACAGTTTTACTGATCTTCATCCTCTTACAAAACAGTTTGACTGCTCTTCATCCTCTTATAAATCAGTTTGACTGCTCTTCGTCCTCTTATAAAACAGTTTGACTGCTCTTCATCCTCTTATAAAAAAGTTTGACTGCTCTTCATCCTCCTATAAAACTGTTTGACTGCTCTTCATCCTCTTGTAAAACAGGCTGACTGATCTTCATGCTCTTATAAAACAGTTTGACTGCTCTTCATTCTCTTATAAAACAGTTTGACTGCTCTTCATCCTCTTATAAAACAGTTTGACTGCTCTTCATCCTCTTATAAAACAGTTTGACTGCTCTTCATCCTCTTATAAATCAGTTTGACTGCACTTCGTCCTATTATAAAACAGTTTGACTTCTCATCATCCTTTTGTAAAACAGTTTGACTGCTCTTCATCCTCTTATAAAACAGGTTGACTGATCTTCATCCTCCTATAAAACAGTTTGACTTCTCTTCATCCTCTTGTAAAACAGGTTGACTGCTCTTCATCCTCCTATAAAACAGTTTGACTGCTCTTCATCCTCTTATAAAACAGTTTGACTGCTCTTCATCCTCCTATAAAACAGTTTGACTGCTCTTCATCCTCTTATAAAAGTTTGACTGCTCTTCATCCTCATGTAAAACAGGTTGACTGATATTCATCCTCTTAAAAAACAGTTTGTCTGCTCTTCATCCTCCTATAAAACAGTTTGACTGCTCTTCATCCTCTTGTAAAACAGGCTGACTGATCTTCGTCCTCTTATAAAACAGTTTGACTGCTCTTCTTCCTCTTATAAAACAGTTTGACTGCTCTTCCTCCTATAAAACAGTTTGACTGCTCTTCATCCTCTTATAATACAGTTTGACTGCCCTTCATCCTCCTATAAAACAGTTTGACTGCTCTTCATCCCCTTGTAAAACAGTTTGACTGCTCTTCATCCTCTTATAAAGCAGTTTGACTGTTCTTCCTCCTCTTATAAAGCAGTTTGACTGCTCTTCATCCTCCTATAAAACAGTTTAACTACTCTTCATCCTTTTGTAAAACCGTTTGACTGCTCTTCACCCTCTTGTAAAACAGGGTGACTGATCTTCATCCTCTTATAAAACAGTTTTACTGATCTTCATCCTCTTATAAAACAGTTTGACTGCTCTTCATCCTCTTATAAATCAGTTTGACTGCACTTCGTCCTCTTATAAAACAGTTTGACTTCTCTTCATCCTCTTGTAAAACATGTTGACTGATCCTCATCCTCCTATAAAACAGTTTGATTGCTCTTCATCCTCCTATAAAACAGTTTGACTGCTCTTCATCCTTTTGTAAAACAGTTTGACTTCTCTTCATCCTCTTGTAAAACAGGTTGACTGATCTTCATCCTCCTATAAAACAGTTTGACTTCTCTTCATCCTCTTGTAAAACAGTTTGACTGCTCTTCATCCTCCTATAAAACAGTTTGACTGCTCTTCATCCTCCTATAAAACAGTTTGACTTCTCTTCATCCTCTTGTAAAACAGGTTGACTGATCCTCATCCTCCTATAAAACAGTTTGACTGCTCTTCATCCTCTTATAAAACAGTTTGACTGCTCTTCATCCTCCTATCATCCTCCTATAAAACAGTGTGACTGCTCTTCATCCTCCTATAAAACAGTTTGACTGCTCTTCATCCTCTTATATAACAGTTTGACTGATCTTCATCATCTTATAAAACAGGTTGACTGCTCTTCATCCTCCTATAAAACAGTTTGACTGCTCTTTATCCTTTTGTAAAACATGTTGACTGCTCTTCATCCTCTTATAAAACAGGTTGACTGATCTTCATCCTCTTATAAAACACTTTGACTGCTCTTCACCCTCCTTCAAAACAGTTCGACTGCTCTTCATCCTTTTATAAAACAGTTTGACTGCTCTTCATCCTCTTATAAAACAGGTTGACTGATCTTCATCCTCCTATAAAACAGTTTGACTTCTCTTCATCCTCTTGTAAATCAGGTTGACTGATCTTCATCCTCCTATAAAACAGTTTGACTTCTCTTCATCCTCTTGTAAAACAGTTTGACTGCTCTTCATCCTCCTATAAAACAGTTTGACTGCTCTTCATCCTCTTATAAAACAGGTTGACTGATCTTCATCCTCTTATAAAACAGTTTTACTGATCTTCATCCTCTTACAAAAGAGTTTGACTGCTCTTCATCCTCTTATAAATCAGTTTGACTGTTCTTCATCCTCTTATAAAGCAGTTTGACTGCTCTTCATCCTCCTATAAAACAGTTTAACTACTCTTCATCCTTTTGTAAAACCGTTTGACTGCTCTTCACCCTCTTGTAAAACAGGGTGACTGATCTTCATCCTCTTATAAAACAGTTTTACTGATCTTCATCCTCTTATAAAACAGTTTGACTGCTCTTCATCCTCTTATAAATCAGTTTGACTGCACTTCGTCCTCTTATAAAACAGTTTGACTTCTCTTCATCCTCTTGTAAAACATGTTGACTGATCCTCATCCTCCTATAAAACAGTTTGATTGCTCTTCATCCTCCTATAAAACAGTTTGACTGCTCTTCATCCTTTTGTAAAACAGTTTGACTTCTCTTCATCCTCTTGTAAAACAGGTTGACTGATCTTCATCCTCCTATAAAACAGTTTGACTTCTCTTCATCCTCTTGTAAAACAGTTTGACTGCTCTTCATCCTCCTATAAAACAGTTTGACTGCTCTTCATCCTCCTATAAAACAGTTTGACTTCTCTTCATCCTCTTGTAAAACAGGTTGACTGATCCTCATCCTCCTATAAAACAGTTTGACTGCTCTTCATCCTCTTATAAAACAGTTTGACTGCTCTTCATCCTCCTATCATCCTCCTATAAAACAGTGTGACTGCTCTTCATCCTCCTATAAAACAGTTTGACTGCTCTTCATCCTCTTATATAACAGTTTGACTGATCTTCATCATCTTATAAAACAGGTTGACTGCTCTTCATCCTCCTATAAAACAGTTTGACTGCTCTTTATCCTTTTGTAAAACATGTTGACTGCTCTTCATCCTCTTATAAAACAGGTTGACTGATCTTCATCCTCTTATAAAACACTTTGACTGCTCTTCACCCTCCTTCAAAACAGTTCGACTGCTCTTCATCCTTTTATAAAACAGTTTGACTGCTCTTCATCCTCTTATAAAACAGGTTGACTGATCTTCATCCTCCTATAAAACAGTTTGACTTCTCTTCATCCTCTTGTAAATCAGGTTGACTGATCTTCATCCTCCTATAAAACAGTTTGACTTCTCTTCATCCTCTTGTAAAACAGTTTGACTGCTCTTCATCCTCCTATAAAACAGTTTGACTGCTCTTCATCCTCTTATAAAACAGGTTGACTGATCTTCATCCTCTTATAAAACAGTTTTACTGATCTTCATCCTCTTACAAAAGAGTTTGACTGCTCTTCATCCTCTTATAAATCAGTTTGACTGCTCTTCGTCCTCTTATAAAACAGTTTGACTGCTCTTCATCCTCTTATAAAAAAGTTTGACTGCTCTTCATCCTCCTATAAAACTGTTTGACTGCTCTTCATCCTCTTGTAAAACAGGCTGACTGATCTTCATGCTCTTATAAAACAGTTTGACTGCTCTTCATTCTCTTATAAAACAGTTTGACTGCTCTTTATCCTCTTATAAAACAGTTTGACTGCTCTTCATCCTCTTATGAAACAGTTTGACTGCTCTTCATCCTCTTATAAATCAGTTTGACTGCACTTCGTCCTATTATAAAACAGTTTGACTTCTCTTCATCCTTTTGTAAAACAGTTTGACTGCTCTTCATCCTCTTATAAAACAGGTTGACTGATCTTCATCCTCCTATAAAACAGTTTGACTTCTCTTCATCCTCTTGTAAAACAGGTTGACTGATCTTCATCCTCCTATAAAACAGTTTGACTGCTCTTCATCCTCTTATAAAACAGTTTGACTGCTCTTCATCCTCCTATAAAACAGTTTGACTGCTCTTCATCCTCTTATAAAAGTTTGACTGCTCTTCATCCTCATGTAAAACAGGTTGACTGATATTCATCCTCTTAAAAAACAGTTTGACTGCTCTTCTTCCTCTTATAAAACAGTTTGACTGCTCTTCCTCCTATAAAACAGTTTGACTGCTCTTCATCCTCTTATAATACAGTTTGACTGCCCTTCATCCTCCTATAAAAGAGTTTGACTGCTCTTCATCCTTTTGTAAAACAGTTTGACTGCTCTTCATCCTCTTATAAAGCAGTTTGACTGTGCTTCATCCTCTTATAAAGCAGTTTGACTGCTCTTCATCCTCCAATAAAACAGTTTAACTACTCTTCATCCTTTAGTAAAACCGTTTGACTGCTCTTCACCCTCTTGTAAAACAGGGTGACTGATCTTCATCCTCTTATAAAACAGTTTTACTGATCTTCATCCTCTTATAAAACAGTTTGACTGCTCTTCATCCTCTTATAAATCAGTTTGACTGCACTTCGTCCTCTTATAAAACAGTTTGACTTCTCTTCATCCTCTTGTAAAACAGGTTGACTGATCCTCATCCTCCTATAAAACAGTTTGACTGCTCTTCATCCTCCTGTAAAACAGTTTGACTGCTCTTCATCCTCCTGTAAAACAGTTTGACTGCTCTTCATCCTTTTATAAAACAGTTTGACTGCTCTTCATCCTCTTATAAAACAGGTTGACTGATCTTCATCCTCCTATAAAACAGTTTGACTTCTCTTCATCCTCTTGTAAATCAGGTTGACTGATCTTCATCCTCCTATAAAACAGTTTGACTTCTCTTCATCCTCTTGTAAAACAGTTTGACTGCTCTTCATCCTCCTATAAAACAGTTTGACTGCTCTTCATCCTCTTATAAAACAGGTTGACTGATCTTCATCCTCTTATAAAACAGTTTTACTGATCTTCATCCTCTTACAAAAGAGTTTGACTGCTCTTCATCCTCTTATAAATCAGTTTGACTGCTCTTCGTCCTCTTATAAAACAGTTTGACTGCTCTTCATCCTCTTATAAAAAAGTTTGACTGGTCTTCATCCTCCTATAAAACTGTTTGACTGCTCTTCATCCTCTTGTAAAACAGGCTGACTGATCTTCATGCTCTTATAAAACAGTTTGACTGCTCTTCATTCTCTTATAAAACAGTTTGACTGCTCTTTATCCTCTTATAAAACAGTTTGACTGCTCTTCATCCTCTTATGAAACAGTTTGACTGCTCTTCATCCTCTTATAAATCAGTTTGACTGCACTTCGTCCTATTATAAAACAGTTTGACTTCTCTTCATCCTTTTGTAAAACAGTTTGACTGCTCTTCATCCTCTTATAAAACAGGTTGACTGATCTTCATCCTCCTATAAAACAGTTTGACTTCTCTTCATCCTCTTGTAAAACAGGTTGACTGATCTTCATCCTCCTATAAAACAGTTTGACTGCTCTTCATCCTCTTATAAAACAGTTTGACTGCTCTTCATCCTCCTATAAAACAGTTTGACTGCTCTTCATCCTCTTATAAAAGTTTGACTGCTCTTCATCCTCATGTAAAACAGGTTGACTGATATTCATCCTCTTAAAAAACAGTTTGACTGCTCTTCTTCCTCTTATAAAACAGTTTGACTGCTCTTCCTCCTATAAAACAGTTTGACTGCTCTTCATCCTCTTATAAATCAGTTTGACTGCACTTCGTCCTATTATAAAACAGTTTGACTTCTCATCATCCTTTTGTAAAACAGTTTGACTGCTCTTCATCCTCTTATAAAACAGGTTGACTGATCTTCATCCTCCTATAAAACAGTTTGACTTCTCTTCATCCTCTTGTAAAACAGGTTGACTGCTCTTCATCCTCCTATAAAACAGTTTGACTGCTCTTCATCCTCTTATAAAACAGTTTGACTGCTCTTCATCCTCCTATAAAACAGTTTGACTGCTCTTCATCCTCTTATAAAAGTTTGACTGCTCTTCATCCTCATGTAAAACAGGTTGACTGATATTCATCCTCTTAAAAAACAGTTTGTCTGCTCTTCATCCTCCTATAAAACAGTTTGACTGCTCTTCATCCTCTTGTAAAACAGGCTGACTGATCTTCGTCCTCTTATAAAACAGTTTGACTGCTCTTCTTCCTCTTATAAAACAGTTTGACTGCTCTTCCTCCTATAAAACAGTTTGACTGCTCTTCATCCTCTTATAATACAGTTTGACTGCCCTTCATCCTCCTATAAAACAGTTTGACTGCTCTTCATCCCCTTGTAAAACAGTTTGACTGCTCTTCATCCTCTTATAAAGCAGTTTGACTGTTCTTCATCCTCTTATAAAGCAGTTTGACTGCTCTTCATCCTCCTATAAAACAGTTTAACTACTCTTCATCCTTTTGTAAAACCGTTTGACTGCTCTTCACCCTCTTGTAAAACAGGGTGACTGATCTTCATCCTCTTATAAAACAGTTTTACTGATCTTCATCCTCTTATAAAACAGTTTGACTGCTCTTCATCCTCTTATAAATCAGTTTGACTGCACTTCGTCCTCTTATAAAACAGTTTGACTTCTCTTCATCCTCTTGTAAAACATGTTGACTGATCCTCATCCTCCTATAAAACAGTTTGATTGCTCTTCATCCTCCTATAAAACAGTTTGACTGCTCTTCATCCTTTTGTAAAACAGTTTGACTTCTCTTCATCCTCTTGTAAAACAGGTTGACTGATCTTCATCCTCCTATAAAACAGTTTGACTTCTCTTCATCCTCTTGTAAAACAGTTTGACTGCTCTTCATCGTCCTATAAAACAGTTTGACTGCTCTTCATCCTCCTATAAAACAGTTTGACTGCTCTTCATCCTCTTGTAAAACAGGTTGACTGATCCTCATCCTCCTATAAAACAGTTTGACTGCTCTTCATCCTCTTATAAAACAGTTTGACTGCTCTTCATCCTCCTATCATCCTCCTATAAAACAGTGTGACTGCTCTTCATCCTCCTATAAAACAGTTTGACTGCTCTTCATCCTCTTATATAACAGTTTGACTGATCTTCATCATCTTATAAAACAGGTTGACTGCTCTTCATCCTCCTATAAAACAGTTTGACTGCTCTTTATCCTTTTGTAAAACATGTTGACTGCTCTTCATCCTCTTATAAAACAGGTTGACTGATCTTCATCCTCTTATAAAACACTTTGACTGCTCTTCACCCTCCTTCAAAACAGTTCGACTGCTCTTCATCCTTTTATAAAACAGTTTGACTGCTCTTCATCCTCTTATAAAACAGGTTGACTGATCTTCATCCTCCTATAAAACAGTTTGACTTCTCTTCATCCTCTTGTAAATCAGGTTGACTGATCTTCATCCTCCTATAAAACAGTTTGACTTCTCTTCATCCTCTTGTAAAACAGTTTGACTGCTCTTCATCCTCCTATAAAACAGTTTGACTGCTCTTCATCCTCTTATAAAACAGGTTGACTGATCTTCATCCTCTTATAAAACAGTTTTACTGATCTTCATCCTCTTACAAAAGAGTTTGACTGCTCTTCATCCTCTTATAAATCAGTTTGACTGCTCTTCGTCCTCTTATAAAACAGTTTGACTGCTCTTCATCCTCTTATAAAAAAGTTTGACTGCTCTTCATCCTCCTATAAAACTGTTTGACTGCTCTTCATCCTCTTGTAAAACAGGCTGACTGATCTTCATGCTCTTATAAAACAGTTTGACTGCTCTTCATTCTCTTATAAAACAGTTTGACTGCTCTTTATCCTCTTATAAAACAGTTTGACTGCTCTTCATCCTCTTATGAAACAGTTTGACTGCTCTTCATCCTCTTATAAATCAGTTTGACTGCACTTCGTCCTATTATAAAACAGTTTGACTTCTCTTCATCCTTTTGTAAAACAGTTTGACTGCTCTTCATCCTCTTATAAAACAGGTTGACTGATCTTCATCCTCCTATAAAACAGTTTGACTTCTCTTCATCCTCTTGTAAAACAGGTTGACTGATCTTCATCCTCCTATAAAACAGTTTGACTGCTCTTCATCCTCTTATAAAACAGTTTGACTGCTCTTCATCCTCCTATAAAACAGTTTGACTGCTCTTCATCCTCTTATAAAAGTTTGACTGCTCTTCATCCTCATGTAAAACAGGTTGACTGATATTCATCCTCTTAAAAAACAGTTTGACTGCTCTTCTTCCTCTTATAAAACAGTTTGACTGCTCTTCCTCCTATAAAACAGTTTGACTGCTCTTCATCCTCTTATAATACAGTTTGACTGCCCTTCATCCTCCTATAAAAGAGTTTGACTGCTCTTCATCCTTTTGTAAAACAGTTTGACTGCTCTTCATCCTCTTATAAAGCAGTTTGACTGTGCTTCATCCTCTTATAAAGCAGTTTGACTGCTCTTCATCCTCCAATAAAACAGTTTAACTACTCTTCATCCTTTAGTAAAACCGTTTGACTGCTCTTCACCCTCTTGTAAAACAGGGTGACTGATCTTCATCCTCTTATAAAACAGTTTTACTGATCTTCATCCTCTTATAAAACAGTTTGACTGCTCTTCATCCTCTTATAAATCAGTTTGACTGCACTTCGTCCTCTTATAAAACAGTTTGACTTCTCTTCATCCTCTTGTAAAACAGGTTGACTGATCCTCATCCTCCTATAAAACAGTTTGACTGCTCTTCATCCTCCTGTAAAACAGTTTGACTGCTCTTCATCCTCCTGTAAAACAGTTTGACTGCTCTTCATCCTTTTATAAAACAGTTTGACTGCTCTTCATCCTCTTATAAAACAGGTTGACTGATCTTCATCCTCCTATAAAACAGTTTGACTTCTCTTCATCCTCTTGTAAATCAGGTTGACTGATCTTCATCCTCCTATAAAACAGTTTGACTTCTCTTCATCCTCTTGTAAAACAGTTTGACTGCTCTTCATCCTCCTATAAAACAGTTTGACTGCTCTTCATCCTCTTATAAAACAGGTTGACTGATCTTCATCCTCTTATAAAACAGTTTTACTGATCTTCATCCTCTTACAAAAGAGTTTGACTGCTCTTCATCCTCTTATAAATCAGTTTGACTGCTCTTCGTCCTCTTATAAAACAGTTTGACTGCTCTTCATCCTCTTATAAAAAAGTTTGACTGCTCTTCATCCTCCTATAAAACTGTTTGACTGCTCTTCATCCTCTTGTAAAACAGGCTGACTGATCTTCATGCTCTTATAAAACAGTTTGACTGCTCTTCATTCTCTTATAAAACAGTTTGACTGCTCTTTATCCTCTTATAAAACAGTTTGACTGCTCTTCATCCTCTTATGAAACAGTTTGACTGCTCTTCATCCTCTTATAAATCAGTTTGACTGCACTTCGTCCTATTATAAAACAGTTTGACTTCTCTTCATCCTTTTGTAAAACAGTTTGACTGCTCTTCATCCTCTTATAAAACAGGTTGACTGATCTTCATCCTCCTATAAAACAGTTTGACTTCTCTTCATCCTCTTGTAAAACAGGTTGACTGATCTTCATCCTCCTATAAAACAGTTTGACTGCTCTTCATCCTCTTATAAAACAGTTTGACTGCTCTTCATCCTCCTATAAAACAGTTTGACTGCTCTTCATCCTCTTATAACAGTTTGACTGCTCTTCATCCTCATGTAAAACAGGTTGACTGATATTCATCCTCTTAAAAAACAGTTTGACTGCTCTTCTTCCTCTTATAAAACAGTTTGACTGCTCTTCCTCCTATAAAACAGTTTGACTGCTCTTCATCCTCTTATAATACAGTTTGACTGCCCTTCATCCTCCTATAAAAGAGTTTGACTGCTCTTCATCCTTTTGTAAAACAGTTTGACTGCTCTTCATCCTCTTATAAAGCAGTTTGACTGTGCTTCATCCTCTTATAAAGCAGTTTGACTGCTCTTCATCCTCCAATAAAACAGTTTAACTACTCTTCATCCTTTAGTAAAACCGTTTGACTGCTCTTCACCCTCTTGTAAAACAGGGTGACTGATCTTCATCCTCTTATAAAACAGTTTTACTGATCTTCATCCTCTTATAAAACAGTTTGACTGCTCTTCATCCTCTTATAAATCAGTTTGACTGCACTTCGTCCTCTTATAAAACAGTTTGACTTCTCTTCATCCTCTTGTAAAACAGGTTGACTGATCCTCATCCTCCTATAAAACAGTTTGACTGCTCTTCATCCTCCTGTAAAACAGTTTGACTGCTCTTCATCCTTATGTAAAACAGTTTGACTTCTCTTCATCCTCTTGTAAAACAGGTTGACTGATCTTCATCCTCCTATAAAACAGTTTGACTTCTCTTCATCCTCTTGTAAAACAGGTTGACTGATCTTCATCCTCCTATAAAACAGTTTGACTGCTCTTCATCCTCCTATAAAACAGTTTGACTGCTCTTCATCCTCTTGTAAAACAGGCTGACTGATCTTCATCCTCTTATAAAACAGTTTGACTGCTCTTCATCCTCTTATAAAACAGTTTGACTGCTCTTCATCCTCCTATAAAACAGTTTGACTGCTCTTCATCCTCTTATAATACAGTTTGACTGCCCTTCATCCTCCTATAAAACAGTTTGACTTCTCTTCATCCTCTTGTAAAACAGGTTGACTGATCTTCATCCTCCTATAAAACAGTTTGACTGCTCTTCATCCTCTTATAAAACAGTTTGACTGCTCTTCATCCTCCTATAAAACAGTTTGACTGCTCTTCATCCTCTTATAAAAGTTTGACTGCTCTTCATCCTCATGTAAAACAGGTTGACTGATATTCATCCTCTTAAAAAACAGTTTGTCTGCTCTTCATCCTCCTATAAAACAGTTTGACTGCTCTTCATCCTCTTGTAAAACAGGCTGACTGATCTTCGTCCTCTTATAAAACAGTTTGACTGCTCTTCTTCCTCTTATAAAACAGTTTGACTGCTCTTCCTCCTATAAAACAGTTTGACTGCTCTTCATCCTCTTATAATACAGTTTGACTGCCCTTCATCCTCCTATAAAACAGTTTGACTGCTCTTCATCCCCTTGTAAAACAGTTTGACTGCTCTTCATCCTCTTATAAAGCAGTTTGACTGTTCTTCATCCTCTTATAAAGCAGTTTGACTGCTCTTCATCCTCCTATAAAACAGTTTAACTACTCTTCATCCTTTTGTAAAACCGTTTGACTGCTCTTCACCCTCTTGTAAAACAGGGTGACTGATCTTCATCCTCTTATAAAACAGTTTTACTGATCTTCATCCTCTTATAAAACAGTTTGACTGCTCTTCATCCTCTTATAAATCAGTTTGACTGCACTTCGTCCTCTTATAAAACAGTTTGACTTCTCTTCATCCTCTTGTAAAACATGTTGACTGATCCTCATCCTCCTATAAAACAGTTTGATTGCTCTTCATCCTCCTATAAAACAGTTTGACTGCTCTTCATCCTTTTGTAAAACAGTTTGACTTCTCTTCATCCTCTTGTAAAACAGGTTGACTGATCTTCATCCTCCTATAAAACAGTTTGACTTCTCTTCATCCTCTTGTAAAACAGTTTGACTGCTCTTCATCCTCCTATAAAACAGTTTGACTGCTCTTCATCCTCCTATAAAACAGTTTGACTTCTCTTCATCCTCTTGTAAAACAGGTTGACTGATCCTCATCCTCCTATAAAACAGTTTGACTGCTCTTCATCCTCTTATAAAACAGTTTGACTGCTCTTCATCCTCCTATCATCCTCCTATAAAACAGTGTGACTGCTCTTCATCCTCCTATAAAACAGGTTGACTGATCTTCATCCTCTTATAAAACACTTTGACTGCTCTTCACCCTCCTTCAAAACAGTTCGACTGCTCTTCATCCTCTTGTAAAACAGGTTGACTGATCTTCATCCTCTTATAAAACAGTTTTACTGATCTTCATCCTCTTACAAAAGAGTTTGACTGCTCTTCATCCTCTTATAAATCAGTTTGACTGCTCTTCGTCCTCTTATAAAACAGTTTGACTGCTCTTCATCCTCTTATAAAAAAGTTTGACTGCTCTTCATCCTCCTATAAAACTGTTTGACTGCTCTTCATCCTCTTGTAAAACAGGCTGACTGATCTTCATGCTCTTATAAAACAGTTTGACTGCTCTTCATTCTCTTATAAAACAGTTTGACTGCTCTTCATCCTCTTATAAAACAGTTTGACTGCTCTTCATCCTCTTATGAAACAGTTTGACTGCTCTTCATCCTCTTATAAATCAGTTTGACTGCACTTCGTCCTATTATAAAACAGTTTGACTTCTCTTCATCCTTTTGTAAAACAGTTTGACTGCTCTTCATCCTCTTATAAAACAGGTTGACTGATCTTCATCCTCCTATAAAACAGTTTGACTTCTCTTCATCCTCTTGTAAATCAGGTTGACTGATCTTCATCCTCCTATAAAACAGTTTGACTTCTCTTCATCCTCTTGTAAAACAGTTTGACTGCTCTTCATCCTCCTATAAAACAGTTTGACTGCTCTTCATCCTCTTATAAAACAGGTTGACTGATCTTCATCCTCTTATAAAACAGTTTTACTGATCTTCATCCTCTTACAAAAGAGTTTGACTGCTCTTCATCCTCTTATAAATCAGTTTGACTGCTCTTCGTCCTCTTATAAAACAGTTTGACTGCTCTTCATCCTCTTATAAAAAAGTTTGACTGCTCTTCATCCTCCTATAAAACTGTTTGACTGCTCTTCATCCTCTTGTAAAACAGGCTGACTGATCTTCATGCTCTTATAAAACAGTTTGACTGCTCTTCATTCTCTTATAAAACAGTTTGACTGCTCTTCATCCTCTTATAAAACAGTTTGACTGCTCTTCATCCTCTTATGAAACAGTTTGACTGCTCTTCATCCTCTTATAAATCAGTTTGACTGCACTTCGTCCTATTATAAAACAGTTTGACTTCTCTTCATCCTTTTGTAAAACAGTTTGACTGCTCTTCATCCTCTTATAAAACAGGTTGACTGATCTTCATCCTCCTATAAAACAGTTTGACTTCTCTTCATCCTCTTGTAAAACAGGTTGACTGATCTTCATCCTCCTATAAAACAGTTTGACTGCTCTTCATCCTCTTATAAAACAGTTTGACTGCTCTTCATCCTCCTATAAAACAGTTTGACTGCTCTTCATCCTCTTATAAAAGTTTGACTGCTCTTCATCCTCATGTAAAACAGGTTGACTGATATTCATCCTCTTAAAAAACAGTTTGACTGCTCTTCTTCCTCTTATAAAACAGTTTGACTGCTCTTCCTCCTATAAAACAGTTTGACTGCTCTTCATCCTCTTATAATACAGTTTGACTGCCCTTCATCCTCCTATAAAAGAGTTTGACTGCTCTTCATCCTTTTGTAAAACAGTTTGACTGCTCTTCATCCTCTTATAAAGCAGTTTGACTGTGCTTCATCCTCTTATAAAGCAGTTTGACTGCTCTTCATCCTCCAATAAAACAGTTTAACTACTCTTCATCCTTTAGTAAAACCGTTTGACTGCTCTTCACCCTCTTGTAAAACAGGGTAACTGATCTTCATCCTCTTATAAAACAGTTTTACTGATCTTCATCCTCTTATAAAACAGTTTGACTGCTCTTCATCCTCTTATAAATCAGTTTGACTGCACTTCGTCCTCTTATAAAACAGTTTGACTTCTCTTCATCCTCTTGTAAAACAGGTTGACTGATCCTCATCCTCCTATAAAACAGTTTGACTGCTCTTCATCCTCCTGTAAAACAGTTTGACTGCTCTTCATCCTCCTATAAAACAGTTTGACTTCTCTTCATCCTCTTGTAAAACAGGTTGACTGATCTTCATCCTCCTATAAAACAGTTTGACTTCTCTTCATCCTCTTGTAAAACAGGTTGACTGATCTTCATCCTCCTATAAAACAGTTTGACTGCTCTTCATCCTCCTATAAAACAGTTTGACTGCTCTTCATCCTCTTGTAAAACAGGCTGACTGATCTTCATCCTCTTATAAAACAGTTTGACTGCTCTTCATCCTCTTATAAAACAGTTTGACTGCTCTTCATCCTCCTATAAAACAGTTTGACTGCTCTTCATCCTCTTATAATACAGTTTGACTGCCCTTCATCCTCCTATAAAACAGTTTGACTGCTCTTCATCCTCCTGTAAAACAGGTTGACTGATCTTCATCCTCTTATAAAACAGTTCGACTGCTCTTCATCCTCTTGTAAAACAGGTTGACTGATCTTCATCCTCTTATAAAACAGTTTTACTGATCTTCATCCTCTTACAAAACAGTTTGACTGCTCTTCATCCTCTTATAAATCAGTTTGACTGCTCTTCGTCCTCTTATAAAACAGTTTGACTGCTCTTCATCCTCTTATAAAAAAGTTTGACTGCTCTTCATCCTACTATAAAACAGTTTGACTGCTCTTCATCCTCTTGTAAAACAGGCTGACTGATCTTCATGCTCTTATAAAACAGTTTGACTGCTCTTCATTCTCTTACAAAACAGTTTGACTGCTCTTCGTCCTCTTATAAAACAGTTTGACTGCTCTTCATCCTCTTATAAAACAGTTTGACTGCTCTTCATCCTCTTATAAATCAGTTTGACTGCACTTCGTCCTATTATAAAACAGTTTGACTTCTCTTCATCCTTTTGTAAAACAGTTTGACTGCTCTTCATCCTCTTATAAAAAAGGTTGACTGATCTTCATCCTCCTATAAAACAGTTTGACTTCTCTTCATCCTCTTGTAAAACAGGTTGACTGATCTTCATCCTCCTATAAAACAGTTTGACTGCTCTTCATCCTCTTATAAAACAGTTTGACTGCTCTTCATCCTCCTATAAAACAGTTTGACTGCTCTTCATCCTCATGTAAAACAGGTTGACTGATATTCATCCTCTTAAAAAACAGTTTGTCTGCTCTTCATCCTCCTATAAAACAGTTTGACTGCTCTTCATCCTCTTGTAAAACAGGCTGACTGATCTTCGTCCTCTTATAAAACAGTTTGACCGCTCTTCTTCCTCTTATAAAACAGTTTGACTGCTCTTCATCCTCTTATAAAACAGTTTGACTTCTCTTCATCCTTTTGTAAAACAGTTTGACTGCTCTTCATCCTCTTATAAAACAGGTTGACTGATCTTCATCCTCCTATAAAACAGTTTGACTTCTCTTCATCCTCTTGTAAAACAGGTTGACTGATCTTCATCCTCCTATAAAACAGTTTGACTGCTCTTCATCCTCTTATAAAACAGTTTGACTGCTCTTCATCCTCCTATAAAACAGTTTGACTGCTCTTCATCCTCTTATAAAAGTTTGACTGCTCTTCATCCTCATGTAAAACAGGTTGACTGATATTCAACCTCTTAAAAAACAGTTTGTTTGCTCTTCATCCTCCTATAAAACAGTTTGACTGCTCTTCCTCCTATAAAACAGTTTGACTGCTCTTCATCCTCTTATAATACAGTTTGACTGCCCTTCATCCTCCTATAAAAGAGTTTGACTGCTCTTCATCCTTTTGTAAAACAGTTTGACTGCTCTTCATCCTCTTATAAAGCAGTTTGACTGTGCTTCATCCTCTTATAAAGCAGTTTGACTGCTCTTCATCCTCCAATAAAACAGTTTAACTACTCTTCATCCTTTAGTAAAACCGTTTGACTGCTCTTCACCCTCTTGTAAAACAGGGTGACTGATCTTCATCCTCTTATAAAACAGTTTTACTGATCTTCATCCTCTTATAAAACAGTTTGACTGCTCTTCATCCTCTTATAAATCAGTTTGACTGCACTTCGTCCTCTTATAAAACAGTTTGACTTCTCTTCATCCTCTTGTAAAACAGGTTGACTGATCCTCATCCTCCTATAAAACAGTTTGACTGCTCTTCATCCTCCTGTAAAACAGTTTGACTGCTCTTCATCCTCCTATAAAACAGTTTGACTTCTCTTCATCCTCTTGTAAAACAGGTTGACTGATCTTCATCCTCCTATAAAACAGTTTGACTTCTCTTCATCCTCTTGTAAAACAGGTTGACTGATCTTCATCCTCCTATAAAACAGTTTGACTGCTCTTCATCCTCCTATAAAACAGTTTGACTGCTCTTCATCCTCTTGTAAAACAGGCTGACTGATCTTCATCCTCTTATAAAACAGTTTGACTGCTCTTCATCCTCTTATAAAACAGTTTGACTGCTCTTCATCCTCCTATAAAACAGTTTGACTGCTCTTCATCCTCTTATAATACAGTTTGACTGCCCTTCATCCTCCTATAAAACAGTTTGACTGCTCTTCATCCTCCTGTAAAACAGGTTGACTGATCTTCATCCTCTTATAAAACAGTTCGACTGCTCTTCATCCTCTTGTAAAACAGGTTGACTGATCTTCATCCTCTTATAAAACAGTTTTACTGATCTTCATCCTCTTACAAAACAGTTTGACTGCTCTTCATCCTCTTATAAATCAGTTTGACTGCTCTTCGTCCTCTTATAAAACAGTTTGACTGCTCTTCATCCTCTTATAAAAAAGTTTGACTGCTCTTCATCCTACTATAAAACAGTTTGACTGCTCTTCATCCTCTTGTAAAACAGGCTGACTGATCTTCATGCTCTTATAAAACAGTTTGACTGCTCTTCATTCTCTTATAAAACAGTTTGACTGCTCTTCGTCCTCTTATAAAACAGTTTGACTGCTCTTCATCCTCTTATAAAACAGTTTGACTGCTCTTCATCCTCTTATAAATCAGTTTGACTGCACTTCGTCCTATTATAAAACAGTTTGACTTCTCTTCATCCTTTTGTAAAACAGTTTGACTGCTCTTCATCCTCTTATAAAAAAGGTTGACTGATCTTCATCCTCCTATAAAACAGTTTGACTTCTCTTCATCCTCTTGTAAAACAGGTTGACTGATCTTCATCCTCCTATAAAACAGTTTGACTGCTCTTCATCCTCTTATAAAACAGTTTGACTGCTCTTCATCCTCCTATAAAACAGTTTGACTGCTCTTCATCCTCATGTAAAACAGGTTGACTGATATTCATCCTCTTAAAAAACAGTTTGTCTGCTCTTCATCCTCCTATAAAACAGTTTGACTGCTCTTCATCCTCTTGTAAAACAGGCTGACTGATCTTCGTCCTCTTATAAAACAGTTTGACCGCTCTTCTTCCTCTTATAAAACAGTTTGACTGCTCTTCATCCTCTTATAAAACAGTTTGACTTCTCTTCATCCTTTTGTAAAACAGTTTGACTGCTCTTCATCCTCTTATAAAACAGGTTGACTGATCTTCATCCTCCTATAAAACAGTTTGACTTCTCTTCATCCTCTTGTAAAACAGGTTGACTGATCTTCATCCTCCTATAAAACAGTTTGACTGCTCTTCATCCTCTTATAAAACAGTTTGACTGCTCTTCATCCTCCTATAAAACAGTTTGACTGCTCTTCATCCTCTTATAAAAGTTTGACTGCTCTTCATCCTCATGTAAAACAGGTTGACTGATATTCAACCTCTTAAAAAACAGTTTGTTTGCTCTTCATCCTCCTATAAAACAGTTTGACTGCTCTTCATCCTCTTGTAAAACAGGCTGACTGATCTTCGTCCTCTTATAAAACAGTTTGACTGCTCTTCTTCCTCTTATAAAACAGTTTGACTGCTCTTCCTCCTATAAAACAGTTTGAGTGCTCTTCATCCTCTTATAAAGCAGTTTGACTGTTCTTCATCCTCTTATAAAGCAGTTTGACTTCTCTTCATCCTCTTGTAAAACAGGTTGACTGATCTTCATCCTCCTATAAAACAGTTTGACTTCTCTTCATCCTCTTGTAAAACAGGTTGACTGATCTTCATCCTCCTATAAAACAGTTTGACTGCTCTTCATCCTCCTATAAAACAGTTTGACTGCTCTTCATCCTCTTGTAAAACAGGCTGACTGATCTTCATCCTCTTATAAAACAGTTTGACTGCTCTTCATCCTCTTATAAAACAGTTTGACTGCTCTTCATCCTCCTATAAAACAGTTTGACTGCTCTTCATCCTCTTATAATACAGTTTGACTGCCCTTCATCCTCCTATAAAACAGTTTGACTGCTCTTCATCCTCCTGTAAAACAGGTTGACTGATCTTCATCCTCTTATAAAACAGTTCGACTGCTCTTCATCCTCTTGTAAAACAGGTTGACTGATCTTCATCCTCTTATAAAACAGTTTTACTGATCTTCATCCTCTTACAAAACAGTTTGACTGCTCTTCATCCTCTTATAAATCAGTTTGACTGCTCTTCGTCCTCTTATAAAACAGTTTGACTGCTCTTCATCCTCTTATAAAAAAGTTTGACTGCTCTTCATCCTACTATAAAACAGTTTGACTGCTCTTCATCCTCTTGTAAAACAGGCTGACTGATCTTCATGCTCTTATAAAACAGTTTGACTGCTCTTCATTCTCTTATAAAACAGTTTGACTGCTCTTCGTCCTCTTATAAAACAGTTTGACTGCTCTTCATCCTCTTATAAAACAGTTTGACTGCTCTTCATCCTCTTATAAATCAGTTTGACTGCACTTCGTCCTATTATAAAACAGTTTGACTTCTCTTCATCCTTTTGTAAAACAGTTTGACTGCTCTTCATCCTCTTATAAAAAAGGTTGACTGATCTTCATCCTCCTATAAAACAGTTTGACTTCTCTTCATCCTCTTGTAAAACAGGTTGACTGATCTTCATCCTCCTATAAAACAGTTTGACTGCTCTTCATCCTCTTATAAAACAGTTTGACTGCTCTTCATCCTCCTATAAAACAGTTTGACTGCTCTTCATCCTCATGTAAAACAGGTTGACTGATATTCATCCTCTTAAAAAACAGTTTGTCTGCTCTTCATCCTCCTATAAAACAGTTTGACTGCTCTTCATCCTCTTGTAAAACAGGCTGACTGATCTTCGTCCTCTTATAAAACAGTTTGACCGCTCTTCTTCCTCTTATAAAACAGTTTGACTGCTCTTCATCCTCTTATAAAACAGTTTGACTTCTCTTCATCCTTTTGTAAAACAGTTTGACTGCTCTTCATCCTCTTATAAAACAGGTTGACTGATCTTCATCCTCCTATAAAACAGTTTGACTTCTCTTCATCCTCTTGTAAAACAGGTTGACTGATCTTCATCCTCCTATAAAACAGTTTGACTGCTCTTCATCCTCTTATAAAACAGTTTGACTGCTCTTCATCCTCCTATAAAACAGTTTGACTGCTCTTCATCCTCTTATAAAAGTTTGACTGCTCTTCATCCTCATGTAAAACAGGTTGACTGATATTCAACCTCTTAAAAAACAGTTTGTTTGCTCTTCATCCTCCTATAAAACAGTTTGACTGCTCTTCATCCTCTTGTAAAACAGGCTGACTGATCTTCGTCCTCTTATAAAACAGTTTGACTGCTCTTCTTCCTCTTATAAAACAGTTTGACTGCTCTTCCTCCTATAAAACAGTTTGACTGCTCTTCATCCTCTTATAAAGCAGTTTGACTGTTCTTCATCCTCTTATAAAGCAGTTTGACTGCTCTTCATCCTCCTATAAAACAGTTTAACTACTATTCATCCTTTTGTAAAACCGTTTGACTGCTCTTCACCCTCTTGTAAAACAGGGTGACTGATCTTCATCCTCTTATAAAACAGTTTTACTGATCTTCATCCTCTTATAAAACAGTTTGACTGCTCTTCATCCTCTTATAAATCAGTTTGACTGCACTTCGTCCTCTTATAAAACAGTTTGACTTCTCTTCATCCTCTTGTAAAACAGGCTGACTGATCCTCAGCCTCCTATAAAACAGTTTGACTGCTCTTCATCCTCCTATAAAACAGTTTGACTGCTCTTCATCCTTTTGTAAAACAGTGTGACTTCTCTTCATCCTCTTGTAAAACAGGTTGACTGATCTTCATCCTCCTATAAAACAGTTTGACTTCTCTTCATCCTCTTGTAAAACAGGTTGACTGATCTTCATCCTCCTATAAAACAGTTTGACTGCTCTTCATCCTCCTATAAAACAGTTTGACTGCTCTTCATCCTCTTGTAAAACAGGCTGACTGATCTTCATCCTCTTATAAAACAGTTTGACTGCTCTTCATCCTCTTATAAAACAGTTTGACTGCTCTTCATCCTCCTATAAAACAGTTTGACTGCTCTTCATCCTCTTATAATACAGTTTGACTGCCCTTCATCCTCCTATAAAACAGTTTGACTGCTCTTCATCCTCCTGTAAAGCAGGTTGACTGATCTTCATCCTCTTATAAAACAGTTTGACTGCTCTTCATCCTCCTATAAAACAGTTTGACTGATCTTCATCCTCTTATAAAACAGTTTTACTGATCTTAATCCTCTTACAAAACAGTTTGACTGCTCTTCATCCTCTTATAAATCAGTTTGACTGCCCTTCATCCTCCAATAAAACAGTTTGACTGCTCTTCATCCTCTTGTAAAACAGTTTGACTGCTCTTCATCCTCTTATAAAGCAGTTTGACTGCTCTTCATGCTCTTATAAAACAGTTTCACTACTCTTCATCCTCTTATAAAACAGTTTGACGGCTCTTCATCCTCTTATAAAACAGTTTGACTGCTCTTCATCCTCTTATAAAACAGTTTGACTGCTCTTCATCCTCTTGTAAAACAGGTTGACTGCTCTTCATCCTCTTATAAAACAGTTTGACTGCTCTTCATCCTCTTGTAAAACTGGTTGACTGCTCTTCATCCTCCTATAAAACAGGTTGACTGATCTTCATCCTCTTATAAAACAGTTTTACTGATCTTCTTCCTCTTATAAAACAGTTTGACTGCTCTTCATCCTCTTATAAATCAGTTTGACTGCTCTTCGTCCTCTTATAAAACAGTTTGACTTCTCTTCATCCTCTTAAAAAACAGTTTGACTGCTCTTCTTCCTCTTATAAAACAGTTTGACTGCTCTTCCTCCTATAAAACAGTTTGACTGCTCTTCATCCTCTTATAATACAGTTTGACTGCCCTTCATCCTCCTATAAAAGAGTTTGACTGCTCTTCATCCTTTTGTAAAACAGTTTGACTGCTCTTCATCCTCTTATAAAACAGTTTGACTTCTCTTCCTCCTATAAAACAGTTTGACTGCTCTTCATCCTCTTATAATACAGTTTGACTGCCCTTCATCCTCCTATAAAAGAGTTTGACTGCTCTTCATCCTTTTGTAAAACAGTTTGACTGCTCTTCATCCTCTTATAAAGCAGTTTGACTGTGCTTCATCCTCTTATAAAGCAGTTTGACTGCTCTTCATCCTCCTATAAAACAGTTTAACTACTCTTCATCCTTTAGTAAAACCGTTTGACTGCTCTTCACCCTCTTGTAAAACAGGGTGACTGATCTTCATCCTCTTATAAAACAGTTTTACTGATCTTCATCCTCTTATAAAACAGTTTGACTGCTCTTCATCCTCTTATAAATCAGTTTGACTGCACTTCGTCCTCTTATAAAACAGTTTGACTTCTCTTCATCCTCTTGTAAAACAGGTTGACTGATCCTCATCCTCCTATAAAACAGTTTGACTGCTCTTCATCCTCCTGTAAAACAGTTTGACTGCTCTTCATCCTTTTGTAAAACAGTTTGACTTCTCTTCATCCTCTTGTAAAACAGGTTGACTGATCTTCATCCTCCTATAAAACAGTTTGACTGCTCTTCCTCCTATAAAACAGTTTGACTGCTCTTCATCCTCTTATAATACAGTTTGACTGCCCTTCATCCTCCTATAAAACAGTTTGACTTCTCTTCATCCTTTTGTAAAACAGTTTGACTGCTCTTCATCCTCTTATAAAACAGGTTGACTGATCTTCATCCTCCTATAAAACAGTTTGACTTCTCTTCATCCTCTTGTAAAACAGGTTGACTGATCTTCATCCTCCTATAAAACAGTTTGACTGCTCTTCATCCTCTTATAAAACAGTTTGACTGCTCTTCATCCTCCTATAAAACAGTTTGACTGCTCTTCATCCTCTTATAAAAGTTTGACTGCTCTTCATCCTCATGTAAAACAGGTTGACTGATATTCATCCTCTTAAAAAACAGTTTGACTGCTCTTCTTCCTCTTATAAAACAGTTTGACTGCTCTTCCTCCTATAAAACAGTTTGACTGCTCTTCATCCTCTTATAATACAGTTTGACTGCCCTTCATCCTCCTATAAAAGAGTTTGACTGCTCTTCATCCTTTTGTAAAACAGTTTGACTGCTCTTCATCCTCTTATAAAGCAGTTTGACTGTGCTTCATCCTCTTATAAAGCAGTTTGACTGCTCTTCATCCTCCAATAAAACAGTTTAACTACTCTTCATCCTTTAGTAAAACCGTTTGACTGCTCTTCACCCTCTTGTAAAACAGGGTGACTGATCTTCATCCTCTTATAAAACAGTTTTACTGATCTTCATCCTCTTATAAAACAGTTTGACTGCTCTTCATCCTCTTATAAATCAGTTTGACTGCACTTCGTCCTCTTATAAAACAGTTTGACTTCTCTTCATCCTCTTGTAAAACAGGTTGACTGATCCTCATCCTCCTATAAAACAGTTTGACTTCTCTTCATCCTCTTGTAAAACAGGTTGACTGATCTTCATCCTCCTATAAAACAGTTTGACTGCTCTTCATCCTCCTATAAAACAGTTTGACTGCTCTTCATCCTCTTGTAAAACAGGCTGACTGATCTTCATCCTCTTATAAAACAGTTTGACTGCTCTTCATCCTCTTATAAAACAGTTTGACTGCTCTTCATCCTCCTATAAAACAGTTTGACTGCTCTTCATCCTCTTATAATACAGTTTGACTGCCCTTCATCCTCCTATAAAACAGTTTGACTGCTCTTCATCCTCCTGTAAAACAGGTTGACTGATCTTCATCCTCTTATAAAACAGTTCGACTGCTCTTCATCCTCTTGTAAAACAGGTTGACTGATCTTCATCCTCTTATAAAACAGTTTTACTGATCTTCATCCTCTTACAAAACAGTTTGACTGCTCTTCATCCTCTTATAAATCAGTTTGACTGCTCTTCGTCCTCTTATAAAACAGTTTGACTGCTCTTCATCCTCTTATAAAAAAGTTTGACTGCTCTTCATCCTACTATAAAACAGTTTGACTGCTCTTCATCCTCTTGTAAAACAGGCTGACTGATCTTCATGCTCTTATAAAACAGTTTGACTGCTCTTCATTCTCTTATAAAACAGTTTGACTGCTCTTCGTCCTCTTATAAAACAGTTTGACTGCTCTTCATCCTCTTATAAAACAGTTTGACTGCTCTTCATCCTCTTATAAAAAAGGTTGACTGATCTTCATCCTCCTATAAAACAGTTTGACTTCTCTTCATCCTCTTGTAAAACAGGTTGACTGATCTTCATCCTCCTATAAAACAGTTTGACTGCTCTTCATCCTCTTATAAAACAGTTTGACTGCTCTTCATCCTCCTATAAAACAGTTTGACTGCTCTTCATCCTCATGTAAAACAGGTTGACTGATATTCATCCTCTTAAAAAACAGTTTGTCTGCTCTTCATCCTCCTATAAACAGTTTGACTGCTCTTCATCCTCTTGTAAAACAGGCTGACTGATCTTCGTCCTCTTATAAAACAGTTTGACCGCTCTTCTTCCTCTTATAAAACAGTTTGACTGCTCTTCATCCTCTTATAAAACAGTTTGACTTCTCTTCATCCTTTTGTAAAACAGTTTGACTGCTCTTCATCCTCTTATAAAACAGGTTGACTGATCTTCATCCTCCTATAAAACAGTTTGACTTCTCTTCATCCTCTTGTAAAACAGGTTGACTGATCTTCATCCTCCTATAAAACAGTTTGACTGCTCTTCATCCTCTTATAAAACAGTTTGACTGCTCTTCATCCTCCTATAAAACAGTTTGACTGCTCTTCATCCTCTTATAAAAGTTTGACTGCTCTTCATCCTCATGTAAAACAGGTTGACTGATATTCAACCTCTTAAAAAACAGTTTGTTTGCTCTTCATCCTCCTATAAAACAGTTTGACTGCTCTTCATCCTCTTGTAAAACAGGCTGACTGATCTTCGTCCTCTTATAAAACAGTTTGACTGCTCTTCTTCCTCTTATAAAACAGTTTGACTGCTCTTCCTCCTATAAAACAGTTTGACTGCTCTTCATCCTCTTATAAAGCAGTTTGACTGTTCTTCATCCTCTTATAAAGCAGTTTGACTGCTCTTCATCCTCCTATAAAACAGTTTAACTACTATTCATCCTTTTGTAAAACCGTTTGACTGCTCTTCACCCTCTTGTAAAACAGGGTGACTGATCTTCATCCTCTTATAAAACAGTTTTACTGATCTTCATCCTCTTATAAAACAGTTTGACTGCTCTTCATCCTCTTATAAATCAGTTTGACTGCACTTCGTCCTCTTATAAAACAGTTTGACTTCTCTTCATCCTCTTGTAAAACAGGTTGACTGATCCTCAGCCTCCTATAAAACAGTTTGACTGCTCTTCATCCTCCTATAAAACAGTTTGACTGCTCTTCATCCTTTTGTAAAACAGTGTGACTTCTCTTCATCCTCTTGTAAAACAGGTTGACTGATCTTCATCCTCCTATAAAACAGTTTGACTTCTCTTCATCCTCTTGTAAAACAGGTTGACTGATCTTCATCCTCCTATAAAACAGTTTGACTGCTCTTCATCCTCCTATAAAACAGTTTGACTGCTCTTCATCCTCTTGTAAAACAGGCTGACTGATCTTCATCCTCTTATAAAACAGTTTGACTGCTCTTCATCCTCTTATAAAACAGTTTGACTGCTCTTCATCCTCCTATAAAACAGTTTGACTGCTCTTCATCCTCTTATAATACAGTTTGACTGCCCTTCATCCTCCTATAAAACAGTTTGACTGCTCTTCATCCTCCTGTAAAGCAGGTTGACTGATCTTCATCCTCTTATAAAACAGTTTGACTGCTCTTCATCCTCCTATAAAACAGTTTGACTGATCTTCATCCTCTTATAAAACAGTTTTACTGATCTTAATCCTCTTACAAAACAGTTTGACTGCTCTTCATCCTCTTATAAATCAGTTTGACTGCCCTTCATCCTCCAATAAAACAGTTTGACTGCTCTTCATCCTCTTGTAAAACAGTTTGACTGCTCTTCATCCTCTTATAAAGCAGTTTGACTGCTCTTCATGCTCTTATAAAACAGTTTCACTACTCTTCATCCTCTTATAAAACAGTTTGACGGCTCTTCATCCTCTTATAAAACAGTTTGACTGCTCTTCATCCTCTTATAAAACAGTTTGACTGCTCTTCATCCTCTTGAAAAACAGGTTGACTGCTCTTCATCCTCTTATAAAACAGTTTGACTGCTCTTCATCCTCTTGTAAAACTGGTTGACTGCTCTTCATCCTCCTATAAAACAGGTTGACTGATCTTCATCCTCTTATAAAACAGTTTTACTGATCTTCTTCCTCTTATAAAACAGTTTGACTGCTCTTCATCCTCTTATAAATCAGTTTGACTGCTCTTCGTCCTCTTATAAAACAGTTTGACTTCTCTTCATCCTCTTAAAAAACAGTTTGACTGCTCTTCTTCCTCTTATAAAACAGTTTGACTGCTCTTCCTCCTATAAAACAGTTTGACTGCTCTTCATCCTCTTATAATACAGTTTGACTGCCCTTCATCCTCCTATAAAAGAGTTTGACTGCTCTTCATCCTTTTGTAAAACAGTTTGACTGCTCTTCATCCTCTTATAAAACAGTTTGACTGCTCTTCCTCCTATAAAACAGTTTGACTGCTCTTCATCCTCTTATAATACAGTTTGACTGCCCTTCATCCTCCTATAAAAGAGTTTGACTGCTCTTCATCCTTTTGTAAAACAGTTTGACTGCTCTTCATCCTCTTATAAAGCAGTTTGACTGTGCTTCATCCTCTTATAAAGCAGTTTGACTGCTCTTCATCCTCCTATAAAACAGTTTAACTACTCTTCATCCTTTAGTAAAACCGTTTGACTGCTCTTCACCCTCTTGTAAAACAGGGTGACTGATCTTCATCCTCTTATAAAACAGTTTTACTGATCTTCATCCTCTTATAAAACAGTTTGACTGCTCTTCATCCTCTTATAAATCAGTTTGACTGCACTTCGTCCTCTTATAAAACAGTTTGACTTCTCTTCATCCTCTTGTAAAACAGGTTGACTGATCCTCATCCTCCTATAAAACAGTTTGACTGCTCTTCATCCTCCTGTAAAACAGTTTGACTGCTCTTCATCCTTTTGTAAAACAGTTTGACTTCTCTTCATCCTCTTGTAAAACAGGTTGACTGATCTTCATCCTCCTATAAAACAGTTTGACTGCTCTTCCTCCTATAAAACAGTTTGACTGCTCTTCATCCTCTTATAATACAGTTTGACTGCCCTTCATCCTCCTATAAAACAGTTTGACTTCTCTTCATCCTTTTGTAAAACAGTTTGACTGCTCTTCATCCTCTTATAAAACAGGTTGACTGATCTTCATCCTCCTATAAAACAGTTTGACTTCTCTTCATCCTCTTGTAAAACAGGTTGACTGATCTTCATCCTCCTATAAAACAGTTTGACTGCTCTTCATCCTCTTATAAAACAGTTTGACTGCTCTTCATCCTCCTATAAAACAGTTTGACTGCTCTTCATCCTCTTATAAAAGTTTGACTGCTCTTCATCCTCATGTAAAACAGGTTGACTGATATTCATCCTCTTAAAAAACAGTTTGACTGCTCTTCTTCCTCTTATAAAACAGTTTGACTGCTCTTCCTCCTATAAAACAGTTTGACTGCTCTTCATCCTCTTATAATACAGTTTGACTGCCCTTCATCCTCCTATAAAAGAGTTTGACTGCTCTTCATCCTTTTGTAAAACAGTTTGACTGCTCTTCATCCTCTTATAAAGCAGTTTGACTGTGCTTCATCCTCTTATAAAGCAGTTTGACTGCTCTTCATCCTCCAATAAAACAGTTTAACTACTCTTCATCCTTTAGTAAAACCGTTTGACTGCTCTTCACCCTCTTGTAAAACAGGGTGACTGATCTTCATCCTCTTATAAAACAGTTTTACTGATCTTCATCCTCTTATAAAACAGTTTGACTGCTCTTCATCCTCTTATAAATCAGTTTGACTGCACTTCGTCCTCTTATAAAACAGTTTGACTTCTCTTCATCCTCTTGTAAAACAGGTTGACTGATCCTCATCCTCCTATAAAACAGTTTGACTGCTCTTCATCCTCCTGTAAAACAGTTTGACTGCTCTTCATCCTTTTGTAAAACAGTTTGACTTCTCTTCATCCTCTTGTAAAACAGGTTGACTGATCTTCATCCTCCTATAAAACAGTTTGACTTCTCTTCATCCTCTTGTAAAACAGGTTGACTGATCTTCATCCTCCTATAAAACAGTTTGACTGCTCTTCATCCTCCTATAAAACAGTTTGACTGCTCTTCATCCTCTTGTAAAACAGGCTGACTGATCTTCATCCTCTTATAAAACAGTTTGACTGCTCTTCATCCTCTTATAAAACAGTTTGACTGCTCTTCATCCTCCTATAAAACAGTTTGACTGCTCTTCATCCTCTTATAATACAGTTTGACTGCCCTTCATCCTCCTATAAAACAGTTTGACTGCTCTTCATCCTCCTGTAAAACAGGTTGACTGATCTTCATCCTCTTATAAAACAGTTCGACTGCTCTTCATCCTCTTGTAAAACAGGTTGACTGATCTTCATCCTCTTATAAAACAGTTTTACTGATCTTCATCCTCTTACAAAACAGTTTGACTGCTCTTCATCCTCTTATAAATCAGTTTGACTGCTCTTCGTCCTCTTATAAAACAGTTTGACTGCTCTTCATCCTCTTATAAAAAAGTTTGACTGCTCTTCATCCTACTATAAAACAGTTTGACTGCTCTTCATCCTCTTGTAAAACAGGCTGACTGATCTTCATGCTCTTATAAAACAGTTTGACTGCTCTTCATTCTCTTATAAAACAGTTTGACTGCTCTTCGTCCTCTTATAAAACAGTTTGACTGCTCTTCATCCTCTTATAAAACAGTTTGACTGCTCTTCATCCTCTTATAAATCAGTTTGACTGCACTTCGTCCTATTATAAAACAGTTTGACTTCTCTTCATCCTTTTGTAAAACAGTTTGACTGCTCTTCATCCTCTTATAAAAAAGGTTGACTGATCTTCATCCTCCTATAAAACAGTTTGACTTCTCTTCATCCTCTTGTAAAACAGGTTGACTGATCTTCATCCTCCTATAAAACAGTTTGACTGCTCTTCATCCTCTTATAAAACAGTTTGACTGCTCTTCATCCTCCTATAAAACAGTTTGACTGCTCTTCATCCTCATGTAAAACAGGTTGACTGATATTCATCCTCTTAAAAAACAGTTTGTCTGCTCTTCATCCTCCTATAAAACAGTTTGACTGCTCTTCATCCTCTTGTAAAACAGGCTGACTGATCTTCGTCCTCTTATAAAACAGTTTGACCGCTCTTCTTCCTCTTATAAAACAGTTTGACTGCTCTTCATCCTCTTATAAAACAGTTTGACTTCTCTTCATCCTTTTGTAAAACAGTTTGACTGCTCTTCATCCTCTTATAAAACAGGTTGACTGATCTTCATCCTCCTATAAAACAGTTTGACTTCTCTTCATCCTCTTGTAAAACAGGTTGACTGATCTTCATCCTCCTATAAAACAGTTTGACTGCTCTTCATCCTCTTATAAAACAGTTTGACTGCTCTTCATCCTCCTATAAAACAGTTTGACTGCTCTTCATCCTCTTATAAAACAGGTTGACTGATCTTCATCCTCCTATAAAACAGTTTGACTGCTCTTCATCCTCTTGTAAAACAGGCTGACTGATCTTCGTCCTCTTATAAAACAGTTTGACTGCTCTTCTTCCTCTTATAAAACAGTTTGACTGCTCTTCCTCCTATAAAACAGTTTGACTGCTCTTCATCCTCTTATAAAGCAGTTTGACTGTTCTTCATCCTCTTATAAAGCAGTTTGACTGCTCTTCATCCTCCTATAAAACAGTTTAACTACTATTCATCCTTTTGTAAAACCGTTTGACTGCTCTTCACCCTCTTGTAAAACAGGGTGACTGATCTTCATCCTCTTATAAAACAGTTTTACTGATCTTCATCCTCTTATAAAACAGTTTGACTGCTCTTCATCCTCTTATAAATCAGTTTGACTGCACTTCGTCCTCTTATAAAACAGTTTGACTTCTCTTCATCCTCTTGTAAAACAGGTTGACTGATCCTCAGCCTCCTATAAAACAGTTTGACTGCTCTTCATCCTCCTATAAAACAGTTTGACTGCTCTTCATCCTTTTGTAAAACAGTGTGACTTCTCTTCATCCTCTTGTAAAACAGGTTGACTGATCTTCATCCTCCTATAAAACAGTTTGACTTCTCTTCATCCTCTTGTAAAACAGGTTGACTGATCTTCATCCTCCTATAAAACAGTTTGACTGCTCTTCATCCTCCTATAAAACAGTTTGACTGCTCTTCATCCTCTTGTAAAACAGGCTGACTGATCTTCATCCTCTTATAAAACAGTTTGACTGCTCTTCATCCTCTTATAAAACAGTTTGACTGCTCTTCATCCTCCTATAAAACAGTTTGACTGCTCTTCATCCTCTTATAATACAGTTTGACTGCCCTTCATCCTCCTATAAAACAGTTTGACTGCTCTTCATCCTCCTGTAAAACAGGTTGACTGATCTTCATCCTCTTATAAAACAGTTTGACTGCTCTTCATCCTCCTATAAAACAGTTTGACTGATCTTCATCCTCTTATAAAACAGTTTTACTGATCTTAATCCTCTTACAAAACAGTTTGACTGCTCTTCATCCTCTTATAAATCAGTTTGACTGCCCTTCATCCTCCAATAAAACAGTTTGACTGCTCTTCATCCTCTTGTAAAACAGTTTGACTGCTCTTCATCCTCTTATAAAGCAGTTTGACTGCTCTTCATGCTCTTATAAAACAGTTTCACTACTCTTCATCCTCTTATAAAACAGTTTGACGGCTCTTCATCCTCTTATAAAACAGTTTGACTGCTTTTCATCCTCTTATAAAACAGTTTGACTGCTCTTCATCCTCTTGTAAAACAGGTTGACTGCTCTTCATCCTCTTATAAAACAGTTTGACTGCTCTTCATCCTCTTGTAAAACTGGTTGACTGCTCTTCATCCTCCTATAAAACAGGTTGACTGATCTTCATCCTCTTATAAAACAGTTTTACTGATCTTCTTCCTCTTATAAAACAGTTTGACTGCTCTTCATCCTCTTATAAATCAGTTTGACTGCTCTTCGTCCTCTTATAAAACAGTTTGACTTCTCTTCATCCTCTTGTAAAACAGGTTGACTGCTCTTCATCCTCCTATAAAACAGTTTGACTGCTCTTCATCCTTTTGTAAAACAGTTTGACTGCTCTTCATCCTCTTATAAAACAGTTTGACTGCTCTTCCTCCTATAAAACAGTTTGACTGCTCTTCATCCTCTTATAAAACAGTTTGACTGCTCTTCATCCTCTTGTAAAACAGGTTGACTGCTCTTCATCCTCTTATAAAACAGTTTGACTGCTCTTCATCCTCTTGTAAAACTGGTTGACTGCTCTTCATCCTCCTATAAAACAGGTTGACTGATCTTCATCCTCTTATAAAACAGTTTTACTGATCTTCTTCCTCTTATAAAACAGTTTGACTGCTCTTCATCCTCTTATAAAACAGGTTGACTGCTCTTCATCCTCTTATAAAACAGTTTGACTGCTCTTCATCCTCCTATAAAACAGTTTGACTGCTCTTCATCCTCCTATAAAACAGTTTGACTGCTCTTCATCCTTTTGTAAAACAGTTTGACTGCTCTTCATCCTCTTATAAAACAGTTTGACTGCTCTTCCTCCTATAAAACAGTTTGACTGCTCTTCATCCTCTTATAATACAGTTTGACTGCCCTTCATCCTCCTATAAAAGAGTTTGACTGCTCTTCATCCTTTTGTAAAACAGTTTGACTGCTCTTCATCCTCTTATAAAGCAGTTTGACTGTGCTTCATCCTCTTATAAAGCAGTTTGACTGCTCTTCATCCTCCTATAAAACAGTTTAACTACTCTTCATCCTTTAGTAAAACCGTTTGACTGCTCTTCACCCTCTTGTAAAACAGGGTGACTGATCTTCATCCTCTTATAAAACAGTTTTACTGATCTTCATCCTCTTATAAAACAGTTTGACTGCTCTTCATCCTCTTATAAATCAGTTTGACTGCACTTCGTCCTCTTATAAAACAGTTTGACTTCTCTTCATCCTCTTGTAAAACAGGTTGACTGATCCTCATCCTCCTATAAAACAGGTTGACTGCTCTTCATCCTCCTGTAAAACAGTTTGACTGCTCTTCATCCTTTTGTAAAACAGTTTGACTTCTCTTCATCCTCTTGTAAAACAGGTTGACTGATCTTCATCCTCCTATAAAACAGTTTGACTTCTCTTCATCCTCTTGTAAAACAGGTTGACTGATCTTCATCCTCCTATAAAACAGTTTGACTGCTCTTCATCCTCCTATAAAACAGTTTGACTGCTCTTCATCCTCTTGTAAAACAGGTTGACTGATCTTCATCCTCTTATAAAACAGTTTGACTGCTCTTCATCCTCTTATAAAACAGTTTGACTGCTCTTCATCCTCCTATAAAACAGTTTGACTGCTCTTCATCCTCTTATAATACAGTTTGACTGCCCTTCATCCTCCTATAAAACAGTTTGACTGCTCTTCATCCTCCTGTAAAACAGGTTGACTGATCTTCATCCTCTTATAAAACAGTTCGACTGCTCTTCATCCTCTTGTAAAACAGGTTGACTGATCTTCATCCTCTTATAAAACAGTTTTACTGATCTTCATCCTCTTACAAAACAGTTTGACTGCTCTTCATCCTCTTATAAATCAGTTTGACTGCTCTTCGTCCTCTTATAAAACAGTTTGACTGCTCTTCATCCTCTTATAAAAAAGTTTGACTGCTCTTCATCCTACTATAAAACAGTTTGACTGCTCTTCATCCTCTTGTAAAACAGGCTGACTGATCTTCATGCTCTTATAAAACAGTTTGACTGCTCTTCATTCTCTTATAAAACAGTTTGACTGCTCTTCGTCCTCTTATAAAACAGTTTGACTGCTCTTCATCCTCTTATAAAACAGTTTGACTGCTCTTCATCCTCTTATAAATCAGTTTGACTGCTCTTCGTCCTCTTATAAAACAGTTTGACTGCTCTTCATCCTCTTATAAAACAGTTTGACTGCTCTTCATCCTCTTATAAATCAGTTTGACTGCACTTCGTCCTATTATAAAACAGTTTGACTTCTCTTCATCCTTTTGTAAAACAGTTTGACTGCTCTTCATCCTCTTATAAAAAAGGTTGACTGATCTTCATCCTCCTATAAAACAGTTTGACTTCTCTTCATCCTCTTGTAAAACAGGTTGACTGATCTTCATCCTCCTATAAAACAGTTTGACTGCTCTTCATCCTCTTATAAAACAGTTTGACTGCTCTTCATCCTCCTATAAAACAGTTTGACTGCTCTTCATCCTCATGTAAAACAGGTTGACTGATATTCATCCTCTTAAAAAACAGTTTGTCTGCTCTTCATCCTCCTATAAAACAGTTTGACTGCTCTTCATCCTCTTGTAAAACAGGCTGACTGATCTTCGTCCTCTTATAAAACAGTTTGACCGCTCTTCTTCCTCTTATAAAACAGTTTGACTGCTCTTCATCCTCTTATAAAACAGTTTGACTTCTCTTCATCCTTTTGTAAAACAGTTTGACTGCTCTTCATCCTCTTATAAAACAGGTTGACTGATCTTCATCCTCCTATAAAACAGTTTGACTTCTCTTCATCCTCTTGTAAAACAGGTTGACTGATCTTCATCCTCCTATAAAACAGTTTGACTGATCTTCATCCTCTTATAAAACAGTTTGACTGCTCTTCATCCTCCTATAAAACAGTTTGACTGCTCTTCATCCTCTTATAAAAGTTTGACTGCTCTTCATCCTCATGTAAAACAGGTTGACTGATATTCAACCTCTTAAAAAACAGTTTGTTTGCTCTTCATCCTCCTATAAAACAGTTTGACTGCTCTTCATCCTCTTGTAAAACAGGCTGACTGATCTTCGTCCTCTTATAAAACAGTTTGACTGCTCTTCTTCCTCTTATAAAACAGTTTGACTGCTCTTCCTCCTATAAAACAGTTTGACTGCTCTTCATCCTCTTATAAAGCAGTTTGACTGTTCTTCATCCTCTTATAAAGCAGTTTGACTGCTCTTCATCCTCCTATAAAACAGTTTAACTACTATTCATCCTTTTGTAAAACCGTTTGACTGCTCTTCACCCTCTTGTAAAACAGGGTGACTGATCTTCATCCTCTTATAAAACAGTTTTACTGATCTTCATCCTCTTATAAAACAGTTTGACTGCTCTTCATCCTCTTATAAATCAGTTTGACTGCACTTCGTCCTCTTATAAAACAGTTTGACTTCTCTTCATCCTCTTGTAAAACAGGTTGACTGATCCTCAGCCTCCTATAAAACAGTTTGACTGCTCTTCATCCTCCTATAAAACAGTTTGACTGCTCTTCATCCTTTTGTAAAACAGTGTGACTTCTCTTCATCCTCTTGTAAAACAGGTTGACTGATCTTCATCCTCCTATAAAACAGTTTGACTTCTCTTCATCCTCTTGTAAAACAGGTTGACTGATCTTCATCCTCCTATAAAACAGTTTGACTGCTCTTCATCCTCCTATAAAACAGTTTGACTGCTCTTCATCCTCTTGTAAAACAGGCTGACTGATCTTCATCCTCTTATAAAACAGTTTGACTGCTCTTCATCCTCTTATAAAACAGTTTGACTGCTCTTCATCCTCCTATAAAACAGTTTGACTGCTCTTCATCCTCTTATAATACAGTTTGACTGCCCTTCATCCTCCTATAAAACAGTTTGACTGCTCTTCATCCTCTTATAAATCAGTTTGACTGCCCTTCATCCTCCAATAAAACAGTTTGACTGCTCTTCATCCTCTTGTAAAACAGTTTGACTGCTCTTCATCCTCTTATAAAGCAGTTTGACTGCTCTTCATGCTCTTATAAAACAGTTTCACTACTCTTCATCCTCTTATAAAACAGTTTGACGGCTCTTCATCCTCTTATAAAACAGTTTGACTGCTCTTCATCCTCTTATAAAACAGTTTGACTGCTCTTCATCCTCTTGTAAAACAGGTTGACTGCTCTTCATCCTCTTATAAAACAGTTTGACTGCTCTTCATCCTCTTGTAAAACTGGTTGACTGCTCTTCATCCTCCTATAAAACAGGTTGACTGATCTTCATCCTCTTATAAAACAGTTTTACTGATCTTCTTCCTCTTATAAAACAGTTTGACTGCTCTTCATCCTCTTATAAATCAGTTTGACTGCTCTTCGTCCTCTTATAAAACAGTTTGACTTCTCTTCATCCTCTTCTAAAACATGTTGACTGAACTTCATCCTCCTATAAAACAGGTTGACTGCTCTTCATCCTCTTATAAAACAGTTTGACTGCTCTTCATCCTCCTATAAAACAGTTTGACTGCTCTTCATCCTCCTATAAAACAGTTTGACTGCTCTTCATCCTTTTGTAAAACAGTTTGACTGCTCTTCATCCTCTTATAAAACAGTTTGACTGCTCTTCCTCCTATAAAACAGTTTGACTGCTCTTCATCCTCTTATAATACAGTTTGACTGCCCTTCATCCTCCTATAAAAGAGTTTGACTGCTCTTCATCCTTTTGTAAAACAGTTTGACTGCTCTTCATCCTCTTATAAAGCAGTTTGACTGTGCTTCATCCTCTTATAAAGCAGTTTGACTGCTCTTCATCCTCCTATAAAACAGTTTAACTACTCTTCATCCTTTAGTAAAACCGTTTGACTGCTCTTCACCCTCTTGTAAAACAGGGTGACTGATCTTCATCCTCTTATAAAACAGTTTTACTGATCTTCATCCTCTTATAAAACAGTTTGACTGCTCTTCATCCTCTTATAAATCAGTTTGACTGCACTTCGTCCTCTTATAAAACAGTTTGACTTCTCTTCATCCTCTTGTAAAACAGGTTGACTGATCCTCATCCTCCTATAAAACAGTTTGACTGCTCTTCATCCTCCTGTAAAACAGTTTGACTGCTCTTCATCCTTTTGTAAAACAGTTTGACTTCTCTTCATCCTCTTGTAAAACAGGTTGACTGATCTTCATCCTCCTATAAAACAGTTTGACTTCTCTTCATCCTCTTGTAAAACAGGTTGACTGATCTTCATCCTCCTATAAAACAGTTTGACTGCTCTTCATCCTCCTATAAAACAGTTTGACTGCTCTTCATCCTCTTGTAAAACAGGCTGACTGATCTTCATCCTCTTATAAAACAGTTTGACTGCTCTTCATCCTCTTATAAAACAGTTTGACTGCTCTTCATCCTCCTATAAAACAGTTTGACTGCTCTTCATCCTCTTATAATACAGTTTGACTGCCCTTCATCCTCCTATAAAACAGTTTGACTGCTCTTCATCCTCCTGTAAAACAGGTTGACTGATCTTCATCCTCTTATAAAACAGTTCGACTGCTCTTCATCCTCCTATAAAACAGTTTGACTGCTCTTCATCCTCTTATAAAACAGGTTGACTGATCTTCATCCTCTTATAAAACAGTTTTACTGATCTTCATCCTCTTACAAAAGAGTTTGACTGCTCTTCATCCTCTTATAAATCAGTTTGACTGCTCTTCGTCCTCTTATAAAACAGTTTGACTGCTCTTCATCCTCTTATAAAAAAGTTTGACTGCTCTTCATCCTCCTATAAAACTGTTTGACTGCTCTTCATCCTCTTGTAAAACAGGCTGACTGATCTTCATGCTCTTATAAAACAGTTTGACTGCTCTTCATTCTCTTATAAAACAGTTTGACTGCTCTTTATCCTCTTATAAAACAGTTTGACTGCTCTTCATCCTCTTATGAAACAGTTTGACTGCTCTTCATCCTCTTATAAATCAGTTTGACTGCACTTCGTCCTATTATAAAACAGTTTGACTTCTCTTCATCCTTTTGTAAAACAGTTTGACTGCTCTTCATCCTCTTATAAAACAGGTTGACTGATCTTCATCCTCCTATAAAACAGTTTGACTTCTCTTCATCCTCTTGTAAAACAGGTTGACTGATCTTCATCCTCCTATAAAACAGTTTGACTGCTCTTCATCCTCTTATAAAACAGTTTGACTGCTCTTCATCCTCCTATAAAACAGTTTGACTGCTCTTCATCCTCTTATAAAAGTTTGACTGCTCTTCATCCTCATGTAAAACAGGTTGACTGATATTCATCCTCTTAAAAAACAGTTTGACTGCTCTTCTTCCTCTTATAAAACAGTTTGACTGCTCTTCCTCCTATAAAACAGTTTGACTGCTCTTCATCCTCTTATAATACAGTTTGACTGCCCTTCATCCTCCTATAAAAGAGTTTGACTGCTCTTCATCCTTTTGTAAAACAGTTTGACTGCTCTTCATCCTCTTATAAAGCAGTTTGACTGTGCTTCATCCTCTTATAAAGCAGTTTGACTGCTCTTCATCCTCCAATAAAACAGTTTAACTACTCTTCATCCTTTAGTAAAACCGTTTGACTGCTCTTCATCCTCTTGTAAAACAGGCTGACTGATCTTCATGCTCTTATAAAACAGTTTGACTGCTCTTCATTCTCTTATAAAACAGTTTGACTGCTCTTCGTCCTCTTATAAAACAGTTTGACTGCTCTTCATCCTCTTATAAAACAGTTTGACTGCTCTTCATCCTCTTATAAATCAGTTTGACTGCTCTTCGTCCTCTTATAAAACAGTTTGACTGCTCTTCATCCTCTTATAAAACAGTTTGACTGCTCTTCATCCTCTTATAAATCAGTTTGACTGCACTTCGTCCTATTATAAAACAGTTTGACTTCTCTTCATCCTTTTGTAAAACAGTTTGACTGCTCTTCATCCTCTTATAAAAAAGGTTGACTGATCTTCATCCTCCTATAAAACAGTTTGACTTCTCTTCATCCTCTTGTAAAACAGGTTGACTGATCTTCATCCTCCTATAAAACAGTTTGACTGCTCTTCATCCTCTTATAAAACAGTTTGACTGCTCTTCATCCTCCTATAAAACAGTTTGACTGCTCTTCATCCTCATGTAAAACAGGTTGACTGATATTCATCCTCTTAAAAAACAGTTTGTCTGCTCTTCATCCTCCTATAAAACAGTTTGACTGCTCTTCATCCTCTTGTAAAACAGGCTGACTGATCTTCGTCCTCTTATAAAACAGTTTGACCGCTCTTCTTCCTCTTATAAAACAGTTTGACTGCTCTTCATCCTCTTATAAAACAGTTTGACTTCTCTTCATCCTTTTGTAAAACAGTTTGACTGCTCTTCATCCTCTTATAAAACAGGTTGACTGATCTTCATCCTCCTATAAAACAGTTTGACTTCTCTTCATCCTCTTGTAAAACAGGTTGACTGATCTTCATCCTCCTATAAAACAGTTTGACTGATCTTCATCCTCTTATAAAACAGTTTGACTGCTCTTCATCCTCCTATAAAACAGTTTGACTGCTCTTCATCCTCTTATAAAAGTTTGACTGCTCTTCATCCTCATGTAAAACAGGTTGACTGATATTCAACCTCTTAAAAAACAGTTTGTTTGCTCTTCATCCTCCTATAAAACAGTTTGACTGCTCTTCATCCTCTTGTAAAACAGGCTGACTGATCTTCGTCCTCTTATAAAACAGTTTGACTGCTCTTCTTCCTCTTATAAAACAGTTTGACTGCTCTTCCTCCTATAAAACAGTTTGACTGCTCTTCATCCTCTTATAAAGCAGTTTGACTGTTCTTCATCCTCTTATAAAGCAGTTTGACTGCTCTTCATCCTCCTATAAAACAGTTTAACTACTATTCATCCTTTTGTAAAACCGTTTGACTGCTCTTCACCCTCTTGTAAAACAGGGTGACTGATCTTCATCCTCTTATAAAACAGTTTTACTGATCTTCATCCTCTTATAAAACAGTTTGACTGCTCTTCATCCTCTTATAAATCAGTTTGACTGCACTTCGTCCTCTTATAAAACAGTTTGACTTCTCTTCATCCTCTTGTAAAACAGGTTGACTGATCCTCAGCCTCCTATAAAACAGTTTGACTGCTCTTCATCCTCCTATAAAACAGTTTGACTGCTCTTCATCCTTTTGTAAAACAGTGTGACTTCTCTTCATCCTCTTGTAAAACAGGTTGACTGATCTTCATCCTCCTATAAAACAGTTTGACTTCTCTTCATCCTCTTGTAAAACAGGTTGACTGATCTTCATCCTCCTATAAAACAGTTTGACTGCTCTTCATCCTCCTATAAAACAGTTTGACTGCTCTTCATCCTCTTGTAAAACAGGCTGACTGATCTTCATCCTCTTATAAAACAGTTTGACTGCTCTTCATCCTCTTATAAAACAGTTTGACTGCTCTTCATCCTCCTATAAAACAGTTTGACTGCTCTTCATCCTCTTATAATACAGTTTGACTGCCCTTCATCCTCCTATAAAACAGTTTGACTGCTCTTCATCCTCTTATAAATCAGTTTGACTGCCCTTCATCCTCCAATAAAACAGTTTGACTGCTCTTCATCCTCTTGTAAAACAGTTTGACTGCTCTTCATCCTCTTATAAAGCAGTTTGACTGCTCTTCATGCTCTTATAAAACAGTTTCACTACTCTTCATCCTCTTATAAAACAGTTTGACGGCTCTTCATCCTCTTATAAAACAGTTTGACTGCTCTTCATCCTCTTATAAAACAGTTTGACTGCTCTTCATCCTCTTGTAAAACAGGTTGACTGCTCTTCATCCTCTTATAAAACAGTTTGACTGCTCTTCATCCTCTTGTAAAACTGGTTGACTGCTCTTCATCCTCCTATAAAACAGGTTGACTGATCTTCATCCTCTTATAAAACAGTTTTACTGATCTTCTTCCTCTTATAAAACAGTTTGACTGCTCTTCATCCTCTTATAAATCAGTTTGACTGCTCTTCGTCCTCTTATAAAACAGTTTGACTTCTCTTCATCCTCTTCTAAAACATGTTGACTGAACTTCATCCTCCTATAAAACAGGTTGACTGCTCTTCATCCTCTTATAAAACAGTTTGACTGCTCTTCATCCTCCTATAAAACAGTTTGACTGCTCTTCATCCTCCTATAAAACAGTTTGACTGCTCTTCATCCTTTTGTAAAACAGTTTGACTGCTCTTCATCCTCTTATAAAACAGTTTGACTGCTCTTCCTCCTATAAAACAGTTTGACTGCTCTTCATCCTCTTATAATACAGTTTGACTGCCCTTCATCCTCCTATAAAAGAGTTTGACTGCTCTTCATCCTTTTGTAAAACAGTTTGACTGCTCTTCATCCTCTTATAAAGCAGTTTGACTGTGCTTCATCCTCTTATAAAGCAGTTTGACTGCTCTTCATCCTCCTATAAAACAGTTTAACTACTCTTCATCCTTTAGTAAAACCGTTTGACTGCTCTTCACCCTCTTGTAAAACAGGGTGACTGATCTTCATCCTCTTATAAAACAGTTTTACTGATCTTCATCCTCTTATAAAACAGTTTGACTGCTCTTCATCCTCTTATAAATCAGTTTGACTGCACTTCGTCCTCTTATAAAACAGTTTGACTTCTCTTCATCCTCTTGTAAAACAGGTTGACTGATCCTCATCCTCCTATAAAACAGTTTGACTGCTCTTCATCCTCCTGTAAAACAGTTTGACTGCTCTTCATCCTTTTGTAAAACAGTTTGACTTCTCTTCATCCTCTTGTAAAACAGGTTGACTGATCTTCATCCTCCTATAAAACAGTTTGACTTCTCTTCATCCTCTTGTAAAACAGGTTGACTGATCTTCATCCTCCTATAAAACAGTTTGACTGCTCTTCATCCTCCTATAAAACAGTTTGACTGCTCTTCATCCTCTTGTAAAACAGGCTGACTGATCTTCATCCTCTTATAAAACAGTTTGACTGCTCTTCATCCTCTTATAAAACAGTTTGACTGCTCTTCATCCTCCTATAAAACAGTTTGACTGCTCTTCATCCTCTTATAATACAGTTTGACTGCCCTTCATCCTCCTATAAAACAGTTTGACTGCTCTTCATCCTCCTGTAAAACAGGTTGACTGATCTTCATCCTCTTATAAAACAGTTCGACTGCTCTTCATCCTCCTATAAAACAGTTTGACTGCTCTTCATCCTCTTATAAAACAGGTTGACTGATCTTCATCCTCTTATAAAACAGTTTTACTGATCTTCATCCTCTTACAAAAGAGTTTGACTGCTCTTCATCCTCTTATAAATCAGTTTGACTGCTCTTCGTCCTCTTATAAAACAGTTTGACTGCTCTTCATCCTCTTATAAAAAAGTTTGACTGCTCTTCATCCTCCTATAAAACTGTTTGACTGCTCTTCATCCTCTTGTAAAACAGGCTGACTGATCTTCATGCTCTTATAAAACAGTTTGACTGCTCTTCATTCTCTTATAAAACAGTTTGACTGCTCTTTATCCTCTTATAAAACAGTTTGACTGCTCTTCATCCTCTTATGAAACAGTTTGACTGCTCTTCATCCTCTTATAAATCAGTTTGACTGCACTTCGTCCTATTATAAAACAGTTTGACTTCTCTTCATCCTTTTGTAAAACAGTTTGACTGCTCTTCATCCTCTTATAAAACAGGTTGACTGATCTTCATCCTCCTATAAAACAGTTTGACTTCTCTTCATCCTCTTGTAAAACAGGTTGACTGATCTTCATCCTCCTATAAAACAGTTTGACTGCTCTTCATCCTCTTATAAAACAGTTTGACTGCTCTTCATCCTCCTATAAAACAGTTTGACTGCTCTTCATCCTCTTATAAAAGTTTGACTGCTCTTCATCCTCATGTAAAACAGGTTGACTGATATTCATCCTCTTAAAAAACAGTTTGACTGCTCTTCTTCCTCTTATAAAACAGTTTGACTGCTCTTCCTCCTATAAAACAGTTTGACTGCTCTTCATCCTCTTATAATACAGTTTGACTGCCCTTCATCCTCCTATAAAAGAGTTTGACTGCTCTTCATCCTTTTGTAAAACAGTTTGACTGCTCTTCATCCTCTTATAAAGCAGTTTGACTGTGCTTCATCCTCTTATAAAGCAGTTTGACTGCTCTTCATCCTCCAATAAAACAGTTTAACTACTCTTCATCCTTTAGTAAAACCGTTTGACTGCTCTTCACCCTCTTGTAAAACAGGGTGACTGATCTTCATCCTCTTATAAAACAGTTTTACTGATCTTCATCCTCTTATAAAACAGTTTGACTGCTCTTCATCCTCTTATAAATCAGTTTGACTGCACTTCGTCCTCTTATAAAACAGTTTGACTTCTCTTCATCCTCTTGTAAAACAGGTTGACTGATCCTCATCCTCCTATAAAACAGTTTGACTGCTCTTCATCCTCCTGTAAAACAGTTTGACTGCTCTTCATCCTCCTGTAAAACAGTTTGACTGCTCTTCATCCTTTTATAAAACAGTTTGACTGCTCTTCATCCTCTTATAAAACAGGTTGACTGATCTTCATCCTCCTATAAAACAGTTTGACTTCTCTTCATCCTCTTGTAAATCAGGTTGACTGATCTTCATCCTCCTATAAAACAGTTTGACTTCTCTTCATCCTCTTGTAAAACAGTTTGACTGCTCTTCATCCTCCTATAAAACAGTTTGACTGCTCTTCATCCTCTTATAAAACAGGTTGACTGATCTTCATCCTCTTATAAAACAGTTTTACTGATCTTCATCCTCTTACAAAAGAGTTTGACTGCTCTTCATCCTCTTATAAATCAGTTTGACTGCTCTTCGTCCTCTTATAAAACAGTTTGACTGCTCTTCATCCTCTTATAAAAAAGTTTGACTGCTCTTCATCCTCCTATAAAACTGTTTGACTGCTCTTCATCCTCTTGTAAAACAGGCTGACTGATCTTCATGCTCTTATAAAACAGTTTGACTGCTCTTCATTCTCTTATAAAACAGTTTGACTGCTCTTTATCCTCTTATAAAACAGTTTGACTGCTCTTCATCCTCTTATGAAACAGTTTGACTGCTCTTCATCCTCTTATAAATCAGTTTGACTGCACTTCGTCCTATTATAAAACAGTTTGACTTCTCTTCATCCTTTTGTAAAACAGTTTGACTGCTCTTCATCCTCTTATAAAACAGGTTGACTGATCTTCATCCTCCTATAAAACAGTTTGACTTCTCTTCATCCTCTTGTAAAACAGGTTGACTGATCTTCATCCTCCTATAAAACAGTTTGACTGCTCTTCATCCTCTTATAAAACAGTTTGACTGCTCTTCATCCTCCTATAAAACAGTTTGACTGCTCTTCATCCTCTTATAACAGTTTGACTGCTCTTCATCCTCATGTAAAACAGGTTGACTGATATTCATCCTCTTAAAAAACAGGTTGACTGCTCTTCTTCCTCTTATAAAACAGTTTGACTGCTCTTCCTCCTATAAAACAGTTTGACTGCTCTTCATCCTCTTATAATACAGTTTGACTGCCCTTCATCCTCCTATAAAAGAGTTTGACTGCTCTTCATCCTCTTATAAAACAGTTTGACTGCTCTTCATCCTCCTATAAAACAGTTTGACTGCTCTTCATCCTCTTATAATACAGTTTGACTGCCCTTCATCCTCCTATAAAACAGTTTGACTGCTCTTCATCCTCCTGTAAAACAGGTTGACTGATCTTCATCCTCTTATAAAACAGTTTGACTGCTCTTCATCCTCCTATAAAACAGTTTGACTGATCTTCATCCTCTTATAAAACAGTTTTACTGATCTTAATCCTCTTACAAAACAGTTTGACTGCTCTTCATCCTCTTATAAATCAGTTTGACTGCCCTTCATCCTCCAATAAAACAGTTTGACTGCTCTTCATCCTCTTGTAAAACAGGTTGACTGCTCTTCATCCTCTTATAAAACAGTTTGACTGCTCTTCATCCTCTTGTAAAACTGGTTGACTGCTCTTCATCCTCCTATAAAACAGGTTGACTGATCTTCATCCTCTTATAAAACAGTTTTACTGATCTTCTTCCTCTTATAAAACAGTTTGACTGCTCTTCATCCTCTTATAAATCAGTTTGACTGCTCTTCGTCCTCTTATAAAACAGTTTGACTTCTCTTCATCCTCTTGTAAAACAGGTTGACTGCTCTTCATCCTCCTATAAAACAGTTTGACTGCTCTTCATCCTTTTGTAAAACAGTTTGACTGCTCTTCATCCTCTTATAAAACAGTTTGACTGCTCTTCCTCCTATAAAACAGTTTGACTGCTCTTCATCCTCTTATAAAACAGTTTGACTGCTCTTCATCCTCTTGTAAAACAGGTTGACTGCTCTTCATCCTCTTATAAAACAGTTTGACTGCTCTTCATCCTCTTGTAAAACTGGTTGACTGCTCTTCATCCTCCTATAAAACAGGTTGACTGATCTTCATCCTCTTATAAAACAGTTTTACTGATCTTCTTCCTCTTATAAAACAGTTTGACTGCTCTTCATCCTCTTATAAAACAGGTTGACTGCTCTTCATCCTCTTATAAAACAGTTTGACTGCTCTTCATCCTCCTATAAAACAGTTTGACTGCTCTTCATCCTCCTATAAAACAGTTTGACTGCTCTTCATCCTTTTGTAAAACAGTTTGACTGCTCTCCATCCTCTTATAAAACAGTTTGACTGCTCTTCCTCCTATAAAACAGTTTGACTGCTCTTCATCCTCTTATAATACAGTTTGACTGCCCTTCATCCTCCTATAAAAGAGTTTGACTGCTCTTCATCCTTTTGTAAAACAGTTTGACTGCTCTTCATCCTCTTATAAAGCAGTTTGACTGTGCTTCATCCTCTTATAAAGCAGTTTGACTGCTCTTCATCCTCCTATAAAACAGTTTAACTACTCTTCATCCTTTAGTAAAACCGTTTGACTGCTCTTCACCCTCTTGTAAAACAGGGTGACTGATCTTCATCCTCTTATAAAACAGTTTTACTGATCTTCATCCTCTTATAAAACAGTTTGACTGCTCTTCATCCTCTTATAAATCAGTTTGACTGCACTTCGTCCTCTTATAAAACAGTTTGACTTCTCTTCATCCTCTTGTAAAACAGGTTGACTGATCCTCATCCTCCTATAAAACAGGTTGACTGCTCTTCATCCTCCTGTAAAACAGTTTGACTGCTCTTCATCCTTTTGTAAAACAGTTTGACTTCTCTTCATCCTCTTGTAAAACAGGTTGACTGATCTTCATCCTCCTATAAAACAGTTTGACTTCTCTTCATCCTCTTGTAAAACAGGTTGACTGATCTTCATCCTCCTATAAAACAGTTTGACTGCTCTTCATCCTCCTATAAAACAGTTTGACTGCTCTTCATCCTCTTGTAAAACAGGTTGACTGATCTTCATCCTCTTATAAAACAGTTTGACTGCTCTTCATCCTCTTATAAAACAGTTTGACTGCTCTTCATCCTCCTATAAAACAGTTTGACTGCTCTTCATCCTCTTATAATACAGTTTGACTGCCCTTCATCCTCCTATAAAACAGTTTGACTGCTCTTCATCCTCCTGTAAAACAGGTTGACTGATCTTCATCCTCTTATAAAACAGTTCGACTGCTCTTCATCCTCTTGTAAAACAGGTTGACTGATCTTCATCCTCTTATAAAACAGTTTTACTGATCTTCATGCTCTTATAAAACAGTTTGACTGCTCTTCATTCTCTTATAAAACAGTTTGACTGCTCTTCGTCCTCTTATAAAACAGTTTGACTGCTCTTCATCCTCTTATAAAACAGTTTGACTGCTCTTCATCCTCTTATAAATCAGTTTGACTGCTCTTCGTCCTCTTATAAAACAGTTTGACTGCTCTTCATCCTCTTATAAAACAGTTTGACTGCTCTTCATCCTCTTATAAATCAGTTTGACTGCACTTCGTCCTATTATAAAACAGTTTGACTTCTCTTCATCCTTTTGTAAAACAGTTTGACTGCTCTTCATCCTCTTATAAAAAAGGTTGACTGATCTTCATCCTCCTATAAAACAGTTTGACTTCTCTTCATCCTCTTGTAAAACAGGTTGACTGATCTTCATCCTCCTATAAAACAGTTTGACTGCTCTTCATCCTCTTATAAAACAGTTTGACTGCTCTTCATCCTCCTATAAAACAGTTTGACTGCTCTTCATCCTCATGTAAAACAGGTTGACTGATATTCATCCTCTTAAAAAACAGTTTGTCTGCTCTTCATCCTCCTATAAAACAGTTTGACTGCTCTTCATCCTCTTGTAAAACAGGCTGACTGATCTTCGTCCTCTTATAAAACAGTTTGACCGCTCTTCTTCCTCTTATAAAACAGTTTGACTGCTCTTCATCCTCTTATAAAACAGTTTGACTTCTCTTCATCCTTTTGTAAAACAGTTTGACTGCTCTTCATCCTCTTATAAAACAGGTTGACTGATCTTCATCCTCCTATAAAACAGTTTGACTTCTCTTCATCCTCTTGTAAAACAGGTTGACTGATCTTCATCCTCCTATAAAACAGTTTGACTGATCTTCATCCTCTTATAAAACAGTTTGACTGCTCTTCATCCTCCTATAAAACAGTTTGACTGCTCTTCATCCTCTTATAAAAGTTTGACTGCTCTTCATCCTCATGTAAAACAGGTTGACTGATATTCAACCTCTTAAAAAACAGTTTGTTTGCTCTTCATCCTCCTATAAAACAGTTTGACTGCTCTTCATCCTCTTGTAAAACAGGCTGACTGATCTTCGTCCTCTTATAAAACAGTTTGACTGCTCTTCTTCCTCTTATAAAACAGTTTGACTGCTCTTCCTCCTATAAAACAGTTTGACTGCTCTTCATCCTCTTATAAAGCAGTTTGACTGTTCTTCATCCTCTTATAAAGCAGTTTGACTGCTCTTCATCCTCCTATAAAACAGTTTAACTACTATTCATCCTTTTGTAAAACCGTTTGACTGCTCTTCACCCTCTTGTAAAACAGGGTGACTGATCTTCATCCTCTTATAAAACAGTTTTACTGATCTTCATCCTCTTATAAAACAGTTTGACTGCTCTTCATCCTCTTATAAATCAGTTTGACTGCACTTCGTCCTCTTATAAAACAGTTTGACTTCTCTTCATCCTCTTGTAAAACAGGTTGACTGATCCTCAGCCTCCTATAAAACAGTTTGACTGCTCTTCATCCTCCTATAAAACAGTTTGACTGCTCTTCATCCTTTTGTAAAACAGTGTGACTTCTCTTCATCCTCTTGTAAAACAGGTTGACTGATCTTCATCCTCCTATAAAACAGTTTGACTTCTCTTCATCCTCTTGTAAAACAGGTTGACTGATCTTCATCCTCCTATAAAACAGTTTGACTGCTCTTCATCCTCCTATAAAACAGTTTGACTGCTCTTCATCCTCTTGTAAAACAGGCTGACTGATCTTCATCCTCTTATAAAACAGTTTGACTGCTCTTCATCCTCTTATAAAACAGTTTGACTGCTCTTCATCCTCCTATAAAACAGTTTGACTGCTCTTCATCCTCTTATAATACAGTTTGACTGCCCTTCATCCTCCTATAAAACAGTTTGACTGCTCTTCATCCTCTTATAAATCAGTTTGACTGCCCTTCATCCTCCAATAAAACAGTTTGACTGCTCTTCATCCTCTTGTAAAACAGTTTGACTGCTCTTCATCCTCTTATAAAGCAGTTTGACTGCTCTTCATGCTCTTATAAAACAGTTTCACTACTCTTCATCCTCTTATAAAACAGTTTGACGGCTCTTCATCCTCTTATAAAACAGTTTGACTGCTCTTCATCCTCTTATAAAACAGTTTGACTGCTCTTCATCCTCTTGTAAAACAGGTTGACTGCTCTTCATCCTCTTATAAAACAGTTTGACTGCTCTTCATCCTCTTGTAAAACTGGTTGACTGCTCTTCATCCTCCTATAAAACAGGTTGACTGATCTTCATCCTCTTATAAAACAGTTTTACTGATCTTCTTCCTCTTATAAAACAGTTTGACTGCTCTTCATCCTCTTATAAAACAGTTTGACTGCTCTTCATCCTCCTATAAAACAGTTTGACTGCTCTTCATCCTCCTATAAAACAGTTTGACTGCTCTTCATCCTTTTGTAAAACAGTTTGACTGCTCTTCATCCTCTTATAAAACAGTTTGACTGCTCTTCCTCCTATAAAACAGTTTGACTGCTCTTCATCCTCTTATAATACAGTTTGACTGCCCTTCATCCTCCTATAAAAGAGTTTGACTGCTCTTCATCCTTTTGTAAAACAGTTTGACTGCTCTTCATCCTCTTATAAAGCAGTTTGACTGTGCTTCATCCTCTTATAAAGCAGTTTGACTGCTCTTCATCCTCCTATAAAACAGTTTAACTACTCTTCATCCTTTAGTAAAACCGTTTGACTGCTCTTCACCCTCTTGTAAAACAGGGTGACTGATCTTCATCCTCTTATAAAACAGTTTTACTGATCTTCATCCTCTTATAAAACAGTTTGACTGCTCTTCATCCTCTTATAAATCAGTTTGACTGCACTTCGTCCTCTTATAAAACAGTTTGACTTCTCTTCATCCTCTTGTAAAACAGGTTGACTGATCCTCATCCTCCTATAAAACAGTTTGACTGCTCTTCATCCTCCTGTAAAACAGTTTGACTGCTCTTCATCCTTTTGTAAAACAGTTTGACTTCTCTTCATCCTCTTGTAAAACAGGTTGACTGATCTTCATCCTCCTATAAAACAGTTTGACTTCTCTTCATCCTCTTGTAAAACAGGTTGACTGATCTTCATCCTCCTATAAAACAGTTTGACTGCTCTTCATCCTCCTATAAAACAGTTTGACTGCTCTTCATCCTCTTGTAAAACAGGCTGACTGATCTTCATCCTCTTATAAAACAGTTTGACTGCTCTTCATCCTCTTATAAAACAGTTTGACTGCTCTTCATCCTCCTATAAAACAGTTTGACTGCTCTTCATCCTCTTATAATACAGTTTGACTGCCCTTCATCCTCCTATAAAACAGTTTGACTGCTCTTCATCCTCCTGTAAAACAGGTTGACTGATCTTCATCCTCTTATAAAACAGTTCGACTGCTCTTCATCCTCCTATAAAACAGTTTGACTGCTCTTCATCCTCTTATAAAACAGGTTGACTGATCTTCATCCTCTTATAAAACAGTTTTACTGATCTTCATCCTCCTATAAAACAGTTTGACTGCTCTTCATCCTCTTATAAAAGTTTGACTGCTCTTCATCCTCATGTAAAACAGGTTGACTGATATTCAACCTCTTAAAAAACAGTTTGTTTGCTCTTCATCCTCCTATAAAACAGTTTGACTGCTCTTCATCCTCTTGTAAAACAGGCTGACTGATCTTCGTCCTCTTATAAAACAGTTTGACTGCTCTTCTTCCTCTTATAAAACAGTTTGACTGCTCTTCCTCCTATAAAACAGTTTGACTGCTCTTCATCCTCTTATAAAGCAGTTTGACTGTTCTTCATCCTCTTATAAAGCAGTTTGACTGCTCTTCATCCTCCTATAAAACAGTTTAACTACTATTCATCCTTTTGTAAAACCGTTTGACTGCTCTTCACCCTCTTGTAAAACAGGGTGACTGATCTTCATCCTCTTATAAAACAGTTTTACTGATCTTCATCCTCTTATAAAACAGTTTGACTGCTCTTCATCCTCTTATAAATCAGTTTGACTGCACTTCGTCCTCTTATAAAACAGTTTGACTTCTCTTCATCCTCTTGTAAAACAGGTTGACTGATCCTCAGCCTCCTATAAAACAGTTTGACTGCTCTTCATCCTCCTATAAAACAGTTTGACTGCTCTTCATCCTTTTGTAAAACAGTGTGACTTCTCTTCATCCTCTTGTAAAACAGGTTGACTGATCTTCATCCTCCTATAAAACAGTTTGACTTCTCTTCATCCTCTTGTAAAACAGGTTGACTGATCTTCATCCTCCTATAAAACAGTTTGACTGCTCTTCATCCTCCTATAAAACAGTTTGACTGCTCTTCATCCTCTTGTAAAACAGGCTGACTGATCTTCATCCTCTTATAAAACAGTTTGACTGCTCTTCATCCTCTTATAAAACAGTTTGACTGCTCTTCATCCTCCTATAAAACAGTTTGACTGCTCTTCATCCTCTTATAATACAGTTTGACTGCCCTTCATCCTCCTATAAAACAGTTTGACTGCTCTTCATCCTCTTATAAATCAGTTTGACTGCCCTTCATCCTCCAATAAAACAGTTTGACTGCTCTTCATCCTCTTGTAAAACAGTTTGACTGCTCTTCATCCTCTTATAAAGCAGTTTGACTGCTCTTCATGCTCTTATAAAACAGTTTCACTACTCTTCATCCTCTTATAAAACAGTTTGACGGCTCTTCATCCTCTTATAAAACAGTTTGACTGCTCTTCATCCTCTTATAAAACAGTTTGACTGCTCTTCATCCTCTTGTAAAACAGGTTGACTGCTCTTCATCCTCTTATAAAACAGTTTGACTGCTCTTCATCCTCTTGTAAAACTGGTTGACTGCTCTTCATCCTCCTATAAAACAGGTTGACTGATCTTCATCCTCTTATAAAACAGTTTTACTGATCTTCTTCCTCTTATAAAACAGTTTGACTGCTCTTCATCCTCTTATAAAACAGTTTGACTGCTCTTCATCCTCCTATAAAACAGTTTGACTGCTCTTCATCCTCCTATAAAACAGTTTGACTGCTCTTCATCCTTTTGTAAAACAGTTTGACTGCTCTTCATCCTCTTATAAAACAGTTTGACTGCTCTTCCTCCTATAAAACAGTTTGACTGCTCTTCATCCTCTTATAATACAGTTTGACTGCCCTTCATCCTCCTATAAAAGAGTTTGACTGCTCTTCATCCTTTTGTAAAACAGTTTGACTGCTCTTCATCCTCTTATAAAGCAGTTTGACTGTGCTTCATCCTCTTATAAAGCAGTTTGACTGCTCTTCATCCTCCTATAAAACAGTTTAACTACTCTTCATCCTTTAGTAAAACCGTTTGACTGCTCTTCACCCTCTTGTAAAACAGGGTGACTGATCTTCATCCTCTTATAAAACAGTTTTACTGATCTTCATCCTCTTATAAAACAGTTTGACTGCTCTTCATCCTCTTATAAATCAGTTTGACTGCACTTCGTCCTCTTATAAAACAGTTTGACTTCTCTTCATCCTCTTGTAAAACAGGTTGACTGATCCTCATCCTCCTATAAAACAGTTTGACTGCTCTTCATCCTCCTGTAAAACAGTTTGACTGCTCTTCATCCTTTTGTAAAACAGTTTGACTTCTCTTCATCCTCTTGTAAAACAGGTTGACTGATCTTCATCCTCCTATAAAACAGTTTGACTTCTCTTCATCCTCTTGTAAAACAGGTTGACTGATCTTCATCCTCCTATAAAACAGTTTGACTGCTCTTCATCCTCCTATAAAACAGTTTGACTGCTCTTCATCCTCTTGTAAAACAGGCTGACTGATCTTCATCCTCTTATAAAACAGTTTGACTGCTCTTCATCCTCTTATAAAACAGTTTGACTGCTCTTCATCCTCCTATAAAACAGTTTGACTGCTCTTCATCCTCTTATAATACAGTTTGACTGCCCTTCATCCTCCTATAAAACAGTTTGACTGCTCTTCATCCTCCTGTAAAACAGGTTGACTGATCTTCATCCTCTTATAAAACAGTTCGACTGCTCTTCATCCTCCTATAAAACAGTTTGACTGCTCTTCATCCTCTTATAAAACAGGTTGACTGATCTTCATCCTCTTATAAAACAGTTTTACTGATCTTCATCCTCTTACAAAAGAGTTTGACTGCTCTTCATCCTCTTATAAATCAGTTTGACTGCTCTTCGTCCTCTTATAAAACAGTTTGACTGCTCTTCATCCTCTTATAAAAAAAGTTTGACTGCTCTTCATCCTCCTATAAAACTGTTTGACTGCTCTTCATCCTCTTGTAAAACAGGCTGACTGATCTTCATGCTCTTATAAAACAGTTTGACTGCTCTTCATTCTCTTATAAAACAGTTTGACTGCTCTTTATCCTCTTATAAAACAGTTTGACTGCTCTTCATCCTCTTATGAAACAGTTTGACTGCTCTTCATCCTCTTATAAATCAGTTTGACTGCACTTCGTCCTATTATAAAACAGTTTGACTTCTCTTCATCCTTTTGTAAAACAGTTTGACTGCTCTTCATCCTCTTATAAAACAGGTTGACTGATCTTCATCCTCCTATAAAACAGTTTGACTTCTCTTCATCCTCTTGTAAAACAGGTTGACTGATCTTCATCCTCCTATAAAACAGTTTGACTGCTCTTCATCCTCTTATAAAACAGTTTGACTGCTCTTCATCCTCCTATAAAACAGTTTGACTGCTCTTCATCCTCTTATAAAAGTTTGACTGCTCTTCATCCTCATGTAAAACAGGTTGACTGATATTCATCCTCTTAAAAAACAGTTTGACTGCTCTTCTTCCTCTTATAAAACAGTTTGACTGCTCTTCCTCCTATAAAACAGTTTGACTGCTCTTCATCCTCTTATAATACAGTTTGACTGCCCTTCATCCTCCTATAAAAGAGTTTGACTGCTCTTCATCCTTTTGTAAAACAGTTTGACTGCTCTTCATCCTCTTATAAAGCAGTTTGACTGTGCTTCATCCTCTTATAAAGCAGTTTGACTGCTCTTCATCCTCCAATAAAACAGTTTAACTACTCTTCATCCTTTAGTAAAACCGTTTGACTGCTCTTCACCCTCTTGTAAAACAGGGTGACTGATCTTCATCCTCTTATAAAACAGTTTTACTGATCTTCATCCTCTTATAAAACAGTTTGACTGCTCTTCATCCTCTTATAAATCAGTTTGACTGCACTTCGTCCTCTTATAAAACAGTTTGACTTCTCTTCATCCTCTTGTAAAACAGGTTGACTGATCCTCATCCTCCTATAAAACAGTTTGACTGCTCTTCATCCTCCTGTAAAACAGTTTGACTGCTCTTCATCCTCCTGTAAAACAGTTTGACTGCTCTTCATCCTTTTATAAAACAGTTTGACTGCTCTTCATCCTCTTATAAAACAGGTTGACTGATCTTCATCCTCCTATAAAACAGTTTGACTTCTCTTCATCCTCTTGTAAATCAGGTTGACTGATCTTCATCCTCCTATAAAACAGTTTGACTTCTCTTCATCCTCTTGTAAAACAGTTTGACTGCTCTTCATCCTCCTATAAAACAGTTTGACTGCTCTTCATCCTCTTATAAAACAGGTTGACTGATCTTCATCCTCTTATAAAACAGTTTTACTGATCTTCATCCTCTTACAAAAGAGTTTGACTGCTCTTCATCCTCTTATAAATCAGTTTGACTGCTCTTCGTCCTCTTATAAAACAGTTTGACTGCTCTTCATCCTCTTATAAAAAAGTTTGACTGCTCTTCATCCTCCTATAAAACTGTTTGACTGCTCTTCATCCTCTTGTAAAACAGGCTGACTGATCTTCATGCTCTTATAAAACAGTTTGACTGCTCTTCATTCTCTTATAAAACAGTTTGACTGCTCTTTATCCTCTTATAAAACAGTTTGACTGCTCTTCATCCTCTTATGAAACAGTTTGACTGCTCTTCATCCTCTTATAAATCAGTTTGACTGCACTTCGTCCTATTATAAAACAGTTTGACTTCTCTTCATCCTTTTGTAAAACAGTTTGACTGCTCTTCATCCTCTTATAAAACAGGTTGACTGATCTTCATCCTCCTATAAAACAGTTTGACTTCTCTTCATCCTCTTGTAAAACAGGTTGACTGATCTTCATCCTCCTATAAAACAGTTTGACTGCTCTTCATCCTCTTATAAAACAGTTTGACTGCTCTTCATCCTCCTATAAAACAGTTTGACTGCTCTTCATCCTCTTATAACAGTTTGACTGCTCTTCATCCTCATGTAAAACAGGTTGACTGATATTCATCCTCTTAAAAAACAGTTTGACTGCTCTTCTTCCTCTTATAAAACAGTTTGACTGCTCTTCCTCCTATAAAACAGTTTGACTGCTCTTCATCCTCTTATAATACAGTTTGACTGCCCTTCATCCTCCTATAAAAGAGTTTGACTGCTCTTCATCCTTTTGTAAAACAGTTTGACTGCTCTTCATCCTCTTATAAAGCAGTTTGACTGTGCTTCATCCTCTTATAAAGCAGTTTGACTGCTCTTCATCCTCCAATAAAACAGTTTAACTACTCTTCATCCTTTAGTAAAACCGTTTGACTGCTCTTCACCCTCTTGTAAAACAGGGTGACTGATCTTCATCCTCTTATAAAACAGTTTTACTGATCTTCATCCTCTTATAAAACAGTTTGACTGCTCTTCATCCTCTTATAAATCAGTTTGACTGCACTTCGTCCTCTTATAAAACAGTTTGACTTCTCTTCATCCTCTTGTAAAACAGGTTGACTGATCCTCATCCTCCTATAAAACAGTTTGACTGCTCTTCATCCTCCTGTAAAACAGTTTGACTGCTCTTCATCCTCCTTTTGTAAAACAGTTTGACTTCTCTTCATCCTCTTGTAAAACAGGTTGACTGATCTTCATCCTCCTATAAAACAGTTTGACTTCTCTTCATCCTCTTGTAAAACAGGTTGACTGATCTTCATCCTCCTATAAAACAGTTTGACTGCTCTTCATCCTCCTATAAAACAGTTTGACTGCTCTTCATCCTCTTGTAAAACAGGCTGACTGATCTTCATCCTCTTATAAAACAGTTTGACTGCTCTTCATCCTCTTATAAAACAGTTTGACTGCTCTTCATCCTCCTATAAAACAGTTTGACTGCTCTTCATCCTCTTATAATACAGTTTGACTGCCCTTCATCCTCCTATAAAACAGTTTGACTTCTCTTCATCCTCTTGTAAAACAGGTTGACTGATCTTCATCCTCCTATAAAACAGTTTGACTGCTCTTCATCCTCTTATAAAACAGTTTGACTGCTCTTCATCCTCCTATAAAACAGTTTGACTGCTCTTCATCCTCTTATAAAAGTTTGACTGCTCTTCATCCTCATGTAAAACAGGTTGACTGATATTCATCCTCTTAAAAAACAGTTTGTCTGCTCTTCATCCTCCTATAAAACAGTTTGACTTCTCTTCATCCTCTTGTAAAACAGGTTGACTGATCTTCATCCTCCTATAAAACAGTTTGACTGCTCTTCATCCTCTTATAAAACAGTTTGACTGCTCTTCATCCTCCTATAAAACAGTTTGACTGCTCTTCATCCTCATGTAAAACAGGTTGACTGATATTCATCCTCTTAAAAAACAGTTTGTCTGCTCTTCATCCTCCTATAAAACAGTTTGACTGCTCTTCATCCTCTTGTAAAACAGGCTGACTGATCTTCGTCCTCTTATAAAACAGTTTGACCGCTCTTCTTCCTCTTATAAAACAGTTTGACTGCTCTTCATCCTCTTATAAAACAGTTTGACTTCTCTTCATCCTTTTGTAAAACAGTTTGACTGCTCTTCATCCTCTTATAAAACAGGTTGACTGATCTTCATCCTCCTATAAAACAGTTTGACTTCTCTTCATCCTCTTGTAAAACAGGTTGACTGATCTTCATCCTCCTATAAAACAGTTTGACTGATCTTCATCCTCTTATAAAACAGTTTGACTGCTCTTCATCCTCCTATAAAACAGTTTGACTGCTCTTCATCCTCTTATAAAAGTTTGACTGCTCTTCATCCTCATGTAAAACAGGTTGACTGATATTCAACCTCTTAAAAAACAGTTTGTTTGCTCTTCATCCTCCTATAAAACAGTTTGACTGCTCTTCATCCTCTTGTAAAACAGGCTGACTGATCTTCGTCCTCTTATAAAACAGTTTGACTGCTCTTCTTCCTCTTATAAAACAGTTTGACTGCTCTTCCTCCTATAAAACAGTTTGACTGCTCTTCATCCTCTTATAAAGCAGTTTGACTGTTCTTCATCCTCTTATAAAGCAGTTTGACTGCTCTTCATCCTCCTATAAAACAGTTTAACTACTATTCATCCTTTTGTAAAACCGTTTGACTGCTCTTCACCCTCTTGTAAAACAGGGTGACTGATCTTCATCCTCTTATAAAACAGTTTTACTGATCTTCATCCTCTTATAAAACAGTTTGACTGCTCTTCATCCTCTTATAAATCAGTTTGACTGCACTTCGTCCTCTTATAAAACAGTTTGACTTCTCTTCATCCTCTTGTAAAACAGGTTGACTGATCCTCAGCCTCCTATAAAACAGTTTGACTGCTCTTCATCCTCCTATAAAACAGTTTGACTGCTCTTCATCCTTTTGTAAAACAGTGTGACTTCTCTTCATCCTCTTGTAAAACAGGTTGACTGATCTTCATCCTCCTATAAAACAGTTTGACTTCTCTTCATCCTCTTGTAAAACAGGTTGACTGATCTTCATCCTCCTATAAAACAGTTTGACTGCTCTTCATCCTCCTATAAAACAGTTTGACTGCTCTTCATCCTCTTGTAAAACAGGCTGACTGATCTTCATCCTCTTATAAAACAGTTTGACTGCTCTTCATCCTCTTATAAAACAGTTTGACTGCTCTTCATCCTCCTATAAAACAGTTTGACTGCTCTTCATCCTCTTATAATACAGTTTGACTGCCCTTCATCCTCCTATAAAACAGTTTGACTGCTCTTCATCCTCTTATAAATCAGTTTGACTGCCCTTCATCCTCCAATAAAACAGTTTGACTGCTCTTCATCCTCTTGTAAAACAGTTTGACTGCTCTTCATCCTCTTATAAAGCAGTTTGACTGCTCTTCATGCTCTTATAAAACAGTTTCACTACTCTTCATCCTCTTATAAAACAGTTTGACGGCTCTTCATCCTCTTATAAAACAGTTTGACTGCTCTTCATCCTCTTATAAAACAGTTTGACTGCTCTTCATCCTCTTGTAAAACAGGTTGACTGCTCTTCATCCTCTTATAAAACAGTTTGACTGCTCTTCATCCTCTTGTAAAACTGGTTGACTGCTCTTCATCCTCCTATAAAACAGGTTGACTGATCTTCATCCTCTTATAAAACAGTTTTACTGATCTTCTTCCTCTTATAAAACAGTTTGACTGCTCTTCATCCTCTTATAAATCAGTTTGACTGCTCTTCGTCCTCTTATAAAACAGTTTGACTTCTCTTCATCCTCTTCTAAAACATGTTGACTGAACTTCATCCTCCTATAAAACAGGTTGACTGCTCTTCATCCTCTTATAAAACAGTTTGACTGCTCTTCATCCTCCTATAAAACAGTTTGACTGCTCTTCATCCTCCTATAAAACAGTTTGACTGCTCTTCATCCTTTTGTAAAACAGTTTGACTGCTCTTCATCCTCTTATAAAACAGTTTGACTGCTCTTCCTCCTATAAAACAGTTTGACTGCTCTTCATCCTCTTATAATACAGTTTGACTGCCCTTCATCCTCCTATAAAAGAGTTTGACTGCTCTTCATCCTTTTGTAAAACAGTTTGACTGCTCTTCATCCTCTTATAAAGCAGTTTGACTGTGCTTCATCCTCTTATAAAGCAGTTTGACTGCTCTTCATCCTCCTATAAAACAGTTTAACTACTCTTCATCCTTTAGTAAAACCGTTTGACTGCTCTTCATCCTCTTATAAAACAGTTTTACTGATCTTCATCCTCTTATAAAACAGTTTGACTGATCCTCATCCTCCTATAAAACAGTTTGACTGCTCTTCATCCTTTTGTAAAACAGTTTGACTTCTCTTCATCCTCTTGTAAAACAGGTTGACTGATCTTCATCCTCCTATAAAACAGTTTGACTTCTCTTCATCCTCTTGTAAAACAGGTTGACTGATCTTCATCCTCCTATAAAACAGTTTGACTGCTCTTCATCCTCCTATAAAACAGTTTGACTGCTCTTCATCCTCTTGTAAAACAGGCTGACTGATCTTCATCCTCTTATAAAACAGTTTGACTGCTCTTCATCCTCTTATAAAACAGTTTGACTGCTCTTCATCCTCCTATAAAACAGTTTGACTGCTCTTCATCCTCTTATAATACAGTTTGACTGCCCTTCATCCTCCTATAAAACAGTTTGACTGCTCTTCATCCTCCTGTAAAACAGGTTGACTGATCTTCATCCTCTTATAAAACAGTTCGACTGCTCTTCATCCTCCTATAAAACAGTTTGACTGCTCTTCATCCTCTTATAAAACAGGTTGACTGATCTTCATCCTCTTATAAAACAGTTTTACTGATCTTCATCCTCTTACAAAAGAGTTTGACTGCTCTTCATCCTCTTATAAATCAGTTTGACTGCTCTTCGTCCTCTTATAAAACAGTTTGACTGCTCTTCATCCTCTTATAAAAAAAGTTTGACTGCTCTTCATCCTCCTATAAAACTGTTTGACTGCTCTTCATCCTCTTGTAAAACAGGCTGACTGATCTTCATGCTCTTATAAAACAGTTTGACTGCTCTTCATTCTCTTATAAAACAGTTTGACTGCTCTTTATCCTCTTATAAAACAGTTTGACTGCTCTTCATCCTCTTATGAAACAGTTTGACTGCTCTTCATCCTCTTATAAATCAGTTTGACTGCACTTCGTCCTATTATAAAACAGTTTGACTTCTCTTCATCCTTTTGTAAAACAGTTTGACTGCTCTTCATCCTCTTATAAAACAGGTTGACTGATCTTCATCCTCCTATAAAACAGTTTGACTTCTCTTCATCCTCTTGTAAAACAGGTTGACTGATCTTCATCCTCCTATAAAACAGTTTGACTGCTCTTCATCCTCTTATAAAACAGTTTGACTGCTCTTCATCCTCCTATAAAACAGTTTGACTGCTCTTCATCCTCTTATAAAAGTTTGACTGCTCTTCATCCTCATGTAAAACAGGTTGACTGATATTCATCCTCTTAAAAAACAGTTTGACTGCTCTTCTTCCTCTTATAAAACAGTTTGACTGCTCTTCCTCCTATAAAACAGTTTGACTGCTCTTCATCCTCTTATAATACAGTTTGACTGCCCTTCATCCTCCTATAAAAGAGTTTGACTGCTCTTCATCCTTTTGTAAAACAGTTTGACTGCTCTTCATCCTCTTATAAAGCAGTTTGACTGTGCTTCATCCTCTTATAAAGCAGTTTGACTGCTCTTCATCCTCCAATAAAACAGTTTAACTACTCTTCATCCTTTAGTAAAACCGTTTGACTGCTCTTCACCCTCTTGTAAAACAGGGTGACTGATCTTCATCCTCTTATAAAACAGTTTTACTGATCTTCATCCTCTTATAAAACAGTTTGACTGCTCTTCATCCTCTTATAAATCAGTTTGACTGCACTTCGTCCTCTTATAAAACAGTTTGACTTCTCTTCATCCTCTTGTAAAACAGGTTGACTGATCCTCATCCTCCTATAAAACAGTTTGACTGCTCTTCATCCTCCTGTAAAACAGTTTGACTGCTCTTCATCCTCCTGTAAAACAGTTTGACTGCTCTTCATCCTTTTATAAAACAGTTTGACTGCTCTTCATCCTCTTATAAAACAGGTTGACTGATCTTCATCCTCCTATAAAACAGTTTGACTTCTCTTCATCCTCTTGTAAATCAGGTTGACTGATCTTCATCCTCCTATAAAACAGTTTGACTTCTCTTCATCCTCTTGTAAAACAGTTTGACTGCTCTTCATCCTCCTATAAAACAGTTTGACTGCTCTTCATCCTCTTATAAAACAGGTTGACTGATCTTCATCCTCTTATAAAACAGTTTTACTGATCTTCATCCTCTTACAAAAGAGTTTGACTGCTCTTCATCCTCTTATAAATCAGTTTGACTGCTCTTCGTCCTCTTATAAAACAGTTTGACTGCTCTTCATCCTCTTATAAAAAAGTTTGACTGCTCTTCATCCTCCTATAAAACTGTTTGACTGCTCTTCATCCTCTTGTAAAACAGGCTGACTGATCTTCATGCTCTTATAAAACAGTTTGACTGCTCTTCATTCTCTTATAAAACAGTTTGACTGCTCTTTATCCTCTTATAAAACAGTTTGACTGCTCTTCATCCTCTTATGAAACAGTTTGACTGCTCTTCATCCTCTTATAAATCAGTTTGACTGCACTTCGTCCTATTATAAAACAGTTTGACTTCTCTTCATCCTTTTGTAAAACAGTTTGACTGCTCTTCATCCTCTTATAAAACAGGTTGACTGATCTTCATCCTCCTATAAAACAGTTTGACTTCTCTTCATCCTCTTGTAAAACAGGTTGACTGATCTTCATCCTCCTATAAAACAGTTTGACTGCTCTTCATCCTCTTATAAAACAGTTTGACTGCTCTTCATCCTCCTATAAAACAGTTTGACTGCTCTTCATCCTCTTATAACAGTTTGACTGCTCTTCATCCTCATGTAAAACAGGTTGACTGATATTCATCCTCTTAAAAAACAGTTTGACTGCTCTTCTTCCTCTTATAAAACAGTTTGACTGCTCTTCCTCCTATAAAACAGTTTGACTGCTCTTCATCCTCTTATAATACAGTTTGACTGCCCTTCATCCTCCTATAAAAGAGTTTGACTGCTCTTCATCCTTTTGTAAAACAGTTTGACTGCTCTTCATCCTCTTATAAAGCAGTTTGACTGTGCTTCATCCTCTTATAAAGCAGTTTGACTGCTCTTCATCCTCCAATAAAACAGTTTAACTACTCTTCATCCTTTAGTAAAACCGTTTGACTGCTCTTCACCCTCTTGTAAAACAGGGTGACTGATCTTCATCCTCTTATAAAACAGTTTTACTGATCTTCATCCTCTTATAAAACAGTTTGACTGCTCTTCATCCTCTTATAAATCAGTTTGACTGCACTTCGTCCTCTTATAAAACAGTTTGACTTCTCTTCATCCTCTTGTAAAACAGGTTGACTGATCCTCATCCTCCTATAAAACAGTTTGACTGCTCTTCATCCTCCTGTAAAACAGTTTGACTGCTCTTCATCCTTTTGTAAAACAGTTTGACTTCTCTTCATCCTCTTGTAAAACAGGTTGACTGATCTTCATCCTCCTATAAAACAGTTTGACTTCTCTTCATCCTCTTGTAAAACAGGTTGACTGATCTTCATCCTCCTATAAAACAGTTTGACTGCTCTTCATCCTCCTATAAAACAGTTTGACTGCTCTTCATCCTCTTGTAAAACAGGCTGACTGATCTTCATCCTCTTATAAAACAGTTTGACTGCTCTTCATCCTCTTATAAAACAGTTTGACTGCTCTTCATCCTCCTATAAAACAGTTTGACTGCTCTTCATCCTCTTATAATACAGTTTGACTGCCCTTCATCCTCCTATAAAACAGTTTGACTTCTCTTCATCCTCTTGTAAAACAGGTTGACTGATCTTCATCCTCCTATAAAACAGTTTGACTGCTCTTCATCCTCTTATAAAACAGTTTGACTGCTCTTCATCCTCCTATAAAACAGTTTGACTGCTCTTCATCCTCTTATAAAAGTTTGACTGCTCTTCATCCTCATGTAAAACAGGTTGACTGATATTCATCCTCTTAAAAAACAGTTTGTCTGCTCTTCATCCTCCTATAAAACAGTTTGACTGCTCTTCATCCTCTTGTAAAACAGGCTGACTGATCTTCGTCCTCTTATAAAACAGTTTGACTGCTCTTCTTCCTCTTATAAAACAGTTTGACTGCTCTTCCTCCTATAAAACAGTTTGACTGCTCTTCATCCTCTTATAATACAGTTTGACTGCCCTTCATCCTCCTATAAAACAGTTTGACTGCTCTTCATCCCCTTGTAAAACAGTTTGACTGCTCTTCATCCTCTTATAAAGCAGTTTGACTGTTCTTCATCCTCTTATAAAGCAGTTTGACTGCTCTTCATCCTCCTATAAAACAGTTTAACTACTCTTCATCCTTTTGTAAAACCGTTTGACTGCTCTTCACCCTCTTGTAAAACAGGGTGACTGATCTTCATCCTCTTATAAAACAGTTTTACTGATCTTCATCCTCTTATAAAACAGTTTGACTGCTCTTCATCCTCTTATAAATCAGTTTGACTGCACTTCGTCCTCTTATAAAACAGTTTGACTTCTCTTCATCCTCTTGTAAAACATGTTGACTGATCCTCATCCTCCTATAAAACAGTTTGATTGCTCTTCATCCTCCTATAAAACAGTTTGACTGCTCTTCATCCTTTTGTAAAACAGTTTGACTTCTCTTCATCCTCTTGTAAAACAGGTTGACTGATCTTCATCCTCCTATAAAACAGTTTGACTTCTCTTCATCCTCTTGTAAAACAGTTTGACTGCTCTTCATCCTCCTATAAAACAGTTTGACTGCTCTTCATCCTCCTATAAAACAGTTTGACTTCTCTTCATCCTCTTGTAAAACAGGTTGACTGATCCTCATCCTCCTATAAAACAGTTTGACTGCTCTTCATCCTCTTATAAAACAGTTTGACTGCTCTTCATCCTCCTATCATCCTCCTATAAAACAGTGTGACTGCTCTTCATCCTCCTATAAAACAGGTTGACTGATCTTCATCCTCTTATAAAACACTTTGACTGCTCTTCACCCTCCTTCAAAACAGTTCGACTGCTCTTCATCCTCTTGTAAAACAGGTTGACTGATCTTCATCCTCTTATAAAACAGTTTTACTGATCTTCATCCTCTTACAAAAGAGTTTGACTGCTCTTCATCCTCTTATAAATCAGTTTGACTGCTCTTCGTCCTCTTATAAAACAGTTTGACTGCTCTTCATCCTCTTATAAAAAAGTTTGACTGCTCTTCATCCTCCTATAAAACTGTTTGACTGCTCTTCATCCTCTTGTAAAACAGGCTGACTGATCTTCATGCTCTTATAAAACAGTTTGACTGCTCTTCATTCTCTTATAAAACAGTTTGACTGCTCTTCATCCTCTTATAAAACAGTTTGACTGCTCTTCATCCTCTTATGAAACAGTTTGACTGCTCTTCATCCTCTTATAAATCAGTTTGACTGCACTTCGTCCTATTATAAAACAGTTTGACTTCTCTTCATCCTTTTGTAAAACAGTTTGACTGCTCTTCATCCTCTTATAAAACAGGTTGACTGATCTTCATCCTCCTATAAAACAGTTTGACTTCTCTTCATCCTCTTGTAAATCAGGTTGACTGATCTTCATCCTCCTATAAAACAGTTTGACTTCTCTTCATCCTCTTGTAAAACAGTTTGACTGCTCTTCATCCTCCTATAAAACAGTTTGACTGCTCTTCATCCTCTTATAAAACAGGTTGACTGATCTTCATCCTCTTATAAAACAGTTTTACTGATCTTCATCCTCTTACAAAAGAGTTTGACTGCTCTTCATCCTCTTATAAATCAGTTTGACTGCTCTTCGTCCTCTTATAAAACAGTTTGACTGCTCTTCATCCTCTTATAAAAAAGTTTGACTGCTCTTCATCCTCCTATAAAACTGTTTGACTGCTCTTCATCCTCTTGTAAAACAGGCTGACTGATCTTCATGCTCTTATAAAACAGTTTGACTGCTCTTCATTCTCTTATAAAACAGTTTGACTGCTCTTCATCCTCTTATAAAACAGTTTGACTGCTCTTCATCCTCTTATGAAACAGTTTGACTGCTCTTCATCCTCTTATAAATCAGTTTGACTGCACTTCGTCCTATTATAAAACAGTTTGACTTCTCTTCATCCTTTTGTAAAACAGTTTGACTGCTCTTCATCCTCTTATAAAACAGGTTGACTGATCTTCATCCTCCTATAAAACAGTTTGACTTCTCTTCATCCTCTTGTAAAACAGGTTGACTGATCTTCATCCTCCTATAAAACAGTTTGACTGCTCTTCATCCTCTTATAAAACAGTTTGACTGCTCTTCATCCTCCTATAAAACAGTTTGACTGCTCTTCATCCTCTTATAAAAGTTTGACTGCTCTTCATCCTCATGTAAAACAGGTTGACTGATATTCATCCTCTTAAAAAACAGTTTGACTGCTCTTCTTCCTCTTATAAAACAGTTTGACTGCTCTTCCTCCTATAAAACAGTTTGACTGCTCTTCATCCTCTTATAATACAGTTTGACTGCCCTTCATCCTCCTATAAAAGAGTTTGACTGCTCTTCATCCTTTTGTAAAACAGTTTGACTGCTCTTCATCCTCTTATAAAGCAGTTTGACTGTGCTTCATCCTCTTATAAAGCAGTTTGACTGCTCTTCATCCTCCAATAAAACAGTTTAACTACTCTTCATCCTTTAGTAAAACCGTTTGACTGCTCTTCACCCTCTTGTAAAACAGGGTGACTGATCTTCATCCTCTTATAAAACAGTTTTACTGATCTTCATCCTCTTATAAAACAGTTTGACTGCTCTTCATCCTCTTATAAATCAGTTTGACTGCACTTCGTCCTCTTATAAAACAGTTTGACTTCTCTTCATCCTCTTGTAAAACAGGTTGACTGATCCTCATCCTCCTATAAAACAGTTTGACTGCTCTTCATCCTCCTGTAAAACAGTTTGACTGCTCTTCATCCTCCTATAAAACAGTTTGACTTCTCTTCATCCTCTTGTAAAACAGGTTGACTGATCTTCATCCTCCTATAAAACAGTTTGACTTCTCTTCATCCTCTTGTAAAACAGGTTGACTGATCTTCATCCTCCTATAAAACAGTTTGACTGCTCTTCATCCTCCTATAAAACAGTTTGACTGCTCTTCATCCTCTTGTAAAACAGGCTGACTGATCTTCATCCTCTTATAAAACAGTTTGACTGCTCTTCATCCTCTTATAAAACAGTTTGACTGCTCTTCATCCTCCTATAAAACAGTTTGACTGCTCTTCATCCTCTTATAATACAGTTTGACTGCCCTTCATCCTCCTATAAAACAGTTTGACTGCTCTTCATCCTCCTGTAAAACAGGTTGACTGATCTTCATCCTCTTATAAAACAGTTCGACTGCTCTTCATCCTCTTGTAAAACAGGTTGACTGATCTTCATCCTCTTATAAAACAGTTTTACTGATCTTCATCCTCTTACAAAACAGTTTGACTGCTCTTCATCCTCTTATAAATCAGTTTGACTGCTCTTCGTCCTCTTATAAAACAGTTTGACTGCTCTTCATCCTCTTATAAAAAAGTTTGACTGCTCTTCATCCTACTATAAAACAGTTTGACTGCTCTTCATCCTCTTGTAAAACAGGCTGACTGATCTTCATGCTCTTATAAAACAGTTTGACTGCTCTTCATTCTCTTATAAAACAGTTTGACTGCTCTTCGTCCTCTTATAAAACAGTTTGACTGCTCTTCATCCTCTTATAAAACAGTTTGACTGCTCTTCATCCTCTTATAAATCAGTTTGACTGCACTTCGTCCTATTATAAAACAGTTTGACTTCTCTTCATCCTTTTGTAAAACAGTTTGACTGCTCTTCATCCTCTTATAAAAAAGGTTGACTGATCTTCATCCTCCTATAAAACAGTTTGACTTCTCTTCATCCTCTTGTAAAACAGGTTGACTGATCTTCATCCTCCTATAAAACAGTTTGACTGCTCTTCATCCTCTTATAAAACAGTTTGACTGCTCTTCATCCTCCTATAAAACAGTTTGACTGCTCTTCATCCTCATGTAAAACAGGTTGACTGATATTCATCCTCTTAAAAAACAGTTTGTCTGCTCTTCATCCTCCTATAAAACAGTTTGACTGCTCTTCATCCTCTTGTAAAACAGGCTGACTGATCTTCGTCCTCTTATAAAACAGTTTGACCGCTCTTCTTCCTCTTATAAAACAGTTTGACTGCTCTTCATCCTCTTATAAAACAGTTTGACTTCTCTTCATCCTTTTGTAAAACAGTTTGACTGCTCTTCATCCTCTTATAAAACAGGTTGACTGATCTTCATCCTCCTATAAAACAGTTTGACTTCTCTTCATCCTCTTGTAAAACAGGTTGACTGATCTTCATCCTCCTATAAAACAGTTTGACTGCTCTTCATCCTCTTATAAAACAGTTTGACTGCTCTTCATCCTCCTATAAAACAGTTTGACTGCTCTTCATCCTCTTATAAAAGTTTGACTGCTCTTCATCCTCATGTAAAACAGGTTGACTGATATTCAACCTCTTAAAAAACAGTTTGTTTGCTCTTCATCCTCCTATAAAACAGTTTGACTGCTCTTCCTCCTATAAAACAGTTTGACTGCTCTTCATCCTCTTATAATACAGTTTGACTGCCCTTCATCCTCCTATAAAAGAGTTTGACTGCTCTTCATCCTTTTGTAAAACAGTTTGACTGCTCTTCATCCTCTTATAAAGCAGTTTGACTGTGCTTCATCCTCTTATAAAGCAGTTTGACTGCTCTTCATCCTCCAATAAAACAGTTTAACTACTCTTCATCCTTTAGTAAAACCGTTTGACTGCTCTTCACCCTCTTGTAAAACAGGGTGACTGATCTTCATCCTCTTATAAAACAGTTTTACTGATCTTCATCCTCTTATAAAACAGTTTGACTGCTCTTCATCCTCTTATAAATCAGTTTGACTGCACTTCGTCCTCTTATAAAACAGTTTGACTTCTCTTCATCCTCTTGTAAAACAGGTTGACTGATCCTCATCCTCCTATAAAACAGTTTGACTGCTCTTCATCCTCCTGTAAAACAGTTTGACTGCTCTTCATCCTCCTATAAAACAGTTTGACTTCTCTTCATCCTCTTGTAAAACAGGTTGACTGATCTTCATCCTCCTATAAAACAGTTTGACTTCTCTTCATCCTCTTGTAAAACAGGTTGACTGATCTTCATCCTCCTATAAAACAGTTTGACTGCTCTTCATCCTCCTATAAAACAGTTTGACTGCTCTTCATCCTCTTGTAAAACAGGCTGACTGATCTTCATCCTCTTATAAAACAGTTTGACTGCTCTTCATCCTCTTATAAAACAGTTTGACTGCTCTTCATCCTCCTATAAAACAGTTTGACTGCTCTTCATCCTCTTATAATACAGTTTGACTGCCCTTCATCCTCCTATAAAACAGTTTGACTGCTCTTCATCCTCCTGTAAAACAGGTTGACTGATCTTCATCCTCTTATAAAACAGTTCGACTGCTCTTCATCCTCTTGTAAAACAGGTTGACTGATCTTCATCCTCTTATAAAACAGTTTTACTGATCTTCATCCTCTTACAAAACAGTTTGACTGCTCTTCATCCTCTTATAAATCAGTTTGACTGCTCTTCGTCCTCTTATAAAACAGTTTGACTGCTCTTCATCCTCTTATAAAAAAGTTTGACTGCTCTTCATCCTACTATAAAACAGTTTGACTGCTCTTCATCCTCTTGTAAAACAGGCTGACTGATCTTCATGCTCTTATAAAACAGTTTGACTGCTCTTCATTCTCTTATAAAACAGTTTGACTGCTCTTCGTCCTCTTATAAAACAGTTTGACTGCTCTTCATCCTCTTATAAAACAGTTTGACTGCTCTTCATCCTCTTATAAATCAGTTTGACTGCACTTCGTCCTATTATAAAACAGTTTGACTTCTCTTCATCCTTTTGTAAAACAGTTTGACTGCTCTTCATCCTCTTATAAAAAAGGTTGACTGATCTTCATCCTCCTATAAAACAGTTTGACTTCTCTTCATCCTCTTGTAAAACAGGTTGACTGATCTTCATCCTCCTATAAAACAGTTTGACTGCTCTTCATCCTCTTATAAAACAGTTTGACTGCTCTTCATCCTCCTATAAAACAGTTTGACTGCTCTTCATCCTCATGTAAAACAGGTTGACTGATATTCATCCTCTTAAAAAACAGTTTGTCTGCTCTTCATCCTCCTATAAAACAGTTTGACTGCTCTTCATCCTCTTGTAAAACAGGCTGACTGATCTTCGTCCTCTTATAAAACAGTTTGACCGCTCTTCTTCCTCTTATAAAACAGTTTGACTGCTCTTCATCCTCTTATAAAACAGTTTGACTTCTCTTCATCCTTTTGTAAAACAGTTTGACTGCTCTTCATCCTCTTATAAAACAGGTTGACTGATCTTCATCCTCCTATAAAACAGTTTGACTTCTCTTCATCCTCTTGTAAAACAGGTTGACTGATCTTCATCCTCCTATAAAACAGTTTGACTGCTCTTCATCCTCTTATAAAACAGTTTGACTGCTCTTCATCCTCCTATAAAACAGTTTGACTGCTCTTCATCCTCTTATAAAAGTTTGACTGCTCTTCATCCTCATGTAAAACAGGTTGACTGATATTCAACCTCTTAAAAAACAGTTTGTTTGCTCTTCATCCTCCTATAAAACAGTTTGACTGCTCTTCATCCTCTTGTAAAACAGGCTGACTGATCTTCGTCCTCTTATAAAACAGTTTGACTGCTCTTCTTCCTCTTATAAAACAGTTTGACTGCTCTTCCTCCTATAAAACAGTTTGACTGCTCTTCATCCTCTTATAAAGCAGTTTGACTGTTCTTCATCCTCTTATAAAGCAGTTTGACTGCTCTTCATCCTCCTATAAAACAGTTTAACTACTATTCATCCTTTTGTAAAACCGTTTGACTGCTCTTCACCCTCTTGTAAAACAGGGTGACTGATCTTCATCCTCTTATAAAACAGTTTTACTGATCTTCATCCTCTTATAAAACAGTTTGACTGCTCTTCATCCTCTTATAAATCAGTTTGACTGCACTTCGTCCTCTTATAAAACAGTTTGACTTCTCTTCATCCTCTTGTAAAACAGGTTGACTGATCCTCAGCCTCCTATAAAACAGTTTGACTGCTCTTCATCCTCCTATAAAACAGTTTGACTGCTCTTCATCCTTTTGTAAAACAGTGTGACTTCTCTTCATCCTCTTGTAAAACAGGTTGACTGATCTTCATCCTCCTATAAAACAGTTTGACTTCTCTTCATCCTCTTGTAAAACAGGTTGACTGATCTTCATCCTCCTATAAAACAGTTTGACTGCTCTTCATCCTCCTATAAAACAGTTTGACTGCTCTTCATCCTCTTGTAAAACAGGCTGACTGATCTTCATCCTCTTATAAAACAGTTTGACTGCTCTTCATCCTCTTATAAAACAGTTTGACTGCTCTTCATCCTCCTATAAAACAGTTTGACTGCTCTTCATCCTCTTATAATACAGTTTGACTGCCCTTCATCCTCCTATAAAACAGTTTGACTGCTCTTCATCCTCCTGTAAAGCAGGTTGACTGATCTTCATCCTCTTATAAAACAGTTTGACTGCTCTTCATCCTCCTATAAAACAGTTTGACTGATCTTCATCCTCTTATAAAACAGTTTTACTGATCTTAATCCTCTTACAAAACAGTTTGACTGCTCTTCATCCTCTTATAAATCAGTTTGACTGCCCTTCATCCTCCAATAAAACAGTTTGACTGCTCTTCATCCTCTTGTAAAACAGTTTGACTGCTCTTCATCCTCTTATAAAGCAGTTTGACTGCTCTTCATGCTCTTATAAAACAGTTTCACTACTCTTCATCCTCTTATAAAACAGTTTGACGGCTCTTCATCCTCTTATAAAACAGTTTGACTGCTCTTCATCCTCTTATAAAACAGTTTGACTGCTCTTCATCCTCTTGTAAAACAGGTTGACTGCTCTTCATCTTCTTATAAAACAGTTTGACTGCTCTTCATCCTCTTGTAAAACTGGTTGACTGCTCTTCATCCTCCTATAAAACAGGTTGACTGATCTTCATCCTCTTATAAAACAGTTTTACTGATCTTCTTCCTCTTATAAAACAGTTTGACTGCTCTTCATCCTCTTATAAATCAGTTTGACTGCTCTTCGTCCTCTTATAAAACAGTTTGACTTCTCTTCATCCTCTTAAAAAACAGTTTGACTGCTCTTCTTCCTCTTATAAAACAGTTTGACTGCTCTTCCTCCTATAAAACAGTTTGACTGCTCTTCATCCTCTTATAATACAGTTTGACTGCCCTTCATCCTCCTATAAAAGAGTTTGACTGCTCTTCATCCTTTTGTAAAACAGTTTGACTGCTCTTCATCCTCTTATAAAACAGTTTGACTGCTCTTCCTCCTATAAAACAGTTTGACTGCTCTTCATCCTCTTATAATACAGTTTGACTGCCCTTCATCCTCCTATAAAAGAGTTTGACTGCTCTTCATCCTTTTGTAAAACAGTTTGACTGCTCTTCATCCTCTTATAAAGCAGTTTGACTGTGCTTCATCCTCTTATAAAGCAGTTTGACTGCTCTTCATCCTCCTATAAAACAGTTTAACTACTCTTCATACTTTAGTAAAACCGTTTGACTGCTCTTCACCCTCTTGTAAAACAGGGTGACTGATCTTCATCCTCTTATAAAACAGTTTTACTGATCTTCATCCTCTTATAAAACAGTTTGACTGCTCTTCATCCTCTTATAAATCAGTTTGACTGCACTTCGTCCTCTTATAAAACAGTTTGACTTCTCTTCATCCTCTTGTAAAACAGGTTGACTGATCCTCATCCTCCTATAAAACAGTTTGACTGCTCTTCATCCTCCTGTAAAACAGTTTGACTGCTCTTCATCCTTTTGTAAAACAGTTTGACTTCTCTTCATCCTCTTGTAAAACAGGTTGACTGATCTTCATCCTCCTATAAAACAGTTTGACTGCTCTTCCTCCTATAAAACAGTTTGACTGCTCTTCATCCTCTTATAATACAGTTTGACTGCCCTTCATCCTCCTATAAAACAGTTTGACTTCTCTTCATCCTTTTGTAAAACAGTTTGACTGCTCTTCATCCTCTTATAAAACAGGTTGACTGATCTTCATCCTCCTATAAAACAGTTTGACTTCTCTTCATCCTCTTGTAAAACAGGTTGACTGATCTTCATCCTCCTATAAAACAGTTTGACTGCTCTTCATCCTCTTATAAAACAGTTTGACTGCTCTTCATCCTCCTATAAAACAGTTTGACTGCTCTTCATCCTCTTATAAAAGTTTGACTGCTCTTCATCCTCATGTAAAACAGGTTGACTGATATTCATCCTCTTAAAAAACAGTTTGACTGCTCTTCTTCCTCTTATAAAACAGTTTGACTGCTCTTCCTCCTATAAAACAGTTTGACTGCTCTTCATCCTCTTATAATACAGTTTGACTGCCCTTCATCCTCCTATAAAAGAGTTTGACTGCTCTTCATCCTTTTGTAAAACAGTTTGACTGCTCTTCATCCTCTTATAAAGCAGTTTGACTGTGCTTCATCCTCTTATAAAGCAGTTTGACTGCTCTTCATCCTCCAATAAAACAGTTTAACTACTCTTCATCCTTTAGTAAAACCGTTTGACTGCTCTTCACCCTCTTGTAAAACAGGGTGACTGATCTTCATCCTCTTATAAAACAGTTTTACTGATCTTCATCCTCTTATAAAACAGTTTGACTGCTCTTCATCCTCTTATAAATCAGTTTGACTGCACTTCGTCCTCTTATAAAACAGTTTGACTTCTCTTCATCCTCTTGTAAAACAGGTTGACTGATCCTCATCCTCCTATAAAACAGTTTGACTGCTCTTCATCCTCCTGTAAAACAGTTTGACTGCTCTGCATCCTTTTGTAAAACAGTTTGACTTCTCTTCATCCTCTTGTAAAACAGGTTGACTGATCTTCATCCTCCTATAAAACAGTTTGACTTCTCTTCATCCTCTTGTAAAACAGGTTGACTGATCTTCATCCTCCTATAAAACAGTTTGACTGCTCTTCATCCTCCTATAAAACAGTTTGACTGCTCTTCATCCTCTTGTAAAACAGGCTGACTGATCTTCATCCTCTTATAAAACAGTTTGACTGCTCTTCATCCTCTTATAAAACAGTTTGACTGCTCTTCATCCTCCTATAAAACAGTTTGACTGCTCTTCATCCTCTTATAATACAGTTTGACTGCCCTTCATCCTCCTATAAAACAGTTTGACTGCTCTTCATCCTCCTGTAAAACAGGTTGACTGATCTTCATCCTCTTATAAAACAGTTCGACTGCTCTTCATCCTCTTGTAAAACAGGTTGACTGATCTTCATCCTCTTATAAAACAGTTTTACTGATCTTCATCCTCTTACAAAACAGTTTGACTGCTCTTCATCCTCTTATAAATCAGTTTGACTGCTCTTCGTCCTCTTATAAAACAGTTTGACTGCTCTTCATCCTCTTATAAAAAAGTTTGACTGCTCTTCATCCTACTATAAAACAGTTTGACTGCTCTTCATCCTCTTGTAAAACAGGCTGACTGATCTTCATGCTCTTATAAAACAGTTTGACTGCTCTTCATTCTCTTATAAAACAGTTTGACTGCTCTTCGTCCTCTTATAAAACAGTTTGACTGCTCTTCATCCTCTTATAAAACAGTTTGACTGCTCTTCATCCTCTTATAAATCAGTTTGACTGCACTTCGTCCTATTATAAAACAGTTTGACTTCTCTTCATCCTTTTGTAAAACAGTTTGACTGCTCTTCATCCTCTTATAAAAAAGGTTGACTGATCTTCATCCTCCTATAAAACAGTTTGACTTCTCTTCATCCTCTTGTAAAACAGGTTGACTGATCTTCATCCTCCTATAAAACAGTTTGACTGCTCTTCATCCTCTTATAAAACAGTTTGACTGCTCTTCATCCTCCTATAAAACAGTTTGACTGCTCTTCATCCTCATGTAAAACAGGTTGACTGATATTCATCCTCTTAAAAAACAGTTTGTCTGCTCTTCATCCTCCTATAAAACAGTTTGACTGCTCTTCATCCTCTTGTAAAACAGGCTGACTGATCTTCGTCCTCTTATAAAACAGTTTGACCGCTCTTCTTCCTCTTATAAAACAGTTTGACTGCTCTTCATCCTCTTATAAAACAGTTTGACTTCTCTTCATCCTTTTGTAAAACAGTTTGACTGCTCTTCATCCTCTTATAAAACAGGTTGACTGATCTTCATCCTCCTATAAAACAGTTTGACTTCTCTTCATCCTCTTGTAAAACAGGTTGACTGATCTTCATCCTCCTATAAAACAGTTTGACTGCTCTTCATCCTCTTATAAAACAGTTTGACTGCTCTTCATCCTCCTATAAAACAGTTTGACTGCTCTTCATCCTCTTATAAAACAGGTTGACTGATCTTCATCCTCCTATAAAACAGTTTGACTGCTCTTCATCCTCTTGTAAAACAGGCTGACTGATCTTCGTCCTCTTATAAAACAGTTTGACTGCTCTTCTTCCTCTTATAAAACAGTTTGACTGCTCTTCCTCCTATAAAACAGTTTGACTGCTCTTCATCCTCTTATAAAGCAGTTTGACTGTTCTTCATCCTCTTATAAAGCAGTTTGACTGCTCTTCATCCTCCTATAAAACAGTTTAACTACTATTCATCCTTTTGTAAAACCGTTTGACTGCTCTTCACCCTCTTGTAAAACAGGGTGACTGATCTTCATCCTCTTATAAAACAGTTTTACTGATCTTCATCCTCTTATAAAACAGTTTGACTGCTCTTCATCCTCTTATAAATCAGTTTGACTGCACTTCGTCCTCTTATAAAACAGTTTGACTTCTCTTCATCCTCTTGTAAAACAGGTTGACTGATCCTCAGCCTCCTATAAAACAGTTTGACTGCTCTTCATCCTCCTATAAAACAGTTTGACTGCTCTTCATCCTTTTGTAAAACAGTGTGACTTCTCTTCATCCTCTTGTAAAACAGGTTGACTGATCTTCATCCTCCTATAAAACAGTTTGACTTCTCTTCATCCTCTTGTAAAACAGGTTGACTGATCTTCATCCTCCTATAAAACAGTTTGACTGCTCTTCATCCTCCTATAAAACAGTTTGACTGCTCTTCATCCTCTTGTAAAACAGGCTGACTGATCTTCATCCTCTTATAAAACAGTTTGACTGCTCTTCATCCTCTTATAAAACAGTTTGACTGCTCTTCATCCTCCTATAAAACAGTTTGACTGCTCTTCATCCTCTTATAATACAGTTTGACTGCCCTTCATCCTCCTATAAAACAGTTTGACTGCTCTTCATCCTCCTGTAAAACAGGTTGACTGATCTTCATCCTCTTATAAAACAGTTTGACTGCTCTTCATCCTCCTATAAAACAGTTTGACTGATCTTCATCCTCTTATAAAACAGTTTTACTGATCTTAATCCTCTTACAAAACAGTTTGACTGCTCTTCATCCTCTTATAAATCAGTTTGACTGCCCTTCATCCTCCAATAAAACAGTTTGACTGCTCTTCATCCTCTTGTAAAACAGTTTGACTGCTCTTCATCCTCTTATAAAGCAGTTTGACTGCTCTTCATGCTCTTATAAAACAGTTTCACTACTCTTCATCCTCTTATAAAACAGTTTGACGGCTCTTCATCCTCTTATAAAACAGTTTGACTGCTCTTCATCCTCTTATAAAACAGTTTGACTGCTCTTCATCCTCTTGTAAAACAGGTTGACTGCTCTTCATCCTCTTATAAAACAGTTTGACTGCTCTTCATCCTCTTGTAAAACTGGTTGACTGCTCTTCATCCTCCTATAAAACAGGTTGACTGATCTTCATCCTCTTATAAAACAGTTTTACTGATCTTCTTCCTCTTATAAAACAGTTTGACTGCTCTTCATCCTCTTATAAATCAGTTTGACTGCTCTTCGTCCTCTTATAAAACAGTTTGACTTCTCTTCATCCTCTTGTAAAACAGGTTGACTGCTCTTCATCCTCCTATAAAACAGTTTGACTGCTCTTCATCCTTTTGTAAAACAGTTTGACTGCTCTTCATCCTCTTATAAAACAGTTTGACTGCTCTTCCTCCTATAAAACAGTTTGACTGCTCTTCATCCTCTTATAAAACAGTTTGACTGCTCTTCATCCTCTTGTAAAACAGGTTGACTGCTCTTCATCCTCTTATAAAACAGTTTGACTGCTCTTCATCCTCTTGTAAAACTGGTTGACTGCTCTTCATCCTCCTATAAAACAGGTTGACTGATCTTCATCCTCTTATAAAACAGTTTTACTGATCTTCTTCCTCTTATAAAACAGTTTGACTGCTCTTCATCCTCTTATAAAACAGGTTGACTGCTCTTCATCCTCTTATAAAACAGTTTGACTGCTCTTCATCCTCCTATAAAACAGTTTGACTGCTCTTCATCCTCCTATAAAACAGTTTGACTGCTCTTCATCCTTTTGTAAAACAGTTTGACTGCTCTTCATCCTCTTATAAAACAGTTTGACTGCTCTTCCTCCTATAAAACAGTTTGACTGCTCTTCATCCTCTTATAATACAGTTTGACTGCCCTTCATCCTCCTATAAAAGAGTTTGACTGCTCTTCATCCTTTTGTAAAACAGTTTGACTGCTCTTCATCCTCTTATAAAGCAGTTTGACTGTGCTTCATCCTCTTATAAAGCAGTTTGACTGCTCTTCATCCTCCTATAAAACAGTTTAACTACTCTTCATCCTTTAGTAAAACCGTTTGACTGCTCTTCACCCTCTTGTAAAACAGGGTGACTGATCTTCATCCTCTTATAAAACAGTTTTACTGATCTTCATCCTCTTATAAAACAGTTTGACTGCTCTTCATCCTCTTATAAATCAGTTTGACTGCACTTCGTCCTCTTATAAAACAGTTTGACTTCTCTTCATCCTCTTGTAAAACAGGTTGACTGATCCTCATCCTCCTATAAAACAGGTTGACTGCTCTTCATCCTCCTGTAAAACAGTTTGACTGCTCTTCATCCTTTTGTAAAACAGTTTGACTTCTCTTCATCCTCTTGTAAAACAGGTTGACTGATCTTCATCCTCCTATAAAACAGTTTGACTTCTCTTCATCCTCTTGTAAAACAGGTTGACTGATCTTCATCCTCCTATAAAACAGTTTGACTGCTCTTCATCCTCCTATAAAACAGTTTGACTGCTCTTCATCCTCTTGTAAAACAGGTTGACTGATCTTCATCCTCTTATAAAACAGTTTGACTGCTCTTCATCCTCTTATAAAACAGTTTGACTGCTCTTCATCCTCCTATAAAACAGTTTGACTGCTCTTCATCCTCTTATAATACAGTTTGACTGCCCTTCATCCTCCTATAAAACAGTTTGACTGCTCTTCATCCTCCTGTAAAACAGGTTGACTGATCTTCATCCTCTTATAAAACAGTTCGACTGCTCTTCATCCTCTTGTAAAACAGGTTGACTGATCTTCATCCTCTTATAAAACAGTTTTACTGATCTTCATCCTCTTACAAAACAGTTTGACTGCTCTTCATCCTCTTATAAATCAGTTTGACTGCTCTTCGTCCTCTTATAAAACAGTTTGACTGCTCTTCATCCTCTTATAAAAAAGTTTGACTGCTCTTCATCCTACTATAAAACAGTTTGACTGCTCTTCATCCTCTTGTAAAACAGGCTGACTGATCTTCATGCTCTTATAAAACAGTTTGACTGCTCTTCATTCTCTTATAAAACAGTTTGACTGCTCTTCGTCCTCTTATAAAACAGTTTGACTGCTCTTCATCCTCTTATAAAACAGTTTGACTGCTCTTCATCCTCTTATAAATCAGTTTGACTGCTCTTCGTCCTCTTATAAAACAGTTTGACTGCTCTTCATCCTCTTATAAAACAGTTTGACTGCTCTTCATCCTCTTATAAATCAGTTTGACTGCACTTCGTCCTATTATAAAACAGTTTGACTTCTCTTCATCCTTTTGTAAAACAGTTTGACTGCTCTTCATCCTCTTATAAAAAAGGTTGACTGATCTTCATCCTCCTATAAAACAGTTTGACTTCTCTTCATCCTCTTGTAAAACAGGTTGACTGATCTTCATCCTCCTATAAAACAGTTTGACTGCTCTTCATCCTCTTATAAAACAGTTTGACTGCTCTTCATCCTCCTATAAAACAGTTTGACTGCTCTTCATCCTCATGTAAAACAGGTTGACTGATATTCATCCTCTTAAAAAACAGTTTGTCTGCTCTTCATCCTCCTATAAAACAGTTTGACTGCTCTTCATCCTCTTGTAAAACAGGCTGACTGATCTTCGTCCTCTTATAAAACAGTTTGACCGCTCTTCTTCCTCTTATAAAACAGTTTGACTGCTCTTCATCCTCTTATAAAACAGTTTGACTTCTCTTCATCCTTTTGTAAAACAGTTTGACTGCTCTTCATCCTCTTATAAAACAGGTTGACTGATCTTCATCCTCCTATAAAACAGTTTGACTTCTCTTCATCCTCTTGTAAAACAGGTTGACTGATCTTCATCCTCCTATAAAACAGTTTGACTGATCTTCATCCTCTTATAAAACAGTTTGACTGCTCTTCATCCTCCTATAAAACAGTTTGACTGCTCTTCATCCTCTTATAAAAGTTTGACTGCTCTTCATCCTCATGTAAAACAGGTTGACTGATATTCAACCTCTTAAAAAACAGTTTGTTTGCTCTTCATCCTCCTATAAAACAGTTTGACTGCTCTTCATCCTCTTGTAAAACAGGCTGACTGATCTTCGTCCTCTTATAAAACAGTTTGACTGCTCTTCTTCCTCTTATAAAACAGTTTGACTGCTCTTCCTCCTATAAAACAGTTTGACTGCTCTTCATCCTCTTATAAAGCAGTTTGACTGTTCTTCATCCTCTTATAAAGCAGTTTGACTGCTCTTCATCCTCCTATAAAACAGTTTAACTACTATTCATCCTTTTGTAAAACCGTTTGACTGCTCTTCACCCTCTTGTAAAACAGGGTGACTGATCTTCATCCTCTTATAAAACAGTTTTACTGATCTTCATCCTCTTATAAAACAGTTTGACTGCTCTTCATCCTCTTATAAATCAGTTTGACTGCACTTCGTCCTCTTATAAAACAGTTTGACTTCTCTTCATCCTCTTGTAAAACAGGTTGACTGATCCTCAGCCTCCTATAAAACAGTTTGACTGCTCTTCATCCTCCTATAAAACAGTTTGACTGCTCTTCATCCTTTTGTAAAACAGTGTGACTTCTCTTCATCCTCTTGTAAAACAGGTTGACTGATCTTCATCCTCCTATAAAACAGTTTGACTTCTCTTCATCCTCTTGTAAAACAGGTTGACTGATCTTCATCCTCCTATAAAACAGTTTGACTGCTCTTCATCCTCCTATAAAACAGTTTGACTGCTCTTCATCCTCTTGTAAAACAGGCTGACTGATCTTCATCCTCTTATAAAACAGTTTGACTGCTCTTCATCCTCTTATAAAACAGTTTGACTGCTCTTCATCCTCCTATAAAACAGTTTGACTGCTCTTCATCCTCTTATAATACAGTTTGACTGCCCTTCATCCTCCTATAAAACAGTTTGACTGCTCTTCATCCTCTTATAAATCAGTTTGACTGCCCTTCATCCTCCAATAAAACAGTTTGACTGCTCTTCATCCTCTTGTAAAACAGTTTGACTGCTCTTCATCCTCTTATAAAGCAGTTTGACTGCTCTTCATGCTCTTATAAAACAGTTTCACTACTCTTCATCCTCTTATAAAACAGTTTGACGGCTCTTCATCCTCTTATAAAACAGTTTGACTGCTCTTCATCCTCTTATAAAACAGTTTGACTGCTCTTCATCCTCTTGTAAAACAGGTTGACTGCTCTTCATCCTCTTATAAAACAGTTTGACTGCTCTTCATCCTCTTGTAAAACTGGTTGACTGCTCTTCATCCTCCTATAAAACAGGTTGACTGATCTTCATCCTCTTATAAAACAGTTTTACTGATCTTCTTCCTCTTATAAAACAGTTTGACTGCTCTTCATCCTCTTATAAATCAGTTTGACTGCTCTTCGTCCTCTTATAAAACAGTTTGACTTCTCTTCATCCTCTTCTAAAACATGTTGACTGAACTTCATCCTCCTATAAAACAGGTTGACTGCTCTTCATCCTCTTATAAAACAGTTTGACTGCTCTTCATCCTCCTATAAAACAGTTTGACTGCTCTTCATCCTCCTATAAAACAGTTTGACTGCTCTTCATCCTTTTGTAAAACAGTTTGACTGCTCTTCATCCTCTTATAAAACAGTTTGACTGCTCTTCCTCCTATAAAACAGTTTGACTGCTCTTCATCCTCTTATAATACAGTTTGACTGCCCTTCATCCTCCTATAAAAGAGTTTGACTGCTCTTCATCCTTTTGTAAAACAGTTTGACTGCTCTTCATCCTCTTATAAAGCAGTTTGACTGTGCTTCATCCTCTTATAAAGCAGTTTGACTGCTCTTCATCCTCCTATAAAACAGTTTAACTACTCTTCATCCTTTAGTAAAACCGTTTGACTGCTCTTCACCCTCTTGTAAAACAGGGTGACTGATCTTCATCCTCTTATAAAACAGTTTTACTGATCTTCATCCTCTTATAAAACAGTTTGACTGCTCTTCATCCTCTTATAAATCAGTTTGACTGCACTTCGTCCTCTTATAAAACAATTTGACTTCTCTTCATCCTCTTGTAAAACAGGTTGACTGATCCTCATCCTCCTATAAAACAGTTTGACTGCTCTTCATCCTCCTGTAAAACAGTTTGACTGCTCTTCATCCTTTTGTAAAACAGTTTGACTTCTCTTCATCCTCTTGTAAAACAGGTTGACTGATCTTCATCCTCCTATAAAACAGTTTGACTTCTCTTCATCCTCTTGTAAAACAGGTTGACTGATCTTCATCCTCCTGTAAAACAGTTTGACTGCTCTTCATCCTCCTATAAAACAGTTTGACTGCTCTTCATCCTCTTGTAAAACAGGCTGACTGATCTTCATCCTCTTATAAAACAGTTTGACTGCTCTTCATCCTCTTATAAAACAGTTTGACTGCTCTTCATCCTCCTATAAAACAGTTTGACTGCTCTTCATCCTCTTATAATACAGTTTGACTGCCCTTCATCCTCCTATAAAACAGTTTGACTGCTCTTCATCCTCCTGTAAAACAGGTTGACTGATCTTCATCCTCTTATAAAACAGTTCGACTGCTCTTCATCCTCTTGTAAAACAGGTTGACTGATCTTCATCCTCTTATAAAACAGTTTTACTGATCTTCATCCTCTTACAAAACAGTTTGACTGCTCTTCATCCTCTTATAAATCAGTTTGACTGCTCTTCGTCCTCTTATAAAACAGTTTGACTGCTCTTCATCCTCTTATAAAAAAGTTTGACTGCTCTTCATCCTACTATAAAACAGTTTGACTGCTCTTCATCCTCTTGTAAAACAGGCTGACTGATCTTCATCCTCTTATAATACAGTTTGACTGCCCTTCATCCTCCTATAAAACAGTTTGACTGCTCTTCATCCTCTTATAAATCAGTTTGACTGCCCTTCATCCTCCAATAAAACAGTTTGACTGCTCTTCATCCTCTTGTAAAACAGTTTGACTGCTCTTCATCCTCTTATAAAGCAGTTTGACTGCTCTTCATGCTCTTATAAAACAGTTTCACTACTCTTCATCCTCTTATAAAACAGTTTGACTGCTCTTCATCCTCTTATAAAACAGTTTGACTGCTCTTCATCCTCTTATAAAACAGTTTGACTGCTCTTCATCCTCTTGTAAAACAGGTTGACTGCTCTTCATCCTCTTATAAAACAGTTTGACTGCTCTTCATCCTCTTGTAAAACTGGTTGACTGCTCTTCATCCTCCTATAAAACAGGTTGACTGATCTTCATCCTCTTATAAAACAGTTTTACTGATCTTCTTCCTCTTATAAAACAGTTTGACTGCTCTTCATCCTCTTATAAATCAGTTTGACTGCTCTTCGTCCTCTTATAAAACAGTTTGACTTCTCTTCATCCTCTTCTAAAACATGTTGACTGAACTTCATCCTCCTATAAAACAGGTTGACTGCTCTTCATCCTCTTATAAAACAGTTTGACTGCTCTTCATCCTCCTATAAAACAGTTTGACTGCTCTTCATCCTCCTATAAAACAGTTTGACTGCTCTTCATCCTTTTGTAAAACAGTTTGACTGCTCTTCATCCTCTTATAAAACAGTTTGACTGCTCTTCCTCCTATAAAACAGTTTGACTGCTCTTCATCCTCTTATAATACAGTTTGACTGCACTTCATCCTCCTATAAAAGAGTTTGACTGCTCTTCATCCTTTTGTAAAACAGTTTGACTGCTCTTCATCCTCTTATAAAGCAGTTTGACTGTGCTTCATCCTCTTATAAAGCAGTTTGACTGCTCTTCATCCTCCTATAAAACAGTTTAACTACTCTTCATCCTTTAGTAAAACCGTTTGACTGCTCTTCACCCTCTTGTAAAACAGGGTGACTGATCTTCATCCTCTTATAAAACAGTTTTACTGATCTTCATCCTCTTATAAAACAGTTTGACTGCTCTTCATCCTCTTATAAATCAGTTTGACTGCACTTCGTCCTCTTATAAAACAGTTTGACTTTTCTTCATCCTCTTGTAAAACAGGTTGACTGATCCTCATCCTCCTATAAAACAGTTTGACTGCTCTTCATCCTCCTGTAAAACAGTTTGACTGCTCTTCATCCTTTTGTAAAACAGTTTGACTTCTCTTCATCCTCTTGTAAAACAGGTTGACTGATCTTCATCCTCCTATAAAACAGTTTGACTTCTCTTCATCCTCTTGTAAAACAGGTTGACTGATCTTCATCCTCCTATAAAACAGTTTGACTGCTCTTCATCCTCCTATAAAACAGTTTGACTGCTCTTCATCCTCTTGTAAAACAGGCTGACTGATCTTCATCCTCTTATAAAACAGTTTGACTGCTCTTCATCCTCTTATAAAACAGTTTGACTGCTCTTCATCCTCCTATAAAACAGTTTGACTGCTCTTCATCCTCTTATAATACAGTTTGACTGCCCTTCATCCTCCTATAAAACAGTTTGACTGCTCTTCATCCTCCTGTAAAACAGGTTGACTGATCTTCATCCTCTTATAAAACAGTTCGACTGCTCTTCATCCTCTTGTAAAACAGGTTGACTGATCTTCATCCTCTTATAAAACAGTTTTACTGATCTTCATCCTCTTATAAAACAGTTTGACTGCTCTTCATCCTCTTATAAATCAGTTTGACTGCTCTTCGTCCTCTTATAAAACAGTTTGACTGCTCTTCATCCTCTTATAAAAAAGTTTGACTGCTCTTCATCCTACTATAAAACAGTTTGACTGCTCTTCATCCTCTTGTAAAACAGGCTGACTGATCTTCATGCTCTTATAAAACAGTTTGACTGCTCTTCATTCTCTTATAAAACAGTTTGACTGCTCTTCGTCCTCTTATAAAACAGTTTGACTGCTCTTCATCCTCTTATAAAACAGTTTGACTGCTCTTCATCCTCTTATAAATCAGTTTGACTGCACTTCGTCCTATTATAAAACAGTTTGACTTCTCTTCATCCTTTTGTAAAACAGTTTGACTGCTCTTCATCCTCTTATAAAAAAGGTTGACTGATCTTCATCCTCCTATAAAACAGTTTGACTTCTCTTCATCCTCTTGTAAAACAGGTTGACTGATCTTCATCCTCCTATAAAACAGTTTGACTGCTCTTCATCCTCTTATAAAACAGTTTGACTGCTCTTCATCCTCCTATAAAACAGTTTGACTGCTCTTCATCCTCATGTAAAACAGGTTGACTGATATTCATCCTCTTAAAAAACAGTTTGTCTGCTCTTCATCCTCCTATAAAACAGTTTGACTGCTCTTCATCCTCTTGTAAAACAGGCTGACTGATCTTCGTCCTCTTATAAAACAGTTTGACCGCTCTTCTTCCTCTTATAAAACAGTTTGACTGCTCTTCATCCTCTTATAAAACAGTTTGACTTCTCTTCATCCTTTTGTAAAACAGTTTGACTGCTCTTCATCCTCTTATAAAACAGGTTGACTGATCTTCATCCTCCTATAAAACAGTTTGACTTCTCTTCATCCTCTTGTAAAACAGGTTGACTGATCTTCATCCTCCTATAAAACAGTTTGACTGCTCTTCATCCTCTTATAAAACAGTTTGACTGCTCTTCATCCTCCTATAAAACAGTTTGACTGCTCTTCATCCTCTTATAAAAGTTTGACTGCTCTTCATCCTCATGTAAAACAGGTTGACTGATATTCATCCTCTTAAAAAACAGTTTGTTTGCTCTTCATCCTCCTATAAAACAGTTTGACTGCTCTTCATCCTCTTGTAAAACAGGCTGACTGATCTTCGTCCTCTTATAAAACAGTTTGACTGCTCTTCTTCCTCTTATAAAACAGTTTGACTGCTCTTCCTCCTATAAAACAGTTTGACTGCTCTTCATCCTCTTATAAAGCAGTTTGACTGTTCTTCATCCTCTTATAAAGCAGTTTGACTGCTCTTCATCCTCCTATAAAACAGTTTAACTACTATTCATCCTTTTGTAAAACCGTTTGACTGCTCTTCACCCTCTTGTAAAACAGGGTGACTGATCTTCATCCTCTTATAAAACAGTTTTACTGATCTTCATCCTCTTATAAAACAGTTTGACTGCTCTTCATCCTCTTATAAATCAGTTTGACTGCACTTCGTCCTCTTATAAAACAGTTTGACTTCTCTTCATCCTCTTGTAAAACAGGTTGACTGATCCTCAGCCTCCTATAAAACAGTTTGACTGCTCTTCATCCTCCTATAAAACAGTTTGACTGCTCTTCATCCTTTTGTAAAACAGTTTGACTTCTCTTCATCCTCTTGTAAAACAGGTTGACTGATCTTCATCCTCCTATAAAACAGTTTGACTTCTCTTCATCCTCTTGTAAAACAGGTTGACTGATCTTCATCCTCCTATAAAACAGTTTGACTGCTCTTCATCCTCCTATAAAACAGTTTGACTGCTCTTCATCCTCTTGTAAAACAGGCTGACTGATCTTCATCCTCTTATAAAACAGTTTGACTGCTCTTCATCCTCTTATAAAACAGTTTGACTGCTCTTCATCCTCCTATAAAACAGTTTGACTGCTCTTCATCCTCTTATAATACAGTTTGACTGCCCTTCATCCTCCTATAAAACAGTTTGACTGCTCTTCATCCTCCTGTAAAACAGGTTGACTGATCTTCATCCTCTTATAAAACAGTTTGACTGCTCTTCATCCTCCTATAAAACAGTTTGACTGATCTTCATCCTCTTATAAAACAGTTTTACTGATCTTAATCCTCTTACAAAACAGTTTGACTGCTCTTCATCCTCTTATAAATCAGTTTGACTGCCCTTCATCCTCCAATAAAACAGTTTGACTGCTCTTCATCCTCTTGTAAAACAGTTTGACTGCTCTTCATCCTCTTATAAAGCAGTTTGACTGCTCTTCATGCTCTTATAAAACAGTTTCACTACTCTTCATCCTCTTATAAAACAGTTTGACGGCTCTTCATCCTCTTATAAAACAGTTTGACTGCTCTTCATCCTCTTATAAAACAGTTTGACTGCTCTTCATCCTCTTGTAAAACAGGTTGACTGCTCTTCATCCTCTTATAAAACAGTTTGACTGCTCTTCATCCTCTTGTAAAACTGGTTGACTGCTCTTCATCCTCCTATAAAACAGGTTGACTGATCTTCATCCTCTTATAAAACAGTTTTACTGATCTTCTTCCTCTTATAAAACAGTTTGACTGCTCTTCATCCTCTTATAAATCAGTTTGACTGCTCTTCGTCCTCTTATAAAACAGTTTGACTTCTCTTCATCCTCTTGTAAAACAGGTTGACTGAACTTCATCCTCCTATAAAACAGGTTGACTGCTCTTCATCCTCTTATAAAACAGTTTGACTGCTCTTCATCCTCCTATAAAACAGTTTGACTGCTCTTCATCCTCCTATAAAACAGTTTGACTGCTCTTCATCCTTTTGTAAAACAGTTTGACTGCTCTTCATCCTCTTATAAAACAGGTTGACTGATCTTCATCCTCTTATAAAACAGTTTTACTGATCTTCATCCTCTTATAAAACAGTTTGACTGCTCTTCATCCTCTTATAAATCAGTTTGACTGCACTTCGTCCTATTATAAAACAGTTTGACTTCTCTTCATCCTCTTGTAAAACAGGTTGACTGATCCTCATCCTCCTATAAAACAGTTTGACTGCTCTTCATCCTCTTATAAAACAGTTTGACTGCTCTTCATCCTCCTATAAAAAAGTGTGACTGCTCTTCAACCTCCTATAAAACAGTTTGACTGCTCTTCATCCTCTTATAAAACAGTTTGACTGATCTTCATCATCTTATAAAACAGGTTGACTGCTCTTCATCCTCCTATAAAACAGTTTGACTGTTCTTCATCCTTTTGTAAAACATGTTGACTGCTCTTCATCCTCTTATAAAACAGGTTGACTGATCTTCATCCTCTTATAAAACAGTTTGACTGCTCTTCACCCTCCTTCAAAACAGTTCGACTGCTCTTCATCCTCTTGTAAAACAGGTTGACTGATCTTCATCCTCTTACAAAACAGTTTGACTGCTCTTCATCCTCTTATAAATCAGTTTGACTGCTCTTCGTCCTCTTATAAAACAGTTTGACTACTCTTCATCCTCTTATAAAAAAGTTTGACTGCTCTTCATCCTCCTATAAAACTGTTTGACTGCTCTTCATCCTCTTGTAAAACAGGCTGACTGATCTTCATGCTCTTATAAAACAGTTTGACTGCTCTTCATTCTCTTATAAAACAGTTTGACTGCTCTTCATCCTCTTATAAAACAGTTTGACTGCTCTTCATCCTCTTATAAAACAGTTTGACTGCTCTTCATCCTCTTATAAATCAGTTTGACTGCACTTCGTCCTATTATAAAACAGTTTGACTTCTCTTCATCCTTTTGTAAAACAGTTTGACTGCTCTTCATCCTCTTATAAAACAGGTTGACTGATCTTCATCCTCCTATAAAACAGTTTGACTTCTCTTCATCCTCTTGTAAAACAGGTTGACTGATCTTCATCCTCCTATAAAACAGTTTGACTGCTCTTCATCCTCTTATAAAACAGTTTGACTGCTCTTCATCCTCCTATAAAACAGTTTGACTGCTCTTCATCCTCTTAAAAAAGTTTGACTGCTCTTCATCCTCTTGTAAAACAGGTTGACTGATCTTCATCCTCTTATAAAACAGTTTTACTGATCTTCATCCTCTTACAAAACAGTTTGACTGCTCTTCATCCTCTTATAAATCAGTTTGACTGCTCTTCGTCCTCTTATAAAACAGTTTGACTGCTCTTCTTCCTCTTATAAAACAGTTTGACTGCTCTTCCTCCTATAAAACAGTTTGACTGCTCTTCATCCTCTTATAATACAGTTTGACTGCCCTTCATCCTCCTATAAAACAGTTTGACTGCTCTTCATCCTCTTGTAAAACAGTTTGACTGCTCTTCATCCTCTTATAAAGCAGTTTGACTGTTCTTCATCCTCTTATAAAGCAGTTTGACTGCTCTTCATCCTCCTATAAAACAGTTTAACTACTCTTCATCCTTTTGTAAAACCGTTTGACTGCTCTTCACCCTCTTGTAAAACAGGGTGACTGATCTTCATCCTCTTATTAAACAGTTTTACTGATCTTCATCCTCTTATAAAACAGTTTGACTGCTCTTCATCCTCTTATAAATCAGTTTGACTGCACTTCGTCCTCTTATAAAACAGTTTGACTTCTCTTCATCCTCTTGTAAAACATGTTGACTGATCCTCATCCTCCTATAAAACAGTTTGACTGCTCTTCATCCTCCTATAAAACAGTTTGACTGCTCTTCATCCTTTTGTAAAACAGTTTGACTTCTCTTCATCCTCTTGTAAAACAGGTTGACTGATCTTCATCCTCCTATAAAACAGTTTGACTTCTCTTCATCCTCTTGTAAAACAGGTTGACTGATCTTCATCCTCCTATAAAACAGTTTGACTGCTCTTAATCCTCCTATAAAACAGTTTGACTGCTCTTCATCCTCTTGTAAAACAGGTTGACTGATCCTCATCCTCCTATAAAACAGTTTGACTGCTCTTCATCCTCTTATAAAACAGTTTGACTGCTCTTCATCCTCCTATAAAACAGTTTGACTGCTCTTCATCCTCCTATAAAACAGTTTGACTGCTCTTCATCCTCTTATAAAACAGTTTGACTGATCTTCATCATCTTATAAAACAGGTTGACTGCTCTTCATCCTCCTATAAAACAGTTTGACTGCTCTTCATCCTTTTGTAAAACATGTTGACTGCTCTTCATCCTCTTATAAAACAGGTTGACTGATCTTCAACCTCTTATAAAACACTTTGACTGCTCTTCACCCTCCTTCAAAACAGTTCGACTGCTCTTCATACTCTTGTAAAACAGGTTGACTGATCTTCATCCTCTTATAAAACAGTTTTACTGATCTTCATTCTCTTACAAAACAGTTTGACTGCTCTTCATCCTCTTATAAAACAGTTTGACTGCTCTTCATCCTCCTATAAAACAGTTTGACTGCTCTTCATCCTCTTATAATACAGTTTGACTGCCCTTCATCCTCCTATAAAACAGTTTGACTGCTCTTCATCCTCCTGTAAAACAGGTTGACTGATCTTCATCCTCTTATAAAACAGTTCGACTGCTCTTCATCCTCTTGTAAAACAGGTTGACTGATCTTCATCCTCTTATAAAACAGTTTTACTGATCTTCATCCTCTTACAAAACAGTTTGACTGCTCTTCATCCTCTTATAAATCAGTTTGACTGCTCTTCGTCCTCTTATAAAACAGTTTGACTGCTCTTCATCCTCTTATAAAAAAGTTTGACTGCTCTTCATCCTACTATAAAACAGTTTGACTGCTCTTCATCCTCTTGTAAAACAGGCTGACTGATCTTCATGCTCTTATAAAACAGTTTGACTGCTCTTCATTCTCTTATAAAACAGTTTGACTGCTCTTCGTCCTCTTATAAAACAGTTTGACTGCTCTTCATCCTCTTATAAAACAGTTTGACTGCTCTTCATCCTCTTATAAAACAGTTTTACTGATCTTCATCCTCTTACAAAACAGTTTGACTGCTCTTCATCCTCTTATAAATCAGTTTGACTGCTCTTCGTCCTCTTATAAAACAGTTTGACTGCTCTTCATCCTCTTATAAAAAAGTTTGACTGCTCTTCATCCTACTATAAAACAGTTTGACTGCTCTTCATCCTCTTGTAAAACAGGCTGACTGATCTTCATGCTCTTATAAAACAGTTTGACTGCTCTTCATTCTCTTATAAAACAGTTTGACTGCACTTCGTCCTATTATAAAACAGTTTGACTTCTCTTCATCCTTTTGTAAAACAGTTTGACTGCTCTTCATCCTCTTATAAAAAAGGTTGACTGATCTTCATCCTCCTATAAAACAGTTTGACTTCTCTTCATCCTCTTGTAAAACAGGTTGACTGATCTTCATCCTCCTATAAAACAGTTTGACTGCTCTTCATCCTCTTATAAAACAGTTTGACTGCTCTTCATCCTCCTATAAAACAGTTTGACTGCTCTTCATCCTCATGTAAAACAGGTTGACTGATATTCATCCTCTTAAAAAACAGTTTGACTGCTCTTCGTCCTCTTATAAAACAGTTTGACTGCTCTTCATCCTCTTATAAAACAGTTTGACTGCTCTTCATCCTCTTATAAATCAGTTTGACTGCACTTCGTCCTATTATAAAACAGTTTGACTTCTCTTCATCCTTTTGTAAAACAGTTTGACTGCTCTTCATCCTCTTATAAAAAAGGTTGACTGATCTTCATCCTCCTATAAAACAGTTTGACTTCTCTTCATCCTCTTGTAAAACAGGTTGACTGATCTTCATCCTCCTATAAAACAGTTTGACTGCTCTTCATCCTCTTATAAAACAGTTTGACTGCTCTTCATCCTCCTATAAAACAGTTTGACTGCTCTTCATCCTCATGTAAAACAGGTTGACTGATATTCATCCTCTTAAAAAACAGTTTGTCTGCTCTTCATCCTCCTATAAAACAGTTTGACTGCTCTTCATCCTCTTGTAAAACAGGCTGACTGATCTTCTTCCTCTTATAAAACAGTTTGACTGCTCTTCATCCTCTTATAAAACAGTTTGACTTCTCTTCATCCTTTTGTAAAACAGTTTGACTGCTCTTCATCCTCTTATAAAACAGGTTGACTGATCTTCATCCTCCTATAAAACAGTTTGACTTCTCTTCATCCTCTTGTAAAACAGGTTGACTGATCTTCATCCTCCTATAAAACAGTTTGACTGCTCTTCATCCTCTTATAAAACAGTTTGACTGCTCTTCATCCTCCTATAAAACAGTTTGACTGCTCTTCATCCTCTTATAAAAGTTTGACTGCTCTTCATCCTCATGTAAAACAGGTTGACTGATATTCATCCTCTTAAAAAACAGTTTGTTTGCTCTTCATCCTCCTATAAAACAGTTTGACTGCTCTTCATCCTCTTGTAAAACAGGCTGACTGATCTTCGTCCTCTTATAAAACAGTTTGACTGCTCTTCTTCCTCTTATAAAACAGTTTGACTGCTCTTCCTCCTATAAAACAGTTTGACTGCTCTTCATCCTCTTGTAAAACAGGTTGACTGATCTTCATCCTCCTATAAAACAGTTTGACTGCTCTTCATCCTCTTATAAAACAGTTTGACTGCTCTTCATCCTCTTATAAAACAGTTTGACTGCTCTTCATCCTCCTATAAAACAGTTTGACTGCTCTTCATCCTCCTATAAAACAGTTTGACTGCTCTTCATCCTTTTGTAAAACAGTTTGACTGCTCTTCATCCTCTTATAAAACAGGTTGACTGATCTTCATCCTCTTATAAAACAGTTTTACTGATCTTCATCCTCTTATAAAACAGTTTGACTGCTCTTCATCCTCTTATAAATCAGTTTGACTGCACTTCGTCCTATTATAAAACAGTTTGACTTCTCTTCATCCTCTTGTAAAACAGGTTGACTGATCCTCATCCTCCTATAAAACAGTTTGACTGCTCTTCATCCTCTTATAAAACAGTTTGACTGCTCTTCATCCTCCTATAAAAAAGTGTGACTGCTCTTCAACCTCCTATAAAACAGTTTGACTGCTCTTCATCCTCTTATAAAACAGTTTGACTGATCTTCATCATCTTATAAAACAGGTTGACTGCTCTTCATCCTCCTATAAAACAGTTTGACTGCTCTTCATCCTTTTGTAAAACATGTTGACTGCTCTTCATCCTCTTATAAAACAGGTTGACTGATCTTCATCCTCTTATAAAACAGTTTGACTGCTCTTCACCCTCCTTCAAAACAGTTCGACTGCTCTTCATCCTCTTGTAAAACAGGTTGACTGATCTTCATCCTCTTACAAAACAGTTTGACTGCTCTTCATCCTCTTATAAATCAGTTTGACTGCTCTTCGTCCTCTTATAAAACAGTTTGACTACTCTTCATCCTCTTATAAAAAAGTTTGACTGCTCTTCATCCTCCTATAAAACTGTTTGACTGCTCTTCATCCTCTTGTAAAACAGGCTGACTGATCTTCATGCTCTTATAAAACAGTTTGACTGCTCTTCATTCTCTTATAAAACAGTTTGACTGCTCTTCATCCTCTTATAAAACAGTTTGACTGCTCTTCATCCTCTTATAAAACAGTTTGACTGCTCTTCATCCTCTTATAAATCAGTTTGACTGCACTTCGTCCTATTATAAAACAGTTTGACTTCTCTTCATCCTTTTGTAAAACAGTTTGACTGCTCTTCATCCTCTTATAAAACAGGTTGACTGATCTTCATCCTCCTATAAAACAGTTTGACTTCTCTTCATCCTCTTGTAAAACAGGTTGACTGATCTTCATCCTCCTATAAAACAGTTTGACTGCTCTTCATCCTCTTATAAAACAGTTTGACTGCTCTTCATCCTCCTATAAAACAGTTTGACTGCTCTTCATCCTCTTATAAAAGTTTGACTGCTCTTCATCCTCTTGTAAAACAGGTTGACTGATCTTCATCCTCTTATAAAACAGTTTTACTGATCTTCATCCTCTTACAAAACAGTTTGACTGCTCTTCATCCTCTTATAAATCAGTTTGACTGCTCTTCGTCCTCTTATAAAACAGTTTGACTGCTCTTCTTCCTCTTATAAAACAGTTTGACTGCTCTTCCTCCTATAAAACAGTTTGACTGCTCTTCATCCTCTTATAATACAGTTTGACTGCCCTTCATCCTCCTATAAAACAGTTTGACTGCTCTTCATCCTCTTGTAAAACAGTTTGACTGCTCTTCATCCTCTTATAAAGCAGTTTGACTGTTCTTCATCCTCTTATAAAGCAGTTTGACTGCTCTTCATCCTCCTATAAAACAGTTTAACTACTCTTCATCCTTTTGTAAAACCGTATTACTGCTCTTCACCCTCTTGTAAAACAGGGTGACTGATCTTCATCCTCTTATTAAACAGTTTTACTGATCTTCATCCTCTTATAAAACAGTTTGACTGCTCTTCATCCTCTTATAAATCAGTTTGACTGCACTTCGTCCTCTTATAAAACAGTTTGACTTCTCTTCATCCTCTTGTAAAACATGTTGACTGATCCTCATCCTCCTATAAAACAGTTTGACTGCTCTTCATCCTCCTATAAAACAGTTTGACTGCTCTTCATCCTTTTGTAAAACAGTTTGACTTCTCTTCATCCTCTTGTAAAACAGGTTGACTGATCTTCATCCTCCTATAAAACAGTTTGACTTCTCTTCATCCTCTTGTAAAACAGGTTGACTGATCTTCATCCTCCTATAAAACAGTTTGACTGCTCTTAATCCTCCTATAAAACAGTTTGACTGCTCTTCATCCTCTTGTAAAACAGGTTGACTGATCCTCATCCTCCTATAAAACAGTTTGACTGCTCTTCATCCTCTTATAAAACAGTTTGACTGCTCTTCATCCTCCTATAAAACAGTTTGACTGCTCTTCATCCTCCTATAAAACAGTTTGACTGCTCTTCATCCTCTTATAAAACAGTTTGACTGATCTTCATCATCTTATAAAACAGGTTGACTGCTCTTCATCCTCCTATAAAACAGTTTGACTGCTCTTCATCCTTTTGTAAAACATGTTGACTGCTCTTCATCCTCTTATAAAACAGGTTGACTGATCTTCAACCTCTTATAAAACACTTTGACTGCTCTTCACCCTCCTTCAAAACAGTTCGACTGCTCTTCATACTCTTGTAAAACAGGTTGACTGATCTTCATCCTCTTATAAAACAGTTTTACTGATCTTCATTCTCTTACAAAACAGTTTGACTGCTCTTCATCCTCTTATAAAACAGTTTGACTGCTCTTCATCCTCCTATAAAACAGTTTGACTGCTCTTCATCCTCTTATAATACAGTTTGACTGCCCTTCATCCTCCTATAAAACAGTTTGACTGCTCTTCATCCTCCTGTAAAACAGGTTGACTGATCTTCATCCTCTTATAAAACAGTTCGACTGCTCTTCATCCTCTTGTAAAACAGGTTGACTGATCTTCATCCTCTTATAAAACAGTTTTACTGATCTTCATCCTCTTACAAAAAAGTTTGACTGCTCTTCATCCTCTTATAAATCAGTTTGACTGCTCTTCGTCCTCTTATAAAACAGTTTGACTGCTCTTCATCCTCTTATAAAAAAGTTTGACTGCTCTTCATCCTACTATAAAACAGTTTGACTGCTCTTCATCCTCTTGTAAAACAGGCTGACTGATCTTCATGCTCTTATAAAACAGTTTGACTGCTCTTCATTCTCTTATAAAACAGTTTGACTGCTCTTCGTCCTCTTATAAAACAGTTTGACTGCTCTTCATCCTCTTATAAAACAGTTTGACTGCTCTTCATCCTCTTATAAATCAGTTTGACTGCACTTCGTCCTATTATAAAACAGTTTGACTTCTCTTCATCCTTTTGTAAAACAGTTTGACTGCTCTTCATCCTCTTATAAAAAAGGTTGACTGATCTTCATCCTCCTATAAAACAGTTTGACTTCTCTTCATCCTCTTGTAAAACAGGTTGACTGATCTTCATCCTCCTATAAAACAGTTTGACTGCTCTTCATCCTCTTATAAAACAGTTTGACTGCTCTTCATCCTCCTATAAAACAGTTTGACTGCTCTTCATCCTCATGTAAAACAGGTTGACTGATATTCATCCTCTTAAAAAACAGTTTGTCTGCTCTTCATCCTCCTATAAAACAGTTTGACTGCTCTTCATCCTCTTGTAAAACAGGCTGACTGATCTTCGTCCTCTTATAAAACAGTTTGACCGCTCTTCTTCCTCTTATAAAACAGTTTGACTTCTCTTCATCCTTTTGTAAAACAGTTTGACTGCTCTTCATCCTCTTATAAAACAGGTTGACTGATCTTCATCCTCCTATAAAACAGTTTGACTTCTCTTCATCCTCTTGTAAAACAGGTTGACTGATCTTCATCCTCCTATAAAACAGTTTGACTGCTCTTCATCCTCTTATAAAACAGTTTGACTGCTCTTCATCCTCCTATAAAACAGTTTGACTGCTCTTCATCCTCTTATAAAAGTTTGACTGCTCTTCATCCTCATGTAAAACAGGTTGACTGATATTCATCCTCTTAAAAAACAGTTTGTTTGCTCTTCATCCTCCTATAAAACAGTTTGACTGCTCTTCATCCTCTTGTAAAACAGGCTGACTGATCTTCGTCCTCTTATAAAACAGTTTGACTGCTCTTCTTCCTCTTATAAAACAGTTTGACTGCTCTTCCTCCTATAAAACAGTTTGACTGCTCTTCATCCTCTTATAAAGCAGTTTGACTGTTCTTCATCCTCTTATAAAGCAGTTTGACTGCTCTTCATCCTCCTATAAAACAGTTTAACTACTATTCATCCTTTTGTAAAACCGTTTGACTGCTCTTCACCCTCTTGTAAAACAGGGTGACTGATCTTCATCCTCTTATAAAACAGTTTTACTGATCTTCATCCTCTTATAAAACAGTTTGACTGCTCTTCATCCTCTTATAAATCAGTTTGACTGCACTTCGTCCTCTTATAAAACAGTTTGACTTCTCTTCATCCTCTTGTAAAACAGGTTGACTGATCCTCAGCCTCCTATAAAACAGTTTGACTGCTCTTCATCCTCCTATAAAACAGTTTGACTGCTCTTCATCCTTTTGTAAAACAGTTTGACTTCTCTTCATCCTCTTGTAAAACAGGTTGACTGATCTTCATCCTCCTATAAAACAGTTTGACTTCTCTTCATCCTCTTGTAAAACAGGTTGACTGCTCTTCATCCTCTTATAATACAGTTTGACTGCCCTTCATCCTCCTATAAAACAGTTTGACTGCTCTTCATCCTCCTGTAAAACAGGTTGACTGATCTTCATCCTCTTATAAAACAGTTTGACTGCTCTTCATCCTCCTATAAAACAGTTTGACTGATCTTCATCCTCTTATAAAACAGTTTTACTGATCTTAATCCTCTTACAAAACAGTTTGACTGCTCTTCATCCTCTTATAAATCAGTTTGACTGCCCTTCATCCTCCAATAAAACAGTTTGACTGCTCTTCATCCTCTTGTAAAACAGTTTGACTGCTCTTCATCCTCTTATAAAGCAGTTTGACTGCTCTTCATGCTCTTATAAAACAGTTTCACTACTCTTCATCCTCTTATAAAACAGTTTGACGGCTCTTCATCCTCTTATAAAACAGTTTGACTGCTCTTCATCCTCTTATAAAACAGTTTGACTGCTCTTCATCCTCTTGTAAAACAGGTTGACTGCTCTTCATCCTCTTATAAAACAGTTTGACTGCTCTTCATCCTCTTGTAAAACTGGTTGACTGCTCTTCATCCTCCTATAAAACAGGTTGACTGATCTTCATCCTCTTATAAAACAGTTTTACTGATCTTCTTCCTCTTATAAAACAGTTTGACTGCTCTTCATCCTCTTATAAATCAGTTTGACTGCTCTTCGTCCTCTTATAAAACAGTTTGACTTCTCTTCATCCTCTTGTAAAACAGGTTGACTGAACTTCATCCTCCTATAAAACAGGTTGACTGCTCTTCATCCTCTTATAAAACAGTTTGACTGCTCTTCATCCTCCTATAAAACAGTTTGACTGCTCTTCATCCTCCTATAAAACAGTTTGACTGCTCTTCATCCTTTTGTAAAACAGTTTGACTGCTCTTCATCCTCTTATAAAACAGGTTGACTGATCTTCATCCTCTTATAAAACAGTTTTACTGATCTTCATCCTCTTATAAAACAGTTTGACTGCTCTTCATCCTCTTATAAATCAGTTTGACTGCACTTCGTCCTATTATAAAACAGTTTGACTTCTCTTCATCCTCTTGTAAAACAGGTTGACTGATCCTCATCCTCCTATAAAACAGTTTGACTGCTCTTCATCCTCTTATAAAACAGTTTGACTGCTCTTCATCCTCCTATAAAAAAGTGTGACTGCTCTTCAACCTCCTATAAAACAGTTTGACTGCTCTTCATCCTCTTATAAAACAGTTTGACTGATCTTCATCATCTTATAAAACAGGTTGACTGCTCTTCATCCTCCTATAAAACAGTTTGACTGCTCTTCATCCTTTTGTAAAACATGTTGACTGCTCTTCATCCTCTTATAAAACAGGTTGACTGATCTTCATCCTCTTATAAAACAGTTTGACTGCTCTTCACCCTCCTTCAAAACAGTTCGACTGCTCTTCATCCTCTTGTAAAACAGGTTGACTGATCTTCATCCTCTTACAAAACAGTTTGACTGCTCTTCATCCTCTTATAAATCAGTTTGACTGCTCTTCGTCCTCTTATAAAACAGTTTGACTACTCTTCATCCTCTTATAAAAAAGTTTGACTGCTCTTCATCCTCCTATAAAACTGTTTGACTGCTCTTCATCCTCTTGTAAAACAGGCTGACTGATCTTCATGCTCTTATAAAACAGTTTGACTGCTCTTCATTCTCTTATAAAACAGTTTGACTGCTCTTCATCCTCTTATAAAACAGTTTGACTGCTCTTCATCCTCTTATAAAACAGTTTGACTGCTCTTCATCCTCTTATAAATCAGTTTGACTGCACTTCGTCCTATTATAAAACAGTTTGACTTCTCTTCATCCTTTTGTAAAACAGTTTGACTGCTCTTCATCCTCTTATAAAACAGGTTGACTGATCTTCATCCTCCTATAAAACAGTTTGACTTCTCTTCATCCTCTTGTAAAACAGGTTGACTGATCTTCATCCTCCTATAAAACAGTTTGACTGCTCTTCATCCTCTTATAAAACAGTTTGACTGCTCTTCATCCTCCTATAAAACAGTTTGACTGCTCTTCATCCTCTTATAAAAGTTTGACTGCTCTTCATCCTCTTGTAAAACAGGTTGACTGATCTTCATCCTCTTATAAAACAGTTTTACTGATCTTCATCCTCTTACAAAACAGTTTGACTGCTCTTCATCCTCTTATAAATCAGTTTGACTGCTCTTCGTCCTCTTATAAAACAGTTTGACTGCTCTTCTTCCTCTTATAAAACAGTTTGACTGCTCTTCCTCCTATAAAACAGTTTGACTGCTCTTCATCCTCTTATAATACAGTTTGACTGCCCTTCATCCTCCTATAAAACAGTTTGACTGCTCTTCATCCTCTTGTAAAACAGTTTGACTGCTCTTCATCCTCTTATAAAGCAGTTTGACTGTTCTTCATCCTCTTATAAAGCAGTTTGACTGCTCTTCATCCTCCTATAAAACAGTTTAACTACTCTTCATCCTTTTGTAAAACCGTTTGACTGCTCTTCACCCTCTTGTAAAACAGGGTGACTGATCTTCATCCTCTTATTAAACAGTTTTACTGATCTTCATCCTCTTATAAAACAGTTTGACTGCTCTTCATCCTCTTATAAATCAGTTTGACTGCACTTCGTCCTCTTATAAAACAGTTTGACTTCTCTTCATCCTCTTGTAAAACATGTTGACTGATCCTCATCCTCCTATAAAACAGTTTGACTGCTCTTCATCCTCCTATAAAACAGTTTGACTGCTCTTCATCCTTTTGTAAAACAGTTTGACTTCTCTTCATCCTCTTGTAAAACAGGTTGACTGATCTTCATCCTCCTATAAAACAGTTTGACTTCTCTTCATCCTCTTGTAAAACAGGTTGACTGATCTTCATCCTCCTATAAAACAGTTTGACTGCTCTTAATCCTCCTATAAAACAGTTTGACTGCTCTTCATCCTCTTGTAAAACAGGTTGACTGATCCTCATCCTCCTATAAAACAGTTTGACTGCTCTTCATCCTCTTATAAAACAGTTTGACTGCTCTTCATCCTCCTATAAAACAGTTTGACTGCTCTTCATCCTCCTATAAAACAGTTTGACTGCTCTTCATCCTCTTATAAAACAGTTTGACTGATCTTCATCATCTTATAAAACAGGTTGACTGCTCTTCATCCTCCTATAAAACAGTTTGACTGCTCTTCATCCTTTTGTAAAACATGTTGACTGCTCTTCATCCTCTTATAAAACAGGTTGACTGATCTTCAACCTCTTATAAAACACTTTGACTGCTCTTCACCCTCCTTCAAAACAGTTCGACTGCTCTTCATACTCTTGTAAAACAGGTTGACTGATCTTCATCCTCTTATAAAACAGTTTTACTGATCTTCATTCTCTTACAAAACAGTTTGACTGCTCTTCATCCTCTTATAAATCAGTTTGACTGCTCTTCGTCCTCTTATAAAACAGTTTGACTGCTCTTCATGCTCTTATAAAAAAGTTTGACTGCTCTTCATCCTCCTATAAAACTGTTTGACTGCTCTTCATCCTCTTGTAAAAAAGGCTGACTGATCTTCATGCTCTTATAAAACAGTTTGACTGCTCTTCATTCTCTTATAAAACAGTTTGACTACTCTTCATCCTCTTATAAAACAGTTTGACTGCTCTTCATCCTGTTATAAAACAGTTTGACTGCTCTTCATCCTCTTATAAATCAGTTTGACTGCACTTCGTCCTATTATAAAACAGTTTGACTTCTCTTCATCCTTTTGTAAAACAGTTTGACTGCTCTTCATCCTCTTATAAAACAGGTTGACTGATCTTCATCCTCCTATAAAACAGTTTGACTTCTCTTCATCCTCTTGTAAAACAGGTTGACTGATCTTCATCCTCTTATAAAACAGTTTTACTGATCTTCATCCTCTTACAAAACAGTTTGACTGCTCTTCATCCTCTTATAAATCAGTTTGACTGCTCTTCGTCCTCTTATAAAACAGTTTGACTGCTCTTCTTCCTCTTATAAAACAGTTTGACTGCTCTTCCTCCTATAAAACAGTTTGACTGCTCTTCATCCTCTTATAATACAGTTTGACTGCCCTTCATCCTCCTATAAAACAGTTTGACTGCTCTTCATCCTCTTGTAAAACAGTTTGACTGCTCTTCATCCTCTTATAAAGCAGTTTGACTGTTCTTCATCCTCTTATAAAGCAGTTTGACTGCTCTTCATCCTCCTATAAAACAGTTTAACTACTCTTCATCCTTTTGTAAAACCGTTTGACTGCTCTTCACCCTCTTGTAAAACAGGGTGACTGATCTTCATCCTCTTATTAAACAGTTTTACTGATCTTCATCCTCTTATAAAACAGTTTGACTGCTCTTCATCCTCTTATAAATCAGTTTGACTGCACTTCGTCCTCTTATAAAACAGTTTGACTTCTCTTCATCCTCTTGTAAAACATGTTGACTGATCCTCATCCTCCTATAAAACAGTTTGACTGCTCTTCATCCTCCTATAAAACAGTTTGACTGCTCTTCATCCTTTTGTAAAACAGTTTGACTTCTCTTCATCCTCTTGTAAAACAGGTTGACTGATCTTCATCCTCCTATAAAACAGTTTGACTTCTCTTCATCCTCTTGTAAAACAGGTTGACTGATCTTCATCCTCCTATAAAACAGTTTGACTGCTCTTAATCCTCCTATAAAACAGTTTGACTGCTCTTCATCCTCTTGTAAAACAGGTTGACTGATCCTCATCCTCCTATAAAACAGTTTGACTGCTCTTCATCCTCTTATAAAACAGTTTGACTGCTCTTCATCCTCCTATAAAACAGTTTGACTGCTCTTCATCCTCCTATAAAACAGTTTGACTGCTCTTCATCCTCTTATAAAACAGTTTGACTGATCTTCATCATCTTATAAAACAGGTTGACTGCTCTTCATCCTCCTATAAAACAGTTTGACTGCTCTTCATCCTTTTGTAAAACATGTTGACTGCTCTTCATCCTCTTATAAAACAGGTTGACTGATCTTCAACCTCTTATAAAACACTTTGACTGCTCTTCACCCTCCTTCAAAACAGTTCGACTGCTCTTCATACTCTTGTAAAACAGGTTGACTGATCTTCATCCTCTTATAAAACAGTTTTACTGATCTTCATTCTCTTACAAAACAGTTTGACTGCTCTTCATCCTCTTATAAATCAGTTTGACTGCTCTTCGTCCTCTTATAAAACAGTTTGACTGCTCTTCATGCTCTTATAAAAAAGTTTGACTGCTCTTCATCCTCCTATAAAACTGTTTGACTGCTCTTCATCCTCTTGTAAAAAAGGCTGACTGATCTTCATGCTCTTATAAAACAGTTTGACTGCTCTTCATTCTCTTATAAAACAGTTTGACTACTCTTCATCCTCTTATAAAACAGTTTGACTGCTCTTCATCCTGTTATAAAACAGTTTGACTGCTCTTCATCCTCTTATAAATCAGTTTGACTGCACTTCGTCCTATTATAAAACAGTTTGACTTCTCTTCATCCTTTTGTAAAACAGTTTGACTGCTCTTCATCCTCTTATAAAACAGGTTGACTGATCTTCATCCTCCTATAAAACAGTTTGACTTCTCTTCATCCTCTTGTAAAACAGGTTGACTGATCTTCATCCTCCTATAAAACAGTTTGACTGCTCTTCATCCTCTTATAAAACAGTTTGACTGCTCTTCATCCTCCTATAAAACAGTTTGACTGCTCTTCATCCTCTTATAAAAGTTTGACTGCTCTTCATCCTCATGTAAAACAGGTTGACTGATATTCATCCTCTTAAAAAACAGTTTGTCTGCTCTTCATCCTCCTATAAAACAGTTTGACTGCTCTTCATCCTCTTGTAAAACAGACTGACTGATCTTCGTCCTCTTATAAAACAGTTTGACTGCTCTTCTTCCTCTTATAAAACAGTTTGACTGCTCTTCCTCCTATAAAACAGTTTGACTGCTCTTCATCCTCTTATAATACAGTTTGACTGCCCTTCATCCTCCTATAAAACAGTTTGACTTCTCTTCATCCTTTTGTAAAACAGTTTGACTGCTCTTCATCCTCTTATAAAACAGGTTGACTGATCTTCATCCTCCTATAAAACAGTTTGACTTCTCTTCATCCTCTTGTAAAACAGGTTGACTGATCTTCATCCTCCTATAAAACAGTTTGACTGCTCTTCATCCTCTTATAAAACAGTTTGACTGCTCTTCATCCTCCTATAAAACAGTTTGACTGCTCTTCATCCTCTTATAAAAGTTTGACTGCTCTTCATCCTCATGTAAAACAGGTTGACTGATATTCATCCTCTTAAAAAACAGTTTGTCTGCTCTTCATCCTCCTATAAAACAGTTTGACTGCTCTTCATCCTCTTGTAAAACAGGCTGACTGATCTTCGTCCTCTTATAAAACAGTTTGACTGCTCTTCTTCCTCTTATAAAACAGTTTGACTGCTCTTCCTCCTATAAAACAGTTTGACTGCTCTTCATCCTCTTATAATACAGTTTGACTGCCCTTCATCCTCCTATAAAACAGTTTGACTGCTCTTCATCCTCTTGTAAAACAGTTTGACTGCTCTTCATCCTCTTATAAAGCAGTTTGACTGTTCTTCATCCTCTTATAAAGCAGTTTGACTGCTCTTCATCCTCCTATAAAACAGTTTAACTACTCTTCATCCTTTTGTAAAACCGTTTGACTGCTCTTCACCCTCTTGTAAAACAGGGTGACTGATCTTCATCCTCTTATAAAACAGTTTGACTGCTCTTCATCCTCCTATAAAACAGTTTGACTGCTCTTCATCCTCCTATAAAACAGTTTGACTGCTCTTCATCCTCTTATAAAACAGTTTGACTGATCTTCATCATCTTATAAAACAGGTTGACTGCTCTTCATCCTCCTATAAAACAGTTTGACTGCTCTTCATCCTTTTGTAAAACATGTTGACTGCTCTTCATCCTCTTATAAAACAGGTTGACTGATCTTCAACCTCTTATAAAACACTTTGACTGCTCTTCACCCTCCTTCAAAACAGTTCGACTGCTCTTCATACTCTTGTAAAACAGGTTGACTGATCTTCATCCTCTTATAAAACAGTTTTACTGATCTTCATTCTCTTACAAAACAGTTTGACTGCTCTTCATCCTCTTATAAATCAGTTTGACTGCTCTTCGTCCTCTTATAAAACAGTTTGACTGCTCTTCATGCTCTTATAAAAAAGTTTGACTGCTCTTCATCCTCCTATAAAACTGTTTGACTGCTCTTCATCCTCTTGTAAAAAAGGCTGACTGATCTTCATGCTCTTATAAAACAGTTTGACTGCTCTTCATTCTCTTATAAAACAGTTTGACTACTCTTCATCCTCTTATAAAACAGTTTGACTGCTCTTCATCCTGTTATAAAACAGTTTGACTGCTCTTCATCCTCTTATAAATCAGTTTGACTGCACTTCGTCCTATTATAAAACAGTTTGACTTCTCTTCATCCTTTTGTAAAACAGTTTGACTGCTCTTCATCCTCTTATAAAACAGGTTGACTGATCTTCATCCTCCTATAAAACAGTTTGACTTCTCTTCATCCTCTTGTAAAACAGGTTGACTGATCTTCATCCTCTTATAAAACAGTTTTACTGATCTTCATCCTCTTACAAAACAGTTTGACTGCTCTTCATCCTCTTATAAATCAGTTTGACTGCTCTTCGTCCTCTTATAAAACAGTTTGACTGCTCTTCTTCCTCTTATAAAACAGTTTGACTGCTCTTCCTCCTATAAAACAGTTTGACTGCTCTTCATCCTCTTATAATACAGTTTGACTGCCCTTCATCCTCCTATAAAACAGTTTGACTGCTCTTCATCCTCTTGTAAAACAGTTTGACTGCTCTTCATCCTCTTATAAAGCAGTTTGACTGTTCTTCATCCTCTTATAAAGCAGTTTGACTGCTCTTCATCCTCCTATAAAACAGTTTAACTACTCTTCATCCTTTTGTAAAACCGTTTGACTGCTCTTCACCCTCTTGTAAAACAGGGTGACTGATCTTCATCCTCTTATTAAACAGTTTTACTGATCTTCATCCTCTTATAAAACAGTTTGACTGCTCTTCATCCTCTTATAAATCAGTTTGACTGCACTTCGTCCTCTTATAAAACAGTTTGACTTCTCTTCATCCTCTTGTAAAACATGTTGACTGATCCTCATCCTCCTATAAAACAGTTTGACTGCTCTTCATCCTCCTATAAAACAGTTTGACTGCTCTTCATCCTTTTGTAAAACAGTTTGACTTCTCTTCATCCTCTTGTAAAACAGGTTGACTGATCTTCATCCTCCTATAAAACAGTTTGACTTCTCTTCATCCTCTTGTAAAACAGGTTGACTGATCTTCATCCTCCTATAAAACAGTTTGACTGCTCTTAATCCTCCTATAAAACAGTTTGACTGCTCTTCATCCTCTTGTAAAACAGGTTGACTGATCCTCATCCTCCTATAAAACAGTTTGACTGCTCTTCATCCTCTTATAAAACAGTTTGACTGCTCTTCATCCTCCTATAAAACAGTTTGACTGCTCTTCATCCTCCTATAAAACAGTTTGACTGCTCTTCATCCTCTTATAAAACAGTTTGACTGATCTTCATCATCTTATAAAACAGGTTGACTGCTCTTCATCCTCCTATAAAACAGTTTGACTGCTCTTCATCCTTTTGTAAAACATGTTGACTGCTCTTCATCCTCTTATAAAACAGGTTGACTGATCTTCAACCTCTTATAAAACACTTTGACTGCTCTTCACCCTCCTTCAAAACAGTTCGACTGCTCTTCATACTCTTGTAAAACAGGTTGACTGATCTTCATCCTCTTATAAAACAGTTTTACTGATCTTCATTCTCTTACAAAACAGTTTGACTGCTCTTCATCCTCTTATAAATCAGTTTGACTGCTCTTCGTCCTCTTATAAAACAGTTTGACTGCTCTTCATGCTCTTATAAAAAAGTTTGACTGCTCTTCATCCTCCTATAAAACTGTTTGACTGCTCTTCATCCTCTTGTAAAAAAGGCTGACTGATCTTCATGCTCTTATAAAACAGTTTGACTGCTCTTCATTCTCTTATAAAACAGTTTGACTACTCTTCATCCTCTTATAAAACAGTTTGACTGCTCTTCATCCTGTTATAAAACAGTTTGACTGCTCTTCATCCTCTTATAAATCAGTTTGACTGCACTTCGTCCTATTATAAAACAGTTTGACTTCTCTTCATCCTTTTGTAAAACAGTTTGACTGCTCTTCATCCTCTTATAAAACAGGTTGACTGATCTTCATCCTCCTATAAAACAGTTTGACTTCTCTTCATCCTCTTGTAAAACAGGTTGACTGATCTTCATCCTCCTATAAAACAGTTTGACTGCTCTTCATCCTCTTATAAAACAGTTTGACTGCTCTTCATCCTCCTATAAAACAGTTTGACTGCTCTTCATCCTCTTATAAAAGTTTGACTGCTCTTCATCCTCATGTAAAACAGGTTGACTGATATTCATCCTCTTAAAAAACAGTTTGTCTGCTCTTCATCCTCCTATAAAACAGTTTGACTGCTCTTCATCCTCTTGTAAAACAGACTGACTGATCTTCGTCCTCTTATAAAACAGTTTGACTGCTCTTCTTCCTCTTATAAAACAGTTTGACTGCTCTTCCTCCTATAAAACAGTTTGACTGCTCTTCATCCTCTTATAATACAGTTTGACTGCCCTTCATCCTCCTATAAAACAGTTTGACTTCTCTTCATCCTTTTGTAAAACAGTTTGACTGCTCTTCATCCTCTTATAAAACAGGTTGACTGATCTTCATCCTCCTATAAAACAGTTTGACTTCTCTTCATCCTCTTGTAAAACAGGTTGACTGATCTTCATCCTCCTATAAAACAGTTTGACTGCTCTTCATCCTCTTATAAAACAGTTTGACTGCTCTTCATCCTCCTATAAAACAGTTTGACTGCTCTTCATCCTCTTATAAAAGTTTGACTGCTCTTCATCCTCATGTAAAACAGGTTGACTGATATTCATCCTCTTAAAAAACAGTTTGTCTGCTCTTCATCCTCCTATAAAACAGTTTGACTGCTCTTCATCCTCTTGTAAAACAGGCTGACTGATCTTCGTCCTCTTATAAAACAGTTTGACTGCTCTTCTTCCTCTTATAAAACAGTTTGACTGCTCTTCCTCCTATAAAACAGTTTGACTGCTCTTCATCCTCTTATAATACAGTTTGACTGCCCTTCATCCTCCTATAAAACAGTTTGACTGCTCTTCATCCTCTTGTAAAACAGTTTGACTGCTCTTCATCCTCTTATAAAGCAGTTTGACTGTTCTTCATCCTCTTATAAAGCAGTTTGACTGCTCTTCATCCTCCTATAAAACAGTTTAACTACTCTTCATCCTTTTGTAAAACCGTTTGACTGCTCTTCACCCTCTTGTAAAACAGGGTGACTGATCTTCATCCTCTTATAAAACAGTTTTACTGATCTTCATCCTCTTATAAAACAGTTTGACTGCTCTTCATCCTCTTATAAATCAGTTTGACTGCACTTCGTCCTCTTATAAAACAGTTTGACTTCTCTTCATCCTCTTGTAAAACAGGTTGACTGATCCTCATCCTCCTATAAAACAGTTTGACTGCTCTTCATCCTCCTATAAAACAGTTTGACTGCTCTTCATCCTTTTGTAAAACAGTTTGACTTCTCTTCATCCTCTTGTAAAACAGGTTGACTGATCTTCATCCTCCTATAAAACAGTTTGACTTCTCTTCATCCTCTTGTAAAACAGGTTGACTGATCTTCATCCTCCTATAAAACAGTTTGACTGCTCTTCATCCTCCTATAAAACAGTTTGACTGCTCTTCATCCTCTTGTAAAACAGGCTGACTGATCTTCGTCCTCTTATAAAACAGTTTGACTTCTCTTCATCCTCTTGTAAAACAGGTTGACTGATCCTCATCCTCCTATAAAACAGTTTGACTGCTCTTCATCCTCCTATAAAACAGTTTGACTGCTCTTCATCCTTTTGTAAAACAGTTTGACTTCTCTTCATCCTCTTGTAAAACAGGTTGACTGATCTTCATCCTCCTATAAAACAGTTTGACTTCTCTTCATCCTCTTGTAAAACAGGTTGACTGATCTTCATCCTCCTATAAAACAGTTTGACTGCTCTTCATCCTCCTATAAAACAGTTTGACTGCTCTTCATCCTCCTGTAAAACAGGCTGACTGATCTTCATCCTCTTATAAAACAGTTTGACTGCTCTTCATCCTCTTATAAAACAGTTTGACTGCTCTTCATCCTCTTATAAATCAGTTTGACTGCACTTCGTCCTCCTATAAAACAGTTTGACTTCTCTTCATCCTCTTGTAAAACATGTTGACTGATCCTCATCCTCCTATAAAACAGTTTGACTGCTCTTCATCCTCCTATAAAACAGTTTGACTGCTCTTCATCCTTTTGTAAAACAGTTTGACTTCTCTTCATCCTCTTGTAAAACAGGTTGACTGATCTTCATCCTCCTATAAAACAGTTTGACTTCTCTTCATCCTCTTGTAAAACAGGTTGACTGATCTTCATCCTCCTATAAAACAGTTTGACTGCTCTTAATCCTCCTATAAAACAGTTTGACTGCTCTTCATCCTCTTGTAAAACAGGTTGACTGATCCTCATCCTCCTATAAAACAGTTTGACTGCTCTTCATCCTCTTATAAAACAGTTTGACTGCTCTTCATCCTCCTATAAAACAGTGTGACTGCTCTTCATCCTCCTATAAAACAGTTTGACTGCTCTTCATCCTCTTATAAAACAGTTTGACTGATCTTCATCATCTTATAAAACAGGTTGACTGCTCTTCATCCTCCTATAAAACAGTTTGACTGCTCTTCATCCTTTTGTAAAACATGTTGACTGCTCTTCATCCTCTTATAAAACAGGTTGACTGATCTTCAACCTCTTATAAAACACTTTGACTGCTCTTCACACTCCTTCAAAACAGTTCGACTGCTCTTCATACTCTTGTAAAACAGGTTGACTGATCTTCATCCTCTTATAAAACAGTTTGACTGCTCTTCATCCTCTTACAAAACAGTTTGACTGCTCTTCATCCTCTTATAAATCAGTTTGACTGCTCTTCGTCCTCTTATAAAACAGTTTGACTGCTCTTCATGCTCTTATAAAAAAGTTTGACTGCTCTTCATCCTCCTATAAAACTGTTTGACTGCTCTTCATCCTCTTGTAAAACAGGCTGACTGATCTTCATGCTCTTATAAAACAGTTTGACTGCTCTTCATTCTCTTATAAAACAGTTTGACTACTCTTCATCCTCTTATAAAACAGTTTGACTGCTCTTCATCCTCTTATAAAACAGTTTGACTGCTCTTCATCCTCTTATAAATCAGTTTGACTGCACTTCGTCCTATTATAAAACAGTTTGACTTCTCTCCATCCTTTTGTAAAACAGTTTGACTGCTCTTCATCCTCTTATAAAACAGGTTGACTGATCTTCATCCTCCTATAAAACAGTTTGACTTCTCTTCATCCTCTTGTAAAACAGGTTGACTGATCTTCATCCTCCTATAAAACAGTTTGACTGCTCTTCATCCTCTTATAAAACAGTTTGACTGCTCTTCATCCTCCTATAAAACAGTTTGACTGCTCTTCTTCCTCTTATAAAAGTTTGACTGCTCTTCATCCTCATGTAAAACAGGTTGACTGATATTCATCCTCTTAAAAAACAGTTTGTCTGCACTTCATCCTCCTATAAAACAGTTTGACTGCTCTTCATCCTCTTGTAAAACAGGCTGACTGATCTTCGTCCTCTTATAAAACAGTTTGACTGCTCTTCTTCCTCTTATAAAACAGTTTGACTGCTCTTCCTCCTATAAAACAGTTTGACTGCTCTTCATCCTCTTATAATACAGTTTGACTGCCCTTCATCCTCCTATAAAACAGTTTGACTTCTCTTCATCCTTTTGTAAAACAGTTTGACTGCTCTTCATCGTCTTATAAAACAGTTTGACTGCTCTTCATCCTCTTGTAAAACAGGCTGACTGATCTTCATGCTCTTATAAAACAGTTTGACTGCTCTTCATTCTCTTATAAAACAGTTTGACTACTCTTCATCCTCTTATAAAACAGTTTGACTGCTCTTCATCCTCTTATAAAACAGTTTGACTGCTCTTCATCCTCTTATAAATCAGTTTGACTGCACTTCGTCCTATTATAAAACAGTTTGACTTCTCTTCATCCTTTTGTAAAACAGTTTGACTGCTCTTCATCCTCTTATAAAACAGGTTGACTGATCTTCATCCTCCTATAAAACAGTTTGACTTCTCTTCATCCTCTTGTAAAACAGGTTGACTGATCTTCATCCTCCTATAAAACAGTTTGACTGCTCTTCATCCTCTTATAAAACAGTTTGACTGTTCTTCATCCTCCTATAAAACAGTTTGACTGCTCTTCATCCTCTTATAAAAGTTTGACTGCTCTTCATCCTCATGTAAAACAGGTTGACTGATATTCATCCTCTTAAAAAACAGTTTGTCTGCTCTTCATCCTCCTATAAAACAGTTTGACTGCTCTTCATCCTCTTGTAAAACAGGCTGACTGATCTTCGTCCTCTTATAAAACAGTTTGACTGCTCTTCTTCCTCTTATAAAACAGTTTGACTGCTCTTCCTCCTATAAAACAGTTTGACTGCTCTTCATCCTCTTATAATACAGTTTGACTGCCCTTCATCCTCCTATAAAACAGTTTGACTTCTCTTCATCCTCTTATAAAACAGTTTGACTGCTCTTCATCCTCCTATAAAACAGTTTGACTGCTCTTCATCCTCTTATAAAAGTTTGACGGCTCTTCATCCTCATGTAAAACAGGTTGACTAATATTCATCCTCTTAAAAAACAGTTTGACTGCTCTTCTTCCTCTTATAAAACAGTTTGACTGCTCTTCCTCCTATAAAACAGTTTGACTGCTCTTCATCCTCTTATAATACAGTTTGACTGCCCTTCATCCTCCTATAAAAGAGTTTGACTGCTCTTCATCCTTTTGTAAAACAGTTTGACTGCTCTTCATCCTCTTATAAAGCAGTTTGACTGTGCTTCATCCTCTTATAAAGCAGTTTGACTGCTCTTCATCCTCCTTTAAAACAGTTTAACTACTCTTCATCCTTTAGTAAAACCGTTTGACTGTTCTTCACCCTCTTGTAAAACAGGGTGACTGATCTTCATCCTCTTATAAAACAGTTTTACTGATCTTCATCCTCTTATAAAACAGTTTGACTGCTCTTCATCCTCTTATAAATCAGTTTGACTGCACTTCGTCCTCTTATAAAACAGTTTGACTTCTCTTCATCCTCTTGTAAAACAGGTTGACTGATCCTCATCCTCCTATAAAACAGTTTGACTGCTCTTCATCCTCCTGTAAAACAGTTTGACTGCTCTTCATCCTTTTGTAAAACAGTTTGACTTCTCTTCATCCTCTTGTAAAACAGGTTGACTGATCTTCATCCTCCTATAAAACAGTTTGACTTCTCTTCATCCTCTTGTAAAACAGGTTGACTGATCTTCATCCTCCTATAAAACAGTTTGACTGCTCTTCATCCTCCTATAAAACAGTTTGACTGCTCTTCATCCTCTTATAAAACAGTTTGACTGCTCTTCCTCCTCTTATAAAACAGTTTGACTGCTCTTCATCCTCTTATAAATCAGTTTGACTGCACTTAGTCCTAATATAAAACAGTTTGACTTCTCTTCATCCTTTTGTAAAACAGTTTGACTGCTCTTCATCCTCTTATAAAACAGGTTGACTGATCTTCATCCTCCTATAAAACAGTTTGACTTCTCTTCATCCTCTTGTAAAACAGGTTGACTGATCTTCATCCTCCTATAAAACAGTTTGACTGCTCTTCATCCTCTTATAAAACAGTTTGACTGCTCTTCATCCTCTTATAAAACAGTTTGACTGCACTTCATCCTCTTATAAAACAGTTTGACTGCTCTTCATCCTCCTATAAAGCAGTTTGACTGCTCTTCATCCTCTTGTAAAACAGGCTGACTGATCTTCATCCTCTTATAAAACAGTTTCACTGCTCTTCATCCTCTTATAAAACAGTTTGACTGCTTTTCATCCTCTTATAAAACAGTTTGACTGCTCTTCGTCCTCTTATAAAACAGTTTGACTTCTCTTCATCCTCTTGTAAAACAGGTTGACTGAACTTCATCCTCCTATAAAACAGGTTGACTGCTCTTCATCCTCTTATAAAACAGTTTGACTGCTCTTCATCCTCCTATAAAACAGTTTGACTGCTCTTCATCCTCCTATAAAACAGTTTGACTGCTCTTCATCCTTTTGTAATACAGTTTGACTTCTCTTCATCCTCTTGTAAAACAGGTTGACTGATCTTCATCCTCCTATAAAACAGTTTGACTTCTCTTCATCCTCTTGTAAAACAGGTTGACTGATATTCATCCTCCTATAAAACAGTTTGACTGCTCTTCATCCTCCTATAAAACAGTTTGACTGCTCTTCATCCTCTTGTAAAACAGGCTGACTGATCTTCATCCTCCTATAAAACAGTTTGACTGCTCTTCATCCTCTTATAATACAGTTTGACTGCTCTTCATCGTCTTATAAAGCAGTTTGACTGCTCTTCATCCTCTTATAAAGCAGTTTGACTGCTCTTCATCCTCTTATAAAACAGTTTAACTACTCTTCATCCTTTTGTAAAACAGTTTGACTGCTCTTCATCCTCTTATAAAACAGGTTGACTGATCTTCATCCTCTTATAAAACAGTTTTACTGATCTTCATCCTCTTATAAATCAGTTTGACTGCACTTCGTCCTATTATAAAACAGTTTGACTTCTCTTCATCCTCTTGTAAAACAGGTTGACTGATCCTCATCCTCCTATAAAACAGTTTGACTGCTCTTCATCCTCTTATAAAACAGTTTGACTGCTCTTCATCCTCCTATAAAACAGTGTGACTGCTCTTCATCCTCCTATAAAACAGTTTGACTGCTCTTCATCCTCTTATAAAACAGTTTGACTGATCTTCATCATCTTATAAAACAGGTTGACTGCTCTTCATCCTTTTGTAAAACATGTTGACTGCTCTTCATCCTCTTATAAAACAGGTTGACTGATCTTCATCCTCTTATAAAACAGTTTGACTGCTCTTCACCCTCCTTCAAAACAGTTCGATGTTACTCTTCATCCTCTTGTAAAACAGGTTGACTGATCTTCATCCTCTTATAAAACAGTTTTACTGATCTTCATCCTCTTACAAAACAGTTTGACTGCTCTTCATCCTCTTATAAATCAGTTTGACTGCTCTTCGTCCTCTTATAAAACAGTTTGACTGCTCTTCATCCTCTTATAAAAAAGTTTGACTGCTCTTCATCCTCCTATAAAACTGTTTGACTGCTCTTCATCCTCTTGTAAAACAGGCTGACTGATCTTCATGCTCTTATAAAACAGTTTGACTGCTCTTCATTCTCTTATAAAACAGTTTGACTGCTCTTCATCCTCTTATAAAACAGTTTGACTGCTCTTCATCCTCTTATAAAACAGTTTGACTGCTCTTCATCCTCTTATAAATCAGTTTGACTGCACTTCGTCCTATTATAAAACAGTTTGACTTCTCATCATCCTTTTGTAAAACAGTTTGACTGCTCTTCATCCTCTTATAAAACAGGTTGACTGATCTTCATCCTCCTATAAAACAGTTTGACTTCTCTTCATCCTCTTGTAAAACAGGTTGACTGATCTTCATCCTCCTATAAAACAGTTTGACTGCTCTTCATCCTCTTATAAAACAGTTTGACTGCTCTTCATCCTCCTATAAAACAGTTTGACTGCTCTTCATCCTCTTATAAAAGTTTGACTGCTCTTCATCCTCATGTAAAACAGGTTGACTGATATTCATCCTCTTAAAAAACAGTTTGTCTGCTCTTCATCCTCCTATAAAACAGTTTGACTGCTCTTCATCCTCTTGTAAAACAGGCTGACTGATCTTCGTCCTCTTATAAAACAGTTTGACTGCTCTTCTTCCTCTTATAAAACAGTTTGACTGCTCTTCCTCCTATAAAACAGTTTGACTGCTCTTCATCCTCTTATAATACAGTTTGACTGCCCTTCATCCTCCTATAAAACAGTTTGACTGCTCTTCATCCCCTTGTAAAACAGTTTGACTGCTCTTCATCCTCTTATAAAGCAGTTTGACTGTTCTTCATCCTCTTATAAAGCAGTTTGACTGCTCTTCATCCTCCTATAAAACAGTTTAACTACTCTTCATCCTTTTGTAAAACCGTTTGACTGCTCTTCACCCTCTTGTAAAACAGGGTGACTGATCTTCATCCTCTTATAAAACAGTTTTACTGATCTTCATCCTCTTATAAAACAGTTTGACTGCTCTTCATCCTCTTATAAATCAGTTTGACTGCACTTCGTCCTCTTATAAAACAGTTTGACTTCTCTTCATCCTCTTGTAAAACATGTTGACTGATCCTCATCCTCCTATAAAACAGTTTGATTGCTCTTCATCCTCCTATAAAACAGTTTGACTGCTCTTCATCCTTTTGTAAAACAGTTTGACTTCTCTTCATCCTCTTGTAAAACAGGTTGACTGATCTTCATCCTCCTATAAAACAGTTTGACTTCTCTTCATCCTCTTGTAAAACAGTTTGACTGCTCTTCATCCTCCTATAAAACAGTTTGACTGCTCTTCATCCTCCTATAAAACAGTTTGACTTCTCTTCATCCTCTTGTAAAACAGGTTGACTGATCCTCATCCTCCTATAAAACAGTTTGACTGCTCTTCATCCTCTTATAAAACAGTTTGACTGCCCTTCATCCTCCTATCATCCTCCTATAAAACAGTGTGACTGCTCTTCATCCTCCTATAAAACAGTTTGACTGCTCTTCATCCTCTTATATAACAGTTTGACTGATCTTCATCATCTTATAAAACAGGTTGACTGCTCTTCATCCTCCTATAAAACAGTTTGACTGCTCTTTATCCTTTTGTAAAACATGTTGACTGCTCTTCATCCTCTTATAAAACAGGTTGACTGATCTTCATCCTCTTATAAAACACTTTGACTGCTCTTCACCCTCCTTCAAAACAGTTCGACTGCTCTTCATCCTCTTGTAAAACAGGTTGACTGATCTTCATCCTCTTATAAAACAGTTTTACTGATCTTCATCCTCTTACAAAACAGTTTGACTGCTCTTCATCCTCTTATAAATCAGTTTGACTGCTCTTCGTCCTCTTATAAAACAGTTTGACTGCTCTTCATCCTCTTATAAAAAAGTTTGACTGCTCTTCATCCTCCTATAAAACTGTTTGACTGCTCTTCATCCTCTTGTAAAACAGGCTGACTGATCTTCATGCTCTTATAAAACAGTTTGACTGCTCTTCATTCTCTTATAAAACAGTTTGACTGCTCTTCATCCTCTTATAAAACAGTTTGACTGCTCTTCATCCTCTTATGAAACAGTTTGACTGCTCTTCATCCTCTTATAAATCAGTTTGACTGCACTTCGTCCTATTATAAAACAGTTTGACTTCTCTTCATCCTTTTGTAAAACAGTTTGACTGCTCTTCATCCTCTTATAAAACAGGTTGACTGATCTTCATCCTCCTATAAAACAGTTTGACTTCTCTTCATCCTCTTGTAAATCAGGTTGACTGATCTTCATCCTCCTATAAAACAGTTTGACTTCTCTTCATCCTCTTGTAAAACAGTTTGACTGCTCTTCATCCTCCTATAAAACAGTTTGACTGCTCTTCATCCTCTTATAAAACAGGTTGACTGATCTTCATCCTCTTATAAAACAGTTTTACTGATCTTCATCCTCTTACAAAAGAGTTTGACTGCTCTTCATCCTCTTATAAATCAGTTTGACTGCTCTTCGTCCTCTTATAAAACAGTTTGACTGCTCTTCATCCTCTTATAAAAAAGTTTGACTGCTCTTCATCCTCCTATAAAACTGTTTGACTGCTCTTCATCCTCTTGTAAAACAGGCTGACTGATCTTCATGCTCTTATAAAACAGTTTGACTGCTCTTCATTCTCTTATAAAACAGTTTGACTGCTCTTTATCCTCTTATAAAACAGTTTGACTGCTCTTCTTCCTCTTATAAAACAGTTTGACTGCTCTTCCTCCTATAAAACAGTTTGACTGCTCTTCATCCTCTTATAATACAGTTTGACTGCCCTTCATCCTCCTATAAAAGAGTTTGACTGCTCTTCATCCTTTTGTAAAACAGTTTGACTGCTCTTCATCCTCTTATAAAGCAGTTTGACTGTGCTTCATCCTCTTATAAAGCAGTTTGACTGCTCTTCATCCTCCTTTAAAACAGTTTAACTACTCTTCATCCTTTAGTAAAACCGTTTGACTGTTCTTCACCCTCTTGTAAAACAGGGTGACTGATCTTCATCCTCTTATAAAACAGTTTTACTGATCTTCATCCTCTTATAAAACAGTTTGACTGCTCTTCATCCTCTTATAAATCAGTTTGACTGCACTTCGTCCTCTTATAAAACAGTTTGACTTCTCTTCATCCTCTTGTAAAACAGGTTGACTGATCCTCATCCTCCTATAAAACAGTTTGACTGCTCTTCATCCTCCTGTAAAACAGTTTGACTGCTCTTCATCCTTTTGTAAAACAGTTTGACTTCTCTTCATCCTCTTGTAAAACAGGTTGACTGATCTTCATCCTCCTATAAAACAGTTTGACTTCTCTTCATCCTCTTGTAAAACAGGTTGACTGATCTTCATCCTCCTATAAAACAGTTTGACTGCTCTTCATCCTCCTATAAAACAGTTTGACTGCTCTTCATCCTCTTATAAAACAGTTTGACTGCTCTTCCTCCTCTTATAAAACAGTTTGACTGCTCTTCATCCTCTTATAAATCAGTTTGACTGCACTTAGTCCTAATATAAAACAGTTTGACTTCTCTTCATCCTTTTGTAAAACAGTTTGACTGCTCTTCATCCTCTTATAAAACAGGTTGACTGATCTTCATCCTCCTATAAAACAGTTTGACTTCTCTTCATCCTCTTGTAAAACAGGTTGACTGATCTTCATCCTCCTATAAAACAGTTTGACTGCTCTTCATCCTCTTATAAAACAGTTTGACTGCTCTTCATCCTCTTATAAAACAGTTTGACTGCACTTCATCCTCTTATAAAACAGTTTGACTGCTCTTCATCCTCCTATAAAGCAGTTTGACTGCTCTTCATCCTCTTGTAAAACAGGCTGACTGATCTTCATCCTCTTATAAAACAGTTTCACTGCTCTTCATCCTCTTATAAAACAGTTTGACTGCTTTTCATCCTCTTATAAAACAGTTTGACTGCTCTTCGTCCTCTTATAAAACAGTTTGACTTCTCTTCATCCTCTTGTAAAACAGGTTGACTGAACTTCATCCTCCTATAAAACAGGTTGACTGCTCTTCATCCTCTTATAAAACAGTTTGACTGCTCTTCATCCTCCTATAAAACAGTTTGACTGCTCTTCATCCTCCTATAAAACAGTTTGACTGCTCTTCATCCTTTTGTAATACAGTTTGACTTCTCTTCATCCTCTTGTAAAACAGGTTGACTGATCTTCATCCTCCTATAAAACAGTTTGACTTCTCTTCATCCTCTTGTAAAACAGGTTGACTGATATTCATCCTCCTATAAAACAGTTTGACTGCTCTTCATCCTCCTATAAAACAGTTTGACTGCTCTTCATCCTCTTGTAAAACAGGCTGACTGATCTTCATCCTCCTATAAAACAGTTTGACTGCTCTTCATCCTCTTATAATACAGTTTGACTGCTCTTCATCGTCTTATAAAGCAGTTTGACTGCTCTTCATCCTCTTATAAAGCAGTTTGACTGCTCTTCATCCTCTTATAAAACAGTTTAACTACTCTTCATCCTTTTGTAAAACAGTTTGACTGCTCTTCATCCTCTTATAAAACAGGTTGACTGATCTTCATCCTCTTATAAAACAGTTTTACTGATCTTCATCCTCTTATAAATCAGTTTGACTGCACTTCGTCCTATTATAAAACAGTTTGACTTCTCTTCATCCTCTTGTAAAACAGGTTGACTGATCCTCATCCTCCTATAAAACAGTTTGACTGCTCTTCATCCTCTTATAAAACAGTTTGACTGCTCTTCATCCTCCTATAAAACAGTGTGACTGCTCTTCATCCTCCTATAAAACAGTTTGACTGCTCTTCATCCTCTTATAAAACAGTTTGACTGATCTTCATCATCTTATAAAACAGGTTGACTGCTCTTCATCCTTTTGTAAAACATGTTGACTGCTCTTCATCCTCTTATAAAACAGGTTGACTGATCTTCATCCTCTTATAAAACAGTTTGACTGCTCTTCACCCTCCTTCAAAACAGTTCGATGTTACTCTTCATCCTCTTGTAAAACAGGTTGACTGATCTTCATCCTCTTATAAAACAGTTTTACTGATCTTCATCCTCTTACAAAACAGTTTGACTGCTCTTCATCCTCTTATAAATCAGTTTGACTGCTCTTCGTCCTCTTATAAAACAGTTTGACTGCTCTTCATCCTCTTATAAAAAAGTTTGACTGCTCTTCATCCTCCTATAAAACTGTTTGACTGCTCTTCATCCTCTTGTAAAACAGGCTGACTGATCTTCATGCTCTTATAAAACAGTTTGACTGCTCTTCATTCTCTTATAAAACAGTTTGACTGCTCTTCATCCTCTTATAAAACAGTTTGACTGCTCTTCATCCTCTTATAAAACAGTTTGACTGCTCTTCATCCTCTTATAAATCAGTTTGACTGCACTTCGTCCTATTATAAAACAGTTTGACTTCTCATCATCCTTTTGTAAAACAGTTTGACTGCTCTTCATCCTCTTATAAAACAGGTTGACTGATCTTCATCCTCCTATAAAACAGTTTGACTTCTCTTCATCCTCTTGTAAAACAGGTTGACTGATCTTCATCCTCCTATAAAACAGTTTGACTGCTCTTCATCCTCTTATAAAACAGTTTGACTGCTCTTCATCCTCCTATAAAACAGTTTGACTGCTCTTCATCCTCTTATAAAAGTTTGACTGCTCTTCATCCTCATGTAAAACAGGTTGACTGATATTCATCCTCTTAAAAAACAGTTTGTCTGCTCTTCATCCTCCTATAAAACAGTTTGACTGCTCTTCATCCTCTTGTAAAACAGGCTGACTGATCTTCATCCTCCTATAAAACAGTTTGACTGCTCTTCATCCTCTTATAATACAGTTTGACTGCTCTTCATCGTCTTATAAAGCAGTTTGACTGCTCTTCATCCTCTTATAAAGCAGTTTGACTGCTCTTCATCCTCTTATAAAACAGTTTAACTACTCTTCATCCTTTTGTAAAACAGTTTGACTGCTCTTCATCCTCTTATAAAACAGGTTGACTGATCTTCATCCTCTTATAAAACAGTTTTACTGATCTTCATCCTCTTATAAATCAGTTTGACTGCACTTCGTCCTATTATAAAACAGTTTGACTTCTCTTCATCCTCTTGTAAAACAGGTTGACTGATCCTCATCCTCCTATAAAACAGTTTGACTGCTCTTCATCCTCTTATAAAACAGTTTGACTGCTCTTCATCCTCCTATAAAACAGTGTGACTGCTCTTCATCCTCCTATAAAACAGTTTGACTGCTCTTCATCCTCTTATAAAAAAGTTTGACTGCTCTTCATCCTCCTATAAAACTGTTTGACTGCTCTTCATCCTCTTGTAAAACAGGCTGACTGATCTTCATGCTCTTATAAAACAGTTTGACTGCTCTTCATTCTCTTATAAAACAGTTTGACTGCTCTTTATCCTCTTATAAAACAGTTTGACTGCTCTTCTTCCTCTTATAAAACAGTTTGACTGCTCTTCCTCCTATAAAACAGTTTGACTGCTCTTCATCCTCTTATAATACAGTTTGACTGCCCTTCATCCTCCTATAAAAGAGTTTGACTGCTCTTCATCCTTTTGTAAAACAGTTTGACTGCTCTTCATCCTCTTATAAAGCAGTTTGACTGTGCTTCATCCTCTTATAAAGCAGTTTGACTGCTCTTCATCCTCCTTTAAAACAGTTTAACTACTCTTCATCCTTTAGTAAAACCGTTTGACTGTTCTTCACCCTCTTGTAAAACAGGGTGACTGATCTTCATCCTCTTATAAAACAGTTTTACTGATCTTCATCCTCTTATAAAACAGTTTGACTGCTCTTCATCCTCTTATAAATCAGTTTGACTGCACTTCGTCCTCTTATAAAACAGTTTGACTTCTCTTCATCCTCTTGTAAAACAGGTTGACTGATCCTCATCCTCCTATAAAACAGTTTGACTGCTCTTCATCCTCCTGTAAAACAGTTTGACTGCTCTTCATCCTTTTGTAAAACAGTTTGACTTCTCTTCATCCTCTTGTAAAACAGGTTGACTGATCTTCATCCTCCTATAAAACAGTTTGACTTCTCTTCATCCTCTTGTAAAACAGGTTGACTGATCTTCATCCTCCTATAAAACAGTTTGACTGCTCTTCATCCTCCTATAAAACAGTTTGACTGATCTTCATCCTCTTATAAAACAGTTTGACTGCTCTTCCTCCTCTTATAAAACAGTTTGACTGCTCTTCATCCTCTTATAAATCAGTTTGACTGCACTTAGTCCTAATATAAAACAGTTTGACTTCTCTTCATCCTTTTGTAAAACAGTTTGACTGCTCTTCATCCTCTTATAAAACAGGTTGACTGATCTTCATCCTCCTATAAAACAGTTTGACTTCTCTTCATCCTCTTGTAAAACAGGTTGACTGATCTTCATCCTCCTATAAAACAGTTTGACTGCTCTTCATCCTCTTATAAAACAGTTTGACTGCTCTTCATCCTCTTATAAAACAGTTTGACTGCACTTCATCCTCTTATAAAACAGTTTGACTGCTCTTCATCCTCCTATAAAGCAGTTTGACTGCTCTTCATCCTCTTGTAAAACAGGCTGACTGATCTTCATCCTCTTATAAAACAGTTTCACTGCTCTTCATCCTCTTATAAAACAGTTTGACTGCTTTTCATCCTCTTATAAAACAGTTTGACTGCTCTTCGTCCTCTTATAAAACAGTTTGACTTCTCTTCATCCTCTTGTAAAACAGGTTGACTGAACTTCATCCTCCTATAAAACAGGTTGACTGCTCTTCATCCTCTTATAAAACAGTTTGACTGCTCTTCATCCTCCTATAAAACAGTTTGACTGCTCTTCATCCTCCTATAAAACAGTTTGACTGCTCTTCATCCTTTTGTAATACAGTTTGACTTCTCTTCATCCTCTTGTAAAACAGGTTGACTGATCTTCATCCTCCTATAAAACAGTTTGACTTCTCTTCATCCTCTTGTAAAACAGGTTGACTGATATTCATCCTCCTATAAAACAGTTTGACTGCTCTTCATCCTCCTATAAAACAGTTTGACTGCTCTTCATCCTCTTGTAAAACAGGCTGACTGATCTTCATCCTCCTATAAAACAGTTTGACTGCTCTTCATCCTCTTATAATACAGTTTGACTGCTCTTCATCGTCTTATAAAGCAGTTTGACTGCTCTTCATCCTCTTATAAAGCAGTTTGACTGCTCTTCATCCTCTTATAAAACAGTTTAACTACTCTTCATCCTTTTGTAAAACAGTTTGACTGCTCTTCATCCTCTTATAAAACAGGTTGACTGATCTTCATCCTCTTATAAAACAGTTTTACTGATCTTCATCCTCTTATAAATCAGTTTGACTGCACTTCGTCCTATTATAAAACAGTTTGACTTCTCTTCATCCTCTTGTAAAACAGGTTGACTGATCCTCATCCTCCTATAAAACAGTTTGACTGCTCTTCATCCTCTTATAAAACAGTTTGACTGCTCTTCATCCTCCTATAAAACAGTGTGACTGCTCTTCATCCTCCTATAAAACAGTTTGACTGCTCTTCATCCTCTTATAAAACAGTTTGACTGATCTTCATCATCTTATAAAACAGGTTGACTGCTCTTCATCCTTTTGTAAAACATGTTGACTGCTCTTCATCCTCTTATAAAACAGGTTGACTGATCTTCATCCTCTTATAAAACAGTTTGACTGCTCTTCACCCTCCTTCAAAACAGTTCGATGTTACTCTTCATCCTCTTGTAAAACAGGTTGACTGATCTTCATCCTCTTATAAAACAGTTTTACTGATCTTCATCCTCTTACAAAACAGTTTGACTGCTCTTCATCCTCTTATAAATCAGTTTGACTGCTCTTCGTCCTCTTATAAAACAGTTTGACTGCTCTTCATCCTCTTATAAAAAAGTTTGACTGCTCTTCATCCTCCTATAAAACTGTTTGACTGCTCTTCATCCTCTTGTAAAACAGGCTGACTGATCTTCATGCTCTTATAAAACAGTTTGACTGCTCTTCATTCTCTTATAAAACAGTTTGACTGCTCTTCATCCTCTTATAAAACAGTTTGACTGCTCTTCATCCTCTTATAAAACAGTTTGACTGCTCTTCATCCTCTTATAAATCAGTTTGACTGCACTTCGTCCTATTATAAAACAGTTTGACTTCTCATCATCCTTTTGTAAAACAGTTTGACTGCTCTTCATCCTCTTATAAAACAGGTTGACTGATCTTCATCCTCCTATAAAACAGTTTGACTTCTCTTCATCCTCTTGTAAAACAGGTTGACTGATCTTCATCCTCCTATAAAACAGTTTGACTGCTCTTCATCCTCTTATAAAACAGTTTGACTGCTCTTCATCCTCCTATAAAACAGTTTGACTGCTCTTCATCCTCTTATAAAAGTTTGACTGCTCTTCATCCTCATGTAAAACAGGTTGACTGATATTCATCCTCTTAAAAAACAGTTTGTCTGCTCTTCATCCTCCTATAAAACAGTTTGACTGCTCTTCATCCTCTTGTAAAACAGGCTGACTGATCTTCATCCTCCTATAAAACAGTTTGACTGCTCTTCATCCTCTTATAATACAGTTTGACTGCTCTTCATCGTCTTATAAAGCAGTTTGACTGCTCTTCATCCTCTTATAAAGCAGTTTGACTGCTCTTCATCCTCTTATAAAACAGTTTAACTACTCTTCATCCTTTTGTAAAACAGTTTGACTGCTCTTCATCCTCTTATAAAACAGGTTGACTGATCTTCATCCTCTTATAAAACAGTTTTACTGATCTTCATCCTCTTATAAATCAGTTTGACTGCACTTCGTCCTATTATAAAACAGTTTGACTTCTCTTCATCCTCTTGTAAAACAGGTTGACTGATCCTCATCCTCCTATAAAACAGTTTGACTGCTCTTCATCCTCTTATAAAACAGTTTGACTGCTCTTCATCCTCCTATAAAACAGTGTGACTGCTCTTCATCCTCCTATAAAACAGTTTGACTGCTCTTCATCCTCTTATAAAACAGTTTGACTGATCTTCATCATCTTATAAAACAGGTTGACTGCTCTTCATCCTTTTGTAAAACATGTTGACTGCTCTTCATCCTCTTATAAAACAGGTTGACTGATCTTCATCCTCTTATAAAACAGTTTGACTGCTCTTCACCCTCCTTCAAAACAGTTCGATGTTACTCTTCATCCTCTTGTAAAACAGGTTGACTGATCTTCATCCTCTTATAAAACAGTTTTACTGATCTTCATCCTCTTACAAAACAGTTTGACTGCTCTTCATCCTCTTATAAATCAGTTTGACTGCTCTTCGTCCTCTTATAAAACAGTTTGACTGCTCTTCATCCTCTTATAAAAAAGTTTGACTGCTCTTCATCCTCCTATAAAACTGTTTGACTGCTCTTCATCCTCTTGTAAAACAGGCTGACTGATCTTCATGCTCTTATAAAACAGTTTGACTGCTCTTCATTCTCTTATAAAACAGTTTGACTGCTCTTCATCCTCTTATAAAACAGTTTGACTGCTCTTCATCCTCTTATAAAACAGTTTGACCGCTCTTCATCCTCTTATAAATCAGTTTGACTGCACTTCGTCCTATTATAAAACAGTTTGACTTCTCATCATCCTTTTGTAAAACAGTTTGACTGCTCTTCATCCTCTTATAAAACAGGTTGACTGATCTTCATCCTCCTATAAAACAGTTTGACTTCTCTTCATCCTCTTGTAAAACAGGTTGACTGATCTTCATCCTCCTATAAAACAGTTTGACTGCTCTTCATCCTCTTATAAAACAGTTTGACTGCTCTTCATCCTCCTATAAAACAGTTTGACTGCTCTTCATCCTCTTATAAAAGTTTGACTGCTCTTCATCCTCATGTAAAACAGGTTGACTGATATTCATCCTCTTAAAAAACAGTTTGTCTGCTCTTCATCCTCCTATAAAACAGTTTGACTGCTCTTCATCCTCTTGTAAAACAGGCTGACTGATCTTCGTCCTCTTATAAAACAGTTTGACTGCTCTTCTTCCTCTTATAAAACAGTTTGACTGCTCTTCCTCCTATAAAACAGTTTGACTGCTCTTCATCCTCTTATAATACAGTTTGACTGCCCTTCATCCTCCTATAAAACAGTTTGACTGCTCTTCATCCCCTTGTAAAACAGTTTGACTGCTCTTCATCCTCTTATAAAGCAGTTTGACTGTTCTTCATCCTCTTATAAAGCAGTTTGACTGCTCTTCATCCTCCTATAAAACAGTTTAACTACTCTTCATCCTTTTGTAAAACCGTTTGACTGCTCTTCACCCTCTTGTAAAACAGGGTGACTGATCTTCATCCTCTTATAAAACAGTTTTACTGATCTTCATCCTCTTATAAAACAGTTTGACTGCTCTTCATCCTCTTATAAATCAGTTTGACTGCACTTCGTCCTCTTATAAAACAGTTTGACTTCTCTTCATCCTCTTGTAAAACATGTTGACTGATCCTCATCCTCCTATAAAACAGTTTGATTGCTCTTCATCCTCCTATAAAACAGTTTGACTGCTCTTCATCCTTTTGTAAAACAGTTTGACTTCTCTTCATCCTCTTGTAAAACAGGTTGACTGATCTTCATCCTCCTATAAAACAGTTTGACTTCTCTTCATCCTCTTGTAAAACAGTTTGACTGCTCTTCATCCTCCTATAAAACAGTTTGACTGCTCTTCATCCTCCTATAAAACGTTTGACTTCTCTTCATCCTCTTGTAAAACAGGTTGACTGATCCTCATCCTCCTATAAAACAGTTTGACTGCTCTTCATCCTCTTATAAAACAGTTTGACTGCTCTTCATCCTCCTATCATCCTCCTATAAAACAGTGTGACTGCTCTTCATCCTCCTATAAAACAGTTTGACTGCTCTTCATCCTCTTATATAACAGTTTGACTGATCTTCATCATCTTATAAAACAGGTTGACTGCTCTTCATCCTCCTATAAAACAGTTTGACTGCTCTTTATCCTTTTGTAAAACATGTTGACTGCTCTTCATCCTCTTATAAAACAGGTTGACTGATCTTCATCCTCTTATAAAACACTTTGACTGCTCTTCACCCTCCTTCAAAACAGTTCGACTGCTCTTCATCCTCTTGTAAAACAGGTTGACTGATCTTCATCCTCTTATAAAACAGTTTTACTGATCTTCATCCTCTTACAAAACAGTTTGACTGCTCTTCATCCTCTTATAAATCAGTTTGACTGCTCTTCGTCCTCTTATAAAACAGTTTGACTGCTCTTCATCCTCTTATAAAAAAGTTTGACTGCTCTTCATCCTCCTATAAAACTGTTTGACTGCTCTTCATCCTCTTGTAAAACAGGCTGACTGATCTTCATGCTCTTATAAAACAGTTTGACTGCTCTTCATTCTCTTATAAAACAGTTTGACTGCTCTTCATCCTCTTATAAAACAGTTTGACTGCTCTTCATCCTCTTATGAAACAGTTTGACTGCTCTTCATCCTCTTATAAATCAGTTTGACTGCACTTCGTCCTATTATAAAACAGTTTGACTTCTCTTCATCCTTTTGTAAAACAGTTTGACTGCTCTTCATCCTCTTATAAAACAGGTTGACTGATCTTCATCCTCCTATAAAACAGTTTGACTTCTCTTCATCCTCTTGTAAATCAGGTTGACTGATCTTCATCCTCCTATAAAACAGTTTGACTTCTCTTCATCCTCTTGTAAAACAGTTTGACTGCTCTTCATCCTCCTATAAAACAGTTTGACTGCTCTTCATCCTCTTATAAAACAGGTTGACTGATCTTCATCCTCTTATAAAACAGTTTTACTGATCTTCATCCTCTTACAAAAGAGTTTGACTGCTCTTCATCCTCTTATAAATCAGTTTGACTGCTCTTCGTCCTCTTATAAAACAGTTTGACTGCTCTTCATCCTCTTATAAAAAAGTTTGACTGCTCTTCATCCTCCTATAAAACTGTTTGACTGCTCTTCATCCTCTTGTAAAACAGGCTGACTGATCTTCATGCTCTTATAAAACAGTTTGACTGCTCTTCATTCTCTTATAAAACAGTTTGACTGCTCTTTATCCTCTTATAAAACAGTTTGACTGCTCTTCATCCTCTTATGAAACAGTTTGACTGCTCTTCATCCTCTTATAAATCAGTTTGACTGCACTTCGTCCTATTATAAAACAGTTTGACTTCTCTTCATCCTTTTGTAAAACAGTTTGACTGCTCTTCATCCTCTTATAAAACAGGTTGACTGATCTTCATCCTCCTATAAAACAGTTTGACTTCTCTTCATCCTCTTGTAAAACAGGTTGACTGATCTTCATCCTCCTATAAAACAGTTTGACTGCTCTTCATCCTCTTATAAAACAGTTTGACTGCTCTTCATCCTCCTATAAAACAGTTTGACTGCTCTTCATCCTCTTATAAAAGTTTGACTGCTCTTCATCCTCATGTAAAACAGGTTGACTGATATTCATCCTCTTAAAAAACAGTTTGACTGCTCTTCTTCCTCTTATAAAACAGTTTGACTGCTCTTCCTCCTATAAAACAGTTTGACTGCTCTTCATCCTCTTATAATACAGTTTGACTGCCCTTCATCCTCCTATAAAAGAGTTTGACTGCTCTTCATCCTTTTGTAAAACAGTTTGACTGCTCTTCATCCTCTTATAAAGCAGTTTGACTGTGCTTCATCCTCTTATAAAGCAGTTTGACTGCTCTTCATCCTCCAATAAAACAGTTTAACTACTCTTCATCCTTTAGTAAAACCGTTTGACTGCTCTTCACCCTCTTGTAAAACAGGGTGACTGATCTTCATCCTCTTATAAAACAGTTTTACTGATCTTCATCCTCTTATAAAACAGTTTGACTGCTCTTCATCCTCTTATAAATCAGTTTGACTGCACTTCGTCCTCTTATAAAACAGTTTGACTTCTCTTCATCCTCTTGTAAAACAGGTTGACTGATCCTCATCCTCCTATAAAACAGTTTGACTGCTCTTCATCCTCCTGTAAAACAGTTTGACTGCTCTTCATCCTTTTGTAAAACAGTTTGACTTCTCTTCATCCTCTTGTAAAACAGGTTGACTGATCTTCATCCTCCTATAAAACAGTTTGACTTCTCTTCATCCTCTTGTAAAACAGGTTGACTGATCTTCATCCTCCTATAAAACAGTTTGACTGCTCTTCATCCTCCTATAAAACAGTTTGACTGCTCTTCATCCTCTTGTAAAACAGGCTGACTGATCTTCATCCTCTTATAAAACAGTTTGACTGCTCTTCATCCTCTTATAAAACAGTTGGACTGCTCTTCATCCTCCTATAAAACAGTTTGACTGCTCTTCATCCTCTTATAATACAGTTTGACTGCCCTTCATCCTCCTATAAAACAGTTTGACTTCTCTTCATCCTCTTGTAAAACAGGTTGACTGATCTTCATCCTCCTATAAAACAGTTTGACTGCTCTTCATCCTCTTATAAAACAGTTTGACTGCTCTTCATCCTCCTATAAAACAGTTTGACTGCTCTTCATCCTCTTATAAAAGTTTGACTGCTCTTCATCCTCATGTAAAACAGGTTGACTGATATTCATCCTCTTAAAAAACAGTTTGTCTGCTCTTCATCCTCCTATAAAACAGTTTGACTGCTCTTCATCCTCTTGTAAAACAGGCTGACTGATCTTCGTCCTCTTATAAAACAGTTTGACTGCTCTTCTTCCTCTTATAAAACAGTTTGACTGCTCTTCCTCCTATAAAACAGTTTGACTGCTCTTCATCCTCTTATAATACAGTTTGACTGCCCTTCATCCTCCTATAAAACAGTTTGACTGCTCTTCATCCCCTTGTAAATCAGTTTGACTGCACTTCATCCTCTTATAAAGCAGTTTGACTGTTCTTCATCCTCTTATAAAGCAGTTTGACTGCTCTTCATCCTCCTATAAAACAGTTTAACTACTCTTCATCCTTTTGTAAAACCGTTTGACTGCTCTTCACCCTCTTGTAAAACAGGGTGACTGATCTTCATCCTCTTATAAAACAGTTTTACTGATCTTCATCCTCTTATAAAACAGTTTGACTGCTCTTCATCCTCTTATAAATCAGTTTGACTGCACTTCGTCCTCTTATAAAACAGTTTGACTTCTCTTCATCCTCTTGTAAAACATGTTGACTGATCCTCATCCTCCTATAAAACAGTTTGATTGCTCTTCATCCTCCTATAAAACAGTTTGACTGCTCTTCATCCTTTTGTAAAACAGTTTGACTTCTCTTCATCCTCTTGTAAAACAGGTTGACTGATCTTCATCCTCCTATAAAACAGTTTGACTTCTCTTCATCCTCTTGTAAAACAGTTTGACTGCTCTTCATCCTCCTATAAAACAGTTTGACTGCTCTTCATCCTCCTATAAAACAGTTTGACTTCTCTTCATCCTCTTGTAAAACAGGTTGACTGATCCTCATCCTCCTATAAAACAGTTTGACTGCTCTTCATCCTCTTATAAAACAGTTTGACTGCTCTTCATCCTCCTATCATCCTCCTATAAAACAGTGTGACTGCTCTTCATCCTCCTATAAAACAGTTTGACTGCTCTTCATCCTCTTATATAACAGTTTGACTGATCTTCATCATCTTATAAAACAGGTTGACTGCTCTTCATCCTCCTATAAAACAGTTTGACTGCTCTTTATCCTTTTGTAAAACATGTTGACTGCTCTTCATCCTCTTATAAAACAGGTTGACTGATCTTCATCCTCTTATAAAACACTTTGACTGCTCTTCACCCTCCTTCAAAACAGTTCGACTGCTCTTCATCCTCTTGTAAAACAGGTTGACTGATCTTCATCCTCTTATAAAACAGTTTTACTGATCTTCATCCTCTTACAAAAGAGTTTGACTGCTCTTCATCCTCTTATAAATCAGTTTGACTGCTCTTCGTCCTCTTATAAAACAGTTTGACTGCTCTTCATCCTCTTGTAAAACAGGCTGACTGATCTTCATGCTCTTATAAAACAGTTTGACTGCTCTTCATTCTCTTATAAAACAGTTTGACTGCTCTTCATCCTCTTATAAAACAGTTTGACTGCTCTTCATCCTCTTATGAAACAGTTTGACTGCTCTTCATCCTCTTATAAATCAGTTTGACTGCACTTCGTCCTATTATAAAACAGTTTGACTTCTCTTCATCCTTTTGTAAAACAGTTTGACTGCTCTTCATCCTCTTATAAAACAGGTTGACTGATCTTCATCCTCCTATAAAACAGTTTGACTTCTCTTCATCCTCTTGTAAATCAGGTTGACTGATCTTCATCCTCCTATAAAACAGTTTGACTTCTCTTCATCCTCTTGTAAAACAGTTTGACTGCTCTTCATCCTCCTATAAAACAGTTTGACTGCTCTTCATCCTCTTATAAAACAGGTTGACTGATCTTCATCCTCTTATAAAACAGTTTTACTGATCTTCATCCTTTTACAAAAGAGTTTGACTGCTCTTCATCCTCTTATAAATCAGTTTGACTGCTCTTCGTCCTCTTATAAAACAGTTTGACTGCTCTTCATCCTCTTATAAAAAAGTTTGACTGCTCTTCATCCTCCTATAAAACTGTTTGACTGCTCTTCATCCTCTTGTAAAACAGGCTGACTGATCTTCATGCTCTTATAAAACAGTTTGACTGCTCTTCATTCTCTTATAAAACAGTTTGACTGCTCTTCATCCTCTTATAAAACAGTTTGACTGCTCTTCATCCTCTTATGAAACAGTTTGACTGCTCTTCATCCTCTTATAAATCAGTTTGACTGCACTTCGTCCTATTATAAAACAGTTTGACTTCTCTTCATCCTTTTGTAAAACAGTTTGACTGCTCTTCATCCTCTTATAAAACAGGTTGACTGATCTTCATCCTCCTATAAAACAGTTTGACTTCTCTTCATCCTCTTGTAAAACAGGTTGACTGATCTTCATCCTCCTATAAAACAGTTTGACTGCTCTTCATCCTCTTATAAAACAGTTTGACTGCTCTTCATCCTCCTATAAAACAGTTTGACTGCTCTTCATCCTCTTATAAAAGTTTGACTGCTCTTCATCCTCATGTAAAACAGGTTGACTGATATTCATCCTCTTAAAAAACAGTTTGACTGCTCTTCTTCCTCTTATAAAACAGTTTGACTGCTCTTCCTCCTATAAAACAGTTTGACTGCTCTTCATCCTCTTATAATACAGTTTGACTGCCCTTCATCCTCCTATAAAAGAGTTTGACTGCTCTTCATCCTTTTGTAAAACAGTTTGACTGCTCTTCATCCTCTTATAAAGCAGTTTGACTGTGCTTCATCCTCTTATAAAGCAGTTTGACTGCTCTTCATCCTCCAATAAAACAGTTTAACTACTCTTCATCCTTTAGTAAAACCGTTTGACTGCTCTTCACCCTCTTGTAAAACAGGGTGACTGATCTTCATCCTCTTATAAAACAGTTTTACTGATCTTCATCCTCTTATAAAACAGTTTGACTGCTCTTCATCCTCTTATAAATCAGTTTGACTGCACTTCGTCCTCTTATAAAACAGTTTGACTTCTCTTCATCCTCTTGTAAAACAGGTTGACTGATCCTCATCCTCCTATAAAACAGTTTGACTGCTCTTCATCCTCCTGTAAAACAGTTTGACTGCTCTTCATCCTTTTGTAAAACAGTTTGACTTCTCTTCATCCTCTTGTAAAACAGGTTGACTGATCTTCATCCTCCTATAAAACAGTTTGACTTCTCTTCATCCTCTTGTAAAACAGGTTGACTGATCTTCATCCTCCTATAAAACAGTTTGACTGCTCTTCATCCTCCTATAAAACAGTTTGACTGCTCTTCATCCTCTTGTAAAACAGGCTGACTGATCTTCATCCTCTTATAAAACAGTTTGACTGCTCTTCATCCTCTTATAAAACAGTTTGACTGCTCTTCATCCTCCTATAAAACAGTTTGACTGCTCTTCATCCTCTTATAATACAGTTTGACTGCCCTTCATCCTCCTATAAAACAGTTTGACTGCTCTTCATCCTCCTGTAAAACAGGTTGACTGATCTTCATCCTCTTATAAAACAGTTCGACTGCTCTTCATCCTCTTGTAAAACAGGTTGACTGATCTTCATCCTCTTATAAAACAGTTTTACTGATCTTCATCCTCTTACAAAACAGTTTGACTGCTCTTCATCCTCTTATAAATCAGTTTGACTGCTCTTCGTCCTCTTATAAAACAGTTTGACTGCTCTTCATCCTCTTATAAAAAAGTTTGACTGCTCTTCATCCTACTATAAAACAGTTTGACTGCTCTTCATCCTCTTGTAAAACAGGCTGACTGATCTTCATGCTCTTATAAAACAGTTTGACTGCTCTTCATTCTCTTATAAAACAGTTTGACTGCTCTTCGTCCTCTTATAAAACAGTTTGACTGCTCTTCATCCTCTTATAAAACAGTTTGACTGCTCTTCATCCTCTTATAAATCAGTTTGACTGCACTTCGTCCTATTATAAAACAGTTTGACTTCTCTTCATCCTTTTGTAAAACAGTTTGACTGCTCTTCATCCTCTTATAAAAAAGGTTGACTGATCTTCATCCTCCTATAAAACAGTTTGACTTCTCTTCATCCTCTTGTAAAACAGGTTGACTGATCTTCATCCTCCTATAAAACAGTTTGACTGCTCTTCATCCTCTTATAAAACAGTTTGACTGCTCTTCATCCTCCTATAAAACAGTTTGACTGCTCTTCATCCTCATGTAAAACAGGTTGACTGATATTCATCCTCTTAAAAAACAGTTTGTCTGCTCTTCATCCTCCTATAAAACAGTTTGACTGCTCTTCATCCTCTTGTAAAACAGGCTGACTGATCTTCGTCCTCTTATAAAACAGTTTGACCGCTCTTCTTCCTCTTATAAAACAGTTTGACTGCTCTTCATCCTCTTATAAAACAGTTTGACTTCTCTTCATCCTTTTGTAAAACAGTTTGACTGCTCTTCATCCTCTTATAAAACAGGTTGACTGATCTTCATCCTCCTATAAAACAGTTTGACTTCTCTTCATCCTCTTGTAAAACAGGTTGACTGATCTTCATCCTCCTATAAAACAGTTTGACTGCTCTTCATCCTCTTATAAAACAGTTTGACTGCTCTTCATCCTCCTATAAAACAGTTTGACTGCTCTTCATCCTCTTATAAAAGTTTGACTGCTCTTCATCCTCATGTAAAACAGGTTGACTGATATTCAACCTCTTAAAAAACAGTTTGTTTGCTCTTCATCCTCCTATAAAACAGTTTGACTGCTCTTCATCCTCTTGTAAAACAGGCTGACTGATCTTCGTCCTCTTATAAAACAGTTTGACTGCTCTTCTTCCTCTTATAAAACAGTTTGACTGCTCTTCCTCCTATAAAACAGTTTGACTGCTCTTCATCCTCTTATAAAGCAGTTTGACTGTTCTTCATCCTCTTATAAAGCAGATTGACTGCTCTTCATCCTCCTATAAAACAGTTTAACTACTATTCATCCTTTTGTAAAACCGTTTGACTGCTCTTCACCCTCTTGTAAAACAGGGTGACTGATCTTCATCCTCTTATAAAACAGTTTTACTGATCTTCATCCTCTTATAAAACAGTTTGACTGCTCTTCATCCTCTTATAAATCAGTTTGACTGCACTTCGTCCTCTTATAAAACAGTTTGACTTCTCTTCATCCTCTTGTAAAACAGGTTGACTGATCCTCAGCCTCCTATAAAACAGTTTGACTGCTCTTCATCCTCCTATAAAACAGTTTGACTGCTCTTCATCCTTTTGTAAAACAGTGTGACTTCTCTTCATCCTCTTGTAAAACAGGTTGACTGATCTTCATCCTCCTATAAAACAGTTTGACTTCTCTTCATCCTCTTGTAAAACAGGTTGACTGATCTTCATCCTCCTATAAAACAGTTTGACTGCTCTTCATCCTCCTATAAAACAGTTTGACTGCTCTTCATCCTCTTGTAAAACAGGCTGACTGATCTTCATCCTCTTATAAAACAGTTTGACTGCTCTTCATCCTCTTATAAAACAGTTTGACTGCTCTTCATCCTCCTATAAAACAGTTTGACTGCTCTTCATCCTCTTATAATACAGTTTGACTGCCCTTCATCCTCCTATAAAACAGTTTGACTGCTCTTCATCCTCCTGTAAAACAGGTTGACTGATCTTCATCCTCTTATAAAACAGTTTGACTGCTCTTCATCCTCCTATAAAACAGTTTGACTGATCTTCATCCTCTTATAAAACAGTTTTACTGATCTTAATCCTCTTACAAAACAGTTTGACTGCTCTTCATCCTCTTATAAATCAGTTTGACTGCCCTTCATCCTCCAATAAAACAGTTTGACTGCTCTTCATCCTCTTGTAAAACAGTTTGACTGCTCTTCATCCATTTATAAAGCAGTTTGACTGCTCTTCATGCTCTTATAAAACAGTTTCACTACTCTTCATCCTCTTATAAAACAGTTTGACGGCTCTTCATCCTCTTATAAAACAGTTTGACTGCTCTTCATCCTCTTATAAATCAGTTTGACTGCTCTTCGTCCTCTTATAAAACAGTTTGACTTCTCTTCATCCTCTTGTAAAACAGGTTGACTGAACTTCATCCTCCTATAAAACAGGTTGACTGCTCTTCATCCTCTTATAAAACAGTTTGACTGCTCTTCATCCTCCTATAAAACAGTTTGACTGCTCTTCATCCTCCTATAAAACAGTTTGACTGCTCTTCATCCTTTTGTAAAACAGTTTGACTGCTCTTCATCCTCTTATAAAACAGTTTGACTGCTCTTCCTCCTATAAAACAGTTTGACTGCTCTTCATCCTCTTATAATACAGTTTGACTGCCCTTCATCCTCCTATAAAAGAGTTTGACTGCTCTTCATCCTTTTGTAAAACAGTTTGACTGCTCTTCATCCTCTTATAAAGCAGTTTGACTGTGCTTCATCCTCTTATAAAGCAGTTTGACTTCTCTTCATCCTCCTATAAAACAGTTTAACTACTCTTCATCCTTTAGTAAAACCGTTTGACTGCTCTTCACCCTCTTGTAAAACAGGGTGACTGATCTTCATCCTCTTATAAAACAGTTTTACTGATCTTCATCCTCTTATAAAACAGTTTGACTGCTCTTCATCCTCTTATAAATCAGTTTGACTGCACTTCGTCCTCTTATAAAACAGTTTGACTTCTCTTCATCCTCTTGTAAAACAGGTTGACTGATCCTCATCCTCCTATAAAACAGTTTGACTGCTCTTCATCCTCCTGTAAAACAGTTTGACTGCTCTTCATCCTTTTGTAAAACAGTTTGACTTCTCTTCATCCTCTTGTAAAACAGGTTGACTGATCTTCATCCTCCTATAAAACAGTTTGACTGCTCTTCCTCCTATAAAACAGTTTGACTGCTCTTCATCCTCTTATAATACAGTTTGACTGCCCTTCATCCTCCTATAAAACAGTTTGACTTCTCTTCATCCTTTTGTAAAACAGTTTGACTGCTCTTCATCCTCTTATAAAACAGGTTGACTGATCTTCATCCTCCTATAAAACAGTTTGACTTCTCTTCATCCTCTTGTAAAACAGGTTGACTGATCTTCATCCTCCTATAAAACAGTTTGACTGCTCTTCATCCTCTTATAAAACAGTTTGACTGCTCTTCATCCTCCTATAAAACAGTTTGACTGCTCTTCATCCTCTTATAAAAGTTTGACTGCTCTTCATCCTCATGTAAAACAGGTTGACTGATATTCATCCTCTTAAAAAACAGTTTGACTGCTCTTCTTCCTCTTATAAAACAGTTTGACTGCTCTTCCTCCTATAAAACAGTTTGACTGCTCTTCATCCTCTTATAATACAGTTTGACTGCCCTTCATCCTCCTATAAAAGAGTTTGACTGCTCTTCATCCTTTTGTAAAACAGTTTGACTGCTCTTCATCCTCTTATAAAGCAGTTTGACTGTGCTTCATCCTCTTATAAAGCAGTTTGACTGCTCTTCATCCTCCAATAAAACAGTTTAACTACTCTTCATCCTTTAGTAAAACCGTTTGACTGCTCTTCACCCTCTTGTAAAACAGGGTGACTGATCTTCATCCTCTTATAAAACAGTTTTACTGATCTTCATCCTCTTATAAAACAGTTTGACTGCTCTTCATCCTCTTATAAATCAGTTTGACTGCACTTCGTCCTCTTATAAAACAGTTTGACTTCTCTTCATCCTCCTGTAAAACAGGTTGACTGATCCTCATCCTCCTATAAAACAGTTTGACTGCTCTTCATCCTCCTGTAAAACAGTTTGACTGCTCTTCATCCTTTTGTAAAACAGTTTGACTTCTCTTCATCCTCTTGTAAAACAGGTTGACTGATCTTCATCCTCCTATAAAACAGTTTGACTTCTCTTCATCCTCTTGTAAAACAGGTTGACTGATCTTCATCCTCCTATAAAACAGTTTGACTGCTCTTCATCCTCCTATAAAACAGTTTGACTGCTCTTCATCCTCTTGTAAAACAGGCTGACTGATCTTCATCCTCTTATAAAACAGTTTGACTGCTCTTCATCCTCTTATAAAACAGTTTGACTGCTCTTCATCCTCCTATAAAACAGTTTGACTGCTCTTCATCCTCTTATAATACAGTTTGACTGCCCTTCATCCTCCTATAAAACAGTTTGACTGCTCTTCATCCTCCTGTAAAACAGGTTGACTGATCTTCATCCTCTTATAAAACAGTTCGACTGCTCTTCATCCTCTTGTAAAACAGGTTGACTGATCTTCATCCTCTTATAAAACAGTTTTACTGATCTTCATCCTCTTACAAAACAGTTTGACTGCTCTTCATCCTCTTATAAATCAGTTTGACTGCTCTTCGTCCTCTTATAAAACAGTTTGACTGCTCTTCATCCTCTTATAAAAAAGTTTGACTGCTCTTCATCCTACTATAAAACAGTTTGACTGCTCTTCATCCTCTTGTAAAACAGGCTGACTGATCTTCATGCTCTTATAAAACAGTTTGACTGCTCTTCATTCTCTTATAAAACAGTTTGACTGCTCTTCGTCCTCTTATAAAACAGTTTGACTGCTCTTCATCCTCTTATAAAACAGTTTGACTGCTCTTCATCCTCTTATAAATCAGTTTGACTGCACTTCGTCCTATTATAAAACAGTTTGACTTCTCTTCATCCTTTTGTAAAACAGTTTGACTGCTCTTCATCCTCTTATAAAAAAGGTTGACTGATCTTCATCCTCCTATAAAACAGTTTGACTTCTCTTCATCCTCTTGTAAAACAGGTTGACTGATCTTCATCCTCCTATAAAACAGTTTGACTGCTCTTCATCCTCTTATAAAACAGTTTGACTGCTCTTCATCCTCCTATAAAACAGTTTGACTGCTCTTCATCCTCATGTAAAACAGGTTGACTGATATTCATCCTCTTAAAAAACAGTTTGTCTGCTCTTCATCCTCCTATAAAACAGTTTGACTGCTCTTCATCCTCTTGTAAAACAGGCTGACTGATCTTCGTCCTCTTATAAAACAGTTTGACCGCTCTTCTTCCTCTTATAAAACAGTTTGACTGCTCTTCATCCTCTTATAAAACAGTTTGACTTCTCTTCATCCTTTTGTAAAACAGTTTGACTGCTCTTCATCCTCTTATAAAACAGGTTGACTGATCTTCATCCTCCTATAAAACAGTTTGACTTCTCTTCATCCTCTTGTAAAACAGGTTGACTGATCTTCATCCTCCTATAAAACAGTTTGACTGCTCTTCATCCTCTTATAAAACAGTTTGACTGCTCTTCATCCTCCTATAAAACAGTTTGACTGCTCTTCATCCTCTTATAAAACAGGTTGACTGATCTTCATCCTCCTATAAAACAGTTTGACTGCTCTTCATCCTCTTGTAAAACAGGCTGACTGATCTTCGTCCTCTTATAAAACAGTTTGACTGCTCTTCTTCCTCTTATAAAACAGTTTGACTGCTCTTCCTCCTATAAAACAGTTTGACTGCTCTTCATCCTCTTATAAAGCAGTTTGACTGCTCTTCATCCTCTTATAAAGCAGTTTGACTGCTCTTCATCCTCCTATAAAACAGTTTAACTACTATTCATCCTTTTGTAAAACCGTTTGACTGCTCTTCACCCTCTTGTAAAACAGGGTGACTGATCTTCATCCTCTTATAAAACAGTTTTACTGATCTTCATCCTCTTATAAAACAGTTTGACTGCTCTTCATCCTCTTATAAATCAGTTTGACTGCACTTCGTCCTCTTATAAAACAGTTTGACTTCTCTTCATCCTCTTGTAAAACAGGTTGACTGATCCTCAGCCTCCTATAAAACAGTTTGACTGCTCTTCATCCTCCTATAAAACAGTTTGACTGCTCTTCATCCTTTTGTAAAACAGTGTGACTTCTCTTCATCCTCTTGTAAAACAGGTTGACTGATCTTCATCCTCCTATAAAACAGTTTGACTTCTCTTCATCCTCTTGTAAAACAGGTTGACTGATCTTCATCCTCCTATAAAACAGTTTGACTGCTCTTCATCCTCCTATAAAACAGTTTGACTGCTCTTCATCCTCTTGTAAAACAGGCTGACTGATCTTCATCCTCTTATAAAACAGTTTGACTGCTCTTCATCCTCTTATAAAACAGTTTGACTGCTCTTCATCCTCCTATAAAACAGTTTGACTGCTCTTCATCCTCTTATAATACAGTTTGACTGCCCTTCATCCTCCTATAAAACAGTTTGACTGCTCTTCATCCTCCTGTAAAACAGGTTGACTGATCTTCATCCTCTTATAAAACAGTTTGACTGCTCTTCATCCTCCTATAAAACAGTTTGACTGATCTTCATCCTCTTATAAAACAGTTTTACTGATCTTAATCCTCTTACAAAACAGTTTGACTGCTCTTCATCCTCTTATAAATCAGTTTGACTGCCCTTCATCCTCCAATAAAACAGTTTGACTGCTCTTCATCCTCTTGTAAAACAGTTTGACTGCTCTTCATCCTCTTATAAAGCAGTTTGACTGCTCTTCATGCTCTTATAAAACAGTTTCACTACTCTTCATCCTCTTATAAAACAGTTTGACGGCTCTTCATCCTCTTATAAAACAGTTTGACTGCTCTTCATCCTCTTATAAAACAGTTTGACTGCTCTTCATCCTCTTGTAAAACAGGTTGACTGCTCTTCATCCTCTTATAAAACAGTTTGACTGCTCTTCATCCTCTTGTAAAACTGGTTGACTGCTCTTCATCCTCCTATAAAACAGGTTGACTGATCTTCATCCTCTTATAAAACAGTTTTACTGATCTTCTTCCTCTTATAAAACAGTTTGACTGCTCTTCATCCTCTTATAAATCAGTTTGACTGCTCTTTGTCCTCTTATAAAACAGTTTGACTTCTCTTCATCCTCTTGTAAAACAGGTTGACTGAACTTCATCCTCCTATAAAACAGGTTGACTGCTCTTCATCCTCTTATAAAACAGTTTGACTGCTCTTCATCCTCCTATAAAACAGTTTGACTGCTCTTCATCCTCCTATAAAACAGTTTGACTGCTCTTCATCCTTTTGTAAAACAGTTTGACTGCTCTTCATCCTCTTATAAAACAGTTTGACTGCTCTTCCTCCTATAAAACAGTTTGACTGCTCTTCATCCTCTTATAATACAGTTTGACTGCCCTTCATCCTCCTATAAAAGAGTTTGACTGATCTTCATCCTTTTGTAAAACAGTTTGACTGCTCTTCATCCTCTTATAAAGCAGTTTGACTGTGCTTCATCCTCTTATAAAGCAGTATGACTGCTCTTCATCCTCCTATAAAACAGTTTAACTACTCTTCATCCTTTAGTAAAACCGATTGACTGCTCTTCACCCTCTTGTAAAACAGGGTGACTGATCTTCATCCTCTTATAAAACAGTTTTACTGATCTTCATCCTCTTATAAAACAGTTTGACTGCTCTTCATCCTCTTATAAATCAGTTTGACTGCACTTCGTCCTCTTATAAAACAGTTTGACTTCTCTTCATCCTCTTGTAAAACAGGTTGACTGATCCTCATCCTCCTATAAAACAGTTTGACTGCTCTTCATCCTCCTGTAAAACAGTTTGACTGCTCTTCATCCTTTTGTAAAACAGTTTGACTTCTCTTCATCCTCTTGTAAAACAGGTTGACTGATCTTCATCCTCCTATAAAACAGTTTGACTTCTCTTCATCCTCTTGTAAAACAGGTTGACTGATCTTCATCCTCCTATAAAACAGTTTGACTGCTCTTCATCCTCCTATAAAACAGTTTGACTGCTCTTCATCCTCTTGTAAAACAGGCTGACTGATCTTCATCCTCTTATAAAACAGTTTGACTGCTCTTCATCCTCTTATAAAACAGTTTGACTGCTCTTCATCCTCCTATAAAACAGTTTGACTGCTCTTCATCCTCTTATAATACAGTTTGACTGCCCTTCATCCTCCTATAAAACAGTTTGACTGCTCTTCATCCTCCTGTAAAACAGGTTGACTGATCTTCATCCTCTTATAAAACAGTTCGACTGCTCTTCATCCTCTTGTAAAACAGGTTGACTGATCTTCATCCTCTTATAAAACAGTTTTACTGATCTTCATCCTCTTACAAAACAGTTTGACTGCTCTTCATCCTCTTATAAATCAGTTTGACTGCTCTTCGTCCTCTTATAAAACAGTTTGACTGCTCTTCATCCTCTTATAAAAAAGTTTGACTGCTCTTCATCCTACTATAAAACAGTTTAACTGCTCTTCATCCTCTTGTAAAACAGGCTGACTGATCTTCATGCTCTTATAAAACAGTTTGACTGCTCTTCATTCTCTTATAAAACAGTTTGACTGCTCTTCGTCCTCTTATAAAACAGTTTGACTGCTCTTCATCCTCTTATAAAACAGTTTGACTGCTCTTCATCCTCTTATAAATCAGTTTGACTGCTCTTCGTCCTCTTATAAAACAGTTTGACTGCTCTTCATCCTCTTATAAAACAGTTTGACTGCTCTTCATCCTCTTATTAATCAGTTTGACTGCACTTCGTCCTATTATAAAACAGTTTGACTTCTCTTCATCCTTTTGTAAAACAGTTTGACTGCTCTTCATCCTCTTATAAAAAAGGTTGACTGATCTTCATCCTCCTATAAAACAGTTTGACTTCTCTTCATCCTCTTGTAAAACAGGTTGACTGATCTTCATCCTCCTATAAAACAGTTTGACTGCTCTTCATCCTCTTATAAAACAGTTTGACTGCTCTTCATCCTCCTATAAAACAGTTTGACTGCTCTTCATCCTCATGTAAAACAGGTTGACTGATATTCATCCTCTTAAAAAACAGTTTGTCTGCTCTTCATCCTCCTATAAAACAGTTTGACTGCTCTTCATCCTCTTGTAAAACAGGCTGACTGATCTTCGTCCTCTTATAAAACAATTTGACCGCTCTTCTTCCTCTTATAAAACAGTTTGACTGCTCTTCATCCTCTTATAAAACAGTTTGACTTCTCTTCATCCTTTTGTAAAACAGTTTGACTGCTCTTCATCCTCTTATAAAACAGGTTGACTGATCTTCATCCTCCTATAAAACAGTTTGACTTCTCTTCATCCTCTTGTAAAACAGGTTGACTGATCTTCATCCTCCTATAAAACAGTTTGACTGATCTTCATCCTCTTATAAAACAGTTTGACTGCTCTTCATCCTCCTATAAAACAGTTTGACTACTCTTCATCCTCTTATAAAAGTTTGACTGCTCTTCATCCTCATGTAAAACAGGTTGACTGATATTCAACCTCTTAAAAAACAGTTTGTTTGCTCTTCATCCTCCTATAAAACAGTTTGACTGCTCTTAATCCTCTTGTAAAACAGGCTGACTGATCTTCGTCCACTTATAAAACAGTTTGACTGCTCTTCTTCCTCTTATAAAACAGTTTGACTGCTCTTCCTCCTATAAAACAGTTTGACTGCTCTTCATCCTCTTATAAAGCAGTTTGACTGTTCTTCATCCTCTTATAAAGCAGTTTGACTGCTCTTCATCCTCCTATAAAACAGTTTAACTACTATTCATCCTTTTGTAAAACCGTTTGACTGCTCTTCACCCTCTTGTAAAACAGGGTGACTGATCTTCATCCTCTTATAAAACAGTTTTACTGATCTTCATCCTCTTATAAAACAGTTTGACTGCTCTTCATCCTCTTATAAATCAGTTTGACTGCACTTCGTCCTCTTATAAAACAGTTTGACTTCTCTTCATCCTCTTGTAAAACAGGTTGACTGATCCTCAGCCTCCTATAAAACAGTTTGACTGCTCTTCATCCTCCTATAAAACAGTTTGACTGCTCTTCATCCTTTTGTAAAACAGTGTGACTTCTCTTCATCCTCTTGTAAAACAGGTTGACTGATCTTCATCCTCCTATAAAACAGTTTGACTTCTCTTCATCCTCTTGTAAAACAGGTTGACTGATCTTCATCCTCCTATAAAACAGTTTGACTGCTCTTCATCCTCCTATAAAACAGTTTGACTGCTCTTCATCCTCTTGTAAAACAGGCTGACTGATCTTCATCCTCTTATAAAACAGTTTGACTGCTCTTCATCCTCTTATAAAACAGTTTGACTGCTCTTCATCCTCCTATAAAACAGTTTGACTGCTCTTCATCCTCTTATAATACAGTTTGACTGCCCTTCATCCTCCTATAAAACAGTTTGACTGCTCTTCATCCTCCTGTAAAACAGGTTGACTGATCTTCATCCTCTTATAAAACAGTTTGACTGCTCTTCATCCTCCTATAAAACAGTTTGACTGATCTTCATCCTCTTATAAAACAGTTTTACTGATCTTAATCCTCTTACAAAACAGTTTGACTGCTCTTCATCCTCTTATAAATCAGTTTGACTGCCCTTCATCCTCCAATAAAACAGTTTGACTGCTCTTCATCCTCTTGTAAAACAGTTTGACTGCTCTTCATCCTCTTATAAAGCAGTTTGACTGCTCTTCATGCTCTTATAAAACAGTTTCACTACTCTTCATCCTCTTATAAAACAGTTTGACGGCTCTTCATCCTCTTATAAAACAGTTTGACTGCTCTTCATCCTCTTATAAAACAGTTTGACTGCTCTTCATCCTCTTGTAAAACAGGTTGACTGCTCTTCATCCTCTTATAAAACAGTTTGACTGCTCTTCATCCTCTTGTAAAACTGGTTGACTGCTCTTCATCCTCCTATAAAACAGGTTGACTGATCTTCATCCTCTTATAAAACAGTTTTACTGATCTTCTTCCTCTTATAAAACAGTTTGACTGCTCTTCATCCTCTTATAAATCAGTTTGACTGCTCTTCGTCCTCTTATAAAACAGTTTGACTTCTCTTCATCCTCTTCTAAAACATGTTGACTGAACTTCATCCTCCTATAAAACAGGTTGACTGCTCTTCATCCTCTTATAAAACAGTTTGACTGCTCTTCATCCTCCTATAAAACAGTTTGACTGCTCTTCATCCTCCTATAAAACAGTTTGACTGCTCTTCATCCTTTTGTAAAACAGTTTGACTGCTCTTCATCCTCTTATAAAACAGTTTGACTGCTCTTCCTCCTATAAAACAGTTTGACTGCTCTTCATCCTCTTATAATACAGTTTGACTGCCCTTCATCCTCCTATAAAAGAGTTTGACTGCTCTTCATCCTTTTGTAAAACAGTTTGACTGCTCTTCATCCTCTTATAAAGCAGTTTGACTGTGCTTCATCCTCTTATAAAGCAGTTTGACTGCTCTTCATCCTCCTATAAAACAGTTTAACTACTCTTCATCCTTTAGTAAAACCGTTTGACTGCTCTTCACCCTCTTGTAAAACAGGGTGACTGATCTTCATCCTCTTATAAAACAGTTTTACTGATCTTCATCCTATTATAAAACAGTTTGACTGCTCTTCATCCTCTTATAAATCAGTTTGACTGCACTTCGTCCTCTTATAAAACAGTTTGACTTCTCTTCATCCTCTTGTAAAACAGGTTGACTGATCCTCATCCTCCTATAAAACAGTTTGACTGCTCTTCATCCTTTTGTAAAACAGTTTGACTTCTCTTCATCCTCTTGTAAAACAGGTTGTCTGATCTTCATCCTCCTATAAAACAGTTTGACTTCTCTTCATCCTCTTGTAAAACAGGTTGACTGATCTTCATCCTCCTATAAAACAGTTTGACTGCTCTTCATCCTCCTATAAAACAGTTTGACTGCTCTTCATCCTCTTGTAAAACAGGCTGACTGATCTTCATCCTCTTATAAAACAGTTTGACTGCTCTTCATCCTCTTATAAATCAGTTTGACTGCACTTCGTCCTCTTATAAAACAGTTTGACTTCTCTTCATCCTCTTGTAAAACAGGTTGACTGATCCTCATCCTCCTATAAAACAGTTTGACTGCTCTTCATCCTTTTGTAAAACAGTTTGACTTCTCTTCATCCTCTTGTAAAACAGGTTGTCTGATCTTCATCCTCCTATAAAACAGTTTGACTTCTCTTCATCCTCTTGTAAAACAGGTTGACTGATCTTCATCCTCCTATAAAACAGTTTGACTGCTCTTCATCCTCCTATAAAACAGTTTGACTGCTCTTCATCCTCTTGTAAAACAGGCTGACTGATCTTCATCCTCTTATAAAACAGTTTGACTGCTCTTCATCCTCCTATAAAACAGTTTGACTGCTCTTCATCCTCTTATAATACAGTTTGACTGCCCTTCATCCTCCTATAAAACAGTTTGACTGCTCTTCATCCTCCTGTAAAACAGGTTGACTGATCTTCATCCTCTTATAAAACAGTTCGACTGCTCTTCATCCTCTTGTAAAACAGGTTGACTGATCTTCATCCTCTTATAAAACAGTTTTACTGATCTTCATCCTCTTACAAAACAGTTTGACTGCTCTTCATCCTCTTATAAATCAGTTTGACTGCTCTTCGTCCTCTTATAAAACAGTTTGACTGCTCTTCATCCTCTTATAAAAAAGTTTGACTGCTCTTCATCCTACTATAAAACAGTTTGACTGCTCTTCATCCTCTTGTAAAACAGGCTGACTGATCTTCATGCTCTTATAAAACAGTTTGACTGCTCTTCATTCTCTTATAAAACAGTTTGACTGCTCTTCGTCCTCTTATAAAACAGTTTGACTGCTCTTCATCCTCTTATAAAACAGTTTGACTGCTCTTCATCCTCTTATAAATCAGTTTGACTGCACTTCGTCCTATTATAAAACAGTTTGACTTCTCTTCATCCTTTTGTAAAACAGTTTGACTGCTCTTCATCCTCTTATAAAAAAGGTTGACTGATCTTCATCCTCCTATAAAACAGTTTGACTTCTCTTCATCCTCTTGTAAAACAGGTTGACTGATCTTCATCCTCCTATAAAACAGTTTGACTGCTCTTCATCCTCTTATAAAACAGTTTTACTGATCTTCATCCTCCTATAAAACAGTTTGACTGCTCTTCATCCTCATGTAAAACAGGTTGACTGATATTCATCCTCTTAAAAAACAGTTTGTCTGCTCTTCATCCTCCTATAAAACAGTTTGACTGCTCTTCATCCTCTTGTAAAACAGGCTGACTGATCTTCGTCCTCTTATAAAACAGTTTGACCGCTCTTCTTCCTCTTATAAAACAGTTTGACTGCTCTTCATCCTCTTATAAAACAGTTTGACTTCTCTTCATCCTTTTGTAAAACAGTTTGACTGCTCTTCATCCTCTTATAAAACAGGTTGACTGATCTTCATCCTCCTATAAAACAGTTTGACTTCTCTTCATCCTCTTGTAAAACAGGTTGACTGATCTTCATCCTCCTATAAAACAGTTTGACTGCTCTTCATCCTCTTATAAAACAGTTTGACTGCTCTTCATCCTCCTATAAAACAGTTTGACTGCTCTTCATCCTCTTATAAAAGTTTGACTGCTCTTCATCCTCATGTAAAACAGGTTGACTGATATTCATCCTCTTAAAAAACAGTTTGTTTGCTCTTCATCCTCCTATAAAACAGTTTGACTGCTCTTCATCCTCTTGTAAAACAGGCTGACTGATCTTCGTCCTCTTATAAAACAGTTTGACTGCTCTTCTTCCTCTTATAAAACAGTTTGACTGCTCTTCCTCCTATAAAACAGTTTGACTGCTCTTCATCCTCTTATAAAGCAGTTTGACTGTTCTTCATCCTCTTATAAAGCAGTTTGACTGCTCTTCATCCTCCTATAAAACAGTTTAACTACTATTCATCCTTTTGTAAAACCGTTTGACTGCTCTTCACCCTCTTGTAAAACAGGGTGACTGATCTTCATCCTCTTATAAAACAGTTTTACTGATCTTCATCCTCTTATAAAACAGTTTGACTGCTCTTCATCCTCTTATAAATCAGTTTGACTGCACTTCGTCCTCTTATAAAACAGTTTGACTTCTCTTCATCCTCTTGTAAAACAGGTTGACTGATCCTCAGCCTCCTATAAAACAGTTTGACTGCTCTTCATCCTCCTATAAAACAGTTTGACTGCTCTTCATCCTTTTGTAAAACAGTTTGACTTCTCTTCATCCTCTTGTAAAACAGGTTGACTGATCTTCATCCTCCTATAAAACAGTTTGACTTCTCTTCATCCTCTTGTAAAACAGGTTGACTGATCTTCATCCTCCTATAAAACAGTTTGACTGCTCTTCATCCTCCTATAAAACAGTTTGACTGCTCTTCATCCTCTTGTAAAACAGGCTGACTGATCTTCATCCTCTTATAAAACAGTTTGACTGCTCTTCATCCTCTTATAAAACAGTTTGACTGCTCTTCATCCTCCTATAAAACAGTTTGACTGCTCTTCATCCTCTTATAATACAGTTTGACTGCCCTTCATCCTCCTATAAAACAGTTTGACTGCTCTTCATCCTCCTGTAAAACAGGTTGACTGATCTTCATCCTCTTATAAAACAGTTTGACTGCTCTTCATCCTCCTATAAAACAGTTTGACTGATCTTCATCCTCTTATAAAACAGTTTTACTGATCTTAATCCTCTTACAAAACAGTTTGACTGCTCTTCATCCTCTTATAAATCAGTTTGACTGCCCTTCATCCTCCAATAAAACAGTTTGACTGCTCTTCATCCTCTTGTAAAACAGTTTGACTGCTCTTCATCCTCTTATAAAGCAGTTTGACTGCTCTTCATGCTCTTATAAAACAGTTTCACTACTCTTCATCCTCTTATAAAACAGTTTGACGGCTCTTCATCCTCTTATAAAACAGTTTGACTGCTCTTCATCCTCTTATAAAACAGTTTGACTGCTCTTCATCCTCTTGTAAAACAGGTTGACTGCTCTTCATCCTCTTATAAAACAGTTTGACTGCTCTTCATCCTCTTGTAGAACTGGTTGACTGCTCTTCATCCTCCTATAAAACAGGTTGACTGATCTTCATCCTCTTATAAAACAGTTTTACTTATCTTCTTCCTCTTATAAAACAGTTTGACTGCTCTTCATCCTCTTATAAATCAGTTTGACTGCTCTTCGTCCTCTTATAAAACAGTTTGACTTCTCTTCATCCTCTTGTAAAACAGGTTGACTGAACTTCATCCTCCTATAAAACAGGTTGACTGCTCTTCATCCTCCTATAAAACAGTTTGACTGCTCTTCATCCTTTTGTAAAACAGTTTGACTGCTCTTCATCCTCTTATAAAACAGGTTGACTGATCTTCATCCTCTTATAAAACAGTTTTACTGATCTTCATCCTCTTATAAAACAGTTTGACTGCTCTTCATCCTCTTATAAATCAGTTTGACTGCACTTCGTCCTATTATAAAACAGTTTGACTTCTCTTCATCCTCTTGTAAAACAGGTTGACTGATCCTCATCCTCCTATAAAACAGTTTGACTGCTCTTCATCCTCTTATAAAACAGTTTGACTGCTCTTCATCCTCCTATAAAAAAGTGTGACTGCTCTTCAACCTCCTATAAAACAGTTTGACTGCTCTTCATCCTCTTATATAACAGTTTGACTGATCTTCATCATCTTATAAAACAGGTTGACTGCTCTTCATCCTCCTATAAAACAGTTTGACTGCTCTTCATCCTTTTGTAAAACATGTTGGCTGCTCTTCATCCTCTTATAAAACAGGTTGACTGATCTTCATCCTCTTATAAAACAGTTTGACTGCTCTTCACCCTCCTTCAAAACAGTTCGACTGCTCTTCATCCTCTTGTAAAACAGGTTGACTGATCTTCATCCTCTTACAAAACAGTTTGACTGCTCTTCATCCTCTTATAAATCAGTTTGACTGCTCTTCGTCCTCTTATAAAACAGTTTGACTACTCTTCATCCTCTTATAAAAAAGTTTGACTGCTCTTCATCCTCCTATAAAACTGTTTGACTGCTCTTCATCCTCTTGTAAAACAGGCTGACTGATCTTCATGCTCTTATAAAACAGTTTGACTGCTCTTCATTCTCTTATAAAACAGTTTGACTGCTCTTCATCCTCTTATAAAACAGTTTGACTGCTCTTCATCCTCTTATAAAACAGTTTGACTGCTCTTCATCCTCTTATAAATCAGTTTGACTGCACTTCGTCCTATTATAAAACAGTTTGACTTCTCTTCATCCTTTTGTAAAACAGTTTGACTGCTCTTCATCCTCTTATAAAACAGGTTGACTGATCTTCATCCTCCTATAAAACAGTTTGACTTCTCTTCATCCTCTTGTAAAACAGGTTGACTGATCTTCATCCTCCTATAAAACAGTTTGACTGCTCTTCATCCTCTTATAAAACAGTTTGACTGCTCTTCATCCTCCTATAAAACAGTTTGACTGCTCTTCATCCTCTTATAAAAGTTTGACTGCTCTTCATCCTCTTGTAAAACAGGTTGACTGATCTTCATCCTCTTATAAAACAGTTTTACTGATCTTCATCCTCTTACAAAACAGTTTGACTGCTCTTCATCCTCTTATAAATCAGTTTGACTGCTCTTCGTCCTCTTATAAAACAGTTTGACTGCTCTTCTTCCTCTTATAAAACAGTTTGACTGCTCTTCCTCCTATAAAACAGTTTGACTGCTCTTCATCCTCTTATAATACAGTTTGACTGCCCTTCATCCTCCTATAAAACAGTTTGACTGCTCTTCATCCTCTTGTAAAACAGTTTGACTGCTCTTCATCCTCTTATAAAGCAGTTTGACTGTTCTTCATCCTCTTATAAAGCAGTTTGACTGCTCTTCATCCTCCTATAAAACAGTTTAACTACTCTTCATCCTTTTGTAAAACCGTTTGACTGCTCTTCACCCTCTTGTAAAACAGGGTGACTGATCTTCATCCTCTTATTAAACAGTTTTACTGATCTTCATCCTCTTATAAAACAGTTTGACTGCTCTTCATCCTCTTATAAATCAGTTTGACTGCACTTCGTCCTCTTATAAAACAGTTTGACTTCTCTTCATCCTCTTGTAAAACATGTTGACTGATCCTCATCCTCCTATAAAACAGTTTGACTGCTCTTCATCCTCCTATAAAACAGTTTGACTGCTCTTCATCCTTTTGTAAAACAGTTTGACTTCTCTTCATCCTCTTGTAAAACAGGTTGACTGATCTTCATCCTCCTATAAAACAGTTTGACTTCTCTTCATCCTCTTGTAAAACAGGTTGACTGATCTTCATCCTCCTATAAAACAGTTTGACTGCTCTTAATCCTCCTATAAAACAGTTTGACTGCTCTTCATCCTCTTGTAAAACAGGTTGACTGATCCTCATCCTCCTATAAAACAGTTTGACTGCTCTTCATCCTCTTATAAAACAGTTTGACTGCTCTTCATCCTCCTATAAAACAGTTTGACTGCTCTTCATCCTCCTATAAAACAGTTTGACTGCTCTTCATCCTCTTATAAAACAGTTTGACTGATCTTCATCATCTTATAAAACAGGTTGACTGCTCTTCATCCTCCTATAAAACAGTTTGACTGCTCTTCATCCTTTTGTAAAACATGTTGACTGCTCTTCATCCTCTTATAAAACAGGTTGACTGATCTTCAACCTCTTATAAAACACTTTGACTGCTCTTCACCCTCCTTCAAAACAGTTCGACTGCTCTTCATACTCTTGTAAAACAGGTTGACTGATCTTCATCCTCTTATAAAACAGTTTTACTGATATTCATTCTCTTACAAAACAGTTTGACTGCTCTTCATCCTCTTATAAATCAGTTTGACTGCTCTTCGTCCTCTTATAAAACAGTTTGACTGCTCTTCATGCTCTTATAAAAAAGTTTGACTGCTCTTCATCCTCCTATAAAACTGTTTGACTGCTCTTCATCCTCTTGTAAAAAAGGCTGACTGATCTTCATGCTCTTATAAAACAGTTTGACTGCTCTTCATTCTCTTATAAAACAGTTTGACTACTCTTCATCCTCTTATAAAACAGTTTGACTGCTCTTCATCCTGTTATAAAACAGTTTGACTGCTCTTCATCCTCTTATAAATCAGTTTGACTGCACTTCGTCCTATTATAAAACAGTTTGACTTCTCTTCATCCTTTTGTAAAACAGTTTGACTGCTCTTCATCCTCTTATAAAACAGGTTGACTGATCTTCATCCTCCTATAAAACAGTTTGACTTCTCTTCATCCTCTTGTAAAACAGGTTGACTGATCTTCATCCTCCTATAAAACAGTTTGACTGCTCTTCATCCTCTTATAAAACAGTTTGACTGCTCTTCATCCTCCTATAAAACAGTTTGACTGCTCTTCATCCTCTTATAAAAGTTTGACTGCTCTTCATCCTCATGTAAAACAGGTTGACTGATATTCATCCTCTTAAAAAACAGTTTGTCTGCTCTTCATCCTCCTATAAAACAGTTTGACTGCTCTTCATCCTCTTGTAAAACAGACTGACTGATCTTCGTCCTCTTATAAAACAGTTTGACTGCTCTTCTTCCTCTTATAAAACAGTTTGACTGCTCTTCCTCCTATAAAACAGTTTGACTGCTCTTCATCCTCTTATAATACAGTTTGACTGCCCTTCATCCTCCTATAAAACAGTTTGACTTCTCTTCATCCTTTTGTAAAACAGTTTGACTGCTCTTCATCCTCTTATAAAACAGGTTGACTGATCTTCATCCTCCTATAAAACAGTTTGACTTCTCTTCATCCTCTTGTAAAACAGGTTGACTGATCTTCATCCTCCTATAAAACAGTTTGACTGCTCTTCATCCTCTTATAAAACAGTTTGACTGCTCTTCATCCTCCTATAAAACAGTTTGACTGCTCTTCATCCTCTTATAAAAGTTTGACTGCTCTTCATCCTCATGTAAAACAGGTTGACTGATATTCATCCTCTTAAAAAACAGTTTGTCTGCTCTTCATCCTCCTATAAAACAGTTTGACTGCTCTTCATCCTCTTGTAAAACAGGCTGACTGATCTTCGTCCTCTTATAAAACAGTTTGACTGCTCTTCTTCCTCTTATAAAACAGTTTGACTGCTCTTCCTCCTATAAAACAGTTTGACTGCTCTTCATCCTCTTATAATACAGTTTGACTGCCCTTCATCCTCCTATAAAACAGTTTGACTGCTCTTCATCCTCTTGTAAAACAGTTTGACTGCTCTTCATCCTCTTATAAAGCAGTTTGACTGTTCTTCATCCTCTTATAAAGCAGTTTGACTGCTCTTCATCCTCCTATAAAACAGTTTAACTACTCTTCATCCTTTTGTAAAACCGTTTGACTGCTCTTCACCCTCTTGTAAAACAGGGTGACTGATCTTCATCCTCTTATAAAACAGTTTTACTGATCTTCATCCTCTTATAAAACAGTTTGACTGCTCTTCATCCTCTTATAAATCAGTTTGACTGCACTTCGTCCTCTTATAAAACAGTTTGACTTCTCTTCATCCTCTTGTAAAACAGGTTGACTGATCCTCATCCTCCTATAAAACAGTTTGACTGCTCTTCATCCTCCTATAAAACAGTTTGACTGCTCTTCATCCTTTTGTAAAACAGTTTGACTTCTCTTCATCCTCTTGTAAAACAGGTTGACTGATCTTCATCCTCCTATAAAACAGTTTGACTTCTCTTCATCCTCTTGTAAAACAGGTTGACTGATCTTCATCCTCCTATAAAACAGTTTGACTGCTCTTCATCCTCCTATAAAACAGTTTGACTGCTCTTCATCCTCTTGTAAAACAGGCTGACTGATCTTCATCCTCTTATAAAACAGTTTGACTGCTCTTCATCCTCTTATAAAACCGTTTGACTGCTCTTCATCCTCCTATAAAACAGTTTGACTGCTCTTCATCCTCTTATAATACAGTTTGACTGCCCTTCATCCTCCTATAAAACAGTTTGACTGCTCTTCATCCTCCTGTAAAACAGGTTGACTGATCTTCATCCTCTTATAAAACAGTTCGACTGCTCTTCATCCTCTTGTAAAACAGGTTGACTGATCTTCATCCTCTTATAAAACAGTTTTACTGATCTTCATCCTCTTACAAAACAGTTTGACTGCTCTTCATCCTCTTATAAATCAGTTTGACTGCTCTTCGTCCTCTTATAAAACAGTTTGACTGCTCTTCATCCTCTTATAAAAAAGTTTGACTGCTCTTCATCCTCCTATAAAACAGTTTGACTGCTCTTCATCCTGTTGTAAAACAGGCTGACTGATCTTCATGCTCTTATAAAATAGTTTGACTTCTCTTCATTCTCTTATAAAACAGTTTGACTGCTCTTCATCCTCTTATAAAACAGTTTGACTGCTCTTCCTCCTCTTATAAAACAGTTTGACTGCTCTTCATCCTCTTATAAATCAGTTTGACTGCACTTAGTCCTATTATAAAACAGTTTGACTTCTCTTCATCCTTTTGTAAAACAGTTTGACTGCTCTTCATCCTCTTATAAAACAGTTTGACTGATCTTCATCCTCCTATAAAACAGTTTGACTTCTCTTCATCCTCTTGTAAAACAGGTTGACTGATCTTCATCCTCCTATAAAACAGTTTGACTGCTCTTCATCCTCTTATAAAACAGTTTGACTGCTCTTCATCCTCCTATAAAACAGTTTGACTGCTCTTCATCCTCTTATAAAAGTTTGACTGCTCTTCATCCTCATGTAAAACAGGTTGACTGATATTCATCCTCTTAAAAAACAGTTTGTCTGCTCTTCATCCTCCTATAAAACAGTTTGACTGCTCTTCATCCTCTTGTAAAACAGGCTGACTGATCTTCGTCCTCTTATAAAACAGTTTGACCGCTCTTCTTCCTCTTATAAAACAGTTTGACTGCTCTTCCTCCTATAAAACAGTTTGACTGCTCTTCATCCTCTTATAATACAGTTTGACTGCCCTTCATCCTCCTATAAAACAGTTTGACTGCTCTTCATCCTCTTGTAAAACAGTTTGACTGCTCTTCATCCTCTTATAAAGCAGTTTGACTGTTCTTCATCCTCTTATAAAGCAGTTTGACTGCTCTTCATCCTCCTATAAAACAGTTTAACTACTCTTCATCCTTTTGTAAAACCGTTTGACTGCTCTTCACCCTCTTGTAAAACAGGGTGACTGATCTTCATCCTCTTATTAAACAGTTTTACTGATCTTCATCCTCTTATAAAACAGTTTGACTGCTCTTCATCCTCTTATAAATCAGTTTGACTGCACTTCGTCCTCTTATAAAACAGTTTGACTTCTCTTCATCCTCTTGTAAAACATGTTGACTGATCCTCATCCTCCTATAAAACAGTTTGACTGCTCTTCATCCTCCTATAAAACAGTTTGACTGCTCTTCATCCTTTTGTAAAACAGTTTGACTTCTCTTCATCCTCTTGTAAAACAGGTTGACTGATCTTCATCCTCCTATAAAACAGTTTGACTTCTCTTCATCCTCTTGTAAAACAGGTTGACTGATCTTCATCCTCCTATAAAACAGTTTGACTGCTCTTCATCCTCCTATAAAACAGTTTGACTGCTCTTCATCCTCTTGTAAAACAGGTTGACTGATCCTCATCCTCCTATAAAACAGTTTGACTGCTCTTCATCCTCTTATAAAACAGTTTGACTGCTCTTCATCCTCCTATAAAACAGTGTGACTGCTCTTCATCCTCCTATAAAACAGTTTGACTGCTCTTCATCCTCCTGTAAAACAGGTTGACTGATCTTCATCATCTTATAAAACAGGTTGACTGCTCTTCATCCTCCTATAAAACAGTTTGACTGCTCTTCATCCTTTTGTAAAACATGTTGACTGCTCTTCATCCTCTTATAAAACAGGTTGACTGATCTTCAACCTCTTATAAAACACTTTGACTGCTCTTCACCCTCCTTCAAAACAGTTCGACTGCTCTTCATCCTCTTGTAAAACAGGTTGACTGATCTTCATCCTCTTATAAAACAGTTTTACTGATCTTCATCCTCTTACAAAACAGTTTGACTGCTCTTCATCCTCTTATAAATCAGTTTGACTGCTCTTCGTCCTCTTATAAAACAGTTTGACTGCTCTTCATCCTCTTATAAAAAAGTTTGACTGCTCTTCATCCTCCTATAAAACTGTTTGACTGCTCTTCATCCTCTTGTAAAACAGGCTGACTGATCTTCATGCTCTTATAAAACAGTTTGACTGCTCTTCATTCTCTTATAAAACAGTTTGACTACTCTTCATCCTCTTATAAAACAGTTTGACTGCTCTTCATCCTCTTATAAAACAGTTTGACTGCTCTTCATCCTCTTATAAATCAGTTTGACTGCACTTCGTCCTATTATAAAACAGTTTGACTTCTCTTCATCCTTTTGTAAAACAGTTTGACTGCTCTTCATCCTCTTATAAAACAGGTTGACTGATCTTCATCCTCCTATAAAACAGTTTGACTTCTCTTCATCCTCTTGTAAAACAGGTTGACTGATCTTCATCCTCCTATAAAACAGTTTGACTGCTCTTCATCCTCTTATAAAACAGTTTGACTGCTCTTCATCCTCTTATAAAACAGTTTGACTGCTCTTCATCCTCCTATAAAACAGTTTGACTGCTCTTCATCCTCATGTAAAACAGGTTGACTGATATTCATCCTCTTAAAAAACAGTTTGTCTGCTCTTCATCCTCCTATAAAACAGTTTGACTGCTCTTCATCCTCTTGTAAAACAGGCTGACTGATCTTCGTCGTCTTATAAAACAGTTTGACTGCTCTTCTTCCTCTTATAAAACAGTTTGACTGCTCTTCCTCCTATAAAACAGTTTGACTGCTCTTCATCCTCTTATAATACAGTTTGACTGCCCTTCATCCTCCTATAAAACAGTTTGACTTCTCTTCATCCTCTTGTAAAACAGGTTGACTGATCTTCATCCTCCTATAAAACAGTTTGACTGCTCTTCATCCTCTTGTAAAACAGGCTGACTGATCTTCGTCCTCTTATAAAACAGTTTGACCGCTCTTCTTCCTCTTATAAAACAGTTTGACTGCTCTTCCTCCTATAAAACAGTTTGACTGCTCTTCATCCTCTTATAATACAGTTTGACTGCCCTTCATCCTCCTATAAAACAGTTTGACTGCTCTTCATCCTCTTGTAAAACAGTTTGACTGCTCTTCATCCTCTTATAAAGCAGTTTGACTGTTCTTCATCCTCTTATAAAGCAGTTTGACTGCTCTTCATCCTCCTATAAAACAGTTTAACTACTCTTCATCCTTTTGTAAAACCGTTTGACTGCTCTTCACCCTCTTGTAAAACAGGGTGACTGATCTTCATCCTCTTATTAAACAGTTTTACTGATCTTCATCCTCTTATAAAACAGTTTGACTGCTCTTCATCCTCTTATAAATCAGTTTGACTGCACTTCGTCCTCTTATAAAACAGTTTGACTTCTCTTCATCCTCTTGTAAAACATGTTGACTGATCCTCATCCTCCTATAAAACAGTTTGACTGCTCTTCATCCTCCTATAAAACAGTTTGACTGCTCTTCATCCTTTTGTAAAACAGTTTGACTTCTCTTCATCCTCTTGTAAAACAGGTTGACTGATCTTCATCCTCCTATAAAACAGTTTGACTTCTCTTCATCCTCTTGTAAAACAGGTTGACTGATCTTCATCCTCCTATAAAACAGTTTGACTGCTCTTCATCCTCCTATAAAACAGTTTGACTGCTCTTCATCCTCTTGTAAAACAGGTTGACTGATCCTCATCCTCCTATAAAACAGTTTGACTGCTCTTCATCCTCTTATAAAACAGTTTGACTGCTCTTCATCCTCCTATAAAACAGTGTGACTGCTCTTCATCCTCCTATAAAACAGTTTGACTGCTCTTCATCCTCTTATAAAACAGTTTGACTGATCTTCATCATCTTATAAAACAGGTTGACTGCTCTTCATCCTCCTATAAAACAGTTTGACTGCTCTTCATCCTTTTGTAAAACATGTTGACTGCTCTTCATCCTCTTATAAAACAGGTTGACTGATCTTCAACCTCTTATAAAACACTTTGACCGCTCTTCATCCTCTTATAAATCAGTTTGACTGCTCTTCGTCCTCTTATAAAACAGTTTGACTGATCTTCATCCTCTTATAAAAAAGTTTGACTGCTCTTCATCCTCCTATAAAACTGTTTGACTGCTCTTCATCCTCTTGTAAAACAGGCTGACTGATCTTCATGCTCTTATAAAACAGTTTGACTGCTCTTCATTCTCTTATAAAACAGTTTGACTACTCTTCATCCTCTTATAAAACAGTTTGACTGCTCTTCATCCTCCTATAAAACAGTTTGACTGCTCTTCATCCTCTTATAATACAGTTTGACTGCCCTTCATCCTCCTATAAAACAGTTTGACTGCTCTTCATCCTCCTGTAAAACAGGTTGACTGATCTTCATCCTCTTATAAATCAGTTTGACTGCTCTTCGTCCTCTTATAAAACAGTTTGACTGCTCTTCATCCTCTTATAAAACAGTTTGACTGCTCTTCATCCTCTTATAAATCAGTTTGACTGCACTTCGTCCTATTATAAAACAGTTTGACTTCTCTTCATCCTTTTGTAAAACAGTTTGACTGCTCTTCATCCTCTTATAAAACAGGTTGACTGATCTTCATCCTCCTATAAAACAGTTTGACTTCTCTTCATCCTCTTGTAAAACAGGTTGACTGATCTTCATCCTCCTATAAAACAGTTTGACTGCTCTTCATCCTCTTATAAAACAGTTTGACTGCTCTTCATCCTCTTATAAAAGTTTGACTGCTCTTCATCCTCATGTAAAACAGGTTGACTGATATTCATCCTCTTAAAAAACAGTTTGTCTGCTCTTCATCCTCCTATAAAACAGTTTGACTGCTCTTCATCCTCTTGTAAAACAGGCTGACTGATCTTCGTCGTCTTATAAAACAGTTTGACTGCTCTTCTTCCTCTTATAAAACAGTTTGACTGCTCTTCCTCCTATAAAAAAGTTTGACTGCTCTTCATCCTCTTATAATACAGTTTGACTGCCCTTCATCCTCCTATAAAACAGTTTGACTGCTCTTCATCCTCTTGTAAAACAGTTTGACTGCTCTTCATCCTCTTATAAAGCAGGTTGACTGTTCTTCATCCTCTTATAAAGCAGTTTGACTGCTCTTCATCCTCCTATAAAACAGTTTAACTACTCTTCATCCTTTTGTAAAACCGTTTGACTGCTCTTCACCCTCTTGTAAAACAGGGTGACTGATCTTCATCCTCTTATAAAACAGTTTTACTGATCTTCATCCTCTTATAAAACAGTTTGACTGCTCTTCATCCTCTTATAAATCAGTTTGACTGCACTTCGTCCTCTTATAAAACAGTTTGACTTCTCTTCATCCTCTTGTAAAACAGGTTGACTGATCCTCATCCTCCTATAAAACAGTTTGACTGCTCTTCATCCTCCTATAAAACAGTTTGACTGCTCTTCATCCTTTTGTAAAACAGTTTGATTTCTCTTCATCCTCTTGTAAAACAGGTTGACTGATCTTCATCCTCCTATAAAACAGTTTGACTTCTCTTCATCCTCTTGTAAAACAGTTTGACTGATCTTCATCCTCCTATAAAACAGTTTGACTGCTCTTCATCCTCCTATAAAACAGTTTGACTGCTCTTCATCCTCTTGTAAAACAGGCTGACTGATCTTCATCCTCTTATAAAACAGTTTGACTGCTCTTCATCCTCTTATAAAACAGTTTGACTGCTCTTCATCCTCCTATAAAACAGTTTGACTGCTCTTCATCCTCTTATAATACAGTTTGACTGCTCTTCATCCTCCTATAAAACAGTTTGACTGCTCTTCATCCTCCTGTAAAACAGGTTGACTGATCTTCATCCTCTTATAAAACAGTTTGACTGCTCTTCATCCCCCTATAAAACAGTTTGACTGATCTTCATCCTCTTATAAAACAGTTTTACTGATCTTCATCCTCTTATAAAACAGTTTGACTGCTCTTCATCCTCTTATACATCAGTTTGACTGCCCTTCATCCTCCTATAAAACAGTTTGACTGCTCTTCATCCTCTTGTAAAACAGTTTGACTGCTCTTCATCCTCTTATAAAGCAGTTTGACTGCTCTTCATGCTCTTATAAAACAGTTTCACTACTCTTCATCCTCTTATAAAACAGTTTGACTGCTCTTCATCCTCTTATAATACAGTTTGACTGCCCTTCATCCTCCTATAAAACAGTTTGACTGCTCTTCATCCTCTTGTAAAACAGTTTGACTGCTCTTCATCCTCTTATAAAGCAGTTTGACTGTTCTTCATCCTCTTATAAAGCAGTTTGACTGCTCTTCATCCTCCTATAAAACAGTTTAACTACTCTTCATCCTTTTGTAAAACCGTTTGACTGCTCTTCACCCTCTTGTAAAACAGGGTGACTGATCTTCATCCTCTTATTAAACAGTTTTACTGATCTTCATCCTCTTATAAAACAGTTTGACTGCTCTTCATCCTCTTATAAATCAGTTTGACTGCACTTCGTCCTCTTATAAAACAGTTTGACTTCTCTTCATCCTCTTGTAAAACATGTTGACTGATCCTCATCCTCCTATAAAACAGTTTGACTGCTCTTCATCCTCCTATAAAACAGTTTGACTGCTCTTCATCCTTTTGTAAAACAGTTTGACTTCTCTTCATCCTCTTGTAAAACAGGTTGACTGATCTTCATCCTCCTATAAAACAGTTTGACTTCTCTTCATCCTCTTGTAAAACAGGTTGACTGATCTTCATCCTCCTATAAAACAGTTTGACTGCTCTTCATCCTCCTATAAAACAGTTTGACTGCTCTTCATCCTCTTGTAAAACAGGTTGACTGATCCTCATCCTCCTATAAAACAGTTTGACTGCTCTTCATCCTCTTATAAAACAGTTTGACTGCTCTTCATCCTCCTATAAAACAGTGTGACTGCTCTTCATCCTCCTATAAAACAGTTTGACTGCTCTTCATCCTCTTATAAAACAGTTTGACTGATCTTCATCATCTTATAAAACAGGTTGACTGCTCTTCATCCTCCTATAAAACAGTTTGACTGCTCTTCATCCTTTTGTAAAACATGTTGACTGCTCTTCATCCTCTTATAAAACAGTTTTACTGATCTTCAACCTCTTATAAAACACTTTGACCGCTCTTCACCCTCCTTCAAAACAGTTTGACTGCTCTTCATCCTCTTATAAAACAGTTTTACTGATCTTCAACCTCTTATAAAACACTTTGACCGCTCTTCATCCTCCTATAAAACAGTTTGACTGCTCTTCATCCTCTTGTAAAACAGGCTGACTGATCTTCATGCTCTTATAAAACAGTTTGACTGCTCTTCATTCTCTTATAAAACAGTTTGACTACTCTTCATCCTCTTATAAAACAGTTTGACTGCTCTTCATCCTCTTATAAAACAGTTTGACTGCTCTTCATCCTCTTATAAATCAGTTTGACTGCACTTCGTCCTATTATAAAACAGTTTGACTTCTCTTCATCCTTTTGTAAAACAGTTTGACTGCTCTTCATCCTCTTATAAAACAGGTTGACTGATCTTCATCCTCCTATAAAACAGTTTGACTGCTCTTCATCCTCTTATAAAACAGTTTGACTGCTCTTCATCCTCCTATAAAACAGTTTGACTGCTCTTCATCCTCTTATAAAAGTTTGACTGCTCTTCATCCTCATGTAAAACAGGTTGACTGATATTCATCCTCTTAAAAAACAGTTTGTCTGCTCTTCATCCTCCTATAAAACAGTTTGACTGCTCTTCATCCTCTTGTAAAACAGGCTGACTGATCTTCGTCGTCTTATAAAACAGTTTGACTGCTCTTCTTCCTCTTATAAAACAGTTTGACTACTCTTCCTCCTATAAAACAGTTTGACTGCTCTTCATCCTCTTATAATACAGTTTGACTGCCCTTCATCCTCCTATAAAACAGTTTGACTGCTCTTCATCCTCTTGTAAAACAGTTTGACTGCTCTTCATCCTCTTATAAAGCAGGTTGACTGTTCTTCATCCTCTTATAAAGCAGTTTGACTGCTCTTCATCCTCCTATAAAACAGTTTAACTACTCTTCATCCTTTTGTAAAACCGTTTGACTGCTCTTCACCCTCTTGTAAAACAGGGTGACTGATCTTCATCCTCTTATAAAACAGTTTGACTGCTCTTCATCCTCTTATAAATCAGTTTGACTGCACTTCGTCCTCTTATAAAACAGTTTGACTTCTCTTCATCCTCTTGTAAAACAGGTTGACTGATCCTCATCCTCCTATAAAACAGTTTGACTGCTCTTCATCCTCCTATAAAACAGTTTGACTGCTCTTCATCCTTTTGTAAAACAGTTTGATTTCTCTTCATCCTCTTGTAAAACAGGTTGACTGATCTTCATCCTCCTATAAAACAGTTTGACTTCTCTTCATCCTCTTGTAAAACAGTTTGACTGATCTTCATCCTCCTATAAAACAGTTTGACTGCTCTTCATCCTCCTATAAAACAGTTTGACTGCTCTTCATCCTCTTGTAAAACAGGCTGACTGATCTTCATCCTCTTATAAAACAGTTTGACTGCTCTTCATCCTCTTATAAAACAGTTTGACTGCTCTTCATCCTCCTATAAAACAGTTTGACTGCTCTTCATCCTCTTATAATACAGTTTGACTGCTCTTCATCCTCCTATAAAACAGTTTGACTGCTCTTCATCCTCCTGTAAAACAGGTTGACTGATCTTCATCCTCTTATAAAACAGTTTGACTGCTCTTCATCCTCCTATAAAACAGTTTGACTGATCTTCATCCTCTTATAAAACAGTTTTACTGATCTTAATCCTCTTACAAAACAGTTTGACTGCTCTTCATCCTCTTATAAATCAGTTTGACTGCCCTTCATCCTCCTATAAAACAGTTTGACTGCTCTTCATCCTCTTGTAAAACAGTTTGACTGCTCTTCATCCTCTTATAAAGCAGTTTGACTGCTCTTCATGCTCTTATAAAACAGTTTCACTACTCTTCATCCTCTTATAAAACAGTTTGACTGCTCTTCATCCTCTTATAAAACAGTTTGACTGCTCTTCATCCTCTTATAAAACAGTTTGACTGCTCTTCATCCTCTTGTAAAACAGGTTGACTGCTCTTCATCCTCTTATAAAACAGTTTGACTGCTCTTCATCCTCTTGTAAAACTGGTTGACTGCTCTTCATCCTCCTATAAAACAGGTTGACTGATCTTCATCCTCTTATAAAACAGTTTTACTGATCTTCTTCCTCTTATAAAACAGTTTGACTGCTCTTCATCCTCTTATAAATCAGTTTGACTGCTCTTCGTCCTCTTATAAAACAGTTTGACTTCTCTTCATCCTCCTATAAAACAGGTTGACTGCTCTTCATCCTCTTATAAAACAGTTTGACTGCTCTTCATCCTCCTATAAAACAGTTTGACTGCTCTTCATCCTCCTATAAAACAGTTTGACTGCTCTTCATCCTTTTGTAAAACAGTTTGACTGCTCTTCATCCTCGTATAAAACAGTTTTACTGATCTTCATCCTCTTATAAAACAGTTTGACTGCTCTTCATCCTCTTATAAAACAGTTTGACTGCTCTTCATCCTCCTATAAAACAGTTTGACTGCTCTTCATCCTCCTATAAAACAGTTTGACTGCTCTTCATCCTCTTATAAAACAGTTTGACTGATCTTCATCATCTTATAAAACAGGTTGACTGCTCTTCATCCTCCTATAAAACAGTTTGACTGCTCTTCATCCTTTTGCAAAACATGTTGACTGCTCTTCATCCTCTTATAAAACAGGTTGACTGATCTTAATCCTCTTATAAAACAGTTTGACTGCTCTTCATCCTCTTATAAAACAGTTCGACTGCTCTTCATCCTCTTGTAAAACAGGTTGACTGATCTTCATCCTCTTATAAAACAGTTTTACTTATCATCATCCTCTTACAAAACAGTTTGACTGCTCTTCATCCTCTTATAAATCAGTTTGACTGCTCTTCGTCCTCTTATAAAACAGTTTGACTGCTCTTCATCCTCTTATAAAAAAGTTTGACTGCTCTTCATCCTCCTATAAAACTGTTTGACTGCTCTTCATCCTCTTGTAAAACAGGCTGACTGATCTTCATGCTCTTATAAAACAGTTTGACTGCTCTTCATCCTCTTATAAAACAGTTTGACAGCTCTTCATCCTCTTATAAAACAGTTTGACTGCTCTTCATCCTCTTATAAATCAGTTTGACTGCACTTCGTCCTATTATAAAACAGTTTGACTTCTCTTCTTCCTCCTATAAAACAGTTTGACTTCTCTTCATCCTCTTGTAAAACAGGTTGACTGATCTTCATCCTCCTATAAAACAGTTTGACTGCTCTTCATCCTATTATAAAACAGTTTGACTGCTCTTCATCCTCCTATTAAACAGTTTGACTGCTCTTCATCCTCTTATAAAAGTTTGACTGCTCTTCATCCTCATGTAAAACAGGTTGACTGATATTCATCCTCTTAAAAAACAGTTTGTCTGCTCTTCATCCTCCTATAAAACAGTTTGACTGCTCTTCATCCTCTTGTAAAACAGGCTGACTGATCTTCGTCCTCTTATAAAACAGTTTGACTGCTCTTCTTCCTCTTATAAAACAGTTTGACTGCTCTTCCTCCTATAAAACAGTTTGACTGCTCTTCATCCTCTTATAATACAGTTTGACTGCCCTTCATCCTCCTATAAAACAGTTTGACTGCTCTTCATCCTCTTGTAAAACAGTTTGACTGCTCTTCATCCTCTTTAAAGCAGTTTGACTGTTCTTCATCCTCTTATAAAGCAGTTTGACTGCTCTTCATCCTCCTATAAAACAGTTTAACTACTCTTCATCCTTTTGTAAAACCGTTTGACTGCTCTTCACCCTCTTGTAAAACAGGGTGACTGATCTTCATCCTCTTATAAAACAGTTTTACTGATCTTCATCCTCTTATAAAACAGTTTGACTGCTCTTCATCCTCTTATACATCAGTTTGACTGCACTTCGTCCTCTTATAAAACAGTTTGACTTCTCTTCATCCTCTTGTAAAACAGGTTGACTGATCCTCATCCTCCTATAAAACAGTTTGACTGCTCTTCGTCCTCCTATAAAACAGTTTGACTGCTCTTCATCCTCTTGTAAAACAGGTTGACTGATCCTCATCCTCCTATAAAACAGTTTGACTGCTCTTCATCCTCTTATAAAACAGTTTGACTGCTCTTCATCCTCCTATAAAACAGTGTGACTGCTCTTCATCCTCCTATAAAACAGTTTGACTGCTCTTCATCCTCTTATAAAACAGTTTGACTGATCTTCATCATCTTATAAAACAGGTTGACTGCTCTTCATCCTCCTATAAAACAGTTTGACTGCTCTTCATCCTTTTGTAAAACATGTTGACTGCTCTTCATCCTCTTATAAAACAGGTTGACTGATCTTCAACCTCTTATAAAACACTTTGACCGCTCTTCACCCTCCTTCAAAACAGTTCGACTGCTCTTCATCCTCTTGTAAAACAGGTTGACTGATCTTCATCCTCTTATAAAACAGTTTTACTGATCTTCATCCTCTTACAAAACAGTTTGACTGCTCTTCATCCTCTTATAAATCAGTTTGACTGCTCTTCGTCCTCTTATAAAACAGTTTGACTGCTCTTCATCCTCTTATAAAAAAGTTTGACTGCTCTTCATCCTCCTATAAAACTGTTTGACTGCTCTTCATCCTCTTGTAAAACAGGCTGACTGATCTTCATGCTCTTATAAAACAGTTTGACTGCTCTTCATTCTCTTATAAAACAGTTTGACTACTCTTCATCCTCTTATAAAACAGTTTGACTGCTCTTCATCCTCTTATAAAACAGTTTGACTGCTCTTCATCCTCTTATAAATCAGTTTGACTGCACTTCGTCCTATTATAAAACAGTTTGACTTCTCTTCATCCTTTTGTAAAACAGTTTGACTGCTCTTCATCCTCTTATAAAACAGGTTGACTGATCTTCATCCTCCTATAAAACAGTTTGACTGCTCTTCATCCTCTTATAAAACAGTTTGACTGCTCTTCATCCTCCTATAAAACAGTTTGACTGCTCTTCATCCTCTTATAAAAGTTTGACTGCTCTTCATCCTCATGTAAAACAGGTTGACTGATATTCATCCTCTTAAAAAACAGTTTGTCTGCTCTTCATCCTCCTATAAAACAGTTTGACTGCTCTTCATCCTCTTGTAAAACAGGCTGACTGATCTTCGTCGTCTTATAAAACAGTTTGACTGCTCTTCTTCCTCTTATAAAACAGTTTGACTACTCTTCCTCCTATAAAACAGTTTGACTGCTCTTCATCCTCTTATAATACAGTTTGACTGCCCTTCATCCTCCTATAAAACAGTTTGACTGCTCTTCATCCTCTTGTAAAACAGTTTGACTGCTCTTCATCCTCTTATAAAGCAGGTTGACTGTTCTTCATCCTCTTATAAAGCAGTTTGACTGCTCTTCATCCTCCTATAAAACAGTTTAACTACTCTTCATCCTTTTGTAAAACCGTTTGACTGCTCTTCACCCTCTTGTAAAACAGGGTGACTGATCTTCATCCTCTTATAAAACAGTTTGACTGCTCTTCATCCTCTTATAAATCAGTTTGACTGCACTTCGTCCTCTTATAAAACAGTTTGACTTCTCTTCATCCTCTTGTAAAACAGGTTGACTGATCCTCATCCTCCTATAAAACAGTTTGACTGCTCTTCATCCTCCTATAAAACAGTTTGACTGCTCTTCATCCTCCTGTAAAACAGGTTGACTGATCTTCATCCTCTTATAAAACAGTTTGACTGCTCTTCATCCCCCTATAAAACAGTTTGACTGATCTTCATCCTCTTATAAAACAGTTTTACTGATCTTAATCCTCTTACAAAACAGTTTGACTGCTCTTCATCCTCTTATACATCAGTTTGACTGCCCTTCATCCTCCTATAAAACAGTTTGACTGCTCTTCATCCTCTTGTAAAACAGTTTGACTGCTCTTCATCCTCTTATAAAGCAGTTTGACTGCTCTTCATGCTCTTATAAAACAGTTTCACTACTCTTCATCCTCTTATAAAACAGTTTGACTGCTCTTCATCCTCTTATAATACAGTTTGACTGCCCTTCATCCTCCTATAAAACAGTTTGACTGCTCTTCATCCTCTTGTAAAACAGTTTGACTGCTCTTCATCCTCTTATAAAGCAGTTTGACTGTTCTTCATCCTCTTATAAAGCAGTTTGACTGCTCTTCATCCTCCTATAAAACAGTTTAACTACTCTTCATCCTTTTGTAAAACCGTTTGACTGCTCTTCACCCTCTTGTAAAACAGGGTGACTGATCTTCATCCTCTTATTAAACAGTTTTACTGATCTTCATCCTCTTATAAAACAGTTTGACTGCTCTTCATCCTCTTATAAATCAGTTTGACTGCACTTCGTCCTCTTATAAAACAGTTTGACTTCTCTTCATCCTCTTGTAAAACATGTTGACTGATCCTCATCCTCCTATAAAACAGTTTGACTGCTCTTCATCCTCCTATAAAACAGTTTGACTGCTCTTCATCCTTTTGTAAAACAGTTTGACTTCTCTTCATCCTCTTGTAAAACAGGTTGACTGATCTTCATCCTCCTATAAAACAGTTTGACTTCTCTTCATCCTCTTGTAAAACAGGTTGACTGATCTTCATCCTCCTATAAAACAGTTTGACTGCTCTTCATCCTCCTATAAAACAGTTTGACTGCTCTTCATCCTCTTGTAAAACAGGTTGACTGATCCTCATCCTCCTATAAAACAGTTTGACTGCTCTTCATCCTCTTATAAAACAGTTTGACTGCTCTTCATCCTCCTATAAAACAGTGTGACTGCTCTTCATCCTCCTATAAAACAGTTTGACTGCTCTTCATCCTCCTATAAAACAGTTTGACTGATCTTCATCATCTTATAAAACAGGTTGACTGCTCTTCATCCTCCTATAAAACAGTTTGACTGCTCTTCATCCTTTTGTAAAACATGTTGACTGCTCTTCATCCTCTTATAAAACAGGTTGACTGATCTTCAACCTCTTATAAAACACTTTGACCGCTCTTCACCCTCCTTCAAAACAGTTCGACTGCTCTTCATCCTCTTGTAAAACAGGTTGACTGATCTTCATCCTCTTATAAAACAGTTTTACTGATCTTCATCCTCTTACAAAACAGTTTGACTGCTCTTCATCCTCTTATAAATCAGTTTGACTGCTCTTCGTCCTCTTATAAAACAGTTTGACTGCTCTTCATCCTCTTATAAAAAAGTTTGACTGCTCTTCATCCTCCTATAAAACTGTTTGACTGCTCTTCATCCTCTTGTAAAACAGGCTGACTGATCTTCATGCTCTTATAAAACAGTTTGACTGCTCTTCATTCTCTTATAAAACAGTTTGACTACTCTTCATCCTCTTATAAAACAGTTTGACTGCTCTTCATCCTCTTATAAAACAGTTTGACTGCTCTTCATCCTCTTATAAATCAGTTTGACTGCACTTCGTCCTATTATAAAACAGTTTGACTTCTCTTCATCCTTTTGTAAAACAGTTTGACTGCTCTTCATCCTCTTATAAAACAGGTTGACTGATCTTCATCCTCCTATAAAACAGTTTGACTGCTCTTCATCCTCTTATAAAACAGTTTGACTGCTCTTCATCCTCCTATAAAACAGTTTGACTGCTCTTCATCCTCTTATAAAAGTTTGACTGCTCTTCATCCTCATGTAAAACAGGTTGACTGATATTCATCCTCTTAAAAAACAGTTTGTCTGCTCTTCATCCTCCTATAAAACAGTTTGACTGCTCTTCATCCTCTTGTAAAACAGGCTGACTGATCTTCGTCGTCTTATAAAACAGTTTGACTGCTCTTCTTCCTCTTATAAAACAGTTTGACTACTCTTCCTCCTATAAAACAGTTTGACTGCTCTTCATCCTCTTATAATACAGTTTGACTGCCCTTCATCCTCCTATAAAACAGTTTGACTGCTCTTCATCCTCTTGTAAAACAGTTTGACTGCTCTTCATCCTCTTATAAAGCAGGTTGACTGTTCTTCATCCTCTTATAAAGCAGTTTGACTGCTCTTCATCCTCCTATAAAACAGTTTAACTACTCTTCATCCTTTTGTAAAACCGTTTGACTGCTCTTCACCCTCTTGTAAAACAGGGTGACTGATCTTCATCCTCTTATAAAACAGTTTGACTGCTCTTCATCCTCTTATAAATCAGTTTGACTGCACTTCGTCCTCTTATAAAACAGTTTGACTTCTCTTCATCCTCTTGTAAAACAGGTTGACTGATCCTCATCCTCCTATAAAACAGTTTGACTGCTCTTCATCCTCCTATAAAACAGTTTGACTGCTCTTCATCCTTTTGTAAAACAGTTTGATTTCTCTTCATCCTCTTGTAAAACAGGTTGACTGATCTTCATCCTCCTATAAAACAGTTTGACTTCTCTTCATCCTCTTGTAAAACAGTTTGACTGATCTTCATCCTCCTATAAAACAGTTTGACTGCTCTTCATCCTCCTATAAAACAGTTTGACTGCTCTTCATCCTCTTGTAAAACAGGCTGACTGATCTTCATCCTCTTATAAAACAGTTTGACTGCTCTTCATCCTCTTATAAAACAGTTTGACTGCTCTTCATCCTCCTATAAAACAGTTTGACTGCTCTTCATCCTCTTATAATACAGTTTGACTGCTCTTCATCCTCCTATAAAACAGTTTGACTGCTCTTCATCCTACTGTAAAACAGGTTGACTGATCTTCATCCTCTTATAAAACAGTTTGACTGCTCTTCATCCTCCTATAAAACAGTTTGACTGATCTTCATCCTCTTATAAAACAGTTTTACTGATCTTAATCCTCTTACAAAACAGTTTGACTGCTCTTCATCCTCTTATAAATCAGTTTGACTGCCCTTCATCCTCCTATAAAACAGTTTGACTGCTCTTCATCCTCTTGTAAAACAGTTTGACTGCTCTTCATCCTCTTATAAAGCAGTTTGACTGCTCTTCATGCTCTTATAAAACAGTTTCACTACTCTTCATCCTCTTATAAAACAGTTTGACTGCTCTTCATCCTCTTATAAAACAGTTTGACTGCTCTTCATCCTCTTATAAAACAGTTTGACTGCTCTTCATCCTCTTGTAAAACAGGTTGACTGCTCTTCATCCTCTTATAAAACAGTTTGACTGCTCTTCATCCTCTTGTAAAACTGGTTGACTGCTCTTCATCCTCCTATAAAACAGGTTGACTGATCTTCATCCTCTTATAAAACAGTTTTACTGATCTTCTTCCTCTTATAAAACAGTTTGACTGCTCTTCATCCTCTTATAAATCAGTTTGACTGCTCTTCGTCCTCTTATAAAACAGTTTGACTTCTCTTCATCCTCCTATAAAACAGGTTGACTGCTCTTCATCCTCTTATAAAACAGTTTGACTGCTCTTCATCCTCCTATAAAACAGTTTGACTGCTCTTCATCCTCCTATAAAACAGTTTGACTGCTCTTCATCCTTTTGTAAAACAGTTTGACTGCTCTTCATCCTCGTATAAAACAGGTTGACTGATCTTCATCCTCTTATAAAACAGTTTTACTGATCTTCATCCTCTTATAAAACAGTTTGACTGCTCTTCATCCTCTTATAAAACAGTTTGACTGCTCTTCATCCTCCTATAAAACAGTTTGACTGCTCTTCATCCTCCTATAAAACAGTTTGACTGCTCTTCATCCTCTTATAAAACAGTTTGACTGATCTTCATCATCTTATAAAACAGGTTGACTGCTCTTCATCCTCCTATAAAACAGTTTGACTGCTCTTCATCCTTTTGTAAAACATGTTGACTGCTCTTCATCCTCTTATAAAACAGGTTGACTGATCTTAATCCTCTTATAAAACAGTTTGACTGCTCTTCATCCTCTTATAAAACAGTTCGACTGCTCTTCATCCTCTTGTAAAACAGGTTGACTGATCTTCATCCTCTTATAAAACAGTTTTACTGATCATCATCCTCTTACAAAACAGTTTGACTGCTCTTCATCCTCTTATAAATCAGTTTGACTGCTCTTCGTCCTCTTATAAAACAGTTTGACTGCTCTTCATCCTCTTATAAAAAAGTTTGACTGCTCTTCATCCTCCTATAAAACTGTTTGACTGCTCTTCATCCTCTTGTAAAACAGGCTGACTGATCTTCATGCTCTTATAAAACAGTTTGACTGCTCTTCATCCTCTTATAAAACAGTTTGACAGCTCTTCATCCTCTTATAAAACAGTTTGACTGCTCTTCATCCTCTTATAAATCAGTTTGACTGCACTTCGTCCTATTATAAAACAGTTTGACTTCTCTTCTTCCTCCTATAAAACAGTTTGACTTCTCTTCATCCTCTTGTAAAACAGGTTGACTGATCTTCATCCTCCTATAAAACAGTTTGACTGCTCTTCATCCTATTATAAAACAGTTTGACTGCTCTTCATCCTCCTATTAAACAGTTTGACTGCTCTTCATCCTCTTATAAAAGTTTGACTGCTCTTCATCCTCATGTAAAACAGGTTGACTGATATTCATCCTCTTAAAAAACAGTTTGTCTGCTCTTCATCCTCCTATAAAACAGTTTGACTGCTCTTCATCCTCTTGTAAAACAGGCTGACTGATCTTCGTCCTCTTATAAAACAGTTTGACTGCTCTTCTTCCTCTTATAAAACAGTTTGACTGCTCTTCCTCCTATAAAACAGTTTGACTGCTCTTCATCCTCTTATAATACAGTTTGACTGCCCTTCATCCTCCTATAAAACAGTTTGACTGCTCTTCATCCTCTTGTAAAACAGTTTGACTGCTCTTCATCCTCTTTAAAGCAGTTTGACTGTTCTTCATCCTCTTATAAAGCAGTTTGACTGCTCTTCATCCTCCTATAAAACAGTTTAACTACTCTTCATCCTTTTGTAAAACCGTTTGACTGCTCTTCACCCTCTTGTAAAACAGGGTGACTGATCTTCATCCTCTTATAAAACAGTTTTACTGATCTTCATCCTCTTATAAAACAGTTTGACTGCTCTTCATCCTCTTATACATCAGTTTGACTGCACTTCGTCCTCTTATAAAACAGTTTGACTTCTCTTCATCCTCTTGTAAAACAGGTTGACTGATCCTCATCCTCCTATAAAACAGTTTGACTGCTCTTCATCCTCCTATAAAACAGTTTGACTGCTCTTCATCCTCTTGTAAAACAGGTTGACTGATCCTCATCCTCCTATAAAACAGTTTGACTGCTCTTCATCCTCTTATAAAACAGTTTGACTGCTCTTCATCCTCCTATAAAACAGTGTGACTGCTCTTCATCCTCCTATAAAACAGTTTGACTGCTCTTCATCCTCTTATAAAACAGTTTGACTGATCTTCATCATCTTATAAAACAGGTTGACTGCTCTTCATCCTCCTATAAAACAGTTTGACTGCTCTTCATCCTTTTGTAAAACATGTTGACTGCTCTTCATCCTCTTATAAAACAGGTTGACTGATCTTCAACCTCTTATAAAACACTTTGACCGCTCTTCACCCTCCTTCAAAACAGTTCGACTGCTCTTCATCCTCTTGTAAAACAGGTTGACTGATCTTCATCCTCTTATAAAACAGTTTTACTGATCTTCATCCTCTTACAAAACAGTTTGACTGCTCTTCATCCTCTTATAAATCAGTTTGACTGCTCTTCGTCCTCTTATAAAACAGTTTGACTGCTCTTCATCCTCTTATAAAAAAGTTTGACTGCTCTTCATCCTCCTATAAAACTGTTTGACTGCTCTTCATCCTCTTGTAAAACAGGCTGACTGATCTTCATGCTCTTATAAAACAGTTTGACTGCTCTTCATTCTCTTATAAAACAGTTTGACTACTCTTCATCCTCTTATAAAACAGTTTGACTGCTCTTCATCCTCTTATAAAACAGTTTGACTGCTCTTCATCCTCTTATAAATCAGTTTGACTGCACTTCGTCCTATTATAAAACAGTTTGACTTCTCTTCATCCTTTTGTAAAACAGTTTGACTGCTCTTCATCCTCTTATAAAACAGGTTGACTGATCTTCATCCTCCTATAAAACAGTTTGACTGCTCTTCATCCTCTTATAAAACAGTTTGACTGCTCTTCATCCTCCTATAAAACAGTTTGACTGCTCTTCATCCTCTTATAAAAGTTTGACTGCTCTTCATCCTCATGTAAAACAGGTTGACTGATATTCATCCTCTTAAAAAACAGTTTGTCTGCTCTTCATCCTCCTATAAAACAGTTTGACTGCTCTTCATCCTCTTGTAAAACAGGCTGACTGATCTTCGTCGTCTTATAAAACAGTTTGACTGCTCTTCTTCCTCTTATAAAACAGTTTGACTACTCTTCCTCCTATAAAACAGTTTGACTGCTCTTCATCCTCTTATAATACAGTTTGACTGCCCTTCATCCTCCTATAAAACAGTTTGACTGCTCTTCATCCTCTTGTAAAACAGTTTGACTGCTCTTCATCCTCTTATAAAGCAGGTTGACTGTTCTTCATCCTCTTATAAAGCAGTTTGACTGCTCTTCATCCTCCTATAAAACAGTTTAACTACTCTTCATCCTTTTGTAAAACCGTTTGACTGCTCTTCACCCTCTTGTAAAACAGGGTGACTGATCTTCATCCTCTTATAAAACAGTTTGACTGCTCTTCATCCTCTTATAAATCAGTTTGACTGCACTTCGTCCTCTTATAAAACAGTTTGACTTCTCTTCATCCTCTTGTAAAACAGGTTGACTGATCCTCATCCTCCTATAAAACAGTTTGACTGCTCTTCATCCTCCTATAAAACAGTTTGACTGCTCTTCATCCTTTTGTAAAACAGTTTGATTTCTCTTCATCCTCTTGTAAAACAGGTTGACTGATCTTCATCCTCCTATAAAACAGTTTGACTTCTCTTCATCCTCTTGTAAAACAGTTTGACTGATCTTCATCCTCCTATAAAACAGTTTGACTGCTCTTCATCCTCCTATAAAACAGTTTGACTGCTCTTCATCCTCTTGTAAAACAGGCTGACTGATCTTCATCCTCTTATAAAACAGTTTGACTGCTCTTCATCCTCTTATAAAACAGTTTGACTGCTCTTCATCCTCCTATAAAACAGTTTGACTGCTCTTCATCCTCTTATAATACAGTTTGACTGCTCTTCATCCTCCTATAAAACAGTTTGACTGCTCTTCATCCTCCTGTAAAACAGGTTGACTGATCTTCATCCTCTTATAAAACAGTTTGACTGCTCTTCATCCTCCTATAAAACAGTTTGACTGATCTTCATCCTCTTATAAAACAGTTTTACTGATCTTAATCCTCTTACAAAACAGTTTGACTGCTCTTCATCCTCTTATAAATCAGTTTGACTGCCCTTCATCCTCCTATAAAACAGTTTGACTGCTCTTCATCCTCTTGTAAAACAGTTTGACTGCTCTTCATCCTCTTATAAAGCAGTTTGACTGCTCTTCATGCTCTTATAAAACAGTTTCACTACTCTTCATCCTCTTATAAAACAGTTTGACTGCTCTTCATCCTCTTATAAAACAGTTTGACTGCTCTTCATCCTCTTATAAAACAGTTTGACTGCTCTTCATCCTCTTGTAAAACAGGTTGACTGCTCTTCATCCTCTTATAAAACAGTTTGACTGCTCTTCATCCTCTTGTAAAACTGGTTGACTGCTCTTCATCCTCCTATAAAACAGGTTGACTGATCTTCATCCTCTTATAAAACAGTTTTACTGATCTTCTTCCTCTTATAAAACAGTTTGACTGCTCTTCATCCTCTTATAAATCAGTTTGACTGCTCTTCGTCCTCTTATAAAACAGTTTGACTTCTCTTCATCCTCCTATAAAACAGGTTGACTGCTCTTCATCCTCTTATAAAACAGTTTGACTGCTCTTCATCCTCCTATAAAACAGTTTGACTGCTCTTCATCCTCCTATAAAACAGTTTGACTGCTCTTCATCCTTTTGTAAAACAGTTTGACTGCTCTTCATCCTCGTATAAAACAGGTTGACTGATCTTCATCCTCTTATAAAACAGTTTTACTGATCTTCATCCTCTTATAAAACAGTTTGACTGCTCTTCATCCTCTTATAAAACAGTTTGACTGCTCTTCATCCTCCTATAAAACAGTTTGACTGCTCTTCATCCTCCTATAAAACAGTTTGACTGCTCTTCATCCTCTTATAAAACAGTTTGACTGATCTTCATCATCTTATAAAACAGGTTGACTGCTCTTCATCCTCCTATAAAACAGTTTGACTGCTCTTCATCCTTTTGTAAAACATGTTGACTGCTCTTCATCCTCTTATAAAACAGGTTGACTGATCTTAATCCTCTTATAAAACAGTTTGACTGCTCTTCATCCTCTTATAAAACAGTTCGACTGCTCTTCATCCTCTTATAAAACAGGTTGACTGATCTTCATCCTCTTATAAAACAGTTTTACTGATCATCATCCTCTTACAAAACAGTTTGACTGCTCTTCATCCTCTTATAAATCAGTTTGACTGCTCTTCGTCCTCTTATAAAACAGTTTGACTGCTCTTCATCCTCTTATAAAAAAGTTTGACTGCTCTTCATCCTCCTATAAAACTGTTTGACTGCTCTTCATCCTCTTGTAAAACAGGCTGACTGATCTTCATGCTCTTATAAAACAGTTTGACTGCTCTTCATCCTCTTATAAAACAGTTTGACAGCTCTTCATCCTCTTATAAAACAGTTTGACTGCTCTTCATCCTCTTATAAATCAGTTTGACTGCACTTCGTCCTATTATAAAACAGTTTGACTTCTCTTCTTCCTCCTATAAAACAGTTTGACTTCTCTTCATCCTCTTGTAAAACAGGTTGACTGATCTTCTTCCTCCTATAAAACAGTTTGACTGCTCTTCATCCTATTATAAAACAGTTTGACTGCTCTTCATCCTCCTATTAAACAGTTTGACTGCTCTTCATCCTCTTGTAAAAGTTTGACTGCTCTTCATCCTCATGTAAAACAGGTTGACTGATATTCATCCTCTTAAAAAACAGTTTGTCTGCTCTTCATCCTCCTATAAAACAGTTTGACTGCTCTTCATCCTCTTGTAAAACAGGCTGACTGATCTTCGTCCTCTTATAAAACAGTTTGACTGCTCTTCTTCCTCTTATAAAACAGTTTGACTGCTCTTCCTCCTATAAAACAGTTTGACTGCTCTTCATCCTCTTATAATACAGTTTGACTGCCCTTCATCCTCCTATAAAACAGTTTGACTGCTCTTCATCCTCTTGTAAAACAGTTTGACTGCTCTTCATCCTCTTTAAAGCAGTTTGACTGTTCTTCATCCTCTTATAAAGCAGTTTGACTGCTCTTCATCCTCCTATAAAACAGTTTAACTACTCTTCATCCTTTTGTAAAACCGTTTGACTGCTCTTCACCCTCTTGTAAAACAGGGTGACTGATCTTCATCCTCTTATAAAACAGTTTTACTGATCTTCATCCTCTTATAAAACAGTTTGACTGCTCTTCATCCTCTTATACATCAGTTTGACTGCACTTCGTCCTCTTATAAAACAGTTTGACTTCTCTTCATCCTCTTGTAAAACAGGTTGACTGATCCTCATCCTCCTATAAAACAGTTTGACTGCTCTTCATCCTCCTATAAAACAGTTTGACTGCTCTTCATCCTTTTGTAAAACAGTTTGACTTCTCTTCATCCTCTTGTAAAACAGGTTGACTGATCTTCATCCTCCTATAAAACAGTTTGACTTCTCTTCATCCTCTTGTAAAACAGTTTGACTGATCTTCATCCTCCTATAAAACAGTTTGACTGCTCTTCATCCTCCTTTAAAACAGTTTGACTGCTCTTCATCCTCTTGTAAAACAGGCTGACTGATCTTCATCCTCTTATAAAACAGTTTGACTGCTCTTCATCCTCTTATAAAACAGTTTGACTGCTCTTCATCCTCCTATAAAACAGTTTGACTGCTCTTCATCCTCTTATAATACAGTTTGACTGCCCTTCATCCTCCTATAAAACAGTTTGACTGCTCTTCATCCTCCTGTAAAACAGGTTGACTGATCTTCATCCTCTTATAAAACAGTTTGACTGCTCTTCATCCTCCTATAAAACAGTTTGACTGATCTTCATCCTCTTATAAAACAGTTTTACTGATCTTAATCCTCTTATAAAAAGTTTGACTGCTCTTCATCCTCTTATAAATCAGTTTGACTGCCCTTCATCCTCCTATAAAACAGTTTGACTGCTCTTCATCCTCTTGTAAAACAGTTTGACTGCTCTTCATCCTCTTATAAAGCAGTTTGACTGCTCTTCATGCTCTTATAAAACAGTTTCACTACTCTTCATCCTCTTATAAAACAGTTTGACTGCTCTTCATCCTCTTATAAAACAGTTTGACTGCTCTTCATCCTCTTATAAAACAGTTTGACTGCTCTTCATCCTCTTGTAAAACAGGTTGACTGCTCTTCATCCTCTTATAAAACAGTTTGACTGCTCTTCATCCTCTTGTAAAACTGGTTGACTGCTCTTCATCCTCTTATAAAACAGTTTGACTGCTCTTCATCCTCTTATAAATCAGTTTTACTGATCTTCTTCCTCTTATAAAACAGTTTGACTTCTCTTCATCCTCTTGTAAAACAGGTTGACTGCTCTTCATCCTCTTATAACACAGTTTGACTGCTCTTCATCCTCCTATAAAACAGTTTGACTGCTCTTCATCCTCTTATAAATCAGTTTGACTGCTCTTCATCCTTTTGTAAAACAGTTTGACTTCTCTTCATCCTCTTGTAAAACAGGTTGACTGATCTTCATCCTCCTATAAAACAGTTTGACTTCTCTTCATCCTCCTATAAAACAGGTTGACTGCTCTTCATCCTCTTATAAAACAGTTTGACTGCTCTTCATCCTCCTATAAAACAGTTTGACTGCTCTTCATCCTCCTATAAAACAGTTTGACTGCTCTTCATCCTTTTGTAAAACAGTTTGACTGCTCTTCATCCTCGTATAAAACAGGTTGACTGATCTTCATCCTCTTATAAAACAGTTTTACTGATCTTCATCCTCTTATAAAACAGTTTGACTGCTCTTCATCCTCTTATAAAACAGTTTGACTGCTCTTCATCCTCCTATAAAACAGTTTGACTGCTCTTCATCCTCCTATAAAACAGTTTGACTGCTCTTCATCCTCTTATAAAACAGTTTGACTGATCTTCATCATCTTATAAAACAGGTTGACTGCTCTTCATCCTCCTATAAAACAGTTTGACTGCTCTTCATCCTTTTGTAAAACATGTTGACTGCTCTTCATCCTCTTATAAAACAGGTTGACTGATCTTAATCCTCTTATAAAACAGTTTGACTGCTCTTCATCCTCTTATAAAACAGTTCGACTGCTCTTCATCCTCTTGTAAAACAGGTTGACTGATCTTCATCCTCTTATAAAACAGTTTACTGATCATCATCCTCTTACAAAACAGTTTGACTGCTCTTCATCCTCTTATAAAACAGTTTGACTGCTCTTCATCCTCCTATAAAACAGTTTGACTGCTCTTCATCCTCTTATAATACAGTTTGACTGCCCTTCATCCTCCTATAAAACAGTTTGACTGCTCTTCATCCTCCTGTAAAACAGGTTGACTGATCTTCATCCTCTTATAAAACAGTTTGACTGCTCTTCATCCTCCTATAAAACAGTTTGACTGATCTTCATCCTCTTATAAAACAGTTTTACTGATCTTAATCCTCTTATAAAAAGTTTGACTGCTCTTCATCCTCTTATAAATCAGTTTGACTGCCCTTCATCCTCCTATAAAACAGTTTGACTGCTCTTCATCCTCTTGTAAAACAGTTTGACTGCTCTTCATCCTCTTATAAAGCAGTTTGACTGCTCTTCATGCTCTTATAAAACAGTTTCACTACTCTTCATCCTCTTATAAAACAGTTTGACTGCTCTTCATCCTCTTATAAAACAGTTTGACTGCTCTTCATCCTCTTATAAAACAGTTTGACTGCTCTTCATCCTCTTGTAAAACAGGTTGACTGCTCTTCATCCTCTTATAAAACAGTTTGACTGCTCTTCATCCTCTTGTAAAACTGGTTGACTGCTCTTCATCCTCTTATAAAACAGTTTGACTGCTCTTCATCCTCTTATAAATCAGTTTTACTGATCTTCTTCCTCTTATAAAACAGTTTGACTTCTCTTCATCCTCTTGTAAAACAGGTTGACTGCTCTTCATCCTCTTATAACACAGTTTGACTGCTCTTCATCCTCCTATAAAACAGTTTGACTGCTCTTCATCCTCCTATAAAACAGTTTGACTGCTCTTCATCCTTTTGTAAAACAGTTTGACTTCTCTTCATCCTCTTGTAAAACAGGTTGACTGATCTTCATCCTCCTATAAAACAGTTTGACTTCTCTTCATCCTCCTATAAAACAGGTTGACTGCTCTTCATCCTCTTATAAAACAGTTTGACTGCTCTTCATCCTCCTATAAAACAGTTTGACTGCTCTTCATCCTCCTATAAAACAGTTTGACTGCTCTTCATCCTTTTGTAAAACAGTTTGACTGCTCTTCATCCTCGTATAAAACAGGTTGACTGATCTTCATCCTCTTATAAAACAGTTTTACTGATCTTCATCCTCTTATAAAACAGTTTGACTGCTCTTCATCCTCTTATAAAACAGTTTGACTGCTCTTCATCCTCCTATAAAACAGTTTGACTGCTCTTCATCCTCCTATAAAACAGTTTGACTGCTCTTCATCCTCTTATAAAACAGTTTGACTGATCTTCATCATCTTATAAAACAGGTTGACTGCTCTTCATCCTCCTATAAAACAGTTTGACTGCTCTTCATCCTTTTGTAAAACATGTTGACTGCTCTTCATCCTCTTATAAAACAGGTTGACTGATCTTAATCCTCTTATAAAACAGTTTGACTGCTCTTCATCCTCTTATAAAACAGTTCGACTGCTCTTCATCCTCTTGTAAAACAGGTTGACTGATCTTCATCCTCTTATAAAACAGTTTACTGATCATCATCCTCTTACAAAACAGTTTGACTGCTCTTCATCCTCTTATAAATCAGTTTGACTGCTCTTCGTCCTCTTATAAAACAGTTTGACTGCTCTTCATCCTCTTATAAAAAAGTTTGACTGCTCTTCATCCTCCTATAAAACTGTTTGACTGCTCTTCATCCTCTTGTAAAACAGGCTGACTGATCTTCATGCTCTTATAAAACAGTTTGACTGCTCTTCATCCTCTTATAAAACAGTTTGACAGCTCTTCATCCTCTTATAAAACAGTTTGACTGCTCTTCATCCTCTTATAAATCAGTTTGACTGCACTTCGTCCTATTATAAAACAGTTTGACTTCTCTTCTTCCTCCTATAAAACAGTTTGACTTCTCTTCATCCTCTTGTAAAACAGGTTGACTGATCTTCATCCTCCTATAAAACAGTTTGACTGCTCTTCATCCTATTATAAAACAGTTTGACTGCTCTTCATCCTCCTATTAAACAGTTTGACTGCTCTTCATCCTCTTATAAAAGTTTGACTGCTCTTCATCCTCATGTAAAACAGGTTGACTGATATTCATCCTCTTAAAAAACAGTTTGTCTGCTCTTCATCCTCCTATAAAACAGTTTGACTGCTCTTCATCCTCTTGTAAAACAGGCTGACTGATCTTCGTCCTCTTATAAAACAGTTTGACTGCTCTTCTTCCTCTTATAAAACAGTTTGACTGCTCTTCCTCCTATAAAACAGTTTGACTGCTCTTCATCCTCTTATAAAACTGTTTGACTGCTCTTCATCCTCTTGTAAAACAGGCTGACTGATCTTCATCCTCTTATAAAAAAGTTTGACTGCTCTTCATCCTCCTATAAAACTGTTTGACTGCTCTTCATCCTCTTGTAAAACAGGCTGACTGATCTTCATGCTCTTATAAAACAGTTTGACTGCTCTTCATCCTCTTATAAAACAGTTTGACAGCTCTTCATCCTCTTATAAAACAGTTTGACTGCTCTTCATCCTCTTATAAATCAGTTTGACTGCACTTCGTCCTATTATAAAACAGTTTGACTTCTCTTCTTCCTCCTATAAAACAGTTTGACTTCTCTTCATCCTCTTGTAAAACAGGTTGACTGATCTTCATCCTCCTATAAAACAGTTTGACTGCTCTTCATCCTATTATAAAACAGTTTGACTGCTCTTCATCCTCCTATTAAACAGTTTGACTGCTCTTCATCCTCTTGTAAAAGTTTGACTGCTCTTCATCCTCATGTAAAACAGGTTGACTGATATTCATCCTCTTAAAAAACAGTTTGTCTGCTCTTCATCCTCCTATAAAACAGTTTGACTGCTCTTCATCCTCTTGTAAAACAGGCTGACTGATCTTCGTCCTCTTATAAAACAGTTTGACTGCTCTTCTTCCTCTTATAAAACAGTTTGACTGCTCTTCCTCCTATAAAACAGTTTGACTGCTCTTCATCCTCTTATAATACAGTTTGACTGCCCTTCATCCTCCTATAAAACAGTTTGACTGCTCTTCATCCTCTTGTAAAACAGTTTGACTGCTCTTCATCCTCTTTAAAGCAGTTTGACTGTTCTTCATCCTCTTATAAAGCAGTTTGACTGCTCTTCATCCTCCTATAAAACAGTTTAACTACTCTTCATCCTTTTGTAAAACCGTTTGACTGCTCTTCACCCTCTTGTAAAACAGGGTGACTGATCTTCATCCTCTTATAAAACAGTTTTACTGATCTTCATCCTCTTATAAAACAGTTTGACTGCTCTTCATCCTCTTATACATCAGTTTGACTGCACTTCGTCCTCTTATAAAACAGTTTGACTTCTCTTCATCCTCTTGTAAAACAGGTTGACTGATCCTCATCCTCCTATAAAACAGTTTGACTGCTCTTCATCCTCCTATAAAACAGTTTGACTGCTCTTCATCCTTTTGTAAAACAGTTTGACTTCTCTTCATCCTCTTGTAAAACAGGTTGACTGATCTTCATCCTCCTATAAAACAGTTTGACTTCTCTTCATCCTCTTGTAAAACAGTTTGACTGATCTTCATCCTCCTATAAAACAGTTTGACTGCTCTTCATCCTCCTTTAAAACAGTTTGACTGCTCTTCATCCTCTTGTAAAACAGGCTGACTGATCTTCATCCTCTTATAAAACAGTTTGACTGCTCTTCATCCTCTTATAAAACAGTTTGACTGCTCTTCATCCTCCTATAAAACAGTTTGACTGCTCTTCATCCTCTTATAATACAGTTTGACTGCCCTTCATCCTCCTATAAAACAGTTTGACTGCTCTTCATCCTCCTGTAAAACAGGTTGACTGATCTTCATCCTCTTATAAAACAGTTTGACTGCTCTTCATCCTCCTATAAAACAGTTTGACTGATCTTCATCCTCTTATAAAACAGTTTTACTGATCTTAATCCTCTTATAAAAAGTTTGACTGCTCTTCATCCTCTTATAAATCAGTTTGACTGCCCTTCATCCTCCTATAAAACAGTTTGACTGCTCTTCATCCTCTTGTAAAACAGTTTGACTGCTCTTCATCCTCTTATAAAGCAGTTTGACTGCTCTTCATGCTCTTATAAAACAGTTTCACTACTCTTCATCCTCTTATAAAACAGTTTGACTGCTCTTCATCCTCTTATAAAACAGTTTGACTGCTCTTCATCCTCTTATAAAACAGTTTGACTGCTCTTCATCCTCTTGTAAAACAGGTTGACTGCTCTTCATCCTCTTATAAAACAGTTTGACTGCTCTTCATCCTCTTGTAAAACTGGTTGACTGCTCTTCATCCTCTTATAAAACAGTTTGACTGCTCTTCATCCTCTTATAAATCAGTTTTACTGATCTTCTTCCTCTTATAAAACAGTTTGACTTCTCTTCATCCTCTTGTAAAACAGGTTGACTGCTCTTCATCCTCTTATAACACAGTTTGACTGCTCTTCATCCTCCTATAAAACAGTTTGACTGCTCTTCATCCTCCTATAAAACAGTTTGACTGCTCTTCATCCTTTTGTAAAACAGTTTGACTTCTCTTCATCCTCTTGTAAAACAGGTTGACTGATCTTCATCCTCCTATAAAACAGTTTGACTTCTCTTCATCCTCCTATAAAACAGGTTGACTGCTCTTCATCCTCTTATAAAACAGTTTGACTGCTCTTCATCCTCCTATAAAACAGTTTGACTGCTCTTCATCCTCCTATAAAACAGCTTGACTGCTCTTCATCCTTTTGTAAAACAGTTTGACTGCTCTTCATCCTCGTATAAAACAGGTTGACTGATCTTCATCCTCTTATAAAACAGTTTTACTGATCTTCATCCTCTTATAAAACAGTTTGACTGCTCTTCATCCTCTTATAAAACAGTTTGACTGCTCTTCATCCTCCTATAAAACAGTTTGACTGCTCTTCATCCTCCTATAAAACAGTTTGACTGCTCTTCATCCTCTTATAAAACAGTTTGACTGATCTTCATCATCTTATAAAACAGGTTGACTGCTCTTCATCCTCCTATAAAACAGTTTGACTGCTCTTCATCCTTTTGTAAAACATGTTGACTGCTCTTCATCCTCTTATAAAACAGGTTGACTGATCTTAATCCTCTTATAAAACAGTTTGACTGCTCTTCATCCTCTTATAAAACAGTTCGACTGCTCTTCATCCTCTTGTAAAACAGGTTGACTGATCTTCATCCTCTTATAAAACAGTTTACTGATCATCATCCTCTTACAAAACAGTTTGACTGCTCTTCATCCTCTTATAAATCAGTTTGACTGCTCTTCGTCCTCTTATAAAACAGTTTGACTGCTCTTCATCCTCTTATAAAAAAGTTTGACTGCTCTTCATCCTCCTATAAAACTGTTTGACTGCTCTTCATCCTCTTGTAAAACAGGCTGACTGATCTTCATGCTCTTATAAAACAGTTTGACTGCTCTTCATCCTCTTATAAAACAGTTTGACAGCTCTTCATCCTCTTATAAAACAGTTTGACTGCTCTTCATCCTCTTATAAATCAGTTTGACTGCACTTCGTCCTATTATAAAACAGTTTGACTTCTCTTCTTCCTCCTATAAAACAGTTTGACTTCTCTTCATCCTCTTGTAAAACAGGTTGACTGATCTTCATCCTCCTATAAAACAGTTTGACTGCTCTTCATCCTATTATAAAACAGTTTGACTGCTCTTCATCCTCCTATTAAACAGTTTGACTGCTCTTCATCCTCTTATAAAAGTTTGACTGCTCTTCATCCTCATGTAAAACAGGTTGACTGATATTCATCCTCTTAAAAAACAGTTTGTCTGCTCTTCATCCTCCTATAAAACAGTTTGACTGCTCTTCATCCTCTTGTAAAACAGGCTGACTGATCTTCGTCCTCTTATAAAACAGTTTGACTGCTCTTCTTCCTCTTATAAAACAGTTTGACTGCTCTTCCTCCTATAAAACAGTTTGACTGCTCTTCATCCTCTTATAATACAGTTTGACTGCCCTTCATCCTCCTATAAAACAGTTTGACTGCTCTTCATCCTCTTGTAAAACAGTTTGACTGCTCTTCATCTTCTTTAAAGCAGTTTGACTGTTCTTCATCCTCTTATAAAGCAGTTTGACTGCTCTTCATCCTCCTATAAAACAGTTTAACTACTCTTCATCCTTTTGTAAAACCGTTTGACTGCTCTTCACCCTCTTGTAAAACAGGGTGACTGATCTTCATCCTCTTATAAAACAGTTTTACTGATCTTCATCCTCTTATAAAACAGTTTGACTGCTCTTCATCCTCTTATACATCAGTTTGACTGCACTTCGTCCTCTTATAAAACAGTTTGACTTCTCTTCATCCTCTTGTAAAACAGGTTGACTGATCCTCATCCTCCTATAAAACAGTTTGACTGCTCTTCATCCTCCTATAAAACAGTTTGACTGCTCTTCATCCTCTTGTAAAACAGGTTGACTGATCCTCATCCTCCTATAAAACAGTTTGACTGCTCTTCATCCTCTTATAAAACAGTTTGACTGCTCTTCATCCTCCTATAAAACAGTGTGACTGCTCTTCATCCTCCTATAAAACAGTTTGACTGCTCTTCATCCTCTTATAAAACAGTTTGACTGATCTTCATCATCTTATAAAACAGGTTGACTGCTCTTCATCCTCCTATAAAACAGTTTGACTGCTCTTCATCCTTTTGTAAAACATGTTGACTGCTCTTCATCCTCTTATAAAACAGGTTGACTGATCTTCAACCTCTTATAAAACACTTTGACCGCTCTTCACCCTCCTTCAAAACAGTTCGACTGCTCTTCATCCTCTTATAAAACAGGTTGACTGATCTTCATCCTCTTATAAAACAGTTTTACTGATCTTCATCCTCTTACAAAACAGTTTGACTGCTCTTCATCCTCTTATAAATCAGTTTGACTGCTCTTCGTCCTCTTATAAAACAGTTTGACTGCTCTTCATCCTCTTATAAAAAAGTTTGACTGCTCTTCATCCTCCTATAAAACTGTTTGACTGCTCTTCATCCTCTTGTAAAACAGGCTGACTGATCTTCATGCTCTTATAAAACAGTTTGACTGCTCTTCATTCTCTTATAAAACAGTTTGACTACTCTTCATCCTCTTATAAAACAGTTTGACTGCTCTTCATCCTCTTATAAAACAGTTTGACTGCTCTTCATCCTCTTATAAATCAGTTTGACTGCACTTCGTCCTATTATAAAACAGTTTGACTTCTCTTCATCCTTTTGTAAAACAGTTTGACTGCTCTTCATCCTCTTATAAAACAGGTTGACTGATCTTCATCCTCCTATAAAACAGTTTGACTGCTCTTCATCCTCTTATAAAACAGTTTGACTGCTCTTCATCCTCCTATAAAACAGTTTGACTGCTCTTCATCCTCTTATAAAAGTTTGACTGCTCTTCATCCTCATGTAAAACAGGTTGACTGATATTCATCCTCTTAAAAAACAGTTTGTCTGCTCTTCATCCTCCTATAAAACAGTTTGACTGCTCTTCATCCTCTTGTAAAACAGGCTGACTGATCTTCGTCGTCTTATAAAACAGTTTGACTGCTCTTCTTCCTCTTATAAAACAGTTTGACTACTCTTCCTCCTATAAAACAGTTTGACTGCTCTTCATCCTCTTATAATACAGTTTGACTGCCCTTCATCCTCCTATAAAACAGTTTGACTGCTCTTCATCCTCTTGTAAAACAGTTTGACTGCTCTTCATCCTCTTATAAAGCAGGTTGACTGTTCTTCATCCTCTTATAAAGCAGTTTGACTGCTCTTCATCCTCCTATAAAACAGTTTAACTACTCTTCATCCTTTTGTAAAACCGTTTGACTGCTCTTCACCCTCTTGTAAAACAGGGTGACTGATCTTCATCCTCTTATAAAACAGTTTGACTGCTCTTCATCCTCTTATAAATCAGTTTGACTGCACTTCGTCCTCTTATAAAACAGTTTGACTTCTCTTCATCCTCTTGTAAAACAGGTTGACTGATCCTCATCCTCCTATAAAACAGTTTGACTGCTCTTCATCCTCCTATAAAACAGTTTGACTGCTCTTCATCCTTTTGTAAAACAGTTTGATTTCTCTTCATCCTCTTGTAAAACAGGTTGACTGATCTTCATCCTCCTATAAAACAGTTTGACTTCTCTTCATCCTCTTGTAAAACAGTTTGACTGATCTTCATCCTCCTATAAAACAGTTTGACTGCTCTTCATCCTCCTATAAAACAGTTTGACTGCTCTTCATCCTCTTGTAAAACAGGCTGACTGATCTTCATCCTCTTATAAAACAGTTTGACTGCTCTTCATCCTCTTATAAAACAGTTTGACTGCTCTTCATCCTCCTATAAAACAGTTTGACTGCTCTTCATCCTCTTATAATACAGTTTGACTGCTCTTCATCCTCCTATAAAACAGTTTGACTGCTCTTCATCCTCCTGTAAAACAGGTTGACTGATCTTCATCCTCTTATAAAACAGTTTGACTGCTCTTCATCCTCCTATAAAACAGTTTGACTGATCTTCATCCTCTTATAAAACAGTTTTACTGATCTTAATCCTCTTACAAAACAGTTTGACTGCTCTTCATCCTCTTATAAATCAGTTTGACTGCCCTTCATCCTCCTATAAAACAGTTTGACTGCTCTTCATCCTCTTGTAAAACAGTTTGACTGCTCTTCATCCTCTTATAAAGCAGTTTGACTGCTCTTCATGCTCTTATAAAACAGTTTCACTACTCTTCATCCTCTTATAAAACAGTTTGACTGCTCTTCATCCTCTTATAAAACAGTTTGACTGCTCTTCATCCTCTTATAAAACAGTTTGACTGCTCTTCATCCTCTTGTAAAACAGGTTGACTGCTCTTCATCCTCTTATAAAACAGTTTGACTGCTCTTCATCCTCTTGTAAAACTGGTTGACTGCTCTTCATCCTCCTATAAAACAGGTTGACTGATCTTCATCCTCTTATAAAACAGTTTTACTGATCTTCTTCCTCTTATAAAACAGTTTGACTGCTCTTCATCCTCTTATAAATCAGTTTGACTGCTCTTCGTCCTCTTATAAAACAGTTTGACTTCTCTTCATCCTCCTATAAAACAGGTTGACTGCTCTTCATCCTCTTATAAAACAGTTTGACTGCTCTTCATCCTCCTATAAAACAGTTTGACTGCTCTTCATCCTCCTATAAAACAGTTTGACTGCTCTTCATCCTCCTATAAAACAGTTTGACTGCTCTTCATCCTCGTATAAAACAGGTTGACTGATCTTCATCCTCTTATAAAACAGTTTTACTGATCTTCATCCTCTTATAAAACAGTTTGACTGCTCTTCATCCTCTTATAAAACAGTTTGACTGCTCTTCATCCTCCTATAAAACAGTTTGACTGCTCTTCATCCTCCTATAAAACAGTTTGACTGCTCTTCATCCTCTTATAAAACAGTTTGACTGATCTTCATCATCTTATAAAACAGGTTGACTGCTCTTCATCCTCCTATAAAACAGTTTGACTGCTCTTCATCCTTTTGTAAAACATGTTGACTGCTCTTCATCCTCTTATAAAACAGGTTGACTGATCTTAATCCTCTTATAAAACAGTTTGACTGCTCTTCATCCTCTTATAAAACAGTTCGACTGCTCTTCATCCTCTTGTAAAACAGGTTGACTGATCTTCATCCTCTTATAAAACAGTTTTACTGATCATCATCCTCTTACAAAACAGTTTGACTGCTCTTCATCCTCTTATAAATCAGTTTGACTGCTCTTCGTCCTCTTATAAAACAGTTTGACTGCTCTTCATCCTCTTATAAAAAATTTTGACTGCTCTTCATCCTCCTATAAAACTGTTTGACTGCTCTTCATCCTCTTGTAAAACAGGCTGACTGATCTTCATGCTCTTATAAAACAGTTTGACTGCTCTTCATCCTCTTATAAAACAGTTTGACAGCTCTTCATCCTCTTATAAAACAGTTTGACTGCTCTTCATCCTCTTATAAATCAGTTTGACTGCACTTCGTCCTATTATAAAACAGTTTGACTTCTCTTCTTCCTCCTATAAAACAGTTTGACTTCTCTTCATCCTCTTGTAAAACAGGTTGACTGATCTTCATCCTCCTATAAAACAGTTTGACTGCTCTTCATCCTATTATAAAACAGTTTGACTGCTCTTCATCCTCCTATTAAACAGTTTGACTGCTCTTCATCCTCTTATAAAAGTTTGACTGCTCTTCATCCTCATGTAAAACAGGTTGACTGATATTCATCCTCTTAAAAAACAGTTTGTCTGCTCTTCATCCTCCTATAAAACAGTTTGACTGCTCTTCATCCTCTTGTAAAACAGGCTGACTGATCTTCATCCTCTTATAAAACAGTTTGACTGCTCTTCTTCCTCTTATAAAACAGTTTGACTGCTCTTCCTCCTATAAAACAGTTTGACTGCTCTTCATCCTCTTATAATACAGTTTGACTGCCCTTCATCCTCCTATAAAACAGTTTGACTGCTCTTCATCCTCTTGTAAAACAGTTTGACTGCTCTTCATCCTCTTTAAAGCAGTTTGACTGTTCTTCATCCTCTTATAAAGCAGTTTGACTGCTCTTCATCCTCCTATAAAACAGTTTAACTACTCTTCATCCTTTTGTAAAACCGTTTGACTGCTCTTCACCCTCTTGTAAAACAGGGTGACTGATCTTCATCCTCTTATAAAACAGTTTTACTGATCTTCATCCTCTTATAAAACAGTTTGACTGCTCTTCATCCTCTTATACATCAGTTTGACTGCACTTCGTCCTCTTATAAAACAGTTTGACTTCTCTTCATCCTCTTGTAAAACAGGTTGACTGATCCTCATCCTCCTATAAAACAGTTTGACTGCTCTTCATCCTCCTATAAAACAGTTTGACTGCTCTTCATCCTTTTGTAAAACAGTTTGACTTCTCTTCATCCTCTTGTAAAACAGGTTGACTGATCTTCATCCTCCTATAAAACAGTTTGACTTCTCTTCATCCTCTTGTAAAACAGTTTGACTGATCTTCATCCTCCTATAAAACAGTTTGACTGCTCTTCATCCTCCTTTAAAACAGTTTGACTGCTCTTCATCCTCTTGTAAAACAGGCTGACTGATCTTCATCCTCTTATAAAACAGTTTGACTGCTCTTCATCCTCTTATAAAACAGTTTGACTGCTCTTCATCCTCCTATAAAACAGTTTGACTGCTCTTCATCCTCTTATAATACAGTTTGACTGCCCTTCATCCTCCTATAAAACAGTTTGACTGCTCTTCATCCTCCTGTAAAACAGGTTGACTGATCTTCATCCTCTTATAAAACAGTTTGACTGCTCTTCATCCTCCTATAAAACAGTTTGACTGATCTTCATCCTCTTATAAAACAGTTTTACTGATCTTAATCCTCTTATAAAAAGTTTGACTGCTCTTCATCCTCTTATAAATCAGTTTGACTGCCCTTCATCCTCCTATAAAACAGTTTGACTGCTCTTCATCCTCTTGTAAAACAGTTTGACTGCTCTTCATCCTCTTATAAAGCAGTTTGACTGCTCTTCATGCTCTTATAAAACAGTTTCACTACTCTTCATCCTCTTATAAAACAGTTTGACTGCTCTTCATCCTCTTATAAAACAGTTTGACTGCTCTTCATCCTCTTATAAAACAGTTTGACTGCTCTTCATCCTCTTGTAAAACAGGTTGACTGCTCTTCATCCTCTTATAAAACAGTTTGACTGCTCTTCATCCTCTTGTAAAACTGGTTGACTGCTCTTCATCCTCTTATAAAACAGTTTGACTGCTCTTCATCCTCTTATAAATCAGTTTTACTGATCTTCTTCCTCTTATAAAACAGTTTGACTTCTCTTCATCCTCTTGTAAAACAGGTTGACTGCTCTTCATCCTCTTATAACACAGTTTGACTGCTCTTCATCCTCCTATAAAACAGTTTGACTGCTCTTCATCCTCCTATAAAACAGTTTGACTGCTCTTCATCCTTTTGTAAAACAGTTTGACTTCTCTTCATCCTCTTGTAAAACAGGTTGACTGATCTTCATCCTCCTATAAAACAGTTTGACTTCTCTTCATCCTCTTGTAAAACAGGTTGACTGATCTTCATCCTCCTATAAAACAGTTTGACTGCTCTTCATCCTCCTATAAAACAGTTTGACTGCTCTTCATCCTCCTATAAAACAGTTTGACTGCTCTTCATCCTATTGTAAAACCGGCTGACTGATCTTCATCCTCTTATAAATCAGTTTGACTGCTCTTCATCCTCTTATAAAACAGTTTGACTGCTCTTCATCCTCCTATAAAACAGTTTGACTGCTCTTCATACTCTTATAATACAGTTTGACTGCCCTTCATCCTCCTATAAAACAGTTTGACTGCTCTTCATCCTCATGTAAAACAGGTTGACTGATATTCATCCTCTTAAAAAACAGTTTGTCTGCTCTTCATCCTCCTATAAAACAGTTTGACTGCTCTTCATCCTCTTGTAAAACAGGCTGACTGATCTTCGTCCTCTTATAAAACAGTTTGACTGCTCTTCTTCCTCTTATAAAACAGTTTGACTGCTCTTCCTCCTATAAAACAGTTTGACTGCTCTTCATCCTCTTATAATACAGTTTGACTGCCCTTCATCCTCCTATAAAACAGTTTGACTGCTCTTCATCCTCTTGTAAAACAGTTTGACTGCTCTTCATCCTCTTATAAAGCAGTTTGACTGTTCTTCATCCTCTTATAAAGCAGTTTGACTGCTCTTCATCCTCCTATAAAACAGTTTAACTACTCTTCATCCTTTTGTAAAACCGTTTGACTGCTCTTCACCCTCTTGTAAAACAGGGTGACTGATCTTCATCCTCTTATAAAACAGTTTTACTGATCTTCATCCTCTTATAAAACAGTTTGACTGCTCTTCATCCTCTTATAAATCAGTTTTACTGATCTTCTTCCTCTTATAAAACAGTTTGACTTCTCTTCATCCTCTTGTAAAACAGGTTGACTGAACTTCATCCTCCTATAAAACAGGTTGACTGCTCTTCATCCTCTTATAAAACAGTTTGACTGCTCTTCATCCTCCTATAAAACAGTTTGACTGCTCTTCATCCTCCTATAAAACAGTTTGACTGCTCTTCATCCTTTTGTAAAACAGTTTGACTTCTCTTCATCCTCTTGTAAAACAGGTTGACTGATCTTCATCCTCCTATAAAACAGTTTGACTTCTCTTCATCCTCTTGTAAAACAGGTTGACTGATCTTCATCCTCCTATAAAACAGTTTGACTGCTCTTCATCCTCCTATAAAACAGTTTGACTGCTCTTCATCCTATTGTAAAACCGGCTGACTGATCTTCATCCTCTTATAAAACAGTTTGACTGCTCTTCATCCTCTTATAAAACAGTTTGACTGCTCTTCATCCTCCTATAAAACAGTTTGACTGCTCTTCATACTCTTATAATACAGTTTGACTGCCCTTCATCCTCCTATAAAACAGTTTGACTGCTCTTCATCCTCTTGTAAAACAGGCTGACTGATCTTCATCCTCCTGTAAAACAGTTTGACTGATCTTCATCCTCTTGTAAAACAGTTTGACTGCTCTTCACCCTCCTTCAAAACAGTTTGACTGCTCTTCATACTCTTGTAAAACAGGTTGACTGATCTTCATCCTCTTATAAAACAGTGTTACTGATCTTAATCCTCTTACAAAACAGTTTGACTGCTCTTCATCTTCTTATAAATCAGTTTGACTGCCCTTCATCCTCCTATAAAACAGTTTGACTGCTCTTCATCCTCTTGTAAAACAGTTTGACTGCTCTTCATCCTCTTATAAAGCAGTTTGACTGTTCTTCGTCCTCTTATAAAGCAGTTTGACTGCTCTTCATGCTCTTATAAAACAGTTTCACTACTCTTCATCCTCTTATAAAACAATTTGACTGCTCTTCATCCTCTTATAAAACAGTTTGACTGCTCTTCATCCTCTTATAATACAGTTTGACTGCTCTTCATCCTCTTGTAAAACAGGTTGACTGCTCTTCATCTTCTTATAAAACAGTTTGACTGCTCTTCATCCTCTTGTAAAACTGGTTGACTGCTCTTCATCCTCCTATAAAACAGGTTGACTGATCTTCATCCTCTTATAAAACAGTTTTACTGATCTTCTTCCTCTTATAAAACAGTTTGACTGCTCTTCATCCTCTTATAAATCAGTTTGACTGCTCTTCGTCCTCTTATAAAACAGTTTGACTTCTCTTCATCCTCTTGTAAAACAGGTTGACTGAACTTCATCCTCCTATAAAACAGGTTGACTGCTCTTCATCCTCTTATAAAACAGTTTGACTGCTCTTCATCCTCCTAGAAAACAGTTTGACTGCTCTTCATCCTCCTATAAAACAGTTTGACTGCTCTTCATCCTTTTGTAAAACAGTTTGACTTCTCTTCATCCTCTTGTAAAACAGGTTGACTGATCTTCATCCTCCTATAAAACAGTTTGACTTCTCTTCATCCTCTTGTAAAACAGGTTGACTGATCTTCATCCTCCTATAAAACAGTTTGACTGCTCTTCATCCTCCTATAAAACAGTTTGACTGCTCTTCATCCTCTTGTAAAACAGGCTGACTGATCTTCATCCTCTTATAAAACAGTTTGACTGTTCTTCATCCTCTTATAAAACAGTTTGACTGCTCTTCATCCTCCTATAAAACAGTTTGACTGCTCTTCATCCTCTTATAACACAGTTTGACTGCTCTTCATCGTCTTATAATACAGTTTGACTGCTCTTCATCCTCTTATAATACAGTTTGACTGCCCTTCATCCTCCTATAAAACAGTTTGACTGCTCTTCATCCTCTTGTAAAACAGTTTGACTGCTCTTCATCCTCTTATAAAGCAGTTTGACTGTTCTTCATCCTCTTATAAAGCAGTTTGACTGCTCTTCATCCTCCTATAAAACAGTTTAACTACTCTTCATCCTTTTGTAAAACCGTTTGACTGCTCTTCACCCTCTTGTAAAACAGGCTGACTGATCTTCATCCTCTTATAAAACAGTTTTACTCATCTTCATCCTCTTATAAAACAGTTTGACTGCTCTTCATCCTCTTATAAATCAGTTTGACTGCACTTCGTCCTCTTATAAAACAGTTTGACTTCTCTTCATCCTCTTGTAAAACAGGTTGACTGATACTCATCCTCCTATAAAACAGTTTGACTGCTCTTCATCCTCCTATAAAACAGTTTGACTGCTCTTCATTCTTTTGTAAAACAGTTTGACTTCTCTTCATCCTCTTGTAAAACAGGTTGACTGATCTTCATCCTCCTATAAAACAGTTTGACTTCTCTTCATCCTCTTGTAAAACAGGTTGACTGATCTTCATCCTCCTATAAAACAGTTTGACTGCTCTTCATCCTCCTATAAAACAGTTTGACTGCTCTTCATCCTCTTGTAAAACAGGCTGACTGATCTTCATCCTCTTATAAAACAGTTTGACTGCTCTTCATCCTCTTATAAAACAGTTTGACTGCTCTTCATCCTCCTATAAAACAGTTTGACTGCTCTTCATCCTCTTATAATACAGTTTGACTGCCCTTCATCCTCCTATAAAACAGTTTGACTGCTCTTCATCCTCCTGTAAAACAGGTTGACTGATCTTCATCCTCTTATAAAACAGTTTGACTGCTCTTCATCCTCCTATAAAACAGTTTGACTGATCTTCATCCTCCTATAAAACAGTTTGACTGCTCTTCATCCTCTTATAATACAGTTTGACTGCTCTTCATCGTCTTATAATACAGTTTGACTGCTCTTCATCCTCTTATAATACAGTTTGACTGCCCTTCATCCTCCTATAAAACAGTTTGACTGCTCTTCATCCTCTTGTAAAACAGTTTGACTGCTCTTCATCCTCTTATAAAGCAGTTTGACTGTTCTTCATCCTCTTATAAAGCAGTTTGACTGCTCTTCATCCTCTTATAAATCAGTTTGACTGCACTTCGTCCTCTTATAAAACAGTTTGACTTCTCTTCATCCTCTTGTAAAACAGGTTGACTGATACTCATCCTCCTATAAAACAGTTTGACTGCTCTTCATCCTCCTATAAAACAGTTTGACTGCTCTTCATCCTTTTGTAAAACAGTTTGACTTCTCTTCATCCTCTTGTAAAACAGGTTGACTGATCTTCATCCTCCTATAAAACAGTTTGACTTCTCTTCATCCTCTTGTAAAACAGGTTGACTGATCTTCATCCTCCTATAAAACAGTTTGACTGCTCTTCATCCTCCTATAAAACAGTTTGACTGCTCTTCGTCCTCTTATAAAACAGTTTGACTTCTCTTCATCCTCTTGTAAAACAGGTTGACTGATACTCATCCTCCTATAAAACAGTTTGACTGCTCTTCATCCTCCTATAAAACACTTTGACTGCTCTTCATCCTTTTGTAAAACAGTTTGACTTCTCTTCATCCTCTTGTAAAACAGGTTGACTGATCTTCATCCTCCTATAAAACAGTTTGACTGCTCTTCATCCTCTTATAATACAGTTTGACTGCCCTTCATCCTCCTATAAAACAGTTTGACTGCTCTTCATCCTCCTGTAAAACAGGTTGACTGATCTTCATCCTCTTATAAAACAGTTTGACTGCTCTTCATCCTCCTATAAAACAGTTTGACTGATCTTCATCCTCCTATAAAACAGTTTGACTGCTCTTCATCCTCTTATAATACAGTTTGACTGCTCTTCATCGTCTTATAATACAGTTTGACTGCTCTTCATCCTCTTATAATACAGTTTGACTGCCCTTCATCCTCCTATAAAACAGTTTGACTGCTCTTCATCCTCTTGTAAAACAGTTTGACTGCTCTTCATCCTCTTATAAAGCAGTTTGACTGTTCTTCATCCTCTTATAAAGCAGTTTGACTGCTCTTCATCCTCTTATAAATCAGTTTGACTGCACTTCGTCCTCTTATAAAACAGTTTGACTTCTCTTCATCCTCTTGTAAAACAGGTTGACTGATACTCATCCTCCTATAAAACAGTTTGACTGCTCTTCATCCTCCTATAAAACAGTTTGACTGCTCTTCATCCTTTTGTAAAACAGTTTGACTTCTCTTCATCCTCTTGTAAAACAGGTTGACTGATCTTCATCCTCCTATAAAACAGTTTGACTTCTCTTCATCCTCTTGTAAAACAGGTTGACTGATCTTCATCCTCCTATAAAACAGTTTGACTGCTCTTCATCCTCCTATAAAACAGTTTGACTGCTCTTCGTCCTCTTATAAAACAGTTTGACTTCTCTTCATCCTCTTGTAAAACAGGTTGACTGATACTCATCCTCCTATAAAACAGTTTGACTGCTCTTCATCCTCCTATAAAACACTTTGACTGCTCTTCATCCTTTTGTAAAACAGTTTGACTTCTCTTCATCCTCTTGTAAAACAGGTTGACTGATCTTCATCCTCCTATAAAACAGTTTGACTGCTCTTCATCCTCTTGTAAAACAGGTTGACTGCTCTTCATCTTCTTATAAAACAGTTTGACTGCTCTTCATCCTCTTGTAAAACTGGTTGACTGCTCTTCATCCTCCTATAAAACAGGTTGACTGATCTTCATCCTCTTATAAAACAGTTTTACTGATCTTCTTCCTCTTATAAAACAGTTTGACTGCTCTTCATCCTCTTATAAATCAGTTTGACTGCTCTTCCTCCTCTTATAAAACAGTTTGACTTCTCTTCATCCTCTTGTAAAACAGGTTGACTGAACTTCATCCTCCTATAAAACAGGTTGACTGCTCTTCATCCTCTTATAAAACAGTTTGACTGCTCTTCATCCTCCTAGAAAACAGTTTGACTGCTCTTCATCCTCCTATAAAACAGTTTGACGTCTCTTCATCCTTTTGTAAAACAGTTTGACTTCTCTTCATCCTCTTGTAAAACAGGTTGACTGATCTTCATCCTCCTATAAAACAGTTTGACTTCTCTTCATCCTCTTGTAAAACAGGTTGACTGATCTTCATCCTCCTATAAAACAGTTTGACTGCTCTTCATCCTCCTATAAAACAGTTTGACTGCTCTTCATCCTCTTGTAAAACAGGCTGACTGATCTTCATCCTCTTATAAAACAGTTTGACTGTTCTTCATCCTCTTATAAAACAGTTTGACTGCTCTTCATCCTCCTATAAAACAGTTTGACTGCTCTTCATCCTCTTATAATACAGTTTGACTGCTCTTCATCGTCTTATAATACAGTTTGACTGCTCTTCATCCTCTTATAATACAGTTTGACTGCCCTTCATCCTCCTATAAAACAGTTTGACTGCTCTTCATCCTCTTGTAAAACAGTTTGACTGCTCTTCATCCTCTTATAAAGCAGTTTGACTGTTCTTCATCCTCTTATAAAGCAGTTTGACTGCTCTTCATCCTCCTATAAAACAATTTAACTACTCTTCATCCTTTTGTAAAACCGTTTGACTGCTCTTCACCCTCTTGTAAAACAGGCTGACTGATCTTCATCCTCTTATAAAACAGTTTTACTCATCTTCATCCTCTTATAAAACAGTTTGACTGCTCTTCATCCTCTTATAAATCAGTTTGACTGCACTTCGTCCTCTTATAAAACAGTTTGACTTCTCTTCATCCTCTTGTAAAACAGGTTGACTGATACTCATCCTCCTATAAAACAGTTTGACTGCTCTTCATCCTCCTATAAAACAGTTTGACTGCTCTTCATCCTTTTGTAAAACAGTTTGACTTCTCTTCATCCTCTTGTAAAACAGGTTGACTGATCTTCATCCTCCTATAAAACAGTTTGACTTCTCTTCATCCTCTTGTAAAACAGGTTGACTGATCTTCATCCTCCTATAAAACAGTTTGACTGCTCTTCATCCTCCTATAAAACAGTTTGACTGCTCTTCATCCTCTTGTAAAACAGGCTGACTGATCTTCATCCTCTTATAAAACAGTTTGACTGCTCTTCATCCTCTTATAAAACAGTTTGACTGCTCTTCATCCTCCTATAAAACAGTTTGACTGCTCTTCATCCTCTTATAATACAGTTTGACTGCCCTTCATCCTCCTATAAAACAGTTTGACTGCTCTTCATCCTCCTGTAAAACAGGTTGACTGATCTTCATCCTCTTATAAAACAGTTTGACTGCTCTTCATCCTCCTATAAAACAGTTTGACTGATCTTCATCCTCCTATAAAACAGTTTGACTGCTCTTCATCCTCTTATAATACAGTTTGACTGCTCTTCATTGTCTTATAATACAGTTTGACTGCTCTTCATCCTCTTATAATACAGTTTGACTGCCCTTCATCCTCCTATAAAACAGTTTGACTGCTCTTCATCCTCTTGTAAAACAGTTTGACTGCTCTTCATCCTCTTATAAAGCAGTTTGACTGTTCTTCATCCTCTTATAAAGCAGTTTGACTGCTCTTCATCCTCCTATAAAACAGTTTAACTACTCTTCATCCTTTTGTAAAACCGTTTGACTGCTCTTCACCCTCTTGTAAAACAGGCTGACTGATCTTCATCCTCTTATAAAACAGTTTTACTCATCTTCATCCTCTTATAAAACAGTTTGACTGCTCTTCATCCTCTTATAAATCAGTTTGACTGCACTTCGTCCTCTTATAAAACAGTTTGACTTCTCTTCATCCTCTTGTAAAACAGGTTGACTGATACTCATCCTCCTATAAAACAGTTTGACTGCTCTTCATCCTCCTATAAAACAGTTTGACTGCTCTTCATCCTTTTGTAAAACAGGCTGACTGATCTTCATCCTCTTATAAAACAGTTTGACTGCTCTTCATCCTCTTACAAAACAGTTTGACTGCTCTTCATCCTCCTATAAAACAGTTTGACTGCTCTTCATCCTCTTATAATACAGTTTGACTGCCCTTCATCCTCCTATAAAACAGTTTGACTGCTCTTCATCCTCCTGTAAAACAGGTTGACTGATCTTCATCCTCTTATAAAACAGTTTGACTGCTCTTCATCCTCCTATAAAACAGTTTGACTGATCTTCATCCTCTTATAAAACAGTTTTACTGATCTTAATCCTCTTACAAAACAGTTTGACTGCTCTTCATCCTCTTATAAATCAGTTTGACTGCCCTTCATCCTCCTATAAAACAGTTTGACTGCTCTTCATCCTCTTGTAAAACAGTTTGACTGCTCTTCATCCTCTTATAAAGCAGTTTGACTGCTCTTCATGCTCTTATAAAACAGTTTCACTACTCTTCATCCTCTTATAAAACAGTTTGACTGCTCTTCATCCTCTTATAAAACAGTTTGACTGCTCTTCATCCTCTTATAAAACAGTTTGACTGCTCTTCATCCTCTTGTAAAACAGGTTGACTGCTCTTCATCCTCTTATAAAACAGTTTGACTGCTCTTCATCCTCTTGTAAAACTGGTTGACTGCTCTTCATCCTCTTATAAAACAGTTTGACTGCTCTTCATCCTCTTATAAATCAGTTTGACTGCTCTTCGTCCTCTTATAAAACAGTTTGACTTCTCTTCATCCTCTTGTAAAACAGGTTGACTGAACTTCATCCTCCTATAAAACAGGTTGACTGCTCTTCATCCTCTTATAAAACAGTTTGACTGCTCTTCATCCTCCTATAAAACAGTTTGACTGCTCTTCATCCTCCTATAAAACAGTTTGACTGCTCTTCATCCTTTTGTAAAACAGTTTGACTTCTCTTCATCCTCTTGTAAAACAGGTTGACTGATCTTCATCCTCCTATAAAACAGTTTGACTTCTCTTCATCCTCTTGTAAAACAGGTTGACTGATCTTCATCCTCCTATAAAACAGTTTGACTGCTCTTCATCCTCCTATAAAACAGTTTGACTGCTCTTCATCCTATTGTAAAACCGGCTGACTGATCTTCATCCTCTTATAAAACAGTTTGACTGCTCTTCATCCTCTTATAAAACAGTTTGACTGCTCTTCATCCTCCTATAAAACAGTCTGACTGCTCTTCATACTCTTATAATACAGTTTGACTGCCGTTCATCCTCCTATAAAACAGTTTGACTGCTCTTCATCCTCTTGTAAAACAGGCTGACTGATCTTCATCCTCCTGTAAAACAGTTTGACTGATCTTCATCCTCTTGTAAAACAGTTTGACTGCTCTTCACCCTCCTTCAAAACAGTTTGACTGCTCTTCATACTCTTGTAAAACAGGTTGACTGATCTTCATCCTCTTATAAAACAGTGTTACTGATCTTAATCCTCTTACAAAACAGTTTGACTGCTCTTCATCTTCTTATAAATCAGTTTGACTGCCCTTCATCCTCCTATAAAACAGTTTGACTGCTCTTCATCCTCTTGTAAAACAGTTTGACTGCTCTTCATCCTCTTATAATGCAGTTTGACTGTTCTTCGTCCTCTTATAAAGCAGTTTGACTGCTCTTCATGCTCTTATAAAACAGTTTCACTACTCTTCATCCTCTTATAAAACAATTTGACTGCTCTTCATCCTCTTATAAAACAGTTTGACTGCTCTTCATCCTCTTATAATACAGTTTGACTGCTCTTCATCCTCTTGTAAAACAGGTTGACTGCTCTTCATCTTCTTATAAAACAGTTTGACTGCTCTTCATCCTCTTGTAAAACTGGTTGACTGCTCTTCATCCTCCTATAAAACAGGTTGACTGATCTTCTTCCTCTTATAAAACAGTTTGACTGCTCTTCATCCTCTTATAAATCAGTTTGACTGCTCTTCATCCTCCTAGAAAACAGTTTGACTGCTCTTCATCCTCCTATAAAACAGTTTTACTGCTCTTCATCCTTTTGTAAAACAGTTTGACTTCTCTTCATCCTCTTGTAAAACAGGTTGACTGATCTTCATCCTCCTATAAAACAGTTTGACTTCTCTTCATCCTCTTGTAAAACAGGTTGACTGATCTTCATCCTCCTATAAAACAGTTTGACTGCTCTTCATCCTCCTATAAAACAGTTTGACTGCTCTTCATCCTCTTGTAAAACAGGCTAACTGATCTTCATCCTCTTATAAAACAGTTTGACTGTTCTTCATCCTCTTATAAAACAGTTTGACTGATCTTCATCCTCCTATAAAACAGTTTGACTGCTCTTCATCCTCTTATAATACAGTTTGACTGCTCTTCATCGTCTTATAAAGCAGTTTGATTGCTCTTCATCGTCTTATAAAGCAGTTTGACTGCTCTTCATCCTCTTATAAAACAGTTTAACTACTCTTCATCCTTTTGTAAAACAGTTTGACTGCTCTTCATCCTCTTGTAAAACAGGTTGACTGATCTTCATCCTCTTATAAAACAGTTTTACTGATCTTCATCCTCTTATAAAACAGTTTGACTGCTCTTCATCCTCTTATAAATCAGTTTGACTGCACTTCGTCCTATTATAAAACAGTTTGACTTCTCTTCATCCTCTTGTAAAACAGGTTGACTGATCCTCATCCCCTTATAAAACAGTTTGACTGCTCTTCATCCTCTTATAAAACAGTTTGACTGCTCTTCATCCTCCTATAAAACAGTGTGACTGCTCTTCATCCTCCTATAAAACAGTTTGACTGCTCTTCATCCTCTTATAAAACAGTTTGACTGATCTCCATCATCTTATAAAACAGGTTGACTGCTCTTCATCCTCCTATAAAACAGTTCGACTGCTCTTCATCCTTTTGTAAAACATGCTGACTGCTCTTCATCCTCCTATAAAACTGTTTGACTGCTCTTCATCCTCTTGTAAAACAGGCTGACTGATCTTCATGCTCTTATAAAACAGTTTGACTGCTCTTCATTCTCTTATAAAACAGTTTGACGGCTCTTCATCTTCTTATAAAACAGTTTGACTGCTCTTCATCCTCTTATAAAACAGTTTGACTGCTCTTCATCCTCTTGTAAAACAGGTTGACTGCTCTTCATCCTCTTATAAAACAGTTTGACTGCTCTTCATCCTCTTGTAAAACTGGTTGACTGCTCTTCATCCTCCTATAAAACAGTTTGACTGCTCTTCATCCTCTTATGAAACAGTTTGACTGATCTTCATCATCTTATAAAACAGTTTGACTGCTCTTCATCCTCCTATAAAATAGTTTGACTGCTGTTCATCCTTTTTTAAAACAGTTTGACTGCTCTTCATCCTCTTTTAAAACAGGTTGACTTATCTTCATCCTCATATAAAATAGTTTGACGGATCCTCATCCTCTTATAAAACAGTTTGACTGCTCTTTGTCCTCTTATAAATCAGTTTGACTGCTCTTCGTCCTCTTATAAAACAGTTTGACTGCTCTTCATTATCTTGTAAAATAGGTTGACTGCTCTTCATCCTCTTATAAAAGTTTGACTGCTCTTCATCCTCCTGTAAAACAGTTTGACTGATCTTCATCCTCTTATAAAACAGTTTGACTGCTCTTCATCCTCCTATAAAACAGTTTGACTGCTCTTCATCCTCTTGTAAAACAGGCTGACTGATCTTCATCCTCTTATAAAACAGTTTGACTGCTCTTCTTCCTCTTATAAAACAGTTTGACTGCTCTTCCTCCTATAAAACAGTTTGACTGCTCTTCATCCTCTTATAATACAGTTTGACTGCCCTTCATCCTCCTATAAAACAGTTTGACTGCTCTTCATCCTCTTGTAAAGCAGTTTGACTGCTCTTCATCCTCTTATAAAGCAGTTTGACTGCTCTTCATCCTCTTATAAAGCAGTTTGACTGCTCTTCATCCTCCTATAAAACAGTTTAACTACTCTTCATCCTTTTGTAAAACTGTTTGACTGTTCTTCATCCTCTTGTAAAACAGGTTGACTGATCTTCATCCTCTTATAAAACAGTTTTACTGATCTTCATTCTCTTATAAAACAGTTTGACTGCTCTTCATCCTCTTATAAATCAGTTTGACTGCACTTCGTCCTCTTATAAAACAGTTTGACTTCTCTTCATCCTCTTGTAAAACAGGTTGACTGATCCTCATCCTCCTATAAAACAGTTTGACTGCTCTTCATCCTCTTATAAAACAGTTTGACTGCTCTTCATCCTCCTATAAAACAGTGTGACTGCTCTTCATCCTCCTATAAAACAGTTTGACTGCTCTTCATCCTCTTATAAAACAGTTTGACTGATCTTCATCATCTTATAAAACAGTTTGACTGCTCTTCATCCTCCTATAAAACAGTTTGACTGCTCTTCATCCTTTTATAAAACAGTTTGACTGTTCTTCATCCTCTTGGAAAACAGGTTGACTGATCTTCATCCTCATATAAAATAGTTTGACTGATCTTCATCCTCTTATAAAACAGTTTGACTGCTCTTTGTCCTCTTATAAATCAGTTTGACTGCTCTTCGTCCTCTTATAAAACAGTTTGACTGCTCTTCATCATCCTGTAAAACAGGTTGACTGATCTTCATCCTCTTATAAAACAGTTTGACTGTTCTTCATCCTCTTGAATTATTGACAGGTTCCTTCTCCAGGGAGAGAGGGCATGTCATGGCTGATTGGATTTTCTTGGGTTTTCTCCATCTGTGACTCGGTTTAGTTCGGTTGTCCTCACCATCCCTTAATATTAATCATAAAATACACGAGCGAATTCAAAATATTTCCACGTCCAGGGTCACTACAGGAACGCAGCTTTCCCTCTGAACTGAGCAGCGTCAGACTCCTTTATCTGAGCTATCTGTGCGTGTGCTGTGTACAACGATCCATCCGTGATGACAGCAGCTATAATACCCCCACTGAGATAAACAAGCTCAAACATCCCCCCAAGCACACACATACCAACCCCCCTGGAGAGGTGTAGCTAGTTATTAATAACTCTTCTCTTCAGCAGTAGCTAGGCTTGCAGGTGCCAGCTGGAGATTGTACACCTTCAGACCTTAAATCACTGCACCGCCACTGACAAGTACAAGCTAAACAATACATTTCAGAGATACTGTCTGCAGTAACTGTGAGGGGAAGCACACTACAATAAGCTATTTTGGAGAGAGGAAGCATCATACCATGGCATAATATATGTCGGTGTGTTTGATGAGGTGACGCACTTTCCCGTTGAATTCTTCCTGGCCATCACGGGAACTCATTTGATGAGTTTGACATGCTTGAGTACTTCTAAGTTAGTGAGGCATACTATATGACACATCAATCAAACCTTTTTGCAGGTTAATATGTGATCGTGATCCAAAACCAATGTTTGTCACAACAGGCCTTGAAATTTTTAGGGACTTTTGAAGCTAATTTTGGCCCCAGTTGATCATATTTCATCTTCAGTAATAACTTTGATAGTGTCGCTTTAGCTCTCGAGTAGTTGTTATCACGGCACAACACATACTTGTGAGTTCACCACTGAACAAACATGTGATGCTCAAAATATAACTTAAATTCCAGAATTTGAATCTCTCTTATGAAAGTACTCCACATACTTGTAACAAAGCCGTAGGCCTTCGTTTATTTTTCTTTAGAATAAAATAAACAAGCTGTTTCGAGTGCGTTTTAGAAAAGTGGTCAATTTCAACACCACATGGTCTTTTTTTCCCGCTGTTTTGGTTGCAAATGAAGATTCAGTTTCTGCTCTCCTTACATTATGCTAGCATAGCAGTGTATTTAAATAAGCACAATGTCCTTTGTCGGTCTCAGTTCATAGTGATTGGATTTTTATTGATAGCTCCTACGGTGTGCATCAGTCATTGATCTTGGTCCTTTGTGTAGTGTACACCATTATGTGTCCTTTTCGTCAAAATACATTATCATTAACTGATCTCAAATTACACTTTTAGAGTCTTCAATTTAAAAGACAACCCAAAACCCTGCTGTATACAGGCTGGGGCCCAATCCCATCAGAGGGAGCGCCAATGTAGGACTTTTTTGGTATTGGTTTGTTTATTTATCGCGGCTCCCAAACCCTCAAGCATTGAGTGTGAAAATCATACAATTTGATCCCCTCACATGCACTCACACTTACTCTTATGTAGCTGTTGTTAACATCCCGTTTCATAGTTTGACCAAGCACATTTGAAATATGGGTATATAATATTAAATAAATCAAACCGTTTTAAGTTTAAAAATGTCTTGTTCCGGTGTCCCACAAACCTGAAATCTCCTGGTGGCAGTGGCTTTAGGTTGAATCACTGTTAGCTCTAACAATTAGCAATGCAGTGTACCGAACATTGATTTTTATGAGAAAGTGTCAGATTGCCAGATTGAAGCTAGCATTTCATTCAATTATTACCAGGGGTAGCATGAGACTTACATGTAGCTAGGTCAGGAAGCTTTTGGAACGCTTGTTTGAATTGCAGCGATGAGCGATCAGGCTGTACAGTGTTACTGGTGTTCCACAGAGCATATGTTGGGGCTCTTTTGGTTCTTGCCTACAGAGCTCCAGGGTGCCTCGAGTCAGCCCTGGCTCTATATATAACATTTGCGTATCATCCAGACAGGTCATATTTTCACTTTTATTTGGCTAAATGGTGAGTATAGTAATAGTAGTACCAATGAAAATTGTTTCTAAACATAAAACTACAACACTCTGTTTGGGGACCTGAAAACACCAGAACCTTCTCAAACTCATCGTTTCCTTTTATTTACCTGTAAGATACAACAACTTGTATTACTGAACTAACTTATTCTTTTTTGTTTTTGAAAAAAAAATAAAATAAAAAGAGCAACAACAAAACAAAACCCTCCCTGTTTTAAAATGATTAAATTGAATGTTCTCACTACAAGTAGACGTGGTTGCAAAACTTTGAGCATTAGTGAGTAAAGGATCCATTTTTGTTTAATATAAACACCTAAAGTTGAATTTTGATCAAACTCTTCTGACAGTTTGGTCACTCGAACTTCAGAAACTATGAATTATTCTGTTACTTTTCATTATGCAGAACAATCCTTCATAGTTTTTAAACGATTGGCATGCTGCATCTCAGTGAAACACCAACAGGATCAGTCATAGGTAAATAAGGTTTAATGATATTTGAAGAACGACAAACTTGAAATGAGTCATAGCTGCTTCTGTGTTTGTGTCATGGTGGGTTATATTTACATATCGTCTTATATTATATTGTGTTCTGTGTTTTTTTATTGTACTGTTCTTGTGGCCTTTTTTCTCATTTCAGTAAGCTTCTTCACACAAGAAAATTAAATAAACTCCATCAATGGCAAGAAATGACACACAATAAAAATGAAAGCCAAACTGCATCAAGTGCTTCGTCATGGCGTTTAATTTTTTATACAAAATTAGGTTTTGATATAAATAAATATGCATAACAGCAATGAACACTTGTACACTTAACTCCATTCCAGTTTCATCCTATATTGTACGTGGCAAAAGCTAACACAACATATCCATATGTACTCTATTTACCAAAAAATAAATAAATAAACATTCATCTTAGCGCCATTGCTCTGAAAGGATGCTTTCAATAAATCTATTCCAGTTTCTTCAGTCTCGTCTCCCTGAACGCACATAATACACAAAATAAAAACAAAAGCAGTGTCAGTACACACAAGAGAATGCTTCATTTATCTTACTTTAGCATCAACTCACATCCTTTAACATGGTAATTATAACTTCATTCATATCATCAAATTTTCATTTTGTAGCCATTTGGACACTTTCTCAAAAACAAAATAACTAAGTTTTCTTTTCACATAAGTACTGAAAATGAAAGACAAATGTGTATCAAAACTCATCATATGATGCGTTTTGATACGCATAAACAAATAATAATTAATAAATAAATAATAACATAATAATAATAAATAAGGAAATAAATAAATAAGATAAAGAAATATAATGAAAATTAATCAAAATTAATAAATAAACAATAACATAATTTTAATAATAATAAATAAAAACAATTACAATGCAGCAAAACTCATCATATGACGAGTTTTGATGCATTTATGATACACATTTATGTAAATGTGTGTGAAAACAGTTGTTTGTGTGTCAAAACAATTTGTTGAAGTGTTTATTCTCAGAAAGCACGAGATGAATTCAAACGTAAAAAGCGTTTATGATGATGTTTGGTGGGATCGCTTGTTGAAGCAGAACTCCTCCAGGCTGCTGAGTCTGGCCTGCTGACGCTCCGGCTGCTTCAGCGACCGGTAGCTGAAAGACACCCGGCTGACAAACCTCCCGCTTGACACCACCCTCACCACTGTGTTATCACAGCCCATCTTCACACGAGCTGCAGGGGACGGGAAAAGAGAAATTCAGCACCGACCGAACTGGACTTTCGCTTCAGCAAGCACAGGGTGAGCTCGTTCATCCTCTGTCTGCACGTCAAAATGGAGACAATAGTTTGATTCCCAATACTGGAAAAAAATATACCTGATTTCATTCAAAGACACTTTGATGAAAACAATAAGAAAAAAAAATCTACTACTACTACTACTACTACTACTACTACAACACTTCCGGCTGCTCTCGTTAGGGGGCGCCACAGCGGCTCATCCGTTTCCATCTCTTCCTGTCCTTTTCATCTTCCTGTCACATCAGCCACCTGCATGTCCTCCCTCACCACATCCATAAACCTCCTCTTTGGCCTTCCTCTTCTCCTCTTCCCTGGCAGCTCCATATTCAGCATCCTTCTCCCAATATACCCAGCATCTCTCCTCCACACATGTCCAAACTATCTCAATCTTGTCTCTCTTGCTTTGTCTCCAAACCATCCAACCTGAGCTGTCCCTCTAATATACTCGTTCCTAATCCTGTCCTTCTTCATCACTCCAAGTGAAAATCTTATCATCTTCAACTCTGCCACCTCCAGCTCTGTCTCCTGTCTTTTCGTCAGTGCCACTGTCTCCAAACCATATAACATAGCTGGTCTCACAACCATCTTATAAACCTTCCCTTTAACTCTTGCTGGTACCCTTCTGTCACAAATCACTCCTGACACTCTTCTCCACCCACTCCACCCTGCCTGCACTCTCTCCTTCACCTCTCTACTGCACTCCCTGCTACTTTGGACAGTTGACCCCAATACTTAAACTCATGCACCTTCGTCACATCCACTCCTTGCATCCTGACCATTCCACTGTCCTCCCTCTCTTTCATGCGTAGGTATTCCGTCTTGCTCCTGCTGACTTTCATTCCTCTTCTCTCCAGTGCATACCTACACCTCTCCAGGCTCTCCTCAACCTGCACCCTACTCTCACTACAGATCACAATGTCATCCGCAAACATCATTGTCCATGGAGACTCCTACCTGAGCTCGTCCGTCAACCTGTCCATCACCATTGCATTTTTTTTTTTAACACCAGGCCTTAATTCAGCAGACTATCGTGTGAGAAGAAGGGATCTGTTTACTTACTGGGCCATGTGAAGGACGAGCAGAAGGCTGCGACGGAAAACATTTTGGACGTGTCCATCCCGTTTCCACCCAGCAACTCCACATAGTCTCCTGCTTCTGAGCACCCAACGGTGGACCGCTGCAGGGACAAACGGATGACCACTCTCAAATACTGCAGCTCAAAAACTATCAAGTGGCGTTCACTTCGTCACTTCGCAATATCCTAGTCCTGTTTTGGTATTCACTGCTGGACAAATGGAGTCCAAAAGATCCTACTACCTACAAAGCATGGCTGATCAACACCGCCATGACAGCAACTACTGATGTCCGGACAACAACTACTGACGTCAGGACAACAACTACTGACGTCAGGACAACAACTACTGACGTCAGGACAGCGGAGTCGCTGCCCATCTTTCGGCGCAGGTTGAAAACTCACCTCTTCAAGAACTACTACCCTGTTACTTGCTCGTACCACTTATTGTATTAAGTCATTTAAAAAAAAAATCTTTCTTGCGCTTTTACTTTAGCACTGGTTTTGCTCTTAGATGCTTGTTTTTGATGCACTTATGACCTCTGATGACTAGTAGTTCTGCTGATTTCCTACGTTAAATGATGCACTTATTGTAAATCGCTTTGGATGAAAGCGTCGGCTCAGTGACTGGAATGTAACGTCATATAACGTCATGTAATGTAATGTAACTATGAGAAGTAATACAAAAGATGATGTTGGTAGTAAGACAAACTACGAGTCTGTTTTATGTAGCACCTTTTTCGGATTCCCCCCCCCTTTTCTACCCAATTGTATCCGGTCAATTACCCCACTCTTCGAAGCTCCCTGGCGAAACTCCTCACTGTCAGGTGAAAAGAAGCGGCTGGCGACTCCACGTGCATGGGAGGAGGCATGCGGTGGTCTGCAGCCCTCCCTGGATCAGCAGAGGGGGTGGAGCAGCGACCGGGACGGCTCGGAAGAGTGGGGTAATTGGCCGGGTAAAATTGGGGAGAAAAAAAAAAGAAGTAACCACTGGCCAAAATATGGCGACCTGGACCTAAATTTACCTGTGTTGTGTTTCTGCTGAACATATTAACTATATCTAACTGAGATGGACACCTCATTCAAAACAACAGAAAAAACATATATATATATATATATATATATACATATGTGTGTGTGCGTGTATGTGTGTGTGTGTGTGTGTATGTGTGTGTATATATATATATGTATATATGCATAGAACCTGTATAATCGTGTTAGTATGCAAAAAAGAAAAAGAAAGAAAGACAGAAATAATTAAAGTGCACAGTGATCTAGTTTTACTGTAATGAAATACTTCAGTGAGTGACGGTCTGTGTTCACCTTGGCGAAGTCATTTTGTTGGTCCAGGCTGAATTCTGAGATCTGGATCTCCGCAGGATATATTATGGAAAAGCTACAGCTCCTCTGCTGATGCGGGCTCACCATCGAAAAGGTGCCCTCTGGTGTCTGGGAGATGATATTACAGGCTGTTTGGAGACAAGCGATGTAAAATTAGCATTTGCATCATTTTCTTGATGGGATCCAAAACCAAAGAAGGAAAGTACATATATTTACACACATCCCAACCCCTAACACAAAAGGAAATTGAGTTTTAGACTAGAAAAAAAAAGATTTTTACCTAACTAGGTTTGTGTACTGTAAATACCTTCTCTTTTTTTCAAAATGAATAACTGCTAAACAGGGATGGATTTGAGGATGATCTAAACCAGTGCTTGCCGATGAAGCTGTCAATTGATGTGCGGAATAGTCTGGAAACAAGTTTAACTGGACCAGTAAATGGGCTGCATTTACATAACGCCCTTCCCCAGAGCTCTCTCCAATGCCTCACACTTCGCTCACGCGGACACACACACTCACGCGGAGGTGGCGGTGACAACCATGCAGCCCATTAACCAGCGCGTTAGGGGGCCTGGACGTCTTGTTCGGGGGACATCTCGAGTCGACGCTTTAGCCAGGAGGAGCCGAGGATCGAACCAGGAACCCTGCGGTTCCCGGACAACCTCCTGAACCACTGCCGCCCCGCACAATTAGCAATTCAGATACCAAATGATTACGTCATAATATAAAGCTGGTATCCTAGAAATAGGAGGAAAAGCAAAGGATGAATGAAATTGACCGAAACGGTTATAATACAGAAACATCAAAATTTAAATTCTCATCCCATCTCATCATCAGCTGCTTCTCCGGGGTGGGGTCGCGGTGGCAGCAAGCTAAGTAGGGCAGTCCAGACGTCCCTCTCCCCAGCAACGCCCTCCAGCTCCTCCTGGGGGATCCCAAGGAGTTCCCAGGCCAGATTGGACATGTAGTCCCTCCAGCGAGTTCTGGCTCTACCCCGGGGTCTCCTCCCAGTTGGACGTGTCTGGAAAACCCCCCAAGGTAAGGTGCCCAGGAGGCATCCTAATCAGATGCCCGAACCACCTTAATTGGCTCCGTTCGACGCGAAGGAGCAGCGGCTCTACTCCGAGCTCCTTCCGGATGTCCGAGCTCCTCACCCTATCTCTAAGGCTGAGTCCAGACGGAGGAAACTCATTTCAACCGCTTGTATCCGCCATCTCACCCCTTCCGTCACTACCCAAAGCTCATGACCATAGCTGAGGGTTGGAACGAAGACTGACTGGTAAATTGAGAGCTTTGCCTTCTGGCTCAGCTCCCTCTTCACCACAACGTCCGCATTACTGCTGATGCTGCGCCAATCCACCTGTCAATCTCCTGCTCCATCCTACCCTCACTCGTGAACAAGACCCCGAGATCCTGGAACTCCTTCACTCGAGGCAACAACTCATCCCCGACCCGGGGGGAGCAATCCACCATTTTCCGGTAGAGAACCACGGCCTCAGACTCGGCGGTGCTGACTCTCATCCCGGCCATTTCACACTCAGCTGCAAACTTCAAACTCAGTTTAATTCAAATTTAAATTTAAATTCTGTAGCTTTTAAATGTAAGAGCTAACTTGTGTTCCCTTTCATGCATCATTAAAGTACATCGCATATCACAGGTATGCACAAGCCCACGTCACACTGCAGCATTAGTTTGACACTTTGCTGCACATCCGGCATCATGGACTCCATAAGACGTATAAGCCCCCAAAATGAGACTCAGTCAGGTCTCACCACTTGGGATGACAGACAAGAGACTAGTACAGTTCAAAGTTGAGGCTAATATGGGGGGAGGGGGGTGTTTGAAGGCAGTAACCATGAAAAGCTACTCACGGAAGGGGTTAACGAGCTTCCTGACCGTCAGGGTGAAGCCGCTGCCGGCTTTGTGGATGTGGAAGAAGACCATGGCCACGTTCTGAGAGGAGCGCACGCCCCTCCTGAGGGGGTCACAGTAGTCCATGTAGCGCTCATACAGAGGTAGCGGGTGATCCTGAGCGCTGGGAAACATCTCTCCCGTCATCACCCAGCCATCAAACACCTTCACAAGACACCATGACAGATACGAGCAGTTAATTTTTCTGTTTTTTTTTTCCGGAATTTTCCCCCTTTTCTCCCCAAATGTATCCGGCCAATTACCCTATTTCCCGATCCGTCCCGCTCGCTGCTCCACCCCCTCTTCCGATCCGCGGAGGGCTGCAGACTACCACATGCCTCCTCCCATACACGCGGAGTCGCCAGCCGCTTCTTTTCACTTGACAGTGAGGAGTTTCACCGGGGGCACATAGCGCGTGGGAGGATCACGCTATTCCCCCCAGTCCCCCCCGAACAGGCGTCCCGACCGACCAGAGGAGGCACTAGGGCAGCGACCAGCACACATGCCCACATCCGGCTTCCCAATTGCGTCTTTAGGGGCGCCTGACCAAGCCGAAGGTAACACGGGGACTCGAACCGGCGATCCCCGTGTTGGTAGGCAACGGAATAGACCGCTACGCCACCCGGATGCCCCGTTGTTTTATATTGTAACGTGCATGGATAAGAAGACACGCTGGCCGCTGGCTCGCGGGTCTGACCCTTTAGTCGAGCGGTTAGCGATGTCTCCTGTGGTGCGGGCGAAACGGGTTCGCGTCCCGGCCGCGGCACTTCATGTGGTTGCGTTGTCCCCCGAATTCGCTACAACATTGTTGAACAAAATGTGATGTCTGTATCTCAGAAGCCGGTGCACTCAGCAAAACAAACATATGTTGTGTTTGGGCCGTCATCTTTCACGACATGCTGAGCTCTTAATTGAATTGAGTGCTTTGTCCAGCTAACCTCCACAGCTCAGTGTTGTGTTGTGTTGTGTTGTGAGGACAGGTTGCCTACAGTAAGCAGGTTAGACCCCCGGTAACGCAGTTACTCCAAAGGAGCTTTTTTTTCCTAATCAGGGTGCGTTGGAGTTTACCTCCAGCAAACGGATGACCCAGCCCGGGCATTACCTGACCCATGATCCACCTCAGATAGGACGTGCACGTTTCGGTAAATGGTAAGGGAGGAGAGCGCCGTGATGGACGGAGGGCAGGGTACCTTGATGAAGTCCCCTCCCCTGCAGTCGATGTCCACACTGACGTAGTCGAAGCTGATGACCTCATCGGGCCGCGCGATGAAAAAGGCGGCGCAGCTGAGTCCAGGGCGCCGTGCGGTGAAGGTGAAGACACCCTCCACCGCCACCATGTCCAGGCAGCCTGACAGAGACAGGGCACATCTGTTGGAGGGTGAACTGGACCAGCACCTCCAACTTAGCCTTTGTCAGTCATTTTTTAATGACAGAGCAGAGACTAACAAGACAGACAGAGGCGGAGTGGTGGAGAGAGAGAGAGAGAGAGAGAGAGAGAGAGAGAGAGAGAGAGAGAGAGAGAGAGAGAGAGGTGGGGGGGAGAAGGGGAGAGAGGGACGGAGGAGACAGAGAGAGCGAGGGAGGGGGAGAGGGAGGGAGGGAGAGCGAGAGAGCAGGAGGGAGACAGAAGGAGAGAGCGACGCAGAGAGAGAGGGAGAGAGCGGGGGAGGGAGACAGAGAGAGGAGGAGGAGAGAGAGAGGGAGGGAGCGAGACAGAAAGGGAGGGAGAGAGAGGGAGGGAGAGAGAGGGAAGGAGAGAGGGCGAGAAATAGAGAGCGGGAGGGAGAGAGAGAGGGAGCAAGGGAGGGAGAGCCAGCGAGAGGGAGGGAGGGAGGGAGGGAGGGAGGGAGAGAGAGAGAGAAGAGAGAGAGAGGGAGCGACAGTGAGGGAGAGAGCAAGAGAGAGCGAGAGAGCAGACAAACTTACAGAGACATCACTGACAATAGGTGTGGATGACTCCGACCTCCAGATTAAACGTCTCCGGCCACATTTGGGAGGCGGACCAGACTAATGATGTAAAGACTTACGTAGGGGCCGGCGATAAATGGACTCCCCCGGTAGTTCTCTCTTGAACGCCGAGTGGAAGAAGGGGTGTAACTGTCCTTCGGCGATGTCGTTGTCCTGTGCAAAAAGTATAGAGAAAGTTTACATTGTTCACTCGTGCCAGCACGCTCGAGAGGTGCAGCCTACACGAGGACGGCGTATCTGCAGGGCTTACCCTCACCGGCCTGGCGTCTGCCTGGAGAGAAGCCGGACTGAGCAGCGGGAGGAGCAGCAGCGCTCGGAAGGGGCCCCCCATCCTGCCACTCTCTCCGGGCGAGGAGATCTGAGACCACCACACCGGCCCGACCCCCTTTATAGCCCCAAATAATCAGCCTAACCGCCCCATCGTGCGCACACCCCCCCCCACCACCGCCTCCGCGTCACCCCCACCCAGCTTCCCCCGTTGCGTGGTTGTGACGAGAGCGCGAGAGGACAAGCTGCCTTTGAGTCAAGCTGAGAGACTCAGAGGCGAGAGAGCAGATGTCCGTGGTAACACACAGGACGTGACACGGTACTTTCACACTTCAACTAACCCCCAGCACACACACACACACACACACACACGTATGTATATATATATATAATGTGTATGTGTGTATATCAAATCAAATCAAATCAATTTTATTTGTGTAGCCCAATATCACAAATTACAAAATTGCCTCAGTGGGCTTAACAGCAACGCAACATCCTGTCGTTACACCCTCTCATCGGATGAGGAACAACTCCCTAAAAAAAAACCCTTTAACAGGGAGAAGAAATAGGAAGAAACCTCAGGGAGAGCAACAGAGGAGGGATCTCTCTCCCAAGACGGACAGCGTGCAATGGATGTTGTGTTCACGCAATTTACATAACGCAACATTGAAAGAGGATAACAGAATTATAATGGACATAACATTTATGAAGAACACGATGCACAGGATGCCAAGCAGTGTCCACGTGCCAACGGAGCAGTCCAGGACCCAAGCCACGCGACCAGCATCATCATATAAAAAAAGAAAAACTTATGTGAGGAGTGGAAGGGCAGGCAGCATCCAAATGGCGACCACCATCACCACGGAGACCTGGGAGGAGAACCGACTGCACATGCACGCAAGAGAGACTCGCATGACACCATTCACACACAGAGAAAGAGAAAGGAGAAGACATCATTCAGTGAGAGAGAAAAGACATGTTAGAGAAGAGACATTTGCGATAGTCATTAGCCATAATCAATTAAATCATCAACTAGTCATAATCTATAGTCTGTAATCTATACTCGATAATCTCGTCGGCAGAACAGTGGTTTGTAAATTCAGTGAGACAGAAAACCAACCCACCATGCAGTCCAGGTTGTGAAGCACTCAACTTAAAGGCAACTATATGTAAACTAAGGCAAAAAGATGAGTTTTAAGTTTGGATTTAAAGGACTCAACAGACTCTGATGGTCTGATGGCAGCAGGCCGGTTATTCCACAACAATGGAGCCCGATAGGGAAAGGCCCTGCTGCCACCAGCTGACTCCTTTTTAACTTTGGGTGCACACAGGAGCCCCGTATTTTGAGAACGAAGTGCTCGAGATGGCATGTAAGGTTTAAGGAGATCAGACGGGTAGGATGGCCAAATGCAGCTGCAGCGGAGGGACCGATATGGCGAGTGGCAATTACATCTGTGCTGACATTAACTGGACAGGCCAATAATGCTTCAAATTTGATGAGAAAATGATCAGACACAGCAGATGTGGTTGGCAAGACATTCAGATCGGGAAACGGCTATCCCTTTAGATAAAACCAAATCACGGGTGTTACCACGGCAATGGGTCGACTCTTGAACAAACTGAGCGAACCCAAAAGTATCAACTGGTGCCAGGAAGGCTTTACTTAGAGGATCAGCAGCCTTATTCAGATGGATATTGAAATCACCTAGAATTAGGATCTCATCAGAGCGAGTAACAAGGCCTGAGACAAATCCTCCAAATTCTTTAAGAAATAACGAGTGACAAGGCGAATCCAAGGCGAATCCAGGCCGAACCACTAAGGGCAGAGTGTAATAACCACACACACACACAAAACTGCACCTTTAGTGTGCTGGAAAACACAAATACAATTTACAATCACAATGAAAATAAGGAACTGGGCCCTCAAAATAAAGAAATAGCCCTGCAGTGTGATTTTCTACACTTCAATGAGTCAAAGACTAGTCGCAGTTAATTGTCAGAGTGCACTCTGGGGTTTTGTTCAAAGGATACTTGTTTTTCTTTATCTTCTTTTTTACGTTTGTTGTTGTTGTTTTGTTTGTTTTTGGGGCGCCAGAGGGACACTGCCTACTAAATTTGAGATGACCGTTGCGTTGACGATCTAGCCCGCCGAGCCCAGCCCAGCCCACTCCCCGGTCGGGTGACTGGTGAAATTAGGAGATTCGCCAGAAATGATTCAGTCATCTTTGCAGACGCCTCGTTTCACCAGTCACGGTATTTCTCAACCGGGGGTCCGCGGACCCCTAGTGGTCCGTGGTGTAATTGCAAGGGGTCCGTGAAAATAAAATATCTTTAAAAAAAAGATCCTATGACATTTATAGAAATAGGATTATTTTACTCAAATGTGACTGAGACCTTTATCTACCTAAACTATAAAGGGTAACAGGACTTTTTTCTCTAATTACATCTGTTTCACAAGTGTCATTTATTGTATTTTAATAAGAGATCTCGCTCCCGTTTGCATTGTTAAAAGTTACTGCATAAAAATTCTGTTTTGTTACATATATCTGAAAGTTACTGAATACATATTCTGTTTTGTTACATATATATCTGAAAGTTACTGAATACATATTCTGTTTTGTTACATATATCTGAAAGTTACTGAATACATATTCTGTTTTGTTACATATATCTGAAAGTTACTGCATAAGAATTCTGTTGTGTTAACTATATCTAAGTTACAACTGAAAGCTCTTATTTTTGCCCCAAAGAGTGAATAAATGCTATAATGCAATTTAAAATGCAGTTTCTACTGTTTCTATCAAATTGCAACCCCCCTCCCCCAAGATCAGGTGGAGGGGTCCTCAGGGTAGATCAAAAATACGCAGGGGGTCCAGGACCCCAAAAAGGTTGAGAACCACTGGCCTTAGTCACTCAGATCCTTACGCTTGCCATTTTCCTGCTTCAAGAGCTGACTGTTCCCTTGCTGCCTAACATACCCCATCCTTGACAGGTGCCATTGTAACGAGAGAATCAATGATATTCTCTTCCCTGTCGGCGGTTTTAATGTTTTGGCTAATCGGTGTATATTGCTGTCCTTAGTCTCTCACGTTTTATGTCACTAGTTGCCCACAAGGTGGCGTTGATTGCTGAATAAGTAAACTGAAACATTACATTAAAAGATTTAACATGACATAATACATTCTGTTGCGGTGCTTGCTTAAATACTTCAGCACGGTGTCCTGTGGTTTTCTTTCCCTTCAGGCAGCAATATGAATTCGCACTTTATTGTTGAGGTATTCAGTGGTGATAATAATGTAAATTTAATCAAGCAAAAGCATTCTAACTTCTGTATCTTTGTTTTCTGAAGCTCCGGTACACTGCAAAAGTATTCTCTGATGAGCAATAAAAATGCCATGGTACGATATATGTATCGGAACAACAATGCCAAAAAGATAGCCATTGGATGAGACCTATGAAGTAGAGTGAGTGTATCATGTCCTATCCACTGTTGTACAACGTCTACCTACCAAGGTCAAAATAGGTTGGAGAGTAGGCAAACATGAACCTGGAAGATCCGGTAAGACCACCTAACAAAACAACCCCCCCAAAAAAAAAAATTGGCTGAACTCTGACGATGATGCATTCTGTTTGGGCTTGTGTGGCTTTAAGAGATGGGATTTTCCTTTTCATCCACTCCTTGACTGCCCATTTGTGCACCCATCCTTTTTACAGCATTAAACGACTTCTTCAAGCTATCGGCCGATGACACCGTATCTGCAGATTACACCTTGAGCAGACCCAAGACCCGGTGAAGCTAGGGAAAAGTCGAAAAGGCCTCTTGCTGTTAGCAGCTTTAGCCACTCTCATTTAAAACATGGGCAAATATGTCACTCGGACCCTGGGCCAGCACAATAGTGAGCTGCTAACTGGACAAGCCCAGTATGCACAGGATGAATTAAAACAGCTGTTTCATAATAATGGGTCGGGTTCTCATCTGAGTTACTACCGGACACACGAAATAGCAACCATCAAAACCAGCCTTACTCCACCTAATTTCTCATTTGGTGTTCTTTCAAACACTTAAGTACAGCGAGGGTAGTGTGACTACCTGAGCTTTTGGAAATGAGCGCTGTAAGAAGTAGCACTTATTAAACGTTGTTAATGGAACATGGGTGATCTTTGGTTATGTACTGGTACATACAAAATGTGGTCAGTTTGCGCTGGGTGTACCTGTCTACAGTACTACGGGTGGAGGAGCTACAAGCATTTGAGGGGGGGGGGTCAGTAAGGTGTCAAGGTTTCTGAAATCAACGTAAGTAGATTAGTCCAGTTTATTTGCATAGCCCCAAATCACAGGGTAGTCCCGAGGAGCTGCACAATACGTGCAATATACAACAACAGCCAACACCCTCTATCCTTGAACCCTCGACCGGAATGAAGGAAAACAAGACAACCCTTATCAGGGGAAAAATGTGGGCGAAACCTCGGGAGGAGCAACCGAGGAGCCTTCCCTCTTCAGGGATGGACAGACATGCGATAGGCGCCAAATGCACAAAATACACAAAAATAACAGAACTGCAATCTAACATCATAGATTGTGTGGTTAGTATTATTACCTTTAGAGTTTCAAGAGCTGTACTGAAATGGTGGCGGTATCAGATTTAATATCCACCTTTGCCCGTTAATTAAAACAAACTTGAAAGCATCTAGAAGAAAAGGAAGAGCATTTCAAGTGTCTCAAACGAGGACCAATGGGGGTTTTTTTATATTGCAACTTAATAAACACGTTAGAAGTTGAGCTATTTTTTGTTTTAAAAGTCAAATAGTCAAATGTCAAGTCAAGTCCATTTTATTTGTATTGCCAAATATCACAAATTACACATTTGCCTCAGGGGGCTTTACAGCGACACAACATCCTGTCCTTAGATCATCGCATCAGATAAGCAACAACCCTCTAAAAAAAACCTTTAACAGGGAGAAAAAAATAGGAAGAAACCTCAGGGAGAGCAACAGAGGAGGGATCTCTCTCCAAAGATGGACAAAGTTCAATGGATTGTTGTGTTTGCGCAATTTGCAGAATCCAACATTGAAAGAGGATAACAACATCATAACATAGATGAAGAATATCATGAGGAGGGTGCCAAGCAGTGTCCAGATGCCACCGGAACAGCCCAGCATCCGAGCCACACGACCATCATCACCACCTGGACCTGACAGGAGGACAGACTACACGTACGCACAGGGGAGACTCACATCACACCATTCATATACAGGAAAAGAGAAAGGAGACGATATCATTCAGAGAGAGAGAAAAGACGCGAGAGAAGAGAACACTTTGCAACAGTCACTAATCTATACTCTATAATCTCATCTGCAGAATAGTGCTTGGTAAATTCATGAGACAGAAACCGACCCACCATGCACTTCAGCAGTGGTTCTCAACCTTTTTGGGGTCCTGGACCCCCTGCGTATTTTTGATCTACCCTGAGGACCCCTCCACTTGATCTTGGGGGAGGGGGGTTGCAATTTGATAGAAACAGTAGAAACTGCATTTTAAATTGCATTATAGCATTTATTCACTCTTTGGGGCAAAAATAAGAGCTTTCAGTTGTAACTTAGATATAGTTAACAAAACAGAATTCTTATGCAGTAACTTTCAGATATATGTAACTAAACAGAATATGTATTCAGTAACTTTCAGATATATGTAACTAAACAGAATATGTATTCAGTAACTTTCAGATATATGTAACAAAACAGAATATGTATTCAGTAACTTTCAGATATATGTAACAAAACAGAATTCTTATGCAGTAACTTTCAGATATATGTAACTAAACAGAATATGTATTCAGTAACTTTCAGATATATGTAACTAAACAGAATATGTATTCAGTAACTTTCAGATATATGTAACTAAACAGAATATGTATTCAGTAACTTTCAGATATATGTAACAAAACAGAATTCGTATGCAGTAACTTTCAGATATATGTAACAAAACAGAATATGTATTCAGTAACTTTCAGATATATGTAACTAAACAGAATATGTATTCAGTAACTTTCAGATATATGTAACTAAACAGAATATGTATTCAGTAACTTTCAGATATAGTTAACACAACAGAATTCTTATGCAGTAACTTTCAGATATATGTAACAAAACAGAATATGTATTCAGTAACTTGCAGATATATGTAACTAAACAGAATTTTTATGCAGTAACTTTTAACAATGCAAACGGGAGCGAGATCTCTTATTAAAATACAATAAATTACACTTGTGAAACAGATGTAATTAGAGAAAAAAGTCCTGTTACCCTTTATAATTTAGGCAGATAAAGGTCTCAGTCACATTTGAGTAAAATAATCCTATTT